>CP136054.1:408468979-413661739 GCA_032464435.1 Aegilops umbellulata | reverse complement strand
GATAGTCTCCCTAACACTCAACTCACTCTCACGGGATTTGGATTTGGTAGAAAGAAGATTTGAGTGGAAAGCAACTTGGGGAAGGCTAGAGATCAAGATTCATGTGGTTGGAATGGAATATCTTGACCTCAACACAAGTGTAGGTGGTTCTCTCTCATAAAATATGTGTTGGAAGTGTAGGCATGTTCTGATGGCTCTCTCCATGAATGAAGAGTGGGTGGAGGGGTATATATAGCCTCCACACAAAATCTAACCGTTATACACAAATCACCAAATTCGGTCGGACCGATTTAGTTCATAATGTGACCGTTAGGCATTTCGGTGGGACCGACTGGATCAACTCGGTGGGACAGATGTGCTAGGGTTAGGGTAAATCCAAAACTCGGTTTGACCGATTACTCAAACTCAATGGGACTGATTTGGGTAATAAGTGAAATAGAATGTTGGCAAAGCAAACTCGGTGGGGCCGGTTGCAAATCTCGATGGGACCGAAATTATTGCAACAGACAATAGAGAGTTTGCAAGCCCATCTCGGTGAGACCGAGATCCCATCGGTGAGACCGAACTGATTAGGGTTTCTGGCAGTGTCTATGTCAACTAAACTCGGTGGCTCCGGATATGAAATTTCGGTGGGGCCGAGATTGACATTTTGGATTTGGACCCTCACCGTCTGCAGTCACTATCATCATGGCTGTAGACCTAGCCTGCTTACAACTAGCAATGTTCGACATAATTTCCCGTGCGTAGATGCCCGTGCATTGCACGGAACACCAAGATTGGGGGGTGGACGACGCCGGCAGCAACCATCGCGCCAGATTTTTCCATGGCCTTCTAGATGTGGTGGGGAAGAGATAAGGCTGATTGTGAGAGACAAGGAGTTGTTTGTAAATTGGGAACAAGTGCGGGCATCTTTTTGCAAAACTGGAGAAGTTTGGTTTGTATGCGTCAGATCTAGATCCGACGGCTATTGGTGAAAGATGGCAGGCACAACATCATCACCAACTCAGGGCCTGTTTGATTCGCAGGATTTTGAAAACGCAGGAATAGGACACAGCAATATTACAAGTTTCAAACTAATATTACAAATGTTAGGAGTAATGCTGCACCTACGAAGAGGGAATTACTAGGAAGTTTACGTAAGAACTCTCGTTACTTTAGGTGGATGCAGCATTATCGTACAACTAAAATCCATCGCCCTGACAAGTCACTAATGGGCAAATAAGTTTTCGAGTCTCTGGCCACTTTATGTTTCAAAACAAATTCAGCTTCTGTGGAGACTTTGTCATTTAGGCTTAGATGCTTGCGATGATCAGCACGCCATTCATTGTTGCGCCAAAGGACGCCAAACATCATTACCTTGAGCACACTTGCCTCCAGAACAAAGAACCTGGCCAATTTAATCTCAGATGTGCTGCCTCGGTAGTCGATCAAATCAATTTCTGTAAGATGGAGATCAAGGCATTCGATGAGATTGTAATAGTGCAACACATTTTTCACTTTGGGGTCTTTTTTATCTGCAAAAGAAGAGAACATATTAGAGCAGCTGGCTCTATAAGATTGCTATGTCATCAAGAGGTACCAATATCATTCGCTCATACGATAGGGTTGGCTGGCTAGTGATATTTTTTCACTATCTCTCTCTCTTTCTCTTTCCTCTAATTTACCTAGGAGTACGTGAAGAGCTTGGGCATTTGTTGCCTTCCACTATGTGGCCGATGCCATAATACGCATCAATGTCAAATCAAAAGATTTTGCCACCGCTCTCGCGATGTGAGAGAGTTGGCACCGCTGTGCACACAAACCCACATGTATAAACAAATCAATCAAACCAACTACACCAGCCTCTCACTCCCCCAAACAAGTGTTTTTTATTGCCTCACTCCTCTCTCTCTCTCTCTCTTTCTCCCACGCAAGTGTTTTTTCATTGCGTGAGTTAATTTGGCACCGAAGCAAAGTAGGTGATCCAGATTGGGGCACCATGTGAGCAATGGAGGGGTATCGATGCCAAATGCATCACAAGTGAACTTGGCACGTGTTTTGGCCTACATAGTGGAGGGCCGTTATAGCCCACGTTTGTACTACCTCTTATTTAGTATAAAATTTTGACCATATATTTATGTAAGAAAATACCAATGCATGTCACTAAAAATTACACCATTTGAAATTATGTTCAAATACGAATCCAACGATATAGTTCTCAGTGACATGCATTATCATTTTGTCAGTTGAATCTATGGTCAAATTTTGATACTACAAAATAGGAAGAGTAAACCAGGATGGAGGTAGTACTTGCTCTTAGGGTAACCATAGAGTTACTGGAGTAGTCTAAGTTACTTTCCACTATGACTAGCCTAGGCTACTATAGTAGTACAACAAAAAAACGATGCAGGTGATCACGTGAGAAAAAATACTAGAACATTTCTTTCGGTGCAGCGCGTATGCAGTTTTGAACACTACACTTGTCATCGTAATTTGGGAAAATTACGAAAAATTTGAGCTACGTTGTGATTACCGTTTATTAATAGGAAAGAAGTTTCACCTCGATGAGTAGCTTCTCCGTGCACGGAAAGCATGTAATTAATCCAACAACTTGATCCAGATTGGGGCCAATAGATTTTATTGCCAAGATCTTCACTATGCGCATAGACTGGGTCAAGCTTGTGGGAATCATTTTCTGGAAGACGACCGCAAATACATCAAGAAGAAATTTAAAAATGTGAATTTTAAGAAGACGGAGAAGAAGATGAGTGCTGTACCTGAACGATTATGGATCCAATAAAGAGTTCGGAGAATTTGGCAGACGAGTGGACCAACGCTGTCAATTTCGGCGCGTTAATGACCCTGATTTTTGTTGGACCTTCTAGATCCAATACAAGCAATCTATCAAGGAAAAGCGCATTCTCAATGACCATAACATGGAACAACTAGAGTGATATCTTCCCAATTGATGTCTTGTTGCGGGGCCAGCAAGACACATAAATCCATCGGAGATTCATCGAGGCGATGTGAAGGCTAATGAACCCGTGGATCTGCTCAAGACGAAGGTACTCGAGCGTAGTACAGATGCGGAGGAGGTGCTCCATATCCTTCCTCGAGATGACAACATCGAAGAGGTCGAGCTGCTTGAGTTGAGGGAGAAGAAGGGCGGGCGCGACATTAATCTGGGGAAGATAGCAGGAGCTGAAGCTGGCGCGGCGCAGCGTTGGCGCGAGGCGGAGCGCGGACGGCGGCAGAGAGCGATATCGTCCAGCTTCAAAGCTGAGCTCCTCGAGTTGATCTAGGGCGGGGGATAAGAACCACTCGTCGAACTTGGGTTGGACCTTGTAGTTGGTACTAAACATGCAGATGTCAAGGCGTATGGCTGGCCCAGGGTGCGATGAAAGGATCTTGGAGACTGTGGCCATGCATTTGCAATCCCCGTCGCACAGGCAGCTGTCAACGTGAGGTTGAGGGGGACGCGGCGCTAGAGGGGGCGCCACCGCCGGGAGAGTAGGGCGGTCCGCATGGCAGATTTGGTGGGGAGGAGGCCGATGATCACGAGCAACATGTCGTCGGGGAGGCTGCTGATGAAGTCTAGGCTCGCCGGATGTGGTTTTGGCTCAAGCCGCCTCCGCTCGTTGGCTGCCTCACCATCCATCTCAACCGGCGGCGACGATGGTGTACACGTGTGCTGGTGTGTGTTGTGTGCTGGGTGTGCACGAGTGCGTCCGTCTATGCATGCCGTCGCGCGGTGGTGAATTGTGCGCGAGTGCATCCTCCACGCGGAAGAAGTGTGTCCTCAATGCGCCCTCAATTTACTAGTGTGCGGGGTGCTACCCCGAGTGGTTTCACCTTTTTTTACTTCACCGCGTGTCAGATGGGCCTCTAGTTTACTTATTTTCACCCACTGCCACATGGGCCAGCACACGAAGATACAGAACATGAGCTGACAAAGCAGAATGTGGACTAGTTGACCGGCAACTAAACAATATACGAAGCTATACGCTGACACAGTGAGCATATAATCCGTCGGTATAGAGTGTTTGTGTGAGAGGGGAGGCCCGTGAGAGATAGCAGAGAGAGAGAGAGAGCTACTCCCTCCATTCGATAATGTAGTTCCAACATTTTTTTAAAGTCAAACTTTTGAAACTTTGACCAAGTTTATAAAGAAATTACTTATATCTACAACACCAAAGATAAATGATAGTATGAAGTAAGTACATGTTGTGATGAATCTAATGATTTTTCCAGATGTAAATGTTTTTCTCCACATATACCTGGTGAAACTTTTCTGAGGTTTGACTTTTCAAAACATCCATATGCTTATGGACGTGAGAGAGTCCCTAACTAGAGAGAGAGAGAGAGAGAGTTAAATAGAAAGATTGAGTGAAAAAAGTGTGTGTGCGTGTGTGAAAGAGACATGGAAAACACTCGATAAAAGTCGAGAAAAAAGTGTGTGTCTTATGCAAATATATCACACATGCATATTCCACAACGGAAGCAAGGTGAGGAGATAGTGTGTGGTTGTTTGCAACCGAGAGAGCAAGACCCCTAGCACGTGGCCAAGAGGGGTCTGACAAACAAGGGAGAGAGGTCGAGAGAGATGTACGGAGAAAATCCAGACATGGGGAGGAGAGAGTGTATGTTTGTCATAGAGAGATCCCCCGGTGATCGTGATGGGACTACATGGGTGGGAGATCGAGTGACAAGGTGTGTGCGCGATAGAAGATACCACGAGACATATCGAGATAGATGTATGGATGGAAGGAGACAATACGTGTGTTCCTGATGGCTAGTGAGAGATAATCATACTTAGGGGGGGAGTGCTTGCGCCTATGATGGAGTGAGGGATTATGGTACTTATTAGGGGGGTGCGTGTCACATAGAGAGAGAACAAGGGCGGAGATTGTTGGATGGGTCTATATGTATAGCGCGAGCGAGACATGTGTATGTGTGAACCAGGGAGATATAAAGTTTGAGAGAGATTGAGGAGCCCCGATAAGGCTGAGTGGTGCGTCAGATAGCTGAGAGGGGGAAAGAGATATTCCATACGCTCGATAATGCAGTGCATGTAATTTTTTTAGAAGTCAAACTTTGGAAACTTTGATTAGGTTTACACAAATGTTATTTATATCTTCAATACCAAATATACATCATACGAAACTACATCTCATGGTGAATCTAATGGTATATGTTTGCCGTTCCAGATGTAATTGTTTTTCTCCATGTACATGGTCAAACTTTGTGATGTTTGACTTTTCAGTAAATCAATATGCTATGGATCGAGGAGAGTGCCTAAGTCGAGTGGGATCAAGTGCGTGTGAAGGAGAATGAGTAAGTGTGCAAAAAGAGTATGTGTGTGAAAGACAAAGTGACAACAAGCGATAAATTAGAGAGAGAGTGTGTGTTTTTTCGTTTCTTAGGCGAACATATCACGCATGCATCTCCGAGATAGAAAAGCGAGGCGAGGAGATACACGAAGATAGCTAGTGTGTGCTTGTTTGCAACGGAGAGAGACACCCCTATAGCACATGTCCAATAGAGGTCTTGCCAACAAGGAACAAAGGTCGAGAGGGACACATGGAGAACATGGACACATGGGGAGGGCGAGAGGGTGTGTTTGTGATAGAAAGACCACCTCGAGATCGTGAGGGGACTATATGGGTGGGAGATCGAGGGAGGTGCGTGCGTGATAGAAAGATGCCCCGAGAGAAATCGAGATAGACCATGCACATGTTTGTGAAGGAGACTAAGATTAGCTAGTCATATACATATAGGGGGGACTGCGTGTGCCTACAATTGAGTGAGAGACCATCATACTTGGCTAGCTAGGCATGATATTGTGTGTGTGTGTGCGTGTGAGATGGAGAGCGAACGAGGGAGAGAGGTAGAGTTTTAGATGGGCCTATCGAGTGCGAGTGAGATATGCATGTGTATGTGTGACCCAGGTAGATGGAGAGTTTGAGAGAGAGGGGGAAGAGCTCCGAGATGACAGAGTGGTGCATGAGAGAGTTACGGTCAACGAGCCAAGGAATTTGTGTGCGTACGATGAGTGCACCCAAGATATCTAGCTTGGACTAGAGAATCATACATAGTGTGCGAGAGAGACCTATAGATGGAGTATATATGCATGCGAACTAGAAAGACCCCCCCACGCACACACACAAAGAGAGAGAGAGAGAGATGGAGAGAAAGAGAGAGGACCAACAAGGTTTGTGTGTTGGACGCGTGCGACAGAATTGAAGATTGTCGGCGAAAGAGAGAGAGCAGGAGTCCGGGAGAGGGGGAGGTCGCGTTTTATGCATCAAAGACTGATATAAACCATGTTTCGATATAAACTTGCATTCAAATATTTAAACTGGAGAACATGTTGTCTGCCATCCACACATGGACAGATATATGCGTATATCAAACAACTTCATTAATTTGACTTTCAACATGTTCATGGAGTACTATAATACTGTCCAACATGCTATTCGATTGAGGTGTTCAATTTTGGATTTAGTTCACTATTTTGACCTGGTTAACGAGCTATTTCATTGAATCAAGATATTTCATTTTGGGTTTAATTCCCGTTTTTGAGTGGGTCAACTATTTGTCAAATAGTAAATCGCTAGCAACGAGCATGTAAAAACACATTACTCCCGAGCATCATCTCTCCATCTAAAAAAGAAGTGGCAAGCTAATATTTCTAAATTTGATTTGAATCGACTTGGTAAGGTAGACGTGGATGCTCGTTCTCCCAAATTTTGAACGAACCATCAAACATCCTCTGCTCGTGGAATTCGCCCGAGCAAATAAATGGGAGACGTGAAATTACCGTCCTATGTGGGAGATGCATTAATTGGCCCGTTGTGCATCAAGGGTAGGTTCGTAACTTCATCCAAGCGCACCTTCTCCTCGGCCGAAATGACATGTGCTGAATAATTCATAAACCATGGTCGGCAAAACATGCTCTCCTCGCCCGAAATAGCTCGCGCCCATTTTTTCAAAACACGCTCTCCTCGCCCGAAATCGCTCGCGCCCACTATATTTCAAAACACGCCCTCCTCGCCCGAAATCGCTCCCGCCCACTATTTGGGGAGAAGCAAAGTTACTCTACTATCCCCGACCCTCAGTACACAGACCCAAGCCAAGAAGCCTAAAGGCAGGGGTAGAACTGTAACTCCCCCTCATATTTCAGACAAATGCGTTCCTAAAACATGGTTCCACTCCCCTCCCAATTCCCCCCCCATTCATACCTCGTGGGCGCCAAATCATCTTCTCCCCGGAAGCTCCCTTCTCCCGAGCCGTGAAATCTCAGCCCCTCCTCCATGGCGCCCCCACCGCACCAATTTCACAGCCGCCGTCCTCCCTAATGCCGGAGACGTTGTCCATTTACCGTCGTGCATTGGGCCGTGTGACTCTTAGTCTGTGCTGCGAGAGCTACCTCGACGATGGCCGCGTGAACCGTACCGGAGCCGATTCACCCCTGCCGTTGTTCACGGCGCCGGAGCTGCTCGAACTTCGGATCCGTCCAGAGTCCCCACGCTGCTTCCCCGTAGCCGTCGACCATCGCGACATTGCTGTTTCCTTGCCGCCGGTGGCCACCGCAACCGCGCCGGCCTCACCGACTTGGCAGCTGGACCTGCCAACTTCACCATGCCGCCAGATAGGTCGCACCCTCATCTCAAATCACTTTATTTAGGCCTCAGTTGTCTGAAATTTTTTTGTCGACCAATCGATTCCCAATGGGAAGCAGCACCCCTCGAGGCGGCGGAGCTCCTAGGCTGCCGGTTGGCTGGTCTCTAACATAAGGGTGCGAGGCCGCAAGTTCGCCGCCGTAGCAGCGCTTAGATGGCTACCTTAGAGTTGCGTGGGTTCAAGGTACTACCGCCGCCGGATCAGGACGATGGGGAGTCTTTATGGATTGGCCCGGGGGCGGGGCAACCACAGCAGTGCGGTGGGGCGGGGAGCGGGGTTTTGGCCGGGGCCACGGACGGCGGAGGCAAGCTGCTCTGCCTTTGGTCACTGGCTCTTCGGGGAAGATTCCCAACAGTGTCAGCCGGGAGGCACAAGACGACCATCAAGCTATCCGGCGTAGATCGGACAGTACCAAAATAAAATAAAATCATGTGAGCCCAATTTAGTCTCAGTCAACAGACGTGTGACCACTCTCGTACCTTGTTGTTGATCTCTTAGTGTATTTCTTTAGATCAAAGAGATGTGTGTTCTTAACATTATGCGTTATCTGCATCTTCAGCCACACCATCTTCCGACTCACCGCAGCTGCTCCAACAAGGGAAGCATACACCAGAAGGGAGCTATAGTCCCCACTAAACAGTTCCCTGCATTGAATGCGTGTGCCCGACATGGACAACCACAACAACTGCAGGTCCATTGACAAGTCAGCACATGATGCTCACTCCTATGGATGGCGGCCAGATAGGTTGTACCCTCATCTTACTTGTGTGCAACATTTATGGCTTTGTCATTCATCTAAGCATGGAAAATAGATTATCACATTTCACTGTATATTCATGCTGATCTCTTACGGGTCTTGTTCAGGAGTTAACGATGTTCCATAGTTCATCTAAGATACTTGTTCTTTAGGTAACGATGTTCCATAGTTATCATCCATCAGCCAATGCTATCCCACAGGCTGGTGATTATAGTATTATACCACTTCTAGTATTACCTATGTTGTTCTTTAATACTTTTGTGTGCCAACTAGTTAATCTCAAGTACAAACGATACATATTCTGTAGCTTTCATCTATGTTCTCCCTTTAGTTTTTGAGACCTGTTGTTGCTAGTTAACCCTAGTCCTACTATTTATGTCGTCTCCTACAGGCACTCATTACATAAATCTAACTACTAGTTGTCTTCCATGCATGTCAGATATAATTGCACACACTGATATATCCATAAGAACCTCACGGAGCAATGTAAAGGCCAATAAACTTGATGTTAATGATACCCAATATGATGGAACATGTAAAGGCGGTTCTTCAGAAGACTTGCAGAAAGATGTTGAATCCTCTTCACCCCACAAGGTCCTTGCTCTAACTTGGCCCGTGATATGGGTACAACATGCATATAATGTCCTGGAGTGTATCTACTCTGTTGCAATGCCATGTGCTTAGCATGCTGATCATGCATGTAAATATGTCATGCCTTCCTATTTTTCAGTACCTATTCCATTCATGATAACATGTTTTCAAATTCAAGTACTGCCATTCTACTCTATCGCAATGCCATCTGCTTAATTTGGACATCATGCATCAGCATCCCCAAGCTTAATTCCTGCTCGTCCTTGAGTAGGTAAATGATAAAAAAGATAATTTTTGATGTGGAATGCTACCTAGCATAATCTTGATGACATAATCTAATCATAGCATGAATATTAAGACACGAGTGATTCAAAGCAATAGTCTATCATCTGCCATTAAGAGAATAATACTTCAAGCATACCGATAAAGCAATCATGTCTTTTCAAAATAACATGGCCAAAGAAAGTTATCCCTACAAAATCATATGGTCTGGCTATGCTCCATCTTCACCACACAAAATATTCAAATCATGCACAACCATGATGACAAGCCAAGCAATTGTTTCATACTTTTGACGCTTTCAAACCTTTTCAACTTTCATGCAAGACATGAGCGTGAGCCATGGACATAGCACTATAGGTGGAATAGAATATTATGGTGGGGGTTGTGTGGAGAAGACAAAAAGGAGAAAGTCTCACATCGACGCGGCTAATCAACGGGCTATGGAGATTCCCATCAATTGATGTCAATGTGAGGAGTAGGGATTGCCATGCAATGGATGCACTAGAGCTATAAGTGTATGAAAGCTCAAACTGAAACTAAGTGGGTGTGCATCCAACTTGCTTGCTCATGAAGACCTAGGGCATATAAAAGTTGTATAATATTGGCATGGAACAATAAAAAATTATAGATACAATGGAGACGTATCAGGGGCTGAAAGGACATACTTTCCGGACGGCCCTCTATGTGGATCTTTGTGGCAGAGCGACAGGGCAGGTTGAGTCCACCTAGGAGAGAGGTGGGTCTGGTCCTGGTCGGCGTCCACAATTACTTCAAAATAACACGCTTAACGAGATCAATATATTTGATCTGAGTCTGGCCACTGGCATATATGCACTAACCAACTATGCCGGAACAGTTATGGGCACTCGATGTCGTGGTATCAACCAAAGCCTTCTTGACGTCAGCGACTAAGCGACGCGCACCGGATTGGACTGAAACTCCTGCTCTTGTATAAGGGAGGCTAGGTCTACTTACCAGCCGCGTTTGCAACGTGCATGTGTGCAACGGGCGATGGGCCTAGACCCCTGCGCGCATAGGATTTAGACCGGCGTGCTGACCTCTCTGTTGTGCCTAGGTAGGGCTGCGACGTGTTGATATTCCGAGACTGGATATGACCCAGGAAAGTGTGCCCGGCCAGAGGGATCGAGTGTGTTGGGTAATGTGGTGCACCCCTATAGGGAAGTTTTGAAGGAAATATGCCCTAGAGGCAATAATAAAGTTGTTATTTATATTTCGTTATATCATGATAAATGTTTATTATTCATGCTAGAATTGTATTAATCGGAAACTTAGTACATGTCGTGGTATTCTCACGGGGGGCTTGCGAGTCGACAGATGCCACAAGGGCTTAGTGTGAGGATAAGACTGCTGCTGATAGGACCGGGACCGGGTATGCGAGTAGCACGCGCTAGTTTACCCAGGTTCGGGGCTCTCCGGAGAGATAATACCCCTACTCCTGCATGTCTGAGATCAGTGCCAAGTGCATCTGACCTCGTATATATGCGTATGAGCATAGGTGTGTGTGGCCGCATGTGCCTGAGCATGCATGCGTGAGTGTGTGTGTGTGTGAGTGAGTTTATGTGTCTCCTCCTGATGGATGGATGGATGGAGCTAGCTTATATAGTGGTAGGCATGGGTGGTGGTAGCGTTGGTTGTAAGCTACCTTGGTAGCTTACAAACCATGCTATGTAATGGCATGGGCTAGGCATGGTGCATATCATGCTTGTCCCCTGGGTCACTTCATAAATAGTGTCAGGGGACAAGTGACACTGTACATGATGGTGTCGCGGTACGGTTCTCTTATCCGCGGTATGGCCGTCTCGTCGGGGTCTCGTCGGTGTCGGGTCGAGCTGCAGTCGGCAGCCGACTGGTTGGCGTAGTCGGCAGCCGACTGGGGAGCCGGCAGGAGCAGCCGGGCAGTCGGACTGAGGGGCTTTGCTAGCCCCGATGTCTTAAAATATTGTCTTGCCGTCTTTAGGGTACCCGTGGTCAATTACTCCGTCAGTAGCCCCCAAGCCTCCGGGCAACTTGTCAAAGTTGGGCGGAGGTTTTTTGGCGAGTGTTCATGGAAATGATCATGAAAAAGACAAAGTTAGTCCACGCAGATATATCAAATGTTTGATTTTAGCATTGCAAGTTTTATGCGGAGGGTGCCGACTCGGCTTCCTCCGAGCCCCCTTAATCTATTTGGTGTTCCCTCCGCTTTTTGGCTTGTGCTCTCGCTCGCCGGACAGCCGCTCTGCGGTCTGTGGCTAAGAGTGGGCCGCGAAGTGGAGTGTACAGTACTTAGAGTCTGGGAGCAGATTCAACCGAGTAGATACTCATAAAGGAAACGGTCGAGTCGCCCGAAGTGTTTTTTTCCCGGACGTTTTTCGCGTGGGTGGCCTCCAGCGTTCACCCTTGCTAGCCGGACAGCCGCTCTGCGGTCTGTGACTAAGAGTGAGCCTTTGGTACTGCGCACGCTACTAAGCCGTCTGCGGGAACAAACGTTTCAGGCCAAGCGGCCAGCCCCCGGGCCAACTCTGGCTGGCACCGGGGCGAACAGTGATGCAACTAATGAAATACGGAGATAGTTCCCCGAGCATCGCTCGGGGTTATCCGTGCTTGCGTAGTGCAAAAATATGCGGGTGAAGAGCTCACATTGATTTTTGTGTAGTCGCGGTCGTCGACGACAGCCGGCGCGGCTCGGCGCTCGCGGAGTGCGCCGGCGCACCCGCTGGGTGTAGCCTTCGAGCCCCCGGGTGCTCGAAGGGGTGTCCCAGCCGGTCAGGCTCGACCGGCCAGGTGGCGAGGCGGCTTGCAGCGCCCTTTTTCTTCTTTTTCTCTTCTGCCGGCTGCTGGCAACCGAACAAAACTCTTCTCTTGTCTGCAATCTTCACGGGGGCGCGCTAGCGCACCCACTGGGTGTAGCCCCCGAGATTCGGGCTGACTGCTGAGTAGTCGGGCCGGATCTCCCGGCGACTACTTTGTCTTCCTCTTTTTTCGCGGGGGCGCGTCTGCGCACCTGCTGGGTGTGTCGTCGGAGCAGGAGGCAGTCCAACCGGCTTGCCACAGCCGGCAGTACGGGTCACGACTGATCGCCCAAGTGGTGAAGCAGGCGGACGGGTCATCCGGATGGGTTTTTCTTTCCTTCTCTTTGTCCGAGCCGACCTCTTTCTCTCTCTCTTCTTCTTCTTCATTTTTTTTCGGCCCGCTTATGCAAGTAGCCGGCCCTTTGACTTTTTTCTTTCCTTTCCCACCCGGCCCGACTTTTCTTTCTTCACCGGCCCACGCCTCGCGCTTTTTCACGGACAGCCGACCACAGCGGCCTGGTGGGGGAGCCGGCAGGGACGCGCGGAGCCGGCCCGGTGGCGGGAGAGCTGGCAGCCGGCCGGGCGCGCTGGAGCCGGCAGGCGGAGGGCCGGCCGGGTGGCGGGAGCGGGCAGGCGGTCGGCGCGCGCGGAGCCGACCTGGGCGTGGACGGGGGCGGAGGAGGCGCGGCGCGGGCCTAGGTGCCATAGGCGTGCGCGTGCGGGCGGGGGGCCAGGCGGGATGCGCGGCCATGGGCGCAAGCGAAGCAGGCCTGGCGCAGGCCTGCCGGCGGAGGCGGCTCGGAGCTGGCGCCGGGTTGGAGCAGGAGTCAGCGGAGACCGCAGAGCGCGCGCGAGAAAAACCGGCTGTGTGGGAGCCGGGCTCGGCGCAGCGGGCGGAGGCCAGACGTAGGGCGTGCGGGGGCCGACTGGCGGGTAGTCAGCATCGGGCGACTCGGTCGCGGTTGCAGGCAGGGCCCACGTGCGAAGGCGCAGTCATCGTCATTGGTTGGCCGCGGGAGCCGGCGACCGGGTCCCGCGGAGGAGGCGGAGAGGCTCGAAGCCGGCCGAGCGAGGGCACGTGCCGCTCCGGGAGTGGCCCGACCCGGTGAGCCGGCCACGGGGCAGGCGGGGGCCAGCAGCCGGCCAAGCCGGCCGAGTGAGTAGTCGGCCTGCGCAGGGGCCAGTTGGCGCGGAGACGGGCGGCCGGGCCGGCGCCTCGGCTCTGCTAGAGGCCGGTTGACGACGCGGGAGCCGGCCAGGCACGGGAGGAGCGGGGGCCGACTGGCGGGGAGTCGGCACAGCGGGGAGACTTCGTAGTGCAGCAGCCGGCGCCGAGGCGGGGGCGCAGACGTCCGAGGCGCATGGTGCGGGAGCCGACGGGTGTGACGAGTCGGCGACCGGGGGCGGACGCGGCGCAGGCGACGGGGATGCGGCGACCCGGCACGTGCGGAGGAGTTGGCCAGGGGCCGGAGCGGAAGAGCGCGGGCGACCGCGCGGTTGGCCGAGTGGCTCCGGGGCAACGTGAAGCGACTGGCTGCGACGCGGTATGCGGATGCCGGGGGCGGAACCGGGCGGACCGCAGCAGCGGCTGCTGCAGGGGGCCAAGGGCTCCGCGACTGCGGTTGGAGGAAGGTGCGAGGGATGGCCGCCGCACCGAGCAGGAGGTGCTCGTGGGGACGCAGGCGGGGCCGCGTGTGCGGGGGGCCGCTGGGCGCGGTGGAATCTGGCCAGGGCCTGCGAGGCGGGAGCAGAGGGGCCGCGACGACCCAACCTCCAGGCACGGGCGCAACGCACACGACGCCGCAGAACAGCAGCAGAAGCACGGTGATAGGAGCGGCGCAGCGACGCGGATGGAGCAGCAGGCGAGCTGTGCACAGCCATTATCCGGCTCATGTTTGGCAAATGTACATGTAGCATATGGCCAATGTACGGGGATCATCTGGCCAGTGTCTGGCTAGTGTATAGGTGGTGTATGGAGGTGTAGTGCAGCATAGAATCTAGCAATAAACCACGCCATTATCTGGGCGATGTATGGATAGTGGTTTGACCATTGTTGAACTGCATCTAGCTGGCTTGCAAGCAGATGCAAGTTAGCGGGTCGAGCGTGAACAGGCTCAGCGGTGTCGAGGCTTACGACGCGGACGCACCCTCCCGTGCGGCTGCCCCGGGGCGTGTCGATGTCGAGCCCCCGAGTGCTACCGGAGGGATGACGGCGACGCCACGGTGATGACAGCGAGAACGGCGAGGACGATGATGAGGACACGCCGTCCCGTGCGGCTGCCCGGGAGCGTGTCGATGTCTAGCTCCCGAGCGCTACCGAAGAGACAGCGCGACGCCGCGGTGATGATGATGAAAAGGGTCCCGCCCGGACTGCGAAACCACCAGCAGCATGGTAGCGTAGTAGTAGTACCATGCCACGGTGGGCGCCAACTGTCGTGGTATTCTCACGGGGGGCTTGCGAGTCGACAGATGCCACAAGGGTTTAATGTGAGGGTAAGACTGCTGCTGATAGGACCGGGAGCGGGTATGCGAGTAGCACGCGCTAGTTTACCCAGGTTCGGGGCTCTCCGGAGAGATAATACCCCTACTCCTGCATGTCTGAGTATATCTGGTACAGAGTGCTCCTGGAGCTGTATCTGAGATCAGTGCCAAGTGCATCTGACCTCGTATATATGCGTATGAGCATAGGTGTGTGTGGCCGCATGTGCCTGAGCATGCATGCGTGAGTGTGTGTGTGTGTGAGTGAGTTTATGTGTGTCTCCTCCTGATGGATGGATGGATGGAGCTAGCTTATATAGTGGTAGGCATGGGTGGTGGTAGCGTTGGTTGTAAGCTACCTTGGTAGCTTACAAACCAAGCTATGTAATGGCATGGGCTAGGCATGGTGCATATCATGCTTGTCCCCTGGGTCACTTCATAAATAGTGCCAGGGGACAAGTGACACTGTACATGATGATGTCGCGGTACGGTTGTCTTGTCCGCGGTATGGCCGTCTCGTCGGGGTCCCGTCGGTGTCGGGTCGAGCTGTAGTCGGCAGCCGGCTGGTTGGCGCAGTCGGCAGCCGGCTGGGGAGCCGGCAGGAGCAGTCGGGCAGTCAGACTGAGGGGCTTTGCTAGCCCCGATGTCTTGAAATATTGTCTTGCCGTCTTCAGGTACCATGGTCAATTACTCCGTCAGTACATGTGTGATACATAGACAAATAGAGAGTCCCTAGTACGCCTCTACTTGACTAGCTCGTTAATCCAAGATGGTTAAGTTTCCTAGCCATGGACATGTATTGTCATTTGATGGGCGGGGTCACATCATTAGATAATGATGTGATGGACAAGACCCATCTGTTTGCTTAGAACTATGATCGTTTCGTTTATTGCTATTGCTTTCTTCATGACTTATACATGTTCCTATGACAATGAGATTATGCAACTCCCAAATACCGGAGGAACACTTAGTGTGCTATCAAACGTCACAACGTAACTGGGTGATTATAAAGATGCTCTACAGGTGTCTCCGATGGTGTTTGTTGAGTTGGCATAGATCGCGATTAGGATTTGTCACCCGTGTATCGGAGATGTATCTCTGGGCCCTCTTGGTAATGCACATCACTATAAGCCTTGCAAGCAATGTGACTAATGAGTTAGTTGTGGGATGATGCATTACGGAACGAGTAAAGAGACTTGCCGATAACGAGATTGAACTAGGTATGAGGATACCGACGATCGAATCTCGGGCAAGTAACATACCGATGACAAAGGGAACAACGTATGTTGTTATGCAGTTTGACCGATGAAGATCTTCGTAGAATATGTAGGAGCCAATATGAGCATCCAGGTTCCGCTATTGATTATTGACTGGAGATGTGTCTCGGTCATGTCTACATAGTTCTCGAACCCGTTGGGTCCACATGCTTAACGTTCGATGAATATTTGTATTATGAGTTATGTGATTTGATGATCGAAGTTTGTTTGGAGTCCCAAATGAGATCACGGACATGACGTGGAGTCTCGAAATGGTCTAGACATAAAGATTCATATATTGGAAGGTTACATTCGGACACCAGAATGGTTCGGGTTGTTTCGGATAAGTTTCGGAGTACCGAGGGTTATCGGAACCCCCGCCCCCCCGAGAAGTTCATGGGCCTTCATGGGCCTTAGTGGAGAAGAGAGAGGGATAGCCAGGAGGTTGCGTGTGCCCCCCCTTGCCAATCCGAATTGGACAAGGGAAGGGGCGGCGCCCCCCATCCTTCCTTCTCTCCTCCTCCTCCTCCCCTCCTTCTCCTTGTGGTAATAGGAAGGGGGGGTTGAATCCTACTTGGACCGGGAGTACAAGTAGGACTCCCCCCCATGGCGCGCCCCCTTGGGCCGGCCACCTCTCCTTCCCCCTGATACGTCTCTAATGTATCTATATGTTTTTATTGTTCCATGCTATTATATTATCTGTTTTGGATGTTTAATGGGATTTAATATGCTCTTTTATATTATTTTTGGGACTAACCTATTAACCGAAGGACCAGTGCAAATTGCTGTTTTTTTGCCTATTTCAGTGTTTCGCAGAAAAGGAATATCAAACGGAATCCAAACGGGGCGAAACCTTCGCGATGATCTTTCTTGGAACAAACGCAATCCAGGAGACTTGGAGTGGAAGTCTGGAACTACGCAAGGAGGCCACAAGGCAGGAGGGCGCGCCCAGAGGGGTAGGCGCGCCCCCACCCTCGTGGGCCCCTCGTAGATCCACCGACCTTCTTCTTTCGCCTATATATATACTCTTATACCCTGAAAACATCCAGGGGAGCCACGAAACCACTTTTCCACCGCCCACAACCTTATGTACCCGTGAGATTCCATCTTGGCGCCTTTTTCAGCGATTGCCTGAGGGGGAACTCGATCAAGGAGGGCTTCTACATCAACACCATAGCCTCTCCGATGATGTGTGAGTAATTTAACACAGACCTTCGGGTCCATAGTTATTAGCTAGATGGCTTCTTCTCTCTCTTTGATTCTCAATACAAAGTTCTCCTCGATGTTCTTGGAGATCTATTCTATGTTGCCGGATTCTGGGTTCCGGCAGACCCTTAAGGTTCGAACTCTGGGGTGCGCGCGGAGATCGTGCCCTCTACCTCTCCTTCTCGCAAGGATCTAACTACTCCCAGAACAACACACGAGACACAAGATTTATACTAGTCCGGGCCACCATTGTGGTGTAATACCCTACTCTAGTTTGTGGTGGGTGGATTGCCTCTTGGGCTGATGAGGAAGAATAGTACAGGTGAACGGCCTCGCGAGGGCCTGTTCTTGGCTAGGGGATGAACTACTAGGGGGAGTTCGATCGTCCTTCCCTCTCTCTCTAGATGCCGGATCCTCTCCCCTCTACTCTGGGGGTGGCTAGCCCTATTTATAGGCAAAGGCCCTGGGCCTCTTCCCAAATATTGAGCGGGAAGGGCGCCAACAATTGGCCAATTTAAAGGGGAACATCTGGTACACTTATCCTGACTAAAGTTGGTCTTCGCCTGCCAAAGGCTCTGGTGATGACGCCGACTTGGGCTCCATAGTGACTTCCTCCTTGTCGCGGAGCTGGTCTTGGTCTCGTTGCACCGAAATGGGTGCCTTTGCTTGATCCTCTCGCCTGCGCTTGCCCCCTTTGCACCAAAGAGGAAAGGGGGGACACTGCGCGGGCTAGCGCCCGCCTGGCACCCTTGGTCGTCATGGCTTGCGTCATGGGCACCTCGTGAGGTACCCGCCTTGATCTCTCCGCCTCCTCGCGAGCCAGCCTAAGGAGGCCGTGCTTGAGGAAGCGTCGTGTCGTCCGCCTCGCGAGGCTTGGCCCCTCGCGAGGGTCTTGAGTCTTGTGTCGATGCAGATGGGCCACGCCGGGCCTCCATTTGAGCCACGCCGCAGGCCGCAGGCATGCAAGTCTGGGGACCCCCGTTTCCAGAACGCCGACAGTAGCCCCCGGGCCCAAGGTGCGCATGGGCTTCGCCGTGCCGAGAGGCGAAAGGGCAAGGGCGAAGCGCCGCGGGCCCTAACAGCCTGCGGCCTTGGGCGCCGCGTGGCGGTTTGACAGGACGTGGGCATCTCCACTTCCCCACCACACCTCGGCAACTGCGTGACTTGACCAGTCCCTGCATGCATAGATGCAGGTCATTATTACCTGCGATCGTGGTGCTTGACCGTTGGCCTCTTCCGACTATAAGAGCGAGGCCGCACAAGCTCCGCCAGTCCATCCCTTCCCGCTTCTCTTCTTCTTCCTCGCCTCCGCCGCCGCCGCTCGCATGGCTCCGAAGAGGTTCTCAGCTGCGGAGAAGGGGAAGGCTAGTCGGGCGGGGCCCGACTCCCCTCCGGCCAAGCGCGGCCGGGCTCGTCCCCGTAAGCATCCCGTGGTCCCCGCTGTGGCTCCCCGCGGACACAGGGGTGGTTCTCCGCGCGGTGGTGAGCGCTCGGCTGCCCTGGAGAGGCAGGCTGTGGCTGCGCGGCCTCCCAGGCCGCGCTTTCGCTCGGCGGAGGTGCTGCCGGAGTTTGTCGTGTGGTCGGCGGACCCGGCCAGCACCTGGCTCCAGCTCCCTCGCTTCTTCATCAGCGAGCTACCGGCCGGCGCCCGGTGCGGCTTCTGGCTCCAGGCCGACGGCTGCTACAGTAGGGCCTCTTGGGTCTCGCTCAAGGTCTCCCCTTCTGGGAATGGGGCCCTGACCCGCGGCTGGCAAACGTTTGCCCGCGCGCGCGGCCTGGGCGAGCGGTGCACCCTGCACTTCAAGTTCGACGGCGACAACACCCTCTACGTGAGGGTGTTTGGGGAAGACAGTCGCCGTGCAGGATGCTGCCCTGAGGACGACGACGAAGGAGACAGCGCCCGCTCTGCTGGCGGCGCCCGAGGCTCCCCGAGCTTTGCCTACTCCCCTTCAGGCGGCTCCTCCAGCGGTGGCCGCAGCCAGCCCCCTCGCCTCCGCGCCTGCTTGGGGGGTGGCTGTTCGGCCGCCTGCCATCGCGCTCCGGTGAAGCGCAAGAGGGAGTCTCCCTGAGCTCCAGAGGCATCTGGTGTCGCCTCCGTAGACCGATGCGGGGCGGGCCACGCCAGGCTCGCCCTTTCCTTTTCCTTTTGCTTCTTGTGTAAGATAAGACAACTGCGTGGAGCCCCGTGGGGGCGTGTTTAAGAACTATTGCCATTGTAGACGTTACCTTAATTTCGTTGTCGCGTTTCACAACTATTTGCCCTCGCGTAGGTAGCTTGCGGCCCCAGCCGGGGGGCGACCGACCCAGGTCTTGTGTGTATGTCGCGGTGCCCGAGGGGCACGGACCAGAGGGGTGCTCCTGTAGAGAGCCCAGGCCGTGAAACCTTTAAATGGCTAGAGGAAAAACGCTCGCGAGGGCGTTCGAGCCCCATCCCTCACGAGGCCTTCATGAGAGAAAATCGAAACGAGGAGCGAAAATCGACAAACCACAAATCAACAACGGCGATAGCTTCGATAAGACTTCAAATGCAAGTAAAACACGTCAAATGCGGAAAGCAAATGAAAAAGCCGCGTCCGGCACCTAGTCTAGTCTTCGACGTCTTCTCACCAGCGCGGAGCTAAGTGCTGCCACTAGGCGTGGGAGGGAGCCCCAGGGCCTGAGGCCGGCGCTCCTGAGACTCCGGGGCGTGTACAAACCCACTCATTATTATGTGAGAGTGTCACGGGGCGGCGAGCTTCACAGGCATTGGCCTTCTTCACAGGCTCCGGGCCTTTCTCCTTAGAGGTAATGAGCTTCACAGGCATTGGCCTTCTTCACAGGCTCCGGGCCTTTCTCCCTAGAGGTAATGAGCTTCACAGGCATTGGCCTTCTTCACAGGCTCTGGGCCTTTCTCCTTAGAGATAATGAGCTTCACAGGCATTGGCCTTCTTCACAGGCTCAGGGCCTTTTCCAAAAAGAGATGATCTTCACAGGCGTTCGCCTTCTTCACAGGCTCAGGGCCTTTTCCAAAAAGAGATGATCTTCACAGGCGTTCGCTTTCTTCACAGGCTCAGGGCCTTTTGGGGGTAAAACCTCCGGAGGTGCTGGATGTTCCACGCGTTCTGGATCGGCTCCCCCTCTTGAGTCTCCAAGCGCACGGAGCCAGGCCTGGAAACATGAACAACCTTGAACGGGCCCTCCCACATGGGAGAGAGCTTGTGCAGCCCTTCCCTGGAGAGGACCCACCTGAGTACGAGGTCTCCTACCTCGAGGGTCCTGGGGCGGATGTTGCGGCAGTGATATCGTCGTAGCGCCTGTTGGTACCTTGCCGCTCACAGCACGGCTTCCCGGCGGCGTTCCTCCCCCAGCACGAGGTCCATCCCCCGCATGGCGTCCTGCTGCGCCTTGTCGAACGCCAGGACCCGCGCGGAGCAACGCCGAACCTCGTGAGGAAGGACTGCTTCGGCTCCGTAGACCAGGAAGAACGGAGTCTCCCCGGTTGGTTTGGTCGCGGTCATGTGGATGGACCACAGCACGGATTGGAGCTCATCATACCAACCCCTGCCGTAGGCCTCCAGCTTCTTCTTGAACGTCCTGGTCTTGAGGCCTCTCAGGACCTCCGCGTTGGCTCGTTCGGCTTGCCCATTGCTTCGCGGGTGTGCCACCGAAGCGTAGCATATCTGCGTTCCAAGGTTAGCACAGTATGTTTTGAAGAGGTTACTGGTGAACTGCGAACCGTTGTCTGTGATGATGTGGTTCGGCACCCCGAACCGGCTCACGATACCCCTGATGAACCTGACCGCGGAGCCTGCGGGGATGGTACGGACAACCTCCACCTCTGCCCACTTGGTGAACTTGTCAATGGCTACGTAGAGGTAACGGTAGCCCCCTGGCGCCCGAGGGAACGGGCCCAGAATATCCAACCTTCAAACTGCGAATGGCCACGAGAGGGGTATAGTCTGCAGGCTCCCCGCCGGCTGATGGATCTGCTTGGAATGGAACTGGCAGGCCTCACAAGCCTTTACCAATTCGATCGCGTCGTTGAGCACGGTGGGCCAATAGAACCCACTACGGAACGCCTTGCCGACGAGGGTTCGTGATGACGAGTGGTGTCCGCAGTCTCCGCCGTGTATGTCCCCCAGTAGTTCCCTTCCTTGCTCCTTGGAGATGCAGCGCAGAGATACGTCGTTGGGTCGCTTCCGGTAGAGTTCTCCGTCTCTGATGCAGTATGCCGTGGCCTGCCGCGCCACACGCTCTGCTTCCTCTTTCTTCTCTGGCAGGGTCCCATGTATCAGGTAATTCCGGAGCTCGGTGATCCAGCGTTCCTCCTGAGGTTCCATCGTCAGGAGCAAACGTGCTCCTGAGGTCGGCCCGCAGGCCGGGGCTCCCGAGGCTGGCGGCTGAGGGAGCTCCTCTCGAGACTGAGATGTGCTTGATAGCGTTGGCTGCACTGAAGGCTTGAAGAGCCGCTCTTCGAAGACGCCGGGCTTCTGCGGCAGTCGCCTGGACGCCCGTCCGGCTATGTCGTCAGCTTCCTGGTTTGTGCCACGGGGCACGTGCTTCAGCTCCAGCCCCCAGAACTGCTTTTCCATCCTGCGGACGTCTGCTAGGTAGGCCTCCATATGCTCGTCCTTTGGCTCGTACACCTTGTTGGAGAAGTTGACTAGGAGCTGCGAGTCGCCTTTGACGGTGAGGCGCTTCACTCCCAGGGCCGCTGCGGCCTTCAACCCGGCTATCAGTCCCTCATATTCTGCTATGTTGTTGGAGACCTTTTCTCCTTGCTGGAAACAGAGTTGTACTGCATAGCAAAGCTTATCCTGAGTGGGTGATATCAGCACAGCACCAGCCCCCGCGCCGTGCCTGGAGAATGCCCCGTCGAAGTACATGACCCAGCCTTCTGGCGCCTCGCTCCCTGGGGAGAGGGAGCGATCCTCGTTATCCTTGAGGCCCGGTGCCTCTATCCATTCCGCCACGAAATCCACCAATGCGGCTCCTTTGATGACCCTAGTTGTGCTGAACTCGAGCTGAAACGCTTGCAACTCTATGTTCCACTCAACGACCCTTCCGGCTGAGTTAGGGCTCCTGAGCACCCTCTCCAGGGGGTACGATGAGACGACCTTGATCGGGTGAGCTTGGAAGTAGTGCTGCAGCTTGCGCGAGGCCACCAGCAGCGCGAGGAGGAGCTTCTGAGGCATCGGATATCAGGCCCTTGTGTCCCCTAGCACTATGCTAACGAAGTAGACCGGGTGCTCAACAAGGCTGTGGGCAGCTTGGGTCGTGGCGCCCTCGGGAGGTGAGGGCACCTCGCAAGACGCTGTGGCCTCGGGAGGTGGACCATCCGGGCATGCTGCCTCTCCCGTCTCTTGTGCGTCCCTTGACGGCTGACTCTCTTCATCTATAGCTTCGGCTCTCTCGAGCTTTCCCTGTTCCCGTCTTGTCTGGCCTCGAGTTGCCGCTGTGGTCTTGGACTGGCGCTCCTCCCTAACCGCCACTAGTGCTGCGCTGGCAGAGTAGGGAGTGGCGGCAAGGTAAAGCAGCAGAGGCTCCTGAGGGCGCGGAGCCACCATGACTGGGGGACTGGTTAGGTACCTCTTGAGATCTTGAAACGCCTCATCTGCCTCTTCAGTCCATTCAAAGGGCCCCTTTTTCTTCCTAAGCTGAAAGAAAGGCAGCGCTCGTTCCCCCAACTTGGAGATGAAGCGCCCTAGCGCGGTCACACGCCCAGTGAGCTTCTGCATTTCTTTGAGGGTCTTTGGCGGACTCATGTCCTCGACCGCCTTGACCTTCTTGGGGTTGGCCTCGATGCCACGGTGAGACACAAGGAATCCCAAAAGCTTGCCCGAGGGAACGCCAAACACACATTTCTCCGGGTTGAGCCGTAGGTTTACTGCGTCGAGGCTCGCGAAGGTCTACTCCAGGTCTTGTATCAGGGTCCTGGCCTCTCGAGATTTCACCACAATGTCATCGACGTATGCTTCAACATTCTTCCCGAGCTGCGGGCCCAAGGTGATGTGCATCAGCCGCTGAAAGGTTGCCCCTGCGTTGCGTAGTCCAAACGGCATGCATGTATAGCAGTATACCCCGCACGGGGTCAAGAAGGCGGTCTTCTCAACATCTTCTATCGCCATCTTGATCTGGTGATATCCTGAGAAGGCATCCAAAAAGCACAGCAAGTCGCACTCGGCGGTGGAATCGACGATCTGGTCGATGCGAGGGAGCGGGAACGGATCTTGCGGGCATGCCTTGTTGAGGTTGGTGAAGTCGACACACATGCGTTCCTTCCCCCCTTTCTTGGGTACAACGACAGGGTTGTCCAACCACTCTGGGTACCGGACCTGGCGAATGACTCCAGCAGCTTCCAACTTGCGGGTCTCTTGGACGATGAAGGCCTGCTTCTCTGCGGACTGCCGCCTGGCCTTCTGCTTCACGGGGCGCACATTTGGGCATACGTTGAGGTGGTGCTCGATGACGTCCCTAGGGATCCCTGCCAACTGATCGGGCTCCCAAGCAAACACTTTCTTGTTTGCACGCAGGAACTTGACCAGGGCCCCCTCCTGCTCAGGCCCCAGGTTGGCGCCAATGGTGAAAGTGGCGCTGGAGGACCCGTCCTCGTCGACGGGTATCTGCTTGGTTTCTGCCTTGTCCTGGGTGAACAACTGCTTCTTCTTGGTAGGCGCAGCCCCCTTGGGCTCAGGGGTCCCCGCGTCGGCGGGCTGTGCCAATGCCGCCGTCTTGAAGGCGAGCTTGAGTACTCGTAGGGCGTCCCGGTGTCTCCGTGCACGGTGAGGGTACCGTTGCTCCCGGGCATCTTCATGAGGTTGTACGCCGGGTGCGTGGCGGCCATGAACTGAGCCAGTGCCGGGTAGCCGAGGATGGCGTTGTAAGGGAGGCCGATGGGGGTGATGTCGAAGTCGACCATCTCCGTGCGGAAGTTGTCGTAGGTGCCGAAGGTCACCGGGAGCCGGATATGTCCCAAGGAGTCGGACGACCCGCCCCCGACGCCTGAGAAGGATCGGCTAGGTTGCAGCCGCTCCCGGGGTATGCGGAGGAGGTTGAAGGTCTCGGCCGAGAGCACGCTGAGGCCCGCGCTGCCATCGACGAGGGTTCTGGTGACGGTCACCTGGCAGATGGTGGGGGTGCACAATAGGGGGAGCGCGCCCGAGCCGGCCAAGTTGGCGGGGTGGTCCTCCGAGCTGAAGGTCAGGCCAGCCTCGCGCGCCGCCCGGTCCGTGGGAGCCCCCTGCCGTGCAGAAACGACGCCGATCTGGCGGGCAAATGGCTTGACGTGGCGGCTTGTGGGTGGCGCCTGCGAGCCGCCCAGGAGGGCCGCGACGACCGGGAGCGTTGACATTGTGGTGCGGCAGCCCGGTCGCATAGACAGGCGCCAGGTGGTGCTTGCTGCTCGCCTCCCGCCGGGCTGGTGGTAGTGTTGACGGCGTGCGACGGGGGGCGGCGAGGACGTCCACCAGCGAGGGCCGCTGGCGTGACGCGAGCTCGACGTGCGCCGTACATGGATGCGGCGGTCGGAGGAGAGCGGAGCGGTGGAAGACAGATTCTGGCGCACCCCTACCTGGCGCGCCAAATGTCGGATTCTGGGTTCCGGCAGACCCTTAAGGTTCGAACTCTGGGGTGCGCGCGGAGATCGTGCCCTCTACCTCTCCTTCTCGCAAGGATATAACTACTGCCAGAACAACACACGAGACACAAGATTTATACTAGTTCGGGCCACCATTGTGGTGTAATACCCTACTCTAGTTTGTGGTGGGTGGATTGCCTCTTGGGCTGATGAGGAAAAATAGTACAGGTGAACGGCCTCGCGAGGGCCTGTTCTTGGCTAGGGGATGAACTACTAGGGGGAGTTCGATCATCCTTCCCTCTCTCTCTAGATGCCGGATCCTCTCCCCTCTACTCTGGGGGTGGCTAGCCCTATTTATAGGCAAAGGCCCTGGGCCTCTTCCCAAATATTGAGCGGGAAGGGCGCCAGCAATTGGCCAATTTAAAGGGGAACATCTGGTACACTTATCCTGACTAAAGTTGGTCTTCGCCTGCCAAAGGCTCTGGTGATGACGCCGGCTTGGTCTCGTTGCACCGAAATGGGTGCCTTTGCTTGATCCTCTCGCCTGCGCTTGCCCCCTTTGCACCAAAGAGGAAAGGGGGGACACTGCGCGGGCTGGCGCCCGCCTGGCACCCTTGGTCGTCATGGCTTGCGTCATGGGCACCTCGTGACGTACCCGCCTTGATCTCTCCGCCTCCTCGCAAGCCAGCCTAAGGAGGCCGTGCTTGAGGAAGCGCCGTGTCGTCCGCCTCGCGAGGCTTGGCCCCTCGCGAGGGTCTTGAGTCTTGTGTCGATGCAGATGGGCCATGCTGGGCCTCCATTTTAGCCACGCCGCAGGCCGCAGGCAGGCAAGTGTGGGGACCCCCGTTCCCAGAACGCCGACAGATGTAATACTTTTTGCGGTGTGTTTGTCGAGATCCGATGAATTATGGGTTTATGATCAAGATTATCTATGAAAAATATTTGATTCTTCTCTGAATTCTTATATGCATGATTTGATATCTTTGCAAGTCTCTTCGAATTATCAGTTTCGTTTGGCCTACTAGATTGATCTTTCTTGCAATGGGAGAAGTGCTTAGCTTTGGGTTGAATCTTGCGGTGCTCGATACTAGTGACAGAAAGGGAACCGACACGTATTGTATTGTCGCCATCGAGGATAAAAAGATGGGGTTATATCATATTGCTTGAGTTTATCCCTCTACATCATGTCATCTTGCCTAATGCATTACTCTGTTCTTAAGAACTTAATACTCTATATGCATGCTGGATAGCGGTCAATGTGTGGAGTAATGGTACTAGATGCAGAATCGTTTTGGTCTGCTTGACACAGACGTGATGCCTATGTTCATGATCATGCCTAGATATTCTCATAACTATGTGCTTTTCTATCAATTGCTCGGTATTAATTTGTTCACCCACCGTAATATATGCTATCATGAGAGAAGCCACTTGGGGAACCTATGGCCCCTGGGTCTATCTTACATCATATTAGTTTCCCGCCAACTAGCTATTTCTGTCACCGTTTATTTTGCAATCTTTACTTTCCAATCTATACAAAAAATACCAAAAATATTTATCTTATTATATTTATGAGATCTCACTTTTGCAAGTGGCAGTGAAGGGATTTACAACCCATTTATCACGTTGGATGCAAGGTTCTTGATTGTTTGTGCAGGTACTAGGCGATTTGCGTGTAGTCTCCTACTGGATTGATACCTTGATTCTCAAAAACTGAGGGAAATACTTACGCTACTTTGCTGCATCACCCTTTCCTCTTCAAGGGAAAACCAACGCATGCTCAAGAGGAAGCACCTCCTTTATATACGTGGGAGGGGGCACCCCAAAGACAACCAAAGTTTCTCTTAGCCGTGTGTGGTGCCCCTCTCCATAGTTACACACCTCGATCATATTGTCGTAGTGCTTAGGCGAAGCCCTGCGCCGGTAACTTCATCATCACCGTCGCCAAGCCGTCGTGCTGACGAAACTCTCCCTCGGCCTCAACTGGATCAAGAGCTCGAGGGACGTCATTGAGCTGAACGTGTGCTGAATGCGGAGGTGACGTATGTTCGGTGGACCGGTTGGATCATGAAGACATTCGACTACATCAACCGCGTTACTAAACGCTTCCGTTTTTGGTCTACGAGGGTACGTGGACACACTCTCCCCGCTCGTTGCTATGCTTCTCCTTGATAGATCTTGCGTGATCATAGGAAATTTTTTAAATACTACATTCCCCAACAGTGGCATCCGAGCCAGGTTTATGCGTAGATGTTATATGCATGAGTAGAACACAAAGAATTGTGGGCGATAATAGTCATACTGCTTAGCAGCAACGCCTTACTTTGATTCGGCGGTATTGTTTGATGAAGCAGCCCAGACTGACATTACATGACCGCGTTCATGAGACTGGTTCTACCGACGTGCTTTGCACACAGGTGGCGGATGACCCACAAGTACAGGGGATCGCAACCGTTTTCGAGGGTAGAGAATTCAGCCCAAATTTATTGATTCAACACAGGGGGAGCCAAAGAATAATCTCAAGTATTAGCAGCTGAGTTGTCCATTCAACCACACCTGAAAGACTTAATATCTGCAGCCGATTATTTAGTATCAAAGTAGTATGGAAGTAACGGTAACGGTGGCAAAAGTAACAATAGCAGTTTTGTAGTAATTGTAATAGTGGCAACGGAAAAGTAACTAAGCAAAGTTCACTATGTGAAAAGCTCGTAGGCAATGGATCAATGATGGATAATTATGTCGAATGCGATTCCTCATGCAACAATTATAACATAGGGTGACAAAGAACTAGCTCCAGTTCATCAATGTAATGTAGGCACGTATTCCGAATATAGTCATACGTGCTTATGGAAAAGAACTTGCATGACATCTTTTGTCCTACCCTCCCGTGGCACCGGGGTCCTATTGGAAACTAAGGGATATTAAGGCCTCCTTTTAATATAGTACTAGACCAAAGCATTAACACTTAGTGAATACATGAACTCCTCAAACTACGGTCATCATTGGGAGTGGTCCCGGTTATTGTCACTTTGGGGTTACCGAATCATAACACATAGTAGGTGACTATTGACTTGCAAGATAGGATCAAGAAATCACATATATTCGTGAAAACATAATAGGTTCAGATCTGAATTCATGGCACTCAGGTCCTAGTGACAAGCATTAAGCATAGCAGAGTCATAGCAACATCAATCTTAGAACATAATGGATACTAGGGATCAAACCCTAACAAAACTAACTCGATTACATGATAAATCTCATCCAACCCATCACTGTCCAGCAAGCCTACGATTGAATTACTCACGCACGGCGGTGAGCATCATGAAATTGGTGATGGAGGATGGTTGATGATGATGACGGCGACGGATTCCCCTCTCCAGAGCCTCGAACGGACTCCAGATCAGCCCTCCCAAGAGAGATAAGGGCTTGGCGGCGACTTCGTATCCTAAAACGCGATGAATCCTTCTCTCTGATTTTTTTCTCCCCGAACGTGAATATATAGAGTTGGAGTTGAGGTCGGTGGAGCCTCAGGGGGCCCACGAGGCAGGGGGCGCGCCCTCCACCCTCGTGGACAGGGTGTGGGCCCCCTGGTGTTGATTCTTTCACCACTATTTTTTATATATTCCAAAAATATTCTCTGTGAAGTTTCAGGTCATTCCAAGAACTTCTATTTCTGCAGAAAAATAACACCATGGTAATTCTGCTGAAAACATTGTCAGTACGGGTTAGTTCCATTCAAATCATGCAAGTTAGAGTCCAAAACAAGGGCAAAAGTCTTTGGAAAAGTAGATACGATGGAGACATATCAACTCCCCCAAGCTTAAACCTTTGCTTGTCCTCAAGCAATTTAGTTGAAAAACTGAAAGTGATAAAGAAAAACTTTTACAGACTCTATTTGCTCTTGTGGTTGAAAATATGTAAAGCCAGCATTCAAGTTCTCAGCAAAGATTATGAACTAACCATATTCACAATAACATTTAGGTCTCATGTTTACTCATATCAATGACATAATCAACTAGCGAGCAATAATAGTAAATCTCAGATGACAACACTTTCTCAAAATAATCATAATATGATATAACAAGATGGTATCTCACTAGCCCTTTCTGAGACTGCAAAACATAAATGCAGAGCACCTCTGAAGATCAAGGACTGACTAGACATTGTAATTCATGGTAAAAGAGATCCAATCATAGTCATCCTCAATATAAATTAATAGTAATGGATGCAAATGATAGCGGTGCTCTCCAACTGGTGTTTTTTAATAAGAGGGTGATGACTCAATATAAAAGTAAATAGATAGGCCCTTCACAGAGGGAAGCATGGATTTGTAGAGGTGCTAGAGGTCGAATTTTGAAATGGAGATAAATAATATTTTGAGTGGCATAATTTCATTGTCAACATAACAACCAAGAGATCTTGGTATCTTCCATGCTACACACATTATAAGCGGTTCCCAAACAGAATGGTAAAGTTTATACTCCCCCACCACCAACAAGCATCAATCCATGGCTTGCCCAAAACAACGGGTGCCTCCAACTAAGAACAGTCATGGGTGAGTTTTGTTTGCAATTATTTTGATTTGAGCATGGGACTGGGCATCCCGATTACCAGCCATTTTCTCGTCAGTGAGGATCAGAGTCCACTCCTCGTGAGAATAACCCACCTAGCATGGAAGATATAGACAGCCCTAGTTGATACATGAGCTATTCGAGCATACAAAACAGAATTTCATTTGAAGGTTTAGAGTTTGGCACATACAAATTTACTTGGAACGACAGGTAGATACCGCATATAGGAAGGTATGGTGTACTCATATGGAATAACTTTGGGGTTTATGGAAGTGGATGCACAATCAGTGTTCCCGCTTAGTACAAGTGAAGGCTAGAAAGAGAATAGGAAGCGACCAACTAGGGAGCGACAATAGTCATGAACATGCATTAAAATTGATCAACACTGAGTGCAAGCATGAGTAGGATATAATTTACCATGAACATAAATATCATGGAGGCTATGTTGATTTTGTTTCAACTACATGCGTGAACATGTGCCAAGTCAAGCCGCTCGAATCGTTCAAAGGAGGATACCACCCTATCATACCACATCACAACCATTTTAATAGCATTTTGGCACGCAAGGTAAACCATTATAAACTCCTAGCTACTTAAGCATGGCATGAGCAACTAAAATCTCTAATTGTCATTGCAAACATGTTTCATTCATAATAGACTGAACGATGAACTAGTCATATTTACAAAAACAAGATAGGTCGAGTTCATACCAGTTTTTCTCATCTCAATCAGTCCATCATATATCGTCATTATTGCCTTTCACTCGCATGACCGAATGGTGTGGATAATAATAATAGTGCACGTGCATTAGACTAAGCTGGAATCTGCAAGCATTTAATACACAGGAGAAGACAAGATAATATGGGCTCTTGGTTAAATCAACAATAATGCATATAAGAGCCACTTCGACATTTTCATCATGCTCTTCTCCTCTCGACCCCCAAAGAAAACAAAAGAAATAAAACTATTTACACGGGAAAGCTCCCAACAAGCAAAAGAAGAACGAGAAATCTTTTTGGGTTTACTTTTAATTACTACTACTACAAGCATGGAAAGTAAACTAGCTAAAAGCTACAACTATTTTGTTTGGTTTTTCTTAAGGTTTTTCAAACACACAAGAAGAAGGCTTAAAAAAAGAAAATAAACTAGCATTGATAGTACAATGAAAGAGTATGAGCACCAACAACTAGCATGAGTGTGTGAACATGAATGTAATGTCAGTGAGAAATACGTACTCCCCTAAGCTTAGGCTTTTGGCCTAAGTTGGTCTATGGCCACTGCTGGCCTGGCAGATATCCAAAGTTGTAACTAGGGTCGTACTGAGATGCAGCGGCTATTGCCTGACGAGTTGCAGCTTGGAGGCGAGCTGCCTCCGTCCTCCTCTCGTACACGTTCGCCTCCTCCCTGGTTATAACATATCTCCTTTTTGCCTGAAAGTCAAAGAAAGCAGGAGCAGGGAGAGCAACATGGATAGTGAGACGTCTGTCTAAGATCAGTCGGTACTGGAGGGACAATTCATTCCTCTCAACAAACTGATGGCGAACCATAGCATTGTAATATAGATAAGCAGGAGGCAACTCCATATCATTTTCATGTATGGGTACCTCAAGATAATTAGCTAAACGAGTTGCATAAATTCCACCAAACAAATCTCCACTTGTACTGTTATGATGCAACCTACGTGCAACAATGGCCCCCAAGTTATATTGTTTATCTCCTAATACCGCACTCTTGAGAACACTAAGATCTGGAATGCACATATGACATGCCTCATCCTTACCGTTAATGCATCTACCTATAAAGAGAGCAAAATAATGTATGGAAGGAAAATGAATGCTCCCTATGATAGCTTGTGTGATTTCTCTAGATTCCCCCACAGTGATACTAGCAAGAAAATCTTTAAATTCATATTTGCGAGGTTCACTAACATTGCCCCACTATTGGAGTTTACAAGCAGTATTAAAATCTTCTAAGTCCATGGTATATGATTTATCATAAAGATCAAATAGAAAAGTGTGACAATTGCACAAAGATGTAAATTTAAACCTTCTCACAAAGGAATCAGTTAGGTCGTAGTATTGGGGGCACTTATCTGACACGAAGCCCTCAAGTTCAGCATTATGCACATACACGTCAAATTCTTCCTTGATACCTGCTCTGACCATAAACTCCTCTGACGGCCATTCACAAGGCCACACTTGAGCTTCCCTTTGTAGTTCATTGTCCGGCTCACGTATCGCGAGCCTTGGGCCATGCTTCCTTGAGGAACCGCCTTGGTACATTTTCCTAAACATATTTCTTCCTATGAAAAAATTCTGAAATTTTTAGTGACTCAAAATAAAAGTGAACCAAACTCAACAAGATTGATAGCAACTACTCTCACAAGTGCCTAGAGACTATATCATGCATTAGAACTTCTTGGGACCATATAAATTTGACATGCAAGCTCAAGAACAGGGTCACCAAAGCAACAACAATTTGCAATAAATAAAGCGCTAGAACAAAAACTAATTGGACCATTGGAGGAGTCACATACCGAAGTACAATCCACCAAAGCAGTTTTGTGAATGGAGCTTTGAGCAAGGACATCGAAAATGGCAAAAAGATGAGCTAGAACACGGGTTTGAGCTGTGTGGGGATTTTTTCTGAAGGAAGAAGAAGTGTGTGGGTGCAGGAATAAGTGGAGGGGGCCACGTGGGGCCCACGAGGCAGGGGGCGCGCCCTGGACCCTCTTGGCCATATGGTGGGTCCCCCTGGTGTGTTCTCTATGCCAGATATTCTTAAATATTCTATAAAAAATCATATTTCATTTTCAGGGCATTTGGAGAACTTTTATTTTCGGGGTATTTTTTATTACAAGGATAATTCAGAAAACAGACAGAAAAAACTATTTTTGCTTTATTTAATCTAAATACTATAATGTAAAAGGAAGGTACAGAGAGTTGTGCTTTCTAACTTCATCCATCTCATGCTCATCAAAAGGAATCCACTAACAAGGTTGATCAAGTCTTGTTAACAAACTCATTCCGAATCGCATGAAACCGGAGAATTTTCAAATAACACTAGGTTACCTCAATGGGGATATGCACGTCCCCAACAATAAGAATATCATATTTCTTCTTGACAGTAGGAAGAGGAAATTTAAAACCTCCAATAGTGATAGTTGGAATTTTTCCAATAGAATTGATACTGTGGACTTGAGGTTGTTTCCTCGGAAAGTGTACCGTATGCTCATTACCATTAACATGAAAAGTGACATTGCCTTTGTTGCAATCAATAACAGCCCCTGCAGTATTAAAAAGGGTCTACCAAGAATAATCGACATACTATCGTCCTCTGGAATATCAAGAATAACAAAGTCCGTTAAAATAGTAACGTTTGCAACCACAACAGGCACATCCTCACAAATACCGACAGGTATAGTAGTTGATTTATCGGCCATTTGCAAAGATATTTCAGTAGGTGTCAACTTATTCATATCAAGTCTACGATATAAAGAGAGAGGCATAACACTAACACCGGCTCCAAGATCACATAAAGCAGTTTTAACATAGTTTCTTTTAATGGAGCATGGTATAGTTGGTACTCCTGGATCTCCTAGTTTCTTAGGTATTCCACCTTTAAAAGTATAATTAGCAAGCATGGTGGAAATTTCAGCTTCCGGTATCTTTCTTTTATTTGTAACAATATCCTTCATATACTTAGCATAAGGATTAACTTTAAGCATATCAGTCAAACGCATACGCAAAAAGATAGGTCTAATCATTTCAGCAAAGCGCTCAAAATCCTCATCGTCCTTCTTCTTGGATGGTTTAGGAGGAAAAGGCATGGGTTTCTGAACCCATGGTTCTCTTTCTTTACCATGCTTCCTAGCAACAAAGTCTCTCTTATCATAACATTGATTCTTTGATTGTGGGTTATCAAGATCAACAACAGGTTCAATTTCTACATCCTTGTCATTGCTAGGTTGAGCATCAACATGAATATCATCATTAATATTATCACTAGGTTCACGTTCATTACCAGATTGTGTTTCAGTATCAGAAATAGAAATATCATTGAGATTCTTAGGTGTGTCAACAACAGGTTCACTAGAAGCATGCAAAGTCCTATCATTTTTCTTTTTCTTCTTTTTAGAAGGACTAGGTGTATCAACATTAGTTCTCTGAGAATCTTTCTCAATTCTCTTAGGGTGGCCCTCAGGATACAAAGGTTCCTGAGTCATTTTACCCCCTCTAGTCATAACTCTAACACCATTATCATTTTTCTTATTATTTAATTCATTGAGCAAATCATTTTGAGCTTTAAGCACTTGTTCTACTTGAGTGGTAATCATAGAAGCATGCTTACTAATAAGTTCAAGTTCACCTTTAACTCTAGACATATAATCACTCAAGTGTTCAATCATATAAGCATTACGTTTCAAATTGTCTACTAACATAAGCATTGAAGTTTTCTTGTTTAACAATAAAATTATCAAACTCATCTAAGCATTGGCTAGCAGACTTATAACGAGGAATATCACCTTCATCAAATCTATAGAGAGAATTTACCTTTACTACCTGTGTCGGGTTATCAAGACCATGTATTTCTTCAATAGGTGGTAAATTCTTAACATCTTCAGCTTTAATACCTTTTTCTTTCATAGATTTCTTTGCCTCTTGCATATCTTCAGGACTGAGAAATAGAATACCCCTTTTCTTCGGAGTTGGCTTAGGAATTGGTTCAGGAAGTGTCCAATTATTATCATTACTCAACATATTATTCTTTACCAATTCAGCTTGATCAACAGTTCTTTCCCTGAAAACACAACCAGCACAACTATCCAGGTGGTCTCTGGAAGCATCGGTTAGTACACTATAAAAGATATCAAGTATTTCATTTTTCTTGAGAGGATGATCAGGCAAAGCATTAAGTAATCGGAGAAGCCTCCCCCAAGCTTGTGGGAGACTCTCTTCTTAAATTTGCACAAAATCATATATTTCCCTTAAGGCACCTTGTTTCTTATGAGCGGGGAAATATTTAGCAGAGAAGTAATAAATCATATCCTGGGGACTACACACACAACGAGGAGTAAGAGAATTAAACCATATTTTAGCATCACCCTTTAATGAGAACGGAAATAACTTAAGGATATAGTAGTAACGAATTTTTTCCTCATGAATGAATAGGGTGGCTATATCATTTAATTTAGTAAGATGTGCCACAACAGTTTCAGATTCATAGCCATAAAAAAGGATCAGATTCAACCAAAGTCATTAACTCAGGATCAACAGAGAAATCATAATCCTTATCAGAAATACAGATAGGTGAAGTAGCAAAAGCAGGGTCATATTTCATTCTAGCTTCAAAGACTTTTCTTTCAGCTTAACTAATTATTTCTTAAGATCATATTTATCATTGCAAGCAATAAAATCTCTAGCGGTTTCTTTATCCATAACATAACCCTCAGGCACAACAGTCAATTCATATCTAGGGGGAGAATCTTCATCATCACTTTCATCAATATTATCAGTTTCAATAATTTCATTCTCTCTAGCCCTAGCAAGTTGTTCATCAAGAAGTTCACCTAATGGCACTGTATTATCAAGCATAGAAGTAGTTTCACCATAAGCATCATGTAAAGCATAAGTGGCATCATCAATAACATGTGACATATCAGTATCAATAGCAGGAGTAGGTTTAGGTGTCGCAAGTTTACTCAAAACAGAAGGTGAATCAAGTGCAGAGATAGATGGCAGTTCCTTACCTCCCCTCGTAGTTGAGGGATAAATCTTGGTATTTTCGCCTTTCAAGTTCCTCATAGTGATCAGCAGATAGAAATACAAAGTGACTCGAAGAATAGAGATATGCTTCCCCGGCAACGGCGCCCGAAAATAGTCTTGATAACCCACAAGTATAGGGGATCGCAACAGTTTTCGAGGGTAGAGTATTCAACCCAAATTTATTGATTCGACACAAGGGGAGCCAAAGAATATTCTCAAGTATTAGCAGCTGAGTTGTCAATTCAACCACACCTGAAATACTTAATATCTGCAGCAGAGTATTTAGTAGCAAAGTAGTTTGGAAGTAACGGTAACGGTGGCAAAAGTAACAATAGCAGTTTTGTAGTAATTGTAACAGTGGCAACTGAAAAGTAACTAAGCAAAATTCACTATGTGAAAAGCTCGTAGGCAATGGATCAATGATGGATAATTATGTCGGATGTGATTCCTCATGCAATAGTTAAAACATAGGGTGACACAGAACTAGCTCCAGTTCATCAATGTAATGTAGGCATGTATTCCGAATATAGTCATACATGCTTATGGAAAAGAACTTGCATGGCATCTTTTGTCCTACCCTCCCGTGGCAGCTGGGTCCTATTGGAAACTAAGGGATATTAAGGCCTCTTTTTAATAGAGTATCAGACCAAATCATTAACACTTAGTGAATACATGAACTCCTCAAACTACGGTCATCACCGGGAGTGGTCCCGATTATTGTTACTACTGGGTTACCGGATCATAACACATAGTAGGTGAATATTGACTTGCAAGATAGGATCAAGAACTCACATATATTCATGAAAACATAATAGGTTTGGATCTGAATTCATGGCACTCGGGCCCTAGTGACAAGCATTAAGCATAGAAATGTCATAGCAACATCAATCTCAGAACATAAAGGATACTAGGGATCAAACCCTAACAAAACTAACTCGATTACATGATAAATCTCATCCAACACTGTCGGATCACGGGTTCCGGCAGACCCTTAAGGTTCGAACTCTGGGGTGCACGCGGAGATTATGCCCTCTACCTCCCCGTCTCACAAGGACCTAAACTACAGAATGAACAGCACAAGAGACACAGGGTTTATACTAGTTCGGGCCACCATTGTGGTGTAATACCCTACTCTAGTTTGTGGTGGGTGGATTGCCTCTTGGGGCTGATGATGATGAACAGTACAAGGGAGAATAGCCTCGCGAGGGTCTGTTCTTGGCTAGGGGGATGAACTGCTAGGGGAGTTCAGCCGCCCTTCTCTCTCTTTCTCTACTTGTTCTCCGCTTGCTCTGGATACTCTCCTCGATCTCTCGATGCCTCTACCCTGGGGGTGGCTAGTCCTATTTATAGGCAAAGGCTCGGGGCCTCTTCCCAAATATTGAGCGGGAAGGGTGCCAACAATTGGCCAATTTGAAGGGGAACATCTGGTACACTTATCCTGACCAAAGTTGGTCCTCGCCTGCCAAAGGCCCTGTGGTGACGCCGTCCTGGGCTCCACGATGACCTCCTTCCCACCGTTGGACTGGTCTTGGGCTTGTTGCACCAAAATGGATGCCTTTGCTTGATCCTCTCGCCTGCGCTTGCCCTCTTTGCACCAAAGAGGAAAGGGGAGGACACTGCGCGGTCTGGCGCCCGCCTGACACCCTTGGTCATCATGGCTTGCGTCATGGGCACCTCGCGAGGTACCCTGCCTTGATCTCTCCGCCTCCTCGTGAGCCATCCTGAGGAGGCCGCGCCTGAGGAAGCACCGCGTCATCCTCCCCGCGAGGCTTGGCCCCTCGCGAGGGTCTTGAGTCTTGTGTTGATGAAGATGGGCCGTGCTGGGCCCCCATTTGAGTCACGCCGCAGGCCGCAGGCAGGCAAGTCTAGGGACCCCCGTTCCAAGAACGCCGACAGTAGCCCCCGGGCCCAAGGCACGCATGGACTTGGCCGTGCTGAAAGGCGAAAGGGCAAGGGCGAAGCCACACGGGCCCTAACAGCCTGCGGCCTTGGGCGCCGCGTGGCGGTTGATTGGACGTGGGCGGTACTATTTGCCCCCTTCTCTGATTTCTTCAACGCCGTCCTCACCCATTACCAGATCCACATGATGCATCTGGGCCCTGAATCCATCGCCCTCCTTTCGGTCTTTGCTTTTGTTTGCGAGGCGCTGATGGGCATCCCTCCTTCCGTTGCCTTGCAGCGCCACTTCTTCTCTCTGCGTCTTGCCGATCCCGCTCAATGCTCGGCATGCGCGAGCTTCGTCGCTGCGCCTGAGACTGCAGCTTCTGGCATTGACTTCAAGCTCCCTCCGCCTTCAGCCGGGTTCCGTGAGCGGTGGTTGTACGTTGATGTCAGGGTACCCAGCCCCCTGCTGGCGAAGCCGTCTTCGCCTACTGTGCCAAATTCGGGCTGGGGCCAGGAGACGCTCGTGAGCCCCCGTCTCGCCTTCGTCTGGCGCCGCTTCATACTCTTGAAGAAGCTCGGCGTAACGGCGCCCAAGGTGGTGAAGGAGTTCCTATTGCGCCGCATTGCCCCCCTCCAGCGCCATTCTCGTTGAATGTGGGCCTTCAGTGGGCATGGTGATCGCATGAGGCTTCAGGAAGAAGACTTGACGCCCGCAGCGATGGGGAAGGTGCTCTTGGTCCTGACTGGCGATCCCAACCCCGGCAGTATTCAGCGGGGAGGAGCTTTGATGTACCTCTGCCAGGACAGGGATGACTTCGTGAGGCAGATGCCCCCTTTCGACGAGTGGGGGCTACACCCTGCCGGCCTACAAGGGCCTCGCGAGAACCCTGTGGTGGTGATTGCCCTTCCGGTCGGTCTAGGCGAATCCTCCTCAAGTGGTGGAGCAGGGAGGCAGGAGACAGCGGGGTTCGAGAGAGCCACCGATGATGTGACCGCACCTGGCGACGCTCTTGATGGGGCAGCTCCCGAGGCCCGTGCCGCCGAGGCTGTGGGCGAGGTGCAGCCTCTTCTGACGCTTGAGGCCGGGGCTCCTGAGCCCCGGCCGTGCCCTCTGGCGAGGCAATTGACTGTGCGCTTCAGGCATGTGTCCTCGACGCAGGTCGCCTTGGTGCTCCATCCTCTTCGCAGGTTGATTCCTGTGCACCTCTCCTTGGTCGCTTCCGTGTGGACTTTGAGGCCCTTCGGAGGAAAAGGGAGGCCCTAGGTGACGACTCCCCTTGTCACCTGCTGAAGCGCCGGAAGTACTTCGCCACCGACGAGTAAGCCTTCTCCTTTCGCGGCTCCTGATCCCCTTGTTGCGTCTACTGATCCTTGCTCTGCAGGCCCCTTCCTGCCGAGGTCATGGAGGCCGCTGAGGTGCCGCCTCCTTTGGCTCCACCTCCCCCGTCGCCCCAAGACGTCCCGAGCAGCACGGCTCTTGTGGTGAGGGCGAACGAAGGGGCGGACCGTTCTGAGGTGCCCCACAGCCCTTCTCTTCCTGTGATCTTCCTTCGTGGGCCCTCTGTTGGCGTGGCCAGACTGCCGTGGGCTTCTCATCTGGTCGCGGGCTGCGACTGGCTGAGGTGCCCCCCGCGCCCTTTGTCTGGAGATGTGCCGGCCCTAGGCCGAGCTTCTGGCGTGGCGCGCCCGGCCGTCGTGGGGGCGCCAGCCCCCAGCCCCCTGCCCGGAGGGGAGCGACGATTCGTTCCTCCAGGCGCTTGCCTGGGGCAGACGATGGTGTGGGAGACGTGCTCGAGCGTGCTCGGGAGCGCCGTGCTCGCCTCTGCAAATTCCTTCGAAGGGCGAGCGGCACAGTGGACCTGCTTGGGGAAGAGCTTGCTGATGAAGACGCGCGCCTGGAGGCCGAGGGCCTGCGCCTGGCCGCGGAGAGGCGCGAGTTGGAGGCCGCCGTCGTCCACGCGCGCCGCCAGCGCGACCTTGAAGACGAAGAAGTGAAGGCGTCGCTGGAAGCCTTCCGGGTGGCCCGATCCCAGGCCACTTAAGAGGCCCTGAGAGCCGATCGACAGCGAGAGGCGGCGGAGGAGCGGGCTCGGGAGCTCCTAGCCCGATGCCACTTGCTGGAGGAGCAAGTGGAACTGCGTGAGGCGGCCCTTGTGTCGATGAGGGTGGCCTCTGGCAACCCAGCCGGGCTCTAGAGACGTGAAGAGGCGCTGACGCTGGAGGCCGCCGAACGTACCCGTGAGTACGAGCGGCCGGAGACGAGGGAGCGCCTGGTGACGCAGGCGGAAGATGAAGTCGCTGCTCGGGAGGCGTGTGTCCAGGAGGAGGTTGGTCGCCGGGTGGCGACATCGCGCCAAGGCCTCGAGAGCGAGCTCGAGAGGAAGCTGGAGTTGATCCGGGTTGAGGCTGAGGGGAGAACCACAGCCCTGAGGGCCCAACGGGACGAGGCGACGCGGCAAGCCGATGCTTCCCGGGCCGCCCTCGAGGGAGCGCAAAAGGAATCGGCTGCTCTCCAGGCCGAGGTGACCCGTCTTCGCCAGCGGGTGGAAGAGGCTGAAGCCATTGAGCGTCAGAATGCCGATGAGATACGCCACCGGCAAGTCCTGGAGCACGTGCATGGCCCCATGCTTACTACACTCAGGGATAGGGCCAACACAGCCTTGGGCAACATCTGCGAGGCAACTGTGGGTGAGCCGCACACAATCAACTATGCCGGCAACCTTCAGTTCTTCACTGCTGTGGTGACGCAGCTGGAGGCACGGTCGGCCAGGGCTGATAGGTTGGTGGAGGAGAGGAGCCGCGCCCTGCTCGGGCGCGCCTTTTCTCGTGTCTTCGGCCATCTTCAGAACATGGATCCCCAGTTCGACTTCGATGCCGCCATTGCCCCAGTCCCCCAGGCCGTCCGAGGCGATCTGGCGACCTGGGTAGAAAACAATGTGGATGCTCTCGTCCGGGCCTTTACTTCGGATGACGACGACGTGATCGTGGCTGCCGACGAGGGCGGTGTGGTGGATGGTCCCGGCGCCGCTGACGAAGATGCAGGCAGCGGTGGCGAGTCCAGCGACACCAGCGGCGGCTCGGGAGGTGCTCCTGAGGACGCCTTGGGGGATTTGTCTGACTGACTGCGTGTTGCTCCTGTCTTTTGCCGTGCATGGATAGAATTCAGGTGTTTGGCCTGATGGTCGTGAGAGCATTTTGGGAGGGGAAGCCCCTCATGTAAAAACTTGTGTAGATCGTATAAGCAGCTTATTATACTGTGCGAGCATCCGCGCCCGGCGGCTGGTTGGTTTACCTTTGTTTTACGTAGGCCTCGAGGTAGCTCGTGGTATCCTGAGCATTCTCTGGTTGAAATCATAGGACGCGCAAGTGCTGTCAGCGAGGGGCTTCACAGGCGCTGGCCCTCGTCACAGGCTCCGGGCCTTTTTTTAAACGCGATAGCTTCACAGGCATTCACCTTCTTCACAGGCTCCGGGCCTTTCCATAAACGCGATGGCTTCACAGGCATTCGCCTTCTTCACAGGCTCCGGGCCTTCCCATAAACGCGATAGCTTCACAGGCATTCGCCTTCTTCACAGGCTCCGGGCCTTTCCATAAACGCGATAGCTTCACAGGCATTCGCCTTCTTCACAGGCTCCGGGCCATTCCATAAATGCGATAGCTTCATAGGCGTTCGCCTTCTTCATAGGCTCTGGGCCTTCTCCCGGGCGCAACGGCTTCACAGGCGTTCGCCTTCTTCACAGGCTCTGGGCCTTCTCCCGGGCGCAACGGCTTCACAAGCGTTCGCCTTCTTCACAGGCTCTGGGCCTTCTTAGGAAAAGACAACCTCCGCAGTCACCAAAAGGTAATCTCGTGAGGAAGCAACAGCGGCAGTCAGGGCTGCGCTCGAGCTAGGCCTGGCCCGACTCGCGAGGGGCTCGCGAGGGGAGGCAGCTATGGTGAGGCGGTGACCAGAACGCGAGAAATGGTTCGAACGAGACCAAGCACCCCTTCCCCGAACACACACAAAGCTCAAATTCGAATTCAACTTAAATCCAGCAGGGGAAAAAGTTACAACCAAAGGGAAAAGGCAATGAAAGCAGACAAAAAGCCACGTCCGGCACCTAATCTAGTCTTGGACGTCTTCTCACCAGCGCGGAGCTAAGTGCTGTCCACTGGGCGTGGGAGGGAGCCCCAGGGCCTGAGGACGGCACCCCTGAGACTCCGGGGCGTGTACAACCCCACTCATTTTTACGTGAGAGTGTCACGGGGCGGCGAGCTTCACAGGCACTGGGCCTTCTTCACAGGAACCGGCCTTGCTTCATATCGCCAGACGAGGGCCCCGCCTTGCGCCACACTCTAGTGCCACCAACAACGACTGGAAACCAGGACGCCACCGGTGGGGTAGAGCGGTCGCCAGCGGTTTTCCCGACGACCACGGGTCCTCTGCCAGGGGCAGGCCCTCAGGCGCCTCTCCAACGGAGGGCCTACCTTCTAAGAACACCTTGCTCCGAACGCCGCGGTGGTGATGCAGGACCCCTGCCCCTCTCCTGCAGCCCCTGCGTCCTCCTCCCGAGGGGTAGGAGGCCGCGGGAGCGGGGCAGCTGCTCGCTGCGGCGACCTGCACCTCCTGTGACCCATGATTAGCGTACGCCTGCTCTTGAGGAATTAACGGTACCCGATAGTCGTCGCCACCAGCGTGGCCGACGGAGCCGTCCTGGGGCTCCTGGAAGGGCTCGGCCTCTGGCATCTCGTCTCCCCAGCTGGGGCTGAAGAGGAAGCCCTGCTCGCCCTCGTGAGTGTGCCCTTGGTTCATCATGTGAGGCACGTATTCTTCTGGCGCTGCCACCCCGAATGCTGTGCTGTAGTGCTCCATGCGCCATGTGGCATTGCTTGACGTGCCCACCGCGGCATGGTATTGCGGTTGCTCGCTGGCGCCGTGGGCCACACCGAGCCCCTCTCCTTCGTGCGCCGGGGGCGGGGGTAGCTCCACCGCCAGTCTAGCGCCGGCGGATTCGCCGGTGTTGGGGTAGCCCTGAGGTTCGCGGGAACGTGCGGGGCCTCCTCGTGCGCCGCCCTGGGCTTGGGGCGGAAGTTGGATGCAGAAGGGGTGAGCCCCCGAAGCGGCAAAGCCCAGGAGTTCGGCGACCCGTTCCAGCAGCACGTCGCGGCCGCCCTCCAGCAGCCTGCACTGCAGCAGCTCCCGTGCCACCGTGAGCGCGGCCCTCGAGTTCGCCTGCTCCCGGCGGGTGTACGTTGTCGTAGTCGCGGTGTGGTTGGAGTCCCTTGCTGCCGACCGCTCTTGCCGTGGTGTGAGGGTCGCGGAGGCTTGTCCGCGTCGCCTGCGGCCCGCAGCGCCCTACGGACCACGAGCTGCCTGGGGTGCGGGGTCGACCGGGGCGGGCGGCTCCGCGCAGATGGGCCACGCCGCCCATGGACCTTGGTTGCCCGCCTGGTCGCCGGACATGGTGATGACGATGCGACGGGAGGCGGAGCAGTAGGGAGGCAAATTCCGGCGCACCCCTACCTGGCGCGCCAAATGTCGGATAACGGGTTCCGGCAGACCCTTAAGGTTCGAACTCTGGGGTGCGCGCGGAGATTATGCCCTCTACCTCCCCGTCTCACAAGGATCTAAACTACAGAATGAACAGCACAAGAGACACAGGGTTTATACTAGTTCGGGCCACCATTGTGGTGTAATACCCTACTCTAGTTTGTGGTGGGTGGATTGCCTCTTGGGGCTGATGATGATGAACAGTACAAGGGAGAACAGCCTCGCGAGGGTCTGTTCTTGGCTAGGGGGATGAACTGCTAGGGGAGTTCAGCCGCCCTTCTCTCTCTTTCTCTACCTGTTCTCTGCTTGCTCTAGATACTCTCCTCGATCTCTCCATGCCTCTACCCTGGGTGTGGCTAGTCCTATTTATAGGCAAAGGCCCGGGGCCTCTTCCCAAATATTGAGCGGGAAGGGCGCCAACAATTGGCCAATTTGAAGGGGAACATCTGGTACACTTATCCTGACCAAAGTTGGTCCTCGCCTGCCAAAGGCCCTGTGGTGACGCCGTCCTGGGCTCCACGATGACCTCCTTCCCACCGTTGGACTGGTCTTGGTCTTGTTGCACCGAAATGGATGCCTTTGCTTGATCCTCTCGCCTACGCTTGCCCCCTTTGCACCAAAGAGGAAAGGGGAGGACACTGCATGGTCTGGCACCCGCCTGGCACCCTTAGTCGTCATGGCTTGCATCATGGGCACCCCGCGAGGTACCCTACCTTGATCTCTCCGCCTCCTCATGAGCCATCCTGAGGAGGTCTCGCCTGAGGAAGCACCGCGTCGTCCGCCCCGCGAGGCTTGGCCCCTCGCGAGGGTCTTGAGTCTTGTGTTGATGAAGATGGGCCACGCTGGGCCCCCATTTGAGCCACACCGCAGGCCGCAGGTAGGCAAGTCTGGGGACCCCCGTTCCCAGAACGCCGACAAATCCATCACCTCCGGCAAGCCTACGATGGAATTACTCACGCACGGCGGTGAGCATCATGAAATTGGTGATGGAGGATGGTTGATGATGACGACAGCGACATATTCCCCTCTCCGGAGCCCCGAACGGACTCCAGATCAGCCCTCCCGAGAGAGATTAGGGCTTGGCAGCGGCTCCGTATCGTAAAACGAGATGAATCCATCTCTCTGATTTTTCCCCCCGAACGTGAATATATAGAGTTGGAGTTGAGGTCGGTGGAGCCTCAGGGTCCCATGAGGCAGGGGGCGCGCCCAGGGGGTGGGCGCGCCCTCCACCCTCGTGGACAGGGTGTGGGCCCCCTGGTGTTGATTCTTTCACCAGTATTTTTTATATATTCCAAAAATATTCTCCGTGAAGTTTCAGGTCATTCCGAGAACTTTTATTTCTGCACAACATGGCAACTCTGCTGAAAACAACATCAGTCCGGGATAGTTCCTGTCGGATTTCGGGTTCCGGCAGACCCTTGAGGTTCGAACTTTGGGGTGCGCGCGGAGATCACGCCCTCTACCTCTCCGCCTCGCAAAGATCTAATCTATCAAAGGAACAGCACAAGAGACACATGGTTTATACTAGTTCGGGCCACCATTGTGGTGTAATACCCTACTCTAGTTTGTGGTGTGGTGGATTGCCTCTTGGGCTGATGAGGATGAACAATACAAGGAAGAACAGCCTCGCGAGGGTCTGCTCTTGGCTGGGGCGATGAACTGCTAGGAGGAGCTCAGTCGCCCTTCTCTCTCTCTCTGATTCTCTGCTTGCCCAGATTCTGGATGCTCTACCCTGGGGGTGGCTAGTCCTATTTATAGGCAAAGGCCCTGGGCCTCTTCCCAAATATTGAGTGGGAAGGGCGCCAACAATTGGCCATTTTGATGGGGAACATCTGGTACACTCCTCCTGACTAAAGTTGGTCCTCGCCTGCCAAAGGCTCCGGTGGTGACGCCTGCTTGGGCTCCACAATGACTTCTTCCCTGCCTTTGGACTGGTCTTGGTCTCGTTGCACCGAAATGGATGCCTTTGCTTGATCCTTGTGCCTGCGCTTGCTCCCTTTGCACCAAAGAGGAAAGGAGGACACCACGCAGGCTGGCGCTCGCCTGGCGCCCTTGGTCGTCATGGCTTGCGTCATGGGCACCTCGTGAGGTACCCCGCCTTGATCTCTCCTCCTCCTCGCGAGCCTGCCTGATGAGGCCGTGCTTGAGGAAGTTCTGCGTCATCCGCCCCACGAGGCTTGGCCCCTCGCGAGGGTCTTGGGTCTTGTGTTGATGGAGATGGGCCGTGCTGGGCTCCCTTTAAGCCATGCCGCAGGCCGCAGGCAGGCAAGTCTGGGGACCCCCGTTCCCAGAACACCGACAGTAGCCCCCGGGCCCAAGGCACGCCCGGACTTGGCCGTGCTAAGAGGCGAAAGGGCAAGGGCGAAGCGCCGCGAGCCCTAACAGCCGGCGGCCTTGGGCGCCGCGTGGAGGTTGATGGGACGTGGGCGTCTCCGCTTCCCCACGACGCCTCGGTGACCGTCCGGATTGGACAAGTCCCTGCATGCAAATCGGGTCATGATTACCTGTGATCGTGGAGGCCGACGTTTGGCCTTCGCCGGCTATAAGTAAGGAACGGTGCTCGCTCTTCTAGCCCATCTCTCCCTGCTCCTCCTTCTTCATGGCTCCGTCGAGGAGGTTCTCTGCCACAGAGAAAGGGAAGGCCTGCCAGGTTGAGCCTGCCTCTCCCCCACCCAAGCGCGGCCGAGGGCGCCCTCGCAAGCATCCTGTGGCCACCACGGCAGCTTCCCGCGGCCGTGGTGATGGTTTCCAGCGTGGTGATGGGCGAGCTGCTGCGGTCGGGGGGCGCGCTTCGGTCGCGCGCTCCCCTAGGCCGCGCTTTCGCGTTGCTGAGGTGTTGCCGGAGTTCGTCATATGGTCGGTGGAGCCGACCAGCGCTCGGCTCCAACTCCCTCGCTTCCTCCTTGGTGAGCTCCCGGCCGGCGCCTCGGGCGGCCTCTGGCTTCAGGCGGACGGCTGCTGCAGCCGGGCCTCATGGGCTGCTGTGGGTGTACTAAAGTAGGGGTACCTTAGTACCCCTAACTTGTGCACGGGCAGTCGTAGCACCCCGCGGCAAGGCTTGCCAGGTGATCGCCAAGCTCTCCATGGTCCCTTCTTGGGCCATCCAAGAACAAAGTATTTGAGCCAAGGTCCCGGCAGGAGGAGCTTGCCGGGAAGGCCACCCGAAGAGAGCAAGGCCCCGGCAAGAGGAGCTTGCCGGGACGGCCGCTCGAAGCACAAGGCCCCGACAAGAGGAGCTTGCCGGGAAGGCCGACCAAGGCACGACAAGAGACATGCTGCGACGCGCCACGCGTCCCGGCAAGGACCGGTGAGCGACGAGCTCCCGGGCGCGACAAGGCATCAACCGCGGCAAGGCGCTTGCCGCGGCAAGTCACCACCCCGCGCCTGCGTTCCAGCTCATCCACCCACGTGTCGCTCTGGGGCCATTCCAGGCGTACATGGCGGGAGGCTGCACAGCCAGGGGCATGCGGTGGCGAAGCAACGCTGACATGATAGCTGTCGTGGCAAACGGTGGCGCCCCTGACGGTCCCTTTTCTGCACTGTTTGGGCGACCTAGACGGGCATTTAATGCCCTTGTCCCCTGCCGTCAAAGTTAGGTTTGATAGCACTGTGCAAACAGCTGTACCCAACACAGCGTTTTCCAGTTTTACCCCCGCCTGCGTTGCCACCTGTGGGAAACCCGTTGCGCATATAAAAGTAGGCTCCATGCGCAACGTAGGGAGGAAGGAGGCCACTCATGACCGGTCTGATTAGTTGCCTGAGTGTACTGTAGCACTCAGCGCTCCGGAGCAAGAACACAATACAAACCACAAAGCACCAGTAGGGTTTTACGCATCCGTGCGGCCCGAAGCTGGGTAAACCCCTTGTGTGCATCGCCTCGATCCGCTCTTCGCGCGACCTCCGCCCCCCGCCGAACCAGAAAGGGGCTCGGTCCCCATAGGTGTTCGTGGAGGCAGATTTCCCCCGACATCTTTGGCGCGCCAGGTAGGGGGCGTCGAGGTTGTGTGAACCTGATCCGGCGTCTGCACAAGCTAGATCTCCATCATCTTCATCGACATGCCACCGAAGAAGAAGGCTCCGGAGGTGGCTGGTCCGTCCGCGTCGAACCCACCGCCCCTGGAGCAAATGGGTGGTGGGGACGGCACCGGCGGCGGAACGGGCGTCGCCGAGCCAGCTCATGGTGCCACGGCATCCGAACATGCACCGCGCCCCTCTCAGGAGACACGGGACCAGCAGCGTCGGTACCATACGCTCGCTGGACCCGGATCGAGCTGGCGGATCCCAGGATGCTCAAGGCCAACATGCACACCAACATGCTGGCGCGAGCGTGGCGCGACTGCCTGGGCCGGGTGCTGCTGCTTCTAACATAGTTAGAAGTTCGAGCACATCCCGCTCCACGCGCCGTTCGCCACCACTGCCCGCCACTCCAGCAGAAGCTCTAGCATGAGCTCAACTGCTCCTAGACTACCCTCCAACGGCGTACAAGCTCGACGACTAGAGGGACACGATACAAAGTCTCCTCGGCTTCGCTAACGGCGACAACCCGCGGCAGCACAGTGCGTCGCAGCCGCGGCAGGTCGGCCAGGCGAGAACCGATGGCGCCAAGACCGTTGGGGGTGCGACCACCGTGCATTCCCCGCCCCAAAGGCCAAGATCGCCGACTCGCCGGAACCATCACGACAACGACTCCACCGCGTCGTCAAATCCGCGAACTCGTCGCGATCAACGCCAAGTTCTTCACGAACGAAAGCAAGAGGACGCTCGTACTCGCATCGAGCATCGAAGAGAAGCGCGACGTCAATCAGACTAGCGCGCCGAGCCCTCTGTCGACATGCATGCGCCGGGGGGACCAGGCGACCTGCCGTACGCGGTAGGCTGCCCTGCGTTCACCCGTGAGCTGCGGCAAGTCCAGTGGCCCAGCACGAAGAATTTCAAGCCAGACATACCGGAGAAGTACGACGGCAAGTCGCATCCGTCGGAGTTCCTCAGCATCTACACCATTGCGGTGCTGGCTGCTGGGGGGCGAGACGACAAGATCCTTGCCAACTACTTCCCGCTGGTACTCAAATCCAACGTCAGATCCTGGCTCATGCACTTGCCGGACAACTTCATAACCTCCTGGACAGACTTGTGCCATCAGTTTGTTGGCGCCTTTACAGGCGGCCACAAACCCCATGGCCAAGCGAGCGACCTTCATCTGCTCGTCCAGAAGGAAGGGGAACCCTTGCGCAAGTTCATCCAGAGATTCAGCCGCGTACACTACAACATCCCAGACGTCCACCCTGCCGCGGTCATCAGCGCGTTCCATCAGAACGTGCGTAACCGCAGGATGCGGGAGGAGATGGCGATGTGCAAAAATCAAAGACGTCAGCGAGCTATACGCCCTGGCCGATAAGTGTGCACGTGCTGAGGAAGGGAGGAAGCTCCCCGGAGAGAACACTAGAGCAGGAGAATCTGACAGTGAGGATACCACCCCGGCAAGGAAGAACCGGCGGCGGAGCAACAGGAAGAAGAAGAGCCAAGAAGTACTGGTTGTTGAGCAGTCCGGCGATGAAGGCGCCGCCAAGAAGGCCCAGGCTGGTAGCTCCGGCAAGGAGCTTGCCGGATGCACCAACTGCCAGGCTGTGGCGGTCGCCGACAAGCGGGACGGCACCAACAAACAGTACTGCAAGATCCACCGCACCAAGGGCCATGACCTCCAGAGCTGCAAGCAGGTCGAGCGGCTCGTCGAGCTGCAAAAGGCCGAGTACGAGTGAAACGACAAGGAGAAAGCCCGGGGAGGTGGCGGAGAATCCGGCACGAAGTGCCCCGGCCAGGGAGGACGCCGCGACAAGGACAAGCAGCGGCAAGCAGACAGACCTCCCCACGGCCGCGACAAGGACGAAGACGACGACGAAGACGAAGACATGGATGATGTCGAGACCAGTGAGAAGGAGTTTCAGAAAGCCACAGAGGTCTTGTGCGTAGACGGCGGTGCTTCTCTGCATACTTCTCGCCGCCAGCTCAAGCAGTGGGCGCGGGAAGTCAATGCAGCAGAACCACCCGTCGAGTCACGCAAGCCTCTGAAATGGTCCAGCACGCCTATCATCTTCGATATTGAGGACCAACCTGACCGCACAACTGCGATCGGGTGCTTGCCGATGTTGGTCTCACCAACAGTCCACAACCTCAAGGTCACTAAGATGCTAGTCGATGGCGGGGCCGGCTTGAACCTGATCTCCTCCGCTGTGCTCCAGAAACTCCAGGTCCCCGACAGCGAGCTCGAAGAGACAGGCACGTTCCAAGGAATCAACCCGGGAAGGAGCAAGCCGAAGGGGAAGATAACGTTGCCAGTGACATTTGGCAGCGAGCTGAACTACAGGACAGAGAGGATCACTTTTGACGTTGCCGATTTTCCATTGCCCTACAATGGAATTCTCGTCCGTCCAGCGCTCGCCAAGTTCATGGCGGCCTCTCACTACGCATACAACATGCTCAAGATGCCAGGCCCGATAAGCGTCATCTCTGTCCCCGGCGACAAGGAGGATGCCCTTATCTGTGCCGACAAGATCTACCGGGAAGCAGCAGCCGCAACGGATCACAAGCCACTTGCCGCTGAAGCTCCCGGAGGGAAGAAGAAGACCAAGCCCGGCAAGTGCTCTGGTGCCCACTCCGGCAAGCGCACCTCTTCGGAGTGCTGCGCTACCGTCGAGGACGCGCCATCGAGCTCCACCGGCAAGAGTAAGAAGTCAATGGCAGCCCCGCCAACGACCAAGAAGGTGTCCGCCAAGGAGGACGGCACTGGTGGTACCTTCACCATCAGTGCCACCCTCGACCGTTTCCTGCGGGCGAATGTCGATGTGTTTGCCTGGCAACCATCTGACATCCCCGGCGTTCCCAGGAAAATGATTGAGCACCACCTCACCGTCTGTCCTCATGCGCGGCCCGTCAAGCAGAAAGTCAGGAAGCAAGCGGTGGAGCGCCAAGAGTTCATCGCGGAAGAGATCAAGAAGCTGGAAGCGGCAGGCCTTGTCAGAGGTGTGCTCCATCCGACGTGGTTGGCCAATCCTGTTGTCGTGCGCAAATCAAATGGGAAATGGAGGCTTTGCATCGATTTTACTGATGTTAACAAATCTTGCCCCAAGGATACCTTTCCCTTGCCGCGCATCGACCAGATTGTTGGCTCCACGGCCGGATGTGACCTGCTTTCATTTCTTGACGCATACTCAGGATACCATCAGATCTTCATGGCTGAAGAAGACGAGGAAAAGACCGCATTCATCACTCCATGTGGCACGTACTGTTTCGTACGGATGCCTTTCGGTTTGAAGAATGCTGGTTCGACATTTGAGAGGGTTGTCCATACCGCTTTTGAGCCACAAATCCACAGAAATGTGGAAGCCTACATGGATGACATAGTGGTCAAGAGCAGGAACAGGGCAACCCTGATTCAAGATTTAGAAGAGACCTTCACGAACCTGCGCAGGATCAGCCTCAAGCTCAACCCCGAGAAGTGCATGTTTGGAGTCCCTTCCGGCAAGCTTCTCGGGTTCTTCGTGTCTCAGCGGGGAATCGAAGCCAATCCAGACAAAATCAAGGCCATCGAGCAGATTGAAGCACCAACATGCGTCAAGGATGTACGAAGGCTTGCCGGCTGCGTGGCGGCTCTCAGCAGGTTTATTTCCAAGTCTGCAGAACGCGCCCTGCCCTTTTTCAAAGTTTTGAAAAAGGCGGGTCGAGTGAAATGGACTCCGAAAGCGGAGGTTGCGCTGCAGGACTTGAAGAAATACCTGTCCTCCGCTCCAATACTTGTCGCGCCTAGACCATAAGAGAAGTTGCTGTTATACCTGGCGGCGACCAATCAAGTGGTTAGTGCTGCGTTAGTAGCGGAGAGGGAGGAAGATGATGAGCCAGCAACCGCGGCAAGCGTGTCCAGCGACAAGTAGGGGGCTTCCCCGACAAGCTCTGGCCCCGACAAGGATGGATCTACGCAGGAGCGAGTGGAGGTGCAGAAGAAGAAAATGGTGCAACGCCCAGTTTACTTTGTCAGCTCCCTTCTGCAGGGGGCTAGGTTGTAACGCCCTCGATGCGGCTATATCTCCCACGTGTCGAGGCACGACTTAGAGGCATAACCGCATTGAAAGCAATGTCGCAAGTGAGGTAATCTTCACACAACCCATGTAATACATAAAGGGAAAGAGATACATAGTTGGCTTACAGTCGCCACTTCACACAGTGCATAAATAAACATTCATCATCCAGATTACACTCAAGGTCCAACTACGGTACCAAAATGAAAGAAGACTACCCCAAATGCTACATAGATCCCCGGATCACCCCAACTGGGCACCACTACTGATCATCTGGAAAAGAAACATAGTAACGACCACGTTCCTCATCGAACTCCCAAGTGAGCTCGGACGCGTCATCTGCACTGGCATCGTTGGTATCTGCAACTGTTGTGATAGAATCTGTGAGTCATGGGGAGTCAGCAATCTCACACCCGCGAGATCAAGACTATTTAAGCTCATAGGTACGAAAGGATAGTGAGGTGGAGCTGCAGCAAGCGACTAGCATATGTGGTGGCTGCAACGCAAAAGAGAGCGAGAAGAGAAGGCAAAGCACGGTCGTGAAGCTAGAAGTGATCAAGAAGTGATCCTGAAAACGACCTACGTCAAACATAACTCCAACACCGTGTTTACTTCCCGGACCCCGCCGAGAAGAGACCATCACGGTTACACACGCGGTTGTTGTGCTTTAGTTAAAGGTCAACTTCGGGTTCTCTACAACCGGACATCAACAAATTCCCATCTGCCACATAACCGCGGGCACGGCTTTCGAAAGATAATACCCTGCAGGGGTGTCCCAACTTAGCCCATTATAAGCTCTCACGGTCAACGAAGGATATTCCTTCTACCGGGAAGACCCGATCAGTCTCGGAATCCCGGACTACAAGACATCTCGGCAGTAATAAAACAAGTCCAGCAAAGCCGCCCGGTTGTGCCGACAAATCCTGATAGGAGCTGCACATATCTCGGTCTCAGGGCACATCCGGATAAACACTCCGTACAACTAAAACCAAGCCTCAAGTTTCCTTGAGGGGGCGCTGCAAAGGGCTCTAGTTCGGACCAGCAATCGAAGGAGAACTGGCCCCGGGGGGGGGGGTTAAAATAAAGATGACCCTTGAGTCTGCAGAACCCAAGGGAAAAGGCTTAGGTGGCAAATGGTAAAACCAATGTTGGGCCTTGCTGGAAAAGTCTTATTCAAAGCAAACTGTCAAGGGGGTCCCATAAATCACCCAACCATGTAAGGAACGCAAAAATCCGAGAACATAACACCGGTATGACGGAAACTAGGGTGGCAAGAGTGGAACAAAACACCAGGCAAAAGGCCGAGCCTTCCACCCTTTACCAAGTATATAGATGCATTAATTAAATAAGAGGTATTGTGATATCCCAACAAGTAAACATGTTCCAACAAGGAACAACAAGTCCATGTTCCAATAAGGAACAACTTCATCTTCGCCTGCACCTAGCAACGCTATAAGAGGGGCTGAGCAAAGTGGTAACATAGCCAATCAACGGTTTGCTAGGACATGGATGGTTAGGGGCTGACATGGCAATATGGGTGGCATGATATAGCAAGTGGTAGGTATCGCAGCATAGGCATAGCAAAAGAGCGAGCATCTAGCAAGCAAAGATAGAAGTGATTTCGAGGGTATGGTCATCTTGCCTGCAAGGTTCTCAGAGTTGTCGAAAGCTGGGTCTTCGAAAGCGTTCTCAACAGTTTCCTCGTTCATGTACTCGTCTCCCGTCTCTACCCAAAGCAAGAACACAAGCAAATGGGACAAATATCAATCACGATGCAATGCGCAAGCAACATGATGCAAAACATGACATGATATGTGAGATGTGATATGCAATGCATATGCGTGCTCCGGAAGGACAAGGATGAACAAGGCATAATCTTTGCAAACCAAGTATGCCACTGGATAGGTGAGGTGATTTCGGTTGAAATCGATATAAAGATCACCGGAATCGGATGCACGGTTTGCAAATGACAAGCAATACAAGAATGACAACAATCTGCCATTAACAACATGATGCTACTTAGCAAGCAACAAGAAATTAAGCTACAGCACCCAAACATATCAACAAAGCATATGAAAGTAATCTACTCAAGATGCTTGACAAAAGATGAACACTGAGCTACGGCTAAAACGCAACACAACAGGTTCAAACAAGCATGGCAAAAGTGCAAAAGATAACAGGTTCACAGACTGTGAAAATAACAACATGAAAGAAACTAACATCAGGATGACATGTTTAGAGCAAGCAAACAACATGCTACAGGAACAGGAAAATATCGACATGCCAGAAATTAACATCAGGATGACATGTTCAGAGCAATGAAACAACATGTTACAGGAACAGAACATAGCAAAGTAACGCATGGCATGAATCTACTCAAAGCACTTGACAAAAGTCCCTTACTGACCATAAGCCAAAAAAGACCAGAAAATATGATTACACCCATGTCAATTAAGCAAGTTTCGTTACAGGTTTCAGACTTGGCAGAAAACTGGACATGTCAAAAACAGATAACGAGTAGGCATGTTTACGAGCTCGATGCACTCACTACAGAGCATTGCATGATAAAATAAGCATACATCCATCAATAAGACATGGCATAATAACTATACATGGCAAGAACAACATCATATCATGCAAGGATCAACTACACCAAGCTTGGCAAAATCGAATAACATGTAAACAATCTGCCAGCAACATTTTGAAGCAAAAGTAGAGCTCGATTGACTTAAGCTATGTCACTCCATAAATACAAAAAAAGGCATGGATGGATATAGCAAATACTCAAGTTCAAAACACCCTTACTGATCACGCTCAAAATATGCATATATCTCTCGGAAACAACATGAATACATGGCATGAAAATAACAGCAGGCAGGGACTGTGTGAAATTACAGTCTCTGAAATCAGCAACATCAAGTGCCCTAGTTTGCATGCTTGTGCTAGTCACCAAAAAGATCACAAAAATACGTGGCATAAATCTCTGGAAAGGTAACATGGCATATTACGAAACTCATGTAGGACTCAACTTCATAGGAGGTACACATCAATCATGGCAAAAATAACAAAAGTGCATGTTCAGATAAGATTCAGTAACTAACATCACATAGCCCTCTGCTAACAATATTTCGGGCATCAAAATGACCTCAAATGAAAATGACGCAATGGAATGAAGTGATGTACACAACGAGGCAAACATTTTTACGTATTATACGCGCGAAACGGAGCTACGGATTCAAAGTTACGGCACGATGAACAGGTGATGTTGATGCAAAACTTAGAGGACTTAGGATATTTTCGAGGGGGGGAAAAAGGTCAACCGAGAAGTGGATCTGGGATCCGGCGGGCTCGATGTCTCCGGCGAGGCGGCGGCTCCGGCGAGGACCGTCGGGGCAGGGCAGCGGCGCGGCGGGGCCCGGCCGGCGAGGGCGCCCGGCGCGGTGGAGGCGGACGCGGAGGAGAGGGGCGGCGCCGGTGCGGCTCCGGCGCGGCGCGAGGTCGGCGGGGAGGGGCGGCGCCGGTGGAAGGCGGCGACGACGGACGGGCGGCGCGGCGAGCTCCGGCGCGGGGCTCGCGGCGGCGCGGAGCCCGGGCGCGGGGGCGGGCGACGGAGCCGGGCGGAGCGCCTGCGGGCGGGCGGCGGCGGCGAGCGGGCCCGCGGGGGCCGAGCGCGGGCCGGCGGGCCGCGACGGCGGTGGCGCGGGGAGGCCACGTGGCAGGCCTGGATTGGCCCGGGGCGGTGGCGGGCTTCGTCCGGCGCGCCCGGACACGTCCGGCGGCGCGTGGGCGACGGGGATCTAGGGTTAGGGGTGTTTTGACCCGGATTTGGAGGAGGGGGAGGCCTTTTTATAGGTAGAAGGAGCTAGGGAGCTCCAAATGGAGAGCGGTTTTCGGCCACGCGATCGTGATCGAACGGCGGAGGACATGGGAGTGTCTTAGATGGGTTATTGGGCTGTTTTGAAGGGGTGTTGGGCTGCAACACACACGAGGCCTTCACGGTTACCCGGTTAACCGTTGGAGTACCAAACGACCTCCGATTGGCCCGAAACATGACAGGCGGTCTACCGGTGCTATACCTAGGCCGCTTGACAAACCTCGGTCCAATCCGAGAAAGTTTAATACCCGCTCACGAAGAAATGTAAAAGGGGACGCCGGGGAACATAGGAGCGCCGGATTGGAAAACGGACAACGGGGAAAATGCTCGGATTCATGAGACGAATACGTATGCGAATGCAATGCACATGATGACATGATATGAAATGCATGACATGAACAAAATACAAAACGAAGGAAAACCCGAACACGGAGAGAAAAACATAACACATAGCCGAAAATGGCAAGAGTTGGAATACAATTATGGCAAATTACATCCGGGGCGTTACAACACTCCACCACTACGAGAGGATCTCGTCCCGAGATCTAGGACTGAAAGAACTCCGGATACTAGGAACGTAGGTGATCCTCACGCTCCCAGGTGGCTTCTCGGTCTGAGTGGTGTGACCATTTCACTTTGAGGAATTTGACTGACTTGTTGCGAGTCTTGCGCTCAGTTGTTTCAAGAATAGCAACGGGATGCTCATGATAGGACAAATCTTCTTGAAGATCAATCTCTTCAAAGTTGATGGTGCGCTCAGGCGTCTTGAAGCACTTGCGAAGCTGTGACACATGGAAAACATCGTGCACATTTGCAAAGTTGGAGGGAAGCTCAAGTTGATAGGCGAGATCGCCTCGTTTGCCGATGAGCTTGAAAGGACCGACGTATCTGGGAGCAAGTTTCCCCTTGATACCGAAGCGACGAGTTCCTTTCATTGGAGAGACGCGGAGGTAGACATGGTCTCCGATCTCGAATGCCACATCTCGGTGTTTGCTATCGTAATAGCTCTTCTGGCGCGACTGCGCGGCTTTGAGGTTCTCCCGAATCACCTTGCACATAGCCTCAGCCTCTGAGATCAAATCATTGCCGATCAATTGGCGTTCACCGGTTTCAGACCAATTGAGAGGAGTATGGCACTTTCTACCATAGAGGATCTCGAATGGGTCTTTGCCCGAGCTGGCTTGAAAAGTGTTGTTGTAAGAGAATTCAGCATAAGGAAGGCAATCCTCCCACTTCATGCCGAAAGAGATAACACAAGCTCTAAGCATATCTTCAAGAATTTGGTTGACCCGCTCGACTTGTCCACTAGTCTGAGGGTGGAAAGCTGTGCTGAAGCGAATATTGGTGCCCATGGCCTTCTGAAAAGAATCCCAGAACTTGGAGGTAAAGATGCTGCCACGGTCTGAAGAGATCAATTGTGGAATGCCGTGCAAGGAGACAATTCTGGAGGTGTAGAGCTCTGCCAGCTGCACTGCTGTGATAGACTCTTTGATAGGAAGAAAATGAGCCACTTTTGTGAGCTTGTCGATGACGATGAAGATAGCATCATTTCCATGCTTGGACTTGGGAAAACCAGTCACGAAGTCCATTTCGATATGATCAAACTTCCATTCTGGAATAGCAAGAGGTTGGAGAAGACCAGCTGGTCGTTGGTGTTCTGCTTTCACCCTTCTGCAGACATCACATTCATTCACGAATTGAGCAATCTCACGCTTCATTCGAGTCCACCAATACGACTGCTTGAGGTCATGTTACATCTTTGTACTTCCAGGATGAATTGATAGAAGAGAGTTGTGCGCCTCATTCATAATGACTTTACGAAGATCACCCTTTGGAACCACGATCCGGTCCTCGAAGAAAAGAGTATCTCTGTCATCAACTCGATAGCACTTGTATTTGGAAATGCCCTTGTCAATACCACGTTTCACCTTCTTCACCATGGTATCCAACAATTGTGCCTCACGAATTTGATCTTCCAAAGTGGGAGAGACGATGAGGTTGGCAAGAAAACCTTGAGGGACAACTTGGAGATTCAACTTGCAAAAAGCTTCACAAAGATCCGGTTGAAAGGGCTTGATGATTAAGCTGTTGCAGTAAGCCTTCCTGCTCAATGCGTCTGGAATTACATTAGCCTTGCCTGGAGTATATTCAATACTCGGATTATACTCTTGAATCATTTCGACCCATCGAGTTTGCTTGAGGTTGAGGTGGGGCTGAGTGAAGATGTACTTGAGACTCTTGTGATCAGTGAAAATGTCCACTTTCCTTCCCAACAAGAGATGTCTCCATGTTATTAGAGCGTGGACCACTGCCGCCAACTCAAGATCGTGAGTGGGGTAGTTCCGTTCGTTGGGCTTCAACTGGCGAGAGGTATAGGCCACAACCTTCTTCTCTTGCATTAAGACGGCACCGAGGCCCTGAAGAGAAGCATCACAGAATACCTCATAAGGCTTGGATTCGTCAGGAGGAGTCAGAACTGGAGCAGTGACAAGTTTCTCTTTGAGAGTGTTGAAAGCAACGTCACATTCAGGAGACCAGACATACTTCACATGCTTCCGGAGGAGGTTGGAAAGAGGCTTTGCAATCTTTGAGAAATTCTCAACGAATCTTCGGCAATAGCTTGCAAGTCCAAGAAAACTGCGAAGCTCCTTGACATACTGAGGGGGTTCCCAATTCAAAACTGCAGACACCCTCTCTGGATTAATAGCAATGCCCTTGGCAGAGATGATATGACCAAGATAAAGAACTTCATCAAGCCAGAATTCACATTTGGAGAACTTCGCATATAATTGATACTCCCTGAGCTTGTCGAGCACCAATCGCAAATGTTTGGCATGATCCTCCTTATTCTTGGAGAAGACCAAAATATCATCGAGATAGACCAAGACAAATTCGTTGATGTAGGGGTTGAAGATGAAATTCATCAAGCGAGTGAATGCTGGAGGAGCATTGACGAGGCCAAAAGACATGACAATATATTCATAAGAACTAAAGCTTGTTCTGAATGCTGTCTTGGGAATATCTTCTTCACGAATGCGAATCTGATGATAACCCATACGAAGGTCAAGCTTGGATAACACCTTAGCACCTTTAAGTTGCTCGAATAGCTCATTGATGTTGGGAAGTGGGTACTTGTTCTTGATTGTCTTCTTGTTCAATGGACGGTAATCGACGCAAAGTCGATCCATGCCATCCTTCTTCTTGACAAAGAGAACACCACAACCCCAAGGAGAAGAACTCGGTCTGATCAGACCCAGACGCTCTTGTTCATTGAGTTGTTTCTTCAATTCCTTCAACTCATCTGGTCCAAGCTTGTAAGGACGCTTGCAAACGGGTTCCGTGCCAGGCTTAAGATCAATAACGAATTCAACTGGCCGGCGGGGAGGCATACCCGGAAGCTCTTCTGGAAAGACATCTTGGTACTCACAAACGACTGGAATCTGAGAGATAGCATCCAATTCACCATTCTCATTGAGAGAAAACAACCGAATGGTATCATCACGAGAGGCATAGATGATCACATCGTCAGAAGAGTGTGTCAATTGAATTTCCCGGGCAGCACAATCAAGCTGAGCCTTGTGCTTATAGAGCCAGTCCATCCCGAGAATAAGATCAATATCAGAGTCACCAAGAACAATTGGTTTAGACAAGAATCTATAGTCGCCCATCTTGATAGAAACATCCGGGACACAAACATTAGATGTCATTTGCTTGCCCGGGGACACAATAGACAAAGGTCTCGGCAAAACTTGAGTACCCAAATCATGCATAGCCACAAAGGGTCTTGAAATGAAAGAATGTGATGCTCTAGTATCAAATAAGACTTTTGCAGGAATATCATTAACTGAGAGATTACCCATGATCACATCAGAAGAATCCTCCGCTTGAGCTGCATTCATCATGTTCACCTTTGCAGACTGGGAATTATGCTTGACCACTGCATTGCTGGAAGATTTCACAGGATGAGGAGGCAGAAGTCGCCTTTGATTGAAGCACTTGTCCGCATAGTGACCCTTTTGCTGACATTTCCTGCAAGTCACCTCAGAGAGCGGACGATGGTAAGGAGCACTTGGCCTTGGAGCTTGGTTCTGAGACTTGTTCTGATAGCCAGGGTTGGGTGGGTGGGAAGATCCACGACCACTTGAGTTCTTCTGCTGATAAGGCTGACGGAACGGAGGAGGAGGAGGCAACCAGAACTTCTGTTGCTTAGCTGCCACAAGTGAAGAAGAAGAAGACTGAACTGCGTCTCTGACTCTCTTCTTAGATGCCTCACACTTGAGCTGAGCAGCTTCTTGTTTCAGCGCCATGTTGTAGAATTCATCATACTTTAATGGCTCGAAAAGCACGAGAGCAAGATGCAGATCTTCCCTCAGACCACGCCTGAATTGGTAGATCATACTCTTCTCATCAGGGATGTCTTGCATTGCAAAACGAGAGAGCTTCTGGAACTGAGTGTTGTATTGATAGACAGACATGGTGCCTTGCTTGAGATTGCGGAATTTCTCACGCTTAAGCTCAACAACACTTTCTGGAATGTGATGAGCTTTGAAGTCACGGCGGAAATCATCCCAGGTAATCACACGACCTCCTCTGGAATCTTTGTATTGCTGGAACCATTCAGCAGCTTGATCTTTGAGTTGAAAAGAGGCAAACTTGACAAAATCCTCAGGTCTGACATTGCAGCACTCGAAATGCTTGCTGATGTCCACGAGCCAATCATCTGCGTCTGTGGCCTCGACACAGTAGCTGAAGGTCTTTGGCTGATTAGCAAGGAACTGGTTGAGTGAAGCGAAGTGCGGCTGATTGTTGCCTTGGCCTTGATTCTCTTGATTAGCTTGCCCTTGGTTGCGATCTTGCAAGAGCTGAATCAGAATCCGAGCATTGGCATTTGTGGCAGTCATCAAGGCTTGCCATGCCTCCGGAGGCGGAGGTGGTGGCGGAGGGTTAGCCTGACTTCCTTCATTGCGTTCCGGATTCTGACGCGTTGGCGGAGCCATCCTGCAGAGGGTGACATCCATTAGCATCTTGACAGAGATATATTGAAGCTGAATCAAAGGAACGAAATTGCAACATATAGTTTTCACAATAAACACTCGAACGAGAATGAACGAATGAATTCCAAAGTAAAACATCACACTTCCGTAAGCTGAGAAGTCACTTAGACCAAGGTAAGGAATAAAATCAACAAGGTACGGATGTGAACAAATACTTGGTAAGGATTACCCAATCACAAACCAAATATCTGCGGAAGAAATACTAGAGCTACATGAATTCCCACTTATAAACTCCCGAAACTTTCTGGTTATGCAATCAGGTGTTGGGGATACAGGGGACACAAAATATATCACCCAAACTAACAATACCTAGATCCAGCTGTATCCATCCTTCAACACATAACCAAGAAATTCTCGGAAATCATCTACCTAAACCTTCGAAAAGCATCCGTTATACAAGTCATGGCGATACTCCCGCACTCGCCTCATTACTGGGCTATCAGGGTTATCTCACCAACAACTGTACAAAAGAGATTTTCGATGTCGGCGTACTAAACTCAGGTATTCCAAAACCGCAACGATAAAATTATGACGACAACACCTCGGAGCTCAACTCCCCGGGACACCTCCTCTAAAACCCCTGCTGACGGGAGGCAACCAAGACAATGTTGTCATCATAAAACCATCGGAACGATTCTAAGATACCCACGTGATCCTAATTTTTTTAGTGATATTTGAGAAGAGAAGAGTCAAAACTCTACGTCAGGATGCCTTACCAGAGCGATGAGGAGACTGGGAAGTAAAAAGAATTCCTAATCTCTCCGATATATAATTCCTAAATGACTCGAAACATTTTTTTCTAGACACAACTCGGCCACTAAAGACGATCAAACAGTGGGGGCTCCTAAGGTCGGGGAAGGCTCTGATACCAACTTGTAACGCCCTCGATGCGGCTATATCTCCCACGTGTCGAGGCACGACTTAGAGGCATAACCGCATTGAAAGCAATGTCGCAAGTGAGGTAATCTTCACACAACCCATGTAATACATAAAGGGAAAGAGATACATAGTTGGCTTACAGTCGCTACTTCACACAGTGCATAAATAAACATTCATCATCCAGATTACACTCAAGGTCCAACTACGGTACCAAAATGAAAGAAGACTACCCCAAATGCTACATACATCCCCGGATCAACCCAACTGGGCTCCACTACTGATCATCTGGAAAAGAAACATAGTAACGGCCACGTTCCTCATCGAACTCCCAAGTGAGCTCGGACGCGTCATCTGCACTGGCATCGTTGGTACCTGCAACTGTTGTGATAGAATCTGTGAGTCACGGGGACTCAGCAATCTCACACCCGCGAGATCAAGACTATTTAAGCTCATAGGTAGGAAAGGATAGTGAGGTGGAGCTGCAGCAAGCGACTAGCATATGTGGTGGCTGCAACGCAAAAGAGAGCGAGAAGAGAAGGCAAAGCACGGTCATGAAGCTAGAAGTGATCAAGAAGTGATCCTGAAAACGACCTACGTCAAACATAACTCCAACACCGTGTTTACTTCCCGGACCCCGCCGAGAAGAGACCATCACGGTTACACACGCGGTTGTTGTGCTTTAGTTAAAGGTCAACTTCGGGTTCTCTACAACCAGCCATCAACAAATTCCCATCTGCCTCATAACCGCGGGCACGGCTTTCGAAAGATAATACCCTGCAGGGGTGTCCCAACTTAGCCCATTATAAGCTCTCATGGTCAACGAAGGATATTCCTTCTACTGGGAAGAGCCGATCAGTCTCGGAATCCCGGACTACAAGACATCTCGGCAGTAATAAAATAAGTCCAGCAAAGCCGCCCGGTTGTGCCGACAAATCCTGATAGGAGCTGCACATATCTCGGTCTCAGGGCACATCCCGATGAACACTCCGTACAACTAAAACCAAGCCTCAAGTTTCCTTGAGGGGGCACTGCAAAGGGCTCTAGTACGGACCAGCAATCGAAGGAGAACTGGCCCGGGGGGGGGGGGGGTTAAAATAAAGATGACCCTTGAGTCTGCAGAACCCGAGGGAAAAGGCTTAGGTGGAAAATGGTAAAACCAATGTTGGGCCTTGCTGGAAAAGTCTTATTCAAAGCAAACTGTCAAGGGGGTCCCATAAATCACCCAATCGTGTAAGGAACGCAAAAATCCGGGAACATAACACCGGTATGACGGAAACTAGGGTGGCAAGACTGGAACAAAACACCAGGCAAAAGGCCGAGCCTTCCACCCTTTACCAAGTATATAGATGCATTAATTAAATAAGAGGTATTGTGATATCCCAACAAGTAAACATGTTCCAACAAGGAACAACAAGTCCATGTTCCAATAAGGAACAACTTCATCTTCGCCTGCAACTAGCAACGCTATAAGAGGGGCTGAGCAAAGCGGTAACATAGCCAATCAACGGTTTGCTAGGACATGGATGGTTAGGGGATGACATGGCAATATGGGTGGCATGATATAGCAAGTGGTAGGTATCGCAACATAGGCATAGCAAAAGAGCGAGCATCTAGCAAGCAAAGATAGAAGTGATTTCGAGGGTATGGTCATCTTGCCTGCAAGGTTCTCAGAGTTGTCGAAAGCTGGGTCTTCGAAAGCATTCTCAACTGGTTCCTCGTTCACGTACTCGTCTCCCGGCTCTACCCAAAGCAAGAACACAACCAAAGGGGACAAATATCAATCACGATGCAATGCGCAAGCAACATGATGCAAAACATGACATGATATGCGAGATGTGATATGCAATGCATATGCGTGCTCCGGAAGGACAAGTATGAACAAGGCATAATCTTGGCAAACCAAGTATGCCAATGGATAGGTGAGGTGATTTCGGTTGAAATCGATATAAAGATCACCGGAATCGGATGCACGGTTTGCAAATGACAAGCAATACAAAAATGACAACAATCTGCCATTAACAGCATGATGCTACTTAGCAAGCAACAAGAAATTTAGCTACAGCACCCAAACATATCAACAAAGCATATGGCAGTAATATACTCAAGATGCTTGACAAAAGATGAACACTTAGCTACGGCTAAAACACACAACAACAGGTTCAAACAAGCATCGCAAAAGTGCAAAGGATAACAGGTTCACAGACTTAGTGAAAATATCGACATGCCAGAAATTAACATCAAGATGACATGTTCAGAGCAATGAAACAACATGTTAAAGGAACAGAACATAGCAAAGTAACACATGGAATGAATCTACTCAAAGCACTTGACAAAAGTCCCTTACTGACCATAAGCAAAAAAAGATCAGAAAATATGATTACACCCATGTCAATTAAGCAAGTTTCGTTACAGGTTTCAGACTTGGCAGAAAACTGGACATGTCAAAAACAGATAACGAGTAGGCATGTTTACGAGCTCGATGCACTCACTACAGAGCATTGCATGACAAAATAAGCATACATACATCAAGAAGACATGGCATAGTAATTATACATGGCAAGAACAACATCATATCATGCAAGGATCAACTACACAAAGCTTGGCAAAATCGAATAACATGTAAACAATCTGCCAGCAACATTTTGAAGCAAACGTAGAGCTCGATTGACTCAAGCTATGTCACTCCATAAATACAAACAAAGGCATAGATGGATAGAGCAAATACTCAAGTTCAAAACACCCTTACTGATCACGCTCAAAATATGCATAGATCTCTCGGAAACAACATGAATACATGGCATGAAAATAACAGCAGGCAGGGACTGAAATTACAAAGTCTCTGAAATCAGCAACATCAAGTGCCCTAGTTTGCATGCTTGTGCTAGTCACCAAAAAGATCACAAAAATACGTGGCATAAATATCTGGAAAGGTAACATGGCATATTACGAAACTCATGTAGGACTCAACTTCATAGGAAGTACACATCAATCATGGCAAAAATAACAAAAGTGCATGTTCAGATAAGATTCAGTAACTAACATCACATAGCCCTCTGCTAACAATATTTCGGGCATCAAAATGACCTCAAATGAAAATGATGCAATGGAATGAAATGATGTACACAACGAGGCAAACATTTTTACGTATTATACGCGCGAAACGGAGCTACGGATTCAAAGTTACGGCACGATGAACAGGTGATGTTGATGCAAAACTTAGAGGACTTAGGATATTTTCGAGGGGGGAAAAAGGTCAACCGAGAAGTGGATCTGGGATCCGGCGGGCTCGATGTCTCCGGCGAGGCGGCGGCTCCGGCGAGGCCCGTCGGGGCAGGGCAGCGGCGCGGCGGGGCCCGGCCGGCGAGGGCGCCCGGCGCGGTGGAGGCGGACGCGGAGGAGAGGGGCGGCGCCGGTGCGGCTCCGGCGCGGCGCGAGGTCGGCGGGGAGGGGCGGCGCCGGTGGAAGGCGGCGACGACGGACGGGCGGCGCGGCGAGCTCCGGCGCGGGGCTCGCGGCGGCGCGGAGGCCGGGCGCGGGGGCGGGCGACGGAGCCGGGCGGAGCGCCTGCGGGCGGGCGGCGGCGGCGAGCGGGCCCGCGGGGGCCGAGCGCGGGCCGGGCGGGCCGCGGCGGCGGTGGCGCGGGGAGGCCACGTGGCAGGCCTGGATTGGCCCGGGGCGGCGGCGGGCTTCGTCCGGCGCGCCCGGACACGTCCGGCGGCGCGTGGGCGACGGGGATCTAGGGTTACTGGTGTTTTGACCCGGATTTGGAGGAGGAGGAGGCCTTTTTATAGGTAGAAGGAGTTAGGGAGCTCCAAATGGAGAGCGGTTTTCGGCCACGCGATCATGATCGAACGGCGGAGGACATGGGAGTGTCTTAGATGGGTTATTGGGCTGGTTTGAAGGGGTGTTGGGCTGCAACACACACGAGGCCTTCACGGTTACCCGGTTAACCGTTGGAGTACCAAACGACCTCCGATTGGCCCGAAACTTGACAGGCGGTCTACCGGTGCTATACCGAGGCCGCTTGACAAACCTCGGTCGAATCCGAGAAAGTTTAATACCCGCTCACGAAGAAATGTAAAAGGGGACGCCGGGGAACATAGGAGCGCCGGATTGGAAAACGGACAACGGGGAAAATGCTCGGATTCATGAGACGAACACGTATGCGAATGCGATGCACATGATGACATGATATGAAATGCATGACATGAACAAAATACAAAACGAAGGAAAACCCGAACACGGAGAGAAAAACATAACACATAGACGAAAATGGCAAGAGTTGGAATACAATTATGGCAAATTACATCCGGGGCGTTACAACACTCCACCACTACGAGAGGATCTCGTCCCGAGATCTAGGACTGAAAGAACTCCGGATACTCAGAACGTAGGTGGTCCTCACGCTCCCAGGTGGCTTCCCGGTCTGAATGGTGTGACCATTTCACTTACAGGAATTTGATTGACTTCTTGCGAGTCTTGCGCTCAGTTGTTTCAAGAATAGCAACGGGATGCTCATGATAGGACAAATCTTCTTGAAGATCAATCTCTTCGAAGTTGATGGTGCGCTCAGGCGTCTTGAAGCACTTGCAAAGCTGTGACACATGGAAAACATCATGCACATTTGCAAAGTTGGAGGGAAGCTCAAGTTGATAGGCGAGATCGCGTCGTTTGCCGATGATCTTGAAAGGACCGACGTATCTGGGAGCAAGTTTCCCCATGATACCGAAGCGACGAGTTCCTTTCATTGGAGAGACGCGGAGATAGACATGGTCTCCGATCTCGAATGCCACATCTCGGTGTTTGCTATCGTAATAGCTCTTCAGGCGCGACTGCGCGGCTTTGAGGTTCTCCCGAATCACCTTGCACATAGCCTCAACCTCTGAGATCAAATCATTGCCGATCAATTGGCGTTCACCGGTTTCAGACCAATTGAGAGGAGTACGGCACTTTCTGCCATAGAGGATCTCGAATGGGTCTTTGCCCGAGCTGGCTTGAAAACTGTTGTTGTAAGAGAATTCAGCATAAGGAAGGCAATCCTCCCACTTCATGCCGAAAGAGATAACACAATCTCTAAGCATATCTTCAAGAATTTGGTTGACCCGCTCGACTTGTCCACTAGTCTGAGGGTGGAAAGCTGTGCTGAAGCGAATATTGGTGCCCATGGCCTTCTGAAAAGAATCCCAGAACTTATCGTGCCCACCGGAGAGCACCTCAAGTACATAGTCCAGATGCACTTCCCCAAGGAGCAAGCAACTAAAAATACTGCCGAGTATGAAGGTTTGCTTGCCGGTCTCAGGATCGCGGCAGAACTTGGGATCAAGAAGCTCATTGTCAGGGGTGACTCGCAGCTTGTCGTCCGCCAAGTGAACAAAGATTACCAGAGTCGGTTGATGGAAGCGTACGTTGATGAAGTGAGGAAGCTAGAAGAGCACTTTGACGGCCTGCAAATGGAACACATTCCAAGAGCTGAGAACGACATCGCTGATGGCCTGTCAAAGTGTGCGGCACTTAAGTTACCTGTGGAGCCAGGAACCTTTGTGCTCAAGCTGACTCAGCCATCCGTAACACCATCAACCGGACGGACCAAGAAGAGGAAGTTGGTCTCCGGCGACTATATTCCGGCAGAGCTCCTCGGAGCCGCCGCCAAGAAGGTCCCCAAGATCGACGCCAAGAGTGCTGAGGAGCAGTCTGCTCCGGCAAACCCCAGGGTTTGTTCCGTAGAAGCAGGCGCTCCCGACAAGTTTTGCTCCGGCAAGCTTGCCGGGGAACGTCAAGCTCCGGCTGAGCCCCAGATCCTCGCCGTAGAAGCGGATGTTCCCGCAGCAGCAGATGCGCCTTCAGTCCTAGTTGTCGAGCCATAGGCTCCAGCATGGGCGCAGCAGACTGTCCGTTTCCTCCAGAACGGAGAACTTCCCGAAGAACAAGAAGAAGCGGAAAGAGTAGCCCGGCGCTCAAGTATGTACTAGTTCGTCGACAACACACTGTACAGAAGAGGGCGCAACGGTGTGAAATTGAAGTGTATTCCCCGGGAAGACGGACAAAAGCTGTTGGCAGAGATACATGGAGGCATATGTGGTCACCACATTGGCGCAAGAGCACTTGCCGGCAAAGCGTTCCGGCAAGGTTTCTTCTGGCCGACAGCCCTCCAGGATGCAACTGCACAAGTAACCAAGTGTGAAGCGTGCCAGTTCCATTCCAAGCAGATACACCAGCCAGCTCAAGCTCTCCAGACGATCCCTTTATCCTGGCCATTTTCGGTCTGGGGGCTCGACATCCTCGGCCCCTTCCCCCGAGCTGTCGGGGGCTTTGAGTACTTGTACATCGCAATCGACAAGTTCACAAAGTGGCCGGAAGTGGAACCAGTGAGGAAGGTGACAGCACCGTCAGCAGACAAGTTCTTCAGGTCGATTGTTTGCCGCTTCGGGATCCCCAACAGGATCATCACCGACAACGGTACGCAATTCACGAGCCGCGCATTCATGCAATACGTCCAAGATCTCGGCGCCAAGGTCTGCTTCGCTTCTGTTTCTCATCCTAGAAGCAACGGTCAACCGAAGAGGGCCAATGCCGAAGTGCTGCGCGAGCTCAAGACCAGAACTTTCGACAGGCTGCACAAGTGCGGAAGAAACTGGATCGAGGAGCTGCCGGTGCCTCTTTGGTCGTTCAGAACGACGCCAAATCGAGCCACTGGCCAGACACCATTTGCTCTAGTCTATGGAGCAGAAGCAGTTACCCCCACGGAACTCGTATACGGGTCACCTCGAGTGCTCGCTTATGATGAGCTTGAGCAAGAGCGGCTGCGTGAAGATGACGCGCTGCTCCTTGAGGAAGATCGTCTTCAGGCTGCTGTGCGAGCCGCTCGCTACCAGCAAGCTTTGCGTCGCTACCATAGCCGCAAAGTTAAAGCCAGAAGCTTCGAGGAAGGCGACTTTGTTCTTCGGCGCGCTCCTTCCCCCAAGAAACACAACAAGTTGACGCCGAAGTGGGAAGGCCCTTACCGGGTGAGACGAGTCACGAGGCCCGGCGCTGTTCGCCTCGAGACCGAAGATGGCACTCCGGTGAGCAACTCCTGGAATATTGAGCATCTTCGTAAGTTTACCCGTAAGGCGCGGTTGTCGGACCCCGTCCGGCAACCACCCTTTTGTACAAGTCTTGCCGTTGTTGCATGTAATCCTTTGTACAAAGCCAGGCGCAGACCCTGAGCAGCAGTAAATGAAGTGCTGGCACCCTAAGTTTTAGCATGCATGCTGAGTCGAGTCTCGTCCTTGGTTAGGGTTGATAGTGCCTAATAGCTGCTAACCCCTAGCTTAGAGGTTGGGTCTGCGTCCCTTTGTCGGTGTACTAAAGTAGGGGTACCTTAGTACCCCGAACTTGTGCACGGGCAGTCGTAGCACCCCGCGGCAAGGCCTGCCAGGCGATCGCCAAGACCCTCAATGGTCCCCTCTTGGGCCATTCAAGAACAAAGTATTTGAGCCAAGGCCCCGGCAAGAGGAGCTTGCCGGGAAGGCCAACCGAAGAGAGCAAGGCCCTGGCAAGAGGAGTTTGCCGGGACTGCCGCTTGAAGCACAAGACCCCGGCAAGAGGAGCGTGCCGGGAAGGCCATCCACGGCACGACAAGGACCCTGCCACGGCGCGCCCCGCGCCCCGGCAAGGCCCGGTGAGCAACAAGCTCCCGGGCGCGACAAGACATCCACCGCGGCAAGGCGCTTGCCGCGGCAAGTTACCACCTCGTGCCTGCGCTCCAGCTCACCCACCAACGTGTCGCTCTGGGGGCATCCCAGGCGCACGTGGCGGGAGGCTGAGTAGCGAGGAGCATGCGGTGGCGAAGCGAAGCTGACAGAGTAGCCATCATGGCAAACGATGGCGCTCCTGACGGTCCACTCCCCTGCTCCGTCTGGGCGACGCGGACGGGCATTTAATGCCCTTGTCCCCCGCCGTCAGAGTTAGGTATGATAGCACTGTACAGCCACTGTGCAGGCAGCTGTACCCACTACAGCATTCTACCATTTTTGCCCTCACCTACGCTGCCACCTGTGGGTAACCCCTTGAGCATATAAAAGGACGCCCCATGCGCACGTAGGGGGGGAAAGACCAATCTTTACGCTCGACCTCGCCGGCGGCCCGCGTGTACTATAGCACCGCGCGCTCCCGAGCAAGAACACAATACAATCCACCAAGCAGCAGTAGGGTTTTACGCATCTTTGTGGCCCGAAGCTGGGTAAAATCCCCCTGTGTGCACCGCCTCGATCTGCTCTTTGTGCAACCTCCGCCCCCCGCCGAACCAGTAAGGGGCTCGGTCCCCATAGGTGTTCGAGGAAGCCGATTCCCCCCGACATCTTTGGCGCGCCAGGTAGGGGGCGTCGAAGTTGTGCGAACCTGATCCGGCGTCTGCACCAGCTAGATCTCCTTCATCCTCAGCGACATGCCACCGAAGAAGAAGGCTCCGGAGGTGGCCGGTCCGTCCGCGTCGAACCCGCCGCCCTTGGAGCAAATGGGTGGCGGGGACGGCACCGTCGGCGGAACGGGCGTCGTCGAGCCAGCTCACGGCGCCACTCCGTCCGAACATGCACCGCGCCCCTCTTAGGAAGCACGGGACCAGCAGCGTCTTGGCGCCCACGGTACCATACGCTCGCTGGACCCAAATCGAGCCGGCGGATCCCAGGGCGCTCAAGGCCATCACTCGCACCAACGCGCTGGCGCGAGCGTGGCGCGGCTGCCTGGCCCGGGTGTTGCTCCTTCTAACGTAGTTAGAAGTTCGAGCACATCCCGCTCCACGCGCCGTTCGCCGCCGCTGCCCGCCACTCCAGCAGAAGCTCTGGCGTGAGCCAACTGCTCCTAGACTACCCTCCAACGGCGGACAAGCTCGACGACTGGAGGGCCACGATACAGAGCCTCATCGGTTTTGCTAACAGCGACACCCCATGGCAGCACAGCGTGTCGCAGCCGCGGCGGGACGACCAGGCGAGGACCGATGGCGCCAGGACCGGCGGGGGTGCGACCACCGTCCACTCCCCGCCCCGGAGGCCAAGATCGCCGACTCGCCGGAATCACCATGACAACGACTCCACCGCGTCGTCAAATCCGCGAACTCATCGCGATCAATGCCAAGTTCTTCATGAGCGAGAGCAAGAGGACGCTCGTACTCGCATCGAGCGTCGGAGAGAAGCGCGGCGTCAATCAGACCACCGCGCTGGGCCCTCTGTCGACATGCATGCACCAGGGGAACCAGGCGACCTGCCGTACGCGGTGGCCTGCCCTGCGTTCACCCGTGAGCTACGGCAAGTCTAGTGGCCCGGCACAAAGAATTTCAAGCCAGACGTGCCAGAGAAGTACGACGGCAAGTCGCATCCGTCGGAGTTCCTCAGCATCTACACCATTGCGGTGCAAGCTACCGGGGGGCGAGACGACAAGATCCTTGCCAACTACTTCCCGCTGGTGCTCAAGTCCAACGTCAGATCTTGGCTCATGCACTTGCCGAACAACTCCATAACCTCCTGGGCAGACTTGTGCCATCAGTTTGTTGGCGCCTTCACGGGCGGCCACAAACCCCATGGCCAAGCGAGCGACCTTCACCTGCTCGTCCAGAAGGAGGGAGAACCTCTGCGCAAGTTCATCCAGAGATTCCGCCGTGTACACTACAACATCCCAGACGTCCACCCCGCCGCGGTCATCAGCGCGTTCCATCAGAACGTGCGTAACCGCAGGATGCGGGAGGAGATGGCGATGTGCAAGATCAAGGACGTCAGCGAGCTATACGCCCTGGCCGACAAGTGTGCCCGTGCTGAGGAAGGGAGGAAACTCCCCGGAGAGAGCGCTGGAGCGGGAGGATCTGACAGTGAGGATACCGCCCCGGCGAAGAAGGGCCGGCGGCGGAGCAACAGGAAGAAGAAGAGCCAAGAGGTACTGGTTGTTGAGCAGTCCGGTGATGAAGGCGCCGCCAAGAAGGCCCAGGCTGGCAGCTCTGGCAAGCAGATTGCCGGATGCGTCCACTGCCAGGCCGTGGCGGCCGCCGACAAACGGGACGGCACCAGTAAACAATACTGCAAGATCCACCGCACCAAGGGCCATGACCTCCAGAACTGGAAGCAGGTCGAGCGGCTCGTCGAGTTGCAAAAGGCCGAGTACGAGCGGCTCCACAAGGAGAGAGCCCGAGGAGGTGGCGGAGGATCAGGCACGAAGCGCCCCGGCCAGGGAGGACGCCGCGACAAGGACAAGTAGCGGCAAGCGGAGCGACCTCCCCGCGGCCGCGACAAGAACGAAGACGACGACGAAGACGAAGACATGGATGACGTCGAGACCAGTGAGCAGGAGTTTCAGAGAGCCACAGAGGTCTTGTGCGTAGACGGCGGCGCCACCCTGCATACTTCTCACCGCCAGCTCAAGCAGTGGGCGCGGGAAGTCAATGCAGCGGAGCCACCCGTCGAGTCGCGCAAGCCTGTGAAATGGTCCAGCACGCCCATCATCTTTTATATTGAGGACCACCCTGATCGCACTACTGCGATCGGGTGCTTGCCGATGTTGGTTTCGCCAACAATCCGCAACCTCAACGTCACCAAGATGCTGGTTGACGGCGGGGCCGGCTTGAACCTTATCTCCTCCGCTGTGCTCCGAATGAAGGAAATATGCCCTAGAGGCAATAATAAAGTTATTATTTATTTCCTTATATATCATGATAAATGTTTATTATTCATGCTAGAATTGTATTATCCGGAAACATAATACATGTGTGAATACATAAACAAACAGAGTGTCACTAGTATGCATCTACTTAGCTAGCTCGTTAATCAAAGATGGTTATGTTTCCTAACCATGGACAAAGAGTTGTTATTTGATTAACGGGGTCACATCATTAGTTGAATGATCTGATTGACATGACCCATTATATTAGCTTAGCACCCGATCGTTTAGTATGTTGCTATTGCTTTATCCATGACTTATACATGTTCCTATGACTATGAGATTATGCAACTCCCGTTTGCCGGAGGTACACTTTGGATACTACCAAACGTCACAATGTAACTGGGTGATTATAAAGGAGTACTACAGGTGTCTCCAATGGTAGATGTTGGGTTGGCGTATTTCGAGATTAGGATTTGTCACTCTGATCGTCGGAGAGGTATCTCTGGGCCTTCTCGGTAATGCACATCACATAAGCCTTGCAAGCATTGCAACCAATGAGTTAGTTGTGAGATGATGTATTACGGAACGAGTAAAGAGACTTGCCGGTAACGAGATTGAACTAGGTATTGGATACCGATGATCGAATCTCGGGCAAGTAACATACCGATGACAAAGGGAACGACGTATGTTGTTATGCGGTCTGACCGATAAAGATCTTCGTAGAATATGTAGGAGCCAATATGGGCATCCAGGTCCCGCTATTGGATATTGACCGGAGACGTTTCTCGGTCATGTCTACATTGTTCTCGAACCGTAGGGTCCGCACGCTTAAGGTTTCGATGACAGTTATATTATGAGTTTATGAGTTTTGATGTACCGAAGGAGTTCGGAGTCCCGGATGAGATCGGGGACATGACGAGGAGTCTCGAAATGGTCGAGACGTAAAGATCGATATATTGGACGACTATATTCGGACATCGGAAAGGTTCTGAGTGATTCGGGTATTTTCGGGAGTACCGGGTAGTTACGGGAGAAGCAATGGGCCTTGATGGGTTTTAGTGGGAAGAGAAGAAAGGGCCAAGGGGCTGCTGCGCCCCCCCTTCCCTCTGGTCCGAATTGGACTAGGGAAAAGGGGGCCGGCCACCTTTCCTTCTCCTCCACTTCCTTCTCCCTTCCTCCCCTCTTGGTGGACTTCTACTAGGACTTGGAGTCCTAGTAGGACTCCACATCCTGGCCGCACCAAGCCTTGGCCGGCCTCCTCCTCCTCCATCGTTTATATACAGGGGCAGGGGGCACCCCATAGACACATAAGTTGATCATTGAGATCGTTCCTTAGCCGTGTGCGGTGCCCCCCTCCAGCATATTCCACCTCAGTCATATTGTAGCGGTGCTTAGGCGAAGCCCTGCGACAGTAGAACATCAAGGTCGTCACCACGCCGTCGTGCTGACGGAACTCTTCCCCATAGCTTTGCTGGATCGGAGCCCGGAGAACTTCATCGTGTTGTACGTGTGTCAAGAACTCGGAGGCGCCGGAGTAACGGCGCTGGGATCGGTCGGATCGTGAGGAGGACGTACGACTACTTCCTCTACGTTGTGTCAACGCTTCCGCTTCGGTATACAAGGGTATGTAGACAACACTCTCCCCTCTCGTTGCTATGCATCACCATGATCTTGCATGTGCGTAGGAATTTTTTTGAAATTACTACGTTCCCCAACACCGAAAACTCCAAGTCCCCGACGGCGAGCTCGAAGAAACCGGCACGTTCCAAGGAATCAACCCGGGAAGGAGCAAACCGAAGGGGAAGATAACGTTGCCAGTAACATTTGGCAGCGAGCTGAACTTCAGGACAGAGAGGATCACCTTTGACGTCGCCGATTTTCCATTGCCATACAATGGAATTCTCGGCCGTCCAGCGCCCGCCAAGTTCATGGCGGCCTATCACTACGCCTACAACATGCTCAAGATGCCAGGCCCGATAAGCGTCATCTCTGTCCCCGGCGACAAGAAGGATGCCCTTATCTGTGCCGACAAGATCTACCGGGAAGCAGCAGCCGCAGCGGATCACAAGCCGCTTTCCGCTGAAGCTCCCGGAGGAAAGAAGAGGACCAAGCCCGGCAAGTGCTCTGGCGCCCACTCCGGCAAGCGCACCTCTCCGGAGTGCTGCGCTACCGTCGAGGACGCGCCATCGAGCTCCACCGGCAAGAGTAAGAAGACAATGGCGGATCCGCCAACGACCAAGAAGGTGCCCGCCAAGGAGGACGGCACTGGTGGTACCTTCACCATCAGTGCCACGCTCGACCCCAAATAGGAAAGCGCGCTCGTTACTTTCCTGCGGGCGAATGTCGATGTGTTTGCCTGGCAGCCATCTGACATCCCCGGCGTTCCCAGGAAAGTGATTGAGCACCACCTCGCCGTCTGTCCTCACGCATGGCCCGTCAAGCAGAGAGTCAGGAAGCAAGCAGTGGAGCGCCAAGAGTTCATCGCAGAAGAGATCAAGAAGTTGGAAGCGGCAGGCCTCGTTAGAGGTGTGCTCCATCCGACGTGGTTGGCCAATCCTGTTGTCGTGCACAAAGCAAATGGGAAATGGAGGCTTTGCATCGACTTCACTGATGTTAACAAAGCTTGTCCCAAAGATCCCTTTCCCTTGCCGCGCATTGACCAGATTGTTGACTCCACGGCCGGATGTGACCTGCTTTCATTTCTTGACGCCTACTCTGGATATCGTCAGATCTTCATGGATGAAGAAGATGAAGAGAAGACCGCGTTCATCACTCCATGTGGCACGTACTGTTTCGTACGGATGCCTTTTGGACTGAAGAACGCCGGTTCGACATTTGCAAGGGTTGTCCACACCGCTTTTGAGCCACAAATCCACAGGAATGTGGAGGCCTACATGGATGATATAGTGGTCAAGAGCAGAGACAGGGCAACCCTGATTCAAGACTTAGAAGAGACCTTTGCGAATCTGCGCAGGATCAGCCTCAAGCTCAACCCCGAGAAGTGCGTGTTCGGAGTTCCTTCCGGCAAGCTTCTCGGGTTCTTCGTGTCTCAGCGAGGGATAGAAGCCAACCCAGACAAGATCAAGGCCATCGAGCAGATTGAGGCACCAACCCGTGTCAAGGACGTGCGAAGGCTTGCCGGCTGCATCGCGGCTCTCAGCTGGTTTATCTCTAGGTCTGCAGAGCGCGCCCTGCCATTTTTCAAAATTTTGAAAAAGGCGGGTCCAGTAAAATGGACTCCGGAAGCGGAGGCTGCGCTGCAGGACCTGAAGAAATACCTGTCCTCCGCTCCGATACTTGTCGCGCCTAAACCACAAGAGAAGCTGCTGCTGTACCTAGCGGCAACTAATCGAGTGGTTAGTGCTGCGTTAGTAGCGGAGAGGAAGGCCGATGATGAGCCAGCGACCGCGGCAAGCACGTCCAGCGACAAGCAGGGGCCTTCCCTGACAAGCTCTCGCCCCGACGAGGATGAATCTGCGCAGGAGCAAGTGGAGGTGCGGAAGAAGAAAATGGTGCAGCGCCCAGTGTACTTTGTCAGCTCCCTCTTGCAGGGGGCCAGGTCAAGGTACTCTGGTGCGTAGAAATTGCTTTTCGGCCTCCTCATGGCCTCGAGAAAGCTGCGCCATTACTTCCAAGCACACGAGATTACAGTTGTCACCCGCTTTCCGCTGAAGAGGATACTGCAAAATCCAGAAGCAATAGGCAGGATTGTCGAGTGGGCACTAGAACTGTCGAGCTTCGGTCTCCATTTCGAGAGCACCTCGACTATCCAAAGCAGAGCTTTGGCGGAGTTCATAGCGGAGTGGACACCAACACCGGACGAAGATATCCCAGAGACGAGCATCCCCGCCAAAGAAGCAGGCAAAGAGTGGCTGATGTACTTTGATGGTGCCTTCTCGCTGCAAGGCGCCGGCGCCGGCGCGTTACTTGTCGCGCCCACCGGAGAGCACCTCAAGTACGTAGTCCAGATCCACTTCCCCAAGGAACAAGCAACCAACAATACTGCAGAGTATGAAGGTTTGCTTGCCGGTCTCAGGATCGCGGCAGAACTTGGGATCAAGAAGCTCATTGTCAGGGGTGACTCACAGCTCGTCGTCCGCCAAGTGAACAAGGATTACCAGAGTCCGTTGATGGAAGCGTACGTTGATGAAGTGAGGAAGCCGGAAGAGCACTTTGACGGCCTGCAGATGGAACACATTCCAAGAGCTGAGAATGACATCGCTGACGGCCTGTCAAAGTGCGCAGCATTTAAGTTACCTGTGGAACCAGGGACCTTTGTGCTCAAGCTGACTCAGCCATCCGTAACGCCATCAACCAGACAGAGCAAGAAGAGGAAGTTGGTCTCCGGCGACTATCTTCCGGCAGAGCTCCCCGGAGCTGCCGCCAAGAAGGTCCCCATGATCGACGCCAAGAGCGCTGAGGAACCGTCTGCTCCGAAAAACCCCAGGGTTTACTCCGTAGAAGCAGGCGCTCCCGACAAGCTTTGTTCCGGCAAGCTTGCCGGGGAACGTCAAGCATCGGCCGAGCCCCAGATCCTCGCCGTAGAAGCAGACGTTCCCGCAGCGGCAGAAGTGCCTTCAGTCCTTGTTGTCGAGCCGCAGGCTCCAGCATGGGCGCGGCAGACTGTCCATTTCCTCTAGTACGGAGAACTTCCCAAAGAACAAGAAGAAGCGGAAAGAGTAGCCCGACGCTCGAGTATGTACCAGTTCATCGACAACACACTATACAGAAGAGGGCGCAACGGTGTGAAATTGAAGTGTATTCCCCAGGAAGACGGACAACAGCTGTTGGCAGAGATACATGGAGGCATATGTGGTCACCACATTGGCGCAAGAGCACTTGCCGGCAAAGCGTTCCGGCAAGGCTTCTTCTGGCCGACAGCCCTCCAGGATGCAACTGCACAAGTAACCAAGTGTGAAGCGTGCCAGTTCCATTCCAAGCAGATACACCAGCCAGCTCAAGCTCTCCAGACGATCCCTTTATCCTGGCCATTTTCGATCTGGGGGCTAGATAGCCTCGGCCCTTTCCCCCGAGCTGTCGGGGGCTTTGAGTACTTGTACGTCGCAATCGACAAGTTCACAAAGTGGCCGGAAGTGGAACCAGTGCGGAAGGTGACAGCATAGTCAGCCATCAAGTTCTTCAGGTCGATTGTCTGCCGCTTCGGGATCCCCAACAGGATCATCACCGACAACGGTACGCAATTCACGAGCCGCGGCTTCATGCAATACGTCCAAGATCTCGGCGCCAAGGTCTGCTTTGCTTCTGTTGCTCATCCCAGGAGCAACGGTCAAGCTGAAAGGGCCAACGCCGAAGTACTGCGCGGGCTCAAGACCAAAACTTTCGACAGGCTGCACAAGTGCGGAAGAAACTGGATCGAGGAGCTGCCGGTGCCTCTTTGGTCGATCAGAACGACGCCAAATCGAGCCACTGGCCAGACACCATTTGCTCTAGTCTATGGAGCAGAAGCAGTTACCCCCACGGAACTCGTATACGGGTCACCTTGAGTGCTCGCTTATGATGAGCTTGAGCAAGAGCGGCTGCGTGAAGATGACGCGCTGCTCCTTGAGGAAGATCGTCTTCAGGCTGCTGTGCGAGCCTCTCGCTACCAGCAAGCTTTGCGCCGCTATCATAGCCGCAAAGTTAAAGCCAGAAGCTTCGAGGAAGGCGACCTTGTTCTTCGGCGCGCCCCGTCCGCCAAGAATCATAACAAGTTGACGCCGAAGTGGGAAGGCCCTTACCGGGTGAGACGAGTCACGAGGCCTGGCGCTGTCCGCCTCGAGACCGAAGATGGCACTCCGGTGAGCAACTCCTGGAATATTGAGCATCTTCGTAAATTTTACCCATAAGGCGCGGTTGTCGGGGCCCGCCCGGCAACCAACCTTTTGTACAAGTCTTGCCGCAGTTGCATGTAATCCTTTGTACAAAGCCAGGTGCAGACCCTGAGCAGCAGAAATGAAGCACTGGCGCCCTAAGTTTTAGCATGCATGCTGAGTCGAGTCTCGTCCTTGGTTAGGGTTGATAGTGCCTAACAGCTGCTAACCCCTAGCTTAGAGGTTGAGTCTGCGTCCTTTTTCCTGTTCTTTCGATCCCTTTGGTTCGCATGGGTTTGTACATCCTGGCCAGACCACTTAAAGGCGAAGAAAAGAAGAAGGGCGAGCCAGCATCTGGTCCCCGGCAAGCCAGTATTACCGGGGGCTGCAAGTACGAAGATTCATCCGAGGCAAGCCAAAGCTGCCGGGGGCTGCAATCCCAGATAAGTTTTCGCATCCCTTGTCATGCATTCTCTCATGAACTGTGGAATACGAAAACCCTTTTTCCCCCTAAAAGCTGCCGTGCTCCCTCGATGACAGGCCCCAGAGCGCGTTCCTGGGGCCCATCTTGGTAGTAGTCGCGGCGGCAAAGGGGCGAAGCGGGGGGCCGGATCCCGCCTTCTCCCCGCCTCCGCCAAAGGCGTGAGGAGGGCCGAGCGGCGCGGGAAGACGGCAGGGCCTGTTGCCGGGCGAAGAAATGTCTATCCTAACGATACAAAGGGTTCGCTCCTTGGCATGGGTTCCACCCACGGGACAAATGGCCCGGCAAACTCCCCCTTTTCATCAAAAACATTCCGCTCGGGTACAGTTCAGAGAGAATGAAAAACATGAAAAGATGGGATTACAAGCTTTAAATGCAACTAAGGCCCGAAGGCTTACAGATTGAAAAAAGATGAGGTGCCCGTAATCCCTTTCTTGTGTCTCTCCTCAGGAGGTAGGACAAGGAGGCGAAAAGGGCAAAAGGGGCGCCTAGGCGAGCTACGGGTGGCAGAAGACACCAAGAGAACGCCCCGGGGGCTCCGGAGGCTGGATGGTGGCAGTGGCGCCGGAGATGGAGCTCGAAGATGAGGCAGCGGGACGTCAACACGCTGTCAGGGGCACCTAGCCCTCGTACTCCGAGTTGACGGCCTTGCCGCCAATCCTCCTCCTCTTCCGCAGCCTCGCCACTCCAGCCGCCCGGGAAGACGACCCCGAGAAGCTCATGGAGCCGGCGACCCGGATGATGGGGTCGCTGGTGCCACACGGAGCTGCGATCGGCGCCTAGTCGGACCCGTCATCCCGACGACCGCTGCCCTCGTCGTTGCTGTCGCTCCCCTCCTCATCGCTCTCGCTCGAGGAGCTTTCGCTGTCGGAGGAGCTATCCACGCAGCACCTGGCCCGGGTCCCGAAGTCCCCGAAGGCCTTGACGGAGAGGAGATCGCCCTCCATCAACTTGAAATGGAGGGTGAACCTCTCCGTCAAGGTGTGGATACGGGCGAATGTCTTCCACCCTCGGCCAAGATACACCACCCTGGGGGCTGGGAACTCGACGTGGACCCGCGTGCCGCTGATCCCGCAGCCCTTCATGCGCAACCTTAGCGTTTCGTGTTGCTCCATCTCCATCACGCTCGCGAAAGGAGCCGGAAGGCGGAGGCGGCGACGAGGCGCCCGGCGCAGCCTTACGAAGAACTCGCAAGGATCGTCCCCGAGATGGACCGCCGTGGGAAGAAGGGCCGCTGGCGGAGGCGAGGCCGGCGCGTTGCCCCGCCCGCCTCTTCCCTGAGCACCGCGGCCTCGTCCACGCCCTCGTCCACGACCTCGCCCCTTCCTCTTCCCCTTGCGGTTGGCTCCGCCACCGCGGGTGCAAGGGGAGGAGGGGCGCGCTGCCTGGCGGCAACCCTCGCCGCCACTGATGAAGGACCCGGATTCCCTTTCTCCATGGCTAATGGAGAGAGGGGGTCAGAGGAGGAAGATATGGAGGAGTGTGGGTTCCCGTCGCCCCCCTCTTGCTCCTTATAAAGGAGCAGGGTGGGGACTCGACCGCCCCGCTCAACCAATCAGGGCGCAGGGAGGCCAGGCGACCGGGACCGGCCTGCTGCCTCGACCCGCGACGGCCCGGTTTCCCGCCTCCACCATCCGCAACTCCAGGTGCATGGAGGCCGCGTGGCTGACGTGCAGGGCTGAGGCGACGGGTGAGGCGGCCTCTCCCCCACTACGTGATCGTGGGGAATGGGCGCCTCAGAAACCGTGCCTCGGCCCCATCCAGCGAAGGAGCCATGCCTCCACACCTCCGTCTACTTATGAAGATGGCACAAACCGTCCCCATTTATTGCGACGTGACGCATGCCTGCAGGGCTCGGCCCCGCGCACGCCACCCACGTCACGCATGCCTCTCCCCCGCGATGCCGCATTCGACGCGTGCCGTTCGGGGAGGGCGTGGTGGGTGCAGAAAAAGATATATCGTGACCCAGGCCGCGCGTGCCCGTGCACTGTTTTGGGCCTGGCCCAACAGCGCTCGGCACCATGTATGGCCCAGGCCCGGGGGCTCCTGTCGGTGTACTAAAGTAGGGTTACCTTAGTACCCCGAACTTGCGCATGGGCAGTCGTAGCACCCCGCGGCAAGGCCTGCCAGGCGATCGCCAAGACCCTCAATGGTCCCCTCTTGGGCCATTCAAGAACAAAGTATTTGAGCCAAGGCCCCGGCAGGAGGAGCTTAACGGGAAGGCCACCCGAAGAGAGCAAGGCCCTGGCAAGAGGAGTTTGCCAGGACTGCCGCTCGAAGCACAAGACCCCGGCAAGCGGAGCTTGCCGGGAAGGCCATCCACGACACGACAAGGACCCTGCTACGGCGCGCCCCGCGCCCCGGCAAGGCCCGGTGAGCAACAAGCTCCCGGGCGCGACAAGACATCCACCGCGGCAAGGCACTTGCCGTGACAAGTTACCACCTCGTGCCTGCGCTCCAGCTCACCCACCAACGTGTCGCTCTGTGGGGCATCCCAGGCGCACGTGGCGGGAGGCTGAGCAGCGAGGAGCATGCGGCGGCGAAGCGAAGCTGACAGAGTAGCCATCGTGGCAAACGGTGGCGCTCCTGACGGTCCACTCCCCTGCTCCGTCTGGGCAACGCGGACGGGCATTTAATGCCCTTGTCCCCCGCCGTCAGAGTTAGGTATGATAGCACTGTACAGCCACTGTGCAGGCAGCTGTACCCACTACAACATTCTACCATTTTTGCCCTCACCTATGCTGCCACCTGTGGGTAACCCCTTGAGCATATAAAAGGAGGCCCCATGCGCACGTAGGGGGGGAGACCAATGTTTACGCTCGACCTCGCCGGCGGCCCGCGTGTACTGTAGCACCGCGCGCTCCCGAGCAAGAACACAATACAATCCACCAAGCAGTAGTAGGGTTTTACGCATCTTTGCGGCCCGAAGCTGGGTAAAATCCCCCTGTGTGCACCGCCTCGATCTGCTCTTTGTGCAACCTCCGCCCCCCGCCGAACCAGTAAGGGGCTCGGGCCCCATAGGTGTTCGAGGAAGCCGATTCCCCCCGACACCCTTTTTCCTGTTCCTTCGTTTCCCTTGGTTCGTAGGGTTTTGCATATACTGGCCAGACCGCTTAAGGACGAAAAAGAGGAGAAGGGCGGACCAACATCTGGTCTCCGGCAAACCAGTATTGCCGGGGGCTGCAAGTATAAAGATTCGCCCGCGGCAAGCCAAAGTTGCTGGGGGCTGCAATCCCAGATATGTTTTTCATCCCTTATCATGAATTCTCTTATGGACTGAGGAATGCGAAAACCTTGTTTCTTCCTAAAAAGCTACCGTGCTCCCTTAACTCTGGGCCCCGGAGCGCGTTCCCGGGGCCAGTTTTGGTAGTAGCCGCGGCGGCAAAGGGACGGAATGAGGAGCCCGAACCCGCCTCATCCCTACCTCCGCGAAAGGCGTGAGAAAGGTCGAGTGGCGCGGGAAGATGGCAGGGCCTGTTGCCGGGCAAAGAAGTGTCTATCTTAATGATATAAAGGATTCACTCCTTGGCGTGGGTTTTACCCACGGGACAAATGGCCCGGCAAACATCCCCTTTTCATTAAAAAAACATTCCGCTCAGGTACAGTTCAGAGAGAATGAAAAACATGAGAGATGAGATTACAAGCTTTAAATGCAACTAAAGCTCGAGGGCTTACAAGTTAAAAAGAGATAAGGTGCCCGTAATCCCTTTCTTTTCTCTCTCCTCAGGAGGTAGGACAAGGAGGCGGGAAGGGCAAAGGGGCGCCTAGGTGAGCTACGGGTGGCAGAAGACACCAAGAGAACACCCCGGGGGCCGTCTGAAAGCTGGACGGTGACGGCGGTGCCGGAAGCAGGGCTCGACGAGGCGGCAGGACGTCAGCACGCTGTCGAGGGTGCCGTGCCCCCGTACTCCGAGTTGACGGCCTTGCCGCCCGCCCTCTTCGTCTTCCGCAGCCTCCCTACGCCATCCGCCAAGGAGACGACCCCGAGAAGCTCAAGGAGCCGGCGACACGGATGATGGGGTCGCCGGTGCCACACGGAGCCGCGACCGGCGCCTAGTCGGACCCGTCATCCCGTCGACCGCTACCCCCGTCGTCGCTGTCGCTCCCCTCCTCGTCACTCTCGCTCGAGGAGGAGCCTTCGCTGTCGGAGGAGCTATCCACGCAGCACCGGGCCCGGGTCCCGTAGCACCCGAAGACCTTGACGGAGAGGAGATCGCCCTCCATCAACTTAAAATGGAGGGTGAACCCCTCCATCAAGCTGTGGATACGGGAGAACGTCTTCCACCCTCGACCAAGATACATCACGCCGGGGGCTGGGGACTCAACGTGGACCCGCGTGCCGCTGATCCCGCAGCCCCTCATGCGCAGTCTTAGCGTCTCGGGTTGTTCCATCTCCATCACGCTTGCGAAGGGATCCGGGAGACGGAGGCGACGACGAGGCGCCCGTCGCAGCCTGACAAAGAACTCGCAGGGGTCATCCCCGATGTGGACCGCCGTGAGAAGAGGAGCCGCTGGCGGAGGCGAGGCCGGCGCGTCGCCCCGTCCGCCTCGTCCCCGAGCGCCTCGGCCTCATCCACGACCTCGTCCACGACCTCGCCCCCTCCCCCTTCCCCTTAAGGCTGGCTCTGCCACCGCGGGTGCAAGGGGAGGAGGGGCGCGTTGCCTAGCGGCGACCCTCGCCGCCACCGATGAAGGACCAGGGTTCCCTTTCTCCATGGCGAATGGAGAGAAGGGATCAGAAGCTGAAGGGAAGAAAAGATGAAGGAGCGTGGATTTCCGTCGCCCCCTCTTGCTCCTTATAAAGGAGCAGGGTGGGGGCTCGGCCGCCCCGCTCAGCCAATCAAGACACAGGAAGAGCAGGCGACTGGGACCGGCCTGCTGCTTCGACCCGCGACGGCCTGGTTTCCTGCCTCCAGCGTCCGCAACTCCAGGTGCATGGAAGCCGCGTGGCTGGCGTGCAGGACCGAGGCGACGGATGAGGCGACCTCCCCCACCGCGTGATCATGGGGAGCGGACGCCTCGAAAACCGTGCCTAGGCCCCGTCCAGCAAACGAGCCACGCCTCCACGCCTCCCTCCACTTATGGAGATGACGCGAACCGTCCCCCTTTATTGCGACGTGACGCATGCCTGCGGGGCTCAGCCCCACGCACGCCGCCCACGTCACGCACGCCTCTCCCCACGATGCCGCGTTCGACGCGTGCCGTTCGGGGAGGGCTTGGTGGATGCAGAAAGAGATGCAGCGTGACCCAGGCCGCGCGTGCCCATGCACTGTTTTGGGCCTGGCCCAACAGCGCTCGGCACCGTGTATGGCCCAGGCCCGGGGGCTCCTGTCGGTGTACTAAAGTAGGGGTACCTTAGTACCCCGAACTTGTGCATGGGCAGTCGTAGCACCCCGCGGCAAGGCTTGCCAGGTGATCGCCAAAACTCTCCATGGTCCCTTCTTGGGCCATCCAAGAACAAAGTATTTGAGCCAAGGTCCTGGCAGGAGGAGCTTGCCGGGAAGGCCACCCGAAGAGAGCAAGGCCCCGACAAGAGGAGATTGCCGGGACGGCCGCTCGAAGCACAAGGCCCCGGCAAGAGGAGCTTGCCGGGAAGGCCGACCAAGGCACGACAAGAGACATGCTGCGACGCGCCACGCGTCCCGGCAAGGACCGGTGAGCGACGAGCTCCCGGGCGCGGCAAGGCATCAACCGCGGCAAGGCGCTTGCCGCGGCAAGTCACCACCCTGCGCATGCGTTCCAGCTCATCCACCCACATGTCGCTCTGGGGCCATTCCAGGCGTACGTGGCGGGAGGCTGCATAGCCAGGGGCATGCGGTGGCGAAGCAACACTGACAGGATAGCCGTCGTGGCAAACGGTGGCACCCTTGACAGTCCCTTTTCTGCACTGTTTGGGCGACCTAGACGGGCATTTAATGCCCTTGTCCCCTGCCGTCAGAGTTAGGTTTGATAGCACTGTGCAAACAGCTGTACCCAACACAGCGTTTTCCAGTTTTACCCCCGCCTGCGTTGCCACCTGTGGGAAACCCCTTGCGCATATAAAAGGAGGCTCCATGCGCAACGTAGGGAGGAAGGAGGCTACTCACGCCCGGTCTGATTAGTTGCCTGAGTGTACTGTAGCACTCAGCCCTCCGGAGCAAGAACACAATACAAACCACAAAGCAGCAGTAGGGTTTTACGCATCCGTGCGGCCCGAAGCTGGGTAAACCCCTTGTGTGCATCGCCTCGATCCGCTCTTTGCGCGACCTCCGCCCCCCGCCGAACCAGAAAGGGGCTCGGTCCCCATAGGTGTTCGTGGAGGCAGATTTCCCCCGAAAGCTGCACTGGAGGTCTCCGCAACTGGGAGCCTGGCCTTGACTCGTGGTTGGCAGGCGTTCGCCCGCGCTCGTGGCCTGGGGCGCCGGTGCACCCTGCACTTCAAGTTTGACGGCAATGCCACCCTCTACATGAGGGTGTTTGGTGAAGATGGTCGCCGTGCAGGGTGCTACCCTGAGGACGACGACCACGGCCGGGGGCCCAGCCCCGACGATAATGGAGGGGACAACGCCCGCGTGGTTGGCGGCGCTCAAGGCTCCCCAAGCTTCATCGGTTCTTCTTCAAGCGACTCTTCCAGCGGTGGCCACAGTCAGCCTCCACGCCGTCGCGCCTGCTTAGGGGGCGGTAGCGCATCCGCCCGCCGTCGCGCCCCGGTGAAGCGCGAGAGGGAGTCTGCCTGAGCCCCGGAGGCGGCTCGAGTCTTCTCTGTAGGCCGATGTGAGGTGAGCCGTGCCTGACTCGTCCCTTCTTTTCCTTTTTCCTGCGTAAAAGAAAACAGTAGCGTGGAGCCCCGCGGGGGCGTGTTTGGGTGATTGCTGTTTAATCATTACCTTGCTTTCATTATTGCGCCCTCCGGCTATGTGTCCGCGCGTGGATGGTTCCCGGCCCCAGCCGTGGGGGGCGACCGACCCAGGCCCTGTGTGTGTGTCGCGGTGCCCGAGGGGCACGGACTGGAGGGGTGCTCCTGTAACGGTCCCAGATCGTGAAACCTTCGAACAACTAGAACAGGAACACTCGCGAGGGCGCTCGGCTACCCTCCCTCGCGAGGCCTTGCATAAGAGAAATCGAAACAGGGGAGTAAAATCGACGAACCACAAACCAACGACGGCAATAGTTTCAATAAGACTTCGAATGCGAACAAACAAGCCAACTGCGGAAAGCAAATGAAAAAGCCGCGTCCGACACCTAATCTAGTCTTCGACGTCTTCGCACCAGCGCGGAGCTAAGTGCTGCCACTGGGCATGGGAGGGAGCCCCAGGGCCTGAGGCCGGCGCTCCTGAGACTCTGGGGCATGTACATCCCCAACTCATTATTACGTGAGAGTGTCACGGGCGGCGAGCTTCACAGGCATTGGCCTTCTTCACAGGCTTCGGGCCTTTCTTAGGGGAAACGAGCTTCACGGGCATTTGCCCTCTTCACAGGCTCCGGGCCTTTTCCAAAACGCGACAGCTTCACAGGCATTCGCCTTCTTCACATGCTCTGGGCCTTTTCCAAAAAAGGATAATCTTCACAGGCGTTCGCCTTCTTCACAGGCTCTGGGCCTTTTCCAACAAAGGATAATCTTCACAGGCGTTCGCCTTCTTCACAGGCTCTGGGACTTTTCCAAAACACGACAGCTTCACAGGCATTCGCCCTCTTCACAGGCTCTGGGCCTTTTAGGGGTAGAACCTCCGGAGGTGCTGGATATTCCATGCGTTCTGGATTGGCTCCCCCTCCTGAGTCTCCAAGCGCACGGAGCCAGGCCTGGAAACATGAACAACCTTGAACGGGCCCTCCCACATGGGAGAGAGCTTGTGCAGCCCCTCCCTGGAGAGAACCCGCCTGAGCATGAGGTCTCCTACCTCGAGAGTTCTGGGGCGGATGTTGCGGCAGTGATATCGTCGTAGCGCCTGTTGGTACCTCGCCGCTCGTAGCGCGGCTTCTCGGCGACGTTCCTCCCCTAGCACGAGGTCCATCCCCCGCATGGCGTCCTGATGCGCCTCGTCGAACGCCAGGACCCGTGCGGAGCGACGTATGACCTCGTGAGGGAAGACTGCTTCGGCTCCGTAGACCAGGAAGAACGGGGTCTCTCCAGTCGTCTTGGTCGCGGCTGTGCAGATGGACCACAACACGGACTGAAGCTCATCGTACCAACCCCTGCCGCAGGCCTCCAGCTTCTTCTTGAACGTCCTGGTCTTGAGGCCCCTCAGGACCTCCGCGTTGGCTCGTTCGGCCTGGCCGTTGTTTCGTGGGTGCGCCACCGAAGCGTAGCATATATGCGTTCCAAGGTTAGCACAGTATGTTTTGAAGAGGTTACTGGTGAACTTTGAACCGTTGTCTGTAATGATGCGGTTCGGCACCCCGAACCGGCTTACGATGCCCCTGATGAACTTGACAGCAAAACCCGCGGGGATGGTGCGGACGGCCTCTACTTCTGCCCACTTGGTGAACTTGTCCACGGCGACGTAGAGTTAGCGGTAGCCCCCTGGCACCCGAGGAAACGGGCCCAGGATGTCCAGCCCCCAGACTGCGAATGGCCACGAGAGAGGTATGGTTTGCAGGCCTCCTGCCGGCTGATGGATCTGCTTGGCGTGAAATTGGCAGGCCTCACAAGCCTTCACCAGTTCGACAGCGTCGTTGAGTGCGGTGGGCCAATAAAACCCACTGCGGAATGCGTTGCCAATGAGGGTCCGTGACGATGAATGATGCCCACAGTCTCCGCCGTGTATGTCCTCCAGTAGTTCCTTTCCTTGCTCCCTAGAGATGCAGCGCAGGGATACATCGTTTGGTCGCTTCTGGTAGAGCTCTCCACCTCTGATGCAGTACACCGTGGCCTGCTGTGCCACACGCTCCGCTTCCTCCTCCTTCTCCGGTAGGGTCCCTTGTGTTAAATAACTCCGGAGCTCCATGATCCAGCACCCCTCCTGAGGCTCCATCGTTAGGAGCAGGCGTGCTCCTAAGGCCGGGCCATAGACCGGGGCTCCTGACGCTGGTGGCTGGGGAAGTTCCTCTCGTGGTTGAGCTGCATTTGACAATGTCGGCAGGGCTGAGGGTTTGAAGAGCCGCTCCTCGAAGACGCCAGGCTCTTGAGGTAACCGCCTGGACGCCCGCCTGGCGATGTTATCGGCCTCCTGGTTGGTGCCACGGGGCACGTGCTTTAACTCCAACCCCCAGAACTGCTTCTCCTTCCTGTGAACCTCCGCCGGGTAGGCCTCCATGCGCTCGTCTTTTGGCTCGTATACCTTGTTGGAGAAATTGACAAGGAGCTGCGAATCGCCCTTGATGGTGAGGCACTTCACCCCTAGGGCAGCTGCGGCCTTCAAGCCCGCTATCAAACCTTCATACTCCGCTATGTTGTTGGAGACCTTTTCACCTTGCTGGAAACAGAGCTGTACAACATAGTAGAGCTTGTCCTGAGTGGGCGACATCAGCACCGCCCCAGCCCCTGCGCCGTGCCTGGAGAACGCCCCATCGAAGTACATGACCCAGCCTTCTGGCGCCTTGCTCCCCGGGGAGAGGGACCGATCCTCGTCGTCCTTGAGGCCTGGTGCCTCCGTCCATTCTGCCACGAAATCCGCTAATGCTTCTCCCTTAATGACCCTTGTCGTGCTGAATTCGAGCTGAAATGCTTGCAGTTCTATGTTCCACTCAGCGACCCTTCCGGCTGAGTTAGGGCTCCTGAGCACTCTCTCCAAGGGATATGACGAGACAACCTTGATGGGGTGACCCTGGAAATAGTGCCGCAGCTTGCGTGAGGCCACCAGTAGCACGAGGAGGAGCTTCTGAGGCATGGGGTATCGTGCCCTCGCGTCCCGCAACACCGTGCTGACAAAGTATACAGGTTGCTCAACGAGGCTCGGTGCGTCAGTGCTTGCGGCGCCCTCCGGAGGCAATTGTACCTGGCGAGGTGATGAGGCCTCAGGAGGCTGATCATCTGGGTGAGGGGCCTCTCCTGCTTCCGGTGCACTCTTCGGCGGCTGATCTTCCTCAGCCGCGGTGGCGGTTTCTATGGGCCTTCTTTGTTCCTGTTTTGCCTTGTCTCGGGCTGCTGCTGTGGTTCTGATTCGGCGCTCCTCCCTAACCGCTACCAGGGCTGCGCTGGTGGAGTAGGGAGTGGCGGCGAGGTAGAGCACCAGGGGCTCTTGAGGACGCGGAGCCACCATGACTGGGGGACAGGTCAGGTATCTCTTGAGATCTTGAAACGCCTTTTCTGCCTCTTCAGTCCATTCAAAGGGCCCCTTTTTCTTCATTAGCTGGAAGAAAGGCAGCGCTCGCTCCCCCAGTCTGGAGATGAAGCGCCCTAGCGCGTTCACGCGTCCAGTGAGCTTCTGCATTTCTCTGAGGGTCTTCGGCGGGCTCATGTCCTCGACCGCCTTGACCTTCTCCGGGTTAGCCTCGATGCCTCGATGGGATACGAGGAAACCCAAGAGCTTGCCTGAGGGGACCCCGAACACACACTTCTCTGGGTTGAGCCGCAGGTTCACTGCGTCAAGGCTCGCGAAGGTTTCCTCCAGGTCTTGTATCAGGGTCTTCGCCTCCCGAGACTTCACCATAATGTCATCAACGTAAGCTTCGACATTCTTCCCGAGCTGTGGGCCCAAGGTGATGTGCATCAGCCGCTGAAAGGTCGCCCCCGCGTTACGCAGCCCAAATGGCATGCATGTGTATCAGTACACCCCGCACGGGCTTAGGAAGGCTGTCTTCTCGACGTCTTCTACCGCCATCTTGATCTGGTGATACCCGAAGAAGGCATCCAGGAAGCGCAGCAGGTCACACTCTGCGGTGGAATCTACGATCTGGTCGATGCGGGGGAGCGGGAACGGATCTTGCGGGCATGCCTTGTTGAGGTTGGTGAAGTCGACACACATGCGTTCCTTCCCTCCCTTCTTGGGCACAACGACAGGGTTAGCCAACCAATCCGGGTATCGGCCCTCGCGAATGACCCCAGCGGCTTCTAACTTGCGGGTTTCTTGGACGATGAAGGCCTGCTTTTCTGTGGACTGCCGCCTTGCCTTCTGCTTCACGGGGCGCACGTTTGGGCACACGTTGAGGTGATGCTCGACTACGCTCCTGGGTATCCCCGCCAACTGATCAGGCTCCCAAGCGAATACCTTCTTGTTTGCGCGCAGGAACCTGACCAGGGCCTCCTCCTGCTCAGGCTCGAGGTTGGCGCCTATGGTGAAAGTGGCACTCGAGGACCCGTCCTCATCGACGGGTATCTGCTTGGTTTCTGCCTTGTCTTGGATGAACAACTGCTTCTTCTTGGCGGGTACAGACCCCTTGGGCTCGGGGGTCCCTGAGTCGGCGGGCTGTGCCGACGCCGCCATCTTGAAGGCGAGCTTGAGCACTCGCAGCGTGTCCCCGATGTCCCCGTGCACGGTGAGGACACCGCTGCTCCCGGGCATCTTCATGAGGTTGTACGCCGGGTGTGACGCGGCCATGAACTGGGCCAGCGCTGGGTAGCCGAGGATGGTGTTGTAGGGGAGGCCGATGGGGGCGATGTCGAAGTCGACCATCTCTGTGCAGAAGTTGTCGTAGGTGCCTAAGGTTACAAGGAGCCGGATCTGTCCCAAGGAGCTGGATGTTCCGCCCCCAACGCTTGAGAAAGGCCGGCTGGGTTGCAGTCGTTCCAGGGGTATGCGGAGCATATTGAAAGCCTCAACCGAGAGCACGCTGAGGCCCGCGCCGCCATCGATGAGAGTTCTGGTGACGGCCACCTGGCAGATGGTGGGGGTGCACAGCATGGGGAGCGCGCCTGAGCAAGCCGAGTTGGAGGGGTGGTCCTCCGAGCTGAAGGTCAGGCCGGCCTTGTGCGCCGCCCGGTCCGGGGGAGCCCCCTACCGCGCAGAAACGGCGCTAACCCGGTGGATGAACGGCTTGACGTGGTGACTTGTAGGCGGCGCCTGCGAGCCGCCCAGGAGGGCCGCGACGACCGGGGGTGTTGGTGTAGCGGTGCGGCCGTCTTGCCGCACGGACGGATGCTGAGGCGACGCTTGCTGCCCGTTTCCCGCCGGGCCGGTGGCGGCGTTGACGGCGGGTGACGGGGAACGACGAGGACGCCCGCTGTCGGGAGCCGTCTGGGCGACGCGGGGAGCGAGGGCGGCCCGACGCTCGGCGCGGGCCCGACGAGCGTCACACATGGATGCGACGGTTGGAGGAGAACGGAGTGGTGGAAGATGAATTCCGGCGCACCCCTACCTGGCGCGCCAAATGTCGGATTTCGGGTTCCGGCAGACCCTTGAGGTTCGAACTCTGGGGTGCGCACAGAGATCACGCCCTCTACCTCTCCGCCTCGCAAAGATCTAAGCTATCAAAGGAATAGCACAAGAGACACAGGGTTTATACTAGTTCGGGCCACCATTGTGGTGTAATACCCTACTCTAGTTTGTGGTGTGGTGGATTGCCTCTTGGGCTGATGGGGATGAACAATACAAGGAAGAATAGCCTCGCGAGGGTCTGCTCTTGGCTGGGGCGATGAACTGCTAGGAGGAGCTCAGTCGCCCTTCTCTCTCTCTCTCTCTCTCTCTCTGATTCTCTGCTTGCCCAGATTCTGGATGCTCTACCCTGGGGGTGGCTAGTCCTATTTATAGGCAAAGGCCCTGGGCCTCTTCCCAAATATTGAGCGGGAAGGGCGTCAACAATTGTCCATTTTGAAGGGGAACATCTGGTACACTTATCCTGACTAAAGTTGGTCCTCGCCTGCCAAAGGCTCCGGTGGTGACGCCTGCTTGGGCTCCACAATGACTTCTTCCCTGCCTTTGGACTGGTCTTGGTCTCGTTGCACCGAAATGGATGCCTTTGCTTGATCCTTGCGCCTACGCTTGCTCCCTTTGCACCAAAGAGGAAAGGAGGACACCGTGCGGGCTGGCGCCCGCCTGGCGCCCTTGGTCGTCATGGCTTGCGTCATGGGCACCTCGTGAGGTACCCCGCCTTGATCTCTCCGCCTCCTCGCGAGCCTGCCTGATGAGGCCGTGCTTGAGGAAGTTCCGCATCGTCCGCCCCGCGAGGCTTGGCCCCTCGCGAGGGTCTTGGGTCTTGTGTTGATGGAGATGGGCCGTGCTGGGCCCCCTTTAAGCCACGCCGCAGGCCGCAGGCAGGCAAGTATGGGGACCCCCGTTCCCAGAACGCCGACAGTTCCATTCAAATCATGCAAGTTAGAGTCCAAAACAAGGGCAAAAGTGTTTGGAAAAGTAGATACGATGGAGACGTATCAGTGGCTAGTGGGTGTCTGTTTCTCCAACTTTACTTGAATTGAGTTTGACTACGCCTGGTCCTTGTTGAAGGTTAAAACATCACACTTGATGAAAAATCGTTGTGGTTTTGATGCGTAGGTAAGAACGGTTCTTGCTAGAAGCCCCTAGTAGCCACGTAAAACTTGCAACAACAAAGTAGAGGACGTTTAACTTGTTTTTGAAGGGCTTGCTGTGATGGGATATGGTCAAGACGTGATGATATATAAATTGTTGTATGAGATGATCATGTTTTGTAAAATTTATCGGCAACTGGAAGGAGCCTTATAGTTGTCTCTTTATTGTATGAAATGCAATCACCATGTAATTGCTTTACTTTATCACTAAGCGGCAGCGATAGTCGTAGGAGCAATAGTTGGCGAGACGACAACGATGCTACGATGGAGATCAAGGTGTCAAGCCAGTGACGATGGTGATCATGACGGTGCTTTGGAGATGGAGATGGAAGGCACAAGATTATGATGTCCATATCATATCACTTATTTCGATTGCATGTGATGTTTATCCTTTATGGATCTTATTTTGCTTAGTACGGCGGTAGCATTATAAGATGATCTCTCACTAAATTTCAAGGTATAAGTGTTCTCCCTGAGTATGCACCGTTGCTATAGTTCGCTGTGCCACACTGCGTGATGATTGGGTGTGATAAGCTCTACGTTCACATACAACGGGTGCAAGCCAGTTTTGCACACGCAGAATACTCGGGTTAAACTTGATGAGCCTAGCATATGAAGATATGGCCTCGGAACACTGAGACCGAAAGGTCGAGCGTGAATCATATAGTAGATATGATCAACATAGTGTTGTTCACCATTGAAAACTACTCCATCTCATGTGATGATCGGACATGGTTTAGTTGATTTGGATCACATGATCACTTAGATGATTAGAGGGATGGCTATCTAAGTGGGAGTTCTTAAGTAATATGATTAATTGAACATAATTTATCATGAACTTAGTACCTGATAGTATTTTGCTTGTCTATGTTGTTGTAAATCAATGGCCCGTGCTACTGTTCCTTTGAATTTTAATGCGTTCCTAGAGAAAGCTAAGTTGAAAGATGATGGTAGCAACTACACGGACTGGGTCCATAACTTGAGGATTATCCTCATTGCTACACAAAAGAATTACGTCCTAGAAGCACCGCCAGATGCAAGACCCGCTGCAGGAGCAATACCGGACGTTATGAACGTCTGGCAGAGCAAAGCTGATGACTACTCGATAGTTCAGTGTGCCATGCTTTATGGCTTAGAATCGAGACTTCAACGACATTTTGAACGTCATGGAGCATATGCGATGTTCCAGGAGTTGAAGTTCATATCTCAAGCAAATACCCGGATTGAGATATATGAAGTCTCCAATAAGTTCTATAGCTGCAAGATGGAGGAGAATAGTTCTGCCAGTGAACATATACTCAGAATGTCTGGGTACCACAACCACTTGACTCAACTAGGAGTTAATCTTCCTGATGATAGTGTCATTGACAGAGTTCTTCAATCACTGCCACCGAGCTACAAAAGCTTCGTGATGAACTATAATATGCAAGGGATGGATAAGACAATTCCTGAGCTCTTCATGATGCTAAAGGCTGTGGAGGTAGAAATCAAGAAGGATCATCAAGTGTTGATGGTTAACAAGACCACTAGTTTCAAGAAGAAGGGCGAAGGGAAGAAGGGGAACTTCAAGAAGAATGGCAAGCAAGTTGCTTCTCAAGTGAAGAAACCCAAGTCTAGACCTAAGCCTGAGACAGAGTGCTTCTACTTCAAATGGGCTGGTCACTGGAAGTGGAACTGCCCCAAGTATTTAGCGGATAAGAAGGATGGAAAAGTGAAAGGTATATTTGATATACATGTTATTGATGTGTACATTACTAATGCTCGTAGCAGCGCCTGGGTATTTGATACTAGTTCTGTTGCTCACATTTGCAACTCGAAACAGGGGATACGGATTAAACGAGGTTGGCCAAGGATGAGGTGACGATGCACATGGGAAATGGTTCCAAAGTCGATGTGATCGCCGTCAGCATGCTACCTCTACATCTACCGTCGGGATTAGTTTTAGACCTGAATAATTGTTATTTGGTGCCAACATTAAGCATGAACATTATTTCTGGATCTTGTTTGATGCGATACGGTTATTCATTTAAATCCAGGAATAATGGTTGGTCTATTTATATGAGTAATATCTTTTATGGTCATGCACCCTTGATGAGTGGTCTATTTTTTGATGAATCTCGATAGTAGTGACACACATATTCATAGTATTGAAGCCAAAAGATATAAGTTTAATAATGATAGTGCAACTTATTTGTGGCACTGCCGTTTAGGTCATATTGGTATAAAGCGCATGAAGAAACTCCATGGTGATGGACTTTTGGAATCACTTGATTATGAATAACTTGATGCTTGCGAACCATGCCTCATGGGCAAGATGACTAAGACTCTGTTCTCCGGAACAATGGAGCGAGCAACAGACTTGTTGGAAATAATACATACTGATGTATCCTGTCCTATGAGTGTTAAGGCTCGCAACGGGTATCTTTAATTTCTGACCTTCACAGATGATTTGAGCAGATATGGGTATATCTACTTGATGAAACATAAGTCTGAAACATTTGAAAAGTTCAAAGAATTTCAGAGTGAAGTGGAAAATCATCGTAACAATAAAATAAAGTTTCTATGATCTGATCGTGGAGGTGAATATTTGAGTTGCGAGTTTGGTATTCATTTTAAACAATGCAGAATAGTTTCGCAACTCACGCCGCCCAGAACACCACAGTGTAATTGTGTGTCCGAATGTCGTAACCACACTTTATTAGATATGGTCCGATCTATGATGTCTCTTACTGATTTACCGCTATCATTTTGGTGTTATGCTTTAGAGACGGCTGCATTCACGTTAAATAGGGCACCATCTAAATCTGTTGAGACGACACCATATGAACTATGGTTTGGCAAGAAACCCAAGTTGTCGTTTCTTAATGTTTGGGGCTGCGATGCTTATGTGAAAAAGCTTCAACCTGATAAGCTCGAACCCAAATCAGAGAAATGTGTCTTCATAGGATACCCAAAGGAGACTGTTGGGTACACCTTCTATCACGGATCCGAAGGCAAGATATTCGTTGCTAAGAATGGATCCTTTCTAGACAAGGAGTTTCTCTCGAAAGAAGTGAGTGGGAGGAAAGTAGAACTTGATGAGGTAATTGTACCTGCTCCCTTATTGGAAAGTAGTTCATCACAGAAATCAGTTCCAGTGATTCCTACACCAATTAGTGAGGAAGCTAATAATGATGATCATGAAACTTTAGATCAAGTTACTACCGAACCTCTTAGGTCAACCAGAGTAAGATCCACACAAGAGTGGTACGGTAATCCTGTTCTGGAGGTCATGTTACTCGACCATGAGGAACCTACAAACTATGAGGAAGCGATGATGAGCCCAGATTCCGTGAAATTGCTTGAGGCCATGAAATCTGAGATGGGATCCATGTATGAGAACAAAGTGTGGACTTTGGTTCACTTGCCCGATGATCGGCAAGCCATAGAGAATAAATGGATCTTCAAGAAGAAGATTGACGCTGACGGTAATGTTACTGTCTACAAAGCTCGACTTGTTGCAAATTTTTTTCGACAAGTTCAAGGAGTTGACTATGATGAGACCTTCTCACCCGTAGCGATGCTTAAGTCTGTCCGAATCATGTTAGCAATTGCCGCATTTTATGATTATGAAATCTAGCAAATTGATGTCAAAACTGCATTCATCAATGGATATCTTAAAGAAGAGTTGTATATGATGCAACCAGAACGTTTTGTTGATCCAAAAGGTGCTAACAAAGTGTGCAAGCTACAGTGATCCATTTATGGACTGGTGCAAGCCTCTCGGAGTTGGAATATATGCTTTGATAGTTTGATCAAAGCATATGGTTTTATACAGACTTTTTGAGAAGCCTGTATTTACAAGAAAGTGAGTACGAGCTCTGTAGCATTTCTAATATTATATGTGGATGACATATTTTTGATCGGAAATGATACGTAAATTCTGGATAGCATAAAAGGATACTTGAATAAGAATTTTTCAATGAAAGACCTTGGTGAAGCTGCTTATATATTGGGCATCAAGATCTATAGAGATAGATCAAGACTTTTAATTGGACTTTCACAAAGCACATACCTTGATAAAGTTTTCAAGAAGTTCAAAATGGATCAAGCAAAGAAAGGGTTCTTGCCTGTGTGACAAGGTGTGAAGTTGAATCAGACTCAATGCCCGACCACTACAGAAGATAGAGAGAAAATGAAAGCCATTCCCTATGCTTCAGCCATAGGTTCTATCATGTATGCAATGCTGTGTACCAGACCTGATGTGTGCCTTGCTATTAGATTAGCAGGGCGGTATTGTCGTGGATTTGTCACGGCAGATGTCCTTAGTGTCAGGACTTAGTCGCGAGGCCAACGCATCTATGTGGTAGCTTGAGAGGGGTTGAGTAGGACGAGAGACGCAGGGCGGATCAACACGTAAGACAAGGATTTAGGCAGCTTCGGGCCCCGGGAAACATCATCCGGTAATAACCCTACATGCTGTTTGAGGCTAGGTCTCATTATCATCCCGAGGGAGACGCCGTAAACCGGCTCTTGTGTCTAGCCCTAGAGATTATTGATTGCTTGTAGCTTGTAGCTTCTAACTTGTCCCTCTTTGGGGAGCCCTGCCCCTCCTTATATATGTTGAAGGGGCGGTTTACATGTGGAGTCCTATTAGGATTAGGGCTAGTCTATCTCTTAATACAAACCGGATACAAGTCCTGGTCCTAACTCCTTGTAAGGCAAATATTCCTTTCCTCTTAAACCGGTCCCCAATAGTTGAACCAGCCTTCATGAACCGTCAGACGGGCCACCTGGTCTTGTCGCTCCTCTGACCCGTCCGTCGGGTTACCATTGAGTTACAACGTCCAAGCGGGTCGCTTGTAAACCGCCAAGGTCAGGGCAGGTCTTCAGGTAAACCGCCAAGTCCGGTCGGTTTAACTTCCGGCCGGTTTACACCGCGGGGTATATCCCCGACATTAGCCCCCAAGTTTAGCTTGGATTTATCCATGGTAAACTTATGCTGCAAATAAACACCAGAACAATTTTGACAGGTTGTGCTCCGGATTAAGAATTCTCGTAAACCGGCATCTGATTATCCTTAGTCTTTGTCATTTCCTCCTTCTAGAAAATCCAGGTCAATAAGCCAGCGTCATACTCAATTTGCTGATATTGGTTTCTCACAGAAAAATATTGTGAAGAAATAATCCACTTGAGTCGGCTTCCAAAACGCCGATTTAAGAAATATTGGTCTTGAAATATTCATCTGATATTTAGCCGGTTTGAAGATGATCCCGGTCTTGAAAACTTGCCGGTTTAACATTACCAAATGACCGGGTTGTAAAAACTGATGACCCTGGATTATGATTGTTGCAGACACCGGTTCATGACTGTTGCCAACATCGGTTTATGATTATTGATGACACCGGGTTGCAGCCACAGGGTCATAATGATTGGTGACGCCAGGTCAACCTAACTTGCTTCAACAGAGAATTTGAAAATCTTTCTTCGATAATAATATAATACCTGTAGCCCCCAAGTGCCGGGTTGTCATGCTTGCAGCAACCTGGGACTTGTCATTGACTGATGCCCATAAAACTTCAACCAATGTAGCCCCCAAGGGCCGGGTCATTATGTAATAATCAGCAGGGACTTTGTAAATATAATCTTGTAAACTTTGAACAGCAATGTGTAGCCCCCAAGGGCCGGCTCAGTAAGGTAATATTGAGCTGGGACTTTGATATATATACCGGGTTGCAGCAACATGAGACTTGCATTTTTGATGTAATCTCAATTTTGAATAATGTAGCCCCCAAGTGCCGGGTTGTAAGCCTGCAGCGACCCGGGACTATTCCTTCAATTGTAGAATAAATCATATCCATTGATAATATGACAACCATTGTGCTAAAGCGACTTTGAAAACCTTAATTATAATACTGGTTATTGATAACCATAATAAAAATCCAGCCATGATGGCTATTCAAGATAATATAATCTGGTATGAAAAACCTTATTCATCCAATATCATAATGAAAATTTAACCAAGTTTGGCTATTTGAATAATATAATCCAATAACTTATAAGCGCATGATTCCAATGACGCAATCCAAACATATACTGGCGACTTATAGTCCAAAGCCAGTCCGGTTTAATAAACACTGGATAATTTCTCATCATATACTGGCAACTTTATCGTCTTTAAAGCCAGGCCGGTTTAACAAACACCGGATAAGTTATCATCATACTGGCGACTTATCGTCTTAAAGCCAGGCCGGTTTAACAAACACCGGATAAGTTATCATCATACTGGCGACTTATCGTCTTAAAGCCAGGCCGGTTTAACAAACACCGGATAAGTTATCATCATATTGGCGACTTATCGTCTTGAAGCCATGCCGGTTTAATAAACACCGGATAATTCATAACCATGCGTTATTCAACCTGTTTCTGCATACAACAAGTTTAAAGTGTCCTGGCGGCTTACCGCCGGACGGGTCATAATGCCCAACATTTAAGAATAATCAAATATGAAATATATCATACCTGTGATATAGTCGGTTTACCAACTTTCCATAGTAGGGGAATTTTGAGTAATGATAACTCCTTCCATATTGCGCCGGTTTATGATAAAACCGTACCGGGCTGTGATAAACACCGGTTTAACAATATATAATACTGGTGACTTGTAGTCAAACCAGACCGGGCTGATAATCTCCGGATTATAACTTGATCATGTACTCACAACTTGTAGTTGAAAGCCGAGCCGGGTTGATAAACACCGGTTTACTCCATAATAAGATGGTAACAGAAAATTAAACCGGGTAGATAATCTCCGGATCATAATTTGATCATGCACTCACAACTTGTAGTTAAAAACCGAGCCGGGTAGATAAACACCGGTTTACTCCATAATATGATGGTAACAGGAAATTAAACCGGGCAGATAATCTCCGGTCTAAAAATGGACCGTGTTCCGCCAATTTAGCTGTTTGAACCGGTACAAAATACTGTCGGTTTAAAAAGTGCAAATAAAATAGCAACTTCTCAAGAAAGGCTATTAAAGCAAAAGCAATGGCAACAATTTTTTGCAAAAGAAGAGCTCTACTGAGCTTGGTCAGATGGAATTACCATGGTCAGACGCAACCAAGCCCCCCGAAGGCGTAGCAATGGTGCCAGTCAGCCAGGACCCCAAAATGACTCGTGGCGTTACGCCGGCCAAGTGGCATTGCATTGGTTCGGATTCGACCAAGCCCCCAAGTGGCTTAGTGGCCTAGGGCCGATCAAGTGGCATTGCATTGGTTCGGACACGACCAAGCCCCCAAATGACTTATTGGCTAAAAAGCCGATCAGAAGGCATTACCATCATCAAGACATGACCGAGCTCCCATAAGGTGTAACTACGGTTCAAGTCGATTAGGTCCCCAACTGACTTAGTGGCAAATGTGCCAGCCAGAAGGCATTACCGTCGTCAAGACATGACCAAGCTCCCAGGAGGTGTAGCTACGGTTCAAGTCGACTAGGTCCCCAACTGACTTTGGTGGCTTTCGCCGGCCAAGAGGTATTGCATCGGTTCAAACATGACCGAGCCCCCAAATGACCTTATAAGGATAGCTATGTTCTCTTTGGTTCGAATACGACCTATGTTTGAACAGGAAGCCCCATGTTTGAACCGCGCATCATGGCAGCAGGTCCTCTTCAGTAATTTTTAACTTTTTTGCAAGGGGTAAATTCTTCTTAAACCGGGATCTTGAACCGGATTATTGAAAGCTTCCAAGCTGTGGGAGACATCTTTCCCTTGAACCGGATCTTAAACCGGAATCTTCATTTTCAGCCGGAAATTTTCTAACGGCCTTTAACCTCGAACTTGCGAGAAGTTAATTCCTTTTTGAACCGGACATTGTTAAACCGGATCTGAGCGCTTCAGAACTTTGAGGGAGAATAGATTTCTCTTGAACCGGATTGTAAACCGGATATTTGAGAGCTTCGGTGATACTGACTTCCCTTCAGCCGGGTTTCAAACCGGAATCCTTTCTGATGATCCGAAACTTCTTCATTGAGTCGGGATTTTGTAACTGTCATATACTTTCTAAGCCGGAAATTTTCTGACGGCCTTTAAATTTTCATCAACATAACAGTAGCCTCCGGGATCGAGTTATCTTTCCCTCCATCGTCCTCAGGTTCTTAAACCGGCTGAAACTGGCAAGACTTGCTGCGTCATATCATCGTAGCCCCCAAGTCTTAAGGTGACTCGAGGAGTTGGCTTGAGATTCTCCATATTTTACCGTGATATAAACCGGCATAACTTGTTATATCATTGGTGTTGATAGCACGATGTGAATCCACAGAAGGTTGAGGTGATTGCGGCGGGTTGTAAATGATCCCTTACGAACCGTGTCAGCAACTCGGCCAATGGTTCCTTCCAACTGGTGATTTGAAGTTAACCAAACTGTAGCGGCGGCGACTTGTGCGCCTGCCCATTGATCCATCCAGTGCAGATGGCGGTTGATGATAATTTGCCTCCAATTTGAAAGAAAACCGGGCTACCCAAGCTGTGACTTGTTCATACTCAATAAATGGCTCATGCAGATAGGTGCGGCCCGGTATGTTGATGTAGACCGGACTGCGGGGGATGACCGCCTGTGCACGCGCTATTGGGTAATTCGCATGGCCCTGACGAGTTGATGCAGATTGGATCGCGATATCAACCGACATGGGTTATCCCAAAGCTCTGATATGTTAGGCCGAAAATATCCACCGCGGATTTCATGATCACCTTGCCCCCCTTTTTGTTTTTACCAGCGGGGGTGCGTCAGCGAAGCGGGCGGTGACTTATGGCCGCAGGGGTGAAGCGGCGACATGAGGCCAAAGCGGGGCGGCTCACCAATGCAAGGTTGTGAAGAGGTGGCGAGGGCAATGGTGACTGCGACACGGAGCCAGCATGGCCGCTTAAAAGGAAACGCAAAAGGGCATCAACCCGCCCCGGCCTCTGTCCCAGTCGCGTTTGCCACGGCCGTGGAGTAGGGGCGCCGGCGGTTCGGGCGCGGAAGCAAAACCGGCGATGGTGGCGCAGCGACAGAGGCGCGCCGGCGCGGTACAGCTGCGGCCGTGGAGGTGACGACGGGGCGGCGATTTGTGGCTCGAGCCGAATCGGAGGAAAAAGGCGTCGAGGCAGCCGGCTTTTGAGACAGTGCTACTCGCGACAGAGCGGCTCAGTAAGGCTTCGGGCAGCGATTTGGAGGTGGCGGAGAACCGCGGCGGGTTGGGCAAATCCATGGCGGCCCGGTGGTGATTCAGACAGAGGTGAGGCGCGGCTCCGGGCTGGTGATGGCGTGACTGAATCCGGCATGGGAGGCCAGCGCGGCTCCGGGTTGGTGAACAGGTGCGCAGTCCGGCGCGTTGGTGGTCGAGGGCGGAGCGGACTGCTCGTGGTCGAGGGCGGAACGGACCACTCGTGGTCGAAGGCGGGACAGACCGGAGCCGGCACACGCTGGGAGGTGGCTGGGCGCGGTGATTTCGAGCGGGCGATGCGAAGGCAACCCGGCCACCGGCGGAGGCAACCCTGGTTGGGACCCGGAGCCGGCCGGTGCGGTGATGACGAGCGGGCGGCCGAGTCGGGTTGATGAACTGCGCGCGTGGAGAAGTTGGGGTCGCGGGCAAGCAGCTGGAACTTGGAAGAATGCCAACACGGCGGGGCTGCGGCCGAGCCACCGGAGCAGGGGCACGGGTGACTCGGGGGAAAAATCAGAGCTTATGCCAATGTCCCAGTTCTTCTCTGAGTCGTCATTGCTTCGACTAATTTCTTTTTTTTTCTCAATCTTGTATAGCATGTGGACCCCGGATTGCTTGATTCCCAAACCTGGCCGCAAAAATTTCTCCGGATTCCCATATGACTTGGTGACCCGTACACAACGAAGACTAACCATGTTGGTTTCGGCGAGTTATGAACCCGGATTGACGCGTTGGCGAAACAAGCAGTAGCAAAAACTATGTTCCCGATGACTTGTGACTTGACTCCTCGTTCAGACAAACAGCGGTGACTTATCTTGAACTCAAATATTGTCCTGCTAGATCCAAAGCTGACCAGCAAATTTTACTGACCCGGATCCGGTTCTGCCAAAGATTTCCGAGATGGATTATTCCGTACCAGTTCTTCTTCGTCCGGAGCATTACAAACTCGTCAATCCCTGAGAAAGCCCTCCAAAACTCGACACCATCGTGCGTGTGGCCCCACGGTGGGCGCCAACTGTCGTGGATTTGTCACGACAGATGTCCTTAGTGTCAGGACTTAGTCGCGAGGCCAACGCAACTATGTGGTAGCTTGAGAGGGGTTGAGTAGGACGAGAGACACAGGGCGGATCAACACGTAAGACAAGGATTTAGACAGCTTCGGGCCCTGGGAAACATCATCCGGTAATAACCCTACATGCTGTTTGAGGCTAGGTCTCATTATCATCCCGAGGGAGACGCCGTAAACCGGCTCTTGTGTCTAGCCCTAGAGATTATTGATTGCTTGTAGCTTGTAGCTTCTAACTTGTCCCTCTTTGGGGAGCCCTGCCCCTCCTTATATATGTTGAAGGGGCGGTTTACATGTGGAGTCCTAATAGGATTAGGGCTAGTCTATCTCTTAATACAAACCGGATACAAGTCCTGGTCCTAACTCCTTGTAAGGCAAATATTCCTTTCCTCTTAAACCGGTCCCCAATAGTTGAACCGGCCTTCATGAACCGTCAGACGGGCCACCTGGTCATGTCGCTCCTCTGACCCGTCCGTCGGGTTACCATTGAGTTACAATGTCCAAGCGGGTTGCTTGTAAACCGCCAAGGTCAGGGCAGGTCTTCAGGTAAACCGCCAAGTCCGGACGGTTTAACTTCCGGCCGGTTTACACCGCGGGGTATATCCCCGACAGGTACCAAAGTAATCCAGGAGTGGATCACTGGACAGCGGTTAAGAACATCCTGAAATACGTGAAAAGGACTAAGGATATATTCCTCATTTATGGAGGTGACAAAGAGCTTGTCGTAAATGGTTGTGTCGATGCAAGCTTTGACACTGATCCGGATGAGTCTAAGTCACAAACCGGATATGTATTTATATTGAATAGTGGAGCTGTCAGTTGGTGCAGTTCTAAGCAAAGCATCGTGGCGAGATCTACGTGTGAAGCGGAATACATAGGTTGTTCGGAAGCAGCAAATGAAGGATTCTGGATGAAGGAGTTCATATCCATCTAGGTGTCATACCTAGTGCATCAGGTCCGATGAAAATCTTTTGTGACAATACTGGAGCAATAGCCTTGGCGAAGGAATCTAGATTTCACAAGAGAACCAAACATATCAAGAGACGCTTCAATTCCATCCGCGATCAAGTCAAGGAGGGAGACATAGAGATTTGCAAAATACATACGGATCTGAATGTTGCAGACCCGTTGACTAAGCCTCTCTCACGAGCAAAACATGATCAGCACCAAGACTCCATGCTTGTTAGAATCATTACTATGTAATCTAGATTATTGACACTAGTGCAAGTGGGATACTGAAGGAAATATGCCTAGAGGCAATAATAAAGTTGTTATTGTATTTCCTTATATCATGGCAAATGTTTATTATTCATGCTAGAATTGTATTAACCGGAAACTTACTACATGTGTGATACATAGACAAACAGAGAGTCCCTAGCTAGTATGCCTCTACTTGACTAGCTCCTTAGTCAAAGATGGTTAAGTTTCCAATACATGGACATGTGTTGTCAGTTGATGAACGGGATCACATCATTAGAGAATAATGTGATGGACAAGACCCATCCGTTAGCTTAGCACTATGATCGTTTAGTTTATAGGTATTGCTTTCTTCATGACTTATACATGTTCCTATGACTATGAGATTATGCAACCCCCGAATATCGGAGGAACACTTAGTGTGCTATCAAACGTCACAACGTAATTGGGTGATTATAAAGATGCTCTACAGGTGTCTCCGATGGTATTTGTTGAGTTGGCATAGATCGAGATTAGGATTTGTCACTCCGTGTATTAGAGAGGTATCTCTAGGCCCTCTCGGTAATGCACATCACTATAAGCCTTGCAAGTAACGTGACTAATGAGTTAGTTGCGGGATGATGCATTAGAGAACGAGTAAAGAGACTTGCTGGTAATGAGATTGAATTAGGTATGAGGATACTGACGATCGAATCTCGGGCAAGTAACATACTGATGACAAAGGGAACAACATATGTTGTTATGCGGTTTGACTGATAAAGGTCTTCGTAGAATATGTAGGAGCAAATATGAGCATCCAGGTTCCGCTATTGGTTATTGACCGGAGATGTGTCTCGGTCATGTCTACATAGTTCTCGAACTCGTAGGGTCCGCACGCTTAACATTTGATGACAATTTTTATTATGAGTTATGTGTTTTGATGACCGAAGTTTTTTCGGAGTCCCGGATGAGATCATGGACATGACGAGGAGTCACGAAATGGTCGAGACATAAATATTCATATATTGGAAGGTTACATTCGTGTAACACCCTCAATGCGGCTATATCTCCCACGTGTCGAGGCACGACTTAGAGGCATAACCGCATTGAAAGCAATGTCGCAAGTGAGGTAATCTTCACACAATCCATGTAATAAATAAGGGGAAAGATACATAGTTGGCTTACAGTCGCCACTTCTCACAATACATAAATAGACATCCATCATATAAGTTACACTCAAGGTCCGACTACAATACCAAAATGAAAGAAGACTACCCCAAATGCTACAAAGATCCCCGGATCACCCCAACTGGGCTCCACTACTGATCATATGGAAAAGAAACATAGTAACGGCCACGTTCCTCATCGAACTCCCAAGTGAGCTCGGACGCGTCATCTGCACTGGCATCGTTGGTACCTGCAAATGTTGTGATAGAATCTGTGAGTCACGGGGACTCAGCAATCTCACACCCGCGAGATCAAGACTATTTAAGCTTATAGGTAGGAAAGGATAGTGAGGTGGAGCTGCAGCAAGCGACTAGCATATATGGTGGCTACAACGCAAAAGAGAGCGAGAAGAGAAGGCAAAGCACGGTCGTGAAACTAGAAGTGATGAAGAAGTGATCCTAGAACAACCTACGTCAAGCATTACTCCAACACCCTGTTCACTTCCCGGACTCCGCCGAGAAGAGACCATCATGGTTACACACGCGGTTGATGTGTTTTAGTTAAGGTCAACTTTGGGTTTTCTACAACCGGACATCAACAAATTCCCATCTGCCTCATAACCACGGGCACGGCTTTCGAAAGATAATACCCTGCAGGGGTGTCCCAACTTAGCCCATGATAAGCTCTCACGGTCAACGAAGGATATTCCTTCTACCGGGAAGACCCGATCAATCTCGGAATCCTGGACCACAAGACATTTCGACAACAATAAAACAAGTCCAGCAAAGCCGCCCGATTGTGCCGACAAATCCTGATAGGAGCTGCACATATCTCGGTCTCAGGGCACATCCGAATGAACACTACGTACGGCAACCGAAGATACCCCAAGCTGCCTCGGGGCGGCACCGCAAGTGGCTCTAGTTGGACCAGCAATCGAAGGAGAACTGGCCCGGGGGGGTTAAAATAAAGATGACCCTTGAGTCTACAGAACCCAAGGGAAAAAGGCTTAGGTGGCAAATGGTAAAACCAAAGTTGAGCCTTGCTGGAAAAGTCTTATTCAAAGCGAACTGTCAAGGGGGTCCCATAAATCACCCAACCGTGTAAGGAACGCAAAAATCCGGGAACATAACACCGGTATGACGGAAACTAGGGTGGCAAGAGTGGAACAAAACACCAGGCAAAAGGCCGAGCCTTCCTTCCTTTACCAAGTATATAGATGCATTAATTAAATAAGAGATATTGTGATATCCCAACAAGTAAACATGTTCCAACAAGGAACAACAAGTCCATGTTCCAACAAGGAACAAACTTCATCTTCACCTGCAACTAGCAACGCTATAAGAGGGGCTGAGCAAAGCGGTAACATAGCCAATCAACGGTTTGCTAGGACATGGATGGTTAGGGGCTGACATGGCAATATAGGAGGCATGACATAGCAAGTGGTAGGTATCGCAGCATAGGCATAGCAAAAGAGCGAGCAACTAGCAAGCAAAGATAGAAGTGATTTCGAGGGTATGGTCATCTTGCCTGCAAGGTTCTCAGAGTTGTCGAAAGCTTAGTCCTCGAAAGCGTTCTCAACAGGTTCCTCGTTCACGTACTCGTCTCCCGGCTCTACCCAACACAAGAGAACAAGCAAAGGAACAAATATCAACCACGATGCAATGCGCAAGCAACATGATGCAAAACATGGCATGATATGCGAGATGTGATATGCAAGGCATATGCGTGCTCCGGAAGGACAAGGATGAACAAGGCATGATCTTGGCAAACCAAGTATTCCACTGGATAGGTGAGGTGATTTCGGTTGAAATCGATATAAAGATCACCGGAATCGGATGCACGGTTTGCAAATGACAAGCAATACAAGAATGACGATAATCTGCCATTAACAGCATGATGCTACTTAGCAAGCAACAAGAAATTAAGCTACTGCACCCAACCATAGCAACAAAGCATATGAAAGTAATCTACTCAAGAAGCTTGACAAAAGATGAACACTGAGCTACGGCTAAATCACATCATAACAGGTTCAAACAAGCATGGCAAAAGTGCAAAAGATAACAGGTTCTCAGACTTGGTGAAAATATCAACATAGCAGAAACTAACATCAGGATGACATGTTTAGAGCAATGAAACAACATGTTACAGGAACAGAACATGGCAAAATAAGGAATGGAATGAATCTACTCAAATCACTTACTAAAAGTCCCTTACTGACCGTAAGCCAAAAAGGATCAGAAAATATGGTTACACCCATGTCAATTAAGCAAGTTTCGTTACAGGTTTCAGACTTAGCAGAAAACTGGACAAGTCAAAAACAGATAACGAGTAGGCATGTTCGTGAGCTAGATGCACTCACTACAGAGCATTGCATGATAAACTAAGCATACATACATCAATAATACATGGCAAGAACAACATCATAGCATGCAAGGATCAACTACAACAAGCTTGGCAAAATCGAATAACATGTAAACAATCTGCCAGAAACAATTTATAGCAAAAGTAGAGCTCGATTGAGTCAAGCTATGGCACTCCATAAATACCAACAAAGGCATGGATGGATAGATCAAATCCTCAAGTTCAAAACACCCTTAATGATCATGCTCAAATTATGCATAGATCTCTCGGAAACAACATGAACACATGGCATGAAAATAACAGCAGTCAGGGACTGAAATTATTAAGTCTCTGAAATCAGCAACATCAAGTACCCTAGTTTGCATGCTTGTGCTAGTCACCACAAAAGGTCACAAAAATACATGGCATAATTCTCTGGAAAGGTAACATGGCATATTACAGAACTCTTGTAGGACTCAACTTCATAGGAGGTACACATCAATCATGGCATAAAAGACAAAACTGCATGTTCAGATAAGATCCAGAAACTAACATCACATAGCCCTCTTCTAACAGCATTTAGGGCATCGAACCGACCACGAATGAAAATGATCCAATGGTATTAAGTGATGTACTCTTCGAGGCGAACATTTTGACATATTATACGCACGAATCGGAGCTACGGATGCAAAGTTACGTCACGACGAACATGGGACAATGATGTGAAATAAATCAGGACTTAGAGAAATTTAGAGGGGGGGGGGGGAAGAAGTCAACCGCGGCGCGCAGATCGAGGCGGGCGGCGGATCTCGCTGGATCCCCGCCGGAGTTCGCCGGAGAAGACCGGCGGAGGCGGATCCGGCCGGGGTGGCGCCGGCGGGAAGAGGCGGCGCGGCAGGGCGACGCCGGAGGACGCGCGCGCGGCGCGGCGGGCGCACGGGACGGCGGCTGGCGCGACGGGCGGCGGGGTCGAGGTCGCCGGCGAGGTCCCGCGGAGGAGCGCGGCGGCCGGTGACGAACTGCATGGCGGCGCGCGGACGGGGACGGCGGCGCGCGGCTCGGGCGCGGGGAAGGAGGCCGTCGGGCTTGCGGGCCCGCCGTGGGCTTGCGGGCCGCCGGCGGCGGCGGCGGCTGAGCGACACGTGGCGAGCAGCGGTTGGACGGGGCGCGGCGGGCGGACGTGTCCGGCCCGGTTCAAACACGTCCGGCGGCGCGTGGGCGACGGGGAGCTAGGGTTAGGGCGATTTTGACCCGGATTTGGACGAGGGGGCACATATTTATAGGTAGAAGGAGCTAGGAAGCTCCAAATGGAGAGCGGTTTTCGGCCACGTGATCGTGATCGAACGGCGGTGGACATGGGAGTGACTTAGGTGGGTTATTGGGCGGTTTTGAAGGGGTGTTGGGCTGCAACACACACGAGGCCTTCACGGTTACCCGGTTAACCGTTGGAGTACCAAACAAACTCCGATTGACCCGAAACTTGACAGGCGGTCTACCGGTGCTATACCGAGGCCGCTTGACAAACCTCGGTCCATTCCGAGAATGTTTAATACCCGCTCACGAAGAAATGTAAAAGGGGACGCCGGGGGACATAGGAGCGCCGGATTGCAAAACGGATAACGGGGAAAATGCTCGGATTCATGAGACGAACACGTAAGCGAATGCGATGCACATGATGACATGATATGGAATGCATGACATGAACAAAATGCAAAACGATGGGAAACCCAACCACGGAGAGAAAATCATAACACATAGCCGAAAATGGCAAGAGTTGGAATACAATTATGGCAAGTAACATCTGGGGCGTTACAACACTCCACCACTACGAGAGGATCTCGTCCCGAGATCTAGGACTGAAAGAACTCCGGATACTCAGAACATAGGTGGTCCTCACGCTCCCAGGTGGCTTCTTGGTCTGAATGGTGTGACCATTTCACTTTCAGGAATTTGATTGACTTGTTGCGAGTCTTGCGCTCAGTTGTTTCATGAATAGCAACGGGATGCTCATGATAGGACAAATCTTCTTGAAGATCAATCTCTTCGAAGTTGATGGTGCGCTCAGGAATCTTGAAGCACTTGCGAAGCTGTGACACGTGGAAGACATCGTGCACATTTGCAAAGTTGGAGGGAAGCTCAAGTTGATAGGCGAGATCGCCTCGTTTGCCGATGATCTTGAAGGGGCCCACGTATCTAGGAGCAAGTTTCCCCTTGATACCGAAGCGACGAGTCCCTTTCATTGGAGAGACGCGGAGGTAGACATGGTCTCCGATCTCGAATGCCACATCTCGGTGTTTGCTATCGTAATAGCTCTTCTGGCGCGATTGCGCGGCTTTGAGGTTCTCACGAATCACCTTGCACATAGCCTCAGCCTCTGAGATCAAATCATTGCCGAGCAATTGGCGTTCACCGGTTTCAGACCAGTTGAGAGGAGTACGGCACTTCCTGCCATAGAGAATCTCGAATGGGGCTTTGCCCGAGCTGGCTTGAAAACTGTTGTTGTAAGAGAATTCAGTATAAGGAAGGCAATCCTCCCACTTCATGCCAAAAGAGATAACACAAGCTCTGAGCATATCTTCAAGAATTTGGTTGACACTCTCGACTGGTCCACTAGTCTGAGGGTGGAAAGCTGTGCTGAAGCGGATGTTGGTGCCCATGGCCTTCTGAAAAGAATCCCAAAATTTGGAGGTAAAAATGCTGCCACGGTCTGAAGAGATCAATTGTGGAATGCCGTGCAAGGAGACAATTCTGGAGGTGTAGAGCTCTGCCAGCTGCGCTGCTGTGATAGACTCTTTGATAGGAAGAAAATGAGCCACTTTGGTGAGCTTGTCGATGACAACGAAGATAGCATCATTTCCACGCTTGGACTTAGGAAAACCAGTCACGAAGTCCATTTCGATATGATCAAACTTCCATTCTGGAATAGCAAGAGGTTGGAGAAGACCAGCTGGTCGTTGGTGTTCTGCTTTCACCCTTCTGCAGACATCACACTCATTCACGAATTGAGCAATCTCTCGCTTCATTCGAGTCCACCAATACGACTGCTTGAGGTCATGGTACATCTTAGTACTTCCAGGATGAATTGACAGAAGAGAGTTGTGCGCTTCGTTCATAATGACTTTACGAAGATCACCCTTTGGGACCACGATCCGGTCCTCGAAGAAAAGAGTATCTCTGTCATCAACTCGATAGCACTTGTATTTGGAAATGCCCTTGTCAATACCACGTTTCACCTTCTTCACCATGGTATCTAACAATTGTGCCTCGCGAATCTGATCCTCCAACGTAGGAGAGACGATGAGGTTGGCAAGAATACCTTGAGGGACAACTTGGAGATTCAACTTGCGGAAAGCCTCACAAAGATCCGGTTGAAACGGCTTGAGGATTAAGCTATTGCAATAAGCCTTTCTGCTCAAAGCGTCTGCAATCACATTAGCCTTGCCTGGAGTATATTCAATACTCGGATTATACTCTTGAATCATTTCGACCCATCGAGTTTGCCAGAGGTTGAGGTTGGGCTGAGTGAAGATATACTTGAGACTCTTGTGATCGGTGAAAATGTCCACTTTCCTTCCCAACAGGAGATGTCTCCATGTTATCAGTGTGTGCACAACTGCCGCCAACTCAAGATCGTGAGTGGGGTAGTTCCTTTCGTTGGGCTTCAACTGGCGAGAGGTGTAGGCAACAACCTTCTTCTCTTGCATTAACACGGCACCAAGGCCCTGAAGAGAAGCATCACAGAATACTTCATAAGGCTTGGATTCGTCAGGAGGAGTCAGAACTGGAGCAGTGACGAGTTTCTCTTTGAGAGTATTGAAAGCAACATCACACTCAGGAGACCAAACATACTTCACATGCTTCTGGAGGAGGTTGGAAAGAGGCTTTGCAATCTTAGAGAAATTCTCAACGAATCTTTGGCAATAGCTTGCAAGTCCAAGAAAACTGCGAAGCTGCTTGACATTCTGAGGCGGTTCCCAATTCACAACTGCAGACACCTTCTCAGGATTAACAGCGATGCCCTTGGCAGAGATGATATGGCCAAGATAAAGAACTTCATCAAGCCAAAATTCACATTTGGAGAACTTCGCATATAATTTGTACTCTCTGAGCTTGTCGAGTACCAATCGCAAATGCTTGGCATGATCCTCCTTGTTCTTGGAGAAGACCAAAATATCATCAAGATAGACCAACACGAATTCATTGATGTAGGGGTTGAATATGAAATTCATCAAGCGAGAGAAAGCTGGAGGAGCATTGACAAGGCCGAAAGACATGATAGTATATTCATAAGAATCAAAGCTTGTTCTGAATGCTGTCTTGGGAATATCTTCTTCACGAATGCGAATCTGATGATAACCCATACGAAGGTCAAGCTTGGAGAACACCTTAGCACCTTTGAGTTGCTCAAATAGCTCATTGATGTTGGGAAGTGGGTACTTGTTCTTGATTGTCTTCTTGTTCAATGGACGGTAATCGACGCAAAGTCGGTCCGTGCCATCCTTCTTCCGGACAAAAAGAACACCGCAACCCCAAGGAGAAGAACTCGGTCTGATCAGACCCAGACGCTCTTGTTTATCGAGTTGTTACTTCAATTCCTTGAGCTCATCTGGTCCAAGCTTGTAAGGACGCTTGCAAACGGGTTCCGTGCTAGGCTCAAGATCAATAACGAATTCAACTGGCCGGCGGGGAGGCATACCCGGAAGCTCTTCTGGAAAGACATCTTGGTACTCACAAATGATTGGAATCTGAGAGATAGCCTCCATTTCACCATTCTCATTGAGAGAAAACAACCGAATGGTATCATCACGAGAAGCATAGATGATCACATCGTTAGAAGAGTGAGTCAATTTGATTTCTCTGGCAGCACACTCAAGCTGAGCCTTGTGCTTAGAAAGCCAGTCCATCCCGAGAATAAGATCAATATCAGAGTCACCAAGAACAATTGGTTTAGACAAGAATCTATAGTCGCCCATCTTGATAGAAACATCCGGGACACAAACATTAGATGTCATTTGCTTGCCCGGGGACACAATCTTCAACGGAATAGGAATCTTTTCCGTCACAAACTCATGCTTGGCAACAAAAGGTCTCGAAATGAAAGAAAGCGATGCACCAGTATCAAATAAGACTTTAGTAGGAATATCATTAACAGGAAGGTTACCCATGATCACTTCGGAAGACTACTTCGCTTGAGCTGCATTCATCATGTTCACCTTGGCATGCTTAGGATTATGCTTGACCACTGCATTGCTGGAAGATTTCACAGGAGGAGGAGGCGGAAGGCGCCTTTGGTTGAAGCACTTGTTCGCATAGTGACCCTTTTGCTGACATTTGTTACAAGTCACCTCTGAGAGCGGACGGTGGTATGGAGCACTTGGCCTTGGAGCTTGATTCTGAGACTTGTTCTGATAGCCAGGGTTGGGTGGGTGGGAAAATCCACGACCACTTGAGTTCTACTGCTGATAAGGCTGACGGAGCGGAGGAGGATGAGGCAACCAGAACTTCTGTTGCTTAGCTGCCACAAGTGAAGAAGAAGAAGACTGAGCTGCGTCTCTGACTCTCTTCTTAGATGCCTCACACTTGAGCTGAGCAGCTTCTTGTTTCAGCGCCATGTTGTAGAATTCATCATACTTTAATGGCTCGAAAAGCACGAGAGCAAGTTGCAGATCTTCTCTGAGACCACGCCTGAACTGGTAGATCATACTCTTCTCATCAGGGATGTCTTGCCTCGCAAAACGAGAGAGCTTCTGGAACTGAGTGTTTTATTGATAGACAGACATGGTGCCTTGCTTGAGATTGCGGAATTCCTCACGCTTAAGCTCAACAACACTTTCTGGAATGTGGTGCGCTTTGAAGTCACGGCGGAAATCATCCCAGGTAATCACACGACCTCCTCTGGAATCTTTGTATTGCTAGAACCACTCAGCAGCTTGATCTTTGAGTTGAAAAGAGGCGAACTTGACAAAGTCCTCAGGTCTGACGTTGCTGCATTCAAAATGCTTGCTGATGTCCACGAGCCAGTCATCTGCGTATGTGGCCTCGACACAGTAGCTGAAGGTCTTTGGCTGATTAGCAAGGAACTGGTTGAGTGAAGCGAAATGCGGCTGATTGTTGCCTTGGCCTTGATTCTCTTGATTAGCTTGCCCTTGGTTGTGATCTTGCAAGAGCTGAATCAGAATCTGAGCATTGGCATTTGTGGCAGTCATCAGGGCTTGCCAAGCTTCTGGAGGCGGAGGTGGTGGCGGAGGGTTAGCCTGATTTCCTTCATTGCGTTCCGGATTCTGACGCGTTGGCGGAGCCATCCTGAACAGGGTGACATCCATTAGCATCTTGACAGATATATATTGAAGCTGAATCAAAGGAACGAAATTGCAACATATAGTCTTCACAATAAACATCCGAACGAGAATGAACGAATGAATTCCAAAGTAAAACATCACACTTCCATAAGCTGAGAAGCCACTTAGAAAAGGTATGGAATAACATCAACAAGGTACGGATGTGAACAAATACTTGGTAAGGATTCCCCAATCACAAACCAAATATCTGCGGAAGAAATACTAGAGCTACATGAATTCCCACTTATAAACTCCTGAAACTTTCTGGTTATGCAATCAGGTGTTGGGGATAGAGGGGACACAACATATATCACCCAAACTAACAATACCTAGATCCAGCTGTATCCATCCTTTAACACATAACCAAGAAATTCTCGGAAATCATCTACCTCAACCTTCGAAAAGCATCCGTTATACAAGTCATGGCAATACTCCCGCACTCGCCTCAGTACTGGGCTATCAGGGTTATCTCACCAACAACTGTACAAAAGAGATTTTCGATGTCGGCGTACTAAACTCAGGTATTCCAAAACCGCAACAATAAAATTATGACGACAACACCTCGGAGCTCAACTCCCCGGGACACCTCCTCTAAAACCCCTGCTGACGGAAGGCAACCAAGACAATGTCGTCATCATAAAACCATCGGAACGATTCTAAGATACCCGCGTGATCCTATTTTTTTTTTTGTGAAATTTGAGAAGAGAAAAGTCAAAACTCTACGTCAGGATGCCTTACCAGAGCGATGAGGAGACTGGGAAGTAAAAAGAATTCCTAAACTCTCCGATATATAATTCCTAAATGACTCAAAACATTTTTCTAGACACAACTCGGCCACTAAAGACGATCAAACAGTGAGGGGCTCCTAAGGTCGGGGAAAGGCTCTGATTACCAACTTGTAACACCCTCAATGCGGCTATATCTCCCACGTGTCGAGGCACGACTTAGAGGCATAACCGCATTGAAAGCAATGTCGCAAGTGAGGTAATCTTCACACAATCCATGTAATAAATAAGGGGAAAGATACATAGTTGGCTTACAGTCGCCACTTCACACAATTCATAAATAGACATCCATCATACAAGTTACACTCAAGGTCCGACTACGGTACCAAAATGAAAGAAGACTACCCCAAATGCTACAAAGATCCCTGGATCACCCCAACTGGGATCCACTACTGATCATCTGGAAAAGAAACATAGTAACGGCCACGTTCCTCATCGAACTCCCAAGTGAGCTCGGACGCGTCATCTGCACTGGCATCGTTGGTACCTGCAACTGTTGTGATAGAATCTGTGAGTCACGGGGACTCAGAAATCTCACACCCGCGAGATCAAGACTATTTAAGCTTATAGGTGGGAAAGGATAGTGAGGTGGAGCTGCAGCAAGCGACTAGCATATATGGTGGCTACAACGCAAAAGAGAGCGAGAAGAGAAGGCAAAGCACGGTCGTGAAACTACAAGTGATCAAGAAATGATGCTAGAACAACCTACGTCAAGCATTACTCCAACACCGTGTTCACTTCCCGGATTCCGCCGAGAAGAGACCATCACGGTTACACACGCGGTTGATGTGTTTTAGTTAAGGTCAACTTTGGGTTTTCTACAACCGGACATCAACAAATTCCCATCTGCCACATAACCGCGGGCACGGCTTTCGAAAGATAATACCCTGCAGGGGTGTCCCAACTTAGCCCATGATAAGCTCTCACGGTCAACGAAGGATATTCCTTCTACCGGGAAGACCCGATCAATCTCGGAATCCCGGACTACAAGACATTTTGACAGCAATAAAACAAGTCCAGCAAAGCCGCCCGATTGTGCCGACAAATCCTGATAGGAGCTGCACATATCTCGGTCTCAGGGCACATCCGGATGAACACTACGTACGGCAACCGAAGATACCCCAAGTTGCCTCGGGGCGGCACCGCAAGTGGCTCTAGTTGGCCCAGCAATCGAAGGAGAACTGGCCCGGGGGGGGGGGGTTCAAATAAAGATGACCCATGAGTCTGCAGAACCCAAGGGAAAAAGGCTTAGGTGGCAAATGGTAAAACCAAAGTTGGGCCTTGCTGGAAAAGTCTTATTCAAAGCGAACTGTCAAGGGGGTCCCATAAATCACCCAACCGTGTAAGGAACGCAAAAATCCGGGAACATAACACCGGTATGACGGAAACTAGGGTGGCAAGAGTGGAACAAAACACCAGGCAAAAGGATGAGCCTTCCACCCTTTACCAAGTATATAGATGCATTAATTAAATAAGTGGTATTGTGATATCCCAACAAGTAAACATGTTCCAACAAGGAACAACAAGTCCATGTTCCAACAAGGAACAAACTTCATCTTCACCTGCAACTAGCAACGCTATAAGAGGGGCTGAGCAAAGCGGTAACATAGCCAATCAACGGTTTGCTAGGACATGGATGGTTAGGGGCTGACATGGCAATATAGGAGGCATGACATAGCAAGTGGTAGGTATCGCAGCATAGGCATAGCAAAAGAGCGAGCAACTAGCAAGCAAAGATAGAAGTGATTTCGAGGGTATGGTCATCTTGCCTGCAAGGTTCTCAGTGTTGTCAAAAGCTTGGTCCTCGAAAGCGTTCTCAACAGGTTCCTCGTTCACGTACTCGTCTCCCGGCTCTACCCAACACAAGAGAACAAGCAAAGGAACAAATATCAACCACGATGCAATGCGCAAGCAACATGATGCAAAACATGGCATGATATGCGAGATGTGATATGCAAGGCATATGCGTGCTCCGGAAGGACAAGGATGAACAAGGCATGATCTTGGCAAACCAAGTATTCCACTGGATAGGTGAGGTGATTTCGGTTGAAATCGATATAAAGATCACCGGAATCGGATGCACGGTTTGCAAATGACAAGCAATACAAGAATGACAATAATCTGCCATTAACAGCATGATGCTACTTAGCAAGGAACAAGAAATTAAGCTACTGCACCCAAACATAGCAACAAAGCATATGAAAGTAATCTACTCAAGAAGCTTGACAAAAGATGAACACTGAGCTACGGCTAAATCACATCATAACAGGTTCAAACAAGCATGGCAAAAGTGCAAAAGATAACAGGTTCTCAGACTTGGTGAAAATATCAACATAGCAGAAACTAACATCAGGATGACATGTTTAGAGCAATGAAACAACATGATACAGGAACAGAACATGGCAAAATAAGGAATGGCATGAATCTACTCAAATCACTTACTAAAAGTCCCTTACTGACCGTAAGCCAAAAAGGATCAGAAAATATGGTTACACCCATGTCAATTAAGCAAGTTTCGTTACAGGTTTCAGACTTAGCAGAAAACTGGACAAGTCAAAAACAGATAACGAGTAGGCATGTTCGTGAGCTAGATGCACTCACTACAGAGCATTGCATGATAAACTAAGCATACATACATCAATAATATATGGCAAGAACAACATCATAGCATGCAAGGATCAACTACAACAAGCTTGGCAAAATCGAATAACATGTAAACAATCTGCCAGAAACAATTTATAGCAAAAGTAGAGCTCGATTGAGTCAAGCTATGGCACTCCATAAATACCAACAAAGGCATGGATGGATAGATCAAATCCTCAAGTTCAAAACACCCTTAATGATCATGCTCAAATTATGCATAGATCTCTCGGAAACAACATGAACACATGGCATGAAAATAACAGCAGTCAGGGACTGAAATTATTAAGTCTCTGAAATCAGCAACATCAAGTACCCTAGTTTGCATGCTTGTGCTAGTCACCCCAAAAGGTCACAAAAATACATGGCATAATTCTCTGGAAAGGTAACATGGCATATTACAGAACTCTCGTAGGACTCAACTTCATAGGAGGTACACATCAATCATGGCATAAAAGACAAAACTGCATGTTCAGATAAGATCCAGAAACTAACATCACATAGCCATCTTCTAACAGCATTTAGGGCATAAAACGACCACGAATGAAAATGATCCAATGGTATTAAGTGATGTACTCTTCGAGGCGAACATTTTGACATATTATACGCACGAATCGGAGCTACGGATGCAAAGTTACGGCACGACGAACATGGGACAATGATGTGAAATAAATCAGGACTTAGAGAAATTTAGAGGGGGGGGGGGGGAAGAAGTCAACCGCGGCGCGCAGATCGAGGCGGGCGGCGGATCTCGCCGGATCCCCGCCGGAGTTCGCCGGAGAAGACCGGCGGAGGCGGATCCGGCCGGGGTGGCGCCGGCGGGAAGAGGCGGCACGGCAGGGCGACGCCGGAGGACGCGCGCGCGGCGCGGCGGGCGCACGGGGCGGCGGCTGGCGCGACGGGCGGCGGGGTCGAGGTCGCCGGCGAGGTCCCGCGGAGGAGGCGCGGCGGCCGGCGATGAACTGCACGGCGGCGCGCGGACGGGGACGGCGGCGCGCGGCTCGGGCGCGGGGAAGGAGGCCGTCGGGCTCGCGGGCCCGCCGTGGGCTTGCGGGCCGGCGGCGGCGGCGACGGCTGAGCGACACGTGGCGAGCAGTGGTTAGACGGGGCGCGGCGGGCGGACGTGTCCGGCCCGGTTCGGACACGTCCGGCGGCGCGTGGGCGACGGGGAGCTAGGGTTAGGGCGATTTTGACCCGGATTTGGAGGAGGGGGCACATATTTATAGGTAGAAGGAGCTAGGAAGCTCCAAATGGAGAGCGGTTTTCGGCCACGCGGTCGTGATCGAACGGCGGTGGACATTGGAGTGACTTAGGTGGGTTATTGGGCTGTTTTGAAGGGGTGTGGGGCCACAACACACACGAGGCCTTCACGGTTACCCGGTTAACCGTTGGAGTACCAAACGAACTCCGATTGACCCGAAACTTGACAGGCGGTCTACCGGTGCTATACCGAGGCCGCTTGACAAACCTTGGTCCATTCCGAGAATGTTTAATACCCGCTCATGAAGAAATGTAAAAGGGGACGCCGGGGGACATAGGATCGCCGGATTGCAAAACGGACAACGGGGAAAATGCTTGGATTCATGAGACGAACAAGTAAGCGAATGTGATGCACATGATGACATGATATGGAATGCATGACATGAACAAATTGCAAAACGATGGGAAACCCAACCACGGAGAGAAAATCATAACACATAGCCGAAAATGGCAAGAGTTGGAATACAATTATGGCAAGTAACATCTGGGGCGTTACAATTCGGACACCGGAATGGTTCGGGTCGTTTCGAATAAGTTTCGTGGTACGAGGGGTTATCGGAACCCCCCCTGGGAAGTTCATGGGCCTTCATGGACCTTAGTGGGGAAGAGAGAGGGCTGGCCAAGAGGTGGCGCGCACCCCCTTGCCAATCCGATTTGGACAAGGGGAGGTGGGGTGCCCCCCTCCTTTATTATCTCCTCCTCCTCCTTCCCTCCTTCTCCTTGTGGGAATAGGAAGGGAGGCGAATCCTACTTGGACCGGGAGTCCAAGTAGTACTCCCCCCATGGCGAGCCCCCCTGGGCCGGCCACCTCTTCTCCCCCCCTTTATATACGTGGGAGGGGGGCACCCCAAAGACAGACTGTAGGATCAAAAGTATGTCTAGAGGGGGGGGGGGGGTTAACGCCCCGGATCTGATGCGCCAGGTGTCCGTCAGTTCTTTGTCGTCTTTGCCATGTCATGTGCTTGCGTGTTGCATTTTGCCATGGCATCATCTGCATTTCATCTGCATGTTTTTGAAAATTTGCATCCGTTCGGGTTCCGCCGGTTCTCTCCGTTGTTCGTTCTGAGCCAGACACACTCGCACGCGCCCGCGGCACGTCCGAATATTAATTTTATAAGTGGCCAGAAAATGTTCTCGGGATGGGTCGAAACTTGGCACGCGGTCTTATTATAGTGTAGACAGAGCGCCTGTCAAGTTTCGTCGCATTCGGAGCTCGTTTGATAGCCCAACCGTCATCGTAGCGGCACCCGCTGCCGGTTTAATCGTCGGACGTTTTCGGTCTTCGAAAACCGTTGCCGGGCTTCTACTCTCTTCTCTCCTCTCATCCCAACTCATCTACACAGCCCACTAGGCCCAGCTACCTATCCCCTCCGCTCGGGACCGTCCGATGGCGATCGAAAGGCTCCGAAACGGAGCAAAACCCCTAACCCTAGCCCCCTTTCTATATATAGACGCCTCCCCTGCCATTTTGGCCTCCTACCTACTCCCCTCCTCAATTTCCGCAGCCAGCCGCCGCCCCCATCCTCGTTTTTAGCGCCGGCCCACTCCTCCGCCGCCACTTGGCGCTGTCCCCGCCGCCAAACGCCACCAGCGCCGCCGCCAAGTCAGCGCAGCCGCCCCCTCCACCAATCTCAGGCCTCCACGTCGCCTCCCCAAGTCCCCCACTTCGCCGCCAGCCCGCCAAGCCTAGATTGGGGCCCGCCGAGCCCATCGGGGCCCGGGCGAGCCCACGTCGCCGCCCGCAGCGTAGGAGCGCGCGCTCCCCGCACCCCACGCGCCTCCTCCTGCCGACCCGCTCGCCGGAGCCTCACTGCTCCCGCGCCGCAGGCCGGAGCCGCCGTCGGCGACCTCCCAGGCCGACCTCGTCCCTCTGCTCCTCCGCCTTGCTCCCTCTCTCTCTCGTCGTCTCTCTCTCTCACGCTTTCTCTCTCTCTCTTCCCCGCAGGAGCCGCCGCCGCCGGAGCTTCCTCGCCGCCGCCCCGTCGCGAGTTTCCACCGGATCCGGCCGGAACAGGTCCGGAGCGACCGGATCCGGTCGTCCCCAGCGCCCCTCGACCTCCTCGGTGTCTCTGCGCCCTCGCCGTCACCACCGCCTCTGCCTTCCTGTTCGTGCGGGCACGGGAGGAGGACGGCCACAGCCCCGTGGGCCGCAACCCCCCCACGAGGCCCATCAGCGCCCAGATCCGCGGCCCATCTGCTTCCTTTGTGTCCTGGGCCGAGCCTAGTGGTGAGCCACCCTCTAAAGCCCGCCCGTGCACGTTTTAGATTTGACGCTCGCTGCAAATACTTCCAAGTCCTAGATTTGTTGCATTTTGTTGCTATCTTTGACATGCCATAACTCCCTGCATATTGCTCGGATTCATGCATATAATATGTCAAAATGTTCATCATGAGATGCTTTACATTGTGTTCCATTGTGCCATGTTTGTTTGAGTTCATATAGATGCCCTAATCATCGTTGCAAGAGTGCTATATGATGTTAACTGCTGTCTGTTATCAGAATATGCTCATTTGTTATTTTTGTATCTTTTTGTGTTATTTTCTTTGGAGTATGATGTCTACATGTGTTTTGTAGTATGCCATGCCATATTTTCTGTGGTGCAACTAATTTATCATGATATGCCATGTATTGTTTGTTTCAAGCTCGCAAAGTAGCCTTCGTGATGTTGCTGATTTCAGAGACTTAGAATTTCACCAAGTCTTTGTCTGCTGTTATTGTTATGCCATGTATTCATGTTGCTACAGTGATATCCATGCCTCTTTTAAGGATGATCAGTAAGGATGTTTTGTTGACATGGTTATCATCTATCCTGACATGCCTCTGTTTGCAATTATGGAGCACTCTAGCTTGACTCAATCGAGCTCTACTTTTGCTATAAAATGTTCCTGGCAGATTGTTTACGTGTTATTCAATTTTGCCAAGCTTGTTGTAGTTGATCCTTACATGCTATGTTATTGTTCTTGCCATGTCTAAATTATATGCCATGTCTAGTTGCTGGGTGTATGATTATTTTGTCATGCAATGCTTCGTAGTGAGTGCATCGAGCTCATTAACATGCCTACTTGTTATCTGTTTATGCCATGCTCCAGTTTTTCACTGTCTGAATCTGTTTATGTTTTTTCTATGTTCACATGTTTGCAATTGTATTTTCTTTTCCCTTTTGGCTTATGGTCAGTAAGGGACTCTTGTTATATGCTTTGAGTAGATTCATTCCATGCTCTTGTTTGACATGATAGCTTGCTGTAACATGTTGTTTGATAGCTCTAAACATTGCAACCTGATGTTATTTCTGCCATGTCCTATGAATTCTGCTAAGTCTGTGAACCTGTTATTATTTGCAATCTTGCCATGTCCTTTTGAGCATGTTCTATTAGTTTATGGAGATAGCTCACTGTTCATGTTTTGTAATGCTTTACCTGTAAATCATGTCCATGCCTTTTGTTATCATGTTTTGGTCCTGTAGCATGTTGTTTTGATGCTTGCAAGATGCCTACTTGCTGTTTTAGATAGATTGTTGTTATTACTTGTATAGTGTGTATGTGTTGAACCGTTGCTCCGTTTTGAGTGTGCTCTATATGAAACTTGCTTAGTTTTGCATGTAGTTTCATGTTACCTTGTTACATCCTTGTTTTGATGTGTTTGCTTGATGTTTGAAGGCATTTTGCATCAATGCCATGCTTATCTTGTTTTGCTCATATCTTCTAGGCCGTAGCTCCGAATCTAATAAACTTTATATGTAACTTGACTAGAATTTCGTGTAGATCATCGTGGTTCATATTAACTTGCTGTTTAACAAGTTGAACATAAGGTTTATTCATATCTGGACCAATTTCGAAATTTGCATATGGGGACTTACCAGAATTGTCATATGTTGTTTCCGGCCTCATTTAAACTTGCTTTGATGTGTTGCTCTTGTATGCATCATCTCTTGCCATGAGTAGCTTCATGTAGTCTTGTCATGCATCATACTTGGTTGAGCATCATGCCTTGTTCATGAGTGGTGTGTTTACTATGTGGTGTGCTTCTTCTCGATAGTTCCCGTTTCGTTGCGATCGTGAGGATTCGTTCGTCTACGTGTGGTTCATCTTCGTGGCTTCATCTTCTTCATGGACTCGTTCTTCTTCCTTGCGGGATTTCAGGCAAGATGACCGTCACCTTGGATCTCATTACTATCATTGCTATACTAGTTGCTTCGTTCTATCGCTATGCTGCGCTACCTATCACTTGCTGCTCAAGCCTCCCAAATTGCCATGAACCTCTAACCTTTGCCACCCTTCCTAGCAAACCGTTGGTTGGCCATGTTACCGCTTTTGCTCAGCCCCTCTTATGGCGTTGCTAGTTGCAGGTGAAGATGAAGATTGCTCCATGTTGGATTATGTTTATGTTTATGTTGGGATATCACAATATCTCTTATACTATTAATGCATCTATATACTTGGTAAAGGGTGGAAGGCTCGGCATTATGCCTCGTGATTTGTTCCACTCTTGCCGCCCTAGTTTCCGTCATATCGGTATTATGTTCTCGGATTTTGCATCCCTAACGCGGTTGGGTGATTTATGGGACCCCCTTGACAGTTTGCTTTGAATAAGACTCCTCCAGCAAGGCCCAACATTGGTTTTACCATTTGCCTACCACCCATCCCTTTCCCTTGGGTCGGCCAGCCCGAGGGTCATCTTATTTTAGCCCCCCCGGGCCAATGCTTGTCTAAGTGTTGGTCCGAACCGAGCCGCCTGCGGGGCCACCTCGGGGAAACTCGAAGCCTGGTTTTACTCGTAGCCTGTCTCATCCGGTGTTGCCCTGAGAACGAGATATGTGCAGCTCCTATCGGGATTGCCGGCGCATGGGTGTTCTTGCTGGTCTTATTTTATTACTGTCGAAATGTCTTGTAGCCGGGATTCCGAGACTGATCGGGTCTTCCCGGGGAGAAGGAATATCCTTTGTTGATCACGAGAGCTTATAATGGGCTAAGTTGGGACACCCCTGCAGGGTTTGAACTCTCGAAAGCCGTGCCCGCGGTTATGTGGCAGATGGGAATTTGTTAATGTCCGGTTGTAGTAAACTTGAAGTAAACTCTTCTAAAATACACCAACCGTGTGCGTAACCGTGAGTGTCTCTTTTCGGGGTTGATCGAGAGGAGAACACGGTTTCTGGGTTATGTTTAACGTAAGTAGGAGTTCAGGATCACTTCTTGATCATTACTAGTTGGCGGCCGCTTGCTTTGCTTCTCTCCTCGCTCTTATTTGCATAAGTTAGCCACCATACATTGCTTAGTCATTGCTGCAACCTCACCACCTTACCCCCTTCCTTACCCATTAAGCTTTGCTAGTCTTGATACCCATGGTAATGGGATTGCTGAGTCCTCGTGGCTCACAGATTACTACACCACCAGTTGCAGGTACAAGTTACGTGATGATCATGACGTGAGAGCGATGTTTATTTGTTTTGGAGTTCTTCTTCTGCTTCTTCTTGAATTGAGGGATAGGTTCCTGGTCGGCAGCCTGGGCTAGCAGGGTGGATGTCGTTTGAGTTCCTGTTTATGTTTCATCCGTAGCCGAATGTTGATCTTTTGTATGTTGTATTGTTGTATTCATGTGACATTGTATGTATTGGATGTATCCCCACTATTATGAAATGTTGATGTAATGATATCCACCTTGCAAAAGCGTCTTCAAGATGTGCTTCTATCCTTGGTGGGACCTTCGAGTTCCTTTAGGATAGGGTCGCATCTTGGGCGTGACAAGTTGGTATCAGAGCCTCGACCGACCCTAGGAGCCCCCTTGATTGATCGTGTAGTTTGGCCGTTGTTGAGTCTAGAAGAAAACTTTTTCGGAGTCTAGTTATATCGGAGAGTAGGATTTCTTTTTACTCCTCTGCCCCTTCGTCGCTCTGGTGAGAAATCTTGACGTAGGTGTTTTGAACTACTCCTCTTCCCATTCAAATTTTTCTTTAGGATCACGCGTTTAGTTTTCGCTCGTTGTCCATCCTGTTTTATCCGGCGCATTTCTCTTCGAGTGGTTTCGATCCTCGTCATCTTTCGCAAGATCAGTCGTCAGTTCTTTCTCTTTCGGTGGTGTTTTCCCTGACCGAAGTTGTCCTTGTTTTTCCCACCCGCCCTCCCTTCTTCTTCTCGGAACCGGAGTCGGACATCGAGTATCCATCCTACTCGTGCGAAGCCTTTGCATTCTCTCCTCAATCATTTCAACCAGCGTTTTTTCTATTCAATTATTCGTCGCTCTAGTTGCCTTTGTTTTTTCCGCCCTCCCACCCCTTTAATTCCCGGAGTCTGATCCTCTATTTGAGAAATAATTTCATTTGTCCGGAGTTTCTTCAGTCTTTCCTCAATTGTCTCAACCAGTGTATTCTCGCCTAGTTAATCATTGTTTGTCTCATTTTCTTTTCCGGTGAAACTAATTCAAGTTTTCGTTGTCAATAGTATTTTTTCCCTCAGCTCAAATATTTCCTTTTGCTCGTTTGCCTCTCGCCATTCTATCATCCCGGAGTGATGAAGACATCTCAGAAAATTCGTGTTTGAATTCAATTAATTCGAGGTTATCACCTCATTCAAGTCCCTCAGTTGTTCCGGTGCATGGTCTTTTCTTCAATTCCTTTTCCAATGGTGTTTCTTTTCAGTGGGCCCTAACCCACAGGTCTTTTCCCAGGATCTTACCTGACCCTTCTAATTTTCCCGGAGTTATTCTCAAATTCTTTTCGAAGTTTGGCATAGGTATTAATTTCATCAGTCAGATGTCCTCTGCAATATCGCTTCCAAATTCTCTCTTGCGCGGGTCAATGTTTCCCCTTTTCATTCTCCCGGAGTATCCCAACAATTTTGGTGTTGTTTCTCATCGTCATTCTCAACATTTGAAGACCAAAGAAGATTTCTCTTAACTCTTGTTCGTTCTACCGGAGATTCGCGATGCTAGCTCGATGTTATCCTAATCAAATTGTTTCAAGTCATGCAAATTCTTTGGAGTTGATGTCTCTCTCAATCATCCGGAGGCCATCTTTACAGAAGATTTCTTCGTTCTAAGTTTGCAGCTTCGTTATCTCAATTATTCTATATCCGTGCCCCTTCGTTCGTTTCAATATTCTTCCGGTGCCTTGTTCAAGTATTCTTCAATCAGTTCACGATCTCTTTGTTCTCTTGTCGCTAAATCCCCTCAAGCAACTTCGTGCTTGTCTAATTCTTCCCGGTGATTTTTCTTTTTTCTTCGTTCATTGTCATTTCTCATGGTGGTTCCTGGAAGACTCCTTTTCCGTTGTTATCATATCAATTCATTTGTTCTTTCCAATTCTACCGGTGGTTCGTCGAAGACCTTCCCAAATTTGGCACTATATCTCCCCTTAATCTTTTCTCAATATGAATAAGTGGTATGCCAAATCCATTTCTCATCAATTTAATCGATGGAGGATAAGCATAACATAATTCTTATTCTTCTTTCTTCATGTGGTTAATCTCTTTTTTTCGGAAATTGTTCATCTTGAATAATTTCTCGGGTCTAAGTTGTTCATCTTTTCTTTCTGGAGCTCCAAGTTTTCTCGGTGATCTCGTCGCGAAGCTCCATCGGAATCATCGCAACGTTTTAATCTTATCCCTTTAATCCTTCAATTTTATCTCATCATCCTTTTGGTTCTGGAGGTTTCACGGTGGTTCGTCATGATTTAATTCATTCTTCAAGTGTTCATCAAGATTCTCGTTGAAGGAGCCCAAGTATTTTTTTTCGTCTTGCATCTCGAAGTGCAATTAATTTCTCTGCATTCTTTTGAAGTGGAGTTATGATTGCTTCGTTTTTCTCAGCTATTCAATCATTTACGATTGTGGTCGGTTATCACTTCATAATTTGAGATGCTATCCATAAGCCCACAACAAGCTTATTCTTTTCATTGTTGATTTTCTCAACAACTCCGTTCAATCCTTCCTTCTATGGTTGCTTTCTATTTCATTCGTGGTAGAAGATGTCATCTCCTTTCCCATTCTTTTCATTCAACACTTTTAGTTCTTCCGGAGGCATTGTGTTGTTCCCCTAGTCAAGTATCGTTCCACCTTTTCAAGTTCATGCTCTTTTCTTTTCCATGTTCAGTCGGAGTGCTGCCTATATTCTGTTCGTTCGTATTCTGTTTCTATCTTATTCATTGAGCTGTCGATTCTCGTCATCTTGGTCATTTTCTTTTCAAACTAGTGCTCTCAACTTTGCTCATCCTCTCTCTTTTGTTCTTATTTCACCTCATCCTCTTTTTTCTCCCTTCCGTCTCGGTCCTAAGATCTCGGGACGAGATCTCTTGTTAGTAGAGGAGAGTTGTAACGCCCCGGATCTGATGTGCCAGGTGTGCGTCAGTTATTTGCCGTCTTTGCCATGTTATGTGCTTGCGTGTTGCATTTTGCCATGTCATCATCTGCATTTCATCTGCATGTTTTTCAAAATTTGCATCCCTTCGGGTTCCGCCGGTTCTCTCCGTTGTTCGTTCTGAGCCAGACACACTCGCACGCGCCCGCGGCACGTCCGAATATTAATTTTATAAGTGGCCAGAAAATGTTCTCGGGATGGGTCAAAACTTGGCACATGGTCTTATTATAGTGTAGACAGAGCGCCTGTCAAGTTTCGTCGCATTCGGAGCTCGTTTGATAGCACAACCGTCATTCGTAGCGGCACCCGCTGCCGGTTTAATCGTCGGATGTTTTCGGTCTCCGAAAACCGTTGCCGGGCTTCTACTCTCTTCTCTCCTCTCATCCCAACTCATCTACACAGCCCACTAGGCCTAGCTACCTATCCCCTCCGCTCGGGACCGTCCGATGGCGATCGAAAGGCTCCGAAACGGAGCAAAACCCCTAACCCTAGCCCCCTTTCTATATATAGACGCCTCCCCTGCCATTTTGGCCTCCTACCTACTCCCCTCCTCAATTTCCGCAGCCAGCCGCCGCCCCCATCCTCGTTTTCAGTGCCAGCCCACTCCTCCGCCACCACTTGGCACTGTCCCCGCCGCCAAACGCCACCAGCGCCGCCGCCAAGTCAGCGCAGCCGCCCCCTCCACCAATCTCAGGCCTCCACGTTGCCTCCCCAAGTCCCCCACTTCGCCGCCAGCCCGCCAAGCCCAGATCAGGGCCCGCCGAGCCCATCGGGGCCCGGGCGAGCCCGCTTCGCCACCTGCAGCGTAGGAGCGCGCGCTCCCCGCACCCCACATGCCTCCTCCTGCCGACCCGCTCACCGGAGCCTCGCTGCTCCCGCGTCACAGGCCGGAGCCGCCGCCAGCGACCTCCCAGGCCGACCCCGTCCCTCTGCTCCTCCGCCTTGCTCCCTCTCTCTCCCGTCGTCTCTCTCTCTCTCACGCTTTCTCTCTCTCTCTTCTGCGCAGGAGCCGCCGCCGCCGGAGCTTCCTCGCCGCCGCCCCGTCGCGAGTTGCCACCGGATCCGGCCGGAACGGGTCCGGAGTGACCGGATCCGGTCGTCCCCAGCGCCACTCGACCTCCCCGGCGTCTCTGCGCCCTCGCCGGCGTGCGCCGTCGCTGCCGCCTCTGCCTTCCTGTTCGTGCGGGCACGGGAGGAGGACGGCCACAGCCCCGTGGGCCGCAACCCCCCCACGAGGCCCATCAGTGCCCAGATCCACGGCCCAGCTGCTTCCTTTGTGTCCTGGGCCGAGCCTAGTGGTGAGCCACCCTCTAAAGCCCGCCCGTGCACGTTTTAGATTTGACGCTCGCTGCAAATACTTCCAAGTCCCAGATTTGTTGCATTTTGTTGCTATCTTTGACATGCCATAACTTCCTGCGTACTGCTCGGATTCATGCATATATTATGTCAAAATGTTCATCATGAGATGCTTTACATTGTGTTCCATTGAGCCATGTTTGTTTGAGTTCATATAGATGCCCTAATCATCGTTGCAAGAGTGCTATATGATGTTAACTGCTGTCTGTTATCAGAATATGCTTATTTGTTATTTTTGTATCTTTTTGTGTGATTTTCTTTTGAGTATGATGTCTACATGTGTTTTGTAGTATGCCATGCCATATTTTCTGTGGTGCAACTAATTCTTCATGATATGCCATGTATTGTTTGTTTCAAGCTTGCAAAGTAGCCTTCGTGATGTTGCTGATTTCAGAGACTTAGAATTTCACCAAAGTCTGTCTGGTGTTATTGTTATGCCATGTATTCATGTTGCTATAGTGATATCCATGCCTCTTTTAAGGATGATCGGTAAGGATGTTTTGTGTATATGGTTATTATCCATCGGTGCATGCCTCTGTTTGTAATTATGGAGCACTCTAGCTTGACTCAATCGAGCTCTACTTTTGCTATAAAATGTTCCTGGCAGATTGTTTACGTGTTATTCAATTTTGCCAAGCTTGTTGTAGTTGATCCTTACATGCTATGTTATTGTTCTTGCCATGTATAGATTGTATGCCATGTCTAGTTTCCGGGTGTATGCTTAGTTTGTCATGCAATGCCTCGTACTGAGTGCATCGAGCTCATTAACATGCCTACTTGTTATCTGTTTATGCCATGCTCCAGTTTTTCACTAAGTCTGAATCTGTTTATGTTTTTGCTATGTTCACATGCTTGCAATTGTATTTTTTGATCCCTTTTGGCTGATGGTCAGTAAGGGACTCTTGTTATATGCTTTGAGTATATTCATTCCATGCTCTAGTTTGACATGCTAGCTTGTTGTAACATGTTGTTTGATAGCTCTAAACATTGCAACCTGATGTTATTTCTGCCATTTCCTCTGAACCTGTTATTATTTGCAATCTTGCCATGTCCTTTTGAGCATGTTCTATTAGTTTCTGGAGATAGCTCACTGTTCATGTTTTGTAATGCTTTACTTGTACATCATGTCCATGCCTTTTGTTATCATGTTTTTGTCCTATAGCATGTTGTTTTGATGCTTGCAAGATGCCTACTTGCTGTTTTGGACAGATTGTTGTTATTACTTGTATAGTGTGTATGTGTTGAACCGTTGCTCCGTTTTGAGTGTGCTCTATATGAAACTTGTCTAGTTTTGCATGTAGTTTCATGTTACCTTGTTACATATTTGTTTTGATGTCTTTGCCTGATGTTTGAAGGCATTTTGCATCAATACCATGCTTATCTTGTTTTGCTCATATCTTCTAGGCCGTAGCTCCGAATCTAATGAACTTTATATGTAACTTGACTAGAATTTCGTGTAGATCATCGTGGTTCATCTTAACTTGCTGTTTAACAAGTTGAACATAAGGTTTATTAAGATCTGGACCAATTTCGAAATTTGCATATGGGACTTACCGGAATTGTCATATGTTGTTTCCGGCCTCATTTAAACTTGCTTTGATGTGTTGCTCTTGTATGCATCATCTCTTGCCATGAGTAGCTTCATGTAGTCTTGTCATGAATCATACTTGGTTGAGCATCATGCCTTGTTCATGAGTGGTGTGTTTACTATGTGGTGTGCTTCTTCTCGACAGTTCCCGTTTCGTTGCGATCGTGAGGATCCGTTCGTCTACATGTGGTTCTTCTTCGTGGCTTCATCTCCTTCATGGACTCGTTCTTCTTCCTTGAGGGATTTCAGGCAAGATGACCGTCACGTTGGATCTCATTACTATCATTGCTATGCTAGTTGCTTTGTTCTATCGCTATGCTGCGCTACCTACCACTTGCTGCTCAAGCCTCCCAAATTGCCATGAACCTCTAACCGTTGTCACCCTTCCTAGCAAACCGTTGGTTAGCCATGTTACCGCTTTTGCTCAGCCCCTCTTATAGCGTTGCTAGTTGCAGGTGAAGATGAAGATTGCTCCATGTTGGATTATGTTTATGTTTATGTTGGGATATCACAATATCTCTTATACTATTAATGCATCTATATACTTGGTAAAGGGTGGAAGGCTCGGCCTTATGCCTCGTGATTTGTTCCACTCTTGCCGCCCTAGTTTCCGTCATATCGGTATTATGTTCTCGGATTTTGCGTCCCTAACGCGGTTGGGTGATTTATGGGACCCCCTTGACAGTTCGCTTTGAATAAGACTCCTCCAGCAAGGCCCAACATTGGTTTTACCATTTGCCTACCACCCATCCCTTTCCCTTGGGTCGACCAGCCCGAGGGTCATCTTATTTTAGCCCCCCCGGGGCCAATGCTTGTCTAAGTGTTGGTCCGAACCGAGCCACCTGCGGGGCCACCTCGGGGAAACTCGAAGCCTGGTTTTACTCGTAGCCTGTCTCATCCGGTGTTGCCCTGAGAACGAGATATGTGCAGCTCCTATCGGGATTGTCGACGCATCGGGCGGTCTTGCTGGTCTTGTTTTATTACTGTCGAAATGTCTTGTAGCCGGGATTCCGAGACTAATCGGGTCTTCCCGGGGAGAAGGAATATCCTTCGTTGATCGCGAGAGCTTATAATGGGCTAAGTTGGGACACCCCTGCAGGGCTTGAACTTTTGAAAGCCGTGCCCGCGGTTATGTGGCAGATGGGAATTTGTAAATGTCCGGTTGTAGTAAACTTGAAGTAAACTCTTCTAAAATACACCAACCGTGTGCGTAATCGTGAGTGTCTCTTTTCGGGGTTGATCGAGAGGAGAACACGGTTTCTGGGTTATGTTTGACGTAAGTAGGAGTTCAGGATCACTTCTTGATCATTACTAGTTGACGACCGCTTGCTTTGCTTCTCTCCTCGCTCTTATTTGCGTAAGTTAGCCACCATACATTGCTTAGTCGCTGCTGCAACCTCACCACCTTACCCCCTTCCTTACCCATTAAGCTTTGCTAGTCTTGATACCCATGGTAATGGGATTGCTGAGTCCTCGTGGCTCACAGATTACTACACCACCAGTTGCAGGTACAAGTTACGCGATGATCATGACGTGAGAGCGATGTTTATTTGTGTTGGAGTTCTTCTTCTGCTTCTTCTTCAATTGAGGGATAGGTTCCTGGTCGGCAGCCTGGGCTAGCAGGGTGGATGTCGTTTGAGTTCCTGTTTATGTTTCATCCGTAGCCGGATGTTGATCTTTTGTATGTTGTATTGTTGTATTCATGTGACACTGTATGTATTGGATGTATCCCCACTATTATGAAATGTTGATGTAATGATATCCACCTTGCAAAAGCGTCTTCAAGATGCACTTCTATCCTTGGTGGGACCTTCCAGTTCCTTTAGGATAGGGTCGCATCTTGGGCGTGACAGGGGGGTGATTAGACTACTTGACTAATTAAAAATCCAGCCTTTTCCCAATTTTAGTTCTTGGCAGATTTTAGCAACTTAGCACAAGTCAGGCAATCAACCTACACATGCAATTCTAAGAGTGTAGCAGCAGAAAGTAAAACAATTGCATATGAAGGTAAAGGGAGAAGATTGAGGGAGCAAACGCCATGTTGACACGGAGATTTTTATCCGTGGTTCCGATAGGTGGTGCTATCGTACATCCACATTGATGGAGACTTCAACCCACGAAGGGTAACGGTTGCGCGAGTCCACGGAGGGCTCCACCCATGAAGGATCCACGAAGAAGCAACCTTGTTTATCCCACCATGGCTGTCGCCCACGAAGGACTTGCCTCACTCGGGTAGATCTTCACGAAGTAGGCGATCTCCTTGCCCTTACAAACTCCTTGGTTCAACTCCACAATCTTGACGGAGGCTCCCAAGTGACACCTAGCCAATCTAGGAGACACCACTCTCCAAGAAGTAACAATTGGTGTGTTGATGATGAACTCCTTGCTCTTGTGCTTCAAATGATAGTATCCCCAACACTCAACTCTCTCTCATAGGATTGGATTTGGTGGAAAGATGATTTGAGTAGAAAGCAACTTGGGGAAGGCTAGAGATCAAGATTTATGTGGTTGGAATGGAATATCTTGACCTCAACACAAGTGTAGGTGGTTCTCTCTTAGAAAATGTATGTTGGAAGTGTAGGCATATTCTGATGGCTCTCTCCATGAATGAAGAGTGGGTGGAGGGGTATATATATAGCCTCCACACAAAATCTAACCGTTACACACAATTTACCAAACTCAGTGGGACCGAATCATTAAACTCGGTCAGACCGATTATGTTCATAATGTGACCGTTAAAGATTTTCGGTGGGACCGACACGTCAACTCGGTGAGACCGATTTCGTTAGGGTTAGGGAATAACGTAATCTCGGTGAGACCGATTACACAAACTCGGTGAGACCGATTTTGGTAATAGACAAATAGAGAGTTGGTCAGGAAAACTCGATGGGACCGATTCGCTCATCTCGGTTGGACCGAAACGTTACGAAGGGGTGACAGAGAGTTTGCATTGCAATCTCTGTGGGACCGATTGCATATTTCGGTGAGACCGAAATTATTGCAAATAGGTAACAGAGAGTTTGCAATCCCATCTCGGTGATACCGAGATCCCTATCAGTGAGACCGAAAAAGACTAGGGTTTCTGGCAGTGGCTATGTCAATTGAATTCGGTGGCGCCGGATAGACAGTTTCGGTGGGGCCGAGTTTGACTTTTGGTTTGGGACATATGTGGATGTGAGAAAGTAGTTGAGTGTTTTTGGAGCATATCACTAAGCACTTTGAGCAAGAAACTCATTAAGCAACACCTCGCCCCCTCTTGATAGTATTGGCTTTTCCTATGGACTCAATGTGATCTTGGATCACTAAAAGGAAAATGTAGAGTCTTGTGCTTTGAGCTTGAGCCAATATTTTGTCCTTAGCATTTTGAGGGGTCCACTTTTCTCATCCATGTCATGCCAATCATTGAGCTTTCCTGAAATGTTTATCTTGAAATAGCATTAGCTCAATGAGCTATATGTTGTTAGGAATTACCAAAACCACCCAGGGATAGTTGCACTTTCAATCTCCCCATTTTTTGGTGATTGATGACCACATATAGATCAAAGCTTCGATAAATGATAATAAGATTGAAAAACATCGTCGCTTTGAGAAGTATGTGATAAGCAAGAGCTCCCCCTAAATTTGTGCATTATTTAAAATTAGCTTTTGAATGCAAATGCACAATCAATTAGGATCACGGGTTACTCTTCCATGCCACATACATCTTGGTGGAGCGCTCAAAATGATAGAAGTTAAAGCATGCACTCATCACCAAGTAAGTGAATGATCATATAAGGATATAAGAGATAATATCATCCAACAAGCATTAAGGGTAGGATATGATCAAACACATGATCAAACAAGTGTCCCACAAGGACATAAATTATCTCCCACAAGCACACAATAAAAAAGTTTCAACCAAAATAGCGAGAGAGATAAAAAGCAACACTCTCTCTTGAAGCCTATGATCTATACATTTTTCTCCCCCTTTGGCAACAATTACCAAAAAGTTCAAAAATGCATAGTGCTAAACGACTCTCAGGCTTGATGTTCGGTAGGTGGTGTAGAGATGACTCCAAGGACGAAAGCTTCTATTGATGTAGCTGGAGCTGGTGGAGTGGCTGCTGGAGGTGGCACCGGAGCTGTAGCTGCTGGAGCTGATGCTGTAGCTCGAGTATCTGTGACTGGCACTGTTGGGGATATTGCTATCTGGGGTAAACCGGCCTGCAGGGCCCGGGTTACCTCCGTCAATAGACCCGAGATGTTAAAGCCCAAGGAGAAATAGAAGGGCCCAAGGCCTATAATCGGTTTAAAGGTTTATGGTGTAAACCGGCCTGGGGTAAACTTGTATTGTAAGTTAGGAATAGAGAGACCGACCCGGGCACGTTTATAAGCCGGAGGTCGGGACTTTGCAGACCGACGGGCGTCACCCGTGTATATAAGGGGACGACCCGACGGCGGTTTGAGGACAGAGAACAAGAACTCGAGGTTTAGGCGAAGCTTATCGCTCCCTAAGCCCTCGAAACCCATCAATCCCATCACAACTAGACGTAGGCTTTTACCTTCATCGAAGGGGCCGAACTAGTATAAACATCGTGTCCTTGTGTCCACTTTTAACCCCTTCAAGCTAACCCGTTGCGATGGCTCCACGACTAAGTCCTCCCACTAGGACATCTGCCGTGACAAATCCACGACAGTTGGCGCCCACCGTGGGGCTATCGGGAGATGGTTTCAAGTTTTTGGAGGGCCGCTTTGAAGGACTCGAGGGTTACGCTGTGGGTCGGATGACCAAGAGCTGCCGCGGAAAACTCTACATCGACAGCACAGGCTGGGGCCCCGACGCCGGCTCGATCGAGTACGGGTACCGGGTCCCCTTTGGCGGCATCCATGTTTTCATCGGCAAGATCGGAGAGCCAGGCCCCGAGTTAGGCGTCTGCGCCGACCTCGTCGAGACAGCTCAGTGCGCGAGATCGACCCTGGCTAAACCGACCAGGAAGCACGCCTTTGTGGGGGTCGTCCACGGAGGAAGCTACGAGGAAGGATCCGAATCCGGTGACGACACCGCCATCTACTCCGGCGATGAAACGTCGACCGGGGAGACCGAATCTCTTTACCAGCTACAAGATGATCGGATTGGGGGCGGCTCCGATGGCAACAGTATTCCGGACCCTTCTGATCTGCCCTATCGGGTTGGGATCTTCATGGCTGGAACACAGGCGGCGCCACGATCATCAACTGCAGCAGCAGCGATCTCCGGATCGGCAGCAGCAACGGCTGCGCGGGCGGGAGGCCCTACGGGTTCACCAGCCCAAGTTTTGTCAGACCTGTTTGACTCACTGGCAGCGCTCATGGCGGAAGCTAACCCGGTGGATCAGGAGGTTCATAATGCTGAGATTGCCAAAGTGAGAGAGCAGATCACTCAAGCTAAAGCGGAGCTGGCAGCAGAAGAGATCAGGATGACGGCGGAGCGCGCCGCTTTGGATGCACAGGCTTACAGGCTCATGATGGACCAGAATGCGTCTCAGGAAGTCCTGAAGAGGAAATCCCGATCTCGATTGCCCGCAGCCCTCGACGCCCGAAACCTCTTCAACACCCCGGGGGTAAACCGTGCGGAGGCGACAGTTGGCGCCCCGGTTCAGCACCGGATAATAAACCTGCCGCGTCACAACACTGGTACACCACAGGCCGTGCCAACACCGTTAGGTCATTATTCCAACCCGATGGATAACCTCGTCGCGGCGGCAGCTCGGCTGGAAGCCATTCCGATCGAAGGCGATTCGCCGCAGGACGTAGAGACACGCCGGGTCAAGGAGCTCCTTAGGACCGCGTTGGCCCAACAAGAAGCATATTCGCAAAGCCGTGATCGGATTCACTCCACCCCTCGCCCCAGCGGGAGCCATAGTAGGCGCATGGAGGAGCCGGCTGTGTCAAGCAATGCCGGGCGTGAAGCGCTCCGCGGCGACAACCCGGCGGGCGTCGGCAATGCTCAGGAGAATATGGATCGTGCCCGTGCGCGGGAGGCCGGATTAGCAGCGCAGCATCAGGCTCGACAGCTTACACCTACCTTCCCAGCGGCTACGGTTGAACCGGGGGTGGTCTCCAGTTCTTTGGGAGTACCGTGCCTTGTTCCCGCTTTGCGCAATGTACGCCTGCCCAAAGACTTTAAAGGCCCCCGCAAGGTACCAAACTACATGGCAGATCAGCCTCCGGAGACATGGGTGGAGAGCTATGAAATGGCTATGGAGATGCTGGATGTGGATGACACGGCGTGTGCCAAGTATTTTACTATGATGTTAGAAGGAACGGCCCGGACTTGGCTAAAGAGCTTACCGCCTAATTCAATTAGTTCGTGGGCCCAGTTGCGCGCCCGGTTTATCAAGAATTTCAAGGACACGTGCAAACAGCCAATGTCGATAGTTGACCTAGCAGCCTGCGTTCAGCAAGAAGGGGAATCAACTACCCATTGGGTACGGCGGGTATCAGAAGTTTTGCACTCGTCAGATCGCATCAACGCAGACACCGCCGTGGTGCTGTTGGAAAGCAACTGTCGGTTTGGCCCTTTGAAGCTAAAGCTGGGCCGGATGAAGCGTGATTGTATAGATATAGGAACGCTCATGACCGCTTTAGTGAAGTATGCGGATTCTGACAGTACCAAGGATCCTGACTCTGGTGATGACAAAGCAGGAAATGAAGGACTTGGTGGCCAGCACAAGTGCACAGAATAAAGGCCAGCGGCGTAAGGGGAAACAGCCAAGTTTCCGCGCAAATCCCGGTCCTAATCCGGAGCGTTTGCACTTTTTCTTAAACCAGCCCTGTCTGAAGCACGGAACAAAAGAGGAACCAGCAACCCATCTTTGGAAGGATTGTTATATCATGAAGGAATTCAAAAGCTCAAACACTTTCCAATATGATCACAGCTGCGGCGGTTGTTCAGGTTCCGGATCAGGATACGGTGGCGGAAATTCCGGTCCAGGGTTCCAGGGTAATCCGGGCGGACAGGACAGCCGAAATAATCAAAGTAATCAAAGTGGTTACGAACAGCAGCAATCAGGTTATCAGAACAACCCGAAACAGTTGAGTGGTGGAAAGTATCATGTCTTTACTACAAGCTTGGATAGACGAGATAGAAAGCTTCAGAGGCGGGCGGTCAGTGGTGTCGAACCGGCCACGCCTCACTATCTGCGTTGGTCGGAACAGCCTATCATATGGAGCCGAGAAGATCATCCTCCCAGGGTTTATAATCCGGGTCAGTTAGCACTGGTGGTAGCGCCTCAGGTGGGAGGTTATAAGCTTACCAAGGTGCTCATGGACGGAGGGAGCAGCATTAACATCTTGTATTATGAGACCTTCCGTCGCATGGGACTGGTGGATAAGGATCTCAAACCGACCCATACCGTGTTCCACGGGGTGGTGCCTGGCAAGTCTGCATATCCGGTCGGTAAGATAGCCCTTGAAGTGGTCTTTGGCGATAGTCACGATTCCAGATCAGAGACGCTGATGTTCGAAGTGGTTAAAATCCAAAGTCCGTACCACGCTTTGTTCGGACGGCCAGCCTATGCGAAATTTATGGCACGGCCCTGCTACGTGTATCTGCAACTTAAGATGCCGGGTTACAAGGGCACTATAACGGTTCATGGCAGTCGTCGAATCGCTTTGGAATGCGAGGAAGGAGATGCGACTTATGCAGAATCGGTTTGTGCTACGGAGGAGCTAAAGCAGTACAAAGACAGTGTTGATCCGGAGGATATGACTTCATTAAAAAAGCCAACTACGGACTACGATCCGGCCTTGAAGTTCAAGTCAGCGGCCGAAACTAAGCTTGTTGACTTCGTGCCTGGCGATTCATCCAAGCAGTTCAGCATCAGTGCAAACTTGGATCCAAAATAGGAAAGCGCGCTCATCGAGTTCATCCGTGAGAATCGGGACATCTTTGCATGGAAGCCGTCTGACATGCCTGGTGTACCGAGGCAACTCGCTGAGCACACCCTTAATGTGGATCCTAAGTATAAGCCGGTAAAGCAGTTCTTACGGCGGTTTAACGAAGAAAGACGTAAAGCGATTGGTGAGGAAGTGGCCAGGCTCCTGGCAGCTGGTTTTATTATTGAGGTTTTTCATCCCAAATGGCTTGCTAATCCGGTGCTGGTTCTTAAGAAAAACGGCACCTGGCGCATGTGTGTGGATTACACAGACTTGAATAAAGCTTGTCCAGCGGATCCTTTTGCTCTCCCCCGGATTGATCAAATCATTGATGCAACAGCAGGTTGCGAGCGTTTGAGTTTTTTGGATGTCTATTCGGGTTATCACCAGATCAAGATGGCAGTTAAGGACCAGGAGAAGACGGCGTTCATTACTCCCTTTGGAGCCTTCTGCTATGTGTCTATGCCCTTCGGGCTTAAGAGTGTGCAGGCTACTTATCAACGGTGTGTGCAAAATTGCCTCCACAAGCAGATTGGTCGTAATGTGCATGCTTATGTGGATGATATTGTGGTCAAGTCACGAAAGAAGGAGACCCTGGTTGACGATTTGAAGGAGACTTTCGATAACTTGAGAGTGTACCAAATGATGCTCAACCCGGCGAAATGTGTTTTTGGTGTGCCTGCAGGCAAGTTGTTGGGATTTTTAGTATCCCATAGAGGAATTGAGGCTAATCCGGAGAAGATCACAGCCATCACCTCCCTGGCCAAACCGAAATGCGTCAATGATGTTCAGCGCATGGCCGGACGGATTGCAGCGTTAAGCCGGTTTATCAGTCGCCTTGGTGAAAAGGCGATCCCCTTGTATCAAATGCTCAGGAAGACGGATCAATTTGTCTGGAGTGCGGAGGCAGATAAAGCGTTCGAGGACTTGAAGCGGCAGCTAGTCAATCCGCCAGTTTTGGCAGCCCCTGTAGATAAAGAGCCACTCCTGTTATATGTGGCTGCGAATGCCAGAGCAGTTAGTGTGGCGATGGTGGTAGAACGAAAGGAGGCTGGAAAGGAACATCCGGTTCAGCGACCGGTTTACTATATCAGTGAAGTACTTATCGAGTCCAAACAAAGGTATCCGCATTGGCAGAAGCTGGTATATGGTGTTTTTATGGCAAGCCGGAAGCTGAGGCAATATTTTCAAGGACACCCCATCACGGTGGTCAGTTCTGCTCCTTTGGGTGACATCATACAGAACCGGGAGGCGACCGGTCGGATTGCTAAGTGGGCTATCGAGCTTGGGCCGCACGGTTTAAGATACGTGCCCCGGACGGCTATAAAGTCACAAGCACTTGTCGACTTCATAAACGATTGGACAGAGTTACAAGTGCCTGAGGAGAAGCCAGATAACACCTATTGGACTATTCATTTTGACGGGTCCAGGCAATTGGAAGGCTCGGGGGCTGGAGTCGTTTTAACTTCCCCACGAGGAGATAAGTTTTGTTATGTCCTCCATTTAATGTTCCCCTGTACAAATAATGCGGCTGAGTATGAAGCTTTGCTTCATGGTCTTCGGATGGCTAAAGAGATGAATCTGAGCAGAGTTAGGTGCTTTGGTGATTCGGATCTGGTGTCTCAGCAGGTATCTGGCACCTGGGTTTCTAAGGACCCGCTCATGGCTGCATACCGACGTGAAGTAGATATGGTGGCCGGGCATTTCAAAGGCTATCAAGTGGACCATGTGGACCGCAGAAAGAATGAGGCAGCGGACGCTTTAAGCCGCTTGGGCTCTCAGCGTAAACCGGTCCCACCCAATGTTTTCTTGGATGTATTGTATCACCCATCGGTACAGCTGCCCGGTGAGCTGGAGTTGGCTGTTCCTGATCCGGAGGCTCAATTAGTGGCGGCTCTTCACATCACCCCGGATTGGACGCTCCCCTATCTGGCATATATGAACCGGGGTGAGTTGCCAGAAGATGAAAGCTTGGCTCGACAGATAGTACGACGGTCCAAGTCTATGACCATTTTCAAAGGAGAGTTACATCATCGCAGCGTGTCAGGAGCGCTGCAACGGTGCGTATCTCCTAAGGAGGGGTGCGAGATATTACGAGAAATACATGAAGGGGATTGCGTCCACCACGCCGGTTCAAAATCATTGGTGGCTAAAGCGTTCCGCCACGGTTTCTACTGGTTAACTGCTCATGCTGATGCAGAAGACCTGGTCAGGTTATGTGATGGTTGCCAGAAATTTTCCAGACGAGCACACATACCGGCTCAAGAATTGAGGATGATTCCAATCACTTGGCCGTTTGCGACTTGGGGGCTCGATATGGTTGGGCCTTTTAAGCGTTCCAAAGATAAGAAGACCCACCTACTGGTGGCGGTTGACAAATTTACAAAGTGGGTGGAGGCAGAACCTGTCAGTAAGTGTGATGCTGCCACGGCGGTTCGGTTTATAAAGAAGGTGGTCTTCCGGTTTGGTTTTCCACACAGCATCATCACAGATAATGGTACCAATCTATCCAAGGGGGCCATGAAAGAGTTCTGTGCACGGGAGCATATACGGCTTGATGTTTCTTCGGTAGCGCACCCACAGTCTAATGGTCAGGCAGAACGAGCGAACCAAGAGATCTTGAGAGGTATCAAACCCCGGCTTCTGGTCCCTTTGCAAAGGACGTCGGGTTGTTGGGTGGAGGAGCTACCGTCTGTATTATGGAGCATCAACACCACGCCTAACAGATCCACGGGGTTTACGCCGTTTTTTATGGTCTATGGAGCAGAGGCGGTTCTCCCAAGTGATATACGACATGACTCACCTCGCGTGGCAGCATATGTTGAAGTGGACAATGAGCAGGCACGGCAGAACGCTCTTGACTTGTTGGATGAGGAGCGTGACTTGGCAGCTGCCCGTTCAGCGATTTACCAGCAAGATCTTCGCCGTTACCACAGCCGTCGGGTTAGGACCAGAACCTTTCAGGAGGGGGATTTGGTGCTTCGGCTCATCCAGGATCAGTCTGATCAGCATAAATTATCCCCACCTTGGGAGGGACCTTTTGTGGTCAGCAAGAATCTGAATAATGGGTCATATTACCTGATTGATATTCGAGAGCGCAAGGATTCACGCACATCAGAGGAGGAGACCAGCAGGCCGTGGAACATAGCTCATCTTCGACCTTATTATACATGAGCCTTGGGCTCTGTTTATGTACATATCATGACCATATATATATTATGATTAATACAATAAACCGAAGCCTCGAGTAAAGCGGGGTCTCTGCTGTTCTTCACATCATGTGTGTTTACCCCTGGAGGTCGCTTCACAGAAGTTCAAATTATAGATTCCGGTTTAAAAGCCGGTTCAAGGGAAGATGTCTCCTACAAGGCTGTGAAGCTCTTAATATCCGGTTCAATATCCCGGTTCAAGCATGAGGCTTCCTGTTCAAACATAGGTCGTATTCGAACCAAAGAGAACATAGCTATTCAAACATGGGGCTTCCTGTTCAAACATAGGTCGTATTCGAACCAAAGAGAACATAGCTATTCAAACATGGGGCTTCCTGTTCAAACATAGGTCGTATTCGAACCAAAGAGAACATAGCTATTCAAACACGAGGCTTCCTGTTCAAACATAGGTCGTATTCGAACCAAAGAGAACATAGCTATCCCTATAAAGTCAGTTGGGGACCTAGTCGGCCTGAACCGTAGCTACACCTCCGGGGGGCTTGGTCATGTCTTGACGACGGTAATGCCTTCTGGCTGGCACATTTGCCACTGAATCAGTTGGGGACCTAATCGACTTGAACCGTAGATTACGCCTTATGGGAACTCGGTCATGTCTTGATGATGGTAATGCCTTCTGGTCGGCTTTTTAGCCAATGAATCATTTGGGGGCTTGGTCGTGTCCGAACCAACGCAATGCCACTTGATCGGCCCTTGGCCACTGAGTCACTTGGGGGCTTGGTCGAATCCGAACCAATGCAATGCCATTTGACCGGCATATTTGCCACGATTCAGTTAGGAACCTAGTCGACCTAAACCGTAGCTACACCTCTTGGGGGCTTGGTTTATTTTGTCTTGACGATGGTCACGCCTTCTGGACGGTTCATAGCAACCACTATTTGCATGCGTTTTACTATCGCGTTGCCTTTTCATATTTGGTTTTTGTTTTCTGCTTTTATTGTGGTGTTTTTTGTTCTCCGGAACGTCAAGTATTTTTAAACCGATTCAGCTGACACAGCCTGGTCCTTTTTTAACCCGGAGGCAAATTGCCCGGTTTGGCAAAGGCGCGGCACGGTTCAGGTGGTCGAAAAATCACATTGTGTACTCAGTAAAGACAGGAAACATAAGTTGGAAAAGTCATTGGAAAGGGCATCAGTACCCGTGCGCGAAGGCACATTCAAACGCAGAGGTATTAAACTATCTTCTTACAAGGCAGCGTAGTGCCTGAATATATTGTTTGTTGACGGATTAAACGTCACCAACTAAGGGGAACCGGAGAATGGATTACGCCTGTTCGCCGCCTCGGTTCGAAGGCTGGGGATCATCTTGCGCCGCATCCTCTTGGCTACCCATTGGCTGGAAATCAGCAGTGGTCCAGTCGATTCCCATTAGCGCTTGAAAGACAGCTTCTTCGTGAATCAGCAAAGACGGTTCAATGTCAGGGGCATAGGTATGCTTACGGATTGGAGGAATAAGATTTTCTGCTTCAGGGACCGGGGCAGCTACTCGCTTATTCTGGTTATCATACTGGGCTTGGTAATGGGTCAGATCTGCTTCTTCAGCCAATTGACAAGCTAGGGGGCGCACCGCCCGGTTTATCGCCCTCAAATCATCTTCACCAAAGTCTGAACCGTCTTCTTTCAAGCTGGGGTATCCTTGGGCCGCTTCGACAGGATCGAAATCGGGTACCCACGCTTTAGCCCGGATCAAGGCAGTGATGGCTCCAGTTCGAGCAGCTGATCTTTTCAACTCTTCAATCCGGGCTGGAAGCATAGATAGCCTTTTCAACGTGTCTTGAATCAGGGACGGTGCAGGGTTGTTATGCGATGCAGTGGTGATAGCTCTTTGTGCTCCGGTGTACAACTGTTCAATCAGAGTATATGCAGCTTTGAGCTTCATCCGCACATCAGAACCCAAGTGTCCAATACGTGTGCCTGCAGTGTTTCAGGATGGATTACAAACCGGATATAAGATATAGCAGACAAGGTACAAATTGGAAGAGGGGCATTGAAAGAAGTTTACCGAAGACGGCAGAGGTCATAGAGTGTATTTGTCGCTTCACGGCGGATAATTCATCAACCACCGGTTTGAGAGCAGCTTCAGCATTTTCAGCCCTCTTCGTCAAAAGAGTTTTTTCGGTAGCCCAATTAGCTTGCTCCTTTTTGCGTCTTTCTTTCAGCTGCTCCATAACAGTTAAGGCTTTGGTCAATTCCTCCTTCGCTTTTTCAGTTTCAGCCTGCTGGGTTTTTAAAGCTTCCTGAAGGTCCGAGACTTGTTTTTCTTTGGTCTTCAAATCTCCCTGCAGCAGGTCATCAGCAGTGTTCAGAAAATAGTGCACGGTTTGGAAGTATCAACCACACAAGCAAGTTATGTGCTCGATACTTGGGGGCTAATGCATACTTGATCTTAATGCATGTTTTACATTACAAAAGTCCCAGGGTTTATACAAGTATTTAAACTTGGCACTTAGGGGCTAATGGTTATCTGATGATGTTTTCTGATTACGACCTATGTTGAAGCCCTGGGTTTTCTAAACCGGACCTTAAGCTAAGTTGCAATGGAATGAAACACAAGAGATTTACCTCAAGTTTCTCCTTCATCATCCGGATCATGCCAGCTTCATAATCCCGACTGGTGTACAGTCGGCTCAGGTACCCAGAATAAAGATCCGGAGCGCTTAAAGAGGCGTACGTAGAAGAGTCAAGGTCCCATTTGCCCTTTATGGCCGAGATTTCGTCCTTGGCAGTATGCTTGGCCAAAGTAGCAGTGTTCCCCGGTTCAGAGCGGCCAATGCCGGTAATCACAACATCGTCATCCTTGGAGTCGCTGCTCTGCAGTGGCCCTGTCGGTTTATCAACAGTTGCGGAAGGGGGGATGGATTCATCAACCCGAACAGGACTGGCAGGCGGATTAGTACGGCTGGCAGATTTGGTAGGCCTTTCTTCAGCACAGGTGTCATCTTGCGGAGATAGATAATTCTGAGTATCTTCACGACCCAGAGCGTCAGCACCAGGAGTTTTCTCCGGTTCAGGAGCGGCAGTTCCTTCAGCCGGGTTATCCAGACGAGCCTTCTTGCTCGGTCTAGGTTTAGCCCTAGAAAAAACCCAAAGATTGAAAAAACGGTATAAGATGGATTAAGAGGCCCATACAGAGATATGTTGTGATCGGTCCAACTTACCCAATAACTGTCTTCAACGGTGGCAGTTGAGTGGCTGAAGATTCACCGGAAGATGAATGGGAAGTGACCTGATAATCGGAGTCAGATGGATTTAGAGGCTGACGAGTTAAACCTGCTTTAGGAGGAAAGCTAGCGCGTAAATCGGAGACCTCTGAGCGGCGTTTCCGAACCGGGCTGTTCGGTAAACCGGCGGAGGTAACTACCTGGCCGCTATGCCGGGTGGTGCGTCGAGCTTCATGTTGCTGGGTCTTCACAAGAAATTTGGGATCCAAGTAAGCAAGAGGGTGAGAAAATTTAATTTTCCGGTTTGCTTGGCGAGGTTTTTTCAAAGGCAAAGGAACGACATCAGAAGAAAGAATAGTTACCTCTGGGCCTTCGGCATGGCTCGCTTCAGCGTCGTCCTGACAAATATCATCATCAATAAGACGTATAAAAAGCAAGCCAACTGAATCGAGGTCTACCCCGAGGTCCGGATTACCCACATCATCCTCCTCTAAATCCGGAGTAGAGGAAGCGGTGTTCCTTTTCCTCTGAGCGGGCTTCTTCACCCTCGTCTTGGGTCGGGTTACCTTTTCGGTCGGCTCTTGAAACTTCTTGCTCCAAAATGGATCATCTCCCTGTGTCAGAAAGGACTGGAGTTAGCAATATGTGTATAAGGAGATCATAAATTCTATAACAGACAGAGGGGAAGTGCTTACAGCAGGTGGCTTGTTTGTGGCACAAAATGGAAGCAGGCCGGTTCGGGCGCAAGCATATTCCGGTTCATTCAGCATCTTTTTTACAGCTTCGGTGACTTCGTCTTCCGTTAGCTGAATGTTGCAGTGCCTCAAAGGATCATCAACCCGGCCCGTGTATTGGCACATTAAACCGGAGCGGATGCTAAGGGGCAGGATGCTCCATGAAATCCAGCAGCGGGCAAGGTCTACCCCCGTCAAACCGTTAGCCATGAAGGCTCTGAGCTTGGACAGCTGAGGGGCATACTTACTCCTCTCTTTGGCGGTTAGCCTTTGGGGGAAGGGTTGGGTATTGCTAAGCCTCTCCGGATGGAAGCCGGGCAGTGGATTTTCTTCAGCAGGGGAAGTATCCTTGCAATAGAACCAAGTGTGATTCCATTCTTGCGGATGACTATGCAGCTTGGCATGAGGATAAGTCACTTCTTTCCTCTTTTGAATCGTCACACCACCCAGTTCCATATTAGGGCCGTCAGTAAATTCGGTACGTCGGTTCAAATGAAAACAGTCCCGGAACAGCTCTACGGTAGGTTCCTCCTGGAAGTACGCCTCGCAAAGCACTTGAAAATGGCAGATATTCGTGACTGAGTTTGGACCAACGTCTTGTGGGCGCAACCTAAAGTTAGCCAGGACGTCCCGATAAAATTTTGAACCGGGTGGGTTAAAACCCCGGGCAAGGTGATCCACAAACACTACCACTTCTCCCTCCTGTGGGGTAGGAGGACATTCATTTCCTGGAACCCTCCAATGGATGGCATTTTTGCTACTCAAAGCGCCAGTCAGGACTAAGTTGTTTAGTTGGGTCTCAGTGATGCGAGAGGGAACCCAGTTGCATTCGTACACCTGTTTTGCCATGAGGAAATCTACAAGACAAAGGTGTTCCGGTTTGAGAACAAATGTGAATGTAAACCGAAGATGCTCTTATATAGAGTAAGGTTATCTACGATGATATCATCCAGTGGTTGATCAAGGGGACTAATGGATGTGTGGATTGGTTTGCTCGCTCTGCTGGAAGTTAAACCGACCAGATCTAACAGTGGTGAATATGAAAGCAGAAACAGATCCCATATAGATTCTTTCAAAACAGTGGATCTGTAGCTAGGGCGAAAAAGAAATAAAAATATGAGGTTTGGCTCACAGCAGAACAGCATGGGTTCGACAAGCAGGGAGATGAGTACAGATTTATAGAGATGAGTACATAGCATCATCATCTATTGGCAAAAACTCTCAGCAGGTATCAAACTGACGATGTCGTCCTAGCGTCAAAGCTGCTATGGGGATGAACAAGGAACAGTGGCAGGATGACGAACCCTAGATCAGATCTAAAAGCAAGAAGAACAGGGGCCTTACCGGGAGCCAAGCGGATGAGAAAGGTCGCCGCGGTGCTCTGATCCGATCAGGTTGATGCAGCGGACGGAGTGGAGGCAGTAGCTGACGGCGGCGGCGGAGCTCCGAGGTCTGGGTCGCGAGGAAGACGAAGAAGGGGGCGAAACGGAGGAAAGGAAGATGGCCTTCAAGTCCTATTTATAAGGCGCGGCGCGCGTGCCAGGCGCGCGAATCCAGGGGCCAGAGATTTCGGGAGCCCAGCCGTCGCCCTGATTCTTGCGGATTAGCAAAAGGAGACGATAACTTCGCACTGACGTCATATCGGTTCACCGCAGTAAAAGGAGACGAAGAAAACGGCGGTTCAACAGTTACTGGAAGACATTTGAAAGACAGAAATTTTTTATTAAGGATTGACATGAACCTGTTCAAATCAATCTGGGGCCTAATGTTGGGGATATTGCTATCTGGGGTAAACCGGCCTGCAGGGCCCGGGTTACCTCCGTCAATAGACCCGAGATGTTAAAGCCCAAGGAGAAATAGAAGGGCCCAAGGCCTATAATCGGTTTAAAGGTTTATGGTGTAAACCGGCCTGGGGTAAACTTGTATTGTAAGTTAGGAATAGAGAGACCGACCCGGGCACGTTTATAAGCCGGAGGTCGGGACTTTGCAGACCGACGGGCGTCACCCGTGTATATAAGGGGACGACCCGACGGCGGTTTGAGGACAGAGAACAAGAACTCGAGGTTTAGGCGAAGCTTATCGCTCCCTAAGCCCTCGAAACCCATCAATCCCATCACAACTAGACGTAGGCTTTTACCTTCATCGAAGGGGCCGAACTAGTATAAACACCGTGTCCTTGTGTCCACTTTTAACCCCTTCAAGCTAACCCGTTGCGATGGCTCCACGACTAAGTCCTCCCACTAGGACATCTGCCGTGACAAATCCACGACAGGCACTGCAGCAGATCTCTGTCCCCTAGGCACTCTAGCAAAAGCATCTGTAGTAGACTTGCCCTTCTTCTCCTCTGCTTCCTCTTGTAGCTGTGCAACTGCAGTTTGGATCTCAGTTACCTTGACATCCAGATCATAGAACTTCTGCTCAATGATCATCTCCAATCTCTCCTGGTTTTGAGTCAGGGGGGCCAAGCTCTTCTCAATCCTCAAAGTGGATTGGATCAGATATCCAAGTTGATCTTGTTTGGATTTCAAGAACACTTGAGATGCCTCTTCAACAGTTGGCATCTTTGTAGCTTTCTCTGCCCTTGCCTTCTCTCTCTTCTCATGTGGTTGAGCTGATGATGGTTCATTTTCATTCAAGACAACAGTGTTTTCTTCAAATTCAGGGTAGATGGGCAGGTGCTCCTTATCCAATAGATATTTGCCTGTGCCCATCTTGGAGTTGATGAGCTCCTGAATTTGTGGGGCATACCCACAACTTCTCTTCTGATCAGCTGATGTCCTTTTGATTGTCTCCACAATCAGACTTATGACTTTGAACTTTTGAGGCACATCAAACAAATGTAGCAAGTTGATAGCATGTCCTCTGATCATCTTGTGACCACCTGACTTGGTAGCAATGTGTGCCTTAGGATCTAGTCTATAGTAGGCATACCAGACAACAAAAAGTGGACATATCCAAACTTATGAGTATCCAAAGCATCATCTGGGATCTCTCTGTACATGTTGGCCATCGTGTTGTGGTCTTTCTTGTTTTCAGCATAAACATCCAACTCATCCTCACTTTCTTCTAGGGCATTGATCAACTGAGCCCATTCTTCAATAGAAGATTGGTACCTTGTACCTTCAAACATCCAAACTATCCTTCCATCTAGATAGAAGTGGGCAGTGGAGTAAAACTGCATGATCAACTCATCATTCCACTTGGTGAGCTTCTGAGCTGGAGCATCAGCTTTGGGCTTAGATGGAGCAGCCCCTGATCTGATTGCATCTCCCATGAGCTTCTGAGCTTTGGGTGCGGGTGCAGCATCCTCTTGTTCTTCCTCTTCTCTTTTAGAGTCTCTCTTCATTGAGGGCTTGCCAAGAACACTGGCAGTAGTGGTTCTTGCCCTCTTCTTCTTCTTACCATCACCTGCAGCTTTCACCATCTTCTGATTCAATGGTGAACTTCATTGTTTCACATGTGGCAACTTTCTTTGGCTTGGAAGCTTCAGCAGTAGAGGCTCTGGCTTTCGACATTGGAACTCTTCTTGCTGGAGCCTTTGTTTTCATTCCAGGCTTTGTTGCAGCTGTAGTGCTATATTCCTTGTTCAGCACCTTCTTTCTTGAAGTGGCCTCATCCTCAACAGCCACATAATCTTCATCTTCAGAATCTGAGGTATTCTTCTTCCTTGTCCTGGTAGCTGCCTTGGGCAAGTTACTAGGTGTGCTCCTGCTGCCCTCATCATAGCTCCCTGAGGGACTAGTTCCCTCACTCAACTGAACCTGCTCTTCAGACTTCTTCTGACTATCACATTAACCAGACATCTCTTCAAGCTCACTGACAGCAGACCCTGTGAATAGGTTGAAGATGAGGTAGAGTAGATGAGCATCACAAAGTACAGAGGTTTTCCAAAACAATCGAGTCAAAAATCTTAGTTTTAGTTCTCTACAAAAGTGATCTCGAAGCTACCGAATTGACAAACTCGGTGATACCGAAGCAACACTTTGAGCCTAAACTAGTGAACTTGTCGGTGGGAATGAAACCTATGGGATCACAAGAATCCCTACTACGATTGCGGGGCGCGGGGTCGTGAGGAGAGCGGATCAAACAGATAGTACACGGTTCATTCATCCAAGTTCGGGCCGCGAAGATGCGTAAAACCCTACTCCTGCTTTGGTGGATTGTTTATCTGTGTTACTGAACTAGCTATGGGGCATGAGGAGCTCCAAAAAGCCGAATCCACCTCCTGGTCGCCTCGGGCCTCCTTTTATAGGAAAGGGGTTGCCACAGTGGCACACAGGAGGTGGAAAGGGTACAGTGATGCGAGTTTATCCTTCGCATTACATGACAAGGCGCATTTAATGCATCTTGCTTAGGTGTCCTTGCTTTATGGGGGACGGGGGAGAGCCCTGTCTCGTCCGTCGCCGCTCCCTCTCATGTCAACACACGCCCTGGCCAGCGGTGTCCGTGGTGCCATGTAGGCAGGCAGGCAGCTGAGGTGGCGCAGTGGTGGGTCTCCACGAAGATCCGCATGCCACCACGCAGGTGCCTGCCCAGCTGGTTGGGTCGGCAGCTGCATGCGAACGGCGGTGGAGGTTTGACTGGCGTGGGCCTGATGGTGTCCCTACGGGTGTTTTTGGCAAGGGCCTTGTCGGGGCCCACGCAAGGGTCTTGCCGTGGCGCCCGCTGTCATCGCCGGCAAGGCTCTTGCCGGGGGCCTTGTGGTCCTCCTTGGCTGGGATCCCGCCAAGGACCATCTTATTCTAAAGCGTGTATCTGATCCTGAATGTCTTCACAAAGATCTGCATGCCACCACGGGGATGTCTCCCGAATCCTTACCCCATGGGGGCAGTGGACTCAAGGGTGACTCGCTCCGTTGGTGTGGGGCGAGCTGCCACGGCAAGGGTCTTTCCGGGTTTGGTAAAACCGCCTCCCGTCAAGGATCTTGCCGGGGGAGTCCGCTTCGTCCCTTTTGCTCTTTCTGGTCTTGGAGTCATTCTGCTTCTCTCGAGCTTCGGCCTTACCTTGGCTCACCTCCCTTGCCTTGCTCAGCGTGGTGGTGCCCATGGCTCAGACTGCCTGTGCACAGTTATAGGGGTACAAAAAGTGTACCCCTCTTTTTGTACACCGATAGGAGCCCCCGGGCCTGGGCCACACGTAAGCACAATCGCGTCGTTGGGCTAGGACCAAAAACGGTGCGCGGGCAGGCGGGGCGGTTTTTACTACGGTAAGTCTCTTCGCGCGTTGCGCTTCCCACACTTCCCGCGCGTGGGGAGGCGTGGGGAGGCGTGTGTGACGTGGGCAGCATGCGTGGGGCTGAGCCCTGCACGCATGCGTCATGTCATAGTAAAGGGGGCGGTTTGCACCTTCCCCATAAACGGAGGGAGACGTGGAGGCACGGCCCATTTACTGAACGGGGCCGAGGTGTGGTCTTCAAGGCGTCCAGTCCCCACGATCACGGGGTGGGGAGAAGTTGCCTCACCCGTCGCCTCGGTCCTGCACGCCCGCCATGTGGCTCTCATGCGCTTGGGGTGGCGAATGGTGGAGGCGGGAAACCGAGCCGCCGCGGGCTGGGGCAGCGGGTCGGTGCCAGTTCTCTGCGCCTTCAGCGTCTTGATTGGCTGAGCGGGGTGGCCGAGCCCCCACCCCATTCCTTTATAAAGAGCGGGAGTGGGGATGGCGTCTCGCATTCTTTCATCTCCTCCTTCCTTCAGCTTTTGCTCCCCCTTCCATCCGCCATGGAGAGAGGGAATCCTGGTCCTTCAACGGTGGCGGCGAGGGTTGCCGCTCGACAACGCGTCCCTCCTTCTCCTGCACCTGTGGTGGCAGAGCCAGACGCGAGGGGAAGGGGGAGGGGGCGAGGCCGTGGGCGAGGCCGAGGCGCTCGGGGAAGAGGAGGGGGCGAGTCCGCCAGCAGTTCCTCCCGCCATGGAGGGCCATGTTGGGGATGACCCTTGCAAGTTCTTCGTCAGGCTGCGCCGGCCGCCTCGCCGTCGCCTTCGTCTCCCGACTCCATTCACGCGGGAGATGGAGCTGGATCCGCCGGAGTCGCTGCGGCTGCACATGAGGGGCTGTGGGATCGGCGGCACTCGGGTCCGTGTCGACATTCCCGCTCCTCACGTAATGTATCTTCGTCGGGGATGGAAGACATTTGCTCATATCCATCGCCTGGCAGAGGGGTTCACTCTCCATTTTAAGCCGATGGAGGGCGGCCTTCTCTCCCTCAAGGTCTTCGGTGATTTCGAAACTCGCCTGAAGTGCTGCGTGGAGAGCTCCTCCGACGATGAAGATTCCTCCTCGGGCGAGAGTGACGAGGAGGACAGCGACAGCGGCGACGAGGGTGGTAGGCGGCAGGATGACGGGTCCGACTAGGCGTCGGTCCCGTTGTCCTGGGGCGATGTTGGCAGCAGCAGCATCTGCACCGAGCCCCCACCAACTCCTCGTGGATGTTTCCTTGGGTGGTTGCCGTAGGAAGTGCGGGAAGGCGAAGAAGGCGGATGGCAGGCCGTCAGCTCGGAGTACACGGGCACCGACGCCTTCGTCGCGTATTGCCGGTCTTGCCGCCTTGTCTTCCAGCTCTTCTACCGTCATCATCATCACTAGCTTCTCGTGGAGGTGGCCGCCGGGATGTTTTCCTGGTGCCTTCTGCCGCTCGTACCTCGTCTAGGTTCTCCTTTTGCCCTTTTCGCCTCCTTGACCTGCCTCCTCAGGGGAGGGACAAGAAAGGGGTTACGGGCACCTTATCTCTTTTTAGTTTGTAAGCCTTCGGGCCTTAGCTGAATTTAAAACTTGTAATCCCATCATTCATGTTTTTCATTCCCTATGGACTGTACCTGAGTGGAATGTTTTTAATGGAAAAAGGGATGCTTGCCGGGTCATTTGTTTCCGGGTAGAACCCACGACAGGGAATAAATCCCTGATATCTTTAAGATAAACATTTCCTTGCCCGGCAATAGGCCTTGCCGTCTCCCCACTTCGCTCGACCTTTCTCACGCCTTTGGCGGAGGCGGGGACGAGGCGGGTTCAGGCTCCTTGTTTCATCCTTTCGCCGTCGCGACTACGACCAAACCTGGCCCCAGGAATGATCCCTAGGGCCTAGAGTTAGGGGAGCGCGGTAGCTTTTAGGAAAAAACGAGGTTTCACATACCTCAGTCCATAAGGGAATGCATGATAAGGGATGAAGAACTTATCTGAAGCTGTAGCCCCCAGCAACTCTGGTTTGCCATGGGTGAATCTTTGCTCTTGCAGCCCCCGGCAATACTGGCTTGTCGGGGTCTAGATGCTGGTCTGTCCCTCTTCTCTTTTTCGTCCTCAAGTGATCCGGCAAGGATATTTGTGAGTCCTGCGAATCAACGAAGACAAAAGAACGGCAAAGAGATGCACACTCAACCTCTAAGCTAGGGGTTAGCCGCCGCTAAGCACTATCAACCCTAACCAAGGATGAGACTCGACCTAGCATGCATGCTATAACTTAGGGCGCCAGTGCTTCATTTATTTATGCTCAGGGTCTGCGCCTGGCTTTGTACAAAGGGTTACATGCATCATCGGCAATGCTTGTACAAAAGTTGGCTTGCCGGGGAGCCCAGCAAGTCGTGCCTCGTGGGTAAAACTTGCGAAGATGCTCAATGTTCCAAGAGTTACTCACCGGAACGTCATCTTCGGTCTCCAGGTGGACTGCGCCGGGCTTGGTGACTCGTATTACCTGATAAGGGCCTTCCCACTTTGGCGTCAACTTGTTGGAATTCTTGGCCGATTGAACGCGCCGAAGGACAAGGTCGCCTTCCTCAAGGCTTCGGGCATGAACCTTGCGGCTATGGTAGCGGTGCAAGGCTTGCTGGTAGCAGGTTGCTCTCACAGCCGCCCGAAGACGATCTTCCTCAAGGAGCAGTGCGTCATCTTGCCGCAGTTGCTCTTGCTCAAGATCATCATAAGCGAGCACTCGAGGTGACCCGTATATGAGTTCAGTGGGGAGAACTGCTTCTGCCCCGTATACTAGGGCAAAGGGTGTCTGGCCGGTGGCTCGATTTGACGTCGTCCTGATCGACCAAAGAACCGCCGGCAACTCATCAATCCAGCGCCTTCCACTCTTGCGCAGCCTGTCAAAGGTCTTGGTCCTTAAGCCTCGCAGTACTTCAGCGTTTTCCCTCTCAGCTTGACCATTGCTTCGTGGGTGAGCAACGGAAGCGAAACAGACTTTGCTGTCGAGGTCTTGGATATATTGCATGAAGGTGCGGCTTGTGAACTGTGTGCCGTTGTCGGTGATGACCCTGTTGGGTACACCAAAATGGCACACTAGCCCCTTGAAGAACTTGACGGCTGACTGAGCTATGACCTTCCTCACTGCCTCCACCTCCGGCCACTTTTTGAACTTGTCGATTGCAACGTACAAGTACTCAAAGCCCCCGACAACGCGGGGGAAAGGGCCCAGTATGTCGAGCCCCCAGACCGAGAAGGGCCAGGAGAGAGGAATGGTTTCAAGGGCTTGAGCTGGTTGATGAAGCTTCTTTGAATGGAACTGACACGCTTCACACCTGGTGACTAGTGTCGTCGCATCCTAGAGGGCAGTGGGCTAGAAGAAGCCTTGCCGAAATGCCTTGCCGGCAAGGGCCCTTGACCCAATGTGGGATCCATATATGCCTCCGTGTATCTCCGCCAACAGCTCCGGTCCTTCCTCTCGAGGGATACACTTCAATTTCACACCGTTCGGCCTCTTTCTGTACAGGACGTCATCGACAAACTGGTACATGGTAGAGCGACGGGCTACTTTTTCCGCTTCTTCCTGCTCCTCAGGAAGTTCCCCTGTTTGGAGGAATCGGACTGTATGTTGTGCCCATGCTAGAGCCTGGGGCTCGACGACGAGGACTAAAGGCATTTCCTCCACTATAGGAGCGGTTGTCTCGACGGCAAGAGCTTGACGCTCCGCCTGAGCTAGCCGTCCCGTGGCGGGCTCAGTGTCCCCGGCAACATCCTTGCCGGCGGCTCAGGGGAGCTCGGCGGGAAAGTACTTGTCGGGCCCTGATTTCCTCCTCTTGTTCTGCTCTGTTGATGGATCAACGGATGGCTGAGTTAGATGAAGCACAAAGGTACCTGGTTCCACAGGTAGCTTGAGGGCAGTGCGTTTCGATAGGTAATCGGTGAGGGAGTCCTCGATTAGGGGGTGTTCGGGTAGCCGGACTATACCTTCAGTCGGACTCCTGGACTATGAAGATACAAGATTGAAGACTTCATCCCGTGTCTGGATGGGACTTTCCTTGGCGTGGAAGGCAAGCTAGGCGATGCGGATACTCAAGATCTCCTACCATTGTAACTGACTCTGTGTAACCCTAACCCTATCCGGTCTCTATATAAACCGGAGGGTTGTAGTCCGTAGGACAACCATCTTCATACACAATCATACCATAGGCTAGCTTTTAGGGTTTAGCCTCCTTGATCTCGTGGTAGATCTACTCTTGTACTACCCATATCATCAATATTAATCAAGCAGGAGTAGGGTATTACCTCCATCGAGAGGGCCCGAACCTAGGTAAAAACATGTGTCCCTTGTCTCCTGTTACCATCCAGCCTTGACGCACAGTTCGGGACCCCCTACCCGAGATCCGCCGGTTTTGACACCGACATTGGTGCTTTCATTGACAGTTCCTCTGTGTCGTCGCCTTTAGGCCCGATGGCTCCTCTGATCATCAATAACGATGAGGTCTAGGGTGAGACTTTTCTCCCCGGACAGATCTTCGTCTTCGGCGGCTTCGCTCTGCGGGCCAATTCGCTTGGTCATCTGGAGCAGATCGAAAGCTACTCCCCTGGCCATCAAGTTAGGTTTGGAAGCTTAAACTACACGGCCGATATCCGTGGGGACTTGATCTTCGATGGGATCGAGCCACAGCCAGTCGCGCCGCACTATCTCGAGGGGCATGATCTAGCCCTGCCTCCGAACAGTGTCCTGGAGGCCGCATACGCACCGGTTCCGACCCTTAACTCGGAGCCTATTGCGCCAAGCGAGGATGGATGGTTGGACGTCACCTCGGGGGCTGCGATCTCAAAGGCGATCGACCCGAACGTCAGCCCCGCACTCCGCATGACCCGTGACCCGGAGGGTCTGGACTCCTCCCCGGACTCCGAACCCCCCGCGCCCCTGCCAGTCGAATCAGATTGGGCGCCGATAATGGAGTTCACCGCCGCGGACATCTTTCAGCACTCGCCTTTTGGCGACATCCTGAATTCTCTCAAGTCTCTCTCTTTATCAGGAGAGCCCTGGCTGAATTACGGTCAGCGAGGATGGGATACGGACGATGAAGAAATTCAAAGCCCACCCACAACCCACTTGGTAGCCACTGTCGATGATTTAAACGACGTGCCCAACTTTGACTCCGCAGACATCGACAGCATGGATGACGATGCAGGAAATACCGACGAACCAACGCCCATAGGGCCTTGGACAGCCACCTCACCTCACGACGTGTACATGGTGGATACCCCTAAAGGTAGTGACAACAAGGAAAAAGGGGACGGAACGGGAGATCGACACCCCGGAAAGCAATCAAAGCGTCGACGTCAATGCCGACCCAAGCCCCGCCTCGATGAAAACCCAGCCATAGAGCAGGACGAGCCGGTAGATGACGAGCAGGCCTCAAAGCAGCCGTCCGAACAGGGTAACACGGACAAAGCAACCGAACATCCCTACACCGGCGAAAACGGCATTCCGGACGACCTTACGCCGGATAAACCCATAAAGCAGAATAGTCTCAACAAGAGGCTCGATGCGACTGCCCGCAGCCTGAAAAAGCAGAAGCGGAAGCTAAATACAGCGGAGGATGCACTCCGGATTAGATGGAGCAAAGTAATCAACACCGCTGATAATTACGGCGACGGTCGCCACACCAAAAGCTATCTGAAAAGAAAACTACTGCCTGAATTTGACGAAGAGGCCCTAGAGCCCCCAAATTTAAAAAATAAGAAAGCCACGTGGTCGGATAGACGACCCCACAAAACGGCAAGTGGCGCCGCATTCAAACGGGTATGCGACCCAACTAAGGATTCGCATCATGCCCCAACTAGGTCCATTTATGGGCCAAGAAAGCAAGCTCTCGTCAGCAATGCAAAAAAGCCATCATCAGAATCCGGCACACCCAAATATCGGGGCGCCGCACATCCCCTATGTTTCACCGATGAGGTTCTAGACTATGAATTTCCGTAGGGATTCAAACCCGTCAACATAGAGGCATATGATGGAACAACAGACCCCGGAGTCTGGATCGAGGACTATATCCTCCACATACATATGGCTAGAGGAGATGATCTCCACGCCATTAAATATTTACCCCTCAAGCTCAAAGGGCCAGCCCGGCACTGGCTTAAGAGCCTTCCCGAAAACACGATTGGAAGTTGGGAAGAGCTCGAGGATGCTTTCCGAGCAAATTTGCAAGGAACCTATGTCCGCCCTCCGGATGCAGACGATCTTAGTCACATAACCCAACAGCCCGGAGAATCAGCTCGGCAGTTCTGGAATGGATTCCTTACAAAAAAGAATCAGATAGTCGACTGTCCGGACGCCGAAGCCTTAGCAGCTTTCAGGCATAACGTCCGAGACGAATGGCTCACCAGACACCTCGGCCAGGAAAAGCCAAGAACAATGGCCGCTCTAACAAGCCTCATGACCCGCTTTTGCGCAGGAGAGGACAGCTGGTTGGCAAGATGCAGCCCCAGTGACCCAAGTACATCCGAAACTAGGGATGGGAACGGAAAACCGCGACGCAACAAGGATCGTCGCCGGACTAAAGAAAAAAGTCCGAAGAGCACGGCAGTTAATGCCGGATTCAAAGGCTCACGACAAAATCAGACAAAACCACCCCTCCAGGACAACAGGGATGATCCGTCCTACTTAAATAAAATCCTGGATAGGATATGTCAGATACACAGCACTCCTGGGAAGCCTGCTAACCATACCCACAGAGATTGTTGGGTTTTCAAACAATCCGGCAGACTTAACGCCGAACACAAGGGGCTCGACACACCAAGCGAAGATGAGGACGAACCCCAGAAGCAGAGCACCAGGAAACAAAAGAACTTCCCACAAGAAGTAAAAACAGTGAACTTACTTCACATAACAAAACATGTGGCGCCCATAAAGGCACACACCACACGACCTATCACAAAAGGGTCCCGCCACTGGTTGTTAAAACCAATTATCTTCGATCAGCTAGATTATTCTAGAAACGTCAAGAACGCAGGCTGGACTGCCTTAATACTGAATCCAATAATTGGCGGACTCCAGTTTTCTAATGTCCTTATGGACGGCGGCAGTGGACTAAACCTGATATATCAGGATACAATCCATCACATGGGAATAAACCCAGCAAGAATCCGCCGCAGCAGAACCTCCTTTCAAGGGGTAACACCTGGTCCGGACACCCATTGTATGGGTTTTCTCTGGCTTGAAGTTATATTCGGCTCTGTCGATAACTTCCGCTGCGAAAAGCTGACCTTCCATATCGTCCCGTTCTCCAGTCGCTATCAAGCACTACTGGGACGCGAAGCTTTCGCTCGCTTTAACGCGATACCGCATTATGCATCCCTCATGCTTAAGATGCCCGGTCCACGAGGCATCATCTCTTTAAAGGGGAAGCACTAAAGCACGCATCCCCCAAGCGGAGGACTGTGCAGCCGCTTTGAAAGCCGCACAGCAAAATGGCCTCACCGGCCGAAAATCGAAATAGGTCATTAAAGACCACGAACGCAGAGAGACGAGTTCGGTTCAAAATCATCATCGATGCAGGCTTAGTGGCCATATACCCCCGCACTAGGGGCTGCATGCAGAGACAATAAAGCTCAATTTTATTTAATCTACTTTATACTTTGTTTATTTTAAACTTTTATCCGGCACGACCCGCTTTCAACTCAGTTCCTCTCTTTTACAGATGAACGTCGTGCGGCGCCCGTCCAGGATACGGCACAACGGAGACACAGGCGCAGACGTGCAGTAGGGACCCGTCATAAAGGATTATCTTTAGATTAAGACCCTGCGTAAACCTTTTTTACTGTCTCTTGTTGATACACATCCCCTGGTTCTTTCCGATATAACCAAGGAGGAGGCTGGCGTCTTGTCATGTGGCCACATCAGAATTTTTTACACGTACCTGGACACTAGGGGCTTTCTTTTTTATGAAAAGTGTTGTTCTGCCCGCACTTATAAAGACCGAACACCTTAGGGAGTGTTCGGCGTCGCGAGTTTTGGCATTATATGCATCAGGTCCGAATCATGTCTTTGGCCAAATGTTGGGTTGCCCGGCTCCTGAGTTCGGCTACCTTACGTTCCGCTCTATCGGCTAAGCTAGCACCAGGAGAACTACTGCGATTGTGCCCCGGTTCGGCCGGGCGAGCACCTCAGTAGAGAAAGCCGAAAACTGACTGTCATGATGTAGCGTGAGACTGGTCAGCCACTCGATGACCTATTGGAATCTATCGGATTCCTCCGCTTTAACGAAGGGCCGCTCCCCGGTCAGGCACATACGCGCGCCGAACTCGGGCGAGCGCAGTCGCCACAAAGAGGCTACCTAAATAGTCACACTATCAAGCTCCTATGGCTAAGTGAAAGTGTTAAAGCATTATAGTCCGATTGCCTGGCCCACTGCGCTATCACCTCCTTTGTAGGACCAATACATTGGGTTAAGTGTGAACATGCGTCTTCTGCGAGCACCCCCGCACTATGTGCGTGGGGGCTGAAGCCAACGACTGCCATCTTTCAGATTTTGTATATATATATATATATATATATATATACATATATATATATACATATATATATATATATATATATTAAAACGGCCGCACAGGAGGTGTTCTTAATACTTGAAGGCACAAGTATAAAAAAGCCACTATAATTTATCAAACTATTACTTTATAATTACATATGCTATCATGACATAGCATCTTTCGAACACTGCGTCTCTATTATACGAGCGCCCTCAAGGACTTCCTGAAAGTAGTGCTCGGAGGGTACTCGGCTTTTATCCGAGTCTTGGGACGCAACAGTAGTGGCCTCCATCTCTGCCCTGTATGTCTTGACACGGGCAAGAGCCATCCTTGCGCCCTCTACGCATGCTGACCTCTTCATTGCATCAATACGCGGCACCGCGTCAAGGAATTGCTGCACCAAGCTGAAATAACTCTTCGGCTCCGACCTCCCTGGCCACAGATAACCCATGACGTACTTCATGGCGAGTCCGGACAACCTATTCAGTTTGGACCATTGAGCCAAACGATCGTCCACGGCAAGTGGACGCTCTGGATTGTGAAACTGCGACCAGAAAAGCTTTTCCACTTCGCGATCTTCTTTATCCCGAAAGTGTTCGGGCGCATCGGCAGCACTCGCCGCCAAATCCATATAGGTATCCTCCACACTCCACATCCGGTCCAATGGAGCAAGCTTCGGATCACAAAATTTTCTTCACAGCATAAAGGGCTTTCCAGCCGCAATTTGTTCGGCCTGACGTAGCTCCTCCTTCGCAGCTCTCATCGCAGAGCGCACGTCCTTGGCATTAGCAACAGCCTTCTTTAGGTCCGCCTGTCTCGCCTGGTCTTCTTTCTCCAGAAGTGTGCAATGGTCTGCAGCGTTCTTTAACTCTTTGGCCACCCTGGCCACCTCTTCTTTGCTTCGGCAATGGGCCGCCTGTTCGGCTCTCAGCTCTTCAAGGGCTTTCTTGGCAGCCGCATCACTTTTTCTGGCTTGCTCTTTAGCTTGGGCAAGGTCTGCCCGAAGAGTCTCCACGGCGGCCGCACCATCTGCGTCAAGCATACACATGGTAAGACACTGGCATAAAGCTCTTCTTACATAACGCCACTCCAGGAATTACATACCTTGAGCCTCATCAAGCCGCCTGTGGACAAGCGTGATGTCGGCATCTGCCATGTCCAGTTGCCGCTTTAGTTTGGCAAAATCGTTAGTCCGGCTTGATTCCGGACACCCTGCAGCCTACATTCAAAGGCGGCATCTTAGACCTGGGACTTTGATCCTCCACGTGCCGTCATTACTTGACGACGCGCAGAGTCTCAGGGGCTACTACCTACACAGGGCGCATCTTATTTATGCGCAACTAACAAAAAGTGGACATTATCTAATGTACCTCAAAACCCGTCAGTAAACTCTTGACGGCCTCACGCAATCCGCTCTCTGCGGATGAGATCCTTTCAATCACCGTGCCCATCAATGCACGGTGCTCCTCCGAAATAGAAGCTCGCCCCAGCAGAACCTTTAGCTCCTCCGGCCGAGCACCAGATGGTGCCGGACTTGTCCCATGACCTCTTTCTAAGGCCGGACGCGGAGAACCTCGGGGGGCAACATAGCTATCTTCCGCCCCTGCTGGATTCGGAGAAACCCTCCGCGACGACACCTCAGGGTCGCCCGCCTCGCTAGGCGGCGCAGCAGGAGGAGGCGTCCCGCTCTCCATCATCTCCGGAAGGAGATCCCCCGAAGACGAGCTCTGCTGAGAAGGGCTGAGGCCCGAACTATAAGGTAAAAATTCGGTTAATCTTCTCAGACATAAAATCAAGGATCTCTCTTATCCCTCGAAAGGAAAATCTTTCTCTACTTACGGCTCGCTGGAGGGCTGATCCCCCTGAGAGCGCAGTCCGGCCGAGGAACTCCCCGGCGTAGGACCCTCTGACGAGGATTTCTTCCCCCGCTTCGAGGCCATGGTCTCCGGGTCGTCAGAGGCGGCTCTCTTCTTCCCCTTAGGAGAGGAATCGTCGGTTCCTCCCTTTAGAGTGGCCTCCTTCAAGGAGGCCATAGTTTTCTTGTCCTCCCCCTTGCTCCCCTCCAAAGGCATTATTTTCAGCATCCTGACAAGCACAGGATCCGGCCTGGTTTCGGGAACGGGAGCCGGACACCTAATCAGCTTTGCTTTTGCTATCCACTCCTATTTAAAAGGACAGCTCTTTTAGGGGAAAGTTTATTATACGGATAGTAGGTCCGGGCACAAGGTTACTTACTTGATTATCCGGGCGATTGCAGCTTAGGCCTGCGTCCTCGGTTAAATCCGGACACACTTCTTGTGATCCGAAGAACAGTTCATACATCTCCGCGGGCGTTGCGCCCATGAAATTTTGTAGAGCTTGCGGTCCCTCTGGATTAAACTCCCACAGTCGTAGGGAGCGACGTTTGCCGGGCAATATTCGGCGAATCAGCATGACCTGCGTCACCTTGACCAGGCTGAGGTCTCCTTCCAAGAGATCTTTAGTGCGGCCCTGCAACAGGGGCACGTCTTTGGGCAAACGCCAATCCAGCCCTTTGTGGACCCATGACGCTAGCCGTGGTGGTGGACCCGAGCGGAAGGCAGGAGGCGCCACCCACTTGGAGCCCCGGGGAGCGGTGATATAAAACCACTCTCGTTGCCACAAACCTAGCTCCTCTTGAAAAGAGCCCTCGGGCCATGGAGCATCGGCATTTTTGCTTATGACAGCGCCTCCGCACTCTGCATGTCGTCCCTTGATCATCTTCGGCTCAACTTTGAAGGCCTTGAGCCATAATCCGAAGTGAGGGGTGACGCGGAGGAACACTTCACACACAACGATAAACGAGGAGATATGGAGGATGGACTCCGGAGCTAAATCATGGAATTCCATCCCATAATAAAACAACAGTCCCCTCACAAAGGGATCTATTGGGAAGCCCAACCCTCGGAGGAAGTGAGACATGAACACCACGCTCTCACCGGGCTGGGGACTGGGAATAACCTGCCCCTGAGCAGGCAACCTATGTGAAATTTCAACGGTCAGGAATCTAGCCTCCCTCAACCTTAATACTTCCTCCTCCGTGACGGAGGAGGGCGTCCATCGACATTGAAGGTCAGAACCGGACATTGTCGAAGTTCCGAAGCGCCTGGAATCTGGAGCCTAGGGTGTTGGAACTCGAGGCGACGGGCGAACTCGCTTAAGATTGAAAAAAGACGTAAGGCCTTGGTCTCTTTATAAGAGGTTGAATACCAAGAGCCCTCCCCGTAACCGTTTGGGACTCGCCTTTAATCGAGGGAACGTGCTAACGGGCACGATTGGGTTACCCACGTCCGTATTGATGAGAATCCAGTAAAATGGGCACACGATCTCTGCTTTGACAAGACGTGCCAAGGAAACCGTCTCGCAAAACGCGCTGAGGTGGAAAAGTAAAAATGATTTGTGTAAAGAACTTGGGCGTACTGTGATGACGCACTGCAGAATACGTCAGCAGATTTGATTTGTGTTAATATTATTCTCTCTATGGCACTATGTGGAAACTTATTTTGTAGAGTCAGACACTATTCCCGGTGTTTACAATCTTCTATGAAGGACTTGGAGGAGAAACCCGCCTTGCAATGTCGAAGACAATCTGCGCGCCGGACTCGTCGTCATTGAAGCCTGGTTCAGGGGCTACTGAGGGAGTCCTGGATTAGGGGGTGTTCGGGTAGCCGGACTATACCTTCAGCCGGACTCCTGGACTATGAAGATACAAGACTGAAGACTTCGTCCTGTGTCCGGATGGGACTTTCCTTGGCATGGAAGGCAAGCTAGGCGATGCGGATACTCAAGATCTCCTACCATTGTAACCGACTCTGTGTAACCCTAACCCTATCCAGTCTCTATATAAACCGGAGGGTTGTAGTCCGTAGGACAACCATCTTCATACACAATCATACCATAGGCTAGCTTTTAGGGTTTAGCCTCCTTGATCTCGTGGTAGATCTACTCTTGTACTACCCATATCATCAATATTAATCAAGCAGGAGTAGGGTATTGCCTCCATCGAGAGGGCCCGAACCTGGGTAAAAACATCGTGTCCCTTGTCTCCTGTTACCATCCGGCCTTGACGCACAGTTCGGGACCCCCTACCCGAGATCCGCCGGTTTTGACACCGACAATCGGCAATATCGTTCTCCGCTCGGGGAACGTATTCAGCCTGTATACCATCGAAACGCTCTTCCAGCTTTCTCACTTCATCGACGTAGGCCTTCATCAACGGGCTCTGGCAATCCTTGTTGACTTGCTTGACGACAAGCTGCAAGTCGCCCCTGACGATGAGTTTCTTGATTCCGAGGTCCGCCGCGATCCTAAGACCGGCAAGCAGCCCTTCGTACTCTGCCGTATTGTTTGTTGACACCTCCCTGGGGAAGTGCATCTGGATCACGTACTTGAGGTGCTCTCCGGTGGGCGCGACAAGCAGTACACCAGCCCCGGCGCCTTGTAAGGAGAAAGCTCCATCAAAGTACATGATCCAATTGCAACTTGCCTCCTTGCCGGGGAGAGCAATCTCTTGGGCTTCTTCGTCAGGCGTTGCGGTCCATTCTGCAATGAACTCCGCCAGGACTCGGCTCTGAATCGTCGAAGTACTTTCAAACTTGAGGCCAAAGCTGGACAGCTCCAGTGCCCATTCCACAATTCTTCCCGTTGCATCTGGATTATGCAATAGCCACTGCAGAGGGAGGCGAGTGACGACGGTGATCTCGTGCGCCTGGAAGTAGTGATGCAGCTTCCTCGAGGCCATAAGGAGGCCGAAGAGCAGTTTCTGCACGCCGGAGTACCTTGATCTAGCTCCCTGCAGGAGGGAACTAACAAAGTAGACCGGGTGCTGCATCATTTTCTTCTTCGGCAGCACTTCAACTGGCTGTGTCGTCTCTGCATTGGTGGTGTCGGTCTCTATCACTGCCATTACCTCGTCGTCCACCTCCCTCTGCGCCACTAGTGCGGCGCTGACCACCTGGTTCATTGCCGCCAGATATAGCAGCAACGGCTCCCGTGGCCTAGGCGCAACTAGGATTGGCGCGGAGGAGAGGTACTTCTTCAAATCTTGTAATGCCACTTCGGCTTCTGGCATCCACTCCATCGGGCCCGCCTTTTTCAGGATCTTGAAATAGGGAAGGGCGCGCTCGGCAGACTTGGAAATGAACCTGCCCAAGGCGGCGACGCAACCAGCAAGCCGACGCACATCCTTGATTCGCTTGGGTGCTTCAATCTGCTCTATAGCTTTTATCTTGTCCGGGTTGGCCTTTATCCCACGCTGTGACACAAAGAACCCAAGAAGCTTGCCGGACGGGACGCCAAAGACGCACTTCTCAGGGTTCAGCTTGAGATTGATCTTGCGCAGGTTCGCAAATGTTTCTTGCAAATCTGGTATGAGAGTTGCCCTGTCCTTGGTTTTGACCACTATGTCATCCATATAAGCTTCCGTATTTCTATGGAGCTGGGATTCAAAACCAATCTGGACCGCCCTTGCAAACGTCGAACCAGCACTCTTCAACCCGAAAGGCATCCGCATGAAACAAATATGTACCACATGGGGTGATGAATGATGTTTTCTCTTCGTCTTCTCTTGTCATGAAGATCTGGTGGTAGCCAGAGTAGGCATCGAGGAATGACAACAGATCACACCCAGCTGTGGAGTCAATAATCTGGTCGATGCGCGGCAACGGGAAGGGGTCTTTAGGACAAGCCTTATTGATATCTGTGTAATCAATACACAGCCTCCACTTCCCATTTGCCTTGCGCACTACGACCGGATTAGTCAACCACGTTGGATGGAGCACTCCTCTTACCAAACCCGCTGCTTCCAGTTTCCGGATCTCTTCTATGATGAACTCTTGTCGTTCCAAAGCTTGCTTTCTGACCTTCTGCTTGATGGGCCGCGCATGAGGGCAGACAGCAAGGTGGTGCTCAATCACCTCCCTGGTAATGTCGGGGATGTCGGAAGCTTGCCACGCAAACACATCGACATTCGCCCGCAGGAAGGTGACGAGCGCATCTTCCTATTTGTCTTCAAGGGTGGAGCTTATGGTGAAAGCCCCTCCCGTGTCGTCCTCATTGACAGAAACCTTCTTGGTTCCCAGCGGTATGGCCCTGGGCTTCTTGTTTCCGCCGGTGGAGCTCTCCGGCACGTCCTCAATGGGAGCACTACACTCCGAAGAGGTGCGCTTGCCGGAGTGGGTGTCCGGGGTCTCACCGGTCTTCTTCTTCTTCTTCCCTCCCGGGGTCCCAGCGGCAGGAGCAAGTGCCCTAGTGGCGGTAGCTGCTGCAACTGCTTGTTGGTATAGTTGGTCAGCACAAATCAGTGCATCTTTCTTATCGAAGGGGATGGTGATGATCGTCACAGGTCCTGGCATCTTCAGGGTGTTGTAGGCGTAGTGTGACGCCGCCATGAACTTGGCCAGCGCTGGGCGGCCAAGGATCCCGTTGTAGGGCAAGGGGATCTTGGCAACATCAAACACGATCCTCTCCGTCATGTAGTTCAGATCGCTTCCAAAAGTCACGGGCAGCGTGACCTTTCCCTTAGGTTGGCTTCTTCCTAGGTTGACCCCCTGAAACGTGCCCGTCTCTTCGAGGTATCCATCAGGAATCTGTAGTCTCTCGATCACGGCAGGCGAGATCAAGTTCATACCGGCCCCGCCATCGACTAGCATCTTTGTCACCTTGAGGTTGTGTATTGTTGGTGAAACCAACAATGGCAAGCACCCGACCGCAGTAGTGCGATCAGGGTGATCCTCAGTGTCAAAAATGATAGGTGTGCTGGACCACTTCAGCGGCCTTTGGGCATCAAACGACGGCTCTGCCACTGTAATATCTCGTGCCCACTGTTTAATCCGGCGGTGAGAAGTATGCAGCGAGGCGCCGCCATCGACACACATGGCCTCTGTAGCTTTCTGAAACTCTTGGTCGCCGGATTCGTCGTCTTCTGCGTGATCGTCGTCCTATGGCTTTCTGTCACGGCCCCGGGCGGGCCTCTCTTGTTGTTTATCCTTGCCGTGACGGCCTGCCTGGCCGTCACGCTTCTTGCCGGACCCCTCAGCACCGTATTGGCCCTTCTCCTTGTCCCGCCTCTCATATTCAGCCCTCTGCTTCTCAGCGAGGAGCTCAACCTATCAGCAATCTTGGAGAGCATGGCCTTTGGTGCGATGGATCTTGCAGTATCGCTTGTCGGAGTTTCCTGGCTTCTCGGCAGCCGCCAAGGCCCGGTAGGTGACACATCCGGCAATTTCCTTGCCGGGGTCATCTGCCTTGATTTTCTTGGTGGAGCCGGTGTCATCAGATCCCTCGACGGCAAGCACAGCTTTACCTTTGTGCTTCCTGTTGCGGCGCCGACCCTTCTTCGTCGGGGCGGCAATATCCTCATCTGAGGAGTCGGTTTCCACGCTGGCATCTTCGCCGGGGTACTTCCTTCCCTCTTCAGCTCGGGCACATCTGTCAGCAAGAACATAGAGTTCTGCTACATCTTTCACCTTGTTCATTGCTAGCTCTTCGAGCATCTTGCGGTTACGCACGTTCTGATGAAACGCGCTAATGATGGCGGCAGGGTGAACATCAGGGATATTGTACTGTATCCGGCTGAACCTCTGTATATACTTGCGGAGACTCTCGCCTCCCTTCTGGGGAATGACGTGCAGGTCGCTCGCTAGGCCATGGGCTTGGTGGCCTCCAGTAAAGGCGCCCACGAACTCATGGAACAAATCCGTCCAGGAGGAAATAGAGTCTACCGGCAAGTGCATCAACCATGACATGGCGTTGGGTTTAAGAGCCAACGGAAAGTAATTCGCAAACACCTTATCGTCGCGGGCTCCGGCAGCTTGCATCACGATGGTGTAGATGCTGAGGAGCTCGGACGGGTAGGTCTTGCCGCTGTACTTTTCGACCACGTCAGGTTTGAAGGTGCGGTGAGTGGGCCACTGGAACTGCCGCAGCTCACGGGTAAAAGTCGGACTGCCTAGCTCGTAAGGTAGGCCTCCAGGGCTCTCCGGTGCCGGGTGGTTCACAGCAGGCCCTGCTCGCCTATCTGACTAGTGTCGCGCTCCACGCCGGCGCTCGATAGTGGTTCAAGCGTCTTCATGTTCTCGTTCCCGAAGGACATGGCGCTGGTCATAGTGGGTCTGCGGGTCGGACGACGCTATGGAGATTTCGTCGCCCGTAACATCACGACGGGCTGGCGTCCGCGGTACCGGGCGAGGAGGAGGCGAGTGCACCGTGGTCGCGGCGCCACCGGCTCTCCTGCCACTGGTCGTCGGAGCGTCGATCCGGGGGCTCCACCGGACCCGGTCCGTCTTTGTTGGCCACCACAACAAGGCTTCGGATAGTGGCTCTCCATTCGTCGAGTTTCCCTGTAGTGGGAGGGAAATCGAGGAGCAACTGCGCGCGCGCCAGGGCTTCTGCAGGCGTTGGTGGCAGCGAAACCTGCACGGATCGCGACGCGCTTCGACTTCTGACCATGTCAGAAGGAGCTCTATCACGACCCCGCGGTCGCATGCCATCTTCACCAGCGCCTCGGCGAGCGGGCAGGTCTTCTACATCCCGGGAGTGGCGCTCGGGGCTCTTCCCGCGGCGACGCCCGGGGTCTTGGGCGTGATTACGCCGTTCGTCGCGCTGCTTGAGAGGAGCGCGCCATCGGCGCCGGCGTGGGAGTCTTGGAAGCCCTCGCATCGCCTTCGGGCGGGGTGGCAGCGATCTTGGAAGGCCCCGCGCCATCCGCGGAGGGCCTGGCTCCGTCTTTGGATACGGCGGCGTGCGGCCCATTACCAGGAGCACGAACATCGCCGCCTCCCAAACTACGGCTGCTGGGACGGTGTTGGTGTTCGCGAACGGCGCCCTGGGTCCTTTCTGCCACCGGTCCGCTGCTCGCCCGCGTCGGGACGGGGTGTTCGGTTTCCGACAGGCCAACCGCCACCGTCGTCTTCTTCTTGGGCGCCATGACGATGAAGAAGCGTCGGACTAACTGCTAAAGCCGATTCTCACAACTGCGCCCCCTACCTGGCACGCCAAAGAAGTCGGTGGGAACGACACCTATGGGCTCACAAGAATCCCTACTACGGTTGCGGGGCGCGGGGTCGTGAGGAGAGCGGATCAAACAGATAGCACACGGTTCGTTTATCCAGGTTCGGGCCGCGAAGATGCGTAAAACCCTACTCCTGCTTTGGTGGATTGTTTATCTGTGTTCCTGAACTAGCTATGGGGCGTGAGGAGCTCCAAAAAGCCGAATCCTCCTCCTGGTCGCCTCGGGCCTCCTTTTATCGGAAAGGGGTTGCCATAGTGGCACACAGGAGGTGGAAAGGGTACAGTGATGCGAGTTTATCCTTTGCATTACATGACAAGGCGCATTTAATGTGTCTTGCTTAGGTGTCCTTGCTTTATCGGGGACGGGGGAGAGCCCTGTCTCGTCCGTCGCCGCTCCCTCTCGTGTCGACACGCGCCCTGGCCAGTGGTGTTCGCAGTGCCATGTAGGTAGGCAGGCAGCTGAGGTGGCGCTGTGGTGGGTCTCCACGAAGATCCGCATGCCGCCACGCAGGTGCCTGCCCAGCTGGTTGGGTCGGCAACTGCATGCGAACGGCGGTGGAGGTTTGACTTGCATGGGCCTGATGGTGGCCCTACGGGTGTTTTTGGCAAGGGCCTTGCCGGGGCCCCGGCAAGGGTCTTGCCGTGGCGCCCGCTGTCATCCCCGGCAAGGCTCTTGCCAGGGGCCTTGTGGTCCTCCTTGGCTGGGATCCCGCCAAGGATCATCATCTTCTAAAGTGTGTATCTGATCCTGAATGTCTGCACAAAGATCTGCATGCCACCACGGGGATGTATCCCGAATCCTTGCCCCATGGGGGCAGTGGACTCAAGGGTGACTCGCTCCGTAGGTGTGGGGCGAGCTGCCACGGCAAGGGTCTTGCCGGGTTTGCTAAAACCGCCTCCCGGCAGGGATCTTGCCGGGGGAGTCCGCTTCGTCCCTTTTGCTCTTTGTGGTCTTGGCGTTGTTCTGCTTCTCTCGAACTTCGGCCTTACCTTGGCTCACCTCCCTTGCCTTGCTCAGCGTAGTGGTGCCCGTGGCTCAGACTGCCCGTGCACAGTTATAGGGGTACAAAAAGTGTACCCCTCTTTTTGTACACCGACAGAACTCGGTAGGGCCGAGTCACTGTTCGGTGGCACCAAGATTGGTAAGGTTTCACAGAATCCTGAAATCGGTCACACCGATTTGCACGTTTCGGTCAGACCGAAAAGCGCATGTGCAATGGCCAAGGCCGAATCGGTGAGACCGATTTCTACAGTTCGGTCAGTCCGAGATTAGTTCTGTGGAGAGCTACCACTAAATTTTTCGAATCAATCTAGACCTAAGGAAGTTTTTGCTGGATGGATCAATCTCAATCGTGGCAAGAAACATGGCATTATCCTTGTGCTAGGAATCAGAGTGAAAAAGACAGCACAAGGGGTCGAACACTTACCCTAGAGTGGCGAGTGTTTGCTACGACGGCAACGGCGGAGCAGATTGCCGTTGATGGCAGCGGAGACCAGCGGCGGGAGGTCGGTGGTGACAAGAAGACGATCCGGAGACCCAAAGAGGCAGAGCAGGTTACGCGCGGGTGAAGGGTTCCGGAAAATTTTCCAAAATTTGACCAGTCAGTATATATAACCTAACCCTGTCGGTGTGACCGAGTGGAACAACTCGGTGGCACCGAGATGCAAAACTGCAGGCAGTTACTGCAACTCGGTGTGACCGAAAGGTTCTAATCGGTTGCACCGAGATTGAAAATCTAGATCAACTTAGTGATCTCGTTAGGACCAAAAAGGATGAATCGATCAGACCGAAATGCACAAAGAGGTTTTGGAAGTTTAAGTCTATGAAAAATCGGGTACTCCAAGTGCTCCTCACACAGAGTGGTTCGAATCTGACTTAATCAATCTTTGTGATGTAGCATGAATAGAGTTTGAGACGAGGAAAGCATAGATAGCTAGAGGGAGTTCTTAGGCATTCTTGTCCATCCATTTGGCAAAAGAGAAAAGGCCAAACAATCAAAGCAACAAATGGATGTCCTTGAATGAGTAAAATATGCATCCAACATGCTCACACAATTAAAATGGCAAATGAAATATGTGACAAAGCATGCACGAACACTCTAGCATCTATCAAGCAATTGGCGATGACTAGGTCATCTATATATGAGTATATTGACTAAGGAGTCAAATGAGAACATTTGATCATAGGTCATACTCATCGTTTAAGCACAAGTGGGGTTACCACTTTTACATAAAGCATTGTTGTGCTCACAACATTATAGTTGCTTTAGCTCAATTTTAGAGTAAAGCTCCCCCTAGATGTGATATCCCACCTAAGAGGGATGAACTAACCTTGGGTTTTGTCGATGATGACTTCATGTAGGTGTTGAAGATGTGTATGCTCAAAGTTGATGTAGATCATTCGGAGCGACCCATTGGAATGAGTTGCACTTTCAATACCTACACGGGTTAGTCCCACAAGGAACAAGCAAGGATATCCATAGACATAGAGTGATGTATACACAAGATGTTGTCCATGAAAGCATTAGGTTACCTTGTCCCTTGTCTTACCAACAAGAGGGTTTGTGACTCCTTGAACTAGTGAAAGATATGAAAGTTGTTTGCACTTGTCATTGCCAAAATGATAAGAGTGAAGTATATTGGCGGAGTCACCCTCAAAAACTCTCTAGTTCTTCTTCTCCGGGATCGACACCATCTTGATGGGAATCCTTGGAGTTGTAGTTATACTTTATGAAGTAGAACTTGATGTAGTTTTAGGAACCCACTTGACTAAGGCCTTAGGTGCTTCTTTAAATGCATCAATTTCCTCTTGAAGCTTGTCCTTGCCTTTTTCCTTGTGGTCTGGTGGTGGAAGATCATCTTGAGCTTGTGTTCCTTGGAAACAAGTAGGATCATACTTCTCTTGTTGAGGAACAAACTTTGTCTTGGGGTATTGATCTTCTTCCCACTCAACTCCATTGGTATTGAACTTTCGTTCAAAACCAACACCTTGATTCTTCCGGTGTCTTCCTTGCTTGCGTACAAGTTCCTCAAATTGCTTACTTCCGGCAAGGCTCTTGTAAACACCTTTCTCTATAATTCCCTTCAATAAGCTATTTTCTTGCTCAAGTGAAACTTGGCTAAGAGAATCATTAGTGGAATCAAGAGAACTACTAGAAGCAACAACATTGGATTTAGCATGATTGTTGTTACTACTAGAGGAAGAATCTTTCTTGTTCTTGTTGTTAGATTCAACTTGTGCCATGTAGCTAGACAAGAGTAAACGCTTGGCCATGTAAGAAGAACTTTTCTTGCGAAGATAATCATTGATCGCCTTTAAAAACTCATGCTCTTGCTCAAGGTTGAGCTTTTCAAAGCGAAGCCTCTCATGAGTCTTTAAAAGTTCTCGATGATCTTCCAAGGTAGTTTCATGAGCTAACTTAATAGTGTTTAGTTCTTTATTTAGACGCTCAATCTCCTTCTTATCATTATCATTCATTTTATCTTGATTAGCATGATTAATAGTACATTCATCATAGATTTCGTAACTAGAGTTGTCAACAAGTAAATCATCATCTCCTAGCAAATCATCTTCATCACTATTGAAATCAACATACTCGGGGTGTGTTACCTTTGGACCTTTAGCCATGAAGCATCTCCCACTTCCTTCATTTGATGATTCAAATATGTCGTAGGAGTTGGTTGTCACAAGTGCTAGTCCGGCAACACCTTCATATTGAGTATATTCGGAGTCGGAGTGATAACTTCTTTCGGAGTGATTGTCGGAGTCGGAGCCGGATACCCATTCACCAACATGAGCTTGATGTCTTCTTTTTGTATAGCTTCTTGATGACTTATCCTTCCTTTTCCGAATCCTTGCTTCTCCGAGAGGGTCTTCGTTCCTAATGATCATCTCTACTCCTTTCTCTTGATGGTGATTCTTCTCTTCTAGTCCTTCTTTTGGGAGAATCTTCTCTTCTTTTGTAGGGAGCCGTACTGTCGTGGAATTGTCCTAGCAGATGTCCTAGCATGAGGACTTAGTTGTGAGGCCAACGCATCTATGTGGTAGCTTGAGAGGGGTTGATTGGGATGAGAGACGCGAGACGGATCAACACACAAGACAAGGATTTAGACAGCTTCAGGCCCCGAGAAACATCATCCGGTAATAGCCCTACATGCTGCTTGTGGCTAGGTCTTATTATGCTCATGACACTACACCATGACACCACATTCCCTACAGAACGTGTGTTGGAAAAAGTACAACATACCATCAGACTGTCGGTCGGGAAAACTTGTATCAGAATGTCGGTCGGCAATACAAACATGTAGCATCTAATTGTCGGTCGGGAATACTTTACTATCCCACGTCACATTATCGGTCGGGAATGCTTCACTTCCCCTTGGATTGTTGGTCGGCAATGAACGCCGACCGATTGTTTGCGGGTACTGGGCCGGCCAGGTAGTTGCGCGCGGGGGAATGAAAACTTGGCGCGGAAACAGCCCACTACGCGAAAAATCCCTCCTTTTCTCGTCCTGCCTCCACCCCGTTCCACAGACTGCCCCCAAATCTCGTTCTGCCTCCAAACCTAAATCCTTCACCACCGCTGCCGCCGCCATTGCCGCCGCTCGAGCCCTCTCTCGCTGCTCGTGCTCTCTCCCCGTCCAGCTACGTGCTCTCCTGGCGGCGAGTCTGTAGCCCCCTCTCCGGCTCGTTCTCCAGTGTCTCCACCGCCGACCCCACACCATCCTGCCACGGCCACGCGCTCCACTGCTGTTCCTCGGATAATGGTCTCTCCGTCCAACCACCACGCGTAAGCTTCCAGCGAGGCTGACGCCACCCTGCCTGGCCCGTACTCCCCATTCTCCACCGTCGTATCCACCATTGCCATCGAAGTACAGAAGAGATCTTGGCGCCGGCGAGAGGGGGCTCGGGATAGGGCTAGTGAGGGGCTTTGGATATAGAGGAGAAAAGATGCCCTCGATTCCTCCCCTTTCGGCCTTCCCGGGCTGGATCTGCTCCCCTTCATCCACCCCGCCTGAATCCCCGAGCTCCTCCCTCAGGTAGTTCTTCTGCTCCCTCTCTTCCCCTGCTTGTGCTGCTGCCTACTTGCTGCTTGCTACTACTGCGTGACCGTGTGCCTGCTTGCTGCTTGCTACTGCTCCTGTGGTGCTTGCTGCTTGTGTGGTTGTGGTGTGCTAGCTGATTTTCTGCTGCGTGTGCTTGCTGTGGTGTGCGGTGTGCTGCTAGCCATGGTTGTGCTGCTGAATGTTGATGTTCTACTGCCTACTGATCGGTGATTAATCCAATTTCTTCCTTGGAAATAGCATTAGGCAGTATACATGTCAATAGGTTCTCCCCGTGAAAACTGAAACTTTGCTACGAATTGTAATTCTGTTAAACCTTGTAAGCAATGAACTGTACATTATCTGAGACAACTTTATATGAAGAGAATAACAAAAATATTTTGTATACCACCAATAGGTAAGAAGTGGCATTGAGCTAAACATACTTAATAAGAGGAGAATATAGACTCTGATTTATCTCTAGACATGGTTCAGTCTTACTGTTACACTCAAATGTTTGTAAACAAAACTTTTTCTTTGGGACAGGTGAAAAATAATGTGTTCTTTTCAGAAGAGTACAGATGAAATTGTGTTGCTGTAAACAAATAAGGCGGACCATCTAATACAACATTGTTTCAGAATATGTGGTTTTGGAATGATTATTCCATTTTTTCTTATGAGACCTGGGTAACTAGATAAAAGTTTCTTAGATGGTATACTATTCTGTTGATTCTTTTCCCCTCATCTTTTACATTTTACGATGCTATTTACTGCTTAGCAAATGCTTTTGCCGCTACTGTTCTTAATCATCCGAGTTCTTAGTCCTTTCATTTATGTAGGAATGTCTGAAGAGAGTTATCCCCTATGGGCACATGTATATTGCATAATCAGTCTTTTCAAGGGAATAATTTGCCTAAAGAAGGTGAAGCAATGAGCTAAGCAATGAAACTGGAGTCAACTAAAGAGATATATTCCAGTGGCAATCAAGAGGTGAATCGTAAACATTCTGAAGTAGACAAGTCATCCACCCATCCAACAGAAAAGTGTAGACAGTTTAAAGCTAACAACACTTGATCTGGGCAATAACAGCGCATCAGTTTCATCTAGTTCTGTACATAAGAAGGTAACACACTTCTATGTTCCACTGTACATCTATTTTTACATGTATGTCTCAATCACTATGTTTCCAGTCTTCACTGTGTAGGTATATGTCTCTTGCAAGTGTGCTATTCATTGCAGTGGCATACTCGTGTATGCTTCTACTATGCGCACCTTTTTTTAGGGAAAAAATTGCCTATATTGCTTGTCTATGCGCACCTTGCTTTGACTGACTTTATTGCTTGTCTATCTAAGGCCTATATATAATTGTCGGCGTATATTATCAAATAGTGTTAGGCACATTTTCTTACCTATTTAAGACAACGTGGATTCTTTTTTATTACTACTCTGTTTTATAAAAACTGGCCATTTGTTTTCTATTTTTATCTTGGCACATATGTTGGGCCCTAGGACTCGTTCCTGGGCCAGGTTTGATCGTAGTCGCGGCAGCAAAAGAATAAAACGAGGAGCATGAACCCGCCTCATCCCTACCTCCGCCAAAGGCGTGAGAAAGGTCGAGTGAAGTGGAGAGACGGCAAGGCCTGTTGCCGGGCGAGGAAATGTTTATCTTAGAGATATCAAGGTTTTACTCCTTGTCGTGGGTTCTACCCGCAAACAAATGGCCCGGCAAACATCCCTTTTCATTAAAAACATTCCATTCAGGTACAGTTCGTAGGGAATGAAAAACATGAATGATGGGATTACAAGTTTTAAATTCAGCTAAGGCCCGAAGGCTTACAAACTAAAAAGATATAAGATGCCCGTAATCCCTTCCTTGTCCCTCTCCTCAGGAGGCAGGTCAAGGAGGCGAAAATGGCAAAAGAGGCGCCTAGGCGAGCTACGGGTGGAAGAAGACACCAAGAGAACATCCCGGTGGCCGTCCAAAGGCTGGATGGTGATGGCGGCGCCGGAAGCAGAGCTCGAAGACGAGGCGGCAGGACGTCAGCACACGTTGAAGGCGTCGGTGCCCGCGTACTCCAAGTTGACGGCCTTGCTGCCCGCCCTCTTCCTCTTCCGCAGCCTCCCAACGCCAGCCGCCCAAGGAGACGACCCCGAGAAGTTCAAGGAGACAGCGACACGGATGATGGGGTCGCCGGTGCCGCACGGAGCGGCACCCGACACCTAGTCGGAACCATCATCCTGCCGCCTACTGCCCTCGTCGTTGCTGCCGCTGTCCTCCTCATCACTCCTGCCCGAAGAGGAGTCTTCTCTATCAGAAGAACTCTCCACGCAGCACCTTGCGCGGGTCCCGAAGAGCCTGAAGACCTTGACGGAGAGAAGGCTGCCCTCCATCAGCTTGAAATGGAGGGTGAGCCCCTCCGTTAGGCGGTCGATGTGAGCGAGCGTCTTCCATCCTCGACGAAGATACATCACATGAGGGGCTGGGAAATCAACGCGAACCCGCGTGCAACTGATCCCGCAGCCCTTCATGTGCAGTCGCAATGACTCCGGCGGATCCAGCTCCATCTCCCGCGCAAATGGGGTCGGGAGAAGAAGGCGACGACGAGGCGGCCGGCGCAGCCTGACGAAGAACTCGCAAGGGTCGTCGCCAACATGGCCCTCCATGGAAGGAGGAACCGCTGGCGGAGGCGAGGCCGGCGCGCCGCCCCGTCCTCCTCTTCCCCGAGCGCCTCGGCCTCACCCACGGCCTCGCACCCTCCCCCTTCCCCTCGCGGCTGGCTCTACCACCGCAAGTGCGGGAGAAGGAGGGACGCGTTGTCGAGCAGCGACCCTCGCCGCCACCGTTGAAGGACCAAGGTTCCCTCTCTCCATAGCGGATGGAAGGGGGAGGGAGCAGAAGCTGAAGAAAGGAGGAGATGAAAGGATGCGGGGCGCCATCCTCCCCTCCCGCTCCTTATAAAGGAACGAGGTAGGGGCTCGGCCGCCCCACTCCGCCAATCAAGACGCAGAGGGCGCAGGGAACTGGGACCGACCCGCTGCCCCGGCCCGCAGCGGCCCGGTTTCCCGCCTCCACCAATCACCACCCCAAGCGCATGCGAGCCACGTGGCAGGCGTGCAGGACCGAGGTGACGGGTGAGGCGACCTCTCCCCACCCCGTGATCATGGGGAGTGGGCACCTTAAAGACCACGCCTCGGCCCCGTTCAGTAAATGGGTCGTGCCTCCACGCCTTCCTTCGTTTATGGGGAAGGCGTGAACCGCCCCCTTTCTTACTACGACGTGACGCATGCATGTGGAGCTCAGCCCCACGCACGCAGCTCACATCACGCACGCCTCCCCACGCCATGCCACGCGCGGGACGCGTGGAAAGCGCAGCGCGCGAAGAAACTTACCGCGGTAAAAACCGCCCCGCCTGCCCGCGCACCGTTTTTGGGCCTAGCCCAACAACGCGTTGCGCTTATGTGTGGCCCAGGCCCGGGGGCTCCTGTCGGTGTACAAAAAGGGGGGTAGAATTTTTGTACCCCTATGACTGTGCACGGGCAGTCTGAGCCACGGACGCCGCCACGCCGAGCACGACAAGGGAGGTAAACCAAGGTAAGGCCGAAGCTGAAGAGGAGCAGAACGACGCCAAGACCAAGACCACAAAGAGAAAAGGGAACAAAGCAGACCCCCCCGGCAAGATCCTTGCCGTGGCAGCTCGCCCCACACCTACGGAGCGAGGTCGCCCTTGAGTCCACTGCCCCCATGGGGCAAGGATTCGGGAGACATCCCCGTGGTGGCATGCAGATCTTTGTGAAGACATTCAAGACCAGATGCCCACTTAAGAAGATGATCACCCTTGGCGGGATTCCAGCCAAGGAGGACCACAAGGCCCCCGGCAAGAGCCTTGCCGGGGATGACAGCGAGCGCCACGACAAGACCCTTGCCGGGGCCCCGGCAAGGCCCTTGCCAAGGACACCCGTGGGGCCACCATCAGGCCCGCACCAGTCGCACCTCCACCGCCATTCGCATGCATCTGCCGACCCAACCAGTTGGGCAGGCACCTGCGTGGCGGCATGCAGATCTTCGCGGAGACCCACCACTGCGCCACCTCAGCTGCTTGCCTGCCTACATGGCACCACAAGCACCGTTGGCCAGGGCGCGTGTCAACGCAAGAAGGAGCTGCGACGGACGGGACAGGGCTCTCCCCCGTCCCCGATAAAGCAAGGACACCTAAGCAAGGCGCATTAAATGCGCCTTGTCATGTAATGCGAGGGATAAACTCGCATTACTGTACCCTTTCCACCTCCTGTGTGCCACTGTGACGACCCCTTTCCTATAAAAGGAGGCCCGGGGCGACCAGGAGGGGGATTTGGCTTTTTGGAGCTCTCCACGCCCCATAGCTAGCTCAAGAACACTGATATACAAACCACCAAAGCAGGAGTAGGGTTTTACGCATCCTCGCGGCCTGGACCTGGATAAAGGAACCGTGTGCTACCTGTTTGATCCGTTCTTCTCACGACACCCGCGCCCCGCAACCGTAGTAGGGATTCTTGTGATCCCATAGGTGTCGTTTCACATCGACACCACCGGACCAAAGGCCACGACCTTCAAGAGTGTTATCAGGTTGAGCAGCTCGTCAAGAAACCGAGGGCATAGTATGATAAGCATGATAGAGAAAAAGGTCAGAATGCTGCTGGCGGTAAGGGCCGGAGTGGTGAACCAAATCGCCCCAGTAGACCCGTTAGGAACCAAGGAAAGCCCGCTAGGGGCCAAGAGAAGGAAATCTGTGATGATGCTAGTGATGGAGGTGATGAAGAGGAAACTAGTGAGCAGGAATTTCATAATGCCACTAATGCCCTATGCATTGATGGAGGTGCATCTTTGCACACCTCTCATTGCCAACTCAAGCGATGGGCATGAGAGGTCAATGTTGTGGAACCAGCGCCAGAGTCCCGGAAACCACTCAAATGGTCCCGCAGACCCATCATCTTTGACGAAGAGGATCAAAATGGGCGCACCACTGCAGTAGGGTGTTTGCCCTTGTTGGTCTCCCTGACAATTCGCAACCTCAAGGTCACAAAGATGCTAGTGGACGGCGGGGCCGGGTTGAATCTGATTTCCCCATCATTTATCAGCAAGCTTCAGATAGGAGAAAAAGAGCTAGAGGTCACTGGCATGTTTCAAGGAGTTAACCCCGGCAGGAGCCATCCTAAAGGTAAGATTACGTTGCCGGTGACGTTTGGGGGAGAACTGAACTATCGAACTGAGAAGATTGTGTTTGATGTGATTGATCTCCCCCTGCCGTACAATGGGATTCCAGGACACCCGGCCCTGGCTAAGTTCATGGGATTATCCCACTATGCTTATAACACTTTGGAGATGCATGGGCCACTGGGATTCATCACTATCCCATTAGATGAGAACGATGCAATTATCTGCGTGGACAAGATGTACCGGGATGTAGTCGCAGCAGAGGTTGCGGCACCAGCAGCTCCCACCAAGGAAAGCAAAGGAAAGAAGAGGGATTATAGGACCTCCGGCAAGGAGTCCGGGAAGCATGCCCCCTCCGAGTGCACGGCACCCGTTGAGGACGTGCTGGAGTGTTCCAACAGCAATATAGAAGCCTATATGGATGACATCATGGTAAAAACCAAGGATAATACCACCCTTATCCATGATTGGAGGAGACATTTGCTAATCTGCGCAAGATCAACTTGAAGCTTAATCCAGAGAAGTGTGTATTCGGTGTTCCCTCCGGCAAGCTACTTGGATTCTTTGTGTCCCATCGGGGGATCGAAGCCAACCCCGACAAGATCAAGGCCCTTGTTCAGATCCAAGCACCAAGGACAGTTAAGGATGTGAGGCGCTTGACGGGATGTGTTGCCACGCTAAGCAGATTCATTTCCAAGCTGCCGAGCGTGCCCTGCCGTTCTTTAAAATTTTGAAGAAAGCAGGGCCTATGAAGTGGACCCCGGAAGCAGATACAGCTCTGCAAGAATTGAAGGCCTACTTATCGTCTGTGCCTACCTTGGTTGCAAACAAACCCTAAGATTCGTTGTTGTTTACTTGGCAGCAACCAACCAAGTGGTTAGTGCGGCCTTGGTAGCACAGCGAGAAGTGGATGAGGCAGAAAGTGGGCAAATCACGGCACAGTCGAAAAAGGATCAGAACAGCAATGAGCACGACAACGAGAGCAACCCCGAGGACGCGGCAAGGAAGAAAGTGGTGCATCGCCCAGTATACTTCATTAGCTCCTTGTTACAAGGGGCTAGATCGACGTACTCTAGCGTGCAAAAGTTGATCTTTGGCCTCACCATGGCCTCAAGGAAACTGCACCACTACTTCCAAGCCCATGAGATTATGGTTGTCACTCTTTTCCATTGCAAAGGATACTTCGAAACCCTGAGGCCATCGGCAGAATAGTGGAGTGGGCTTTGGAGTTATCTAGCTTTGGTTTGAAGTTCGAGAGAACATCAACTATTTAGAGCAGGGCACTGTCGAGGGGTTCCGGCAAACCCTTAAGGTTCGAACTCTGGAGTGCGCGCAAAGTCTTTCCCTCCTACCGATCCACACCCAAGCTCACTAAGATCTCGCGGACAAACTCGATGAACTCGCAACACAGAAAGACACGAGATTTGTACTGGTTCGGCCACCGTTCTAGTGTAATACCCTACTCTAGTGTGGTGGTGGTGGATTGCCTCTTGGGCTGATGAAGAACAGTACAAGGGGAAGAACATCCTCCTGAGGTTTGGGGTGTTCTTGTGCTTGGTGAACTAGTGGGTGAGAGCTGGATGAACTGCTCGATGCCCCTATTGTGGTGGCTAGCTCTACTTAAAAAGGCCCTGGTCCTCTCCCCAAATATCGAGCGAGAAGGGAGCCAACAACGGCGGGCAAATTTGAAGGGGGACAGCTAGTACAAGCTATCCTGAAAAAGCGGTGAGGGAGTCCTGGATTAGGGGGTATCCGTACAGCCGGACTATATCCTTTGGCTGGACTGTTGGACTATGAAGATACAAGATTGAAGACTTCGTCCCGTGTCTGGATGTGACTATCCTTGGAGTGGAAGGCAAGCTTGGCAATACGGATATGTAGATCTCCTTCCTTGTAACCGACTCTGTGTAACCCTAGACCCCTCCGGTGTCTATATAAACCGGAGGGTTTAGTCCGTAGGACAACAACAATCATACCATAGGCTTGCTTCTAGGGTTTAGCCTCCATGATCTCGTGGTAGATCAACTCTTGTAATACTCATATCATCAAGATCAATAAAGCAAGAAGTAGGGTATTACCTCCATCGAGAGGGCCCGAACCTAGGTAAACATTCTCTCCCCCGCCTCCTGTTACCATCCGCCTTAGACGCATAGTTCGGGGCCCCCTACCGAGATCCGCCGATTTTGACACCGACATTGGTGCTTTCATTGAGAGTTCCACTGTGCCGTCACTGTAAGGCTTGATGGGTCCTTCGATCATCAGTAACGATGCGGTCCAGGGTGAAGTCTTCCTCCCCGGATAGATCTTTGTATTCGGCGGCTTCGCACTGCGAGCCAACTCGCTTGGCCATCTGGAGCAGATCGAGAGCTACGCCCCTGGCCACAAGGTCAGGTTCGGAAACTTGAACTAGACCGCCGATATCCACGGAGACTTGATCTTCGACGGATTCGAGCCCTTGCCAGGTGCGCTGCACAATCACGACGAGCATGATATAGCTATGCCGTCAGACGTGTTCGGGAGATCACACCGGCAACTACTCCAGCCTTTAATCCGGAGCAAACTGCGCCATCCGAGGACGTGTGGATAGACCCCGCCATGGAGGCTGTACTCTCAGCGAAGATAGAGCCGGATACTGACCTTACCCCTCATGAGAGCCGTGATGCCGAACCACTGGATTCATCTCCAGCCACGGACACCGAGCCGCCTGCGCCCATGCTTATCGAATCGGATTGGGCGCCGATCATGGAGTTCACCTCCGCGGATATCTTTCAGCACTCGCCCTTCGGCGATGTGCTAAATTCGTTAAGATCTCTCTCCTTTTCAGGAGAACCTTGGCCGAACTATGTCCGGCTAGGATGGGATGCGGACGACGAAGAAATTCGTTCCCCACCCACCACCCACTTAGTAGCCATTGTCGACGATTTAACCGACATGCTCGACTTCGACTCCGAAGACATCGATGGTATGGACGACGATGCAGGAGATGAACAGGAACCGCTGCCCACAGGGCACTAGACCGCCACCTCATCATATGATATATACATGGTGGATACACCCAAAGAAGGCAATGGCGATAAGACAGCGGAGGATGACCCCTCCAAGAAGCAACCCAAGCGCCGACGTCAGTGGCACCGCTCTAAGTCTCACCATAGCAAAAGTAGTGATACCGGCACAAGAGGAAGCATTGAAACCTACATCACCAGCATACGATGCGGCTGATCGGCCACCTCGTGGCCGAGATAGAGAGGCAGTTCAGACTGAAGCTCAGCCTGCACCCCGCCGCCACTCAAACAAAAATACCAAGGCCCTAGGCAACACGCGGGACCTGCGAGACGTATTGGAAAATAGGGCAAAGCACACAAGATCGATCTACGGATCACGGGGGCGCGCACCTACGCGGGACGATGACCGTCACGTCGGATACAGTAAAAGTAAATCCGGCCGGGCCGAACACAGCAGACAATACTCATATGAACTACGTCGTGATATAGCCCAGCACAGAGGCACCGCGCACCCCCTATGCTTCACTGACGAAGTAATGGATCATGAATTCCCAGAGGGTTTTTAACCCGTAAATATCGAACCATATGATGGTACAACAGATCCCGCGGTATGGACTGAGGATTTCCTCCTCCACATCCACATGGCTCGCGGTGATGATCTACATGCCATCAAGTACCTCCCACTAAAAGTCAAAGGACCAGCTCGGCATTAGCTCAACATCCGTGACGAGTGGCTCGCCAGGCACCTCGTCCAGGAGAAGCCGAAGTCTATGGCGGCCATCACGACACTCATGACCCGCTTTTGAGCGGGAGAGGATAGCTGGCTGGCTCACAGCAACAACATATCAAGGAACCTTGGCACTTCGGATACCAAGGATATTAACGGCAGACCACGTCGTAGCAGACACAAGCGCCGCAACAACGGCGATAACGCCGAGTATACGACAGTCAATGCCAGATTCAGTGGCTCTTAATCCGGCCAGCGGAAAAAGCCATTCAAAAGAAGTACTCCGGGCCCATCCAGTTTGGACCGCATACTCGATCACTCGTGTCAAATACACGGCACCCTCGATACGCCAGCCAATCACACCAACAGAGAATGCTGGGTGTTCAAGCAGGCCGGCAAGTTAAATGCTGAAAACAAGGACAAGGGGCTGCATAATGACGACGAGGAGGAGCCCCGGCCGCCGAACACAGGAGGACAGAAGAGGTTCCCCCCACAAGTGAGGACGGTGAACATGATATACGCAACCCACATCCCCAAGAGGGAACAGAAGCGTGCACTAAGGGACGTCTATGCGATGGAGCCCGTCGCCCCAAAGTTCAACCCATGGTCCTCCTCACTACAAGAAATATGTCAACTTGTGACCACCACTATTGGTCACTGAAAGGTCACAAATTTCCATTTGCGACCTTTTTGTGACCAAAAACAGAAGGTCAAAAGCTGGCCGTCATAAACTGACTATAGCGAACTTTCTTCTGGAATGGTCGAAGACGTTTACGACCAAAATATGCCTACTGTGGTGTTTTGGTCACTAGCAACCTCCCCAGGCCACGTAGGCATACAGCGTGGCAATCTGACGTGGCACAAGATTCAGCCCGGTCCAATTCGGTGTTTATATGGGCCGAGCCCATTAATTCAGCCCATTTGTTGTTTTTTCTTTCAATTTGGGTAAGCTACACGGGCCGTTGTTTTTCTTTCAATTTGGGTAAGCTACACGGGCCAGGCCCTATAATTCAGCCTTTTTATTTTTGGGTTGTGGCACGTTTTTTCTTTTTTCAAATACGTCCCAATTGTCAGGTTCTGATAAGTGGATACAAATTTCTGATTCTGGTTTGTGGGTCCTTGCTGTCATGGTCATGTTCCTCAGATTTCAATATGCCAATAATTAAACAACCAATATTTAAATCAAAATAGACAGAAACAAGTGTAATACTTCAAATAACAAGAAGCAACAATCTGTTACATCAACACACATACAACATTTCATTCAAAAACAGAGAGAAGATACATGAAATTCTGGAGTTCACAATGCCCAGATAACCCAGCTATTATTACTTAACTTGCTATACAAAAATGTCTTGGCGCTTCTTTGAACATCTTTCATCTTGAATTTAGGCAAAATATCTGCCAACAAGAAAACAGAACAGCGAGGATATAGTGAATAACAACGGCAGTGCTATTTAGTAAGATTAAGTCCAAAAAGAAACATGCATGAAAACATGCTCGAGTACTTCTTGTAGACAACCTTCAGCTTGTTGTCAGGTGCGATGGAGTGCGAGGCCACCAGGATCTTGGCAGCGTCCCTGAAATCAATCATCACACAAAAGGGTCGTCTCTGTCAGTGCGTGCCCCTGAATGAAATCATCACAGATTCAAGCTACGAGAGATTCAGTAGTGTGCATGTATAGCTTACATCAGTTGTGCTTCAGTAAAGCCAGTGCGGTGCTTCAGAGTGTCGGTCCACAAAGGGGTCTTCTTGAGGGTGAGCCTGGCGGCGTAGACAGCAGCGGCGGCCACCATGGAGGTCTTGGACTGCACCAGCCCGTACTGCAGCAGCGCCAGCTCCGCGAAGAAGAAGACGGTGTTCTCCATCTAAACACACATTCAGGGGAAGACGAGGGAAACATCAATCAGCACACAGACTCGCTGCTTTGGCAAAATGGCAAATACATCTGAAGAATTTGCATGCTGTGTAGTATGTAAAAGTCTGAAGTTCTTCTTTTACCTCCTTGTCGTTCTTGTGATCTGAGGAAGACGCGGCCTTGGCGAAATGCACCAGAAACTGGCAGCAAGCAGTAGACACCATGCAAAATGTCATTAGCGGCAGCAAGCTGCACATTTTAACTAAACAGCACTTTGCATCATCTTTTCAGGCATAACATGGGAGTTTACTCTAATATGAGATCACTATGAATATAATGATGGAAACAAGTAATTTTTGTCCTTAATTGTAAGACATGCGGCAGCACTCATATGATCAAGAAATCTAACTGCAAATGCCCTGTGCAACAAAAGCTCACACGTGTATTTAAGCAATGCCCTGTGCAAGATTATAATTATTTCTCCTACCATAACTTGGTGACTTCCCCCTCAAAATGATGGAAAGTAGCTATAGGTATATTATTGCTCTCTGACCTATTATTGCTCTCTGACCTAGTATTATACTTGTTGTCTGACACAAGTAGGGCCATGAACAAGTTTCTGTTTCAAAAAACTTCCTTCACAATGCAATATTTTGGGAATGGCATAATCATACAACTTGTAAGAGATGGACTCAGGGATGGTAAGGAAACATCAGATGAGGGGAGGGGAAGGTGCAGACGCTTGTACTCGTTGCCAAGCAGAACGATCAGCTTCGCTATGACAGGTTTGAGGACCCCCGTCGCCACGCTGACGAGAGCCGCCTCCATGGTCATGCTAGCTCAGAGCTCGGCCAGTCAACCGTGCGTGGAGCCGTGGAGGTCAGGTTGCTGAATGCACGGACAGTAAATAGCTAGCTCCAAATTGACAACCTGAAAAGAGGATTGGTTAGTACACTGAAAAGAGTAAATAGCCAGCTCCAAAGTTAAGGTACTGGAATATAAAGACACATTGGAATATATTTCTAATTTGACCATAAATAGGCATGAATAATAAGCTCTACAGGCACTCCCCAAGATAAGTACACGCAGTAGGTTTTGTTTTATAGTTATCTACATTACAGTTATCGGTTTGCAACATACTATTTATATCTAGAACCAGAATAGTTATCTACATTACAATAATCCTTAGTAATGCATAAATAATGCAGATATCTCTGTATAAATTAGCTTTATGTAACTTCTTCTTGTACATATACAAACATCCCCAAAGATAGGAAGGTCTAATGCTTTCCCTCAAAAAAAACTCTGTACTAGTTATGATGAATCAACATAGATTCATCTCTTTTTGCAGCTCTTGAGTAGTAGAAAGTATTTCACAGCATAATGTTTGCACTGCTTGGATGAATACAATATGATTTCAGATAGGCACAACTTATGGTCTCAAACAAGCACAATTGATGATTTTCAAACAAGAATAACACAATACTGATTGATCTTGAACCATGCCAATAGACACAGGAATGGTACCAACAGGTCAGAAAGCATTCTACATTTACCAATTATAAAGCAATACAAGCAGAGATAAATAGGTCTACAAGTGCTTAGCCATAGATTTCCCCAACAGCCCTTTAGTCTGTAGCGGGAGCAGAAATAATATGTTGACAAGCTCCGATTTTAGTATAATTTGACCCACGAGAACGAATTGTTCTAACCAACATACAAACCTAACCTAATACACCACAGAATCGTAGATTCTAAGACCATGCCAACGCTAATCGGCTCTGCCAGTGCAACGGGATCTCAAGGAAGCCATTTCTACAGAGCCGCGCCCCGAATCAAAAAATGCGAGATGGGAGCGCAATCCCACCTCTGACCCTGTTGCAGAAGGGGCACGCCTGGTACTGGTAGAGCACGACGTTCCGAGGAAGCAGGTCGTGGGCAGCCGCTCCTTGGCTTGCACCTCGGCCACCGCCACCGTGGCGAACGTGCACCGCGGCCCTGCATCACCTCCCACGCCTTCATTCCGTCCGCCACCGCCGCCACTGGCGTCACCTCCCGAGAAGGAACAGAAACAGAGCCCAGTTCAGCAGCAGGAAAATCGACTGGCTAAGCTAGGAGAAGGAAGTTGGCTCACTTGCGGAGGAGCGCGGTGACGACCTAGCGGACGAGTGGTGCGGCGATGGGAGGGGAAGCCGAGACCCCTCGCTTCCCCCACCGCGGCCTCCATCGGGTGGGAGACGGAGGGAGACGAAGGCGGGGCGGCAGGGTGCCTCGATCTGGATCGAGGAGAGGGAGGCCGTGCGCTGGATCTTGCCGGAGGGGAGGGAGGGAGGAGCAGAGCATGGGGATCTTGGAGCACGCTGGATCTTGCCGGAGGGGAGGGGAGGGAGGAGAGCGAGGGGAGGGGTGGGTGGCGGCGAGGGGAGGGGAGGTGGGAGGGATCGCTAGGGTTCGCGGGGGGGAGTGCAGGCTGTGTCCTGTGGGTTGTTGGGGTAGGTGGCGTGAGAAACATGACGAGGGAGCACTGCCGTTGGATCCGGGTGGATCGGACGGTGCTCGATCCATGATCCGCGTGGCATGCCTCTGAACCAATCAAAACAGAGTACATGTGCGCGACGTCCATGACCATTTAAGTAGGTCGTAACCGGCTGAAAATAAAGTGCACATCTCTTTGGCTAAGAGAACTGACTCTTTTTGCGCCGTCTTTTGGTGGTTCCCCTCCGCCGGTGACTTCTTGGACGTGGCGGTGAGGAGGGTCGTCGGATCCCGCGCGTGTGGATCATTTTAGCTTTAGGTTTTAGGGTCCTAGTAGCTTAGGTTTTTGGATCATTCGATGTCTCGACTTCAAGGGCGGAGGCGTCAATACTGAATAAAGAAGCTCTGGATTTCTATCCGGCAAGGCCGCCAGCAAGGACCTCGGCACGTAGAAGAGCAGGGCATCGAGGTGGTGGTCGCGAGCGAGGAGTTCGTCGTCATCACCTTCGCGGTGACCGAAGACACGTAGTCATACCCGTCGTTTTGACAACATTTTGAAAGAAATTCAAAAAACAGTGTTCTCATATTGTGCACAAGGGTGCATAGTAGAATGGAAAACAATGTTGCCTAAGGAAGTTTTCATTTCCTTTTGACGAAAAAATCATTTTCCATTTTTCGAGTGCACAAAATGAGGGTTTTTTGTGAAGAACCTACCAAATAATTATTGCAAAATTGGACCAAATCAATTTTATAAAATATTAGGCCATATTTAATGCACAATTGACCAAATGGTTGGGTGTCAAAAGTTTTGATCCACCTCTGGTGAAAAAGACAAATTTCCACCGATTCAGCAGGAAGCGGATCAAATTTGAACTGCAGCTACCTCATAGTTTCCTCTTTATGTTTTCCAAAAATCATTTCTAGGTACTTAAGTATCTATATAATCAGAGAAAGACCAAAAAAATTGCAAGATTCAACCACTAGCTAGGAACGGTCATTCCCGCCGTTTTGACCACATTTTGAAACGGGCATAAAAAATTCATAAAAAAATCAAAAAAATGGAAAACCTTCGCATTGTGTCATTACATATGACCAAGTTGCCAGAAAAAATAATAAACTTGTAATACGACAATTATTTTAAAAAAGTGTTCTCGGAAATGAGCTATCACGTGTGGAGATCAATGGCTTTCAAGCCAAATGATCAATCTTATGGCCACATTCATGGCATGGTTTGTTCAAATGATCTCATATTGTGCATAAGGGTGCATATTGGAATGGCAAACAATGTTGCCTAAGGAAGTTTTCATTTTCTTTGGACGAAAAAACCATTTTCCATTTTTCGAGTGCCCGAAAGGAGGGTTTTTTGTGAAGGACCTCCCTAATAATTGTTGCAAAATTGGACCAAATCATTTTTCTAAAATACTAGGCCATATTTAATGCATAATTGACCAAATGGTTGGGTGTCAAAAGTTTTGATCCACCTCTGGTGAAAAAGACAAATTTCCGCCGATTTAGTTGGAAGCGGGTCAAATTTGAACTGCAGTTGCCTCATAGTTTGCTATTTTTTTTTTCCAAAAATCATTTCTAGGTACATAAGTATCTATTTAATCAGAGAAAGACCAAAAAAATTCCAAGATTCAACCACTAGCTAGGAACGGTCAAGCCCGCCGTTTTGACCGCATTTTGAAACGGGCATAAAAAATTCAAAAAAAATCAAAAAAAATGGAAAACCTTCGCATTGTGTCATCATATGTGGCCAAGTTCCTAGGAAAAATAACAAACTTGTAATACGGCAAATATTTTAAAAAAGTGTTCTCAGAAACGAGCTATCATGTGTGGAGATCAATGGCTTTCAAGGTAAATGATCAACCTTATGGCCACATTCATAGCATAGTTTGTTCAAATGATCTCATATTGTGCACAAGAGTGCATATTGGAATGGCAAACAATGTTGCCTAAGGAAGTTTTCATTTTCGTTGGACGAAAAAACCATTTTCCATTTTTCGAGTGCCCGAAAGGAGGTTTTTTTGTGAAGGAACTACCAAATAATTGTTGCAAAATTGGACCAAATCATTTTTATAAAATACTAGGCCATATTTAATGCACAATTGACAAAATGGTTGGGTGTAAAATTTTTTGATCCACCTCTCGTGAAAAAGACAAATTTCCGCCGATTCAATTGGAAGCGGGTCAAATTTGAACTGCAGCTGCCTCATAGTTTGCTATTTATTTTTGCCAAAAATCATTTCTAGGTACATAAGTATCTATTTAATCAGAGAAACACCAAAATTTTTCCAAGATTCAACCACTAGCTAGGAACGGTCATTCCCGCCGTTTTGACCGCATTTTGAAACGGGCATAAAAAATTCAAAAAAATCAAAAAATTGGGAAACCTTCGCATTGTGTCATTATATGTGGCCAAGTTCCTAGGAAAAATAACAAACTTGTAATACGACAATTATTTTAAAAAAGTGTTCTCAGAAACGAGCTATCATGTGTGGAGATCAATGGCTTTCAAGCCAAATGATCAATCTTATGGCCACATTCATGGCATAGTTTGTTCAAATGATCTCATATTGTGCACAAGGGTGCATATTGGAATGGCAAACAATGTTGCCTAAGGAAGTTTTCATTTTCGTTGGACGAAAAAACCATTTTCCATTTTTCGAGTGCCCGAAAGGAGGTTTTTTTGTGAAGGAACTACCAAATAATTGTTGCAAAATTGGACCAAATCATTTTTATAAAATACTAGGCCATATTTAATGCACAATTGACAAAATGGTCTGGTGTAAAAAATTTTGATCCACCTCTCGTGAAAAAGACAAATTTCCGCCGATTCAGTTGGAAGCGGGTCAAATTTGAACTGCAGCTGCCTCATAGTTTGCTATTTATTTTTGCCAAAAATCATTTCTAGGTACATAAGTATCTATTTAATCAGAGAAACACCAAAATTTTTCCAAGATTCAACCACTAGCTAGGAACGGTCATTCCCGCCGTTTTGACCGCATTTTGAAACGGGCATAAAAAATTCAAAAAAAATCAAAAAATTGGGAAACCTTCGCATTGTGTCATTATATGTGGCCAAGTTCCTAGGAAAAATAACAAACTTGTAATACGGCAATTATTTTAAAAAAGTGTTCTCAGAAACGAGCTATCATGTGTGGAGATCAATGGCTTTCAAGCCAAATGATCAATCTTATGGCCACATTCATGGCATAGTTTGTTCAAATGATCTCATATTGTGCACAAGGGTGCATATTGGAATGGCAAACAATGTTGCCTAAGGAAGTTTTCATTTTCGTTGGACGAAAAAACCATTTTCCATTTTTCGAGTGCCCGAAAGGAGGTTTTTTTGTGAAGGAACTACCAAATAATTGTTGCAAAATTGGACCAAATCATTTTTATAAAATACTAGGCCATATTTAATGCACAATTGACAAAATGGTCTGGTGTAAAATTTTTTGATCCACCTCTCGTGAAAAAGACAAATTTCCGCCGATTCAGTTGGAAGCAGGTCAAATTTGAACTGCAGTTGCCTCATAGTTTGCTATTTATTTTTTCCAAAAATCATTTCTAGTTACATAAGGACCTATTTAATCATAAATACATGGTTTGGTGGCGATACGTCGAGGTTTGGGTGGTGGCCGAGGGCCCCAACTCTAGAGCGCGTAAACTCGCATGCCCGCCGCGTGGTCACCGCGTGACCGTGGCGTTGCCATGTGTTCTGGGCGGCCTAGGCATGTCTAGTGGGTTGGGCACTCCCCAGGTTGGTGCTAGGAAGAAAATTACAACATAAGGTTCTCACGAGGAGACCAATTGATTCTCAAACATGAATTAGCAGCCAAGTGTTTGATTAGCGGTACGGGAAATGTACATGGCTAATGGGCGTGAGTTTTGGCTGAGGATGATCAGTTACTAAGAAGACCGTTTTCAGAAATTTTCAGCTCAAAAGGAGGAGCCTGGGTGGTACTTGCTTTGCAAACCACCACACTAGACATAAATACGAATGTTGAAGCTCGGCTCAAAATAATGAATGGATTGAGCTGGCATTTGGTGGAGGATGGTTATTTGGGCATAGGAAAGCACTGTAGAAAATGGATACTATTTGGACATGCCAAAGTGGTACTTCCTTCACAAACTGTTACTCTGAACAGAATAGGAAAATGAACATTTTTGAATTATTTTTGAACTAGGCAAGGAAGGTTTTTACATATTTGACGAAGATATGACCCAAAGAATTTATGAGATTTTTTTGAGAATTTTGGGAATGACAGAAATATAGGTTGCTTCACAACCTAGGGCAAAAACTGCCACATGGACATGCCACATAGGCAAAACTGATGAGGTGGCGCCTAGTCATAGCAACCCACCATAATTTACAAGGCTATGACCATCTATATTGGTCGTTAACAACTAGAAATAAGGCAGCGGACTAGCGCTGTTTGCTTTATGACCTTTTCGTGTGAGGAAATTACGACCTTTCTGACCAAAATGGTCGCAATGGTTTAGGGTTTGGAGCCCCCCGAACAGCTTTTGACCAATTGGTCTGAAATGGTCATAAATTTATGACCAATTCTTCGAGGGTCACTGACAGAAGGTCATAAGTTGACATATTTCTTGTAGTGCCTGTCCGATCACTTTCGATCGCAGGGACCACCCCACTAGTATCCGTCATGGCGAATCTGCCGCATTGGTCTTAGACCCCATCATTGACGGATTTCACCTCACTAGAGTCCTTATGGACGGCGACAGCAGCCTGAACCTGCTCTATCAGGATACAGTGTGCAAAATGGGTATAGACCCCTCGAGGATCAAACCCACAAAAGCGACCTTTAAATACCCCTCGAGGATCAAACCCCTCGAGAGTTTTTAAAACAACCCTTAGCAAATCTCGAGGACGAGATTTTTCTTAAGGGGGGTAGTGTTGTGACACCAAAAAAATTTTGACCTTGTTTTACTAATTAAAATTTTGCCAGGAATTAAAACTTTTATTTTCTGAGCTCCCTTTTGATTTTTAACCTTGTTATTATGGAGTTTTTCCCAAAGTGAAAACTTTTCAAATATGTTTTTGGACTTGTTTAAACTCTCAAGGAAAAACTTTGAGCCAACCCTGCTAAACCCCTAAGTACAGGAGCATGCACTCTTTGGAACAATTTTGATCCATGTTATGATGCCATTTACTCCCTCTCCAGAAGTATAGTTTTGTAAAACTTGCACTAGCAAGTTTCTCCTTTTTGCAAACTAACTTCACCACCCCCTCTTTCTTCTAAAGAGACCCCACCCTGGGAGATTTGGCCACCCCAAGAACTGCCTAGGTTCCTTTTGCATTTTGTCAAACACCATGTAGGCATGACCAGTTTTGGCATGAGTTTTAGCTTGCATTGTGATCTTGCTTCCCTTGCCTAGCTATCTTGTCCAATAGACTCCTCACTACTCATAACCTGGGTCTGCTAATTTCCAGCCTCCCCCGAGACCTCTATCGCGCCCTGGCATTTTGTCGAACAGGTCCTGCGCGTGCACTGGGCGCGCCCAGAGCGCGCCAACTGCAGCCGCGCACCGAGCCGCCGCGTCGCGCGCCCTTGGCTTGAACCGCACGGCAGAACCTCTCCTAGCACTCCCCTCCTCACCGCGTCACGCCAAAAGGCCCCGACCGCCCCCTGGCACCCTACAGTGCCGCCGTCAGATGCCATTTGGCGGCACGCTCACGGCCGCAACCGCTGCCCGACCACGCCTGCGCTCGCCAGCGCCGCCCAAGCTCCCAGCGCTTGCCACCTGCCTCCTGGAGCAGTGCGTGCTCATCCACAACTTCGTCCCCTAGCGTTCGTCGCCGCCACGTCGCCCTAACTACAGAACGGCGGTCGCCGGCAAGCTTATCCACGGCCGCCGCAAACCGACTCGATTGTGCTATAAAAGAGGCCCCCGAGCTCAAACCCGTGCGCAGGCAGTCTCACGCCACTTCACTCTTGCCCCTTTGGCCGTCAATCGAAGGAAGGGAGTCATCTTCTTCCTCCCCGGCAGCTCCATCCGCCACCATTGCCCCGACCATTCCGGCGCTACCAGGGCCTCCCCCTCTCCACTCTCTCCACCAGGAACCCCCACATCCTCCCGTGAGCCCGTTCCACTACTCAATCTTGATCGAGACTCGCCGCGGGCAAATTTTCACTTTTTCCGACGATCACCGTCCGCCGCGGAGCTCGCCGTCGACAGCTCCGTCTACCCCAGAGTACAAAACAACCACCGGAGTGACCGCCTCGACCCCCTGAATCCGTGGATGGCCTCATTTTAGCGATCAGCGCCGCCGTTCGCCGGCGGGCATCGCCGGAGTCCCGCCCCTCCTCTCGGGCGGAGGGAGAAGAGGGAGGTGGACTAGTCAAACCTGACTGGTGGGCCAGGCGGGCCCACTGTCAGCGACCCAGGCGCAGTCCACGCTGGATAAGTGGAAGCGCATTTCAAAAATACGCCTTCGACGTGTACGTTTTTAACTAAACTGTTTTCTTTTCTGTTTAATTTAAATAACAGATTTGACTAAACTTTGACTGACAATAACTCTTTAAATATAACTCCAAATGAAGTGATTCTTTTTCCTACATCTCTTAAATTCTGTCTAGTTTATTTTAAGATTTATTTGAAAATTTTCCAAACAACTTTCTGTGCTGTTTTAATTGTATGTGTTAATTCATACATATTCCTTTAAATAGGATTTTGGAAGATTTCAAGATGTTTCAGATGCACCCCTCTTTTCCATGACCTAAAGGCAAGCATTCTGAACCCTGGTGTAATTTTGTGTGTGTTGTTTGGCCCGATGACAACACCACCCCGACACTTGCATGCGTCATTTTATGTGAGGATGTGATCCTACTCGTAAGTGCATATAGTGAATTTCATGCTAATGGACTTGACATGTTATGTGATTGAAACCACCGCCATACACTTTCCACGCATACCGGAAGGAATGCCGGGAAGACCTCTGTCTTGGGTAGACGCGGTCTTGTCCCTAGTCCTCCGTTGAGACGGTCGTGTCCGGTATGGCATGATGGGGTATGTCGTATGGTGTTTCTATCTGTTGGTTGAAGTATATGCATTGTTATGCTAATCTTGCAGGAAATATTACTACCTCCTGAGTCGACCATAGATCGAGTCTTGTTCCGGTAAGCCCCATACTTGTTTCGTACTGCCACAGGTCCCTACCGTAAGTAGGGTATGGTTCAGTAAGTTGTTAACCCTTGTCTTGGCACACACCATACAGAGAGGCCATGGTGGAAGATACCGGCTGCATCCGGTAGGCATGCCACCTGGTCCGGGGGCATGGGTGTTTCGGTTGTAGCCGAAGGGGGTAGCTCCCCTAGTTTGCGCGCGGTATAAATTTTGTGATCCCATGCTACGTCGAGGTTGTACCCTCCCCACTTAGAGTTTGCTTGACAGGTGTCGTGGGTGATTCCAGACATCGGTGAGTTAAGCTGGTGTGTGCAAGTCAGGTGTGTTTTCAATTAAAAGACCGTAGATGGAATTAGTACCGATGGACTAAAGGAATCCGTTACTCGTGGGTAAATAGTACACCTTCTGTAGAGATTAAACCTATTCGAATAGCTGTGTCCATGGTTAAGGATTACAGTCTGGGATGGGTCAAGTGTTGGTCTTAGTGTCGGTCTTCGGAGGTGAAACTGTTAAACCAGAACGGGAATTACTACTTGTGACCTGTGATGATTATGATTATTACTATTGTTGACTAACCCGTGATATTATTGTTATCATCGAGTATCTCTGGGATGGTTCTACCTCCGGGATATTCACTATCATTATTCCTTTTAAAGCCCTTTATGTGGCGTCACTCAGACGCCCGACTGTGGCATTTCTTTTAAAGCCCTGTAGGTGGTGTCGCTCAGACGCCCGACTGTGGCATTTCTTTTAAAGCCCTGTATGTGGTGTCGCTCAGACGCCTGACTGTGGCATTTCTTTTAAAGCCCTGTAGGTGGTGTCGTTCAGACGCCCGACTGTGGAATTTCTTTTAAAGCCCTGTATGTGGTGTCGCTCAGACGCCCGACTGTGGCATTTCTTTTAAAGCCCTGTATGTGGTGTCGCTCAGACGCCCGACTGTGGCATTTCTTTTAAAGCCCTGTATGTGGCGTCGCTCAGACGCCCGACTATGGCATGTTTAGTTATTCCCTTTACTTAACTGTTTACCCTTGACTTACTTAATTAATATACTCGCGTGCATCATGAACCTTACACCATAGTTATCAGAATGATCATAGAATGTTTTGAAGCATGATTATTTGTGGCTATATTATACTTGTGTTCTTAATGTTTGCGAGTACATTCAAAGTACTCACTGGCTTGTCCCTGGCTATTGTCTTGGCCAGATGTATTGCCTGGGGAGGAGCGTTGTGGCGACCGCTTCGGAACCTGAGCAACGGTGATAGCAGCCTCGCGAAGATAGGAGTTAACCTGGTCAGCTGTTCCTGTGGGAAATGGAGTCCCATAACCGTGGTGATCCACAAAACGCTTCCGCCCTCAACCACTAGAAACCATTTGTTGTACTCATAGGCCACAATGGGCTTGTACTACATATTTTTGTACTTTTGCTTGGAATTTCTGTATCAAGTTGGTGTCTCATCAGCTAACAGTAATCCTGGGGCTGGTGAGCACAACGGCCATTTTCTAGAAATTAATGTCCGGAAAACTGGTCGTGACAGACTTGGTATCAGAGCCAGGCTGACCATTGGCTAATCCTATCCTAGCTAGGTCAATAAACCTAGACAGACCAACCCACCAAGCCATAACCAAAACCCCAGCCAAGCTTCTCATACAAGATAGCCCCACAGTGACCCGACACCTTTTGGCAGTCGGTGCCCAACCTATCAACCTAGTCGTCGATCAAGCGCTAGTGACCGGCATCCTGAATAGTCTTTCTCGCAAGCGTGCGAAGGAAGACTCCGTCCCCTTTTTCCTATAAAAAGGGCACGTTAGCCCCAACTAGCACAGCACAGCCACTATCCCAAACCGAACCACAATGCCTGGTCCTGTCGTGCACACTGAGACCACAGCAACCAACCTTGGAGGTTTTGTGACCATACTCGCAAACCTCACCCGTCGTGCCTATGCGTTAGAAGAGACCCCAGAATCTGTTGTGTACCAAGGGTCCATGAGCGGTGAGAGCCGTCAATTCTGTGCCACTGTGCATGTCTATGGTAGGGGTCTAGCACCCGAGCGCCCCTACAGGTTCACTGGAAGGACGACTTCCTTTGAGCCTCAAGCCATCCAACTAGCTGCTCGAGAAGCTATAATTCATCTCCGGCACTTGTCACCCAGAGTTAACTGTCGCTCGTTCAACTACTACCCCAGACGGGAAGGATATGGTAGACCACCCCAAGTTGCCAACGGAGATCACGAAACAGATCCTGCATTGTTGCACCTAGTGCGCTACGTAAGTGCACTGGAGGAACTGTGCGGTCAGGTCACTATTGATCTTATCGCAGCTCGTGGGGAGCTGGTCCGTCGAGCCCCGGCGAGAGAGGAGGACGAGCCCAGCGTCGACAACACAGTCGTGTTGTTTGGACAACCGATCGAGCCCCTGAGGTCTACCCCAGCCATCGGCCAAAGTGTTGCGATAACCCCAGAAGTGCTTCGTCGCATCTTGGGAGCACACTCCAACGGGGTTGTAGCCAACAATCCCCGAGATGGTCATCATCGCTACCCCGAGCCTGTAGCCCCTCAACCCACTCCAGCTAATTCCGACCGTGAGAACCGCGGAGACGCCTCAACATCCACCAGGCACGCCCGCTTGGATGTAAATGAGGTAGACTAAGTCACCCGAGTAATATCGAGTCCCAGTGTATTCTCGCTTGTGACCGTGTGACCTTGTAAATAAACGCCGCCTGTCATGAGCCCCTGCAGCCTTGCATGGGTATGCCAGCATTTCTAACCCAGACACAGTCGCCAAAAAACCCCACAGTAACACGTCACCCCGGTGAAATGTGTGTATCTGTGGCTTGACTCCGACCCGTGGAGCGGAGCTGGAAGTTTCCTTACCGTTCACCATGGAAAAAGTGACCCAGCTCCAGTTCTATAAAAGGCCACCGCGTGACCTTGCCAAAGCACCTCTCACCTTGTGCACCACCCTCACAACCATTTCTCGCCATGCCGAGCCCCAGCATTCATCTGAGAACCCTAGATGCAACCCCGGGTAGTTTTGTCAAGATATTGTGGGATTTTACCTGCAGTACCATGGGCGCTATGCAGCCACCCCAGTACGAGCTGTTCAAATCAAGAATCACCTCTTTCACCTCGAGATACTGGGCAGCAGTGCACATCCCTCCCGTGAACTCAGACCAAGACCCAACAGAGGTCTCCTTCGTGGGGAAATCTATGCCAACCCCACTCATGGCCATAGAGGCTACTGCAAACGAAGCGCTTGCTCGCCTTCGATTCGCGGTACCCTATGCCAGCGAACGAGGGTATTATTACTTTCCGAGCCGTGCAGCAACCGGTGGAGTGTCATCTTTTCCCGGTGGACGAATTAAGAAGGACCCAGTCCTAGCTAACCTGGTCCAGTACGTCATCGCTCAAGAACGCTTCACCCAGCATGTGATGAGCTATCTCCAGAGTCTCGCGGATTTAAATCCTCAGATCGCCATCGGCAGATCACTGAGGCCTGGCCAAGAGAGACGCATTCATCGACTGGTTAAACCCCTTTCCCCGATAGAAGAGGAATGTGTCTCAGTACCAGAAACATTCTCGCAGGACCCCATCCAGTTACCGTTTCCATTTTAAACGTCACTGTTGTGTTCATGGTTACAACATTTAATTATGTATTATAACTTATGCGTGACAACCTGAGCTTGCGCGACGAATAAGTTATTTGGCTTCTACTAATATGTATGGTTTTGTTGTGACTTGTGCTCCTTTATTTTAACCGTTTTCCCTCGCGAAAAAATCCCGGAGAGTTTTTAAAACAACCCTTAGCAAATCTCGAGGACGAGATTTTTCTTAAGGGGGGTAGTGTTGTGACACCAAAAAATTTTTGACCTTGTTTTACTAATTAAAATTTTGCCAGGAATTAAAACTTTTATTTTCTGAGCTCCCTTTTGATTTTTAACCTTGTTATTATGGAGTTTTTCCCAAAGTGAAAACTTTTCAAATATGTTTTTGGACTTGTTTAAACTCTCAAGGAAAAACTTTTCTTGTCTTAGTAGAGCTAATTACAAAATTAAATTGCTTGATCTTTATTTTTCTTGAAAAATGGTTTTTGAAGGTTATAAGGCCATATTTGAACTACAACCTCTTCACAAATTTATTCAAGAATCCCACCAAAATTTGGAGATGTCATGTGAAGTTTTTAAATCACTTTTGTGCAAAAATATCTTTTATTCTTGAAATAATTTGAGCTCTACACCTAATTTTCTTCTCTGGTCTAGTGGGCATGATTGCACTACAACCCATTTAAATATTTCTTTCTAGCCTCCACCAAAAATTATGAGATGTTAGTAGCAGCATATGATTCAACTTTATGCAAAAACATAGAGTTGTTCTTTGGAGAATTTGAGTGAATCAACCTCATCTCCATTCTGGCCCAACTTGCTGGTTTGTACAGCAACCACATTTTCAGTTGCTCCTTTACCCATGATTCCTTTTTCTACTTGTAGCCAACCCTGCTAAACCCCTAAGTACAGGAGCATGCACTCTTTGGAACAATTTTGATCCATGTTATGATGCCATTTACTCCCTCTCCAGAAGTATAGTTTTGTAAAACTTGCACTAGCAAGTTTCTCCTTTTTGCAAACTAACTTCACCACCCCCTCTTTCTTCTAAAGAGACCCCACCCTGGGAGATTTGGCCACCCCAAGAACTGCCTAGGTTCCTTTTGCATTTTGTCAAACACCATGTAGGCATGACCAGTTTTGGCATGAGTTTTAGCTTGCATTGTGATCTTGCTTCCCTTGCCTAGCTACCTTGTCCAATAGACTCCTCACTACTCATAACCTGGGTCTGCTAATTTCCAGTCTCCCCCGAGACCTCTATCGCGCCCTGGAATTTTGTCGAACAGGTCCTGTGCATGCACTGGGCGCGCCCAGAGAGCGCCAACTGCAGCCGCGCACCGAGCCGCTGCGTCGCGCGCCCTTGGCTTGAACCGCACGGCAAAACCTCTCCTAGCACTCCCCTCCTCACCGCGTCACGCCAAAAGGCCCTGACCGCCCCCTGGCACCCTACAGCGCCGCCGTCAGATGCCATTTGGCGGCACGCTCGCGGCCGCAACCGCTGCCCGACCACGCCTGCGCTCGCCAGCGCCTCCCAAGCTCCCAGCGCTTGCCACCTGCCTCCTGGAGTAGTGCGTGCTCATCCACAACTTCGTCCCCTAGCGTTCGTCGCCGCCACGTCGCCCTAACTACAGAACGGCGGTCGCCAGCAAGCTTATCCACGGCCGCCGCAAACCGAATCGATTGTGCTATAAAAGAGGCCCCCGAGCTCAAACCCGTGCGTAGGCAGTCTCACGCCACTTCACTCTTGCCCCTTTGGCCGTCAATCGAAGGAAGGGAGTCGTCTTCTTCCTCTCCGGCAGCTCCATCCGCCACCATTGCCCCGACCATTCCGGCGCTACCAGGGCCTCCCCCTCTCCACTCTCTCCACCAGGAACCCCCACATCCTCCCGTGAGCCCGTTCCACTACTCAATCTTGATCGAGACTCGCCGCGGGCAATTTTTCACTTTTTCCGACGATCACCGTCCGCCGCGGAGCTCGCCGTCGACAGCTCCATCTACCCCAGAGTACAAAACAACCACCGGAGTGACCGCCTCGACCCCCTGAATCCGTGGATGGCCTCCGTTTAGCGAGCAGCGCCGCCGTTCGCCGGCGGGCATCGCCGGAGTCCCGCCCCTCCTCTCGGGCGGAGGGAGAAGAGGGAGGTGGACTAGTCAAACCTGACAGGTGGGCCAGGCGGCCCCACTGTTAGCGACCCAGGCGCAGTCCATGCTGGATAAGTGGAAGCGCATTTCAAAAATACGCCTTCGACGTGTACGTTTTTAATTAAACCGTTTTCTTTTTTGTTTAATTTAAATAACATATTTGACTAAACTTTGACTGACTATAACTCTTTAAATATAACTCCAAATGAAGTGATTCTTTTTCCTACATCTCTTAAATTCTGTCTAGTTTATTTTAAGATTTATTTCAAAATTTTCCAAACAACTTTCTGTGCTGTTTTAATTGTATGTGTTAATTCATACATATTCCTTTAAATAGGATTTTGGAAGATTTTAAGATGTTTTGGATGCACCCCTCTTTTCCATGACCTAAAGGCAAGCATTCTGAACCCTGGTGTAATTTTTGTGTGTGTTGTTTGGCCCGGTGACAACACCACCCCGACACTTGCATGCGTCATTTTATGTGAGGATGTGATCCTACTCGTAAGTGCATATAGTGAATTTCATGCTAATGGAGTTGACATGTTATGTGATTGAAACCACCGCCATACACTTTTCATGCATACCGAAAAGAATGCCGGGAAGACCTCTGTCTTGGGTAGACGCGGTCTTGTCCCTAGTCCTCCGTTGAGACGGTCGTGTCCGGTATGGCATGATGGGGTATGTCATATGGTGTTTCTATCTGTTGGTTGAAGTATATGCATTGTTATGATAATCTTGCAGGAAATATTACTTCCTCCTGAGTCGACAATAGATCGAGTCTTGTTCCGGTAACCCCCATACTTGTTTCGTACTACCACAGGTCCCTACCGTAAGTAGGGTATGGTTCAGTAAGTTGTTAACCCTTGTCTTGGCACACACCGTACAGAGAGGCCATGGTGGAAGATACCGGCTGCATCCGGTAGGCATGCCACCTGGTCCGGGGGCATGGGTGTTTCGGTTGTAGCCAAAGGGGGTAGCTCCCCTAGTTTGCGCGCGGTATAAATTTTCTGATCCCATGCTACGTCGAGGTTGTAGCCTCCCCACTTAGAGTTTGCTTGACAGGTGTCGTGGGTGATTCCAGACACCGGTGAGTTAAGCTGGTGTGTGCAAGTCAGGTGTGTTTTCAATTAAAAGACCGTAGACGGAATTAGTCCCGATGGACTAAAGGAATCCGTTACTCGTGGGTAAAGAGTACACCCTCTGCAGAGATTAAACCTATTCGAATAGCCGTGTCCATGGTTAAGGATTACAGTCTGGGATGGGTCAAGTGTCGGTCTTCGGAGGTGAAACTGTTAAACCAGAACGGGAATTACTACTTGTGACCTGTGATGATTATGATTATTACTATTGTTGACTAACCCGTGATATTATTGTTATCATCGAGTATCTCTGGGATGGTTCTACCTCCGGGATATTCACTATGATTATTCCTTTTAAAGCCCTTTATGTGGCGTCGCTCAGATGCCCGACTGTGGCATTTCTTTTAAAGCCCTGTAGGTGGTGTCGCTCAGACGCCCGACTGTGGCATTTCTTTTAAAGCCCTGTAGGTGGTGTCGCTCAGACGCCCGACTGTGGCATTTCTTTTAAAGCCCTGTATGTGGTGTCGCTCATACGCCCGACTGTGGCATTTCTTTTAAATCCCTGTAGGTGGTGTCGCTCAGACGCCCGACTGTGGCATTTCTTTTAAAGCCCTGTATGTGGTGTCGCTCAGACGCCCGACTGTGGCATTTCTTTAAAGCCCTGTATGTGGTGTCGCTCAGACGCCCGACTGTGGCATTTCTTTTAAAGCCCTGTATGTGGCGTCGCTCAGACGCCCGACTATGGCATGTTTAGTTATTCCCTTTACTTAACTGTTTACCCTTGACTTACTTAATTAATATACTCGCGTGCATCATGAACCTTACACCATAGTTATCAGAATGATCATAGAATGTTTTGAAGCATGATTATTTGTGGCTATATTATACTTGTGTTCTTAATGTTTGCGAGTACATTCAAAGTACTCACTGGCTTGTCCCTGGCTATTGTCTTGGCCAGATGTATTGCATGGGGAGGAGCGTTGTGGCGACCGCTTCGGGATCTGAGCAACGGTGATAGCAACCTCGCGAAGATAGGAGTTAACCTGGTCAGCTGTTCCCGTGGGAAATGGAGTCCCATAACCGTGGTGATCCACAAAACGCTTCCGCCCTCAACCACTAGAAACCATTTGTTGTACTCATAGGCCACAATGGTCTTGTACTACATATTTTTGTACTTTTGCTTGGAATTTGTGTATCAAGTTGGTGTCTCATCAGCTAACAGTAATCCTGGGGCTGGTGAGCACAACGGCCATTTTCTGGAAATTAATGTCCGGAAAACCGGTCGTGACAGACTAGGGGGTCATAACAGTTAATGGAAACACAGAGCACTCGCTTTGCACGGAGGAGCACACTGCCGCCCTCACAGCAGAAGCACAAAGCAACCTCTTAAGGCAACCCACCAATTCGGCGATAAAGCCCCCGGACACCGTCAAGCGAGTCTGGAGTAACCTGCAACAGGATCGCCTGGCATGTTCAGAGCTCGCCTAGGAATTCGGCCCCCGCCCTAGTCCCAGTCAAACGGTGAAATCCGTGTCGCGCATACATAATTACGCATTGAAAATACCATGGGCATAGGCGCGGGCACGACCATGGCACGTCCCATAGTGCGGCTCAACCGCCCTAGGGGCTGAATACCTTTATCATTTTCTCTCTTTCAGGACCTCACTCTCTGGAAGCCCTATCTGGTAGTGCAATCGCCAGACACATAATACAACAACCAAGGAGGCAGGAAGCTATGTCGTACAATAGAATCCCCAGGTGGTCTCTGATACCGAGCGAAATACCTTCTTTAAATACCAATTTGCAACTCGCACTTGGATAGGACATGTCAAATAGTCCTATTTTTTGCTTATTGCACTACTTGTATCAGTATGTTTCAACATATTCTTTAAATAACAATGCACAACATTAGTCTATTATTGCATTATCTATTCTTTTTCATATATGTTTATTCATGACAATCAGCACCCGCACATTCTGGTACGGCCAGTATGCCAGGGGCTTTCATATACCCCATAATACGGCGCGAGAAGTCCGAACACTTTTGACAGTGCGGCTGTCGGTGTCCAAACCGGCGGATCTCCGGTAGGGGTCCCAAACTGTGCGTCTAGGCGGATGGTAACAGGAGACAAGGGACACGATGTTTTTACCTTGGTTCGGGCCCTCTCGATGGAGGTAAAACCCTACTCCCGCTTGATTAATATTGATGATATGGGTAGTACAAGAGTAGATCTACCACGAGATCAGAGAGGCTAAACCCTAGAAGCTAGCCTATGGTATGATTGTTGTTCGTCCTATGGACTAGAACCGTCCGGTTTATATAGATACGAGAGAGGGCTAGGGTTACATAGAGTTAGATACAATGGAAGGAGATCTACATATCCGTATTGCGAAGCTTGCCTTCCACGCCAAGGAAAGTCCCATCCGGACACGGGACGAAGTCCTCAATCTTGTATCTTCATAGTCCAAGAGTCCGGCCAAAGGTTGTAGTACGGCTATCCGGACACCCCCTAATCCAGGACTCCCTCAGCAGCCTCTGAACCAGGCTTCAATGACGACGAGTCCGGCGCGCAGATTGTCTTCGGCATTGCAAGGCGGGTTCCTCCTCCGAATACTTCATAGAAGATTTTGAACACAAGGATAGTGTCCGGCTCTGCAAAATAAGTTCCACATACCACCATAGAGAGAATAATATTTACACAAATCTAATCTGCTAACGTATTCCGTAGCGTGACATCACACCATAGCCAAGCCTTTATTCGTATTGTTTTTACTGTCCCACCTCAGCGCGTTTAGCGAGGCGGTTTCCTTGGCACATCTTGTCGAAGCAGAGATCGTGTCCCCTTATCCCGGGATTCTCATCAGTACGGGCGTGGGTAACCCAACCGCGCCATTGATTATGGCGCTTGGAGATAAGCGAGTTTTACCAGGCTGGTGGGGACGCATAGTTTCGTCCGCCCATACAAGGGGATAAGGATCCACCTTTTCATCCACGCCTTCTTCCTCCTTTGCTCATCCATTTTCGCACACTCGAACTCCAACGCCCATGTCCGCATTCTCTTCCTCAACCTTATCCAACCATGTCTGGAGCGGGAGGCAAGTGGATGGTCTCCTCCGTCACGGAGGGAGACGTCAAAAAGCTCATCCCCACCCCCAGGCCCCATGAGAGGGTCGTGTTCCTTACCCATTTCCTCCGCGGACTGGGATTCCCTCTCCACTCATTCGTCCGGGGGCTCATGTTCTACTACGGCCTGGACTTCCATGATCTGGCTCCGAACTTCATCCTCAACATCTCGGCGTTTATCGTCGTGTGCGAGGCCTTCCTCTGCATCCGGCCCCACTTCGGCTTATGGCTGAAGACCTTCAATGTCAAGCCAAAGGTAGTGGGCAGCCGCCAGGCGGAGTGTGGAGGCGCCATGATAGGAAAGATGCCCAACGTCCTATGGCTCGAGGGCTCCTTCGTGGAGACCATAAAGGGGTAGCAATCGGGGTGGTCCTACAGCACCGAGTCGCGTGACCCCAAATGGGTCGCAGCCCCCGAGTTCCGATCCAAAGCCCCTACGCGGCTCACCTCCTAGAAAGACAAGGGCCTGCCGTGGGGTAGTTCGGGAGAGCTAACCGGAGTCCAAACATGCGTCCAAAACCTGGTGAGCAAGAAGCTCAAACTTGTCAACGTAGGCCAGGTCATGCTCATCCGTCGGATCCTCCCATGCCAACAACGGGCTTTCAGCTTGTGGGAGTTTGACCCGGCCCAGCATCGAACTCTGAGCAGGCTCTTCGACACAACGAACGAAGATGCCTAGAAGGTGCTATTCAAGGGCGCCGAGGCTCCCGCGTCCGCCACCGAGGACCGCGGATTCAGCGCGCAGCGTCAAGCCAGCGCGGTAAGCTGTTTTTACCTCTTACAGGATATTTGTCTTTAATAGTTTGACTCTATGCGGGATCTAAGCCCCCATGCCTTTGACAGGACTGGCAGAGGATGGCTGGACAAATCAACTGTCCAGCTCCTTTGCCCGAAGACCTAGCAAACACCCGCTTGGAAGGGCTGCTGGTTCCGGCACCTTATGTGGTGCCGGAGAAGAAGGCCAAGAAGAAGGCCACGGGAACCCGGAAGAGTTCCCGACGCCCGGTGGAGTTGGACTCACCGTCTGATGACTCCAAGGCGCACTCCTCCCATGAAAACGAGGAGTAGGAAAGAGAGGTTTATTCCCCAGCAGGGGGAGAAAAGAAAAGGAAGGCCTCCCCAGAGGGTCCAAGAAGGGAAGGACCCTCCCTCCGGACTACTCCACCAACGCCGCCGACAGCGACGAGGAGTGGCCTCCCAGGGGCAAGCCCCTGGCGAAGTCGTAAGTATTCGGACACCAGAGTGACTCATAGTGTTCCTTTATTGCACAGCTTTTCCTGGTGCCGAATATAATTATGCAGTCCGCCCAAAGCCCGGCTCAACGTGTCGTCGAGCGGTTCCTTGGATTCGTCGGATGTGAACAGCACCTCACTTCCGGCGCCTCCTCCCCTCATCCCGCGGATAATGCCGAGGTATTGTCTCAGGGGGTTCCCAATCGAGGGGAGGTGATCCTGGAGGCGCCGCAAGGCGATATCCCAGACTCCAGGCGCAAAGGGGACAAGACCCCCAAGGGCTCCAAGTCCGGCCCTAGGCCGGACACTGCACCGGAACCTTCAATGGTTCCAGAGTCCGGCAGGCGGCCCCCAAATAAGAAGGGCAAGCCTACGGCACCGGTGACCTCCGTCCAACCGGAGGCACCGAACAACTTGCTGGAGGTGCTTAACAGCGCCTCCATCAACGAGGAGCACCGCACTATTATGAGTGCGGAGATCCAGAAAGTCCAGTCCGCCAAGAGCGGGCTGACTGAAGCTTGTGCCAGCCTGCTGACAGGCTTCGAGGTATGCAAAAAATATATGAAAATATTACCACATAGACAGTAGCCCCTGATGCTCTGTTTGGCGTTCAGAAAGAGAAGCCGAACAGAGGATCTAATAATATTCACAGGAGTCTAACATAATTATGTGGATATGCGTATGCAGGCTTCGCTGCTGGCCTCTGCCGCACTGACTGCGGAGGTGGATGCGCTGAAGCAGAACCTCGAGCGGTCCGAGCAAGAGCTCGGCCTTGCCAAAAAGCAGCTCGAGGATAACCAAGGTACGTGATGCCTTGTCTATTTGTGTATATAAAAAAGATGCAGTTGCAGAAAATGATAGGATCGTTATTGATGTGCTAGGGGCCACGACCGAGGTGGTGACCCTGAAGCAAGCGCTTTCCGAGGCTAAAAAGAAGGCGGCCACGGAGCGCACCGAGCGGGAGAAACATGAGGCGTGAGTTGGCGAGGTACAGAAAGAGCTCCAAGCTCTCGTGAAAAAACACGAGAGTTTGGAGCTTGACTCAAAGACGCGAGAGTCCGAGCTCGCAACGGCCCTCGGAAGTGCCAAGTCTGCCAAGGCCGAAGCCCAAAAAGTCCTCCAGGAAATTGAGGCGATAAAGAACATAGCGGCAGGTAAGGCATTCTTTATGCAAAGCAAGCACATGAAAGTGAATTACTTGTTACTTACCCGAGTCTGGAGCTCTCCAGGAGCATTCGCAGATTTGCCCCATAGCGTGTCAGATGCCGTCGCCTTCTACCGGGCCGAAGAGGGGAGCTCGACGGAGAAGGTGTTCTTGTCTCAGTATGCTGAGGCCGGACACCCGGTGCCCTTGAGCGACCAGCTGAAGCAACTGGTCGAGCTCCATAAGGTGGCCGAACAGGCCATGAAGGGCCTCATAGTTCGGCTCTGGCCTGGAGAGGCCATGCCTGGGAGCTACTTTGGGCTGGTGAGGCGGCTAGTGGATTCTTGTCTGTGGCTTGAAGTTATCAAGCGCTCCACCTGCATCGAGGGCGCCCGTAGGGCGCTTGCCCGTGCTAAAGTGCACTGGGGCAAGATGGATGCGGAGAAGCTGGTGAAGGACGGGCCACCGCAGGGCAAGGAGCATCGCCACCCCGAAATGTATTATGAGGGCGTCCTGAAGGGTTCCCGCCTTGTGGCGGATGAATGTTCTAGGGATGTAATATTTGAGTAAACTCGCTCGTGTTATCCTGTACGCTGAAAACTTGTTCATATGCGCTATGCAACTCTTGTTTTAATTTAAAATATTACCTTCTATGTGGCCGTTTATTAAATCTGAGAGATGGCGAGTCGTCGGCTTCTACCCCCATGCCACTAGTGCTGGGGTGTTCGGGATGAACCTGAGCACTCTTTTTCCCATTCTTGGGTCCTCCGAGGGAGGTCCTCAGCACAACGAACAAGGCAATCAGACTATAGTGCGTTATCACTCTCACTTAGCCAAAGAATTCTATAATTTTAAATTTCGGCGAAGCCCCTAGTGTTCGGAAGACCGAGTTCGGGGTGCTATACACGCCTAGGCCGGACAAAGCCGACTCCTCGCTCTAAGCGGCATAAGTCTTTAGGGACTCGAAACCTCTCGAACAGCGACAAGCTCTCGCCCTATCATGACAGGCAGTTTTAGCTTTCTCTACTGAGGTGCTTAGCCCAGCTCAACCGGGGCACAATCGCAGTAGTTCTCTGAACGCTACCTTAGCGGATATAGCGGAACGTAAGGTACCAAAACATGGGAGCCGGGCAAACCCAACTATTGACCAAAGACATGATTCGGAGCTGATGCATATAATGCTATAAGTTCGGGTGCCGCACTTATGGAAGTGTTTGGACTTCTCACGCCGTATTATGGGGTGCTTGAGCCCCTGGCGTATTGGCCGTACCAAAGTGTACGGGTGCTAAATGTCATAACTGAACATGTATATGAAAAAAGGAATGAATAGAGAATGCAATAATAAGCTGAAGCTAAGCATTGTTTATTCAAAAGGCCGCGGTAAAAGCAGAACGATACAAATAATGCGATAAGCAAGAGATGGGACTATTTGACATGTCCCCCTCCAGGGCGAGCTGCGGGACGGTATGTAAGACAGGTATTTTGCTTGTTATAGAGACCACCTGGGAATTTGACGTAGCTTCCTGCCTCCTTGGTTGTTGCATCGTGTTTTTGGCGATTATACTGCCGGACAGGCCTTCCGGAGAGTGGAGTCATGAAAGTAAGAAAAAATGACAAAATCGGGAGCCCCTAGTGCGGTTGAGCCACATTTTGGGCGTGCCGTGGTCGTGCCCCTCCCCTGTGCCCATGGTACTTTCAGAGTGTAATTATGTATGCGTTGTACTGATTTCGCAGTTTCGCGAGGGCTGGGGTTGGGGCCGCATTGCTACGCTTGCTCGGAACGTGCCAGGCGGTCTTGTTGTAGGTTACTCCGGGCGTGCTTGACGGTGTCCGGACGTTTAAAAGCCGGACTGGAGAATTGCCTTGAGAGGCTGCTTTGTACTTCCGCTGCGAGGGCCGCCGCATGCTCCTTCGTTCGGAGAGAGCTTTCGGTGTTTCCGTTGACCGTAATGACTCCTCGAGGGCCTGGCATCTTGAGCTTGAGGTATGCGTAGTGCGGCACCACATTGAACTTTGCAAATGCGGTTCGTCCGAGCAGTGCGTGATAGCCACTGCGGAACGGGACTATGTCGAAGATTAACTCCTCGCTTCAGAAATTATCCGGGGATCCGAAGACCACTTCAAGTGTAACTGAGCCTGTACAGTTGGCCTCTACACCTAGTATGACACCTTTAAAGGTCGTTTTTGTGGGTTTAATCCTTGAGGGATCTATGCCCATTTTCCGCATTGTATCCTGATAAAGCAGGTTCAGGCTGCTGCCGCCGTCCATAAGGACTCTAGTGAGGTGAAATCCGTCAATGATTGGGTCTAGAACCAATGCGGTGAATCCGCCATGGCGGATGCTAGTGGGGTGGTCCCTTCGATCAAAAGTGATCGGGCAGGAGGACCATGGGAACTTCGGGGCGACTGGCTCCAACGCGTATACGTCCCTTAGCGCACGCTTCCGTTCCCTCTTGGGGATGTGGGTTGCGTATATCATGTTTACCGTCCGCACTTGTGGGGGGGCCCTTCTGTCCACTATTGTTCGGCGGCCGGGGCTCCTCTTTGTCGTCGCTATGTAGCCCCTTGTCTCTGTTTTCGGCATTTAACTAACCGACCTGCTTGAACACCCAACAATCCTTATTGGTGTGATTGGCTGGCTTTTCGGGGGTGCCATGTATCTGGCATGAGCGATCGAGTATACGGTCCAAACTGGACGGGCCCGGAGTGTTTCTTTTGAATGGCTTTTTCCGCTGACCGGGTTTAGAGCCTCTGAATCCGGCATTAACTGCCGTATCTTCAGCATTGTCGCTGTTAATGCGGCGCTTGTGCATGTTGCGACGCGACCTGCCATTGCTGTCCTTGGTATCCAAATTACCAGGGCTCTTGGTCATGTTATTGCTACGAGCCAGCCCACTGTCTTCTCCCACGCAAAAGCGGGTCATGAGTGTCATGAGGGCTGCCATAGATTTTGGTTTTTCCTGTCCAAGGTGCCGGGCAAGCCCCTCATCAAGGATGTTATGCTCGAAGGCTGCTAGGGCCTCTGCGTCCCGACAGTCGACGATTTGATTTTTCTTGGTTAGGAACCGTGTCCAGAATTGTCTGGCAGATTCCTCTGGCTGCTGAATTATGTGGCTTAGGTCATCGGCGTCTAGTGGTCGCACATAGGTGCCCTGGAAATTGTCGAGGAATGCGCCTTCCAGGTCCTCCCGGCAACCAATTGATTCTGCTGGCAAGCTGTTAAGCCAATGCCGAGCTGGTCCTTTAAGCTTGAGTGGGAGGTATTTGACGGCGTGTAGATCATCGCCACGGGCCATGTGGATATGAAGGAGATAGTCCTTGATCCATACCGCAGGATTTGTTGTGCCATCGTATCATTCAAGTTTTACGGGTTTGAAACCCTCTGGGATTTGATGATCCATTACTTCATCTGTGAAGCGTAGTGGGTGTGCGGCGCCTCTGTACTGGGATATATCACGACGTAGCTCAAATGAGCTTTGTCTGCTGTGTTCAGCCCGGCCCGATTTACTATATCCGGCGTGACGGTTATCGTCTCGTGTTGTGGGGTGCCCGCGCGATCCGTAGATCGATCTTGTTTGCCTTGCCTTGTCCTCCAACATATCTCGCAGGTCTAGCGCGTTTCCCCGTGCCTTGGTATTTTTTGAGCGACGTTGGGGTGCGGCTTGGGTGGAGGGCCTAGAGGCCTCTCTGTCGCGACCGCGAGGTGGCCGGTCAGCCGCATCATGCGCTGGTGATGTAGGTTTAAGTGCTTCCTCCTCTAATCGGGGTAGCAACCTGCGCTTTGGGTAGCTCTTGGAGGGGCGTTCGAGTTTGTACTCCTCGGCCGCAAGGACTTCAGTCCATCTGTCGGCTAGGAAGTCTTGATCAGCTCTAAGTTGTTGCTGTTTTTTCTTGAGGCTACTCGTCGTGGCCATAAGCCTGCGCTTAAAGCGCTCTTGTTCGATGGGATCCTCAGGCACGACAAATTCGTCGTCGCCGAGGCTTGCCTCGTCTTCAGAGGGAGGCATGTAATTATCATCCTCTTCCTCTCTTTCCGCCGTTCTCTCAGGGAGGCTGGCTTCTCCATCCTCCTGCGCTGAATCTTGCTGGAGGGAGTTGTCTTCGGCACTGTCCGGGGTGTTATTGTCTCCCGTGCCGGTATCACCGTTTTTGCTTTGGTGGGCCTTAGAGCGGCGCCGCTGACGCCGACGTTTAGGTTGCTTCTTGGAGGGGTCATCCCCCGCTGTTCCGTCGCCATTGCCTTCTCTGGGTGTATCCACCATATATATGTCGTATGACGAGGTGGCTTTCCAGTGCCCTATAGGCGCTGGTTCCTGTTCGTCTCCTACATCGTCGTCCATACCGTCGATGTCTTCGGAGTCGAAGTCTACCATGTCGGTGAAATCATCGACAGTGGCTACGAAGTGGGTGGTGGGTGGGCGTCGAATTTCTTCGTCGTCCGCATCCCAATCCTGCCGGTCATAATCCGGCCAGGACTCTACTGACAAAGAGAGAGACCTTAGTGAATTCAGAATGTCCCCGAAGGGCGTGTGCTGAAAGATATCCGCGGCGGTGAATTCCATGATCGGCGCCCAATCGGATTCGATTGGCGGGGGTGCGGAGGGCTCGGAGTCCGGAAAAGAGTCCGGCACCTTGGAGTCATGGGCTTCGGGGAGGATAAGGCTGGTGTTCGGCTCGATCGCCGTTGAGACTGATGCGGGTGCAGTTGGCTCTGAGCTAAGGGTCGGAGCTGATGCGGGTGCAGCCTCCAGGGCACTGTTCGGCGGCAGAGCTAAATCATGCCCATCGTGACAGTGCGGCGCGCCCCGCTGTGGCTCGAATCCGTCGAAGATCAAGTCTCCGCGGATGTCGGTCGTGTAATTCAAACTTCCAAATCTGACCTGATGGCCAGGGGCATAGCTTTCCATCTGCTCCAGATGGCCAAGCGAATTAGCCCATAGTGCAAAGCCGCCGAATACGAAGATCTGTCTGGGGAGAAAAGTCTCACCCTGGACCGCATCATTGTTGATGATCGGAGGAGCCATCGGGCCTAAAGGTGACAACACAGAGGAACTCTCAATGAAAACACCAATGTCGGTGTCAAAACCGGTGGATCTCGGGTAGGGGGTCCCAAACTGTGCGTCTAGGCGGATGGTAACAGGAGACAAGGGACACGATGTTTTTACCCAGGTTCGGGCCCTCTCGATGGAGGTAAAACCCTACTCCTGCTTGATTAATATTGATGATATGGGTAGTACAAGAGTAGATCTAGCACGAGATCAGAGAGGCTAAACCCTAGAAGCTAGCCTATGGTATGATTGTTGTTCGTCCTATGGACTAAAACCCTCCGGTTTATATAGACACCGGAGAGGGCTAGGGTTACACAGAGTCGGTTACAGTGGAAGGAGATCTACGTATCCGTATTGCGAAGCTTGCCTTCCACGCCAAGGAAAGTCCCATCCGGACACGGGACGAAGTCTTCAATCTTGTATCTTCATAGTCCAAGAGTCCGGCCAAAGGTTATAGTCCGGCTATCCGGATACCCCCTAATCCAGGACTCCCTTAGCGGCACCCCGAACTTATAGCATTATATGCATCAGCTTCGAATCATGTCTTGGGTCAATAGTTGGGTTTGCCCGGCTCCCATGTTTTGGTACCTTACGTTCCGCTATATCGGCTAAGGTAGCACTGGGAGAACTACTGCGATTGTGTCCCGGTTCTTCCGGACGAACACCTCAGTAGAGAAAGCCAAAACTGACTGTCATGATGAGGCGAGAATTGGTCGGTGTTCGAGAGGTCTCAAGTCCTTAAAGACTTTTTCCGCTTCGGGCGAGGAGTCGGCTTTGTCCAACTTAGGCGTATATAGCGCCCCAAATTCGGCCTTCCGAATACTAGGGGCTTCGCCAAAATTTAAAATTGTAGACTTCTATGGCTAGGTGAGAGTGATAAAGCATTATAGTCTGATTGCCTGGTTCGTTGCGCTGAGCACCTCCCTCGAAGGACCCAAAAATGGGAAAAAGAGTGCTCAGATTTATCTCGAACACCCCAGTACTGACTGCATGGGGGCAGAAGCCGACGACTGGCCAACTCTCAGATTTGATAAACGGCCGCGCAGAAGGTAATATTTTAAATCCAAAAAGCGTTGCATAGCGCAAATGAACTAGTTTTCATATTACAGGATCACATGAGCAAGTTCATTCAAAAATTACATCTTTGGTACACTCCTCCGCCACAAGGCGGGAACCCTTCAGGACACCATCATAATACATTTCGGGGTGGCGATGCTCCTTGCCCTGCGGCAGCCCCTCCTGCACCAGCTTCTCGGCGTCCATCTTCGCCCAGTGCACTTTCCCACGGGCAAAAGCCCTGCGTGCACTTTCGATGCGGACGGACCGCTTTATGTCTTCCAGCCGTGGGCAGGCATCCATAAGCCGCCTCACCAGGTTGAAGTAGCTGTTCGGCAGGGGCTCGCCAGGCCACAGCCGGACTATGAGACCCTTCATGGCCTGTTCGGCGGCCTTGTGAAGCTCGACCAATTGCTTCAGCTGGTCGCTCAAGGGCATCGGGTGTTCGGTCCCAGTATACTGAGACCAGAATAGCTTCTCCGTCGAGCTCCCCTCCTCGGCCCGGTAGAACTCCACGGCATCAGACACACTACGGGGCAGATCTGCGAACGCTCCTCGTAACACCCTCGATGCGGCTATATCTCCCACGTGTCGAGGCACGACTTAGAGGCATAACCGCATTGAGAGCAATGTTGCAAGTGAGGTAATCTTCACACAATCCATGTAATACATAAGGGAAAGAGATACATAGTTGGCTTACAATCGCCACGTCACACAATACATAAATAACATCCATCATTCAAATTACACTCAAGGTCCGACTACGGTACCAAAATGAAAGAAGACTACCCCAAATGCTAAATAGATCCCCGGATCACCCCAACTGGGCTCCACTACTGATCATCTGGAAAAGAAACATAGTAACGACCACGTTCCTCGTCGAACTCCCAAGTGAGCTCGGACGCGTCATCTGCACTGGCATCGTTGGTACCTGCAACTGTTGTGATAGAATCTGTGAGTCACGGGGACTCAGCAATCTCACACCCGCGAGATCAAGACTATTTAAGCTTAAAGGTAGGACAGGGTAGTGAGGTGGAGCTGCAGCAAGCGACTAGCATATATGGTGGCTAACATACGCAAATGAGAGCGAGAAGAGAAGGCAAAAGCACGGTCGAACAACTATGATCAAGAAGTGATCCTAGAACAACCTACGTCAAACATTACTCCAACACCGTGTTCACTTCCCGGACCCCGCCGAGAAGACACCATCATGGTTACACACGCGGTTGATGTGTTTTAGTTAAGATCGACTTCGGGTTTTCTACAACCGGACATCAACAAAATCCCATCTGCCTCATAACCGCGGGCACGGCTTTCGAAAGATAATACCTTGCAGGGGTGTCCCAACTTAGCCCATGATAAGCTCTCACGGTCAACGAAGGATATTCCTTCTACCGGGAGGACCCGATCAATCTCGGAATCCCGGACTACAAGACATTTCGACAGCAATAAAACAAATCCAGCAAAGCCGCCCGATTGTGCCGACAAATCCTGATAGGAGCTGCACATATCTCGGTCTCAGGGCACATCCGGATGAGACAGGCTACGAGTAAAACCAGGCATCGAGTTTCCCCGAGGTGGCCCCGCAGGCGGCTCGGTTAGGGCCAGCACTTAGAGAAGCACTGGTCCGGGGGGGCTAAAATAAAGATGACCCTCGGGCTCGCGAAAACCCGGGGGGAAAAAGTAGTAGGTGGTGGCAAATGGTAAAACCAATGTTGGGCCTTGCTGGAAGAGTCTTATTCAAAGCGAACTGTCAAGGGGGTCCCATAAATCACCCAACCGTGTAAGGAACGCAAAATCCGGGAACATAACACCGGTATGACGGAAACTAGGGTGGCAAGAGTGGAACAAAACACCAGGCATAAGGCCGAGCCTTCCACCCTTTACCAAGTATATAGATGCATTAATTAAATAAGAGGTATTGTGATATCCCAACAAGTAAACATGTTCCAACAAGGAACAACAAGTCCATGTTCCAATAAGGAACAAACTTCATCTTGCCTGCAACGCTATAAGAGGGGCTGAGCAAAGCGGTAACATAGCCAATCAACGGTTTGCTAGAACATGGATGGTTAGGGGCTGACATGGCAATATAGGAGACATGATATAGCAAGTGGTAGGTATCGCAGCAAAGGCATAGCAAAAGAGCGAGCAACTAGCAAGCAAAGATAGAAGTGATTTCGAGGGTATGGTCATCTTGCTTGCAAGGTTCTCAGAGTTGTCGAAAGCTTGGTCCTCGAAAGCGTTCTCAATAGGTTCCTCGTTCACGTACTCGTCTCCCGGCTCTACCCAAAGCAAGAACACAAGCAAAGAGGACAAACATCAATCACGATGCAATGCACAAGCAACATGATGCAAAACATGGCATGATGTGCGAGATGTGATGTGTAATGCATATGCATGCTCCGGAAGGAAAAGGATGAACAAGGCATAATCTTGGCAAACCAAGTATGCCACTGGATAGGTGAGGTGATTTTGGTTGAAATCGATATAAAGATCACCGGAAACGGATGCACGGTTTGCAAATGACAAGCGAAACAAGAATGACGATAATCTGCCATTAACAGCATGATGCTACTTAGCAAGCAACAATAAACTAAGCTACTTCACTCAAACATATCAACAAAGCATATGACAGTAATCTACTCAAGATCCTCGACAAAAGATGAACGATGAGCTATGGCTAATTCACACCACAACAGGTTCAAACAAGCATGGCAAAAATGCAAAAGATAACAGGTTCACAGACTTAGTGAAAATATCAACATAGCAGAAACTAACATCAGGATGACATGTTTAGAGCAATGAAACAACATGCTACAGGCATAGAACATAGCAAAACAAGGCATGGCACGAATCTACTCAAAGCACTTGACAAAAGTCCCTTACTGACTATAAGCCAAAAAGAAACAGAAAATATGATTACACCCATATCAAATAAGCAAGTTTCGTTACAGGTTTCAGACTTGGCAGAAAACTGGACATGTCAAAACAGATAACGAGTAGGCATGTTCGTGAGCTCGATGCACTCACTACAGATCATTGCATGAGAAACTAAGCATACATACATAAAGAAGACATGGCATAGGAACTATACATGGCAATAATAACATCATATCATGCAAAGATCAACTGCACCAAGATTGCCAAAATCGAATAACATGTAAACAATCTGCCAACAACATTTTGTAGCAAAAGTAGAGCTCAATTGACTCAAGCTATGGTACTCCATAAATACAAACAAAGGCATGGATGGATAAAGCAAAACCTCAAGTTCAAAACACTCTTACTGATCATATTCAAATTATGCATAGATCTCTCGGAAACAACATGAACACAAGGCATAAAAATAACAGCAGTCAGGGACTTGTTGAAATCACTAAGTCTCTGAAATCAGCAACATCAAGTGCCCTTGTTTGCATGCTTGTGCTAGTCACCACAAGGATCACAAAAATACATGGCATAATTCCCTGGAAAGGTAACATGGCATATTACAAAACTTATGTAGGACTCTATTTCATAGGAGGTACACCTCAATCATGGCATAAAAGACAAAAGTGCATGTTCAGATAAGATCCAGAAACTTAACATCACATAGCCCTCTTCTAACAGCATTTCGGGCATCAAGACGACCACAAATGAAAATGATTCAATGGAATGAAATGATTTACACAACGATACTAACATTTTGACATATTATACGCACGAAACGGAGCTACGGATGCAAAGTTACGGCACAATGAACATGGCATGATAATGTGAAAATATGAAGGACTTGGAGAAAATCGGGGGGGGGGGGGGGAGAAAAAGTCAACCCGCGGCGTGGTCTTCGAGGATGGCCGGAGGGAGGCCGGAGGAGGAGAGGAAGTCGGTCCCCGGCGCAGATCCGCGCGGATCCCGCCGGATCCGAGCGCGGGCGGCGTGGCGCGGCGACGGGGAACGGCGTCGCGGCGACGGCGGCGGGCGGCGTGCTCCGGCGCGGAGCTTGCGGCGGCGCGGGGCGGCGGCAGTCGGCGGCGGGGCGAGGCGGCACCTGGCGGAGGAGGCGCGGCGACGGGCGGAGCAGCGGGGAGCGGCGCGCCGGGCCTCGGGGGCCCGCGCCGGGCCTGGCGGGCCGGGGCGGCGGCGCGGTACGGGCGGCGGCGGGGCCGAAACGTGGCGGGCGGAGACTGGCTGCAGGCGGCGGCGGGTTTCGTCCGGCGGCGGCGGACGTGTCCGCCCGCACGGAAAGGAGCGGGGCTAGGGTTTCGGGGTGTTTGGACCCGAAATTGGAGGAGGGGGAGGTGTTTTTATAGGTAGAGGGGCCTAGGAAGCTCCAAATGGAGAGCGGTTTTCGGCCACGCAATCGTGATCGAACGGCGGTGGACATGGGAGTGTCTTAAATGGGTTATTGGGCTGTTTTGAAGGGGTGTTGGGCTGCAACACACACGAGGCCTTCACGGTTACCCGGTTAACCGTTGGAGTACCAAACGAACTCCGATTGACCCGAAACTTGACAGGCGGTCTACCGGTGCTATACCGAGGCCGCATGACAAACCTCGGTCCATTCCGAGAATGTTTAATACCCGCTCACGAAGAAATGTAAAAGGGGACGCCGGGGGACATAGGAGCGCCGGATTGCAAAACGGACAACGGGAAAAATGCTCGGATTTATGAGACGAACATGTATGCGAATGCGATGCACATGATGACATGATATAAAATGCATGACATGACCAAAATGCAAAACAAAGGGAAACCCAAACACGAAGAGAATAACATAACACAATGCCGAAAATGGCAAGAGTTGGAATACAATTATGGCAAGTTACATCTGGGGCGTTACAACACTCCACCACTATGAGAGGATCTCGTCCCGAGATCTAGGACTGAAAGAACTCCGGATACTCGGAACGTAGGTGGTCCTCACGCTCCCAGGTGGCTTCTCGGTCTGAATGATGTGACCATTTCACTTTCAGGAATTTGATTGACTTGTTGCGAGTCTTGCGCTCAGTTGTCTCAAGAATAGCAACGGGATGCTCATGATAGGACAAATCCTCTTGAAGATCAATCTCTTCGAAGTTGATGGTGCGCTCAGGCGTCTTGAAGCACTTGCGAAGCTATGACACATGGAAGACATCGTGCACATTAGCAAAGTTGGAGGGAAGCTCAAGTTGATAGGCGAGATCGCCTCGTTTGCTGATGATCTTGAAAGGATCGACGTATCGCGGGGCAAGTTTCCCCTTGATACCGAAGCGACGAGTTCCTTTCATTGGAGAGACGCGGAGGTAGACATGGTCTCCGATCTCGAATGCTACATCTCGGTGTTTGCTATTGTAATAGCTCTTATGGCGCGATTGCGCTGCTTTGAGGTTCTCACGAATCACCTTGCACATAGCCTCAGCCTCTGAGATCAAATCATTGCCGAGCAATTGGCGTTCACCGGTTTCAGACCAGTTGAGAGGAGTACGGCACTTTCTGCCATAGAGAATCTCGAATGGGGCTTTGCCCGAGCTGGCTTGAAAACTGTTGTTGTATGAGAATTCAGCATAAGGAAGACAATCCTCCCACTTCATGCCGAAAGAGATAACACAAGCTCTGAGCATATCTTCAAGAATTTGATTGACACGCTCGACTTGTCCACTGGTCTGAGGGTGGAAAGCTGTGCTGAAGCGAATGTTGGTGCCCATGGCCTTCTGAAAAGAATCCCAAAACTTGGAGGTAAAGATGCTGCCACGGTCTGAAGAAATCAATTGTGGAATGCCGTGCAAGGAGACAATTCTGGAGGTGTAGAGCTCTGCCAGCTGCGCTGCTGTGATAGACTCTTTGATAGGAAGAAAATGAGCCACTTTGGTGAGCTTGTCGATGACGACGAAGATAGCATCATTTCCACGCTTGGACTTAGGAAAACCAGTCACGAAGTCCATTTCGATATGATCAAACTTCCATTCTGGAATAGCAAGAGGTTGGAGAAGACCAGCTGGTTGTTGGTGTTCTGCTTTCACCCTTCTGCAGACATCACACTCATTCACGAATTGAGCAATCTCATGCTTCATTCGAGTCCACCAATACGACTGCTTGAGGTCATGATACATCTTCGTACTTCCAGGATGAATTGACAGAAGAGAGTTGTGCGCTTCGTTCATAATGACTTTACGAAGATCACCCTTTGGAACCATGATCCGGTCCTCGAAGAAAAGAGTATCTCTGTCATCAACTCGATAGCACTTGTATTTGGAAATGCTCTTGTCAATACCACGTTTCACCTTCTTCACCATGGTATCCAACAATTGTGCCTCATGAATCTGATCTTCCAAAGTAGGAGAGACGATGAGGTTGGCAAGAAAACCTTGAGGAACAACTTGGAGATTCAACTTGCGGAAAGCCTCACAGAGATCCGGTTGAAAGGGCTTGAGGATTAAGCTGTTGCAATAAGCATTTCTGCTCAAAGCGTCTGCAATCACATTAGCCTTGCCTGGAGTATATTCAATACTCGGATTATACTCTTGAATCATTTCGACCCATCGAGTTTGCCTGAGGTTGAGGTTGGGCTGAGTGAAGATGTACTTGAGACTCTTGTGATCGGTGAAAATGTCCACTTTCCTTCCCAACAGGAGATGTCTCCATGTTATTAGAGCGTGGACAACTGCCGCCAACTCAAGATCGTGAGTGGGGTAGTTCCTTTCATTGGGCTTCAACTGGCGAGAGGTATAGGCAACAACCTTCTTCTCTTGCATTAAGACGGCACCGAGGCCCTGAAGAGAAGCATCACAGAATACCTCATAAGGCTTGGATTCGTCAGGAGGAGTCAGAACTGAAGCAGTGACGAGTTTCTCTTTGAGAGTGTTGAAAGCAACGTCACACTCAGGAGACCAGACATACTTCACATGCTTCTGGAGGAGGTTGGAAAGAGGCTTTGCAATCCTTGAGAAATTCTCAACGAATCTTCTGCAATAGCTTGCAAGTCCAAGAAAACTGCGAAGCTGCTTGACATTCTGAGGGGGTTCCCAATTCACAAATGCGGACACCTTCTCAGGATTAACAGTGATGCCCTTGGCAGAGATGATATGGCCAAGATAAAGAACTTCATCAAGCCAAAATTCACATTTGGAGAACTTCGCATATAATTTGTACTCTCTGAGCTTGTCGAGTACCAATCGCAAATGTTTGGCATGATCCTCCTCATTCTTGGAGAAGACCAAAATATCATCGAGATAGACCAAGACGAATTCGTTGATGTAGGGGTTAAAGATGAAATTCATCAAGCGAGAGAAAGCTGGAGGAGCATTGACAAGGCCGAAAGACATGACAGTATATTCATAAGAACCAAAGCTTGTTCTGAATGCTGTCTTGGGAATATCTTCTTCACGAATGCGAATCTGATGATAACCCATACGATGGTCAAGCTTGGAGAACACCTTAGCACCTTTAAGTTGCTCAAAAAGCTCATTGATGTTGGGAAGTGGGTACTTGTTCTTGATTGTCTTCTTGTTCAATGGACGGTAACCGATGCAAAGTCGGTCCGTGCCATCCTTCTTTCGGACAAAAAGAACTCCACAACCCCACGGAGAAGAACTCGGTCTGATCAGACCCAGACTCTCTTGTTTATCGAGTTGTTTCTTCAATTCCTTGAGCTCATCTGGTCCAAGCTTGTAAGGACGCTTGCAAACGGGTTCCGTGCCAGGCTCAAGATCAATAACGAATTCAACTGGCCGACGGGGAGGCATACCCGGAAGCTCTTCTGGAAAAACATCTTGGTACTCACAAACGACTGGAATCTGAGAGATAGCCTCCATTTCACCATTCTCATTGAGAGAAAACAACCGAATGGCATCATCACGAGAAGCATAGATGATCACATCGTTAGAAGAGTGAGTCAATTTGATTTCCCTGGCAGCACAATCAAGCTGAGCCTTGTGCTTAGAAAGCCAGTCCATCCCGAGAATAAGATCAATATCAGAATCACCAAGAACAATTGGTTTAGACAAGAATCTATAGTCACCCATCTTGATACCGACATTCGGAACGCACATGGTAGATCTCAAACGTTTAGCCGGGGAAACCACTCGCAAAGCTTTAGGTAATGCCTCTATGTCAAAATTGTGCTTCGATACAAAAGGATATGACATGAAAGAATGCGATGCACCGGTATCAAATAAGACTTTTGCAGGAATATCATTAACAGGAAGGTTACCCATGATCACTTCGGAAGAATCCTCCGCTTGAGCTGCATTCATCATGTTCACCTTAGCATGCTTAGGATTATGCTTGACCACTGCATTGCTGGAAGATTTCACAGGAGGAGGAGGCGGAAGGCGCTCTTGGTTGAAACACTTGTTCGCATAGTGACCCTTCTGCTGACATTTGTTACAAGTCACCTCTGAGAGCGGACGGTGGTAAGGACCACTTGGCCTTGGAGCATGATTCTGAGACTTGTTCTGATAGCCAGGGTTGGGTGGGTGGGAAAATCCACGACCACTTGAGTTCTACTGCTGATAAGGCTGACGGAACGGAGGAGGATGAGGCAACCAGAACTTCTGTTGCTTAGCTGCCACAAGTGAAGAAGAAGAAGACTGAGCTGCGTCTCTGACTCTCTTCTTAGATGCCTCACACTTGAGCTGAGCAGCTTCTTGTTTCAGCGCCATGTTGTAGAATTCATCATACTTTAATGGCTCGAAAAGCACGAGAGCAAGTTGCAGATCTTCTCTGAGACCACGCCTGAACTGGTAGATCATACTCTTCTCATCAGGGATGTCTTGCCTTGCAAAACGAGAGAGCTTCTGGAACTGAGTGTTGTATTGATAGACAGACATGGTGCCTTTCTTGAGATTGCGGAATTCCTCACGCTTGAGCTCAACAACACTTTCTGGAATGTGGTGCGGTTTGAAGTCACGGCGGAAATCATCCCAGGTAATCACACGACCTCCTCTGGAATCTTTGTATTGCTAGAACCATTCAGCAGCTTGATCTTTGAGTTGAAAAGAGGCAAACTTGACAAAGTCCTCCGGTCTGACATTGCTGCACTCAAAATGCTTGCTGATGTCCATGAGCCAGTCATCTGCATTTGTGGCCTCGACACAGTAGCTGAAGGTCTTTGGCTGATTAGCAAGGAACTGGTTCAGTGAAGCGAAGTGCGGCTGATTGTTGCCTTGGCCTTGATTCTCTTGATTAGCTTGCCCTTGGTTGCGGTCTTGCAAGAGCTTAATCAGAATCTGAGCATTGGCATTTGTGGCAGTCATCAGGGCTTGCCAAGCTTCCGGAGGCGGAGGTGGTGGCGGAGGGTTAGCCTGATTCCCTTCATTGCATTCCGGATTCTGACGCGTTGGCGGAGCCATCCTGAAGAGGGTGACATCCATTAGCATCTTGACAGAGATATATTCAAGCTGAATCAAAGGAACGAAATTGCAACATATAGTCTTCACAATAAACATTCGAACGAGAATGAACGAATGAATTCCAAAGTAAAACATCACACTTCCATAAGCTGAGAAGCCACTTAGAACATGGTATGGAATAAAATCAACAAAGTACGGATGTGAACAAATACTTGGTAAGGATTACCCAATCACAAACCAAATATCCGTGGAAGAAAACTCTAGAGCTACAAGAATTCCCACTTATAAACTCCCGAAACTTTCTGGTTATGCAATCAGGTGTTGGGGATACAGGGGACACAAAATATATCACCCAAACTAACAATACCTAGATCCAGCTGTATCCATCCTTCAACACATAACCAAGAAATCCTCGGAAATCGTCTACCTCAACCTTCGAAAAGCATCCGTTATACAAGTCATGGCGATACTCCCGCACTGCCTCAGTACTGGGCTATCAGGGTTATCTCACCAACAACTGTACAAAAGAGATTTTCGATGTCGGCGTACTAAACTCAGGTATTCCAAAACCGCAACGATAAAATTATGACGACAACACCTCGGAGCTCAACTCCCCGGGACACCTCCTCTAAAACCCTGCTGACGGGAGGCAACCAAGACAATGTTGTCATCATAAAACCATCGGAACGATTGTAAGATACCCGCGTGATCCAAAAAAAATTTAGTGAAATTTGAGAAGAGAAGAGTCAAACTCTACGTCAGGATGCCTTACCAGAGCGATGAGGAGACTGGGAAGTAAAAATATTTCCTAAACTCTTCGATATATAATTCCTAAATGACTCAAAACATTTTTCTAGACACAACTCGGCCACTAAAGACGATCAAACAGTGGGGGCTCCTAAGGTCGGGGAAAGGCTCTGATTACCAACTTGTAACACCCTCGATGCGGCTATATCTCCCACGTGTCGAGGCACGACTTAGAGGCATAACCGCATTGAGAGCAATGTCGCAAGTGAGGTAATCTTCACACAATCCATGTAATACATAAGGGAAAGAGATACATAGTTGGCTTACAATCGCCACGTCACACAATACATAAATAACATCCATCATTCAAATTACACTCAAGGTCCGACTACGGTACCAAAATGAAAGAAGACTACCCCAAATGCTAAATAGATCCCCGGATCACCCCAACTGGGCTCCACTACTGATCATCTGGAAAAGAAACATAGTAACGACCACGTTCCTCGTCGAACTCCCAAGTGAGCTCGGACGCGTCACCTGCACTGGCATCGTTGGTACCTGCAACTGTTGTGATAGAATCTGTGAGTCACGGGGACTCAGCAATCTCACACCCGCGAGATCAAGACTATTTAAGCTTAAAGGTAGGACAGGGTAGTGAGGTGGAGCTGCAGCAAGCGACTAGCATATATGGTGGCTAACATACGCAAATGAGAGCGAGAAGAGAAGGCAAAAGCACGGTCGAACAACTATGATCAAGAAGTGATCCTAGAACAACCTACGTCAAACATTACTCCAACACCGTGTTCACTTCCCGGACCCCGCCGAGAAGACACCATCACGGTTACACACGCGGTTGATGTGTTTTAGTTAAGATCGACTTCGGGTTTTCTACAACCGGACATCAACAAAATCCCATCTGCCTCATAACCGCGGGCACGGCTTTCGAAAGATAATACCCTGCAGGGGTGTCCCAACTTAGCCCATGATAAGCTCTCACGGTCAACGAAGGATATTCCTTCTACCGGGAGGACCCGATCAATCTCGGAATCCCGGACTACAAGACATTTCGACAGCAATAAAACAAATCCAGCAAAGCCGCCCGATTGTGCCGACAAATCCTGATAGGAGCTGCACATATCTCGGTCTCAGGGCACATCCGGATGAGACAGGCTACGAGTAAAACCAGGCATCGAGTTTCCCCGAGGTGGCCCCGCAGGCGGCTCGGTTCGGGCCAGCACTTAGAGAAGCACTGGTCCGGGGGGGCTAAAATAAATATGACCCTCAGGCTCGCGAAAACCCGGGGGGGGGGGAAGTAGTAGGTGGTGGAAAATGGTAAAACCAATGTTGGGCCTTGCTGGAAGAGTCTTATTCAAAGCGAACTGTCAAGGGGGTCCCATAAATCACCCAACCGTGTAAGGAACGCAAAATCCGGGAACATAACACCGGTATGACGGAAACTAGGGTGGCAAGAGTGGAACAAAACACCAGGCATAAGGCCGAGCCTTCCACCCTTTACCAAGTATATAGATGCATTAATTAAATAAGAGGTATTGTGATATCCCAACAAGTAAACATGTTCCAACAAGGAACAACAAGTCCATGTTCCAATAAGGAACAAACTTCATCTTGCCTGCAACGCTATAAGAGGGGCTGAGCAAAGCGGTAACATAGCCAATCAACGGTTTGCTAGGACATGGATGGTTAGGGGCTGACATGGCAATATAGGAGACATGATATAGCAAGTGGTAGGTATCGCAGCAAAGGCATAGCAAAAGAGCGAGCAACTAGCAAGCAAAGATAGAAGTGATTTCGAGGGTATGGTCATCTTGCTTGCAAGGTTCTCAGAGTTGTCGAAAGCTTGGTCCTCGAAAGCGTTCTCAATAGGTTCCTCGTTCACGTACTCGTCTCCCGGCTCTACCCAAAGCAAGAACACAAGCAAAGAGGACAAACATCAATCACGATGCAATGCACAAGCAACATGATGCAAAACATGGCATGATGTGCGAGATGTGATGTGTAATGCATATGCATGCTCCGGAAGGAAAAGGATGAACAAGGCATAATCTTGGCAAACCAAGTATGCCACTGGATAGGTGAGGTGATTTTGGTTGAAATCGATATAAAGATCACCGGAAACGGATGCACGGTTTGCAAATGACAAGCGAAACAAGAATGACGATAATCTGCGATTAACAGCATGATGCTACTTAGCAAGCAACAATAAACTAAGCTACTGCACTCAAACATATCAACAAAGCACATGACAGTAATCTACTCAAGATGCTCGACAAAAGATGAACACTGAGCTACGGCTAATTCACAGCACAACAGGTTCAAACAAGCATGGAAAAAGTGCAAAAGATAACAGGTTCACAGACTTAGTGAAAATATCAACATAGCAGAAACTAACATCAGGTGACATGTTTAGAGCAATGAAATAACATGCTACAGGCACGGAACATAGCCAAACAAGGCAAGGCATGAATCTACTTGAAAAACTTGACAAAAGTCCCTTACTGAACATAAGCCAAAAAGGATCAGAAAATATGATTACACCCATGTCAAATAAGCAAGTTTCGTTACAGGTTTCAGACTTAGCAGAAAACTGGACATGTCAAAACAGATAACGAGTAGGCATGTTCGTGAGCTCGATGCACTCACTACAGAGCATTGCATGAGAAACTAAGCATACACGCATCAAGAAGACATGGCATAGGAACTAGAAATGGCAAGAATAACATCATATCATGCAAGGATCAACTACACCAAGATTGCCAAAATCGAATAACATGTAAACAATCTGCCAACAACATTTTGTAGCAAAAGTAGAGCTCTACTGACTCAAGCTATGGCACTCCATAAATACAAAAAAAGGCAGGGATGGATAGAGCAAAACCTCAAGTCCAAAACACTCTTACTGATCATATTCAAATTATGCATAGGTCTCTCGGAAACAACATGAACACATGGCATAAAAATAACAGCAGTCAGGGACTTGGTGAAATCACTAAGTCTCTGAAATCAGCAACATCAAGTGCCCTAGTTTACATGCTTGTGCTAGTCACCACAAGGATCACAAAAATACATGGCATAATTCTGTGGAAATGTAACATGGCATATTACAAAACTCATGTAGGAATCTACTTCATAGGAGGTACACCTCAATCATGGCATAAAAGACAAAAGTGCATGTTCAGATAAGATCCAGAAACTTAACATCGCATAGCCCTCTTATAACAGCATTTCGGGCATCAAGACGACCTCAAATGAAAATGATCCAATGGAATGAAATGATGTACACAACGAGGCGAACATTTTGACATATTATACGGACGAAGCAGTAACCCGAATGTTGTTTGGAGTCCCGGATGAGATCCCGGACGTCACGAGGAGTTTCGGAATGGTCCGGAGGTAAAGAATTATATATAGAAAGTGATGTTTTGGCCATCGGGACAAGTTTCGGGGTTATCGGTATTGTACCGGGACCACCGGAGGGTCCCGGGGGGTCCACCGGGTGGGGCCACCTGCCTCGGGGGGCCACATGGGCTCTAGGGGTGCGCCTTGGCCTATATGGGCCAAGGGGAACCAGCCCCTAGAGGCCCATGCGCGTAGAGGGGGGGAAACCCTAAAGAGGGGGGCGCCCCCTTGCTTGGGGGGCAAGCCCCACCCTTGGCCGCCGCCCCCCTAGGAGATTGCATCTCCTAGGGCCGGAGCCCCCTCCCCTAGGGGGCTATATAAAGGGGGGAGGGGAGGGGGCAGCGCACCCTTGCTCCTGGCGCCTCCCTCTCCCTCTCCAACATCTCCTCCTCCTCCGTAGGGCTCGGCGAAGCCCTGCCGGAGTACTGCAACTCCACCATCACCACGCCGTCGTGCTGCTGCTGGAGCCATCTTCCCCAACCTCTCCTTTGCCTTGCTGGATCAAGAAGAAGGAGACGTTACGCTGACCGTACGTGTGTTGAACACGGAGGTGCCGTCCTTTCTGTGCTAGGATCTCCGGTGATTTGGATCACGTCGTGTACGACTACCTCATCCCCGTTCGTTGAACGCTTCCGCTCGCGATCTACAAAGTGGTATGTAGATGCAATCTCTCTCCCTTGACTCGTTGCTTAGATGAACTCATAGATGGATCTTGGTGAAACCGTAGGAAAAATTTTAATTTTCTGCAACGTTCCCCAACAGTGGCATCGTGAGCTAGGTCTATGCGTAGTTCTCTATTGCACGAGTAGAACACAATTTGTTGTGGGCGTAGATGTTGTCAACTTTCTTGCCGCTACTAGTCTTATCTTGCTTCAGCGGTATTGTGGGATGAAGCGGCCCGGACCAACCTTACACGTACTCTTACGTGAGACCGGTTCCACCGACTAACATGCACTAGTTGCATAAGGTGGCTGGTGGGTGTCTGTCTCTCCCACTTTAGTTGGAGCGGATTCGATGAAAAGGGTCCTTATGAAGGGTAAATAGAAGTTGACAAATCACGTTGTGGCTTTCACGTAGGTAAGAAAACGTTCTTGCTAGAACCCTAATTCAGCCACGTAAAACTTGCAACAACAATTAGAGGACGTCTAACTTGTTTTTGCAGCAAGTGCTTTGTGATATGATATGGCCAAAGTTGTGATGAATGATGAATGATCTATATGTGATGTATGAGATGTTCATGCTATTGTAATAGGAATCACGACTTGCATGTCGATGAGTATGACAACCGGCAGGAGCCATAGGAGTTGTCTTTATTTTTTGTATGACCTGCGTGTCATTGAGAAACGCCATGTAAATTACTTTACTTTATTGCTAAACGCGTTAGCCATAGTAGTAGAAGTAATAGTTGGCGAGCAACTTCATGGAGACACGATGATGATGATGGAGATCATGGTGTCAAGCAGGTGACAAGATGATCATGGAGCCCCAAGATGGAGATCAAAGGAGCTATGTGATATTGGCCATATCATGTCACGTTTATTATTTGATTGCATGTGATGTTTATCATGTTTTGCATCTTGTTTACTTAGAACAACGGTAGTAAATAAGATGATCCCTCATAATAATTTCAAGAAGTGTTCCCCCTAACTGTGCACCGTTGCGACAGTTCGTTGTTTCGAAGCACCACATGATGATCGGGTGTGATAGATTCTAACGTTCACATACAACGGGTGTAAGACAGATTTACACATGCAAACACTTAGGCTGACTTGACGAGCCTAGCATGTACAGACATGGCCTCGGAACACAGAAGACCGAAAGGTCGAGCATGAGTTGTATAGAAGATACGATCAACATGAAGATGTTCACCGATGTTGACTAGTCCGTCTCACGTGATGATCGGACACGGCCTAGTTGACTCGGATCATGTAATACTTAGATGACTAGAAGAGGGATGTCTATCTAAGTGGGAGTTCATTAAATAATTTGATTAAATGAACTTTATTATCATGAACTTAGTCTAAAAATATTTACAATATGTCTTGTAGATCAAATGGCCAACGTAGTCCTCAACTTCAACGCGTTCCTAGAGAAAACCAAGCTGAAAGACAATGGCAGCAACTATACGGACTGGGTCCGGAACCTGAGGATCATCCTCATAGCTGCCAAGAAAGATTATGTCCTACGAGCACCGCTGGGTGACGCACCTATTCTCCCTGCAGAACAAGACGTTATGAACGCTTGGCAGTCACGCTGCGATGATTACTCCCTCGTTCAGTGCGGCATGCTTTACAGCTTAGAGCCGGGGCTCCAAAAGCGTTTTGAGAGACATGGAGCATATGAGATGTTCGAAGAGCTGAAAATGGTTTTCCAAGCTCATGCCCGGGTCGAGAGATATGAAGTCTCCGACAAATTCTTTAGCTGTAAGATGGAGGAAAATAGCTCTGTCAGTGAACACATACTCAAAATGTCTGGGTTGCACAACCGCTTGACTCAACTGGAAGTTAATCTCCCGGATGAAGCGGTCATTGACAGAATCCTCCAGTCGCTTCCACCTAGCTACAAGAGCTTTGTGATGAACTACAATATGCAGGGGATGGTAAAGACCATTCCTGAGGTATATGCTATGCTGAAATCAGCAGAGGTAGAAATCAAGAAGGGGCATCAAGTGTTGATGGTGAATAAAACAACTAAGTTCAAGAAGGGCAAGGGTAAAAAGAACTTCAAGAAGGACGGCAAGGAAGTTGCCGCACCCGGTAAGCAAGTTGCCGGGAAGAAGCCAAAGAATGGACCCAAGCCCGAGACTGAGTGTTTTTATTGCAAGGGAAGTGGTCACTGGAAGCGGAACTGCCCCAAATACTTAGCGGACAAGAAGGCCGGCAAAACAAAAGGTATATGTGATATACATGTAATTGATGTGTACCTTACCAGTACTCGTAGTAGCTCTTGGGTATTCGATACCGGTGCAGTTGCTCACATTTGTAACTCAAAGCAGGAGCTGCGGAATAAACGGAGACTGGCGAAGGACGAGGTGACGATGCGAGTTGGGAATGGTTCCAAGGTCGATGTGATCGCCGTCGGCACGCTACCTCTACATTTACCTACGGGATTAGTTTTAAACCTCAATAATTGTTATTTAGTGCCAAGTTTGAGCATGAACATTGTGTCTGGATCTCGTTTAATTCGAGATGGCTACTCATTTAAATCCGAGAATAATGGTTGTTCTATTTATATGAGAGATATGTTTTATGGTCATGCTCCAATGGTTAATGGTTTATTCTTAATGAATCTCGTACGTGATGATACACATATTCATAGTGTGAATACCAAAAGAGTTAAAGTTGATAACAATAGTCCCACATATTTGTGGCACTGCCGCCTTGGTCACATAGGTGTCAAACGCATGAAGAAGCTCCATGCAGATGGACTTTTAGAGTCTCTTGATTATGAATCATTTGACACGTGCGAACCATGCCTCATGGGTAAAATGACCAAGACTCCGTTCTCAGGAACAATGGAGCGAGCAACCAACTTATTGGAAATCATACATACCGATGTGTGCGGTCCAATGAGTGTTGAGGCTCGCGGTGGCTATCATTATGTTCTCACCCTCACTGATGACCTGAGTAGATATGGGTATATTTACTTAATGAAACACAAGTCTGAGACCTTTGAAAAATTCAAGGAATTTCAGAGTGAGGTTGAAAATCAACGTGAGAGAAAGATCAAGTTTCTACGATCAGATCGTGGAGGAGAATACTTGAGTCACGAATTTGGCACACACTTAAGAAAATGTGGAATAGTTTCACAACTCACGCCGCCTGGAACACCTCAGCGTAATGGTGTGTCCGAACGTCGTAATCGCACTCTATTAGATATGGTACGATCTATGATGTCTCTTACCGATTTACCGCTATCTTTTTGGGGCTATGCTTTAGAGACTGCCGCATTCACTTTAAATAGGGCTCCGTCGAAATCCGTTGAGACGACACCGTATGAATTATGGTTTGGGAAGAAACCTAAGCTGTCGTTTCTAAAAGTTTGGGGATGCGATGCTTATGTCAAGAAACTTCAACCTGAAAAGCTCGAACCCAAGTCGGAAAAATGCGTCTTCATAGGATACCCTAAAGAAACTATTGGGTATACCTTCTACCTCAGATCCGAAGGCAAGATCTTTGTTGCCAAGAATGGATCCTTTCTAGAGAAAGAGTTTCTCTCGAAAGAAGTAAGTGGGAGGAAAGTAGAACTTGATGAAGTGTTACCTCTTGAAACGGAAAATGGCGAAACTCAAGAAAACGTTCCTGAGGTGCCTGCACCGACTAGAGAGGAAATTAATGATGATGATCAAGATACTTCCAATCAAGCTCCTACTGAAATTCGAAGGTCCACAAGGACACGTTCCGCACCAGAGTGGTACGGCAACCCTGTCTTGGAAATCATGTTGTTAGACAACGGTGAACCTTCGAACTATGAGGAAGCAATGGCGGGCCCGGATTCCGACAAATGGCTGGAAGCCATGAAATCCGAGATAGGATCCATGTATGAAAACGAAGTATGGACTTTGACTGACTTGCCCGTTGAGCGGCGAGCCATAGAAAATAAATGGATCTTTAAGAAGAAGACAGACGCGAATGGTAATGTGACCATCTATAAAGCTCGGCTTGTCGCTAAGGGTTATCGACAAGTTCAAGGAATTGACTACGATGAGAATTTCTCACCAGTAGCGAAGCTGAAGTCCGTCCGAATCATGTTAGCAATTGCCGCATTCTATGATTATGAAATATGGCAAATGGACGTCAAAACGGCATTCCTTAATGGTTTCCTTAAGGAAGAATTGTATATGATGCAGCCGGAAGGTTTTGTCGATCCTAAGAATGCTGACAAGGTGTGCAACCTCCATGGCTCGATTTATGGGCTGGTGCAAGCATCTCGGAGTTGGAACATTCGCTTTGATGAGATGATCAAAGCGTTCGGGTTTACGCAGACTTATGGAGAAGCCTGCGTTTACTAGAAAGTGAGTGGGAGCTCTGTAGCATTTCTCATATTATATGTAGACGACATACTTTTGATGGGAAATGATATAGAACTCTTGGACATCATTAAGGCCTACTTGAATAAAAGTTTTTCAATGAAGGACCTTGGAGAAGCTGCTTATATATTAGGCATCAAGATCTATAGAGATAGATCAAGACGCCTCATAGGTCTTTCACAAAGCACATACCTAGAGGCCCATGCGCCTAGAGGGGGAGAAACCCTAAAGAGGGGGGGCGCCCCCTTGCTTGGGGGGCAAGCCCCACCCTTGGCCGCCGCCCCCCTAGGAGATTGCATCTCCTAGGGCCGGCGCCCCCCCCCCTAGGGGGCTATATAAAGGGGGGAGGGGAGGGGGGCAGCGCACCCTTGCTCCTGGCGCCTCCCTCTCCCTCTCCAACATCTCCTCCTCCTCCGTAGGGCTCGGCGAAGCCCTACCGGAGTACTGCAACTCCACCATCACCACGCCGTCGTGCTGCTGCTGGAGCCATCTTCCCCAACCTCTCCTTTGCCTTGCTGGATCAAGAAGAAGGAGACGTTACGCTGACCGTACGTGTGTTGAACGCGGAGGTGCCGTCCTTTCGGTGCTAGGATCTCCGGTGATTTGGATCACGTCGTGTACGACTACCTCATCCCCGTTCGTTGAACGCTTCCGCTCGCGATCTACAAAGTGGTATGTAGATGCAATCTCTCTCCCTTGACTCGTTGCTTAGATGAACTCATAGATGGATCTTGGTGAAACCGTAGGAAAAATTTTAATTTTCTGCAACGTTCCCCAACAAGAACCACCCCAATTGCCACCCCTTTATGGTCTCCACATGGGAGCCATCGAGCCATGTGACGTTGGGAATTTTGCCCACCATGGCGCCACCGCATTCCGCTTGCGAGCCGCCTACTACCTTCGGTTTAACATTGAAGGTCTACAGCCACAGGCCGAAGTGGGGCCGGATGCGAAGGAAGGCCTCGCACACGACGATAAACGCCGAGATGTTGAGGATAAAGTTTGGGTCCAGATCATGGAAATCCAACCCGTAGTAGAACATGAGACCGCGGACGAGCGGGAGGAGTGGAAATCCCAGTCCACGGACTAAGTGGGTGAGAAAAACTACTCTCTCATGAGACTCCGGGGTAGGGACGATCTGCCCTGCGTTGCGCAGCCGGTGTGCGATATCTGCGGCCAGGTATCTAGCTTCCCGTAGCTTTTTGACGTCCTCCTCCGTGACGGAGGATTTCATCCACTTACTTCTCGCTCCGGACATGCTTGGAATGGTTTGAGGAGAAAGACGCAGATTTGGGTGTTGGAGCTCGAGTACAAGAGAATGGATGAGCGAGGAGGAAGAAGGCGTGGGTGAAAAAGGTGAACCCTTATCCCTTTATAAGGGCGGATGAAACTATACACCCCCACATGCCTAGTAAACTCACTTAATCCCCAAGCGCCGCAATTGATGGTGCGGGTGGGGTTACCCATGTCCGTATTGATGAGAATCCCGTGATAAGGGGACACGATCTCTGCTTCGACAAGACGTGCCAAGGAAACCGCCTCGTGATATGCGCCGAGGCTGGTTGAGAAAAATGGTTCAAATAATGACCGGACCGTGGTGTGATGTCATGCTACCGAGTGTGTCAACAGATTAGATTTGTGGAAGTATTATTCTCTCTACGATGGTATGTGGAATTTGTTTTGCAAAGCCGGACACTATCCTTGTGTTCAAAATCTTCTATGGAGTATTCAGAGGAGGAACCCGCCTTGCAATGCCGAAGACAAATCTGCGCGCCGGACTCATCGTCATTGAAGCCTGGTTCAGGGGCTACTAAGGGAGTCCTGGATTAGGGGGTATCTGGACAGCCAGACTATATCCTTTGCCGGACTGTTGGATTATGAAGATACAAGATTGAAGACTTCGTCCCGTGTCCGGATGGGACTCTCCTTGGCGTGGAAGGCAAGCTTGGCAATATGGATATCTAGATCTCCTTCCTTGTAACCGACTCTGTGTAACCCTAGCCCCTCCGATGTCTATATAAACCGGAGGGTTTAGTCTGTAGGACAACAACAATCATACCATAGGCTAGCTTCTAGGGTTTAGCCTCTACGATCTCGTGGTAGATCAACTATTGTAATACTCATATCATCAAGATCAATCAAGCAGGAAGTAGGGTATTACCTCCATCGAGAGGGCTTGAACCTGGGTAAACATCGTGTCCCCCGCCTCCTGTTACCATCCGCCTTAGACGCACAGTTCAGGATCCCCTACACAAGATCCGCCGGTTTTGACACCGACAAGCGGTCTTCGCCTGCAAATGCTCTGGTGGTGATGTCGTCTTGGGCTCCACGATGACCTCCGTCTTGCCGTCCTCCTGGTCTTGGTCTCGTTGCACCGATAAGGCAACCTTTGCCTGATGCCTCGGTACTCCTCGCCTGCGCTGGCCTCCTTAGCACCAAAGAGGAAACAAGGACACTGCGCATGCTGGCGCCCGCCTGGTGTCAATTGTCATGGCTCACGTCACGAGACCCTCGTGAGGTTTGCCCCGCCTTGATATCTCCGCTCCTTGTGAGCCTGCGTGGCTTGGTCACTCCTGTGGAGGTCTTGCATCGTCCTCCTCACGAGGCTTGGCCCCTCGCGAGGGTCTTGGATGCCTTGTTGATGAATATGGGTTGTACGACCTGCTGGCTTGGCCACGCCGTGGGCCACAGGTCGGCAAGTCTGGGGACCCCCGTTCCCAGAACGCCGACAGTAGCCCCCAGGCCCAAGGTGCGCTCGGCCTTGATTTTGCAGCGAAGCCAAGGGTCAAGTACGGAGCGACACAGGCCCCCAAAGCCTACGGCCTTGGTTGACGCGTGGCGGTTGATTGGACGTGGGCGTCTCTGCTTCCCCAAGCTGCCTCGGCAACTGCATGACTTGACAAGTCCCTGTGATATGCAAGGAAAACCAACATTACCTGCAAACATGGGGGTGCCAGTTGGCCTTCTTTTGCTATAAATGGGGAGGGGGGCTGAGCCCCCATCGCCCATCTCTTCCTTGCTTGCTTGCTCCTTCCTCCTTGCTCCACTGCTAACAATAATGGCGACTATCAGAAGGTTCTCCGCTGAAGAGAAGGGGAAGGCCCCATATGATGATCCGGGGCCTCTTCCGCCGAAGAAGAGGTCGTTCCACCATCGTGATGGAGCAGCGATGCAGGTGGTGACGAGGCCTTGGTGCGAGCGGCCTCCTCCAGGGTATCCGCTACCCCTGTATGCCCGAGCCGAGGGCTCAGGAGGACGGAGCGACGAGTAGCGTCGCCGGCACCGCGCCACAGTGACACGCGTTGTCGCCCTAGAATCCACGCCACGGACTCCTCACGCGAGCTCGTGCTGTGGGTGCTGTAAGTGCATCTAGTGCAACCCCTAGTTGGTTTTGGAGTATTGACGACAAACCTGGTTGAGGGACTAATGTGTTTGTGAGAATTGCAGGATAACACAGGTAGTAGTCCCTCATTGATTCGGTTTACCTACCGGAGACGACCCCTAAAAATGTATGAAGACATTGAAGACAATGGTGGTATGTGAAGATATTCACACTGAAGACTATGACATGAGAATACATTGAGTGAAGACTATGGAACGCGAAGACTTAGTTGTTTCGTTGTTTCCTTTTCTTCTTTGTTGAGTCATAGGAACCACTGTACTGTTAAGTGGGGTCCAAGTAAACAAAGTCAGAGTGACTGAAGTGATGCTCAACCAAAATCCTATGTCTTCGAGCGAAGACAATGAGAGCAAATCTTATCCAGAGCTGGATGAGTCAGCTTTGCTTGTAGCCAAAGTAAAGTTGTCGTGTGTGTTTAAAATCTGACCGTTGGAACACGTGTCAGTTCCTTAGTGGCCCAGGGTCATTTCGGACAAATCAGGTCGGGTTGCCTAGTGGCTATAAATAGCCCACCCCCTACACCATAAATTGGTGGTTGCTCAGAGTTAGTACACGGCCTTTGTCGTTTGAGAGCACCCCACCTCCGAAGCTTTTGAGAGAGAGAAATCCTTGCGAGGACAAAGCCCAAACACCCAGAGCCAAAGAGTGTTAGGCATCACTGAAGTCTTTCTATCCGCGTGACGTGAAGACTTGTTACACATGAGGAATGTGAATCCTCCAGCCGGTTAGGCGTCGCGTTCTGAGCATCCAAGAGTCATTGTGGATCACCGGTGAATGAAGTTTGTGAAGGTTTGGAAGTCTACCTTGAAGACTTACCAGAGTAATTGGGCGAGGATTGGGTGTCCTTAGCTCAAGGGGAATAAGGTGAAGACGCGGTCTTCTGAGTTGAATCTCAGCCTCCCCAACCAGACGTACAGTTGTCACAGTAACTGGAACTGGTCCAACAAATCATGTGTCCTCAACAAGTGACTGGTTCTATCCTCTCCCTCTCTTTACTTAGAGTTTGTCTTCGTGAAGTCATTGCCTGTTTGCTTTACCTATTTGTCTTCATTATTTGACTACTATCGTTGTTTGGCTTCATACAGTCTTCCATCCTGATCCTTACTACCTAGCTGCTATCAGTCTTCGTGCTTTCACTTCATTGCATACTTGACTATGGCTTGCTTAGTGTAGTTTACCTTCCGCTGCATATTAATAGGGTCATTTCTATTGTTTGTCTTTGAAACATCCATGTTTTGAAGACTTTCATAAAAATCGCCTATTCACCCCCCCTCTAGTCGATAACTAGCACTTTCAATTGGTATCAGAGAAAGGTACTCCCTTGTTTTGTGTGATTCGGTTTAACCACCTGGAGTTTTAGCTATGTCGACTGCAGGGATAATCAAAATCTCCGCTGCGTGCCCCATTTTTGATGGTCATGATTATCCCAAATGGAAGACTATGATGAGGAAGCGACTCCTTGCAATGGACAGTGAGCTTTGGACAGTCACGAATATTGGCCTCACTAACTTATGCAAGATGGCGCATGCCGACGATATTCAGAAATTCACTCTGCTGGACGTCAAGGCGAAGGACATTATATGCTCCTCTCTGTCCAGAGATGAGTTGAGGCGCATCATGCATCTCTGCAATGCAAAGCTTATATGGGATCGGATCTCTAATGTTTATGAAGGTCATCGGACATGTCACGGTCCCTGGTTCCTTAATTTCAAGGAGTCAGTTAAAACAATGTCTTCCATCCTGATCCTTACTACCTAGCTGCTATCAGTCTTCGTGCTTTCACTTCATTGCATACTTGACTATGGCTTGCTTAGTGTAGTTTACCTTCCGCTGCATATTAATAGGGTCATTTCTATTGTTTGTCTTTGAAACATCCATGTTTTGAAGACTTTCATAAAAATCGCCTATTCACCCCCCCTCTAGTCGATAACTAGCACTTTCAATTGGTATCAGAGAAAGGTACTCCCTTGTTTTGTGTGATTCGGTTTAACCACCTGGAGTTTTAGCTATGTCGACTGCAGGGATAATCAAAATCTCCGCTGCGTGTCCCATTTTTTATGGTCATGATTATCCCAAATGGAAGACTATGATGAGGAAGCGACTCCTTGCAATGGACAGTGAGCTTTGGACAGTCACGAATATTGGCCTCACTAACTTATGCAAGATGGCGCATGCCGACGATATTCAGAAATTCACTCTGCTGGACGTCAAGGCGAAGGACATTATATGCTCCTCTCTGTCCAGAGATGAGTTGAGGCGCATCATGCATCTCTGCAATGCAAAGCTTATATGGGATCGGATCTCTAATGTTTATGAAGGTCATCGGACATGTCACGGTCCCTGGTTCCTTAATTTCAAGGAGTCAGTTAAAACAATGTCTCCCGAACCCGAACCCAAGCCATCTACTCCCACCTACTGCTTCATGGCATGTGGTGCCAAGGTAAAATCACGCGATGCTTACTTTCAAATATCAAGTGAAGATGACTCTGATTGTGAATCCAAACCCAGCTACAAAACACTTGCTAAAATTGCAACTAAACAACAAAAAGCAATGGAACATACTCAAAAACTGTTAGCCAAAAGCGATGACCTGTTGGACTTGGAAATGACCCATTCATAGTCCTAGTTGAAGACATAAAAAACCTTCGTGCTAAGTACCAAGAACTTGAAAGTCATCATGAAACGCTCTCAACCACTCATGAAAAGCTCTCCTATTATTATCTTCAACGGAAGCAAGAGCTTGAGAAATTGAGAGCGGCTCATGAAGATCTTCAAAAAGAGAATGAGTCACTTCGCGCTCAACAGATCAGTCCCGCTCAGGATGGATTTGAACCACCATGTCTAAAATGCCTTGAGCATGACAACGCTACCTCTGTTGCTGAATGTTCTACTGCTGCTACTGTTGCATTCTCTTCAATTACTAATGTGGTAACTAACCGCTCTGCTGAGGATACCACTACTATTGCTGATGAAAATGCTAGGTTGAAGACATTGCTTGAAACAGGGATGTACACAAGTCTGAAAGGGCATGAGACACTGTGCGATGTCCTCAAAAAGCAGATTCTGAACTGAAACCCTAGGAAAGAGGGTGTTGGGTTCGAGAGGAAAATGAATGTTGATGGTTCCTACTGGAAGCCTGAGCAGTACCGCAAAACCACATGGGTTGCTGGAAAGGGACCTTCAGTGGACCCATCCACCTTATCTGGCTTTACCTGTGCTAACCCTATTATCATTGATGAATCCTTTAATGCAAACTATAAACTGTTTAAGAATCAGAATGGTGAAGTGTTTGCCAGGTATATTGGTACTAACTGCAGGAATGGGCCACCTATGAAGAAGATCTGGGTTTTGAAAGTGCAACTATCCCTAGGTGGTTTTGGTAATTCATAACAACATATAGCTCATTGAGCTAATGCTATTCCAAGACAATTATTTCAGGAAAGCTCAATGATTGGCATGGCATGGATGGTGAAAGTGGAACCCTCAAAATGCTAAGGACAAAGGATTGGCTCAAGCCCAAAAGCTCAAGACTCTTAATTTTACATTTTAGTGATCCAAGATCACATTGAGTCCATAGGAAACGCCAATACTATCAAGGAGGGATGAGGTGTTGCTTAATGAGCCCTTTGCTTCATGTGCTTAATGATATGCTCCAAAATCCTCAGCTACTTTCCCATATCCACAAATGACCTAAACCCAAAGCCAAACTCGGACCTACCGATTCTTTCCATCCGGCGCCACCGAGTTTCACTTGTCATAGCCACTGCCAAACCCTAAGCAAATCGGTTCTACCGATAGGGATATCGGTCTCACCGAGATGGGATTGCAATTTCTCTATTTCCCTTTCGTAACTTTTCGGTCTCACCGAAAGAGCGGATCGGTCCCACCGAGATTGCAATGTAAACTCTATGTTTCCTTTCTGTAACTTTTCGGTCTCACCGAAAGAGCAAATCGGTCCCACCGAGTTTATCTGACCAACTCTCTGGTTAGCTAATTACCAAATCGGTCTCACCGAGTTTGTGTAATCGGTCTCACCGAGATTATGTTATGCCCTAACCCTAACCATATCAGTCCTACCGAGTTGCATGTCAGTCCCACCGAAAATCTCTAACGGTCACTAGGTTTACTATTTTGGTCCGACCGAGTTTGTTGATTCGGTCCCACCGAGATTGGTAAATTGTGTGTAACGGTTGGATTTTGTGTGGAGGCTATATATACCCCTCCACCTCCTCTTCATTCATGGAGAGAGCCATCAGAACACATCTACACTTCCAACTCATATGTTCTGAGAGAGAACCACCTACTCATGTGTTGAGACCAAGATATTCCATTCCTACCATATGAATCTTGATCTCTAGCCTTCCCCAAGTTGCTTTCCACTCAAATCTTCTTTCCACCAAATCCAAATCCTGTTAGAGAGAGTTGAGTGTTGGGGAGACTATCATTTGAAGCACAAGAGTAAGGAGTTCATTATCAACACACCATTTGTTACTTCTTGGAGAGTGGTGTCTCCTAGATTGGCTAGGTGTCACTTGGGAGCCTCCGACAAGATTGTGGAGTTGAACCAAGGAGTTTGTAAGGGCAAGGAGATCGCCTACTTCGGGAAGATCTACCGCTAGTGAGGCAAGTCCTTCGTGGGCGATGGCCATGGTGGGATAGACAAGGTTGCTTCTTCGTGGACCCTTCGTGGGTGGATCCCTCCGTGGACTCGCGCAACCGTTACCCTTCGTGGGTTGAAGTCTCCATCAACGTGGATGTAGGATAGCACCACCTATCTGAACCACGGGAAAAACATCCATGTCTCCAATTGTGTTTGAATTCTCCAAACCCTTCCCTTTACATTCTTGCAAGTTGCATGCTTTACATTCCGCTGCTTATATACTCTTTGCATGCTTGCTTGAATTTTGTGATGATTGCTTGACTTGTCCTAAAGTAGCTAAAACTGCCAAGAACTAAAATTGGGAAAAGGTTAAGTTTTTTTATTTGGTCAAGTAGTCTAATCACCCCCCCCCCCCTCTAGACATACTTCCGATCCTACAGGTTCCCAAAAGCTGTCTTGAGAATCTTCCAGTGAATGTCATCATGACAACACCTGGGAAGAAGACAAACCCCAGGCCTAAGTCTTCATATGGTCCAAAGGCTTCATACAGACAGAGGACTCACCTGAGTCATCCTAACGCCAATGTTTTGCAGGGAAACCATACTCAGACTTATGAATATGAGCGTGTGTCTTCAAACCACTATCTTCATAGGACTAAGAACTTTTCTGCTTATTCATATGAGTATCATTCATCTCCTGCAAGGCTATTTGCTAGGGCTCCAAAGCCGAAGTTCTCAGATGCTGCACTTAGACTCATTGCTTCTAAGCCACCCCTGAAGATGTGGGTGGTTATGAAGAATTAACTTTCTTTTGCAGGGAAAGGTCTCCAGCCAAAAATCAAAGGCGTCTGATGCTATTTCTAGGGACCTAAAACATCTTGTAGGGTGCAAGATCAAATGCCCAAATGGTCTCACTATGTATTTTGTTCCTGAATCGTTTGCCATTCATCCTATCAGTCCTAATCTTGATCTGAGCTTCAATAATCCTCTTGCCCATCAAATGCTTATGCTTCACACATCTCTTGGTGAGGCCTATCCCCCTGACAGTACTGTAGGTTATGACACCTCATGCTTCAGAATGGATTATGGACAGCGGATGCACTAATCATATGACTGGTGATCGAAGTCTTCTTATGGACTCAACTTTATGTCCATCTGACAAGAGTCACATCACATTTGCTGACACTGGTAAAAGAAAGGTATTGGGTCTAGGTAGAGTTGCAATCTCAAAGGATCAACACATGGATAAAGTAATGCTTGTTGAATCCCTTGGTTTCAACTTAATGTCTATCTCAATGCTTTGTGACTTGAACATGATTGTGATATTTGGGAAATATCATTGTCTTGTGCTTATGGAATCTGACAAGTCTCTAGTCTTTGAAGGGTACCAGAAAGATGATCTATACATGGTAGATTTCTCAGCAGGGCCACAACTTGCTGTATGTCTTCTTGCAAAAGCTTCGGAGTGCTGGCTCTGGCATCGGAGGCTAGGGCATGCTGGCATGAGAAACTTAAACACTCTCGCAAAGAAGAAGCATGTCATAGGCATCGAGGGTGTCAAGTTCAAGAAGGATCATTTTTGCGGTGCCTGCGAAGCTGGAAAGATGACGAGGGCCAAGCATCCCTCGAAGACAATCATGACGACATCTCAACCCTTCGAGCTGTGAGAGTGCAACTATCCCTGGGTGGTTTTGGTAATTCCTAACAACATATAGCTCATTGAGCTAACATCATTCCAAGATGAATATTTCAGAAAAGCTCAATGGATGGCATGGCATGGATGAGGAAAGTGGATCCCTCAAAATTACAAGGAAAAAGGATTGGCTCAAGCTTCAAGAACAAGACTCTACATTTTATATTTTTAGTGATCCAAGATCACATTGAGTCCATAGGAAAAGTCAATACTATTAAGGAGGGATGAGGTGTTGCTTAATGAGCCTCTTGCTTCATGTGCTTAGTGATATGCTCCAAAATCCTCAACTACCTTTCCATATCCACATATGACCCAAACCTAAAGTCAAACTCGGCCCCACCGATTCTTTCTATCCGGAGCCACCGAGTTTCACATGTTGTCGGTGTCAAAACCGGCGGATCTCGGGTAGGGGGTCCCGAACTGTGCGTCAAGGCCGGATGGTAACAGGAGACAAGGGACATGATGTTTTTACCCAGGTTCGGGCCCTCTTGATGGAGGTAAAACCCTACTCCTTCTTGATTAATATTGATGATATGGGTAGTACAAGAGTAGATCTACCACGAGATCAAGGAGGCTAAACCCTAGAAGCTAGCCTATGGTATGAATGTTGTATGATGGAGTTGTCCTACGGACTAGAACCCTCCGGTTTATATAGACACCGAATAGGGTTAGGTTTACATAGAGTCGGTTACAATGGTAGGAGATCTTGAATATCCGCACCACCAAGCTTGCCTTCCACGCCAAGGAAAGTCCCATCCGGACACGGGACGAAGTATTCAATCTTGTATCTTCATAGTCCTGGAGTCCGGCTGAAGGTATTGTCCGGCTATCCGAACACCCCCTAATCCAGGACTCCCTCAGTAGCCCCCGAACCAGGCTTCAATGACGATGATTCCGGCGCGCAGATTGTCTTCGGCATTGCAAGGCGGGTTCTTCTCCAAACTCTGTGTACCTGTAGGAATAATGCCCGATTTTTGTAATGTAGCGCTCCTTGGCTTCCACGCCCAATAATGGCCGTCTTCCACGTGTCAAACGAATGCGAAAAGTCGGGGTGTTTTTACATCCACACCCCTTGCCGCATAAACGAGCCGCCTATTTAACGGGATGGGGATTCAGATCCAAACCACATCTTCTCCTCTCCGCGAGCTATCATCAGAGCGCCTCCAGCAAAGGTCCATTCCAACATGGCCAGCCGTCGCAGCTCCTCCCCTCGCCCTTCCGGTCCTAAACCTGGAGACTGGGAGAGTTGCTCCATCCCGCACAGTGAGTTAGTGTCGCTTCAGGCCAAGGGATTTCTCCCTCAGGCTTATATGGTCCCGGTCCGAGCCAGACTCGCCACTTATAATGGCGGAAAACAAGTGGAGAGCACCCCCAATCCCTCTAAAGGAGAGCGGGTGTGCCTCGTCCCCTATCTAATAAGGGGACTGGGATTTCCAATTCATCCATTTCTCCGTGGGCTTCTGGAGTTCTACGGCCTCCAGTTGCACAATCTCACGCCCGCCTCCATACTGCATGTCGCGGGCTTTGTCGCCCTTTGCGAGCTATTTTTGGGTGTTGAGGCTCATTTCGCGTTGTGGAAGAGGTTATTCTGCCTGGTGCCCCGTTCTCAAGAGGGGTCTATATATCAAGTGGGCGGAGCCGAAGTATGGCGCATCACCGGGACCGGATACCTATCCGGAACCCCAAAGAAGGCGTCTGAGGACTGGCCTTCGGAATAGTTTTATATAGATTATGTCCCGTTACCGGATCCTATACAGGTCGGTCTCCCTGAGTTCAACAGTGCTCCGTTAAAGAAATGCTTGAGCTGGCGTCCGCGGAGCTCTCAGAGAGAAAGCGACAGAGACGTCCTTTACCTGATGGGCCGGATAAGACTATTGGCTCATTCTGTACTAACAATGATTGGAGTCATGGCCATTATGCGGGGGGTGCAGCCGCTTCAATATAGAGGCCACCCCATGTGGGATTTCAACGGGGAGGATGACACCACCCGCTACGGTCGTAAGGGGCTAGCCTCAGCTGCCGCTCTAGTAAAGATCTTATCCTGTTTGTACAAGGGGGAAAGGAGGAATTCCTCCGCGTCAACCCGCGGGGCGGATTTACTATGTACGACCCTCCAAGTTGGGTAAGTGAACGATCATGCTTGTCCATTCGTTTTATACTCCCATGATTAGATATGTAGCCTAACGACTTCAATGCAGGAACTGCGACAGGAGGTAAAGGATATAAACAGCCGTCCTCCACAGCCTGAGGACCCAGAACGGTCCCTCGATCCGGACTCCGAAGAGGATCCGGACATATCGGTGGAGCTTATCGACGGGGTGTTCCATCAACTAAGCAAGGACAATACCTTGCTGGCCATTACGGCTGATTACGCAGGGTTAATCCCGGCCTCCCAGGTGACAGAGACCGGAGTCTCATTCCCTTGAGAGAGATTATTCTCACGTATTTTGGTTTTTCTGACGACAACCGTGTTTTGCAGGGGAGATTTCTGAGGCGGGAGGCCGAACCTGCGGCGGCTAGCCAACGAGGGGCCGCAGGTCCCTGTGGGGAAAAAAGGAATGTGGTCCGGACTGAGATGCCGGCGCAAAGGTATAGTGCACCCTCTGTTTCCCTGGTGTTATTCCTTCAGGGCATATTAACGTTCGTGCTATCTTCAGGACAAAGAGAACTCGCCGGACTACATCCGGAGAGGTTGCCAATCGTGCCTCCACCAGCCAGGCTCCGACGCCTGGCCAGGAAGCGGGGGCGAGCACAAGGCGCGCACCGAACGCTCCTCCGACAGAGGATGCGGACAGGCTGTCTGCCACAAATTCTGAGGTGGAGAGTGCCATGAACCACAGGCGTCGCCGGACAGTTTTACGCGACGCTTGTTTCTCCCAAGATGCTTTAGATGCCTTCAATTCGGGAGATGCGTACCTCCATGCCGCTCAAAATGGTTTAGCCAGAGCCACAGAGCAGTATGTAAAAGACATACGGGTAAGAAAATTTTGGTCAAATATATATATACCAGTAGCCCCTGAGACTTGAAACAGTTAGAGTAACTGATTTAAGGATCAATTATTATGCAGGTTCTTACACAGAAGAATACCGTACTGTCCCCGGAGCTGGAAAAGTGCAGGGCCCAACTGGAGGCCGCACTAGCCGCGGCAGGGGAGCCCAAAGAGACCCCCTCAAGTAAGATACACTTTGAAAGATTAGTATTGTGCGGCGTGGGTGCAAATCTGACAAATCATATTGCAGATGGCGCCGGACTCGATCCGGAGAAGCAACAACTCTTACGTCGGCTAAAGGCCGGTGAGAGTACGTTGACAAAGGTGAGGCGAGAGAAGAATGATCTTCAGGATGCCAACACCAAGCTGGACGTCGAACTTAAAGATGTTCGTGGCCAGCTGTCGGACTCCACTAAGGAGAATCAGCGGCTTCGACGCGGCATATTTAGTAAGTGCTTAATCGAACTTTGAAAAAAAAAGAGTTCGGCGAGGAAGTCGACTAACAAAGTAATGTCTGTAGGTATGCTCACAGGTCGTCCTGCAGAGGAGATGCCCGGTTCGACGGGTAACCTTCTTCCCGAGCTCTTGCAACTACACGAGCGAGTTCGGCAGGCGATGCGAGGCGTTGCCCACGCCTTATGGCCTTCCCACTCCATGCCCGAGGGCCTTGGAGAGCTTGCGGAGAAGCTGAAGGGAGCTCGGCGGCGCTTCCGGTTGTGGAAGATATCGGCCTGCCGACAAGGCGCTAGGGAGGCCTGGGCCATGGTGAAGACCCGGTTTACGAAGTCTGACCCAAACCACATGGCCGAGGTCGGACCTATGGGGCCTGACGGGAAGGAGATCCCTGTAAGCCTAGTATACGACCAAGTAGAATTGGCCGCAAAGTATTCCCAGCAGGACTGTAAATTAGACAGCCTGTTAGACGGTATAGAGGAGGAATACAATCAGTCAGAGTGACTATGTAATTTTCAATTGACATGTATAATGCCTTCTAGCTGGATTGTAGATCGTTTGTCATTACCGACCTTTCCGCTTCTACCTCAGGACCTGACGGTCCGGAGTGTGTCCGAATACCCTACCGGTTATGTAAGAACCGGGGTATGCATGGAGACCAGGCGTAGGGGTCATTAGTGCTTTATCAGACAAGTGCCCAACTAGTTATGTTATATTACATGGTTAGTAAGAAACATCTTCCAGAGAGAATAGTTCCGTTAGGGGTTCCTTTCTCTGGGAGGCATGCCCTAAAGTGCATGGCCGGACTGCAAATGCAAGAAAATCATCTGGGAGCATGTATATGAATAAGTAAAAAAAGGTCATCTTTAGTTCACCGACCGAATATTCCCTTAAGAACGCTAGCTTTTGGCATCACCTAGTCTGAGGTACACATCCGGCTGATCCGGCAGTAACAATCGCAGAGGTGCTCCCTTTACCGCCTAGCCGAACAATCGGGAACGTAGGAGTAAGCACAGGAGCCAGGCAACCCAGCTTGGCCAAAACTTAAGTCATATCGATGCATATAATGGTGAAGAAAAGGTACATGCGGAAGTTTGACGCATGTGTTGGGCGTGAAGCCCATATAAGTAAGCTTCTGTTAAAGAAGCCCCCAGGTTAAATGAGTGTGGGTAGCGCGTCACCTGATGAGCCTTTAAGGGCTATAAGAGAAAAGAGGGGAGGGAGAGAAATTTAAGACAAAAAATGTAAAAACTGGACAGAGGAAGGAGACAAACACAGAGTCCGGCGCTAGGCATAGAATCTTCGGAGACGGGTGGCGTTCCATGGGTTCGGCTCGAGTCGGTTATCCGACGCATCTCGCAGGCGGTATGCTCCACCAGTCAGGACTTGGTCGATTATGAATGGACCTTCCCACTTGGGCTTGAGTTTTTCCTTTTTCTTATCTGGCAGGCGTAGAACTAGTTTGCCAACATTGTAATTTTTGGCCCGTACTTCTCTGCTTTGATATCTTTGAGCCTGCTGTTGATAAAATGCGGAACGGGCTTTTGCCACGTCAAGCTCCTCCTCCAAGGCATCCAAGTTGTCCTGCCGATCGAGCTCGGCTTCTCTTTTGTCGGATCACGGGTTCCGGCAGACCCTTAAGGTTCGGACTCTGGGGTGCGTGCGGAGATTATGCCCTCTACCTCTCCGTCTCACAAGGATCTAAACTACTAAACGAACAGCACAAGAGACATAGGGTTTATACTAGTTCGGGCCACCATTGTGGTGTAATACCCTACTCTAGTTTGTGGTGGGTGGATTGCCTCTTGGGCTGATGAGGATGAACAGTACAAGGAAGAACAGCCTCGCGAGGGTCTGCTCTTGGCTAGGGGATGAACTGTTGGGGGAGTTCAATCGCCCTTCTCACTCTCTGGGTGTGTTGCTAGCTCCGTTTGTGGATCAATCTCCCTCTACCCTGGGGGTGGCTAGTCCTATTTATAGGCAAAGGCCCTGGGCCTCTTCCCAAATATTTGAGCGGGAAGGGCGCCAACAATTGGCCAATTCGAAGGGGAACATCTGGTACACTTATCCTGACTAAAGTTGGTCTTCGCCTGCCAAAGGCCCTGTCGTGACGCCGTTCTGGGCTCCATGGTGACCTCCTTCCCACCGTTGGATTGGTCTTGGTCTCGTTGCACCGAAATGGGTGCCTTTGCTTGATCCTCTCGCCTGCGCTTGCCCCCTTTGCTCCAAAGAGGAAAGGGGAATGCTGCGTGGGCTGGCGCCCGCCTGGCACCCTCAATCGTCATGGCTTGCGTCATGGGCACCTCGCGAGGTACCCCGCCTTGATCTCTCCGCCTCCTCGCGAGCCAGCCTGAGGAGGCTGTGCCTGAGGAAGCGCCGTGTCATCCGCCCCGCGAGGCTTGGCCCCTCGCGAGGGTCTTGAGTCCTGTGTTGATGAAGATGGGCCACGCTGGGCCCCCATTTGAGCCACGCCGCAGGCCGCAGGCAGGCAAGTCTGGGGACCCCCGTTCCCAGAACACCGACAGTAGCCCCCGGGCCCAAGGCGTGCATGGACTTGGCCGTGCCGAGAGGCGAAAGGGCAAGGGCGAAGCGCCGCGGGCCCTAACAACCTGCGGCCTTGGGCGCCGCATGGCGGTTGATTGGATGTGGGTGCTTTCGCAACTGCGCGGTTTATTAAAGGCGTGGCATCCGCTCCGGCCTTGCTCTTCTCCTTTTTCGGCCGCTGCTCAGATCCCCTTTCTTGCGCCTCTCCTCTCTTCCTCCAAGCTTCCAGATCTACTCCATCTGCTTGACCCAGGTAGCTATGGCGCCTCGCCAGCCCTCGGCTGAAGCTTGGTTCTCGCCTGCTTTGGACTCGCCCAACGTGTCGGAGGCGAGCCTCGCCCGACTGCACCGGATGGCGGCGGCGCAGGGCATCAACGGGGCGCAGGTGTTCAAGGTCGGCTCCGCCACCCCTGAGGGCCGAGGGAGCACCTTCTATCCTCTTTTCGTAAGCTCCATTACTGCGGGCTTGGTGCCTCCTTTCTCTGAGTTCTTCCTCTCCGTCCTCCGCCATTACAACTTGCAAGCTCTACATCTCCACCCCAATTCCATCCTTCTTCTGGCGATCTTTGCCTACTACTGCGAGGCTCATGTGGGGGTGCAGCCTTCAGTGGCCTTGCTGCGCCACTACATCTACCTCCGGACTTCCCGTGGTTCCCCTTCTGCGTGCGCGGGCTTCGTCGCGTGCGGCAGTGCCATGGCCATTTCGAATCCGGGGAAGAGGATCGAGGGCTTCCGGAGCAAGTGGGTTTTGGTGGACGCCGGGCGCATCCATCCTCGGTTGATCCTTCCCACGGAGCCGCCCGTGAGTTCTAGCGACTGGTGCCGAGCGGAGCTCACGGATCCTCGCGCGAAGTCGATGTTGGCGAAGATGGACGCCGACTTGAAGCCGGCCAGCATGGCGGCGGCGAAGCTGACCGGGGCGTCGCTGCTGAGGGAGTTCCTGGAGCACCAATTGGCACCGCTTCGGCAGTATTCTCCCCCGATGTGGAGGCCTCATCCGAGCCCCGCAGCTGTGGGCGAAGAGGATGTGACCGCGGTTCTCCAATCCCTGGTCGGGGCGAGGTAGCAAGGTTGGAGGGTGCACCCTCGCCCCTGTTCCTTCGCAACGATTGGGAGCAAGTTGTGAAGTCCATGCCCGTCTTCAACGGGGTCGGGCCCGTGCCCGTGGTGGCCCCCGAGGAACCTGTGGACGTGTCTTCCAGCGACTCAAGTGGAGAGGGGGGCGAAGAGGAGCGGGAGGAAGGTCTTGACTCCGAGGCAACTGACGGAGAGTCCAGGGCTCCCCCTCCCCAACGCAAGCCCCGCACTCTCCGCCTCTCGCCGAGCGATGATGATGATGACGATGATGACGTGTTGGGCAGCGAGAGCTCGCCCCCGGTCCCGAAGAAGGGCGGGACCGGGTTGATTCCCCGCGGGTCCGTCCTGACTCCGGGGCGAGCCGCGGATGCGCCTTCTGCTTCCGAGGTCGACCCCTCCAGCCGGCTCTCAGGCTTCAAGTATGGCAGGAGGCAGCTGGAGCCTTCTGGCGACGACCCGTAAGTGCTTGATCCTTGATCTTTGGTTCCTCGTTCCGCCGTCGAGGCTTGATGATTGCTTCTCTTGAGTAGGCTGGCGCCCATGGCGAAGAAGCTGAGGGGAGCTCCTGAGGCCTCATCAAAGGTGACGCCTCCGCCTGCGGGGGAGGGTGACCGTGACGCACGAGCCTCTCCTGCCCGCTCATCCTTGCGGGGCTTGGCTGATCTGGCTGGGGCGACAGCCCCCATGGCTCAAGTGACCCCCGAGGTGCCCTTGTCTGGCGCCGCTGCTACGGCCGGGGAGGCGCAGCGGACTCCGCCTCAGGACACTGCGGCCTTGCCGCCGCTATCTTCTCCTCCCGTTCCACCGACCGCTGCTTCCCCAACTCCTCCTGTTGTCTTGGAGCGCACCGATGTTTCTCCGACTTCTTCTTCCATCCTGGAGCGTGACGTTGCTGAACTGGACCGGCAGCGGCAGGATCTTCTCGGCGCCGACCCTCGCCTGGTGGCCGGGCGCCTGGAACTGGCTTCGGGGTGGATTCGCTCTGATGCCTCGATTCGAGCGGCGTTAGTTCATGCCTCAACGGCCTGTGACGAAGAGAGGGAGGCCACCCTCGAGGCGAAGGCTGCCCGAGACGCGGCCCTGGGAGAGGTGGTTGGAGTCCGTGGTCGCTGCAAGGAGTTGGAGGACGAGCTGCAAGGCTTGCGAGGCCAGCTTGCGGAGCAGGTCCGCCTTCGCCAGGAGCAGGAGAAGGGGGCGAAGGCTCGCGAGGCGGCGCTCGAGGACCGGGAGGCCAAGCTCAAGAGGCGCCGCGGCCACCTAAGCGCGTTGAAGAAGGAATTGGAGGTGACGAAGCCCGAGCTGGACGCCAAGGCTCGGGTCCTCGCCGAGGATCGCGTGGCCTTCACGGACATGGAGAAAGATGCCCGCGCTTCGCTGAAGACGCTTTACGAGAGCGGCCTGGATAGCCCGCTAGCCGGTGACGGGGACGACCCCGCCAAGCTGCTTCCCTTCCTGGTTAAAGCCCTTGGGGATGTCGCCCTTGGCCTCGCCCCCGCGGCTATGGCCGAGGCGTGTGTCCTGTCTTCTGCTGCGCTGACGCAGGTCTTCGCCCACGTCTACCTTCGTGATCCCAGCGCCGACCTCGACAACCTGCTGGAGCCGGTGAGCGGCAAGGGTTCTGCCGCTACTGTCGAAGTCGTGAAGGGGCGCACGGAGGCACTGCTGGGAAAGTTCCGGGCCTTCAGCACCAGGCCAAAGCAAGGAGCTGTCGGCCCTGATGCTCCACGAGGCGAAGCCACTCCACGCAGCTCCACCACCGACAAGTGACTTCGCTATCGTCCATGTTCTTCTTTCGATTCCTGCACATGTACGACGCCTCGGGGAGGCATTTAAATTTGCGTTTGGTATTAAGGCGATAGTATGGGTTGTAATATTTGGTTTTAAGTTCCTTGAATTTTATGTTCTTCTTCCCTACTTGCTTGTGTTCTATGCCGGCGGAGCCCGGCCCAGCGCGTGCCTCACCCAGCATTAGCCCCGACCGGAAACCGGGACGGGACCAAAGGAGTGAGGGGCTACGTGACAAGTTAGGCTCCTGAGTCGCGATGCTCAGGAGTCCCCCTTGGCGCACGAACAACAAGTAGAGAAGCGTGATGTAGGTGTATCTTCCGTTCTACGTCTGCAGAGCCCGACTCCGCGCGTACCTCACCCAGCATAGCCTTTCGGAACTAAGGAGTGAGGGGCTACGGAGCTAGTTAGGCTCCTGAGTCGCGATGCTCAGGAGTCCCCCTTGGCGCACGAACAACAAGTAGGGAAGCGTGATGTAGGTGTATCTTCCGTTCTACGTCTGCAGAGCCCGACTCCGCGCGTCCCTCACCCAGCATAGCCTTTCAGAACTAAGGAGTGAGGGGCTACGGAGCCAGTTAGGCTCCTGATTCGCGATGCTTAGGAGTCCCCCTTGACGCGCGAACAGCGGGTGATGAGGCGAGATGTAAGCGGGGCTACGTTCTACGTCTGCAGAGCCTGGCCCCGAATGTACCTCACCCAGCATAGCCTTTTGGAACTAAGGAGTGAGGGGCTACGGGACCAGTTAGGCTCCTGAGTCGCGATGCTCAGGAGTCCCCCTTGACGCTCAAACAGCCTTCATACCTTGGCTCCGCTCGGTGAGAGACGCGCGACGAACCAGGCCCGAGGGGCCTGGCTGGGCGGCGTACGTCTGGGCGTGACCCAGTCGTAGCCCCCGTGCCTAGCCCCCTCGCGCGGCGCTCCCGAGGGGAGGCGTTGCGATGAGGCCAGCCACTGAGCTCTGGGCTCCCTGAGGTTGACGCGGTCCGGAGGCCACCCTCAGTTGTTTATCACCAGCGCGGAGCATAGCGCTTTCGTATGTGTACGGGCATAGCCACTCCTCGGCAGTGTCGTCAGCCAGCGCGGAGCATGGTGCTTCCACTGGTACGTGGGAGGGGGCTCCTCTCCGGGAGGAGCCCCCGGGGCGTGTACAGCCCCGCCCTGACACGTGGCCGGCACGGTAGGGCTAGGTGAGGTGTATCTGGGCACCCGTGAGCCAGCGCGGGACTCACGAGGCCCTACCTCTAGGCGGGTTGCGCCTGGCACTGGGCCGTATCTTGAGATGTGTTCCTGCAAAATTTGGTTAGATGTCGGCACTCTACGTCCTCGGGTCCCGGCCCTCGAGCTTGTCTCAGCCGTCGCTGGTATGCCAGGTCGCGATGCCATGGACAAGGCCAGAGGGTGAGGGCTGGAGAGCTGGTAAGAGCCCTGAGTCACGATGCTTAGGCACCCCCCTTTAACGTGCAAGTGGTCGACATGGAGGAGAAGAGGTGCCGTGGACGGCATCAAGTAATCAAGCATGATAGGCGAATGCATAATTGGAAATAAACGCAGGGGAGATACACGCCATTGGGCCTAGCCCGAGCAGCTTGGGGATGATGCAGCCCAAGGGGAGCCCCCAGCAAAGCAAGCTAACGCCTAAAGAAAATAAAGAGGGATACATGCCACGGGGACGGACCCACGCGGCCTGGGAGTGACGCAACCCTGGGAGGGCGCTCCCAGCTGGGAATGAAACTTGAAAGATGTCACCTGAAGATGTCGTCGGCGAAGTGGCGTTGGTGCAGCAGACTCGGTGGGCTGCGGAAGCCGATCCTCACGAGCCCCTAGGCCCTGGGGCCTCGGAAGGCTCCGGAGGCACTGATGGCTCCTCGCGGGCTGTCTCCATCTCCGCCACAGCCGCAGAACGCCTGTCTTCCTGTGCCTCCAAGATGGCCCTCATGAGGCGTTGGTACGCCGTAGCCATGCTCGGCAGGCCGTAAGGCATGCGAACATAGCTGTGGGGCGGTCCTCCACAGCACCCCACTCGGGAGGGCCAGAGGCGCTCCGTTGTGGCGATCTGATTGAGCCATGGTACGTCGATGCAGACGCGCAGCCCACCATCCTCGCCTGGATGTGGAGCCACCGCTGGTGGACGATGGCAACCTCTCATGATCCTTGACTCCTGTAGTTCTTGAATGGCCTTGTTAACGAATTCCTGCTGGTCTGACCTTCCTCTCCTGGCTCCTTCTCGAGGGAATCGCGCTTCGAAGCACGACTCCACATGGTGCCCAAGCGCCTCCCTCATGACCCTGGCTAGGTCGGTGGCCCTCCAGGTGAGAGCACCCGAGCCCGGCCTGAGGACGGCGCCGGGCGCGCTTTCCTATGCGATGGAAGGAGGGTCCCCCTGGGCAGACACGGGCCCTGAAGGGCCTGCCTCCTGAGGGACTGAGGACGACGTCTTCTTCTTCTTGGGGGTGGTCTCAGGAAGCCTCCTGCTTCCGCGATCTGGGTCTTCTAGCGACGCGGCTTGAAAGGCTCGCTCCAGGGAACACACTGCGTCCTTCTCTTCACAGGGCACCGTGATGATGCCGCCACTTCCCGGCATCTTGAGGACGTTGTAGCCGTGGTGAGTCACAGCCATGAACTGGGCCAGCGCTGGGTATCCGAGGATGGCGTTGTACAGCAGGCGGATGTGAGCGACGTCGAAGTCGATGAGCTCGGTGCGGTAGTTGCTGCGGGCCCCGAAGGTGACGGGGAGGCGGACCTGCCTAATTGGGACTGTGGAGCCGTCGGTGACTCCGGAGAAAGGCTTGGTTGGCTGAAGCTGGTCATAGGGCACTTGGAGGTTGTTGAATGTTTCCGCGGACAAGACGTTGAGCCCTGCCCCACCATCGATGAGGGTCCTGGTGACCAGAACGTTGCTGATGACAGGGGAGCAAAGCATCGGGAGGACTCCGGCTGTGGCCGCGCACTTGAGCTGGTCTGCCGAGCTGAACGTGATGGCGCATGCTGACCACCTGACGGGGCGCGTTGCTTCGACCTTGGGGAGAACTGCATTCACTTCGTGGGCAAACTGCTTGAAGATACGTTGAGAGGCTGGGGCTTGAGCTCCGCCCAGGATGCAGGCGATTGCGCGCGGCTCTTGGAAGCCCCCAGCCCCCTCGTCTCGGTGGCGGTCTTCATTCCTCCTTGGCTGAGGCGGCAGCGGCGGCAGGCCTGGGTTGCCGTGAGGGCGATCCTCACGAGGCTGATCCCTCCAGTCCCCCTCGCGAGGCGGGTCCCGCCAGCGGTCCTCGCGAGGTTGGTCGCGCCACCCTTGGCGCGGGCCACGATCTTCCCAGCGTCCTGGGTTTCTTCCTCCTCCTCGGCCGTAGCCCCGGTCAGCACGGTCAGGGCGACGGCCGATCCTTCCTTCTCGCATGGCGCGGAGTTCTTGGCATTCGTTGGTGTTGTGGGTGTGGAGGTCATGGTACACGCAGTACCGGCTGCCCCTGGAGGATTCGGGCAGATCCTTGCCCCGCTTGGTGTCTGGTTCCGCCGCGAGTACGGCAGCCCCCTTGCGCTTCACGTCCTTGGCCTTGGTCTTCTTTTCTTCTGGGTCTGCGGCAGGCAGCTCGAGGAGGGAGAGGCGTCCCTCCTTAGCCCTGGCGCACTTGGTCACCAAGTTGAACAGCTCCAGGGAGGTGCAGAGGTCTTCATGCATCGCCAGCTCCTCCTTCATCTTGACGTCGCGCACGCCATCGGAGAAGGCCGAAATGATGGCTTCCTCGGACACCTTGGGGATCTTGAGGCGCGCGTTGTTGAAGCACTGGATGTACTTTTGTAGGGTCTCCCCAGGTTGCTGCTTGATGCGGCGCATGTCGCTCACGGCGGGAGGCCGGTCGCGGGTACCTTGGAAGTTGGCGATGAAGCGAGTACACATCTGGTCCCAGGAGGAGATCGTGCCTGGGGCCAGGTTCAGGAGCCAAGTGCGAGCACCTTCCTTCAGGGCCATGGGGAACCAGTTCGCCATGACCTTTTCGTCCCCGCTGGCAGCTTCGATTCCTAGCTCGTAGAGCTGGAGGAACTCTGCGGGATCAGTTGTGCCGTCGTAGCGAGGGGGCAGGTCCGGCTTGAACTTGTCGGGCCATGCGACGCTGCGCAGCTCGGTGGTGTAGGCGCGGCAGCCTGCGGTGGCCACGGGAGGCTTCGGTTGAGGGAGAGCTTGGCCTTGCGGGTCCCCTTGCGCTGCTGCTAGGAGTAGAGCGGGGTCTTGACGCGCCGGAGCTAGAGCGGGGTCTCGGCGAGCCGGAGTTGGGAGCGCCCGGGCAGCCTCTTGCGGTCGAGGGACTTCTTGGCAGCTCCGTTCCTGCTGGGCTAATGCCTGACGGAGCGGGTTTCGCCCCGGGGCCGCGCTCCTCGGAGCCATGGCGTCTTCTTCGAGAGGAGGCGGCTGGTACGCCTCCAGAGCCTCATTGCCCACACGGGGCGGAGTGCGGCGCAGCGGTGCGGACGGCGCGGGAAAGCCCCCTGCGGCGCGGACGAGCTCGACGACGCGGTCGAGCCACTCCTCGTAGACGTCGTCGACGGGGCGGTAGCGCAGGAGCTCGTTCGCCGCGATGAGCGTAGCTCGAGCCTCCAAGGGTGCGCGGAGCGCGCGGGACGAAGAGCCGGCCGGGGTGAGTGACGGAGTAGCGGTGCGGCCGTCTTGCCGCACGGACGGGTGCTGAGACGATGCTTGCTGCTCGTTCCCCGCCGGGCCGGTGGCGGCGTTGATGGCGGGCGACAGAGAACAACGAGGACGCCCGCCGACAGGGGCCGTCTGGGCGACGCGGGAAGCGATGGCGGCCCGGCGCTCGGCGCGGGCCCGACGAGCGTCAGACATGGATGCGACGGTCGGAGGAGAGCGGACCGGTGGAAGACAGATTCCGGCACACCCCTACCTGGCGCGACAAATGTCGGATCACGGGTTCCGGCAGACCCTTAAGGTTCGAACTCTGGGGTGCGCGCGGAGATTATGCCCTCTACCTCTCCGTCTCACAAGGATCTAAACTACTAAACGAACAACACAAGAGACACAGGGTTTATACTAGTTCGTAACCATTGTGGTGTAATACCCTACTCTAGTTTGTGGTGGGTGGATTGCCTCTTGGGCTGATGAGGATGAACAGTACAAGGAAGAACAGCCTCGCGAGGGTCTGCTCTTGGCTAGGGGATGAACTGCTGGGGGAGTTCAATCGCCCTTGTCACTCTCTGGATGTGTTGCTAGCTCCGTTTGTGGATCGATCTCCCTCTACCCTGGGGGTGGCTACTCCTATTTATAGGCAAAGGCCCTGGGCCTCTTCCCAAATATTTGAGCGGGAAGGGCGCCAACAATTGGCCAATTCGAAGGGGAACATCTGGTACACTTATCCTGACTAAAGTTGGTCTTCGCCTGCCAAAGGCCCTGTGGTGACGCCATTCTGGGCTCCATGGTGACCTCCTTCCCACCGTTGGACTGGTATTGGTCTTGTTGCACCGAAATGGGTGCCTTTGCTTGATCCTCTCGCCTGCGCTTGCCCCCTTTGCACCAAAGAGGAAAGGGGAGCGCTGCGCGGGCTGGCGCCCGCCTGGCACCCTCTATCGTCATGGCTTCCGTCATGGGCATCTCTTGAGGTACCTCGCCTTGATCTCTCCGCCTCCTCGCGAGCCAGCCTGAGGAGGCCGTGCTTGAGGAAGCACCGTGTCATCCGCCCCGCGAGGCTTGGCCCCTCGCGAGGGTCTTGAGTCCTGTGTTGATGAAGATGGGCCACGCTGGGCCCCCATTTGAGCCACGCCGCAGGCCGCAGGCAGGCAAGTCTGGGGACCCCCGTTCCAAGAACGCCGACATCTTTCTTCGTACATGCGCACTCGAGGTGAGTCATGAATTATGTCGCAGGGCAGAACTGCCTCTGCGCCGTACACCATAAAGAATGGTGTATATCCGGTGGTGCGATTCGGCGTGGTCCGCATCCCCCAGAGTACGGAGTCGAGCTCCTCTACCCAGTGCGTGTTAGATTCCTTGAGGGACCGCACTAGTCTGGGTTTAATGTCGCTCATGATAAGACCATTTGCACGTTCGGCCTGGCCGTTAGTTTGTGGGTGATAGACGGAAGCATAGTCGAGCTTGATGCCCATGTTTTTGCACCAGAGTTTTACCTCGTCGGCGGTGAAGTTTGTGCCGTTATCAGTGATGATGCTGTGGGGGACGCCGTAATGGTGTACGACCCCGGATATGAAGTCTATCACAGGTCCGGATTCGGCCTTCTTAACAGGCTTGGCTTCTATCCATTTGGTGAACTTATCCACCATGACCAGTAAGTATTTTTTCTTGTGGGTTCCGCTCTTAAGGGGTCCAACCATGTCAAGCCCCCAGACCGCGAAAGGCCAAGTGATGGGGATAGTTTGGAGGGCAGTGGGTGGCATATGGCTTTGGTTTGCAAAAAGTTGGCAACCGACGCATCATTGGACCAAGTCCTGAGCGTCTGCTCGGGCCGTCGGCCAGTAAAAGCCCATACGGAAAGCCTTGCTTACAAGGGACCGAGCTGCAGCGTGGTGGCCACCGAGTCAGGCATGAATTTGAGCCAGCAGGTTCCGCCCTTCCTCTTCGGAGATGCACCTTTGAAGGACTCCGGTAGTGCTTTTCTTATAAAGCTCTCCCTCGTGGACTTTATAGGCTTTAGATCGCCGCACTATGCAGCGTGCCTCGTTTTGGTCCTCTGGGAGTTCCTGCCTAGTAAGGTAGGCTAGGAATTGTTCTGTCCACGGGGCGATGACCGCCATTATTACGTGGGCTGAGGGTGTAATTTCGATGGCAGAGCCTCCAATTATGTCAGATTGTTCGGTGTCGAGTGGTGCGGTTAGGTCCGGGCTGTTGTCTGCGGGTTCCCCCTCCCATGCTACGGATGGCTTGAACAGTCTTTCTAAAAAGATGTTGGGGGGTACTGCAACGCGTTTTGCTCCAAGGCGTGCCAGGACATCCGCTGCCTGATTGTTTTCTCGGGCTATATGATGAAACTCAAGCCCTTCGAACCGGGCTGACATTTTTAGGACGGCGTTGCCGTAAGCTACCATTTTTGGATCCTTGGCGTCGAAGTCTCCGTTTATTTGGGATATCGCGAGGTTCGAGTCCCCGCGTACCTCTAGGCGTTGAATGCCCATGGATACTGCCATCCGGAGACCATGTAGGAGGGCCTCATATTCGGCTGCGTTGTTGGAGTCCGTGTACATGATCTGGAGCACATATTGAACTGTGTCTCTTGTGGGGGACGTCAAGACGACGACAGCCCCTAGTCCGGCCAACATTTTGGAGTCGTCGAAGTGCATGATCCAGTTTGAATATGTGTCGTACTCTTTAGGGAGCTCGGCCTCCGTCCATTCTGCGATGAAGTCGGCCAAAACTTGCGATTTAATAGCTCGCCGTGGCTTATAGGTTATATCGAACGGGAGGAGCTCGATGGCCCATTTTGCTATCCGGCCCGTTGCATCGCGGTTGTTGATGATATCGTTGAGTGGTACTTCCGAGGCTACTGTTATGGAACACTCTTGAAAGTAGTGTCGTAGCTTCCGGGATGCCATGAATACCGCGTATGCAATCTTTTGATAATGCGGGTACCGTGATTTGCATGGAGTGAGGACAGTGGACACGTAGTAGACTGGCCTTTGAAGGGGGAGTTTGTGTCCGTCCGTTTCCCGCTCGACAACGAGCACTGCGCTGACAACTTGATGTGTTGCTGCAATGTATAATAACATTGGTTCGCCGGTGTTCGGCGCGGCCAGGACTGGGTTTGTAGCCAATATAGCCTTTATGTCATTGAGTCCGGTCGTGGCGGCATCCGTCCACTCGAAGTGTTCGGTGCGCCGAAGGAGGCGATAAAGGGGCAGTGCCTTTTTTCCCAAGCGAGAGATAAAGCGGCTTAAAGCCGCCACGCATCCGGTTAATTTCTGTATTTGTTTGAGGTCCTTTGGGATATCCAGTTGCAACAAAGCTCGAATCTTGGCCGGATTCGCTTCAATTCCTCTACCGGATACAATGAAGCCCAAAAGCTTTCCGGCTGGAACGCCGAAAACGCATTTTTCCGGGTTGAGCTTGATGTCGTATTTTCGGAGGTTGTCGAATGTTAGCCTCAAGTCGTCTACTAGAGATTTGACATGTTTTGTTTTGACGACCACGTCATCCACGTACGCCTCCACTGTCTTGCCGATCTGGTTTGCCAGACATGTCTGAATCATGCGCTGATATGTTGCGCCGGCGTTTTTCAGCCTGAAGGGCATTGTGTTGAAGCAGAATGGTCCATATGGTGTGATGAATGTTGTTGCAGCTTGGTCTGATTCTGCCATCTTGATTTGATGGTAACCGGAGTATGGGTCGACGAAACACAATGAATCGTGTCCTGCGGTGGCATCGATAATTTGATCGATACGGGGGAGGGGGAAGGGATCCTTTGGGCAAGCCTTGTTAAGGTCTTTAAAATCGACACACAGGCGCCAGGATTTGTCCTTCTTTGGTACCATCACCAGGTTTACTAGCCAGTCCAGATGTTTTATGTCTCTAATGAATCCGGCCTCCAATAGCTTGGCCAGCTCCTCTCCCATAGCCTGTCTCTTGGGTTCGGAAAAACGCCGAAGGGCTTGTTTGACAGGTTTGAATCCTTTTAGGATATTTAAGCTATGTTCGGCCAACCTGCATGGGATTCCTGGCATGTCTGAAGGGTGCCAGGCGAAGATGTCCCAATTCTCATGTAGAAATTCTCGCTGTGCGGCGTCCATATCAGGGTTTAATCGCGCCCCGATGGAAGCTGTTTTATTGGAGTCCGTTGGATGGACCTGGAATTTGACTATTTCGTCTGCTGGCTTAAAGGATGTGGACTTGGATCTCTTGTTGAGTATCACATCATCCCTGTTAACTGTGGAGCGCAGTGCAGTCAGTTCCTCAGCTGCTAAGGCTTCGGATAGTGCCTCCAGGGCTAATGCGGCTGTCTTGTTTTCGGCGCGGAGTGCTATGTTCGGATCACTAGCGAGAGTGATAATTCCGTTCGGCCCGGGCATCTTGAGCTTCATGTACCCGTAATGGGGTATTGCTTGGAAGATTGTGAACGGGGCCACCTGAAATGTGACCTCTTTGGATCTAAATTTATCCGGCGTGCCGAACACCACATCTAGTGTGATTTTTCCTATGCAGCACGCTTCCCGACTGGGGATTATTCCTCTAAAGGTTGTGCTGCTTCGCTCAACGCGGCTCCAGTCTAATCCCATTTTTTGAAGGGTTTCCTCATAAATGAGGTTCAATCCGCTGCCTCCATCCATGAGTACCTTTGTGAGGTGAAAGCCGTCCACTATTGGACTAAGGACCAATGCGACTGGTGCTCGGGCTGTTCGGAATCTAGGTTCATCACTTGCGTTGAAGGTAATAGGCGTGTGGCTCCATGAGTTTATTGTTGCTACTTGGTAGACTTCAGCAAGGCTGCGGAGTGTTCTTTTTCTCATATTATTTGATGCGAAGGTCTCGAAGACTGTGAGAATGGTACTGGTGTCCCCGGGGTGGTTTTCTGTGGCCTCCAAAGTTAAGAGGTCCTCGCCAATTTTGGCCACCTGCCGGATTATCCAACATGCCCTAAGGCTGTGAGTTGGTGGGGTGTCCTCTGTACTATGAATTTTACAGGGTCCATCAAGCCATCTTTCCAGTACGGTTCCATGCCCTGTAGAGGGTTTTGGTTTTTTGGTGTTTAACCCGGGTGTCTTACGATGATGCACCTTCTTAGTTTGGACGGGATTGCTATTCAAGGCCGGATTATCCCAAAACTTTATTTCGGTTTTCCAGGCGCTTTCCATCGCACAGTACTTTTGTACTATGGACGCCAAGTCAGCGAAGCGTGTAATATCACGACGACTTATGGCGTTAAGGATTCCCTCGTCCGTGCAATTACTGCAGAAGATTGATATTGTGTCCCCTTCGCGGCAATCCTTTATCCTGTTCATAACCAGGAGGAATCTGGCCCAGTAATGATGTACTATTTCCTCGGGCTTTTGCCTGATTTGGGAAAGATAGCTTATGTTCGGGTGGGCGGGTGGCGTTGAATCTGAAACCTCGCCCAATCTGAGATTCAGAGGCCGAAGAACTTCCGAACTCTGAAGTTTGGATTCTTGGATGTTGTCCAATGAGTCTGGCCCGTTGCCTGATTCTAAGCTCAGGTCTTGAGCCACATCCTCCCTTCCGCGGGTATCCGGCTTGGAGGGGTCGGGAATTCGGACGTAACTAGTCCTTAGAATAGATGAAGGGTCGCCGCACTGCGCCTCTACCACGGCGACGTGGTGGGTGGCCTGGGGAGAGTTAATTTCTCTTAGATCGGGTTTAAGCCCAACCTGGTCGTAATCCGTGGCGACCCCCAGGGCGGCGATGCGATCCAAGAGCTCGTTTACGGAAGAGAGCTCCATCGGATCTAGTTGTTCGACAAGTTCCGAGCTGACGTGAAGGTTGCTTTTGATCTCCCGAGAGGTCACCGTCGGCGCAACGGTCGAACAGGCGGTCATGAGGAAACCACCTAGCCGGAGAGTCTGGCCGACAGCCAAGGCTCCCTTAAGAACGGCGCCGTCTTTAAAGACGGGAGGAGGCATCCTTCCTGATTGCGACGGCAAAGTGGAACTCTCAATGAAAGCACCAATGTCGGTGTCAAAACCGGCGGATCTCGGGTAGGGGGTCCCGAACTGTGCGTCAAGGCCGGATGGTAACAGGAGACAAGGGACACGATGTTTTTACCCAGGTTCGGGCCCTCTCGATGGAGGTAAAAACCTACTCCTGCTTGATTAATATTGATGATATGGGTAGTACAAGAGTAGATCTACCACGAGATCAAGGAGGCTAAACCCTAGAAGCTAGCCTATGGTATGATGGAGTTGTCCTACGGACTAGAACCCTCCAGTTTATATAGACATCGGATAGGGTTAGGTTTACATAGAGTCGGTTACAATGGTAGGAGATCTTGAATATCCGCACTGCCAAGCTTGCCTTCCACGCCAAGGAAAGTCCCATCCGGACACGGGACGAAGTCTTCAATCTTGTATCTTCATAGTCCTGGAGTCCGGCTGAAGGTATTGTCCGGCTATCCGAACACCCCCTAATCCAGGACTCCCTCACATGTCTTAGCCACTGCCACAAACCCTAGCAAATCGGTTTCACCGATAGGGATCTCGGTCTCACCGAGATGGGATTACAATTTCTCTGTTTCCCTTCATAACGTTTCGATCCAACCGAAGTGAGCGATCGGTCCCACCGAGATTGCAATGTAAACTCACTGTTTCCCTTCCGTAACATTTCGGTCTCACCGAAAAGAGCGAATCGGTCCCACCGAGTTTACCTGACCAACTCTCTGGTTAGCTTATTACCAAAATCGGTCCCACCGAGTTTGTGTAATCGGCCACACCGAGATTACGTTATGCCCTAACCCAAACCATATCGGTCCTACCGAGTTGCATCTCAGTCCCACCGAAAATCCTAACGGTCACTAGGTTTGCTAAATCGGTCCGACCGAGTTTAACGATTCGGTCCCACCGAGTTTGGTAGATTGTGTGTAACGGTTAGATTTTGTGTGGAGGCTATATATACCCCTCCACCCACTCTTCATTCAAGGAGAGAGCAATCAGAACAGATCTTCACTTCCAATACACATTTTCTGAGAGAGAACCACCTACACTTGTGTTGAGCTCAAGATATTCCATTCCTACCATATGAATCTTGATCTCTAGACTTCCCCAAGTTGCTTTCCACTCAAATCTTCTTTCCACCAAATCCAAATCCTGTGAGAGAGAGTTGAGTGTTGGGGAGACTATCATTTGAAGCACAAGAGCAAGGAGTTCATCATCAACACACCATTTGTTACTTCTTGGAGAGTGGTGTCTCCTAGATTGGCTAGGTGTCACTTGGGAGCCTCCGACAAGATTGTGGAGTTGAACCAAGGAGTTTGTAAGGGCAAGGAGATCGCCTACTTCGTGAAGATCTACCGCTAGTGAGGCAAGTCCTTCGTGGGCGATGGCCGTGATGGAATAGACAAGGTTGCTTCTTCGTGGACCCTTCGTGGGTGGAGCCCTCCGTGGACTCGCGCGACCGTTACCCTCCGTGGGTTGAAGTCTCCATCAACGTGGATGTACGATAGCACCACCTATCGGAACCACGACAAAAACATCCGTGTCTCCAATTGCGTTTGAATCCTCCAAACCCTTCCCTTTACATTCTTGCAAGTTGCATGCTTTACATTCCGCTGCTCATATACTCTTTGCATGCTTGCTTGAATTGTGTGAAGTTTGCTTGACTTGTGCTAAGATAGCCAAAATCTGCCAAGAACTAAAATTGGGAAAAGGATAGATTTTTATTTGGTCAAGTAGTCTAATCACCCCCTCCCTCTAGACATACTTCCGATCCTACAAGTGGTATCAGAGCTTTGGTCTCCATTTGCTTTGATTTGCATAGCTTTTGGTGGTCATAGCCTTGGTTTCACAACCTAGGAGAGTATGGCGTCTAGCGAGGGAAATTATCACCGTAGAGGTCCTTACTTTGATGGTACTGATTTTGCTAGTTGGAAGCATAAAATGAAAATGCATATTCTTGGACATAACCCCGCCGTTTGGGCTATTGTGTGTGTTGGTTTGCAAGGTGACTTCTTCGATGGGAAAGAACCAAACCGTGAAGCTACCGTGGAAGAGTTAAAGATGCTGCAATACAACGCTCAAGCTTGTGATATTCTCTTCAACGGATTGTGCCCCGAAGAATTCAACAAAATCAGCCGTCTTGAGAATGCAAAGGAAATTTGGGATACTTTGATTGATATGCACGAAGGTACCGACTCCGTCAAGGAATCCAAATTGGATGTGCTTCAAAGTCAACTTGACAAGTTCAAAATGAAGGATGGTGAAGGTGTCGCTGAAATGTACTCTAGGCTTGCTCTTATCACAAATGAGATTGCCGGCATAGGGAGTGAAGAGATAACCGATAGATTCATCATCAAGAAGATCCTAAGAACCTTGGATGGAAAATATGATATCGTGTGCACATTGATCCAAATGATGCCCAATTACAAAGATCTCAAGCCAACGGAAGTCATTGGAAGAATTGTTGCTCATGAGATGTCACTCAAGGATAAAGAGGAAGTTCACAACAAATCAAGTGGTGCTTACAAAGCCTCATGTGAAGCTCCCACATCATCAAGTGAGAAGCAAATCTTCAATGAAGAATTGAGCTTAATGGTGAAGAACTTCAACAAGTTCTACAAGAGTAGAAGCAAAGATAGAAGCTCCAAGTCAAGGTCCTACAATGACAAAAGATCTTCTAGTCGAGAGCGAAACTGCTACAATTGTGGAAGACCCGGACACTATTCCAATGAGTGTACGGCTCCCTACAAGAAAAGAGAAGACTCTCCCAAAAGAAGAAGCCGAAGAGAGGAATCACCATCTAGAGAAAGAAGGAGTAGAGATGATCGTTATGAACGAAGATACTCACGAAGAAGCAAGGATTCGGAAAGAAAGGACAAGTCATCAAGGAGCTACACAAAACGAAGACATCAAGCTCATGTTGGTGAATGGGTATCCGGCTCCGACTCCGACAACCACTCCGAGAGAAGTTATCACTCCGATTCCGAATATACTCAAGATGAAGGTGTTGCCGGTCTAGCACTTGTGTCAACCAACTCCTACGACATACTTGACTCACCAAATGAAGGAGTTGGAACATGCTTCATGGCTAAAGGCCCAAAGGTATCACACCCCGAGTATGTTGATTTCAATAGTGATGAAGATGACTTGTTAGGTGATGATGACTTACTTGTTGACAACTCTCGTGATGAATACTATGATGAAACGTCAATAAATCATGCTAATCAAGATAAAACGAATGACAACGATAAGGAGAAAATTGAGTCTCTAACTAAAGAACTAAACACTCTTAAGTTAGCTCATGAAACTATCTTAGGAGATCATCGAGAACTTTTAAGGACACATGAGAAATTACGCTTTGAAAAGCTCAACCTTGAGTAAGAGCATGAGTTCTTAAAAGCAATCAATGATGATCTTCGTAAGAAAAGTTCTTCTTACATTGCCAAGCGTTTACTTTTATCCACTTACATGCCTCAAGTTAAGTCTAGTAACAGGAACAAGAAAGATTCTTCCTCTAGTAGTAACAATGATCATGTTATATCCAATATTGTTGCTTCTAGTAGTTCTCTTGATTACACTAATGATTCTCTTAGCCAAGTTACACTTGGGCAAGAAAATAGCCTATTGAAGGGAATTATAGAGAAAGGAGTGTACAAGAGCCTTGCCGGGAGTAAGCAATTCAAGGAAATTGTACGCAAGCAAGGAAGGCACCGGAAGAATCAAGGTGTTGGTTCTGAACGAAAGTTCAATGCCAATGGAGTTGAGTGGGAAGAAGATCAATACCCCAAGACAAAGTTTGTTCCTCAACAAGAGAAGTATGATCCTACTTCTTTCAAAGGGACACAAGCTCAAGATGATCTTCCACCACAAGACAACAAGCAAAAAAGACTAGGACAAGCTTCAAGAGGAAATTGATGCATTTGAAGAAGCTCCTAAGACCTTAGTCAACTGGATTCCCAAGACTACTTCAAGTTCCACTTCATCAAGTAAGACTACAACTCCAAGGATTCCCATCAAGATGGTGTGGATCCAAAAGAAGAACTAGAGAGTTCTTGAGGGTGACTCCACCAACATACTTCGCTCTTATCATTTTGGCAAGAACAAGTGCAATCAACTTCCACATCTTGCACTAGTTCAAGGAGTCACAAACCCTCTTGTTGGTAAGTCAAGTAACAAGGTAACCTAAAAGCTTTCATAGACATCATCTTGTGTGTGCATTACTCTATTTCTATGGATATCCTTGTTTGTTCCTTGTGGGACTAACCCATGTAGGTATTGAAAGTGCAATTCACTCCAATGGATAGCTCCAAGTGATCTACATCAACATTGAGCATCCACATCTTCAACATCTAAATGAAGTCATCATCGACAAAAGCCAATGTTAGTTCATCCCTCTTAGGGGGGATATCACATCTAGGGGGAGCTTTACTCTAAGAATTGAGCTAAAGGAACTCTAATTATGTGAACACAACAATGCTTTATGTAAAAGTGGTAACCCCACTTGTGCTTAAACGATGAGTATGACCTATGATCAAATGTTCTCATTTGACTCCTAAGTCAATATACTCATATATAGATGACCTAGTCATCGCCAATTGCTTGATAGATGCTAGAATTGGTTGTGCATGCTTTGCCACATATTTCAATTGCCATTTTATTGTGTGAGCATGTTGAAACATATTTTACTCATTCGAGGACATCCACTTGTTGTTTTGATTGATTGATTTTTCTTTTTCTTGCCAAGTGGATGGACAAGAATGCCTAAGAACCTTCTCTAGCTATCTATGCTTTTCTCGTCTCAAACTCTATTCATGCTACATCACAAAATTTGATCAAGTCAGATTCAAACCACTCTGTGTGAGTAGCACTCGGAGTCCCCGATTTGTCATAGACTTAAACTTCCAAAACTTCTTTGTGCTTTTCGGTCTGACCGATTCCTCCATTTCGGTCATACCGAGATCACTAAGTCGATCTAGGTTTTCATCTCGGTGCAACCGATTTGAACTTTTCGGTCACACCGAGTTGCTATAACTGTCAACAGTTATGCATCTCGGTGCCACCGAGTTGTTCCACTCGGTCACACTGACAGGGTTGGGCTATTTATACTCACGGGCAAAATTTTAGAAATTTCTCCGAAACCTCTTCGCCCGCGCATAGCTCGCTCTGCCTCCTGGGTCTCTGGATCGTCCTCCTCGTCGCCAGCCGCCTCCAGTCGCTGGTCTCTGCCGCCGTCAACAGAATTCGTCTCCGTCGTTGCCGCCGTAGCGAGTCCGCCGCCGAACTAGGGTATGGACTCGATCACAGTGCTATTCCCCGTCCAAATCCTAGCACATTGTGTTCTTAATGAATCTTGCTATGATTGAAACACTCCTATCTAGTCAAAACAATCCTTAGAATAGTTGAGTTTCGAAAATTTAGGTTTAGGTTTCCGCCAAAATCATCTCGGACCCACCGGGTTGCGGAACTCGGTTCCACCGATTCGGCCACGGCCATTGCACATGTGGTTCTCGGTCTGACCGAGAATTAAAATCGGTGAGACCGAGTTCAGGACTTTGTGAAACGCTAGCAGTCTCGGTGCCACCGAACTGTGACTCGGTCTGACCGAGTTCACTAGTTTTGGTTCCAAAAGCTGCTTCGGTATCACCGAGTTTGCAGATCGGTCGATCCGAAATGTTTTCTGTGAAAAACTAAAACTAACTTTTTTACTCATTCTTTTGCAAAAACCTCTGCATTTTGTGATGTTCATCCACTCTATCTCATCTATAAACTATTCACAGGGTCAGCAGTCTGAACTTCAACATGTCTGATCTGAGTGATAGCCAGAACAGATCTGAGGAGCAGGCTCATTTGAGTGAGGGCACTAGTCCCTCTAGCAGTTCTGATGAGGGTAGAAGGAGCACCCCAAGCAATCTGCCCAAAGCTGCGACTAGAGCAAGCAAGAAGAGAACCTCTGAGTCAGAGGATGAGGACTATGTGGCAGAAGAGGAAGCCACATCCAAGAAAAAGGTACTCAAGAAAGAATATGGCTCAGCTGCAGCCACAAAGCCAGGACTGAAAATCAAAAGGACAGCAGGGAGACAGCCAATGTCCAAAGCCAGGGCATCCTCTGAGAAATCTTCCAAGTCAACTGCAGAAGATGAGGCTGTGAAAGATAAGAAGGAAAGAAAAAGGGGCAGATGGTGCAAGAAGGTTGATCCAATGGCTGAGTTTGAAAAACATTCATCAGATGAAGAAGAGGAAGAAGAGGTTGCTGCACCAGCACCTAAGGCACAGAAACTCATGGGAGATGCCATAAGGTCAGGGGCTACTACATCCAAGCCCAAGGAAGCACCCAAAGCTGCATCTAAGCCCAAGAGTGCACCAAAGAGAAACACCATAAACATATATGCTGCTGAAAAGAACAAGGCCCCAGTGCCTGACATTGCTGAAGAAGAAGAAGGTCAAGTGCTCAGGAAGCTTAAGCCCAAGATCCCAGACCACAATGATGCTCATCCTGTGGCTGAGGACATGAAGATTAGAAGAGATTCAGGGCTGAAGAAGTGGAGAGAAGCAGATCCATATGCTTCAAGGAGAAGAACTATTGTGGATTACAGGTTTCATACCAAGGAACAACAGGATTTCTATGAGACAATGCTGCTTGATAAGAATCCCATAGTTTGTGACATGAGATGGGTTGATTGGGAGTACATCAAGGAGAATGAAGAGCACTATCCTGGAGTATATGACAGCTTCAAGGGTTGTGGAGTTGCAGACTTTGTTGGGAAGAAGCTCACAAAGTGGAATGAAGAGCTGATCATGCAATTCTACTCCACATCACACTTCTATCCAGATGGCAGGATTGTGTGGATGTCAGAAGGAACCAGATATCAGTCAATAGTTGCTGAGTGGGCACAGCTCATTAATACCCCAGAAGAGCAGTAAGATGACTTGGACATATATGCCAAGAAGAAGATGGATCACAATTCCATGTCCAACATGTACAAGGAGATCCCAAACAAGGCACTTGATACTTTCAAGTTTGGCTCAGTGCATTATCTTCTGTCAGGGCTGCCCACTATTAATTGGATTCTGAGGCACACTCTATTGCCCAAGTCAGGTGATCACAAGATGATACGAGGCCATGCAATAAACATGCTCCATGTATTTGATGTGCCAAAGAAGTTCAAGGTGATGAGCCTCATGGTAGAGACCATTAAGAGAACAACAGCTGATCAGAAGAGGAGCTGTGGATATGCCCCACAAATTCAAGAGCTGATAAACTCAAAGATGGGCACAGGCACATACCTGCTGGACAAGGAACACCTGCCCATCCATCCAGACTTTGAAGACAATCAGGTTGTCATGAACAAGGATGAACCATCATCTGCACATGCTCAAGCACAGAAGGAGAAGGCAAAGATGGAGGAAGCTGCCAGGATGCCAACTCAAGAGGAGGCATCTGAGTATTTCTTGAAGAACAAGCAGGAGCAGCTAAGTTACCTGATAGCATCCACTCTGAGGATTGAGAAAGGACTGACCACCCTAACTCAAAACCAAGAGATTTTGGAAAGAATCATGGAACAAAAGTTCTATGACCTAGATGTGAAGGTGACAGAGGTCCAGTCTGCTGTGGAACAACTACAAGAAGATATGCAGGAGAGGAAGGGCAAGACCACAACTGATGCATTTGCCAGGGTGCCCAGAACTCAGAGATCATCTTCAGTACCAGTTCTTGACACCAGAGCCACCACTTCTGCACCAGCTACAGCTTCTGTTCCACCAGCTCCAGCTCCAACTACTTCAACCGAAGCCTTCGTCTTTGGCGTCATCCGGACTCCACCACCTGAAGACCAAGCCTGAGAGTCATTTAGTGCTATGCATTTTCTATGAACTTTTTGGTAACTTGTTGCCAAAGGGGGAGAAAAATGTATGGATCATAGGCTTCGAGAGAGAGAGAGTTTGCATTTGTTCTCTCTTGTCTTCTTGGTTGAACTTTTTGTTGCTTTTGAGTGCTTGAGATACTATGCTTTTATCTGTGAGACATTGATGATCATGTGTTTGATCATAAGCTACACTTAATGCTTGTTGGATGTTACTATCAATTTATCCTTATGTTGATCATTCACTTTGCTTGGTGATGAGTGCATGCATTTAACTCTTATCATTTTGAGCGCTCCACCAAGATGTATGTGACATGGAAGAGTAACCCATGATCCTAACTCATTGTGCATTTGCAGTCCAAAGCAAATCTTAAATATGCACAAATTTAGGGGGAGCTCTTACTTATCACATACTTCTCAAAGCAACGATATATTCCATTCTTATTATCATTTGTCGAAGCTTTGATCTATATGTTGTCATCAATTACCAAAAAGGGGGAGATTGAAAGTGCAACTATCCCTGGGTGGTTTTGGTAATTCCTAACAACATATAGCTCATTAAGCTAACATATTCCAAGATGAATATTTCAGAAAAGCTCAATGGATGGCATGGCATGGATGAGGAAAGTGGATCCCTCAAAATTACAAGGACAAAGGATTGGCTCAAGCTTCAAGAACAAGACTCTACATTTTATATTTTTAGTGACCCAAGATCACATTGAGTCCATAGGAAAAGCCAATACTATTAAGGAGGGATGAGGTGTTGCTTAATGAGCCTCTTGCTTCATGTGCTTAGTGATATGCTCCAAAATCCTCAACTACCTTTCCATATCCACATATGACCCAAACCTAAAGTCAAACTCGGCCCCACCGATTCTTTCTATCCGGAGCTACCGAGTTTCACATGTCTTAGCCACTGCCACAAACCCTAGCAAATCGGTTTCACCGATAGGGATCTCGGTCTCACCGGGATGGGATTGCAATTTCTCTGTTTCCCTTCATAACGTTTCGGTCCAACCGAAGTGAGCGATCGGTCCCACCGAGATTGCAATGTAAACTCAATGTTTCCCTTTCGTAACATTTCGGTCTCACCGAAAAGAGCGAATCGGTCCCACCGAGTTTACCTGACCAACTCTCTGGTTAGCTTATTACCAAAATCTGTCCCACCGAGTTTGTGTAATCGGTCACACCGAGATTACGTTATGCCCTAACCCTAACCATATCGGTCCTACCGAGTTGCATCTCAGTCCCACCGAAAATCCTAACGGTCACTAGGTTTGCTGAATCGGTCCGGCCGAGTTTAACGATTCGGTCCCACCGAGTTTGGCAGATTGTGTGTAACGATTAGATTTTGTGTGGAGGCTATATATACCCCTCCACCCACTCTTCATTCGAGGAGAGAGCAATCAGAACAGATCTTCACTTCCAATACACATTTTCTGAGAGAGAACCACCTACACTTGTGTTGAGCTCAAGATATTCCATTCCTACCGTATGAATCTTGATCTCTAGCCTTCCCCAAGTTACTTTCCACTCAAATCTTCTTTCCACCAAATCCAAATCCTGTGAGATAGAGTTGAGTGTTGGGGAGACTATCATTTGAAGCACAAGAGCAAGGAGTTCATCATCAACACACCATTTGTTACTTCTTGGAGAGTGGTGTCTCCTATATTGGCTAGGTGTCACTTGGGAGCCTCCGATAAGATTGTGGAGTTGAACCAAGGAGTTTGTAAGGGCAAGGAGAGCGCCTACTTCGTGAAGATCTACCGCTAGTGAGGCAAGTCCTTCGTGGGCGATGGCCGTGATGGAATAGACAAGGTTGCTTCTTCGTGGACCCTTCGTGGGTGGAGCCCTCCGTGGACTTGCGCGACCGTTACCCTCCGTGGGTTGAAGTCTCCATCAACGTGGATGTACGATAGCACCACCTATCGGAACCACGACAAAAACATCCGTGTCTCCAATTGCATTTGAATCCTCCAAACCCTTCCCTTTACATTCTTGCAAGTTGCATGCTTTACTTTCCGCTGCTCATATACTCTTTGCATGCTTGCTTGAATTGTGTGAAGATTGCTTGACTTGTGCTAAGATAGCAAAAATCTGCCAAGAACTAAAATTGGGAAAAGGATAGATTTTTATTTGGTCAAGTAGTCTAATCACCCCCCCCCTCTAGACATACTTCCGATCCTACAAGCTGCTACACATGGACTTATTTGGTCCTACTCACTACTCTACCCTCACAACAACTGCTTGTCTCTATGGCTTCGTCATTGTTGATGATTATTCAAGATATACATGGGTTCACATAATTCTCTACAAGACTGAAGTGCAGGATGTCTTCAGACGCTTCACCAACCGCGCCATGAACAACTATGGCATCACGATCAAGCATATCAGAAGTGACAATGGCATAGAGTTCAAGAACACCGGCCTCGATCTTTATCTGGATACAGTGGGAATCACTCATGAGTTCTCTACTCCGTACACACCTCAGCAGAATGGCATCATGGAGCGCAAGAACAGAACCCTCATTGAGATGGCTCGAACGATGCTCGATGAATACAAGACACCAAGAAAGTTCTGGCCTGAAGCTATTGATACTGCATGCCATGTCATCAACCGTGTTTATCTTCTCAAGCTTCTGAAGAAAACTTCCTATGAACTCCTCACTGGCAAGAAGCCAAATGTTAGTTACTTCAAGGTATTTGGAGCTAGGTGTTGGATCAACGATCCACATCACAAATCAAAATTTGCATTGAAAGCACATGAAGGTTTTATGCTCGGTTACAGAAAGGACTCGCACTCCTACAGAGTCTTCAACCTCTTTCTCTATAAAGTGGTTGAAACTGTGGATGTGCGGTTTGATGAGACTAACGGCCCGCAAAGAGAGCAACTGCCAAATGTTCTAGATGAAGTTCCACCCAGTGAATCTATCAAGCTAATGGGAACTGGTGAAATAATGTCGTCTGAAGCACAGCCTGAAGAGGAACTTATCATTTTTGCACCTAATCAACCTGAAGACAATGCTCAGCCTAAAGACAATCCTCCCAATGATGACAATGATCAGCAAGAGCAAAATCTTCGTCCAGTCCATCCGCGTGTTGCAAATGAAGTATGAATTGAGAAGATAATTGATAGCATAAATGCGCCTGGTCCACTCACTCGTTCAAGGGCAACACAGCTAGCAAATTTCTGTGGGCACTTTGCTTTTGTCTCAATATCTGAACCCAAGAAAGTTGCTGAAGCCTTTATGGAACCTGAATGGATTCAAGCTATGCAAGAAGAGCTTCAACAGTTCAAACTGAACAATGTCTGGGAACTAGTCAAGCGTCTTGACCCTCGCAAGCACAACATAATAGGCACAAAATGGATATATCGCAACAAGCAAGATGAGCATGGTCAAGTCGTTAGAAACAAGGCTCGTCTTGTTGCTCAAGGATATACTCAAATTGAAGGGATTGACTTCGATGAAACATTTGCTCCTGTGGCTAGGCTTGAAGTTATTCGCATACTGCTAGCCTATGCTAACCATCACAACATCTTGCTATATCAAATGGATGTGAAGAGTGCATTTCTCAACGGCAAGATTGAAGAAGAAGTGTATGTTGCACAACCACCTGGTTTTGAAGATCCAAAACATCCTGATATGGTGTACAAGCTAAACAAAGCACTGTAGGGCCTCAAACAAGCTCCTCGTGCTTGGTATGACATGCTCAAAGACTTCCTGAAGAGCAAAGGCTTCAAACCTGGTTCCCTGGATCCCACACTCTTCACGAAGACATATGATGGTGAACTGTTTGGCCAAATATATGTGGATGACATAATCTTCGGCTGCACCAACCAGAAATACAGTGATGAGTTTGGACACATGATGCAAGAGCAATATCAGATGTCCATGATGGGTGAGCTGAAGTTCTTCCTTGGTCTTCAAATTCGTCAGCAAAGAAACGGCATCTTCATATCTCAAGAGAAATACCTCAAAGATTGCCTGAAGAACTTTGGAATGCAAGACTGCAAAGGTTATACGACGCCAATGCCAACAAAAAGTCATCTGGGTCCTGACCCAAATGGTAAAGAGTTTGATCAAAAGGTATACCGCTCCATGATTGGTTCTTTACTTCATCTATGTGCATCTAGGCTAGATATTATGCTTAGTGTTTGCATGTGTGCTCGATTCCAAGCGGCACCAAAGGAATTGCATCACTTAGCTGTGAAGCGAATTCTTTGATATTTGGCTTACACCCCAACATTAGGATTATGGTATCCAAAGGGCTCAGAGTTTGATCTGGTTGGATTCTCGGATGATGATTATGCTGGTGAAAAGGTGGATCGCAAGTCTACATCAGGCACATGTCTCTTTCTGGGACGATCACTTGTCTGTTTGTCTTCAAAGAAGCAGAACTGTGCATCACTTTCCACTGCTGAATCAAAATACATTGTTGTTGGATCTTGCTGCGCTCAGCTTCTATGGATGAAACAAACTCTCAAGGACTATGGCATCCATCTGAAACAAGTACCACTCTACTGCGACAACGAAAGTGCCATCAAGATTGCCAACAACCCAGTTCAGCACTCGAAGACAAAGCACATTGAAAATCGTCATCACTTTCTCGGAGATCTTGTCATGAAGGAAGATATGATATCATACACGTCAACACAAAAGAGCAACTGGTAGATATCTTCATAAAGCCCTTGGATGAGAAAAGGTTTTGCAAGTTACTGCGTGAGGTAAATATCTTGGAATCCTCAAATGTCCTGTGATCAGGCACACATCCTAACACTTATGCATATTGATGACTTAGATGTGCAACACACGAAGTAGAGTATATCTTCAATCAATGAAGACATGCATTCTGAGTGTGAATACATTAATGTGGAATATGACTTCGAAGCGCCACGATAATTGTGTGCCATGTCTGGGTCTAATACTTCCTATACGGTTGGTAACGCCACCACCAAATTCTTCTGTTTGAAGTGTTTTTCTCATGGCGTTACATTTGCTATGTCTTCACATTTGGTCTGTCTTAATTTTCAACTTGTCTTCATGATTATATTCACTATGTTGAATTGGTTGTATTATGATATATACATATTAGTGTTTTGTCCTCTACAGCATTCACTTATAGCTATGTCTTATCATTTGAATCTTTTTAACTAAGTGAATGTGATCGGACCCTAATCTCTCTATGCTTTCTACCTCAAACTCTATCTATCCAAATCATATGCATTCTGTTGAAACTGTCGAATGTCTTCTCTGCGTCCTTGTCAGCAGAAGATACAGAGACAAACATTAAATCTGTTTTAAATGCTCTATTCTTATTGCCTGAAACCCGGAGAAGCCGGAACGACCATCCGACAGTCCAGGCGGGCGTGGGAACGTGGGACAACCCCAAATGTGTTGCATGTTCGCCACATGTCCCTCAAATGTGAACCGCCAGGGGCACCTGCGTAATTGCGCTGTGTCGTCCCTTTCCCTATAAATGCAAGTCCAATCGCTGTCAAAATCTTTCTTCCACCTCTCCACATCGCCAAACCCTAGCGCCACCGCTAGCTCTCGACGACGCCGGCCACGAAGCGCTTAGCTGCCGCGACTTCTCCGACGCCGTCTTCACGTCCGCCGCGGACATCGTGTTCTCCGCCGCCGCCGTAGGTGTCCTTCGTCGCCAAGTTAGGGCACGGAAGATTGAACTGCTCGACCTCCACTTCTTCTCCGTCTAGCAGTTCATCGTGCAGTAAATAAAAACCCTCTTTTTACCGTCTTTTTGATCCTATAGATTCATCCTTTTTGCTAAAAGTGGTTTCTGCCTCCACAAAATAGGATCCATCATGTCTGCATCTCATAAAATGCCTACTATATTCACTTATGCTTCACACATATTTAGATTCCTCACTTGTACTTATTCTTGGATTCGTACAAATCGGGAACCGGCTCTCAACACATAAGTGAATGTCTTCGCACTATGAGGTCAATGTCTTCTAAACTGATTTATCTTCAAAAATCTTCTGAGAATGCATATGACCTCTTCCCCTTCCCTCGCATCTCTAATGCTGTCACAGGTACATGTCTGTGGGAGAATCCCTTGGTTCTCATAGTCTGCATTCATTTGCAGAATTCTTACAGCATCACATCAACTCTCCCAAAGCCAGTTCCTGTCTGACCAGTAGACGGAAGCCTTTGACAGTATTGAAGCCTTTCAGTTTAAACTTCATGGCAACAGAGAAATCAGCTAGGAAGGGTGGCAGACAGCACCGTGGTAACACCTCAAGACATTTACCTCCTGACCTCTATGAGCTGTACAAGACTGATCCAGAGGAGGACTACAATCAGAGAAAAACTCGAATCCAATGGATTCGAAGATATTGGGTAGAACAATGGTACAAGTACAGGTTCGTGACCCAGGAGTATGCTGAGAAGAATGCCATCAAGCGACCATGGGGAGACATTTTGTACAAAAATCTTCCACCCAGGTCCAGAGCTGAAGCCGTTGAACAAGGCTTCTATCCTTGCATGGTCCGGGGGCCACAACCAGCTGATGCCGACCCATCGTCTTTGCTATGGTGTCGAGATGACAATCTGTTCAAACGCAATTTTCAGTTTGCCAAGAACTCGGCCAAGGAGAACAAGAAGTCTTGGGGAGTAGACTTCAACAGGCACATCTGCGCCTCATGCCGATGGCACACGCGAAGCTGAACCAAATCTTGTTGGGCCCTTCTATGACTTAGAAGGTCTCATCACTCATATCAGGGTTCAATGGGCAGATGTGGATCGACCTGCAGATGAAGCTGACTCTGATGAAGCGCCTGCTCCACCGAAGCCGAAGAAGAAGAAGAAACCCAAGGCTTCGAAGGTTTCCACTCCACCAAAAGCTTCGCGAGTGAAGCCCTTGGCCACTGCTCCTCCTGCACAAAGTGTGGAGTCTGAAGATCTCTCTCGCGTCTCCAAGACCGAGAAGAAAAATAAGAAGCCCATGCACTCCTCCAGTACTGCTCTGACTACTGCTGCCGTTTTGAGAAACGAGAATGAAGCCATTGATCTGTCAAGTGACGACGATCTTGCTGATGATGCTCTTGAGCAATTGATAAAGAGCAAGCAAGAAGCAGAAATCTTCAATGACTTGCCTCTCTTTGACGTGGCAGTTATCAACAACTTCATTGATGAGTAGTTTGACACCCCCAATCTCAGCTTTGATGATCTGCAACTTCCAATTGGCCCCAGCGTCTCCTTTCACAGCACCATTGCTCCTGAGCTATCTCTTGCTCAGAAAATTGTTGAGCTGAAGAACAAGATTGATTTTGAAAAGGCTAAGTTCAAGAAGCATATGGCCAGGCTCAGTGTGAAGGATGTCCGGAACTTCAAGGTCATGTTGCATGAGCTCAAGGAGGCGTTTCACAAGAAATGTGAAGAAGCTAAAGGTTCTCGTGAGCGCATGAAGATTCTTGCTGCCAAGTGCGTTCAAGCTTACAATGAAGCTGAAAAGCGCAAGGCTCTTGGGCGTCCAGGCATCGACCCTGGGATGGCTGCCAAGAAGAAGAAGCCATTTGTGGACCAAACTGAACCATCCAGGCGGGAAGAGCCTCGCATTGTCTTCCCGGCCAGCATGACAGGCATGAAGCCTAAGGTCCCCACAGTGGCTTCAGAGCTTCAGAAGACAAGGGCAGCTGAAGCCAAGGCCAGGAAGCGCAAGACCAAGAACACATCTCTTGCTGCTCCACCCACCAAGAAGCGCAAGACCAAGAAAGATCGGGCTGCTTTCACAGAGCCCCTCGTTGTCGAGCCAATTTCTGTTGCTCGTTGAGGGAGTCCTGGATTAGGGGGTGTCCGGATAGCTGGACTATAACCTTTGGCCGGACTCCTGGACTATGAAGATACAAGATTGAAGACTTTGTCCCGTGTCCGGATGGGACTTTCCTTGGCGTGGAAGGCAAGCTTGGCGATACGGATATGTAGATCTCCTCCCATTGTAACCGATTCTGTGTAACCCTAGCCCTCTCCGGTGTCTATATAAACCAGAGAGGTTTTAGTCCGTAGGACGAACAATAATCATACCATAGGCTAGCTTCTAGGGTTTAGCCTCTCTGATCTCGTGGTAGATATACTCTTGTACTACCCATATCATCAATATTAATCAAGCAGGAGTAGGGTTTTACCTCCATCGAGAGGGCCCGAACCTGGGTAAAAACATCGTGTCCCTTGTCTCCTGTTACCATCCGCCTAGACGCACAGTTCGGGACCCCCTACCCGAGATCCGCCGGTTTTGACACCGACATTGGTGCTTTCATTGAGAGTTCCTCTGTGTCGTCACTTTTAGGGCTGATAGCTCCTCCGATCATCAACAGCGATGCGGTCCAGGGTGAGACTTTTCTCCCGGACAGATCTTCGTATTCGGCGGCTTTGCACTGCGGGCCAATTCGCTTGGCCATCTGGAGCAGATCGAAAGCTACGCCCCTGGCCATCAGGTCAGATTTGGAAGTTTGAACTACACGGCTGATATCCGCGGAGACTTGATCTTCGACGGATTTGAGCCACAGCCGAGCGCGCCGCACTGTCATGATGGGCATGATCTAGCTCTGCCGCCGAATAGTGCCCTGGAGGCCGCACCCGTGTCCGCTCCGACCCTTAGCTTGGAGCCGACTGTGCCAATCGAGGACGGGTGGCTGGACACCGCCTCGGGGGCTGCAATCTCTACGGTGGTCGAGCCGAACATGAGCCTTGTCCTCTACAAAGCCCGTGACTCCAAGGTGCCGGACTCCGAACCCTCCGCGCCCCTACCAATCGAATTCGATTGGGCGCCGATCATGGAGTTTGCCGTCGCGGACATCTTTCAGCACTCGCCCTTTGGCGACATTCTGAATTGGCTAAAGTCTCTCTCTTTATCAGGAGAGTCCTGGTCGGACTATGGTCTGCAGGATTGGGATGCGAATGACGAAGAAATTCGACGCCCACCCACCACCCACTTCATAGACACTGTCGATGATTTAACCGACATGCTAGACTTCGACCCCAAAGACATCGACGGTATGGACGACGATGTAGGAGACGAACAAGAGCCAGTGCATATAGGGCACTGGACAACCACCTCATCTCACGATGTATACATGGTGGACACACCTAAAGGAAGCAACGACGAGGAACAAAGGGACGTAGCGAGGGATCATTCCCTAAGCAGTCAAAGCGGCGATGTAAGCGCCGCTCCAAACCCCGCCTCGACAGAGACAACAGCCATACAAACCCAGCCACAGAGCAGGGCGAACCGGCGGACGACGAACATGCCATCGAGCAAACGTCCGAACAGGGCAACTTGGATAAACAAACCGAACAACCCGTCCCCAGCGAAGATAACAATCCGGACGACCTCACGCCGGACAAGTTCCTGGAGCAGAAGAACCTCCACAAAAGGCTCGTCGCCACCACGCGTAGCCTGAAAAAGCAGAAGCGGAAGCTCAAAACTGCGGAAGATGCACTAAGAATCAGATGGAGCAAAGTACTCAACACCGCAGATAAATACGGCGGCAGCCGCCACACAAAGAGCTACTCGAAGCGAAAGCTACTGCCTGAATTTGATGAGGAGGCCCTAGAGCCCCCTAAATCAAAAAACAAGGAAGCCACCCAGTCGGATAGACGACCTCATGGACAACATAGAGCGGCAAGCGGCGCCGCACCCAAGCCAGCACGCAATCCACCCAAGGATTCACATCAAAAGGATGGCCCAGCCAGGTCTATCTACGGGCCAAGAAAGCAAGCTCTAGCAACCAATGCAACTCAACAAATATCCGAACAACACGGCACACCCAAATACAGGGGCACCGCACACCCCCTTCGTTTCACCGATGAGGTGTTGGACCATGAATTTCCAGCGGGATTCAAACCCGTAAACATAGAGGCGTACGACGGAACGACAGACCCTGGAGTCTGGATTGAGGATTATATCCTCCACATACACATGGCCTGGGGAGATGATCTCCACGCCATCAAATACTTACCCCTTAAGCTCAAAGGGCCAGCCCGGCATTGGCTTAAAAGCCTTCCCGAAAACACCATTGGATGTTGGGAGGAGCTCGAGGTCGCTTTTCGGGCAGATTTTCAGGGGACCTATGTCCGGCCTCCGGGTGCAGACAATTTAAGCCATATAACTCAACAGCTCGGAGAGTCAGCCCGGAAACTCTGGAATAGATTTCTTACTAAAAAGAATCAGATAATCGACTGTGCGGACGCCGAAGCCTTGGCAGCTTTCAAACACAGCATTCGAGACGAATGGCTCGCCAGACACCTCGGCCAAGAAAAGCCAAGAACAATGGCCGCATTAACAAGCCTCATGACCCGCTTTTGCGCGGGAGAGGACAGCTGGTTGGCAAGATGCGGCACCAGCGACCCAAGTACATCCGAAGTCAGGGATGGAAATGGGAAACCGCGACGCAACAAGGACCAGCGCTGGAATAAGGGAAGCAGCCCGAAGAGCACGACAGTCAATGCCGGATTCAAAAGCTCTCGACAGAATCAGAAAAAGCTGCCCCTTAAGGATAACAGGGATGAGCTATCTAACCTGAAAAAAATCTTGGACAAGATATGTAAAATCCACAGTACTCCCGGGAAGCCCGCAAATCATACCCACAGAGATTGTTGGGTATTCAAGCAATCCGGCAAGCTCAACGCCGAACACAAGGGGCTCGACACACCAAGTGAGGAATATGACGAACCCCACAAGCAGAGCACCGGGAAACAAAAGAATTTCCCACAAGAAGTCAAAACAGTAAACTTACTTCCCGTGGCAAAAGGAGTGGAGCCTATAGAGACACGCGCCATACGGCCTATCCCAAAGGAGTCTCGCCACTGGTTGTTAAAACCGATCACCTTCGACCATCCGGATTACTCTAGAAGTATCCGGAACGCAGGCGGGACTGCCTTGATATTAGATCCAATAATCGACGGACTCCACTTTACACATGTCCTGATGGACGGCGGCAGTGGTTTAAACCTACTATATCAGGACACAATCCGCAAAATGGGGATAGACCCAACAAGATTGCGCCCTAGCAATACTTCCTTTCAAGGAGTAACGCCAGGCCCGGATGCCCATTGCATGGGTTCTCTCCGGCTAGAAGTTATGTTCGGCTCCCCCGATAACTTCCGCCGCGAAAAGCTAACCTTCCACATCGCCCCATTCTCAAGTAGCTATCAAGCACTACTCGGACGAGAGGCTTTCACCCGCTTTAACGCAATACCGCATTATGCATCTCTTACGCTTAAGATGCCCGGTCCACGAGGCATCATCTCACTAAAGGGAAATATCAAGTGTCCCTCGAGCGTGAAAAGAATATGCGGCTGCCTTGACAGCCATACACTAAAACAGCTTCACCAACAAAAGCATCTACCAAGTCATCAAGACCACGGACTCGGCTAGGCGAGTTCGGAGCAAACATATAATTGATAAAGGTTTAGTAGCCGTACACCCCTATACAAGGGGCTCCGCGTATGTAAAATACACGACAATAAGGCTCAATTTTACCCGTATTAAATTATACATTGTTTATCTAGTACGACGTACATTCCGCACTACTATTCTTTTTCTTGTCAGCTAAGTTCCTCTCTTTTATAGATGAACACCATGCTACGCCCGTCCAGGACACGGCACGACGGAGACACAGGCGCAGACGTGCAGCAGGGACCCGCCTCCAGGATTCTTTTTAGATTAAGACCCTACGTAAACCTTTTTTACTGTCTCTTATTGATACACATCCCCTGGATTCTCTGTATAGCCGAGGAGGAGGCTGGCGTCTTGGCATGTGGCCACGTCAGAGTTTTGCACGTACCTGGACACCAGGGGCTTATTACCAAGGGCGTTGTTCCGCCCGTTTTGATAAAAGACCGAATACCTTAGGGAGTGTTCGGCGTCGCGAGTTGGCCTTATATGCATCAGCTCTGAATCATGTCTTTGGTCAAATGTTGGGTTTGCCCGGCTCCTGTGTTTTGCCGCCTTACGTTCCGCTCTATCGGCTAAGGCGGCACCAGGAGAACTACTGCGATTGTGCCCCGGTTCAGCCAGGCGAGCACCTCAGTAGAGAAAGCCAAAAACTGACCGTCATGATATAGCGTGAGACTGGTCAACCACTCGATGACCCGCCGGAATCTTTCGGATTCCTCCACATTAACGAAGGGCCGTTTCCCGGCCAGGCACACACGCGCCCCAAATTCGGGTGAGCGCGGTGCCCCTAGGGGCTATATAGTAGCCCCACTGTCAAACTCCTATGGCTAAGTGAAAGTGATAGAGCATTATAGTCCGGTTGCCTAGTTGGCTGCTCTATCACGTCCCTAATAGGACCAAGACGTTGGATCAAGTGTGAAAATGCACCTTCTGCGAACACCCCCACATTATATGCGTGGGGGCTGAAGCCGAAGACTGCCATCTTTCAAGTTATATACACATATACATTAACGGCCGCACAGGAGGTATTTCAATTCTTGAAGGCACAAGTATAAAAAGCTTTTATATTACATCAAAACATTGTTTTACAATGATACATGTTATTCGAACATAATATCCTTCGGGCACTGCGTCCCTATTAAACGAGCGCCCTGCAGAACTTCCTGAAAATAGTGCTCGGCAGGTACTCGGCTCCCGTCCGAGTCTTGGGATGCAACAGCGGTGGCCTTCATCTCCGCCCGGTATGTCTTGACACGGGCAAGAGCCATCTGTGCACCCTCTATGCATGCTGACCTCTTCATTGCATTGATATGCGGCACCGCACCAAGGAACTGCTGCACCAAGCTAAAATAACTCTTTGGCTCGGGCCTTTCCGACCACAGATGACTCACGACATACTTCATGGCGAGTCCGAATAACCTATTCAGCTCCACCCATTCGGCCAAACAATCGGTTAATGGAAGCAGATGCTCTGGATTGTGGAACTATGACCAAGAAAGCTTTTCCACTGCATGATCCTCTTGATCTCGGAAGTGTTCGGCCGCGTCCGTGGCACTCGCTGCCCAATCCAGATAAGTGTCCGCCGTATTCCACAACCAGTCCAATAGAGCATATTTTGGGTCCCCGAACTTCATCCGCAGCATAAAGGGCTTTCCAGCCGCGATATCTCTGGCCTGACGTAGCTCCTCCTTCATAGCTCTCATCGCAGAGCGAGCATCCTTGGCCTCGGTAGTGGCCTTCTCTAGGTCCGTCTATTTCGCCCGATCTTCTTTTTCAAGAAGCTTGCAGCGGTCAGCAACGCTCTTCAACTTTACAGCCATCTCGGCCATTTTCTTCTTGCTTCGGCAGTGAGCAGCCTGTTCGGCTTTCAGCTCTTCAACCGCCTTTAAGGCAGCCGCATCGCTTTTCCTGGCCTGCTCCTTGGCTCGAGCAAGTTCCGCCCGAAGGTTCTCCATGGCAGCGACACCATCTGCATCAAGCACACATGTTGTAAGATACGGGCATCAATCTCCTCTTACCAGATGCCTCCAGAGAAATTACATACCTTGTGCCTCGTCAAGCCGCTTGTTGACAAGCGCGGTGTCGGCATCTGCCACGTCAAGTTGCCGCTTTAGCTCGGCAAATTCATCAGTCCGGCTAGCCACCGGACACTTCGCCACCTGCATAGGAAAGGCGACATCTTATACCTGGGATTACGATCCTCTGCGCGCCGTCATTTTTGACAACGCACAGAGTCTCAGGGGCTACTATCTATACAGAGCGCATCTTATATATGCGAAACTGTGAAAAAGTACATCATTTCGCGTACCTCAAAACCTGCCAGTAAACTCCTGACGGCCTCATGCAACCCGCTCTTCGCGGATGCAATCCTTTCAATCATCGTACCCATCAACGCACGGTGTTCTTCTGAGATAGACTCTCGCCCGAGCAGATCCTTCAGCTCCTCCGACCGTGCACTGAATGGTGCCAGACTCGTCCGATGGCCTTCTTCAAAGGCCGGACATAGAGGGCTTTGGGGGGCCATACGACTGCCTTCCGGCCCTGCCGGATTCGGAGAAACCCTCTATGACGACACCTCAGGGTCGCCCGCCTCGCAAGGCGGCACGGCAGGGGGAGGCGTTCCGCTCTCCATCATCTCCGGAAGAAGATCCCCCGAAGACGAGCTCTGCTGAGAAGGGCTGAGATCCGAACTACAAGGTAAAATTTCGGTTATTTTCCTCAGAAATAGAACAGGGATGTCTGTCATTTTAAAACTCCCCTCTCTACTTACGGCTTGGTGGAGAGCTGATCCCCTTGGGGGCATAGTGCGGCCGAGGCATCCCCCGGCGCAGGACCCTCTGACGAAGATTTCTTCCCCCGCTTTGAGATCAGGGTCTCCGGGTCTTCAGAGGCAGTCCTCTTCTTCCCCTGGGTAGAGGAATTCTCGATTCCTCCTTTCCCGACAGCCTCCTTCGGGGAGGAGGTAGCTTCCTTGTTCCCCCCTTTGCCTTTTTCCAGAGGCACAACCTCCAGCATCCTGATTAACACGGGATCCGGCGTGGTCTCAGGGAGGGGGGCCGGACACCTGATTAGCTTTGCTTTCGCTATCCACTCCTGTTTAAGGGACAGCTCTTTTAAGGGCAATTTTATGATAAATATACGGATAGCGTGTCCGGGTACGGGGCTACTTACTTGAGTATCCGGGCGATTGCAGCTCAGACCTGCGTCCTCGGTTAAGTCCGGACACATTGCTTGTGATCCAAAGAACAATTTGTACATCTCCATGGGCATCGCGCCCATAAAATGTTGGAGAGCTCGTGGTCCCTCCGGATTGAACTCCCACAGGCGGAGGGGGCGACATTTGCAGGGCGAGGTTCAGCGAATCAGCATGACCTGCGTCACTACGACCAGACTGATGTCTCTTTCTAGGAGATCTCGAATGCGGCCCTGCAACAAGGGCACATCCTTGGACAGCCCCCAGTCCAACCCTTTATTAACCCATGACGCTAGCTGTGGTGGGGGGACCGAGCGAAAAGCAGGTGGCGCCACCCACTTGGTGCCCCTGGGAGCTGTGATATAAAACCACTCTCGTTGCCATAAGTTGAACTCCTCTTGAAAATAGCCCTCGGGCCATGGAGCGTCAGCATTCTTGCCTATAACAGCGCCTCCGCACTCCGCGTGCTGTCCCTCGATCATCTTCGGCTCTACTTTAAAGGTCTTAAGCCACAGTCTGAAGTGAGGAGTAATGTGGAGGAAGGCTTCGCACACGACGATGAACGATGAGATATGGAGGATGGACTCCGGAGCCAAGTCGTGAAATTCCAGCCCATAATAAAACATGAGCCCCCTCACGAAGGGGTCCGTCGGGAAGCCTAGCCCCCGAAGGAAGTGAGACACGAACACCACGCTCTCACCAGGCTTGGGAGTGGGAATAACCTGCCCTTGAGTAGGCAGCCTATGTGAGATTTTGCCTATTAGATACCTGGCATCTCCCAACTTTAGCACGTCTTCTTCCGTAACAGAGGAAGGCATCCACCGGCCTTGAAGGTCAGAGCCGGACATTATCGAAGGTCCGAAGCGCCTGAATCTGGAGCTTTGGGTGTTGGAACTCGAAGCAACAGGCGGATTCGATTGATATTGAAAGAAAGGAGTCGAGCCTTGGTCTCTTTATAAAGAGGTTGAATACCAAGAGCCCTCCCCGTGACCGTTTAGGACTTGCCTTCGATCGAGGAGACGTACCGACGGGCACGATTGGGTTACCCACGTCTGTATTGATGAGAATCCCGTAAATAAAGGGGGACACGATCTCTGCTTCGACAAGACGTGCCAAGGAAACCGCCTCGCTAAGTGCGCTGAGGTGGGACAGTAAAACGATTCGAATAAAGGCTTGGCCGTGGTGTGATGTCGTGCTACAGAATACGTCAGCAGATTAGATTTGTGCAAATACTATTCTCTCTACAGTGGTATGTGGAACTTGTTTGCAGAGCCGGACACTATCCTTGTATTCTAAATCTTCTATGAAGTATTCGGAGGAGGAACCCGCCTTGCAATGCCGAAGACAACTTGCGCGCCGGACTCGTCGTCATTGAAGCCTGGTTCAGGGGCTACTAAGGGAGTCCTGGATTAGGGGGTGTCCGGATAGCCGGACTATAACTTTTGGCCGGACTCCTAGACTATGAAGATACAAGATTGAAGACTTCGTCCCGTGTCCGGATGGGACTTTCCTTGGCGTGGAAGGCAAGCTTGGCGATACGGATATGTAGATCTCCTCCCATTGTAACCGACTTTGTGTAACCCTAGCCCTCTCTGGTGTCTATATAAACCAGAGAGGTTTTAGTCCGTAGGACGAACAATAATCATACCATAGGCTAGCTTCTAGGGTTTAGCCTCTCTAATCTCGTGGTAGATCTACTCTTGTACTACCCATATCATCAATATTAATCAAGAAGGAGTAGGGTCTTACCTCCATCGAGAGGGCCCGAACCTGGGTAAAAACATCGTGTCCCTTGTCTCCTGTTACCATCCGCCTGGACGCACAGTTCGGGACCCCCTACCCGAGATCCGCCGGTTTTGACACCGACACTCGTCCTGAATCTGCACACCAAGAACGACGTATCATAGTTCATGAGCCTGCTTCCACAGAGGCTCCTGAAGCTGAAGACATTCCAGCTGTTGACCCCACCGCAGCTGAAGACATTGGTCATCAAGACAATGTTGAAGATGATGAAGTTCTTCCTCATATCGATCATAATGTGGTATCATCGCATGTTCTCACGAACAGCAAACTCATAAGCATTGGTCGTGCATTGACGCCAATTGCTCAGGATGACTCATGGGCTGATCACCCACAAGAATCCCCATGTGATGAAGAAACACCAGTTACTCCCCCAACGCAGGTTACCACTCCGGTGATTGACGATGAAGTCTTTGAGGCCCAACCAACTCCATCTCCACAAGCGCCGCCAGCGTTTCACAGGCTTCGCAAAGGACCAAGGCCACAAGTCAATCTGTCAAGTGTTCCAGAAGGAGATGAGCGCCAATCTGTTTCATGCCAAGTGTTTTCTGAAGCCTCTCCTACTGTGAACATCCCTGAGTCTGAAGCCAAAGCAGCTGAAGATATTCCGGCTGCATCAGCCGATGACAAAGAAGAAGAACCAAGAGAAGCACGTATTGCCACACCCCCTGCAAACCAAGTTGTTCTCGAGGAGAACGTGTCCGACCCTCCAGCTCCTATAGTGGAGGTTACACATACTGAGGCGGCCACCAACACCAACACTGAATCCAATGATGTTGTCATGGCTGAAGCTAATGTGGCGCCTGAAGTCAATGTGGTGCCTGAAGTGATAGCACCTGAAGCTAATGCTGCACCTAACGCAAATCAGCAGCCTGAAGTCAATGCCACTGCTCCTGTTCCGCCTCCAAGGCCACATACTATCGAGCAAGCATACAACTATGGCCAGCTAAGCACTGTCAAATGGCCTCTTCTGGTTCCTCCACCTGCTGCTGGTCCTCAATTTGAATACCACGTCGAGCAGAGGCCTCAGGATCAGAAGCCAAAGCCAAGACTGCCCAGGTTTCTAGGTACTGCCACTTCGCCAGGGTCCTTCAATGCTAATGGCTTCATAGCGCACAAGACCTTCTTTGATAACGCCTACTCAAGGGCAAGGATCTCATCTGATTGGTTCTAGAGCTATCAGTAGCACAGCTATTATTCATGTGTTCTTTATGATCAAGGGCGCATCTTCCCTCATATGCGTCTTGACACTAAAGCCATTGCTTGACTGCCATGTCTTGAAGAAGCTCTTGACTGTTTTCGTGATGCGGTTTTGCTCAACTTTGTGACTGGCAAGGAGCATTGGAATGAAGAACTTCTGCTTCAATTTTATGCTACCCTCCACATTCGCGGATACAACAGGGATCCGAAGACTTGAGTCCTTGAGTGGATGACAGGCAACGTCCATCATGAAGCCAAAGCTTTTGACATCATTGAGCTTACCGGCCTGCCCACTCCAGGAGAATTATATGAACCTGGTTGTCAACTTCACCGCAATGCTTTGGAGAGCATCTTCCACAAGCCTAAGCCCAACATGAGCCAAATGCTGAGCATGATGAAGCCTCTGCCACCTGACGCTGATTACCCAAAGGAATTCTTTGTCGAAGACCTAGAGTATCTGCCTCGAACCATTTATCACATCATCCGGCGAACTCTATGGCCTGTCAAAGGACATTCTTCAGCAGCAAAACTTGAAGGAGCAATGAAGACTTTGGTATTTTATATCTTCGATGGCATCAGCTTCAATGCTCAAGACTTCTTTATCAGTAAGTTGGCTGCATCCGGCTCAGATCTTTTTGGCCTGAAGTTCTATGCTTCGTGGGTCATGCGCCTCATCAAGCTCCACTCAGCTGTCAACTATCAGCCCTCTGCTCGCAACCATTTGATCTTTCTGCCAGAGGTTGATATGTCAGTTGAGGCCATATACCCAGAGCCTTCCAAGGAGTCTGTTAGTCTTCAAAATGTTGATCACCAATGCTTCTCACAACCCATTGAAGGGGTCCAAGTAGTCACTCGTGTCTATCCATTGGCTGGCAATACTCGCTTACCTCACCATGCTCAGACTAAAGCTACTGAAAGCACCATTGCCCAAAGGCCTCGGAAGCGCTCTTGTGTTCTGAATGACCGAGAACTTCTTGTGGCACTGCATCAGAAACAAGATAAGCATCACTTCTGGCTGAAGCGGCAGATGCAAAGATTCTTGGTGGATGTCAATCGCATTCGCAATCTTGCCACCAAGAATGCTTTTGTTACCCATGAGACCTGTTGGCGATCATGGAAGAGTTTGACATTGCTCAGCGCTGAAGCAGATTTTCAAGACGATGGCTTCACTGAAAGATTCAAGTTTGACACCACTCCCCCACGGAATGCTGTCCTACGTCGAACTCCAACTCTTGAAGACTCTGACTATTCTTCCTCCGCTGCAACGGTGAATGCTAGAGTGATCGATGATGAAGACGATGCTACTTCAACCCCCACGACTTCAGCGTGAATCAACACTGATCCAAGTTCGTGTGCACTGCCAAACCCCGACGCCGATCCTGCATCTACTCCTACTCCTTCTGGGAACGCGTAGAGGCTCTATGTCTTCAAACCTTTTTGGTCCTTACTGACAAAAGGGTTAAACCTCTCGTTTTCAATACATTTGGTTCTTTGAGTTGTAACACTTAAACTTGATGGTTGTCTGCTACATTTTCTGCTATTCTGTGATGCGATGATAAATTCCGCATGTGCGATGATAACTTCCGCACTTAGGTCATCTTGCAGACGTCCATTTTTCATTATGCATGTCATTATCTTTGTTATATCAAATCATGCATGATGAATTGTCGTCATAAGTTGAAGAGGATCTCCACAAATACAACCTCCCATGTGCATTTGCATTCCAAACGCAAATTACTTATATGCACATCTTCAGGGGGAGCCTTTTGCTACTTATGAGGACAATAACTTTATCCCTTACGATTTCACATACTTTATCCCCGTTGAAAACTTCAACCAGTTTGTCATGAATCAACAAAAGGGGGGAGATTGTAAGTGCATCTAGTGCCACCCCTAGTTGGTTTTGGAGTATTGATGACAAACCTGGTTGAGGGACTAATGTGTTTGTGAGAATTGCAGGATAACACAGGTAGTAGTCCCTCATTGATTCGGTTAACCTACCGGAGACGACCCCTAAAAATGTATGAAGACATTGAAGACAATGGTGGTATATGAAGATATTCACATTGAAGACTATGACATGAGAAGACATTGAGTGAAGACTATGGAGCGCGAAGACTTAGTTGTTTCGTTGTTTCCTTTTCTTCTTTGTTGAGTCATAGGAACCATCGTACTGTTAAGTGGGGTCCAAGTGAACAAAGTTAGAGTGACTGAAGTGATGCTCAACCAAAATACTATGTCTTCGAGCGAAGACAATGAGAGCAAATCTTATCCAGAGCTGGATGAGTCAGCTTTGCTTGTAGCCCAAGTAAAGTTGTTGTGTGTGTTTGAAATCTGACTGTTGGAACACGTGTCAGTTCCTTAGTGACCCAAGGTCATTTCGGACAAATAAGGTCGGGTTTCCTAGTGGCTATAAATAGCCCACCCCGTACACCATAAATTGGTGGCTGCTCAGAGTTAGTACACGACTTTTGTCGTTTGAGAGCACCCACCTCCGAAGCTTTTGAGAGAGAGAAATCCTTGCGAGGACAAAGCCCAAACACCCAGAGCCAAAGAGTGTTAGACATCACTGAAGTCTTTCTGCCCGCATGACCTGAAGACTTGTTACACTTGAGGACTGTGAATCCTCCAGCCGGTTAGGCGTCGCGTTCTGAGCATCCAAGAGTCATTGTAGATCGTCGGTGAACAAAGTCTATGAAGGTTTGGAAGTCTACCTTGAAGACTTACCAGAGTAATTGGGCGTGGACTGGGTGTCCTTAGCTCAAGGGGAATAAGGTGAAGACGCGGTCTTCTGAGTTGAATCTCAGCCTCCCCAACCAGACGTACAGTTGTCACAGCAACTAGAACTGGTCCAACAAATCATGTGTCCTCAACAAGTGACTGGTTCTATCCTCTCCCTCTCTTTACTTAGAGTTTGTCTTCGTGAAGTCCTTGCCTGTTTGCTTTACCTATTTGTCTTCATTGTTTGACTACTATCGTTGTTTGGTTGCATACCATCTTCCATCTTGATCCTTACTACCTAGCCGCTATCAGTCTTCGTGCTTTCACTTCATTGCATACTTGACTATGGCTTGCTTAGTGTAGTTTACCTTCCGTTGCATATTAATAGGGTCATTTCTATTGTTTGTCTTTGAAATTTCCATTTTTTGAAGACTTTATAAAAATCGCCTATTCAACCCCCCCCCCTCTCTCTAGTCGATAACTAGCACTTTCAGGCGCCGATGCCTCCAAGCTCTTGGATCCACTTCCCGCGGTTCTTCTCCAACGTGATCCCGCCAAGGGGGACACTACTAGGAAAAGGCCTACTAGTGGCGCACCTGTTTTGCCTACTAATGGCGCACTACAGGTGCGCCACTAGTATCACGCCATTAGTATTTTTTACTAATGGCGCGCCTGTGGTGCGCCATTAGTATCTGGTATACTAATGGCGCACCATACAGTGCGCCATTAGTATATCCCACGGTGCGCCATTAGTATGCCTCCCAGGGGGCCATATTTACCCATGTGCTCTGGCTTACTATTGGCGCACTAGTTGATGATGTGCCACTAGTAATGTATTTGGAAAACAAAAAAAACAAATTTACAGAAAACAACCTATAAGGAAAATAATTTAAAAACAAAAAATGAAATAGAATCATATTTTTTATTTTAGTAAGAATATTACAATGTCTTTACAAGTATCCAATAAAAGGAAAATTGCAAGGAAATAAAAGAAAATCCTAAAACTAATCTTCTAGTAATCTTTTCTTCTTTTTCTTCACTTTATCCCTGCAAAATGTAACAAAATAAACAGAAAGACAAACAAACTATTTATAGCATGTCAATACTGTCATTTTTTATGTAGAACTAGATATGAGCATATATTTCCAGAATTACATGGTGTGAATATTGTATGAGTAAGATTATAATGGAAATGAATTTTGATAGGAGCCCACTTTCGACGAGTATTTATCTGACAGAGCTAAATAATCAGGGCATTTACCTTTTGATAATATTATTATACTACACTACCAGTATACTACTCCACTTGGATTTTTTAGATGAGCAGATCTGAGATAGACATTTGTTCAAGTGGCTATAGGTAGGCTTGAAGAATTCTCATCAGTTCAAGTGGCTACAGGTAGTTGCACAGCTGGAATATAGACTACTAGTACTATTTGAAAAGAAAACAAGAGCAAATCTGAACGTACTAGTGAGATCCGATCACATTGAGCTAGAAAGAAAATTCATCAGGAAACAGATGGCCGACGACTTACTTCCAGACGTTGAGGATCTCGTTGTGCTCGGCGAAGACGCTGCAAAGCGCGTCACGGACGGACTGCTCACAGCGATAGCTGCCGCAGATGAACTTGTTGTCCTGTAGGTAGTCCAGCAGCCAGGAATTAAAGATAGGAGGGCTAGAACTGAAAGAACTAACATCTTAGAAAGCAACAGGAGATAATTCATATATGCAAAATACATATGATGTCGTCTTCACCAAATTTGTTGAAACATGAACGAAATGGTTTAGCAGTACCAATGATACATGTCAAATTAATTGTTCCTGTCATGACAATGTAAAAGTACTACTTGCATGCCAATGAAGACTTGCTAGTGTTAGATTCTATGAGGTTCAGGACATGTGTAATTGTGCCAAGTTCACTTGTAATGCCATTATTCATGATCTGAACTTTATCCTCCACAAAATAAAATAACAGTTGATCCATGCGAATGATACTTAATCTTGAAGCTACTGTTAATTTATAAACTGAATATAAAGTGAGTTTATAAATTCAGAAACAGAAAATTCAGTTAGGCTACTGCTAACTGAATTTTGGAGTGTATACTTAACAAAGGCTTCATTTGAATGTACGGTCAAATTAAAAAAATGTGTTCATGGGGCAGCAGCACTAAGACTCGACCGTTTTCTGTCGGCCAACATATATATGGATAAATCAGAGATCAGACATGCATATAAAAGAAGGAAAATCAAGAAATATTAATCAATTGGGGTAGTCATATGGTGTACTCAGTTTTATTACGGTGGCCAACTTTCACTATGTGTATATGTTTGAACAAAAAAAGCTGTGGAAATAATGACAACGAATGGAACCGAAATAGGTCATCAATAATTAGAGATGTAGTGGGCAATCAGGAACAATACTTAACAGCATGATCCTGGAGTACTTTACATTTATTCTATGCCCTTACAGTGAAGTTACTGCATCATATTTCAACTACAACAGTTCAGTATTGCAAATATGAACAAGACTGGGAAAAAACAAGAGCTATGAAAATTTCTAACAACAGAATCACTTCAGAAAGTTTAATATCACCAACTATCAAAATCTATGGTTAAACTGCAGGGTGCTGGTTGAAACACACTGCAAGTGTTTGGAAATGGTATCATATTGGACACTGATCAACCTTCAGTTCGGCATTCCTTTTCAAAACAGTAGCTTATACCAATATCTTGTGCTGGTAAGTGGCAACAACTCCCTCCGTCCCACAATATAAGAGCGTTTTCTAAACTAACATAGCTTGAAAACGCTCTTATATTATGGGACTGATGGAGTAGATGACATGTAAAGGAGCCTAGTTCATAGCCTTTATTTATAAGAAGAACATAAGCTGCATGGATCTGCCAAGATGTTATGAAGGAAAATGCACCATATTTAGATACCATGTCATTAGCAGGCGGCTTCCCTGGGTTCCTCATCTTCCAGAGCAAGTGAACTCTCTCATTTTCAACTCTTGTCATGCAATTTGCCCTAAACTGTGGATCAAGACAACAGGGGATAAGGAGAAATTATGAGTAATACGAGATGAAGGCACATAAAAGTTATAAGATTGCATGCAACACTGACAGGCAATGCGAGGGCAGTTCACTGAAACCTTTGGTGCAGATGGCACCCTAGAGGCAGTTCAGTTCAAAACCTACTCTAAAGATTCATGGTTCCTAACAAAATAGCAGAAAAATGCTTGACTTCACGACACAGCTGACACCCTATTGGCAGTTCTAGGCAATCAACCGAACACCTTGCGCGCATGGTGGCAGCACCCATTGTCCAGCAATCCAACAGTAGCATCACGCTTCAGACTCCGTCCTGCCGCGCGCGGCATGACAGCATATAGCTAGCCGCGCCGCCAACGAGATGGGCTAGGAATGGAGCAAAGTCAACGAACCTCCTCTCTCCAGTCCGGGCGGCGGGATTTGTTGGGAACCCTCCAGGGCGAGCCGAATCCATCATGGCGGCTGGCCGCGCCGATCGCCGGGAGACGAGGCTCCCGCTGGGTCCGGCCCCTTCGCCTCTGTTCTCTCTTGGTCTCGCCAACGTGGAGAGCGAAGTCCTGGGGACGCGCGCTTCTCGCCGCGGCGCCGGCTCCAGGAACGCCTGGGGGAGATTTGCCTCGCGCAACAAAGGAACAGAAAATCGTGAGAGGACGGCGAGGACGGTAGATGGTGGGATTGATGGTACGGCCGTGATGCGCTGCGCTGTGGTCCGACGCGAGGCGGTGAGGTGAGCTCCTCCTCCTGCAGCTCGGCGGCCTCCACACCCCAGAGCAACGCCCTCGCCGGAGGACGTGGTCACCAGCTCTCCTCTAGATCCGGTGAGGAGGGTTGGGGAAGGAGCTCACCACGGCTCCATGCCCTGGATCTAGTGTGAGGGAGGGGGAAGGGGGCTCGCCGTGGTCGGGAGGGAGAGGAAGAGGCGGGCGGCCGAGGCTTCCCGATCGAGATCGAAGTCGAGGGGGTGGTTGGGTGTGTCAGGAGGAAGGGGAGGGGAGAGAACGTGACTAGAGGGAGGGGATAAGGGGTGATAGCAATGGCGCACTGGTAGGGGGTACGCCATACGTATAGATAGCAATGGCGCATCTCTTACTGGTGCGCCATTACTAGTTAACACTAGTAATGGCGCACGTTCCAACTGGTGCGCCACTGCTATGTCTAGGGAGGGGTGTGGGGCCAGGACAAAACTAGTAATGGCGCCCCACACACCAGGTGCGCCATTAGTAATATGGCCACTAATGGCGCACCCATATCTGGTGCGCCATTGCTATATAGCAGTGGCGCACCACATACATGGTGCGCCATTAGTATCCATTTCATCTATAGCCCTTTTCCTAGTAGTGGGCCTCTCGCGCTCTGGTTGTAGCACGCCGACTGCGATACTCCAGCGACCGGAGCAGAGATCGAAGCGGTCCCCACCAGCAAGATCTTCATGACTCGCGGCTGGGGCGAGGTCGGGCGGGTCTGCCGCGCAAGGGGCGCCATCGAGATCCACTTCGCGTACGACGGCGCCTCCATGCTCTTCTTCAAGGTCTTTGATGCGGAGGGCTACCGCCTGGAATGCTGCTCCGGAGGGGAGCGTCAGGCTGATGCGTGCTCCGCTCGCGGCCACTCCAGCAGCAGTTTCCCTTGGATGTCCAGTAGCTCTCCTGAGCTCTACGAGACTCCGGAGACGAGCGACGACAGCTACATGCCGCCGAGCTCTCGCCGCGCTCGTAGCAGAGCCGCGGCGTCCAGCCGCCGCTAATCTGGATGGGGTTGGCGCCGGCCTCCCGTGGCCCACTGTTGATGATGACGTCCGCCACGGGAGGGTGTAGATAGGATCCCTCTTAGTTCTAGCTTTTGTTCCCTGCGAAGAATCATGAAGTGCCTCGTGGGGGCGTGTAAGGGGTCTGTAATGTCTTTTGCGCTCATGTTCCCCATTATGAAAGTTTGGTGAACGCATGTCCCGTTAAGGTTCGGTCCCCCCTTTCTTCCCTCGTGATAGCTTGTTGCTCTGCGCTGACAGGTCCCGGTCCCCAGGCAGGCTACATCCGTCGCTGGTATGCCAGGTCGGGTGCTGTGGTCAAGGCCAGGAGGTGTGTGGCTCGAGGTCCAGTAAGAGCCCCTGAGGCCCGATGATCAGGAGGTCCCCCTTAGCGCTCAAGATAGTCGACGTGGCCGCAACGGGGCTGCGGCGAGGGTGACCCTTAGGGCCAACAATTAGCCGATCCGAGGGCGGGACTTATCTTGTTGACTTCGTGGCGATCCCTGGTGATGCGCTAGGTCTGCGCGCCAGCTTGTGCGGCATAGCTAGGCCGGCCCATACGAGTTTCCCTCCTTCCATGCTCTCCTCAATGCTCTACGTCCTCAGGTCCCGGCCCTCGAGCGAGCTCAGCCGCCGCTGGTATGCCAGGTCGCAATGCCGTGGTCAAGGCCAGGGGGTGAGGGCTGGAGAGCCAGTAAGAGCTCTTGAGTCGCGATGCTCAGGAGCCCCCCCTTTAACATGAAAGCGAATTGCACGAGAGAAAAGGAGACTCGCGGTGCCGCCTGCTATCCTCCCCATGGGGTCCCTGTGAACAGGCACAAGAAGAAACATGGTTTTCCGTCATGGCTGTGAGCCTGCCGCTGGTTGCTCTGAGATGAGGCGAAGGCACTGAGGGCCTGGTGAGGTGACGTGCGCGGGGCATGCCGCGAGCCAGAGCTCGACCACTCAGATTTGTCGATGTGGCAGGGACAGACCTATGCACCAGCGCCGTGCCTGTGAGGAGGCCCCATGGGAGGCGATGATCGAGCAGGCGATAACCGTAGGCAGGTTAAGCATGGAAGGCAAACCAGCTTGGGTAAATGCAGGAAGATACATGCCACTGGGTCCACCCCGAGCGGCTTGGGGATGATGCATCCCGAGGGGCGCCCCCAGCAAGGTAAGCTAAAGACATAAGAAAAAGGGATACATGCCACAGGGCCGGACCCACTCGGCCTGGGAATAATGCAGCCTGAGGGGCGCTCCTAGCTAAACGAGCTTGGAAGGTGTCACCTGATTCTGTAGACGAAGTAGAGTTGGTGCAGCTGAAGGCGTGCGTCGAAAGAGTGACCCCTCACAAACCACCAGGGCCCTGAGCCTCAGGAGGCTCTTGGAGCTCGGGAGGTTCCTTGAAGACCGTCTCCATTTCCTCCAGGACGGCGTGGTACCTGGCCTTCTGAGCCGCCAGGATGCGCTGCATGTTGCGCTGATAGGCTGGCGCCACGCTGGGCAGGCCGAAGGGCGTGCGAACGTAGCTGTGTGGCGGACCCTCGCAACGGCCCACACGCGAAGGCCAGAAACGCTCCTGAGATGAGGCCCTATTGAGCCATGGGACGTCGATGCAGACACGCAGCCCGGCATCCTCGCTTGGATGGGGAGCTGCGCTTCGTGAGCGGCTGTCGTTGTGCATGGCTCCTGCGTCTTGCAGTTCCTGAGTGGTCTTGTTGATGAACTCCTGAGTGGTGGGCACTCCTTGCCATGTGTTCTCCTGAGGGAAATGGGTCACGAAGCAAGCCTCCAAGTGGTGCCCAAACGCCTCCCTCGTGAGGTTGGCAAGGTCTGAGGCCCTCCAGAAGAGAGCCCCCGAGCCCTGCCCGAGGAGGACGCCGGGCGCGCCTTCCTATGCGATGGAGGGAGGCGCCCCTGGAGCGGGCGCTGATCCTGACGAGGCTCCAGCTGCGACGCCATCGTCCTGAGGTCCGGCACGGCGCTGCTGCTTCTTCTTCTTGGTGAGGGCCTCCGGAGGGCCCTCACTCCTGCTGTCGGGGTCGTTGATTGCCGCAGCTTGGAAGGCACGCTCAAGGGAGCATACCGCATCTCTTTCTTCACATGGGACCGTGATGATTCCGCCACTTCCCGGCATCTTGAGGACGTTGTAGCCGTGATAGGTGACTGCCATGAACTTGGCAAGGGCCGGATACCCGAGGATGGCATTGTATGGCACGCGGATGGGCGCGACGTCGAAGTCGATGGGCTCGGTGCGGTAGTTCTTGCGCTCCCCAAAGGTGACAGGTAGGCGGACCTGTCGTATCGGTGTGGTGGAACCGTCGGTCACTCCTGAGAAAGGCTTGGTAGGCTGGAGCTGCTCATATGGCACTTGGAGGTTGTCGAACGTGTCGACGGATAGGACGTTGAGCCCTACGCTGCCGTCGATGAGGGTCTTGGTAACCTACACGTTGCTGATGACTAGGGAGCACAGCATCGGGAGGGCGCCAGTGGTGGCCGCGCACTTGAGCTGATCTGCCGAGTTGAAAGTGATGGCGCATTGGGACCATTTGAGCGGGCGCGTGACCTCGAGCTTGGGGAGCACCGCGTTCACTTCTCGAGTGAACTGTTTGAAGATGCGTTGAGAGGCTGGGGCCTGCGTGCCGCCCAAGATGCAGGTGATTGCACGCGGCTCCTGGAATCCCCCATCCCCCTCATCCTGGTAGTGATTGTCGTTCCTTCTTGGTGGTGGTGGCAGCGGGGGAAGACCGGCGTTGTGCTGAGGACGATCCCTGTCGCGCCACTCCTGGCGCGGGCCACGGTCGTCCGAGCATCCGCCTCCACGTCCTCCTCCATGGCTGTAGCCCCGTTCGCTACGCTCGGGGCGTCGACCGAAACGTCCTTCGCGAATGGCTCTGAGATCTTGACAGTCACTGGTGTTGTGGGTGTTCAGGTTGTGGAAGGCGCAGAATGGGCGACTGTTCTTGGATGACTCAAGCTGATCTCTGCCCCGCTTGGGGTCGGGCTCCGCTGCGAGCACTGTCGCTTCCTTGCGCTTCACGTCCTCGGCCTTGGCCTTCTTCTCCTCTATCCCCGCGGCTGGTAGCTCGAGGAGGGAGAGGCGCCCCTCCTCAACTCTTGTGCACTTGGTCGTCAGGTTGAACAACTTCTGAGATGTGCACATCTCCTCATGGATAGCAAGCTCTTCCTTCATCTTGACGTCACGGGCGCCGTCGAAGAATGCGGAGATGATGGCCTCGTCCATGACCTTGGGGATATTGAGGCGAGTGTTGTTGAAGCACTGGATGTACTTCTGGAGGGTCTCCCCTGGCTGTTGCTTGATGCGGCGCAGGTCACCCGCGGCCGGCGGGCGGTCGCGGGTGCCCTGGAAGTTGGCGACGAAGCGCTCGCGCATCTCGTCCCAGGAGGAGATCGAGCCGTGCTGCAGGTTCAGGAGCTAGGAGCAGGCACCATCCTTGAGAGCCATGGGAAACCAGTTTGCCATGACTTTCTCATTGCCGTTGGCTGCTTCGATGCTCAGCTCGTAGAGTTGCAGGAACTCCGCGGGATCGGCGGTGCCGTCGTAGCAGGGAGGCAGATCCGGCTTGAACTTGCCTGGCCAGGCGACGATGCGCAGCTCGGGGGTGAAGGCGCGGCAGCCGGCCGTGGTTGCCGGGGCCCGCCTCGGAGGTGGAGCTTGGTCTTGATGGGTCCACTCGGCGCCGCTGCGGGCGGTGTGCTGTATTGACGAGGCGGCGCGGGGAGCACGGGTGCAGCTTCTCGCGATCGTGGGATTTCTTGGCAGCTTCTCTCTTCGCGCGCGAGCATCGGGCGTGGTGGATCACACCGCGGGGCCGCGCGTCTTGGTGCCAAGGCACCATCTTGGGGCAGAGGTGGTGGAGGCGCGCCATGAGCCTCGTCGCCCGTGGCTGGCTGAGGGTGATGTAGAGAGAGAGACGGCGCCGGGGAGCCCCCTGCGGCGTGGACAAACTCGGAGACGCAATTGAGCCACTGCTCGTAGAGGTCGTTGACTGGGCGGTAGCGCAGGAACTCGTTCGCCACGAGGAGCGCAGCCCACGCCTCCATGGGAGCGCGGCGTGCATGAGACGAAGAACTGCCCGGGGTCAATGACGGGGTGGCGGTGTGTCCGTCCTGCCACACTGATGGATGCAGCGAGGATGCCTGCTGCTCGTTCCCCGCCGGGCCGGTGGCTGCGTTGGCGGCGGGCGACGGAGAACGACGAGGTGGTCCGTCGACGGGAGCCGTCTAAGCAACACGGGCGGTGAGGGCAGCCCGGCTCTCAGCTCGAGCGCGGCGAGCTTTGGCCATGGAGACGACGGAGCGACGGATCGACGAGGGGGAAGCTACGGTGCACCCCTACCTGGCATGCCAAATGTCGTATGTGGGGTTCCGGCAAACCCTTAAGGTTCGAACTCTGGGGTGCGCATGAAGTCTTTCCCTCCTACCGATCCACCCCCAAGCTCACTAAGATCTCGCGGACGAACTCGACGAACTCACAACACAAAAAGACACGAGATTTATACTTGTTCGGGCCACCGTTGTGGTGTGATACCCTACTCCAGTGTGGTGGTGGTGGATTGCCTCTTGGGCTCATGAAGAACAGTACAAGGGGAAGAACAGCCTCCTGAGGTTGGGGGTGTTCTTGTGCTTGGTGAACTAGTGGGTGAGAGCTAGATGGACTGCTCAATGCCCCTACTGTGGTGGCTAGCTCTACTTATATAGGCCCTGGTCCTCTCCCCAAATATCGAGCGGGAAGGGAGCCAACAACGGCGGGCAAATTTGAAGGGGGACAGCTAGTACAAGCTATCCTGACAAAAGCGGTATTCGCCTGCAAAGGCTCTGGTGGTGACGCCGTCTTGGGCTCCACGATGACCTCTGTCTTGCCGTCCTCCTGGTCTTGGTCTCATTGCACCGATAAGGCAACCTTTGCCTGATGCCTCGGTACTCCTCGCATGCGTGGCCTCCTTAGCACCAAAGAGGAAACAAGGACGTTGCGCGCGCTGGCGCCCGCCTGGTGTCGATCGTCATGGCTCACATCACGAGAGCCTCGTGAGGTTTGCCCCGCCTTGATATCTCCGCTCCTCGTGAGCCTGCCTGGCTTGGCCACTCCTGAGGAGGTCTTGCGTCGTCCGCCTCGCGAGGCTTGGCCCCTCTCGAGGGTCTTGGATGCCTTGTTGATGAAGATGGGTCGTACGGCCTGCTGGATTGGCCACGCCGTGGGCTGCAGGCAGGCAAGTCTGGGGACCCCCATTCCCAGAACACCGACAGGCACTGGTAGAGTTTATTGCAGAATGGACACCAACCCCTGATGAGGAAGTAACAGAAACAGCTCTCCCCGGCAAGGAATCACCCCAAGAATGGATTATGTATTTTGATGGTGCCAGGCCCGGTCCTGAGATTTTGGGGGCCCGGGGCAAAACTAGAACATGGGGCCCTAGCATTCCTAGATGCAATCAAAAAATCACGCCATTGCGAGGGGTCTCATCTCAACGACTCGCCTCTAGGTGTGGCCAAAGAGGCCATGATGCACAAGAAATCAAGCGTTTGTTAAATACAGCTAAACATGGGTGATTTCATAGGTTATCAAACCAAATTGCATTTAACAAAGCAAGTGAAATTGCGCTAACATGCTCTAGTGGATGATGAACCTAATGTTTAATGTATAAAACTGACAGCATGCAAAAAATTGTATGACGAAGAAAATGTAAAATTAGCCAGATGACAACTAAACGCAACCTATACAAAAAGACTAAAATTAAAGTAAGATGTTGAATATACAACACTAAGTATTGGTTACGAAACAATTAGCTGTAACTTATAACATGGAATCAACTTTTCCATAGTAAAAGACTTGGTACCTGATCGTTATCGGAAAACAAAGAATAGTACCTGATCCAAAGCGACGGAAACAACAGAACCAATCCATGCATGGTTCGCTTCACCACGTCGCACACTAGACCGGAAGACCGCCGTTAGCCGCTCATGCCGCTCCATGCATATTCTCTACCATCACGCTTTTAGGGTCGAACTAGATGCGCCGCTGCTGCAAGCGACGAACGCAGGTATTGATCAATCGATCGCTAAAGAAATTGCTCCCTAACCTAGCCGGCCCACCACCACTCAAGTATCACACGGACGCTAAAGAAAGGAAGGCCCAAGGCCCAGATAAAGCCTAAAATAAAATGTCGTCTTTCTTCTTCGTGAGATATTGGAGCTCTATAATGGCGATCTACAGGTTGAGATTTCAGGCATGGGCGCACGCACTGCATACCTGCGCGGGGGCCCCTTGGTCCGGGGGCCCGGGGCGGTCGCCCCCCTGCCCCCCCTCAGGGCCGGCCCTGGATGGTGCTTTTTTTCCTATAAGGTGCAGGGGTTGGCGTGCTTCTCATTTCCCCCTCTGGGGAGCACTTGAAGTACGTCGTCCAAATGCACTTTGCCCGGAAGAAGCCACCAACAATACAACTGAGTATGAAGGGCTCCTTGCCGGGCTCAGGATTGCAGCATAATTGGGAATTAAGAAGTTGATCGTTCAAGGAGATTCACAGCTTGTGGTGAGACAAGTAAACAAGGATTATCAAAGCCCATTGATGGAAGCATACGTCAAGGAAGTGACGAGATTGGAGGAGCACTTTGATGGTTTGCAAACAAAGCACGTACCCCGTGCGGAAAACAGCACAGTTGATCACCTGTCAAAGTGTGTTGCGCATAAGCTTCCTGTGGAACCAGGAACTTTTGTTCTCCATCTCTCTTAGCCCTCTGTATCACCAGCCACAATGGCCCGGAAGAGGAGAAAGTTGGACTACGGTAAGCCTCTCCCGCTAGAGCCGTCCGCTCCCAGCAAAGACCCTGCCGGAAACAACTGCTCACAGCTTGTCGGACCACCCCCTCCAGCCAGGCCTAGGGACCCCGCGAACGAGGTTGGTGCTCCCGCAGCAAAGGAGGTGCCGCTAGTCCTCGTTGTCGAGCCCCAGGCTCCAACGTGGGCAAGGCACATTGTCCACTTCCTCCAAACCGAAGAACTCCCTGGCAACCAAGATGAAGCTGAAAGAGTAGCCCGGAGGGCCAGTATTTATCAGTTTGTCGATGACACTCTATACAGAAGGAGGCCCAATGGTGTGAAATTGAAATGTGTTTACCAGGAGGATGGAAAGGAACTGTTGGCTGAGATTCACAGAGGAATGTGCGGCTCCCACATTGGATCAAGTGCGTTAGTTGGGAAAGCATTCTGACAAGGATTCTATTGGCCCATAGCACTCCAAGATGCGGTTGAGTTAATCACAAAATGTGAAGCCTACCAGTTCCATTCCAAGAAAATACACCTGCCTGCCCAAGTTCTTTCGACAATCCCTCTATCATGGACATTTTTGGTCTGGGGGATCGATATCCTTAGCCCCTTCCCCCGACCAATCGGGGGCTTTGAATTCTTGTCCGTTGCCATCGATAAGTTTACAAAGTGGCCTGAAGTGACTGCCGTGAGAAAGGTGACTGCTCAGTCAGCTTCCAAGTTCTTGAAAGAATTTGTGTCTCGTTTCGGAGTTCCAGCAAGGATCATCACTGACAACGGCACCCAGTTCACGAGCCATGCCTTCATGCAATACGTTCATACCCTCGGATGCAAGATCTCATTTTCTTCTGTGGCACACCCCCGGAGCAATGGACAAGCTGAGAGGGCGAACACTGAAGTGCTTCGTAGACTCAAGACACAAACTTCTGATACGCCGCAGAATCACAGCAGGCGGTGGATCGAGGAGTTGCTTATAGTTCTCTGGTCCCTCAGAACGACACCTAACTGAGCTACCGGGCAGACTCCCTTCTCCCTAGTCTACGAGGCAGAAGAAGTTATCCCCATGGAACTCATTTACGGGTCCCCTCGAGTGCTTGCCTACGATGAAGTAGCGCAAGATCAACACCGGCGTGACGACGCTGTGCTACTCGAGGAAAACCGTCTCCGGGCTGCTACGCGTGCTGCGCACTACCAGCAAGCCCTGCGTTGCTATCATAGCCGCAGGGTTCATGCCCGGTGTTTTGAGGAAGGTGACATTGTACTTAGGCACATTCAGTCCGCCAAGGGTACAAACAAGTTGTTACCAAAGTGGGAAGGCCCTTACCGGGTGTTTCGAGTTAGCAGACCTGGCGCAGTTCGTCTGGAGACCGGGGATGGAACTCAGTTGCAAAACTCATGGAATATTGAGCATCTCCGTAAGTACTACCCGTAAGGTGCGAGGCTGTCGGGCTGCATGTAACCCCTTATACAAAGCCGGGGCGATGACCCCGTGCAAGAGAAAATAAAGAAGCGGTGTGGGGGGCCCCCAACCAAGATTGCATGCATGCATGAGCACACCCAGATCACTGCATAAGCATTTCATGAGCATTTGCATATGCATATAGATAGGATTGCATCCTGCATTCATTCTCATCTACATGGAGTTGCAGGTTCCTGCCGTGAACTTGACTTCGACAAGGGACGAGAAGATTGTGCGGCACAGCGATCCCCGGCAAGCCAAACAGATAAGTTTACCTCTTGTCCATTAGTGTTCTGTAAAGCTATTGTCGGAGTAATGGGCCACGAGTAGGCTAACCCGGATCCTAGAACATTTCAAGGCATCGGGGCCGACGGCGCCCCTCAAGACGCCAAGGTGAAGGGCCGCCTTCCGAAGGCCGGCTGAAGGAACAGCCGACTGCCCGAAGACGGCCGAGTCCAGAAGTCAAGTTCAAGACAAGCCGACTCCTGTCTGGCGGCTTCCAGAGAAGCCGGCCACGAGGAGTTGGCCCATGGCACCAGTAGATGCCCCTGCCCTCATCAAGGGGGACGGGATGGGGAGTGGCTACAGTGAAGCCCACTCCCTCCCCATTCCGTAGACTGGCGTGGCCACAGTGTGCCGTACCCGCGGAGATCTCCGTCCGGCGCGGCACTGTTGCCATACCAGCCCTGACATCAGCACCAGTGAGCAGAGTCCTGCACCCACGACGGCATGTCTGTACGACCCAGGGACGACGGGTCCCACCAGTCAGCGAGGGTCCAGAAGACGGCGAGAGCGCCACCAGTCGGACCCATTGGGAGTCGGCCTCCGGGAGTCGGACAGCCCCTCCCACGGGTCCCACGCGCCATTAACCAGACGAGACGGGAAGTGGCTACAGTAATCGCCCTCCAGGCGGCGGAGCTGTAGCCATGATCCCATGACCAAGCCCGCGTCATTACAAGCACGGCTACAGTGATCAGCGGCCAGCAAGACCCGCAAGCGGCGGGCACCGCCTGTCGGCTCCGTACCAAACCAGTCGGCGGAGAAGACGGCGACCGAAGAGACTGACGGCTGGGCCCTGTGCCCAGCCGAATTACCATTATACCCCTGGGGGGTAGGCCTATATAAACCCCCCAGGGCACCCATGCAAAGGGTTCGAATCCATTAGCACAAGACCAGATCATATAGGAGGAAGAGATCTAGCCTTGCCTTCTCCTACCTCCCGCATACAGCTCAAGGAGCAATCTTGTACTCACTTTGCCTTAGTGATCATGCGGAGACCCCGCAGAGCAGGACTAGGGGTGTTATCTCCTAGGAGAGCCCCGAACCTGTGTAAAGTACGCCGGCGTTTGTGTCTACGCCTCATCCCGCTTCCGGGCACCGGCGACGTTCTACTCACTCCCACCATGATAAGCCATCCTTTGGCATATGTCGCACCCAACCCCCGACAGTTATAACTTTGCATGAGAAAACCTCACCTCTCTTTTGAAACTTAGGTCCTCCCATCCATGACTCGAACGTTGTTTCAGTCAGGATGGTAGCAGTAGCCTTTGGGAAAAAGGAGCTGGCGGGGGGGCTGGCCCCTGTGTCTATTACCCGGCAGACGTAGTTCTCCGACAGACAAAGAGGGTGCCAGCAGGATATCCTGTCGGGGAAAACTTGTTTATTTTTCTTAAAGAGGCACTCCGCCTCTGCATGGACATACACATGCACGGGGTCCCGGCAAGGCTCATCTTTTTCATTTATATGCTAACACAAGTACAAGCATTAAAGAACACAAAGATGGACTCGAGAGATTACATTATTTGAATCAAAATTTGGCAATTGCCTACGAGTTTAAGGTTGAAAAAAGAAAAGTGGCCCGTGATCCCCTCTTTTCGTTTCCCCTCCTTCAGGCACTGCAGCGGAACAAGGAAACGACGAGAAAAGGAGCACCCAAGCAGGAGCCCACCCCGGTCCCGTCAGGACCCAGCAGGCACGACCTAACAAGACCGGGAGTGGCGAGGCTGCGAAGGAGGAGTGCGGGGGACGGGGCGGCGCCTTTTGGCCGCCACCTCCAGAGCCAGCAAGAAGCCCCGGCTTGAGCACCGGTGGAGTCATCCACCAAAGCTCAGCCGAAAGACTGATGGAGGCGAGGAGAAGGCACCAAGAGAACATCCCTCCCCGGCTATCACCCGAAGAGACTGGTGACGATGGTGCTGGGGGGAGGGGAAGAGCGGAAACATGGGGCGGCAGGTCGACGGTCGGAGGCGAAGGCAACCACGCCATCGTACTCCGACCTGACCCCTTACCACCCACCTTCTCCGTCCTTCCTTGCTTTCTCCTCACGATCGCTGCTCCCGGAAAGTGCCAGGACCCCGGTCCAACGCCTCCAGCAGAGAAACAGCAAGCAGCCGGAAAGGCCAGGGGCTTGATGCGCGCCTCTACCCTCCTTGGTGGGCAGGAAGGCGCACCTCTTGTCGGCAACAGCCCCAAGACCTATAGGAGGGGCAGTGCTGAGATTACCAACGATCTCCATCCCTGCCTCCCGGCCGAGCCTCGAAGATACCAAAAGACTCGCCACGCCAAGGACCAGACTCACTCCCCAATCATCAGCGCCAGCATGAGGCAACGATAACCCCAAACAGGAGCCCGGGGGCTGGCCCCGGGCTCTTCTCTTCGGCATTGCTGGTGGGAGCAGAGAACAAGAAAAGAAGGAGAAGAAGAATGCAAAAACGGATGGCTCCACCCTCCTCCGCCCCTCCCTTTTATAGGTCGGGCGGGGAAGCGCAGCTGCTCCATCCACGGGTGACTACCGCCCTCCTCCGCCAATTCAAGACGGGCGGGCCCTCTCCAAGGTGCTCTCCCGCGCCACGCGCCTCTGCTACCTACCCCGCGCGATGCATGTGGCATACATGGGCAAGGATAAGGGCACGTTGTGGGAAGAGTAAATTGGCAGTTTCCAACCCGTGCGTTAAAGTCATTCACGGGCCATCACTGGAGTGGCCCCACCACTATTGGCTTTACACCACACGCGGGGAAACCGGAAACTGGCCCGAAATCAAGGCTAATAAAGCATCAACGAAAAACTCAAGGGGCCAACCCCTTTAGCGACCTTGCATGTGCACTTATTAGGCCCTACCCCAACGACGCTCAGCGGCACGTTCGGGGCAGGCCCGGAGGCTTCTGTCGGTGCAACAAACCCTGGGTCTATTGCCCAAATTGTGCACATGCACGGGAACAAGATTGAAGCACCAACCCAAGTCAGAGGTTGAAGGACCAAGAGATTTGAAGAACCAACACGCAGCCCAGGGAGATCAAGACCGAGCCAGAAGAGCAAGATATCGGCAAGAAAAGGGCCTCCCTTGCCGGGAAGGCGAGCCCGGCAAGGAGAAGGGCCACCACCAGAGGCAAGCAACCAAGGCTCCCTAACATAGCCTGCCAGGACTCGCGGGGGCAGAACCACCCTACCAACCACTCAAAGCGTGACCCATGTCGTCAATCAGTGCGGTGTCAAGCCGCAAGATGATTAAGTGGCAGCCATTCGCCACATGGCAGCCATTTCCTACAGAAGAAACCCGCAGATGACACCCGTCCTGCCACATGTCAACAGAACAGGTGCGGAGCTGGCAAGATAGCCCGGCAATCCTTATCGGGTGACCAGTGATGTGACAATAAGTGGTGCATTTAATGCAGCCTGTCACCCCGCAGAGTTAGGTATGATAGCACTGTTTGCTATCATATTAGTGGATAATGACCACTTTGCCATTGTGGTGACCCCTCAATCTATAAAAAGAGGCCCATGACACTCGTAGGAAGGGTTGGAAATTTGATGAACCCAAGCCACCATACGCGCATAGTCGTTGCGGCCCCGAGGCAAACCCTGCCGGGCAAGTGTACGATGCGTCACCACACTCATTCCAGCATCAATCCACCAAAGCAGGAGTAGGTCTTATGCCTCGCGGCGGCCCGAACCTGGGTAAATTGCTTGTGTGCTCTCTGCCATGCTGTCGTACGCTAATCTGCTCTTTGTGCAACGCGACGTCCCCCTGCCGAACCAGCAAAGGGCCACCCGGTCCCATAGGTGGCCACGGATATCCCCACTACAAGAAATATGTCAACTTGTGACCCTCACTATTGGCCGCTAAAAGGTCATAGTTTTTCATTTGCGACCTTTTTTTTGACCAAAAACAGAAGGTCAAAAGCTGGCAGTCGTAAACTGAAATTAGTGACCTTCTTTGTGATATGTAAAAGGTCGTTGGTTCCACGACCAAATTTTTGGTCTCTAGCAACCTCCTCAGGCCACGTAGGCATCCAGCGCAGCAAACTGATGTGGCACAAGAATCAGCCCGGTCCGGTTCAGCGTTTTACATGGGCCGAGCCCTACAATTCAGCCTTTTTAATGTATTTTTTCCATCAATTTTTGGTCGGGCTCATGGGCCAAGCCCAACAATCCAGGCGTTTTAATGTTGGGTCATGGCCTTCTTGGCTCAAGAGTTTCAGTTTTTCTTTTTCTCAAAAGATTGGTCCCAATTGTTAGATTCTAGTAATGGGACCCGGTTGTCAGGGTCAAGTTCTTTATATTTCATTTCACAGTAAATAAATAACCAATATCTAAATCGGCACTAGCAAAATACTAGTAGCCAGACTGGCAATCACAATATTACAACGTGAATAAATTTTTGGTGGGTAAACATGGATACATCATACAACACAAATACAATGGCAATGACAATATTACAAGATCTACTGCTTCTGTCAATCTTCTTCAACATGAACCTCCTTCAGTCCTTCTATAGCAGTCACAAACTCTCCTCCTTTCAACCTTATTTTGCATGGAGGTACTGTGAGAGGAAATCTACAGTTAAGAACAAAATACATATACAAGCAGTTGGGTACAAATCACTTTGGAAAGCACAAGATATCATTTGGCCGAATATCACTTGTGCATGGGACAGTATCTATACAATTGTACAATGCGAAAGGAATTACAACTAAACAACAATTATCAGTATAACAAAAGGTAGAGACTGTGTTGTGCTTTATCAAACAAAATTTAACATTATAAATAGGCAGAGACTGTGCAAGTTTATCAGTACAAACTGGATTTCTAAACAACATTTGACTGAAACGACAATCTATTTAAAGTACTTCAGGTTTGAGCCATTTTCAATGTTGTCATTTACCTTCCAGGGGCAGTGAAGAGCATACAGATAGTAAAATAGTATAGCATAATAGTACCAGCGCCAGGCAAGGTAGCCGTTACATGAAAATAGTATAGCATAATAGTACCAGCGCCAGGCAAGGTAGCTGTTACATGAATCAGAAGAGAAGAATCAAAAAATCTGGAGCCAATATATTATGAACAAAACAATAAAAGAAGCAAGGACACATAATCTATTCCATGAGATTTAGTCAACTTTAGGGAGCATCGCAAATTCAGACCAATATTTGCAAGCATGTAAATACTGATTCAGCACTAGGGAGTACTGACTTTTTGTGGCAGCAAGAAAGCAAATCAATTTGGCACGCAGTGCAACGCCAAGTGAATTTAGAGCAGTAGCACTAGGGAGTAGGGAATGACATCAGTAGCACTAGATTCCCCATGATATATCTAAAAATTACTGAAAATAAGCGTTTCATTTGCTCCTCTAGGAACTAATAATAGCCGAGTCTAAGCTGATTACCCCATAGAATTTGTGTGGAATTGCGCATAAGCATGAGAGGCAACCGAGAGGGAGCAGCGAGAGTGCACTGAACTGGATGCATCCTCATTCTGTACAATTAACAAAACAGAAATAAACATCAGTCTACTGCATCTGTAGAACAGTCACGAACATCAATTCAAATCAGCACCAATAAGTGCATCTCTCAGCCAGGACCGGTGCATCATAAGTTTACAAGGAAAGAACTTATAATGACAACATCTTTGCTCAATCCCACTGGACGGATAGGAATAATGCAACCAAGGCCTAAGTACCTAACTACTAGTATAAGCATTTAGGCCGGTCACTAATCTGCCATGAGAGGTTCAATCTTTGCACTTCATGGCCAAATATCAACAGCGCATGATACACATTATCTCCCTAAACTCTAAAGCTGTGCGAAAACTGGACGTATAAACTCAAATAGAGTCCATTGATTAGTGATTATTGTATGAAAGTTCCTACCTAAGCCCTGCATAGCCACATAGGCATAACACCAAACATCTGAGTTGCTCACAGTCAACCAATGCTAAGTACTGACTTGACACACATCATTCCGCACATACTGATAACAAGATCCAATTCTGTTACAGGTGGAAGGTATATATTACATACCAGAGATGGCCGTCGTTTGCGACTGGTTCGGCGTCGGGACGGCATGGTGCTGCGGTGCCTGGAGGCCTTCGGACCACCACAACCGGCCTCTACTTGTGCTCTGTATAATGTAATCATCAGTTGCGATAGATGTATGTACAGCGTTGTTGACAGCAAGTTTTGCACAGAACATTAAATAAAGGAAAAAATCTAATCTAAATGAGATGCACATTATAATATCATCACATCAACTAGCGCAGGAATAACCCCCATGACAAGGAAGGATAAATAAACTAACCCAACCCACCTCCTCTACTTTTTTAACCTGGGCCAAGCAAAGACTCAAACTCAACTAACGCAGGCCATCTAATCAAATCGAACCACATGAGGCTTCTTGAATCAAAACAAATAAATGAAAAGACCCACCAAGACAGGAGATGCTAGATGGTAGTAGTAGGTGGTAGGAGCAAATCTGGAACAGAGCAGTCTTCTTGAATTAGAATAATGAGACCTTTGCGCGACCAAATCCGGGGGAGCATTAACAAATGACTGGGAGCAATTAACAAAGAGACGACCTATGGGGGTTGACTACACCTGAATCTCTCGATCCCAGTAATCAAGCTGAGCAAATCGCACAGGCGAATTGCTCAAAAAGCGTGTGTGGATTATAGAAGAAATACTCTGCCGAGGTAGGAGAACGTACGGGCGTGGTGGTGGTAGAAGCGCGAGGCGAGGGAGTCAAAGCCGCGGCGGATGGGGAGGTGGAGATATGACGGGACGGGGACGCCGGCGATGAGGTACTTGTAGATGAGCGCCAGCTGCTCCAGCTCCTCGTACTGCGCCGCGGTGAAGGTCGTCGGCCTCGCCGCCCACCTCGCTCCGCTCATCGTGTGATGCTGCTGCTGTTGGGGAGGGCGCTATCCTCGCTGTGGTCACCGCTGCGGGCAGCGAAGCGGACCGAGTTGGCGGGGGCGGAGGGCGAGGGGGATACGGAGAGGTGGGGCGCGCCGTGCCCGGGAGGCGGCCAAGGAGCGGGCGGGCCGTGGGAAGACGACGAACCCGTCCTGCAGCGGGAGGTGGACGACGGTCTCCGAGGTTCGCGCCGTTGCCGTCGTGGTGGCCGGAGACACGGCGTGCAGCGCTGCCACCGCCAACCCTACGCAAGCCACGCGCGCGCCGCGGTCCAGCCAGCCCCATGGAGCGTCGCACATCGATGGATTCGAAGCTCGCACGCGCGCGCCGGTGAGCAAGCCAGCCGTAGTCGCTGGTGGCGAAGCCTCTCTCTCTCCGGTGAGGCGTGGTCGATCTGAATCGGGTTATGGGGCGGACGGTGGTCGATCTGAATCGGGGGAGAGGATGAGAGGGCATCGATGGGAGTTAGGGTAGGGAGAGATGGTGAGGGGAGGGAGGGATGAGGTCGGCGGTGGTGGGTGAGGAGGACGGCGAGGTCGGCGGTGGGTGGGAGAGGACGGGGACGGGGAGGAGGTGGCGGCGGCGGCGGGGAGATTGGGAGCGGGGAGGAGGGGTGCGATGGGGGGATCTGATCTAGGGTTTGGGCTGCGGGGCTATCTCTTTTTCTTTTTTTTCTTTTTTTCTGTAGATAGATGGATGGATGGATGGATGGATGTGGGATGGAGATAGGGATGGATGGATGGATGGGCGCCATGTCATCGATCCATAGGAAGAGTTTTGATTGGTTCGGAAAATCAGTGATTTAAAATAGAGCTATTTTGTGAAGCAGCTATAAAAATATTTTGCAAAAGGGCATCACATAAATTTTCACTCAAGTTAGACCACATTTTATGGATGAGCACTAATTTGTATGCATTCCTGATCTTTGTAGTTATTTTTAATCATTTTTTTAGTGTTCAAAATAAGATTTTTTGTGAAGGACCTATAATATATTTGTTGTAAAATTGGACCAAATCAATTTTCTAAAATACTAGGCCATGTTTAATGCACAATTGACTAAATGGTTGGGTGTCAAAAGTTTTGATCCACCTTTGATGAAAAAGACAAATTCCCGCCGATTCAGCAGGAAGCGGGTCAAATTTAAACTGCAGCTGCCTCATAGTTTGCTCTTTATTTTTTCCAAAAATCATTTCTAGGTACATAAGTATCTATTTAATCAGAGAAACACCAAAAAAATCAAGATTCAACCACTAGCTACGAACGGTCAAGCCCGCCATTTTGACCGCATTTTGAAACGGGCATAAAAAATTAAAAAAAAACCCAAAATTGGAAAACCTTCGCATTTGTGTCATTGTATGTGGCCAAGTTCTGAGCAAAAATAACAAACCTGTAATACGACAATTATTTTAAAAAAGTGTTCTCGGAAACGAGATATCATGTGTGGAGATCAATGGCTTTCAAGCCAAATGATCAATCTTATGGCCACATTCATGACATAGTTTGTTCAAATGATCTCATATTGTGCACAAGGGTGCATATTGGAATGGCAAACAATTTTGTCTAAGGAAGTTTTCATTTTCTTTGGACGAAAAAACCATTTTCCATTTTTCGAGTGCCCAAAAGGAGGTTTTTTTGTGAAGGACCTCCCAAATAATTGTTGCAAAATTGGACCAAATCATTTTCTAAAATACTAGGCCATATTTAATGCACAATTGATCAAATGGTTGGGTATAAAAAGTTTTGATCCACCTCTGGTGAAAAAGACAAATTTCCGTCGATTCAGTTGGAAGCGGGTCAAATTTGAACTGCGGCTGCCTCATAGTTTGCTCTTTATTTTTTCCAAAAATCATTTCTAGGTACATAAGTATCTATTTAATAAGAGAAACATCAAAAGTTTTCCAAGATTCAACCACTAGCTAGGAACGGTCAAGCCCGCCATTTTGACCGCATTTTGAAACGGTCATAAAAAATCAAAAAAATTAAAAAATTGGAAAACCTTCGCATTGTGTCATTATATGTGGCCAAGTTCCCATAAAAAATAACAAACTTGTAATACGGCAATTATTTTTAAAAAGTGTTCTCAGAAACAAGCTGTCACGTGTGGAGATCAATGGCTTTCAAGCCAAATGATCAATCTTATGGCCACATTCATGCAATAGTTTGTTCAAATGATCTCACATTGTGCACAAGGGCGCATATTGGAATGGAAAACAATGTTGCCTAAGGAAGTTTTCATTTCCTTTGGACGAAAAAACCATTTTCCATTTTTCGAGTGCCCAAAAGGAGGTTTTTTTGTGAAGGACCTCCCAAATAATTGTTGCAAAATTGGACCAAATAAATTTTCTAAAATACTAGTACATATTTAATGCACAATTGACAAAATGGTTGGGTGTAAAAAGTTTTGATCCACCTCTTGTGAAAAAGACAAATTTCCGCCGATTCAGGTGGAAACAAGTCAAATTTGTACTGCACCTGCCTCATAGTTTGCTATTTATTTTTTCCAAAAATCATTTATAGGTACATAAGTATCTATTTAATCAAAGAAACACCAAAAAAATTCCAAGATTCAACCACTAGCTAGGAACGGTCATTCCCGCCGTTTTGACCGCATTTTGAAACGGGCATAAAAAATTAAAAAAACTCAAAAAATTGGGAAACCTTCGCATTGTGTCATTATATGTGGCCAAGTTCCCAGGAAAAATAACAAACTTGTAATACGGCAATAATTTTAAAAAAGTGTTCTTAGAAATGAGATATCATTTGTGAATATTCATGGCTTTCAAGCCAAATGATCAATCTTATGGCCACATTCATGACATAGTTTATTCAAATGATCTCATATTGTGCACAAGGGTGCATATTGGAATGGCAAACAATGCTGCCTAAGCGAGTTTTCATTTTCTTTGGACGAAAAATCAATTTTCCATTTTTCGAGTGCCCAAAATGAGTTTTTTTTTGTGAAGGACCTATCATATATTTGTTGCAAAATTGGACCAAATAAATTTTATAAAATACCAGGTCATGTTTAATGCACAATTGACAAAATGGTTGAGTGCCAAAAGTTTTTATCCACCTCTGGTGAAAAAGACAAACTTCTGCTGATTCAGTAGGAAGCGGGACAAATTTGAACTGCAGCAGCCTCATAGTTTGCTCTTTATTTTTTCAAAAAATTATTTCTAGGTAGAAAAGTATCTATTTAATTAGAAATACATGGTTTGGTGGCGATACGTTGAGGTTTGGATGGTGGCCGAGGGCCCCAACTCCAAAGCGTGTAGACTCGCATGCCCGCCGCGTGGTCACCGCGTGACCATGGTGTTGCCACGCGTTCCGGGCGGCCTAGGCATGTCTAGTGGGTTGAGCACTCCCCTGATAGGTGTGAGGAAGAAGAAGGCAATAGAAGAATCTCACGAGGAGACTGAACCGAGCTCAAACATGAATTAGCACCCAAGTATTTGATTAGTGGTACGGGAAATGCACATGGCCCATGGGCCTGAGTTTTGGCCGAGGATGATCATCTACTAAGGACACTATCTTGGAAAATTTGTAGCTCAAATGGAGGAGCATAGGGGTCACTTGCTTTGCAACGTACCACACTGGACAGAAATATGAATGTTGAAGCCACACTCACATGTATTGTTAGATGGGGCTCAAATTTTGTGGAGAGTTATGATTTGGGAATATAGAAGATGTGGCAAAAATTCAGCTCATTAGGATATGCCTTGCCAGTACTTCCTTCACAACAGTTCGAGCTGAACAAAAACTTCAGAAATTTGCCGAGGAAGATTTACCAGTCAAATGGAGTTGAATATTGTCATGAGGCAATGATTTAGATAGTAAAGAATGCCCAATTTTTTGGGGAATTTTGGGAATGACAGAAATATAGGTTGCTTCACAACCTAGGGCAAAAATTGACACATGGACATGACACATAGGCAAAACTGATGAGGTGGCACCTTGTCATAGCAATAAGTGCCAATGGATCCACGTTCACAACCTCATGACCATTTATATTGGTCGTAATCAGGTAGAAATAAGGTCATCGGCGCCTCTTGTCTGCTTTGTGACCATTTGGTGTAAGCAATTTCAGGGTTTGAGCCCTTCCATACGAAATGGCCGTGAATTTACGACCAATTCAGCTGGGGTCACTAAGAGAAGGTCATAAGTTGACATATTTCTTGTAGTGCCCGCGACAACGGCCGAGCCGGCCGGGATGGTGCGGATGGCCTCCACCTTCGCCCACTTGGTTAACTTGTCGATGGCGACGTAGAGGTAGCGGTAGCCCCCAGGCGCTCGAGGGAATGGGCCCAGGATGTCCAGCCCCCAGACCACGAACGGCCATGAGAGCAGGATGGTCTGGAGACCCTGAGCGGGCTGGTGGATCTGCTTGGCATGGAATTGACAGGCCTCACATGACCTCACCAACTCCGCGGCATCGTTGAGCGTCGTAGGCCAGTAGAATCCGTTGCGGAACGCCTTGCCCAAGAGGGTGCGCGATGAAGAGTGATGCCTGCAGTCCCCGCCATGGACGTCGACCAGCAGCTCGCATCCCTGCTCCCTAGAGATGCATCGTAAGGAAACATTGTTCGTACGCCTTCAATAGAGCTCACCGTCCCGGATGCAGTATGCAGTGGCCTGGCGGGCCACACATTCCACTTCTTCCTCCTTCTCCGGCAGGGTGCTCTAAAGTAGGTACACCTTGAACTGCTCGATCCAGTACTCCTCCTGAGGCTCGAGCGCGAGGAGGAGGCATGCCCCCGAGGTCGGGCCGCAAGCTGGGGCGCCCGTAAACGGAGCACATGGGAGGTCCTCATGAGGTGGTGCTGATTCCGTGGAGGGGGAGCTGCTGACGTCTTGAAGAGCCATTGCTCGAAGACGCCAGGCTCCTGAGGCAGTCGCCGGGATGCCCTTTTGACGATGTTGTCTGCCTCCTTGTTTGTGCCACGCGGCACATGCTGCAATTCCAAGCCCAAGAATCATTCCCCATTTTGCATACCTCCTCAAGGTATGCTTCCATGTGCTCGTCCTTCGGTGTGTACTTCTTGTTGGAGAAGTTGACGAGGAGCTGCAAGTCACCCCTCATGGTGAGGCACCTGACCCCCAGTGTTGCGGCGGCCTTGAGTCCTCCAATCAGGCCCTCGTACTCTGCAATGTTGTTGGAGACCTTCTCGCCGTGTTGAAAGCACAGTTTCACAGGGTAGTAGAGCTTGTCCTTGGTGGGCGAAAAGAGCACATCTCCAGCCCATGCGCCCTGGCGTGCGAACGCGCCATCGAAGTACATGATCCAGCCATCTGGTGCCTCGTCGCCGGGCATGAGGGAGCATTCCTAGCACACTTCACGGCCAGGGACGTCAGTCCATTCCGCCCCAAAGTCGGAGAGGGCCGCACCCTTGATGATCCTGGTGGTGCTGAACTCCAACTGGAACGCCTGCAGCTCAATGTTCCATTCGGCGACCCTCCCCACGGCGTTAGGGCTCCGGAGCACCCTCTCTAGAGGGTAAGCTGAGACAACCTTGATGGGGTGGCCTTGGAAGTAGTGGCGCGGCTTTCGGGAGGCGACGAGGAGCACGAGGAGTAGCTTATGTGGCATGGGGTAGCGCGCCCGCGCATCACGCGGCACCGTGCTGACGAAGTACACAAGGTGCTCAATGAGGGTGGAGGTGTTGGTGGGGTCCTGCACTCCCTAGGGCCGAGGGTCCTCAGGAGCCTTGTCTTCCGTCAGGGCAGCCGCGGCCTCAGGAGCTCCGTCCTCAGGAGTCCCGCTATCCAGAGGGTCGACCAAAGTCTAAGGAGTACTATCGACTGGTGGGGCGTCCGGGGCCTCAGGAGCGCCATCCTGAGGGTGCGGCGCCTCGACCGGGTGCGGGGTGCTTCGCCGTGAGCCCTTGGTCTGACGCTCCTCCCGCACCGCCACCAGCGCCGCGTTGGCGGAGTGAGGTGTGGCGGCAAGGTAGAGTACCAAGGGCTCAAGGGGGCGCGGTGCCACCATCACTGGTGGGCTGGTGAGGTATCTCGTGAGGTCTTGGAAGGCCGTGTCAGCCTCCGGAGTCCACTTGAACGACCCTTTCTTTTTCATCAACTTGAAGAACGGAAGGGCGCGCTCCCCCAGTTTGGAGATGAATCGCCCAAGCGAGGTTACGCGGCCCGCCAGCTTCTGCATCTCCATGAGGGTTTGCGGCAGGCTCATCCTCTCTATAACCTTGACCTTCTCCGAGTTGGCCTTAATCCCCCTGTGTGACACCAGGAAACCCAGCAGCTTGCCGGTCAGGGCGCCAAACACACATTTCTCTGGGTGAGTCGCAGGCCCACCTTGCGCATGCTGGCAAATGTCTCCTATAGGTCTTCAATAAGGGTCCTTCCCTCCCGTGATTTCACCATTATGTCATCGATGTGGGCGTCACCATTCCTCCCTCGCTACCGGCCGAGAGCGATGTGCATCAGCCGCTGGAAGGTTGCCCCGGCATTCCACAGCCCGAACGGCATGCAGGTGTAGCAGTATGCCCCGCATGGGGTCAAGAAGGTCGTCTTCACGACATCTTGCACTGCCATCTTGATCTGGTGATAACCCGAGAAGGCGTCCAGGAAGCACAACAAGTCACTCTCGGCGGTGGAGTCGACTATCTGATCAATGCGAGGAAGCGGAAAGGGGTCTTGAGGACAAGCCTTGTTGAGGTTGGTGAAATCGACACACATGCGCTCCTTCCCTCCTTTCTTGGGGATGATAACCGGGTTTGCTAGCCATTCTAGATACCGCACCTCCTGAATAACGTCGGCCTCTTGCAGCTTGCGGGTCTCTTGGACGATGAGTGACTGCTTCTCCGTGGACTGCCGCAACGCCTTCTGTTTCACCTGGGCGCACTGGGGCACACCCTCAAGTGATGCTCGATTATCCCCCTTGGGATCTCTACCAGATTCTTGGACTCCCATGCGAACACCTCCTTGTTCACACACAGGAAGCGGACCAACGCATCTTCTTGGAGGAAGGTCAGCGCCTATGGTGAAGGTGGAGCCCGACGCCCCGTCTTCATTGACCGGCACCTGCTTCGTTTCAGCTTGGTCTTGAGAGAAAAACGGCTTCTTCTTCGCGGGTGCAGCCCCCGGGGCTTCTGGGGCCCCCTCTTAGCCTGGCTGCGCGGTTGCTGTGACCCTAAAGGCGAGCTTGAGGGCCCCCAACGCATCCTTGGTCTCTCCAACCACGGTGAGGATGCTACTGCTTCCCGGCATCTTCATGAGGTTGTAGCCGGGGTGGGTCGCCGCCATGAACGTGGCCAAGGCCGGGTACCCGGGGATGGCGTTGTATGGGAGGCTGATACGGGCGATGTCGAAGTCAATGAGCTCGGTGTGGTAGTTGTCGCGTGTGCCGAAGGTGACGGGGAGGCCAACCTGCCCCAGGGGGCAGGTGGAGCCGTAGACAACTCCAGAGAAAGGCTTGGTGGGGCGGAGCCGGCCGTGGGGCACGTGAAGGAGGTTGAATGCCTCCATAGAGAGGACGTTGAAGTCGGCGCCGCCGTCGACGAGGGTCCTGGTGACCGCTACGTTGCAGATGGTGGGAGTACAGAGCATCAGGAGCGCGCCGACACCAGTCGTGGTCGCGGGGTGGTCCCTGGAGTCGAAGGTGAGGTCGGCCTTGCGCACCGCCCAACCCGGCAGTGCCGCCCGCTGTACGTAGGTGGCGCCTGCTTGTCGAAACAACTGCTTGATGTGGATGTCCGGGGGCGGCGCCTGCGAGCCGTCGAGGAGGGTTGCGACGACGGGAGGTGCCGGCGCCGTGAAGCGCGTGATGAAGGGGCTGCGCAGCTCCTCCCAGGAGGCCACCGAAGATTTCGGCAAGCCCAGGAGCCAAGCGCGCGGCGCGCCCGCGAGGGTCATGGGAAGCCAATTCACCATGACCTTGTCGTCACCGCCGACCCCCAAGACTACCTCCTCATACGCTTAGGGAAACCCCACCGGGTCTGCCGCGCCATCGTATCGAGGCGGCATCTCCAACCTAAACTTGGGCGGCCACTGCACCCGCCGCAAGGTGGGGGCGAAAGCTCGGAGCCCACGGCGCCTCCGTACATGCCCGTCGATCCAATCAGAGGAGCGGCGCTCGCCATGAGAGCCGAACGGCGTGGGCGGAGTGCGGCAGACGGAGAGGCAGAGCTTCGACGCACCCCTACCTGGCGCACCAAATGTCAGATTCCAGGCTCCGTAGACCCTTGATAGATTCAAAACCTAGGGTGCGTGCGAAGAACTCAGCCTTCCCAGTTTGCCAACTCGTCGATCCCTAGGCCTAGCTCGATCAACAGGAAGGAAATGGGACATGGCAGTTTATCCAGGTTCGGGCCACCTTGCGGTGTAAAACCCTACTCCTCCTTTGTGGTGGATTGACCTCGAGGAGGGCTGAGGATGAACTAGTACAGTGCGGAGAACCACCTCAGGAGGAGATGTGTTCTTGTGCTCAAGTGAGCTAGTGAGTGTGAGGATGGAATAGATCTGATCCCTCTCTACTGCGGTGGTGTTGCTCTACTTATAGTGGCCTTGGTCCTCTTCCCAAATGAAGGCGGGAAGGGATCCCACAACGGCCAAATTCGAAAGGGGGAAAACTAGTACATCCTATCCGGACAAAAGGTGGTCTTTGCCTGCAAAGCCTCTGGCCATGACATCGTGGTGGGCTCAGCGATGACCTTCGTCCTGCCGTCCTGGCGGTCTTGGTCTTGTTGCATGGAAATAGAAACCTTTGGCTGATTCCTCGGGACTCCGCGCCTGCGCTTGCCTCTTTGGCAACAAAGAGGAAACATCTTCACTGCGCCCGCTAGCACCTAAGGGAGTCCTGGACTAAGGGGTCCTTGGGCGTCCAGCCTGTTAGCCATGGGCCGGACTAATGGGCTGTGAAGATACGAAGACTGAAGACTCTACCCATGTCCGGATGGGACTCTCCTAGCGTGGAAGGCAAGCTTGGTGATCAAATATGAAGATTCCTTTCTTTGTAACCGACTTTATGTAACCCTAGATCCCTCCGGTGTCTATATAAACCGGAGGGTTAGGTCCATAGGACCGAACAATCATCATCATAGTCATACAAGCTAGACTGCTAGGGTTTTAGCCATTACAATCTCGTGGTAGATCAACTCTTGTAATACTCATATTCATCAAGATCAATCAAGCAGGAAGTAGGGTATTACCTCCATAGAGAGGGCCCAAACCTGGGTAAACATTGTGTCCCCTGTCTCTTGTTACCATCAACCTTAGACGCACAGTTACCCGAGATCCGCCGGTTTTGACATCGAAATTGGTGCTTTCATTGAGAGTTCCACTATGACGTCGAAGATAGGATCGATCCCTCGCCTTGTTCTCAAGGACAATATCACCTCTGGAGGAGCACTGGCCCCAGGCTAAACCCTCCGGCTGGGCGGCTTTATCATGAGCGCCCGTTCGGCTGTTAAGCCAACGATGACCTCTCGGGTCATTGAAAATCCCCTTCGCATTGACCCCGAACACACCAAGCAGATGGATTCGGCTGAGCTTTCGTCCTTCAACGAGCTCTTAGATCACATCGCCGCCCTGGGGGTTGTTACAGACTATGATCGAATCGGGCTTAAACCCGATCAAAGAGAAATCAAAGCTCCACCGATCACCCACCAGATAGCGGTAGTCGAGGGGCGGGACGACAACTCTTCCTCCATATTGAGGACGGACTATGTCTGGATCTCCGACCTCGAAGTGCCGGACACCCACCTGCGAAGAGATGTATCTTGTCCTCCGAACATAGAATCAGACGACAAGCCTAGAAAATCAGTTGATATCCCGGAGCCTGGACTGTTGAGTCCAGAAGATCTTCAGACTCCAGATCCAAAATTGGGTCAAGGTTCAGATTTAAATCCACCCACCCACCCGGACATAAGCGCTCTCATGAGCATACAACAACAGTCTCAGGAAACTGTCCATCACTTCTGGGCCAGATTCCTTCTTGTCAAAGACAAGATTAAAGATTGTCGCGACGAAGACGCGATCTCAGCATTCCGCACCAATTGCACGGACGAAGGAATCCTCAATGCCATCAACTATTGTACACTTCGCTGACTTGGCAACTATAGTACAGAAGTACAACGCAATGGAAAGCGCCTGGAAAACTCAGGCAGCCCGTTGGGAACCATCGGTCCCCACTCAACCCCTCGTTCAGGCGAAAAGGGCACACCCTCGGGGCATGTCTGGTCCAATAGTAAAGAAATACAAGCCCATTACGGGGCGCGGAACCATTCTGGAAGGATGGCTCGATGGGCCATGCAAAATACACACAACACCGGATAACATACCAACCCATAGCCTTAGAGCATGTTGGATACTCCGGCAAGTGGCCAAGAGTGGCGAGGATACCCTCACCAAGAATACCCCAGAACAACACCCCCCAGAAGATGACAACCTCAAAGTATTGGCGGTCTTCGAGACATTCGCTTCAAACAATAGGCGCAAAAGGGCACTCCGCGAACTTGCCGAAGTCTGCCAAATCGCAGCAATAAACCCTTGGAACGACACGGCTATAACTTTTAATGCCAGTGATGAACCAAAATACAGGACAGTCCGAGCACTAGCCGCCTTGGTCCTCAGTCCAATCATGGACGGCTTTCAGCTCACCAAGGTTCTCATGGACGGCAGCAGCGGGCTAAACCTCATCTACGAGGATACACTCCACAAAATGGAAATATACAGGAGCCGCATCAAGCAAAGCAGCACAACCTTCCGAGGAATCATTCCCAGTCGGGAGGCACGGTGTGCGGGAAAAATCACACTTGACATGGTATTCGGCACGCCGGAGAATTATCGGTCCGAAGAGATAACCTTCCAAGTGGCCCCTTTCAATAGCAGATATCACGCCCTCTTGGGGCGAGACGCATTTACACGCTTCCAAGTTATACCTCATTACGGGTACATGAAGCTTAAGATGCCCGGGCCCAACGGCACAATCACTCTCGCAAGTGATCCGGACATAGCACTCTGCGCCGAAAATAAAAGTGCATCCCTCACCCTTAAGGCATTATCTGAAGCCCTCACGGTAGAAGAATTAACTACACTGCGCTCCACGGTGGACAGGGATGACGTGATCCTAGACAAACGACCCAAATCCACCTCCTTCAAGCCGGCAGAAGAAATAGTCAAATTCCAATCCCATCCAACGGACCCCAACAAGACAGCATCTATCGGGGCACAACTCGACCCAACGGTCAATGGCGTGCTATGAGAGTTCCTGGGTGAAAACTGGGACATATTCTCCTGGCACCCTTTTGACATGCCAGGAATCCCACGCAGTCTTGCCGAACATAGCCTCAATATCTTAAAGGGATATAAGCCAGTCAAACAAACACTGCGGCGTTTCTCCGAACCTAAACGACAAGCTATGGGAGAAGAGCTAGCCAACTTACTCGAAGCCGGATTCATCAGAGAAATAAAACACCCGGACTGGCTAGCAAACCTGGTAATGGTACCAAAGAAGGATAAATCCTGGCGCTTATGTGTCGATTTCAAAGACCTCAACAAGGCTTGCCCTAAGGATCCCTTCCCCCTCCCTCGCATGGATCAGATCATCGATGCAACCGCATGACATGACTCACTGTGTTTCCTCGACGCGTACTTCGTATACCATCAGATCAAGATGAAGGAGTCTGATCACGCCACAACGGCATTCATTACCCCATATGGGCCTTTCTGCTTCAACATTATGCCTTTTGGGCTCAAAAACACTGGCGCCACCTACCAACGCATGATTCAAACATGCCTGGAGAAGCAGATCAGCAAGACAGTTGAAGCATATGTGGATGACGTCGTCATTAAAACTAGGCACGTCGAGGCACTGATAGATGATTTACGTCTCACATTTGACAACCTCCGTGCATATGACATCCAGCTCAATCCGGAAAAGTGTGTTTTTTGGCGTCCCTGCTGGAAAACTACTGGGCTTCATTGTTTCCAATATAAGAATCAAAGCAAATCCAGCCAAAATCCGAGCTTTGTCATAGTTGGCTATACCAACGGACCTTAAGCAGGTCCAAAAACTCGCCGGATGTGTGGCAGCTTTAAGCCGCTTTATCTCCAGATTGGGAGAAAAGGCACTGCCACTGTATCGCCTACTCCGGCGCATCGATCACTTCGAGTGGACGGACGCGGCAACGGCTAGACTAGAAGAAACAAAAGCCCTTCTAGCAAGCAACCCAATCCTGGCCCTGCCAAATGTCGGCGAACCCATGCTATTATACATATTGGCAACACACCAGGTGGTGAGCGCCGTGCTCGTCGTTGAGTGAGAGCAAGACGGACACAAATTCCCGCTTCAGAAGCCGGTATATTACGTATCCACTGTCCTTACACCATGCAAATCCCGATACCCCCATTATCAAAAAATAGCATACGCGGTCTTCATGGCATCCCAGAAGCTACGACACTACTTCCAAGAGTGTTCGATCACGGTGGCCTCCGAAGTATCTCTCAATGATATAATAAACAACCGCGATGCTACGGGCCGGATTGCCAAATGGGCCATTGAACTCCTTCCATTCGACATAGCATACAAACCGCGTCGAGCCATTAAATCCCAAGTATTGGCGGACTTCGTTGCCGAATGGACAGAGGCCGAACTCCCTAAAGAGTACGACACATATTCCAACTGGGTTATGTATTTCGATGGCTCCAAAATGCTGGCAGGATTAGGAGCGGGCATCATTTTAACATCCCCCACTGGAGACGTAATCCAGTACGTACTCCAAATATTATACACAGACTCCAATGACGCAGCTGAATACGAGGACTTATTGCATGGTCTTCGGATGGCCGTCTCCATGGGCATACAACGCCTAGAAGTGCGTGGGACTCAAACCTTGCAATATCTCAAATAAATGGAGATTTGGACGCCAAAGATCCGAAGATGGCGGCTTATCGCAATGCCGTCCTGAAAATGTTGGCTCGGTTCGAGGGGCTCGAGTTTCATCATGTGGCTCAAGAAATTAATCAAGCGGCGGACGTCCTTGCTCACATCGGCGCCAAGCGCGGCCCTGTCCCACCTAACATCTTTCTGGAAAGGCTTTTCAAGCCATGAGTGGTGTGGCAAGGGGAGAGCTTTCTGGAAAGGCTTTTCAAGCCATCAATGGTCTGGCAAGGGGAGAGCGGCAACACCAGTCTGGATCCGAACACAACCCCAGATTCCGAGCACACCGATATCATCGGGGGCTCCGCCACCAAAATAACACCGTCAGCCCATCTCATTATGGCAGTCATTGCCCCATGGACTGAACCCTTCTTGGCCTACCTTAATAGAAAAGAACTCCCTGAGGATCAGAATGAGGGCCGCCGCATTTGTCGGATCTCGGATTCCGGCAAAACCCTTAAGGTTCGAACTCTGGGGTGCACACGAAGTTCTCTCCGTCCTACCAATCCACGCCCTAGGTTTGCTAATATCTCGCGGACGAACTCGACAAACTCGCAACACAAGGGACACAGAGATTTATAGTGGTTCAGGCCACCATTGTGGTGTAATAACCTACTCCAGTGTGTGGTGGTGGATTGCCTCTTGGGCTGATGATGAACAGTACAATGGGAAAAACAGCCTCCTGAGGTGAGGTGTTCTTGTGCTTGGTGGGTGTGAGGGTGAACTGAATGAGTTCAAGACCCGTCCCTTCCTACTGTGGTGGATAGTCCTATTTATAGAGGCCCTGGTCCTCTCCCCAAATATTGAGCGGGAAGTGAGCCAACAACGGTCAATTTGAAAGGGGACAGCTAGTACAACTTATCCTGACAAAAGCAGTCTTCGCCTGCAAAAGGCTCTGGTGGTGACACTTGCTTGGGCTCCATGGTGACCTTCGTCTTGATGTCATTGTCGGTGTCAAAACTGGCGGATCTCGGGTAGGGGGTCCCGAACTGTGCGTCTAGGATCGATGGTAACAGGAGACGGGATTTTACCCAGCTTCGGGCTCTCTTGAAGAGATAATACCCTACTGCTGCTCTTGTTTATATTCATATGGGTGTAATACAGAGTTGATCTACCTCGAGATCATATGTTGTGGTCTAAACCCTAGAGGTATGATGAGTCATACCACTGTCCCTCTAACCATTCAACCACAGGTTGGTTCGCAACACAGCATAATTAATTTGCTTGAGTTCGTTAGAGGATGTTGAGGCAAAGACATTAGTGAGAAGATATAGTTAGGGACACAGGGCCAGTCCTGAGATTTCGGGGGCCCAGGGAAGACTGGAATCTGGGTCCTCTTAGTATAATCATCAAAATAGTAATTTGTATGTATATAGAGAATGTTACTACTAAACACTTACATGTGTTCAAAATCAATATAAATAATAAACAAGTTATATATACTATCTTAATTTTTCTTCTAAGATTCATAGATGCAGAGTCATTGTGGGTGATATCAATATTGATCTCATCTAACATTCCATATGAAAAATGAACTTTTAATAGAGGCACCTTTAAACTAGATCTCCCAATCCTAGCAATTGATAGAATTATGTAACCCAGTGGGGAGGAGTCCTTGTCTTGATCACCAAGTCTTGAGGAATCTTCCTTGTATATGTCATCGGTTGTCCAAACTGGCCCGTGAGTATTCGGCCCTGGGGGTCTTCGGCCCAATCCAATTGATCAGGAGACGACGTGGTGAGTACCCCCTAGTCCAGGACACCATCAGTAGCCCCTTGAACCGGTCTTCAAGTTGGGGACTCTCCTCGATTCTTCTGACCTATTCTTCATCTTCGGTCGTCGATCTTGAAAACTGGTTCAACAAATCTTCTCATCTTCGATCTTGAGGAACGCCTAAGTATATCTGAAAAGTTTACACGTCGGGTATCCGAGGAGCCCTTTTAAGTTTTCGGCCTTTATCAATGCCTTGTTATATTTTATGCCACACCTCGGGTTTGAAGTGTTTCCCGTGCGGCGGTGTCTTTTCATGTCCGAGCTCCAACGCCGGACTGCATTCGAGGTATCTTTCGCAGCCAAGCACAAACGTCGGACCGCTTCCGAGCTCCAACGCCGGATTATATCCAAGCTCCAACGCCGGACTATGTCCTAGCTCCAATGCCAGACTGTATCTGAGGTGTCATAGAACACCTCGGTTCAAAAAAGTTGAAGGAGTTTAGCCGAGCTTAATGCTGGAAATGCCCTCTATGGAGCCAGCCATTTGAATCCGAGCTTTATGCCGGACTGCCTCCGAGGTGATGCACCACCTCGGGCTTGGGCTGATTGTTTACGGATTTTATTTCTGATGCGTGTAAATTTATTCGTTGTCAATATGTATAACTAGTAGCCCTCACGGTGTGTGTCGGTCTAAAACCCGAGATGCACCTGAAGGAAAACATGAAACCGCTGATCCTAGTAGCCCCTGAGACTCAGGCCGATGCGCGGAATCGGCCTGAGGATCAACTCCTAGCTCGGTAGCACACGTAGGAATAGAAATGCAGTTTTATATATTAGAGATAATAGTGATCGGCGAACGGGCCCTTGAAAGAGGGTCTTGAGAAGTTGCCGCAATATATTAGCTTGATGCTAGATAGGTCCAGATGGTACCTATTGTTGTCCGAAGACGCGTTTGCCCATAGTTCGGCCAAGCCAAACACTAAGCACTTTGAATTTTCTGCATTGAACAGGCAATGCAGTAGCCCCCGAGACACTGGTCGGGTGGCAACACCAAATCAGGAGATCGATGTGCCCCTTTAATATTTGTAAATAATAAGCCCGAAGCACAGTAGCCCCCGAGCCTTAATGCGGGCATGGGTGGCCGAATTAAGGATCGATATCCATTTGATAGAAAAGATTTGTTTGTGTTTGACACAAACTTCTCAGAAAGAGAATAAAGATCTCATAAAGGAGTTGGAGCTAACGAAAGCGGAGCTCGGCAAGGTAGGCCTCAAGGGGCTCAATAGATAGGGAATTAATGCCAATAAGGAACTATGAGAGCGTTATGTCAGCTGCTCGGGTGTCTCGAAGAGACTGTGCCATTGACTCTTTAAAAGATTGGCTGAGAAAAAATTGATTTTTGCTCACAATTTATGTGTAATGATTCTATGTACCCAACTACTTTACATCATTAATACTAGGATCCGCATTGTACAAAACTTTGTTGACCGACCATCGGCTTCAACTTCTTTGGCCAGTAGCCGAGGAGTGTTTCCCTACTTTATATCGCCGTGATAAGGGCAAAGATTTATGGAAAACAAGGCAATCCGGCCATACGGTTTTATAAACAAAGGTACGCAGAGAGATATGTTATATTATTTTTTAACGTAAGAAACGTCTTCCAAAGAAAATAGTCCCGCTATCGGTTCCTTTCTTTGGGTTGTCATGCCGACCATGATCATGAAACCTCACCTCCGATCAATGCAGGAGAAAAATATTGAGGATTTAGTTCGGGGAAAGTTCCCAAACTCTATGGTATTAATAAACCAAAATTTTCACTTCCTTCGTTGCCGACCAATGTGATCCTTTAAGATTGCTAGCTGTCGGCTTCACCCAGTCTGAGGTACTTACTCGGATGACCCAGTAGTAACAATCAAAGAGGTGCTCCCTTTACCACCTAGCCGAACAATCGGGAACGTAGGGGTAAGCACAGGAGCCATGCTACCTAGCTTGGCCAAAATCTTAAGTCAAATTAATGCATATTTATGGCTTTATAACGATAATTACAGAAGGCAGCGCTTGTATACTAAATACAAATACTGGTGATACATGTTTATTTTATGTATAATGATTCTACGTACCGAAGTACTTATATCATATTTGTGTTCACCCGAACTTTAAACGCGTCTTAACCGCCCGTCGGCTTCTCCCTCTTCGGTCAAGGGCCGAAAAGTGTTATGCACTCCACCTGTCGAGAATATTGACGGTGTTTCTGATAACCAGGCAACCAGGCCATAAGGCTGTAACAGACAAAGTGCGCTCAGGAAACTTATGCTATATTACTAACAAAGTGTAAGAAGCATCTTCGAAGAAAATAGTACCTCCATCGATACCTTTCTTCGGTGCTTATTATTACCATGATACTTGTGTGATAGGTTTTTTGTACTCATTCAGAAATACCGTCTCTTCTGAGCTTTGAAGTCCCTTTTCCATTTCCGTAATTCCTTTACAACAAAATCCCCTGCTAATCCCCCAGCACGCAGTTGTCCAACCTGGGTTTTTAGATAGTGGTTGATTGCCCTGGATTCGTAACTACTACCCTCGCCCCCCAACATCTTTTTATTACGATTCGCTCATTTTGAAGGTTCGTTCTGCTTTTGGTCTTCAAGAAATTCAGAATATTTCTGAATTCCCGTTTTTGCGCTGGGTCAAGCGTGTCCCCCTCCAGAAAATCCGTAATGGGATCGTCCTGAGCAGGTGGGGGTCCAGAATCAATTCCAAAGTCCAGTGCCAACTTCATGATCAAAATCAACTATCACCTTCTCGGGACTCGACCTGGAACTTCTTGCACTTTAATATGCCTCGTTCAATGAGAAAGCATCTGATCGAAGAGCAGCACTAAAGAAGCACGCTAGACTTCCTACTTTTTGGGTTTTTAAGGTGACCGATGCCTTTCAAAAGTGTGCTTTGGGCCCATCCTTAGTACTTGACGCAGAATGGAGCTAGTTATCCATTTTCAAAAGCGGATTCGGTGGTTCAAGAAGTAGAATTATGCATAGATTGCCGAAAGAAAGACGAATAAAGACGAATGGAAAGGCCTGTGGACATGACCAAAACAAGGGCTAGTAGCACTTTTCTCAGGAATTGCCCCTGCAGATGGAGGACAAAGGGTTTTCATCTCGCGAAGAATCAGCAGTTGTGCCGACCATGATTGAAAACAATATGAGCGCTAGCTTTTGGCTTCACCCAGTCTGAGGTCAGAGCTCGGATGACCCAGTCGTGACAATCACAGAGGTGCTCCCATTACTCCCTAGCCGAACAATCGGGAACGTAGGGGTAAGCACAGGAGCCAGGCAACCCAGCTTGCGGAACACTTAGGTCAATATGGTGCATATTGTGGCGTAATACATGAACAAGGAACGAAGCCGTACAAGTATAATCATATGCAAAAGGAAAGGCTTCATAAAGGAAGCCCCCAAGTGAACGGGATATTCGAATTTGTGTGTCACAAACAAAGTTTTGACAAGGAAGTATAATGCTTGGTCGAACCGAAGAAAACAAATTAAAACCGAAAGCTTCTGAGCTTGAAAGCGACTTAGCTTGTTAATGTGTTCGGCATTGATGACGCGGTCCAAGCTTGATGCCAGACAAAGTTCCATCCCCCAAGTCGACCCCAAGGTGGCAGAGCAAAGAGATCGGCAATCCGAAGTGGTGACATAGCACGGCCAATGGAGGCTGGCAGAGTGACGCTGAAGCCCCTGGTGTGGGTTAATGAAGTGTTGACGAAGCCTCCCGTCCAGCCGAGGTGACAGCACTGCCCCACCCGAATCATTTATCTATGCACAAAAATAGTGCAAACCAGAGATAATAATAATAATAATAATGAATAAAATTGTTGCATAATAAATAAATAATGCAAAGTGAGTAATAAAAGAAGTATGGCCTGTGCGCCGAACACTCGGTGAGGTAGAGCTCTTTCGGCGATGCTGAAGTCCCCGAGGCAACCGAACACGTCGGTATGGCAACACGACAAACAAGGTGATCACGCAAGCCGATTTATGCCAATTTGAGACAGCGGCGTTGGCTTGCCTACGCGACCGCGTAGCGCAGTCGAAGTTGATCACCTACACGCATAAAATAGTGCGGTCCAAAAATAATAATATAAATATATATATATATATATATATATATATATATATATATATATATAATCCTTGCATAACTGCTTTTCACAAAAATATTTTATTTAAAGAGATATGGCCTGGCGCTAAAGTTAGTGTCGATGCAGGGCGTCAGTGTGATGCGGTAAAGGCGTGGTAAAGCCCGAATTCATAGGTCGGTCCGAGTTCCGGATGCGGCGTTCGCCGAACTATGTACGGGAATTGACCGAACCACCACGCGACCGTCATTAATGCGGCCACCATTTGATAGACCTGTGTACAGATGATGGAACAAACCAGAGTAATAATTTTTTGGGAAAAATAAACATAAACAAGCAAAAATTGCTAGGATTAATAGCACCTGGTTTATTTGTTGTAGCAATCGGAAGAAAGGTTACTCCCAAAATTGGGACTCGATCCGCACACCCATTTCCTGATGGGTGATGAAGCGACAACATGGTGACGCCGGCAAAGATTGTCTCGCCGAGGCAAAGCCCCTGGTCCAGCTAAAGTAACAAAACTGGTCAGCTGGTGATGACGAAGTCTCCGGAGTAGGTTGATGAAGAGGACGACGTGGGGTTGCCAACACAGGGCGGCACGCCAAGGCGATGACACAATTGTGTCGACGAAGGTGGGACGACAACGTTGGCACGCCGAGGTGACAGCGCGGCCCGGTCTAAACCAATCGCCAGCACACACAAGATAGTGCAAGCCGGAAATAATAACAATAATATGCTTTAAAAAATTCTTCTACTTAATTAATTTAAGTGAAGAAAATAATTAAATAAATATGGCCTGAATGCCGAGGTGACGGAGCAGGTCGGTAAGGTGATGCTGCAGCCATCATGCCAGCCGATGTGTCGAAGCTGGTCGGCCGGTGACATCGGAGTCACCGGAGCATGTTGATGAAGAGATAGCGGAGGCCCTCGTCCAGCCGAGGTGTCGAAGCCTCCATGTCAGCCGATGAGTCGAAGTAGGTCGGCGTGATGAACACTGGCTTGAAGAAGCAACAGTGCGACCATGCCGATGTAGGTCGTGGCTCGTGACGTAGTCAATGCCGGCTTGATGAAGTGACCGTGCGGCGATGCAGGTGTGCCCGCTCCGTGTAATCCGTGGGGCGGCGATGTTGGTCATGATTTATATTTCGGGATGCCGAACTCTTGTTCAGTTCGCAGAGATGATGATCCAAAAAAGTTGAGCTCGGCTCAACAAAGCGACGACGTGTCTAGCACAGGTCGACAGCCGCACAACAATATTGCTGGACTGGTTTGACACCAGCTTGATGGTGAAGAGTACCTCAAAGAAGGCTTAAAATTTTATGGGCACATGTTTAAGAACAACGCGCAATACCCTGGAAGGAAATTCCTTTCAAAAGGTTGTCCAATACCCCGTTCATGAAGAAAGATGAATTTGGGTCGGATTCTTATTCGCGCAGAAAACAGATCCAAAAAGTGATGCACTAATCGGAAGGTTCCCGGAGTTTGGACGGTCGGATCGAGCTGAAATTTTGATGGGTGGAAGATATGAGAATTCCGCGGCCGATTAACAGTTGGATCTTCCAAAGGATGTCCGAGATAGTCTCTGGAGACCGCGCCCTAAACTCGTCCAGATTCCCGTCCAGACTCGACAAGCCTCCAATATATCATAGATCGCCGAAGATTCCTCCATCGTAACGCGGTGAAATTTTACAGGGTTGCTATATACCCAATTCCGCACTATTTCACCGAAGCAATCGTCCAACCGACGCTCGAGGAGGCGGTGACGGCGAATACGAGTTCGCTTGTCCAGAAAAACAGCACGGTCGCACGAGGGCAATGTTGACGTTGAGCCCCCAGGCTCCATGAATGAATCCTCCATGATCTTGATAGAGATCGGAGTTGACAATGATGAGGACATATGTCCGATCTTGACAATCTGAAGAGGAGCCTGGCTATCGGACCAGCCGAGGTGACCAGGCGAGCCGGTGACGAAGATGCCAGCGTCGTAGTTAATCTGTAGACGAGCCATTGATCCTTTGCCGATCACACAGAGGAGCTCTCAATGAAAGCACCAATGTCGGTGTCAAAACCGGCGAATCTCGGGTAGGGGGTCCCGAACTGTGCGTCTAGGATCGATGGTAACAGGAGATGGATTTTACCCAGCTTCGGGCTCTCTCGAAAAGATAATACCCTACTACTGCTCTTGTTTATATTCATATGGGTGTAATACAGAGTTGATATACGTCGAGATCATATGTTGTGGTCTAAACCCTAGAGGTATGATGAGTCATAACATAATGATCTATCGACTAGGCTGGCCTCGGCTTATATAACATACCAGAGGCCTAGGATAACAAGAGTCCTAGTCGAATACGCCGGTGGGGAGGACTCCTTGTCTTGATCACCAAGTCTTGAGGAATCTTCCTTGTATATGCCATCGGCTGTCCGAACTGGCCCATGAATATTCGGCCTTGGAGGTCCTCGGCCCAATCCAACTGATCGAGAGACAACGTGGTGACTACCCCCTAGTCCAGGACACCGCCAGTCCTCATGGTCTTGGTCTCGTTGCACTGATATGAAAACCTTTGCTTGATGTCTCGGTACTCTGCGCCTGTGCTTGCCTCCTTAGCACCAAAGAAGAAACAAGGACACTGCACGCACTGGCGCCCGCCTGGCCTCGATCGTCATGCCTCACGTCACGAGGGCCTTGTGAGGTTTGCCTTGCCTTGATCTCTCCGCCCCTCGCGAGCCAACCTGGCGAGGCCGCTCCCGAGGAGGTCTTGTGTCGCCCGCCTCGCGAGGCTTGGCCCCTCGCGAGGGATTTGAATGCCTTGTTGATGAAGATGGGTCGTACGAGCCTACCTGCAGAGCCATGCCATGGGCCGCAGGCAGGCAAGTCTGGGGACCCCCGTTCCCAGAACACCGACAGTAGCCCCCGGGCCCAAGGCGCGCTCGGCCTTGGCTTCGAGGCAAAGCCAAAGGGCAAGTGCGGAGCGCCGCGGGCCCCAAAATCCTGCGGCCTTGGTCGATGCATGGCGGTTGATTGGACATGGGCGTCTCTGCTTCCCCACGCTGCCTTGGAATCCGCCTAGCTATGCGGCCCCCGCAATCTACATAGTTATTCTTCCATCGCCCACGCCTTACTTCCCAATCTCCCTGCTTCCTCGAGACTCTGTCCCTCCTCTCTAATCTTACATGCGCTTTGCCCGCTTCTTCGTCATGGCGCCGAAACAAGCAGATAAGGGGAAGAAGCTTTTGCCTTCACCAAGTGCACCTCCAGCCGTCGAGCCTGCAGTCGGCCGGTCCCTGATGCTCATCGACGAGGCCATGGACAAGGTGCGTCCAATGCTCGCTTCCAGCTTCAACGAGTGGGGGAAGATGGTGGCTTGGCCTGTGTCTCGCGCTCGCACTGCCCGGGCAGCCACCGAGGTCCCAATCTTCATCGATGCCCTTTGGGCTGGCCTGATTCCTCCTTTCTCCGGCTTCTTCAACGTGGTGCTTGAGCATTATCAAATCAACATGCTGCATCTCGACCCCCAATCAGTGACTCTCTTTGCCGCCTTCGCCTATGTGTGCGAGGCCATGGTGGGCATTGCCCCTTCTGTGGCCCTTCTTCGCCACTTCTTCTCTTTGCATCTGATGGATCCCCACCAAAGCTCGGGATGCGTGAGCTTCCAGGCTGTGGCTGCAACGGCAGGCGAGGGGATTGACTTCGAGCTTCCTCCATCTATGAGTGAGTTCCGGACACGATGGGTATTCGTCGACGCTGGGGTGCTTAGCCCTCTGCTCCATTCTCCGTCAGCGCCTACCGTTCCCAACTCCGGCTGGGGCCACGAGAGGCTCGCGAGCCCCTGTCTTGTCCCTGCCTGTCTCAGGCCGAGGAGGCTGAAGGACAGCGGCGTGACCGCGCCTATGGTGGTGAAGGAGTTCTTCAGGCGTCGAGTCACTCCGCTTCAGCGCCATTCTCGCCCGATGTGGACCTTGCTCAGCAGCCAAGACCATATGAGGTTTCAGGAGTCCGGGCTCCCTTTTAAGATGTGGCAAATGATGCTCAAGGTCCTGACAGGTGTCCCTTCACCGGACGACATGACTGGGAAGAGCTATCTGCTATACCGATGCACGAACAAGGCTGAATTTGCAGAGAGCATGTCTTCCTTTGATGAGTCGGGGCTGCGCCCGGATGGCCTGGTGGGGACCCACCAGAACCTCGTCAACATGGTTCCCTTCTTTGCCGCTATGCCCAGCTCGTCCCGAATGTGGATGCGGGGGGGGGGGGGGGGGGGACGAGCGCCACCGGGGGGTGGTGGCACGAGTGTTGACGTGCAGGTGCTGCCGGGGGCTCCTGGGGCGTTGCCCTCAGGAACCCGTGATTCCTCCTCTAGGACGTCGATTGCTGAGACGGTGCAGCACGTGGCTCCCGAGGCCGAAGCTCCGGAGGCCTCGGGAGGTCGTGGTGAGACGGCGCCCGACTGTTCTCCGCAGCCAGGCACCCCTGAAGTTGTCCTCTCGAGCACTTCTCCGGCTGCACCTCGTGCCGGCCGCCACGTCCAGCGCTTCGGTCGGCTTTGTGTGGACTTCGAGGAGCACCGCAAGATGAAAGGATTTGCGAGCGGTAGAGGTATCTTCGGGCCGCTGAAGCGATAAAATTACATCGCCATCAATGAGTAAGTACTGCACCTTGTGATTTCTTGATTGCTGCTTTCCTCCCGGACGTTGGCTCTTCAGGACCCCTTCCGCCAAGGTTGTTGCATCTCCTGAAGAGCAGCCTCCTCTTTCCTCGACTTCCCCGCTGACCTTTAGCGCCCCGAGCCTTGATGTCTACTACACAACCTTCTTCTTGTAGACGTTGTTGGGCCTCCAAGTGCAGAGGTTTGTAGGACATTAGCAAATTTCCCTCAAGTGGATGACCTAAGGTTTATCAATCCGTGGGAGGCGTAGGATGAAGATGGTCTCTCTCAAGCAACCCTGCAACCAAATAAAAAAGAGTCTCTTGTGTCCCCAACACACCCCATACAATGGTAAATTGTATAGGTGCACTAGTTCGGCGAAGAGATGGTAATACAAGTGCAATATGGATGGTAGATATAGGTTTTTGTAATCTGAAAAATATAAAAACAGAAAGGTAACAAGTGGTAAAAGTGATCGTAAACGGTATTGCAATGCTAGGAAACAAGGCCTAGGGTTCATACTTTCACTAGTGCAAGTTCTCTCAACAATAATAACATAGTTGGATCATATAACTATCCCTCAACATGCAACAAAGAGTCACTCCAAAGTCACTAATAGCAGAGAACAAATGAAGAGATTATGGTAGGGTACGAAACCACCTCAAAGTTATTCTTTCCAATCAATCCATTGGGCTATTCCTATAAGTGTCACAAACAGCCCTAGAGTTCGTACTAGAATAACACCTTAAGATACAAATCAACCAAAACCCTAATGTCACCTAGATACTCCAATGTCACCTCAAGTATCTGTGGGTATGATTATACGATATGCATCACACAATCTCAGATTCATCTATTCAATCCAACACAAAGTACTTCAAAGAGTGCCCCAAAGTTTCTACCAAAGAATCAAGTCGAAAACGCGTGCCAACCCCTATGCATAGGTTCATGGGCGGAACCCGCAAGTTGATCACCAAGACGTACATCAAGTGAATCACGTGATGTCCCATTGTCACCACAGATACGCACGGCAAGACATACATCAAGTATTCTCAAGTCATTAAAGCTCTAATCTGATAAGACAACTTCAAAGAGAAAACTCAATTCATTACAAGAGAGTAGAGGGGGAGAAGCAACATAAGATCCAACTATAATAGCAAAGCTCGTGATACATCAAGATCGTGACAAATCAAGAACACGAGAGAGAGAGAGAGAGAGAGAGATCAAACACATAGCTACTGGTACATACCCTCAGCCCCGAGGGTGAACTACTCCCTCCTCGTCATGGAGAGCGCCGGGATGATGAAGATGGCCACCGGCGAGGGTTCCTCCCTCCGGCAGGGTGCCGGAACAGGCTTCCAAGAGGTTTTTGGTGGCTACTGAGGCTTGCGGCGGCGGAACTCCCGATCTATTCTGCTCCCTGAAGTTTTTAGGGTATATGGGTATATATAGGAGGAAGAAGTACGACACGGGAGCCACGAGGGGCACGCCCCCCTAGGGGGGTGGGCGCGCCCCCCTACCTCGTGGGTTCCTTGAAGCTTCCTTGACATGGACTCCAAGTCTTCCGGGTTGCTTTCCTTCCAAAAATAACTTCTCCAGAAGGTTTCATTCCATTTCGACTCCGTTTGATATTCCTTTTCTTCGAAACACTGAAACAAGTGGAAAACAGGAACTGGCACTGGGCTCTTGGTTAATAGGTTAGTCCCAAAAGTGATATAAAAGTGTTTAATAAAGCCCATAAACATCCAAAACACATAATATAATAGCATGGAACAATCAAAAATTATAGATACATTGGAGACGTATCAGCACCCCCAAGCTTAATTCCTGCTCATCCTCGACTAGGTAAATGATAAAAACAGAATTTTTAATGTGGAATGCTACCTAACATATTTATCAATGTAATCTTCTTTATTGTGGCATGAATGTTAAGATCCATAAGATTCAAAACAAAAGTTTAATATTGACATGAAAACAATAATACTTCAAGCATACTAACAAAGCAATCATGTCTTCTCAAAATAACATGGCCAAAGCAAGCTATCCCTACAAAATCATATAGTCTGGCTATGTTGTATCTTCATCACATAAAATATTTAAATCATGCACAACCCCGATGACAAGCCAAGCAATTGTTTCATACTTTTGATGTTCTCAAACTTTTTCAAGCTTCACGCAATACATGAGCGTGAGCCATGGACATAGCACTATAGGTGGAATAGAATGGTGGTTGTGGAGAAGACAAAAAAGGAGAAGATAGTCTCACATCAACTAGGCGTATCAATGGGCTATGGAGATGCCCATCAATATATATCAATGTGAGTGAGTAGGGATTGCCATGCAACGGATGCACTAGAACTATAAGTGTATGAAAGCTCAAAAAGTAACTAAGTGGGTGTGCATCCAACTCGCTTGCTCACGAAGACCTAGGGCATTTTGAGGAAGCCCATCATTGGAATATACAAGCCAAGTTCTATAATGTAAAATTCCCACTAGTATATGAAGGTGACAACATCGGAGACTCTCTATCATGAAGATCATGGTGCTACTTTGAAGCACAAGTGTGGTAAAAGGATAGTAGCATTGTCCCTTCTCTCTTTTCCTCTCATTTTTTTTATTTTTTTGTTTGGGCATTCTCTTTTTTTATGGCCTCTTTTTTCTTTTTTTATTTGGGCTTCTTTGGCCTCTTTTATTTTTTCGTCCGGAGTCTCATCCCGACTTGTGGGGTAATCATAGTCTCCATCATCCTTTCCTCACTTGAACAATGCTCTAATAATGATGATCGTCACACTTTTATTTACTTACAACTCAAGAATTACAACTCGATACTTAGAACAAAATATGACTCTATATGAATGCCTCCGACGGTGTACCGGGATATGCAATGAATCAAGAGTGACATGTATGAAAGAATTATGAACGGTGGCTTTGCCACAAATACGATGTCAACTACGTGATCATGCAAAGCAGTATGACAATGATGAAGCGTGTCATAATAAATGGAACGGTGGTAAGTTGCATGGCAATATATCTCGGAATGGCTATGGAAATGCCATGATAGGTGGGTATGGTGGCTGTTTTGAGGAAGGTATATGGTGGGTGTATGATACTGGCGAAAGGTGCGCGGTATTAGAGAGGCTAGCAATGGTGGAAGGGTGAGAGTGCGTATAATCCATGGACTCAACATTAGTCAGAAAGAACTCACATACTTATTGAAAAAATCTATTAGTTATCGAAACGAAGTATTACACGCATGCTCCTAGGGGTATAGATTGGTAGGAAAAGACCATCGCTCGTCCCCAACCGCCACTCATAAGGAAGACAATCAATAAATAGATCATGCTCCGACTTCATCACATAACGGTTCACCATACGTGCATGCTACGGGAATCACAAACTTTAACACAAGTATCTCTCAAATTCACAACTACTCCACTAGCATGACTCTAATATCACCATCTTCATATCTCAAAACAATCATAAAGAATCAAACTTCTCAAAGTATTCAATGCACTTATATGAAAGTTTTTATTATATCCCTCTTGGATGCCCATCATATTAGGACTAAATTCATAACCAAAGAAAATTACCATGCTGTTTAAGTACTCTAAAAACAATATAAGTGAATCATGAGAGTTCATATATTTCTTCAAAATAAATCCACCGCCGTGCTCTAAAAGGATATAAGTGAAGCACTAGAGCAAACGACAAACTACTCCGAAAGATATAAGTGAAGATCAATGAGTAGTCGAATAATTATGCAACTATGTGAAGACTCTCTAACATTTAAGAATTTCAGATCTTGGTATTTTATTCAAATAGCAAGCAAAACAAACTAAAATAAAATGACGCTCCAAGCAAAACACATATCATGTGGTGAATAAAAATATAGCTCCAAGTAAAGTTACCGATGAACGAAAGACGAAAGAGGAGATGCCTTCCGGGGCATCCCCAAGCTTAGACGCTTGGTTATCCTTGAATATTACCTTGGGGTGCCTTGGGAATCCCCAAGCTTATGCTCTTGACACTCCTTATTCCATAGTCCATCAAATCTTTACCCAAAACTTGAAAACTTCACAACACAAAACTTAACAGAAAATCTTGTGAGCTCCGTTAACGAAAGAAAACAAAACACCACTTCAAGGTAATGTAATGAAATAATTATTTATTTATATTGGTGTTAAACCTACTGTATTCCAACTTCTCTATGGTTTATAAACTATTTTACTAGCCATAGATTCATCAAAATAAGCAAACAACACACGAAAAACAGAATCTGTCAAAAACAGAACAGTCTGTAGTAATCTGTAACTAACGCAAACTTCTGGAACTCCAAAAATTATAAAATAAATTGGTGGACCTGAGGAATTTGTTTAGTAATCATATGAAAAAAGAATCAACTAAATATCACTCTCCAGTAAAAATTTTTAGCTAATCTCGTGAGCGCTAAAGTTTCTGTTTTTTACAGCATGGTCATAAAGACTTCACCCAAGTCTTCCCAAAGGTTCTACTTGGCACAAACACTAATTAAAACACAAAACCACATCTAAACATAAGCTAGATGGATTATTTATTAATAAACAGAACCAAAAATCAAGAAACTAAAATAAAGTTGGGTTGCCTCCCAACAAGCGCTAACGTTTAACGCCCCTAGCTAGGCATGATGATTTCAATGATGCTCACATAAAAGATAAGAATTGAAACATAAAGAGAGCATCATGAAGAATATGACTAGCACATTTAATTCTAACCCACTTCCTATGCATAGGGATTTTGTTAGAAAACAACTTATGGGAACAATAATCAACTGGCATAGGAAGGCAAAACAAGCATAACTTCAAGACTTTAAGCACATAGAGAGGAAACTTGATATTATTGCAATTCCTACAAGCATATGTTCTTCCCTCATAATAATTTTCAGTAGAATCATGAATGAATTCAACAATATAACCAGCACCTAAAGCATTCTTTTCATGATCTCCTTGCATAGAAAATTTACTACTCCCCACACAAGCAAAATTCTTCTCATTCGGAATAGTGGGAGTATCATAAGAGACTTGAATACTATAAATTGTTTCCTCATTAAAAGAGTAATGTTAAGAAAAAGGGTAATCATAATCATGACAAGTTTTATAAATATAATCATCACTACTTTTTATAGCATATGTATCATCACAATAATCATCATAAGTAGCAAGTTTGTTCTCATCATAATCGATTGAAACCTCTTCCAAGATAGTGGAATCATTACTAAATAAAGTCATGACCTCTCCAAATCCACTTTCATAATTATCATAATAAGATTCAACATCCTCCAAAATAGTGGGATCATTACTTCCTAAATTTTACACTCTTCCAAACCCACTTTCATCAATATAATCATCATAAGTAGGAGGCATGCTATCATCACTATACATTTGCATATCAAAACTTGGGAAACTAAAAATATCATCTTGATTGAACGTAGCATCCCCAAGCTTAGGACAAACATTAATTGCAGCAAATATATTCTCAAAACATCATCTTCATCAAATATAGCATCCCCAAGCTTGGGCCTTTTCATATCATAAGCATAATCACTCTCATCATTAATAGTATGGATAGAACCAATAGTATAGCAAACATTATTATCATATTCTTCAAAGCAAGTGCCAAAAAGATTTTCAAGATCATAAGAAGTATCATTATCTTCCCAATCATAATCATCACAAGAAGCAATAGGCATAACGAGATCATCATCAAGTGCATCATCTTCATTTTCATTAGGCACAACAATACTAGGAGCAACATTATTTGGGGGAGATATCTTTTTACCTCTCTTCCTTTTTCTTTTCTTCTTCTTCACCACATCATGTGTGGGTTCAATCCTCTTTTTGGAGCTCCTTATTGATGAGATTGGTTGAATAGAAGGCTCCTCCTCGTTACCTGATTCATCATAGGAAATAATAGGGGGATATTGGGAAGTCTCTTCCCTTTCATTAGTATTCTCTTCATCTTCTATTTGCTTTCTTTTCTTTATGTAATTGGCAATATAAGGGTTTTCAATGCAATTCACCGCACTATACATATAAATTTCCTCTATATCAAAATCAAGAAATTTATCAAGATTAAATTTTGGAATACCCTCAGTTATACGTTTCATTTCTTCGTAACCCAAAAGAAGACTAAGCTCTTTATGATGCTCAAGAGTAATCAAGTTATCACAATTTTTGGACACGACTTCATCATGAAACAAATAACATTGGAGCTTTAAATGACCATGTTCATTGGAAAGTTCACAAGGATGGTGATAAATATTGAATCTTTCAGCACAAACATCTAGCCTTTCTTGCAATAATTTAGTTTCTAAGTACTTATGCCTCTTGCAATATCTATCTTCCCTATTTGGTGTGTACTTACAAACCCAATGGACTCCACAAAAATTGACATGTTTATAGGAGACATTTTCATCATAACTAGTGCAATCATCATTAGTACTATGGATATTCAAGGAGTTCATACTAACAACATTGCAATCATGCTCAATATTCAAAGATTTAGTGCCAAACATTTTAATGAATTCTTCTTCTAACACTTTGGCACAATTTTCTTTCCCATCATACTCACGAAAGATATTAAAAAGATGAAGCGTACGAGACAAACTCAATTCCATTTTTTCTAATTTTCTTTTATAAACTAAACTAGTGCTAAAACAAGAAACAAAAAGATTCGATTGCAAGATCTAAAGATATACCTTCAAGCACTCACCTCCCCGGCAACGGCGCCAGAAAAGAGCTTGATGTCTACTACACAACCTTATTCTTGTAGATGTTGTTTGGCCTCCAAGTGCAGAGGTTTGTAGGACAGTAGCAAATTTCCCTCAAGTGGATGAACTAAGGTTTATCAATCCGTGGGAGGCGTAGGATGAAGATGGTCTCTCTCAAGCAACCCTGCAACCAAATAACAAAGAGACTCTTGTGTCCCCAACACACCCAATACAATGGTAAATTCTATAGGTGCACTAGTTCGGCAAAGAGATGGTGATACAAGTGCAATATGGATGGTAGATATAGGTTTTTGTAATCTGAAAATATAAAAACAGCAAGGTAACAAGTGGTAAAAGTGAGCGTAAACGGTATTGCAATGCTAGGAAACAAGGCCTAGGGTTCATACTTTCACTAGTGCAAGCTCTCTCAACAATAATAACATAGTTGGATCATATAACTATCCCTCAACATGCAACAAAGAGTCACTCCAAAGTCACTAGTAGGGGAGAACAAACGAAGAGATTATGGTAGGGTACAAAACCACCTCAAAGTTATTATTTCCAATCAATCCTTTGGGCTATTCCTATAAGTGTCACAAACAGCCCTAGAGTTCGTACTAGAATAACACCTTAAGATACAAATCAACCAAAACCCTAATGTCACCTAGATACTCCAATGTCACCTCAAGTATCCATGGGTATGATTATACGATATGCATCACACAATCTCGGATTCATCTATTCAATCCTACACAAAGTACTTCAAAGAGTGCCCCAAATTTCTACCGGAGAATCAAGACAAAAACGCGTGCCAACCCCTATGCATAGGTTCATGGGTGGAACCCGCAAGTTGATCACCAAGACATACATCAAGTGAATCACGTGATATCCCATTGTCACCACAGATACGCACGACAAGACATACATCAAGTGTTCTCAAGTCATTAAAGACTCAATCCGATAAGATAACTTCAAAGGGAAAACTCAATTCAGTACAAGAGAGTAGAGGGGGAGAAGCAACATAAGATCCAACTATAATAGCAAAGCTCGCGATACATCAAGATCGTGCCAAATCAAGAACATGAGAGAGAGAGAGAGATCAAACACATAGCTACTGGCACATACCCTCAGCCCCGAGGGTGACCTACTCCATCCTCGTCATGGGGAGCGCCGGGATGATGCAGATGGCCACCGGTGAGGGCTCCCCCCTTCGGCAGGGTGCCGGAACGGGCTCCAGAGAGGTTTTTGGTGGCTACAGAGGTTTGCGGCGGCAGAACTCCCGATCTATTATGTTCCCTGAAGTTTTTAGGGTATATGGGTATATATAGGAGGAAGAAGTACGTCAGGGGAGCCACGAGGGTGGAGGGCACGCCCTAGGGGGGTGGGCGCGCCCCCCTACCTCGTGGGTTCCTAGAAGCTTCCTTGACATGGACTCCAAGTCTTCCGGGTTGCTTTCCTTCCAAAAATAACTTCTCCAGAAGGTTTCATTCCGTTTCGACTCCGTTTGATATTCCTTTTCTTCGAAACACTGAAACAAGGGAAAAAACAGGAACTGGCACTGGGCTCTGGGTTAATAGGTTAGTCCCAAAAGTGATATAAAAGTGTTATATAAAGCCCATAAACATCCAAAACAGATAATATAATAGCATGGAACAATAAAAAATTATAGATACCTTGGAGACGTATCAAGCTTGCATGTTGTCCCTGGAGCCGGGTCGGTTGGAGAGGCGTGCTTGCCTCCATGGTGCTTTGACCCTCCGGTCTTGTCGTCCTTCCTCCACGGTCTGGCTTGGAGCTTGGCGGGCATGCCCCGGACTCCTCCTCTGGTCATGGACAGCAGCTGGCTGGCCTCAGTCTTCAGTTCCTCTTCAAGCAGCGGGCCCTGTCTGGTCGGGGCCCCTCGTGAGGTCGAGCTGGCGCCTGGGACGGCGCCAGCCCCCAGCCCCCTGCGCCACCTCTTGCCCAGCCTGCAGCCCCCGAGGCGGATGACGAGGCAGGCCGCGTGCTCGAGCTCGAGCACGAGCGGAGCATCGTTCGCCGCGAGCTCTTTCAGGAGGCGATGAGAGCGATGAGCCGACTCGGCGGTGAACTTACGGACGTCGACGCACGCCTCAAGGCCGAGGGTCTTCGGCTGGTGGAGGAACGGCGTAAGCTGAAGGTGGCCATCAACCTTGGCCACTACCAGCGTGATCTTGATAACGTGAAGGCCGAGGCGTCCCTCAAAGTTTCCCACGAAGCTTGCTCTCGAGCTCTGGAGGAGGCTCGCGAGGCTGACCGCCATCGCGAGGCTGTGGAGAAGCACGCGTGGGAGCTCCAGGCCTGAAGTGCGTCCCTGGAGCAGAAGGTGGAGGCGTGCAAAGCTGCCCTTGCGTCACTGAGGGGGATATCCACCGAGGAAGAAGAGATCCAGAGGCACGAGGAGGCGCTGGCTCTGGAGGCCGTGGAACATAGCCTCGAGCTTGACCAGTTGGAGACGAGGGAGCATCAAGTTGCCCAAGCGGAAGATGCCATTGGCGCGCGCGAGGCTAAGGCTCAGGAGGAGGTTTATCGCCGGGTGGCCGAGGATAGCGCAGATCTTCAGGATAGGTATGATTTGAGGTTGAAGCTCGCGAGGAAGGAGGATGCGGGTAGGGCCACCACCCTCAGGCCCAAGCTGGCTGAAGTGGAGAGGCGTGAGGTGGCCACGACAGCTGCCCTGGTCACAGCGTAGACGGAATTGGCCTTCGCCCGCGCCGAGTTGCTCTCTCTTCAGAGGCGGGTTGATGACGCCGAGTCCGTTGCGCTGCAGAGTCGGGAGGAAGTGCTGGAGAGGCGGACGCTGGAGCGCGTTCATGCTCCCATGCTTCAGGATCTTTGGAATAGGGCCAACACTGCCCTAGGCCATATCTGTGACGCGAACGCCCCCCATCCGCAGGTGAATGACTACGCCAGTCACCTCTGCCTCTTCACCGATGAGGTGACGCGCCTGGAGGCTCGATCTGACGAAGCTCGCAGGCTCGTGGAGGAGAGGAGTCGCGGCCTGCTCGAGCACGCTTTCTCCCGCGTCTTCAGACATCTTCTAAACGCCAACCCCAACTTCGACTTCGATGCCGCTATTGCCCTCGTACCTATGGTCGTTCGGGACGACCTGGCGCAGTGGGTAGAGGACAACGTGGATGCGCTGGTCAGGGCCTTCACTTCATAGGACGACGCGGTGGTAGTCGCGGCAGACAAGGGTGATGTGGTTGACGATGGAGACGGCGGCGCTGGTGAGGATAACGGTGACGCCGGCGATAGTGGTGACGACGCCAGCGACGCGTCCGAAGACGACCTGGAGGATGCAGCGAGCGATATATCCGGCTGAGCGCGTGCTTCTTGCTGTTTACCATGCATGTGGAAACTCGGGCATGGTCCCCCAAAGGTTCTAAGAGCATTTTGAGAGGGGGAGCCCCTCCTGTAAACAATCCGCTGCCTTTACTCCTGTGACGCCCCAAGACCGACGCTTCAGACACCTACCATGTTTTCCGTTCGGATGTTTTATTTGTTTGTTGCATTTCATCATGGCATCATCCGCATTGCATCCTCGTTGCCGTCATTGTTTTCATAAAACTTGCATCCCCTCGTAGTTGCCGCGTCCCCCTTGCCTTCTTTGACCGTTCCGAGACAAACAATGTTTTCGGTTCCCTCTTGTCAAACCACCTAACCTCCCTCGTTAACTTCCCCGAACCCGGCCCGCTCAATCATCACCGTTGCATTCAGATCATCCTCAAACATCTATAAAACATCCCCGTTTTCTTATTTAGACTCCGTACCTATTTATTTGTCGACCGTGCAATTGTGATCGGAGGGACGAGGTAGCCCCTACCCAAAAATCCACTCGCTATATAAAGTAGAGCAACCCTAATCTTCAGGAGGCTTGTCCCATCAGTCCAATCGCGCCGCCGCCACCCGACTCGATCCACCTCGGGATCCCCTTCTCCTCATTTTCCTCCACCCACCAACAGGAGACCGACCTCCTTCTCACCGACCACGAGCACCCAATCCACCCCTCGCCGAGCCTCCGTGCAACAGCCTCCTCCCCTTGCGCGTCACCTGCATCTTCGTCCTCCAGCCGTGCCCGAGGCAATCGCCTCCTCTGCTTCCCGAGCGCCACCGCAGCAACAGATGCAGGTCCCCTGCCTCGTCCCCTTGCACCGTCAAGCCGCCAGAGCACCTCCTCTTGCCGAGGCCCGAGCTCGTCCAACCTCCCGTAACCCCGCGCCCCGTCCCGATTCAGGAGGAGAGGAGCTCCTCCTGAAGCTTTTTCTTCGCCATCGCCGTTCGGCGCCGTCGATGAGTCGTCCTCCAGGAACTGCGCCACGCCCCTGCGTCCTCTATGTCCCTCTCTTCCTTCCCCTCTTTTCCTCTCTTGTTTCTCTCTTCTCTCTCACAATGCTCTCTCTCTCTCTGTCTCAACAGGGAACTGAGCTGCCATGACCGTCCTCCCTTGTTTTCCCTCGCCCAGAAGCCGCTGCAGCCCCTTCGACCTGGATCCACGCCGGCGCCACCAAACCACCACCGCCTCTAGCGCTGGCGATCGCCAGACCAACAGGCCATCCCCTTGCGTCCCTCCTTCTGCTTCTTTCGCTCTTCCTCCACTGGATCTTGTTGCCTGGCTGACCGCCGCAACCTGCAGGAGCTTCAGGGAAATGGCGCTGCCGCTTCAAGTCTCCCCCATGCCGCTCGAGACCGCTGGTGCCTCATCCCGGACCTCCTGCGATGCCTGCTACCGTCGCCTTCCTCCAGCATCGCCGGTCTCACCTGTTGCTGCCGCTGTTTCCCCTATTGAACGAACGAGCACGACCCTAGCGCCAAGTCCAGTTCGATCCCCTGCGCGTTGACCACGCGCCTGGGCCTCCTCTACTCCGGCCCGGCGCCTCAAAGCCAAGCCGGACTGCTTCGGCCTCCTCCACCGACCGGCCCATGAGGCCTGGTGAGCAGCCCCCGCCCCCTGTGCACTGTTGGGCCAGCCTCTGTTGCGGCCCGTTCATGTTTTTTCTCAGTTATGCGAATTTGTCTAATTTCCAGAGTTTACAGATTTACAGAAAAACCCTCAACATCATGCATATAATAATTCCAGAACCATGCATCATATTAAAATGTTTTCAACATGTAAAGTGCTTAGAATTTCATCTAGTTTCATAATATGAAACTTTGATCCATGTTAAAAATGTTTAACTTGTTGTTTGTTTAATTTTGCATAAATGCCATGTTAAAATGATATATTTCATAACTAAATAACCGTAGCTCCGAATTAAATAAACTACATATGTAAATTGTCTAAAAAATGCATAGACTAACATGGTGCACTTTGTTTTACTGTTTAACAACATTAAAATATGTTTTAGGCAGAACAGTAGCAAACTTGAAATATGCACATGAGGATTTTCTAGAACTATTGTTTGTTGTTCCGGCTTCATTTAAACTTGCCTAAATAGTTAGTTTACTTATGCTTCACCCCTTGCCATGTTTAATAACATTTAATATTGTTGGGTACATAACTGAGAGAGAACTAAATAATTGATGTGGTGTCTCGTCAATATGCAACTCGTTGCATATTGAGCTCCACTTAATTTTGTTGGAAATATGCCCTAGAGGCAATAATAAAAGCATTATTATTATATTTCCTTGTTCATGGTAATTGTCTTTATTCATGCTATAATTGTGTTATCCGGAAATCGTAATACATGTGTGAATGATAGACACCAACATGTCCCTAGTGAGCCTCTAGTTGACTAGCTCGTTGATCAACAGATAGTCATGGTTTCCTGACTATGGACATTGGATGTCATTGATAACGAGATCACATCATTAGGGGAATGATGTGATGGACAAGACCCAATCCTAAACATAGCATAAGATCGCATAGTTCGTTTGCTAGAGTTTTCCAATGTCAAGTATCCTTTCCTTAGACCATGAGATCGTGTAACTCCCGGATACCGTAGGAGTGCTTTGGGTGTACCAAACGTCACAACGTAACTGGGTGACTATAAAGGTATACTACGGGTATCTCTGAAAGTGTCTGTTGGGTTGACACGGATCGAGACTGGGATTTGTCACTCCGCTTGACGGAGATGTATCACCGGGCCCTCTCGGTAATGCATCATCATAATGAGCTCAATGTGATCAAAGTGTTTGATCACGGGATCATGCATTACGGTACGAGAAAAGTGACTTGCCGGTAACGAGATTGAACGAGGTATTGGGATACCAACGATCGAATCTCGGGCAAGTAAAATACCGATTGACAAAGGGAATCGTATACGGGATTAATCGAATCCTCGACATCGTGGTTCATCCGATGAGATCATCGTGGAGCATATGGGAGACAACATGGGTATCCAGATCCCGCTGTTGGTTATCTCCCGAGAGCCGTCTCGGTCATGTCTGCATGTCTCCCGAACCCGTAGGGTCTACACACTTAAGGTTCGGTGACGCTAGGGTTGTGAAGATATGTATATGCAGTAACCCAAATGTTGTTCGGAGTCCTGGATGAGATCCCGGACGTCACGAGGAGTTTTGGAATGGTCCGGAGGTAAAGAATTATATATAGAAAGTGCTGTTTTGGCCATCGGGACAAGTTTCGGGGTTATCGGTATTGTACCGGGACCACCGGAGGGTCCCGGGGGGTCCACCGGGTGGGGCCACCTGCCTCGGGGGGCCACATGGGCTCTAGGGGTGCGCCTTGGCCTACATGGGCCAAGGGGAACCAGCCCCTAGAGGCCCATGCGCCTACAGGGGGGAAACCCTAAAGAGGGGGGGCGCCCCCTTGCTTGGGGGGCAAGCCCCACCCTTGGCCGCCGCCCCCCTAGGAGATTGCATCTCCTAGGGCCGGCGCCCCCCTAGGGGGCTATATAAAGGGGGAAGGGGAGGGGGGCAGCGCACCCTTGCTCTTGGCGCCTCCCTCTCCCTCTCCAACATCTCCTCCTCCTCCGTAGAGCTCGGCGAAGCCCTGTCGGAGTACTGCAACTCCACCATCACCACGCCGTCGTGCTGCTGCTGGAGACATCTTCCTCAACCTCTCCTTTGCCTTGCTGGATCAAGAAGAAGGAGACGTCACACTGACCGTACGTGTGTTGAACGCGGAGGTGCCGTCCTTTCGGTGCTAGGATCTCCGGTGATTTGGATCACGTCGTGTACGACTACCTCATCCCCGTTCGTTGAACGCTTCCGCTCGCGATCTGCAAAGTGGTATGTAGATGCAATCTCTCTCCCTTGACTCGTTGCTTAGATGAACTCATAGATGGATCTTGGTGAAACCGTAGGAAAATTTTTAATTTTCTGCAACGTTCCCCAACAGTGGCATCATGAGCTAGGTCTATGCGTAGTTCTCTATTGCACGAGTAGAACACAATTTGTTGTGGGCGTAGATGTTGTCAACTTTCTTGCCGCTACTAGTCTTATCTTGCTTCAGCGGTATTGTGGGATGAAGCGGCCCAGACCAACCTTACACGTACTCTTACGTGAGACCGGTTCCACCGACTAACATGCACTAGTTGCATAAGGTGGCTGGCGGGTGTCTGTCTCTCCCACTTTAGTTGGAGCGGATTCGATGAAAAGGGTCCTTATGAAGGGTAAATAGAAGTTGACAAATCACGTTGTGGCTTTCACGTAGGTAAGAAAACGTTCTTGCTAGAACCCTAATTCAGCCACGTAAAACTTGCAACAACAATTAGAGGACGTCTAACTTGTTTTTGCAGCAAGTGCTTTGTGATATGATATGGCCAAAGTTGTGATGAATGATCTATATGTGATGTATGAGATGTTCATGCTATTGTAATAGGAATCACGACTTGCATGTCGATGAGTATGACAACCGACAGGAGCCATAGGAGTTGTCTTTATTTTTGTATGACCTGCGTGTCATTGAGAAACGCCATGTAAATTACTTTACTTTATTGCTAAACGCGTTAGCCATAGTAGTAGAAGTAATAGTTGGCGAGCAACTTCATGGAGACACGATGATGGAGATCATGATGATGGAGATCATGGTGTCAAGCCGGTGACAAGATGATCATGGAGCCCCAAGATGGAGATCAAAGGAGCTATGTGATATTGGCCATATCATGTCACGTTTATTATTTGATTGCATGTGATGTTTATCATGTTTTGCATCTTGTTTACTTAGAACGATGGTAGTAAATAAGATGATCCCTCATAATAATTTCAAGAAGTTTTCCCCCTAACTGTGCACCGTTGCGACAGTTCGTTGTTTCGAAGCACCACGTGATGATCGGGTGTGATAGATTCTAACGTTCACATACAACGGGTGTAAGACAGATTTACACATGCAAACACTTAGGTTGACTTGACGAGCCTAGCATGTACAGACATGGCCTCGGAACACAGAAGACCGAAAGGTCGAGCATGAGTCGTATAGAAGATACGATCAACATGAAGATGTTCACCGATGTTGACTAGTCCGTCTCACGTGATGATCGGACACGGCCTAGTTGACTCGGATCATGTAATACTTAGATGACTAGAAGAGGGATGTCTATCTAAGTGGGAGTTCATTAAATAATTTGATTAAATGAACTTTATTATCATGAACTTAGTCTAAAAATATTTACAATATGTCTTGTAGATCAAATGGCCAACGTAGTCCTCAACTTCAACGCGTTCCTAGAGAAAACCAAGCTGAAAGACGATGGCAGCAACTATACGGACTGGGTCCGGAACCTGAGGATCATCCTCATAGCTGCCAAGAAAGATTATGTCCTACGAGCACCGCTGGGTGACGCACCTATTCTCCCTGCAGAACAAGACGTTATGAACGCTTGGCAGCCACGCTGCGATGATTACTCCCTCGTTCAGTGCGGCATGCTTTACAGCTTAGAGCCGGGGCTCCAAAAGCGTTTTGAGAGACATGGAGCATATGAGATGTTCGAAGAGCTGAAAATGGTTTTCCAAGCTCATGCCCGGGTCGAGAGATATGAAGTCTCCGACAAATTCTTTAGCTGTAAGATGGAGGAAAATAGCTCTGTCAGTGAACACATACTCAAAATGTCTGGGTTGCACAACCGCTTGACTCAACTGGAAGTTAATCTCCCGGATGAAGCGGTCATTGACAGAATCCTCCAGTTGCTTCCACCTAGCTACAAGAGCTTTGTGATGAACTACAATATGCAGGGGATGGTAAAGACCATTCCTGAGGTATATGCTATGCTGAAATCAGCAGAGGTAAAAATCAAGAAGGAGCATCAAGTGTTGATGGTGAATAAAACCACTAAGTTCAAGAAGGGCAGGGGTAAAAAGAACTTCAAGAAGGACGGCAAGGAAGTTGCCGCACCCGGTAAGCAAGTTGCCGGGAAGAAGCCAAAGAATGGACCCAAGCCCAAGACTGAGTGTTTTTATTGCAAGGGAAGTGGTCACTGGAAGCGGAACTGCCCCAAATACTTAGCGGACAAGAAGGCCGGCAAAACAAAAGGTATATGTGATATACATGTAATTGATGTGTACCTTACCAGTACTCGTAGTAGCTATTGGGTATTTGATACCGGTGCAGTTGCTCACATTTGTAACTCCAAGCAGGAGCTGCGGAATAAACGGAGACTGGCGAAGGACGAGGTGACGATGCGCGTCGGGAATGGTTCCAAGGTCGATGTGATCGCCGTCGGCACGCTACCTCTACATTTACCTACGGGATTAGTTTTAAACCTCAATAATTGTTATCTAGTGCCAAGTTTGAGCATGAACATTGTGTCTGGATCTCGTTTAATTCGAGATGGCTACTCATTTAAATCCGAGAATAATGGTTGTTCTATTTATATGAGAGATATGTTTTATGGTCATGCTCCGATGGTTAATGGTTTATTCTTAATGAATCTCGTACGTGATGATACACATATTCATAGTGTGAATACCAAAAGAGTTAAAGTCGATAACAATAGTCCCACATATTTGTGGCACTGCCGCCTTGGTCACATAGGTGTCAGCATGAAGAAGCTCCATGCAGATGGACTTTTAGAGTCTCTTGATTATGAATCATTTGACACGTGCGAACCATGCCTCATGGGTAAAATGACCAAGACTCCGTTCTCAGGAACAATGGAGCAAGCAACCAACTTATTGGAAATCATACATACCGATGTGTGCGGTCCAATGAGTGTTGAGGCTCGCGGTGGCTATCGTTATGTTCTCACCCTCACTGATGACTTGAGTAGATATGGGTATATCTACTTAATGAAACACAAGTCTGAGACCTTTGAAAAGTTCAAGGAATTTCAGAGTGAGGTTGAAAATCAACGTGACAGAAAAATCAAGTTTTTACGATCAGATCGTGGAGGAGAATACTTGAGTCATGAATTTGGCACACACTTAAGAAAATGTGGAATAGTTTCACAACTCATGCCGCCTGGAACACCTCAGCGTAATGGTGTGTCCGAACGTCGTAATCGCACTCTATTAGATATGGTGCGATCTATGATGTCTCTTATCGATTTACCGCTATCTTTTTGGGGCTATGCTTTAGAGACTGCCGCATTCACTTTAAATAGGGCTCCATCGAAATCCGTTGAGACGACATCGTATGAATTATGGTTTGGGAAGAAACCTAAGCTGTCGTTTCTAAAAGTTTGGGGATGCGATGCTTATGTCAAGAAACTTCAACCTGAAAAGCTCGAACCCAAGTCGGAAAAATGCGTCTTCATAGGATACCCTAAAGAAACTGTTGGGTATACCTTCTACCTTAGATCCGAAGGCAAGATCTTTGTTGCCAAGAATGGATCCTTTCTAGAGAAAGAGTTTCTCTCAAAAGAAGTAAGTGGGAGCAAAGTAGAACTTGATGAAGTGTTACCTCTTGAACCGGAAAATGGCGAAACTCAAGAAAACTTTTCTGAGGTGCCTGCACCGACTAGAGAGGAAATTAATGATGATGATCAAGATGCTTCCAATCAAGCTCCTACTGAAATTCGAAGGTCCACAAGGACACGTTCCGCACCAGAGTGGTACGGCAACCTTGTCTTGGAAATCATGTTGTTAGACAACGGTGAGCCTTCGAACTATGAGGAAGCAATGGCGGGCCCGGATTCCGACAAATGGCTGGAAGCCATGAAATCCGAGATAGGATCCATGTATGAAAACGAAGTATGGACTTTGACTAACTTGCCCGTTGAGCGGCGAGCCATAGAAAATAAATGGATCTTTAAGAAGAAGACAGACGCGGATGGTAATGTGACTATCTATAAAGCTCGGCTTATCGCTAAGGGTTATCGACAAGTTCAAGGAATTGACTACGATGAGACTTTCTCACCGGTAGCGAAGCTGAAGTCCGTCCGAATCATGTTAGCAATTGCCGCATTCTACGATTATGAAATATGGCAAATGGACGTCAAAACGGCATTCCTTAATGGTTTCCTTAAGGAAGAATTGTATATGATGCAGCCGGAAGGTTTTGTCGATCCTAAGAATGCTGACAAGGTGTGCAAGCTCCAACGCTCGATTTATGGGCTGGTGCAAGCATCTCGGAGTTGGAACATTCGCTTTGATGAGATGATCAAAGCGTTTGGGTTTACGCAGACTTATGGAGAAGCCTGCGTTTACAAGAAAGTGAGTGGGAGCTCTGTAGCATTTCTCATACTATATGTAGATGACATACTTTTGATGGGAAATGATATAGAACTCTTGGACAGCATTAAGGCCTACTTGAATAAAAGTTTTTCAATGAAGGACCTTGGAGAAGCTGCTTATATATTAGGCATCAAGATCTATAGAGACAGATCAAGACGCCTCATAGGTCTTTCACAAAGCACATACCTTGATAAGATATTGAAGAAGTTCAATATGGATCAATCTAAGAAGGGGTTCTTACCTGTGTTACAAGGTGTGAAATTGAGCTCAGCTCAATGTCCGACCACGACAGAAGATATAGAAGAGATGAGTGTCATCCCCTATGCCTCAGCCATAGGTTCTATTATGTATGCCATGCTGTGTACCAGACCTGATGTAAACCTTGCCGTAAGTTTGGTAGGAAGGTACCAAAGTAATCCTGGCAAGGAACACTGGACAACGGTCAAGATTATCCTGAAGTACCTGAAAAGGACTAAGGAAATGTTTCTCATTTATGGAGGTGACGAAGAACTCGTCGTAAAGGGTTACGTCGACGCTAGCTTCGACACAGATCTGGATGACTCTAAGTCACAAACCGGATACGTGTATATTTTGAATGGTGGGGCAGTAAGCTGGTGCAGTTGCAAGCAGAGCGTTGTGGCGGGATCTACATGTGAAGCGGAGTACATGGCAGCCTCGGAGGCAGCACATGAAGCAATTCGGGTGAAGGAGTTCATCACCGACCTCGGAGTCATACCCAATGCGTCGGGGCCAATCAAACTCTTCTGTGACAACACTGGAGCTATTGCACTTGCAAAGGAGCCCAGGTTTCACAAGAAGACCAGGCACATCAAGCGTCGCTTCAACTCCATTCGTGAAAATGTTCAAGATGGAGACATAGAAATTTGTAAAGTGCACACGGATCTGAATATCGCAGATCCGTTGACTAAACCTCTCCCTAAGGCAAAACATGATCAGCACCAGAACTCTATGGGTGTTCGATTCATCACAATGTAACTAGATTATTGACTCTAGTGCAAGTGGGAGACTGTTGGAAATATGCCCTAGAGGCAATAATAAAAGCATTATTATTATATTTCCTTGTTCATGGTAATTGTCTTTATTCATGCTATAATTGTGTTATCCGGAAATCGTAATACATGTGTGAATGATAGACACCAACATGTCCCTAGTGAGCCTCTAGTTGACTAGCTCGTTGATTAACAGATAGTCATGGTTTCCTGACTATGGACATTGGATGTCATTGATAACGAGATCACATCATTAGGGGAATGATGTGATGGACAAGACCCAATCCTAAACATAGCACAAGATCGTATAGTTCGTTTGCTAGAGTTTTCCAATGTCAAGTATCCTTTCCTTAGACCATGAGATCGTGTAACTCCCGGATACCGTAGGAGTGCTTTGGGTGTACCAAACGTCACAACGTAACTGGGTGACTATAAAGGTATACTACGGGTATCTCTGAAAGTGTCTGTTGGGTTGACACGGATCGAGACTGGGATTTGTCACTCCGCTTGACGGAGAGGTATCACCAGGCCCTCTCGGTAATGCATCATCATAATGAGATCAATGTGATCAAAGTGTTTGATCACGGGATCATGCATTACGGTACGAGAAAAGTGACTTGCCGGTAACGAGATTGAACGAGGTATTGGGATACCAACGATCGAATCTCGGGCAAGTAAAATACCGATTGACAAAGGGAATCGTATACGGGATTAATTGAATCCTCGACATCGTGGTTCATGCGATGAGATCATCGTGGAGCATGTGGGAGCCAACATGGGTATCCAGATCCCGCTGTTGGTTATTGCCCGAGAGACGTCTCGGTCATGTCTGCATGTCTCCCGAACCCGTAGGGTCTACACACTTAAGGTTCGGTGATGCTAGGGTTGTGAAGATATGTATATGCAGTAACCCGAATGTTGTTCGGAGTCCCGAATGAGATCCCGGATGTCACGAGGAGTTTCGGAATGGTCCGGAGGTAAAGAATTATATATAGAAAGTGCTGTTTTGGCCATCGGGACAAGTTTTGGGGTTATCGGTTTTGTACTGGGACCACCGGAGGGTCCCGGGGGGTCCACCGGGTGAGGCCACCTGCCTCGAGGGGCCACATGGGCTCTAGGGGTGCGCCTTGGCCTACATGGGCCAAGGGGAACCAGCCCCTAGAGGCCCATGCGCCTAGAGGGGGGGAAACCCTAAAGAGGGGGGGCGCCCCCTTGCTTGGGGGGCAAGCCCCACCCTTGGCCGCCGCCCCCCTAGGAGATTGCATCTTCTAGGGCCGGCGCCCCCCTAGGGGGCTATATAAAGGGGGGAAGGGGAGGGGGGCAGCGCACCCTTGCTCCTGGCGCCTCCCTCTCCCTCTCCAACATCTCCTCCTCCTCCGTAGAGCTCGGCGAAGCCCTGTCGGAGTACTGCAACTCCACCATCACCACGCCGTCGTGCTGCTGCTGGAGACATCTTCCTCAACCTCTCCTTTGCCTTGCTGGATCAAGAAGAAGGAGATGTTACACTGACCGTACGTGTGTTGAACGCGGAGGTGCCGTCCTTTCGGTGCTAGGATCTCCGGTGATTTGGATCACGTCGTGTACGACTACCTCATCCCCGTTCGTTGAACGCTGCCACTCGCGATCTACAAAGTGGTATGTAGATGCAATCTCTCTCCCTTGACTCGTTGCTTAGATGAACTCATAGATGGATCTTGGTGAAACCGTAGGAAAAATTTTAATTTTCTGCAACGTTCCCCAACAAATTTGTAGTGTTGTTTGTTGCACTTTGTCATGCCATGCCTCATTAAATCGGACATGCATCATACTTGGTTGTGCATCATGCCATGTTTATGCTTGTGTGTTTACCATGTTGTTTGCTTCTTTCCGGTTGTGCTTCTCCTTGATAGTTCCTGTTATATTGCGATTGTGAGGATTTGTTCGACTACGTCCGTTTGTCTTTTTCATGGACTCGTTCTTCTTCCTAGCAGGATTTCAGGCAAGATGACCATACCGTCGGTATCACTTCTATCTTTGCTTGCTAGTTGTTCGCTCTATTGCTATGCCGCGCTACCTACCACTTGCTATACCATGCCTCTCATATTGCCATGTCAAGCCTCTAACCATCCTTTCCTAGCAAACCATTGTTTGGCTAAGTTACCGCTTTTGCTCAGCCCTTCTTATAGCGCTGCTAGTTGCAGGTGAAGATGAAGTTGGTTCCATGTTGGAACATGGATATTTGGGATATCACAATATCTCTTATTTAATTAATGCATCTATATACTTGGTAAAGGGTGGAAGGCTCGGCCTTACGCCTGGTGTTTTGTTCCACTCTTGTCGCCCTAGTTTCCTTCATGCCGGTGTTATGTTCCTTGATTTTGCGTTCCTTACGTGGTTGGGGATTTATGGGACCCCCTTGACAGTTTGCTTTGAATAAAACTCCTCCCGTAAGGCCCAACCTTGGTTTTACCATTTGCCTACCAACCACCCATACCTTTCCCATGGGCTCTACAGACTCAAGGGTCATCTTTATTTTAAACCGCCCCGGGCCAGTGCTCCTCTGAGTGTTGGTCCGAAACTGGCAGCCTGCGGGGCCACCTCGGGGCAACTCGAGGCCTGGTTTTACTCGTAGCTTGACCTATCCGGTGTGCCCTGAGAGCGAGATACGTGCGACACCTATCGGGATTTGTCGGCACATCGGGCGGCTTTGCTGGTCTTGCTTTACCATTGTCGAAAAGTCTTGTAACCGGGATTCCGAGACAGATCGGGTCTTCCTAGGAGAAGGAATATCCTTTGTTGACCGTGAGAGCTTGCGACGGGCTAAGTCGGGCCACCCCTGCTGGGTATAAACTTTCGAGAGCCATGACCGCGGTTATGTGGCAGATGAGAATTTGTTGATGTCCGGTTGTAGAGAACTTGACACTTGACTTAATTAAAAAGCATCAACCGTGTGTGCAGCTGTGATGGTCTCTTTTCGGCTGAGTCCGGGAAGTGAACACGGTTTGGGTTATGTATGAATGTAAGTAGCTTCAGGATCACTTCTTGATCACTTCTAGCTTCTCGACCATTGCGTTGCTTCTCTTCTCGCTCTTATTTGTGTACGGTAGCCACCATATTTTCTTAGTGCTTGTTGCAGCTCCACCTCATTACATTATCCTACCCATAAGCTTAAATAGTCTTGATCTCATGGGTTTTGAGATTGCTGAGTCCTCGTGACTCACATATACTACCAAAATAGTTGTAGGTGCCGATGATGCCAGTGCAGGTGATGCTACCGAACTCAAGTGGGTTTTCGACGAGGTCCTTGGTCGTTACTATGTTTCGTTTCCTGATGATCAGTAGTGGAGCCCAGTTGGGACGATCGGGGATCTAGCATTTGGGGTTATCTTCTTTTCATTTGGTTTTCACCGTAGTCGGTCCATGTGTGTATTTGGAATGACGTATGATTTATTTAAGTATTGTGTGAAGTGGCGATTGTAAGCCAACTCCTTATCCCATTCTTGTTCATTACATGGGATTGTGTGAAGATGACCCTTCTCGCGACAAAACCACCATGCGGTTATGCCTCTAAGCCGCGCCTCGACACGTGGGAGATATAGCCGCATCGTGGGTGTTACAAGTTGGTAATCAGAGCCATCCCCGACTTAGGAGCCCTCTGCTTAATCGAATCGCTGGCGTTGTTGAGCCTAGAAAAAAAATGTTTTGAGTCTTAGGATTATATATATCGGAGAGTAGGATTCCTTTTACTCCTCAGTCCCTTCGTCGCTCCGGTGAGGCCTCCTGACATAGATGTTTTGACTTTCCTCTCCTCAAATTTCACTAAAAAAAATTTAGGATCACGCGGGTATCTTGGAATCGTTTCGATGGTTTTGTGATGAGAACATTGTTCTTGGTGCCTCCTGACATTTAGGGGTTGTGGCAGTGTCCCGGGGAGTTGAGCTCCGAGGTGTTGCCGTCACAATTTTATCGTTGCAGTTCTGGAATACCTGAGTTTCGCCGACATCAAAAATCTCTTTTATGCATTTGTTGGTGATATCACCTCGACGCCACCCAGTACTGGGGCGGGAGTTCGGGAGTATTGCCATAACTCGTATAATGGATGCTTTTCGAAGGTTGAGGTACACGATTTCCGGAGTTTTCTTGGTTATGTGTTGACGGATGGATACAGCTGGATCTAGGGATTGTTAGTTTGGGTGAGATATATTGCGTCCCCTGTATCCCCAACACCAGAGTGCATAACCAGAAAGTTTCGGGAGTTTATAAGTGGGAATTCAAGTATCTCGTAGGATATCTTTCCAACAGACACATGATACGATATGGGATATATCATATGTTTGTTTCCGGCTTATTCTGCGAGCCAAAACCTTGTTTTGTTTTGTTGTGGTATTCAAGTGCTTCAATGTCAAGTGTTGAACCCATTCCTTTCCTAAACTGTGTTCTCATATTCCTATGTGAATACTAATCCTTCTTGATCTTCGAGTTTGTCATCTCAATTTCTTCTGAACCGGTGTGCTTCTCTTCTAGTGGATCCGATCATTTTCAACATTCCCAAGATCACCCCTCAATTTTCTCAACGGTGTTTGTTTCAACCGTCCCAAGTTGCCTTTGTTTTCCCGCCCTCCCACCCTTTTTCTTCAAGAACTCAGATATCTTAATCAAGTATCCATTGTATTCATGTGAAGTCTCTTCATTCTTTTCCTCGATGCTCTTATCCGGTGATTCTCAGGAAGATACTAAGGAAGCTTCAAGTTTATCATTTTTCATTCCCATTTCTTCTTCGGTGGACTTAATTCAAGCTTCTGTCTTAATCATATCCCTTTCTTTTGTTCCACATGTTTTATCATGTTGCAATACCTTAACCAAGTCTCTCTTATTTGTTCACATCTATCTATTCATATCTGGAGTGCTGAAGATATCTCAGGAGATTCGTGTTTTCATTCCTAATCCGTTCAAGCTATCTCGAGGTTGTTATCTCTTTTGATCCATTTAATTCAACCGGCGCAATCTCTCTTTTAAATCATTTCAACGGTGTTTCTTTTGAGTGGGCCCTAACCCACAGGTCCAAGGTTGTCAGAATCGCGATTCTGTTATACGATTCTACGACTTTATGATTCAAACTAACCCCTCTAATTCTACGATTTTAGTTCATAGAATCTACGTTTCTACGATCCTGATAGTGAAGATTCTACGATTTGCGATCCTACCATCGGACCTCCGATCCGATTCAAAATCACGATTCTGACAACCTTGCACAGGTCTTTTTCTAGGATCTTACATGTCTCTTCTAATTTATCCGGAGCGATTCCCAAATTCTTTTCAAACGTTGACGTAAGAATGAACTTTTCATCAGTCATGTGCCTTCTCCAAGATCGCATTCAAATTCTTTTCCTTGTTGGCTCAATCTTTCTATTCTTCATTATTCCGGAGTGTCTCGACAATTCATGGTGGTGTTTCTCGCCATCATTCTCAACATTTGAAGACCGAAGAAGAGTTTTTCCTCCAAATCTTTTCATTCTTCCAAAGATGCGTAGTCCAAGCTTGATGCCATCCTCTCATAACTGTTTTCGATTGTGAGAATTCTTTTCACCCATCCGAAGCATTTCATGAGTTGTTTCCATTTCTTTCCTCCGAAGGCCATCATGTCACAATTATTCATTCTCAGCGTGTAGCTATTGTTCTTCAAATCTTACCGGTGCATCGTTCAAGTATCCTCTAGTCAGCTCTTGATCTCTTTGTTCTCATGTATCTAAATCCCCTCAAGTATCTTCATTCGTTTTCCAATTCTTCCCAGTGAATTGTGTCTTGGCTACTTTCATTTTTCAATTCTTACGGTGGTTTGTTCAAGAATTCTCTTCCATTGTTACCGGTGGTTCGTTGAAGTCCTTCTCAAGCTTACGCTATATCTCTCTCAATCCTTTCTACGAGAATAAGTAGTATGCCAAATCCGTTGCTTGTCATCAATTTAAATTGGTGAAGGATACGCATAATGTAATTCTTATTCTTGTTTCATCCAAGTGATTAATTTCTTCTTTTGCGGAGTTCCATGTTTTGGGCATTATCTTGTCGCGAAGCTCTATCTAAATCATCGCAATGCTTCACCTTGTGTTCTCAACTTCTCTTCCTTCCATCATCCTTTCATTAATGGAGTTCTTCATGGAGGCTCTACATGATGGTTCATCAAGGATTCCTTTCATTCAAGATTTCTCTTGAAGTTAAGATCCGCCAAGCTTTACCCTAAAATAAACATGGTGTTCGACACATGTCTTATTTTGAGGAGTTCAAGCAATATTCATCTTGCATTCCAAAGTGCAATTCTTCCTACCTTATATTTTGAGGTGGTGTTATGTCATTCTGGATAATTTCCCTTCGGGTTTCATGATTCACAAGTTTTCAAGAGTGACATATTTAAATCCATCATTTTATCTCCGTTCAAGAGATCTTTTCGACCAATAAATCTCTTTGTTGGAGTTATCTTGGGTTATATTTCACCTAAAGCCTTCACCAAGGATTGTTGCTAATTGGGGTGCTTAACAATGATCCAAGTTATCTTTTGATCATCTTGGTGGAAGAAGTTTTTCATCTCTTTGCTGCTCTCAACCAAATCTTTTTTCCCGTGGGTGGCAGGTTGTCACCTCATAATTTTGAGATGTTTTCCATAAGCCCACTACAAGCTTATTCGTTTCGTTGTTGGTTTTCCAACAACTCCGTTCAATCCTTCTTTGCAAGGATGTTCTTTCAAATTCATTTGTGGCAGAACTTGGCATTTCCTTCTCCACTCTTTTATTTCAATGATCTATCTTCTATTCCTTCTTCCGGAGGGAATGTGATGCTGCTATTTTCACTCATCATCTCGAAATTGTGAGGATCGTGTTCTTTTCGTGCTTATCCATTTAACCGGAGCGTTGTGTCTTCTCTTCAAGTTCTTTTCATCTTGTCAAGTTTTGCCTCCCTTCTCAACCGGAGTGCTGTCTGAAATCTTTCTTACCCCTTGTGCCATTCTTTTAATTGTTTTGGAGGCAGTGTGTTGTTGATTTCATCAAGTATTCTCTCATCTTGTCAAGTTCATGTTCAATTCCTTCCATTTACTGTCGGAGTGCTGTCCAAATTTTATCATCCTTATTCCTTCTCTATCTTGTTTTAACCGGAGTGCTTGCATGTACTTCTCGTCCATTGTTCTCGTCATTCATAGCTTTGCAAACTCCAAGGTTCACATGGTGTTCCTTGTTTCTTTTTTCTACCGCAGTGCTCTCAATTGTGTTCAACTCCGTTGAGTTCTCTCTTTCAACTTTTCAACCTCTCAAGGTTCATGGTTTCACTCGTTTGTCGAAGAAGCAACTTTGTTTTACCTCTTCCTTCCTCCGTTTCTCTTCGGTGCCATCTCTAGATCTTGGGTCGAGATCTCTTGTAAGCGGAGGAGTGTTGTGACGCCCCAAGACCGACGCTTCAGACACCTACCATGTTTTCCGTTGTCGCCGGGTGTTTTATTTGTTTTTTGCATTTCATCATGGCATCATCCGCATTGCATCGGCACTCGTTGCCGTCATTGTTTTCATAAAACTTGCATCCCCTCGTAGTTGCCACGTCCCCCTTGCCTTCTTTGACCGTTCCGAGACCAACGATGTTTTCGGTTCCCTCTTGTCAAACCACCTAACCTCTCTCGTCAAATTCCCCGAACCCGACCCGCTCAATCATCACCGTTGCATTCAGATCATCCCCAAACATCTATAAAACATCCCCGTTTTCTTATTTAGACCCCTACCTATTTATTTCTCGACCGTTCAATTGTGATCGGAGGGACGAGGTAGCCCTACCCAAAAATTCACTCGCTATATAAAGTAGATCAACCCAGGAGGCTTGTCCCATCAGTCCAATCCCGCCGCCGCAAACGGTCTCGATCCACCTCGAGATCCCCTTCTCCTCGTTTTCCTCCACCCACCAACAGGAGCCCGACCTCCTTCTCTCCGACCCCGAGCACCCAATCCACCCCTCGCCGAGCCTCCGTGCAGCAGCCGCCTCCCCGTGCGCGTCTCCTGCATCTTCGTCCTCCAGCCGTGCCTGAGGCAATCGCCCCCTCTGCTTCCCGAGCGCCACCGCAACAACAGATGCAGGTCCCCTGCCTCATCCCCTTGCACCGTCAAGCCACCCGAGCACCTCCTCTTCCCGAGGCCCGAGCTCGTCCAACCTCCCATAACCCCGCGTCCCGTCCCGATTCAGGAGGAGAGGAGCTCCTCCCGAAGCTTTTTCTTCGCCATCGCCGTTCGGCGCCGTCGGTGAGTCGTCCGCCAGGAACTGCGCCACGCCCCTGCGTCCTCATCGTCCCTCTCTTCCTTCCCCTCGTTTCCTCTCCCGTTTCTCTCTTCTCTCTCACAATGCTCTCTCTCTCTGTCTCAACAGGGAACTGAGCTGCCATGACCGTCCCCCCTTGTTTTCCCTCGCGCGGAAGCCGCTGCAGCCCCCTCGACCCGGATCCACGCCAGCGCCATCAAACCACCCCCGCCTCCAGCGCCGGCGATCGCCAAACCAATAGGCCATCCCCTTGCGTCCCTCCTTCTGCTTCTTTCGCTCTTCCTCCACTAGATCTTGTTGCCTGGCTGACCGCCGCAACCTGCAGGAGCTTCAGGGAAACGGCGCTGCCGCTTCAAGTCTCCCCCATGCCGCTCGAGACCGCTGGTGCCTCATCCCGGACCTCCTGCGATGCCTGCTGCCGTCGCCTTCCTCCAGCATCGCCGGTCTCACCTGCTGCTGCCGCTGTTTCCCCTATTGAACGAACGAGCACGACCCCAGTCCCAAGTCCAGTTCGATCCCCTGCGCGTTGACCACGCGCCTGGGCCTCCTCTGCTCCGGCCCGGCACCTCAAAGCCAAGCCGGACTGCTTCGGCCTCCTCCACCGACCGGCCCATGAGGCCTGGTGGTCAGCCCCCGCCCCCTGTGCACTGTTGGGCCAACCTCTATTGCGGCCCGTTCATGTTTTTTCTCAGTTATGCGAATTTGTCTAATTTCCAGAGTTTACAGATTTACAGAAAAACCCTCAACATCATGCATATAATAATTCCAGAACCATGCATCATATTAAAATGTTTTCAACATGTAAAGTGCTTAGAATTTCATCTAGTTTCATAATATGAAACTTTCATCCATGTTAAAAATGTTTAACTTGTTGTTTGTTTAATTTTGCATAAATGTCATGTTAAAATGATTTATTTCATAACTAAATAACCGTAGCTCCGAATTAAATAAACTACATATGTAAATTGTCTAGAAAAATGCATAGTTTAACATGGTGCACTTTGTTTTACTGTTTAACAATATTAAAATATGTTTTAGGCAGAACAGTAGCAAACTCGAAATATGCATATGCGGATTTTCCGGAATTGTTGTTTGTTGTTCCGGCCTCATTTAAACTTGCCTAAATAGTTAGTTTACTTATGCTTCACCCCTTGCCATGTTTAATAACATTTAATATTGTTGGGTACATAATTGAGAGAGAACTAAATAATTGATGTGGTGTCTCGTCAATATGCAACTCGTTGCATATTGAGCTCCACTTAATTTGTAGTGTTGTTTGTTGCACTTTTTCGTGCCATGCCTCATTAAACCGGACATGCATCATACTTGGTTGTGCATCATGCCATGTTTATTCTTGTGTGTTTACCATGTTGTTTGCTTCTTTTCGGTTGTGCTTCTCTTTGATAGTTCCGGTTATATTGCGATTGTGGGGATTCGTTCGACTACGTCCATTTGTCTTCTTCATGGACTCGTTCTTCTTCCTAGCGGGATTTCAGGCAAGATGACCATACCCTCGAAATCACTTCTATCTTTGCTTGCTAGTTGTTCGCTCTATTGCTATGCCGCGCTAACTACCACTTGCTATACCATGCCTCCCATATTGCCATGTCAAGCCTCTAACCATCCTTTCCTAGCAAACCGTTGTTTGGCTAAGTTACCGCTTTTGCTCAGCCCTTCTTATAGCGCTGCTAGTTGCAGGTGAAGATGAAGTTGGATCCATATTGGAACATGGATATTTGGGATATCACAATATCTCTTATTTAATTAATGCATCTATATACTTGGTAAAGGGTGGAAGGCTCGGCCTTACGCCTGGTGTTTTGTTCCACTCTTGCCGCCCTAGTTTCTGTCATACCGGTGTTATGTTCCTTGATTTTGCGTTCCTTACACGGTTGGGGATTTATGGGACCCCCTTGACAGTTCGCTTTGAATAAAACTCCTCCAGCAAGGGCCAACCTTGGTTTTACCATTTGCCTACCTACCACCTATACCTTTCCCTTGGGTTCTGCAGACTCAAGGGTCATCTTTATTTTAAACCCCCCCGGGCCATTGCTCCTCTGAGTGTTGGTCCGAAACGGGCAGCCTGCGAGGCCACCTCGGGGCAACTCGAGGCCTGGTTTTACTTGTAGCTTGAACTATCCGGTGTGCCCTGAGAACGAGATACGTGCGACTCCTATCGGGATTTGTCGACACATCAGGCGGCTTTGCTGGTCTTGCTTTACCATTGTCGAAAAGTCTTGTAACCGGGATTCCGAGACTGATCGGGTCTTCCCGGGAGAAGGAATATCCTTCGTTTACCGTGAGAGCTTGTGATGGGCTAAGTTGGGACACCCCTGCAGGGTATAAACTTTAGAGAGCCGTGCCCGCGGTTATGTGGCAGATGGGAATTTGTTAATGTCCGGTTGTAGAGAACTTGACTTAATTAAAAAGCATCAACCGCGTGTGTAGCCATGATGGTCTCTTTTCGGCGGAGTCCTGGAAGTGAACATGGTTCGGGTTATGTATGAACGTAAGTAGCTTCAGGATCACTTCTTGGTCACTTCTAGCTTCTCGACCGTTGCGTTGCTTCTCTTCTCGCTCTTATTTGCGTACGTTAGCCACCATATTTGCTTAGTGCTTGCTGCAGCTCCACCTCATTACCTTATCCTACCCATAAGCTTAAATAGTCTTGATCTCGTGGGTTTTGAGATTGCTGAGTCCTCGCGACTCACAGATACTACCAAAACAGTTGCAGGTGCCGATGATGCCAGTGCAGGTGATGCTACCGAACTCAAGTGGGTTTTCGACGAGGTCCTTGGTCGTTACTATGTTTCGTTTCCTGATGATCAGTAGTGGAGCCCAGTTGGGACGATCGGGGATCTAGCATTTGGGGTTATCTGCTTTTCATTTGGTTTTGACCGTAGTCGGTCCATGTGTGTATTTTGAATGATGTATGATTTATTTAAGTATTGTGTGAAGTGGCGATTGTAAGCCAACTCTTTATCCCATTCTTGTTCATTACATGGGATTGTGTGAAGATGACCCTTCTTGCGACAAAACCACCATGCGGTTATGCCTCTAAGCTGTGCCTCGACACGTGGGAGATATAGCCGCATCATGGGTGTTACAACTCTCTTATGTCAAACTGAGTGTGCGCCTTCGCGAAACCGTAAATCTGGTGGCAAGTTTCCTTCGTGGCTTACCTTAGTCGGATCCAAATCATGAGGTCGTGAGATTTTAGGACTCTTGAGGATCCTGTCGATCCTCCTGAGGGGGGCCTCGTGAGAGGCGGGCACCAGTTGTGGCGTTAGCGGGCGTGCGGCACACATGTGTCTCTCCCTGTCCAGCCCGCGAGGGGCTCGTGAGTGGAAGGCGAGGGGCGTAAGTCCCGAAATAAGGCAGGAACCGATAGCAACAAATCGCTTCAAATGAGAAAAGTCACCCCCCGCGCGCATCGATAAAAACTCAGCTTCAACTTAAAACCAAATCCAGAAGGCAGAGTTACAGAAAAGAGATCCAAAGCAAATGGCCGTGTCCGGGCCTAGTCTAGTCTTCTGTCTTCTCACCAGCATGGAGCTAAGTGCTGCCATTAGGCGTGGGAGGGAGCCCCGGAGGCCCGAGGGCAGCTCTCCGGAGACTCTGGGGCGTGTAAAGCCCCACTCATTATTACGTGAGAGTGTCACGGGCGGCGATCTTCACAGGCACTGGGCCTTCTTCACAGGTACCAGCCTTTCTTCATATCGCCAGGCGAGGGCCCCACCTTGCACCATCCTCGACCACCTTTGAGCCGACCGGCAACCAGGACGACACAAAAGGAGGGAAAGGGGACGCCAGCGGTGCCCTCGGTGACCACGAGTCCTCTGCCAGGGGTAGGCTTTTCAGCACCTCCCTAGCAGAGGGCCTACCTCCGGGGGGGACCTTGCTCCGTGCGACGTGGGGAGGGATCTGGCTCCCGACTCCTTTTCTGCGGCCCCCAGCGCGATCCCCCTGGCGGGAGGGAAGTCGCCGAGCTGGGGCCGCCAGCCGCTGTGGTGACCTGATTCTTCTGCGACCCATGGTTAGCGTAAGCTTGCTCCTAGGGGATTAGTGGTACCCTGTATTTGTTGTCGACGGCGCAGTTGGCGGGGCTCGCCGGCGGCTCCTGGAAGGCTTCAGCTCCTAATTCCTCCTCCTCCCAACCAGGCCTGAGGAACAAGCTAGGGTCGTCCTCCGGCGTGTACTCCTGGTCCATCTTGCGGGGTACCTAGGCTTCCGGGGCTGTTATGCCAAACACCTCACCGTAGTGCCCCACACTCCACGTCGCCCGGCCCAACGCAGCGTCCTGAGGATGATAGTGTGCCGCCTCGCTGCTCGTGCCCATGCTCATTGGAGGCGGCGTGGGGGAAATGGGGCCCCCGGCGCCGCCGGCCGTCCCGGTGTCGATGAAGCCCCCATGCACACCTGAGGGCGCGTGGTTGCGGTGGGGCCCAACGTGAGATCCAGTAGCGGCCCGAGAAGCAAAAAGATAGCAAAAAGGCGGCGCTCCTGACGCCGCCGCATCCAGCAGCTCAGCGACACATTCCAGCAGTGCATCCCGGCCGCTCTCCATCAGTCGGCAGCGCAGCAACTCCCGCGCCACCGTGAGCGCGGCCTGCATGTTTTCCTGCTCCCACCGGGTGTGTGGCGCCGTTGCCGCGGTGTGGTTTGCGGCCCTTGTAGCGGCTCGCGCTTGTCGCGGGGTGAGGCACTACAAAAAAAATACACTTCCGTGATGATACGTGTTTGTCACAGTAGGTCGCTTTTTTTGTCATGCATGTACATCCATGACAAATTTATGACAGAATCAAGATAGTCATACCTGTACTGTCATAGAAGTGTTTCATGACATTACCAAAATTATCATCACGGAAGTGTCCACTTCCATGACGATAAATCGCGCGTCACAGAAGTGCTTTCGTCAAGGGTGACCGACACGTGGCATCCACCGTGACGGAACGCCGTTAACCTATCGGGTCGGGTTTTGGATCCGATAACCCGTTAATAGCCCCGACCAATGGGAAATTTCCACGTATAAAATTCTTATTGTCCGGACGAAACACGTGCCAGCTCGTTAGTGGGTCAGATAGGCGCCTATGAAATGTCGACACGTGGCACGGCCCAACAGAGGCCCATTCCCGCGAAAAGGCCGGCCTGTTTGACTTGGTCAAAAGCTGGCGTGCCGGCTCATGAAAAGCCTGTTAACGGCCTATTCGCATATAGCCCATTTACAGCCCGCTAACCAAGGCCCGTTACGCCCTATCTGAATTAGGCCCAGTAGCGTCATCTGGGCCATCCAATATGATTCCAGCCCATTTTCACTTCTGGCCCATGTATGGCCCATGACGTCTTTCTGCCCATATGAGGCCCTATGTAGCTCTTGGCCTATTAACGGCCCGTGGTGAAACTGGCTCGTAATGAATAGTGTATCACTTTACACCCATTAACGGCCCGTGGTGAAACTGGCCCGTAATAAACAGTGTATCACTTTATACCCATTAACGGCCTGTTATTCTGTTGGGCCGTTTCCAGCCCATGTTATCTTTCGGCCTTCTTAGAGCCCATTTATTCTTGGGCTCATTTCCAGCATTCGTTTACTTACGGCCCGTTACTGTCATTTTCTGCTTGTGGGCCAAATTCAGCCCGTGGTTACAGTCGGCCCGTTTATGGTCCGTTAATACGTTGGGCCGTTTTCATAGCGTCATCAAATACGGCCTATTAACGATGGTCCATTACGGTCGGCCCATGAACGGACGATTCCAACTCTAGACCGTTTATGGCCATAATGCGGCCTGTTATTGGCCCATGTTTGGCCAATCAATCATACGGCCCGTATAAGGCCCATTGATGATACAGCCCGTAGAAGGCCCATTGTTTCTAGGGCTCATTACTGTTTCTACGGCCCGTAAAAGGCCCACTATTTCTACGGCCCGTAGGAGGCCCAGTGTCACTACAGTAAATATTAGCCCATGGTTATTGTGGCCTAGTTTTAAAAAATAGGTTATTGCAGCCACTAGTTAACCGCGGAAAAAGAACTGCAATGACTACAAGCAAACAAATAAACAAGACAACAAGGAAATAAATAAGCAAACAACTAACGCTAGGCTATCACGGCTATTACACATATTACATCCACTGGGCATCAAAGTTCGCCACCAGTGCAAATATAGGGAACAAAGCAGCATATCATATACACTGGCTGTCCAAATTGGCCACCAGTGCAAATAAACACGGCAGCAAAACAAGAGCATAACTGAAACAACTTCAAAAGAGCTCAAGAAACGTTATCCTGGGTATCCACCATGCTGGCAATAAGCTTAGCAAGCTGATTAGCTTTGTCCTGTTTGGCGCTAAAATCCTCCAACGCTTGCTGTTGCACCAGAAAGTATGCATCTGAATGCTCCAGGGACTTCCGCAGTCCTTCCGCTTCTTGTCGCAGCACAGCTGATTGATGTCTTTCAGCTTGTAGTTGAGACTCAAGAAACCGAACTGATTCAGACAGTGAGTTTGAATAGCTTGTGCAAGCGGTAGTGGCCAGTAACTCCAACAATAAACCAGGACAGGATGTGTCACTATCCTAAACCTTATCTGCATTACTTCCTTTACCGTTGCTTAATAAGGCACTCTTCCCCAATATTCTGTCAGCATTCTAAAAGAAGAAACAAGCAGACACATAACAAGTTTAGCATGTGCCCATTTCTGGGCAAACCGAATGAAACTCTCCTCGTCTTGAAAGATTTGCAGCCCAGCAGGGCCGATAAAGCAAGTAGGCCTTGTTTGGGTATTTCTTTAAAGAAATAGAACTGGGCTAGCCATTTTCAGCAAGAAAAAAACACAACTGGGCTCATGATGTGGTAAACATAAATAAAACCCTGGCTAGACAGGCCACAGCCCCCGCACAGCCCCGTTGTTACCCTGATCCGTCGCTAAAATAAGTATAAATAACAAGTGCTTGTTCCTAAAAAAAACTGTGCGACTTGCTGGGTCCGTGGTGTCAGCCGCTCGTAGTGTAATTCTCTCGTTTATTGACTATGTTGAAAATGGCGTGAGCCCCAAATGTCCAGCCTTTCCTATGAAAGTTTAGAGCCCATTTGATGTGCTAGTTCGAAATAAGTTTATGGGTGCTGGTGGGGGCTAATCACTTGGCTTCTGTAATGCACAGTGAGCTCAAGCAGCCGGCGAGAGTGATGTTATTTCCCTTGGTTTGGATTTGTTACAATATTTCACTCTAAGTTAAACGAATGGCAAGCCATTTGCCTTGTTTCAAAGAAAATATGACAGTCACAGCCGAGTTGAAAAGGGCAGGAACATCTAACTCCAACTTACAAACTGTACAAAAGCACGAGGGTTAATTGTTCATCAGGCTTACAAAAAAACCAGATTGAAAAGGGCAACAACATCTAACTCCAGCACTGTTTTCGGCAGTCACAGTCAAATGGATCGGTCAGGTCCATAGAATGAACATCCTGGGTCGTAAAATTTACTGGATTATGACCACAATATGTTGTAAATAGAAGCCCAACACGTTCAGAAGCTCTTTTGCCCACCTGAAACTCCTTTTTTTGCTCTTCGACATACCCATCCATCAAAACCATGCTGCTGATAAACTTAAGCCTGATGCACAGTAGTAACCTCGCATTCAGCAGGAACAATGTGACAAATCTTGTGTTTGCACGGTTGGCTACATATCGTTCTAGTGTTATTGTCTTCAATCGAATCTCATGAGAAGTGAGAAAATCCCGATGCTTATGAATCCACCGATTGGTTATAACTTTCTTACCTCGTCCTGTTGCCTAAATAGACATGAAGATTGAAAACAGTTAAGGTCTAAAAGAAGAGTGTCGAAAGAACAACAGCTGAACGGTTAATTCTAGTACACTATATGCGGGCTTCCAATGTGCGTGAAATTATCACCTTTATATACAACTTCTCCAGACATGGAAAGCATTGCAGCAAGCCAATAATCTTGTTCAGATCAAAACTATTCATTTGGATATATAAGATCTTGACAGAATCCAGCACCATTGATAGGCCATCCATGGAGAAACTCTTCATTGAGCATAGAACATAATACTAGTACAAAATGTGTACTCCAAGATGATATATAAATTATGTGCAGAAATTTAAAATGCAGCTTATGATTACAAGTGTAGATGATAATATAAAGTACCTGAAGAACTGTGGAGCCAAACACCATATTGAAATGAGCACAGATATCATGTATTACACCCAAGGTCTCCAGTTTAGGCGTAGAGAGGACGGTTATTCGCAACGGTGAATAACTAGAATCAAGGATCAACCTTTGAAGTGAAGGGGCATCTTGGATGATGAGCTGCCTTCCATCAAAAGAAATTCCAATTCTTACAAGGTTAGGCGACTTTATTTGGAGACAACCGATTCTAACTGTGAAAACAAGCACCAAGCACTCTGATATACGAACCCGCACAAGTGAATGATGCTGTGCAATGAGGCCTCCGATATACGAACCCGCACAAGTGAAAGTTTCTTGAGAAATGGGAATCGAAGGTTTAGTACCAGATTGTCTGGTAGGTAGCACTGCGCAAAGGTGGCAGTGTGGAGAGAGGACGAAAACCCCGAGATGGACATCGGTGCTGAGGGCACAAGTTCATGGCATTCGGTATGTGGTATGTGATTTCCAGGGGAATAGTAGAACTCAAGCAGCTGTAGTTCTGTGAATTCAGGGGATTCCAGCCAGGCGTCCACCATGCAGGGCATGGTATGCTTGCTCATGTAGCATGACGGGATGCAGAGGCTCTGAACGGAGCCCTGGTGGGAGGAGATGATGGCTTTGGGGATTTCAAAATCATTGAAGAGAGATAGCTGACGACAGTCGAGATTAAGGGGAACGGCGCGCCATAGAGGGCGCCACCGAATTGAGAGGATTTGGGTGCGGTAGCAATCCTTGGTGGGGAGAAGCAAGATGATCTCCCCAAGGATGGCGTCCGGGAGATCGCTGATGCGGTCCACCCGAGATTCTACGGGTTCCTGGGATCCGGTGGGGGCGGGGTCGCCGCTTCTCCCCGCGCTGCTGAGTGTGGGATCTACAACAGGCGTCACCGCTGGCGGGAGCCTCATCTTCTTGGCGCTGGGGTCAGTCGACTCCATTTTCCTCGAGGGCGTCGCATCACGCTCATGGATTTGAGCAGAGTAACGAATGACGAGCCTAGTTGTAGTGCGAGCGAAGAAGAAGGGGAGCTGGGGGTTTTCTGTAGGAGTGAGGAAGAAGGGGAGCTAGGGTTTTCTGTAGGAGCGAGGAGGAAGAAGAGCACCCAGGTTTTTATGGGAGAGGGGGGGGGGCGGTGTGCTGGGTGTGGGTAGCGCATCTCATTCAGTAAATATATGGGCTTTTGAATTGATTTTACTATTTACTAGTGTGGATGGGCTATTTTGTCTTGGGACCCGAGAAACAATTACTACTAGTACAGTGGAGACACTCTATAGCTACCCAGAAAAACAATTACTACTAGTACAGTGGAGACACTCTACCACTTCTGGCTCCCCCTAGGTCATTGAAACGTCTCCCTCTACTGAATGTCATTATACTTTTGTTCACCGACATGCGGGCCATGCAGCGCGCGGGCCCAAATGCCATCCACCAAATTAGAAGACAGTATGCAGGCGGAGAGTTACCCTGGTCGTAGCGCGGTAGTAACGAGTCGTCGTATCACAAAACCCCACCTCCCCGCAGTCTAAGTTTGACGGACGAAGCAACCATCATTTCACTCTTCGTTGAATCCCCTTCTCCCTCACCATCTTCAAGAAAGGCAACACTTGCATCTGCCACTGTTATTCTCTCCGAACGAAGGGAAGGTAAGCGGATCCGTGATGTTGGTATATTTTTGTTCAGAGGAAAAAAAGAACTTTTGCAAAGCAGTAACCGATCCTCACTCTCTTTTTTGTTTCATTGTCATTGCGATTGTGTTTTCCTTTCAGTGGTCTCCTAGTATTCGTCAGTTTCATGATGGACCAAGGAGAACCAGGCAAAGATCTGCCGATATTGGAGCAGACGCGGGAGGCTGATCCCCACGAGACAGAGAGCTCCAAGAAGACGGAGGCAACCATCGAGGCGAAGCCAGATACTGAGATGGTCAACGCCCCGTGTGAGGTTACAGCCCCCGCGGCACTGCAGGAGCACTTTTCCCCCTTCGAGGATGTGTCCCCCCTCCCGCTGAGCTGCCCAAGGTGATTTCCTTCTTTGCTGATCTCGATTGTGGTTTTTCATCTAAGTATGTGGTGATTTTTTTAGAAAAGGAAGTATGTGGTGATTAATAATGTAAAATTTTATTAGCTCAGATGCCATGGTATACGTAGTGGTTTAAATAACTTGTGTTTCTTATACTGAAAAGTAATTCAGAATTTGTTTCTGTTTCAATTAGAGCCCTGATGCAGACAAGGATTGTGTGGTTGTACATGTCACTCGCTATGAGGCGGATGACCTGAATATACGCACTGGGAAAACAGAGTTCTTAGGCTGTTGGATCCTGAAAGCCATTTGTGGTTATACCAATGAAGAGTTGTATTCCAGCCTCACTGTTGTCAGGCGTGTTGTCTAGGGTGTACTGAAGCACAAGAAGTTCAAAGCTACTGCTTCGTTTGTGAGGAATACTGTTCTTGTCAAGCTTACGCAGGAAGATGACGTGGCATGCCTCCACAAACAAGTTTATAAGTGGAAAGGCCACAAGGTTGTCTTCATGAAGGTTCACAGGATTGAGCTGCTGCGGGATGTCCTCGATGATGTTCATGGCAAGGTCCGTCTTGTGTCCAGCCCAAATTAGATCGAGGCATGAAATAGTTTCCCCAGCCAGTGTTTAATAGTAGTTTGGATTGTGTCTAATTATCTGAACCTTGCCTGTTATCGACCCCTCTGGGGCTAGTACTCTGTTTGAATCCGTCTACGGGAACTACTGCTACTTTTGTGTGCCCGTGAATCATGTGAGAACCATCATAATTGTTGCCGAAACAGATGCGCCCTCACTAGTTTTTTCATGAATATGGCATGGTAAGACATAAGTTGTCATGGTTTATCATACGAGCAGTGTGTGTTTTGATGAAATAGAGAACTCGTTCGAGAACCGTGCGCTGACGTATACATAAGTACTTGTAAACACTGTTGGTGCTACCCCACTTGTAAGCAGTTGTGCAAAACACGGCACATTGGCTCAGCTCGCTTCAACACTAGGCTATCGACCAGCTAACAATCAACAATCTGCTGTCTGACATATAAGCAACTATGTATCTTGTTACAGTGGTTCATGCAATTAATTGAGGCCACAATGTAATAAATTCCAAACGTTCACACGCTAGTCCAGCGCTCATGTGAAACACTCACATTAAACTCGTCTTCATAAAAAACTTGAAAAGCATAAGTTAAGCAATTTTATACATCTCAATGATTCATAGAACACATCAAACATATACTAGTTCACAGCAAAAGAAAAGTTGTGAGAAGGTTTACAAATCAGGAAAAAACAAGCAAGGCTTCTCTCTGAGCAAAGGGCCTCCCGGCAGGCTCAAATTTCCTGGACTTCACTCTGGTTTTTTCTTGTTGCCACCATTCAGGGTTAGGTTCTCTCATTCCAGAATAACCAATTATAATTGTGGTCTCAGCTGGAATGCTGAACTAAACCATGCAGTGTACTGACCAGGTGAAATTCTTGTGCATTCCACTAAATTTAAGCACCGCTATTTGCAGAAATAAGCAGACCACAATGCCTCTTGTCCGCGCACCTGTCCAAAAAACCGCCATGCAGCCGTGCCAGCTAGTCCTCGGTCCATGGATGAACTGGTAGAAAGTGCATTCCGGACTAGGATGCAGTTGTTTTCACTCGTCCCTGCACTGCAATCAGGAAGTAAAACGTACGAATCAGCTTCTTTTAGATTGCGTTGGTCATTCTACCTTAGTTACTACCAATGTAGGGATACCTTGAAGACGGGAGGTTAGACGGCGGCAACAAGGGATAGCCATCTCATTTTGCGCAGTTGTACTAAAATTGAGGTGTGTGCTTTTGATTGCGCGGATAGAAACGATACGGAGACAGACATCCGAAACGATATGGAGACAGACATCCCTGTTTGCGCAAATAAGAACTACAGTTATTTAAACAGTGACAGATATTACTACTTTCCCCCGTTTCCTCTTAGAACCAAGTCCTAGATTCATGCTACAGCTTTCCAACTTTCTTCCCTGTTTGAACCAACGCTTTGAGTCGACTGTATGAAATAGCTTTACTTCTAATAATAGTAGAAGTCTAGGTGGCTTTGGAACAGCGGACGGAAGTAGAAAAGGATCCACACGAAGGGAGTTGGGGCAGTACAGCAAGGCAGGTTTCGAAGGAATATATACCTGAGGGTCGTCGGCATGTCGCAAAGACAGCGTCGGGAGGCCGCATTTTGGCCACAATACCGCAGGGAGGAAGAAGGGGTCGGAGGCCCTCCCGAGCCGGCGCTCTCTCGGAGAGAACGACACGGCCGCCGATCGGGACGCGCGGGCAGCTGTTGGTATCCTCCCTCGCCGCCGACGACAGCGTGAACGATGCACCTAGACCCCTGCCCCGGTCGAGGTTGTCCGGCCAGATTTGTGACCAGCCATGAGCTAAGAGAGAGTGTGGCCACCTATGTGTTGCTTAGATCTGGAGAGCATGAGAGAGTGAATGAGAGGAACCCTAGTAAAGCAAGCGCTAAGGCTCCTGCTTTTATATATAGTGGAGTGATTTTGTTGTACCAGCTTCAAAAAAATGCGCTCCTACGTGTACCCGCGAGTGGGTGTGAGAGAACTAGTGCGTGCGTGCACCGCTTCTCTTTGTGAGAGTACAATATACTATGCCCAAAGAACGTTCGCCGCAAGAGTAATAGTACAAGTGTGTGACGTGTGAGCTAAAATAAAATGTGCGCGCCGTCTTTTGTTTTTTAGAAGTTCTAAGGGTAGGGTGTGAAGAGCACATATGTGCGTGACGTCTACCTGCAGATAGACGGTGGGTGCGACGAGTCTGCGAGAGGACTCGGGAGAGTCGTGACTCGTGAGGGTGCGTGTGCGTGAGAGAGAGGGGGGCACGTATCAATGCAATGCATGTGTTCATAAATCATTATCCAACAAACGTTCGCCACAAGCCTTTTCCTGACGAACGCCGTAAGAACCGTTAGATCGGCACCCGACAGTGTCAGTTTTGCCATGTCATTTAACAGAACAGCCACTCCTCCTACACACAAATCTTCCACGTGAGTGTTAGCAACTGACGTATGCTCCATCTGTTCCGAAATGCAGTGCATATAGCTTTATTGAAAATTTGAACCTCGCAAACTTTTACCGAGTTTTCGTGTACCAAATTGCACATGTAGAATACCATGTATATGTCATTTCATTCATCTTCGAGAGGTAACTATAAAGTTGGGTGAGGAGTCTACAAAGAAAGACCATCGTATCACCCGCAGCAATTTCAAGCATCCTTTAGTGTCGAGGAATATCATAGGAACTCTATATGATATGATTTTTATAGGATTTTTTCCTTTAGAGCCAATTGGTTCATAGGAATAGATTCATATACTCCACATTTCAAAGGAAATAAACATGATATCATTTCTATAGCTTTAGAGCCACTTGGTTCATATGAATGGATTCCTATACTCCCTTAATTTCAAAGGAAAATAAATATTAGCGTATATTCAATAGAAAAGTTCCTATGATATCAACCAAATTACATCTCTTTTCTAATCCCTCCTCATAGGAATTGAGATACATGTCATCTCTACATTCAATAGAAAAGTTCCTATGATGTGAACCAAATGACATCTCTTTTCCAATCCCTACTCATAGGAATTGAGATGCTCCATGTCATCTCTTTCCCTACAACTTCCATGTATACATCTTCTATTCCTAAATAGATAGTACAACCCACTAGTAGCTTTTTTCCAAAACATGCAACTATGGCACAAGAACTATATAGTGTGCCAATAACTTTGAAAGATGGTCGCTGGATGAAGCTAACCCGACAGTGCAGAGATAGGCAAATCCGAGCACTACTGGCCGTTGGATATCATCAACATTCCACCAGATCAGCCACATGTACAATTTAGAAGACTCCATGGTTGAACTTAAGTATAATGCACAAACCTCAAAACACAAGCACTTCTCCTTTGTTCTAGAATCTTCTGTATCATAATTGATTATTTTTTTCTAAATGAATTGCCATTATTTGTTTTTTACTTTATGATTTACTCCCTCCGTTCCAAAATAGATGACCCAACTTTGCACTAACTCAAAGTTAGTGCAAAGTTGGGTCATCTATCTTGGAACGGAGGGGTACAATGCACAACCCCATGAATCTTAACATTTTTATAAAACTTATTGATTTTGAATGAGATGAACTATAAGAACTAAACGAACATCTACATCATGCATATATGACTCAAAGCTTTACATGCTATAGTGTGTATTTATTCATAATTTGGTTTCGAAATCTCATGCGTTCAATACATGTGTACTCCCTCCGTCCGCGAATAAGTGTACTTCTAGCCTTTGTTCTAAGTCAAAGTTTTAAAATTTTGACCAAATATATACAAAAGAGTAGTAACATATATGACATAAAATTGATATATTATGAAATTACAATTCAAAACGAATCTAGTGATACTAATTTAGTGTCATAAATGCTGCTACTTTTCCCTATAAAGTTGGTCAAAGTTTTAAAACTTTGACTTAAGACAAAAGCTAGAAGTACACTTATTCATGGATGAAGGGACTACCTTACTAGTAGTTTTGAGTAGAGTAGCAAATTTCACGCGGCCCCGGGTATATCAAAATGCAGGGCCCATGCATCATTGCCTTTCGGTCGAACCTACGTCTACAATTTTTTGTATGTACTATATCTCCACTGGTCCCCGAATCCAAAATGTTGCCTCGTTCTCGTAAAACCAAGCGGCCCACACATATTTAAGGCGTCGGCTCGAACCCGTTTAATACTACATGGCCCCGCATGCCGTAGTACTCCTACAAACCCTACCGCCGCACTCATCATCGGTTTTCTTCAAGAGGACGAGGGAGAAGCCGATTTGTAGTGGAGGCGCTTTCAGAAAAAAGGATCTACAGTGGAGACCCTACCCTAGGGTGCCCTAGGTAGCTGCCGCACGCATCATTGTTTTCTCTTTTCTTTATGCTCTAGCGCCCTAGAGTGAAATGATGGTTGCTTCGTCCGTCCAGCTTAATGCGGGAAAGGTGGGGCTTTGTGATTTGACCCCTCGTCGCTCATTTTCTACTACTACGGCGCTACGACCGGGGTGCCTCCAATTCCAACCGCTGCTCCGAACTGTAATTTGGTGCATCGCATGTGGAACAAGACGGTGGATGAGCCACATGTCGGCCAAAGGGGTCCTGTTAAGTGTGTCTCCATTTTGTGTGCGGACTGACCCTGCTTGAGTTGCTACGCCAACACGACAGGAGCAGCCTACCACTTGGCTTTGCTCATTAGTGAATCCCGACTATATTGATCTAAAAAGATACGTGCTGAACTACCCTCTCCGTCTTGGTTTTCTTATTTTTAGGCATCTCGGTTTATAGGGCCTGCACGTAGTTCTAGGTCATCCATTTGACTAACTAAATAGGAGTTACTATGTCACAAAAAGTATATCATTGGATTCTTAAACGGATGTAGTTGTATTTAAAAGTCGAGGGCGGGGCTTTTCCTGCGCGGTAGGTGGCGGGGCAGTTCCGCCTAGTCGGTTCGACAGAGACGCGAGAAGACGAGGGAGTAGCTGCTGCAAACGTAGGGCTGTGTGATTTGACAGCGAGTTACTGCTGGATAGGTGGGGCCCCGTGATTTGACTTGTCATTATCATTTTAACTGCAGCGCTACGACCGGCGTGAGTCTCCTAGATTCCTGACCACCTCCATACAGGTGCCTCTCCCAATGCTCCACCATGTAGTAGATGCTGGCTCTTGCATGAGAGCCCACTTCTCCACTTTTTCCTTGCCTCTCTTTCCTCCACATATGCAAAAATGCCATGTAAAGCGCACTATTGTACTTACTTTTACTTGCTCCTACAGGTGCTTAAGCTTGCCACATAGGCATAAAGTCTGATGTGGCAAGTTAATCAAGAAGAGAGAAACTAGTTTGGTGACCCAAGGAAGAAACGGTGCTAAGCGCGTGTACCTAGGTGAAAAGACAATTTTGAGTCTATAGCTAATTAAATGAAGCAAACTTAGCAACACCATTTCATTGGAAGAGGTCACTCCTTGGCAAATGCAATAAATACACGCGCTTACTAGTACCGTTTCTTCCTTGAGTACGAAGAAAGAGATAGAGAGGAGTAACAAAAAATACACTTATAGCCAACCTTGTTGTAGTATGAGTGACTAAGTGATGACTATGTATGACATGCCAACATCAGATAGCCTAACGCACCGTGTTAAATCTCCAAGGGCGCGATCGCGCGAGCGACGCGACGGTCGTGGTAGGCGCGACCATGATACGGGCTGCTGGCAGCCCTTGGATCTGAGATCAAACGGTCGCATGCTAAGTTGCTGAAAATTTGTAGAATAACCCTCCAGGATAGGATATTCACCCATAGGTCTTGAATCATGCCATGCAACCATTCGATCTCAGATCCAAGGGCTCTCGGAAGCCCGTATCATGGGAGAATGGAAAGCCACTACCCTGCCGTTCGCACGCTGGCAGTTCACTCCTACTCGTCCCCGCACATCTTTCAATACTACAGCGGTTCGCTCCTAGTCGTCCCGTCCATTCTCATTACAGCAGTTCCACTAATCCTAACCCTCCTCCCAAATCCATGGCATCCCAAATCTCCAGGATCGGCGGTGAGTACAAGGTTAGAACCATCACCGGCGATGAGTTCGACGTCATCTACACCCGTTCTTCCACGATGGTGAAAGGATGCCTTTCTCGCTTCAAACGCATGTTCGAAAACTCAGATGATGAGTGGGTCGCTGGGCTAGATGTTGAGTACACCACAGTCCTGGGACGAGAGAAGGATCTAAAGGACGAAGAGAGGAAGAAGCCCGCCGTGATCCAGGTTTGCGTGCATGACTTATGCTTGGTCTACCACATATGCCATGCCAACGTTGAGTGCCAGGATTTTAAGGACTTCCTCGGGAGCAACCTAGTCAAATTCGTTACTGTAGACTTTGGTAACGACAAAGAAATCCTGGGTCAGATAGGCCTTGTTGTAGGCAACCCCTTCGACCTCCAGAAGAATCGGCTGGTGCCCTCTTGTCAGCCTTCAATGCTGACCCTGGCAGGAGCCATTGTTCATCCTTCATACGGTAAACTGGAGAAACCTCCAGACACGTTTCATCGTCATGCATGGCAGCGGAATGTACTAGATATAGACCACATCCACTACGTTGCAATGGATGGCTACCTTTGCTTCAATATCTACAAGGGTTGGATGAAGAGCAACAACCAAGTGTGCGGTTCAAGCAAAGAAGTATCGGCCAAGAGGAATAGGGACAAGGACGAAGTCAAGGACGTGGACGAGGAATCCGAGTAAGGTGGCAGTGTCATTGCTCATGGTGGTTCTAAACTTCTAATGCAGTGTCTACCGGATTAGTTGCATAGTTTAATTTCAGGTGTGCTTAGTTTAATTTGAGGGGTGTGTTGTGCTGAGCCCCCAGCAGAACTATGTTATGTTTCTTCTCGTTACTTTAACTCTTCAATATGTACATACTACTAGTATTTATTTAATTGAATTTAGCACCCCAATTAAGCACGTACTAGCTTTTTTAATAGTACTATATGCATAATTTGGCGACAAGCGCTCTCTATATGTACCACCTTTTTTAATCTCAAGTTTTGCTACATGGCGCAATCCATCGATAGTACTACTATACAAAAGTATACATTTTTTAAAAGGCTAGAGTACTGTTCATCACATATATAGCCAGTTAAATTCTCAACCTAGAACGACGTGCATGCCATGTAGTAAACTGATACGGAGGAAGTATAGTAAAAATGAGGTGATTTTATCGAGCGATCGGCGGGGGAGCATGGCCTGTCATGCGGTCCCACGTGTCATGATGTACCAAGGCGATGTGCGTGTCCCTCTTGAGGCAGAAGCGATACTAGTACGTGGTTTGAGATGATGGCAAACCAAAGTGTGAAATAAGGGTTGCTTCATCCGTCTGGGAAAGTGCGGCATTGTGATTTGACGTCTCATTTCTCATTACTACTACTGGGCCGGTACGAGTGGGGTGCGTCCCCCTGCTGTTCTGCACTGTTATTTGGTGCTTGACACGTCGACCCGGTTGCTATATGTCCCACATGTCGGCGACAGGAAGTACATAATTCATGAAAGGGAGCGTCGACGGAGGAATATACTACTACAGAATTCATGAAAGGGAGCGACTTAGTTTTGGAAAAATCTGTTTTTATGGAGTACGTACCCACTAGGGTTTATAGGGCTCATCTAAAAAACATTCGTTTTTTCGTTTGATAAGTCTCAATTCTACTATACTAGTAGTAGTACCATTACATGTTGGATTTCGAGGTGCCTTAGATCACCCGACGCAAGTAGTGTCAAGAGGAAACTAACCAATGCATGTACAAGTTCATGGAAATTTAGTGGTCATTCATGCATTCGTTCTAATTAATGCCTCGGTAAACACAACTTCTTGAGAAAAACGAGCGTACTAATTACTTGTGCAAACTACGAAATTAATTCGACCACTCACCGTCTACCTTGGTTGGAGAGATTTTGAAATTGAGCCATAAACTGGAAAGGAGGGAGTAGTAAATTTTGTCTCGATTACTATTTGTGGCCTCGTATAGATGCAAAATATAGTTTTTTATAGTGGCCTTGTATAAGTAAATGGAGGGAGTACTAACCAAAGTACGTAGTAGGGACGAGGAGTAAACAGAGGGAGTAGTAAAATTTTCTCCTCGGGCTGCGAGCCACCGCGCGCGTGGGCGAGGGAGCGGGCGTAAGGCATGGTAAGCAAGCTTCACCTCATCCTGCGAGCCACCGCGCCCGTGGGTGGGGGAGCCGGCGTACTAAGCAAGCTTCTCCTTGTTCTGCGAGTTGACGGGACACATCAAAAGTACTCCAGTGTGTAGAGCCTTGCCTCTAAGGTAGGCCCCACATGGTTTGCCTCTTTTTTTAATTTAACATAACGCGTCAAGTCGCAATTTGTTTGTTCACCCGTGGTAGACGATCCTCCCTCCACCAAGTGGACAACCAGTACACGTGCCAAATTACCACGTGAGCTGCCTTTTTCGTACAGAAATGAGCTCCACCATGTACCCTCGCGGGTGTGGTTGGGAAAGAGACGGGAGTACGTGCGCCGTGCGTGCACCTCTTCTCTTCGTGCACGTCCCCCACCTACGTGGGTGTGTGTGAGAGAGATACAAACCTAGACATAATGCGCCGTCCATCCCCATGCCTCCGCCCAGTCCGACCACCAGTCACCACCACGCCCCACTCCTCCTCGCCTTATCTCTCATCTTTCTCCCTCCATTTTTATATACAAGGGGCCACTATCAAAATTACAATTTGCAGATATACAAGGCCACTAACACTAATCGATGCAATATTAATGGTGTTTGCCTCGTGGTACTAGCAAAGGAGGACATTAATTATCCCTTGCATTCACGCGGGAGTTTGTAAAGAAATGCATCTTGATGTTCCGTGCAATGCACGAGCATCTTGCTAGTCCATGAAAACAACACATGGCAAAATTCCACGGCGAACGAGGGATTTGAATCTGTTGGGAGGGGCTATTAATCTTGCCCGGGGTAGCCAAAATATTGGCGACTACTTCGCCATGGCCGGCACCGGCTCGAGTTCATCCTAACATTGCCCTCTTCTGTGGAGCCCATGCGGGGTCGACGAAGGTCCTCACAACAAAAGGATCCGACAAGACACCTGCTATGTACGCCGGCGTCGCCTCCGCGGTGGCCTTCATGGGACCCAAGCGGCGGCGGCCTCCCGTGTTCTACTTCTCCTCGATGATGGCAGCAGACGCGGAGGCGTTGGCCACCGACTCGCCGCTCTCCGCGCACCCGGCTTCTGTCGCTACTTGCATGGCGCGGCCGCCGGCATGGGAGTCTCGGCCACAGAAACGGGAGACGCGGTACGAGGTGGTGGCATGGACGGCAACAACGATGCCCGTGCGCCGCTCCTCATCGAGCTGGCCTGGAGCGGCGAGTTGCTGAGCCGCGCGCCGGCTTGGTGCGGCAACTGGCTCCGTCAGGCGAGGGGAGGGAGGTGGATCAGCGAGCTGCATAGCTCGTATCCGGCGGGCTACCCAGCCGGCTTGGATGCGGAATAACTACTCTTCGTAAGCCATTGCAAGAGTGGACAAAATGGTGGAGGAGATAGGGGAGCAGCGGAGGTGTGCGATTCTTGGCCTGCGTTTGGCCTCGTTTAAATAAGAGATTAAATAGACGGCGGACGGGAGGAGCTCGGCCGGTGTTGCTTTTAATGCCGGCCCGGTCATGAACGGACGTGTGTCCAGAGTGGGTTTCTCGGCTTCCACACGGGCGGGTTTCATGAAGGCATTTGAATGCGGCACGGAGGCGTGTTCAGCCGGGCGTGCCGCGAGTGGCGCCCTCGACTCTGACCTAGGACACCGCGCCGTTCTTCCACTGACGTGTGGGCTCTTTGGGTGCATGACCTGCATGTCAGTGACCCAACGCAGGCAGCGCACAGCAGAGGAACCTTTGGTGGGCCAGGGCAGTCAGAAGCGGGCATTTCATAAACTGATGATTGTTCATTGAGTGTGAAGTCATCTTTTTCATGTAGATAAGACTACTATGTTGATAGCCCGTTCGATACGTTGTGATTCATAAAGACCGCTGCAAACATCAATGTTCTGCTTATCACAGATAAGATTGATTAATACCCGTAACAATCCATGTCCTTAACAAAGGGTGCATGCACGTATAGGTTGAACGTGTGTCTTGCATCGTGTGCTGTGTGCATGCAGGCGTGCGAGTGTTGTGTGCGTGCAAGGGTACGTTTCAGTGTTGCATGCATGGATGCGTATGTGCGTGTGTTCATGAGTGCATGTGTACGTGTCAGTGTTGCACGCCAGCATCCGTGCGTGTGTACGTGTCAGTGTTGCACGCCTACATGCGTGCGTGTCTTGCGTGCATGCATCTGTACGTGCGGGGTGAGACTACACGTCAGTCGACTGACTTCTTCATCTCTAGTCATTAGATTTTCCACCCATTGGATACGAAATCAAGGGCCTCCAGTTTATCATCAAACTCCACCCCCCGGAGCCGCCAGCCACCACCGGCCGAACCGCCAGCCCCCGCCGCCCGCGGCCGGCCCGCCCTCCCCGAAACGACTCCCCACTGCTGGTCCGCCACCGCACCGGCCATCCCTCTAGCCCCCCCCCCGCCGAGCTTTTTCTCCGGGGATCCCCACCCCACCGCCCAATGAACGCCCCCCAACCGCCGGTGACTGCCAACCAGAGGTCTCACGACTTCGAATACCCACCGACCACTAATTTATTACCATTTCTGTCCTTCATATACGCGCTGACGGGTGGGCCCTATGGTAATGTGCGCTGCTGAGTGTGGACCGTTTGACTGGTCAATTGATCGTGTTATCAACAAATTACGGAGCTGTATGGTGAGCCAGTGACCGTACGATCACCCTAAAATGTACTCCTGTTTTATTAACACAGTACAGACTCAAACTACCATTTCTTTATTTCATATACGGGCTGACAGGTGGGCCCCACAGTTACGCGCCCCGATGGTGCAACACTAGTTGCGCCGCGTGGAACGTTTGACTGGTCAATTGATTGTGTCATCAACAAAATACGGAGTTGTACGGGTGAGCCAGTGACCGTATAATCATGATATGTATTTTTTTAACACGGTACAGACACAAGGGCTCATATATACGCGCAAGCACTCACCGCTATAAGCGCACACACGCGAACCCGACCCCTATGAGCACTTTCGAGAGAGTGGGCCAGCATATATGATCTTGAGATTTTACGAAGTCACCATAGGTGCCTCGTAGTCGAGTGGAACATCTCCTCCCACTGAACGTACGTCGCCGGAAAATACTAAAATTAACACAAGATAAATGCGAGCACCGGGACTTTAACCTTGGTGGGCTCGAGAAACCATTGTCCTCTAACCATCCAACCACATGTTGGTTAGCACGACAAAATGTATGCGGTGACCGTGATGAGCTTATTCTGAAGTCCAGTGACCATATCGTGCTTTCGCTTCAAATACAATGACCGTAAGTGTCGTCAACAAAATACGAAGCACGCATCAAATGCAAAGTCCGTCAGTGTCATCAACAAAATATGGAGAGGTATTGTGAGCTAGATATCGTTGTACTATTGTATATGCTTATTCTCTTAGTGGCCGATTGCGTGTGTGGTGTGGTGGGCACATCATTTCTAGTTGTGGTGGGTCAACATGAAGACTCATGGGTCGGTTCCATCCTGCGCCACATATAGGTTGGACCGAGACGTGTTATACGAAGACCCATGCGGAGGACTCGGCATACAACACGAAGCTACCAGAGTCGCGGAGGACTCTATCCCCACTGGTGATAAGCCGACTATATATGATTTGTAACCCTAGGCCCTTAGTATGTTAAACAAGCTTGGGGGCAAGTTCGTCGATAGTATCCACACATGCACAATGCTTGGTATTCACGTGTACTTTGTACACACCCCTATCACTAATATACAGTACCAGGAGTAGGCTCTTTCTTCAACTGCAATTGAATTCTAGCATGTGCATGTGTTTATTTCATATTATCGATCCATAGAGTGAGAGCGGTTTGAAATACAGCAATGGATGCTTTTGTAATTCATATATAAACATTAATTAGTGTACTCCATGTTGTTAGTGTGAAGAACTTTATACATTTGTCACTTGCATGGATACATTCCAAATTGCTAGCTACGAAATAGAATACATGTCGAATTCAACATAAAGGGGGTTTCGAAGATTCAAATTCATAGGAAGTGCATTCATCTATTTGAACCCAAGATAATGGCATTTGTAAATTAGATGTAAAAGGGGGCATCAATCTTTGTAGTGAGTTTGAACATGCTATATACATATATTCATACGCATATCTAACTTTTTTTTGCAACCAAGGAGATTATATCTGGAACCATGCATGAACTGAGGTAAGTTGCATATTTTTTTAATATATACTCGTGTACAATGTATATTCAAATGTACCCCCTCCATTCCAAAATAATCGTAGCTTTAGGATTTTCAAGAGTAAAGATTTGTGAAGTTTGACAAATCCTGAAAGTTCAATTCAAGAGAACCGAAAATGTCGGTGTACTAGAGTAGGGGTACCCTAGTATCCCAAACTTGTGCACGGGCAGTCGCAGCGCCCCGCGGCAAGGCTTGCCGGGTGACCGCCAAGGACCCCCGTGGTTCCTTTGGAGCCATTCAAGAACAAAGTATTTAAGCCAAGGAGACAAGGCCCCGGCAAGAGGAGCTTGCTGGGAAGGCCACTCAAGACATAAGGCCCCGGCAAGAGGAGCTTGCCGGGAAGGCCACTCAAGGCACAAAGCCCCGGCAAGAGGAGCTTGTCGGGAAGGCCAACCAAGGCATCTCAAGGAACTTGCCGCGACGCGCCACGCGTCCCGGCAAGACCCGACGAGCGACAAGCTCCCGGACGCGACAAGACAACGGCCGCGGCAAGGCGTTTGCCGCGGCTAGCAACCACTCTGTACCCGCGCTCCAGTACACCCACCAACATGTCGCTCTGAGACCCTTCCAGGCGTACGTGGCGGGAGGCTGTGCAGCCAGGGGTGCACTGTGGCAAGCGGTGCTGACAAGATCGCCATCGTGGCGAGCGGTGGCGTCCCTGACGTTCCCTTTTCTGCACTGTTTGGGCGACGTAGATAGGCATTTAATGCCCTTGTCCCCTGCCGTCAGGGTTAGGTATGATACACTGTACAGGTAGCTGTACCAACCGCAACACCTTTCCATTTTTACCCTTCTACATTGCCACCTGTTGGAGACCCCTTGAGCATATAAAGGGAGGCCCATGTACAACGTAGAGAGGGAGGACGGTAGAACACTCACGCTCGGTCCCGTTAGCTGCTGGTGCATACTGTAACACTCAGCGCTCCCGAGCAAGAACTCAATACAAACCACAAAGCAGCAGTAGGAGTATTATCTCTCCGGAGAGCTCCGAAGCTGGGTAAACTGCTCGTGTGCCTCGCCTCGATCTGCTCTTCGTGCGACCTCCGCCCCCCGCCGAACCGAAAGGGGCTCCGTCCCCATAGGTGCTCGTGGATCAGTTTCCCCGACATCTTTGGCGCGCCAGGTAGGGGGCGTCGAGGTTGTGTGAACCTGATCCGGCGTTCACACGACCTAGATCTTCATCATCTTCATCGACATGCCGCCAAAGAAGAAGGCTTCGGAGGCGGCTGCTCCGTCCGCAACAGACCCACCGCCGCTGGAGCAAACGGCTGGTGGGGAAGACGCCGGTGGAAGAACGAGCGTCGACGAGGGAGCTCACGGTGCCACCAGGTCCAAGGACAAGGCTGCGCTGCCCATCGGCGGTGTAGCCGGCTCCCACGACGACCGAGCGTCCGTAGATGCACCGCACCCATCTCAGGAGGCGCAGGACCGGCAGCATCGTGGTACTCACGGTACCATACGCTCGCTGGACCCATATCGAGCTGGCGGATCTCGGGATGCTCCAGGCCAGCATGCGCGCCAACGTGCTGGCGCGAGCAAGGCACGGTCGCCTGGACGGGATATTGCTCCTTCTAACGCAGTTAGAAGTCCGAGCATATCCTGCTCCTCGCACCGTTCACCACCGCTACCCGCCACTCCAGCAGAAGCTTTGGGCGAGCTCAACTGCTCCTAGACTTCCCTCCAACGCCAGACAAGATCGACGACTGGAGGGCCACTATTCAGAGTCTCATCGGCTTTGCCAACGGCGACACTCCACGGCAGCCGACTACGTCGCAACCGCGGCAAGTCAGCCAGGCGCGACCCGATGGCGACAAGACCGGTGGGGGTGCAACCACCATGCACTCTCCGCCCCGAAGGCCAAGATCAACACCAAGAGTGCTGGGGAGCAGTCTGCTCCGGCAAACCCCAGGGTTTGTTCCGTTGAAGCAGACGCTCCCGACAAGTTTTGCTCCGGCAAGCTTGCCGGGGAACGTCAAGCTCCGGCTGAGCCGCAGTTTCTCGCTGTAGAAGCGGATGTTCCCACAGCAGCAGATGTGCCTTTAGTCCTTGTTGTCGAGCCACAAGCTCCAGCATGGGCGCAGCAGATCGTCCGTTTCCTTCAGACATGAGCACTTCCCGAAGAGCAAGAAGAAGCGGAAAGAGTAGCCCGACAGTCAAGTATGTACCAGTTTGTCGACAACGCATTGTATAGAAGAAGACTCAACGGTGTGAAATTGAAGTGTATTCACCAGAAAGATGGACAGAAGCTGTTGGCAGAGATACATGGAGGCATATGTGGTCACCACATTGGCGCAAGAGTGCTTGCCGGCAAAGCTTTCCGGCAAGGTTTCTTTTGGCCGACAGCCCTCCAGGATGCAACTGCACAAGTAACCAAGTGTGAAGCGTGCCAGTTCCATTCCAAGCAAATACGCCAGCCAGCTCAAGCTCTCCAGACGATCCCTTTATCCTGGCCATTTTCGGTCTGGGGGCTTGACATCCTCGGCCCCTTTCCCCCGAGCAGTCGGGGGCTTTGAGTACTTGTACGTCGCAATCGACAAGTTCACAAAGTGGCCGGAAGTGGAAGCAGTGAGGAAGGTGACAGAACAGTCAGCAGTCAAGTTCTTCAGGTCGATTGTTTGCCGCTTCAGGATCCCTAACAGGATCATCACCGACAACGGTACGCAATTCACGAGCCGCACCTTCATGCAGTATGTCCAAGAACTTGGCGCCAAGGTCTGCTTCGCTTCTATTGCTCACCCCAGGAGCAACGGTCAAGCAGAGAGGGCAAATGCTGAAGTGCTGCGTGGACTCAAGACCAGGACTTTCGACAGGCTGCACGGGTGCGGAAGAAACTGGATTGAGGAGCTGCCAGTGGTTCTTTGGTCGATCAGGACGACGCCAAATCGAGCCACTGGCCAGACACCTTCCGCTCTAGTCTATGGAGCAGAGGCAGTTCTCCCCACGGAACTTGTATATGGGTCACCTCAAGTGCTCGCTTATGATGAGCTTGAGCAAGAGCAGCTGCGGGAAGATGACGCGCTGCTCCTTGAGGAGGACCATCTTCAGGCTGCTATACGAGCTGCTCGCTACCAGCAAGCTTTGCGCCGCTACCATAGCCGCAAAGTTAACGCCAGAAGTCTCGAGGAAGGCGACCTTGTTCTTCAGCGCGTTCAGTCCGCCAAGAATTCCAACAAGTTGACGCCGAAGTGGGAAGGCCCTTACCGGGTGAAACGAGTCACTAGGCCTGGCGCTGTCCGCCTTGAGACCAAAGATGGCATTCCGGTGAGCAACTCCTGGAACATTGAGCATCTTCGTAAGTTTTACCCGTAAGGCGCGGTTGCCGGACCCTGCTCCGGGAACCATCTTTTGTACAAGTCTTGCCGCTGTTGCATCTAATCCTTTGTACAAAGCCAGGCGCAGACCCTGTGCATAAATAAAGCTCATATGCTCCGCACATCTTGTCAATTTCATGCTTTTTATTTTTTGCATGAGTTATCTAACACTTTGTGCAGCGAACGCCCCCGGTAAGCAATAACGAGCCATAAGGCTCCATATCATTATTTTCTCTACTTCCTTTTTTTTCTCAAGGAAATGAAGGCTCCTTCGCCCACAAGTTTGCCGGGGGGGGGGGAGGGGAAGATAATGGTATGGACCAGGCGTCGTTCAAGAAAGTTTTGCCTTGCCGGGAAGCAAACGACAGAAAAGCTAAGTTGCCAAAGTTTGAGCAATTAGATGTTTTTAAATTTTTTAAGTTATCTTCCTTGAACGACCATGCTTTGTATGGAAAACCTGTGCGCGAAGGAACCGGCTCATGGCTAGTTGCGCCCTTACTTTGTTTCGAGTTCGCTCAACAACTTAAGCGAGCTGCGACTAGTTACGACAAGGTTTCTTGTCGGCAACGGCACTGCCAGCAGGCTGCTGACGTCCCGCACTCAGCGCTCGCGGCGAGGGTGCCTGCGCCGGCAAGTTCCCTAAAAGCGTAGGGCAAAAACATACAAAGGAAGGAGTCAAGTAAAGGAAATAACATTGCAATCACTACCCAAAATAAGAGTTATATTACAAAATAGCTTGTCGCGACTCTAATAGACTGTTTTCACAACACGATCAGCAGCGACAAGAAAAGATGGAAACGGGCGGCCTAGTCCACGCGGTCGCCCTCAACCCTCTTGATCCCGCTCACCTTGTCCACAATGGGTGCGACAAGGTCCTTGAGCTCCTCCAGATCAGCTTCCGCCGGCAGGGATCTGAGGACATTGGTGAGGTTGAGGCCCGCGTTGCGGAAGGTTACCTTCACCAACACTTTTTGAAGAGCTCCCACGCAGATCTTGCGCGACTTGTCGGCCAGCTGCTTCGGGATCCTCTCCCGGAGTCGCTGAATGGCCGTCGCCATGCCTTTGAAGAATAAGGTGAGCTTGGCGTTGGATTGGAGGTTCTCGTCGGAGGGGGCGGACGTTCCGCCTTTCCGAATAAAGAAACCACCCATGATCTCTCCCACGATGCCGCAATCGACGTGTGCCATTCGGGGAGGGCACGGTGGATACGGAGTAAGATACGGCGTGATCCAGGCCACGCGTGCCCGTGCCCTATTTTGGGCCTGGCACAACAGCGCTCGGCACCGTGTGTGGCCCAGGCCCGGGGGCTCCTGTCGATGTACTAGAGTAGGGGTACCCTAGTATCCCGAACTTGTGCACGGGCTTGCCGGGTGACCGCCAAGGACCCCCGTGGTTCCTTTGGAGCCATTCAAGAACAAAGTATTTAAGCCAAGGAGACAAGGCCCCGGCAAGAGGAGCTTGCCGGGAAGGCCACTCAAGACATAAGGCCCCGGCAAGAGGAGCTTGCCGGGAAGGCCACTCAAGGCACAAAGCCCCGGCAAGAGGAGCTTGTCGGGAAGGCCAACCAAGGCATCTCAAGGAACTTGCCGCGACGCGCCACGCGTCCCGGCAAGACCCGGCGAGCGACAAGCTCCCGGACGCGACAAGACAACGGCCACGGCAAGGCGTTTGCCGCGGCTAGCAACCACTCTGTACCCGCGCTCTAGTACACCCACCAACGTGTCGCTCGGAGACCCTTCCAGGCGTACGTGGCGGGAGGCTGTGCAGCCAGGGGTGCACTGTGGCAAGCGGCGCTGACAAGATCGCCATCGTGGCGAGCGGTGGAGTCCCTGACGGTCCCTTTTCTGCACTGTTTGGGCGACGTAGATAGGCATTTAATGCCCTTGTCCCCTGCCATCAGGGTTAGGTATGATACACTGTACAGGTAGCTGTACCAACCGCAACACCTTTCCATTTTTACCCTTGTCTACGTTGCCACCTGTTGGAGACCCCTTGAGCATATAAAAGGAGGCCCATGCACAACGTAGAGAGGGAGGACAGTAGAACACTCACGCTCGGTCCCGTTAGCTGCTGGTGCGTACTGTAGCACTCAGCGCTCCCGAGAAAGAACTCTATACAAACCACAAAGCAGCAGTAGGAGTATTATCTCTCCGGAGAGCTCCGAAGCTGGGTAAACTGCTCGTGTGCCTCGCCTCGATCTGCTCTTCGTGCGACCTCCGCCCCCTGCCGAACCGAAAGGGGCTCCGTCCCCATAGGTGCTCGTGGATCAGTTTCCCCGACAGAAAACGTTAATGCTTCTGCTCCCAAATATTGAATGAAGCGCCAAATAGGCCTCTGGTCACCCGAAACCGCGCGAGACTAATGTTTTGGTGGTAGGAAATTACTGTCCTGACTCTGGCCCGTGTAGCCTATCGACCCGATGTCCAAAGGTCTAAACCGGGATAGGTTTGTAACTTCACCAAGACGCCAGAGAAGCATTCATACGCTGTGGGCGCCTACCCATGCGCTCGACTGAAATCTATCCCACCCACATTTGGGACAGCTGACATGACTGTCCAACCCCCAACCCGCAATATGTCCGAAATTTTAGATGGGGGGAAAGTTTGTAACTTTCCCCAAATTTCAAACAAGCGCGTCTCAAAGCGAAACATTGTTCCCCCTTAGTTCCCCGCCTCCCTCCGTTTCCCCATTCATACTCCGTGGGCGCGAAAACGCCCTCTCCACCAGCCGCGAAACCCTAGTCTCCTCCATCCTCCACCCCATAGCAGCCAATCCACCACCGCCCTCCTCCATCACGCCGGAGCCGATACCCCGACGTCGTCGTCCAACGCAACCGCAACTGCAACGCCCTCAAGGACTTAGCAGCTGAAGCCGAGGCAGAGCTGCCTCCACGACGCCGACGCCGATGTGCGCCGTACCAGAACCACTCCGACCACGCCGTCCTGTGCCTCACTACTGCGGCTCCACTGTCGCAACCGTCCACCGCATCGGAGCTGTTCCCATTACGCCGTCGTTCGCCGCCTCGGATCTGCTTCCCCGCCGCTGACAGACGGCCACCACACCACACTCAACAACTTGGCCATGGGTTCGTCCAAGGCTGCACCGTCCTCCACAACTTCTGGTTTCCGGCGAACAACAAGAAGATCGTCGGAAAAACAGAAGGAGAACACAACACTGCCAGCAGAAAGAGGTACTCCTCTTCCCATATTCGTGCAAATCTTACGTCTCCGCTCACACCATATTCATCCCACGAAAGAAACTAGTTGAGCGCTTCTTACTGCATCTTCTTCGTGATACTAAATGCAAAGGTTTCCTCCCTTTTACTATTTAACCTTTGCTAGAGGTCAGTAGCCCGCCTGGATTTCAATTCAGGGCCAGTCAAACCGCAATTGAAAGAAGCAGCACCCGCTTAGGCGCGCGGAGCACCTAGTCCGCCTGCTCCCCGGGGAAGCGGAGTTTGGGGCGCAGGAGCTGCTTGCGCCCGATCTGGAGGTCGGCGGGGCTTGAATGGATGGGCGGGGGGGGGGGGGGGGGCGGTGCTAGGCACGGCGGTGCGGTGAGGTCGAGGGGAGGGCACACGCAGGGGAGGAATACTGGGCCGATGGTCGCTGCGTTTCAAGGAAGATCGTCAACACTGACTGGCTGGAGGTAGATGAAGGCGATCTACCCGTTCTTTGTACATCGAACGATGCAGAAAAAATGGACTGACCTATTTGCTTTCAGTCGACTGTTATTTTCATAGAATCCTATAGTAATTTAGTGTTCCATGCATGTTGTAGAGCTATCATATGTCTCCCGTCATTTATTTCTCATCGACCTGCTATCTGCTACCTTTACACTGTACTAATTTTGCACACACTTCACCCATACTCACACTATTGTTTTTTTATGCATGGGTATTTCAGACTTTGACGCAGTGTTGATGAATGCAGAAAAGAAAAGACAGAAGTCGCTCCAGTGTAATTCGAAGATAAGCACTAAGCGTTCCAGCGCTCTAACGGGTGCAGTGTCAGCAGTTGGAGACGGTAAACATAGCTCTGCAGTTGATGATCTCAATTGCCACACACAACCATCCCAGGTGCTTGCTTTAAGTTCGCGCTGTCAAATGTGGTTGCATGTTGCATATGGTGTCTAGCTTGTATTGCTTCCAATTTGGTTAAATTGCATCTGCTTACTTTACACATTATACCTTTGATAATGACATGCCTTCCTGTTTTCGGTACATACTACATATGTCTATTAACCATGTTCGTACATCAAACTAATGCTCTTTTGTATCCCTCGTCAATCACTAATGATGAGACAGTCACCCGGGTGGGTTACTGTGAGACCCCATACTCGTTTAAAGAGTGCAGTGTCATCCTCCCCACATGATTCTCAAGAAACAGCAAGGCTAAATGAAGATAGTCAACGTAGCTCTCTAGTTGATGACCGCAATTCCCCCACACCACCATCGCAGGTGCTTGCTCTTACTTGGTAGTGTGATATGTGGTTGCATGTTGCATACGGTGTCTAGCTTGTAATGCTTCTAATTAGGGTAAATTGCATCTGCTTAGCTTACAACTTATAGTGTGGTTGCATGTTGCGTATGGTGTCTAGCTTGTATTGCTTCTAACTTGAATTGCATCTGCTTACTTTACACATAATGCCTGTGAATATGACACATGTTCCTGTTTCTAGAACATACATGTACATGATGAGCACATCTCCCCTACTCCACCATCACCGGTGCTTGCTCTTACTTGGAACTGTTATACGTGGTTGCGTTTTCCGTATGATGTCTAGTTCGTATTGCTTCTGATTATGTTGAATTTCATCTGCGTAGCTTACAACTTATACCTGCAACGATTACTTACCCATAAGAGACGCTATCGTACGTGTGAATATGAAACGCTGTCTTTTTTGTATATACTCCATCCTCCTATCCTGCGCTTGCCTTACATCAAAGTAGTGTTCGTCTGTATCATGCATCAACCAGTTATGCAGAGCTAATTTTATTCATCTTCTTGTGGTTTTGACTTCATAAGGCAATATCAGGAAATAGGAAGGAAAAGAGTAAGTTAGGGGATGTTGGTGGTCCTCCGCACCGACGCAAACAGAGACTCTCTAGATTTGCCACTACTACTGCTAATGAAGTTGAAGTCCCAAGTCTACATGATGAGTTCATCTCCCGTACTCCACCATCGCAGGTGCTTGCTCTAAGTTGACAGTGTGATAATTGGTTTCATGTTGCATATGTTGTCTAGCCTGTATTTCTTCTATTTTGATTAAATTGCACCTGCTGAGTTTATACGTTATACATGTGTATATGACATGGCTTTCTCTGTCTATAATACACTACATCTATCTATAATACCATGTTCTTACATCAAAGTACTGATGTTGTGTATCCCGCATCAGTCACTCATGATTGGTCGCTTTTAACATGGCAGTTTGATAGTGGTTGCATCATGCATTGATTTCTACGTTGTACTGCTTCTAATTTTTCGAATTACCACTTATGACAAGACACTTTTAACTTGGCAGAGTAATATTGGTTGCATCTCTCATATGGTGTCTAGCTTGCATTACTTCTATTTTTTTGAAAATTCTTCTGCTTAGTTTGCACATCGTAGCTATGAATATGTCATGTCATCCTATTTTTCTTACATATTCCATCCTCATACGGTTGTCTTACATCAAAGTATTGCTTGTCTGTATCATGCATCAATGAGTTCTGAAGAGTGATTTTATTCTTTTGTGTTGTGGGTACAGCTTGACATGGCAAAGTCAAAAAAGAGCAAGGAAAATAATATAGTAGGGAGTGCTGTTACTCGTCCGGTGAAACGGAAAAGGTCCTGTCGTCGAGATTCTGCTGGTACTTATAGTGCAGTAGAAGGTCCAAGTCCACCAGCTAAATCTACAAACACAGTATCACCTGCTCCACCAGCTGCAGCATCCGCTTCAACTGCACCAGCATCTCAACCAGTTACTCGTTTGTTTGCTCCGGAACTGGCCAGTTCCCAAGCTGCCTTCACACCTAACACTACTTCCGAAGCACTGCTGACACAACAGGACTTGGCAAGATCAGATGAACCTCATGAGCATCAACACCAAGACGGTACCTGACCGAGTCAAGTGGCAGTTGCATGCTCCTTTATATGTACTCTCACAGTTTGATGTACACTAACACTTTCCATATTCGTTGTTGAACTAGCACCATGGCGCAAGCAGAAACAGACATCAGGGATAATGCTTGACAGATTAACAAAATCTAAAGGAGGAAGAATGGAGATCCATTTTGAGGCAGGTTTAAAAAGGCCACGTGATGCTACAGAGTCAGCCAAGTTAGTATCAGAGGCAGCCGTTGCCGTTAGGTGTCATGCACGTATCCTCCCAACGTGGATCCAATACAGGAATGAGAAAGACAATACCCAGTTTAACACCTTCCTTGACCATTTATCCGTCAGTAATGTTATTCATCGCAATTAGTAATATTGTCTTGCTCTGTCCCATACTTTCTAGCTTCTTCCTAAAAAGACTCACATTCTTTTTTCAACAGATGAGGTTCAAGTTGGATCCGAAAGATGATGTAACTAGACAAGCATGCACTCATGTTTTTCAGTCTGCTCTGCGACAGTATCGGTACCACCCTAGAAAATCTCACTTTGAAGGCAAGGCTAACAATGAAATCGCCCAAACATCTCCAGTGGAATATATTACAGATGAAGACTGGACATCCCTCGTTAAACACTGGTCTGATCCAAAGTATCAGGTAGGCTATATGTATTTGACCAGACCACATATTGAACTTGTATTTATGTATGTGCCTTACAAGTGTATCTTCTTCTAGGCTAATTGTTTGAAGAACAAAACCAACCGTTCTAAAGTGAAATTCCAACAGACCACAGGATCTCGTAGCTATATTGCACACTGCGAGGCTCTTGTAAATAGCTGCTACTTACTTCTTTTTTTGTGCCATATTATCGTATCTATATTGACTTGTTCCAAATATAGAGGAAATCCCGTGCGGACCAAAAAGAACCTGACCCGAATGCAGTGCAAATCTTCAAGAATTGCCACACCAGCAAGATGAAGGGCATGAGCACACCAGTTCAAGCCGCTGTTGTAAGTCCTTACTCCTGCTGCCTTGAACTGATTGGTACTGTGATTTGTTCATTTAACTACTTGGTTTGCAGCCAATGTCAGTTACTCTGTTCACTTTTATTCACAGTTGTCTTAACGTATCATTTCACCTTACATGGTTTAAAAGAGATGAAGGATATTCTTTTGGTCTTGATGTGTAATCTAGTTGTTATGTTCACGTGCGCACACAATGATAAAATAGCCTGTTTGTTTTATATCTGTTTGCCCATGATATGAATGATGTCATACTATGTTCATCCTACTTTAAACCATGTCTCTTTATCCTTAGATGTCAACGAATGTGAGGAAATAGACAATACAGTAGGCATGCTACATGGACATATGTTTCGAAAGTGATTTTATAATGTAGTTGGCACTACAATACATGCTAATGTATTACAGTAGTTCACCAAAATAAGTTATGTATAAATGTTTAACCTACTTTGTTTGTTTTTGTCTCATTAGTAACTTATCTGGTACACTAGTCTACAAGTTCAAACTTTCAGGAAGCTATGGAACAAATGATTGAACAGCCACAACCACCTGAAGGTGACGAGGCTACTACATGCACAATATCACATCTTGCTGCAGTGCGTCAGTATCTCTCCACTAACAGTGCAAAAAGCACCTTCCTACGTAATTCTGGGTTGGTTGTCAAGGTAACCTCGTCCAAATCGCCTACTGAACAAAATCTTCCTGCTAGACAGAGTGATATATATGTGCTCCAGACACAAGTCCAATCCCTAATGGACGTTGTTTCGGAAACAAGAATAGTGGTTGAGAAATGTCGTCAAGATATGAATGGTTTTGAAACCAGACTATCAGACATTCGCTTCGTTGTTCAAGAGCAATGGCGGAAAAATGTGGAGTTCATGCTGCCCCATCAGATTCTATAGCCTGAAACATTAGCACTCAGGTCAAATGATCTGTGCTTCTATACATCTGATGGTGCTTTTATCTGGAAGGACTGTAAACTTTATGCCAACAGGCCTTTTGTTGTATGGTTGGAATTTATTTTGTTGTGATACAACATTTATGATGCTGCCTCAGGCTGAAGTAATTACGACGCTATTTTTGTATAGTGTAGGTTTATCTTAGTAATGTAATCGGTCGAAAGCTTCGTAGGAGCCCAACAAGCCAACATTCGTCGGGCCCATTCCAATTGGGCTAAAAACGATTACGGGCCAAAATTGGCATGTAGCCCACTAAAAATATCTGGGCCTAAATCAGCATAAGCTTTCATATTTTTCTGGTAGGCATGTGCCCATAGTGGGCCTTTAACAGGCCTAAACATAATCTGGGCCCTAAAGTAAAAATAGGCCGTTTACAGGTGTAAATATCTCGAGCCCATAAAATACATGGGCCTTTAATAGACCGAAAGTGAGATTGGGCCCTGATTGTGCCAAATAACCCACTGGACTTTAACAGGCCGAAATTCGGACGGGCCGTAAATGCGCCGACCTAATACACGGGCCTTTAACAGGCCGGAACTTCGGTCGGGCTAGATTATTGTCATTTCTATATGGGCCATTAATGGGCCCGATATGACGTTGGGCCACATATGGCCCATGGTTTACGTCCGGCTTTAACAGGCCGAAAATGACAACATGCCGAAAGTGGCCCAAAGCTATAGTGGGCCTCTAACAGGATGGATGTCAGACATGGCCGAATATGACCCAAATCCCTCACGGTCGTTTATGGGCCGAAAGTTTTGATGGCCTGTAAATGGGCCCAAATGAAGCCGGACCTTTAACAGGCCGGAAATACACTGGGCAGTAATTCGGCCCAATTACTTAGCGGACTGTTAACGGGCCAGAAGTGACCATGGGCCGCGTTGATGACAAGTCTAGGACAGGCCGTTGACGGGCCGATTTGACAGAGAATGTTGGGCCTTTAGCTGGGACGGCCCATTATGGTCGGCAGAATCTTGTGGGCCTTTAGCTGGCCCGGCCCATTATGGTCTGCAAAATCTTGTGGGCCTTTAGCTGGGCCGGCCCATTATGGTCACTATTATATGTGGTTGCATGTTGCGTATGGTGTCTAGCTTGTATTGCTTCTAACTTGAATTGCATCTGCTTACTTTACACATAATGCCTGTGAATATGACACGTGTTCCTGTTTCTAGAACATACATGTACATGATGAGCACATCTCCCCTACTCCACCATCACCAGTGCTTAATCTTACTTGGAACTGTTATACGTGGTTGCGTTTTCCGTATGATGTCTAGTTTGTATTGCTTTTGATTATGTTGAATTGCATCTACGTAGCTTACAACTTATACCTGCAACAATTACTTACCCATAAGAGACGCTATCGTACATGTGAATATGAAACGCTGTCTTTTTTGTATATATTCCATCCTCCTATCCTGCGCTTGCCTTACATCAAAGTAGTGTTCGTCTGTATCATGCATCAACCAGTTATGCAGAGCTAATTTTATTCATCTTCTTGTGATTTTGACTTCATAAGGCAATATCAGAAATAGGAAGGAAAAGAGTAAGTTAGGGGATGTTGGTGGTCCTCCGCACCGACGCAAACAGAGGCTCTCTAGATTTGCCACTGCTACTGCCAATGAAGTTGAAGTCCCAAGTCTACATGATGAGTTCATCTCCCGTACTCCACCATCGCAGGTGCTTGCTCTAAGTTGACAGTGTGATAATTGGTTTCATGTTGCATATGTTGTCTAGCCTGTATTTCTTCTATTTTGATTAAATTGCACCTACTGAGTTTATATGTTATACATGTGCACATGACATGGCTTTCTATGTCTAGAATACACTGCATCTATCTATAATACCATGTTCTTACATCAAAGTACTGCTGTTGTGTATCCCGCATCAGTCACTCATGATTGGACGCTTTTAACATGGCAGTTTGATAGTGGTTGCATCATGCATTGATTTCTACATTGTACTGCTTCTAATTTTTTGAATTGCCACTTATGACAAGACACTTTTAACTTGGCAGAGTAATATTGGTTGCATCTCTCATATGGTGTCTAGCTTGCATTACTTCTATTTTCTTGAAAATTCTTCTGCTTAGTTTGCACATCGTAGCTGTGAATATGTCATGTCGTCCTGTTTTTCTTACATATTCCATCCTCATACGGTTGTCTTACATCATAGTATTGCTTGTCTGTATCATGCATCAATGAGTTCTGAAGAGTGATTTTATTCTTTTGTGTTGTGGGTACAGCTTGACATGGCAAAGTCAAAAAAGAGCAAGGAAAATAATATAGTAGGGAGTGTTGTTACTCGTCCGGTGAAACGGAAAAGGTTCTGCCGTCGAGATTCTGCTGGTACTTATAGTGCAGTAGAAGGTCCAAGTCCACCAGCTAAATCTACAAACACAGTATCACCTGCTCCACCAGCTGCAGCATCCGCTTCAACTGTACCAGCATCTCAACCAGTTACTCGTTCGTTTGCTCCGGAACTGGCCAGTTCCCAAGCTGCCTTCACACCTAACACTACTTCCGAAGCACTGCTGACACAACAGGACCTGGCAAGATCAGATGAACCTCATGAGCATCAACACCAAGACGGTACTTGACCGAGTCAAGTTGCAGTTGCATGCTCCTTTATATGTACTCTCACAGTTTGATGTACACTAACACTTTCCATATTCGTTGTTGAACTAGCACCACGGCGCAAGCGGAAACAGACATCAGGGATAATGCTTGACAGATTAACAAAATCTAAAGGAGGAAGAATGGAGATCCATTTTGAGGCAGGTGTAAAAAGGCCACGTGATGCTACAGAGTCAGCCAAGTTAGTATCAGAGGCAGCCGTTGCCGTTAGGTGTCATGCACGTATCCTCCCAACGTGGATCCAATACAGGAATGAGAAAAACAATACCCAGTTTAATACCTTCCTTGACCATTGATCTGTAAGTAATGTTATTCATCGCAATTAGTAATATTGTCTTGCTATGTCCCATTCTTTCTAGCTTCCTCCTAATAAGACTCACATTCTTTTTTCAACAGATGAGGTTCAAGTTGGATCCGAAAGATGATGCAACTAGACAAGCATGCACTCATGTTTTTCAGTCTGCTCTGCGACAATATCGGTACCACCTTAGAAAATCTCACTTTGAAGGCAAGGCTAACAATGAAATCGCCCAAACATCTCCAGTGGAATATATTACAGATGAAGACTAGACAGCCCTCGTTAAACACTGGTCTGATCCAAAGTATCAGGTAGGCTATATGTATTTGACCAGACCACATATTGAACTTGTATTTATGTATGTGCCTTACAAGTGTATCTTCTTCTAGGCTAACAGTTTGAAGAACAAAACCAACCGTTCTAAAGTGAAATTCCAACAGACCACAGGATCTCGTAGCTATATTGCACACTGCGAGGCTCTTGTAAATAGCTGCTACTTACTTCTTTTTTTGTGCCATATTATCGTATCTATATTGACTTGTTCCAAATACCGAGGAAATCCCGCGCGGACCAAAAAGAACCTGAACCGAATGCAGTGCAAATCTTCAAGGATTGCCACACCAGCAAGATGAAGGTCATGAGCACACCAGTTCAAGCCGCTGTTGTAAGTCCTTACTCCTGCTGCCTTGAACTGATTGGTACTGTGATGTGTTCATTTAACTACTTGGTTTGCAGCCAATGTCAGTTACTCTCTTCACTTTTATTCATAGTTGTCTTAACATATCATTTCACCTTACATGGTTTAAAAGAGATGAAGGATATTCTTTTGGTCTTGATGTGTAATCTAGTTGTTATGTTCACGTGCGCACACAATGATAAAATAGCCTGTTTGTTTTATATCTGTTTGCCCATGATATGAATGATGTCATACTATGTTCATCCTACTTTAAACCATGTCTCTTTATCCTTAGATGTCAACGAATGTGAGGAAATAGACAATACAGTAGGCATGCTACATGGACATATGTTCCGAAAGTGATTTTATTATGTAGTTGGCACTACAATACATGCTAATGTATTGCAGTAGTTCACCAAAATAAGTTATGTATAAATGTTTAACCTACTTTGTTTGTTTTTGTCTCATTAGTAACTTATCTGGTACACAAATCTACAAGTTCAAACTTTCAGGAAGTTATGGAACAAATGATTGAACAGCCACAACCACCTGAAGGTGACGAGGCTACTACAATCACAATGTCACATCTTGCTGCAGTGTGTCAGTACTCTCCACTAACAGTGCAAAAAGCACCTTCCTATGTAATTCTGGGTTGGTTGTCAAGGTAACCTCTTCCAAATCGCCTACTGAACAAAATCTTCCTGCTAGACAAAGTGATATATCTGTGCTCCAGACACAAGTCCAATCCCTAATGGATGTTGTTTCAGAAACAAGAATAGTGGTTGAGAAATGTCGTTAAGATATGAATGGTTTTGAAACCATACTATCAGACATTCGCTTCGTTGTTCAAGAGCAATGGCGGAAAAAAGGTGGAGATCGTGCTGCCCCATCAGATTCTATAGCCTGAAACATTAGCACTCAGGTCAAATGATATGTGCTTCTATACATCTGATGGTGCTTTTATCTGGAAGCACTGTAGACTTTATGCCAATAGGCCTTTTGTTGTATGGTTGGAATTTATTTTTTTGTGATACAACATTTATGATGCTGCCTCAGGCTGCAGTAATTACGACGCTATTTTTGTATAGTGTAGGTTTATCTTAGTAATGTAATCGGTCGAAAGCTTCGTAGGAGCCCAAAAAGCCAACATTCGTCGGGCCCATTCCAATTGGGCTAAAAACGATTACGAGTCAAAATTGGCATGTAGACCACTAAAAATATCCGGGCCTAAATCAGCATAAGCTTTCGTATTTTTCTGGTAGGCATGTGCCCGTAGTGGGCCTTTAGCAGGCCTAAAAATAATCTGGGCCCTCAAGTAAAAATAGGCCGTTTACAAGTGTAAATATCTCGAGCCCATAAAATACATGGGCCTTTAATAGACCGAAAGTGAGATTGGGCCCTGATTGTGCCGAATAACCCACTGGACTTTAAGAGGCCGAAATTCGGACGGGCCGTAAATGCGCCGACCTAATACACGGGCCTTTAACAGGCCAGAACTTCGGTCGGGCTAGATTATCGTCATTTCTATATGGGCCGTTAATGGGCTCGATATGACGTTGGGCCACATATGGCCTATGGTTTACGTCCGGCTTTAACAGGCCGAAAATGACAACATGCCGAAAGTGGCCCAAAGCTATAGTGGGCCTCTAACAGGCCGAATGTCAGACATGGCCGAATATGACCCAAATCCCTCACGGTCGTTTATGGGCCGAAAGTTTTGATGGTGTGTAAATGGGCCCAAATGAAGCCGGACCTTTAACAGGCTGGAAATACACCGGGTCGTAATTCGGCCGAATTACTTAGCGGACTGTTAACGGGCCAGAAGTGACCATGGGCCGCGTTGATGACAAGTTTAGGACAGGCCGTTGACGGGCTGATTTGACAGAGAATGTTGGGCCTTTAGCTGGGCCGGCCCATTATGGTCGGCAGAATCTTGTGGGCCTTTAGCTGGCCCGGCCCATTATGGTCCGCAAAATCTTGTGGGCCTTTAGCTGGCCCGGCCCATTATGGTCTGCAAAATCGTGTGGGCCGTTAGCTGGGCCGGCCCATTATGGTCCGCTAAATTTTGTGGGCCTTTAGCTGGGCCGGCCCATTATGGTCTGCTAAATCTTATGGGCCTTCGGTTGGGCCGACCCATTTAATCTTTGTGGGCCACTTTTGGGCCGGTCCATGTGTCAACATATCATAGGCCCATCTCGCCCATTGGATCCGTCAGCCAATGAGAATTTTACATGTGGAAAATCGGCATTGGTCGTGGCTGTTAACGGGTTATCGGATCCAAAATCCGACCCGATAGCTAAACGGCGTTCCATTACGGTGGATGCCACGTGTCAGTCACCCTTGATGAAAGCACTTCTGTGACGCGCGATTTCTCGTCATGGAAGTGGACACTTCCGGGATGATAATTTTGGCAATGTCATGGAACACTTCTACGACAGCACAGGTATGACTATCTTGATTCTGTCATAAATTTGTCATGGATGTACATGCATGACAAAAAACGCGACCTACTGTGACAAACACGTATCATCACAGAAGTGTATTTTTTTGTAGTGGAGCTTATTGAGTTGATGTTTGAGATCCATTATCTCCTTTCGAAACTTTCCTGTAACGGCCAAAGCTCCTTGCACCCAAGGGTGTTGCATGGCTGCGGGAGAACAAGTGACACTCTTCTTCATATTTTCATAAGAAAGAAATCTAACATTGGAAGGGATAACCGAGTTTGGAATAGCCGAGCTCTGTAGTTCCTCCATCGTGAATCCAGCTCGGAAGCGAGAAGTGACTTCTTGATCCTCCTCCATGGCATCTATCCTCATCAAATCAGCTGATGTCTACTACACAACCTTCTTCTTGTAGACGTTGTTGGGCCTCCAAGTGCAGAGGTTTGTAGGACAGTAGCAAATTTCCCTCAAGTGGATGACCTAAGGTTTATCAATCCGTGGGAGGCGTAGGTTGAAGATGGTCTCTCTCAAACAACCCTGCAACCAAATGACAAAGAGTCTCTTGTGTCCCCAACACACCACATACAATGGTAAATTGTATAGGTGCACTAGTTCGGCGAAGAGATGGTAATACAAGTGCAATATGGATGGTTGATATGGATTTTTGTAATCTGAAAATATAAAAACAGCAAGGTAGCTAATGGTAAAAGTGAGCGTAAACGGTATTGCAATGCTAGGAAACAAGGCCTAGGGTTCATACTTTCACTAGTGCAAGTTCTCTCAACAATAATAACATAATTGGATCATATAACTATCCCTCAACATGCAACAAAGAGTCACTCCAAAGACACTAATAGCGGAGAACAAAGGAAGAGATTATGGTAGGGTACGAAACCACCTCAAAGTTATTCTTTCCAATCGATCCATTGGGCTATTCCTATAAGTGTCACAAATGTCCCTAGAGTTCATACTAGAATAACACCTTAAGATACAAATCAACCAAAACCCTAATGTCACCTAGATACTCCAATGTCACCTCAAGTATCCGTGGGTATGATTATACGATATGCATCACACAATCTCAGATTCATCTATTCAAACAAACACAAAGTACTTCAAAGAGTGCCCCAAAGTTTCTACAAGAGAATCAAGACGAAAACGTGTGCCAAAGCCTATGCATAGGTTCATGGGCGGAACCCGCAAGTTGATCACCAAAACATACATCAAGTGAATCACGTGATATCCCATTGTCACCACAGATACGCACGGCAAGACATACATCAAGTGTTCTCAAGTCATTAAAGACTCAATCCGATAAGATTACTTCAAAGGGAAAACTCAATCCATTACAAGAGAGTAGAGGGGGAGAAGAAACATAAGATCCAACTATAATAGCAAAGCTCGCGATACATCAAGATGGTGCCAAATCCCGACTGACTCTTGAGAAGACATCTTGCTCTAATCTGCTGCAACAACAGCTCGAAACAAGAATAGAGAATATTTGCGTGATACATGAGTCAAAACCTTCGGGAGATTATATAATGAATTTTTACCGACCAAAATACGTATCGTACAAGAAAACGGAGTCCGGAGAGCACACGAGGTGCCCACGAGGCAGGGGCGCGCCCAGGGGGGTAGGGCGCGCCCTCCACCCTCGTGGAGGCCTCGTGTCCTTCCCGGACTGCTTCTTATTTTTCTATTTCTCTAAATATTCTAAAAGGGAGAAAATTGCCTTTAGAACTGTTTTGGGGTCGGTATACTTACCGTACCACATACCTATTCCTTTTCGGAGTCTGAAACGTTCCGGAAAGTGTCCCTTATGTATTTCTCCGGGGTTACGGTTTCAATAACATTGGTTTCAACATTTATAGGATTACCTGAGATATAATGTTTGATTCTTTGACCGTTCACCACCTTCGGATTTGTGCCCTCGAAGTTGTTGATTTTTATGGCACCGAAACGATAGACCTCCTCAATAACATATGGACCTTCCCATTTAGAGAGAAGTTTTCCAGCAAAAAATCTTAAACGAGAGTTGTATAGCAATACATAATCACCTACATTGAACTCACGCTTTTGTATTCTTTTGTCATGCCATCTTTTAACTTTTTCTTTAAACAACTTGCCATTTTAGTAGGCTTGAGTTCTCCATTCATCAGGTGAGCTAATATCAAATAACCTCTTCTCACCGGCAAGTTTGAAATCATAGTTGAGCTCTTTAATGGCCCAATATGCCTTATGTTCTAGCTCGAGAGGTAGGTGACATGCTTTTCCATAAACAATTTTACACGGAGACATACCCATAGGATTTTTATATGCAGTTCTATAGGCCCATAATGCATCATCAAGTTTATTGGACCAATTATTTCTAGATCTATTAACAGTCTTTTGCAAAATTAATTTGAGCTCTCTATTACTCAATTCTACTTGACCGCTAGACTGTGGGTGATATGGGGATGCCATTCTATGATTAACATCATACTTAGCAAGCATTTTACGAAAAGCACCATGAATAAAATGTGAACCACCATCAGTCATTAAATATCTAGGGACTCCAAACCTCGGAAAAATAACCTTTTTAAGCATCTTAATAGAAGTGTTATGATCAGCACTACTAGTTGGAATAGCTTCTACCCACTTAGTAACGTAATCAACATCAACTAAAATATGTGTATATCCGTTAGAGGCAGGAAAAGGTCCCATATAATCAAAGCCCCAAACATCAAATGGTTCAATAACAAGTGAATAGTTCATAGGCATTTCTTGACGTGTACTAATATTACCAATTCTTTGACATTCATCACAAGACAAGACAAACTTACGGGCATCCTTGAAGAGAGTAGGCCAATAAAAACAGGATTGCAATACCTTATGCGCAATTCTATCTCTAGTGTGGTGTCCTCCATAAGCTTCGGAGTGACACTTGCGTAGGATCTATTCCTGTTCATGCTCACGTACACAACGTCTAATAACACCATCTACTCCTTCTTTATAAAGATGCGGGTCATCCCAAAAGTAATGTCTCAAATCATAGAAAAACTTTTTCTTTTGTTGGTATGTGAAACTAGGTGGTATGAATTTAGCAATGATGTAATTAGCATAATCAGCATACCATGGAGTAGTACGAGAAACATATATGACATTTAATTGTTCATCAGGAAAGCTATCATCAATAGGTAGTGGGTCATCAAGAACATTTTCTAACCTAGACAAGTTGTCTGCAACGGGGTTCTCAGCTCCCTTTCTATCAGTAATATGTAAATCAAATTCTTGTAGTAGGAGAACCCATCTAATAAGTTTATGTTTAGCATCTTTCTTTTCCATAAGATATTTAATAGCAGCATCATCAGTGTAATAGTTACTTTAGAATCAACAATATAAGGTCTAACCTTATCACAAGCAAATACAACTGCTAAGAATTCTTTTTCAGTAGTAGTATAATTTCTCTGAGCATTGTCTAGAGTCTTACTAGCATATTGAATAACATTAAATTTCTTATCAACTCTTTGCCCTAGAACAGCACCTACAGCATAATCACTAGCATCACACATAATTTCAAAGGGTAAATTCAAATCAAGTGGTTGAACAATAGGTGCAAAGATCAATGCTTTCTTAAGTATTTCAAATGCTTCTACACAATCATCATCAAAGACAAATGGTATATCTTTTTGTAATAAATTAGTCAGAGGCTGAGAGATTTTTGAGAAGTCCTTAATGAACCTCCTATAAAAACCGGCGTGACCAAGGAAACTTCTTATACCTTTGATGTCCTTGGGACATGGCATCTTTTCAATAGCATCAACCTTGGCCTTATCAACCTCAATACCTCTTTCAGAAACTTTATGCCCTAAGACAATACCTTCATTAACCATAAAGTGGCACTTTTCCCAATTCAAGACAAGATTTGTTTCTTCACATTTTTGCAAAACTCGATCAAGGTTGCTCAAGCAATCATCAAAAGAGGATCCATAAACGGAGAAATTGTCCATGAAAACCTCACAAATCGTTTCACAAAAGTCAGAGAATATAGCCATCATGCATCTTTGAAAGGTAGCAGGTGCATTACATAAACCAAAAGGCATACGTCTATAAGAAAAAGTACCAAAAGGGCAAGTAAAAGTGGTCTTTGATTGATCATCGGCTCACACAGGTATTTGAGAGAAACCAAAATAACCATCTAGAAAGCAAAAATGTGTATGTTTGAATAATGTTTCTAGCATTTGATCGATAAAAGGTAAGGGGTAATGATCCTTTTTAGTAGCCTTATTTAATTTGCGGAAATCAATTACCATCCTATAACCTGTAATAATTCTTTGCGGAATCAATTCTTCTTTATCATTAGGAACGACGGTAATACCTCCCTTCTTAGGGACACAATGGACATGACTTACCCACTGACTATCAGCAACGGGATAAATTATACCTGCCTCAAGGAGCTTTAGTATTTCCTTTCTTACCACTTCTTTCATCTTAGGATTCAGCCGTCATTGGTGATCATGACCTGGTTTGGCATCTTTCTCCAAATTTATTTTGTGTTGGCATAGAGTGGGGCTAATGCCCTTAAGATCATCAAGAGTATATCCAATAGCAGCCCGGTGCTTCCTCAGAGTTTTTAATAATCTCTCTTCTTCATGCTCTGAAAGGTTAGCATTAATAATAACAGGATATATCTTTTTATCATCAAGATAAGCATATTTAAGAGTATCAGGTAACGGTTTAAGCTCAAACACAGGATCACCCTTGGGTGGAGGAGGATCCCCTAGGATTTCAACAGGCAAATTGTGTTTCAGGATGGGTTCCTGTTTAAAGAATACTTCATCTATTTCCCTTCTTTCATTCATAAACATCTCATTTTCATGTTCTAGCAAATATTGTTCTAAAGGATCACTAGGAGGTACGACAATAGAAGCAAGACCAATAATTTCATCCTTACTAGGCAATTCCTCTTCGCGGTGTTGTCTATGAAATTTAGAAAAGTTAAACTCATGAGACATATCACCTAGACCAATAGTAACAACATCCTTTTCACAGTCTATCTTAGCATTAACAGTGTTCAAGAAGGGTCTACCAAATATAATGGGACAAAATCTATCCTGTGGGGAACCAAGAACAAGAAAATCAGCAGGATATTTAGTTTTCTCACACAAGACTTCAACATCTCTAACAATTCCAATTGGTGATATAGTATCTCTATTAGCAAGTTTAATTGTAACATCAATATCTTCTATCTCAGCACGTGCAATATCATGCATAATTTCTTTGTATAAGTCATGAGGTATAGTACTAGCACTAGCACCCATATCACATAAGCCATGATAACAATCATCTCCTATTTTAACAGAAATAACAGGAATGCCTACCATAGGTCTATGTTTATCTTTAGCACAAGGTTTGGCAATTCTAGCAGTTTCATCACGGAAATGAATAACATGCCCATCAATATTATCAGACAAGAGATCTTTAACAATAGCAATATTAGGTTCAACTTTAACTTGCTCAGGAGGTTTATAAGTTCTAATATTGCTTTTACGAACCACAGTTGAAGCTTTAGCATGATCCTTTATCCTAACAGGAAAAGGTGGTTTCTCAACATAAGTAGTAGGAACAATAGGATCATTATAAGTGATAGTCTTTTCTTCAACTTTAATAGGTGCGGCTACTTTTACTTCTATGGGAGGATGATATTTAAACCACTTCTCCTTAGGGAGATCAACATGGGTAGCAAAAGATTCAGAAAAGGAAGCTACTATCTCAGAGTCAAGTCCATATTTAGTGCTAAATTTACGGAAAACATCGGTATCCATAAAAGATTTAACACAATCAAACTTTAGTGTCATACCTGACTCCTTACCTTCGTCGAGATCCCAATCTTCAGAGTTGCGTTTAATTCTTTCCAATAAATCCCATTTGAATTCAATAGTCTTCATCGTAAAAGAGCCAACACCAGAAGTATCGAGCATGGTGCGATTGTTATCAGAAAGCCGAGCATAAATTTTTTGAATAATCATTTCTCTTGAGAGCTCATGATTGGGGCATGGATATAACATTGATTTAAGCCTCCCCCAAGCTTGAGCGATGCTTTCTCCTTCGCGAGGCCAAAAGTTATATATATAATTGCAATCACGATGAACAAGATGCATAGGATAAAACTTCTGATGAAATTCCAATTTCAATCGTTTGTAGTTCCATGATCCCATATCATCAAATAGCCTATACCATGTCAATGCATCTCCCTTCAAACATAAAGGGAAGACCTTCTTATTAATAACATCTCCGGGCACACCTGCAAGCTTAAATAATCCACAAACTTCATCCACATATATTAGGTGCTCATCAGGATGCATTGTTCCATCTCCTGCAAAAGGATTAGCTAGCAGTTTTTCTATCATACCCGAAGGAATCTCAAAGTAGACATTTTCATCTTCAGTAGGTTCATTAGGGTGAGGAGAAACTCTTTTCTCTAGTGGTCGGGGTGAATATACCCTGAACAAGCCCCTCAGAGGATTACTTTCCATAGTAACAAGTGACAGTAAATTTCAGCACACTATATAAATTTTTCCTTAGCAAATTCCACCTACCAAAGGCGCTTCACTCCCCGGCAACGGCGCCAGAAAAGATTCTTGATGACCCACAAGTATAGGGGATCTATCATAGTCCTTTCGACAAGTAAGAGTGTCGAACCCAACGAGGACCAGAAGGAAATGATAAGCGGTTTTCAGCAAGGTATTTTCTGCAAGCACTGAAATAGTAGGTAATAGATAGTTTTGTGATAGGATAATTGGTAACGAGCAACAAGCAACAAAAGTAAATAAAGTGCAGCAAGGTGGCCCAATCCTTTTTGTAGCAAAGGACAAGCCTAGACAAACTCTTATATAGAGAAAAGCTCTCCCGAGGACACATGGGAATTATCGTCAAGCTAGTTTTCATCACGTTCATATGATTCGCGTTCGGTACTCTGATAATTTGATATTGGGGTGGACTGGTGCTTGGGTACTGACCTTACTTGGACAAGCATCCCACTTATGATTAACCCCTATTGCAAGCATCCGCAACTACAAGAGAAGTATTAAGGTAAACCTAACCGTAGCATGAAACATGTGGATCAAAATCAGCCCCTTACGAAGCAACGCATAAACTAGGGTTTAAGCTTCTGTCACTCTAGCAACCCATCATCTACTTATTACTTCCCAATGCCTTCCTCTAGGCCCAAATAATAGTGAAGTGTCATGTAGTCGATGTTCACATAACACCACTAGAGGAGAGACAACATACATCTCATCAAAATATCGAACAAATACCAAATTGACATGACTACTAATAGCAAGACTTCTCCCATGTCCTCAGGAACAAACGTAACTACTCACAAAGCATATTCATGTTCATAATCAGAGGAGTATTAATATGCATAAAGGATCTGAACATATGATCTTCCACCAAATAAAACAACTAGCATCAACTACAAGGAGTAAACAACACTACTAGCAACCTACAGGTACCAATCCCAGACTTAGAGACAAGAATTGGATACAAGAGATGAACTAGGGTTTTAGATGAGATGGTGCTGGTGAATATGTTGATGGAGATTGGCCCTCTACCGATGAGAGGAGCGTTGGTGATCACGATGGCAATGATTTCCCCCTCCCGGAGGGAAGTGTCCCCGGCAGAACAGCTCCGCCAGAGCCCTAGATTGGTTCCGCCCAGGTTCCGCCTCGTGGCGGCGGAGTCTCGTCCCGAAAGCTTGCTTATGATTTTTCTTTGTACGAAAGACTTCATATAGCAGAAGATGGCCACTGGAGGGCCAATAGGGGGCCCACAAGGCAGGGGGCGCGTCCAGGGCGTAGGGCGCGCCCCCACCCTCGTGGACAGGTGGAGGCCCCTCTGACGTATATTCTTCTTCCAGTATTTTTATTATTTCCAAAAATAACTTTCGTGGATTTTCAGGACTTTTGGAGTTGTGCGGAATAAGTCTCTAATATTTGCTCCTTTTCCAGTCCAGAATTCCAGTTGCTGGCATTCTCCCTCCTTATGTAAACCTTGTAAAATATAAGAGAATAGGCATAAATATTGTGACATAATGTGTAATAACAGCCCATAATGCAATAAATATCAATATAAAAGCATGATGCAAAATGGACGTATTAGACACCTCTTCATATGATGTGTATATGGTGGATACACCCAAAGAGAATAACGGTGATAACGAGAAGGATCTAGTCGAGGATATACCTCCTGAGATACAACCAAAACGCCGATGTCAGCGGCGCCGCTCTAAATCACACCGTGGAAAAGATAGCAATACCGGCACGAGAGAAAACAATACTCCGGACGATGCCGAAGACAAAGAAGACCCCGTCGAGCCAGTTTCCGAACAGGACGATAGGGGAGATGGGCAATTCAGCCCTGATGAACAGGCCATAAACGAAGACTCAGAGGACAGTAACTATCTTCCACCCTCCGAGGATGAGGTGAGCCTCGGTGACGAAGACTTTATCGTGCCTGAGGAATCCGTCGAGCAGGAGTGCTTTAAGCGTCGGCTAATAGCCACTGCGAGGAGCCTGAAAAAGATGCAAAAACAGCTTCAAGCTGACCAAGATCTGCTCAATGACAGATGGACTAATGTCCTGGCAGCCGAGGAATAGGCCTCGAGCGCCCAACCAAAAGTTACCCGAAGTGCAAATTGTTACCCCAATTCGATGGCGAGGCGCTGGAGCCCGTACCATCAGCGCGTAATGCGGCTGACCGACCACCACATGGTCAGGACAAAGCGGCTACTCAAGCCGAACACCAGCCCATACCACCTCGCCGTAAAGGTAGGGACACAACAGCCGGGGTTTATACATATGACTTACGGTAGGACCTGAACAACAGAGCATGTCAGACCAGATCGACCTACGGATCGCGGGGGCGTGCCCTGACGCACGACGACGACCATGTGGCCGGCCGTGACAAACATAACCACGCCCGAGCCGAAAACCGCAGACAGACTACATCCGAACTACGTCGCGACTTGGCCCGATACAGAGGTGCCACACACCCCCTCTGGTTCACTGACGAAGTAATGGAGCATGAATTCCCAGAAGGGTTTAAACCCATAAATATCGATTCATATGTGGAACAACAGATCCCGCGGTATGGATTGAGGATTTTCTTCTCCACATTCATATGGCCCGCGGTAATGACCTTCACGCCATCAAATACCTCTCGCTAAAACTCAAGGGGCCAGCTCGGCACTGGTTAAACAGTCTGCCTGAAAATTCTATTGGCAGCTGGGAGGACTTGGAAGACGCCTTCCTCGACAACTTCCAAGGTACATACGTACGACCTCCAGATGCCGATGACTTAAGTCACATAGTTCAACAGCCCGGAGAGTTAGCCAGGAAATTCTGGACTAGGTTCCTCACTAAAAAGAACTAGATTGTCGACTACCCGAATGCCGAAGTCCTAGCGGCCTTTAAGCATAGCATCCGCGACGAATGGCTCGCCCGTCACCTCGGCCAAGAAAAGCCAAAGTCCATGGCAGCCCTCACGGCACTCATGACCTGCTTTTGTGCGTGCGACGATAGTTGGCTAGCCCGTAGCAATAACACTGCAAGCGATGCTAGGACCTCTGAGGCCAAAAATAGCAATGGAAAGCCCCGACACAACAGGCACAAGCGCCGAAGCAACGGTGACAATATCGATGACACGGCGGTCAACATCGGATTCAGTGGCTCCAAGTTCGGCCAGCGGAAGAAGCCATATAAAAGAAACAATTTGCGCTCATCCAGCTTGGACCGCATACTCAATCGTCCATGTCAGATCCACGGCACCCCTGATAAACCAAGCAATCACACCAATAGAGACTGTTGGGTTTTTAAACAGGCCGGCAAGTTAAATACCGACAACAAGGAGAAGGGGTCACAAAGCAAGGATGATGACGAGGAGTCCCGTCCGCCGAACACAGGAGGACAGAAGAAGTCCCCCCCCCCCCCCAAGTTAAAATGGTGAATATCCCCAAGAGGGAGCGCAAATGCGCGCACAGGGACGTCTACGCGATGGAGCCAGTCTCCCCAAAGTTCAACCCATGGTCGTCCTGCCCGATCACTTTCAATCGCAGGGACCATCCGACCGGTATCCGTCATGGCAGTTCAGCCGCACTGGTCCTCGACCCAATCATTAATGGATTCCATCTCACGCGAGTCCTCATGGACGGCGGCAACAACCTGAACCTGCTCTATCAGGATATAGTGCGCAAAATGGGCATCGATCCCTCAAGGATCAAGCCCACAAAAACTACCTTTAAAGGAGTCATACCAGGTGTAGAGGCCCGCTGTATGGGCTCAATCACGCTGGAGGTTGTCTTCGGATCCCTGGACAACTTCCGAAGCGAAGAATTGATCTTCGATATCGTCCCCTTCCGCAGCGGCTATCACGCACTGCTCGGACGAACCACATTTGCTCGATTCAATGCGGTGCCACACTATGCGTATCTGAAGCTCAAGATGCCCGGACCACGCGGTGTCACAACAGTTAATGGTAACACGGAGCGCTCCCTCCGTACCGAGGAGCACACCGCAGCCCTAGCGGCAGAAGTACAGAGCGGCCTTTTCAAACAAAACCTTAATTCGGTGGCCAATCTCCCGGACACTGTCAAATAGTCCAGACTACTCTGCAGCAGGATAGTCCAGCTCGTCAAGAGCTCGACTAGCAATTTGGCCTCTGTCCCGGTCCCGACCAAACGGCGGCATTCGTACCGCGCGTACATAACTACGCACTCAAAATACCATGGGCATAGACGGAGGCATAACTAGATTGTGGTCCATAATACGGCTCGACCTCCCCCAGACACACATACTTTCACTTTTTCTTTTTCATCCTTTTCAGGTTTCTTTCCCATAGGCCCTTCCTGAAGGCCTGATCATCGGTCCTTTCGAAGGATAGATATACCAAGATGACAAGAAGCATTGACGTATAAGGGAATCTCTAGGTGGCCTTTTTGACGCTTACTCTACCTGTTTTCAGGACCCGCACGCAGCTCTCCCTTGGTTGTGGCATGTTAAATAACCCTGTTGCTTATCACACTACTTCTACAAATATGCCTTGATGTATTAATAAAATTGTAATGGAAATAGTTTGCGGCCCAACTTCTGTGGCACCAGCTTACTTCTTCATTTTTCTTGATAATCTTATCAATTGCACTCGTACACTTTGGTACGCCATAATTCGCTAGGGGCTTCATTACGCCCCATACTACGGCAACAAAGTCCGAACACCTTTTACAAGTATAGTTCGGCACCCCGAATTTAGCATTATATGCATTGGCTCCGAATCATGTCTTTGGTCAATAGTTGGGTTCCCCGGCTCCTATGCTTACTACCTTACATTCCGCTATATCGGCTAGGGTAGTAAAGGGATAACTACTGCGATTGTGTCCTGGTTTATCTGGATGAGCACCTCAGTAGAGAAAGCCAAAAACTGACTGACATGATGCAACGTGAGCCGGTCAGCTGTTCGATAGGTTACAAATCTATTGCGATTTCTTCCGCATTATGCAACGAACCGGCTTTTACCCGATCAGGTGTTTACAACATCCTAGTTCGGACTTACGAATACTAGGGGCTGCGCCCAAATTTTTATTGTCAAACTCCTATGGCTAAGTGAAGGTGATAAAGCCACATAGTCCGATTTCCTGGTTCGTTGCGCTAAACACCTCCTTCAAGGACCAAACAATTGGATCAAGAATGTTTAGATTCCATCCCGTACACCCCTGTACTACCTATGTGGGGGCTGAAGTTGACGACTGGCCAACCCTCAGATTTCATAAAACGGCCGCACAGGAGGTAAAATTTTAAAAATAAAACAACAAGCATTATATTGCATGACAACTTTGTTTCATAATACAGGGCGAGATAACATGAATGTATTCATTCAAAGATTACATCTTTCGCACACTGCTCCGCTACAATGCGGGATCCCTCCAGGACATTGTCAAAATATAGCTCGGGCGTGTGGTGCTCCTTGCCCTCGGGCGGTCCTTCAGTCGTGAGCTTGACGGCATTCATCTTCGCCCACTGCACCTTGACACGGCGAAGGCCATCCGCGCACCTTCGATACAGACCGACCGCTTGACGGTGTCAAGCCGCGAGCAGGCATTGACCAGCCGCTTCACGAGCCCGAAGTAGCTGTTGGGTATGGCTTCGGCAGGCCACAGCCGGATTATCAAGTCCTTCATGGCCTGTTCGGCCACCCTATGCAGTTCGACCAGCTGTTTTAGCTGGTCACTAAAGGGCACCAGATGTTCTAGCGCAAGGTATTGCAACCAGAACAGCTTCTCCGTTGAGCTCCCCTCTTTGGCTCGGAAGAACTCTACAACGTCGGCTATGCTGCGCGGCTAATCCGCAAACGCTCCCGGAGAACTCCAAATCTGGTTTAGTAAGAGATACCTCTTCTTCACATACTTGGTTTGCATAATAAAATCCTTATCCGCCGTGATTTTCTTGGCTTCTTGGATTTCCTGGAGGGCGCCCTGGTCTTCAACCCGGGCATCTTGTGCGCTTTGGCGAGCCTTGGCGCGTTTGGTCCCTTGATCCGCAATATTGCGCTCCAAGGACTCGCATTTCTTCACAGCGTCCTGGAGCTCCTGCTAGACCTCCTCAACCCTGGCCTCGTGTCTTTCACGGGCGGCATGCTCCTTTGCCGCTTTCTTCTAGGCCTCGGCCAGTGCCATTTTAAGGGCCTCGACCTCGGTCGCCGCTCCTAAAAATACCATGGCAATATGGTCAATACAAATCATCTACCCTTTCTGATATACAGAAGGTCTGGGCATACCTTGTTTGTCCTCCAGCTGCTTTTTTACACGGCCGAGCTCTTCCTCGGTCCGCTCCAGACTCTGCTTCAGTCCGGAGACTTCGGCAGTGTGGGAGTTCGTAGTCAGCAGCGATGCCTGGTTAATCACATAGACATGTATGGTTAGTCTCCTGCGAAAATTGTTTGATCCTCTGTCCGGTTTTTCTTTTCGAACACAGGACAGTGTCTCAGGGGCTACTGTCTATACTATGGCATTCTTTTTACATAATCGCGTTGCTTACCTCAAAGCCTGTTAGAAGGCTTGTGCAGGCTTTGGTCAGTCCGTTCTTAACAGACTGGACCCTCTCAACCACTATACCCATGAGGGTACGATGTTCCTCAACAATGGAAGCACTTCACAGTGCTTCCACTAGAGTGTTCGGTGCCTCTGGTTGGACACGGGTCGCCGACGGAATTGGCACACGTCCTTCTTTCGGAGGAGGCTGTTTGCCAGATTCTGGAGCCCTATAGGTCTCCGGGGCCGTATTCGGCTGGGGGGCCAAATTGGATATGGCCCCCATCGCCAGTCTTCATGGGGATTTTCTCCCGCATGTGTCCGGTAGCCGAGATTTCACCCTCTGGCGCCACCCTGACAGCCTCCTGCGTCTCTCCCTGGCCTAGGATCCTTCGGGACAACACCTCGGTGTCATCCATTGCCCTGGGAGAGGAGGCCGTCGGAAGGGACACGCTGTCCTTCGCTTTTGGGTCCAGCGAATTCCCCGAAGATGAGGATCGCTCGAGGTCAGAACGAGCCGGACTGCAAGTGCATGATTCAACATGTTAAACTATGAAGTAAAGTGGCTGGACATATGAATGCGTCAAGGTCTTTGAGTACTCACGATCCGGCTAGGGGCTTATCCCAGGGGCGCTTCTCTGGGCTGCTATCCCAGAGACTTTCCCCTTCTTGGACGCCTCTACCTCCAGATTTGTGGAGGTCACCCTCTTCTTCCTTCCCCCTCAAGGGGGAGTTGCTTTCCTCCTCCCCCTCGCCGTTGTCCTCGGTAGCGGAGGAGTGAGTCTCAGTGTCTTCAGACGTCACGTCCAAAGCGCCCTTGCGGCGGAGACCACTTTTGGTCTCCTTGGCCTTTTTCTTGGCCTTCTTCTCCGGCGCCTGGTAAGGCGCCGGGACCAGAATCTTCGTCAGAAGCGGGATGGCTGGTTCCTCGGGCAGCGGGGCCGGACACTGAATCCGCTCCACCTTCTTTGTCTAGCCCTAAGAAGACAAACGGAGAAGCTTAGACTTCTTCCTCGAATAAACTGGTGAAGGAAATACCTTGAAATATGGAGAACTTACCGGACTGGCTGGACGGATCAAGGCATGACCACGATCTTCGGTCGTCTCTGGCTGCTTTTCACCGGCCTTGAAAAGCACCTTCTAGATATCTTCGTGCATTGTGCCAAAGAGTCGTTGCAGGGTTTGGTGCTTAGCCGGGTCGAACTCCCATAAATAGCAAGTCCGGCGTTGGCAAGGAAGAATCCAGAGAATAAGCATCGCCTAGATCACGTTGACGAGCTTGATGTTCTTGTCCACCATGCTCTGGATGCGCGTGTGCAACGCTGTCAGCTCGTCCGACGAAGACCAGCTCAGGCCCTTTTCTAGCTAGGAGGTGAGCCGCATTGGGGCTCCAGACTTAAATTCGGGAGCCGCGGCCCAGGTGGCATCGCGGGGCTCTGTGATATGGAACCATAGTTGCTGCCACCCTTTAACGGTCTCCACAAAGGTACCTTTGGGCCATGTGACGTTGGGCATCTTGCTCACCATGGCGCCTCCGCACTCTACGTGTTGGCCATCCACCACCTTTGGCTTCACGTTGAAAATCTTGAGCCACAGTCCAAAGTGGGGAGGGATGCGGAGGAAGGCCTCGCACACGACAATAAATGTTGAGATGTTGAGGAAAGAATTTGGGGCTAGATCATGGAAATCTAGCCCGTAGTAGAACATGAGACAACGGACGAAAGGGTGGAGAGGAAACCCTAACCCACGGATGAAGCGGGGGATGAACACCACCCTCTCATTGGGCTTCGGGATGGGGACGATCTGCCCCTTGGCAGGAAGCCGGTGGGTGATTTCCTTGGCCAGGTACCCGGCCTCCCGAAGCTTGGTGATGTCCTTCTCTTTGACGGAGGAGGCCATCCACTTGCCTTGCGCTCCAGATCCGAACATGGTCGGAGTGTTTTTTTAGGCGGAAAAGATGAGAACTTGGGCGCTGGAGCTCGAGAATGGGTGGGCAGAGAGAGAGAGAGAAGACGTGGGTGGAAGGGGCGAATCCTTGTCCCTTTATAAAGGCAGTGAATATCAAGCACCTCCCCACTCGCCTGTTCCCAAGGTGGTGGGGATATAACTATTTGTGTAAGCCGCCCAGAAGGGGCCGGGTTACGCAAAGAAGGATTCATCAAAAGAAGCCCAAGACCAAGCCTGAAGATGGTGGTTCAATAAAGGGTCTAAAGCCCGTAGGCGACTTAAGGCCCATAGTGGTAAACCGCCATGATGGCATGACTTGTAACATAAGGTAGAATTAACTAGTCACCGAGCCGGACACTGTTTATGAGCCTGCCGGGACTCTGTAGGCCACAGGGCGTCACCCCTGTATATAAGGGGACGACCCGCTGGCAGCTTAGGGCAAGAAACAACTCATCGAGAACCGGGCATAGCGTATCTCGCTCCCTGGTCATCGAAACCTCATCAATACCAACCCAACTAGACGTAGGCCTTCCTTCACCGTAAGGGGCTGAACTAGTATAACTCTCTCGTGTCCTTTGTCTCGATTAACCCCTTTAAGCTTCCTAGTTGCGATGGCTCCACGACTAAGTCCTTGCAAGAGGACATCTGCCGTGACAATTCCACGACAGTTGGCGCCCACCATGGGGCCAGCGCACGGTGGATTTGAGTTCTTGAAGGGCAGCTTCAAAGGGCTCAAGGGATACGCGGCCGGGCGGATGACCAAGAGTCGTCACGGCAAGATCTACATCGACGACGATGGCTGGGGCCCAGACGCCGGCTCAGTGGAGTACGGGTACCGGGTCCCCTTCGGCAGAATCCACGTATTCATCGGCCGGATTGGTGAGCCGGGCCCTGAGCCGGACTACTGCACCGACCTCGTTGAGACGGCTCACCGTGCGAGACCCGCCCAAACTCAACCTGTCGTGAAGCGTGCCTTCGTGGGCTGCATCCACGGAGGGGAACTTTCTGAAGGATCTGAAGATGGTGGTGAGACGGCCGTCCTCTCCGACGGTGATTCGTCAGTCGGTTCAACAGATTCGCTGTATCCATTACAAGACGGCGGGCTTGGGGGCTGTTCCGATGGCAGCAGTATTCCGGACCCCTATGAGCCGCCAAACTGGGCAGGAGTCTTAATGCCTGGTACTCAACCCGGTCAAAACTCAACGGCTGCAGCGGCAATAACGTCCGGGTCAGGAGCAGCCGGGGCAGGAGGCCCTGTGCGCTTGCCGGCTCAGGTGCTGATGGATCTCATGGATAAGCTGACGGCCCTGTTAACCGCCACAGTCATCCCTGCGAATCAAGATGAGCATAACACGGAAGTGGCACAGGTGCGTGAGGAGATAACTCGGGCCAAGGAGGCCTTGGCGGCTGAGGACACCAGGTTAACCACAGAGCGGGCGGCTTTGGATGCACGGGCGCAACAGCTACAGTCAGAGGCCTTCCAGCTTACGATGAGCCTGAACGCGTCTAACGAGGTGATGAGGAGGAGACATCAGAAAACCCAATCCCGTCTGCCTCCGGTTTACGATCCTCGAAATCTTTTCGCTACACCCGGAGCTGGCCCAAGTAACCCGCCAGACGCAAACCAGTTTATGACAGCCGGAACAGGAGGACCGGCTCTGCCTCGGGAGATGGCACCTCCTCATGGGAACATGGCACCGCCCCGTTACGTACCGATACCACCGGGTCACTTTTCCAACCCCATGGAGAACTTGATCACAGCATTAGCACGTTTGGCGGCCCTCCCAGTGGACGGCGACAATCCAACAGTAGTAGAGACCTGAAGGATCAGAGACCTCATCCAGACGGCCCTGGCTCAGCAAGAGACTTGTTCCTACAGGCGGGACAGGATTCATTCAACTCCTCCGCCTTGGCTAGCCCCGGCTCGTCCAAACCGGAGTACGAGTTACAGCAGGTACATGGAGTCAGAAGCTTTGTCAAGGAACGCCCAGCGCCGTAACCAGCCCGGTGGTTATAACCCGGTGCATGACCGAATACGTCAGGAGGACGAACGGGCGGCTTGATACGTCTCCAACGTATCTATAATTTTTGATTGCTCCATGCTATATTATCTACTGTTTTAGGCAATATTGGGCTTTATTATCCACTTTTATATCATTTTTGGGACTAACCTATTAACCGGAGGCCCAGCCCAGATTTGCTGTTATATGCCTATTTCAGTGTTTCGAGGAAAAGGAATATCAGACGGAATCAAAACGGAACGAAATCAACTGGAGAAGTTATTTTTGGAAGGAAACCTACCTGATAGACTTGGATCTACGTCAGAAGATACGGGAACTGGCCACGAGAGTAGGGGGCGCGCCCCCCTGCCTCGTGGGTCCCCGCAGCTCCACGAACGTATCCCTTGCACCCATATATACCTACGTATCATAAAACTTCCAGAGCGGAGATTAGATCAGGAGTTCCGCCGCCGCAAGCCTCTGTAGCCACCAAAAACCTCTCGGGACCCTGTTCTGGCACCCTGCCGGAGGGGGGAACCCTCACCGGTGGCCATCTTCATCATCCCGGCGCTCTCCATGACGAGGAGGTAGTAGTTCACCCTCGGGGCTGAGGGTATGTACCAGTAGCGATGTGTTTGACCTCTCTCTCTCTCGTATTTTTGATTTGGCACGATCTTGACGTATCGCGAGCTTTGCTATTATAGTTGGATCTTATGTTTCTTCTCCCCCTCTACTCTCTTGTAATGGACTGAGTTTTCCCCTTGAAGTAATCTTATCGGATTGAGTCTTTAAAGATTTGAGAACACTTGATGTATGTCTTGCCGTGCGTATCTTTGGTGACAATGGGATATCACGTGCCACTTGATGTATGTTTTGGTGACCAACTTGCGGGTTCCGCCCATGAACCTATGCATAGGGGTTGGCACACGTTTTCGTCGTGATTCTCCGGTAGAAACTTTGGGGCACTCTTTGAGGTTCTATGTGTTGGATTGAGTAGATGAATTGAGATTGTGTGATGCATATCGTATAATCATGCCCACGGATACTTGAGGTGACATTGGAGTATCTAGGTGACATTAGGGTTTTGGTTGATTTGTGTCTTAAGGTGTTATTCTAGTATGAACTCTAGGGCTGTTTGTGACACTTATAGGAATAGCCCAACGGATTGATTGGAAAGAATAACTTTGAGGTGGTTTCGTACCCTACCATAATCTCTTCGTTTGTTCTCTGCTATTAGTGACTTTGGAGTGACTCTTTGTTGCATGTTGAGGGATAGTTATGTGATCCAATTATGTTATCATTGTTGAGAGGACTTGCACTAGTGAAAGTATGAACCCTAGGCCTTGTTTCTTATCATTGCAATACCGTTTACGCTCACGTTTACCACTTGTTACCTTGCTGTTTTTATATTTTCAGTTTACAAAAACCTATATCTACCGTCCATATTGCACTTGTATCACCATCTCTTCGCCGAACTAGTGCACCTATACAATTTACCATTGTATTGGGTGTGTTGGGGACACAAGAGACTCTTTGTTATTTGCTTGCAGGGTTGCTTGAGAGAGACCATCTTCATCCTACGCCTCCCACGGATTGATAAACCTTAGTTCATCCACTTGAGGGAAATTTTCTACTGTCCTACAAACATGTGCACTTGCAGGCCCAACAACGTCTACAAGAAGAAGGTTGTGTAGTAGACATCAAGCTCTTTTCTGGCGCCGTTGCCGGGGAGGTTAGTGCTTGAAGGTATATCTTTAGATCTTGCAATCGAATCTTTGTTTCTTGTTTTAGCACTAGTCTAGTTTATGAAAGAGAAACTACAAAAAAATGGAATTGAGAGTGCCTCATATGGTTCATCTTTTTAATGTCTTCCGTGAAAATAAGGATTCCGATAATTGTGCTCAATTGCTAGAGGAAGAATGCATTAGAATGTTTGGCACTAAATCTTTGAATGATGAGCATGATTGCAATGTTGTTAGTATGAATTCCTTGAATATCCATGAAGCTAATGATATGCAAAGCCACAAGCTTGGGGAAGCTATGTTTGATGAAGATGATATTTTTTGTCCCCCAAGCTTTGATGAGAAAATTTACTATGATGAAATCATGCCTCCTATCTATGATGATTATTGTGATGACACGTATGCTATAAAGAATAATAACCATGAAACTTGTCATCTTGATCTTAATTTTCAATCACATGATAGCTATTTTGTTGAGTTTGCTCCCACTACTATTGAACTTGTTTATGTGGAGAGTAGTAAAATTTCTATGCTTGTAGATCATGAAAATAATATTTTAGGTGCTGGTTATATTGTTAAATTCATTCATGATGCTAATGAAAATTATTATGAGAGAGGATCATATGCTTCTACATATTGCAATAATATCAAGTTTCCTCTCTATGTGCTTAAAATCTTGAAGTTATGCTTGTTTTACCTTCCTATGCAAGTTGATTCTTGTTCCCATAAGTTGTTTGCTCACAAAATCCCTATGCATAGTGTCGGATTTCCGGTTCCGACAGACCCTTGAGGTTCGAACTCTGGGGTGCACGCGGAGACTTCGCCCTCTACCTCTCCGTCTCGCAAGGATCTAAACTACTGAAAGAACAACACAAGAGACACATGGTTTATACTAGTTCGGGCCACCATTGTGGTGTAATACCCTACTCTCGTTTGTGGTGGGTGGAATGCCTCTTGGGCTGATGAGGATGAACAATACAAGGAAGAACAGCCTCGCGAGGGTCTGTTCTTGGCTAGGACGACGAACTACTAGGAGGAGTTCAACCGTCCTTCTCTCTCTCTCTCTCTCTGTTGCCTGAATCTTTCTAACTGGTTTCTCGATGTCTCTACCCTGGGGGTGGCTAGTCCTATTTATAGGCAAAGGCCCTGGGCCTCTTCCCAAATATTGAGCGGGAAGGGCCCCAACAATTGGCCATTTTGAAGGGGAACATCTGGTACACTTATCCTGACTAAAGTTGGTCCTCGCCTGCCAAAGGCCCTGTGGTGACGCCGTTCTGGGCTCCATGATGACCTCCTTCCCACCGTTGGACTTGTCTTGGTCTCGTTGCACCGAAATGGATGCCTTTGCTTGATCCTCTCGCCTGCGCTTGCCCCCTTTGCACCAAAGAGGAAAGGGAGATGCTGCACGGTCTGGCGCCTGCCTGGCACCCTTGGTCGTCGTCGCTTGCGTCATGGGCACCTCGTGAGGTACCCTGCCTTGATCTCTCCGCCTCCTCGTGAGCCAGCCCGGTGAGGCCGCGCCCAAGGAAGCTCCGTGTCGTCCGCCCCGCGAGTCTTGGCCCCTCGCGAGGGTCTTGGGTCTTGTGTTGATGAAGATGGGCCGTGCTGGGCCCCCTGTAAGCCACACCGCAGGCCGCAGGCAGGCAAGTCTGGGGACCCCCGTTCCCAGAACGCCGATAGTAGCCCCGGGGCCCAAGGCGCGCCCGGACTTGGCCGTGCCGAGAGGTGAAAGGGCAAGGGCGAAGCGCCGCGGGCCCTAACAGCCTGCGGCCTTGGGCTCCGCGTGGCGGTTGATTGGACGTGGACGTTTCCGCTTCCCCACGACGCCTCGGCGATCGCGCGGATTGGACAAGTCCCTCCATGCAAATCGTGTCATGATTACCTGTGATCGTGGAGGCCGACGGTTGGCACGCTACCTCTACATCTACCTTCGGGATTAATATTAGATCTAAATAATTGTTATTTAGTACCAGCGTTGAGCATGAACATTATATCTGGATCTTGTTTGATGCGAGACGGTTATTCATTTAAATCAGAGAATAATGGTTGTTCTATTTATATGAGTAATATCTTTTATGGTCATGCGCCATTAAAGAATGGTTTGTTCTTACTTAATCTCGATAGTAGTAATACACATATTCATAATGTTGAAGCCAAAAGATGCAGAGTTGATAATGATAGTGCAACTTATTTGTGGCACTGCCGTTTAGGTCATATCGGTGTAAAACGCATGAAGAAACTCCATACTGATGGACTTTTGGAGTCACTTGATTATGAATCACTTGGCACTTGCGAACCGTGCCTTATGGGCAAGATGACTAAAACACCGTTCTCCGGTACTGTGGAGAGAGCAACAGATTTATTGGAAATCATACATACCGATGTATGTGGTCCAATGAATGTTGAGGCTCGTGGCGGATATCGTTATTTTCTCACCTTCACTGATGATTTAAGCAGATATGGGTATATCTACTTAATGAAACACAAGTCTGAAACATTTGAGAAGTTCAAAGAATTTCAGAGTGAAGTGGAAAATCATCATAACAAGAAAATAAAGTTTCTACGATCTGATCGTGGAGGAGAATATTTGAGTTACGAGTTTGGTCTACATTTGAAGCAATGCGGAATAGTTTCACAACTCACGCCACCCGGAACACCACAACGTAATGGTGTGTCCGAACGTCGTAATCGTACTTTACTGGATATGGTGCGATCTATGATGTCTCTTACCGATTTACCGCTATCTTTTTGGGGTTATGCTCTAGAGACGGCCGCATTCACGTTAAATAGGGCACCATCAAAATCCGTTGAGACGACGCCTTATGAACTGTGGTTTGGCAAGAAACCAAAGTTGTCGTTTCTTAAAGTTTGGGGCTGCGATGCTTATGTGAAAAATCTTCAACCTGATAAGCTCGAACCCAAATCGGAAAAATGTGTCTTCATAGGATACCCAAAGGATACTATTGGGTATACCTTCTATCACAGATCCGAAGGCAAAATTTTTGTTGCTAAAGTCGGAAACTTTCTAGAGAAGGAGTTTCTCTCGAAAGAAGTGAGTGGGAGGAAAGTAGAACTTGATGAGATAACAGTATCTACTCCCTTATTGAGAAGTAGTACATCACAGAAATCTGTTTCTGTGACACCTACATCAAATAGGGAGGAAGCTAATGATAATGATCATGAAACTTCAGATCAAGTTTCTACTGAACTTCGTAGATCAACCAGAGTAAGATCAGCACCAGAGTGGTACGGTAATCCTATTTTGGAAGTCATGTTACTAGACCATGATGAACCTACGAACTATGAAGAAGCGATGGTGAGCCCAGATTCCGCAAAGTGGCTTGAGGCCATGAAATCTGAGATGGGATCCATGTATGAGAACAAAGTGTGGACTTTGGTTGACTTGCCCGATGATCGGCAAGCAATTGAGAATAAATGGATTTTTAAGAAGAAGACTGACGCTGATGGTAATGTTACTGTCTATAAAGCTCGACTTGTTGCAAAAGGTTTTCGACAAGTTCAAGGGATTGACTACGATGAGACTTTCTCACCCGTAGCGATGCTTAAGTCTGTCCGAATCATGTTAGCAGTTGCCGCATTTTATGATTATGAAATTTGGCAAATGGATGTCAAAACTGCATTCCTGAATGGATTTCTGGAAGAAGAGTTGTATATGATGCAACCAGAAGGTTTTGTCGATCCGAAGGGAGCTAACAAAGTGTGCAAGCTCCAGCGATCCATTTATGGACTGGTGCAAGCCTCTCGGAGTTGGAATAAACGCTTTGATAGTGTGATCAAAGCATTTGGTTTTATACAGACTTTTGGAGAAGCCTGTATTTACAAGAAAGTGAGTGGGAGCTCTGTAGCATTTCTGATATTATATGTGGATGACATATTACTGATCGGAAATAATATAGAATTTCTGGATAGCATAAAGGGATACTTGAATAAGAGTTTTTCAATGAAAGACCTCGGTGAAGCTGCTTACATATTGGGCATTAAGATCTATAGAGATAGATCAAGACGCTTAATAGGACTTTCACAAAGCACATACCTTGACAAAGTTTTGAAAAAGTTCAAAATGGATCAGGCAAAGAAAGGGTTCTTGCCTGTGGCACAAGGTGTGAAGTTGAGTAAGACTCAATGCCCGACCACCGCAGAAGATAGAGAGAAAATGAAAAATGTTCCCTATGCTTCAGCCATAGGCTCTATCATGTATGCAATGCTGTGTACCAGACCTGATGTGTGCCTTGCTGTAAGTTTAGCAGGCAGGTACCAAAGTAATCCAGGAGTGGATCACTGGACAGCGGTCAAGAACATCCTTAAGTACTTGAGAAGGACTAAGGATATGTTTCTCATTTATGGAGGTGACAAAGAGCTCGTCGTAAACGGTTACGTCGATGCAAGCTTTGACACTGATCCGGACGATTCCAAATCACAAACCGGATACGTATTTACATTAAACGGTGGAGCTGTCAGTTGGTGCAGTTCTAAACAAAGCGTCGTGGCGGGATCTACATGTGAAGCTGAGTACATAGCCGCTTCGGAAGCAGCTAATGAAGGAGTCTGGATGAAGGAGTTCATATCCGATCTAGGTGTTGTACCTAGCGTATCGGGTCCAATGAAAATCTTTTGTGACAATACTGGTGCAATTGCCTTGGCAAAGGAATCCAGATTTCACAAAAGAACCAAACACATCAAAAGACGCTTCAACTCCATCTGGGATTTGGTCCAGGTGGGAGACATAGAGATATGCAAGATACATACGGATCTGAATGTTGCAGACCCGTTGACTAAGCCTCTTCCACGAGCAAAACATGATCAGCACCAAGACTCCATGGGTGTTAGAATCATTACCTTGTAATCTAGATTATTGACTCTAGTGCAAGTGGGAGACTGAAGGAAATATGCCCTAGAGGCAATAATAAAGTTATTATTTATTTCCTTATATCATGATAAATGTTTATTATTCATGCTAGAATTGTATTAACTGGAAACATAATACATGTGTGAATACATAGACAAACAGAGTGTCACTAGTATGCCTCTACTTGACTAGCTCATTAATCAAAGATGGTTATGTTTCCTAGCCATGAACAAAGAGTTGTTATTTGATTAACGAGATCACATCATTAGTTGAATGATCTGATTGACATGACCCATTCCATTAGCATAGCACCCGATCGTTTAGTATGTTGCTATTGCTTTTATCCATGACTTATACATGTTCCTTTAACTATGAGATTATGCAACTCCCAATTACCGTAGGAACACTTTGTGTGCTACCAAACGTCACAACGTAACTGGGTGATTATAAAGGTGCTCTACAGGTGTCTCCGAAGGTACATATTGGGTTGGCGTATTTCGAGATTAGGATTTGTCACTCCGATTGTCGGAGAGGTATCTCAGGGCCTTCTCGGTAATGCACATCACATAAAGCCTTGCAAGCATTGCAACCAATGAGTTAGTTGCGAGATGATGTATTACAGAACGAGTAAAGAGACTTGCCGGTAACGAGATTGAACTAGGTATTGGATACCGACGATCGAATCTCGGGCAAGTAACATACCGATGACAAAGGGAACAACGTATGTTGTTATGTGGTCTGACCGATAAAGATCTTCGTAGAATATGTAGGAGACAATATGGGCATCCAGGTCCCGCTATTGGTTATTGACCGGAGACGTGTCTCGGTCATGTCTACATTGTTCTCGAACCGTAGGGTCCGCACGCTTAACGTTACGATGACAGTTATTATGAGTTTATGCATTTTGATGTACCGAAGGAGTTCGAAGTCCCAGATGTGATCACGGACATGACGAGGAGTCTCGAAATGGTCGAGACGTAAAGAATGATATATTGGAAGCCTATGTTTGGACATCGGATGCATTCCAGGTGAAATCAGGATTTTACCGGAATACCGGGAGGGTTACCGGAACCCCCCCGGGAGCATAATGGGCCAACATGGGCCTTGGAGGAGAGGTGAGAGGGATGCCCTCATGGGATGCGTGCCTCCCCCCCTTCCCCTAGTCCTATTAGGACTAGGAGAGGTGGGCGCCCCCTCTCTCTCTCTCTCCCCCTTGGAGAATCCTAGTCCAACTAGGATTGGGGGGGGGATCCTACTCCCAGAGGGAGTAGGACTCTCCTGGCGCGCCTAGCTTGGCCGGCCAGCCCCTCCCCCTTGGCTCCTTTATATACGGGGGCAGGGGGCACCCCAAAGACACACAAGTTGATCTACGGATCGTTCCTTAGCCGTGTGCGGTGCCCCCTTCCACCAAATTCCACCTCGATCATATCGTTGCAGTGCTTAGGCGAAGCCCTGCGCCGGTAACACATCAAGATCGTCACCACGCCGTCGTGCTGACGAAACTCTTCCTCGACGCTTTGCTGGATCGGAGCTCGGGGATCGTCATCGAGCTGAACGTGTGCCAAGAACTCGGAGGTGCCGGAGTAACGGTGCTGTGATCGGTTGGATCGCGAGGAGAACGTACGACTACTTCCTCTACATTGTGTCAACGCTTCCGCTTCGGTCTACGAGGGTACGTAGACAACACTCTCCCCTCTCGTTTCTATGCATCACCATGATCTTGCGTGTGCGTAGGATTTTTTTTTGAAATTACTACGTTCCCCAACAGTGGCATCCGAGCATAGGTTTTTATGGTTTGATGTTATTTGCACGAGTAGAACACAAGTGAGTTGTGGACGATACAAGTCATACTGCCTACCAGCATGTCATACTTTGGTTCAGCGGTATTGTTGGACGAGACGATCCGGACCAACCTTACGCGTACGCTTACGCGAGACCGGTTCCCTCGACGTGCTTTGCACATAGATGGCTTGCGGAAGACTGTCTCTCCAACTTTAGTTGAACCGAGTGTGGCTACGCCCGGTCCTTGAGAAGGTTAAAACAGAGTCTATTTGACAAACTATCGTTGTGGTTTTGATGCGTAGGTAAGATGAGTTCTTGCTTAAAGCCCGTAGCAGCCACGTAAAACTTGCAACAACAAAGTAGAGGACGTCTAACTTGTTTTTGCAGGGCATGTTGTGATGTGATATGGTCAAGACATGATGCTAAATTTTATTGTATGAGATGATCATGTTTTGTAACCGAGTTATCGGCAACTGGCAGGAGCCATATGGTTGTCGCTTTATTGTATGCAATGCAATCGCGATGGAATGCTTTACTTTATTACTAAGCGGTAGTGATAGTCGTGGAAGCATAAGATTGGCGAGACGACAACGATGCTGCGATGAAGATCAAGGTGTCGCGCCGGTGACGATGGTGATCATGACGGTGCTTCGAAGATGGAGATCACAAGCACAAGATGATGATGGCCATATCATATCACTTATATTGATTGCATGTGATGTTTATCCTTTTATGCATCTTATCTTGCTTTGATTGACGGTAGCATTATAAGATGATCTCTCACTAAATTATCAAGAAGTGTTCTCCCTGAGTATGCACCGTTGCGAAAGTTCTTCGTGCTGAGACACCACGTGATGATCGGGTGTGATAGGCTCTACGTTCAAATACAACGGGTGCAAAACAGTTGCACACGCGGAATACTCAGGTTTAACTTGACGAGCCTAGCATATAACAGATATGGCCTCGGAACACGGAGACCGAAAGGTCGAGCGTGAATCATATAGTAGATATGATCAACATAGTGATGTTCACCATTGAAACTACTCCATCTCACGTGATGATCGGACATGGTTTAGTTGATTTGGATCACGTGATCACTTAGAGGATTAGAGGGATGTCTATCTAAGTGGGAGTTCTTAAGTAATATGATTAATTGAACTTAAATTTATCATGAACTTAGTACCTGATAGTATCTTGCTTGTCTATGTTGTGTAGATAGATGGCTCGTGTTGTTGTTCCGTTGAATTTTAATGCGTTCCTTGAGAAAGCAAAGTTGAAAGATGATGGTAGCAATTACACGGACTGGGTCCGTAACTTGAGGATTATCCTCATTGCTGCACAGAAGAATTACGTCCTGGAAGCACCGCTGGGTGCCAGGCCTGGTGCAAGAGCTACGCCAGATGTTGTGAACATCTGGCAAAGCAAAGCTGATGACTACTCTATAGTTCAGTGTGCCATGCTTTACGGCTTAGAACCGGGACTTCAACGACGTTTTGAACACCATGGAGCATATGAGATGTTCCAGGAGTTGAAGTTAATATTTCAAGCAAATGCCCGGATTGAGAGATATGAAGTCTCCAATAAGTTCTATAGCTGTAAAATGGAGGAGAACGGTTCTGTCAGTGAGCATATACTCAGAATGTCTGGGTATAACAATCACTTGATTCAACTGGGAGTTAATCTTCCGGATGATTGCGTCATTGACAGAATTCTCCAATCACTGCCACCAAGCTACAAGAGCTTCGTGATGAACTATAATATGCAAGGGATGACCAAAACTATGCCCGAGCTCTTCGCGATGCTAAAAGCCGCGGAGGTAGAAATCAAAAAGGAGCATCAAGTGTTGATGGTTAACAAAACCACTAGTTTCAATAAAAAGGGCAAAGGGAAGAAAAAGGGGAACTTCAAAAAGAACAGCAAGCAAGTTGCTACTCAAGAGAAGAAACCCAAGTCTGGACCTAAGCCTGAAACTGAGTGCTTCTATTGCAAGCAGACTGGTCACTGGAAGCGGAACTGCCCCAAGTATTTGGCGGATAAGAAGGATGGCAAGGTTAACAAAGGTATATATGATATACATGTTATTGATGTGTACCTTAGTAATTCTCGCAGTAGCACCTGGGTATTTGATACTGGTTCTGTTGCTAATATTTGCAACTCAAAACAGGGGCGACGGATTAAGCGAAGATTGGCTAAGGACGAGGTGACGATGCGCGTGGGAAATGGTTCCAAAGTCGATGTGATCGCGGTCGGCACGCTACCTCTACATCTACCTTCGGGATTAATATTAGATCTAAATAATTGTTATTTAGTACCAGCGTTGAGCATGAACATTATATCTGGATCTTGTTTGATGCGAGACGGTTATTCATTTAAATCAGAGAATAATGGTTGTTCTATTTATATGAGTAATATCTTTTATGGTCATGTGCCATTAAAGAATGGTTTGTTCTTACTTAATCTCGATAGTAGTAATACACATATTCATAATGTTGAAGCCAAAAGATGCAGAGTTGATAATGATAGTGCAACTTATTTGTGGCACTGCCGTTTAGGTCATATCGGTGTAAAACGCATGAAGAAACTCCATACTGATGGACTTTTGGAGTCACTTGATTATGAATCACTTGGCACTTGCGAACCGTGCCTTATGGGCAAGATGACTAAAACACCGTTCTCCGGTACTGTGGAGAGAGCAACAGATTTATTGGAAATCATACATACCGATGTATGTGGTCCAATGAATGTTGAGGCTCGTGGCGGATATCGTTATTTTCTCACCTTCACTGATGATTTAAGCAGATATGGGTATATCTACTTAATGAAACACAAGTCTGAAACATTTGAGAAGTTCAAAGAATTTCAGAGTGAAGTGGAAAATCATCGTAACAAGAAAATAAAGTTTCTACGATCTGATCGTGGAGGAGAATATTTGAGTTACGAGTTTGGTCTACATTTGAAACAATGCGGAATAGTTTCGCAACTCACGCCACCCGGAACACCACAACGTAATGGTGTGTCCGAACGTCGTAATCGTACTTTACTGGATATGGTGCGATCTATGATGTCTCTTACCGATTTACCGCTATCTTTTTGGGGTTATGCTCTAGAGACGGCCGCATTCACGTTAAATAGGGCACCATCAAAATCCGTTGAGACGACGCCTTATGAACTGTGGTTTGGCAAGAAACCAAAGTTGTCGTTTCTTAAAGTTTGGGGCTGCGATGCTTATGTGAAAAATCTTCAACCTGATAAGCTCGAACCCAAATCGGAAAAATGTGTCTTCATAGGATACCCAAAGGATACTATTGGGTATACCTTCTATCACAGATCCGAAGGCAAAATTTTTGTTGCTAAAGTCGAAAACTTTCTAGAGAAGGAGTTTCTCTCGAAAGAAGTGAGTGGGAGGAAAGTAGAACTTGATGAGATAACAGTATCTACTCCCTTATTGAGAAGTAGTACATCACAGAAATCTGTTTCTGTGACACCTACATCAAATAGGGAGGAAGCTAATGATAATGATCATGAAACTTCAGATCAAGTTTCTACTGAACTTCGTAGATCAACCAGAGTAATATCCGCACCAGAGTGGTACGGTAATCCTATTTTGGAAGTCATGTTACTAGACCATGATGAACCTACGAACTATGAAGAAGCGATGGTGAGCCCAGATTCCGCAAAGTGGCTTGAGGCCATGAAATCTGAGATGGGATCCATGTATGAGAACAAAGTGTGGACTTTGGTTGACTTGCCCGATGATCGGCAAGCAATTGAGAATAAATGGATTTTTAAGAAGAAGACTGACGCTGATGGTAATGTTACTGTCTATAAAGCTCGACTTGTTGCAAAAGGTTTTCGACAAGTTCAAGGGATTGACTACGATGAGACTTTCTCACCCGTAGCGATGCTTAAGTCTGTCCGAATCATGTTAGCAGTTGCCGCATTTTATGATTATGAAATTTGGCAAATGGATGTCAAAACTGCATTCCTGAATGGATTTCTGGAAGAAGAGTTGTATATGATGCAACCAGAAGGTTTTGTCGATCCGAAGGGAGCTAACAAAGTGTGCAAGCTCCAGCGATCCATTTATGGACTGGTGCAAGCCTCTCGGAGTTGGAATAAACGCTTTGATAGTGTGATCAAAGCATTTGGTTTTATACAGACTTTTGGAGAAGCCTGTATTTACAAGAAAGTGAGTGGGAGCTCTGTAGCATTTCTGATATTATATGTGGATGACATATTACTGATCGGAAATAATATAGAATTTCTGGATAGCATAAAGGGATACTTGAATAAGAGTTTTTCAATGAAAGACCTCGGTGAAGCTGCTTACATATTGGGCATTAAGATCTATAGAGATAGATCAAGACGCTTAATAGGACTTTCACAAAGCACATACCTTGACAAAGTTTTGAAAAAGTTCAAAATGGATCAGGCAAAGAAAGGGTTCTTGCCTGTGGCACAAGGTGTGAAGTTGAGTAAGACTCAATGCCCGACCACCGCAGAAGATAGAGAGAAAATGAAAAATGTTCCCTATGCTTCAGCCATAGGCTCTATCATGTATGCAATGCTGTGTACCAGACCTGATGTGTGCCTTGCTGTAAGTTTAGCAGGCAGGTACCAAAGTAATCCAGGAGTGGATCACTGGACAGCGGTCAAGAACATCCTTAAGTACTTGAGAAGGACTAAGGATATGTTTCTCATTTATGGAGGTGACAAAGAGCTCGTCGTAAACGGTTACGTCGATGCAAGCTTTGACACTGATCCGGACGATTCCAAATCACAAACCGGATACGTATTTACATTAAACGGTGGAGCTGTCAGTTGGTGCAGTTCTAAACAAAGCGTCGTGGCGGGATCTACATGTGAAGCTGAGTACATAGCCGCTTCGGAAGCAGCTAATGAAGGAGTCTGGATGAAGGAGTTCATATCCGATCTAGGTGTTGTACCTAGCGTATCGGGTCCAATGAAAATCTTTTGTGACAATACTGGTGCAATTGCCTTGGCAAAGGAATCCAGATTTCACAAAAGAACCAAACACATCAAAAGACGCTTCAACTCCATCCGGGATTTGGTCCAGGTGGGAGACATAGAGATATGCAAGATACATACGGATCTGAATGTTGCAGACCCGTTGACTAAGCCTCTTCCACGAGCAAAACATGATCAGCACCAAGACTCCATGGGTGTTAGAATCATTACCTTGTAATCTAGATTATTGACTCTAGTGCAAGTGGGAGACTGAAGGAAATATGCCCTAGAGGCAATAATAAAGTTATTATTTATTTCCTTATATCATGATAAATGTTTATTATTCATGCTAGAATTGTATTAACTGGAAACATAATACATGTGTGAATACATAGACAAACAGAGTGTCACTAGTATGCCTCTACTTGACTAGCTCATTAATCAAAGATGGTTATGTTTCCTAGCCATGAACAAAGAGTTGTTATTTGATTAACGAGATCACATCATTAGTTGAATGATCTGATTGACATGACCCATTCCATTAGCATAGCACCCGATCGTTTAGTATGTTGCTATTGCTTTTATCCATGACTTATACATGTTCCTTTAACTATGAGATTATGCAACTCCCAATTACCGTAGGAACACTTTGTGTGCTACCAAACGTCACAACGTAACTGGGTGATTATAAAGGTGCTCTACAGGTGTCTCCGAAGGTACATATTGGGTTGGCGTATTTCGAGATTAGGATTTGTCACTCCGATTGTCGGAGAGGTATCTCAGGGCCTTCTCGGTAATGCACATCACATAAAGCCTTGCAAGCATTGCAACCAATGAGTTAGTTGCGAGATGATGTATTACAGAACGAGTAAAGAGACTTGCCGGTAACGAGATTGAACTAGGTATTGGATACCGACGATCGAATCTCGGGCAAGTAACATACCGATGACAAAGGGAACAACGTATGTTGTTATGCGGTCTGACCGATAAAGATCTTCGTAGAATATGTAGGAGCCAATATGGGCATCCAGGTCCCGCTATTGGTTATTGACCGGAGACGTGTCTCGGTCATGTCTACATTGTTCTCGAACCGTAGGGTCCGCACGCTTAACGTTACGATGACAGTTATTATGAGTTTATGCATTTTGATGTACCGAAGGAGTTCGGAGTCCCGGATGTGATCACGGACATGACGAGGAGTCTCGAAATGGTCGAGACGTAAAGAATGATATATTGGAAGCCTATGTTTGGACATCGGATGCATTCCAGGTGAAATCAGGATTTTACCGGAATACCGGGAGGGTTACCGGAACCCCCCCGGGAGCATAATGGGCCAACATGGGCCTTGGAGGAGAGGTGAGAGGGATGCCCTCATGGGCTGCGCGCCTCCCCCCTTCCCCTAGTCCTATTAGGACTAGGAGAGGTGGGCGCCCCCTCTCTCTCTCTCCCCCTTGGAGAATCCTAGTCCAACTAGGATTGGGGGGGGGGGGGGAATCCTACTCCCAGAGGGAGTAGGACTCTCCTTGCGCTTAGCTTGGCCGGCCAGCCCCTCCCCCTTGGCTCCTTTATATACGGGGGCAGGGGGCACCCCAAAGACACACAAGTTGATCTACGGATCGTTCCTTAGCCGTGTGCGGTGCCCCCTTCCACCAAATTCCACCTCGATCATATCGTTGCAGTGCTTAGGCGAAGCCCTGCGCCGGTAACACATCAAGATCGTCACCACGCCATCGTGCTAACGAAACTCTTCCTCGACGCTTTGCTGGATCGGAGCCCGGGGATCGTCATCGAGCTGAACGTGTGCCAAGAACTCGGAGGTGCCGGAGTAACGGTGCTGTGATCGGTTGGATCGCGAGGAGAACGTACGACTACTTCCTCTACATTGTGTCAACGCTTCCGCTTCGGTCTACGAGGGTACGTAGACAACACTCTCCCCTCTCGTTGCTATGCATCACCATGATCTTGCATGTGCGTAGGATTTTTTTTTGAAATTACTACGTTCCCCAACAGTTCCTCCTGGAGTCCACACCGATGGCTCCTCCCGCGAGTTTGTGCTCCACGCCGCCATGCCCCCTCGATCTTGGATTCGCTTTCCTCCCTTCTTCGCCTCCTTCATTCCGCAGGGAAGACTCCTGGAGTTATGGCTGCAGCACGCCGGCTGCAGCACCCCCGCGACCGAGGCAGAGGTCGCGGTCGTTGCTTCGGGCGAGGTCTTCATGACTCGAGGCTGGGGCGAGATCGCCCGAGGTTGCAGAGCAAGGGGCGCCCTCACGATCCACCTGGAGTATGATGGCGCTTCGGTGATGTTCTTCAAGGTCTTCGACGCGAACGGGCGTCGGCTGGAGTGTTGCCCCGGGAGAGTGGCCAGGACCTCGCCATGGCGAGGGCTAGGCCCGTCGACCGCTCCCTTGGCAGCTCCGCAGGCGGCGGACGCACCGGAGGGTCCAGCGACTCCAGCAGGACTTTTGCGACTCCGGAGACGAGTGACGACAGCTACGAGCCCACGAGCCGGCGCCGCTCCTGGAGCAGGGCGGGCTTGGCTGGCAGTCGCCGACTCTGATCTGGATGGGTTTGCCGCCGGTGCTTGCCGGCCCATTGTTGATGATGGCGTCTTTTGCGGCGGCGCGCATAGTTAGCATCCCTTTGGATCCGTTCCCTGCGAGGAATCAAAATGCGCCCCACGGGGGCTTGTAAGGTGCCTGTGATCCTGTTTGTTAATGTATAACCCTTGCCGTAAAATTGTGTGAATTGCTGATCCCGTCTTAGCTCAGTTCTCCCTTTCGAACCTCGCGAGGGCTTGGTGCTCTGCGTCGACAGGTCCCAGTCCCAAGGCGGCGTCAGCCGTCGCTGGTATGCCAGGTCGCGATGCCGTGGTCAAGGCCAGGAGGTGAGCGACCCGGGGTCCGGTAAGAGCCCCTGAGTCGCGATGCTCAGGAGGTCCCCCTTAGCGCCCAAGCAGCCGTTGCTCGGCGAGAAAGGAGAGCGGCATCGCTGACATGGAATTGCATTAGGTGCGTGTCGAATTTCGGGTTCCGGCAGACCCTTAAGGTTCGAACTCTGGGCTGTGCGCGGAGATTATGCCCTCTACCTCTCCGTCTCGCAAGGATCTAAACTACCAAAGGGACAACACAAAAGACACAGAGTTTATACTGGTTCGGACCACCATCGTGGTGTAATACCCTACTCCAGTGTGGTGTGGTGGATTGCCTCTTGGGCTGGTGATGAAGAACAGTACAGGGGAGAACAGCCTCGCGAGGGTCTGTTCTTGGTCAGGGGGATGAACTACTAGGAGGAGTCCGACCGCCCTTCTCGCTCTTTCTCCCTGCTGGCCCGATTGCTCGATGCTAACTTGCTAGATTCCTCTACTGATCCTCCGATGTCTCTCTCTCTCCCGTCCCTGGGGGCGCCTAGTCCTATTTATAGGCAAAGGCCCTGGGCCTCTTCCCAAATATTGAGCGGGAAGGGCGCCAACAATTGGCCAATTCGAAGGGGAACATCTGGTACACTTATCCTGACTAAAGTTGGCCCTCGCCTACCAAAGGCCCTGTGGTGACGCCGTTCTGGGCTCCACGATGACCTCCTTCCCACCGTTGGACTGGTCTTGGTCTCGTTGCACCGAAATGGATGCCTTTGCTTGATCCTCTCTCCTGCGCTTGCCCCCTTTGCACCAAAGAGGAAAGGGAGGACACTGCGCGGGCCGGCGCCCGCCTGGTGCCCTTGGTCATCATGGCTTGCGTCATGGGCACCTCGAGAGGTACCCTGCCTTGATCTCTCTGCCTCCTCGTGAGCCAGCCTGACGAGGCCGTGCCTGAGGAAGTGCCCCCTCACGAGGGTCTTGGATCCTGTGTTGATGAAGTTGGGCCGTGCTGGGCCCCCTTGAGCCACGCCGCGGGCCGCAGGCAGGCAAGTCTGGGGACCCCCGTTCCCAGAACACCGACAGTAGCCCCCGGGCCCAAGGCGTGCCCGGACTTGGCCGTGCCGAGAGGCGAAAGGGCAAGGGCGAAGCGCGCGGGCCCTAACAGCGTGCGGCCTTGGGCGCCGCGTGGCGGTTGATTGGACGTGGGCGTCTCCGCTTCCCCACGACGCCTCGTCGTTCGCGCGGATTGGACAAGTCCCTGCATGCAAATCGTGTCATGATTACCTGTGATCGTGGAGGCCGACGGTTGGCCTCCGCCGGCTATAAGTACGGCTCCGTGCGTGCCCTTCCAGCCCATCTCTCCTTGCTTTCTTCTTCGCCTCGATTCTTGCTCCACCTTGGCGTGATGGCTCCGATTCGCCGGTTCTCTGCAGCGGAGAAGGGAAAAGCTCCTCGAGAGGAACTAGACCCTCTCCCGCCGAAGAAGCGGCCTGCCTTGCGCGGCCGAGACGAGGAAGACCTCCTGGCGGTGCTGAGGCCTTGGTATGAGCGGCCTCCGCCGGGGTTCCCGCTTCCCTTGTATACCCACACTGAGGGCCTTGGAAGAGGAGATGCCGATCCCCAGCGCCGTCGCCGGCGCCGGAGGGTCACGAAGGTGTTGATCGTCCCTCCTGGAGTCCACGCCGAGGGATCCTCCCGCGAGCTTGTGCTCCACGCTGCCATGCCTCCGCGAACTTGGATTTGCTTTCCTCCCTTCTTTGCCTCCGTCATCCTGCAGGGAAGACTCCTGGAGTTATGGCTGCAGCACGTCGACTACAGCACCCCCGCGACCAAGGCGGAAGTCGCGGTCCTTGCCTCGGGTGAGGTCTTCATGACTCGCGGCTGGGGCGAGATCGCGCGGGGTTGCAGGGCAAGGGGAGCCCTCACGATCCACCTGGAGTACGATGGCGCTTCGGTGATGTTCTTCAAGGTCTTCGACGTGAACGGGCGCCGGCTGGAGTGCTGCCCTGGGGGAGGCGACCAGGACCTCGCTATGGCGACGGTCAGGCCCGACGACCGCCCTCAAGACAGCTCCAACAACGACGGGAGCGCCGGAGGATCCAGCGATCCCAGCGAGGCCTTCGCGACTCCGGAGACGAGCGACGACAGCTACGAGCCCGCGAGCCAGCGCCGCTCCCGGAGCTGGGTGGGCTCACTCGGCCGTCGCTGACTCCGATCTGGATGGGGTTGGCGCCGGTGCCTGAAGGCCCACTATTGATGATGGCGTCTTTTGCAGGGGCACATGTAGTTAGCGCCCCTCGGGACCTGTTTCCTGCAAAGAATTATACTGCGCCCAATGGGGGCTTGTAAGGTGTTTATGATCCTTTTGTCAATATATGACTTTTGTTATGGAATTGTGCGAGTTGTCAATCCTGTCGTAGCTTAGTTCTCCCTTTCGAACCTCGCGAGGGCTTGGTGCTCTGCATCGACTGGTCCCAGTCCCAAGGCGGCGTCAGCCGTCGCTGGTATGCCAGGTCGCGATGCCGTGGTCAAGGCCAGGAGGTGAGCGACCCGAGGTCCGGTAAGAGCCCCTGAGTCGCGATGCTTAGGAGGTCCCCTTTGGCGCCCAAGCAGCCGTCGCTCGGTGAGAAAGGGGAGCGACGTCGCTAGTATGGAATTGTGTTAGGTGCGGGGATAGTGCCACGGCAACCGGGGTTGTCGTGCGGTGACTTATCTTGTTAATCAGGGGTTCCTCCTGTGTGACGACGGGTCCACGCGGCGGCGGGAGTCGGAGTTGCATGGCGAGGTCCTCGCGTGCCCCTTCTCCCTCGTGTCGGATCACGGGTTCCGGCAGACCCTTAAGGTTCGAACTCTGGGGTGCGCGCGGAGATTATGCCTTCTACCTCTCCGTCTCGCAAGGATCTAAACTACTGAACGAACAGCACAAGAGACACAGGGTTTATACTAGTTCGGGCCACCGATGTGGTGTAATACCCTACTCCAGTGTGTTGTGGTGGATTGCCTCTTGGGCTGGTGATGATGAACAATACAGGGAAGAACAACCTCGCGAGGATCTGTTCTTCGCTAGGGGGATGAACTGCTAGGAGGAGTTCAACCAGGGACTGATGGATGATCCCTCGATGTCAAGATGCCTCTACCCTGGGGGTGGCTAGTCCTATTTATAGGCAAAGGCCCTGGGCCTCTTCCCAAATATTTGAGCGGGAAGGGCGCCAACAATTGGCCAATTCGAACGGGAACATCTGGTACACTTATCCTGACTAAAGTTGGTCTTCGCCTGCCAAAGGCCCTGTGGTGACGCCGTTCTGGGCTCCATGGTGACCTCCTTCCCACCGTTGGACTGGTCTTGGTCTTGTTGCACCAAAATGGGTGCCTTTGCTTGATCCCCTCGCCTGGGCTTGCCCCCTTTGCACCAAAGAGGAAAGGGGAACGCTGCACGGGCTGGCGCCCGCCTGGCACCCTCGATCGTCATGGCTTGCGTCATGGGCACCTCGCGAGGTACCCCGCCTTGATCTCTCCGCCTCCTCGCGAGCCAGCCTGAGGAGGCCGCGCCTGAGGAAGCGCCGTATCGTCCGCCCCGCGAGGCTTGGCCCCTCGCGAGGGTCTTGAGTCTTGTGTTGATGAAGATGGGCCACGCTGGGCCCCCATTTGAGCCACGCCGCAGGCCGCAGGCAGGCAAGTCTGGGGACCCCCGTTCCCAGAACGCCGACAGTACCCCCCGGGCCCAAGGCGCGCATGGACGTGGTCGTGCCGAGAGGCGAAAGGGCAAGGACGAAGCGCCACGGGCCCTAACAGCCTGCGGCCTTGGGCGCCGCGTGGCGGTTGATTGGACGTGGGTGCTTTTGCAACTGCGCGGGTTATTAAAGGCGTGGCATCCGCTCCGGCCTTGCTCTTCTACTTCTTCGGCCGCTGCTCAGATCCCGTTTCTTGCGCCTCTCCTCTCTTCCTCCAAGCTTCCAGATCTGCTCCATCTGCTTGACCTAGGTAGCGATGGCGCCCCGCCAGCCCCCGGCTGAAGCTTGGTTCTTGCCTGCTTTGGACTCACCCAACGTGTCGGAGGCGAGCCTCGCCCGACTGCACCGGATGGCGGCGGCGCAGGGCATCAACGGGGCGCAGGTGTTCAAGGTCGGCTCCGCCACCCCTGAGGGTTGAGGGAGCACCTTCTATCCTCTTTTCGTAAGCTCCATTGCTGCGGGCTTGGTGCCTCCTTTCTCTGAGTTCTTCCTCTCCGTCCTCCGCCATTACAACTTGCAAGCTCTGCATCTCCACCCCAATTCCATCCTTCTTCTGGCGATCTTTGCCTACTACTGCGAGGCTCATGTGGGGGTGCAGCCTTCAGTGGCCTTGCTGCGCCACTACTTTTACCTCCGGACTTCCCGTGGTTCCCCTTCTGCGTGCGCGAGCTTCGTCGCGTGCGGCAGTGCCATGGCCATTTCGAATCCGGGGAAGAGGATCGAGGGCTTCCGGAGCAAGTGGGTTTTGGTAGATGCAGGGCGCATCCATCCTCGGTTGATCCTTCCCACGGAGCCGCCCGTGAGTTCTACCGACTGGTGCCGAGCGGAGCTCACGGATCCGCGCGCAAAGTCGATGTTGGCGAAGATGGACGCCGACTTGAAGCCGGCCAGCATGGCGGCGGCGAAGCTGACCGGGGCGTCGCTGCTGAGGGAGTTCCTGGAGCACCAATTGGCTCCGCTTCGGCAGTACTCTCCCCCAATGTGGAGGCCTCATCCGAGCCCCGCAGTTGTGGGCGAAGAGGACGTGACCGCGGTTCTCCAATCCCTGGTCGGGGGTGAGGTAGCAAGGTTGGAGGGCGCGCCCTCACCCCTGTTCCTTCGCGACGATTGGGAGCAAATGGTGGAGTCCATGCCCATCTTCAACGGGGTCGGGCCCGTGCCCGTGGTGGCCCCCGAGGGACTTGTGGACGTGTCCTCCGGCGACTCCAGCAGAGAGGGGGGCGAAGAGGAGTGGGAGGAAGGTATTGACTCCAAGGCAACCGACGGAGAGTCCAGGGCTCCCCCTCCCCAGCGCAAGCCCCGCACTCTCCGCCTCTCGCCGAGCGATGATGATGATGACGACGATGACGTGCCAGGCAGCGGGAGCTCGCCCCCGGTCCCGAAGAAGGGCAGGACCGGGTTGATTCCCCGCGGGTCCGTCCTGACTCCGGGGCAAGCCGCGGACGCGCCTTCTACTTCCGAGGTCGACCCCTCCAGCCGGCTCTCAGGCTTCAAGTATGGCCGGAGGCAGCTAGAGCTTTCTGGTGACGACCCGTAAGTGCTTGATCCTTGATCCTTGGTTTCTCGTTCCGCAGACGAGGCTTGATGATTGCTTCTCTTGAATAGGCTGGCGCCCATGGCGAAGAAGCCGAAGGGAGCTCGCGAGGCTTCATGTACGGCGGCGCCTCCGCCTGCAGGGGAGGGTGACCGTGACGCGCGGGCCTTTCCTGCCCGCTCGTCCTTGCGGGGCTTGGCTGATCTGGCTGGGGCGACAACCCCCATGGCTCAAGTGACCCCCGAGGTGCCCTTGTCTGGCGCCGCTGCTACGGCTGGGGAGGCGCAGCGGACTCCGCCTCGGGACACTGCGGCCTCGCCGCCGCTATCTTCTCCTCCCGTTCCATCGACCACTGCTTCCCCAACTCCTCCTGTTGTCTTGGAGCGCATCGATGTTTCTCCGCCTTCTTCTTCCATCCTGGAGCGCACCGTTGCTGAACTGGACCGGCTGCGGCAGGATCTTCTCGGCGCCGACCCTCGCCTGGTGGCCGGGCGCCTGGAACTGGCTTCGGGGTGGATTCGCTCTGATGCCTCGATTCGGGCGGCGTTGGTTCAGGCCGCAACGGCCTGTGACGAAGAGAGGGAGGCCACCCTCGAGGCGAAGGCTGCCCGTGACGCGGCCCTGGGAGAGGTGGTTGGAGTCCGCGGCCGCTGCAAGGAGTTGGAGGACGAGCTGCAAGGCCTGTGAGGCCAGCTTGCGGAGGAGGTCCGCCTTCGGCAGGAGCAGGAGAAGGGGGCGAAGGCTCGCGAGGCGGCGCTCGAGGACCGGGAGGCCAAGCTCAAGAAGCGCCGCGGCTACCTAAGCGCGTTGAAGAAGGAGCTGGAGGTGACGAAGGCCGAGCTGGACGCCAAGGCCCGGGTCCTCGCCGAGGATCGCGTGGCCTTTGCGGACATGGAGAAAGATGCCCGCGCTTCGCTGAAGACGCTGTACGAGAGCGACCTGGATAGCCCGCTAGCCGGGGACGGGGACGGCCCCGCCAAACTGTTTCCCTTCCTTGTTAAAGCCCTTGGGGATGTCGCCCTTGGCCTCGCCCCCACGGCTGAGGCCGATGCATGTGTCCTGGCTTCTGCTGCGCTGACGCGGGTCTTAGCCCACGTCTACCTTCGCGATCCCAGCGCCGACCTCGACAGCCTGCTGGAGCCGGTGAGCGGCGAGGGTGCTGCCGCTGCTGTCGAAGCCGTGAAGGGGCGCGCGGAGGCACTGCTGGGGAAGTTCCGGGCCTTCAGCACCAGGCCAAAGCAAGGAGTTGCCGGCCCTGATGCTCCATGAGGCGAAGGCACTCCACGCAGCTCCACCGTCGACAAGTGACTTCGCTATCGTTCCTGTTCTTCTTTTGATTCTTGCACATGTACGACGTCTAGGGGAGGCATTTAAATTTGCGTTTGGTACTAAGGCGACCGTATGGGTTGTAATATTTGCTTTTAAATTCCTTGAATTTTATGTTCTTCTTCCCTACTTGCTTGTGTTCTACGCCGGCGGAGCCCGGCCCCGCGCGTGCCTCACCCAGCATTAGCCCCGACCGGAAACCAGGACGGGACCAAAGGAGTGAGGGGCTACGTGACAAGTTAGGCTCCTGTGTTGCGATGCTCAGGAGTCCCCCTTGGCGCACGAACAACAAGTAGGGAAGCGTGATCTAGGTGTATCTTCCGTTCTACGTCTGCAGAGCCCGACTCCGCGCGTACCTCACCCAGCATAGCCTTTCGGAACTAAGGAGTGAGGGGCTACGGAGCCAGTTAGGCTCCTGAGTCGCGATGCTCAGGAGTCCCCCTTGACGCGCGAACAGCGGGTGATGAGGCGAGATGTAAGCGGGGCTACCGTTCTACGTCTGCAGAGCCCGGCCCCGCGCGTACCTCACCCAGCATAGCCTTTCAGAACTAAGGAGTGAGGGGCTACGGGACCAGTTAGGCCCCTGAGTTGCGATGCTCAGGGGTCCCCCTTGACGCTCAAACAGCCTTCATACCTTGGCTCCGCTCGGGGAGAGACGCGCGACGAACCAAGCCCGAGGGGCCTGGCTGGGCGGCGTACGTCTGGGCGTGACCCGGTCGTAGCCCCCGTGCCTAGCCCCCTCGCGCAGCGCTCCCGAGGGGAGGCGTTGCGATGAGGCCAGCCACTGAGCTCTGGGCTCCCTGAGGTTGACGCGGCCTGGAGGCCACCCTCAGTTGTTTATCACCAGCGTGGAGCATAGCGCTTCCGTATGTGTACGGGCATAGCCGCTCCTTGGCAGTGTCGTCAGCCAGCGCGGAGCATGGTGCTTCCACTGGTACGTGGGAGGGGGCTCCCCTCCGGGACGAGCCCCCGGGGCGTGTACAGCCCCACCCTGACACGTAGCCGGCATGGTAGGGCTAGGTGAGGTGTATCTGGGCACCCGTGAGCCAGCGCGGGACTCACGAGGCCCTACCTCTAGGCGGGTTGCGCCTGGCACTGGGCCGTATCTTGAGATGTGTTCCAGCAAAATTTGGTTAGATGCCGGAACTCTATGTCCTCGGGTCCCGGCCCTCGAGCTTGTCTCAGCCATCGCTGGTATGCCAGGTCGCGATGCCGTGGACAAGGCCAAAGGGTGAGGGCTGGAGAGCCAGTAAGAGCCCTGAGTCGCGATGCTCAGGCACCCCCCCTTTAACGTGTAAGTGGTCGACATGGAGAAGAAGAGGTGCCGTGGACGGCATCAAGTAATCAAGCATGATAGGCGAATGCATAATTGGAAATAAACGCAGGGGAGATACACGCCGCCGGGCCTAGCCCGAGCAGCTTGGGGATGATGCAGCCCGAGGGGCGCCCCCAGCAAAGCAAGCTAACGACTAAAGAAAATAAAGAGGGATACATGCCACGGGGACAGACCCACGCGGCCTAGGAGTGACGCAACCCTGGGAGGGCGCTCCCAGCTGGGAATGAAACTTGAAAGATGTCACCTGAAGATGTCGTCGGCGAAGTGGCGTTGGTGCAGCAGACTGGGTGGGCTGCGGAAGCCGATCCTCACGAGCCCCCAGGCCCTGGGGCCTCGGGAGGCTCCGGAGGCACTGGTGGCTCCTCGCGAGCTGTCTCCATCTCCGCCAGAGCCGCAGAACGCCTGTCTTCCTGAGCCTCCAAGATGCCCCTCATGAGGCGCTGGTACGCCGCAGCCGTGCTCGGCAGGCCGTAAGGCATGCGAACGTAGCTGTGGGGCGGTCCTCCGCAGCGCCCCACTTGGGAGGGCCAGAGGCACTCCGTCGTGGCGATCTGATTGAGCCCTGGTACGTCGACGTGAACGCGCAGCCCACCATCCTCGCCTGGATATGGAGCCACAGCTGGTGGACGACGGCAACCTCTCATGATCCTTGACTCCTGTAGTTCCTGAATGGCCTTGTTAACGAACTCCTGCTGGTCTGACCTTCCTCGCTTGGCTCCTCCTTCATCTTGACGTCGCGCACACCATCGGAGAAAGTCGAAATGGTGGCTTCCTCGGACACCCCGGGGATCTTAAGGCGCGCGCTGTTGAAGTGCTGGATGTACTTTTGTAGGGTCTCCCCAGGTTGCAGCTTGATGCGGCGCATGTCGCTCACGGCGGGAGGCCGGTCGCGGGTACCTTGGAAGTTGGCGATGAAGCGAGTACGCATCTGGTCCCAGGAGGAGATCGTTCCTGGGGCCAGGTTCAGGAGCCAAGTGCGAGCACCTTCCTTCAGCGCCATGGGGAACCAGTTCGCCATGACCTTTTCGTCCCCGCTGGCGGCTTCGATTCCCAGCTCGTAGAGCTGGAGGAACTCCGCGGGATCAGTTGTGTCGTCGTAGCGAGGGGGCAGGTCCGGCTTGAACTTGCCGGGCCATGCGACGCTGCGCAGCTCGGTGGTGTAGACGCGGCAGCCTGCGGTGGTCACGGGAGGCTTCGGTTGAGGGAGAGCTTGGCCTTGCGGGTCGCCTTGCGCTGCTGCTGGGAGCAGCGCGGGGTCTTGACGTGCCGGGGCCGGAGCGGGGTCTCGGCAAGCCGGAGCTGGGAGCGCCCGGGCAGCCTCTTGCGGTCGAGGGACTTCTTGGCAGCTCCGTTCCTGCTAGGCTGGCGCCTGACGGAGCGGGTTCCGCCCAGGGGCCGCGCGCCTTGGAGCCATTGCGTCTTCTTGGAGAGGAGGCGGCTGGTACGCCCCCAGAGCATCATTGCCCATGCGGGGCGGAGTGCGGCACAGCGGTGCGGACGGTGCGGGGGAGTCCCCTGCGGCGCGGACAAGCTCGGCGACGCGGTCGAGCCACTCCTCGTAGACGTCGTTGACGGGGCGGTAGCGCAGGAGCTCGTTCGCCGCGATGAGCGCAGCTCGAGCCTCCAAGGGCGCGCGGAGCGCGCAGGACGAAGAGCCGGCCGGGGTGAGCGACGGAGTAGTGGTGCGGCCGTCTTGCCGCACGGACGGGTGCTGAGACGATGCTTGCTGCTTGTTCCCCGCTGGGCCGGTGGCGGCGTTGACGGCGGGCGACGGAGAACGACGAGGACGCCCATCGACGGGGGCCGTCTGGGCGACGCGGGAAGCGATGGCGGCCCGATGCTCGGCGCGGGCCCGACGAGGGTCAGACATGGATGCGACGGTTGGAGGAGAGCGGAGCGGTGGAAGACAGATTCCGGCGCACCCCTACCTGGCGCGCCAAATGTCGGATCACGGGTTCCGGCAGACCCTTAAGGTTCGAACTCTTGGGTGCGCATGGAGATTATGCCTTCTACCTCTCCGTCTCGCAAGGATCTAAACTACCGAACGAACAGCACAAGAGACACAGGGTTTATACTGGTACGGGCCACCTATGTGCTGTAATACCCTACTCCAGTGTGGTGTGGTGGATTGCCTCTTGGGCTGGTGATGATGAACAATATAGGGAAGAACAACCTCGCGAGGGTCTGTTCTTGGCTAGGGGGATGAACTGCTAGGAGGAGTTCAACCAGGGACTGATGGATGATCCCTCGATGTTAAGATGCCTCTACCCTGGGGGTGGCTAGTCCTATTTATGGGCAAAGGCCCTGGGCCTCTTCCCAAATATTTGAGCGGGAAGGGCGCCAACAATTGGCCAATTCGAAGGGGAACATCTGGTACACTTATCCTGACTAAAGTTGGTCTTCGCCTGCCAAAGGCCCTGTGGTGACGCCGTTCTTGGCTCCATGGTGACCTCCTTCCCACCGTTGGACTGGTCTTGGTCTTGTTGCACCGAAATGGGTGCCTTTGCTTGATCCCCTCGCCTGCGCTTGCCCCCTTTGCACCAAAGAGGAAAGGGGAACGCTGCGCGGGCTGGCGCCCACCTGGCACCCTCGATCGTCATGGCTTGCGTCATGGGCACCTCGCGAGGAACACCGCCTTGATCTCTCCGCCTCCTCGCGAGCCAGCCTGAGGAGGCCGCTCCTGAGGAAGCGCCGTGTCGTCCGCCCCGCGAGGCTTGGCCCCTCGCGAGGGTCTTGAGTCTTGTGTTGATGAAGATGGGCCATGCTGGGCCCCCATTTGAGCCACGCCGCAGGCCGCAGGCAGGCAAGTCTAGGGACCCCCGTCCCCAGAACGCCGACACCTCGCCTCTGCTCCCCTTTCTGCTCTACGTCCTCGGGTCCCGGCCCTCGAGCTGGTCTCAGCCATCGCTGGTATGCCAGGTCGCGATGCCGTGGTCAAGGCCACAGGGTGAGGGCTGGTGAACCAGTAGGAGCCCTGTGTCACGATGCTCAGGCACCCCCCTTTAACGTGCAAGTGGTTCGCGCGGACGAGGGTGAAGGGAACTCCGTGAAGTCCTCGGCCGATGCAACTCCCTCAGGAGGTCCTGCAAGCTCATCATGGAAGGAAAACGAGGCTGTGATGACAACTATTAGTCAATCGTTAGTTTCTCTGGTTGGCGCGGGTGAGGTGTACCTGGGCACCCATGAGCCAGCGCGGGACTCATGGGGCCCTACCTCTAGGCGGGTTGCGCCTGGCACTGGGCCGTGTCTTGAGACTTGTTCCTGCAAATTGGGTTAGATGCCGGCACTCTACGTCCTCGGGTCCCGGCCCACGAGCTTGTCTAAGCCATCGCTGGTATGCCAGGTCGCGATGCCATGGACAAGGCCAGAGGGTGAGGGCTGGAGAGCCAGTAAGAGCCCTGAGTCGCGATGCTCAGGTACCCCCCCCCCTTTAACGTGCAAGTGGTCGACATGGAGAAGGAGAGGTGCCGTGGACAGGCATCCAGTAATCAAGCATGATAGACGAAAGCATAGCTGGAAATAAACGCAAGGGAGATACACACCACTGGGCCTGGCCTGAGCGGCTTGGGGATGATGCAGCCCGAGGGGCGCCCCCAACAAAGCAAGCTAATGACTGAAAAATAAGAAAGGGATACACGCCGCAGGGACAGACCCACACGGCCTGGGAATGAAGCAGCCCTGGGAGGGCGTTCCCAGCTGGAAATGAAGCTTGGAGGACGTCACCTGAAGATGCCGAGGACGAAGTGGTGTTGGTGCAGCAGACTCGGTGGGTTGCGGAAGCCGATCCTCACGAGCCCCCAAGCCCAGGGGCCTAAGGAGGCTCCGGAGGTGCTGGTGGCTCCTCGCAAATCGTCTCCATCTTCGCCAGGACCGCGGAACGCCTGTCTTCCTGAGTCTCCATGATGCCCCTCATGAGGCGCTGGTATGCAGCAGCCACGCTCGGCAAGCCGTGAGGCATGCGAACATAGCTGTGGGGTGGACCTCCGCAACACCCCACTTGCAAGGGCCAGAGGCGCTCCATCGTGGCGACCTGATTGAGCCCTGGTATGTCGATGCAGACGCGCATCCCACCATCCTCGCCTGGATGGGGAGCCATAGCTAGTGGACGGCGGCAACCTCTCATGACTCTTGACTCCTGCAGTTCTTGCACGGCCTTGTTAACGAACTCCTGCTGGTTTGGCCTTCTTTGCCCTGCTCCTTCTCAAGGGAAATGTGCTTCAAGGCATGCCTCCACATGGTGCCCAAGCGCCTCCCTTGTGACCCTGGCCAGGTCGGTGGCCCTCCAGGTGAGAGCCCCCGAGCCCTGCCTGAGGAGGGCGCCGGGCGCGCTTTCCTATGCGATGGAAGGAGGGTCCCCTTGGGCAGACGCGGGCCCTGAGGGGCTTGCCTCCTGAGGGGCTAAGCCTGACGATGTCTTCTTCTTCTTGGGGGCGATCTCGGGAAGCCTCCTGCTTCCACGATCTGGGTCTTCTAGTGACGCGGCCTGAAAGGCTCGCTCCAGGGAACACACTGCATCCTTCTCTTCACACGGCACAGTGATGACTCCGCCACTTCCTGGCATCTTGAGGATGTTGTAACCATGATGAGTCACGGCCATGAACTCCACGAACAGGACGTTGAGCCCTGCTCCACCATCGATGAGGGTCCTGGTGACCAGTACGTTGCTGATGACTGGGGAGCAAAGCATCGGGAGGACCCCGGCTGTGGCCGAGCACTTGAGCTGATCTGCTAAGCTGAACGTGATGGCGCACGCCGACCACTTGAGAGGGCGTGTAGCTTCGAGCCTGGGGAGGACTGCATTCACTTCGCGGGCAAACTGCTTGAAGATGCGTTGGGAGGCTGGGGCTTGAGCTCCGCCCAGGATGCATGCGATTGCGCGTGGCTCCTGGAAGCCCCCAGCCCCCTCGTCCTGGTGACGGTCCTCGTTCCTTCTTGGTTGAGGCGGCAGCGGAGGGAGGCCTGCGTTGCCCTGCAGGCGATCCTCATGAGGCTGATCGCGCCAGTCTCCCTCGCGAGGCAAGTCTCGCCAGCGGTCCTCGCGAGGTTGATCGCGCCACCCTTGGCACGGACCGCGGTCTTCCCAGCGTCCCGGGTTCCTTCCTCCTCCTCGGCCATAGCCCTGATCGGCACGGTCAGGACGATGGCCGATCCTTCCTTCTCGCACTGCACGGAGTTCTTGGCATTCGTTGGTGTTGTGGGTGTGGAGGTCGTGGTACACACAGTACCGACTGCCCCTGGAAGATTCAGGCAGATCCTTGCCCCGCTTGGTGTCTGGTTCTGCCACGAGCACGGCGGCCCCCTTGCGCTTCACGTCCTTGGCCTTGGGTTTCTTCTCTTCTGGGTCTGCGGCAGGCAGCTCGAGGAGGGAGAGACGCCCTTCCTCAGCCCTGGCGCACTTGGTCGCCAAGTTGAACAACTCCAGGGAGGTGCACAGGTCTTCATGCATCGCCAGCTCCTCCTTCATCTTGACGTCACGCACGACATCGGAGAAGGCCGAGATGATGGCTTCCTCGGACACCCTGGGGATCTTGAGGCGCGCACTGTTGAAGCGCTGGATGTACTTTTGCAGGGTCTCTCCGGGTTGTTGCTTGATGCGGCGCATGTCGCTCACGGCAGGCGGCCGGTCAGGGGTACCTTGGAAGTTGGCGATGAAGCGTGTGCGCATCTGGTCCCAACAAGAGATCGTGCCTGGAGCCAGGTTTAGGAGCCAGGTGCGAGCTCCTTCCTTGAGTGCCATGGGGAACCAGTTCGCCATGACCTTTTCGTCTCCATTGGCAGCTTCGATGCCCAACTCATAGAGCTGGAGGAACTCCACAGGGTCGGTCGTGCCGTCGTAGCGAGGAGGCAGGTCTGGCTTGAACTTGCCGGGCCACGCAACGCTGCGCAGCTCGGTGGTGTAGGCGTGGCAGCCTGCGGTGGCCACGGGAGGCTTCGGTTGAGGGAGAGCTTGGCCTTGCGGGTCCCCATGCGCTGCAGCTGGGAGCAGTGCGGGTCTTGACATGCTGGAGCCGGAGCAGGGTCACGGCGAGCCGGGGCAGGAAGCGCCCGGGCAGCCTCTTGCGATCGAGGGACTTCTTGGCAGCTCCGTTCTTGCTGGGCTAGCGCCTGGCAGAGCGGGTTCCGCCCAGGGGCCACGCGCCTTGGAGCCACGGCGTCTTCTTGGAGGGGTGGCGGCATGTACGCCCCCAGAACTTCATTGCCAGCACGTGGCGGAGTGCAGCGCAGTGGGGCGGACGGCGCAGGAGAGCCCCCTGCGGCGCGGACGAGCTCGGCGATGCGGTCGAGCCACTCTTCGTAGACGTCGTTGACGGGGCGGTAGCGCAGGAGCTCGTTTGCTGCGATGAGCGCAGCTCGAGCCTCCAAGGGTGCACGGAGCGCGCGGGACGAAGAGCCAGCTGGTGCGAGTGATGGAGTAGCGGTGCGGCCATCTTGCCGCACGGACGGGTGCTGCTCGTTCCCCGCCGGGCTGGTGGCGGCGTTGATGGCGGGCGACGGGGAACGACGAGGACGCCCGCCGATGGGGGCCATCTGGGCGATGCGGGAAGCGATGGCGGCCCTTCGCTCGGCGCGGGCCCGACGAGCGTCAGACATGGACGCGACGGTCGGCGGAGAGCGGAGCGGTGGAAGACAAATTCCGGCACACCCCTACCTGGCGCGCCAAATGTCGGATTTCGGGTTCCGGCAGACCCTTAAGGTTAGAACTCTGGGGTGTGCGCGGAGATTGTGCCCTCTACCTCTCCGTCTCGCAAGGATCTAAACTACCAAAGGGACAACACAAAAGACACAGAGTTTATACTGGTTCGGGCCACCGTCGTGGTGTAATACCCTACTCCAGTGTGGTGTGGTGGATTGCCTCTTGGGCTGGTGATGAAGAACAGTACAGGGGAGAACAGCCTCGCGACGGTCTGTTCTTGGTCAGGGGGACGAACTACTAGGAGGAGTCCGGCCGCCCTTCTCGCTCTTTCTCTCTGCTGGCCCGATTGCTCGATGCTAACTTGCTAGATTCCTCTACTGATCCTCCGATGGCTCTCTCTCTCCCGTCCCTGGGGGCGGCTAGTCCTATTTATAGGCAAAGGCCCTGGGCCTCTTCCCAAATATTGAGCGGGAAGGGCGCCAACAATTGGCCAATTCGAAGGGGAACATCTGGTACACTTATCCTGACTAAAGTTGGTCTTCGCCTGCCAAAGGCCCTGTGGTGACGCCGTTCTGAGCTCCACGATGACCTCCTTCCACCGTTGGACTGGTCTTGGTCTCGTTGCACCAAAATGGATGCCTTTGCTTGATCCTCTCGCCTGCGCTTGCCCACTTTGCACCAAAGAGGAAAGGGAGGACACTGCGCGGGCCGGCGCCCGCCTGGCGCCCTTGGTCGTCATGGCTTGCGTCATGGGCAGCTCGCGAGGTACCCTGCCTTGATCTCTCCACCTCCTCGTGAGCCAGGCTGACGAGGCCGTGCCTGAGGAAGTGCCGTGTCGTCCGCCCCGCAAGGCTTGGCCCCTCACGAGGGTCTTGGATCCTGTGTTGATGAAGTTGGGCCGTGCTGGGCCCCCTTGAGCCACGCCGCGGGCCGCAGGCAGGCAAGTCTGCGGACCCCCGTTCCCAGAACGCCGACAGTGCGGGGGTAGCGCCACGGTGGCCGGTGCTTCCAAGAGGTGACTTATCTTGATAATCGGGGATTATTCCTGGTGTGTCGTCGGGTCCGCGTGTTCGGCAGGAGCGGAATCGCTTGGCGAGGTCCTTGCATGCCCCTTCTCTCTCGCCTTTGCTCCCCTTTCTGCTCTACGTCCTCGGGTCCCGGCCCTCGAGCTGGTCTCAGCCGTCGTTGGTATGCCAGGTCGTGATGCCGTGGACAAGGCCAGAGGGTGAGGGCTGGAGAGCCAGTAGGAGCCCTGAGTCGTGATGCTCAGGCACCCCCCCTTTAACGTGCAAGCGGTTCGCGCGAATGAGAGTGAAGGGAATGCCACAAGGGCCTTGCCTGGCGCAGCTCTCTTGGGGGATCCTGTGGACTCATCATAGAAGGAAGAAAGGGATTGCCATGACAATTATTAGCCAGTCGGTAGTCGCTTTTGGGGGGAGGTGAGGCACTGGAGGGTTGACGAGGTGGCTCTATGCGGGGCTGCCGCGGCCAGAGCTCATCCATTCAGGTTTGTCGGCGTTGTAGGGATGGACCCATGCGCAAGCGTCGTGCCGTTGTGGGAGCAATTCCGTCAGTTGGCGTCAGTTGAGCAGGCAACTAGATCAAACACATTAGCTGAAATGGAGTGGATTCATTCAAATAGGTGCTGGGAAGGTAGGCGTCGCTGGGTCTGGCCCGAGCGACTTGGGGATGATGCAGCCCGACGGGCGCCCCCAACCAAGCAAGCTAACAACATGAAATAAAAGGGATACACGCCGCAGGGACGGACCCACGCGGCCTGGGAATGATGCAGCCCTGGGAGGGCGCTCCCAGTTGAAAATGAAACTTGACAGATGTCACCTGAAGATGTCGAGGATGAAGGGGTGTTGATGTAGCAGATTCGGTGGGCTGCAGAACCCGATCCTCACGAGCCCCCAAGCCCAGGGTCCTCGGGAGGCTCTGGAGGCACTGGTGGCTCCTTGCGAATCATCTCCATCTCCGCCAAGGCTGCGGAACGCCTGTCTTCTTGAGCCTCCATGATGCCCCTCATGAGGCGCTGGTACGTAGCAGCCACATTCGGCAAGCCGTAAGGCATGCGAACGTAGCTGTGGGCGGACCTCCACAACGTCCCACTTGCGAGGGCCAGAGGCGCTCCATCGTGGCGACCTGGTTGAGCCCTGGTACGTCGATGCAGACGCACAGCCCACCATCCTCGCCTGGGTGGGGAGCCACAGCCGGTAGACAGCGGCAACCTCTCATGATTCTTGACTCCTGTAGTTCTTGAACGGCTTTGTTGATGAACTCTTGCTGGTCTGACCTTCCTTGCCTTGTTCCTTCTTGAGGGAAACGTGCTTCGAAACACGCCTCCACGTGGTGCCCAAGCGCCTCCCTCGTGACCTTGGCCAGGTCGGTGGCCCTCCAGGGGAGAGCCCCCGAGCCCTGCCTGAGGAGGGCGCGCTTTCCTATGCGATGAAAGGAGGTTCCCCTTGGGCAGACGCGGGCCCTGAGGGGCCCGCCTCCTGAGGGGTCAGTCCAGACGATGCCTTCTTCTTCTTGGGGGTGGTCTCGGGAAGCCTCCTGCTTCCGCGATCCGGGTCTTCCAGTGACGCGGCCTGAAAGGCTCGCTCCAGGGAACACACTACATCCTCCTCTTCACATGGCACCGTGATGACTCCGCCACTTCCTGGCATCTTGAGGACGTTGTAGCCATGGTGAGTTACAGCCATGAACTTTGCCAGCGCCGGGTACCCGAGGATGGCGTTGTACGGCAGGCGGATGTGGGCGATGTCGAAGTCGATGAGCTCGGTGCGGTAGTTGCTGCGTGTCCCGAAGGTGACAGGGAGGCGGACCTGCCCAATCGGGACCGTGGAGCCGTCGGTGACTCCAGAGAAAGGCTTGGTTGGCTGAAGCTGGTCATAGGGCACCTGGAGATTGTTGAATGTTTCCACGGACAGGAAGTTGAGCCCTGCCCCACCATCGATGAGGGTCCTGGTGACCAGTACGTTGCTGATGACTGGGGAGCAAAGCATCGGGAGGACTCCGGCTGTGGCCGCGCATTTGAGCTGGTCCACTGAGCTGAACATGATGGCGTACGCCGACCACCCGAGAGGGCGCGTTGCTTCGAGCTTGGGGAGGACTACATTTACTTCGCGGGCAAACTGCTTGAAGATGCGTTGGGAGGCTAGGGCTTGAGCTCCGCCCAGGATGCAGGCGATCACGCGTGGCTCCTGGAAGCCCCCAGCCCCCTCGTCTTGATGGCGGTCTTCGTTCCTCCTTGGCTGAGGCGGCAGTGGGGGGAGGCCTGCGTTGCCTTGCGGGCGATCCTCACGAGGCTGATCCCGCCGATCCCCCACGCGAGGCAGGTCTCGCCAGCGGTCCTCGCGAGGTTGATCACGCCACCCTTGGCGTGGGCCGCGGTCTTCCCAGCGTCCTACGTTTCTTCCTCCTCCTCGGCCATAGCCTCGGTCAGCACGGTCAGGACGACGGCCGATCCTTCCTTCTCGCACGGCGCGGAGGTCTTGGCATTTGTTGGTGTTGTGGGTGTGGAGGTTGTGATACACACAGTACCGGCTGCCCCTGGAGGATTCAGGCAGATCTTTGCCCCGCTTGGTGTCTGGTTCTGCCGCGAGCACGGCGGCCCCCTTGCGCTTCACGTCCTTGGCCTTGGGCTTCTTCTCTTCTGGGTCCGCGGCAGGCAGCTCGAGGAGGGAGAGACGTCCTTCCTCAGCCCTGGTGCACTTGGTCGCCAAGTTGAACAGCTCCAGGGAGGTGCACAGGTCTTCATGCATCGCCAGCTCCTCCTTCATCTTGACGTCGCGCACACTGTCGGAGAAGGCTGAGATGATGGCCTCCTCGGACACCTTGGGGATCTTGAGGCGCGCACTGTTGAAGCTCTGGATGTACTTTTAAAGGGTCTCTCCGGGTTGTTGCTTGATGCGGCGCATGTCGCTCACGGCAGGTGGCCGGTCACGAGTACCTTGGAAGATGGCGATGAAGCGGGTGCGCATCTGGTCCCAGGAAGAGATTGTGCCTGGAGCCAGGGTTTAGGAGCCAGGTGCGAGCTCCTTCCTTGAGCGCCATGGGGAACCAGTTCGCCATGACCTTTTCATCCCTGCTGGCAGCTTTGATGCCTAGCTCATAGAGCTGGAGGAACTCTGCAGGGTCGGTCGTGCCGTCGTAGCGAGGAGGCAGGTCTGACTTGAACTTGCTGGGCCACGCGACGCTACGCAGCTCGGTGGTGTAGGCACGGCAGCCTGCGGTGGCCACGGGAGGCTTTGGTTGATGGAGAGCTTGGTCATGCGGGTCCCCATGCGCTGCAGCTGGAAGCAGCGCGGGGTCTTGACGTGTCGGACCTGGAGCAGGGTCGCGGCGAGCCGGAGCAGGGAGCGCCCGAGCAGCCTCCTGCGGTCGAGGGACTTCTTGGCAGCTCCGTTCTTGCTGAGCTGGCACCTCACGGAGCGGGTTCCGCCCAGGGGCCACGCGCCTTGGAGCCATCGTGTCTTCTTGAAGAGTAGGCGGCTGGTATGCCCCCGGAGCTTCGTTGCCCGCGCGGGGCGGGGTGCGACGCATCGTAACGGACGGTGCGGGAGAGCCCCCTGCGGCGCGGACAAGCTCGGCGACGTGGTCAAGCCACTCTTCTTAGACGTCGTCGACGGGACGGTAGCGCAGGAGCTCGTTCGCCGCGATGAGCGCATCTCGAGCCTCCAAGGGTGCGCGGAACGCACGGGACGAAGAACCAGCTGGTGTGAGCGATGGAGTAGCTGTGCGACCGTCTTGCCGCACAAACGGGTGCCGAGACGATGCTTGCTGCTTGTTCCCCGCCGGACCGGTGGCGGCGTTGATGGCGGGCGACGGGGAACGACGAGGACGCCCACCGACGGGAGCCGTCTGGGCGACGCGGGAAGCGATGGCGGCCCGGCGCTTGGCGCCGGCCCGACGAGCATCGGACGTGGACGCGACGGTCGGAGGAGAACGGAGCGGTGGGAGACGAATTCCGGCGCACCCTTACCTGGCGCGCCAAATGTCAGATTTCAGGTTCCGGCAGACCCTTGAGGTTCGAACTCTGGGGTGCGCGCGGAGACTTCGCCCTCTACCTCTCCGTCTCGCAAGGATCTAAACTACTGAAAGAACAACACAAGAGACACAGGGTTTATACTAGTTCGGGCCACCATTGTGGTGTAATACCCTACTCTAGTTTGTGGTGGGTGGATTTCCTCTTGGGCTGATGAGGATGAACAATACAAGGAAGAACAGCCTCGCGAGTGTCTGTTCTTGGCTGGGACGACGAACTGCTGGGAGGAGTTCAGCCGTCCTTCTCTCTCTCTCTCTCTCTCTCTCTCTGTGTGTGTGTGTGTGTGTGTGTGTGTGTGTTGCCTGAATCTTTCTAACTAGTTTCTCGATGCCTCTACCCTGGGGGTGGCTAGTCCTATTTATAGGCAAAGGCCCTGGGCCTCTTCCCAAATATTGAGCGGGAAGGGCGCCAACAATTGGCCATTTTGAAGGGGAACATCTGGTACACTTATCCTGACTAAAGTTGGTCCTTGCCTGCCAAAGGCCCTATGGTGACGCTGTTCTGGGCTCCACGATGACCTCCTTCCCACCGTTGGACTGGTCTTGGTCTCGTTGCACCGAAATGGATGCCTTTGCTTGATCCTCTCACCTGCGCTTGCCCCCTTTGCACCAAAGAGGAAAGGGAGACGCTGCGCGGGCTGGCGCCCGCGTGGCACCCTTGGTCGTCATGGCTTGCGTCATGGGCACCTCGTGAGGTACCCCGCCTTGATCTCTCCGCCTCCTTGTGAGCCAGCCTGGTGAGGCCGCGCCCGAGGAAGCTCCGTGTCGTCCGCCCCGCGAGGCTTGGCCCCTCGCGAGGGTCTTGGGTCTTGTGTTGATGAAGATGGGCCGTGCTGGGCCCCCCTTTAAGCCACGCCGCAGGCCGCAGGCAGGCAAGTCTGGGGACCCCCGTTCCCAGAACGCCGACACATAGGAAGTGGGTTAGACTTAAATGTGCTAGTCATATTCTTCATGATGCTCTCTTTATGTTTCAATTCTTATCTTTTATGTGAGCATCACTGAAATCGTCATGCCTAGCTAGGGGCATTAAACATTAGCGCTTGTTGGGAGGCAACCCAATTTTATTTTAGTTTCTTGATTTTTGGTTCTGTTTAGGAATAAATAATCCATCTAGCTTCTGTTTATATGTGCTTTTATGTTTTAATTAGTGTTTGTGCCAAGTAGAACCTTTGGAAAGACTTGGGTGAAGTCTTTATGATCATGCTGTAAAAAACAGAAACTTTAGCGCTCACGAGATTAGCTAGAACTTTTTACTGGAGAGTGCTATTTAGTTGATTCTTTTTGCAGATGATTACTAGACAAATTCCTCAGGTCCAACAATTAATTTTAGAATTTTTGGAGTTCCAGAAGTATACGTTTGATACAGATTACTACAGACTGTTGTGTTTTTGACAGATTCTATTTTCATTGTGTTGTTTTCTTATTTTGATGAATCTATGGCTAGTAAAAGAGTTTATAAACCATATAGAAGTTGGAATACAGTAAGTTTAACACCAATATAAATAAAGAATGAGTTCATTACAGTACCATGAAGTGGTGTTTTGTTTTCTTTCGCTAACGGAGCTCACGATTTTTCTGTTAAGTTTTGAGTTGTGAAGTTTTCAAGTTTTGGGTAAAGATTCAATGGACTATGGAAAAAGGAGTGGCAAGAGCCTAAGCTTGGGGATGCCCAAGGCACCCCAATGTAATATTCAAGGATAACCAAGCGTCTAAGCTTGGGGATGCCCCGGATGGCATCCCCTCTTTCGTCTTCATTCATCGGTAACTTTACTTGGAGCTATATTTTTATTCACCACATGATATGTGTTTTGCTTGGAGCGTCATTTTATTTTGTTTAGCTTTTATTGATGTTTGAATAAAATACCAAGATCTGAAATTCTTAAATGTGGGAGAGTCTTTACATAGTTGCTTAATTATCCAACAACTCATTGATCTTCACTTATATCTTTCAGAGTAGTTTGTTGTTTGCTCTAAGTACTTCACTTATATCTTTTAGAGCATGGTGGTAGTTTTATTTTGAAGAAATAAATGAACTCTCATGCTTCACTTATATTATTTTGAGAGTCTTAAATAGCATGGTAATGTGCTTAATTCTAATATGCTAAGCATAAAAGATTTGTAAGAACTCTTATGAGTGTGTTGAATACTAAGAGAAGTTTGATTGATGATTGTTTTGAGATATGGAGGTAGTAATATCAAAGTTGTGCTAGTTGAGTAGTTGTGAATTTGAGAAATGCTTGTGTTGAAGTTTGCAAGTCCCGTAGCATGCACGTATGTAAACATTATGTAACAAATTTGAAACATGAGGTGTTATTTGATTGTCCTCCTTATGAGTGGCGGTCGGGGACGAGCGATGGTCTTTTCCTACCAATCTATCCCCCTAGGAGCATGCGCGTAGTACTTTGGTTTTTGATGGCTTGTAGATTTTTGCAATAAGTATGTGAGTTCTTTATGACTAATGTTGAGTCCATGGATTATACGCACTCTCATCCTTCCATCATTTCTAGCCTCTTCGGTACCGTGCATTGCCCTTTCTCACATCGAGAGTTGGTCCAAACTTCGCCGGTGCATCCAAACCCCATGATATGATACGCTCTTTCACACATAAACCTCCTTATATCTTCCTCAAAATAGCCACCATACCTACCTATTATGCCATTTCCATAGCCATTCCGAGATATATTGCCATGCAACTTTCCACCATTCCAATCCTCATGACACATTTATCATTGTCATATTGCTTAGCATGATCATGTAGTTGACATAGTATTTGTGGCAAAGCCACCATTCATAATTCTTTCATACATGTCACTCTTGATTCATTTCATATCCCGGTACACCGCCGGAGGCATTCATATAGAGTCATACTATGTTCTAGTATCGAGTTGTAATCATTGAGTTGTAAATAAATAGAAGTGTGATGATCATCATTCAATAGAGCATTGTCCCAAAAAAAGAGAAAGGCCAAAAAAAAGGGAAGGCGCAAAAAAAGAAAAAAAGAAAAAAAGAAAAAAAGAAAATAAAAGGGGCAATGCTACTATCCTTTTACCACACTTGTGCTTCAAAGTAGCACCATAATCTTCATGATAGAGAGTCTCTTGTTTTGTCACTTTCATATACTAGTGGGAACTTTTCATTATAGAACTTGGCTTGTATATTCCAACGATGGGCCTCCTCAAGTGCCCTAGGTCTTCGTGAGCAAGCAAGTTGGATGCACACCCACTTAGTTTCTTTTGTTGAGCTTTCATACATTTATAGCTCTAGTGCATCCGTTGCATGGCAATCCCTACTCCTCGCATTAACATCAATTGATGGGCATCTCCATAGACCATTGATTAGCCTCGTTGATGTGAGACTTTCTCCTTTTTTGTCTACTCCACATAACCCCCATCATCATATTCTATTCCACCCATAGTGCTATATCCATGGCTCACGCTCATGTATTGCGTGAAGGTTTATAAGTTTGAGATTACTAAAGTATGAAACAATTGCTTGGCTTTTCATCGGGGTTGTGCATGATGAAAGCATTCTTGTGTGATGAAAATGGAGCATGACTAAACTATATGATTTAGTAGGGATGAACTTTCTTTGGCCATGTTATTTTGAGAAGACATAATTGCTTAGTTAGTATGCTTGAAGTATTATTGTTTTTATGTCAATATGAACTTTTGTCTTGAATCTTTCGGATCTAAATATTCATATCACAATTGAGAAGAATTACATAGAAATTATGCCAACTAGCATTCCACATCAAAAATTATCTTTTTTATCATTTACCTACTCAAGGACGAGCAGGAATTAAGCTTGGGGATGCTTGATACGTCTCCAACGTATCTATAATTTTTGATTGCTCCATGCTATATTATCTACTGTTTTAGGCAATATTGGGCTTTATTATCCACTTTTATATTATTTTTAGGACTAACCTATTAATCGGAGGCCCAGCCCAGATTTGCTGTTTTATGCCTATTTCAGTGTTTCGAGGAAAAGGAATATCAGACGGAGTCAAAACAGAACGAAATCAACTGGAGAAGTTATTTTTGGAAGGAAACCTACCTGATAGACTTGGACTCTATGTCAGAAGATACAGGAGCTGGCCACAAGGGTAGGGGGTGCGCCCACCCCCCTGGGGCGCGCCCCCCTGCCTCGTGGGGCCCTCGCAGCTCCACCGACGTATCCCTTGCACCCATATATATACCTACGTATCCTAAAACTTCCAGAACGGAGATTAGATCGGGAGTTCCACCGCCGCAAGCCTCTGTAGCCACCAAAAACCTCTCGGGACCCTGTTCCGGGACCCTGCCGGAGGGGGGAACCCTCACCGGTGGCCATCTTCATCATCCCGACGCTCTCCATGACGAGGAGGGAGTAGTTCACCCTCGGGGCTGAGGGTATGTACCTGTAGCTATGTGTTTGACCTCTCTCTCTCGTGTTCTTGATTTGGCACGATCTTGATGTATCGCGAGCTTTGCTATTATAGTTGGATCTTATGTTTCTTCTCCCCCTCTACTCTCTTGTAATGGATTGAGTTTTCCCTTGAAGTAATCTTATTGGATTGAGTCTTTAAAGATTTGAGAACACTTCATGTATGTCTTGCCGTGCGTATCTGTGGTGACAATGGGATATCACGTGCCACTTGATGTATGTTTTGGTGACCAAGTGATTCTCCGGTAGAAACTTTGGGGCACTCTTTGAGGTTCTATGTGTTGGATTGAGTAGATGAATAGAGATTGTGTGATGCATATCGTATAATAATGCCCATGGATACTTGAGGTGACATTGGAGTATCTAGGTGACATTAGTGTTTTTGTTGATTTGTGTCTTAAGGTGTTATTCTAGTACGAACTCTAGGGCTGTTTGTGACACTTATAGGAATAGCCCAACGGATTGATTGGAAAGAATAACTTTGAGGTGGTTTCGTACCCTACCATAATCTCTTCGTCTGTTCTCCGCTATTAGTGACTTTGGAGTGACTCTTTGTTTCATGTTGAGGGATAGTTATGTGATCCACTTATGTTATCATTGTTGAGAGGACTTGCACTAGTTAAAGTATGAACCCTAGGCCTTGTTTCTTATCATTGCAAACTGTTTACGCTCACGTTTACCACTTGTTACCTTGCTGTTTTTATATTTCCCGTTTACAAAAACCTATATATACCATCCATATTGCACTTGTATCACCATCTCTTCGCCGAACTAGTGCACCTATACAATTTACCATGGTATTGGGTGTGTTGGGGACACAAGAGACTCTTTGTTATTTGGTTGCAGGGTTGCTTGAGAGAGACCATCTTCATCCTACGCCTCCCATGGATTGATAAACCTTAGGTCATCCACTTGAGGGAAATTTGCTACTGTCCTACAAACCGTGCACTTGCAGGCCCAACAATGTCTACAAGAAGAAGGTTGTGTAGTAGACATCACGGCTCAGCTAGCGGCTCAACAGACGGCTCATCAGGACTTTCCAAATTATCCGACGACTTCCGTTGAGGCGGGAGTGGCTACCAGAACCGGCGGTGTTCCTTGTTTGGTGCCGGCTCTACGTAATGTACATTTAGCAAAGGACTTCAAGGGACCTCGAAAGGTGCCGAATTACACGGCCGACTTACAGCCCGGAGCGTGGATCGAAAGTTATGAGATGGCCATGGAGCTGTTGGAGGTCAGCGACGCAACAATGGCTAAGTGCTTCACCATGATGTTGGATGGAACGGCCCGGTCTTGGTTAAAGGGTTTGCCACCTAATTCCGTTAGTTCATGGGCAGAGCTAAAGGCCCGATTCATCCAGAACTTCAAAGACACTTGCAAGCAATCTATGTCGCTTGTGGACTTGACAAATTGTAAGCAGGAGGAGGGTGAATCCACAACTCATTGGGTGCGCCGGGTCAAGGAGATAATACATTCATCTGACAAAATGGATGCCGGCTCTGTAGTCCTCATGTTGGAGAAGAATTGCCGCTTTGAGCCACCGAGACAGAAACTGGGGTGCCTTTAGCATGATTGCAATGATATGGGTACGATGATGGTAGCTTTAGTCAAATATGCCGACTCTGATAGTACCAAGGATCCCGCGTTTGATGAGGAAAAGACTTGGAAGGGAAAGAAGAACGACAATGGAAAGGGTCAGCAGCATAACCCGATCAATCAAGGAGGCAATAAGCGTAAGGCGGAGGGTAACCCAGAGTTTGTGGCCAACGCCAATGCACAGGGTAACAATCAGAGGCATAAGGGAAAACTGCCCGCTCGATCTGGCGGGTCAGGCCCATCTCTTGAGCAGTTACTCAATGAGCCTTGCCCGAGACACGGCACCCGGGAACGGCCCGCCACCCACTTGTGGAAAGATTGCGCGATCATGAAGGCTTTCAGGAATTCCAACACGTTTGACGGCAATCATGGGTCGGGCGGCGACTCAGGCACTGGCGCCTTTCATGGCCCGGGCGGCGGTTCAAGTTCCGGCTTTCAGGGAAATCAAGGCGGCTATAGTCAACAGCAGTCTGCTCAAGGGGGGCAACAGCAGCAGCAGTCGGGTTATCAACACCATCCGAAGCAGCTGAATAGTGGGTAGTATCATGTGTTCACCGCTAGCTTATGCAAACGTGACCAGAAGGTTCATAAGAGGGCCGTGAATTCTGTTGAGCCGGCGGTTCCCCGTTATTTGAGGTGGTCAGAACAGCCCATTGTATGGAGCAGGGAAGATCACCCCCTCCGGGTTGATAATCCGGGTCAGTTAGCCCTGGTGGTAGCACCTCAGGTTGGTGGATATAAATTCACTAAGGTACTCATGGACGGAGGTAGCAGCATCAATATCCTCTATTATGAGACCTTTCGATGCATGAGGTTGACTGATAAGAATTTGAAGTCGTCCATGAAAGTGCTTGTTATCGACTAGAGGGGGGGTGAATAGGCGATTTTTATGAAAGTCTTCAAAACATGAAAGTTCCGAAGACAAACAGTAGAAATGAACCTAGTGATATGCAGCGAAAGATAAACTACACAAGGCAAGCCATAGTCAAGTATGCAATAATGTGAGAGTACGACGACTAATGGCAGCTAGGTAGTAAGGATCAGGATGGAAGATGGTATGAAGCCAAACAACAATAGTAGTCAAGCAATGAAGTCAAACATGTATGACAAGCAGGCAATGACTTCACGAAGACAAACTGTAAGTAAAGGGAAGAGAGGATAGAACCAGTCACTCGTTGAAGACACTGGATTTGTTTGACCAGTTCTAGTTGCTGTGACAACTGTACGTCTGGTTAGGGAGGCTGAGATTCAACTCAGAAGACCGCGTCTTCACCTTATTCAAGGTAGACTTCCAAACCTTCACACACTTCGTTCACCGGCGATCCACAATGGCTCTTGGATGCTCAGAACGTGACCCCTAACCGGCTGGAGGATTCACAGTCCTCAAGTGTAATAAGTCTTCAGGTCACACAGACAGAAAGACTTCAGTGATGCCTAACACTCTTTGGCTCTGGGTGTTTGGGCTTTGTCCTCGCAAGGATTTCTCTCTCAAAGGCTTCGAGGTGGGTTGCTCTCAAACGACAAAAGCCGTGCACTAACTCTAAGCAGCCACCAATTTATGGTGTAGGGGGTGGGCTATTTATAGCCACTAGGCAACCTGACCTGATATGTCCGAAATGACCCTGGGTCACTAAGGAACTGACACGTGTTCCAACGGTCAGATTTCAAACACACGCGGCAACTTTACTTGGGCTACAAGCAAAGCTGACTCATCCAGCTCTGGATAAGATTTTCTCTCATTGTCTTCGCTCGAAGACATAGGATTTGGGTTGAGCATCACTTCAGTCACTCTGACTGTATTCACTTGGACCCCACTTAACAGTACGGCGGTTCCTATGACTCAACAAAGAAGAAAAGGAAACAACGAAACAACTAAGTCTTCGCGCTCCATAGTCTTCACTGGATGTCTTCTCATGTCATAGTCTTCAATATAAATATCTTCATATAGCACCATTGTCTTCAATGTCTTCACACATTTTTAGGGGTCATCTCCGGTAGGTAAACCGAATCAATGAGGGACACCACCTGTGTTATCCTGCAATTCTCACAAACACATTAGTCCCTCAACCAAATTTGTCGTCAATACTCCAAAACCAACTAGGGGTGGCACTAATTGCACTTACAATCTCCCCCTTTTTGGTGATTGATGACAAACTGGTTGAAGTTTTCAACGGGGATAAAGTATGTGAAATTGTAAAGGGTAGAGGATTGTCTTCATAAGTTTCAAAGGCTCCCCCTGAAGATGTGCATATAAGTAATTTGCTTTTGGAATGCAAATGCACATGGCAGGTTGTACTTGTGGAGATCCTCTTCAACTTATGATGAAAATTCATCATGCATGATAAGATATAACGAAGATTATGACATGCATAATGAAAAATGGACGTCTGCAGAATGACCTAAGTGCGGAAGTTATCATCGCACATGCGGAATTTATCATCGCATCACAGAATATCAAATAAGTAGCAGACGACTATCAAGTTTAAGTGTTACAACTCAAAAGAACCAAATGTATCAAAAACGCGAGAGTTGTAAACACTAGGCAAAATATAAAGCAACCGCCCATATGAACCCGCTTGAAGACTATCAAACTCATACGCTTCTCCCCCTTTTGTCAGTAATGACCAAAAAGGTTTGAAGACATAGAGCATCTACTCGTTCTCATGAGGAGTAGTTGAAGCAGCAGGGTTGGTGTTGTGGTTTGGCGGTGCAGACGAGCTTGGAGCATTGTCGATTCTTGCAGAAGGGGTCGGTGAAGTAGCATCATCTTCTTCATCGATCACTCTGGCGTTAACAGTTGCCGCACAAGAGGAATATTCATAGTCTTCAAGAGATGGAGTGCGACGTAGGACAGCATTCCGTGGAGGAGTGGAGTCACTTGAATTTTTCTGTGAAGCCATCATCTTGAAGATCCGCTTCAGCACTGAGCAGGGTCAAACTCTTCCATGATCGCCGACATGTTTCATGCGTGACAAAGGCATTCTTGGTGGCAAGATTGCGAATGTGATTGACATCCACCAAGAGGCTCTACATTTGGCACTTAAGCCAGTCATGATGCTTATCATGTTTCTGATGAAGGGTAACTAGAAGCTCTCTGTCATTGAGAATGCGGGAGCGCTTCTTAGGCCTTTGGGCAATTGTGCTCTCAGTGGCTTCTGTTTGCGCACGATGAGGCATGCGAGTAATCCCAACCAGTGGGTAGACTCGAGCGACAACTTGAACTCCTTCATCATTTTGAGTGAAGCTTTGATGGTCAGCATTCTGAAGACTAAGAGGCTCCTTTGCAGTCTCTGGGTATATGGCTTCAACAGACAGATCAACATCTGGCATAAATATGATATGATTGCGTGCAGAGTGTTGATAGTTGAAGGCAGAGTGAAGCTTAATCAGCCGCATGATCCAAGGAGCATAGAACTTCAGACCCAAGATGTCAGATCCGGATGCAGCAAGTTGGCGAATGAAGAAGTCTTGGGCATTGAAGCGTTTGCCATGAAGAATATGGAAAACCAAAGTCTTCATTGCGCCTTCCAGCTTGGCATTAGGAGAGTGTCCTTTGATAGGCCAAAGAGTTCGCCTGACTATATGATAAATGGTGCGGGGCAGATACTCAAGGTCTTCAACAAAGAACGCCTGCGGGTATTCAGCATCTGGAGGCAATGGCTTCATCATGCTGAGCATCTGACTCATATTGGGTTCAGGCTTGTAGAAGATGCTCTCCATATCATCATTGTGAAGCTGACAGCCAGGCTCATAAAGATCATCTGCAGAGGGCAGGCCTGTAAGCTCAATGACATCAACGGCTTTGGCTTCATGATGAACATTTCCTGTCATCCACTCAAGAACCCATGTCTTTGTATCTTTATAGTAGCCACGGATATGGAGAGTGGCATAGAATTGGAGCAATAACTCTTCGTTCCAATGCTCCTTATCAGTGACAAACTGCAGCAGGCCGGACTCTCTGAAGCAGTCCAGAGCCTCTTCCAGACAGGGCAGACCAGTGATGGCTTCAGCATCAAGGCGCATATGTGAGAAAATGCAACCTTGATTGTACAGAATGCATGAGTAATAGCTTCGCTGCTGATAGCTCTAGAACCGATTAGAAGATATCCTTGCGCTTGAGTAAGGGTTCTTTGCACTGTCAAAGAAGGTATTGTGTGTCAGGACCCCGATCCTAAGCCACATCGATCCAGCATGTAACACATCATATCACTTTGCGGCCTCACGCACGGTACTTCCACGGGTGCCACCTTACCTGGCCCGGGACTGTTTGCGCCTTTTGGGCTCACGTATATGATAGTGTCGCTAGCATCGATATGACAGAGAACCCGGGCCGACATGGCTAGTCGTGAACCCAAAGCGGCGCTAGCCTATGAGGACAGGCATACATGAATCACATCAAGCATGTCGGTCATCAACGTATTTATTCGGGCTGTAGCACTGGGCTAACAGGACTCCGGTAATCCGGGCTGTAGCAGGGTAGGCAGGACTCCGAATAACAGCGCGTGACATTTCCCCGAAGGGACAGACATAGGAACGACGTGAAACACATGCCGGCCAGTCAAGTGTTCCAAGCAGTAGTGCTGGGCTAGCAGGACTCCGGTGAACCGGGCTGTAGCAGACTACTATCGCTCAGAAGCACTAGACTTACATATCCCCATATGAAAGGCTGCCAAGGATAAACAACTAGATTCGGATCCCACTCATACCAAGCATTTCAATCATACACACAATATGCCCGATATGAGTAAATACAACATGGCATCACAACAAAACTCTACAACTCAACTACTTTATTTAGAAGGCTCCGAAGAGCCATACATATCATCCATACAGATAGGGGTCACATGACCCAACACTCAAGTCATACAAGCATCCAAGCACATGCGGAAGCAAAGTAGTCTGAGTACAGACACTAGAAAGAAAGAAGGCTTGACGAAGCCTGTCTATCTACATCGACCCTTCACAAGTCTTGGATCACCACCTGGGTGATAAGTCACTCGTCAACGTCGAGGTCTACATAGAACCCATCAGAGGGGTTGGTGCAGTCGTCTGAAAAACATGATTAAAGCAACATGAGTACGGAGGTACTCAGCAAGTCTTACAACAGGAACCTACTATACATGCACATTCTCAAGAAGGTAGTGGGGTTATTGCAGCAAGCCAGCTTTGACTCTTGGCTAAGCTATCCTACGATAGACACCACTTGTAAATCATTTGTCGCACACGAGTCCACTATCACCATCACAATACTCCACCGTGGATCCTCTCTCGCCATCCTACGAGAGGGCCATCCGCGGTACTCACACTTATCTTGAGATTTTTAGTAGTATCCATTTAACTTGTCTATGAACTGTATAGGTGACCAAGTAGTCCTTTACCGCGGACGCGGCTATTCGAATAGATTTATACCCTGCAAGGGTGTACTTCTTCACACACGCTCTCACCACTTACCGCCGTTTACACGACATGTACTCGGCAACCTTCAAGCAGAAGCCCAGCAAGGGTGTCGGCCACGGCCTACCTAAACACTCAAGTCTCTAGTCCAGGTTTATCGCCTATTCGGGTTCCATCCGCAGGGAGTCCGGCCGAGGTTTCCACTAACGGCCCCGAACGATGTGAACAGGGTTCCGAGACACCAAACGGGTGTCTGGCTGGCCCGGCCACGTGCCTACCGCAACACAGCCCACCCCGACGGTCAGCGCTGCGTGCGGCCCCCAGCATACTACAAACACCAGAAACTACTTTGCAACTCCTGGACAGAGGACAAGCATGATCAAGAAGCCGAGAGGGTCCATTGGTTTTGGGTCCAATGCGTGGTAGTAGCTGAGTCTTAAATCACACACACAGATCTCAGTTCTTAAGGACGGCTTCAATGAAACAACCCACCATGTACTCCTACATGGCCTCTCATCGATTCCTTTACCAAATCGTGTTCAACACTTCACTCTTGTCACCGACACAACCTTTCACTCCAGTTCATCATCCCGATGAGCCAGACCTGACACAACTCTAAGCATAGCAAGCATAGCATGGTAGGAACACACACACATATATTGGCTCAATCAACTCCTACACATGCTAGTGGGTTTCATCTAGTTACTGTGGCAATGACAGGTCATGCAAAGGAAGTGGGTTCAACTACCGCAACACACAGCCGTTTGAAACGCGTTGTCTTAATGCAGTAAACAAGGGCAGAAGCAAGAACATGGGTTTGTATCGGAATGACCAATGGGTTGCTTGCCTGATGGAGTAGTAGCGGGATACTGCCCTTCAGTTGGATACTCGTGGATATCCTCGGAGGCAGAACCTACCACGAAGAACACATCAGAACACAATCAACACATGACGATATGCAACAATATGATGCATGCTATGACATGGCAATATGGATGTGTCTTGGTCTAATGCAAGCTAAACATAAGGGTAATGCAAGCTAAACATAAGGGTAAGTGCTTATTTGAACCAAAGGTTCAATTGTTAGCTCATTTAACATGTCCAAATTAGTGCATCACCTTGTAAAGCCTAAACAGTGGGTTTAACTTGTTCTGACATGCATGAAACCAGCACCAATGGATAGCTTGGATTTTTCTGATCATTTTTCATATATAGAACTTTGCATTTGGAGCTACAGATTAATTTCTATGATTTTTTGAAGTTTGGACTAATTTCTGGATTTTCCTGTACAAAAATAAATCCAGTAATTAATTTACTGCGTCAGCATGACGTCAGTGTGACGTCAGGGGTCAACGGGGGCGTCCAGGTCAAACTGACCAGTGGGACCCGCACGTCAGTAATTAGTTTAACTGACTAATTTTGATTAGAACTAATCTAATTAGTTAACAGGGGGGGCCCACCTGTCATTGACTCAGGGGAGTCAACGAGGGCCCACCCGTGGTCAAAGTCAGGTCGGCTGCACCGGCGTTTAGCCGCCGGCGAGCCCGACGTGGTGGCGGAAGTGGTTTTGGCCGTTCCGGCCACCAAATGAGGCGCGGAAGGCATCTAAGTGGAGCTGGGGATGAACCACAGCTCTTGGTGGAGTTGGTTGGGGTCAGGGTGGCCGGAGTCGGCGCCGGTGACGACCTAGGCGGCCGCCGGAGTTCGGTTGGAGGCGAACTCGAGCTAGGGGGTGCAGTGAGGTGCGGGGAGTGCACGGTTGGACCCAACGCAGCATGGTGAGTGCGATGGACACCGAGAGGTGGCCGGAGGATGGACGGGAGCACGTCAGCGACGAGATCCGCGGCGGTGCATGCGGGTGATCTTCGTGCAGTGGCTACACGGCTCGGGGGCGAGAGAGGAAGGGTAGGAGGGGTAGCTAGGCTCACAGAGCACTCGTAGAGGCCACCGGCGGGGTTGGGGACGAGCTGATGCGGCGACGGCGTTGAAGGGGATCTCCGGCGATGGTGGACTCAGGCGAGGTCGGTGCGGTGGCTTCGGGGCACGCGAGCGCTCGGGGTTCGGCTGTTCGACGAAATCGACGACGGTGAAGCGGGTGGACACGGTGGCGCGGCGTGGGGTTGACGGAGAGCACGGCTACAGTGGTGGAACGGCGACGGCTACGTCGGCCATGGCGAAGGGGAGCGAGGGAGGCGAGGCAGGGGCGAATGGGCATGTCCAGGGGCTCGGGGCAGCAACGTGGAACACGTCCAGGGCAGCGGGGCGGCGAGAAGGTGAAGCAGGGCGGCGGGCAGCTGCGTGGCGCACGCTGATGCCGCCGTCGAACACCTGCCTGCCTGCCTGGCCGAGCCAAGCAGCTCGCTGGCGCGGCAGCTGGGCTGTGCCGGCAGGTGGGCCGGTTAGTAGGCGCCAGGTAAGTTTTTCCATTTTGTTTCCTTTTTCTATTTTTTTCTATGACTTTGTGGACTTATTAAAAATACTAAAACAACTCCTAAAATCACCAAACTTCATCTGGTCCTTAGTTGGAGTATTTCCAGCAAGGAACATTTTGGTTTGGAAATATTTGAGCATTTGAAATATTTTATAAATTTTAAATGCCCAAATTCAAATACTTATGCATTAATTCAATGACCTTCTATTGACCTAGAAATATATGCACCATTTTTGCCAGAGGTTTTAACCCAAGACAAAGAGGGTGAACATTTTAGAAGGGCATTTCAGGTTCATTGAAAATATTTTTAGTAAACCCTAGTTGATTTCAGGAGGGGTGCTGGGGGTTCTGCCTTCCCCATTTCAAATTTCTGTCAAAAGTAAACATGATGCACACTCTAATGCATGAGCTATCTAGGATGTGACATTGTGTGCCTTGAAGCCATTAATATTGAAAGATCTTGGTGCTGATGCAGTACCTGGAAACCTTGGCAACCTAGGTTGTGGCTTCTGAACCCGTGGCCTGTGCTCAACATGGTACTCAAACTGAGGACCAGCAGCGGCAGGCGGAGGAGTCAGAACAGGCCATTTGACAGAAATGAGCTGATCATAGTTGAAAGCTTGCTCGATAGTGTGTGGCCTTGGTGGCGAAATAGGAGCAGAGGCGTCAACATTGGCTTCAGGTGTAGATGCAGCATTGGCTTCTGGCACATTTGTCGGTGCAGGCTCCACATTTGCGTCAGCCATGACAATGTCATTGGCTTCATTGGTGTTGGTGGTGGCAGCCTGAAGATTTTCAACCTCCACTTGACGAGCTGGAGGGTCGGGCACTGGCAGGTTCACTACAGGAACCACTTCTTCTTCAACGGGGGGAGTAGGGACACGTTCATCTTCTTGTCTTTCATCGGCTGATGCAGCCAGAATGTCTTCAGCACCTTTGGCTTCAGACTCAGAGACATTCATAGTGGGAGTGGCATCTGGAAACACTTGACGTGCAACAGATTGTTGAGGCACTTCTCCTTCTGGAACGCTCGAGGTGGTGACTTGAGGCCTTGGTCCTTTGCGAAGCCTGCGTAACGCTGGCGACGCCTTTGGCGATGGAGTTGGCTGGGCCTCAAAGTCGTCATCTTCATTTCGAACAGACGGGGTAGCTTCATGTTGGGGAGAACTTGGGGTGTCTTGTTGTTGTGGGTGATCAGCCCACGAAGCATCCTGTGCACTTGGCGTCAGAGGACGACCAATGCTGATGAGTTCGCTGTTCGTGAGAACAGGCGATGATACCAGGTTTTGTTCGATCTGAGGAAGGACTTCATCATCTTCAACATTGTCGTGGTGACCAATGTCTTCAGCAGCGTTGGGGTCAACTGCTGGAATGTCTTCAGCTTCATGAGCCCCTGTGGAAGCAGGCTCATGAACTATCATCCTTTGTTCTTGATGATCAGATGTAGGAGGGATCATTGAGATTGGTTCAACAACTAAGGGCTCTGAGGGAGCAGCCCTATCCATTTTGGTTATGCGCTTCTTTTTAGTGGGAGCAGCATTAGAGGTGTCAGGGTTTTTCCTTTTTCTGGCTTCAGCCTCAGCAGTTCTCGTCTTCCTTAGCTCAGAAGCGGTTGATCTGACCTTTGGCTTCAAGCCGGTCATGCTAGTTGGGAAGACAGTGCGCGGCTCTTCCTGCCTTGAAGGAGCAGTTTGGTCAGTCGAAGGCTTCTTCTTCTTGGCAGCCATTCTTGGGTCGATGCCAGGACGACCAAGAGCCTTGCGCTTCTCAGCCTCATTGTAGGCTTGCACACACTTGTCAGCCAGGTTCTTCATGCGCTCTCGAGAACCTTTGGCTTCTTCACGCTTCTTGAGGAAGGCTTCCTTGAGATCGTGCAGCATGATCTTGAAGTTCTTGACATCTTGCACGCTGAGCTTAGCCACATGCTTCTTGAACTGAGCTTTTTCATAGTCGATCTTGTGCTTCAGCTCAACGATGCGCTGAGCGAGAGCTAGCTCTGAAGCAATGGCTCCATTGAAGGAGACGCCGAGCCCAATGGGAAGTTGTAGATCGTCAAAGCTGAGACTTGGTGAGTCGAACCACTCATCAATGAATTTGTGAATGATTGCCACATCAAAGAGAGGCAAATCATTGAAGATCTCTGCTTCTTCCTTGCTCTTGATCAGTTGCTCAAGGGCATCATCTGCAAGATCTTCATCACTAGACAGATCAATGTGCTCTTCACGCAGAATAGCAGCAGGGGTCAGTGCCTGATCAGTATGCTTGACAAGTTTCTTCTTCTTCTCCGTCTTCTTGGAGATGCGTGACAAATCTTCAGACTGCACACTGTCTCCAGGAGGTGCAGTGTAACGCCCTCGATGCGGCTATATCTCCCACGTGTCGAGGCACGACTTAGAGGCATAACCGCATTGAAAGCAATGTCGCAAGTGAGGTAATCTTCACACAATCCATGTAATAAATAAAGGGGAAAGATACATAGTTGGCTTACAATCGCCACTTCACACAAGTACATAAATAACATCCATCAAACAGATTACACTCAAGGTCCGACTACGGCACCAAAATGAAAGAAGACTACCCCAAATGCTAAAAAGATCCTCGGATCACCCAACTGGGCTCCACTACTGATCATCTGGAAAAGAAACATAGTAACGGCCACGTTCCTCATCGAACTCCCAAGTGAGCTCGGTCGCGTCATCTGCACTGACATCGTTGGTACCTGCAACTGAGGTGATAATATCTGTGAGCCACGGGGACTCAGCAATCTCACACCCGCGAGATCAAGACTATTTAAGCTTAAAGGTGGCAAAAGGATAGTGAGGTGGAGCTGCAGCAAGCGACTAGCATATGGTGGCTACAGCGCAAAAGAGAGCGAGAAGAGAAGGCAAAGCACGGTCGAGAAGCTAGAAATGATCAAGAAGTGATCCTGAAACTACCTACGTCAGACATAACTCCAACAACCGTGTTCACTTCCCGGACCCCGCCGAGAAGAGACCATCACGGTTACACACGCGGTTGATGTGTTTTAGTTAAGGTCAACTTCGGGTTTTCTACAACCGGACATCAACAAATTCCCATCTGCCTCATAACCGCGGGCACGGCTTTCGAAAGATAATACCCTGCAGGGGTGTCCCAACTTAGCCCATGATAAGCTCTCACGACCAACGAAGGATATTCCTTCTACCGGGAAGACCCGATCAATCTCGGAATCCCGGACTACAAGACATTTCAACAGCAATAAAACAAGTCCAGCAAAGCCGCCCGATTGTGCCGACAAATCCTGAAAGGAGCTGCACATATCTCGGTCTCAGGGCACATCCGGATGAACACTCCGTACAACTAAAACCAGCCCTCGAGTTGCCTCGAGGTGGCGCTGCAAAGGGCTCTAATTTGGACCAGCAATCGAAGGAGAACTGGCCCGGGGGTTTAAAATAAAGATGACCCTTGAGTCTGCAGAACCCAAGGGAAAAAGGCTAGGTGGCAAATGGTAAAACCAATGTTGGGCCTTGCTGGAAAAGTCTCATTCAAAGCGAACTGTCAAGGGGGTCCCATAAATCACCCAACCGTGTAAGGAACGCAAACTCCGGGAACATAACACCGGTATGACGGAAACTAGGGTGGCAAGAGTGGAACAAAACACCAGGCATAAGGCCGAGCCTTCCACCCTATACCAAGTATATAGATGCATTAATTAAATAAGAGGTATTGTGATATCCCAACAAGTAAACATGTTCCAAACAAGGAACAACAAGTCCATGTTCCAACAAGGAACAAACTTCATCTTCACCTGCAACTAACAACGCTATAAGAGGGGCTGAGCAAAGCAGTAACATAGCCAAACAACGGTTTGCTAGGACATGGATGGTTAGGGGCTGACATGGCAATATAGGAGGCATGATGTAGCAAGTGGTAGGTATCGCAGCATGGCATAGCAAAAGAGCGAGCAATCTAGCAAGCAAAGATAGAAGTGATTTCGAGGGTATGGTCATCTTGCCTGCAAGGTTCTCAGAGTTGTCGAAAGCTTGGTCCTCGTAAGCGTTCTCAACAGGTTCCTCGTTCACGTACTCGTCTCCCGGCTCTACCCAAGACAAGAGAACAAGCAAAGGAACCACAATCAACCACGACGCAATGCGCAAGCAATATGATGCAAAACATGGCATGAAATGCGAGAGGTGATATGCAATGCGTATGCATGCTCCGGAAGGACAAGGATGAACAGGGCATAATCTTGGCAAACCAAGCATGCCACTGGATAGATGAGGTGATTTCGGTTGAAATCGATATAAAGATCACCGGAATCGGATGCACGGTTTGCAAATGGCAAGCAATACAAGAATGACACGAAACTGTCATAAACAGCATGATGCTACTTAGCAAGCAACAATTAATTAGACTACTGCACGCAAACATGACAACAAAGCATATGACAGCAATCTACACAAGATGCACGACAAAAGATGAACACTGAGCTACGGATCAATCCCATCATAACAGGTCCAAACCATCATGGCAAAAGTGCAAACGATAACAAGTTCCCAGACTTAGAGAAAATATCAACAAGCAGAAACTAACAACAGGATGACATGTTCAGAGCAATGAAACAACATGCTACAGGTTCAGAACATAGCAAAATAAGACATGGCATGAATCTACTCATAGTACTTGACAAAAGTCCCTTACTGACCATAAGCCAAAAAGGACCAGAAAATATGATTACACCCATGACAAATAAGCAAGTTTCGTTACAGGTTTCAGACTTAGCAGAAAACTGGACATGGCAGAAAACTGTTAACGACTAGGCATGTTCGTGAGCTCGATGCACTCACTACAGAGCATTTCATGATAAACTAAGCCTACATACATCAAGAAGACATGGCATAGTAACTAGAAATGGCAATAATAACATCATATCATGCAAGGATCAACTACACCAAGCTTGGCAAAATTGAATAACACGTAAACAATCTGCCAGCAACATTTTAAAGCAAAAGTAGAGCTCGATTGACTCAAGCTATGTCACTCCATAATTGCAAATAAAGGTATGGATGGATTAAGCAAATACTCAGGTTCAAAACTCCCTTACTGATCATGCTCAAATTATGCATAGATCTCTCGGAAATAACATGAACACATGGCACGATAATAACAAAAGTCAGGGACTTAGTGAAATCACTAAGTCTCTGAAAACAGCAACATCAAGTGACCTAGTTTGCATGCTTTTTTCTAGTCACCACAAGTATCACAAAAATACATGGCAAAATTCTCTGGATAGGTAACATGGCATATTACAAAACTCATGTAGGACTCAACTTCATAGGAGGTACACATCAATCATGGCAAAAATGACAAAAGTGCATGTTCAGATAAGATCCAGCAACTAACATTAACTAGCCCTCTTCTAACAGCATTTCGGGCATCGAGATGACCTCCAATGAAAATGATGCAATGGAACAAAATGATGTACTCTTCGGGACGAACAAAACGACATATTATACGCGCGAAATGGAGCTACGGATGCAAAGTCATGGCATGATGAAGATGCGATGATGATGATAAAGTTTAAAGGACTTAGAGAAATATTTGAGGGGGGGCGAAGTCAACCACCGGCGCGGAAACCGAGGCACGCCGCGGATCTCGATCCGGCGCGGCGCGCTCGCCGGAGCTCGGCCGGGAGGAGGACGTCGAGGGGAGGCCGCGGGCAAGGAGGCGGGGTCGCGGGCGGCGGCGGCGCGGTCTCGCGCGGGCCCGATCCGGGTCCCGCGGGCCGCGCGGTGGAGGAGGAGAGGGAGGGACGCGTGGCGTGACGGGATTGGACGCGGGGGCGGCGGTGGTGACGTGGCGGCCTGCGGTTGGCCGCGGCGAGGTGGCGGCTGGACGCGTCCGGCGGTGGGGATTTCGTCCGGCGGCGCGGGGACGAAATGGACTAGGGTTAGGGTAGTTTTGCCCGCAAATGGAGGAGGAGGAGGCCTTTTATAGATAGGAGGAGCTAGGAGGCTCCAAACGGAGTGCGGTTTTCGCCCACGCGATCGTGATCGAATGGCGGAGGACATGGGAGTGACTTAGATGGGTAATTGGGCTGTTTTGAAGGGGTGTTGGGCTACAACACACACAAGGCCTTCACGGTTACCCGGTTAACCGTTGGAGTACCAAACGAACTCCGATTGACCCGAAACTTGACAGGCGGTCTACCGGTGCTATACCGATGCCACATGTCAAACCTCAGTCCAATCCGAGAATGTTTAATACCCGCTCACGAAGAAATGTAAAAGGGGACGCCGGGGAACATAGGAGCGCCGGATTGCAAAACGGACAACGGGAAAGATGCTCGGATTTATGAGACGAACACGTATGCAAATGCGATGCACATGATGACATGATATGAAATGCATGACATGACCAAAATGCAAAACGGAGAGAACCCAACCACGGAGGAAATATCATAACACATAGCCGGAAATGGCAAGAGTTGGATTACAAATATGGCAAGTTACATCGGGGGCGTTACAACACACCACCACTACGAGAGGATCTCGTCCCGACATCTAGGACTGAAAGAACTCCGGATACTCGGAACGTAGGTGGTCTTCACGCTCCCAGGTGGCCTCTCGGTCTGAATGATGTGACCATTTCACTTTGAGGAATTTGATTGACTTGTTGCGAGTCTTGCGCTCAGTTGTCTCAAGAATAGCAACTGGATGCTCATGATAGGACAAATCTTCTTGAAGATCAATCTCTTCGAAGTTGATGGTGCGCTCAGGCGTCTTGAAGCACTTGCGAAGCTGTGACACGTGGAAGACATCGTGCACATTTGCAAAGTTGGAGGGGAGCTCAAGTTGATAGGCGAGATCGCCTCGTTTCCCGATGATCTTGAAGGGACCGACGTATCTGGGAGCAAGTTTCCCCTTGATACCGAAGCGACGAGTTCCTTTCATTGGCGAGACACGAAGGTAAACATGGTCTCCCATCTCGAATGCCACATCGCGGTGTTTGCTGTCGTAATAGCTCTTCTGGCGCGACTGCGCTGCTTTGAGGTTCTCACGAATCACCTTGCACATGGCCTCAGCCTCTGAGATCAAATCATTGCCGAGCAATTGACGTTCACCGGTTTTAGACCAGTTGAGAGGAGTACGGCACTTTCTGCCATAGAGAATCTCGAATGGGGCTTTGCCCGAACTGGCTTGAAAGCTGTTGTTGTAAGAGAACTCAGCATAAGGAAGACAATCCTCCCACTTCATGCCGAAAGAGATAACACAGGCTCTGAGCATATCTTCAAGAATTTGATTGACACGCTCGACTTGTCCACTAGTCTGAGGGTGGAAAGCTGTGCTGAAGCGAATGTTGGTGCCCATGGCCTTCTGAAAAGAATCCCAAAACTTGGAGGTAAAGATGCTGCCACGGTCTGAAGAGATCAACTGTGGAATGCCATGCAAGGAGACAATTCTGGAGGTGTAGAGCTCTGCCAGCTGCGCTGCTGTGATAGACTCTTTGATAGGAAGAAAATGAGCCACTTTGGTGAGCTTGTCGATGACGACGAAGATAGCATCATTTCCACGCTTGGACTTAGGAAAACCAGTCACGAAGTCCATTTTGATATGATCGAACTTCCATTCTGGAATAGCAAGAGGTTGGAGAAGACCAGCTGGTCGTTGGTGTTCTGCTTTCACCCTTCTGCAGACATCACACTCATTCACGAATTGAGCGATCTCACGCTTCATTCGAGTCCACCAATACGACTTCTTGAGGTCATGGTACATCTTCGAACTTCCAGGATGAATTGACAGAAGAGAATTGTGCGCTTCATTCATAATGACTTTACGGAGATCACCCTTTGGAACCACGATCCGGTCCTCGAAGAAAAGAGTATCTCTGTCATCAACTCGATAGCACTTGTATTTGGAAATGCCCTTGTCAATACCACGTTTCACCTTCTTCACCATGGTATCCAACAATTGTGCCTCACGAATTTGATCTTCCAAGGTAGGAGAGACAATGAGGTTGGCAAGAACACCTTGAGGAACAACTTGGAGATTCAACTTGCGAAAAGCTTCACAAAGATCCGGTTGAAAAGGCTTGAGGATTAAGCTGTTGCAATAAGCCTTTCTACTCAAAGCGTCTGCAACCACATTAGCCTTGCCTGGAGTATATTCGATACTCGGATTATACTCTTGAATCATTTCGACCCATCGAGTCTGTCTGAGGTTGAGATGAGGCTGAGTGAAGATATACTTGAGACTCTTGTGATCGGTGAAGATGTCCACTTTTCTTCCTAACAGGAGATGTCTCCATGTTATTAGTGCGTGGACCACTGCCGCCAACTCAAGATCGTGAGTGGGGTAGTTCCTTTCATTGGGCTTCAACTGGCGAGAGGTATAGGCAACAACCTTCTTCTCTTGCATTAACACAACACCGAGGCCCTGGAGAGAAGCATCACAGAATACTTCATAAGGCTTGGATTCATCAGGAGGAGTCAGAACTGGAGCAGTGACAAGTTTCTCTTTGAGAGTGTTGAAAGCAACGTCACACTCAGGAGACCAGACATATTTTACATGCTTCTGGAGGAGGTTGGAAAGAGGCTTAGCAATCTTGGAGAAATTCTCAACGAATCTTCGGCAATAGCTTGCAAGTCCAAGAAAACTGCGAAGCTGCTTGACATTCTGAGGAGGATTCCAATTCAAAACTGCAGACACCCTCTCTGGATTAACAGCGATGCCCTTGGCAGAGATGATATGACCAAGATAAAGAACTTCATCAAGCCAGAATTCACATTTGGAGAACTTCGCATATAATTGATACTCTCTGAGCTTGTCGAGTACCAATCGCAAATGTTCGGCATGATCCTTCTTATTCTTGGAGAAGACCAAAATATCATCAAGATAGACCAAGACAAATTCGTTGATGTAGGGGTTGAAGATGAAATTCATCAATCGAGTGAAATACGGAGGAGCATTGACGAGGCCGAAAGACATGACAGTATATTCATAAGAACCAAAGCTTGTTCTGAATGCTGTCTTGGGAATATCTTCTTCACGAATGCGAATCTGATGATAACCCATACGAAGGTCAAGCTTGGAGAACACCTTAGCACCTTTGAGTTGCTCAAATAGCTCATTGATGTTGGGAAGTGGGTACTTGTTCTTGATAGTCTTCTTGTTCAATGGACGGTAATCGACGCAAAGTCAGTCTGTGCCATCCTTCTTCTTGACAAAAAGAACACCACAACCCCAAGGAGAAGAACTCGGTCTGATCAGACCCAGACGTTCTTGTTTATCGAGTTGAATCTTCAATTCCTTGAGCTCATCTGGTCCAAGCTTGTAAGGACGCTTGCAAACGGGTTCCGTACCAGGCTCAAGCTCAATAACGAATTCAACTGGCCGACGGGGAGGCATACCCGGAAGCTCTTCTGAAAAACATCTTGGTACTCACAAACGACTGGAATCTGAGAGATAGCCTCCATTTCACCCATCTCATTGAGAGAAAACAACCGAATGGTATCATCACGAGAAGCATAGATGATCACATCGTTCGAAGTGTGAGTCAATTTGATTTCCCTGGCAGCACACTCAAGCTGAGCCTTGTGCTTAGAAAGCCAGTCCATCCCGAGAATAAGATCAATATCAGAATCACCAAGAACAACTGGTTTAGACAAGAATTTGTAGTCGCCCATCTTGATAGAAACATCCGGGACACAAACATTAGATGTCATTTGCTTGCCCGGGGACACAATAGACAACGGTCTCGGCAAAACTTGAGTAACGAAATCATGCTTAGATGCAAAAGGTCTTGACATGAAAGAAAGCGATGCTCCAGTGTCAAATAAGACTTTGGCAGGAATATCATTAACAGGAAGATTACCCATGATCACTTCAGAAGACTCCTCTGCTTGAGCTGCATTCAACATGTTCACCTTGACATGCTTAGGATTATGCTTGACCACTGCATTGCTGGAAGATTTCACAGGAGGAGGAGGCGGAAGGCGCCTCTGGTTGAAGCACTTGTTCGCATAGTGACCCTTCTGCTGGCATTTGTTACAAGTCACCTCTGAGAGCGGACGATGGTAAGGAGCACTTGGCCTTGGAGCTTGGTTATGAGACTTGTTCTGATAGCCAGGGTTGGGTGGATGGGAAGATCCACGACCACTTGAGTTCTTCTGTTGATAAGGCTGACGGAACGGAGGAGGAGGAGGCAACCAGAACTTCTGTTGCTTAGCTGCCACAAGTGAAGAAGAAGAAGACTGAACTGCGTCTCTGACTCTCTTCTTAGATGCCTCACACTTGAGCTGAGCAGCTTCTTGTTTCAGTGCCATGTTGTAGAATTCATCATACTTTAATGGCTCGAAAAGCACGAGAGCAAGCTGCAGATCTTCTCTGAGACCACGCCTGAACTGGTAGATCATACTCTTCTCATCAGGAATGTCTTGCCTTGCAAAACGAGAGAGCTTCTGGAACTGAGTGTTGTATTGATAGACAGTCATGTTGCCTTGCTTGAGATTGCGGAATTCCTCACGCTTAAGCTCAACAACACTTTCTGGAATGTGGTGCGCTTTGAAGTCACGACGGAAATCATCCCAAGTGATCACGCGACCTCCTCTGGAATCTTTGTATTGCTGGAACCACTCAGCAGCTTGATCTTTGAGTTGAAAAGAGGCAAACTTGACAATGTCCTCAGGTCTCACATTGCTGCACTCGAAATGCTTGCTGATGTCCATGAGCCAATCATCTGCGTCTGTGGCCTCGACACAGTAGCTGAAGGTCTTTGGCTGATTAGCAAGGAACTGGTTCAGTGAAGCGAAGTGCGGCTGATTGTTGCCTTGGCCTTGATTCTCTTGATTAGCTTGACCTTGGTTGCGATCTTGCAAGAGCTGAATCAGAATATGAGCATTGGCATTTGTGGCAGTCATCAAGGCTTGCCAAGCTTCCGGAGGTGGAGGCGGTGGCGGAGGGTTAGCCTGATTCCCGTCATTGCGTTCCGGATTCTGACGCGTTGGTGGAGCCATCCTGAAGAGGGTGACATCCATTAGCATCTTGACAGAGATATATTGAAGCTGAATCAAAAGAACGAAATTGCAACATATAGTCTTCACAATTAACATTCGAACGAGAATGAACGAATGAATTCCAATGTAAATCATCACACTTCCAAAGCTGAGAAGCCACTTAGAACATGGTAAGGAATAAAATCAACAAGGTACGGAAGTGAACAAATACTTGGTAAGGATTACCCAATCACAAACCAAATATCTGCGGAAGAAATACTAGAGCTACAAGAATTCCCACTTATAAACTCCCGAAACTTTCTGGTTATGCAATCAGGTGTTGGGGATACAGGGGAAGCATAATATCTCACCCAAACTAGCAAATCCTACAACCAGCTGTATCCATCCTTCAACACATAACCAAGAAACCTTCGGAAATCGTCTACCTCAACCTTCGAAAAGCATCCGTTATACAAGTCATGGCAATACCCCTGCACTCGCCACAGTACTGGGCTATCAGGGTTATCTCACCAACAACTGTACAAAAGAGATTTTCGATGTCGGTCGTACTAGACTCAGGTATTCCAAAACCGCAACGATAAAATTATGACGACAACACCTCGGAGCTCAACTCCCCGGGACACTGCCACAACCCCTAAATGTCAGGAGGCAACCAAGACAATGTTGTCATCATAAAACCATCGGAACGATTGTAATATACCCGCGTGATCCTAAAAATTTTTTTTAGTGAAATTTGAGAAGAGAAGAGTCAAAACTCTACGTCAGGATGCCTTACCAGAAGGTCGAAGGGACTGGGAAGTAAAAAGAATTCCTAAACTCTCCGATATATAATTCCTAAATGACTCAAAACATTTTTCTAGACACAACTCGGCCACTAAAGACGATCAAACAGTGGGGGCTCCTAAAGTCGGGAAAGGCTCTGATTACCAACTTGTCACGCCCTCGATTCGGCTATATCTCCCACGTGTCGAGGCACGACTTAGAGGCATAACCGCATTCAAAGCAATGTCGCAAGTGAGGTAATCTTCACACAATCCATGTAATAAATAAAGGGGAAAGATACATAGTTGGCTTACAATCGCCACTTCACACAAGTACATAAATAACATCCAGCAAACAGATTACACTCAAGGTCCGACTACGGCACCAAAATGAAAGAAGACTACCCCAAATGCTAAACAGATCCTCGGATCACCCAACTGGGCTCCACTACTGATCATCTGGAAAAGAAACATAGTAACGGCCACGTTCCTCATCGAACTCCCAAGTGAGCTCGGTCGCGTCATCTGCACTGACATCGTTGGTACCTGCAACTGAGGTGATAATATCTGTGAGCCACGGGGACTCAGCAATCTCACACCCGCGAGATCAAGACTATTTAAGCTTAAAGGTGGCAAAAGGATAGTGAGGTGGAGCTGCAGCAAGCGACTAGCATATGGTGGCTACAGCGCAAAAGAGAGCGAGAAGAGAAGGCAAAGCACGGTCGAGAAGCTAGAAATGATCAAGAAGTGATCCTGAAACTACCTACGTCAGACATAACTCCAACAACCGTGTTCACTTCCCGGACCCCGCCGAGAAGAGACCATCACGGTTACACACGCGGTTGATGTGTTTTAGTTAAGGTCAACTTCGGGTTTTCTACAACCGGACATCAACAAATTCCCATCTGCCTCATAACCGCGGGCACGGCTTTCGAAAGATAATACCCTGCAGGGGTGTCCCAACTTAGCCCATGATAAGCTCTCACGACCAACGAAGGATATTCCTTCTACCGGGAAGACCCGATCAATCTCGGAATCCCGGACTACAAGACATTTCAACAGCAATAAAACAAGTCCAGCAAAGCCGCCCGATTGTGCCGACAAATCCTGAAAGGAGCTGCACATATCTCGGTCTCAGGGCACATCCGGATGAACACTCCGTACAACTAAAACCAGCCCTCGAGTTGCCTCGAGGTGGCGCTGCAAAGGGCTCTAATTTGGACCAGCAATCGAAGGAGAACTGGCCCGGGGGTTTAAAATAAAGATGACCCTTGAGTCTGCAGAACCCAAGGGAAAAAGGCTAGGTGGCAAATGGTAAAACCAATGTTGGGCCTTGCTGGAAAAGTCTCATTCAAAGCGAACTGTCAAGGGGGTCCCATAAATCACCCAACCGTGTAAGGAACGCAAACTCCGGGAACATAACACCGGTATGACGGAAACTAGGGTGGCAAGAGTGGAACAAAACACCAGGCATAAGGCCGAGCCTTCCACCCTATACCAAGTATATAGATGCATTAATTAAATAAGAGGTATTGTGATATCCCAACAAGTAAACATGTTCCAAACAAGGAACAACAAGTCCATGTTCCAACAAGGAACAAACTTCATCTTCACCTGCAACTAACAACGCTATAAGAGGGGCTGAGCAAAGCAGTAACATAGCCAAACAACGGTTTGCTAGGACATGGATGGTTAGGGGCTGACATGGCAATATAGGAGGCATGATGTAGCAAGTGGTAGGTATCGCAGCATGGCATAGCAAAAGAGCGAGCAATCTAGCAAGCAAAGATAGAAGTGATTTCGAGGGTATGGTCATCTTGCCTGCAAGGTTCTCAGAGTTGTCGAAAGCTTGGTCCTCGTAAGCGTTCTCAACAGGTTCCTCGTTCACGTACTCGTCTCCCGGCTCTACCCAAGACAAGAGAACAAGCAAAGGAACCACAATCAACCACGACGCAATGCGCAAGCAATATGATGCAAAACATGGCATGAAATGCGAGAGGTGATATGCAATGCGTATGCATGCTCCGGAAGGACAAGGATGAACAGGGCATAATCTTGGCAAACCAAGCATGCCACTGGATAGATGAGGTGATTTCGGTTGAAATCGATATAAAGATCACCGGAATCGGATGCACGGTTTGCAAATGGCAAGCAATACAAGAATGACACGAAACTGTCATAAACAGCATGATGCTACTTAGCAAGCAACAATTAATTAGACTACTGCACGCAAACATGACAACAAAGCATATGACAGCAATCTACACAAGATGCACGACAAAAGATGAACACTGAGCTACGGATCAATCCCATCATAACAGGTCCAAACCATCATGGCAAAAGTGCAAACGATAACAAGTTCCCAGACTTAGAGAAAATATCAACAAGCAGAAACTAACAACAGGATGACATGTTCAGAGCAATGAAACAACATGCTACAGGTTCAGAACATAGCAAAATAAGACATGGCATGAATCTACTCATAGTACTTGACAAAAGTCCCTTACTGACCATAAGCCAAAAAGGACCAGAAAATATGATTACACCCATGACAAATAAGCAAGTTTCGTTACAGGTTTCAGACTTAGCAGAAAACTGGACATGGCAGAAAACTGTTAACGACTAGGCATGTTCGTGAGCTCGATGCACTCACTACAAAGCATTTCATGATAAAATAAGCCTACATACATCAAGAAGACATGGCATATTAACTAGAAATGGCAAGAATAACATCATATCGTGCAAGGATCAACTACACCAAGCTTGGCAAAATTGAATAACACGTAAACAATCTGCCAGCAACATTTTAAAGCAAAAGTAGAGCTCGATTGACTCAAGCTATGGCACTCCATAATTGCAAACAAAGGCATGTATGGGTTAAGCAAATACTCAGGTTCAAAACTCCCTTAGTGATCATGCTCAAATTATGCATAGATCTCTCGGAAATAACATGAACACATGGCACGATAATAACAAAAGTCAGGGACTTAGTGAAATCACTAAGTCTCTGAAAACAGCAACATCAAGTGACCTAGTTTGCATGCTTTTTTCTAGTCACCACATGTATCACAAAAATACGTGGCAAAATTCTCTGGATAGGTAACATGGCATATTACAAAACTCATGTAGGACTCAACTTCATAGGAGGTACACATCAATCATGGCAAAAATGACAAAAGTGCATGTTCAGATAAGATCCAGCAACTAACATTAACTAACCCTCTTCTAACAGCATTTCGGGCATCGAGATGACCTCAAATGAAAATGATGCAATGGAACAAAATGATGTACTCTTCGAGGCGAACAAAACGACATATTATACGCGTGAAATGGAACTACGGATGCAAATTCATGGCATGATGAAGATGCGATGATGATGATAAAATTTAAAGGACTTAGAGAAATATTTGAGGGGGGGGCGAAGTCAACCACCGGCGCGGAAACCGAGGCACGCCGCGGATCTCGATCCGGCGCGGCGCGCTCGCCGGAGCTCGGCCGGGAGGAGGACGTCGAGGGGAGGCCGCGGGCGAGGAGGCGGGGTCGCGGGCGGCGGCGGCGCGGTCTCGCGCGGGCCCGATCCGGGTCCCGCGGGCCGCGCGGTGGAGGAGGAGAGGGAGGGACGCGTGGCGTGACGGGATTGGACGCGGGGGCGGCGGTGGTGACGTGGCGGCCTGCGGTTGGCCGCGGCGAGGTGGCGGCTGGACGCGTCCGGCGGTGGGGATTTCGTCCGGCGGCGCGGGGACGAAATGGACTAGGGTTAGGGTAGTTTTGCCCGCAAATGGAGGAGGAGGAGGCCTTTTATAGATAGGAGGAGCTAGGAGGCTCCAAACGGAGTGCGGTTTTCGCCCACGCGATCGTGATCGAACGGCGGAGGACATGGGAGTGACTTAGATGGGTAATTGGGCTGTTTTGAAGGGGTGTTGGGCTGCAACACACACAAGGCCTTCACGGTTACCCGGTTAACCGTTGGAGTACCAAACGAACTCCGATTGACCCGAAACTTGACAGGCGGTCTATCGGTGCTATACCGATGCCACATGTCAAACCTCGGTCCAATCCGAGAATGTTTAATACCCGCTCACGAAGAAATGTAAAAGGGGACGCCGGGGAACATAGGAGCGCCGGATTGCAAAACGGACAACGGGAAAGATGCTCGGATTTATGAGACGAACACGTATGCAAATGCGATGCACATGATGACATGATATGAAATGCATGACATGACCAAAATGCAAAACGGAGAGAACCCAACCACGGAGGAAATATCATAACACATAGCCGGAAATGGCAAGAGTTGGATTACAAATATGGCAAGTTACATCGGGGGCGTTACATGCAGTTGCCAGAGGCTTCGCACTTGAAGCTTTTGGTGGAGCAGCTGATCTTGAAGCTTTTGCCTTCTTGGGCTTCTGTGGCTTTGGAGTAGGAGTAGGGGCTTCATCAGAGTCAGCGGCATCATCTGAGTGATCCACTTTGGCACCTTGAACTTTGATCTAAGCGATGAGGCCATCAAGGTCATAGAAAGGACCGATGACATTGGGTTCTGCATCGCGTGAGTCGTCAGCACGAGGAGCAGGAGGACCAGGGTTGAAGTCTAACCCCAAAGTATCTTTTTTCTTCTTTGTTGAGGCCTTGGCAAACTAGAAGTTGCGCTTGAACAGATTATCGTCACAACACCAGAGCAATGATGATGGGTTGGCATTTTCAGGCTGAGGTCCACGGACCATGCATGGATAGAAGCCTTGCGCAATGGCATCAACTCTAGATCTGGACAGAAGACCTCTATATAGAATATCTCACCATGGTCGTTTGATGGCATTTTTCTCTGCATATTCCTGGGTGACGAAGTTGTACTTGAACCACTGTTCAGCCCAATATCGTCGAATCCATTGGATTCAGGTCTTGCGCTGATTGTAATCCTCTTCAGGATCTGTCTTGTAAAGCTCAGAGAGGTCATCAGGCAAATCTCTTGATGTTCCTCCACGACGTTGTCTGCCACCCTTCCTCACTGATTTTTCTGCAGCCATGAACTTCAAACTGAATGGTTTCAATACGTTCAAAGGCTTCAAAGGCTTCCTCTTGATGGACAGACAGGAACTGGCTTCGGGAGAGTTAATATGATGCTGTAAGAATTCTGCAAATGAATGCAGACTATGAGAACCAAGGAATTCTCGCACGGACATGTACTTGTGACAGCATTAGAGATGCGAGGGAAGGGGAAGAGGTCATATGCATTCTCAGAAGATTTTGAAGATAAATCAGTTTGAAGACATTGACCTCATGATGCGAAGACATTCACTTATGTGTTGAGAGTTGGTTCCAGATTTGTACGAATCCGCGAATAAGTACAAGTGAGGAATCTAACTTGTTATGAAGCTTAAGTGAATATGCTAGGCAGTATGAGATGCAGACAGAATGGATCTAACTTGTATAGGCAGAAACCTATTTTGGTAGACAGGATAAATCTATGAGGATCAAAAAGGCGGTAAAAGAGAGAGTTTTATTTACCACACGAAGAACTGCTAGATGAGAAGAGTAGGAGACCGAGCAGTTCAATCCACCGTGCCCTAACTTGGCGACGGAGGACACCTACGGCAGCGGCGGAGAGGACGATGTCCACGGCCGGCGCGAGGACAGCATCGGAGAAGTTGCGGCAGCTAAGCACTTCGTCGCCGGCGTCGTCGAGAGCTAGCGGTGGCGCTAGGGTTTTGACGAGGTGGAGAGGTGGAAGAAGTTTCTTTTACCGCAGGGGACATGTATTTATAAGGAAGTGGGTGGCACAGCGCAATTACGCAGGTGCCCCTGGTGGTTCACATCTGATGGGCACGTGGCAAGCATGCAACATACTTAGAGTTGTCCCACGTTCCCACGCCCGTCAGGTTTGTCGGATAGACATTCCGGCTTCTCCGGATTTCAGGCAATAAGGATGACACATTTAAAACAGATTTAATGTTTGTCTCTGTATCTTCTGCTGACAAGGACGCAGAGAAGACATTCGACAGTTTCAATAGAATGCATATGATTTGGACAGATAGAGTTTGAGATAGAAAGAATAGACAGATTAGGGTCCGATCACATTCACTTAGTTCAAAAGATTCAACAAGGAAACATAGCTATAAGTGAATGCTGTAGAGGACAGAACACTAGTATATATGTATATATATATATATATATATATATATATATATATATATATATATATATATCAAATAGCAGTCGAATCAAAGTAGTGAAGATAATCATGAAGATAAATTCAAACTGAAGTCAAACCAAATGTGAAGACATATCAAATGCAACGCCATGAGTGAAACACTTCAAACAGAAAAGTTTGGTGGTGGCGTTACCCACCGTATAGGAAGTATTAGACCCAGACACGGCGCACAATTATCGTGGCGCTCCGAAGTCAAATTCCACGTTAATCTATTCACACTCAGTATGTAAGTCTTCATTGATTGAAGATATACTTTACTTCGTGTGTTGCACATCTAAGTCATCAACATGCATAAGTGTTAGAATGTGTGCCTGATCACAGGACATTTGAGGATTGCAAGATATTTAGCTCACACCGTAACTTGCAAAACCTTTTCTCGTCCAAGGGCTTTGTGAAGATATCTGCCAATTGCTCTTCAGTGTTGACGTGAATGATATCAATATCTTTCTTCATGACTTGATCTCTGAGAAAGTGATGATGAATTTCAATGTGCTTTGTCTTCGAGTGCTGGACTGGATTATTGGCAATCTTGATGGCGCTTTCGTTGTCGCAGAAAAGAGGCACTTGTTTCAGATTGATGCCATAGTCCTTGAGAGTTTGTTTCATCCATAGAAGCTGAGCACAGCAAGATCCAGCAGCAATGTATTCAGATTCAGCAGTTGAGAGTGTCACACAGTTCTGCTTCTTTGAAGACCAACAGTGTAACACCCCGGGTGTAACTTGCCATATTTGTAACTCCAACTCTTGCCATATTCGGCAATGTGATATGATATTCCCTCCGTGGTTGGGTTTTCCTTGCATTTTGTTCATGCCATGCATTTCATATCATGTCATCATGTGCATCGCATTCGCATACGTGTTCGTTTCATGAATCCGAGCATTTTCCCCGTTGTCCGTTTTGCAATCTGGCGCTCCTATGTTCCCCGGCGTCCCCTTTTACCTTTTTCCGTGAGCGGGTATTAAACTTTATCGGAATGGACCGAGGTTTGCCAAGCGGCCTTGGTATAGCACCGGTAGACCGCTTGTCAAGTTTCGGGTCATTTGGAGGTTGTTTGGTACTCCAACGGTTAATCGGGTAACCGCGAAGGCCTATTGTGTGTTGCAGCCCAAAACCCCTCCAAAACAGCCCAATAACCCATCTAAGTCATTTCCATCCTCTAAGTCGTCCGATCACGATCGCGTGGCCGAAAACCGTGCTCAATTTAGAGCCTCCTAGCCCCTCCTACCTATAAAACTAGCTCCTCCTCCGAAATCCCGCAGTCCAAACCCTAGCCCCGCTCCTCCGCGTCGCCGGACGTGTCCGCCCGGCGCCGGACACGACCACCGCCACCTCACTTCGTCCAATCAGCGCCCGCCACGTCAGCCCCAGCCGCCCCGCGTCCAACCCCGTCGCGCCACGTGCCCCTCGCGCGCCCACATCGCCGCCGCCCGGGGCCCAGATCCGGCCCGCCCCGGGGTCGAACCGGGCCGCGCCGGGCCCGCAGCCGCCGCCGCCTCCTCCCGCCACCCACGCCACCACGCCGCTCGTCGCCGGAGAGCTCCACCACACCGGCGCCGCCCCGCGCCGCCGACCCCGCCGCCGGAATTCCTCCCACCGGCAACCCCGGACCGCGTCACCCCGCCGCCCTTCGTCGCCGCCTCCTCGAGCTGCGCCCGCCGCCCGTCCGCCACCATGGTGCGCCGCCAACCGCGCCGCGCGCTCGCCGCTGCAGGAGCTCGCCGGAGCCGCCTCTGCCTCGGCGCCCCTTCCTCCCCTTCTCCGGCCAGATCCGGTCGAGGAGCGACCGGATCCGGCGACCTCGACGCCTCCGGCGCCCTCTCCCTCACCTCCGACCGTCGTCCCTGTCTTCCCCGTCAAGTCCGGCGACAAACCCCGACGAACCTCGGAATCCGCGCCCGGAACCCCAGATCCACGAGGTTGACTTCGTTTTTTCACCAAGTCCCAATTATTTTTAGCATACTTCATCACATCATATCTTTGCACCTGTTATTCTGTTTTGGGCGTATAGCATACCAAATTCTTCGTATCGATGAGGTCATCATTTCATATCATTGCATCATTTTCATTTGAGCTCATCTTGATGCCCGAAATGTTGTTGGAAGAGGGCTATGTGATGTTAGTTTCAGATCGCTTTCAGTAGATGCACTTTTGTCATTTTTGCCATGATTGATGTGTGCATCCTATGAACTGGAGTCCTACATGTATTTTGTAATATGCCATGCCATCTTTACAGGGGTGTATGCCTTGTATTTTTGTGATCTCTTTGGTGACTAGCACAAGCATGCAAACTAGGGATCATAATGTTGCTGATTTCAGAGACTTAGTAATTTCACCAAGTCATGTCCTGCTGTTATTTTTATCCCATGTGTTCTTGTTGTTACAGAGAGATATATGCCTATTTTGAGCATGATCAGTAAGTGTGTTTTGAACGTATGGATTTGCTCTATCCATCCATGCCTTTGTTTGTAATTATGGAGTGCCATAGCTTGAGTCAATCGAGCTCTACTTTTGCTATAAAATATTACTGGCAGATTGTTTACATGTTATTCGATTTTGCTAAGCTTGTTGTAGTTGATCCTTGCATGCTATGATGTTGTTTTTGCCATGATTAGCTTCTATGCCATGTCTTATTGATGTATGCATGCTTAGTTTATCATGAAATGCTCTGTAGTGAGTGCATCGAGCTCGTAAACATGCCTACTTGCTATCTGTTTTTGACATGTCCAGTTTTCTGCTAAGTCTGAAAACTGTAACGAAACTTGCTTAATTGACATGGGTGCTATTATATTTTCTTGTCCTTTTTGGCTCATGGTCAGTAAGGGACTTTTGTTCTATGTTTTGAGTAGATTCATTCCATGCCTTGTTTTGCTATATTGTGTTCCTGTAGCATGTTGTTTCCTTGCTCTAAACATGTCATCCTGATGTTAATTTCTGGCATGATAGTATTTTCACTAAGTCTGTGAACCTGTTATCTTTTGCACTTTTGCCATGCTTGTTTGAACCTGTTGTGGTGTGATTTAGCCATATCTAAGTGTTCATCTTTTGTCAAGCATCTTGAGTAGTTCACTGTCATATGCTTTGCGGATATGTTTGGGTGCAGTAGATTAATTTCTTGTTGCATGCTAAGTGGCATCATGCTGTTAAACGCAGAGATATGTCATTCTTGTTTTGCTTGCCATTTGCAAACCGTGTATCCGATTCCGGTGATCTTTATATCGATTTCAACCGAAATAACCTAACCTTTCCAGTGGCATACTTGGTTTGCCAAGATTATTCCTTGTTCATCTTTTCCTTCCGGAGCACGCATATGTATTGCATACCACATCTCGCATATCATGCCATGTTTTGCATCATGTTGATTGCGCATTGCATCGTGGTTGATAGTTGTTCCTTTGCTTGTGTTCTTGTTTTTGGGTAGAGCCGGGAGACGAGTACGTGAACGAGGAACCTGTTGAGAACGCTTACGAGGATCAAGCCTTCGACAACTCTGAGAATCTTGCAGGCAAGACGACCATACCCTCGAAATCACTTCTATCTTTGCTTGCTAGATGCTCGCTCTTTTGCTATGCCTATGCTGCGATACCTACCACTAGCTATATCATGCGACCCATATTGCCATGTCAAACCTCTAACCATCCTTTCCTAGCAAACCGTTGATTGGCTATGTTACCGCTTTGCTCAGCCCCTCTTATAGCGTTGATAGTTGCAGGTGAAGATGAAGGTTGTTCCATGTTGGAACATGTTTATATTGGGATATCACAATATCTCTTATTTAATTAATGCATCTTTATACTTGGTAAAGGGTGGAAGGCTCGGCCTTATGCCTGGTGTTTTGTTCCACTCTTGCCACCCTAGTTTCCGTCATACCGGTGTTATGTTCCTTGATTTTGTGTTCCTTACACGGTTGGGTGATTTATGGGACCCCCTTGACAGTTCACTTTGAATAAGACTCCTCCAGCAAGGCCCAACATTGGTTTTACCATTTGCCACCTAAGCCTTTTTCCCCCGGGTTTTCGCGAGCCCGAGGGTCATCTTTATTTTAACCCCCCCCCCCCCCGGGCCAGTGCTCCTTCGAGTGTTGGCCCGAACCGAGCAGCCTGCGGGGCCACCGCGGGGAAACTCGAGGCCTGGTTTTACTCGTAGCTTGACTTATCCGGATGTGCCCTGAGACCGAGATATGTGCAGCTCCTATCAGGATTTGTCGGCACAATCGGGCGGCGTTGCTGGTCTTGTTTTATTACTGTCGAAATGTCTTGTAGTCCGGGATTTCGAGACTGATCGGGTCTTCCCGGTAGAAGGAATATCCTTCGTTGACCGTGAGAGCTTATAATGGGCTAAGTTGGGACACCCCTGCAGGGTATTATCTTTCGAAAGCCGTGCCGGCGGTTATGAGGCAGATGGGAATTTGTTGATGTCCGGTTGTAGAAAACCCGAAGTTGACCTTAATTAAAACACATCAACCGCGTGTGTAACTGTGATGGTCTCTTCTCGGCGGAGTCCGGGAAGTGAACACGGTGTTGGAGTTATGTCTGACGTAGGTTGTTCTAGGATCACTTCTTGATCACTTCTAGCTTCACGACCATGCTTTGCTTCTCTTCTCGCTCTCTTTTGCGTTGTTAGCCACCATATATGCTAGTCGCTTGCTGCAGCTCCACCTCACCACCCTATCCTACCTTTAAGCTTAAATAGACTTGATCTCGCGGGTGTGAGATTGCTGAGTCCCCGTGACTCACAGATTCTACCAAAACAGTTGCAGGTGCCAACGATGCCAGTGCAGATGACGCATCCGAGCTCAAGTGGGAGTTCGACGAGGAACGTGGTCGTTACTATGTGTCTTTTCCTGATGATCAGTAGTGGAGCCCAGTTGGGACGATCGGGGATCTGTGTAGCATTTGGGGTAGTCTTCTTTCATTTTGGTTCCATAGTCGGACCTTGAGTGTAACCTGGATGATGGATGTTTATTTATGTAATGTGTCAAGTGGCGACTGTAAGCCAACTATGTATCTCTTTCCCTTATGTATTACATGGGTTGTGTGAAGATTACCTCACTTGCGACATTGCTTTCAATGCGGTTATGCCTCTAAGTCGTGCTTCGACACGTGGGAGATATAGCCGCATCGAGGGCGTGACAAACAGACAAGTGATCGTCCCAGAAAGTGACATGTGCCTGATGTAGACTTGCGATCCACCTTGTCACCAGCATAATCAGCATCAGAAAATCCAACCAGATCAAACTCTGAGCCCTTTGGATACCATAATCCTAGTGTTGGGGTGTAAGCCAAATATCGAAGAATTCGCTTCACAGCTAAGTGATGCGATTCCTTTGGTGCCGCTTGGAATCGAGCACACATGCAAACACTAAGCATAATATCTGGCCTAGATGCACATAGGTAAAGTAAAGTGTTGGGGAACGCAGTAAATTTCAAAAAAAAATTTCCTACGCACACGCAAGATCATGGTGATGCATAGCAACGAGAGGGGAGAGTATTTGTCTACGTACCCTCGTAGACCGAAGCGGAAGCGTTGACACAACGTAGAGGAAGTAGTCGTACGTAGAGGAAGTAGTCGTACGTTCTCCTCGCGATCCAACCGATCTAAGCACCGAACGTACGGCACCTCCGAGTTCTGCACACGTTCAGCTCGATGACGATCCCCGGGCTCCGATCCAGCAAAGCGTCGGGGAAGAGTTCCGTCAGCACGACGGCGTGGTGACGATCTTGATGTGTTACCGGCGCAGGGCTTCGCCTAAGCACTGCAACGATATGATCGAGGTGGAATTTGGTGGAAGGGGGCACCGCACACGGCTAAGGAACGATCCGTAGATCAACTTGTGTGTCTTTGGGGTGCCCCCTGCCCCCGTATATAAAGGAGTCAAGGGGGAGGGGCTGGCCGGCCAAGCCAGGGCGCGCCAGAGAGTCCTACTCCCTCTGGGAGTAGGATTCCCCCCCCCCCAATCCTAGTTGGACTAGGATTCTCCAAGGGGGAGAGAGAGAGAGAGGGGGCGCCCACCTCTCCTAGTCCTAATAGGACTAGGGAAGGGGGGGAGGCGCGCAGCCCCTAGGGCTGCCCTCTCACCTTTCCTCCAAGGCCCATGTTGGCCCATTATGCTTCCGGGGGGTTCCGGTAACCCTTCCGGTATTCTGGTAAAATCCTGATTTCACCCGGAATGCATCCGATGTCCAAACATAGGCTTCCAATATATAATTCTTTATGTCTCGACCATTTCGAGACTCCTCGTCACGTCCCCGATCTCATCCGGGACTCCGAACTCCTTCGGTACATCAAAACTCATAAACTCATAATATAACTGTCATCGAAACCTTAAGCGTGTGGACCCTACAGGTTCGAGAACAATGTAGACATGACCGAGACATGTCTCCAGTCAATAACCAATAGCGGGACCTGGATGCCCATATTGGCTCCTACATATTCTACGAAGATCTTTATCGGTCAGACCGCATAACAACATACGTTTGTTCCCTTTGTCATCGGTATGTTACTTGCCCGAGATTCGATCGTCGGTATCCAATACCTAGTTCAATCTCGTTACCGGCAAGTCTCTTTTCTCGTTCCGTAATACATCATCTCGCAACTAACTCATTGGTTGCAATGCTTGCAAGGCTTATGTGATGTGTATTACCGAGAAGGCCCTGAGATACCTCTCCGACAATTGGAGTGACAAAACCTAATCTCGAAATACGCCAACCCAACATGTACCTTCGGAGACACCTGTAGAGCACCTTTATAATCACCCAGTTACGTTGTGACGTTTGGTAGCACACAAAGTGTTCCTACGGTAAACGGGAGTTGCATAATCTCATAGTTAAAGGAACATGTATAAGTCATGGATAAAAGCAATAGCAACATACTAAACGATCGGGTGCTATGCTAATGGAATGGGTCATGTCAATCAGATCATTCAACTAATGATGTGATCTCGTTAATCAAATAACAACTCTTTGTTCATGGCCAGGAAACATAACCATCTTTGATTAATGAGCTAGTCAAGTAGAGGCATACTAGTGACACTCTGCTTGTTTATGTATTCACACATGTATTATGTTTCCAGTTAATACAATTCTAGCATGAATAATAAACATTTATCATGATATAAGGAAATAAATAATAACTTTATTATTGCCTCTAGGGCATATTTCCTTCAGTCTCCCACTTGCACTAGAGTCAATAATCTAGATTACAAAGTAATGATTCTAACACCCATGGAGTCTCGGTGCTGATCATGTTTTGCTCGTGGAAGAGGCTTAGTCAACGGGTCTGCAATATTCAGCTCCGTATGTATCTTGCATATCTCTATGTCTCCCACCTGGACCAAATCTCGGATGGAGTTGAAGCGTCTCTTGATGTGTTTGGTTCTTTTGTGAAATCTGGATTCCTTTGCCAAGGCAATTGCACCAGTATTGTCACAAAAGATTTTCATTGGACCCGATACGCTAGGTACAACACCTAGATCGGATATGAACTCTTTCATCCAGACTCCTTCATTAGCTGCTTCCGAAGCGGCTATGTACTCAGCTTCACATGTAGATCCCGCCACGACGCTTTGTTTTGAACTGCACCAACTGACAGCTCCACCGTTTAATGTAAATACGTATCCGGTTTGCGATTTAGAATCGTCCGGATCAGTGTCAAAGCTTGCATCGACATAACCGTTTACGACGAGCTCTTTGTCACCTCCATAAATGAGAATCATATCCTTAGTCCTTCTTAAGTACTTAAGGATGTTCTTGACCGCTGTCCAGTGATCCATTCCTGGATTACTTTGGTACCTTCCTGCTAAACTCACAGCAAGGCACACATCAGGTCTGGTACACAGCATTGCATACATGATAGAGCCTATGGCTGAAGCATAGGGAACAATTTTCATTTCCTCTCTATCTTCTGCGGTGGTCGGGCATTGAGTCTTACTCAACTTCACACCTTGTGCCACAGGCAAGAACCCTTTCTTTGCCTGATCCATTTTGAACTTTTTCAAAACTTTGTCAAGGTATGTGCTTTGTGAAAGTCCTATTAAGCGTTTTGATCTATCTCTATAGATCTTAATGCCCAATATATAAGCAGCTTCACCGAGGTCTTTCCTTGAAAAACTCTTATTCAAGTATCCCTTTATGCTATCCAGAAATTCTATATTATTTCCGATCAGCAATATGTCATCCACATATAATATCAGAAATGCTACAGAGCTCCCACTCACTTTCTTGTAAATACAGGCTTCTCCAAAAGTCTGTATAAATCCATATGCTTTGATCACACTATCAAAGCGTTTATTCCAACTCCGAGAAGCTTGCACCAGTCCATAAATGGATCGCTGGAGCTTGCACGCTTTGTTAGCTCCCTTCGGATCGACAAAACCTTCTGGTTGCATCATATACAACTCTTCTTCCAGAAATCCATTCAGGAATGCAGTTTTGACATCCATTTGCCAAATTTCATAATCATAAAATGCGGCAATTGCTAACATGATTCGGACAGACTTAAGCATCGCTACGGGTGAGAAAGTCTCATCGTAGTCAATTCCTTGAACTTGTCGAAAACCCTTTGCAACAAGTCGAGCTTTATAGACAGTAACATTACCATCAGCGTCAGTCTTCTTCTTAAAATCCATTTATTCTCAATTGCTTGCCGATCATCGGGCAAGTCAACCAAAGTCCACACTTTGTTTTCATACATGGATCCCATCTCAGATTTCATGGCCTCAAGCCACTTTGCGGAATCTGGGCTCACCATCGCTTCTTCATAGTTCGTAGGTTCACCATGGTCTAGTAACATGACTTCCAAAATAGGATTACCGTACCACTCTGGTGCGGATCTTACTCTGGTTGATCTACGAAGTTCAGTAGAAACTTGATCTGAAGTTTCATGATCATTATCATTAGCTTCTTCCCTATTTGATGTAGGTGTCACAGAAACAGATTTCTGTGATGTACTACTTCTCAATAAGGGAGTAGAGACTGTTATCTCATCAAGTTCTACTTTCCTCCCACTCACTTCTTTCGAGAGAAACTCCTTCTCTAGAAAGTTTCCGACTTTAGCAACAAAAATTTTGCCTTCGGATCTGTGATATAAGGTATACCCAATAGTCTCCTTTGGGTATCCTATGAAGACACATTTTTCCGATTTGGGTTCGAGCTTATCAGGTTGAAGCTTTTTCACATAAGCATCGCAGCCCCAAACTTTAAGAAATGACAACTTTGGTTTCTTGCCAAACCACAGTTCATAAGGTGTCGTCTCAACGGATTTTGATGGTGCCCTATTTAACGTGAATGCGGCCGTCTCTAGAGCATAACCCCAAAAAGGTAGCGGTAAATCGGTAAGAGACATCATAGATCGCACCATATCCAGTAAAGTACGATTACGACGTTCGGACACACCATTACGTTGTGGTGTTCCGGGTGGCGTGAGTTGCGAAACTATTCCGCATTGTTTCAAATGTAGACCAAACTCGTAACTCAAATATTCTCCTCCACGATCAGATCATAGAAACTTTATTTTCTTGTTACGATGATTTTCCACTTCACTCTGAAATTCTTTGAACTTTTCAAATGTTTCAGACTTGTGTTTCATTAAGTAGATATACCCATATCTGCTTAAATCATCAGTGAAGGTAAGAAAATAACGATATCCGCCACGAGCCTCAACATTCATTGGACCACATACATCGGTATGTATGATTTCCAATAAATCTGTTGCTCTCTCCACAGTACCGGAGAACGGTGTTTTAGTCATCTTGCCCATAAGGCACGGTTCGCAAGTGCCAAGTGATTCATAATCAAGTGACTCCAAAAGTCCATCAGTATGGAGTTTCTTCATGCGTTTTACACCGATATGACCTAAACGGCAGTGCCACAAATAAGTTGCACTATCATTATTAACTTTGCATCTTTTGGTTTCAACATTATGAATATGTGTGTTACTATTATCGAGATTAAGTAAGAACAAACCACTCTTTAATGGCGCATGACCATAAAAGATATTACTCATATAAATAGAACAACCATTATTCTCTGATTTAAATGAATAACCGTCTCGCATCAAACAAGATCCAGATATAATGTTCATGCTTAACGCTGGTACTAAATAACAATTATTTAGATCTAATATTAATCCCGAAGGTAGATGTAGAGGTAGCGTGCCGACCGCGATCACATCGACTTTGGAACCATTTCCCACGCGCATCGTCACCTCGTCCTTAGCCAATCTTCGCTTAATCCGTAGTCCCTGTTTTGAGTTGCAAATATTAGCAACAGAACCAGTATCAAATACCCAGGTGCTACTGCGAGAATTAGTAAGGTACACATCAATAACATGTATATCACATATACCTTTGTTAACCTTGCCATCCTTCTTATCCGCCAAATACTTGGGGCAGTTCCGCTTCCAGTGACCAGTCTGCTTGCAATAGAAGCACTCAGTTTCAGGCTTAGGTCCAGACTTGGGTTTCTTCTCTTGAGTAGCAACTTGCTTGCTGTTCTTTTTGAAGTTCCCCTTTTTCTTCCCTTTGCCCTTTTTCTTGAAACTAGTGGTTTTGTTAACCATCAACACTTGATGCTCCTTTTTGATTTCTACCTCCGCGGTTTTTAGCATCGCGAAGAGCTCGGGCATAGTTTTGGTCATCCCTTGCATATTATAGTTCATCACGAAGCTCTTGTAGCTTGGTGGCAGTGATTGGAGAATTCTGTCAATGACGCAATCATCTGGAAGATTAACTCCCAGTTGAATCAAGTGATTGTTATACCCAGACATTCTGAGTATATGCTCACTGACAGAACCATTCTCCTCCATTTTACAGCTATAGAACTTATTGGAGACTTCATATCTCTCAATCCGGGCATTTGCTTGAAATATTAACTTCAACTCCTGGAACATCTCATATGCTCCATGGTGTTCAAAACGTCGTTGAAGTCCCGGTTCTAAGCCGTAAAGCATGGCACACTGAACTATAGAGTAGTCATCAGCTTTGCTTTGCCAGACGTTCATAACATCTGGCGTAGCTCTTGCACCAGGCCTGGCACCCAGCGGTGCTTCCAGGACGTAATTCTTCTGTGCAGCAATGAGGATAATCCTCAAGTTACGGACCCAGTCCGTGTAATTGCTACCATCATCTTTCAACTTTGCTTTCTCAAGGAACGCATTAAAATTCAACGGAACAACAGCACGAGCCATCTATCTACACAATATAGACAAGCAAGATACTATCAGGTACTAAGTTCATGATAAATTAAAGTTCAATTAATCATATTACTTAAGAACTCCCACTTAGATAGACATCTCTCTAATCCTCTAAGTGATCACGTGATCCAAATCAACTAAACCATGTCCGATCATCACGTGAGACGGAGTAGTTTCAATGGTGAACATCATTTATGTTGATCATATCTACTATATGATTCACGCTCGACCTTTCGGTCTCTGTGTTCCGAGGCCATATCTGTATATGCTAGGCTCGTCAAGTTAAACCTGAGTATTCCGCGTGTGCAACTGTTTTGCACCCGTTGTATTTGAACGTAGAGCCTATCACACCCGATCATCACGTGGTGTCTCAGCACGAAGAACTTTCGCAACGGTGCATACTCAGGGAGAACACTTCTTGATAATTTAGTGAGAGATCATCTTATAATGCTACCGTCAATCAAAGCAAGATAAGATGCATAAAAAGGATAAACATCACATGCAATCAATATAAGTGATATGATATGGCCATCATCATCTTGTGCTTGTGATCTCCATCTTCGAAGCACCGTCATGATCACCATCGTCACCGGCGCGACACCTTGATCTTCATCGCAGCATCGTTGTCGTCTCGCTAATCTTATGCTTCTACGACTATCACTACCGTTTAGCAATAAAGTAAAGCATTACATCGCGATTGCATTGCATACAATAAAGCGACAACCATATGGCTCCTGCCAGTTGCCGATAACTCGGTTACAAAACATGATCATCTCATACAATAAAATTTAGCATCACGTCTTGACCATATCACATCACAACATGCCCTGCAAAAACAAGTTAGACGTTCTCTACTTTGTTGTTGCAAGTTTTACGTGGCTGCTACGGGCTTTAAGCAAGACCTCATCTTACCTACGCATCAAAACCACAACGATAGTTTGTCAAATAGACTCCGTTTAACCTTCTCAAGGACCGGGCGTAGCCACACTCGGTTCAACTAAAGTTGGAGAGACAGTCTTCCGCAAGCCATCTCTGTGCAAAGCACGTCGAGGGAACCGGTCTCGCGTAAGCGTACGCGTAAGGTTGGTCCGGATCGTCTCATCCAACAATACCGCTGAACCAAAGTATGACATGCTGGTAGGCAGTATGACTTGTATCGTCCACAACTCACTTGTGTTCTACTCGTGCAAATAACATCAACCATAAAACCTAGGCTCGGATGCCACTGTTGGGGAACGCAGTAAATTTCAAAAAAAAATTCCTACGCACACGCAAGATCATGGTGATGCATAGCAACGAGAGGGGAGAGTATTTGTCTACGTACCCTCGTAGACCGAAGCGGAAGCGTTGACACAACGTAGAGGAAGTAGTCGTACGTAGAGGAAGTAGTCGTACGTTCTCCTCGCGATCCAACCGATCTAAGCACCGAACGTACGGCACCTCCGAGTTCTGCACACGTTCAGCTCGATGACGATCCCCGGGCTCCGATCCAGCAAAGCGTCGGGGAAGAGTTCCGTCAGCACGACGGCGTGGTGACGATCTTGATGTGTTACCGGCGCAGGGCTTCGCCTAAGCACTGCAACGATATGATCGAGGTGGAATTTGGTGGAAGGGGGCACCGCACACGGCTAAGGAACGATCCGTAGATCAACTTGTGTGTCTTTGGGGTGCCCCCTGCCCCCGTATATAAAGGAGTCAAGGGGGAGGGGCTGGCCGGCCAAGCCAGGGCGCGCCAGAGAGTCCTACTCCCTCTGGGAGTAGGATTCCCCCCCCCCCAATCCTAGTTGGACTAGGATTCTCCAAGGGGGAGAGAGAGAGAGAGGGGGCGCCCACCTCTCCTAGTCCTAATAGGACTAGGGAAGGGGGGGAGGCGCGCAGCCCCTAGGGCTGCCCTCTCACCTTTCCTCCAAGGCCCATGTTGGCCCATTATGCTTCCGGGGGGTTCCGGTAACCCTTCCGGTATTCTGGTAAAATCCTGATTTCACCCGGAATGCATCCGATGTCCAAACATAGGCTTCCAATATATAATTCTTTATGTCTCGACCATTTCGAGACTCCTCGTCACGTCCCCGATCTCATCCGGGACTCCGAACTCCTTCGGTACATCAAAACTCATAAACTCATAATATAACTGTCATCGAAACCTTAAGCGTGCGGACCCTACGGGTTCGAGAACAATGTAGACATGACCGAGACATGTCTCCAGTCAATAACCAATAGCGGGACCTGGATGCCCATATTGGCTCCTACATATTCTACGAAGATCTTTATCGGTCAGACCGCATAACAACATACGTTTGTTCCCTCTGTCATCGGTATGTTACTTGCCCGAGATTCGATCGTCGGTATCCAATACCTAGTTCAATCTCGTTACCGGCAAGTCTCTTTTCTCGTTCCGTAATACATCATCTCGCAACTAACTCATTGGTTGCAATGCTTGCAAGGCTTATGTGATGTGTATTACCGAGAAGGCCCTGAGATACCTCTCCGACAATTGGAGTGACAAAACCTAATCTCGAAATACGCCAACCCAACATGTACCTTCGGAGACACCTGTAGAGCACCTTTATAATCACCCAGTTACGTTGTGACGTTTGGTAGCACACAAAGTGTTCCTACGGTAAACGGGAGTTGCATAATCTCATAGTTAAAGGAACATGTATAAGTCATGGATAAAAGCAATAGCAACATACTAAACGATCGGGTGCTATGCTAATGGAATGGGTCATGTCAATCAGATCATTCAACTAATGATGTGATCTCGTTAATCAAATAACAACTCTTTGTTCATGGCCAGGAAACATAACCATCTTTGATTAATGAGCTAGTCAAGTAGAGGCATACTAGTGACACTCTGTTTGTTTATGTATTCACACATGTATTATGTTTCCAGTTAATACAATTCTAGCATGAATAATAAACATTTATCATGATATAAGGAAATAAATAATAACTTTATTATTGCCTCTAGGGCATATTTCCTTCATAAAGAACCAATCATGGAGCGGTATACCTGTTGATCGAACTCTTTACCATTTTCGTCGGGACCCAGATGATGTTTGGCTGGCATTGGCATCGTGTAACCTTTGCAATCTTGCATTCCAAACTTCTTCAGGCAGTCTTTGAGGTATTTCTCTTGAGATATGAAGATGCCATTCCTTTGCTGACGAATTTGAAGACCAAGGAAGAACTTCAGTTCACCCATCATGGACATCTGATATTGCTCTTGCATCATGTATCCAAACTCATCACTATACTTCTGGTTGGTGCAGCCGAAGATAATGTCATCCACATAGATTTGGCACACAAATAGTTCACCATCATATGTCTTCGTGAAGAGTGTAGGATCGAGGGATCCAGGTTTGAAGCCTTTGCTCTTCAGGAAGTCTTTGATTGTATCATACCAAGCGCGAGGAGCTTGTTTGAGGCCATACAGTGCTTTGTTTAGTTTGTACACCATATCAGGATGTTTTGAATCTTCAAAGCCAGGTGGTTGTGCAACGTATACTTCTTCTTCAATCTTGCCGTTGAGAAATGCACTCTTCACATCCATTTGATATAGCAAGATATTGTTGTGGTTAGCATAGGCTAGCAATATGCGAATAGCTTCAAGTCTAGCCACAGGAGCAAATGTTTCATCGAAGTCAATCCCCTCAACTTGAGTATATCCTTGTGCAATGAGACGTGCTTTATTTCTGACGAATTGGCCATGCTCATCTTGCTTGTTTCGATATATCCATTTTGTTCCAATGATGTTATGCTTGCGAGGGTCAGGACGCTTGACAAGTTCCCAAACATTATTCAGCTTGAACTGTTGAAGCTCTTCTTGCATTGCTTGAATCTATTCAGGTTCCATAAAGGCTTCAGCAACTTTCTTGGGTTCTAATATTGACACAAAAGAAAAGTGCCCACAGAAATTTGCTAACTGCGTTGCTCTTGACCGAGTAAGTGGACCAGGTGCATTGATGCTATCAATTATCTTCTCAATTTGCACTTCACTTGCAACACGAGGATGAGCTGGGCGAAGAATTTGTTCTTGCTGATCATTGTCATCATTGGGAGGATTGTCGTCAGGCTGAGCATTGTCTTCAGATTGGTTTGGTGCAGAAATGATCAGTTCCTCTTCAGGCTGTGCTTCAGTAGGCATGATTTCACCAGTTCCCATTAGCTTGATTGACTCGCTGGGTGGAGCTTCTTCAAGATTACTTGGCAGGAGTTCTCTTTGTGAACCGTTGGTTTCATCAAACCGCACATCTACAGTTTCGACGATCTTATAGAGATAGAGGTTGAAGACTCTATAAGAGTGTGAATCCTTTCCATAACCAAGCATGAAGCCTTCATGAGCTTTTGGTGCAAATTTTGACTTGTGATGGGGATCCTTGATCCAGCACCGTGCTGCAAATACTCTGAAGTAGCTTACATTTGGCTTCTTGCCAGTGAGGAGCTCATAGGATGTTTTGTTCAGAAGCTTATGGATGTAAACACGGTTGATGACGTGGCATGTTGTATCAATAGCGTCAGGCCAGAACTTTCTTGGTGTTTTGTATTCGTCTAGCATCGTCCGAGCCATCTCAATGAGGGTTCTGTTCTTGCGCTCTACGATGCCATTTTGCTAAGGTGTGTAAGGAGAAGAGAACTCATGAGTGATTCCCATTGTATCCAGATAAAGATCAAGTCTAGTGTTCTTGAACTCAGTGCCGTTGTCACTTCTGATATGCTTGATCTTGACGCCATAATTGTTCATGGCTCGATTGGCAAAGCGTCTGAAAACATCTTGCACTTCGGTCTTGTAGAGAATTATGTGCACCCATGTATATCTTGAGTAATCATCGACAATAACGAAGCCATAGAGACAGACAGTTGTAGTGAGGGTAGAGTAGTGAGTAGGGCCAAATAAGTCCATGTGTAGCAGCTCGAAGGGTTGAGACGTAGTCATGATTGTCTTCGAGGGATGCTTGGCCCTAGTCATCTTTCCAGCTTTGCAGGCACCGCACAAATGATCTTTCTTGAACTTGACGTCTTCAATGCCAATGACATGCTTCTTCTTGACGAGCGTATGTAAGTTCCTCATCCCAGCATGCCCCAGCCTGCGATGCCATAGCCAGCATTCTGAAGCTTTTGTAAGAAGACACCTTGCAAGCTATGGACCTGCTGAGAAATCTACCATGTACAAATCATCTTTCCTGTACCCTTCAAAGACTACAGATTTGTCAGATTCCATTAGTACAAGGCAATGATACTTTCCAAATATTACAACCATGTTCAGGTCGCAAAGCATTGAGACAGACATTAAGTTGAAGCCAAGGGATTCAACAAGCATCACTTTATCCATGTGCTGATCCCTTGAGATTGCAACTCTACCTAGACCCAATACCTTGCTTTTACCAGTGTCAGCAAATGTGATGTGACTCTTATCAGATGGACGTAAGGTTGAGTCCATGAGAAGACTTTGATCACCAGTCATATGATTAGTGCATCCGCTGTCCATAATCCATTCTGAAGCACGAGGTGTCATACTCTGCATTACAGTTAGGAGGATAGGCTTCACCAAGAGTATTGTGAAGCATAAACATTTGACGGGCAAGAGGATTATGGAAGCTCAGATCAAGATTAGGACTGATAGGATGAATGGCAAGTGATTCAGGAACAAAATACATAGTGAGACCATTTGGGCATTTGATCTTGCGCCCCACAAGATATTTTAGGTCCCCAGCAATAGCATCAAACGCCTTTGATTTTCGGCTGGAGACCTTTCCCTGCAAAAGAAAGTTAATTCTTCTTAACCACCCACATCTTCAGGGGTGGCTTAGAAGCAATGAGTCTAAGTGCAGCATCTGAGAACTTCGGCTTTGGGGCCCTAGCAAATAGCCTTGCAGGAGATGAATGATACTCATATGAATAAGCAGAAAAGTTCTTAGTTCTATGAACATAGCGGTTTGAAGATACACGCTCATATTCATAAGTCTGAGTACGGTTTTCCTGCAAAACATTGGCGTTAGGGTGACTCAGGTGAGTCCTCTGTCTGTATGAAGCCTTTGGACCATATGAAGCCTTAGGTCTGGGATTTGTCTTCTTCCCAGGTGGTGTCATGATGACATTCACTGGAAGCTTCTCAAGACAGCTTTTGGGAACCCAGATCTTCTTCATAGGTGGCCCATTCCTGCAGTTAGTACCAATATATCTGGCAAACACTTCACCATTCTGATTCTTGAACAGTTTATAGTTTGCATCAAAGGATTCATCAATGACAACAGGATTAGCATAGGTAAAGCTAGATAAGGTGGATGGATCCACTAAAGGTCCCTTTGCAGTAACCCATGTGGTTTTGGGATACTGCTCAGGCTTCCAGTAGGAACCATCAACATTCATTTTCCTCTCGAACCCAACACCCTCTTTCCTAGGGTTTCGGTTCAGAATATGCTTTTTGAGGACATCGCAAAGTGTCTGATGCCCTTTCAGACTTTTATACATCCCTGTTTCAAGCAATGTCTTCAACCTAGCATTTTCATCAGCAATAGTAGTGGTATCCTCCGCAGAGGGGTTAGTTACTACATCAGTAGTTGAAGACGATGCAACAGTAACAGTAGTGGAACATCCAGCAACAGAGGTAGCGTTATCACGCTCAAGGCATTTTAGACATGGTGGTTCAAATCCATCCTGAGCGGGACTGATCTGTTGAGCGCGAAGTGACTCATTCTCTTTTTGAAGATCTTCATGAGCCGCTCTCAACTTCTCAAGCTCTTGCTTCCTTTGAAGATAATCATAGGAGAGCTTTTCATGAGTGGTTGTGAGCGTATCATGACGACTTTCAAGTTCTTGGTACTTAGCATGAAGATTTTTTATGTCTTCAACTAAGGACTGTGAACGAGTCATTTCCGCGTCCAACAGGTCATCGCTTTTGTCTAACAGTTTTTGAGTATGTTCCATAGCCTTTTGTTGTTCAGTTGCAATTTTAGCAAGTGTCTTGTAGCTAGGCTTGGATTCACAATTAGAGTCATCTTCACTAGATGTTTGAAAGTAAGCATCGTGTGATTTTACCTTGGCACCACATGCCATGAAGCAGTAGGTAGGAGTAGGGTCATCCATGTCATCAGCTTCAGCGTTGGTGTGGATGTCATTGTCTTCGGTGTTGAAGATGGACTTGGCAACATAAGCAGTGGCTAAAGCCAGACTTGCAACACCAGGGTCGGATTCCTCCCCAGACTCCACCTCCGCCTCCTCAGAAGCAGACTCCTCCTCTGAATCCATTTCCTTCCCAACAAAAGCACGAGCCTTGCCAGATGAGCTCTTCTTGTGAGATGAAGACTTTGATGAGGACTTGGAAGAAGACTTTAAAGATTTCTTCTTTTTCTTGTCATCAGAATCATATTCCTTGCTATTCTTCTTCTTCTTCTTCTCGTTGTCCCACAGTGGACACTCAGATATGTAGTGTCCAGGTTTCTTGCACTTGTGACATGTTCTCTTCTTGTAGTCATGAGTAGAAGCTTCATCATTTCTTGAGCTGGATCGTGAAGACTTTCTGAAGCCTTTCTTCTTAGTGAACTTCTGGAACTTCTTCACAAGCATAGAAAGTTCCTTTCCAATGTCTTCAGGATCATCAGAACTGCAGTCAGATTCTTCTTCAGATGAGGAAACAACTTTTTCCTTCAAAGCGCGAGTTCGGCCATAGTTGGGACCATAGATATCTCTTTTCTCAAAAAGCTGGAACTCATGTGTGTTGAGCCTCTCAAGTATATCAGACGGATCGAGTGTCTTGAAGTCAGGACGTTCTTGTATCATGAGGGCAAGGGTGTCAAAGGAGCTTTCAAGTGATCTCAGTAGCGTCTTGAAAATTTCATGCTTGGTAATCTCAGTGGCGCCGAGAGCATGAAGCTCATTTGTGATGTCAGTGAGGCGATCAAACGTGAGCTGGACATTCTCATTGTCGTTTCTCTTGAAGCGGTTGAAGAGGTTGCGAAGAACGCTGATCCTTTGATCTCTCTGGGTTGAGACGCCTTCGTTGACCTTGGATAGCCAGTCCCAGACTAGCTTTGACGTCTCCAGAGCACTCACACGGCCATACTGTCCTTTGGTTAGATGACCACAGATGATGTTCTTGGCAGTAGAGTCCAGTTGAATGAACTTCTTGACATCAGCAGGGGTGACACCTTCACCAGTCTTGGGAACACCGTTCTTGACGACATACCAGAGGTCGACATCAATGGCTTCAAGATGCATGCGCATCTTATTCTTCTAGTATGGATATTCAGTTCCATCAAACACGGGGCAAGCAGCGGAGACTTTAATTATCCCTCCAGTCGACATAGCTAAAACTCCAGGTGGTTAAACCGAATCACACAGAACAAGGGAGTACCTTTCTCTGATACCAATTGAAAGTTCTTGTTATCGACTAGAGGGGGGTGAATAGGCGATTTTTATGAAAGTCTTCAAAACATGAAAGTTCCGAAGACAAATAGTAGAAATGAACCTAGTGATATGCAGCGGAAGATAAACTACACAAGGCAATCCATGGTCAAGTATGCAATAATGTGAGAGTACGGCGACTAATGGTAGCTAGGTAGTAAGGATCAGGATGGAAGATGGTATGAAGCCAAACAACAATAGTAGTCAAGCAATGAAGTCAAACAGGTATGACAAGCAGGCAATGACTTCACGAAGACAAACTGTAAGTAAAGGGAAGAGAGGATAGAACCAGTCACTCGTTGAAGACACATGATTTGTTTGACCAGTTCCAGTTGTTGTGACAACTGTACGTCTGGTTAGGGAGGCGGAGATTCAACTCAGAAGACCGCGTCTTCACCTTATTCCCCTTGAGCTAAGGACACACAGTCCTCGCCCAATCACTCTGGTAAGTCTTCAAGGTAGACTTCCAAACCTTCACACACTTCGTTCACCGGCGATCCACAATGGCTCTTGGATGCTCAGAACGTGACGCCTAACCGGCTGGAGGATTCACAGTCCTCAAGTGTAATAAGTCTTCAGGTCACACAGACAGAAAGACTTCATTGATGTCTAACACTCTTTGGCTCTGGGTGTTTGGGCTTTGTCCTCGCAAGGATTTCTCTCTCAAAGGCTTCGAGGTGGGTTGCTCTCAAACGACAAAAGCCATGCACTAACTCTGAGCAGCCACCAATTTATGGTGTAGGGGGTGGGCTATTTATAGCCACTAGGCAACCCGACCTGATATGTCCGAAATGACCCTGGGTCACTAAGGAACTGACACGTGTTCCAACATTCAGATTTCAAACACACGCGACAACTTTACTTGGGCTACAAGCAAAGCTGACTCATCCAGCTCTGGATAAGATTTGCTCTCATTGTCTTTGCTCGAAGACATAGGATTTGGGTTGAGCATCACTTAAGCCACTCTGACTGTATTCACTTGGACCCCACTTAACAGTACGGTGGTTCCTATGACTCAACAAAGAAGAAAAGGAAACAACGAAACAACTAAGTCTTCGCGCTCCATAGTCTTCACTGGATGTCTTCTCATGTCATAGTCTTCAATATAAATATCTTCATATACCACCATTGTCTTCAATGTCTTCACACATTTTTAGGGGTCATCTCCGGTAGGTAAACCGAATCAATGAGGGACACCACCTGTGTTATCCTGCAATTCTCACAAACACATTAGTCCCTCAACCAAATTTGTCGTCAATACTGCAAAACCAACTAGGGGTGGCACTAGATGCACTTACAGTCCAACACTATTTTTCATGGAGTGGTGTCTGGTAAGTCGGCTTACCCGGTCGGCAAGATTGAACTGGAAGTGGCCTTTGGAGATGAGTATGATTCTAGGGCTGAGAAATTAACTTTTGAGGTGGTCAAAATCAAGAGTCCGTATCATGCTTTGTTTGGGCGGCCGGCTTATGCCAAGTTCATGGCACGGCCGTGTTATGTTTATCTGCAGCTTAAGATGCCGGGTCAGAAGGGCACCATCACCGTGCATGGAACCCGAAAGGTAGCCCTGGAATGTGAGGAGGGCGATGCGGCTTATGCTGAGTCTATTTGTGCAGCAGAGGAGCTGAAATTTTATCAAGACAATGTTGACCCGGCGGATATGACCTCCCTGAAGAAGCCAACCACAGAGCATGACCCGGCAATGAAGTTTAAGTCGGCTGCTGAAACCAAGCTCGTTGATTTTACTCCGGGTGATTCATCTAAGCAGTTCAGTATCAGTGCCAATTTGGATCCTAAATAGGAAAGCGCGCTCATCAAGTTCATCCGTGAGAATCGGGACATCTTTGCATGGAAGCCTTCTGACATGCCGGGTGTACCGAGAGAACTCGCTAAGCACACTCTCAATATTGATCCTAAGTATAAGCCGGTCAGGCAGTTTCTTCGACGGTTCAACGAAGAGAGACGAAAAGCTATTGGAGAGGAGGTCGCCCGGCTCTTAGCGGCCGGGTTCATTCTTGAAGTTTTTCACCCGGAGTGGTTGGCTAACCCGGTGCTCGTCCTCAAGAAGGACGGCACCTGGCGGATGTGTGTGGATTACACGGACTTAAATAAGGCTTGTCCGGCTTATCCCTTTGCTCTCCCCTGTTGAGGGAGTCGTGGATTAGGGGGTGTCCGGATAGCTGGACTATATATTCCTTGGCCGGACTCTCAGACTGTGAAGATACAAGATTGAAGACTTTGTCCCGTGTCCGGATGGGACTTTCCTTGGCGTGGAAGGCAAGCTTGGCGATACGGATATGTAGATCTACTCCCATTGTAACCGACTCTGTGTAACCCTAGCCCTCTCCGGTGCCTATATAAACCGGAGGGTTTTAGTCCATAGGACGAACAACAATCATACCATAGGCTAGCTTCTAGGGTTTAGCCTCTCTGATCTCGTGGTAGATCCACTCTTGTACTACCCATATCATCAATATTAATCAAGCAGGAGTAGGGTTTTACCTCCATCGAGAGGGCCCGAACCTGGGTAAAACATCGTGTCCCTTGTCTCCTGTTACCATCCGCCTAGACGCACAGTTCGGGACCCCCTACCTAAGATCCGCCGGTTTTGACACCGACATTGGTGCTTTCACTGAGAGTTCCTCTGTGTCGTCATCTTTAGGCCCGATGGCTCCTCCGATCATCAACAGCGATGCGATCCAGGGTGAGATTTTTCTCCCCGGACAGATCTTCGTATTCGGCGGCTTTGCACTACGGGCTAATTCTCCTGGCCATCTGGAGCAGATTGAAAGCTACGCCCCTGGCCATCAGGTCAGATTTGGAAGTTTGAACTACACGGCTGACATCCGCGGAGACTTGATCTTCAACGGATTTGAGCCACAGCCGAGCACGCCGCACTGTCATGATGGGCATGATTTAGCTCTGCCGCCGAACAGTGCCCTGGAGGCCGCACCCGTATCCACTCCGACCCTTAGCTCGGAGCCAACCGCGCCAATCGAGGACGGGTAGCTAGACACCGCCTTGGGGACTGCAGTCTCAACGGTGATCGAGCCAAACACCAGCCTTATCCTCTGCGAAGCCCGTGACTCCAAGGTGCCGGATTCTTCTACGGACTCCGGACCCTCCACGCCCCTGCCAATCGAATCCGATTGGGCGCCGATCATGGAATTCACCACCACGGATATCTTTCAGCACTCGCCCTTTGGCGACATTCTGAATTCACTAAGGTGTCCCTCTTTGTCAGGAGAGTCCTGGCCGGATTATGACCGGCAGGATTGGGATGCGGATGGCGAAGAAATTCGACGCCCACCCACCACCCACTTCGTAGTCACTATCGATGATTTAACTGACATGCTAGACTTCGACTCCAAAGACATCGACGGTATGGACGACGATGTAGGAGACGAACAGGAACCAGCGCCTATAGGGCACTGGAAAGCCACCTCGTCATATGACATATATATGGTGTACACAGCCAAAGAAAGCAATGGCGACTGAACAGCGGGGGATGACCCCTCCAAGAAGCAACCTAAGCGCCGGCGTCAGCGGCGCCGCTCTATGTCCCGCCAAAGCAAAAACGGTGACACCGGCACGGGATATAATAACACCCCGGATGGTGCCGAAGACAACTCCCTCCAGCAAGATTCAGCGCAGGAGGATGGAGAAGTGAAAGCACAAGTGCTCCCTGGGTGGTTTTGGTAATTAATGTCAACATATCTCTTGTTGGACTAACACTTTTACCTAGTATGTTTCAGATAAGTTCAACAATGGAGTGGCATGGACTAGAGGATGTGGAACCCCTTCAAGATGGTAAGGACAAAGAATTGGCTCAAGCTTCAAGATCAAGACTCTACATTTTCCATTTTAGTGATCCAAGATCACATTGAGTCTATAGGAAAAGCCAATACTATCAAGAGGGGATGAGGTGTTGCTTAATGGCTTGCTTGCTCAAAGTACTTAGTGATATGCTCCAAAACCCTCAACTACCTTCCCACATCCACATATGACCTAAACCAAAAGTCAAACTCGGCCCCACCGATTCTATCTATCCGGCGCCGCTGAGTTTCAGATGTCATAGCCACTGCCACAAACCCTAGCACATCGGTTTCACCGATAGGGATCTCGGTCTCACTGAGATGGGATTGTAATCTCTCTGTGTATGTCCATTACCAAAATCGGTCTCACCGAGTTTGAGCAATCGGTACTACCGAGATTACAATGCAAACCCTCTGGTTAGCTTATTACCAAAATCGGTCCCACCGAGTTTGTGTAATCGGTCTCACCGAGTTTGCCTGACCAACTCTGTGGTTAGCTTATTACCAAAATCAGTCCCACCGAGTTTGTGTAATCGGTCACACCGAGATTACGTTATGCCTTAACCCTAACCATATCGGTCCTACCGAGTTGCATGTCGGTCCCACCGAAAATCCTAACGGTCACTAGGTTTGCTGAATCGGTCCGACCGAGTTTAACCAATTGGTCCCACCGAGTTTGGCAAACTGTGTGTAACGGTTAGATTTTGTGTGGAGGCTATATATACCCCTCCACCCACTCTTCATTCGTGGAGAGAGCCATCAGAACATATCTACACTTCCAATACACATTTTCTGAGAGAGAACTACCTACTCATGTGTTGAGGTCAAGATATTCCATTCCAACCATATGAATCTTGATCTCTAGCCTTCCCCAAGTTGCTTTCCACTCAAATCTTCTTTCCACCAAATCCAAATCTTGTGAGAGAGAGTTGAGTGTTGGGGAGACTATCATTTGAAGCACAAGAGCAAGGAGTTCATCATCAACACACCATTTGTTACTTCTTGGAGAGTGGTGTCTCCTAGATTGGCTAGGTGTCACTTGGGAGCCTCCAACAAGATTGTGGAGTTGAACAAAGGAGTTTGTAAGGGCAAGGAGATCGCCTACTTCGTGAAGATCTACCGCTAGTGAGGCAAGTCCTTCGTGGGCGACGGCCGTGATGGAATAGACAAGGTTGCTTCTTCGTGGACCCTTCGTGGGTGGAGCCCTCCATGGACTCGCGCAACCATTACCCTCTGTGGGTTGAAGTCTTCATCAACGTGGATGTACGATAGCACCACCTATCGGAACCACGACAAAAACATCCGTGTCTCCAATTGCGTTTGAATACTCCAAACCCTTCCATTTACATTCTTGGAAGTTGCATGCTTTACTTTCCGCTGCTCATATACTCATTGCATGCTTCTTGATATGTATTGTGTTTGTTAAACGTGTGCTTAAACTCCACTTAAACTTAAGAATATTAAAAACTGCAACTTTTGGCACTTAGTGTCTAATCACTCCCCCTCTAGACACCTCTTCTCGATCCTTTCAATTGGTATCGGAGCTTTGGTCTCCATTTCCTTGGTTTAAACACCTTTGGAGGAAGATGGATGTGTCTACTTCGGGGAGTCTTAGACATAGAGTGCCTATTCTTGATGGAGAATACTTTCATGAGTGGAAAAATGAAATGCTTGAGATTTTCAATGAATATCACTTGAACAAGTACATTGCTAGTCCTTGTGCACCTCATATTGATCCCTTGCATCCCACACCCGAAGAAGATCTTGACATGATTCGCAATCTTAGAACCATCAATCTTATCATAAGAGGATTGCCCAAAAATTTGATTGCTAGTTTGCCTACTCTTGATTGTGCCTATACTATATGGGAATTTCTGAGGAACGATTTCTAGATTATTCCTTGAAAATTTTAGACGAAATTCCCCATAAGTCTATTGCCTTGAGTGAGATGAACTCTAGTGATCCTAGCCTTGGTGATTATCTATTTGAGCTTACCAATCTCATGCGTGCTAAAGGAAATGTCGAAATCATTAGCAATATCATATCCGAAGCTATTAGAATTCATAAAGGTAACCATTGTGATGATCATTTATCTAATGAATTACCCTCTCTAGGAATTGATCAATCACAAGATGATGTTGAACATGGATACTATGATGAATATGATGATAGTGACTATGATCTTGATGATGCAATGAGGCATTTTGGTCTTATGGCAAATCTTCGCGACTACATGGCTGGAGGAAAGGAATGGGTCCTTGATAGTGGATGTACTGATCATATGACCGGAGATGAAGATATGTTCCGTGAGCTTGCTGAAAACGACGGCCCTTGAAAATATGTCACTTTTGGTGATAATTCAAAGGGTAAGGTGGTTGGCCTTGGTAAGATGGCCATCTCACATGATAGCTTCGTACAAAATGTCATGCTCGTTGAATCCCTTGGATACAATCTACTTTTAGTTTCCAGACTTGCTGATTTCGGTTTCAATGTCGTATTCACTGAAGTAGATTGCCAAGTGTTTCGTAGAGACAATCATAAAATGGTCTTTACCGGTATACGTAGAGGAGATCTTTACATTGTTGATTTCACAAAAAAGGCTCAACCTAAAACTTGCTTAATTGCTAAATCTTTTAAAGGCTGGTTGTGGCATAGAAGACTAGGTCATGTTGGTATGCGAAATCTTGATAAGCTTATTAAAGGTGATCATATCCTTGGAATAAAATATGTCATATTTGACAAGGATAGACTTTGTAGTGCTTGTCAAGAAGGGAAACAAGTTGGAGGAAGTCACCGCGTGAAGAACATCATGACCACAAGAAGACCACTCGAGCTACTTCACATGGATCTCTTTGGTCCAAATGCCTACAAGAGTCTCGGTGATAACTCATTTGGTCTAGTCATAGTTGATGATTTTTCAAGATTTACGTGGGTGTTCTTTCTTGATGAAAAATCGCAGGTCCAAAAGATCTTCAAAAACTTCGCTAGGAAGGCCCAAAATCAGTTTGACGTGAAGATCAAGAAGGTTCAGAGCGACAACGGAACGGAGTTCAAGAACGCAAATGTGGACACCTTTCTTGACGAAGAAGGGATTTCACACGAGTTCTCGGCTACGTACACACCTCAACAAAATGGAGTTGTTGATAGGAAGAACCGGACTCTTATCGAGATGGCAAGAACGATGCTTGATGAGTACAAAACGCCAAAGCACTTTTGGGCGGAAGCGGTTGAGACAGCTTGTCATGCAACAAATCGCTTGTATCTTCACAAGCTACTCGGCAAGACGGCATACGAGCTCCTCACCGGTAACAAACCCCAAGTTGGATACTTTCGAGTATTCGGCTCAAAGTGCTACATTCTTGATAAGCATCGTCGTTCTAAATTTGCTCCTAAATCTCATGAAGGTTTCCTACTTGGTTATGGCTCAAACTCTCACACTTACCGTGTCTACAACAATTTCACCCGAAAGGTTGAAGAGACGGTAGATGTGAAGTTTGATGAATCTAACGGCTCGCAAGTAGAGCAATTGCCAATTGATGTAGGAGACAAAGACCCTTCGGAAGCAATTCAAGACTTGTCCATTGGCAAGATTCGTCTAACGGAAGTGAAGGAGAGTACCTCGTCCGTCCAAGTGGAAGCTTCTACCTCACGACAAGGTGAACCAAGAGTTGATATGGAAGCATCCACAACTGGGACACGCCAAGATGAAGAACACGAGGAAGTACACCAAGATGAACATCAACAACCTCCTTCTCCACCACGACAAGAGAACGACAATGTCAACAATGAAGAAGGCCAAGAAGAAGCACAAGATGAAGAGGATGTTCCACCCCGACCCAAGAAAAAGCTTTCACAAGTTCGAGCAAGAATTGCCAAAGATCATCCCGTCGAGCAAATCTACAATGATATCCAAACCGGGAGAATCACTCGCTCTAAAACTCGTTTAGCTAACTTTTGTGAACATTACTCATTCATCTCTAGCATTGAACCTATGAAGGTTGAAGAAGCATTGGAGGATCCGGACTGGATAAACGCTATGCATGAAGATCTACACAACTTTGAGAGAAATAAAGTGTGGACATTGGTCGAGAAGCCCGACAACAACCACAACATCATTGGTACCAAATGGGCGTTTCGCAAGAAGCAAGATGAAGATGGACAAGTGGTTCGCAACAAAGCACGTCTCGTCGCCCAAGGCTACACACAAGTTGAAGGTATGGACTATGGTGAGACATATGCTCCCGTTGCTAGACTTGAGTCCATTCGCATATTACTTGCTTATGCTAATCACCATGATATCACCTTGTACCAAATGGACATCAGAAGTGCTTTTCTACATGGAAAAATTGAGGAGGAAGTTTATGTTAAGCAACCTCCCGGCTTCGTCAATCCTAAGAAACCTAATAAAGTTTACAAACTTCACAAAGCCCTTTATGGTCTTAAACAAGCTCCTAGAGCATGGTATAAAAGCTTGAGCAAGTTCCTTATTGAAAAAGGCTTTGAAATTGGTAAAATTGATTCTACTCTTTATACTAAAAGGGTTAATGGAGAACTATTTGTGTGCCAAATTTATGTTGATGATATCATATTTGGTTCAACTAACCCTCATTTTAGTGAGAAGTTTGGAAAGCTAATGTCGGAGAAGTTTGAGATGTCTATGATGAGTGAACTCAAATTCTTTCTCGGTTTGCAAATCAAGCAAACTAAGGACGGTACCTTTGTCTCTCAAACGAAGTACACCAAGGACTTATTCAAGAAGTTCAATATGCAAGAATGCAAAGGTATGACTACACCCATGCCTACTAGTGGACATCTTGATTTGACCAAAGATGGTGAACCGGTTGATCAAAAGGTTTATCGCTCTATGATTGGTTCATTATTATATCTATGTGCCTCTCGTCCCGATATTATGCTAAGTGTGTGCATGTGTGCACGATATCAAGCTGCTCCTAAAGAATGTCATCTTAAGGCTGTGAAAAGGATAGTGAGATACCTAATCCATACACCAAATTTTGGCATTTGGTATCCTAAGAGGTCCTCTTTTGATCTTGTTGGCTACTCCGATTCGGACTATGCCGGAGACAAGGTTGATAGAAAGTCCACTTCGGGTACTTGTCAATTCCTTGGTAGATCTCTTGTGTCTTGGTCTTCCAAGAAACAGAACTCGGTATCCTTATCCACCGCCGAAGCGGAATACATTGCCGCTGGTTCATGTTGTGCTCAATTACTTTGGATGACCCAAAATCTTAAAGATTATGGGATATATGTGAAACATGTTCCATTGCTATGTGTCAATGAAAGTGCTATTAAGATTGCTCACAATCCCGTGCAACATTCTCGAACTAAGCATATTGAAGTTCGTCATCATTTCATTCGAGATCATGTTGCTAAAGGGGACATTAACCTTAAGCATGTTCGCACCGATAAGCAATTGGCGGATATATTCACTAAACCACTTGATGAGAAAGTGTTTTGCAGGTTGAGAGGTGAATTGAACATCATTGATGCTTCAAACTTGGAGTAGGAACTCCATTTGATACATGCGGGGCATGAGCCTATGACTAATCCTCGATATTTCTTTTATGATGCTATTCATATGTCTTGGATATATTTGTACCTTGCATGTTATCTAACCCGTGTAGGTACTTGGTTGAATCTAAATCTATGAGATTGCAACTCACTCACATCTTGAGCAATCTCTACATCACCAAGTCTCTACACAACGGTGGTTGAAGACAAGGAAGCACGAAACCATTCAAACATATCCTTTGGCAAATTCTATGTTGAGTCTCATGATTGTCATTTTGGATACACAAGTGCTCTTCCTTGCAAAGCTAACCCATGTAGGTAGATGAACTCAAACTCCAAGTGGTGCTCCCAACTCTTGATGAACTACATCAACCTTGAGCAACCCACACAAGTTCAACTACATGAGCAAGATCAACACCACCACCCAAGGTATGTTATTCCATCTTAGAGAAGCTTTACTCCAAGTCATGAGTCAAAGCAACTCGACAAGATGTAAATACATCAAGATGCTTAAACGAAAAATGGTAACCCCATTTTGAGCTTAAACGATGAGTATGACCTATGATCAAGTGCTCTCACTTGACTCCTAAGTCAATATACTCTAACATAGGTGACTTTGTCGCCGACCATCTCTAGATGAAGTTCTCTTGTGTCTCTCCATGCTTTTGTCTCTTGCATATTTGTTTCCCCTTTCAAAAAAAACTTCATCTAGATCTTTTAGTTTCTTTTCTTTCCTTTTTGTTCTGCATTTTCTGCATCCAATTCATTGCAAATCTTTCAGTAAATTTCTTGCATATCCTTGTGAGATCTTACTTGTCTAGTGAGCTGAGGTGACAAGTGGTTTCACTCTAATGGACTCGGTCACACCGGTTTGTTCTCTTCGGCCCAACCGAAATCTTTCGGTGCAACCGAAGCACACAACTCGGAGTCACCGATTCCATTACAGGAAAACCAACTTGCCACTTATTCCTGATTTCTGTTTGCTCTAGCTCCACTCAATGATTCTTGTCCTCTACCAGCATCACATTAGACATGCTGCTTTGCTCTGTGACTCGAGGACCAACCCATTTGTATCACATGTCCAGAAGAGCCCTTCTTGGAAATTGATGTCAAAGGGGGAGAGAGAGAGATCACATCAAAGCTTAATTCTTCCTATAGGGGGAGAAAGAGAGAATACTCAGGGGGAGAGAGTTTCTCAACTAAGAGAAAGTAATATCATCAAAGACCCCAGATGCTTGGTGTTCAAGAGGAGAGATGTCACATGTCTTTAAGAGGGGAAAGACATGTTTGGCTGCTTGCTTTAGCTCAAGCTCTATTGTTTCCTTTTTTATTGCAGCTCTGTTGTTTACTTTTTTGTTGCTCTGATTTTCTGTTCCCTATCTTCTCCCAATATCTCATGTTAGATTCAGGGGGAGCAAGACATCCAAGGGAAGGAAATCTCTGATTTTATTGCATATCTTTACCTTTGGGGACATGTCTATATCCAATGTGGTACTTAGTACTCACTCTACATGTCATCCCAGTCTTGGTTCTCTTGTGGTTTCTCCTGTTTGCTCTGGTCAGTAGGTGTATCTGTGTTATTTAACCTTGTTTGCGCAGGTTCATCCCATCCTAAGCCAACTCAAGACCACAAGGTAAGTATATGCATCACAGTCATGTGAATGAGAAGTTCTTGCTTATGTACATATTATTTGCAAGAAGGACTCATGAGCATGAAGGTACATTTCTCACATTCACATCATTTGCTCTGATGCATATAGCCAAGATACATGTAACACATTGCTTACTCTGTCATGTTTACGCATTCACATGCTCCCATATTCAATATTCACATGATTGCATACATGTAGGGGGAGCCTATGCATGTTACATGTCTTTCCAAAGCTTTACTTGCTATTCTCTATATCTTAATCTAAAGCTTTGATGTATGTTGTCATCAATTACCAAAAAGGGGGAGATTGAAAGCACAAGTGCTCTCTGGGTGGTTTTGGTAATTAATGTCTACATATCTCTTGTTGGACTAACACTTTTACCTAGTATGTTTCAGATAAGTTCAACAATGGAGTGGCATGGACTAGAGGATGTGGAACCCCTTCAAGATGCTAAGGACAAAGAATTGGCTCAAGCTTCAAGATCAAGACTCTACATTTTCCATTTTAGTGATCCAAGATCACATTGAGTCTATAGGAAAAGCCAATACTATCAAGAGCGGATGAGGTGTTGCTTAATGGCTTGCTTGCTCAAAGTGCTTAGTGATATGCTCCAAAACCCTCAACTACCTTCCCACATCCACATATGACCTAAAACAAAAGTCAAACTCGGCCCCACCGATTCTATCTATCCGGCGCCACCGAGTTTCAGATGTCATAGCCACTTCCACAAACCCTAGCAAATCGGTTTCACCGAGTTTGAGCAATCGGTACTACCGAGATTACAATGCAAACCCTCTGGTTAGCTTATTACCAAAATCGGTCCAACCGAGTTTGTGTAATCGGTCTCACCGAGTTTGCCTGACCAACTCTGTGGTTAGCTTATTACCAAAATCGGTCCCACCGAGTTTGTGTAATCGGTCACACCGAGATTACGTTATGCCCTAACCCTAACCATATCGGTCCTACCGAGTTGCATGGCGGTCCCACCGAAAATCCTAACGGTCACTAGGTTTGCTGAATCGGTCCGACCGAGTTTAACCATTCGGTCCCACCGAGTTTGGCAAACTGTGTGTAATGGTTAGATTTTGTGTGGAGGCTATATATACCCCTCCACCCACTCTTCATTCGTGGAGAGAGCCATCATACCTACACTTACAATACACATTTTCTGAGAGATAACTACCTACTCATGTGTTGAGGTCAAGATATTCCATTCCAACCATATGAATCTTGATCTCTAGCCTTCCAAGTTGCTTTCCACTCAAATCTTCTTTCCACCAAATCCAAATCCTATGAGAGAGAGTTGAGTGTTGGGGAGACTATCATTTGAAGCACAAGAGCAAGGATTTCATCATCAACACACCATTTGTTACTTCTTGGAGAGTGGTGTCACCTAGATTGGCTAGGTGTCACTTGGGAGCCTCCAACAAGATTGTGGAGTTGAACCAAGGAGTTTGTAAGGGCAAAGAGATCGCCTACTTCGTGAAGATCTACCGCTAGTGAGGCAAGTCCTTTGTGGGCGATGGCCGTGATGGAATAGACAAGGTTGCTTCTTCGTGGACCCTTTGTGGGTGGAGCCCTCCATGGACTCGCGCAACCGTTACCCTCCGTGGGTTGAAGTCACCATCAACGTGGATGTACGATAGCACCACCTATCGGAACCACGACAAAAACATCCGTGTCTCCAATTGTGTTTGAATACTCCAAACCCTTCCCTTTACATTCTTGCAAGTTGCATGCTTTACTTTCCGCTGCTCATATACTCATTGCATGCTTGCTTGATATGTATTGTGTTTGTTAAACGTGCGCTTAAACTCCACTTAAACTTAAGAATATTGAAAAGTGCAACTTTTGGCACTTAGTGTCTAATCACCCCCCTCTAGACACCTCTTCTCGATCCTTTCAAGAAGCCAGCCCCCCTGAGAGAGCGGCAGACGGGGAGGAAGAGGATGATAATTACATGCCTCCCTCCGAAGACGAGGCAAGCCTCGGCGACGATGAATTTGTCGTGCCTGAGGATCCCGTCGAACAAGAGCGCTTTAAGCGCAGGCTTATGGCCACGGCGAGTAGCCTTAAGAAAAAACAGCAACAACTTAGAGCTGATCTAGATTTGCTAGCCGACAGATGGACTGAAGTCCTCGCGGCCGACAAATACGAAATCGAACGCCCCTCCAAGAGCTACCCAAAGCGCAGGTTGCTACCCCGATTAGAGGAGGAAGCACTTAAACCTAAATCACCAGCGCATGATGCGGCTGATCGGCCACCTCGCGGCCACGACAGAGAGGCCTCTCGGCCCTCCACTCAAGCCGCACCCCACGTCGCTCAAAAAATACCAAGGCACGGGGAAATGCGCTAGACCTGCGAGATATGTTGGAGGATAGGGCAAGGGAAACAAGATCGATCTACGGATCGCGCGGGCGCCCCATGACACGAGATGATAACCGTCACGCCGGATACATTAAATCCGGTCGGGCCGAACACAGCAGATAAAGCTCATTTGAGCTACGTCGTGATATAGCCCAGTACAGAGGCGCCGCACACCCACTATGCTTCATAGATGAAGTAATGGATCATCAAATCCCAGAGGGTTTCAAACCCGTAAACATTGAATCATACGATGGCACAATAGATCCTGCGGTATGGATCGAGGACTATCTCCTTCATATCCACATGGCCCGCGGTGATGATCTACACGCCATCAAATACCTCCCACTCAAGCTTAAAGGACCAGCTCGGCATTGGCTTAACAGCTTGCCAGCAGAATCAATTGGTTGTGGGAAGGACCTGGAAGCCGCATTTCTCGACAATTTCCAGGGCACCTATGTGTGACCCCCGGACGCCGATGACCTGAGCCACATAATTCAGCAGCCAGAAGAATCTGCGAGACAATTCTGGACACGGTTCCTAACCAAGAAAACTCAAATCGTTGACTGTCCGGACGCAGAGGCTCTAGCAGCCTTCAAGCATAACATCCGTGACGAGTGGCTAGCCCGACACCTAGGACAGGAAAAGCCGAAATATATGGCAGCCCTCACGACACTCATGACCTGCTTTTGCGCGGGAGAAGACAGCTGGCTGGCTCGTAGCAATAACATGACCAAGAGCCCTGGTAATTCAGATACCAAGGACAACAATGGCAGGTCGCGTCGCAACAAGCACAAGCGCCGCATTAACAGTGATAATGTTGAGGATACGGCAGTTAATGTAGGATTCAGAGGCTCTAAACCTGGTCAACGGAAAAATCCATTCAAAAGAAATACTCCGGGCCCGTCCAGTTTGGACCGTATACTCGATCGCTCGTGCCAGATACATGGCACCCCCGAAAAACCAGCCAATCACAACAACAGGGATTGTTGGGTGTTCAAGCAGGCCGACAAGTTAAATGCCCAAAACAGAGACAAGGGGCTACATAGCGACGACGAGGAGGAGCCCCGGTCGCCGAACAATAATGAACAGAAGGTCTTCCCCCCACAAGTGCGGACAGTGAACATGATATACGCAACCCACATCCCCAAAAGGGAGCGGAAGCGTGCACTCAGGGACGTATATGCGTTGGAGCCAGTCGACCCAAAGTTCAACCCATGGTCCTCCTGCCCGATCACTTTTGATCGAAGGGACCACCCCACTAGCATCCGCCATGGCGGATTCGCCGCATTGCTTCTAGACCCAATCATTGAAGGATTTCACCTCACTCGAGTCCTCATGGACGGCGGCAGCAGCCTGAACCTGCTTTATCAGGATACAGTGTGGAAAATGGGCATAGATCCCTCAAGGATTAAACCCACAAAAACGACCTTTAAAGGCGTCATACCAGGTGTAGAGGCCAACTGCACAGGCTCAGTTACACTTGAAGTGGTCTTCGGATCCCCGGATAACTTCCGAAGCGAGGAGTTAATCTTCGACATAGTCCCGTTCCGCAGTGGCTATCACGCACTGCTCGGACGAACCGCGTTTGCAAAGTTCAATGCGGTGCCGCACTACGATACCTCAAGCTCAAGATGCCTGGCCCTCGAGGAGTAATTACGGTCAATGGAAACACCAAACGCTCTCTCCGAACGGAGGAGCATACGGCGGCCCTGGCAGCGGAAGTACAAAGCAGCCTCTCAAGGCAATTCTCCAGTCCGGCTATTAAACGTCCAGACACCGTCAAGCGCGCCCGGAGCAACCTACAACAAGACCGCCTGGCACGTTCCGAGCAAGCGTAATGCGGCCCCAACCCCAGCCCTCGCGAAACTGCGAAATCAGTACTACGCGCACATAACTATGCTCTGAAAATACCATGGGCACAGGGGGAGGGGCACGACCACAGCACACCCAAAAATGCGGCTCAACCGCACTAGGGGCTCCCGATTTTATCATTTTTCTTACTTTAAGGACTCCACTCTTCGGAGGACCGGGTCGGCAGTACAATTACCGCACAAACGATACAACAACCAGGGAAGCAGAAAGCTACGCCGCACTACGGAACTCCCAGGTGATCTCTATAACGAGCAGTATACCTATTTCACATGCCGTCTCGCAGCTCGCTCCTGGAGGGGGGCATGTCAAATAGTCCCATCTCTTGCTTACCGCACTATTTGTATCGTTCTGCTTTCGCAGCAGCCGTTTAAAAATAAACAATGCTTAGCTTCAGCTTATTATTGCATTCTCTATTCATTTCTTTTTCAATATATATGTTCAGTTATGACATTTAGCACCCGTACACTTTGGTACGGTCAATACGTCAGGGGATCAAGCACCCCATAATACGGCGTGAGAAGTCCGAACACTTTCATAAGTGCGGCCCTCCGAATGTATAACATTATATGCATCAGCTCCGAATCATGTCTTTGTTCAATAGTTGGGTTTGCCCGGCTCCCATGTTTTGGTACCTTACATTCCACTATATCGGCTAAGGAAGCGCTGGGAGAACTACTGCGATTGTGCCCCGGTTGAGCTGGATTAAGCACCTCAGTAGAGAAAGCTAAAACTGGCTGTCATGATAGGGCGAGAGCTGGTCGCTATTCGAGAGGTTTCGAGTCCCTAAAGATTTATGCCGCTTAGAGCGAGGAGTCGGCTTTGTCCGGCCTAGGCGTGTATAGTGCCCCGAACTCGGTCTTGCGAACACTAGGGGCTTCGCCGAAATTTAAAATTATAGAATTCTCTGGCTAAGTGAGAGTGATAACGCATTATAGTCCGATTGCCTTGTTCGTTGTGCTGAGCACCTCCCTCGAAGGACCCAAGAATGGGAAAAAGAGTGCTTAGGTTTATCCCGAACACCCCATCACTCGTGGCATGGGGGCAGAAGTCGACGACTCGCCATCTCTCAAATTTAATAAACGGCCGCTTAGAAGGTAATATTTTAAATTAAACAAGCGTTGCATAGCGCATATGAACAAGTTTTCAGCGTACAGGATAACACGAGCGAGTTTACTCAAATATTACATCTCTGGCACATTCATCCGCCACAAGGTGGGCACCCTTCAGGACGCCCTCATAATACATCTCGGGGTGGCGATGCTCCTTGCCCTGCGGTGGCCCGTCCTTCAGAAGCTTCTCCGCATCCATCTTGCCCCAGTGCACTTTAGCACGGGCAAGCGCCCTACGGGCACCTTCGATGCAGACAGAGCGCTTGACGACTTCAAGCCACGGACAGGCGTCCACCAGCCGCCTCACCAGCCCGAAGTAGCTCCCAGGCAAGGCCTCTCCAGGCCACAGCCAAACTATAAGGCCCTTCATGGCCTGTTCGGCCACCTTATGGAGCTCGACCAGTTGCTTCAACTGGTCGCTCAAAGGCACCGGGTGTCCAGCCTCAGCATACTGAGACCAGAACACCTTTTCCGTCGAGCTACCTTCCTCGGCCCTGTAGAAAACAGCGGCATCAGACATGCTGCGGGGCAAATCTGCGAATGCTCCTGGAGAGCTCCAGACTCGGGTAAGTAACAAGTAATTCACTTTCACGTGCTTGTTTTGCATAAAGAATGCCTTACCCGCCGCTATCTTCTTCATCGCCTCAACTTCCTGGAAGGCTTTCTGGGCTTCGGCCTTGGCAGATTTGGCACTTTCAAGGGTTGTCGCAAGCTCGTACTCTTGCATCCTTGAGTCAAGCTCCAAACTCTCGTGTTTTTTCACGAGAGCCTGGAGCTCTTGCTGCACCTCGCCAACCCGCGCCTCATGCTTCTCCCGCTCGGTGCGCTCCGTGGCCGCCCTCTTTGCGGCCTCGGACAACGCTTGCTTAAGTGTCGCCACCTCAGTCGTGGCCCCTAGGACACCAATATCGATCCTGTCATTTATTGCAACTGCATCTCTTTAAATATACTCCACAAGGTATTACTTACCTCCTTTTTCCTCGAGCTCCTTCTTGGCAAGGCCGAGCTCTTGCTTGGACCGCTCGAGGCTCTGCTTCAGCGCATCCACCTCCGCAGTCAATGTGGTAGAGGCCAGCAGCGAAGCCTGCATACGCATATTGACTTAATTCTGTTAGACTCCTGCGAATGTTATTAGATCCTCTATTCGGCTTTTCTTTCCGAACGCCAAACAGAGCATCAGGGGCTATTGTCTATGCGGTAATATTTTGACATATTTTTCACATACCTCAAAGCCTGTTAGCAGGCTGGCACAGGCTTCAGTCAGCCCGCTCTTGGCGGACTGAACCTTCTGGATCACCGCAGTCATAATAGTGCGGTGCTCCTCGTCGATGGAGGCGCCGTTAAGCACCTCCAGCAAATTGTCCGGTGCCTCCGGTTGGCCGGAGGTCACCGGCGTTGTAGGCTTGCCCTTCTTACCACGGGGCCGCCTGCCGGACTCCGGAACCATTGAAGGTTCCGGTGCGGTGTCCGGCCTAGGGCCGGACTTAGAGCCCTTGGGGGTTTTGTCCCCTTTGCGCCTGGAGTCCGGGAGGTCGCCTTGCGGACCACCTCCTCCTAGCTTGGAACCTTTTGGGACAGCACCTCGGCATCGTCCGTAGGGCGAGGGGAGGTAGCGATCGGAAGTGAAAAACTATGCACATCCGATGAATCCAGGGAGCCGCTCGACGACACCTCGAGCCGGGCCTTGGGTGGACTGCATAATTATATTCGGCATCAGAAGATACTATGCAATAAAGGAACGCCATGAGTCATTCTGGTACCCGAATACTTACGGTTTTGCCAGAGGCTTGCCCCTGGGCGGCCACTCCTCGTCGCTGTTGGCGGCGTTGGTGGAATAGTCCAGAGGAAGGGTCCTTCCTTTCTTGGACCCTCCGGCCTCCCCAGTTGGGGCGGCCTTCCTTTTCTTTTCTCCCCCTGCTGGGGGAGAAACCTCTCTTTCCTCCTCCTCGTCTTCGGGGGAGGAGTGCGCCTTGGAGTCATCGGACGGTGAGTCCGACTCCACCGGGCGTCGGGAACTCTTCCGGGTTCCCGTGGCCTTCTTCTCCGGCACCACGTAAGGTGCCGGAACCAACAGCTTCGCCAAGCGGGCGTCCGCTGGGTCTTCGGGCAAAGGAGCTGGAGAGCTGATCTGCCCGGACGTCTCCTGCCACTCCTGTCAAAGGTACGGGAGTTTAGATCCCACATAGAGTCAAACTATGGAAAATTAGTATCCTGTAAAAGGTAAAACCGCTTACCGTGTTGGCTTGCCGCTTTGCACTGAATCCGCGGTCCTCGGTAAGGGGAGGAGGAGCCTCGGCGCTCTTGAATAGCACCTTCCAGGCATCCTCATGGGTTGTGTCGAAGAGCCGACTCAGAGTTTGGTGCTGGGCCGGATCGAACTCCCATAAATTGAAAGCCCGTTGTTGACACGGGAGGATCCGGCGGATGAGCATAACCTGGACTACGTTGACGAGTTTGAGCTTCTTGCTCACCAGGTTCTGGACACATGTTTGGAGTCCGGTCACCTCTCCCGAACTGCCCCACGCCAGGCCCTTCTCTTTCTAGGAGGTGAGCCGCATAGGGGCTTCGGATCGGAACTTGGGGGCTGCGACCCATTTGGGGTCACGCGGCTTGGTGATGTAGAACCACCCCGATTGCCACCCCTTTATGGTCTCCACGAAGGAGCCCTCGAGCCATAGGACGTTGGGCATCTTGCCACCATGGCGCCTCCGCACTCCGCCTGGCGGCCGCCCACAACCTTCGGCTTGACATTGAAGGTCTTCAGCCATAATCTGAAGTGGGGCCGAATGCAGAGGAAGGCCTCGCACACGACGATAAACGCTGAGATGTTGAGGATGAAGTTCGGGGCCAAATCGTGGAAGTCCAGGCCATAGTAGAACATGAGCCCTCGGACGAATGAATGTAGGGGGAATCCCAGTCCGCGGAGGAAATGGGTAAGGAAGACGACCCTCTCATGGGTCCTGGGGGTGGGGATGAGCTGCCCCTCATCTGGGAGCCGGTGCGCGATGTCGTCGGGCAGGTATCCGGCTCTCCTCAGCTTTTTGACATCTCCCTCCGTGACGGAGGGGACCATCCACTTGGCTCCCGCTCCAGACATGGTTGGTGAAGGTTGAGGAAGGGAATGCGGACTTGGGCGTTAGAGCTCGAGTGTGCGAAAATGGATGAGCAAAGGAGGAAGAAGGCGTAGGTGAAAAGGTGGATCCTTATCCCCTTATATGGGCGGACGAAACTACGTGTCCCCACCAGCCTAGTAAAAATCGCTTATCTCCCAAGCGCCGTAATCAATGGCGCGGTTGGGTTACCCACGCCCGTATTGATGAGAATCCCGCAATAAGGGGACACGATCTCTGCTTCGACAGGACGTGCCAAGGAAACCGCCTCGCTAAACGCACTAAGGTGGGACAGTAAAAATGACTCGAATAAGGGCTTGGCTGTGGTGTGATGTCACACTATGGAATATGTCAGCAGATTAGATTTGTCTAAATACTATTCTCTCTATGGAAATATGTGGAACTTATGTTGCAAAGCCGGACACTATCCTTGTGTTCAAAATCTTCTATGAAGTATTCGGAGGAGGAACCCACCTTGCAATGCCGAAGACAATCTGCGCGCTGGACTCGTCGTCATTGAAGCCTGGTTCAGGGGCTACTGAGGGAGTCCTAGATTAGGGGGTGTCCAGATAGCCGGACTATATATTCCTTGGTCGGACTCTCGGACTATGAAGATACAAGATTGAAGACTTCGACCGTGTCCGGATGGACTTTCCTTGGCGTGGAAGGCAAGCTTGGCGATACGGATATGTAGATCTCCTTGCATTGTAACCGACTCTGTGTAACCCTAGCCCTCTCCGGTGCCTATATAAACCGGAGGGTTTTAGTCCATAGGACGAACAACAATCATACCATAGGCTAGCTTCTAGGGTTTAGCCTCTCTGATCTTGTGGTAGATCCACTCTTGTACTACCCATATCATCAATATTAATCAAGCAAGAGTAGGGTTTTACCTCCATCAAGAGGGCCCGAACCTGGGTAAAACATCGTGTCCCTTGTCTCTTGTTACCATCCGCTTAGACGCACAGTTCGGGACCCCCTACCCGAGATCCGCCGGTTTTGACACCGACACCCGTATTGATCAAATCATTGATGCTACGGCGGGTTGCGAGCGTTTGAGCTTTTTGGATGCTTACTCTGGTATCATCAGATCAAGATGGCAGTTAAGGACCAGGAGAAGACGGCTTTCATCACTCCGTTTGGAGCCTTCTGCTATGTATCTATGCCATTTGGGCTCAAGAGTGCCCAGGCAACTTATCAGCGATGTGTACAGAACTGTCTCCACGATCAAATTGGGCGCAATGTTCACTCTTATGTGGATGACATCGTGGTGAAGTCCAGAGAGAAGGAAATCTTGATATCTGATTTGAAAGAGACCTTTGATAACCTCCGGGTCTATAAGATGATGCTTAACCCGGCCAAGTGTGTATTTGGTGTACCTGTAGGCAAGCTCTTAGGTTTTCTGGTCTCAAACAGAGGCATTGAAGCTAATCCGAAGAAGATCAAGGCAATTACCTCTTTGGCTAAGCCGGCGTGTATCAATGATGTTCAGCGACTGGCGGGTCATGTTGCTGCTTTAAGCCGGTTCATAAGCCGGTTAGGTGAGAAGGCCCTACCGCTGTATCAGATGATGAAGAAGACAGACACTTTTTTTCTGGAGTGATGCTACTAACACTGCCTTTGAAGATTTAAAGAGACAGTTGTCTGAGCCGCCGGTCCTTGCGGCTCCCATTGATAGAGAGCCATTGATGTTATATGCGGCTGCTAACTCACGAGCCGTCAGTGTTGCCATCGTCGTGGAGCGCAAGGAGGCTGGCATGGATCATCCGGTTCAATGGCCGGTTTACTACATCAGTGAGGTGCTCATTGAGTCTAAACAAAGGTATCCACATTGGCAGAAACTTGTTTACGGAGTGTTCATGGCAAGCCGGAAGCTGAAGCAGTACTTCCAAGGTCATCCCATCACTGTGGCAAGTTCTGCCCCCTTGGGAGACATCATCCAGAATAGGGAGGCCACAGGACGAGTCGCCAAGTGGGCCATTGAGCTTGGGCCTCATGGTTTGAAGTACATCCCACGTACAGCTATTAAGTCTCAAGCCTTCGTGGACTTTATCAATGATTGGATAGAGTTGCAGGCACCTGAGGAGAAGCCAGATAACACATATTGGACTATTCACTTTGATGGGTCCAGACAGTTAGAAGGCTCGGGGGCTGGAGTTGTTTTAACTTCCCCCCGAGGTGTCAAATTTTGTTATGTGCTCCGGCTTATGTTTCCTTGTACTAACAATGCAGCTGAGTATGAGGCCTTACTCCATGGTCTCAGGATGGCCAAAGAGATGAATTTGAGCCGGGTAAGGTGCTTGGGTGACTCAGATCTCGTGGCTCAACAGGTGTCAGGCAAGTGGGACTCCAAGGACCCCCTAATTGCGGCTTACCATCGCGAAGTTGATGATGTGGCTGGGCACTTCAAAGGTTATCAAGTGGAGCACATTGATCGAAGGAAGAATGAGGCGGCTGATGCTTTAAGCCGGCTGGGATCTCAGCGTAAGACGGTGCCGCCTAACACCTTTCTTGATGTTTTACATAATCCTTCTGTCAAGGTACCCACAGAGGAAGACCTAGCAGTGCCAGACCCGGAGTCACAGCTGGTAGCTGCTCTTCACGTTATCCCAGATTGGACAATGCCATATTTGGCTTACATGACCCGAGGAGAGTTGCCTGAGGATGAGACCTTGGCAAGACAAATCATCCGGCGGTCCAAATCCATGACAATTGTTCATGGCGAGTTACATCATCGCAGTGTCACTAGGGCGTTTCAACGTTATGTGTCGCCTGCGGAGGGTCAGGAGATACTTCGTGAGATCCATGAAGGGGATTGTGGTCATCACGCCGGTTCAAAATCTCTTGTGGCCAAAGCTTTCCGTCATGGCTTCTATTGGCTGACGGCTCTTGCTGATGCGGAGGATCTGGTCAGTAAATGTGATGGATGTCAGAAATTCTCACGACGAGCTCATGTGCTGGCTCAAGAGTTGAGGATGATTCCAATTACTTGGTCGTTCGCAGTCTCGAGGCTTGATATGGTTGGCCCTTTCAAGAGGTCTAAAGACAAAAAGACACACCTCCTGGTGGCGGTGGATAAGTTCACAAAGTGGGTCGAGGCAGAGCCGGTCAGCAAGTGTGATGCAGCCACAGCGGTTCAGTTCATGAAGAAGGTGATCTTTCATTTTGGTTTTCCACACAGCATCATAACTGATAATGGTACTAATCTCTCCAAAGGTGCCATGGAAGAGTTCAGTCAACGAGAACATATCCTGCTTGATGTTTCGGCTGTTGCTCATCCTCAATCCAATGGTCAAGCAGAAAGAGCAAATCAGGAGATTTTGAAGGGTATCAAACCCCGGCTCTTGGTCCTCTTACAGCGGACGTCGGGTTGTTGGGTGGAAGAACTACCCTATGTGCTTTGGAGCATCAACACTACGCCTAACAGATCTACAGGTTACACACCTTTCTTCATTGTGTACGAAGCAGAGGCGGTCCTGCCAAGTGACATCCGGCATGACTCACCTCGCGTGGCGGCTTACATTGAGACTGATAATGAAAAAGCTCATCAGGATGCACTTGACTTGTTGGATGAGGAGCGAGACTTGGCAATAGCCCGCTCGGCGATTTACCAGCAAGACCTGCGCCGCTATCACAGCCGCCGGGTTAGAAGCAGAACCTTTCAGGAAGGCGACTTAGTGATCCGGCTCATTCAGGATCAGTCTGATATGCACAAGCTATCCCCTCCTTGGGAAGGACCCTTTGTGGTCAGCAAGAATCTGAACAACGAGTCATACTACCTTATCAATGTTCGAGAGCACAAAGACTTACGTAAGTCGGAGGAGGAGACCCGCCGGCCGTGGAATATCGCTCATCTTCGGCCTTACTATACTTGAGCCGCCGGCTCTCAGGATGTATATATTTTGACGATGTATATATTATATAAAGCAATAAAGCACGACCTCTGTCCTTTTCACCCTCAAAGATTTACATGTCTTCTTTATCAGGTGGTGGAAACAACCAACAGGGAGCGGATCATATCTGAATCCGGCTTTCCCTTTGGTCCGGCTTATGATCATATCTGGATCTAGCCATGATCACTTGGGGGCTTCCTGTTCAAACATAGGTCGTATTCGAACCAAAGAGAACATAGCTGTCGATACCCACTTGATCGGCATACTGCCAAACCCACTTGAGGGCTTCTTGATCATATTTAAATCATAGATTAACCCCTTTGGGTCTGACGTGGATCGTGTTTGAATCAGCGTCATTAAACAACTCTTATGGTCACTTGGGGGCTTCCTGTTCAAACATAGGTCATATTCGAACCAAAGAGAACATAGCTGTCGATACCCACTTGATCTGCATCGCCAAAGCCACTGGGGGCTATATGATCATATCCGAATCTTAGCTTAACCCCTTTGGAATGGTTCACTGATCGTATTCGAATCAGAGGCCTTTAAATTTTGTTTATTATTCATCAGACTTTGTAAGTATTTGACTATCTTGATACCCTCTTGAAAGCATTGTATGATGTTTTTTGTTCTTCCGGCTTAATATTGGTCACCCCAGGTTGTAAGTGCCAGGTGAACATTATATGTGCCAACTTTCAGGAATTAAACTTACCTTCATGGCCGGGTCATATAAGCCGGCGAAATTACCAAAAGGATCGTAGGTATGCTGTTGTGATTATGTTAACAGAGGTAATCGTAAACCGACCTTTATGTGATGTTTTGGTTCACACTCCGAGTTATCAGTACCTTATGTGACCCCCGATGCGATAAGTCGCCAAGGGAATTCTATTTGTGTTATATGCAGGATAAGGCAAACAATTTTTTGTTTAACATAAAGAAAATAGAAGATCAATATAAGCTGGAAGTGTATAGCGATGGCGGCTTAAGCAAGTATTGAGCGCCATAAACATCCGCGAAGGCATGGCAAAATCGAGAGGTTTATCTACCCTATTACAAGACTCCCCGAGCCTGAATAATGAAGCATTGTTTTCACAAAGACATAAATATACGATGCCTGGCGTTTTACTCCTTTGGCTGGCCTGAAGTTCCCGGGTTATCCTTCTCCGCTCCTCCGTCGGCTACCCTGTCCTACAAGGTTGATGAGGCCCAGTCAATGCCACTCAAGGCTTCAAACTCAGCTTCATCATCTATTAAACCGGTTGGGTCGACTTCAGGGGCAAAGGTATGCTTACGAGTTGGAGGGATCAGGCTGACTTCATCATAATGAGGTGTCGGAATTCTCCGGTTCTCGCTGTCATAGCCCGGCTGATACTTGGTAAGGTTAGTATCGTTCCCAATGAGAGTAGCCACAGGGCGTATGTCTTTCACACAGGCGGTGAAGTCTGTCTCATTGAATAAGGTGTCGTCTTCCTTCAAGCTGGGATACCCAAGAGCAATGTCTGTCGGGTCTAGCTCTGGAAGCCACGCCTTGGCCCGGCTCAATGCGGCTATAGCTCCGGCTCTTGCAGATGCCCGTCTTAGTTATTGGACCCGCTGAGGCAGAACAGCAAGCCGTTTTAGCACATCTTGCAGGAGATGGGGAGCATCGTTTGATAAAGCCACAACGGCCAAAGCACGTTGTGACCCGGTGTAGAGCTGTTCCACAAGAGTATAAACCGCCTTAAGCTTGATCAACATGTTCTGTTGGAGGTTTGTACTCCTGGGGCCTACATTATTAAACATAAGGTGAGCCGGAGGCAACAATTGAAGTAATCATTGAAAGAAGGTTTGCAATATTTAAAGTTGGTATGAGGAACTTACCAAATATTGCTGAGACCATTCAAGATATCTGGCGCTTTAAGCCGGACAGCTCGACTGTTGCTTCGTCGAGCGATGCCTCTGCCGTCTCGGCCCTAGTCGCTAGTGAAGCCTTTTCATCAACCCAGGTTTTCTTATCCATTTCAAATCTTTTCTTCAACTTCTCTTGTACAAAGACGATGAATTCAAACTTGGAGTTGGCTTTTTGAGTTACAAGTTCTTGAGCTGTCAGGCGGCTCTTCAGGTCAACAATCTCCGATTCAAATTGACTTATGGTGTCCTGCATTGATGTCGGGTTATAGTCAGGGTCATTGTAAAATACCATTAAGTCCCAAGCACTTTACAAGCAAAGGTACTTGACACTTGGGGGATAATGTATGCTGAAGAACTCTAATTTACTACGCCGGCTCATGAAGATTAAGTCCCAAGCACCTTGCAAGCAAAGATACTTGGCACTTGGGGGCTAATGTGTATCGCAAGTTCAAAGTATCATGCTACCTCCGGGTCGCATATCTTCTTCCTAAACTAGACAAGCAGTGCTAGTCAGTTTTCTAAAAGTCTACAGCATATTTACTTATAAGCAATAGACTTGGGGGCTGGTACAGTAAGTATGGTTAAGGAAAAGTCATACCTCAGATTTTTGCTGTATTTGCTTCACCATGTCAATTTCCAGGTCGCGGCTGTTATGTACTTGACTGATGTAGCCAGAGACGATCTCCCCAATGCTCAAGTGAGTATAGTCAGCAATGTCTAACTTGGCCTTTCGGCGCTCCAAAAGCTCCTCCTTGGTAGAGCACTTGGCAAGGACAATGGGCTGACCCAGCTCAGCAAACTGAGTCTTGAGAATTTCGACTTCCGGATCATCTGTTTTAGCCCGGCTAGGAGCCTCCGGGTTATCAGATTTGTTGAGAGCTTGCTCAACTTCCGGGTCAGAGGTAGTTACGGGAATATCTTGAGATGGTTCAGGCGGCGGCTCGGGAGAAGAAACTTCAGGAGCAGCCGTTCCAAGCTCCGGTTCAGTCACGACCGATTCTTGGGACGGCTTGTTCTTTTTTGCCCTCTTACTGGGATTCACTTGCACGCTGTGGGCAAGGCAGAAGGGTAAGTACAAAAGCATGGGTAAGATAAAGCATAAGGTAAACAAGGTTACATTACCCGGGGGGCGGTTTTGAAAGCCGGCATGTTTGATTGCATAGACTCGCCGGAGGAAGGAGAGGTATCCTGATAATTGGAGTCAGAGGAATTGAGAGGTTGATGAATTAAACCCGCCAAAGGTAAAACAGAATGTAAGTCGGAGGTAACCTCATTCCGACGCTTCCTGGTTATGTCAGGTAAGCCGGAGGAGAGCTCTGCATCCTTGCTGGTCCGGGTCTGCCTCAGGCTTTCAAATTGCTATTGCTTCAAAAGAAATTGAGGATCTTGGTAAGCCAAAGGATGTGAAAATCTTACTTTCCGGGTCACTCTTCGAATTTTCTGACGCGGCAGAGGCTCGGAGTCGGAGGAGATTATAGTTACCTCTTCCTCGATGGCTTGGCTATTCCCCGTGTCTTCCTGAAAAGACTTAATGTCAGTAAGGTGATGATAAAAGAGTCGAGGGAGTTAAAAGTTACCTCTTCGTCATCGTCATCAGTATCATCAAGTTTCAACAATTCTGAAGCGCTTGGCTTCTTTTTCTTTGAGGTTCCTGGTTTGGCGGCTTTCCTTTCGGCTCTCTTGGCCGCTCTGGCTTGATTGGCCGCCTCATGGTCATACTTGACCTTCCAGAAGTTGTCATTGGCCTGTGAAAAATGATAAAGGGTTATGATTAAAAGCAAAGTATAACACAGTAGAGTATTTATTGAGGTTGATGACTCACTGCAGGGGCCAGGTTCTTCTTGCAGAAGGGAAGTAAGCCAAAGGCGTTACTAGTCACCGTGCCCTCTTTCCACAAGGTCCGGGTCATAACTTCAACCATATCATCTGGTAAGTCATCAGAGCTATGGCGCAGCGGGTCATCCTTCTCGCCAGAGTAAGAGCACATTAAGCCGGGGCGGCGGCTTAATGGGATCACCCGCCAGGAGATCCAGACTCGCACCAAGTAAATGCCACTCAAGCCATTGCCTAAGAGGGCTTTGATCTTCTTGATGGTAGGGGCAAGTGATAGACGTTCAACAGCGGTTAATTTATCCGGTAGCGGGTGATTGGATTCAAGGCACAGAGCGCGGAAGCCGGGCAAAGGGTTCTCATCAGCCGGAGAAATGTCCTGGCAATAAAACCACGTCTGGTTCCAGTACTTTGGGTGGCTGGGCAGTTTGGCATAAGGAAAGAGGCAGTCTCTCCGCCTCTGAATTGAGATGCCGCCGAGTTCCAGACTGGGCCCGTTGGCACGTTCGTTCTGCCGGTTTAAATAGAACAACACTCTGAATAAAAGTAGATTGGGATCTTCTCCAAGGTACACTTCGCAGAAAACTTGGAAGTTGCAAATATTTGACACGGAGTTGGGTCCAATGTCTTGAGGTCTGAGGTCAAAGAAATGCAAAACATCCCTGAAGAATTTTGAACCGGGTGGAGCAAGTCCCCGGCTCATATGATCCGTAAAAACAATCACCTCCCCTTCTTTGGGTTGAGGTTCCTCCACGGACGGGTCAGGAGCACGATAAGACATGACTTCCTTCTTGGGTAGATGGCCAGACTTCACAAATTCAGACAGTTTGCTTTCTGTGACAATGGACGGGGCCCAATTACAGGTCACAGGAGCCTTGGGAGCCTTAGGTGCCATGGCGTAAGTGGAAGCCTATGACAAAGTAAAAAAAATCCGGTTTAGCTCATAACCCGGAGGAGAGCATTATTAATTTATTCAAACTGGCGGCTTAAGAAGGGGCTTAATGACATATGGGTAACTATGCAGTGGTATTTAAGCCGCTACAGGTTTCAGAAACAGTTAAATTATTTAAAAGTCGTCAGAAGCAGGCAAGATTGACAACCGGGTTGTCTTAAGCCGGCCATATGGACTACCGTGGTTAAACAGATTCAACAGAGGTAGTTTTTTGGCTAAGTATGGAACAAACAGGTTTCACAAGCTGCGGCTATTATTTTGGATCAAATGGTCGTTCTAAATAGAAAAATTTCTAGACCTAAAAACAGGGCAAAGAAGTTCATACACTCCAAGGAGGCTTCTAAACAGGGGAAAAGAGATATGTTTGTATTCGAGATAAGCGCAAAACAATTACCACAGCAGTTCTACGCTATTTGATGATCCGAACAGAGCATTGGAGGTGAAAACGGTCAAGATTTTGGCTCAGACGGTGACGAAAACGGACGAACTCGAAGAAGCTCTAATGCAGATCTAGGAAAGGGAAGGAAGGGAACTTACGGATGTGGACGAGCTGCGGAAGTTCACCGTTGATTTCTAGTCAGATTTAGGTTGATGCAGCGGCCTGAGTCGGTGAAGACGAGGGGCTCGACGGCGGCAGCGGCGGAGCTCGAGCGGCAGAGAAACAGTGCGAGGAAGAAGATGACTGAAGAAGGAGAATGGGAAAGACCTAGGTCGCGCCTATTTATAAGGAAGGGCCGACTGAGACGGCGCGAGAAACGAGGAGACCAAAAACATCATTATCCAGCGTCCCCGACGCCTCGATTTTCAGAATGACCAGTAAAGGCAAAGATCCGTTGGAGGATATGACGGAGTAAAATATGAATTTAATTGAAGATGACGTCACGATGGGTTAACACAGAGCCAGAAGATGACGCCATGGTGGGTTAAGGCCTTTTGTGCAGACAGAAGATTGAAGGCTTGTTTTTAAGGTATTTTAAGATTGACATGAACTGGTTCAAATCAATCTGGGGCCTAATGTTGGGGATATAACTATTTGTGTAAGCCGCCCAGAAGGGGTAGGGTTACGCAAAGAAGGATTCATCAAAAGAAGCCCAAGACCAAGCCTGAAGATGGTGGTTCAATAAAGGTTCTAAGGCCCGTAGGCAACTTAAGGCCCATAGTGGTAAACTGCCATGATGGCATGACTTGTAACATAAGGTAGAATTAACTAGTCACCCAGCCGGACACTATTTATGAGCCGGCCGGGACTCTGTAGGCCATAGGGCGTCACCCGTGTATATAAGGGGACGACCCGCTGGCGGCTTAGGGAAAGAAACAACTCATCGAGAACCGGGCATAGCGTATCTCGCTCCCTGGTCATCGAAACCTCATCAATACCAACCCAACTAGACGTAGGCCTTCCTTCACCGTAAGGGGCTGAACTAGTATAACTCTCTCGTGTCCTTTGTCCCGATTAACCCCTTTAAGCTTCCTAGTTGCGATGGCTCCACGACTAAGTCCTTGCAAGAGGACATCTGCCGTGACAATTCCACGACACAAGGGTTGTGCAGAATGGAACAGTTGGATTACCCGTGCTCGTATTGATGAGAATCCCGCAATAAGGGGACATGATCTCTGCTGTGACAAGACATGTCAATGGAAACCGCATCTTGAAGCGTGGAGTCGCGGGATAAAAAACGGTTCGAAATAATAACCGGGAAGCGACGTGATGTCACGCTACAAAAAGTTGTGAGCAGATTGGACTCGTGAAATATTATACTCTCTGCGATTGTGTGTGGTATTTGTTTTGCAGAGCTGGACATGTTTCCTGTGTTCGAAGACTGCTTTGGAGTATTCAGAGGGGGAACCCACCTTGCAATGCCGAAGACAGTATGCGCGCCGGACATATCGTCATTGAAGCCTGGTTCAGGGGCTACTGAGGGAGTCCTAGACTAAGGGGTCCTCGGGCGTCCGGCCTATTGGACATGGGCCGGACTGATGGGCTGTGAAGATACAAGACTAAAGACTCTTACCCGTGTCCGGATGGGACTCTACTTAGCGTGGAAGGCAAGCTTGGCGTCCGGATATGAAGATTCCTTTCTCTGTAACCGACTTTGTACAACCCTAGTCCCCCCCCGGTGTCTATATAAACCAGAGGGTTTAGTCCATAGGGACAATCATAATCATACAGGCTAGACTTCTAGGGTTTAGCCATTACGATCTCGTGGTAGATCAACTCTTGTAATAATCATATTCATCAAGATCAATCAAGCAAGAAGTAGGGTATTACCTCCATAGAGAGGGCCCGAACCTGGGTAAACATCGTGTCCCATGTCTCCAGTTACCATCGACCTTAGACGCACAGCTCGGGACCCCCTAACCGAGATCCGCCGATTTTGACACCGACAGCGACCCCGCCCCCACCGAATCCCAGGAACCTGTAGAATCTCGAGTGGACCGCATCAGCGATCTCCCGGACGCCGTCTTTGGGGAGATCATCTCGCTTCTCCCCACCAAGGATTGCTGCCGCATCCAAGTCCTCTCAATTTGGTGGCGCCCTCTATGGCGCACCATGCCCCTAAAACTTGACTGTCATTAGCTATCTCTCTTCAATGATTTTGAAATCCCCAGAGCCATCATCTCCTCCCACCAGGGCTCTGTTCAAAGCCTCTGCATCCCGTCATGCTACCTGAGCAAGCATACCATGCCCTGCACGGTGGACGCCTGGCTGAAATCCCTGAATTCACAGAACTACAGCTGCTTGAGTTCTACTATTCCCCTGGAAATCACCTACCAGATACCGAACGCCATGTACTTTTGCCCTCAGCACTAATATCCATCTCGTGGTTTTCCTCCTCTCTCCACACCGCCACCTTTGCGTTGTGCTACCTACCAGACAATCTGGTACTAAACCTTCGACTCCCATTTCTCAAGAAACTTTCACTTGTGTGGGTTCGTATATAGGAGGCCTCATTGCACAACATCATCCACTCCAGTTGCCCTACCGTGGAGTGCTTGGTGCTTGTTTTCACTGTTAGAGTCGGTTCTCTCCAAATAAAGTCGCCTAACCTTGTATGAATTGGAATTTCTTTCAACGGAAGGCAGCTCATCATCCAAGATGCCCATTCACTTCAAAGGTTGATCCTTGATTCTAGTTATTCACCGTCACAAATAACCGTCCTCTCTGCGCCTAAACTGGAGACCTTGGGTGTAATACATGATCTCTGTGCTCATTTCAAGATGGTGTTTGGCTCCATGGTTATTCAGGTACTTTATATTATCATCTATACTTGTAACCATCAGCTACATTTTAAATTTCTGCGCATAAGTTATATATCATCTTGGAGTACACATTTTGTACTAATATTATGTTCTATGCTCAGTGAAGAGTTTCTCCATGGATAGCCTATCAATGGTGCTGGATTCTGTCAAGATCTTATATATCCAAATGAATAGTTCTAATCTGAACAAGATTATTAGCTTGCTGCAATGCTTTCCATGTTTGGAGAAGTTGTATATAAAGGTGATAATTTCACGCACATTGGAAGCCCGCATATAGTGTACTAGAATTAACCGTTCAGTTGTTGCTCTTTCGACACTCTTTTTTTAGACCTTAACTGTTTTCAATCTTCATGTCTATTTAGGCAACAGGACGGGGTAAGAAAGTTATAACCAATCAGTGGATTCATAAGCACCGGGATTTTCTCACTTCTCATGACATTCGATTGAAGACAATAACGCTAGAACAATATGTAGCCAACCATGCAAACACTAGATTTGTCACATTCTTCCTGCTGAATGTGAGGTTACTATTGTCCATCAGGCTTCAGTTTATCAACAGCATGGTTTTGACGGATGGGTATGTCGAAGAGCAAAAAAAGGAGTTTCAGGTGGACAAAAGAGCTTCTGAACGTGTCGGGCTCTATTTACAACATATTGTGGTCATAATTCAGTAAATTTTACGACCCATGATGTTCATTCTATGGACCTGACCGATCCATCTGACCGTGACTGCCGAAAACAGTGCTGGAGTTAGATGTTGTTGCCCTTTTCAACCTAGGTTTTGTCTAAACTTGATGAACAATTAACCCTCGTGCTTTTGTACAGTTTGTAAGTTGGAGTTAGATGTTCTTGCCCTTTTCAACTCTACTGTGACTATCATATTTTCTTTGAAACAAGGCAAATGGCTTGCCATTCGTTTAATTTAGAGTGAAATATTGTAACAAATCCCAACCAAGGGAAATAACATCACTCTCGTCGGCTGCTTGAGCTCACAGTGCATTACAGAAGCCAAGTGATTAGCCCCCACTAGCACCCACAAACTTATTTTGAACTAGCACACTAAATGGGCTATAAATTTTCATACACATATGCTAGTTAAGTTGAAACTCCTAAATTAAAGCGCAAGCAACAAAACTACTTTTTTGAAGGTGCGGAGCGTTGAAGAAGAGCATAGCTTGATTAACACAACTAAGGTTGCATGACCATGACAGATTTGGATTCTGACATTTGGGACCCACGGGGAAATAGCCTATCCAAGGTGGTGTCGACTTACTAGCTAGTCAACAAACGATTCTGCCTACTAGTCGTTGGATTGACTTCCAACATCTGTCGTGTATCTTCTATCTCTTGTCTTCTTCCTCTAGCCACCCAAACCAAACCAACCCATCGGCTCCGCCTGCTCCCGCCTCCCATGGCTGGCTGCGCCTCCGCCGCCCTACCGTACCCTCCAACGTTGGCCAGTCCCTCCCTCTATTCCCCCACATGTCCTGTTATTCTCCAGTGATGTCAGCCCCAACACGCACCCGCACCCGAACCAGTCAACCCTCGTACTCCCCTCCGCCTGCGACTGGACGTGTGCATCTTCCACTGCTCTTGTTCGTTCCGTCCGAGGCCTGGTCATCGTCCTTCGCCTTGGTTCGCTTGCCGTGCGCGGTGCGCCTCCCTCTTGCAATTTTAACAACCGAGAGGAATAAGGAGATGAATGTACGTGGAGAGGATGACAGTAGGGACCCACCAGCGTCATGACAGTACGCAAGCAAGTGCCTTGTTATTACAAGCCCAAAAAATGGCTCCTCCTAATGGTTGGACATCTGGGGCTCACGCCATTGTCAACGTAGTCAATAAACGAGAGAATTACACAACGAGCGGCTGACACCAGGGACCCCGCAGGTCGCACAGTTGTTATTTACTTTTTTAGGAACAAGAAGTTGTTATTTATACTAGTTTTAGCGACGGATCACGGTAACAATGGGGTTGTGGCCCATATAGCCAGGGTTTTATTTATGTTTACCACATCATGAGCCCAGTTGTGTTTTTTTCTTGCTGAAAATGGCTAGCCCAGTTCTATTTTTTAAAAGTAATACCCAAACGAGGCCTACTTGCTTTATCAGCCCTGCTGGGCAGCAAATCCTTCAAGACGAGGAGAGTTTCATTCTGTTTGCCTAGAAAATGGGCTATCAGTAATGAGAAATGGGTTGTACATTTTTAAAACACATCAAACCAGGAATTAGTTTCAATTTTTTTCACTACAAGATTTTAAATTCCATTGATTTTTATGCATGGACAATTATTTGGAGTTTATATTTATATAAATTGTTTTTCAAAATAGTTTGAATGTGACTCGATATTTTGGGATTAAAAACAGTTGACCGCACCGAAATATGCAAAATTTCGTATAATTTTTAAGCGTGGACACAATATGGGGTGTAATGCTAACAAAAAGAAGATGGGCTCCAAAAATATTCTCAAGAATTAGCAAATGGGCTGTAAATTATTAGAAATAATGGCAGATCGGTTGTATGCTATTTCCCATAGATTTGAGGCTGACTTGCGCGCCTACTACAGGTTGACACGTATGCTTTCGTAAAAAAAGGTTGACGCACACGCAACGCCGTGTCAACTTAGTCAAGACACGAGAGCAGTGACTATTGGATGTCCATCCAATAGCCGTCGTGCTTCTTCAATCTCTGCTCTCCCTGCTCCAGCCGCTCAAACAAGCACCGGCGGGACTGCCTGCTCCCTCCTCCTGTGGCCGACTGTGCTGTCGCGCAGGCCTCAACGCCCCACCGTACTCCCATCGCTGGCCTAGCCATCCCTCTACTCACCCACACCTGTTGTTATTCTCCGGCGACGGCAGACAAACCAGTAAACCCTCGTACTCCCCTCCGCGTGGGAAACAACTGCCGAGTCTTCCCTGGCTCTGTGTCGTTCCCTCCCTGGTGCTCTCCGCACGGTGTGGTTAACGTGGTCAACGAACGACATCCATCGGAAGTGGACTGTACGTGGAGAGGCTGGCAGCTGGGTCCATGGCCCCACGCAAGGAAATGCCTCCTTATTACGCGCAAAATAATGATTCCTCCACCTAACAGCTGGGACCCACCGGAAGGGCCTTTGTATTTTGTGAAAAAATGTTCCCCCGCTGACAGGTCAGACCCACCAGCTATATCTTCGCAGGCAAGAAAGTGCCTTCTTATTACGCACAAAAAATGAATACTCCCCCTGCTAGCTGGGACCCACCATAGTGGGAGGCTGACTTGTGGGCCTACTAAGTTGACGGGGATGGAGGGCTTTGTCAACTTAGTCAATATGAACGATTCTAGCTCCAGTGACCGTACGATGTCCATCCAACGGCTGTGGTGCTTCTTCAACCTTTGGTCTTCTTGCTCCAGCCGCCCAAACCAGCGTCGGTCGTGCCGCGTGCTCCTGCCTCCCGTGGTCGGCTATGATGCCGCAGAGGCCTCACCGCCCCCTAGTACTCCCACCGCTGGCCAGGCCATCTCTCTACTTACCCACACCCCCTATTATTCTATGGCGACGGCAGCCTCACACCGCAGCCGAACTAGTGAACCCTCATACTTCTATCCGTGTGGGAATCCACTGCCGCGTCTTCCCCGGCTCCGCTTTGTCCCCTTCCTAGGCCTCGCTGTCGTCCACCGCCCTGGTGCTCTCAGCGCGGCGTGGTCAACATGGTCAAGGAACGACTTCCATCGGAAGAGTACTGTGCGTGGAGAGGCTGACAGCTGGGTCCACGGCCGCAGTAAGGAAGTGCCTCCTTATTACATGAAAAATAATTATTCCTCCACCTGACAGCAGGGACCCACCGGAGGGCACCGTATTTTGCAAAAAAACATTCCCCCCTGACTGCTGGGACCCACCAGCTACATCTTCGCACGCAAGGAAGTGCCTGACAGTCGGGACCCACCTGGTTGAAGCGTACGTGGCGTTGTCATTCTGGTCGTGAACGTGTACGTACATACGATCGGTCTGTCTGCAGGCTGCAGCAATGAACCGTGGCCGTGTAAGGAAGGGCACGTGTCGTAGTATAGGCGCGTACGTGTCGTAGTAGAGGCGCGCACGTAGCATGTCACGCAGTCCCGTTAATATCGTGTACACGTACGTACAACCAAGGTGCAAGAAAGTAAATACGGCCACGTACGTACATACGGGCGGGGTCTCGAACGCTTACTCGCGCATACGTACGGCCAGGGCTCGTGTACATGGTTGGGTCGAAACAAAGAAACTGCGTCGTCGTGTTCATCGAGAGCCAACCGGCTTGGACGGAATAGCCGATCGAAACGAGGCCTGGTGTACCACAGAATGGAGGAAACAGCCTTGTATTCAACCAGACACGGTCGAAATGGGATCCTGTTCATCGGGAGGGGCTGGCGTACTGAAAACAGAGGAAACGGACTTCTCTTGGACCTCATACGGTCGAAACGGGGTCCTGTTGATTGGGAGGGGTGTGGCGTACCACAAAATGGAGGAAACAGACTTGTGTTGGAGCGCTACGTTCAAAACGGGGGTCCTGTACATCGGGAGGGGTGTGGCGTACCACAAAATGGAACTCCATGGGCTACTGTTCATCCCCACCGTCGACCTCCTCTAGCCTCCACGGGCTACTGTTCATCCAACGTCGACCTCCTCCAGCTTCCACCTATGATTATTCATCCACGGGCTCCTGTTCATCCAGCCTCCGCCGCTCCTCCACCGACTATTGTTCAACCAGCCCTCTCCACGGGGTCCTGTTCAACCACCCCTCCACGGGCTACTGTTCATCCAGCCCTCCACCGGCTACTGTTCAACCAGCCCTCCATGGGGTCGTCCTGTTCAACCAGCCCTCCATGGGGTCGTCCTGTTCATCCAGCAGCAACAGCCTCTACTACCACGGGGTCATGTTCATCCACCCCTCCCCCACCGGGAACTGTTCATCCAACCCACCCCCAACAACGCTCACTGTTCATCAAGAGGCAGCATCGATCGGCTTCAGTTAGCAGCAGCAACGAACGAATCACTTGGGTTCAGTTAACACCAAGGGATTGATCGGGGTTCAGTAACGTAGCTAGTGCAATCGCTCGGGTTCAGTTAGAGCCCATCGCCTCGCTCGTGTTCAGTTAGAGTGCAATGCCTTGCACACACGCGCGTATGTGTACGAGAGAAACGCGCAAACCTCCATGCATCGCTCGGCCCCGACCACCCACCATAACCGGGAACTCCCTGATATTTTCCTCGCCCTCGCTTCTACCACGTTTTTTCTGTTATGGACAGCCCAAAGAATGTCATGCAGCTGCGTCTCCGGTCCGCCCAGGACGAAAAGCCCATTTTGTCATGATTTTTTGTCATATAAGTAGGAGCCCACCAAATCTGTGATGATACCAGATTTTGTCAGAATTATCATCATAGAAGTGTCATAAGCATGACAGAAAAAAATTCGTTCGGCCCAAAATATCACGGATGTGTCTTTTTTAATAGTGAATACAGACCGTTCAAGCAACTGCCCAAGAGCAATCCACTTATTATTTCAGCTTGTCATTCTTCTTCACATCCTTCTCACTGTAATTAATTGCAAAGCTGATTGTTGACAACTGTAATGAGTGGAAGAGCACTGGTCACTCTTATTTAACCGGCGATTTAGCACAGTGTGAGGGGAAGAACGCAACAAACCACAGCGGCGGGCCGAAACAGCGGAGTCCAAGGCAGTGGGGTCGCGCCACGACGAAGGCATCCAAGCGGGTCGGCGGATCGGGGCCGCAGTCATAGTAGCTAAGGCGGAGGTAGAGACGGCATCTGTCAGCTTGAGTGAAAGCGGGTCCGTAGGTCGCAGCTGCAGTGGCGAGGCAACGGCTAACCCCGCGGTCAGTTCAGCAGCAGTTTTCAACTCGTCCATTGGATGTAGCTCCGTAGAGGCTAGTATGTAAAGCTTTTGCAGCCAAACAAAACTCCATAGCTAGCACGGTGAGAAGACGGCGGGTCGACCGCAGCACTGGAGGCGATTTGGCATGGACGCAGGGCCACTTGGAAGTGGCGGAGGCAGGTCGGCGGGTCAGTCGAGCCACGGGTCAGAGGCGGATCAAGGCCGCGCTGGCGGAGACGGCGACGGACTGGTACTAACACTCAGTAGCCGAGTAGCAGTTCAGTATACTCAGCTTGCATCTTACCTTAGAAATCTCTACCACTAACAGAACCATGCACTCTGTCACATTTCTTGAGAATTGGACGAATAGCAATAGTATTCATAGTCACATAATTGACTAGCAGTCTGCCTTCTTGAACCACGATTTGTTGATCATCTAAGAAGCATTGAGCCATTGACGTAGGTGCCACATATACTGTTGCCATCAATGTGCAAGAACTGTAGTCAGAGGCATCCGAAAATTCATCCTCAGTACTTGTAGTAGATGACAAAGCACGGGGGGAGGCGGCTTGAAGCGGCACCGCGGCGTCTGCGGCTGCGACGACGGCGACCGGTGACTCAGCGCGAAGCCGAGCAAGGGGCGGCCTGAAAACGGCAGCGGCCCGTGGCGAGTCAAAGTTGGGCGGCTCTCGGAGGCGGCCAGGCGGCACAACGACATAGCTGGGCCAGTGTGACATCGGGCGGCGCAAGGTGAGGGCGGCTCGGAGTCGAACATTGTCAGGCAAGGCGGCTTGGTACCTCCGCAGCTGAGTAGGCCGCTCGGCGGAGGCGACTCCCGATGGCTCTAGAGCCACGGCGGGTCAAAGAAGTGGCGGCTTTGACCACAGCAGCAGCTTAAGAGGCAGACCGGCGGCATTAGCAATTTGAAACAGTGCCGGCTTGCGGTAGAGACTCCGGCGGGCGGCGGCTCACAGTAGTAGCGACCAGCCGGACCAGAGAACGGGCGAAAGTGACTCACCAGCAAAGGCGGCGCGCCGACGGCTTAGATAAAGGTGCGTGAGTCGGGGCAACTCTACACACGACAGGGGTGGCTCAACACGGCCCCGACGGCTCAACAGGCAGCAGGGGCGACTCAGTACTGCCATGGCGGCTCAAGGCAGGTGGACTGTGATTCGGAACAGAGCTGTTCAGGGGCGGCTAGCGTGAAAATGGCCATAGCTGAGGCTGGCCAATAGGCGAGGCTGTAGGAAACTAAGTCCACATCCGGGTCCTATTTCTTTTTCCCAAACAGCAACTTAGCAACGAGAGGAGTCTGCGAGGGCAGAAGCGCGACGGAGGAGAGCCGACGAAGCTATTGAGACGGAGAGAGAACCATGGCGGAGGCGTAGTCCGGTGGCTCAGCGTGCAGCGGCTGTGGCGGTCGGCGGCTCAAGGTGTGCCCACAGCTACAACTGCGGAGGCAGCAGCCGAACTGAAGCGGTCCATGGCAGCAGTAGAGGGAAAACAAGCCTGGTGCGTGACTGCGGCGGCGGAGACAAACTACAGCGGCTGACGAGACGGCCAGCGGCCGACACGCGGTGGCTAAGATGGAGGTGACTCGCAGGCGCGGCCTTGCACAGAGCGGCTCAACGATGAGGCCGGCGGGGCTGCGGGCCAGGTTGGAGTGGTTTGACGGCAGCGGAGGAGCGGAGGCTCAGCTTCGGCAACAAGCCGGCGGAAGGCCGTCTCAGGGCGTGCTATGTTGGTCGTGGCGGCTTAGGCCCGGCCAGAAGAGGTACGACAGCTCAGGCGGCCCGCAGCGGCAGCCTGGCGCGCCAGTTTTGCGGCAGAAATAGCGAGGCGGACCGACGAAGGCGGCCCAAGGTGCGGCCGGCTCGACATGTGACAGTGGCGGCTTGAGGTCGTGGCCTCTACGGGGGGTCGAGGAGACGCTTGGAAGCGGAGACCAGGCGGCTTGGGGCGGCACAAGGCGCAGCGGGCACAAGACAGACCCCAGCGAGTCGAGGCGGAGTCGGCTTGAGGCGCCGCTGCGGCCACGCAGCGGCGGTTTAAAGGTGACGACGGCGAGGTGAAACGGCGCGACGAGGCCACGGAGGCTTGGTGGCTGTACCCCGGGGGAGCTACGACGACATTGGCGAGTCAAAGGGCGCGGTCAGCTCGGGACCAGCTTTGACAGATTCCGCTTCGTTCTCAAATTTGATAGATCTCATACGAGGACTTGCACACAGTAGGCCTTCGGCATTCCTTTTTGTGCTGACAGTTAAATCTGGAGTAATCGAGATGTAGCAGCCTTTAGCAGATTGCATTGAAACTTGAAGCAAACATGGAAGCGTGGACAAAACAGCCACAACTCGGCGGATCACAAAAAACAGCCGCAATGGAAAATTTCTGGTCCGTCTCGGTGCAATCGACGACTGATGGATCCTTACACTTCTCATTATAAAAAAATTCTCGTCTCGGACTCGGCGGATCTTCATGGTGCTCGTAGCGGCTGCTTAGGCTGGTCACAATGGAAAGGAACTTAGAAGTAACATCACACACTTCAATGCAACTTTGCTTATGTGGCACATTTAATGAAGAGAGAGGTGCTTGTGGTAACTAGCTAAGTTACCGGAACATCACACACTCCAAGAAGCAATGAGTTTATAACCTAATAAATACATGGTTGCATGACACTACATAGATGTTCCTACCCACTGTGGAGGTAGTAACATAGTCTAGGAAAACGTGAAGTTCCTAACTTATGTTCTTGCCCATTGTGACCAGCCTTAGCATGCAACCCTAAAAACTTCCAAATCTTAATTTCGTACGCGCTGTTCCGACTGCTGGTTGACGTAGATCCTTCTGAAACCAACTTTCTTCATCCGAAAAATTATGAACTTATCGATCCCTGAGAAAATATCCCTTCAAGAACTCATCACCACCGTGCGCTAGCCCCACGGTGGGCGCCAACTGTCGTGGATTTGTCACGGCAGATGTCCTAGTGTGAGGACTTAGTCATGAGGCCAACGCATCTATGTAGTAGCTTGAGAGGGGTTCAGTGGGACGAGAGACGCGAGATTTTTTTACCCAGGTTCGGCCCCTCACGGCGGAGGTATAAGCCTACTCCTACTTCATTGATATTGATGATGATGATCACCATTACAAGGGTGCTCTATCTCGAGAGCTATTGACTTGCCTGTCTCTCTAGACTTGTCCAACTTGTCCCTCTTGGGGTGCCCTATCCCTCCTTATATAAGTTGGAGGGGCGGGTTTACATGACTAGTCCTAATAGGATTAGGATTACTCTATTACAAGTGGAGTCCTAGTCTTGCTTCCTTTGTAAGGGAATATTCCTTATGTCTTCTTTGTCAAGCCGGCCCACCATCACGTGAGTTGGCCTCCCCATGAGTCGCCTTATGGGCCACCGGGTCTTGTCGCTCCTCTGTCCCGCCTACCGGGTCACCATGAATCACCAGGCCCGACTGGGTCATCAGTGGGTGGAGAGATCCGGGCGGGTCACTTAGTGAGTCGCCAAGTCAGGGCGGGTCACTAGTGAGTCACCAAGTCTGGTCGGGTCATACTTCCTGCCGAGTCATACCACGGGATATATCCCCGACAATTGTCCACATCTTTTTTCTTTTGCGTACCGCATAATTCCAAAAATGTGTTAAGATGGGATGCGGCATCCTCATTAGGAGTACCGGAAAATTGATCTTTCATAACAAGATTCAGCAAAGCGGCCGGCATTAATATCATAAGACTCCGCACTAGTGGCGGGAGGAGCAATTGGAGTGATAATAAAATCATTGTTGTTGGTATTGGAGAAATCACACAACTTGGTGTTCTCTTGAGTCATCGTGACTACGCAACAAGATTGCACTCAAAAACAGATCTGACGAGAAAACAGTGTATGAAAAAGAGGGCGGATAAAACGGCAGATTTTTGTGAAGTGGGGGAGAGGAAAACGAGAGGCAAATGGCAAATGATGCAAATTGCAAGGAGATGAGATTTGTGATTATGAACCGGGTAGATGTTGGAGATGTCTCCCCGGCAACGGTGCCAGAAAGTTCCTTTGATGTCTCTTGAGATGCGTCGGTGTTTCCCCAAGGAATAAGGGGGGATGCAGCACAACAACGGTAAGGTGTTTCCCTCAGTGATGAGACCAAGGTTATCGAATCAGTAGGAGAACCATGCAACACTACGTAAACGGTACCTACACACAAATACCAAATACTTGCAACCTGATGCGTTAAAGGGGTTGTCAATCCCTTTCGGGTAGTGGTGCCAAAAAGTGATGTAAGGATAGGATAAAATTGTAGTAGATTGATAGATGCAAATAAAAGTAAATAAAATGCAACAAGGTATTCTTGGGTTTTTGATAATATAGATCTGAAAATAAAAGAAACAAACAAAAGATAAGGCAATTGGCAATATGGATCTGAAAGTATATTATAGGAAAATAGACCCGGGGGCCGTATATTTCACTAGTGGCTTCTCTCGAGAAAATAGCAATGGTGGGTAGACAAATTACTGTTGGGCAATTGATAGAAAAGCAAATAATTATGACGATATCCAAGATAATGATCATGTATATAGGCATCACGTTCAAGATTAGTAGACCGACTCCTGCCTGCATCTACCACTATTACTCCACACATCGACCGTTATCCAGCATGCATCTAGTGTAGTTCATGGAAAAATGGAGTAATGCAATAAGAACGATGACATGATGTAGAAAAGATATATTCATGTAGGAATAGACCCCATCTTTTTATCCTCAATAGCAATGATACATGTGTGCCTTGCTGCCCCTTCTGTCACCGGGAAAGGACACCGCAAGATCGAACCCATTACAAAGCACCTCTTCACATTGAAGGATAAATAGATCAAGTTCGCCAAACAAAACCCAAATATCAGAGAAGAAATATGAGGCTATAACAATCAAGATTGGATATTAAATCAAGGCAAATCTGATCAGAAACTCGCAATGGATCAGATCCCAACAAACACACTGCAAAGAGTCATTAAATCAAATAGATCTCCAAGAGACCGTTGTATTGAGATACAAAGAGAGAAAAAGCCATCTAGCTACTACCTACGGACCCGTAGGTCTGAGTTGAACTACTCACGCATCATCGAAAAGGCACCAATGAGGATGATGAACCCCTCTGTGATGGTGTCTAGATTGGATCTGGTGGTTGTGGAACTTGCGGCAGCTGGAATTGATTTTCGTCAACTCCCCTAGGGTTTCTGGGGCAAGGAGGTATTTATAAAGCAAAGAGGCGGTGCAGGAGGCCGCCGAGGTGGGCCCAACCCACCTGGGCGCGCGTGGGGGCCCAGGCACGCTCTGGTGGGTTGTTCCCCTCGGGGCACCCCCAGGTGCTTCTCTGGCCTACCTGGTGTCTTCTAGTCCAGAAAAAACCACAAAAAGTTTCGCTGCATTTGGACTACGTTTGATACTGATTTTCTGCGATGTAAAAAACAAGTAGAAAACAGTAACTGACACTTGGCACTATGTCAATAGGTTAGTCCCAAAAATGATTGTAAAACATCCAAGAATGATAATATAACAACATGGAACAATAAAAAAATATAGATATGTTGGAGACGTATCAACCGTATGTCATATATCGCACACACCATCATCTGGCTGCCCAATTATGTTGTTTCGCCTCATCACAAACAGTTTATTCGAGTGAACTGTATGCCGTATATCGCACACACCTTCACCTGGCTGCCAGTTTCTATTGTTCTGCCTCATCGCAAACAGTTCATTGAACTAAACCGTATGCCCCATATCGCACACGCAACTAAAATCGGAACCGTGTTTGATGTATCTGCCATCACAAACATTTTGCATCTTTTGACTGTTTTTTCCATCGTTGTTTGCGATTAATGCATCACACACAGTTTTGTCCGAGGGTCTCTGATTGTAGTGTCGCGTTAGCAGCATCCGCATTAGTGTTGCATAATATCTTTTGTCCTACCCTCCTGTGGAAGCGGGGTCCACAAGGAAATCTAAGGGATATTAAGGCGTCCTTTTAATAGAGAATCAGAATGAAGCATTAACACATAGTGAATACATGAACTCCTCAAACCACGATCATCACTAGAGCGAAACCCCATTGTTATCACTTTGGGGTCTACGGATCATAACACATAATAGGTGCATACAACTTGCAAGATAGGATCCAAAACTAATTTATATTCATGAAAACACAATAAGTTCATATCTGAAATCATGGCACTCGGGCCCTAGTGACAAGAATTAAGAATAGCAAAGTCATAGCAACATCAATCTCAGAACATAGTGGATACTAGGGATCAAGCCCTGACAAATTGATTCGATTACATGATAAATCTCATCCAACTCCATCACCATCCAGCAAGCCTATGAAGGAGTTACTCACTCACGATGATGAGCATCATGGAATTGTTGATGGAGAAGGGTTGGTGATGATGCGGACGATGGATCCCCTCCTGTAGCCCCGAATGGACTCCAGATCAGCCCTCCCGATGAAGAACATGAGGTGGCGGCGGCTCCGTATCGTAAAACGCGATGATTTCTTCTCTATTTTTTCTCCGCGAGACGGTACTTATGGAGTTGGATGCTGAAAGTGCGACTATCCCTAGGTGGTTTTGGTAATTCATAACAACATATAGCTCATTGAGCTAATGCTATTCCAAGACAATTATTTCAGGAAAGCTCAATGATTGGCATGGCATGGATGGTGAAAGTGGAACCCTCAAAATGCTAAGGACAAATGATTGGCTCAAGCTCAAAAGCTCAAGACTCTTCATTTTACATTTTAGTGATGCAAGATCACATTGAGTCCATAGGAAAAGCCAATACTATCAAGGAGGGATGAGGTGTTGCTTAATAAGCCTTTTGCTCCATGTGCTTAATGATATGCTCCAAAATCCTCAGCTACTTTCCCATATCCACATATGACCTAAACCCTAAGCCAAACTCGGTCCTACCGATTCTTTCAATCCGGCGCCACCGAGTTTCACATGTCATAGCCACTGCCAAAACCCTAGCAAATCGGTTCTACCGATAGGGATCTCGGTCTCACCGAGATGGGATTGCAATTTCTCTATTTACCTTTCGTAACTTTTCGGTCTCACCGAAAGAGCGAATCGGTCCCACCGAGATTGCAATGTAAACTCTCTGTTTCCCTTTTGTAACATTTCGGTCTCACCGAAAGAGCAAATCGGTCCCACCGAGTTTACCTGACCAACTCTCTGGTTAGCTTATTACCAAATCGGTCTCACCGAGTTTGTGTAATCGGTCTCACCGAGATTACGTTATGCCCTAACCCTAACCATATCGGTCCTACCGAGTTGCATGTCAGTCCCACCGAAAATCTCTAACGGTCACTAGGTTTACTATTTCGGTCCGACCGAGTTTGTTGATTCGGTCCCACCGAGATTGGTAAATTGTGTGTAACGGTTGGATTTTGTGTGGAGCCTATATATACCCCTCCACCTCCTCTTCACTCGTTGAGAGAGCCATCAGAACATATCTACACTTCCAACTCATATGTTCTGAGAGAGAACCACCTACTCATGTGTTGAGGCCAAGATATTCCATTCCTACCATGTGAATCTTGATCTCTAGCCTTCCCCAAGTTGCTTTCCACTCAAATCTTCTTTCTACCAAATCCAAATCCTGTGAGAGAGAGTTGAGTGTTGGGGAGACTATCATTTGAAGCACAAGAGCAAGGAGTTCATCATCAACACACCATTTGTTACTTCTTGGAGAGTGGTGTCTCCTCGATTGGCTAGGTGTCACTTGGGAGCCTCCGACAAGATTGTGGAGTTGAACCAAGGAGTTTGTAAGGGCAAGGAGATCGCCTACTTCATGAAGATCTACCGCTAGTGAGGCAAGTCCTTCGTGGGCGATGGCCATGGTGGGATAGACAAGGTTGCTTCTTCGTGGACCCTTCGTGGGTGGAGCCCTCCGTGGACTCGCGCAACCGTTACCCTTCGTGGGTTGAAGTCTCCATCAACGTGGATGTAGGATAGCACCACCTATCCGAACCACGGGAAAAACATTCGTGTCTCCAATTGCGTTTGAATTCTCCAAACCCTTCCCTTTACATTCTTGCAAGTTGCATGCTTTACTTTTCACTGCCTATATACTCTTTGCATCCTTGCTTGAATTGTGTGATGATTGCTTGACTTGTCCTAAAGTTGCTAAAATCTGCCAAGAACTAAAATTGGGAAAAGGTTAAGTTTTTATTTGGTTAAGTAGTCTAATCACCCCCTGAGGGAGTCCTGGATTAGGGGGTGTTCGGATAGCCGAACTATATCTTCAGCCGGACTCCAGGACTATGAAGATACAAGATTGAAGACTTCGTCCCGTGTCCGGAAGGTTCTTTCCTTGGCGTGGAAGGCAAGCTAGGCGTGCGGATATTCAAGATCTCCTACCAATGTAACCGACTCTGTGTAACCCTAACCCTATCCGGTGCCTATATAAACCGGAGGGTTGTAGTCCGTAGGACGAACACATCATAACCATCATCATACCCATGGGCTAGCTTCTAGGGTTTAGCCTCCTTGATCTCGTGGTAGATCTACTCTTGTACTACCCATATCATCAATATTAATCTAGCAGGAGTAGGGTTTTACCTCCATCGAGAGGGCCCGAACCTGGGTAAAATAAAGTGTCCCTTGTCTCTTGTTACCATCCGACCTTGACGCACAGATCGGGACCCCCTACCCGAGATCCGCCGGTTTTGACACCGACATTGGTGCTTTCATTGAGAGTTCCTCTGTGTCGTCACCTTTAGGCCCGATGGCTCCTTTGATCATTAACAACGATGAGGTCCAGGGTGAGACTTTTCTCCCCGGACAGATCTTCGTCTTCGGCGGCTTCGCTCTGCGGGCCAACTCGCTTGGTCATCTGGAGCAGATCGACAGCTACGCCCCTGGCCATCAAGTCAGGTTGGGAAGCCTAAACTACACGGCAGATATCCGCGGAGACTTGATCTTCGACGGATTCGAGCCACAGCCAAGCGTGCCGCACTATCTCGAGGGGCATGATATAGCTCTGCCTCCAAACAGTGTCCTGGAGGCCGCATACGCTCCGGCCCCGATCCTTGATTCGGAGCCCGCTGCGTTCTTTGAAGATGAACGGTTGGACGTCACCTCGGGGGCTGCGATCTTAAAGGCCATTGAGCCTAACGCGAGCCCCGCGCTCCGCATGGCCTGTGACTCCAAGGAGCCGGACTCTTCTCCGAACTTCGGGTCGTCCGTGCCCCCGCCGATCGAATCAGATTGGGCGCATGTAATGGAGTTCACCGCCGCGGACATCTTTCAGTATTCACCTTTTGGTGATATTCTGAATTCTTTCAAGTCTCTCTCTTTGTCAGGAGAGCCCGGGCCAAACTATGGCCTGCGAGGTTGGGATTCGGACGACGAAGAAATTCAAAGCCCACCCACCGCCCACTTAATAGCCACTGTCGACGATATATCCGACATGCTCGACTTCGGCTCTGAAGACTTCGACGGTATGGACGATGAAGGAGGAGACAAGCAAGAACCAGCACCTGTAGGGCGCTGGACCGCCACCTCGTCATACGACATATACATGGTGAATGCTCCAAAAGATGGAGATGGCGATGGAACAGCGGAGGATGGCACTTCGAAAAAGCCTCCAAAACGCCGACGTCAGCGGCGCCGTTCCAAATCCCGCCACAGCAGAAACGGTGATTCCGGCACGGGAGATAATACTACCCCGGACAGCGCCGAAGAACACCAAAACCAGCAGGATTCGGCACAGGAAGATGGAGAAGACCGCCCTCATGAGAGACCGGCAGAGCGAGAGGTCGAGGACGATAACTACATGCCTCCCTCCGAAGACGAGGCAAGCCTCGACGACGATGAATTCATCGTACCATCAGACCCCACCGAACAAGAGCGCTTTCAACGCAGGCTTTTAGCCACGGCGAACAGCCTAAAGAAAAAGCAGCAACAGCTTAGAGCTGATCAAGATTTGCTAGCTGACAGATGGACTGAAGTCCTTGCGGCCGAAGAGCATGAGCTTGGACGCCCCTCCAAAAACTATCCTAAGCGCAGGCCGCTACCCCAATCAAAGGAGGAAGCCCAAGACATGGCAGATCGGCCACCTCGCGGCCACGACAGAGAAGCCTGTCGAACATCCAAACAAGCCATGCCCCGCAACCGCTTTACCAAGGCACGGGAACACGAACCAGACCTGCGAGACGTCCTGGAGGACAAGGCAAGGCAAACAAGACCGATCTATGGATCGCGCGGACGCCCGACGGCACGTGATAGTTTTCACTCTGGACACAATAAATCCGGCCGGGCCGAACACAACAGGCACAGCTCCTCCGAACTGCGTCGAGACATAGCCCAGTACAGGGGCGCCGCACACCCACTATGCTTCACAGGCGAAGTAATGGATCATAGAATCCCAGAGGGTTTTAAACCCGTCAAGATCGAGTCGTACGATGGTACGACAGATCCGGCAGTATGGATTGAGGACTATCTCCTCCACATCCACATGGCACGTGGCGATGATTTGCACGCCATCAAATATTTACCCCTTAAGCTTAAGGGACCAGCCCGGCACTGGCTTAACAGCCTCCCCGCAGATTCGATCGGCTCTTGGGAGGACCTGGAGGCCGCATTCCTCGAAAACTTCCAGGGGACCTACGTACGGCCACCGGACGCTGACGACCTAAGCCACATAATCCAGCAGCCAGAAGAATCGGCCAGGCAATTCAGGACACGGTTCCTAACAAAGAAAAATCAGATAGTCGATTGTCCGGATGCATAGGCCTTAGCAGCCTTCAAGCATAACATCCGTGACGAGTGGCTTGCCCGGCACCTGGGACAGGAAAAGCCGAAATCCATGGCAGCCCTCACGACACTCATGACCCGCTTTTGCGCGGGCGAAGATAGCTGGCTAGCTCGCAGCAACAACTTATCGAAGAAGCAAGGTAATTCAGATACCAAGGACAAAAGTGGCAGGTCACGACGGAATAAACAGAAACGCCGCGTCAGCAGCGACAACAATGAAGATACGACAGTAAACGCCGGATTCAGAGGCCATAAATCCGGTCAGCGGAAAAAGCCATTCAAAAAGAATACCCACGGCCCGTCCAGTTTGGACCGAATACTCGACCGCTCGTGCCAGATTCACGACACCCCCGAAAGGCCAGCCAATCACACCAACAGGGATTGTTGGGTGTTCAAGCAGGCAGGCAAGTTAAGAGCCGAAAACAAAAACAAGGGGCTAGACAGCGATGACGAAGAGGAGCCCAGGCCGCCGAACAACAACGGACAGAAGGGGTTTCCCCCACAAGTGCGGATGGTGAACATGATATACGCGACTCATATTCCCAAGCGGGAGAGGAAGCGTGCGCTACGGGACGTATACGCGATGGAGCCAGTCGCCCCAAAGTTCAACCCATGGTCCTCTTGCCCGATCACCTTCGATCAAAGGGACCACCCCACTAGCATCCGTCACGGCGGTTTCGCCGCATTGGTTCTTGACCCAATCGTTGACGGATTTCACCTTACAAGAGTCCTCATGGACGGCGACAGTAGCCTGAACCTGCTCTACCAGGATACAGTGCGGAAAATGGGCATAGATCCATCAAGGATCAAGCCCACAAGGACGACCTTTAAAGGCGTCATCCCAGGTGTAGAGGCCAATTGCATAGGCTCCATAACACTTGATGTGGTCTTCGGATCTCCGGACAACTTCCGAAGCGAAGAGTTAATCTTCGACATAGTTCCGTTCCGCAGTGGCTATCATGCTTTGCTTGGACGAACCACATTCGCTAAATTCAATGCGGTGCCGCACTACGCATATCTCAAGCTCAAGATGCCAGGCCCTCGAGGTGTAATCACGGTCAGCGGAAACACCGAACGCTCCATCCGTACGGAGGAACACACGGCGGCCCTCGCAGCAGAGGTACAAAGCAGCCTGTTAAGGCAGCTCTCGAGTCCGGCCGCTACAAAGCAGGACAAAGCAAAATGCGCCCGGAGTAACCCGCAGCAAGACCGACTGGCGCGTTCAGAGCACGCGTAGCAATACGGCCCCAACCCCAGCCATCGCTACATAGCGGAGCTAGTACCTCGAGTACACAATTACGCCCTTACAATTCCATGGGCATAGGGGAAGGGGCAGATAAGACGGCATGCCAACAATACAGCGTCAAACGTACTAGGGGCTGCTGGGTTCTTCTTTTCTTTCAGGACTCCATACTCTGGATACAGTGTGCAGCCCCGCTGCCGCACAGACGATACAGGACCCAGGAAAGCAGACAAAACAACGCCGCATCATGGAACTCTCAGGTGGTCTCTATTTGAACGATATATCTGTTTCTAAATTCCGCGGCCTGCGCCTGGCCAGGACATGTTAAATAGTCTATTTTTTTTTTCGCAGTACTTGTATCGCTCGGCTTGAATAAACAGCCTCCTCATAAATAATGCATAGCTTTTCGTCTATTTTTTGCATACATATGTTTACTCAAATAACATGATCGCACCCGTACACCATGGTACGGAAAACCACGCCAGGGGCTTTATTACCCTTCTATCTGGTGTGAGAAGTCCGTCCACTTTCACAAGTGCGGCACCCCGAACTTATAGCATTATATGCATCGGCTCCGAGTCATGATTTTGGTCATATGTTGGGTTTGCCCGGCTCCTATGTTTTGGTGCCTTACGTTCCGCTCTATCGGCTAAGGTAGCACTAGGAGAACCACTGCGATTGTGCCCCAGATCAGGTGGGTGAGCACCTCAGTGGAGAAAGCTAAAACAGACTGTCATGATAAGGCGCGAGACCGGTCGCTGTTCGAGAGGTTTTTCGAGTCCCTAAAGGCTTATGCCGCTTCGAGCGGAGAGCTGGTTAAGTCCGGCTAAAGGCGTGGATAGTGCCCCGAATTCGTCCTTCCGAACTAGGGGCTTTGCCGAAATTTAAAATTATAACGTTCTATGGCTAAGTGAGAGTGTTCAAGCATTATAGTCCGATTGCCTGGTTCGCTCTGCTGAGCGCCTCCCTCGAAAGACCCAACTATGGGAACAAGAGCCCTCAGGTTTATCCCGAACACCCCAGCACTAGTTGCATGGGGGCAGAAGCCGACGACTCGCCATCTCTCAGTTATTGATAAACGGCCGCACAGAAAATAATATTTTAAATTCAGAAAGCATTGCTTAAGCGCATATGAACAAGTTTTCAGCGCACAGGATACAAACGAGCGAGTTCATTGAAATATTACATCTTTGGCACACTCATCCGCGACAAGGCGAGCTCCAGCGAGAACTTCCTTGTAGTAGTTCTCGGGCTTGCGATGCTCCTTCCCCTGCGGCGGCCCGTCCTTCACCAGCTTCTCTCCGTCCAGCTTGCCCCAGTGTACCCTAACACGGGCAAGGGCCCTCCGGGCACCTTCTATGCAGACGGAGCGCTTGATGACCTCTAGCCGTGGACAGGCCTCCACCAGCCGCCGCACCAGCCCGAAGTAGCTCCCAGGCAGGGCCTCTCCAGGCCACAACTGAACTAGTAAGCCCTTCATGGCCTGTTCGGCCGCCTTGTGGAGCTCAGCTAGCTGCTTCAGCTGATCGCTTAAGGGCACAGGGTGTCCGGCCTCAGAATACTGAGACCAGAACACACTCTCCATCGAGTTGTCCTCTTTAGCTCGGTAGAATGCGGCGGTGTCGGATGCGCTGCGGGGAAGATCGAAGAACGCCCCTGGAGAACTCCGGATTCGGGTAAGTAATAGGTATTTCACCTTTATATTCCTACTTTGCATTAAGAATGCCTTACCCGCTGCTATCTTTTTCACATCCTCCAACTCTTGGAGGGCCTTTTGGGCTTCGGCCTTGGCACTCTTGGTGGTCTCAACAGCCGACGCGAGCTCGGATGCTTGCGTTTTTGCCTCAAGCTCCAAACCCTCATGTTTCTTCATGAGAGCTTGCAGCTCTTGCTGCACCGCGCCGACTTGGACCCCAAGCTTTTCTCGCTCGGCGCGCTCCTCAGCCGCTTTCTTCTCGGCCTCAGCCAGCGCCTGCTTCAGGGTTGCCACCTCGGTTGTGGCCCCTACAATAAGCAGTACAATCCTATTATTTCTTTTTGCAATCAAGCCTCTCTATAGGCACCTTTTTTTCTTCTAAGGGGTATTTCTTACCTTCCTTTTCCACGAGCTGCCTTTTGGCAATGCCGAGCTCTTGCTCGGACCGCTCGAGGTCCTTTTTTAGGACTTCCACCTGCGCAGTCAGTGCGGCGGTGGACAGCAGGGAAGCCTGCATGCGCATATTAGACTTTTTATTAGACTCCTGCGAAAATTGTTGGATCCTCTATTCGGCTCTTCTTTTCGAACACCGAACAGAGCATCAGGGGCTACTGTCTATGCGGTAATGAATTTAGCATATTTTTTGCTTACCTGGAAGCCTGTTAGAAGGCTAGCGCAAGCTTCATTCAGTCCGCTCTTGGCGGACTGAACCCTTTGGACCACCGCACTCATAACAGTACGGTGCTCCTCGTCGATGGTGGCGCCTTCAAGCGCCTCCAATAGACTATCCGGCGCCTCTGGTTGGACAGAGCTCGCCGGCTCAGACGGCTTACTCCTCCTGGAAGGAGTTCGCCCACCGCGAGCCAGGACGGTTGAGTCCGGCGCGGTGTCCGGCACAAAGCCGGACTAGGAGCCCCTGGGGGGTTTCATCCCCTTTACTCCTGGGGTCCTGAGGATTGCCTTGCGGCTCCTCCAGGACCACCTCCTCCTGCCCTGTTCGGCGGGACGCCGCTTCGGCATCGTCCGCCCCGCTGGAGGAGACTGCGGGCGGGACAGAGTTCATGTCCGACGAATCCAGGTAACCGCTCGATGAATCATCCAGTGCGGCTCGGGGCGGGCTGCGCAAATAGCATTTCGACATTAGGGTAAGCTGCGCACTTGAAGATACTGTGAGTCATTCTGGTATGTGAATACTTACTATGTCGCCGGACGCTTGGTTCTGTCCGGCCACTCCTTTCCGCCCTCTTCGGCGTTGGGGGAGTAGTCCGGCGGAGGGGTCTTCCTTTTCCTCGACCCCTCGGCCTCCCCTGTTGGGGCGGCCTTCTTCTTTTTCGCTCCCCTCGCTGGAGGGGGAGAGCTTCCTTGTTCCTCCTCCTCGTTTTCATGAGAGGAGGGCGTCGCAGACTCGCTAGATGACGAGATCGACACCACCACATTGCGGGCACTCTTTCGAGTCCCGGTGGTCTTCTTCTTCTTTACCTTCTTCTCCGGCACCACATAGGGCGCCGGAGCCAGCAGCTTCTCTAAGAGAGCTGGGGCTGGATCTTCGGGCAGAGGAGCCAGACAGTTGATTGGTCCGGCTATCTTCAGCCACGCCTGTCAAAGGCAAAGGGAGTTTTTAGATCCCACATAGAGTTAATCTATGTCGAAAAGCTTAAACGAACCTGTGAAAGGTATAAATAGCCGACCTCGCCAGCGTTGCGCTGCGAGCTGTATCCGCGGTCCTCGTAAGAGGATGTGGGGCACTCGGCGCCTTTGGTTAGCACCTTCCAGACGTCTTCATACGTTGTGTCGAAAAGCCTATTGAGGGTTTGGTGCTGCGCCGGGTCGAATTCCCACAAAGTGAACTCCCGTTCTTGGCACGGGAGGATCCGGCGAACGAACATGACCTGGATGATGTTGACATGCCGGATGGGCTTGTTCATCAGGGACCGGATGCAAGTTTGCAGTCTGGTCACTTCTTCTTCGTTGCCCCACGATAGGCCCGTCTCTTTCCAGGACATGAGCCGCGTGGGGGGTCCGGATCGGAACTCAGGGGCCGCGACCCATTTCGAGTCGCGTGGCTCGGTGATGTAAAACCACCCTGCCTGCCACCCCTTTAAGGACTCCACAAAAGAGCCATAGAACCAGAGTGCGTTGGCCATTTTGCCGGCCATAGCACCTCCGCACTCCGCCTGGGTGCCGGACACCACCTTGGGCTTGACGTTGAAAGTTTGGAGCCAGAGGCCGAAGTGGGGGTGGATGCGGAGAAAGGCTCACACACGATGATAAACGCCGAGATATTAAGGATAAAGTTCGGGGCCAGATCGTGGAAGTCCAGGCCGTAGTAGAACATGAGCCACCGGACAAAAGGGTGAAGTGGAAAACCCAGCCCGCGGAGGAAATGGGGGAGAAAAACTACCCTCTCATGGGGCCTTGGGGTGGGAAGAAGCTGCCCCGCCTCGGGAAGCCGGTGCGGGATGTCCTTGGACAGATATCCGGCCTTCCTAAGCTTTTTTATTTGACCCTCCGTAACGGAGGAAGCCATCCACTTGCCACCCGCTCCGGACATCGCTGGAGCAGGTTGGGGAAGAAAGAGCGAACTTTGGCGTTGGAGCTTGAGTGCGCAGGAGATGGATGGGCAAAGGAGGAAGAAGGCGTAGGTGAAAGAGGTGGATCTTTATCCCCTTATATAGGCTAATGCCGTTATGCGTCCCCACCTACCTAATAAAACTCGCTTGCCGCTCACACGCCATGGTAAATGGCGCGGTTGGGTTACCCACGTCCGCATTAATGAGAATCTCGTTAAAAGGGGCACACGATCTCTGCTTCGACAAGACGTGCCAAGGAAACCGCCTCGTTGAACGTGCTGCGGTGGAACAACAAAAAATAATCCATACAGAAGGCTTGGTCGCAGTGTTATGACGCACTGCGGAATACGTCAGCAAATTTGATTTGTGTTTGTATTATTCTCTATATGGCAATACGTGGAAACTTGTTTTGCAGAGCCGGACACTATTTTTTGGTGTTTATTATCTTCTTGAAGAATTTGGAGGAGGAACCCGCCTTGCAATGCCGAAGACAATTTGCGCGCCGGACTCGTCGTCATTGAAGCCTGGTTCAGGGGCTACTGAGGGAGTCCTGGATTAGGGGGTGTTCGGATAGCCGAACTATATCTTCAGCCGGACTCCAGGACTATCAAGATACAAGATTGAAGACTTTGTCCCGTGTCCGGAAGGTTCTTTCCTTGGCGTGGAAGGCAAGCTAGGCGTGCGGATATTCAAGATCTCCTACCAATGTAACCGACTCTGTGTAACCCTAACCCTATCCGGTTCCTATATAAACCGGAGGGTTGTAGTCCGTAGGACGAACACATCATAACCATCATCATACCCATAGTCTAGCTTCTAGGGTTTAGCCTCCTTGATCTCGTGGTAGATCTACTCTTGTACTACCCATATCATCAATATTAATCTAGCAGGAGTAGGGTTTTACCTCCATCGAGAGGGCCCGAACCTGGGTAAAATAAAGTGTCCCTTGTCTCCTGTTACCATCCGACCTTGACGCATAGATCGGGACCCCCTACCCGAGATCCGCCGGTTTTGACACCGACACCCCCCCTCTAGACATACTTCCGATCCTACAAGTGGTATCAGAGCTTTGGTCTCCATTTGCTTTGATTTCCATAGCTTTTGGTGGTCATAGCCTTGGTTTCACAACCTAGGAGAGTATAGCGTCTAGCGAGGGAAATTATCACCGTAGAGGTCCTTACTTTGATGGTACTAATTTTTCTAGTTGGAAGCATAAAATGAAAATGCATATTCTCGGACATAACCCCGCCGTTTGGGCTATTGTGTGTGTTGGTTTGCAAGGTGACTTCTTCGATGGGAAAGAACCAAACCGTGAAGCTACTGCGGATGAGTTGAAGATGCTGCAATACAACGCTCAAGCTTGTGATATTCTTTTCAACGGATTGTGCCCCGAAGAATTCAACAAAATCAGCCATCTTGAGAATGCAAAGGAAATTTCGGATACTTTGATTGATATGCACGAAGGTACCGACTCCGTCAAGGAATCCAAATTGGATGTGCTTGAAAGTCAACTTGACAAGTTCAAAATGAAGGATGGTGAAGGTATCGCTGAAATGTACTCTAGGCTTGCTCTCATCACAAATGAGATTAGCGGCTTAGGGAGTGAAGAAATGACCGATAGATTCATCATCAAGAAGATCCTAAGAGCCTTGGATGGAAAATATGATACCGTGTGCACATTGATCCAAATGATGCCCAATTACAAAGATCTCAAGCCAAAGGAGGTCATTGGAAGAATTGTTGCTCATGAGATGTCACTCAAGAACAAAGAGGAACTTCACAACAAATCAAGTGGTGCTTACAAAGCCTCATGTGAAGCCCCCACATCATCAAGTGAGAAACAAAACTTCAACGAAGAATTGAGCTTAATGGTGAAGAACTTCAACAAGTTCTACAAGAGTAGAAGCAAAGATAGAAGCTCCAAGTCAAGGTCCTACAATGACAAAAGATCTTCTAGTCGAGAGCGAAACTGCTACAATTGTGGAAGACCCGGACACTATTCCAATGAGTGTATGACTCCCTACAAAAGAAGAGAAGATTCTCCAAAAAGAAGAAGCAAAAGAGAAGAATCTCCATCAAGAGAGAGAAGGAGTAGAGATTATCGTTATGAACGAAGATACTCACGGAGAAGCAAGGATTCGGAAAGAAAGGAAAAGTCATCAAGGAGCTACACAAAACAAAGACATCAAGCTCATGTTGGTGAATGGGTATCCGGCTCCGACTCCGACAACCACTCCGAGAGAAGTTATCACTCCGACTCTGAATATACTCAAGATGAAGGTGTTGCCGGTCTAGCACTTGTGTCAACCAACTCCTACGACATATTTGACTCACCAAATGAAGGAATTGGAAGATTCTTCATGGCCAAAGGTCCTAAGGTAACACACCCTAAGTATGTTGATTTTAATAGTGATGAAGATGACTTGTTAGGTGATGATGATTTACTTGTTGACAACTCTAGTGATGAATACTATGATGAAACGTCAATTAATCATGCTAATCAAGATAAAACGAATGACAATGATAAGGAGAAAATTGAGGCTCTAACTAAAGAACTAAACACTCTTAAGTTAGCTCATGAAACTATCTTCGAAGATCATCGAGAACTTTTAAGAGCTCATGAGAAGTTACGCTTTGAAAAGCTCAATCTTGAGCAAGAGCATGAGTTCTTAAAGGCAATCAATGATGTTCTCCGCAAGAAAAGTTCTTCTTACATTGCCAAGCATTTACTCTTATCCACTTACATGCCTCAAGTCAAGTCTAGTAACAAGAACAAGAAAGATTCTTCCTCTAGTAGTAACAATGATCATGTTAAATCCAATATTGTTGCTTCTAGTAGTTCTCTTGATTCCACTAATTATTCTCTTACCCAAGATACACTTGAGCAAGAAAATAGCTTATTGAAGGCAATCATAGAGAAAGGAGTGTACAAAAGCCTTGCCGGAAGTAGGCAATTCGAGGAAATTGTACGCAAGCAAGGAAGGCACCGGAAGAATCAAGGTGTTGGTTTTGAACGGAAGTTCAATGCCAATGGAGTTGAGTGGGAAGAAGATCAATACCCCAAGACAAAGTTTGTTCCACGACAAGAGAAGTATGATCCTACTTCTTTCAAGGGGACACAAACTCAAGATGATCTTCCACCACAAGACTACAAGCAAAAGGGCAAGGACAAGCTTCAAGAGGAAATTGATGCATTTGAAGAAGCTCCTAAGACCTTAGTCAAGTGGATTCCCAAGACTACTTCAAGTTCCACTTCATCAAGTACGACTACAACTCCAAGGATTCCCATCAAGATGGTGTGGATCCAAAAGAAGAAGAACTAGAGAGTTCTTGAGGGTGACTCCGCCAACATACTTCACTCTTATCATTCTGGCAAGAACAAGTGCAATCAACTTCCACATCTTGCACTAGTTCAAGGAGTCACAAACCCTCTTGTTGGTAAGTCAAGGGACAAGGTGACCTAAAAGTTTTCATGGACATCATCTTGTGTGTGCATCACTCTATGTCTATGGATATCCTTGTTTGTTCCTTGTGGGACTAACCCATGTAGGTATTGAAAGTGCAATTCACTCAAAAGGATAGCTTCAAGTAATCTACATCAACATTGAGCATCCACATCTTCAACATCTACATGAAGTCATCATCGACAAAACCCAAGGTTAGTTCATCCCTCTTAGGGGGGATATCACATCTAGGGGGAGCTTTACTCTAAGACTTGAGCTAAAGCAACTCTAATGATGTGAACACAACAATGCTTTATGTAAAAGTGGTAACCCCACTTGAGCTTAAACGATGAGTATGACCTATGATCAAGTGTTCTCACTTGACTACTAAGTCAATATACTCATATATAGATGACCTAGTCATCGCCAATTTCCTGATAGATGCTAGAATTGGTTGTGCATGCTTTGTCACATATTTCAATTGCCATTTTATTGTGTGAGCATGTTGGTTGCATATTTTACTCATTCGATGACATCCACTTGTTGTTTTGATTGTTTGGCTTTATTTTTCTTTTGCCAAGTGGATGGACAAGAATGCCTAAGAACCTCCTCTAGCTATCTATGCTTTTCTCGTCTCAAACTCTATTCATGCTACATCACAAAATTGATCAAGTCAGATTCGAACCACTCTGTGTGAGGAGCACTCGGAGTCCCCGATTCGTCATAGACTTAAACTTCCAAAACCTCTTTGTGATTCTTGGTCTGACCGATACCCCACTTTCGGTCTTACCGAGATCATTAAGTTGATCTATGTTTTCGATCTCGGTGCAACCGATTTGAACCATTCGGTCACACCGAGTTGCAATAACTGTATACTGTTTTGCATCTCGGTGCCACCAAGTTGTTCCACTCGGTCACACCGACAGGGTTGGGCTATATATAGACACGGGCAAAAATTTGGAAATTTCTCCGAACCCCTTCGCCCGGGCGATAGCTCGCTCTGCCAACGTGGTCTCCGGATCGTCTTCTCGCCGCCAGCCGCCTCCAGTCGCTGGTCTCCGTCGCCGTTAACAGAATTCAACCCCGCCGTTGCCGCCGTAGCGAGTCTCCGCCGAACTAGGGTATGGACTCGATCTTTGTGCTATTCCCTAATCCAATTCCTAGCACATTGTGATCATATTGATTCTAGCCACGTTTGAAACACTCCAATCCAGTTAATGCGATTCGTAGAATAGGTTTGATTTGAAATTTTAGGGTTAGGTTTCCGCCGAAACCATCTCGGACCCACCGAGTTGAAAAACTCGGTCCCACCGATTTGGCTCATGCCATTGCACAAGTGAGACTCGGTCTGACCGATTATTGCTAATCGGTGTGACCGATTTTGGAACTTTGTGAAACCCTAGCAGTCTCGGTGCCACCGAACTGTGACTCGGTCTGACCGAGTTCACTAGTTTAGGTTCCGAAACTACTTCGGTATCACCGAGTTTAAAAATTGGTAGATCCGAAATGATTTCTATGGGAAACTAAAACTAAGATTTTGAATCATTCTTTTGCAAAAGTCTCTGCATTTTGTGATGCTCATCCACTCTACCTCATCTATAAACTATTCACAGGGTCAGCAGTCAGCTTGTTCATCATGTCAGATCAGAGTCATAGCCAGAACATGTCAGAACAGCTAGTGCACATGAGTGAGGGCACTAGTCCCTCCAGTTCTTCAGATGAAGGCAACAGGAGCACTCCCAGTAATTTGCCAAAAGCTGCCACCAGACAAAGGAAGAAAAGAACCTCAGAATCAGAGGATGAAGACTATGTGGCAGAAGAAGAAGCTACTTCCAAGAGAGTTGTGCTTAAGAATGAGTATGGCTCAGCTACAACCATCAAGCCAGGAATGCACAAAAAGGCACCTGCTAGGAGAGTTCCTACATCCAAACCTAGGAAGGTTGTCGCTGAGGCACACCTTGTTGCCCAAGTCAGGTGATCACAAGATGATCAGAGGCCATGCAATCAACTTGCTTCATATCTTTGATGTGCCACAAAAATTCAAAGTCATGAGCCTCATGGTAGAAACAATCAAGAGGACTGCAGCAGACCGGAAGAGGAGCTGTGGATATGCCCCTCAGATCCAGGAGCTGATTAACTCCAAGATGGGCACAGGCATATACCTCTTGGACAAGGAACATTTGCCTATTCATCCAGATTTTGAAGATAATGAAGTTGTGATGAACAAGAATGAACCATCTTCATCCCATGCACAAGCACAGAAGGAGAAGGCAAGGAAGGAGAAAGCTGCAAAGATGCCAACTCAAGAGGAGGCATCTGAATATTTCTTGAAAACCAAGCAAGAGAAGCTCAGTTACTTAATTGCATCCACCCTAAGGATAGAGAAAGGACTGGCCACCCTCACTCAAAATCAGGAGAGCTTAGAGAGGATCGTAGAACAAAAGTTCTATGACTTGGATGTCAAAGTGACAGAGATCCAGTCTGCAGTGGAGCAACTTCAAGATGACATGCAAGAGAGGAAAGGGAAGACTACCACTGATGCATTTGCCAGAGTGCCACGAGCCCAGAGGTCGTCTGCAGTGCCAGTTCCTGACACAAGAGCCACCACCTCAGCTCCAGCCACAGCACCAGCCCAACCAGCTCCAGCATCTACTTCAGCTCCAGCTCCAACCACGTCTACAGAATCCTTCGTCCTTGGAGTGATCCAGACTCCACCACCACCAGAAGATCAAGCCTGAGTGTCGATCTAGCACTATGCATTTTCTAGGAACTTTTTGGTAACTTGTTGCCAAAGGGGGAGAAAAATGTATAGATCATAGGCTTCGAGAGAGAGTGTGTTGCGTTTATTCTCTCTTGCTTTATTTGGTGGTTTTTCAAACTTTGTTTGCTTTTGGTCGAGATACTTTGATATGCTTGTGAGACATTGATGATCATGTGTTTGATCATCAGCTACACTTATGCATGCTTGATATATCTTATCTATCTTATGTGATCATTCACTTTTCTTGGTGATGAGTGCATGTATTTCATTCTTATCATTTTGATCGCCCCACCAAGATGTATGTGACATGGAAGAGTAACCCATAATTCTAACTCTTTGTGCATTTGCAGTCCAAAGCAAATTTTAAATATGCACAAATTTAGGGGGAGCTCTTACTTATCACATACTTCTCAAAGCGACGATATAATTCATTCTTATTATCATTTGTCGAAGCTTTGATCTATATGTTGTCATCAATTACCAAAAAGGGGGAGATTGAAAGTGCAACTATCCCTAGGTGGTTTTGATAATTCATAACAACATATAGCTCATTGAGCTAATGCTATTCCAAGACAATTATTTCAGGAAAGATCAATGATTGGCATGGCATGGATGGTGAAAGTGGAACCCTCAAAATGCTAAGGACAAAGGATTGGCTCAAGCTCAAAAGCTCAAGACTCTTCATTTTACAATTTAATGATCCAAGATCACATTGAGTCCATAGGAAAAGCCAATACTATCAAGGAGGGATCAGGTGTTGCTTAATGAGCCTTTTGCTCCATGTGCTTAATGATATGCTCCAAAATCCTCAGCTACTTTCCCATATCCACATATGACCTAAACCCTAAGCCAAACTCGGTCCTACCGATTCTTTCTATCCGGCGCCACCGAGTTTCACATGTCATAGCCACTGCCAAAACCCTAGCAAATCGGTTGTACAGATAGGGATCTCGGTCTCACCGAGATGGGATTGCAATTTCTCTATTTCCCTTTCGTAACTTTTCGGTCTCACCGAAAGAGCGAATCGGTCCCACCGAGATTGCAATGTAAACTCTCTGTTTCCCTTTTGTAACATTTCGGTCTCACCGAAAGAGCAAATCGGTCCCACCGAGTTTACCTGACCAACTCTCTGGTTAGCTTATTACCAAATCGGTCTCACCGAGTTTGTGTAATCGGTCTCACCGAGATTACGTTATGCCCTAACCCTAACCATATCGGTCCTACCGAGTTGCTGTCAGTCCCACCGAAAATCTCTAACGGTCACTAGGTTTACTATTTCGGTCTGACCGAGTTTGTTGATTCGGTCCCACCGAGATTGGTAAATTGTGTGTAACGGTTGGATTTTGTGTGGAGGATATATATACCCCTCCACCTCCTCTTCACTCGTTGAGAGAGCCATCAGAACACATCTACACTTCCAACTCATATGTTCTGAGAGAGAACCACCTACTCATGTGTTGAGGCCAAGATATTCCATTCCTACCATATGAATCTTGATCTCTAGCCTTCCCCAAGTTGCTTTCCACTCAAATCTTCTTTCTACCAAATCCAAATCATGTGAGAGAGAGTTGAGTGTTGGGGAGACTATCATTTAAAGCACAAGAGCAAGGAGTTCATCATCAACACACCATTTGTTACTTCTTGGAGAGTGGTGTCTCCTAGATTGGCTAGGTGTCACTTGGGAGCCTCCAACAAGATTGTGGAGTTGAACCAAGGAGTTTGTAAGGGCAAGGAGATCGCCTACTTCGTGAAGATCTACCGCTAGTGAGGCAAGTCCTTCGTGGGCGATGGCCATGGTGGGATAGACAAGGTTGCTTCTTCGTGGACCCTTCGTGGGTGGAGCCCTCCGTGGACTCGCGCAACCGTTACCCTTCGTGGGTTGAAGTCTCCATCAACGTGGATGTAGGATAGCACCACCTATCCGAACCACGGGAAAAACATCCGTGTCTCCAATTGCGTTTGAATTCTCCAAACCCTTCCCTTTACATTCTTGCAAGTTGCATGCTTTACTTTCCGCTGCCTATATACTCTTTGCATGCTTGCTTGAATTGTGTGATGATTGCTTGACTTGTCCTAAAGTTGCTAAAATCTGCCAAGAACTAAAATTGGGAAAAGGTTAAGTTTTTATTTGGTCAAGTAGTCTAATCACCCCCCTCTAGACATACTTCCGATCCTACAGATGCAGAGCAAACGGAGGCGTGAGGGTCCCACAAGCCCGGGTGGCGCGCCCTAGGGGGTGCTCCCCCTGAGCTTGTGGCTCTCTAGTGGGGCCCCTCTGGTAGATCTTATCACCGGTATTTTTTATGTATCCTAGAAAAAATCTCTGTAAAATTTCAGCTCCATCCGAGAACTTTTATTTCTGCACAAAATAATGCCATGGTAGTTCTACTGAAAACAACGTCAGTCCGGGTTAGTTCCATTCGAATCATGCAAATTAGAGTCCGTAACAAGAGCAAAAGTGTTTGGAAAAAGTAGATGTTTGTTGCAGTAGAAGAACTCTAGGAACAAATGCAGAGTCGGCTCCATCTAAAGATAATCCTCACAAAACACTTGGAAAATGATGAGGTTGAGGATGGAATTGGGTGCTAGATTTTGGGGTCGCACATTATAATATGAAAGCACATTTCGGAAGAACCTAGAACCTGGTGGCCTAAATCCTTTGCTGAGGTGGTCTGCAAAGATGATGACTTCCCCTTGATCCGGCTGACCCGTGTCTTCTCTTCATGCGCGCGCCAGCCGATTTTGCCTTTGGTGGCAACAAGCCAGTTTTCACAAGTTCCTCAAGTCGGAGTTCTGACATCATGGACTTTGCCCAGTCAGCAGCGTGCATATCACGCTTGGGAACAACTGGAGCCGGAACTGATGCCGACTCTACACTTTTTTGTCCTTGTTCTTCTGAGCCATCACTTTTAAGTGCATACAATGACAGGAGAACTACAAAGTGGCGGTGGCTATGTAAGCTAATGGGGGAGTTGAACTATAAAAGAACAACATATGGATTCTAGCAAGGATGATTTAAGCCAGAAAGCAGAAGTGGACGCATTATGAAAGTGGTATGATAAGATGAATGGATATCTAGATCTACATTGATTGAAAAGGAAATGGAAAAGATGATGAACTTCGGCTATAGATGAACTCTACCAATAGATGAACACTAATGGCAGTAAAATCTCCAAGGGATTTGAATCTTACCAGTGGGAACAAAATACACGTTGAAACAAACGGGCACTCGCGACGTCGGTAGCGACGTAGCCTGTCGGCGTTCTGGGAAAAGGGGTCCCCAGACTTCCTGCCTACGGCCCGCGGCGTGGCTCGAGTGGGGGCCCGGCGCGGCCCAACTTCATCAGCTCAAGCACAAGACCCTCACGAGGGGCCAAGCCTTGCGGGGCGGACGACAGGAAGCTTCCTCAGGAGCAGCCTCATCAGGCAGGCTCGCGAGGAGGCGGAGAGATAAAGGCAGGGGCACCTCGCGAGGAGCCCGTGACGCAAGCCATGACAATCGAGATCAGGCGGGCGCCAAGCGGGCGCCGGCCTGCGCAGTGTCCTTGTTTCCCCTTTGGTGCAAAGGGAGCAAGCACAGGCCAAGGCATCGGGCAAAGGTTACCATCCGGTGCAACGAGACCAAGACGAGCAGAGCGGCAGGACGGAGGTCACTGTGGAGCCCAAGACGGCGTCATCACCAATGCTTTTGGCAGCCGAAGACCACCTTTGGCCAGGATAACTTGTACTGGATGTTCCCCTTCAAAATGGCCAATTGTTGGCGCCCTTCCCGCTCATTATTTGGGAAGAGGACCAGGGCCTCTATAAATAGGACTAGCCACCATAGGGAAAGGGACGAACGGAACAGAGGCAAGCAAGCGAGGGAAGAAAAGAGAAAAGGAGAGAGACCAAGCAGAACACACCGCTCCAGCTCACGAACACCTCTCGCGAGGCCGTTCTTCCCCTGTATTGTTCATCATCAGCCCCTGAGGCAATCCACTACACCACACACTGGATTAGGGTATTACACCACATCGGTGGCCCGAACCAGTATAAACCTCGTGTCCCTTGTGTGTTCTTTTTCCGGCCTAGATCTCTTGCGAGCCATAGAAGCGCGAGTCGGTAGGGGAAAGATCTTCGTGCGCACCCCAGAGTTCGAACCTTAAGGGTCTGCGGGAACCCGAAATCCGACATTTGGCGCGCCAGGTAGGGGTGCGCCGGGATCTTTCTACCGCTGTTCGCGTGTGATCTTCCATCGTGTCCATGGCTGACGCTCGTCGAGCTCGCGCCGAGCGCTGGGCTGCTCTCGCCACCCGCGTTGCCCAGACGGCGCCCGTCGGCGGACGTCCCCGTCGCCTGCCACCAACGCCGCCACCGGCCCGGCGGGGAACGAGCAGCAGGCCTCATCCCTGCATCCTTCGGTGCGACGGGAGGGCCGCACTGCCACCCCGTCGCTGACTCCAGCCGGTTCGTCGTCCCACGCCCGTCGCGCCCCCACGGACGCGCACGCCGCGCTGCTCCTGGCAAGAGAGCTCCTGCACTACCGCCTCATCGACGACCTCTACGAAGACTGGCTCTCCCGCATCACCGAGCTCGTCAGCGCCGCAGGGGGCTCTTCCTTGCCATCCCTCTCGCTGCCTCGCCCTCCATTCCATGCAGGGGGCGAGGACCAGGAGGCGCCTCCGCCGCCTCCTCCCCAAGAAGGCGCCCCAGCTCCAAGGCGCGCGGCCCCAGGGCGAGACCCTCCACGTCCGGCGCCTACGCGGCAAGAAAGGAGCAGCCAAGAGATCCCTCGTCCCCAAGAAGGTGCTCGCACGCTCCCAGCACCGGCGCGCCAAGACCGCGTCCCTGCGCCTCCACGCCAAGACCCCGCGCTGCTCCAAGCGGTGGCGCATGGTAACCCCCAAGACCAAGCCCAGCACCAGCAAAGGGCGTTAGTGGCCCCAGCAGGCTGCTGCGCCTTCACCCCCGAGCTACGCGGCGTCGCATGGCCAGGCAAGTTCAAGCCTGATCTGCCCCCCCCCCCGCTACGATGGCACGGCGGACCCCGCGGAATTCCTACAGCTCTACGAGCTGGGCATCAAAGCCGCCAACGGAGACGAAAAGGTCATGGCGAACTTGTTTCCCATGGCGCTCAAGGACGGCGCCCGCACCTGGCTCCTGAACCTGGCTCCTGGCACGATCTCCTCCTGGGACGAGATGCGCACTCGCTTCATCGCCAACTTCCAGGAGCCGCGCGCAATCGCTTGTATCTTGGGTGGCGCCCAGGCCCCAGCCTCACAGCGCATCTTCAAGCAGTTTGCTCGCGAGGTGAATGCAGTCCTCCCCAAGCTTGAGGCCACGCGCTGTCTCAGGTGGTCTGCGTGCGCTATCACATTCAGCTCAGCGGATCAGCTCAAGTGCGCGGCAACGGCCGGAGTCCTCCCGATGCTTTGCTCCCCAGTCATCAGCAATGTGCAGGTCACCAGGACCCTCGTCGATGGCGGAGCAGGACTCAACGTCCTGTCCGTCGAGACGTTTGACTATCTCCAAGTGCCATATGATCAGCTTCAGCCGACCAAGCCTTTCTCAGGAGTCATTGATGGTTCCACTGTTCCGATAGGGCAGGTTCGCCTTCCAGTCACCTTCGGGCAGCGCAACAACTACCGCACCGAGCTCATCGACTTAGACGTCGCCCACATTTGCCTGCCATACAACTCCATCCTCGGGTACCCAGCCGTAGCCAAGTTCATGGCAGTGACTCACCATGGCTACAATGTCCTCAAGATGCCAGGAAGCGATGGAGTCATCACAATACCCTGTGAGGAAAGGGACGCAGTGTGTTCACTTGAGCGTGCCTTCCAAGCCGCAACAATCGAAGACCCAGATCACAGGAGTGGAAGACTTCCCGAGACGACCCCTAAGAAGAAGAAGGCATCGCCTGGCCCAAGCCGTAAGGAGGCAGGCGCCTCCGGAGGTGTTGCGTCAGGATTTGCGCCCGTTCAGGGAGCGCCACCCTCTGTCCCATAGGAAGGCGCGCCCGGCGCCCTCCTCGGGCAGGGCTCGGGGGCTCTTTCTTGGAGGGCCATCGACTTTGCCAAGGTCACGAGGGAGGCGCTCGGGCACCACTTGGAGGGGTGCTTCCAGGCACGTTTCCCTCAGGAAGGTACGAGGCAAGGAGAACCAAACCCTCAGGAGTTCATCGCAAGAAATACCCAGGAGCTACAGGAGTCGAGAGTCATGCGCGGCAGCCGCCGCCTGCCCGCCGCAGCCCCACATCCAGGCGAGGATGGCGGGTTGCGCGTCTGCATCGACATGCCAGGGCTCAATCGAACCGCGTCTCAGGAGCGTCTCTGGCCTTCGCGCGCGGGGCGTTGCGAGGGTCCGCCTCACAGCTACGTTCGCATGCCTTTCTCCCTGCCGAACGCGGTCGCCACTCATCAGCGCCTGCTGAGGAGCATTCTGGAGGCTCGGGAGGTCGGGCATTGTGCGGTCCTGGCGGAGATGGAGATGGCCCTCAAAGACCCACCTGTGCCCCCGGAGCCTCCCGAGGCTCCTGGGCCTGGGGGCTCGTGAGGGTCGACGTCTTCACCGTGCGCCGCCCGCTTCATCGGCATCACTTCATCTCCAACGGCATCAGGTGACATCTTTCAAAGTTCCATTTTTAGCTGGGAGCGCCCACAGGGCCGCGTCATTCCCAGGCCGCGTGGGTCCGTCCCTACGGCATGTATCCGTTTTGCTTATGCTCTTTTACCTACCTTGTTGGGGGCGCCCCTCGGGCTGCATCATCCCCAAGCTGCTCGGGCCTAGCCCAGCGGCGTTTGCTTTTCCCACATCTACCTGAAATGAATTTGCTCCTCCGCTTAATCTGGTTCCCATGGTTGTCATTTGCTGCTTATCGCGGACTCCTCTGCTCTCATGCAAAGCGCTTGCACGTTAAAAGGGGGGTACCTGAGCATCGCGACTCATGGGCTCCTACTGGCTTTCCAGCCCTCACCCCCTGGCCTTGACCCACGGCATCGCGACCTGTCATACCAGCGGCGGCTGAGCTCGCTCGAGGGCCGGGACGTGAGGACGTAGAGCATTTGCTTTCTAACCACCTTGCAGGAACATACCATTGATAAAAGCCCAGAGCCAGGCACAACCCGCCTCGAGGTAGGGCCTCGTGAGTCCAGCGCTGGCTCACGAGTGCCCAGATACACCTCTCCTAGCCCTACCGTGCCGGCCACGCGTCAGGGCGGGGCTGTACACGCCCCGGGGGCTCCTCTCGGAGGGGAGCCCCCTTCCCACGTACCAGTGGAAGCAGCATGCTCCGCGCTGGTGATAAACAATTGAGGGCGGCCCACGGCCGTACCAACCTCAGGGAGCCCGGAGCTTAGTGTCCGGCACCGTCGCAACGCCTCCCCTTGGGAGTGCCGCACGAGTGGGCTGGACACGGGGGCTACGCCCAGGCCATGCCCGAGCGCACGCCACCCAGCCAGGTCCCTCGTACCTAGTCGTCGCGCGCCCCTCCCCGAGCGGAGCCAAGGTATGAAAACCCGTTTGAACGTCAAGGGGGACTCCTGAGCATCGCGACTCAGGAGCCTAACTGGTCACATAACCCCTCACTCCTTAGTCCCGTCCTGGTTTCCGGTCGGGGCTGACGGCGGTTGAGGTATACGCAGGGCCGGGCCCTGCCGACGCAGAACGACAAATCCACTCCTCTGCTCCCCCCTTCCTACTCGTTGCTCGTGTGTCAAGGAGGACTCCTGAGCATCGTGACTCAGGAGCCTAACTTGCCACGTAGCCCCTCACTCCTTAGTCCCGTCCTGGTTTCCGGTCGGGGCTAACGGCGGTTGAGGTATGCGCGGGGCCGGGCCCTGCCGACGTAGAGCGCAAACAAATAGGAGGGGAAAATCCAAATTTCAGGGAATTTAAAGCAAATATTACAAGCCATAGATTGTTTCACGACGCCAAACACAAGTTTAAATGCCTCCGCGAGGCATGGTGCATGTTGCAGGAGTAAAAACAGGACAGAAGCCACGGAGGGATCACTCTCCAGTGGCGCCGCTGCCTGTGGTGGAGTCACGCTGGGCGACTCTGCCTCCTGAGGTCGCGGAGCTGGTGGCACCGCGCCCGGGCATGGCACTGAAGGCGCGGAACCTCCCCAGCAAAGCCTCGGCTCGGCCTTTCACGGCCTCAGCAACAGCGGCGACAAGGTCGCCGCTCATGGGTTCCAGCAGGCTGTCGAAGTCAACGTCGGGGTCGCGCAGGTAGACGTGGCTGACGATGTGCGTCAGCGCCGCGGAAGACAGGGCACGCGCCTCGGCCTCGGCCGTGGGGCCGAGGCCGTCTGCGACGTCTTCAAGCGCACGGACCATGAAGGGAAGCAGCTCGGCAGGGCCGTCCTGCGCACCAGCCAACGGCTCCTCCAAGCCGCCCTCGTAAAGCGTCTTCAGCGCGGTGCGAGCTTTCTCCTCCAGCTGCGTGAAGGCCACCCGATCCTCGGCTAGGACCTTCGCCTTGGCGTCTAGCTCGGCCCTCTCCGCCTTCAGCGACCGCTCCAGCGTCTCCAACCGACCGCATCGATCATCAAGCTTGGCGTCCCGGTCCTTGATGGCAGCCTCCCGAGCCTTCATCTCCTTCTCCTTCTCCTGGCGGCCGCGGACCTCCTTGGCGAGCTCATCGCGGAGGCCCTCCAGCTCGACCTCCAGCGCCTTGCAGCGGCCCTGGGCAGCCGCAGCGTCGCCCAGGGCAGCGTCACGAGTGGACTTGGCTTGGCTAGCGGCCTGCTTCTCCCCATCGGAAACCGACACGGCCTGGCTCAGCGCTGCTCGGACGGAGGCAGTAGAACGGGCCCAGCCAGAAGCTAGCTCCAGGCGCCCGGCCACTAGGCGAGGGTCCGCGCTCTGAAGATCCTCCTGTAGATGGATCAGTTCGTTGGCGACCCGGTCCAGGACGGCGGCAGAGGGATCAGAAGAGACGGGAACCGGTGGAGGAGGCGGAGAAGACGGCAGCGTGATCACAACTTGGCAGGAAGGAACCCCCTGGGCCTTGGCTACCCCGGCTGCAGCATCGAGCGTAGTCGCCTCTAGGGTCAGCGGGGCCACGGGGGCTGACTCCTCGCCGGAGCATCCAAGTTGGCCTCGCGAAGACGATCGCGCAGGGGAGGCGTGAGCCTCGCCGCCTTTTTCACCAGCAGATGAAGGCGCCACCCCGGCAGATGGACTCACCCCAAGTAGAGCCGCAGAAGCCCCTCTCAACCTCTTTGCCACAGGTGCCGGCCTGGCAAAAGAATGCAGACGTCAAGCCTCGGCGGCAGAAACCAAGCAAAGCATGAATCGAGCACTTACTGGTCGTCGTTCACGGACTCAAGCAGCTTCCGGCCAAACTTGAAGCCCGAGAGCCTGCAGCTGGGGTCAGCCTTGGGAGGCCCGGAAGCAGAAGGCGCGTCAGGAAGGCTGGAGTTTACCCCAGACCGCCTGGGGACCAGAGCGGACCCTGAGAGGGCCAGCCCCGACCTGCCCTTACTCGCGACCAAGGGAGAGTCCTCCCCTCCTCGCCTGGCGCCGGCCTCATCGTCGTCCGGCATGGAGCGGAGGGCCCGGGACCTGCACCGAGGGAAGGACTCCCCCGACTCGTCGCCAGTCGCCTCAGAGTCAGACTCTTCCTCCTCCGCCTCTTCTTCCCCTCACTCCCGCTGGAGCTGCCGGAGGACACGTTCACAATCGCCAGCGCGGCCAGATCCTCGGGAGCTTCCGCAGGCACCAGCCCCTCACCATTGAAGGTGGGCATGGTGTTCACCACCTGCTCCCAGTCACCGCAAAGGAACAGGGGGACGGGGCACCCACCAGGCTCGCCACGTCTCCCCCAACCAAGGAGTGGAGGGCCACGACTAGATCCTCGTCGGTCAGGGCCTCGGAGCTTAGGCGCAGGGCGGTGTCCGCTTCCCCAAGCCTCCATAATGGGAGCGAGTGTTCCTGGAGTGGAGCCACCCGGTGTTCCAAGAACTCCCTCAGGAGTGTAGCCCCGGTCAACTTCGCCGCCCCTAAGTTGCCTGGCCTCAGGTCCGCGTTCATCCTCTTCATCACCGCCTTCGCGCGGGGGTCGACGAGCTCCACGCGGGACCACGCGTCAACGGCCTTGGGCTGACTCGTAGGCAACACCAGTCGGGGGTGGAGGCACCCGATGTCCACCATGACCCACTTGCTTCGGAAGCCTTCGATCCTCTTCCCAGGCTTCAAGATGGCATTGGAGTTGGAGTATGCGATGAAGCTCGCGCATGTGGAGACATGAGCTCAAGAAACCCGAAGGGAAAAATAGTGGCGCAGCAAGGCCGCCGAGGGCTTTACCCCAACGTGAGCCTCACAATAGTAAGAAAAAATCGCCAGGAGAAGAACAGAGTTGGGGTGGAGATGCAGAGCTTGCAAGTTGTATTGGCGAAGAACAGCAAAGAAGAGCTCGGAAAAGGGAGGCACCAGACCGGCGATGATGGCGCACAAAAAGAACGGATAGAAGATGTTCCCCTTGCTCTCAGGCTAGTCGGAGCCGGCCTTGAGCACAGTCGCCCCCTCGCTGCCCTGCGCCACCGTCATCAGGCGCGTGAGGGCGAGGTTCTTCTCCGACAAGTTTGGGGGATCCAGGGCCGGCGAGTACCAAGCCTCGGTCGGGGACTTGTGAGGCGCCATAGTGTGCCAGATGGGAAGGATTGAGGCAGATCTGGAGGATTTCGGGAGCAGGAAGGAGAAGAGCGAGAAAGGGGATCCGGGGCAAGGCGAACGAGAACAAAGCGAGTAAGTCTGGCCCGAGCACCTCTTTTGTCAGATGGGCGGTTGCCGAGGCGTCGTGGGGAAGCACAGACGCCCACGTCCAATCAATCGCCACGGGGCGCCCGAGGCCGCAGGCTATTGGGGCCCGCAGCGCTTCGCGCTTGCCCCTTTGCTTCTCTGCTAAGCCAAGCCCGGGCGCGCCGTGGGCCCGGGGGCTACTGTCGGCGTTCTAGGAACGGGGGTCCCCAGACTTGCCTGCCTGCGGCCCCTGGCGTGGCTCGAGTGGGGGCCCAGCGTGGCCCAACTTCATCAACTCAAGCTCAAGACCCTCGCGAGGGGCCAAGCCTTGCGGGGTGGACGACAGGAAGCTTCCTCAGGAGCAGCCTCATCAGGGAGGCTCACGAGGAGGCGGAGAGATCAAGGCAGGGGCACCTCACGAGGAGCTCGTGACGCAAGCCATGACGATCGAGATCAGGCGGGCGCCGGCCTGTGCAGTGTCCTTGTTTCCCCTTTGGTGCAAAGGGAGCAAGCACAGGCCAAGGCATCGGGCAAAGGTTACCATCCGGTGCAACGAGACCAAGACGAGCAGAGCGGCAGGACGGAGGTCACTGTGGAGCCCAAGACGGCGTCATCACCAATGCTTTTGGCAGCCGAAGACCACCTTTGGCCAGGATAACTTGTACTGGATGTTCCCCTTCAAAATGGCCAATTGTTGGCGCCCTTCCCGCTCATTATTTGGGAAGAGGACCAAGGCCTCTATAAATAGTACTAGCCACCATAGGGAAAGGGATGAACGGAACAGAGGCAAGCAAGCGAGGGAACAAAAGAGAAAAGGAGAGAGAGACCAAGCAGAACACACTGCTCCAGCTCAAGAACACCTCTCGCGAGGCCGTTCTTCCCCTGTATTGTTCATCATCAGCCCCTGAGGCAATCCATTATACCACACACTGGAGTAGGGTATTACACCACAACGGTGGCCCGAACCAGTATAAACCTCGTGTCCCTTATGCGTTCTTCTTTCCGGCCTAGATCTCTTGTGATCCATAGAAGCGCGAGTCGGTAGGGGAAAGATCTTCGTGCGCACCCAGAGTTCGAACCTTAAGGGTCTGCCGGAACCCGAAATCCGACATAGGCAAAGAAGAACCTGATGCGGGCTGGCGTCAGAAAAAGGCGCAGGGCCGACAGTTGTGGATGAGCTCCGGTGCGGCATTGTCAACACGAGATTGGAACTCAAGCGGGCGCGGGAGGAAGAAGAAGAGGTAGATGGGCGCGTGGTGAAAATGAATTCGGAGCCCCGTCGTGCTATTACAGAGGGGGTAAAACCTTAGACAATGTAGTAATTTTTGGCAAAGGACCCCTCGATTCTCACGTTGATAAATTATTGACCTCAGTCACAATGCCAAACCCTGACACATGTCGTCTGAGGAAGATCTTCATTTCATTGTACGTCACTCGCCGGAGATTGAAAATTGCGCTGAACCAACAACAAAGAAAAATGACACCTACAAACGCCCTCACCATACAAGGCTTTGAAGAAAATAGTACTTGCCCCTTGAGATGAGCTCTAAAAAACGTTGAAGTAGTATCAGCTAGAGCATCACCCCAAGCAGAACAGGCTTCTAATAAACTATCACCAGTTCAAGGATATTGGAGAAAACCGGGTTAGAGTATCTACAGTCGGACGCCCCAAACCCGCCTCAAACGCCCGAGCGCACGGCCCGGTCACTGACTATTCGCGAAAATTTGACCCAGACGGGCGCCTCAAACGGGCCTCAAACGCCCGGGCCGACCGGCACCCCTCATATACAGCCCAAATATAGGGCGAATACGGGGGCGCACCGGCACGTCCACCATGCCAAACCCAGTCCACGCTGGCCTGAAGGAAATATGCCCTAGAGGCAATAATAAAGTTATTATTTATTTCCTTACATATCATGATAAATGTTTATTATTCATGCTAGAATTGTATTAACTGGAAACATAATACATGTGTGAATACATAGGCAAACAGAGTGTCACTAGTATGCCTCTACTTGACTAGCTCATTAATCAAAGATGGTTATGTTTCCTAACCATGAACAAAGAGTTGTTATTTGATTAACGAGATCACATCATTAGTTGAATGATCTGATTGACATGACCCATTCCATTAGCATAGCACCCGATCGATTAGTATGTTGCTATTGCTTTTATCCATGACTTATACATGTTCCTTTAACTATGAGATTATGCAACTCCCGTTTACCGTAGGAACACTTTGTGTGCTACCAAACGTCACAACGTAACTGAGTGATTATAAAGGTGCTCTACAGGTGTCTCCGAAAGTATTTGTTGAGTTGGCGTATTTCGAGATTAGGATTTGTCACTCCGAATGTCGGAGAGGTATCTCAGGGCCTTCTCGGTAATGCACATCACATAAAGCCTTGCAAGCATTGCAACCAATGAGTTAGTTGCAAGATGATGTATTACGGAACGAGTAAAGAGACTTGCCGGTAACGAGATTGAACTAGGTATTGGATACCGACAATCGAATCTCGGGCAAGTAACATACCGATGACAAAGGGAACAAACGTATGTTGTTATGCGGTCTGAACGATAAAGATCTTCGTATAATATGTAGGAGCCAATATGGGCATCCAGGTCCCGCTATTGGTTATTGACCGGAGACGTGTCTCGGTCATGTCTACATTGTTCTCGAACCGTAGGGTCCGCACGCTTAACGTTACGATGACAGTTATTATGAGTTTATGCATTTTGATGTACCGAAGGAGTTCGGAGTCCCGGATGAGATCACGAACATGACGAGGAGTCTCGAAATGGTCGAGACGTAAAGAATGATATATTGGAAGCCTATGTTTGGACATCGGATGTGTTCCAGGTGAAATCAGGATTTTACCGGAATACCGGGAGGGTTACCGAAACCCCCCGGGAGCATAATGGGCCAACATGGGCCTTGGTGGAGAGGTGAGAGGGCTGCCCTCATGGGCTGCGCGCCTCCCCCCTTCCCCTAGTCCTATTAGGACTAGGAGAGGTGGCCGGCCCCCCTCTCTCTCTCTCTCCCCCTTGGAGAATCCTAGTCCAACTAGGATTGGGGGGGGGGGGGAATCCTACTCCAGAGGGAGTAGGACTCTCCTGGCGCGCCAGGCTTGGCCGGCCAGCCCCTCCCCCTTGGCTCCTTTATATACGGGGGCAGGGGGCACCCCATAGACACACAATTGATCATTGAGATCTTTCCTTAGCCGTGTGCGGTGCCCCCTTCCACCAAATTCCACCTCGGTCATATCGTTGCAGTGCTTAGGCGAAGCCCTGCGCCGGTAACACATCAAGATCGTCACCACGCCGTCGTGCTGACGGAACTCTTCCCCGACGCTTTGCTGGATCGGAGCCCGGGGATCGTCATCGAGCTGAACGTGTGCCAAGAACTCGGAGGTGCCGGAGTAACGGTGCTGTGATCGGTTGGATCGCGAGGAGAACGTACGACTACTTCCTCTATGTTGCGTCAACGCTTCCGCTTCGGTCTACGAGGGTACGTAGACAACACTCTCCCCTCTCGTTGCTATGCATCACCATGATCTTGCGTGTGCGTATGAAAGTTTTGAAATTACTACGTTCGCCAACATGGCCCACCTAACCCCACATATATTCTTCACCATCTTCTCGTCGGACCAAACCCTAGCCGCTTCACTCCACTCCTCTCCGCCTCTCGAGATCACTTTCGGCGAACTCCGGCCTTCTACACCATGGCGGCAGCGGATCTGACTCCGACCAGTCTGGATTCGTCGACTAGGGTATCATCCATGTGGGTTGGGGGACGCAATGGCCGTCCACATGCACTCCACCGCTCCCGGGAGGATAGAGCCCGACCGATGACAGGATCTGTCCATCGTGACTCCATAGCATTGTCTCAACGAGCGCTTGGGTACTCAGGGGTTGGATCATCCCGGCGGCCTTCAAATATCTCCTTCCCCATGATCAGTCGCGTGGAGTATGAGCCCCATCGAGGTCGGCGTGCCCGCCGTGGGAAGGAGAGGATAAGGCCGCCGAGGCCTGACTCGCTGCAGACATGGTGGCGGTGCGGGTGGCCGCATAGGAGGAACTCCTGCACGCCTGTTGGGGATATAACTACTAGGGTATAAACCGCCCAGGAGGGGCCGGGTTATAACGCTCGCAGCTTACCACTGAAGATGGCGGGTTATGAGAGCCTATGGACGGCCCAAGACCTAGAGGTGACTTACGTCCCAGGTGTATGAATGATACGTCTCCGTCGTATCTACTTTCCCAAACACTTTGGCCCTTGTTTTGGACTCTAACTTGCATGATTTGAATGGAACTAACCCAGACTCACGCTGTTTTTAGCAGAATTGCCATGGTGTTATTTTTGTGAAAAAATAAAAGTTCTCGGGTGGGGGCGCACACCCTGTCCACGAGGGTGGGGGCGCGCCTATCCCCCCTGGGCGCGCCCCCTGCCTCATGGGCCCCCTGGTGCTCCACCGACCTCAACTCCAACTCTATATATTCACATTCGGGGAGAAAAAAATCAGAGAGAAGGATTCGTCGAATTTTACGATACGGAGCCGCCGCCAAGCCCTAATCTCTCTCGGGAGGGCTGATCTGGAGTCCGACCGGGGCTCCGGAGCGGGGAATCCGTCGCCATCATCATCATCAACCTTCCTCCATCACCAATTTCATGATGCTCACCGCCGTGTGTGAGTAATTCCATCGTAGGCTTGCTGGACACTGATGGGTTGGATGAGATTTATCATGTAATCGAGTTAGTTTTGTTAGGGTTTGATCCCTAGCATCCACTATGTCTTGAGATTGATGTTGCTATGACTTTGCTATGCTTAATGCTTGTCACTAGGGCCCGAGTGCCATGATTTTAGATTTGAACCTATTATGTTTTCATGAATATATGTGAGTTCTTGATCCTATCTTGCAAGTCTATAGTCACCTACTATGTTTTATGATCTGGCAACCCCGAAGTGACAATAATCGGGATCACTCCCAGTGATGACCGTAGTTTGAGGAGTTCATGTATTCCCTATGTGTTAATGCTTTGGTCCGGTACTCTATTAAAAGGAGGCCTTAATATCCCTTATTTTATTAGGACCCCTCTGCCACGGGAGGGTAGGACAAAAGATGTCATGCAAGTTCTTTTCCATAAGCATGTATGACTATATTCAGAATACATGCCTACATTACATTGATGAATTGGAGCTAGTTCTGCGTCACCCTATGTTATAACGGTTGCATGAATAATCGCATCCGGCATAATTCTCCATCACTGATCCAATGCCTACGAGCTTTTCACATATTGTTCTTTGCTTATTTACTTTACCGTTGCCACTATTACAATCACTACAAAACTATCACTGTTACTTGTGCCACCGTTATCGTTATTTCCATACTACTTTGCTACTAAATACTTTGCTGCAGATATTAAGTTATCCAGGTGTGGTCGAATTCACAACTCAACTGCTAATACTTGAGAATATTCTTTGGCTCCCCTTGTGTCGAATCAATAAATTTGGGTTGAATACTCTATCCTCGAAAACTGTTGTGATCCCCTATACTTGTGGGTTATCAAGACTATTTTCTGGTGCCGTTGCCAGGGAGCATAGCTCTATTCTTTGAGTTACTGGGGATTTATATATGCTGGTCACTATGAAGAACTTGAAAGACGAAAGAACTAAGATTTTTCCCTCAACTACGAGGGGAGGTAAGGAACTGCCATCTAGCTGTGCACTTGATTCACCTTCTGTTTTGAGTAAGCTTGAGACACCTAAACCTGCTTCTGCTATTAATTCTGATATGTCGCATGTTATTGATGATGCCACTTCTGCTATGCATGATACTTATGATGAAACTACTTCTATGCTTGATACTACTATGCCACTAGGTGAATTCTTGATGAACAACTTGCTAGGGCTAGACATAATGAAATTATTGAAACTGATAATATTGATGAAAGTGATGATGAAGATTCTTCCCCTAGATATGAATTGCCTGTTGTGCCTGAGGGTTATGTCATGGCTGAAGAAACTGCTAGAGACTTTCTTGCTTGCAATGATAGAAGTGATCTTAAGAAATTATTAGCTAAGCTTAAAGAAAAAACTCTGAATGCTAGAATGAAATATGATCCTACTTATGCTACTTCACCTATCTTTATTACTGATAAGAATTATGATTTCTCTGTTGATCCTGATATAATTACTTTGGTTGAATCTGATCCTTTTTATGGCTATGAATTTGAAACTGTTGTGGCACATCTTACTAAATTGAATGATATAGCTACCCTGTTCACTAATGATGAGAAAACTCGCTACTATTATATCCTTAAATTATTTCCGTTCTCATTAAAAGGTGATGCTAAGATATGGTTTAATTCTCTTGATCCTGGTTGTGTGTGTAGTCCCCAGGATATGATTTACTACTTCTCTGCTAAATATTTCCCCGCTCATAAGAAGCAAGCTGCCTCAAGGGAAATATATAATTTTGTGCAAATTGAAGAAGAGAGTCTCCCGCAAGCTTGGGGGAGGCTTCTCCAATTACTTAATGCTTTGCCTGATCATCCTTTGAAGAAAAATGAAATACTTGATATCTTTTATAATGGACTAACCGATGCTTCCAGAGACCACCTGGATAGTTGTGCTGGTTGTGTTTTCAGGGAAAGAACTGTTGATCAAGCTGAAATTCTATTGAATAATATGTTGACCAATGAAAATAATTGGACACTTCCTGAACCAACTCCTAAGCCAACTCCGAAGAAAAGGGGTATTCTATTTCTCAGTCCTGAAGATATGCATGAGGCAAGAGAAATCTATGAAAGAAAAAGTTATTAAAGCTGAAGATGTTAAGAATTTACCTCATGTTGAAGAAATACATGGTCTTAATTCATCACCTATTGAAGAAACACATGGTATTGATAACCCGACACATGTAGTAAAGGAAAATTCTCTCTATAGATATGATAAAGCTGAAATCCCTCCTACTAAGTTTACTAGCCAATGTTTGGATGAGTTTGATAACTTTATGGTTAAGCAAGAAAACTTCAATGCTTATTTTGGTAGGGAATTAAAACGCAATGCTTATATGATCGAACACTTGAGTGATTATATGTCTAGAGTTAAAGCTGAACTTAAACTCATTAGTAAACATGCTTCTATGGTTACCACTCAAGTAGAACAAGTACTTAAAGCTCAGAATGATTTGCTCAATGAATTAAATTATAAGAAAAATGACTTTGTTGTTAGAGTTGCAACTAGAGGAGGTAAAGTGACTCAGGAACCCTTGTATCATGAAGGCCACCCTAAGAGGATTGAGCAGGATTCTCAGAGAACTAATGTTGATGCACATAGTCCTTCTAAGAAGAAGAAAAAGAAAAATGATAGGACTTTGCATGCTTCTAGTGAACCTGTTGAAAACACACCTGAGAATCCCAATGATATTTCTATTTCTAATGCTGAAACACAATCTGGTGATGAACATGAACCTAGTAGTAATATTAATGATGATGTTCATGTTGATGCTCAACCTAGTAATGGCAATGATGTAGAAATAGAACCTGCTATTGATCTTGATAACCCACAATCAAAGAATCAACGTTATGATAAGAGAGACTTTGTTGCTAGGAAGCACGGTAAAGAAAGAGAACCACGGGTTCAGAAGCCCATGCCTTTTCCTCCTAAACCATCCAAGAAAAAGGACGATGAGGATTTTGAGCGCTTTGCTGAAATGATTAGACCTATCTTTTTGCGTATGCATTTAACTGATATGCTTAAAATGAATCCTTATGCTAAGTATATGAAAGATATTGTTACAAATAAAAGAAAGATATTGGAAGCTAAAATTTCTACCATGCTTGCTAATTATACTTTTAAGGGTGGAATACCTAAGAAACTTGGAGATCCAGGAGTACCCACTATACCATGCTCCATTAAAAGAAATTATGTTAGAACTACTTTATGTGATCTTGGAGCCGGTGTTAGTGTTATGCCTCTCTCTTTATATCATAGACTTGATTTGAATAAGTTGACACCTACTGAAATATCTTTGCAAATGGCTGATAAATCAACTGCTATACCTGTTGGTATTTGTGAGGATGTGCCTGTTGTGGTTGCAAACGTTACTATTTTAACGGACTTTGTTATTCTTGATATCCCCGAGGACGATAGTATGCCTATTATTCTTGGAAGACCTTTTTTGAATACTGCAGGGGTTGTTATTGATTGCAACAAAGGTAATGTCACTTTTCATGTTAATGGCAATGAGCATACGTTACACTTTTCGTGGAAACAAGCTCAAGTCCACAGTATCAATTCTATTGGAAAAATTCCATCGATTACTATTGGAGGTTTTGAATTTCCTCTTCCTACTGTCACAAAGAGATATGATATTCTTATTGTTGGGGATGTGCATATCCCCGTTGAGGTAACATAGTGTTATTCGGAATGAGTTTGTTAACAAGACTTGATCAACCTTGTTAGTGGATTCCTTTTGATGAGCATGAAATGGATGAAGTTAGAAAGCACCACCTTCTGTACCCTCCTTTTACTTTCTCTAAATTAGATTAATTAAAGCAAAAGTAGTATTTTCTGTCTGTTTTCTGAATTATCCGTGCAATAAAAAATACCCTAAAAATAAAAGTTCTCCAAATGCCCCGAAATTGAAATATGATTTTTTCTGGAATATTTGAGAATATCTGGCACTGAGAACACAGCAGGGGAGCAAGCACCTGGCCACGAGGGTCCAGGGCGCGCCCACACCCTAGGCGCGCCACCTTGCCTCGTGGGCCCATGGTGGCTCCCCTCCACTTATTCCAGCCACCACACACTCCTTCTTCCTCCCAAAAAAATCACCAACCAGCTCAAGCACGAGTTCTAGCTCATATTGCTACGATTTTCGATCTCCTTTCTCAAGGCTCCACTCACAGAACTGCTTTGGGGGATTGTTCTTCGGTATGTGGCACCTCCAATGGTCCAATTAGTTTTTGTTCTAGTGCTTTATTCATTGCAATTTTTTGCTGCTTAGGTGACCCTATTCTTGAGCTTGCATGTCAAATTTATGTGGTCAAAAGTAGTTATAGTGCATGATATAGCCTCTAGGCACTTGTGGGAGTAGTTGTTATCAATTTTGTTGAGTTTGGTTCACTTTTATTTTGAAGTTACTAAAAATTTCAGAAATTTTCAGAAAATGATGAAGAGATTTTTGAGGGGCTCTTCGAGCCGAAGCTCGGAGGATAAGCAAGATGAAGAAGACAAGAGGCCCAAATATAATCTCCCTCGCACCATGGAGGTTCGACCGTGTGAACGGCCTTGTGATTATTTCTTGAGAGCAACCGGGATTTATGATGATTTTTATGAGTTGGCTGAGAATGCAGGCCTCACCGACTTTCTTCGCGACATCTCCTACTCACTAATCTTTGTGCAAAATTTTCATTTCCATGCTAGGAGGTCACCACCTTCGGTGGATTTCTATTTATATGATGAGTATAAGGAGATGCCCCTCTCTGAATTTTGTGAGGTTTGTAAATTACCCTTTTTGGGCAGCGTAGAGGAACCACATCGTAACGATGTGGAGGGGTTTATTGATACAATTGCTATAGGGGAAACTAGGAAGGTTTCCGATGCAAGAATTACTAGCATACATTTTCCTGTCCTACGTTACTTTGCAATTTTTGCTAGTAGATGCTTGATTGGTCGCGGAAACTGTGGCAACCTAAATGCCCCTGATATTGTTCTTTTGTGTCATGCCCTGTTTCGTGATGACACATTTAGTATGGGCGCTATTGTTGCAAAGTGGTTAAATGTTAACCATACTAAAGGCCCCATCTTGGGAGGCATCTTCGCCTCGCGCCTCGCTGCATACTTTAACATACCTATTAGGCATTATGAGAAAGAAAAAAAGTTGTTGCCCCCTGTTTTTCTAGACTACAAGAGTATGGTTGCACATGATTTCATTGTTAAGAACAAGAAAAAGGAGCTGAACTATAGACTAATATTTGATAAAAATCACCCTGAGACTATTACCTTGCCTGCTCCTTCCTTGTTTGACTTATCTGCAGGCAAGTACCTGGTTCCGCTGGAGGCCATTCACGCCTATCGAAACCCCACATCAGCTACAGAGCCAGAGCCGGAACCACAATTTGATCCTTCACGACAGTCAGTTTACCAGTGGTATCTAGAGGAGATTGCCAACCAGTGGCAATCCGAGGCTCCTTCTCAGTACGACCCCAACTACAACTTTGATCCGTGGCCATAGACCAACTTAGGCCAAAAGCCTAAGCTTGGGGGAGTATGTATTTCTCACCGACATTACATTTATGTTCACACACTCATGCTAGTTGTCGGTGCTCATACTTTTTCATTGTACTATCCATGCTAGTTTACTTTCCTTTCCTCGCTTTCTTCTTGTCTGTTTGATAAACCTTAAGAAAAACAAAAAAAAATAGTTGTAGCTTTTAGCTAGTTTATTTTCCTCGCTTGTAGTAATAAGTAAAAAAGAAAACCCAAAAAGATTTCTCGTTCTTCTTTTTGCCTGTTGGGAGCTTTCCCGTGTAAATAGTTTTATTTCTTTTCTTTTCTTTGGGGGTCGATAGGAGAAGACCATAATTAAAATGTTGAAGTGGCTCTTATATGCATTATAGTTGATTTAACCAAGAGCCTGTATTGCCTTGTCTTCTCCTGTTTATTGAACACTCGCGGATTCCAGCTTAGTCCAATGCACATGCACTATTATTATTATTATCCACATCGTTCGGTCGTGCAAGTGAAAGGCAATTATGATGATATATGATGGACTGATTGAGATGAGAAAAGTTGGTATGAACTCGACCTCTCTTGTATTTGTAAATATGATTAGTTCATCATTCCTGATTCAGCCTATTATGAATAAACATGTTTGCAATGACAATTAGAGATTATAGTTGCTTATGCCATGCTTAATTAGCTAGGAGCTTATAATGGTTTACCTTGCGTGCCAACATGCTATTAAAATGGTTGTGATGTGGTATGATAGGGTGGTATCCTCCTTTGAATGATTCAAGTGACTTGACTTGGCACATGTTCACGCATGTAGTTGAAACAAAATCAACATAGCCTTAATGATATTTATGTGCATGGTGGATTATATCCTACTCATGCTTGCACCCAATGTTTATTAATTTTAATGCATGTTCATGACTGTTGTCGCTCTCTAGTTGGTCGCTTCCCAGTCTTTTTCTAGCCTTCACTTGTACTAAGCGGGAATACTGCTTGTGCATCCACTTCCATGAACCCCAAAGTTATTCCATATGAGTCCACTATACCTTCCTATATGCGGTATGTACCTGCCGTTCAAAGTAAATTTGTATGTGCCAAACTCTAAACCTTCAAATGAAATTCTGTTTTGCATGCTCGAATAGCTCATGTATCAACTAGGGCTGTCTGTATCTTCCATGCTAGGCGGGTTATTCTCAAGAGGAGTGGACTCCTCTCCTCACTCATGAGAAAATGGCTGGTCCCGGGATGCCCAGTCCCATGCTCAAATCAAATCAAAAAAATTGCAAACAAAACTCCCCCAGGACTGTTGCTAGTTGGAGGCACTCATTGTTTCGAGCAAGCCATGGATTGATGCTTGTTGGTGGTGGGGGAGTATAAACTTTACCATTCTGCTTGGGAACCGCCTATAATGTGTGTAGCATGGAAGATACCGAGATCTCTCGGTTGTTATGTTGACAATGAAAGTATGCCTCTCAAAATATTATTCATCTCTATTTCAAAACTGAGCTCTGGCACCTCTACAAATCCCTGCTTCCCTTTGCGAAGGGCCTATCTATTTACTTTTATGTTGAGTCATCACCCTCTTATTAAAAAGCACCAGTTGGAGAGCACCGCTGTCATTTGCATCCATTACTATTAATTTATATTGGGTATGACAATGACTGGATCTCTTTTACCATGAATTACAACGTTTAGTCAGTCCTTGATCTTCAAAGGTGCTCTGCATTTATGTTTTGCGGTCTCAGAAAGGGCTAGCGAGATACCATCTTGTTATATCATATTATGATTGTTTTGAGAAAGAGTTGTCATCCGAGATTTCTTATTATTGCTCGCTAGTTGATTATGTCATTGACATGAGTAAACATGAGACCTAAGTGTTATTGTGAATATGGTTAGTCATAATCTTTGCTGAAAACTTGAATGCTGGCTTTACATATTTATAACAAGAGCAAACAGAGTTTGTAAACGTTTTTCTTTATCACTTTCAGTTTATCAACTGAATTGCTTGAGGACAAGCAAAGGTTTAAGCTTGGGGGATGTCGGTGTGGAACGACACCTATGGGATCACAAGAATCCCTACTACGGTTGCCGGGGCGCGGGGTTGCGAGAAGAGCAGGGTTAGTAGCCAGCACAAGGATCGTTTACCCAGGTTCGGGCCGCGAGGATGCGTAAAACCCTAGTCCTGCTTTGGTGGGTGTATTTCAGAGAGTTCTTGAGCTCTCGAACTAGCTGTGGTCAGTGCGTGGTTTGAAAGAGTCAAGTCCTCTTCCAGTATGCCATGTGCCTCATTTTATAGTCGAAAGGGGCTGCCACAGTGGCACACAGGAGGTGGAAAGGCGTACAGTGCCCTGAGCTTATCGCTCGTATTATAGGACAAGACGCATTAAATGTGTAGCTTAGGTGTCCCCTTGCTTTATTGGGGACGGGGGTGAGGCCCGTCCCGTCCGTCGCCGCTCCTCCTTGCTTTGACACGCGCCCTGGCTAGTGAGGCGTGTGGTGCCATGTAGGCAGGCAGGCAGCTAAGGTGGCGCAGTAGCAGAGCCTTCATGAAGATCTGCATGCCGCCACACAGGTGCCTGCCCAGCTGGTTGGGTCTGGCAGCTGCATGTGAGTGGTGGTGGAAAACTTGGTTGGCGTGGCCTGGCGGTGGCCCCACTGGCGTCCTTGGAGGGGGTCTTGTCGGGTGGCCCGGCAAGGGTCTTGTCGTGGTGCGCTGTCGTCCCCGGCAAGGACCTTGCCGGGGGTCTAGTGGCCTTCCTCTGCAAGGATCTTGCCAAGGGTCGTCGTCTTCTAATCCTCATCTGACCTTGAGTGTTCCTTGTCTTCACAAATATCTGCATGCCACCACGGAGGTGCCTCCCAAGCCCTGGCCCAACATGATGTTGGAGACCGTTGGCTCAAGGGTGGCTCACTCTGTTGGTGTGGGGCGAGCTACCCCGGCAAGGATCTTGCTGTGGCTGTTTAGGCTGCCCCGGCAAGGGTCTTGCCGGGGGAACCTGCTTCGTCCCTCTGCTCTTTGTGGCCTTGGCCTTGGCGTTGCTCTTATTATCTTGGGCTTCGGTCTTACCTTGGCTCACCTCCCCTGTTCTGCTTAGTGTGACAGCAGGCACGGCTCCGACTGCCCGTGCAGAGGTATAGGGGTACAAAAACGCACCCCTCTTTTTGTACACCGACAGGAGCCCCCGGGCCTGGGCCACACATAAGAGCGACACGTTGTTGGGCCAGGCCCAAAACGGTGCGCGGGCAGGCGGGGCGGTTTTTACCGTGGTAAGACTTTTCGCGTGTTGTGCTTCCCATGACCCGCGTGGGTGGCGCGGCGTGGAGGGGTGTGCTTGACGTGGGCGGCATGCGTGGGGCGATTTCCACACGCATGCGTCACATCGTAGTAAAGAGGCGGCTCGCGCCTTCCCCGTAGAAAGAGGGAGGCGTGGAGGCGCGGCTCATTTACTGAACGGGGCCGGGGTGCGGTCTTCAAGGCGTCCACTCCCCATGATCACGGGGTGGGGAGAGGTCACTTCGCCCGTCCCCTCGGCTCTGCACGTCCACCACGCGTCCTCCATGCACCTGGGGTGGCAAGCGGTGGGGGCGGGAAACCGGGTCGTCGCTGGTTGGGGCAGCGGGTCGGTCCTGATTCCCCGTCCTTTTGGTGGCTGGATTGGCCGAGCGGGGCGGTCGAGCCCCGTCCCCGCCTCCTTATAAAGAGGGGGGAGGGGGGATGGCGTCCCGCACTCTTCTGTCATCTATCTCCTCTCGCTTCTGCTTCTTCCTTTCACTCGCCATGGAGAAGGGGAATCCTGGTCCCTTGGCGGTGGCGGCGAGGGTCGCCGCCCGACAGCGCGTCCCTCCTCCTCCTAAGCCCGCGGTGGTGGAACCGGCCGCGAGGGGAAGGGAGAGGGGGCGAGGTCGTGGGCGAGGTCGAGGAAGAGGTCGTAGTGCTCGGGGAAGAGGAGGACGGGGCGGCGCGCCGGCTTCGCCCCCGCCAATGATGCCTTTTCCACTGGAAGGCCATGTTGGAGACCAACCCCATGAGTTCTTCATCAGGCTGCGCCGGCCTCCGCATCGCCGTCTTCGTCTTCCCGCCCCATTCGCTCGGGAGATGGAGCGTGACCCGCCCCAATCCCTCACATTGCACATGAGGGGTTGTGGGAATGGGGGCACGCGGGTTGACGTCGACTTCCCGGCTCCTCAGCTCATGTACCTTTGTCGTGGGTGTAAGACGTTCGCTCCTATCCACAGCCTGATGGCGGGGGTCGTCCTCTACTTCAAATTAATGGAGGACGGCCTACTCTCCGTCAAGGTCTTCGGCAACTTTGGGACTCGCCTGAAGTGCTGTGTGCAGAGCTTCTCCGATGGAGATTCCGACGATGGAAGCTCTTCCTCGAGCGAAAGTGATGAGGAGGACAGCAGGGCAGACAGCAAGGACGAGTCTGACTAGGCGTCGGACGCCCCGCACCTTGGCGGGTGTGGCAGCAGCAACATCTGCACCTGGCCGCTCCTCCGGCAGAGTTTTGTCGGGGGTGGGGCCAGCTCCTTGAACTTCTCGGGGCCGTCTCCTTGGTCGGCTGGCGTTGGGAGGCTGCGGAAGAGGAAGAGGGCGGGCGGCAAGGCCGTCAACTCGAAGTACGCGGGCACCGACGCCTTCGTCGTGTACTGCCGGTCCTGTCGCCTCGTCTTCCAGCTCCTTTCCCGGCACCGTCATCACCGGCCCGCCCCTGGGCGGTCACCGAGGTGTTCTCTTGGTGCTTTCTGCTGCTCGTAGCTCGCCTAGGCGCCCCTTTTGCCCTCTCGCCTCCTTGACCTGCCTCCTGAGGAGAGGGACAAGAAAGGGATTACGGGCATCTTATCCTTCTTCTTTAGTTTGTAAGCCTGCGGGCCTTTGTTAAATTCAGAACTTGTAATCCCCTTGCTCATGTTTTTCATTCCGTATGAACTGTACCTGTATGGGATGTGTTTAATGAAAAAGGGATGCTTGCCGGGTTTTTCATTCATGGGTGGACCCCACGACAAGGAGCAAATCCTTGTTATTGTTTAAGATAAACGTTTTTCGCCCGGCAACAGGCCTTGCCGTCCCCCCACTCCACTCGACCGTTCTCGCGCTCTTGGCGGAGGCAGGGATGAAGTGGGCTTTAGGCTCCTCGTTCTACCTCCTTGCAGCCGCGGCTACAACCAAACTCGGACCCAGGAAATAATCCTTAGGTATAGGAAAAAGGGGAGCACGGCATCCTAGAGATAAAAACAAGGTTTCACATGCCCCAGTTCTATTCCGAAATGCATGACAGAGGATAAAAGACTTATCTAGATCTGCAGCCCCCGGGAATCTCATCTTGCCGCGGTTGGATCCTTGTGCTTGCAGTTCCTGGCAACTCTGGTTTGCCGGGGTTGGGACGCCGGTCCGTTTTCTTTCTTCCAAGTAACTCAGCAGAAGTGCTCATGTGCCCTGCGAACCAAAGGAGGACAGAAGAGAAACAGATAGAGGCGCACTCAACCTCTAAGCTAGGGGTTAGTCGCTGCTGAGCACTATCAACCCTAACCAAGGAAGAGACTCAACCTAGCATGCATGCTATGACTTAGGGCGCCAGCGCTTCATTTACTTATGCTCAGGGTCTGCGCCTGGCTTTGTACGAAGGGTTACATGCCTCGCCGGCAAAGCTGGTACAAAAGGTGGCTTGCCAGGAGGCCCGGCAACCCGCGCCTTATGGGTAAAACTTGCGAAGATGGTCGATGTTCTAGGATTTGCTCACTGGGATGACATCTTCGGTCTCCAGGCGGAATGCGCCAGGCCTGGTGACTCGTATTACCCGATAAGGGCCTTCCCACTTCGGCGTCAACTTGTTGGCATTCTTGGACGACTGAACGCGCCAAAGAACAAGGTCGCCTTCTTTAAAGCTTCGGGCATGAACCTTGCGGCTATGGTAGCGGCGCAAGGCTTGCTGGTAGCGCGCTGCTCTGACAGCTGCCCAAAGACGATCTTCCTCAAGGAGTGTCGCGTCATCTTGGCGCAACTGCTCTTGATCAAGCTCATCATAAGCGAGCACTCGAGGTGACCCGTATATGAGTTCAGTGGGGAGAACTGCTTCTGCCCCGTAGACCAGGGCAAAAGGTGTCTGGTTGGTGGCTCGATCGGGCGTCGTCCTGATCGACCAAAGAACTGCCGGCAATTCATGAATCCAGCGCCTTCCACTCTTGCGCAGCTTGTCAAAAGTCTTTGTCCTTAGGCCTTGCAACACTTCAGCATTCGCCCTCTCCGCTTGGTCGTTGCTCCGTGGATGTGCCACGGAAGCAAAACAGACCTTGCTGTCGAGGTCTTGAATGTATTGCATGAAGGTGTGGCTCGTGAATTGTGTGCCGTTGTCGGTGATGACTCTATTTGGCACACCAAAATGGCAGACCAGTCCTTTGAAAAACTTGACAGCTGACTGAGCAGTCAGCTTTCTCACCGCTTCCACCTCCGGCCACTTTGTGAACTAGTCGATTGCAACGTACAAGTTCTCAAAGCCCCCGACAACGCGGGGGAAAGGGCCCAATATGTCGAGCCCCCAGACCAAGAATGGCCAGGAGGGAGGGATTGTTTGAAGGGCTTGGGCTGGTTGATGAAGCTTCTTTGAATGGAACTGACACGCTTCACACTTCATTACTAGTGTCGTCGCATCCTGGAGGGCGGTGGGCCAGAAGAAACCTTGCCGGAATGCCTTCCTAGCAAGGGGCGTTGACCCTATGTGGGAGCCACATATGCCTCCATGTATCTCCGCCAACAGCTCCAGTCCTTCCTCCTGGGGGATGCACTTCAATTTCACGTTGTTCGGCCTTCTCCTTTACAGGACGTCATCAACGAACTGGTACAGGGCGGACCGACGGACTACTTTCTCCGCTTCTTCCTGCTCCTCAGGAAGCTCTCCTGTTTGGAGGAATTCGACGATATGTTGCACCGATGCCGGAGCCCGGGGCTCGACGGCAAGGACCAAAGGCATTTCTTCTGCCATGGGAGCGGCTGTCTCTACGGCTAGGGCTTGACGCCCTGCCAGAGGCAGCTGCTCTTGGGTAGGCTCAGCATCCGCGGCAGCACCCTTGCCGGCAGCCCCAGAGGGCTCGGTAGGAAAGTACTTGCCGGGACCTGACTTCCTTCGCCTGTTATGCCCCGTTGATGGTTTGACAGATGGTTGAGTTAGCCGGAGCAAAAAGGTACCCGATTCCACAGGTAGCTTGAATGTGACACGCTTTGACAGGTAATCGGCAGTGTCGTTCTTGAAAGTGCAACTATCCCTAGGTGGTTTTGGTAATTCATAACAACATATAGCTCATTGAGCTAATGATATTCCAAGATAACTATTTCAGGAAAGCTCAATGATTGGCATGGCATGAATGGTGAAAGTGGAACCCTCAAAATACTAAGGACAAAGGATTGGCTCAAGCTCAAAAGCTCAAGACTCTTCATTTTACATTTTAGTGATCCAAGATCACATTGAGTCCATAGGAAAAGCCAATACTATCAAGGAGGGATGAGGTGTTGCTTAATGAGCTCTTTGCCTTATGTGCTTAATGATATGCTCCAAAATCCTCAACTACTTTCCCATATCCACATATGACCTAAACCGTAAGCCAAACTCGGTCATGCCGATTCCTTCTATCCGGCGCCACCGAGTCTTCATATGTCATAAGCCACTGCCAAAACCCTAGCAAATCGGTTTCACCGATAGGGATCTCGGTCTCACCGAGATGGGATTGCAATCTCTCTGTTTCCTTTTCGTAACTTTTCAGTCTCACCGAAAGAGCGGATCGGTCCCACCGAGATTGCAATGCAAACTCTCTGTTTCCCTTTTGTAACTTTTCGGTCTCATCAAAAGAGCAAATCGGTCCCATCGAGTTTGCCTGACCAACTCTCTAGTTAGCTAATTACCAAATCGGTCTCACCGAGTTTGTGTAATCGGTCTCACCGAGATTACGTTATGCCCAAACCCTAACCATATCGGTCCTACCGAGATGCATGTCAGTCCCACCGAAAAACTCTAACGGTCACTAGGGTTACCTTTTCGGTCCGACCGAGTTTGTTGATTCGGTCCCACCGAGATTGGTAAATTGTGTGTAACGGTTGGATTTTAAGTGGAGGCTATATATACCCCTCCACCTCCTCTTCATTCGTGGAGAGAGCCATCAGAACACATCTACACTTCCAACTCATATGTTCTGAGAGAGAACCACCTACTCATGTGTTGAGACAAAGATATTCCATTCCTACCATATGAATCTTGATCTCTAGCCTTCCCCAAGTTGCTTTCCACTCAAATCTTCTTTCCACCAAATCCAAATCATGTGAGAGAGAGTTGAGTGTTGGGGAGACTATCATTTGAAGCACAAGAGCAAGGAATTCATCATCAACACACCATTTGTTACTTCTTGGAGAGTGGTGTCTCCTAGATTGGCTAGGTGTCACTTGGGAGCCTCCGACAAGATTGTGGAGTTGAACCAAGGAGTTTGTAAGGGCAAGGAGATCGCCTACTTCGTGAAGATCTACCGCTAGTGAGGCAAGTCCTTCGTGGGCGATGGCCATGGTGGGATAGACAAGGTTGCTACTTCGTGGACCCTTCGTGGGTGGAGCCCTCCGTGGACTCGCGCAACCGTTACCCTTCGTGGGTTGAAGTCTCCACTAACGTGGATGTAGGATAGCACCACCTATCCGAACCACGGGAAAAACATTCGTGTCTCCAATAGCGTTTGAATTCTCCAAACCCTTCCCTTTACATTCTTGCAAGTTGCATGCTTTACTTTCCGCTGCCTATATACTCTTTGCATGCTTGCTTGAATTGTGTGATGATTGCTTGACTTGTCCTAAAGTTGCTAAAATCTGCCAAGAACTAAAATTGGGAAAAGGTTAAGTTTTTATTTGGTCAAGTAGTCTAATCACCCCCCCTCTAGACATACTTCCGATCCTACAGTTCTCCATCCGGGGGACGTGCTCCGCTTGGATGTCGTCAAAGTGCTCCTCCAGCTTCCTCACTTCATCTACGTAGGCTTCCATCAACGGGCTTTGGTAATCCTTGTTGACCTGCTTGAGGTGCTCCCCGGTAGGTGAAACGAGCAGCACACCTGCACCGGCGCCTTGCAGCGAGAAAGCCCCATCAAAGTACATGATCCAGTCGTGATCTTCCTCCTTGCCGGGGAGAGTGGTCTCCTGGATTTCTTCGTCAGGCGTTGAGGTCCATTCTGCAATGAACTCCACCAAGACTCTGCTCTGAATTGTCGAGGTACTTTCAAACTTCAAACTGAAACTTGACAACTCCAAGGCCCACTCCACAATCCTCCCGGTTGCATCTGGGTTATGTAGTATCCGTTGCAAAGGGAGGCGGGTGACGACACTGATCTCGTGGGCTTGGAAGTAATGACGCAGCTTCCTCGAGTCCATAAGGAGGCCGAAGAGCAATTTCTGCACACCGGAGTACCTCGATCTAGCTCCCTGCAAGAGGGAGCTGACGAAGTAAACCGGGTGCTGCATCATCTTCTTATTCTACGCCACCTCTCTTGACTGCGCGGGCACTGCCTCGGTGGCTTCAGACTCTGCCGGGGGCCTCGCCTTGCCGGCGCCAGGCCCTGTTAGGGGAATCTTGGGCTTGCCATCCGCTGGTTCTGCCGCCGTCACTGCCTCCTTGTTAACCTCCCTCCACACCACTAGTGCGGCGCTAACCACTTGGTTCGTCGCCACCAGATACAGTAGCAACGGCTCTTGTGGTTTATCCGCAACCAGTATTGGCATGGAGGAAAGGTATCTCTTCAAATCCTGTAACACTACCTCGGCTTCTGGGGTCCATTCCATTGGGCCTGCCTTCTTCAAGATTTTGAAGAAAGGAAGGGCACGCTCGGCGGACTTGGAGATGAATCGGCTCATGGCGGCAACGCAGCCGCTGAGCCGACGCACATCTTTGATCTGCTTGGGCGCCTCAATCTGCTCAATAGCCTTGATTTTGTCTGGGTTTGCCTCGATCCCGCGCTACACAAAGAATCTGAGAAGCTTGCTGGATGGAACACCGAAGACACACTTCTCAGGGTTCAGCTTGAGGTTGATCTTGCACATCTTGGCAAATGTCTCTTCCAGAGCTTGCACAAGAGTTGGCCCGTCCTTGGTTTTGACCACTGTGTCATCCATGTAGGCCTCCATATTTCTATGGAGCTGAGGTTCAAAACCAATTTGGACTGCTCTTGCAAATGTTGAGCCAGCGCTCTTCAACCCGAAAGGCATCCGTAAAAAGCAATACGTACCACATGGGGTGATGAACGCTGTCTTTTCTTCATCCTCTCTTGTCATGAAGATCTGGTGCTAGCCCGAGTAGGCGTCGAGGAATGACAACATATCACACCCAGCCGTGGAGTCAACAATCTGGTCGATGCGCGGCAACGGGAAGGGGTCCTTAGGACAAGCCTTATTGATATTTGTGTAATCAATACACAGCCTCCACTTCCTATTCGCCTTGCGCACCACTACCAGATTGGCCAACCACGTCGGGTGGAGCACTCCTCTCACCAAACCTGCCGCTTCCAACTTCCTGATCTCCTTTGTGATGAACTCCTGCCTCTCCAGAGCCTGCTTTCTAACCTTCTGCTGGACGGGCTGCGCATGGGGGCAGACAGCTAGGTGGTGCTCAATCACCTCCCTGGGAACACCGGGGATGTCGGATGCTTGCCATGCAAACACGTCGACATTCGCCCGCAGGAAGGTGACGAGCGCGCCTTCCTATTTGCTGCCGAGGGTGGAGCGTATGGTGAAGGCCCCTCCCGTGCCATCCTTCCTAGCGGACACCTTCTTGGTCTGTGGTGGCTCGGCTCTGGATGTCTTGCTCTTACCGGTAGAGCTCTCTGGCACGTCCTCGACGGCAGCACAACACTCTGAACTGGTGCGCTTTCCGGAGTGGGTGCGAGAGGTCTTGTCGGGCTTCTTCCTCCCTCCCAGGGCTTCAGCGGCAGGAGCAGTTGCCTTGGCTGCAGCTGCTGCAACTGCCTCTCGGTAGAGTTGGTCGGCGCAAATCAGCGTGTCCTTCTTGTCGGAGGGGACGGAGATGATGGTCAATGGCCCGGGCATCTTTAGCATGTTGTAGGTGTAGTGTGATGCCGCCATGAACTTGGCTAGTGTAGGGCGGCCGAGGATCCCGTTGTAGGGCAAGGGGATCTCGGCCACGTCGAAGACGATCCTATCCGTCCTGTAGTTCAACTCTCCTCCAAATGTCACAGGCAGTGTGACCTTTCCCTTCGGCTGGCTCCTCCCCGGATTGACCCCTTGAAACGTGCCCGTTTCCTCGAGGTCTCCATTAGGGATTTGCAACCTTTTGATCAGGACAGGCGAGATCAGGTTCAGGCCGGCCCCGCCGTCAACCAACATCTTGTTCACCCTGAGGTTGCGTATCGTTGGTGAGACCAACAATGGCAAACACCCGACCGCGGTAGTGCGGCTAGGGTGGTCCTCAGCGTCAAAGATGAGGGGCGTGCTGGACCACTTCAGCGGCTTCTGAGCGTCGAACGACGGCTCTGCTGCTATAATCTCACACGCCCACTGCTTGAGCTGGCGGTGAGAGGTATGCAGCGAGGCGCCGCCATTGACGCACATGGCCTCCGTAGCCTTCTGGAACCCTTGCTCACCAGACTCATCGTCCTCGTCGTGATCATCGTCTTCTTGTTTCTTGTCGCGGCCCTGGGCGGGCCTCTCTTGCTGGTTGTCCTTGTCGGGGTGGCTTCCTTGGCCGCCACGCTTCTTGCCAGATCCCTCAGCACCGTCCTGGTTCTTCTCCTTATCCCGCCTCTCGTACTCAGCCTTTTGCTTCTCAGCAAGCAGCTCGACTTGTCGGCAGTTCTCGAGGTCGTGGCCCTTGGTGCGGTGGATCTTGCAGTATTGCTTGCCGGAGCTTCCTGGCTTATCGGTAGCCGCCAAGGCCCGGCAGGCGGCACACCAGGCAATCTCCTTGTCGGGGGCGCCTGCCTTCACCTTCTTGCCGGCACCGGTGTCGTCAGATCCCTCAACGGCAAGCACGGCCTTGCCCTTGCGTTTCCTGTTGCAACGCCGACCCTTCTTCGTCGGGGTAATGGCGTCTTCATCGGTAGAGTCGGTTTCCGCGCCGGCGTCTTCGCCGGGGTACTTCCTTCCCTCTTCAGCCCGGGCGCATCTATCGGCCAGAACGTAGAGCTCGGCCACATCCTTAACCTTGGTCATCACCAGCTCCTCGCGCATCTTGCGATTGAGCATGTTCTGGTGGAATGCGCTAATCACAGCGGCGGGATGAATGTCGGGGATGTTGTACTGTACCCGGATGAATCTCTGGATATACTTGCATAGGGTCTCCCCCTCCTTCTGGGGAATGATATGCAGATCATTGGCCTGGCCATGAGCTTGGTGGCCTCCTGTGAAGGCGCCAACGAACTCATGGCACAGATCCGACCAAGAAGAAATGGAATCCACCGGCAAGTGCATCAACCAAGACATCACACTGGGCTTGAGCGCCAATGGGAAATAGTTGGCAAGCACCTTGTCGTCGCGAGCCCTGGCAGCCTGCATCGGGATGGTGTAGATGCTGAGGAACTCGGACGGATGGGTCTTGCCATTGTACTTCTCGCCGACGTCGGGCTTGAACGTGCGGTGGGATAGCCACTGGAACTATCACAGCTCACGGGTAAAGGCCGGGCAGCCCACCTCGTAAGGTAGGCTGCCGGAGCCCCCCGGTGCCGGGTGGTCCATAGCAGGTCCCGCCCGCTTGTCCGACTGGCGGCGCGTTTTGTGTCGGTGCTCGACGGTGGTTCGAGCGTCTTTGTGAGCTTGTTCCCGAAGGACCTGGCGCTAGTCGCGGAGGGTCCGCGGGTCAGACGACACTATGGAGATGTTATCACAAACGTCGTCACGACGGGCCGACACCCACGGCGGCTGGCGAGGAGGAGGAGAGTGCACCGTGACCGCAACTCCCCCGGTCCTCCCAGCGCCAGCATGCGGTGTCTCGGTGAAGCGCCGACCCGAGAGTCCAGCCGGTCGCGGATCGTCTTTGTTGGCGATGGCGACGAGGCTCTGGATGGTGGCCCTCCACTCGTCAAGCTTCTCCGCAGCAGGAGGGAAGTCGAGGAGCAGCTGCGCGCGCGCCAAAGCTTCTGCCGGCATGGGCGGCGGCGACAGCTGCATGGGTCGCGGCGTGCTTCGACTTCTAGCTATGTTAGAAGGAGCCCTGTTACGACCCAGCGGCTGCGTGCCATTTTCGCCAGTGCTTCGGCGGGCGTGCTGAACCCCTTCATCCTGCGGACGACGCACGGGGCTCTTCCCATGGCGGTGCTTAGGGTCACCAATGCGGTGACGCTGCTCGACGCGTACACCATGGGAAGAACGCGCAGTGGTCGCCGGTGTGGGCGTCCTGGAGGTCGCTGCGCCGCCCAGAGGTGGCACAACGACACCCCTGGAGGGCCCCGCACCGCCTAAGGGGGGGCCAGCTCCGTTTTTGGATCCGGCGGCGTGTAGTCGGTCGTCTCATGTGCGAATGATGCTGCTCGCTAGGCTCTGACTACCAGGGCGATGCTGGTGCTCGCGTACCGCGGCCCGGGTCCTATCTGCGACCGGTCCACTGCCCGCCCGCACTGGCACGGGCCGTTCGGCTCCCACCGAGTCGACCGTCGTGGTCGTCTTCTTCTTAGGAGCCATGGCCATGAAGAACTGCTAGGCTGATTACCAGACCAGATTCTCACAACTACGCACGCCCCTGCCTGGCGCGCCAAAGATGTCGGTGTGGAACGACACCTATGGGATCACAAGAATCCCTACTACGGTTGCCGGGGCGCGGGGTTGCGAGAAGAGCAGGGTTAGTAGCCAGCACAAGGATCGTTTACCCAGGTTCGGGCCGCGAGGATGCGTAAAACCCTAGTCCTGCTTTGGTGGGTGTATTTCAGAGGGTTCTTGAGCTCTCGAACTAGCTGTGGTCAGTGCGTGGTTCGAAAGAGCCGAATCCTCTTCCAGTATGCCATGGGCCTCCTTTTATAGTCGAAAGGGGCTGCCATAGTGGCACACAGGAGGTGGAAAGGCGTACAGTTCCCTAAGCTTATCGCTCGTATTGTAGGACAAGACGCATGAAATGCGTAGCTTAGGTGTCCCCTTGCTTTATTGGGGACGGGGGTGAGGCCCGTCCCGTTCGTCACCGCTCCTCCTTGCTTTGACACGCGCCCTGGCCAGTGAGGCGCGTGGTGCCATGTAGGCAGGCAGGCAGCTGAGGTGGCGCAGTGGCAGAGCCTTCACGAAGATCCGCATGCCGCCACGCAGGTGCCCGCCCAGCTGGTTGGGTCTGGCAGCTGCATGTGAGTGGTGGTGGAAAACTTGGTTGGCGCGGGCCTGGTGGTGGCCCCACTGGCGTCCTTGGAGGGGGTCTTGTCGGGTGGCCCGGCAAGGGTCTTGTCGTGGCACACTGTCGTCCCCGGCAAGGACCTTGCCGGGGGTCTGGTGGCCTTCCTCGACAAGGATCTTGCAGAGGGTCGTCGTCTTCTAATCCTCATCTGACCTTGAGTGTTCCTTGTCTTCGCAAATATCTGCATGCCACCATGCTACGTCTCGAGCTAGCATTGGTTTTCCCCGAAGAGGAGGGGGTGATGCAGCACAGTAGCATAAGTATTTCCCTCAGTTTTTGAGAACCAAGGTATCAATCCAGTAGGAGGTCACGCGCAAGTCCCTCGTACCTGCACAAAACGGTAGCAACTCGCAACCAATGCTTAGGGGTTGTCAATCCCTTCACGGTCACTTACGAGAGTGAGATCTCATAGAGATAATATTTTTGGTATTTTTGGTATAAAGATGCAAAGTGAAAAGTAAAAGCAAAACAAGTAAAATAAGGTAATGGAGATTGATATGATGAGAATAGACCCGGGGGCCATAGGTTTCACTAGTGGCTTCTCTCAAGAGCATAGATATTCTATGGTGGGTGAACAAATTACTGTTGAGCAATTGATAGAATTTAGCATAGTTATGAGGTTATCTAGGTATGATCATGTATATAGGCATCATGTCCGTGACAAGTAGACCGACTCCTGCCTGCATCTACTACTATTACTCCACTCATCGACCGCTATCCAGCATGCATCTAGAGTATTAAGTTAAAAATAGAGTAACGCCTTAAGCAAGATGACATGATGTAGAGGAATAAATTCATGCAATATGATAAATACCCCATCTTGTTATCCTCGATGGCAACAATACAATACGTGCCTTGCAACTCTTTCTGTCACTGAGTAAGGACACCGCAAGATTGAACCCAAAGCTAAGCACTTCTCCCATTGCAAGAACTACCAATCTAATTGGCCAAACCAAACGGATAATTCGAAGAGACTTGCAAAGATAACTCAATCATACATAAAAGAATTCAGAGAAGATTCAAATATTATTCATAGATAAGTTGGATCATAAACCCACAATTCATCGGTCTCAACAAACACAGCAAAAAGAAGATTACATCGAATAGATCTCCACGAGAGAGGGGGAGAACATTGTATTGAGATCCAAAAAGAGAGAAGAAGCCATCTAGCTACTAGCTATGGACCCGAAGGTCTGAAGTAAACTACTCACACTTCATCGGAAGGGCTATGGTGTTGATGTAGAAGCCCTTCGTGATGGATGCCCTCTCCGACGGAGCTCCGGAACAGGCCCCAAGATGGGATCTCGTGGATACAGGAAGTTGCGGCGGTGGAATTAGGTTTTTGGCTCTGTCTCTAGTCTAATGGGGGTACGTAGGTATATATAGGAGGAAGGAGCACGTCGGTGGAGCTCCGAGGGGCCCACGAGGCAGGGGCGCGCCCAGGGGGGCGCGCCCTCCACCCTCGTGACCTCCCCAGAAACTTCTTGGAGTAGGGTCCAAGTCTCCTGGATCACGTTCGGTGAGAAGATCACGTTCCCGATGGTTTCATTCCGTTTGGACTCCGTTTGATATTCTGTTTCCTCGAAATACTGAAATAGGCAAAAAAACAGCTATTCTGGGCTGGGCCTCCGGTTAATAGGTTAGTCCCAAAAATAATATAAAAGTGGAACATAAAGCCCGATATAGTCCAAAACAGTAGATAAAGTAGCATGGAGCAATCAAAAATTATAGATACGTTGGAGACGTATCAGGCATCCCCAAGCTTAATTCCTGCTCGTCCTCGAGTAGGTAAATGATAAAAAGAGAATTTTTGATGCGGAGTGATACTTTGGCATAATTTCAATGTAAATCTTCTTAATCATGGTATGAATATTCAAATCCGAAAGGTTCAAGACAAAAGTTCATATTGACATAAAAATGATAATACTTCAAGCATACTAATCAAACAATTATGTCATCTCAAAATAACATGGCCAAAGGAAGTTCATCCCTACAAAATCATATAGTTAGGCTATGCTTAATTTTCGTCACACAAAGATGTTCCCAACTTCTATACCCCCGATGACAAGCCAAGCAATTGTTTCATACTCAAATAATCTCAAACTTTTTCAACCTTCACGCAATACATGAGCGCGAGCCATGGACATAGCACTATGGGTGGTATAGAATATGATGATGGGGATTGTGTGGAGAAGACAAAAAAGGAGAAAGTCTCACATCAACGAGGATAATCAATGAGCTATGGAGATGCCCATCAATTTATGTTAATGCAAGGAGTAGCGAATGCCATGCAACGGATGCACTAGAGCTAAGAATGCTCAACAAAAGAAAACTAGTGGGTGTGCATCCAACTTGCTTGCTCATGAAGACCTAGGGCATTTTGAGGAAGCCCATCGTTGGAATATACAAGCCAAGTTCTATAATGAAAAATTCCCACTATATGAACAAGACAACTTATGAGACTCACTATATGAAAATCATGGTGCTACTTTGAAGCACAATATATGAGACTCACTACATGAAGAACAAGATGCTACTTTGAAGCACAAGTGTGGAAAAAGAGATAGTAGCATTGCCCTTTTTATTTTCTCCTTCTTTTTTTTGGGCCTTTCTTTTTTTGGCATTTCTCTCTTTTTTTTTTTGATTGGGCTATGCTCTAATAATGATGATCATCACACTTCTATGGATTACAACATAATGATTACAACTCGATACTAGAACAAGATATGACTCTATATGAATGCCTCCGGCGGTGTACCGGGATGGTGCAATGAATCAAGAGTGACATGTATGAAAAATAATCCATGGTGGCTTTGCCACAAATACGATGTCAACTACAAGATCATGCAATGGCAATATGACAAAAGTAAAGCATGTCATGATGATGATGATGACGGAAGTTGCATGGCAATATATCTCGGAATGGCTATGGAAATGCCATGATAGGTAGGTATGGTGGCTGTTTTGAGGAAGATATAGGGAGGTTTATGTGTGAAAGAGTGTATCATATCACGGGGTTTGGATGCACCGGAGAAGGTTGCACCAACTCTCAATGTGAGAAAAGGCAATGCATGGTACCGAAGAGGCTAGCAAATGGCGGAAAGGTAAAAGTGCGTATAATCCATGGACTCAACATTAGTCAAAAGAACTCATATACTTATTGCAAAAAATTAGAAGTCGTCAAAAATCAAGTACTACGCGCATGCTCCTAGGGGGGATAGATTGGTAGGAAAAGACCATCGCTCGTCCCCGACCGCCACTCATAAGGATGCACAAGCCAGGTACACTTCATGCTTCAAATTTGTTACACAACTTTAACCATACGTGCATGCTACGGGACTTGCTAACTTCAACACAAGTATTTATCAAATTCACAACTACTCAACTAGCACGACTATGATATTATCACCTCCATATCTCAAAACAATTATCAAGCATCAAACTTATCTTAGTATTCAACCCACTAAAAAGAAAGTTTCACATATCTTGAATACCAAGTATATTAACATTAAGCAAATTACCATGCCATTAACGACTCTCAAAATAATCTAAGTGAAGCATGAGAGATCAATTTTCTTTAAAACAATCCACCACCGTGCTTTAAAATATCTAAGTGAAGCACTAGAGCAAAAATTATCACACTCAAAAAGATATAAGTGAAGCACATAGAGTAAACTATCAAGCTCAAAAGATATAAGTGAAGCACATAGAGTATTCTAAGAAATTTCAATTCATACATGGCTCTCTCAAAATGTGTGTATAGCAAGGATGATTGTGGTAGACTAACAAGCAAAGACACAAACAATACAAGACGCTCCAAGCAAAACACATATCATGTGGTGAATAAAAATATAGCTCCAAGTAAATTACCGATGGAAGTGGACGAAAGAGGGGATGCCTTCCGGGGCATCCCCAAGCTTTGACTTTTTAGTGTCCTTGGATTATCTTGGGGGTGCCATGGGCATCCCCAAGATTAGGCTCTTGCCACTCCTTGTTCCATAATCCATCAAAAGAATTCCCCCAAAACTTGAAAACTTCACAACACAAAACTCAATAGAAATCTCGTGAGCTCCGTTAGAGAAAGAAAACAAAAGACTACTTTAAGGTACTGTAGTGAACTTGTTCTTTATTTTTATTGGTGTTAAACCTAATGTATTCCAACTTCTCTATGGTTTATAAACTATTTTACTAGCCATAGATTCATCAAAATAAGCAAACAACACACGCAAAACAGAATCTGTCAAAAACAGAACAGTCTGTAGTAATCTGTTACTAACGCAAACTTCTGGAACCCAAAAAATTCTACCAAAATTAGACGACCTGGTAAATTTGTTTATTGAGCAGCAGAAATTGGAATCACTATTTTATCACGTTCTGGTGATTTGTGACAATTCGGGCACTGAGCGCAAAGATTATGGAAATTACAGCAAGATCAAATAACTATCTTCCAAGAAGATCTAATAGGTTTAACTTGGCACAAACACAAATTAAAAAATAAAACCACATCTAAACAGAATCTAGATGGATTATTTATTCCTAAACAGAACCAAAAACAAAAAACACAAAATAAAATTGGGTTGCCTCCCAACAAGCGCTATCGTTTAACGCCCCTAGCTAGGCATAAAAGCAAGGATAGATCTAGGTATTGCCATCTTTGGTAGGCAATCCATAAGTGGCTCTCATGATAGATTCGTATGGTAATTTTATTTTCTTTCTAGGAAAGTGTTCCATGCCCTTCTTTAAGGGAAATTGGAATTTAATATTCCCTTCCTTCATATCAATAATTGCACCAATCGTTCTAAGGAAAGGTCTACCAAGAATAATAGGACATGAAGGATTGCAATCTATATCAAGAACAATAAAATCTACGGGCACATAATTCCTATTTGCAACAATAAGAACATCATTAATTCTTCCCATAGGCTTTTTAATAGTGGAATCCGCAAGATGCAAGTTTAGAGAGCAATCATCAAAGTCATGAAAATCTAGCAAATCACACAAAGCTTTGGGGATAGTAGAGACACTAGCACCCAAATCACACAAAGCATGAAACTCGTAATTTTTAATTTTAATCTTAATTGTAGGTTCCCACTCATCATGGAGTTTTCTAGGGATAGAAACTTTCAACTCAAGCTTTTCTTCATAAGATTGCATTAAGGCGTCAACAATGTGTTCGGTAAAGGCCTTATTTGGACTATAAGCATGAGGAGAATTTAACACGGATTGCAACAAGGAAATACAATCAATTAAAGAGCAATTTTCAAAGTTAAATTCCTTGAGATCCAAAATAGTGGGTTTAGCAATATCTATATTTTTATTTCTTTCAATCCCTTTTTTATCAATTTCATCATCAGGATCTAAAAACTCAGAATTCTTAGAACGCCTTCTAGGTAAGGGAAGATCACAATCAGATTCATCAAGATTCATATTGCAAAACAAAGATTTAATAGGGGACACATCAATAACTTTTAGATCTTCATCTTGATTCTCATAATTATTCGGTTTAGCGGCCATCTTATTGACTAAGGTGGCTTGCATATCCGAAATTTCAGCGGTCATTTTTTCAAGATGAGCAATTTGGGATCTTACGCCATCAAATTCTTTGGACATATCATCGAGCTCTTTATTCATATAACTCATAAAACTCCTTTGTTCCTTAAGCTCGTTTCTAAAGAAATTATTATGCTCAAATTGCAAGACCATAAACTTCCTGACATTGTTTTCGATATCTTCTAGCCTTTTAAGGTGAAGACCACCAAAATTAGGTAAGTTTATCATGACGAACAAGCAAGCAAACTAACACACGAGCAAACAAAAGGAAAAGGGAAAGAGAGGGCGAATAAAATGGCAAGGGTGAAGTGGGGGAGAGGAAAACGAGAGGCAAATGGCAAATAATGTAATGCGAGAGATAGAGATTGTGATGGGTACTTGGTATGTTGACTTTTGCGTAGGCTTCCCCGGCAACGGCGCCAGAAATGGATCGTTGACGGGAGAGTAAATCTTGACTTGACTTGGCGTAGGCCTCCCCGGCAACGGCGCCAGAAATCCTTCTTGCTACGTCTCGAGCTAGCGTTGGTTTTCCCCGAAGAGGAGGGGGTGATGCAGCAAAGTAGCGTAAGTATTTCCCTCAGTTTTTGAGAACCAAGGTATCAATCCAGTAGGAGGTCACGCGCAAGTCCCTCGTACCTGCACAAAACGGTAGCAACTCGCAACCAACGCTTAGGGGTTGTCAATCCCTTCACGGTCACTTACGAGAGTGAGATCTGATAGAGATAATATTTTTGGTATTTTTGGTATAAAGATGCAAAGTGAAAAGTAAAAGCAAAACAAATAAAATAAAGTAATGGAGATTGATATGATGAGAATAGACCCGGGGGCCATAGGTTTCACTAGTGGCTTCTCTCAACAGCATAAATATTCTACGGTGGGTGAACAAATTACTGTTGAGCAATTGATAGAATTTAGCATAGTTATGAGGTTATCTAGGTATATGATCATGTATATAGGCATCACGTCCGTGACAAGTAGACCGTCTCCTACCTGCATCTACTACTATTACTCCACTCATCGACCGCTATCCAGCATGCATCTAGAGTATTAAGTTAAAAACAGAGTAACGCCTTAAGCAAGATGACATGATGTAGAGGAATAAATTCATGCAATATGATAAATACCCCATCTTGTTATCCTCGATGGCAACAATAAAATACGTGCCTTGCAACTCTTTCTGTCACTGAGTAAGGACACCGCAAGATTGAACCCAAAGCTAAGCACTTCTCCCATTGCAAGAACTACCAATCTAGTTGGCCAAACCAAACGGATAATTCGAAGAGACTTGCAAAGATAACTCAATCATACATAAAAGAATTCAGAGAAGATTCAAATATTATTCATAGATAAGTTGGATCATAAACCCACAATTCATCGGTCTCAACAAACACACCGCAAAAAGAAGATTACATCGAATAGATCTCCACGAGAGAGGGGGAGAACATTGTATTGAGATCCAAAAAGAGAGAAGAAGCCATCTAGCTACTAGCTATGGACCCGAAGGTCTGAAGTAAACTACTCACACTTCATCGGAAGGGCTATGGTGTTGATGTAGAAGCCCTCGTGATGGATGCCCTCTCCGGCGGAGCTCCGGAACAGGCCCCAAGATGGGATCTCGTGGATACAGGAAGTTGCGGCGGTGGAATTAGGTTTTTGGCTCCGTCTCTGGTCTAATGGGGGTACGTAGGTATATATAGGAGGAAGGAGCATGTCGGTGGAGCTCTGAGGGGCCCACGAGGCAGGGGGTGCACCCAGGGGGGCGCGCCCTCCACCCTCGTGACCTCCCTGGAAACTTCTTGGAGTAGGGTCCAAGTCTCCTGGATCACGTTCGGTGAGAAGATCACGTTCCCGAAGGTTTCATTCCGTTTGGACTCCGTTTGATATTCTGTTTCCTCGAAATACTGAAATAGGCAAACAAACAGCAATTCTGGGCTGGGCCTCCGGTTAATAGGTTAGTCCCAAAAATAATATAAAAGTGGAAAATAAAGCCCAATATAGTCCAAAACAGTAGATAAAGTAGCATGGAGCAATCAAAAATTATAGATACGTTGGAGATGTATCACACCACGGAGGTGCCTCCCGAGCCCTGGCCCAACGTGATGTTGGAGACCGTTGGCTCAAGGGTGGCTCGCTCTGTTGGTGCGGGGCGAGCTGCCCCGGCAAGGATCTTGCTGGGGCTGCTGAGGCTGCCCTGGCAAGGGTCTTGCCGGGGGAACCTGCTTTGTCCCTCTGCTCTTTGTGGCCTTGGTCTTATTATCTTGGGCTTCGGTCTTACCTTGGCTCACCTCCCCTGTTCTTCTTAGTGTGGCAGCAGGTGCGGCTCCGACTGCCCGTGCACTGGTATAGGGGTACAAAGACGCACCCTCTTTTTGTACACCGACAGGGGAGTTGATACGTATCCGTCGTATCTACTTTTCCAAACACTTTTGCCCTTGTTTTGGACTCTAACTTGCATGATTTGAATGGAACTAACCCGGACTGACGCTGTTTTCAGGAGAATTGCCATGGTGTTATTTTTGTGCAGAAATAAAAGTTCTCGGAATGTCCTAAAAATCAACGGAGAATTATTTTCGAATAAATAAAAAAATACTGGCGAAAAAATCAAGGCCAGGGGGACCGCACCCTGTCCACGAGGGCGGGAGTGCGCCTATCCCCCCTGGGCGCGCCCCCTGCCTCATGGGCCCCCTGGTGCTCCACCGACCTCAACTCCAACTCTATATATTCACGTTCTAGGAGAAAAAAATCAAAGAGAAGGATTCATCATGTTTTACGATACGAAGCCGTTGTCAAGCCCTAATCTCTCTCAGGAGGGCTGATCTGGAGTCCGTTCGGGGCTCCGGAGAGGGGAATCCATCGCCATCGTCATCATCAACCTTCCTCCATCACCAATTTCATGATGCTCACCGCCGTGCATGAGTAATTCCATCGTAGGCTTGATGGGCGGTGATGGGTTGGATGAGATTTATCATGTAATCGAGTTAGTTTTGTTAGGGTTTGATCCCTAGTATCCACTATGTTCTGGTATTGATGTTTCTATGACTTTGCTATGCTTAATGCTTGTCACTAGGGCCCGAGTGCCATGATTTCAGATCTGAACCTATTATGTTTTCATGAATATATGTGAGTTCTTGATCCTATCTTGCAAGTCTATAGTCACCTACTATGTGTTATGATCCGGCAACCATGAAGTGACAATAATCGGGATCACTCCCAGTGATGACCGTAGTTTGAGGAGTTCATGTATTCACTATGTGTTAATGCTTTACTCCGGTACTCTATTAAAAGGAGGCCTTAATATCCCTTAGTTTCCATTAGGACCCCGCTGCCATGGGAGGGTAGGACAAAAGATGTCATGCAAGTTCTTTTCCATAAGCACGTATGACTATATTCGGAATACATGCCTACATTACATTGATGAATTGGAGCTAGTTCTGTGTCACCCTATGTTATAACTGTTGCATGAATAATCGCATCCGGCATAATTCTCCATCACCGATCCAATGCCTACGAGCTTTTCACATATTGTTCTTTGCTTATTTACTTTACCGTTGCCATTGTTACAATCACTACAAAACTATCACTGTTACTTTTGCCACCGTTATGTTACTTCCATACTACTTTACTACGAAATACTTTCCTGCAGATATTAAGTTATCCAGGTGTGGTTGAATTGGCAACTCAACTGCTAATACTTGAGAATATTCTTTGGCTCCCCTTGTGTCGAATCAATAAATTTGGGTTGAATACTCTACCCTCGAAAACTGTTGCGATCCCCTATACTTGTCGGTTATCAATGAACCGCCATGTATGTATGACTTGTATTGTAAGGCAAGCATAGATAGTCACCGAGTCGGACACGTTGTGTATGAGCCGGCCGGGACTCCGTGAACCGCCGGGCGTCAACCTGCGTATATAAAGGGATGACCTGACAGTGGTTTAGGGCAAGAAACAAGAGATCGAGAACTAGGTTAAGCGTATTCGCTCCCTCATAATCGAAACCCTAGCAATACCACCTCAAACTGGATTAGGCTTTTACCTTCACCACAAGGGGACGAACCAGTATAAACTCTCTGTGTCCTTTGTCCCGATTAACCCCTTTAAGCTAACCTAGTTGTGATGGCTCCACGACTAAGTCCTTACGCTAGGACATCTGCCGTGACAATTCCACGACAGTTGGCGCCCACCATGGGGCTAGCGCACGGTGGTTTTTAGTTCTTGAAGGGCAGCTTGGAAGGGATCAAGGGATACGCTGTGGGCCAGATGACCAAGAGTCATCGCGGCAAGCTCTACATCGACGATGCAGGCTGGGGGCCCGAGGCTAGCTCAATTGAGTACGGGTGCCGGGTCCCCTTCGGCGGAATCCACGTCTTCATCGGCAAGATCGGCAAACCGGGCCCTGAGCCCGTCACCTGCACCGACATCATCGACACGGCTCATCGTGCATGATACTTCCCCAACGTATCTATAATTTTTTTATTGTTCCATGCTATATTATATTCTGTTTTGGATGTTTAAAGGGCTTTATTATACACTTTTATATTATTTTTGGGACTAACCTATTAACCCGAGGCCCAACCCAAATTGCTATTTTTGCCTATTTCAGTGTTTCGCAGAAAAAGAATATCAAACGGAGTCCAAACGAAATGAAACCTTCGGGAACGTGATTTTCGGAACAAACGTGATCAAGAGGACTTGGAGTCTACGTCAAGAAATCAACCAGGAGAGCACGAGGCAGGGGGGCGCTACCCCCCTGGGCGCGCCCTCCACCCTCGTGGGGCCCATGTTGCTCCACCGACGTACTTCTTCCTCATATATATACCTACGTACCCCAAACTATCAGATACAGAGCCAAAAACCTATTTCCACCGCCGCAACCTTCTGTACCCGTGAGATCCCATCTTGGGGCCTTTTCCGGCGCTCCGCCGGAGGGGGCATTGATCACAGAGGGCTTCTACATCAACACCATAGCCTCTTCGATGATGTGTGAGTAGTTTACCTCAGACCTTCGGGTCCATAGTTATTAGCTAGATGGCTTCTTCTCTCTCTGTGGATCTCAATACAAAGTACTCCATGATTCTCGTGGAGATCTATTCGATGTAACCTTCTTTTGAAGTGTGTTTGTTGAGACTGATGAATTGTGGGTTTATGATCAAGATTATCTATGAACAATATTTGAATCTCCTGTGAATTCTATGTATGATTGGTTATCTTTGCAAGTCTCTTCGAATTATCAGTTTGGTTTGGCCTACTAGATTGATCTTTCTTGCAATGGGAGAAGTGCTTAGCTTTGGGTTCAATCTTGCGGTGTCCTTTCCCAGTGACAGCAGGGGCAGCAAGGCACGTATTGTATTGTTGCCATCGAGGATAACAAGATGGGGTTTATATCATATTGCATGAGTTTTTTCCTCTACATCATGTCATCTTACTTAAAGCATTACTCTGTTCTTATGAACTTAATACTCTAGATGCATGCTGGATAGAGGTCGATGTGTGGAGTAATAGTAGTAGATGCAGGCAGGAGTCGTTCTACTTGTCACGGGTGTGATGTCTATATACATGATCATACCTAGATATTCTCATAACTATGCTCAATTCTATCAATTGCTCAACGGTAATTTGTTCACACACCGTAATACTTATGCTCTTGAGAGAAGCCACTAGTGACACCTATGGCCCCCGGGTCTATTTTCCATCATATTAATCTTCCAACACTTAGTTATTTCTTTTGCCTTTTATTTTACTTTGCATCTTTATTTCTCTTTATCATAAAAATACCAAAAATATTATCTTATCATATCTATCAGATCTCACTCTCGTAAGTGACCGTTGAGGGATTGACAACCCCTTTATCGCGTTGGTTGCGAGGTTCTTATTTGTTTGTGTAGGTTTAGGGTTTAGGGACTCGTGCGTGATATCCTACTGGATTGATGCCTTGGTTCTCAAAAATTGAGGGAAATACTTACGCTACTTTACTGCATCACCCTTTCCTCTTCAGGGGAAAACCAACGCAGTGCTCAAGAGGTAGCAAGAAGGATTTCTGGCGCCGTTGTTGGGGAGATTCGCGCCAAGTCAAGTCAAGTCAAGACATACCAAGTACCCATCACAAACTCTTATCCCTCGCATTACATTATTTGCCATTTACCTCTCGTTTTCCTCTCCTCCACTTCACCCTTGTCGTTTTATTCGCTCTCTCTTTTTCGTTTGCTTCTTGTTTGCTCGCTTGCTTGTCACGATGGCTCTGCCTAGATTTGGTGATATTCACCTTAAAAGGTTAGAAGAGATCGAAAGCAACGTTAGAAGTTTTATGACTTTGCAATTTGAGCATAGTAATTTCTTTAGAGATGAGCTTAAGGAACAAAAAAGCTTTATGGGATACATGAATAAAGAGCTCGATGACATGTCTATGGAATTTTATGGTTTGAAATCTCAGATTGCTCATCTCGAAAAATTAATAGCTGAAATTTTGGATAAGCAAGCCACCTTAGTTAATAAGATGGCCGCTAAACTGAAATTTTTTTGTGAGAATAAAGATGAAGATCTAAAAGTTATTGATGTGTCTCCTATTAAATCTTTGTTTTGTAATATGAATCTTGATAAATGATGGGACTGAATATGATCTACCTTTACCTAGAAGGCATTCCAAAAATTCGGAGTTTTTAGATCTTGATGCTAAAATTTGTAAAAGTGGGATTGAAAAGTAAAAACTTTAGATAGCAATGAACCCACTATTTTGGATTTCAAGGAATTTAATTATGATAATTGCTATTTGATAGATTGTATTTCCTTATTGTAATCCGTGCTAAATTCTCCTCATGCTTATAGTCAACATAAAGCTTTTACCAAACATATCGTTGATGCTTTGATGCAATCTATGAAGAAAAACTTGAGTTGGAAGTTTCTATCCCTAGAAAACTTTATGATGAATGGGAACCTACTATTAAAATTAAAATTATAGATCATGAATGTTATGCTTTGTGTGATTTGGGTGCTAGTGTTTCCACATTCCAAAAACTTTATGCGATTTGCTAGGTTTCCGTGAATTTGATGATTGCTCTTTAAATTTGCACCTTGCGGATTCCACTATTAAGAAACCTATGGCAAGAATTAATGATGTTCTTATTGTTGCAAATAGGAACTATGTGCCTATAGATTTCAATGTTCTTGATATAGATTGCAATCCTTCATGTCCTATTATTCTTGGTAGACCTTTCCTTAGAACGATTGGTGCAATTATTGATATGAAGGAAGGGAATATTAGATTCCAATTTCCGTTAGGTAAAGGCATGGAACACTTCCCTAGAAATAAAATAAAATTACCTTATGAATCTATTATGAGAGCCACTTATGGGTTTCCTACCAAAGATGGCAATACCTAGATCTATCCTTGCTTTTTATGCCTAGCTAGGGGCGTTAAACGATAGCGCTTGTTGGGAGGCAACCCAATTTTATTTTAGTTTTTTTCTTTTTTCTTATGTTTAGGAATAAATATTTGATCTAGCCTCTGGTTAGATTTGTTTTTATGTTTTAATTAGTGTTTGTTCCAAGTTAAACCTATAGGATCTTCTGGGATGATAGTTATTTGATCTTGCTGAAAATTCCAGAAACTTTATGTTCACGAAAAAAATTGTTAAAAATCACCAGAACGTGATAAAATACTGATTCTAATTGCAGCAGATCAATAAACAAATTGTCTAGGTCGTCCTATTTTGGTAGAATTTTTGGAGTTCCAGAAGTTTGCGTTAGTTACAGATTACTACAGACTGTTTTGTTTTTGACAGATTCTGTTTTTCGTGTGTTGTTTGTTTATTTTGATGAATCTATGGCTAATAAAATAGTTTATAAACCATAGAGAAGTTTGAATAAAGTATGTTTAACACCCATATAAATAAATAATGAGTTCATTACAGTACCTTGAAGTGGTGTTTTGTTTTCTTTCGCTAACGGAGCTCACGTGATTTTCTGTTAAATTTTGTGTTGTGAAGTTTTCAAGTTTTGGGTAATTGGATTATGGAACAAGGAGTGGCAAGAGCCTAAGCTAGGGGATGCCCATGGCACCCCAATATAATCTAAGGACACCAAAAAGCCAAAGCTTGGGGATGCCCCTGAAGGCATCCCCTCTTTCGTCTAATTACTTCGGTAACTTTACTTGGAGCTATATTTTTATTCACCACATGATATGTGTTTTGCTTGGAGCGTCTTGTATGATTTGAGTCTTTGATTTTTAGTTTACCACAATAATCCTTGCTGTACACACCTTTTGAGAGAGAGACACATGGTTTGGAATTTATTAGAATACTCTATGTGCTTCACTTATATCTTTTGAGTTATATAGTTTTTGCTCTAATGCTTCACTTATATTTTTTAGAGCACGATGGTGGATTTGTTTTATTGAAACTATTGTTCTCTCATGCTTCACTTATATTATTTTGAGAGTCCTACAAAACAGCATGGTAATTTGCTTAAATTGAGAAATTAGTCCTAAAGTAATAGGCATCCAAGATTAGTAAAAACTATCTTATGAGTGTGTTGAATACTATGAGAAGTTTGATTGATAATTGTTTTGAGATATGAAGATGTTGATATTAGAGTCATGCTAGTTGAGTAGTTGTGGATTTGAGGAATACTTGTGTTAAAGTTTGTGATTCCCGTAGCATGCACGTATGGTGAACCGTTATGTGATGAAGTCGGAGCATGATTTATTTATTGATTGTCTTCCTTATGAGTGGCGGTCGGGGATGAGCGATAGTCTTTTCCTACCAATCTATCCCCCCAGGAGCATGCGTGTAATACTTTGCTTTGATAACTTGTAGATTTTTGCAATAAGTATATGAGTTCTTTATGACTAATGTTGAATCCATGGATTATACGCACTCTCTTCCTTCCACCATTGCTAGCCTCTCTAATACCGCACACTTTTCACCGGTATCATACACCCACCATATACCTTCCTCAAAACAGCCACCATACCTACCTATTATGGCATTTCCAAAGCCATTCCGAGATATATTACCATGCAACTTACCACCATTCCGTTTACTATGACATGCTCCATCATTGTCATATTGCTTCGCATGATCATGTAGTTGACATCGTATTTGTGGCAAAGCCACCATTCATAATTCTTTCATACATGTAGCTCTTGATTCATTGCATATCCCGCTACACCGCCGGAGGCATTCACATAGAGTCATATTTTGTTCTAAGTATTGAGTTGTAATTGTTGAGTTGTAATTAAATAAAAGTGTGATGATCATCATTTTTAGAGCATTGTCCCAAGTGAGGAAATGATGATGGAGACTATGATTCCCCCACAAGTCGGGATGAGACTCCGGACGAAAAAAAGGGAGGAAAAAAAGAGGCCATAAAAAGAAGAGAAAAGGCTCAAATAAAAAAATGAGAGAAAAAGAGAGAAGGGACAATGTTACTATCCTTTACCACACTTGTGCTTCAAAGTAGCACCATGATCTTCATTATAGAGAGTCTCCTATGATATCACTTTCATATACTAGTGGGAATTTTTCATTATAGAACTTGGCTTGTATATTCCAATGATGGGCTTCCTCAAAATGCCCTAGGTCTTCATGAGCAAGTGAGTTGGATGCACACCCACTTAGTTTCTTTTGTTGAGCTTTCATATACTTATAGCTCTAGTGCATCTGTCGGATTTCGGGTTCCGGCAGACCCTTGAGGTTCGAACTCTGGGGTGCGCGCGGAGATTACGCCTTCTACCTCTCTGCCTCGCAAAGATCTAAGCTATCGAAAAATAGCACAAGAGACACAGGGTTTATACTGGTTTGGGCCACCGATGTGGTGTAATACCCTACTCCAGTGTGTGGTGTGGTGGATTGCCTCTCGGGCTGATGTTGATGAACAATACAAGGAAGAACAGTCTCGTGAGGGTCTGCTCTTGGCTGGGGCGATGAACTGCTAGGAGGAGTTCAGTCGCCCTTCTCTCTCTCTCTGATTCTCTGCTTGCCAGATTCTGGATGCCTCTGAGTTCTGGATGCTAGCTGCTTCTACCCTGGGGGTGGCTAGTCCTATTTATAGGAATAGGTGTTGGAGAACATAGCAGAAATTCAAAAATTTTCCTACGTGTCACCAAGATCTATCTATGGAGAGACCAGCAACGAGGGGAAGAAGAGTGCATCTACATACCCTTGTAGATCGCTAAGCGGAAGCGTTCAAGTGAACGGGGTTGATGGAGTCGTACTCGTCGTGATTCAGATCACCGATGACCAAGTGCCGAACGGACGGCACCTCCGCGTTCAACACACGTACAGCCCGGTGACGTCTCCCAAGCCTTGATCCAGCAAGGAGAGAGGGAGAGGTTGAGGAAGACTTCATCCAGCAGCAGCACAACGGCGTGGTGATGATGGAGGAGCGTGGCAATCCTGCAGGGCTTCGCTAAGCTCCACAGAAGAGGAGGAAGAAGAGAAGCAGGGCTGCACCAACGAGAGATCGAATCACATGTGTGTTTGGGCAGCCCCCTAGGCCTCATATATATAGGGGAAGGGGAGGGCTGCGCCCCCTCTAGGGTTTCCCACCCCTAAGGGGGGCGGCAGCCCTAGATGGCCAAGGGGGAGGCGGCCAAGAAGGGGGGAGAAGGGGAGGCGCAGCTAGATGGGCCATAAGGCCCATCTGCTCTTGGGTTTGCCCCCCTTCCCACTCCCTTGCGCCTTGAGCCCCTGTGGGGGGGGGCGCACCAGCCCACCTGGGGCTGGTTCCCTCCCTCACTTAGCCCACGCAAGCCTCCGGGGCTTGTGGCCCCACTTGGTGGACCCCCGGACCCCTCCGGTGGTCCCGGTACGTTACCGATAAAACCCGAAACTCTTTCGGTGACCAAAATAGGACTTCCCATATATAGATCTTTACCTCCGGACCATTCCGGAACTCCTCGTGACGTCCGGGATCTCATCCGGGACTCCGAACAACATTCGGTAACCACATACAAGCTTCCTTTATAACCCTAGCGTCATCGAACCTTAAGTGTGTAGACCCTACGGGTTCGGGAGACATGCAGACATGACCGAGATGTTCTCCGGTCAATAACCAACAGCGGGATCTGGATACCCATGTTGGCTCCCACATGTTCCACGATGATCTCATCGGATGAACCACGATGTCAAGGACTTAATCAATCCCGTATACAATTCCCTTTGTCTATCGGTACGATACTTGCCCGAGATTCGATCGTCGGTATCCCGATACCTTGTTCAATCTCGTTACCGGCAAGTCTCTTTTACTCGTTCCGTAGTACATCATCCCGTGATCAACTCCTTGATCACACTGTGCACATTATGATGATGTCCTACCGAGTGGGCCCAGAGATACCTCTCCGTTTTCACGGAGTGACAAATCCCAGTCTTGATTTGTGCCAACCCAACAGACACTTTCGGAGATACCCGTAGTGCACCTTTATAGTCACCCAGTTACGTTGTGATGTTTGGCACACCCAAAGCATTCCTACGGTATCCGGGAGTTGCACAATCTCATGGTCTAAGGAAATGATACTTGACATTATAAAAGCTTTAGCATACGAACTACATGATCTTGTGCTAGGCTTAGGATTGGGTCTTGTCCATCACATCATTCTCCTAATGATGTGATCCCGTTATCAATGACATCCAATGTCCATGGTCAGGAAACCGTAACCATCTATTGATCAACGAGCTAGTCAACTAGAGGCTTACTAGGGACATGGTGTTGTCTATGTATCCACACATGTATCTGAGTTTCCTATCAATACAATTCTAGCATGGATAATAAACGATTATCATGAACAAGGAAATATAATAATAACCTATTTATTATTGCCTCTAGGGCATATTTCCAACAGTCTCCCACTTGCACTAGAGTCAATAATCCAGCTCACATCGATATGTGATTGTAATGATTCCAACACCCAAGGTCACATCCCCATGTGACTAACACCCAAAGAGTTTACTAGAGTCAATAATCTAGTTCACATGACTATGTGATTAACACTCAATGAGTTTTTGGTTTGATCATGTTATGCTTGTGAGAGATGTTATAGTCAACGGGTCTGAACCTTTCAGATCCGTGTGTCCTTTACAAATCTCTATGTCATCTCCTAGATGCAGTTACCACGCTCTATTTGGAACTATTCCAAATAACTGTTCTACTATACGAATCCAATTTACTACTTAGTATAATCTGGATCAGTGTCAAAGTTTGCATCGGCGTAGCCCTTTACGACGAACTCTTTTCCACCTCCATAATCGAGAAAATTCCTTAGTCCACTAGTTACTAAGGATAACCTTGACCATTGTCCTGTGATCCATTCCTGGATCACACTTGTACCCCTTGACTGACTCATGGCTTGGCACACTTCAGGTGCGGTACAACATAGCATACTTTAGAGCCTATGTCTAAGCATAGGGGACGACCTTCGTCCTTTCTCTCTATTCTGCCGTGGTCAGGTCTTGAGTTTTACTCAATACCCACATGTGTAATACAGCCAAGAACTCCTTCTTTGCTGATCTATTTTGAATTCCTTCAAAATCTTGTCACGGTATGTATTCATTTGAAAGTACTATTAAGCGATTTTGATCTATCCTTATAGATTTTGATGCTCAATGTTCAAGTAGCTTAATCCAGGTTTTCCATTGAAAAACTTTTTTCAAACAACCCTATATGCCTTCCAGAAATTCTACATCATTTCCGATAAACAATGTGTCAACAACATCTACTCATCAGAAATTCTATAGTGCTCCCACTCACTTCTTTGGAAATATAAGTTTCTCATAAACTTTGTATAAACCCAAATCTTTGATCATATCATCAAAGCGTACATTCCAACTCCGAGATGCTTACTCCAGTCCTTAGAAGGATTGATGGTGCCTTGCATACTTATTAGCATCTTTCAGGATTGACAAAACCTTCTGGTTGTATCACATACAACCTTTCCTCAAGAAAATCGTCGAGGAAACAATGTTTTGACATCCTATCTGCATAATTTCATAAATAATGCAGTAATCGCTAACATAATTCCAACAGACTCTTAGCATCGCTACGAGTGAGAAAGTCTCATCGTAGTCAACTCCTTGAACTTGTCGGAAAACATATTAATGACAAGTCGAGCTTTCTTAATGGTGACATTTACCATCATTGTCCGTCTTCCTTTTAAAATCCATATGTACCTAACAGTCTTACGACCATAAAGTAGTTCTTCCAAAGTCTACACTTTGTTTTCATATATGGATCGTCTCTCGGATTATATGGCCTCGAGCCATTCATCGGAATCCGGGCCCACCATCGCTTCTCCATAACTCGTAGGTTCATTGTTGTCTGGCAACATGACTTCCAAGACAGGATTACGTACCACTCTGAAGTAGTACGCATCCTTGTCATCCTATGAGGTTTGGGAGTGACTTGATTCGAAGTCTCATGATCACTATCATAAGCTTCCACTTCAATTGGTGTAGGTGCCATAGGAACAACTCCTGTGCCCTGCTACACACTAGTTGAAGTGACGGTTCAATAACCTCATCAAGTCTCCACCATCCTCCCACTCAATTCTTTCGAGAGAAACTTTTCCTCGAGAAAGGACCCGATTCTAGAAACAATCCCTATTGCTTTTGGATCTGAGACAGGAGGTATACCCAAATGTTTTGGGTGTCCTATGAAGATGCAGTTATCCGCTTTGGGTTCGAGCTTATCAGCCTGAAACTTTTTCATATAAGCGCCGCAGCCCCAAACTTTATGACAGCTTAGGTTTCTCTAAACCATAGTTCATACGGTGTCATCTTATCGGAATTACGTGGTGCCCTATTTAAAGTGAGTGCGGTTGTCTCTAATGCCTAACCCATGAACGATAGTGGTAATTCGATAAGAGACATCATGGTATTCATCATATCCAATAGGGTGCAGTCATGATGTTCGGACACACCATCACACTATGGTGTTCCAGGCGGTACTAGTCGTGAAACAATTTCCACAATGTCTCAATTGTGTACCAAACTCGCAACTCAGATATTCATCTCTATGATCATATCATAGATATTTTATCCTCTTGTCACGACGATATTCAACTTCATTCTGAAATTACTTGAATCATTCAATAATTCAGACTTGTGTTTCATCAAGTAAATATGCTCAGTATCTACTCAAATCATCTGTGAAGTAAGAGCATAATGATATCCACTGCGTGCCTCAGCACTCATTGGACTGCACACATAAAATGTGTTACTTCCAACAAGTTGCTTTCTTGTTCCATTTTACTGAAACCGAAGCTTTCAGTCATCTTGCCCATGTGGTATGATTTGCATATCTCAAGTGATTCAAAATCAAGTGAGTCCAAACGGTCCATCTGCATGGAGTTTCTTCATGCGTATATACCAACAGACATGGTTCACATGTCTCAATCTTTTCAGAAATGAGTGAGTTCAAAGATCCATCAACATGGAGCTTCTTCATGCGTTTTATACCAATATGACTTACATGGCAGTGCCACAAGTAGGTGGTACTATCATTACTATCTTATATCTTTTGGCATGAACATGTGTATCACTATGATCGAGATTCAATAAACCATTCATTCTAGGCGCAAGACCATTGAAGGTATTATTCAAATAAATAGAGTAACCATTATTCTCTTTAAATGAATAACCGTATTGCGATAGACATGATCCAATCATGTCTATGCTCAACGCAAACACCAAATAACAATTATTTAGGTTTAACACGAATCTCGATGGTAGAGGGAGCGTGCGATGCTTGATCATATCAACCTTGGAAGCACTTCCAACACATCTTGTCAGCTCTCCTTTAGCTAGTCTCCGTTTATTCCGTAGCTTTTATTTCGAGTTACTAACACTTAGCAATCGAACCGGTATCTAATACCCTGATGCTACTAGGAGTACTAGTAAAGTACACATTCACATAATGTATATCTAATATACTTCTATTGACAGCCTTCTCATCTACCAAGTATCTAGGGTAATTCTGCTCCAGTGGCTATTCCCCTTATTACAGAAGCACTCAGTCTCGGGTTTGGGTTCAACCTTGGGTTTCTCCACTAGAGCAGCAGCTGATTTGCCGTTTCATGAAGTATACCTTCTTGCCCTTGCCCTTCTTGAAACTAGTGGTTTCACTAACCATCAATAATTGATGCTCCTTCTTGATTTCTACTTTCGCGGTGTCAAACATTGCGAATATTTCAAGGATCATCATATCTATCCCTGATATGTTATAGTTCATCACGAAGCTCTAGCAGCTTGGTGGCAATGACTTTGGTGAAACATCACTATCTTATCTGGAAGATCAACTCCCACTCGATTCTAGTGATTGTTGTACTCAGACAATCTGAGCACAAGCTCAACGATTGAGCTTTTCTCCCTTAGTTTGCAGGCTAAGAAAATCGTCGGAGGTCTTATACCTCTTGACGTGGGCACGAGCCTGAAATCCCAATTTCAGTCCTCGAAACATATCATATGTTCCGCGACATAAAATGTCTTCGGTGCCTCAATTCTAAACCATTTATCATTACCGAACTATCATGTAGTCATCAAATCGTGTATCAGATGTTCGCAACATCCACAGACCACGTTCGAGGTCCAGCACACCGAGCGGTGCATTAAGGACATAAGCCTTCTACTGTCCGCATAATTGCTACTATCAACTTTCAACTATATTTTCTCTAGGAACATATTTAAAACAGTAGAACTAAAGCGCGAGCTACGACATAATTTGCAAAATCTTTTTGACTATGTTCAGGATAATTAAGTTCATCTTATGAACTCCCACTCAGATAGACATCCCTCTAGTCATCTAAGTGATTACATGATCCGAATCAACTAGGCCGTGTCCGATCATCACGTGAGACGGACTAGTCAACGTCGGTGAACATCTTCATGTTGATCGTATCTTCCATACGACTCATGCTCGACCTTTCGGTCTTCTGTGTTCCGAGGCCATGTCTGTACATGCTAGGCTCGTCAAGTTAACCCTAAGTGTTTTGCATGTGTAAAACTGTCTTACACCCGTTGTATGTGAACGTAAGGATCTATCACACCCGATCATCACGTGGTGCTTCGAAACGACGAACTGTAGCAACGGTGCACAGTTAGGGGAGAACACTTCTTGAAATTGTTGTAAGGGGTCATCTTATTTACTACCGTCGTTCTAAGCAAATAAGATGTATAAACATGATAAACATCACATGCAATCAAATAGTGACATGATATGGCCATCATCACTTTGCTCCTTTTGATCTCCATCTTCGGGGCTCCATGATCATCATCGTCACCGGCATGACACCATGATCTCCATCATCATGATCTCCATCATCGTGTCTTCTTGAAGTTGTCACGTCATCTATTACTTCTACTACTACAGCTAACGGTTAGCAATAAAGTAAAGTAATTACATGACGTTTATGTTGACACGCAGGTCATGAATAAATAAAGACAACTCCTATGGCTCCTGCCGGTTGTCATACTCATCGACATGCAAGTCGTGATTCCTATTACAAGAACATGATCATCTCATACATCACATATATCATACATCACATCCTTTGGCCATATCACATCACAAGGCATACCCTGCAAAAACAAGTTAGACGTCCTCTAATTGTTGTTTGCATGTTTTACGTGGCTGCTATGGGTTTCTAGCAAGAACGTTTCTTACCTACGCAAAACCACAACGTGATATGCCAATTGCTATTTACCCTTCATAAGGACCCTTTTCATCGAATCCGATCCGACTAAAGTAGGAGAGACTGGCACCCGCTAGCCACCTTATGCAACTAGTGCATGTCAGTCGGTGGAACCTGTCTCACGTAAGAGTACGTGTAAGGTCGGTCCGGGCCGCTTCATCCCACGATGCCGCCGAATCAAGATAAGACTAGTAACGGCAAGCATATTGAACAAAATCAACGCCCACAACTACTTTGTGTTCTACTCGTGCATAGAATCTACGCAATAGACCTAGCTCATGATGCCACTGTTGGAGAACATAGCAGAAATTCAAAAAATTTCCTACGTGTCACCAAGATCTATCTATGGAGAGACCAGCAACGAGGGGAAGAAGAGTGCATCTACATACCCTTGTAGATCGCTAAGCGGAAGCGTTCAAGTGAACGGGGTTGATGGAGTAGTACTCGTCGTGATTCAGATCACCGATGACCAAGTGCCGAACGGACGGCACCTCCGCGTTCAACACACGTACAGCCCGGTGACGTCTCCCAAGCCTTGATCCAGCAAGGAGAGAGGGAGAGGTTGAGGAAGACTTCATCCAGCAGCAGCACAACGGCGTGGTGATGATGGAGGAGCGTGGCAATCCTGCAGGGCTTCGCTAAGCTCCACAGAAGAGGAGGAAGAAGAGACGCAGGGCTGCACCAACGAGAGATCGAATCACACGTACAGCCCGGTGACGTCTCCCAAGCCTTGATCCAGCAAGGAGAGAGGGAGAGGTTGAGGAAGACTTCATCCAGCAGCAGCACAACGGCGTGGTGATGATGGAGGAGCGTGGCAATCCTGCAGGGCTTCGCTAAGCTCCACAGAAGAGGAGGAAGAAGAGACGCAGGGCTGCACCAACGAGAGATCGAATCACATGTGTGTTTGGGCAGCCCCCTAGGCCTCATATATATAGGGGAAGGGGAGGGCTGCGCCCCCTCTAGGGTTTCCCACCCCTAAGGGGGGCGGCAGCCCTAGATGGCCAAGGGGGAGGCGGCCAAGAAGGGGGGAGAAGGGGAGGCGCAGCTAGATGGGCCATAAGGCCCATCTGCTCTAGGGTTTGCCCCCCTTCCCACTCCCTTGCGCCTTGAGCCCCTGTGGGGAGGGGGGCGCACCAGCCCACCTGGGGCTGGTTCCCTCCCTCACTTAGCCCACGCAAGCCTCCGGGGCTTGTGGCCCCACTTGGTGGACCCCCGGACCCCTCCGGTGGTCCCGGTACGTTACCGATAAAACCCGAAACTCTTTCGGTGACCAAAATAGGACTTCCCATATATAAATCTTTACCTCCGGACCATTCCGGAACTCCTCGTGACGTCCGGGATCTCATCCGGGACTCCGAACAACATTCGGTAACCACATACAAGCTTCCTTTATAAACCTAGCGTCATCGAACCTTAAGTGTGTAGACCCTACGGGTTCGGGAGACATGCAGACATGACCGAGATGTTCTCCGGTCAATAACCAACAGCGGGATCTGGATACCCATGTTGGCTCCCACATGTTCCACGATGATCTCATCGGATGAACCACGATGTCAAGGACTTAATCAATCCCGTATACAATTCCCTTTGTCTATCGGTACGATACTTGCCCGAGATTCGATCGTCGGTATCCCGATACCTTGTTCAATCTCGTTACCGGCAAGTCTCTTTTACTCGTTCCGTAGTACATCATCCCGTGATCAACTCCTTGATCACACTGTGCACATTATGATGATGTCCTACCGAGTGGGCCCAGAGATACCTCTCCGTTTTCACGGAGTGACAAATCCCAGTCTTGATTTGTGCCAACCCAACAGACACTTTCGGAGATACCCGTAGTGCACCTTTATAGTCACCCAGTTACGTTGTGACGTTTGGCACACCCAAAGCATTCCTACGGTATCCGGGAGTTGCACAATCTCATGGTCTAAGGAAATGATACTTGACATTATAAAAGCTTTAGCATACGAACTACATGATCTTGTGCTAGGCTTAGGATTGGGTCTTGTCCATCACATCATTCTCCTAATGATGTGATCCCGTTATCAATGACATCCAATGTCCATGGTCAGGAAACCGTAACCATCTATTGATCAACGAGCTAGTCAACTAGAGGCTTACTAGGGACATGGTGTTGTCTATGTATCCACACATGTATCTGAGTTTCCTATCAATACAATTCTAGCATGGATAATAAACGATTATCATGAACAAGGAAATATAATAATAACCTATTTATTATTGCCTCTAGGGCATATTTCCAACAAAAGGCCCTGGGCCTCTTCCCAAATATTGAGCGGGAAGGGCGCCAACAATTGGCCATTTTTAAGGGGAACATCTGGTACACTTATCCTAACTAAAGTTGGTCCTCGCCTGCCAAAGGCTCCGGTGGTGACGCCTGCTTGGGCTCCACAATGACTTCTTCCCTGCCTTTGGACTGATCTTGGTCTCGTTGCACCGAAATGGATGCCTTTGCTTGATACTCTCGCCTGCGCTTGCTCCCTTTGCACCAAAGAGGAAAGGAGGACACTGCGTGGGCTGGCGCCCACCTGGCGCCCTTGGTCGTCATGGCTTGCGTCATGGGCACCTCGTGAGGTACCCCACCTTGATCTCTCCACCTCCTCGTGAGCCAGCCTGATGAGGCCGTGCCTGAGGAAGTTCCACGTCGTCCGCCCCGCGAGGTTTGGCCCCTCGCGAGGGTCTTGGGTCTTGTGTTGATGAAGATGGGCCGTGCTGGGCCCCCTTTGAGCCACGCCGCAGGCCGCAGGCACGCAAGTCTGGGGACCCCCGTTCCTAGAACGCCGACAGTAGCCCCCGGGCCCAAGGTGCGCCCGGACTTGGCCGTGCAGAGAGGCGAAAGGGCAAGGGCGAAACACCGCAGGCCCTAACAGCCTGCGGCCTTGGGCGTCGCGTGGCGGTTGATTCGACGTGGGCGTCTCCGCTTCCCCACGACGCCTCGGCAACTGCGCAGATTGGACAAGTCCCTGCATGCAAAGCGGGTCATGATTACCTGTGATCGTGGAGGCCGATGGTTGGTCTTCGCCGGCTATAAGTATGGAACGGTGCATGCCCTTCTAGCCCATCTCTCCTTACTCCTCCTTCTTCCCGGTCCTTGCTCCGTCTTGCTACGATGGCTCCGATCCGACGATTCTCGGCGGCAGAGAAGGGAAAAGCCCCTCGAGAGGAACCAGACCCGCTCCCGCTGAAGAAGCGGCTTGCCCTCCGCGGCCGGAACGACGGGGCCCTCCAGGTGGTATCGAGGCCTTGGTGCGAGCGACCTCCACCGGGGTTCCCGCTTCCCTTGTACGCCCACGTAGAGGGCCCTGAGGGAGTTGATGCCGATCACCGCGGTCGGCGCCGTCGTCGACGCCGTCGGCTCACGAAGGTGTGGGTCGTCCCTCCTGGGGTTCACTCCGAGGGGTCCCCTCGAGAGTTCGTGCTCTTGAGAATGTCACCCTTGGCCTTGGCCCCACGATCGAGGCCGAGGCGCGTGTCCTGTCTTCTGCAGCGCTGACGCGGGTCTTCACCCACATCTACCTTCGCGACCCCAACGTCGACCTCGACAGCCTGCTGGAGCCAGTGGGCGGCGAGCGTGCCGCTGCCGCTGCTGAGGTCGTGAAGGGTCGCGCGGAGGCTCTGCTGGGGAAGTTCCGGGCCTTCAGCACCAAGCCGAAGCAAGGCGCTGCCGGCCCTGCTGCTCCATGAGGCGAAGCCACTCCGCGTTGTTCCACCATCGAGAAGTGACTCCGCTACGGCTCCTGTCCTGCTTTTAATTCCTGCACATGTATCATGCCTCGGGGAGGCGTTTAAACTCGCGTTTGGTATTGAGACGACAGTGTGGACTGTAATATTTGCTTTTAAATTCCTTGAATTTTATGCTTTTCCTTCCTACTTGCTTGTGTTCTACGCCGGTAGAGCCCGGCCCCGCGCGTACCTCACCCAGCATTAGCCCCGACCGGAAACCAGGACGGGACCAAAGGAGTGAGGGGCTACGTGACAAGTTAGGCTCCTGAGTCGCGATGCTCAGGAGTCCCCCTTGGCGCACGAACAACAAGTAGGGAGGTGTGATGTAGGTGGATCTACCGTTCTACGTCTGCAGAGCCCGACTCCGCGCGTACCTCACCCAACATTAGCCCCGACCGGAAACCAAGACGGGACCAAAGGAGTGAGGGGCTACGGAACCAGTTAGGCTCCTGAGTCGCGATGCTCAGGAGTCCCCCTTGACGCGCAAACAGCAAGTGAGGAGGTGATATGCAAGTGGATCTACCGTTCTACGTCTGCAGAGCCCGGCCCCGCGCGTACCTCACCCAGCATTAGCCTTTCGGAACTAAGGAGTGAGGGGCTACGGGACCAGTTAGGCCCCTGAGTCGCGATGCTCAGGGGTCCCCCTTGACGCTCAAACGACCTTCGTACCTTGGCTCCGCTCGGGGAGAGACGCGCGATGAACCAGGCCCGGGGGGTCTGGCTGGGTGGCGTGCGTCCGGGCGTGACCCAGGCGCAGCCCCCGTGCCCAGCCCCCTCGCGCGGCACTTCCGAGGGGAGGCGTTGCGATGAGGCTAGACACTCAGCTTTGGGCTCCCTGAGGTTGATGCGGCCCGGGGGCCACCCTCGGTTGTTTATCACCGGCGCGGAGCATAGCGCTTCCGTATGTGTACGGGCATAGCCGCTCCTCGGCAGTGTCATCAGCCAGCGCGGAGCATGGTGCTTCCACTGGTACGTGGGAGGGGCTCCCCTCCGGGAGGAGCCCCCGGGGCGTGTACAGCCCCGCCCTGACACGTGGCTGGCACGGTAGGGCATGGTGAGGTGTATCTGGGCACCCGTGAGCCAGCGCGGGACTCATGGGGCCCTACCTCTAGGCGGGTTGCGCCTGGCACTGGGCCTTATCTTGTGATGTGTTCCTGCAAATTTGGTTAGATGCCGGCACTCTACGTCCTCGGGTCCCGGCCCTCGAGCTGGTCTCAGTCGTCGCTGGTATGCCAGGTCGCGATGCCGTGGACAAGGCCAAAGGGTGAGGGCTGGAGAGCTAGTAAGAGCCCTGAGTCGCGATGCTCAGGTACCCCCCCTTTAACGTGCAAGTGGTCGACATGGAGAAGAAGAGGTGCCGTGGACAAGCATTAAGTAATCAAGCATGATGGGTTGAATGTATAGCCGGAAATAAACGCAAGGGAGATACATGCCGTTGGGTCTGGCCCGAGCGACTTGGGGATGATGCGGCCCGAGGGGCGCCCCCAACGAAGCAAGCTAATCAACATGAAATAAAAAGGGATACATGGCATAGGGACGGACCCATGCGGCCTGGGAATAATGCATCCCTGGGGGGGCGCTCCCAGCTGGAAATTAAACTTGAAAGATGTCACCTGATGATGTCGAGGACGAAGGAGTGTTGGTGCAGCAGACTCGGTGGGCTGCGGAAGCCGATCCTCACGAGCCCCCAGGCCCAGGGGCCTCGGGAGGCCCCGGAGGCGCTGGTGGCTCCTCGTGGATCATCTCCATCTCCACCAAGGCTGCAGAACGTCTGGCCTCTTGAGTCTCCATGATGCCCCTCATGAGGCGCTGGTACGTGGCAGCCGTGCTCGGCAAGCCGTAAGGCATGCGAACGTAGCTGTGGGGCGGACCTACGCAGCGCCCCACTTGCGAGGGCCAGAGGCGCTCCAGCGAGGCGACTTGGTTGAGCCCTAGTACGTCGATGCAGACGCGCGGCCCACCATCCTCGCCTGGATGGGGAGCCACAGCTGGTAGACGGCGGCAACCTCTCATGACTCTTGATTCCTGTAGTTCTTGAATGGCCTTGTTGACGAACTCCTGATGGTCTGGCCCTCCTTGCCTTGCTCCTTCTTGAGGGAAACGTGCTTCGTAACACGCCTCCACGTGGTGCCCAAGCGCCTCCCTCGTGACCTTGGCCAGGTCGGTGGCCCTCCAGGGGAGAGCCCCCAAGCCTTGCCTGAGGAGGGCGCCGGGCGCGCTTTCCTATGCGATGGAAGGAGGTTCCCCTTGGGCAGACGCGGGCCCTGAGGGGCCTGCCTCCTGAGGGGCCGGTCCGGACGATGTCTTCTTCTTCTTGGGGGTGGTCTCGGGAAGCCTCCTGCTTCCGCGATCCGGGTCTTACAGTGACGCGGCTTGAAAGGCTCGTTCCAGGGAACACACTGCATCCTTCTCTTCACAGGGCACCGTGATGACTCCGCCACTCCCTGGCATTTTGAGGACGTTGTAGCCGTGGTGAGTCACGGCCATGAACTTGGCCAGCGCTGGGTACCCGAGGACGGCGTTGTACGGCAGGCGGATGTGAGCGACGTCGAAGTCGATGAGCTCGGTGCGGTAGTTGTTGCGTGCCCCGAAGGTGACAGGGAGGCGGACCTGCCCAATCGGGACTGTGGAGCCGTCGATGACTCCGGAGAAAGGCTTGGTTGGCTGAAGCTGGTCATAGGGCACCTTGAGGTTGTTGAACGTCTCCACGGACAGGACGTTGAGCCCTGCCCCGCCATCGATGAGGGTCCTGGTGACCAGTACGTTGCTGATGACTGGGGAGCAAAGCATTAGGAGGACTTCGGCTGTGGCCGCACACTTGAGCTGATCCACTGAGCTGAACGTGATGGCGCACGCCGACCACCTGAGAGGGTGTGTTGCTTTGAGCTTGGGGAGGACTGCATTCACCTCGCGGGCAAACTGCTTGAAGATGCATTGGGAGGCTGGGGCTTGAGCTCCGCCCAGGATGCAGGCGATCGCGCGCGGCTCCTGGAAGCCCCCAGCCCTCTCGTCTTGATGGCGGTCCTCGTTTCTCCTTGGCTGAGGCGGCAGCGGAGGGAGGCCTACGTTGCCTTGTGGGCGGTCCTCGCGAGGCTGATCCCTCCAGTCCCCCTCGCGAGGCGGGTCTCGCCAGTGATCCTCGCGAGGTTGATCGCGCCACCCTTGGCATGGGCCGCGGTCTTCCCAGCATCCTGCGTTTCTTCCTCCTCCTCGGCCATAGCCCTGGTCAGCGCGGTCGGGACGACGGCCGATCCTTCCTTCTCACACGGCCCGGAGCTCTTGGCATTCGTTGGTGTTGTGGCTATGGAGGTCATGGTACACACAGTACCGGCTGCCCCTGGAGGATTCGGGCAGATCTTTGCCCCGCTTGGTGTCTGGTTCTGCCGCGAGCACAGCAGCCCCCTTGCGCTTCACGTCCTTGGCCTTGGGCTTTTTCTCTTCTGGGTCTGCGGCAGGCAGCTCGAGGAGGGAGAGACACCCTTCCTCAGCCCTGGTGCACTTGGTCGCCAAGTTGAACAGCTCCAAGGAAGTGCACAGGTCTTCATGAATCGCCAGCTCCTCCTTTATCTTGACGTCGCGCACACCGTCGGAGAAGGCTGAGATGATGGCCTCCTCGGACACCTTGGGAATCTTGAGGCGCGCGCTGTTGAAGCGCTGGATGTACTTTTGCAGGGTTTCTCCGGGTTGTTGCTTGATGCGGCGCATGTCGCTCACGGCGGGTGGCCGGTCGCGAGTACCTTGGAAGTTGGCGATGAAGCGGGTGCGCATCTGGTCCCAGGAAGAGATCGTTCCTGGAGCCAGATTCAGGAGCCAGGTGCGAGCTCCTTCCTTCAGCGCCATGGGAAACCAGTTCGCCATGACCTTCTCGTCTCCGTTGGCAGCTTCGATGCCCAGCTCATAGAGCTGGAGGAACTCCGCAGGGTCGGTCGTGTCGTCGTAGCAAGGAGGCAGGTCTGGCTTGAACTTGCCGGGCCACGCGACGCTGCGCAGCTCGGTGGTGAAGGCATGGCAGCCTACTGTGGCCACGGGAGGCCTTGGGTGGTGGAGAGCTTGGTCTTGCGGGTCCCCATGCGCTGCAGCTGGGAGCAGCGCGGGGTCTTGACGCGCAGGAGCAGGAGCAGGGTCGCGACGTGCCGGAACAGGGAGCGCCCTGGCAGCTTCTTGCGGGCGAGGGACTTCTTGGCAGCTCTGCTCTTGCCACGCCGACACCTGACGGAGCGGGTTCCGCCCAGGGGCCACGCGCCTTGGAGCCATGGCGTCTCCTTGAAGAGGAGGCGGCTGGTACGCCCCCGGAGCTTCGTCGCCCGCGCGGGGCGGGGTGCGGTGCAGCGGAACGGACGGCGCGGGAGAGCCCCCGCGGTGCGGACGAGCTCGGCGACGCGGTCGAGCCATTCTTCGTAGACGTCGTCGACGGGATGGTAGCGCAGGAGCTCGTTCGCCGCGATGAGCACAGCTCGAGCCTCCATGGGTGCGCGGAGCGCGCGGGACGAAGAACCAGCTGGTGTGAGGAGGGAGTAGCGGTGCCGCCGTCTTGCCGCACGGACGGATTCTGAGACGATGCTTGCTGCTCGTTCCCCGCCGGGCCAGTGGCGGCGTTGACGGAGGGTGACGGGGAACGGCGAGGACGCCCGCCGACGGGATCCGTCTGGGCGACGCGGGAAGCGAGGGCGGCCCGGCGCTCGGCGCGGGCCCGACGAGTGTCGGACATGGACGCGACGGTCGGAGGAGAACGGAGCAGTTAAAGACGAATTCCGGCGCACCCCTACCTGGCGCGCCAAATGTCGAATTTCGGCTTCTGGCAGACCCTTGAGGTTTGAACTCTGGGGTGCGTGCGGAGATTACGCCTTCTACCTCTCCGCCTCGCAAAGATCTAAGCTATCGAAAGAACAGCACAAGAGACACAGGGTTTATACTCGTTCGGGCCACCGATGTGGTGTAATACCCTACTCTAGTGTGTGGTGTGGTGGATTGCCTCTCGGGCTGATGTTGATGAACAATACAAGGAAGAACAGCCTCGCGAGGGTCTGCTCTTGCCTAGGGCGATGAACTGCTAGGAGGAGTTCAGTCACCCTTCTCTCTCTCTCTCTCTCTGATTCTCTGCTTGCCAGATTCTGGATGCCTCTGAGTTCTGGATGCTAGCTGCTTCTACCCTGGGGTGGCTAGTCCTATTTATAGGCAAAGGCCCTGGGCCTCTTCCCAAATATTGAGCGGGAAGGGCGCCAACAATTGGCCATTTTGAAGGGGAACATCTGGTACACTTATCTTGACTAAAGTTGGTCCTCGCCTGCCAAAGGCTCCGGTGGTGACGCCTGCTTGGGCTCCACAATGACTTCTTCCCTGCCTTTGGACTGGTCTTGGTCTCGTTGCACCAAAATGGATGCCTTTGCTTGATACTCTCGCCTGCGCTTGCTCCCTTTGCACCAAAGAGGAAAGGAGGACACTACGCGGGCTGGCGCCCGCCTGGCGCCCTTGGTCGTCATGGCTTGCGTCATGGGCACCTCGTGAGGTACCCCACCTTGATCTCTCCGCCTCCTCGTGAGCCAGCCTGATGAGGCCGTGCCTGAGGAAGTTCCGCGCCGTCCGCCCCGCGAAGCTTGGCCCCTTGCGAGGGTCTTGGGTCTTGTGTTGATGAAGATGGGCCATGCTGGGGCCCCTTTGAGCCACGTCGCAGGCCACAGGCAAGCAAGTCTGGGGACCCTCGTTCCCAGAACGCCGACAGCATCCGTTGCATGGCAATCCCTACTCACTCACATTGATATCTATTAATGGGCATCTCCATAGCCCGTTGATACGCCTAGTTGATGTGAGACTATCTTCTCCTTTTTTGTCTTCTCCACAACCACCATTCTATGTCCATGGCTCACGCTCATGTATTGCGTGAAGATTGAAAAAGTTTGAGAACACCAAAAGTATGAAACAATTGTTTGGCTTGTCATCGGGGTTTTGCATGATTTAAATACTTTGTGTGGTGAAGATAGAGCATAGCCAGACTATATGATTTTGTAGGGATAACTTTCTTTGGCCATGTTATTTTGAGAAGACATAATTGCTTAGTTAGTATGCTTGAAGTATTATTATTTTTATGTCAATATTAAACTTTTGTCTTGAATCTTTCGGATCTGAATATTCATACCACAATTAAGAGAATTACATTGAAAATCATGCTAAGTAGCATTCCACATCAAAAATTCTGTTTTTAACATTACCTACTCGAGGACGAGCAGGAATTAAGCTTGGGGATGCTTGATACGTCTCCAACGTATCTATATTTTTTTTATTCTTCCATGCTATATTATATTCTGTTTTGGATGTTTAACGGGCTTTATTATACACTTTTATATTATTTTTGGGACAAACGTATTAACCGGAGGCCCAGCCCAAATTGTTGTTTTTGCCTACTTTAGTGTTTCACAGAAAAAGAATATCAAACGGAGTCCAAACGGAATGAAACCTTCGAGAACGTTATTTTCGGAACAAACGTGATCCAGAGGACTTGGAGTCTACGTTAAGAAATCAACCAGGAGAGCACGAGGCTGGGGGCACGCCTACCCCCTGGGCATGCCCTCCACCCTCGTGGGGCCCACGTTGCTCCACCGACGTACTTCTTCCTCCTATATATACCTATGTACCCCCAAAATATCAGATACGGAGCCAAAAACCTATTTCCACCGCCGCAACCTTCTGTACCCGTGAGATCCCATCTTGGGGCCTTTTTCGGCGCTCCGCCGGAGGGGGCATTAATCACGGAGGGCTTCTACATCAACACCATAGCCTCTCCGATGATGTGTGAGTAGATTACCTCAGTCCTTCGGGTCCATAGTTATTAGATAGATGGCTTCTTCTCTCTCTTTGGATCTCCATATAAAGTTCTCCACGATTCTCGTGGAGATCTATTCGATGTAATCTTCTTTTGCGGTGTGTTTGTTGAGACCGATGAATTGTGGGTTTATGATAAAGATTATCTATGAACAATATTTGAATCTCCTCTGAATTCTTTTATGAATGATTGGTTATCTTTGCAAGTCTCTTCGAATTATCAGTTTGGTTTGGCCTACTAGATTGATCTTTCTTGCAATGGGAGAAGTGCTTAGCTTTGGGTTCAATCTTGCGGTGTCCTTTCCCAGTGACAGCAGAGGCAGCAAGGCACGTATTGTATTGTTGCCATCGAGGATAACAAGATGGGGTTTATATCATATTGCATGAGTTTATTCCTCTACATCATGTCATCTTACTTAAAGCATTACTCTGTTCTTATGAACTTAATACTCTAGATGCATGCTGGATAGCGGTCAATGTGTGGAGTAATAGTAGTAGATGCAGGCAGGAGTCGGTCTACTTATCACGGCGTGATGCCTATATACATGATCATACCTAGATATTCTCATAACTATGCTCAATTCTATCAATTACTCAACAGTAATTTGTTCACCCACCATAATACTTATGCTCTTGAGAGAAGCAACTAGTGAAACCTATGGCCCCTGGGTCTATTTTCCATCATATTAATCTTCCAACACTTAGTTATTTCTTTTGCCTTTTATTTTACTTTGCATCTTTATTTCTCTTTATCATAAAAATACCAAAAATATTATCTTATCATATCTATCAGATCTCACTCTCGTAAGTGACCGTTGAGGGATTGACAACCCCTTTATCGTGCTGGTTGCGAGGTTCTTATTTGTTTGTGTAGGTGCGAGGGACTCGTGCGTGATCTCCTACTGGATTGATACCTTTGTTCTAAAAAACTGAGGGAAGTACTTACGCTACTTTACTGCATCACCCTTTCCTCTTCAAGGGAAAACCAACGCAGTGCTCAAGAGGTAGCAGTGCACGACCTGTCCGGGTTCAACCCGCCGTGAAGCGCCCCTTTGTCGGATTTATCCATGGGGCAGAATTTTAGGAAGGATCTATGTCTGGCGGTGAGACGGTCATCTACTCCGATGGTGAATCATCCACAGGCGAGACTGACTCAATGTATCAACTGCAAGACGGCCCGCTTGGGGGCTGTTCCGATGGTGACAGTATTCCGGACCCCTATGAGCCACCGAACAGGGTCGCAATCTTCATGGCGAGTACACAGCCAGTGCTCGGTTCAACAACCACCGCGGCAATGCATTCTAGCTCGATGGCTGCAGCGGCGGCTGGTGCTGGCGGCTCTGCACGCCCGGCGGCTCAAGTTCTGACTGAGTTGTTGGAAGCTTTGGCGACTTTAATGGGGATGGAAGTAGCCCCTGAGAATCAGGAACAACATAAGGTTGAAGTAGCAAAACTACGAGATGAGATAGCTCTGGCTAAGGAGGAATTGGCGGTTGAGAACGCCAGGATGGCTGTGGAGCAGGCTGCTTTGGATGCTCAGGCACGACGGATTCAGGCAGCGTCTTTCCGGCTCACGATGGATTAGAATGCCTCAAACGAGATCATGAGGAGGAGGCACCAGAGTCGTTTGCCCCCGGTTTATGATGCAAGGAACCTCTTCAACACACCTGGAGCGGGGACCAGTAACCCGCCAGAGGTGAACGGGGCGTTGGAAATGCATGAGGCGGGAGCGCCGGCTCAGCCGCGCATGACGGATCCACCCCGTTTGAATGCTACTCCGCCTCAGTATGCACTGACACCACCGGGTCATTATTCTAACCCTTTGGATAATATGATCGCCGCGGCGACACGATTGGCGGCTCTCCCAGTTGAAGGTGAGTCTCCAGCTGCAATTGAAACACGGAGGGCTAGAGAACTTCTTCAGACAGCATTGGAGCAGCAGGCGGCTTATTCTTACAGCCGTGAGAGGATTCACTCAACCCCTCGCCCGAGTCGGAGTTATAGCAGACACTTTGACTCAGCAGCAGTTTCAAGCAGTGACAGGCGCCGTAACCAGCCTCGTGGACATGACCCAGCGCGTGATGGTGCTAATGCTCAGACTTTGGTGGATCAGGGCAGAGCATGTCGGGAGGCTGAGCTGGCGGCTCAGCAAGCGGCTCATCAACATTCTCCGATTTATGTGACAACTTCGGTGGAGGCAGGCGTGACCTCTAGAACCTTGGGTGTGCCATGTTTAGTGTCGGCTCTGCGTAACGTGCGTTTGCCCAAGGATTTCAAGGGCCCTCGTAAGGTGCCTAACTACACAACAGATCAGCCCCCTGACGCTTGGGTTGAAAGTTATGAGATGGCAATGGAGCTGCTGGATGTTGGCGATGCCGCATATGCTAAGTATTTCACTATGATGATGGATGGGACGGGTTGTACTTGGTTGAAAGGATTGCCTGCCAACTCCATTGGATCATGGGCCAAGTTAAAAGCTCGGTTTATCCAGAATTTCAAAGACACATGCAAGTAGCCTATGTCAATTGTGGATTTGGACTCCTGTGTCCAAGAAGAGGGCGAATCCACAACCCATTGGGTGCGCCGGGTCTCAGCTATCCTGCATTCATCGGATCGCATCAATGCCGGTTCAGCAGTCCTGATGTTGGAGAAGAATTGTCATTTCATGCCCCTTAAGCAAAAATTAGGGCGGCTCAAACGCCACTGCAGTGACATGGGGGAGCTAATGGCGGCTCTGGTCAAGTATGCCGACTCTGATAGTACCAAGGGCCCCGAGTCTGATGATGAAAAGTCGGGTAAGGGAAAGAAGAGTAGCAACACCAAGGGGCAGCAGCATAACCCGGCAAGTCAGGGGGGCAATGGTAAGCGCAAAGCTGACAGTAATTTGAATTTTGTGGCTAACACCAATACGCAGAATAATGGTGAGCATCGCAATGGAAAGCCACCTCCTCGGTTTGGAGGGCCGAATTTCAATCTTGAGGAGCTGATGAATCAGCCCTGCCCGAGCATGGTACACGAGAAAAGCCTGCCGCTCACCTCTGGAAGGATTGCTTCATTATGAAGGAATACAGAAAGTCACATTTTTTCCAGAACAATCATGGGCTGGACGACAGCTCAGGTTCCGGCTCTTATTGTCCAGGTTATGGCGGTGGCGGTTCAAATTCTTGTTTTCAAGGCCAAGGCAATCAGGGTAGTTATAATCAACTGTCTGGTCAGGGGGCTCAGTAGCAGCAGTCTGGTTATCAGAGTAACCCAAAGCAGTTGAATAGTGGGCAGTACCACGTCTTCACCACGATTTTATGCAAGCAAGATCAGAAGCTCCATAAAAGGGTAGTGAACACCGTTGAGCCGGCGGTACCGATGGTCTGAGCAGCCCATTGTGTGGAGTTGTGAGGATCACCTGCCCCGGGTTGATAATCCGAGTCATGCTCTGGTGGTGGCGCCTCAGGTTGGAGGGTACAAGTTCACTAAGGTACTCATGGATGGAGGCAGCAGCATTAATATCCTTTACTATGATACTTTCCGCGCATGGGATTGACTAACAAAAATCTTAAACCATCCAATACTATTTTCCATGGAGTGGTGCCTGGTAAGTCGGCGTATCTTGTGGGCAAGATCGCTTTGGAAGTGGCATTTGGGGATGAACATGAATCCAGAGCGGAGACACTAAACTTTGAGGTGGTCAAGATCCAGAACCCGTATCACGCTCTGTTTGGGCGGCCGGCTTATGCCAAGTTCATGGCACGACCTTGTTATGTTTATTTGCAACTCAAGATGCCGGGTCACAAAGGTACCATCACAGTGCATGGAAGCCGGAAGATAGCCTTGGAGTGTTAAGAAGGCTACGCTGCTTATGCCGAGTCTGTCTGTGCAACAGAAGAGTTGAAGTTTTACAAGGATAATGTCGACCCAACAGATATGACATTTGAAAAAGCCAACTACAGAGCACGATCCAATGTTGAAGTTTAAGTCGGCAGATGACACTAAATTGGTTGATTTCGTTCTTGGTGATTCATTCAAGCAGTTCAGCATTAGTGCTAACCTGGATCCAAAATAGGAAAGCGCGCTCGTCGAGTTCATCCATGAGAACCGGGACATCTTTGCATGGAAACCTTCAGACATGCCAGGTGTACCGAGGGAACTCGTTGAGCACACTCTTAATATTGATCCAAAGTTTAAACTGGTCAAGCAATTCCTTCGATGTTCTAAAGAAGAGAGGCGCAAGGCCATTGGTGAAGAGGTGGCCCGGCTCTTGGCGGCTGGGTTCATTGTTGAAGTTTTTCATCCTGAGTGGTTAGCTAACCCGGTGCTGGTACTTAAGAAAAATGGTACTTGGTGTATGTGTGTGGAGTACACAGACTTAAACAAGGCATGTCCAGCTGATCCTTTTGCTCTCCCCAATATTGATCAGATTATTGATGCTACGGCGGGTTGTGAACGTTTGAGCTTTTTGATGCTTATTCTGGTTATCATCAGATCAAGATGGCAGTTAAGGACCAGGAGAAGACAACTTTCATCACTCCTCACTACAAAAAAAAGACACATCCGTGACATTTTGGGCCGAACGGAATTTTTTTCTGTCATACATATGACACTTCTATGACGATAATTGTGACAAAACCTGGTATCATCATAGATGTGGTGGGCTCCTACTTCTATGACAAAAAATCATGACAGAAAATGGGATTTTCGTCCTGGGTGGGCCGGAGACGCAGCTGCATGACATTCTTTGGGCCGTCCATGACGGGAAAAACCATGGTAGAAGTGAGGGGGAGGAAAATTTCGGGGAGTTCCCGGTTACGGTGGGAGGTCGGGGGCCGAGCGATGCGCGTTTCTCTCGTACACATACGCATGCGTGTGCGAGGCATTGCCTTAACTAAACCCGAGCGAGGCGTTGGGCTCTAACTGAACCCGAGCGATTGCACTGCAGGCTACACGTTACTGAACCCGAGCGATCGATCGATGGCTGTTAACTAAACCCGATCGAGCGATTCCTTTGCTACTGCTGCTAACTGAAGCCGATCGATGGGATGAACAGTGAGCGTTGTGGGGGGGTTGGATGAACAGTGAGCGGTGGCGTTGCCTCTGGATGAACAGGACCCCGTGGTGTGGTTGAGGGATGGATGAACAGTAGATGGTGCAGGGGTGCCCGTGGAGGGGTGGTTGAACAGGACCCCGTGGTGTGGAGGGCCGGATGAACAGTAGACGGTGAAGGGGTGCCCATAGAGGGGTGGTTGAACAGGACCCCGTGGTGTGGAGGGCCGGATGAACTGTAGACGGTGGAGGGGTGGTTGAACAGTAGCCGGTGGAGTAGCGCGCGGTGGAGACTGGATGAACAGGAGCCCGTGGAGGCTGGAGGAGATCGACGGTGGAGATGAACAGTATCCCATGGAGTCCCGTTTTGCGGTACGCCACACCCCTCCCAATGAACAGGACCCCCATTTCGACCGTAGGAGGTCCGTTTCGTCCGTTTTGCGGTACGCCACACCCCTCCCGATCAACAGGACCCCCGTTTCGACCATAGGAGGTCCGTTTCCTCCGTTTTGCGGTACGCCACACCCCTCTCGATCAACAGGACCCCGTTCCGAACGTAGGAGGTTCGTTTCCTCCGTTGTGCGGTACGCCAGGCCTCATTTCCATCGCCTGTTCCGTACAAGCCCTCCCGATGAACACGACCACGCATTCCGTTCCGACCCAGCTGGTTGGCTCCCATGCGTTTCGTTGCCTCCTGATGAACACGACGCATTCCGTTGCCTCCCCATGAACACGACGCATTCCATTGCCTCCCCATGAACACGATGCATTCCGTTGCCTCCCCATGATACGATGACGACGCTGTTTCTCGGTTCCGACCCAGCCATGTACACGAGCCCTGGCCGTACGTATGCGCGAGTAGGCGTTCGAGACCCCGCCCGTATGTACACATACGTGGCCGTATTTTCTTTCTTGCACCCTGGCCGCTGTACGTACGTGTACATGCTACGTGCACACCTCTACATCGACCAGTATGTATGTACACGTTCGCGACCAGAATGACAACGCTACGTACGCTTCTACCAGGTGGGCCCGACTGTCAGGCACTTCCTTGCGTGCGAAGATGTAGTTGGTGGGTCCCAGCAGTCAGGGGGCGAATCGTTTTGTTTTGTTTTTTTGCCCGGACGCACTTCCTTGCGTGCGAAGGTGTAGCTGCTAGGTCCCAGCTGTCAGGGGAGCGAATCGTTTTTTCTTTTTTTTTTTGCCCGGACGCACTTCCTTGCGTGCGAAGGTGTAGCTGGCGGGTCCCAGCAGTCGGGGGGCGAATAGTTTTTTTTCAGACGCACTTCCTTGCGTGCGAAGATGTAGCTGGTGGGTTCGAGCAGTCAGGGGTGCGAATTATTTTTTTTCGGACGCACTTCCTTGCGTGCGAAGATGTAGCTCGTGGGTCCCAGCAGTCACGGGGCGAATCATTTATTTCGTGAAATACGGTGGCCCGTACGGTGGGTCCCCGTTGTCAGGTGGAGGAATAATTATTTTGCGCGTAATAAGGAGGCACTTCCTTGCGGCTGTCGTGGACCCAGCTGTTAGTCTCTCCACGTCCGATGGAAGTCGTTCCTTGACCATGTTGACCACGCCGCGCCGAGAGCACCAGGGCGGTGGACGACGGCGAGGCCTAGGAAGGGGACGACGCGGAGCCGGGGAAGACGCGGCAGTGGATGCACACGCGGAGAGGAGTACGAGGGTTCACTGGTTCGGTTGCATTGCCGTCGCCGCAGAGTAACAGGGGGTGTGGGTGAGTGGAGGGATGGTCTGGCCAGCGGTGGGAGTAGTAGGGGGCGGTGAGGCCTCCGCGGTAGCACAACCGGCCACGGGAGGCAGGAGCAGGCGGCATGACCGGCGCTGCTTTGGGCGGCTGGAGTAAGAAGACCAGAGGTTGAAGAAGCACGACGGCCGTTGGATGGACATCGTACGGTCACTGCAGCTAGAATCATTTATATTGACTAAGTTGACAAAGCCCTTGGTACGTCAACTTAGTAGGCCCACGGGTCAGCTTCCGAAACGGTGCGCCCCAGATGTCAGGGGGAGGAATCATTTTTTGGGCGGCTGAAGCTAGAATATCCGAGATTGAAGAAGAAGCACGGCATCCGTTGGATGGACATCCAACGGCCACTCCTGCTAGAACCGTGTGTTGACTATAAGTTGACAAAGCCTTGCATACGCGTCAACTCTTTTTTTTAGGGGACGCGTCAACTTAGTAAGGCCAGAAGTGTGTGGCAGAGAACTTATAGCCCATTTGAGATTTGTAAGAATGTGTAGCCCATTTTTGAATTCTAATGGAATTTACTACAGCCCATTTACAATTTGTTAAAAGTACAGCCCATTTGAACCAAGCGTTCAAAACAGAATTCAATAAAATTTCCCACATTTTGATGGGATCCGATTTTTATCCCGAAATTTCTAGTCAGATTAAATACAATTTCAATATAAATTTATATTACGTAAAAATCCAATGAAACATTGCGCTCGCAACAATTAATGAAATTAAAATTTTCAATATCCAAAAATAATATTTTCTAAAGTAATCACGTGTTTGGTGCATTTTTTTATAGTTATTGCCCAGTTTTTTTAATTACATCCCATTTATTATTTCTTAAAGCCCATTTTCTTGTTAAGCCTAATGCATCCCTCTTAGGAAAGATTTGCAGCCCAGCGGGGCGGAGAATAACAACTTGACCTTGCATGTGTATTCCTAAAAAAAGTATAGCTGTGCTAGCCATTTTCAGCTTGAAAAAAAGGGTTAATTTGACAAATGCCACTCCAGATTTGGCGATTCCGAGAAATGCCACTGCAATTTCCAAACTTTGAAAAATGCCATTCCATACCATTTCTAGTGGCATTTTCGAAGTCTGCAGTGGGGTTTTTCAAAGTTTGCAAAAATTGCAGTGGCATTTTTCAAAGTCTAGAAATTGTAGTGGCATTTTTATGAATCACCATAATTGGAGTGGCATTTATCTAATTAACCCAAAAAAATTAATATCTGGGCTGGATATCTGGCCTGGGCTAGACGGGCCACAGCCCGCCCAGTTAATACCTGCAGCGATGTTTTCGTTGTTGTTCAGAGGAGAAAAATTAATATCTGGGCTAAACATCGAAAAACTCTGCACTGCTCACACCTCAAAAACACAAATACTACTCGAGCTGCTTGGTCCCAGCTGTCGGCCGCTTCTTGTGCAATTCTCTCGTTTATTGACTACTACATAGGTTGACAATGGTGTGGGACCGTGATGTCAGGAAACCAGGAGGAAGCAAAATAAATTATAGTTATATATATATATATATATATATATAATAAGGAGGCACTTGCATACGTGAGGCTATGGACCTGGTAGGTCCCTATTGTCATCCTCTCCAAGTAAAGTCATCTCCTTTCCGCCCGAAACAGTCAGCGCCGCCCGCCCCGCTTCCCGGTGCAGGCGATTGCCCCGCCTTCAAACGACACAAGTGTCGTCCGTCCGTCCATCTGCCGCCCACATTAATGATACGCGGTTGCTGAGGCAGCTACTCCAGCGCCACAAATCCGTCCCTCCGCCTGCCCACCATTGCTATATAAATTGCTGCGCCGGCCATAGCTGCAGTCATCCGCATTCGTTCCCTTTCTCCTGTCCACACCACTACTGCCCACGATGGCTTCCTCGTGCTCCAGCGCTCTTCGGGACGGGCGGACGATGGACCACAAGGAGATGGCAGCCATTGCTGCCAACCGGCTGGCCGGCAGGCAGCCGGAGGACGACGACGTCCCAATGGAGAACATGGTAGTCGACGATCCGGCGCTAACCCCATCCTCCGCGCCATCCTCGCCGGTGCATTACACCATGACCATCGGTGAGGCCCGTGCCCAATATATGGACAGTGTGAGGCAGATGCATCAGGAGCAGTTCCGGGAGGCGCAGGCCGACGCCGCCTACAACCACCATCTCCTCCAGGAGCACCTGCGGGCGGAGGAGCAGATCACCGCGGAGCGGGCGGAGCAGGAGGTGTTTCTCAACTCGTACCGCTCCGCCTGCAAGGGCCGCCTCGAGCGCTGGCGGTACCGCATGCGGGTGGCGGAGGCTGCGGCTGCCTACAAAGAGGCTAGCAAAGAGGGCGATGAAGCGGGCGAGGCGATGTTTGGCGAGACCAAGAACGAGGCAGAGGACAATGCCGGCTCCGACGAGTCCCTGCTCCGCTGGCGTCGATGAGGCCCTGCTCCGCCGAGGCCCTGCGGCCCCAACAACGAGGCAGAGGACACCGCCGGCTCCGCCGAGGCCCCGCGGCGCCAACAACGAGGCAGAGGACACCGCCGGCTCTGCTGAGGACCCGCCCCGCCAACAACGAGGCAGAGGACATCGCCGGCTCAGCCGAGGCCCCACCCTGCCGGCAACGCGGGGCAGGATTTCCACCGCTCTGCTGAGGCGCCGCCCACCGGCAACGAGACAGAGGACATCGCCGGCTCCGCCGAGGCCCCGCCCCGCTGCCAACAAGGCCGCGCCACATAGAAAACGAGGAAGAGTAGAACACGGTAGGTCGCCGCCGCTCGGGTCCAAGTAAGGCCACCGTTGCTACCCTCCGGTTGAAGCCAAGCTAGGCGGGTTGACCATTGATGGCCGGTTAGCTTCTTGGCGGCGATGTGGAGTCGGAGAGCTGCGCTGGAGAAGAACGCTGCTTCTACTTAACTGCTTGTGCAGTTGGCTGACTGACACGTGGGCCCAACAGGCCACATGTCAGTTACGCAACTGCACCTGTAGTTAAGTCACTGAAGCTTCTGTTTGGCTCGGCGGGACACAGGTGGGTAGCTTCGCTTAATTAATTATACCTCCAGCACACCCCTTTTTAGTTGAAGAATGTATGAAATGTAATGAAATCCGGCATGTTTATATGAAATCCGGCATGTTTATATGAAATCCGACCGTGTATGAATGAATTTATTTCGATTAGTTCGAATTCCTGTATCACTGGCATTGGATGAACATGCAAAACAATACATACTAGCATTATTCCCAGGGTGATCACCTCGTTTGCAGCAGTTTCACATGTACTCCCTCCGGTCCTTTCTAGTCTGCATACAAGTTTTGTCTGCAGTCAAAGTATCTCTACTTTGACCAATCTTATACAAAAAAGTATGCACTTTCACAATGTGCGAAGTAAAAAGGAATAGAAGGAGTACAAAGAGTTTGAGCAGCTTTTTAGCATTTCTGTACATTGCAATCAAACACACAGGCCTGGCAATTCATAGAGAACATTCAAAACAATCGATGATTATGCATCTCAGCGACTCACATGTCAGAGGCAATATTTACTTCACAACTAAAGAATAAAGAAAAAATTGATCGATGCTGCTGACAGCAAAGGGCGTCCCATTCGAAAATATCAAATGCATGTCTTGCTAAAATCAATGAGCAAAATTTGACAAGGTTGTCCCATTCCAAAATATCAAATGCTTACGATTGTGGAATGGGCAGGGTTTGCCATCAGTTCGGACATTGACATGGCACCTCGTGCTAAATAAACCAGTTGTTCTTTTTGTGCAGTTCCACCAAAATCAACCAAATTCGCGCGTAGCTTGTATGATTTTGCCCTTATATGTTGCAATGCCTTGAACTTATCGGCACCTCCTTTCTTGTGGTGGAAATGAATGATTCGATGTATTCATGAACATTTTGTGCAGTTCCCATTAAAATGTAGTTGAGCACCCCTGTTTTCACAAATACAAAAAAGTGATTAGTATAAAGCAAATTGTACTATGAATTGACAGTTTCAACAGGCACATACATGGTCCATGTAGAGCACACTTTTAGAAAAATGGAACTCACCAGAAAGAATCCTAGAACAACATTGTACTGGCGCATCACAGCAAAAAAATGGAGATTTGTCAGTCCTTCTGAGCTGAAGTTAGTTTGGTCTTGTGGGGAGTAATGTAACCATCCTTCAACTGCTCCTTCTGATGAGAAGATAGACATGGCTTCTTCATCCTGGCATAATCGGAACTAGTCACTTCACGTACTCCATATTCTTCTTCAGAGAAAGATGATCCTGTTGCGCAAAGAAAAGAGGACTACTAAATGCTAGCATCCCTGTTTGCTCAAAAAAAAGGAAAGGAAATATTTAAAACAGCACAGATGAAGCACTTCTCAAGGACAATACCACTTTTTCACGACAGTATCTAAACAGTAGCACAACACCAATAGTGATGACAAAGCTCAATCATATGGATGAAATCAGTGGGCGAGTACCAACCTTTGTCAGGAGGCTTATTGTGTAGAGCATACAGATGAAGCACTTCTCCGGAACCATGTGTTGCTATCTATGGTGGTGGCCACGCTTACTATATACTCCTCGATTAGTTTAATGTTTCCAACATCTTCTTGTGCATTTCCACTAAAATATATGGTATCTTCAAAGAAGATCCCTGTTTGCACAAGTAGAGATAATTACATATTACATTAAGAGTGGCATCAAATCAGTGGCAAAACAATTGCTCATTCCAGCCATAGCAATAAATTAAGATGCAAAACTATATCATTACTTGTGTCATCACAGTTCCAGTGCTTCGTTACAACATCGAGAGTTGATTTTTGTTTTTCTTCCATTTGTTCTTCCCCTTCATCACTTGGTTCAATAACAGACAAGCTTCGCCTTCAATGTAAGATTTGGCATGTCAATTAAGGAGCACAAGTATAGTACTAAACTTATTTTTCTGATGAAAGTGGCAAAATACAGGCCAGCAGTTGTGAAATATCCTTATCTTACCTCAATGGGATATTACGGTGCACATACAGATTGGAAGTCTTGTCTCCATTTGTGCAGTTCACTAAAATCAAGCAACATTATCGTACAAGTAGCACAACATATGAAAGCACACTGCAGAATCATGTGAAAGAAGGCTAGTACTGACCTCTCATGATGCGGAATTTAAACAACTCACAAGAAGAAGATCTGAACCAAATTCGCCTTAACGGATAGGAAGTAAGATCTCCTCTTGTGTAGTTCCACTAAGATCAAGCAATCAAGCAATGTTGTCTGTGTGACATTTTGGTTGAACTGCACAAAACACTCTTAAAACAAAAGTGTTTTGTGAAGTGCAACAAAAGGTCACAATGGCAACGAGGTGAAGTAGATAACCCTGTTTACACAGAGGTGCAAAGGAAACAATTAGTGGTCAATAACGGTGGATGACATAGAAGCCAACAAAAAGAAGCATCTACCTTATCTAAATGGGAAAGAAAGCAAGACAGTAGCATTTCTCAAACGGTGGCATTGATTAATATTAACATAGAGATTATATTAACAATAAAATTCGTTAAACATGTAATTTGCTTTTAACTGTGGCATTGCATCAATTTTCCAGCGGCATTATTAGAGGGTGTTTGTTTACAGGGACATTTTGGTGTAGGGACTAAAAAGACTCCGTGTCAGTCCCATCTAAACCAATCAGGAGGGACTTTTAGGGACTAAAAGTGGGCATTTGGGACTAAAGAAAGAAGACCTCGAGGGAGTCTTTTTGGGACTTTTTCCAGCAGTTGCCCCTACCACGCATCGCACCTTGTCTCTATTAGTTCATTACTATGGTAACATGGCCTTTTAGCATGTCATTTAATAACCTCTAGTCCATGTTTAGTCCCTGGAACCAAGCAGGTAGGGACTAGGGAGTTTTTAACCAAACAGGGCCTTAGATTAACAACAGCTAATGAGTTGCACGGGACAGTGGACGCACCAGCACCATGTGCATCTACCGATGTATTGTGGTCATGCACTGTCTGTTGCAACAAAGAACAAACAACTAAGGAGCATATTTGTGTTGGTTCTAGTTTTGTTGTCTTTAGACACCTTTCCCTATGTGAGCGCAGCAAATCTAGTCCTGCTCAAACTCTACAGCCTTGTCCCTTCCTTTCCTTTTTGAACTAGTACTTTCGCCCCTTCCTTTCCTCTTTGAACCACGTCCTAGATTTATGCGATACAACTTTCCCCACTACTTTCCCCCATTCCTTTCCTCTTTGAACCATGTCCTAGATTCATGCTATACAACTTTCCCCCTTCATTTCTTCTTTGAACCACGTCCTAGATTCATGCTATATACAACTTTTCCCACTCCTTTCCTCTTTGAACCACGTCCTAGATTCATGGTATTCATGCAGCTAGAGCAATGCATGTGGAGTAAGTAAATTATACCTTAAGGTTCTTGGGGCATGCTTCGGTGGGCGACGGGACGGCAGCGAAGAAGAAGGGGTCGGAGGCCCTCCCGCGCCGCCGCTGGGTGGAAAGTGAATAGCTGCGGCGGTAGTCCCTCGCTGACGGCGACAGCGTTAAGCCTCCTTCCCTTCCTGGCGGACGGATCCTGCTGGCTCTTTGAGCAGCAGTGAGGGGAGAGAGAGGCCAACGAAGTCTTGTTTAGATCTGCAGAGGGCGAGAGAGTGTGAAGAGAGAAACTACAAGCGCTGACGCTCCAGCGGGAGAGGGCGAGAGAGTGTGAAAAGAGCAACTACAAGCGTTGAGGCTCCAGCGTGTATATATATACTTGAGAGAGTGTGTGAAGCGTGCAAACCCTAGAAAACATTTTGACCAGTCAAAGAATCCTCCTGGCACAAATTATGCTCAAGTGTAGTTATCAAACCCGAGACCTCAAGTTTGATGAGCGAACAGGCTAACCAGCTACACAACCCTCCCGTTATGTTCAACGAGAGGGAAATAACATTTTATACATTCCTGCATTCGTGTGACAAGCATGTCGTGTTTTTTTTGTGTGTGTGGGAGTCATTGGGATTTCAATCATAATCGTGTCATGTGGCTTTGGTGGTAAGACTATCCACAGTGGTGCAGAAATAATGCAGCCTTAGTCACCTTACCTCTCTCCACGTAGTATGTTGGGTCCCACCAGTGAGAGGGTGAAACAAACAAATTAATAATAAAAATTAAAAGCGCCAGCGGTGTATCTTACCTCACACATCTCGCTACTGCTCGGGAACACTGTTCAATTGATCCCTCTGTTCGCTCACGTACTAATTTAAGTGAATGCACACAAATTTTGGGCACTTGTATTCGACTTAAGTCAGTGTGCCACCGTATCTCGTATACTTACTACTCCCTCCGTCTAGGTGTAATAAGTCACGTTAGAAGGTGCAACGGGACCAAGGTGCGTGCGTGTGCGTGCGCGCGTGCGCGCGCGTGTGTGTGTGTGTGTGTGTGTGTGTGTGTGTGTGTGTGTGTGTGTGTGTGTGTGTGTGTTTAACAGCATGTGTGCGTTAGAGAGAGCGACATATCAACCTACTCCTACAGAGAGATGTTGTGTAGTGTACGGATTTAGCCACGAGAGTCGGTGCATCCTCTCGTTTCCGGGCGTGTCCGGTAGGGACATGCGGACAGCTGCCACGCCTGCTCCTGACCAGCCTGGCCCACCCAAAGCCCCTCCATCGCCCGCACGCGCTTCCCGCCCGAAACAGTCAGTGCCGCTCCAAAGAATCGGTACCACATTCATGCCCGGGAAGAGCGGACGCGACCTCTCACTGGCGCAAGAGTGATGGTTGCTTCGTTCGTCCAACTTACTGCTGGGTCTATATGATTTGACGGCTCATTGGTCTTTATTACTGAGGTGGTAGGACTGCTGGATGTCCCATGCTTTCGGCGAAAGGAGGTACTACTACAAGATTACAATTTTCTCCATTCTTACAGCGGAGGCGTGCAAGAGCAGTGAAAACACGCAGGCTCAGTGATTACATGGCCCACCTCACACTATCAACATGTGGCACCTAACTCTTTACATAGTACTCCCTCCGTTCTTAAATATTACTAGATGAGTCCCCGCGCGTTGCCGCGGAACAGCGGTATATCTCTCTGCGCAAAATTATCGATTTCATAGAACTAAAAAAACTCTATAACCGCATGACAAATGTGGTAGCCAAACTAAATAAACTCCCATCATCATTTAGATCATCCCACGTAAGGAAAAAAGATCAGCCAACTCCTACTGTATAATGGGATTATATATTTCTTTTTGACATGTTAATGGGACTTAAAAGCTCACTTACATGCATGCTACCGGAGCATGCTTGCATGCAGACATGTTGATGTGATTTAAAATCCACTCACATGCATGTGCCACGGTATTTCTGCATGCTTGCATGTGGCTTAGTGCGGAGCCTCTCAACGTCTAGATCAGACGGCTATTATGGACTGATTTACTTCATCTAACGGCTACATCAATTTTGATGATGTGGCTCAAGGAGAGGATAGAGAATTCCTAGTAGTGCGGGCTAGCTATTACTAGTAGATAAGTCTTTGTAGAGATTCCACTACATACGGAACAAAATGAATGAATCTACACTTAAAATGCATCTATATACATCCGCATGTGGTTCATGGTGAAATCTCTACAAAGACTTGTATTTAGGAACGGAGGAAGTACTAGTATAGTATGTACTGTAATTTATCAGTGAGATAAATTTGTACAATGCTATGAAGCTTCCAGCTTCTCTTACATGTATCTTGCGTCCAAGGTTGCCCGTTGCAACATTTCATCAAATACAAAGGAGACTAACATGCATGCTATTGCATCTCAATGGTTGACAGATCATAGCAAATATGTACTCCCTCCGTTCCAAAATAAGTGTCTCAACTTTGTGCAAACTTTAGTACAAAGTTGTACTACTACTAAAGTTGACACTTATTTTGGAACAGAGACAGCTAAAGGAAAAACGATCCATGCAGCCCCTAGCCCTTGAACCGTAAACCCTAACCAGACTTTAATTTGCTGGCAACGTGGCGCTTCCTAAGAAATGAAGTTTGCAACCTTTTGACCATCGGATCATTTTGTGCAGTTTCACCAAAATCGAGATGAGCAACCCTGTGGCAAAGAAATTGAAGAAGCTTGATTAGAATAAGATTACTGGGACTAGTTGATGAGACATAAACTCATCACAAATACAGTACGTAGAAGCCAGTAGAGGTATGTGCGGGGCAAAGAAGTAGAGAAATATCCACAGGGAGTGATGTGGGAAGCTGGAGCAGTGGTGCAAGCCGGCTGTAAAGGGAGTTGTACCTGAGGGACGTAGCTCAACCTTGAGGAGGGCGGCGGGAGGCGGTAACTTCCCACGTCAAGGCCGTGAGCAAGGGACGAAGGCAACCTCACCGGCTTTGTGAGAGAGAATGGCGGGGACCCCTGATCGGGACATGCCCACAGTGGGTTTTCGCCCTCGGCGATGGCCACCACATCTACACTAAGCATCCACCCCTTCCCCAAGCGGACGTGATCCGCCGGGATGTTAGAGATGTGGCCACAGTCGTTTTGTGCGAGAGAGTGTGAAGAGAGCAACCCCAGCAAGCAACCGTGTAGGCTGGCCCGTCCTGACTATGTATATAGTGGAGCGGTTTCCTTTTCTCTCCATATGAACCTATCATATTGCGTGCGTGACACTGAAGAAAAAAAACTTTATTTATAAATGATGCGGCGCCTACTACTCGTTCTCCTATAACCTTGCGCTTGGCATCTCCAAAATAGTATTAACCTTGCAATTGGCTCTTCGCCTCTTCGGGAAGTCGAGCAATAATGGTAGTGCAGTATATATTGTTCTAGCTATATGAGACCGAATGAATTGCTGCACATCCACCACATGGGCGAGGGTCGAGGGGCGAGGGAGAGTGCTACATACGGAGCAAAATGAGTGAATCTACACTCTAAAATACGTCTATATACATCAGTGTTTGGAGTATGTACTAGTAGTTCATATTGAAATCTACTAAAGGACATATATATTCCAAACAATATGATATAATCTCTATAACCAAGGTAGTAGGGATGAGGAGTAAACGGAGGGAGTAGTAAATTTTTCTCCTCATCCTGCGAGCCACCGCGCGCATGGGCGAGGGAGCGGGCGTAAGGCGGAGCAAGCTTCACCTCATCCTGCGAGCCACCGCGCCCGTGGGCGGGGGAGACGGCGTACTAAGCAAGCTTCTCCTCGTTCTGCGAGTTGACGGGACACATCAAAAGTACTACAGTGTATAGAGCCTTGCCTCTAAGGTAGGCCCCACATGGTTTGCCTCTTTTTTAACATAACACGTCAAGTCGCAATTTGTTTGTTCACCCGTGGTAGACGATCCTCCCTCCATCAAGTGGACAACCAGTACACGTGCCAAATTACCATGTGGGCTGCCTTTTTCATACAGAAATGAGCTCCACCATGTACCCGCGCGGGTGTGGTTGGGAAAGAGACGGGAGTACATGCGCCGTGCATGCACCTCTTCTCTTCGTGCACGTCCCCCACCTACGTGGGTGTGTGTGAGAGATACAAACCGCGTTCGTGAGTGTTTTTTGTTTTGGGGTGGGGGTTGATTTCGTGAATTATTTGTGGGAATATGTGTCGATGACATCTCAAACAAATTTTTGCATGCAGTGTGTGTGAAATGGAGGCCTATCCATATCATACATAGAGGGTCGGGCAATCCACAAGAAGAGAGGGAGGGGTCATAGCTATCGATAGAGTCGAAGAGAGGATCAAGTGGGTGGGTGTGAGATCGATGAAGATAGCCATGAAATTGTGTGTGTGTGTGCAAGTCAAAGATATATGGCGACTGGCCTACCGAAACATTAGAGGGCACATGTCAAGTTTGTGTGTGGCAGGGAGACATGACTAGAGCGCTCGATGTATCGGTGTGTGTGGGGGGAGGGGGTGGGGGAGGGGTAGGCAGAGGCCTAACTATAGAGGTAGAACGACTCGTATATGTGTTCAGAAGGAGAGACCCAGCTATGTCTTGTGGGAGATCGGTAGACATCCATACATAACTAAAGGACGGGAAATATGATGGGACAGAGAGAGAGAGAGAGGAGAAAGAGAGGGAGGGAGAGGGGTAGAGTGCTGGATGGGTGATGGAGTTGCTTCTCGAAGATGGTGGGAGAGGCCTACTAGACAAAGTGAGGGTGGAACTGCAATGTTATCAATAAGAGTGGGGATGTGTTTCTGTGTGTGCCTGCGCATGATAGATCTGTCGGGACACATCCATGGATGATGAAGGGGAACCATGTGTTTGGTAAGCAAACCTAACTAGATCGGTAGATCAATTGTTGTTTGTCGGAGGAAGAGAGAGACACAACTAATGAGGTAGATCGATTGATGTGTGGGTAAAAACGAGTTATAAGGACCTAGCTAGCTATATGTATAGCGAGAGATCGGTCGGTGTACGTCCATTTGTTAGAGGCAAATAAGGCCCAGCGAGACGGATAGATAGAGAGAATGGAGCTAGCAGGTGGTGCGAGAGGCCCAACTACTAGCTAGATAGGGGGAGGAGTGTGCGGTTGTGAGATCGATAAAAAGAGGGGCGAGAGTTTACACATGTGTCTGACCGTATGAGAGACACGAGGCAAGGACACATAAAGGAGGAGATTGAAGGTGTGTGTGTATGTTGTAGGCAGGCATCGCTGGAGAGGTTTATCAATCGGTGTGTGTCAGAAAAGAGTTGTGGAGACTCTGGGAGAACGACCTAAAGAAAAAATGAATGTGTCCGGTGGATAGAATGCCGATGGAAGGGGGAGGGCGTGTGCATGCACGAGAGAAAGTTAGTGGTAGCTACAAAGGTTAGAGGATTGTGTGGGTGTAAGAGACTAACAAAGATCATAATTTGATATGAAAGCAGATTCATATAGGAGTATTTTACTAGGAGATCATAGTGTATTAAACATTGCATGCATGAATATAGCGGTGATACACGTGCTGTGCACATGGTATACCATAATGTGATAATGCATGGCGTTTGCAACTCACAGCTAAATGCTGAACAATCTAAACCATACTATAGATCAAAGAATCTCACATTTTATTTGAATTTGTGATAATGTGTGGCGTTTGCACCTTACAACTAAATATCGAACAATCTAAACAATACTATATATCGAACATTCTCACATTTTATTTGAATTTGTGGGAATGTGTGGTGTTTGTAACTCACATCTAAATAGTTGTAGGCGTAGGGGGCGGGGCACCATACATAATGTGATAAACACATTATACATATGAGACATGGTTTAGATTACGAAGATCTAGCTAGAGCTAGAAATGTAATGTGATTTGAAATCAAAATAAAGTGGATTCAAAAAATCTAGTTCGAGTTCATATAGTACACATAGTTGATATGTAACTCGACACTAATCATGTGGTGTGTTGTGAAGATAATACACAAACGATGGTTTAACTTGACAATAATGATGATTGTAGATCTTATTAAAACAGAGAAATGAATTCAAATGCTTTGACTTCCCAACAATCATTACTGTAGATCTTATTCAAATAGAGAAACAAATTCAAATTTAGTTCGTATTAAAGTGGTAGTATATACGTTTGGAATGCACTAAAACGTTCATTTGAGTAGTAGGTTGCATGCATTATACACGTAGCGAAATATTTTAATTGAACATAACATGAATTCAAAGTTTTGAATGACATTTGTAGTGCGCATTGATTTGGTACAGTACACGTTAGGCTTGTCCGGAAATTTCAACCCGCGCCTTGTTAGCCCGAAATATTTAAGATATATCTTTGTCTCATTGTGCTCCGACAACTCCCTCCATCTCAACCCACGCCTTGCTATTCCGAAATTACAACGCGCGTGAAAACTTCCACCTCCTGTGAAATCCCGACACGCGAAATGCCCGTGGTACCCCTGAACCGAAAGAACCGCCTCAAATCGGTGGGGGTACTTTCGTAACTTACCCCACATTTCGGACAAGCGCGTCTCTAAGCCATGGTTCCCCACTGCCATCCCATCCGCCCACCCATTCGTACATCGAGGCCGCGAAAACCCGCGACGAAACCCCACACCCTGCTCTGTCCGCCACCCAGCCGGAGCCTCTTCCCCGACGACGTCGTCCAGAGCAACACCTCGACGTCCCTCGTCCACCATAACAGATGAGGATCCGTCGTCGATCTCATCGTCCTGCCGGTTCAGCCACCCCGCCCTCCACCTCCAAGGAGTTGCCCCAACGTTCCCCTCGTCTTTCGCGCCACCTCCATTCCCACGCCGTCTTCACCTGCACCACCGGAAGAGCATCATCATCACTGATTCCTCGGATGAAGTTGCGGCCTAATCGGCGCCACCAAAGAGGTTGTACACTAATCGCCGCATTTTCTACTTGATTCGATCTCACGGTGCTGCCGGCACTCGGTCTCGAGCCGACACGGCGCGGCTCCATCCACGGCGGCGTCACCGGCCACTTCCTCCACGGCGCCGCTCCCTCGGCGGCGACGTCCACATCAGTAGGAGTTGCTGCTGCTTTAGCTCTCGCTCGCGCTGCTGCTCTGCTCTTCCTCTCGGTCACCTGCCTGGTCTGCTCTTGCTATTGCTCTTGCTCGCGCTGCTACTCTCGCTCTTGCTCTTGCTTGCGATGCTGCTCCAATTTAGCTACACTTCAGTCGACTAAATCGACTTTTGGGTCAGTCGATTTTCAGGGGGTGGGGGGGCTCGCCGGGGTGAAGGAAGAACCAGCCGCAGCAGGGAGGGGGGCTCGCCGAAGAGGTACCCCACTATCTATCTTAGGGTTCGGGATGGGGCGGTGGTCGCCGGCGGTGGCGGGGCGTTGGCGGGGCGGTGGCGTGGGGATCGCCGGAGAAAAAGCTCGACATGGGAGGGGGGCCTAGAGGGATGGCCGGGGCAGCGGCGGACCGGTGGTGGGGAGTGTTTTCGGGGCGGGCGGGGCAGCCCACCGCCGGCCGCGGGCGGCGGGGGGCTGCTGTTTGGCCGGTGGTGGCTGGCGCTCAGGGGGTGGAGGTTGAAGATGAACCGCAGGCCCTTGATTTCGTATCCAACGGCTGCAAAATCGACTGACCAGAGATGAAAAAGTCAGTCGACCGACGTGTAGCCTCACCTTGCTAGTGCGTTCAGTTTCGACAGCAAAATTCAGTTTCGACAGCAAAATTCAGTTTCGACAGTTAAGTTCAGTTTCGACAGTTAAGTTCAGTTTCGACAGTTAAGTTCAGTTTTGACAGTTAAGTTCAGAGATAAGCGGCTGGTGTATTTTACATCTAGCACTTTGTGGTTATGTATTTTACGTCATGTATTGGAGATGTTATTAGAATTCCACTCAGGTTAACGCTGTTCTGTCATGACCGGTTTTTCCAATAAAAATAATTATTGAGAAACCAATCTTTTGGGTCCAGTATGAGAGAAAATCCTCCTCACTGGTAGACAAACTCTTGATACAATAAGCCAGTAGCACAGGATATATTACAGGGTTGAGCTAAGGGTGCTCAACAATTTATTACAAGTGCGCCAATAATTATACATAATGGCGGATATGTCACAATGGTGTGGTGGCATACTACTGACTCGTGGAATAAGCGATGTTGGAATAATACAGTTGGGAGTGAGATAACATGGCTCTCAAACTAGCATCTCATCGAGCGTCGAGGTGAGGCTCGATGTACTTTATTCGGGTTGCGGAAGCGGATATAATATAGTGACCAAATCCAGGGTCGCGTGAGACTGACTGGGATTCCTCTAGGCGTCGGACTCGCTATCAAACTCTTCATCCATGAGATCACCTTCGTCAGCATCTGGCCAAATCAACAAGCCAGTGAGTACTTTGAAAGTACTCGCAAGACAGTTCGGACGTAAGATATAACAAATGCATGCATGAGTGCGTCATGATTAATTTACCAATGCATAATTGAAATAATAGCAGGCATGGTAAGTAAAAAGGGAATCGGCGGTAGTCCGCCTGAAATCCCAACAATAAAGTAAAGGAAACCAATCGAGTGTCTGGAGCGACGCCACGAAAGGTGAACAGATAAGTAAAAGGAGAATCATGCCACAGTCGGGCGTCTATGCGACACCACATAAAGGGCTTAAAAGAAATGCCGCAGTCGGGCGTCTAAGCGACACCACATAAAGGGCTTAAAAGAAATGCCGCAGTCGGGCGTCTGAGCGACACCACATAAAGGGCTTAAAAGAAATGCCGCAGTCGGGCGTCTAAGCGACACCACATAAAGGGCTTTAAAAGAAATGCCGCAGTCGGGCGTCTAAGCGACACCACATAAAGGGCTTAAAAAAGAAATGCCGCAGTCGGGCGTCTAAGCGACACCACATAAAGGGCTTAAAAGAAATGCCGCAGTCAGGCGTCTGAGCGACACCACATAAAGGGCTTAAAAAAAATGTCGCAGTCGGGCGTCTAAGCGACACCACGAAAAGGGCTTTTACTGCCAAGGAAATAATGTTCATAATAAATATCCAACTCTTGAAAATAACCGGGTTAGTCCATCCACAGGATTAAAAATTTAACCGGACTTAGCGCTCATGTGTCCCACCGGATAATCTGTCACCAAAACTGGCACTTGTCAGTTAGCACGGAACTTGGACATGGATAAGAAATTTTGAAGATTTATGACTCTGCAGAGTTTGTACAAAAATTTCCCACAGTTAACGGATTTCCGTAGTCACGAGGACTGGTCCCGCTTACGGTATTTCAGAAGAAAACACAGCTAACCAGTACACACCCATCCAACCTCTCGATGCCAGGAATCGCCCTAGACATCGTCCAAGGAAAACTTTTGAGACGGGGAGATCACAATCTCGAATAGCATGGGATCAAATTTATATACGCGCGCTCTAAGGGGTGCCCCCCTCTCGGTCCCAACCGGAAACACCCATGCCCCCTGACCGGATGACTGGCTTTAATCCAGGGCCATGGAACCATCATCCCGGCCTCTCCTTTTTGGTGTGTACCAGGAAAGCGGTTTGCAACTTACTAAACCATATCCCTTGTGAGAAACATGTGGTAGTACAGGGAGGGAAATGGATAGGAACCAAACCGATACGGGCTGGTACTGAAGTAAATTTGTATGGCGTAAGACTGGCATGCTACAACACTGCCATCTTACCCATCTCATGCCAACACATGCCTTGCATACTCACATCCAACAACGTATGGATCATCGAACTCACTTGCCTCAACAATGTATGAATATAACGTCCATCGGTATGCTCACCATCATGCCATGAAACTAACTAAATGCATAACATGCCAAGACACTCATCATATCAAAAGTTCAAACATGCTTGCCTGGTTCAGAGTAGTCGGAGTCTAGCTCGGTGAAGTTTACGGTCCCGTCACCTCTGTCGGTATCTACGGTATAAAGAGGATACACGCACTATCGTAAATACCAAGAGGTGCACAGAAATTAATCCAATTAATTGTTAAATAAATCTGATAAAAAACTAGACAAAATTTTGAAGAGAACAGAAAAAGAATCACTCAAAAATATGCTTCTGTTAAAAAGTTATAAAGGTTTTTGTCCAGGGACCCATCTGTAATGAAACAGAAACTTCCCAGGGTTCTCTTTATAAAAACAGAAAACGCTTCAGTCTCAATTACGCCAGCTCAGAGGAGAAAGCGTATTTTTGCCCGAAGGCGCTTTCAGAAAACGGTTCGAAAATAAAAGAAATCTGACGGGGCGGTCCCACCCGTCGGGTTTGAAAACGGGGCAGGGCCTTTGGCGCCAGAGAACCGCGGCGATCGCCGGCGGCGATCCACGGCGAGGCAGAGGGATCGGAGGGTACCTCCGTGCTCAGGGCGCCATTCCGCGTCGGGTGGTGGTGGTGGTGGTCGTCGGCGTGCACTGTGTCGACGGTGGCCCCTGCTCCGGCGGACGGCGTCTCGGGCGTGGATGGAGTTCGCCGGAGAGGGCTGCAAGTTGCAAATTGATGAGGGGGTTAGAGCACTAGGTGTGGCAGAAGGCTGCAGACGGGGTTTGGGCACCGGAGATGGCCTCACCGCAGTGAACGCTGCTGGAGCCCGAGGCGGACGGAGGTGGCCGGAGTCGAGGAAGAAGGGCTCCTCGAGGCCCCTCCAGTGGCCAGGCAGGTTGTAGTGAGGTGGTGGAGCCGTGCGGGAGTGAGAGCGGGCTCGGGGGCGCTATATATAGCCGCCCCGAGGTGGATGCCGAGAACGGGGTTCTCCGGCGAGGTGATTATGGTGGCGGAGTGGTTGCATGAGAGGGTTCAGACGTTGAGCGTCGTCATGGGTGTTCCCTGGTTCCGTTTAGGTGCTAACAGCGTCGGGATTTGGTTGCTTAGGGGGAGCTCGACGGAACGGGGAGGCGCGGGCTCGTCGGCGGCAGAGAGCACGCTCTGTGCGTGCCGCGCCACGGCGACGGTGCTGCATGCGTGCGCTGGCAAGGAGATGGCCACGCGGAGCCACCAGGGGGTTTGGGCGGCGCTGAACGGCGTTGTGCCGCCGTTCTGCTCCCTGTCGGCTGCTATGGTGGTTCGGCCGCCGCAAGACACGCCGGCGCAGGCGAGCCAGGGCACCACCGACGCCAGGAAGGCGCCAAGCGCGCGTGTGGAGCTCCGGACAAGCAGGCCAGGCGGCAAGCAACGTGCCAAGGGTACTGTGAGCATGTGACTGAACTAACTGACGAAGATCGACACTGAATTCTGAATCTAACTGAAGATGACTGAAACAGTGCATGCAAGGTGTTCGACAGATTGATCTAGGCATGTAGGGATTTTTCCTTGGGCTGATTTTTGGTGGAGTAGCTCCTCCTTGCTCCAGAAGGCTGCCTGATTTTTGGTGGAATTTTTGGAGAAGTGGAAATGTGAATTTCACCAAATTTGGCAAATCTGGTCCAAACTTGCAGATGCTGAAATTTGAAAAATTTGGAAAGAGGAAGAGTGGATCAAGATGGTTCTGAGTTGTGGATGCAAAGGACAATCTATAAGAGTTGGTTTGAGGTCAAAACTCAATTGCAATAGGGTACTTGCTTTGAAAATGACTCAGGCTCAAAAATATAAGTCAGAAAAGATTTGGGAGAAAGATAATTGAATTAAAATCCAAAAACTTGTTTGGACTTGTTGGGATGGAGAACTTAGGTTGTTTACAAGGAGGAGGGAAGGTTTTGGAGGAGTTTTACCACAAAAGGAAAGTGCAAGGTCATGGGTGGTTTCAAGATATGAAACTCCCCAATTTTTCATAAAGTTTTCTTTTTAAAAAAAATTAACTCCAAAAATTTATAATTTGGGAAGGGAACCAACAGAGAAGAAGTTTTTTTTTAAAGATCAAGCACCAAAGTTTGAAGAATGGTAAAATCCTTGCCAATGAAAATAAAAGTTTTAAAGAGGAAGGTTTCTCTGAAAAGAATTTTAAATGGCCTCTTTTCAAAACCAACAAAGATTTTTGCTAAAACCAAAAATGAAAAATTTTGGAGTGTCACATGTTCGTTGTCTCTCTTGTCCTGCTTCAGCCTCGACGTTGTACAACTTACCGGAGCTGCTCCTACGATGAAACCCTCCATCACAGCAGAGCAGTACCTCGGGCTCCATCTCCAGACGCCTAAGATCTTCTTCCCCTCCTCCGACAGCAAAGTCAGCCGGAGCATCCTCACCGGCCAACCCAATCACGCTGAGATCGACATGGCTTCGCCAAAGAGGTTGTACACTTGTTGCATCTCTTTTTTACTCTACATGTTATATATATTGTCCACTGAGCACACGGATTTGTTCCTTTAGTGTCTCCTTGAAAGAAAAAACGTAGGAATTTTAATTTTCACTTGTCCTCCTTTTCAAATTCCTATTCATGAAGCACAAGACAAAGAGATAGTAGCATAATAGCATTATAACCGTACATTTTCTTGTGGTTTGACTTAATCTCACCATGCTTCTTTGCATCCTATGATCTTCCAATTGTTGTGAATCAAACATCTAGATTGGCAGAAATCCTGTGTTTTTAAATTCTCTGTTTTGCATGTGCATTCCTATCCTATTCCTGTCTATTTCCTATCCCTGCATTGTTGGAATCCTCCAATTCAAACGAGCCCTTACAGAATTACTTCTTTTATAGATATTTGTCAAAGAAAACCTTGCGTGGTTTGTCCCGCTCCTGCTGCGCCGTCGTCCACCCCAGCTCAGCTGCTCCAACGATAGAAGGGTCCAGCACAACAGGGATCCGGCCTCCAGACTATCTTTCGCCGCCTCAGATCTTCTTCCCCACCGCTGGCAGCCATGAAAACTGCATTACCATCATCAACCGAGCAGATGACCTCGAGGACTACACGGGTCCGCAAGAGAGGTCGCACTCTTTCGTGTCTGCTTACGTTATGCATCGCTTAATATTACATGCTACTTTATAGTCCTGTTCACCGATTAGACTCTGAGTCAGCTCCAAACTAATGGTCAAACTTGAGTTTTTAAATGGTTGTGGGGTACATATGGGGCTGCTATCAATAGTATCTATCTACTATCTGGTTAATCTCCGGTGTCTACTATGAGTTTCATGTTGGGTGGGAAACAAACAGTAAAGAAGCCATTATCTATATTTTTAACTGAAGCCATTATCTGCCTGCTATTATTGGTTTTGGGTCTATCCACAGGTTGCTACCATCACTCTGGATTTCTGCATGCACTCCTTACATAATCTCACTATGTTTTATTCCTATGCATGACAGTTATTGTAAACAATGGAACTGAACACGTAGAGCAAAAGAGACAAGCCTTTCGTGGCAATAAAATTTCATGCAGACGTCGCTCCATGGTAGGCGCAAAGGCAGCCCACCCTCCACGCATTTCAGATTGTAATCGAGAGGAAGATATCTGTTCTGAGGGGGATTCAGAAGGAGAAGACAACTCCTATTTACCCCCTGAGGTCTTTGCTCTAACTTGGCATGCTGATGTTGGTTATATCATGCATATGGTGTCTTGCATTGCTTACTTTATACATCAAATATGTCATCTGCTTAGTTTAGACATCCTTTGTGCGAATGCCATCTGTTTAGTTTATTCATTGTTTATGTGAATTATGCAACACCATCTTGTTTAGCCAGGCATCATATATGTGAATTTTGCAATGTCATCCTGCTTAGCCAGTCATCTTATATGTAAATTATATCAGGCCATACTTTTTTTCCGTTACATATTACATTTGTCAACAATGTTAGTACATTCAACTGCTCTTCGTGTGCATCAGCCATTTGACACGGTGATGGCAAATTCTAGAGTGAAAACAAGGTCTTCAGAGCACACTATGCTATCTGACGAAGCGCATATCTCGCTGGTTACGGATAGCTCCTCGGAGGAGGATTCAGAGACAGATGACCAGTCCTATCCCCCCGAGGTGTATGCTCTAACTTGGCAGGGTTATGTTGCTCATATCGTGTGTATGGTGTCTCGCATTGCTATGTCATTTGATTAGTTTAGACATACTTTGTGTGAATGCCACCTGTTCAGTGTCTAATTACCATATATGTGAATTATGCATTGCCATCTTGTTGCAAGACATTATATATGTGAATTATACAATGCTATCTTGTTGCAAAGGCATTATATATGTGAATTATGCAATGCCATGCTGTTTAGCCAATCATCATGTATGTGAATTATATCATGCTATCATTTTTTTGTATTACGTGTTCCATTTGTTGACAACGTTTGTATATTCAACTACTCTTCCTGTGCATCAGCCATTTGAAGCGGTGATGGAAGTATCTGGAGTGAAAACAAGGTATTCAGAGCAGACAATGCTACCTGCTGAAGCAGACATCTTGCTGGTTACAGAGAGATCCTCAGAGGAGGATTCAGAGACTGATGACCAGTCCTATTTCCCCCTGAGGTCTATGCTCAAACTTGGAAGGGTTGTATTACCCATGTCATGCATGTTGTCTTGCATTGCTTAGTTTTTACATCATATATGGATTGCCACCTGCTTACTTGCTTACTATATAAATCATATATTTGAATTATATCATGCCATCATGTTTACATAGTACATACACATCATCTATCTGAATTATGGCATGGCAACCCATTTAATAAAGACATCATATAGTTATATCATCTCATCCTATTTAGTTTTTACAGTCATCATATTTTGAATTGTGGCATTCTATCCGTGAATGTATGTGAATTATGGCATGCCAACCTATTTAATAAACACATTATATAGTTATGTCATGCCATCCTGTTTACATAGTCTCATATTTTGAACTATGTCTTTCCATCTTTTTTAGTTAGCCATCATAATGTGAAATTGTGTCATGCTATCCTGTTTAGTTAGCCATCATATATGTGAAATTGTGTCATGCTATCCTGTTTGGTTAGACAACATAAATATGAATTATTTCATGCCCTCTTTTATTCCCCACTATCCATTGCACATGTCTATCATACAATGTCTATACTTTCAATTACTTTTCTTGTTTATCAGCCATTTGAATTGGAGAGCGTGATGGTAGTATCTAAGGGAGTAACAACACGGTCTTCAAAAAAGATAGTGTTACCAGTTGATGCAGATAGAACCACGGTTGTACTTGCCCAAGGACCAAATCCACCACACATAACCCAGACTCTCATAGATTGTACCCCTACCCAATTGGACAGAGAACTAGCTACACCCTTTCTAACCCCAACCCCGGCAGATAGTAACCCAGTTCCAGTTGACCCAACAACGTCTCCACCACAAATCACCCAAACACGAGCAGTTAGTAAGGGAACTGCAGTGCCCAAAGCACGAGGACCACCACTCCGAATCCCAACTCAACGCTTAAAGAGAAGAAGATTTGTTCTCAGTTCAGGTTCTGTAGCTATGGTTCATACTCCTTTGCTCTTGCATTACTGTATTTACTCATACCAACTATTTTTAAATTTGAAGGATGGAATTGAAACTCCAATGGCGCAACAGGTATGTTTTAAACCTGTTTCTTTAATTGGTTTGCTGTTGTAACCTGCTTTATGTTGATTTCAGTTTCAATTGAATAAACAGTTATGTTCTCATGTCATGCACATTACAAGTGTTGTTATTGCTCTATAGTTACCCACACTTATATTCTGTCTATTCTGCTTTGTCTTGAACAAATATTATTTGAACTGTGTCTCTATCTTGATTTGCAACAAAAACTAGAATGATATAGACCATAAAGTAACCATGGTACATAGATATATGTTTGTTTCATGCTGTTATCCTGTCCACTTTACTACTGAACTCATTTACCAAAATGAGTTTCATATACAACATGGTAAACATGTGATGTGTCTGCTTGTTTCTCTTTTAGAATGCGGACAAAATATTGGAGAACAGTACCGCGTTATCCAATGGTAATGCAGATAGGGTTCAAGATAGTGAGACATCCCTGTTGGTCTCCAAGAAAGCTGATAAAAACTATCTTGACGATAGTGAGGGAACCCAAAAGTCCTGTCTTGATGTAGTGTTCGAGTTACTGGCCACTACTGCTGGCACAAGCTCTTCGAACTCGCTACCTGAATCAGTTTGTCTTCTTAAGTCTCAACTTCAAGTTGAAAGACATCGATCAGATGTGCTGCGACAGGAAGCTGAAGGACTGAGGAAGTCCCTGTAGAATTCAGATGCATATTTTCTGGTGCAACAGCAAGCGCTGGAGGATTTAAGCGCCAAACAAGAGAAAGTTAATAAGCTTGCTAAGCATCTTGCCAGCATTATGGGTACCCAGGATATTGTTTTTTGAGATCTTCTGAAGTGGTTTCAGTTCTGGATTTGTTTTGCTGCGGCGTTTATTTGCGCTGGTCGCCAACTTTAACAACCAGTGTATATGATATGCTGCTTTGTTCCCTATATTTGCACTGGTGGCGAACTTTGATGCCCAGTGGATGTAATATGTGTAATAGCCGTGATAGCCTAGCGTTAGTTGCTTGCTTATTTTTTTCCTTGTTGTCTTGTTTATTTGTTTGCTTGTAGTCATTGCAGTTCTTTTTCCGCGGTTAGCTAGTGGCTGCAATAACCTATTTTTTAAAACTAGGCCACAATAACCATGGGCTAATATTTACTATAGTGACACTGGGCCTCCTACTGGCCATAGAAACAGTGGGCCTTCTACAGGCCGTAGAAACAATGGGCCTTCTACGGGTCGTAGAAACGATGGGCCTTCTGCGGGTCGTATCATCAATGGGCCTTATACGGGCCGTATGATCGATTGGCCAAACATGGGCCAAACAGACCGCATTATGGTTGTAAACGGGCTAGAGTTGGAATTGTCCGTTCATGGGCCGACCATAACGGGCCATCGTTAATAGGCCATATTTGATGACGCTATGAAAACGACCCAACGTATTAAGGACCACAAACGGGCCGACTGTAACCACGGGTTGAATTTGGCCCACAAGCAGAAAATGACAGTAATGGGTCGTAAGTAAACGAATGCTGGAAATGAGCCCAAGATTAAATGGGCTCTGAGAAGGCCGAAAGATAACATGGGCTGGAAACGGCCCAACGGAATATCGGGTCGTTAATGGGTATAAAGTGATACATTGTTCATTACGGGTCAGTTTCACCACGGGCCGTTAATGGGTGTAAGTGATACACTGTTCATTACGGGTCAGTTTCACCACGGGCCGTTAATAGGCCAAGTGTTACATAGGGCCTCATATGGGCCGAAAGACGTCATGGGCCATACATGGGCCATAAGTGAAAATGGGTTGTAATCATATTGGATGGCCCAAATGACGCTACTGGGCCTAATTCGGATAGGGCATAACGGGCCTTGGGTTAGCGGGCTGTAAATGGGCTATATGCGAACAGGCCGTTAACAGGCTTTCCATGGGCCGGCCCGCCACCTTTTGACCAAGTCAAACGGGCCGGCCTTTTCACAGGAATGGGCCTCTGTTGGGTCGTGCCACGTGTCGACGTATCATAGGGGCCTTCTGTCCAATGAGTGGATGACATCTGTCCAAACGATGAGCCGACACATGTTTCCTCCAGCCAATGATGATTTTACACATGGAAAATGCCCATTGGTCGGGGCTGTTAACGGGTTATCGGATCCAAAACCCGACCCGATAGCTTTACGGCGTTCCGTTACGGTGGATGCCACGTGTCGGTCACCCTTGATGAAAGCACTTCTGTGACGCGCGATTTATCGTCATGGAAGTGGACACTTTACGATAGCACAGGTATGACTATCTTGATTCTGTCATAAATTTGTCATGGATGTACATGCATGACAAAAATGTGACCTACTGTGACAAACACGTATCATCACGGAAGTGTATTTTTTGTAGTGCCTTTTGGAGCCTTCTGTTATGTGTCTATGCCTTTCGGGCTCAAGAGTGCCCAGGCGACTTACCAGCGATGTGTGCAGAATTGCCTTCATAATCAGATTGGGCACAATGTTCATGCTTATGTGGATGATATTGTGGTGAAATCCAGGAAGAATGAAACATTGATAGATGATTTGAAAGATACGTTTGACAATATCCGGGTCTACAAGATGATGCTTAACCCGGCCAAGTGTGTCTTCGGCGTGCAAGCAGGCAAGCTCTTCGGTTTTCTGGTTTCTGAAAGAGGCATTGAAGCTAACCCGGAGAAGATCAAGGCCATTACATCCTTGGCTAAACCGGTGTGTATCAATGATGTTCAGCGTCTGGCGGGTCGTATTGCGGCCATAAGCCGGTTAATAAGTCGGTTGGGTGAGAAAGATATACCACTGTACCAGATGATAAAGAAAATAGATCACTTTGTCTGGAGTGATGCTGCTAATGAGGTGTTTTAAGCCTTAAAGAAACAGCTAGCTGAGCCGCCAGTCCTTGTTGCTCCTATTGATAAGGAGCCATTGTTGTAATATGTGGCTGCCAATGCCCGGGCTGTCAGCATAGCTATTGTGGTGGAACAGAAGGAAGCAGGCAAGGAACATCTGGTTCAGAGGACGGTTTATTATCTCAGTGAGGTGCTTATTGAATCCAAACAGAGGTATCCACATTGGCAGAAGCTGGTATATGGAGTCTTCATGGGTAGTCGAAAGCTCAAGCAATATTTCTTTGGTCATCCTGTTACTATGGTTAGTTCTGCTCCCTTAGGGGATATTATTCAAAACAGAGAGGCCACAAGTCGGGTAGCCAAGTGGGCCATTGAGCTTGGACCCCATGGTTTGAAATATATGCCTCGTGCAGCGATCAAGTCTCAAGCACTTGTGGATTTCATTAATGATTGGACAGAGTTGCACACGCGTGAAGAGAAGCCGGATAACACATATTGGACTATTCACTTAGATGGATCCAGGCAGTTGGAAGGCTCGGGGGCTGGAGTTGTCTTGACTTCCCCACGAGGTGATAAGTTTTGTTATGTTTTAAGGTTGATGTTCCCTTGTACTAATAATGCAGCTGAGTACGAAGCCTTGCTCCATGGTCTTCGGATGGCTAAGGAGATGAATCTAAGCGGGGTGAGGTGTTTTGGTGACTCAGACTTGGTGGTTCAGCAAGTTTCTGGCACTTGGGATTCTAAGGATCCGCTCATGGCGGCTTATCGCGCGAGGTTGATGCTATTGCTAGTCATTTCAAAGGTTATCAAGTGGAACATGTTGATCACAGGAAAAATGAGGCGGCTGATGCTTTGAGTCAGCTAGGGTCCCAGCGTAAGCTGGTGCCACCTAATGTTTTTCTGGATATCCTACATAACCCTTCAGACAAATTGCCTACAGAGGAAGATCTTGCTATTCCTGACCCGGAGGCACAATTGGTAGCGGCTCTTCATGTTATTCCTGATGGGACAGTTCCATATTTGGCTTATATGACCCAGGGCGAGTTACCTAAAGATGAAACTTTAGCCAGGCAGATAACCCGGCGGTATAAGTCGATGACAATTGTCAACGGAGAGCTGCACCATTGCAGTGTTACAGAGGCATTTCAACGTTGTGTTTCTCCAAAGGAGGGCCGTGAGATTCTTCGTGAAATTCATGAAGGAGATTGTGGTCATCATGCCGGCTCTAAATCTCTTGTGGCCAAGGCCTTTCGTCATGGATTTTATTGGCTAACGGCTCATGCTGATGCGGAAGATTTGGTCAGTAAATGTGATGGTTGTCAGAAATTCTCACGACGAGCTCATGTGCCGGCTCAAGAATTTAGGGTGATTCCAATTGCTTGGCCGTTTGCAGTCTGGGGGCTTGATATGGTTGGACCTTTCAAAAGGTCCAAGGATAAAAAGACCCACCTTTTGGTGGTGGTTGACAAATTTACAAAGTGGGTGGAAGCAGAGCCGGTCAGTAAGTGTGACGCGACGACGACGGTTCAATTTATCAAAAAGGTGATTTTCCGTTTTGGCTTTCCCCACGGCATTATAACTGATAATGGTACTAATCTATCTAAGGGTTCTATGAAAGAGTTTTGTCAACGTGAGCATATTCGACTTGATGTATCATCAGTGGCTCACCCCCAGCCTAATGATCAAGCCGAGAGAGCCAATCAAGAAATTTTGAGAGGCATCAAGCCCCGACTTATGGTCCCTTTGCAGAGGACACCGGGTTGTTGGGTGGAGGAGTTGCCCTTAGTGTTATGGAGTATCAATACTACCCCCAGCAGATCTACGGGTTACACGCCTTTATTCATGGTTTACGGAGCAGAGGCGGTTCTCCCTAGTGACATCCCTCACGACTCGCCTCGTGTGGCGGCTTATGTTGAAGCTGATAATGGAAAAGCACGTCAGGATGCACTTGACCTGTTGGATGAGGAGCGTGACCTTGCGGCGGCTCGTTCGGTGATTTACCAGCAAGATCTGCGCCGTTATCACAGCCGTCGGGTTAAAACCAGAACCTTTCAAGAAGGTGACTTGGTGCTCCAGCTTATCCAAGATCAAACTGATATGCACAAACTATCCCCACCTTGTGAAGGGCCTTTTGTGGTCAGCAAAAATCTGAACAATGGGTCATACTACCTTATCGATGTTCGAGACCACAAGGACTCACGCACGTCGGAGGAGGAGACCCGCCGGTCGTGGAATATTGCTCATCTTCGGCCTTACTATACCTTAGGCACCGGCTCTTCTGATGTACATATTTTGACAATGTATATATTATGATAAATATAATAAAGCCGGCATCCCTGATAATTCAGGGCCTCTGTCGTTTCATTTCTGAGAATAATGAGTCTTTATTGTCACTCTGTATGGTCACTTGGGGGCTTCCTGCTCATCGAGCATAGCTATGACGACCCTTTTGATCCGGCTTGTACTCCATGATTACAAAATACTTGGGGGCTTCCTGCTCATTGAGCATAGCTATGATTACCCTATTGATCCGGTTTGTACGCCTGGAATGACATATTACTTGGGGGCTCTTTGTTCAACGGACAAGAGTTTTTATGACCCTTGTAATAGGCTTGGAAGCCAGGTGTATTCACCTAAAAACCTGGGTTATCCTGCCTTTTTAAGTCTGCCACTCCGCCCAGATTGACTAGAATGACTCGTCATACTTTTGACAGTCAATCTTATACAGACCCTGAACTTGTCAAGGTTAAAACGACGATTGGTCATGTGAGGCCCGACTTATAAGGTTGCATGAAGGTTTAACTCAGCAGCTATGCGGCCCTTTGAAAGCACTTGATTTGAAGGTTTGGCATCCTGTGAAAGCCTTGTTTTTCCTTTTAATTTTTATTTGATTTGAACATTTTTAAGGTTCATTTTTTGTGACATGTTAATACATGGTGGAAAACCAATGATGGCTTTCTGCCTTATGGTTTATATATGAATATAAATTGGTGTTTCTTACCCCGGCCTAGCTCTGGACTTTAAGTCGCCAGCATATGACGTTCTTGTGCTTGGAGTACTGGCTCTAAGCTTTGGGATGTTACCCCTTACTGCATAGGTATGATAAGCCGGCAGTTTGAGCAGATATCACAGGTATGATATTTTGTTAATGATTATATAAGGTTGTGATTAAACCGTCCCTGGTTACGGACTGTTCATCCCCACTGTTTTTTATATGGGGTATTATGACCCGTCCTGCGGTAAACCGCCAGGGCACTTGTGATCTGTTTGTATGCAGGAAAATACTCAAATTGATGATATTATAAGCATAAGTGGCAGATCTTAAAATTGGCGGATCAACAGTGTTATGCAAAACAAAACGTCCTCGATGGCATGACAAATCAAAGTTTAACTAGCCTATTAAAAGGCATCTGATGGCCCAACAAGCATAAGTGTTTTGAAGATATCAGCACAGCAAAGTATTGCGACCAATAAACCGCCAAATCTTCCGGGTCAAGATCTGCCTACCATGCCTTCGCCCGGCTTAAAGCCGTCAAAGCACCGGCTCTGGCGGCTCCCCGTTTCAAATCATCAATCCTTTGAGGCGGCACAGATAGATTCTCCAATGTGTCTTTGATGAGTGGGGATGGAGATTTCTTATGCATAGCAGCGGCAATGGTACGTTGAGCGCTAGTATATAACTGTTCTACAAGTGTGTATACAGCCTTAAGCCGGATGCACATATCTGGGCCAAACTTGGTGCTCCGAGAACCTATATCAGTAAGATTATGGTAAGCCGGCAGTTGTTTATAATATGATTATTAAAGTGCAAAGGGTACATGCATCTTACTTACCGAAGATGGCTTAGGACATGGTATTGACCTGTTCCTTTAAGCCGGACAACTCGTCAGTGATCGGTATAAGTGTGGCCTCGTCATCCTCTGCTCTCTTCAATAGAGCCGCCTTTTTAGTCTCCTAGTTTTCTTTCTCAGTATTGAAGTTTTGCTTAAGCTGTTCAATGTTCTCTAAAGCAATCTTCAACTCTGATTTGGCTTTGGATGTCTCAGCCTGCTGAGTTTTAACATTGGCTTTCAGATCAATCAGTTGTGCATCTTTTTCACCCAGTTCAGCCTGTGACATAAGCAAGCAGGGAAGGCATTATGATTATGATTATTTGCAAAGTCCCTCGCATAATACAAGAATTATACTTGGCACTTGGGGGCTAATGTATATTGCTTCTTACAACTTTTTGAAGTCCCAAGCACAATACAAGTATTATACTTGGCACTTGGGGGCTAATGCCTATTGCGCTTTTCACAAACAAATTTATCTGCTGAACTGGACAAATGATATGATCCGGTTTAACAGATTACTGTTGGAAATATGCTCTAGAGGCAATAACAAATTAGTTATTATTATATTTCCTTGTTCATGATAATCGTTTATTATCCATGATATAATTGTATTGATAGGAAACTCATATACATGTGTGGATACATAGACAACACCATGTCCCTAGTAAGCCTCTAGTTGACTAGCTCGTTGATCAATAGATGGTTACGGTTTCCTGACCATCGATATTGGATGTCGTTGATAACGGGATCACATCATTAGGAGAATCATGTGATGGACAAGACCCAATCCTAAGCCTAGCACAAAGATCGTGTAGTTCGTATGCTAAAGCTTTTCTAATGTCAAGTATCATTTCCTTAGACCATGAGATTGTGCAACTCCCGGATATCGTAGGAATGCTTTGGGTGTGCCAAACGTCACAACGTAACTGGGTGGCTATAAAGGTAAACTACGGGTATCTCCGAAAGTGTTTGTTGGGTTGGCACGAATCGAGACTGGGATTTGTCACTCCGTGTGACGGAGAGGTATCTCTGGGCCCACTCGGTAGGACATCATCATATGCGCAATGTGACCAAGGAGTTGATCACGGGATGATGTGTTATGGAACGAGTAAAGAGACTTGCCGGTAACAAGATTGAACAAGGTATCAGATACTGACGATCGAATCCGGGCAAGTACAATACCGCTAGACAAAGGGAATTGAATACGAGATTGATTAAATCCTCGACATCGTGGTTCATCCGATGAGATCATCGTGGAACATGTGGGAGCCAACATGGGTATCCAGATCCCGCTATTGGTTATTGGCTGGAGAGTTGTCTCGGTCATGTCTCCATGGTTCCCGAACCCGTAGGGTCTACACACTTAATGTTCGGTGACGCTAGAGTTGTTATGGGAAATAGTATGTGGTTACCGAAGGTTGTTCGGAGTCCCGGATGAGATCCCGGACATGACGAGGAGCTCCGGAATGGTCCGGAGGTGAAGATCGGTATATTGGACGAAGGGTATTGGAGTCCGGAATTGTTCCGGGGATACCAGGTGATGACCAGCGTGTCCGAAAGGGGTTTCAAAGGCCCCGGCAAGCGTTGGGGGGCCTTATGGGCCAAGGGGAGAGGGCACATCAGCCCACTAAGGGGCTGAGCGCCCCTTCCACCCCATCTCACATAACCAGGAGAGGTGGGGGCGCCACCCCTAGGGCAGCCGCCCCTCCCGGCTTGGGGGGCAAGTTTCCTAAGGGGTGGGGGCGCCCAAACCCATCTAGGGTTTCCCCTGTGGCCGCCGCCCCTCCCCTAGGGAACCCTAGGGCGCCTCCCCCTCCTCCCTTCCCCTATATATAGTGAGGGAGAGAGAGAGGGTAGCCGCACCCTTCCCCTGGCGCAGCCCTCTCCCTCCTCCAACACCTCGTCCTCCTCCGTAGTGCTTGGCGAAGCCCTGCCGGAGAACCACGAGCTCCATCACCACCATGCCGTCGTGTTGTCGGAGTTTTCCCTCAACTTCTCCTCTCCCCTTGCTGGATCAAGAAGGAGGAGACGTCCCCGGGTTGTACGTGTGTTGAACGCGGAGGTGCCGTCCGTTCGGCACTAGGATCATCAGTGATTTGGATCCCGACGAGTACGACTCCATCAACCCCGTTCACTTGAACGCTTCCGCTTAGCGATCTACAAGGGTATGTAGATGCACTGTCCTTCCCTCGTTGCAAGATTACTCCATAGACTGATCTTGGTGTTGCGTAGAAAATTTTGAATTTCTGCTACGCTCCCCAACAGTGGCATCATGAGCTAGGTCTATGCGTAGTTTCTATGCACGAGTAGAACACAAAGTAGTTGTGGGCGTCGATTTTGTCAATTTACTTGTCGTTACTAGTCTTATCTTGATTCGGCGGCATTGTGGGATGAAGCGGCCCGGACCAATCTTACACGTACGCTTACGTGAGACCGGTTCCACCGACTGACATGCACTAGTTGCATAAGGTGGCTGGCGGGTGTCTGTCTCTCCCACTTTAGTCGGATCGGATTCGATGAACAGGGTCCTTATGAAGGGTAAATAGAAATTGGCAATTCACATTGTGGTTTTGGCGTAGGTAAGAAACGTTCTTGATAGCAACCTATAGCAGCCACGTAAAAACTTGCAACAACAATTAGAGGACGTCTAACTTGTTTTTGCAGCAAGTGTTTTGTGATGTGATGTGGCCAAAGGATGTGATGAATGATATATGTGATGTATGAGATGATCATGTTCTTGTAATAGGAATCACGACTTGCATGTCGATGAGTATGACAACCGGCAGGAGCCATAGGAGTTGTCTTAATTTATTTTTGACCTGCGTGTCAACATAAACGTCATGTGATTACTTTACTTTATTGCTAACCGTTAGCTGTAGTGGTAGAAGTAATAGTTGGCGAGACAACTTCATGAAGACACGATGATGGAGATCATGGTGTCATGCCGGTGATGATGATGATCATGGAGCCCCGAAGATGGAGATCCAAAGGAGCAAAGTGATGATGGCCATATCACGTCACTATTTGATTGCATATGATGTTTATCATGTTTTTACATCTTATTTGCTTAGAACGACGGTAGCTTAAATAAGATGATCCCTCACTAAAATTTCAAGAAAAGTGTTCTCCCTAACTGTGCACCATTGCGAAGGTTCGTCGTTTCGAAGCACCACGTGATGATCGGGTGTGATAGATTCTTACGTTCGAATACAACAGGTGTTGACGAGCCTAGCATGTACAGACATGGCCTCGGAACACATGCGAAACACTTAGGTTAACTTGACAAGCCTAGCATGTACAGACATGGCCTCAGAACACGGAGGACCGAAAGGTCGAACATGAGTCGTATAGAAGATGCGACCAACATGAGATGTTCACCAATGATGACTAGTCCGTCTCACGTGATGATCGGACACGGCCTAGTCGATTCGGATCATGTATCACTTAGATGACTAGAGGGATGTCTATCTGAGTGGGAGTTCAGGAAATAATCAGATGAACTCAATTATCATGAACATAGTCAAAAGGACTTTGCAAATTATGTCGTAGCTCACGCTTTAGTTCTACTGTTTTAGATATGTTCCTAGAGAAAATTTAGTTGAAAGTTGATAGTAGCAATTATGCGGACTGGATCCGTAAACAGAGGATTGTCCTCATTGCTGCGCAGAAGGATTATGTCCTTAATGCACCACTCAGTGAGCTGACCCTCGAATGTCGGTTGTGGATGTTGCGAACATCTAACATACACGTTTTGATGACTACATGATAGTTCAGTGCATAATGCTAATTGGTTTAGAATTGAGGCACCAAAGACGTTTTTTAAACATCGCAGAACATATGAGATGTTCTAAGGACTGAAATTGGGATTTTAGGCTAGTTCCCACGTCAAGAGGTATGAGACCTTTGACAAGTTTATTAAGCCTGCAAACTAAGGAGAAAAGCTCAACCGTTGAGCATGTGCTCAGATTGTATGAGTACAACAATCGCTTGAATCGAGTGGGAGTTAATCTTCCAGATGAGATAGTGATGGTTCTCCAAAGTCACTGTCACCAAGCTACTGGAGCTTCGTGATGAACTAGAACATATCAGGGATAGATATGATCCTTGAGCTATTCGTGACACCGCGAAAGTAGAAATCAAAAGGGAGCATCAATTGTTGATGGTTAGTAAAACCACTAGTTTCAAGAAGGGCATGGGCAAGAAAGGGATACTTCATGAAACAACAAATCAGTTGCTGCTCTAGTGAAGAAACCCAAAGTTGAACCCAAGCCTGAGACTAAGTGCTTCTGTAATAAGGGGAACGGTCACTGAAGCAGAACCACCCTAGATACTTGGTAGATGAGAAGGCTGACAAGGTTGACAGAAGTATGTATTGGACATGTATTAAATGTGTACTTTACTAGTACTCCTAGTAGCAGCAGGGTATTAGATACCGGTTTGGTTGCTAAGTGTTAGTAACTCGAAATAAAAGGCTACAGAATAAACGGAGACTAGCCAAAGGTGAGACGACGATAGGTGTTGGAAGAGTTTCCAAGGTTGATGTGATCAAACATCGCACGCTCCGTCTACCATCGAGGTTGGTGTTAAACCTAAATAATTGTTATTTGGTGTTTGCGTTGAGCATGGACATGATTAGATTATGTTCATCGCAATGCGGTTATTCATTTAAGGAGAATAATGGTTACTCTATTTATTTGAATAATACCTTCAATGGTCTTACACCTAAAATGAATGGTTTATTGAATCCCGATCGTAGTGATACACATGTTCATGCCAAAAGATATAAGATAGTAATGATAGTACCACATACTTGTGGCACTGCAATTTTAGTCACAATGGTATAAAACGCATGAAGAAGCTCCATGTTGATGGATCTTTGGACTCGCTTGATTTTGAATCACCTGAGACACGCAAATCATACCACATGAGCAAGATGACTGAAAGGCCTCGTTTTTAGTAAGATGGAACAAGAAAGCAACTTGTTGGAAGTAATACATCTTGATGTGTGCAGTCCAATGAGTGCTGAGGCATGTAGTGGATATCATTATATTCTTACTTCACAGATGATTTGAGTAGATGCTGAGTATATTTACTTGATGAATCATGAGTCTGAATTATTGAAAGGTTCAAGTAATTTCAGGGTGAAGTTGAAGATCGTCGTGACAAGAGGATAAAATATCTATGATATGATCATAGAGATGAATATCTGAATTACGAGTTTGGCACAGAATTAAGCCATTGTGGAAATTGTTTCACAACTAATACAGCCTGGAACACCATAGTGTGACGGTGTGTCCGAACATCATAACTGCACCCTATTGGATATGATGCATACCATGATGTCTCTTATCGAATTACCACGATAGTTTATGGGTTAGGCATTAGAGACAACCACATTCACTTTAAATAGGGCACCACATAATTCCGATGAGATGACACCGTATGAACTATGGTTTGGACAAACCTAAGCTGTTATTTCTTAAAAGTTTGGGGCTGCGACGCTTATGTGAAAAAGTTATAGGCTGATAAGCTCGAACCCAAAGCGGATAAATGCATCTTCATAGGACACCCAAAATAGTTGGGTATACCTCCTGTCTCATATCCGAAAGCAATAGGGATTGTTTCCCGAATCGGGTCCTTTCTCGAGGAAAAGTTTCTCTCGAAATAATTGAGTGGGAGGAAGATAGAACTTGATAAGGTTGTTGAACCTTTACTTCAACCAGAGAGTAGCGCAGCACAGCAAAAATGTTTCTGTGGCACCTGCCTCAGTTGAAGAGAAAGCTAATGATGATGATCATGGAGCTTCAGATCAAGTTACTATCGAACCTCATGGGTTGACAAGGGTGTGTACAACTTCTAAGTGGTAACCCTGTCTTAAAGGTCACGTTGTTGGACAACGATGAACCTATGAGCTATGGAGAAGCGATGGTGGGCCCGGTTTCCGAAAATTGGCTCGAGGCCATAAAATCCGAGAGAGGATCCATGTATGAAAACAAAGTGTAGACTTTGGAAGAACTACTTGATGGTCGTAAGGCTGTTAGGTACATGTGGATTTTAAGAAGAAGACGGACGTGGACGATAATGTCATCGTCTATGAAGCTCGACTTGTGGCGAAGAGTTTTTTCACAAGTTCAAGCAGTTGACTACGATGAGATTTTCTCACCCGTAGCGATGCTTAAGTCCGTCGGAATCATGTTAGCATAAGCTGCATTTATGAAATCTGGCAGATGGATGTCAAAACAAGTTTCCTTACCAGTTTTCGTAAGGAAAGGTTGTATGTGATACAATCAGAAAGGTTTTGTCGATCCTAAGGATGCTAAAAGGTATGCAAGCTCCAGTGATCCTTCCATGGACTAGAGCTAGCATCTCGGAGTCAGAATATACACTTTGATAGAGTAATCAAAGTTTATGGGTTTATACAAAGTTTGTTAGAAACTTGTATTTACAATAAAGTGAGTGGGAGCACTACAACATTTCTGATAAGTATATGTGGATGACATAGTGTTGATCCGAAATGATGAAGAACTTCTGGAAAGCATATATGGTTATTTGAAAAGTGTTTTTTCAATGGAAAACCTTGATTAAGCTACTTGAACATTGAGCATCAAGATCTATAAGGATAGATAAAAAACGCTTAATGGTACTTTCAAATGAGCACATACCTTGACATGATCTTGAAGGTGTTCAAGATGGATCAGCCAAAGAAGGAGTTCTTGCCTGAGTTGTAAGGTATGAAGTTAAGACTTAAAGCTCGACCACGGCAGGAGAAAGAGGAAGGACGAAGGTCGTCCCCTATGCTTTTGTCATAGGCTCTATATGGTATGCCATGTTGAGTACCGCACCTGATGTGTGCCTTGCCACATGCCTGGCAAGAGGGTACAAAGGTGATCTAGGAGTAGATCACCAGATAGCGGTCAAAATTATCCTTAGAGGAATAAGGATATGTTTCTCGGTTATGGAGGTGATAAAGAGTTCGACATAAAGAGTTACGTCGATGCAAGCTTAACACCTATCCGGATAGCTCCGAGTAGAGATACCGGATACGTATAATGGAGCAACAATTTAGAATAGCTCCAAGTAGAACAGTTATTTGAAATGGCTCCAAATATAGCGTAGAGATTTGCGAAGTACATACGGATCTGAATGTTGCAGACCCGTTGACTAAAACCACTCTCACAAGCAACATGATCAAACCCAGAACTCATTGAGTGTTAATCACATAGTGATGTGAACTAGATTATTGACTCTAGTAAACTCTTTGGATGTTGGTCACATGGCGATGTGACCTGTGAGTGTTAATCACATGGCGATGTGAACTAGATTATTGACTCTAGTGCAAGTGGGAGACTGTTGGAAATATGCTCTAGAGGCAATAACAAATTAGTTATTATTATATTTCCTTGTTCATGATAATCGTTTATTATCCATGCTATAATTGTATTGATAGGAAACTCAGATACATGTGTGGATACATAGACAACACCATGTCCCTAGTAAGTCTCTAGTTGACTAGCTCGTTGATCAATAGATGGTTACGGTTTCCTGACCATGGACATTGGATGTCGTTGATAACGGGATCACATCATTAGGAGAATCATATGATGGACAAGACCCAATCCTAAGCCTAGCACAAAGATCGTGTAGTTCGTATGCTAAAGCTTTTCTAATGTCAAGTATCATTTCCTTAGACCATGAGATTGCGCAACTCCCGGATACCGTAGGAATGCTTTGGGTGTGCCAAACGTCACAACGTAACTGGGTGGCTATAAAGGTACACTACGGGTATCTCCGAAAGTGTTTGTTGGGTTGGCACGAATCGAGACTGGGATCTATCACTCCGTGTGACGGAGAGGTATCTCTGGGCCCACTCGGTAGGACATCATCATATGTGCAATGTGACCAAGGAGTTGATCACGGGATGATGTGTTACGGAACGAGTAAATAGACTTGCCGGTAACGAGATTGAACAAGGTATCGGATACCGACGTTCGAATCTCGGGCAAGTACAATACCGCTAGACAAAGGGAATTGAATACGAGATTGATTAAATCCTCGACATCGTGGTTCATCCGATGAGATCATCGTGGAACATGTGGGAGCCAACATGGGTATCCAGATCCCGCTGTTGGTTATTGGCCGGAGAGTTGTCTCGGTCATGTCTGCATTGTTCCCGAACCCGTAGGGTCTACACACTTAAGGTTCGGTGACGCTAGAGTTGTTATGGGAAATAGTATGTGGTTACCGAAGGTTGTTCGAAGTCCCAGATGAGATCCCGGACATGACGAGGAGCTCCGGAATGGTCCGGAGGTGAAGATCGGTATATTGGACGAAGGGTATTGGAGTCCGGAATTGTTCCGGGGATACCAGGTGATGACCAGCGTGTCCGAAAGGGGTTTCGGAGGCCCCGACAAGCGTTGGGGGGCCTTATGGGCCAAGGGGAGAGGGCACATCAGCCCACTAAGGGGCTGTGCGCCCCTCCCATCCCATATCACATAACCAGGAGAGGTGGGGGCGCCACCCCTAGGGCAGCCGCCCCTCCCGGCTTGGGGGCAAGTTTCCTAAGGGGTGGGGGCGCCCAAACCCATCTAGGGTTTCCCATGTGGCCGCCGCCCCTCCCCTAGGGAACCCTAGGGCGCCTCCCCCTCCTCCCTTCCCCCTATATATAGTGAGGGAGAGAGAGAGGGTAGCCACACCCTGCCCCTGGCGCAGCCCTCTCCCTCCTCCAACACCTCGTCCTCCTCCGTAGTGCTTGGCGAAGCCCTGCCGGAGAACCACAAGCTCCATCACCACCATGTTGTCGTGCTGTCAGAGTTTTCCCTCAACTTCTCCTCTCCCCTTGCTGGATCAAGAAGGAGGAGACGTCCCCGGGTTGTACGTGTGTTGAACGCGGAGGTGCCGTCCGTTCGGCACTAGGATCATTGGTGATTTGGATCACGACGAGTACGACTCCATCAACCCCGTTCACTTGAACGCTTCCACTTAGCGATCTATAAGGGTATGTAGATGCACTCTCCTTCCCTCGTTGCTAGATTACTCCATAGATTGATCTTGGTGTTGCGTAGAAAATTTTGAATTTCTGCTACGTTCCCCAACAATTACAAGTTGGAATATTGGCTTCAAACAGGATAATTAGTCCCGGTTCATTCATGACTGATTAAACTGGCCCTTGGGGGCTACAGCGGCAAAGTTGATTATTGTTACTTAAAGTTCTGGCTTAACATACTTATTAAGCCGGCCCTTGGGGGCTACGGATGCAAAGTTCCTTACTGCTATTTTGAGTCCCGACCTAACATGATGATTTAAGCCGGCCCTTGGGGGCTATTACTGATGTTGTGCAGTTCTTTACGGCAATTGGAAAGTCTACAAAATATTCAATCCTATCATATCCTATAGACTTGGCGGCTAATAGACATATATTTATGAAGAGAATAGCGATTGGATTACCTCATAGCGTTCCTTCATCAAATTGACTAAGCCGGCTTCAAAATCACGGCTGGTATATAGACGATTCAAATAGCCAGAGTGGAGGTCTTGGGCACTGAACTGGGCGTAGCTCTCTAAGTCTGCTTTCCACTTGCCTTTGTCAGCAGCAACAATTTCTTCTTTGGCGTTGTGTTTGGATAAGACAGTGGGGTTACCCGGTGCTGTATAACCAAACCCTGTGATGACGACATCGTCAGCCTTTTCTTCGGCAGACTTGATGGGACTCGGTGGGTTAGGGATGACCGGTTCAACGTCCATATGATCATAGGTAAGATCATGCTCTTCTGGCGGCGGTTCGTCAACGGTGGCCTCAGCAGTTGGATGGGAAGTTTCTGGCAATTTTTTTTCCGGCTCAGAAGGGTTAGAGTCTTCGACCGGCTTGTTCAGTTTCGCCTTCTTACTGGGCTTGGCCATACCATTGGAAATAGAACACAAAGAGGTTAGCTTATCGATCAGGCATGAGGATTTGAATGGTTGAATATACCCTTACCCAGGCACAATTTTGAAGGTTGGAATTTGAGTCCCCATTGAGTCACCGGAGGAGGAATGAGATGTTCCCTGATAATTGGAATCAGATGGATTAAGGGGTTGACGAAAAAGACCCGCCTTGGGATAATTCAAGTCATAAATTTTTGAAACCTCCGGTTGGCGTTTGCGAGGTGTAGGGTTATTCGTTAAGACGGAATATAAAATTACGCCGCCACTGTGCTGGGTTGTGCGGTGAGCTTCGTGTTGCTGCTTCTTCAAAAGAAAGTTGGGATCCAAGTAAGCTAAAGGGTGAGAAAATCTTACTTTCTGACTTGCTTGATGAGTTTTCTGTGTTGGCAGAGGTTCTGAGCCAGAGGAAAGGATAGTTACCTCATCATCGTCTGCACGGCTGCCTTCCGCGTCATCCTGATAATGGTCATTGTCAATAAGATGCACAAAAAGCAAGCCAAGGGAATCAAGTTCTACCTTCGACTCATCATCATCATCTTTGTCATCCAAATTGAATAAATCGGTTGTGTTGGACTTCTTCTTAGGAGGCTTTTTGACTCATCATCATCATCTTTGTCCGAGGTTTCATCGGCTTTTCTGGCAATTTCTTAGACCAGAAGGATGAGTTGGCCTGTAAAATAATGGATAAGTACGGGTATGCAACAGAAATGAAAATATGAATCAAGTATGAGATGGGTCTAAAACTTACAGCTAGCGGCTCATTCAATGTGTAGAAAGGACTTAATCCAAACTGACTACAATCTTCCAAGCTCTCATTCAACAGAGTCTTGGTCATGTTATTGATGTCTTCTTCAGTCGTTTCGGTATCACAATGGCGCAGAGGATCTGTTAGTTCACCAGTATATTCACACATTAAACCGGGCTGGATGCTTAGTGGCAAGACTCTCCAAGCGACCCAGCAGCGAACTAGATCTATTCCGATTAAGCCGTTGGCCATGAAGGCCCAATTTTTTTCATAAACCGGTACACATTTCTTTCGCTCTGTTGTGCTAATACGATCTGGAAGATGATGTTTGTTGCTAAGCCGGCTGGCATGGTAACCCGGCAAGGGGTTTTCTCCTTTTGGTGAAGTATCTTGGCAATAAAACCAAGTCTGATTCCAATCTTTGGGATGACTGGGAAGAGCAGCAACTGGGAAGGTGGCCTCTTTTCGGCGTTGTATGGATATGCAGCCTAGTTCGAGGCTAGGCCCGCCGGTGAATTCATTCTGCCGGTTCAAGTAGTAGAACTCCCTGAAGAGTTCTACGATGGTCTCCTGTTGAATGTACACCTCATAGAACACTTGAAAGTTGCAGATGTTTGAGACGGAATTTGGGCAAATATCTTGCGGGTGAAGCTTGAAGAAATGCAGCACATCTCGAAAGAATTTTGAACCGGGAGGGCTGAAGCTCCGGTCCATATGATCCATAAAGACCACTACTTCACCATTTTTTGCTCTGGGACGAGTTTCATTTCCCGGAACCCTCCAATGAATGGTTTCTTTTTTGGCCAGGACACCAACTTGAACATATTTGTTCAAATCTTCCTGAGTAACCCGGGAAACAACCCAATTACAGGAGGTGATGGTTTTTGCCTTCGACATTTGACTACAAACGGAAAATATTGCCGGGTTAACTGTTATGATATTAAGACAGACCGTTAATTCAAAGGGAAAAGTGCTATAAGCCGGAGGCTGAACATTTAAAGTGTGCGCATATTTACATGATGGCGGCTTAAACGGGGCCTAATGATATATGATGGGTTGCAATTTGTGATATAAGCCGCCAGGGCAATTGTTGGTGCTATAGTTCTATCAAATGAAGATTTTTCTGAGTAGTGGATAAACATATGTCACAGATTGATGCTATGATTTTGGATCTGCGACACTTAATATAATGAAAAGTATCTAGACCTAAGTTTCAGTACTTGAGCAGTTCATGTGTCTAGATTGGATTTCTTACGCAAAAGGAGATGCTCTAATAGCAAAATGAGTATCACGACTACCGCCGCGCATGAGGGGTATTAAGTTTGAATCAAAATCACAAGCTACGGTGAAGAACGAAGAAGGGCGAAGATGAACTCCGATGAAATCATGGAAACCCTAATGGGATCTGCGGGAAAAAGAAAGGGGAAGAACTCACCGGAGTTGTGGAACAGTGGAGGCGCGCGGATGAACTCTGGTCAATTCAAGTTGATGCAACGGCCGTTGTCGAGGCAGTGGCAAAGGTCGACGGCGGCGGTAGAGCTCGAGCGCTGGGGCGTCGTGAGGTAGAAGACAGAGATGAGGAGGCAAGGGGGGAAAGTGAAAAGGGACCCCTGGCCCTATTTATAAAGTTGGAAGGATAAATGGCATGCACGGGAACCGAGGAGGCTAAAAAATGGATATGTGACAGCGCAGATGCCTCGATTTTCGGAGGTTCATTAAAAGAGAAAATATATTAAGATTTGGGCCTTGTGTAATATTAATGACAGGTGACATCACGACGGGTTACCACAATCCTAGGGGATGACGTCACGGCGGGTTACGAGATCTCGCAAGAGTAAAGGAGGAAGAATTTATTCTAAGTGTTGAAGTTTGTTATGAACAAGTTCAAATCAATCTGGGGCCTAATGTTGGGGATATAACTACTGGGTATAAACAGCCCAGGAGGGGCCGGGTTATACCGCTGGCGGCTTACCACTGAAGATGACGGGTTATGCGAGTCTGTGGACGGCCCAAGACCCAGAGGTGACTTACGGCCCAGGTGTATGAACCGCCATGTATGTATGACTTGTATTGTAAGGCAAGCGTAGATAGTCACCGAGCAAGACACGTTTGTGTATGAGCCGACCGGGACTCCGTGAACCGCCGGGCATCAACCTGTGTATATAAAGGGACGACCCGGCGGCGGTTTAGGGCAAGAAACAAGAGATCGGGAACTAGGTCAAGCGTATTCGCTCCCTGGTAATCGAAACCCTAGCAATACCACCTCAAACCGGAATAGGCTTTTACCTTCACTGCAAGGGGTCGAACCAGTATAAACTCTCTGTGTCCTTTGTCCCGATTAACCCCTTTAAGCTAACCTAGTTGCGATGGTCCCACGACTAAGTCCTTACGCTAGGACATCTGTCGTGACAATTCCACGACAGCGCCCCCGCTGTAAAGAAGTGACAACGGAGGAACACACGTGCCCTCGCTCAAGAGCAGAATCAGGCAGGCTGTGCCATGGTCGGACTGCCATCAATAGAGGATAAGGAAGACAAGGACAGCGAGGACAACTCTGGCGACGAGCATGTCCTGCTCGATCTCCACTGCATCTTTGACCGGTACTTCTGCGACATGGACGACAAGGACGCCGGGAAGGGCAAGGGCGACTGGGGATGATCTTCTCCACCGTAGCTAAACATGCCAAATTTTGGTAGTACGATGGCATGTTGTAGTAGCTGAATGAAGTAATGCACCATCTACGTAGTTGCATGAGTTTGTATGAATTTGAGGTATGCTAATTGAAGTGTATGATTATGAGAAGAGAATTTCTAAACTTGACCGGGCGTTCGAGAGGAAATTGCACAAACCACCTACTTTTGGTGCTAGTGTTGCACAAAACACCTACTTTATAGTTCTGTTGCACAAAACACAATATATTGGGGTAATTCATTGCAGCTAGGCCTAATCCACCATTTAGGTGTGTTGACATTATTCCTGACAAGTGATCCAGCTTGTAAGTGCACCGGTGGCAAAAAAACCTGACCACATGAGGAGCCGACTAGAACTGTCAATATCTTACAATCCTTTACTCTAATGAAGCTGAATTTTCCCCAAAATATTAGTGAGTGCATTTATGATTTATTGGACTGTTTTTAAATTTTCTAAATGTTAAATTATGAACAAAAAAGTTGACCAATGAAAGTCTTGCATCCATTCTTAAACCCTTTGATTGGAGGTGAGATATTTACGAATGAAAGGCATGCATCCATTCTTAAAACCTTTGATTTGCGCATGTAGAGACCAAAGAAAAGACCATGAAACCTTGATTTTTTCCATGTTTGTTGATAGGACGGATTGTCCGTAGATGAAATCTAGAACGCCACTGATACATCTTAAACTTATCTATAATTTTTTACGGTTTTATGCTATTACACAATCGCTCGAAAAATTAGGTTCCTAAACAAATATAGTCGATCAACGAGGAAATTTTCGCCTAAAAATATAGGGTTTCGCCCGGGGAGGACACCTAACCAACATACAAAGGTGGGAGAGACAACCATACCTTGGGGTGGGGCGGGGGGCGCGGAGACAGGCTTATCCGACGACATAGGAGAGCTGCCTAGGCTCCATCACCGGTGGCCACTTTGCCAGCGGCCGCTGCCGCCTGCTCTTCTATGCGATGTGCTTTATGCAAAAACAATCAAATAAATCATAAATGCACGGGAAGTGAGAAAGGCCCTTGCGTCGCTCCCTCCCCATGAGCGACACGAGCGGCGATCATAGTCGTACCACCAGCTCTCTCCCCACATCCCCTCCTTCCCTCGCCGTCGCTAGTGTCCTCCGCCGGGCGAAGCCCGCGCGGAGCCGGCGGCGGCGGGGCATGTTCTTCCGCTGGCTGGCGGGCGCACGCGAGCATGGGATCTCGTCGCGGCGGTCTTCGGTGTGACCTGCTCGGGATCGAGCAGCCGTTGGTGGCGCTGCTCAGGGAGGCTGCGGCGTGGCGGCAAGGGGCGGATCTGGCCGTCCTCGATCGGGGTCGGCGCCGCAGCGGCTGGATGCGCCGCCGCTTGGGGGTGGCCACGGCTGCTCGTGTCCTGCCCAGATCCATGGGGCTCGCACCTGGATCCGCGTCGGGGCTGCTCGGATGCGTGTTTTGGAGGGCTGCGTCGGTCTGCTTCGGCAGTTGGGGGTTGCAGCGTATGGCTGCGCTGCAGGTCTGGATCTGGGCCGTGAGGGCCGGATCTGTGCGCCGGTGTAGTGGAGGTGGTGGCGGTGGGCCGTGCCCCTGACCCTGGCTGCGGGGGTGAGGCGGTCTCGTGGTGGTGGCTCCGTTGAGCAGCGTGTGGTGGTGGTGGTTGGCGGCGGCGATTTGCTTGGGGCATGCGACTTTCTCGGTCCAGGCAGATGGACGGCCTTGATGCAGTGTCTCTGGGCATGGTGAACTCCAGGTGAATGCCTTGTAGTGACCTTGGTCATTGCCGGCGACGACGGCGTCCTAGGATGTCGTTCCCCTCGTTGGAGGCGTCGTTGTGGAGCCCCTTCACCTCCTTTAGGCATTTGGATCCAGTGCTCTCCAGGTGAAAACTATGCTTCGGCTTGGGCTGAAGCAGGCGGCGGCGACGTTCACGTCGCATCCTTCTTGGGGGCGTCGCCTTGGAGGTCCATTCTGCCCTGCGTCGATGGTTGGCATCGTTCGGCATCTTCGCCATCGGCCAGGCGGGTTCGTGGCCTCGGGGCCGGTGTGGAGGCCGGGGCAGCGGCTCCGGATAGTGTTTTTGCGTTGTGGAGCGTCGAATCTGGTCATTTGGGTGGCAGAGTCGTTGGCTCGTCGGATTCGCGGCCTTGGGGTCGGAGAGGAAGTCGGAGCGGCGGCTCCGGAGAGCATCTTTCGTTTGCAGGGTGTCGTTTCTGGTCACCGGGGTGTCAGAGTCGTCGACTCGTTTGGGGCGCGGCCTCGGGGCCGGTGTGTCCGCTGTTGAGGTTTGTATGTCGGAGCGACGGTCCCGGTTCGTGTTGCTGGGTGTCAATTTCGGTCGCTTGGGTGACGAAGTCGTCGGCTCGTGTGGGTGTGCCACATATGTATCAGTTTTCGGCCAGTTTTCCTTATAAACTGGTCATTTCTCTTCTTCTATATGAAAAGGCAGAGCTCCTGCCGATTGCTCGAAAAAAAAGGATTGCGAGATATCCACAATTCTAGTTTTTTTTTTTAAAAAATGGGGGAGAATTTCACTTCCCCGGCCTCTGCACCAACTAGGGATGCATACGGCCATTTTAGTATGAGTACCATGATAAACATGGTCCTCAGATTTTTTTTAATGAGTATCAAGATATTTTTTATGAGTGGTTCCACCATACACCAAATTTGATCCTCAATAAATGGGAGAAAACCCCCGTGCATCACCTGTCAATTTTAGTAATTGAACTCGGGTCGTTAGGCTGCACAATCACATGCCCAACAATTCTAGTTGGATCATGATGTGTCTAGTTTTTCTTTTTTGCCACCTATGCACTTACAAACTGGATCACTTGGCAGGAATCATGTGTATTTTTTTTGCAGGTGATCAGAAATCATATCAACGCACCTAAATGATGGATTAGACCTAGCTGTAACGAATTACCCCAATATATGATGTTTTGTGCAAACCTGTATAGTGGATGTTTTGTGCAATCCTAGCATACAAAATAGGTGGTTTGTGCAATTTCCTTGGCGTGTCAAGTCCGGCTGTAGATAGATGCTCCGGCTGTAGATAGTGCAGTATATGTTTCGTGCAATACAGTGGAGTAGTTTATTTAGAGTCACGGAACAGCCGCGCAGTATCTGTTTCGTACTAGTACCACGCACAGTTTATTTTCGGGCACTGTCATGTCACGTACTACCGCGTAACAAAACTCTCCGAAACAAGCGCGTGACGCCTCAACGAGCCGCAGCGCGTCCATCCAAATTCATTAATTACCTGAAGCAAAAAAAAAAAGGGAAAGAAAACCAGTGGACGCAACTTTAGGCCAATGAGAGGAGAGTACGCGGATCGTGAGCTTCCTGCGAGGCACTGTAGGCCGTGCGATCTTCTCAACAGACGGTGGAGATCAACACGACAATGTCAGATCCTAGATCTCGTGCACGTCACAACTTTTTCCTCCAGGCTTCCTGTTAGGGTCCACGTGGGACGGCCCTTGCCCAAATGGGGAGAAGGCCGCCGGCCTCGCCCGTCCGACGTATGGACCCGAACCGGTTGGTGCACGCGCCTGTATCGCTGGCGGGTGGGGTTGGCCTTACTGCCATTACTTGTAGCATTTATAAAGACAAACCTGCGCAGTTATTTCTTTTTTAATGCAAGCCTTGTGCAATGGAAGATGAAATTACTGAAAGGCTGTTAATTTATTAATTATGAATTCTAGTTTATGTTGGAATAATACTGTTCTGAATCTTGTTGGCACTTATGATGGCATGCCTTTGTGCCTCTTCTGTATGAAAATCTTGTGTTCAGATACCATCTTAGGTTATGGAATTACACGTTCTAATCTATCATCATATTCGTTTCCTGTAGTTATTGGGTGTGCTCAGGTCATCTTAATTAATCTTGTACCCATTCTATATGAAAATATAATAGTGTTTAGATCACTACAATAGGAGTGTTTAGATAACAGAAGTATTGATCTAAATGCTTTTATATTTCTTTACGGAGGTAGTTGTTACGTAGCATGCATGGTTTGTTGTTTGCAGTTAGAATCCTGCATGGTTTACATGCTAAATTCCTTGCAATTACTATAAGTTTGTTCAACTTGTCTCGATGCTGTATTATGTTTCAGCAACTAAAATCTCTTAATTTATATAGTTCTTCAATGCTTAGTGATATTTAGTACTCTGATATTCACACTATTCTGGTTGAACATTTTGTGTTTAGCTCCTGAATAGTTTTCCTTGTTTGTTCAGACCAGCTTCTTGCTTTGTATTTTTTAGCAGCCAACATTAGTGCCTTTGCTAGATATTGTTTAGTTTAATATTGCCCCCTGACTTGAGTGCAATTTTATGCTTGTACTTTGCTTTGTAGAAAACTGATGGTGTTATCAGTGATGCTGTTAAATGCTGTTTGTCTGCTGGATTGATAGAAACTCTGAAGAACTTGGGCCCTGTAAGATGCCTTTCTACCCTTTGTTAATTATTTCTGTCTCTTTACTGTGTATCAGTTTTATACAGTTAGATTTATTTGCACAATCATTATTATTTCTGAAAATTTATTTGGTTCTACAGAATGATATTCCTGCTGTTCGCCATTCTCTCATTAAGGAGGCTGTAGATTCTGCCGTCAAGAATGTGATGGAGGACTTCAACATCCCTGTTGAGACTCAGGTGCGTATTCATGTTTGTATCTTGTGCAGATTTCTTTGTGATGCTAAAATAGCATCCTTGAGCAAGATAAATTGACTTCATGTTTTTATCTTGAATTTTAGTCTCTTATTGATCTCATTGTTCATATTTTAGCTGTGTCTCTGAATTCAGTCTGACAAGCTGATACTTGGTAGTCAGTTAAACTTTCTTTTTAGCATGCTTATTAGTAATCTATATTGTCCTGACTCTCATTTGTTTTAAAGTAGCCACTGTTATATTTGTTTCATCTGCTTAGATGTTTAATTGGTCATTTTTGTCTTCTGGTTTTTTTGGTTAACAGATGTGTTTGTTCACCTTGGTTAATTTGTTACTGCCTTGCAGATAACTGATGAGCAGAGATTCATTAAAATGGCAGTCAAGGAAGGTTTATTCGATGCAGTCAAAGTGATTACCCATGATAACCCCCAGGACCTCACTAAATCTGTAAGTTGATGTTCATCTTGTTAGTGAATTAATGCTGTTGCTTGTAAGTTTTTTTCTTCAGGCACTGTTCTTGTGCTTTCCTTGTTGGTATTAAGTCATTAAAGTTTGTTTTCATTTCTTCTATTTCAGGACTTTGGCCCTGCTGTGGAATTGGCAATTCATGGCCTGAAGCTGTATTTCGATTCCCAGATCAAATCTGCGTTAGATGAAATCAAGAACTCTGATGATGCCAAGTTCAATGATTCTTTAGCCAGATTCTTAAATAAGATGGATGTCTTAATGGACATGCAACAGGCTATGTTTGTAGAAGATAAGGTCAGTGGACTGGTCTTTTAAGATTTATTTTTATTTAGTCATTGTTCGCTCCCGTTTATTTTTGTTCTGATTAGCCATATTTTGATGCAGGAGGAAGGAGATGGTGGGGAAGATAATAAATCCAAAGAAGCTGCCAGCAGTGATGCAGATTGCAAGACTAGCAAGGTATCATTTCACTAGAATGACTACTTAAGAAATTCTCTTGCTACTGCTTTATGGCCATTTGTTTTGGTTTGATTGGGCTAATTTTGATGCAGGATGGAGAAGATGGTGAGGCAGATGATGAATCCAAAGATGGTGCCACCAGCAAAGCTGGTCAGAAGACAAGCAAGGTATCATTGTACTTGAATGACACTTCTTGTGAAAGTTCTGTTTAATGTTTTGTCCCCCTTTGTGTTGGTTTTATTGGGCATATTTTGATGCAGGATGGAGAATATGCCAAGGGAGATGATAAATCCAAAGATGGTCCCACCAATAAAGCCTATGAGAAGAATATCAAGGTATGCGTGTGTACTTGAAGGGCTCTTCTTTAGAAGCTTTCTGTTCACTGTATTGCGTTGACCGGCTCATCTGATGATCACTACGTTGATGTGTTGCCATGTATTTTTCATATGATCATCATAACGGTTGTCGTCACAATATGTTCTTGTTCTTTCTGTTTGTTGTACTGTTTTGTTTTTGATTAAGTGAATTTCACTTGGCTTCCACAGATGACCAAAATTGATGTGTTCCTCGCAAAGTACAACGCCGACAGCCTTGAAAATGTTCGTGTGCTAGGGGAGCTCTTGAACAGCACTGAGGAAGTGAAGATGCATGAAGAGAAGGGTAAAGATTTCATTGCGGAGTGGTGCAAGTCGACTGCAGAGGGCTATGTTGGCAAAGAGTGGATGGAGAAGTACCGTAAGGTTAAATCTGCTGTTCCTTGGTTCGGCAAGGGGTATTTTTATTATGCAGTGCTCAAAATGATGCAAGAAAGTGAAGTTCCTGTCTGGCGGTTCTTGGCTGTAATTCGAGGTATGAGGATTGTCATGGCGAGGCACGCTATGGCAATGTACAAGGAGTCACAAAAGAAGCCTGGGGAGAAGACTGGCCCGAAGAAGGACGACGACCCCAAAGAGGACTGATTCTGTTTATTACCGTGTTTGCTGCCATGTTGTAATGCCGAGATTTTGAACCTGTGCCCAGTTAGCGCTATCTTAAATATCTGTCAGAGCCTGTTTTGTGAGGCTAATGCTAAGTAGCTAGCTTTTTGCAACTGTCTTTAACATGGTTGGTTTAACCTTGGTGAACATGGGCTTAGCAATCTGTTTGTTTATGTGTGTTGGGAGAATTGGCGTGTTTTCTGCCTTAAAATCCTCGTGTTTAACTTCTGTGTTTCGTTTAAACGAGCTTACCTAAAACTTCTCTTGCAATTCTAAACAAAGAGAAAGTGGAGCTGCTCTAAGTTCAAGTTCAAGAAATGTTGATCGGGCAATCAAGTTTGTTTATTTGCAATTCTTTCGGGCACTAATTCCTGAGAGCTTAGATATCACCTACTGCCGGCATGTTCTCCTTGTCGTGCATCGCCAAAAACCACCTATCTGTTAGCATCCAGTTTCTTCTTCCAAATCTGTAACAGCGCTGCTATGCACACGATGCCATCGGACGATTCATGCACGACATCACATATCAAGTCGTTCATGCATATTATGGAGGGCATATCAACGGCTGTATGGCGCATCGTGCCGCTGTCGTGCATGCATTCGTCGTCCGCAGAGCAGTTTCGAATCTGTAATCTGGGCATGGACAGCAGCTAGCGGTGGAGTTCAGGGAGGAGCGCTGGTGCTCCGTCCAGTGTGGGCGACGTGGAGGTGAGGATGAGGTTGAGGGAGCATGTGTAGGGGTCAGCTAGAGATGGAGCTGGGGCGGTGATGCTCTGGTATGACTCGGTAGAGGTGGAGGCTGGTATGACTCGGTAGAGGTGGAGGCTGGAACAATAATAAGAAAGATAGTGAATCTTGTTTGAACCATTAATGAAAAATAGAGGTTGGTACAATAGTTAAGAAGTAAAATGGGCTTGACTCTGTAGAGGTGGAGGCGGGGACGACGACGACAGAGTGCGGGTTGGGTGCGGCTGGCGTGAGCAAATCTCCTGACGATGATTGGATAGGACCGATCCTGATTCACAGGTGATTGCTGCATTTTTACCGTACAGGAGCCTGAATTTCAGTGGATGCTCACCAATCTGTCTCACGGTCAGTATATAGGACTGAATGAGTACCAGCAGTTGAGCTCAATCGTGCTTACGCTTTCCTTTTGCCGTGCAAGTGCTAGATTCAGTATCATGAAACGATCAAGGCCCGAATAAAGAAGGTATAAATTATGTTCATCCTGATCCATCTTTGTTGCATGCTAGGTACTGTACTATCTAACATTATATGTTCAGAAACTTAAGATCTGTATATTTACTAGTTACGTTAGTAGAGTATTGATGTGCTGCGTAATTTTCGACCCAGCATGTTTATCCTAAAAGTTATTAGGAGCTGCATGGTACCTGAACTTTAGAAAACCTGATGTAAATCAGAGTACCTGGGTCCAACACAAGCAAACTGTTAATATGATTTCTCGCTATTTAAGGTGTTCAGAATATAACTTTTTGTAGGGATTCAGATTTGTTTATAACCTTTTGTAGGGATCCAGATTTGTTTTTTGGCAAAAAAAAAATTCAATGGCTTATTTCAAAGTTGGACTTACATGTCTTATTGTCGGGTTTCTCATTATTTTATTTCTTTAGAAACCAAATTTTAAAAAAGAGTGAAATCTTTTCCAGGGGAATAATTAACAATTACTCATTTTTACTTTGCACTCACGTTCCATTCTTTTCTCCTCACTTATTTTTATATCAGAATTCATCTTAGAATCCTCAAGGACCATGACAGAAAAAGTGAGACTTGCCACATGAAAAGAGCATACAAGTTCTTACCATGGATCTTCATTAGAATAGGGCTTACCGCCTCATCCATCTATCAATTCCTTCATTGAATATCGATATTGTTAACTTTATTTAGCTTTACACAATGAGTAAACATTTCAGAAACACTGTCATTACCATAACTTATTTAGCTTTATCGTCGATTTCTCAGCCAGTACTATAGTTAAGATATAATTTATGATTTGTGCCCACTGGACCAGTGACATTATAATGTAAACCATTTGATAATCCTTTTGAATGCAGTCACAAATATATTTAAAAAACTTATCTGGATTTATGTAATGCCAACATTACTGTCGACCAGTAACTCAGCAAAAATATGTTAAGGAAAATTTAAACCCTCACATACATCAGTACTGATAATTCTCACTCGTCAGTACAAAGCAGAGTAACCAAACACACCCGTGAACACCTCAAGAAACATTGTTTCAAAAAACAAGCTATGTCTGGTTTTGCCTGTCCTAGTTCAGAAAGTCCATCAACCCTAGTTCAGAAAGTCCATCAGCACAGAATAATAATTACCTCAAGCAAATGCAAATATAATACACATGTACTGATGAAAAACTAATTTATCTGTAAAAATACTTTCAAAGATTATGTTGATATAAACAATCCTTAAAAAAACAAAAAATGTTTTAAAAAAGATTAGCATGACACACATAGCCGACTCGTATTTGGTAAGTTCAATTACATTTCAATTACCAGTCCAAGTACCCACAATAGAGAAGTACAAACCTTCACCATCACCAACCCTGACACGTGAAAGTGGGATAAGCAGCTGATAAGTACAGCTTGACAAGATGGATCAATGCGACAGTAAAATGGCATCGTCACCGACCCTGAGATGAGCAAGTGGGATAAAGCAACTGATAAGTACAGCTTGACAAGACTACTCAGTTCGACTAGATTAATACCCTGGCAAAGAAATTGGCTTGGACGGTTGGTTCTTCCAGGCCACCGGCCGCGCCACCCACTGGGCGGTTGCCACAAGGGACTGCAAACGGCGATCCCACGACCACTACACCCATGTCCCCGACGAACCACCTCCCACACATCCCCGTGCACGCCCTGGAAATAATCCATTGTCTTCCATCTCTGCCTCATTCCAAGAACCACCATCGCCGCTTCCGTCTACACCATAAACAACCTAGAAACTTCTCTTTTCCAAGCCACAGTCGCCGAAGGAGGGAAATGGCGGAGGAACCGTCCTCCAAGTGTCATCATGGCGAGACATCCGACAAGAGCACCAATCTCGACGACGTTCACGTCCCCGGCAAGAAGCGCGCGTACACCAAAACGCTCACATGGGTTGAGCTCCACGGCAAGGAGACGCTGGAGATCATCTGCACCAGCGAACCAGACAAGGCCAACGAGATGATCTCCAGGCTCTGGAGGAATGCTGGCGGCTCGCATCGCAAGATCGTCGGCGTTGGTGTGCACTACACCAGGGAAGACGAACCTCCCCAGATGGCAGCAGTCCTGCAGTTGTGCGTGGAGGAACTCTGCCTGGTGTACCACATCACAGCGACCACGAAATGGTGACACATCCTACTCATTTGCCCTGTTTGGTTCATCTGTTTAATTAGTACTCTATCCTGAAAATTTCATCAAATTTGTTTCCCAACTAGATGTACTAGTGTGGTTTGTGAAAGTGGATGCACTATTGCATTTTCTCAAGTAGATACACTATAAATGTATTTTTGAACCTGATGCACTGAATTACTATTTGAAAAATCTTGCAGAAGATTAATTTTTGAAGTTGATGTACTAGTGTAGTATCTGATCTTGATTCGATAGTGTAGTTTCTGTACTTAATGTATTAAAAAGATGTTTCTGAACTTGATGTAGTGAAGTAGTTTCTGAATTTGGTCTAATGTTATTTTCATAAGCAAAAAAACTAAGAACTTGCTGAAGCACTGGTATGTGTTGTCCTATTTGACAAAAGTGTTGTCCTATTTGACAAAAGTAAATAAACTAGTACTAAAGCAGCACATACAACATTGGCTCAAACTATGTATAATCCAAAAAGAAAAATAACATGATGTACTTGAATTGAATTTAAGAACTTTGTTTACTAATTTCTGAAGTACATTCATCCATTAATAATGCTATATAAGCATCTACTTCATGGATTCATCGCTTGTAAAAAAAATGAAGAATTCAAACATCAAAGTAATGCTAATCTTCAAAATGTCTCTCCCCTTGCAGGCCCAAGCGCCTCAACGAGATGCTGAAGCATGAGAAGTTGTTCACATTTGCCGGTTTCAGCATTGAAGGCGACAAAGAGAAGATGAAGATGTCTGACCTTCCGACGATCAACCCCAACAAGTACGTCGACATTCAGTGCATCTGGAGAGTTCCATACACCGGAAAAGAGTATGACTCCTTGATTGATGTTGCAGTCAGCGTCATCCACCCATTCTACAAAGGCATGAAGAAGAACATTGACACGCAGGAAGAACACAAACTGTGGTGGATCAGTCCGCTGCCAGAAACCTCATCGAGTACGCAGGAGTAGATGCATAAGCCACGTACAAGTCATGGAACATGATCGACAACATCACAAATGGTTGGGAAATTTCAAAAGCGCGGGAGGCTGACCACTATTACGACCGCCCCTTTCGCCCCTTTTAGGGATGTAGATACATCAAAGTCTGCCTTCGTTTTCCTTCCGCTTGTGCTTGCCTTTTATCTTAAGTGATCCAAGATCACATTGAGTCCATAGGAAAGCCAATACTATTAAGAAGGGATGAGGCGTTGCTTAATGGCTTGCTTGCTCAAAGTGCTTAGTGATATGCTCCAAAGCCCTCAACCACTTTCTCACTTCCACATATGTCCTAAACCAAAAAGTCCAACTCGGCCCCACCGATTCTTTCTATCCGGAGCCACTGAGTTCAGTTGACATAGCCACTGCCAGAAACCCTAATCAGTTCGATCTCACCGATGGGATCTCGGTCTCACCGAGATGGGCTTCCAAACTCTATGTTGTCTGTTGCAATAGTTTTGGTCCCACCAAGATTTGCAACCGGCCCCACCGAGTTTGCTTGACCAACATTCTGTTTCACTTATTACCCAAATCGGTCCCACCGAGTTTGATTAATCGGTCAAACCGAGTTTGAGTAATCGGTCAAACCGAGTTTTGGATTTACCCCAACCCTAGCACATCGGTCCCACCGAGTTGATCAAGTCGGTCCCACCGAAATGCCTAACGGTCACATTATGAACCAAATCGGTCCGAACGAGTTCTCTGAATCGGTCCCACCGAGTTTGGTGATTTGTGTGTAACGGTTAGATTTTGTGTGGAGGCTATATATACCCCTCCACCCACTCTTCATTCATGGAGATAGCCATCAGAACATGCCTACACTTCCAATACATATTTTCTGAAGAGAACCACCTACACTTGTGTTGAGGTCAAGAGATTCCATTCCAACCACATAAATCTTTATCTCTAGCCTTCCCCAAGTTGCTTTCCACTCAAATCTTCTTTCTACCATATCCAATCCTATGAGAGAGAGTTGATTGTTGGGGAGACTATCATTTGAATCACAAGAGCAAGGAGTTCATCATCAACACACCATTTGTTACTTCTTGGAGAGTGGTGTCTCCTAGATTGGCTAGGTGTCACTTGGGAGCTGTAACACCCCGGATGTAACTTGCCATATTTGTAACTCCAACTCTTGCCATTTTCGGCTATGTGATATGATGTTACCTCGTGGTTGGGTTCTTCTTCGTTTTGCTTTTGTCCGTGTCATGCATTTTCTTATCATGTCATCATGTGCATCGCATTTGCATACGTGTTCGTCTCATGAATCCGAGCTTTTTCCCCGTTGTCCGTTTTGCAATCCGGCGCTCCTATGTTCCCCGGCGTCCCCTTTTACCTTTTTCCGTGAGCGGGTATTAAACCTTCTCGGAATGGACCGAGGTTTGTCAAGCGGCCTTGGTATAGCACCGATAGACCGCCTGTCAAGTTTCGGGTCATTCGAAGGTCGTTTGATACTCCAACGGTTAACCGGGTAACCGTAAAGGCCTCGTGTGTGTTGCAGCCCAAAACCCCTCCAAAACAGCCCAATAACCCATCTAAGTCACCCCCATGTCCATCGCCGTTCGATCACGATCGCGTGGCCGAAAACCTCACCTCATTTGGAGCTTCCTAGTTCCTTCTACCTATAAATATACCTCCCCCTCCGAAATCCCGGGTCCATTCCACCCTAACCCTAGCCCCTGCTCCTCTCCGCGCCGCCGGACATGTCCGGATCGGGCCGGACGCGTCCGCGCCGCCGCCCGCAGCCAGTGGCAGCGTGCCACGTGGCCAGCGCCGCCTCCCACCGCCGCGGCCCGGCGAGCCCGCAGTGGGCCCGCCCGGCCCGTATCGCCTCCGCCGCCCCCCGCGGGAGCCCCCGCGTCCAGCGCCGCTCGCCGGAGCCGCGCGCGCCGGCGCCCCGCCCCATCGCCGGCGAGCGCTCCCGCCGCGCCGCCGCCGTCGCGCCTGCCTCCGCCCGACGCCGCGGCCGCGCCTCTCCGCCGCGCTGCCCTCCGCCACGCGCCCGCCGCCACCTCGCCGCCGCGTCCCCGGCGCTGCTGCCCCTCGCCGGCCGGCCCCCTCGCCGGATCCACCTCGCCCGATCCAGATCCAACCTCCCCGTTGACTTTTCCCGCGAGGTCCAATTCCACGAAGTCCCGGATATTTTTGCATAATTGTCGCATGTTCATCGCATCATAACTTGCTGTATATTACTTCGTTTCGTGCGTATAATACGTCAAGTTGTTCGTCTCGATGAGTACATCATTTCATCTCATTGCATCATTTTCATATGTGCTCATCTTGATGCCCGAAATGCTGTTAGAAGAGGGCTATGTGATGTTAGTTCCAGATTATTATCAGAACATGCACTTTTGCCATTTCTGCCATGATTGATGTGTGCACCCTATGAAGTTGAGTCCTACATGTGTTTTGAAATATGCCATGCCATATTTTCAGGGGTGTATGACATGTATTTTTGTGATCTTTGTGGTGACTAGCACAAGCATGCAAACTAGGGTACATAATGTTGCTGATTTCAGAGACTTAGTAATTTCACTAAGTCCTTGCCTGCTGTTATTTTTATGCCATGTGTTCATGTTGTTTCCGAGAGATCTATGCCTCTTTTGAGCATGATCAGTAAGAGTGTTTTGAGCATATGTATTTGCTATATCCATCCATGCCTTTGTTTGTAATTATGGAGTGCCTTAGCTTGAGTCAATCAAGCTCTACTTTTGCTATAAAATGTTACTGGCAGATTGTTTACATGTTATTCGATTTTGCCAAGCTTGTTGTAGTTGATCCTTGCATGACATGATGTTGTTCTTGCCATGTCTAGCTTCTATGCCATGTCTTCTTGATGTATGTATTCTTAGTTTATCATGCAATGCTCTGTAGGGAGTGCATCGAGCTCACGAACATGCCTACTTGTTATCTGTTTTTGACATGCCCAGTTTTCTGCTGTCTGAAACCTGTAACGAAACTTGCTTATTTGACATGGGTGTTATTATATTTTCTAATCCTTTTGGCTTATGGTCAGTAAGGGACTTTTGTTAAGTGCTTTGAGTAGATTCATGACATGCCTTATTTTGCTATGTCCTGTTCCTGTAGCATGTTGTTTTCTTGCCCTAAACATGTCATCCTGATGTTAATTTCTGGCATGTTATTTTCACCAAGTCTGTGAACCTGTTATCTTTTGCACTTTTGCCATGCTTGTTTGAACCTGTTATGGTGTGATTTAGCCGTAGCTCAGTGTTCATATTTTGTCAAGCATCGTGAGTAGATTACTGTCATATGCTTTGTTGATATGTTTGGGTGCAGTAGCTTAATTTCTTGTTGCTTGCTAAGTAGCATCATGCTGTTAATGGCAGAATCTTGTCATTCTTGTTTTGCTTGTCATTTGCAAACCGTGCATCCGATTCCGGTGATCTTTATATCGATTTCAGCCGAAATCATCTCACCTTTCCAGTGGCATACTTGGTTTGCCAATATTATGCCTTGTTCATCTTTTTCCTTCCGAAGCATGCATATGCATTGCATATCACATCTCGCATATCATGCCATGTTCTGCATCATGTTGTTTGTGCATTGCATCGTGATTGATGTTTGTCCTCTTTGCTTGTGTTCTTGTTGCGGGTAGAGCCGGGAGACGAGTACGTGAACGAGGAACCTGTTGAGAACGCTTACGAGGATCAAGCCTTCGGCAACTCTGAGAACCTTGCAGGCAAGATGACCATACCCTCGAAATCACTTCTATCTTTGCTTGCTAGATGCTCGCTCTTTTGCTATGCCTATGCTGCGATACCTACCACTTGCTATATCATGCCACTCATATTGCCATGTCAGCCTCTAACCATCCATGTCCTAGCAAACCGTTGATTGGCTATGTTACCGCTTTGCTCAGCCCCTCTTATAGCGTTGCTAGTTGCAGGTGAAGATGAAGTTTGTCCCTTGTTGGAACATGGACTTATTGTTCCTTTTTGGAACATGTTTACTTGTTGGGATATCACAATATCTCTTATTTAATTAATGCATCTATATACTTGGTAAAGGGTGGAAGGCTCGGCCTTATGCCTGGTGTTTTGTTCCACTCTTGCCACCCTAGTTTCCGTCATACCGGTGTTATGTTCCTTGATTTTGCGTCCCTTACACGGTTGGGTGATTTATGGGACCCCCTTGACAGTTCGCTTTGAATAAGACTCCTCCAGCAAGGCCCAACATTGGTTTTACCATTTGCCACCTAAGCCTTTTTTTCCCTTGGGTTCTGCAGACTCAAGGGTCATCTTTATTTTAACCCCCCCGGGCCAGTTCTCCTTCGATTGCTGGTCCAAACTAGAGCCCTTTGCAGCGCCACCTCAGGGCAACTTGAGGGCTGGTTTTAGTTGTACGGAGTGTTCATCCGGATGTGCCCTGAGACCGAGATATGTGCAGCTCCTATCAGGATTTGTCGGCACAACCGGGCGGCTTTGCTGGATTTGTTTTATTACTGTCGAAAGGTCTTGTAGTCCGGGATTCCGAGACTGATCGGGTCTTCCCGGTAGAAGGAATATCCTTCGTTGACCATGAGAGCTTATAATGGGCTAAGTTGGGACACCCCTGCAGGGTATTATCTTTCGAAAGCCGTGCCCGCGGTTATGAGACAGATGGGAATTTGTTAATGTCCGGTTGTAGAAAACCCGAAGTTGACCTTAATTAAAACACATCAACCGCGTGTGTAACCGTGATGGTCTCTTCTCGGCGGGGTCCGGGAAGTGAACACAGTGTTGGAGTTATGTTCGACGTAGGTTGTTCTACGATCACTTCTTGATCACTTCTAGCTTCACGACCGTGCTTTGCTTCTCTTCTCGCTCTCTTTTGCGTTGTTAGCCACCATATATGCTAGTCACTTGCTGCAGCTCCACCTCACAACCCCATCCTACCTATAAGCTTAAATAGTCTTGATCTCGCGGGTGTGAGATTGCTGAGTCCCCGTGACTCACAGATTCTACCAAAACAGTTGCAGGTACCAACGATGCCAGTGCAGATGACGCAACCGAGCTCACGTGGGAGTTCGACGAGGAACGTGGCCGTTACTATGTGTCTTTTCCTGATGATCAGTAGTGGAGCCCAGTTGGGGTGATCGGGGATCTGTGTAGCATTTGGGTAGTCTTCTTTCATTTTGGTTCCGTAGTCGGACCTTGAGTGTAATCTGGATGATGAATGTTTATTTATGTACTGTGTGAAGTGGCGACTGTAAGCCAACTATGTATCTCTTTCCCTTATGTATTACATGGGTTGTGTGAAGATTACCTCACTTGCGACATTGCTTTCAATGCGGTTATGCCTCTAAGTCGTGCCTCGACACGTGGGAGCTATAGCCGCATCGAGGGCGTTACAGGAGCCTCCGACAAGATTGTGGAGTTGAACCAAGGAGTTTGTAAGGGCAAGGAGATCGCCTACTTCGTGAAGATCTACCCTAGTGAGGCAAGTCCTTCGTGGGCGACGACCATGGTGGGATAGACAAGGTTGCTTCTTTGTGGACCCTTCGTGGGTGGATCCCTCCGTGGACTCGCGCATTCGTTACCCTTTGTGGGTTGAAGTCTCCATCAATGTGGATGTACGATATCACCACCTATCAGAACCACGGATAAAAAATCTCTGTGTCTCCAAATTGCGTTTGCACACTCCAATCCCATCTCTTTACATTCTTGCAACTTGCATGCTTTACTTTCCGCTGCTCATAAACTCTTTGTATGCTTGCATGTTTGCTTGATATGTATTGTGAATGTTTAAACTTGTGCTCAAACTTTACATCAACTAAAGGAAATTAAAAACTGCAACTTATCTTGATTAGAGTCTATTCACCTCCCTCTAGACACCTCTTCTCGATCCTTTCAATTAGTATCAGAGCTTTGGTCTCCATTGCCTTGGTTTAAACACCCTTGGAGGAAGATGGATGTGTCTACTTTGGGGAGTCTTAGACGTAGAGTGCCTATTCTTGATGGAGAATATTTTCATGAGTGGAAAAATGAAATGCTTGAGATTTTCAATAAATATCATTTGAACAAGTACATTACTAACCCTTGTGCACCTCATATTGATCCTTTGCATCCCACACCCGAAGAGGATCTTGACATGATTCGCAATCTTAGAACTATCAATCTTATCATAAGAGGATTGCACAAAAATTTGATTGCTAGTTTACCTACTCTTGATTGTGCCTATACCATATGGAGATTTCTTGAGGAACGATTTCCAAATTATTCCTTGAAAAATTTAGACGAAATTCCCCATAAGTCTATTGCCTTGAGTAAAATGAATTCAAGTGATCCTAGCTTTGGTGATTGTTTATTTGAGCTTACCAATCTCATGCGTGCCATAGGAGATGTTGGGATCATTAGCAATATTATTTCCGAAGCTATTAGAATTCATAAATATAATCATAGAAATGATCATTTGTCTAATGAATTACCCTCTCTAGGAATTGATTAATCACAAGATGATGTTGAACATGGATACTATGACGAGGATGATGATAGTGACTATGATCTTGATGATGCGATGAGACACTTTGGTATTATGGAAAACCTTCGCAGCTACATGGCCGGAGGAAAGGAATGGGTCCTTGATAGTGGATGTACTGATCATATGACCGGAGATAAAGATATGTTCCGTGAGCTTGCTGAAAACAACGACCCTCTAAAATATGTCACTTTTGATGATAACTCAAAGGGTAAGGTGGTTGGCCTCAGTAAGGTGGCCATCTCACATGATAGCTCCATACAAAATGTCATGCTCGTTGAATCTCTTGGGTACAATTTACTTTCAGTTTCTAGACTTGCTGATTTCGGTTTCAATGTTCTATTCACTGAAGTAGTTTGCCAAGTGTTTCGTAGAGACAATCGTAAAACGGTCTTTACCGGTATACGTAGAGGTGATATTTACATTGTTGATTTTACTAAAAAGGCTCAACCTAGAACTTGCTTAATTGCTAAATCTTCTAAGGGTTGGCTATGGCATAGAAGGCTAGGTCATGTGGGTATGCGAAATCTTGATAAGCTTATTAAAGGTGATCATATCCTTGGAGTAAAAGATGTCATATTTGACAAGGATAGACTTTGTAATGCTTGTCAGGCAGGGAAGCAAGTTGGAGGAAGTCATCGCGCGAAGAACATCATGACCACGAGAAGACCACTCGAGCTACTTCACATGGATCTCTTTGGTCCAAATGCCTACAAGAGTCTCGGTGGTAACTCGTTCGGACTAGTCATAGTTGATGATTTTTCAAGATTTACGTGGGTGTTCTTTCTTGATGACAAATCGCAGGTCCAAAAGATCTTCAAAAACTTCGCTAGGAAGGCCCAAAATCAATTTGACATGAAGATCAAGAAGGTCCGAAGCGACAACGGAATGGAGTTCATGAACGTAAATGTGGATACCTTTCTTGACGAAGAGGGGATTTCACATGAGTTCTCGGCTACGTACACACCTCAACAAAATGGAGTCGTTGAGAGGAAGAACCGAACTCTTATTGAGATGGCAAGAGAGATGCTTGATGAGTACAAGACTCGAAAACACTTTTGGGCGAAAGCGGTTGAGACAGCTTGTCATGCAACAAATCATTTGTATCTTCACAAGCTACTCGGCAAGACGGCATACGAGCTTCTCACCGGTAACAAACCCCAAGTTGGATACTTTCGAGTATTTGGCTCAAAATGCTACATTCTTGATAAGCATCATCGTTCTAAATTTGCTCCTAAATCTCATGAAGGTTTTCTACTTGGTTATGGCTCAAACTCTCACACTTATCGTGTCTACAATAATTTCACCCGAAAGGTTGAAGAGACGGTAGAAGTGAAGTTTGATGAATCTAACGGCTCGCAAGTAGAGCAATTGCCAATTGATGTAGGGGACAAAGACCCTTCGGAAGCAATCCAAGACTTGTCTATTGGCAAGATTCGTCCAACGGAGCTGAAGGAGAGTACCTCGTCAGTCTAAGTGGAAGCTTCTACCTCACGACAAGGTGAACCAAGAATTGACACATAAGCATCCACAAGTGGGACACACCAAGACGAAGAAAATGAGGAAGCACACCAAGATGAACATCAACAACCTCCTTCTCCACCACGACAAGAGAATGACAACGTCAACAATGAAGAAGGCCAAGAAGAAGAACAAGATGAAGAAGATGTTCCATCCCGAGCCAAGCCAAAGCTCCCACGAGTTCGAGCAAGAATCGCCAAAGATCATCCCGTCGAGCAAATGTACAATGATATCCAAACCGGGAGAATCACTCGCTCTAAAACTCGTTTGGCTAACTTTTGTGAACATTACTCATTCATATCTAGCATTGAACCTATGAAGGTTGAAGAAGCATTGGAAGATCCGGATTGGATAAACGCTATGCATGAAGAGCTACACAACTTTGAGAGAAATCAAGTGTGGACATTGGTCGATAAGACCGACAACAACCACAACATCATTGGTACCAAATGGGTGTTTCGCAACAAGCAAGATGAAGATGGTCAAGTCGTTCGCAACAAAGCACTCCTACTCGCACAAGGCTACACTCAAGTCGAAGGTATGGACTATGGTGAGACATATGCTCCCGTTGCTAGACTCAAGTCCATTCGCATCTTACTTGCTTATGCTAATCACCATGATATCACCTTGTACAAAATGGACATTAAAAGTGCTTTTCTAAATGGTGAAATTGAGGAGGAAGTTTATGTTAAGCAACCTGCCGGCTTTGTCAATCCTAAGAAACCTAATCTTGTCTACAAACTTCACAAAGCCCTTTATGGTCTTAAAGAAGCTCCTAGAGCGTGGTATAAATGCTTGACCAAGTTCCTTATTGAAAAAGGCTTTGAAATTGGTAAAATTGATTCTACTATTTTTACTAAAAGGGTCAATGGAGAGCTATTTGTGTGCCAAATTTATGTTGATGATATTATATTTGGTTCGACTAACCGTCATTTTAGTGAGAAGTTTGGAAAGCTAATGTCGGAGAAGTTTGAGATGTCTATGATGAGTGAACTCAAATTCTTTCTCGGTTTGCAAATCAAGCAAACTAAGGAAGGTACCTTTGTCTCTCAAACAAAGTACACCAAGGACTTATTCAAGAAGTTCAATATGCAAGAATGCAAAGGTATGACTACACCCATGCCTACTAGTGGACATCTTGATTTGACCAAAGATGGTGAACCGGTTGATCAAAAAGTTTACCGCTCTATGATTGGTTCATTGTTGTATATATGTGCCTCTTGTCCCGATATTATGCTAAGTGTGTGCATGTGTGCACGATATCAAGCGGCACCTAAAGAATGTCATCTTAAGGCTGTGAAAAGGATAGTGAGATACTTAATACATACACCAAATTTTGGCATTTGGTATCCCAAGAGGTCTTCCTTTGATCTTGTTGGCTACTTCGATTCGGACTATGCCGGAGATAAGGTTGATAGAAAGTCCACTTCGGGTACTTGTCAATTTCTTGGTAGATATCTTGTGTCTTGGTCCTCCAAGAAACAAAACTCGGTACCTTTATCCACCGCCGAAGCGGAATACATTGCCGCTGGTTCATGTTGTGCTCAATTACTTTGGATGACCCAAACTCTTAAAGATTATGGGATATATGTGAAACATGTTCCATTGCTGTGTGACAATGAAAGTGCTATTAAGATTGCTCACAATCCCGTGCAACATTCTCGAACTAAACATATTGAAGTTCGTCATCATTTCATTCGAGACCATGTTGCCAAAGGGGACATTAATCTTAAGCATATTCGCACTGATAAGCAATTAGCGGATATATTTACCAAACCGCTTGATGAGAAAGTCTTTTGCCGTTTGAGAGGTGAATTGAACATCATTGATGCTTCAAACTTGGAGTAGGAACTCCATTTGGATACATGCAAGGCATGAGTCTTTGACTAATCCTTGATATTTCTTTCATGATGCTATCTATATGTCTTGGATACTTTTGCACCCTTGCATGCTATCTAACCCTTGAAGGTACTTGGATGAAACTAAATCCATGAGATTGCAACTTACTCACATCTTGAGCAATCTCTACATCATCAAGTCTCTATACAATGGTGGTTGAAGTAAAGGAAGCACAAAACCCCTCAAATATATCCTTTGACTCATTCTATGTTAAATTGTATGATTGTCATTTTGGATACACAAGTGCTCTTCCTTGCAAAGCTAACCCATGTAGGAAGATGAACTCAAACTCCAAGTGCTGCTCCCAACTCTTGATGAGCTACATCAACCTTGAGCAACCCACACAAGTTCGACTACATGATCAAGATCGACACCACCACCACCCAAGGTATGCTATTCCATCTTAGAGAAGCTTTACTCCAAGTCACGGGATAAAGCAACTCAACAAGATGTGAATACATCAAGAAGCTTAAACGAAAAATGGTGACCCCATTTTGAGCTTAAACGATGAGTATGACCAAAGATCAAGTGATCTCACTTGACTCCTAAGTCAATATACTCTAACATAGGTGACTTTGTCACCGCCCACTTCTATATGAAGTTCTCTTGTGTTTCCTTTTGCATTTGTCTCTTGCATATTTGTTCTTCATCTAGATCTTTTCATTTCTTCTTGTTTTGCATTTTCTGCATCCAATTCTTTGCAAACCTTTTAGCTAATTACTTGCAAATCCTTGTGAGATCTTATAGTGCCTAGTGAGCTGATGTGACAAGTGTTTTAGTGTGATGAACTCGGTCACACTGGTCTGTTTTCTTCGGCCTAACCGAATTCTCTCGGTGCCACCGAAGCACATAACTCGGTGCTACCGATTTCACTACAGGAAAGACAACTTGCCACTTATTCCTGCAGTCCTTTTGCTCCAGCTCCACTCAATGATTCTTGTCCACTACCAGTATCACATTCAACTTGCTTTGTGACTCGAGGACCAAACCCTTCCGCAATAACACAAAAATCCAGAAGAGCCCTTCTTGGAAATTGATGTCAAAGGGGGAGAGAGAGATCACATCAAAGCTCTATGCCTAATCATTTCTATAGGGGGAGAGGATACTCAGCGGGAGTATATAAGAAACCCCAGATGCTTGGTGTTCAAGAAGAGAGAAGTTACATGTTTTTAAGAGGGGAAATACATGTTCATATTTGATTGCTTGCATTAAGCTCAAGCTCTGTTTTTTTTTTCTTTTGCTCTGATTTTCTGTTCCCTATCTTCTCCCAATGTCCCAATGCAAGATTCAGGGGGAGCAAGACATCTAAGGGAAGGAAATCTCTGATTTTATTGCATATCTTTACCTTTGGGGACATGTCTATACCTAATGGGGTACTCAGTACTCACTCTCTACATGTCATCCCAGTCTTGGTTCTCTTGTGGTTTCTTTTGTTTGCTCTAGCTAGTAGGTGTATCTGTGTTGTCTAACCTTGTTTACTCAGGTTCGTTCCTTCCTAAGTCAACTCAAGACCACAAGGTAAGTATATGCATCACAGTCATGTGTATGAGGATTTCTTGCTGATGTACATACTGTTTGCAAGAAGGACTCATGGGCATGAAGGTACATTTCCTATATTCACATCATTTGCTCTGATGCATATAGCCAAGATACATGTAACACATGGATTACACTGACATGCTTATGCATTCACATGCTCCTATGTTTCACATTTATATGATTGCATACATGTAGGGGGAGCCTATGCATGTTACATGTCTTTCCAAAGCTTCACTTGTTGCTCTCTATATCTTTATCTAAAGCTTTGATGTATGTTGTCATCAATTACCAAAAAGGGGGAGATTGAAAGCACAAGTGCTCCCTGGGTGATTTTGGTAATTAATGTCAACATATCTCTTGCTGGACTAATGCTTATACCTAGTATGTTTCAGATAAGTTCAACAATGGAGTGGCATGGACAAGAGGATGTGGAACCCCTTCAAGATGCTAAGGACAAAGGATTGGCTCAAGCTCAAAGCTTAGGACTCTACATTTTCTATCTTAAGTGATCCAAGATCACATTGAGTCCATAGGAAAGCCAATACTATTAAGAAGGGATGAGGTGTTGCTTAATGGCTTGCTTGCTCAAAGTGCTTAGTGATATGCTCCAAAGCCCTCAACCACTTTCTCACTTCCATATATGTCATAAACCAAAAAGTCCAACTCGGCCCATTGATTCTTTCTATCCGGAGCCACCGAGTTCAGTTGACATAGCCACTGCCAGAAACCCTAATCAGTTTGATTTTATCGATGGGATCTCGGTCTCACCGAGATGGGCCTGCAAACTCTCTGTTGTCTGTTGCAATAGTTTCGGTCCCACCGAGATTTGCAACCGGCCCCACCGAGTTTGCTGGGCCAACATTCTATTTCACTTATTACCCAAATCGGTCCCATCGAGTTTGAGTATTCGGTCAAACCGAGTTTTGGATTTACCCTAACCCTAGCACATCGGTCCCACCGAGTTGATCAAGTCGGTCCCACCGAAATGCCTAACGGTCACATTATGAACCAAATCGGTCCGACCGAATTCTTTGAATTGGTCCCACCGAGTTTGGTGATTTGTGTGTAACAGTTAGATTTTGTGTGGAGGCTATATATACCCCTCCACCCACTCTTCATTCGTGGAGAGAGCCATCAGAACATGCCTACACTTTTAATACATATTTTCTGAGAGAGAACCACCTACACTTGTGTTGAGGTCAAGAGATTCCATTCCAACCACATAAATCTTTATCTCTAGCCTTCCCCAAGTTGCTTTCCACTCAAATCTTCTTTCTACCAAATCCAATCCTATGAGAGAGAGTTGAGTGTTGGGGAGACTATCATTTGAAGCACAAGAGCAAGGACTTCATCATCAACACACCATTTGTTACTTCTTGGAGAGTGGTGTCTCCTAGATTGGCTAGGTGTCACTTGGGAGCCTCCGACAAGATTGTGGAGTTGAACCAAGGAGTTTGTAAGGGCAAGGAGATCGCCTACTTCGTGAAGATCTACCCTAGTGATGCAAGTCCTTCGTGGGCGACGGCCATGGTGGTATAGACAAGGTTGCTTCTTCGTGGACCCTTCGTGGGTGGAGCCCTCCGTGGACTCGCGCAACCATTACCCTTCGTGGGTTGAAGTCTCCATCAACGTGGATGTACGATAGCACCACCTATCGGAACCATGGATGAAAAATCTCCGTGTCTCCAAATTGCGTTTGCACACTCCAATCCCATCTCTTTACATTCTTGAAATTTGCATGCTTTACTTTCCGCTGCTCATAAACTCTTTGTATGCTTGCATGTTTGCTTGATATGTATTGTGAATGTTTAAACTTGTGCTCAAACTTCACATCAACTAAAGGAAATTAAAAATTGCAACTTTTCTTGATTAGAGTCTATTCACCCCCCTCTAGACACCTCTTCTCGATCCTTTCATAACTCGAGCCCACGGCGGAACCGTCGGCGAATCCCTAGTAATCCGCTCAACGCAGGGCCAGCCGACCAGGGCCCATAGGTCATGAGAGAGAGCGAGCGTCGTGTATAAGCGCTCAGGTAAGTATTCAAAGGAGTTCGACTAGTAGGACTCGGCCGCGCTTATAAACAGGTCGAGAGCCTCCTTCCTTAGCGAGGTGGGACTAAACCCAGAGCACACGCACATCCAGCAGTCCCCAAAACGCTCGCACGGGCCATTTGGGCTGGAAAACGGCCCAATAGCCTCCATCGTCTACAAACACCCCACCAATAAGGCCAGTTAAACAAACCAGAGCGCTGGGCAAAGAAATATGAACTACAAAAAAATGTTTGAAAACTGAAAATATAAAATTTCAAATACTAGTTCGCAGGCAATAACTTTAAATACGAAAAATAAAAATAAAAATAATTATAGCTCTGCACCATGAATGATAAAAAAAGGAAAAAATATGATACAAAAACAATGAAACTCTAAAAAGCAGAGAACTTAATAGCCTATCTGTTAAATGTACATAATTTAAAACACCAAACTAAATATTACTTTCAAGTTCAACTACTAAAATGCAAGAAGTTCAAATAGACAATGTTTGTCAATTATGCTAAATTTCTTATTTATATAAAATCAGACAAGTTCAACTACTAAAATGCAAGAAGTCCAAATAGATTTTCTTTGTCAATTCTGCTAAATTTCTTATTTATATAAAATCTGACTAGTTCAACTACTAAAATGCAAGAAGTTCAAATACATTTTGTTTGTCAATTCTGCTAAATTCCTTATTTATATAAAATTTGACTACTTCAACTACTAAAATGCAAGAAGTTCAAATATATTTTGTTTGTCAATTATGCTAAATTTCTTATTTATATAAAATTTGACTAGTTCAACTACTAAAAAATGCAAGAAGTTCAAATAGATAAATGGTTGTCAATTCTGCTAAATTTCTTATTTATATAAAATCTGTCCACACCTCAACGAATGATTTCGTCGTAAATAATCTCAATCCCCACAAAAAAACTCAATTCAAACATACAGATGACATCAGTACTAAAAAAGCAGGAACAGTCACTCCACTCACACCACTATGACACAAAATTTCAAAACCATACGCTGTATGAACTTACAATTCAGTTCACACAACACTAAACCATAAGTGCACTAAAAATAGAATACCAATACTATAAAAGTCCTAACTTAGGTTGGGACATATGAAAATAAAATAAGTCCCAGTTTTGAGCAACAACTCCCAGGGCACTGAAAAATGTTTTGAGATCAACTAGTGTATAAGACTTCAGTGAAAAAACAAGACTTAACCTCCGCATAGAAAAACATCACAAAGCATACGTCACTTAAACAGTGCAAAATGCCATCATCACTACCCCTGAGACGTGCAAGTGGGATAAACAACTGATAAGTACAGCTTGACAAGACTACTCAGTGTGAAGTAAAAACCCTTGACTTGGACGGTTTGTTCTTCTAGGCCACCACCCGGGCCACCCACTTTGCGGTTGCCACAAGGGACTGCAAACGGCGACCCCCACGACCACTACACCCACGTCCCCGACGAACCGCCTCCCACACATCCCCGTCGACGCGCTGGAGAATAACCCATTGTCTTCCATCTCTGCCTCATTCCCAGAACCACCATCGCCGCTTCCGTCTCCACCACAGACAACCCAGAAACTTCTCTCTCCCAGTCCCACAGTCACTGGAGGAGGGCGATGGCGGAGGAACCGTTCGCCAAAAGTCATCATGGCGAGGCGTCCGACAAGAGCTGCAACCTCGACGACGTTCACGTCCCCGGTGAGAAGCGCGCGTACACCAGAACCCTCACAGTGGTTGAGCTCCATGGCAAGGAGACGCTGGAGATCGTTTGCACCAGCAAACCAGACAAGGCCGACGAGATGATGAGCAGGCTCGGGATGAAGGGTGGCGGCTTGTATCCGAGCTTCATCGGAGTTGATGTGGAGTACACCAGCGACGATGAACCTCCCCAGATGGCAGTAGTCATGCAGTTGTGCGTCGAGGATCTTTGCTTGGTGTACCACATCGTAGCGGCCACAAAATGGTAACCCATACTACTGTTCATTCATCTGTTGTACTAGTACTACTCCCTAAAAATTTCATTAAACTTGTTTCCCAACTAGATGAACTACTATAGTTTGTGAAGTGGATGCATGAGTACATGTTTATCAAGTTACATGCATTTCTGAAATTTTGAAGTGGATTGTTTCACCAGATTAGTCATCTGAAACTGATGCACTGGATTAGCATCTGAAAAATGTTTCACCAAATTAATTTTTGAACTTGATGTACTAGCATAGATTCTGATCTTGATGCACTAGTATAGTTTATAGAATTGATGTATTAAAAGATGTTTGGTGAAGTGGTATAGGTCCATATCTTGATGCACATGTTTCTCAAATTAATTTCTGAAATTGATATAGAATTGATGCACAAAGATGTATCAAGCACTGGTATAGGTTTTTTATTCAACAAAAAAGAAAACTAAACTTGAAGTAAGTAGCACATATATCATTGACTCTGGTAAAATAGGTTCTTGAACTTGGTGAAGCATTTGGTGAAGCACTGAAGATACCAAAAAAGAAAAATAACATGGTGTAGTTGAATTTATTTTCAGGACTTTGTGTACTAGTTTCTGAACTACATTCATCCATGACTTGTACTATATAAGCATCTACCTCATGGATTATCACTTGTAAACCAAAAAGCAGGAGAATTAAATCTTCAAAAAAGAACACTAATCTTCAATATGTGTCTCCCCCTTGCAGGCCCAAGCGCCTCAAAGAGTTCCTGCAGGAGGAGAAATTGTACACATTTGCCGGTTTCAGCATTGAAGGTGACAAGCGGATGTTGGACAAGTCTGGTTTGGAGATCAACCCCAACAACTTCATCGACATGCAGCACAAGTGGAAAGTTCCAACCAACAACAAATTCTATGACTCCTTGGCCGATGTTGCAGGCAGCGTCATCCACCCATTCTACAAAGGCATGAAGAAGAAGATCGACAAGGAGGAAGACCACAAATTATGGGGGATCAGCCCGCTGCCAGACAAGCTCATCGAGTACGCAGGAATAGATGCGTACGCCACGTACAAGCCATGGAAGATAATCGACAACATCGTGATAGGTTGGGATATTTTAAAAGAGCAAGAGGCTGACCCCTACTACCACTGCAACTTCGCTGGATGAAGAGGCATGAAAGTTTGCCTTCGTGTTGCTCGCGCTTCTGCTTGTCCTTAATCTTGTTGTTTCAGATTTGTAGTTTGCCTTCGTTAGGTTGAACCAGCTTCCTTATGTTATGTGTGTCAGGATTTGAACACGTTCGCTTATGTCTATCAAGTACATCGTTTGCTTATGTCGTTCGACAAGTTTGCTAGCTTCCTATTTTGTTTATCCATCATTTGAAGTTGAAGTAGGTTGTGAATGAAACTTGATGGCTACTATGCAGCACTAGACATGGAGCAATAAATCACAAATGGATATTTTCACAAAAACAATGGTAGGCTAACTAAGGACAATAGAAAATAGTAGCCTTGGATGCTTAGTACAGCTTAGTCATGTACGATAGTACTATCACACTAAAAACCAGTTTTTAGTTTCAGAAGAACACTAAAAAGACTAAGTTTCAGACGAGGACAACATTCAGTTCTAACAGCATCATGCTAATAGTAGTTAGAAAATTACTAAGTACTGCAATAGGAAAAGCAATGAACCATCAGTACGTATTTCCTAGTCACTAGCATGCTAGGATTGAAAGTACTGGTACACTTGAACACACAGTACATTCATTCTACAAAAATAAAAGGAACGAGAAGCTTCAGTTCGCATTCCCTAAAACAGTGACACACTAAGAAAAACAGCAATAGCACAATTGTAATCTCAGTACAACTTAGTCTATACGGCAGGAACTATGATGATACCAAATATTGCCTTGAGAAGAACCACAACCTAGAAAAAAGAAGGCCAAAACTAAATCAAAAATATATCAGTTCAAACCAGGAGAAAAATCACAAGAAATACAACAGAAGCATCAGCCCACATTGACCAGTGAGGTACTAGTTTCAAACAACACAAAAAATAAAATGATCAAAGTACTAGCACAATTGAAATCTCAGTACAACTTAGTTTATTCCTTAAGTACTATGATGATACCAATTAATTCCTTGAGAAAGAAGGCCAGGACTCAACCAAATAGATTACAGTTCAACCAAGGACAAAAATTCACAGAAACAAACAACAGAAGCATCAGTCCACATTGACTAGTGAAGGGCTATCTGTTAAATGTAGCTAATTTAATCCAGTGCTTTAACTTTTACTATGAAGTTCAACTACTAAAATTCAAGAAGTTCAAACAAAAATTTGGCTCTCAAATTTTGCTAAATTTCCTATACTTAAATAAAATCTGGCTAGAGATCACGTAACAACTTTGTCATAAATAATTTCAATCCCAAAAAAAACTTCAGTTCTAATACATTATATGAAATCAGTTCTACATAACAAGGAAGCGTCACTCCACTAACGCTATATCCACGAGTGCTATCGTGACACCAAATTTGAAATGCCTTACGCTGAATGAGATTACAATTCAGTACTAACAGAACTATACCATAAATACAAGAAAAGAGGGTACAGAAACTATAAAGGTCCAACTTAGGTTGGGACAGATGAAAATAAAATGAATCTCACTTTTCCAGCAACAACTCGTAATGCACTTGAAAAAAGGTGTTTTCAGTTCAACTAGTGTATAATACTTCAGTACAAAAAATAAAACTTAACCAAAACGAATTCCTGATAAAACATACACAAGTGAAACATCTATTCAACCACACTATCATGGAAAAAAGTTTGTTAAACATTGTGCCACACTTAAACACAACACAAAATATACCAGTTATTACATAGTACTTGACAAGACATCCAAACACTACAAACAAAGCCTACAATGCTTTTAAGAGATATATCACACAACTATCCCATTCACTATGCAAATGATGACCATTTCTTCTATGCACCAAGAGCCAAAACCTGAACCTCCTTGGGAAGCTCCGTCACCAGAAGTTGGTTATTCTGGTTGAACACAACTCTATACAGATCCTCAACGTTCCGATCAGCAATACGAGGCTGCAAAACAATAAAAGAAATTATCAAAAATCATGACACATAAAAAAATACACAATAAGCCAAACACAGAAAGTGAAAAGCTCAACTAGAACCCACGTAATTATTTCGAATGTTCTCAACAATCTTTTCACCATCATAGGATCCCGCATACTTCAGAGTATAATGGCCACATTCATTCGCCCCTTGAAGTGGAACCTTGACAAACGTTGGTTTCTTTGCAAAAACCTCCCATTTGGGCTGCTTGCTCGCATTGTACTGAGCATCACCTTACATAGCCTTCATTACTTGGACCAATCTAGAGATCTGTAAAAAAAGAAAAGAAACCACACATTTCCAGGTCTCAGAAAAGCAGAAACAAAGATGCAAAAAAATTAATCCAGTACAGATAATAAATGTCACTCACAATCTTCTCGCAGTCTTTATGATAGGTGTTCTTTGAAGGACGATGGTTCTTTGGATAATGTAAATAGTCAAGGATGTCGACGCTACTTCGGTAACGATTCATGACATATGAGGAAAAGTGGTTCACTTTCCTATCCTTTTCTAAAATCATAGGCTTGAATAGAGGCATCATGATCTAAAAAAAAATGACCAAAAAAGAGATATTAAATATTCAAAATGAAAACCAGCATGACAACAAACAAATAAGGGACAATTGCATTTTTACCCCTAGTTGGTTCCTACCCACGGGTTTTGCCCTTACTTTTCGAGCTTGCTCAGTTTTGCCCTTACTTTTTCCGTCGAGGTCCCTCGAATGCCCTTTGACCGTTTGACCAAAACTTTGAAAATTCATAACTAATTCATATGAACTCAGAAAAATGCAAATAAGATATCAAAATGTTCAGATAAACATTACCTTTATGTGCATATCATTTACATTCAGGACAAAAGCACCCTTTAAACTACCTGAGGTAGTTAATGTTATTAACATTATTATAAATAAAAAGGTATAAACAATATTTTTTTTCATGAATAAAAATTACATGCAAATGTAGGTGATGTTTTCTGAATATCATGATATCTTATTTGCATTTTTCTGAGTTTGTATCAACTTGTTATGAAGTTTTCAAATAATGGTCAAAGTCGTTAGAACATTCTTAACAAGATGATACGAGCTCAGAAAAATGCAAATAGGATATCTGGATGTTCAGAAAACATCACCTACATTTGCATGTAATTTTTATTCATGAAAAAAAATATTGTTTATACCTTTTTATTTTTAATAATATTAATAACATTAATTACCTCAGGTAGTTTAAAGGGTGCTTTTGTCCTGACTGCAAATGATATGCACATACAGGTAATGTTTATCTGAACATTTTGATATCTTATTTGCATTTTTCTGAGTTCATATGAATTAGTTATGATTTTTCAAAGTTTTGGTCAAACGGTCAAAGGGCATTCGAGGGACCATGACGGAAAAAGTAAGGGCAAAACTGAGCAAGCTCGAAAAGTAAGGGCAAAACCCGTGGGTAGGAACCAACTAGGGGTAAAAATGCAATTGTCCCAACAAATAAAACCAAAAATCAGCTAGTAGATCTCACAAGGTCGGCACTGAGCAAGTCTTCCTTATCTTTAACATAGCTCTTGAAATTTCTTGCTGCACTCTCCACATTAAACTCTTTATCTTCATCATCGTAAAACGTACAATCAAGCACAACTTGCAAAAAGCCAAAAAAGAAATAGACAGGGGAAAAGGATCAACAAGCAAAGTATTATTAAAACTCGTAAAACAATAGGCAGTCTTGTTTAACAGAAACAAACGATCTGATTGGTTAGCGTGATGAAATATGGACTCAGCAATACCCTTTTTCCAGACGCGAAATCAACATTTCTCTCGGGATCTTGCTTCAAATCATCAATGAGGAAGTCCATTAGATCACCCTCCATCATTTGCCCAGGTGCAAAAACTTCCCATATGCGTTTCCCAGTGAAGCTAGTTACGCTATCATCAGGCTGAGCTATCATTGAGAATGTATTCCTGCAACACACACAAGAACAAAAAGCAGGGGAAGCAAGATAAGTCATTCATAGCAGTTCAAGTTGTATAAAAAGGAACAATTCAGGTCATATTTATCTAGCAGTTACAAACAATAGAAGAAAAGAAGAGGAAACATAATGAGAGATACTCACTCGGCATACTTCTCACATCCTTCATCACTAAGCAACAGATCATACAACTTGCGAGCCTTATCAAGATGAGGGAAATTATGAGGGTGAAGCTGCTGCACAGGGGAGCAAAACTTTATAGGAGCTCTGAGCGCACGCTTTGTTCTTACAACATTGCTAGAATCCAAAGCAGGATCCTTCCTAGCAGCACCAGCTCTACGGGCCACTATTCCAGCAAGGGGAGATATACCCTTGGTAGCATCGCTCCTGGTGACTCTTCCCATGCCAGCAATCTTGTCAAACGCATCATCGTCATCACTGTCTATCAATTCCACAATGGGATTCTTGGGTGTAGAGGGGCTCTCTGCACAAGCAACCGTAGAACCTTTCAGAGCTCCCAACCGCCCCTTCATAACACCAGATCTTATCTTTTCGGGAGAACACCCCTGGCTAAAATCAATAGCTACACGCTCGAGCTCCGAGAACTGGCTGCCAAAGATCTTGTAGTCATGCTCACCAAGATCCAACCACTCACCTGCAAAAATAAAAAAAAGAAGGAGTGCATCAAGGGTAAGTTCAAAAACATAATTCATGACAGTACTAGTCAAGAAGTACAAGCTGTAAAAAATTACAAAAGGTCATGCATACATACAGGGTTCGATGCGAAACAAACCCCAGAAGTCAACATCAAACACATCGCTAGTTGCGAAGGTATACATCAAAGTCTTTCTAATTTAATAATGGCTTTGTGGCTGTAATCCAACATTTCAATCACACCATCCTCCCGGCAATGATAGGTCTTGCAGTTTTGTAGCATAAAGAAGCCACAATCATGCCTGTTAACAAAAGAAAATACAAAAGGGTACATCACAAATTTGAAAAAACAGGAACACCATCCTCCCAGCAACAAAAACAACTAATAAAAATCATTAAAAATGGCACCCGCACAAACTCGCAATAGAAACCATCAATATGCGCTGGCGAGAATGGTTTGGCCCTGTCTACGCTGGACTCCCTCCAAAGCTTCTTTATGTTATCTGTCATAGTCCTTAAGAATGTAACTGCATCACTCCAGGTTTCATCGCGGAGTGAATCAAGACACTCGAAACGACGGAACCTCAAATTCAGAACAATCAAGCACCAATGCCCAGATTCTTCAGTAGGCTTCATGGCAGCCACAAATGACGGCGGATCAAAAGTAGGGAAAAGAAGCTGACAAAAAATTCGCAGAGAAAAATGAATTTAACAAATAATAATGAAACAAAATATTCAGCCTCCAAAACAATAAATAAAAGAGGGAAATTGAAATTCAGTAGTCCAAACAAATCAGATAATCATAAGTTCTAATTGAGTAAGCAACTCACTACAAAAAATAAATGTTATTCAAGTTTATATCCACCGCCCAAACTTCCAACAAACATATCAGTTCAATTTCCTTGCGACAAGAAGTGCAGCTTCAAAAAAGAAGCACACATCATTCATAAGTACAGGGGTAAAAAGTAGGCTACTCAAGTTCATTCCCACCTCCCAAACTTGCAAGAAAACATGACAGTTCTAGTTCATGAGTACAATAAGTTCAAGTTCACCTACTTGGTCAAAACCATCAGCCCCTGATCTCGTGAACCACTATAGCACATTGGCATCAATATTTCCATCACAGATCTTGGTCCGTTGTACAAAAAGAACAACAATAGTTAGAAAATTTCTAAAAAAAGTTATCATCCTATCTACAAAACAAAATACTGACCGTCACCCATCTGGGAACTTTCAACTTGTCAGTGTCTCGGCACTTCTGACGTAGAGAATATAAAACAACGTCAGCAGTGTCTGAGTTGAGCATGCCAGTGGGGGCAAACGCTTTAGCAATAGAACCAATACTGGCATCACATTCTCTATTTTGAAACATCGGCTTGTCACTAGGAAAACACAAAAGATGACATGCATTAAAACTACTGCAATAACAACAATAGTCATATGAGAGAAAGAAAAAGAGATGAAAATGATACGGGCAAAATCCCAAACTAACCGTTTCCCACGGTTCGTGCGCAATCTCGTAACAACGAAGAAAAAACAAATCAACCTTAACAACATTAGCACCTTCTGCTTGCAGAAAAATAAGAAAAATAATAAGTTCAAGCACTACAAGTGAACATGTCCAAATTGCCATAAATGAGAAGTACACCCCATTTACAAGTCCTTACCTGCACTATCAGCGTTTGACGACGGGAGTTCCTGTGATGACACCAATATGCCTCCAATTTCAGGGTTTGATGATGGAAGATCTTGTGAGGACAACAATATGGCTGCGCTTTCAGGGTCTAAAGAAAAAAATCCTGGGACGACACGATCGCCTCCTGCGTCAAGGGGCCAGAAGAAATCGATAGAAGTAAATCATCATCCTCGGATTGCACCTCCTCCATGCTAGAGGCGTCTTGCAATGCATCACCGTAATCAAGCCCTCCAGGCGGGAAATTTTCCGGCCGGAAATCTTCACAATCAGAAAGATTTTCATTCCCAGCAATACCAACACCACGATTTGGCATCAGGTATGCTGGCAGCACCAACATCCTCATCAGTAACTTTGCAACCAACATCGCGCCCACTACTCAATGGAACACCACAAGTATCATCTCCACCACTAATGGCAGCCTCACGCTCAACATCAGTCATCTGAAAAAATAAAAATTTAGAAAAAGTGAATAATATGAGCAAAACTAACAATAAAAAAAGCTAGCAAGAGGTGCACAGAAAAACAAATCTTAGCAGCATTCACAGCAACATCATCGATCTTGCTACTACTAACATTCAAAGGAACATCATCAATGGTCGAACAAGGCTTGTCGCCAACAACAGGACCATGATTCATAGTAATGAAGCAAAAAAAACAATGCTATTATTAGCAACAATAAACACAAGGAATTAAACCACACTAACAAAAATGTAGGTATCACCTACAACTCTTAACGGTGTGGGATATAAACATGAACACGTAAGGTACATTGGTGCGCATGAAAATTCAAGAATATATAAACAAAATAAAAATAAAAATAACCTTGCACTTATCAGTAGATGGATCATTAACTCCACGGTCAATAGCAGCCTCAACATTATGACTGGTCTCGTGCATGAAATAAAAATTAATAAACAAATGAAGATGAGGAAGTTCAACTACAATACTGATAGTAGAACAACATAGTAATAATTGCAAAACATCGACGACTGACTCACACCAACAATAGGGCGCTCCAAGCCAACATCATTCGTATGGTGATCAGAAACATTAGCCTCAGTACCATCACCAACCCTGCTGTCCGTGGCAGCAGCCTCATCCTGCATGAAAGAAAAATTAATAAAGAGATGAAGATGAGGAAGTTCAACTATAATACCGACAGCAAAACAACATAGTAAAAATTGCAAACATCGAGGAATGACTTACATCAACAACAGGGGGCTCCAAGCCAACATCATTCGTATGGTGATCAGAAACATTAGCCTCAGTACCATCACCAGCCCTGCTGTCGGTGGCAGCAGCCTCATCCTGCTCAATCTGCCTGATAACAACATTTGCACTTTCTTCATATGGCTTGTAGCGAGAGTCTTGCATAGTTTTGAAACGCTTCATATTGTTCAACAGACGAACCGAGCTCTGAATTAGTTGAGTAGCACCGTCACACATATCACTAATTAAAATTCTCTCCATCTCAATATAATCCACTGCTTCCTCAACATTAAATTGATGACCTTCAGGAAGGATACCATTGATACAACTCAGACGCTCAACTGTAGTTGGGACCTTTTGCATCTCAGAACACACATTACTAAATATATGCTCAACGCGCTCCAATGCAGTAACAGCAACAACAATAGCAACAACAACATCAATACCAAAACTCTGCCTCTGTGAAGTACTAGCCTTACTAGGGCCAGGGGGAACATAACCAGCACCCTCAACACCACGGCCATCTCTCAACTCATCGTGCAGAGATGAAATCTTGGGAACCTGAGACGACAACATCTCTAGGACTGGCCGTTTATACACAGAAAAAGACAACCTCCTCTTGAGTTTTCCACTACAAACAAGGGAAAAAAGAGTTAATTAATCAATGCAACACACAGGAAAAAATAAACATTATATTAACAGATCTAAATCAACAACACTAACGATCTTTCACTATCAGTGCCAATTTGTTAGTATTTACAAACAAGTCAGTTGAACAAGAGATTCAGTTCAACCACACATGACACAACAGTACTAAAAATCATACCTAAACCTCACAAAGCTTAAGAAATGACAAAATCTTATCAGGTAACTCCGCAGTACACATGTTCACTCCAACAAAAATAGCTATACCTAAATAAAAAAGGTCTCCAAGACACGACCAAAATAAAACTCATCGGAACCTTCCCTGTCGGATTTCGGGTTCCGGCAGACCCTTTAGGTTTGAACACTGGGGTGCGCGCGGAAATCTCTCCCCTACCGATCTACGCCCGATCTCCTCGCGTGATCTAGGCTGGAAACGATGAAAAACACAAGGGGCACGAGATTTATACTGGTTCGGGCCACCGTTGTGGTGTAATACCCTACTCCAGTGTGTGGTGTGGTGGATTGCCTCAGGGGCTGATTATGAACAGTACAGAGGAAGAATGGCCTCGCGAGAGGTGTTCTTGAGCTGGTGCGATGAACTGCTTGGGTGAGTTCAGTCGCCTCTCTCTCTCTCTGCTTGGGCTCTATCAGATTTCTAGATGCCTCTACTCTGTGGTGGCTAGCTCTATTTATAGACGCACTGGGCCTCTTCCCAAATAATGAGCGGGAAGGGCGCCAACAATTGGCCATTTTGAAGGGGAACATCTAGTACAAGTTATCCTGACCAAAGGTGGTCTTCTGCTGCCAAAAGCACTGGTGGTGACGCCATCTTGGGCTCCACAGTGACCTCCGTCCTGACGTCCGGCTGGTCTTAGTCTCGTTGCACTAGAATGGTAAACTTTGCCTGATGCCTTGGCCTGTGCTTGCTCCCTTTGCACCGAAAGGGAAACAAGGACACTGCGCAGGCCGGCGCCCGCTTGGCCTTGATTCGTCATGGCTTGCGTCACGGGTTCCTCGCGAGGTACCCCTGCCTTGATCTCTCCGCCTCCTCGCGAGCCTGCCTGACGAGGCTGCCTCTAAGGAAGCTTCCTGTCGTCCGCCCCGCGAGGCTTGGCCCCCTCGCGAGGATCTTGAGCTTGAGCTGATGAAGATGGGCTGCGCTGGGCCCCCACTTGAGCCACACTGCAGGCCGCAGGCAGGCAAGTCTGGGGACCCCCGTTCCCAGAACGCCGACAGTAGCCCCCGGCCCCAAGGTGCGCGCGGGCTTGGCCTAGCAGAGAAGTGAAGGGGCAAGCGCGAAGCGCCACAGGCCCCAAAAGCCTGCGGCCTTGGGCGCCGCGTGGCGGTTGATTGGACGTGGGCGACTGCGCTTCCCCACGACGCCTCGGTGACCGCACGACTTGACAAGTCCCTGCATGCAGAGAAACATGTCATGATTACCTGCGATCGTGGTGCTCGGCGGTTGACCTGCTCCGTCTATAAGTACGGGGTTGCGTGAGCCCCTTCAGTCCAATCCTTTCTGCTACTCCTTCTCTTCTTCTTGGCTGCCCGCCGTTCCCATGGCTCCGAAGAGGTTCTCGGCCGCAGAGAAAGGAAAGGCCCGCCAGGCAGGGCCTGACTCCCCCCGACCAGGTGTGGCCGGGGTCGTCCTCGCAAGCATCCCGCGGTCTCTATAGCGGCTTCCCGCGGCCACGGAGGCGGTTCCCTGCGCGGCGGTGAGCGCCCGACTGCCGAGGGGAGGCGTGCTGTGACCGCGCGCCCCAGGCCACGCTTTCGCTCAGGGAGGTGCTGCCGGAGTTCGTCGTGTGGTCGGCAGACCCGACCAGCACCTGGCTCCAGCTCCCCCGCTTCTTCGTGGGTGAACTGCCGGCCAGCGCCCGGTGCGGCTTCTGGCTGCAGGCGGATGGTTGCTGCAGTAGGGCTTCCTGGGCTTCGCTGGAGGTCTCTGCTTCTGGGAATGGGGCCCTGACCCGCGGCTGGCAAACGTTTGCCCGCAAGCGCGGCCTGAGCCGGCAGTGCATCCTGCACTTCAAGTTTTACAGCGACGCCACCCTCTACGTGAGGGTTTTCGAGGAAGACGGTCGCCGCGCTGGGTGCTGCTCCGAAGACGATGATCGCGGTCGCCTGCCCAGCCCCGGTACTGACCAGGATGAAGACGGTGGCAGGCGTACAGGCGGCGGTGCTCGAGGTTCGCCAAGCTTCGGCGAGTCTACCTCAGGCTGCAGCTCCTCCAGCGGGTGCCGTGACCAGCCCCCGCGCAATCGTGCCCGCCTGGGTGAAGGTAGCGGGTCAGCCCGCCATCACGCCCCGGTGAAGCGAGAGGCGGGGTCCGCCTGAGCCCCAGGAACAGCTCGAGCTTTTGTTGTAGGTTGGTGCCCGACGAGCCGTGCCCATTTTGCTTTTCTTCTTCTCCTGTGCAAAAGGAGGGTAGTATAGGGCCCTGCGGGGGCGCGTTAGAACTATTGCCGTTAATGATCGTGCTGCTTCCGCTATTTCTGCGCCGTGTTTCCGCGCCGCAAGCCCGCGTGCAGGGATTGTTTCAGCTTGGTGGGGCCTGACGCGGTCCCCGCCTCGCGAGGCTGAGGCTTCGCCGTGCGCTTCGTGCCCTGCAAAGATTAGCAGGAGGGGTAACTTTCGGTCGTGGTTGTGGAGGCGATCGGCTAGGTCCTGCGCTCATGTCGCGATGCCTGTGAGGCACGGACCGGGAGGGGTGCTCCCGCAGAGAGCTCGGACGAGAAAACCTCAAATGACCGGGGCAGAAAACGCTCGCGACGGCGCCCGCGAACCTCCCTCGCGAGACTTGTGCGAGAGAACGAGGCAAGCGAGTGAAAAAGACAGAGAGTCTCAAGCCATGAATGCCAACAACTCCAATAAGACTTCAAACGAGAATAAACACGCCAACTGCAGAAAGCAAATGAAAAAGCCGCATCTGGCACCTATTCTAGTCTTCAACGTCTTCTCACCAGCGCGGAGCTAAGTGCTGCCACTGGGAGTGGGAGGGAGCCCCCGAGGCCCAAGGGCGGCACTCCGGAGACTCCGGGGCGTGTACAACCCCACTCATTATTACGTGAGAGTGTCACGGGCGGCGAGCTTCACAGGCATTGGCCTTCTTCACAGGCACCGGGCCTTTCCAAAATTCGGCCGCTTCACAGGCATTCGCCTTCTTCACAGGCACCGAGCCTTTCCAAAACGCGACAGCTTCATAGGCGTTCACCTTCTTCACAGGCACCGGCCCTTTCCAAAATGCGACAACTTCACAGGTGTTCGCCTTCTTCACAGGCACCGGGCCTTTCCAAAACGCGGCAGCTTCACAGGTGTTCGCCTTCTTCACAGGCACCGGACCTTTCCAAAACGCTAGGTCTCGCTCAGGGATAAAACCTCCGGAGATGCTGGATGTTCCATGCGTTCTGGATGGGCACTCCCTCCTGAGTCTCCAAGCGCGTGGAGCCAGGCCTGGAAACATGAACAACCTTGAACGGGCCCTCCCACATGGGAGAGAGCTTGTGCAGCCCCTCCCTGGAGAGAACCCGTCTGAGCACAAGATCCCCTACCTCAAGAGTTCTGGGGCGGATGTTGCGGCAGTGGTATCATTGTAGCGCCTATTGATACCTCGCCGCTTGCAGTGCGGCTTCCCGATGGTGTTCCTCCCCTAGCATGAGATCCGTCCCCCGCATGGCGTCCTGCTGCGTCTCGTCGAACGCCAGGATCCGTCCGGAGCGACGCCTGACCTCGTGAGGGAGAACAATCTCTGCTCTGTAGACGAGAAAGAACGGGGTCTCGCCAGTCGGCTTGGTCGCAGTTGTGCGGATTGACCACAACACGGACTGGAGCTCGTTGTACCAGCCCCTGCCACATGCCTCCAGCTTCTTCTTGAAGGTCCTGGCTTTGAGGCCCCTCAGGACCTCGTGTTGGCTCGCTCGGCCTGGCCGTTGCTCCGGGGGTGTGCCACCGAAGTGTAGCATATCTGCGTTCCAAGGTTAGCACAGTACATTTTGAAGAGATTACTGGTGAAATGCGAACCGTTGTCGATGATGATGCGGTTAGGCACCCCAAATCGGCTCACGAGGCCCTTGATGAATTTGACTGCGGAGCCTGCCGGGATTGTGCGGACGGCTTCCACCTCAGCCCACTTGGTGAACTTTTCCACGACGACGTAGAGGTAGCGATGGCCCCTGGTGTCACGACCAGTTTTCCAATAAAAAAATTTATTGAGAAACCAATCTTTTGGGTCCAGTATGAGAGAAAATCCTCCTCACTGGTAGACAAACTCTTGATACAATAAGCCAGTAGCACAGGATATATTACAGGGTTGAGCTAAGGGTGCTCAACAATTTATTACAAGCGCGCCAATAATTATACATAATGGCGGATATGTCACAATGGTGTGGTGGCATACTACTGACTCGAGGATAAAGTGATGGTGGAATAATACAGTGGGGAGTGAGATAACATGGCTCTCAAACTAGCGTCTCATCGAGTGTCGGAGTGAGGCTCGATGAATTTATTTGGGTTGCGGAAGCGGTTTAATACAGTGACCAAGTCCAGGGTCGCACGAGACTGACTGGGATTCCTCTAGGCGTCGGACTCGCTATCGAACTCTTCATCCATGAGATCACCTTCGTCAGCATCTGGCCAAATCAACAAGCCAGTGAGTACTTTGAAAGTACTCGCAAGACAGTTTGGACGTGAGATATAACAAATGCATGCATGAGTGCGTCATGATTAATTTACCAATGCATAATTGAAATAATAGCGGGCAAGGTAAGTAAAAAGGGAATCGGCGGTAGTCCGCCTGAAATCCCAACAGTAAAGTAAAGGAAAGCAATCGAGTGTCTGGAACGACGCCACGAAAGGTGAACAGATAAGTAAAAGGAGAATCATGCCACAGTTGGGCGTCTATGCGACACCACATAAAGGGCTTAAAAGAAATGCCGCAGTCGGGCGTCTAAGTGACACCACATAAAGGGCTTAAAAGAAATGCCGCAGTCGGGCGTCTAAGCGACACCACATAAAGGGCTTAAAAGAAATGCCGCAGTCGGGCGTCTAAGCGACACCACATAAAGGGCTTAAAAGAAATGCCGCAGTCGGGCGTCTAAGCGACACCGCATAAAGGGCTTAAAAGAAATGCCGCAGTCGGGCGTCTAAGCGACACCACATAAAGGGCTTTAAAAGAAATGCCGCAGTCAGGCGTCTAAGCGACACCACATAAAGGGCTTAAAAGAAATGCCGCAGTCGGGCGTCTAAGCGACACCACATAAAGGGCTTAAAAGAAATGCCGCAGTCGGGTGTCTAAGCGACACCACATAAAGGGCTTAAAAGAAATGCCGCAGTCGGGCGTCTGAGCGACACCACATAAAGGGCTTAAAAGAAATGCCGCAGTCGGGCGTCTAAGCGACACCACGAAAAGGGCTTTTGCTGCCAAGGAAATAATGTTCATAATAAATATCCAACTCTTGAAAATAACCGGGTTAGTCCATCCACAGGATTAAACATTTAACCGGACTTAGCGCTCATGTGTCCCACCGGATAATCTGTCACCAAAACTGGCACTTGTCAGTTAGCACGAAACTTGGACATGGATAAGAAAATTTGAAGATTTATGACTCTGCAGAGTTTGTACAAAAATTTCCCACAGTTAACGGATTTCCGTAGTCACGAGGACTAGTTCCGTTTACGGTATTTCGGAAGAAAACACAGCTAACCAGTACACACCCATCCAACTCTCGATGCCAGGAATCACCCTAGATATCGTCCAAGAAAAACTTTTGAGACGGGGAGATCACAATCTCGAATAGCATGGGATCAAATTTATATACGCGCACTCTAAGGGGTGCCCCCTCTCGGTCCTAACCGGAAACACCCATGCCCCCTGACCGGATGACTGGCTTTAATCCAGGTCCATGGAACCATCATTCCGGCCTCTCCTTTTTGGTGTGTACCAGGGAAGCGGTTTGCAACTTACTAAACCATATCTCTTGCGAGAAACATGTGGTAGTATAGGGAGGGAAATGGATAGGAACCAAACCGATACGGGCTGGTACTGAAGTAAATTTGTATGGCGTAAGACTGGCATGCTACAACACTGCCATCTTACCCATCTCAAGCCAACACATGGCCTTGCATACGCACATCCAACAACGTATGGATCATGGAACTCACTTGCCTCAACAATGTATGAATATAACGTCCATCGGTATGCTCACCATCATGCCATGAAACTAACTAAATGCAAAACATGCCAAGACACTCATCATATCAAAATTTCAAACATGCTTGCCTAGTTCAGAGTAGTCGGAGTCTAGCTCGGTGAAGTTTACGGTCCCGTCACCTCCGTTGGTATCTACGGTATAAAGAGGATACACGCACTAACGTAAATACCAAGAGGTGCACAGAAATTAATCCAAATAATTCTTAAATAAATCTTATAAAAAACTAGACAAAATTTTGAAGAGAATAGAAAAAGAATCACTCAAAAATATACTTATATTTGAAAGTTATAAAGGTTTTTGTCCAGGGACTCATTTGTAATGAAATAGAAACTTCCCAGGGTTCTTTTTATATAAACAGAAAACGCTTCAGTCTCAATTACGCCAGCTCAGAGGAGAAAGCGTACTTTTGCCCGAAGGCGCTTTCAGAAAACGGTTCGAAAATAAAAGAAATCTGACGGGGCGGTCCCACCCGTCGGGTTTGAAAACGGGGCAGGGGCTTTGGCGCCAGAGAACCGCGACGATCGCCGGCGGTGATCCACGGCGAGGCAGAGGGATCGGAGGGTACCTCCGTGCTTAGGGCGCCATTCTGCGTCGGGTGGTGGTGGTGGTGGTCGTCGGCGTGCACTGTGTCGACGGTGGCACCTGCTCCGGCGGACGGCATCTCGGGCGTGGATGAAGTTCGCCGGAGAGGGCTGCAATGATCAAATTGACGAGGGGGTTAGGGTACTAGGTGTGGAAGAAGGCTGCAGACGGGGTTTGGGCGCCGGAGGTGGCCTCACCGCAGTGAACGCTGCTGGAGCCCGAGGCGGACGGAGGTGGCTGGAGTCGAGGAAGAAGGGCTCCTCGAGGCCCCTCCAATGGCCAGGCAGGTTGTAGTGAGGTGGTGGAGCCGTGCGGGAGTGAGAGCAGGCTCGGGGGCGCTATATATAGCCGCCCCGAGGCGGTTGCCGAGAACGGGGTTCTCCGGCGAGGTGATTACGGTGGCGCAGTGGTTGCACGGGAGGGTTCAGAGGTTGAGCGTCGTCGTGGGTGTTCTCTGGTTCCGTTTTGGTGCTAACAGCATCGGGATTAGGTAGCTTAGGGGAAGTTCGACGGAACGGGGTGGCGCGGGCCCGTCGGCGGCAGAGAGCACGCGCTGTGCATGCCGCGCCACGGAGACGGTGCTGCATGCGTGCGCTAGCGCGGAGATGGCCACGCAGAGCGACCAGTGGGATTGGGTGGCGCTGAACGGCGTTGAGCCGCCGTTCTGCTCCCTGTCGGCCGCTACGGTGGTTCGGCCGCCGCAAGACACGCCAGCGCTGGCGGGCCAGGGCGCCACCGACGCCAGGAAGGTGCCAAGCGCGCGTGCAAGGCTCCGGACAAGCAGGCCAGGCGGCGAGCAACGTGCCAAGGGCACTGTGAGCATGTGACTGAACTTAACTGACGAAGATCAACACTGAAATCTGAATTTTACTAAAAGTGACTGAAACAGTGCATGCAAGGTGTTCGACAGAATGATCCAGGCATGTAGGGATTTTTCCTTGGGCTGATTTTTGGTGGAGTAGCTCCTCATTGCTCCAGAAGGCTGCCTGATTTTTGGTGGAATTTTTGGGTAAGTGGAAATATGAATTTCACCAAATTTGGCAAATCTGGTCCAAACTTGCAGAGAGTGGAAGTTGAAAAATTTAAAAAGAAGATGAGTGGATCAAGATGGTTCCAGGTTGAGGGTACCAAGGACTAGCCAGTAGAGTTGGTCTAAGATCCAAATACAAATGCTATAGGGTACTTGCTTTGTAAATGACTCAGGCTCAAAATAAAGATCAGAAAAGATTTAAGAGGTGAAATAATTAAAATGAAAGCCAAAACTTGTTTGGTTTAGAAGGGACAGAGGACTTAGGTTGTTTACAAGGAGGAGGGGAGGTTTTGAATGGGTTTTACCACATGGGCAAAAATACAAAGTCATGGGTGATTTTCAATATATGAAAATCCCCAATTCTCATAGAGTTTTCTTATAAAAAGAAAAAGATTAAACTCCAAAAATAATTAGAGAGGGATTCAACAGAGAAGTAGTTTTTAAATGATCAAAACCAAAGTTTGAAGAGGGAAACAGAAATAACAATCCTTGCCCAAAAAGATCTTAAGAGGATGGTTTCTTTTTTTCAATTTTTTTAAAGGCCTCATTTGACAAAAGAAAGTAAAACCAGCAAGGTTTTCTGCTAAAAACCAAATGAAATTTTTGGGAGTGTCACAACACCTACCCCCTTAGGAAAAATCTCGTCCCCGAGATTTCAGCTGTTCCATAAATAAGTGCGGATGCTCTGCTCGAAGAAAATCCTCTCTTTCCCAAGTTGCTTCGCTGTCAGTGGGATTGCTCCACTGAACTCTGAAAAATCTAATGGTCTTCTGTCGGGTCCTTCTTTCAGACTCCTCTAATATCTTCACGGGACGTTCCCTATAAGTGAGGTCTTGTTGCACGTCAATGCTCTCATGGGATACTTGTTTCTCTGGGTTGCTTACGCACTTTCTTAACTGCGAAACGTGGAACACGTTGTGGATATCTGACAGTTCCTTAGGTAAGTCTAGCTGATATGCTACTGTGCCCTTTCGGGCCACTATACAGAATGGTCCGATGAATCTTGGCGCTAGCTTTCCTTTTATTTTGAATCGTTGTAACCCCCTCATAGGGGATACTCGTAGGTATACGAATTCACCGGGTTCGAAGTTCACCTCATGATGCTTCTGATCGTAATAACTCTTCTGTCGGCTTTGAGCGGTCTTGAGTCTATTTCTGATTAGCTTGACCTTTTCCTCGGCTTCTTTGAGCATGTCTGGTCCAAAGATACGGCTGTCTCCAGTTTCTGACCAATTTAACAGGGTACGACACCTCCGTCCATACAAAGCCTCAAATGGTGCCATTTGCAGGCTGGCCTGGTAACTGTTGTTGTACGCGAACTCGGCATATGGCAGGCTCTCTTCCCAACTGGCTCCATATGTGAGGACACATGCTCTCAGCATGTCCTCTAAAATCTGGTTTACGCGTTTTGTCTGTCCATCGGTCTGGGGGTGGTATGCTGTACTGAAGGCCAGTTGAGTTCCCAGAGCCTGTTGTAAATGATCCCAAAATCTCGAGACAAACTGAGTGCCTCTGTCAGATATTATGGTCTTCGGAACACCGTGAAAACAAACTATACGGGAGAGATATATCCTGGCAAGCCTCTGAGTGGTGTGGGTCGCCTTTACTGGAATAAAGTGTGCCACCTTGGTTAATCTGTCGGTGATGACCCATATGGCATCATTTCCGTGTCGTGACCGAGGTAGTCCGACAATGAGATCCATCCCTATTTCATCCCATTTCCACTCAGGTATTTTGTTTGGTTGCAGTAATCTGACTGGTCTCTAATGCTTAGCTTTAATGCGTTGGCAAGAGTCGCAACATGCAATGAAAGTGGCTATGTCTCTCTTTATACCGTGCCACCAAAATCTTTCCTGAATATCTTTATACATTTTGGTTCCTCCTGGGTGGATTGAGTACGAGGCGGTGTGGGCCTCAGCTAAAATTTGCTGTTTAAGGTCTTCTATGTCTGGCACGCAGAGTCTTTCCCCGTACCATAATATTCCTCCATCGTCTACGACGAATTCCGAGGCCTTGCCCTTACTCACCTTTCTCTTGATGCCTTCGATGCTGGGGTGACCAGGTTGAGCTCCTTTGATTTTCTCCACGAGGTCGGGTTGTATTGCCAGGTTTGTCATGGTGCCTTCCGCTACCATTAATAAGTTGAGTTTGGCAAATTCCAGTTGGAACTCGGGTCTCAGGCTTTGCAGATTGCTTTAGTCGGAGCCGGGGTTCCGACTAAGGGCATCGGCTACTACATTTGCTTTACCTGGATGGTAGTGGATACCAACATCATAATCCTTTACCAATTCCAACCAGCGTCGTTGCCGTAAATTCTGTTCTGGCTGCGTGAAAATATATTTGAGACTTTTATGGTCCGTATATATTTCACATCGATTTCCAAGTAGGAAGTGCCTCCATTCCTTAAGTGCATGAATGACGGCTGCCATCTCTAAGTCATGAGTGGGATAATTTTCCTCATGCTTGCGAAGCTGTCTTGGAGTATAGGCGACAACCTTGCCTTCTTTCATCAATACACATCCGAGACCTTTTCTGGACGCATCACAATATACTTCAAAATTCTTGTGTATGTCCGGCACAATTAATACTGGTGCTGTCGTTAATTTCCGCTTTAGCTCTTGGAAACTTTTCTCGCAGGCTTCTGTCCATTCAAACTTCTTGTCTTTCTTGAGTAACTGTGTCATAGGCTTGGCGATGGTGGAGAATCCTTCAATAAATCTGCGGTAATATCCTGCCATTCCCAAGGAACTTCGTATATCCGTTACACTGGCTGGTGACTTCCAGCCAAGTACGGCCTTGACTTTTTCTGGGTCTACTACGATACCGTCTTGGGTTAGCACATGGCCTAGAAAGCCTACTTGCTTTAGCCAAAATTCGCACTTGCTGAACTTGGCATACAATTGATCTTTCCTGAGTTCGCCTAGTACCATTCTGAGATGTTCCGCGTGCTCTTCTGGTGTCTTGGAGTATACCAGAATATCGTCGATGAATACCACAATGAACTTGTCCATAAATTTCATAAATACTTTGTTCATGAGGTGAACAAAATATGCGGGGGCGTTCGTTAATCCAAATGGCATTACCGTGAACTCATACAGTCCATATCTGGAGGTGAAGGCTGTCTTGGGTATATCTTCGGTTCGCACCTTCAATTGATGGTATCCTGACCTTAAGTCAAATTTTGAGAATACCTTGGCCTGTGCGAGTTGATCAAACAAATTGTTTATCCTTGGCATTGGGTATTTGTTCTTGATTGTGACCATGTTAAGTGCTCGATAGTCAATACACAATCGCAGTGTTCCGTCCTTCTTTTTGGCAAATAAAATTGGTGATCCCCAAGGCGAGGAACTGGCTCGAATGTATCCTTTGTCCAGTAATTCCTTTATTTGTTTCTTCAATTCGACCAACTCGGATGGTGCCATTCTATATGGTTTCTTGTATATGGGGGTGGTTCCTGGTGCTAACTCAATGCTGAATTCTATCTCTCGGTCTGGTGGCATGCCTGGAAGCTCTTCAGGAAAAACATCTGGAAATTCACATACTACTGGAACCTTGTTTAACTCAGAAATGTCCACCTTATTTAATCTTGGTTGCCGGGGTATTTCTTTTTCCTTGGCGGATACCTTTATTGTCTTCCCGTGGTGGTGTGTGAGAATTACGGTCCGACTGAAATAGTCAATGAAACCTTTGTTGGTGGTTAGCCAGTCCATCCCAAGGATGACATCCAGTCCTTTATTTTCCAACACAATGAGATTGGCGTGGAACTTCAATCCTTTGAACTCAATAACCACATCCTGACAGTAACTCTGAGTGACTTGGTGAATCCCAGGGGACTTGATGGTCATGGATTTCTCCAAAGGAAGCATCGAAAAATTATTTTGCAAAGCAAAACTTTTCGAAATAAAAGAGTGAGAAGCTCCAGAATCAAACAAAACCATTGCAGGTATTGTGTTGACAGGAAACATACCGAGTACGATATCCAGAGCATTTTGTGCCTCCTCTTTGGTTACGTGGTTCAGATGACCCTTCCTGTGGTTGTTGTTGGGATTGAAATTGTTTCGCTTGGGCGCTGTATTATTGCTGCCGTTGTTCGGCTTTGGTGCTGAGTTTCTAGGCTTGGGACACTGCTTGGCATAGTGTCCTTCTTCTCCACAGGCGTAACAAGTAACGCCGGGGCGATAGGTGAACTCCTTGTCCCTTGCATGGAAATTCTTGATTGGGCGTGAGGGGTTGGATGCAGACTTGTGCGTCCCACCCTTTTGAAAATCTGCCTTGCTTCGATGATTGCGAGCATGGTTGGTCTGGTCCCTTTTTCGCTTGCGGAAATCTTCCAAACTGCGTCTTTCATTTTCCAGAGTAATCGCCTTGTCCACCAGTGTTTTAAAATCTGGAAAAGTGTGTACGACTAGTTGGCATTTAAGCGCGGGCGCTAGACCGTCAAGGAACTTTTCCACCTTCTTGCTTTCATTCATACGATCTTCATTGGCGTAGCGAGACAATAAAGTAAATTGACCGTTGTATTCTGACACTGTCATGTTCCTCTGTTTGAGGTCATCGAACTCTCTCTTTTTGATTTTCATAATACTCTTTGGAATGTGCGCGCCACGGAAGCCTTCCTTGAAATCATCCCAGGTTATATTATTTTCGTTGGGATGCATGTGCAGGAAATTTTCCCACCAAGATGCGGCTGCTCCTGTGAGATAGTGCGGAGCATATAGTACCTTTTCGAGGTCTGAACATTGTGCAATATTTAATTTTCTCTCCACGTCTCGAAGCCAGTCTTCGGCCTCAAGAGGCTTATCAGTATGAGAAAATGTTGGAGGACGCGCCTTCTATAGCTCAGATAACTTGGAATGCTGTTGATACTGCCCATGGTGATTTCTCATGTTGATGACTTGGTTCATCATTTCCCGATGCTGCTGCTGACTTTGTTCATAAAGGCGACACATTTGAGCAAGTGCCGTTTCACTGCCCTGTTGACTGGATTGACCTTGAGTGAAATTGTTGCCTGGTTGAGTGTCATGATATTGACTCGACTGCCCTTGTGCAAAATTGTTGTCCGGTTGAGTGCCATAATTTTCCTCTGGCGGAGCTGGCATAGAGCGAGTCCAAGGACGAGACATTTTTTTTCACTCTGGGGATATATTTTGTAAAACCCATAAGAAAAAACGAAAAAGGGGTGCCAAAATTTAATTCCATAAAAAACACAAGGTTGGCAAAATAAATCAAAATAGCCAAGATTGCTTAAGGGAAAACAATTTAATTTGCACGTGGAGAAGGACTGCTCATTACGTATCTTACACGCGGGCGATAATTATACAATACACCACTCAGGATATGCGTACATAATCCTGACATGTTATTTAGGCTAGTGCACTCCTCCACTTCCTACATGATGCGCAAACAGGCTACTTCCCATATCTTACATGGCGATACATCGCGTGACGGCTAAGCGTACTTAGTCAGAAATGTTGATGATGTCCTTGGCCCTACCAAGGGTGAGGCATAGCGAGGCTGGGGACTCGACTTCCTCCTCGCTAATAGGCTCCATACGAGTAGTGCTGCGCCGAGTAGATGGAGCGGGAGCCAGGGGTGGAATAACACGAATAGGAGTCGGCGTGAGTGGCGGTGCAGTGCGCGCTGGAGTGGGCGCAATGACTTGGTTGAACTCCTCAGTAGAAGGCAGGCGACGAGCAGGCGCATAAGATGCAGATGATGAGGCATAAGTCAATGGCGGTGCTGTGGGCAGGAGCTCCCTCCTGTTGGCAGCACAGCCAAGGACTGAGTCCATGCGGGCGGCCACAAAGTCGTCCACCAAGTTGTCGAAGGCGGCCTCCAGGGCCCGAAGATACTTGATAAGCATCTCAAAGGCCTCGTCTTGCTCTCCTCTGGGGCAGGAGTATGCGTAGTGACAGGTGTAGGGCACGTGGCATGGAAGATAGCGGTAACGACGAGCCTTCATCACGGGAAGGACATCCCTGAGGCGAGCTATCGACTCGCGGGCTGCCATCTGGATAGCATGCTTCTCCGTGGGCATGGCACTTCCCACGAACCGGAAGCGGCGTAACTCACCACGCCCTCCCCTGAATTGCACCGAGGCCTGGTGCATGGTCAGACTGTCGTTGACTTTGTGCTGGCAGAGAGAGACGACTGGGCGCACAGATGGCCCCATCGCGACCTGAACGATGAAGGATAGAAGCTTGACGAACCCATCGGGTACGTTGGCGAAGGACTAAGACTCGCAGCTGTTGTCGGCCATCTACAAATGTAGGCAAGAATTCTGAATGGTCAGATCATAAATATATGCTGACTGTCAGAAAAAAAATGACTACAATTGCAAAGATACAAATTAGCTCTAACATGCTAATAATCAATTAGCGATCGCACCTAGTGGCTTCCTACAGTCAGCCTGGCTCTGGTACCAAGCTTGTCACGATCGGTTTTCCAATAAAAAAAATATTGAGAAACCAATCTTTTGGGTCCAGTATGAGAGAAAATCCTCCTCACTGGTAGACAAACTCTTGATACAATAAGCCAGTAGGACAGGATATATTACAGGGTTGAGCTAAGGGTGCTCAACAATTTATTACAAGCGTGCCAATAATTATACATAATGGCGGATATGTCACAATGGTGTGGTGGCATACTACTGACTCGAGGATAAAGTGATGGTGGAATAATACAGTGGGGAGTGAGATAACATGGCTCTCAAACTAGCGTCTCATCGAGCGTCGGAGTGAGGCTCGATGAATTTATTCGGGTTGCGGAAGCGGTTATAATACAGTGACCAAGTCCAGGGTCGCACGAGACTGACTGGGATTCCTCTAGGTGTCGGACTCGCTATCGAACTCTTCATCCATGAGATCACCTTCGTCAGCATCTGGCCAAATCAACAAGCCAGTGAGTACTTTGAAAGTACTCGCAAGACAGTTCGGACGTGAGATATAACAAATGCATGCATGAGTGCGTCATGATTAATTTACCAATGCATAATTGAAATAATAGCGGGCAAGGTAAGTAAAAAGGGAATCGGCGGTAGTCCGCCTGAAATCCCAACAGTAAAGTAAAGGAAACCAATCGAGTGTCTGGAGTGACGCCACGAAAGGTGAACAGATAAGTAAAAGGAGAATCATGCCACAGTTGGGCGTCTATGCGACACCACATAAAGGGCTTAAAAGAAATGCCGCAGTCGGGCGTCTAAGCGACACCACAAAAAGGGCTTAAAAGAAATGCTGCAGTCGGGCGTCTAAGCGACACCACATAAAGGCTTAAAAGAAATGCCACAGTCGGGCGTCTAAGCAACACCACATAAAGGACTTAAAAGAAATGCCGCAGTCGGGCGTCTAAGCGACACCGCATAAAGGGCTTAAAAGAAATGCCGCAGTCGGGCGTCTAAGCGACACCACATAAAGGGCTTTAAAAGAAATGCCGCAGTCGGGCGTCTAAGCGACACCACATAAAGGGCTTAAAAGAAATGCCGCAGTCGGGCGTCTAAGCGACACCACATAAAGGGCTTAAAAGAAATGCCGCACTCGGGCGTCTAAGCGACACCACATAAAGGGCTTAAAAGAAATGCCGCAGTCGGGCGTCTAAGCGACACCACATAAAGGGCTTAAAAGAAATGCCGTAGTCGGGCGTCTAAGCGACACCACATAAAGGGCTTTTGCTGTCAAGGAAATAATGTTCATAATAAATATTAAACTCTTGAAAATAACCGGGTTAGTCCATCCACAGGATTAAACATTTAACCGGACTTAGCGCTCATGTGTCCCACCGGATAATCTGTCACCAAAACTGGCACTTGTCAGTTAGCACGGAACTTGGACATGGATAAGATAATTTGAAGATTTATGACTCTGCAGAGTTTGTACAAAAATTTCCCACAGTTACCGGATTTCCGTAGTCACGAGGACTAGTTCCATTTACGGTATTTCAGAAGAAAACACAGCTAACCAGTACACACCCATCCAACTCTCGATGCCAGGAATCACCCTAGACATCGTCCAAGAAAAACTTTTGAGACGGGGAGATCACAATCTCGAATAGCATGGGATCAAATTTATATACGCGCGCTCTAAGGGGTGCCCCCTCTCGGTCCCAACCGGAAACACCCATGCACCCTGACTGGATGACTGGCTTTAATCCAGGGCCATGGAACCATCATTCCGGCCTCTCCTTTTTGGTGTGTACCAGGGAAGCGGTTTGCAACTTACTAAACCATATCTCTTGCGAGAAACATGTGGTAGTACAGGGAGGGAAATGGATAGGAACCAAACCGATACGGGCTGGTACTGAAGTAAATTTGTATGGCGTAAGACTGGTATGCTACAACACTGCCATCTTACCCATCTCAAGCCAACACATGGCCTTGCATACTTACATCCAACAACGTATGGATCATCGAACTCACTTGCCTCAACAATGTATGAATATAACGTCCATCGGTATGCTCACCATCATGCCATGAAACTAACTAAATGCAAAACATGCCAAGACACTCATCATATCAAAAGTTCAAACATGCTTGCCTGGTTCAGAGTAGTCGGAGTCTAGCTCGGTGAAGTTTACGGTCCCGTCACCTCCGTCGGTATCTATGGTATAAAGAGGATACACGCACTATCGTAAATACCAAGAGGTGCACAGAAATTAATCCAAATAATTCTTAAATAAACCTGAGTAAAAACTAGACAAAATTTTGAAGAGAATAGAAAAAGAATCACTCAAAAATATACTTCTGTTTAAAAGTTATAAAGGTTTTTGTCCAGGGACTCATCTGTAATGAAACAGAAACTTCCCAGGGTTCTTTTTATAAAAACAGAAAACGCTTCAGTCTCAATTACGCCAGCTCAGAGGAGAAAGCGTACTTTTGCCCGAAGGCGCTTTCAGAAAACGGTTTGAAAATAAAAGAAATCTGATGGGGCGGTCCCACCCGTCGGGTTTGAAAACGGGGCAGGGCCTTTGGCGCCAGAGAACCGCGGCGATCGCCGGCGGCGATCCACGGCGAGGCAGAGGGATCGGAGGGTACCTCCGTGCTCAGGGCGCCATTCCGCGTCGGTTGGTGGTGGTGGTGGTCGTCGGCGTTGTGACACCCAAAATTTTTTTTGACCATGTTTTATTAATTAAAATTTTGCCAGGAATTAAAACTTTTACTTTCTGAGCTTCCTTTTGATTTTTGAACTTGGTTATTATGGAGTTTCCCCCCCCCCCCCCAAAGTGAAAACTTTTCAAAACATGTGATTGAACTTGTTTAAACCTCTCAAGAAAAACTTTTCTTTTAGCAGGACCTATCACATAATTAAATTGCTTGGTCTTTATTTTCTTGAAAAATGTTTCCCCTTGTCTATATGGCCATATTTTGAACTACAACCATGTGATAAATTATCTCATAAATCCCACCAAAATTTGGAGGAGTCATGTGATGTTATTAAATCACTTTTTTGCAAAAATATCTCTTATTCTTGAAATAAATTGAGCTCCACACCTAATTTTCTTCTCTGGTCCAGTGGGCATGTTTGCACTACAACCCATTTAAATATTCCTTTCTAGCCTCCACCAAAATTATGGGATATTAGTAGCAGCATATGAATCAACTTTATGCAAAAACCCAGTGATGTTATTTGAAAGATTTGAGTGAATCAACCTCATCTTCATTCTGGCCCAACTTGCTGGTTTGTACAGCAACCACATTTTTAGTTGCTCCTTTACCCATGATTCCTTTTTCTACTTGTAGCCAACCCTGCTAAACCCCTAAGTACAGGAGCATGCACTCTTTGGAACAATTTTGATCCATGTTATGATGCCATTTACTCCCTGTCCAGAAGTATAGTTTTGTAAAACTTGCACTATCAAGTTTCTCCTTTTTGCAAACCAACTTCACCACACTCCCTTTCATCCTCAGAGACACTGATCTGGAGATTTTTGCCACTCCAAGAACTACCTAGGTGCCTTGGTCATTTTGTCAAACACCTGGAGTACATGGTCAGATCTGGCATGGATTTTCGTTAGCTTTGTGAACATGATTCTCCGACCCCTCAAGCTTGTCCATTGATCTCCTTGCAAGCCATAACCTGGGTCTGCTAATTCCCAGCCTCAACCGGGACCCCTAGCACGCCCTGGCATTTCGCTGAGCAGCTGGTGGGCGTGCACTGGGTGCGCCCAGAGCGCGCGAATTGCAGCCGCGCAACCGAGTCGCCGCGTCGCACCCCCTGCCTTGGCCCGCACTACAGAACCTCGCCACGCACTCCCCGCCTCGCCACAACACGCCATCCGCCCTGGCACCCTATAGCGCCACCGCCAGAGCTCTTTTGGCGGCACGCCGGCGTCGGCCGACAGCCTCTGCCCCGTTCAGCGCCTCCCAAGCCACCAGCGCTCACCACCTGCCTCCTGGAGCAGTGCGTGCTCATCCGTGCACTTGTCCGCTAGCGCTCGTCGTCGCCACGTCGCCATTACTACAGGGAGGCGGTTCGCCGTCATCCTTATCGCCGGCCGCCTCGGAACCGACCTCCACCGCCTATATAAGGACCCCGGAGCTCACTCGAGACCTAGAGCAACTTCATATGATCCTTCTAGTGCTGCCTTGGCCAGCAGACGAGAGAGGGAAGGCCTTCTTCCCCGAGTCCGGCCGGTTCGGCCGCCGCCATTGCCCTGGCCAGTGCGGCAGCACCAGAGCCTCCCCCTCTCCACTCTCTCCACCAGGGACACCCTCTCCCTCCCGTGAACCTTTCCCCCTACTCAATTTCGACCGGGAGCCACCGCAGCCCCAAAACCACTTTGCACCCGAGGCCTCCTCCGCCGCATAGCTCACCGTCGGCGACTCCCTCCACCCCCGCCGACCCGTCGACCACCGTGAGGACCGCCCCGGTCTTGCGGTTCCATCCAGACTCTCTGGAGCTCACGGGGAGCAGCCGCTCGCCGGCGTTGATCGCCGTCGCCCCGCCACCGTTCGGACGAAGGAGGAAGAAGGAGGGGTGGACTGGTCAAACCTGACTGGTGGGCCAGGCGGGCCCACTGTCAGCGACCCAGGCGCAGTCCACGCTGGATAAGTGGAAGCGCATTTCAGGAATACGCTTTCGACGTGTACGTTTTTAATTGAATCATTTTTTTTTCTGTTTTTAAATAACAGATTTGACTAAACTTTGACTGACCATAACTCTTTAAATATAACTCCAAATGAATTGATTCTTTTTCCTACATCTCTTAAATTCTGTCTAGTTTATTTTAAGATTTATTTGAAAAAATTTCCAAACAACTTTTTGTGCTGTTTTGTTTGTATGTGTTAATTCATACATATTCCTTTAAATAGGATTTTGGAAGATTTCAAGATGTTTTGGATGCACCCTTCTTTTCCATGACCTAAAGGCAAGCATTCCGAACCCTGGTGTAACTTTTGTGTGTGTCGTTTGACTCAGTAACAACACCACCCCGGCACGCGCATGCGTCATTTTATGTGAGGATGTGATCCTATACATAAGTGCATATTAGTGGATTTCATGCATATGGAGTTGACATGTTTTGTGATGGAAAACACCGCCATACACTTTTCATGCATACCGAAAGGAATGCCGGGTAGGCCTCTGTCTTGGGTAGACGCGGTCTTGTCCCTAGTCCTCCGTTGAGACGGTCGTGTCCGGTATGGCATGATGGGGTATGTCGGGTGGTGTTTCTATCTGTTGGTTGAAGTATATGCATTGTTATGCTAACCTTGCAGGAAATGTTACTACCTCCTGAGTCGACCGTAGATCGAGTCTTGTTCCGGTAACCCCCATACTTGTTTCGTACTACCACAGGTCCCTACCGTAAGTAGGGTATGGTTCAGTAAGTTGTTAACCCTTGTCTTGGCACACACCGTATAAAGAGGCCATGGTGGAAGATACCGGCTGCATCCAGTAGGCATGCCACCTGGTCCGGGGGCATGGGTGTTTCGGTTGTAGCCGAGGGGGTAGCTCCCCTAGTTTGCGCACGGTATAAATTTTGTGATCCCATGCTACGTCGAGGTTGTAGCCTCCCCACTTAGAGTTTGCTTGACAGGTGTCGTGGGTGATTCCAGACACCGGTGAGTTAAGCTGGTGTGTGCAAGTCAGGTGTGTTTTCAATTAAAAGACCGTAGATGGAATTAGTCCTGATGGACTAAAGGAATCCGTTACTCGTGGGTAAAGAGTACACCCTCTGCAGAGATTAAACCTATTCGAATAGCCGTGTCCATGGTTAAGGATTACAGTCTGGGATGGGTCAAGTGTCGGTCTTAGTGTCGGTCTTCGTAGGTGAAACTGTTAAACCAGAACGGGAATTACTACTTGTGACTTGTGATGATTATGATTATTACTATTGTTGACTAACCCGTGATATTATTGTTATCATCGAATATCTCTGGGATGGTTCTACCTCCGGGATATTCACTATGATTATTACTTTTAAAGCCCTTTATGTGGTGTCGCTCAGACGCCCGACTGTGGCATTTCTTTTAAAGCCCTATATGTGGTGTCGCTCAGACGCCCGACTGTGGCATTTCTTTTAAAGCCCTGTATGTGGTGTCGCTCAGACGCCCGACTGTGGCATTTCTTTTAAAGCCCTGTATGTGGTGTCGCTCAGACGCCCGACTGTGGCATTTCTTTTAAAGCCCTATGTGGTGTCGCTCAGACGCCCGACTGTGGCATTTCTTTTAAAAAGCCCTGTATGTGGTGTCGCTCAGACGCCCGACTGTGGCATTTCTTTTAAAGCCCTGTATGTGGTGTCGCTCAGACGTCCGACTGTGGCATTTCTTTTAAAGCCCTGTATGTGGTGTCGCTCAGACGCCCGACTGTGGCATTTCTTTTAAAGCCGTGTATGTGGTGTCGCTCAGACGCCCGATTGTGGCATTTCTTTTAAAGCCCTGTATGTGGTGTCGCCCAGACGCCCGACTGTGGCATTTCTTTTAAAGCCCTATATGTGGCGTCGCTCAGACGCCCGACTGTGGCATGTTTTGTTATTCCCTTTACTTAACTGTTTACCCATGCCTTACTTAATTAATATACTCACGTGCATCATGAACCTTACACCATAGTTATCAGAATGATTATAGGATGTTTTGAAGCATGATTATTTGTGGCTATATTATACCTGTGTTCTTAATATTTGCGAGTACATTCAAAGTACTCACTGGCTTGTCCCTGGCTATTGTCTTGGCCAGATTGATTGCCTGGGGAGGAGCGTTGTGACGACCGCTTCGGAACCTGAGCAACGGTGATAGCAGCCTCGCGAAGATAGGAGTTAACCTGGTCAGCTGTTCCCGTGGGAAATGGAGTCCCATAACCGTGGTGATCCACAAAACGCTTCCGCCCTCAACCACTAGAAACCATTTGTTGTACTCATAGGCCACAATGGTCTTGTACTACATATTTTGTACTTTTTCTTGGAATTTCTGTATCAAGTTGGTGTCTCATCAGCTAACAATAATCCTGGGGCTGGTGAACGCAACGGCCATTTTCTGGAAATTAATGCCCGGAAAAACCGGTCGTGACAGGCGTGCACTGTGTCGACGGTGGCCCCTGCTTCGGCGGACGGCGCCTCGGGCGTGGATGAAGTTCGCTGGAGAGGGCTGCAATGATCAAATTGACGAGGGGGTTAGGGTACTAGGTGTGGAAGAAGGCTGCAGACGGGGTTTGGGCGCCGGAGATGGCCTCACCGCAGTGAACGCTGCTGGAGCCCGAGGCGTACGGAGGTGGCCGGAGTCGAGGAAGAAGGGCTCCTCGAGGCCCCTCCAGTGGCCAGGCAGGTTGTAGTGAGGTGGTGGAGCCGTGCGGGAGTGATAGCAGGCTCGGGGGCGCTATATATAGCCGCCCCGAGGCGGTTGCCGAGAACGGGGTTCTCCGGCGAGGTGATTACGGTGGCGCAGTGGTTGCACGGGAGGGTTCAGAGGTTGAGCGTCGTCGTGGGTGTTCCCTGGTTCCGTTTTGGTGCTAACAGCGTCAGGATTAGGTAGCTTAGGGGGAGTTCGATGAAACGGGGCGGCGCGGGCCCGTCAGCGGCAGAGAGCATGTGTTGTGCGTGCCGCGCCACGGTGACGGTGCTGCATGCGTGCGCTGGCGCGGAGATGGACACGCGGAGCCACCAGGGGGATTGGGCGGCGCTGAACGGCGTTGAGCCGCCGTTCTGCTCCCTGTCGGCCGCTACGGTGGTTCGGCCGCCGCAAGACACGCCGGCGCTGGCGGGCCAGGGCGCCACCGATGCCAGGAAGGTGCCAAGCACGCGTGCGAGGCTCCGGACAAGCAGGCCAGGCGGCGAGCAACGTGCCAAGGGCACTGTGAGCATGTGACTGAACTTAACTGACGAAGATCAACACTGAAATCTGAATTTTACTGAAAGTGACTGAAACAGTGCATGCAAGGTGTTCGACAGAATGATCCAGGCATGTAGGGATTTTTCCTTGGGCTGATTTTTGGTGGAGTAGCTCCTCATTGCTCCAGAAGGCTGCCTGATTTTTGGGTAAGTGGAAATATGAATTTCACCAAATTTGGCAAATCTGGTCCAAACTTGCAGAGAGTGGAAGTTGAAAAATTTGAAAAGAAGATGAGTGGATCAAGATGGTTCCAGGTTGAGGATACCAAGGACTAGCCAGTAGAGTTGGTCTGAGATCCAAATACAAATGCTATAGGGTACTTGCTTTGTAAATGACTCAGGCTCAAAATAAAGATCAGAAAAGATTTGAGAGGTGAAATAATTAAAATGAAATCCAAAACTTGTTTGGTTTAGAAGGGACAGAGGACTTAGGTTGTTTACAAGGAGGAGGGGAGGTTTTGAATGGGTTTTACCACATGGGCAAAAATACAAATTCATGGGTGATTTTCAATATATGAAAATCCCCAATTCTCATAGAGTTTTCTTATAAAAAGAAAAAGATTAAACTCCAAAAATAATTAGAGAGGGATTCAACAGAGAAGTAGTTTTTAAATGATCAAACCCAAAGTTTGAAGAGGGAAACAGAAATGACAATCCTTGCCCAAAAGATCTTAAGAGGATGGTTTCTTTTTTCTAATTTTTTTAAAGGCCTCATTTGACAAAAGAAAGTAAAACCAGCAAGGTTTTCTGCTAAAAACCAAATGAAATTTTTGGGAGTGTCACACCTGGCACCCGAGGAAACAGGCCCAGAATGTCCAGTCCCCAAACCGCGAACGGCCATGAGAGGGGTATAGTCTACAGACCCCCCGCAGGCTGATGGATCTGTTTGGCGTGAAACTGGCAGGCCTCGCAAGCCTTCACCAGCTCAACAGCGTCGCTGAGTGCTTTGGGCCAGTAGAATCCACTACGGAACGCCTTGCCGACGAGGGTTCGTGACGACGAGTGGTGCCCGTAGTCTCCGCCATGTATGTCCGCCAGTAGCTCCTTCCCCTGCTCTCTGGAGATGCAACGCAGAGACACATCATTTGGTCGCTTCCTGTAGAGCTCTCCATCTTGGATGCAGTAAGCCATGGCCTGCCGCGCATGATTCTTGACTCTTGTAGCTCCTGGGTATTTCTTGCGATGAACTCCTGAGGGTTTGGTCTTCCTTGCCTTGTATCTTCCTGAGGGAAACGTGCCTGGAAGCACCCCTCCAAGTGGTGCCCGAGCGCCTCCCTCGCGCCCTTGGCAAAGTCGGTGGCTCTCCAAGAGTAATCCCCCGAGCCCTGCCTGAGGAGGGCGCCGGGCGTGCCTCCCTATGCGTGAGAGGGTGGCACTCCCTGATCGGGCGCGAAACCTAATGCAACACCTCCGGAGGCGCCGACCTCCTTGTGGCTTGGGCCAAGCGAAGCCTTCTTCTTCTTGAGGGTCACCTCGGGAAGTCTTCCGCTCCCGTGATCTGGGTCTTCGATTGCCGCGGCCTGGAACGCGCGCTCGAGCAAACACACCGCGTCCTTTTCTTCACAGGGTATGGTGATGACTCCACCGCTCCCATGCATCTTGAGGACGTTGTAACCATGGTGAGTCACCGCCATGAACTTGGCTAGGGCCGGGTACCCGAGGATGGCGTTCTATGGCAGGCGAATGTGGGTGATGTCGAAGTCGATGAGCTCGGTGCGGTAGTTGTTGCACTGCCCGAAGGTGACTAGAAGGTGAACCTGCCCTATTGGAATAGTGGAACCATCGGTGACTCTTGAGAAAGGCTTGGTCGGCTGGAGCTGGTCATATGGCACTTGGAGATTGTCGAACGTCTCAATGGACAGGACGTTGAGTCCTGCCCCGCCATCAATGAGGGTCCTGGTGACTTGCACATTGCTGATGACTGGGGAGCAAAGCATCGGGAGGACTCCGGCCATGGCCGCGAACTTGAGCTGATCCGCTGAGCTGAACGTGATAGCACACGTAGACCACCTGAGGGGGCGTGTGGCCTCAAGCTTGGGGAGGACTGCATTCACCTCGCGAGCAAACTGCTTGAAGATGCGTTGCGAGGCTGGGGCCTGGGCGCCACCCAGGATGCAAGCGATTGCGCGCGGCTCCTGGAAGCCCCCAGCCCCATCGTCTTGATGTTGGTCTTCATTTCTCCTTGGTGGTGGTGGCATAGGAGAGAGACCTGCGTTGCCGTGTGGGCGATCCTCACGAGGCTGGTCCCTCCAACCTTCCTCGCGAGGCTGGTCCTGCCAGCGATCCTCGCGAGGTCGGTCATGCCACCCTTGGTGAGGGCCACGGTCTTCCCATCGTCCTCCACCTCTTCCTCCTCCTCGGCCATAGCCCCTGTCGTTGCGCTCGGGGCGTCGGCCAATTCGCCCATCTCGCACGGCTCTGAGCTCTTGACATTCGTTGGTGTTGTGGGTGTGGAGGTCGTGGTACACGCAGTATCGGTTGCCCTTTGATGACTCAGGTTGATCCCGGCCTCGCTTGGTGTCTGGTTCTGCTGCAAGCACGACAGCCCCCTTGCGCTTTACGTCCTTGGCCTTGAGCTTCTTCTCTTCTGGGTCGGCTGCCGGGAGTTTGAGGAGGGAGAGACACCCTTCCTCAGCCCTGGCGCACTTGCTCGCCAGGTTGAACAACTCCAGGGATGTGCACAGGTCCTCATGGATTGCCAGCTCCTCCTTCATCTTGATGTCGCGCACGCCGTCGGAGAAAGCTGAGACGATGGCTTCCTTAGTCACCTTGGGGATCTTGAGGCAAGCGCAGTTGAAGCGCTGGATGTACTGCTACAGGGTTTCCGCTGGCTGCTGCTTGATGCGGCGCAGGTCGCTCACGGCCGGGGGCCGGTCGCGAGTTCCCTGGAAGTTGGCGACGAAGCGGGTGCGCATCTCGCTCCAGGAGGAGATCGTGCCGGGGGCCAGGTTCAGGAGCCAGGTGCGGGCGCCGTCCTTGAGCGCCATGGGAAACGCGGCATGACCTTTTCGTCTCCGTTGGCGGCTACGATGCCCAGCTCGTAGAGCTGTAGGAACTCCGCGGGGTCCGCCGTGCCGTCGTAGCGTGGGGGCAGGTCGGGCTTGAACTTGCCTGGCCAAGTGACGCCGCGTAGCTCGGGGGTGAAGGCGAGGCAGCCTGCCATGGCCACCGGCGCTCTTTGCTGGTGCTGGGCTTGCTCCTGGGGATTACCTCGCGCCGCCGCCTGGAGCAGCGCGGGGTCTTGGTGTAGAGGTGGAGGGACGCGATCTTGGCGCGCCGGCGTTGGGAGCGCGCGAGCGCCTTCTCGGGGACGCGGTACCTCTTGGCTGCTTCCTTCTTGCTGCGCAGGCGCCGGACGTGGAGGGTCTCGTCCTGGGGCTGCACGCCTTGCAGCCAAGGCGCCTTCTTGGGGAGGAGGTGGCGGAGGCACCTCCTGATCCCCGCCCCCTGCACAGAACAGAGGGCGAGGCAGCGAGAGGGACCGCAAGGGGGAGCCCCCTGCGATGCTGACGAGCTCGGTGATGCGGGCGAGCCAGTCCTCGTAGAGGTCGTCGACGGGGTGGTAGTGCAGGAGCTCTCTTGCCAGGAGCAGCGAGGCGTGTGCATCAATGGGAGCGCGACGGGCGTGGGACGACAAGCCAGCTGGAGTCAGCGACGGGGTGGTGGTGCGGCCATCCCGCCGCACCAAAGATGCTGAGATGAGGCCTGCTGCTCATTCCCCGCCGGGCCGGTGGCGGTGTTGGCGGCAGGCGACGGGGAATGATGAGGGCGGCCGCCGACGGGCGCCGTCCTGGCGACGTGGGTGGCGCGAGCAGCAGGCGCTCGGCGCGAGCCCGACGAGCGTCAGCCATGGACACGACGGAAGATCACACGCGAACAGCGGAAGAAAGGTTCTGGCGCACCCCTACCTGGCGCATCAAATGTCGGATTTCGGGTTCCAGCAGACCTTTGAGGTTCGAACACTGGGGTGCGCGCAGAAATCTCTCCCCTACCGATCTACGTCCGATCTCCTCGCGTGATCTAGACTGGAAACGATGAACAACACAAGGGACACGAGATTTATACTGGTTCGGGCCACCGTTGTGGTGTAATACCCTACTCCAGTGTGTGGTGTGGTGGATTGCCTCAGGGGCTGATTATGAACAGTACAGAGGAAGAATGGCCTCGCGAGAGGTGTTCTTGAGCTGGTGCGATGAACTGCTTGGGTGAGTTCAGTCGCCTCTCTCTCTCTCTGCTTGGGCTCTATCAGATTTCTAGATGCCTCTACTATGTGGTGGCTAGCTCTATTTATAGAGGCCCATGCCTCTTCCCAAATAATGAGTGGGAAGGGCGCCAACAATTGGCCATTTTGAAGGGGAACATCTAGTACAAGTTATCCTGACCAAAGGTGGTCTTCGGCTGCCAAAAGCACTGGTGGTGACGCCGTCTTAGGATCCACAGTGACCTCCGTCCTGACGTCCGGCTGGTCTTGGTCTCGTTGCACCAGAATGGTAATATTTGCCTGATGCCTTGGCCTGTGCTTGCTCCCTTTGCACCGAAAGGGAAACAAGGACACTGTGCAGGCCGGCGCCCGCCTGGCCTTGATTCGTCATGGCTTGCGTCACGGGTTCCTCGCGAGGTACCCCTGCCTTGATCTCTCCGCCTCCTCGCGAGCCTGCCTGACGAGGCTGCCTCTGAGGAAGCATCCTGTCGTCCGCCCCACGAGGCTTGCCCCCCTCGCGAGGGTCTTGAGCTTGAGCTGATGAAGATGGGCCGCGCTGGGCCCCCACTTGAGCCAAGCCGCAGGCAGGCAAGTCTGGGGACCCCCGTTCCCAAAACGTGGACATTCCCAAACACCCAAGTCTTTGGATCCGCGTTGCCATTTTTTTTACCAAATCTGCATTAGCCAGATTGGAAAGCTTGTCAGGATCCATGAAACATATGCGGGGGACTCGCATGTCAGGTTCCGGAGTCTTGCCACGAAATAGGCAGTCAAGGTACATTAGTGCAGGCCCTATAGCACAGCCTGTGTTTGCCTTCCCCATGGTAACACCATCTTGGTACCTAACAACAACTCTTCTAAAATCATCAACCATCAGCTGGCAATAATCCATATTAACCAGGTCCTCAATGACGAGATCCTCAACATTGCTGCCTCTCTGGAAACACGCGGGGCGGCACCAGGCAACACAACCTTCATAAACACAATAATGAAGAACACTTTGAGAGCAAGGTCATCTTTGCTAGGATCCTTGACAAGCACCCTGAGCCTATCCCTCAAATCCTTTGTCTTGATATCTTTGTTCCTGCTAATGTCAAGCTCTGATCTTAACTTCATCAGAGCGTCGTCATATCCGTCCTCTGACGGCCTTGGTGCAGAACGACCACCACGAGGGAACCCAAATAGTTGTTGTATACCATCGCTAGTGATGGGAAGCATCTTGTTAGCCTCACCCATGTCAAGAGTCATAGTATCAGGATCTATCCTCAGGTACAAAGCTCCCATCAGAGGGCGGCAAATGTTAGACTTTACCTTCCACTTGAAGATAGAACCAAAACCAGCTGCATGAACCCTAGCCACATGGCGACTCTCAAGCAATTTAGCACAAGCATCAATCTCTCTCAACGAACATCGCACAGTTATGTTCAATCGTTGCAGGTCACCTTCGTCCAAACCAACTTTTCCGGCATTGCCTCTGACCCGGCTTGACTGGAGCCATAATGCTAACAGGCTGTAAATGAAAATAAAGAAGGCACAACTTAATTAAATGAATATACAAAACAAAACAAGCATATGAAGGCAAGAAGAAAAAAGAAAGATTGCACAAGTTCAACTCTTAAAACAATATCAGTACAACCCTCAATTGATGCAGACAATGACCAGCCCTCACTTGGCCAGCATACCAGCCCAGACACAATTAAATCATCGAAAGTACAACTAGTAAGTCACATACAGTACAAACACGTACCACTGCATATTCATCTTCAGATTCAACTTCAATATCATCTTCTTTAGATACAGGATCTTGATCTTCGACACGAGCATGCTTCTTCACACCTTTGTTCACCTTCGCATGAGGAACTTTACACTTCTTATTCTGCTTCAACAAAGAGCGCTCTAGAAGAGGAGACGAAGAAGGCTTCTTTGTAAGTGCATCTAGTGCCCCTTAGTGATTTTGGTGTATTGAAGACTTATAGGTTAAGGGACTAATGTGTTTACGAGTGTACACGGGTCTATAAGTCTATGAGGAGTTTGATATTTACAGAGAAAGTTGACCCCTAAAAATGAAGTTCTTCGACTGAAGACTTTGGATTTCTGAAGACTTTTTGAATACTTTGAAAGTGAAGAAATTGGTGTGACCTTGAAGACTTGGAATTCATTTGAGGAACATGAAGCGTGAAGACTTTCATTTTCGTAGTTTCATTTTCTCTTTCTTGAGTCATAGGAAACACCGTACTATTAAAGGGGGTCGAGGAAATACTAAGGAAAAATTTCCATGTGATGCTCAACTCAAAATCCTACACCTACCAATCCCTTTGAGTGAAGCCATTGGAAATCTCATATAGTTCAGTCATATTCTTCAGTGACAGAGACGAAGTTCTTCTGGTCTCTTAGGAATTTGTTCTGACTGAGGAGTTAGGAATTTGCTAGTGCGGATTGCCTACACAGTGAGGAACATGATAGCCCTGAGGAATTTGAGCCAAAAATTTCCGACCGTTGCTGTGTTACGCGCCAGCTATCCCAAAATATCTACCCACCTAACGGTTATATCATTGAAGGGCATTTATGTCTTATCATGTCGGGCTGCTCCCTAGGCTATAAATAGCCGCCCCCTACAACCACTAGCTGGTTGGCTGCTCCGAGAGAAAATGACACTTGTCAATTGAGAGCATCCCATCCTCCGAGGACTTTGAGTGAACATCATCAAGTGAGGAAAACCCAAACCCAAACACCTACAAACCCAAAGTGATTGAGCATCACTGAAGAGATTGATCCTGCGTGGATCCGACGCTTGTTACCTTTGAAGACTATGCTTCTTCCAGACGGTTAGGCATCATGGTCTAGAGCATCCAAGAGGAAATTGTGGATCACCGAGTGACCGAGTCTGTGAAGGTTCGGAGGTCACCTAAAGACTTACCACGAGTGATTGGGCGAGGTCTGTGTGACCTTAGCTCAAGGAGAATACAGTGAGGACTGTGTGTCCGGGACTATGTGTCCTCAGGTTTAAATACCTAGCTGCTCCAACCAAATGTACAACTGAGACAACAGTTGGAACTGTTCTACCAAATCATTGTCTTCACCAAGCCTACTGGTTCTATTTCCTCAACTCTTTCATTTCCTCATAACTGTGTTGAGCGCTTGTTCATATGTGTGTTTGAAGACTTTGACTAAAGACTTTCTCAATTTCCTTAGTTCAATTTCTTCAGTCTGTTTGTCTTCATCCTGTGTTATCCTGTGTTTACGCTTTCTGTACTCTGTGCTTGTCTTCATTTCATCATGATGACCATGCTTGTGTTCTGCTATGTTTACTTTTGAGTACTTATTCCGCTGCAAGTAGTTCTTTGCTAAGGAATTTCCTCACCTACAAATTCCTAAGTGAAGAATTCATAAAAATCGCCTATTCACCCGCACTAGTCAATATAACACACTTTCAATTGGTATCAGAGCAAGGTACTCCCTTGTTCTGTGTGATTTTGGTTTAACCGTCTGGAGTTTTAGTTATGTCGACCGCAGGTATGAAGAAAGTGACATGCCCCATCTTCGACGGTCACGATTATCCCAAGTGGATGGCCATGATGAGGAAGCACCTCCAGTTGATCCATCCAATTTATCTGGTTTTACATGTGAATCTCCTCACTCTTCTGATGAGTCATTTGACTCCAACTATAAACTGTTCAGAAACCAGAATGGTGAAGTATTTGCTAGATATGTTAGCACTAACTGCAAGAATGGTTCCCCTATGAAGAAAATCTGGGTTCCCAAAACGTGCCTTGAAAGTCTTCAGGTGAATGTCCTCAAGACACCACCTGTGAAGAATAGGAACCCCAGATCAAATTCTTCATATAGACCAAATTCTTCATATGGGTCCAAGTCCTCATGCGGACCAAATTCCTCAAAAGGATCAAAGTCCTCATATGAATATTATCGTGCTAACAACTCTGTCTCGCAGGGAAGAGCTAAGGGCTATGAATATGTGCACTATTCTTCTAACCATTATGTTCATAAGTCCTCGAAGAATTTCTCTGCTTATTCATATGCTTACCCTAACTCCTCTTATGTGAAACGAAATGGGTTGGCTTCTATGCCACCTTTATCATATGGAGCTCGCTGAGTGGTGAACTCTTTGCCACCCATTCAGATGTGGGTGGTGAAGAAAAAGAACTAATCTCTTATGCAGGGTCAGGTCTCAAGACGTGCTCAAACGTCTGAAGAATTTGCTGGAGACCTGAAAACTGCCTGAAAGGACGCAGGCTAATCATGAAGAAATGAACTTTCATTTCTCACGTCCTCATACTTCTTTATCTGTTGCATTGCTTGATGAAATTGATCTGATGAATTGATGTCATATTCTTCACTGATGAAGTATATGAAGTTCGTAAGTTGCACTAATTCATCTGCAGGATGATCAACCCAAAGCCATTGAGTGGGTCCTCGATAGTGGATGTACAAATCACATGACTGGTGACAAGAATCTATTGATGGATGCTCCCTTATCTCCATCGCATCTGAAGCATATCATCTTCGCTGACAAAGGCAAAAGTCAGGTATTGGGTCTAAGTAAGGTTGCGATCTCAAAGGATCAGCACATGGACAAAGTCATGCTTGTCGAATCCTTAGGATACAACCTCATGTCTGTCTCAATGCTTTGCGATCTTGATATGGTTGTCATCTTTGGCAAGTATCGTTGTGTTGTGATCATGGAAGCTGACAATTCCAAAGTCTTCGAAGGCTTTAGGAGAGGAGACTTGTATATTGTTGATTTCTCTACAGGACCACAACCAGCCGTGTGCCTACTTGCAAAAGCTTCAGAAGGCTGGCTCTGGCATGGACGACTTGGTCATGCAGGCATGAGGAATTTGCACACGCTTGCGAAAAAGAAGCATGTCATTGGGATTGAAAATGTCAAATTCCTCAAGGATCACTTATGCGGAGCCTGTGAAGCTGGGAAGATGACAAAGGCTAAGCATCCAGCGATGACTATCATGACCACTACTCGACCATTTGAATTGCTTCACATGGATCTCTTCGGTCCTAACCATTATTCTGCAGTTTCAAATGATGCATCTCAATATGGCTTTGTTATTGTTGATGATTACTCCCGTTACACATGGGTACACATTGTTACTTACAAACATGAAGTGCAGGAAGTCTTCAAACGATTTTCTTCGAGGGCTTCAACCAACTTTGGTGTGAAGATCAAGCACACCGGAAGTGACAATGAAACTGAGTTCAAGAATTATGGTCTTGATGACTATCTTGATGAACTTGGTATTACTCATGAGTTATCCGCTCCTTATATTCCTCAGCAGAATGGCGTCGTGGAGCGCAAGAACAGGACTCTTGCTGAGATGGCTCGCACTATGCTTGTTGAATACAAAACGCCACGTCGTTTCTGGATTGATGCAATTGATACTGCATGCCACATCATCAACATAGTATATCTTCACAAATTCTTCAAGAAGACTGCCTATGAACTCCTCACTGACAAGAAACCCAATGTGAGTTATTTCAAAGTTTTCGGTGCTAAATGCTGGATTAGAGATCCTCATCACAACTCTAAATTTGCACCGAAAGCACATGAAGATTTTATGCTTGGTTACGGAAAGGACTCGCACACCTACAGAGTCTTCAACAACGTTCTTCACAAGGTTGTTGAAACTGTAGATGTGTGGTTTGATGAAACTAATGGCTCGTAAAGAGAGCACCTACCTTCTGTGATAGATGAACCAACACTTGAGGAATCTATCAAGTTCAAGGCTACTGAGGATGTCATTCCTACCAAAGAATCTGCTGAAGAATTCATTCCAGAACATGAAGAACGTCAAGCTAATGCACCTGAAGAAAATGTCGGATCACGGGTTCTGGCAGACCCTTAAGGTTCGAACTCTGGGGTGCGCACGGAGATTATGCCCTCTACATCTCCGTCTCGCAAGGATCTAAACTACAGAAAGAACAGCACAAGAGACACAGAGTTTATACTGGTTCGGGCCACCGATGTGGTGTAATACCCTACTCCAGTGTGGTGTGTGGATTGCCTCTTGGGCTGATGATGACGAACAGTACAAGGGAGAAAAGCCTCGTGAGGGTCTATTCTTGGCTAGGGGGATGAACTGCTAAGGGGAGTTCAGCCGCCCTTCTCTCTCTTTCTCTACTTGTTCTCTGCTTGCTCGGATTCTAGGATCTTCCGGCCTGATTGCCCGATGCTAACTTGCTAGACTCCTTGATCTCTAGATGCCTCTACCCTGGGGGTGGCTAGTCCTATTTATAGGCAAAGGCCCTGGGCCTCTTCCCAAATATTGAGCGGTAAGGGCGCCAACAATTGGCCAATTAGAAGGGAACATCTGGTACACTTATCCTGACTAAAGTTGGTCCTCGCCTGCCAAAGGCCCTGTGGTGACGCCGTTCTGGGCTCCACGATGACCTCCTTCACACCGTTGGACTGGTCTTGCTCTCGTTGCACCAAAATGGGTGTCTTTGCTTGATCCTCTCGCCTGCGCTTGCCCCCTTTGCACCAAATAGGAAAGGGAGACGCTGCGCGGGCTGGCGCCCGCCTGGCATCCTCGATCGTCATGGCTTGCGTCATGGGCACCTCGCGAGGTACCCCGCCTTGAACTCTCCGCCTCCTCGTGAGCCAGCCTGAGGAGGCTGCGCCTGAGGAAGCGCCGTGTCGTCCGCCCCGCGAGGCTTGGCCCCTCGCGAGGGTCTTGAGTCTCGTGTTGATGAATATGTGCCGCGCTGGACCCCCATTTGAGCCACGCCGCAGGCCGCAGGCAGGCAAGTCTGGGGACCCCCGTTCCCAGAACGCCGACAGTAGCCCTCGGCCCCAAGGCGCGCATGGACTTGGCCGTGCCGAGAGGCGAAAGGGCAAGGGCGAAGCGCCGCGGGCCCTAACAGCCTGCGGCCTTGGGCGCCGCGTGGCGGTTGATTGGACGTGAGTGCTTCAGCAACTGCGCAGGTTATTAAAGGCATGGCATCTGCTCCGGCTTTGCTCTCCTCCTTCTCCGGCTGCTGCCGAGATCGCCTTTCTTGCGCCTCTCCTTCCTTCCTCCTAACTCCCAGATCTGCCCTTCCCGTGTAACCTAGGAGTCATGGCGCCACGTCAGCCCCCGGCCGAAGCTTGGTTTTCGCCCGCCCTGGATTCGCCAAACATGTCGGAGGCGAGCCTTGCCCAGCTGCGCCGGATGGCGGCTGCGCGAGGCATCGACGGGGCGCGGGTGTTCAAGGTCGGCTCCGCCACCCCTGAGGGCCGAGGGAGCACCTTTTACCCTCTCTTCGTAAGCTCCATCGCTGCGGGTCTGGTGCCCCCTTTCTCCGAGTTCTTCCTCTGTGTCCTCCGCCATTACGACTTGCAGGCTCTGCATCTCCACCCCAACTCCATCCTTCTTCTGGCAATCTTTGCCTATTACTGCGAGGCTCATGTGGGGGTGCAACCCTCAGTGGCCTTGCTGCGCCACTACTTCTACCTCCGGGTTACCCGTGGTTCCCCTTCCGCATGCGCGAGCTTCGTCGCGTGCGGCGGCGCCATTGCTATCTCGAATCCCGAGAAGAGGATCGAGGGCTTCAGGAGCAAGTGAGTCTTGGTGGACGCAGGGCGCATCCACCCTCGGCTGATCCTTCCCGCGGAGCAGCCCATAAGTTCCAGTGACTGGTGTCGAGCGGAGCTCACGGACCCCCGCGCGAAGCCGGTGCTGGAGAAGATGGACGTGGACCTGAAGCCGGCCAGCGCGGCGGCGGCTAAGCTGACCGGCGCATTGCTGCTGAGGGAGTTCCTGGAGCATCAATTGGCTCCGCTCCGTCAGTACTCTCCTCCAATGTGGAGGCCTCATCCGAGCCCTGTGGCTATGGGCGAAGAGGATTTGATCGCGGTTCTCCAATCTCTGGCCGGGGGCGAGGTAGCAAGGTTAGAGGGCGCGCCTGCGCCCTTGTTCCTTCGTGACGATTGGAAGCAGGTGGTGAAGTCCATGCCTGTCTTCAACGGGGACGGGCTTGTGCCCGTGGTGGCTCCCGAGGGACTGGTGGACGTGTCCTCTGGCGACTCCAGTGGAGAGGGGGGGCGAAGAGGAGCGGGAGGAGGGCCTCGACTCCGAGGCGACTGATGGAGGGTCCAGGGCTCCCCCTCCCCGGCGCAAGCCCCGCACTCTCCGCCTCTCGTTGAGCGATGATGATGAGGGTGACGACGTGCTGGGTAGCGGGAGCTCGCCCCCGATCCCGAAGAAGGACAGGACCGGGCTGATCCGCCGCGGGTCCGCCCCGGCTCCGGGGCGATCCGCGGACGCGCCTTCTGCTTCTGAGGTTGACCCCTCCAGCTGGCTCTCAGGCTTCAAGTACGCCCGGAGGCTGCTCGAGCCCTCCAGCGACGACCTGTAAGTGCTTGATCCCTCATCTTTTGTTCCTTGTTCTGCCGCTGAGGCTTGATGTTCACTCCTCTTGGATAGGCTGGCGCCCACGGTGAAGAAGCCGAAGGGAGCTCCCGAGGCCCCATCTGTGGCGATGCCTCCGCCTGTAGGAGGAGGTGACGCGCGGGTTTCTCCTGCCTGCTCATCCTTGCGAGGCCTGGCTGAGCTGGCTGGGGCGAGCCCAGCCCCCGTGGCTCAAGTGACTCCCGAGGTGCCCTCGTCTGGCGCCGCCGCTACGGCTGTGGAGGCGCAGCGGACTCCGCCTCGTGACACTGCGGCCTTGCCGCCACTACCTTCTCCTCTAGTTCCACCGACCGCTTCTTCCCCGACTCCTCCTGTTGTCTTGGAGCGCGCCGATGTTTCTCCGCCTTGTTCCTCCATCCTGGAGCGTGCCGGTTCTGAACTGGACCGGCTACGGCAGGATCTTCTCGGCGCCGACCCTCGCGTGGTGGCCGGGCGTCTGGAACTGGCTTCGGGGTGGATTCGCTCTGACGCCTCGATCCGGGCAGTGTTGGTTCAGGCCTCAATGGCCTGTGACGGAGAGAGGGAGGCCACCCTCGAGGCGAAGGCCGCCCGAGACGCGGCCCTGGGAGAGGTGGTTGGAGTCCGCGGTCGCTGCAAGGAGTTGGAGGATGAGCTGCAAGGCTTGCGAGGCCAACTTGCGGAGGAGGTCCGCCTTCGCCAAGAGCAGGAAAAGGGGACGAAGGCTCGCGAGGTGGCGCTCGAGGACCGGGAGGCCAAGCTCAAGAAGCACCTCGACCGCCTAGGTGCGCTGAAGAAAGAGCTGGGGGTGACGAAGGCCGAGCTGGACTCCAAGGCCCGGGTCCTTGCCGAGGATCGCGTGGCCTTCGCGAACATGGAGAAGGATGCCCGCGCTTCGCTGAAGACACTTTATGAGAGCGGCCTAGAGGGCCCGCTGGCCAGTGATGAGGATGGCCCCGCCAAGCTGCTTCCCTTCCTGGTTAAGGCCCTTGGAGATGTTGCCCTTGGCCTCGGCCCCATGGCTGAGGCCGAGGCGCGCGTCCTGTCTTCCGCTGCACTGACGCGGGTCTTCGCCCACATCTATCTTCGCGATCCCAGCGCCGACCTCGACAGCCTGCTGGAGCCGGTGAGCGGCGAGGGTGTTGCCGCCGCTGTCGAAGCCGTGAAGGGGCGCGCGGAGGCGCTATTGGGGAAGTTCCGGGCCTTCAGCACTAGGCCAAAGCAAGGCGCTGCCGGCCCTGGTGCTTCACGAGGCGAAGCCACTCCACGCAGCTCCACCGCCGACAAGTGACTCCGTTTCCATCCCTGTTCTCCTTTCAATTCCTGCACATGCACCACGCCTCGGGGAGGCATTTAAACTTGCGTTTGGTACTAAGACGACAATATGGACTGTAATATTTGCTTTTAAATTCCTTGAGTTTTATGCTTTTCTTCCCTACTTGCTTGTGTTCTACGCCGGCAGAGCCCAGCCCCGCGCGTGCCTCACCCAGCATTAGCCCCGACCGGAAACTAGGACGGGACCAAAGGAGTGAGGGGCTACGTGACAAGTTAGGCTCCTGAGTCGCGATGCTCAGGAGTCCCCCTTGGGCACGAACTACAAGTAGGGGAGCGTGATGTAGGTGTATCTTCCGTACTACGTCTGCAGAGCCCAGCCCCGCGCGTACCTCACCCAGCATAGCCTTTCGGAACTAAGGAGTGAGGGGCTACGGAACCAGTTAGGCTCCTGAGTCGTGATGCTCAGGAGTCCCCCTTGACGCGCAAACAGCGAGTGACGCGGTGAGATGTAAGCGGGGCTACCGTTCTACGTCTGCAGAGCCCGGCCCCGTGTGTACCTCACCCAGCATAGCCTTTCGGAACTAAGGAGTGAGGGGCTATGGGACCAGTTAGGCCCCTCAGTCGCGATGCTCAGGGGTCCCCCTTGACGCCCAAACGACCTTCATACCTTGGCTCCGCTCGGGGAGAGGCGCGCGACGAACCAGGCCCGAGGGCCCTCACTGGGCGGCGTACGTCTGGGCGTGACCCAGTCGTAGCCCCCGTGCCTAGCCCCCTCGCGCGGCGCTCCCGAGGGGAGGCGTTGCGATGAGGCCAGCCACTGAGCTCTGGGCTCCCTGAGGTTAATGCGGCCCGGAGGCCACCCTCAGTTGTTTATCACCAGCGCGGAGCATAGCGCTTCCGTATGTGTACAGGCATAGCCGCTCCTCGGTAGTGTCGTCAGCCAGCGCGGAGCATGGTGCTTCCACTGGTACGTGGGAGGGGGCTCCCCTCCGGGAGGAGCCGCTGGGGCGTGTACAACCCCGCCCTGACACGTGGCCGGCACGGTAGGGCTAGGTGAGGTGTATCTGGGCACCCTGACCCAGCACGGGACTCACGAGGCCCTACCTCTAGGCGGGTTGTGCCTGGCACTGGGCCGTATCTTGAGATGTGTTCCTGCAAAATTTGGTTAGATGCCGGCACTCTACGTCCTCGGGTCCCGGCCCTCGAGCTTGTCTCAGCCGTCGCTGGTATGCCAGGTCGTGATGCCGTGGACAAGGCCAGAGGGTGAGGGCTGGAGAGCTAGTAAGAGCCCTGAGTCACGATGCTCAGGCACCCCCCCTTTAACATGCAAGTGGTCGACATGGAGAAGAAGAAGAGGTGCCATGGACAGGCATCAAGTAATCAAGCATGATAGGCGAACGCATAGTTGGAAATAAACGTGAGGGAGATACATGCCGCTGGGCCTACCCCGAGCGGCTTGGGGATGATGCAGCCCGAGGGGCGCCCCCAACAAGGCAACCTAACGACCGAAAAATAAAAAGGGATACACGCCGCAGGGACGGACCCACGCGGCCTGGGAGTGATGCAACCCTGGGAGGGCGCTCCCAGCTGGGAATGAACCTTGAAAGATGTCACCTGAAGATGTCGACGGTGAAGTGGCGTTGGTGCAGCAGACTCGGTGGGCTGCGGAAGCCGATCCTCACGAGCCCCCAGGCCCCGAGGCCTCGAGAGGCTCCGGAGGCACTGGTAGCTCCTCACGAGTTGTCTCTATCTTCGCCAGGGCCGCGGAACGCCTGTCCTCCTAAGCCTCCATGATGCTCCTCATGAGGTGCTGGAACGCCACAGCCATGTTCGGCAAGCCGTAAGGCATGCGAACATAGCTATGGGGTGGACCCCCGCAGCGCCCCACTTGCGAGGGCCAGAGGCGCTCCGTCGTGGCGATCTGATTGAGCCCTGGTATGTCGACGCAGACACGCAGCCCACCATCCTCGCCTGGATGTGGAGCCACAGCTGGTGGACGACGACAACCTCTCATGTTCCTTGACTCCTGTAGCTCTTGAGTGGCCTTGTTAACGAACTCCTGCTGGTCTGACCTTCCTTGCCTAGCTCCTTCTCGAGGGAAACGTGCTTCGAAACACGCCTCCACATGGTGTCGAAGCGCCTCCCTCGTGACCCTGGTTAGGTCGGTGGCCCTCCAGGTGAGAGCCCCCGAGCCCTGCCTGAGGAGGGCGTCGGGCGCGCTTTCCTATGCGATGGAAGGAGGGTCCCCTTGGGTAGGCACGGGCCCTGAAGGGCCTGCCTCCTGAGGGGCCGAACCTGACGACGTCTTCCTCTTCTTGGGGGTGGCCTCGGGAAGCCTCCTGCTTCCGCGATCTGGGTCTTCTAGTGACGCGGCCTGAAAGGCTCGCTCCAGGGAACACACCGCATCCTTCTCTTCACATGGCACCGTGATGACGCCGCCACTTCCTGGCATCTTGAGGACGTTGTAGCCGTTGTGAGTTACGGCCATGAATTTGGCCAGCGCTGGGTACCCGAGGATGGCGTTGTACGGCAGGCGGATGTGGGCGACGTCGAAGTCAATGAGCTCGGTGCGGTAGTTGTTGCGGGCCCCGAAGGTGACAGGGAGGCGGACCTGCCCGATTGGGATTGTGGAACCGTCGGTGACTCCGGAGAAAGGCTTGGTTGGCTGAAGCTGGTCATATGTCACTTGGAGGTTGTTGAATGTTTCCACGGACAGGATGTTGAGCCCTGCTCCACCATCGATGAGGGTCCTGGTGACCAGTACGTTGCTGATGACTGGGGAGCAAAGCATCCGGAGGACCCCGGCTGTGGCCGCGCACTTGAGCTGATCTGCTGAGCTGAACGTGATGGCGCACGCCGACCACCTGAGGGGGCGCGTTGCTTCGAGCTTGGGGAGGACTGCATTCACTTCACGGGCAAACTGCTTGAAGATGCGTTGAGAGGCCGGGGCTTGAGGTCCGCCCAGGATGCAGGCGATTGCACGCGGCTCTTGGAAGCCCCCAGCCCCCTCGTCTTGATGGCGGTCTTCGTTCCTCCTTGGCTGAGGCGGCAACGGAGGGAGGCCTGCGTTGCCATGAGGGCGATCCTCACGAGGCTGATCCATCCAGTCCCCCTCGCGAGGCAGGTCGTGCCAGCGGTCCTCGCGAGGTTGGTCGCGCCACCCTTGGCGCGGGCCGCGATCTTCCCAGCGTCCTGGGTTTCTTCCTCCTCCTCGGCCGTAGCCCCGGTCAGCGCGGTTAGGGCGAAGGCCGATCCTTCCTACTCGCACGGCGCGGAGTTCTTGACATTCGTTGGTGTTGTGGGTGTGGAGGTCGTGGTACACACAGTACCGGCTGCCCCTAGAGGATTCGGGCAGATCCTTGCCCCGCTTGGTGTCCTGTTCTGCCACGAGTACGGCAATCCCCTTGCGCTTCACGTCCTTGGCCTTGGGCTTCTTCTCTTCTGGGTCTACGGCAGGCAGCTCGAGGAGGGAGAGACGTCCCTCCTCAGCCCTGGCGCACTTGGTCGCTAAGTTGAACAGCTCCAGGGAGGTGCAGAGGTCTTCATGCATCGCCAGCTCCTCCTTCATCTTGACGTCGCGCACGCCATTGGAGAAGGCCGAGATGATGGCTTCCTCGGACACCTTGGGGATCTTGAGGCGCGCACTGTTGAAGCATTGGATGTACTTTTGTAGGGTCTCCCCAGGTTGCTGCTTGATGCGGCGCATGTCGCTCACGGCAGGCGGCCAGTCACGAGTACCTTGGAAGTTGGCGATGAAGCGGGTGCACATCTGGTCCCCGGAGGAGATCGTGCCTGCAGCCAGATTCAGGAGCCAGGTGCGAGCTCCTTCCTTTAGCGCCATGGGGAACCAGTTCGCCATGACCTTTTCATCCCCGCTGGCGGCTTCGATGCCCATCTCGTAGAGCTGGAGGAACTCTGCGGGATCAGTTGTGCCGTCATAGCGAGGAGGCAGGTCTGGCTTGAACTTGCCGGGCCACGCTACGCTACGCAGCTCGGTGGTGTAGGCGCAGCAGCCTGCGGTGGCCACGGGAGGCTTTGGTTGAGGGAGAGCTTGGCCTTGCGGGTCCCCTTGCGCTGCAGCTGGGAGTAGCACGGGGTCTTGGCGTGCCGGAGCTGGAGCAGGGTCACGGCAAGCCAGTGCAGGAAGCGCCCGGGCAGCCTCTTGCGGCCGAGGGACTTCTTGGCAGCTCCAATCTTCCCGGGCTGGCGCCTGACGGAGCGGGTTCCGCCCAGGGGCCGCGCGACTTGGAGCCATGGCGTCTTCTTGGAGAGGAGGCGGTTGGTACGCCCCCGGAGCTTCATTGCCCGCGCGGGGCGGGGTGCGGCGCAGCGGAGCGGACGGCGCAGGAGAGCCCCCTGCGGCGCGGACGAGCTCGGTGACGCGGTCGAGCCCCTCTTCGTAGACGTCGTCGACAGAACAGTAGCACAGGAGCTCGTTTGCTGCGATGAGAGCAGCTCGAGCCTCCAAGGGTGCGCGGAGCGCGCGGGACGAAGAGCCGGCGGGGGTGAGCGATGGAGTAGCGGTGCTGCCGTCTTGCCGCACGGACGGGTGCTGGGACGATGCCTGCTGCTCGTTCCCCGCCGGGCCGGTGGCGGCGTTGATGGCGGGTGGCGGGGAACGACGAGGACACCCACCGACGGGAGCCGTCTGGGCGACGCAGAAAGCGATGGTGGCCCGACGCTCGGCGCGGGCCCGATGAGCGTCAGACATGGACGCGACGGTCGGAGGAGAGCGGAGCGGTGGAAGACATATTCTGGTGCACCCCTACCCGGCAGACCCTTAAGGTTCGAACTCTGGGGTGCGCGCGGAGATTATGCCCTCTACCTCTCCGTCTCGCAAGGATCTAAACTACAGAAAGAACAGCACAAGAGACACAGAGTTTATACTGGTTCGGGCCACCGATGTGGTGTAATACCCTACTCCAGTGTGGTGTGTGGATTGCCTCTTGGGCTGATGATGACGAACAGTACAAGGGAGAACAGCCTCGCGAGGGTCTGTTCTTGGCTAGGGGGATGAACTGCTAAGGGGAGTTCAGCCGCCCTTCTCTCTCTTTCTCTACTTGTTCTCTGCTTGCTCAGATTCTAGGTTCTTCCGGCCTGATTGCCCGATGCTAACTTGCTAGACTCCTCGATCTCTAGATGCCTCTACCCTGGGGGTGGCTATTCCTATTTATAGGCAAAGGCCCTGGGCCTCTTCCCAAATATTGAGCGGGAAGGGCGCCAACAATTGGCCAATTTGAAGGGGAACAGCTGGTACACTTATCCTGACTAAAGTTGGTCCTCGCCTGCCAAAGGCCCTGTGGTGACGCCGTTCTAGGCTCCACGATGACCTCCTTCCCACCGTTGGACTGGTCTTGGTCTCGTTGCACCAAAATGGGTGTCTTTGCTTGATCCTCTCGCCTGCGCTTGCCCCCTTTGCACCAAATAGGAAAGGGAGACGCTGCGCGGGCTGGCGCCTGCCTGGCACCCTCGATCGTCATGGCTTGCGTCATGGGCACCTCGCGAGGTACCCGCCTTGAACTCTCCGCCTCCTCGTGAGCTAGCCTGAGGAGGCTGCGCCTGAGGAAGCGCCGTGTCGTCCGCCCCGCGAGGCTTGGCCCCTCGCGAGGGTCTTGAGTCTCGTGTTGATGAATATGTGCCGCGCTGGGCCCCCATTTGAGCCACGCCGCAGGCCGCAGGCAGGCAAGTCTGGGGACCCCCGTTCCCAGAACGCCGACAGAAAATGCTGAAGAAAATGGTGCTGAAGAAAATGGTGCTGAAGAAAATGCTGATCAAATTCCTTGACAACAACCAGCTCATCCTCGCGTCGCAAAAGAAGTGCAAGTTGAAAAGATCATCGATGACATTGAAGCACCTGGTCCTCTCACATGCTCAAGAGCTTCACATTTATCTAACTTTTGTGGGCACTATGCTTTTGTCTCTATTACAGAGCCCACTAAGGTAGATGAAGCATTTCTGGAGCCTGAGTGGATTTAGGCCATGCAAGAAGAATTACATCAGTTTGAGCACAACAATGTCTGGGAACTGGTCAAACGTCCAGATCCTCGCAAGCACAATATCATTGGCACAAAGTGGATGTACCGCAACAAGCAAGATGAAAATGGCCTTGTGGTGAGGAATAAGGCATGGCTAGTAGCTCAAGGCTACACACAGGTTGAAGGAATTGATTTCGATGAAACTTTTGCACCTGTTGCTAGACTTGAGGCTATTCGCATATTACTTGCTTATGCTAACCATCATGATATCACTTTATATCAAATGGATGTGAAAAGTGTATTCCTCAATGGTAAGCTTGAGGAAGAAGTATATGTTGCTCAACCCCCAGGTTTTGAAGATCCAAAGCATCCTGACAAAGTCTTCAGACTCAATAAGGCCCTCTATGGCCTCAAGCAGGCCCCTCGGGCGTGGTATGATACTTTGAAGGAATTCCTCATGAAGAAAGGCTTCAAACCCGGTTCACTCGACCCTACTCTTTTCACTACATCTTATGATGGTGAACTGTTTGTGTGCCAAATATATGTTGATGATATTATCTTTGGTTGTACTGACCAACGTTATAGTGATGAATTTGCCTATATGATGAGTGAAGAATGTCAAATGTCTATGATGGGAGAATTGAAATTCGTCTTAGGTCTTCAAATTCATCAACAATGCAATGGCATATTCATAGCTCAGGAGAAATACCTCAAGGATGTACTGAGGAAATTTGGCATGCAAGATTGCAAAGGCGTCAAAATTCCAATGCCCACAAATGGCCATCTATGCACTGATGAAAATGGTATTGACTTCGATCATAAGGTATACCGCTCCATGATTGGTTCTTTATTGTACTTATGTGCATCTAGGCCAGATATTATGCTTAGTGTTTGCATGTGTGCCCGATTTCAAGCTACACCGAAGGACTCACACTATAAGGCTGTGAAGCATATTCTTCGATATCTAGCTCACACACCATCACTTGGATTATGGTACCCCAAGGGCTCGGCTTTTGATCTCATTGGATATTCTGACTCTGACTATGCTGGTGATCGTGTGGACCGCAAGTCAACATCTGGTACATGTCATTTCCTTGGATGATCTTTGGTCTGTTGGTCCTCGAAGAAATAGAACTGCGTATCACTGTCTACTGCTGAGGTTGAGTATATTCCTGCTGGTTCTTGCTGTGCTCAATTGCTGTGGATGAAGCAAACTCTCAAGGACTACGGCGTCAATGTGAAGAATGTGCCTCTCTTCTGTGACAATGAGAGTGCCATCAAGATTGCTCACAAAGACAAAGCACATTCAGATTCGTCATCATTTTCTTCGTGATCATGTGTTGAAGGGTGACATTTCTATTGAGCATGTAAAGACTGAAGAACAACTAGCCCATATCTTCACAAAGCCCTTGGAGGAGAAGAGATTTAGCAAGTTGCGGTGTGAGATAAATATCTTAGAATCTTCGAATATTCTTTGAAAAGGACACTCATCCTAACACTTATGCAAAATTGATGACTTAGATGTGCAACACATGAAGAAACGTTTTTCTTCAATCAATGAAGAATAACACTCTAAGTGTGAAGAAATTAACGAAGAATTTGATTCTCAGAACCCTAAGACAATTGTACGCGGTGTCTGAAATCATCATTCTTATACGGTGGGTCACGCCACCACCAAAAGTTGAAAATCTTCAAATTTGAGTTTTTCTTCAGTTTTGAAATTCCTCAGTTGTTGATTTTCTTCAACTTTGCATTGTCTTCACTGTTTCCGTCGTTTTTCTTCATTGGCTATATATATATATATATATATATATATATATATATATATATATATATATAGAGTATTCGTCACCCTGGGTGAGGAATAGTTATTCTTCACCCCCCTCTATTTTATCATCAATGCACTGTAATTTTACGTTCCGTAAGTTTTGTCTTATTTCCGACGTAAAAAGAGACCATAAGAAAATATTTAATCACCGTAAAATATATTTTATGTTATGTAAAATTACAAACGTAAAAACATAGTGTAAAATACACATAAACTGCAAATTTTCTTGTCTTATGACCTATATTTTTAATTTTTTATGCCAAATTTTTACGTAGTGAATCAATAGGAATGTAACTATTTGAATTCCAAACGTAATTTAATTATGATATGATCGTAATATTACCTCGGGTGAAGAATAACTTATTCTGCGCCCTCGGTGATGAATAGTAACACTATATATATGAGTCTATGTCCTCTACAACATTCACTTATTGCTATTTCTTCAAGTTGCTTTTTCTTCTAAGTGAATGTGATCGGGCCCTTCCCCCTCTATGCTAAACTCAACCCAATCTATTCACAAATTCTTCATGTGCGTTCTATTTGAAACTCGTTCAAAATCTTCACTGTGTCCTTGTCAGCTGAAGAATTTGCGAACGCAACGTTAAAACTTATCTTATCCAAAATTTTCGGTTTTGCCGCACAAACCGTTCCGCATCCCACGGAAATACTTATCTATTCGCCCACGATCTCACATGATCTCCACTTCTTAGTACGTGGGTGAGACATGTCAAGCGAATGAGAGGGGTCAGGGGCACGTTCGTCCAATTTCCTTGGGCGAACAGTTTTTCACCATGGCTATTAATACCCCCTCCTCTTCTTCACATCTCTTTTACTCCGCTCGACCTCACTCTAGCTTGAGCTTCTCAAACTCTAGCGCGGCCGCTACTTCATCGTCGCCGGTGAGGAAGAGCTTCACTGCCTCGACCTTGTCGCCGTCATACTCGCGCCGGCCGCGGAAGTCTTCTCTCCGCCGCCGCCGTAGCCGTCTTGATCTGCCAAGTTAGGGCGTGGAATATCTGCACTGACGAACTTCACATCTCCTCATCCCAGTTCGTCATGTTCTTCATCCAGGGTAATTAAAAGTTACTTTTACTGCCCTCTTTGATTCAAATGTTTTCTACAAAATCTTCAAAGGTGTTTTTCTTCAAATTCTCACACACTAAACACCTCACAGTTCATCTGTTCTTGATTCATTTCTCTAAGCTCTATTTTTCTTCAAGATTCCTCAGTTGTGTGGATTTTTGGTCTATACAACTCTGGAACCTAAGACAAAGAACGCTTAGTGAAATTCTTCAAGACTCATCTGGTCAAATTCCTCAAACTTGTTCATGATGCAAAACCTTCTGAGAACGCATATGACCTCTCCAAATTCCTTGCAACTATACTCTATTCACAGGTACTCATGTCCGCTGCTGAATCACTAGGTTCTCATCAACTTAACTCATTTGCAGCGTTCAATTGTTCAAATTCCTCACCTGAAGAAAATGGTTGATGGAAAGAAGCCACAGAAAGGAGGAAAGAGGCCTGAGGTCAACACTGCTTTTGAAATCCTTGAGGACATCTATGCTGGGTACTGCACACCCCCCGAGGAAGATAAAAATCAGCGCAAGGTGCGCATTCAAAAGATAGAGAGGAGATGGGCAAGAGAGTGGAGGGAGTACAGATATGTTACTCCAAAGTACATGAAGAAAATCGTTGTTACCCCTCCATTCTCAAGACCTCCATTGGCACCTGGCCAAGAAGCAGATCCCACCAGCCTCAAGGGCGATGAGGACTATCCTGAAGAATGGGCCAAGCGCCATGCCAAGTTGGCCAAACAGGCAAAAGATGCAGTGAGGAAATTCAACGAAGACTCTGCTGCTGAGGCCTCTGTAAAACTGAAGAAGGCCATGTCAAAGAAGCCTGCTCACAAGCCAAGTGCATCTTCTTCAATGCCCTCACGGCCGAGTTCCTCAGCTATGCCCTCATGGCCAGAATCCTCAAAGCCCTCACGGCCAATTCCTCACGCTACTCCTGCTCCTCCAAAATCCTCAGCTCCTCCAGTCAAGTCCTCAGCTGCTCTGACCAAATCCTCTGCACCTGTGCATCTTGACACGTGCCAAAGGACCACAGGCATCTCTATTGCCTCACGAGCATCTGCTAGTTCCTCAGCTCCACCAAATTCTTCAACTGGCCCCTCTCTGCTGAAGAAAAAGGCCACTGCTGGACGAGGCACTAGACCAAGTCCACGCAACAAGCAGGTCGCCTTTCAAGTGTCGTCTGATGAAGACGAAGCTGATGATGAAGAACTTGCTGAAATCATTAGAGACAGACAAGTCAAGGCCACTAGAGCCAAAGGCAGCAATGTGCCATTACTTCTGGATCCAAAGCTGATCCAAGACTTCATTGACTTAGGGCACAAGGATCCCAATACATCCTTGCCGGAGATGAACCTCACTCCTGGTCAAAGTCATGTCTTGACTGCCTTCATTGAAGAAGAAAAGTGGAAATTTGAACAAGGAAGAAGAGTGAAGAAAGCGCAATACAAGAAAGAACGCTTTCTGAAGCAAAATGTCCTGAAGCTTTCCCCTGAAGAACTCATTGCCTTGCAAGCTGAGATCAAGCAACTGAGTGATGAATTTGATCGTTACTACGCTGACTGGCTTGGAGCCAAAGTCAGATTTGTCAAGATAACTGAAAAGTTCACGTCCAATGTTGCAGCCCCATCGCAACAAGAAATTCCTCAGGCTGAAGCATCTGCTCAGCCTATTGAAGAACATGCCAGCACCACTGATGAAAATCAGGCTGCTGAAGAAAATGTGAGTTCCAGGGATGATGACTGCATTCCAGCCGCTGATGAAATTGCCAGGGCATCCACTAGTGGTGTGCCTGAAGAACATGAAGAGGTCAGGGCAACTGCATCAGTTGTGCCTGAAGAAACTCAACCAAATTCCTCTGCTCCTCCTACGCCTACCCCAACTTCAATCCTTCCATCTGCTTCAGATGCGAAGAAGACTAAGGCTGCAGAGCGTGCAACGATGAAGAAAAGGAAGGCATCAACTTCATCAGATTCTTCAGCTCCGAAGAAGATGAAGCCTTTGACCAGTTTGTTTGCAAACCCCATTGATGCTGTTCCTATCTCAACCATGCCATCAAAGGACCTTGTTCCTTATGATGAAGAATATGTGATTCCTAACGAATCCGATGAAGAAAATCCTTCTGTTGCTTCGTCAGAGCAGTTGGATGAAGAAATTGAAGTGGATGCAATCCCTTCAACTCTAGTCATTTCCTCGCCTATGCCTCAGTTTACTGCTGAAGAGGCCGGCGTTGAAGAAATGGAAGAAGAAGATGTGGACATTGGTTGTACCACACATGTGCTAAATGATGACTTTTGGGAAAGTTAGGACCCCAACTCTCCACTGTTCACACCGTTGCAACTGATTCCTCAGTCCCCAGTAACTACAGTTCAAATGGGATCAGATGAACCTCATGCCATGCCGTCTGTCCATGAAGAAATTCCAGCCACTAGTGTTGAAGAAAATGTAAATGAAGAATTGAAGACCCAGGCTGTCACTGAAGAAGAAGCTGAAATTCCTCAGTATGTGGAGCCTGAGATTGCGATTCCTGAGGTAATAATGCAATTGACTGACACTCCTCAGCCCAAACCAAAGGATCCATTCACAAAGAAGCAGAAATTCAAGGCTGATGACTTCTTCAGCGAGCACGTGTTCTTCACTGACTATAATCCCTATGATTATGCTTGTCTTAGAAGGAAGCGTTTCTGGACCGCCAGCCAGGCCAACTTCTATTCTTCACTACTTTTCAACAAGGACAAAGTCTTCGACCACGAGCATATTCCTCATGTGGACATGGAATCACTGCCATGCTTCACTCCTGTCCTCAGTGTGCTTCATGACACATGCCTCCTCAACTTTTGCACAGACATAGTTGATTGGAATGAAGAGCTCATTCTTCAATTCTACGCAACACTGCACATCACAGGAGATGCTGGCGATGTGAACTCCCGGGTTTTGGACTGGATGACCGAAAACACTCACTACAAAGCACCGGCCTCTGAATTACTTCACGCCCTGCCCATCAGTCCTCCACCTAAAGGAGCTCGTTGCATGTACCAAGAGCCTGAGCTTACAGATCACTATATGCAAGTACTGATGAAGCCATTGAAACCTGGTCAAGCCTCAAGGACAAAATTCCTCGTGAAGGACTTCCAGTATGTACCAAGGACAGTCTATCGCATTCTGGCGAAGACTATGAGTCCAATCAAAGGCCATGACTCATCTGATGAGGAAATTGTTGGCATCATGAAGAATCTGGTTTTCAACATCATTCATGGCATACCTGTCAACTATCATGATTTCTTCATGAGGACTCTGGCAAATGTTGCACTTTCTCCGTTTGAGCTGAAGCCTTATGCACCTTGGATTATGAGATTCCTTAGGACAAGGTCTTCACTCAACTACAAGGCTCATTTTCAGAATCACCTCAGCTACTTGCCCCCGATTGAAATCCTCAAGCGGACCTATTCCTCAACTGATGAAAAGGGCAAGGCACCAGCTGTTATTGATGAAGGCATTCGTCCATTGGATGGTCAGTTTCGCAAAGCTGCATCTTATTCCACAATGATGACTCTGCCACTCATGATTCTGCTGCCCATGCCTCCAAGCCAAATCCTCAAGCCACTGCTCCTCGTGTGATGACTGACCGTGAGCTTCTGCTTAGTCTTCACCAGAAGGTGGATCGAAACCATAAATGGGTTAAGCTTCAGTTTGGTTCAATTCTTCACAACATGACTGCTATACATAATGCAGTGAAGAAAAACCACTACTACCTCCATGAAGTCTTTGGTCGCACTTGGGCTATTCTGTCACATGTATATGGTGAAGAAGATCTGAAGAAAATGGGTCTCAAGGAAGATTTTGACTGGTCTGCTCCTCCACCAAAGAAATACAAGAAGGTCAAGGTTCCTTCCTTGGTGGCCAGCTCATATTCTTCATCGCGCGGCACCGATGAGCATGAAGACTTGGACGACACTGCGGCGGGCCCTACTACGACAAACGACCCCAACAACGTTGGCGCTCCTCCATCAACATGATATTCTTCAGGGGCGTTAGTCCTCATTTTCAACCCTTTTGGTCATTCGATGACAAAGGGGGAGAAATTTGAATTAGTCTTCAAGCGGGTCTATCTTATATGGGTGTTTTTTTTCTAAGTTACAACTCTCGTTCTTCTGATGACTTTGCTGGATCGAGTTGTAAACTTAAACTCTATGGTGGCCTGATACTTTTGCTGTGATTTTCTGCATGCTTTTTCCTCATTAATGCTTATGCACGCATGCTGAATTACGCCAGTCACCATATTTCATCATGCATTTCAAATTCTTCATATTATATGTCAAATGCGTGTATGAATTACAAGATATAGGGGGAGATCTCCATGATTCTACTCTTCAAGTGTGCATTGCTTCAAAAGCAAATTCCTCACTATGCAAATCTTCAGGGGGAGTTCTTCTATATCTTGCAATCAAATTCCTCAATATCAGTATTTACACTTCATATGTTTATCCCCGTTGAAAACTTAACCTATATTGTCATCAATCACCAAAAAGGGGGAGATTGTAAGTGCATCTAGTGCCCCTTAGTGATTTTGTTGTATTGAAGACTTATAGGTTAAGGGACTAATGTGTTTATGAGTGTACACAGGTCTATAAGTCTATGAGAGTTTGATATTTACAGAGAATTTCGACCCCTAAAAATGAAGTTCTTCGACTGAAGACTTTGTATTTCTGAAGACTTTCTGAAGACTTTGAAAGTGAAGAAATTGGTGTGACCTTGAAGACTTGGAATTCATTCGAGGAATATGAAGCGTGAAGACTTTCATTTCCGTAGTTTCATTTTCTCTTTCTTGAGTCATAGGAAACACCGTATTGTTAAAGGGGGTCGAGGAAATACTAAGGAAAAAATTTCCAAGTGATGCTCAACTCAAAATCCTACACCTACCAATCCCTTCGAGTGAAGCCATTGGAAATCTCATATAGTTCAGTCATATTCTTCAGTGACTGAGACGAAGTTCTTCTGGTCTCTGAGGAATTTGTTCTGACTGAGGAGTTAGGAACTGGCCAGTGTGGATTGCCTACACAGTGAGGAACATGATAGCCCTGAGGAATTTGAGCCTAAAATTTCCAACCGTTGCTGTGCTACGCGCCAGCTGTCCCAAAATATCTACCCACCTAACGGTCATATCATTGAAGGGCATTTATGTCTTATCATGTCGGGCTGCTCCCTAGGCTATAAATAGCCGCCCCCTACAACCACTAGTTGGTTGGCTGCTCCGAGAGAAAATGACACTTGTCAATTGAGAGCATCCCATCCTCCGAGGACTTTGAGTGAAAATCATCAAGTGAGGAAAACCCAAACCCAAACACCTACAAACCCAAAGTGATTGAGCATCATTGAAGAGATTGATCCTGCGTGGATCCGACGCTTGTTACCTTTGAAGACTGTGCTTCTTCTAGACAGTTAGGCGTCATGGTCTAGGGCATCCAAGAGGAAATTGTGGATCGCCGAGTGACCGAGTTTGTGAAGGTTCAGAAGTCACTTGAAGACGTACCACGAGTGATTGGGTGAGGTCTGTCTGACCTTAGATCAAGGAGAATACGGTGATGACTGTGTGTCCTCAGGTTTAAATACCTAGCCACTCCAACTAGATGTACAACTGAGACAACAGTTGGAACTGGTCTACCAAATCATTGTCTTCACCAAGCCTACTGGTTCTATTTCCTCAACTCTTTCATTTCCTCATAACTGTGTTGAGCGCTTGTTCATATATGTGTTTGAAGACTTTGAATGAAGACTTTCTCAATTTCCTTAGTTCAATTTCTTCAGTCTGTTTGTCTTCATGCTGTGTTATCCTGTGTTTACGCTTTCTGTACTCTGTGCTTGTCTTCATTCTATCATGATGACCATGCTTGTGTTCTGCTATGTTTACTTTTGAGTACTTATTCTGCTGCAAGTAGTTCTTCGCTAAGGAATTTCCTCACCTGCAAATTACTCAGTGAAGAATTCATAAAAATCGCCTATTCACCCCCTTCTAGTCGATATAACGCACTTTCATTCTTATTTGTCAAAACTCATGGATTCCGACGAACAAGAGAGATACCAAGTGTGCTTGGACCAATATTCATAGCAACACTATCTCCATCGGCTTTGCTATTACCAGGTTGGGAACCAGCTTTCACACGTGGGCTATGCCTCTGTGTGCCATCAGGATTTCGATCTGACATCTTCCTCTTCAATACAACTTTCTTCTCCTTACCTGCATCACGAGTAAACACTTGCGTCAAACGAGTCTGCATCAGGTTTGTGTTCATAGGCATGTTAGTTCCATGAGATCCAACATCAATAGTTGAAAAGGCCACATCACCACCTTCATCACCTACACCTTTAGGAGCTTGAGCAACATCCTCATCGCTTCGTTGCACACAATAAACCTTTTGACGCCGTTCCAACTCCTTTCTCCTCTAAAAATCACACTTATTCTTTCTTATCCTTTCATCCTCGAGCTATAACTGTATAGGAACATCCTCAACGTGAGTAACAGGCTCAGTGCCATCAACACTCTGTGACTGAGTAACAGACAACTGCAAGCTCCCATCGCCATCATCAAAGTTAAGAGAATACATTCCATCATTAATATCTTTGACAACATCACCAATGTCCTCAGCAGCACCATGGCTGTCATTAACTGCATAAACCAATAACATAAGCACACACATATAAAATTAAAACGCAATTAACATTCAAGAGACAAGATAAATAAGGCACATAGCATCAGACACAAACAAAAGGAACAACTAATGTAACTATACGTATTTATGTATTCAAGGTTGTTTAAAAAAGAGCAAATATAAGGGAAACACCAGCAACACTCATAAGTTGTTCTAGAGGGTTTGGTATCTCAAAAATAACATTCACAAGATCTTGAAAGCGTTTTGAATTGTCAGAATCAGGAGGCACCGACACTCCAACATCTGCAACAACATCATAATTAGCAAAATGGTAAAAAAAAGAAAAGTACATGAACAAGCAATCAGTTCAACTATATGAACACTACAAGTGCACCCAGTAAAACAATATCACCCCACCACTGGCACACCAAACTTCAAAATGACAACTCTTTCAACATCATAATAGTTCTTCTCAGACTACTACAAACTATTCAAATGCCAGGACAATATTTCAAACTACACATGGTGATCAGTACTGCAACCTGTCTGTAGTTCACAACAACCTAAAAAATAGACACACCACACATTCGAGGGCAAAAATTAACAACAATCAAAATCCATACAACTTGTAAAGTCCATGCGACAACACCTATACAGCTAAAAACCTATTAAGAACCAGATCTGATAAAACATTATCTGAATTACAGGAAAATCACCTGCATTCAACTTGTCTGGACTGGATGATGTACCCATTGAGATCTACAGACCCTAAAATCTGCCGAACCAGATCTGCAAGACACATGAAAAAAATTAGGGCTCTTACCTATTTCAGAAACGAAGCATGCCATACAAAGCAAAACTCTTACCAGCAAACACAAAATACACCACCAAATCCAGTATCACTGACGCGAACCGCTCGTTCTAGAGCAAAGGAACACTAGCGAATCCAGCCTGGGACAACACGAGAGCAATAACTTAGAAATACAAGGAAAATATGTACATAAGGGGATGCAAGGGGAGTCGATGGCAGAGCAAAAGGAGCAAACAGAGCAACCACACCTCCACCACCGGAGTTCATCCCGCCGCCGACGCTCCCGCGGCAAAACAGGAGAAGCAACTTCTATGTGAGAAGAGGACAGGAAGGGAACGAAGAAGGAATCGATTTGTGGAGCGGAGGGGAGAGAAAAGGGGGAGAGCGGAGGTTAAAGGTGAGTGGGAGACTGGGAGAAAACCGACGGCTAAAGCCCACAATCGTGGCAAAGCCCACTATCTATGGGTAGTTACTAAAGATAATAGCAAAAATTAAATAGAATAAAAAAATTAATATAGAGGGAGAAAACAAACGACTAAAGTACACATAATAACTAACAACAGTACAATAAAAATTATCAAAAAGTACAAATGAAATAACGCTTCATAACGGTGCTGGTATTCCCCCTAAAAAAAGATAAGATAATGGGGGCAAGTCATGTTACGGACTCGCCTCCGCATGCGACGCCGCGGCACGCCGCGTCGTCGCATGCTATGGCTCGTTCCTGGCTCGGCCTCGCCGGGATGGGGGAGGGGGGTCCTGACCCCCCGGCTTGGCCTCGCGCTAATGCGACAGTGCGTTCGTTTGACAGGCGTAGCGCGGTTATTCTGTTCCCCCCCCCCCCACAAGCACCCACACACCCTAAGATAGATAATGGGGGCAAGTCCATACAAGGAAGATGAGTCAGTACAACTATCCCACTCGGTGAGGGGCTGATTTTCCCCCTAAAAAGATAAGATAATGGGGGAAAGTCATGTTACGGACTCGCCTCCGCATGCGACGCTGCGACACGCCGCATCGTCGCCTGCTACAACTCGTTCTTGGCTCGGCCTCGCCGGGATGGGGTACGGGGTCCCGACCCCCTCCCCCCGGCTCGGCCCCTCTCTAACGCCGCAGTGCGCTCGTTTAACAGGTGTAGTGCGGTTATTCTGTTTCCCCCACACACGCACCCACACACCCTAAGATAGATAATGGGGGCAAGTCCATACAAGGAAGATGTGTCAGTACAACTATTCCCCTCGCTGCGGAGCTGGTTTTTCCCCTAGAAAAGATAAGATAATGGGGGCAAGTCCATACAAGGAAGATGTGTCAGTACAACTATGCCCCTCTGTGCGGTGTTGGTTTTCCCCCTAAAAAAGATAAGATAATGGGGGCAAGTCCATACATGGAAGATGTGTCAGTACAACTATGCCCCTCGATGCAGTGCTAGTCTTTCCCCTAAAAAAGATAAGATAATGGGGGCAAGTCATGTTACGGACTCGCCTCCGCATGCGACGCCGCGGCACGCCGCGTCGTCGCCTGCTACGGCTCGTTCCTGGCTCGGCCTCGCCGGGATGGGGAAGGGGGGTCCCGACCCCCCCTCCCCCAGCTCAGCCTCGCGCTAACGCGGCAGTGCGCTCGTTTGACAGGCGCAGTGCAGTTATTCTGTTTCACCCCCATATGCACCCACACACCCTAAGATAGAAAATGGGGGCAAGTCCATGCAAGGAAGATGTGTGAGTACAACTATGCCCCTCGGTGCGGTGCTAGTTTCCCCCCAAAAAGGATAAGATAATGGAGGCAAATCATGTTACGGACTCGCCTCCGCATGCGACGCCACGGCGTCGCCTGCTACGGTTCGTTCCTGGCTCGGCCTGGCCGGGATGGGGGTGGGGGTTCCCTTCCCCCGGCTCGGCCTCGTGCTAACACGGTAGTTCGCTCATTTGATAGGCGTAGTGTGGTTATTCTGTTTCACCCCACATGCACCCACACACCCTAAGATAGATAATGGGGTCAAGTCCATACAAGAAAGATGTGTCCGTACAACTATGCCCCTCGGTGCGGTGCTGTTATTCCCCTACAAAAGATAAGATAATGGGGGCAAGTCATGCTACAGACTCGCCTCCGCATGCGACGCCGTGGCACGCCGCGTCGTTGCCTGCTACGGCTCGTTCCTGGCTCTGCATCGCCGGGATGGGGGAGGAGGGTCCCGACCCCCCGTCCCCCCTGCTCGGCTTGCACTAACGCGGCATTGCCCTCGTTTGATAGTCGCAGTACGGTTATTTTGTCCCCCCACACGCACCCACACCCTAAGATAGATAATGGGGGCAAGTCCATACAAGGAAGATGTGTTAGTACAACTATGCCCCTCGGTGCGGTGCTGATTTTTCCCCTAAAATAAGATAAGATAATGGGGCAAGTCCATACAAGGAAGATGTGTCAGTACAACTATGCCCCTCGGTGCGGTGCTGGTTTTCCCCCTTAAAAAAGATAAGATAATGGGGGCAAGTCATGTTATGGACTCGCCTCCGCATGCGACGCCGCAGCACGCCGCGTCGTCGCGTGCTACGACTCCTTCCTGGCTCGGCCTCGCAGGGATGGGGGAGGGGGGTCCCGACCCTCCCTCCCTCCGGGCTCGGCCTCGCGCTAACACGGCAGTGCGCTCGTTTGACAGGCGCAGTGCAATTATTCTGTTTCCCCCCAACATGCACCCACACATCCTAAGATAGATAATGGGGGCAAGTCCATACATGGTAGATGTGTCAATAAAACTATGCCCCTCGGTGCTGTGCTGGGTTTTCCCCTAAAAAAGATAAGACAATGGGGGCAAGTCATGTTACGAACTCGCCTCCGCATGCGACGCCGTAGCACACCCCGTCGTCGCCTACTACGGCTCGTTCCTGGCTCGGCCTCGCCGGGATGGGGGAGGGGGTCCTGACCCCCTCCCCCCCGGTTTGGCCTCACGCTAACGTGCCAGTGCGCTTGTTTGACAGGCGCAGTGCCGTTATTTTGTCCCCCCGTCACACACACCCACACACACTAAGATAGATAATGGGGGCAAGTCCATACAAGGAAGGTGTGTCAGTACAACTATGCCCCTCGGTGCGTTGCTGGTTTTCCCCAAAAAAAGATAAGATAATGGGGGCAAGTCCATACAAGGAAGATGTGTCAGTACAACTATGCCCCTCGGTGCGGTGTTGTTTTTCCCCCTAAAAAAGATAAGATAATGGGGGCAAGTCCATACAAGGAAGATGTGTCAGTACAATTATGCCCCTTGGTGCGGTGCTGGTTTTTCTTCTAAAAAGATAAGATAATGGGGGCAAGTCCATACAAGGAAGATGTGTCAGTACAACTATGCCCCTTGTTGCGGTGTTGGTTTTCCCCCTAAAAATAAAAGATAATGGGGGCAAGTCATGATACGGACTCGCCTCCGCATATGATGCTGCGGCACGCCGCGTCGTCTCCCGCTACGACTCGTTCCTGGCCCGGCCTCTCCGGGATGGGGGAGGGCGGTCGTGACCCTCCCTCCCCCAGCTCGGCCTCGCGCTAACGCGGCCGTGCGCTTGTTTGACAGGCGCAGTGCGGTTATTCTGTTCCCCCAACACGCACCCACACACCCTAATATAAATAATGGGGGCTTGTCCATACAAGGTAGATGTGTTAGTACAACTTTGCCCTCGGTGTGGTGCTGGGTTTTCCCCTAAAAAAGATAAGATAATGGGGGCAAGTCATGTTATGGACTCGCCTACGCATGCGACGCCGTGGCACGCTACGTCGTTTCCAGCTACGGCTCGTTCCTGGCTCGGCCTCGCCGGGATGGGGGAGGGGGGTTCCGACCCCCTCCTCACGACTCGGCCTCGCGCTAACTCGGCAGTGCGCTCATTTGACAGGCGCAATGCGGTTATTCTGTTTCCCCTCACACGCACCCACACACCCTAAGATAGATAATGGGGGCAAGTCCATAAAATGAAGATGTGTCATTAAAACTATGCCCCTCGGTGCGGTGCTGGTTTTTCCCGTAAAAAAGATAAGATAATGGGGGTAAGTCATGTTACGGACTCGCCTCCGCATGCGACGCGGCGACACGCCATGTCTTCGCCTGATAAGACTCGTTCCTGGCTCGACCTCGCTAGGATGGGGGAGGGGGGTCCCGACCCCCTCCCCCCTGACTCGGCCTCGCGCTAACCCGGCAGTGCGCTCGTTTGACAGGCGCATTGTGGTTATTCCGTTTCCCCCCACACGCACCCACACACCCTAAGATAGATAATGGGGGCAAGTCCATACAAGGAAGATGTGTCAGTATAACAATGCCCCTCGGTGCGGTGCTGGCTTTTCCGATAAAAAAGATAAGATAATGTGGGCGAGTGCATACAAGGAAGATGTGTCAGTACAACTATGCCCCTTGGTGCGGTACTGGTTTTTCCCCTAATAAAAGATAAGATAATGGGGGCAAGTCCATACAAGGACGATGCGTCAGTACAACTATGCCCTTCGGTGCGGTGCTGATTTTCCCCCTAAAAAAATAAGATAATGGGGGTAAGTCCATACAAGGAAGATGTGTTAGTACAACTATGCCCCTCGGTGCGGTGCTGGTTTCCCCCTAAAAAAGATAAGATAATGGCGGCAAGTCATGTTACGGACTCGCCTCCTCATGCGACACCGCGGCACGCTGCGTCGTCGCGTGCTACAGCTCGTTCCTGGCTCGGCCTCACCGGGATGGGGGAGGAGGGTCCCTCCCCCCGGCTCAGCCTCGCGCTAACGCGGAAGTGCGCTCGTTTGTCAGGTGCAGTGCGGTTATTCTGTCCCCCCCCACACACACACACGCACCTACACACCCTAAGATATACAATGGGAGCAAGTCCATAAAAGGAAGATGTGTCAGTGCAACTATGCCCTCGGAACGCTGCTGGTTTTTCCCCTAAAAAAGATAAGATAAAGGGGGCAAGTACATACAAGGAAGATGTGTCAGTACAACTATGCCCCTTGGTGCGGTGCTGGTTTTTTCCCTAAAAAAGATAAGATAATGACTCGCCTCCGCATGCGACACCGCGGCACGCTGCGTCGTCGCCTGCTACGGCTCGTTCCAGGCTCGGCCTCGCCGGGATGGGGGGAGGGGGGTCGACCCCCCTCCCCCGGCTCGGCCTCGCGCTAACGCGACAGTGCGCTCGTTTGACTGGCGCGGTGCGGCTATTCTGTTTCCCCCCAACACGCACCCTCACGCCCTAAGATAGATAATGGGGGCAAGTCCATACAAGGAATATGTGTCAGTACAACTACGCCCCTCGGTGCGGTGCTGGTTTTTCCCATAAAAAAGATAAGATAATGGGGGCAAGTCCATACAAGGAACATGTGTTAGTACAAACATGCCCCGCGGTGCAGTGCTGGTTGTCCCGCTAAAAAGAGAAGATAATGGGGGCAAGTCATGTTATGGACTCGCCTGCGCATCCTACGCCGCGGCATGCCGCATCGTCGCCTGCTACGCCTCGTTCCTGGCTCGGCCTCGCCGGGAGGGGGGTCGGGGCGACCCCCTCCCCCCAGCTCGGCCTCGCGCTAACGCAGCAGTGCGCTCCTTTGACAGGCGCAGTGCGGTTATTCTGTTTCCCTCCCCACACGCACCCACACACCTTAAGATAGATAAAGGGGGCAAGTCCATAAAAGGAAGATGTGTCAGTACAACTATGCTCCTCGGTGTGGTGCTGGTTTTTCCCTAAAAAGTATAGATAATGTGGGCAAGTCATGTTACGGACTCGCCTCCGCATGGGACGCCGCGGCACGCTGCCTCGTTGCCTGCTACGGCTCGTTCCTGGCTCGACCTCTCCGGGATGGGGGAGGGGGTCGACCCCCATCCCTTGGCTCGGCCTCGCGCTAACGCGACAGTGCTCTTGTTTGACAGGCGCGGTGCGGTTATTCTATTTCCCCCCAACACGCACCCACATGCCCTAAGATAGATAATGGGGGCAAGTCCATACAAGGAAGATGTGTCAGTACAACTACGCCCCTCGGTGCGGTGCTGGTTTTTCCCATAAAAAAGATAAGATAATGGGGGCAAGTCCATACAAGGAACATGTGTCAGTACAACTATGCCCCTCGGTGCAGTGCTAGTTTTTTCCCAAAAAAAGATAAGATAATGGGCGCAAGTCATGTTACGGACTCGCCTCCGCATGCGACGCTGCGGCACGCCACATCGTCGCCTGCTACGGCTCGTTCCTGGCTCGGCCTCGCCGGGAGGGGGGTCGGGGCGATCCCCCTACCCCCGGCTCGGCCTCGCGCTAACGCGGCAGTGCGCTCGTTTGCTTCATATCTTTGATGTGCCACAGAAGTTCAGGGTGATGAGCCTCATGGTAGAGACCATTAAGAGGACTGCAGCAGATCAGAAGAGGAGGTGTGGTTATGCCCCTCACATCCAAGAGTTGATTAACTCAAAAATGGGCACATGCATATACTTATTGGACAAGGAACATTTGCCTATTCATCCAGATTTTTAAGACAACCAAGTTGTGATGAATGAAAATGAACCATCATCAGCTCATGCTCAAGCAAAGAAGGAGAAGGCAAGGAAGGAGAAAGCTGCCAAGATGCCAACTCAAGAGGAGGCATCTGAGTATTTCGTGAAAACCAAGTAGGAGCAGCTTAGTTACTTGATTGCATCTACACTGAGGATTGAGAAAGGACTGGCCACCCTCACTCAGAATCAGGAGAGCTTAGAGAGAATCATGGAACAAAAGTTCCATGACTTGGATGTAAAAGTAACAGAGATTCAGTCTGCAGTGGAGCAACTTCAAGATGACATGCAGGAGAGGAAAGGGAAGACTACAACTGATGCATTTGCCAGAGTGCCACAAGCTCAGAGGTCAACTGCAGTGCCAGTTCCTGACACCAGAGCCACCACCTCAGCTCCAGCTACAACACCAACCCAACCAGCTCCAGCATCCACTTCAGCTCCAGCTCCAACCACTTCAACAGAAGCCTTCGTCCTTGGAGTGATCCAGACTCCTCCACCACCAGAAGATCAAGCCTGAGAGTCGATCTAGCACTATGCATTTTCTAGGAACTTTTTGGTAACTTGTTGCCAAAGGGGGAGGAAAATGTGTAGATCATAGGCTTCGAGAGAGAGAGAGAGTGTTGCTTTTATTCTCTCTTGCTTTATTTGGTGGTTTCTCAAACTTTGTTTGATTTTGGTTGAGATACTATGATATGCTTGTGAGACATTGATGATCATGTGTTTGATCATAAGCTACACTTATGCATGCTTGATATTATCCTATCTATCTTATGTGATCATTCACTTTTCTTGGTGATGAGTGCATGTATTAAATTCTTATCATTTTGAGCGCTCCACCAAGATGTATGTGACATGGAAGAGTAACCCATGATTCTAACTCTTTGTGCATTTGCAGTCCAAAGCAAACTTTAAAATATGCACAAATTTAGGGGGAGCTCTTACTTATCACATACTTCTCAAAGCGACGATATATTTCATTCTTATTATCATTTGTCGAAGCTTTGATCTATATGTTGTCATCAATTACCAAAAAGGGGGAGATTGAAAGTGCAACTATCCCTAGGTGGTTTTGGTAATTCATAACAACACATAGCTCATTGAGCTAATGCTATTCCAAGATGATTATTTCAGGAAAGCTCAATTATTGTTATGGCATGGATGATGAAAGTGGATCCCTCAAAATGCTAAGGACAAAGGATTGGATCAAGCTCATAACCTCAAGACTCTTCATTTTATATTTTAGTGATCCAAGATCACAATGAGTCTTTAGGAAAAGCCAATACTATCAAGGAGGGATGAGGTGTTGCTTAATGAGCCTCTTGCTTCATGTGCTTAGTGATATGCTCCAAAACCCTCAACTACTTTCCCACATCCACATTTGACCTAAACCCAAAGCCAAACTCGGACCTACCGATTCTTTCAATCCGACGCCACCGAGTTTCACATGTCATAGCCACTGCCAAACCCTAAGCAAATCGGTTTTATCGATAGGGATCTCGGTGTCACCGAGATGGGATTGCAATTTCTCTGTTTCCTTTTCGTAACTTTTCGGTCTCACCGAAAGAGAGGATCGGTCCCACCAAGAATGCAATGTAAACTCTCTGTTTCCTTTTTTGTAACTTTTCGGTCTCACCGAAAGAGCAAATCGGTCCCACCGAGTTTACCTGACCAACTCTCTGGTTAGCTTATTACCAAATCGGTCTCATCGAGTTTGTGTAATCGGTCTCACCGAGATTATGTTATGCCCTAACCCTAACCATATCGGTCCTACCGAGTTGCATGTCAGTCCCACCAAAAATCTCTAACGGTCACTAGGTTTACTAAATCGATCCGACCGAGTTTGTTGATTCGGTCCCACCGAGATTGGTAAATTGTGTGTAACGGTTGGATTTTGTGTGGAGGCTATATATACCCCTCCACCTCCTCTTCATTCGTTGAGAGAGCCATCAGAACACATCTACACTTCCAACTCATATGTTCTGATAGAGAACCACCTACCCTTGTGTTGAGCTCAAGATATTCCATTCCTACCATATGACTCTTGGTCTCTAGACTTTCCCAAGTTGCTTTCCACTCAAATCTTCTTTCCACCAAATCCAAATCCTGTGAGAGAGAGTTGAGTGTTGGGAAGACTATCATTTGAAGCACAAGAGCAAGGAGTTCATCATCAACACACCATTTGTTACTTCTTGGAGAGTGGTGTCTCCTAGATTGGCTAGGTGTCACTTGGGAGCCTCCGACAAGATTATGGAGTTGAACCAAGGAGTTTGTAAGGGCAAGGAGATCGCCTACTTCGTGAAGATCTACCGCTAGTGAGGCAAGTCCTTCGTGGGCGATGGCCATGGTGGGATAGACAAGGTTGCTTCTTCGTGGACCCTTCATGGGTGGAGCCCTCCGTGGACTCGCACAACCGTTACCCTTCATGGGTTGAAGTCTCCATCAACGTGGATGTAGGATAGCACCACCTAACCGAACCACGCCAAAAACATCCGTGTCTCCAATTGCGTTTGAATTCTCCAAACCCTTCCCTTTACATTCTTGCAAGTTGCATGCTTTACTTTCCGCTGCCTATATACTCTTTGCATGCTTGCTTGAATTGTGTGATGATTGCTTGACTTGTCCTAAAAGTAGCTAAAATCTGCCAAACCATAAAATTGGGAAAAGGTTAAGTTTTTATTGGTCAAGTAGTCTAATCACCCCCCTCTAGACATACTCTTGATCCTACAAGTGGTATTAGAGCTTTGGTCTCCATTTGCTTTGATTTCCATAGCTTTTGGTAGTCATAGCCTTGGTTTCACAACCTAGGAGAGTATGGCGTCTAGCGAGGGAAATTATCACCGTAGAGGTCCTTACTTTGATGGTACTAATTTTGCTAGTTGGAAGCATAAAATGAAAATGCATATTCTCGGACATAACCCCGCCGTTTGGGCTATTGTGTGTGCTGGCTTGCAAGGTGACTTCTTTGATGGGAAAGAACCAAACTATGAAGCTACCGCGGAAGAGTTGAAGATGCTGCAATACAACGGTCAAGCTTGTGATATTCTCTTCAACGGATTGTGCCCCGAAGAATTCAACAAAACCAGCCGTCTTGAGAATGCAAAGGAAATTTGGGATACTTTGATTGATATGCATGAAGGTACCGACTCCGTCAAGGAATCCAAATTGGATGTGCTTCAAAGTCAACTTGACAAGTTCAAAATGAAGGATGGTGAAGGTGTCGCTGAAATGTACTTTAGGCTTGCTCTCATCACAAATGAGACTGCCGGCTTAGGAAGTGAAGAGATGACCGATAGATTCATCATCAAGAAGATCCTAAGATCCTTGGATGGAAAATATGATACCGTGTGCACATTGATCCAAATGATGCCCAATTACAAAGAACTCAAGCCAACGGAGGTAATTGGAACAATTGTTGCTCATGAGATGTCACTCAAGGATAAAGAGGAACTTCACAACAAATCAAGTGGAGCTTACAAAGCCTCATGTGAAGCCCCCACATCATCAAGTGAGAAACAAACCTTCAATGAAGAATTGAGCTTAATGGTGAAGAACTTCAACAAGTTCTACAAGAGTAGAAGCAAAGATAGAAGCTCCAAGTCAAGGTCCTACAATGACAAAAGATCTTCTAGTCGAGAGTGAAACTGCTACAATTGTGGAAGACCCAGACACTACTCCAATGAGTGTACGACACCCTACAAAAGAAGAGAAGATTCTCCAAAAAGAAGAAGCAAAAGAGAAGAATCACCACCAAGAGAGAGAAGGAGTAGAGATGATCGTTATGAACGAAGATACTCACGGAGAAGCAAGGATTCAGAAAGAAAGGAAAAGTCATCAAGGAGCTACACAAAACAAAGACATCAAGCTCATGTTGGTGAATGGGTATCCGGCTCCGACTCCGACAACCACTCCGAGAGAAGTTATCACTCTGATTCCGAATATACTCAAGATGAAGGTGTTTCCGGTCTAGCACTTGTGTCAACCAACTCCTACGACATATTTGACTCACCAAATGAAGGAATTAAAAGATGCTTCATGGCCAAAGGTCCTAAGGTAACACACCCCGAGTATGTTGATTTCAATAGTGATGAAGATGACTTGTTAGGTGATGATGATTTACTTGTTGACAACTCTAGTGATGAATACTATGATGAAACGTCAATTAATCATGCTAATCAAGATAAAACGAATGGCAATGATAAGGAGAAGATTGAGGCTCTAACTAAAGAACTAAACACTCTTAAGTTAGCTCATGAAACTATCTTCGAAGATCATCGAGAACTTTTAAGAGCTCATGAGAAGTTATGCTTTGGAAAGCTCAATCTTGAGCAAGAGCATGAGTTTTTAAAGGCAATCAATGATGATCTTCGCAAGAAAAGTTCTTCTTACATTGCCAAGCGTTTACTCTTATCCACTTACATGCCTCAAGTCAAGTCTAGTAACAAGAACAAAAAAGATTCTTCCTCTAGTTGTTACAATGATCATGTTAAATCCAATATTGTTGCTTCTAGTAGTTCTCTTGATTCCACTAATGATTCTCTTAGCCAAGTTACACTTGAGCAAGAAAATAGCTTATTGAAGGGAATTATAGAGAAAGGAGTCTACAAGAGCCTTGCCGGGAGTAAGCAATTCGAGGAAATTGTACGCAAGCAAGGAAGACACCGGAAGAATCAAGGTGTTGGTTTTGAACGAAAGTTCAATGCCAATGGAGTTGAGTGGGAAGAACATCAATACCCCAAGACAAAGTTTGTTCCTCAATAAGAGAAGTATGATCCTACTTCCTTCAAGGGGACACAAGCTCAAGATGATCTTTCACCACAAGACCACAAGCAAAAAGGCAAGGACAAGCTTCAAGAGGAAATTGATGCATTTGAAGAAGCTCCTAAGACCTTGGTCAAGTGGATTCCCAAGACTACTTCAAGTTCCACTTCATCAAGTACGACTACAACTCCAAGGATTCCCATCAAGATGGTGTGGATCCAAAAGAAGAAGAACTAGAGAGTTCTTGAGGGTGACTCCGCCAATATACTTCACTCTTATCATTTTGGCAAGAACAAGTGCAATCAACTTCCACATCTTGCACTAGTTCAAGGAGTTACAAACCCTCTTGTTGGTAAGTCAAGGGACAAGGTAACCTAAAAGCTTTCATAGACATCATCTTGTGTGTGCATCACTCTATGTCTATGGATATCCTTGTTTGTTCCTTGTGGGACTAACCCATGTAGGTATTGAAAGTGCAATTCACTCCAATGGATAGCTCCAATTGTTCTACATCAACATTGAGCATCCACATCTTCAACATCTACATGAAGTCATCATCGACAAAACCCAAGGTTAGTTCATCCCTCTTAGGGGGGATATCACATCTAGGGGGAGCTTTACTCTAAGACTTGAGCTAAAGCAACTCTAATGATATGAACACAACAATGCTTTATGTAAAAGTGGTAACCCACTTGTGCTTAAACGATGAGTATGACCTATGATCAAATGTTCTCATTTGACTCCTAAGTCAATATACTCATATATAGATGACCTAGTCATCGCAAATTGCTTGATAGATGCTAGAATTGGTCGTGCATGCTTTGCCACATATTTCAATTGCCATTTTATTGTGTGAGCATGTTGGTTCCATATTTTACTCATTCGAGGACATCCACTTGTTGTTTTGATTGATTGGTTTTCTTTTCTCTTGCCAAGTGGATGGACAAGAATGCCTAAGAACCTCCTCTAGCTATCTATTCTTTTCTCGTCTCAAACTCTATTCATGCTACATCACAAAATTTGATCAAGTCAGATTCGAACCACTCTATGTGAGGAGCACTCGGAGTCCCCGATTCGTCATAGACTTAAACTTCCAAAACTTCTTTATGATTCTCGGTCTGACCGATATCTCCTTTTCGGTCCTACCGAGATCATTAAGTCGATCTATGTTTTTGATCTCGGTGCAACCGATTTGAACCATTCGATCACACCGAGTTGCAATAACTGTATACAGTTTTGCATCTCGGTGCCACCGAGTTGTTCCACTTGGTCACACCGACAGGGTCGGGCTATATATAGACACGGGCAAAAATTTGGAAATTTCTCCGAACCCCTTCGCCCACGCGATAGCTCACTCTGCCTACGTGGTCTCTGGATCGTCTCCTCACCGCCAGCCGCCTCCAGTCGCTGGTCTCCATCGCCGTCAACGGAATTCAACCCCGCCGTTGCCGCCGTAGCGAGTCTCCACCAAACTAGGGTATGGACTCGATCTTTGTGCTATACCCCATCTGATTCCTAGCACATTGTGATCTTATTGATTCTAGCCACGATTGAAACACTCCTATCCAGTCAATGCAATTCGTAGAATAGGTTTGAGTCGAAAATTTTAGGGTTAGGTTTCCGCCGAAACCATCTCGGACCCACCGAGTTGAAAAACTCGGTCCCACCGATTTGGCTCATGCCATTGCACAAGTGAGACTCGGTCTGACCGAGAATTACTAATCAGTGTGACCGGTTTTGGAACTTTGTCAAACCCTAGAAGTCTTGGTGCCACCAAACTGTGACTCGGACTGACCAAGTTCACTAGTTTAGGTTCCAAAACTGCTTCGGTGTCACCGAGTTTAAAAATCGGTAGATCTGAAATGATTTCTGTGACTAAAACTAAGATTTTGAATCATTCTTTTGAAAAAAAATCTCTGCATTTTGTGATGCTCAACTATTCTACCTCATCTATAAACTCTTCACAGGGTCAGCAGTCAGCTTGTACATCATGTCTGATCAGAGTGACAGCCAGAACATGTCAGAAGAGCAAGTGCACATGAGTGAGGGCACTAGTCCCTCCAATTCTTCAGATGAAGGCAGCAGGAGCACCCCTAGCAATTTGCCCAAAGCTGCCACCAGACAAAGGAAGAAGAGAACCTCATACTCAGAGGATGAGGACTATGTGGCAGAAGAGGAAGCCACTTCCAAGAAAGTAGTGCTCAAGAAAGAGTATGGCTCAGCTACAGCCATCAATCCTGGAATGCACAAAAAGGCACGTGCAAGAAGAGTTCCTACCTCTAAGCCCAGGAAGGCTGCACCTGAAGAAACTATAAAGTTCACCATGGAATCTGAAGAGGAAGCAAGTGGCCAAGACAAGAAGAAGAAGAGAGCCAGAACTACCACTGCCAGAGTTATTGGCAAACCCTCCATGAGGAGAGACTCTGAGGGAGAAGATGAAGAAGAAGAGGTTGCTGCACCAGCACCTAAGGCACCAAAGCTTATGGGTGATGCTATCAAATCAGGGGCTACTGCATCCAAGCCCAAAGAAGCACCCAAAGCTGCCTCTAAGGCCAAGTCAGCTCCAAAGAGGAATACAAGGAGCATACCAGCTGCTGAGAAGAACAAGGCCCCAGTGCCTGACATTGTAGAAGAAGAAGAAGGTCAAGTGCTCAGGAAGCTAAAGCCCAAGACCCCAGACCACAACAATGCTCATCCTGTGGCTGAGGACATGAAAATCAGAAGAGATTCAGGGCTGAGGAAGTGGAGAGAAGCAGATCCGTATGCTTCAAGGAGAAGAACTGCTTGTCGGTGTACTAAAATAGGGGTACCTTAGTACCCCGAACTTGTGCACGGGCAGTCGTAGCACCCCGCGGCAAGGCCTGCCAGGCGATCGCCAAGACCCTCCATGGTCCCCTCTTGGGCCATTCAAGAACAAAGTATTTGAGCCAAGGCCCCGGCAAGAGGAGCTTGCCGGGAAGGCCACCCGAAGAGAGCGAGGCCGTGGCAAGAGGAGCTTGCCGGGACTACCGCTCGAAGCACAAGACCTCGGCAAGAGGAGCTTGCCGGGAAGGCCATCCACGGCACGACAAGGACCCTGCCGCGGCGCGCCCCGCGCCCCGGCAAGGCCCGGTGAGCATCAAGCTCCCGGACGCGACGAGACATCCACCGCGGCAAGGCGCTTGCCGCGGCAAGTTACCACCTCGTGCCTGCGCTCCAGCTCACCCACCAACGTGTCGCTCTGGGGGGCATCCCAGGCGCACGTGGCGGGAGGCTGTGCAGCCAGGGGCATGCGGTGGCGAAGCGAAGCTGACAGAGTAGCCATGGTGGCAAACGGTGGCACTCCTGACGGTCCACTTCCCTACACCGTCTGGGCGACGCGGACGGGCATTTAATGTCCTTGTCCCCCGCCGTCAGAGTTAGGTATGATAGCACTGTACAGCCACTGTGCAGGCAGCTGTACCCACTACAACATTCTACCATTTTTGCCCAAACCTACGCTGCCACCTGTGGGTAACCCCTTGAGCATATAAAAGGAGGCCCCATGCGCACGTAGGGGAGGAGACCCATCGTCACGCCCGACCTTGCCAGCGGCTCGTGTGTAGTGTAGCACCGCGCGCTCTCGAGCAAGAACACAATACAATCCACCAAGCAGCAGTAGGGTTTTACGCATCCTTGCGGCCCGAAGCTGGGTAAAATCCCTTGTGTGCACCGCCTCGATCTGCTCTTTGTGCAACCTCCGCCCCCCGCCGAACCAGTAAGGGGCTCGGTCCCCATAGGTGTTAGAGGAAGCCGATTCCCCCCCCCGACATCTTTGGCGCGCCAGGTAGGGGGCGTCGAAGTTGTGCGAACCTGGTCCGGCGCCTGCACCAGCTAGATCTCCTTCGTCTTCATCGACATGCCAACGAAGAAGAAGGCTCCGGAGGTGGCCGGCCCGTCCGCGTCGAACCCGCCGCCCTTGGAGCAAACGGGTGGCGGGGACGGCACCGGCGGCGGAACGGGCGTCGTCGAGCCAGCTCATGGCGCCACGGCGTCCGAACATGCACCGCGCCCCTCTCAGGAGGCACGGGACCAGCAGCGTCTTGGCGCCCACGGTACCATATGCTCGCTGAACCCAAATCGAGCCGGCGGATCCCAGGGCGCTCAAGGCAGCACTCACACCAACGTGCTGGCGCGAGCGTGGCGTGGCTGCCTGGTCCGGGTATTGCTCCTTCTAACATAGTTAGAAGTTCGAGCACATCCCGCTCCACGCGCCGTTCGCCACCGCTGCCCGCCATTCCAGCAGAAGCTCTGGCGCGAGCTCAACTGCTCCTAGACTACCCTCCAACGGCGGACAAGCTTGACGACTGGAGGGCCACGATACAGAGCCTCATCGGTTTCGCTAACGGCGACACCCCGCGGCAGCACAGCGCGTCGCAGCCGCGGCGGGACGGCCAGGCGAGGACCGATGGCGCCAGGACCGGCGGGGGTGTGACCACCGTGCACTCCCCGCCCCAGAGGCCAAGATCGCCGACTCGCCGGAATCACCACGACAACGACTCCACCGTGTCGTCGAATCCGCGAACTCGTCGCGATCAACGCCAAGTTCTTCACGAGCGAGAGCAAGAGGACGCTCGTACTCGCATCGAGCGTCGGAGAGAAGCGCGGCGTCAATCAGACCACCGCGCTGGGCCCTCTGTCGACATGCATGCACCAGGGGAACCAGGCAACCTGCCGTACGCGGTGGGCTGCCCTGCGTTCACCCGTGAGCTGCGGCAAGTCCAGTGGCCCAGCACAAAGAATTTCAAGCCAGACGTGCCAGAGAAGTACGACGGCAAGTCTCATCCGTCGGAGTTCCTCAGCATCTACACCATTACGGTGCAGGCTGCCGGGGGCGAGACGACAAGATCCTTGCCAACTACTTCCCGCTGGTGCTCAAGTCCAACGTCAGATCCTGGCTCATGCACTTGCCGGACAACTCCATAACCTCCTGGACAGACTTGTGCCATCAGTTTGTTGGCGCCTTCACGGGCGGCCACAAACCCCACGGCCAAGCGAGCGACCTTCACCTGCTCGTCCAGAAGGAGGGAGAACCTCTGCGCAAGTTCATCCAGAGATTCAGCCGTGTACACTACAACATCCCAGACGTCCACCCCGCCGCGGTCATCAGCGCGTTCCATTAGAATGTGCGTAACCGCAGGATGCGGGAGGAGATGGCGATGTGCAAGATCAAAGACGTCAGCGAGCTATATGCCCTGGCCGACATGTGTGCCCGTGTTGAGGAAGGAAGGAAACTCCCCGGAGAGAACGCTGGAGCAGGAGAATCTGACAGTGAGGATACCGCCCCAGCAAAGAAGGGCTGGCAGCGGAGCAACATGAAGAAGAAGAGCCAAGAGGCACTGGTTGTTGAGCAGTCCGGCGATGAAGGTGCCGCCAAGAAGGCCCAGGCTGGTAGCTCTGGCAAGGAGATTGCCGGATGCGTCCACTGCCAGGCCGTGGCGGCCGCCGACAAGCGGGACGGCACCAGCAAACAGTACTGCAAGATCTACCGCACCAAGGGCCATGACCTCCAGAGCTGCAAGCAGGTCGAGCAGCTCGTCGAGCTGCAAAAGGACAAGTACGAGCGGCGCGACAAGGAGAGAGCCCGGGGAGGTGGCGGAGGATCAGGCACGAAGCGCCCTGGCCAGGGAGGACGCCGCGACAAGGACAAGCAGCGGCAAGCGGAGCGACCTCCCTGCGGCCGCGACAAGAATGAAGACAACGACGAAGACGAAGACATGGATGACGTCGAGACCAGTGAGCAGGAGTTTCAGAAAGCCACAGAGGTTTTGTGCGTAGACGGCGGCTCCTCCCTGCATACTTCTCACCGCCAGCTCAAGCAGTGGGCGCGGGAAGTCAATGCAGCAGAGCCACCCGTCGAGTCGCGCAAGCCTCTGAAATGGTCCGGCACGCCTATCATCTTTGATATTGAGGACCACCCTGATCGCACTACTGCGATCGGGTGCTTGCCGATGTTGGTCTCACCAATAGTCCGCAACCTCAAGGTCACTAAGATTCTAGTTGACGGCGGGGCCGGTTTGAACCTGATCTCCTCCGCTGTGCTCCGGAAACTCCAAGTCCCCGACAGCGAGCTCGAAGAAACCGGCACGTTCCAAGGAATCAACCCGGGAAGGAGCAAGCCGAAGGGGAAGATAACGTTGCCAGTAACATTTGGCAGCGAGCTGAACTTCAGGACAGAGAGGATCACTTTTGACGTTGCCGATTTTCCATTGCCCTACAATGGAATCCTCGGCCGTCCAGCGCTCGCCAAGTTCATGGCGGCCTCTCACTACGCCTACAACATGCTCAAGATGCCAGGCCCGATAAGCGTCATCTCTGTCCTCGGCGACAAGAAGGATGCCCTTATCTGTGCCGACAAGATCTACTGGGAAGCAGCAGCCGCAGCGGATCACAAGCCGCTTGCCGCTGAAGCTCCCGGAGGAAAGAAGAGGACCAAGCCCGACAAGTGCTCTGGCGCCCACTCCGGCAAGCGCACCTCTTCGGAGTGCTGCGCTACCATCGAGGACGCGCCATCGAGCTCCACCGGCAAGGGTAAGAAGACAATGGCGGCTCCGCCAACGACCAAGAAGGTGCCCGCCAAGGAGGACGACACTGGTGGTACCTTCACCATCAGTGCCACGCTCGACCCCGAATAGGAAAGCGTGCTCGTTACTTTCCTGCGGGCGAATGTCGATGTGTTTGCCTGGCAGCCATCTGACATCCCCGGCGTTCCCAGGAAAGTGATTGAGCACCACCTCGCCGTATGTCCTCACGCGCGGCCCGTCAAGCAGAGAGTCAGGAAGCAAGCAGTGGAGCGCCAAGAGTTCATCGCAGAAGAGATCAAGAAGTTGGAAGCGGCAGGCCTCGTCAGAGGTGTGCTCCATTCGACGTGGTTGGCCAATCCTGTTGTCGTGCGCAAAGCAAATGGGAAATGGAGGCTTTGCATCGACTTCACTGATGTTAACAAAGCTTGTCCCAAAGATCCCTTTCCCTTGCCGCGCATTGACCAGATTGTTGACTCCACGGCCGGATGTGACCTGCTTTCATTTCTTGACGCCTACTCTGGATATCATCAATCTTCATGGCTGAAGAAGATGAAGAGAAGACCGCGTTCATCACTCCATGTGGCACGTACTGTTTCGTACGGATGCCTTTCGGACTGAAGAACCCCGGTTCGACATTTGCGAGGGTTGTCCACACTGCTTTTGAGCCACAAATCCATAGGAATTTGGAGGCCTACATGGATGATATAGTGGTCAAGAGCAGAGACAGGGCAACCCTGATTCAAGACTTAGAAGAGACCTTTGCGAATCTGCGCAGGATCAGCCTCAAGCTCAACCCCGAGAAGTGCGTGTTCGGAGTCCCTTCCGGCAAGCTTCTCGGGTTCTTCGTGTCTCAGCGAGGAATAGAAGCCAACCCAGACAAGATCAAGGCCATCGAGCAGATTGAGGCACCAACCCGTGTCAAGGACGTACGAAGGCTTGCCGGCTGCGTCGTGGCTCTCAGCAGGTTTATCTCTAAGTCTGCAGAATGCGCCCTGCCATTTTTCAAAATTTTGAAAAAGGCGGGTCCAGTAAAATGGACTCCGGAAGCGGAGGCTGCGCTGCAGGACCTAAAGAAGTACCTGTCCTCCGCTCCAATACTTGTCGCGCCTAAACCACAAGAGAAGTTGCTGCTATACCTGGCGGCAACTAATCAAGTGGTTAGTGCTGCGTTAGTAGCGGAGAGGGAGGCAGATGATGAGCCAGCGACCGTGGCAAGCACGTCCAGCGACAAGCAGGGGGCTTCCCCGACAAGCTCTGGCCCCGACAAGGATGAATCTGCGCAGGAGCAAGTGGAGGTGCGGAAGAAGAAAATGGTGCAGCGCCCAGTTTACTTTGTCAGCTCCCTTTTGCAGGGGGCTAGGTCAAGGTACTCTGGTGTGCAGAAATTGCTTTTCGGCCTCCTCATGGCCTCGAGAAAGCTGCGCCATTACTTCCAAGCACACGAGATTACAGTTGTCACCCGCTTTCCGTTGAAGAGGATACTGCAGAATCCAGAAGCAACAGGCAGGATTGTCGAGTGGGCACTAGAACTGTCGAGCTTCGGTATCCAGTTCGAGAGCACCTCGACTATCCAAAGCAGAGCATTGGAGGAGTTCATAGCGGAGTGGACACCGACACCGGACGAAGATACCCCAGAGATGAGCATCCCCGCCAAAGAAGCAAGCAAAGAGTGGCTGATGTACTTTGATGGTGCCTTCTCGCTGCAAGGCGCCGGCGTCGGCGCGTTACTTGTCGCGCCCACCGGAGAGCACCTCAAGTACGTAGTCCAGATGCACTTCCCCAAGGAACAAGCAACCAACAATACTGTAGAGTATGAAGGTTTGCTTGCCGGTCTCAGGATCGCGGCAGAACTTGGGATCAAGAAGCTCATTGTCAGGGGTGACTCGCAGCTCGTCGTCCGCCAAGTGAACAAGGATTACCAGAGTCCGTTGATGTAAGCGTACGTTGATGAAGTGAGGAAGCTAGAAGAGAACTTTGACGGCCTGCAAATGGAACACATTCCAAGAGCTGAGAATGACATCGCTGACGGCCTGTCAAAGTGCGCAACATTTAAGTTACCTGTGGAACCAGGGACCTTTGTGCTCAAGCTGACTCAACCGTTCGTAACGCCATCAACCAGACAGAGCAAGAAGAGGAAGTTGGTCTCCAGCGACTATCTTCCGGCAGAGCTCCCCGGAGCCGCCGCCAAGAAGGTCCCCAAGATCGACGCCAAGAGCGCTGAGGAACCGTCTACTCCGGAAAACCCCAGGGTTTGTTCTGTAGAAGCAGGCGCTCCCGACAAGTTTTGTTCCGGCAAGCTTGCCGAGGAACGTCAAGCTCCGGCCGAGCCCTAGATCCTCGCCGTAGAAGCGGACGTTCCCGCAGCGGCAGAAGTGCCTTCAGTCCTTGTTGTCGAGCCGCAGGCTCCAGCATGGGCGCAGCAGACTGTCCATTTCCTCCAGCACGGAGAACTTCCCGAAGAACAAGAAGAAGCGGAAAGAGTAGCCCGGCGCTCGAGTATGTACCAGTTCGTCGACAACACACTATACAGAAGAGGGCGCAATGGTGTGAAATTGAAGTGTATTTCCCGGGAAGACGGACAGCAGCTGTTGGCAGAGATACATGGAGGCATATGTGGTCACCACATTGGCGCAAGAGCACTTGCCGGCAAAGCGTTCCGGCAAGGGTTCTTCTGGCCGACAGCCCTCCAGGATGCAACTGCACAAGTAACCAAGTGTGAAGCGTGCCAGTTCCATTCCAAGCAGATACACCAGCCAGCTCAAGCTCTCCAGACGATCCCTTTATCCTGGCCATTTTCGGTCTGGGGGCTCGACATCCTCGGCCCCTTCCCCCGAGCTGTCGGGGGCTTTGAGTACTTGTACGTCGCAATTGACAAGTTCACAAAGTGGCCGGAAGTGGAACCAGTGAGGAAGGTGACATCACAGTAAGCCATCAAGTTCTTCAGGTCGATTGTCTGCCGCTTCGGGATCCCCAACAGGATCATCACCGACAACGGTACACAATTCACGAGCCGCTCCTTCATGCAATACGTCCAAGATCTCGGCGCCAAGGTCTGCTTCGCTTCTGTTGCTCATCCCAGGAGCAACGGTCAAGCTGAAAGGGCCAACGCCGAAGTACTGCGCGGGCTCAAGACCAGAACTTTCGACAGGCTGCACAAGTGCGGAAGAAACTGGATCGAGGAGCTGCCGGTGGCTCTTTGGTCGATCAGAACGACGCCAAATCGAGCCACTGGCCAGACACCATTCACTCTAGTCTATGGAGCAGAAGTAGTTACCCCCACGGAACTCGTATACGGGTCACCTCGATTGCTCGCTTATGATGAGCTTGAGCAAGAGCGGCTGCGTGAAGATGACACACTGCTCCTTGAGGAAGATCGTCTTCAGGCTGCTGTGCGAGCCTCTCGCTACCAGCAAGCTTTGCGTCGCTACCATAGCCGCGAAGTTAAAGCCAGAAGCTTTGAGGAAGGCGACCTTGTTCTTCGGCGCGCCCCGTCTGCCAAGAATCATAACAAGTTGACGCCGAAGTGGGAAGGCCCTTATCGGGTGAGACGAGTCATGAGGCCCGGCGCTGTCCGCCTCGAGACCGAAGATGGCACTCCGGTGAGCAACTCCTGGAATATTGAGCATCTTCGTAAGTTTTACCCGTAAGGCGCGGTTGTCGGGGCCCGCCCGGCAACCAACCTTTTGTACAAGTCTTGCCGCAGTTGCATGTAATCCTTTGTACAAAGCCAGGCGCAGACCCTGAGCAGCAGAAATGAAGCGCTGGCGCCCTAAGTTTTAGCATGCATGCTGAGTCGAGTCTCGTCCTTGGTTAGGGTTGATAGTGCCTAACAGCTGCTAACCCCTAGCTTAGAGGTCGAGTCTGCGTCCTTTTTCCTGTTCCTTCATTTCCTTTGGTTCGCAGGGGTTTGTACATCCTGGCCAGACCACTTAAGGGCGAAGAAGAGAAGAAGGGCGGGCCAGCATCTGGTCCCCGGCAAGCCAGTATTGCCGGGGGCTGCAAGTACGAAGATTCGTCCGCGGCAAGCCAAAGTTGCCGGGGGCTGCAATCCTAGATAAGTTTTCGCATCCCTTGTCATGCATTTTCTCATGAACTGTGGAATACGAAAACCTTTTTTCCTCCTAAAATCTGGCGTGCTCCCTCGACGACAGGCCCCAGAGCGCGTTCCTGGGGCCCGTCTTGGTAGTAGTCGCGGCGGCAAAGGGGCGAAGCGAGGGGCCGGAACCCGCCTTCTCCCCGCCTCCGCCAAGGGCGTGAGGAGGGCCAAGCGGCGCGGGAAGACGGCAGGGCCTGTTGCCGGGCGAAGAAATGTCTATCCTAACGATACAAAGGGTTCGCTCCTTGGCGTGGGTTCCACCCACGGGACAAATGGCCCGGCAAACATCCCCTTTTCATTAAAAACATTCCGCTCAGGTATAGTTCAGAGAGAATGAAAAACATGAAAGACGGGATTACAAGTTTTAAATGCAACTAAGGCCCGAGGGCTTTCAGATTGAAAAAAGATAAGATGCCCGTAATCCCTTTCTTGTCTCTCTCCTCAGGAGGTAGGACAAGGAGGCGAAAAGGGCAAAAGGGGTGCCTAGGCGAGCTACGGGTGGCAGAAGACACCAACAGAACGCCCCGGGGGCTCCGGAGGCTGGATGGTGGTGGTGGTGCCGGAGATGGAGCTCGAAGATGAGGCAGCGGGACGTCAACACGCTGTCGGGGGCACCTAGCCCTCGTACTCCGAGTTGACGGCCTTGCCGCCAGTCCTCCTCCTCTTCCGCAGCCTCGCCACTCCAGCCGCCCGGGAAGACGACCCCGAGAAGCTCAAGGAGCCGGCGACCCGGATGATGGGGTCGCCGGTGCCACACGGAGCTGCGACCGGCGCCTAGTCGGACCCGTCATCCCGACGACCACTGCCCTCGTCGTCGCTGTCGCTCCCCTCCTCATCACTCTCGCTCAAGGAGGAGCTTTCGCTGTCGGAGGAGCTATCCACGCAGCACCTAGTCCGGGTCCCGAAGTCCCCGAAGGCCTTGACGGAGAGGAGATCGCCCTCCATCAACTTGAAATGGAGGGTGAACCCCTCCATCAAGGTGTGGATACAGGCGAATGTCTTCCACCCTCGGCCAAGATACACTATGCCGGGGGCTGGGAACTCGACGTGGACCCGCATGCCGCTGATCCCGCAGCCCTTCATGCGCATCCTTAGCGTCTCGGGTTGCTCCATCTCCATCACGCTCGCGAAAGGAGCCGGGAGGCGGAGGCGGCGACGAGGCGCCCGACGCAGCCTGACGAAGAACTCGCAAGGATCGTCCCCGAGATGGACCGCCGTGGGAAGAGGGGCCGCTGGCGAAGGCGAGGCCGGCGCGCCGCCCCGCCCGGCTCTTCCCTGAGCGCCGCGGCCTCGTCCATGCCCTCGTCCACGACCTCGCCCCTCCCCCTTCCCCTTGCGGCTGGCTCCGGCACCACGGGTGCAAGGGGAGGAGGGGCGCGCTGCCTGGCAGCAACCCTCGCCGCCGCCGATGAAGGACCCGGATTCCCTTTCTCCATGGCTAATGGAGAGAGGGGGTCAGAGGATGAAGAGGAGCAAGAGATGGAGGAGTGTGGGTTCCCATCGCCCCCCTCTTGCTCCTTATAAAGGAGCAGGGTGGGGACTCGACCGCCCCGCTCAACCAATCATGGCGCAGGGAGGCCAGGCGACCGGGGCCAGCCTGCTGCCTCGACCCGCGACGGCCCGGTTTCCTGCCTCCACCGCCCGCAACTCCAGGTGCATGGAAGCCGCGTGGCTGACGCGCAGGACCGAGGCGACGGATGAGGCGACCTCTCCCCCACCCCGTGATCATGGGGAACGGGCGCCTCGGAAACCGTGCCTCGGCCCCGTCCAGCGAAGGAGCCACGCCTCCACGCCTCCCTCCACTTATGAAGATGGCACGAACCGTCCCCATTTATTGCGACGTGACGCATGCCTGCAGGGCTCGGCCTCGCGCACGCCACCCACGTCATGCACGCCTCTCCCCACGATGCCGCGTTCGTCGCGTACCGTTCGGAGAGGGTGTGGCATACGCAGAAAAAGATGCAGCGTGACCCAGGCCGCGCGTGCCCGTGCACTGTTTTGGGCCTGGCCCAACAGAGCTCGGCACCGTGTATGGCCCAGGCCCGGGGGCTCCTGTCGGTGTACTAAAATAGGGGTACCTTAGTACCCCGAACTTGTGCACGGGCAGTCGTAGCACCCCGCGGCAAGGCCTGCCAGGCGATCGCCAAGACCCTCCATGGTCTCCTCTTGGGCCATTCAAGAACAAAGTATTTGAGCCAAGGCCCCGACAAGAGGAGCTTGCCGGGAAGGCCACCCGAAGAGAGCGAGGCCCTGGCAAGAGGAGCTTGCCGGGACTACCGCTCGAAGCACAAGACCCCGTCAAGAGGAGCTTGTCGGGAAGGCCATCCACGGCACGACAAGGACCCAGCCGCGGCGCGCCCCGCGCCCCGGCAAGGCCCGGTGAGCAACAAGCTCCCGGACGCGACGAGACATCCACCGCGGCAAGGCGCTTGCCGCGGCAAGTTACCACCTCGTGCCTGCGCTCCAGCTCACCCACCAACGTGTTGCTCTGGGGGGCATCCCAGGCGCACGTGGCGGGAGGCTCTGCAGCCAGGGGCATGCGGTGGCGAAGCGAAGCTGACAGAGTAGCCATCATGGCAAACGGTGGCGCTCCTGACGGTCCACTTCCCTGCACCGTCTGGGCGACGCGGACGGGCATTTAATGTCCTTGTCCCCCGCTATCAGAGTTAGGTATGATAGCACTATACAGCCACTATGCAGGCAGTTGTACCCACTACAACATTCTACCATTTTTGCCCCCACCTACGCTGCCACCTGTGGGTAACCCCTTGAGCATATAAAAGGAGGCCCCATGCGCACGTAGGGGAGGAGACCCATCGTCACGCCCGACCTCGCCAGCGGCTCGTGTGTACTGTAGCACCGCGCGCTCCCGAGCAAGAACACAATACAGTCCACCAAGCAGCAGTAGGGTTTTACGCATCCTTGCGGCCCAAAGCTGGGTAAAATCCCTTGTGTGCACCGCCTCGATCTGCTCTTTGTGCAACCTCCGCCCCCCGCCGAACCAGTAAGGGGCTCGGTCCCCATAGGTGTTCGAGGAAGCCGATTTCCCCCGACACTGCTGTTGACTACAGGTTCCACACAAAGGAACAGCAGGACTTCTATGAGACAGTTTTGCTTGATAAGAAGCCTATCGTTTGTGACATGAGATGGGTAGACTGGGAGTACATCAAGGACAATGAAGAGCACTATCCTGGAGTGCAAGACAGCTTCAAGGGTTGTGGAGTTGCAGACTTTGTTGGGCAGAAGCTCACAAAGTGGAATGAAGAGCTGATCATGCAATTCTACTCCACAACACACTTCTATCCAGATGGCAGAATTGTGTGGATGTCTGAAGGTACAAGGTACCAATCAACTGTTGAGGAATGGGCAAAGTTGATGAATGCCCCAGAGGAACATGAAGATGACTTGGACATATATGCCAAGAAGAAGATGGATCACAATTCCATGTCCAACATGTACAAGGAGATCCCAAACAAGGCACTTGATACTTTCAAGTTTGGATCAGTACATTATCTTCTGTCAGGGCTGCTAACTATTAATTGGATTCTGAGGCACAGTCTATTGCCCAAGTCAGGTGATCACAAGATGATCAGAGGCCATGCAATAAATTTTCTTCATATCTTTGATGTGCCACAGAAGTTCAAGGTGATGAGCCTCATGGTAGAGACCATTAAGAGGACTGCAGCAGATCAGAAGAGGAGCTGTGGTTATGCCCCTCAGACCCAAGAGTTGATTAACTCAAAAATGGGCACATGCATATACTTATTGGACAAGGAACATTTTCCTATTCATCCAGATTTTTAAGACAACCAAGTTGTGATGAATGAAAATGAACCATCATCAGCTCATGCTCAAGCAAAGAAGGAGAAGGCAAGGAAGGAGAAAGCTGCCAAGATGCCAACTCAAGAGGAGGCATCTGAGTATTTCTTGAAAACCAAGCAGGAGCAGCTTAGTTACTTGATTGCATCTACACTGAGGATTGAGAAAGGACTGGCCACCCTCACTCAGAATCAGGAGAGCTTAGAGAGAATCATGGAACAAAAGTTCTATGACTTGGATGTAAAAGTAACAGAGATTCAGTCTGCAGTGGAGCAACTTCAAGATGACATGCAGGAGAGGAAAGGGAAGAATACAACTGATGCATTTGCCAGAGTGCCACGAGCTCAGAGGTCAACTGCAGAGCCAGTTCCTGACACCAGAGCCACCACCTCAGCTCCAGCTACAGCATCAGCCCAACCAGCTCCAGCATCCACTTCAGCTCCAGCTCCAACCACTTCAACAGAAGCCTTCGTCCTTGGAGTGATCCAGACTCCACCACCACCAGAAGATCAAGCCTGAGAGTCGATCTAGCACTATGCATTTTCTAGGAACTTTTTGGTAACTTGTTGCCAAAGGGGGATAAATATGTATAGATCATAGGCTTCGAGAGAGAGTGTGTGTGTTTCTTTTATTCTCTCTTGCTTTATTTGGTGGTTTTTCAAACTTTGTTTGCTTTTGGTTGAGATACTATGATATGCTTGTGAGACATTGATGATCATGTGTTTGATCATAAGCTACACTTATGCATGCTTGATATTATCCTATCTATCCTATGTGATCATTCACTTTTATTGGTTATGAGTGCATGTATTCAATTCTTATCATTTTGAGCGCTCCACCAAGATGTATGTGACATGGAAGAGTAACCCATGATTCTAACTCTTTGTGCATTTGCAGTCGAAAGCAAACTTTAAAATATGCAAAAATTTAGGGGGAGCTCTTACTTATCACATACTTCTCAAAGCGACGATATATTTCATTCTTATTATCATTTGTCGAAGCTTTGATCTATATGTTGTCATCAATTACCAAAAAGGGGGAGATTGAAAGTGCAACTATCCCTAGGTGGTTTTGGTAATTCATAACAACATATAGCTCATTGAGCTAATGCTATTCCAAGATGATTATTAAAAGCTCAATGATTGGCATGGCATGGATGATGAAAGTGGATCCCTCAAAATGCTAAGGACAAAGGATTGGCTCAAGCTCATAAGCTCAAGGCTCTTCATTTTATATTTTAGTGATCCAAGATCACATTGAGTCTTTAGGAAAAGCCAATACTATCAAGGAGGGATGAGGTGTTGCTTAATGAGCCTTTTGCTTCATGTGCTTAGTGATATGATCCAAAACCCTCAACTACTTTCCAACATCCACATTTGACCTAAACCCAAAGCCAAACTCGGACCTACCGATCCTTTCAATCCGGCGCCACCGAGTTTCACATGTCATAGCCACTGCCAAACCCTAAGCAAATCGGTTCTACCGATAGGGATCTCGGTCTCACCGAGATGGGATTGCAATTTATCTGTTTCCTTTTCGTAAATTTTTGGTCTCATCGAAAGAGCGGATCGGTCCCACCGAGATTGCAATGTAAACTCTCTGTTTCCTTTTTGTAACTTTTCGGTCTCACCGAAAGAGCAAATCGGTCCCACCGAGTTTCCCTGACCAACTCTCTGGTTAGCTCATTACCAAATCGGTCTCACCGAGTTTGTGTAATCGGTCTCACCGAGATTACATTATGCCCTAACACTAACCATATCTTTCCTACCGAGTTGCATCTCAGTCCCACCGAAAATCTCTAACGGTCACTAGGTTTACTAAATCGGTCGGACCGAGTTTGTTGATTCGGTCCCACCGAGATTGGTAAATTGTGTGTAACGGTTGGATTTTCTGTGGAGGCTATATATACCCCTCCACCTCCTCTTCATTCGTTGAGAGAGCCATCAGAACACATCTACACTTCCAACTCATATGTTCTGAGAGAGAACCACCTACCCTTGCGTTGAGCTCAAGATATTCCATTCCTACCATATGAATCTTGATCTGTAGCCTTTCCCAAGTTGCTTTCCACTCAAATCTTCTTTCCACCAAATCCAAATCATGTGAGAGAGAGTTGAGTGTTGGGGAGACTATCATTTGAAGCACAAGAGCAAGGAGTTCATCATCAACACACCATTTGTTACTTCTTGGAGAGTGGTGTCTCCTAGATTGGCTAGGTGTCACTTGGGAGCCTCCGACAAGATTGTGGAGTTGAACCAAGGAGTTTGTAAGGGCAAGGAGATCGCCAACTTCGTGAAGATCTACCGCTAGTGAGGCAAGTGAAGGAAATATGCCCTAGAGGCAATAATAAAGTTATTATTTATTTCCTTATATATCATGATAAATGTTTATTATTCATGCTAGAATTGTATTAACCGGAAACATAATACATGTGTGGATACATAGACAAACAGAGTGTCACTAGTATGCCTCTACTTGACTAGCTTGTTAATCAAAGATGGTTAAGTTTCCTAACCATAGACAAAGGAGTTGTCATTTGATTAACAAGGTCACATCATTAGTTGAATGATCTGATTGACATGACCCATTCCATTAGCTTAGCACCCGATCGTTTAGTATGTTGCTATTGCTTTCTTCATGACTTATACATGTTCCTATGACTATGAGATTATGCAACTCCCGTTTACCGTAGTAACACTTTGTGTGCTACCAAACGTCACAACGTAACTGGGTGATTATAAAGGTGCTCTACAGGTGTCTCCGAAAGTATTTGTTGGGTTGGCGTATTTCGAGATTAGGATTTGTCACTCCGAATGTCAGAGAGGTATCTCAGGGCCTTCTCGGTAATGCACATCACATAAGCCTTGCAAGCATTGCAACCAATGAGTTAGTTGCGAGATGATGTATTACAGAACGAGTAAAGAGACTTGCCGGTAACGAGATTGAACTAGGTATTGGACACCGACGATCGAGTCTCGGGCAAGTAACATACCGATGACAAAGGGAACAACGTATGTTGTTATGCGATCTGACCGATAAAGATCTTCGTAGAATATGTAGGAGCCAATATGGGCATCCAGGTCCCGCTATTGGTTATTGAACGGAGAAGAGTCTCGGTCATGTCTACATTGTTCTCGAACCGTAGGGTCCACACGCTTAAGGTTTCGATGACAGTTATATTATGAGTTTATGCATTTTGATGTACCGAAGTTAGTTCGGAGTCCCGGATGAGATCACGGACATGACGAGGAGTCTCGGAATGGTCGATACACAAAGATTGATATATTGGACGACTATATTCGGACATCGGAATGGTTCCGAGTGGTTTCGGATAATAACGGAGTACCGGGGGGGTTACCGGAACCCCCCCGGAGGTTAATGGGCCCATATGGGCCATAAGGGAAAAGAGGAGGGGCGGCCAGGGCAGGCCGCGCGCCCCCTCCCCCCCTATCCTCCTTGGCGCGCCCCTCTAGGCCGGCTGCCCCCTCCCCCTTGCTCCTTTATATACGGGGGCAGGGGGCATCCTAGAACACACAATTGATCAACGTGATCGTTCCTTAGCCGTGTGCGGTGCCCCCTCCACCATATTCCACCTCGGTAATGTTGTCGCGGTGCTTAGGTGAAGCCCTGCGTCGGTAGTACATCAAGAACGTCACCACGCCGTCGTGCTGACGGAACTCTTCCCCGAAGCTTTGCTGGATCGGAGCACGGGGATCGTCATCGAGCTGAACGTGTGCTAAGAACTCGGAGGCGCCGGAGTAACGGTGCTTGGATCGGTCGGATCAGGAAGACGTACGACTACTTCCTCTACGTTGCGTCAACGCTTCCTCTTCGGTCTACGAGGGTACGTAGACAACACTCTCCCCTCTCGTTGCTATGCATCACCATGATCTTGCGTGTGCGTAGGAAAATTTTGAAATTACTACGTTCCGAGATATGAAGTCTCCAATAAGTTCTATAGCTGCAAGATGGAGGAGAATAGTTCTGTCAGTGAGCATATACTCAAAATGTCTGGGTATTATAATCACTTGATTCAACTGGGGGTTAATCTTCCGGATGATTGCGTCATTGACAGAATTCTCCAATCACTTCCACCAAGCTACAAAGGCTTCGTGATGAACTATAATATGCAAGGGATGGATAAGACAGTGCCCGAGCTCTTCGCAATGCTAAAGGCTGCGGAGGTAGAAATCAAAAAGGAGCATCAAGTGTTGATGGTTAACAAAACCACTAGTTTCAAGAAAAAGGGCAAAGGGAAGAAGAAGGGGAACTTCAAGAAGAACAGCAAACAAGTTGCTGCTCAAGAGAAGAAACCCAAGTCTTGACCTAAGCCTGAAAATGAGTGCTTCTACTTCAAGCAGACTGGTCACTGGAAGCGGAACTGCCCCAAGTATTTGGCGGATAAGAAGGATGGCAAGGTGAACAAAGGTATATGTGATATACATGTTATTGATGTGTACCTTACTAATGCTCGCAGTAGCACCTGGGTATTTGATACTGGTTCTGTTGCTAATATTTGCAACTCGAAACAGGGACTACGGATTAAGCGAAGATTGGTTAAGGACGAGGTGACGATGCGCATGGGAAACGGTTCCAAAGTCGATGTGATCGCAGTCGGCACGCTACCTCTACATCTACCTTCGGGATTAGTATTAGACCTAAACAATTGTTATTTGGTGCCAGTGTTGAGCATGAACATTATATCTGGATCTTGTTTGATGCGAGACGGTTATTCATTTAAATCAAAGAATAATGGTTGTTCTATTTATATGAGTAATATCTTTTATGGTCATGCACCCTTAAAAAGTGGTCTATTTTTGATGAATCTTGATAGTAGTGATACACATATTCATAGTGTTGAAGCCAAAAGATGCAGAGTTGATAATGATAGTGCAACTTATTTGTGGCACTGCCGTTTAGGTCATATCGGTATAAAGCGCATGAAGAAACTCCATACTGATGGACTTTTGGAGCCACTTGATTATGAATCACTTGGCACTTGCGAATCGTGCCTCATGGGCAAGATGACCAAAACACCATTCTCCGGTACTATGGAGAGAGCAACAGATTTATTGGAGATCATACATACAGATGTATGTGGTCCAATGAACATTGAGGCTCGTGGCGGATATCGTTATTTTCTCACCTTCACAGATGATTTAAGTAGATATGGTTATGTCTACTTAATGAAACACAAGTCTGAAACATTTGAGAAGTTCAAAGAATTTCAGAGTGAAGTTGAAAATCATCGTAACAAGAAAATAAAGTTTCTACGATCTGATCGTGGAGGAGAATATTTGAGTTACGAGTTTGGTCTACATTTGAAACAATGCGGAATAGTTTCGCAACTCACGCCACCCGGAACACCACAACGCAATGGTGTGTCCGAACGTCGTAATCGTACTTTACTAGATATGGTATGATCTATGATGTCTCTTACAGATTTACCGCTATCATTTTGGGGTTATGCTTTAGAGACGGCCGCATTCACGTTAAATAGGACACCGTCAAAATCCGTTGAGACGACACCTTATGAACTATGGTTTAGCAAGAAACCAAAGTTGTCGTTTCTTAAAGTTTGGGGCTGCCATGCTTATGTGAAAAAGCTTCAACCTGATAAGCTCGAACCCAAATCGGAAAAATGTGTCTTCATAGGATATCCAAAAGAAACTGTTGGATACACCTTCTATCATAGATCCGAAGGCAAGACTTTTGTTGCTAAATTCGGAGTCTTTCTAGAAAAGGAGTTTGTCTCGAAAGAAGTGAGTGGGAGGAAAGTAGAACTTGATGAGGTAACTGTACCTGCTCCCTTATTGGAAAGTAGTACATCACAGAAAACTGTTTCTGTAGCACCTACACCAATCAGTGAGGAAGTTAATGATGATGATCATGCAACTTCAGATCAAGTTACTACAGAACCTCGTAGATCAACCAGAGTAAGATCCACACCAGAGTGGTACGGCAATCCTGTTCTGGAAATCATGCTACTAGATCATGATGAACCTACGAACTATGAAGAAGCGATGGTGAGCCCAGATTCCGCAAAATGGCTTGAAGCCATGAAATCTGAGATGGGATCCATGTATGAGAACAAAGTATGGACTTTGGTTGACTTGCCCGATGGTCGGCAAGCAATAGAGAATAAATGGATCTTCAAGAAGAAGACTGACGCTGATGGTAATGTTACTGTCTACAAAGCTCGACTTGTCGCAAAAGGTTTTCGACAAGTTCAAGGGATTGACTACGATGAGACCTTCTCACCCGTAGCGACGCTCAAGTCTGTCCGAATCATGTTAGCAATTGCCGCATTTTATGATTATGAAATTTGGCAAATGGATGTAAAGAATGCATTCCTGAATGGATTTCTGGAAGAAGAGTTGTATATGATGCAACCGGAAGGTTTTATCGATCCAAAGGGAGCTAACAAAGTGTGCATGCTCCAGCGATCCATTTATGGACTGGTGCAAGCCTCTCGGAGTTGTAATAAACGCTTTGATAGTGTGATCAAAGCATTTGGGTTTGTACAGACTTTTGGAGAAGCCTGTATTTACAAGAAAGTGAGTGGGAGCTCTGTAGCATTTCTGATATTATATGTAGATGACATATTACTGATTGGAAATGATATAGAATTTCTGGATAGCATAAAGGGATACTTGAATAAAAGTTTTTCAATGAAAGACCTCGGTGAAGCTGCTTACATATTGGGCATTAAGATCTATAAGAGATAGATCAAGACGCTTAATTGGACTTTCACAAAGTACATACCTTGACAAAGTTTTGAAAAAGTTCAAAATGGATCAAGCAAAGAAAGGGTTCTTGCCTGTATTACAAGGTGTGAGGTTGAGTAAGACTCAATGCCCGACCACTGCAGAAGATAGAGAGAAGATGAAAGATGTTCCCTATGCTTCAGCCATAGGCTCTATCATGTATGCAATGTTGTGTACCAGACCCGATGTGTGCCTTGCTATAAGTTTGGCGGGGAGGTACCAAAGTAATCCAGGAGTGGATCACTGGACAGCGGTCAAGAATATCCTGAAGTACCTGAAAAGGACTAAGGAGATGTTTCTCGTGTATGGAGGTGACAAAGAGCTCGTCCTAAACGGTTACGTGGATGCAAGCTTTGACACTGATCCGGACGATTCTAAATCGCAAACCGGATACGTATTTACATTAAACGGTGGAGCTGTAAGTTGGTGCAGTTCTAAACAAAGCGTCGTAGCGGGATGTACATGTGAAGCGGAGTACATAGCTGCTTCGGAAGCAGCGAATGAAGGAGTCTGGATGAAGGAGTTCATATCCGATCTAGGTGTCATACCTAGTGCATCGGGTCCAATGAAAATCTTTTGTGACAATACAGGTGCAATTGCCTTAGCAAAGGAATCCAGATTTCACAAGAGAACCAAGCACATCAAGAGACGCTTCAATTCCATCCGGGATTTAGTCCAGGTGGGAGACATAGAGATTTGCAAGATACATACGGATCTGAATGTAGCAGACCCATTGACTAAGCCTCTTCCACGAGCAAAACATGATCAGCACCAAGACTCCATGGGTGTTAGGATCATTACTGTGTAATCTAGATTATTGACTCTAGTGCAAGTGGGAGACTGAAGGAAATATGCCCTAGAGGCAATAATAAAGTTATTATTTATTTCCTTATATATCATGATAAATGTTTATTATTCATGCTAGAATTGTATTAACCGGAAACATAATACATGTGTGGATACATAGACAAACAGAGTGTCACTAGTATGCCTCTACTTGACTAGCTTGTTAATCAAAGATGGTTAAGTTTCCTAACCATAGACAAAGGAGTTGTCATTTGATTAACAAGGTCACATCATTAGTTGAATGATCTGATTGACATGACCCATTCCATTAGCTTAGCACCCGATCGTTTAGTATGTTGCTATTGCTTTCTTCATGACTTATACATGTTCCTATGACTATGAGATTATGCAACTCCCGTTTACCGTAGGAACACTTTGTGTGCTACCAAACGTCACAACGTAACTGGGTGATTATAAAGGTGCTCTACAGGTGTCTCCGAAAGTATTTGTTGGGTTGGCGTATTTCGAGATTAGGATTTGTCACTCCGAATGTCGGAGAGGTATCTCAGGGCCTTCTCGGTAATGCACATCACATAAGCCTTGCAAGCATTGCAACCAATGAGTTAGTTGCGAGATGATGTATTACAGAACGAGTAAAGAGACTTGCCGGTAACGAGATTGAACTAGGTATTGGATACCGACGATCGAATCTCGGGCAAGTAACATACCGATGACAAAGGGAACAACGTATGTTGTTATGTGGTCTGACCGATAAAGATCTTCGTAGAATATGTAGGAGCCAATATGGGCATCCAGGTCCCGCTATTGGTTATTGACCGGAGAAGAGTCTCGGTCATGTCTACATTGTTCTCGAACCGTAGGGTCCGCACGCTTAAGGTTTCGATGACAGTTATATTATGAGTTTATGCATTTTGATGTACCGAAGTTAGTCCAGAGTCCCGGATGAGATCACGGACATGAAGAGGAGTCTCGGAATGGTCGAGACATAAAGATTGATATATTGGACGACTATATTCGGACATCGGAATGGTTCCGAGTGGTTTCGGATAATAACGGAGTACCGGGGGGTTACCGGAACCCCCCGAGGGGTTAATGGGCCCATATGGGCCATAAGGGAAAAGAGGAGGGGTGGCCAGGGCAGGCGCGCGCCCCCTCCCCCTAGTCCGAATAGGACAAGGAAGGGGGGCGGCGCCCCCCTTTTTTCCCTCCCCCTCTCTCCTTCCTTCTCCTACAAGGAAAGGGAGAGGAGTCCTACTCCCGGTGGGAGTAGGACTCCTCCTTGGCGCGCCCCTCTAGGCCGGCCGCCCCCTCCCCCTTGCTCCTTTATATACGGGGGCAGGGGGGCACCCTAGAACACACAATTGATCAACGTGATCGTTCCTTAGCCGTGTGCGGTGCCCCCCTCCACCATATTCCACCTCGGTAATATTGTCGCGGTGCTTAGGCGAAGCCCTGCGTCGGTAGTACATCAAGATCGTCACCACGCCGTCGTGCTGACGGAACTCTTCCCCGAAGCTTTGCTGGATCGGAGCACGGGGATCATCATCGAGCTGAACGTGTGCTAATAACTCGGAGGCGCCGGAGTAACGGTGCTTGGATCGGTCGGATCGGGAAGACGTACGACTACTTCCTCTATGTTGCGTCAACGCTTCCGCTTCGGTCTACGAGGGTACGTAGACAACACTCTCCCATCTCGTTGCTATGCATCACCATGATCTTGCGTGTGCGTAGGAAAATTTTGAAATTACTACGTTCCCCAACAGCAAGTCCTTCGTGGGCGATGGCCATGGTGGGATAGACAAGGTTGCTTCTTTGTGGACCCTTCGTGGGTGGAGCCCTCCATGGACTCGCGCAACCGTTACCCTTCGTGGGTTGAAGTCTCCATCAACGTGGATGTAGGATAGCACCACCTATCCGAACCACGCCAAAAACATCCGTGTCTCCAATTGCGTTTGATTTCTCCATACCCTTCCCTTTACATTCTTGCAAGTTGCATGCTTTACTTTCCGCTGCCTATATACTCTTTGCATGCTTGCTTGAATTGTGTGATGATTTCTTGACTTGTCCTAAAAGTAGCTAAAATCTGTCAAACCATAAAATTGGGAAAAGGTTAAGTTTTTATTGGTCAAGTAGTCTAATCACCCCCCTCTAGACATACTGTCGATCCTATAGCATAGTGTGGTTATTCTGTTTCCCCCCACACACATCCACACACCCTAAGATAGATAATGGTGGCAAGTCCATACAAGGAAGATGTGTCAGTACAACTATGCCCCTCGGTGCGGTGCTGGTTTTTCCCCTAAAAAAGATAAGATAATGTGGGCAAGTGCATACAAGGAAGATGTGTCAGTACAACTATGACCCTCAGTGCGGTACTGGTTTTTCCCGTATAAAAGATAAGATAATGGGGGCAAGTCCATACAAGGAAAATGTGTCAGTACAACTATGCCCCTCAGTGCGGTACTAGTTTTTCCCCTAAAAAGATAAGATAATATGGGTAAGTGCATACAAGGAAGATGTGTCAGTACAACTATGCCCCTCGGTGTGGTGCTGGTTTTCACCTAAAAAATATAAGATAATGGGGGCAAGTCCATACAAGGAAGATGTGTCAGTACAAGTATGCCCCTCGGTGCGGTGCTGGTTTTTTCCCTAAACAGATAAGATAATGTGGGCAAGTCATGTTACGGACTCGCCTCCGCATGCGACACCGCGGCACGCCGCGTTGTCGCCTGCTACGACTCATTCCTGGCTCGGCCTCACGCTAACGCGACAGCGCGCTCGTTTGACAGGCGCAGTGCGGTTATTCTGTTTCCACCCAACACGCACCCACACGCCCTAAGATAGATAAATGGGGCAAGTCCATACAAGGAAGATGTGTCACTACAACTATGCCCCTCAGTGCGATGCTAGTTTTCCCCTAAAAAAGATAAGATAATGGGGGCAAGTCCATACAAGGAAGATGTGTCAGTACAACTATACCCCTCGGTGCAGTGCTGGTTTTTCCCCTAAAAAAATATGAGATAATGGGAGCAAGTCATATTATGGACTCGCCTCCGCATGCGACGTCGCGGCACGCCGCGTTGGCGCCTGGTACGGCTTGTTCCTAAGACGGGGGTCGGGGCGACCCCCTCCCCCGGCTCGGCCTCGCGCTAACGCGGCAGTGCGCTCGTTTGACAGGCACAGTGCGGTTTTTCTGTTTCCCTCCCCACACGCACCCACACACCCTAAGATAGATAATGGGGGCAAGTCCATACAAGAAAGATGTGTGAGTAAACCTATGCCCCTTGGTGCGGTGCTGGTTTTTCGCCTAAAAAGATTAGATAATGGGGGCAAGTCATCTTACAAACTCGCCTCCGCATGCGATGCCGCGGCACGCCGCGTCTTCGCCTGACCCCCGCCCCCTGGCTCAGCCTCGCGCTAACGCGGCAGTGCGCTCATTTGACAGGCGCAGTGTGGTTATTTTGTATCCCCCCACACGCACCCACACACCCTAAGATAGATAATGGGGGCAAGTCCATACAAGGAAGATGTGCCAGTACAACTACGCCCCTCGGTGCAGTGCTAGTTTTTCCCCTAAAAAAGATAAGATAGTGTGGGCAAGTGCATATAAGGAAGATGTGTCAGTACAACTATGCCCCTCGGTGCGGTACTATTTTTTCCTCTAAAACAGATAAGATAATGGGGGCAAGTCCATACAAGGAAGATGTGTCGGTACAACTATGCCCCTCGGTGTGGTGTTGGTTTTTCCCCTAAAAAAGATAAGATAATGGGGGCAAGTCCATACAAGGAAGATGTGTCAGTACAACTATGCCCCTCGGTGCGGTGCTGGTTTTTCCGCTAAAAAGATAAGATAATGGGGGCAGGTCATGTTACGGACTCGCCTCCGCATGCGACACCGCGACACGCCGCGTCGTCGCCTGCTACGGCTCATTCCTGGCTCGGCCTCGCCGGGATGGGGGAGGGGGTCCCTCCCATCCGGCACAGCCTCGCGCTAACGCGGCAGTGCGCACGTTTGACAGGCGCAGTTCGGTTATTCTGTCCCCCCCACACGCACCCACACACCCTAAGATATATAATGGGGGAAAGTCCATACAAGGAAGATGTGTCAGTACAACTATGCCCTCGGTGCGGTGTTGGTTTTTCCCCTAAAAAAGATAAGATAATGGGGGCAAGTCCATACAAGGAAGATGTGTCAGTACAACTATGCCCCTCGGTGCAGTGCTGGTTTTTCCCCTAAAAAAGATAAGATAATGTGGGCAAGTCATGTTACGGACTCGCCTCGGCATGCGACACCGCGGCACGCCGCGTCGTCGCCTGCTACGGCTCGTTCCTGGCTCGGCCTCGCCGGGATGGGGGAGGGAGGGTCAACCCCCACTCCCCCCGGCTCGGCCTCGCGCTAACGCGACAGTGCGCTCGCTTGACAGGTGCAGTGCGGTTATTCTGTTTCCCCCCAACACGCACCCACACACCCTAAGATAGATAATGGGGGCAAGTCCATACAAGGAAGATGTGTCAGTATAACTATGCCCCTCGGTGCGGTGCTTGTTTTTCCCCTTAAAAAAGATAAGATAATGTGGGCAAGTGTATACAAGGAAGATGTGTCAGTACAACTATGCCCCTCAGTGCGGTACTTGTTTTTCCCCTAAAAAAGATAAGATAATGGGGGCAAGTCCATACAAGGAAGATGTGTCACTACAACTATGCCCCTCGGTGCGGTGCTGGTTTTTCCCCTTAAAAAAGATAAGATAATGGGGGCAAGTCCATACAAGGAAGATGTGTCAGTACAACTATGACCTTGGTGCGGTACTGGTTTTTCCCCTAGAAAAGATAAGATAATGGGGGCAAGTCCATACAAGGAAAATGTGTCAGTACAACTATGCCCCTCGGTGTGGTGCTAGTTTTTCCCCTAAAAAAGATAAGATAATGTGGGTAAGTGCATACAAGGAAGATGTGTCAGTACAACTATGCCCCTCGGTGTGGTGCTGGTTTTCCCCTAAAAATATATAAGATAACGGGGGCAAGTCCATACAAGGAAGATGTGTCAGTACAACTATGCCCCTCGGTGCGGTGCTGGTCTTTTCCCTAAACAGATAAGATAATGTGGGCAAGTCATGTTACGGACTCGCCTCCGCATGCGACACTACGGCACGCCGCGTTGTCGCCTGCTACGGCTCGTTCCTGGCTCGGCCTCGCCAGGATGGGGGAGGGGGGGTCGACCCCCTCCCCCCTGGCTCGGCCTCACGCTAACGCGATAGTGCGCTCGTTTGACAGGTGCAGTGCAGTTATTCTGTTTCCACCCAACACGCACCCACACGCCCTAAGATAGATAATAGGGGCAAGTCCATACAAGGAAGATGTGTCAGTACAACTATGCCCCTCAGTGCGATGATAGTTTTCCCCTAAAAAAGATAAGATAATGGGGGCAACTCCATACAAGGAAGATGTGTCAGTACAACTATGCCCCACGATGCAGTGCTGGTTTTTCCCCAAAAAAATAAGATAATGGGGGCAAGTCATATTACAGACTCGCCTACGCATGCGACATCACGACACGCCGCGTTGGCGCCTGGTACGACTTGTTCCTGGCTCGGCCTTGCCGGGACGGGGGTCGGGGCGACCCCCTCCCCCGGCTCGGCCTCGCGCTAACGCGGCAGTGCGCTCGTTTGACAGGCGCAGTGCGGTTATTCTATTTCCCTCCCCACACGCACCCACACACCCTAAGATAGATAATGGGGGCAAGTCCATACAAGAAAGATGTGTCAGTACAACTATGCCCCTCGGTGCGGTGCTGGTTTTTCGCCTAAAAAGATTAGATAATGGGGGCAAGTCATCTTACGAACTCGCCTCCGCATGCGATGCCGCGGCACGCCGCGTCTTTGCGTGACCCCCTCCCCCCTGGCTCGGCCTCGCGCTAATGCGGCAGTGCGCTCGTTTGACTGGCACAGTGTGGTTATTCTGTTTCCCCCCACACGCATCCACACACCCTTAGATAGATAATGGGGGCAAGTCCATACAAGGAAGATGTGTTAGTACAACTATGCCCCTCGGTGCAGTGCTAGTTTTTCCCCTAGAAAAGATAAGATAATGTGGGCAAGTGCATATAAGGAAGATGTGTCAGTACAACAATGCCCCTCGGTGCGGTACTATTTTTTCCTCTAAAACAGATAAGATAATGGGGGCAAGTCCATACAAGGAAGATGTGTCGGTACAACTATGCCCCTCGGTGTGGAGCTGGTTTTTCCCCTAAAAAAAGATAAGATAATGGGGGCAAGACCATACGAAGATGTGTTAGTACAACTATGCCCGTCGGTGCGGTGCTGGTTTTCCCCCTAAAAAAGATAAGATAATGGGGGCAGGTCATGTTATGGACTCACCTCCGCATGCGACACCGCGACACGCCGCGTCGTTGCCTGCTACGGCTCATTCCTGGCTCGGCCTCGCCGGGAGGGGGGAGGGGGTCCCTTCCCTTCGGCACAGCCTCGCGCTAACGCGGCAGTGCGCTCGTTTGACAGGCGCAGTGCGGTTATTCTGTCCCCCCCCCCCCACACGCACCCACACACCCTAAGATATATAATGGGGGCAAGTCCATACAAGGAAGATGTGTCAGTACAACTATGCCCTCGGTGCGGTGCTGGTTTTTCCCCTAAAAAAGATAAGATAATGGGGGCAAGTCCATACAAGGAAGATGTGTCAGTACAACTATGCCCCTCAGTGCGGTGCTGGTTTTTCCACTTAAAAAGATAAGATAATGTTGGCAAGTGTATACAAGGAAGATGTGTCAGTACAACTATGGCCCTCAGTGTGGTACTTGTTTTCCCCCTAAAAAAGATAAGATAATTGGGGCAAGTCCATACAAGGAAGATGTGTCACTACAACTATGCCCCTCGGTGCGGTGCTGGTTTTTCCCCTTAAAAACAGATAAGATAATGGGGGCAAGTCCATACAAGGAAGATGTGTCAGTACAACTATGCCCTCGGTGCGGTGCTGGTTTTCCCGCTAAAAAAGATAAGATAATGGGGGCAAGTCCATACAAGAAAGATGTGTCAGTACAACTATGCCCCTCGGTGTGGTGCTGGTTTTTCCTCTAAAAAAGATAAGATAATGGGGGCAAGTCATGTTACACACTCGCCTCCGTATGCGACGCCGCGGCACGCCGCGTCGTCGCCTGCTACGGCTCGTTACTGGCTCGGCTCGCCGGGATGGTGGAGGGGGGGTCGACCCCCCTCCCCCCGGCTCGGCCAAGTCCAGATGTCCATGCTATAAAGAAAAGAATATGATATGACATGTTAGGCAGCATTCCACATCAAAAATTCTGTTTTTTATCACTTACCTACGCGAGGACGAGCAGGAGTTAAGCTTGGGGATGCTGATACGTCTCCAACGTATTTATAATTTTTGATTGTTCCATGCTGTTATATAATCAATCTTGGATGTTTTAAAATGATTTTATAGTCATTTTATATCATTTTTTGGTACTAACCTATTGACATAGTGCCAAGTGCCAGTTGTCGTTTTTTGCATGTTTTTTACATCGCAGGAAATCAATACCAAACAGAGTCCAAATGCAACGAAACTTCTCGAAGATTTTTATGGACGAGAAGACACCCAATGGGCCAAGGCAGTGCTTGGGGGATGCTCCGACGGGAGCACAACCCACCAGGGTGCGCCAGGAGGCCTAGGCGTGCCTTGGTGGGTTGTGCCCACCTCGGGTGCCCCCCAGATCGCCTCTTTGCTCTATAAATACCCCAATATTCCAGAAACCCTAGAGGAGTCGACGAAAATCAATTGAAGCCACCGCAGAGTCTAGAACCACCAGACCCAATCTAGACAGCATCACAGAGGGGTTCACCGCTTCCATTGGTGCCTCTCCGATGATGCTGAGTAGTTCTTTGTAGACCTTCGGGTCCATAGTTAGTAGCTAGATGGCTTCCTCTCTATAGTTTGATTCTCAATACAATGGTCTCTTGGAGATCCATATGATGTAACTCTTTTTGCGGTGTGTTTGTTCGGATCGGATGAACTTTGAGTTTATGATTAGATCTATCTTTTTATATCCATGAAAGTTATTTGATTTTCTTTGATCTCTTATATGCATGATTGCTTATAGCCTCGTATTTCTTCTTTGATATTTGGGTTTTGTTTGGACAACTTGATCTATTTATCTTGCAATGGGAAGAGGTGCTTTGTAGTGGGTTCGATCCTACGGTGCTTGATCCCAGTGACAGAAGGGGAACCGACACATATGTATCGTTGCTACTAAGGATAAAACGATGGGGTCTATCTCTACATAGATAGATCTTGTCTACATCATGTCATCATTCTTATTGCATTACTCTGTTTCTCCATGAACTTAATACACTAGATGCATGCTGGATAGCGGTCGATGTGTGGAGTAATAGTAGTAGATGCAGGCAGGAGTCGGTCTACTAATCCTGGACGTGATGCCTATATAATGATCATTGCCTGGATATCGTCATTATTATTTGAAGTTATATCAATTACCCAACAGTAATTTGTTCACCCACCGTTTGCTATTTTCTCGAGAGAAGCCACTAGTGAAACCTACGGCCCCCGGGTCTCTTTCTCAAATTATTTGCCTTTGCTGTCTACTTTTCCTTTGCTTTTATTTTCAGATCTATTAAACCAAAAATACAAAAATACCTTGCTGCACTTTATTTTATGTGCGATCTATTTATTCAATCTATTACAACTTTCTTCCATCCACGTGGCAATTTCTGGCGTTGTTACTCGAAAGGGATTGACAACCCCTTTAACATGTCGGGTTGCGAGTATTTGTTATTTGTGTGCAGGGGATGTTTACGTTATGTTGCTTGGTTCTCCTACTGGTCCGATAACCTTGGTCTCATCACTGAGGGAAATGCATACCGTCGCTGTGCTCTATCATCCCTTCCTCTTTGGGGAAATACTGGCGTAGCTTCTAGCAGACATCAAGTAGCGTCCGGGTCTTCCACAATTGTAGCAATTTCGATCACGACTAGAAGATCTTTTGTGATTGTAGTACCTTTACTTGGAACTTCTTTCTTTGCTTCTACTCTTGTAGAACTTGTTGAAGTTCTTCACCATTAAGCTCAATTCTTCATTGAAGACTTGTTTCTCACTTGATGATGTAGGAGCATCACATGAAGCTTTGTAAGCACCACTAGACTTCTTGTGAAGCTCTTCTTTATCCTTGAGTGACATCTCATGAGCGACAATTCTATCAATGACTTCTGTTTGCTTGAGATCTTTGTAATTGGGCATCATTTGGATCAATGTGCACACGGTGTCATACTTTCCATCCAAGGCTCTTAGGATCTTCTTGATGATGAATCTGTCGGTCATCTCTTCACTTCCTAAGCCGGCAATCTCATTTGTAAGGAGAGCAAGCCTAGAGGACATTACAGCGACACCTTCACCATCTTTCATTTTGAGTTTGTCAAGTTGACTTTGAAGCACATCCAATTTGGATTCCTTGACAGAGTCGGTACCTTCGTGCATATCAATCAAAGTATCCCAAATTTCCTTTGCATTCTCAAGACGGCTGATTTTGTTGAATTCTTCGGGGCATAATCCGTTGAAGAGGATATCACAAGCTTGAGCATTGTATTGCAACATCTTAAATTCTTCCGCGGTTGCTTCACGATTCGGTTCCCTTCCGTTGAAGAATTCACCTTGCAAGCCAATACACACAATAGCCCAAACGGCGGGGTTATGCCCAAGAATAAGCATTTTCATCTTATGCTTCCAACTAGCAAAATTAGTACATCAAAGTAAGGACCTCTACGGTGGTAATTTCCCTCACTAGACGCCATACTCCCCTAGGTTGTGAAACCAAGGCTACGATCACCAAAGCTATGGAAATCAAAGCAAATGGAGACCAAATCTCTGATACAGCTTGTAGGATCGAAAGTTGGTCTAGAGGGGGGTGATTAGACTACTTGACCAAATAAAAATCTAGCCTTTTCCCAATTTTATGTCTTGGCAGATTTTAACAACTTAACACAAGTCAACACTACAAAAAAAAGACACATCCGTGACATTTTGGGGCGAACGAAAAAAATTATGTCATACATATGACACTTCTATGACGATAATTGTGACAAAACACGGTATCATCATAGATGTGGTGGGATCCTACTTCTATGACAAAAAGTCATGACAGAAAATGGGCTTTTCGTCCTAGGCGGGCCGGAGATGCAGCTGCATGACATTCTTTGGGCCGTTCATGACGGGAAAAACCATGGTAGAAGCGAGGGCGAGGAAAATTTCGGGGAGTTCCCAGTTACGGTGGGAGGTCGGGGGCCGAGCGATGCACGTTTCTCTCGTACACGTACGCGTGTGTGTGCAAGGCGTTGGCTCTAACTAAACCTGAGCGAGGCATTGGGCTCTAACTGAACCCGAGCGATTGCACTGCAGGGTACGCGTTAATGAACTCGAGCGATCGATCGATGGCTGTAAACTGAACCCGATCGAGAGATTCCTTCACTACTGCTGCTAACTGAAGCCGATCGATGGGATGAACAGTGAGCGTTGCGGGGGGGGGGGGGGGTGGATGAACAGTGAGCGGTGGCGTTGCCTCTGGATGAACAGGACCCCGTGGTGGAGGGCTGGATGAACAGTAGACGGTGGAGTGGCGCCCGTGGAGGGGTGGATGAACAGGACCCCGTGGTGTGGAGGGCTGGATGAACAGTAGACGGTGGAGGGGTGCCCATGGAGGGGTGGTTGAAAAGGACCCCGTGGTGTGGAGGGCTGGATGAACAGTAGACGGTGGAGGGGTGGTTGAACAGGACCCCGTGGTGTGGAGGGCTGGATGAATAGTAGACGGTGGAGGGGTGGTTGAACAGTAGCCGATGGAGTAGCGCGCGGTGGAGGATGGATGAATAGGAGCCGGTGGAGGCTGGACGAGGTCGACAGTAGCCCGTGGAGGCTGGAGGAGGTCGACGGTGGAGATGAACAATATCCCGTGGAGTCCCATTTTGCGGTACGCCAGACCCCTCCCGATGAACAGGACCCCCGTTTCGACCGTAGCGCTCCAACACAAGTCTGTTTCCTCCGTTTTGCGGTACACCACACCCCTCCCGATCAACAGGACCCCCGTTTCGACCGTAGGAGGTCCGTTTCCTCCGTTCTGCGGTACGCCACACCCCTCCCGATGAACATGATCTCGTCTCGACCATAGGAGGTCTGTTTCCTTCGTTGTGCGGTACGCCAGGCCTCGTTTCCATCGCCTATTCCGTCCAAGCCCTCCCGATGAACATGACCACACATTCCGTTCCGACCCAGCCGGTTGGCTCCCACACGTTCCGTTGCCTCCCGATGAACACGACGCATTCCGTTGCCTCCCCATGAACATGACGCATTCCGTTGCCTCCCCATGAACACGACAACGACGCTGTTTCTCCGTTCCGACCCAGCCATGTCAACGAACCCTCGCCATACGTATGCGCGAGTAGGCGTTCGAGACCCCGCCCGTATGTACACATACGTGGCCGTATTTTCTTTCTTGCACCCTGGCCGCTGTACGTACGTGTACATGCTACGTGCGCGCCTCTACTACGACACGTGCGCGCCTCTACATCGACTAGTATGTACGTACACGTTCGCGACCAGAATGACAACACTACGTACGCTTCGACCAGGTGGGTCCTGACAGTCAGGCACTTCCTTGCATGCGAAGATGTAGCTGGTGGGTCCCAGCAGTCAGGGGGCGAATCGTTTTTTTTTTGCTCGGACGCACTTCCTTGCGTGCGAAGGTGTAGCTGGTGGGTCCCAGCAGTCGGGGGGCTGGTGGGTCCCAGCAGTCAGGGGAGCGAATCGTTTTTTTGGACGCACTTCCTTGCGTGCAAAGATGTAGCTCGTGGGTCCCAGCAGTCAGGGGGCGAATCATTTTTTTTACGAAATACGGTGGCCCGTCCGGTGGGTCCCCACTGTCAGGTGGAGGAATAATTATTTTGCGCGTAATAAGGAGGCACTTGCTTGTGGCTTCCATGGACCCAGCTGTCAGCCTCTCCACGTACAGTACTCTTCCGATGGAAGTCGGTCGTTGACCACGTTGACCACGCCACGCCAAGAGCACCAGGGCGGTGGTCCGGACGATGGCGAGGCCTAGGAAGGGGACAACGCGGAGCCGGGGAAGACGTAGCAGTGGAAGCCCGCGCGGAGAGGAGTATGAGGGTTCACTTGTTCGGCTGCGGTGTGAGGCTGCCGTCGCCGCAGAATAACAGGGGGTGTGGGTGAGTAGAGGGATGGCCTGGCCAGCGGTGGGAGTAGTACGGGGCGGTGAGGCCTCCGCGGCATCATAGCCGGCCACGGGAGGCAGGAGCACGCGACACGACTGGCGCTGCTTTGGGCGGCTGGAGCAAGAAGACCAGAGGTTGAAGAAGCACTACGGTCGTTGGATGGACATCGTACGATCACTGCAGCTAGAATCGTTTATATTGACTAAGTTGACAAAGCCCTTGGTATGCGTCAACTTAGTAGGCCCATAGCTCGGATTTTGCAGAGAACATATAGCCCATTTGCGATTTGTAAGAATGTACAACCCATTTTTTTAATTCTAATGGAATTTACTACAGCCCATTTAAAGTTTGTTAAAAGTACAACCCAACTTCTAGCTAGGACAACGATTAATAATTTCAAACAATCGCTCAAAACAGAATTCAAAAAAAATCCCACATTTTGATGGGATCCGAAATATTTTTATCCGAAATTTCTAGTCAGGTTAAATATAATTTCAAAATAAAGTTGTATGACGTTAAAATCCAACGAAATATTGCGCGTGCAACAAGTAATGAAATTGAAATTTTCAAATTCCAATAATAATATATTTTTCAAACAAATTACGTGTTTGGTGGATAGTAACTGTCTAGTTATTATAATTACATCCCGTTTATTATTTCTTAAAGTCTATTTTCTTGTTAAGCCTAATGCATACCTCCTAGGAAAGTTTGCAGCCCAGCGGGGCGGAGAATAACAAGTTGACCCGGATATTGTGTACAACCGTCAGCCCAGTTGCATTGCTGATGTTGAAAAAAAGCTATTTTTTATACACACATTTAAAAAAAATTGTATACATAAGGAACATTTTTTATACACACATTTAACAATTTTTAAATACATGATTAACACTTTTTAAAACATATTTTTTAGTCAACAGTGAGCCCACAGCGAGCGGAGGAGGTCATGAAGGAAATATGCCCTAGAGGCAATAATAAAGTTATTATTTATTTCCTTATATCATGATAAATGTTTATTATTCATGCTAGAATTGTATTAACTGGAAACATAATACATGTGTGAATACATAGACAAACAGAGTGTCACTAGTATGCCTCTACTTGACTAGCTCATTAATCAAAGATGGTTATGTTTCCTAGCCATAAACAAAGAGTTGTTATTTGATTAACGAGATCACATCATTAGCTGAATGATCTGATTGACATGACCCATTCCATTAGCATAGCACCCGATCATTTAGTATGTTGCTATTGCTTTTATCCATGACTTATACATGTTCCTTTAACTATGAGATTATGCAACTCCCATTTATCGTAGGAACACTTTGTGTGCTACCAAACGTCACAACGTAATTGGGTGATTATAAAGGTGCTCTACAGGTGTCTCCGAAGGTACATATTGGGTTGGCGTATTTCGAGATTAGGATTTGTCACTCCGATTGTCGGAGAGGTATCTCAGGGCCTTCTCGGTAATGCACATCACATAAAGCCTTGCAAGCATTGCAACCAATGAGTTAGTTGCGAGATGATGTATTACAGAACGAGTAAAGAGACTTGCCGGTAACGAGATTGAACTAGGTATTGGATACCGACGATCGAATCTCGGGCAAGTAACATACCGATGACAAAGGGAACAACGTATGTTGTTATGCGGTCTGACCGATAAAGATCTTCGTAGAATATGTAGGAGCCAATATGGGCATCCAGGTCCCGCTATTGGTTATTGACCGGAGACGTGTCTCGGTCATGTCTACATTGTTCTCGAACCGTAGGGTCCGCACGCTTAACGTTACGATGACAGTTATTATGAGTTTATACATTTTGATGTACCGAAGGAGTTCGGAGTCCCGGATGTGATCACGGACATGACAAGGAGTCTCGAAATGGTCGAGACGTAAAGAATGATATATTGGAAGCCTATGTTTGGACATCGGATGCATTCCAGGTGAAATCAGGATTTTACCGGAATACCGGGAGGGTTACCGGAACCCCCCGGGGGCATAATGGGCCAACATGGGCCTTGGAGGAGAGGTGAGAGGGCTGCCCTCATGGGCTGCGCGCCTCCCCCCTTCCCCTAGTCCTATTAGGACTAGGAGAGGTGGGCGCCCCCCCTCTCTCTCTCTCCCCCTTGGAGAATCCTAGTCCAACTAGGATTGAGGGGGGGGGGGAATCCTACTCCCAGAGGGAGTAGGACTCTCTGGCGCGCCAGGCTTGGCCGGCCAGCCCCTCCCCCTTGGCTCCTTTATATACGGGGGCAGGGAGCACCCCAGAAACACACAATTGATCATTGAGATCTTTCCTTAGCCGTGTGCGGTGCCCCCTTCCACCAAATTCCACCTCGATCATATCGTTGCAGTGCTTAGGCGAAGCCCTGCGCCGGTAACACATCAAGATCGTCACCACGCCGTCGTGCTGACGGAACTCTTCCTCGACGCTTTGCTGGATCGGAGCCCGGGGATCGTCATCGAGCTGAACGTGTGCTAAGAACTCGGAGGTGCCGGAGTAACGGTGCTGTGATCGGTTGGATCGCGAGGAGAACGTACGACTACTTCCTCTATGTTGTGTCAACGCTTACGCTTCGGTCTACGAGGGTACGTAGACAACACTCTCCCCTCTCGTTGCTATGCATCACCATGATCTTGCGTGTGCGTAGGAATTTTTTTGAAATTACTACGTTCCCTAACAGTGGCATCCGAGCCTAGGTTTTTATGGTTTGATGTAATTTGCACGAGTAGAACACAAGTGAGGTGTGGACGATACAAGTCATACTGCCTACCAGCATGTCATACTTTGGTTCAGCGGTATTGTTGGACGAGACGATCCGGACCAACCTTACGCGTACGCTTACGCGAGACCGGTTCCCTAGACGTGCTTTGCACATAGATGGCTTGCGGAAGACTGTCTCTCCAACTTTAGTTGAACCGAGTGTGGCTACGCCCGGTCCTTGAGAAGGTTAAAACGGAGTCTATTTGACAAACTATCGTTGTGGTTTTTGATGCGTAGGTAAGATGAGTTCTTGCTTAAAGCCCGTAGCAGCCACGTAAAACTTGCAACAACAAAGTAGAGGACGTCTAACTTGTTTTTGCAGGGCATGTTGTGATGTGATATGGTCAAGACATGATGCTAAAATTTTATTGTATGAGATGATCATGTTTTGTAACCGAGTTATCGGCAACTGGCAGGAGCCATATGGTTGTCGCTTTATTGTATGCAATGCAATCGCGATGTAATGCTTTACTTTATTACTAAGCGGTAGTGATAGTCGTGGAAGCATAAGATTGGCGACACGACAACGATGCTGCGATGAAGATCAAGGTGTCGCGCCGGTGACGATGGTGATCATGACGGTGCTTCAAAGATGGAGATCACAAGCACAAGATGATGATGGCCATATCATATCACTTATATTGATTGCATGTGATGTTTATCCTTTTATGCATCTTATCTTGCTTTGATTGACGGTAGCATTGTAAGATGATCTCTCACTAAATTATCAAGAAGTGTTCTCCCTGAGTATGCACCGTTGCGAAAGTTCTTCGTGCTGAGACACCACGTGATGATCGGGTGTGATAGGCTCTACGTTCAAATACAACGGGTGCAAAACAGTTGCACACGCGGAATACTCAGGTTTAACTTGACGAGCCTAGCATATAACAGATATGGCCTCGGAACACGGAGACCGAAAGGTCGAGCGTGAATCATATAGTAGATATGATCAACATAGTGATGTTCACCATTGAAACTACTCCATCTCACGTGATGATCGGACATGGTTTAGTTGATTTGGATCACGTGATCACTTAGAGGATTAGAGGGATGTCTATCTAAGTGGGAGTTCTTAAGTAATATGATTAATTGAACTTAAATTTATCATGAACTTAGTACCTAATAGTATCTTGCTTATCTATGTTGTGTAGATAGATGGCTCGTGCTGTTGTTCCATTGAATTTTAATGCGTTCCTTGAGAAAGCAAAGTTGAAAGATGATGGTAGCAATTACACGGACTGGGTCCGTAACTTGAGGATTATCCTCATTGCTGCACAGAAGAATTACGTCCTGGAAGCACCGCTGGGTGCCAGGCCTGGTGCAAGAGCTACGCCAGATGTTGTGAACGTCTGGCAAAGCAAAGCTGATGACTACTCTATAGTTCAGTGTGCCATGCTTTACGGCTTAGAACCGGGACTTCAACGACATTTTGAACACCATGGAGCATATGAGATGTTCCAGGAGTTGAAGTTAATATTTCAAGCAAATGCCCGGATTGAGAGATATGAAGTCTCCAATAAGTTCTATAGCTGTAAAATGGAGGAGAATGGTTCTGCCAGTGAGCATATACTCAGAATGTCTGGGTATAACAATCACTTGATTCAACTGGGAGTTAATCTTCCGGATGATTGCGTCATTGACAGAATTCTCCAATCACTGCCACCAAGCTAAAAGAGCTTCGTGATGAACTATAATATGCAAGGGATGACCAAAACTATGCCCGAGCTCTTCGCGATGCTAAAAGCCGCGGAGGTAGAAATCAAAAAGGAGCATCAAGTGTTGATGGTTAACAAAACCACTAGTTTCAAGAAAAAGGGCAAAGGAAAGAAAAAGGGGAACTTCAAAAAGAACAGCAAGCAAGTTGCTACTCAAGAGAAGAAACCCAAGTCTGGACCTAAGCCTGAAACTGAGTGCTTCTATTGCAAGCAGACTGGTCACTGGAAGCGGAACTGCCCCAAGTATTTGGCGGATAAGAAGGATGGCAAGGTTAACAAAGGTATATATGATATACATGTTATTGATGTGTACCTTACTAATTCTCGCAGTAGCACATGGGTATTTGATACTGGTTCTGTTGCTAATATTTGCAACTCAAAACAGGGGCTACGGATTAAGCGAAGATTGGCTAAGGACGAGGTGACGATGCACGTGGGAAATGGTTCCAAAGTCGATGTGATCGCGGTCGGCACGCTACCTCTACATCTACCTTCGGGATTAATATTAGATCTAAATAATTGTTATTTAGTACCAGCGTTGAGCATGAACATTATATCTGGATCTTGTTTGATGCGAGACGGTTATTCATTTAAATCAGAGAATAATGGTTGTTCTATTTATATGAGTAATATCTTTTATGGTCATGCGCCATTAAAGAATGGTTTGTTCTTACTTAATATCGATAGTAATAATACACATATTCATAATGTTGAAGCCAAAAGATGCAGAGTTGATAATGATAGTGCAACTTATTTGTGGCACTACCGTTTAGGTCATATCGGTGTAAAACGCATGAAGAAACTCCATATTGATGGACTTTTGGAGTCACTTGATTATGAATCACTTGGCACTTGCGAACCGTGCCTTATGGGCAAGATGACTAAAACACCGTTCTCCGGTACTGTGGAGAGAGCAACAGATTTATTGGAAATCATACATACTGATGTATGTGGTCCAATGAATGTTGAGGCTCGTGGCGGATATCGTTATTTTCTCACCTTCACTGATGATTTAAGCAGATATGGGTATATCTACTTAATGAAACACAAGTTTGAAACATTTGAAAAGTTCAAAGAATTTCAGAGTGAAGTGGAAAATCATCGTAACAAGAAAATAAAGTTTCTATGATCTGATCGTGGAGGAGAATATTTGAGTTACGAGTTTGGTCTACATTTGAAACAATGCGGAATAGTTCCGCAACTCACGCCACCCGGAACACCACAACGTAATGGTGTGTCCGAACGTCGTAATCGTACTTTACTGGATATGGTGCGATCTATGATGTCTCTTACCGATTTACCGCTATCTTTTTGGGGTTATGCTCTAGAGACGGCCGCATTCACGTTAAATAGGGCACCATCAAAATCCGTTGAGACGACGCCTTATGAACTGTGGTTTGGCAAGAAACCAAAGTTGTCGTTTCTTAAAGTTTGGGGCTGCGATGCTTATGTGAAAAAGCTTCAACCTGATAAGCTCGAACCCAAATCGGAAAAATGTGTCTTCATAGGATACCCAAAGGAGACTATTGGGTATACCTTCTATCACAGATCCGAAGGCAAAATTTTTGTTGCTAAAGTCGGAAACTTTCTAGAGAAGGAGTTTCTCTCGAAAGAAGTGAGTGGGAGGAAAGTAGAACTTGATGAGATAACAATATCTACTCCCTTATTGAGAAGTAGTACATCACAGAAATCTGTTTCTGTGACACCTACATCAAATAGGGAGGAAGCTAATGATAATGATCATGAAACTTCAGATCAAGTTTCTACTGAACTTCGTAGATCAACCAGAGTAAGATCCGCACCAGAGTGGTACGGTAATCCTATTTTGGAAGTCATGTTACTAGACCATGATGAACCTACGAACTATGAAGAAGCGATGGTGAGCCCAGATTCCGCAAAGTGGCTTGAGGCCATGAAATCTGAGATGGGATCCATGTATGAGAACAAAGTGTGGACTTTGGTTGACTTGCCCGATGATCGGCAAGCAATTGAGAATAAATGGATTTTTAAGAAGAAGACTGACGCTGATGGTAATGTTACTGTCTATAAAGCTCGACTTGTTGCAAAAGGTTTTCGACAAGTTCAAGGGATTGACTACGATGAGACTTTCTCACCCGTAGCGATGCTTAAGTCTGTCCGAATCATGTTAGCAGTTGCCGCATTTTATGATTATGGAATTTGGCAAATGGATGTCAAAACTGCATTCCTGAATGGATTTCTGGAAGAAGAGTTGTATATGATGCAACCAGAAGGTTTCGTCGATCCAAAGGGAGCTAACAAAGTGTGCAAGCTCCAGCGATCCATTTATGGACTGGTGCAAGCCTCTCGGAGTTGGAATAAACGCTTTGATAGTGTGATCAAAGCATTTGGTTTTATACAGACTTTTGGAGAAGCCTGTATTTACAAGAAAGTGAGTGGGAGCTCTGTAGCATTTCTGATATTATATGTGGATGACATATTGCTGATCGGAAATAATATAGAATTTCTGGATAGCATAAAGGGATACTTGAATAAGAGTTTTTCAATGAAAGACCTCGGTGAAGCTGCTTACATATTGGGCATTAAGATCTATAGAGATAGATCAAGACGCTTAATAGGACTTTCACAAAGCACATACCTTGACAAAGTTTTGAAAAAGTTCAAAATGGATCAGGCAAAGAAAGGGTTCTTGCCTGTGGCACAAGGTGTGAAGTTGAGTAAGACTCAATGCCCGACCACCGCAGAAGATAGAGAGAAAATGAAAAATGTTCCCTATGCTTCAGCCATAGGCTCTATCATGTATGCAATGCTGTGTACCAGACCTGATGTGTGCCTTGCTATAAGTTTAGCAGGCAGGTACCAAAGTAATCCAGGATCACTGGACAGCGGTCAAGAACATCCTTAAGTACTTGAGAAGGACTAAGGATATGTTTCTCATTTATGGAGGTGACAAAGAGCTCGTCGTAAACGGTTACGTCGATGCAAGCTTTGACACTGATCCGGACGATTCCAAATCGCAAACCGGATACGTATTTACATTAAACGGTGGAGCTGTCAGTTGGTGCAGTTCTAAACAAAGCGTCGTGGCGGGATCTACATGTGAAGCTGAGTACATAGCCTCTTCGGAAGCAGCTAATGAAGGAGTCTGGATGAAGGAGTTCATATCCGATCTAGGTGTTGTACCTAGCGTATTGGGTCCAATGAAAATCTTTTGTGACAATACTGGTGCAATTGCCTTGGCAAAGGAATCCAGATTTCACAAAAGAACCAAACACATCAAAAGACGCTTCAACTCCATCCGGGATTTGGTCCAGGTGGGAGACATAGAGATATGCAAGATACATACGGATCTGAATGTTGCAGACCCGTTGACTAAGCCTCTTCCACGAGCAAAACATGATCAGCACCAAGACTCCATGGGTGTTAGAATCATTACTTTGTAATCTAGATTATTGACTCTAGTGCAAGTGGGAGACTGAAGGAAATATGCCCTAGAGGCAATAATAAAGTTATTATTTATTTCCTTATATCATGATAAATGTTTATTATTCATGCTAGAATTGTATTAACTGGAAACATAATACATGTGTGAATACATAGACAAACAGAGTGTCACTAGTATGCCTCTACTTGACTAGCTCATTAATCAAAGATGGTTATGTTTCCTAGCCATAAACAAAGAGTTGTTATTTGATTAACGAGATCACATCATTAGCTGAATGATCTGATTGACATGACCCATTCCATTAGCATAGCACCCGATCGTTTAGTATGTTGCTATTGCTTTTACCCATGACTTATACATGTTCCTTTAACTATGAGATTATGCAACTCCCATTTACCGTAGGAACACATTGTGTGCTACCAAACGTCACAACGTAACTGGGTGATTATAAAGGTGCTCTACAGGTGTCTCCGAAGGTACATATTGGGTTGGCGTATTTCGAGATTAGGATTTGTCACTCCGATTGTCGGAGAGGTATCTCAGGGCCTTCTCGGTAATGCACATCACATAAAGCCTTGCAAGCATTGCAACCAATGAGTTAGTTGCGAGATGATGTATTACAGAACGAGTAAAAAGACTTGCCGGTAACGAGATTGAACTAGGTATTGGATACCGACGATCGAATCTCGGGCAAGTAACATACCGATGACAAAGGGAACAACGTATGTTGTTATGCGGTCTGACCGATAAAGATCTTCGTAGAATATGTAGGAGCCAATATGGGCATCCAGGTCCCGCTATTGGTTATTGACCGGAGACGTGTCTCGGTCATGTCTACATTGTTCTCGAACCGTAGGGTCCGCACGCTTAACGTTACGATGACAGTTATTATGAGTTTATACATTTTGATGTACCGAAGGAGTTCGGAGTCCCGGATGTGATCACGGACATGACGAGGAGTCTCGAAATGGTCGAGACGTAAAGAATGATATATTGGAAGCCTATGTTTGGACATCGGATGCATTCCAGGTGAAATCAGGATTTTACCGGAATACCGGGAGGGTTACCGGAACCCCCCGGGGGCATAATGGGCCAACATGGGCCTTGGAGGAGAGGTGGGAGGGCTGCCCTCATGGGCTGCGCGCCTCCCCCCCCTTCCCCTAGTCCTATTAGGACTAGGAGAGGTGGGCGCCCCCTCTCTCTCTCTCTCTCCCCCTTGGAGAATCCTAGTCCAACTAGGATTGGGGGGGGGGGGGAATCCTACTCCCAGAGGGAGTAGGACTCTCTGGCGCACCAGGCTTGGCCGGCCAGCCCCTCCCCCTTGACTCCTTTACATACGGGGGCAGGGAGCACCCCAGAAACACACAATTGATCATTGAGATCTTTCCTTAGCCGTGTGCGGTGCCCCCTTCCACCAAATTCCACCTCGATCATATCGTTGCAGTGCTTAGGCGAAGCCCTGCGCCGGTAACACATCAAGATCGTCACCACGCCGTCGTGCTGACGGAACTCTTCCTCGACGCTTTGCTGGATCGGAGCCCGGGGATCGTCATCGAGCTGAACGTGTGCTAAGAACTCGGAGGTGCCGGAGTAACGGTGCTGTGATCGGTTGGATCGCGAGGAGAACGTACGACTACTTCCTCTACGTTGTGTCAACGCTTCCGCTTCGGTCTACGAGGGTACGTAGACCACACTCTCCCCTCTCGTTGCTATGCATCACCATGATCTTGCGTGTGCGTAGGAAATTTTTTGAAATTACTACGTTCCCTAACAGGTCACAATACACATATTTTTTAAATACATGATTAACACTTTTGCAAAAACAATTAGCCCACAGCGAGCCAATTAGCTCCAATCGGCTCACAGTGGGCCGACAGGACCCAATCAGCCCATAGTGGGCCGACAGGGGCCAGTCGGCCAGCTGTAGGCCAACTGGAATCCAATCGGTCTATTGTTGGCCGACTAGGCCCAGTCGGCCTGCAGCGGGCCGACGGTGTATTATTTTTGAAAATTTTTTACCCAGCGTAATATTTATGAAAATTAATAATAAAAAAGTATTATTTAAAAAAATAGCGAAAAAAAGGCATGTGTAGTACAGTACAACCTAACATGGTTACTCAGCCCACATTCAGCGACGCCGGAAAGTCCCAAACAAGGCTTCTGTACAACTTTTTGAAGTCACTGAGCTCAATTAATAACTTCAGAAAAAAGTTAGATTACAGTGGAACCTAATTAAAAGCTGTCATGAGCAAATAAATAATTCAACGGGTCCCACTTGTGCGTGTGTGTGTGTGTGTGAGAGAGAGAGAGAGAGAGAGAGAGAGAGAGAGAGAGAGACCCATCGGCCGATGCTTGTAAATACATCTTTCAGCCATATGCATTGCTGATGCTCAGTAAAAAATTATATAGTTGACACAATCATATAGAACATCATAGCACACTGAACTTGCATACAAAAATTTCACGCAGGCGGCACAATCAGGATGGAAGCAGTGGATCGCCGCAGGAAGGGCTATGTTGAAACCAACGAAGTCGTACATAACGGTTCGTCGTCTTTATCAATGACGGGGAAATATCTTGAATGTTGTGCAAAGAAAACAGACAGACAACACAATAAGTTCTCCTAGCACATTAAGTTAACGTACAACCCTTTCTATAAAAAGTTCAGGTACAAAATTAGAACATGTCACAATCAAATGTACTGGCATATCAGTGCTTCACACCCATAGCTCGGATTTAAGTAGTATCTGACAAGATTCAGTTGTTACCTCAAATTAGAGCACATCCAGGCAGCCAGCCCTGCCTCTTCTCCCAAAGAAGCTATGGCCTCCGCCGCGCGATGGAGTAGGCCCTGTGCCATCCATCATTCTGAGCAACACGGGGAAAGTCTGACATTGACTCCTTTAATGGACGTAATCGACGGACCCTGGAACCAGAGGCGGCGGCAGGACTTCGATTGATGGATTGACCACTTCTTCGACATGCACGAACACTCGATACAGGTACATCCCTAACGTGGTCCGCGGCGGCCTTGGTGGCGACGAATAGTACAACCCTGGTTCCTGCACCGGTATCTCAACACCAATAACCTTCGGTATGGTGGACGACTTCTTCATCCATGCCATAACCGTTAGAGCCCAGCTGTCTGGAGGAACAAACATACTTACGAGCTCACCTCCAAGGTCGTTGATAAGCTCGTTCATGGACTCGCTGTTCCAAGCACGTCGAGGCATCCCGTGGAAGGTAAGCTTTGTTAAAAACGCAAGCTCAGAGGGCATCGAGCCCCATCCTGGGTGCCGCCGATCAAAGCTCACCAGCGCGCCATCACAGAACAAACGCTGGGAAGATTCAAACACACGACTGCAGTCGAAAGTTGTTCGGAACCTGACGAAGAAATCAGCCGGTGGCGGACAGACTTCGACGAGCAAGTCACTTATTTGGATGCCGCGCGCAATGCCAAGAGCTTTGACAAGGTCATCCGGTGAGACGGGAGGCCGGTCGCCGTTGATGGTTACCATCAGCACTTTGCCGGGAAACTGGTCGTCAAGCGCCGCCATGCCACTGTTGAGCAACAACACGCAGCGACGAAGGCAGGACGGACCTCAGGATCTCCGGATCGGAGATCCGCGTTGACTGGCGAGATGATAGTGCGCTTGAGTACAGGGAGTACAGGAGGGGGATTTGGGGGAACTGGAGTTGGAATCAAGATTCCAGAGGTGGGGGAGGGGCAGGAGACTGGGGATGAAAAGGTAGCATGAATTTCGAGCACGCGCCAATATGCTCTCGGCGCGCAAGCGCACGAAAACACCGGTGGCGCCCACATGTCGGCCTAAGAGTCCTTATTCTTTCTTTTTTGGAGAGCCCGACCTTTTTTTCAGGATCTTTTGAGAGCCCGGCCTGAGAGTCATTGTCGGTGTCAAAACCGGTAGATCTCGGGTAGGGGGTCCCGAACTGTGCGTCTAGGCGGATGGTAATAGGAGACAAGGGACACGATATTTTTACCCAGGTTCGGGCCCTCTCGATGGAGGTAAAACCCTACTCCTTCTTGATTAATATTGATGATATGGGTAGTACAAGAGTAGATTTACCACGAGATCGGAGAGGCTAAACCCTAGAAGCTAGCCTATGGTATGATTGTTGTCCGTCCTATGGACTAAAGCCCTCCGGTTTATATAGACACCGGAGAGGGCTAGGGTTTACATAGAGTCGGTTACAATGGAAGGAGATCTACATATCTGTATCGCCAAGCTTGCCTTCCACGCCAAGGAAAGTTCCATCCGAACACGGGACGAAGTCTTCAATCTTGTATCTTCATAGTCCAAGAGTCCGGCCAAAGGTTATAGTCCGGCTATCCGGACACCCCCTAATCGAGGACTCCCTCAGTAGCCCCTGAACTAGGCTTCAATGATGATGAGTCCGGCGCGCAGATTGTCTTCGGCATTGCAAGGCGGGTTCCCCCTCCAAATACTTCATAGGAGATTCTGTACACAAGGATAGTGTCCGGCTCTGCAAAATAAGTTCCACATACCACCGTAGAGAGAATAATATTTACACAAATCTAATTTGCTGGCGTATCCTGTAGTACGACATCACACCACAGCCAAGCCTTTATTCGAATCGTTTTCACTATCCCACCTCAGCTTGTTTTGCGAGGCGGTTTCCTTCGCACGTCTTGTCGAGGCAGAGATCATGTCCCCTTATTCCGGGATTCTCATCAATACGGGCGTGGGTAAACCAACCACGCCATTGATTACGGCGCTTGGGAGATAAGCGAGTTTTACCAGGCTGGTGGGGACGCATAGTTTCGTCCGCCCATATAAGGGGATAAGGATCCGCCTTTTTCACCCACGCCTTCTTCCTCCTTTGCTTATCCATTTTCGCACACTCGAGCTCCAGCGCCCAAGTCCGCATTTTCTTCCTCCACCTTCTCCAACCATGTCTGGAGCGGGAGGCAAGTGGATGGTCTCCTCCGTCATGGAGGGAGACATCAAAAAGCTGAGGAGAGTCGGATACCTGCCCGATGACATCGCGCACCGGCTCCCAGATGAGGGGCAACTCATCCCCACCCCCAGGCCCCATGAGAGGGTCATCTTCCTTACCCATTTCCTCTGCGGACTGGGATTCCCCCTCCATTCATTCGTCCGGGGCTCATGTTCTACTATGGCCTGGACTTCCATGATCTGGCCCCGAACTTCATCCTCAACATCTCGGCGTTTATCGTCGTGTGCGAGGCCTTCCTCTGCATCCGGCCCCACTTCGGCTTATGGTTGAAGACCTTCAATGTCAAGCCGAAGGTTGTGGGCGGCCGCCAGGCGGAGTGCGGAGGCGCCATGGTGGGCAAGATGCCCAACGTCCTATGGCTCGAGGGCTCCTTCGTGGAGACCATAAAGGGGTGGCAATCGGGGTGGTTCTATATCACCGAGCCGCGTGACCCCAAATGGGTCGCAGCACCCGAATTTCGAACCGGAGCCCCTACACGGCTCACCTCCTGGAAAGAGAAGGACCTGTTGTGGGGTAGTGCGGAAGAGCTGACCGGACTCCAAACATGCGTCCAAAACCTGGTGAGCAAGAAGCTCAAACTCGTCAACGTAGTCCAGGTTATGCTCATCCGCCGGATCCTCCCCTGCCAACAACGGGCTTTCAACTTATGGGAGTTCGACCCAGCCCAGCACCGAACTCTGAGCAGGCTCTTCGACACAACGTACAAAGATGCCTGGAAGGTGCTATTCAAGGGTGCCGAGGCTCCTGCTTCCTCCACCGAGGATCGCGGATTTTCCGCGCAGCGCCAAGCCAACGCGGTAAGCTATTTTACCTCTTATAGGATACTTGTCTTTCATAGTTTGACTCTATGCGGGATCTAAGCCCTCATGCCTTTGACAGGACTGGCAAAGCATGGCTGGACAAATACTCTGTCCGGCTCCTTTGCCCGAAGACCCAGCAGACACCCACCTAGAGGGGCTGCTGGTCCCGGCACCTTACATGGTGTCGGAGAAGAAGGCCAAGAAGAAGGCCACGGGAACTCGGAAGAGTTCCCGGCGCCCGGTGGAGTCGGACTCATCGTCCGATGACTCCGAGGCGCACTCCTCCCCTGGAGAGGAGTAGGAGGAAAGAGAGGTTTCTTCCCCAGCAGGGGGAGAAAAGAAAAGGAAGGCCGCCCCAACTGTTGAGGCCGGATGGTCCAAGAAGGGGAGGACCCTTCCTTCGGACTACTCCGCCAACGCTGCCGACAGCGAGGAGTAGTGGCCGCCCAGGGCCAAGCCCCTAGCGAAGTCGTAAGTATTCGGACACCAGAGTGACTCATAGTGTTCCTTTATTGCACAGCTTTCCCTAACGCCGAATATAATTGTGCAGTCCGGCTCGAGCCCGGCTCGACGTATCGTCGAGCGGCTCCTTGGATTCGTCGGATGTGAATAGCTTTTTACTTCCGGCCGCTACCTCCCCTCTCCCTACGGACGACGCCGAGGTGTTGTCCCAAAAGGTTCCAAGCCGGGGGGAGGTGGCCCTGGAGGCGCCGCAAGGCGACCTCCCGGACTCCAGGCGCAAAGGGGATAAGACCCCCAAGGGCTCCAAGTCCGGCCCTGGGCCGGACACAGTACCGGAACCTTCAAAGGTTCCGGAGTCCGGCAGGCGGCCCCCTAAGAAGAAGGGCAATCCTACGACGCCGATGACCTCCGTCCAACCGGAGGCACCGGATAACTTGTTGGAGGTGCTTAACAGCGCTTCCATCAACGAGGAGCACCACACTATCATGAGTGCGGTGATCCAGAAGGTTCAGTCTGCCAAGAGCGGGCTGACTAAAGCCTGTGCCAGCCTACTAACAGGCGTTGAGGTATGTAAAAAATATGTGAAAGTATTACCGCATAGACAGTAGCCCCTGATGCTCTGTTTGGCCTTCGGAAAGAAAATCCGAATAGAGGATCTAATATTATTCGCAGGAGTCTAACATGATTAAGTCGATATGCGTATGCAGGCTTCGCTGCTGGCCTCTACGCACTGACTGCGGAGGTGGACACGCTGAAGCAGAACCTCGAGCGGTCTGAGCAAGAGCTCGGCCTTGCCAAGAGGCAGCTCGAGGAGAGCCAAGGTACGTAATGCCTTGTGTAATTTATATAAAAGATGCAGTTGCAAAAAATGACAGGATCGTTATTGGTGTTTTAGGGGCCACGACTAAGGTGGCGACCCTGAAGCAAGCGCTTTCCGAGGCCGAAAAGAAGGCGGCCATGGAGCGCACTGAGCGGGAGAAGCATGAGGCGCGAGTTGGCGAGGTACAGCAAGAGCTCCAGGCTCTCGTGAAAAAACACGAGAGTTTGGAGCTTGACTCAAAGACACGAGAGTCCGAGCTCGCGATGGCCCTCGAGAGCGCCAAGTCTGCCAAGGCCGAAGCCCAGAAAGCCCTCCAGGAAGTTGAGGCGATGAAGAAGATAGCGGTGGGTAAGGCATTCTTTATGCAAAGCAAGCACGTGAAAGTGAATTACTTGTTACTTACCCGAGTCCGGAGCTCTCCAGGAGCATTCGCAGATTTGCCCCGCTGCGTGTCAGATGCTGCTGCCTTCTATCGGGCCAAGGTGGGGAGCTCGACGGAGAAGGTGTTCTGGTCTCGGTATGCTGAGACCGGACACCCGGTGCTCTTGAGCGACCAGCTGAAGCAGCTGGTCGAGCTCCATAAGGTGGCCGAACAGGCCATGAAGGGTCTCATAGTCCGGCTGTGGCCCGGAGAGGCCATGCCTGGGAGCTACTTCGGGCTGGTGAGGCAGCTAGTGGATGCCTGTCCACGGCTTGAAGTCATCAAGCGCTCCGTCTGCATCGAGGGTGCCCGTAGGGCACTTGCCCATGCTAAAGTGCACTGGGGCAAGATGGATGCTGAGAAGCTTGTGAAGGACGGGCCGCCGCCGGGCAAGGAGCATCGCCACCCCGAGATGTATTACGAGGGCGTTCTGAAGGGTGAATGTTCCAAGGATGTAATATTTCAGTAAACTTGTTTGTTTTATCCTGTGCGCTGAAGACTTGTTCATATGCGCTATGCAATGCTTGTTTTAATTTAAAATATTACCTTTCATGCGGCCGGTTAAATCTGAGAGATGGCGAGTCGTCGGCTTCTGCCCCCATGCCACTAGTGCTGGGGTGTTCGGGGATAAACCTGAGCACTCTTTTTCCCATTGTTGGGTCCTTCGAGGGAGGTGCTCAGCCTGGCGAACAAGGCAATCGGACTATAGTGCGTTATCACTCTCACTTAGCCAGAGAATTCTATAATTTTAAATTTCGGCAAAGCCCCTAGTGTTCGGAAGACCGAGCTCGGGGCGCTATACATGCCTTGGGCCGGACAAAGCCGACTCCTCGCTCTAAGCGGCATAAGTCTTTAAGGACTTGAAACCTCTCGAACAGCGACCAGCTCTCGCCCTATCATGACAGTCAGTTTTAGCTTTCTCTACTGAGGTGCTTAGCCCAGCTCAACTAGGGCACAATCACAGTAGTTCTCCCAGCGCTACCTTAGCCGATATAACAGAACGTAAGGTACCAAAACATGGGAGCCGGGCAAACCCAACTATTGACCCAAGACATGATTCAGAGCTGATGCATATAATGCTATAAGTTCGGGGTGCCGCACTTGTGAAACTGTTCGGACTTCTTACGCCGAATTATGGGGTGCTTAATCCCCTGGCGTATTAGCCGTATCAAAGTGTACGTATGCTAAATGTCATAACTGAACATGTATATGAAAAAGGAATGAATAGAGAATGCAATAATGAGCTGAAGCTAAGCATTGTTTATTCAAAAAGGTTCCGGTAAAAGCAGAACGATACAAATAATGCGATGAGCAAGAGATGGGATTATTTGACATGCCCCCCTCCCTGGGCGAGCTGTGAGGCGGTATGTAAGACAGGTATTTTGCTCGTTATAGAGACCACCTAGGAATTCGACGTAGCTTCTTGCCTCCTTTGTGGTCGCATCGTGTGTTCGGCGATTGTACTGCCGGACAGGCCTTTCGGAGAGTGGAGTCCTGAGAGTAAGAAAAAGTGACAAAATTGGGAGCCCCTAGTGCGGTTGAGCCGTATTTTGGGCATGCCGTTGTCATGCCCCTCCCCCTGTGCCCATGGTATTTTTAGAGTGTAATTATGTATGCGTAGTACTGATTTCACAGTTTCACGAGGGCTGGGGTTGGGGCCGCATTCCTACGCTTGCTCGGAATGTGCCAGGCGGTCTTGCTGTAGGTTACTCCAGGCACGCTTGATGGTGTCCGGACGTTTAAAAGCCGGACTGGAGAATTGCCTTGAGAGGCTGCTTTGTACTTCCGCCACGAGGGCCGCCATATGCTCCTCCGTTCGGAGAGAGCGTTCGGTGTTTCCATTGACCGTGATGACTCCTCGAGGGCCTGGCATCTTGAGCTTGAGGTATGCGTAGTGCGGCACCGCATTGAACTTGGCAAATGCGGTTCGTCCGAGCAGTGCGTGATAGCCACTGCGGAACGGGACTATGTCGAAGATTAACTCCTCGCTTCGGAAATTACCGGGGATCCGAAGACCACTTCAAGTGTAACTGGGCCTGTACAGTTGGCCTCTACACCTGGTATGACGCCTTTAAAGGTCGTTTTTGTGGGTTTAATCCTTGAGGGATCTATGCCCATTTTCCGCACTATATCCTGATAAAGCAGGTTCAGGCTGCTGCCGCCGTCCATAAGGACTCGAGTGAGGTGAAATCCGTCAATGATTGGGTCAAGAACCTATGCGGCAAATCCGCCATGGCGGATACTAGTGGGGTGGTCCCTTCGATCGAAAGTGATCGGCTCCTACGTGTATATGTCCCTTAGCGCACGCTTCCGTTCCCTCTTGGGGATGTGGGTTGCGTATATCATGTTCACCGTCCGCACTTGTGGGGGAAAACCCTTGTGTCCACTATTGTTCGGCGGCCGGGGCTCCTCCTCGTCGTCGCTATGTAGCCCCTTGTCTTTGTTCTCGACATTTATCTTGCCAGCCTGCTTGAACACCCAACAATCCCTGTTGGTGTGATTGGCCGGTTTTTCGGGGGTGCCATGTATCTGGCACGAGCGATCAAGTATACGGTCCAAACTGGACAGGCCCGGAGTGTTTCTTTTGAATGGCTTCTTCCGCTGACTGGGTTTAGAGCCTCTGAATCCGGCATTAACTGCCGTATCTTCGCTATTGTCGCAATTAATGTGGCGCTTGTGCTTGTTGCGACGTGACCTGCCATTGCTGTCCTTGGTATCCGAATTACCAGGGCTCCTGGTCATGTTATTGCTTCGAGCCAGCCAGTTGTCTTCTCCTGCGCAAAAGTGGGTCATGAGTGTCGTGAGGGCTGCCATAGATTTCGGCTTTTCCTGTCCAAGGTGTCGGGCAAGCCACTCGTCACGGATGTTATGCTTGAAGGCTGCTAGGGCCTCTGCGTCCGGACAGTCGACGATTTGATTTTTCTTGGTTAGGAACCGTGTCCAGAATTGTCTGGCAGATTCTTCTGGCTGCTGGATTATGTGGCTCAGGTCATCAGCGTCTGGTGGTCGCACATACGTGCCCTGGAAATTGTCGAGGAATGCGGCTTCTATGTCCTCCCAACAACCAATTGATTCTGCTGGCAAGCTGTTAAGCTAATGCCGAGCTGGTCCTTTAAGCTTTAGTGGGAGGTATTTGATGGCGTGTAGGTCGTCACCACGGGCCATGTGGATATGAAGGAGATAGTCCTCGATCCATACCGCAGGATCTGTTGTGCCATCGTATGATTCGATGTTTACGGGTTTGAAACCCTCTGGGATTTGATGATCCATTACTTCATCTGCGAAGCATAGTGGGTGTGCGGCACCTCTGTATTGGGCTATATCACGACGTAGCTCAAATGAGCTTTGTCTGCTGTGTTCGGCCCGGCCGGATTTACTGTATCCGGCGTGACGATTATCATCTCGTGACGTGGGGCGCCCACGCGATCCGTAGATTGATTTTGTTTGCTTTGACCTGTCCTCCAACATATCTTGCAGGTCTGGCGCGTTTCCCCGTGTCTTGGTATTTTTTGAACGACACCAGGGTGCGGCTTGAGTGGAGGGCCGGGAGGCCTCTCTGTCGCGGCCGCGAGGTGGCCGGTCAGCTGCATCATGCGCTGGTGATGTAGGTTTAAGTGCTTCCTCCTCTAATCGGGGAAACAACCTGCGCTTTGGGTAGCTCTTGGAGGGGCGTTCGACTTCGTACTCCTCGGCCACAAGGACTTCAGTCCATCTGTCGACTAGCAAGTCTTGATCAGCCCTAAGCTGTTGCTGCTTTTTCTTAAGGCTATTTGCCGTGGCCATAAGCCTGTGCTTGAAGCGCTCTTGTTTGACGGGATCCTCAGGCACGACAAATTCGTCGTCGCCGAGGCTTGCCTCGTCTTCGGAGGGAGGCATGTAATTGTCATCCTCCTCCTCTCTGTCTGCCGCTCTCTTAGGGGGGCTGGCTTCTCCATCCTCCTGCGCTGAATCTTGCTGGAGGAGTTGTCTTCGGCACTGTCCGAGGTGTTATTATCTCCCGTGCCGGTATCACCGTTTTTGCTTTGGCGGGACTTAGAGTGGCGCCGCTGACGCCGGCGCTTAGGTTGCTTCTTAGAGGGGTCATCCCCCACTGTTCCGTCGCCATTGCCCTCTTTTGGTGTATCCACCATATATATGTCATATGACGAGGTGGCTTTCCAGTGCCCTATAGGCGCTGGTTCCTGTTCGTCTCCTACATCGTCGTCCATACCGTCGATGTCTTCGGAGTCGAAGTCTAGCATGTCGGTTAAATCATCGATAGTGGCTATGAAGTGGGTGGTGGGTGGGCGTCGAATTTCTTCGTCGTCCGCATCCCAATCCTTTCTGTCATAATCCGGCCAGGACTCTCCTGATAAAGAGAGAAACCTTAGTGAATTCAGAATGTCGCCAAAGGGCGAGTGCTGAAAGATATCTGCGGTGGTGAATTCCATGATCGGCGCCCAATCGGATTCGATTGGCAGGGGCGCGGGAGGTTCGGAGTCCGGAGACGAGTCTGGCACCTTGGAGTCATGGGCTTCGCAGAGGATAAGGCTGGTGTTCGGCTCGAGCGCCGTCGAGACTGCAGCCCCCGCAGCGGGGTCTAGCCACCCGTCCGCGATCGGTGCAGTTGGCTCCGAGCTAAGGGTCGGAGCTGATGCGGGTGCGGCCTCCATGGCACTGTTCGGCGGCAGAGCTAGATCATGCCCATCGTGACAGTGCGGCGCGCCCGGCTGTGGCTCGAATCCGTCGAAGATCAAGTCCGTGCGGATGTCGGCCGTGTAGTTCAAACTTCCAAATCTGACCTGATGGCCAGGGGCATAGCTTTCAATATGCTCCAGATGGCCAAGCGAGTTAGCCCGCAGTGCAAAGCCGCCGAATACGAAGATCTGTCCTGGGAGTAAAGTCTCACCCTGGACCGCATTGTTGTTGATGATCGGAGGAGCCATCGGGCCTAAAGGTGACAACACATAGGAACTCTCAATGAAAGCACTAATGTCGGTGTCAAAACCGGCGGATCTCGGGTAGGGGGTCCCGAACTGTGCGTCTAGGCGGATGGTAACAGGAGACAAGGGACACGATGTTTTTACCCAGGTTCGGGCCCTCTCGATGGAGGTAAAGCCCTACTCCTGCTTGATTAATATTGATGATATGGGTAGTACAAGAGTAGATCTACCATGAGATCGGAGAGGCTAAACCCTAGAAGCTAGCCTATGGTATGATTGTTGTCCGTCCTATGGACTAAAGCCCTCCGGTTTATATAGACACCGGAGAGGGCTAGGGTTTATATAGAGTCGGTTACAATGGAAGGAGATGTACATATCCGTACCGCCAAGCTTGCCTTCCACGCCAAGGAAAGTCCCATGCAGACACGGGACGAAGTCTTCAATCTTGTATCTTTATAGTCCAAGAGTCCGGCCAAAGGTTATAGTCCCGCTATCCGGGCACCCCCTAATCCAGGACTCCCTCAGTCATAATTGACCTGTTTGGCATTGCGTTACTACTCGGCCCATATTCAACGACACCTCACTGGCCCAAACAAGTGTACATCATCAAAAAGACACTGAGCTCAAATTATATAACTTGAAAAAAGGAGATATACTCTGAACACTGGAGAATGGTGATGCCCTCATTTAGCCCACCAGTAGTTCGAGACAATAAACAGTTCGAAACAACGATATATACAACATCCAAACACTGACTAGTGACTACAACTGACATAAACAGCAAGACATGATAGTTCATAAGATGTCTTGCTACACCACCAAAACGCACCCATCTGCAGCGCTCAGACTCTCGTGATCCAGACGAGAATGACATTCTAAACATAAGCAATTATTACATAGTAAGAGTGACATAGACGAGGATGACCAAATGACAAGGAATACCCATCCAGAACCAACAGCAAAGACAACAAAGTCATTCGAAGAGATGATCCAACACCATCATAATTAGCAGCCCCGCTTCAGCGACCAGTGATCCGGAGACACCAGTACTCCACCCTTTCGATGCAACAGCCCAATTACCTATCAACTTGAAGGCTCGAACCACATCACTGCATGTCGTAATTGAGACATCCAAGGATCAAAGTTAATACGGATGCCTTTGCCATTCTCACCTTCTTTTGGCTGCAGCCTGTATCGTTGACAATCAGGGGAGTTTGCTCCCGAACTCCTAGGGCTCGCCGTCTAGACACAATTTTCCATAGCGAACAGAGCCTCTCTGCCATCAAGGTCCTTGCCAACGGTGATCCCCTGGTTAATCGGATAATTGAGTCCGAGAAACAAAGAGTGTGAACCAAGGCTGTTTACCCGCCTCCAACTAAAAAATCCTAAAGGCCCCAACAAGATGGTATCCTGCTCATAGACGTAACAACCACAATCCGGATACTCACGTATTACACGGTGCTTGTATACAGTGGGGTTTTTGCAATATAACTTTTCCGGCTCATGTGTCTGAATGATCATCAGTCTTTTGTCGTCGTCTGATCGAGCGAGGAACCAGTTGTGCTTCCCTGTTTTTGGCAAAGGTGGTGTGATCACAAAGGGCAGTAACTGTAGGGACACTGCATCATATCAAAAAGGACAGGCATTGTTAATGTAAGATCAACATTGTTTAGAGTATGAGTAGGATAATGCAAGAAACATCATTGATATGTCCCTGTTGGAACTGGGAGGAAAATACAGGGAAATGTATACTGGGTTCGAAAATATAGAAGTGCCATGCATGGTTATACTCATGTTATCTCGCAATCGATTCTTCACAGGAAACTACCATGTCATGCATGTTATGTAATCATGTTCTGTCCTCACAAACAAATTCTTCAAGGTAACTAATAGACCATGCATTGTTATATACTCGTGTTCTGTGGGCAAAAAATTTGTGAGGATATTATTCTAGCCATTGATTGCTGAAGGGCGAATATAGGTATGTACACATGGTAAACATTGCAGGATTTCACTACTTCCAAATATAGAGCTCTCCATATGCACATTTACTTCCCTAATGTATGGTTAGATGAAACCAACAGTGTCGGGGATATACCCCGCGGCGTAAACCGGCCGGAAGTTAACCCGGTCGGACTTGGCGGTTTATTTGAGGACCCGCTGGCACTTGGAGATATTCATCTGGTGACCCGCCCAGACCTGGCGGTTTACCAGCAACCCGTCGGGACGTTGTAACTCACTAGTAACCCGACGGACGGGTCAGAGGAGCGACAAGACCCGGTGGCCCGTCTGGCGGTTCATGAAGGCCGGTTCAACTATGGTGGGCCGGTTTAAGAGGAAAGGAATATTTATCTTACAAAGAGTTAAGACCAGGACTTGTATCCGGTTTGTATTAGAGATTGACTAGTCCTAATCCCAATAGGACTCCACATGTAAACCGCCCCTTCAACATATATAAGGAGAGGCAGGGCTCCCCAAAGAGGGACAGGTTAGAAGTTAGGAGCGACAAGCAATCAATAATCTCTAGGGCTAGACACAAAGAGCCGGTTTACGGCGTCACCCCCGGGATGATAATGAGACCTAGCCTCAAACAGCATGTAGGGTTATTACCGGATGATGTTTCCCGGGGCCCGAAGCTGTCTAAATCCTTGTCTTGCGTGTTGATCTGCCCTGCGTCTCTCGTCCCACTCAACCCCTCTCAAGCTACCACATAGATGCGTTGGCCTCGCGACTAAGTCCTTGTTGGGGAACGTAGTAATTTCAAAAAATTTCCTATGCACACGCAAGATCATGGTGATGCATAGAAACGAGAGGGGAGAGTGTTGTCTACGTACCCTCGTAGACCGAAGTGGAAGCGTTGACACAACGTAGAGGAAGTAGTCGTACGTTCTCCTCGCGATCCAACCGATCACAGCACCGTTACTCCGGCACCTCCGAGTTCTTGGCACACGTTCAGCTCGATGACGATCCCCGGGCTCCGATCCAGCAAAGCGTCGAGGAAGAGTTCCGTCAGCACGACGGCGTGGTGACGATCTTGGTGTGTTACCGGCGCAGGGCTTCGCCTAAGCACTGCAACGATATGATCGAGGTGGAATTTGGTGGAAGGGGGCACCGCACACGGCTAAGGAACGATCCGTAGATCAACTTGTGTGTCTTTGGGGTGCCCCCTGCCCCTGTATATAAAGGAGCCAAGGGGGAGGGGCTGGCCGGCCAAGCTTGGCGCGCCAGGAGAGTCCTACTCCCTTTGGGAGTAGGATCCCCCCCCCCCAATCCTAGTTGGACTAGGATTCTCCAAGGGGGAGAGAGAGAGGGGGGGCGCCCACCTCTCCTAGTCCTAATAGGACTAGGGGAAGGGGGGAGGCGCGCAGCCCATGAGGGCAGCCCTCTCACCTCTCCTCCAAGGCCCATGTTGGCCCATTATGCCCCCGGGGGGTTCCGGTAACCCTCCCGGTATTCCGGTAAAATCCTGATTTCACCTGGAATGCATCCGATGTCCAAACATAGGCTTCCAATATATCATTCTTTACGTCTCGACCATTTCGAGACTCCTCGTCATGTCCGTGATCACATCCGGGACTCCGAACTCCTTCGGTACATCAAAATGCATAAACTCATAATAACTGTCATCGTAACGTTAAGCGTGCGTACCCTACGGTTCGAGAACAATGTAGACATGACCGAGATACGTCTCCGGTCAATAACCAATAGCGGGACCTGGATGCCCATATTGGCTCCTACATATTCTACGAAGATCTTTATTGGTCATACCGCATAACAACATACGTTGTTCCCTTTGTCATCGGTATGTTACTTGCCCGAGATTCGATCGTCGGTATCCAATACCTAGTTCAATCTCGTTGCTGGCAAGTCTCTTTACTCGTTCCGTAATACATCATCTCACAACTAACACATTAGTTGCAATGCTTGCAAGGCTTATGTGATGTGCATTACCGAGAGGGCCCAGAGATACCTCTCCGACAATCGGAGTGACAAATCCTAATCTCGAAATACGCCAACCCAACATGTACCTTCGGAGACACCTGTAGAGCACCTTTATAATCGCCCAGTTACGTTGTGACGTTTGGTAGCACACAAAGTGTTCCTACGGTAAACGGGAGTTGCATAATCTCATAGTTAAAGGAACATGTATAAGTCATGGATAAAAGCAATAGCAACATACTAAACGATCGGGTGCTATGCTGATGGAATGGGTCATGTCAATCAGATCATTCAACTAATGATGTGATCTCGTTTAATCAAATAACAACTCTTTGTTCATGGTTAGGAAACATAACCATCTTTGATTAATGAGCTAGTCAAGTAGAGGCATACTAGTGACACTCTGTTTGTCTATGTATTCACACATGTATTATGTTTCCTGTTAATACAATTCTAGCATGAATAATAAACATTTATCATGAATTAAGGAAATAAATAATAACTTTATTATTGCCTCTAGGGCATATTTCCTTCAGTCTCCCACTTGCACTAGAGTCAATAATCTAGTTCACATCGCCATGTGATTTATCAGCAATAGTTCACATCACCATGTGATTAACACCCATAGTTCACATCGATATGTGACCAACACCCAAAGGGTTTACTAGATTCAGTAATCTAGTTCACATCGCTATGTGATTAACACCCAAAGAGCACTACGATGTGATCATGTTTTGCTTGTGAGAGAAGTTTAGTCAACGGGTCTGCCACATTCAGATCCGTTATGTATTTTGCAATTTTCTATGTCTACAATGCTCTGCACGGAGCTACTTTAGCTAATTGCTCCGACTTTCAATATGTATCTAGATTGAGACTTAGAGTCATCTAGATTAGTGTCAAAACTTGCATCGACGTAACCTTTTACGACGAACCGTTTTGTCACATCCATAATCGAGAAACATATCCTTATTTTACTAAGGATAATTTTGACCGATGTCCAGTGATCTACTTCCTAGATCACTATTGTACTCCCTTGCTTAACACAGTGTAGGGTATACAATAGATCTGGTACATAGCATGGCATGCTTTATAGAATCTATGGCTGAGGCATAGGAAATGACTTTCATTCTCTTTCTATCATCTGCCGTGGTCGGGCTTTGAGTCTTACTCAATTTCACACCTTGTAATACAGGCAAGAACTCTTTCTTTGACTGTTCCATTTTGAACTACTTCAAAATCTTTTCAAGGTATGTACTTATTGAAAAACTTATCAAGCGTCTTGATCTATCTCTATAGATCTTGATGCTCAATATGTAAGCAGCTTCACCGAGGTCCTTCTTCGAAAAACTCCTTTCAAATACTCCTTTATGCTTCACAGAATAATTCTACATTATTTCCGATCAATAATATGTCATTTACATATACTTATCAGAAATGTTGTAGTGCTCCCACTCACTTTCTTGTAAATACAGGCTTCACCGCAAGTCTGTATAAAACTATATGCTTTGATCAACTTATCAAAGTGTATATTCCAACTCCGAGATGCTTGCACCAGTCCATAGATGGATCGCTGGAGCTTGCATATTTTGTTAACACCTTTAGGATCGACAAAACCTTCTAGTTGCATCGTATACAACTCTTTTTTTTAATAAATCCATTGAGGAATGCAGTTTTGTTGATCCATTTGCCAAATTTCATAAAATGCGGCAATTGCTAACATGATTCAGACAGACTTAAGCATAGATACGAGTGAGAAACTCTCATCGTAGTCAACACCTTGAACTTGTCGAAAACCTTTTGCGACAATTCTAGCTTTGTAGATAGTAACACTACTATCAGTGTCCGTCTTCCTCTTGAAGATCCATTTATTTTCTATGGCTTGCCGATCATCGGGCAAATCCATCAAAGTCCATACTTTGTTCTCATACATGGATCATATCTCAGATTTCATGGCCTCAAACCATTTCGCAGAATCTGGGCTCACCATCGCTTCCTCATAGTTCGCAAGTTCATCATGGTCTAGTAACATGACTTCCAGAACAGGATTACCGTACCACTCTGGTGCGGATCTCACTCTGGTTTACTTACGAGATTCGGTAGTAACTTGATCTGAAGTTACATGATCATCATCATTAGCTTCCTCACTAATTGATGTAGTAGTCACAGGAACAGATTTCTGTGATGAACTACTTTCCAATAAGGGAGAAGGTACAATTACCTTATCAAGTTCTACTTTCCTCCCACTCACTTCTTTCGAAAGAAACTCTTTCTCTAGAAAGTTTCCGAACTTTAGCAACAAAAGTCTTGCCTTCGGATCTGTGATAGAAGGTGTATCCAACAGTTTCCTTTGGATATCCTATGAAGACACATTTCTCCGATTTGGGTTCAAGCTTATTAGGTTGAAGCTTTTTCACATAAGCATCGCAGCCCCAAACTTTAAGAAACGACAGCTTAGGTTTATTGCTAAACCATAGTTCATACGGTGTCGTCTCAACGGATTTAGATGGTGCCCTATTTAATGTGAATGCAGCTGTCTCTCATGCATAATCCCAAAAACGATAGTGGTAGATCGGTAAGATACATCATAGATTGTACTATATCTAATAAAGTACGGTTATGACGTTCGGACGCACCATTATGCTGCGGTGTTCCAGGTGGCATGAGTTTGTGAAACTATTCCACATTGTTTTAATTGAAGACCAAACTCGTAACTCAAATATTCGTCTCTGCGATCAGATCGTAGAAACTTTATTTTCTTGTCACGATGATTTTCCACTTCACTCTGAAATTCTTTGAACTTTTCAAATGTTTCAGACTTATGTTTCATCAAGTAGATATACCCATATCTGCTCAAATCATCTGTGAAAGTCAGAAAATAATGATATTTTGTCGCGAGCCTTAATATTCATCGGACCACATACATCAGTATGTATGATTTCCAACAATTCTGTTGCTTGCTTCATTGTTCCGGAGAACGTCGTTTTAGTCATCTTGCCTATGAGGCATGGTTCGCAAGCATCAAGTGATTCATAATCAAGTGATTCCAAAATCCCATCAGCATGGAGTTTCTTCATGCGCTTTACACCAATATGACCTAAACTGCAGTGCCACAAATAAGTTGCACTATCATTTTTAACTTTGCATCTTTTGGCTTCAATATTATGAATATGTGTATCACTATGATCGAGATCCAACAAACCATTTCGTTGGAGTGTATAACCATAGAAGGTTTTATTCATGTAAACAGAACAACAATTTATTCTCTTACTTAAATGAATAGCCGTATTGCAATAAACATGATCAAATCATATTCATGCTCAACGCAAACACCAAATAACACTTATTTAGTTTCAACACTAATCTCGAAAGTATAGGGAGTGTGTGATGATGATCATATCAATCTTGGAACCACTTCCAACACACATCGTCACCTTGCCCTTTAACTAGTCTTTGTTCATTCTGCAACTCCTGTTTCGAGTTACTAATCTAAGCAAATTGAACTAGTACCAAATACTGAGGGGTTGCTATGAACACTAGTAAAGAACACATCAATAACATGTATATCAAATATACTTATGTTCACTTTGCCATCCTTCTTATCCGCCAATCACTTGGGGTAGTTCCGCTTCCAGTGACCAGTCCCTTTGCAGTAGAAGCACTTAGTCTCAGGCTTAGGACCAGACTTGGGCTTTTTCACTTGAGCAGCAACTTGCTTGCCGTTCTTTTTGAAGTTCCCCTTCTTTCCTTTTGCCCCTTTTTGAAACTAGTGATCTTGTCAACCATCAACACTTGATGTTTTTCTTTGATTTCTACCTTCGCCGATTTTAGCATTGCGAAGAGCTTGGGAATATTTTCCGTTATCCCTTGCATATTATAGTTCATCACGAAGTTCTACTAACTTGGTGATGGTGACTAGAGAATTCTGTCAATCACTATTTTATCTGGAAGATTAACTCCCACTTGATTCAAGCGATTGTAGTACTCAGACTATCTGAGCACATGCTCACTAGTTGAGCGATTCTCCTCCATCTTTTAGCTATAGAACTTGTTGGAGACTTCATATCTCTCAACTCGGGTATTTACTTGAAATATTAACTTCAACTCCTGGAACATCTCATATGGTCCATGACGTTCAAAACGTCTTTGAAGTCCCGATTCTAAGCCGTTAAGCACGGTGCACTAAACTATCAAGTAGTCATCATATTGAGCTAGCCAAACGTTCATAACGTCTGCATCTGCTCCTGCAATAGGTCTGTCACCTAGCGGTGCATTAAGGACATAATTCTTCTGTGCAGCAATGAGGATAAACCTCAGATCACGGATCCAATCCGCATCATTGCTACTAATATTTTTCAACACAATTTTCTCTAGGAACATATCAAAATAAACACAGGGAAGCAACAATGCGAGCTATTGATCTACAACATAGATATGCTAATACTACCAGGACTAAGTTCATGATAAATTAAAGTTCAATTAATCATATTACTTAAGAACTCCCACTTAGATAGACATCCCTCTAATCTTCTAAGTGATCACGTGATCCAAATCAACTAAACCATGTCCGATCATCACGTGAGATGGAGTAGTTTCAATGGTGAACATCACTATGTTGATCATATCTACTATATGATTCACGCTCGACCTTTCGGTCTCTGTGTTCCGAGGCCATATCTGTTATATGCTAGGCTCGTCAAGTTAAACCTGAGTATTCCGCGTGTGCAACTGTTTTGCACCCGTTGTATTTGAACGTAGAGCCTATCACACCCGATCATCACGTGGTGTCTCAGCACGAAGAACTTTCGCAACGGTGCATACTCAGGGAGAACACTTCTTGATAATTAGTGAGAGATCATCTTATAATGCTACCGTCAATCAAAGCAAGATAAGATGCATAAAAGATAAACATCACATGCAATCAATATAAGTGATATGATATGGCCATCATCATCTCGTGCTTGTGATCTCCATCTTTGAAGCATCGTCATGATCACCATCGTCATCGGCGCGACACCTTGATCTCCATCGTAGCATCGTTGTCGTCTCGCCAATCTTATGCTTCCACGACTATCACTACCGCTTAGTAATAAACTAAAGCATTACATCGCGATTGCATTGCATACAATAAAGCGACAACCATATGGCTCCTGCCAGTTGCCGATAACTCGGTTACAAAACATGATCATCTCATACAATAAAATTTAGCATCATGTCTTGACCATATCACATCACAACATGCCCTGCAAAAACAAGTTAGACGTCCTCTACTTTGTTTGTTGCAAGTTTTACGTGGCTGCTACGGGCTTAAGCAAGAACTCATCTTACCTACACATCAAAACCACAACGATAGTTTGTCAAATAGACTCCGTTTTAACCTTCTCAAGGACCGGGCGTAGCCACACTCGGTTCAACTAAAGTTGGAGAGACAGTATTCCGCAAGCCATCTATGTGCAAAGCACGTCGAGGGAACCGGTCTCGCGTAAGCGTACGCGTAAGGTTGGTCCGGATCGTCTCGTCCAACAATACCGCTGAACCAAAGTATGACATGCTGGTAGGCAGTATGACTTGTATCGTCCACAACTCACTTGTGTTCTACTCGTGCAAATAACATCAAACCATAAAAACCTAGGCTCGGATGCCACTGTTGGGGAACGTAGTAATTACAAAAAATTTCCTATGCACACGCAAGATCATGGTGATGCATAGCAACGAGAGGGGAGAGTGTTGTCTACGTACCCTCGTAGACCGAAGCGGAAGCGTTGACACAACGTAGAGGAAGTAGTCGTACGTTCTCCTCGCGATCCAACCGATCACAGCACCGTTACTCCGGCACCTCCAAGTTCTTGGCACACGTTCAGCTCGATGACGATCCCCGGGCTCCGATCCAGCAAAGCGTCGAGGAAGAGTTCCGTCAGCACGACGGCGTGGTGATGATCTTGATGTGTTACCGGCGCAGGGCTTCGCCTAAGCACTGCAACGATATGATCGAGGTGGAATTTGGTGGAAGGGGGCACCGCACACGGCTAAGGAACGATCCGTAGATCAACTTGTGTGTCTTTGGGGTGCCCCCTGCCCCTGTATATAAAGGAGCCAAGGGGGAGGGGCTGGCCGGCCAAGCTTGGCGCGCCAGGAGAGTCCTACTCCCTCTGGGAGTAGGATTCCCCCCCCAATCCTAGTTGGACTAGGATTCTCCAAGGGGGAGAGAGAGAGAGAGGGGGCGCCCACCTCTCCTAGTCCTAATAGGACTAGGGGAAGGGGGGAGGCGTGCAGCCCATGAGGGCAGCCCTCTCACCTCTCCTCCAAGGCCCATGTTGGCCCATTATGCCCCCGGGGGGTTCCGGTAACCCTCCCGATATTCCGGTAAAATCCTGATTTCACCTGGAATGCATCCGATGTCCAAACATAGGCTTCCAATATATCATTCTTTACATCTCGACCATTTCGAGACTCCTCGTCATGTACGTGATCACATCCGGGACTCCGAACTCCTTCGGTACATCAAAATGCATAAACTCATAATAACTGTCATCGTAACGTTAAGCGTGCGGACCCTACGGTTCGAGAACAATGTAGACATGACCGAGATACGTCTCCGGTCAATAACCAATAGCGGGACCTGGATGCCCATATTGGCTCCTACATATTCTACGAAGATCTTTATCGGTCAGACCGCATAACAACATACGTTGTTCCCTTTGTCATCGGTATGTTACTTGCCCGAGATTCGATCGTCGGTATCCAATACCTAGTTCAATCTCGTTGCTGGCAAGTCTCTTTACTCTTTCCGTAATACATCATCTCACAACTAACACATTAGTTGCAATGCTTGCAAGGCTTATGTGATGTGCATTACCGAGAGGGCCCAGAGATACCTCTCCGACAATCGGAGTGACAAATCCTAATCTCGAAATACGCCAACCCAACATGTACCTTCGGAGACACCTGTAGAGCACCTTTATAATCACCCAGTTACGTTGTGACGTTTGGTAGCACACAAAGTGTTCCTACGGTAAACGGGAGTTGCATAATCTCATAGTTAAAGGAACATGTATAAGTCATGGATAAAAGCAATAGCAACATACTAAACGATCGGGTGCTATGCTGATGGAATGGGTCATGTCAATCAGATCATTCAACTAATGATGTGATCTCGTTTAATCAAATAACAACTCTTTGTTCATGGTTAGGAAACATAACCATGTTTGATTAATGAGCTAGTCAAGTAGAGGCATACTAGTGACACTCTGTTTGTCTATGTATTCACACATGTATTATGTTTCCTGTTAATACAATTCTAGCATGAATAATAAACATTTATCATGAATTAAGGAAATAAATAATAACTTTATTATTGCCTCTAGGGCATATTTCCTTCAGTCCTGACACTAAGGACATCTGCCGTGACAAATCCACGATAGTTGGCGCCCACCGTGGGGCCTGCGCACGGTGGTGTTGAGTTCTTGGAGGGATCTCTCCCAGGGATCGAGAAGCTTGTGATTAATAAGTTGAATCGGCACAGGGGAAATCACACAGGATAAACCGGCTTGGGATAGCCGCAGGCAGAGCCGACAGATCATGGCTTTTGGATTAAAGTTGGAGTTATATAGCAGGATGCGCCTCTACGTCTAGATGATCCGGCAAAATCGAGTTGAAAACAAGATAGACGTCGGAACTAAGCCAGATCGGAGGGCCGGACGTGCTGCAGCAAATTGGAATATAAAAAAAAATCAAGACCAAGCAAAGAGTCAAGGAAAGGAAACAGAGCCGTCCGTAACCCGGACTCATCCATCAACTGTGCCTGCGCCCTTGAACCGCCTGTTTGTTTCGAGCTGCTACACCGCCGGGCCGGTCGTTGTCGTTGACTCGCCAGCGCTTCTCCTGCTGCGCCGTGGTTCCCCCTCAACCGCAGCGGAGCCGAGCCGCCATGTGCCTAAACCGCCGCCTTCGCGCCGCGAGCCATCACCGGCTGGCCTCCAAATTGCTTCGCTACAAGCTGCCGCTGACCGGAGTCGCTATAGTGAGCCTTTGCGGAGCCACCAATGCTCTCTGACCTGAGTCGCCTTTGTTTCCGTGAAGCCGCAGTCCTGGTGTTGAACCGCCGCCGGATCAATTCGACCCGACCTCGCAGCTTTAAACCGACACCCTGGGCTGCATCCACCGCCAAGTCGCCATGACCGTGCTCCGTCCCGCCCGTCACCCTTCTGCTTCCAGCCTTCAAGTTTCGCCGGCGCTTCTCCGTAGCCGATGCCGAGCCGTTTCTGCTTTGGTAATCTCCGAAACACGATTCAATGAAGTCACCTTCACGACCGGATTAAATCCCCGCCTTAGCCGGATTGCCTTTGCCCGCGGCCGGCGCTTGTAAATGTGGTTTATACCATGGATACAAAGCACGGGCTGACAATATTCCGCCCGGCGATAGTCCTTGACGTAACCCGAGGAGTGGACTCGCACAAGCTGCCGTCCGTACGGCCCGGTCTACATCAGCTAGCTGGGACTGCGCTTGTGCTTGATTCGCGCGTCCGCACCGGTTTACAATACGGAGGGCAACCTGTTCGTCTGCACCGGTTTAAAAATGCCGAGGCCGGTTTATCTGTCTACTCCCGCCGCCGATTCACCCGCGAAGAATTTCAGTTTCACCTACTGATCGTCAACTTCATGGCGGATTATTTTCGGTCTAAACACATCAGGTGATATCCATCAAAAATATATTTTTAGCACATATTATTTTTGTCAAAGAACAGTTTACCTTTTGCCTTGGTCTGCAGTACTGTTTATGCAGGACAATTGTTCATTACAAATGAGGCGCTATGTTACGGGCACGGAGCACGCGCTAGCAATATTCTGCATCGGCGTTTCGTCCGTGTCATACCACCCGATGAATGAGCATGCGCAAGTCGCCGTCCCTGTGGTCCGGTTTACATCAGCTTACCGGGACCGCGCCCGCAATTAGCCCGTCCGTGCGGTTTACCGCACTTGCGATTGACTCGCCCGTCTGTGCCGGCTTACAGCGTCGTAACCGACTCTCGCGATCGCACCGGTTTAAAACACCGTGGCCGTCTCCCGCGACCGCGCTGGTTTGCGGCGCGGAGGACTACTTGCTCCGCACCGGTTTACAATGCCGCGACCGGTTCATCTGTCTGTTCGCATGGCTGACTTGCCATGATTGATTTCAGTTTCACTGTGGTGATCGTCAACTCCGCGGTGGATATTTTCCGGCTAACATATCAGGACAAATTGTCTGTTGCAAAAAGGGGATTATTATATCACTGAGCTATTGGATAACCCGTGCCGGTTTATATCGCGATCCAGATCGCGTCAACTCGCCAAGACCATGCGAATTACCCAATAGCGCATGCACAGGCTGCCATCCCCCGCAGTCCGGTCTACATCAACATACCGGGCCGTACCTGTCTGCGCGAGCCATTTATTGAGTATGAACAAGTCACAGCTTGGGTAGCCCGGTTTTCTTTCAAATTGGAGGCAAATTATCATCAACCGCCGTCTGCACTGGATGGATCAATGGGCAGGCGCACAAGTCACCGCCGCTACAGTTTGGTTAACTTCAAATCACCAGTTGGAAGGAACCATTGGCTGAGTTGCTGGCACGGTTCATACGGGATCATTTACAACCCGCCGCAGTCACCTCAACCTTCTGTGTATTTACATCGCGTTATCAACACCAATGATATACAAGTTATACCGGTTTATATCACGGTCAAATATGGAGAATCTCAAGCCAACACCTCGAGTCACCTTGAGACTTGGGGGCTACGATGATATGACGCAGCAAGTCTTGCCAGTTTCAGCCGGTTTAAGAACCCGAGGACGATGGAGGGAAAGATAACCCGATCCCGGAGGCTACTATTATGTTGATGAAAATTTAAAGGCCGTCAGAAAATGTCCGGCTTAGAAAGTATATGACAGTTACAAAATCCCGACTCAATAAAGAAGTTTCGGATCATCAGAAAGGATTCCGGTTTGAAAACTGGCTGAAGGGAAGTCAGTATCACTGAAGCTCTCAAATATCCGGTTTACAATCCGGTTCAAGAGAAATCTATTCTCCCACAAAGTTTTGAAGCTCTCGAATCCGGTTTAACAATGTCCGGTTCAAAAGGAATTAACTTCTCGCAAGTTCGAGTTTAAAGGCCGTCAGAAAATTTCCGGCCAAAAATGAAGATTCCGGTTTAAAATCCGGTTCAAGGGAAAGATGTCTCCCACAAAGCTTTGAAGCTCTTAATATCCGGTTCAAGATCCCAGTTCAAGAAGAATTTATCTCTTGCAAAAAGGTTAAAAATTACGGAAGAGGACCTGCTGCCATGATGCGCGGTTCAAACATGGGGCTTCCTGTTCAAACATAGGTCGTATTCGAACCAAAGAGAACATAGCTATCCTTACAAAGTCAGTTGGGGACCTAGTCGACTTGAACCGTAGCTACACCTCCTGGGAGCTTGGTCATGTCTTGACGACGGTAATGTCTTCTGGCTGGCACATTTGCCACTAAGTCAGTTGGGGACCTAATCGACTTGAGCCGTAGTTACACCTTATGGGAGCTCGGTCATGTCTTGATGATGGTAATGCCTTCTGATCGGCTTTTAAACAGCCAATAAGTCATTTGGGGGCTCGGTCGTGTCCGAACCGATGCAACACCTCTTGGCCGGCGAAAGCCACCAGAGTCATTTGGGGGCTCGGTCGTGTCCGAACCGATGCAATACCTCTTGGCCGGCGAAAGCCACCAGAATCATTTGGGGACACGGTCACGTCTGAACCGGTCACGCCTCTTGGTCGGCCTACGAGCCTTAGAGTCATTTGGGGGCTTGGTCGAACCCGAACCATAGCAATGCCACTTGGCCGGCGTAACGCCACGCCTCATTTTGGGGTCCTGGCTGACTGGCACCATCGCTACGCCTTCGAGGGGCTTGGTTGCGTCTCACCATGGTAATTCCATCTGACCAAGCTCAGTAGAGCTCTTCTTTTGCAAAAAAGTTGTTGCCATTGCTTTTGCTTTAATAGCCTTTCTTGAGAAGTTGCTATTTTATTTGCATTTTTTAAACCGACAGTATTTTGTACCGGTTCAAACAGCTAAATTGGCGGAACACGGTCCGTTTTTAGACCGGAGATTATCTGCCCGGTTTGATTTTCTGTTACCATCCTATTATGGAGTAAACCGGTGTTTATCAACCCGGCTCGGCTTTCAACTGCAAGTTGTGAGTACATGATCAAGTTATAATCCGGAGATTATCAGCCCGGTCTGGTTTGGCTACAAGTCACCAGTATTATATATGGTTAATCCGGTGTTTATCACAGCCCGGTCCGGTTTTATCCTAAACCGACACAATATGGAAGGAGTTATCATTACTCAGGATTGGGGTTATCACTCTTACTACAAAAAGTTGGTAAACCAACGATGTGATTCAATGTCACAGGTATGATATTTCATATTTTTAAGTGCAGCCTTGGTTATAAACCCAGGTTATATGTTGGGCATTATGACCCGTCCGACGGTAAACCGCCAGGACACTTTAAACTTGTTGTATGCAGAAACAGGTTGAATAACGCATGGTTATAAATTATCCGGTGATTATTAAACCGGCCTGGCTTTAAGACGATAAAGTTGCCAATATATGATGAGAAATTATCCAGTGTTTATTAAACCGGTCTGGCTTTGGACTATAAGTCGCCAGTATATATTTGGATTGCGCCATTGGAATCATGCGCTTATAAATTATTGGATTATATTATTCAAATAGCCAAACTTGGCTGAATTTTCATTATGATATTGGATGAATAAGGTTTTCATACCAGATTATATTATCTTGAATAGCCAACATGGCTGGATTTTTATTATGGTTATTAATGTTATGATTAAGGTTTTCAAAGTCGCTTTAGCGCAATGGTTATCATTTTCTACAATTGAAGGAATAGTCCCGAGTTGCTGCAGGCTTACAACCCGGCACTTGGGGGCTACATTATTCAAAGTTGAGATTATATCAAATATGCAAGTCTCATGTCGCTGCAAGCATGCACCATGACACTTGGGGGCTACCAATTGCTCCCGTCAACTATTCAAGGTACAAAGCTTTTTATCCATTATATTGAAGGGTCCACTGCTCAGTTGGTAAAGCACAAGGCTCTTAACCTTGTGGACGTGGATTCAAGCCCCATGATGGGGGTTACATCATATGATGTTATTTTCATTGAAGTGTATATCAAAGTCCCAGCTCAATATTATCTTACTGAGTCGGCCCTTGGGGGCTACATGTTGTTGTTCAAAGTTTAAAAGATTATATTTACAAAGTCCCTGCTGATTATTACATAATGAGCCGGCCCTTGGGGGCTACATTGGTTGAAGTTTTATGGGCATCAGTCAATTACAAGTCCCAGGTTGCTGCAAGCATGACAACCCGACACTTGGGGGCTACAGGTAATATGGATATAAGGGAGAAATATCTTCCAATTTTCTGTTTTGAGCCAATCATTATGACCCGGTGTCTACAACAATCATGAACCGACATTGGAAATAATCATGACCTGGAATTCAGTTCTTATAAACCGGCAATCTTGACAATGATAAACCGACGAGTCTACATTTTCAAACCGGCTGAATATCAGATGAGTATTACAAGACCAATCTTTCTTAAACCGGCGCTTTGGAAGCCAACTCAAGTGGATTATTCTTTACAATATTTTTCTATGAGAAACCAATGTCAGCAATTTGAGTATGAAGCTGGTTATTAACCTGGATTTTCTAGAAGGAGGAATGACAAGGACTTAAGGATGATCAGGTGCCGGTTTACAAGAATTCTTAACCCGGAGCGCAACCTGTCAAATTTGTTCTTATGTTTATTTTGCAGCATAAGTTTACCATGGATAAATCCAAGTTAAACTTGGGGGCTAATGTCGGGGATATACCCCGCGGTGTAAACCGGCCGGAAGTTAACCCGGTCGGACTTGGCGGTTTATTTGAGGACCCGCTGGCACTTGGAGATATTCATCTGGTGACCCGCCCAGACCTGGCGGTTTACCAGCAACCCGTCGGGACGTTGTAACTCACTAGTAACCCGACGGACGGGTCAGAAGAGCGACAAGACCCGGTGGCCCGTCTGGCGGTTCATGAAGGCCGGTTCAACTATGGTGGGCCGGTTTAAGAGGAAAGGAATATTTATCTTACAAAGAGTTAAGACCATGACTTGTATCCGGTTTGTATTAGAGATTGACTAGTCCTAATCCCAATAGGACTCCACATGTAAACCGCCCCTTCAACATATATAAGGAGGGGCAGGGCTCCCCAAAGAGGGACAGGTTAGAAGTTAGGAGCGACAAGCAATCAATAATCTCTAGGGCTAGACACAAAGAGCCGGTTTACGGCGTCACCCCCGGGATGATAATGAGACCTAGCCTCAAACAACATGTAGGGTTATTACCGAATGATGTTTCCCGGGGCCCGAAGCTGTCTAAATCCTTGTCTTGCATGTTGATCCGCCCTGCGTCTCTCATCCCACTCAACCCCTCTCAAGCTACCACATAGATGCGTTGGCCTCGCGACTAAGTCCTGACACTAAGGACATCTGCCGTGACAAATCCACGACAAACAGTGTGGTGCATGTTTCTACATCATGAAAATGAGGAAACTAACATGGCCATTGATACACACTCATATTTAGTAGTAGTATATAGATTACTGTAAAATAAGGATAATAATAATATCCATATATTCCTAACCGTTTGATTATTCAGGGTACAAATTGGCTGTAATGACATGGTCACAATCGCATGAATTAACTCATTCCAAATATAGCTGATTTACGACGTCTCTAATACATTGCCATAGTTCTACTCAAATTCTGCTCAAACATGGATATGCCAATCATCACAAAAAGTTCAAACAGTGTCATGGCGTTATCATTAACATGAGAGGAAACAACTTACACGCGCCGTCCCAGCAATACGTGGTGCCATCTGCTTTGTCGATCGCGTAGATAATGCCATTGTGTTCAATAGCATCACAGAAGTGTGTATCAGCTTTGACGATGATCCACTGCGAGCCGAGTTGTCTCCAGCTAAAGAAGGCACCGGCGTAAAGATAGGCGAGTCCGCGGTCGAACAAGGCAATTAGCTTGAAGTCTGCGTAATTCGCATGTCGTGTGGGCACTTGGCAGATTACAATCTTCTGCAAAACAAGGTCCGTCCAACTGACGTAGTAATCTAGATGACTTGGAACGCGATGGTAATACTCTATATAATCCAATGGAGGAAGGATAATCTCATGGGAGGTCTGGAAGTTCACGAGCACCAACTTTTTACCGTCTTCTCTGAAGGCAGCCATCCAGTGGGAGTTCATGCCGACCCACTACATACCTTCCAAGAAGTTTCGGGCGATTGTGATCGGATCGATGTCGAGGGAAATGATGTACGGCGACCCACTACATACCTGCAAAGAAGTTTCGGCTAATGGAGATCGGATTGAAGTCAAGGGGCATCATGCACGCCTCCGTATCATGGTGAGCCAATCTCGCAAGACCAGATAGCAGCAAGCAGGGTGTCTTGAAAAGCTTAGGCCTCGCTTCGACGATGGCCGTGTGCATGTCCCTCGAGCATGCAGCCAGCCGCAGGGCGCTCAACATATCCATACACGAACAACAGAGGTCGAGGATGTCACTGGGGAGATTGCTCCAATCGCGGCTCGTATGGATGCTGCGCGGTTCGCGTTCGGCCATGGTGGAGTTTGGAAGGGGGCTTGATTTACGGGGGAGAAGGATGTCCGTGCTGGAGCGGCTAGCGAGGGAATAGTGGTACTGGGGGAGGCGAGTGAGGCGACGGTACACGGGGGCATAGTGAGATGGAGACGGAGAAGGAGATGGAGATGGAGTGGTGCTATGGGAGCGGAGAGGGAGACGAGGCGAGGCGCCATTGTGCCGTACAATGGCGGTGATAGACTGCACTGTGCACAGGGTGAGGCTGACTTTGGTAACCCGAACACGCCGCCTGGACTAATGTCAGGCGCAGGGTGTTGTCACTTCACTGTGAGGACTGGATGAACAGTATTTTGACCATCAAGTGTACCACAGTTGTACTACTACTACTACTACTACTACTACTACTACTACTACTACTACTACTACTACTACTACTACTACTACTACTACTAGTAGTAGTAGTAGTAGTAGTAGTAGTAGTAGTAGTAGTAGTAGGTACATGAGTACTCCAGTATTGTATAGCGTAAATAGGTCTCCCGTGCTAGCATGCCTGTTCTCTTCATCGTTCAGGTATCATCCATATTGCGAGCAGAACCAAATTCTCATGCATGCCCAATCAACGCTCTGCCGCGATGCATGCAGTGGTCGTTCTGGTGCATCAAGAACGGCATGCAGATCGTTCCACACTTGAGAAGAGGAAAAATGGAAAGGTAGAACGCGGCAGCAGAGGAAGAGAACGCTGGCTAACGAGGCTGGGAGGGGATCGAGCAGGAAGTTAATGCTCCACGCCTAAAAGGTTTTGGGAAAACCTGATTTTCATAAGGTGACTTATACTCACCTAAACGGAGGGAGTATTCCTTAACCAGACAATGTTGTGTCTCCCACTCACGCGCTCAAAAAAAAAATACGAGACATTTTTTTATCTGTTTGCATAGGTCCCACCTATCAGGAAGGATGGGCACATACACGAATAGGTATGACTCATCAGTCTACCCGCATAGCCTTTTCGTTTAGTCTACCTAGCCGTCTAATCAACTGCCTACACGCCACTTCTCCCAGTTACTTCTCCATCGGGAACCGATTCTCCTCGGCTTCTTCACCTCCCCTTCGTCTTCATTTGCATCCAAACCCCACTGCGTTCACATTGTTTTAACCTCTTTAAATAATCATCTACTACTTCAGTTAGACTAGCCATCTAATCCTAATTCTCCAAACCATAGCCCTCCGTTCTAGCGGTTCCAAATGGCGATAGAGATCGAGATGCAGGTTTTTAGCGTCCAACATGTCCTCGTCGAAGGCTCGATGTGCATAGTTGCCACCGTCACCGTCCACCCAAGGGTTGTTCAGCAGTGGATCAACAATGTATCCAACTCCCTTGAAAAGGTAGAGACGAGGGTCATCAGTCTCGACGCAGAGTACACGGAGCGTGCCCCTGGGAAGATCTAGCGTGCCGCCGCCCTTCAGTTGTGCCTCGAAGATGATGTTTTGGTGTACCACATCATACACTCGCCCTCCATACCAGGTGAGCTTCACGATTTCTTGTCTCAGGAGGACGTATACTTCTGTGGGGAAGCCATCGAAGGGGACAAACAGAAGCTGGAGCCGTACAACCTTGATTTGAAAAGCATCGCTGACCTACAAACCAGAATCAAAATTCCTGTAGAAGTTTGTGATAAACAGACACCATCCCTATTCGACGTAGAAAATTTTGTGCTCGGTACAAATCTTTAGAAGGGTGACGAGACGGTGGCATTAAGGTCGTCTGGATGGGAGAATTATCCCTTGACGTACGAGCGGATAAAATATGCTGCCCTCGATACCCGTGTGAGTTTCGAGATAGCTGCAAGGTCCAAAGAGCTTGTTGTGAAGCCATCTCCCACAGAGAAGAAGAAGAAGAAGAAGAAGAAGAAGAAGAAGAAGAAGAAGAAGAAGAAGAAGAAGAAGAAGAAGAAGAAGAAGAAGAGAGAAGAAGAAGAAGAAGAAGAAGAAGAAGAAGAAGAAGAAGAAGAAGAAGAAGAAGAAGAAGAAGAAGAAGAAGAAGAAGAAGAAGAAGAAGAAGAAGAAGAAGAAGAAAGAAGAAGAAGAAGAAGAAGAAGAAGAAGAAGAAGAAGAAGAAGAAGAAGAAGAAGAAGAGAAGAAGAAGAAGAAGAAGAAGAAGAAGAAGAAGAAGAAGAAGAAGAAGAAGAAGAAGAAGAAGAAGAAGAAGAAGAAGAAGAAGAAGAAGAAGAAGAAGAAGAAGAAGAAGAGAAGAAGAAGAAGAAGAAGAAGAAGAAGAAGAAGAAGAAGAAGAAGAAGAAGAAGAAGAAGAAGAAGAAGAAGAAGAAGAAGAAGAAGAAGAAGAAGAAGAAGAAGAAGAAGAAGAAGAAGAAGAAGAAGAAGAAGAAGAAGAAGAAGAAGAAGAAGAAGAAGAAGAAGAAGAAGAAGAAGAAGAAGAAGAAGAAGAAGAAGAAGAAGAAGAAGAAGAAGAAGAAGAAGAAGAAGAAGAAGAAGAAGAAGAAGAAGAAGAAGAAGAAGAAGAAGAAGAAGAAGAAGAAGAAGTGTATATTGATATAGATGGACTATTTCAAAGGTGTGAATGTCTTTGGAACAGAGTAGTAGCGTGGGTCCGCTTGACTATAAGGAACTATTTATCCGGATATATAGCTTTCTCTGCTACTCCTTCCAGTGATCGGTATGCAGTGCATGTGTTCGTAGACACGACAGCTTGTCAATGGAAGTTCAACTACGGCGACTATCACGTTTCATCTCGCGATTCCCACAACGCCTCTCCAACCCACGGCACCACGCCCCCGACGTGCGCCTCACCCCTCTCGGTCGCACCGCCCCTCTGCCTTTGTGTGCATGACATGTGGGCCACCTAAAATGCGGCGACCATCAAGTTTCTACCACAGCCACCCGCGATTCCCACGACGCCGCTCGAACCCATGAAACCACACGTCCCCCGACCTGCGGCTCACCCCTCTTGGCCCCACTGCCCCTCTACCTGCGGGAGCATTACATGTGGACCAGTCACCTATCGGGTCGACATGTTATTGACTCAAAGGTAGGTGTAGTAAGGCGCTGAAGCTCAGTCCCGACGGCCCTAAGAGAGAAATGTAACTCCTGCGCCAGGCTTGTGGTGCTCCCGCAACACGAACTCGTGCCAAACTCGAGATTTGTTTCTTTACTATACATGCACGCAATGATTTAATGGACATTGTAATCTCAACATGTGATGGGGAGCTCTAAATTTGAATTTGAAACTTATAAAATGAAAACATTCAAAACAAATAAACTGGGAGAGAGGGAGTATATTGTAGGATGTGTCCCATACAAAATAAGTCCCCTGGTTTATCACTGCGAAGATGCGGTTAGAAAGGAGCACAACATCTTCCTACTCGTATGACAACAAATCGGCCGCAGACAGCATGGTCCGCCTTTGACCGCCATGTGCAAGGTTCGTGCTATCTTATTCAATCTCACCGTGGTTCCATCGTACCAATTCATGCGATGGCCCTTTGCATGGATGATCCCAATGTTGGACAAAGGTTCTACGGGAACGGTGTCACCGTTGTAAATGTTGTGCAAATTGATGTTGGTACCCTCCCATACATATGCAAGCCAATCTCCACTCGCACCGAGCCTAACCAGTGAAACAGTGGGCAGGGGGAGAATTAGGAAATGGACACGGAAGTAGTCTTTAGAATGCATTTACTATGTGATCAAACTCATCTTACCTGCTCATCGGAGGAAATCCGAGTGCCCCTCAACGTCGGCATCTCAAGGGGCGTCAACTTGCAACTACGGCCACGCCGCGCTGGAGAGACCCCCAAGGAAACATCCTCGTGCATTCCACGGAACATCAAGATGCATTTGTATGATTAGTTTATCTTGTGAGAGAAAAGGATGAACGAGGGAAGGCCTCTAGTGATAGATATGGACACTACTACTACCAATGTGCTGGCCCGTGCGTTGCAATGGATCCAAAGTAGTAGAATAATAGTTGTTCACGTGCTTGAAATATAAACACTCTAGTTTTGATATACATGTGTCAGCAGACATGACAGCTTGTCCATGGAAGTTGAACCACGGTGACCATCACGTTTCTTGTTTCTACCACTGCCACACCCACACGCGATTCCCACAACGCCGCTCCAACCCACGGCACGACGTCCCCCGACGTGGACATGGATCCTCTGACGTGGCTATCACTGCCTTGCCCTGCCTTTCCTTCACTGACAGGTGGGACCATGCTTATGGGTCCCACATGTCAGTGACAGAATGGTAGGATTGTTCGCGTCAGGGGATCCTCATCCCCCCCGATGTGCCCCTCATCCCTCTCGGCCCCACCGCTCCTCTGCCTTTGTGTGCATGACATGCAGGCCAGCTGAACTGCGGCGACCATCAACTTTCTACCACAGACACACCCGATTGGACGCGGTTTGCCTGCTCCGCTGCTGTGCTCCGATCCGTACTCCCGCACCATCGAATTTTCATCCAGCGGCTCTGACACATTTCGTCCCGGGCATCAATCCTCAGCTGGAGTACTTATGTACTACAAGTAGTACCCGCCAGTGTGGCCATCTACGCCTCGTAACGCCCTGACGCCCAGCTGTGGCACCCTCGCCACGGCCACGCCACCACCGGCTGGTTCATCTCGAACGAGTGAGTCACGAACCACGCCACCACCATGAGAATGGCATGTGGGCCAGCCGCATTTAAGGTCCGCATGTCATTGACTCATAGGCCGGGCACTAAGCCACTGAAGTTCGGTCCCGTGGGCCCCGAGAGGGAAATGTAACTCCTGCGGCAGGCCTTGTGGTGCTCCCGCAGTATGAGCTCGTGCCAAAACTGGAATTTGTTTCTTACTACTACTCCTACCAACTAGTACTAGTAAGGTACACGTGCATTGCACGCATGAGATTCTGGTGGTTTGTGCATTATGCTTCTACATGTGGATCTTTCTGGATTCTAGCATGTGGTAAAATCTCGTGGAATGTAAGGTTAGGCAAGTTTGATTAACTTAGGTGAGTGTTTGGTTCAAGCCACACCTTAGGCAAGCTACACTAAGGCCCCACATGACATACACACAATCTAAGATGACTTATTCACCTAGACAGAGGGAGTAGTGTTTCTAGCAAGATGCCCGCGCGTTGCACGAAGTTGATGGAAAAGGTAAGCACAACTTATAAATTGATGGATGGAGTACTAGTTACAGTGATGCATTTAATTAAGCAAAGAGATCGCACATGTCGGTATTGACTGGAACGAGAATGCAACAACACAATAAGAATTAAGGCCACGATGATGCGATCGCAGTGGTGGTTACAGAAGGCAAGAAGAAAGATGGATCCACGAACATACGACCTCCTCCTCCTCCTCAACTTAGTGCGTCGGGCCACCGACCGGCGGCTAAGGAGCGGCGGCTTTTGTGGCGAGGTCGAGGTGCTTCTCAGCAAAGGCATCCAAGGCTTCCAGCCGGTTGAGGAAGGCCAACGTCATAGCATCCTCACTGGCCTTGTAGATACCTATGTACACGATTTGCTCGTACACGTGGATGTGTAGGTCGACGAATTCTTGCAGGGCGAGGCGCCTCGCGGCGAGCGCGACCTTCAGGTGGACATTCTTCATGGCGTCAGCGGGCAGTTGCAGGGCCACCAGTGCTTGAAAGAGGTTTCGTCCATGGTGGCCGATTAGGGTGGCAGGCAATGAGGAGCCCGGGCGCACGGGATGGAGGAGTGCAGCGATGTCGTCTGCGAGCTTCTTGATGACGATGAACTTGTTGCTGGTGTCAACGATCATCTGGTCCAACTGAGAGTCGTAGTTGACGTCGACGGCGGCCATCCATCAGCTGGTCTCCAACACCGTCTGGAGATGATCCTCGGCGCCATGCCGTAGGCCGGCGTCTTGGACCATCTGGCGCAGCCGCTGGCCGCTCACGCGCATCGCCGCCATGGGTCTGGAGTGAGCTCTTTTGCGCTTAGTGTAGGTGCTTAGGCAAATGCTTAGGTGCGTACGATGTGGTAGATGCATTGGAATGGAGGGGCGCCTTTATATAAGGGCAATGAGGGCAAACTGCGTTGCATTCACATCATGCAGCCTCTTTTCCCGGACCTCCTCCCATTACTTCCCTCATGCATTAATTGAAGGAGCATGCATTGGCCGTTCAACATATCGGGAACCGCTACTCCCTCCCTCGTCTGCATTAAAGCCGTATCGGGAACTGCGCCGCCCGCTGTCAAATCGAATACTCCCTCCGTCTAGGTGAGTATTAAGTCATCTTATGAAAACCACTCGTTTCTTCGCATTATATACGTACAATATATATGGCCAACATCATATAGCCAGCAGTTTAGTTGTCAAAGAATTTCAGGATGCTTAGTTTTGTCAAAGAATTCCAGGGTGCTTAGTTTTATTTGAGGGGTGGGTTGTGCACTTATGCTGGACACCATTATTGTGACAAGCCTTTTTAATAGTACTATATGCATAATTGGCGACGAGCGCTCTCTATATGTACCACCTTTTTCTTAATTTCAAGTTTTGCTCCATGGCGCAATCCATTGATACTACTCCCTCCTTTCTGGTTTATAGGGCTTATATCAAATTTTAGTTTTTCCATTTTATAAGGCTCAATTTGGTTGTTTCCCATCACATGTTCAGATTCCAAGGTGCATTAAATCATTGCATGCAAGTATTAAGAGAAAATTGACCAATGCATGTAATTTATGCATGCATGCATTGCAATTAATGCATTGGTAAACCCGCATTACTGCTGTCAAATCAAATAGTACTGTTGTCAAATCGACCAATTGACCAATTGACCAATAGCTCGGTCGGTTTCACGAGAGGCGAGGGCCTTTGTGATTTGCCGGCTCATTACTGCTGTCAAATCGAATAGTACTGCGCCGCCCGCTGCACACCCGGCGCCTCCATTAAACCCCTCCGTTAAACCCGCATGCAAACCGAGAATCCTACTCCAGCCACACGTCTGTTCATGAGCGGGCCGGAATTAAATGCAACACCGGCCGAGCTCCTCCCGTACGCCCTCAGTTTAAACGAGGCCAGACGCCGGCCAAGCTCCTACCGTCCTCCCTCTATTTACACAAGGCCAGATAAACAGCGGGCAAGAATCGCACCCCTCCGCCGCTTCCCCATCTACTCCTTCACCATTTTCTCCACTCTTCCGATGGCTTCTGATGAGCCATTCACCGGCATATTACCCAGCTGGGTGGCCCGCCGAGCCCTCTGGATACGGGCGAGGCCGCTCGGTGCTTCACCAACCTTGCTTGGACCGACGGAGCTAGTTGCCGCCCCAAGCAGGCGCGTGGTTCAGCAACTCGCCGCTCCAGTTCAGCTCGATGAGGAATGGCGAGTTGATCCACGCTGGCACAGCGGCAAGCACGCTGGTACCGGCGCTGTCGCTGCCGCGGCGTACCGCGCCACCAGTGTCTGCGGTGGCCGCTCCTCCCGTGTCTGTGGGCGTGCCTCCCGTGCCTGCAGCAGCGCCATGCAGGCAGAGACAGAAGCTGGGTGCGTGGAGAGCGACGAGAAGGTGGTCAGCTTCTTCGTGGCCGCCGCCATCATCAAGGAGAAGTAGAACACGGGAGGCCGCCGCCACTTGGGATCCATGAAGGCCACCGCCGAGGCGACGACCGCGGATTCAGGTGGTTTCTTTGCTACTTCGTCTCTTCCAAGGACCTTCGTCGACCCCGCAAGTGTCTGACGAACATGAGGAAGACAAAGGGATCCGCGGGTGGCCATTTAGAACTAAAATAAGTCTAGGTACATCCATTTCAAGGACAAGTATTTTCGGACGGAGGGATTATTAATTATACAAGAGAGCCGGATTGGCACCTCTTAGTTCATGTAAATGTAATGAAATCCATCATGTTTATATGAAGATCCAGCTTTTTAATATGAAATCCTTCGTGCTTATATGAAATCAGTCCGTGTTTGCATGAATTTCATCTGGTTGATTAGAGTTGTAAAAATGTATGCCGCTGGCGTTTGATGTCATCCTCCGCTTAAGGAAGCGGGAGGAAATTTGCCGGCTGCCGTTGGAGATGCTCTTTATGTTGGTGACATCCAATCCATTTGAGTTAATTGCCCGTATGATTGTCCATCTATAGAAAGTTAATTGCATGTACAGTGTACACGTGACTTCCAGGGTGGCTACAGCTTCGTACAGAAAGTTAAAAAGAAACAAGTCCATCCTTAATCTTGTATTCTAAGTACTCTGTGGGTTCCACTGTCAGTACAGTAGCGAAAGAAGTATATATTAAATAAGTAGAGTAATATATAATATAAAAATATAAAGTTAAAAGACAGAATTCGAACTCATGTCATCGTGTTGCGAGCATCTGGCGTTAACCAGCCCAGTACATTTTTGTTGTAGACCATGCTGGAGATATATCTCCATGTCTACTCTTATATATACTCCATTCGTTCCTAAATATTTGTCTTTTTCAGATTTCAAATGGACTACCACATACGGATGTGTATGTAGACATATTTTAGAGTGTAGATTCACTCATTTTGCTCCGTATGTCTTTTCAGGAAGGGGTCAGATTTGTCCTTGATTTATTTATGAGGTATCCAGATGGCACTGCACCGCCAAGAAAAGAGGGTAACATCAAAATTATGGACTATTTTTTTGAGTATGTTGGTAAGGTCCGGTCATAGTCACTTGTTGAAATCTCTAAAAAGACAGATACTCCCTCCGTCCGGAAATTCTTGTCATCAAAATGGATAAAAGGAAATGTATCTAGACGTATTTTAGTTTTAGATACATCTATTTTTATCCATTTTGATGACTAGTATTTTCGGACGGAGGGAGTAGAAAAAGAGTTGGTGATGATGGTATGCGTGCCATCCTACAATATAGGCCGTCGGATTTATATCTAATGGATAGGAAAGAAACTATGGCAATTTTGCAAAAATATACCCACACGTCTCTCCACATTCGCAAATAAGGCCTTCCCTCGTTCAACCTTTTCTCTCACAAGATAAACTACTCATACAAATGCATCTTGATGTTTCGTGCAACGCACGGGCAGCTAGCTAATTTCTTTTAAAATAGTTGCTGCGATCATTGGGTTGAAGTGATATATTTTATGTCTACCCCGAATGATTTCAGATTCACTAGTAGTAACAAAGAAAAGGTTGCCTTGTTAATTAACGGAAAACAGGGTGAAAACTATCACATGAGGCCGGTAAAAACAAGGCACACTGGGTTCAGCGTCATCCTCACTACAGCCGTGCGTGCGCGAGAAGTCTACATATCGAGGGGGCTACCGAGCGAGGCACCGATACACATTGTTTGAGAGATAAACCAATTGACAGATTATGATCAGATCGAGTTGTCACCCTTCTGCTGTCATTGTTGGGGGGGAGAGGGAGAGAAAGACGTATTGAGAGTGTGCACGGTAGGCACATAGGCACAACTAGCGAGTGTGTGTCGGTGTGTGTGTGTGTTTGAAAGAGGAGTAGATAGATTATTATCAAGATCGATGTGCCACCCTACTCCTTCGGTGACGGGTAGTGTGTGTGTGTATGTTTGAGAGAGAAGCCAGTCGATAGATTAATATTAAAATCGAGGTGTCACCCTACTCCTTCGGTGTTGGGAAGTGTGGGTGTGTGTTGGGGGGCAGTGACACTCACATATCTCTACTCTTATAAAAAAACAGAGTTGGTGATGATGGTGTTCCTGCCATCCTGCAATATAGGCCATCTGATTTATATCCGACGGACAGGAAGGAAACTATGGAAATTTTGCAAAAAGATACCCACACCCCTCTCCGCATTTGCAAATAAGGCATTCCCTCGTTCATCCTTTTCTCCCACAAGATAAACTTCTCATACAAATGCATCTTGATGTTCTGTGCAACGCATGGGCATCTTGCTAGTAGGGAGAAGGAGTTTGTGTGACACATATCTAGCTATATTAAGGGATAGGTAGATAGCATATGTGTGAGAGACATTAGTGGCTGTGGGTGGGCGGAATTAAAGGGGTGGGCGTTTTAGACATAGAGAGCTTGTGTGTTTCTATGTGAGAGACTTGTAGGACGGGGTAGAAAGACGAATTTAACCCTGACGGAGGGAGAGAAATACACGAAGTGCGCGTGTGCGATTCCGATGCCCACAGGGAAATGAGATATGTATGCGTGTGAGAGATATTGCACAATTCATTCACGTATCACTATCTAGCGATCGTGGACGTGCATCGCTTGAACATAAGTCAATATCTACTTCGTATCGTGGCCAAAGGTACAATACAGATTCAATGCTATAAAGATTGGACACTCACATATCACATTTTTTTTATATTTAAATAAGCCTTTTTAGTTGTGCATGCCAAAGTTACAGTGATGTTTCTTCAAACAACCAATGTAGCTATCATGAACATGCACCATTGTTACTCTTGCATTCAAATTCATTAGTCTTGGATGATTTAAGTTTCTATTTTGAAGTAATATATGTAATATTCATATATGAATTCAACGGGTACGCAATTTATGAAATGGAGTCTATGTAATCATATGAGGTAACACTTTTAAGTAGCTGACTACAATATCCATTTCTTTTTGTGCGCCTCTACACTAACACGTCAATGCATTATGTTTGAAGTAAATAACCAATGGCACTAAATTATCTATTTACACGAGAAATACATAGGCTGAGCGTTTGATCCCTTTTTTGTGAACGCGCCACTACACCCGTACGATTGGCCGCACCCGTGTGAACGTCCAAGTTATCGGCGTATCATCCCGAGTTATTGTCTTTTTTTCTGGGGTGGCCTTCACACCAGTTATTAACTGCTGACGCGTGCCCCGTGTACACAGTCTAGCATGACCTTCCCGCTAGCACGGTCCAAAATTAGTTGAAACTGGATACGAATGATCCCGCGGGCGGCAAAATCTCCCGCCTCCTTCTAAAATTTCCGCCACCTTAGTCTTTAGCATGCGAAATCCCCCTTTTGTCCTTGGTGCACGGAGACCAACAGTTACAATACCGCCCTCATCTACATGATAGGTTGGGGCTGCTTTGGTAACTTCTGGTTCCCCCACTACACAACACCCCCATTTCCTCTCCCCCTCCCGCAAAAGCGACTAACTCCACAACACTAGAGCATCTTACATCACGCCGTCCGTACTTCATCACACTTTCTCCCCTCCCCTCTCGAAACCCTAGACTGCTCATCCACCGGCGTACCATAGCCCATTCACTGCCAACGGCGTCCACCTCGCCGGATCTGCTTCTGCGGACGCATCTACCCCTCCCACCTCCCCTAGAAACAAGTAGACTGCTCATCCACCACTGTACCACAGCCCATTCAGTGCCGGCCTTGTCCATGGTGTCGGATCTACTTCGCCGGTACTCTCGTCAACCACCGCGCATCTGCAGCGGCTCATTCGTACTCCCCACCGGAGACGCTTCGTCCACACCCCCCGGAGCCGCCCCACCAACGCCCCCGTCTACGGCCTCTGATCCTCTTCGCCGACACCTTCCTCAACCCTACCGGAGCCGCTTCGCCGACACCTTCCTCAACCCTACCGGAGTAGATTCGCCTATACCATTCTCAACCCTACCAGGGCCGCTTTGCCAACTCACAAGTCCACGGCCTCAGATCCGCTTCCTCGCACCCTCATCCAACCTACCGGAGCAGCATCTGACGCCCCATCCACGGCCGCAGATCCGCATCGTCGACACCACCCTTAACCCAACCACCGGAGCAGCTTCTGACGCCTCGTCCACGGCCGCAGATCCGCATCGTCGACACCATCCTTAACCCAACCACCGGAGCAGCTTCACCTACGCCCTTGTCCACGGCCATAGATCCGCTTCGCCCACACCATGGTCCACCCTACCGGAGCCACTCCACAAACACCCTACTCGACGGTTCTAGATCTCCTTACCGGACCCTGACAGCCAGCGCAGCGTCATCACCCTCGACGTTTCTAACCTGATTCACACAGTCTGGAGAGATGTCAAGCACCCTCCACGGCCTAGGTACTTGTCACCTTTAAACCCGTCCAGCATCACCTGCCCGATGTACTTCAAATATACTAACCGGTCGCTGTTACCTGTTATGCAGCTAGCAAAAACTATAAGGACGATGTTTCTTCTGGATCTAACAGCTTGGCAACCAAGATCCTGGACTGAGGCATTGCTATGATCTTGTAAGTGCGTCTCTCTCTCTCTCTCTCTCTCTCTCTCTCTCTCTCTCTCTCTCTTGTATTGTTCTGTGCCTGCGAGCGTGCTTTGCTAGGATTTTCGACCAGTGATCCCTTTGTGTAGACAATGATTTCTACTACTGGCTGCTAAATTAGATATGTAGATGTCATACATGATACTACGTCGTACCTCCGTTCCTAAATATAAGTCTTTCTAGAGATTCCACTATAGGCTACATACGGAGCAAAATGAGTGAATCTACACTCGAAAATGCATCTATATACATCTGTATGTGGTCCATACTGGAATCTCTACAAAGACATATATTTAGGAACAGGGGCAGTACATTACACAAAATCGTAGGTGGCATGTAGGAATTCCAGTGCACTACATTAGGCTCCCTTAGAGTGCCTGCTAGTCCAGCATACAGAGTTATGGCTAGTTTATGGTACGCACACAATCGTTAATTGGTGGTTTAAATATGCGCAAGGGATACGCAATGTAGTATCATGTAGAGATGTCTAAAATTAGCCATGTCAACTTGCAGATAGGGTTACACAATGAAAAAGTACAAGATGTATGTGGCAATTTCATGGAACATCGCAAAAAAAGGAGAGGCAGCAGTGAGCCTATACAGTGTGCTATGGTACGTCACTCCTCCATTGCAATCATCGTGACATGTTATTTGTATGCCAGTTCTATTAGCCAAGTTTCTTAGGGATAGTTATTATGAGTCATCCTAAGAAAATAAGCACCTCTGAATATAAGCTCCATGTAATAAGCCAACCAATTCTTTTCATTGCGTTTTCAGCTTATCTTTGGTATGATCAGTGGAAAGTCTAGATTGCATTATATTTTTTTATTTTGCTGTCCATATGGAAATTAATTTGACTTGCAAACATCACAAATTGAACCCAGTGTAGTAATTAATATAATAGGAAAACAGACCATCACTATTTGCTCAAAATGCAAATATAAAGATACCATCTACTTGGCACAATCTACTTTGGTCAATGTTTTCCATAGAGATCACATTGCCTAATTTAAACGAAGAACGCATGACCCACATTTAAATGAAGAACAATTATTTATTGAAATTCGATGGTCCAAGTGGTTGGTTATTATCGTATAGCAGCACCACCTGAAAGCATCATATAGCAGCAGCTCATAGCAACTCATCATACAGCAGCAGCAGTCTGCAATTCATCATATACCAGCAGCAGCTCATAGCAATTCATCGTATAGCAGCAGCAGGAGCAGCTCATAGCAATTCATCATATAGCAGCAGCAGGAGCAGCTTGTAGCAACTCATCGTATAGCAGCAGCAGGAGCAGCTTGTAGCAACTCATCACATAGCAGCAGCAGCAGCTCATAGCAATTCATCATATAGCAGCAGCAGCAGCTCATAGCAACTCATCATACAGCAGCAGCAGCTCATAGCAATTCATCATATAGCAGCAACAGGAGCAGCTCATAGCAATGCATCATATAGCAGCAGCAGAAGCAGCTCATTGCAATTCATCGTATAGCGGATCAGAATGAAAATTTGGCAAAAAATCAGAGGAGATCCTCACCTTGTTGGATGAGCTCATCCTTCAACAGCACCTCAAGGCCATGGCCTGGGGGAGGTGAGAGGGAATAAGGTGCCTTCTGCCGCAGTGTGGCATCCGCCGTAGTTGTGCAGCGCCCGCCGGAGTAGTGCGTTGGACGAACCACAGTGGAGCAGCTGCTGGAGACCATGAGAATGAGGGGCGGCGCCTGAGGGAGGAGAAGCCAGGGAGATTTGCCCCTACCCACTGGCCATGTATCCTAGCTGGACATAGCATCGTCGAGGACAAGGCCAGATGGGACTAGTGGCGACGGCTCACTGGAGGAACCCTAGTGCTGCAGGCATGGGATCGAGGTAGAGGGAAAGGGGAGAGGAGATGCAAGCGGGCAGGGCAATGAATGCTTGCGTGTTTGTTTTTACTTGAGGGTCAGGTGTGACACGGGCGTCAGCACTTGCATTTTGAGTGTAATATAGGCAGACAACAGAGTCATTTCACTACTCCCCTTCCCTTCAATTTTTAGTGAGGTTCTACCCAAAACACCCCCCTCCAAAACGAAATTAGTTAAGCCCAAGCCCATAACTCAAAAATGACTTCTTTACATCTTTTATGGCTTATTTTGATAATATGCCTTGAAAAGGCGGAATCGAACTGGCCCTTAACCTGCAATTCAATTGTGCGTGCAATGATGAATCACTCCTGCCTGCTATCTGTACATTTAGGCATCATCATACATGGCATAACCTAATACATGTGCATTCCATTGTAGAATCTGGCATATGCAATGTTTATGTTAGGTCATACGTTGCACATGATGTTTAAATGCCCCTTAAATCTGGTCAGTCAAGTGATGGTCTTTAAGCCTCCTTCTTTGCTTCTTTTCTTGATATGTAAGATTAGCTCACACATCTATTCAATTGCTTGTTTGCATCAGCCAGCCATACTAGGACTGTTTGCTTTGATTACTTGCTATTCTTGACCTAACACTCCAACAGAGCTTGTCAACGATTTAAACACTAAGGGCTACTGTAGTGGGGCCTTGTCCAACTCATAGGTGACATAAAGGTTTGGCTGTACACTATAGTAGGCTCTTTAAGTGTCGGCGTGGAACGACACCTATGGGATCACAAGAATCCCTACTACGGTTGCGGGGCGCGGGGGTCATAAGAAGAGCGGATCAAACAGGTAGCACACGGTTCCTTTATCCAGGTTCGGGCCGCGAGGATGCGTAAAACCCTACTCCTCCTTTGGTGGATTGTATATCTGCGTTCTTGAGCTAGCTATGGGGCGTGAGGAGCTCCAAAAAGCCGAATCCCCCTCCTGGTCGCCTCGGGCCTCCTTTTATAGGAAAGGGGCTGCCACAGTGGCACACAGGAGGTGGAAAGGGTACAGTAATGCTAGTTTATCCCTCGCATTACATGACAAGGCACATTTAATGCGCCTTGCTTAGGTGTCCTTGCTTTATCGGGGACGGGGGAGAGCCCTGTCCCGTCCGTCACCGCTCCCTCTTGTGTTGACACACGCCCTGGCCAGCGGCGCTTGTGGTGCCATGTAGGTAGGCAAGCAGCTGAGGTGGCGCAGTGGTGGGTCTCCACAAAGATCTGCACGCCGCCACGCAGGTGCCTGCCCAACTGGTTGGGTCGGTAGCTGCATGCGAACGGCGGTGGGGGCGCGACTGGTGCGGGCCTGATGGTGGCCCCATGGGTGTCCTTGGCAAGGGCCTTGCTAGGGCCCCGGCAAGGGTCTTGCCGTGGCGCTCGCTGTCATCCCCGACAAGGCTCTTGCCGGGGGCCTTGTGGTCCTCCTTGGCTGGGATCCCGCCAAGAGTCGTCACCTTCTTAAGTGGGCATCTGGTCTTGAATGTCTTCACAAAGATCTGCATGCCACCATGGGGATGTCCCCCGAATCCTTGCCCCATGGGGGCAGTGGACTCAAGGGCGACCTCGCTCCGTAGGGGTGGGGCGAGCTGCCACGGCAAGGATCTTGCCGGACTAGCTAAAGCTGTCCCCCGGCAAGGATCTTACCGGGGGGGGGTCTGCTTTGTTCCCTTTGCTCTTTGTGGTCCTGGTCTTGGCGTCGTTCTGCTCCTCTTCAGCTTCAGCCTTACCTTGGTTTACCTCCCTTGCCGTGCTCGGCGTGGCGGCGCTCGTGGCTCAGACTGCCCGTGCACAGTCATAGGGGTACAAAAAGTGTACCCCCCCCCCTTTTGTACACCGACAGGAGCCCCCGGGCCTGGGCCACACATAAGCGCAACGCGTTGTTGGGCTAGGCCCAAAAATGGTGCGCGGGCAGGCGGGGCGATTTTTACCGCGGTAAGTTTCTTCGTGCACTGCGCTTCCCATGCTTCCCGCGCGTGGCGCAGCGTGGGAAGGCGCGTGTGACATGGGTGGCATGCGTGGGGTTGCTTCCCGCGGGCATGCGTCACATCACAGTTAATGTGAAAGGAGGCGGCCCACATTCTCCCCCATAAGAAGGAATAACCGCGGGCGCCTGCTCACTTTTTCCTCTTCCTTCGTGCCTTTTCCAATCTGAGAGCCGCCGCCCCGTTTCTTCCTTCCCTTGCAAGCTCTTGTCGTCGCCCGCTGTTGTTGCTTCGCCACCCCCTTCCTCAATCCTTTAGACTCCTTGGTCGCCATGGCGCCCAAATCCGTCAAAGGCAAGGGGGTGGCTAAGGGCTCTGGGACCGTGGAGCCACCGGAGAGCGCGCTGCTAGGGGACAAGACGAAGTCCGCCTTCTTCTTCCCTTCGATGGTTGACGTGCATGAGCTTCGGGCCTCTTTCAAGCCCCTGTGGGGAGTGAAGACGGGGGGAGAGAACTCGGGACACCCGGCGACGCGCGTCATCCCTGCCGCTTGCGCTGATCCTGCCCCAAATCGGTACCCCTTCTTCGTTGACTACTTTTCTTGCAGGTTATGCCCTCCTTTCTCCGATTTCTTCTGCGACATTATGCACACCTTCGGTTTTCGCCTCTTGGATTTTACTCCGAACGCGGTGGCATGCATGTCTTGCTTTGCGCATCTTTGCGAGGGCTTTGCCGGAGTGCAGCCCAACACGGCGCTCTTCCGCCATTATTTCTATCCCCGAATCCAAACGGGGGGTGCCGTCGCTAGTTGCGTCACCTGGATCCCACGATCCAAGGAGGCGTACCCGGATGGTGCCGCGATGGAGAGGTGGGATGAATGTCGTGACCGGTGGTGCTGGATTGAAGATGACGACCCGCCGGAATTTTGCAAGGTCCGCCGAACGCCGCCGGTCCGCGGCAACGATTGGGGCGACGTCGACGCCGTCGACGGGAGGCTAACTGTCGCCACCACCAGGATTCTCTGGCTGACCCGGGCTGGGCTCACCCTTGAGATGATCGGGGCGGATTTCATCCGCCGTCGGATCGCCCCGTTGCACAATAAAGAGCTTGGTTTTTCACGAATCCGGCCGACATCATGCGGCTCCGCCCTGGCCTCGACCACAACTTTACGGTGATGGGGCATGCCCACTTCTGCCAGCGGCTCTTCCAGCTGGATGTGGATCATGATGGAGAGGTCGAGGTGACCGGCAAGGCCGCAAGGGTTGTCATAAAGTCCGGCAAGGCCATCAAGAGGCCGCTCTTCAAGTTGCCAGCGGGGGTGGTCCCGTTGTGCAATAATTCGCGCCGGTCTGAGATCATCGCCATGATGCCGGACTGCAACGCGCACGGCCCCATCCCGGGCTGGAGGGAGCCGACGGCCGCAAACGTGCAGCAGTTCTTTGACACCTTGATTGAGGTGTACGTCAATGCTGACGCCGAGCGGTGGCTTGTCATGGACACCACTCAGGCGGAGCTGGACTACATCGCCACCAGGGCGAAGGAGGCACAACTCACTCTGCAGGCCGGCAGCGCCGGGGGCGTGGAGGATGAGGTCGCCCCGGCCGCGGAGGAGGAGCAGTTCTCCTTGTGGGCGGCGGCCACTAAGAAGGCCGGCGGCGCCGACACCGGGGCTCTGCTCATCGAGGATGCGACTGACGAATCGTCGGAGGAGGAGGGCGTGGCGGCGGGCTCGACGCCAGTCAGGGGAAGAGGGCAAGTCCTGTGGTGAGCTAGCTCTGGCGAGCCGGTCCGGCCTGGCAGGGCCACGCGGCCTCAATTGACCCTGGAAGGGTCCGGGCGCCACACGAGGGCCTCGGCAGCGAAGAAGCTGACGAAGGCCACGGAGAAGAAGAAGGCGGCAGCCTCTTCCTCATCTGGGCTCACACAGACCCCGCCGCCTTCTTCGCCTCCTCCGGCAGGCGTCGACTCAGGTGATGATGCGGAGCTCCCCTTCGATCTCGGGCCCCTCAGCCCGGAGAGGAAAAGGAAACTGGCGGAAGAGGAGGAGACGGATGACGAGTAAGTGGTCCGTTCCTTACTGTCATTTCCATTTCCCTGAATTGGGTTGCTTGTTTTGATCCATTTTTGCTTTTGTAGGGATGCACTTGTTTTGATCCATTTTTGCTTTTGTAGGGATGCAGAGACGTTGGCCCAAAGGGCGAGGACCTCGGCGAGCAGCCAGCCCCCGGTTGGGGCTTCAAAGACACCATTGGTGGTGCTGAGCAGCCCGGACAGCAGCCCCTGGCGCAGCCCTCAGCGTAAGTTCATTACCCCCTTCTTACTCGACATGGGGTAGGCACTCGATGCCACGACGCTGACCTTGCCGGGTTTGCAGGAGGGGAGCGGCAGCAGGAGGAGCCGCAGAGGGCTACTCCTAACACACCACCCCCATCGACTACGCCGTTGCGGGGGGCGTCCCCGGCAAGGGCATCAGGCACGGAGCCCACACCCATGGAGGAATAGGGGAACTTGGGCGCTGGTGGCTCAGCCTCGGCGCCAAAGACTGGCGGAGAGGGAACTTCTGCTTCACAGCCCGGCACTGGTGAGTCGCCCGTCCTTCGTCTCTTATTCTTTTCCCTTATGCTTCTTTTGGCTTCATTGCTCCTGTTGCCGCCCAGGCCCTCCTTCCACAGATACGGAGGACGTGGACACCATTCTCAGAGATATTGCTGAAGAGGCCGCGGCTGAGGCCGACAAGATTGCCGCCGAGGAGGCCGCCAAGAATGCTGACGAGACCGCCGCTGGTGAGGCCGCCGCCGATGAGGCCGCTAAGGGCGCGGCCGAGGACGCAGCTGCAGGGGCCGCCAAGGCCACCGATGAGGCTTCCGCCGAGGGCACCAGCGGTGGTCCTGCCGGGGGAGCCGGCAAGGCCTTCGCCGAGGAAGAGGTGATGAATGATCAGCCTCCCTCCTCTTCAACCTCGAGCCCCGGTGGGTATCTGAAGGTGGGCGATGATCTTTTCGTCCACCTCCCAGGGGCGTCAAGCCGAGCGCCCGCCGAAGGAGTAGTTTTTGATGGTGAGGTGCTTGCCACCACCGGGTTCGAGGATGTCGACGCGCCGGGCGTTGGCGGCGATGGTTCTCCAGAAGAGCAGCTCTTCCGCGCCATGGGGGCCAATTTCCGGAAGCTCCAAGTGCTCTACCGCGCCCGACTGGACAAAGTCAAGTCCAGGGCGGCAGCGGTGGACAACGCGGAGGCAGACTTCAAGGCGCGTGTCGCCAAGACGCAGACCTGGTTCCATCAGTCTCGGGAGGAGTGTTGGGGAACGTAGTAATTTCAAAATTTTCCTACGCACACGCAAGATCATGGTGATGCATAGCAACGAGAGGGGAGAGTGTTGTCTACGTACCCTCGTAGACCGAAGCGGAAGCGTTGACACAACGTAGAGGAAGTAGTCGTATGTTCTCCTCGCGATCCAACCGATCACAGCACCGTTACTATGGCACCTCCGAGTTCTTGGCACACGTTCAGCTCGATGACGATCCCCGGGCTCCGATCCAGCAAAGCGTCGAGGAAGAGTTCTGTCAGCACGACGGCGTGGTGACGATCTTGATGTGTTACCGGCGCAGGGCTTCGCCTAAGCACTGCAACGATATGATCGAGGTGGAATTTGGTGGAAGGGGGCACCGCACACGGCTAAGGAACGATCCGTAGATCAACTTGTGTGTCTTTGGGGTGCCCCCTGCCCCCGTATATAAAGGAGCCAAGGGGGAGGGGCTGGCCGGCCAACTCTGGTGCGCCAGGAGAGTCCTACTCCCTCTGGGAGTAGGATTCCCCCCCCCCCAATCCTAGTTGGACTAGGATTCTCCAAGGGGGAGAGAGAGAGAGAGGGGGCGCCCACCTCTCCTAGTCCTAATAGGACTAGGGGAAGGGGGGAGGCGCGCAGCCCCTAGGGCAGCCCTCTCACCTCTCCTCCAAGGCCCATGTTGGCCCATTATGCTCCCGGGGGGTTCCGGTAACCCTCCCGGTATTCCGGTAAAATCCTGATTTCACCTGGAATGCATCCGATGTCCAAACATAGGCTTCCAATATATAATTCTTTATGTCTCGACCATTTCGAGACTCCTCGTCACGTCCGTGATCACATCCGGGACTCCGAACTCCTTCGGTACATCAAAATGCATAAACTCATAATAACTGTCATCGTAACGTTAAGCGTGCGGACCCTACGGTTCGAGAACAATGTAGACATGACTGAGACACGTCTCCGGTTAATAACCAATAGCGGGACCTGGATGCCCATATTGGCTCCTACATATTCTACGAAGATCTTTATCGGTCAGACCGCATAACAACATACGTTGTTCCCTTTGTCATCGGTATGTTACTTGCCCGAGATTCGATCGTCGGTATCCAATACCTAGTTCAATCTCGTTACTGGCAAGTCTCTTTACTCGTTCTGTAATACATCATCTCATAACTAACACATTAGTTGCAATGCTTGCAAGTCTTATGTGATGTGCATTACCGAGAGGGCCCAGAGATACCTCTCCGACAATCGGAGTGACAAATCCTAATCTCGAAATACGCCAACCCAACATGTACCTTCGGAGACACCTGTAGAGCACCTTTATAATCACCCAGTTACGTTGTGACGTTTGGTAGCACACAAAGTGTTCCTACGGTAAACGGGTAGTTGCATAATCTCATAGTTAAAGGAACATGTATAAGTCATGGATAAAAGCAATAGCAACATACTAAATGATCGGGTGCTAAGCTAATGGAATGGGTCATGTCAATCAGATCATTCAACTAATGATGTGACCTCATTAATCAAATAACAACTCCTTGTTCATGGTTAGGAAACATAACCATCTTTGATTAATGCGCTAGTCAAGTAGAGGCATACTAGTGACACTCTGTTTGTCTATGTATTCACACATGTATTATGTTTCCTCTTAATACAATTCTAGCATGAATAATAAACATTTATCATGAATTAAGGAAATAAATAATAACTTTATTATTGCCTCTAGGGCATATTTCCTTCAGTCTCCCACTTGCACTAGAGTCAATAATCTAGTTCACATCGCCATGTGATTTATCAGCAATAGTTCACATCACCATGTGATTAACACCCATAGTTCACATCGATATGTGACCAACACCCAAAGGGTTTACTAGATTCAGTAATCTAGTTCACATCGCTATGTGATTAACACCCAAAGAGTACTACGGTGTGATCATGTTTTGCTTGTGAGAGAAGTTTAGTCAACGGGTCTGCCACATTCAGATCCGTTATGTATTTTGCAAATTTCTATGTCTACAATGCTCTGCACGGAGCTACTTTAGCTAATTGCTCCCACTTTCAATATGTATCTAGATTGAGACTTAGAGTCATCTAGATTAGTGTCAAAACTTGCATCGACGTAACCTTTTACGACGAACCTTTTTGTCACATCCATAATCGAGAAACATATCCTTATTTTACTAAGGATAATTTTGACCGATGTCCAGTGATCTACTTCCTAGATCACTATTGTACTCCCTTGCTTAACACAGTGTAGGGTATACAATAGATCTGGTACATAGCATGGCATACTTTATAGAATCTATGGTTGAGGCATAGGAAATGACTTTCATTCTCTTTCTATCATCTGCCGTGGTCGGGCTTTGAGTCTTACTCAATTTCACACCTTGTAATACAGGAAAGAACTCTTTCTTTGACTGTTCCATTTTGAACTACTTCAAAATCTTGTCAAGGTATGTACTCATTGAAAAAACTTATCAAGCGTCTTGATCTATCTCTATAGATATTGATGCTCAATATGTAAGCAGCTTCACCGAGGTCTTTTCTTTGAAAAAAACTCCTTTCAAATACTCCTTTATGCTTTGCAGAATAATTCTACATTATTTCCGATCAACAATATGTCATTCACATATACTTATCAGAAATGTTGTAGTGCTCCCACTCACTTTCTTGTAAATACAGGCTTCACCGCAAGTCTGTATAAAACTATATGCTTTGATCAACTTATCAAAGCGTGTATTCCAACTCCGAGATGCTTGCACCTGTCCATAGATGGATCGCTGGAGCTTGCATATTTTGCTAGCACCTTTAGGATTGACAAAACTTTCTGGTTGCATCATATACAACTCTTCTTTAATAAATCCATTAAGGAATGCAGTTTTGTTATCCATTTGCCAGATTTCATAAAATGCGGCAATTGCTAACATGATTCGGACAGACTTAAGCATAGATACGAGTGAAAAAACTTTCATCGTAGTCAACACCTTGGACTTGTCGAAAAACCTTTTGCGACAATTCTAGCTTTGTAGATAGTAACACTACTATCAGCGTCTGTCTTCCTCTTGAAGATCCATTTATTCTTAATTGCTTGCCGATCATCGGGCAAGTCAACCAAAGTCCAAACTTTGTTCTCATACATGGATCATATCTCAGATTTCATGGCCTCAAACCATTTCGCGGAATCTGGGCTCATCATCGCTTCCTCATAGTTCGCAAGTTCATCATGGTCTAGTAACATGACTTCCAGAACAGGATTACCGTACCACTCTGGTGCGGATCTCACTCTGGTTTACCTACGAGATTCGGTAGTAACTTGATCTGAAGTTACATGATCATCATCATTAGCTTCCTCACTAATTGGTGTAGTAATCACAAGAACAGATTTTTGTGATGAACTACTTTCCAATAAGGGAGAAGGTATAATTACCTTATCAAGTTTTCTACTTTCCTCCCACTCACTTCTTTCAAAAGAAACTCTTTCTCTAGAAAGTTTCCGAACTTAGCAACAAAAGTCTTGCCTTCGGATCTGTGATAGAAGGTGTATCCAACAGTTTCCTTTGGATATCCTATGAAGACACATTTCTCCGATTTGGGTTCGAGCTTATCAGGTTGAAGCTTTTTCACATAAGCATCGCAGCCCCAAACTTTAAGAAACGACAGCTTAGGTTTATTGCTAAACCATAGTTCATACGGTGTCGTCTCAACGGATTTAGATGGTGCCTCTTTTAACGTGAATGCAGCTGTCTCTAATGCATGATCCCAAAACGATATTGGTAAATCGGTAAGAAACATCATAGATTGTACTATATCCAATAAAGTACGGTTATGACGTTCGGACACACCATTATGCTGTCGTGTTCCAGGTGGCATGAATTTGTGAAACTATTCCACATTGTTTTAATTGAAGACCAAACTCGTAACTCAAATATTTGTCTCCGCGATCAGATCGTAGAAACCTTATTTTCTTGTCACGATGATTTTCACTTCACTCTAAAATTCTTTGAACTTTTCAAACGTTTCAGACTTATGTTTCATCAAGTAGATATACCGATATCTGCTCAAATCATTTGTGAAGGTTAGAAAATAATGATACTTGTCGCGAGCCTTAATATTCATCGGACCATATACATCAGTATGTATGATTTCCAACAAATCTGTTGCTTGCTCCATTGTTCTGGAGAACGGCGTTTTAGTCATCTTGCCCAAGAGGCATGGTTCGCAAGCATCAAGTGATTCATAATCAAGTGATTCCAAAATCCCATCAGCATGGAGTTTCTTCATGCGCTTTACACCAATATGACATAAACGGCAGTGCCACAAATAGGTTGCACTATCATTATTAACTTCGCATCTTTTGGTTTCAATATTATGAATATGTGTATCACTACGATCGAGATCCAATGAACTATTTTCATTGGTGTGTATGACCATAGAAGGTTTTATTCATGTAAACAGAACAACAATTGTTCTCTAACTTAAATGAATAATTGTATTGCAATTAACATGATCAAATCATATTCATGCTCAACGCAAACACCAAATAACACTTATTTAGTTTCAACACTAATCCCGAAAGTATAGGGAGTGTGTGATGATGATCATATCAATCTTGGAACCACTTCCAACACACATCGTCACCTTGCCCTTTAACTAGTCTTTGTTCGTTCTGCAACTCCCGTTTCGAGTTACTAATCTTAGCAACTTGAACTAGTACCAAATACTGAGGGGTTGCTATGAATACTAGTAAAGTACACATCAATAACATGTATATCAAATATACTTATGTTCACTTTGCCATCCTTCTTATCCGCCAATCACTTGGGGTAGTTCCGCTTCCATTGACCAGTCCCTTTGCAGTAGAAGCACTTAGTCTCAGGCTTAGGACCAGACTTGGGCTTTTTCACTTGAGCAGCAACTTGCTTGCCATTCTTCTTGAAGTTCCCCTTCTTTCCTTTTGCCCTTTTCTTGAAACTAGTGATCTTGTCAACCATCAACACTTGATGTTTTTCTTTGATTTCTACCTTCGCTGATTTTAGCATCGCGAAGAGCTTGGGAGTATTTTCCGATATCCCTTGCATATTATAGTTCATCACGAAGTTCTATTAACTTGGTGATGGTGACTAGAGAATTCTGTCAATCACTATCTTATCTGGAAGATTAACTCCCACTTGATTCAAGCGATTGTAGTACCCAGACAATCTGAGCACATGCTCACTAGTTGAGCGATTCTCCTCCATCTTTTAGCTATAGAACTTGTTGGAGACTTCATATCTCTCAACTCGGGTATTTGCTTGAAATATTAACTTCAACTCCTAGAACATCTCATATGCTCCATGACGTTTAAAACGTCTTTGAAGTCCCGATTCTAAGCAGTTAAGCATGGTGCACTAAACTATTAAGTAGTCATCATATTGAGCTAGCAAAACGTTCATAATGTCTGCATCTGCTCCTGCAATAGGTCCGTCACCTAGCGGTGCATCAAGGACATAATTCTTCTGTGCAGCAATGAGGATAAATTTCAGATCACGGATCCAATCCGCATCATTGCTACTAACATTTTTCAACACAATTTTTTCTAGGAACATATCAAAATAAACATAGGGAAGTAACAACGCGAGCTATTGATCTACAACATAGATATGCTAATACTACCAGGACTAATGTTCATGATAATATTAAAGTTCAATTAATCATATTACTTAAGAACTCCCACTTAGATAGACATCCCTCTAATCTTCTAAGTGATCACGTGATCCAAATCAACTAAACCATGTCCGATCATCACGTGAGATGGAGTAGTTTCAATGGTGAACATCACTATGTTGATCATATCTACTATATGATTCACGCTCGACCTTTCGGTCTCCGTGTTCCGAGGCCATATCTGTTATATGCTAGGCTCGTCAAGTTAAACCTGAGTATTCCGCGTGTGCAACTGTTTTGCACCCGTTGTATTTGAACGTAGAGCCTATCACACCCGATCATCACGTGGTGTCTCAGCACGAAGAACTTTCGCAACGGTGCATACTCAGGGAGAACACTTCTTGATAATTTAGTGAGAGATCATCTTATAATGCTACCGTCAATCAAAGCAAGATAAGATGCATAAAAGGATAAACATCACATGCAATCAATATAAGTGATATGATATGGCCATCATCATCTCGTGCTTGTGATCTCCATCTTCGAAGCACCGTCATGATCACCATCGTCACCGGCGCGACACCTTGATCTTCATCGCAGCATCGTTGTCGTCTCGCCAATCTTATGCTTCCACGACTATCACTACCGATTAGTAATAAAGTAAAGCATTACATCGCGATTGCATTGCATACAATAAAGCGACAACCATATGGCTCCTGCCAGTTGCCGATAACTCGGTTACAAAACATGATCATCTCATACAATAAAATTTAGCATCATGTCTTGACCGTATCACATCACAACATGCCCTGCAAAAACAAGTTAGACGTCCTCTACTTTGTTGTTGCAAGTTTTACGTGGCTGCTACGGGCTTTAAGCAAGAACTCATCTTACCTATGCATCAATACCACAACGATAGTTTGTCAAATAGACTCCGTTTTAACCTTCTCAAGGACCGGGCATAGCCACACTCGGTTCAACTAAAGTTGGAGAGACAGTCTTCCGCAAGCCATCTATGTGCAAAGCACGTCGAGGGAACCGGTCTCGCGTAAGCGTACGCGTAAGGTTGGTCCGGATCGTCTCGTCCAACAATACCGCTGAACCAAAGTATGACATGCTGGTAGGCAGTATGACTTGTATCGTCCACAACTCACTTGTGTTCTACTCGTGCAAATAACATCATACTATAAAAACCTAGGCTCGGATGCCACTGTTGGGGAACGTAGTAATTTCAAAATTTTCCTACGCACACGCAAGATCATGGTGATGCATAGCAACGAGAGGGGAGAGTGTTGTCTACGTACCCTCGTAGACCGAAGCGGAAGCGTTGACACAACATAGAGGAAGTAGTCGTACGTTCTCCTCGCGATCCAACCGATCACAGCACCGTTACTCCGGCACCTCCGAGTTCTTGGCACACGTTCAGATCGATGACGATCCCCGGGCTCCGATCCAGCAAAGCGTCGAGGAAGAGTTCTGTCAGCACGACGGCGTGGTGACGATCTTGATGTGTTACCGGCGCAGGGCTTCGCCTAAGCACTGCAACGATATGATCGAGGTGGAATTTGGTGGAAGGGGGCACCACACACGGCTAAGGAACGATCTGTAGATCAACTTGTGTGTCTTTGGGGTGCCCCCTGCCCCCGTATATAAAGGAGCCAAGGGGGAGGGGCTGGCCGGCCAACTCTGGTGCGCCAGGAGAGTCCTACTCCCTCTGGGAGTAGGATTCCCCCCCCCCCCAATCCTAGTTGGACTAGGATTCTCCAAGGGGGAGAGAGAGAGAGGGGGCGCCCACCTCTCCTAGTCCTAATAGGACTAGGGGAAGGGGGAGGCGCGCAGCCCCTAGGGCAGCCCTCTCACCTCTCCTCCAAGGCCCATGTTGGCCCATTATGCTCCCGGGGGGTTCCGGTAACCCTCCCGGTATTCCGGTAAAATCCTGATTTCACCTGGAATGCATCCGATGTCCAAACATAGGCTTCCAATATATAATTCTTTATGTCTCGACCATTTCGAGACTCCTCGTCACGTCCGTGATCACATCCGGGACTCCAAACTCCTTCGGTACATCAAAATGCATAAACTCATAATAACTGTCATCGTAACGTTAAGCGTGCGGACCCTACGGTTCGAGAACAATGTAGACATGACCGAGACACGTCTCCGGTCAATAACCAATAGCGGGACCTGGATGCCCATATTGGCTCCTACATATTCTACGAAGATCTTTATCGGTCAGACCGCATAACAACATACGTTGTTCCCTTTGTCATCGGTATGTTACTTGCCCGAGATTCGATCGTCGGTATCCAATACCTAGTTCAATCTCGTTACTGGCAAGTCTCTTTACTCGTTCTGTAATACATCATCTCACAACTAACACATTAGTTGCAATGCTTGCAAGGCTTATGTGATGTGCATTACCGAGAGGGCCCAGAGATACCTCTCCGACAATCGGAGTGACAAATCCTAATCTCGAAATACGCCAACCCAACATGTACCTTCGGAGACACCTGTAGAGCACCTTTATAATCACCCAGTTACGTTGTGACGTTTGGTAGCACACAAAGTGTTCCTACGGTAAACGGGTAGTTGCATAATCTCATAGTTAAAGGAACATGTATAAGTCATGGATAAAAGCAATAGCAACATACTAAACGATCGGGTGCTAAGCTAATGGAATGGGTCATGTCAATCAGATCATTCAACTAATGATGTGACCTCATTAATCAAATAACAACTACTTGTTCATGGTTAGGAAACATAACCATCTTTGATTAATGAGCTAGTCAAGTAGAGGCATACTAGTGACACTCTGTTTGTCTATGTATTCACACATGTATTATGTTTCCTGTTAATACAATTCTAGCATGAATAATAAACATTTATCATGAATTAAGGAAATAAATAATAACTTTATTATTGCCTCTAGGGCATATTTCCTTCAAGGAGCAGAGGGCCTTCCAGGAGAAATTGGCCCAGCGCAATGTGGAGCTCGCCATGAAGCTGGCCGACATCGAGAAGGCCCAGGAGAAGGCGACGAACTTGGCTGCCGCGGCCGAAGCCACCCGGAACCAGCATCAAGCTACCTTGGACTCCCGGGAGGAGGACCTCTCTGCGCGTGAGGCGAAGCTTGCCGCAACGCTCCGCGGCAAGGACGAGGAGCTCGAGACCCTTGTCGCGTGGCGGACCCGCGAGCTGGAGCAGAGGCACAAAGAGGCACTCGATGCCCAAGCCCTGGCTCACGCCGGCAAGGTGAAGGAGCTGGAAGCGGAGCGGGATGAGCTGAAGGAGCTGGCCCTCAAGCTATCCGGCGAGAAGAACACGCTCAACTGCGCCTTGGCAGAGGCGCAAGGAGTGGTCATCAGCAGGGCCGGGGAGCTCTCCGAGGCGCAGAACTCCATCAGAGATCTCAAGCTGAAGCTGGAGGATCTCGAGAAGCTGTTGTCGGGGAGCAGGGCTCGGGAGGAGGCCTTGATCCAGATCCTGGAGGAGGAGAAGCAGCTGCGGGCATACGAGGCCGCCTCCCACCAAGAATACGTGGCGGGCGAGAACAGGTGGATCAGCCATCTAGAGGTCGTCGCTGGCAGGGTTACCTCGCAATTGGCCACCATGGGGATGCCAAACGTGAGGTACGCCCCTGAGCGCAGCGGGACCGTCAATGTCAAGCTGACCAAGTTCTTCGAGGGCGTCCTCGGGGCCTTGGCCTATCTCCATTCCAACAGGACGGCCACGCTGGCCGAGGAGGCCCGGCGACTTTGCCGGAGGGTCGTGACCAAGGTCCTCACCAAGGTGGCGTACTGGAATCCCGATCTTGACTTCGCGGCCGCGATGAAGAGCTTGCCGGAGGGTGCTGACCCCGCGGTGCTCAAGGAGCGCATCAAGCCCATCACCGACGGCATCGACAAAATCAAAAGGGTGGAAGGCCAGCGCCGGGATTAGGCATCCCGTTCTTCTTTGCCGCTTCGGGTTCCCGATCAAGACAAATTTATCTCTAGTTAGGGACCGCAGCAATGATGAGATGTAATATAACTTTGAAGTACTCTTAATTTCATGCGTGTTATTTCCTCGTTTAATTCCTCTTTGTATGTGTGCCCTAGGCCGATCGGGAAGGCTTGCCGGCGCGGAAGCCCCAAGCGGCGTCTCGGGGACGGATCCCCATGGCCTGCCGGGTACGCGTGCGGCCGGACGAGCCACCTCCCCGTTCCGAACGCGGCCGCTCGAACTGTCGAGGTTGACTCGAGTCAGAACGAGGGCGTTGCCGATCACGGGAGGCTACTCCGCCACTCTCGACGCAGCCGCTTGAGCTGTTGAGTGGACTCGAAATAGGGCAAGGGTGTTGCCGATCGTGGTAGAGCGCCCTGGCGTGCAGGTTTTTCATACAAAGGCGCGACATCTCCGGGGGGAATAACCTTAAATAAAAAGGGTAGTATAAGCAAGGGTTCATTGCAACTTAGCTTTTGTTTGTGATCGCTCGAGTGCTGATCTCCTGGCCCCCTCTCTTCTTCAAGGGTCATGAAGATGAAGGAGCGCCGAACTAACTGCTAAAGCCGATTCTCACAACTGCGCTGCCCCCTACCTGGCACGCCAAAGATGTCGGTGTGGAACGACACCTATGGGATTACAAGAATCCCTACTACGGTTGTGGGGCGCAGGGGTCGTGAGAAGAGCGGATCAAACAGGTAGCACACGGTTCCTTTATCCAGGTTCGGGTCGCGAGGATGTGTAAAACCCTACTCCTGCTTTGGTGGATTGTATATCTGTGTTCTTGAGCTAGCTATGGGGCGTGAGGAGCTCCAAAAAGCCGAATCCCCCTCCTGGTCGCCTCGGGCCTCCTTTTATAGGAAAGGGGCTGCCACAGTGGCACACAAGAGGTGGAAAGGGTACAGTAATGCGAGTTTATCCCTCGCATTACATGACAAGGCGCATTTAATGCGCCTTGCTTCGGTGTCCTTGCTTTTTCGGGGACGGGGGAGAGCCCTGTCCCGTCCGTCGCCGCTCCCTCTTGTGTTGACACGTGCCCTGGCCAGCGGTGCTTGTGGTGCCATGTAGGCAGGCAAGCAGCTGAGGTGGCGCAGTGGTGGGTCTCCACAAAGATCTGCACGCCGCCACGCAGGTGCCTGCCCAACTGGTTGGGTCGGTAGTTGCATGCGAACGGCGGTGGGGCGCGACTGGTGCGGGCCTGATGGTGGCCCCACGGGTGTCCTTGGCAAGGGCCTTGCCGGGGCCCCGGCAAGGGTCTTGCCATGGCGCTCGCTGTCATCCCCGACAAGGCTCTTGCCGGGGGCCTTGTGGTCCTCCTTGGCTGGGATCCCGCCAAGAGTCGTCACCTTCTTAAGTGGGCATCTGGTCTTGAATGTCTTCACAAAGATCTGCATGCCACCACGGGGATGTCCCCCTAATCCTTGCCCCATGGGGGCAGTGGACTCAAGGGCGACCTCGCTCCGTAGGTGTGGGGCGAGCTGCCACGGCAAGGATCTTGCCGGGCTAGCTAAAGCTGTCCCCCGGCAAGGATCTTGCCGGGGGGTCTGCTTTGTTCCCTTTGCTCTTTGTGGTCTTGGTCTTGGCGTCGTTCTGCTCCTCTTCAGCTTCGGCCTTACCTTGGTTTACCTCCCTTGCCGTGCTCGGCGTGGCGGCGCCCGTGGCTCAGACTGCCCGTGCACAGTCATAGGGGTACAAAAAGTGTACCCCCCCTTTTTGTACACCGACACCAAGAGTACCTGGAGATCCAGTTCGAAGGTATGCCTAGTTTTTACATAGTGCAGACATAGTAAATGCTCATTTAATTGTGTGCAAGTGCAAGAGATGAGGCATGTTTCATTATGTGGTGTTGTTTTGTTATAATCTCATCCTTTTGTGTTCACAGACTGGAAAGTATGCATATTTATCTTCCAAGGAGACGAGTAACTAGTTTGTGTCACCTTGCAAAGGGGGTGCAATGAAGATAAGATTGAGGATTTCCAAGTACAAGATGTTAGGAAGGAGCCTTGCAAGAGAAGTAGGAGCTGAGCTAAGCCTCTTCAACCTGCTAAGGTAAGTCACTATATGCAACTCAACAGTTCAATTCCTTGTTTGTTTCAGGCATAGTTAATTTTCTCTTTTCAATTGCTTTATTTGTCCTTAGTTAATGAGATGCCCAAATAATCATGCCTGATGTTCGGTACTTGTATCACTATTAGTTGACATAATTAAAGGCATTACCATTTAATTACTCCGCCGAAGTGTGCCTGAAGCTTTGAAGTCTATTAACCAACTATTATTGCATGAGGCTCACAATCTAGTTTATACTACGCTAATGATTGCATAGTTTTGCCTATTGTAGCATGTTTGTATCAAACCCTCTGCTGTTCATTATGCTCCCTAAGACTTTAATTGAGGCACAGAATGGCCAACTGCTTGCTTACTTATACGCAACGTGCTGTCTAAATTTGTAACTTGTCTGTGTTTTCGATTGGGCCCCAACATCATGCTCCTCTGGTGAGCTAAGAGGGATTTTTGTATGCGGGCTGCACAGACTATCTTTTTTATAATTTTTAAAATATCACCTGCTTATGCTTCATGGCGTGTAACATTTTTTTAAAAGTGACGTGTAACATTATTGTTAGTCCTGTTTTGCCATGTAGTACAAAATAGTGTCTTGTTCGCTTCATTGTTGTAACTATATTTTTGCCCTAGTCATGTGTACTTGCAGAAACATTTCAGGATGAAGTGACATCAACACAAAGATCTGCGAGCAGTGCGGCATGGCCGTTACCGAATGATTATGGATTGGAATTGGAATGTGATGATGTTCTCGAGCATCAACTAGAGGTGGCAAGACAACGTGTACATGATTGTCAACGTATAATCAACAAGTTGAGACTGGACATGCAGGTATTAGATGCAGGAGTCAAAAAAATGAAACAAGACACTGAGGTAACCATGAAGGAATTGGAGATTTTGCAGACTGAAATTTGTGCTATCTAGATCCGGCCAATCCTATTTTCTGAAGATATTATAGTTCAGATGGAGTTAAGTTGATGCACATCCATGATGTATGAGTTGTATTTACCCAGTGTATGTAATTTGCTGTTTGTGTATGCTTTATTATCACCTGTGCCGAACCATAATGCCCAGTGGGTATAATCGGCTGTAATTTATTTATTGTATAGTGTAGGATTATTCTACCTTTCTATGCATTGATCTCTTTGTTGTAATAGTGTAGGCTTTTTAGAGGTGATAGTATTGAGTAGGATAATTCTTTGAATATGCTATATCGTTCAAACGGGGGCCAATTCGCCCGACCATGGCCCTTCACGGGCCGTCAGATCCATGGTCCTTCTACGTCTCGTAGGATCCATGGGCCTTCTACGTCTCGTAGGATCCATGGGCCTTCTATGTCTCGTAGGATCCATGGGCCGCCGACTCATTTATGGGTCTTGTACGGGCCTTTAATTGGCCATAGACGGGCCTTTAATGGCAATCATACGTTTTATGGGCTAACCATAACGGGTCGTTAATAGGCCGTATTTGGTGATGCTATGAAAATGGCCCAACAGACTAACGGTCCACAAACGGGCCGACTGTAACGACGGGCTAAATTTGGCCCACAAGCAGAAAATGACAGTAACGGGCCGTAAGTAACCGAATGCTGCAAATGAGCCCAAGAATAAATGGGCCCTCAGAAGGCCGAAAGTTAACTTGGGCTGGAAACGGCCCAATGGAATAACGGGCCGTTAATGGGTATAAAGTGATAAACTGTTCATTACGGGCCAGTTTCACCACGGGCCGTTAATGGGTGTAAAGTAATACACTGTTCATTACGGGCCAGTTTCAGCACGGGCCGCTAATGGGCCAAGAGTTACAAAGGGCCTCATATGGGCCGAAAGACGTCATGGGCTATACATGGGCCAGAAGTGAAAACGGGCTGGAATCATATTGGACGGCCCAGATGACGCTACTCGGCCTAATTCGGATAGGGCGTAATGGGCCTTGGGTTAGCGGGCTGTAAATGGGCTATATGCGAACATGCCGTTAGCAGGCTTTCCATGGGCTGGCCCGCCAGCTTTTGACCAAGTCAAACGGGCCAGCCTTTTCACAGGAATGGGCCACTATTGGCCATGCCACGTGTCGATGTATCATAGGCACCTTCTGTCCAGTGAGTGGATGACATCTGTCCCAACGATGAGCCGACACGTGTTTCCTCTAGCCAATGATGATTTTACACGTGGAAAATCCCCATTGGTCAGGGCTGTTAACGGGTTATCGGATCCAAAACCCGACCCGATAGCTTAACGGCGTTCCGTTACGGTGGATGCCACGTGTCGGTCACCCTTGACAAAAGCACTTTTGTGACGCGCGATTTATTGTCATGGAAGTGGACACTTCCGTGATGATAATTTTAGTAATGTCATGGAACACTTCTACGACACAACAGGGTATGACTATCTTGATTCTGTCATAAATTTGTCATGGATGTACATGCATGACAAAAAAAGCGACCTACTGTGACAAACACGTATCATCACGGAAGTGTATTTTTTTGTAGTGCAAGCAATCAACCTACACATGCAATTCATGAGTATAGCAGCGGAATGTAAATCATTGCATATGAAGGTAAAGGGAGGGGTTTGGAGTGGCAAACGCAATGTAGACACGGAGATTTTGGCATGGTTCCGATAGCTGGTGCTATCGTACATACACGTTGATGAATACTTCAACCCACGAAGGGTAACGGTTGCGCGAGTCCACGAAGGGCTCTGTCCACGAAGGATCCACGAAGAAGCAACCTTGTCTATCCCACCATGGCCATCACCCACGAAGGACTTGCCTCAGTTGGGTAGATCTTCACGAAGTAGGCGATCTCCTTGCCCTTACAAACTCCTTGGTTCAACTCCACAATCTTGATGGAGGCTCCCAAGTGACACCTAACCAATCTAGGAGACACCACTCTCCAAAAGGTAATAGATGGTGTGTACATGATGAACTCCTTGCTCTTGTGCTTCAAATGAAAGTCTCCCCAACACTCAACTCTCTCTCATAGATTTGCCTATGGGGGAAAGATGATTTGAGTGGAAAGCAACTTGGCGAAGGCTAGAGATCAAGATTCTTATGGTTTGATTGGAACGTCTTGGTCTCAACACATGAGTAGGTGGTTCTCTCTCAGAAAAAGAATGCTGGAAGTGTAGGAACGTTCTGATGGCTCTCTCTCTCTTATGGAGAGTAGGGTGGGGGTATATATAGCCTCCACACAAAATCTAACCGTTACACACAAAAGAGCCAACTCGGCCAGGCCGAATGTATGAACTCGGTGAGACCGATTCAGTTCAAAATGTGAACATTAGGATTTTCGGTGGGACCGACATGATCAACTCGGTGGGACCGATAAGCTAGGGTTAGGGCAAATCTTGATCTCAGTTTGACTGATTACTTCAACTCGGTGAGACTGATTTCAGTAACAAGCAAACAGAGAGTTTGTGAGGCAAACTCGGTGTTACCGATCTCTCCTTTCGGTGATACCAAAACGTTACAAAAGGGAAACAGAGAGTTTGCATTGCGAACTCGGTGGGACCAATCGCTCATTTCGGTGAGACCGAAACATTACGAAGGGAAATAGAGAGTTTGCAATCCCATCTCGGTGAGACCGAGATCCCTATTGGTGAGACTAAACTGATTAGGGTTTCTGGCTATGGCTATGTCAAGTGAACTCGGTAGCGTCGGATGAATCAAATCGGTGGGGCTGAATTTGACTTTAGGTTTAGGACATATGTGGGTATGAGAAAGTGGTTCAGAGTTTTGGAGCATATCACTAAGCATTTTGAGCTAGTAGATCATTAAGCAACACCTCATCCCCTTTTAATAGTATTGGCTTTCCTATGGACTCAATGTGATCTTGGATCACTAAAATAGCAATGAAGAGTCTTTAGATTTTGCCAATATTTTTCCTTAGCATTTTGACGGGTCCACATCTCTAGCCATACCAATCATTGAACTTTATGAAATAATCATCTTGAAAGGATATTAGTTCAATGAGCTACAAGTTGTAATGAATTACCAAAACCACCCAGGGATTAGTTGCACTTTCACTCACCGAGTTCATATATTCGGTCTGACCGAGTTGGCTCAATTGTGTGTAACAGTTAGATTTTGTGCAGAGGCTATATATACCCCCTCCACCCTCCTCTCCATTAGTGAGAGAGCAATCAGAATGAGCCTACACTTCCAGCATACATTTTCTGAGAGAGAACCACCTACTCATGTGTTTAGATCAAGACATTCCAATCCAACCACAAGAATCTTGATCTCTAGCCTTCCCCAAGTTGCTTTCCACTCAAATAATCTTTCCACCATAGCCAAATCTGTGAGAGAGAGTTGATTGTTGGGGAAACTATCATTTGAAGCACAAGAGCAAGGAGTTCATCATCAACACACCATCTATTATCTTTTGGAGAGTCGTGTCTCCTAGATTGGTTAGGTGTCACTTGGGAGCCTCCGTCAAGATTGTGGAGTTGAACCAAGGAGTTTGTAAGGGCAAGGAGATCGCCTACTTCGTGAAGATCTACCCAAGTGAGGAAAGTCCTTCGTGGGCGATGGCCATGGTGGGATAGACAAGGTTGCTTCTTCGTGGACCCTTTGTGGGTGGAGCCCTCCGTGGACTCGCGCAACCGTTACCCTTCGTGGGTTGATGTCTCCATCAACGTGGATATACGATAGCACCACCTATCGCAACCATGCCAAAAATCTCTGTGTCTACATTGCGTTTGCCCTTCCAACCCCTCCCTTTACCTTCATATGCAATGTTTTACATTCCCATACTATACTCTTAGAATTGCATGTGTAGGTGATTGCTTGACTTGTGCTAAGTTGTTAAAATCTGCCAAGACTTAAAATTGGGAAAAGGCTAGATTTTTATTTAGTCAAGTAGTCTAATCACCCCCCCTCTAGACCTACTTCTGATCCTACAAGTTGTATCAGAGCTTCGGTCTCCATTTGCCTTGATTTCCATAGCTTTTGTGATCATAGCCTTGGTTTCACAACCTAGGAGAGTATGGCATCTAGCGAGGGAAATTTCCACCGTAGAGGTCCTTACTTTGATGGTACTAATTTTGCTAGTTGGAAGCATAAATGAAAATGCATATTCTTGGACATAACCCCGCCGTTTAGGCTATTGTGTGTATTGGCTTTGAAGGTGAATTCTTTGATGGAAAAGAACCGAATCATGAAGCAACCGCGGAAGAATTGAAGATGGTGCAATACAATGCTCAAGCTTGCGATATCCTCTTCAACGGATTGTGCCCCGAAGAATTCAACAAAATCAGCCGCCTTGAGAATGCAAAGGAAATTTGGGATACGTCGGTTGATATGTGCAAAGGTACCGAGTCCGTCAAGGAATCCAAATTGGATGTGCTTCAAGGTCAACTTGACAAGTTCAAAATGAGGATGGTGAAGGTGTCGCTGAAATGTACTCTAGGCTTGCTCTCATCACAAATGAGATTGCCAGCTTAGGAAGTGAAGAGATGACCGACAGATTCATCATCAAGAAGATCTTAAGAGCCTTGGATGGAAAGTATGACACCGTGTGCACATTGATCCAAATGATGCCCAATTACAAAGATCTCAAGCCAACAGAAGTCATTGGTAGAATTGTTGCTCATGAGATGTCACTCAAGGATAAAGAAGAGCTTCACAAGAAGTCTAGTGGTGCTTACAAAGCTTCATGTGATGCTCCTACATCATCAAGTGAGAAACAAATCTTCAATGAAGAATTGAGCCTAATGGTGAAGAACTTCAACATGTTCTACAAGAGTAGAAGCAAAGAAATAAGTTCCAAGTCAAGGTCCTACAATGACAAAAGATCTTCTAGTCATGGTCGCAATTTCTACAATTGTGGAAGACCCGGACACTACTCTAGTGAGTGTATGGCTCCCTACAAAAGAAGAGAAGAGTCACCTAAAAGGATAAGAAAAAAGAAGAATCACCACCAAGAGAGTAGAGATGATCGTTATGAACGAAGACCCTCTCGCACAAGCCAGGATTCGGAAAGGAAGGACAAGTCATCAAAGAGCTACACAAGACAAAGACATCAAGCTCATGTTGGTGAATGGGTATCCGGCTCCGACTCCGAAAACTACTCCGAGAGAAGCTATCATTCCGACTCCGAATATCCTGAAGATGAAGGTGTTGCCGGTCTTGCACTTGTGTCATCCAACTCCTACAACATATTTGATTCACCAAATGAAGGTATTGGAAGATGCTTCATGGCTAAAGGCCCAAAGGTATCTGATACGTCTCCAACGTATCTATAATTTTTGATTGCTCCATGCTATATTATCTAATGTTTTGGACATTATTGGGCTTTATTATCCACTTTTATATTATTTTTGGGACTAACCTATTAACCGGATGCCCAACCCAGAATTATTGTTTTTTGCCTATTTCAGAGTTTCATAGAAAAGGAATATCAAACGGAGTCCAAACGGAATGAAACCTTCGGGAACGTGATTTTTAGGAAGATTATGATCTAGGAGACTTGGACCCTACGTCAACAAACAAAAGAGGAGGCCACGAGGTAGGGGGCGCGCCGTCCACCCTCGTGGGCCCCATGTTGCTCCACCGACGTACTCCTTCCTCCTATATATACCTACGTACCCCCAAACGATAAGATGAGGAGCCAAAAACCTAATTCCACCACCGCAACCTTCTGTACCCACGAGATCCCATCTTGGGGCCTGTTCCGGAGCTCCGCCGGAGGGGGCATCCATCATGGAGGGCTTCTACATCATCACCATAGCCTCTCTAATAAAGTGTGCGTAGTTTACCTCAGACCTTCGGGTCCATAGTTAGTAGCTAGATGGCTTCTTCTCTCTTTCTGGATCTCAATACAATGTTCTCCCCCTCTCTCGTGGAGATCTATTCGATGTAATCTTCTTTTTGCGGTGTGTTTGTTGAGACCGATGAATTGTGGGTTTATGATCAAGATTATCTATGAACAATATTTGAATCTTCTCTGGATTCTTTTATGTATGATTGGTTATCTTTGCAAGTCTCTTCGAATTATCAGTTTGTTTGGCCTACTAGATTGATCTTTCTTGCAATGGGAGAAGTGCTTAGCTTTGGGTTCAATCTTACGGTGTCCTTTCCCAGTGACAGTAGGGGCAGCAAGGCACGTATTGTATTGTTGCCATCAAGGATAACAAGATGGGGTTTTTATCATATTGCATGAATTTATCCCTCTACATCATATCATCTTGCTTAAGGCGTTACTCTATTTTCATGAACTTAATACTCTAGATGCATGCTCGATAGCGGTCGATGAGTGGAGTAATAGTAGTAGATGCAGGCAGGAGTCGTTCTACTTGTCTCGGATGTGATTCCTATATACATGATCATACCTAGATATTCTCATAACTATGCTCAATTATGTCAATTGCTCAACAGTAATTCGTTCACCCACCGTAAAATACTTATGCTCTTGAGAGAAGCCACTAGTGAAACCTATGGCCCCCGGGTCTATCTTCATCATATTAATCTTCCAACACTTAGTTTCTTTTGCTTTTTACTTTGCTTTTATTTTACTTTGCATCTTTATCACAAAAATACCAAAAATATTACCCTATCATATCTATCAGATCTCACTCTCGTAAGTGACCATGAAGGGATTGACAACCCCTTCGTGTTGGTTGCAAGGAGTTATTTGTTTTGTGTAGGTATGAGGGACTCGCGCGTAGCCCCCTACTTGATTGATACCTTGGTTCTCAAAAACTGAGGGAAATATTATGCTACTTTGCTGCATCATCCTTTCCTCTTCAAGGAAAACCAACGCAGTGCTCAAGAGGTAGCAAGAAGAATTTCTGGCGCCGTTGCCGGGGAGTCCACGCAAAAATCAACATACCAAGTACCCATCACAAACCCTTATCTACCGCATTACATTATTTGCCATTTGCCTCTCGTTTTCCTCTCCCCCACTTCACCCTTGTCATTTTATTCGCCCTCTCCTTTTTGTTCGCCTCTTTTTCGCTTGCTTTTTGTTTGCTCGTGTGTTGGATTGCTTGCTTGTCACGATGGCTCAAGATAATACCAAATTATGTGACTTTACCAATACCAACAATAATGATTTCCTTAGCACTCCGATTGCTCCTCTTACTAATACTGAATCTTGTGAAATCAATGCTGCTTTGTTGAATCTTGTCATGAAAGATCAATTCGCCGGCCTTCCTAGTGAAGATGCCGCTACTCATCTAAATAGCTTCATTGATTTGTGTGATATGCAAAAGAAGAAACATGTTGATAATGATATTGTTAAATTGAAGCTATTTCCTTTTTCGCTTAGAGATCGTGCTAAATCTTGGTTTTCGTCTTTGCCTAAAAATAGTATAGATTCTTGGAACAAGTGCAAAGATGCTTTTATCTCTAAGTATTTTCCTCCCGCTAAGATCATCTCTCTTAGAAACGATATTATGAATTTGAAGCAACTTGATCATGAACATGTTGCACAAGCTTGGGAGAGGATGAAATTAATGAAACGTAATTGCCCTACTCATGGTTTGAATTTGTGGATGATTATACAAAAAAATTATGCCGGATTACATTTTGCTTCTAGAAATATTTTAGATTCGGCTGTGGGAGGCACTTTTATGGAAATCACTTTAGTAGAAGCCACTAAACTCCTAGATAATATTATGGTTAATTATTCTCAATGGCACACTAAAAGATCCACTAATAAAAAGGTGCATGCGATAGAAGAAATTAATGTTTTGAGTGGAAAGATGGATGAACTTATGAAATTATTTGCTAGTAAGAGTGTTTCTTATGATCCTAATGATATGCCCTTGTCTACTTTGATTGAGAATAATAATGTAACGCCCTCGATGCGGCTATATCTCCCACGTGTCGAAGCACGACTTAGAGGCATAACCGCATTGAAAGCAATGTCGCAAGTGAGGTAATCTTCACACAACCCATGTAATACATAAGGGAAAGAGATACATAGTTGGCTTACAGTCGCCACTTCACACAATACATAAATAAACATCCATCATCCAGATTACACTCAAGGTCCGACTACGGAACCAAATATGAAAGAAGACTACCCCAAATGCTACACAGATCCCCGATCGTTCCAACTGGGCTCCACTATTGTTCATCAGGAAAAGACACATAGTAACGACCACGTTCCTCGTTGAACTCCCACTTGAGCTCGGTTGCGTCATCTGCACTGGCATCGTTGGCACCTGCAACTGTTTTGGTAGAATCTGTGAGTCACGGGGACTCAGCAATCTCACACACGCGAGATCAAGACTATTTAAGCTTATAGGTAGGACAAAGTGGTGAGGTGGAGCTGCAGCAAGCGACTAGCATATATGGTGGCTACACTCGCAAAAGAGAACGAGAAGAGAAGCAAAGCACGGTCGTGAAGCCAGAAGTGATCAAGAAGTGATCCTAGAACAACCTACGTCAAACATAACTCCAACACCGTGTTCACTTCCCGGACTCCGCCGAGAAGAGACCATCACAGTTACACACGCGGTTGATGTGTTTTAATTAAGGTCAACTTCGGGTTTTCTACAACCGGACATCAACAAATTCCCATCTGCCTCATAACCGCGGGCACGGCTTTCGAAAGATAATACCCTGCAGGGGTGTCCCAACTTAGCCCATTATAAGCTCTCACGGTCAACGAAGGATATTCCTTCTACTGGGAAGACCCGATCAGTCTCGGAATCCCGGACTACAAGCCATTTCGACAATGGTAAAACAAGACCATCAAAGCCGCCCGAATGTGCCGACAAATCCCGATAGGAGCTGCACATATCTCGTTCTCAGGGCACACCGGATGAGTAGTCCGTACAACTAAAACCAGACCCCAAGTTTCCTTGAGGGGGCGCTGCAAAGCGCACTAGTTTGGGCCAACACTCAGAGGAGCATTGGCCCGGGGGGTTAAATAAAGATGACCCTCGGGCTCGCGAAAACCCGGGGGAAAAGGCTTAGGTGGCAAATGGTAAAACCAAGGTTGGGCCTTGCTGGAGGAGTCTTATTCAAAGCGAACTGTCAAGGGGGTCCCATAAATCACCCAACCGTGTAAGGAACGCAAAATCAAGGAACATAACACCGGTATGACGGAAACTAGGGTGGCAAGAGTGGAACAAAACACCAGGCATAAGGCCGAGCCTTCCATCCTTTACCAAGTATATAGATGCATTAATTAAATAAGAGATATTGTGATATCCCAAAATAATCATGTTCCAACATGGAACAAACTTCATCTTCACCTGCAACTAGCAACGCTATAAGAGGGGCCGAGCAAAGCGATAACATAGCCAATCAACGATTTGCTAGGAAAGGATGGTTAGAGGTTCGACATGGCAATATGGGTGGCATGATATAGCAAGTGGTAGGTATCGCAGCATAGGCATAGCAAAAGAGCGAGCATCTAGCAAGCAAAGATAGAAGTGATTTCGAGGGTATGGTCATCTTGCCTGCAAAGTTCTCAGGGTTGTCGAAAGCTTGCTCCTCGTAAGCGTTCTCAACAGGTTTCTTGCTCACGTACTCGTCTCCCAGCTCTACCCAAAACAAGAACACAAGCTAAGGAACAACTATCAACCACGATGCAATGCACAAACAACATGATGCAAAACATGGCATGATATGCGAGATGTGGTATGCAATGCATATGCGTGCTCCGGAAAGAAAAAGATGAACAAGGCATATTCTTGGCAAACCAAGTATGCCTATGGAAAGGTGAGATGATTTCGATTGAAATTGATATAAAGATCACCGGAATCGGATGCACGGTTTGCAAATGACAAGCAAAACAAATATGGCACAAATCTGTGATTAACAGCAGGTTGCCACTTAACATGCAACAAGAAATTAAGCTACTACATCCAAACATATCAACAAATCATATGGCAGTGATATAATCAGGATGCTTGACAAAAGATGAACACTGAGCTACGGCTAAAACACATCAGAGCAGGTTCAAACAAGCATGGCAAAAGTGCAAAAGATAACAGGTTCACAGACTTGGTGAAAATAACATGCCAGAAATTAACATCAGGATGACATGTTTAGAGCAAGCAAACAACATGCTAAGGGAACACGATATAGCAAAACAAGGCAAGGCATGAATCTACTCAAAACATAGAACAAAAATCCCTTACTGACCATGAGCCAAAAAGGACCAGAAAATACAATAGCACCCATGTCAATTAAGCAAGTTTCGTTACAGATTTCAGACTTGGCAGAAAACTGGACATGTCAAAACAGATTAAAAGTAGGCATGTTTACGAGCTCGATGCACTCACTACAGAGCATTGCATGATAAACTAAGCATACAAAAATCAAGAAGACATGGCATAGAAGCTAGTAATGGCAAGAACAAAATCATATCATGCAAAGATCAACTACAACAAGCTTGGCAAAATCGAATAACATGTAAACAATCTGCCAGTAACATTTTTATAATAAAAGTAGAGCTCTATTGACTCAAGCTATGACACTCCATAATTACAAACAAAGGCATGTATGGATAGAGCACATCCATATGTTCAAAACACCCTTACTGATCATGCTCAAAATAGGCATAGATCTCTCTGTAATAACATGAACACATGGCATAAAAATAACAGCAGGACATGACAGTGAAATTACAAAGTCCCTGAAATCAGCAACATTAAGGTGCCTAGTTTGCATGCTTGTGCTAGTCACCACAAAGATCAAAAAAATACATGGCATACACCCCTGTAAATATGGCATGGCATATTATAAAACACATCTAGGACTCAAGTTCATAGGGTGCACACATCAATCATGGCAAAAATAACAAAAGTGCATGTTCTGCTCAGAATCTGAAACTAACATCACATAGCCCCCTTCCACCAGCATTTCGGGCATTAAGCTGAGCTCAAATGAAAATGATGCAATGAGACGAAATGATGTACTCATCGAGGCGAACAATACGGTATGCTATACACCCAAAACGGAGCCACGGTTACAAAGTTATGATGCGATGAACATGCAACAAAATACTGCCAGAAAATGACTTAGTGGAATTCGGGGGAGAAGAAAGTCAACCCTCGTCGGATCTAGGGTTCGTCGAGAGCGCGCGAACCGAGGCGGCCGGGATCTCGCCGGAGACGATGAGGAGGCGGCGACCGGAGCTTCTCCGGGCCGGATCCGGCCTTCCCGCGGTCGGATCTGGCCGGGGCGGCGACGGGGGACGGCGGAGCGGCGCCGGGGCAGGGCAGCGGAGGCGGCGGAGATGCGGGACGGGCGGCACGCCGGGAGGCCGAGGCGGCAGCGACGAGGAGCTTCGGCGTCGGGAGGCGGCGAGGGGCGGTGCGGGCATCCCACACGGCGGGCGCGGGCGATGGGACTCGGGGGCCCCGTGCGGGCCGAGCGGGCCGGCGGCGAAGTCGGCGCGGGGGCGCCACGTGGCAGCTCCCGGTTGGGCGGCGGTGGCGGCGGACGGTGTCCGGCGCTGGCGGATGTGTCCGGCGCGGAGGGAGAGGGAGGAGCTAGGGTTTGCTCGAAAATTTCGGGGAGGAGCTATATTTATAGGTAGGAGGGGCTAGGAGGCTCCAAATTGAGCACGGTTTTCGGCCGCGCGATCGTGATCGAACGGGCTAGGTGATGGGACAGGTTTAGGTGGGTTTTGGGCCACTTTGAAGAGGTGTTGGGCTGCAACACACACGAGGCCTTTTCGGTCCCTCGGTTAACCGTTGGAGTATCAAACGAAGTCCAAATGGTACGAAACTTGACAGGCGGTCTATCGGTAGTAAACCAAGGCCACATGTCAAAACCTCGTTCCATTTCGAGACCGTTTAACACCCGCACACGGAAATAGGTAAGAGGGGGCGCCGGAGGACGTAGGAGTGCCGGATTGCAAAATGGACAACGGGGAAAATGCTCGAATGCATGAGACGAACACATATGCAAATGCGATGCACATGATGACATGATATGAAATGCATGACATGAACAAAAAGCAAAACAAATAAAAACCCAACCACGGGGGGAATATCATAACTTAGTGCCGAAAATGGCAAGAGTTGGAGTACAAATATGGCAAGTTTCATCCGGGGTGTTACAACACTCCACCACTACGAGAGGATCTCGTCCCGAGATCTAGGACTGAAAGAACTCCGGATATTCGGAACGGAGGTGGTCCTCGCGCTCCCAGGTGGCTTCTCGGTCGGAATGATGTGACCACTTCACTTTCAGGAATTTGATAGACTTGTTGCGAGTCTTGCGCTCAGTTTCTTCAAGAATAGCAACGGGATGCTCATGATAAGACAAATCTTCTTGAAGATCAATCTATTCGAAGTTGATGGTGCGCTCAGGCGTCTTGAAGCACTTGCGAAGCTGTGACACGTGGAACACATCATGCACATTTGCAAAGTTGGGGGGAAGCTCAAGTTGATAGGCGAGATCGCCTCTTTTGCCGACGATCTTGAAAGGACCGACGTATCTAGGGCAAGTTTCCCTTTGATACCGAAACGACGAGTGCCTTTCATTGGAGAGACGCGGAGGTAGACATGATCTCCGATCTCGAAAGCCAATTCACGGTGCTTGCTGTCATAGTAACTCTTCTGGCGCGATTGCGCGGCTTTGAGATTCTCACGAATGACTTTGCACATTTCCTCAGCCTCTGTGATCAAGTCATTGCCAAGCAGTTGGCGTTTGCCAGTGTCTGACCAATTGAGAGGAGTACGGCACTTTCTGTCGGGGATATACCCCGCGGTGTAAACCGGCCGGAAGTTAAACCGGCCGGAATTGACGGTTTAGCTGAAGACCCGCCCTGACCTTGGCGGTTTACAAGCAACCCGATTGGACGTTGTAACTCAATGGTAACCCGACGGACGGGTCAGAGGAGCGACAAGACCCGGTGGCCCGTCTGGCGGTTCATGAAGGCCGGTTCAACTATTGTGGGCCGGTTTAACAGGAAAGGAATATTTATCTTACAAGGAGTTAAGACCGAGACTTGTACCCGGTTTGTATTAGAGATAGACTAGTCCTAATCCTAATAGGACTCCACATGTAAACCGCCCCTTCAACATATATAAGGAGGGGCGGGGCTCCCCAAAGAGGGACAAGTGAGGAGCTACAAGCTACAAGCAATCAACAATCTCTAGGGCTAGACACAAGAGCCGGTTTACGGCGTCTCCCTCGGGATGATAATGAGACCTAGCCTCAAACAGCATGTAGGGTTATTACCGGATGATGTTTCCCGGGGCCCGAAGCTGTCTAAATCCTTGTCTTGCGTGTTGATCCGCCCTGCGTCTCTCGTCCCACTCAACCCCTCTCAAGCTACCACATAGATGCGTTGGCCTCGCGACTAAGTCCTGACACTAAGGACATCTGCCGTGACAAATCCACGACAGTTGGCGCCCACCGTGGGGCCAGCGCACGGTGGTGTTGAGTTCTTGAAGGGATCTTATCTAGGGTTTCAAGAAGTTCGCAATTTTCCGGATTAAAAGAAACCGGTTTAAAAGAGTTTGGATCATCAATGAGCAGTGGAGCGGAGCGAGCAAGATTAAGGTGAGAGATAGGGTTGTGTGTCCGTACGACGCCACAAGTCGCCAAGATAGCGGAAGTTTCGTTGCGGATTCGATCTAATCCCGCTGCTCGAATCGGGGTCAGAAGCCGCGACGCCTATTCCAGGAGGGAATCCAAATCATTGTATCCGAGGTGGACACAAGACTGGTGGCCATTGTAGTTTAAATACGAGAATCAAGCTACTAAACTGCCTTGGTCACATGAAGAAAAACAATTCATCCGCCAAGTACTGGTGGAGTGCTCACGCCAGAATCAATTAAAGTAGTATTACTTTTGTACTACTATTTGTCAGATGAAGCTGCACTTCTAGACACTACCTCCGGTCGCTCTTCTCTGCTGTGGCCTCAACCCGCTGCTCCCGTTGGCTTCGCGGGGCCTCCGTCCTGCATCGTTGGTCATGCTCTGCCTCGTCAAATCGCCCATGCAACAAACTCCAGGTGACCCGCCCGGTCTGGCGTCCCATTCAACTCCAGCTCCGGGTTAACGGCGCCGGTGGTCGCTTCTCGCGAGCCGCCTGCCTCGGCATCTGCTGCGTCTTGAGCTGCGAAACCGCCCGCAGCCTCCGATGCCTCACTGGAACCGCCCCGCCTCTATGCCACGGCTCGCCTCGCACCCCCTTGAAGCCACCGCTGCTCGGCCCTGCTCTGAACCGCCCTCGTGGCCTGCTCCTCCGTGGCCTCACCTGCGACACCGCTTCTCAAGCCGGCCCTCCCTCGCAGCCATCTCCACGCTGGCCCGCGTTGCTGCGCCTCAAGCCGGCCCGGCCTCGCGGCAGTCTCCGCCGTGGCTTTGAGTCGGCCCTGACTCCACACGCCTCTGCGACCGCCTTGCCGTGGCCTGCTTCACCGGCATCTTCTACGCCAGAGGCTACCGCTGGTTCACCCAAACATCAGGTGGTATTCATCTAAATTTATGTATTAAATATTTATTGTTTTTTTACCAAAGAACAATTACTCTGTCCTGTAATATTTTTGCACAGGGCAATGTTTATGCCATTCACGGACGCGAGTATCGCGGTCCGGTTTACATCGACACGCCGATTGACTCGCCCGTCCGCCCCGGCCACCGGTTCCGGCGTTCGCACCGGTTTACAACGCCGTGGCCGATTCCTCCGTTTGCTCGCATGGACGACTCGTCCGTGATTGATTTCAGTTTCATTGGGGTGATCATCAACTCCGCGGTGGATATTTTTTTGGCTAACATATCAGGTGAAAACCATCCATTATATTTTCATATTATATATTGCTTTCTTTAAAAAGAACAATTACTCTGGCTTGCAAGTTTTCCAATGCAGGACAAATTGTCTATTGCAAAAAGGGATTATTATATCGCTGAGCCATTGGATAACCTGTGTCGGTTTATATCACGATCCGCGATCCAATCCGCGTCAACTCGTCAGGACCATGCGAATTACCCTATAGCGCATACACCGGTTCATCCCCCGTAGTCCGGTCTACATCAACATACCGGGCCGCACCTGTATGCACAAGCCATTTATTGAGTATGAACAAATCACAGCTTGGGTAGCCCGGTTTTCTTTCAAAGTGGAGGCAAATTATCATCAACCACCGTCTGCACTGGATGGATCAATGGACAGGCGCACAAGTCGCCGCCGCTACAGTTTGGTTAACTTCAAATCACCAGTTGGAAGGAACCATTGGCCGAGTTGCTGACACGGTTCATACGGGATCATTTACAACCCGCCGCAGTCACCTCAACCTTCTGTGGATTCACGTCGTGTTATCAATACCAATGATATACGAGTTATGCCGGTTTATATCACGGTCAAATATGGAGAATCTCAAGCCAACTCCTCGAGTCACCTTGAGACTTGGGGGCTACGATGATATGACGCAGCAAGTCTTGCCAGTTTCAGCCGGTTTAAGAACCCAAGGACGATGGAGGGAAAGATAACCCGATCCCGGAGGCTACTGTTATGTTGATGAAAATTTAAAGACCGTCAGAAAATTTCCGGCTTAGAAAGTATATGACAGTTACAAAATCACGACTCAATGAAGTTTCGGATCATCAGAAAGGACTCCGGTTTGAAACCTGGCTGAAGGGAAGTCAGTATCACTGAAGCTCTCAAATATCCGGTTTACAATCCGATTCAAAAGAAATCTATTCTCCCACAAAGTTCTGAAGCGCTCAGATCCGGTTTAACAATGTCCGGTTCAAAAAGGAATTAACTTCTCGCGAGTTCGAGTTTAAAGGCCGTCAGAAAATTTCCGGCTGAAAATGAAGATTCCGGTTTAAAATCCGGTTCAAGGGGAAGATGTCTCCCACAGCTTTGAAGCTTTTAATATCCGGTTCAAGATCCCGGTTCAAGAAGAATTTATCTCTTGCAAAAAAGGTTAAAAATTACTGAAGAGGACCTGCTGCCATGATGCGCGGTTCAAACATGGGGCTTCCTGTTCAAACATAGGTCGTATTCGAACCGAAGAGAACATAGCTATCCTTACAAAGTCAGTTGGGGACCTAGTCGACTTGAACCGTAGCTACACCTCCTGGGAGCTTGGTCATGTCTTGACGACGGTAATGCCTTCTGGCTGGCACATTTGCCACTAAGTCAGTTGGGGACCTAATCGACCTGAACCGTAGTTACACCTTAGGGGAGCTCGGTCATGTCTTGATGATGGTAATGCCTTCTGATCGGCTTTCTAGCCAATAAGTCATTTGGGGGCTTGGTCGTGTCCGAACCAATGCAATGCCACTTGATCGGCCCTAGGCCACTAAGCCACTTGGGGGCTTGGTCGAATCCGAACCAATGCAATGCCACTTGGCCGGCGTAACGCCACGAGTCATTTTGGGGTCCTGGTTGACTGGCACCATTGCTACGCCTTCGGGGGGCTTGGTTGCGTCTGACCATGGTAATTCCATCTGACCAAGCTCAGTAGTGCTCTTCTTTGCAAAAAATTGTTGCCATTGTTTTTGCTTTAATAGCCTTTCTTGAGAAGTTGCTATTTTATTTGCACTTTTTAAACCGACAGTATTTTGTACCGGTTCAAACAGCTAAAATTGGCGGAACACGGTCCATTTTTAGACCGGAGATTATCTGCCCGGTTTAAATTCCTGTTACCATCTTATTATGGAGTAAACCGGTGTTTATCAACCCGGCTCGGTTTTCAACTACAAGTTGTGAGTGCATGATCAAACTATGATCCGGAGATTATCTGCCCGGTTTAAATTCCTGTTACCATCTTATTATGGAGTAAACCGGTGTTTATCAACCCGGCTCGGTTTTCAACTACAAGTTGTGAGTGCATGATCAAACTATGATCCGGAGATTATCTGCCCGGTTTGATTTCCTGTTACCATCTTATTATGGAGTAAACCGGTGTTTATCAACCCGGCTCGGCTTTCAACTACAAGTTGTGAGTACATGATCAAGTTATAATCCGGAGATTATCAGCCCGGTCTGGTTTGACTGCAAGTCACCAGTATTATATATTGTTAAACCGGTGTTTATCACAGCCCGGTACGGTTTTATCATAAACCGGCGCAATATGGAAGGAGTTATCATTACTCAAAATTCCCCTACTATGGAAAGTTGGTAAACCGACTATATCACAGGTATGATATATTTCATATTTGATTATTCTTAAATGTTGGGCATTATGACCCGTCCGGCGGTAAACCGCCAGGACACTTTAAACTTGTTGTATGCAGAAACAGGTTGAATAACGCATGGTTATAAATTATCCGGTGCCATAGAGAATCTCGAATGGGGCTTTGCCCGAGCTCGCTCGAAAGCTGTTGTTGTAGGAGAATTCGGCATATGGAAGACAATCTTCCCACTTCATACCGAAAGAGATAACACAAGCCCTAAGCATATCTTCAAGAATTTGGTTGACACGCTCGACTTGTCCACTAGTTTGAGGGTGGAAAGCTGTGCTGAAGCGAATATTTGTGCCCATGGCCTTCTGGAAGGAGTCCCAGAATTTAGAGGTGAAGATGCTTCCACGATCTGAAGAAATCACTTGTGGAATGCCGTGCAAAGAGACAATCCTGGAGGTGTATAGCTCTGCCAGCTGAGCTGCTGTGATGGATTCTTTGATAGGAAGAAAATCAGCCACTTTAGTGAGCTTGTTAATGACGGCGAAGATGGCATCATTTCCATGCTTGGACTTAGGAAATCCAGTCACGAAGTCCATTTCGATATGATCAAACTTCCATTCTGGAATAGCAAGAGGTTGGAGTAGACCAGCGGGTCGTTGGTGTTCAGCTTTCACCCTTCGACAGACATCACATTCATTCACGAATTGAGCAATTTCTCGCTTCATTCGAGTCCACCAATACGACTGCTTGAGGTCATGGTACATCTTCGTACTTCCAGGATGAATGGATAGGAGTGAATTGTGAGCCTCGTTCAAAATGACTTTATGAAGATTACCCTTAGGAACCACAATTCGATCCTCAAAGAAGAGAGTATCTTTGTCATCAAGGCGATAGCACTTGTATTTGGAGATGCCCTTGTCAATACCACGTTTCACCTTCTTCACCATGGTATCCAGGAGTTGTGGCTCACGAATTTGATCTTCCAAAGTAGGAGAGACTGTGAGGTTGGCAAGAAATCCTTGAGGAACAACTTGGAGATTTAGTTTGCGGAAAGCTTCACAAAGATCCGGTTGAAAGGGCTTGAGGATTAAGTTGTTGCAATAAGCCTTCCTGATCAAAGCATCTGCAATGACATTGGCCTTGCCTGGAGTATATTCAATACTCGGATTATACTCTTGAATCATTTCGACCCATCGAGTTTTCCTGAGGTTGAGGTTGGGCTGAGTGAAGATGTACTTGAGACTCTTGTGATCGGTGAATATGTCCACTTTCCTTCCCAACAGGAGATGTCTCCATGTTATTAGAGCATGGACAACTGCCGCCAACTCAAGATCGTGAGTGGGGTAGTTCTTTTCATTGGGCTTCAACTGACGAGAGGTATAGGCCACAACTTTCTTCTCTTGCATTAACACAGCACCGAGACCTTGAAGAGAAGCATCACAGAAAACTTCATAAGGTTTGGATTCGTCAGGAGGAGTCAAAACTGGAGCAGTGACGAGTTTCTCTTTGATAGTGTTGAAAGCAACGTCACACTCTGGAGACCAGACATATTTCACATGCTTCTGGAGGAGGTTGGAAAGAGGCTTCGCAATCTTTGAGAAATTCTCAACGAATCTTCGGCAATAGCTTGCAAGTCCAAGAAAACTGCGAAGCTGCTTGACATTCTGAGGAGGTTCCCAATTCAAAACTACAGACACTCTCTCAGGATTAACAGCGATGCCCTTGGCAGAGATGATATGACCAAGGTAAAGAACTTCATCAAGCCAAAATTCACATTTGGAGAACTTCGCATAGAATTGATACTCTCTGAGCTTGTCGGGCACCAATCGCAAATGTTTGGCATGATCCTTCTTATTCTTGGAGAAGACCAATATATCATCGAGATAGACCAAGACGAATTCGTTGGTGTAGGGGTTGAAGATGAAGTTCATCATTCGAGAGAAAGTTGGAGGAGCATTGACAAGGCCGAAAGACATGACAGTATATTCATAAGAACCAAAGCTTGTTCTGAATGCTGTCTTGGGAATATCTTCTTCACGAATGCGAATATGATGATAACCCATACGAAGGTCAAGCTTGGATAACACTTTAGCACCTTTAAGTTGCTCGAATAGCTCATTGATGTTGGGAAGTGGATACTTGTTCTTGATAGTCTTCTTGTTCAATGGACGGTAATCGATGCAAAGTCGGTCCGTGCCATCCTTCTTCTGGACAAAAAGAACACCACAACCCCAAGGAGATGAACTCAGTCTGATCAGTCCCAGACGCTCTTGTTCATCGAGTTGTTTCTTCAATTCCTTCAACTCTTTTGGTCCGAGCTTGTAAGGACGCTTGCAAACGGGTTCCCTGCCAGGCTCAAGATCGATAACGAATTCAACTGGCCGGTGAGGAGGCATACACGGAAGTTCTTATGGAAAGACATCTTGGTACTCACAAACGACTGGAATTTGAGAGATAGCATCCAATTCGCCCTTCTCATTGAGAGAAAACAACCGAATGGTTTCATGACGAGCGGCATAGATGATCACATCGTCAGAAGAGTGAGTCAATTGAATTTCCCTGGCAGCACAATCAAGTTGAGCCTTGTGCTGAGAAAGCCAGTCCATCCCGAGAATAAGATCAATATCAGAGTCACCAAGAACAATTGGTTTAGCCAGAAATCTATAGTCGCCCATCTTGATGGAAACATCTGGGACATAATTATTAGCTGTCATTTGCTTACCAGGGGACACCACTGATAAAGAACTAGGCAATTCTTGATAACCCAACTCATGCTTAGATGCAAAAGGTCTTGAGATGAAACAATGTGAAGCACCAGTATCAAATAAGACTTTAGCAGGAATATGATTAACAGGAAGGTTACCCATGATCACTTCAGAAGAATCCTCCGCTTGAGCTGCATTCATCATGTTCACCTTTGCAGACTTGGAATTATGCTTGACCACTGCATTGCTGGAAGATCTCACAGGAGGAGGAGGCGGAAGGCGCCTTTGGTTGAAGCATTTGTTCGCATAGTGACCTTTCTCCTGACATTTGTTGCAAGTCACCTCTGAGAGCGGACGATGATAAGGAGCATTTGGCCTTGGAGCTTGATTCTGAGACTTGTTATGATAGCCAGGGTTGGATGGGTGGGATGATCCATGGCCACCTTTGTTCTTCTGCTGGTAAGGCTGACGGAACGGAGGAGGGGGCGGCAACCAAAACTTCTGTTGCTTAGATGCCACTAGTGAGGAAGAAGAGGACTGAACTGCGTCCCTGACTCTCTTCTTAGAGGCCTCACACTTCAACTGAGCAGCTTCTTGTTTCAGTGCCATGTTGTAAAATTCATCATACTTTTTTGGCTCAAAAAGCACGAGAGCTAGTTGCAGATCTTCTCTGAGGCCACGCCTGAATTGGTAAATCATGCTCTTTTCATCAGGGATGTCCTGCTTAGCAAAGCGAGAGAGTTTCTGGAGCTAAGTGTTGTATTGATACACAGACATGTTGCCTTGCTTGAGATTGCGGAACTCCTCACGCTTACTCTCAACAACACTTTCTGGAATGTGATGAGCTTTGAAGTCTCGGCGGAAATCATCCCAGGTAATCACACGACCTCCTCTGGAATATTTGTATTGTTGGTACCACTCAGCAGCTTGATCCTTGAGTTGAAAAGAGGCAAACTTGACAAAGTCCTCAGGTCTGACTTTGCTACATTCGAAATGCTTATTGATGTCCACGAGCCAATCATCGGCGTCTGTGGCCTCGACACAGTAGCTGAAAGTCTTTGGCTGATTAGCAAGGAACTGATTGAGGGTAGCGAAGTGCGGCTGATTGTTGCCTTGGCCTTGATTTCCCTGATTACCTTGCCCTTGGTTGCGATCTTGCAAGAGCTGAATCAGAATCTGAGCGTTGGAATTGGTATCTGTCATCAAGGCTTGCCATGCCTCCGGAGGCGGAGGTGGTGGCGGAGGGTTCGCCTGACTCCCATCATTGCGTTCCGGATTCTGACGCGTTGGCGGAGCCATCCTGAAGAGGGTGACATCCGTTAGCATCTTGAAAGACATATATTCAAGCTGAATGAAAGGATCGAAATTGCAACATATAGTCTTCACAATAAACATTCGAACAAGAGTGAACGAATGAATTCCAAAGTAAAGCATCACACTTCCATAAGCTGAGAAGCCATTTAGATAAAGGTATGGAATCACCATCTGCCTTCGAAACAACCCGAATATCACAACTGAAAACAAAACAAAAGATTGGCTTGTAGAATAAGCCGGAACAAACACATGATAGAGATTTCGCCCAAAATGTTCGTGATGAGGCCCCACGGGCACGACGTATAGCGGACGTCACGAATGACAAACAAGACGTCCCCGAATCGGCATAGCCAAGGATTCTTTAAGACATCTCGTGACCACTGTAAATCGACCGTGACAAGCGAACCACTAGCACGTTAGGCCCCAACCTCAAATCATACATCTGTCGGAAAGATATCCTATAAGCTATTAGAATTCCCACTTATAAACTCCCGAAACTTTCTGGTTATGCAATCAGGTGTTGGGGATACAGGGGACACAAAATATATCACCCAAACTAACAATACCTAGATCCAGCTGTATCCATCCTTCAACACATAACCAAGAAACCTTCGGAAATCGTTTACCTCAACCTTCGAAAAGCATCCGTTATACAAGTTATGGAAATACTCCCGAACTCGCCCCAGTACTGGGTTATCGGGTTATCTCACCAATAACTGTACAAAAGAGATTTTCAATGTCGGCGAAACTCAGGTATTCCAGAACTGTAACGATAAAATTGTGATGACAACACCTCGGAGCTCAACTCCCCGGGACACTGCCACAACCCCTAAATGTCAGGAGGCACCAAGAACAATGTTCTCGTCACAAAACCATCGAAACGATTCTAAGATACCCGCGTGGTCCTAAAAAAAAATTTTAGTGAAATTTGAAGAGAGGAGAGTCAAAACTCTACGTCAGGAGGCCTCACCAGAGCGATGAAGGGACTGGGGAGTAAAAAGAATCCTACTCTCCGATATATATAATCCTAAGACTCAAAACATTTTTCTAGACTCAACAACGCCAGAGATTCGATCAAGCAGGGGGGGCTCCTAAGTCGGGGATGGCTCTGATTACCAACTTGTAACGCCCTCGATGCGGCTATATCTCCCACGTGTCGAAGCACGACTTAGAGGCATAACCGCATTGAAAGCAATGTCGCAAGTGAGGTAATCTTCACACAACCTGTTGGGGATATTGCTATTTGAGGTAAACCGGCCTACAGGGCCCGGGTTAGCTCCGTCAATGGACCCGAGATGTTAAAGCCCAAGGAGAAATAGAAGGGCCCAAAGCCTATAATTGGTTTAGAGGTCTCAGGGCGTAAACCGGCCTGAGGTAAGCTTGCATTGTAAGTTAGGAATAGAGAGACCGACCCGGGTACGTTTATGAACCGGGGGTTGGAACTTTACAGACCGACGGGCGTCACCCGTGTATATAAGGGGACGACCCGACGGCGGTTTAGAGGAGGACAAGAACTCGAGGTTTAGGCGAAGCTTATCGCTCCCTAGCCCTCGAAACCCATCAATCCCATCACAACTAGACGTAGGCTTTTACCTTCATTGAAGGGGCCGAACTAGTATAAACTCTGTGTCCTTGCGTCCGCTCTAACCCCTTCAAACTAACCCGTTGCGATGGCTCCACGACTAAGTCCTTTTGCCAGGACAACTGCCGTGACAAATCCACGACAGTTGGCGCCCACCGTGGGGCTATCGCGAGATGGTTTCAAGTTTTTGGAGGGCCGCTTTGAAGGACTCGAGGGTTACGCTGTGGGTCGGATGACCAAGAGCCGCTGCGGAAAACTCTACATCGACAGCACAGGCTGGGGCCCCGACGCCGGCTCGATCGAGTACGGGTACCGGGTCCCCTTTGGCGGCATCCATGTTTTCATCGGCAAGATCGGAGAACCAGGCCCCGAGTTAGGCGTCTGCGCCGACCTCGTCGAGACAGCTCAGTGCACGAGATCGACCCTGGCTAAACCGACCAAAAAGCACGCCTTCGTGGGAGTCATCCACGGAGGAAGCTACGAGGAAGGATCCGAATCTGGTGACGAAACCGCCATCTACTCCGGCGATGAAACGTCGACCGGGGAAACCGAATCTCTTTACCAGCTGCAAGATGATCGGATTGGGGGCGGCTCCAATGGCAACAGTATTCCGGACCCCTCTGATCTGCCCTATCGGGTTGGGATCTTCATGGCTGGAACACAGGCGGTGCCACGATCATCAACTGCAGCAGCAGCGATCTCCAGATCGGCAGCGGCAACGGCTGCGCGGGCAGGAGGCCCTACGGGTTCACCAGCCCAAGTTTTGTCAGACCTGTTTGACGCACTGGCAGCGCTCATGGCGGAAGCCAACCCGGTGGATCAGGAGGTTCACAATGCTGAGATTGCCAAAGTGAGAGAGCAGATCACTCAAGCTAAAGCGGAGTTGGCAGCTGAAGAGGTCAGGATGACGGCGGAGCGCGCCGCTTTGGATGCACAGGCTTACAGGCTCATGATGGACCAGAATGCGTCTCAGGAAGTCCTGAAGAGGAAATCCCGATCTCGATTGCCCGCAGCCCTCGACGCCCGAAATCTCTTCAACACCCCAAGGGTAAACCGTGCGGAGGCGACAGTTGGCGCCCCGTTTCAGCACCGGATAATAAACCTGCCTCGTCACAACACTGGTACACCACAGGCCGTGCCAACGCCGTCAGGTCATTATTCCAACCCGATGGATAACCTCGTCGCGGCGGCAGCTCGGCTGGAAGCCATTCCGATCGAAGGCGATTCACCGCATGACGTAGAGACACGCCGGGTCAAGGAGCTCCTTAGGACCGCGTTGGCCCAACAAGAAGCATATTCACAAAGCCGTGATCGGATTCACTCCACCCCTCGCCCCAGCAGGAGCCATAGTAGGCGCATGGAGGAGCCGGCTGTGTCAAGCAATGCCAGGCGTGAAGCGCTCCGCGGCAACAACCCGACGGGCGTCGACAATGCTCAGGAGAATGTGGATCGCACCCGCGCGCGGGACGCCGGATTAGCAGCGCAGCATCAGGCTCGTCAGCTTACACCTATCTTCCCAGCGGCTACGGTTGAACCGGGGGTGGTCTCCAGTTCTTTGGGAGTGCCGTGCCTTGTTCCCGCTTTGCGCAACGTACGCCTGCCCAAAGACTTCAAAGGCCCCCGCAAGGTACCAAACTACACGGCAGATCAGCCTCCGGAGACATGGGTGGAGAGCTATGAAATGGCTATGGAGATGCTGGATGTGGATGACACGGCGTGTGCCAAGTATTTTACTATGATGTTAGAAGGAATGGCCCGGACTTGGCTAAAGAGCTTACCGCCTAATTCAATTAGTTCGTGGGCCCAATTGCGCGCCCGGTTTGTCAAGAATTTCAAGGACACGTGCAAACAGCCAATGTCGATTGTTGACCTAGCAGCCTGCGTTCAGCAAGAAGGGGAATCAACTACCCATTGGGTGCGGCGGGTGTCAGAAGTTTTGCACTCATCAGATCGCATCAATGCAGACACCGCCGTGGTGCTGTTGGAAAGCAACTGTCGGTTTGGCCCTTTGAAGCTAAAGCTGGGCCGGATGAAGCGTGATTGTACGGACATAGGAACGCTCATGACCGCTTTAGTGAAGTATGCGGATTCTGACAGTACCAAGGATCCTGACTCTGGTGATGACAAAGCAGGGAAGGGAAAGAAGAATAGCAACACCAAAGGCCAGCAATATCGACCGACAGGTAATGGAGCCGGAGGTAAGCGTAAACCGGACGGGAGCATGGACTTTGTGGCCAACACAAGTGCACAGAATAAAGGCCAGCGGCGTAAGGGGAAACAGCCAAGTTTCCGCGCAAATCCCGGTCCTAATCCGGAGCGTTTGAACTTTTTCTTAAACCAGCCCTGTCCGAAGCACGGAACAAAAGAGGAACCAGCAACCCATCTTTGGAAGGATTGTTATATCATGAAGGAATTCAAAAGCTCAAACACTTTCCAATATGATCACAGCCCCGGCGGCGGTTCAGGTTCCGGATCAGGATACGGTGGCAGGAATCCCGGTCCAGGGGTCCAGGGTAATCCGGGCGGACAGGACAGCCGAAATAATCAAAATAATCAAAGTGGTTACGGACAGCAGCAATCAGGTTATCAGAGCAACCCGAAACATTTGAGTGGTGGACAGTATCATGTCTTCACTACAAGCTTGGATAGACGGGATAGAAAGCTTCAGAGGCGGGCAGTCAGCGCTATCGAACCGGACACGCCTCACTATCTGCGCTGGTCGGAACAGCCTATCATATGGAGCCGAGAAGATCACCCTCCCAGGGTTTATAATCCGGGTCAGTTAGCATTGGTGGTGGCGCCTCAGGTGGGAGGTTATAAGATCACCAAGGTGCTCATGGACGGAGGGAGCAGCATTAACATCTTGTATTATGAGACCTTCCGTCGCATGGGACTAGTGGATAAGGATCTCAAACCGACCAATACCGTGTTCCACGGGGTGGTGCCTGGCAAGTCTGCATATCCGGTTGGTAAGATAGCCCTTGAAGTGGTCTTTTGGCGATAGTCACGATTCCAGATCAGAGACGCTGACGTTCGAAGTGGTTAAAATCCAAAGTCCGTACCACGCTTTGTTCGGACGGCCAGCCTATGCAAAATTTATGGCACGGCCCTGCTACGTGTATCTGCAACTTAAGATGCCGGGTTACAAGGGCACTATAACGGTTCATGGCAGCCGTCGAATCGCTTTGGAATGCGAGGAAGGAGATGCGACTTATGCAGAATCGGTTTGTGCTACGGAGGAGCTAAGGCAGTACAAAGACAGTGTTGACCCGGAGGACATGACTTCGTTGAAGAAGCCAACCACGGACCACGATCCGGCCTTGAAGTTCAAATCGGCTGCCGAAACTAAGCTTGTTGACTTCATACCTGGCGATTCGTCCAAGCAGTTCAGCATCAGTGCAAACCTGGATCCAAAATAGGAAAGCGCGCTCATCGAGTTCATCCGTGAGAATCGGGACATCTTTGCATGGAAGCCGTCTGACATGCCTGGTGTACCGAGGCGACTCGCTGAGCACACCCTTAATGTGGATCCTAAGTATAAACCGGTAAAGCAGTTCTTACGCCGGTTTAACGAAGAAAGACGTAAAGCGATTGGTGAGGAAGTGGCCAGGCTCCTGGCAGCTGGGTTTATCATTGAGGTTTTTCATCCCGAATGGCTTGCTAATCCGGTGCTAGTTCTTAAGAAAAACGGCACCTGGCGCATGTGTGTGGATTACACAGACTTGAATAAAGCTTGTCCAGCGGATCCTTTTGCTCTCCCCCGGATTGATCAGATCATTGATGCTACGGCAGGTTGCGAGCGTTTGAGTTTTTTGGATGCCTATTCGGGTTATCACCAGATCAAGATGGCAGTTAAGGACCAGGAGAAGACGGCGTTCATTACTCCCTTTGGAGCCTTCTGCTATGTATCCATGCCCTTCGGGCTTAAGAGTGCGCAGGCTACTTATCAACGATGTGTGCAAAATTGCCTCCACGAGCAGATTGGTCGTAATGTGCATGCTTATGTGGATGATATTGTGGTTAAGTCACGAAAGAAGGAGACCCTGGTTGACGATTTGAAGGAGACTTTCGATAACTTGAGAGTGTACCAAATGATGCTCAACCCAGCTAAATGTGTTTTTGGTGTACCTGCAGGCAAGTTGTTGGGATTTCTAGTGTCCCATAGAGGAATTGAGGCCAATCCGGAAAAGATCACAGCCATCACCTCCCTGGCCAAACCGAAATGTGTCAATGATGTTCAGCGCATGGCCGGGCGGATTGCAGCGTTAAGCCGGTTTATCAGTCGCCTCGGTGAAAAGGCGATTCCCTTGTATCAAATGCTCAAGAAGACGGATCAATTTGTCTGGAGTCCGGAGGCTGATAAAGCGTTTGAGGACTTGAAGCGATAGCTAGTCAATCCGCCAGTGTTGGCAGCCCCTGTAGATAAAGAGCCACTCCTGTTATATGTTGCAGCGAATGCCAGAGCGGTTAGTGTGGCGATGGTGGTAGAACGAAAGGAGGCTGGAAAGGAACATCCGGTTCAGCGACCGGTTTACTACATCAGTGAAGTGCTTATCGAGTCCAAACAAAGGTATCCGCATTGGCAGAAGCTAGTATATGGTGTTTTTATGGCAAGCCGGAAGCTGAGGCAGTATTTTCAAGGACACCCCATCACGGTGGTCAGTTCTGCTCCTTTGGGTGACATCATACAGAATCGGGAGGCGACCGGTCGGATTGCCAAGTGGGCTATCGAGCTCGGGCCGCACGATTTAAGATACGTACCCCGGACGGCCATAAAGTCACAAGCACTTGTTGATTTCATAAACGATTGGACAGAGTTACAAGCGCCTGAGGAGAAGCCAGATAACACCTATTGGACCATTCATTTTGACGGGTCAAGACAATTGGAAGGCTCGGGGGTTGGAGTCGTTTTAATGTCCCCACGAGGTGATAAGTTTTGTTATGTCCTCCGTTTAATGTTCCCCTGTACAAATAATGCGGCTGAGTATGAAGCTTTGCTGCATGGTCTTCGGATGGCTAAAGAGATGAATCTGAGCAGAGTTAGGTGCTTTGGTGATTCGGATCTGGTGGCTCAGCAGGTATCTGGCACCTGGGATTCAAAGGACCCGCTCATGGCTGCATACCGACGTGAAGTAGATATGGTAGCCGGGCATTTCAAAGGCTATCAAGTGGACCATGTGGACCGCAGAAAGAATGAGGCAGCAGACGCTTTAAGCCGCTTGGGCTCTCAGCGTAAACCGGTCCCACCCAATGTTTTCTTGGATGTATTGTATCACCCATCGGTACAGCTACCCAGTGAGCTGGAGTTGGCTGTTCCTGATCCGGAGGCTCAACTAGTGGCGGCTCTTCACGTCACCCCGGATTGGACGCTCCCTTATCTGGCATATATGAACCGGGGTGAGTTGCCAGAAGACGAAAGCTTGGCTCGACAGATAGTACGGCGGTCCAAGTCTATGACCATTCTCAAAGGAGAGCTACATCATCGCAGCGTGTCAGGAGCGCTGCAACGGTGCGTATCCCCTGAGGAGGGGTGTGAGATATTACGTGAAATACATGAAGGGGATTGCGGCCACCACGCCGGTTCAAAATCATTGGTGGCTAAAGCGTTCCGCCACGGTTTCTACTGGTTAACTGCTCATGCTGATGCAGAAGACCTGGTCAGGTTATGTGATGGTTGCCAGAAATTTTCCAGACGAGCACACATACCGGCTCAAGAATTGAGGATGATTCCAATCACTTGGCCGTTTGCGACTTGGGGGCTCGATATGGTTGGGCCTTTTAAGCGTTCCAAAGATAAGAAGACCCACCTACTGGTGGCGGTTGACAAATTTACAAAGTGGGTGGAGGCAGAACCTGTCAGTAAATGTGATGCTGCCACGGCGGTTCGGTTTATAAAGAAGGTGATCTTCCGGTTTGGCTTTCCACACAGCATCATCACAGATAATGGTACCAATCTATCCAAGGGGGCCATGAAAGAGTTCTGTGCACGGGAGCATATACGGCTTGATGTTTCTTCGGTAGCGCACCCACAATCTAATGGTCAGGCAGAACGAGCGAATCAAGAGATCTTGAGAGGTATCAAACCCCGGCTTCTGGTCCCTTTGCAAATGACGCCGGGTTGTTGGGTGGAGGAGCTACCGTCTGTATTATGGAGCATCAACACCACGCCCAACAGATCCACGGGGTTTACGCCGTTTTTTATGGTCTACGGAGCAGAGGCGGTTCTCCCAAGTGATATACGACATGACTCACCTCGTGTGGCGGCGTATGTTGAAGCGGACAACGAGCAGGCACGGCAGAACGCTCTTGACTTGTTGGATGAGGAACGTGACTTAGCAGCTGCCCGTTCAGCGATTTACCAGCAAGATCTTCGCTGTTACCACAGCCGTCGGGTTAGGACCAGAACTTTTCAGGAGGGGGATTTGGTGCTTCGGCTCATCCAGGATCAGTCTGATCAGCATAAATTATCCCCGCCTTGGGAGGGACCTTTTGTGGTCAGCAAGAATCTGAATAATGGGTCATACTACCTAATTGATATTCGAGAGCACAAAGATTCGCGCACATCAGAGGAGGAGACCAGCAGGCCGTGGAACATAGCTCATCTTTGACCTTATTATGCATGAGCCTTGGGCTCTGTTTATGTACATATCATGACCATGTATATATTATGATTAATACAATAAACCGGAGCCTCGAGTAAAGCGGGGTCTCTGCTGTTCTTCACATCATGCGTGTTCTTCCCCTTGAGGTCGCTTCACAGAAGATCAAATTGAAGATTCCGGTTTAAAAGCCGGTTCAAGGGAAGATGTCTCCCACAAAGCTGTGAAGCTCTTAATATCCGGTTCAATATCCCGGTTCAAGCATGGGGCTTCCTGTTCAAACATAGGTCGTATTCGAACCAAAGAGAACATAGCTATTCAAACATGGGGCTTCCTGTTCAAACATAGGTCGTATTCGAACCAAAGAGAACATAGCTATTCAAACATGGGGCTTCCTGTTCAAACATAGGTCGTATTCGAACCAAAGAGAACATAGCTATTCAACCATGGGGCTTCCTGTTCAAACATAGGTCGTATTCGAACCAAAGAGAACATAGCTATTCAAACATGGGGCTTCCTGTTCAAACATAGGTCGTATTCGAACCAAAGAGAACATAGCTATCCCTATAAAGTCAGTTGGGGACCTAGTCGGCCTGAACCGTAGCTACACCTCCGGGGGGCTTGGTCATGTCTTGACGACGGTAATGCCTTCTGGCTGGCACATTTGCCACTGAATCAGTTGGGGACCTAATCGACTTGAACCGTAGGTTACGCCTTAGGGGAGCTCGGTCATGTCTTGATGATGGTAATGCCTTCTGGTCGGCTTTTTAGCCAATGAATCATTTGGGGGCTTGGTCGTGTCCGAACCAATGCAATGCCACTTGATCGGCCCTTGGCCACTGAGTCACTTGGGGGCTTGGTCGAATCCGAACCAATGCAATGCCATTTGACCGGCATATTTGCCACGATTCAGTTAGGAACCTAGTCGACCTAAACCGTAGCTACACCTCTTGGGGGCTTGGTTTATTTTGTCTTGACGATGGTCACGCCTTCTGAACGGTTCATAGCAACCACTATTTGCATGCGTTTTACTATCGTGTTGGCCTCTCGTATTTGGTTTTTGTTTTTTGCCTTTATTGTGGTTTTTTTTTTGTTCTTCGGAACGTCAAGTATTTTTAAACCGATTCAGCTGACACAGCCTGGTCCGTTTTTTAACCCGGAGGCAAGTTGCCCGGTTTGGCAAAGGCGCAGCACGGTTCATAGGGTCGAAAGATCTTGTGTACTTAGTAAAGACAGGAAACATAAGTTGGAAAATGTCATTGGAAAGGGCATCAATACCCGTGCGCGAAGGCACATTCAAATGCAGAGGCATTAAACTATCTTATTACAAGGCAGCGTAGTGCCTGAATATATTGTTTCTTGACAGATTAAACGTCACCAATTAAGGTGAACCGGAGCGTTGATTACGCCTGTTCACCGCCTCGGTTCGAAGGCTGTGGATCATCTTGCGCCGCTTCAGCTCTATCTTGGCTACCCATTGGCTGGAAATCAGCAGTGGTCCAGTCGATTCCCATTAGCGCTTGAAAGACAGCTTCTTCGTGAATCAGCAAAGACGGTTCAATGTCAGGGGCGTAGGTATGCTTACGGATTGGAGGAATAAGGTTTCCCGCTTCAGGGACCGGGGCAGCTACTCGTTTGTTCTGGTTATCGTATTGGGCTTGATAATATGACAGATCTGCTTCCTCAGCCAATTGACAAGCTAGGGGGCGCACCGCCCGGTTTATCGCCCTCAAGTCATCTTCACCAAAGTCTGAACCGTCTTCTTTCAAGCTGGGGTATCCTTGGGCCGCTTCGACAGGATCGAAATCTGGTACCCACGCTTTGGCCCGGATCAAGGCAGTGATGGCTCCAATTCGAGCAGCTGATCTTTTCAACTCTTCAATCCGGGCTGGGAGCATAGATAACCTTTTCAACGTGTCTTGAATCAGGGACGGTGCAGGGTGGTTATGCGATGCAGTGGTGATAGCTCTTTGTGCTCCGGTGTACAACTGTTCAATCAGAGTATAGGCAGCTTTGAGTTTCATCCGCACATCAGAACCCAAGAGTCCAATACGTGTGCCTGCAGTGTTTCAGAAGGGATTACAAACCGGACATAGGACATAGCGGACAAGGTACAAATTGGAAGAAGGGCATCGAAGGAAATTTACCAAAGACGGCAGAGGTCATGGAGTGTATCTGTCGCTTCACGGTGGATAATTCATCAACCACCGGTTTAAGAGCAGCTTCGGCATTTTCAGCCCTCTTCGTCAAAAGAGCTTTTTCAGTAGCCCAATCAGCTTGTTCCTTTTTGCGGCTTTCTTTCAGCTGTTCCATAACGGTTAAGGCATTGGTCAATTCATCCTTCGCTTTTTCAGTTTCAGACTGTTGGGTTTTTAAGATTTCCTGAAGGTCCGAGACTTGTTTCGCTTTGGTCTTCAGATCCCCCTGCAGCAGGTTGTCAACAGTGTTCAGAAAATATTGCACGGTTTGGAAGTATCAACCACACAAGCAAGTTATGTGCTCGATACTTGGGGGCTAATGCATACTTGATTTTAACGCATGTTTTCCATTACAAAAAGTCCCAAGATTAATACAAGTATTTAAACTTGGCACTTGGGGGCTAATGGTTATCTGATGATGTTTTCTGGTTACGACCTATGTTGAAGCCTTGGGTTTTCTAAACCGGACCTTAATTATCAAGGCAGCCTGATCCGGTTTACCATCTCGGTTTGGAAATATTGATAAGCTAAGTTGCAATGGAATGAAGCACAAGAGAGTTACCTCAAGTTTCTCCTTCATCATCCTGATCATGCCAGCTTCATAATCCCGACTGGTGTACAGTCGGTTCAGGTACCCAGAATAAAGATCCGGGGCACTTAAAGCGGCGTACGTAGAGGAGTCAAGGTCCCATTTGCCCTTTATGGCCGAGATTTCGTCCTTGGCAGTATGCTTGGCTAAAGTAGCAGTGTTCCCCGGTTCAGAGTGACCAATGCCGGTAATCACAACATCATCATCCTTGGAGTCGCTGCTCTGCAGTGGCCCTGTCGGTTTGTCAACAGTTCCAGAAGGGGGGATGGATTCCTCAACCCGAACAGGACTGGCAGGCGGATCAGTACGGCTGGCAGGTTCGGTAGGCCTTTCTTCAGCACAGGTGTCATCTTGCGGAGATAGATAATTTTGAATATCTTCACGACCCAGAGCGTCAGCACCAGGAGTTTTCTCTGGTTCAGGAGCGGCAGTTCCTTCAGCCAGGTTATCCAGACGAGCCTTCTTGCTCGGTCTAGGTTTAGCCCTGGAAAAAACCCAAAGATTGAAAAAACGGTGTAAGATGGATTAAGAGACCCATACAGAGATATGTTGTGATCGGTCCAACTAATAACTGTCTTCAGCGGTGGCAGCTGAGTAGCTGAAGATTCACGAGAAGATGAATGGGAGGTGACCTGATAATCGGAGTCAGATGGATTAAGAGGCTGACGAGTTAAACCTGCTTTAGGAGGAAAGCTAGCGCATAAATCGGAGACCTCTGAGCGGCGTTTCCGAACCGGGCTGTTCGGTAAACCGGCGGAGGTAACTACCTGGCCGCTATGCCAGGTGGTGCGTCGAGCTTCATGTTGCTGGGTCTTCACAAGAAATTTGGGATCCAAGTAAGCAAGAGGATGAGAAAATTTAATCTTCCGGTTTGCTTGACGAGGTTTTTTCAAAGGCAAAGGAACGGCATCAGAAGAAAGAATAGTTACCTCTGGGCCTTCAGCATTGCTCGCTTCAGCGTCGTCCTGACAAATATCATCATCAATAAGACGTATAAAAAGTAAGCCAACTGAATCGAGGTCTACCCCAAGGTCCGGATTACCCACATCATCTTCCTCTAAATCCGGGGTAGAGGAAGCGGTGTTCCTTTTCTTCTGAGCGGGCTTCTTCACCCTTGTTTTTGGTCGGGTTACCTCTTCGGTCGGCTCTTGAAACTTCTTGCTCCAAAACGGATCATCTCCCTGTTTCAGAAAGGACTGGAGTTAGCAATATGGGTATAAGGAGATCATAAATTCTATAACAAACAGAGGGGAGATACTTACAGCAGGTGGTTTGTTTGTGGCACAAAATGGAAGCAGGCCGGTTCGGGCGCAAACATATTCCGGTTCATTCAGCATCTTTTTCACAGCTTCAGTGACTTCGTCCTCCGTCAGCTGAATTTTGCAGTGTCTCAAAGGATCATCAACCCGGCCCGTATATTGGCACATTAAACCGGAGCGGATGCTAAGGGGCAGGATGATCCATGAAATCCAGCAACGGGCAAGATCTACCCCCGTTAAACCGTTAGCCATGAAGGCTCTGAGCTTGGACAGCTAAGGGGCATACTTACTCCTCTCTTTGGCGGTTAGCCTTGGGGGGAAGGGGTGTGTATTGCTAAGTCTTTCTGGACGGAAGCCGGGCAGTGGATTTTCTTCAGCAGGGGAAGTGTCCTTGCAATAGAACCAAGTGTAATTCCATTCTTGCGGATGACTATGCAACTTGGCGTGAGGATAAGTCACCTCTTTCCTCTTTTTAATCGTCATACCACCCAATTCCATATTAGGGCCGTCGGTGAATTCAGTACGTCGGTTCAAATGAAACAGGTCCCGAAACAGCTCTACAGTAGGTTCCTCCTGGAAGTACACCTCGCAAAGCACTTGAAAATGGCAGATATTCGTGACTGAGTTTGGACCAACGTCTTGTGGGCGCAACCTAAAGTTAGCCAGGACGTCTCGATAAAATTTTGAACCGGGTGGATTAAAACCCCGGGCCAGGTGATCCGCAAACACCACCACTTCTCCCTCCTGTGGGGTAGGAGGACATTCACCCCCTGGAACCCTCCAATGGATGGCATTTTTGCTACTCAAAGCGCCAGTTAGAACTAAGTTGTTTAATTGGGTCTCAGTGACGCGAGAGGGAACCCAGTTGCATTCGTACACCTGTTTTGCCATGAGGAAATCTACAAGACAAAGGTATTCTGGTTTAAGAACAAGTGTGATTGTAAACCGAAGATGCTCTTATATAGAGTGAAGTTATGTGCAATGATATCATCTAACGGTTCATCAAGGGGACTAATGGATATATGGATTGGGTTGCTCGCTCTGCTGGAAGTTAAACCGACCAGATCTAACAGTTGTGAATATGAAAGCAGAAACAGATCCCATACAGATTCTTTCAAAGCAATGGATCTACAGCTAGGGCGAAAAAGAAGTAAAAATATGAGGTTTGGCTCGCAGCAGAACAGCATAAGTTCGACAAGCAGGGAAATGAGTGGGATCTAAGGAGATGAGTACATAGCATCATCATCTGTTCGCAAAAGCTCTCAGCGGGTATCGAACTGACGATGTCGTCCTAGCGTCAAAGCTGCTATGGGGATGAACAAGGAACAGTGGCAGGATGACGAACCCTAGAACAGATCTAAAAGCAAGAAGAACAGGGGCCTTACCGGGATCCAAACGGATGTGAAAGGTCGCCGCGGTGCTCTGGTCCGATCAGGTTGATGCAGCGGCCGGAGTTGGTGCAGTAGCTGACGGCGGCGGCGGAGCTCCGAGGTCTGGGTCGCGAGGAAGACGAAGAAGGGGGCGAAAGGGAGGAAAGGAAGATGGCCTTCAAGTCCTATTTATAGGGCGCGGCGCGCGTGCCAGGCGCGCGAATCCAGGGGCCGGAGATTTCGGGAGCCCAGCCGTCGCCCTGATTATTGCGGATTAGCAAAAGGAGACGGTAACTTTGCACTGACGTCATATCGGTTTATCGCAGCAAAAGGAGACGAAGAAACGGCGGTTCAACAGTTACTGGAAGACATTTGAAGACAGAAATTCTTATTAAGGATTGACATGAACTTGTTCAAATCAATCTGGGGCCTAATGTTGGGGATATTGCTATTTGAGGTAAACCGGCCTACAGGGCCCGGGTTAGCTCCGTCAATGGACCCGAGATGTTAAAGCCCAAGGAGAAATAGAAGGGCCCAAAGCCTATAATTGGTTTAGAGGTCTCAGGGCGTAAACCGTCCTGAGGTAAGCTTGCATTGTAAGTTAGGAATAGAGAGACCGACCCGGGTACGTTTATGAACCGGGGGTTGGAACTTTACAGACCGACGGGCGTCACCCGTGTATATAAGGGGACGACCCGACGGCGGTTTAGAGGAGGACAAGAACTCGAGGTTTAGGCGAAGCTTATCGCTCCCTAGCCCTCGAAACCCATCAATCCCATCACAACTAGACGTAGGCTTTTACCTTCATTGAAGGGGCCGAACTAGTATAAACTCTGTGTCCTTGCGTCCGCTCTAACCCCTTCAAACTAACCCGTTGCGATGGCTCCACGACTAAGTCCTTTTGCCAGGACAACTGCCGTGATAAATCCACGACACAACCCATGTAATACATAATGGAAAAAGATACATAGTTGGCTTACAGTCGCCACTTCACACAATACATAAATAAACATCCATCATCCAGATTACACTCAAGGTCCGACTACGGAACCAAAAATGAAAGAAGACTACTCCAAATGCTACACAGATCCCCGATCGTTCCAACTGGGCTCCACTTCTGATCATCAGGAAAACACACATAGTAACGACCACGTTCCTCGTCGAACTCCCACTTGAGCTCGGTTGCGTCATCTGCACTGGCATCGTTGGCACCTGCAACTGTTTTGGTAGAATCTGTGAGTCACGGGGACTCAACAATCTCACACCCGCGAGATCAAGACTATTTAAGCCTATAGGTAGGACAAAGTGGTGAGGTGGAGCTGCAGCAAGCGACTAGCATATATGGTGGCTACACTCGCAAAAGAGAGCGAGAAGAGAAGCAAAGCACGGTCGTGAAGCCAGAAGTGATCAAGAAGTGATCCTAGAACAACCTACGTCAAACATAACTCCAACACCGTGTTCACTTCCCAGACTCCGCCGAGAAGAGACCATCACGATTACACACGCGGTTGATGTGTTTTAATTAAGGTCAACTTCGGGTTTTCTACAACCGGACATCAACAAATTCCCATCTGCCTCATAACCGCGGGCACGGCTTTCGAAAGATAATACCCTGCAGGGGTGTCCCAACTTAGCCCATTATAAGCTCTCACGGTCAACGAAGGATATTTCTTCTGCCGGGAAGACCCGATCAGTCTCGGAATCCCGAACTACAAGACATTTCGAAAATGGTAAAACAAGACCATCAAAGCCGCCCGAATGTGCCGACAAATCCCGATAGGAGCTGACATATCTCGTTCTCAGGGCACACCGGATGAGCAGTCCGTACAACTAAAACCAGACCCCAAGTTGCCTTGAGGGGGCTCTGTAAAGCGCTCTAGTTTGGGCCAACACTCAGAGGAGCATTGGCCCGGGGGGTTAAATAAAGATGACCCTCGGGCTCGCGAAAACCCGGGGGAAAAGGCTTAGGTGGCAAATGGTAAAACCAAGGTTGGGCCTTGCTGGAGGAGTCTTATTCAAAGCGAACTGTCAAGGGGGTCCCATAAATCACCCAACTGTGTAAGGAACGCAAAATCAAGGAACATAACACCGGTATGACGGAAACTAGGGTGGCAAGAGTGGAACAAAACACCAGGCATAAGGCCGAGCCTTCCACCCTTTACCAAGTATATAGATGCATTAATTAAATAAGAGATATTGTGATATCCCAAAATAATCATGTTCCAACATGGAACAAACTTCATCTTCACCTGCAACTAGCAACGCTATAAGAGGGGCCGAGCAAAGCGGTAACATAGCCAATCAACGATTTGCTAGGAAAGGATGGTTAGAGGTTTGACATGGCAATATGGGTGGCATGATATAGCAAGTGGTAGGTATCGCAGCATAGGCATAGCAAAAGAGCGAGCATCTAGCAAGCAAAGATAGAAGTGATTTTGAGGGTATGGTCATCTTGCCTGCAAAGTTCTCAGGGTTGTCGAAAGCTTGCTCCTCGTAAGCGTTCTCAACAGGTTCCTCGTTCACGTACTCGTCTCCCGGCTCTACCCAAAACAAGAACACAAGCAAAGGAACAACTATCATCCACGATGCAATGCACAAACAACATGATGCAAAACATGGCATGATATGTGAGATGTGGTATGCAATGCATATGCGTGCTCCGGAAAGAAAAAGATGAACAAGGCATATTCTTGGCAAACCAATTATACCTCTGGAAAGGTGAGATGATTTCGGTTGAAATCGATATAAAGATCACCGGAATCGGATGCACGGTTTGCAAATGACAAGCAAAACAAATATGCCACAAATCTGTGATTAACAGCAGGTTGCCACTTAACATGCAACAAGAAATTAAGCTAATGCATCCAAACATATCAACAAAGCATATGGCAGTGATATACTCAGGATGCTTGACAAAAGATGAACACTGAGCTACGGCTAAAACACATCAGAGCAGGTTCAAACAAGCATGGCAAAAGTGCAAAAGATAACAGGTTCACAGACTTGGTGAAAATAACATGCCAGAAATTAGCATCAGGATGACATGTTTAGAGCAAGCAAACAACATGCTAAGGGAACACGATATAGCAAAACAAGGCAAGGCATGAATCTACTCAAAACATAGAACAAAAATCCCTTAATGACCATGAGCCAAAAAGGACCAGAAAATACAATAGCACCCATGTCAATTAAGCAAGTTTCGTTACAGATTTCAGACTTGGCAGAAAACTGGACATGTCAAAACAGATTACAAGTAGGCATGTTTACGAGCTCGATGCACTCACTACAGAGCATTGCATGATAAATTAAGCATACAAAAATCAATAAGACATGGCATAGAAGCTAGTAATGGCAAGAACAACATCATATCATGCAAAGATCAACTACAACAAGCTTGGCAAAATCGAATAACATGTAAACAATCTGTCAGTAACATTTTTATAGCAAAAGTAGAGCTCTATTGACTCACGCTATGACACTCCATAATTACAAACAAAGGCATGTATGGATTGAGCACATCCATATGTTCAAAACACCCTTACTGATCATGCTCAAAATAGGCATAGATCTCTCTGTAACAACATGAACACATGGCATAAAAATAACAGCAGGACATGACAGTGAAATTACAAAGTCCCTGAAATCAGCAACATTAAGGTGCCTAGTTTGCATGCTTGTGCTAGTCACCACAAAGATCAAAAAAATACATGGCATACACCCCTGTAAATATGGCATGGCATATTATAAAACACATCTAGGACTCAAGTTCATAGGGTGCACACATCAATCATGGCAAAAATGACAAAAGTGCATGTTCTGCTCAGAATCTGAAACTAACATCACATAGCCCCCTTCCACCAGCATTTCGGGCATTAAGATGAGCTCAAATGAAAATGATGCAATGAGACGAAATGATGTACCCATCGAGGCGAACAATACGGTATGCTATACACCCAAAACGGAGCCACGGTTACAAAGTTATGATGCGATGAACATGCAACAAAATACTGCCAGAAAATGACTTAGTGGAATTCAGGGGAGAAGAAAGTCAACCCTCGTCGGATCTAGGGTTCGTCGAGAGCGCGCGAACCGAGGCGGCCAGGATCTCGCCGGAGATGATGAGGAGGCGGCGACCGGAGCTTCTCCGGGCCGGATCCGGCCTTCCCGCGGCCGGATCTGGCCGGGGCGGCGACGGGGGACGGCGGAGCGGCGCCGGGGCAGGGCGGCGGAGGCGGCGGAGACGCGGGACGGGCGGCACGCCGGGAGGCCGAGGCGGCGGCGACGAGGAGCTTCGGCGGCGGGAGGCGGCGAGGGGCGGTGCGGGCATCCCACACGGCGGGCGCGGGCGATGGGACTCGGGGGCCCCGTGCGGGCCGGCGGCGAAGTCGGCACGGGGGCGCCACGTGGCAGCTCCCGGTTGGGCGGCGGTGGCGGCGGACGGTGTCCGGCGCTGGCGGACGTGTCCGGCGCGGAGGGATAGGGAGGAGCTAGGGTTTGCTCGAAAATTTCGGGGAGGAGCTATATTTATAGGTAGGAGGGGCTAGGGGGCTCCAAATTGAGCACGGTTTTCGGCCACGCGATCGTGATCGAACGGCCTAGGTGATGGGACAGGTTTAGGTGGGTTTTGGGCCACTTTGAAGAGGTGTTGGGCTGAAACACACACGAGGCCTTTTCGGTCCCTCGGTTAACCGTTGGAGTATCAAACGAAGTCCAAATGGTACGAAACTTGACAGGCGGTCTATCGGTAGTAAACCAAGGCCACATGTCAAAACCTCGTTCCATTTCGAGACCGTTTAACACCCGCACACGGAAATAGGTAAGAGGGGGCGCCGGAGGACGTAGGAGTGCCGGATTGCAAAATGGACAACGGGGAAAATGCTCGAATGCATGAGACGAACACGTATACAAATGCGATGCACATGATGACATGATATGAAATGCATGACATGAACAAAATGCAAAACAAATAAGAACCCAACCACGGGGGGAATATCATAACTTAGTGCCGAAAATGGCAAGAGTTGGAGTACAAATATGGCAAGTTACATCCGGGGTGTTACAACACTCCACCACTATGAGAGGATCTCGTCCTGAGATCTAGGACTGAAAGAACTCCGGATATTCGGAACGGAGGTGGTCCTCGCGCTCCCAGGTGGCTTCTCGGTCGGAATGATGTGACCACTTCACTTTCAGGAATTTGATAGACTTGTTGCGAGTCTTGCGCTCAGTTTCTTCAAGAATAGCAACGGGATGCTCATGATAAGACAAATCTTCTTGAAGATCAATCTATTCGAAGTTGATGGTGCGCTCAGGCGTCTTGAAGCACTTGCGAAGCTGTGACACGTGGAACACATCATGCACATTTGCAAAGTTGGGGGGAAGCTCAAGTTGATAGGCGAGATCGCCTCTTTTGCCGACGATCTTGAAAGGACCGACGTATCTAGGGCAAGTTTCCCTTTGATACCGAAACGACGAGTGCCTTTCATTGGAGAGACGCGGAGGTAGACATGATCTCCGATCTCGAAAGCCAATTCACGGTGCTTGCTGTCATAGTAACTCTTCTGGCGCGATTGCGCGGCTTTGAGATTCTCACGAATGACTTTGCACATTTCCTCAGCCTCTGTGATCAAGTCGTTGCCAAGCAGTTGGCGTTTGCCAGTCTCTGACCAATTGAGAGGAGTACGGCACTTTCTGCCATAGAGAATCTCGAATGGGGCTTTGCCCGAGCTCGCTTGAAAGCTGTTGTTGTAGGAGAATTCGGCATATGGAAGACAATCTTCCCACTTCATACCGAAAGAGATAACACAAGCCCTAAGCATATCTTCAAGAATTTGGTTGACACGCTCGACTTGTCCACTAGTTTGAGGGTGGAAAGCTGTGCTGAAGCGAATATTCGTGCCCAAGGCCTTCTGGAAGGAGTCCCAGAATTTAGAGGTGAAGATGCTTCCACGATCTGAAGAAATCACTTGTGGAATGCCGTGCAAAGAGACAATCCTGGAGGTGTATAGCTCTGCCAGCTGAGCTGCTGTGATGGATTCTTTGATAGGAAGAAAATGAGCCACTTTAGTGAGCTTGTTAATGACGGCAAAGATGGCATCATTTCCACGCTTGGACTTAGGAAATCCAGTCACGAAGTCCATTTTGATATGATCAAACTTCCATTCTGGAATAGCAAGAGGTTGGAGTAGACCAGCGGGTCGTTGGTGTTCAGCTTTCACCCTTCGACAGACATCACATTCATTCACGAATTGAGCAATTTCTCGCTTCATTCGAGTCCACCAATACGACTGCTTGAGGTCATGGTACATCTTCGTACTTCCAGGATGAATGGATAGGAGTGAATTGTGACCCTCGTTCAAAATGACTTTATGAAGATTACCCTTAGGAACCACAATTCGATCCTCAAAGAAGAGAGTATCTTTGTCATCAAGGCGATAGCACTTGTATTTGGAGATGCCCTTGTCAATACCACGTTTCACCTTCTTCACCATGGTATCCAGGAGTCGTGGCTCACGAATTTGATCTTCCAAAGTAGGAGAGACTGTGAGGTTGGCAAGAAATCCTTGAGGAACAACTTGGAGATTTAGTTTGCGGAAAGCTTCACAAAGATCCGGTTGAAAGGGCTTGAGGATTAAGTTGTTGCAATAAGCCTTCCTGATCAAAGCATCTGCAATGACATTGGCCTTGCCTGGAGTATATTCAATACTCGGATTATACTCTTGAATCATTTCGACCCATCGAGTTTGCCTGAGGTTGAGGTTGGGCTGAGTGAAGATGTACTTGAGACTCTTGTGATCGGTGAATATGTCCACTTTCCTTCCCAACAGGTGATGTCTCCATGTTATTAGAGCATGGACAACTGCCGCCAACTCAAGATCGTGAGTGGGGTAGTTATTTTCATTGGGCTTCAACTGACGAGAGGTATAGGCCACAACTTTCTTCTCTTGCATTAACACAGCACCAAGACCTTGAAGAGAAGCATCACAGAAAACTTCATAAGGTTTGGATTCGTCAGGAGGAGTCAAAACTGGAGCAGTGACGAGTTTCTCTTTGATAGTGTTGAAAGCAACGTCACACTCTGGAGACCAGACATATTTCACATGCTTCTGGAGGAGGTTGGAAAGAGGCTTTGCAATCTTTGAGAAATTCTCAACGAATCTTCGGCAATAGCTTGCAAGTCCAAGAAAACTGCGAAGCTGCTTGACATTCTGAGGAGGTTCCCAATTCAAAACTACAGACACTCTCTCAGGATTAACAGCGATGCCCTTGGCAGAGATGATATGACCAAGGTAAAGAACTTCATCAAGCCAAAATTCACATTTGGAGAACTTCGCATAGAATTGATACTCTCTGAGCTTGTCGGGCACCAATCGCAAATGTTTGGCATGATCCTTCTTATTCTTGGAGAAGACCAATATATCATCGAGATAGACCAAGACGAATTCGTTGGTGTAGGGGTTGAAGATGAGGTTCATCATTCGAGAGAAAGTTGGAGGAGCATTGACAAGGCCGAAAGACATGACAGTATATTCATAAGAACCAAAGCTTGTTCTGAATGTTGTCTTGGGAATATCTTCTTCACGAATGTGAATCTGATGATAACCCATACGAAGGTCAAGCTTGGATAACACTTTAGCACCTTTAAGTTGCTCGAATAGCTCATTGATGTTGGGAAGTGGATACTTGTTCTTGATAGTCTTCTTGTTCAATGGACGGTAATCGACGCAAAGTCGGTCCGTGCCATCCTTCTTCTGGACAAAAAGAACACCACAACCCCAAGGAGATGAACTCGGTCTGATCAGTCCCAGACGCTCTTGTTCATCGAGTTGTTTCTTCAATTCCTTCAACTCTTTTGGTCCGAGCTTGTAAGGACGCTTGCAAACGGGTTCCCTGCCAGGCTCAAGATCGATAACGAATTCAACTGTCCGGTGAGGAGGCATACCCGGAAGTTCTTCTGGAAAGACATCTTGGTACTCACAAACGACTAGAATTTGAGAGATAGCATCCAATTCGCCCTTCTCACTGAGAGAAAACAACCGAATGGTTTCATCACGAGCGGTATAGATGATCACATCGTCAGAAGAGTGAGTCAATTGAATTTCCCTGGCAGCACAATCAAGTTGAGCCTTGTGCTGAGAAAGCCAGTCCATCCCGAGAATAAGATCAATATTAGAGTCACCAAGAACAATTGGTTTAGCCAGAAATCTATAGTCGCCCATCTTGATGGAAACATCTGGGACATAATTATTAGCTGTCATTTGCTTACCAGGGGACACCATTGATAAAGAACTAGGCAATTCTTGATAACCCAACTCATGCTTAGATGCAAAAGGTCTTGAGATGAAACAATGTGAAGCACCAGTATCAAATAAGACTTTAGCAGGAATATCATTAACAGGAAGTGTTGGGGATATTGTAATTTGGGGTAAACCGGCCTACAGGGCCCGGGTTAGCCTCGTCAATGGACCCGAGATGTTGAAGCCCAAGGAGAAATAGAAGGGCCCAAGGCCTATAATCGGTTTAGAGGTTCACATGCGTAAACCGGCCTGAGGTAAAACTTGCATTGTAAGTTAGGAATAGGGAGACCGACCCGGGCACGTTTATGAGCCGGAGGTCGGGACTTTGCAGACCGACGGGCGTCACCCGTGTATATAAGGGGACGACCCGACGGCGGTTTGATGACAGAGAACAAGAACTCGAGGTTTAGGCGAAGCTTATCGCTCCCTAGCCCTCGAAACCCATCAATCCCATCACAACTAGACGTAGGCTTTTACCTTCCTCGAAGGGGCCGAACTAGTATAAACCTCGTGTCCTTGTGTCCACTTTTAACCCCTTCAAGCTAACCCGTTGCGATGGCTCCACGACTAAGTCCTTCCACTAGGACATCTGCCGTGACAAATCCACGACAGTTGGCGCCCACCGTGGGGCTATCGCGAGATGGTTACAGGTTTTTGGAGGGCCGCTTTGAAGGACTCGAGGGTTACGCTGTAGGTCGGATGACTAAGAGCCGTCGCGGAAAACTCTACATCGACAGCACAGGCTGGGGCCCCGACGCCGGCTCGATCGAGTACGGCTACCGGGTCCCCTTTGGCGGCATCCACGTTTTCATCGGCAAGATCGGCGAACCGGGCCCCGAGCTGGGCGTCTGCACCGACCTTGTCGAGACAGCTCAACGCACAAGATCGACCCTGGCTAAACCGGCCAGGAAGCGCGCCTTCGTGGGAGTCATCCACGGAGGAAGCTACGAGGAAGGATCCGAATCCGGTGACGAAACCGCCATCTACTCCGGCGATGAAACGTCAACCGGGGAAACCGAATCTCTTTACCAGCTGCAAGATGATCGGATTGGGGGCGGCTCCGATGGCGACAGTATTCCGGATCCCTCTGATCTGCCCTGTCGGGTTGGGATCTTCATGGCTGGAACACAGGCGGTGCCACGTTCATCAACTGCAGCAGCCGCGATCTCCGGATCAGCAGCGGCAACAGCTGCACGGGCAGGAGGCCCTGCGGACTCACCAGCCCAAGTTTTGTCAGATCTGTTTGACGCACTAGCAGCGCTCATGGCGGAAGCCAACCCGGCGGATCAGGAGGTTCACAATGCTGAGATTACCAAGGTGAGAGAGCAGATCACTCAAGCTAAAACGGAACTGGCAGCAGAAGAGATCAGGATGACGGCGGAGCGCACCGCTTTAGATGCACAGGCTTACAGGCTCATGATGGACCAGAAGGCGTCTCAGGAAGTCCTGAAGAGAAAATCCCGATCTCGGTTGCCCGCAGCCCTCGACGCTCGAAATCTCTTCAACACCCTGGGGGTAAACCGTGCGGAGGCGACAGCCGGCGCCCCGGTTCAGCACCGGATAATAAACCTGCCTCGTCACAACACTGGTACACCACCGGCCATGCCAACGCCGTCAGGTCATTATTCCAACCCGATGGATAACCTCGTCGCGGCGGCAGCTCGGTTGGAAGCCATTCCGATCGAAGGAGATTCACCGCAGGATGAAGAGACACGCCGGGTCAAGGAGCTCCTTAGGACCGCGTTGGCCCAGCAACAAGCATATTCGCAAAGCCGTGATCGGATTCACTCCACCCCTCGCCCCAGCGGGAGCTATAGTAGGCGCGTGGGGGAGCCGGCTGTTTCAAGTAACGCCAGGCGTGAAGCGCTCCGCGGCAACAATCCGGCGGGCGTCGACAATGCTCACGAGAATGTGGATCGCACCCGTGCACGGGAGGCCGGATTAGCAGCGCAGCATCAGGCTCGTCAGCTTACACCTATCTTCCCAGCAGCTACGGTTGAACCGGGGGTGGTTTCCAGTTCTTTGGGAGTACCGTGCCTTGTTCCCGCTTTGCGCAACGTACGCCTGCCCAAAGACTTCAAAGGCCCCCGCAAGGTACCAAACTACACGGCAGATCAGCCTCCGGAGACATGGGTGGAGAGCTATGAGATGGCTATGGAGATGCTGGACGTGGATGACACGGCGTGTGCCAAGTATTTTACTATGATGTTAGAAGGAACGGCCCGGACTTGGCTAAAGAGCTTACCGCCTAATTCAATTAGTTCGTGGGCCCAATTGCGCGCCCGGTTTATCAAGAATTTCAAGGACACGTGCAAACAGCCAATGTCGATAGTTGACCTAGCAGCCTGCGTTCAGCAAGAAGGGGAATCAACTACCCATTGGGTACGGCGGGTATCAGAAGTTTTGCACTCGTCAGATCGCATCAACGCAGACACCGCCGTAGTGTTGTTGGAAAGCAACTGTCGGTTTGGCCCTTTGAAGCTAAAGCTGGGCCGGATGAAGCGTGATTGTACAGATATAGGAACGCTCATGACCACTTTAGTGAAGTATGCGGATTCTGACAGTACCAAGGATCCTGACTCTGGTGATGACAAAGCAGGGAAGGGAAAGAAGAATAGCAACACCAAAGGCCAGCAGCATCGACCGACAGGTAATGGAGGCGGAGGTAAGCGTAAACCGGACGGGAGCATGGACTTTGTGGCCAACACAAGTGCACAGAATAAGGGCCAGCGGCGCAAGGGGAAACAGCCAAGTTTCCGCACAAATCCCGGTCCTAATCCGGAGCGTTTGAACTTTTTCTTAAACCAGCCCTGTCCGAAGCACGGAACAAAAGAGGAACCAGCAACCCATCTTTGGAAGGATTGTTATATCATGAAGGAATTCAAAAGCTCAAACACTTTCCAATATGATCACAGCTCCGGCGGCGGTTCAGGTTCCGGATCAGGATACGGTGGCGGAAATTCCGGTCCAGGGTTCCAGGGTAATCCGGGCGGACAGGTCAGCCAAAATAATCAAAGTAATCAAAGTGGTTACGGACAGCAGCAAACAGGTTATCAGAGCAACCCGAAACAGTTGAGTGGTGGACAGTATCATGTCTTTACTACAAGCTTGGATAAACGGGATAGAAAGCTTCAGAGGCGAGCAGTCAGTGCTATCGAACTGGCCACGCCTCACTATCTGCGCTGGTCAGAACAGCCTATCATATGGAGCCGAGAGGATCACCCTCCCAGGGTTTATAATCCGGGTCAGTTAGCGTTGGTGGTGGCGCCTCAGGTGGGAGGTTATAAGCTCACCAAGGTGCTCATGGACGGAGGGAGCAGCATTAACATCTTGTATTACGAGACCTTCCGTCGTATGGGACTGGTAGATAAGGATCTCAAACCAACCAATACAGTGTTCCACGGGGTGGTGCCTGGCAAGTCTGCATATCCGGTTGGTAAGATAGCCCTTGAAGTGGTATTTGGCGATAGTCACGATTCCAGATCAGAGACGCTGACGTTCGAAGTGGTTAAAATCCAAAGTCCGTACCACGCTTTGTTCGGACGGCCAGCTTATGCAAAATTTATGGCACGGCCCTGCTACGTGTATCTGCAACTTAAGATGCCGGGTTACAAGGGCACTATAACGGTTCATGGGAGCCGTCGAATCGCTTTGGAATGCGAGGAAGGAGATGCGTCTTATGCAGAATCGGTTTGTGCTACGGAGGAGCTAAAGCAGTACAAAGACAGTGTTGACCCGGAGGACATGACTTCGTTAAAGAAGCCAACCACGGACCACGATCCGGCCTTGAAGTTCAAATCGGCTGCCGAAACTAAGCTTGTTGACTTCGTACCTGGCGATCCGTCCAAGCAGTTCAGTATCAGCGCAAACCTGGATCCAAAATAGGAAAGCGCGCTCATCGAGTTCATCCGTGAGAATCGGGACATCTTTGCATGGAAGCCGTCTGACATGCCTGGTGTACCGAGGCGACTCGCTGAGCACACCCTTAATGTGGATCCTAAGTATAAACCGGTAAAGCAGTTTTTACGCCGGTTTAACGAAGAAAGGCGTAAAGCGATTGGTGAGGAAGTGGCCAGGCTCCTGGCAGCGGGGTTTATCATTGAGGTTTTTCATCCCGAATGGCTTGCTAATCCGGTGCTGGTTCTTAAGAAAAACGGCACCTGGCGCATGTGTGTGGACTACACAAACTTGAATAAAGCTTGCCCAGCGGATCCTTTTGCTCTCCCCCGGATTGATCAGATCATTGATGCTACGGCAGGTTGCGAGCGTTTAAGTTTTTTGGATGCCTATTCGGGTTATCATCAGATCAAGATGGCAGTTAAGGACCAGGAGAAGACGGCATTCATTACTCCCTTTGGAGCCTTCTGCTATGTGTCTATGCCTTTCGGGCTTAAGAGTGCGCAGGCTACTTATCAACGGTGTGTGCAAAATTGCCTCCACAAGCAGATTGGTCGTAATGTGCATGCTTATGTGGATGATATTGTGGTCAAGTCACGAAAGAAGGAGACCCTGGTTGACGATTTGAAGGAGACTTTCGATAACTTGAGAGTGTACCAAATGATGCTCAACCCGGCGAAATGTGTTTTTGGTGTGCCTACAGGCAAGTTGTTGGGGGTTTTAGTATCCCATAGAGGAATTGAGGCTAATCCGGAAAAGATCACAGCCATCACCTCCCTGGCCAAACCGAAATGCGTCAATGATGTTCAGCGCATGGCCGGACGGATTGCAGCGTTAAGCCGGTTCATCAGTCGCCTCGGTGAAAAGGCGATCCCCTTGTATCAAATGCTCAAGAAGACGGATCAATTTGTCTGGAGTGCGGAGGCGGATAAAGCGTTTGAGGACTTGAAGCGGCAGCTAGTCAATCCGCCAGTTTTGGCAGCCCCTGTAGATAAAGAGCCACTCCTATTATATGTTGCTGCGAATGCCAGAGCGGTTAGTGTGGCGATGGTGGTAGAACGAAAGGAGGCTGGAAAGGAACATCCGGTTCAGCGACCGGTTTACTATATCAGTGAAGTACTTATCGAGTCCAAACAAAGGTATCCGCATTGGCAGAAGCTGGTATATGGTGTTTTTATGGCAAGCCGGAAGCTGAGGCAATATTTTCAAGGACACCCCATCACGGTGGTCAGTTCTGCTCCTTTGGGTGACATCATACAGAACCGGGAGGCGACCGGTCGGATTGCTAAGTGGGCCATCGAGCTCGGGTCGCACGGTTTAAGATACGTGCCCCGGACGGCTATAAAGTCACAAGCACTTGTCGACTTCATAAACGATTGGACGGAGTTACAAGCGCCTGAGGAGAAGCCAGATCACACCTATTGGACTATTCATTTTGACGGGTCCAGACAATTGGAAGGCTCGGGGGCTGGAGTCGTTTTAACTTCCCCACGAGGAGATAAGTTTTGTTATGTCCTCCGTTTAATGTTCCCCTGTACAAATAATGCGGCTGAGTATGAAGCTTTGCTTCATGGTCTTCGGATGGCTAAAGAGATGAATCTGAGCAGAGTTAGGTGCTTTGGTGATTCGGATCTGGTGGCTCAGCAGGTATCTGGCACCTGGGATTCTAAGGACCCGCTCATGGCTGCATACCGACGTGAAGTAGATATGGTAGCCGGGCATTTCAAAGGCTATCAAGTGGACCATGTGGACCGCAGAAAGAATGAGGCAGCGGACGCTTTAAGCCGCTTGGGCTCTCAGCGTAAACCGGTCCCACCCAATGTTTTCTTGGATGTATTGTATCACCCATCGGTACAGCTGCCCGGTGAACTGGAGTTGGCTGTTCCTGATCCGGAGGCTCAATTAGTGGCGGCTCTTCACATCACCCCGGATTGGACGCTCCCTTATCTGGCATATATGAACCGGGGTGAGTTGCCAGAAGACGAAAGCTTGGCTCGACAGATAGTACGACGGTCCAAGTCAATGACCATTTTCAAAGGAGAGTTACATCATCGCAGCGTGTCAGGAGCACTGCAACGGTGCGTATCCCCTGAGGAGGGGTGCGAGATATTACGAGAAATACATGAAGGGGATTGCGGCCACCACGCCGGTTCAAAATCATTGGTGGCTAAAGCGTTCCGCCATGGTTTCTACTGGTTAACTGCTCATGCTGATGCAGAAGACCTGGTCAGGTTATGTGATGGTTGCCAGAAATTTTCCAGACGAGCACACATACCGGCTCAAGAATTGAGGATGATTCCAATCACTTGGCCGTTTGCGACTTGGGGGCTCGATATGGTTGGGCCTTTTAAGCGTTCCAATGATAAGAAGACCCACCTACTGGTGGCGGTTGACAAATTTACAAAGTGGGTGGAGGCAGAACCTGTCAGTAAGTGTGATGCTGCCACGGCGGTTCGGTTTATAAAGAAGGTGATCTTCCGGTTTGGCTTTCCACACAGCATCATCACAGATAATGGTACCAATCTATCCAAGGGGGCCATGAAAGAGTTCTGTGCACGGGAGCATATACGGCTTGATGTTTCTTCGGTAGCGCACCCACAATCTAATGGTCAGGCAGAACGAGCGAACCAAGAGATCTTGAGAGGTATCAAACCCCGGCTTCTGGTCCCTTTGCAACGGACGCCGGGTTGTTGGGTGGAGGAGCTACCGTCTGTATTATGGAGCATCAACACCACGCCTAACAGATCCACGGGGTTTACGCCGTTTTTTATGGTCTATGGAGCAGAGGCGGTTCTCCCAAGTGATATACGACATGACTCACCTCGCGTGGCAGCATATGTTGAAGCGGACAATGAGCAGGCACGGCAGAACGCTCTTGACTTGTTGGATGAGGAGCGTGACTTGGCAGCTGCCCGTTCAGCGATTTACCAGCAAGATCTTCGCCGTTACCACAGCCGTCGGGTTAGGACCAGAACCTTTCAGGAGGGGGATTTGGTGCTTCGGCTCATCCAGGATCAGTCTGATCAACATAAATTATCCCCGCCTTGGGAGGGACCTTTTGTGGTCAGCAAGAATCTGAATAATGGGTCATATTACCTGATTGATATTCGAGAGCGCAAGGATTCACGCACATCAGAGGAGGAGACCAGCAGGCCGTGGAACATAGCTCATCTTCGACCTTATTATACATGAGCCTTGGGCTCTGTTTATGTACATATCATGACCATGTATATATTATGATTAATACAATAAACCGGAGCCTCGAGTAAAGCGGGGTCTTTGCTGTTCTTCACATCATGTGTGTTTACCCCTGGAGGTCGCTTCACAGAAGTTCAAATTATAGATTCCGGTTTAAAAGCCGGTTCAAGGGAAGATGTCTCCTACAAGGCTGTGAAGCTCTTAATATCCGGTTCAATATCCCGGTTCAAGCATGAGGCTTCCTGTTCAAACATAGGTCGTATTCGAACCAAAGAGAACACAGCTATTCAAACATGGGGCTTCCTGTTCAAACATAGGTCGTATTCGAACCAAAGAGAACATAGCTATTCAAACATGGGGCTTCCTGTTCAAACATAGGTCGTATTCGAACCAAAGAGAACATAGCTATCCCTATAAAGTCAGTTGGGGACCTAGTCGGCCTGAACCGTAGCTACACCTCCAGGGGGCTTGGTCATGTCTTGACGACGGTAATGCCTTCTGGCTGGCACATTTGCCACTGAATCAGTTGGGGACCTAATCGACTTGAACCATACATTACGCCTTATGGGAGCTCGGTCATGTCTTGACGATGGTAATGCCTTCTGGTCGGCTTTTTAGCCAATGAGTCATTTGGGGGCTTGGTCGTGTCCGAACCAACGCAATGCCACTTGATCGGCCCTTGGCCACTGAGTCACTTGGGGGCTTGGTCGAATCCGAACCAATGCAATGCCATTTGACCGGCATATTTGCCACGATTCAGTTAGGAACCTAGTCGACCTAAACCGTAGCTACACCTCTTGGGGGCTTGGTTTATTTTGTCTTGACGATGGTCACGCCTTCTGAACGGTTCATAGCAACCACTATTTGCATGCGTTTTGCTATCGCGTTGCCCTTTCATATTTGGTTTTTGTTTTCTGCCTTTATTGTGGTGTTTTTTGTTCTTCGGAACGTCAAGTATTTTTAAACCGATTCAGCTGACATAGCCTGGTCCGTTTTTTAACCCGGAGGCAAGTTGCCCGGTTTGGCAAAGGCGCAGCACGGTTCATAGGGTCGAAGGATCTTGTGTACTCAGTAAAGACAGGAAACAAAGTTGGAAAACGTCATTGGAAAGAGCATCAGTACCCGTGCGCGAAGGCACATTCAAATGCAGAGGTATTAAACTATCTTACTACAAGGCAACGTAGTGCCTAAATATATTTTTCGTTGACGGATTAAACGTCACCAATTAAGGTGAACCGGAGCGTTGATTACGCCTGTTCGCCGCCTTGGTTCGAAGGCTGTGGATCATCTTGCGCCGCATCCTCTTGGCTACCCATTGGCTGGAAATCAGCAGTGGTCCAGTCGATTCCCATTAGCGCTTGAAAGACAGCTTCTTCGTGAATCAGCAAAGACGGTTCAATGTCAGGGGCATAGGTATGCTTACGGATTGGAGGAATAAGATTTTCCGCTTCAGGGACCGGGGCAGCTACTCGCTTATTCTGGTTATCATACTGGGCTTGGTAATGGGTCAGATCTGCTTCTTCAGCCAATTGACAAGCTAGGGGGCGCACCGCCCGGTTTATCGCCCTCAAATCATCTTCACCAAAGTCTGAACCGTCTTCTTTCAAGCTGGGGTATCCTTGGGCCGCTTCGACAGGATCGAAATCTGGTACCCACGCTTTAGCCCGGATCAAGGCAGTGATGGCTCCAGTTCGAGCAGCTGATCTTTTCAACTCTTCAATCCGGGCTGGAAGCATAGATATCCTTTTCAACGTGTCTTGAATCAGGGACGGTGCAGGGTTGTTATGCGATGCAGTGGTGATAGCTCTTTGTGCTCCGGTGTGCAACTATTCAATCAGAGTATATGCAGCTTTGAGCTTCATCCGCACATCAGAACCCAAGTGTCCAATACGTGTGCCTGCAGTGTTTTGGGATGGATTACAAACCGGATATAAGATATAGCAGACAAGGTACAAATTGGAAGAGGGGCATTGAAAGAAGTTTACCGAAGACGGCAGAGGTCATAGAGTGTATTTGTCGCTTCACGGCGGATAATTCATCAACCACCGGTTTGAGAGCAGCTTCAGCATTTTCAGCCCTCTTCGTCAAAAGAGTTTTTTCGGTAGCCCAATCAGCTTGCTCCTTTTTGCGGCTTTCTTTCAGCTGCTCCATAACAGTTAAGGCTTTGGTCAATTCCTCCTTCGCTTTTTCAGTTTCAGCCTGCTGGGTTTTTAAAGCTTCCTGAAGGTCCGAGACTTGTTTCTCTTTGGTCTTCAAATCCCCCTGCAGCAGGTCATCAGCAGTGTTCAGAAAATAGTGCACGGTTTGGAAGTATCAACCACACAAGCAAGTTATGTGCTCGATACTTGGGGGCTAATGCATACTTGATCTTAACGCATGTTTTACATTACAAAAGTCCCAGGGTTTATACAAGTATTTAAACTTGGCACTTGGGGGCTAATGGTTATCTGATGATGTTTTCTGATTACGACCTATATTGAAGCCCTGGGTTTTCTAAACCGGACCTTAATTGTCAAGGCAGCCTGATCCGGATTACCATCTCGGTTTGGAAATATTGATAAGCTAAGTTGCAATGGAATGAAACACAAGAGATTTACCTCAAGTTTCTCCTTCATCATCCTGATCATGCCAGCTTCATAATCCCGACTGGTGTACAGTCGGTTCAGGTACCCAGAATAAAGATCCGGGGTGCTTAAAGAGGCGTACGTAGAGGAGTCAAGGTCCCATTTGCCCTTTATGGCCGAGATTTCGTCCTTGGCAGTATGCTTGGCCAAAGTAGCAGTGTTCCCCGGTTCAGAGCGGCCAGTGCCGGTAATCACAACATCGTCATCCTTGGAGTCGCTGCTCTGCAGTGGCCCTGTCGGTTTATCAACAGTTGCAGAAGGGGGGATGGATTCATCAACCCGAACAGGACTGGCAGGCGGATTAGTACGGCTGGCAGATTTGGTAGGCCTTTCTTCAGCACAGGTGTCATCTTGCGGAGATAGATAATTCTGAGTATCTTCACGACCCAGAGCGTCAGCACCAGGAGTTTTCTCCGGTTCAGGAGCGGCAGTTCCTTCAGCCGGGTTATCCAGACGAGCCTTCTTGCTCGGTCTAGGTTTAGCCCTGGAAAAAACCCAAAGAGTGAAAAAACGGTATAAGATGGATTAAGAGACCCATACAGAGATATGTTGTGATCGGTTCAACTTACCCAATAACTGTCTTCAACGGTGGCAGTTGAGTGGCTGAAGATTCACCGGAAGATGAATGGGAAGTGACCTGATAATCGGAGTCATATGGATTTAGAGGCTGACGAGTTAAACCTGCTTTAGGAGGAAAGCTAGCGCATAAATCGGAGACCTCTGAGCGGCGTTTCCGAACCGGGCTGTTCGGTAAACCGGCGGAGGTAACTACCTGGCCGCTATGCCGGGTGGTGCGTCGAGCTTCATGTTGCTGGGTCTTCACAAGAAATTTGGGATCCAAGTAAGCAAGAGGGTGAGAAAATTTAATTTTCCGGTTTGTTTGGCGAGGTTTTTTCAAAGGCAAAGGAACGGCATCAGAAGAAAGAATAGTTACCTCTGGGCCTTCGGCATTGCTTGCTTCAGCGTCGTCCTGACAAATATCATCATCAATAAGACGTATAAAAAGCAAGCCAACTGAATCGAGGTCTACCCCGAGGTCCGGATTACCCACATCATCCTCCTCTAAATCCGGAGTAGAGGAAGCGGTGTTCCTTTTCCTCTGAGCGGGCTTCTTCACCCTCGTCTTGGGTCGGGTTACCTTTTCGGTCGGCTCTTGAAACTTCTTGCTCCAAAACGGATCATCTCCCTGTATCAGAAAGGACTGGAGTTAGCAATATGTGTACAAGGAGATCATAAATTCTATAACAAACAGAGGGGAGATACTTACAGCAGGTGGTTTGTTTGTGGCACAAAATGGAAGCAGGCCGGTTCAGGCGCAAGCATACTCCGGTTCATTCAGCATCTTTTTCACAGCTTCAGTGACTTCGTCCTCCGTCAGCTGAATGTTGCAGTGCCTCAAAGGATCATCAACCCGGCCCGTGTATTGGCACATTAAACCGGAGCGAATGCTAAGAGGCAGGATGTTCCATGAAATCCAGCAACGGGCAAGATCTACCCCCGTTAAACCGTTAGCCATGAAGGCTCTGAGCTTGGACAGCTGAGGGGCATATTTACTCCTCTCTTTGGCGGTTAGCCTTTGGGGGAAGGGGTGTGTATTGCTAAGTCTCTCTGGACGGAAGCCGGGCAGTGGATTTTCTTTAGCAGGGGAAGTATCCTTGAAATAGAACCAAGTGTGATTCCATTCTTGCGGATGACTATGCAACTTGGCGTGAGGATAAGTCACCTCTTTCCTCTTTTGAATCGTCACACCACCTAGTTCCATATTAGGGCCGTCGGTGAATTCAGTACGTCGGTTCAAATGAAAGCAGTCCCGGAACAGCTCTACAGTAGGTTCCTCCTGGAAGTACGCCTCGCAAAGCACTTGAAAATGGCAGATATTCGTGACTGAGTTTGGACCAACATCTTGTGGGCGCAACTTAAAGTTAGCCAGGACGTCCCGATAAAATTTTGAACCGGGTGGATTAAAACCCCGGGCCAGGTGATCCGCAAACACCACCACTTCTCCCTTCTGTGGGGTAGGAGGACATTCGTTTCCTGGAACCCTCCAATGGATGGCATTTTTGCTGTTCAAAGCGCCAGTCAGAACTAAGTTGTTCAGTTGGGTCTCAGTGATGCGAGAGGGAACCCAGTTGCATTCGTACACCTGTTTTGCCATGAGAAAATCTACAAGACAAAGGTGTTCCGGTTTGAGAACAAGTGTGAGTGTAAACCGAAGATGCTCTTATATAGAGTCAGGTTATCTACAATGATATCAACCAGCGGTTCATCAAGGGGACTAATGGATGTGTGGATCGGTTTGTTCGCTTTGCTAAGAGTTAAACCGACCAGATCTAACAGTTGTGAATATGAAAGCAGAAACAGATCCCGTACGGATTCTTTCAAAGCAATGGATCTACAGCTAGGGCGAAAAACAAATAAAAATATGAAGTTTGGCTCACAGCAGAACAACATAAGTTCGACAAGCAGGAAAAAGAGTGAGATCTAAGGAGATGAGTACAGATTTATGGCGACTACTGAGAGGGACTACAAATCACGATACAGGTATTATCGTCTGTTCGCAAAAGCTGCTATGGGGATGAACAAGAAACAGTAACAGGAAGACGAACCCTAGAACAGATCTAAAAGCAGAAGAACAGAGGCCTTACCGGGATCCAAACGGATGTGGAAGGTCGCCGCGGTGCTCTGGACCGATCAGGTTGATGCAGCGGCCGGAGTTGATGCGGTGGCTGACGGCGGCGGCGGAGCTCCGAGGTCTGGGTCGCGAGGAAGACAAAGAAGGAGACGAAAGGGAGGAAAGGAAGATGGCCTTCAAGTTCTATTTATAAGGCGCGGCGCGCGTGTCAGGCGCGCGAATCCAGGGGCCGGAGATTTCGGGAGCCCAGCTGACGCCCTGATTATTGCGGATTAGCAAAAGGAGACGGTAAATCTGTGCTGATGTCATATCGGTTTACCGCAGCAAAAAGAGACGAAGAAAACGGTGGTTCAACAAGTTACTGGAAGACATTTGAAGACAGAAATTCTTATTAAGGATTGACGTGAACCTGTTCAAATCAATCTGGGGCCTAATGTTGGGGATATTGTAATTTGGGGTAAACCGGCCTACAGGGCCCGGGTTAGCCTCGTCAATGGACCCGAGATGTTGAAGCCCAAGGAGAAATAGAAGGGCCCAAGGCCTATAATCGGTTTAGAGGTTCACAGGCGTAAACCGGCCTGAGGTAAAACTTGCATTGTAAGTTAGGAATAGGGAGACCGACCCGGGCACGTTTATGAGCCGGAGGTCGGGACTTTGCAGACCGACGGGCGTCACCCGTGTATATAAGGGGACGACCCGACGGCGGTTTGATGACAGAGAACAAGAACTCGAGGTTTAGGCGAAGCTTATCGCTCCCTAGCCCTCGAAACCCATCAATCCCATCACAACTAGACGTAGGCTTTTACCTTCCTCGAAGGGGCCGAACTAGTATAAACCTCGTGTCCTTGTGTCCACTTTTAACCCCTTCAAGCTAACCCGTTGCGATGGCTCCACGACTAAGTCCTTCCACTAGGACATCTGCCGTGACAAATCCACGACAAGAAGGTTACCCATGATCACTTCAGAAGAATCCTCCGCTTGAGCTGCATTCATCATGTTCACCTTTGCAGACTTGGAATTATGCTTGACCACTGCATTGCTTGAAGATCTCACAGGAGGAGGAGGCAGAAGGCGCCTTTGGTTGAAGCATTTGTTCGCATAGTGACCTTTCTCCTGACATTTGTTGCAAGTCACCTCTGAGAGCGGACGATGATAAGGAGCATTTGGCCTTGGAGCTTGATTCTGAGACTTGTTATGATAGCCAGGGTTGGATGGGTGGGATGATCCATGGCCACCTTTGTTCTTCTGCTGGTAAGGCTGACGGAACGGAGGAGGGGGAGGCAACCAAAACTTCTGTTGCTTAGATGCCACTAGTGAGGAAGAAGAGGACTGAACTGCGTTCCTGACTCTCTTCTTAGAGGCCTCACACTTCAACTGACCAGCTTCTTGTTTCAGTGCCATGTTGTAAAATTCATCATACTTTGTTGGCTCAAAAAGCACGAGAGCTAGTTGCAGATCTTCTCTGAGGCCACGCCTGAATTGGTAAATCATGCTCTTTTCATCAGGGATGTCCTGCTTAGCAAAGCAAGAGAGTTTCTGGAACTGAGTGTTGTATTGATACACAGACATGTTGCCTTGCTTGAGATTGCGGAACTCCTCACGCTTACTCTCAACAACACTTTCTGGAATGTGATGAGCTTTGAAGTCTCGGCGGAAATCATCCCAGGTAATCACACGACCTCCTCTGGAATATTTGTATTGTTGGTACCACTCAGTAGCTTGATCCTTGAGTTGAAAAGAGGCAAACTTGACAAAGTCCTCTGGCCTGACATTGCTACATTCGAAATGCTTATTGATGTCCACGAGCCAATCATCGGCGTCTGTGACCTCGACACAGTAGCTGAAAGTCTTAGGCTGATTAGCAAGGAACTGATTGAGGGTAGCGAAGTGCGGCTGATTGTTGCCTTGGCCTTGATTTCCCTGATTACCTTGCCCTTGGTTGCGATCTTGCAAGAGCTGAATCAGAATCTGACCGTTGGCATTAATCTGACCGTTGGCATTAGTGGCTGTCATCAAGGCTTGCCATGCCTCCGGAGGCGGAGGTGGTGGCGGAGGGTTCGCCTGACTCCCATCATTGCGTTCCAGATTCTGACGCGTTGGCGGAGCCATCCTGAAGAGGGTGACATCCGTTAGCATCTTGAAAGACATATATTCAAGCTGAATGAAAGGATCGAAATTGCAACATATAGTCTTCACAATAAACATTCGAACAAGAGTGAACGAATGAATTCCAAAGTAAAGCATCACACTTCCATAAGCTGAGAAGCCATTTAGATAAAGGTATGGAATCACCATCTGCCTTCGAAACAACCCGAATATCACAACTGAAAACAAAACAAAAGATTGGCTTGTAGAATAAGCCGGAACAAACACATGATAGAGATTTCGCCCAAAATGTTCGTGATGAGGCCCCACGGGCACGACGTATAGCGGACGTCACGAATGACAAACAAGACGTCCCCGAATCGGCATAGCCAAGGATTCTTTAAGACGTCTCATGACCACTGTAAATCGACCGTGAGAAGTGAACCACTAGCACGTTAGGCCCCAATCTCAAATCATACATCTGTCGGAAAGATATCCTATAAGCTATTAGAATTCCCACTTATAAACTCCCGAAACTTTCTGGTTATGCAATCAGGTGTTGGGGATACAGGGGACACAAAATATATCACCCAAACTAACAATACCTAGATCCAGCTGTATCCATCCTTCAACACATAACCAAGAAACCTTCGGAAATCGTTTACCTCAACCTTCTAAACGCATCCGTTATACGAGTTATGGCAATACTCCCGAACTCGCCCCAGTACTGGGTTATCGGGTTATCTCACCAATAACTGTACAAAAGAGATTTTCGATGCCGGCGAAACTCAGGTATTCCAGAACTGTAACAATAAAATTGTGACGACAACACCTCGGAGCTCAACTCCCCGGGACACTGCCACAACCCCTAAATGTCAGGAGGCACCAAGAACAATGTTCTCGTCACAAAACCATCGGAACGATTCTAAGATACCCGCGTGGTCCTAAAAAAAATTTTTAGTGAAATTTGAAGAGAGGAGAGTCAAAACTCTACGTCAGGAGGCCTCACCAGAGCGATGAAGGGACTGGGGAGTAAAAAGAATCCTACTCTCCGATATATATAATCCTAAGACTCAAAACATTTTTCTAGACTCAACAACGCCAGCGATTCGATCAAGCAGGGGGGCTCCTAAGTCGGGGATGGCTTTGATTACCAACTTGTAACGCCCTCGATGCGGCTATATCTCCCACGTGTCGAAGCACGACTTAGAGGCATAACCGCATTGAAAGCAATGTCACAAGTGAGGTAATCTTCACACAACCCATGTAATACATAAGGGAAAGAGATACATAGTTGGCTTACAGTCGCCACTTCACACAATACACAAATAAACCTCCATCATCCAGATTACACTCAAGGTCTGACTACGGAACCAAAAATGAAAGAAGACTACCCCAAATGCTACACAGATCCCCGATCGTTCCAACTGGGCTCCACTACTGATCATCAGGAAAACACACATAGTAACGACCAATGTTCCTCGTCGAACTCCCACTTGAGCTCGGTTGCGTCATCTGCACTGGCATCGTTGGCACCTGCAACTGTTTTGGTAGAATCTGTGAGTCACGGGGACTCAACAATCTCACACCCGCGAGATCAAGACTATTTAAGCCTATAGGTAGGACAAAGTGGTGAGGTGGAGCTGCAGCAAGCGACTAGCATATATGGTGGCTACACACGCAAAAGAGAGCGAGAAGAGAAGCAAAGCACGGTCGTCAAGCCAGAAGTGATCAAGAAGTGATCCTAGAACAACCTACGTCAAACATAACTCCAACACCGTGTTCACTTCCCGGACTCCGCCGAGAAGAGACAAACACGGTTACACACGCGGTTAATGTGTTTTAATTAAGGTCAACTTCGGGTTTTCTACAACCGGACATCAACAAATTCCCATATGCCTCATAACCGCGGGCACGGCTTTCGAAAGATAATACCCTGCAGGGGTGTCCCAACTTCGCCCATTATAAGCTCTCACGGTCAACGAAGGATATTCCTTCTACCGGGAAGACCCGATCAGTCTCGGAATCCCGGACTACAAGACATTTCGAAAATGGTAAAACAAGACCATCAAAGCCGCCCGAATGTGCCGACAAATCCCGATAGGAGCTGACATATCTCGTTCTCAGGGCACACCGGATGAGCAGTCCCTACAACTAAAACCAGACCCCAAGTTGCCTTGAGGGGGCGCTGCAAAGCGCTCTAGTTTGGGCCAACACTCAGAGGAGCATTGGCCCGGGGGGTTAAATAAAGATGACCCTCGGGCTCGCGAAAACCCGGGTGAAAAGGCTTAGGTGGCAAATGGTAAAACCGAGGTTGGGCCTTGCTGGAGGAGTCTTATTCAAAGCGAACTGTCAAGGGGGTCCCATAAATCACCCAACCGTGTAAGGAACGCAAAATCAAGGAACATAACACCAGTATGACGGAAACTAGGGTGGCAAGAGTGGAACAAAACACCAGGCATAAGGCCGAGCCTTCCACCCTTTACCAAGTATATAGATGCATTAATTAAATAAGAGATATTGTGATATCCCAAAATAATCATGTTCCAACATGGAACAAACTTCATCTTCACCTGCAACTAGCAACGCTATAAGAGGGGCCGAGCAAAGCGGTAACATAGCCAATCAACGATTTGCTAGGAAAGGATGGTTAGAGGTTTGACATGGCAATATGGGTGGCATGATATAGCAAGTGGTAGGTATCGCAGCATAGGCATAGCAAAAGAGCGAGCATCTAGCAAGCAAAGATAGAAGTGATTTCGAGGGTATGGTCATCTTGCCTGCAAAGTTCTCAGGGTTGTCGAAAGCTTGCTCCTCATAAGCGTTCTCAACAGGTTCCTCGTTCACGTACTCGTCTCCCGGCTCTACCCAAAACAAGAACACAAGCAAAGGAACAACTATCAACCACGATGCAATGCACAAACAACATGATGCAAAACATGGCATGATATGCGAGATGTGGTATGCAATGCATATGCGTGCTCCGGAAAGAAAAAGATGAACAAGGCATATTCTTGGCAAACCAATTATGCCTCTGGAAAGGTGAGATGATTTTGGTTGAAATCGATATAAAGATCACCGGAATCGGATGCACGGTTTGCAAATGACAAGCAAAACAAATATGGCACAAATCTGTGATTAACAGCAGGTTGCCACTTAACATGCAACAAGAAATTAAGCTACTGCATCCAAACATATCAACAAAGCATATGGCAGTGATATACTCAGGATGCTTGACAAAAGATGAACACTGAGCTACGGCTAAAACACATCAGAGCAGGTTCAAACAAGCATGGCAAAAGTGCAAAAGATAACAGGTTCACAGACTTGGTGAAAATAACATGCCAGAAATTACCATCAGGATGACATGTTTAGAGCAAGCAAACAACATGCTACGGGAACACGATATAGCAAAACAAGGCAAGGCATGAATCTACTCAAAACATAGAACAAAAATCCCTTACTGACCATGAGCCAAAAAGGAACAGAAAATAAAATAGCACCCATGTCAATTAAGCAAGTTTCGTTACAGATTTCAGACTTGGCAGAAAACTGGACATGTCAAAACAGATTACAAGTAGGCATGTTTACGAGCTCGATGCACTCACTACAGAGCATTGCATGATAACTAAGCATACAAAAATCAAGAAGACATGGCATAGAAGCTGGTAATGGCAAGAACAACATCATATCATGCAAAGATCAACTACAACAAGCTTGGCAAAATCGAATAACATGTAAACAATCTGCCGGTAACATTTTTATAGCAAAAGTAAAGCTCTATTGACTCAAGCTATGACACTCCATAATTACAAACAGAGGCATGTATGGATAGAGCACATCCATATGTTCAAAACACCCTTACTGGTCATGCTCAAAATGGGCATAGATCTCTCTGTAACAACATGAACACATGGCATAAAAATAACAGCAGGACATGACTTAGTGAAATTACTAAGTCCCTGAAATCAGCAACATTAAGGTGCCTAGTTTGCATGCTTGTGCTAGTCACCACAAAGATCAAAAAAAATACATGGCATACACCCCTGTAAATATGGCATGGCATATTATAAAACACATCTAGGACTCAAGTTCATAGGGTGCACACATCAATCATGGCAAAAATGACAAAAGTGCATGTTCTGCTCAGAATCTGAAACTAACATCACATAGCCCCCTTCCACCAGCATTTCGGGCATTAGGCTGAGCTCAAATGAAAATGATGCAATAAGATGAAATGATGTACTCCTCGAGGCGAACAATACGGTATGCTATACACCCAAAACGGAGCCACGGTTACAAAGTTATGATGCGATGAACATGCAACAAAATACTGCCAGAAAATGACTTGGTGGAATTCAGGGTAGAAGAAAGTCAACCCTCGTCGGATCTAGGGTTCGTCGAGAGCGCGCGAACCGAGGCGGCCGGGATCTCGCCGAAGACGATGAGGAGGCGGCGACCGGAGCTTCTCCGGGCTGGATCCGGCCTTCCCGCGCTCGGATCTGGCCGGGGCGGCGACGGGGGACGGCGGAGTGGCGCCGGGGCAGGGCGGCGGAGGCGGCGGAGACGCGGGACGGGCGGCACGCCGGGAGGCCGAGGCGGCGGTGATGAGGAGCTTCGGCGGCGGGAGGCGGCGAGGGGCGGTGCGGGCATCCCAGACGGAGGGCGCGGGCGATGGGCCTCGGGGGCCCCGTGCGGGCCGAGCGGGCCGGCGGCGAAGTCGGCGCGGGGGCGCCACGTGGCGGCTCCCGGTTGGGCAGCGGTGGCGGCGGACGGTGTCCGGCGTGGAGGGAGAGGGAGGAGCTAGGGTTTGCCCGAAAATTTCGGGGAGGAGCTATATTTATAGGTAGGAGGGGCTAGGAGGCTCCAAATTGAGCACGGTTTTCGGCCACGCAATCGTGATCGAACGGCCTAGGTGATGGGACAGGTTTAGGTGGGTTTTGGGCCACTTTGGAGAGGTGTTGGGCTGCAACACACACGAGGCCTTTTTGGTCCCTCGGTTAACCGTTGGAGTATCAAACGAAGTCCAAATGGTACGAAACTTGACAGGCGGTCTATCGGTGATCAAGTCGTTGCCAAGCAGTTGGCGTTTGCCAGTCTCTGACCAATTGAGAGGAGTACAGCACTTTCTGCCATAGAGAATCTCGAATGGGGCTTTGCCCGAGCTCGCTTGAGAGCTGTTGTTGTAGGAGAATTCGGCATATGGAAGACAATCTTCCCACTTCATACCGAAAGAGATAACACAAGCCCTAAGCATATCTTCAAGAATTTGGTTGACACGCTCGACCTGTCCACTAGTTTGAGGGTGGAAAGCTATGCTGAAGCGAATATTTGTGCCCATGGCCTTCTGGAAGGAGTCCCAGAATTTAGAGGTGAAGATACTTCCACGATCTGAAGAAATCACTTGTGGAATGCCGTGCAAAGAGACAATCCTGGAGGTGTATAGCTCTGCCAGCTGAGCTGCTGTGATGGATTCTTTGATAGGAAGAAAATGAGCCACTTTAGTGAGCTTGTCAATGACGGCGAAGATGGCATCATTTCCACGCTTGGACTTAGGAAATCCAGTCACGAATTCCATTTCGATATGATCAAACTTCCATTCTGGAATAGCAAGAGGTTGGAGTAGACCAGCGGGTCGTTGGTGTTCAGCTTTCACCCTTCGACAGACATCACATTCATTCACGAATTGAGCAATTTCTCGCTTCATTCGAGTCCACCAATACGACTGCTTGAGGTCATGGTACATCTTCGTACTTCCAGGATGAATGGATAGGAGTGAATTGTGAGCCTCGTTCAAAATGACTTTACGAAGATTACCCTTAGGAACCACAATTCGATCCTCAAAGAAGAGAGTATCTTTGTCATCAAGGCGATAGCACTTGTATTTGGAGATGCCCTTGTCAATACCACGTTTCACCTTCTTCACCATGGTATCCAGGAGTTGTGGCTCACGAATTTGATCTTCCAAAGTAGGAGAGACTGTGAGGTTGGCAAGAAATCCTTGAGGAACAACTTGGAGATTTAGTTTGCGGAAAGCTTCACAAAGATCCGGTTGAAAGGGCTTGAGGATTAAGTCGTTGCAATAAGCCTTCCTGCTCAAAGCATCTGCAATGACATTGGCCTTGCCTGGAGTATATTCAATACTCGGATTATACTCTTGAATCATTTTGACCCATCGAGTTTGCCTGAGGTTGAGGTTGGGCTGAGTGAAGATGTACTTGAGACTCTTGTGATCAGTGAATATGTCCACTTTCCTTCCCAACAGGAGATGTCTCCATGTTATTAGAGCATGGACAACTGCCGCCAACTCAAGATCGTGAGTGGGGTAGTTCTTTTCATTGGGCTTCAACTGACGAGAGGTATAGGCCACAACTTTCTTCTCTTGCATTAACACAGCACCGAGACCTTGAAGAGAAGCATCATAGAAAACTTCATAAGGTTTGGATTCGTCAGGAGGAGTCAAAACTGGTGCAGTGACGAGTTTCTCTTTGATAGTGTTGAAAGCAACGTCACACTCTGGAGACCAGACATATTTCACATGCTTCTGGAGGAGGTTGGGAAGAGGCTTTGCAATCTTTGAGAAATTCTCAACGAATCTTCGGCAATAGCTTGCAAGTCCAAGAAAACTGCGAAGCTGCTTGACATTCTGAGGAGGTTCCCAATTCAAAACTGCAGACACTCTCTCAGGATTAACAGCGATGCCCTTGGCAGAGATGATATGACCAAGGTAAAGAACTTCATCAAGCCAAAATTCACATTTGGAGAACTTCGCATAGAATTGATACTCTCTGAGCTTGTCGAGCACCAATCGCAAATGTTTGGCATGATCCTTCTTATTCTTGGAGAAGACCAATATATCATCGAGATAGACCAAGACGAATTCGTTGGTGTAGGGGTTGAAGATGAAGTTCATCCTTCGAGAGAAAGTTGGAGGAGCATTGACAAGGCCGAAAGACATGACAGTATATTCATAAGAACCAAAGCTTGTTCTGAATGTTGTCTTGGGAATATCTTCTTCACGAATGCGAATATGATGATAACCCATACGAAGGTCAAGCTTGGATAACACTTTAGCACCTTTAAGTTGCTTGAATAGCTCATTGATGTCGCGAAGTGGATACTTGTTCTTGATATTCTTCTTGTTCAATGGACGGTAATCGACGCAAAGTCGGTCCGTGCCATCCTTCTTCTGGACAAAAAGAACACCACAACCCCAAGGAGATGAACTCGGTCTGATCAGTCCCAGACGCTCTTGTTCATCGAGTTGTTTCTTCAATTCCTTCAACTCTTTTGGTCCGAGCTTGTAAGGACGCTTGCAAACGGGTTCCCTGCCAAGCACAAGATCGATAACGAATTCAACTGGCCGGTGAGGAGGCATACCTGGAAGGTCTTCTGGAAAGACATCTTGGTACTCACAAACGACTGGAATTTCAGAGATAGCATCCAATTCGCCCTTCTCACTGAGAGAAAACAACCGAATGGTTTCATCACGAGCGGCATAGATGATCACATCGTGAGAAGAGTGAGTCAATTGAATTTCCCTGGCAGCACAATCATGTTGAGCCTTGTGCTGAGAAAGCCAGTCCATCCCGAGAATAAGATCAATATTAGAGTCACCAAGAACAATTGGTTTAGCCAGAAATCTATAGTCGCCCATCTTGATGGAAACATCTGGGACATAATTATTAGCTGTCATTTGCTTACCAGGGGACACCACTGATAAAGAACTAGGCAATTCTTGATAACCCAACTCATGCTTAGATGCAAAAGGTCTTGAGATGAAACAATGTGAAGCACCAGTATCAAATAAGACTTTAGCAGGAATATCATTAACAGGAAGGTTACCCATGATTACTTCAGAAGAATCCTTCGCTTGAGCTGCATTCATCATGTTCACCTTTGCAGACTTGGAATTATGCTTGACCACTGCATTGCTGGAAGATCTCACAGGAGGAGGAGGCGGAAGGCGCCTTTGGTTGAAGCATTTGTTCGCATAGTGACCTTTCTCCTGTCATTTGTTGCAAGTCACCTCTGAGAGCGGACGATGATAAGGAGCATTTGGCCTTGGAGCTTGATTCTTAGACTTGTTATGATAGCCAGGGTTGGATGGGTGGGATGATCCATGGCCACCTTTGTTCTTCTGCTGGTAAGGCTGACGAAACGGAGGAGGGGGAGGCAACCAAAACTTCTGTTGCTTAGATGCCACTAGTGAGGAAGAAGAGGACTGAACTGCGTTCCTGACTCTCTTCTTAGAGGCCTCACACTTCAACTGACCAGCTTCTTGTTTCAGTGCCATGTTGTAAAATTCATCATACTTTGTTGGCTCAAAAAGCACGAGAGCTAGTTGCAGATCTTCTCTGAGGCCACGCCTGAATTGGTAAATCATGCTCTTTTCATCAGGGATGTCCTGCTTAGCAAAGCGAGAGAGTTTCTGGAACTGAGTGTTGTATTGATACACAGACATGTTGCCTTGCTTGAGATTGCGGAACTCCTCACGCTTACTCTCAACAACACTTTCTGGAATGTGATGAGCTTTGAAGTCTCGGCGGAAATCATCCCAGGTAATCACACGACCTCCTCTAGAATCTTTGTATTGTTGGTACCACTCAGCAGCTTGATCCTTGAGTTGAAAAGAGGCAAACTTGACAAAGTCCTCAGGTCTGACATTGCTACATTCGAAATGCTTATTGATGTCCACGAGCCAATCATCGGCGTCTGTGGCCTCGACACAGTAGCTGAAAGTCTTTGGCTGATTAGCAAGGAACTGATTGAGGGTAGCGAAGTGCGGCTGATTGTTGCCTTGGCCTTGATTTCCCTGATTACCTTGCCCTTGGTTGCGATCTTGCAAGGGCTGAATCAGAATCTGAGCGTTGGCATTGGTAGCTGTCATCAAGGCTTGCCATGCCTCCGGAGGCGGAGGTGGTGGCGGAGGGTTCGCCTGACTCCCATCATTGCGTTCCGGATTCTGACGCGTTGGCGGAGCCATCCTGAAGAGGGTGACATCCGTTAGCATCTTGAAAGACATATATTCAAGCTGAATGAAAGGATCGAAATTGCAACATATAGTCTTCACAATAAACATTCGAACAAGAGTGAACGAATGAATTCCAAAGTAAAGCATCACACTTCCATAAGCTGAGAAGCCATTTAGATAAAGGTATGGAATCACCATCTGCCTTCGAAACAACCCGAATATCACAACTGAAAACAAAACAAAAGATTGGCTTGTAGAATAAGCCGGAACAAACACATGATAGAGATTTCGCCCAAAATGTTCGTGATGAGGCCCCACGGGCACGACGTATAGCGGACGTCATGAATGGCAAAGAAGACGTCCCCGAATCGGCATAGCCAAGGATTCTTTAAGACGTCTCGTGACCACTGTAAATCGACCGTGACAAGCGAACCACTAGCACGTTAGGCCCCAATCTCAAATCATACATCTGTCGGAAAGATATCCTATAAGCTATTAGAATTCCCACTTATAAACTCCCGAAACTTTCTGGTTATGCAATCAAGTGTTGGGGATACAGGATACACAAAATATATCACCCAAACTAACAATACCTAGATCCAGCTGTATCCATCCTTCAACACATAACCAAGAAACCTTCGGAAATCGTTTACCTCAACCTTCGAAACGCATCCGTTATACGAGTTATGGCAATACTCCCGAACTCGCCCCAGTACTGGGTTATCGGGGTTATCTCACCAATAACTGTACAAAAGAGATTTTCGATGTCGGCGAAACTCAGGTATTCCAGAACTGTAACGATAAAATTGTGACGACAACACCTCGGAGCTCAACTCCCCGGGACACTGCCACAACCCCTAAATGTCAGGAGGCACCAAGAACAATGTTCTCGTCACAAAACCATCGGAACGATTCTAAGATACCCGCGTGGTCCTAAAAAAATTTTTTAGTGAAATTTGAAGAGAGGAGAGTCAAAACTCTACGTCAGGAGGCCTCACCAGAGCGATGAAGGGACTGGGGAGTAAAAAGAATCCTACTCTCCGATATATATAATCCTAAGACTCAAAACATTTTTCTAGACTCAACAAGGCCAGCAATTCAATCAAGCAGGGGGGGCACCTAAGTCGGGGATGGCTCTGATTACCAACTTGTAACGCCCTCGATGCGGCTATATCTCCCACGTGCCGAAGCACGACTTAGAGGCATAACCGCATTGAATGCAATGTCGCAAGTGAGGTAATCTTCACACAACCCATGTAATACATAAGGGAAAGAGATACATAGTTGGCTTACAGTCGCCACTTCACACAATACATAAATAAACATCCATCATCCAGATTACACTCAAGGTCCGACTACGGAACCAAAAATGAAAGAAGACTACCCCAAATGCTACACAGATCCCTGATCGTTCCAACTGGGCTGCACTACTGATCATCAGGAAAACACACATAGTAACGACCACGTTCCTCGTCGAACTCCCACTTGAGCTCGGTTGCGTCATCTGCACTGGCATCGTTGGCACCTGCAACTGTTTTGGTAGAATCTGTGAGTCACGGGGACTCAACAATCTCACACCCGCGAGATCAAGATTATTTAAGCTTATAGGTAGGACAAAGTGGTGAGGCGGAGCTGCAGCAAGCGACTAGCATATATGGTGGCTATACTCGCAAAAGAGAGCGAGAAGAGAAGCAAAGCACGGTCGTGAAGCCAGAAGTGATCCTAGAACAACCTACGTCAAACATAACTCCAACACCGTGTTCACTTCCCGGACTCCGCCGAGAAGAGACCATCACGGTTACACACGCGGTTGATGTGTTTTAATTAAGGTCAACTTCGGGTTTTCTACAACCGGACATCAACAAATTCCCATCTGCCTCATAACCGCGGGCACGGCTTTCGAAAGATAATACCCTGCAGGGGTGTCCCAACTTAGCCCATTATAAGCTCTCACGGTCAACGAAGGATATTCCTTCTACCGGGAAGACCCGATCAGTCTCGGAATCCCGAACTACAAGACATTTCGAAAATGGTAAAACAAGACCATCAAAGCCGCCCGAATGTGCCGACAAATCCCGATAGGAGCTGACATATCTCGTTCTCAGGGCACACCGGATGAGCAGTCCGTACAACTAAAACCAGACCCCAAGTTGCCTTGAGGGGGCGCTGCAAAGCGCTCTAGTTTGGGCCAACACTCAGAGGAGCATTGGCCCGGGGGGTTAAATAAAGATGAGCCTCGGGCTCGCGAAAACCCGGGGGAAAAGGCTTAGGTGGCAAATGGTAAAACCAAGGTTGGGCCTTGCTAGAGGAGTCTTATTCAAAGCGAACTGTCAAGGGGGTCCCATAAATCACCCAACCGTGTAAGGAACGCAAAATCAAGGAACATAACACCGGTATGACGGAAACTAGGGTGGCAAGAGTGGAACAAAACACCAGGCATAAGGCCGAGCCTTCCACCCTTTACCAAGTATATAGATGCATTAATTAAATAAGAGATATTGTGATATCCCAAAATAATCATGTTCCAACATGGAACAAACTTCACCTTCACCTGCAACTAGCAACGCTATAAGAGGGGCCGAGCAAAGCGGTAACATAGCCAATCAACGATTTGCTAGGAAAGGATGGTTAGAGGTTTGACATGGCAATATGGGTGGCATGATATAGCAAGTGGTAGGTATCGCAGCATAGGCATAGCAAAAGAGCGAGCATCAAGCAAGCAAAGATAGAAGTGATTTCGAGGTATGGTCATCTTGCCTGCAAAGTTCTCAGGGTTGTCGAAAGCTTGCTCCTCGTAAGCGTTCTCAACAGGTTCCTCGTTCACGTACTCGTCTCCCGGCTCTACCCAAAACAAGAACACAAGCAAAGGAACAACTATCAACCACGATGCAATGCACAAACAACATGATGCAAAACATGGCATGATATGCGAGATGTGGTATGCAATGCATATGCGTGCTCCGGAAAGAAAAAGATGAACAAGGCATATTCTTGGAAAACCAATTATGCCTCTGGAAAGGTGAGATGATTTCGGTTGAAATCGATATAAAGATCACCGGAATCGGATGCACGGTTTGCAAATGACAAGCAAAACAAATATGGCACAAATCTGTGATTAACAGCAGGTTGCCACTTAACATGCAACAAGAAATTAAGCTAATGCATCCAAACATATCAACAAAGCATATGGCAGTGATATACTCAGGATGCTTGACAAAAGATGAACACTGAGCTACGGCTAAAACACATCAGAGCAGGTTCAAACAAGCATGGCAAAAGTGCAAAAGATAACAGGTTCACAGACTTGGTGAAAATAACATGCCAGAAATTAGCATCAGGATGACATGTTTAGAGCAAGCAAACAACATGCTAAGGGAACACGATATAGCAAAACAAGGCAAGGCATGAATCTACTCAAAACATAGAACAAAAATCCCTTACTGACCATGAGCCAAAAAGGACTAGAAAATATAATAGCACACATGTTAATTAACCGTTGGAGTATCAAACGAAGTCCAAATGGTACGAAACTTGACAGGCGGTCTATCGGTAGTAAACCAAGGCCACATGTCAAACCTCGTTCCATTTCGAGACCGTTTAACACCCGCACAAGGAAATAGGTAAGAGGGGGCGCCGGAGGACGTAGGAGCGCCGGATTGCAAAACGGACAACGGGGAAAATGCTCGAATGCATGAGACGAACACGTATGCAAATGCGATGCACATGATGACATGATATGAAATGCATGACATGGACAAAATGCAAAACAAATAAGAACCCAACCACGGGGGGAATATCATAACTTAGTGCCGAAAATGGCAAGAGTTGGAGTACAAATATGGCAAGTTACATCCGGGGTGTTACAAATAATGAATCTATGGATGTGAATTTTGTTGGTAGGAATAATTTTGGTAACAACGCGTATAGAGGAAACTTTAATCCTTGGCCTTATCCAAGTAATCCCTCTAATAATTATGGAAATTCCTATAACAATTCTTATGGAAATTTTAATAAGATACCTTCTGAATTTGAGACTAGTGTTAAAGAATTTATGAATTCGCAAAAGAATTTCAATGTTTTGCTTGAAGAGAAATTTCTTAAAGTTGATGATTTGGCTAGGAACATTGATAGAATTTCTCTTGATGTTGACTCTTTAAAGCTTAGATCTATTCCTCCTAAGCATGATATCAATGAATCTCTCAAAGCCATGAGAATTTCCATTGATGAGTGCAAAGAAAGAACCGCTAGGATGTGTGCTAAGAAAGATGCCTTTATAAGAGCGTGTTCTTCTAGTTCCTATGAAAATAAAGATGAAGATCTAAAAGTTATTGATGTGTCCCCTATTAAATATTTGTTTTGCAATATGAATCTTGTTAATGATGGGACTGAATATGATCCACCTTTACCTAGAAGGCGTTCAAAAAATTCGGAGTTTTTAGATCTCGATGCTAAAATTGATAAAAGTGGGATTGAAATCAAAACCCTAGATGTTGCTAAACCCACTATTTTGGATTTCAAGGAATTTAATTATGAAAATTTCTCTTTGATTGATTGTATTTCCTTGTTGCAATCCGTGCTAAATTCTCCTCATGCTTATAGTCAAAATAAAGCCTTTACCAAACATATCGTTGATGCTTTGATGCAATATTATGAAGAACAGCTTGAGTTGGAAGTTTCTATCCCTAGAAAACTTTATGATGAGTGGGAACCAACTATTAAAATTAAGATTAAAGGATCATGATTTCTATGTTTTATGTGATTTGGGTGCTAGTGTTTCCACTATTCCCAAAACTTTGTGCGATTTGCTAGATTTCCGTGATTTTGATGATTGCTCTCTAAACTTGCACCTTGCGGATTCCACTGTTAAGAAACCTATGGGAAGAATTAATGATGTTCTTATTGCTGCAAATAGGAATTATTTGCCCGTAGATTTTATCGTTCTTGATATAGATTGCAATCCTTCATGTCCTATTATTCTTGGTAGACCTTTCCTTAGAACGGTTGGTGCAATTATTGATATGAAGGAAGGGAATATTAGATTCCAATTTCCATTAAAGAAAGGCATGGAACACTTCCCTAGGAAGAAAATAAAATTACCATATGAATTTATCATGAGAGACACTTATGGATTGCCTACCAAAGATGGCAATACCTAGATCTATCCTTGCTTTTATGCCTAGCTAGGGGCGTTAATCGATAGCGCTTGTTGGGAGGCAACCCAATTTTATTTTTAGTTTTTTGCTTTTTGCTTCTGTTTAGGAATAAATATTTGATCTAGCCTCTGGTTAGATGTGTCTTTTGTTTTAATTAGTGTTTGTGCCAAGTTAAACCTATAGGATCTTCTTGGATGATAGTTATTTGATCTTGCTGTAATTTCCAGAAACTTTCTGTTCACGAAAACAATTGTTAAAAATCACCACTAATTCAAATTGATGCTGATCAATAAACAAATTGTCTAGGTCTTCCTATTTTTGTTGATTTTTTGGAGTTCCAGAAGTTTGCATTAGTCACAGATTACTACAGACTGTTCTGTTTTTGACAGATTCTGTTTTTCATGTGTTGTTTGCTTATTTTGATGAATCTATGGCTAGTAAAATAGTTTATAAACCATAAAAAGTTGGAATACATTAGGTTTAACACAAATATAAATAAAGAATGAGTTCATTACAGTACCTTGAAGTGTTCTTTTGTTTTCTTTCGCTAACGGAGCTCACGAGATTTCTGTTGAGTTTTGTGTTGTGAAGTTTTCAAGTTTTGGGTGAAAGATTTTGATGGATTATGGAACAAGGAGTGGCCCCAAGATAATCTACGGACACCAAAAATCCAAAGCTTGGGGATGCCCCGGAAGGCATCCCCTCTTTCGTCTACTTCCATCGGTAACTTTACTTGGAGCTATATTTTTATTCACCACATGATATGTGTTTTGCTTGGAGCGTCTTGTATGATTTGAGTCTTTGCTTTTTAGTTCACCACAATCATCCTTGTTGTACACACCTTTTGAGAGAGCCATACATGATTTGGAATTTGCTAGAATACTCTATGTGCTTTGCTTATATCTTTTGAGTTATATAGTTTTGCTCTAGTACTTCACTTATATCTTTTAGAGCACGGTGGTGGATTTGTTATATAGAAACTATTGATCTCTCATGCTTCACTTAGATTATTGTGACAGTCTTAAATAGCATGGTAATTTGCTTAAATAATCCTAATATGCTAGGTATTCAAGATTAGTAAAAACTTTCTTATGAGTGTTTTGAATACTAAGAGAAGTTTGATGATTGATGATTGTTTTGAGATATGGAGGTAATAATATCAAAGTCGTGCTAGTTGAGTAGTTGTGAATTTGAGAAATGCTTGTGTTGAAGTTTGCAAGTCCCGTAGCATGCACGTATGGTAAACGTTATGTAACAAATTTGAAACGTGAGGTGTTCTTTGAGTGTCCTCCTTATGAGTGGCGGTTGGGGACGAGCAATGGTCTTTTCCTACCAATCTATCCCCCTAGGAGCATGCGCATAGTGCTTGGTTTTTGATGACTTGTAGATTTTTGCAATAAGTATGTGAGTTCTTTATGACTAATGTTGAGTCCATGGATTATACGCACTCTCACCCTTCCATCATTGCTAGACTCTTCGGTACCGTGCATTGCCCTTTCTCACATTGAGAGTTGGTGCAAACTTCGCCGGTGCATCCAAACCCCGTGATATGATAGGCTCTTTCACACATAAACCTCCTTATATCTTCCTCAAAACAGCCACCATACCTACCTATTATGGCATTTCCATAGCCATTCCGAGATATATTGCCATGCAACTTTCCACCATTCCGTTTATCATGACACATTCATCATTGTCATATTGCTTAGCATGATCATGTAGTTGACATAGTATTTGTGGCAAAGCCACCGTTCATAATTCTTTCATACATGTCACTCTTGGTTCATTGCATATCCCGGTACACCGCCGGAGGCATTCATATAGAGTCATATTTTGTTCTAGTATCGAGTTGTAATCATTGAGTTGTAAATAAATAGAAGTGTGATGATCATCATTTTATAGAGCATTGTCCCAAGTGAGGAATAATAAAAAATAGAGAAAAATAGAGAAAAATAGAGAAGGGACAATGCTACTATCCTTTGCCACACTTGTCCTTCAAAGTAGCACCATAATTTTCATGATAGAGAGTCTCTTGTCTTGTCACTTTCATATATACTAGTGGGAATTTTTCATTATAGAACTTGGCTTGTATATTCCAACAATGGGCCTCCTCAAGTGCCCTAGGTCTTCATGAGCAAGCAAGTTGGATGCACACCCACTTAGTTTCTTTTGTTGAGCTTTCATACATTTATAGCTCTAGTGCATATGTTGCATGGCAATCCCTACTCCTTGCATTAACATAAATCGATGGGCATCTCCATAGACCATTGATTAGCCTCGTTGATGTGAGACTTTCTCCTTTTTTGTCCTCTCCACATAACCCCCATCATCATATTCTATTCCACCCATAGTGTTATGTCCATGGCTCGCGCTCATGTATTGCGTGAAAGTTTATACGTTTGAGATTACTAAATTATGAAACAATTGCTTGGCTTGTCATCGGGGTTGTGCATGATGAGAGCATTCTTGTGTGACGAAAATGGAGCATGACTGAACTATATGATTTTGTAGGGATAAACTTTCTTTGGCCATGTTATTTTGAGAAGACATAATTGCTTAGTTAGTATGCTTGAAGTATTATTATTTTTATGTCAATATGAACTTTTATCTTGAATATTTCGGATCTGAATATTCATACCACAATTAAGAAGAATTACATTGAAATTATGCCAAGTAGCACTCCGCATTAAAAATTATCTTTTTTATCATTTACCTATCGAGGACGAGCAGGAATTAAGCTTGGGGATGCCTGATACGTCTCCAACGTATCTATAATTTTTTATTGCTCCATGCTATATTATCTACTGTTTTGGACATTATTGGGATTTATTATCCACTTTTATATTATTTTTGGGACTGACCTATTAACCGGAGGCCTAGCCCAGAATTGATGTTTTTTGCCTATTTCAGAGTTACGCAGAAAAGGAATATCAAACGGAGTCCAAACGGAATGAAACCTTCGGGAACGTGATTTTTAGGAAGATTATGATACAGGAGACTTGGACCCTACGTCGAGAAACAAAAGAGGAGGCCACGAGGTAGGGGGCGCCCCCCCCCCCCCAAGGCGCGCCCTCTACCCTCGTGGGCCCCCTGTTGCTCCACCGACGTACTCCTTCCTCCTATATATACCTACGTACCCCCAAACGATCAAATGAGGAGCCAAAACCCTAATTCCACCGCCGCAACCTTCTGTACCCACGAGATCCTATCGTGGGGCTTGTTCCGGAGCTCCGCCGGAGGGGGCATCCATCATGGAGGGCTTCTACATCATCACCAAAGCCTCTCCAATGAAGTGTGAGTAGTTTAGCTCAGACCTTCGGGTCCATAGTTAGTAGCTAGATGGCTTCTTCTCTCTTTTTGGATCTCAATACAATGTTCTCCCCCTCTCTCGTGGAGATCTACTCGATGTAACCTTCTTTTTGCGGTGTGTTTGTTGAGATCGATGAATTGTGGGTTTATGATCAAGATTATCTATGAACAATATTTGAATCTTCTCTGAATTCTTTTATGTATGATTGGTTATCTTTGCAAGTCTCTTCGAATTATCAGTTTGGTTTGGCCTACTATATTGATCTTTCTTGCAATGGGAGAAGTGCTTAGATTTGGGTTCAATCTTGCGGTGTCCTTTCCCAGTGACAGTAGGGGCAGCAAGGCACGTATTGTATTGTTGCCATCGAGGATAACAAGATGGGTTTTTTATCATATTGCATGAATTTATCCCTCTACATCATGTAATCTTGCTTAAGGCGTTACTCTATTTTCATGAACTTAATACTCTAGATGCATGCTGGATAGCGGTCGATGAGTGGAGTAATAGTAGTAGATGCAGGCAGGAGTCAGTCTACTTGTCTCGGACGTGATGCCTGTATACATGATCATACCTAGGTATTCTCATAACTATGCTCAATTCTGTCAATTTCTCAACAGTAATTCGTTCACCCACCGTAAAATACTTATGCTCTTGAGAGAAGCCACTAGTGAAACCTATGGCCCACGGGTCTATCTTTATCATATTAATCTTCCAACACTTAGTTATTTCTTTTGCTTTTTACTTTGCTTTTATTTTACTTTGCATCTTTATCACAAAAATACCAAAAATATTACCCTATCATATCTATCATATCTCACTCTCGTAAGTGACCGTGAAGGGATTGGCAACCCCTTAACGCATTGGTTGCGAGGAGTTATTTGTTTTGTGTAGGAACGAGGGACTCGCGCGTAGCCTCCTACTGGATTGATACCTTGGTTCTCAAAAATTGAGGGAAATACTTACACTACTTTGCTGCATCATCCTTTCCTCTTCAAGGAAAACCAACGCAGTGCTCAAGGGGTAGCAGTATCACACCCCGAGTATGTTGATTTCAATAGTGATGAAGATGATTTGCTAGGTGGTGATGATTTACTTGTTGACAACTCTAGTGATGAAAACTATGATAAAATTGCTACTAATCATGCTAATCAAGTTGAAATGAATGACGATGATAAGAAGGAGATTGAGTGTCTAACTAAAGAACTAAACACTCTTAAGTTGGTTCATGAAACTATCTTAGAGGATCATCGAGAGCTTTTAAAGACTCATGAGAAGCTATGCTTTGAAAAGCTCAATCTAGAGCAAGAGCATGGGTTCTTAAAAGCAATTAGTGATGATCTTCGTAAGAGAAGTTTTTCTTAGATTGCCAAGCGTTTACTCTTGTCTACTTATATGCCACAAGTAAAATCTATCAACAAGAGCAAGAAAGATTCTTCTTCTAGTAGTAACAATAATCATGTTAAATCCAATATTGTCGCTTCTAGTAGTTCTCTTGATTCCACTAATGATTCTCTTAGCCAAGTTACACTTGAGCAAGAAAACAGCTTATTGAAGGGAATTATAGAGAAAGGTGTTTACAAGAGCCTTGCCGAAAGTAAGCAATTTGAGGAAATTGTACTCAAGCAAGGAAGGCACCAGAAGAATCAAGGTGTTGGTTTTGAACGCAAGTTCAATGCCAATGGAGTTGAGTGGGAAGAAGATCAATACCCCAAGGCGAAGTTTGTTCCTCAACAAGAGAAGTATGATCCCACTTCTTTCAAAAGAACACAAGCACAAGACGATCTTCCACAAGACCACAAGCTAAAAGGCAAGGGCAAGCTTCAAGAGGAGATTGATGCATTTGAAGAAGCTCCTAAGGCCTTGGTCAAGTGGGTTCCCAAGACTACATCATGTTCTATTTCATCAAGTACGACTACAACTCCAAGGATTCCCGTCAAGATGATGTGGATCCCGAAGAAGAAGAACTAGAGTGTTCTTGAGGGTGACTCGCCAACATACTTCACTCATAATCATTTTGGCAAGAACAAGTGCAAACAACTTCCATATCTTGCACTAGTTAGAGGAGTCACAAACCCTCTTGTTGGTAAGACAAGGGACAAGTTAACCTAATGCTTTCATGGACAACATCATGTGTGAATTTCACTCTATGTCTATGGATATCCTTGTGTGTTCCTTGTGGGCCTAACCCTTGTAGGTATTGAAAGTGCAACTCACTCCAAAGGATTGCTCCAAATGATCTACATCAACATTGAGCATCTACATCTTCAACACCTACATGAAGTCGTCATCGACAAAACCCAAGGTTAGTGCATCCCTCTTAGGGGGGATATCACATCTAGGGGGAGCTTTGCTCTAAGAATTGAGCTAAAGCAACTCTAATGGTGTGAACACAACAATGCTTTTATGTAAAAGTGATAACCCCACTTGTGCTTAAACGATGAGTATGACCTACGATCAAATGTTCTCATTTGACTCCTCAATGAATATACTCATATATAGATGACCTAGTCATCGCCAAATTGCTTGATAGATGCTGGAGTGTTTGTGCACACTTTGTCACATATTTTATTTGCTAACTTATTGTGTGAGCATGTTGGTTGCATATTTTTCCCATTCGAGGACATCCATTTGTTGCTTTGTTTGTTTGGCTTTTCCTTTTGCCAAATGGATGGACAAGAATGCCTAAGAACTCCCTCTAGCTATCTATGATTTTTCTCGTGTCAAACTCTATTCATGCTACATCACAAAGTTTGATCAAGTCGAATTCGGACCCTCCGGGTGAGGAGCACTCGGAGTCACCGATCCATCAAGGGTTTAATTTCCAGAACTTCTTAGTGCATTCGGTCTGACCGATCCATCCATTCGATCATACCGAGTTCATTAAGTCGTTCTAGGTTTTAATGTCAGTGCAACCGATTTGAACCCTTCAGTCACACCGAGTTGCAGCAACCGCTTGCGATTCTACATCTCGGTGCCACCGAGTCGTTCCACTCTATCACACCGACAGAGTCTGGATATATATACCCATGGGATGAAAATTTGGAAATTCCTCCAAACGCTTCACCCGCACCTGTCCAGCTCTGTCGACTCGAGGTCTCCGGATCGTCTCCTCATCGCCAGCAACCTCCTGTCGCTAGTCTCCGCCCCCGTTGTCACCGTAGCGAGTTCATCACCAAGTTAGGGTATGAACTCATCTCCTTGTGCAATCTTTAACTCCGATTCTTGCACTAAGGACAATGCCATGATTCTTGCCACGATTGAAATAGTTCTATCCAACTAAAACATCCTCTAGATTATTTTTGATCCAAAAACTTAGGGTTAGGTTTCCGCCGGACTCATCTCGGACTGACCGATTTGAAAGATTCGGTCTCACCGGTTTAGCCCAGGCCATTGCACATGTACTACTCGGTCTGACCGAAGTGTACAAATCGGTGTGACCGAGTTTACTTTCTCAGTGAAACCCTAGCATCTCAGAGTCACCGAACTGCGCCTCGGTCTGACAGATTTCACATGTATAGACTCTAAAGTTGCTTTAGTGTCACCGAGTTTGTCATATCGGTAGCTCCGAAATGCTTTCTGCAGAAAACTAAAACTAAGTTTTTGAGTCATTCCTTTTGCCAAAACAGCTGTACTTTGTGATGCTCATCCACTCTACCTATACCCATCTGTTCACAGGGTCAGTTTCAGCCATGTCAGATCAGAGTGACAGTCAGAACAGGTCAGAGGAGCACGAGAATCTCAGTGAGGGCACTAGTCCCTCAAGCAGCTATGATGATGGAAGCAGAAGCACACCAAGCAATCTGCCTAAGGCTGCTACTAGGCAGAGGAAGAAGGGAACCTCAGGTTCTGAAGATGAGGACTATATTGCTGATGAGGAGGTCACTTCTAAGAAGAAGTTGATCAAGAAAGAACAAGTTGTTGCTGCTGCTACTATTGGCATCAAGCCAGGAATGAAAGTAAAGTCTCCAGCCAGAAGAGTCCCAATGTCCAAACCCAGGAAAGTTCCAACAAAAGAAACTATGAAGTTCACCATTGGGTAGTCTGATGATGATGAGGCAGTTGGAGATGGAAAGAAAAGAAATAAAGCTAGAACCACCACTGCCAAAGTGCCTGGATACCCTTCTATGAGGCAAAGTGATGATGAGGAAGATGAAGAAGCTGTTGCACCTCCACCTAAGACACAGAAACTTATGGGTGATGCAATTAAGTCTGGGGCTACCTCATCCAAGCCCAAGACAGCTCCAAAAGCAAACTACACCCAAGAGATCTACCAGGAACATCCCTTCTGCAGAGAAGAACAAGGCCCCAGTGCCTGAAGTTGAAGAAGAGGAAGAGCCACAAGTGCTCAGAAAACTCAAGCCCAAGATACCTGATCATGATGACAACCATCCCATTACTGAAAACATGAATTTGAGGAAAGATGCAGGTCTCATACTATGGAGGCAATCAGATCCTTATGCAACAAGGAGAAGAACTGATGTGGATTACAGGTTCCACACTAAGGAACAACAGGACTTCTATGAGACAGTCCTCCTAGACAAGAAGCCCATAGTGAGTGATATGAGATGGGTTGACTATACATTCATTGATGAGAATGAAGATCACTTTCCTACAGTTCATGAGAGCTTCAGAATGAATGGAGTTGACAAGTTTGTTGGTCAGAAATTGACCAAATGGAATGATGAGATGGTGATGCAGTTCTATTCCACTGCACAAGATTGTCTGGATGACATAGGGTACTAGGTACCAATCTTCCATTGCTGAGTGGGCTGAGCTAATCCATGCTCCTGAAGAGGCTGAGGATGACACCGATGTCTATGCCAAGCCCAGGAAATACCACAACTCCATGGCACACATGTACACGGAGATACCAGATGCTGCCTTGGACACACACAAATTTGGCTCAGTTTACTATCTGTTGTTAGGACTGCCAACAACCAACACTATTATGAGGCACACTTTTTTGCCCAAGTCTGGAGATGACAAGATGATCGGAGGGCATTCAATCAACTTGCTTCACATGTTTGTTGTGCTAGAGAAGTTCAAGGTGATGACCTTGATTGTTGAAAGAGTTAAGAGGACTACAGCAGATCAGAAGAGATCATGTGGATATGCCCCACACATTCAGATGCTCATCAACTCCAAGGTGGGCACATGCACATATCTGCTAGATAGAGAGTACCTTCCCCTGATGCCAGACTTTGAGGACAACACAGTCGTCATGGATGCCTCACATCCTACATCTGCAGAGGCTCAGGAGAAGAGAGAGAAGGCAAAGGCAGAAATGGCTTCTAAGATTCCAGATGCATCAGCTGCAAATCCCAAGACCAAGCAGGACCAGCTCAGCTATCTGCTTGAAGCCACAGTAAGGATCTAGAAAGGACTAACCACCCTCATTCAAAACCAAGAAAGTCTTGAGAGAATCATTGAAACAAAGTTTTATGATCTAGACTTGAAGGTCATACAGATTTAGACTGTAGTTGAGCAACTCCAAGAAGAAGCAGAGGAGAGGAAGATCTACCACAGATGCTTATCAGAGGGTGCCTAGAGCACAAAGGTCTGCAGGTGTGCCAGTCAGTGACACAAGGGCCACAACTTCAGCAACTGCAGCCATAGCCTCAGTTTCCCCTCCAGTGGCAACCCCTCCAGTTCCTCAGACATGAGCCGAAGTCTTTGCAGATGTTGTCCTCTCCATTCCAACTTCACACTCCGGAGCTCCCGGAGATCGTGCTTAGAGTGCCATATCGCACTATGCATTTTCAAGCTTTTTGGTAACTTGTTGCCAAAGGGGGGAGAAAGTGTATAGATCATAGGCTTCGAGAGAGAGTGTGTTTTGCTTCTTATTTGTCTCTCTTGCTACTTATTTGCTCGTGTGTTTGCTACTTATTTGTGCTTGTGTGTGAGATACTCTTATGATCATGTGGTTGATCATACTATGCTTTAATATGTGTGCTTGAATGATGCTATCTTATTACTTGTGTATGATCAATCATATTTGTCTTGGTGATGAGTGCATGTTATTTATATTCTATAATTTTGAGCGCTCCACCAAGATGTATGTGACATGGAAGAGTAACCCATGATCCTAATCGATTGTGCATTTGCATTCAAAAGCAAATCATAAATAATGCACAAATTTAGGGGGAGCTCTTGTTTATCACATACTTCTCAAAGCAATGATATGTTTCATTCTTATTATCATTTGTTGAAGCTTTTATCTATATGTTGTCATCAATTACCAAAGAGGGGGAGATTGAAAGTGGAACTAATCCCTGCGTGGTTTTGGTAATTCATAACAACATATAGCTCACTGAACTAATATCCTTTCAAGTTGATTATTTCAGAGAGTTCAATGATTGGCATGGCATGGACTAGAGATTTGGACCCCTCAAAATGCTAAGGACAAATATTGACAAAAGCTCAAGACTCTTCATTTCTATTTTAAGTGATACAAGATCACGTTGAGTCCATAGGAAAAGCCAATACTATTAAAAGGGGATGAGTTGTTGCTTAATGGTATACTTGCTCAAAATGCTTAGTGATATGCTCCAAAGCCCTCAGCCACTTTACCAAATCCAAATATGTCCTAAACTTAAAGTCAAACTTGGCCCCACTGATTTGATTCATCCGGCGCCAACGAGTTCAGTTGACATAGCCATAGCCAGAAACCCTAATCAGTTCGGTCTCACCGATAGGGATCTCGGTCTCACCAAGATGGGATTGCAAACTCTCTGTTTCCCTTCATAACGTTTTGGTCTCACCGAAATGAGCGATCGGTCCCACCGAGTTCACAGTGCAAACTCTCTGTTTCCCTTTCGTAACGTTTTTGTATCACCCAAAGGAGTGATCGGTCCAACCGAGTTTTCCTAACCAACTCTCTGTTAACCTATTACTGAAATCGCTCCCACCGAGTTCATGTAATCGGTCAAACCAAGATGAGGTTTTTCCCTAACCCTAGCTCATCGGTCCCACCGAGTTGATCATGTCGGTCCCACCGGAAAGCATAATTTTCACATTATGAGTTGAATCGGTCTCACCGAGTTCATATATTCGGTCTGACCGAGTTGGCTTAATTATGTGTAACGGTTAGATTTTGTGTGGAGGCTATATATACCCCTCCACCCTCCTCTCCATTAGAGAGAGAGCCATCAGAACGTGCCTACAGTTCCAGCATATATTTTCTAAGAGAGAACCACCTACTCATGTGTTGAGATCAAGACATTCCAATCCAACCACAAGAATCTTGATCTCTAGCCTTCCCCAACTTGCTTTCCACTCAAATCATCTTTCCACCATAGCCAAATCTGTGAGAGAGAGTTGAGTGTTGGGGAAACTATCATTTGAAGCACAAGAGCAAGGAGTTCATCATCAACAAACCATCTATTATCTTTTGGAGAGTGGTGTCTCCTAGATTGGTTAGGTGTCACTTGGGAGCCTCCGTCAATATTGTGGAGTTGAACCAAGGAGTTTGTAAGGGCAAGGAGATCGCCTACTTCGTGAAGATCTACCCAAGTGAGGAAAGGTTGCTTCTTCATGGACCAAGTGAAGCAAGTCCTTCTTGGGCGATGGCCATGGTGGGACAGACAAGGTTGCTTCTTCGTGGACCCTTCGTGGGTGGAGCCCTCTGTGGACTCACGCAAATGTTACCCTCTGTGGGTTGAAGTCTCCATCAACGCGGATGTACGATAGCACCACCTATCGGAACCACGCCAAAAATCTCCATGTCTACATTGTGTTTGCCCTTCCAAACCCCTCCCTTTACCTTCATATGCAATGTTTTACATTTCGCTGCTATACTCTTAGAATTGCATGTGTAGGTTGATTGCTTGACTTGTGCTAAGTTGTTAAAATCTGCCAATACTTAAAATTGGGAAAAGGCTAGATTTTTATTTGGTCAAGTAGTCCCCCCCCCCGCCCTCTAGACCTACTTTCGATCCTACACTTTTGCTATTGATGTTGTCACAACTAGTACAAACTTATTGCTATCACTACCACCGTTACCGTTACTGTTACCGCTACTATCAAAACTATCATATTACTATGCTACTGATCATATTGCTGCAGATAATTAATCTCTAGGTGTGGTTGAATTGACAACTCAGCTGCTAATACTTGCAAATATTCTTTGGCTCCCCTTGTGTCGAATCTGTAAATTTGGGTTGAATACTCTACCCTTGAAAATTGTTGCGATCCCCTATACTTGTGGCTTATCAAGAACTTTTTCTGGCGCCGTTGCCGGGGACCATAGCTATATTTCTTGAGTCACTTGGGATTATTATCAATTTATCACTATGAAGAATCTGAAGGATACAAAAACCAAGATCGTTCCCTCTAGGATGAGGGGAGGTAAGGAACTGCCATCACACTGTGCACTTGATTCACCTTCTGTTTTGAGTATACTTGCAACACCACCACATGCTATTAATCCTGATATGTCGCAAGTTATTGATGATGCTACTTCTATAAATACTACTCATGATGATGCTAGTATCTTGCTTGATGATGGTGTGCCACTAGGTGATTTTCTTGATGAACAAACTGCTAGAGCTAAAGATATTGAGAATGCTGAAATTGTTGAAACTAATAAAATCCTGAAACTGAAAATCTTGAAACACCTATTAGACCTAGCTCTCCTAGATATGAATTGCCTAAGGTACTTAGGTTATGTTATGGATGAGGAGACAGCTAGACATTTTCTTGCTTTGAATGATAGAGATGATCTTAAGAAATTAAGATGCAAACTGAAAGAGAAATCTTTGAATGCTAGAATGAAATGTGATCCTAAGTTTGCTACTTCACCTATCTTTGTTGATGATAAGGATTATGAATTCTCTGTCGACCCAGAGTTAATTACTTTGGTTGAATCTGATCCTTTCCATGGTTATGAAACTGAAACTGTTGTGGGGCACCTTACCAAATTGAATGATATAACTACCCTTTTTGCTCATGAGGATAAAATTCGCTATTACAATATTCTCAAATTATTTCCGTTCTCATTAAAGGGTGATGCTAAGATATATTATAGTACTCTTGCTCCTGGTTGCGTGCATAGTCCCTAGGATATGATTTATTACTTCTCTGAAAAATATTTTCCTGCTCATAAGAAACATGCTGCCTTACAAGAAATATTTAACTTTGTGCAAATTAAAGAAGAGAGTCCCCCACAAGCTTGGGGGAGGCTTCTCCAATTGCTTAATGCTTTGCCGGATCATCCTCTTAAGAAAAATGAAATACTTGATACCTTCTATAATTGACTAACCGATGTTTCTAGGGACTTCCTAGATAGTTGTGTTGGTTGTGTTTTCAGGGAACGAACTGTTGAACAAGCTAAGGAATTATTGAATAATATATTAAAATACTATGATTATTGGACTCTTCCTAGACCACCGCATAAACCCACTCCAAAGAAGAGGGGTATCTTATATCTCAGTCCGGAAGATATGCAAGAGGCAAAGAAATCTATGAAGGAAAAAGGTATTAAAGCAGAGGATGTTAAAAATTTACCTCCTATTGAAGAGATACATGGACTTGACACACCTAAACCCGGGCAAACGTCGGGCCGGTTCAGGTTTTGGGCCGGGCTTGTAAAAGCCCGACCTTCATTTCTCAAGCCCGATCCCGGCCCGAAGCCCGAAATACTCCCTATTTTCAAGCCCGAGCCCGGCCCGAAATCAAGCCCGAAGCCCGAAAGCCTGGCCCGAACGTTGTTTTTCAGTGTACGCACGTGCAAGCCCGGCCCGAAGCCCGAAAGTCCGGCCCGAAATACAGGAAAAGTGAAGCCTGATCCCGGACCGAACTATCTTCCGGGCAGCAAAACTAGGCCCGAGCCTGGCCCAAACGTCAAGCCCGGTCCGGCCCGGTCCGGGTTTTTCGGGTCGGGTCGTCGGGCCGGGCTGCCCATGCCCAGGTTTAGACACACCACCACCCAAGTTGGTAGAGGTAAATTCTTTAATGAAATTTACTGAAAGGGACAATCCTTATAATATGCATCCTAGTCAATGCCTTCATGAGTTTGATAATTACATTAGAAAGCAAGATCACTTCAGTGAAAATGTTATGAAACAATTGAAATATAGTTCTGATATGATTGCTCGCTTGAGTGACTTGTTTTTTAGAGTCTCCAATGATGTTAGAGGTGTAGGAAAACATGCTTCTATGGTTCAAACTCAACTAGAACAAGTTGCTAAATATCAAAGAGAATTGCTTGATGTAATGAATAATAATATAAATGACTTTGTTGTTAGAGTAGCAACTAGAGGAGGTAAAATGACTCAGGAACCACTTTATCCAGAGGAACATCCTAAAAGAATTGAACAAGACTCTCAAAGAATTAACATTGATGCACCTAGTCCTTCTAAAAAGAAGAAGAAAAAGAAAAATGATAGGACTTTGCATGCCTCCAGTGAACCTGAAATAGAAAAACCTCCTAATAATGATAATGATGTTTCTATCTCTGATGCTGAAACTCAATCTGGTAATCAACATTCACCTAGTGATAATGAAAAAGATAATGATGATGTTCATGAAGGTACTCAACTAGACAATGATAAACAACGACAATGATGTTGAGATAGAACCAACTGTTGATCTTGATAACCCACAATCTAAAAATAAAAGATATGATAAAAGATACTTTGTTGCTAGAAAACATGGAAGGGAAAGAGAACCATGGGTTCAAAACCCATGCCCTTTCCACCTAAATCAACTAAGAAGAAAGATGATGAAGAATTTGAACGCTTTGCTGAAATGCTTAGGCCAGTCTTTTTGCGCACATGTTTGACTAGTATATTAAAGATGGCCCCTTATGCAAAATATATGAAATACATCATCTCTAATAAAAGAAAAATACCGGAAGCTGAAATCTCCACTATGCTTGCTAATTATTCTTTTAAGGATGGAGTACCTAAAAGACTTGGAGATCCGGGAATACAAACTATACCTTGCTCCATAAAAAGAAATTATGTGAAAAATGCTTTGTGTGATTTAGGAGATGGTGTTAGTGTTATGCCTTTCTCTTTATATAAAAGACTTGATTTGAATAAACACACACCTACTGAAATATCTTTGCAGATGGCTGATAAATTAACTGCCATACCTATTGATATTTGTGAGGATATGCCCGTTGTTGTTGCAAATGTTACTATTTTAACTGACTTTGTTATACTTGAGATGCCCAAGGACGACAACATGTCGATTATCCTTGGTAGACCCTTCTTGAATACTGCAGGGGCTGTTATTGATTGCAATAAAAGCAAGGTCACTTTTCATATCAATGGTAATGAGCATACGGTGCACTTTTCGAAGAAACAATTCCAAGTGAATGGTATTAATATTATTGAAAAATCTCCGACACTCACTATTGGAAGTTTTCAATTACCTCTACCTACTGCCAAAAAGAAATACGAAATGCTTATTGTTGGGGACATGCATATCCCCATTGAGGTAACTTCGTATTTTATGAAAGTTCTTCGGTTTCATGCTAATCGAAAGTGGTTGTTAATAAGACTTGATCAACCTTATTAATGGATCATTTTTTAGAGGTATGAAGTTGATGAATTTGTTAGAATTAATCTAAGGTCACTGTCGATCTACCGAGGACCAAGCAATCACACGAGGCACAACACCGAAGTTAGTTAACGAGGTTCACCGATATGGCTACATCCCCGGGCATGACTACAGGCGCTCCTCCTTGTTCGCACACGAACACATCACCGTGTACCCTCGACGCCGGGGGTGATGCACCGCAGCTCACGTTGAAGGAGACCCGACCGGCAGCGTGATATGCAGGACAGCCGGCAGATGCTTTTGTAGACCTGAAACCCCACACGCCCGGGAGGGACCCCGTCAGGGCAAGCAGCGGCTATGGGTTGCCCTAGGTCGATCTGATGCATGAGAGTTAGGATACATATGTTGTATCTTACTAGTATCATAGAAGTTGAAGCATGTAAATTACTTTGAATCGGCCTATGCACGTAATTAGATGCATTATTTAAAAAACTAGGGCTGACCGATAGAGTATACTCATTAAACGATCTAGTAACACCATATGAATTATTTGCATCTACAATAGGGAGTTGGGTATTGATATTACATTTGTAGATTGCAAACCCTAGATGATGATCTCTTCGTAGCAAGAACGGTTTGGAGACCATTCAAAGATTCGTCCCCAGCAGAGTCGCCAAAAAGTGTGTTCACACACGAACACGTCATCGTGTACCCTCGACGCCGGGGATGATGCACCGCAGCTCACGTTGAAGGAGACCCGACTAGCAGCGCGATACGCAGGACAGCCGGCAGATGCTTTTGTAGACCCAAAACCCCACACGCCTGGGAGGGACCCCGTCAGGGCGCGGCGGCTATGGGTTGCCCTAGGTCGACCTGATCGCCCCTAGGGCCTCGAAGTTCACCGCCCTGCAAACGAAGAACGAGAAGAAGAAGAAGAATAGTGGGAGAAGGTAAAGGTAAAGATAAAAAGTGGTAGATGAATTGATTGATTGTGTGTTGTTCAATCAGCCATCACCTCTTGTCAATATAAGAGGAGGATGGACTTCTTGTACAAGAAAAGGACTCCAAATCATGTCCAAATCACGTCCAAATCTTTCCAAAATTAACCGGACTCAGATTTAGGTAAGTCTGGGACATTAGTTCGGTTTTTAACTCTCAGAAGCCACAAACGACCTCAGATGAAGATGTGCCCAGAAGAAAATTTATCCGTTTCGACGAGACGAACAACTTTCATGTTGAACGTTTTCGATTCGAGGCCATCTTCAGGGCCGAATCGCTCGGCAAGACAGCCGAGTGGTGGCGCTACCCATCAGACATCATGTCTCGTGAGGCGCGCCATATGTAGCCTCCTGGTAGGGCTGTACTCGAATGGCTCTAACTTTTGCATACGATCTCGAATTTAGATGATTTTTATATCAAAATCGACTGTTTCGACGAGACGAAGACAAATCGTGTAGAAAGTTTTTCCATTTGAGGTCGTCTTGGGAGCTTAATCTGCCAAAATGTACTCGGAATATAAGATCTTAGTACTTTGAGCATATTTTCGGCCTTCGAAATGAAATCGGACGGCGATGGCCCAAACTTCAAAGATGTTCATATCAAAAATACAGAACTCTTTCATGTAGATCACTTCTCTATTTGAGGCCATCTTAAACAAGTTTTTGACCGTGCCAAAATCTGGTGTCAACACATGCCCCCCTATTTTTCGGCAAAGCTTGTGTGCCGAAAAATAACTTGCACATAGCTTGCTCTAAGGACGATGTCAACACTCCATCGGCCATTTTGCATGTTCTTAAGACGATAAGTTTATATCGGCCATTGCTTGTGTGAATCTTTTGATGCAAGCTTGGGTGAAACTTTCTCAACTTCATTAATCCGACTATAAAGTTCCATAGATATGCATGTCAAAATCATCCATCAACCATATTGTCCACCCTTCTGCTAGGATCTTGCAGATAATCAACAATGAACTTTCTCGAATCCTTGCTTTCGCCAACATAAAAATTTCATTAGTAGCCGAAGCAGTGGGTTTTGGTTCGGCCTTACCTACGTTGGCAAGAATAAGCATTGACTATTGATAGATATATGCAATACACCATGATCAACATAGTAGCCAGATGCTTGTTGTGCCAACTCATTTGCTCTTCAATTGTCATGTCTAGATATATGAGTAGTATTAAAGCAACCCAAGGTAAAATTTACATCTAGACATACCTCAAGATAATTTAAAAGTGATTCGTCAAAACATTGATAACCCTTGGATATTTGTTGCACTATACTAATAACGAATCACCAAAAGCCTCACTATGTAAATCACCTATAGCAAGGAAAAGCTCCAATTCAAATAATAATGCATATTCGGCTTTGATCATTTGTGCATATATATTTTAAGCGGCATGAGGCTTCACAGAATAGCACCATAAGGAGATATATAAACAACACCAACACCTTGACCATTGCTACAAATTTAATCATCAATATATAATCACCATGGTCCTAGAGAGATAAAGCTAAAATTAGTATTATGCATGATGTCAATATGATGATCAATAAAAAAATCAACCATGATTTGGCTTTACGTAAATTCTGAAAACTAATAAGCCAAAGCACACCCAATCAAAACGTAAGTCCACTTTGCATTTTTAGTGAATTGGTCTATGCATTATATCTTCAATGCCATCAATTTGACAAATTTCTATGCAAGCACTTATCTCAAACTCTACTCAAACTAAAGACGATGTTAGAATACCACACCGACCATTCTTAGATATATTCTTAGGGCGATAGATAAATATCGGCCATTACCATGAGGTCTATGTAGAATCACCCACCAAAGCATGAATAGTTGTCGGTGTACTAAAGTAGGGGTACCTTAGTATCCCGAACATGTGCACGGGCAGTCATAGCACCCCGCGGCAAGGCTTGCCAGGCGATCGCCAAGACTCTCCGTGGTCCCTTTTTTGGGCCATCCAAGAACAAACTATTTGAGCCAAGGCCCCGGCAGGAGGAGCCTGCCGGGAAGGCCACCCGAAGAGAGCAAGGCCCCGGCAAGAGGAGCTTGCCGGGACAACCGCTCGAAGCACAAGACCCCGGCAAGAGGAGCTTGCCGGGAAGGCCAGCCACGGCACGACAAGGACCTTGCCACGGCGCGTCCCGCGCTCCGGCAAGGCCCGGTGAGCGACAAGCTCCCGGGCGCGACAAGATATCCACCACGGCAAGGCGTTTGCCGCGGAAAGTTACCACCCCATGCCTGCGCTCCAGCTCACCCACCAACGTGTCGCTCTGGGGGCATTCCAGGCGCACATGGCGGGAGGTTGTGTAGCCAGGGGCATGCGGTGGCGAAGCGAAGCTGACAGAGTAGCCATCGTGGCAAACGGTGGCGCTCCTGACGGTCCACTTCCCTGCACCGTCTGGGCGACGCGGACGGGCATTTAATGCCCTTGTCCCCCACCGTCAGAGTTAGGTATGATAGCACTGTACAGCCACTGTGCAGGCAGCTGTACCCACTACAGCATTCTCCCATTTTTGCCCCCACCTGCGCTGCCACCTGTGGGTAACCCCTTGAGCATATAAAAGGAGGCCCCATGCGCACGTAGGAGGAGGAGGACACCCATCGCCACGCTCGGTCTCGCCAGCGGCTCATGTGTACTGTATCACCACGCGCTCCCGAGCAAGAACACAATACAATCCACAAAGCAGCAGTAGGGTTTTACGCATCCTTGCGGCCCGAAGCTGGGTAAAATCCCTTGTGTGCATCGCCTCGATCTGCTCTTTGTGCAACCTCCGCCCCCCGCCGAACCAGTAAGGGGCTCGGTCCCCATAGGTGTTCGAGGAAGCCGATTCCCCCCGACATCTTTGGCGCGCCAGGTAGGGGGCGTCGAAGTTGTGCGAACCTGATCCTGCGTCTGCACCAGCTAGATCTCCATCATCTTCGTCGACATGCCACCGAAGAAGAAGGCTCCGGAGGTGGCTGGTCCGCCCGCGTCGAACCCACCGCCCCTGGAACAAGCGGGTGGTGGGGACGGCACCGGCGATGGAACGGGCGCCACCGAGCCAGCTCATGGCGCCACGGCATCCGAACATACGCCGACACCTCTCGGCGCAGGTAAGCCCTGGTATGACCAGGCAGCCTCTCGCCCCATCCCGTGGAGCGGGGACAGTTAGCCCCACAGATCTCGCATGTGGTCCACCTCGAGTGTTCACTCACGCTGAGCTCAAGCGAGAGCAGCTGCGTCGAGATGATGCGCTGCTCCTCGAGGAGGACCGTCTTCAGGCCGCTGTGCGAGCTGCTCGCTACCAGCAAGCTTTGCGCCGCTTTTATAGCCGCCAAGTTAGTGCCAGAAGTTTCGAGAAAGTGGGAAGGCCCTTACCGGGTGAGACGAGTCACGAGGCCCGGCGCTGTCCGCCTCGAGACCGAAGATGGCACTCCGGTGAGAAACTCCTGGAATATTGAGCATCTTCGTAAGTTTTACCCGTAAGACGCGGTTGTCGGGCCCCGCCCGGCAACCAACCTTTTGTACAAGTCTTGCCGCAGTTGCATGTAATCCTTTGTACAAAGCCAGGCGCAGACCCTAAGCAGCAGAAATGAAGCGCTGGCGCCCTAAGTTTTAGCATGCATGCTGAGTCGAGTCTCGTCCTTGGTTAGGGTTGATAGTGCCTAACAGCTGCTAACCCCTAGCTTAGAGGTCGAGTCTGCGTCCTTTTTCCTGTTCCTTCGTTTCCTTTGGTTCGCAGGGTTTTGTACATCCTGGCCAGACCGCTTAAGGGCGAAGAGGAGAAGAAGGGCGGGCCAGCATCTGGTCCCCGGCAAGCCAGTATTGCCGGGGGCTGCAAGTACGAAGATTCGCCCGCAGCAAGCCAAAGTTGCTGGGGGCTGCAATCCCAGATAAGTTTTCACATCCCTTGTCATGCATTCTCTTATGGACCGTGGAATACAAAAACCTTGTTCCCTCCTAAAAGCTATCGTGCTCCCTTAACGGCAGGCCCCAGAGCGCGTTCCTGGGGCCCGTTTTAGTAGTAGTCGCGGCGGCAAAGGGGCGGAACGAGGGGCCTGAACTCGCTTCATCCCTTCCTCCGCCAAAGGCGTGAGAGAGGTCGAGTGGCGCGGGAAGACGGCAGGGCCTGTTGCCGGGCAAAGGAGTGTCTATCTTAACGATATAAAGGATTCGTTCCTTGGCATGGGTTTTACCCACGGGACAAGTGGCCCGGCAAACATCCCCTTTTCATTAAAAACATTCCGCTCAGGTACAGTTCAGAGAGAATGAAAAACATGAAAAGATGGGATTACAAGTTCTAAACACAGCTAAGGCCCGAGGGCTTACAGATTGAAAAAAGATAAGATGCCCGTAATCCCTTTCTTGTCTCTCTCCTCGGGAGGTAGGACAAGGAGGCGAAAAGGGCGAAAGGGACGCCTAGGCGAGCTACGGGTGGCAGAAGACACCAACAGAACGCCCCAGGGGCTCCGGAGGCTGGATGGTGGCGGAGGCGCCGGAGATGGAGCTCGAAGATGAGGCAGCGGGACGTCAACACGCTGCCGGGGGCACCTAGCCCTCGTACTCCGAGTTGACGGCCTTGCCGCCAGTCCTCCTCCTCTTCCGCAGCCTCGCCACTCCAGCCGCCCGGGAAGACGACCCCGAGAAGCTCAAGGAGCCGGCGACCCGGATGATGGGGCCGCCGGTGCCACACGGAGCTACGACCGGCGCCTAGTCGGACCCGTCATCCCGACGAACGCTGCCCTTGTCATCGCTGTCGCTCCCTTCCTCGTCACTCTCGCTCGAGGAGGAGCTTTCGCTGTCGGAGGAGCTATCCACGCAGCACCGGGCCCGGGGCCTGAAGTCCCCGAAGGCCTTGACGGAGAGGAGATCGCCCTCCATCAACTTAAAATGGAGGGTGAACCCCTCCGTCAAGGTGTGGATACGGGCGAATGTCTTCCACCCTCGGCCAAGATACACTACGCCGGGGGCTGGGAACTCGACGTGGACCCGCGTGCCGCTGATCCCACAGCCCTTCATGCGCAGCCTTAGCGTCTCGGGTTGCTCCATCTCCATTACGCTCGCGAAGGGAGCCGGAAGGTGGAGGCGGCGGCGAGGCGCCCGGCGCAGCCTGATGAAGAACTCGCAAGGATCGTCCCCGAGATGGACCGCCGCGGGAAGAGGGGCCGCTGGCGGAGGCGAGGCCGGCGCGTCGCCTCGCCCGCCTCTTCCCTGAGTGCCGCGACCTCGTCCGCGCCCTTGTCCACGATCTCGCCCCCTCCCCCTTCCCCTTACGGCTGGCTCCGCCACCGCGGGTGTAAGGGGAGGAGGAGCGCGCTGCCTGGCGGCAACCCTCGCCGCCACCGATGAAGGACCCGGATTCCCTTTCTCCATGGCTAATGGAGAGAGGGGGTCAGAGGATGAAGAGAAGAAGGGATGGAGGAGTGTGGGTTCCCGTCGCCCCCTCTTGCTCTTTATAAAGGAGCAGGGTGGCGGCTCGACCGCCCCGCTCATCCAACCAAGACGCAGGGAGGCCAGGCGACTGGGGCCGACCTGCTGCCCCGACCCGCGACGGCCCGGTTCCCTGCCTCCACCGTCCGCAACCCCGGGTGCATGGAAGACGCGTGGCTGACGCGCAGGACCGAGGCGACGGATGAGGCGACCTCTCCCCACCCCGTGATCATGGGAAACGGGCGCCTCGAAAACCGTGCCTCGGCCCCGTCCAGCGAACAAGCCACGCCTCCACGCCTCCCTCCACTTATGGAGCTAGCGCGAACCGTTCCCCCTTTATGGCGACGTGACGTAGGCCTGCGGGCTCAGCCCCGCACATGCCGCCCACGTCACGCACGCCTCTCCCCACGATGCCGCGTTCGACGCGTGCCGTTCGGGGAGGACGTGGTGGGCGCAGAAGCAGATGCAGCGTGACCCAGGCCGCGCGTGCCCGTGCACTGTTTTGGGCCTGGCCCAACAGCGCTCGGCACCGTGTATGGCCCAGGCCCGGGGGCTCCTGTCGGTGTACTAAAGTAGGGGTACCTTAGTATCCCGAACTTGTGCACGGGCAGTCGTAGCACCCCGCGTCAAGGCTTGCCAGGCGATCGACAAGACTCTCCGTGGTCCCTTTTTTGGGCCATCCAAGAACAAAGTATTTGAGCCAAGGCCCGGGCAGGAGGAGCCTGCCGGGAAGGCCACCCGAAGAGAGCAAGGCCCCGGCAAGAGGAGCTTGCCGCGACGACCGCTCGAAGCACAAGACCCCGGCAAGAGGAGTTTGCTGGGAAGGCCAGCCACGGCACGACAAGGATCTTGCCACGGCGCGTCCCGCGCTCCGGCAAGGCCCGGTGAGCGACAAGCTCCTGGGCGCGACAAGATATCCACCGCGGCAAGGCGTTTGCCGCGGCAAGTTACCACCCCGTGCCTGCGCTCCAGCTCACCCACCAACGTGTCGCTCTGGGGGCATTCCAGGCGCACGTGGCGGGAGGTTGTGTAGCCAGGGGCATGCGGTGGCGAAGCGAAGCTGACAGAGTAGCCATCGTGGCAAACGGTGGCGCTCCTGACGGTCCACTTCCCTGCACCGTCTGGGCGACGCGGACGGGCATTTAATGCCCTCGTCCCCCGCCGTCAGAGTTAGGTATGATAGCACTGTACAGCCACTGTGCAGGCAACTGTACCCACTACAGCATTCTCCCATTTTTGCCCCCACCTGCGCTGCCACCTGTGGGTAACCCCTTGAGCATATAAAAGGAGGCCCCATGCGCACGTAGGAGGAGGAGGACACCCATCCCCACGCTCGGTCTCGCCAGCGGCTCGTGTGTACTGTATCACCACGTGCTCCCGAGCAAGAACACAATACAATCCACAAAGCAGCAGTAGGGTTTTACGCATCCTTGAGGCCCGAAGCTGGGTAAAATCCCTTGTGTGCATCGCCTCGATCTGCTCTTTATGCAACCTCCGCCCCCCGCCGAACCAGTAAGGGGCTCGGTCCCCATAGGTGTTCGAGGAAGCCGATTCCCCCCGACATCTTTGGCGCGCCAGGTAGGGGGCGTCGAAGTTGTGCGAACCTGATCCGGCGTCTGCACCAGCTAGATCTCCATCATCTTCGTCGACATGCCACCGAAGAAGAAGGCTCCGGAGGTGGCTAGTCCGCCCGCGTCGAACCCACCGCCCCTGGAACAAGCGGGTGGTGGGGACGGCACCGGCGACGGAACGGGCGCCACCGAGCCAGCTCATGGCGCCACGGCATCCGAACATACGCCGACACCTCTCGGCGCAGGTAAGCCCTGGTATGACCAGGCAGCCTCTCGCCCCATCCCGTGGAGCGGGGACAGTTAGCCCCACAGGTCTCGCATGTGGGCCACCTCGAGTGTTCGCTCACGCTGAGCTCGAGCGAGAGCAGTTGCGTCGAGATGATGCGCTGCTCCTCGAGGAGGACCGTCTTCACGCCGCTGTGCGAGCTGCTCGCTACCAGCAAGCTTTGCGCCGCTTTTATAGCCGCCAAGTTAGTGCCAGAAGTTTCGAGAAAGTGGGAAGGCCCTTACCGGGTGAGACGAGTCACGAGGCCCGGCGCTGTCCGCCTCGAGACCGAAGATGGCACTCCGGTGAGCAACTCCTGGAATATTGAGCATCTTCGTAAGTTTTACCCGTAAGGCGCGGTTGTCGGGCCCCGCCCGGCAACCAACCTTTTGTACAAGTCTTGCCGCAGTTGCATGTAATCCTTTGTACAAAGCCAGGCGCAGACCCTAAGCAGCAGAAATGAAGCGCTGGCGCCCTAAGTTTTAGCATGCATGCTGAGTCGAGTCTCGTCCTTGGTTAGGGTTGATAGTGCCTAACAGCTGCTAACCCCTAGCTTAGAGGTCGAGTCTGTGTCCTTTTTCCTGTTCCTTCGTTTCCTTTGGTTCGCAGGGTTTTGTACATCCTGGCCAGACCGCTTAAGGGCGAAGAGGAGAAGAAGGGCGGGCCAGCATCTGGTCCCCGGCAAGCCAGTATTGTCGGGGGTTGTAAGTACGAAGATTTGCCCGCGGCAAGCCAAAGTTGCCGGGGGCTGCAATCCCAGATAAGTTTTCGCATCCCTTGTCATGCATTCTCTTATGGACTGTGGAATACGAAAACCTTGTTCCCTCCTAAAAGCTACCGTGCTCCCTTACAGGCAGGCCCCAGAGCGCGTTCCTGGGGCCCGTTTTGGTAGTAGTCGCGGCGGCAAAGGGGCGGAACGAGGGGCCCGAACTCGCTTCATCCCTTCCTCCGCCAAAGGCGTGAGAGAGGTCGAGTGGCGCGGGAAGACGGCAGGGCCTGTTGCCGGGCAAAGGAGTGTCTATCTTAACGATATAAAGGATTCGTTCCTTGGCATGGGTTTTACCCACGGGACAAGTGGCCCGGCAAACATCCCCTTTTCATTAAAAACATTCCGCTCAGGTACAGTTCAGAGAGAATGAAAAACATGAAAAGATGGGATTACAAGTTCTAAACACAGCTAAGGCCCGAGGGCTTACAGATTGAAAAAAGATAAGATGCCCGTAATCCCTTTCTTATCTCTCTCCTCAGGAGGTAGGACAAGGAGGCGAAAAGGGCGAAAGGGACGCCTAGGCGAGCTACGGGTGGCAGAAGACACCAACAGAACGCCCCAGGGGCTCCGGAGGCTGGATGGTGGCGGAGGCGCCGGAGATGGAGCTCGAAGATGAGGCAGCGGGACGTCAACACGCTGTCGGGGGCACCTAGCCCTCGTACTCCGAGTTGACGGCCTTGCCGCCAGTCCTCCTCCTCTTCCGCAGCCTCGCCACTCCAGCCGCCCGGGAAGACGACCCCGAGAAGCTCAAGGAGCCGGCGACCCGGATGATGGGGTCGCCGGTGCCACACGGAGCTGCGACCGGCGCCTAGTCGGACCCGTCATCCCGACGAACGCTGCCCTCGTCGTCGCTGTCGCTCCCTTCCTCGTCACTCTCGCTCGAGGAGGAGCTTTCGCTGTCGGAGGAGCTATCCACGCAGCACCGGGCCCGGGTCCCGAAGTCCCCGAAGGCCTTGACGGAGAGGAGATCGCCCTCCATCAACTTAAAATGGAGGGTGAACCCCTCCGTCAAGGTGTGGATACGGGCGAATGTCTTCCACCCTCGGCCAAGATACACTACGCCGGGGGCTGGGAACTCGACGTGGACCCGCGTGCCGCTGATCCCGCAGCCCTTCATGCGCAGCCTTAGCGTCTCGGGTTGCTCCATCTCCATTACGCTCGCGAAGGGAGCCGGAAGGAGCAGGCGGCGGCGAGGCGCCCGGCGCAGCCTGATGAAGAACTCGCAAGGATCGTCCCCGAGATGGACCGCCGCGGGAAGAGGGGCCACTGGCGGAGGCGAGGCCGGCGCGTCGCCCCGCCCGCCTCTTCCCTGAGCGCCGCGACCTCGTCCGCGCCCTCATCCACGACCTCGCCCCCTCCCCCTTCCCCTTACGGCTGGCTCCGCCACCGCGGGTGCAAGGGGAGGAGGGGCGCGCTGCCTGGCGGCAACCCTCGCCGCCACCGATGAAGGACCCGGATTCCCTTTCTCCATGGCTAATGGAGAGAGGGGGTCAGAGGATGAAGAGAAGAAGGGATGGAGGAGTGTGGGTTCCCGTCGCCCCCTCTTGCTCTTTATAAAGGAGCAGGGTGGGGGCTCGACCGCCCCGCTCATCCAACCAAGACGCAGGGAGGCCAGGCGACTGGGGCCGACCTGCTGCCCCGACCCGCGACGGCCCGGTTCCCTGCCTCCACCGTCCGCAACCCCGGGTGCATGGAAGACGCGTGGCTGACGCGCAGGACCGAGGCGATGGATGAGGCGACCTCTCCCCACCCCGTGATCATGGGAAACGGGCGCCTCGGAAACCGTGCCTCGGCCCCGTCCAGCGAACAAGCCACGCCTCCACGCCTCCCTCCACTTATGGAGCTAGCGCGAACCGTTCCCCCTTTATGGCGACGTGACGTAGGCCTGCGGGCTCAGCCCCGCACATGCCGCCCACGTCACGCACGCCTCTCCCCACGAGGCCGCGTTCGACGCGTGCCGTTCGGGGAGGACGTGGTGGGCGCAGAAGCAGATGCAGCGTGACCCAGGCCGCGCGTGCCCGTGCACTGTTTTGGGCCTGGCCCAACAGCGCTCGGCACCGTGTATGGCCCAGGCCCGGGGGCTCCTGTCGGTGTACTAAAGTAGGGGTACCTTAGTATCCCGAACTTGTGCACGGGCAGTCGTAGCACCCCGCGGCAAGGCTTGCCAGGCGATCGCCAAGACTCTCCGTGGTCCCTTTTTTGGGCCATCCAAGAACAAAGTATTTGAGCCAAGGCCCCGGCAGGAGGAGCCTGCCGGGAAGGCCACCCGAAGAGAGCAAGGCCCCGGCAAGAGGAGCTTGCCGGGACGATCGCTCGAAGCACAAGACCCCGGCAAGAGGAGCTTGCCGGGAAGGCCAGCCACGGCACGACAAGGACCTTGCCACGGCGCGTCCCGCGCTCCGGCAAGGCCCGGTGAGCGACAAGCTCCCGGGCGCGACAAGATATCCACCGCGGCAAGGCGTTTGCCGCGGCAAGTTACCACCCCGTGCCTGCGCTCCAGCTCACCCACCAACATGTCGCTCTGGGGGCATTCTAGGCGCACGTGGCGGGAGGTTGTGTAGCCAGGGGCATGAGGTGGCGAAGCGAAGCTGACAGAGTAGCCATCGTGGCAAACGGTGGCGCTCCTGACGGTCCACTTCCCTGCACCGTCTGGGCGACGCGGACTGGCATTTAATGCCCTTGTCCCCTGCCGTCAGAGTTAGGTATGATAGCACTGTGCAGGCAGCTGTACCCACTACAGCATTCTCCCATTTTTGCCCCCACCTGCGCTGCCACCTGTGGGTAACCCCTTGAGCATATAAAAGGAGGCCCCATGCGCACGTAGGAGGAGGAGGACACCCATCGCCACGCTCGGTCTCGCCAGTGGCTCGTGTGTACTGTGGCACCACGCGCTCCCGAGCAAGAACACAATACAATCCACAAAGCAGCAGTAGGGTTTTACGCATCCTTGCGGCCCGAAGCTGGGTAAAATCCCTTGTGTGCATCGCCTCGATCTGCTCTTTGTGCAACCTCCGCCCCCCGCCGAACCAGTAAGGGGCTCGGTCCCCATAGGTGTTCGAGGAAGCCGATTCCCCCCGACAATAGCCGAAATAAACAAATGAAATAAAAATAAAATATTTCGGCCCCTTTGTATTAGCAACAGAAATGTAACTAACCAAATGTATAGTGATTTGGTAATACCCTCTAATGATATGGAAAATTATGGTGCATCCATGGATCAAAATCAATCCATGGAGGGTAATTGATCATACCTGGGGATGAATTCCATGGCAAATGCATCAATGGCATGGTTGAAGAAAATGGATGATGTGCTAACTGAAGATTTTGATGTTGTGATGCACACCTTCGGCTTAATTATTTGTTGCTTCCATCCTTCTCTTTCTTCACTTTTATTGTACTTGTTACAATAGAAACATGCACATAATTTTTCTTTTGATTGATCCTCTAGGGAACCCATGCCATGTTCTTCTTTTTCAGCTCTTGTTGTACTAAGATTTTGTAATTTCTTCCTTTGCCAATACGATAAGCTGAGTGGGCATTTCGGTTGTGATTCTGTTTTGACCAGTGGCAATTCTTTTTTGGCCTTGTGCACCCTCAACTTCTTTTCTTCAGATTTGGCACTTTTATTTTTAACAATTGATTGCTCCACTTCTTTGCCTTTTGTAGCCAATGTCAACACTTTAATTGGCTCTTTGTTATTTGAGATCAAATCTGAAGTAGCACACTTACGACCATATTTCTTGACCAGGTATACTTGCTTGACCACCACCTTCTTCGTCCATGGGGTCCGGACCAATTCCTTATGATTGAAACGGTCTTTAACATGTGATTGTTCAAATGTTGATCTTCTCGGAGCTGCATAATATTGGTGAGATGGTCTAAAATAAGATGGATAATGTGCCCTTGTATCATACATGTCCCATGATGGATATGGATCTACATGAGCATAGGGAGGCATCCACGACAAGAGGAAGACAATTCGTGTAGAAAGTTTTTTCATTTGAGGTCGTCTTGGGGGCTTAATCGGCCAAACTGTACACTGAATATAAGGTCTTAGTACTTTGAGCATAGTTTCGGCCTTCGAGATGAAATAGGACGGCAATGGCCATAACTTCAAAGATGTTCATATCAACAATACGAAACTCTTTTATGTAGATCACTTCTCCATTGAGGCCATCTTAAATAAGTTCTTGACCGTGCCAAAATTTGGTGTCAACACTCCCCATGACACCGCTACAATACCGCACCCCGGCCGCCCGGGCGCCGGCACACGACGCCGGCTCCCCCTGAGTGTCTGTGATATTATGTTGGCATAGGTTACATCGTGTGTCTACCTTCGCTATATATGAGAGGCCTAGAATACAAGTGTCCTACTAGAACACAACTTCTACCCTGTCTACACACAGTCCAAAACCAAGTCCAACTATAACCTACCTTGTACAATAATATTCGACACAACTCTAGCAAACTCCACCTTAGCGAATATTCTCTCCACCACCTTGGATTCATTCATGCGTCGAACCTCCATGTACATTGGACTTGAGGTACGCCATGAGCATCGCTGCTACTCCCAGACTCCATGTGACTCCACCTCCAACTGTAGTCCCTTCTCGTCTTCTTCACAGTCAACACTCGAGAAAAATTAAGTTCCTCGTTGCTCTACTTTGTGCTCCTAATTCCCAGAGTTTCTGCTCAACGCCATCACACACCGACCACTGTCTACGTGAAGGTGAACAACTCACATATTGGAAGCTACATATAAGAGTTACCTGTACTCAACATCACGCTCTTTCTTGGCCGTCTGTCTGAAACTTGAAAGAATCTCATTGTCGCCCTGTGTGACCTTGAGTCAAATTCGCAGTTGTCTCACTCTTTTTCTAGATAGTCTCTGGCATGTCCCACAGCTATAGAACTCCACCTCGTTCTGTATTTGTCATCCACACTTTGCCATGTGCATTGAACACCACAGAATATACGGCCATGTACTCTCTCAGCTTTTGACAATTTTAGACTCTCCGCCACTTTCTCGGATTCTCCATGGTCAACTCCTGTCCATCTTCCGGCACCGATAGACCCAGACCAATTTGAATTTGGTACTCGTCAACACTGCTTCAGCACCCCCTGCACAATTTGCCTGAACACATGGCTGACCACCAGTGCCTTGGGCTATCGATGTGTCCTGTGCTTACCGCACGCCTCATCGCTATCACCGTGTCGAGCCTCTACTGTCCAGGTCAAGTCTCAAGGGTCGTGAACCCACACCACTCAACCCCCCACTGCAGAGAACCACCGATCATCACTGACCAAAGACGAGTATCATGTCTTCATTAGACCATTGGGCCCCAGTCCGATCCACGTGTCTCTCGCTATCCCTGCTGAAATAGTCTTCGACTCTCCATGCATTTACGTCGTAGCCCCTCCATCAGCACAGAGTGAAGTCATCCATCAGACTCCAACTCCACCTTCAACATGACTCCATGGTGGTTCTACGTGCCACCCTCCCGCGCCCTGTCGACTCCAAGCTCTCATGTGCACTGTCTTGAATCAACCTCGCGCCATAGTCTATCGAAGCAGCACAAGCCCTCAGGCCTGCACCACGTGTTTCCACGCCCCAGAATTCAGCCACCATCAGCATCACGCTCCTATGTCGTCGTCGCTGAAATCACCACCGTGTTCTGCTTTGACCAACATCCCCGCCGGTCAGACTGTCCTGTCCGACCCAGCCGAACTTATCCGACTGCAATCATGCTCTATTCTGCGTCGTGTCTGCCTAGCACATATCCATGCATTGCTTGACGCCCTATGTATGCATGATCCTGCCATGACGCGCTCCAGACTCATGCTTCGAGCCTTATACGCATGTCGTCCCGCGTGCCTCCGCAGCTTGTGCACGTCTATATTCTGTCCAAGCACCTAGTAGTCGTCCTGTGCACATGCCGACTTTTTTCGCACGATCTTTCGAGCAAGAAAATAACCCAAAGAATCTAATATATCCCTCGCTAGCCTTCCTGCATGCATGTATATCATGCAACACAAACTCCATCTGCTACACGACATGTGACTAGGTTCACATATTTTTGTTCATACTTTCAAGCTCTTGATCACGTAGTAGCCAACAACACACCAATGCCACAATTTGTCCTGTACACGCTGACTCCACAGCGTACGTGCCCTAATCCAGCAACACATGCGAGTTGGGCTCCAACAGCTCTACAGACCGCCTCGGCCTAGAGAGCCCCATCGTTTGCACCTTGGGCCAAGGCCCCTTCTGCACATTCACATGGTCACGTCCGAACACATGCGAGCAGTCGTCCCGAGCACGGACTGCATTCCTCCTGCGGTTTCCACGCACGCACGATTCGCTAGGTTACTGTCGAGGTAATTGACCACGGGTACCCCGAAGATGGTGAGACATTATTTCAAGACATCAGGGCTAGCAAAGCCCCTCAGTCAGACTGCTTAGGCCGCCCCAGACAGCCCCCTTTCTGACTGCGCCAACCAGACGGCTGCTGACTGGACCGACCAGTCGGCTGCCCGAAGTCGACCGCTGCACCGACAAGACCCCGACAAGACCCCGACAAGACGGCCATACCACGGACGAGACGGCTGTACCCGGGCACTGCTGAGCAATAGTGGCACACTGTAGTAGGTGTAACGTGTCACATCGCATGACATCCCCAATAGTGTACTTGGTGGGTGCCCACCATGCCCGCTCACCTAGCTTACATCCAAAGCCACCCTCACCTATATAAAGGAGCTACATCCATCCATCTCACACACACTCTCTCACGGGAGCATGAGGCTCTCATGCCACCACGCCTCACTAGCTAGCTAGCTCCCTGCTACTACTAGATATATGATATAGCTCTAGGCGCACTATGTACCAGATATACCACATATATTCAAACCTGCAGGAGTAGGGGTATTATCTCTCCAGAGAGCCCTGAACCTGGGTAAACTACCGCGTGATACTCGCATACCCGTCCCCGGATATTCCGGCGGCAGTCTTGCCCTCACCTTAAGCCACCCTGTGGCATCTGCCGTCTTGCAACCCCCCCCCCCCCCCCGTGAGAATATCACGACAATTACCAGCCACCGCCACCTCCGATCGAACCAATCTGACGTACTTTGATTTGGTTGCACGCAACCCAATCTCATCGAGAAGCTCCACGTACGACATGATTACCATTCAATTTGATGACCCCAGCCGCTGCACGCGCTATTTTTTTGGTCCAACAAATCTTGATCCTCTCTCGATTGCTATTCCGTGCAGAATTTCCGCACCAAGCATCAAACGTCCATGGCGAACTATCCATCTTGACGAATTCTGCTCCACCTCTAGATCAACAATTGTAACCTATGAACATCCTAGCTCATGATACCACTTGTTAGAATTAATCTGGGGTCACCGTCGATCTACCAAGGACCAAGCAATCACGCGAGGCACGATACCGAGATTTGTTAACGAGGTTCACCGATATGGCTACATCGTCCCCGGGGCATGACTACATGCGCTCCTCCCCATGACACCGCTACAATACCACACCCCAGCCGCCGGCACACGATGCCGGCTCCCCCTGTGTGCATGTGCTTTATGTTGGCATAGGTTACATCATGTGTCTACCCTCACTATATATGAGAGGCCTAGGATACAAGTGTCCTACTAGAACACAACTTCTACCCTGTCTACACACAGTCCAAAACCAAGTCCAACTGTAACCTACCTTGTACAATAATATTCGACACAGCTCTAACAGAATTTAGTAAGCACAACTTTATGTTTCCAATGTTTGTTTTCTGTTTTTCTTAGTTAAATAAAATGAAATGACATGTTTTGTCTGTGTTCTGAATCCCATGCAATAGAAAATGACCCAAAAATAGAAGTTCTCAAAATGCCCTGAAAACTTAATAAGATTTTTTATGATTATTTAAGAATTTTTGATGCAAATAACTTCAGAGGGGGGTGCACCAGGTGGGCACAACCCACCTGGGCGCGCCAGCAGCCCCAGGCGCCCCTAGTGGGTTGTGGTCCCCACGTGGGCCCCCTCACTTATCTCTTTAGCCCATGTCATCACCTACCTCTAGAAAAAAATCACCATTGCTCTCTCTCTCTCTCTCTCTCTCTCTCTCTCTCTCTCGTGTTCTTGCTCTCAAACCCGTGGATTTTGATCTCTTTGCTCGAAGCCCCATTTCCGAAACTGTTTTGGAGATTGCTACTTGGTATGTGACTCCTCCATTGGTCCAATTAGCTTTTGCTTTAGTGGTTTATATTTTGAATAATTAGCTACTCTTAGTGCTACTGTAGATGATCTTGGATGTTGAATTCTTAGAGTTCTAAGTAGTTTGAATGCTCAATATGGCCTCTATACATCTCTATGAGTAGTTGCTATCAATCTTGCAAAGTTTTGTTGACAAAAATTTTGTGAACCAAAAATTTTCAGAAAATTATACGCAAATATGATGAACTTCTTTGGAAGGAGTTCTTCGAGGCGGAGGTCCTCGGAGGCATCTTCTAGTAGGGGCTCAACCCGTCAATCTTATGTTCAAACAAGCGCAAGTTCAATAAGGGCAGCTGCTACCAAATCCTGCTTATGGTCGTGCAACGATTTTATGGTGAGTGCAGGTATTAAAGAAGAATTTGAGCAATATGTTCAGAATGCCGAGCTCGGTCCCTACATTGAAGATAAGTGCAACTGGTATCTCAGTCTCACAGAATCGTTTACTAAAGAGTTTATATTTCATCCTCGTGAATCTAGAGTTTCGTTTAAACTTTCTGACTGTTCAATTACCATGTCTCTAGACGCGTTTAGTGGTGTGTGTAAAATTCCATATTGGGGTTTGTTGGATGAACCACCAAGGTCTGAGTATGAGTCATTCTTGATTAACCTTTATTATGGCGAGGTTGGAGGAGTGACACAAGGTAGAATAAAAAGTATTCATTTCCCATCAACCCAATACTTTGCACTGTTTAATGGAAAATGCATCGTAGGCAAGCAAGACTGTAGTGCACTGTGTGCTCCTGACCTGAGCCTCATACACATTGCTCTCACCGGCATTAAATGTTATAACCCTAGGGGAGCACAACCCAACAGGGTGCGCCCCCCTCATGGCGTGCCCACGTGGGTTGTGCCCACCTGGTGGCTCCGCTGACCCTATCTCCGACGCTATAAAATCCTATTTTCGGAGAAAAAATCATGGAGAAAGAATTATCATGTTTCACGAGATGGAGTCACCGCCACCACCTGTTCTTCACCGGGAGGCCTGATCTAGAGTCCATTCAGGGCTCCGGAGAGGGGAATCTTCGATCTTCTTCATCACCAACCCTTCTCCATCGCCAATTCCATGATGCTCCCCACCGGGAGTGAGTAATTCCTTCGTAGGCTCGCTGGTCGGTGAGGGAATTGGATGATATTCATCATGTAATCGAGTTAGTTTTGTTAGGGTTTGATCCCTAGTATCCATTATGTTCTGAGATTGATGTTGCTATGACTTTGCCATGCTTAATGCTTGTCACTTTCGGCCCGGGTGCCATGATTTCAGATCTGAACCATTTATGTTATCACCATTATATCTATGTTCTAGATCCGATCTTGCAAGTTATAGTCACCTATTACGTGTTATGATCCGTAAAACCCGAGTGACAATAGTCGAGATACTTTCCTATGATGACTATAGTTTGAGGATTTGTATTCACTATGTGCTAATGCTTTGTTACGGTTCTCTATTAAAAGGAGGCCTTATTATCCCTTAGTTTCCTTATGGACCCCGTTGCCACGGGAGGGTAGGACAAAAGATGTCATGCAAGTTCTTTCCATAAGCACGTATGACTATTTATGGAATACATGCCTACATTATATTTATGAAGTGGAGCTAGTGCCGTATCGCCCTAGGTTATCACTGTTATATGATGAATATCATCCAACGAATTGACCGATCCAATGCCTATGAATTTTCCACATATTGTTTCTGCTAAGTTCCTATTGCTATTGCTGCTGTCACAACTTCTACAAAATTATTGCTATCACTATCATCGTTACCGTTACTATTACCACTACTATCAAAACTATCATATTACTATGCTACTGATCATATTGCTGCACATAATTAATCTCCAGGTGTGGTTGAATTGACAACTCAGCTGCTAATACTTGCAAATATTCTTTGGCTCCCCTTGTGTTGAATCTATAAATTTGGGTTGAATACTCTACCCTCGAAAATTGTTGCGATCCACTGGTACAACCGATGTCCTAAACAAACGGTTTAAAACCCCTTTCTGCGATGGCATTTGGAACCGTCGCCAAGTGAGTGTGTGCGATAGGGTGTCCTTCCCACACGACCCAGAAATCGTCGGGGATAGGCCCTCCTGGGACCCAGGCTGGGGCCATGTGCGATTGGGCGAGGCATCGAAACCCAATCATTTCCGTAGGTATGTACAACCCACACGGTGAATCCCAGAAATCATTTCTGTAGGTATGTACATCCCACACGGTGAATCCCGGAAATCGTTTTCGCAGGTATGTACATCCCACACAGTGAATCCCAGAAATCATTTCCGTAGGTATGTACATCCCACACGGTGAATCCCAGAAATCATTTCTGTAGGTATGTACATCCCACACGGTGAATCCCATAAATCATTTTCGCAGGTATGTACATCCCACAAGGTGAATCCCAGAAATCATTTCCGTAGGTATGTACATCCCACACGGTGAATCCCAAAAATAATTTCCGTAGGTATGTACATCCCACACGGTGAATCCCAGAAAATCATTTCCGTAGGTATGTACATCCCACACAGTTCTTTGTGTGGAAACGTTTGTGCAAGGTGGTCTAACGCAAACAGTTTGCTGCCGGAAGCCGTGTGTGATTGTTAGTTGATCGAAGACGCCTACTTTCTAGAAACCGTGCGGGTTGTTTGAGTTCATCACCCACAGTGCTATTTGAGTAACCGTTTGCAATAGAAAACCCCAATAAGCAGGGTAATTAGCCTATTATTGATAATCCATATACTAATCAAACTGATATTTCTTATAAAACACGCCAGGTATTTCATATCCGTATAAAAGCAACCAGGATTTCATAATCGAATTACATCAGATAGCTTCGGCACTCAGTTACGCCATTACACAACAGCACCAAGTTTCACATGCAACATCAAAAACCTTTGGAAAGTAGCATCATACACGGTAAATAGACAGATGAATCTCATATGGGAAACTGCAGAAGTGGAAGGCAATTATTGAGCCTTCAGTGATGTTGAATGTCCTTGCAACTTTAGGCCAGTGGCTATGGATAATTTCCCGCCCAACCTTCGTCCTCTTCAGCAAGACTTCAATATTGTACTGTGGGTGTTGAATGAATACCTTCCTCGCCTCTTGACCATGCAGGTGGTTTGAGAGGTAATCATCGGTGAACTGCTTTGAAAAGTACTGAAAACAAAGCTATGCATAAATCATTGTTGTAAATTTTGAAATGGCACAAGGGGTAAAAATAAGGTAAAAGAGTTGGTACCATCCTATAGTTGATTGATGTCTTCTTCATTGTGCAAACAAAGATCTTGCTGTTATTCGTCGCAAGTTTCTCCATCCTAACAATCTTTCTGAGTTTCTTGACTTGACTGATATTCATGGACATCTCATTTCCCCATATGCAAAGTGGGTCGAACAGTGGGTCTAAGCCTCTGATAACAGGACCTACATGTGCAAGACCAAATTGTAAGAAACCTAAATATTAGAATGATTCCTGCAACTGCACAATAATGTACTGTTAGCCAAAGGACCCTGCTTGAACAAACCTCGATGGTAAACCACAGGGTCTCCCATTGTTTCTCTGCAACACACATAAGGAAGATCTTGATCAGGTTAACTGAGAGTTGCCATACTACCAGTAGAATATGTCTTGAGTACAGCCAAATTCGATTGGTGTCACATGCATAACAATACAAAAATGTACCCACAACAAATGAAAATCAAATTGCAGAACTGAACCAAATAGTTAAATGGACAGCAGACCAAATGAACCAAAATAGTTAACTGAGCACGACATTGCAGAATAGAAACATGTACTAGAAGACAAGACAGTTAACAAAACAAAGAATGCTTGAGAACAGTACTACGAGATGTAGCAATTGTTGGACCAAAGTGTTAACTGAACATTACATTTTAGAGGACCATACTGTTAACTGAACATCAGATTGCATATTAACATTACATAGGCCAAATCACTAGAAGGCACTGGCGGTGGCCTCGAGAAAACATCACGAACTGTATTTTAAGTAGACAACCGCGCGGCGGTGTCGACGGTGGCCTCGAAGACGAGGTGCTCCTCCAAGATCTGGCGGTCGACACGCATGTCAGCCATAGCAACCTCGTTCGCGCGTGCGGCCGCATGCTACTCAGCTCCACGTTATACAGCGTGTAAAATGGCTGTGGGCGACGCTTAATTGGATGAGGGGGGCAGTGATTTCGGTGGAAGGTGTCGCGCCGTCAGTCGGGGCATGTGGGACGGGAAAGGAGGAGGATGGTGTGGGTGGGGTGTGGATTACCTGACCATATCGACGAGGCCGCGCAACAAGAAGAAGGGTCGGCGGCGAGGAGGCCGCGCAGCAAGAAGAAGGGTCGCCGGCGAGGAGGTGGCGCTGCAAGATGAAGGGTCGCTGATGAGGAGGCGGCGCTGCAAGAAGAAGGGTGGCCGGCGAGGAGGCAGCGCTACAAGAAGAAGGGTCGCCGGCGAGGAGGCTGAGCTGCCAGTAAGCAGTAGTGAAGGTTTGAACATGGAAAGCAAGGAGGAACAGTGGAAATGTGGCTTTTGGTAGGAGGGAGGGGGCGGGGAGATAGATATTTCCGCGGTGGCAAAAAAATTTGCTCGGTGCCGCGAGAAATTGGCGCACAAGTGTTGTTCAATAGGGGGCGATGGACTGTAGACGACGAAGCTTCCTGCGTAAGCCAGACAAGACGGTGCGCCAAGATATTTTATATCGCATCCCACACGGTTCTTTCTAGTAAACTGTTTGTGGTAGACCTGATTTTTTCATTATGTTTTGAAAGACAAACTGGTGTTACGCAGGGAAAGGATGGTGTTTGAATTGCTAGAACATTTACGTACAGTGAACATGCAACTAGTACATGAGTGTCGTGTTTAAATTTGGAATTATTTCGGATTTGTTTGGCATTTTTATGCATTAATTGAGTTTCCGGGCATTTAATGTGCATAATTCAAATTTGAACTATAAGCACATGCTCCAATGCACCAAAGTTTGCTAAAAATCACATGTGTGTCTTTGAGTGAATTTATAGGTCTCATGCAAGAAATGGGAATAAAATTCAAACATTTGGGTGTCGTGGCTCTGCCGGAATAATTAAGAAACTTGGTTTTTTAATTTCTGTAAATCCAAAACATGGCTGAAAATCATGAAAGTTGGTATGATGTCATGACATGGCACCAACATGCTGCAGTATTTTTTTTGGCCGAATTGGGACAAGCTTTGGTGTAAGCTTCTTGCAAACCGGGGTTTCCCTCAAGAAGGCTCCTGGTCTCGAGAGGGAACGTGTCACCTCCGTGTGCGAAACGACATACGTACACTGCCTTCTCCCGCCTTAGTTTTTTTACACAAGCAGATTAGATAAAATAGAAGTATTGTGCTAAATTTTGGTATTATTCCGTGTTCGTTTCACCTTTTTATACATTAACTGAGTTTCTGCGCATTTAATGTGGATAATTCAAATTTGAACTACAAGTACGTGTTCCAATGCACCAAAGTTGTTTGAAAAATCACATGTGTGTCCTTGGGTAAATTTCTAGGTCCCATGCAAGAGATGGGAGTGAAATTCAAACATCTGGGCGTCGTGGCTCAGCCGCAAAGATTGAGAAACTTGGTCTTTTAATTCCTGTAATTCTAAAATACGCCTGAAAATCATGAAACTTGGCATGGTCTCATGACATGGCACCAACATGCTGCAGTAATTTTTTTGGACGAATTGGGACAAGCTTTGGTGTAGGATTCTTGCAAACCTGAGCTTCCCTCAAGAAGGCTCGTGGTTCCGAGAGGGAACGTGTCACCTCCGTGTGCGAAACGACATACGTACACTGCCTTCTCCCACCTTAATTTTTTTACAGAGCCAGATTAGACCAAATAGAAGTATCGTGCTAAATTTTGGAATTATTCCGGATTCGTTTGGCCTTTTTTATACATTAATTGAGTTTCTGGGCATTTAATTTGCATAGTTCAAATTTGAACCACAAGCACATGCTCCAGTGCACCAAAGTTGTTTGAAAAATCACATGTGTGTCCTTGGGTGAATTTCTAGGTCCCATGCAAGAGATGGGAGTGAAATTCAAACAGCTGGGCGTCATGGCTCGGCTGGAAAGATTGAGTAACTTGGTCTTTTAATTCCTATAATTCCAAAACACGTCTGAAAATCATGAAACTTGGCATGGTATCATGACATGGCACCAACATGCTGCGGTAATTTTTTTGGCAGAATTGGGACAAGCTTTGGTGTAAGCTTCTTGCAAACGGAGCTTCCCTCAAGAAGGCTCATGGTTCCGAGAGGGAACGTGTCACCTCCATGTGCGAAACGACATACGTACACTGCCTTCTCCCGCCTTAATTTTTTTACACACCTAGATTAGACAAAATAAAAGTATCGTGCTAAATTTTGGAATTATTCCGGGCTCGTTTTGCCTTTTTTATACATTAATTGAGTTTCTGGGCATTTAATGTGCATAATTTAAATTTGAACTACAAGCACAGGCTCCAGTGCACCAAAGTTTTTTGAAAAATCACATGTGTGTCCTTGGGTGAATTTCTAGGTCGGAGTGAAATTCAAACATCTGGACATCGTCTCTCGGTCGGAAAGATTGAGAAACTTGGTCTTTTAATTCCTGTAATTCGAAAACATGCCTGAAAATCATGAAACTTGGCATGGTGTCATGACATGGCACCAACATGCTGCGGTAATTTTTTGGCCGAATTGGTACAAACTTTGGTGTAAGCCTCTTGCAAACCGGAGCTTCCCTCAAGAAGGCTCGTGGTTCCGAGAGGGAACGTGTCACTTCCATGTGCGAAACGACATACGTACACTGCCTTCTCCCGCCAATTTTTTTACACAGCCAGGTTAAACCAAATAGAAGTACCGTGCTAAATTTTGGAATTATTCTGGGCTCGTTTCGCCTTTTTTATACATTAATTGAGTTTTGGGGCATTTAATGTGCATAATTCAAATTTGAACTACAAGCACATGCTCCAGTGCACCAAAGTTGTTTGAAAAAACACATGTGTGTCCTTGGGTGAATTTCTAGGTCCCATGCAAGAGATAGGAGTGAAATTCACACATCTGGGCGTCGTGGCTCGGCCGGAAAGATTGAAAAACTTGTTTTTTAATTCATGTAATTCCAAAACACGCCTAAAAATTATGAAACTTGGCATGGTGTCATGACATGGCACCAACATGCTGCGGTAATTTTTTTGGCCGAATTGGGACAAGCTTTGGTGTAAGATTTTTGCAAACCAGAGCTTCCCTCAAAAAGGCTCGCGGTTCCGAGAGGGAACGTGTCACCTCCGTGTGCGAAACGACATACGTACATTGCCTGGTCCCGCCTTAATTTTTGTACACAGCCAGATTAGACCAAATAGAAGTGTTGTGCTAAATTTTGGAATTATTTCGGGTACGTTAGGCCTTTTTTATACATTAATTGAGTTTCTGGGTATTTAATGTGCATAATTCAAATTTGAACTGCAAGAACATGCTCCGGTGCATCAAAGTTGTTCGAAAAATCAGATGTGTGTCCTTGGGTGAATTTCTAGGTCCCATGCAAGAGATGGGAGTGAAATTCAAACATCTGGGTGTCGTGGCTCGGCCGGAAAGATTGAGAAACTTGGTATTTTAATTCCTGTAATTCCAAAACACGCCTGAAAATCATGAAACTTGGCATGGTCTCATGACATGGCACCAACTTGCTGCGGTAATTTTGTTGGCCGAATTGGGACAAGCTTTGGTGTAAGCTTCTTGCAAACCGGAGTTTCCCTCAAGAAGGTTCGTTGTTCCGACAGGGAACGTGTCACCTCCGTGTGCGAAATGACATACGTACACTGCCTTCTCCCGCCTTAATTTCTTTACACATCCAGATTAGACCAAATAGAAGTACTGTGCTAAATTTTGGAATTATTCCGGGCTCGTTTCGCCTTTTTTATACATTAATTGAGTTTCTTGGCATTTAATGTGCATAATTCAAATTTGAACCACAAGCACATGCTCCAGTGCACCAAAGTTGTTTTAAAAAACACATGTGTGTCCTTGGGTAAATTTCTAGGTCCCATGCAAGAGATGGGAGTGAAATTCAAACATCTGGGCGTCGTGGCTCGGACAAAAAGATTGAGAAACTTGGTTTTTTTAATTCCTGTAATTCCATAACACGCCTGAAAATCATGAAACTTGGCATGGTCTCATGACATGGCACCAACATGTTGTGGTAATTTTTCTGCGATTTGCGAAGGCGCACACATTAACAATCAACAAAGTCATTTTGGAACAATGTTGTCGCGTTACAAATCGGAAACACAAGTATTATTGAAACCGTGGTCGTTCGACTTACCAATTACGTGCGGCCACGCGCCCCATTTTTTTATTGGCTAGGAGGTGCCGTGCGGGGTAGCTATTTGAGTACGGGAGGCGTGCGATCGGACCCCTGCGCGTGCTCATCGGGAGGAGAGCCCTTTGACCGCTACCCGTCGTGCACCTCCCTCCCAATGTCTCCATTAATGGCCCCCGAGCACCTATTCTACGGCGTGGCTATATGTCTCACTGGACTGAGATTCAAGAGAGAAAAATGAAAATCTGAAAAGAAAGTTTTGCATGGATCTTGATGTAAGATCCGACGGACCTATATAGCATCGACTGCGACTTATAGCAAGCATGATGAATATAAGGACGATCATGGTGGATAATAGTTGTATTGCATATTTAGAAACATAATTAAAAAAGCCACATGCGGCAACGCCCGAAATACACAAGGGCAAAAGAAGAAGGAAGACAACGATCTGACTCGCTCATCTCTACTTTCTTGATGCGTTGCTGCAGGCCGCGGGAACTAGTCTCCGCGGCGAGCGGCGGCAAGCTCTTTCTTGTCCTCAAGATGCTGGTTGAGAGCATCCACGGATTCCTCCACCAGCCCTTTGCGCTCGATGCGCAGCATGGCATTCTCGTCCATAAGTTTCTCGACGATGACGCCGGTCCTCTTCAACAAGGCAGTGGTCAGCTCCTGCTGCTCCGCACTTCCGACAATCTTCGCCCTTGGTACGTCTCCGTCGTATCTACTTTTCCAAACACTTTTGCCCTTGTTTTGGACTCTAACTTGCATGATTTGAATGGAACTAACCTGGACTGATGCTGTTTTCAGCAGAATTGCCATGGTGTTATTTTTGTGCAGAAACAAAAGTTCTTGGAATGACCTAAAACTCCACGGAACTTATTTTAGGAAAATATTAAAAATATTGGCGAAAGAATCAAGGCCAGGGGGCCCACCACCTATCCACGAGGGTGGGGGCGTGCCCCCTGCCTCGTGGGCCCCCTTTTGCTCCACCGACCTCAACTCCAACTCCATATATTCGTGTTCGGGGAGAAAAAAATCAGGGAGAAAGATTCATCGCATTTTACGATACGGAGTCGCCGCCAAGCCCCAAACTCTCTCTGGAGGGCTGATCTGGAGTCCGTTCGGGGCTCCGGAGAGGGGAATCCGTCGTCGTCGTCATCATCAACCATCCTCCATCACCAATTTCATGATGCTCACCGCCGCGCGTGAGTAAATCCATTGTAGGCTTGCTGGACGGTGATGTGTTGGATGAGATTTATCATGTAATCGAGTTAGTTTTGTTAGGGTTTGATCCCTAGTATCCACTATGTTCTGAGAATTATGTTGCTATGACTTTGCCATGCTTAATGCTCGTCACTAGGGCCCGAGTGCCATGATTTTAGATCTGAACCTATTATGTTTTCGTGAATATATATGTGTTCTTGATCCTATCTTGCAAGTCTATAGTCACCTACTATGTGTTATGATCCGGCAACCCCGAAGTGACAATAATCGGGACAACTCCCGGTGATGACCATAGTTTGAGGAGTTCATGTATTCACTATGTGTTAATGCTTTGGTCCGGTACTCTATTAAAAGGAGGCCTTGATATCCCTTAGTTTCCACTAGGACCCCGCTGCCACGGGAGGGTAGGACAAAAGATGTCATGCAAGTTCTTTTCCATAAGCATGTATGACTATATTCGGAATACATGCCTACATTACATTGATGAATTGGAGCTAGTGCTGTGTCACCCTATGTTATGATTGTTACATGATGAACCGCATCCGGCATAATTCTCCATCACCGATCCAATGCCTATGAGCTTTTCGCATATTGTTCTTTGCTTATTTACTTTTCCGTTGCTACTGTTACAATCACTACAAAACCCAAAAATATTAATTTTGCTACCGTTACCGCTACTTCCATACTACTTTGCTACTAAATACTTTGCTGCAGATATTAAGTTATCAAGGTGTGGTTGAATTCCCAACTCAACTGCTAATACTTGAGAATATTTTTTGGCTCCCCTTGCGTCGAATCAATAAATTTGGGTTGAATACTCTACCCTCGAAAACTGTTGCGAACCCCTATACTTGTGGATTATCAAGACTATTTTCTGGTGCCGTTGCCGGGGAGCATAGCTCTATTCTTTGAGTCACTTGGGATTTATATCTGCTGGTCACTATGAAGAACTTGAAAGATGTGAAAACAAAAATTTATCCCTCAACTACGAGGGGAGGTAAGGAACTGCCATCTAGCTCTGCACTTGATTCACCTTCTGTTTTGAGTAAGCTTGCGACACCTAAACCTGCTTCTGCTACTCATTCTGATATGTCTCATGTTATTGATGATGCCACTTCTGCTATGCATGATACTTATGATGAAACTACTTCTATGCTTGATACTAATGTGCCACTTGGTGAATTTCTTGATGAACAACTTGCTAGGGCTAGAGAGAATGAAATTACTGAAACTGATAATATTGATGAAAGTGATGATGAAGGCTCTCCCAATAAATATGAATTGCCTGTTGTGCCTGAGGGCTATGTTATGGATGAAGAAACCAAAAGAGACTTTCTTGCTTGCAATGATAGAAGTGATCTTAAGAAATTATTAGCTAAGCTTTAAACAAAAAACTCTGAATGCTAGAATGAAATATGATCCTTCTTATGCTACTTCACCTATCTTTGTTACTGATAAGGATTATGAATTCTCTATTGATCCTGATAAAATTACTTTGGTTGAATCTGATCCTTTTTATGGCTATGAATCTGAAACTGTTGTGGCACATATTACTAAATTAAATGATATAGCCACCCTATTCACTAATGATGAGATAACTCGCTACTTTTATATCCTTAAAATATTTCCGTTCTCATTAAAGGGTAATGCTAAGATATGATTTAATTCTCTTGATCCTGGTTGTGTGCATAGTCCCCAGGATATGATTTATTACTTCTCTGCTAAATATTTCCCTGCTCATAAGAAACAAGCTGCTTTAAGGGATATATATAATTTTGTGCAAATTGAAGAAGAGAGTCTCCCACAAGCTTGGGGGAGGCTTCTCCAATTACTTAATGCTTTGCCTGATCATCCTCTTAAGAAAAATGAAATACTTGATATCTTTTATAATGGACTAACCGGTGCTTCCAGAGATTACATGGATAGTTGTGCTGGTTCTGTTTTCGGGGAAAGAACACCAGATGAAGCTGAAATTCTATTGAATAATATGTTGACTAATGAAAACAATTGGACACTTCCTGAGCTAGCTCCTAAGCCTATTCCTAAACCAACTCCGAAGAAGAGGGGTGTTCTATTTCTCAGTCCTGAAGATATGCAAGAGGCAAAGAAATCTATGAAAGAAAAAGGTATTAAAGCTGAAGATGTTAAGAATTTACCTCCTATTGAAGAAATACATGGTCTTAATTTACTGCTTGTTGAAGAAACATATGATCTTAATCCATCACCTATTGAAGAAACTCATGGTCTTGATAACCCGACACAGGTAGTAAAGGTAAATTCTCTCTATAGATATGATAAAGCTGAAATCCTTCCTACTAAGTTTGCTAGCCAATGTTTGGATGAGTTTGATAACTTTATGGTTAAGCAAGAAGATTTCAATGCTTATTTTGGTAGGCAATTAAAACAAAATTCTTATATGATTGAACACTTGGGTGATTATATGTCTAGAGTTAAAGGTGAACTTAAACTCATTAGTAACATGCTTCTATGGTTACCACTCAAGTAGAACAAGTACTTAAAGCTCAGAAGGATTTGCTCAATGAATTAAATAATAAGAATAATGACTATGATGTTAGAGTGGCTACTAGAACTGGTAAAATGACTCAGGAACCTTTGTATCCTGAAGGCCATCCTAAGAGAATTGAGCAAGATTCTTAGAGAAATAATACAGATGCACCTAGTCCTTCTAAAAAGAAGAAAAAGAAAAATGATAGGACTTTGCATACTTCTAGTGAACCTATTGCTGAAACACCTAAAAATCCAAATGATATTTCTATTTCTGATGCTGAAACACAACCTGGTAATGAACATGAACCTAATGAAAATGTTAATGAAGATGTTCATGATGATGCTCAACCTAGTAATGATAATGATGTAGAAATTGAACCTGCTGTTGATCTTGATAACCCACAATCAAAGAATCAACGTTATGATAAGAGAGACTTTGTTGCTAGGAAACATGGTAAAGAAAGAGAAGCATGGGTTCAGAAACCCATGCCTTTTCCTCCCAAACCATCCAAGAAAAAGGATGATGAGGATTTTGAGCGCTTTACTGAAATGATTAGACCTATCTTCTTGCGTATGCGATTAACTGATATGCTCAAAATGAATCCTTATGCTAAGTACAAGAAAGAAATTGTTACTAATAAAAGAAATATACCGGAAGCTGAAATCTCCATCATGCTTGCTAATTATACTTTTAAGGGTGGAATACCTAAGAAACTTGGAGATCCAAGAGTACCAACTATACCATGCTCCATTAAAAGAAACTATGTTAAAACTGCTTTATGTGATCTTGGAGCCGGTGTTAGTGTTATGCCTCTCTCTTTATATCGTAGACTTGATTTGAATAAGTTGACACCTACTGAAATATCTTTGCAAATGGTCGATAAATCAACTGCTATACTTGTCGGTATTTGTGAGGATGTGCCTGTTGTGGTTGCAAACGTTACTATTTTAACGGACTTTGTTATTCTTGATATTCCCGAGGACGATAGTATGTCTATTATTCTTGGAAGACCCTTTTTAAATACTGCAGGGGCTGTTATTGATTGCAACAAAGGCAGTGTCACTTTTCATGTTAACGATAATGAGCATACGGTACAATTTCCGAGGAAACAACCTCAGGTTCATAGTATCAACTCTATTGGAAAAATTCCATCGATTATTTTTGGAGGTTTTGAATTTCCTATTCCTACTGTCAACAAGAGATATGATATTTTTATTATCGGGGATGTGCATATCCCCGTTGAGGTAACATAGTGTTATTCGAAATTTCTCTGGTTCCATGTTATTCGGAATGAGTTTGTTAACAAGACCTGATCAACCTTATTAGTGGATTCCTTTTGATGAGCATGAGATGGATGAAGTTAGAAAGCACAACCTTCTGTACTCTCTCTCTACTTTCTGTTATTTAGTTGAAATAAAGTAAAAATAGTATTATTTTTTTGTCTGTTTTCTCATTTATCTGTGCAATATAAAAATACCCCGAAAATAAAAGTTCTCCAAATGCCCTGAAACTAAAATATGATTTTTTTTCTGGAATATTTGAGAATATCTGGCACTGAGAACACAGCAGGGGGAGCAAGCACCTGGCCACGAGGGTCCAGGGCGCGCCCCCTGCCTCGTGGGCCCATGGTGGCTCCCCTCCACTTATGCCTGCACCCACACACTTCTTCTTCCTCCCAAAAAAATCACCATCCAGCTCAAGCACGAGTTCTAGCTCATTTTGCTGCGATTTTCAATCTCCTTGCTCAAAGCACCTCTCACAAAACTGCTTTGGGATATTGTTCCTTGGTATGTGACTCCTCCATTGGTCCAATTAGTTTTTGTTCTAGTGCTTTATTCATTGCAAATTTGTGCTGCCTAGGTGACCATGTTCTTGAGCTTGCATGTCAAATTTATATGGTTCCAAGTAGTTCTAATGCATGATATAGGCTCTAGGCACTTGTAGGAGTAGTTGCTATCAATTTTGTTGAGTTTGGTTTACTTTTATTTGAAGTTACTAAAAATTTCAGAATTTTTCAGAAAATAATGAAGAGATTTTTGAGGGGCTCATCGAGCCGAAGCTTGAAGGAAAAGCAAAGTGAGGAAGTAGAGAGGCCCAAATATAATCTTCCTCGCACCGCGGAGGTTTGGCCGTGTGAATGGCCTTCCAATGATTTCTTGAGAGCAACCGAGATTTATGATGATTTTTATGAATTGGCTGAGAATGCAGGCCTCACCGACTTCCTCCGCGACCAACGCGAACAATATCTCTTACTCACCAATACTTTTGTGCAAAACTTCTACTATTATCCTAAGGAATCACCTCCTTCAGTAGAGTTTCATTTATATGATGTGGTTAAGAAGATGTCACTAGATGAATTTTGCAGGGTTTGCAAAATACCTTTCGAGGGTAGTTTAGAGGAACCACATTGTAAAGATGTGGACGGGTTTATTGACACTATTACTGTAGGGGAAACTAGGAAGGTTTCCGATGCAAGAATCACTAGCATACATTTTCCTGTTTTACGCTACTTTGCAATATTTGCTAGTCGTTGCTTAATTGGTCGCGGAAACTGTGGGAATCTTAGTGTTCCTGGTATTATTATTTTGTTCCATGGTTTATTCCGTGACGACTCTGTTAGTATGGGCGGTATTATTGCCAAACGGTTAAGTCTAAATCGTACAAAGGGCCCCATCTTTGGAGGTGTTTATGCTTCACGCCTTGCTGCATATTATAACATACCTATTAGGCACTATGAAAAAGAAGAAAAATTGTTGTCTACTATTTATTTAGATTATAAGAGCATGGTAGCGCATGATTTTATTGTAAAGAATAGGGAAAGGGAGCTTAAATACAAATTGTTCTTTGATAAACATCATCCTGATACTATTACCTTGCCTGCTCCTTCCTTGTTTAATTTATATGCAGGACAGGATCTCGTTCCGTTGGCTGCCATTCACGCCTACCGGAACCCTACATCAGTCACAGAGCTAGAACCGGAACCACAATTTGATCCTCCACGACAGTCTAATTACCAGTGGGATTCGGAGATGATTGCCAACCAGTGGCAATCGGAGTCCTCCTCTTCGCAGTACGACCCCAACTACAACTATGGATATTCGCCAGGCCATCCGTGGCACTAGACCAACTTAGGCCAAAAGCCTAAGCTTGGGGGAGTACGTATTTCCCACCGACATTACATTTATGTTCACACACTCATTGCTAGATGTCGGTGCTCATACTTTTTCACTGTAATATCCATGCTAGTTTATTTTCCTTTTTATGCTTTCTTCTTGTGTGTTTGATAAACCTTAAGAAAACCAAAAAAACTAGTTGTAGCTTTTAGCTAGTTTACCTTTCTTGATGTAGTAGTAGTAAATAAAAGAAAACCCCAAAAGATTTCTTATTCTTCTTTTGCTTGTTGGAAGCTTTCCCATGTAAATAGTTTTATTTCTTTTCTTTTCTTTGGGGGTCGATAGGAGAAGACCATGATGAAAATGTTGAAGTGGCTCTTATATGCATTATTGTTGATTTAGCCAAGAGCCCATATTGCCTTGTCTTCTCCTGTTTATTGAATGCTCGCAGATTCCAGCTTAGTCCAATGCACGTGCACTCTTATTATTATTATTATTCACATCGCTCGGTCGTGCAAGTGAAAGGCAATTATGACGACATATGATGGACTGATTGAGATGATAGAAGCTGGTATGAACTCGACCTCTCTTGTTTTTGTAAACATAATTAGTTCATCGTTCCTGATACGGCCTATTATGAATAAACATGTTTGCAATGACAATTAGAGATTATAGTTGCTCGTGCCATGCTTGATTAGCTATGAGTTATAATGGTTTACCTTGCGTGCCAACATGCTATTAAAATGGTTGTGATGTGGTATGATAGGGTGGTATCCTCCTTTGAATGATTTAAGTGACTCGACTTGGCACATGTTCACACATGTAGTTGAAACAAAGCAACATAGCCTTCACGATATTTATGTTCATGGTGGATTATATCCTACTCATGCTTGCACTCAATGTTCATTAATTTTAATGCATGTTCATGACTGTTGTCGCTCTCTAGTTGGTCGCTTCCCAGTCTTTTGCTAGCCTTCACTTGTACTAAGCAGGAATACTGCTTGTGCATCCAATCCCTTAAACCCCAAAGTTATGCCATATGAGTCCACTATACCTTCTTACATGCGGTATCTACCTGCCGTTCCAAGTAAATTTGTATGTGCCAAACTCTAAACCTTCAAATAAAATTCTGTTTTGTATGCTCGAATAGCTCATGTATCAACTAGGGTTGTATGTATCTTCCGTGCTAGGCGGGTTATTCTCAAGAGTGGACTCCGCTCCTCACTCACGAGAAAAATGGCTGGTCACCGGGATGCCCAGTCCCATGCTTTATGCAAACTAAATCAAAATAATTGCAAACAAAACTCCCCCTAGGACTGTTGTTAGTTGGAGGCACTCGTTGTTTCGAGCAAGCCATGGCTTGATGCTTGTTGGTGAAGGGGGAGTATAAACTTTACCATTTTGTTCGGGGACCGCCTATAATGTGTGTAGCATGAAAGATATCGCCATCTCTCGGTTGTTATGTTGACAATGAAAGTATGCCGCTCAAAATATTTTTTATCTCTATTTCAAAACCGAGCTCTGGCACCTCTACAAATCCCTGCTTCCCTCTGCGACGGGCCTATATATTTACTGTTATGTTGAGTCATCACCCTCTTATTAAAAAGCACCAGCTGGAGAGCACCGCTATCATTTGCATCCATTACTATTAATTTATATTGGGTATGACTATGACTGGATCTCTTTTACCATGAATTACAATGTTTAGTCAGTCCTTGATCTTTAAAGGTGCTCTGCATTTATCTTTTGCGGTCTCGGAAAGGGCTAGCGAGATACCATCTTGTTATATCATATCATGATTGTTTTGAGAAAGTGTTGTCATCCGAGATTTATTATTATTGCTCGCTAGTTGATTAGGCCGTTGACATGAGTAAACATGAGATCTAAGTGTTATTGTGAATATGGTTAGTCATAATCTTTAATGGAAACTTGAATGTTGGCTTTACATATTTGCAACAACAAGAGCAAACAGAGTTTGTAAAAGTTTTTCTTTATCACTTTCAGTTTATCAACTGAATTGCTTGAGGACAAGCAAAGGTTTAAGCTTGGGGGAGTTGATACGTCTCCAACGTATATACTTTTCCAAACACTCTTGCCCTTGTTTTGGACTCTAACTTGCATGATTTGAATGGAACTAGCCCGGACTGACGCTGTTTTCAGCAGAATTGCCATGGTGTTATTTTTGTGCAGAAACAAAAGTTCTTGGAATGACCTGAAACTCCACGAAACTTATTTTTGGAAAATATTAAAAATATTAGTGAAAGAATCAAGGCCAGGGGGGCCACCACCTGTCCACGAGGGTCGGGGCGCGCCTGCCCCCCTGGGCGCGCCCCCTGCCTCGTGGGCCCCCTGTTGCTCCACCGACCTCAACTCCAACTCCATATATTCGTGTTCGGGGAGAAAAAAACAGAGAGAAAGATTCATCACGTTTTACGATACGGAGCCGCCGCCAAGCCCTAAACTCTCTCGAGAGGGCTGATCTGGAGTCCGTTCGGGGCTCCGGAGAGGGGAATCCGCCTCCGTCGTCATCATCAACCATCCTCCATCACCAATTTCATGATGCTCACCGCCGTGTGTGAGTAATTCCATTGTATGCTTGCTGGACAGTGATGGGTTGGATGAGATTTATCATGTAATCGAGTTAGTTTTGTTAGGGTTTGATCCCTAGTATCCACCATGTTCTGAGATTGATGTTGCTATGACTTTGCTATGCTTAATGCTTGTCACTAGGGCCCGAGTGCCATGATTTCAGATCTGAACCTATTATGTTTTCATGAATATATATGTGTTCTTGATCCTATCTTGCAAGTCTATAGTCACCTACTATGTGTTATGATCCGGCAACCCCGAAGTGACAATAATCGGGACCACTCCCGGTGATGACCATAGTTTGAGGAGTTCATGTATTCACTATGTGTTAATGCTTTGGTCCGGTACTCTATTAAAAGGAGGCCTTAATATCCCTTAGTTTCCACTAGGACCCCGCTGCCACGGGAGGGTTGGACAAAAGATGTCATGCAAGTTCTTTTCCATAAGCATGTATGACTATATTCGGAATACATGCCTACATTACATTGATGAATTGGAGCTAGTTCTGTGTCACCCTATGTTATGATTGTTACATGATGAACCGCATTCGGCATAATTCTCCATCACCGATCCAATGCCTATGAGCTTTTCGCATATTGTTCTTTGCTTATTTACTTTTCCGTTGCTACTGTTATAATCACTACAAAACCCAAAAATATTACTTTTGATACCGTTATCGTTACTTTACTACTTTGCTACAGATATTAAGTTATCCAGGTGTGGTTGAATTGACAACTCAACTGCTAATACTTGAGAATATTCTTTGGCTCCCCTTGTGTCGAATCAATAAATTTGGGTTGAATACTCTACCCTCGAAAACTGTTGCGATCCCCTATACTTGGGGGTTATCAGCCCTCAGCAGGTCGCGCTAGGCCCGGAGCTTCGCATTGCTCTCATTTAGTTGCCATATGACATTGGTAGACTGTTCAAATGAGGCTTTCAGGTCATCCTGCAACTTCGCCCACCTGGAGATCTGATCCATCTGCCTAAGGACGAGGGCAGGCATGCGCCTGTAAGAGTCCTCGCCTGCCTGCGAGGCATTTTCCCAGGCCGCCGCGGCGTAGGAGGACATCTCTACTGCATTAGCGGCGCGGCGGGTCATTTCTTCTACTTCTGCGACGCGGCCGGACCAGTCTGCTGCATTGACGGCGCGGCGGGTCCTCCGTGCTGCTTCGGTGGCGCGGAGGGATCTCTCTGCTGCTACGGCCGTGTGGCGGGACATGTTGGCTGCTTTCGCGGCGAGGCGGGACATCTCTCGTGCACCCGCTTCCAGGCTCGCCTCTCCCTGGTGGCAATCTCTCGACCCAGAACTCACGCTGGCCATGGCAGACGCAATGGAACGATGATGAATGACTTGTTTGTTTTTGACTTTTTGTGGATGAGGAGTTGAGGAGCAATGTGCAGTGATCTTGGAGTAGTAGTATTTATAACCGCGTAGTAATACGCTCCTAAGTGGGAAACCGTTTAGGTTTTGATCGGTGTGAACAGGTTTGCAATTTGGAATGTGACGGGACGCAACCTCCCTGTTCTTCTAAAAAAATTGTGACGGGACGCATGCTCAAAATTTACTGACAGTTATAAGTGCGACACTATTCCCGGAAGGCGTAACGTGGGCACGTACGCCTTCTCGGTCGCGTACGTGGCGTTTGCACCATAGGGTGGACCGCAATAGGCAATGTCAGCATGCGTCTTGTTCCAACAACCGTGCACGCTTGTTATTACCATCGTGCACGCTTCTTTTAATTAGAATGGGTGTGCCCATCTAGCGCACACACATTGATCTATCTAACCGTTTCAGTTTGTTGTGGCTAATCGCAAACAGTTCATCCATGTGAAGTGTATGCCATCAATCGCAGACACTTTGATCTGGCTTACCCGTTTCTGTTATGTTGCCTAATCGCAAACAGTTAATCCTTCTGAAGCGTATGCCCTCAATCACACACACCTTGATCTGGCTGACCGTTTCTTTTGTGTTGCCTAATCACAAACAGTTCATCCAAGTGAACCATATGCTGTATATCGCACACACCTTCATCTGGCTGCCCATTTCTTTTCTGTTGCCTAATCACAAACAGTTCATTCGAGTGAACCGTATGCTCTATATCGCACATGCCTTCATCAGGCTGCCGTTTCTTTTGTTCCGCCTCATTGCAAACAGTTCATTGGACTGAACCGTATGCCCTAGATCGCACACGCAACTAAAATCTAAACCGTGTTTGATGCATCCTCCATTGCAAACGTTTTGCACCTTTTTTGACGGTTTTTCACATCCCTGTTTGTGATTAATGCATCGCACACAGTTTCGTGAAAGGGTCTCTGATCGTAGTGTCATGTTAGCAGCATCCTACGGTAGTGATCCCCTATACTTGTGGGTTATCAGTCGAACCTTATGACAACATACATAATTCCCTTTGTCCATCGGTATGTTACTTGCCCGAGATTCGATCATCGGTATCTTCATACCTAGTTCAATCTCGTTACCGGCAAGTCTCTTTACTCGTTCCGTAATACATCATCTTGTAACTAACTCTTTAGTCACTTTGCTTGCAAGGCTTCTTATGATGTGTATTACCGAGAGGGCCCAGAGATACCTCTCTGATACTTGGAGTGACAAATCCTAATCTCAATCTATGCCAACTCAACAAACACCTTTGGATATACCTATAGAGCATCTTTATGATCACCCAGTTACGTTGTGATGTTTGATAGCACACAAGGTATTCCTCCGGTATCGGGGAGTTGCATAATCTGATAGTCGAAGGAATATGTACTTGACATAAAGAAAGCAATAGCAATGAACTGAATGATCAATATGCTAATCATTCTCTCAATGATGTGATCCCGTTATCAAATGACAACACATGTCTATGGTTAGGAAACCTTAACCATCTTTGATCAATGAGCTAGTCTAGTAGAGGCTTACTAGGGACACGGTATTTGTTTATGTATTCGCACATGTATTTAAGTTTCCGATCAATACAATTCTAGCATGAATAATAAACCTTTATCATGAATATGGAAATATAAAATAACAACTTTATTATTGCCTCTAGGGCATATTTCCTTCCATTTCCTCATCCATAACATAACCCTTGGGTATCTTAGGCATTTCAATTATAGGATAGCTAGGTCTTATAGGTGAATCATAGTTATTCATCAGTTTCAGCATTCTCAATTTCTTTACCTTTAGCAAGTTGTTCATCAAGAAATTCACCTAGTGGCATAGTTTCATTAAGAAGAGTACTAGCATCATTCATAGCATAAGTAGCATCATCAATAACTTGCGACATATCAGAATTAATAATAGGTGGTGGTGTCACAAGCCTACTCAAAACAGAAGGTGAATCAAGTGCAGAGTGTGATGGCAGTTCCTTACCTCCCCTCGTCTTAGAGGGAACGATCTTGGTTCTAGTATCTTTCAGATTCTTCATAGTGATCAACATATATAAATCCCAAGTGACTCAGCAAATAGAGCTATGCTCCCCGGTGAAAGAACATGTTGTGCCCCCATGTTTGGTTTTGGTAATTGATGACAATCTCTATGGACTAACTGTTGCCTTGAGTTATATTTGAAGGGTTTGTCCATATGTTTTTCTTGAAGCCTATGTGTTGGTTTCAAGGAGTTCATGAGATGACCAAGGTGTTATTCAAGGAATTATCCAAAGATTGGTCATGTAGAGACATGATACAAGGTTGATCAAGAATAAGTCAAGTGTGAATCAAGTTGATCAACACACAAAGCATAAGAGATGTACCAATAAGGATCAAGTGATCCCATGGTATGGTAAGCATTTTCCATTATGCTATGTGTACTAACCCATGGTCTACGTGAGAGTTCTATGTGGGGTTATGTATGTTTCCATGGGCTTGAGTCAAGAGGAAGATCTCATACAAACCATGGAGGGTGACATCAAGTGGTGATCATCGTCAAGATTGCGGTGTGCAATTTCAAGTGGATCATCGCAAAGAGATCATGCTTGAAGCTTTCCATCCATTGTGGTGACAATGGATTTGTTAACATGTTCCGAAGAGTGGCTCACCCATAGTGGAGTATGGGGGAGCAATCTACTAGTCTTCATCGAGCCAACGCAATCAAGAAAGGTGGTCCAACTTGAGGGAGTCAAGATCGTCATCATCTAGCTCAAGTGGACTATCTGCAAGGCAAAGATTTGCCCTTGATAGGTTTTCTATTTTACCGGTCTCATGGTGGTAGTCGGGAAACCGGGTTGTAGGATCGTTTGTCGTACTATCAAGGGGGGCTCTCAAGTTAGTAGTTTGATCGTATCGTTCGTAGAGAGCTTTAACCATTGCATCCTTGCATCATCTTTCTTGGTTCTTGTTTGGTGTTTCTCTTTGTGAGTTTTAGAGCTTTTGGTCAGCTTCATGACAAGCTTGACTTCATCAAAAATGGAGTTCACTTATGCATCTTCTATGATGTTTTCGATGTTGGAGTTTTTGCCGGTTCTTCACAGATAGAGGTTTCACTCCTCTATATCTTAGGCATACTCCCCTGCCTCTTCTTATAAGCTTGAGTTTGCTCAATTTGGAGCTCATTTGCAGAAGTTATGGCAGTTTTGGTTTTCTTGTAGCCGTCTGTTTATGTGCTTGTGAGCTGGAGGCCACAAGTGGTATTACCGCTCTGGTAAGCGGTAGTACCGCTTATAAGCAGTAGTACCGCTCTCCTGTACCGCATCTACTACCGCTGCTTCTGGGAACTCGGCTTTCATGTCGGGTTTGCATGGAAGTGCAACGGTAGTGCGAAGCGGTAGTACCACCCACTACTACCGCTGCATTGCCGCTCCCTCCAGGTCTCGATGCACTCCCAGCGGAAGTGAAGCGGCAGTGGAGAGCAGCACTACTGCCTATAAGCGGTAGTACCGCTCAGGTGGGCAGTGGTATCGATGTAGCAGTTCTACTTCTTTTGAGTAACCTCGAGCTGCAACCCCAGCAGTAGTACCGCTTCGGCTGCACTACCGCCTCATGGCTTCGTGCCATTGCACTGCTTTTGGGTTACTACCGCCCAAGTGGTAGTACCGCTTTGTGGAGCAGTAGTACCACTCTGTGCGGGTTTGGAGCAAGGTAACGGTTGGATTTTCCCCCTCCTATAAAAGGGGTCTTCTTCCCCCTTGGACCTTATCCTTTGATCTCGTGTTTTGCCCCCATTGTTGACCTTCTTAGAGCTTGCTATCTCTCAATCTCTCCAATGATTCTTGCTAGTTCTTGAGGGAAAAGAGAGAGCAGATCTAGATCTATATTTCCACTAATCACTTTCTCATCTATGTGAGGGGAACCCCTTGGATCTAGATCTTGGAGTTCTTTGTGTTCTCCTTCTTGTTCTTCCTCTCATATTCTTCCATAGCTTTCGTTGCTTTCATGGGATTTGGGTGTGAGGGACTTGGGCACTCCGTGTGCCCTTGCCATTGCATTTTGTGCATAGGTTTGAGTTCTCCACGGTGATACGTTGAAGTGGAAGTTGAGAAGCTTATTACTCTTGGGTGTTTGGGCACCCTGGAGCTTGTTCCTCTTGGATGCTTTGGTGCCCTAGACGGTTGGTGTGTTCGGAGCTCAATCATTTTGGTGTAAAGCTCCGGGAAAGCGTCGGGGTCTTCAAATAGGTTGTGGCGATCGCCCCGAGCAATTTTTACGAGTTCCGATGACCGCCCCCAAGGGTGGCCAAAGTGTACAGGTTCCGGTGACCACCCCCAAGGGAAAGCGTCGGGGTCTTCAAATAGGTTGTGGAGATTGCCCCGAGCAATTTGTACGAGTTCCGATGACCGCCCCGAAGGGTGGCCAAAGTGTACGGGTTTGGTGACCGCCCCCAAGGGTCACCATTTGTACGGGTTCGGTGACTGCCCTCAAGGGTCCCTTAGTGGAATCACGACATCTTGCATTGTGCGAGGGTGTGAGGAGATTATGGTGGACCTAGTGACTTCTTGGGGAGCATTGTGCCTCCACACCGCTCCAAACGGAGATTAGCATCCGCAAGGGTGTGACCTTCGGGATACATCGTCATCTCCGCGTGCCACAGTTATCTCTTACCCGAGCCCTTGACTTATGCACTTTACTTTGTGATAGCCATAGTGTTTCATGTTATATATCTTGCTATCACTTAGTTGTTTATCTTGCCTAGCATAAGTTGTTGGTGCACATAGGTGAGCCTAGTTGTTTTAGGCTTTGTGCTTGACAAATTAAATGCTAGGTTTATTCCGCCTTTGTTCAAGCCTAAAACCATAATTATTTTAAAGTGCCTATTCACCCCCCTCTAGGCGACATCCACGATCTTTCACTCGGCAACGGTGCCAGAAAAAGGTCTTGATAACCCACAAGTATAGGGGATCGTAACAGTTTTTGAGGGTAGAGTATTCAACCCAAATTTATTGTTTTGACACGAGGGGAGCCGAAGAATATTTGCAAGTATTAGTAGTTGAGTTGTCAAATTGAACCACACGTGGATAACTAAATATCTGCAGCAAAGTGCTTAGTAGCACAGTAGTATGACAGTTTGATAGCAGTGGTAACAGTAGCAAAAGTAACGGTAACAGTAACATTAGCGATTTTGTAGTGATTCCAACAGCAGGAGCAGCGAAAGTAACTTAGTAAGAACCAATATGAGAGAATCATAGGCATTGGATCGGTGATGGACATTCGTGTTGGATAACATTCGTCGTAACATTCGTAACCTAGAGAGACACATAACTAGCTCCAATTCATCAATGTAATGTAGGCATGTATTCCGTATATAGTCATACGTGCTTATAATAAGAACTTGCATGACATCTTTTGTCCTACCCTCCCGTGGCAACGGGATCCATAAGGAAACTAAGGGATATTAAGGCCTCCTTTTAACAGAGAACAGGAACAAGGCATTAGCACTTAGTGAATACAGGAACTCCTCAAACTATGGTAATCACCAGAAAGAATCCCAATTATTCTCACCTTGGGGTATGCGGATCATAACACGTAATAGGTGCATACAACTTGCAAGATAGGATCAAGAACTCAAATATATTGATCAAAACATAAAGGGTTCATATCTGAAATCATGGCACTCAGGGACTAATGACAAGCATTAATCATAGCAAAGTCATAGCAACATCAATCTCAGAACATACTGGATACTAGAGATCAAGCCCTAACAAAACTGACTTAATTACATGATAATTCTCATCCAACTCATCACCGTCCAGCAAGCCTATGAAGGGATTACTCACCCCGATGGTGAGCATCATGAAATTGGTGATGAATGATGGTTGATGATGATGACGACATCGAATCCCCCTCTCCGGAGCCTCGAACAGACTCCAGATCAACCCTCCTGATGAAGAACAAGAGGTGGCGGCGGCTCCGTAAAAATGCGATGATTCTTTCTCTCTGTTTTTCTGGACGAATAGGTACTTATGGAGCTGAAGTTAGGGTTGCCGGAGCTGCCAGGGCCCCACAAGCCTGCCAGGCACGCCCCTGGGCTTGTGGCGCCCTGGTGGCCCCCCTATAGTAATTCTATTTGCCAGTATTTTTTATATATTTTTAAAATATTCCTTGTAAATTTTTAGCCCAATCCGAAAACTTTTATTTCTACACAAAAACAATACCATGGCAATTCTGCTGAAAACAACGTAAGTCCGGCTTAGTTCCATTCAAATCATGCAAATTAGAGTCCAAAACAAGAGCGAAAGTGTTTGGAAAAGTAGATACTTTTGGGACGTATCAAGGTGCAACCACGATCTAATTAGTATGGGTAGGGTAATAGGTCATCGGTACTAGATGTGCCGATGAAAGAGGTAAAGTCAGATTGGGGTTTTGCACACTAGCAGGCACACCAACATTACTACTAGATGAATGAGGCATATTTTTCTGAGCATTGGTATTTTCTATGAAATTTTGATAGACTAGATTATTACCATCAGCGATATTCAATTTTAGTCCATGTTCAGGAGAAAAAGTAGTACTCACAGAGGGTTTAACCCGCTTGACTTGAAGAGGAGGGAATTTGATTTCTTCAATCGGAGTGATGTTGCCTTGGCGATCCTTCTTGAATTTTGCAAGGAACTCCTGTAACTCCTTCTCTTCACGCGCCTTCTTGTATTCCGCATAGATTTGGCGATGGTCGGCCGATAATTCATCAAGACTGGGCTTAATGATGTTATCGACGTCTACTTCAGACTGCTTGGGAAGACCAGACATGATGGATGATGATGACGATTGATCTTCAATCTCCAGCGGAGTCGCCAAAAAGTGTGTCGACACACGAACACGTCATGTGTACCCTCGACGCCGGGGGTGATGCACCGCAGCTCACGTCGAAGGAGTCCTGACCGACAGTGCGATGCGCAAGACAGTTGGCAGGCGCTTTTGAAGACTCAAAACCCCGCACGCCCGGCAGGGACCTGTCAGGGAGTGCGGCGACTATGGGCTGCACTAGGTCGATCCGCTCGCCCCTAGAGCCTCGAGATTCGCAGCTCTCACAAAGAACAAGGAAGAACGAGAGAGAAAAACGATGGCGACATAAAACGTAAATGAATAAATATTATATTAATTCGTTCAATTGTGTGTTGTTCAATCGACCGTCACCTCTCATCTATTTATGAGGCGACCGAGCTTCCCGTACAAGAAAAGGACTTCAAATCCCGTCCAAAATCTTTCCAAAACTATGCGAACTCGGATTTAGGTAAGTCTGAGACAATAGTTCGGTTTTGAGCCTCACATGCCAAAAACGACCTCAGATGAAGATGGACCCAAAAGCAAATTTAACCTTTTTGATGAGACGAACAACTTTCATGTTGAACGTTTTTTTTATTCAAGGCCATCTTAAATACCTTACGATGCCATCTTTGGCTTCCAGTCAGACTCGGCCATGCAGTTTTTTGGCTATCCGGGTCTTGTAACAATGTTGCAGGCCGTATACTATCTCAGATAATGATGAGTCCAAAATTAAGGTTGACTGTTTCGATGATACGCGCAACTTTCATGTAGAACATTTTTTCATCCGAGGCCATCTAGATAATCTTTTCAGCTCATCTTCAGTTTCTGGTTTGATTGGCCCTGGCAGTTTCCGGCAAGCTTTTCATGCCGGCAAGCTTTACACGCCGGTAAACTTTTCACGCCGGCAAGCTTTTCACCTTGGCCGGCAATCTTTCCGCCGGCAAGCCTCTTACTCGGCCAGCAAGATTTTCACGTCGGCAAGCTTTTCACCTTGGCTGGCAATCTTTCCGCCGGCAAGCCTTTTACTCGGCCAGCAAGATTTTTACGCTGGCAAGCTTTCCACGCCGGCAAGCTTTTCACCTTGGCCGGCAATCTTTCCGCCGACAAGCCTTTCGCGCCGGCAAGCTTTTCACCTTGGCCGACAATCTCTCCGCCGACAATCTTTTTACCTGCCCGGCAAGCCTTTCGCGTCGGCAAGCTTTTCACGCCAGCAAGCTTTATTCAGCCGGCAAAGGCCGAATAGCTCGTGCGACCCATCAAACACCACCTAGGTGGGTGTCTAGTCCCTCTCGTCACTTTTTCACTCAGAATCGGGCCGTAGAGTATTGCCGCTAACTTTTGCATACGAACTCGGATTGGGATGATTTTTATACAAAAATCAACTGATTCAATGAGACAAAGACAAATATGTAGATCATTTTTTCATATGAGGCTGTCTTGGGGGCGTAATCAGCCAAAGAGTGGTCTGAACATAAAATTTTAGAACTCTGAACACAGTTTCGGCTCCTAAGATGAGGTCAGATGGTGATGACATAAACAACAAAGTTGCCCAGTTTGATGATACGAAACGTTTTCACGTTGAAACCTTTTTTTATTTGAGGAATCTTAGTTGCATCTCGTACCATACCAAAATCTGATTTAACACTTGGCCTCTTGGAATTTTTTTAGGGAACCTTGGCCTCTTGGATGGCTAGTCTCGACGGCTCGCTAGATACGTTTCCAAACTTTTTTTTTCTTGAGGGAATACGTTCCCAAACTTTTATTTCTGAGAAGATGAGAAGATACGTTCCCGAACTAAACACCCTTTCATTAGGGCAAGGCCAACGCTTCAGGATGGACCGGTGCCCCAGCTGCCAGCTCGGCTCGGATAGTTGATGATGTGAAAAAGGTGCTGCTTGCTGCGCTAGGTGGGATCCTGCAGAGGAGGCTGGTTCTCCCGTGAAAAAAGTGCAAGGCAGCCAATAGGAAAGCGTTGGACAACACCAGTGGCGGAGCTACAAACAAAAAACTGGGCGGGCCAAGCTAACCAAGAGCATAACTTTTTTTTGAAATTTTAACCTGCCGGGTCGCCTGTGGCCGGCTCGCCGTCGCAGCTAGTGCAGCCACATCAGACGGGGGGTGCCGGGATGGGTCGCCACTAGGCAGAGTTGACTCTAGCTCAGCTCCTACTAGCTGTAGTTGCCCCAGCTACTGTACCTCCCCGTCGGGGGCCGCCGTTCCCTAGTGGAGTACACGAGTCGTAGTACTACTCCCGGCAAGCTAATGAGGCGTAGACAGAGCAAGGGGACAGATGTGTCAGTGGTGCTGCTGCTCTATTGGTGGCAATTGGACTCTGGCGTTTGGGCTATGGAGCATGGCCTACCATCATGTGTGCTGGGCAATGGTCATACGTATATATATGTATTTTGGTGAATTGTTGGGCGGGCCACGGCACGGTTTTGCCCGTGAGCAGCTCCGCCGGTGGACAACACCATTGCTGAGCTCAACAGTACCTTGCTACCTTTTTGTACAGAGAAAAAGCTAGCAAACTTGAGAACACTACTACTGCTTCCGTTGGATGAAGGTAGAACTAAACAGTAGCTTTAGTTACTTTTTATCTAGGTGGAGCTTGGGCACTAGTATAGTGACGCCACCATTGTACATGCCCTTACAACCCGTTGGTAGACGCCCACTGGGGGCCCACTGCCAGCGGCACGGGGACGCCGAGAACGACCGCCCAGCTGTGCCTGTACGTGCAACGGAGCCTTCGAGGGCAAGAACTAACAGCGCGTCCGGTCGACACCCACCCACCAGACGAATAATAATAAAGCAAAAACACCGCACCGAAGGCGAACGCCACCGAAGCCTCCGACCTCACCTCCGATCCACCACCAACACGGCTCGAGCTCTTGCAGGAGGAGGAGGAGGTGTCGGCAGCTCCGTCGTCGCGGTCGCCAGGTAGACGCAAACGCGGGAAGAGAGGCGGAGATGAGACGGCCGCTCGGCGCATGTGGCAGCAGATCCAGCCCGGCCGCTGCTTTCTTCCTGGCCGCCGCCGCGATCTGCGCCCAGTTCGCCACAGGTGCGTGCTCCCTTCGGCCCCGCTCGATCTGCTCTAATCCGCCGGGATCTGCGAGGGGTGTTTGGAGATCTGGTTGAGTGGCGTCGCTTGGGATTGGCCAAGAGTCGCCGGCCCGCTGATTGGGGGGTTCGGGATTCCGTTATTATCGTCAAATACAGAAATTATTATGGTTTGCGAGTCTATTTAATTAGACGATTTTGATTTTGGTCGATATCCTGGATTGTCATGAATAAATTCACCAGTTTAATCTTAAGATCCCGTTTTCAGTCTATACTTTTGACCTTTCGCCTCAGTTCGATTGGATTGCTGTAGCTTTTCTTGTGGAAGTCGAAATAATAAATTATTCTATGGGACAAATAGGTGCATGCACTAGACTCAGCTCCTTATCGAGGTTGAGACTATTTGGGAAAAATGCATACCAAAAATTAGAGCTGTTAGTTCCAGCTTGATGCATCACACTTCCAGACTCTGATAAATATTTGTCATTTCTATGCTATTTCCATCCCTTGTTGAGGTGACGATCAAGAACTAGCAAAATGGCTAACTACTGTATAGGAAGGGAACTGCAAAAGCAAGATTCATATGTTGTGTGCAGCAGAATTATTTGTCGCATATTGCTAGGACCGTTACAAAATTATGTGTCTTGGAACTACTCCCTCAGTTCCTAAATGTAAGCCTTTTTAGAGATTCCAATATGGACTACATACAGAGCAAAATGAGTGAATCACACTCTAAACTCTAAAGTATGTCTATATACATCCGTATGTAGTCCATACTGAAATCTCTAAAAAGACTTATATTTACAAACGGAGGGAGTTCATCACTGGCTTGGGTATTGCATTGTTTTTATTTCTTTTACAAACATTTTTCTTCATGGTAAAAGCCAAGCCATTTCATATCTGTTAACTGGTTTTTAGTCTAGAGCCGCATAGCCCTTGATAAAGAGGAAGTTTAATATAGAATCATGTGTCATATGGGTAGTTACAGCCTAGCTCCGACTCAACTGTTTTACTTTAGTGTGCACAAATTATGGCAAAGCGTTATGCCGATATGTAGCGGTCTCATGCGGTCATGCTTCTGACCATTACTTTATAGCAGCTTCAAATTGGAAAGAAAAACTAATTGCCTCTTGCTCTAAATCATAACCATTTCATACTTTTGGTGATGCAGCCTAAGTAGGATGCAAACTTGCTGCAGAACCGAATAGTGTAATAGAGTTGTTAGTAATGTAGCCCCCCCATCTCTTGCTACGTTCGCTTTGTTCCTTTACCGAGCGGATTTACTGAGTTTTTTCTAGCTTGATCTTTGAATTTTTAAAGAAAGATAAAATAGAATTGTGCTAGCTATAGAGTTACTGCAAATTATTGTCAGGGCTGGGTTTATTTATCCCAGGTAGTCTAGAAGCATCTGAACCAGTGGCAAATTATTGTCATGATCAATTAGCATCATGTCTGAACAATTTTAGTTTGTTCTTTTAATGTACTCCCTCCGTTTCTTTTTAGTCTGCATATAAAATTTGGTCAAAGTCAAACTTTGTCAACTTTGACTAAGTTTATAAAAAAATATAACGACATTCACAATATGAAATCAATATTATTAGATCCATAATGAAATTATTTTTCATACCATATACCTTTAGTATTGTAGTTGGTGATTTTCTTTCCTACAAAGTCAGTCAAACTTTACTTTGACCAAATTTGATGTGCAGACTAAATAGAAATGGAGGGAGTACTTTGTAGGGTTTCCACTTAAACACCACGATGATTCAGTAACTTGGTCATTTTTGATAGTTTGTATGGAAACCAGCCAAAGTCAGCCAGGTTATCATAGGATTTGTAGCTTGCCAGCTAGAAAATCTTGCCTGTACTGCTTGCCACTGGGAATCAACTAGAAAATTTATCTGGTATCCAGCAGGTAGCAGTTGCAAATGGTTTTGTGCAAGTTTCATACATAGCGATGGTATGTATGCAAGCACAGGATAGTAGAAATGCAGGAGTTCTGTTGGACGCTACAGTGCAAGATTCATTGCTCTCGAATCAATAGCCGTAAAAGTGAGAAAATGTTGCTGTTGTGAACTGGGTGGTAGCCCAGTGGCGAAAGCGCTGTGTGTGTGCACATCGGCCTGGGTTCAACTCCCAGTGGGTGCGGAATTTGGCCGCTTTGGTTAGATTTTGTGGGATCGGTTTCCAGTGCCTTTCATTTCCTTAACCATAAAAAAAATGTGGGCAGGGTTCCATGATGGCTGCTTTTTTTCTGTTGAGAAAATGATACTGCTGTATTGCATTGTTTTATTTTTCAAGGCCCTAACATTTGTTCAAAGCTTGGGGCACACATAGCTTGAATAAACCACTTCACTTGTCCATATGCCCCAGTCCAGTCAAGATTTTAGATCACTGAAATGTATCTATGATGTTTGCAGGACTAGCTGATGATAACAAAGACGAGTCAAAAGGTCACACTGGCCAAACAGTTTTGTTTGTCCTGCTAGGAATTGGTGCAGCCGGTCTGTTGTCGTTCTTCCTTTTCAAGTATTGGCAGAAGAAGAAAAGAGAGGAACAACATGCACGGCTGCTGAAGTTATTTGAAGAGGATGATGACATTGAGGTCGAGCTTGGCCTTAGAGATTGATAATCTTCTCTGTACAGCAAGAGTATCTTGGCTGACAAGGTAATATTTATCACTACGGCAGCATATAGGATTGATCTAACGCGCTGTATATTGTAGTACTTCCATTGGCGCTTTGATTTTGTATCTACGTTGAACTTTGATTTAACATATAGAAGTAGCCATATGAAATTTGTCGTTCATGTACTTGGTCCTGTGCTGTTTCATTGCCTAATGTGCTCGCATAAGTTTCCCTGTTCTTAATCTTATTTCTGGACTTCAGTTTTTTCATTAGTTTTTGTCTCACTAATTAGTTATTGGTTGCACAGTTTTAGACTGGCAAAAATCTAGTTGAAGATAAAAGGCCAAAACAGGTGCTTGCCTAATGATGATATAAGGTGTTTGGACCTTCGGGTACCAATGTACACAATCATTTTAGTAGTTTTGCTACACAAGCTTCTTATGATGACTGTATAAGACCTTAGTTAAATATTGAAAAGTTAAGACACTGTTCGTAGCCTCATATTATCATATTACGCGTCAAAAGTTTTGGTGGATGCAACTATTACATGTTCAAACTAAAGAACTTTATGATTCATTAATAACCTCTTTTGATTCCAAGCAACATTCCTTCTGTGTACTTACATGCATGTGACCAATAAAATCGATGAGGATATGTACGGTACCTGAAATAGTGGGCACCTGCTTTTCTGCCATCCATTTAAATGCATAATGGATTCGATCATCTTAAATAATGGTACATGATGCCACCCGATTTAGTGAAAATGTGTGAACTTGTCAAACAAGCTTACACAGCCAAAATGTCTTGAATTTAGTAATACCAAATCTGCAGCATGAGACATTTTTTTTACTCTTTTTTAATACAAATTCTCTTTCTTGACAGGTTTTGCTGGCAGATCATCACATTACCTTTGTGTTAATGTAAAGAATTTGTTGTATTTAAACTCAGACAGCCTCCCGAGGAAGGTCTACTGTACCTTAGTTTTATATATGGTGAATATCTTGACATTCACGATCCATGAAAATAGCTCTACAAAGTGTCAAGGTTTTCGAAAACATTCTTTTGTTGCAAAAATGGTTCTGATATATATACACCTCTCTAGTAAAAGGCACAACCCAGCCAGTGATTCTTCTACTGCAGTTGCATATAGTACATGGGGGGCTCTGGGTTCTGTTTATGTTCTGTATGCAACCTTTTCTTCTGCTCAATGCTTTCTGGTGTCATACCACTTTTACGTACTATTAGGGTCTTGCTGGATCAGCCTAAGGCATCGGCTCAAGGTTACTGTGCTTGCAATGATAATGATGATGATGATACAAAATCTGACGATCTGTTTCTCTGCGCCCTGGATAGAGCAGTACAGCTTAACTGAAATGGCACAAACTTGTTGGTATTTTTTATCACTGAAAAGGAATATACTGTAAATACATGGTAGTTGAACTGATTAGATGAATCGTGTAGTGTTTTAAATTTAGTTTGATCTGAAGCAGGGTTGCTTTATGGACTAATTTTCTAATTGTTATGCTTTTGCTGCTATATCACGAGCATGCCAGTGAAAAAACGAAAAACTGTAAAGGCATGTGACAGATTCCATTGTTCAGCTCATGTTGAGTAGAACTGCAACTAGAGCTTTGATGTTGTCTTCTCAAAATGTGTGATGCCCATGCCTCCCTATATGAACAAGCCAGTATATGCATGTACTGATGCGGACCACATATTGCGCATGGCCATGGCTTGAAAGCAATGATTCGGTGAATCATTACAGATATGTTTCTTTCTTACCTGAAACAAGCCCAATGGTCGTTTTGAGCCAGGGTCTCTTTGAGGCCAACTTTGTAACATCGTCTCTCGAGAGAAGCAACGGGCTGGCAGGGTAAATGCAAAGGGGGGCTGCATACTTCTATACAAAAGGGCACAACGTGTGTGGTCCATCGATCATTGCTTGCATGCTGCCACCAGGAGAAAAACAAATAAATTAGCAACAGAAAAATCCAGGTGGCAGCATGCAAGCAATGATTCGGTCTCCAGGTGCATCTGCAAAGCAAGTTCAAATAAAATAGAAAAATCCAAAACAAACTTTTTTTTTGGTATACAAGATGCTCGAAGCATCTGCAAAGCAAGTTCAAATAAAATAGAAAAATCCAAAACAAACTATTTTTTTGGTATACAAGATGCTCGAATGTGTGATATGCGTGCAAAAGTTGGTGTAGTTTGCACATTTGAGGACGTCGTTGCAAAAAACCAAAAAAACATGAAAAAAATCATTGTTTGGACCTGATTTCCCCCCATAAGTCCTCGCATGTCTAAACATCCAGAATTTTTAGGATTTACTGGTTATCGGTTGCAGATGAGCCCAAGCTTAGACGCGAATTACCACTAGTAAAGATCACGATAACATGACATGGAGTTTCTTAGCTCGAGCCATATAAACTCGGATGAACAGTAAGATCATAAAATAAAAAGGAACTATTCTTTTGTGACAAACATTAACAAAAGTTGTCAATGCTTGCAAAGTTTCATTGTGAAATAACGTTTGTAGAAGCCGTGGCCAAAAAAACAAAAATCAATGCTAAAAAAAGTGTCATTTTCAAAAGCACTTTGGAGTGACTATTTTGTTTTTTCGCCACGCCTTCTACAAATATCATTTCACGTTGACATTTACAGGCACACGAAACTTTTGTCAATGTTCGCTACAATATTTTTTAGAATTTGTTTTCATTTGTTTCGATTTTACTGTTCATTCTGAGCTCATTTGAGCTCGGGATCAGAAGTGTACTTTTCAACGATAACAGTTTCTTTCCCTTCACCACACCACCAGAGTGTTCCAAACACAATTAGTCTCTCTACACGTAGCCGGTGGGTGGTGCTTAACCACTTGTTTCCTCTTTTGCCTCCTCGTCTTCGCGTAGTGGCATCGCCCGAATGGCCACCACCCGGGCAGGCAGAGCCATGCGTGGTGCCGATGGATGGATTCGACCAAGCGCGCGCGGGTCGCCGTCTCGCTCATGAAGAGGGTATAAATGGTTGGTCCCGGCGTTTCCGATCCGGGGCACGGGCTCCCGAAACGGAGCGGCCTCACGGCAGAAGCAAAGCTCCCTGTTGAGGAAGAGATGGCAATCCGTGCACCTGCAGCCCGCTGGCCGGCTTCGTGCCGAGATGGGGAGGCGTGAACCCAGGGCGCCACGCCGTGGTCCTCGCCCTCGATAGCGGAAGCCGGGAGAGCGACGGCCACAACTTGGATCGTGCTGCCGGTAGCCCCGAACAAAGTTAGAGCAGATGCCCATGGCGCTAGCGGCCATGTGCATGCACCTCCCTCCGAGTTAGGATGGTTAGTTGTGACTGCCGCGGTCTGGATAACCTTACCTAGCTCGTGAGAATGGATCACTTGTGTCTCTCCGGTCTAGATGTGCGTACACACGTAGAAAAAACAAGCACTTGAGGTCTTGAGCCTACATCATCATCCTGCATGCACCCCACCCCTAGCTAGATATGTCAAAGTAGGATGATCTATATGTGTGATCAGTACCTTTCTTGAATGTTAGTTGTGTGTGTCGATGCATGCACTTGACCGACTTTGGAAGACAAATTAGGCTGTGACCGATATATATATGTACATAGTTTGCTTTGCTTCCCTACGCATGACAAGAAAATCACATTGTTTCTTTGCGACTGATCATGTTCATTTTTCAAATGTCATTTCGCTGTCCGGGTGGAGTTTATGCCCCCTTGAAGTGTCGCCCATATGTCTTCCAATTGGATGATGTGGCTGTTTTTCAATTGGATGATATGCCCTGTGTTGGTAATTTTTTAATTTTGCAGAAACACTTTTTTCGCATTGGCTCCGCATCTCCATACTGGGTCTATGATGACTTCAAACACTAGAGGATCACTGGGTGTTGTTGGCGGTGGCCTGTGATCATCTGGAGATTTTCCTTATCAAGCTCTTATACCCAAGCATATATGGTTTCTCTTCTACTTCTCTTTTCCAAGTGGCTTTTCGTCGGTCATGTCCCGTTGATATTGCCTTGATGTACAAAGTGGTTGTGTGCATCCTAAATGCAAAGAAACAATAAAAACTCGAGTTATCTAAAAGAGCAATGTTTCCCCAATTTTGAATATACGACTCTCACTTCAAAACTTTGATCAAGTTAAGTAAAGAAGCTGAGATAAACAACATTTCCCTCATATGGTCAGGGGAGTTTGGGCATGCATGGTTAAGCATAGTTGCCAAGTAGCGGCAGACACATCTTTTCTAAAGATCGCGTAGAGGTTAAGTCATTCCCTTCCCTGGTGTCATGTATGTACTCCTGTTAGACTCCGGTTGTGGCTTATATCTCCTTGATGTGTTCTCTTTGTACCGAATACCGAATGATGTTACCTGTACTTTAATAATATAGGTGTATGCATCACATTGATGCAGAGGCAACCTCCTTCTGAAAAAGGACGACCCAATAACCTTGCATCATGCATGCACCCTCAGGGGATTCACTACAAATGTCAAAGTAAGATGATCTATATGTATGACACCTTTCCTTAATGTTAGTTGTGTTGATGCATATGGCCGAATTCCTAAGACAAAATAAGCTGCTACCAGTATGTAGATAGCTTCCTTTGTTTCTCTAGATATAAAGAAAATAAATCATATTGTTTGCGACTCCAGTCTATTCATTTTTCAAATATCATCTCGCTCAGTCTATGTGGCGTACTTGGCTTTTATTTTTGAGCCAATTGTCTTCATTAACTGTTTAATTCCCTTCTATATGAAAAGACAAAGCTCATGGTGGTTGCCGATTAAAAAAAATTGTACCCCTTTGTGGTGTTGCCAATATGTTTGGCCGTTGATCGCGGAGATTACGCAAAACATTGTGGGCTCTAAACTAGTTTGAGACAGCTACCATATGTTGATAATTATGATTTTTTCAGAAACATGCATGGTTCTCTTTGATAAGAGGAAAGTTCTCTTCTATGGGATATTTACATCTATACATGTCATCTCCCGTCGATATTGTTTTCATGTGTGATTTTACTTGTGTGCGTCCTAGATGCATAGGCCGAGAGTTGAACTCTTGTGTGATTGCATCATCCATTGATGTGGTTGCAAAGACTCGATAAAAGCTTGAGATTCTAGTTATCTAATAAAAAAGCAATGCTTGCCCAATTATTAATGGCAAAATTTTGATCAAGTTAAGAAAACCAGAGATGAACATAACTTCCTTCCTTAATATGGTCAGGAGAGTTTGCCCATACATGGTTAGAGCATCTACAAATCCGGACCCTCAAATGCACGGGTTCGTCCGCGGGCAGTGATTGGACAACCCTCAAATTTTCGTCTTTGTATCTGAATACCTCATACTTAAATGCTTAAAACCATACAAACCATGCAAGGTAAACATCTACATAGTACGTAGATCAACTAAACCTAAGCTAGGCTACTCCTTGTCATCGAAGATGTCCACTATCTCTGTTCCGGACTCCGGGTACATGGGCGACATACGCAACTCCGGCTCCGCGTCGGCCTCCATATCTGCTTCCACCTCGTTGAAAAGCGCGTCGATCTCCGCCTGTTGTCGCCAGATGAAGCGCCGGTTGGACTCCACGTACGCCTCATCTTGGATGAACTCGAGAATGGTGGTTTTCTCCGCCATCTCCGCCGCTCGGGCGACCTCGAACCCCGTCATGGTGAAGCCTGCAACTGGCGCCGGCTCCTCCCCCTCCTCCTCCTCCTCCTCCTCCGGATCCTCCCCCTCCATGGGCTCCAGCTGCTGCTCACCCTCCTCTTCCTTCTCCACCTCCTCCTCCTCCGGCTCCGGAGGCAGGCCGGATGCAACCCGGGCGGTGCACCTCACCTGGATCTCCTCCTGAATCTAGAACTGGCGATCTGGCGTTACCATAGCGTACGTCGTCTTCTTCCGCCGGGACATGGTGGAGGCAGACGGCGAGGGAAGAGGGAGACGGAAAGATATGAATGGGCTCGGGCTGGCGGCGCGGAGAGGGAGGAAGAGGATGTGGCTAGGGCAGGGGGACGTCGTCCGGCTTCAATAGCCGGACTTTGGCCTCGGGTGGCGAGTCGGAGCGGCACCATGAGTCGTTCACACCCCCATCGGAGGAGACACTCGTCAGACCGTTGGGTTTCCGGGCGATTCCGTGTGGGACTCGGCCGTCAGTCCGATGTGGCAAACGAGCACGGGACTCCCCATATCCGCCCTAAATTTGGGCTGGATATGAGGGCTGGTGGTCAGCCCACCGGACGTTTGAGATCGATTTGAGACGTCCGAGTGGGTCATTTTTTTTTTGACTGGCGGTGACCGAGCGAGCGCCCGAGCGTTTAAGATCGGTTTGAGGCGCTCGATTTATAGATGCTCTTAAGCATAGAATAGCTGCGAAGTATTGGCAGACTAAAGAGATGCGTAGAGATTAAGGTCTTTCCCTTCCCCCGGTGTCTTCCAGTTATGGTGGAGATTATTTCTCACGACGCACACATTCATGGTCTTAGCTATGTGACTGCCGTAAAAAAGAGCTCGTCGCATTAGAAAAGTCAGTGAACTCCGCAGGCACGCCACACACCATACCACTCTCTTCTTCCTTCTTTAAAAGGAAACCTAGCTAGCCGCAGCGAGACCAGCCCCTTCCACTTGCCCTCTTGGCTGCAGCTTCCTGATTTCACTCCCCCCCTGTTCCGTCCATCACCTCCGCTTCAGGACTGGACTCTGGGTACGGTCGATCGCTGCTTCGTCCTCCTTACAGCTCTGCTTAGCTCCTCAATCTGCGGGGCTTCTTGTTCCCGAAACGGGAGAGAAGCCTTCCTTTTCACTAGATCTCTTTCTAGCTCTTGGTCACATGTAGACTATCTTCATATTTTGGGGGTTTCAATCTAGGGCTTGCTTTGAGATCGGTCTCGGCACATACAGATTCTTGTTGTTTCTCTTGTAGTTCTGGTGATTTTTGTTGCAAGGAGGTCAAGCTGTTTCTTCCTTGTGTGCGTTTGGTTCCCTCTCTCTTTCTTGGAATCTCTCGAACTTCGTATCTAAAAGCGTAGATATACTTTCCCTCTCGACTTGGTTTTATGTGGTTGTGGATTCTCCTTGCACTTGCATGCGTACCAGCTAGCTCAGTATTAGCACAAGGTTTCGGTGCGTGTTTCAGATCTGTCAACTTTTAATTTGAGGGTAGATCTATGAATCTCTCTATCTACTACTACGTATATCATCTTTATTTTTCTTCATTTCTTTGCATGATATTCTGTTCTTAATTGTTTACGCTCAAATTTTTGTTTTTGCGCAACTAGATCTGGCCACTAGTACTAGACTTGATTCAAACTCGTCATTTAGGCGACTGAATTTTGGTCTAAAGGTTCAGGCTATTCTCAGTAGATGTTCAGCATCAACCCACGATCTGTTCATGCCTGCATATATCTAGACTACAAACTATACATGCATGCACTGTTAATTTTACTGTTTTGTTCCCGTCCTAAACTCGATCCCATCAGTATCTAAGGCCATCGTTGCTGTATTCTTTGAAGGTTAGAGTTGCTTGTTACCATGGGGAGGGGGAAGATCGAGATCAAGAGGATCGAGAACACGACGAGCCGCCAGGTGACCTTCTGCAAGCGCAGGAACGGGCTGCTCAAGAAGGCCTATGAGCTCTCCGTCCTCTGCGAAGCCGAGATCGCCTTGATCGTCTTCTCCGCCCGCGGCCGCCTCTACGAGTATGCTAGTAACAGGTACGCATGAGTACGTAGCTACCCGATATCCGCCAGAAAAGAAGATTATCAAGCTAGACGTGACGTGATTACGAGATGCAAACATGCTACTTTTTTGGATTAATATTAGTTTCTTCCTTTTCTTTTGGTAAAATTTGAGTTCTGAATTTTTAGCTGCAATGATGTGATTGTGTTTGATCTGTCTACCTATGTCTGCGAGGTCATTGGTCAAGCATGCTGTTTTTTGCATGCACGGGGGATGATCGATCTTATGCGTGCCCATTCACACAAAAAAGAATTGTAGAAGTGCTTGTATTTGGTCCATGATTTTAGAAGGAGAGAATCAGACGAAGTTCATTTCGAACCTTCAAACATTGCCTTAGGTCCGGTTTAATCCCTCTGCGTGTAACACTGAAGAATTAAAACTAGATCGTGCCATGTATACTATTGTGTGGATGGAATCAAATGACTGGAGGCTGTACAGCCAGCTGACCACAGATTCTTTTTTTTTAGCAAAATTATGAAACAAAAATTTAAATTTGTAACATGCCGGGAAATTGTGCAAAATGTGTGATAATCATATGTATTCGGCACTACATTGTTTGAGTCCCGGCACCACCAATGCATGTAAGGATCTGGTATAAGCTAAACTTTAATTAGCTAGTCTTTAGATGGAAAATGATAGGGCCGGGTGCATTGGGTGAGTTCGCCCATCTACAAGCTTTGAAAACATATGCTATTTGGTGACATGCAACCCACAAATTTTGGCCGAAAATTGTATCTTTGCATGATTCAGCAAAAAACAAATATGTGTACATTCAAGAAGTATGTGTTAGGCACTATACTCCCTCCCTTTTTTTGGACTGCACAAAAAGTTCTCCCTCTGTATAAAAATATAAGACTTTTTGTAGGCTAAACTAGCCTACAAAAACGTGTATAGCCTACAAATATGACCTATATTTTGGTACAGTGGTAGTAGTAGACAACTTTTTTTCCCAGTAGTTTCGCACTTCATCAAATGCATTATTATACTGTAATTAAATTTCAACATCCACAAAATAATAATAATTAAATTTCAACGATGTACTGTAGTTCTAATAGTGGAATAATACTGGTATCACGCTTTGGCCTCTTTTTTTTCACTTTCTGGAACAATGCTACAATTTGAATGCATCATTGCTGGCATACTTCCTTTCTGTTGACTTATATATATTTCTGCCATTATAAACACGATGGCCATATATGCATAATACATTATACACGCATTGTCGCATTCCATAGCTCGTTGCTAGCCCGCATTTGCCTTTTTCATTCACAAAGGTATAAAGGATTTTGCTTAATTAAGATCCAAGAATACGCATACGTATACCTTCAATTGTCTTGGCAGTCGCCGTGTACACGTATGATCATGCATATAATGGCTTGCATGCGTCAGCACGTGCGTGGAGCAGCCAGTAGGCATGGCATGGCACACACGCCCCTGAAATAAAAGGTGGTTTCGTGTTTCGTTCATGTGCACTGGGCAGGGTGAGATGTGGATGTGCATATGTACATGTGTTGTCATCAACAAAGTAAATGGGTGCAGTGCATGCATGCGCGGTCGATGGTTGCATGGTGAAGGAAACCCAGGTCGGCTCTTCCCGCCTGCTCCCTTTCCTCTGCCGTGCTAAGGGTGTTAAAGAGCTAGCTCCTCCACTCGAGATTCAGATGCATGCATGCACGCACATGCCTCTCTCTATATATTTTGTTGTTGATGAATTTATAGGATAGCTTAATTTGCACTAGTACGTACGTAGATCTAGGGTGGCTAACTGTCCTTTTGTGTTTCTGAATATTCTGTTTAGCACGAGGACGACGATCGACAGGTACAAGAAGGCTTCTGCAAGCGCTTCTGGCTCTGCTCCAGCTATAGACGTCAATTCTCAGGTGAGCGGTTATGTTTGCTGCCCCAAACACGCTGTTTAACTTGTGATCATATGGATTCATTTGATTTAGTAGTACAAAATACATCTCACGGCGTTCTGAAAATTCCGTTTGACGAACCAACGCGCGCTAGTATACAACTGTGTTAGTACCGTCTGCAGATATATGATTGATCGCCTGTTGTAGACTTAAAACACTTGTAAAATGACAATATATGTGCACATATATAGCTAGCAAACTCACTAGCTATCTGATGTGTTCGGTCAGCTACTAACTGGTTCCAGCTGATTTACTTGATTTTGTACGTACGCACACCAGCAATACTTTCAGCAAGAATCAGCGAAACTGCGCCATCAGATACAGTCTCTGCAAAATGCAAACAGGTAAGCACGTACGTGGAGTCACCAGGGCGAGGCTCACTTTCTCATCCTTTGGTCATCACCTAATATTTATACTTAATTTTCTTCAGGAACCTGATGGGCGAATCCGTCGGCAACTTGACACTGAAGGAGCTCAAGAGCCTGGAGAACAGGCTCGACAAGGGCATCGGCCGGATCAGAGCAAAGAAGGTGACATTTTTTGCTTTGCGATTAACTAGTTCATATGCACTTTTCACAAGTCCAGTCATCAATCAAGTTAACCAATATCCATATGCACTTTTGGTCGCCAGCACGAGCTGCTGTTCGCGGAGATCGAATACATGCAGAAGCTGGTAATTCATCCGTCCATATGCATATCTATACCGGTTGACTCGATTTCAAAATATGATTATCCTCCCCGTGCGCTGTGGCTAATCGATCCTTCCTTCCTCTTGTTCATCATTGCACCATCCATCCATGCATGCAGGAGGCGGATCTGCAGAGCGAGAACATGTATCTCCGAGCCAAGGTACGCACAGTCCTGCATGCTTCTCAGTCTACTGTAACCAAAGATCGTTTGGTGTTGCTCTCTAATACGTTGCTCGTCGGCCATGTATGCAAACAGGTGGCGGACGCGGAGCGGCTGGCCCTGGCGGCGCCGCCGCCGTCGTCGGGGAGCGGGGCGGAGCTGGAGGTGCTCCCGACGTTCGACGCGAGGAGCTACTACCACCACCAGGCAGTGAGCATGCTGCAGGACGCCGCGGCGGCCTCCTCCTCCTCGCGCTACTCCCAGTCGTCCCAGGCGGCGGCGGCGACCACCGCTCTTCACCTCGGCTACCAGATTAAGGGGGCCCAACTTAACTGATCGACCGCTAGCTCAGGAGAAAGCATCCGCACCGTCGATCGATCCATGTCCTCTACTAGCTCGATGGATTTGTTGGATAACCTACGTACGTCTACTTAATTACCATTTACCACAGTACTGTATTGCGGTATGCTACCTAAATAATTGCGTGATGTGTGCGAAGCGAGGAAGTGTATATGTAGTATGGGACGTGGCTAGTGAGTACGAGAGCGTGTGCGTGTTGTGAAGAATGACCTGGCCTTTTATACATCACATTTGTGAGCACGTGCACGTGTGTAGTACTATTGTTGAATGCATCTGAACTCAGTGCAGTATAGCAAGTTGGAGACGGTTGCATACGGGCCGGGCGAAAGCCTGTTTCGAAAGGGTTTCGAACCTGCGACCTGCCCCTAGTAGGCTCGGGTGGACCACCACTAGACTGATGATTATTCATGTTTTAGATGACACAACTAATATCTACTCCATCCGTTCTTAAATATTAAGAACGGAGGGAGTATATCGTATAAACAGGGGCCTAAAAATAAATTTAAAAGAACGTAACCCAGAAAAAGGGAGCACCTTTTTCATGTTGTTATTCCATCTTGTTCTACGTAAGAAAATAAATTATATTCTTGTGTTTGTGACATTAAAAAAATGTTTATCTGTTACAAAAAATGTATGCGACATTTTACGTTTAAACATTGTAAAACATATTTGTGCAATTAAAAAATCATACGTGTTAAAAAGTAGACATCTGAACATATATTTTAAAATATGGTAACCATGTATTTAAAAAATGTTGAAACATAATTTTAAAATATATTTTTTGACGTCTATTTTTCAAGTATACATCCAAAACATTTTTTACACGTTTAAAATTTTTAAACGTATGATTAACATTTTTTCAAAATACAAAATTTTGAAACTTTTTTTCAAATAAGTGCTCAACATTTTTGGATAGTATGAAACACTTTTGGATGTCATGAAACAATTTTTAAACAACGTGAATTTTTTTGTACATTGTATAAAGATTTTTTAAAATGTCATGAACAATTTTTTGAAATGTGTGAATATTTTTAAAATGCAACATATGTTTTTTTTAATACAAAAATATGTTTGACAATGTTTAAACTTTTTTTTAAATGGCACAAACCTCTTTTCTGTAACACATAAACAGTTTTGGAATGTTACAAACACAAGAATATAAGTTGGTAGGCAAAAAAAAAGAATATAAGTTGTTTTCATACATAGAACAAGAAGGAATAACAACATGAAAAATGTTTATCCCTTTTGGACATGCTGTGTTGTCATAGCATGGTCGTAATCTTAGTTAACGTCGACCACGAGCTCACATGGTCGAGCCACGGTGCTCCCTTTTTCAGGTTACATTTCTTTTTAAATTTATTTTCAGCCCGTGTTTATATGATATAGATATTAGTCGTGACATCAAAACATGAATGGTGACCGGTCTGGTGGTTGTCCACCCGAGGGGCAGGTCGCTCGTTTGAGATCCCGCCATCACTTGTTTTCTGTTTTATTTTAGCGACTTAATACATAAATAAAAAAAAGGCAATCTCTTTTCTACAAATCCACCATGCGACAGCAGCTGACAGCAGGCCCTGGCCATGCTCGCATGCCATGTAGGCCACGGATACGTCCGCGTACATGAAATATGATCATATATGAACGCCCACGCAAATTTGATGACAAAAACATGAATTTTACAAGTTTATGCACTATTGATAGTCGTTTGCAAAGTTGTGTATCTACCTCCAAACTGCATTGAGCGCCTGCGCATGTTAGCGTCGCACTGGACCGGCCACGGGGGGCAGTGCGTGAAACAGACAGGAGCCCAAGCCTCGCCGTAGTACGTGTCAGGCCAGTGCGATGTGCATGCGATGCGACCGGCCATACGAGATACTACGATCATAGCGGGGTCTCTGTTGTTTCGGCCGGTGGAGTGCTGGACCTCCGGAGTTTGACGCGTGCCTTGGTCGGTCGCACGTGATAGGCGCACGTAAGCCTGATCTTTAGTACTGGAGCCCTTTTATTTAAAATAAATAACAGACAGAATGAAGAAAAGGAGGATAAGCTGAAGAAGAAAACGTTCACTTCACCGTGTGGTGTGAGGGTCCCGCAAAGTTTGATCGTGCTGAAGCGGACTAGCCGGTGTGAATACGGCCGGCCGTATGGGCAAGTCTTCCCGTGACACGGGTGGTCTGTCGGGCGTGGGGCCAATGGGCCAAGTGTACCCACCTGCCCATACTATCCGTTCCACTGCTCGCTCGGTCGCAACCGACCGTCACCAGTCCACGACTATCACGTAGCGTGCCACATTGAGTTTTTTTTTTTTTTGAGAATGTGCCACATTGAGCTTCTTTATGCTAAAAAGAACCGTTTTGTATAACCTAAATTCTAAAAAGTGCAGCTGTGCTGCTTGGGCGTCACGAGCGCACACCCTCGCGCGCCGTCCGATCCAAATCAGGGGCGTCAGGTGCCACACGGTCGGATTTTTGAAACCACCCAACCTACCTCCTCTTCCTCACTCTCCCGAGACCGGCCGCCTCTTCCTCTCTCTCGCTCCTCTTCTCCAGATGCGGCGCGCGCCCATCTCCCGACGTGCCGCCCCCGCCCCCGCCTCTTTTCTCAGCCACCGCACCCACCATATCCTCCCTCTCCTCACCCTCTATGTGGGGCTTCCAGATCGAGCAGGTGAGGCGGAGGAGCTCCCAGATCCACGGCGCGCCACCCTAGCTCGTCGTCGGGGCTGACGACCACGTCATCGGCTTCCCCGCTGACCCCTCGCAAGGTGCCTCTCCATGCCGCATCCGTGGCCTGCGGGGCGCAGTTCGGATGGGTGCAGGAGCTCTCCATCTCCGGATGCACTTGTTGGTCTGCTCCCCGCCGTACACCATCTCTCTGACAGCGTAGAGGCGGACGAACCTCACGGCCATCAGCATCAACTGGAGCCGCGTGCTTGATGTGCGATGTGCACATGCGTAAGTTGATCCATCTGTGCTGTGCTTGGTTGATGTGTGCTTGATGCGTGTGTGCGCTTCTAGATTGCCGCTTACATATTACTAGAGAGAGATGCTGACCTTGACGTGTTGGCACCTTTTTTATCTATGAATATTTTTCCCTCTGAATCAGATTTGTATACATACTAGTAGGTGCCATGTGGATTTATCAGTCTGTGTAGGCCTGGTAAAAGATGGTCTAAAGATAGTTGTACAACTTTGTCCTTGATTAAGATAATTCAGTTTGTTCATTTTATAATATCTGCCGCTAGTAAAAAAATGTGGAAGCTCAAAAAACTAAATGAAGTTCAGTCCTCTCTTTTACCTCTGCAGAGAAGATACTAACTTTCTAAACTGTTAATAAACTTCAGGTAGTATATATTACAATAGTGCATAAAATCTTTAGTTCCCTATTGTTTCAGGTTTTATTCTTCTCGATGTTGTTATTGATTGTTGGCACAAGCAAAAAGGGACAATCAGAAGGGGCCCTCCGTGGCTAATCACGAGCATGGTTCATCTCCAGCCATCGAACAACATCGAACAGAGGTGCGCGGGAAAAGAGGGAGTCTCTGAACATAATTCGACACTGCTTTTTTTTTCTGTCATGATTTTTGTTGTATTTTTTCAGAAATAACACTCCATGTCCTTCTTTTTCTTTTTTCTATGGGCACAAAGCAGCGTGCCTATAATTGGGTACAGGCAACAAAGAGGCACAAAGGAAATCATATTCTGTGGGAAGCATCCCGAGGATTATACTATAACTCGCCTAACATTTGTTACTTAATTGCTTGATTTGGTCCTGAATTTGCCTAAATGGGCGTCAGATTTGTTACTTAGGATGCCTGATATGGTTCCAGGACTTCTTTTGCTAGTTGTTTCAGCTAGTGCCCTGAAAGCTTTCACACAAGCGCCAGATTGTATGAAACTCAATCCTAGTGGCTTTTAGTTTTGCCAAAAGTTGCCCAACAATCTGTAGGTAGTTGTCTCAAATAACACATGAACCTTGCTCTTTTGTTATCTTCCTTCACATCTCATCATAATTTGGGGGGTAATTGTATACTTTGAATTTTGAATGTGACAACAGATTATCACTGTTACTTTTTATCTCTCTTTTGCTACATTGGTTTTTTCAATCAGGGGACCGGGGGTAGCTGGTTGTTTTTAACAGCTACATGCTTTCTTTTTTCAGGCACCTTACACACATATTCCGAAGTCCACGAACACACGCACACTTATTCACTAGGACTAAAAATCAGCGGTTAGGCAAGTCCACACTACTTGACTATGCAACTTACACATATAACAAGCTAGTGGAACTAAAAATGGTAGGCCACACACAAATGTTAGGCCTAGACCTTTGGGGGCTTGGGGGGGGGAGGCGTTGTGTGTCATGCAAATCATACATGGTGAATAAGCAAGCCACATTCAAATGTCAATCAAGTCACATACTCAACACTAGCAAAGTCACATTCAAATGTCAAGCAAGTCACACACTCAACACTAGCAACTCACATTCAAATGTTTTGCTTACAACTACAACTAGCAGTATCAAAGAACAGTACTTCATTTTGTGTTCTTGTGCGGGTTTGGTCCATTGTTGTGTTGGTTGACGATGCACCCAACACTAGTATCTTCAGTATGTAACCTTCAAAAACTTGCTTACTACTAACTGGCCATGCCTAATAGCTATTAGGTTGCGGGGTGTTGGAGTTTTGTTTATGCCACGCATTCCCCATGTGTTTTTTGCAGGCCCACTGACAAAACACTCAAACAAAATGGAGTCAACCTTTTCAACAGATACTATGGGTAAAACCCCACAACTTGCCTGCACCTACTATGTATCTTGCTTACTTTCCTTAACATGACTTGCCTTTTGATCTCTTTTTCTTGCTACCTACTTTTTTTTCTCTGAAACCAGGGATTCATGCAAAGTACAGAGTTGAAGAACAAAAAAAAGGCCCAACAAAGAAGCTCCGCCGCTCACTTTTCTAGGTATGCTTCACACACACCAAAAATTTTGCGACCAACTTGTTTTTGTGAATGCCTTTTTTCCAAAGCATTTGTACGTTACAAGCAAAAGGCAAAGCAAAAACATCTGTTATTGTCTATCCACGGGGGTCGGTTGCAACATAGATGTGATTTTTTACCCACTGAGTGCACTGCTTTTGCCCAAAAAACCTATAGCAATTGCTTTTATTTTGTTGTTGTGCGCTAAAAGTTGCCTGGAAAAGAACATCAGTAGTTTGACTTTTTGTGTTTTTATTGCAAATCAAGTCAGATTGCGTAAAAACACAAAAAATTTGCTTGTTGATTCCACTGAATTTGCCCAAGAAAACACAAATGCCACTTGTCTATATTTTTTGTTCTAGACAGATGCAACCCGATATACAAGGAAGGATGATCATTCATTACAAGACAACATTTAGGCTTCATGTTATCCAAACAACATTCTTTTGAACTGTGTGTTTTCAAAGCCAATACTGTGCAACACAAGTTCTTTGTCTAGATAGCAAAGTCATGATGAGTCACACAGAAATGTTTCCAAATGTTTTTTGCCTGTTGGGCTACTATTTTGAGTAGGACTTGCTTGACATTTGAATGCGACTTGCTAGTGTTGAGTATGTGGCTTGCATGTTTTTCGGCGAACTGTGACTTTGGATGTTTCTATGTCTGATTTACTAGACCCCCCCCAACAGACACTCACACTTGAAGTTTATTTAGGCAAATTATTTCTAAGTTTTTCCAAACAAACCAACCTATAACTTGTGTCTCATTGTACAAATTTTTTCAAAATGAACACAAGTTTTTTTTTGTCGCAAGTCAGAGTGCAATACATAGTGCATTTGCAGCTAGTGTTGAGTATGACTTGCTTGACATTTGAACGTGACTTGCTAGTTTTAAGCATGTGACTTGCCTGTTGTTTAGGACATCAGTGCTTGCTGAATAATGCCGCCAGAATCACATTGAGTAAGAAGCTGCAGATTGTACTTTAGACCGAGAAAGTCAGCAACCAAAAAACATGCTTTCTTCTAGTCATTCTATAACCTGTTTGTGCATTGAGTTCTAGCCAAAAAACATGCTTTCTTCTACTCAATGATTTCTACACTAACTTGCCTAATAATGTCAGGAAGTTGCCTACAAATTTTTTTGCCATATATTTATAGCAACCAGCAAGCGGAGGGGAAGAGAGAGATGTCAGAGTACCGTCGACCAGCAAGCAAAGCAAGAGGAAGAGCCAATGGGGGCAACGCCATCCGTGCGCCACAACCACCTAGCGGGGTGGAGATAGATCTGGGAAAGCAGTGTCTCGAGTGGTCAATGAACTAGGACGCAAATCGCCGATAAGTATCTCGAAATCAACCCCCTAAGCATGCATTTTTCTACTCAATCTACAACTCTATCTCATAGAGGCGGAATAGGGAGGTTGAAGAGGGGTGTGGGGGTCCCATATTTATGGGCAAATCGACGATTTTGAGCGAGGGGGTGTTTGCGATTTGGGGATGTGGGGGCTGGAATCGTCTATGATTTCAGCCGAAAGTTTTTTAAACTTGCGCAACATATGATAGTTAGTTGCTAGAGATGCTGGCGTAAGTCGCCCAAAGATCCGGCCTCGATATGGTGGTGCTGGAATCATCGATGATCTGAGCCAAAATTGTCCAAAACTTGCCGAACGCATTATAGGTAGTTGCTAGAGATGCCGGTATAAGTTTCCCAGAGATCCGCTCCTAATATGCGGGGGCTTGAATCGTCTATGACTTGAGCCGAAAGTGTCCAAAACTTGCCCAACGCATGATAGTTAGTTGCTAGAGATGCTGGCCTCAGTTTCCCGGAGATCCGCTCCCGAGAGCGCTGGAATCGTCTGTGACCTGAGCCGAAAATGTTCAGAACTCGCCCAACGCATGATAGGTAGTTGCTAGAGATGCTGGCGTGAGTTGCCCAAAGGTCCGCTCCCGAGAGTGCTGGAATCGTCTATGATTTGAGCCGAAACTGTCTAAAACTTGCCCAACACCTGATAGTTAGTTGCTAGAGATGCTGGCGTGAGTTGCCCAAAGATCCGCTGCCGAGATGCAGGGGCTGGAATCGTCAATGATTTGAGCCGAAAGTGTCCAAAACTTGCCCAACGCATGATAGGTAGTCGCTAGAGATGCTTGTGTGAGTTGCCCACTCCCGAGAGCGCTGAGTTTTATTTCGCCCAAAACTTGCCTAACGCATGATAGTTGCTTCTTTTCAAATAGTAGGACAAATAGTAGGGAGTTGCTTCTTTTCAAATAGTAGGACAAATAGTTTCTTTAATTTTTTCCTGCATTTTTTTAGCTGTAGAATAAAAATTGTTCCTAAATTTGTTGGAGAAAGTTTAATCGTATTTAAATTGAACAAGCTTCTTTACATTTTTGCATAGACAAAGTTGCTGATAACACACATGATAGTTGCTTTAAACCAGTATGCTCGTTGTTAGGCATGGGACACATGTGCGGGGAGGATGCATGACTTATATTGCTTGCATAAACTGTGTATTTTCATATCTGCATGAAAAAAGTTGCTAACAAGACATGTCATAGTTGCTTCAAAATATGAGCTAGCTGTGATGGAACAGGTACAACCGGGAAACATGATGGAACTGATGATTTCAAGAAGGCTCTACCGATAGTTGTCAAAGATGGGCACATGACTTGCGCAACCAAGTGCAAAGTTGTTGATCATGCTTTCTTTAGTTATGTGAATATATTCTGGACAATTTTTTGTGTGTTTCCTTGGCCCCAGCCTGTGTAGTTTATGCAAAGTTATTTTTTTGCGTGATCGAAACACAAGAGTTGCCTGCTGAATGTATTGGAATTGCGGAAGAACACCCCAAAACTTTCTAATCTTTTTACGTGCAACTCGAGCTCATAACAATTTCAGAGTTGTTGCCCTTTTTATTCAATAGCCCGACACGGTTTTTGTGGGTTTTTCTCTTTTTTACAGAAAGCAACATAATAGAAGAGGGGTTGCATGCACAAACAACACAAAACCCAGTAGTTGCACAAAATCAAGGACCAAAATCATTGGCCTTGTCTTTTCTCAACCAAAAAGCCCTGAGGAAGTGGGGAGAGATTGGAAAGGGTGACCAGGAAGGAAAAAGTACACAAGCAAGGGAGAAAGGGTTGGTCACCATTCTGAATGGGGTGTGGGGCTGGGCTGGACGTGCCACACGGTCCCAAGGCCTGTCTGTCACACAAAAGGAGGTGAAGAGCATCACGGGATGTGCTCATGGGACGCTGAGACTAGATGGGAACGCGGGATTCCTTTTTCGGTAGGTTGAGCTGGCGTGGGGCGTCCGTTTCCCAATATAGAAGGTTTGCTCGGGAGCCCCAACCAGCGCCCGGGCGCTGCCCAGCCTCGTCCTTTGTATAAATACTCCCACCGTTCCTTAATACGAGTATAAGTCTTTTTGAACATTCCAATATAAACTACGCACCGAGCAAAATGAGTGAGCCTACGCTATAAAATGTGCCTATATACATTCATATGTATGATAATATTTGGGGGGGGGGGTGAGAGTTTTCCGCAAGTAGTGACCATGATCATGAAAAAATGAACCAAACTTGAGGCAAGCATGAACGTCATCAAGCTCATGTGAAATGCACATGACAAGTGTATGACAGGTTTTCTCAGTTTTATTGGTACCAAGGTACTTGATGGGACTAGATTATATGTTTGATAGTCCTACTATAGACAGGGGTTGTCCGACAAGTAGCTTCATGCAAAGAGTGCTCAAACCTTTGCATATGTTGCACTTTCAATTTCTGTTGGTCTTGGATGGTTCTCTGTCTGAGGACACAGAGGTTGTAGTTAGCTTCAAAACGCACCCAAGATCAATGAAAGCGGAGTTTGTACTAGTAAGTTATGTCTTTTGGGAAAAAATTTAAACTAGCTATGCGAATTTTCCTACTGGTTTGTTCAGTGTTTGCATCGCCCGGTCTATCGTTCGCGGTTGCTCGGTTTGGGGGTTGGACTATCCAGACCTTAACCTATGGATCGTCCTATTATACTTGCAAATTGTGAAATGGCTAATCTGTTGAACCCTATTTATAGGGTTCTTCTTCCCCAACTAGAGGGGTCGTTGGGATCAAGTTTTCCCCATTTTTTTGACGACTTTAGTCCTCCTCGAAAGACATAATCTCCCATCTAAGTGAAGGGGAGGTGGTTAGATGTAGGATTCATTTGTTGACCTCCTCCTTTGTTCCTCTCCTCTATAATCTCTTCATTGCATAAGTTGTTTTGGGTGAATTTATGAGAGAAAGGAAAAGGGGGAAGAGAGAGAGAGAGAGAGAGAGAGAGAGAGAGGTGGAGAGAGAGATAATTTGTTCATGAGTTTCTTTCCATTCTTTTTTTTCATTAGTTGAAATGCCTGTGTCCATTGGTTCGAGTGAGAGTTTGAGAGCTTGTTACCTTTAGAGGCAACCAACTCCTAGAGAGTCTGGGGGCATTGGTTCAGTGATCTCTTCATGAAGTTTTTTAGTAGGCTTGAGTTGTGTTGTCTGGTTGTTATGGATCTTGACATCTCCTAAGTGGAGGAGGAAGCTAGCCATAGTGGATCGAGTGGCAATCCCTCGAGAGGATAGTGGCTCAAGGAGAATTCGCATGTATCGGTATGGAGAGTAGAATATTGATGGACATTCAAACTCAGAAAATACATTAGTTATCTCTTGTCCCCATTACATTCCACAATTCACATTTGCTATTATGATATGTCTGGTGTACAATTTGAATTGCTAGCTAGTTTCCTTTAATTTCGCATATTGTTCAACATGTATTATTGGTGCACTTAGTTGATCCTAACATATTTATGATTTGGGCTAGATAAGATTCGCCTAGTAAAATTCCACATTAAGATTGAGCCAAATTTGTAAGATTTCTTAAATCACACATTCACCCTCTTTGTATGAAATCTAGGTCCTTTTAGCATTAGATAACAATGATGCACCACAAATTCTGGCACTATCCTACACAGAGAACAAACCATGCAATTCGGCCAACCTCAATGCTTGAGGCAATCATTATCAACACTTTGTTAGGGGCGGTCCTATTATAAACCTGCAGGTGCACGGGACATCGGGTACGTTATAATTTCCTCTTGACATAACCTATTTTTGATATGCATGTGATACCTGATGCTTAAGCTCGTTGATGCAAATTCTCTATGGTGGTGTACCCCTATCATTTTTATTCTAGGTCCACCTCTGCACCATGTCGTGGGTGATAAGCCATGTTGATTTGTTGCATTTCAAGAGTCCACTCATGTCAAGTTAATTGGTGTAAATATATTTGTTGCTAGATTGTTAGCTAAAAATTGTATATTAAAAAACAATTTGATCCTAGGAGGAACTAGGTGTTGTATTTAAGGTAGAAATGAGGCTCAAACCCTAGCATCTTGGCCAACCAAATTTAATGTGGAATGAGGCTCGAACCCTAGCAGGTTGGCCAACCACTTCATGGTGCTAGCTCATAAAACATAAAGCCTTTCTTAAAAATGGTGTTTTAGTCTCTAGTTTTATGTAATTCCTCGGCTTAAAGTATGTTTTTACTTTTGAGAGTGACTATTACTCACTTGAATTAGAAATAGTTATTTCTAGCTCGGCGATAAAAGTCGTCCGATCAAGATATTCACATCCTTTTACATTGCTGGATTCGTGATGTCGGAATTGAGTGATTCATATCATTGATTCCTTTTGACTCAATGACCTTGTGAAGTATATGTGGGTTCATGGTGGATAACATTAAATTAGTGATGTCTTATGAATTTTATGTTTGAATTATATATTTTGAATAAATTACGTAGGAGTGATTTTTTTAGTCTGAAATATTTATTGTTGAATTGTTTTGTGTTATTTTCATTGATTTGTTCTATATGTACAGTTAAATGATCTACGCTCATGATTTTGTATGGATTTGAGGTTTTGGAATGGGGAAAGTCGTTGATCAGAGGATAAATGAGCCTTGGCCAAAAATAGTCAAATTTTTTTCTGACTCAGCGATAATAGTCGTCCGCTCAAGGCGTCGAAATGGAGTGGTTTTGTATCATTGACTTTAAAGCGAGGAGTCGAGGAGTAGTGATGACCCACAAGTATAGGGGATCAATTTTACCTCTTTTCGATAAGTAAGAGTGTGGAACCCAACGAGAAGCACAAGGAAATGACAAGTAGATTTCAGTAAGGTAGTGTCTGCAAGTGCTAAAATTGTAAGTAGTGGAGTAGTTTGATAGCAAGATAATTTGTAACGAGCAAGTAACAATAGTAGTAACAAAAGTGCAGCAAGGTAGCCCAATCCTTTTGAGGCAAATGATAGGCCAAAACAGTCTCTTATGATAAGCAAAGCATTCTTGAGGGTACACGGGAATTTCATCTAGTCATTTTCATCATGTTGGTTTCATTTGTGTTCGCTACTTTGATAATTTGATATGTGGGTGGACCGGTGCTTAGGTGTTGTTCTTACTTGAACAAAACTCCTACTTATGATTAACCCTCCCGCAAGCATCCGCAACTACGAAAAAAGTATTAATAATAAATTCTAACCATAGCATTAAACTTTTGGGTCCAATCAGTCCCTTACGAAATAACACATAAACTAGGGTTTAAGCTTCTGTCACTCTCGCAACCCACCATCTAATTGCTACTCCACAATGCATTCCCTTAGGCCCAAATATGGTGAAGTGTCATGTAGTGACGTTCACATGACACCACTAAGGGAATAACAACATACATACTATCAAAATATCGAACACATATTAAGTTCACATGGTTACTTGCAACATGATTTCTCCCATGACCTCAAGAACAAAAGTAACTACTCACAAATGATAAACATGCTCATGATCAGAGGAGTATTAAATAGCATAATGGATCTGAACATATAATCTTCCACCAAATAAACCATATAGTAATCAACTACAAGATGTAATCAACACTACTAGTCACCCACAAGCACCAATCTATAGTTCCGGTAACAAGATTGAACACAAGAGATGAAATAGGGTTCGAGATGAGATGGTGTTGTTGAAGATGTTGATGGAGATTGCCCTCCCCAATATGGGAGAGTTGTTGGTGATGATGATGACGATGATTTCCCCCTCCAGAAGGGAAGTTCCCCCGGCGGAATCGCTCCGCCGGAGGGCAAAAGTGCTCCTGCCCAAGTTCTACCTCGAGATGGTGGCGCTCCATCCTGAAAGTATCCCCCTTATTTTTTTCTAGGTCAAAATGACTTATATACTAGAAGATGGGCATCGGAGGTGAGCCGAGGAGGCCACAACCCACCGGGGCATGCCTGGGGGGCCTGGCGCCCCCAGGTGGGTTGTGCCCACCTGGTGGACCCCCTCTAGTGTTTATTGGCTCCAATATTCCTCAAATAATCCATAAAAAATCTCCGTAAAGTTTTAGCTCATTTGGATTGTGCAGAATAGGTGGCCTGACGTAGCTTTTCTAGGTCCAGATTTCCAGCTACCGGAATTCTCCCTCTTGGTGTGTTCCTTGCAAATTATGAGAGAAAAGTCATTAAAATTACTCCAAAAAGCATTATTATGGATAAAAACATTATAAATAATAGTAAGAAAACATGATGCAAAATGAACGTATCAACTCCCCCAGGCTTAGACCTAGCTTGTCCTCAAGCGAAAACCGAAATCGAAAAACATTTCCACATGCTTTGAGAGAGAGGTGTCGATAAAAAAAATACGGACATAGAAGCATCATGTTGATTATTATAACAGAAACAAAATTAAATATAGGACTTTTATCATATACTTCTCATGAATAAGTAATAGTTCATCACACAATCAAAGTATAAAGCAAAAACTCTATTAGAAACCAACAAACTATGTTCTCATTCAACTTTGCAACTGCGATTCATCATCTTTTCAGGAAGGCTCACGTGTCGGAGCCCTTAGGCAAGTTCACATACTCAACCATCATATAGTCTTCTATGATTGCTAACACTCACCTCGTACCCATGAGCAAACGTTTCAACCGGACACATAGAAAGATAGGGGCTTATAGTTTCGCCTCCCAACATACTCACCTCAAGGGTGATGTCAACAATAATAACTCATGTTGTCTATATTCAACTGGACATATGTGCCTAGATCTTTCCTCACCACATGATGCTTGCCAAAGGAGAAAAATAAAAGGAATAGGAGGAAAACTTTGACTCTTTGCATAAAAGTAAGTGCATAAAAATAAAGGAGAGTCCCTTCGTAGAGGGAAGCAGAGCTTGCCATGCGCTTATTTGTTTGTATGCTCAATCCCTTAGTGCAAGGGAACGTCACACTGTATTACCCCTTAAGATTACAACCTTTATTATGCAGTCTGTCGCTTTTATTCTTTGTCATCCAAGTTCGCACAACGCTCAATTTTCTCTTACACTAAATGATCTTGCACTTTTAGAAGCAATTTTTATTGCCTTTTTGCACCCTTGACAACTTACTTGAGGGATCTTGCTCAATCCCTAGGTAGGTATGGTGGACACTTGAAAAAGATTTGGGTTTAAGGGCTTTTGGATGCACAAGTAGTATCTCTACTTAGTGCGAATTTTTTGGCTAGCAAAGATAGGGGCAAGCATAACATGTTAAAGAATCTATGACAATATGACTCCTACGTGAATATAAACAAACTTAAATCAATAAGTTGTCTTCCTTGTCCAACATCAACAATTTTGGCATATCATATTTTGATGAGGGCTCACAGTCACAAAAGATTTCTAGGATAGTAGATCTATATGTGAATCTTCTCTTCCCTTATTAATTCTTTCATGAGTTGCAACATTGACTAATGCTATGTTTGTCAATCTCTAATAAAATTTTCTACTTATACTTTTCCTTATGTGGTGCTACCACCTACCATAGGATTAGTATATAATCTTATTGATTTATTTCCTTTCTCTTTTTCTTTATTTATTTCTTTTCTTTATTTGCAACATGAAAGTAAAGAAAGCAAAAACTCAAACTAACTTTATTATATAACTTGCACACGATTACACGGATAGATCACTAAGCAAACTCTCAAAGAAGAAAGGATCGAACTAAACTTTATTTCATCTAAAAGCAAATGATCGAACTAGGATAAGTAAAATCAAAAGGATAGTGGGATTCTACGATACCGGGGCACCTCCCCAAGCTTGGCGGGAGCCAAGGGGGGGTGCCCATACCCGATACTCAATTCTCCTTTGGTGGTGAAGAAGATGATGGTGGTGATGAAGTATTCTCCAATATAGCCATAAGTAGGTCCTTCAACCCTTGAATCTCCCGAAGGGCTTGATGAATTAATTCATTGTTTTTCTTCACCTCAGCCATTATGTGTTTGTTCTCAGGGCCCCACGATTTGGTTCCTGCACTGTTTTCTCTCGTCCAAGATATGTCCCAGTTTGACGTTATGTGCCTACGAGGAGTGTTCTCGAACCCATAATTGTGAATCAAATTATGAAAATTGTTGCGATGTAACCTGTGTAAGGGCCTCCTTGGTGGGAGCTCTTCTTGTATTTCCAGGCTCGCTTGATTGTTCGATGATCCCATGGCTTGATGAGGATTAGGATGAGTGGAGATGCCAGCTAGTGTACCCCTCTCAGGGGCCAGAAGGTGAATCCCAAAGAGACTTTCCTCTTCTTCTATAGCAACCTCTCCAGCTTCATCCCTCCTTAGATCTTCCTGAACCAACCGTATGTCTCCTTCTCCATTGTTGAAGGGTGAGGAAGATATGACGTTGGTCTCGTTGAATCTATCAGAAAACAGCAAGAAAAGAGAACAGAGGATTTCTCTGTGATACGGTGGTTAACATGTTCGAGAAGTATATATAGATTTTTTATCTTGGAGGACAAGCATATGGAAGAAAAACGGAGTACGGAAGGTGTCCCAGGTGGGCACAACCCACCTGGGCGCACCAGGCACAACAAGAAAAGAGAACAGAGGATTTCTCTGTGATACGATGGTTAACATGTTCGAGAAGTATATATAGATTTTTTATCTTGGAGGACAAGCATATGGAAGAAAAACAGAGTACGGAAGGTGTCCCAGGTGGGCACAACCCACCTGGGCGCGCCAGGCAAGCCTGGCGCGCCCTGGTGTCTTGTGCCCACCAGGGGACGCTTCCTGGAAGTTTCTTTATTTCCAAAATTTTAAAATATTCCAAAACTAATAAAAAATATTTTTGCGGATTTTATGGAGTCCGTTTACTTACCATATCACGTACCTCTTTATTTTCACAATTTTGGAGTGTTCCGGAAGGACTCTTTTATGTGCTCTTCCGGTGTCAAAGTTTGGATAATATTACTTTCAACAGTGATAGGCGTACCTGAGATATAATGCTTTACTTGTTGCCCATTGACAACCTTCGGGTTAGTACCTTCGGAGTTATTTATTTTGATGGCTCCAGACCGGTAAACCTCCTAGATGATTTATGGGCCTTCCCATTTCGAGAGGAGCTTTCCTGCAAAAAATCTAAAATGGGAGTTGTACAAAAGAACATATTCTCCAACTTTAAACTCACGCTTTTGAATTCTTTTGTCATGCCATCTTTTAACTTTTTCTTTGAATAATTTTGCATTTTCATAAGCTTGGGTTCTCCATTCATGTAAAGAGCTTATATCAAATAACCTCTTTTCACCAGCAAGTTTGAAATCATAATTGAGTTCTTTAACTGCCCAATATGCTTTATGTTCTAACTCAAGAGGCAAATGACAAGCTTTTCCATAAACCATTTTATAAGGAGACATACCCATAGGATTTTTATATGTTGTTCTATAAGCCAAAAGTGCATCTTCTAATTTCTTAGACCAATTCTTCCTGGACCTATTAACAGTCTTTTGAAAAAATAATTTTATTTCTCTATTGCTAAGTTCAACTTGACCACTAAACTGAGGATGATAGGGTGATGCAATTATATGGTTAACATCATACTTAGCAAGCATCTTACGGAAAGCACCATGAATAAAGAGTGAACCACCATCAGTCATTAAATATCTACGGACTCCAAACCTTGGTAAAATAACTTCCTTAAGCATTTTAATAGAGGTGTTGTGATCAGCACTACTAGTTGGAATAGCTTCTACCCATTTAGTAACATAATCAACAGCAACCAAAATATGTGTATACCCATTAGAGGAAGGAAAAGGTCCCATGTAATCAAATCCCCAAACATCAAAAGGTTCAACAGCAAGTGAGTAATTCATAGGCATTTCTTGACGCTTACCAATATTACCTATTCTTTGATATTCATCACAAGAAGAGACAAACTTACGAGCATCCTTGAAGAGAGTAGGCCAATAAAATCCAGATTGCAATACTTTGTGAGCAGTTCTATCTCTAGCATGATGCTCTCCATAAGCTTCGGAGTGACATTCCGTAGGATTTGTCCCTATTCATGCTCAGGTACACAACGTCTAATAATACCATCTACTCCTTCTTTATAAAGATGTGGGTCATCCCAAAAGTAATGTCTTAAATCATAGACAATTTTTTTTCTTTTGCTGGTAAGTAAAGCTAGGTGGTAAATATTTAGCAACAATATAATTAGCATAGTGGGCATACCAAGAAGTATTATGAGAAACATTTATTGCAGCTAACTGCTCATCAGGAAAACTATCATCAATAGGTAGTGGGTCATCAAGCACATTTCCAAGCCTAGACAAGTTATCAGCTATTGGGTTCTCAGCTCCTTTTCTATCAATGATATGTAAATCAAATTCTTGTAACAAGAGAACCCAATGAATAAGTCTAGGTTTAGCATCTTTCTTTTCCATAAGATATTTAATAGCAGCATGGTATGTGTGAACAATTACTTTGGAATCAACAATATAAGGTCTAAATTTATCACAAGCAAACACCACTGCTAAGAATTATTTTTCAGTAGTAGCATAATTTCTTTGAACACTGTCTAGAGTTTTACTAGCATAATGAATAAGATTCAATTTCTTATCAAATCTTTGTCATAGAACAACACCAACAACATAATCACTAGCATCACACATAATTTCAAAAGGCAAGTTCCAATCAGGTGGTTGAACAATAGGTGCATATATTAAGGCTTTCTTGAGTGTTTCAAAGGCTTCAAGACAATCATCATAAAAAACAAAAGGAATATCCTTTTGCAAAAGATTAGTAAGAGGCCTAGAAATTTTAGAAAAGTCTTTGATTAATCTCCTATAGAAACCAACATGACCTAGGAAACTATGAATACGTTTGATGTCCTTAGGACATGGCATTTTCTCAATTGCATCAACCTTAGCTTGGTCCACTTCAATACCTCTTTCAGAAATTTTATGACCTAAGACAATGCCTTCATTAACCATAAAGTGGCACTTCTCACAATTCAAGACAAGATTTGTTTATTCACATCTTTGCAAAACTCACTCAAGATTGCTTAAACAATCATCAAAAGACTTCCCATAAATAGAAAAGTCATCCATGAAAACCTCAACAATCTTTTCACAAAAGTTAGAGAAGATAGCAGTCATACATCTTTGAAAGGTAGCAGGTGCATTACGTAAACCAAAAGGCATACGTCTATAAGCATAAGTTCCAAAGGGACAAGTAAAAGTAGGCTTTTCTTGATCAGGTTGAGAAACAGGTATTTGTGAAAAGCCAGAGTATCCATCTAGGAAGCAAAAGTGTGTGTGCTTAGATAATCTTTCAAGCATTTGCTCAATAAAAGGCAAACGGTAATGATCTTTTCTAGTTGCTTTGTTTAATTTCTGTAACCAATTACCATTCTAGCCTGTAACAATTCTTCGTAGAATAAGTTCATTCTTATCATTACGAATAACAGTAATACCTCCTTTCTTAGGGACACAATGAACATGACTTACCCATCTACTGTCAGCTATAGGATAGATTATACCTGCTTCGAGAAGTTTTAAGATTTCCGTTCTTACCACTTCCTTCATTTTTGGATTCAACCGACGTTGGTGATCAACAACGGGTTTAACATCAGGTTCCATATTAATTTTGTGCTGACATAGAGTGGGACTAATGCCTTTTAAATCATCAAGAGTATATCCAACAGCAGCCCGGTGCTTCCTTAGAACTTTCAATAATCTTTCTTCTTCATGTTCTGAAAGGTTAGCACTGATAATAACATGATATATTTTCTTTTCATCGAGATAAGCATATTTCAAAGTGTCTGGCAATTGTTTTAATTCAAACACAGGATCACCTTTAGGTGGAGGAGGACCTCCTAGAATTTCAATAGGCAAATTTGTTGGGGAACGTAGTATTTCAAAATTATACCTACGATCACGCAAGATCTATCTAGGAGAAGCATAACAACGAGCGGGGAGAGTGTGTCTATGTACCCTCGTAGACCGAAAGCGAAAGCGTTTATCAACGCGGTTGATGTAGTCGTACGTCTTCATGATCTGAATGATCCTAGCACCGAATGTACAACACCTCCGTGTTCAGCACACGTTCAGCTCAATGTTGTCCCTCGTACTCTTGATCCAGTTGAGGCCAAGTGAGATTTGCGTCAGCACGACGGCGTGGCGATGGTGATGATGAAGTTACCGGCGCAGGGCTTCGCCTAAGCACTACGACGATATGACCGAGGTGTGTTTCTGTGGAGGGGGGCAATGCACGCGACTAAAAGATCAACTTGTGTGTCTTTGGGGTGCCCCTGCCTCCGTATATAAAGGAGGGAGAGGGAGAGGCAGCCGGCCCTAGGGGGCGAGCCAAGTTGTGGAGTCCTACTAGGACTCCCTAGTCCTAGTAGGATCCCACCTCCCTCACGGAGTAGGAAAGGGGGGAGGGAGAAGGAGAAGGAAAGGGGGGCGGCCCCCTTCTCCTAGTCCTAATCTGCCTCCTGCCCAAGGTGGGGGCGCACCAGCCCCTTGTGGGCTGGTGTGCTTCCCTCTTATGGCCCATAAGGCCCATAACTTCTCCCGGGGGGTTCCAGTAACCTCCCGGTACTCCGGAAAAATGCCCAAACCACTCGGAACCATTCTGATGTTCAAATGTAACCTTCCAATATATGAATCTTTACCTATCAACCATTTCGAGACTCCTCGTCATCTCCGTGATCTCATCCGAGACTCTGAACAAGCTTCGGTCATCAAATCACATAACTCATAATACAAATCGTCATCGAACGTTAAGCGTGCGGACCCTACGGGTTCAAGAACTATGTAGACATGACCAATACACATCTCCAGTCAATAACCAATAGCGGAACCTGGATGCTCATACTAGCTCCTACATATTCTACGAAGATCTTTATCGGTCAAACCGCATAACAACATACGTTGTTCCCTTTGTCATCGGTATGTTACTTGCCCGAGATTCGATCGTCGGTATCATCATACCTAGTTCAATCTCGTTACCGGCAAGTCTCTTTACTCGTTCCGTATTATATTATCCCGCAACTAACGCATTAGTCACATTGCTTGCAAGGCTTATAGTGATGTGCATTACCGAGAGGGCCCAGAGATACCTCTCCGATACACGGAGTGACAAATCCTAATCTCGATCTATGCCAACCCAACAAACACCTTCTGAGACACCTGTAGAGCATCTTTATAATCACCCAGTTATGTTGTGACGTTTGATAGCACACAAGGTGTTCCTTCGGTATTCGGGAGTTGCATAATCTCATAGTCAGAGAAACATGTATAAGTCATGAAGAAAGCAATATCAATAAAACTCAACGATCATAATGCTAAGCTAACGGATGGGTCTTGTCCATCACATCATTCTATAATGATGTGATCTCGTTCATCAAATGACAAAACATGTCTATGGTCAGGAAACATAACCATCTTTGATTAACGAGCTAGTCTAGTAGAGGCATACTAGGGACACTCGGTTTGTCTATGTATTCACACATGCACTAAGTTTCTGGTTAATACAATTCTAGCATGAATAATAAACATTTATCATGATGTAAGGAAATATAAATGACAACTTTATTATTGCCTCTAGGGCATATTTCCTTCAGCCTCCCACTTGCACTAGAGTCAATAATCTAGTTCACATCGTCATGTGATTTAACACCAATAGTTCACATCTTTATGTGATTAGTTCACATCTCCATGTGACTAATAACCAAAGGGTTTACTAGATTCAATAATGTAGTTCACATCGCTATGTGATTAACACCCAAAGAGTGATCATCTTTTTGCTTGTGAGAGAAGTTTAGTCAATGGGTCTGCCACATTCAGATCCGTATGTTTTTTGCAAATTTTCTATGTCTACAATGCTCTGCACGGAGCTACTCTATCTAATGGCTCCCACTTTTAATATGTATCCAGATTGATACTTAGAGTCATCCAGATTAGTGTCAAAGCTTGTATCGATGTAACCCTTTACGACAAACTTTTTGTCACCTCCATAACCGAGAAACATGTCCTTAATCCACTAAGGATAATTTTGAATGATGTCCAGTGATCCACTCCTGGATCACTATTGTACTCTCTTGCCAAATGCTACCTCTTGAGCATGCGTTGTTTTTTCCCTTGAAGAGGAAAGGGTGATGCAGCAAAGTAGCGTAAGTATTTCCCTCAGTTTTTGAGAACCAAGGTATCAATCCAGTAGGAGGCCACACGCAAGTCCCTCGTACCTACACAAACAAATAAGAACCTTGCAACCAACGCGATAAAGGGGTTGTCAATCTCTTCACGGCCACTTGCAAAAGTGAGATCTGATAGAGATGATAAGATAATATTTCTGGTAATTTTATGATAAAGATTGAAAGTAAAGATTGCAAAATAAACGGCGCCAGAAATAACTCGTTGACGGGAGATTAATATGATGCAAGATAGACCCGGGGGCCATAGGTTTCACTAGTGGCTTCTCTTAAGATAGCATAAGTATTACGGTGGGTGAACAAATTACTGTCGAGCAATTGATAGAAAAGTGCATAATTATGAGAATATCTAGGCATGGTCATGTATATAGGCATCACGTCCGCAACAAGTAGACCGACTCCTGCCTGCATCTACTACTATTACTCCACACATCGACCGCTATCCAGGATGCATCTAGAGTATTAAGTTCATAAGAATAGAGTAACGCATTAGGCAAGATGACATGATGTAGAGGGATAAACTCAAGCAATATGATATAAACCCCATCTTTTTATCCTCGATGGCAACAATACAATACGTGTCATTTCCCCTACTGTCACTGGATCGAGCACCACATGATTGAACCCAAAGCTAAGCACTTCTCCCATTGCAAGAAAGATCAATCTAGTAGGCCAAACCAAACTGATAATTCGAAGAGACTTGCAAAGATAACCAATCATACATAAAATAATTCAGAGAAGATTCAAATATTTTTCATAGATAATCTTGATCATAAACCCACAATTCATCGGATCTCGACAAACACACCGCAAAAAGAGTTACATCGAATAGATCTCAAAGAAGATCGAGGAGAACTTTGTATTGAGATCCAAAGAGAGAGAAGAAGCAATCTAGCTAATAACTATGGACCCGAAGGTCTGTGGTAAACTACTCACACATCATCGGAGAGGCTATGGTGTTGATGTAGAAGCCCTCCGTGATCGATGCCCCCTCCGGCAGAGTGCCGGAAAAGGCCCCAAGATGGGATCTAACGGGTACAGAAGGTTGCGGCGGTGGAAATAGGGCTTCGTGGTGCTCCTGGATGGTTTCAGGGTACGTAGGTATATATAGGAGGAAGAAGTAGGTCGGTGGAGCTACAAGGGGCCCACGAGGGTGGGGGCGCGCCTAGGGGGCAGGCGTGCCTCCCTGCCTCGTGGCCTCCTCGGTTGTTTCTTGATGTCCACTCCAAGTCCTCTGGATCACGTTTGTTCCAAAAATAACTCTCCGGAAGGTTTCATTCCGTTTGTACTCCGTTTGATATTACTTTTCTGTGAAACACTGAAATAGGCAAAAAAAATAGCGATTTGCACTGGGCCTTGGGTTAGTAGGTTAGTCCCAAAAATAATAATAAAGTGTATAATAAAGCCCATTAAACATCCAAAACAGAATATATAATAGCATGAAACAATAAAAATTATAGATACGTTGGAGACGTATCAAGCATCCCCAAGCTTAATTCCTGCTCGTCCTCGAGTAGGTAAATGATAAAAACAGAATTTTTGATGTGGGATGCTACCTAGCATATTTCTCAATGTAATTTTCTTTATTGTGGCATGAATGTTCAGATCCGAAAGATTCAAGACAAAAGTTTAATATTGACATGAAAATAATAATACTTCAAGCATACTAACAAAGCAATCATGTCTTCTCAAAATAACATGGACAAAGAAAGTTAGCCCTACAAAATCATATAGTTTGGCTATGCTCTATCTTCACCACACAAAGTATTTAAATCATGCACAACCCCGATGACAAGCCAAGCAATTGTTTCATACTTTGATGTTCTCAAACTTTTTCAATCTTCACGCAATACATGAGCGTGAGCCATGGATATAGCACTATATGTGGAATAGAATGGTGGTTGTGGAGAAGACAAAAAGGAGAAGATAGTCTCACATCAACTAGGCGTATCAACGGGCTATCGAGATGCCCATTAATAGATATCAATGTGAGTGAGTAGGGATTGCCATGCAATGGATGCACTAGAGCTATAAGTGTATGAAAGCTCAACAAAAGAAACTAAGTGGGTGTGCATCCAACTCGCTTGCTCACGAAGACCTAGGGCATTTTGAGGGAGCCCATCATTGGAATATACAAGCCAAGTTATATAATATAAAGTTCCCACTAGTATATGAAAGTGACAACATAGGAGACTCTCTATCATGAAGATCATGGTGCTACTTTGAAGAACAAGTGTGGAAAAATGATAGTAACATTGTCCCTTCTCTCTTTTTCTCTCATTTTTTTATTTGGGCCTTCTCTTTTTTTGGCCTCTTTTTTTTCTCTTTTTTTTCTTTTGTCCAGAGTCTCATCCCGACTTATGGGGGAATCATAGTCTCCATCATCCTTTCCTCACATGGGACAATGCTCTAATAATGATGATCATCACACTTTTATTTACTTAAAACTCAAGAATTACAACTCGATACTGAGAACAAAATATGACTCTATGTGAATGCCTCCGGCGGTGTATCGGGATATGCAATGAATCAAGAGAGACATGTATGAAAGAATTATGAAGGTGGCTTTGCCACAAATACGATGTCAACTACATGATCATGCAAAGCAATATGACAATGATGAAGCGTGTCATAATAAATGGAATGGTGGTAAGTTGCATGGCAATATATCTCGGAATGGCTATGGAAATGCCATAATAGGTAGGTATGGTGGCTGTTTTGAGGAAGGTATATGGTGGGTATATGATACTGGTGAAAGGTGCGCAGTATTAGAGAGGCTAGCAATGGTGGAAGGGTGAGAGTGCGTATAATCCATGGACTCAGCATTAGTCATAAAGAACTCACATACTTATTGCAAAAATCTATTAGTTATCGAAACAAAGTACTACGCGCATGCTCCTAGGGGGATAGATTGGTATGAAAAGACCATCGCTCGTCCCCGACCGCCACTCATAAGGAAGACAATCAATCAATAAATAAATCATGCTCCGACTTCATCACATAACGGTTCACCATACGTGCATGCTACGGGAATCACAAACTTTAGAACAAGTATTTCTCAAATTCACAACTACTCAACTAGAATGACTCTAATATCACCATCTTCATATCTCAAAACAATTATCAAGTATCAAACTTCTCTTAGTATTCAATGCACTTTATATGGAAGTTTTTATTATATCCATCTTGGATGCCTATCATATTAGGACAAATTTTATAACCAAGGCAAATTACCATGCTGTTCTAAAGGACTCTCAAAATAATATAAGTGAATCATGAGAGATCAATAATTTCTATAAAATATAACCACCACCATGCTCTAAAAGATATAAGTGAAGCGTAGAGCAAAATTGTTTAGCTCAAAAGATATAAGTGAAGCACATAGAGTATTCTAATAAATTCCGATTAATGTGTGTCTCTCTAAAAAGGTGTGTACACCAAGGATGATTGTGGTGAACTAAAAAGCAAAGACTCAAATCATACAAGACGCTCCAAGCAAAACACATATCATGTGGTGAATAAAAATATAGCTCCAAGTAAAGTTACCGATGGACGAAGACAAAAGAGGGTATGCCTTACGGGGCATCCCCAAGCTTAGGCTTTTGGGTTGTCCTTAGATTTTACCTTGGGGTGTCTTGGGCATCCCCAAGCTTAGGCTCTTGCCACTCCTTGTTCCATAATCCATCAAATCTTTACCCAAATCTTGAAAACTTCACAACACAAAACTTAACAGAAAATCTCGTGAGCTCCGTTAGCGAAAGAAAACAAAACACCACCTCAAGGTACTATTATGAACTCATTATTTATTTATATTGGTGTTAAACCTACTGTATTCCAACTTCTCTATGGTTCATAACCTCCGATAGTAGCCATAGATTCATCAAAATAAGCAAACAACACACGAAAAACAGAATCTGTCAAAAACAGAACAGTCTGTAGTAATCTGTACCTAACGCAAACTTCTATAACTCCAAAAATTCTAAAATAAATTTCTGGATGTGAGTAATTTATCTATTAATCATCTGCAAAAATAATAAACTAAACAACACTCTCCAGTAAAAAGTTGTAGCTAATCTCGTGAGCGCTAAAGTTTCTGTTTTTTACAGCAAGACTAAAAAGACTTCACCCAAGTCTTCCCAACGGTTCTACTTGGCACAAACACTAAATAAAACATAAAAACACATCTAACCAGAAGCTAGATGGATTATTTATTCCTAAACAGAACCAAAAAGCAAGAAACAAAAATAAAATTGGGTTGCCTCCCAACAAGCACTATCGTTTAACGCCCCTAGCTAGGCATCAAGGTAAGGATAGATCTAGGTCTTGCCATCTTTGGTATGCAATCCATATGTGGTTGTCATGATAGATTCATAAGGTAATTTACTTTTATTTCTAGGAAAGTTTTCCATGCCTTTCCTTAACGTAAATTGGAATCTAATATTCCCTTCCTTTATATCAATAATTGCACCGATCGTTCTAAGGAAAGATCTACCAAGAATAATAGGACATGAAGGATTGCAATCTATATCAAGAACAATGGAAACTATGGGCACATAATTCCTATTTGCAACAATAATAACATCATTAATCCTTCCCATAGGTTTCTTAATGGTGGAATCCGCAAGATGCAAGTTTAAAGAACAATCATCAAATTCACGGAAACCCAACAAATCACACAAAGTTTTTGGAATTGTGGAAACACTAGCACCTAAAATCACACAAAGCATAGCATTCATGATCTTTAATTTTAATTTTAATAGTAGGTTACCACTCATCATAAAGTTTTCTAGGGATAGAAACTTCCAATTCAAGCTTTTCTTCATAAGATTGCATTAAAGCATCAACGATATGTTTAGTAAAAGCCTTATTTTGACTATAAGCATGCAGAGAATTTAGCACAGATTGCAACAAGGAAATACAATCTATTAAAGAACAATTATCATAATTAAATTCCTTGAAATCCAAAATAGTGGTTAATTGCTATGCAAAGTTTTGACCTCTTCAATCCCACTTTTACCCAATTTTGCATCAAGATCTAAAAACTCTGAATCATTGGGACGCCTTTTAAGTAAAGTTGACTCATCTCCAGTCCCATCATTATCAAGATTCACATTGCAAAACAAAGATTTAATAGGATACACATAAATCACTTTTAGATCTTCATCCTTATTATCATGAAAAGTAGAAGAACACGCTTTCACGAAGCAATCTTTTTAGCACGCATCCTAGCGGTTCTTTCTTTGCATTCATCATTGGAAATTCTCATAGCCTTGAGAGACTCATTGATATCATGCTTAGGTGGAATAGATCTAAGTTTTAAAGAATCAACATCAAGAGAAATTCTATCCACGTTCCTAGCCAACTCGTCAATCTTAGGCAATTTTTACTCAAGCAAAGCATTGAAATTCTTTTGGGAAATCATAAATTCTTTAACACTAGTCTCAAAATCAGAGGGCATCTTATTAAAATTTCCATAAGAGTTGTTGTAGGAATTACCATAATTATTAGAGGAATTACTAGGAAACGGCCTAGCATTAAAGTTTCCTCTATAAGCGTTGTTACCAAAATTGTTCCTACCAACAAAATTCACATCCATAGATTCATTATTATTCTCAATCAAAGTAGACAAAGGCATACCATTAGGATCAGAAGAAACACACTTATTAGCAAACAATTTCATAAGTTCATCCATCTTTCCACTCAAAACATTAATCTCTTCAATTGCATGCACCTTTTTACTAGTAGATCTTTCAGTGTGCCATTGAGAATAATTAACCATAATATTATCTAGGAGTTTAGTAGCTTCTCCTAAAGTGATTTCCATAAAGTGCCTCCCGCGGCCGAATCTAAAAGATTTCTAGAAGCAAAATTCAATCCGGCATAAAATTTTTGTATAATCATCCATAAATTCAAACCATGTGTAGGGCAATTACGTACCATTAATTTCATCCTCTCCCAAGCTTGTGCAACATGTTCATTATCAAGTTGCTTAAAATTCATAATATCGTTTCTAAGAGAGTTGATCTTAGCGGGAGGAAAATACTTAGAGATAAAAGCATCTTTGCACTTATTCCAAGAATCGATACTATTTTTAGGCAAAGACGAAAACCAAGTTTTAGCACGATCTCTAAGCGAAAACGGAAATAGCTTCAATTTAACAATATCATTGTCCACATATTTCTTCTTTTGCATATCACACAAATCAACAAAGCTATTTAGATGGGTAGCGGCATCTTCACTAGGAAGGCCGGCGAATTGATCTTTCATGACAAGATTCAGCAAAGCAGCATTAATTTCACAAGATTCAGCATCGGTAAGAGAAGCAATCGAAGTGCTTAGAAAATCATTGTTGTTGCTATTGGCAAAGTCACACAATTTAGTATTGTCTTGAGCCATCGTGACAAGCAGGCAATCCAACACACAAGTAAACAATAAGCAAGCGGGGGAAAAAGGCGAACAGAAAGAGAGGGCGAATAAAACGGCAAGGGTGAGGTGGGGGAGAGGAAAACGAGAGGCAAATGGCAAATAATGTAATGCGAGGGATAAGAGTTTGTGATGGGTACTTGGTATGTCTTGACTTGTGCGTAGACTCCCCGGCAACGGCGCCAGAAATCCTTCTTGCTACCTCTTGAGCATGTGTTGGTTTTTCCCTTGAAGAGGAAAGGGTGATGCAGCAAAGTAGCGTAAGTATTTCCCTCAGTTTTTGAGAACCAAGGTATCAATCCAGTAGGAGGCCACACGCAAGTCCCTCGTACCTACACAAACAAATAAGAACATTGCAACCAACGCGGTAAAGGGGTTGTCAATCCCTTCACGGCCACTTGCAAAAGTGAGATCTGATAGAGATGATAATATAATAATTTTGGTAATTTTATGATAAAGATTGAAAGTAAAGATTGCAAAATAAACGGCACCAGAAATAACTCGTTGACGGAAGATTAATATGATGGAAGATAGACCCGGGGGCCATTGGTTTCACTAGTGGCTTCTCTCAAGATAGCATAAGTATTACGGTGGGTGAACAAATTACTGTCGAGCAATTGATAGAAAAGGGCATAATGATGAGAATATCTAGGCATGATCATGTGTATAGGCATCACGACCGCAACAAGTAGACCGACTCCTGCCTGCATCTACTACTATTACTCCACACATCGACCGCTATCCAGCATGCATCTAGAGTATTAAGTTCATAAGAACAGAGTAACACATTAGGCAAGATGACATGATGTAGAGGGATAAACTCAAGCAATATGATATAAATCCCATCTTTTTATCCTCGATGGCAACAATACAATACGTGTCGTTTTCCCTACTGTCACTGGGATCGAGCACTGCATGATTGAACCCAAAGCTAACCACTTATCCCATTGCAAGAAAGATCAATCTAGTAGGCCAAACCAAATTGATAATTCAAAGAGACTTGAAAAGATAACCAATCATACATAAAAGAACTCAGAGAAGATTCAAATATTGTTCATAGATAATCTTGATCATAAACCCGCAATTCATGGGATCTGGACAAACACACCGTAAAAAGAGTTACATCGAATAGATCTCCAAGAAGATCGAGGAGAACTTAGTATTGAGATCCAAAGAGAGAGAAGAAGCCATCTAGCTAATAACTATGGACCTGAAGGTCTGTGGTAAACTACTCACACATCATCGGAGAGGCTATGGTGTTGATGTAGAAGCCCTCCGTGATCGATGCCCCCTCCGGCATAGCGCCGGAAAAGGCCCCAAGATGGGATCTCACGGGTCCAGAAGGTTGCGGCGGTGGAAATAGGGTTTTGTGGTGCTCCTGGATGGTTTCAGGCTACGTAGGTATATATAGGAGGAAGAAGTAGGTCAGTGGAGCTACGAGGGCCCACGAGGGTGGGGGCGCGCCCAGGGGGGCATGCCTGCCTCCCTGCCTCATGGCCTCCTCGGTTGTTTCTTGACGTCCACTCCAAGTCCTATGGATCACGTTTGTTCCAAAAATAACTCTCCGGAAGGTTTCATTCTGTTTGGACTCCGTTTGATATTCCTTTTCTGCGCAACACTGAAATAGGCAAAAAACACAGCAATTTGCATTGGGCCTTGGGTTAGTAGGTTAGTCCCAATAATAATAATAAAGTGTATAATAAAGCCCATTAAACATCCAAAACAGAATATATAATAGCATGGAACAATCAAAAATTATATATACGTTGGAGACGTATCACCAAACTCATGGTGAGGTACACAATAGGTCTGGTACACAACATAGCATACTTTATAGAACCTATGACTAAGGCATAGGTACTGACTTTTCATTCTTTTTCTATTTTCTGCCATGGTCGGGTTTTGAGTCTTTACTCAACTTCACACCTTGCAACACAACCAAGAACTCCTTTGACTGTTCCGTTTTGAACTACTTCAAAATCTTCTCAAGGTATGTACTCATTGAAAAAACTTATCAAGCGTCTTGATCTATCTCTATAGATATTGATGCTCAATATGTAAGCAGCTTCACCGAGGTCTTTCTTTGAAAAACTCCTTTCAAACACTCCTTTATGCTTTCCAGAAAATTCTACATCATTTCCGATCAACAATATGTCATTCATATATACTTATCAGAAAGGCTATAGTGCTCCCACTCACTTTCTTGTAAATACAGGCTTCACCGCAAGTCTGTATAAAACCATATGCTTTGATCACCTTATCAAAGCGTATATTCCAACTCCGAGATGCTTGCACCAGTCCATAGATGAATCGTTGGAGCTTGCACACTTTGTTAGCACCTTTAGGATTGAGAGAACCTTCTTGTTACATCATATACAACTCTTCTTTAAGAAATCCATCAAGGAATGTAGTTTTTGACATCCCTTTGCCAGATTTCATAAAATGTGGCAATTGCTAACATGATTCACACAGACTTTAAGCATCGATACGAGTAAGAAAATCTCATTGTAGTCAACATCTCGTCAAAAACCCTTTTCAACGAGTCGAGCTTTAGATAGTAACACTACTATCACCGTTCATCTTCCTCTTGAAGATCCATTTTATTCTCTATGGCTTGCCGATCATCGGGCAAGTCAACCAAAGTCCATAGTTTGTTCTCATACATGGATCCCATCTCAGATTTCATGGCCTCAAGCCATTTCGTGGAATCTGGGCTCATCATCGCTTCCTCATAGTTCGTAGGTTCATCATGGTCAAGTAACATGACTTCCAGAACAGGATTACTGTACCACTCTGGTGCGGATCTTACTCTAGTTGACCTACGAGGTTCAGTAGTAACTTGATCCGAAGTTTGATCATCATCATTAGCTTCCTTGCTAATTGGTGTAGGAATCACTTGAACTAATTTCTGTGATGGACTACTTTACAATTCGAGAGAAGGTACAATTACCTCATCAAGTTCTACTTTCCTCCCACTCACTTCTTCCGAAAGAAACTCCTTCTCTAGAAAGGACCCACTCTTAGTAACAAAGATCTTGCCTTCAGATCTGTGATAGAAGGTGTACCCAACAGTTTCTTTAGGGTATCCTATGAAGACGCACTTCTCCGATTTGGGTTTGATCTTATCAGGCTGATTTTTTTTACATAAGCATCGCAACCCCAAACTTTGAGAAATGACAGCTTAGGTTTCTTGCTAAACCACAGTTCATACGGTGTCGTCTCAACGGATTTTTTAGACGGTGCCCTATTTAATGTGAATGCAGCTGTCTCTAATGCATAATCCCAAAACGATAGTGGTAAATCGGTAAGAGACACCATAGATCGCACCATATCTAATAAAGTACGGTTACGACGTTCGGACACACCATTACGCTGTGGTGTTCCGGGTGGCATGAGTTGCGAAACTATTATGCATTGTTTCAAATGAAGGCAAAACTCATAACTCAAATATTCGCCTCCGCGATCAGATCGTAGAAACTTTATTTTCTTGTTACGATGATTCTCAACTTCACTCTGGAATTCTTTGAACTTTTCAAATGTTTCAGACTTGTGTTTCATTAAGTAGATATACCCATATCTGCTCAAATCATCTGTGAAGGTCAGAAAATAACGATACCTTCGGCGAGCCTCAACACTCACCGGACCGCATACATCGGTATGTATTATTTCCAATAAGTCAGTGGCTCGCTCCATTGTTCCGGAGAACGGAGTCTTAGTCATCTTACCCATGAGGCATGGTTCGCAATCATCAAGTGATTCATAATCAAGTGATTCCAAAAGCCCATCAACATGGATTTTCTTCATGCGCTTTACACCAATATGACCTAAACGGCAGTGCCACAAATAAGTTGCACTATCACTATTAACCTTGCATCTTTTGGCTTCAATATTATGAATATGTGCAACACTACAATCGAGATTCAATAAACCATTCACCTTGGGTGTATGACCATAGAAGGTTTTATTCATGTAACCAGAATAACAATTATTCTTTGACTTAAATGAATAGCTGTATAGCAATAAATATGATCCAATCATATTATGCTCAATGCAAACACCAAACATCATTTATTTTAGGTTCAACACTGATCCCGAAGGTAAAGGGAGTGTGTGATGGTGATCTTATCAACAATTGAATCACTTCCAACACACATCATCACCTTGCCCTCAACTAGTCTCTGTTCATTTTATAACTCCTGTTTCAAGTTACTAATCATAGCAACTGAACCAGTATCAAATACCCAAGGGCTACTATGGACACTAGTAAAGTACACATCAATAACATGTATATCATATATACTTTTGTTCACTTTGGCATCCTTCTTATCCGCCAAGTATTTGGGGCAGTTCCACTTCCAGTGACCATTTCCTTTGCAGTAGAAGCACTCAGTTCCAGGCTTGGAACTAGCTTTGGGATTCTTCATGGGAGAAGCAACTTGCTTGCTATTCTTCTTTGAAGTTCCTCTTTCTTTCCCTTTGCCACTTTCTTGAAACTAGCGGTCTTGTTAACCATCAACACTTGATGCCATTTCTTGATTTCTACCTTCGCCGATTTCAGCATCGCGAAGAGCTTGGGAATTACTTTCGTCATCCCTTGCATATTATAGTTCATCACTAAGTTCTAGTAACTTGGTGATAATGACTAGATAACTTTGTCAATTACTATCTTATCTGGAAGATTAACTCCCACTTGATTCAAGCAATTGTAGTACCCAGACAATCTGATCACATGCTCACTGGTTGAGCTATTCTCCTCCATCTTGTAGGCAAAGTATTATCAGAGGTCTCATACCTCTCGACACGGACATGAGTATGAAATACCAATTTCAACTCTTAGAACATCTTATATGCTCCGTGGCATTCAAAATGTTTTTGAAGTACCGGTTCTAAGCTGTAAAGAATGGTGCACTAAACTATTAAGTAGTCATCATACCGAGCTTTGTCAAACGTTCATAATGTGTGCATCTGCTCCTGTAATAGGTCTTTCACTTAGCGGTGCATCAAGGACATAATTATTATGTGCAGCAATGAGGATAATCCTCATATCACAGACCTAGTCCACATCATTGCTACTATCATCTTTCAACATAGTTTTTTCTCTAGGAACATATTAAAAAATAAACGGGGAGCTACATCGCGAGCTATTGATCTACAACATAGTTATGCAAATACTATCAGGGCTAAGTTCATGATAAATTAAAGTTCAATTAATCATATTACTTAAGAACTCCCACTTAGATAGACATCCCTCTAATCATCTAAGTGATCACGTGATCCATATCAACTAAACCATGTTCGATCATCACGTGAGATGGAGTAGTTTTCAATGGTGAACATCACTATGTTGATCATATCTATTATATGATTCACGCTCGACCTTTCGGTCTCAGTATTCGGAGGCCATATTTGCATATGCTAGGCTCGTCAAGTTTAACCCAAGTATTCTGCGTGTGCAAAACTAGCTTGCACCCGTTGTATGTGAACGTAGAGCTTATCACACCCGATCATCACGTGGTGTCTCGGCACGATGAACTGTCGCAATGGTGCATACTCAGGGAGAACACTTGTACTTTGAAATTTAGTGAGAGATCATCTTGTAATGCTACCGCCGTACTAAGCAAAATAAGATGCATAAAGGATAAACATCACATGCAATCAATATAAGTGATATGATATGGCCATCATAATCTTGTGCCTTTGATCTCCATTTCCAAAGCACCATCATGATCACCATCGGCAACGGCTTGACACCTTGATCTCCATCGAAGCATCGTTGTCATCTCGCCAACTATTGCTACTACGACTATCACTACCGCTTAGTGATAAAGTAAGGCAATTACATGGCGATTGCATTTCATACAATAAAGCGACAACCATAGGGCTCTTGCCAGTTGCCTATAACTATGTTACAAAACATGATCATCTCATACAACAATTTATATAATCACATCTTGACCATATCACATCACAACATGCCCTGCAAAAACAAGTTAGACGTCCTCTACTTTGTTGTTGCAAGTTTTACGTGGCTGCTATGGGCTTTAGCAAGAAATGTTATTACCTATGCATCAAAACCACAACGATTTTTCATCAAGTTTGCTATTTTAACCTTCAACAAGGACCGGGCGTAGTCACACTCAATTCAATTAAAGTTGGAGAAACAGACACCCACTAGCCACCTGTGTGCGAAGCACGTCGGTAGAACCGGTCTTGCGTAAGCGTACGCGTAATGTCGTTTTGAGCCGCTTCATCCAACAATACCGCCGAATCAAAGTATGACATGCTGGTAAGCAGTATGACTATTATCGCCCACAACTCTTTTTGTTCTACTCGTGCATATAACATCTACGCATAGACCTGGCTCAAATGCCACTGTTGGGGAACATAGTATTTCAAAAATTTCCTACGATCATGCAAGATCTATCTAGGAGAAGCATAACAACGAGTGGGGAGAGTGTGTCCACGTACCCTCGTAGACCGAAAGCGGAAGCGTTAAGTAACGCGGTTCATGTAGTCGAACGTCTTCGCGATCCAACCGATCAAGTACCGAACGCACGGCACCTCCGCGATATGCACACGTTCAACTCGGTGACGTCCCTCGAAATTCTAGATCCAGCTAAGGTCGAGGGAGAGTTTCGTCAGCACGACGGCGTGTTGACGGTGATGATGAAGTTACCGATGCAGGGCTTTGCCTAAGCTCTACAATGATATGACCGAGGTGGAAATATGTGGAGGGGGCACCGCACACGGCTAAGATCAACTTGTGTGTCTGTGGGGTGCCCCCCTCCCCCGTATATAAAAGGAGTGGAGGAGGGGGTCGGCCGGCCTCATGGGGTGCGCCTCAAGGGGGGATTCCTACTCCTACTAGGAGTAGGTTTCCCCCCTTTCCTAGTTCAACTAGGAGGGGGAGGAAGGGTAAGAGGGAGAGAAGGAAAGGGGGGCCGGCCCCCCTCCCCAATTCGGATTGGGCCTAGGGGGCGCTCCCCTCCTCTTGGCCGCCTCCTGTCTCTTCCACTAAAGCCCATGTAGGCCCACTAAGCCCCTGGGGGGTTCCGGTAACCCCTCGGTACTCCAGTAGATGCTCGAACTCACCCGAAACCATTCCGGTCTCCAAAAATAACCTTCCAATATATCAATCTTCATGTCTCGACCATTTCGAGACTCCTCCTCATGTTCGTGATCACATTCGGGACTCCTAACTACCTTCGTTACATCAAAACACATAAACTCATAACACCAATCGTCATCGAACGTTAAGCGTGTGGACCCTACGGGTTCGGGAACTATGTAGACATGACCGAGACTCATCTCCGGTCAATAACCAATAGAGAAACCTGGATGCTCATATTGGTTCCTACATATTCTACGAAGATCTTTATCGGCCAAACCGCATAACAACATATGTTATTCCCTTTGTCATTGGTATGTCACTTGCCCGAGCTTCAATCGTCGGTATCACCATACCTAGTTCAATCTCGTTACCAGCAAGTCTCTTTACTCGTTCCGGAATGCATCATCCCGCAACTAACTCATTAGTCACATTGCTTGCAAGGCTTATAGTGATGTGCATTACCGAGAGGGCCCAGAGATACCTCTCCGACAATCGAAGTGACAAATCCTAATCTTGATCTATGCCAACTCAACAAACACCATCAGAGACACCTGTAGAGCACCTTTATAATCACCCAGTTATGTTGTGACGTTTGATAGCACACTAAGTGTTCCTCTAATATTCGAGAGTTGCATAATCTCATAGTCATAGGAACATGTATACGTGATGAAGAAAGCAATAGCAATAAACTAAACGATCATAGTGCTAAGCTAACAGATGGGTCTTGTCCATCACATCAGTCTCTAATGATGTGATCCCGTTCATCAAATGACAACACATGTCTATGGCTAGGAAACTTAACCATCTTTGATTAACGCGCTAGTCTAGTAGAGGTATACTAGGGACACTCTGTTTGTCTATGTATTCACACATGTAATAAGTTTCCGGTTAATACAATTTACCATGATGTAAGGAAATATAAATAACAACTTTATTATTGCCTCTAGGGCATATTTCCTTCAGAAGCCACGAGGCAGGAGGGCGCGCCCCTACCCCCGTGGGCCCCTCGTAGCTCCACCGACGTACTTCTTTCACCTATATATACTCTTATACCCTAGAAACATCACAGGGAGCCACAAAACCACTTTTCCACCGCCGCAACCTTCTGTACCCGTGAGATCCCATCTTGGGGCCTTTTTCGGTGATCTGCCGGAGGGGGAATCAATCACGGAGGGCTTCTACATCAACACCATTGCCTCTCCGATGAAGCGTGAGTAGTTTACCACAGACCTTCGGGTCCATAGTTATTAGCTAGATGGCTTCTTATCTCTCTTTGATTCTCGATACAAAGTTCTCCTCGATGTTCTTGGAGATCTATTCGATGTAATACTCTTTTGCGGTGTGTTTGTCGAGATCTGATGAATTGTGGATTTATGAACAATATTATCTATGAATATTATTTGGTTCTTCTCTGAATTCTTATATGCATGGTTTGATATCTTTGCAAGTCTCTTCGAATTATCGGTTTAGTTCGGCCTACTAGATTGATCTTTCTTGCAATGGGAGAAGTGCTTAGCTTTGGGTTCAATCTTGCGGTGTCCTTTCCTAGTGATAGTAGGGCAGCAAGGCACGTATTGTATTGTTGCCATCGAGGATAAAAAGATGGGGTTTATATCATATTGCTTAAGTTTATCCCTCTACATCATGTCATCTTGCTTAATGTGTTACTCTGTTCTTATGAACTTAATACTCTAGATGCATGTTGGATAGCGGTCGATGTGTGGAGTAATAGTAGTAGATGCAGAATCGTTTAGGTCTACTTGACACGGACGTGATGCCTATATTCATGATCATTGCCTTAGATATCTACATAACTATGCGCTTTTCTATCAATTGCTCGGCAGTAATTTGTTCACCCACCGTAATACATGCTATCTTGAGAGAAGCCACTAGTGAAACCTATGGCCCCTGGGTCTCTTTCTTATTATATTGCATCTCTTTTACTTACATCGCATCTCGTTTACTATTTTGCAATCTTTACTTTCCAATCTACACAACAAAAATACCAAAAATATTTACTTTACTATCTCTATTAGATCTCACTTTTGCGAGTGACCGTGAAGGGATTGACATCCCCTTTATCGCGTTGGTTGCAAGGTTCTTGATTGTTTGTGTAGGTACTAGGTGACTTGTGGGTTGTCTCCTACTGGATTGATACCTTGGTTCTCAAAAACGGAGGGAAATACTTACGCTACTTTGCTACATCACCCTTTCCTCTTCAAGGGAAAACCAACGCATGCTCAAGAGGTAGCACACCCCCAAAGTACATGCCCAGTAGTTGTACTGCTACCCCCGGGCGGTGGTACCGCCTCTACGCTAGGAAAGCCTAGGGGTGGCTTCATGGGCGGTTGTACCGGCCGGGTACCGGCCAACCACCGGATTTGTTTCTGTGGTGGGGCGGTACTTGGGTGGTGGTGGTGGCGTGGTTGTCCAGGTTGTGCTCTGCAAACCGATACCATCGGTGTCCGGAGTGGTTCTACCGCTCGGGACTTAGCCACCTCTGGTTCCAGGGTCTGGCGGTAGTTCCGGTGCAACTACCGCTCGACCATCGCCCATAGGGGTGACTCCCTTTTGTTTCTAGGCGGTTGTTGAGCGGTAGGTGAGCAGTTGGTCCGGTTATTCGTTTTAACCGGTACTACGCTCAAGCGACCAGTTGTACCGTGTGTTAGTGTTTCTGCAGCATACCCATGAATCCCGGTTGTACCTAGGTGAGGAGCGGTTGTATCGTTGAAGTGCAATAACTGTTGTAACGGTTGGATCTTGGGGATGCATATATAAGGGGGGATTCTTCCACCTACCTCCTCACCTCTTGCCTCTCTCTCTCCACCATTAATGCCCTTCAAACTTTCTTTCCCGATCTCTCTCTCTAGCCACTCAAACTTTGATTTGCTAGGGATTGAAGGAGGAGACCTAGATCTACACTTCCAGCAAAGGATATTTGATTCCCCCATACTTTCTTGTGTGGATTTTGTTACTCTTGGGTGTTTGAGCATCCTAGACGGTTGAGGTCACCTCAGAGCCATATTCCATTGTGGTGAAGCTCCGTGGTTTCGTTGGGAGCCTCCAATTCGGTTGTGGAGAGAGCCCCAACCTCGTCTATAAAAGGTCCGGTTGTCGCCTTCAAGGGCACCACTAGTGGAATCACGACATCTGGCATCGTGTGAGGGCGTGAGGAGAATACGGTGGCCCTAGTGGCTTCTTGGGGAGCATTGTGCCTCCACACCGCTCCAACGGAGACGTACTTCCCCTCAAAGGGAAGGAACTTCGGTAACACATCCTCGTCTTCTCCGACTCCACTTGTGGTTATCGCTTACCTTTACTTTGTGCAAGCTATTGTAATTTTGTATCCTTTGCTTTCACTTGTCGTTTTGTTGTTTGCATCATATAGGTTGCTCACCTAGTTACATATCTAGACAACCTATTTGTTGCTAAACCTAATTCGTTAAGAAAAGCTAAATATTGGTAGTTGCCTATTCACCCCCCTGTTGGGGAACGCAGTATTTCAAAAAAATTATCTACGATCATGCAAGATCTATCTAGGAGATGCACCGCAACGAGCGGGGAGAGTGTGTCCACGTACCCTCATAGACCGAAAGCGGAAGCATTTAGTAATGCGGTTGATGTAGTCGAACGTCTTCATGATCCAACCGATCCAAGTACCGAACGTACGACACCTCCGTGTTCAGCACACGTTCAGCATGATAACGTCCCTTGAGCTCTTGACCCAGTTGAGGACGAGGGAGAGTTCTGTCAGCACCGACGGCGTGGCGACGGTGATGATGAAGTTACCGGCGCCGAGCTTCTCCTAAGCACTACGACGATATGACCCAGGTGTTGAACTGTGGAGGGGGGCACCGCACACGGCTAAGAGATTGTCTGGTGTGCCTTTGGGGTGCCCCTACCCCCGTATATAAAGGAGGGGAGGAGGAGGCCGACCAACAAGGGGCGCACCGGGGAGAGGGGAGTCCTACTAGGACTCCAGTCCTAGTAGGATTCGACCCCACCCTTTTTTCCTTCTACCGGAGGGGGAAAAGGGGAAGGAGAGGGAGTAGGAGAAGGAAAGGGGGGTGGCGCCCCCTTCCCAAGTCCAATTCGGCCTCCTCCCTTGTGGGGGGCGCACCAGCCCCTTGTGGGCTGGTTAGCCTCCCTCCTATGGCCCATAAGGCCCATATCTTTCCCCGGGGGGTTTTGGTAACCCCTCCAGTACTCCGGTATGTACCCGATACACTCCAGAACCCTTTCGGTGTCTGAATACTACCTTGCAATATATCAATGTTTACCTCTCGACCATTTCGAGACTCCTCGTCATGTCCGTGATCTCATCCGGGACTCCGAACAAACTTCGGTCATCAAATCACATAACTCATAATATAAATCGTCATCGAACGTTAAGCGCGCGGACCCTACGGGTTCGAGAACTATGTAGACATGACCGAGACACATCTCCGGCCAATAACCAATAGTGGAACCTGGATGCTCATATTGGTTCCTACATATTCTACGAAGATCTTTATCGGTCAAACCGCATAACAACATATGTTGTTCCCTTTGTCATCGGTATGTTACTTGCCCGAGCTTCGATCGTCGGTATCACCATACCTAGTTCAATCTCGTTACCGGCAAGTCTCTTTACTCGTTCTTGAATGCATCTTCCCGCAACTAACTCATTAGTCACATTGCTTGCAAGGCTTATAGTGATGTGCATTACCGAGAGGGCCCAGAGATACCTCTCCGATACACGGAGTGACCAATCCTAATATCGATCTATGCCAACTCAACAAACACCATCGGAGACACCTGTAGAGCATCTTTATAATCACCCAGTTACGTTGCGACGTTTGATAGCACACAAGGTGTTCCTCCAATATTCGGGAGTTGCATAATCTCATAGTCAGAGGAACATGTATAAGTCATGAACAAAGCAATAGCAATAAAACTAAACGATCATTATGCTAAGCTAACAGATGGATCTTGTTGTCGGGGAAACTGATCCACGAGCACCTATGGGGACCGGCGGATCGAGCCCCTTTCGGTTCGGCGGGAGGCGGAGACCGCACGAAGAGCAGATCGAGGCGAGGCAGACGAGCAGTTTACCCAGCTTCGAAGCTCTCCGAAGAGATAATACTCCTACTGCTGCATTGTGGTTTGTATTGAGTTCTTGCTCGGGAGCGCCGGGTGCTACAGTACACACCAGCAGCTAACGAGACCAAGCGTGGGTGTTCTTCTGTTCGTCCCCCCCCCTACGTTGCGCATGGGCCTCCTTTTATATGCTCAAGGGGTCACCGACAGGTGGCAACGTAGACCAGGGCAAAAATGGAAAGGTGTTGCGGTTGGTACAGCTACCTGTACAGTGTATCATACCTAACCCTGACGGCAGGGGACAAGGGCATTAAATGCCCATCTGCGTCGCCCAAACAATGCAGAAAAGGGACCGTCAGGGACGCCACCGTTCGCCACGATGGCAATCTTGTCAGCGCCGCTTGCCACCGCGTACCGCTGGCTGCACAGCCTCCCGCCACGTACGCTTGGAAGAGTCCCAGAGCGACACGTTGGTGGATGTGCTGGAGCGTGGGTACGGAGTGATATCTTGCCGCGGCAAGCGCCTTGCCGCGGTCGTTGTCTTGTCGCGTCCGGGAGCTCGCTGCTCACCGGGCCTTGTCGGGACGCGTGGCGCGTCGTGGCAAGTTTCTTGAGATGCCTTGGTTGGCCTTCCCGGCAAGCTCCTCTTGCCGGGGTCTTGTGCTTTGAGTGGCCTTCCCGGCAAGCTCCACTTGCCGGGGCCTTGTCTCCTTGGCTTGAATACTTTGCTCTTGAATGGCTCCAAAGGAACCACAGAGGACCTTGGCGGTCGCCCGGCAAGCCTTGCCGCGGGGTGCTGCGACTGCCCGTGCACAAGTTCGGGATACTAGGGTACCCCTACTCTAGTACACCGACAGGAGCCCCCGGGCCTGGGCCATACATGGTGCCAAGCGCTGTTGGGCCAGGCCCAAAACAGGGCACGGGCACGCGCGGCCCGGGTCACGCCGTATCTTTCTCCGTATCCACCGCGCCCTCCCCGAACGGCATGCGTTGATTGCGGTGTCGTGGGAGAGATCGTGGGCGTTTTCTTTATTCGAAAAGGCAGAACGTCCGCCCCCTCCCTCCTTATAAGCAGGGGAAACAGGGGCAGTTCGCCCATCCGCCCGTTGCCATTCCATCCTCGAAAATCTCCGCCACTTCCCTTCTCCCCAAAGCCGAAAGAGAGCAGCGCTCCGCCCCCCATCGCCACCAGCACCACCAACGCCGTCGCCCTCCCTCACCACTTCCGCCATGGCTCCGAAAGCCGAGAAGGGGAAGGTCGTGAAGTCGGTCGAGGCGCAGCGGCTCGCGGCGCTGCGGATGGAGCGGGCAATCTTCCCCCCCAAGCTTACCGCGGGGGATCTGAGGGAGTACTACTACCTCTTCTGGTCGACGGAGACGCGGGCGCACCCGCGCACGAAGGTACTTCCAGCCGCCGCTTGGAAAATGGCTCCAACTGGATACCCCTTGTTCACCTTATTCTTCTACTGCGGGCTCTGCCCGCCTTTTTCTGAATTCTTCTGCGATATCATGAACACCTACGGGCTCCGCCTCCTTGACTTCACCCTTAATGTTGTCCTGACCATGGCAGTTTTCGCACATCTCTGCGAAAACTTTGTCGGAGTCCATCCAAACGTAGCCCTTTTCCGCCACTTCTTTTCGCCCCGAGTTGAGAAAGGAGAGCCTTTATCCGGCGGAATTGCCTGGATCTCAAAAGCCGGCAAGAAGGATGCTAAGATTCTTGTTGTACTTGTATTTCTTCAATTCTGGCTGTTTTGTCTTGTATCTCATTTGCCTTACTCTGAACTTATTCCTTTTTAGGAGTCTAGCCTAGAGAGCGGCAAAGAGAGCCAAGGTCCCGGTGATTGTCATCGAGGACGACCCCACCGTGTCAGCAGGGGGTGCGCCCGAGACAAACTTGCCGGACCCGGCAACTGTTCTTCAGAGCAGCCCCCAGCGCAGCCCCCAGCGTAAGTATATGGTTTGCTTCCCGCTGTTAGGCGCGCATGGATACTCTTTGTTTGTTGATATCTGACTGTTGGCTTGTGTAGGAGCAGAGCAGCCCCACCAGGAGCGTCCGGAGGCCGCCCCTGACATGCCATCTGCTTCGACTACGCCGCCAAGGGAGAGTTCTCCGGCAAGGGAGAATCCTCCGACAAGGGAGAGCTCTCCGGCAAGGGGGAATTCTCCGGCAAGGGAGGAGTCTCTGGCAAGGGATAGCACCAGCGGCCCCCCGGCGGCAGAGACCACAACCGCAGAGCCCGGTACAGGTAAACCCCTTGCCTCGAAACTTCCCTTGGGTTCTTCTTTGTTTGATCTTCTTTTTGGATATTTGCTTGACTTTTCTTCCTTTTTCGGCCGTCAGATCCATCTACTGCGGAGCCGATGGAGACCGAGGTTGGTGTCGACGACGCCGCCGCCACCGAAGAAGCGGCCGGCGCTGATGATCCCGCCGGCGAAGAGGCCGCCAAGGCTGCCGCCGCAGCAGCTGACGAGGGGTGTGGCGATCGCACTGACGGCCCCGAGGCCGCAGGAGCGCCAGGCGCTACGCCGACCGCCGACCCTTCCGCCGCTGCCGCAGCGTCAGGCTCCGAAGAGCCCCAGTCAGGCGTCTACTTGAAGGCCGGCGATGGCATCTTCATCAACCTCCCCTGGGCGTCAACGTCCAGGGCGCCGGTCGAAGGAGAAAGCTTTGACGTAGAGGTGCTCGCCTCCGCTGGGCTGACACTGGTTGACGCGCCAAGCAGCAGCAGCGGCGAGCCTGAGGAGGAGCGGCTGCTGCGGAAGCTGTTGTCGCTCTACCGCGCCCGGCAAGCCAAGCTGGAATCCCGCGAGGCGCTTGCACGAAGGCAGGAGCAGACATTGAGAAGCGCACGAAGGAGCTCCGACGTATCAACCAGGCAGCTCTCTGGTCTCTGGCGGAGGAGCGGGGGCGGCTCGATGAGGAGCAGAAAGCCTTCCTCCTCGAGAAGGCTGACGTCGAGGAGCAGCAGCGGCTTGCCGCTGAGAAGCTGTCTGCGCAGGAGGGCGAGCTGGTGCAGCGGAAGGTCAACCTTGATAGCCATGAGGAGGAGCTTGCCGCGCGCGAGCGAACACTCTGCGGAGCTATCAAGCAAGTGGAGGACGCTTCCGCAGCTGCCGAGGCCGCCAAGAAGGAGCTGGAGACGAAGGTGGCGCAACTGGAGGCCGATCTCAAGGCGAGCGGCGAGGAGCTTGCCGCGCTCAAGCGTGAGCGGGAGAAGGACGCCCACAACCACTCAGAGCTGCAGGCCCGCCTCGCCGAGAAGGACAAGGAGCTCAGCGCTGCCAAGGACTCCAACGCAGATCTTGAGTTGAAGCTGACCACTTTGACCAAGACGCTGGACGGCGCCAGGGAGCAGGAGGCGGCCTTGAAGGAGGAGATCAAGGCCGACAAGGCGCTGCTGGAGAGTATTGTTGTTACCCAGAACACTTTCAGGGAGACTGTGGAGCACTGGACAGAGAGTCTTGTGAATGCTGCCGCAGACATTGACAGGGAGCTGGCGCAGCTGGGGATGGAGGATCTCGGGTATCCCTCCGACGAGAACCTCCAATCCAGCGCCAAGCTCACCTTGTTCTTCAAAGGCGTAGCGACGGCCCTCCAGCGACTCCGGGAAAGGATCCCAAAACAGCTGGCCGACGAGTCGCGCAAGATCTGCGCGGGAGCTCTTCAAAAGGTGTTGGTGAAGGTGGCCTTCCGCAACCCAGGCCTCAACCTCACCAACGTCCTCAGGACCCTGCCGGCGGAAGCTGATCTGGAGACGCTCAAGGCCCTTGTCGCACCCATTGTGGACAAGGTGAGCGGGATCAAGAGGGTTGAGGGCGATCGCGTGGACTAGGCCGCCCGTTTTCTTCTTTTCTTGTTGTTGCTGGTTATGTTATGAAAACAATCTATTAGAGCCGCGACAAGCTATCTTGTAATATAATTCTATTTTGGGTAGTGATTGCAATGTTATTTCCTTTACTCGATTCCTTCCTTTGTATGTCTTTGCCCTACGCTTTTAGGGAACTTGCCGGCACAGGCACCCTTGCCACGAGCGCTGAGTGCGGGACGTCAGCAGCCTGCTGGCGGTGCCGTTACCGACAAGAAACCTTGTCGCAACTAGTCGCAGCTCACTTAAGTTGTTGAGCGGACTCGAAACAAAGTAAGGGCGCGACTCTAGTCGCAGCACACTTAAGTTGTTGAGCGGACTCGAAACAAAGTAAGGGCGCAACTAGCCACGAGCTGGTTCCTTCGCGCACAGGTTTTCCATACAAAGCATGGTCGTTCAAGGAAGATAACTTAAAAATTTTAAAAATCTGATTGCTCAAACTTTGGCAACTTAGCTTTTCTGTTGTTTGCTTTCCGGCAAGGCGAAACTTTCTTGAACGACGCCTGGTCCATACCATTATCTTCTCCTTCCCCCCGGCAAACTTGTGGGCGAGGGAACCTTCCTTTTTTTGAGAAAAAAGAAGAGAAAATAAAGATATGGAGCCTTACGGCTCGTTATTGCTTACCGGGGTTTGGCGCTGCACAAAGTGTCAGATAACTCATGCAAAAAAATAAAAAGCATGAAATTGACAAGATGTGCAGAGCACATGAGCTTTATTTATGCACAGGGTCTGCGCCTGGCTTTGTACAAAGGATTACATGCAACAGCGGCAAGACTTGTACAAAAGGTGGTTGCCGGAGCAGGGTCCGGCAACCGCGCCTTACGGGTAAAACTTACGAAGATGCTCAATGTTCCAGGAGTTGCTCACCGGAATGCCATCTTCGGTCTCAAGGCGGACAACGCTAGGCCTAGTGACTCGTTTCACCCGGTAAGGGCCTTCCCACTTTGGCGTCAACTTGTTGGAATTCTTGGCGGACTGAACGCGCCGAAGAACAAGGTCGCCTTCCTCGAGACTTCTGGCGTTAACTTTGCGGCTATGGTAGCGGCGCAAAGCTTGCTGGTAGCGAGCAGCTCGTACAGCAGCCTGAAGACGGTCTTCCTCAAGGAGCAGCGCATCATCTTGTCACAGCTGCTCTTGCTCAAGCTCATCATAAGCGAGCACTCGAGGTGACCCGTATACGAGTTCCGTGGGGAGAACTGCCTCTGCTCCATAGACTAGAGCGAAAGGTGTCTAGCCAGTGGCTCGATTTGGCGTCGTCCTGATCGACCAGAGAACCACCGGCAGCTCCTCAATCTAGTTTCTTTCGCACTCGTGCAGCCTGTCGAAAGTCCTGGTCTTGAGCCCACGCAGCACTTCAGCATTTTGCCCTCTCCGCTTGACCGTTGCTCCTGGGGTGAGCAACAGAAGCGAAGCAGACCTTGGCGCCAAGATCTTGGACGTACTGCATGAAGTTGCGGCTCGTGAATTGCGTACCCTTGTCGGTGATGATCCTGTTAGGGATCCCGAAGCGGCAAACAATCAACCTGAAGAACTTGACTGCTGACTGTGCTGTCACCTTCCTCACTGCTTCCACTTCCGGCCACTTTGTGAACTTGTCGATTGCGACGTACAAGTACTCAAAGCCCCCGACTGCTCGGGGGAAGGGGCCGAGGATGTCGAGCCCCCAGACCGAAAATGGCCAGGATAAAGGGATCGTCTGGAGAGGTTGAGCTAGCTGGTGTATCTGCTTGGAATGGAATTGGCACGCTTCACACTTGGTTACTTGTGCAGTTGCATCCTGGAGGGCTGTCGGCCAAAAGAAACCTTGCCGGAAAGCTTTGCTGGCAAGTGCTCTTGCGCCAATGTGGTGACCACATATGCCTCCATGTATCTCCGCCAACAGCTTTTGTCCGTCTTCCCGGTGAATACACTTCAATTTCACATCGTTGAGTCTTCTTCTGTACAGTGTGTTGTCGACAAACTGGTACATACTAGACTGTCGGGCTACTCTTTCCGCTTCTTCTTGCTCTTCGGGAAGTTCTCCTGTCTGAAGGAAACGGACAATCTGCTGTGCCCATGCTGGAGCTTGTGGCTCGACAACAAGGACTAAAGGCACATCTGCTGCTGTGGGAACATCCGCTTCTACGGCGAGAAACTGCGGCTCATCCGGAGCTTGACGTTCCCCGGCGAGCTTGCCGGAGCAAAACTTGTCGGGAGCGTCTGCCTCGACGGAACAAACCCTGGGGTTTGCCGGAGCAGACTGCTCCCCAGCACTCTTGGTGTTGATCTTGGGGAGCTTCTTGGCGGCGGCTTCGGGAAGCTCTGCCGGAAAATAGTCACCAGAAATCAACTTCCTCTTCTTGCTCTGTCCATTTGATGGCGTCACAGACGGTTGAGTCAGCTTGAGCACAAAGATCCCTGGTTCCACAGGTAACTTAAGTGTTGCGCACTTTGACAGGCCATCGGCAATGTCGTTCTGAGCTCTTGGAACATGTTCCATCTGTAGGCCGACAAAGCGCTCTTCCAGCTTTCTCACTTCATCAATGTAGGCTTCCATCAACGGACTCTGATAACTCTTATTCACTTGGTGGACGACAAGCTGCGAGTCACCCCTGACAATGAGCTTCTTGATCCCAAGGTCTGCCGCGATCCTGAGACCGGCAAGAAAACCTTCATACTCTGCAGTATTGTTTGTTGCTTGCTCCTTGGGAAAGTGCATCTGAACTATGTACTTGAGGTGCTCTCCGGTGGGTGCGACAAGCAGCACGCCAGCACCGGCGCCTTGCAGCGAGAAGGCACCATCAAAGTACATCAGCCATTCTTTGCGTGCCTCCTTGACGGGGATGCTCATTTCTGGAATTTCTTCATCTGGTGTTGGCGTCCACTCTGCTATGAATTCTGCCAATGCTCTGCTTTGGATAGTTGAAGTGCTCTCAAACTTGAGGCCAAAGCTCGACAGTTCCAGTGCCCACTCAACAATCCTGCCTGTCGCTTCTGGATTCTGCAGTATCCTCTTTAGCGGAAAACGAGTGACAACTGTGATATCATGCGCTTGGAAGTAATGGCGCAGCTTTCTCGAGGCCATGAGAAGGCCGAAAAGCAATTTCTGCACACCAGAGTACCTTGACCTAGCCCCCTGCAGAAGGGAACTAACAAAGTAAACTGGGCGCTGCACCATTCTCTTCTGCATCTCCTCACGCGCTTGCGCAGATCCATCTTTGTCGGGACCAGAGCTTGTCGGGGAAGCCCCCTGCTTGTCGCTGGATGCGCCTGCCGGGGTTGCTGGCTCATCATCTGCCTCCCTCTCCGCTACTAACGCAGCACTAACCACTTGATTAGTTGCCGCCAGATACAGCAGCAACTTCTCTTGTGGCTTAGGTGCGACAAGTATTGGAGTGGTGGACAGGTATCTCTTCAAGTCCTGCAGCGCAGCCTCCGCTTCCGGAGTCCATTTCATTGGACCTGCCTTTTTCAAAATTTTGAAAAACGGCAGGGCGCGCTCAGCAGACTTAGAGATAAACCTACTGAGAGCTGCCACGCAACCGGCAAGTCTTCGTACATCCTTGACGCGCTTTGGTGCTTCAATCTGCTCAATGGCCTTGATCTTGTCGGGATTGGCTTCAATTCCCCGCTGAGACACGAAGAACCCAAGAAGCTTGCCGGAAGGAACTCCAAACACACACTTCTCGGGGTTGAGCTTGAGGCTGATCTTGCGCAGATTTGCAAAAGTCTCGTCTAAATCTTGAACCAGAGTTGCTTTGTCCTTGCTTTTGACCACTATGTCATCCATGTAGGCCTCCACATTTCTGTGTATTTGTGGCTCAAAAGCGGTATGGACTACCCTTGCGAATGTTGAACCAGCATTCTTTAAACCGAAAGGCATCCGTATGAAACAGTATGTGCCACATGGAGTGATGAATGCGGTTTTCTCCTCATCCTCTTCTGCCATGAAGATCTGATGGTATCCTGAGTATGCATCAAGAAATGAAAGCAAGTCACATCCGGCCATGGAGTCAACAATCTGGTCAATGCGCGGCAAGGGAAATGGGTCTTTGGGACAAGCTTTATTAACATCGGTAAAGTCGATACAAAGCCTCCATTTCCCGTTTGCCCTGCGCACGACTACAGGATTGGCCAACCACGTAGGATGGAGCACTCCTCTAACAAGGCCTGCTGCTTCCAATTTCTTGATCTCTTCTGCGATGAATTCTTGGCGCTCCACTGCTTGCTTCCTCACTTTCTGCTTGACGGGCCGCGCATGAGGACAGACGGCAAGGTGGTGCTCAATTACTTTCCTGGGAACACCGGGGATGTCAGACGGTTGCCACGCAAACACATCAACGTTCGCCCGCAGGAAAGCAACGAGCGCGCTTTCCTATTTAGGGTCGAGAGTGGCACTGATGGTGAAGGTACCACCAGTGCCGTCCTCCTTGGCGGACACCTTCTTGGTCTCTGGCGGAGCTGCCATCGTCTTCTTACACTTGCGGGTGGAGCTCGATGGTGCGTCCTCGACGGTAGCGCAGCACTCCTAAGAGGTGCGCTTGCCGGAGTGGGCATCAGAACTCTTGCCGGACTTGGTCTTCTTCTTCCCCCCAGGAGCTTCAGCGGCAAGTGACTTGCGATCCGTTGCGGCTGCCGCTTCCCGGTAAATCTTGTCGGCACAGATAAGAGCATCCTTCTTGTCGCCAGGGACATAGATGACACTTATCGGGCCTGGCATCTTCAGCATGTTATACGCATAGTGAGAGGCCGCCATGAACTTGGCGAGCGCTGGACGGCCAAGAATCCCATTGTAAGGCAATGGAAAATCGGCAACGTCAAAAGTGACCCTCTCAGTCATGAAGTTCAACTCGCTGCCAAATGTCACCGGCAACGTGATCTTCCCCTTTGGCTTGCTCCTTCCCGGGTTAATTCCTTGGAATGTGCCGGTCTCTTCGAGCTCGCTGTCAGGGACCTGGAGTTTCCTGAGCACAGCGGAGGAGATCAGGTTCAAGCCGGCCCCGCCGTCAACTAGCATCTTGGTGACCTTGAGGTTGCGGATAGTTGGTGAAACCAACATCGGCAAGCACCCGACCGTAGTTGTGCGATCAGGGTGGTCCTCAATATCAAAGATGATAGGCGTGCTGGACCATTTCAGAAGCTTGCGTGACTCGACGGGTGGTTCTGCCGCATTGACTTCCCACACCCACTGCTTGAGTTGACGGTGTGAAGTATGCAGAGAAGCACCGCCGTCAACGCACAAGACCTCTGTGGCTTTCTGAAACTCCTGCTCACTGGTCTCGGCATCATCCATGTCTTCGTCGTCGTCATCTTCATCCTTGTCGCGGCCGCGGGTAGGTCTGTCTCCTTGCCGCTGCTTGGCCTTACCGCGGCGTCCTCCCCGGCCGAGGCGCTTCGTGCCGGATCCTCCAGCACCTCCTTGGGCTTTCTCCTTATCGCGTCGCTCGTATTCGGCCTTTTGCAGCTCGACAAGCTGCTCGACCTTCTTGCAGCTCTGGAGATCATGGCCCTTGGTGCGGTGGATCTTGCAGTACTGTTTGTTGGTGCCGTCCTGCTTGTCGGCGACCGCCACAGCCTGGCAGTTGGCGCATGCGGCAACCTCCTTGCCGGAGCTACCAGCTTTGGCTTTCTTGGCACCACCTTCGTTGCCGGATTGCTCAAAAACTAGCACATCTTTGCCTTTCCTCTTCCTGTTGTTCCGCCGCCGGTTTTTCCTTGCCGGGGCAGCATCCTCGCTGTCAGATCCTCCTGCTCCTGTATTCTCTCCGGGGAGTTTCCTCCCTTCCTCAGCACGTGCACACTTGTCGGCCAGGGCATACAGCTCACTAACGTCTTTGATCTTGCACATCGCCATCTCCTCCCGCATCCTGCGGTTACGCACGTTCTGATGGAACGCGCTGATAACCGCGGCAGGGTGGACATCTGGGATGTTGCGTTGTACATGGCTGAATCTCTGGATGTACTTGTGCAGGGGCTCTCCTTCCTTCTGGGCGAGCAGATGAAGGTCACTCTCCTGGCCATGAGGTTTGTGGCCGCCTGTAAAGGCGCCGACAAACTGATGGCATAGGTCTGCCCAGGAGGATATGGAGTTGTCCGGCAAGTGCATGAGCCAGGACCTGACGTTGGGCTTGAGCACCAGCGGGAAGTAGTTGACAAGGATCTTGTCGTCCCGACCCCCAGCAGCTTGCACCGTGATGGTGTGGATGCTGAGGAACTCCGACGGATGCAACTTGCCGTCGTACTTCTCGGGTACGTCTGGCTTGAAATTCTTCGTGCTGGGCCACCGGACTTGCCGCAGCTCACGGGTAAACGCAGGGCAACCTACCGCGTACGGCAGGTCGCCTGGTTCCCCTGGCGCATGCATGTCGACAGAGGGCCCATCGCGCTGGTCTGATTGACGCCGCGCTTCTCTTCGGCGCTCGATGCGAGTACGAGCGTCCTCTTGCTGTCGTTCGTGAAGAACTTGGCGCTGATCGCGACGAGCTCGCGGATCTGATGACGCAGTGGAGTCGCTGTCGAGGTGGATCCGGCGAGTCGGCGATCTTGGCCTTCGGGGCGGAGAGTGCACAGTGGTCGCACCCCCACCGGTCTTGTCGCCATCGGCTCATGCCTGGCTGACTCGCCGTGGCTGTGATGTACTCGGCTGCCGTGGAGTGTCGCCGTTGGCAAAGCCGATGAGACTCTGAATGGTGGCCCTCCAGTCGTCGATCTTGTCCTTCGTTGGAGGGTAATCTAGGAGAAGTTGAGCTCGCGCCAAAACTTCTGCTGGAGTGGCGGGTAGCGGTGGCGAACGGTGTGTGGAGCGGGATATGCTCGAACTTCTAACTATGTTAGAAGGAGCAGTATCCCGTCCAGGCGACCGTGCCTCGCTCGTGCCAGCATGTTGGCGTACATGTTGGCCTTGAGCGTCCCAAGATCCACCAGCTCGATCTGGGTCCAACGAGCGTATGGTACCGTGAGTACCATGACGCTGCCGGTTCCGCGCCTCCTGAGATGAGCGCGATGGATGTACGGATGCCGAGGTCTGTGCAGCCTTGTCCTTGGACCTGGCGGCACCGTGAGTTCCCTTGTCGACGCCCGTTCTCCCGCCGGCGTCTTCCCCACCAGCCGTTTGCTCCGGCGGTGGTGGGTTTGTCGCGGACGGAGCAGCCGCCTCCGAAGCCTTCTTCTTCGGCGGCATGTCGATGAAGATGATGAAGATCTAGCTCGTGTGAACGCCGGATCAGGTTCACACAACCTCGACGCCCCCTACCTGGCGCGCCAAAGATGTCGGGGAAACTGATCCACGAGCACCTATGGGGACCGGCGGACCGAGCCCCTTTCGGTTCGGCGGGAGGCGGAGACCGCACGAAGAGCAGATCGAGGCGAGGCACACGAGCAGTTTACCCAGCTTCGGAGCTCTCCGGAGAGATAATACTCCTACTGTTGCATTGTGGTTTGTATTGAGTTCTTGCTCGGGAGCGCCGGGTGCTCAGTACACACCAGCAGCTAAAGAGACCGAGCGCGGGTGTTCTTCTATTCGTCCCCCCCCCCTACGTTGCGCATGGGCCTCCTTTTATATGCTCAAGGGGTCACCGACAGGTGGCAACGTAGACCAGGGCAAAAATGAAAAGGTGTTGCGATTGGTATAGCTACCTGACGGCAGGGGACAAGGGCATTAAATGCCCATATGCGTCGCCCAAACAGTGCAGAAAAGGGACCGTCAGGGACGCCACCGTTCGCCACGATGGCAATCTTGTCAGCGCCGCTTGCCACCGCGTACCGCTGGCTGCACAGCCTCCCGCCACGTACGCTCGGAAGAGTCCCAAAGCGACACGTTGGTGGATGTGCTGGAGCGTGGGTACGGAGTGATATCTTGCCGCGGCAAGCGCCTTGCCGCGGTCGTTGTCTTGTCACGTCCAGGAGCTCGCTGCTCACCGGGCCTTGTCGGGACACGTGGCGCGTCGTGGCAAGTTTCTTGAGATGCCTTGGTTGGCCTTCCCGGCAAGCTCCTCTTGCCGGGGTCTTGTGCTTTGAGTGGCCTTCCCGGCAAGTTCCACTTGCCGGGGCCTTGTCTCCTTGGTTTGAATACTTTGCTCTTGAATGGCTCCAAAGGAACCACAGAGGACCTTGGTGGTCGCCCGGCAAGCCTTGCCGCGGGGTGCTGCGACTGCCCGTGCACAAGTTCGGGATACTAGGGTACCCCTACTCTAGTACACCGACACTTGTCTATCACATCATTCTCCTAATGATGTGATCCCATTCATCAAATGACAACACATGTCTATGGTCAGGAAACTTAACCATCTTTGATTAACGAGCTAGTCAAGTAGAGGCATACTAGGGACACTTTGTTTTGTCTATGTATTCACACATGTATCAAGTTTCCAGTTAATACAATTCTAGCATGAATAACAAACTTTTATCATGATATAAGGAAATAAATAACAACTTTATTATTGCCTCTAGGGCATATTTCCTTCACCCCCCACTCTAGTCAACCATATCGATCCTTTCAGAGAGAGAGAGAGAGAGAGAGAGAGAGAGAGAGAGATTTGATCATGAGTTTCTTTCCATTCTTTTTTTCATTAGTTTGAGGTGTCTATGTCCATTGGTTTGAGTGAGAATTTGAGAGCTTGTTACCTTCAGAGGCAACCAACTCCTAGACAATCTGGGGGCATTGGTTCAATGATCTCTTCATGAAGTTTTTTAATAGGCTTGAGTTGTGTTGTTTAGTTGTTATGGAGCTTGGCATCTCCTAAGTGGAGGAAGAAGCTAGCCATAGTGGATCGAGTGGCAATCCCTCGAGAGTATAGTGACTCAAGGAGAATTCGCATGTATCAATACGGATAGTAGAATATTGATGGACATTCAAACTCGGAAAATACATTAGTTATCTCTTGTCCCCATTACATTCCACAATTCACATTTGCTATTATGATATGTCTGGTGTAGAGTTTGAATTGCTAGCTAGTTTCCATGAAATTCGCATATTGTTCAACATGTATTATTGGTGCACCTAGTTGATCCTAGCATATTTAGAATTTGGTCTGGATAAGATTCGCTTAGTAAAATTCCACATTAAGATTGAGCCAAATTCGTAAAATTTCTTAAATCACACATTCACCCTCTTGGTATGAAATCTAGGTCATTTTAGCATTTGATAACAATGATGCACCACAGATTCTAGCACTACCCTGCACAGAGAACAAACCATGCAATTAGGCGAGCCTCAATGCTTGAGGCGATCATTATCAACACTTTGTTGGGGGCGGTCCTGTAGTAAATCTGCTGGTGCAAGGGACATCGAATACCTTCTAATTTCCTCTTGACATAACCTATTCTTGATGTGCATGCGACGTCGGATGCTCAAGTTCGTTGATGCAAATTCTCTATGGTGGTGTACCCCTATCATTTTTATTCTAGGTCCACCTCTGCGCCATGTCGTGGGTGATAAGCCATGTTGATTTGTTACATTTCGAGAGCCCACACACATCAAGTTAAATGGTGTAAATATATTTGTTGCTAGATTGTCAGCTAAAAATTGTATATTAAAAAACCAATTTGATCCTAGGAGGAACTAGGCACCATATATAATGTAGAAATGAGGCTCGAACCCTAGCAGGTTGGCCAACCACTTCATGGTGCTAGCGAGTAAAACATAAAGCCTTTCTTAAAAATGGTGTTTTAGTCTCTAGTTTTATGTCATTCCTCAGCTTAAAGTATGTTTTTACTTTCGAGAGTGACTATTACTCAGTTGAATTAGAAATAGTTATTTCTAGCTCGGCGATGATAGTCGTCCGATCAAGATATTCACATCCTTTTGCATTGCACGATTCGTGATGTCAGAATTGAGTGATTCATATCGTTCAATCCTTTCGACTCAGTGGTCTTGTGGAGTATGCTGGAAAACATTAGATCCTGATGTCCTATGAACTTTATGTTTGAATTATATACTTTGAATAATGTTTATAAATTACACTGTAGGTTTGAATTATTTATTGTTGAATTGTTTTGTGTTATTTTCATTGATTTGTTCTATATGTATGTTAAATGATCTACGTGCATGATTTTGTATGGATTTGAGATTTTGGAATATGGAAAGCCGTTGACCGGACGGATAAATGAGCCTTGGCCAAAAATAGTCAATTCTTTTTCTCCGACTCAGAGATAATAGCCGTCCGATCAAGATATCGAAATGGAGTGGTTCGGTATCGTTGACTTGGAAGCGAGGAGTTGAGGAGTTGCACAATCATCTTCTTTTTCAAATTTACTCCTATAAGAGCGTTTAGATCAAGGGAGTAATCGACGGAAGTGACAATATCTGCCAAAAGAAAAAAATAAACACGAGAAAAGGACAGCTGCAGAAGCAGTGAGGGCTCGAATAACCCGAGGTTCAGAAATCGGTGAGACACACAGCTGCATAGAGCAGTGAGCGAGCATCCAAGGCCCTCGGCTTGTCTCTTCCTCCCTCTCACCGGTGTCACCCACCCCCCTGTCCACAGGGTGCGTGCGACGCTGCAGTACAGCGAGGAGGAACAGCGAGCAAGAACAGCAGGAGCGGGCGGGCAGGCAGGCAGCCACAAAGCGCTGCTGCTGCCGCTGCTGCCAGCCCCGCACAGCCTGGGCTCCGATAATTGATTGACGCGAACCCAGCTATCACCTCCCCTTTTTGTTTAATCCATAGCATATATAATCATCAAATCCCCACCCATCCCTGCACTTATTTCTCGGTTCTTGGCACCTTCCTGTCTTTTCCAGATTTCATTGGATTCCATATAGGGCCTCCACCACATTCATTTGCTTTGATAGCTACCAGCTGTTCCTCTTCCTCCGTTCTCCAGATTTCTTGGCTCCCTGGGCTCCCTGTCTTGCCCGGAGATTGCAATCTTGCGGAGCTCTTCTTTGGTTTCTTGCTCATGCTGGGAGCCATGGACGAGAGGATCCCGCCGCCCCCTTTCTTCCAGTACTCGCCGTCCGGCGTCCATTCTTCCCCTCACCACCACAACCCCATGAGGTCGTCTGCCTCCGAGAGGGAGAGGTCTGTGCCCCTCCTCCTCTTGTGAACTGCTGTGAAGTTTTCGTTTTTATCTTCGCGCCGATCCTACTAGCTTGCAAAACTCGTCGTGGGCGTGAGATTTGACTCTGGCCGTGCGAGATTTGTGCCTAATCTGGCCGTCTTGGTTTGATTTTGGTGATGGTCAAATGATGTCCCCACGCGCGCTGTAGTGATGTGCCGAGTTGAGGATTTGGGGATTGCCTGCTAATGGTAGATTTGTGCTTGCTGTTACCAATAAATGGGCATGATGTCCTCGATTGGCCTCTGGTAGTGTGAAGTTCATTTGCAGAGTGCTCGTTGTTTTGGCTTTTGATTAGGTCGCTAATTATTGGTGCTATTCTTATTTTTTGTTCTTAAGTAAATATGTGCCTGTGGTACTTGCAGCTGATCTTACTAATGAGATTATTTGCTTTGTAGGTATATTGCTGAGTTACTTGCCGAGAGGCAGAAGCTAGTTCCTTTCCTGCAAGTTCTTCCATTTTGTAACAGGCTCTTAAACCAAGGTCTGTTTCCCTCTTTTTTTTCTTTGTCTAATTTACATCGAAGCTATTTGTTTATATAATTCCCAATAACCGCAGATTCTAGTAGTTGCTATTAGAGTTTTACATTCACCCAGTTGCTATTCTTACCCATCCTCGCTGTTTGTCGGAAGAAATTGCTATTCTTCTTTGAACAATCATATCCGTTCTTTTTATATGAAAAGCTGCTCATGAGGATTTCTTTTCGGAATGTGTTATCTTGTCTTGTTCCACCATACCGTTGCTTCGAAATCCCAAATGATGTCATTCATGTAAATCACATAAATTGCTGCCAGAGATTGTATAACATGCAGAACTAACTCACTGACGAAACAAGAATACCAGACAGTCTAACACCCTTAAGTTCCTCAGTCATATCTTTCAGTTAACATGCTTACTTTTCACTTCTTTATCATAAACTCATAATTTGACCATTGTATTACTTGAGTGGCGATTTCTAAATTCTAACATCCAGTTCTAGTTCCAGGTTATAGATATAAACATAGCATGGACATTTCCTCCCTGATTTAAAGTGACACAAATAGAACTAACTGATTTCATACTGGCTTGTTTTCTTCAATGCAGAAATTCTGCGGGCATCTTCTTTGCCACCTAACTCAAATTTTGTTGAACCTGAGAGGTTCGATTATGGTAGCCCATTAAGATTAGCCGGCCACCCTATGAATGGTCAACCAATGGATATGGAGGGATGGACTGGAATGCATGCAGAGGTTGTGCAAATTCACACAATCTTCTGATTATTGGTTTTACAAGTCCTAACTGCCTTAACGTTCTATATAGCTGTTAGAGAAATGCTGGCATGATTATGTCTACCTTCTCTACTTTTGTTTTCTTATTCTAATATGGCTATTTCAAATATGCAAATCTCTACCAGTGCTGCCAACTAATTCATGTTATCCTTGAAGCTGTTTAGAAATTCGAAGAACCAATGAACCAGTTTAGGACCGAGTCTCAGTCAGCTGTCCAGTTCATTAACATGAAACGGAAAAAAGGAAAGCTATACGTTGTGATACTAATAGGAATGGTTTCAAAAGCACCAATCAAGTTACAGCCACTGTTACAGTACAGATGTTAATAGCTTTGAATAATTCAAGAACGGCATGTTTTGGCTTTTTCCTTTTGAGAAAATGACAACGTTCTTGCTAGCTCAATGGTGATTTTCATCCAAGCCTTGGATCTCAAAATTATTCCTGCGAGATTAATGATTAGGAACCACTGGGTCTACCCATAAGGAGAATAATATGTAAATGATAGAAGCTTGACACCAGGTAAACCTCATACAGTCGTTCCTGTAACCGATCGTTATGACCTGTCAGCAATTTCATCCACCCATGAAAATCATAATTCGACAATACAGTAAAGAATCAACCTGTGTTTCGTTAAGGAAGTGGTGTGGATATATGGACTCTTTATTCATATCATTTTCCTGATGTTACAACTAAGAGACTTGCATAACTTGTTCTTATCATGTATTAATAATTAATGTGCAACACTGGCCATCTCCAATGCCAAATAGAAACACTTTCATATTATTTCTTTTGATTGATTATATTAAAATGCCTTTCTTCAGCATATGGGGATACATAATTCACCATCCATGGGCTGGAATGGTGGTCCTGGGGTTGTTGGCGGCCCCATTGTGAAGAAACTTGTCAGGATGGATGTTCCAGCAGAAAAGTATCCAAATGTATGTACGGCGTACTTTCACCTCAAGCTGTTTTGATAACTATTTAACTTGATTATGAGATTTGCTAAATTCAAATCATCTACAATCTTTTGTTATGATTAGTTCAACTTTGTTGGACGTTTGTTGGGGCCACGAGGAAACTCCCTGAAAAGAGTTGAAGCTACAACACAATGTAGAGTCTATATTCGTGGACGTGGTTCAGTGAAAGATACTGTGAAGGTAATTAAACACAGATTAGAACCACCATTTCATTGTTCCTTACTCACACGATTAGAATGTTCACCTTTTTTCTAGAGACATTTTAGGACCGTGTTCTGTTACAGTACTTATTTTGCATGTTAAAATATAGATATAGTATGTATGGTTGTTATTTGTTAATTAAATTGGATATGAGAGTAAAACTGAAGGTTGATCCTGAATTCTTCTGATGATGTAAAACTCCCATGTTTTTTTTAGTGGGCAAACTCCCATGTTTTTAAAAGTACAATATGCCTTACACAGTAAAATGGGCAGAACCGTTCCAATTCTGCTCAGTTATTTGTTATGTTCTAGCGTCGTAAGCTTCAAGCATGGCTTGTTAAGATGAAAATTCTACTAGTAATTTACCCACAAACAGTGCAGAAAGTCCAAACAAACCTTCTAGTTCCTTATACTAAGTTTGCTCACCAGTTGTATCTCACCCCGTAACATTTGATATTTTAGTAAAGCTGTCAGTTAAAATGTGGTGTGTTCATTATATTTGTAGAGAGATGATTTGCAATACGATGTATTGATCGGGGTGCTGGTGCACGCATATATAATACAAGGGAAAGCCTCTACCTCAACTATACAAGACTAGGAGGTGGGCCACGACTCCAATACACGTGCAGTACAAAATACATACTCAACACCCCCCCGCAGTCGAAGCGTCGCCGGAGACACAGAGACTGGACCGAAACTCCTCGAAGACGGGAGTAGGCAATCCCTTAGTCATCACATCAGCAAATTGTTGCGTCGTCGGCATGTGGAGAACCCGAACCCGACCAAAGGCAACCTGCTCGCGCACGAAGTTAATATCGAGCTCAATATGCTTCGTCCGTCGATGGTGCACCGGGTTGGCGGAGAGGTAGACCGCGCTGACGTTATCGCACAAGAGTGGCCTTGTGAACATCACAAAGCAACTCCTGGAGCAGCTGACGTATCCAAGAGCACTCGGCCACGGCGTTAGCCACGACGCGATACTCTGCCTCGGCGCTGGAGCGGGAGACCGTGGGCTGCCGCTTCGATGACCAAGAGATCAACGAGGGCCCAAGGTAGACGCAGTAGCCTGACGTAGAGCGTCGCGTGTCGGGGCAGCCAACCCAGTCAACATCCGAGTAGGCCACGAGCTCGGTGGAGGCGGAGGCTGTCAGGGTAAGTCCCAAGGACATGGTGCCGCATATGTAACGGAGAATACGCTTCACCAGAGTCCAGTGAGAGTCACGCGGGGCGTGCATATGGAGGCACACCTGCTGAACAGCGTACTGCAGGTCGGGGCGAGTCAGCGTCAAGTACTGTAAAGCACCAACAATAGAGCGATAAAACGCTCCATCGGACGTGAGAGACCCCTCCAGAGCAGAGACCTTCGCCTTCGTGTCGACGGGGGTGGGCGCCGGCTTGCAGTTAAGCATACCGGCACGCTCAAGGAGCTCGTGGGCGTACTTCTGCTGATGCAGAAAGAAACCGTCAGCCCGGCGGATCACCTCGATGCCGAGAAAGTAGTGCAGGGGCCCCAAGTCCTTGAGGGCGAACTCATCATGAAGACGAGCAGTCAGCCGCTGAAGGAGATCGGGGGTGGACGCCGTGAGGATGATGTCGTCGACGTAGAGCAGCAGATATGCAGTGTCAGCTCCCTGATGATACACAAAGAGTGAGACATCGGAGTGAGTGGACCGAAAGCCCAGAGACTGCAGGAAGGCTGCGATACGCTGGTACCAAGCCCGAGGCGCCTGCTTCAACCCATACAGAGAGCGGGAGAGCAAGCACACGAAGTCGGGGTGCTCGGCGTCGACGAAACCAGTAGGCTGCTCACAGAACACCTGCTCAGCGAGATGACCATGCAAGAAGGCGTTGGAGACGTCCAACTGATGTACAGGCCAGGTGTGCGAGACGGCCAGTTGAAGGACGGCGCGGATCGTGCCCGGTTTCACAACCGGGGCGAAGGTGTCGGTGAAGTCCACGCCCGCGCGCTGCCGAAAACCACGAACCACCCATCGAGCCTTGTAGCGCTCGAGAGAACCGTCCGGGCGAGTCTTGTGGCGAAACACCCACTTGCCAGAGATGATGTTGGCACGGAGGGGTCGCGGAACAAGCTGGCACGTGCGGTTGCGCTGTAGGGCGTCGAACTCCTCCTGCATTGCAGCCAGCCAATGGGGATCCCGAAGGGCGGCACGAGCGGAGGTGGGGATGGGTGATGGCGTCGATGTCGAGGCAGCGCACGCATACTCGTCAGAGGAGTAGCGCGTGCTCGGCCGATGCACTCCTGCACGGGCACGGGCGACCGGGCCGGGGAGGGCGGCGGGTGCCGCGGCAGCGGGGGCCGCGACCACAACAGGGGCGCCCGCGGCGGCGGGGGCCACAGCCAGAACAGGGGCGCCCGCGGCGGCGGGGGCCGCGGCGTCAGGAGCCACGACGGCGCCAGCCGAGCTAGGCACGGAGGAGGCGACGGGCGAGGTCGAGGTCGAGCCCGTCGCAGGGGTGGCGGCGCCGGCCGGGGTGGCGGGTGGGGTGCCCGCGGGCTCGAACTCGTGCGACGGAGCCGGGGAACCGGGGGCCCGGTTGGACTCGACCTCGGGTGAGGGAGTCGAAAACCCGGGAGGGGGCGGCAGAATGCGCCGGGCCGCGGGGGGTGCCGTCGCGCATTGCACCAGGTAGGGGGCGCGGGGGCCAGAGCCGAAGGAGCCGCGGCCGGAGGAACCTGAAAAAAAGGGAACACCGTCTCGACGAAGTACACGTGCCTCGAGGTGTACACATGATGGGTGACAGGATCATAGCACCGGTAACCTTTGGTGTTGGGAGGGTAGCCAAGGAATATGCATGGGACGGAGCGGGGTGCAAGCTTGTGTGGCGTGGTGGACGCGGTGCTAGGATAACAGAGACACCCAAATATGTGAAGACCATCATAGGACGGTGGTGTACCGAAAAGAAGGTGGTGAGGGGCGTAGTTCCACCAGGGACGAAGGTTGACTAAGAGAGAGGCGGTGGCGAGGGCATCGGCCAGAACCGAGCGGGCACGTTAGCGTGGAAGAGCAACGTGCGAACGCAGTCATTAAGAGTGCGGAGAATGCGCTCGGCGCGGCCGTTCTGCTGTGAAGTGTAGGGGCAAGTCAGACGGAAGGTGGTGCCGTGAGAGGCGAGAAGGGAGCGAAGAGCAACGTTGTCAAACTCTTTTCCGTTATCAGTTTGGAGTGCAAGTATGGGGCGACCGAACTGAGTGGTGACGTAAGAATAAAAGGTGGTGAGTGTGGCTAAGGCATCGGATTTACGACGAAGAGGAAAAGTCCACACATAATGAGAATAATCATCTAAAATCACCAAATAGTATAGATAGCCCGTGTTACTCGCAACGGGAGACGTCCAAACATCACTATGAATCAATTGAAACAGAAAAGTGGAAACTGAAGTAGACGCACTAAAGGGAAGACGCACGTGCTTTGCCCAAACGACAAGCCTCACAAGTATGCTCGTCGAGCTTATTACATGAGAAAGAAAAACTGCTAAGAATCTGACGCAAAACGGCGGGGTTGGGGTGGCCCAAGCGAGCATGCCAAAGGTCGACGCCGGCGGAGAGAGTGACGGGTGTGGAAGTGGAGGCGCCGGCGTGCACGGGATAAAGCTCATCAGGGCTATCACATCGGTGAAGCACCATCCGGGTACGGGCGTCCTTCACAGAAAAACCAACACCGTCAAATTCAACAGTAAGAGGATTCTCACGAGTAAGACGACGAACAGAGACTAAGCTAGTGACTAAGTCAGGTGAAACAAGAACGTTAGACATAGTGATAGGTGTGGAACTGGAAGGAAAACTAGTGCTACCGACATGGGTGATGGGTAAAGAGGAACCGTTGCCAACAGTGATGCGAGTGGGAGTGTGAACGGGAGTGGAGGAGGAAAGGTTACCGGGATGAGCTGTCATGTGCGCAGTAGCACCCGAGTCCATGTACCAGTCGCCTCCGCCGCCATAGTTGCGCTCGGCGACGGCGCCGAGTGTAGGGCGGCCAGGAAGGCTGGGTCCCACGGTGCAGGTGCCGGCGGCGGCGGCTGGCCTCCATAGGGCGGCGCCTGGGCGGGCGCGCCGTAGCCACCGAGGGGTGGCGGCGCGAGCGGGGCATCGTAGGGCTGGTAGGGGGCGCCGACGAACGCCTGGTGGCCCGCTGGATGGGGGCCAAGGATACCCGGTGTAGGAGCCCGCGGGACGGGCATATGATAGGCATGGACGACGCCCGTCCACGGGTTCTGCCCAACGGCCCATGGTGAGGGTGGCTGCTGGTAACGGGGCACCCCCTGCGCCTGCTACTGTTGCGGCCGCTGCTGGCGGCGGCCCCCGCCACCCTGCCGGTTGCGCCGGCCCCCGCCACCTGGCGGCTGCTGGGGACGCGGGCGGAGCGGGCGGCAGCGGGTAGTAGCCGGCGCGTGCTGGCGGGGGGCGGCCTGAGGAGCAAGGCCGCCGTGGGTGGTACCGGCGGCGAGAGCAGTGTGCTGGACCCGCTGCTTCAGCTTAGTCATCTGGCGCTCATCAAGTTTGAGGTACGCGACGACGCGCTGGAAAGTGGGTTGCGGCAGCAGGGTGAGGTTGGACGCCGCGTTGCCGAAGTCCTCATTAAGACCGGCGGTGAGGGTGCTCAGCATGAGGTCGTCAGAGACCTTAGCGCCGATGTCGCGAAGCTCGTCGGCGAGCATCTTGAGCCTCATGCAGTACTCGTCGATGGTGGAGTTGTCCTGGTGACAGCCGAAGAACTCCTGCTGCAAGAAAACAAGGCGCTGGAGTTTGTTGTCGGTGAAGAGCGCGTTGATCTTGGCCCACACGGTGCAGGCGTCGTCGTCCTCGGCTACGACCGTGTGGAAGATGTCCTTCGAGACCGTCTGGTAGAACCAACGGATGATGGTGGCCTCGATGGCGGACCACTCCGGGTCGCCGCGCATGTACGCGCTGTCCACAGAGCCGTCGATGTGCTCGGTGAGATAGTACTCGCGGAAGACAAGGTTGAAGTAGGTCTTCCACGCGTAGTACTACGTGCTGGAGCTGTCGAGACGGATAGGGACCCATGCCTCAATATTGAGGTCACGGATGGCGGCGGCGGAGGGCTCGGGGCCAGCGAACGGGTTGGGCGAGTGAGTCGTTGAGGAGCCGGGGGAGGAGGGCCACGACATGGCGGCGGCGTGCAGGTGCGAAGGAGCGGCTAGGGTTAGGTTTTGAGAAGTAGGGAGGAGGCAGCAGCAGCGGCGGGTGATGCAGCTGCGGGACGGCGATGCGGCGTGCAGGTGACGCGGCTGGGAGGCGATGCAGCGGGCGGGCGACTCGGCGCTTGCGATGCAGCGGTCGGGGCGATGTGCGTGCGGGCGATCGGGGCTGGCGGGCTAGCGAGCGGAGTCGGCGGCTTAGCGAGCGCGCGGGGCGGGGTTAGCGATCGCGCGGAGTTGGCGGGTTAGCAAGCGCGCGGCAGAGAGCGGTACGGGGCGCGCGGGGCTTGCGAGGCGGAAGCTAGCACGGGCGGCGGCGGCGCGGGGTAGTAGGGAGGGAGCGCAGCGGCGGCAGGTGCGATGGTGGGTTGCGGCGGCGGCGGCACGTGGAGGTGCGGCGGCGGCGGTGGTTACCCTAGGGTTAGACCGAAAAGGATGATACCATGTAGAGAGATGATTTGCAATACGATGTATTGATCGGGGTGCTGGTGCACGTATATATAATACAAGGAAAAGCCTCTACCTCAACTATACAAGATTGAGGTGGGCCACGACGTGGGCCACGATTCCAATACACGTGCAGTACAAAATACATACTCAACAATATTCATCTTACCTATATTCTCATGTTGTTGCCCGGATAGTATGGAGTACATTTTTGTAAGTATGCTTAATAGAATTAACTCTTAACCACAAAAAAAAGAAGAATTAACTCTTGTGTTTAACAATTCCACTCATCCGGTGACTACCAAAAATATTATTCGAGAGGTTCTGAAAAGCTTATTTTTTTTATTGAACAGGAAAACAAGCTTAGAGATAAGCCTGGCTATGAGCACTTAAACGAACCACTGCATGTGCTTATCGAAGCTGAGCTCCCGGCGGATATCGTTGATGCGCGACTAAACCAGGCTGTGGTCATACTGGAAGATCTTCTCAAACCAGTAGTATGTCCCTTTCCATCTTATCTGTCCCAGTTCCCACTTTTCCATGACCTCATTTTTTCTTTGAATTAAGTCGGGCATTACGTCTCTCTCGCTAATGGTATTGCATATCACCAGGATGAATCCATGGATTACTTCAAGAAGCAACAGCTGAGAGAATTGGCAATACTGAATGGCACTCTGAGGGAGGAAAGCCCAAGCCCAAGCCCACATCTCAGTCCTAGTGTATCACCCTTCAACTCCACCGGGATGAAGCGTGCGAAAACGGGCCGCTAATCGATTGTGCTTCTGAATACTGATTTGCCTGAGGTGACCATGGTTCGAACAGATTGCGCGCAAACCTGTTCTACTGCTGTGAATGATTCCTGATGCATATGGGGGACCGGCCTTGAGGCTGGTCGCATCTGTGATACAAGCTGAGATATATCTTTGGAGGAATGGTCGCTATGTAAGAAATTGGTTCGGTCTGCTCGTGGAATCGGGGCCTGCTGTTTGGTCTTATTGATTATTCTCTGTGTATCTATTTGACTCCCAAATATTAACGTTGTCGGTTCGGGTTAGTTAACGTGATTGATCTGTGGTTCAAAGTAAAATAGCTGTGGACAATAATCAGGGTTTTTGTCAGTTGTAACATGTCTGAGGGGTTTGATGTTCTTGTGGACAGCCATGGTTGGTGCAAGTCTAAATAAGATTTGTTTTTCCAATGGCATTCCAATGTATGAACCGCAAGCAACATCATGAAGATCACTCACTTGCCTCGTACTAGTAAGTTATTATGCCATTGTAACATCATGATGATCGCCGTACGTGATTTCGTTGTACATGCCTTTATTGGCATGTCTCATGAACTGTGATAGTGGCCTATGTGTCCTATAACGACGTATCCATGATGAATCTACCATCATTTCACGGACCCGTCCTTTTGCCAACAAATGCTCGGGAACGCATGAAATTGAGATATTTACTTCGTAATAACGTGTCGGAGTGGCTGTTAGATTTTCCTATGCAAAAATGCTAAAATACCCACAGATAATAAGTCATCATAAGCTATGAAAGACTTATTCGATGTGTATAAGAATTATGTCAATTCTAGGTGTTGTAGACAGCAATGCATGCGCCTTGACTCAATTTGCAGGTTGGAAGGAGCTCCAAAAATTATGGCATTATTATGCTTGGTCTATTCCTAAGTCTAAGGCGACATGATTGGATTCCCTTCATGTGAGGCAAAACACACCACTTTGCACTAAGCTCTCCAATGGAGCTTCTAGTCTTAATCAGCAAGTTACGTGCCTTGTTTCTTAAGTACTCAGAGACTGCTGAATTCAGATTAAGCTTGCATCATGACATGCGGACGTAATGGGAGGGATTGACAGCACAAGTGATTAAATTTTCCTTCTATCATGACAGAGAATCATTGAACCTTGCTTAGCAAGGATGCATTAAAGGTCAAGTTACATTTTCCAAGCGGGCATTGGATTCGAGTACTGAACAGCAGAGTCAGACAGGTCGACAGTTACATAAGTACTACTACATAGACATATGGGCATTGGCATGCTAAACAAATACACTTGCTGTTGAAGATCTGGGACCATGATGCTGCACGCAGAGTATTTTAACTTCATTATTTGGGATCGTAGCACATGGTTTGAGGGACGAATCAAGACTGGTTAGACGGGCTGAATCTGCCGCCGGGATCACTAAAACAACCATGTACAAATGGGTGTACGTCTCGGTAATACCCTTCGATGTTATTTTTTTACAAAAAAACTTTCAATCTATTTGACTTCAATCATGATAGTACAACAAACATCATAAATAATAAAAATTACATGTAAATCTATAGACCACTAGCGGCGACTACAAGCACTGAACTGAGCCAAATGCACGCCACCATCATTGCCCCTCCCTTGCAGAAGCCGGGCACGCTACTTGGTTGGAGTAACAGGAGTCCCGAAATGGAGTAGCATTTGGCCTAGTAGTAGTGCGAAATACAGTAATCAGGGCCGTATAAAACCTGCTTATCTTCACCATGCTGCGACGTTCCTCGGGAGTTGGAGTAACTTGTTCTATTGGGTCCAGTTCTGTTTGCTTTCAAAATCCAAATATGTTCTTCTCGAGTGTCTATTCAACGGTCGGCTGTTTTTCATTTGGGGACAGTCGGTCTTTTGCCCAATCATGCTGTGACACGTGCACGTGATCAATCATGCTGGGTCACGGTCAAAAATTTGACTAACTAACTATCGGGTTTGATCTTCCAGACCCAACAACAATCAGTCCCTGTACAATGCAAGACGCTTAGAATAGGTGCTTAGATAAATAAACCAGAATTTATTTAAGCATCGATACTTATTTATAAAGGATAAACACTTAATTAGACATCTCTTCTGTAGAAATAGGCAATGGTGTTTCAAAAAAATCTGGTTTATTTTTCTAAGCCCCTAGCATTGCACAAGGCCTAATGTCTTCGGCGCCTTTTCTACACGGACGTGGAAACTGAAACTGTCGTTTTGGGTTGATGGTGTTCTCAACTAAAGGCATACAAATATAGAGGGAATTACATGGACGTGAAGCTGCCGTTTGGACGATTCATTCGAGTGGTGGAGCCTTAATGCAATCAGGAAGACGCAGTTCCGGCGACCACTCACCTCCTTAATGCTTCTCGTCTAATGGGAAAATATGGAAGAAACGCAATGCCAGGGTCTTCCGCAACGTTGCAGTGCCGGCCGAAGTAATTGTAGCTAAGATTAAAGAGAAATGTAGTCAATGGGGTCTTGTTGGAGCGAAGTATTTACGTACTCTAATGCCACGAGAGTGATGTTTTGTAATCTGGCTTGTGGCCACAACCTCTAAACCTTCTTCCTTATATTCAATAAAAATGGCAAATCTTTTGCCTATTTTTTTTAATAAAGAAAACCAGCGTGAACCCCCTGCCTCTCCAGAACAGAACTTGTCGCTTAAAGAGGTTGTGAAATCGAGCCCCAGTTGGGCCAAAAAAGCCCAGCCATGCATGGCAAAACTTTTATAAAAATACCATACAAAACATGACAAATTTGCCATGTGTGAAAAAATACACATGCCATGGAACCCTTTTGTAACACCTAGAAAAAGTTGTCATCCCATTTGTCTGTAACAAAAATGCCACCATAAAGTTGCCATGATATTGGCCATGGGAAACATAATGTTTTGAATGTACCATGGCAAAACCAGAAAGAACAGATTGTGACCATTTGAAAAACATATTTCAAACTTTTCATGTTATATACTCCCTCCGTTCCTAAATACTGCATTAAGTCTTTTTAGAGATTCCAATGCGGACTACATACGAAGCAAAACGAGTGAATCTACACTCTAAAATGTGTCTTTATACATATGTATATAGTTCCTACTGAAATCTCTAAAATGACTTATATCTAGAAATGGAGGAATAGAACATTTGTTCTTATAAGAAAATGCGAAGGATAAAAATCAAATACTTTCAAAAAAAAATCCATGCTCTGAACTTCTGAAATATGCCGTCCCCTAATATCATAAATTCACCATGGATATACAAAAAATATATTTAAACTTGCCGTGGTCCTATAATTTGAGTTGCCATGTAACAAAGAAGAAGAAAAATGCCATCTCTTAATCATAAAAATGTCATCTCTTAATATAAAAATTTCGATCTCTTAATAAATAAAAAAGGCATCTCTTAATAAACAAAAAATGTCTTCTCTTAATAGAAAAATGTCATACCTTAATATAAAATGGAATCTCTTAATAAATAAAAAATGTCATCTCTTAATAAATAAAAAATGCCATCTCTTAATAATAATAAAAAGTCACTTATTATTAAAGAAAACGTCATCATCTCTTAATAAACAAAAAATGCCATCTCTTAATAATAAAAGGCCATTTCTTAATAATAAAAGGACCATCTCTTAATAATAATAATTGACATCTCTTAAATAATAAATAAGAACAAAAAGAACAGATTGTGACCATTTGAAAAACATATTTCAAACTTGCCATGTTGTATAGAACATTTGTTCTTTTAAGAAAATGCTAATGATAAAAAACAAACATTTTCCAAAATTGCCATGTGTTGGATATACATTTTATGAATATATAAGGTGTCATGGGCTCTTGGCAAAAAATGTACTAAATAGCCCATGGAAATTTTACGAACTGTGAAGGGTGAAAATTGCATTCACAACACCGATCAACAACTGTATAAAATGGCAAAAATATGTAAGGTATCATTGCAAAAAGAAATGCCATGGAAGTTTGTAAAAACTGGTGTGGAAAGTGCCTTCACCAATTGCAAATATGTAACATGGCAAAAATTATACTCCGTCCATTTTATATACAAGGCCACTTTGTTTTCCGTGTATAAAATTATACTCCCTCCATTTTTATATACAAGGCCCATGGCAAATTTATGGACTGCGAAGGGTGAAAATTGCATTCACAACAACGATCACCAACAGTATAAAATGGCAAAAATATGTAAGATGTCATTGCAAAAAGAAAGACTAATTGCCATGGCAGTTTACTGATTGTAAAAATTAGTGTGGAAAGTGCCTTCACCAAGAGAGCGGCGTTTCGGTGCCCGGGTGCATCTGCACCCGGTCAAAAAAAATCGTAAAAAGTTCAGAAAAAATCAAAAAAATCCAAAAAACATTAGGGTGGTAGACAATTTGAAAATTAGAGCGTACCTCACGCATCAAATTGTCTACCACCCAAATTGTTTTTGGAATTTTTTGAATTTTTCTAGTATTTATTTTGATTTTTTTCATGAGCACAGGTGCAGATGAGCTCGGGTTCAGATTCAAATTTTCGCTTCACCAATTGCAACTATGTAACATGGCAAAATTATACTCCCTCCATTTTTATATACAAGACCACTTCATTTTTTGTTTCAAACTTTGACTCATAATTTTGGTCAAGAAAATATGGTTTGTATGTCATATAGAATATATTATCAAAAAGTTCTTTCAGATGTGTCGGATTTCGGGCTCCGCAAAACCCTTAAGATTCGAACACAGGGGCGTGACGAAGATCTCTCCCACTACACATCTACCTAGAGCCTCGCTCTTCTCCTGGTGGTGGGAATGGGATGCAAGCAAGCAAGCAAACAAGTAGAACACACAAGAGTTTACCCAGGTTCAGGCCACCTTGCGGTGTAAAACCCTACTTTCTGCTTTGGTGGATTGGCCTCGCGAGGGCTGGAGTATGACAAGTACAGTGGTTTCCTGAGCTCAGGAGGCGAGCTCAAGAGAGGTGAGGAGGCTGATGTTCTTGCTCCTTTGCTTTGCTAAGTCCTAATGGGTTGGCCTCTCAATCATCCGTCCCCCTCTATGCTAGGAACCCTAGCTACTTATATAGACGGCCAGGGTCCTCTTCCCCCGAAATGTTTAGGCGGGAAGGGAATCCCACAATGACCATTTGAGCGGGAACACAAGGACGCTCATGTCCTGAGAAAAGGTGGTCTTCGCCTGCAAAGAGGGCAGGTGGTGACGCGGTGGTGGGCTCGGCGATGACATCCTTCCTGCCGTCCTTGCGGTCTTCGGTCTTGTTGCACCAAAGGGGAAACCTTTGTCTCGCCCCTCGGGAACCTGCGCCTGCGCGGTCTCCTTTGCATCAATATGGAAACTACGCCCGCTGGCATGGTTCATCATGGCTTGCGTCACTGCCTCCTCCTGAGGCAGCCCTTGCCTTGAGATCCCCGCCCTCCCGAAGCAGCCTAGCTGAGGCCACTCTTAGGGAGAGGTCTTGGTCGCCCCTCCGGAGCAGCCTAGGTGAGGCCGCTCCCCGAGGAGGTCTTGATCGTCCTCCTCGCGATGGCTGGCCCCCTCGCGAGGGTCTTGAGCAGCTGGTCGATCAGCTGGGCCCTACCAGGCCATACCAGGAACGCGACGTGGGCCGCAGACAGGCAAGTCTGGGTACCCTGGTTCCCAGTACGCCGACAGTAGCCCCCGGGCCCAAGGCGCGCGCGGAGTTGGCTTCTGGGCGAAGCCTAGCTGAGGACGAAGCGCCGTGGGCCCAAAAGACTGCGGGCCAGGCTGGCGCGTGACGGTTGGATGGGACGTGATGACTCCACTCCCCACGCAGCTTTTGATAACCGCGTGACTTGAAAACTCCTTGGCGCGGGCGGCAGAACCGGTGTGCCCGCGCGCGAGTGGCTGGCAATTTGCCTTCTCAGTCTATAAACGGGGGACGAAGCCACCCCCGCTCATTTGACTGTTCCAGGTCAAAACCCCAGTTCTTCTTCCTTCGGCGAGGGTTTTTCGATGGCGCCGATTCGTGGGTTCTCCACCGCATAGAAGGGGAAGGGCCCGATGGTGGAGCCCGAGCATCTCCCGCCGAAGAAGAGGCGCCGCGATTCGACGAGGGCGCCTCGGAGGCCGGCGGATGCTCGCACGTGGTGCACGCGGGCGCCACCGGGGCTTCCACCTTACACGGCCGCCCCGACAGCGGTCGTGCGTGGCGCGGACGGCGGCAACGGGGGCGGCGCAGGTGACCGCCCGGCGGGGCGAGTGGCGCCACGCCTCCCGCCGCCGCCCCACGATGAGGACGACGTCCGTGAGTTCATCGTGTGGGCGGGAGCTCCCCCGCACACTTGGATCCTCCTCCCCCCGTTTCTGAGGGAGGTGCTTCCGGCCCGCGGACGAGTGACGATGCAGCTTCGGCATGATGGATGCCATCTCCCCCATTCGTACGCCGACGTGGAGGTGATTTCCTCTGGCCAGGTCTATATGACCTGGGGCTGGGGCATGGTGCGCCACGCATGCGCCCTTGCCGGGAGGCATGTTCTTCACTTCAGGCTGGATGGGCTAGCTTCGTTGACCTTCAAAGTCTTCGGGAAGGACGGGCGGCGACGAGCGTGCAGCGAAGAGGAGGGGCTTGCCGACGACCATTTCCGGTGCTGCCTGGGCGCCGAGGCCTAGGGCGAAGTGTTCGCCGTTGGCTCCGCCCCCGACTCTCCTAGTAGCAGCTCCGCCTCTCCCGCGACGGCCTCAAGCTCTGACGAGAGCTACAAGCCGCCGAGCCGCCGCCCTTGCCGCCGGAGGGATGCGGCGTCCTTAGGCCGTTGCCGCTGCTGAAGGAGCTCGGGCGTCACTCCTCTAGAGGAGGTTTTTTTTTGCTTGGTCCCTGCGAGGCAACCATGAATGGCCCCCCGAGGGTGTGTACATGTTTGCAACTCTCTTTTGTTGTCGAACAAGCGTCATAAACCTGGGTTCCTCATAAGATCCTTTATTAGGGCGAGACCTTCCTTCTCTTTCGTCCCTGCGGTAGCTTAGTTCCCCACGCCTGCGAGACCCAGTCCCTAGGTAAGCTTCAGCCATTGCTGATGTACCAGGTCATGATGCCGCGGTCGAGGCCAGGAGGTGAGCGGCCTAGAATCCGGTGAGAGCCCCCGAGCCCTTGGCCGAGCGGGCGGTCGCGGTTGCGCCCCCTCGCCAGCAGGTGAGGTCTGGTCCCGAGGCCCTGGAGGCGGCCTGCGCTGCGCTGAACCAGCTCCGCGTTATCTTTCGGGACGGAGATGATCGTGCGGTGGACGCCCACTTGGGCCTACTCTCGGGGTGGCTGCAAGCGAAGGAGTCCGTGCAGGCCACCTGGAGCCAGGCTTCAGCGGCCATCGCCGAGGGTCGGGAGGAGGCTGCCTCGGCTGCACGGGCGCGGGAGACCGCGGAAGCCCAGGCAGCGTCCTCCGAGAAGCATCGTCAGGAGGCGAAAGACGAACTTAAGACCCTACGTGAGGAGGGCGCGAAGCACGCCCTGGAACTTGAGAGGTTGGGGAAGGAGCTCCAGGACGAGAAGGCCGAGACATCGCGGTTGCAGGAGGAGCAGCTCGCCGACCGCGCGAGCCTGGAGAAGCTGAAGACAGAGGCCGAGGAAGCCAAGGCGTCCCAAGCCAAGCGCGAGGACGAGCTGAAGGCCAGGGAGGACGCCCTCGCAGCCTTGGAGAAGGCGGCGATGGTGGGTCGTGAGGCCCTCGCCGCCTTCGAGCTCGAGGCCCGCAGGCTGCTGCAGATCGCCTACGGGGAGGGGTTCGAAGAGCCGCTGGCCACCCCGGAGGATGGCGCCACCGGGCTCCTAGATGCACTCGTGAAGGCCCTGGGCGACGTGGCATCTGCAATCGGTCAGTTAGCTGATACTGAGGGCCGATCGCTTCTTACCTCTGCCTTGCCGCAGGTGTGCGGCCATTTCTTCCTTCGTGACCCCAACTTCGATCTGGCCACGCTATCCCAGCCGCTGGGTGTGTGGCGGAGAAGGTCAAAGAGCTGGTGGAGGCGTTCCTTCCGGCTACTGTTGATGCGTCTGAAGAGGCGGAAGCTGATGCTGGTGCGTCCAGCGATGCCTGGCCTATCCCTGTTGAGGAGAATGCGAGTGCCTCGGGGAGGCGTGAGACTTGTTTGAACTTGATGAACTTGAGCTTATTGTAATAGCTAGGCTTTGAATTCTGTGATTTCCGTGCTTGCTTCCATTCATGTTTGCTTAAGTGCTCTACGTCGGTAGGGCCCAGCCCCGCGCATACCTTGATCGCCATTGAGCCCTCTGGGTCACCAAGGCAGGCTCAAGGAATGAGGGGCTACATGACTAGTGAGGCCCCTGGGTCGCGATGCCCAGGGGTCCCCCTTAACGCTCAAGCAACCCGTTTGAGTTCTGCGTCGGCAGGGCCCAGCCCCGCGCATACCTCGACCGCCGTTGAACACCGGGCCCAAGGAGTGAGGGGCTACGTGACTAGTGAGGCCCCTGGGTCGCGATGCCCAGGGGTCCCCCTTGACGTACGAACGGCTCTCATGAGGGAGAACGAGCACCATACCTTGCTCACGAGCCTTCGCCTAGGATGGGGGCGCGAGAAAGCCAGGTGTCTGAGCACCTGGTAGGGTGGCGTCTGCCAGGCGTGACCTGAGCATAGCCCCCGTGCCTAGCCCCCCTCGCAATACCCTTCCAAGGAGAAGCTGTGAGTGACGTGGGCTGAAAAGCTCCCTGAGGTTGGTGCGACCACTGGGGGCCGCCCTCAGTTGTTTATAACTAGCGCGGAGCATAGAGCTACCACACTTGCGCGGAGTGTTGGCATAACCGCTCCTCGGTCGTATCGGCCAGCGTGGAGCTTGGTGCTTCCATTGGTTCGTGGGCATAACCGCTCCTCGGTCTTGCCAGCGCGGAGCTAAGCACTTACACTGGATCGTGGGAGGGGAGCCTCCCACCGGGAGAGACTCCCAGGCGTTTACAGCCCGTCCTGACACGTGGCTTGCACGACAGGACAACCAGGGTGTATATGGGCCCTCCTCAGGACGAGTTGAATGACTCTGAGGAAGTTCTCGCGAGCTTACGCATCACTCACGAGCCCCTACCCTGAGGCGGGTTACGCCTGAGGCGGGTTGCGCCTAAGTCTTGTTCTGTAAAATGTGAAAAGAGATGGGTTGTCTAGACCTGCACCGAATGCATCTCCAGAGGGCATTGCATGAGAAGGCCGCATCACCAACGACCCCAGGAGGTGATGTTAGCGGGACCGGACCGTAAGACAAAGCTCAGCCGCTGGATTTATCGACGCTGTAGGGACGGACCCGAGCACAGACGCTGTGCCCAGTCTTCTCATGCTATAGTCCAAAAGATAAACAACCGGCGCGCGGTTCCCGCGGGAGCGAGGCACCTGCCACGGGCCCCTACTTGCCCACTGACGATTAGCCCATGCGAGAACAAGGCACCAAGGACCACGGGAGGTGACGTCACGGGAATGGCTCGCGAGACAGAGCTCAGCCCTTGGGCTTAGCGACGCTGCAGGGACGGACCCGAGCACAGACGCCGTGCCAGTCCTTAATCATGGGGCGGTCGCGGATGGGCTCACAAGGGATCATGACCTTAGTGGCGGTGAGGGTGCCAACCATATAGATAGTGCGAAAGGAAGCAACCAGTTCTGATTCATGCGCAAAAAGAGACAACCGTGGGGATAAGCCCCCAGTAACTCGAGGATGATGCAGCTCGAGGGGCGCCCTCGACGGAATACCTGAGACATCACCTGGTACTTGCCGCTGAAGAGGAGTTGAGGTAGCTGGAGACGCGAGCCATGCGGGTTGCTCCTGAGGAGAGCCAAGCTCCCAAGGCCCAGGGGCTCCGGAAGCCCTCAGCGGTCGCAGGGGTCCTGCTCTGTCAAGACCGCCTGCCGCTGAGCCTCCTGAGCCCCCAAGGCCTGTTGTACGAAGTGCTGGTATGTGGCGACCGCGCTACGGAGGCCAGAAGGGAAGGCCCTCCTCCAGCCGACCGCCATCGGCTGGAAAAGGCCCTGGGTGGCAGCCCTGTTGAGGCTCGGGACGTCGATGCAGACACAAAACTGGTTGCTTGGGTCTTGAGTAGGTGGGTAAGGTTCCTTGGTAGCTTGGTCGATGGGGTCCTGAGCCCCCAGCGTTATGAGACTCACGCTGGGCTCATGACGATGCGCGGCGGGGCGCGCCCACGAGTGGTTCCTGGGCACCTCCCTCACGACCTGGTCCGGGGTCCCCCTGAGGGGAGCCCCCGAGCCCGTCCTAAGAGGGGCACCGGGCGCGCCTCCCTATGCGAGGGCGGAGGGCGCCTCATCAGCAGGCGCGGAGCTTGAGGTGGTGCCGTCGGGAGCCCCGAGGCCTGAGGGTCGGGCAGCTGCTTCTTCTTCTTGGGGGCGGTCATCAGGGTGAAGACGGCTTCGCCTCCGTCGAAGCTCTCGATCGCCGCAGTCTGGTAGGCGCGCTCCAGAGAACGTACTGCTTCCTTCTCATCGCAGGCGATCGTGATGACTCCACCACTTCCAGGCATCTTGAGGACGTTGTAGCCATGATGGGTCGCCGCCATAAACTTGGAGAGGGCCGGGTACCCTAGGATGGCGTTGTACGGGAGGTTGATGTTGGCGACGTCGAAGTCGATGAGCTCGTTGTGGTAGTTGTCGCGGTCGCCGAAGGTGACGGGGAGGCGGACCTGCCCCATTGGAGGGTGGAGCCATCTATGACCCCGTAAAATGGCTTGGTCGGGTGCAGCTGATCGTAGGGTGCTTGAAGAGCCTCGAAGATCTGGACGGAGAGGACGTTGAGCCCTGCCCCACCGTCGATGAGGGTCTTGGTCACGCGAACGTTACTGATGGTCGGGGTATAGAGCATCAGGAGAGAGCCTGGCCTGGCGGTGCACCTGAGCTGATCCTTGGGGTCGAAGGCGATGATCTGCTTGGCCCACCTGAGGTTGCGCGCGGCGTCATGCCTGGGGAGCGCCACGTTCACCTCACGAGCAAACTGCTTGAAGATGCGGTGAGAAGCCGGAGCGTGGGCTCCTCCCAGGATGCACGCGACCCCACGTGGCTCTTGGAAGCCCCCCGCTTCGTCTCCCTGGCAGTCGTCGTCGTTTCTTCTTGGCGGTGGTGGCAGCGGAGGCAGGCCCGCGTTGCCCTGAGGGCGACCCTCATGAGGCTGGTCACGCCATCCTTGACGCGAGTTCCTGGCGTCCCAGCGTCCTCCGCCACGGCCTCCTCCGCGACCGTAGCCACGGTTGTCGCGCTCAGGGCGCTGCCCGACGCGCCCGCCGCGCATCGCCCTGAGCTCTTGGCAGTTGGTGGTGTTATGGCTATGGACATCATGGAAGACGCAGTACGGACGGTTGTCTCTTGGAGGGTCGTTGTAGCCGCAGCCGCGCTTCACTTCTGGCTCCACAGCCAGCACGGCAGGTCCCTTGCGCTTTGCTTCCTTGGCCTTGGTCGTCTTGTCGTCGGCGTCCGCCTCAGGCAGTTCCAGGAGGGAGAGGCGGCCTTCCTCTGCCCTGGCGCACTTTGCCGCGAGATTGAACATCTCGAGGGCCGTGCACAAGTCCTCGTGGATGGCGAGCTCCTCCTTCATCCTGACGTCGCGGACACCGTCGGAGAATGCCGAGATGATGGCCTCGTCGGAGACCTTGGGGATCTTGAGGCGCACGGTGTTGAAGCGTTGGATGTACTTCTGCAGGGTCTCCCCAGGCTGTTGCTTCAGCGGCGCAGATCTGCGGCCACTGGAGCTCGGTCCCGGGTACCTTGGAAGTTGGCGATGAAGCGCTCGCGAAGCTCCCCCCAAGAAGAGATGGATCCTGGAGGAAGGCTCAGGAGCCAGGAGCGCGCACCGTCCTTGAGGGCCATGGGGAACCAATTCGCCATAACCTGCTCGGTGCCGTTCACTGCCTCGATGCTGAGCTCGTAGAGATGGAGGAACTCCGCCGGGTCAGCGGTGCCGTCGTAACGCGGAGACAGATCCGGCTTGAACTTGTCGGGCCAGACGAGGCGCCGCAGCTCAGGAGCTAGGGCGCGGCATCCAGCCACGCTCATGATTGCGGGCGTCCCCTGTGCCTGCGGTGCTGGATCTTGGGGTGCGGGCGCTGCCACCTCCTGTGGGGCGTGGTTCTGGTGCTGTGGAGCGGGGAGCACGCGCGCTTCTGCCTGGGGGCGCGGGACCACCTGGCAGCTCTCCTCGTCGCGTGCGGGGGCCCTGCGGGGCTGTTCGTGCCGTGGAGCTTCGCGCCTGAGCCCCTGGTCGGCGCCGCGCGGTGGAGGTGGGGGCGGAGCGCTGTGGTCTTTGTTCCCCGCCATGGGCGACGGAGGGCGAGAGGAATAGGTCGGTGCGGGTGCCTCCCCGATGGCATTGACGACCTCGGTGATGCGGTGAAGCCACTCATCGTAGAGGTCGTCCGTCGGACGGTAGCGCAGGAGCTCCCGCGCCATCAGTAGCGCAGGCTGCTGGTAGACCGGCCCGCGGCGGACCAGCGAGGACGACGCCACAGCCGGCGAAGGTGACGGGGTCGCCGTGCGGCCTTCGCGCCGCACTGACAGCGGTAGCGACGAGTCCTGCTGCTCGTGGACGGCTGGGTCCGTGGCCGCGTTGGCGACCGGCGAGTTGGGGCGGAGTGGTGCGCCGTTACCCACGGGCGCCGTCTGAGCGACGTTGGCGGGCGGCGCGTGCTCGGCGAGTGTCCACCATGGCGCCGAAACGAGGTCGACGAAGAAGAGCGGAGCGAGGTCGTTGGAGAAGCGAGATTTCGACACGCCCCCTACCTGACGCGCCAAATGTCGGATTTCGGGCTCCGCAAAACCCTTAAGATCCGAACACAGGGGCGTGACGAAGATCTCTCCCACTACACGTCTATCTAGCGCCTCGCTCTTCTCCTGGTGGTGGGAATGGGATGCAAGCAAGCAAGCAAACAAGTAGAACACACAAGAGTTTACCCAGGTTCAGGCCACCTTGCGGTGTAAAACCTGTCACAGCCCTAGAATTTGATTGCAATAAGTTTCATAAGCATCCATGCATCATGTCTATATTTGTTTGAAATTTGAAATGGGGATGACAAACCCTAGCACCAAATGAAATGCAATTAGGATCAAAATAAAAATATTTTCAATGATCCCAAATGCCCTTTAGAAATGTTCATCATTTCTGAATTGGTCCAGCACCTCTCACAAAAATGATGCACATATTTCTAGACCATTCTGGATTTTCGAATTAATTCATATTGTATTTGCATTTGGGCATTTAAGTGATATAGAATATTTTAAATGCTCAAATAATCATAAACTAAAATGTTTACTGTTGGATTTATTCTAAACAGTAGCCATGATTAGTTTCATGATTTTTGGAAATGCCCTCGCATTTTTAATAAAGCTCTGACACTACAGAAGAAATAGAAAAACAGAAAAGAATTAGAAAGAGAGAGAGAAAACCCACCTGGGCTTACCTCATTTGTGCAGCCACCTGGCGGCCCAAGTGGCCGGCCCAGCCCACCTGGCCTCCTCCCCTGTCGTCTTCCTCCTTGCCAGGAGGACGGGCGCGTGCCCGACGCGCGCGCACCGCCGCCTGGCCACCTCCTGCTTGCCGCTTTTCCCCACGACGCTCCGGAGACGCCACGCAGCCTCCCTGGTCCCTCTCTCACTCTCTCCCGTGATCCTCCCCCTTCTCTAGCTCTCTCCCTCGCACCACCGAACGCGGTCGCCGCCGCCGACGAGAACCACCACGGCCACAGCTACCCTCTTGCCCCTCTGTTGTGCCCACGAGCTCTGCGTCGTCTTCCTCGTCCTCCCCACCGAGCTGCGCGTTGCCGGACGCCCCCGAATGCCCTCACCGCCATCTTCTTCAACCTCGGTCGCCGGAGATCCCCCTCGCCGCTCCGCTCACTCCGGTGCTTCCCCGAGCACACCGAGGCCACTCCTGCACTCCCCGTGAGCTTCTCTTCCTTCTCCCCCTAGCCACATCACCCTAGCTGCCCCTAACCCCGTTGGCCATCACGGCCGGGAGCTTGCCTCCGCCGGCCATGCCGCCGCCATGGCCACCGTCACCTATAGTCGCAGCTGAGCGTGTCACCGTGCTCAGTGCACCCCCAGGAGGCCGTAGCACCCCTCTGCGCCCCCTGCCGTGCCTCCTAACGCCGTTTCCGTGCACGCCCAAACTCCGGCCGCCGCCTGGCTCGACGCCGGCGTCATCTCCGGCCACCCCCGCACACACCGCTTGCTCCACTCGGCGTGCAAGTTCGCCAGCAGCACGTAGGTGCCCTCCGCCGGCCATTTGGTCGCTCGAGAAGGAATCCCGACGCCCTCCGCCGCGTCTGTCCTCGCCGGCGGCTTAACGCCGGTGGGTTTGACCCACTTTGACCCCGGCTGGGCCTCACCCGAGTCCTGACATGTGGGGCCGGCCCTAACTGGATTAGTTAGGTGTTAGTTAATGCTAATCACCACTGTTAGTGTTAATTTCCTCGCTAAACTAACCCCGAGCCACTGATATGCGGGCCCAAGCCCCACTAACAGTCTAGTTAGTATTAACTTAACCCTGTTAATTAGTTGTTTCACTGACGTGTGGGTCCCAGCCGTCAGGTTTGACCTGGGCTGGCGCCTTTGACCCGCTGACGTCACCCCGACGTCATGCTGACACAGTAATAGGTTTTTTGGATTTATTCTTTTTAGGAAATTCCAGAAAATAGAGCTAACTTCTAAAATTCATATTAAATCAACCGTAGCTCCAAATCAAACAAATTATATATGAAAAATGATCAGAAAAATCCAATCTATCCATATGTACTGGTTTCATGCATGTTAGAGCAACCTAACCTTGCTGTATAGATGAAACATGATAATGCACTTATGTAAGCTCATAGTTAGGCTTGTATTTGAATCCTTGATTCAGATAAGCTCAAAACCTTCTAGTTGTAGTTGCACTATCCCAACACACCCATTTTGCCATGTCTTGATCATGCATCATATTGTGCATTGCATTGATTGTGTTTCTTTCTCTTTGTTGCCGGTATTTCTCCCCTCTCGATAGACGTGGTTCCAACGATGAGCTCGATGACACCGATGAAGAACTATATCATCTTCAGAAGTGCCAGGCAAGCAAAACCCCCTTGTTCATCCCGATACAATCCCACTCTCTCGCTCCTGCTCTCTTTTACTGCATTAGGACAACAACGATTCAACGGTTACATGCTGCGGTAGTTGAACCCCTTGTCCTCTGCATGCCACAGTAAATAGATGAAACCCACTAGCATGAGTAGGAGTTGATTGAGCCCTGATGTGCCTACTCATTCATGCTTGTTTGTCATGCCTGCTACTGCTTAGAGTTGAGTCAAGTCTGATTCATCAGGGATGAATTGGGATGTGGTGAACATGTCCTACTATTGTGAGCTAAGTGTGTGAACACGATTTGGTAAAGGTAGCGGTGAGAGGCCATGTAGGAGTACATGGTGGGTTGTCTCATTGCAGCCGTCCTCAGGAACTGAGTTCTGTGTTTGTGATCCATGAACAGTTACTACCACACATTGGGTTCCGGTAACTCGACCCCTCTCGACTTATTAATCAACTTGATCTCTGTCCAGGAGTTGCAACTAGTTTCTGGTGTTTGTAGGTAGTGTTAGTAGTCTACCAAGTGGCACCCGGTACAAGTGGGCTTGGGACAGACTAGGCACAGTGGCACGGTGTACCAAGTGGCACCCGGTTGGTGGGCTTGGGAACCCTGCACACATCGTTTGGGGCCGTGAGCGACACCCCGGCCGGATCTCCTTGCGGATGGAACCCGAATAGGCGGTAAACCTGGACTAGAGACTTGTGTGGTTAGTCAGGTCGTGGCCGACTCCCTCGCCAGGCTTCCGCTTGAAGGTTGCCGAGGTACATGACGTGTACATGATGGTAAGTGGCGAGAGCGTGTGTGAAGAAGTACACCCCTGCAGGGTTATCATTATCTATTCGAATAGCCGGATTCCTCAGATATGGAAACTTGGACCCCTTGCATAGTTCATAGACAAGTGGAAGTGGATACTCTAAAATGTGCAAGATAAGCGTGAGTGCTATGGATGGCCTTCTCGTAGGAAGACGGGAGTGGATCCATAGTGGTGTATTGTTATGGTGAATATGTGGACTCGTGTGCGCCACCTCAAAGAGTTGCTTGTTGTCGTAGTTCAGGTTAGCCACTGAGTCAAAGCTGGCTTGCTGCAGTTAAACTCCACCACCCCCTTTATTGATACTGATGCATATGTAGCTAGTTCTGATGTAAGTCTTGCTGGGTACATTTGTACTCACGTTTGCCTATTTTATGTTTTGCAGAGAGACGTCAGTCTAGCTAGTAATTCCGTGTGGACTTCGACGTTTAGCTTGATACCTCAGCTACGATCTTGTGCCCTCGGCAGGATCTGGTAGATAGTCAAGCTTCTCAGCCTTTTCATTTGTAGATGTATGTACTCAGACATGTTAAGCTTCCGCATGTGCTTTGACTTGTATGCTCTGAATGTTGGGTCATAAGACCCATGTTTGTAATATCTCGCTCCTTGGAGCCTAATGAATAATACTTGAGTCGTAGAGTTATGTTGTGATGCCATGTTGTATTTACACATATCGAGCATATTGTGTGTATGATTGAAATGCTTGGTATGTGTGGGATCCGACTACCTAGTTGTTTATCCTTGGTAGCCTCTCTTATGGGGAAATGTAGTCTTGTGCTTCCATGAGCCTTAGTAGTCCGCTACAGCCTGGTTCTCCGGAGTCCTGCTAGCCCAGCACTACTGCTCAGGACACTTGACTGGCCGGCATGTGATTCACTTCGTTCCTGTGTCTGTCCCTTCGGGGAAATGTCACGCGGTGACATCCGGAGTCCTGCCTAGCCTGCTACAGCCCGGGTTACCGAAGTCCTGTTAGCCCAGTGCTACAGCCCGGATTCACACGTTGTTGACCGACATGCTCGAAGTTGATTCATGTATGCCTGTCCCCATGGGTTAGTGCCGCTTCGGGTTCACGACTAGCCATGTCGGCCCGGGTTCTTTGTCATATGGATGCTAGCGACACTATCATATACGTGAGCCAAAAGGTGCAAACGGTCCTAGGCCAGGTAAGCTGGCACCCGTGGGAATACCCTGCGTGAGGCCGCAAGGTGATATGATGTGTTACATGCTAGTCGGTGTGACTTAGGATCGGGGTCCTGACAGCGTTGTCACATCCCTAGTTCTGGTATGACCTAGACTAGCTAGTCATGTGTGCATCATGTTTAAATTCCATTTAAATTTGAAATGGGGATTGGTGAAACCCTCAGAAATCATTTCTGGAAATAATCCAGATAAAAATTGCTTCAAAAAGGTCCAAGAAAATGTTCATGTTACTCTCTAAAAATATTGGTCAGAGATAAAAATCAAACCAATATTTTTAGAAGCTCATAAGCATTTATTTTGGGCATTTGAAATTAATGCAGTAAATATTTGCTTTGGATAAATATTGTTATATATATACAATATTGTCCAGAAATTATGCCATTTGTTGAGGAGCTCTGCAATAATACCACTAGTTCCTACAAAAATTGACATATGGAAATAAAATGATTTAGTATTCTTATTAAATCAAACAAATGTCAGATAAATAGAAAAGAAACAGAAATGGTAAAAACCCACCTGTGCTTATCTGCGGCCCAACACTGTGCAGCCCAGCCCACCTGTCCCCCTCCCCTGTCATCTTCCTCCCGCCAGGAGGACAGCGCGTGTGGCCGCCACGCGCGAGCACGCGCCTCGCCACATCCTGCTTGCCGCCGAGCTCCTGGACGCGTGGATGAACGCCCCGGTGTCGTCCCGATCCGCCCGACCTCTCTCACTCTCCCCCTGCTCTCTCCCTCGTCGTTCCCCACCTCACCGAACACGCCCGCCGCCGCCGACGAGCACCACCGCCGCCACCGCCTCCCCCTCGCCCTCTCCCCGTGCTCAGAAGCTCCGCCACATCGCCGGCTACCTCCCCGTCAAGACACGCACCTCGGGAGGCCCTGGAGCGCCGCCATCACCGTCGTCTTCACTTCCGGCCACCGGAGATCGCCCACGCCGTTCTGCCCGCGTTCGACCTCCCCCGAGCTCGCCAAAGACTTCGACGGATTCGCTGTGAGCTTCTGCTCCGCTTCCCCCTCTCCGTTCTGCCGTTCCCGAGCCGTAGCCTGCACCCGCACGCCACCGAACTCTGGCCGCCGCCCCGAGCTCCACTCCGGCGAGCTCCGGCCGTCCCCGCCTCTCCCACTTGCTCCAGATGACGCGGACGAGGCTCAGCTCCTCGCCTGTGGTCTCCTCCGCCCGAATGGTCGCCGGAGGGCGATTCCGATGCCCTCCGCCCCGTTCGGCCTCGCCGGCAGGTTTGACCGAGTCAACCCCGCTAATTAACCCCCCCCCCCCTCTGTGACACTGACAGTGGGCCCCGCGCCCTAATCTGTTAATTAGATTAGAAATAACCCCCTTTGTTAATTAACCTATGAAACTGACGTGTGGACCTCACACGTCAGGTTTGACCGGTCAGCCACGGTTGACTTACTGACGTCATGCCACTGTCATGCTGACGCAATTATTCATTTTCTGGTATTAAAATAAATCAGGAAATTCCAGAAAATATTCAAAACTTCAAAAAATCACAGAGATTCAACCGTAGCTCAGATTGAAATAATTTATATATGAAAAATCATCAGAAAAATGCAATCTATCCATCTGTACCAGTTTCATGCATGACAAACCAAGTTATACCTGCTTTATAGGTGAAAACATATAAATGACATTTATAAAGACCTAACTTGGAGTTGCATTTGAATCTTTGGTTCAAATGGACTTTAACCAAATGAATGCTAGTTGCATTAGCTCAAACAACATCACATCTTCATGCCATGTTCATGCATCATATTGTTGCATATGCTTGTGTACTGATTGTCGGCACCGTTCTTCTTGATAGGTCCTGCTCCGGAGACCGATCCAGAGTACCTGTCAGAGGAGCAGTGCCCCCTTGTTGATCTACCAGGCAAGCAAACCCCCTTGTTCATTCCGATACAATCCCACTCTCTCGCTCCTGCTCTCTTTTATTGCATTAGGACAACAACGATTCAACTGCTACTTTATGCTGCGGTAGTTGAACCCATTCCTTTGCATGACCTGACATTGCCATAGTAAATAGTTGAAACCCACTAGCATGTGTACGAGTTGTTTGAGCCATGTTGTGCTTCTACCATGCCATGCCTGCTATTGCTTAGAGTTGTGTCAGGTCTGATTCATTGGGAATGAATTGGAGTGTTATGATATGTTCTGATGCTGAGAGTTAAGCATGTGAACACGATTTGGTAAAGGTAGCGGTGAGAGGCCATGTAGGAGTACATGGTGGGTTGTCTCATTGGGACCGTCATTAAGAACCGAGTTCTGTGTAAGTTGTCCAATGACTAGCTACTACCACACATTGGGTTCCGGTAACTCGACCCCTCTCGACTTATTAACCAACTTGATCTCTGTCCAGGAGTTGCAACTAGTTTCTCGTGTTTGTAGGTAGTGCTATTTTTTCTACCGAGTGGCACCCGGCAGGGTAGGCTTGGGACAGACTAGGCACAAGTGGCACGGTGTACCAAGTGGCACCCGGATGGTGGGCTTGGGAACCCTGCTCGCATCGTTTGGGGCCGTGAGCGACACCCCGGCCGGATCTCCTTGCGAATGGAACCCGAATAGGCGATAAAGCTGGACTAGAGACTTGTGTGGTTAGTCAGGTCGTGGCCGACACCCTCGCCAGGCTTCCGCTTGAAGGTTGCCGAGATACATGACGTGTACATGGTGATAAGTGGTGAGAGCGTGTGTGAAGAAGTACACCCCTGCAGGGTTATCATGATCTATTCGAATAGCTGTGTCCTCGGTTATGGACTTCTTGGATGCTTACGTGGTACATAGACAACTTGAAATGGATACACTAAAATGCTCAAGATAAGTGTGAGTGCTATGGATGGCCTTCTCGTAGTGAGACAGGGATGAATCCATAGTAGTGTATTGATGTGGTGATTAGTGGACTCATGTGCGCTGCCTCACCTCAAAGAAGTTTCTCGTAGTCGTAGAATAGGTTAGCCACCGAGTCAAAGCTGGCTTGCTGCAACTAAACCCCACATTACCTTATTGATAGAAATGCATGTATGTTAAGATCTGATGTAAGTCTTGCTGAGTACCTTTGTACTCATGTTTGCTTTATTTATGTTTTGCAGATGAGACATCTGTCTCACTAGTAGTTCCGCTTGGACTTCGACGAGTAGCTTGTTACCTCAGCTACGATCTTGTACCCTTGGGAGGGTCTTGTAGATAGTCAGGCTTCTCAGCCTTTTCTTTTGTAGTTGTCTGTACTCAGACATGTAATGCTTTCGCTTGTTGTTTGTATGCTCTGAATGATGGGTCATGTGACCCCTGTTTGCATTTAATGCTATGTGGCTCTTCTGGGCCTTTATCTATATGAGTTTGTGTTATGTTGTGATGCCATGTTGTACAGCACATACTTGCATGTTATGCGTATGTGTAACGTGTATTGCTTATGTGTGGGATCCGACAATCTAGTTGTTTATCCTTGTCAGCCTCTCTTATGGGGAAATGTAGTCTAGTGTCTCCTTGAGCCATAGTAGTCCGCCACAGCCCGGTTCACCGGAGTCCTGCTAGCCCAGCACTACTGTTCAGGACACTTGACTGGCCGGCATGTGTTTCACTTCGTTCCTGTGTCTATCCCTTCGGGGAAATGTCACGCGATGACATCCGGAGTCCTGCCTAGCCTGCTACAGCCCGGGTTACCGGAGTTCTGTTAGCCCAGTGCTACAGCCCGGATTCACACGCTGCTGACCGACATGCTCAATCATCCGTCCCCCTCTATGCTAGGAACCCTAGCTACTTATATAGACGGCCAGGGTCCTCTTCCCCCGAAATGTTTAGGCGGGAAGGGAATCCCACAACGGCCATTTGAGCGGGAACACAAGGACGCTCTTATCTTGGCAAAAGGTGGTCTTCGCCTGCAAAGAGGGCAGGTGGTGATGCGGTGGTAGGCTCAGCGATGACATCCTTCATGCCGTCATTGCGGTCTTCGGTCTTGTTGCACCAAAGGGGAAACCTTTGTCTCGTCCCTCGGGAACCTGCGCCTGCGCGGTCTCCACTTTGCACCGATATGGAAACTGCGCCCGCTGGCATGGTTCGTCATGGCTTCCATCACTGCCTCCTCTTGAGGTAGCCCTTGCCTTGAGATCTCCGCCACCCCGAAGCAGCCTAGCTGAGGCCACTCTTGGGGAGAGGTCTTGGTCGCCCCTCCGGAGCAGCCTAGGTGAGGCCGCTCCCGAAGGAGGTCTTGATCATTCTCCTCGCGATGGCTAGCCCCCTCGCGAGGGTCTTGAGCAGCTGGTCGATCAGCTGGGCCCTACCGGGCCGTACCAGGAACGCGATGTGGGCCGCAGACAGGCAAGTCTGGGCACCCTGGTTCCCAGTACGCCGACAAGATGTACATCTAGTAACATACTTTTTATGGCATATAACTCAAATTTTGTTGGTAAAACTAATGGTCAAATTAGTAGACATAAAAATGTGAACTGGCCTTGTATTAGCAGATGGAGAGACTATAAAAAAGTGCCCTGGCAGTTTACTGCCCACTAAAAACTATCTACATGCTTGATGTGAATTTGCCATGGCAGTTTGTCGACACTATCGACACACCTAATGTGAATTTGCCAACTAGACTAACGCCGTGTTCGGTAATCACCTATTCCCGGAATCTGCAGAGCGGGGAAACTGCAACTCCGCCATTTTGAACTGCAGCTTCGCCAACTCCGGGAGCGGAGTTGTGGAGCGGAGCAATATCTAACAGCACCTAACTTGTATACTGATATAAAATGTGAGATACCTCACAGTGTAGCGCAACAAAAAGGAAAAGGTATTGGTGAATTGCCATGATAGAAAGCATACAATTCACATGATATAGCCATGAGTCCATGACAACAAATCTGGATTTGCCATTATGTTATTATATGAGTTGGCCCATCCTCATAGCCTAACATAGCTGGTATTTGGCATAAAAATAAATTCGTTCACGTTGGAAATCTGAAGAAACCTGTGTAAAGTCTACTGAACTGCTATGAACTGGAAGCACAGCAAGCACAGAGTGCGTACCAATTGAGAGCACAAAAAACAGAAGAAGAAAGATGGAAGGGAGGGAGCAAGCAGGGGGAGAATAACCTAAGGGAATGAGCACCACGCAGCGGTCCGTCGCATAGTGTGCACACAAGGACCGGCCATGGCCATAGACCAGCGAGCACACACCAATTGGGAGCACAAAAAGCAGAAGAAGAAAGATGGAAGGGAGGGAGAGAGCAGGGGGAGAACGGGGATGAGCACCATGCCACAGTCCTTCGAGGCGGACGGAGGATGGAGGCTTGGGAGTAGGGCTGCAAACGAGTCAAGCTCGAGCGAGTTGGAGTTGGTTCAGCTTAACTCATATGAAAATTCGAGCGAGCTCAAACTAAGTGAAGCTCATGATCGAGCTGTAGAACATGACTCGTTCTCAGTTTGTAACGATCTTGAGTCGATCTCGAGCTAGTTTCGAGCTAAATAAGACGATAAAAATTATAAATCTGTGGATGAAAAGCAAAAAATTAAGATGAATATGCTGAGAACCTTTGCCAAAAATATAAAATATAACACATAGTCGACCACGTGACATAATTAGGCCTAAATCTTCTCTGCACTTAATTAATTTTCCATGTTCTTTGGTAAATAAAATGGAAAGAAATTATGGACAACATATATGGTAATAAATTATCTTATTTTTATTTAATATATGGCATGATCATTTAACATAATGATATTCTGTCGAGCTATCGAGCTAAAATCGAGCGAGCCAACATTAGCTCAAGATCGGCTCGTTTTTCGATCAAGCTAAATAAAAAGCTAAATAAAGTGTTCAAACTCAGCTTGTTTTTTTTCTAGTCGATCTCGAGCGGCTCACGAGCCTCGAGCTTTTCTTACAGGCCTGAGCTTTTCTTACAGGCCTACTTGGGAGCAACCTGCATGGTGTCGGATCTGGCACGGGAGCTCCTTGCGGCGGCCAGAGGCGGCCATGGCGAGCAGCTAGGCGTAGGGGCTCCAAGCCAAGTCGTAGGTCGCCGCGCTAGCGTCGATCCCCTGGAGGGGCAACGATGGTTGCAAAGCACACCAATACATCCGGGAACTAAAGCAAGTCGGCTCCTCACGCACCCTTACGCTATCTGGTTCCATCGGGAAAGAGTGGTGTTGCTCACCACAGGGGATCTCAGCAAGTCAAGCTCCATTCTCGTCGTCAAGGACTGCGCGGTAGACCTCTAGGAGAAGAGATCTGCGGCGAGAATAGAGACTTACAGGCGAACCTCGACCACAGGAGATAAACGGCGTGAATGGCCGAAGATCACAGGGGCTTGCCTAGAAGAGAGTGGTGAGGATGAGGAAAGTGGGGGCGGAGCATGGATGAGGATGAAGGCTGAGTAAGGGTGTTCGCTGGAACACCTTATGTTCGCTGGTTAGCTTTTCTGTTTCATGAAAGCTGAAACTAAATAATTCCTTCCCAGCCCATGTTCACAATCTGGAAAACTGACAACATCCACCTTCCTCCCCAATCCTTCCCCTCCTCCTCGCCGCCGCCGAATCTACTAATAGGGAACCTTTCCCCGACCCCCGCGTCCCTCTCTCGAGGCGACACGGGGAAACCTACAGTGCCGCCGCCGACCTCCCCAATCCTTCCCCTCCTCCTCGCCGTCGCCGAGGGCCGCTGCCGGGCAAAGCCCGGGCAGTGCCGGTGGCGGCGGGGATTCTCCCGGCGCAACTCCCTCCTCTCTGGCCATGGCGCGGGGTTTCCGGCGAGTTCCCTTGGCGGCGAGGTGCTGCGTAGGTTCGGCGGAGGCTCGTCGTGGTGGCCGTGGTGGTGGTCTGTGCCTCGTCCGGTGAGGTTGCCTGTGGCTGCGGCGACCTGGGCTTGGTCCCGTCCCAGTCCGATCCGATCTGGATCTGGATTTGGCCGGCCTGGCTTTGGTTGCTGCTGCCGGCAGGCCTGGTGGCGCCGTGCCTCCACGGCCGTTGGGCACCGCGGTGGTGCAGACGGCTGGTGGGGGTGTGGCTGTGGCGTGGTGCGGAGCGCTGCACCGCGGGGGAGGCGTGGTGGAGAGCAGAAGACTTGGCAAGGGCAGGCAGTGGTTAGTGGCGCAGGCTGGCGGCGCCCGGGGCGCGGGTCCGGGGATCTCGGCCCGGATCTGGTGTGCCTCCTAGGGGTGCTCACGGCAGGGAGCCGGCGGTTGTCACCGAAGCCTTACGTGGGGCGTAGCAGGATGGAGGGTGCTGGGGGTACACCGACACTGGCTGTGGCGACGGTGCGAGCGCAGCCATGGCGGTGGCGGCGCTGCGAGGCCTGGCCAGGAAGGGTCTTGGCGGGCAGCGGGCGTTCGGCTGCTGCCGTGTGAGGCGTGCGACGATGCCTCGGCGGTGTGGGTGCCGGAGTGTGGTCGGAGGTGCGAGTCGGATCCATTTTGGTGGCAGTCTCCTGGCGCGGGTGAAGGCCATCGTGGCGGATCTGGCTGTGCATTGCTTGGTGGTTGCTGCGGTTCCTTGTCGAGGTTGAAGGTGATGGCTTTAGGCGTGTTCCCACGGCAGTGAGGGGGGCTTCGATGGCAAATTGGCCGAGGAAGGCTTCGATGGCAAATTGCTGCGACGACGGCGGTGTGAGGCATCTGTTTGGGACTGGCCGGGATCTTGGAGACGTGGAGAAGTGTGATGCTACGGATGAAAATCTTGTTCGGTTGTGGCCGGACCGGCGTTGATGGCGCCTACGAGTGTCATTCACCTTCCTGGAGACTTCGCCGAGTGCACCGCCATCTTCCTCGCGACCTTGTATCGGCTGCTGTCTCTGGGGCGAAAGCCTTGATTCGTAGGATCGGCATGATGGCAACGTCCTTGAGGTTGTTACTCTGTTGGGAGCATTGTGCTGGGAGACTCGAGGTCCCATGATGCGCTCCTCCGGCGTTCACCGTTGCCCGGATCTTTCTCCTTCGACACCATGTACGGTCGTCGCCGGCTTATCCAAGGAAGCTGGAGTTGCTGTTCTTCTGAGGTCTTCAGCGTCGGACGAGACGCGGCAAGGGGTTTGATGTAGGGTAGGCTTTTTGTGTCGTAGTCGTGTTGTTGTGTTTGGTTGTCCTTGTTCGAACTGGGTGTGGAGTGGGTCGCCTTCGTTGTTCGCAGCGAGTGGCTGACGTTATTGTATGTCTCATTTCTCTTCTTCTATAAAGCTAAGGTACGCAATTTGCGTACCCTCGGAAAAAAAAAAGACAACATCCACCTTCAACAGAAGTGACACAAAAACCCAGGGCAAAAATGTAAAACGCACGGATAGCATGTTGTAAAATTTGAAAGGCAAGTGAAAGAATAGCTTATGGGGCTGAGTCAAAGGAGCCAAGAACAAGGGCGTGCATAGCGATGCAGTTGCGTTTAAAGAAATGGATTTGATAAGCTGTGGTTGCTTTCGCACTGCCATCTGAAGTGAAAACAGAGAGGAAAGACTGAAAGAAACCTCCAGAGGTAAACGAAATGACCTTATTGTGTTGTTGCTCTTTTCATCCTTTGATATTCATGATAACCAAACCTCCAGACAACACTCTTGAGAAACAAGCAACATGAAATTTACCAGTGCAAGTTTCAGCCAAGCATATGAAATCAGGTCATGTATATACAAAACCAAATATATTCGCACAAAAAAATTCAAAACCATATAAACGGTACAAGTTGCACAGCCAGCCGAGTTCAAATATACCGTGCTAGAGTAAATTGTTGACATGTAACTCACTTAGCTCGTTGGCCAATGTAACAGATTCAGAACTTGGTCCTGGAATTCAAGATCCTTCAGCTCCTAAAAACACTCTCTACAACTAAAAATCAAGAAGCGTTCATCTCACAATGCACATTATAAGCATCACCAATTGAAATAAAATTGATAAGTCTACTTTCATATTAATACACATGCAGAGTACTAATTTTCCACCAAAATACGAGATTTCAGGATTCTTCATAGTCTACTACAGAGCATAGTCAAGAAACATTCATCCCACAATGACCTGCCACTTGACATACATGTGATCATCTCTGGAAAAAGAAAACATAGCAGCACAAAAACTTGAGGCAAAAATGTTCGATAAAATGCTGCATTTGTAAAGAAATCTGCATTCAGTAGATCTAAACACTGACAGAGAAAAGACTGAAGAAACACACACTAAATGCTGATGAGATACAAGACACTGAAGACTAAAGAAACAGTAAATAAAAGACAAGGATTTAACAAAGACATAGAAAGATGAAAACAACAATTTAAAATGAAGAACGACACTTTAACCTGCAGTAAGAAATATAGCAACATCTTTTCTGAATAGCTAACAAAAGTATGCTACTTGGACTATCAGAAGGTGTGTTCGCTGCCAGTCAATTTTAGAGAAAAAAAGCCATCTGGCCCTACTTCCTAGAAAGCAAACGATAACTTCAATTCATCAGTACGAAATGAACCAAGGTGACTGACTTCCAGCTTGGTTGCACTTGAAATTCAGCGTCCATGCAAAAACCAACCATGCAAATGAAAAAAAAAATAAACCTTGCAAAAAGAAAGTGTCTTACTGTGTGCTTATTTATTTGCCACTTCCAAAAGGAGGGATATAATGGTCATAATCATTACCACAATATGAATAATGCAATGTGACATGGACAAAATTTGAGGAACTTTAAACAGGAACAACGAAACTGGTGAAGCTGAAGAAAAAGGATGAGAATTAAAAGGCTAAAAACTGACTAAGAGGTTGAAGACAAAGAGAGACCAAAAGAAGTGCAAGTAGCCTTCAGCGTGATTTATCAGTCATGAAATGAGAAACTGAAGAAAAATGAGGAGCTAAAATACTGAGATGCATGGCCTTGACTACGGAAAAAAAACTATATGTAAAAATACTGGACATAAGAAGCCATCGCCAGGCAAGAGCTCAATGAGTGAATAACAACAAACTGAATAATGAAACGAGAAATGACTGTATAATAAGACACATTAAAATTCCAATTATCGATATACTGAACAATGATGCAAGCTGACAGACTAAGGAACAGAAAGCATAGAGAAACTGCAAGCAAAACATAGCTATGAAACCTTCCTGTGATCTCGGTACACATCTAAATAGTGGGGCTGTTCATTCATGCATCAAAGACAATCTGACTGAAATATAACGCATGAAAAGAAACTAATATCCGAACAAATATACTAATACTAACATCTGAACAATAGTACTCAAGCATGACACTGAACAATGAACATTCTAGCCTGGACACCCAGAGGACCACGCCCTGAGATGCACACAAAGACCCAACAAGTGGAAAACTGAATCTGCGCGAAATGAAAAATGATCAGATGGTTTTGTTTTTGGAAAAATCAAAACATGCAAGTTTCATCGAGATCAATAACCAGACAGCATAACTTGACTTGCATAACTTAGTCCATTTCATCCAATACATAAAGATAGATCAGTCTGTCCCCATCAGACGACACAAGATAACTTCAAACGAACAACACGCCACCAACAATACTTCTGGAACCAAGCTCGCATCGTCGATTCTTCTTCCTACGAGAGGCACGGGGAACACTACGGCGACATATACTAATACTGATAGGTATATGTATGACTTGCTGCAGAGTCAGGCGGTAGGAAAAGGAGCGAAGGGGAACGGGGCACTCAGATCTGACGGGCAGCGCCGCCTAGTTGGTCTTGTTGGGGCACTCGCGCGAGAAGTGGCCGGACTCGCCGCAGGAGAAGCAGCCGCCACCGCCGCCGCCACCGCCACGGCCGCCACCGCCTCCGTAGCCACCGCCGCCGCCACCGCCGCCCTGGGGGCAGTCCCTGGAGATGTGGCCCTCCTCGCCGCACTTGTAGCACTCACGGCCACCGCCGCCTCCTCCTCCGTAGCGGCCGCCGCCACCACCACCTCCGTAGCCGCCACCGCCGCCGTAGCCGCCGCCGCCACCTCCGTAGCCGCCGCCACCGCCGCCGTAGCCGCCTCCACCGTAGCCACCGCCGCCGCGACCCCCGCGGTCACCACCGCCGTCGCCAGGGCGGGAGCCGCCGGCGAGCGCACCTCCTCCTGGTGCGGTGACGTCGGCGGCCTTGGTGCGCCCGTCGTCGCCGGTGATGACCTCGAACTCGACGACGTCGTTCTCGTTGAGGCTGCGGTAGCCGTCGGACTTGATGGCGGACTGGTGGACGAAGAGGTCCTCGCTGCCGTCCTCCGGGGAGATGAAGCCGAACCCCTTGGTGACGTTGAACCACTTCACGGTACCCTTCATTCTCTCACCCATCTTGCGCCGCCGCCGGAAACGAAGGACTAAAACCCTAGCAGGAAACCCTAGATCGGTGTGGTGGTGGCTGAGGACTGAGGGAGGAGGTGGGGGGTCTAGATAAATAGTCTGTTTAGTTGGGCTTGTAGAGCAGCTTCGAGGCCCAACCACACAATGAAGTTGGACCTGGTGGTTTTCCATGCGGCCCAGCAACGCGAGTTCACTAGCCTGCTCCCCGCTCGCTCCACCTGCTCTGCGGCTCGCTTCGCTCGCTCGGCCGCCTGCTAGTTTCTTTTTTCGTTTTTGTGTGTTGTTGGTCTAGTAGAAAAAAACAGCCGGTTTGAAAATACTTTTGAAATATATTGTGAAATAAAAACGGTTTAGGATTTTATAAAAGTTCATATATTTTAGAAAATGTTCGTGAATTTGAAAAGATTCATAAAAAATGTAAAAGGTCATCGTTTTGGAAAAAACTTCATCATTTTTGAAGAAAATTTCATCATTTTGAAAAAAAAACTTCATCGATTTTGAGAAAAGGTTCCAATTTCGAGAAAAAAATCAGCAATTTGAAAAAGTTCCGCAATTTTGCAAAAATTACAACTTTGAAATAGTTCATCAAGTTTGACAAAAAAAGTCCATGAATTTTGAAACAAAATCGTCTAATTAGAAAAAAATCATGAAATTTGAAAAAAGATTATCGGTTTTGAAAAAAAGTTCATGAATTAAAAAAAGATCATTGATCTTGAGGAAAATCACGAATTTGAAAAGTTCACGCATTTAAGAAAGAAAAAGAAAAAGGGGAAAGAGAAAAAGAAAACCAAACATGAAACAACTGCATTTTTTCAGCGTCACATTTTAAGAAATAAAACTAAGGAGACCGGTTAGTGCGCCCGGTACTAGACCGAGAGGAGCCCGGAGCGAACCACATCATGCGCGTGTTTTTTAGGGTTTAAAACAATAAAAGAGTGATTGGGTCGGCCTAGAGTGTTGGGGATATCCATACCACGTAGGCCCACGGAAGGCATGGTACCCGTCATATGTGGGCCCACAAATGCGAGGGGAAGACGCACACGTTATCAATCTACTCGGGTGGGTTACACCTGTTGGGGAACGCGGTATTTCAAAAGATTTACCTACAATCACGCAAGATCTATCTAGGAGATGCATAGCAACGAGCGGGGAGAGTGTGTCCACGTACCCTCGTAGACCGAAAGCGGAAGCGTTTAGTAACGCGGTTGATGTAGTCGAACGTCTTCGTGATCCAACCGATCCAAGTACCGAACGTACGGCACCTCCGCGTTCAGCACACGTTCAGCTCGATGACGTCCCTCGATCTCTTGATCCAGTTGAGGATGAGGGAGAGTTCCGTCAGCACGATGGCGTGGCGACGGTGATGATGAAGTTACCGGCGTAGGGCTTCGCCTATGCACTATGATGATATGACCGAGGTGTGTAACTGTGGAGGGGCACGGCACACGGTTAAGAGAAAACTTGTGTGTTCTAGGGTGCCCCCCTGCCCCCGTATATAAAGGAGGGGAGGGGGAGGCCGGCCAGCCCCTGTAGGGCGCGCCAGGAGAGATAAGTCCTACTAGGACTCCAAGTCCTAGTAGGATTCCACTTGGAGGAAGGGGGAAGAAGGAAGGGAGAGGGGGAGGGAAGGAAAGGGGGGCGCCGCCCCCTTCCCCTAGTCCAATTCGGACCCAAGGAGTGGGGGCGCGGCCAGCCCCTTGTGGCCCTTCTCTCTCCCCACTAAGGCCCATGAAGACCCATTAGTTCCCCAGGGGGGTTTCGTTAACCCTCCGGCACTCCGATAATTATCTGGTACCTCTCGGAACTCATCCGGTGTCCGAATAACATCGTCCAATATATCAATCTTTATGTCTCGACCATTTCGAGACTCCTCGTCATGTCCGTGTTCTCATCCGGGACTCCGAACAACCTTCGGTCATTAAATCACATAAACTCATAATACAAATCATCATCGAACGTTTAAGCGTGCGGACCCTACGGGTTCGAGAACTATGTAGACATGACCGAGACACATCTCTGGTCAATAACCAATAGCGGAACCTAGATGCTCATATTAGCTCCTACATATTCTACGAAGATCTTTATCAGTCAAACCGCATAACAACATATGTTGTTCCCTTTGTCATCGGTATGTTACTTGCTCGAGATTCGATCGTCGGTATCATCATACCTAGTTCAATCTCATTACCGGCAAGTCTCTTTACTCGTTCCGTAATGCATCATCCCGCAACTAACTCATTAGTCGCATTGCTTGGAAGGCTTATAGTGATGCGCATTACCGAGGGGGCCCAGAGATACCTCTTCGATACACGGAGTGACAAATCCTAATCTCGATCTATGCCAACTCAACAAACACCATCGGAGACACCTGTAGAGCATCTTTATAATCACCCAATTACGTTGTGACGTTTGATAGCACACAAGGTGTTCCCCCGGTATTTGGGAGTTGCATAATCTCATAGTCAGAGGAACATGTATAAGTCATGATGAAAGCAATAGCAATAAAACTAAACGATCATTTAGGCTAAGCTAACGGATGGGTCTTGTCCATCACATCATTCTCTAATGATGTGATCCCGTTCATCAAATGATGACACATGTCTATTGTCAGGAAACTTAACCATTTTTGATTAACGAGCTAGTCTAGTAGAGGCATACTAGAGACACTCTGTTTGTCTATGTATTCACACATGTATTGAGTTTTCGGTTAATACAATTCTAGCATGAATAATAAACATTTATCATGATATAAGGAAATATAAATAACAACTTTATTATCGCCTCTAGGGCATATTTCCTTCAACAGCACCCTCATCACTCGGACGACCTCCAAGGCTTCTGTTACACAAACAACCACCGAAGACCGAATCTACTCGGATGCTCTTGAACTACTCGGTCACGTAAGATATTCGGACAAGGGAAGATGAGCAGTCAACTGTGGAATCGAGAGCGTCAACAGACGCATAGCCTATACGTTATCGACATTCATTCCGCTAGTTACTATATGTAGTGCTCATCGTCATTAAACCTTCTGAAATCCCTTGTAATGTAGCTATAGGAAGGGGTGGTGCACTCTATATAACCACCCTGTAGCTCTGGAACAAGGGTTCGCAACCCTTTATAATCTCTAGACAAGAAGAAAGAAACAACTCTAAGAGCTCGAGACGTAGGGTCTTTACCTCCATCGAGAGGGGCTTGAACTAGTAAAACAGGTGTTACGCTTGCGCCATAGTTAGATCTAGCCTAGATTCATACCCCTGCTCTTCACTATAGGATTCGTTCCCATGATTGTTGGTGCCACCATGGGGTTCTGCATCTGGTAGTACATGGCGCAGGTGGATTTTTTGCCTTCCATGATCTCCGTCGTGTTGGGAAACGTAGTAGAAAACAAAAAATCGCACCTATGCACACCCAACATCAATATGAAGATGCATAATAGATTGTGATCATGATTGTTACCGTCACCGAGTTGAACCGGAAGAAGAACGTGTTAGTGTAGATTGTACGTGGAGTCCCTCGAATCATCGATGAACGATCCCGCAAACTGCCACGAATAGCCCCTCAAACCGAAGACCGAAAGCACGGCCTCTCTACTTGGTTGCAAGCATGCATCCTTCACGATTCGACAGCGCTTTGCCGCCCAGAGCTAATTTTCATCGGAGAATTAGAGGAAGGCTATTAGAACACTAGGCTTCTAATTATGAGGATTAGATGATTAGTCTGACTCTAATTAGTCAACTAGGAGCAACTAGAAATAGAACTAGAAGAACTAGAGGAGGCTCCAAAACTTGTGTATTCAAAAAAGCACAAATCCTCAAGTATATATAGGTTAAGAGGGGAGGAGGGGCTGCCACACAAGGAGGGAAGGTTTTCCTCCTTGTGCGTCAGCCTAGGGGAGGAGGAAACCCTCCCCTAGTTCAATTCAGCCTCCTTCCAAAGGCAAAGGGGGCTCCTCCCCCACTTGGGCCTTGGTGGCCCAAGTTGCCTTCCACCACTTGACCTTTTTAGGCTCGTCTATATTAAATTAAATGTTAAATTGTTCTAAATACTTTCATACTATTTTATATGTATTTTAACATCCCTGAAAACATTTTCCAGCTATATATTATTTATCGTAATACCTGGTATTACCCGATATTCAACAAAACCCTTCCGGTGACCCCGAAACACTTCTGGACTGAACTATTCCGAATATTAATGAAACATTTCCATAAATATATTCTCATCACTCCCATCCTACTAACACTGAGTGGATCATGATTGTCTTAAGGTTGTGACCCCATAGGTTTGCTAACTCATGGACATGAACGAAACCGTTCGTTCCATGACCGACAGCGAAACCGTGGATGTCCATGTCGATCCCTATGAGCACACAAATGATATTCAAGTCAACCTTTGGTTATCATGTGATGTTCCCTTTGCTTGACGATACTTCACAAAACCCGAGATGCATTGGTTATCATGCTCACTATACCGAAATCCTCGTTACCGGTTTTGTTCTTCTCTCTTATTGTGTTCCGGCATCCTCGTGATGTAGTAACCTGTGTTTAGCCAGACGATGATGGATGTCATCACACCGGGAGGGCCCTAAGAATATTTCTTCATTGTCGAAGGAGCAAATCGAACTCTTGAGTGCTACTTCTTGAGCTTGCTTTGGTTTTTCCCTTGAAGAGGAAAGGGTGATGCATCAAAGTAGATATAAGTATTCCCCTCAGTTTGAGAACTAAGGTATCAATCCAGTAGGAGGCAGAAGCAAGTCTCCAATCTATGCACTTGCACAAACAATCAAACACTTGCACCCTACACGATAAAGGGGTTGTCAATCCCTTCATGGTCACTTGCAAGGACGATTATAAAAGATTACTAAAACGTAAAACAAAGTAAAAGTAAATAAATTGCAGCAAGGTATTTTAGGGTTTTTTTGTTTTATAGATCTGAAAATATATGATGGAAAATAGACCCGGGGGGCATAGGTTTCACTAGAGGTTTCTCTCTTGAAGAAAGCATATGGTGGGTAAACAAATTACTGTTGATCAATTGATAGAAAAGTGAATAATTATGATGATATCAAGGCAATGATCATGATATAGGCATCACATCAGTGACAAGTAGACCAAAATGATTCTGCATCTACTACTATTACTCCACACATCGACCGCTAGCTAGCATGCATCTAGATTTCTTGTAGTGGAGGAGAATTGTGACGCCCGGATATTTAAGCTACAGTAATTCCCTGTTAATCATGCCACGTCATCGCAGTTACTGTTGTTAATCTCACGTTAGTTCAAAACGATTCAAATTCGAATTTGAGTTGAAGGCAAACCACAAAAGTTTTCAAATATTAAAATTAAAATGTTCGGATTGTGACAAATAATGCATAGGTAATTATGGTGGAGAATCCACAATTTTATAAATTATTTAAATACTCTAAAATGAACAAAACAGTAGCAAAAACAAATATTTAAAAGCTTTTATAATAAGAAACCATCACAACTATTTTACTTTGTGTGCCAAATTAAATGTGGTTGCGGCATATTTACATATACTAAATTAGGTGCAACTTTGATATTTTACTAAAACTAAGGTATATTGAAAATTAGAGAAAACAGTAAAAGGAAGATAAATAAAAAGAAAAAAATGAAAAGGTCTAAACAAAATAAAAAGAAAAACAGAATAAACCCCCCTGGACTTCGACCCACCGGGCCGCCTTGCTGGCCCAATCGGCCGCACCCCCACTCCCTTATTCGATCCCCCTGGACCCCGAAACCCTAGCGCTAACCACTCGCCACTCCCCCCCACTCCTCGCTCTCCCTCCCCGATCCAGATCGGGAACTAGGGCGTTCTACTCCGCCCTCCCGCCACTCGACGCCATCGCCTGAAGCCGCCCGCCGGCGACGACCCCCTCCCGCGCGCCCGTGCCACGGCCTCCTCCTCGCCGGAACCCGCCACCGCCCGTCGCCTCGTCCTCCTCGTCTCCTCCTCGCCGACGACGCGTCCCCGTCCTCCTTCCCAAAGGCTTCATCGCGCCTCGACGCCCCTTCCCTCCAACGGACGGTGAGGACCCCGGTCCTCCTTCCCCGCCTAGTGCCTTATCCGGCCCTCGCCTCTGCCATCCCTATGCGTCGCCCGCCGCCCGTGTCGACTGCATGCGTGATGGCGCTCCCGCCGTTGCTTGCCCCTCCTCGTGTACACGCCTGCCACCCCACGCCCGAGCTCGCGCGCGTCCTGCACCCACGCTCGCGGCGCCCCCACCGCCGCATCCCATGCTCCGGCCGCGCTCCCGCATGCCCTGCACACGCCTTGCCCCGCGCGCTGGCCCGTGTCCGCGCGCCCCCTTCCATGCCAGCGCCTGCAGCCGCGCGTTGCTCGCGCTTCGGCCGCGCCCCCGACGCCTCCTCCCGCGCTCATCCCTGCAGCCCGACGGGCCTCTGCCTCCTCCCCTGCCGCGGCCCCTGCTTTGCTTGCAGCCACTGCTGTGCTGCTGCCGCGCCTGCTCGCCTCTGCCGCCTTGCGCGGGGCCGCAGCGCGCCTGCTGCTGCCTCCGGCGCCCCCTGCTGCGTCGGCTTACTCCGCCGGAAACGGCCGGCCGGTGAGCCCCGCCCTGGCCGCCGGCACCTGTGCCCCCGTCGGGGCTCGGTTCGCCCCTCGTTCGGCGCCCGCCCGTAACCGCTAGCGCCAGCGCCCGCTAAGACCCCCTGGGCCAATGACATGCAGGCCCCACCCCAGAACGTTTTATAAAAAATTAATATAAAAAACTAATTAATTAATTAATTAACTTAATTAATTCTGTTTAGATTAACCTAATCATTAGGTAAACTGATTAACCTACTTATTAAACAGTCTATGACATGTGGACCCTGCTGCTAATTAAAAGTTAAAACAAATCAAGATATACAAGCCTATGACATGCAGGACCCACTTTTACTATTCACGTGTTGACCAGTCAAAATTGACTGGGTCAACCCAGCCACTGGACCCCACTTGTAAGCCACTATAGCTAAGCTGCTGCTGACTACACTTAGTAATTTCCTTTAAAAACAAATTAAAACAAATTCTGAAAATGCAATAAACTTGGATAATTCATATAAAATAATCCGTAACTCGGATGAAAAACTTTGTACATGAAAGTTGCTCAAAACGACGAGACGAACCGGGATACGCAGCCCGTTCGTCCGCCACGCATCCCAACAGATCCAACTCACAACTTTCCCCCTCTGGTTCCTCTGCCCGAAAACGCGAAACACCGGGGATACTTTCCCGGATGTTTCCCCCCTTAACCGGTATCACCTCCTACCACGTTAGGTCACCTCTAGCACAACGTATTGCCGCTTCTTGCTTTTTGTTACTTTTGATTGTTGTGTTATTTATTGTGTTCCCCCTCCGTTACTTCTTTTCGGTAGACCCTGAGGCCGATGCCGGTACCCATGTGATCGACTACATCGACGACCCCTCCTTCTTGTCTGAGCAACCAGGCAAGCCCCCCCTTTGATGACCAGATATTGCCTATTCTTCTCTATACTGCTTGCATTAGAGTAGTGTAGCATGTTACTGCTTTCAGTTAATCCTATACTGCCGCATAGCCTGTCCTTGCTACTACTGTTGTTACCTTTACCTGTTATCCTACTGCTTAGTATAGGATGCTAGTGTTCCATCAGTGGCCCTACACTCTTGTCCGTCTGCCATGCTATACTACTGGGCCGTGATCACTTCGGGAGGTGATCATGGGCATACTATATACTTTACACTGTTACATTACCTGTGATACTGTTTGGAGATGGGGGCTGAAGGGGCAGGTGGCTCCATCCCGGTAGAGGTGGGCCTGGGTTCTCGACGGGCCCCGACTGTTACTTTGAGGCGGAGCGACAGGGCAGGTTGAGACCACCTAGGAGAGAGGTGGCCTGGCCCTGGTCGGCGTTCGCGGATACTTAACACGCTTAACGAGATCTGGGTATTTGGTCTGAGTCTGGCCATTTGGTCTATACGCACTAACCATCTACGCGGGAGTAGTTATGGGTATCCCGGCGTCGTGGTATCAGCCGAAGCCTTCATGACATCAGCGACTGAGTGGCACGCGCCGGATTGGACTGGAACGCCACTAGGCTAGGTCTGCTTCCGGCCGCGTTCGCAACGTGCAGGTGTGCTCAGGGCGATGGGCCCAGACCCCTACGCGCTTAGGTTTAGACCGGCGTGCTGACCTCTCTGTTGTGCCTAGGTGGGGCTGCGACGTGTTGATCTTCCGAGGCCGGGCATGACCCAGGAAAGTGTGTCCGGCCAAATGGGATCAAGCGTGTTGGGTTATGTGGTGCACCCCTGCAGGGAAGTTTATCTATTCGAATAGCCGTGTCCCTCGGTAAAAGGACGACCCGGAGTTGTACCTTGACCTTATGACAACTAGAACTGGATACTTAATAAAACACACCCTTCCAAGTGCCAGATACAACCCGGTGATCACTCTCTAACAGGGCAAGGAGGAGGGGATTGCCGGGTAGGATTATGCTATGCGATGCTACTTGGAGGACTTCAGTCTACTCTCTTCTATATGCTGCAAGACGGAGGCTGCCAGAAGCGTAGTCTTCGACAGAATTAGCTATCCCCCTCTTATTCTGGCATTCTGCAGTTCAGTCCACCGATATGGCCCTTTACACATATACCCATGCATATGTAGTGTAGCTCCTTGCTTGCGAGTACTTTGGATGAGTACTCACGGTTGCTTTCTCCTTCTTTTCCCCTATCCCTTCTACCTGGTTGTCGCAACCAGATGTTGGAGCCCAAGGTTCAGACGCCACCGTCGACGACGACTCCTACTACACCGGAGGTGCCTACTACTATGTGCAGCCCGCTGACGACGACCAGGAGTAGTTTAGGAGGATCTCAGGCAGGAGGCCTGCGCCTCTTTCAATTTGTATCCCAGTTTGTGCTAGCCATCTTATAGTAACTTGTTTAACTTATGTCTGTACTCAGATATTGATGCTTCCGCTGACTCGTCTATGATCGAGCACTTGTATTCAAGCCCTCGAGGCCCCTGGCTTGTATTATGATGCTTGTATGACTTATCTTTATTTTAGAGTTGTGTTATGATATCTTCCCGTGAGTCCCTGATCTTGATCGTACACGTTTGCGTGTATGATTAGTGTACGATTAAATCGGGGGCGTCACAAGTTGGTATCAGTGCCGACCGCCTGTAGGAATCCCCCTTCCACACTCCTTGGCCGAAGTCGAGTCTAGTCATTACCAAACTTTCACTAACATGGCTGTGTGTCTTACGGGCCCACGTCGCCATTGGGTGGTATTAGGATCTTTTATTCCTCGCCTATACTCTGGGACTCTGATCTCTCTTCTATTCGGGTTAAATGAATTTTGCTAAATCTAACATTAGGATCTCGTTATCACTTTCACCCGGAGAGCCCCTTATTACTGTTGATCGTCTGCTGCACGTGAAGACCCTGAAGATACTCTCCGTTGTTAACCCGAGGACTAGTGTTCATCGCGTTTGCAATTCCCCTTCCACCGTCCACCCTTACAGATAACTACTTGCAGTTGTTATTCTTACATTCATCCCAGTTGGTCTTGTTATTACAAGATACCCCAAAATACTCGTCGTTGTTTCGATAATCCTTTGAGCTTACTGCGTTGTTGTTCTTTGCCACCTGAATACCCCTACGGATAATTCTCGCACTTATCGAGTATTCGCTCATCCCCCGGTTGTTCATGTGTTTCACAATGGTCTTTGAAATACTATTCGATCCTCCAAAAATCCTTAGCAGCTTATTGCTCTGCAATACTTATCTGCTTGCATTATGGATGCTTTCCATATGTCTGGCAATATTCGTTAGTATCCTTAGACACCGTGATTTTGATCATATTGATTCAACATGAGTGCGAATGCACGCAATCATCAGTTGATCCTTTTAAATTATCTTTTCGGCTCAGACTGAGCTGGTTCTCAACCAATCCAATTGTCGTCGATTGTACCCCTAAGGCTATTCAACTTATCCATCCTAAATCAGAGCGTTTGCTTCTGATCCCTTGATTTGGAAATCATAATTCCTTGGCAATTAAACTTTGAATTAATCATTTGCTTCTATAATCCAATGCCTTCGCATTGTTTCTTCCTCTGGTTGTGTGCCGATGCTCACATCAGCTCCACTATGGACCGTCGGATCATTTGTTGAAATATCATCCGACAGCGTCCTTCATATACAAAAACCTCGAGAAGTTCTTTCCCTGATACATAATGCCTTAGGTAAATTATATCCTCTGTTTTTGTCAACCATGCTCTACTATCGAGCTTGTGTTATTTACTATTGAAGCTTGTGGTATATGTTTCCACGATACCCTGACGGGTTGAACCTATGCCTTCCTTAATACGTGTGAACTCAAAAGTTTTCACGAGTCACACACTTCTGGTATTCTGCCAGATAAAATTTCAACACTACAACTTCCTCGAATGTGAGAAGTGAATGAAAGGTTATGCATTGGAGAAGTGGGAGTCGACCTTGAACTTTGTGTTCATGCCCATGGACACGATGTAGATCTTATCATTAAAGCTTCTCTTAAATTAATTATTCCCTTATTATAAGTTTATGTTATATCTGGGATCTGGCCTTTGCAAGCGTGGTTCCGACCATGTTCTCCTCTTAAATACCATTCCTCGTGCAAGTTTAAGCACTTGTCTTTTGCAGATCAATACCCCAGTCCAAACTTTCCTTTGATTCGTCGTCGAGTATTACCCCCTGGTATCTCGAGATTATCTTGGAACTGCATAACTTCTTATGAGTTCTTCATCAAGTACTACATTCTCACTGATTATAGTTTTTCACGGGCTCTGAGTTATTAAACACTCAAAGACACCGATAACTGACTCGAGTCCGCATCGCGATTAAGCAACTCTTGGTAACCTTCATTACTTACGAGTTTGAACTCAATCACGTCATTCCTAGCCTGTTTGGCTATATCCTTGTCGTGCAGATTTTAACTATGCTACCTGGTCCTTCTTCCCAGAGCACAATTTTTGACGATGAGCTAAGCTTACGTCGACCCTTCCTCATCATATCATTTCGCTTTGGACAGCAAGCTTGCTTTGGAGTTTGTGTCGTACCCTTCGTTCCATTAACCTTTTGCTTCATCATTCCTTTGACTTGATGTCATCGCCGATCTATTACATCTTCGTGGAGCCTCTCGACAAAATTTGTCATGATCATCATCGACATCTTGACTCCTTCCCGGATATCAATTGAGTTCATGATGAGAAATACCATCCTTACCCTTGATGAATTTTATTATCATCGACCACTTTATTGCCTCCCCACCAACACAACTTGTTCGTGTTTGGTGTTATACCTTGAGTTCCCCGCCATCCAGCAATTGTTCTTCTTTACTCGAAACATTACCATCTCTTATGTCATCAATGTTGTGAGAATTACACCACCTCTTGAGAATTGGTGATATAGTGATGCTTCTCACCATCACCATTCTTTTCTTGGTCTCCGTGTTGAGTGAACTCGGTCGCGCAAATTTAATATATCTAGCAACCCTATTACTTCAGAGTTATTGGACAATAATCCCAATTTAGTGTGTTGGTTGCTCAATCGTCATTCCGACGTTGGGCGTGCAACCCAACCCATATTTGGGTGCACTTTACGACCAATGTTTAATGGTGTATGTTTTCCTCGAGCATACCTCATTATGTCATCTGATCTGACAAATGTTATCTCCTTATTCACATAGTTGTGGAAATCCTTCCTTTCGGAAATCTTGAGGAATTGTCGCTGAGTCCATCAGCCACCTCCTCGTCCTCTCCTTGATTTAATGATGAACTCTTGTTTTGGAACTCGCTTCCATAGTTCAATTCCCGAGAATCTTACAATGTCATCTCGACAATGTGTGTTACACCTTTCTTCTCAGGCATCCCGAGTCTGAGTTATCCTGACACCAATCAGATCTGAATCTCGGTCAGATATGATGGTTGGAACATATTTCCAAGAATTATAACAATGGTCTTTATGTGACCCGGTAAGGTGGTGTCATGCCTAGTACACCTGGCCGGAGGACCTATTGTCATAGCTCCCTTCTTAGCAAGGTTAGCGATTTTTCCATGCGGAAATTGTAAAACTTATTCTACAAGTTGTTCCTGATGGATCCTTCGTGCATCCAAATTCTGAACCTTAGTTGATGACCTTGTCAATGCTATCTCGAAGCATGTCTGTGGTACTCTGCACATTTTGAAGCACCATGCTAAATTTCCTTTATCAACTATTCGAACACTGTTGTATGGGTAATGTCATGAAATTTCTCTCCCCTTACCTAAAGAGTTTTCTACATTATATCCTATCATGGATATCATGCTCTGCTTCACCTTGGGAAGGATATACCCCTGAAATATGTGTTTAAACGCATTTTCCTTTCCATTGTTCTGTTTAACCTGATGATCACATTTTCCTTTCCATTGGTTTCCTTGACCTTTCTTGTGATCTATATACTCTAAGCAGTAATAATTCACTGCTTAGGTAAGCACCTCGTTGCACCACTCTGTTAGTATGACCCTGTTACTAGTGTTGATGACATTTCGGTAGCCACCGATGGACGAGAACCTTGCCTATTGGCCCGCCTCGTTCAACGAGCAGGAAAGTGGTTCTTTTCGTCCCTCGCCCTTGGTATCGATGTTGTTGCCGACATAACTGGCAGGCTACCCTCTGAATTGCCTTGCTATCATGACCGTGCAAGATGTCAGCCCCCTTTCTACTTTTTACCCACATGGTGGGCCCATAACCCACAGTTCCACAGGATCGAAACCTGACTCTCCTATAGACCCTATTGCCAAAGATATTCCTTGAGCTTGGCGTCGTATGCAAATGACGAGCCACATTCCTAGTGATCTATTCTGGTATCAGACGCACTACTTATTTGCGTTGCCCTGAAACCCTTTCACCTTCCGACTAGGCAATGAACGATTGCCTGGCTACTTGAAACTTCTTGTTGTACCTTCAAACTTTACTCTCGATGTGTTTTATTTCTTCAACTCGAGAGGTACTCATATGCTCATTCATGGGTTAACCCCAGATGATTACCCCTTATAGCATCCTATCGTTATCAACCTGCCCCTTACCTATTCGTAAGTATGATGGAGTTCCCGAAGAAAGGATGCCGACTTCATCAAGATGACCTGGAGAAGATCAACTTAATGGATCGACCTCCTCGAGAAGATTAACCAAGACCAACAAACCCGTTAGAATTTCGTAACCTAATCCCTCCCCCGCACTTCCCCTCTTAAATCTCGGGACGAGATTTCTTGTAGTGGAGGAGAATTGTGACGCCCGGATATTTAAGCTACAGTAATTCCCTGTTAATCATGCCACGTCATCGCGGTTACTGTTGTTAATCTCACGTTAGTTCAAAACGATTCAAATTCGAATTTGAGTTAAAGGCAAACCACAAAAGTTTTCAAATATTAAAACTAAAATGTTCGGATTGTGACAAATAATGCATAGGTAATTATGGTGGAGAATCCACAATTTTATAAATTATTTAAATACTCTAAAATGAACAAAAGAAGTAGCAAAAAATATATTTAAAAGCTTTTATAATAAGAAACCATCACAACTATTTTACTTTGTGTGCCAAATTAAATGTGGTTGCGGCATATTTACATATACTAAATTAGGTGCAATTTTGATATTTTACTAAAACTAAGGTATATTGAAAATTAGAGAAAACAGTAAAAGGAAGATAAATAAAAAGAAAAATGAAAAGGTCTAAACAAAATAAAAACAAAAACAGAAATAAACCCCCCTGGACTTCGACCCACCGGGCCGCCTTGCTGGCCCAATCGGCCGCACCCCCACTCCCTTATCCGATCCCCCTGGACCCCGAAACCCTAGCGCTAACCACTCCCCACTCCCCCCCACTCCTCGCTCTCCCTCCCCGATCCAGATCGAGAACGGGGGCGTTCGACTCCGCCCTCCCGCCACTCGACGCCATCGCCTGAAGCCGCCCGCCGGCGGCGACCCCCTCCCGCGCGCCCGTGCCACGACCTCCTCCTTGCCGGAACCCGCCACCGCCTGTCGCCTCATCCTCCTCGTCTCCTCCTCGCCGACGACGCGTCCCCGTCCTCCTCCCCAAAGGCTTCATCGCGCCTCGACACCCCTTCCCTCCAACGGACGGTGAGGACCCCGGTCCTCCTTCCCCGCCTAGTGCCTTACCCGGCCCTCGCCTCTGCCGTCCCTATGCGTCACCCGCCGCCCGTGTCGACTGCACGCGTGACGGCGCTCCCGCCGTTGCTTGCCCCTCCTCGTGTACACGCCTGCCACCCCACGCCCGAGCTCGCGCGCGTCCTGCACCCGCGCTCGCGGCGCCCCCACCGCCGCATCCCATGCTCCGGCCGCGCTCCCGCACGCCCTGCACGCGCCTTGCCCCGCGCGCTGGCCCGCGTCCGCGCGCCCCCTTCCACGCCAGCGCCTGCAACCGCGCGTTGCTCGCGCTTCGGCTGCACCCCCGACGCCTCCTCCCGCGCTCATCCCTGCAGCCCGACGAGCCGCTGCCTCCTCCCCTGCCGCGGCCCCTGCTTTGCTTGCAGCCGCTGCTGTGCTGCTGCCGCGCCTGCTCGCCTCTGCCGCCTTGCGCGGGGCCGCAGCGCGCCTGCTGCTGCCTTCAGCGCCCCCTGCTGCGTCGGCTTCCTCCGCCGGGAACGGCCGGCCGGTGAGCCCCGCCCTGGCCGCCGGCACCAGTGCCCCCGTCGGGGCTCGGTTCGCCCCTCGTTCGGCGCCCGCCCGTAACCGCTAGCGCCAGCGCCCGCTAAGACCCCCTCGGGCCAATGACATGCAGGCCCCACCCCAGAACGTTTTATAAAAAATTAATATAAAAAAACAAATTAATTAATTAATTAACTTAATTAATTCTGTTTAGATTAACCTAATCATTAGGTAAACTAATTAACCTGCTTATTAAACAGTCTATGACATGTGGACCCTGCTGCTAATTAAAAGTTAAAACAAATCAAAATATAAAAGCCTATGACATGCAGGACCCACTTTTACTGTTCACATGTTGACCAGTCAAAATTGACTGGGTCAACCCAGCCACTGGACCCCACTTGTAAGCCACTATAGCTAAGCTGCTGCTGACTACACTTAGTAATTTCCTTTTAAAACGAATTAAAACAAATTCTAAAAATACAATAAACTTGGATAATTCATATAAAATAATCCGTAACTCGGATGAAAAAACTTTGTACATGAAAGTTGCTCAGAACGACGAGACGAACCGGGATACGCAACCTGTTCGTCCGCCACGCATCCCTAACAGATCCAACTCGCAACTTTCCCCCTCCAGTTCCTCTGCCCGAAAATGCGAAACACCGGGGATACTTTCCCGGATGTTTCCCCCCCTTAACCGGTATCACCTCCTACCACGTTAGGTCACCTCTAGCACAACGTATTGTCGCTTCTTGCTTTTTGTTACTTTTGATTGTTGTGTTATTTATTGTCTTCCCCCTCCGTTAGTTCTTTCGGTAGACCCTGAGGCCGATGCTGGTACCCCTGTGATCGACTACATCGACGACCCCTCCTTCTTGTGTGAGCAACCAGGCAAGCCCCCCCTTTGATCACCAGATATCGCCTATTCTTCTCTATACTGCTTGCATTAGAGTAGTGTAGCATGTTACTGCTTTCAGTTAATCCTATACTGCTGCATAGCCTGTCCTTGCTACTACTGTTGTTACCTTTACCTATTATCCTACTGCTTAGTATAGGATTCTAGTGCTCCATCAGTGGCCCTACACTCTTGTTCGTCTGCCATGCTATACTACTGGGCCGTGATCACTTCGGGAGGTGATCACGGGCATACTATATACTTTACACTATTACATTACCTGTGATACTGTTCGGAGATGGGGGCTGAAGGGGCAGGTGGCTCCATCCCGGTAGAGGTGGGCCTGGGTTCCCGACGGCCCCCGACTGTTACTTTGAGGCGGAGCGACAGGGCAGGTTGAGACCACCTAGGAGAGAGGTGGCCTGGCCCTGGTCGGCGTTCGCGGATACTTAACACGCTTAACGAGATCTGGGTATTTGATGTGAGTCTGGCCATTTGGTCTATGTCGGTGTCAAAACCGGCGGATCTCGGGTAGGGGGTCCCGAACTGTGCGTCAAGGTCGGATGGTAACAGGAGACAAGGGACACTTTATTTTACCCAGGTTCGGGCCCTCTCGATGGAGGTAAAACCCTACTCCTGCTAGATTAATATTGATGATATGGGTAGTACAAGAGTAGATCTACCACGAGATCAAGGAGGCTAAACCCTAGAAGCTAGCCTATGGTATGGTTGTGTATGATGATGGTTGTCCTACGGACTACAACCCTCCGGTTTATATAGACACCGGATAGGGTTAGGGTTACACAGAGTCGGTTACATTGGTAGGAGATCTCGAATATCCGCACGCCTAGCTTGCCTTCCACGCCAAGGAAATAAGCTTCTGGACACGGGACGAAGTCTTCAATCTTGTATCTTCATAGTCCTGGAGTCCGACTGAAGGTATAGTCCGGCTACCCGAACACCCCCTAATCCAGGACTCCCTCAGTAGCCCCTGAACCAGGCTTCAATGACGACGAGTCCGGCGTGCAAATTGTCTTCGGCATTGCAAGGCGGGTTCCTCCTCCAAGTTCTTCAAGAAGATAATAAACACCCCAAAACAGTGTCCGGCTCTGCAAAACAAGTTTCCACGTATTGCCATATAGAGAATAATACAAACACAAATCAAATCTGCTGACGTATTCCGCAGTGCGTCATAACACTGCGACCAAGCCTTCTGTATGGATTATTTTTTGTTGTTCCACGGCAGCACATTCGACGAGGCGGTTTCCTTGGCACGTCTTGTCGAAGCAGAGATCGTGTGCCCCTTTTAACGGGATTATCATTAATACGGACGCGGGTAACCCAGCCATGCCATTTACCACGACGCTTGAGCGGCAAGCGAGTTTTATTAGGTAGGTGGGGACGCATAACGGCATCAGCCTATATAAGGGGATAAAGATCCACCTCTTTCACCTACGCCTTCTTCCTCCTTTGCCCATCCATCTCCTGCGCACTCAAGCTCCAACGCCCAAGTCCGCTCTTTCTTCCTCAACCTGCTCCAGCGATGTCCGGAGCGGGTGGCAAGTGGATGGCTTCCTCCATTACGGAGGGTCAAATCAAAAAGCTTAGGAAGGCCGGATATCTGTCCAAGGACATCCCGCATCGGCTTCCCGAGGCGGGGCAGCTTCTTCCCACCCCAAGGCCCAATGAGAGGGTAGTTTTTCTTCCCCACTTCCTCCGCGGACTGGGTTTTCCACTCCACCCTTTTGCCCGGGGGCTCATGTTCTACTACGGCCTGGACTTCCACGATCTGGCCCCGAACTTTGTCCTCAACATCTCGGCGTTCATCGTCGTGTGTGAGGCCTTTCTCCGCATCCGCCCCCACTTCGGCCTCTGGCTCAAGACCTTTAACGTCAAGCCTAAGGTGGTGTCCGGCACCCAGGCGGAGTGCGGAGGTGCTATGGCCGGCAAGATGGCCAACGCCCTCTGGTTCGATGGCTCCTTTGTGGAGTCCTTAAAGGGGTGGCAGGCAGGGTGGTTTTACATCACCGAGCCACGCGACTCGAAATGGGTCGCGGCCCCTGAGTTCCGATCCGGACCCCCCACGCGGCTCATGTCCTGGAAAGAGACGGGCCTATCGTGGGGCAACGAAGAAGAAGTGACCGGATTGCAAACCTGCATCCAGTCCCTGATGAACAAGCCAATCCGGCATGTTAATATCATCCAGGTCATGTTTGTCCGCCGGATCCTCCCGTGCCAAGAACGGGATTTCACTTTGTGGGAATTTGACCCGGCGCAGCACCAAACCCTCAATAGGCTCTTCGACACGACGTATGAAGACGTCTGGAAGGTGCTAACCAAAGGCGTCGAATGCCCCACATCCGCTTCCGAGGATCGCGGATACAGCTCGCAGCGCGACGCTCGCGAGGTAAGCCATCTATACCTTTTACAGGTTCGTTTATGCTCTTCTTCATAGATTAACTCCATGTGGGATCTAAAAACTCCCTTTGCCTTTGACAGGCGTGGCTGAAGATAGCCGGACCAATCAACTGTCCGGCTCCTCTGCCTGAAGACCAAGCCCCAGCTCTCCTAGAGAAGCTGCTGGCTCCGGCGCCTTATGTGGTGCCGGAGAAGAAGGTCAAGAAGAAGAAGACCACCGGGACTCGAAAGAGTGCCCACAATATGGTGGTGTCGAGCTCGTCATCTGGTGAGTCTGCGACGCCCTCCTCTCGTGAAAACGAGGAGGAGGAACAAGAAAGCTCTCCCCTTCCAGCGAGGGGAGCGAAGAAGAAGAAGGCCGCCCCAACGGGGGAGGCCGAGGGGTCGAGAAAAAGGAAGACCCCTCCGCCGGACTACTCCCTCAACGCCGAAGAGGGCGGAGAGGAGTGGCCGGACAGAACCAAGCATCCGGCGATATCGTAAGTATTTACATACCAGAATGACTCATAGTATCTTCAAGTGCGCAGCTTACCCTAATGTCGAATGTTATTTGTGCAGCCCGCCCCGGGCCGGACTCGACGATTCGTCGAGAGGCTCCCTGGATTCGTCGGACATAAACTCTGTTCTGCCCGCAGTCTCCCCCAGCGGGGCGGACGACGCCGAAGTGGCGCCCCGCCAAACAGGGCAGGAGGAGGTGGTCCTGGAGGAGCCGCAAGGCAATCCTCCGGACCCCAGGAGTAAAGGGGATGAAACCCCCCAGGGCTCCAAGTTCGGCTTTGTGCCGGACACCGCAACAGTCCCGGTACGTGGTAGGCGAACTCCTCCCAAGAGGAGTAAGCCGTCTGAGCCGGCGACCTTTGTCCAACCAGAGGCGCCGGACAATCTGCTGGCGGCGCTCGAGGGCGCCACCATCGAAGAGGAGCACCGTACTGTTATGAGTACGGTAATCCAAAGGGTTCAGTCCGCCAAGAGCGGACTGACTAAAGCTTGCGCTAGCCTTCTAACAGGCTTCTAGGTAAACAGAAAATGTGTTAAATTATTTACCACATAGACAGTAGCCCCTGATGCTCTGTTCGGTGTTCGGAAAAGAAAAGCCGAATAGAGGATCTAGTAAATTTCGCAGGAGTCTAACAATAAAAGGTCAAATATGCGTATGCAGGCTTCCCTGCTATCCACCGCTGCACTGACTGCGCAGGTGGAAGTCCTGAAAAAGGACCTCGAGCGGTCCGAGCAAGTGCTCGGCCTTGCCAAAAGGCAGCTCGAGGAAAAGGAAGGTAAGAAATACCCTTTAAAAAAGGTGCTTATAGAGAGGCTTGATTGCAAAAAGAAATAACAGGATTGTACTGCTTATTGTAGGGGCCACAACCGAGGTGGCAACCCTGAAGCAGGCGCTGGCTGAGGCCGAGAAGAAAGCGGTCGAGGAGCGTGCCGAGCGAGAAAGGCTTGGGGTCCAAGTCGGCGAGGTGCAGCAAGAGCTGCAAGCTCTCATGAAGAAACATGAGGGTTTGGAGCTTGAGGCAAAAACACAAGCATCCGAGCTCGCGTCGGCTATTGAGACCACCAAGAGTGCCAAGGCCGAAGCCCAAAAGGCCCTCCAAGAGTTGGAGGATGTAAAAAAGATAGCAGCGGGTAAGGCATTCTCAATGCAAAGTAGGAATATAAAAGTAAATTACCTATTACTTACCCGAATCCGGAGTTCTCCAGGGGCATTCTTCGATCTTCCCCGCAGCGCATCCGACGCCGCCGCGTTCTACCGAGCTGAAGAAGGCAGCTCGACGGAGAGTGTGTTCTGGTCTCAGTATTCTGAGGCCGGACACCCTGTGCCCTTGAGCGATCAGCTGAAACAGCTGGCCGAGCTCCACAAGGCGGCCGAACAGGCCATGAAGGGCTTATTAGTTCGGCTGTGGCCTGGAGAGGCCCTGCTTGGGAGCTATTTCGGGCTAGTACGGCGGCTGGTGGAGGCCTGTCCACGGCTTGAACTCATCAAGCGCTCCGTCTGCATTGAAGGTGCCCGGAGGGCCCTTGCCCGTGTAAGGGTACACTAGGGTAAGCTGGACGGAGAGAAGCTGGTGAAGGACGGGTCGCCGCAGGGGAAGGAGCATCGCAAGCCCGAGAACTACTACAAGGAAGTTCTTGCCGGAGCCCGCCTTGTCGCGGATGAATGTACTAAAGATGTAATTTTTGAATAAACTCGCTCGTTTGTGTCATGTGCGCTGAAAACTTGTTCATATGCGCTAAGCAATGCTTGTTTAATTTAAAATATTATTTTCTGTGCGGCTGTTTATCACAAATTGAGAGATGGCCAGTCGTCGGCTTCTGCCCCCATGCCACTAGTGCTGGGGTGTTCGGGATAAACCTGAGGGCTCTTGTTCCCATAGTTGGGTCCTTCGAGGGAGGCCCTCAGCACAACGAACCAGGCAATCAGACTATAATGCTTGAACACTCTCACTTAGCCATAGAACGTTATAATTTTAAATTTCGGCGAAGCCCCTAGTTCGGAAGGCCGAATTTAGGGCGCTATCCACGCCTTTGGCCGGACTTAACCAGCTCCTCGCTCGAAGCGGCATAAGCCTTTAAGGACTCGAAAAACCTCTTGAACAGCGACCGGTCTCACGCCTTATCATGACAGTCTGTTTTAGCTTTCTCCACTAAGGTGCTCGCCCACCTGATCTGGGGCACAATCGCAGTGGTTCTCTTAGTGCTACCTTAGCCGATATAGCGGAACGTAAGGCACCAAAACATAGGAGCCGGGCAAACCCAACATATGACCAAAATCATGACTCGGAGCCGATGCATATAATGCTATAAGTTCGGGGTGCCGCACTTGTGAAAGTGGACGGACTTCTCACACCAGATAGAAGGGTAATAAAGCCCCTGGCGTGGTTTGCCGTACCATGGTGTACGGGTGCGATCATGTTATTGAATAAGCATATGTATATTAAAAGAAGATAATGCAAAAAATAGACAAAAAGCTATGCATTATTTATAAGGAGGCTGTTTATTCAAGCCGAACGATACAAGTAGTGCGATAAAAAAAATTTAGACTATTTAACATGTCCTGACCAGGCGCAGGCCGCGGAATTTAGAAACAGATATATCGCTCGAAATAGAGACCACCTGAGAGTTCCATGATGCGGCGTTGTTTTGTCTGCTTTCCTGGGTCTTGTATCGTCTGTACGGCAACAAGGCCGAACACTTTATCCAGAGTATGGAGTCCTGAAAGAAAAGAAGAATCCGGCAGCCCCTAGTACGTTTGACGCCGTATTGTTGGCATGCCGTTTGATGTGCCCCTTCCCCTATGCCCATGGAATTTTAAGGGCGTAATTGTGTACTCGAGGTACTAGCTCCGCTATGTAGCGATGGCTGGGGTTGGGGCCGTATTGCTACGCTTGCTCCGAACGCGCCAGTCGGTCTTGCTGCGGGTTACTCCGGGCGCGTTTTGCTTTGTCCGGCTTTGTAGCGGCCGGACTCGAGAGTTGCCTTAAGAGGCTACTTTGCACTTCCGATACGAGGGCTTCCGTGTGCTCCTCCGTACGGATGGAGCGTTCGGTGTTTCCGCTGACCATGATTACACCTCGAGGGCCTGGCATCTTGAGCTTGAGATATGCGTAGTGTGGCACCGCATTGAATTTAGCGAATGCGGTTCATCCAAGCAGAGCATGATAGCCACTGCGGAACGGAACTATGTCGAAGATTAACTCTTCGCTTCGGAAGTTGTCCGGAGATCCGAAGACCACATCAAGTGTTATGGAGCCTATGCAATTGGCCTCTACACCTGGGATGACGCCTTTAAAGGTCGTCCTTGTGGGCTTGATCCTTGATGGATCTATGCCCATTTTCCGCACTGTATCCTGGTAAAGCAGGTTCAGGCTACTGCCGCCGTCCATGAGGACTCTTGTAAGGTGAAATCCGTCAACGATTGGGTCAAGAACCAATGCGGCGAAACTGCCGTGACGGATGCTAGTGGGGTGGTCCCTTTGATCAAAGGTGATCTGGTAAGAGGACCATGGGTTGAACTTTGGGGCGACTGGCTCCATCGCGTATACGTACCGTAGCGCACGCTTCCTCTCCCGCTTGGGAATGTGAGTCGTGTATATCATGTTCACCATCCGCACTTGCGGGGGAAACCCCTTCTGTCCGTTATTGTTCAGCGGCCTGGGCTCCTCCTCGTCGTCGCTGCCCAGCCCCTTGTCTTTGTGTTCGGCTCTTAACTTGCCTGCCTGCTTAAACACCCAACAATCCCTGTTGGTGTGATTGGCTGGCCTTTCGGGGGTGCCATGAATCTGGCACGAGCGGTCGAGTATCCGGTCCAAACTGGACGGGCCCTGGGTATTCTTTTTAAATGGCTTTTTCCGCTGACCGGATTTATGGCCTCTGAATCCGGCATTTACTGCCGTATCTTCATTACTGTCGCTGCTAACGCGGCGTTTCTGTTTGTTCCGTCGTGACCTGCCACCTTTGTCCTTGGTATCCGAATTACCTTGCTTCTTCGATAAGTTGTTGCTGCGAGCTAGCCAGCTATCTTCGCCCGCGCAAAAGCGGGTCATGAGTGTCGTGAGGGCTGCCATTGATTTCGGCTTCTCCTGTCCCAGGTGCCGGTCCAGCCATTCGTCGCGGATGTTGTGTTTGAAGGCCGCTAGGGCCTCAGCATCCGGACAATCGACTATCTGATTTTTCTTTGTTAGGAACCGTGTCCAGAACTGTCTGGCCGATTCTTCTGGCTGCTGTATTATATGGCTTAGGTCATCGGCGTCTGGTGGCCGCACATAGGTCCCTTGAAATTTATCGAGGAATGCGGCCTCCAGGTCCTCCCAAGAGCCGATTGAGTCCGCTGGGAGGCTGTTAAGCCAGTGCCGGGCTGGTCCCTTAAGCTTAAGGGGTAAATATCTGATGGCGTGCAAATCATCGCCACGTGCCATGTGGATGTGGAGGAGATAGTCCTCAGTCCATACTGCCGGATCTGTCGTACCATCGTACGACTCGATATTGACGGGTTTGAAACCCTCTGGGATTCTATGATCCATTACTTCGTCTGTGAAGCATAGTGGGTGTGCGGCGCCCCTGTACTGGGCTATGTCACGATGCAGTTCGGAGGAGCTGTGCCTGTTGTGTTCGGCCCGGCCGGATTTATTATGTCCGGGGTGAAAATTATCACGTGCCGTCGGGCGTCCGCGCGATCCATAGATCGATCTTGTTTGCCTTGCTTTGTCCTCCAGGATGTCTCGCAGGTCTGGCTCGTTTTCCCGTGCCTTGGTGAAGCGGCTGCGGGGCATGGTTTGTTTGAATGTTCTACATGCTTCTCTGTCGCGGCCGCGAGGTGGCCGATCTGCCATGTCTTGTGCTTCCTCCTCTGATTGGGGTAATGGCCTGCGCTTGGGATAATTCTTGGAGGGGCATCCGAGTTCGTACTCTTCGGCCGCAAGGACTTCGGTCCATCTGTCAGCTAGCAGATCTTGATCAACTATAAGCTGTTGCTGCTTTTTCTTTAGGCTGTTTGCCGTGGCTAAAAGCCTGCGTTGAAAGCGCTCTTGTTCGGCGGGGTCTGATGGTACGACGAATTCATCGTCGCCAAGGCTTGCCTCGTCTTCGGAGGGAGGCATGTAGTTATCATCCTCGACCTCTCGCTCTGCCGTTCCCTCGTGAGGGCGGTCTTCTCCATCTTCCTGCGCCGAATCTTGCTGGTTTTGGTGTTCTTCGGCACTGTTCGGGGTAGTATTGTCTCCCGTGCCGGAATCACCGTTTCTGCTGTGGCGGGATTTAGAGCGGCGCCGCTGACGCCGGCGTTTTGGAGGCTTTTTCGAGGTGCCATCCTCCGCTGTTCCATCGACGTCTCCATCTTTTGGAGCATCCACCATGTATATGTCATATGATGAGGTGGCCATCTAGCGCCCTACAGGTGCTCGTTCTTGTTCGTCCCCTCCTTCGTCGTCCATACCGTCGAAGTCTTCGGAGCCGAAGTCGAGCATGTCGGGTATATCGTCGACAGTGGCTATTAAGTGGGTGGTGGGTGGGCTTTGAATTTCTTCGTCGTCCGAATCCCAACCTCGCAGGCCATAGTTCGGCCTGGGCTCTCCTGACAAAGAGAGAGACTTGAGAGAATTCAGGATATCACCGAAAGGTGAGCACTGAAAGATGTCTGCGGCGGTGAACTCCATTACAGGCGCCCAATTTGATTCGATTGGCAGGGGCGCGGGAGCCTCGGAGTTCGGAGAAGAATCCGGCTCCTCGGAGTCATGGGCCATGTGGAGTGCGGGGCTTGCGTTCGGCTCAATGGCTTTTAAGATCGTAGCCTCCTAGGTGACGTCCAACCGTTCACCCTCAAAGGACGCAGCGGGCTCCGAGTCGAGGATCGGGGCCGGAGCGTATGCGGCCTCCAGGACACTGTTCGGAGGCAGATCTATATCATGCCCCTTGGGATAGTGCGGCGCGCTTGGCTGTGGCTCGAATCCGTCGAAGATCAAGTCTCCGCGGATATCTGCCGTGTAGTTTAAGCTTCCAAACCTGACTTGATGGCCAGGGGCGTAGCTTTCGGTCTGCTCTAGATGGCCAAGCGAGTTGGCGCGCAGAGCGAAGCCGCCGAAGACGAAGATCTGTCCGGGGAGAAAAGTCTCACCCTGGACCTCATCGTTGCTGATGATCAAAGGAGCCATCGGGCCTAAAGGCGACGACACAGAGGAACTCTCAATGAAAGCACCAATGTCGGTGTCAAAACCGACGGATCTCGGGTAGGGGGTCCCGAACTGTGCGTCAAGGTCGGATGGTAACAGGAGACAAGGGACACTTTATTTTACCCAGGTTCGGGCCCTCTCGATGGAGGTAAAACCCTACTCCTGCTAGATTAATATTGATGATATGGGTAGTACAAGAGTAGATCTACCACGAGATCAAGGAGGCTAAACCCTAGAAGCTAGCCTATGGTATGGTTGTGTATGATGATGGTTGTCCTACGGACTACAACCCTCCGATTTATATAGACACCGGATAGGGTTAGGGTTACACAGAGTCGGTTACATTGGTAGGAGATCTCGAATATCCGCACGCCTAGCTTGCCTTCCACGCCAAGGAAAGAACCTTCCGGACACGGGACGAAGTCTTCAATCTTGTATCTTCATAGTCCTGGAGTCCGGCTGAAGGTATAGTCCGGCTACCCGAACACCCCCTAATCTAGGACTCCCTCAGTGTAACCCTACTACTACGTGCAGCCCGCTGACGACGACCAGGAGTAGTTTAGGAGGATCTCAGGCAGGAGGCCTGTGCCTCTTTCGATCTGTATCCCAGTTTGTGCTAGCCATCTTATGGCAACTTGTTTAACTTATGTCTGTACTCAGATATTGATGCTTCCGCTGACTCGTCTATGATCGAGCACTTGTATTCGAGCCCTCGAGGCCCCTGGCTTGTATTATGATGCTTGTATGACTTATCTTTATTTTAGAGTTGTGTTGTGATATCTTCCCGTGAGTCCTTGGTCTTGATCGTACACGTTTGCGTGTATGATTAGTGTACGATTAAATCGGGGACGTCACAGGTTTCACTAGAGGTTTCTCTCTTGAAGAAAGCATATGGTGGGTAAACAAATTACTGTTGAGCAATTGATAGAAAAGTGAATAATTATGACGATATCAAGGCAATGATGATGAATATAGGCATCACATCCGTTACAAGTAGACCAAAATGATTCTGCATCTACTACTATTACTCCACACATCGACCGCTAGCTAGCATGCATCTAGAGTATTAAGTTCAAAATAACAAAGTAACTGTTGGAAATATGCCCTAGAGGCAATAATAAAAGCATTATTATTATATTTCCTTATTCATGATAATTGTCTTTATTCGTGCTATAATTGTGTTATCCGGAAATCGTAATACATGTGTGAATAACAGACAACAATATGTCCCTAGTAAGCCTCTAGTTGACTAGCTCGTTGATCGACGGATAGTCATGGTTTCCTGACTATGGACATTGGATGTCATTGATAACGAGACCACATCATTAGGGTATATCTACTTGATGAAACACAAGTCTGAGACCTTTGAAAAGTTCAAGGAATTTCAGAGTGAGGTTGAAAATCAACGTGAAAGAAAGATCAAGTTTCTACGATCAGATCGTGGAGGAGAATACTTGAGTCACGAATTTGGCACACACTTAAGAAAATGTGGAATAGTTTCACAACTCACGCCGCCTGGAACACCTCAGCGTAATGGTGTGTCCGAACGTCGTAATCGCACTCTATTAGATATGGTGCGATCTATGATGTCTCTTACCGACTTTCCGCTATCTTTTTGGGGCTATGCTTTAGAGACTGCCGCATTCACTTTAAATAGGGATCCGTCGAAATCCGTTGAGACGACACCGTATGAATTATGGTTTGGGAAGAAACCTAAGCTGTCGTTTCTAAAAGTTTGGGGATGCGATGCTTATGTCAAGAAACTTCAACCTGAGAAGCTCGAACCCAAGTCGGAAAAATGCGTCTTCATAGGATACCCTAAAGAAACTGTTGGGTATACCTTCTACCTCAGATCCGAAGGCAAGATATTTGTTGCCAAGAAAGAATCCTTTCTAGAGAAAGAGTTTCTCTTGAAAGAAGTAAGTGGGAGGAAAGTAGAACTTGATGAAATGTTACCTCTTGAATCGGAAAATGGCGAAACTGAAGAAAACGTTTCTGAGGTGCCTGCACCGACTAGAGAGGAAATTAATGATGATGATCAAGATACTTCTAATCAAGCTTCTACTGAAATTCGAAGGTCCACAAGGACACGTTCCGCACCTGAGTGGTACGGCAACCCTGTCTTGGAAATCATGTTGTTAGACAACGGTGAACCTTCGAACTATGAGGAAGCAATGGCGGGCCCGGATTCCGACAAATGGTTGGAAGCCATGAAATCCGAGATAGGATCCATGTATGAAAACGAAGTATGGACTTTGACTGACTTGCCCGTTGAACGGCGAGCCATAGAAAATAAATGGATCTTTAAGAAGAAGACAGACGCGGATGGTAATGTGACCATCTATAAAGCTCGGCTTGTCGCTAAGGGTTATCGACAAGTTCAAGGGGTTGACTACGATGAGACTTACTCACCAGTAGCGAAGCTGAAGTCCGTCCGAATCATGTTAGCAATTGCCACATTCTATGATTATGAAATATGGCAAATGGACGTCAAAACGGCATTCCTTAATGGTTTCCTTAAGGAAGAATTGTATATGATGCAGCCGGAAGGTTTTGTCGATCCTAAGAATTCTGACAAGGTGTGCAAGCTCCAATGCTCGATTTATGGGCTGGTGCAAGCATCTCGGAGTTGGAACATTCGCTTTGATGAGATGATCAAAGCGTTTGGGTTTACACAGACTTATGGAGAAGCCTGTGTTTACAAGAAAGTGAGTGGGAGCTCTGTAGCATTTCTCATATTATATGTAGACGACATACTTTTGATGGGGAATGATATAGAGCTCTTGGACAGCATTAAGGCCTACTTGAATAAGAGTTTTTCAATGAAGGACCTTGGAGAAGCTGCTTATATATTAGGCATCAAGATCTATAGAGATAGATCGAGACGCCTCATAGGTCTTTCACAAAGCACATACCTTGATAAAATATTGAAGAAGTTCAATATGGATCAATCTAAGAAAGGGTTCTTACCTGTGTTACAAGGTGTGAAATTGAGCTCAGCTCAATGTCCGACCACGGCAGAAGATATAGAAGAGATGAGCGTCATCCCCTATGCCTCAGCCATAGGTTCTATTATGTATGCCATGTTGTGTACCAGACCTGATGTAAACCTTGCCGTAAGTTTGGTAGGTAGGTACCAAAGTAATCCCGGCAAGGAACACTGGACAGCGGTCAAGAATATCCTGAAGTACCTGAAAAGGACTAAGGAAATGTTTCTCGTTTATGGAGGTGACGAAGAGCTCGTCATAAAATGTTACGTCGATGCTAGCTTCGACACAGATCTGGATGACTCTAAGTCACAAACCGGATACGTGTATATTTTGAATGGTAGGGCAGTAAGCTGGTGCAGTTGCAAGCAAAGCGTCATGGCGGGATCTACATGTGAAGCGGAGTACATGGCAGCCTCGGAGGCAGCACATGAAGCAATTTGGGTGAAGGAGTTCATCACCGACCTCGGAGTCATACCCAATGCGTCGGGGCCAATCAAGCTCTTCTGTGACAACACTGTAGCTATTGCACTTACCAAGGAGCCCAGGTTTCACAAGAAGACCAGGCACATCAAGCGTCGCTTCAACTCCATTCGTGAAAATGTTCAAGATGGAGACATAGAGATTTGTAAAGTGCACACGGATCTGAATGTCACAGATCCGTTGACTAAACCTCTCCCTAAGGCAAAACATGATCAGCACCAGAACTCTATGGGTGTTCGATTCATCACAATGTAACTAGATTATTGACTCTAGTGCAAGTGGGAGACTGTTGGAAATATGCCCTAGAGGCAATAATAAAAGCATTATTATTATATTTCCTTATTCATGATAATTGTCTTTATTCGTGCTATAATTGTGTTATCCGGAAATCGTAATACATGTGTGAATAACAGACAACCATATGTCCCTAGTAAGCCTCTAGTTGACTAGCTCGTTGATCGACGGATAGTCATGGTTTCCTGACTATGGACATTGGATGTCATTGATAACGAGATCACATCATTAGGAGAATGATGTGATGGACAAGACCCAATCCTAAACATAGCATAAGATCGCATAGTTTGTTTGCTAGAGTTTTCCAATGTCAAGTATCCTTTCCTTAGACCATGAGATCGTGTAACTCCCGGATACCGTAGGAGTGCTTTGGGTATGACAAACGTCACAACGTAACTGGGTGACTATAAAGGTATACTACGGGTATCTCTGAAAGTGTCTGTTGGGTTGACATGGATCGAGACTGGGATTTGTCACTCCGCTTGACGGAGAGGTATCACCGGGCCCTCTCGGTAATGCATCATCATAATGAGCTCAATGTGATCAAAGTGTTTGATCACGGGATCATGCATTATGATACGAGAAAAGTGACTTGCCGGTAACGAGATTGAACGAGGTATTGGGATACCGACGATCGAATCTCGGGCAAGTAAAATACCGATTGACAAAGGGAATCGTATACGGGATTAATTGAATCCTCGACATCGTGGTTCATCCGATGAGATCATCGTGGAGCATGTGGGAGCCAACATGGGTATCCAGATCCCGCTGTTGGTTATTGCTCGAGAGCCGTCTCGGTCATGTCTGCATGCCTCCCGAACCCGTAGGGTCTACACACTTAAGGTTCGGTGACGCTAGGGTTGTGAAGATATGTATGTGCAGTAACCCGAATGTTGTTCGGAGTCCCGGATGAGATCCCGGACGTCACGAGGAGTTCCGTAATGGTCCGGAGGTAAAGAATTATATATAGGAAGTGCTATTTCGGCCATCGGGACAAGTTTCGGTGTTATCGGTATTGTACCGGGACCACCGGAGGGGTCCCGGGGGTCCACCAGGTGGGGCCACCTGCCCCGGTGGGCCACATGGGACTTAGGGGGTGCGCCTTGGCCTGCATGGGCCAAGGGGAATCAGCCCCAAAGGGGCCCATGCGCCTAGGGTTCCAAAAGGGAGGAGTCCTGGTGGTGGAAGGCACCTCCTAGATGGCTTGGGGGGAGGGAAACCTCCCTGGCCGCCGCCCCCCTTGGGAGATCAGATCTCCCAGGGCCGGCGCCCCCCCAGAGGCCTATATAAAAGGGGGGAGGGGAGGGGGGGCAGCCGCACCCTTTGCCCTGGCGCCTCCCTCTCCCTCTCCAACACATCCTCCTCCTCCGTAAGAGCTCGGCGAAGCCCTGTCGGAGTACTGCGGTTCCACCATCACCACGCCGTCGTGCTGCTGCTGGAGCTTTCTTCCCCAACCTCTCCTTTGCCTTGCTGGATCAAGAAGAAGGAGACGTTACGCTGACCGTACGTGTGTTGAACGCGGAGGTGCCGTGCTTTCGGTGCTAGGATCTCTGGTGATTTGGATCACGGTGTGTACGACTACATCATCCCCGTTCGTTGAACGCTTCCGCTCGCGATCTACAAAGTGGTATGTAGATGCAATCTCTCTCTCCCATGACTCGTTGCTAGATGAACTCATAGATGGATCTTGGTGAAACCGTAGGAAAAATTTTAATTTTCTGCAACGTTCCCCAATAGTGGTATCAGAGCTAGGTCTATGCGTAGTTCTCTATTGCACGAGTAGAACACAGTTTGTTGTGGGCGTAGATGTTGTCAACTCTTCTTGCCGCTACTAGTCTTATCTTGCTTCAGCGGTATTGTGGGATGAAGCGGCCCGGACCAACCTTACACGTACGCTTACGTGAGACCGGTTCCACCAATTAACATGCACTAGTTGCATAAGGTGGCTGGCGGGTGTCTGTCTCTCCCACTTTAGTTGGAGCGGATTCGATGAAAAGGGTCCTTATGAAGGGTAAATAGAAGTTGACAAATCACGTTGTGGTTTTAACGTAGGTAAGAAAACATTCTTGCTAGAACCCTAATTCAGCCACGTAAAAACTTGCAACAACAATTAGAGGACGTCTAACTTGTTTTTGCAGCAAGTGCTTTGTGATATGATATGGCCAAAGTTGTGATGAATGATGAATGATCTATATGTGATGTATGAGATGTTCATGCTATTGTAATAGGAATCACGACTTGCATGTCGATGAGTATGACAACCGGCAAGAGCCATAGGAGTTGTCTTTATTTTTTGTATGACCTGCGTGTCATTGAGAAACACCATGTAAATTTCTTTACTTTATTGCTAAACGCGTTAGCCATAGTAGTAGAAGTAATAGTTGGCGAGCAACTTCATGGAGACACGATGATGAAGATCATGATGATGAAGATCATGGTGTCAAGCCGGTGACAAGATGATCATGGAGCCCCAAGATGGAGATCGAAGGAGCTATGTGATATTGGCCATATCATGTCACGTTTATTATTTGATTGCATGTGATGTTTATCATGTTTTGCATCTTGTTTACTTAGAACGACGGTAGTAAATAAGATGATCCCGCATAATAATTTCAAGAAAGTGTTCACCCTAACTGTGCACCATTGCGACAGTTCGTTGTTTCGAAGCACCACGTGATGATCGGGTGTGATAGATTCTAACATTCACATACAACGGGTGTAAGACAGATTTACACACGCGAAACACTTAGGTTGACTTGACGAGCCTAGCATGTACAGACATGGCCTCGGAACACAGAAGACCGAAAGGTCGAGCATGAGTCGTATAGAAGATACGATCAACATGAAGATGTTCACCGATGTTGACTAGTCCGTCTCACGTGATGATCGGACACGACCTAGTTGACTCGGATCATGTAATACTTAGATGACTAGAAGAGGGATGTCTATCTAAGTGGGAGTTCATTAAATAATTTGATTAAATGAACTTTATTATCATGAACTTAGTCTAAATATTTACAATATGTCCTGTAGATCAAATGGCCAACGTCTTCCTCAACTTCAACACGTTCCTAGAGAAAACCAAGCTGAAAGACGATGGTAGCAACTATACGGACTGGGTCCGGAACCTGAGGATCATCCTCATAGCTGCCAAGAAAGATTATGTCCTACGAGCACCGCTGGGTGACGCACCAATTCTCCCTGCAGAACAAGACGTTATGAACGCTTGGCAGTCACGCTGCGATGATTACTCCCTCGTTCAGTGCGGCATGCTTTACAGCTTAGAGCCGGGGCTCCAAAAGCGTTTTGAGAGACATGGAGCATATGAGATGTTCGAAGAGCTGAAAATGGTTTTCCAAGCTCATGCCCGGGTCGAGAGATATGAAGTCTCCGATAAATTCTTTAGCTGTAAGATGGAGGAAAATGGCTCTGTGAGTGAGCACATACTCAAAATGTCTGGGTTGCACAACCGCTTGACTCAACTGGAAGTTAATCTCCCGGATGAAGTGGTCATTGACAGAATCCTCCAGTTGCTTCCACCTAGCTACAAGAGCTTTGTGATGAACTACAATATGCAGGGGATGGTAAAGACCATTCCTGAGGTATATGCTATGCTGAAATCAGCAGAGGTTGAAATCAAGAAGGAGCATCAAGTGTTGATGGTGAACAAAACCACTAAGTTCAAGAAGGGCAAGGGTAAAAAGAACTTCAAGAAGGACGGCAAGGAAGTTGCCGCGCCCGGTAAGCAAGTTGCCGGGAACAAGCCAAAGAATGGACCCAAGCCCGAGACTGAGTGTTTTTATTGCAAGGGAAGTGGTCACTGGAAGCGGAACTGCCCCAAAAACTTAGCGGACAAGAAGGCCGGCAAAACCAAAGGTATATGTGATATACATGTAATTGATGTGTACCTTACCAGTACTCGTAGTAGCTCTTGGGTATTTGATACCGGTGCAGTTGCTCACATTTTTAACTCAAAGCAGGAGCTGCGGAATAAACGGAGACTGGCGAAGGACGAGGTGACGATACGCGTCGGGAATGGTTCCAGGGTCGATGTGATCGCCGTCGGCACGCTACCTCTACATTTACCTACGGGATTAGTTTTAAACCTCAATAATTGTTATTTAGTGCCAAGTTTGAGCATGAACATTGTGTCTGGATCTCGTTTAATTCGAGATGGCTACTCATTTAAATCCGAGAATAATGGTTGTTCTATTTATATGAGAGATATGTTTTATGGTCATGCTCCAATGGTTAATGGTTTATTCTTAATGAATCTCGTACGTGATGATACACATATTCATAGTGTGAATACCAAAAGAGTTAAAGTTGATAACAATAGTCCCACATATTTGTGGCACTGCCGCCTTGGTCACATAGGTGTCAAACGCATGAAGAAGCTCCATGCAGATGGACTTTTAGAGTCTCTTGATTATGAATCATTTGACACATGCGAACCATGCCTCATGGGTAAAATGACCAAGACTCCGTTCTCAGGAACAATGGAGCGAGCAACCAACTTATTGGAAATCATACATACCGACGTGTGCGGTCCAATGAGTGTTGAGGCTCGCGGTGGCTATCGTTATGTTCTCACCCTCACTGATGACTTGAGTAGATATGGGTATGTCTACTTAATGAAACACAAGTCTGAGACCTTTGAAAAGTTCAAGGAATTTCAGAGTGAGGTTGAAAATCAACGTGAAAGAAAGATCAAGTTTCTACGATCAGATCGTGGAGGAGAATACTTGAGTCACGAATTTGGCACACACTTAAGAAAATGTGGAATAGTTTCACAACTCACGCTGCCTGGAACACCTCAGCGTAATGGTGTGTCCGAACGTCGTAATCGCACTCTATTAGATATGGTGCGATCTATGATGTCTCTTACCGACTTACCGCTATCTTTTTGGGGCTATGCTTTAGAGACTGCCGCATTCACTTTAAATAGGGATCCGTCGAAATCCGTTGAGACGACACCGTATGAATTATGGTTTGGGAAGAAACCTAAGCTGTCGTTTCTAAAAGTTTGGGGATGCGATGCTTATGTCAAGAAACTTCAACCTGAGAAGCTCGAACCCAAGTCGGAAAAATGCGTCTTCATAGGATACCCTCAAGAAACTGTTGGGTATACCTTCTACCTCAGATCCGAAGGCAAGATCTTTGTTGCCAAGAAAGAATCCTTTCTAGAGAAAGAGTTTCTCTCGAAAGAAGTAAGTGGGAGGAAAGTAGAACTTGATGAAATGTTACCTCTTGAATCGGAAAATGGCGAAACTGAAGAAAACGTTTCTGAGGTGCCTGCACCGACTAGAGAGGAAATTAATGATGATGATCAAGATACTTCTAATCAAGCTTCTACTGAAATTCGAAGGTCCACAAGGACACGTTCCGCACCTGAGTGGTACGGCAACCCTGTCTTGGAAATCATGTTGTTAGACAACGGTGAACCTTCGAACTATGAGGAAGCAATGGCGGGCCCGGTTTCCAACAAATGGTTGGAAGCCATGAAATCCGAGATAGGATCCATGTATGAAAATGAAGTATGGACTTTGACTGACTTGCCCGTTGAACGGCGAGCCATAGAAAATAAATGGATCTTTAAGAAGAAGACAGACGCGGATGGTAATGTGACCATCTATAAAGCTCGGCTTGTCGCTAAGGGTTATCGACAAGTTCAAGGGGTTGACTACGATGAGACTTACTCACCAGTAGCGAAGCTGAAGTCCGTCCGAATCATGTTAGCAATTGCCGCATTCTATGATTATGAAATATGGCAAATGGACGTCAAAACGGCATTCCTTAATGGTTTCCTTAAGGAAGAATTGTATATGATGCAGCCGGAAGGTTTTGTCGATCCTAAGAATGCTGACAAGGTGTGCAAGCTCCAACGCTCGATTTATGGGCTGGTGCAAGCATCTCGGAGTTGGAACATTCGCTTTGATGAGATGATCAAAGCGTTTGGGTTTACACAGACTTATGGAGAAGCCTGTGTTTACAAGAAAGTGAGTGGGAGCTCTGTAGCATTTCTCATATTATATGTAGACGACATACTTTTGATGGGGAATGATATAGAGCTCTTGGACAGCATTAAGGCCTACTTGAATAAGAGTTTTTCAATGAAGGACCTTGGAGAAGCTGCTTATATATTAGGCATCAAGATCTATAGAGATAGATCGAGACGCCTCATAGGTCTTTCACAAAGCACATACCTTGATAAAATATTGAAGAAGTTCAATATGGATCAATCTAAGAAAGGGTTCTTACCTGTGTTACAAGGTGTGAAATTGAGCTCAGCTCAATGTCCGACCACGGCAGAAGATATAGAAGAGATGAGCGTCATCCCCTATGCCTCAGCCATAGGTTCTATTATGTATGCCATGTTGTGTACCAGACCTGATGTAAACCTTGCCGTAAGTTTGGTAGGTAGGTACCAAAGTAATCCCGGCAAGGAACACTGGACAGCGGTCAAGAATATCCTGAAGTACCTGAAAAGGACTAAGGAAATGTTTCTCGTTTATGGAGGTGACGAAGAGCTCGTCGTAAAATGTTACGTCGATGCTAGCTTCGACACAGATCTGGATGACTCTAAGTCACAAACCGGATACGTGTATATTTCGAATGGTGGGGCAGTAAGCTGGTGCAGTTGCAAGCAAAGCGTCATGGCGGGATCTACATGTGAAGCGGAGTACATGGCAGCCTCGGAGGCAGCACATGAAGCAATTTGGGTGAAGGAGTTCATCACTGACCTCGGAGTCATACCCAATGCGTCGGGGCCAATCAAGCTCTTCTGTGACAACACTGTAGCTATTGCACTTGCCAAGGAGCCCAGGTTTCACAAGAAGACCAGGCACATCAAGCGTCGCTTCAACTCCTGTGACACCCCAAAATTTTTGGCCTTGTTTTATTAATTAAATTTTGCCAGGATTTAAAAACTTTATTTTCTGAGCTCCTTTTTTTATCTTTAACCTTGTCATTGTGGAGTTTTCCCCTAAGTGTGGACTTTTCAAATGTGTTATTGGACTTGTTTAACCTCTCTAGAAAAACTTTACTTTTATCAGTGCAACTAATTGCTCAATTAAGTTGCTTGATCTTCACTTTCTTGAAAATGGTTTTTCAAGGTTAAATGGCCATATTTGAACTACAACCATTTGATAAATTCACTTAAAATTCCCACCAAAATTTGGAGATGTCATGTGATGTTATTAAATCTCTTTTATGCAAAAAGATCTTTTATTCTTGAAATATTTTGAGCTCTACACCCTTTTTTCTCCTCTGGTCCAGTGGGCAATTTTGCACTACAACCCTTTTAAATATTTTCTTTTAGCCTCTACCAAAATTATGGGATGTCAGTAATATCATATGATTCAACTTTATGCAAAAACCCAGTGAAGTTATTTGCAATTTTTTAGTGGATCAGCATCATCTTCATTCTGGACCAGACTGGTGTTTTCTACTGCAACCCTATTATTTCTTGCTCCAGTAACCTTGGGTTTTCTCATGCTCATAATCCTCCCTACCAAACCCCTAAGTCCAGGAGCATGCACCCTTTGGAGCAATTTCGGTTCATGAAATGATGCCATTCGTTTCCCGTCCAGAATTGTAATTCTGCAAATCTTGCACTAGCAAGTTTCTCCTTTTGCCAAACTAACCTCACCACCCTCTTGTGCATCCAAGGAGACACTGATCTAGAGTTTTTGACCACTCCAAGTATTGCCTAAGTGCCCTTGGCATTTTGTCAAACACCTTGTGGGCATGATCTGTTTTGGCATGATGCTTGTCATTGCACTATGATCTTGCACCTCTGATCAAACAGGCATGTCCACTAGACTCCCTGTTTCCCCAAACCTAGACCTGCTAAACCCCAGCTCCAACCGAACCACCTAGCGTGCCCTGGCATTTCGCCGAGCAGCTGGTGAGCGTGCGCTGGGCGCGCCCAGAGCACGCATATTGCAGCCACGTGCACCGAGCCGCCGCGTCGCAACCCCCTGCCTTGGCCCGCACGGGAGAACCTCGCCACGCACCCCACGCCTCGCCACAACACGCCAACCGCCCTGGCACCCTACAGCTCCACCGCCAGAGCCCTTTTGGCGGCACGCCGGCGTCGGCCGACAGCCTCTGCCACGGGCAGCGCCACCCAAGCCCCTCCCGCTCGCCACCTGGCCCCTGTAACAGCGCGAGGAGTCCCCGAGCCCGTTCCCGCTCGCAGGCGACCTCAGGCCACCACTATGGCGTTCCCCTAGCCCGCATTCGACCCAGGGAGGTCTTCTTCCCCGTCTCCGGCAACTCCGACCACCGCCACTGCCCCTGCCGTTCCGGCGCCACCAGGACCTCCCCCTCTCCACTCTCTCCACCAGAAGCCTCCTCATCCTCCCGTGAACCTTTCCCCCTGCTCAATTTTGATCGGGAGCCACCGCAACCCCACTGGCACTTTGCTCCCGAGGCCACCCCCGCCGAGGAGCTCGCCGCCGGCAGCTCCCTCCGCCCCCGCCTGCCAGGCGACCACCGAGAGGACCGCCCCAGTGTAGCGGATCTATCCCCGCCCTCGGAGCCCCGTGAAGAGCCGCCAGTCACCGGCGACGATCGCCGGAGCTCCGCCTCCGCTCGGGACAGAGGAAAGAGAGGGAGAAGACTAGTCAAACCTGACTAGTGGGCCCCCTGGACCCACTGTCAGTGACTCACCGCGCCGTCCATGTGTTTAGGTGAAGGCGTAATTCTCCCCAGTACGTCTCCCCGCTCCGAAAGCGTATTCCCCTCTGAAACATTTTTCCTTTTCTGTTTTATTTAAATCAGTTTTGACCACAACTTTGACTGCCTATAACTTTTTAAATATAACTCCAAATGAGTTGATTCTTTTTCCTACCTTCCTCAAATTTGATCTAGTTTATTTTAATATTTATTTGAAAATTTTCCAAAACAACTTTTTGTACTTTTTTGAAATGTGTGTTGATTCATATATTTCTTTTTCAAAAAAATAGGATTTTTGGAGAGACTTTCAAAGATTTTGGAGAACACCTCACCCCTCCACAACATCAAGGCAAGCATCTTGAACCCTGGCATAATATATTTTGATGTGTTGGTTGACACATTTATAACACCACCTCATTCCGGTGGAATTGATATTTCATGTGACATGATCATTTGCATGGAAGCATATCAACGATTTCCTTGCTATTGGAAATGAAAATGATTGTGGTGGTAATCATCCTCATGTGCCTTGCATGCATATCGGAAAGGAATCCGGGAAAGCCTCGACCTTGGGTAGGCGTGAGCTTGTTGCCGGCCCTCGTCGGGACGGTTATGTCCGGTATGGCATGGTAAGGTACATTGAGTGGAGATTACTTCAATTGTATTATATTTGATATACATGTCATGCAGGGAACTTATGAACCTCCTGAGTCGACCGCAGATCGAGTCTTGTTCCAGTAACCCCCATACTTGCCTCGTGCTACCACTCGTCCCTGCCGCAGGTAGGGTACGGTTCAGTAAGTTGTCAACCCCTTCCCAGCACACACCGTATAGAGAGGCCATGGTGGAAGATATCGGTTGTAGCCGGTAGGCATGCCACCTGGTCAGGGGCATGGGTGTTTCCGGTTGGGACCGAGAGGGGAGGCCACCCCTTAGGGCGTGCGATATAAATTTGATCCCATGCTACGCGAGGTTGTAGCCTCCCCACTTAGAGTTTTGCTTGACAAGTGTCGTGGGTGATTCCAGACACCGATGAGTTAAGCTGGTGTGTGCAAGCTAGGCGTGTTTTCAACTAAAAGACCGAAGACGGAATTAGTCCCGATGGACTAAAGGAATCCGTTACTCGTGGGTAAAGAGTACACCCTCTGCAGAGATTAAACCTATTCGAATAGCCGTGTCCATGGTTAAGGACTACAGTCTGGGATGGGTCAAGTGTCGGTCTTAGTGTCGGTCTTCGGAGGTGAAATTGTTAAACCAGAACGGGAATTACTACTTGTGACTTGTGATGATTATGATTATTACTATTGTTGACTAACCCATGATTATTATTGTTATCATCGAATATCTCTGGGATGGTTCTACCTCCGGGATATTCACTATGATTCATTTCTTTTAAAGCCCTTTCTGCGGTGTCGCGCAGGCGCCCGACTGTGGCATTTCTTTTGAAGCCCTTTCTGTGGTGTCGCGCAGGCGCCCGACTGTGGCATTTCTTTTGAAGCCCTTTCTGTGGTGTCGCTCAGACGCCCGACTGTGGCATTTCTTTTGAAGCCCTTTCTGTGGTGTCGCTCAGACGCCCGACTGTGGCATTTCTTTTGAAGCCCTTTCTATGGTGTCGCTTAGACGCCCGACTGTGGTATTTATTATTCTGCATTTTCCGCTCGAGGAGTCTTTCAGACACTCGCTTGGCACCAGTATTTATTATTCTGCATTTTCCGCTCGAGGAGTCTTTCAGACACTCGCTTGGCGCCAGTATTTATTATTCTGCATTTTCCGCTCGAGGAGTCTTTCAGACACTCGTTTGACACCAGTATCTATTATTCCGTACTTTCCACTTGAGGAGTCATTCAGACCCTCGCTTGGCGCACAGTATTCATTACCTCTATGTGGCCTTTGCATAAATTTCCGGTTGCATGTGAATGACCTGTTTGCATACATCAAGACAATCATTTTATGATTAATTAAGTGAGTGTATGGATGTTGCAAAGCATGAGCATCAACGATTATATTATACCCGTGTTCTTAATGTTTGCGAGTACATTCAAAGTACTCACTGGCTTGTCCCTGGCTATTGTCTTGGCCAGATTGCTTGCTTGGAGAGGAGCGTTGCGACGACCGCCTCGGAACCTGCGCAGCGGTGATAGCAGCCTCGTGAAGATAGGAGTTATCCTGGTCAGCTGTTCCCGTGGGGAATGGAGTCCCACAGCCGTGGTGATCCACAAACCGCTTCCGCCCTCAACCACTAGAAACCATTTGTTGTACTCATAGGCCACAATGGTCTTGTACTTCATATTTTGTACCTTTGCTTGGAATTTCTGTAACAAGTTGGTGCCTCATCAGCTAACAGTAATCCTGGGGCTGATGAGCTCGACGGCCATTTTCTGGAATTTAATGTCTGGAAAACCGGTCGCGACAGACTTGGTATCAGAGCCGGGCTGACCATTGGCTAATCCTATCCTAGCCAGGTCAATAAACTTAGGCATGCCAAACCACCGAGCCATAACCAAACCCGCAGCCAAGCTCCTCCTGCAAGATAGCCCTACAGTGACCCGACACCTTTTGGCAGTCGGTGCCCAACCTACCAGCCTAGCCGTCGATCACGCGCCAGTGATCGGCCCCCTAAATAGTCCTTTCTCGCAAGCGTGCGAAGGAAGACTCCGTCCCCTTTTTCTATAAAAAGGGCATGCTAGTCTCAACCCAGCACAGTCCGGCCGCTATCCTAACCTAAGCCTCAATGCCTGGTCCTATTGTGCACCATGAGACCACAGCGACCAACCTTGGAGGTTTTGTGACCATACTCGCAAACCTCACTCGTCGTGCCTATGCATTAGAAGAACCCCCAGAATATGTTGTGTACCAAGGGCCCGTAAGCGGTGAAAGCCGTCAATTCTGGGCCACTGTACACATCTACGGTAGGGGTCTCGCACCCGAACGCCCCTACAGGTTCACCGGAAGAACAACTTCCTTTGAGCCACAAGCCATCCAACTAGCTGCTCGAGAAGCTATAGTTCATCTCCGGCACTTGTCGCCAAGAGTTGACTGTCGCTCGTTCCACTACTACCCCAGGCGTGAAGGGTATGGTAGATCACCCCAAGTTGCCAACGGAGATCATGAGACAGATCCTGCATTGTTGCACCTGGTGCGCTATGTAAGTGCACTGGAAGAACTGTGCGATCAGGTCACAATTGATCTCATCGCAGCTCGTGGAGAGCTGGTTCGTCGAGCCCCGGCAAGAGGAGAGGACGAGCCCAACGTCGACAACCCAGTCGTGCTGTTTGGACAACCAATCGAGCCCCTGAGGTCTACCCCAGCCATCGGCCAAGGTGTTGCGATAACCCCAGAAGTGCTACGTCGCATTTTGGGAACACACTCCAACGGAGTTGTGGCCAGCAATCCTCGAGATGGCCATCATCGCTACCCCGAGCCTATAGCCCCTCAACCCACTCCAGTCAATTCCGACGGCGAGACCCGTGGAGAAGTCTCGGCATCCACAAGGCACGCCCGCATGGATGTGAACGAAGTAGACTAAGTAACCCGAGCTGTATCGAGTCCCAGTGTATCCTCGCTATGTAATCGTGTGGCCTGGTGTTTAAACGCTGCCTGTTGTCATGCCTCTGCTTAAATGATAACCTCAGTTAAACGCCCAGTGCGCGGTGTGAGATTGCTACCCCGGCGCAGCTACCAAAAACCTTCCCGACAACCACCCCCACAGTAACATGTCACCTCGGTGAAATATGTGTATTGGTGGCTTTGACTTCCGGATCAGAGCTGGAAATTTCATTACCCTTCACCACGGTAAAAATGATCCAGCTCCAGTGCTATAAGAAGGCCACCGCGTGACCTTGCCAAGCACCATTCACCGTGTGCACCGCCCTCACAACCATTTCTTGCCATGCCGAACCTCAGCATTTACCTGAGAACCCCAGATGCAACCCCGGGTAGTTTTGTTAAGATATTGTGGGATTTTACCTGCAGTACCATGGGCGCTACCCAGCCACCCCAGTACGAACTGTTCAAATCAAGGATCACCTCTTCCACCTCGAGATACTGGGCAGCAGTGCACATCCCCCCCGTGAACTCAGACCAAGACCCAACAGAGGTTTCCTTCGTGGGGAAATCTATGCCAACCCCACAGATGGCCGTGGAAGCTGCGGCTTGCGAAGCACTTGCTCGCCTTCGATTCGCGGTACCCTATGCCAGCGAGCGTGGGTATTATTACTTCCCGAGCCGTGCAGCGCCCGGAGGAGTAACATCGTTTCCCGGTGTGCGAATCGAGAGAGACCCCGTCCTGGCCAACCTTGTCCAGTATGTCATCGCTCAAGAGAGTTTGATCCAACGCGTGATGGGTTATCTCTAGAGCCTCGCAGACTTAAATCCTTAGATCGCCATCGGCAGATCACTGAGGCCCGACCAGGAGAGACACGTGCATCGACTAGTGAATCCGCTTTCTCCGATAGAGGAAGAATGTGTCTCAGTACCAGAAACATTTTCTCTGGACCCCATCCAGTTACCGTTTGCATTATAGACGTCGCTGCTACGTTATTTATTGCAACCTTTATTTGCGTATTGTAACTTGTGCGTGGAGCTTAGTGTGTGCTTTAAGTGTGTTATTTTATTAATTTCGATTAATATGAGTGATTCTGTTGCATTACTGTTTTCTTCCGCGTATGATCCTAGAGTGGGACATCTTTTTCTGAGTCGATACTTCGGCACTTTCTCATAACGTGGATTTCACGCTAGCACAACAGCTGACCCACAACCGCAAACACTCGGGCACACACACGTGCACCGTTTATGAAACTTTGCAACAGTGTTGCAGCTGGCTAACCCCTCTCCTAACCACGGTTAGCACCCGGCATCCCACCTAATCCTCGTGATCACCACCGCCGTGGAAAGCCAACACCCGAGCAGCAGCATCGCGACGATCATCGAGGATCATCGCACACAGGAGCACGGAGAGCCCCAGCAGGGTCGCCAGCCCTCCGCATATCAAGATCGCGTACCAGTCCGGCATCGCCTCCGCCAATAGAGCCTCGCCCGAGCTTCTGCAAGCAGTAATGGAGGAAGGAGGGGGAGAGGCAAGGCCAGAGGTGAGGAGAAGAGAGGAGCACCCCGGTCGTTTTATAGCTCGAGCTCGGTGCACGGTGGGCGAAGTCCACCAACGCCGCTCGTCGCCCGATCGCCGGTGTTCAAAGGCGAATCCGCAAGCAGTGCCGACAGCGCGCTGGCCCGCGAGGTGAGTGCACGCTGCTCCGGCAGCTAGCACGTCGCGCACTACCGCGGTACGGCCTAGATGCCCCACACGCTAGGCACCACCGGTGGAGAAAGCGCGCAGGAGAGAGGAAGAAGAAGATCTAGAGGGAGAAGAAGAGGCTGACTGTGGGCCCCGGGTCCACCTGTCGGCCAGAGAGAGCACTGTGCTCCCGGGTATGACCAGCGTATATTTAGATTTAGACTTTATTCTAAATTTATACCCAGCGTAGTAATCTCGCGTTTTTTGTCTCAGACCATAGATCTTTCTCCGCACAGCACCAGTATTTCACACTGTGGTGTTGGTCACTTATTGCCCTCTTACTGTAGCCACTTTTTCGTTGCATACAATCTTTTCTTATGCGACTTTTAACAAATCTCGAGGACGAGATTTTTCTTAAGGGGGGTAGTTCTGTGACACCCCAAAAATTTTGGCCTTGTTTTATTAATTAAATTTTGCCAGGATTTAAAAACTTTATTTTCTGAGCTCCTTTTTTTTTATCTTTAACCTTGTCATTGTGGAGTTTTCCCCTAAGTGTGGACTTTTCAAATGTGTTATTGGACTTGTTTAACCTCTCTAGAAAAACTTTACTTTTATCAGTGCAACTAATTGCTCAATTAAGTTGCTTGATCTTCACTTTCTTGAAAATGGTTTTTCAAGGTTAAATGGCCATATTTGAACTACAACCATTTGATAAATTCACTTAAAATTCCCACCAAAATTTGGAGATGTCATGTGATGTTATTAAATCTCTTTTATGCAAAAAGATCTTTTATTCTTGAAATATTTTGAGCTCTACACCCTTTTTTCTCCTCTGGTCCAGTGGGCAATTTTGCACTACAACCCTTTTAAATATTTTCTTTTAGCCTCTACCAAAATTATGGGATGTCAGTAATATCATATGATTCAACTTTATGCAAAAACCCAGTGAAGTTATTTGCAATTTTTTAGTGGATCAGCATCATCTTCATTCTGGACCAGACTGGTGTTTTCTACTGCAACCCTATTATTTCTTGCTCCAGTGACCTTGGGTTTTCTCATGCTCATAATCCTCCCTACCAAACCCCTAAGTCCAGGAGCATGCACCCTTTGGAGCAATTTCGGTTCATGAAATGATGCCATTCGTTTCCCGTCCAGAATTGTAATTCTGCAAATCTTGCACTAGCAAGTTTCTCCTTTTGCCAAACTAACCTCACCACCCTCTTGTGCATCCAAGGAGACACTGATCTGGAGTTTTTGACCACTCCAAGTATTGCCTAAGTGCCCTTGGCATTTTGTCAAACACCTTGTGGGAATGATCTGTTTTGGCATGATGCTTGTCATTGCACTATGATCTTGCACCTCTGATCAAACAGGCATGTCCACTAGACTCCCTGTTTCCCCAAACCTAGACCTGCTAAACCCCAGCTCCAACCGAACCACCTAGCGTTGCCTGGCATTTCGCCGAGCAGCTGGTGAGCGTGCGCTGGGCGCGCCCAGAGCGCGCATATTGCAGCCACGTGCACCGAGCCGCCGCGTCGCAACCCCCTGCCTTGGCCCGCACGGGAGAACCTCGCCACGCACCCCACGCCTCGCCACAACACGCCAACCGCCCTGGCACCCTACAGCTCCACCGCCAGAGCCCTTTTGGCGGCACGCCGGCGTCGGCCGACAGCCTCTGCCACGGGCAGCGCCACCCAAGCCCCTCCCGCTCGCCACCTGGCCCCTGTAACAGCGCGAGGAGTCCCCGAGCCCGTTCCCGCTCGCAGGCGACCTCAGGCCACCACTATGGCGTTCCCCTAGCCCGCATTCGACCCAGGGAGGTCTTCTTCCCCGTCTCCGGCAACTCCGACCACCGCCACTGCCCCTGCCGTTCCGGCGCCACCAGGACCTCCCCCTCTCCACTCTCTCCACCAGAAGCCTCCTCATCCTCCCGTGAACCTTTCCCCCTGCTCAATTTTGATCGGGAGCCACCGCAACCCCACTGGCACTTTGCTCCCGAGGCCACCCCCGCCGAGGAGCTCGCCGCCGGCAGCTCCCTCCGCCCCCGCCTGCCAGGCGACCACCGAGAGGACCGCCCCGGTGTAGCGGATCTATCCCCGCCCTCGGAGCCCCGTGAAGAGCCGCCAGTCACCGGCGACGATCGCCGGAGCTCCGCCTCCGCTCGGGACAGAGGAAAGAGAGGGAGAAGACTAGTCAAACCTGACTAGTGGGCTCCCTGGACCCACTGTCAGTGACTCACCGCGCCGTCCATGTGTTTAAGTGAAGGCGTAATTCTCCCCAGTACGTCTCCCCGCTCCGAAAGCGTATTCCCCTCTGAAACGTTTTTCCTTTTCTGTTTTATTTAAATCAGTTTTGACCACAACTTTGACTGCCTATAACTTTTTAAATATAACTCCAAATGAGTTGATTATTTTTCCTACCTTCCTCAAATTTGATCTAGTTTATTTTAATATTTATTTGAAAATTTTCCAAAACAACTTTTTGTACTTTTTTGAAATGTGTGTTGATTCATATATTTCTTTTTCAAAAAAATAGGATTTTTGGAGAGACTTTCAAAGATTTTGGAGAACACCTCACCCCTCCACAACATCAAGGCAAGCATCTTGAACCCTGGCATAATATATTTTGATGTGTTGGTTGACACATTTATAACACCACCTCATTCCGGTGGAATTGATATTTCATGTGACATGATCATTTGCATGGAAGCATATCAACGATTTCCTTGCTATTGGAAATGAAAATGATTGTGGTGGTAATCATCCTCATGTTCCTTGCATGCATATCAGAAAGGAATCCGGGAAAGCCTCGACCTTGGGTAGGCGTGAGCTTGTTGCCGGCCCTCGTCGGGACGGTTATGTCCGGTATGGCATGGTAAGGTACATTGAGTGGAGATTTCTTCAATTGTATTATATTTGATATACATGTCATGCAGGGAACTTATGAACCTCCTGAGTCGACCGCAGATCGAGTCTTGTTCCAGTAACCCCCATACTTGCCTCGTGCTACCACTCGTCCCTGCCGCAGGTAGGGTACGGTTCAGTAAGTTGTCAACCCCTTCCCAGCACACACCGTACAGAGAGGCCATGGTGGAAGATATCGGTTGGAGCCGGTAGGCATGCCACCTGGTCAGGGGGCATGGGTGTTTCCGGTTGGGACCGAGAGGGGAGGCCACCCCTTAGGGCGCGCGATATAAATTTGATCCCATGCTACGCGAGGTTGTAGCCTGCCCACTTAGAGTTTTGCTTGACAAGTGTCGTGGGTGATTCCAGACACCGATGAGTTAAGCTGGTGTGTGCAAGCTAGGCGTGTTTTCAACTAAAAGACCGAAGACGGAATTAGTCCCGATGGACTAAAGGAATCCGTTACTCGTGGGTAAAGAGTACACCCTCTGCAGAGATTAAACCTATTCGAATAGCCGTGTCCATGGTTAAGGACTACAGTCTGGGATGGGTCAAGTGTCGGTCTTAGTGTCGGTCTTCGAAGGTGAAATTGTTAAACCAGAACGGGAATTACTACTTGTGACTTGTGATGATTATGATTATTACTATTGTTGACTAACCCATGATTATTATTGTTATCATCGAATATCTCTGGGATGGTTCTACCTCCGGGATATTCACTATGATTCATTTCTTTTAAAGCCCTTTCTGTGGTGTCGCGCAGGCGCCCGACTGTGGCATTTCTTTTGAAGCCCTTTCTGTGGTGTCGCGCAGGTGCCCGACTGTGGCATTTATTTTGAAGCCCTTTCTGTGGTGTCGCTCAGACGCCCGACTGTGGCATTTCTTTTGAAGCCCTTTCTGTGGTGTCGCTCAGACGCCCGACTGTGGCATTTCTTTTGAAGCCCTTTCTATGGTGTCGCTCAGACGCCCGACTGTGGTATTTATTATTCTGCATTTTCCGCTCGAGGAGTCTTTTAGACACTCGCTTGGCACCAGTATTTATTATTCTGCATTTTCCGCTCGAGGATTCTTTCAGACACTCGCTTGGCGCCAGTATTTATTATTCTGCATTTTCCGCTCGAGGAGTCTTTCAGACACTCGTTTGACACCAGTATCTATTATTCCGTACTTTCCACTTGAGGAGTCATTCAGACCCTCGCTTGGCGCACAGTATTCATTACCTCCATGTGGCCTTTGCATAAATTTCCGGTTGCATGTGAATGACCTGTTTGCATACATCAAGACAATCATTTTATGACTAATTAAGTGAGTGTATGGATGTTGCAAAGCATGAGCATCAACGATTATATTATACCCGTGTTCTTAATGTTTGCGAGTACATTCAAAGTACTCACTGGCTTGTCCCTGGCTATTGTCTTGGCCAGATTGCTTGCTTGGAGAGGAGCGTTGCGACGACCGCCTCGGAACCTGCGCAGCGGTGATAGCAGCCTCGTGAAGATAGGAGTTATCCAGGTCAGCTGTTCCCGTGGGGAATGGAGTCCCACAACCGTGGTGATCCACAAACCGCTTCCGCCCTCAACCACTAGAAACCATTTGTTGTACTCATAGGCCACAATGGTCTTGTACTTCATATTTTGTACCTTTGCTTGGAATTTCTGTAACAAGTTGGTGCCTCATCAGCTAACAGTAATCCTGGGGCTGATGAGCTCGACGGCCATTTTCCGGAATTTAATGTCTGGAAAACCGGTCGCGACAACTCCATTCGTGAAAATGTTCAAGATGGAGACATAGAGATTTGTAAAGTGCACACGGATCTGAATGTCACAGATCCGTTGACTAAACCTCTCCCTAAGGCAAAACATGATCAGCACCAGAACTCTATGGGTGTTCGATTCATCACAATGTAACTAGATTATTGACTCTAGTGCAAGTGGGAGACTGTTGGAAATATGCCCTAGAGGCAATAATAAAAGCATTATTATTATATTTCCTTATTCATGATAATTGTCTTTATTCGTGCTATAATTGTGTTATCCGGAAATCGTAATACATGTGTGAATAACAGACAACAATATGTCCCTAGTAAGCCTCTAGTTGACTAGCTCGTTGATCGACGGATAGTCATGGTTTCCTGACTATGGACATTGGATGTCATTGATAATGAGATCACATCATTAGGAGAATGATGTGATGGACAAGACCCAATCCTAAACATAGCATAAGATCGCATAGTTCGTTTGCTAGAGTTTTCCAATGTCAAGTATCCTTTCCTTAGACCATGAGATCGTGTAACTCCCGGATACCGTAGGAGTGCTTTGGGTGTGCCAAACGTCACAACGTAACTGGGTGACTATAAAGGTATACTACGGGTATCTCTGAAAGTGTCTGTTGGGTTGACATGGATCGAGACTGGGATTTGTCACTCCGCTTGACGGAGAGGTATCACCGGGCCCTCTCGGTAATGCATCATCATAATGAGCTCAATGTGATCAAAGTGTTTGATCACGGGATCATGCATTACGATACGAGAAAAGTGACTTGCCGGTAACGAGATTGAACGAGGTATTGGGATACTGACGATCGAATCTCGGGCAAGTAAAATACCGATTGACAAAGGGAATCGTATACGGGATTAATTGAATCCTCGACATCGTGGTTCATCCGATGAGATCATCGTGGAGCATGTGGGAGCCAACATGGGTATCCAGATCCCGCTGTTGGTTATTGCTCGAGAGCCGTCTCGGTCATGTCTGCATGTCTCCCGAACCCGTAGGGTCTACACACTTAAGGTTCGGTGACGCTAGGGTTGTGAAGATATGTATGTGCAGTAACCCGAATGTTGTTCGGAGTCCCGGATGAGATCCCGGACGTCACGAGGAGTTCCGTAATGGTCCGGAGGTAAAGAATTATATATAGGAAGTGCTATTTCGGCCATCGGGACAAGTTTCGGTGTTATCGGTATTGTACCGGGACCACCGGAGGGGTCCCGGGGGTCCACCAGGTGGGGCCACCTGCCCCGGTGGGCCACATGGGCCTTAGGGGGTGCGCCTTGGCCTGCATGGGCCAAGAGGAATCAGCCCCAAAGGGGCCCATGCGCCTAGGGTTCCAAAAGGGAGGAGTCCTGGTGGTGGAAGGCACCTCCTAGATGGCTTGGGGGGAGGGAAACCTCCCTGGCCGCCACCCCCCTTGGGAGATCAGATCTCCCAGGGCCGGCGCCCCCCCAGAGGCCTATATAAAAGGGGGGAGGGGAGGGGGGCAGCCGCACCCTTTGCCCTGGCGCCTCCCTCTCCCTCTCCAACACATCCTCCTCCTCCGTAAGAGCTCGGCGAAGCCCTGTCGGAGTACTGCGGTTCCACCATCACCACGCCGTCGTGCTGCTGCTGGAGCTTTCTTCCCCAACCTCTCCTTTGCCTTGCTGGATCAAGAAGAAGGAGACGTTACGCTGACCGTACGTGTGTTGAACGCGGAGGTGCCGTGCTTTCGGTGCTAGGATCTCCGGTGATTTGGATCACGGTGTGTACGACTACATCATCCCCGTTCGTTGAACGATTCCGCTCGCGATCTACAAAGTGGTATGTAGATGCAATCTCTCTCTCCCATGACTCGTTGCTAGATGAACTCATAGATGGATCTTGGTGAAACCGTAGGAAAATTTTTAATTTTCTGCAACGTTCCCCAACAGTAACACCTTGAGCAAGATGACATGATGTAGAGGGATAAACTCAAGTAATATGGTATAAACCCCATCTTTTTACCCTTGATGGCAACAATACAATATGTACCTTACTACCCCTTCTGTCACTAGGTGAGGACACCGCAAAATTGAACCCAGAACTAAGCACCTCTCCCATTACAAGAAAAACCAATCTTGTTGGCCAAACCAAATCGATAGTTCGAAGAGAAATACAAATATATCTTAATCATGCATTAAAGAGTTCAGATAAGACTCAAATAATATGCATAGATAATATGATCATAAACTCATAGTTCATCGGATCTCAACAAACACACCGCAAAAAGTATTACATCGAATAGATCTCCAAGAACATCGAGGAGAACCTTGTATTGAAGATCAACGAGAGAGAAGAAGCCATCTAGCTACTAGCTATGGACCTATAGGTCTGTGGTAAACTACTCACACATCATCGGTAGGGCAATAGGGTTGATGTAGAAGCCCTCCGTGATCGAATCTCCCTCCGGCAGATCGCGTGAAAAAGGCCCCAAGATGGGATCTCACGAGAACAGAAGCTTGCGGTGGCGGAAAAGTATTTTGGTGGACGCTTCTGGTGGTTTGGGAATTTATAGTGCAAAGATTAGGGTTGAAGGACTCCCGAGGGGCCCGCAAGCCCTCAGGGCGCCCCCCTGGGGCGCGCCTAGCAGGCTTGTGGCCTCCTCGAAGATCTTCTGACCCCCTCTCTAAGCTTTGTGGATGTCTTCTGGTCCAAGAAAAATTATTGCGAAAGTTTCATTCCGTTTGGACTCCGTTTGATATTCCTTTTCTATAAAACTCAAAAACAAGGAAAAAACAAAAACTGGCACTGGGTTGTAGGTTAATAGGTTAGTCCCAAAAATAATATAAAATAGCATATTAATGCAGATAAAGCATCCAAGATAGATAATATAATAGCATGGAACAAGCAAAAATTATAAACACCAAAAATACATTTCCGCCGGCGCAAGCTTCTGTTCCCATGAGATCCCATCTTGGGGCCTTTTCGGCACTCTGCCGGAGGGGGATACGATCACGGAGGGCTTCTACATCAACCTTGCTTCCCTTCCGATGATGTGTGAGTAGATTACCACAGACCTACGGGTCCATAGCTAGTAGATGGATGACTTCTTCTCTCTCTTTGATCTTCAATACAATGTTCTCCTCAATGTTCTAGGAGATCTATTCGATGTTATCTTCTTTTGTAGTGCATTTGCTGAGATCCAATGAATTGTGGATTTATGATAAAATTATCTATGAATATTATTTGAGTCTTCTCTGAACTCTTTTATGCATGATTAAGATAACTTTGTATTTCTCTCTGAGCTATTGATTTGGTTTTGCCAATTAGATTGATTTATCTTGCAATGGGAGAGGTGCTTTGTGATGGGTTCAGTCTTGCGGTGTCCTCACCAGTGATAGTAGGGGTAGCGAGGCACGTATTTGTATTGTTGCCATTAAGGATAAAAAGACGGGGTTTATACCATATTGATTGGATCTATCCCTCTACATCATGTTATCTTTCTTAAGGCATTACTCCGTTCTTGTTAACTTAATACACTAGATGCAGATGCAGGACTAGATGCATGCTAGATAGCGGTTGATGTGTGGAGTAATAGCAGTAGATGCAGGCAGGAGTCGGTCTACTTGTCACGGACGTGATCCCTATATTCATGATCATTTCCTTGGATATCGTCATAACTTTGCACTTTTCTATCAATTGCTCAACAATAACTTGTTTACCCACCATATGCGTTTTTCAAGAGAGAAGCCTCCAGTGAAAACTATGGCCCCCGGGTCTATTCTCGTCATATTATTTTCAGATCTATAAAACCAAAAAACCCAAAAATACCTTACTGCAATTTATTTATCTTTATTTTATTTTGTACTTTTATTTATCTTTTATACCTATCTCTATCAGATCTCATCCTTGCAATTAACCATGAAGGGATTAACAACCCCATTTTCGCATTGGGTGCAAGTATTTGTTTGTTTATGTAGGTGCAACTATTGGAGACTTGTGTGTTCCTCCTATTGGATTGATACCTTGGTTCTTAACTGAGGGAAATATTTATCTCTACTTTGCTGCATCACCCTTTCCTCTTCAAGGGAAAACCAACACAAGCTCATGAAGTAGCGGGAAGAATTATGGCGCCGTTGTTGGGGAGGATCTACATCAAGCCTAGCAAGTACCTATCATAAACTCTCATCTCTTGCACTTACATTATTCATCATTTACCTCTCGTTTCCCTTTCCCCCACTTCTAAAGTGTTTTAAAAAAACACAAAAATATTTGCCTTTTTATTCGCCTTCTTTCCCTTCATCTTTCTGTTTGCTTTTTGTTTGCTTGTGTGCTAGATTGCTTGCTTTTCCATCATGTCTCAATCTAAAGGTCTTGATTTTTACCATAGAAAGTCGGAAGAAATTGAAAATAACGTAAAAGGCTTCATGTCTTTACAATTTGAGCATAATAGTTTCTTTAGGAACGAACGTAAAGAAAAAAATAATATGATTGAATATATCAATAAAGAGCTTGATGATGTTAATAATGAAGTTATTGGTCTTAAATCTCGACTCGTTCATATTTTAAATTTAGTAGGCCAAATTTCCGATAAACAAACTACGTTAATAAATAGGATGGCTGCGAAACCCGAACCTTTGAATCATGACGAAGATCTGAAAGTGATTGGTGCGAATCCTATTGAATCTTTGTTCGGTAATATAAAACTTCATGAAAAAGGGATTGGAGATGAGTCAACTTTAGCTAGAAGGCGTCCAATAATTTGGAGGGTGAATATCTTAATGAAAAATTTGATAAAAGTGGGATTGGCGAGGTTAAAACTTTAACTAGTGATGGGACCACTCTTTTGGATTTCAAGGACTTAAATTATGATAATTTTTCTTTGATAGATTGTATTTCCTTGTTGCAATCCATGCTTAATTCACCTCATGCTTATAATAAAAATAAAGCTTTTACTAAACATATCGTTGATGCTATGATGATTTTTTTTGAAGAAAAAATAGAGTTGGAAGTTTCAATCCCTAAAAAGCTTTATGATGAACGGGAACCTACTAAAATTAATATTAAATATTATGAGTGCAATGCTTTGTGTGATTTGGGTGCTAACGTTTCCACTATTCCAAAAACTCTATGTGACGTGCTAGGTTTCCATAAACTTGATGATTGTTCTTTGAATTTGCACTTAGCGGACTCCACTACTGAGAAACCTATTGGAAGGATTAATGATGTTCTTATTGTTGCAAATAGGAATTATGTTCCCATGGATTTTATTGTGCTTGATATGGATTGCAATTCACATGCCCTAATATTCTTGGTAGACCTTTCCTTAGAATGATTGGTGCAATTATTAATATGAAAGAAGGAAACATTAGATTTCAATTTCCGTTAAGGAAGGGCATGGAACATTTTCCAAGAAAGAAAATTAAGTTGCCATATGAATATATTATGAGGGCTGCTTATGGATTGAGAACCAAAGATGACAATACCTAGATCTAAGCATTATGCCTAGCTAGGGGCGTAAAACAATAGCGCTTGTTGGGAGGCAAGACAATTTTTGTTTTTGCTTCTGTTTTTCAATAAATACACATTATACTACTATTATGATTGTGTCTAAGAGTTTTAATTAGTGTTTGTGCCAAGTAGAGCCTTTGGGATGGCCTATGGTGATAGTTCATTTGGTTTTGCTGAAAAACAGAAACTTTTTCACTCAGTGCTGGAATTTTGTAAGTTCACAGAAACTTGCTTTCGATTTAAATTTTTTACACAATATTTATATACAAAATTCCCAGGTTGTCCTAATTTTTCAGAATTTCTAGAGTTACATAAGTATACAAAATTTCTAGATTGCTACAAACTTTTATGTTTTTGACAGATTATGTTTTCTATGTGTTGTTTGCTTATTTTGATGAATCTATGTGTAGTATCGGGGGGGGGGGGGGTATGAGCCATGGATAAGTTAGAATACAGTAGATATAACACCAATATAAATTTAGAATGAGTTCAAAACAGTACCTAAAAGTGGTGATTTGCTTTATTATACTAACGGAGCTCACGAGTTTTCTATTGAGTTTTGTATTGTAAAAATTTCAAGTTTTGGGTGAAATTTGATGGACTACGAAGTAAGGAGTGGCAAGAGCTTAAGCTTGGGACGACCAAGGAACCCCAAGGTAATATTCAAGGACAACCAAGCATCTAAGCTTGGGGATGCCCGGGATGGCATCCCCTCTTTTGTCTTCAATCCATTGATAAAATTACCTGAGGCTATATTTTTATTCACCACATGATAGGTGTTTTGCTTGGAGCGTCCTATATTATACGAGTCTTTGCTTTTTAGTTTGCCACAATCATCCTTTCTGTACACACCTTTTGAGAGGGACACACATTAATCATGAATTTATAAGAATACTCTATGTGCTTCACTTATATTTTTTGAGATAGGAAGTTGCTCTAGTGCTTCACTTGTATCTTTTCAGAGCACGACGGTAGTTTTATCTTGAAGAAAGTTATGAACTCTCATGCTTCACTTGCATTATTTTGAGTGTCCTAAAAATAGTATGGCAATTTGCTTAGGTTATGAGTTTAGTCCTAATATGATGGGTATTCAAGAGGGATATAATAAAAACTTTCATGAAGATCATTGAATATATGAGAAGTTTGATTCCTTGCATTTGTTTTGAGATATAAAGATGGTGATATTAGAGTCATGCTAGTAAGTAATTGTGGATTAGTAAGAATATTTGTGTTAAAGTTTGTGATTCCCGAAGCATGCGCGTATTGTCTCCCGTTATGCGATGAAGTTGGAGCATGATTTATTTTTTATTATATTACTTATGAGTGGCGGACGAGGACGATGATGGAAATATGCTCTAGAGGCAATAATAAAGTTTTTATTATTATATTTCCTTATTCATGATAAAGGTTTATTATTCATGCTAGAATTGTATTGACCAAAAACTTAAATACATGTGTGGATACATAAACAAATACTGTCTCTAGTGAGCCTCTACTAGACTAGCTTGTTGATCAAAAGATGGTTAAAGTTTCCTAACCATATACATGAGTTGTCCTTTGATAACGCGATCTCATCATTAGGAGAACGATCTGATGGACAAGACCCATCCGTTAGCTTAGCATACGATCGTTCAGTTTATTGCTACTGCTTTCTTAAATGCCAAATACATGTTCCTTCGACCATGAGATCATGCAACTCCCGGATACCGAAGCAATGTCTTGTGTGCTATCAAACATCACAACGTAAGTGGGTGATTATAAAGATGCTCTACAGGTATCTCCGAAGGTATCTGTCGAGTTAGCATGGATCGAGATTGGGATTTGTCACTCCGAGTATCGGAGAGGTATCTTTGGGCCCTCTCGGTAATACACATCATAAGAAGCTTGCAAGCAAAGTGACTAAGGAGTTAGTTATGAGATGTTGTATTACGGAACGAGTAAAGAGACTTGTCAGTACTGAGATTGAACTAGGTATATATGGAGATACCGACGATCGAATCTTGGGCAAGTAACATACCGACAGATAAAGGGAATTACGTATGTTGTCATAAAGGTTCGACCAATAAAGATCTTCATAGAATATGTAGGAACCAATATGGGAATCCAGGTTCCACTATTGGTTATTTACTGGAGAGGTGTCTCGGTCATGTCTACATCATTCTCGAACCCATAGGGTCTGCACACTTAACGTTCATTGACGATATAATATAATATGAGTTATGTGATTTGGTGACCCAATGTTGTTCGGAGTCCCAAATAAGATCGCGGACATGATGAGGAGCTTCGGAGGTAAATATTGATATATAGGACGACACTATTTGGTCACCGGAAAGGTTTCGAAATGTACCGGGTAATCATCGGATCACCAGAAGGGGTTCCGGGAAGCCCCGGGAGGTTAATGGGACATACGGGCCAAACGAGGGGAGCACACCAGCCCGCAAGGGGCTGGCGCCCCCCTCCTATGGCCGCAGGACTTGGGGAGAAAAGGAAGGGGGAGTCGGCCTCCCCCTTCCTTCCCTCTCCTCCCCTGTCCTTCCCCCGTGTGGAAATAAGGAAGGGTGCGCCATAGGGCAGACGCCCAAGGGGGCCGGCCGGCCACCTTGGGACGCACCCTGGCTGCCTCCCCTCCCCCACCTATATATATGAGAGGTAGGGGGTGCCACACACCCACGACAATCCCTAGGCCATGTGCAGCTCCCCTCTCCATAGTCTCATCCTCCGTCTAGTTTTTCTGCAGTGCACGACGAAGCCCTGCGGGAACAAGTGCACCACCACCGTCACCACGCCATCGTGTTGCCGGAACTCATCTACTAGTTCGCCCATATTGCTAGATCAAGAGAGCGAGGACGCCATCAAGCTAAACGTGTGCTGAACGCGGAGGTGCCGTACATTCGGTGCTTGATCGGTTGGATCATTGTCGGAGTAAATGACCACGGGTAGCCTAGCCGGTTCCCCCTGGTACTTCAGAAAAATTACAAACCATTTCCAGCCTTCAAGACCCAAGGCGTGGGGCCGTCTTCCCTCAGCCGGCTACCACTCAGAGCGGCTGGACGAAGGCGGCCCTGCCTCAAGACCTCCCAAAAGAAAACCCCAAGAAGGCCGGCTCCAAGAGGCCGGTCACGAGAGGGCCAGCTCCCAGAAGCCGGCCACAAGAGGGCCGCCTCCCAGAAGCTGACCCCCAACCAGCGGCCAAGACCGTGCCCTCAAAGTCTACACCCACATAACGGTGACGAGACGGGGTGAGGGAGTCCTGGATTAGGGGGTGTCTGAATGGCCGGACTATACCTTCAGCTGGACTCCTGGACTATGAAGATACAAGATTGAAGACTTCGTCTCGTGTCCGGAAGGGACTTTCCTTGGCGTGGAAGGCAAGCTTGGCGATGCGGATATTTAGATCTCCTACCATTGTAACCGACTTTGTGTAACCCTAACCCTCTCCGGTGTCTATATAAACCGGAGGGCTTTAGTCCGTAGGACAACATACAACAATCATACCATAGGCTAGCTTCTAGGGTTTAGCCTCCTCGATCTCGTGGTAGATCTAGTCTTGCACTACCCATATCTTCAATATTAATCAAGCAGGACGTAGGGTTTTACCTCCATCGAGAGGGCCCGAACCTGGGTAAAACTTCGTGTCCCTTGTCTCCTGTTACCATCCGCCTAGACGCACAGTTTGGGACCCCCTACCCGAGATCCGCCGGTTTTGACACCGACATTGGTGCTTTCATTGAGAGTTCCTGTGTGTCGTCGCTTTTAGGCCCGATGGCTCCTCCGATCATCAATAGCGATGCAGTCCAGGGTGAGACTTTTCTCCCCGGACAGATCTTCATCTTCGGCGGCTTCGCACTGCGGGCCAATTCGCTTGGCCATCTAGAGCAGATCGAAAGTTACGCCCCTGGCCATCAGGTCAGATTTGGAAGTTTAAACTACACGGCTGACGTCCGGCGGGACTTGATCTTCGACAGATTCGAGCCACGGCCGAGTGCGCCGCATTGTCACGATGGGCATGATCTAGCTCTGCCGCCGAACAGTGCCCTGGAGGCCGCGCACGCATCGGTTCCGACCCTTGATTCGGAACCAACTGCGCCGATCGAGGACGAGTGGTTGGAAGCCGCCTCGGGGGCTGTGATCCCAACGGCGATCGAGCCAAACACCAGCCCCGCACTCCACAAGGCCCGTGACTCCGTGGGGCCGGACTCCTCACCGGACTTCAAGCCCTCCGCGCCCCTGTCGATCGAATCCGATTGGGCGCATATCATGGAGTTTACCGCCGCGGACATCTTTCAACAGTCGCCCTTTAGCGATATTCTGAAGTCATTAAAGTCTCTCTCTTTATCAGGAGAGCCCTGGCCGAACTGCGGTCAGCAAGGTTGGGATACGGACGAGGAAGAAATTCAAAGCCCACCCGCCACCCACTTTGTAGCCACTGTCGATGATTTAACCAACATGCTCGACTTCGACTCCAAAGACATCGACGGTATGGATGCTGATGTAGGAGACGACCAAGAACCAGCACCTATAGGGCACTGGAAAGCCACCTCGTCGTATGACATATACATGGTGGATACCCCAAAAGAAGGAGATGGCGATGGAACAGCGGGGGATGACCCCTCCAAGAAACAGCCTAAGCGCCGGCTTCAGGGGCGCCGCTCTAAATCCCGCCAAAGCAAAAACGGTTATTCCGGCACAGGAGATAATAATACTCCGGATAGCGTCGAAGAACACCCCCTCCAGCAAGATTCAGCGCAGGAGGATGGAGAGGCCAGCCCTCACGAGAGAGCGGCAGACAGAGAGGTCGAGGATGATAATTATATGCCTCCCTCCAAAGACAAGGCAAGCCTCGACGACGACGAATTCGTCGTGCCAGAGGATCCCGTCGAACAAGAGCATTTCAAACGCAGGCTTATGGCCATGGCAAGCAGCCTCAAGAAAAAACAGCAATAGCTTAGAGCTGATCAAGATTTGCTAGCCGACAGATGGACTAAAGTCCTTGCGGCCGAAGAGTATGAACTCGAACGCCCCTCCAAGAGCTACCCAAAGCGCAGACTGCTACCCCGATTAGACGAGGAAGCCCCTAAACCTACATCACCAGCGCATGACACAGCCGATCGGCCACCTCGTGGCCGAGACAGAGAGGCCTCTTGGCCCTCCACTCAAGCCGCACCCCGGCGTCGTTCAAAACATTTTAAGGCACGGGAAAATGCGCCAGACCTGCGAGACATATTGGATGACAAGGCAAATCAAACAAGATCGATCTATGGATCGCGCGGGCGCCCCACGGCACGTGACAGTGATCGCCACTCCGGATATAATAAATCCGGCCGGGCCGAACACAATAGACAAAGCTCATTTGAGCTGCGTCGTGATATAGCCCAATACAGAGGCGCCGCACACCCCCTATGCTTCACAGATGATGTAATGGATCATCAAATCCCTGAGGGTTTCAAACCCGTGAACATCGAATCATACGATGGCACAACAGATCCGGCGGTATGGATCGAGGATTATCTCCTTCATATCCACATGGCCCGCGGCGACGATCTACACGCCATCAAATACCTCCCACTCAAACTCAAGGGACCAGCTCGGCATTGGCTTAACATCTTGCCAGCAGAATCAATCGGGTGTTGGGAGGACCTGGAAGCCGCATTCCTCAAATATTTCCAAGGCACCTATGTGCAACCACCAGACGCCGATGACCTAAGCCACATAATTCAGCAGCCATAGGAATCGGCCAGGAAATTCTGGACACGGTTCCTAATAAAGAAAAACGAAATAGTCGACTGTCCGGACGCTGAGGCCCTAGCAGCCTTCAAGCATAATATCCGCGACGAGTGGCTTGCCCGGCACCTTGGACAGGAAAAGCCGAAATCCATGGCAGCACTCACGACGCTCATGACCTGCTTTTGCGCGGGAGAAGACAGCTGGCTAGCTTGTAGCAATAACTTGACCAAGAGCCTTGGTAATTCGGACACCAAGGACAACAGTGGAAGGTCGCGTCGGAACAAGCAAAAGCACCGCGTTAACAGCGACAACAACGAGGATATGGTAGTCAATGCCGGATTCAGAGGATATAAATCCGGTCAGCGGAAAAAGCCATTCAAAAGAAATACTCAGGGCCCGTCCAGTTTGGACCGAATACTCAACCGCTTGTGCCAGATACATGGCACCCCCGAAAAGCCAGCCAATCACACCAACAGAGGTTGTTGGGTGTTCAAGCAGGCAGGCAAGCTAAATGCCGAGAATAGAGACAAGGGGCTGCGTAGCGATGACGAGGAGGAGCCCCGGCCGCCGAACAACAGTGGACAGAAGGGTTTTCCCCCACAAGTGCGTACGGTGAACATGATATACGCAACCCACATCCCCAAGAGGGAGCGGAAGCGTGCGTTAAGGGACGTGTATGCGATGGAGCCAGTCGCCCCAAAGTTCAACCCGTGGTCCTCCTGCCCGATCACCTTCGATTGAAGGGACCACCCCACTAGCACCCGTCATGGAGGATTCACCGCATTGGTTCTAGACCCAATTATTGACGGATTTCATCTCACAAGAGTCCTTATGGATGGCGGCAGCAGCCTGAACCTGCTTTACTAGGATACAGTGCGGAAAATGGGCATAGATCCCTCGAGGATTAAGCCCACCAAAACGACCTTTAAAGGCGTCATACCAGGTGTAGAGGCCAACTGTACAGGCTCAGTCACACTTGAAGTGGTCTTCGGATCCCCGGATAATTTCCAAAGTGAGGAGTTAATCTTCGACATAGTCCCATTCTGCAGTGGCTATCACGCACTGCTCGGGCGAACCGCATTCACAAAGTTCAATGCAGTGCCGCACTACGCATACCTTAAGCTCAAGATGCCAGGCCCTCGAGGAGTAATCACGGTCAATGGAAACACCGAACGCTCCCTCCGAACGGAGGAGCACACGGCGGCCCTCGCAGCGGAAGTACAAAGCAGCCTCTCAAGGCAGCTCTCCAGTCCGGCCGTTAAACGTCCGGACATTGTCAAGCGCGCCCGCAGTATCCTACAACAAGACTGCCTGGCACGTTCCGAGCAGGCGTAGCAACGCGGCCCCAACCACAGCCCTCGCGAACTAGCGAAACCAGTGCTTCGCGTACATAACTACGCTCTCGAAATACCATGGGCACAGGGGGAGGGGCACCATCACGACATGCCCGAAACACGGCTTAAACCGCACTAGGGGCTGCCGATTTCTTTATTTCATCTTACTTTTAGGACTCCATACTTCAGAAGATCTGTTCGGCAATCCAACTGCCGCACAAGCGATGCAAGGACCAGGGAAGTAGAAAAGCTACGCCACATTATAGAATTCCTAGGTGGTCTCTATCACAAGCAGTATACCTGTTTTGCATACTATTCCGCAGCCTGCCCCTGGAAAGGACATGTTAAATAGTCCCGCTTTTGCTTATCACACTATTTGTATCGTTCTGCTTCGATCGCAGTCTTTCTATAAATAATGCATAGCTTTTGTCTATTTTTGCATTACTCTTTTTTACAAATATATGTTCATTAATGACATGTTACACCCGTACACTTTGGTACGGTCAATACGCCAGGGGCTTCAGTACCCCCCTCATATGGTGTGAGAAGTCCGAACACTTTAACAAGTGCGGCACCCCGAACTTATAGCATTATATGCATCGGCTCCGAATCATGTCTTGGGTCAATAGTTGGGTTTGCCCGGCTCCTATGTTTTGGTGCCTTACGTTTCGTTGTATCGGCTAAGGTAGCACTAGGGGAACTACTGCGATTGTGCCCCAGTTGAGCTGGGGGAGCACCTCAATAGAGAAAGCTAAAACTGACTGTCATGATGAAGCGAGAGACTGGTCGCTGTTTGAGAGGTTTTTCGAGTCCCTAAAGACTTATGCCGCTTAGAGCGAGGAGTCAGCTTTGTCCGGCCAAACGCGTGGATAGCGCCCCGACGGTCTTCCGAACACTAGGGACTTCACCGAAATTTAAAATTATAGAGTTCTATGGCTAAGTGAGAGTGTTCAAGCACTATAGTCCGATTGCCTTGTTCGTTGTGCTGAGCGCCTCCCTCGAAGGACCCAAACATGGGAAAAAGAGCGCTCAGGTTTATCTCGAACACCCCAGCACTAGTGGCATGGGGGCAGAAGCCGACGACTCACCATCTCTCAAATTTGATAAACGGCCGCACAGAAGGTAATATTTTAAATTCAAAACGCATTGTTTAAGCGCACATGAACAAGTTTTCAGCGCACAGGATAAAACGAGCGAGTTTACTCCAAAATTACATCCCTGGAACATTCATCCGCCATTAGGCGGGCACCCTTCAGAACATCCTTATAATAATTCTCGGGCTTGCGATGCTCTTTCCCCGGCGGTGGCCCGTCCCTCACAAGCTTCTTAGCATCCAGCTTGCCCCAGTGCACCTTAGCACGGGCAAGGGCCCTACGGGCACCTTGGATGCAAACGGAGCGCTTGATGACTTCGAGCCTTGGACAGGCCTCCACCAGCCGCCGCACTAGCCCGAAGTAGCTCCCAGGCAGAGCCTCTCCAGGCCACAGCCGAACTATGAGGCCCTTCATGGCCTGTTCGGCCGCCTTGTGGAGCTCGACCAGCTGCTTCAGCTGGTCGCTCAGGGGCACTGGGTGTCCGGCCTCAGCATACTGAGACCAGAACACCTTCTCCGTCGAGCTTCCCTCCTCGGCTCGATAGAATGCGGCGGCATCGGACACGCTGCGAGGAAGATCTGCGAATGCTCCTGGAGAGCTCCGGATTCGGGTAAGTAACAAGAAGCTCACTTTCACATGTTTGCTTTGCATAAAGAATGCCTTACCCACCGCTATCTTTTTCACCGCATCCAACTCCTGGAGGGACTTCTGGGATTCGGCCTTGGCAGACTTGGCATTTTCAATAGCCGCCGCGAGCTCGGACGCTCGCGTCTTTGAGTCAAACTCCAAACTCTCATGTTTTTCCATGAGAACTCGGAGCTCTTGCCGCACCTCTCCAACTTGCGCCTCATAATTCTCCCGCTCGGTGCGCTCCGGGGCCGCTCTCTTCTCGGCCTCGGCCAGCGCTTGCTTGAGGGTCGCCACCTCAGTTGTGGCCCCTACAATAACCATGTTAATCCTATCATATTTTTGCAATTGTACTTTTATATTTTCTTTTATTTTTCTAGAAGGTATCTCTTACCTTCTTTCTCCTCGAGCTGCCGCTTGGCAAGGCCGAGCTCTTGCTCGGACCGCTCGAGGCCCTGCTTCAGTGTGCCCACCTCCACAGTCAGTGCGGCGGTCGCCAGCAGCGAAGCCTGCATACGCATATTGACTCTTTTTCTGTTAGACTACTGCGAATTTTATTAGATCCTCTATTCGGCTTTTCTTTCCGAACGCCAAACAGAGCATCAGGGGCTACTGTCTATGTGGTAATATTTTTTACATATTCTGTACTTACCTCGAAGCCTGTTAGAAGGCTGGCACAAGCTTCAGTCAGTCCGCTCTTGGCAGACTGAACCTTCTGGATCACCGCACTCATAATAGTGCGGTGCTCGTCATCGATGCAGGCGCCGTTAAGCACCTCCAGCAGATTGTCCGGCGCCTCCGGTTGGACGGGGGCCGCCGGCTCAGTAGGCTTGCTCCTCTTGGAAGGAGTTCACCTACCGCGGCCCGGAACCGTTGACGATTCCGGTGCGGTGTCCGGCTCAAAGCCGGACTTGGAGCCCTGGGGGGTTTTATCCCCTTTACTCCTGGAGTCCGGGAGGTCTCCTTGTGGCGCCTCTAGGACCACCTCCTCCTGGCTTGGAACCTGTTGGGACAACACTTCGCGTCGTCCGTAGGGCGGGGGGAGGTAGCCGTCGGAAGGGAGTTCACATCCGACGAATCCAGGGAGCTGCTCGACGACTCGTCGAGCCCGGCTTTGGGCGGACTGCATAGATATATTCGACATAAGGAAAGGCTGTGCAATAAAGGAATGCTATGAATTACTTGGGTGCCCGGATGCTTACGATTCCGCCGGACGCTTGGCCATGCGCGGTCACTCCTCTTCGTCGTTGTCGGCGTCGTTGGGGTTGTCCGGAGGAAGGGTCTTCCCCTTCTTGGACCCTTCGGCCTCCCCGGTCGGGGCGGCCTTCCTTTTATTTCCTCCCCCCGCTAGAGGGGGAGAGGTTTCTTCTTCCTCCTCCTTGTTTTCACAGGAGGAGTGCGTCTCGGATTCGTCAGATGATGAATCCGACACCTCCGGGCGCCGGGAACTCTTTCGAGTCCCCGTGGCCTTCTTCTTGGCCTTCTTCTCCGGCACCACGTAAGGTGCCGGAGCCAGCAGCTTTGCTAAGTGAGCATCGGCTGGGTCTTCAGGCAAAGGGGCCGGACAGTCGATCTGTTTGGACTTCGCCTGCCAATCCCGTCAAAGGAAAGGGAGTTTAGATCCCACATAGAGTCAAACTATGGAAAACCAACATCTTGTAAAAGGTAAAAATAGCTTACCACACTAGCGTGACGCTGCGGTGCTGAATCCACGGTCCTCGGAAGCGGATGCAGGAGCCTCGGCGCCTTTGAATAGCACCTTCCAGGCGTCTTCGTACGTTGTGTCGAAGAGCCTGCTCAGGGTTGGGTGTTGCGCCAGGTTGAACTCCCACAAATTGAAACCCCGTTGCTGACACGGGAGGATCCGGCGGATGAGCATAACCTGGACTACATTGACAAGCTTGATCTACTTGTTCACCAGGGTTTGGATGCATTTTTGCAGTCCGGATACTTCTCCTTGGTTGCCCCATGACAGGCCCGTCTCTTTCCAAGACGTGAGCCGCGTAGGGGGTCTGGACCAGAACTCGGGGGGCTGCGACCCACTCAGGGTCGCGCGGCTCGGTAATGTAAAACCACCCCGATTGCCACCCCTTCAGGGTCTCCACAAAGGAGCCCTCGAGCCATAGGACATTGGCTATCTTGCCCGCCATGGCACCTCCGCACTCCGCCTGGTTGTCGTGCACCACCTTGGGCTTGACGTTGAAAGTCTTGAGCCATAGGCCGAAATGGGGGTGGATGCAGAGGAAAGCCTCACACACGACGATAAACGCCGAGATGTTGAGGACGAGGTTCGGGGCTAGATCATGGAAATCTAGGCCATAGTAGAACATGAGCCCCCGGGCGAACGGGTGGAGAGGAAAGCCCAGTCCGCGGAGGAAATGGGGAAGGAATACTACCCTCTCATGGGGCCTTGGGGTGGGGAGGAGCTGCCCCTCTTCGGGAAGCCGGTGCGCGATGTCGTTAGACAAGTATCCGGCTTTCCTCAGTTTTTTGACGTGTCCCTCCGTAACAGAGGAGACCATCCACTTGCCTCCCGCTCCGGACATGGCTGGAGAAGGTTGAGGTGGGAAGTGCGGGCTTGGGCGCTGGAGCTCGAGTGCGCGCAAGATGGATAGGCAAAGGAGGAAGAAGGCGTAGGTAAAAGGGTGGATCCTTATCCCTTTATATGGGCGGATGCGGCTAAGCGTCCCCACCAGCCTGGTAAAACTCGCTTATCTCCCAAGCGCCGTGATAAATGGCGCGGTTGGGTTACCCACGTTCGTATTGATGAGAATCCCGTAAATGAGGGGACACGATCTCTGCTTTGACAAGACGTGCCAAGGAAACCGCCTCGCGAAATGCGCTGAGGTGGGGGAGTAAAAACAATTCGAATAAAGACTTGGCCGTGGTGTGATGTCACGCTACGGAATACGTCAGCAGATTAGATTTGTGTAAATATTATTCTCTCTATGGCTATATGTGGAAACTTATTTTGCAGAGTCGGACACTGTCTTTTGTGTTCAAAATCTTCTATGAAGAACCTGGAGGAGGAACCCGCCTTGCAATGCCGAAGACAATCCGCGCGCCGGCCTCGTCGTCATTGAAGCCTGGTTCAGGGGCTACTGAGGGAGTCCTGCATTAGGGGGTGTTCCGGACGGCCGGACTATACCTTCAGCCGGACTCTTGGACTATGAAGATACAAGATTCAAGACTTCGTCCCGTGTCCGGAAGGGACTTTCCTTGGCGTGGAAGGCAAGCTTGGCGATGCGGATATTTAGATCTCCTACTATTGTAACCGACTTTGTGTAACCCTAACCCTCTCCGTTGTCTATATAAACCGGAGGGCTTTAGTCCGTAGGACAACATACAACAATCATACCATAGGCTAGCTTCTAGGGTTTAGCCTCCTCGATCTCGTGGTAGATCTACTCTTGTACTACCCATATCATCAATATTAATCAAGCAGGACGTAGGGTTTTACCTCCATCGAGAGGGCCCGAACCTGGGTAAAACTTCGTGTCACTTGTCTCCTGTTACCATCCGCCTAGACGCACAGTTCGGGACCCCCTACCCGAGATCCGCCAGTTTTGACATCGACACGGGGCATGGCTACAGTAAAACCTGCCACCCCTGAATATCGGGACGCGCATGGCTACAGTGTGCCGTACAGGGTGGCCATCCCAGTCCGGCGCAGCACTGTTGCCACGTTGACCGTGACATCACCCAATGCATGCTATCAGAACGACCCAAGGGCGGCAGGCCCCAACAGATGATGAGATACCCGGAGGCGGCCAGGCCTCCCGTAGTCGGCCCGAGGTTGATCCGACTCCCAGTAGCCGGCTATTCCCTCCCCTCGAGGGACACGCCTCATTAAAAAGACAAGACATGGTAAGGCCACAGTGATGTGCCGCCCAACGGCGGCACCGCGGCCATGCTTACCACGACGAAGCCCACGTCACCAAGAGTAGGGCAACAGTAACCAGCCCCCGACAAGACCCTCAAGCGATGGGGCCAGCCTGTCGACCAGGAAGCCGGCAGCCGGTGGGCCCACCAGTCGGCAGGCCCCACCGGTCGGCGAAGAAGCCGGCAAGCGTAGACGCAGACAGCTGGGGCCCATGCCCAGCTGGATTACCATTGTACCCCCAGGGGGTAGGCCTATATAAACCCCCCGGGGCGCCCATGCATCGGGAGATCTTTTTCAGGAGTTTTAGACAACACATCGAGGGGAGAAGAAACCTAGCCTTGCCCTTCTTCTTCTTCCCTCCGAACAGCTCAAGGAGCAACCTTGTACACACTTTGCCATAGTGATCATGCGGAGACCCTGCAGAGCAGCTGTAGGGGTATTATCTCCACGGAGAGCCCCGAAGCTGGGTAAGATTCGCCGGCGTGCATGTCTTCGCCTTATCTCGTTTCCAGGCACCGGCGACATCTTATTGGCTCCCACAATGATAAGCCATCCGTTGGCATATGTCGCCCCAACCACCCAACATTTGGCGCCCACCTTGGGGCCAGGTGCACCGTCGTCCGGAGACCTGCTCTGGATGGGAACCCTCTTCCTTCCCCATGAGCGTAGCCAGCCTGGCTCGCCCAATGGCGCTTGCCCCGACGCACTGTGAGGCGTTGCTGACGCCTGCGCGGCGAGCTGCCTCGCCGATCTTATTGGCGAGGCTTGCATCTCCGACGAGCCCGCGTCTGACGCAGGCACTGGCTGCCACGAGAGCCACCTCGTCAGCCTCCTCGACCAACTTCACGTCTCCAACGAGCCTGCTGCGGACTTGGAGTCGGTTGGCTCCACCGACCCGATGCTTGTCGACTCAGACACAACATCGCTTGACGCCTTCCACACCAACGTAATCATCATCAATGACCCTCTTCCTCGAGCCGACAGCAGCGGCAGCGCCATCACCGAGGTACTGGTCATCAGCCACGGCGCAGCCTCTGGCGGAAACGCCCACGACGCTGTGCAGACGGTGTTGCATGACTTGTCTGTGTTGGGGAACGTAGTAATTTCAAAAAAATTCCTACGCACACACAAGATCATGGTGATGCATAGCAACGAGAGGGGAGAGTGTTGTCTACGTACCCTTGTAGACCGAAGCGGAAGCGTTGACGCAACGTAGAGGAAGTAGTCGTACGTCTTCCCGGTCCAACCGATTCAAGCACCGTTACTCCGGCACCTCCGAGTTCTTGACACACGTACAGCTCGATGACGCAACCCGGGCTCCGATCCAGCAAAGCTTCGGGGAGGAGTTCCGTCAGCACGATGGCGTGGTGACGATCTTGATGTTCAACCGTCGCAGGGCTTCGCCTAAGCACCGCTACAATATGACCGAGGTGTAATATCATGGAGGGGGGCACCGCACACGGCTAAGGAACGATCACGAAGATCAACTTGTGTGTCATGGGGTGCCCCCTGCCCCCGTATATAAAGGAGCAAGGGGGAGGAGGTCGGCCCTAGGAGGGGCGCGCCAGGGAGTAGGATTCCTACTCCTAGTTGGAGTAGGTTTCCTCCTTTCCTAGTCCAACTAGGACAAGGGGGGAAAGGGGGGAAGAGGGGAAGGAAGGGAGAGGGGGGCCGCGCCCCAAACCCCTTGTCCAATTCAGACTGGGCTTGGGAGGGGCACGCGCCACCTCCTGGCTCCTTCCCACTAAAGCCCATTAAGGCCAATACCCGAACCACTCAAAACCTTTCCGATGTCCGAATATAGTCGTCCAATATATCGATCTTTATGTCTCGACCATTTCGAGACTCCTCGTCATGTCCCCAATCTCATCCGAGACTCTGAACTCCTTCGGTACATCAAAACTCATAAACTCATAATATAACTGTCATCGAAACCTTAAGCGTGCGGACCCTACGGTTCGAGAACAATGTAGACATGACCGAGACACGTCTCCGGTCAATAACCAGTAGCGGAACCTGGATGCTCATATTGGCTCCTACATATTATACGAAGATCTTTATCGGTCAGACCGCATAACATCATACGTTGTTCCCTTTGTCATCGATATGTTACTTGCCCGAGATTCGATCGTCGGTATCTCAATACCTATTTCAATCTCGTTACCGGCAAGTCTCTTTACTCGTTCCGTAATACATCATCTCGCAACTAGCTCATTAGTTGCAATGCTTGCAAGGCTTATGTGATGTGCATTACCGAGAGGGCCCAGAGATACCTCTCCGACAATCGGAGTGACAAATCCTAATCTCGAAATACGCCAACCCAACATCTACCTTTGGAGACACCTGTAGAGCTCCTTTATAATCACCCAGTTACGTTGTGACGTTTGGTAGCACACAAAGTGTTCCTCCGACAAACGGGAGTTGCATAATCTCATAGTCATAGGAACATGTATAAGTCATGAAGAAAGCAATAGCAACATACTAAACGATCGGGTGCTAAGCTAATGAATGGGTCATGTCAATCACATCATTCTCCTAATGATGTGATCCCGTTAATCAAATGACAACTCATGTCTATGGCTAGGAAACTTAACCATCTTTGATCAACGAGCTAGTCAAGTAGAGGCGTACTAGTGACACTCTGTTTGTCTATGTATTCACACATGTATTATGTTTCCGGTTAATACAATTCTAGCATGAATAATAAACATTTATCATGAAATAAGGAAATAAATAATAACTTTATTATTGCCCCTAGGGCATATTTCCTTCAGTCTGCCCCTATCCCGGCTGACGCCGACGCAGAAACGTTGGATGCACGCCGCCTCGCCCTCGTTGCGGAGGGCCAGAAGCTAGCTTCCATGAGACGCCTCACCGAGGCTCACCAACGTGAAGTCGACCGCGCAGCCTTCAGCACGCCACCTCTTGATGGGCCGAGCCGCGTTGGCGTCATCAAGAAACGCGGCGCGGCCATCGCCGACATGCTGGGAGCGGATCGCCCGGTTTACGCCACGCCTCTCGAGAACCTACGCGCTGCCCAGGCGGCCGTTGGCGAGGTGGATAAAGTGGGGCCCGACGAGCTCCCTTACATGACCAGACGCATCCAACATCTTATCGATGCGGCCGTGGAGCGGCATGAAGACGGCGTCCGCGCTGAAAGTCTCCCCCCGCGCCGAGAGCATGGTGCGACGTCACGAACACCGACGGCTGGCAACACCCATGCAAGGAAGGAAAAGGAGCCGGCTGTGAGTCGCAGCCGGACTCGAATCTCCATCGAGTGCGACGCGGAAGGCCGCCCTCGAGCTATGGAGCGGCGAGACAACCCGCCACCTCCTCCGCCTCGAGGGGAGAAATATCCCACACCACCGCCTGTCACGCATCCGACTCTCAGCGGCCGACTGGGTCGCCGCGAAGGAGTCGGCGAGAATGACACCCGCCACCGGATCTACCGCCTAGCGCGATCCCTGGCCCTGGAAGAATAAGATGATGTTGGCCCGCCTTGCTTCGGCCCCCGCATCCGCGACGAGCCCTTCCCCAAAGGGTTCTCGCTCCCAAGAGACACGCCCAAGTATAACGGCTCCGTGAAGCCGAAAGATTGGTTGATCGACTACTCCACAGCGGTTCGCATAGCAAACGGCAACAGGCGTGTTGCTGTGAAGTATGTCCCCCTCATGCTTCAAGGCACGGCGCGCACCTGGCTCAACAGCCTCAAGCCTTACAGCATCAACAGCTGGCTAGACTTCACAGAAGCCTTCGTCCGCAACTTCACCAACACCTACAAGCGGGCTCCCAAGCCCCGACAGCTCTCCTTGTGTATCCAAGGACCCCATGAGTCAACCCGCGACTACCTCACGCGTTGGGCCAAGCTCCGCAACTCCTGCGAAGGGGTGCACGAGGTTCAAGCCATATAGTACTTCACTGCCGGGTGTCGAGAAGGCACCCTCCTCAAGCATCGGCTCCTCTGTGACGAGCCGACTACCCTCGATGAGCTGCTAGTCATAGCAGATAAATACGCCACGGCCGACTCCTCCATGAAGACCGAGCTTCGAGTAGACGACTCCGGGAAGGTGCTCGCCCCGGGTCCCAAGACGCCGGCTGGAGACTCCAGCCGACGCCCGCACCACAACGACCACAAGCGCAAGGGTCCCGCGCCGCCTCCCACCAACCGGCAGGTGGCCGCGGTCGAAGACGGACCAGCCGAAGGGCGGCCCGCGCCCAAGAAACCGAAGGGCGGCAGGCCGGCTTGGCAGCCGACTTTCTCCTACGAGCAAGCACTTGACGCCCCTGCAAGTTCCACAGCGGCGCAAAGCCCTCCAACCATACGACCCAGAAATGCCACTGGCTCAAGCGAATCTCCCAGGGTGAGGGGATAGTACCGCCTCCACCTGCTGGTTAGCCGCCCCGGCCCCTCAGCAGTCGGCCGCTCGACCAGCAGTCGGAGCTGTTCAAGACGAGTTCCCCGATGAACATGCCGCCTACGTCGTTTTCACAAGCCAGCCGGAAGACCGACGTAGCCGGCGCCGACAACACCAAGAAGTCAATGCAGTCGCCTCCAGTAACCCTGAGTTCATGCACTGGTCAAAAAGGCCGATTAGCTGGAGCCAGGCCGATCACCCAGAGGTGATGCCGTCTCCCGGCTCTTATGCATTGGTCTTAGACGCCACCCTCGCCACGGAAAGGCGGGCTGCCCGGTTCTCCCGCGTGCTGATAGATGGCGGAAGCAGCATCAACATACTGTACTGTGACACCATGGAGAAGCTAGGCATCAAGACGAAGCAACTCATGCCCAGTCGGACCGTGTTCCATGGCATCATACCCGACCTGTCTTGTTCCCCAATCGGCAAGATCAAGATAGATGTCCTCTTCGGGGACAAGGATCATTTCCGCCGAGAAGCAGTGTGGTTTGAAGTGGTGGACCTGGAGAGCCCCTACCATGCATTGCTTGGCCGCCCTGCCCTGGCCAAGTTCATGGCTGTACCTCACTACGCCTACCTCAAGATGAAGATACCAAGCTCCAAGGGCATCATCACCATAACCGGAGACTACAGGAAATCCGCCGAGTGTGCATCAGCTAGGAGCCGGCTAGCCGAGTCCCTCGTTATTGCCGAGGAGAAGAAGATGTTGGATCGAGTCGTGGCCATGGCCGGCAAGCAGCCAGCCCTGTCCCCCGACCCTAAGGAGTGTGATGCCCAAGGTTCTTTCCTGCCGGCCAAAGAAACGAAGAAGGTGCCTCTGGACCCAGAGCACCCGGAAAGGTTTGCCACCATTGGGGCAAACCTGGACAACAAATAGGAAGGCGAGCTCGTCGATTTCCTCCGTGAGAATCGGGACATCTTTGCATGGTCCCCTAAGGACATGCCGGGTGTTCCGAAGGAATTCGCCGAGCACAAGCTACACGTCCGAGAAGGAGCAAAACCAGTCAAACAACCCCTTCGCTGACTGTCAGAGGAAAAGAGAAGAATCGTAGGATAGGAGATAGCCAGGCTTCTGGCGGCCGGCTTCATTATGGAAGTTTTCTTTCCAAAATGGCTTGCCAACCCGGTCCTCATACTGAAGAAGAACAACAAGTGGCGTATGTGTATAGACTACACGAGCCTCAACAAGGCCTGCCCCAAAGATCCCTTTGCGCTGCCAAGAATTGACCAAGTGATAGATTCCACAGCCGGATGCGAGCTGTTGTGCTTCTTGGATGCTTACTCAGGCTACCACCAGAAAAAGTTGGATCCAGCTGACCGCCTGAAAACCGCCTTCATCACACCATTCGGAGCTTTCTGCTACCTGACTATGACATTCGGCTTAAGAAATGCCGGTGCCACTTTTCAGCGTTTCATGCAGAAATGCCTCCTCAAGCAGCTCGGCAGAAATGCCCACGTCTACATAGACGACGTTGTGGTGAAGACGGAGAAGCGTGGCACCTTGCTGGAAGACCTCAAAGAGACATTAAACTTGCGCCGATTTCAGATCAAGCTCAACCCCGAGAAATGCATGTTCGGTGTACCAGCCGGCCAGCTTCTGGGCTTCCTGGTCTCCGAACACGGCATCGAGTGCAACCCAGTGAAAATCAAGGCCATAGAGAGAATGGAGATTCCAACCAAGTTACGAGACGTCCAAAAGTTCACCGGATGCCTAGCTTCCCTGAACCGCTTCATCAGCCGGCTCGGAGAGAAGGCTCTCCCCCTCTACCGACTCATGAAGAAGTCCACTCACTTCGAGTGGAATGACCAAGCAGACCAAGCTTTCCGCGAGCTAAAGAAGATACTGACCACGCCGCCTGTCTTGGCGGCGCCCACTGAGAAAGAGCCCATGCTCCTTTACATTGCCGCCACCAGCCGGGTGGTCAGCACTGTCATCGTGGTCCAGCGCCCAGAAGAAGGCCGAGCTCAGCTAGTCCAGAGGCCAGTATACTATTTGAGCGAAGTACTATCCACCTCAAAACAGAAGTAACCACACTACCAGAAGATGTGCTATGGTGTATACTTCGCCGCCAAGAAGCTCAAGCCCTACTTTCAAGAGCACCCCATCACGGTCGTGTGCACTGCACCGCTCGCCAAGATCATAGGCAGCCGGGATGCATCCGGCCGGGTGGCGAAATGGGCCATTGAGCTGCCCCCTACACGATCTTCTACCAGCCTCGCACCGCCATCAAGTCTTAAGCGCTGGCTGACTTCCTCGTCGACTGGGCCGAAACCCAGTACCTGCCGCCTGCCCCCGACTCCACTCATTGGCGGATGCACTTCGATGGATCCAAGATGCGCACCGGCTTAGTGGTCCAACAGTCATCTGGCGATTGGGACGCCAAGGACGCAAACATGGCGAGCTACCGCTTCCTCGTACGACAAATTAGTGGACATTTTGAAGGATGTGAGTTCCTCCACGTGCCACGAGCCAACAACGAGCAAGCAGATGCCCTGGCACAGATAGGCTCTACCCGGCAAGCTATACCAGTCGGCGTCTCCATGCGTCGCCTCCTCAAGCCATCCATCAAGCCGTCTCCAGAATCCGACTCCATCTTTGTGCCGCCTGACCCTGACACAGTCGGATCCGACTCAGGGAACTAGGTAGGCGGCTCGGGGACTCCGATAGGTGGCCCGAGGACTGCCATAGTCGAACCCGGCCCAAGAACTTCAGAACTCGGCCTGGGGACTACTGCAGTCGGCCCGGGGACTGCACCAACGCAGCAGGCGGTGGCCGACTCCAATTCTTCACCACCCAGCCCACCCGCCCTGGTCACAGCAACAGTTTTGACAATAGAAGAAGTCACAGCTCCATCATGGGCCCAACCCATCCTCAATTTCTTGGTATACAGAGAGTTACCACCTGATGAGATCTAGGCAAGACAAGTTCAACACCGAGCCGGAGCATACACAATAGTAAACCGAGAGCTCGTTAGGCGCAGCGTCACTGGAGTCTTCCAATGCTGCGTCGAGCCAGAGAAGGGCATTGCCATCCTCAAGGACATCCACCAAGGAGAATGCGGCCACCACGCGGCCTCAAGGTCACTCGTTGCCAAAGCTTCCCGCCACGGATTTTTCTGGCCGACTGCTTTGGACGACGCCAGAGTTAGTCAAACACTGCAAGGGGTGCCAAGTTTTCAGTTCCAAGCAACACCTGCCCTTCTGCACTAAATGTTGGAAATATGCCCTAGAGGCAATAATAAAAGCATTATTATTATATTTCCTTATTCATGATAATTGTCTTTATTCGTGCTATAATTGTGTTAACCGGAAATCGTAATACATGTGTGAATAACAGACAACAACATGTCCCTAGTGAGCCTCTAGTTGACTAGCTCGTTGATCGACAGATAGTCATGGTTTCCTGACTATGGACATTAGATGTCATCGATAACGGGATCACATCATTAGGAGAATGATGTGATGGACAAGACCCAATCCTAAACATAGCATAAGATCGCATAGTTCGTTTGCTAGAGTTTTCCAATGTCAAGTATCCTTTCCTTGGACCATGAGATCGTGTAACTCCCGGATACCGTAGGAGTGCTTTGGGTGTGCCAAACGTCACAACGTAACTGGGTGACTATAAAGGTATGCTACGGGTATCTCTGAAAGTGTCTGTTGGGTTGACATGAATCGAGACTGGGATTTGTCACTCCGCTTGACTGAGAGGTATCACCGGGCCCTCTCGGTAATGCATCATCACAATGAGCTCAATGTGATCAAAGTGTTTGATCACGGGATCATGCATTACGGAACGAGTAAAGTGACTTGCCGATAACGAGATTGAACGAGGTACTGGGATACCGACGATCGAATCTCGGGCAAGTAAAATACCGATTGACAAAGGGAATCGTATACGGGATTAATTGAATCCTTGACATCGTGGTTCATCCGATGAGATCATCGTGGAGCATGTGGGAGCCAACATGGGTATCCAGATCCCGCTGTTGGTTATTGCCCGAGAGCCGTCTCGGTCATGTCTGCATGTCTCCCGAACCCGTAGGGTCTACACACTTAAGGTTCGGTGACGCTAGGGTTGTAGGGATATGTATGTGCAGTAACCCGAATGTTGTTCGGAGTCCCGGATGAGATCTCCGACGTCACGAGGAGTTCCGGAATGGTCCGGAGGTAAAGAATTATATATAGGAAGTGCTATTTTGTCCATCGGGACAAGTTTCGGTGTTATCGGTATTGTACCGGGACCACCGGAGGGGTCCCGGGGGTCCACCAGGTGGGGCAACCTGCCCTGGTGGGCCACATGGGCCTTAGGGGGTGCGCCTTGGCCTGCTTGGGCCAAGGGGAACCAGCCCCAAAGGGCCCATGCGCCTAGGGTTCCATCTAGGAGGAGTCCTAGTGGTGGAAGGCACCTCCTAGATGGCTTGGGGGGGAGGGAAACCTCCCTGGCCGCCGCCCCCTTGGGAGATTGGATCTCCCAGGGCCGGCGCCCCCCCCAAGAGGCCTATATAAAGGGGGCAGGGGAGGGGGGCTGCACACCCTATGCCCTGTCTCCTTCCTCTCCCCCTCCAACACCTCCTCCTCCTCCGTAAGTGCACGGCGAAGCCCTGCCGGAGTACTGCAGTTCCACCATCACCACGCCGTCGTGCTGCTGCTGGAGCCTTCTTCCCCAACCTCTCCTTTGCCTTGCTGGATCAAGAAGGAGGAGACGTCACGCTTTCCATACGTGTGTTGAACGCGGAGGTGCCGTCCGTTCGACACTAGATCATCGGTGAATTGGATCACGGCGAGTACGACCACCTCATCCACGTTCACTCGAACGCTTCCGTTGCAATCTACAAAGTGGTGTAGATGCTATATAATCTGAATACTCGTTGCTAGATGAACTCATAGATGGATCTTGGTGAAACCGTAGGAAAATTTTTAATTTTCTGCAACGTTCCCCAACAGTGGCATCATGAGCTAGGTCTATGCGTAGTTCTTCTTGCGCGAGTAGAACACAATTTGTTGTGGGCGTAGATGTTGTCAACTCTTCTTGCCGCTACTAGTCTTATCTTGCTTCAGCGGTATTGTGGGATGAAGCGGCCCGGACCAACCTTACACGTACGCTTACGTGAGACCGGTTCCACCGACTAACATGCACTAGTTGCATAAGGTGGCTGGCGGGTGTCTGTCTCTCCTACTTTAGTTGGAGCGGATTCGATGAAAAGGGTCCTTATGAAGGGTAAATAGAAGTTGACAAATCACGTTGTGGTTTTACGTAGGTAAGAAAACGTTCTTGCTAGAACCCTAATTCAGCCACGTAAAACTTGCAACAACAATTAGAGGACGTCTAACTTGTTTTTGCAGCAAGTGCTTTGTGATATGATATGGCCAAAGTTGTGATGTATGATGAATGATCTATATGTGATGTATGAGATGTTCATGCTATTGTAATAGGAATCACGACTTGCATGTCGATGAGTATGACAACCGGCAGGAGCCATAGGAGTTGTCTTTATTTTTTGTATGACCTGCGTGTCATTGAGAATCGCCATGTAAATTACTTTACTTTATTGCTAAACGCGTTAGCCATAGTAGTAGAAGTAATAGTTGGCGAGCAACTTCATGGAGACACGATGATGAAGATCATGATGATGAAGATCATGGTGTCAAGCCGGTGACAAGATGATCATGGAGCCCCAAGATGAAGATCAAAGGAGCTATGTGATATTGGCCATATCATGTCACGTTTATTATTTGATTGCATGTGATGTTTATCATGTTTTGCATCTTGTTTACTTAGAACGACGGTAGTAAATAAGATGATCCCTCATAATAATTTCAAGAAAGTGTTCACCCTAACTGTGCACCGTTGCTAAGGTTCGTCGTTCCGAAGCACCACGTGATGATCGGGTGTGATAGGTCCTTACGTTCGCATACAACGGGTGTAAGCCAGATTTACACACGCAAAACACTTAGGTTGACTTGACGAGCCTAGCATGTACAGACATGGCCTCGGAACACAGAAGACCGAAAGGTCGAGCATGAGTCGTATAGAAGATACGATCAACATGAAGATGTTCACCGATGTTGGCTAGTCCGTCTCACGTGATGATCGGACACGGCCTAGTTGACTCGGATCATGTAATACTTAGATGACTAGAAGAGGGATGTTTATCTAAGTGGGAGTTCATTAAATAATTTGATTAAATGAACTTTATTATCATGAACTTAGTCTAAATATTTACAATATGTCTTGTAGATCAAATGGCCAACGTAGTCCTCAACTTCAACGCGTTCCTAGAGAAAACCAAGCTGAAAGACGATGGTAGCAACTATACGGACTGGGTCCGGAACCTGAGGATCATCCTCATAGCTGCCAAGAAAGATTATGTCCTAAGAGCACCGCTGGGTGACGCACCTAATCTCCCTGCAGAACAAGACGTTATGAACGCTTGGCAGTCACGCTGCGATGATTACTCCCTCGTTCAGTGCGGCATGCTTTACAGCTTAGAGCCGGGGCTCCAAAAACGTTTTGAGAGACATGGAGCATATGAGATGTTCGAAGAGCTGAAAATGGTTTTCCAAGCTCATGCCCGGGTCGAGAGATATGAAGTCTCCGATAAATTCTTTAGCTGTAAGATGGAGGAAAATGGCTCTGTCAGTGAGCACATACTCAAATTGTCTGGGTTGCACAACCGCTTGACTCAACTGGAAGTTAATCTCCCGGATGAAGCGGTCATTGACAGAATCCTCCAGTCGCTTCCACCTAGCTACAAGAGCTTCGTGATGAACTACAATATGCAGGGGATGGTAAAGACCATTCCTGAGGTATATGCTATGCTGAAATCAGCAGAGGTAGAAATCAAGAAGGAGCATCAAGTGTTGATGGTGAATAAAACCACTAAGTTCAAGAAAGGCAAGGGTAAAAAGAACTTGAAGAAGGACGGCAAGGAAGTTGCCGCGCCCGGTAAGCAAGTTGCCGGGAAGAAGCCAAAGAATGGACCCAAGCCCGAAACTGACTGCTTTTATTGCAAGGGAAGTGGTCACTGGAAGCGGAACTGCCCCAAATACTTAGCGGACAAGAAGGCCGGCAAAACCAAAGGTATATGTGATATACATGTAATTGATGTGTACCTTACCAGTACTCGTAGTAGCTCTTGGGTATTTGATACCGGTGCAGTTGCTCACATTTGTAACTCAAAGCAGGAGCTGCGGAATAAACGGAGACCAGCGAAGGACGAGGTGACGATGCGCGTCGGGAATGGTTCCAAGGTCGATGTGATCGCCGTCGGCACGCTGCCTCTACATTTACCTACGGGATTAGTTTTAAGCCTCAATAATTGTTATTTAGTGCCAAGTTTGAGCATGAACATTGTGTCTGGATCTCGTTTAATTCGAGATGGCTACTCATTTAAATCCGAGAATAATGGTTGTTCTATTTATATGAGAGATATGTTTTATGGTCATGCTCCGATGGTTAATGGTTTATTCTTAATGAATCTCGTACGTGATGATACACATATTCATAGTGTGAATACCAAAAGAGTTAAAGTTGATAACAATAGTCCCACATATTTGTGGCACTGCCGCCTTGGTCACATAGGTGTCAAACGCATGAAGAAGCTCCATGCAGATGGACTTTTAGAGTCTCTTGATTATGAATCATTTGACACGTGCGAACCATGCCTCATGGGTAAAATGACCAAGACTCCGTTCTCAGGAACAATGGAGCGAGCAACTAACTTATTGGAAATCATACATACCGATGTGTGCGGTCCAATGAGTGTTGAGGCTCGCGGTGGCTATCGTTATGTTCTCACCCTCACTGATGACTTGAGTAGATATGGGTATATCTACTTGATGAAACACAAGTCTGAGACCTTTGAAAAGTTCAAGGAATTTCAGAGTGAGGTTGAAAATCAACGTGATAGAAAGATCAAGTTTCTACGATCAGATCGTGGAGGAGAATACTTGAGTCACGAATTTGGCACACACTTAAGAAAATGTGGAATAGTTTCACAACTCACGCCGCCTGGAACACCTCAGCGTAATGGTGTGTCCGAACGTCGTAATCGCACTCTATTAGATATGGTTCGATCTATGACGTCTCTTACCGACTTACCGCTATCTTTTTGGGGCTATGCTTTAGAGACTTCCGCATTCACTTTAAATAGGGCTCCGTCGAAATCCGTTGAGACGACACCGTATGAATTATGGTTTGGGAAGAAACCTAAGCTGTCGTTTCTAAAAGTTTGGGGATGCGATGCTTATGTCAAGAAACTTCAACCTGAAAAGCTCGAACCCAAATCGGAAAAATGCGTCTTCATAGGATACCCTAAAGAAACTGTTGGGTATACCTTCTACCTCAGATCCGAAGGCAAGATCTTTGTTGCCAAGAATGGATCCTTTCTAGAGAAAGAGTTTCTCTCGAAAGAAGTAAGTGGGAGGAAAGTAGAACTTGATGAAGTGTTACCTCTTGAACCGGAAAATGGCGAAACTCAAGAAATCATTCCTGAGGTGCCTGCACCGACTAGAGAGGAAATTAATGATTATGATCAAGATACTTCTGATCAAGCTCCGACTGAAATTAGAAGGTCCACAAGGACACGTTCCGCACCAGAGTGGTATGACAACCCTGTCTTGGAAATCATGTTGTTGGACAACGGTGAACCTTCGAACTATGAGGAAGCAATGGCGGGCCCGGATTCCGACAAATGGCTGGAAGCCATGAAATCCGAGATAGGATCCATGTATGAAAACGAAGTATGGACTTTGACTGACTTGCCCGTTGAACGGCGAGCCATAGAAAATAAATGGATCTTTAAGAAGAAGACAGACGCGGATGGTAATGTGACCATCTATAAAGCTCGGCTTGTCGCTAAGGGTTATCGACAAGTACAAGGGGTTGACTACGATGAGACTTTCTCACCGGTAGCGAAGCTGAAGTCCGTCCGAATCATGTTAGCAATTGCCGCATACTATGATTATGAGATATGGCAAATGGACGTCAAAACGGCATTCCTTAATGGTTTCCTTAAGGAAGAATTGTATATGATGCAGCCGAAAGGTTTTGTTGATCCTAAGAATGCTAACAAGGTATGCAAGCTCCAACGCTCGATTTATGGGCTGGTGCAAGCATCTCGGAGTTGGAACATTCGCTTTGATGAGATGATCAAAGCGTTTGGGTTTACACAGACTTATGGAGAAGCCTGTGTTTACAAGAAAGTGAGTGGGAGCTCTGTAGCATTTCTCATATTATATGTAGACGACATACTTTTGATGGGAAATGATATAGAACTCTTGGACAGCATTAAGGCCTACTTGAATAAAAGTTTTTCAATGAAGGACCTTGGAGAAGCTGCTTATATATTAGGCATCAAGATCTATAGAGATAGATCAAGACGCCTCATAGGTCTTTCACAAAGCACATACCTTGATAAGATATTGAAGAAATTCAATATGGATCAATCTAAGAAAGGGTTCTTACCTGTGTTACAAGGTGTGAAATTGAGCTTAGCTCATTGTCCGACCACGACAGAAGATATAGAAGAGATGAGCGTCATCCCCTATGCCTTAGCCATAGGTTCTATTATGTATGCCATGCTGTGTACCAGACCTGATGTAAACCTTGCCGTAAGTTTGGTAGGAAGGTACCAAAGTAATCCCGGCAAGGAACACTGGACAGCGGTCAAGAATATCCTGAAGTACCTGAAAAGGACCAAGGAAATGTTTCTCGTTTATGGAGGTGACGAAGAGCTCGTCGTAAAAGGTTACGTCGACGCTAGCTTCGACACAGATCTCGATGACTCTAAGTCACAAACCGGATACGTGTATATTTTGAATGGTGGGGCAGTAAGCTGGTGCAGTTGCAAGCAAAGCGTCGTGGCGGGATCTACATGTGAAGCGGAGTACATGGCAGCCTCGGAGGCAGCACATGAAGCAATTTGGGTGAAGGAGTTCATCACCGACCTCGGAGTCATACCCAATGTGTCGGGGCCAATCAAGCTCTTCTGTGACAACACTGGAGCTATTGCACTTGCAAAGGAGCCCAGGTTTCACAAGAAGACCAGGCACATCAAGCGTCGCTTCAACTCCATTCGTGAAAATGTTCAAGATGGAGACATAGAAATTTGTAAAGTGCACACGGATCTGAATATCGCAGATCCATTAACTAAACCTCTCCCTAAGGCAAAACATGATCAGCACCAGAACTCTATGGGTGTTCGATTCATCACAATGTAACTAGATTATTGACTCTAGTGCAAGTGGGAGACTGTTGGAAATATGCCCTAGAGGCAATAATAAAAGCATTATTATTATATTTCCTTATTCATGATAATTGTCTTTATTCGTGCTATAATTGTGTTAACCGGAAATTGTAATACATGTGTGAATAACAGACAACAACATGTCCCTAGTGAGCCTCTAGTTGACTAGCTCGTTGATCGACAGATAGTCATGGTTTCCTGACTATGGACATTAGATGTCATCGATAACGGGATCACATCATTAGGAGAATGATGTGATGGACAAGACCCAATCCTAAACATAGCATAAGATCGCATAGTTCGTTTGCTAGAGTTTTCCAATGTCAAGTATCCTTTCCTTGGACCATGAGATCGTGTAACTCCCGGATACCGTAGGAGTGCTTTGGGTGTGCCAAACGTCACAACGTAACTGGGTGACTATAAAGGTATGCTACGGGTATCTCTGAAAGTGTCTGTTGGGTTGACATGAATCGAGACTGGGATTTGTCACTCCGCTTGACGGAGAGGTATCACCGGGCCCTCTCGGTAATGCATCATCACAATGAGCTCAATGTGATCAAAGTGTTTGATCACGGGATCATGCATTACGGAACGAGTAAAGTGACTTGCCGATAACGAGATTGAACGAGGTACTGGGATACTGACGATCGAATCTCGGGCAAGTAAAATACCGATTGACAAAGGGAATCGTATACGGGATTAATTGAATCCTTGACATCATGGTTCATCCGATGAGATCATCGTGGAGCATGTGGGAGACAACATGGGTATCCAGATCCCGCTGTTGGTTATTGCCCGAGAGCCGTCTCGGTCATGTCTGCATGTCTCCCGAACCCGTAGGGTCTACACACTTAAGATTCGGTGACGCTGGGGTTGTAGGGATATGTATGTGCAGTAACCCGAATGTTGTTCGGAGTCCCGGATGAGATCCCGGACGTCACGAGGAGTTCCGGAATGGTCCGGAGGTAAAGAATTATATATAGGAAGTGCTATTTTGGCCATCGGGACAAGTTTCGGTGTTATCGGTATTGTACCGGGACCACCGGAGGGGTCCCGGGGTCCACCAGGTGGGGCCACCAGCCCTGGTGGGCCACATGGGCCTTAGGGGGTGCGCCTTGGCCTGCTTGGGCCAAGGGGAACCAGCCCCAAAGGGCCCATGCGCCTAGGGTTCCATCTAGGAGGAGTCCTAGTGGTGGAAGGCACCTCCTAGATGGCTTGGGGGGGAGGGAAACCTCCCTGGCCGCCGCCCCCTTGGGAGATTGGATCTCCCAGGGCCGGCGCCCCCCAAGAGGCCTATATAAAGGGGGGGCAGGGGAGGGGGGCTGCGCACCCTATGCCCTGGCTCCTTCCTCTCCCCCTCCAACACCTCCTCCTCCTCCGTAAGTGCACGGCGAAGCCCTGCCGGAGTACTGCAGTTCCACCATCACCACGCCGTCGTGCTGCTGCTGGAGCCTTCTTCCCCAACCTCTCCTTTGCCTTGCTGGATCAAGAAGGAGGAGACGTCACACTTTCCATACGTGTGTTGAACGCGGAGGTGCCGTCCGTTCGGCACTATATCATCGGTGAATTGGATCACGGCGAGTACGACCACCTCATCCACGTTCACTCGAACGCTTCCGTTGCGATCTACAAAGAGGTATGTAGATGCTATCTAATCTGAATACTCGTTGCTAGATGAACTCATAGATGGATCTTGGTGAAACCGTAGGAAAAATTTTAATTTTTTGCAACGTTCCCCAACACTAAAGACCATCCCCTCACCTGGCCTTTCGCCGTCTGGGGGCTGGACATGGTGGGCCCATTCAAAGCAGCACGCGGCGGCATGACACATCTGCTCGTCGCTATGGACAAATTCACCAAATGGATTGAAGCAAAGCCGATCAAGAAGCTGAATGGGCCGACTGCCGTGACGTTCATCACAGATATCACAACCCGGTACGGCGTACCACACAGTATCATCACCGACAACGACACAAATTTTGCCAAGGGAGCCCTGGCACGTTTCTGCGCAACACAAGGTATCCAACTGGACCTAGCGTCCGTTGCCCACCCGCAGTCAAACGGCCAGGTCGAGCGAGCAAACGGCCTCATCCTCTCAGGCATCAAGCCCCGACTGGTCGTGCCACTGGAGCGTTCGGCCGGCTGTTGGCTCTACGAGTTGCCGGCCTTCCTCTGGAGTTTGCGCACTACCCCGAACAAGTCAACCGGCTTCACCCCCTTCTTCCTTGTATACGGTGCCGAGGCTGTCATCTCAACTGGCATCGAGTTCGACTCGCCTCGGGTTAGCATGTACATGGAAATGGAGGCCAAGGAAGCGCGAGAAGACGGCGTCGACCTGCTGGAAGAAGGCCGGCTGTTAGCCCTTAGCATGTCAGCCATCTACCAGTAGGGTCTTCGCCGCTACCACAACCGGAAGGTCAAGCCAAGATCTTTCCAAGAGGGCGATCTTGTGCTCCAGCTGATCCAGCGAACAGCCGGCCAGCACAAGCTCTCGACCCCTTGGGAAGGCCCCTTCATCATCAGCAGAGCTTTAGGAAACGACTCCTACTACTTAATCGACGCGCAGAAGCCGAAGGCACGAAAGAGAGATGATTCCGGCAAGGAGTCGGAACGACCGTGGAACGCCAATCTCCTCCGAAGATTTTACAGTTAAAAAGCAGTACGTACCGCTATCTTTTGTACTAAGTACGAGACAAAGGGTGCCCCGAGGAGCACTCGGGGACTACCCCCTTTTATCTATGAATGATGAGTATCATGCCTATAATTGTGTTACCACATTTGTCTTTCCGTCCGGCACCGGGTTCGACTAGTCGGCCCGGGGACTCGCCGCCTTGAGTTATATTTAAGTTTCGCCTGCGGACAGACAAGTAGTGTGTCGGCACCCAAGCCCCCTCTTGCCGAAAGTCGCAGCTTGAAGAACCGACTGTCCAGCTAGCAAGAGTCAAAGGCAGGAAAGGGCGCCCACATGAAAAACGGCTAAGGACTAACGAACTTATATAACGCAAGTCGGCCTCCCATCCCGCCAGCCGGCTACCAGAGAAGCCGGCTGGCTGGCTTCCTGTTCACCTTGCTACAATCTAAGAAAGCTCCAGTACTTGCCTTCCCAAAATAAAACGATCAAGTCCTTCTCCAGCCACAGACTGTAGAGCAACTGTCCGCTGGGAAGGCGGCGACCAAGGGAAGGCGGAAAAGGAAAAAGCCCAAAAGATGAAAAGCAAACATGAATGAAAGCCAAACACATGCATGATTATATTTACACCAAAAGACCTTCGAAAGGCCAGCACTCAACAATAGTTTGAATACACCCCCAGTGGGTGGAACTGCGCAAATTTAATAAAAGTTGTTCAAAGAGTAACAAGCAGGAAAAGCAAGGACGGCAGATTAAGCCAGGGGAGCGACTGGCGAGTCGGGCAGATCGGTGGAGACAGCAGTGCTGGCTGGAGGAGTGGCCGAATGGCGATTGTCGGCATGATCACCACCTCCCGCAGATGGCGCGCTCGCATGCGCCTTGTTGCTGGAGGCACGATCAGGCTGAGGCTGGCTGGTCGCTTCCCCATCTGGCACGACTTCTTCACCACCATCTCCCTCTTCCTCTTCACCGTCGTCGCTGGAGGCAATCTCCTCCGCCGAGTTCTCACCCTCTGTCGGGTTCAGCCCGAACCACTCCTCCGGCTGAGCAATGCCGTCATCATTCACCTCAGGGGAAAAGGCGCTGGTGTCAGTACACTCGGCGATCGTCGAGGCGCGCTGAGCGATAGCCGGCCACACCTCCTCCATCTCCGTGTCGGCTTCCAGCCGCCAGGTGCATAGCTGGTCCAAGTTCAGCCCAGGATACCAAGCTCGGACGAACTCTAGTGCCCGCCCCGCACCGAGCCGGGCTGCCGATGCCTTCCAAGCCTCAAAGCGGCCAACCGCAACCTCCAGCCAGTCGACAGTCCGACTCGGGGTGCAGGGAATTACCTCGCCGGGCCAGAGGGCGGCCAACACCTGTGCCCTGGCGTGCTGAAGATGGCGGAGCATGCGGTGAGCCGGCTGCAGGCGGGCTTGAATCGCCAAAAGCTGCTCCTCAAGAGATCGGCCCGCCTCCGGCGCGATCTCAACCCCCTCCTGCCGCCGCGCGTCGTGGTAGGCCTCGATCGCTTGGGTAGCGGTGACGGCGTGGCGGGGAAAGTAGTCTGCGCAAAGAAGAAAGCAGTAACTCAAAATCAAAAGACAAACCAGATGACGAGAGGCAGGCAAAGAAACAAAGAAGAAGGCGGCCTACCATCAATCAAATCTTCAACTCGGCTATAGCCTTGGCTCAGCGCCTGCTTCTCCTCGGCCGAGCCCGCCGCCTCGGTCTCATACTCGGCCTTGAGGGAGGCCACACCATCCTACACCGCCTTCAGGGCCGCCTTGTGGCTCTCCTCTTGGCCGGCCAATTTTTTGGCCAGGCGATCGCGCTCCTGGGCCAGGGCGTTGCATTCATTTTCCTTGGCATGGAGGGCAGACTGGGCTCCACCTAGCTACTCCCTCAGGTCGGCGTTGGCCCCTGAAGATATGAAGAAAAAGGAAAAAGTAATAAGAAAGAAGTTTTCAGGAAAAGATCCGACCCGTCTGCTCAGCAGTCGGCCCGAATCTCGGGGACTACACCAAGTGGGTGCGCTGACGCGCCCCCACTTGAGAATACAAGATGAAGCACTTACTCCGGGTCTCGGTCAGATCAGTGGTTTTCTGACTCAACTCCTGGGCCTGGGAGTTGAAAGTAGCCGCGCGGGAGTTATGATATTCCTGCAGAAAAGACATGAGACGCAAGCAAGAACAAGACGACAGTCGAAATCTGCCAAGAAGTTCCAAACCGCCTGCTCAGCAGCCGACTCGGAACTCGGGGACTACACCCAGTGGGTGCGCTGACGCGCCCCCTCGGAAGAAATCAGAAGCAAACAACGATGCGATGGAAGACTCACCCGGATAGCCGTTTGAGTCGCAAGAAACTCTTGGGTATACTGTTTCAGCGCGGTGGCCTGGGCCTGAAGCCGACTCCGGACGTCCCGCGCCGCACGTTCAGCACGCCCGTCCCGCCGACTGGCGTCCATCCGGACGAGCTGTCGCTGGCTACCTCCGGGTCCTGGGCTGCCGTGCCGGCGCCTGTGGTTCCAATTACGGAGGCGGCTGAGGCCCGCTCGAGAGAAAGCGGGGCCCTGTTCAATGAGTCAAGAGGAAGACTTTGAAGAATTTCAACACAGAGAAAGAAAAGAAAAGCATAAGAGAAGCAGCACTTACGCCGAAATCGCCCGTGGCTGCTTCACCACCTTGCGGAAGCGAGCCGCCTTCACGGTCGATTCATTCCGCTTGGTCGCGACCGCGGTGCCCTTGGGTTTCTTCGGCCAGCTCCCAAAGTGGGTCGACGCGGCCCGACGTTTCAGCGCGCCGCCACGGGCAGTCGACGCGGCAGAAGGGCCCGCGCCCTGATTTGCAGGTGCCGGCTGGCGGCGCGGAGGGACTTCGACCTCGTCATCATCCGCCCAATCCTCGAGGGAGGGCCCGAGCCCCGCGCCGCCTGTATCGTCGCCTTGCCCTACGACGGCGTCTTCCATGGCGGCCACCCCCAGGTCCGGGTCATCGACGTCATCCACTGTGCGGTCAGGGAGGAGCTGGCGCTCTATTCCCGCAGCCCCAGCCACCGGCGGAAGAAGGGGGTTCTACTGAAAACAAGCCGGCTGATCAAAAGCCGGCCAACATGAAGCCGGCTACCAAAAAGAAAAGAAAGAAGAGAAACTTACCACAGGCGGAGGGTTGGCGCAAGAATACGGTTCCTTGCCGTACCGCCACTCCTCGGCGAGCTTGCAGTTAGAGATATAGTTCACCATATAAGACACCTCAGCATGGGGCATCTCCCTGGTGCTCAGCCGGCATGGGTCGAAGCGACCGCTCATCTGACAAATCATATGAGGCCGGCCCTGGAGCGGGAGCACCCGGCGCTCCATGAAGGCGGCCACCAGGCCGGCTCCGGTCAGACCCTCCGATTGAGTCATTACCCTGAGCCCGGTAATGGCAGCATTCCCGGCCTCAGACAGCGACTTGGCCCGGTAGCTCCATGAGGGTTGCCTCCGAGCCGGCGGGCCGGCTACGTAAGCCGGCAAGTTGACAAAGTCGCCTTGCAGGGCGACGTTCTTCACGTAGAAATAAGACTTATGCCAGAGCTTCACCGACTGGATCAGCGGGATGGACGGGAACGGATTGTTCTCGCCCGTCCGCCTCATGGCGATGAAGGCTCCGCATGGGGCGGGCACGCCCGCGACGATAGTGCCGAGCTTGCACTGGAAGAATTCTCCCTAGAGCTCGAGAGTGGGGAGAACACCGAGAAAGCCCTCGCACAGGGTGACGAAGGCCGACAGCAGCATCATCGCATTTGGAGTGAGGTGATGCGGCTGGAGGTGGTAAAATTCGAGAAAAGAACGGAGGAACCCGCTCGCCAGGAGGCCAAAGCCGCGCAGGCAGTGCGAGCGAAAGATTACCCGCTCGCCCTCCTCCGGTGCCGGCGAGATCTCCCTCGCCGGCGCGCGACAGACCCGCACGTAGTTCGCGCCTGGCAAACGCCGCGTCCGGCGGAGGAAGTCGACGTGGTCTTCATGGACATTGGAGTCGTCCCACGAGCTCGACAACGCCATAGGAGCGGCGCGGTTGTGAACACGGTGCGGCGGCGGAGATGCGCGCAACCCCACTGCGGCGGAGCAACACGAGCCAAGAAGGTTGGCGGAAGAGCCAAGCGGTGGCGGGAGGTTACGGCGACGGAGAGGAAGAAGAAAAGGTAGGGGGCGGAGCGAGGGCGAGCGTGCGAGCGCCTGCCGCTCCTTCTCCTCCCCCCTACTTATAGCCTCGCGTGGCGAAGTCGAGGAGGCGAGGCGCGCGGGAGGGGGGGGGGGGCGGGGGGGGGGGGGGGGGGGCGTGGGATTAACTACGCCCGCTCCCCCACGTCCCGTGATTATTACGCCTTAACAGCGCGCGGTAACGGCTGCTGGAAGACGTGCGGTCCGCTCGGGCTGCAGAGGATCCGTGCGTGGGCCAAGGCCCTGCGGTGGTGGGCCCCGGACAGCGGCGACGTCCCATCGCGCGCGTGGGCTAGCAGGCCCTGCCAGCCTTCGGGTGCCATGTGGCGCGTGGGCGGCGAGCGGTCAGCTCGCAGCCCAACCTGCGCGAACGCCTGGTTCCCGCCTTCAAACTTCGAAACCGCCAAAGGTCTACGCTCTGAATCCAAGCCGGCTCCCAGCTGTCGGCTCCTCAAGATAGGAAGCTGATTGAGCTTCTCGTCTTTTTTGGCCTCGGAGCCCAACCAGCTTCGGGGACTACTGTCGGAGTAAATGACCACGGGTAGCCTAGCCGGCTCCCCCTGGTACTTCAGAAAAATTACAAACCATTTCCAGCCTTCAAGACCCAAGGCGTGTGGCCGTCTTCCCTCAGCCGGCTACCACTCAGAGCGGCTGGACGAAGGCGGCCCAGCCTCAAGACCTCCCAAAAGAAAACCCCAAGAAGGCCGGCTCCAAGAGGCTGGCCATGAGAGGGCGGCTCCCAGAAGCCGGCCACAAGAGGGCCACCTCCCAGAAGCCGACCCCCAACCAGCGGCCAAGACCGTGCCCTCAAAGTCTACACCCACATAACGGCGACGAGACGGGCCCCGAATCCCGGGACGCGCATGGCTACAGTGTGCTGTACAGGGTGGCCATCCCAGTCCGGCGCAGCACTGTTGCCACGTTGACCGTGACATCACCCACAACATGCTGTCAGAACGGCCCAAGGGCGGCGGGCCCCAACAGATGAGGAGATACCCGGAGGCGGCCAGGCCTCCCGTAGTCGGCCCGAGGTGGATCCAACTCCCAGTAGCCGGCTATTCCCTCCCCTCGAGGGACACGCCTCATTAAGAAGACAAGACATGGTAAGGCCACAGTGAGGTGCCGCCCAACGGAGGCACCGCGGCCATGCTTACCACGACGAAGCCCACGTCACCAAGAGTGGGGCAACAGTAACCAGTCCCCGACAAGACCCTCAAGCGATGGGGCCAGCCTGTCGACCAGGAAGCCGGCAGCCGATGGGCCCACCAGTCGGCAGGCCCCACCGGTCGGCGGAGAAGCCGACAAGCGTAGACGCAGATAGCTGGGGCCCATGCCTAGCTGGATTACCATTGTACCCCCGGGGGGTAGGCCTATGTAAACCCCCCGGGGCGCCCATGCATCGGGAGATCTTTTTTAAGAGTTTTAGAAAACCATCGAGGGGAGAAGAAACCTAGCGTTGCCCTTCTTCTTCTTCCCTCCGAACAGCTCAAGGAGCAACCTTGTACACACTTTGCCATAGTGATCATGCGGAGACCCCGTAGAGCAGCAGTAGGGGTATTATCTCCACGGAGAGCCCCGAAGCTGGGTAAGATTCGCCGGCGTGCATGTCTTCGCCTTATCCCGTTTCCAGGCACCGGTGACGTCTTATTGGCTCCCACAATGATAAGCCATCCGTTGGCATATGTTGCCCCAACCACCCGACAATCATAAAGGTGTTCGACTACATCAACCGTGTTGATGAAGGCTTCCGCTTAATGGTCTACGAGGGTACGTAGACACACTCTCCCCTCTCCTAGCTATGCATCTCCATGGATAGATCTTGCGTGTGCGTAGAAATGTTTTTGTTTTCCGTGCAACGTTCCCCAATAGACGAGCGATGGTATTTTCCTACCAATCTACCCCCCTAGGAGCATGTGTATTAGTACTTTGTTTTGATGGCTAATAAAATTTTGCAATAAGTATGTGAGTTCCTTATAACTAATGTTGAGTCCATGGATTATTCACACTCTCACCCTTCCACCTTTTCTAGCCACTCTAGTACCGCACAACTTTCGCCGGTGCATTAAACCCACCTTATACCTTTCCTTAAAACAGCCACCATACCTACCTATTATGGCATTTCTATAGTCATTTCGAGATATATTGCCATGCAACTTCCATAGTTCCGTTTTATTATGACACATACCATCATTGTCATATTGCTTTGCATGATCATGCTAGATCGTTGCACATCCCGGTACACCGCCGGAGGCATTCATATAGAGTCATATTTGTTCTAGTATCGAGTTGTAATTCTTGAGTTGTAAGTAAATAAAAGTGTGATGATCATCATTATTAGAGCATTGTCCCATTTGAGGAAAGGATGATGGAGACTATGATTCCCCCACAAGTCGGAATGAGACTCCGGACTTAAAATAAAAAAGTGGCCAAAGAGCCCAAAATAAAATAGAGGCCAAAGAGCCCAAAATAAAAAAAGAGAAAAATGAAGAAAAATGAGAGTAAAAGAGAGAAGGGACAATGTTACTATCCTTTTCCACACTTGTGCTTCAAAGTAGCACCTTGTTCTTCATGATAGAGAGTCTCCTATTTTGTCACTTTCATATATTACTAGTGGGAATTTTTCATTATAGAACTTGGCTTGTATATTCCAATGATGGGCTTCCTCAAATTGCCCTAGGTCTTCGTGAGCAAGCGAGTTGGATGCACACCCACTTAGTTTTCTTTTGAGCTTTCATACACTTATAGCTCTAGTGCATGTGTTGCATGGCGATCCCTACTCACTCACATCTATATCAATTGATGGGCATCTCCATAGCCTATTAATTTGCATAGTTGATGTGAGACTTTCTCCTTTTTTGTCTTCTCCACACAACCTCCACCATATTCTATTCCACCTATAGTGCTATATCCATGGCTCACGCTCATGTATTGCGTGAGAGTTGAAAAAGCTTGAGAACATTAAAAGTATGAACCAATTGCTTGGCTTGTCATCGGGGTTGTGCATGATGAATACTTTGTGTTGTGAAGATAGAGCATTACAAGATTATATGATTTTGTAGGGATAACTTTCTTTAGCCATGATATTTTGAGAAGACATGATTGCATCATTTAGTATGCTTGAAGTATTATTGTTCTTATGTCAATATTAAGCTTTTGTTTTGAATCTTATGGATCTGAATATTCATGCCACATAAAGAAAAGATTACCTGATAAACATGTTAGGTAGCATTCCACATAAAAAATTCTGTTTTTATCATTCATCTACTCGAGGACGAGCAGGAATTAAGCTTGGGGATGCTTGATACTGTTCGAAATATGCCTTAGAGGCAGTAATAAAGTGGTTATTATTATATTTCCTTAATCATGAAAAAAGTTTATTATTCATGCTATAATTTTATTAACCGGAAACTTAAATACATGTGCAGATACATAAACAAATACCGTGTCCCTAGCGAGCCTCTACTAGACTAGCTCGTTGATCAAAGATGGTTAAGGTTTCCTAACCATAGACATGAGTTGTCGTTTGATAGTGGGATCACATCATTAGTAGAATGATGTGATGGACAAGACCCATCCGTTAGCATAGCATATGATCGTTCAGTTTTTTCTACTACTTTCTTAATGTCAAATAGATATTCCTTCGACCATGAGATCATGCAACTCCTGGATACTGTAGGAATACCTTGTGTTCTATCAAACGTCACTTCGTAACTGGGTGATTATAAAGGTGCTCTATAGGTATCTTCGAAGGTGTCTGTTGAGTTGGCATGAAGTTGTCACTCCGTATGACAGGGAGGTATCTCTGGGCCCTCTCGTTAATACAGCATCACAAGAAGCTTGCAAGCAAAGTGACTAAGGATTTAGTTACAAGATGATTGATATGTCCATTTTGCATCATGTTTTCCTACTGTTATTTATGATGTTTTTATGCATAATAATGATTTTTGGAGTAATTCTATTGCCTTTTCTCTCATAATATGCAAGGTACACACAAAGAGGGAGAATTCCAGCAGCTAGAAATATGGACATGGAAAAGCTACGTCAGGCTACCTATTCTGCACAACTCCAAACAGGATGAAACTTCACGGAGAATTTTTATGGAATATATGAAGAATATTGGAGCAAATAAGTACCGGAGGGGGCCTCCCTGGTGAGCACAAGACAACAGGGCGCACCTGGGTCCCTAGGCGTGCCCTGGTGGGTTGTGCTCACCCAGGCCCACCTCCGGTGCCCATATTCTAGTATATAAGTCATTTTGACCTAGAAAAAAAATAAGGAGAGGACTTTCGGGACGGAGCGCCACCGTCACGAGGCGGAACTTGGGCAGGAGCACTTTTGCCCTCCGGTGGAGCAATTCCGCCAGGGGAACTTCCCTCCCGGAGGGGGAAATCATCATCATCATCATCACCAACAACTCTCCCATCTTGGGGAGGGAAATCTCCATTAACATCTTCAACAACACCATCTCATCTCAAACCCTAGTTCATCTCTTGTGTTCAATCTTGTTACCGGAACTATAGATTGGTGCTTGTGGGTGACTAGTATTGTTGATTACATCTTGTAGTTGATTACTATATGGTTTATTTGGTGGAAGATTATATGTTCAGATCCAATATGCTATTTAATACCCCTCTGATCTTGAGCATGATTATCATTTGTGAGTAGCTACTTTTGTTCTTGAGGTCACGGGAGAAATCATGTTGCAAGTAATCATGTGAACTTGATACGTGTTCGATATTTTGATAGTATGTATGTTGTGATTCCCTTAGTGGTGTCATGTGAACGTCGACTACATGACACTTCACCATATTTGGGCCTAAGGGAATGCATTGTGGAGTAGTAATTAGATGATGGGTTGCGAGAGTGACAGAAGCTTAAACCCTAGTTTATGGGCTATTCCGTAAGGGACCGATTGGATCCAAAAGTTTAATGCCATGGTTAGAATTTATTCTTAATACTTTTATCATAGTTACGGATGCTCGTGAGGGGGTTAATCATAAGTAGGAGGTTTGTTCAAGTAAGAACAACACCTAAGCACCGGTCCACCCACATATCAAATTATCAAAGTAGCAAACACGAACCGAACCAACATGATGAAAGTGACTAGATGAAATTCCCGTGTACCCTCAAGAACGCTTTGCTTACTATAAGAGACCGTTTTGGCCTGTCATTTGCCTCAAATGATTGGGCTATCTTGCTGCACTTTTGCTACTACTATCATTACTTGCTCGTTAAAAATTACCTTGCTATCAAACTACTCTGTTACTTACAATTTCAGCACTTGCAGACATTACCTTGCTGAAAACCACTTGTCATTTCCTTCTGCTCCTCGTTGGGTTTGACACTCTTACTTATCGAACAGAGCTACAATTGTCCCCTATACTTGTGGGTCATCAAGGCTATTTTCCGGCGCCATTGCCGGGGAGTGAAGCGCCTTTGGTAAGGAAACATTTATATAGTATGCTGAAATTTACTGTCACTTGTTACTATGGAAAACAATCCTTTGAGGGGCTTGTTCGGGGTATCTTCACCTCGACCGGAACCACAATTAGCTACCCCTCAACCTACTGCACCTACTGAAAATATTGAATATGAAATTCCTTCGGATATGATATAGCAATTGCTAGCTAATCCTTATGTAGGAGATGGAACCGAACATCCTGATATGCACTTGATATATGTGGAACAAATTTGTGGATTGCTTAAGCTTGCAGGTTTGCCCAGAGATGAAGTTAAGAAGAAGGTTTTCCCTTTATCTTTGAAGGGAAAAGCATTGGCATGGTATAGGCTATGCAATGATATTCGATCTTGGAATTGGAACCGGTTGAAATTGGAGTTCCACCAAAAAAATTATCCTATGCATCCAGTTCATCGTGATCAGAATTACATATATATTTTTTGGCATTGTGAAGGAGAAAGTATCGCTCTAGCTTGGGGGAGGCTTAAGTCAATGTTATATTCATGCCCCAATCATGAGCTCTCAAGAGAAATTATTATCCAGAATTTTTATGCTCGGCTTTCTCATAATGATCGATCCATGCTTGACACTTCTTGTGCTGGTTCTTTTATGAAGAAGACTATTGAATTCTGGTGGGATATTTTGGGAAGAATTAAGTGCAACTCTGAAGATTGGGAACTCGAGAAGTTAAAGAGTCAGGTATTATGCTTAAATATGATTGTGTTAAATCTTTATGGATACCGATTTTTTTCAAAAGTTTAGCACTAAATATGGACTTGACTCTGAGATAGTAGCCTCCTTTTGTGAATAATTTGCTACTCATGTTGATCTCCCTAAAGAGAAGTGGTTTAAATATCACCCACCTATTAAAGAACAAACTAAAGAACCGGTACTAGCTAAAGAAGAAACTATACTTTATGTTGATCCAGTTGTTCCTAGTGCTTATATTGAGAAACCACCTTTACCTGTTGGGATAAACGAACATGCTAAAGTTTAAACTATAGTCAACAAAAGTTATATTAGAACACCTAAACCTGATGAACAAATCAAAGTAGAACCTAGTGTTGCTATGGTTAAAGATCTATTGGAAGAAAATATAGATGGGCATGTTATTTACTTCTGTAATGAAGCTACTAGAATTGTCAAACCTGATAAAACAGATAATCATAGACCTGCTATTGGCATGCCCATTGTCTCTGTCAAAATAGGAGATCACTGTTATCATGGTTTATGTGACATAGGTGCTAGTGTGAGTGCTATTCCTTATTCCTTATATCAAGAAATTATGAATGACATAGCACCCGCAGAAATAGAAGACATAGATGTTACTATTAAACTTGCTAATAGAGACACTGAGGGAGTCCTGGATTAGGGGGTATCCGGACAGCCGGATTATATCCTTTGGCCGGACTGTTGGACTATGAAGATACAAGATTGAAGACTTCGTCCCGTGTCCGGATGGGACTCTCCTTGGCGTGGAAGGCAAGCTTGGCAATACGGATATGTAGATCTCCTTCCTTGTAACTGATTCTGTGTAACCCTAGCCCCCTCCGGTGTCTATATAAACCGGAGGGTTTAGTCCGTAGGACCAAGAAGAACAGTCATACGATAGGCTAGCTTCTAGGGTTTAGCCTCTTTGATCTCGTGGTAGATCAACTCTTGTAATACTCATATCATCAAGATCAATCAAGCAGGAGTAGGGTTTTACCTCCATCGGGAGGGCCCGAACCTGGGTAAAAACATCATGTCCCCCGTCTCCTGTTACCATCCGCCTAGACGCACAGTTCGGGACCCCCTACCCGAGATCCACCGGTTTTGACACCGACATTGGTGCTTTCATTGAGAGTTCCACTGTGCCGTCACCATAAGGAAGGATGCCTCGTCTCATTGTTAAAAACAACATTACCGCCGGGGGAGCCCTGGCTGTCGGCCAAACTCTCCGGCTAGGCAGTTTCATCATGACCGCCCGTTCGCCTGCTGCACCGACGATGACTTCTCGGGTCATCGAAAACAGCCTCCACGTCGGCTAGGAATTAGCCGAGCAGATGGATCCGATGGAGCTCTCTTCCCTAAACGAGCTCTTGGATCGCATCGCCGCCTTGGGAGTCGCTACGGACTATGATCGGATCGGGCTTATACCCGATCAAAGGGAGATTAACTCTCCACCGGTCACCCATCATATTGCGGTGGTGGAGGAACAATGCGGCAATTCTTCCTCTATCTTGAGGACTAACTGTCCGGATTCCCGAGCTCTCCGAGCCGGATACCCGTTTACGGGAGGACATCACCCAAGCCCTGAACCTAGAGTCAGGCAGCTGGCCAGACTTATCGGGCAACATCCCGGAACCCGAACTTCCAAGATTGGAAACTCCTCGGCCCCTGGGTCTCAGATCGGATAAGGGTTTGGACTCAAATCCACCCACCCACCCAAACATAAACGATCTTTCCCACATCTGGCAAGAGCCCCAGGAAACAATACATCATTATTGGGCCAGATTTCTCCTTGTGATGAGCAAGGTTAAGGACTGTCGCGAGGAAGACACAGTCTCATTTTTCTGCAATAATTGCACAGACAAGGGAATCCTTAACGCCATAAGTCGCCATGACATATCACGCTTCACTGACTTGGCATCCATAGTACGAAAGTACTGTGCGGTGGAAAGCGCCTGGAAAACCGAAACGAAATTTTGGGATAATCCGGCTCCGAATATACACCCAGTCCGAAGTAAAAGGGTGCACTATCATAAGACACCCGAGTTAATTACAAAGAAGCAAAAACCCTCTACAGGGCGTGGAACCGTATTGGAGGGATGGCTCAACGGACCCTGCAAAATTCATAGTACAACGGATACCATACCAACACACAGCCTTAGAGCATGTTGGGTACTCCGGCAGGTGGCCAAAAGTGGTGAGGATCTTCTCATCCCAGATGCCACAGAGCACCATCCCGGGGATAACAATACGGAATTAACAATATTTGAGACCATCGCATCAAATAATAGGCGCAAGCGAACACTCCGCAGCCTTGCCAAAATCTGCCACGTGGCAGCAATAAATCCATGGAATGACACGGCCATTACCTTCAATGCCAGTGACGAACCTAAATTCCGAACAACCCGAGCACTAGCTGCACTGGTCCTCAGTCCACTTGTGGACGGCTTTCAACTCACCAAAGTACTCATGGACGGCGGCAGTGGATTAAACCTCATCTATGAGGAAACTCTCCAAAAAATGGAAATAGACTGGAACCGCATTGAGCAAAGCAGCACAACCTTCACAGGAATCATCCCCAGTCGGGAAGCACGCTGCGCTGGGAAAATCACACTAGATGTGGTATTCGGCACGCCGGAGAACTATAGGTCCGAAGAAATTACATTCCAAGTGGCCCCGTTTAGTAGCAGATACCACGCCCTTTTAGGGCGGGAGGCATTCACGATCTTCCAAGCCATACCCCATTACTGTCGGATTTCGGGCTCCGCAAAACCCTTAATATTCGAACACAGGGGCGTGACGAAGATCTCTCCCACTACACGTCTACCTAGCGCCTCGCTCTTCTCCTAGTGGTTGGAATGGGATGCAAGCGAGCAAGCAAACAAGTAGAACACACAAGAGTTTACCCAGGTTCAGGCCACCTTGCGGTGTAAAACCCTACTTCCTGCTTTGGTGGATTGTCCTCACGAGGGCTGGAGTATGACCAGTACAGTGGTTTCCTGAGCTCAGGAGGCGAGCTCAAGAGAGGTGAGGAGACTGATGTTCTTGCTCCTTTGCTTTGCTAAGTCCTAGTGGGTTGGCCTCTCAATCATCCGTCCCTCTACGCTAGGAACCCTAGCTACTTATATAGACGACCAGGGCCCTCTTCCCCCGAAATGTTGAGGCGGGAAGGGAATCCCACAACGGTCATTTGAGCGGGAACACAAGGACGCTCCTATCCTGACGAAAGGTGGTCTTCGCATGCAAAGAGGGCAGGTGGTGACGCGGTGGTGGGCTCGGCGATGACATCCTTCCTGCCGTCCTTGCGGTCTTCGGTCTTGTTGCACCAAAGGGGAAACCTTTGTCTCACCCCTCAGGAACGTGCGCCTGCGCGGTCTCCTTTGCACTGATATGGAAACTGCGCCCGCTGGCATGGTTCGTCATGGCTTGCATCACTGCCTCCTCCTAAGGCAGCCCTTGCCTTGAGATCTCTGCCCTCCCGAAGCAGCCTAGCTGAGGCCACTCTTGGGGAGAGGTCTTGGTCGCCCCTCTGGAGCAGCCTAGGTGAGGCCGCTCCCCGAGGAGGTCTTGATCGTTCTCCTCGCGATGGCTGGCCCCCTCGCGAGGGTCTTGAGCAGCTGGTCAATCAGCTGGGCCCTACCGGGCCGTACCAGGAATGCGACGTGGGCCGCAGACAAGCAAGTCTGGGTACCCTGGTTCCGAGTACGCCGACAGTAGCCCCCGGGCCCAAGGGCGTGCGGAGTTGGCTACTGGGCGAAGCCTAGCCGAGGACGAAGCACCGTCGGGCCCAAAAGACTGCGGGCCAGGCTGGCGCGTGACGGTTGGATGGGACGTGACGACTCCACTCCCCACGCAGCTTTGGTAACCGTGTGACTTGACAAAAGAGACTGTCTTCGCCACACAGGGGTTATTGCTCCCCATCCTTCTTGCTCAGATCCCCTTCTTCTCCGCCTCAAATCTTCTCGAATCCCTTGCCTTCCCCGACGCCTTCGGCAATGGCGAAGAAGGGCAAGGGCGCCGCACAGGCGTCTGGGTCTGGTTCCTCTCCCGTGGCAGCGCTCGAGGAGTCTTCTGTCGCCAAGGAGGGGGACTACGTGGAAGTCCAGTCCTTCCTGTGGAGCGAGCATAACGAGCATGGCCCAATGAAGATCCTGGTCGGGTCGGTACTGCGCCGGCCTTGACGGCGGCCTGCTACCCCTTCTTCCTCCACAGCATCTCCGTTGGGCTTGTGCCGCCCTTCTCTGAATTCTTCTACGCCATCTTGGACCATTACTAGGTGCACACCCTTCATATCCAGCCTCGCTCCCTCCTCGTCTTGTCGTTGTTCGCCTTCTACTGCGAGGCGTTCGTGGGGGTGAGGCCTACTGTCGCCCTCTTTCGCCATCTCTTTGCCGTCCGGTTGTACGAGGAGGGCCTGTGCTCGGCGTGCATCTCCTTCGTCTTTCAGTGCAAGGGCTGCCGGTTGATGAAGGCGGGGAAGAAGATAGACACCCATCGGAAGAGATGGCTCTATCTGGATGCTCAGCGCTAACACCCGTTGCTGGCGCTGCCTACCACCCGTCCGCGGAAGCGCGCCTGCTGGAGCCATGTGAAGATTACTGCTTCCGAGGCTGGGCCCGTCTTGGCGAGGATTGAGGCCGATATGGCCTTGAGGCTCGAGGGGGGACAGATCGTGAAGGAGTTCCTGAGGCAGCGCCTGGCGCCACTCCAGGTGCACTCGCGTCCCATGTGGGAACTGATGGGGGATGACGACAAGCACCGGCTATGCTCGGGGATGCTGCCCTCTTCCGATCTGGATTTCACCTCAAGCATTCTCCTAGAAACGATGCCTGCGGACCTTCTGGTGGCCCACCTGCCGCTGTACCACCATCCTGACAAGGCCGAGCAACTGAAGGCCGTGTCAGGCTATGTCGAGGTGGCTGCGCCTGCTCCGGCCATGGTTGATGTGTCTTTTGGCGCTGAAGAGGAGAGCGAGGATGAGGAGGAGGATTCTGAGAAGACCCTTGGGGACCTGGACCTGAATCTTGATGACGCCTCCTCCGCGGGATCCGTTGAGGAGCTGCAGCCGAGGGCTGGAGCCGCCGGGCAGCCCAAGGCCGTCACCCCGCGTCAATCTGGACGCTCTTCGTCCGGAGGGGGCGACACAGCGACTCCCGGGCGGATCTCTGCCCCGGCAAGGCCAGCGGCCACTGTTGTGCCCAAATCCTTGGCCTCGCGCCTTGCCAACGTTCGGGCCAGCGGCGTGCCCCCGGTGAAGGAAACCGCTGCCGATCTGCTGGCGAAGAGGAGGGCGCGCCAGGCCTCTGACGCGTAAGTGCAGGTTCTTCTGTTGTTCTATTTCCCGTTGCGCTTTTGACGTGCGTTTCTTGATGCAGAAGCATCGGCGGCATGCTGAAGAAGATGAAGGGAGGGGCCACTTCTCGAAGCCCCGCCCCTCCTGCTACTGCTGCCGCTGCCGCCGTGGTGCCACACGCCTCAACCAGCCAAACTGCTGAACGCGTGGTGGTGACGCCTCCAGTGGACTCCGCTGTGGCTCCTCGCGAAGGCCAGGCGACCCCTACTCCCGCCGTGCCAGCGAAGGGATCGGGAGCCCCCAAGCCCTCAGCCGAGCAGGCAGTCGTGGTGGCGCCCCCTCGTCAGCAGGTGAGGTCTGGTCCCGAGGCCCTCGAGGCGGCCCGCGCTGCGATGAACCAACTCTGTGTTATCTTTTGGGATGGAGATGGTCGTGCGGTGGACGCCCACCTGGGCCTACTCTCGGGGTGGCTGCGAGCGGAGGAGTCCGTGCAGGCCACCTGGAGCCAGGCTTCAGCGGCCATCGCCGAGGGTCGGGAGGAGGCTGCCTCAGCTGCATGGGCGCGGGAGACCGCGGAAGCCCAGGCAGCATCCTCCAAGAAGCGTCGTCGGGAGGCGGAAGACAAACTTAAGACCCTCCGTGAGGAGGGCGCGAAGCACGCCCTAGAACTTGAGAGGTTGGAGAAGGGGCTCCAGGACGAGAAGGCCGAGACATCGCAGTTGCAGGAGGAGCAGCTCACCGACCGCGCGAGCTTGGAGAAGCTGAAGACAGAGGCCGAGGAAGCCAAGGCGTCCCAAGCCAAGCGCGAGGACGAGCTGAAGGCCAGGGAGGACGCCCTCGCGGCCTTGGAGAAGGCGGCGACGGTGGGTCATGAGGCCCTTGCCGCCTTCGAGCTCGAGGCCCGCAGGCTGCTGCGGATCGCCTACGGGGAGGGGTTCGAAGAGCCACTGGCCACCCCGGAGGATGGCGCCACCGGGCTCCTAGATGCACTCGTGAAGGCCCTGGGCGACGTGGCATCTGCAATCGGTCAGTTAGCTGATACCAAGGGCCGATCGCTTCTTACCTCTGCCTTGGCGCAAGTGTGCGGTCATTTCTTCCTTCGTGACCCCAACTTCGATCTGGCCACGCTATCCCAGCCGCTGGCCGCGAGCCTGGAGGGCGCGGCCGTTGAGTGTGTGGCGGAGAAGGTCAAAGAGCTGGTGGAGGCGTTCCTTTCGGCTGCTGCTGATGCGTCTGAAGAGGCGAAAGCTGATGCTGGCGTGTCCAGCGATGCCTGACCTATTCCTGCTGAGGAGAATGGGAGTGCCTCAGGGATTAGTGTCGCTCCAAGCCAAGGGATTTCTCCCTCAAGCCTATATGGTCTCGGTCCGAGACGGACTCACCACTTATCAAGGCGGAAAACAAGCGGAGAACTCACCTAGTCCCTCTAAAGGGGAGCGGGTGTGCCTGGTCCCTTATCTAATAAGGGGACTGGGATTTCCAATTCATCCCTTTCTCCGCGGGCTTCTGGAGTTCTATGGCCTCCAGCTGCACCACCTTATGCCCGGCTCCGTGTTACACATCGCGGGCTTCATTGCTCTTTGCGAGCTATTTTTAGGCGTCGAGGCTCATTTCGTGCTGTGGAAGAAGATATTCTGCCTGGTGCCCCGTTGCCAAGAGTGGTCCATATATCAAGTGGGCGGAGCCGAAGTATGGCGCATCGCCGGGACCGGATACCCGTCCGGAACCCCGAAGAAGGCGTCCGAGGACTGGCCTTCAGAATGGTTTTACATAGACGACGTCCCCCTGCCGGACCCTATCCGGGACGGTCTCCCTGAGTTCAACAACGCTCCCCTGAAGAAACGCCTGAGCTGGCACCCTCGGAGCTCTCAGAGAGAGAATGACAGAGACGTCCTTTACTTAATGGGCCGGATTAAGCTACTGGCTCATTCCGGACTAACCATGATTAAAGTCATGGCCATATGCATTATGCGGGGGGTGCAGCCGCTCCAATACAGAAGCCACCCCATGTGGGATTTCAACAGGGAAGATGACGCCACCCATTACGGCCGTAAAGGGCCGGACTCGCTTGCCGCTCTAATGAAGATATTATCCTCTTTGTACAAGGGAGAAGAAGAGGAATTCCTCTGCGTCGACCCGCAGGGCGGATTTGTAATGCCTCGATGCGGCTATATCTCCCACGTGTCGAAGCACGACTTAGAGGCATAACCGCATTGAAAGCAATGTCGCAAGTGAGGTAATCTTCACACAACCCATGTAATACATAAGGGAAAGAGATACATAGTTGGCTTACAATCGCCACTTCACACAATACATGAATAAAACATTACATCATGCAGTTACAATCAGGGCACGTCTACGGAGCCAAAATAAAAGAAGAAACCCCAAAAGCGACAAAGGTCCTGATCGACCCCAACTGGGCTCCACTACTGATCGACTAGAACGAAACAACATAAAGGACAAGATCTTCATCGAACTCCTCCTTGAGCTCGGGTGCGTCACCTGCACGGTCTCATCGGCACCTGCAAACTGGTTTGGAAGTATCTGGTGAGTCACGAGGACTCAGCAATCTCACACCCGCGAGATCAAGACTATTTAAGCTTAAAGGTAGGGTAAAAGGTATGAGGTGGAGCTGCAGCAAGCGACTAGCATATATGGTGGCTAACATACGCAAATGAGAGCGAGAAGAGAAGGCAAAGCACGGTCGAACAACTATGATCAATAAGTGATCCTGAAACTACTTACGTCAAGCATAACTCCAACAACCGTGTTCACTTCCCGGACCCCGCCGAGAAGAGACCATCACGGTTACACACGCGGTTGGTGTATTTTAATTAAGATCAACTTCGGGTTTTCTACAATCGGACATTAACAAATTCCGATCTGCCACATAACTGCGGGCATGGCTTTCGAAAGTTCAAACCCTACAGGGGTGTCCCAACTTAGCCCATGATAGCTCTCGTGATCAACGAAGGATATTCCTTCTCCCCGGGAAGACCCGATCAGTCTCGGAATCCCGGCTACAAGACATTTCGACAGCAATAAAACAAGTCCAGCAAAGCCTCCCGATGCGCCGACATCCTGATAGGAGCTGCACATATCTCGTTCTCAGGGCAACACCGGATGAGCTGTCCGTATAGCTAAAACCAAGCCTCAAGTTTCCTTGAGGGGGTGCTGCAAAGTGCTCTAGTTCGGACCAACACTTAGACAAGCATTGGCCCGGGGGGGGGGGGCTGAATAAAGATGACCCTCAGGTTGTTCAGACCCAAGGGAAAGGGATAGGTGGTAGGCAAATGGTAAAACCAAGGTTGGGCCTTGCTGGAAAAGTCTTATTCAAAGCGAACTGTCAAGGGGGTCCCATAAATCACCCGACCGCGTTAGGGACGCAAAATCCGGGAACATAACACCGATATGACGGAAACTAGGGCGTCAAGAGTGGAACAAAACACCAGGCATAAGGCCGAGCCTTCCACCCTTTACCAAGTATATAGATGCATAAATTAAATAAGATATATTGTGATATCCCAACGAGTAAGCATGTTCCAACAAGGAACAACAAGTCCATGTTCCAACAAGGAACAAGCTTCATCTTCACCTGCAACTAACAACGCTATAAGAGGGGGCTGAGCAAAGCGGTAACATAGCCAAACAACGGTTTGCTAGGACAAGGTGGGTTAGAGGCTTGGTTTAACAATATGGGAGGCATGATAAGCAAGTGGTAGGTATCGCAACATAGGCATAGCAAAAGAGCGAGCAACTAGCAAGCAAAGATAGAAGTGATTTCGAGGGTATGGTCATCTTGCCTGAAATCCCGCAAGGAAGAAGAACGAGTCCATGAAGAAGACAAACGGACGTAGACGAACGGATCCTCACAATCGCAACGTTATCGGAACTAACCCGAAGAAGCAACACCGGAAAGAAGCAAACAACAAAGTAAAACAACCATCACATAAACATGGCATGATATGCGAGATGTGGTATGCAATGCATATGCATGCTCCAGAAGGAAAATATGAACAAGGCATAATCTTGGCAAACCAAGTATCCCACTGGAAAGGTGAGGTGATTTCGGTTGAAATCGATATAAAGATCACCGGAATCGGATGCACGGTTTGCAAATGACAAGCAAAACAAGAATGACAAGAATCTGCCATTAACAGCATGATGCTACTTAGCAAGCAACAAGAAATTAAGCTACTGCACCCAAACATATCAACAGAGCATATTAAAGTAATCTATTCAAGATGCTTGACAAAAGATGAACACTGAGCTACGGCTAAATCACAACACAACAGGTTCAAACAAGCATGGCAAAAGAGCAAAAGATAACAGGTTCAGACTTGGTGAAAATACTATCATGCCAGAAATTAACATCAGGATGACATGTTTAGAGGAATGAAACAGCATGCTACAGGAACAGCACATAGCAAAGCAAGGCATGGCATGAATCTACTCAAAGCACTTAACAAAAGTCCCTTACTGAACATAAGCCAAAAAGGATAAGAAGATATAATAACACCCATGTCAATTAAGCAAGTTACGATACAGGTTTCAGACTTTGCAGAAAACTGGACATGTCAAAAACAGATAACAAGTAGGCATGTTTACGAGCTCGATGCACTCTCTACAGAGCATTGCATGATAAACTAAGCATACATACATCAAGAAGACATGGCATAGAAGTTAAACATGGCAAGAATGCAAGGATCAACTACAACAAGCTTGGCAAAATCGAATAACATGTAAACAATCTGCCAGTAACATTTTATAGCAAAAGTAGAGCTCGAATGAATCAAGCTATGGCACTCCATAATTACAAACAAAGGCATGTATGGATATAGCAAATCCATATGCTCAAAACACTCTTACCGAACATGCTCAAAAGATTCATAGATCTCTCTGAAACAACAAGAACACATGGCATAAAAATAACAGCAGGCAGGGACTTAGTGAAAATACTAAGTCTCTGAAATCAGCAACATTAAGTAACCTAGTTTGCATGCTTGTGCTAGTCACCACATAGATCACAAAAATACATGGCATAAATCTCTGGAAAGATAGCATGGCATATTACAAAACACATGTAGGACTCAACTTCATAGGATGCACACATCAATCATGGCAAAAATGACAAAAGTGCATGATCTGGTAAGAATCAGAAACTAACATCACATAGCCCTCTTCTAACAGCATTTCGGGCATCAAGATGAACTCAAATGCTAATGACGCACTGCAATGAAATGATGTACTTTTCGAGGCGAACAATTTGACATATTATACGCCCAAAACGGAGCCACGGATGCAGCGATATGATGCGATGAACATGGCATGATAATGTCCAAATGTCGGGGACTTGGTGAAAATATACCCTCCGAATCTCAGATCTAGGGTTGACTTGGCACGGACGTCGATGCGGGGTCGGGGATTCGCCGGAGAAGACGGGAGGGCGGCCGGAGCGGCGGATCTCGCCGGAGAGGGCTCGGGGAAGCCGACGACGGGGGCTCGCGCGGCGGCGGGCGCGGCATCCGCGGCGGAGGCGCGCGGGTGCGGCGGTAGCGGCTGGCGCGGCAGCGCGGCGCGGGGCGACGGGGCAGGCGCGGGCTGTCGCGGTGGACGGTGGCGGTGGGCGGCGGAGCGGGCGGCGCTCGGGCGCGCGGGAGGACGCGGGCCAGCGCCGGCGTGGAGAGGCGAGCGGCGCGGAGGAGGCCGGCGGAGGCGGGGCAAGGCGGCGCCGGCGGGAACGGGCGCGCCCGCGGGCAACCGGTGGCGGCGGATCTGGGCCCGGGCGGGCCCGACGCGGGCTTTGCGGGCCGGCGGCGGCGGAGGAGAGAGGAGGAGGGTGAGGTGGCGCGCGCGGATTGGATGCGAGCGGCGGCGCTGGTGACGTGGCACGCCCCCATTGGCTGGAGTGATGTGGCTGGGCGGGGTGGACATGTCCGGCGCGGGGTTGGACATGTCCGGCGCGGCGCGGAGGGAAGAGACTAGGGTTTGGACTGCGCGAAAAACCGAGGGGGAGCACATATTTATAGGTAGAGGGGGCTAGGAAGCTCCAAATGGAGTGCGGTTTTCGGCCACGCGATCGTGATCGAACGACCGAGAACATGGAGATGACTTAGGTGGGTTTTGGGCCACTTTGGAAGGGGTGTTGGGCTGCACCAAAAGAGGCCTTCGCGGTTACCCGGTTAACCGTTGGAGTATCAAACGGACTCCGATTGACCCGAAACTTGACAGGCGGTCTACCGGTGCTATACCAAGGCCGCTTGGCAAACCTCGGTCCATTCCGAGAAAGTTTAATACACGCTCACGGAGAAGGGCAAAAGGGGACGCCGGGGGACACCGGAGCGCCGGATTGCAAAACGGACAACGGGGAAAATGCTCGGATGCATAAGACGAACACGTATGCGAATGTGATGCACATGATGACATGATATGAAATGCAGACGATGACATGGCAAAGTGCAACACGCAAGCACATGACATGGCAACGACGGAGAATAACTGACGGACACCTGGCGCATCGAACCCGGGGCGTTACAACACTCCACCACTACGAGAGGATCTCGTCCCGAGATCTAGAATGGCACCGGAGGGGAAAACGGAAGAGAAAGATAAGAGGTAAAACAAAGTTGCTTCTTTGACAAAGAGTGAAACCAAAGAACCTTGAGAGGTTGAACAAGTTGAAAGAAAGAACACAACGGAGTTGAACGAACTTGAAAACACCCCGTTAGATAAGAGGAACATGGGATACGATAAGAACGAAGAGGTTAATTGACAAGATAGATATTGACACCACTCCAGTTAAAACAAGAAGGGAAGGAATAAGAATGGTATAATTTGGGCAGCACTCCGACTGAAAATGGAAGGGATTGAACATGACCTTGACAAGATGAGAGGATACTTGATGAGATCAACAACAAACTGTCTCCGGAACAAATGAAAGAGTGGAATCAAGAGAACAGAGAAGAGAATACAACTTCTATCACAATTGAATTTGAAAGAGCGTCCTTAAAAGAAGGATTGAACGGAGTTGTTGGAAAACCAACAACGAAACGAATAAGCTTGTGGTGGGCTTAAGGAAAACTCTCAACGTTATGAGGTGAGCTTCTGCCACTAACCAGAAACAAAAGATTGGATTGATATCAACAAGGAGACAAGAAACTTATTTCACCGGGAGGACAAATGAAGAACTTGGGTCATTTATAAGCACCATAAATAGCAACATCCTTAGGGCAGGCTTTAGGTGAAATCGAATCCAAGATAACTCCAAGGAAGAAATTGATGGATTTAATATACCTCATTCTTGAAAACATGTGAATCATGAAGCATGAATGAAACTGTCAAAATGACATAACACCACCTCAAGGATAAGGAAGAAATAATTGCATTCCGGAATGCAAGATGAGAGAAGGCTTGAACTCCTCAAACAAAACATGTGTTGGAACACCATGTTTATTTTAGAGTATAGCTTGGCGGATCTTAACTTCGAGAAAAATCTTGAAGAACAATTGAATAATGAACAGAATCCTTAACGAACCACCATGTAGAGCCTTCATGAAGAACTCCGGAAATGAAAGGACGATAAAAATAAAGAGAAGTTGAAAACACAAGGTGAAGCCTTGCGATGATAAGATGAAACTTCGCGACGAGATAATGCAGAAAACTTGGAACTCCGGAAATGAAAAAGATGAAGCATCTCGAACTGAGAAATGTGACATGATGAACAACTCTGGAAAGAAGAAACTAGATCACTTGGATGAAACAAGAACAAGAATTATGTTATGCGTATCCTTCACCAATTAAATTGATGACTAGCAATGGATTTGGCATACTACTTATTCTCGTAGAAAGGATTAAGATACGTGAGAACGAAGAGATCATGAACTTATTAAAGAATATTGAATAATGCACCGGTATGATTTGGAGAATGAGAGCTGAAAACTTGAATGAATAATTTTGAGATGATGGGCTTCGGAGAATCAAACTGGAAAGACTTCTGAAATGCTCCGGATGGTTGAAACGAATTCCCTCAATCGAAAACAATTATGAGAGGATGGCAACAAGCTAGAACAATGAATCTTGAAGAGAATGGAGCAAGATTTAAGAGAAACTCTTCTTCGGTCTTCAAATGTTGAGAATGATGACGAGAAACACCACCATGAATTGTTGAGATACTCCGGGATGAACATTGGAAAGGTTGAATCAACGATGAAAAGAATTTGAAAGCGATCTTGGAGAAGGAATATGACTGATGATACTTCATTCTTACGTCACAATTGGAAAAGAATTTGGGAATAACTCCGGAAAAATTAGAAGAGTCAGGTAAGATCCTGGGAAAAGACCTGTGGGTTAGGGCCCACTCAAAAGAAACACCGTTGAACGATTTAAAAGATAGATTGCGCCGGTTGAATTAAATGGCTTGAATGAGATAGCATCCTCAAAAGAAATTGAGTGAATTGAGAATGGAAACTTGAATCTTCTAAGATATCTTCATCACTCCGGAACAAATAAATAGCAAGAGGTGAATGACTAAGAGGTACACCGGCATGAGAAAACATTAGAAACGAGGAAAATATATGATCGATAAAGCTTGAATTGGAACCACCGGAGAAGAAAAGAATGACGAATGATGAACTTGAAACTGTTGAGCATCTTCATGGGAATCACCGGATAAGAACATTAAAGGAAAGAATGAAGAAGCTTCACATGAATAAAATGGATACTTGGTTAAGACATATGATTCCTTGAAGGAAAAGGGCGGGCGGGTGGGAAAACAAAGGCAACTTGGGTCGGATGAAACGAACACCGTTGAGAAGAACTGATAATTGATCTTGCGAATGTTGAAGTGATCGGATCCACTTGAAGAGAGACACACCGGTTGAAAAAGGATTGACATGGCACTCTCAGTTATCATGAAGGATTGGTATCCAGATAGGGATATGAGAACACCGCTTGGAAAAGGTATGGAATCAACACTTGACATCGAAGCAACTCGAATACCACAAAACAAAACAAAACAAAGGATTGGCTTGCAGAATTAGCCGGAACAAACATATGATAGATCCCATATCGTATCATGTGTCTGTTGGAAAGATATTCTAGGAGCTTCTTGAATTCCCACTTATAAACTCCCGAAACTTTCTGGTTATGCAATCAGGTGTTGGGGATACAGGGGACACAAAATATATCACCCAAACTAACAATACCTAGATCCAGCTGTATCCATCCTTCAACACATAACCAAGAAACCTTCGGAAATCGTCTACCTCAACCTTTGAAAAGCATCCGTTATACGAGTCATGGTGATACTCCCGCACTCGCCTCAGTACTGGGCTATCAGGGTTATCTCACCAACAACTGTACAAAAGAGATTTTCGATGTCGGCGTACTAAACTCAGGTATTCCAGAACTGTAACGATAAAATTATGACGACAACACCTCGGAGCTCAACTCCCCAGGACACCTCCACTAACCCCTGCTGACGGGAGGCAACCAAGACAATGTTGTCATCATAAAGCCATCGGAACGATTCTAAGATACCCGCGTGATCCTAATTTTTTTTGTGAAATTTGAGAAGAGAAGAGTCAAAACTCTACGTCAGGATGCCTTACCAGAGTGATGAGGAGACTGGGAAGTAAAAAGAATTCCTAAACTCTCCGATATATAATTCCTAAATGACTCAAAACATTTTCCTAGACACAACTCGGCCGCTAAAAACGAACAATCAGTGTGGGCTCCTAAGGTCGGGGAAGGCTCTGATTACCAACTTGTAACGCCCTCGATGCGGCTATATCTCCCACGTGTCGAAGCACGACTTAGAGGCATAACCGCATTGAAAGCAATGTCGCAAGTGAGGTAATCTTCACACAACCCATGTAATACATAAGGGAAAGAGATACATAGTTGGCTTACAATCGCCACTTCACACAATACATGAATAAAACATTACATCATGCAGTTACAATCAGGGCCCGTCTACGGAGCCAAAATAAAAGAAGAAACCCCAAAAGCGACAAAGGTCCTGATCGACCCCAACTGGGCTCCACTACTGATCGACTAGAACGAAACAACATAAAGGACAAGATCTTCATCGAACTCCTCCTTGAGCTCGGGTGCGTCACCTGCACGGTCTCATCGGCACCTGCAAACTGGTTTGGAAGTATCTGGTGAGTCACGAGGACTCAGCAATCTCACATCCGCGAGATCAAGACTATTTAAGCTTAAAGGTAGGGTAAAAGGTATGAGGTGGAGCTGCAGCAAGCGACTAGCATATATGGTGGCTAACATACGCAAATGAGAGCGAGAAGAGAAGGGAAAGCACGGTCGAACAACTATGATCAATAAGTGATCCTGAAACTACTTACGTCAAGCATAACTCCAACAACCGTGTTCACTTCCCGGACCCCGCCGAGAAGAGACCATCACGGTTACACACGCGGTTGGTGTATTTTAATTAAGATCAACTTCAGGTTTTCTACAACCGGACATTAACAAATTCCCATCTGCCACATAACCGCGGGCACGGCTTTCGAAAGTTCAAACCCTGCAGGGGTGTCCCAACTTAGCCCATGATAAGCTCTCGCGATCAACGAAGGATATTCCTTCTCCCCGGGAAGACCCGATCAGTCTCGGAATCCCGGCTACAAGACATTTCGACAGCAATAAAACAAGTCCAGCAAAGCCTCCCGATGCGCCGACATCCTGATAGGAGCTGCACATATCTCGTTCTCAGGGCAACACCGGATGAGCTGTCCGTACAGCTAAAACCAAGCCTCAAGTTTCCTTGAGGGGGCGCTGCAAAGCGCTCTAGTTCGGACCAACACTTAGACAAGCATTGGCCCGGGGGGGGGGGCTGAATAAAGATGACCCTCAGGTTGATCAGACCCAAGGGAAAGGGATATGTGGTAGGCAAATGGTAAAACCAAGGTTGGGCCTTGCTGGAAAAGTCTTATTCAAAGCAAACTGTCAAGGGGGTCCCATAAATCACCCGACCGCGTTAGGGACGCAAAATCTGGGAACATAACACCGATATGACGGAAACTAGGGCGTCAAGAGTGGAACAGAACACCAGGCATAAGGCCGAGCCTTCCACCCTTTAGCAAGTATATAGATGCATTAATTAAATAAGATATATTGTGATATCCCAACGAGTAAACATGTTCCAACAAGGAACAACAAGTCCATGTTCCAACAAGGAACAAGCTTCATCTTCACCTGCAACTAACAACGCTATAAGAGGGGGCTGAGCAAAGCGGTAACATAGCCAAACAACGGTTTGCTAGGACAAGGTGGGTTAGAGGCTTGGTTTAACAATATGGGAGGCATGATAAGCAAGTGGTAGGTATCGCAACATAGGCATAGCAAAAGAGCGAGCAACTAGCAAGCAAAGATAGAAGTGATTTCGAGGGTATGGTCATCTTGCCTGAAATCCCGCAAGGAAGAAGAACGAGTCCATGAAGAAGACAAACGGACGTAGACAAAGGGATCCTCACAATCGCAACGTTATCGGAACTAACCCGAAGAAGCAACACCGGAAAGAAGCAAACAACAAAGTAAAACAACCATCACATAAACATGGCATGATATGCGAGATGTGGTATGCAATGCATATGCATGCTCCGGAAGGAAAATATGAACAAGGCATAATCTTGGCAAACCAAGTATGCCACTGGAAAGGTGAGGTGATTTTGGTTGAAATCGATATAAAGATCACCGGAATCGGATGCACGGTTTGCAAATGACAAGCAAAACAAGAATGACAAGAATCTGCCATTAACAGCATGATGCTACTTAGCAAGCAACAAGAAATTAAGCTACTGCACCCAAACATATCAACAGAGCATATTATAGTAATCTACTCAGGATGCTTGACAAAAGATGAACACTGAGCTACGGCTAAATCACACCACAACAGGTTCAAACAAGCATGGCAAAAGAGCAAAAGATAACAGGTTCACAGACTTAGTGAAAATACTATCATGCCAGAAATTAACATCAGGATGACATGTTTAGAGCAATGAAGCAACATGCTACAGGAACAGGACATAGCAAAGCAAGGCATGGCATGAATCTACTCAAAGCACTTAACAAAAGTCCCTTACTGAACATAAGCCAAAAAGGATAAGAAGATATAATAACACCCATGTCAATTAAGCAAGTTACGATACAGGTTTCAGACTTTGCAGAAAACTGGACATGTCAAAAACAGATAACAAGTAGGCATGTTTACGAGCTCGATGCACTCTCTACAGAGCATTGCATGATAAACTAAGCATACATACATCAAGAAGACATGGCATAGAAGCTAAACATGGCAAGAATGCAAGGATCAACTACAACAAGCTTGGCAAAATCGAATAACATGTAAACAATCTGCCAGTAACATTTTATAGCAAAAGTAGAGCTCGAATGAATCAAGCTATGGCACTCCATAATTACAAACAAAGGCATGTATGGATATAGCAAATCCATATGCTCAAAACACTCTTACTGAACATGCTCAAAAGAGTCATTGATCTCTCTGAAACAACAAGAACACATGGCATAAAAATAACAGCAGGCAGGGACTTAGTGAAAATACTAAGTCTCTGAAATCAGCAACATTAAGTAACCTAGTTTGCATGCTTGTGCTAGTCACCACATAGATCAAAAAAATACATGGCATAAATCTCTGGAAAGATAGCATGGCATATTACAAAACACATGTAGGACTCAACTTCATAGGATGCACACATCAATCATGGCAAAAATGACAAAAGTGCATGATCTGGTAAGAATCAGAAACTAACATCACATAGCCCTCTTCTAACAGCATTTCGGGCATCAAGATGAACTCAAATGCTAATGACGCAGTGGAATGAAATGATGTACTTTTCGAGGCGAACAATTTGACATATTATACGCCCAAAACAGAGCCACGGATGCAGCGATATGATGCGATGAACATGGCATGATAATGTCCAAATGTCGGGGACTTGGTGAAAATATACCCTCCGAATCTCAGATCTAGGGTTGACTTGGCACGGACGTCGATGCGGGGTCGGGGATTCGCCGGAGAAGACGGGACGGCGGCCGGAGCGGCGGATCTCGCCGGAGAGGTCTCGGGGAAGCCGGCGACGGGGGCTCGCGCGGCGGCGGGCGCGGGATCCGCGGCGGAGGCGCGCGGGTGCGGCGGTAGCGGCCGGCGCGGCAGCGCGGCGCGGGGCGACGGGGCAGGCGCGGGCTGGTGCGGTGGACGGTGGCGGTGGGCGGCGGAGCGGGCGGCGCTCGGGCGCGCGGGAGGATGCGGGCCAGCGCCGGCGAGGTGAGGCGAGCGGCGCGGAGGAGGCCGGCGGAGGCGGCGCAAGGCTGCGCCGGCGGGAACGGGCGCGCCCGCGGGCAAGCGGCGGCGGCGGATCTGGGCCCGGGCGGGCCCGACGTGGGCTCCGCGGGCCGGCGGCGGCGGAGGAGAGAGGAGGAGGGTTAGGTGGCGCGCACGGATTGGATGCGAGCGGCGGCGCTGGTGACGTGGCACGCCCCCATTGGCTAGAGTGATGTGGCTGGGCGGGGTGGACATGTCCGGCGTGGGGTTGGACATGTCCGGCGCGGCGCGGAGGGAAGAGACTAGGGTTTGGACTGCGCGAAAAACCGAGGGGGAGCACATATTTATAGGTAGAGGGGTCTAGGAAGCTCCAAATGGATTGCGGTTTTCGGCCACGCGATCGTGATCGAACGACCGAGAACATGGAGATGACTTAGGTGGGTTTTGGGCCACTTTGGAAGGGGTGTTGGGCTGCACCAAAAGAGGCCTTCGCGGTTACCCGGTTAACCGTTGCTGTATCAAACGGACTCCGATTGACCCGAAACTTGACAGGCGGTCTACCGGTGCTATACCAAGGCCGCTTGGAAAACCTCGGTCCATTTCGAGAAAGTTTAATACACGCTCACGGAGAAGGGAAAAAGGGGACGCCGGGGGACATCGGAGCGCCGGATTGCAAAACGGACAACGGGGAAAATGCTCGGATGCATAAGACGAACACGTATGCGAATGCGATGCACATGATGACATGATATGAAATGCAGATGATGACATGGCAAAGTGCAACACGCAAGCACATGACATGGCAACGACGGCGAATAACTAACGGACACCTGGCGCATCGAACCCGGGGCGTTACAGGATTTTCCATGTATAGTCCTCCGAATTGGGTAAGCGGACAATCGTGCTTCCCTGTTCATTTTACATTCTCATGACTAAATAGGCTGTCTAACGACTTCAATGCAGGACCTGCGTCAGGAGGTAAAAAACATAAACGGCCGTCCTCCATAGCCAGAGGACCCAGAACGGTCCCTCGATCCGGACTCCGAAGAGGATCCGGACTTAGCGGTGGAGTTTATTGACGGAGTGTTTTATCAGCTAAGCAAGGACAATACCTTGGTAGCTATTATAGCTGATTACCCAGGGTTAATCCCGGCCTCCCAGGTGACAAATACCGGAGCTTTACCCCTTAAGAGGGGTTCCGTTTTCACGGGTTTGGTTGTTCTGACAGCAACCGTGCTTGGTAGGGGAGATTCCCGAGGCGGGAAGCCGACCCCGCTGCAGCTAGCCGGCGGGGGGCCGCAGGGCCCCGTGGGGCAAAAAGGAACGTAGTCCGGACTGAGGTGCCAGAGCAAAGTTATGGCGTACCCTCTCTTTTTCCCTGGTGTTTTACTCCTCTAGGGTATATTAACATTCGAGCTATCTTCAGGACGAAGAGACCTCGCCGGACTATATCCGGAGAGGTTGCCTATCGCGCCTCCACCAGCAAGACTCCAACGCGCGGCCCGGAAGCAGAGGCCCGCGCAAGGCACGCACCGGACGCTCCTCCATCAGAGGATGCGGACAGGCTGTCTGCCACCCATTCCGAGGTGGAGAGTGCCATGAACCACAGGCGTCGCCGGACAGTTCTTCGCGACGCTTGTTTCTCCCAGGAGGCTTTAAATGCCTTTAATTCAGGAGACGCGTACCTCCGTGCCGCTCAAAATGGTTTAGCCAGAGCCACGGAGCAGTATGTAAAAGACATACGGGTAAGAATTTTTTGGTAAATATAGATATGCCAGTAGCCCCCGAGACTTGAAGCAGTGGAAATAACTGATTCAAGAATCATATAACATGTAGTTTCTTACCGAGAAAAACACCGCGCTGTCCCAGGAGCTGGAAAGGTGCAGGGCCCAACTAGAGGCGGCACTAACGGCAGCAGGGGGGTCTAAAGAGACCCCTGCAGGTAAACAATACACCAGAATATTTAGTATTGTGCGGATTTAAGTGCCAATCTGACAAATGGTATTGCAGATGGCGCCGGACTCGATCCGGACAGGCAACAACTTCTATGCCGATTAAAGGCTGGTGAAAGCGTGCTAACAAAGGTGAGGCGGGAGAAGAATGATCTCCAGGATGCCAACACCAGGCTGGATGTTGAACTAAAAGATGTTCGTGGCCAGCTGTCGGACTCCAATAAGGAGAATCACCGACTTCGACGCGGCTAAGTGCTGAAGCGAACTCTTGAAAAAGGAGTTCGGCAAGGAAGACGACTAACAGAGTTATGTCTGTAGGTATGCTGACAGGTCGTCCTGCAGAGGAGATGCCCGGTTCAACGGGCGATCTTCTTCCCGAACTCTCGCAACTGCACGAACGAGTTTGGCCTTGTGGCCTGCCCACTCCATACCCGAGGGCCTTGGAGAACTTGCGGAGAAATTGAAGGGAGCTCGGCGGCGCTTCCGGTTGTGGAAGATATCGGCCTGCCGACAGGGCACTAGGGAGGCCTGGGCCATGGTGAAGACCCGCTTTACAAAGTCTGACCCCAATCACATGGCCGAGGTCGGACCGGTGGGGCCTGACGGGAAGGAGATCCCTGTGAGCTTAGTGTATGGCCAGGTAGAATTGGCCGCAAAGTATTCCCAGCAGGACTGTAAATTAGACAGCCTGTTAGATGGTATAGAGGAGGAATACAATCGGTCAGGATGACTATGTAATTTATAATTGACATGTGTAATGCCTTCTAGCCGGATTGTAGACCGTTTGTCGTTGCCGACCTTTTCGCTTCGACCTCGGGACCTGACGGTCCGGAGTGTGTCCGAATACCATAACGGTTATATAAGAAACGAGGTATGCATGGAGACCAGGCGTAGGGGTCATTAGTGCTTTATCAGACAAGTGCCCAACTAGTTATGTTATATTACATGGTTAGTAAGAAACATCTTCCAGAGAGAATAGTTCCGTTAAGGGTTCCTTTCGCTGGGGTGGCATGCCCTGAAGTGCACGTCCGGACTGCAAATGCAGGAAAACATCTGGGGGCATGTATAAGTAAAAAAGGTTCATCTTTAGTTCACCGACCGAATATTCCCTTAAGAACACTAGCTTTCGGCTTCACCCAGTCTGAGGTACACATCCGGCTTATCCGACAGTAGCAATCGCAGAGGTGCTCCCTTTACCGCCTAGCCGAACAATCGGGAACGTAGGGGTAAGCACAGGAGCCAGGCAACCCAACTTGGCCAAAACTTAAGTCATATCGATGCATATAATGGTGAAGAAAAGGTGCATGCGGAAGTCTGACGCATGCGTTGGGCGTGAAACCCATATAAACAAGCTTCTGTTAAAGAAGCCCCCAGGTTTAAGGAGCGCGGGTAGCGCGTCACATGATGAGCCTTTAAGGGCTATAAAAGGAAAGAGTGGGAGGAGACAAAATAAAAACATAAATATATATATATATATATATAAATATAAAAATGGACAGAGGAAGGAGACAAACCCAGAGTTCGGCGCTAGGCATAGAATCTTCGGATACGTGCGGCGTTCCATGGGTTCGGCTCGAGTCGGTTATTCGACGCATCTCGCAGGCGGTACGCTCCACTAGTCAGGACTTGGTCAATTATGAAGGGACCTTCCCATTTGGGCTTGAGTTTGTCCTTTTTCTTATCCGGCAGGCGTAGAACTAGTTCGCCAACGTTGTAATTTTTGGCCCGTACTTCTCTGCTTTGATATCTTCGAGCCTGCTGTTGATAAAATGCGGAACGGGCTTTAGCCACGTCGCGCTCCTCCTCTAAGGCGTCCAGGTTGTCCTGCCGATCAAGCTCGGCTTCTCTTTCTTTGTACATGCGCACTCGAGGTGACTCATGAATTATGTCGCAGGGCAGAACTGCCTCTGCGCCGTACACCATAAAGAATGGTGTGAATCCGGTGGTACGATTCGGCGTGGTTCGCAGCCCCCAGAGTACGGAGTCGAGCTCCTCCACCCAGTGCGTATTAGATTCCTTGAGGGACCGCACTAGTCTGGGTTTAATGCCGCTCATGATGAGACCATTTGCACGTTCGACCTGACAGTTAGTTTGTGGGTGATAGACAGAAGCATAGTCGAGCTTAATGCCCATATTTTTGCACCACAGCTTTACTTCGTCGGAGGTGAAGTTTGTGCCATTATAGGTGATGATACTATGGGGGACACCGTAACGGTGTACGACCCCGGATATGAAGTCTGTCACAGGTCCGGATTCGGCCGTCTTAACAGGCTTGGCTTCTATCCATTTGGTGAATTTATCCACCATGACCAATAAGTATTTGTTTTTGTGGGTTCCACCTTTAAGGGGTCCCACCATATCAAGCCCCCAGACCGCAAAAGGCCAAGTGATGGGGATAGTTCGGAGGGCGTTGGGCGGCATATGGCTTTGGTTTGCAAAGAGCTGGCAACCGACGCATCGTTTGACTAAGTCATGAGCGTCTGCTCGGGCCGTCGGCCAATAAAAGCCCGTACGGAAAGCCTTGCTTACAAGGGACCGAGCTGCGGCGTGGTGGCCACCGAGTCCGGCATGAATTTCAGCCAACAGACTCCGCCCTTCCTCTTCGGAGATACATCTTTGAAGGACTCCTGTAGTGCTTTTCTTATATAGCTCTCCCTCGTGGACTTTATAGGATTTAGATCGCCGCACTATGCAGCGTGCCTCGTTTTGGTCCTCTGGGAGTTCCTGCCTAGTAAGGTAGGCTAGGAATGGTTCTGTCCATGGGGCGATGACCGCCATTATTACGTGGGCTGAAGGTGTGATTTCGGTGGCAGGGCCTCCGATTATGTCGGATTGTTCGGCGTCGGGTTGTGCGGTTGTGTCCGGAATGTTATCCAAGGGTTCCCCCTCCCATGCTACAGATGGCTTGAATAATCTTTCTAAGAAGATGTTGGGGGGGGGGACTGCATCTCGTTTTGCTCCGATGTGTGCCAGGACATCCGCTGCCTGATTATTTTCTCGGGCTATATGGTGAAACTCCAGTCCCTCAAACCGAACTGACATTTTTAGGACGGCATTGCAATAAGCTGCCATTTTTGGGTCTTTGGCGTCGAAGTCGCCATTTATTTGGGATATCGCGAGGTTTGAGTCCCCGCGTACTTCCAGGCATTGAATGCCCATGGATACTGCCATCCGGAGACCATGTAGAAGGGCCTCGTATTCGGCTGCATTGTTGGAGTCCGTGTACATAATTTGGAGTACATATTGGACTGTGTCTCCTGTAGGGGACGTCAAAACGACGCCAGCCGCCAGTCCGGCCAACATTTGGAGCCGTCGAAATGCATGATCCAGTTTGAATATGTGCCGTACTCTTTAGGGAGTTCGGCCTCTGTCCATTCGGCGACGAAGACGGCTAGGACTTGCGATTTAAAGGCTCGCCGTGGTTTGTAGGTTATGTCGAACGGGAGGAGCTCTATGGCCCATTTTGCTATCCGGCCCGTTGCATCGCGGTTGTTGATAATATCGTTGAGTGGTACTTCCGAGGCTACTGTTATAGAAAACTCTTGAAAGTAGTGTCGTAGCTTCCGGGATGCCATAAACACCGCGTATGCAATCTTTTGGTAATGCGGGTACCGTGATTTGCATGGTGTGAGGACAGTGGACACGTAGTAAACCGTCCTTTGAAGGGGGAGTTTGTGTCCGTCCGTTGCCCGCTCAACGACGAGTACTGCGCTAACAACTTGATGAGTTGCGGCAATGTACAATAGCATGGGTTCGCCAGTGTTTGGCGCGGCCAGGACTGGGTTTGTTGCCAAGATGGCCTTTATTTCCTCGAGTCCAGCCGTGGCAGCGTCTGTCCACTCAAAGTGTTCGGTGTGCCTGAGGAGGCGGTAAAGGGGCAATGCCTTTTCTCCCAGGCGGGAGATAAAGCGGCTTAAAGCCGCCACACATCCGGTGAGTTTCTGTATTTGTTTGAGGTCTTTTGGGACATCCAATTGTGACAAAGCTCGGATTTTAGCTGGATTTGCCTCAATTCCTCTACCGGATACAATGAAGCCCAGGAGCTTTCCGGCTGGAACGCCGAAAACGCATTTTTCCGGATTGAGCTTAATGTCGTATTTTCGGAGGTTGTCGAATGTAAGCCTCAAGTCGTCTACTAGAGATTCGACATGTCTTGATTTAACGACCACATCATCTACATACACCTCCACTGTTTTGCCGATCTGGTTTGCCAGGCATGTTTGAATCATGCGCTGATATGTTGCGCCGACGTTTTTTTAGCCCAAAGGGCATTGTGTTGAAGCAGAATGGGCCGTATGGTGTGATGAATGCTGTTGCGGCTTGGTCTGATTCTGCCATCTTGATTTGATGGTAACCGGAGTATGCGTCGAGGAAGCACAGCGAATCGTGTCCTGCAGTGGCATCGATGATTTGATCTATTCGAGGGAGGGGGAAAGGATCCTTTGGGCAAGCCTTATTAAGGTCTTTGAAATCGACACATAGGCGCCAGGATTTGTCCTTCTTTGGTACCATCACCAGGTTTGCTAGCCAGTCCGGGTGTTTTATGTCTCTAATGAATCCGGCCTCCAATAACTTGGCTAGCTCCTCTCCCATAGCCTGTCTCTTTGGTTCAGAGAAACGCCGAAGGTCTTGTTTGACAGGTTTGAATCCTTTCTGGATATTTAGGCTGTGTTCGGCCAACCTGCGTGGGATTCCTGGCATGTCTAAAGGGTGCCAAGCGAAAATGTCCCAGTTCTCTCATAGGAACTCTCGCAGTGTGGCGCCTACATCAGGGTTCAGTCTTGCCCCGATGGTGGCTGTTTTATTGGGGTCCGTTGGGTGGACCTGGAATTTGACTATTTCGTCCGCTGGTTTGAAGGATGTGGATTTGGATCTCTTATCGAGTATCACATCATCCCTATTGACCATGGATCGCAGCGCAGTCAGTTCTTCGGCCGCTAAGGTTTCGGATAGTGCCTCGAGGGCCAATGCGGTTGTCTTGTTCTCGGCGCGGAGTGCTATGCCCGGATCACTAGCGAGAGTGATAATTACGTTTGGCCCAGGCATCTTAAGCTTCATGTACCCGTAATGGGGTATAGCTTGGAAAACTGTGAAAGCCTCCCGTCCTAGTATAGCGTGATATTCGCTTTTGAACGGGGCCACCTGGAACGTGATCTGTTCGGACCTGTAATTATCCGGCGTGCCGAATACCACATCTAGTGTGATCTTTCTGGTGCAGCGCGCTTCCTAACTGGGGATTATTCCTCTAAAGGTTGTGCTGCTTCGCTCAATGCGGTTCCAGTCTATTTCCATCTTTTGGAGGGTTTCCTCGTAAATGAGGTTCAATCCGCTGCCTCCGTCCATGAGTACCTTTGCGAGGCGACAGCCGTCCACTATGGGACTGAGGACCAATGCGGCTGGTGCTCTGGCTGTTCGAAATTTAGGTTCGTCACTCGCGTTGAAGGTGATAGCAGTATTACTCCATGGGTTTATTGTCGCTACTTGATAGACTTCAGTGAGGCTGCGGAGTGTTCTTTTTCGCATGTTGTTTGATGCGAAAGTCTCAAAGACTGTGAGAACGGAACTGAAATTCTCGGGCTGGTTTCCTTCGACCTCTGGAATTAGGAGGTCCTCGCCAATTTTGGCCACCTGCCGGAGTATCCAACATGCCCTAAGGCTACGAGTTGGGGTGGTGTCCTCTGCACTATGAATCTTGCAGGGTCCATCTAGCCACTTTTCCATACGGTTCCATGCCCTCTAAAGGGTTTTGATTTTTTGGTATTTAGTCCGGGCGCCTTACTGTCGTGCGCCCTCTTAATTCGGACGGGATTGCTATTCAAGGCCGGATTATCCCAAAATTTTATTTCGGTTTTCCAAGCACTTTCCATCGCACAGTATTTTTGTACTACGGACGCCAAGTCAGCAAAGCGTGTAATATTACGATGACTTACGGCGTTGAGTATTCCCTTGTCCGTGCAGTTACTGCAAAAGATTGAAATTGCGTCTCCCTCGCGGCAGTCCTTTATCCTGTTCATAACCAGGAGGAATCTGGCCCAGTAATGATGTACTGTTTCTTCGGGCATTTGCCTGATTTGGGAAAGATCGCTTAAGATCGGGCGGGCGGGTGTCGTTGAATCTGAGACTTCGCCCAGTTTGCTGTTCGGAGGCCGAAGAACTTCCGGATTCTGAGATCCGGAGTCTTGGATGTTATTCGATTTTCCTGATTTTAAGCTCAGGTCTTGGATTGTATCCTCCCCTCTGCGGATATCCGGCATGGAGGGTTCAGGAGTTCAGACGTAGCTAGTCCTTAAGATAGATGAAGGGTCGCTGCATTGTGTCTCCACCACAACAACGTGGTGGGTGACTTGGGGAGAGCTAATTTCTCTTAGATCAGGTTTAAGCCCAACCTGGTCGTAATTTGTGGCGACACCCAGTGCGGCGATGCGATCCAGGAGCTCGTTTACAGAAGAGAGCTCCATCGGATCCAATTGCTCGGCAAGTTCTGAGCCGACGTGGAGGTTGCTTTCGATGACCCGGGAGGTCACCGTCGGCGCAACAGCCGAACAGGTGGTTGCGAGAAAACCACCTAGCCGGAGAGTTTGGCCGACAGCCAAGGCTCCTTTTGTAATGGCGCCGTCTTTAAAGACGGGAAGAGGCATCCTTCCTGATCGCGACGGCACAGAGGAACTCTCAATGAACGCACCAATGTCGGTGTCAAAACCGTAGGATCTCGGGTAGGGGGTCCCGAACTGTGCGTCAAGGTCGGATGGTAACAGGAGACAAGGGACACTTTATTTTACCCAGGTTCGGGCCCTCTCGATGGAGGTAAAACCCTACTCCTGCTAGATTAATATTGATGATATGGGTAGTACAAGAGTAGATCTACCACGAGATCAAGGAGGCTAAACCCTAGAAGCTAGCCTATGGTATGATTGTGTATGATGATGGTTGTCCTACGGACTACAACCCTCCGGTTTATATAGACACCGGATAGGGTTAGGGTTACACAGAGTCGGTTACAATGGTAGGAGATCTTGAATATCCGCACGCCTAGCTTGCCTTCCGCGCCAAGGAAAGATCCTTCCGGGCACGGGACGAAGTCTTCAATCTTGCATCTTCATAGTCCTAGAGTCCGGCTGAAGGTATAGTCCGGCTATCCGAACACCCCTTAATCAAGGACTCCCTCAGTCCCCCTTGACGTACGAACGACTCTCATGAGGGAGAACGAGCACCATACCTTGCTCACGAGCCTTCGCCTAGGATGGGGGCGCGAGAAAGCCAGGTGTCTGGGCACCTGGTAGGGTGGTGTCTGCCAGGCGTGACCTGAGCATAGCCCCCGTGCCTAGCCCCCCTCGCGATACCCTTCCAAGGAGAAGCTGTGAGCGTCATGAGCTGAAAAGATCCCTGAGGTTGGTGCGACCACTGGGGGGCGCCCTCAGTTGTTTATAACTAGTGCGGAGCATAGAGCTACCACACTTGCGCGGAGTGTGGGCATAACCGCTCCTCGGTCGTATCGGCCAGCGCGGAGCTTGGTGCTTCCACTGGTTCGTGGGCACAACCACTCCTCGGTCTTGCCAGCGCGGAGCTAAGCACTTCCACTAGATCGTGGGAGGGGAGCCTCCCACCAGGCGAGACTCCCAGGTGTGTACAGCCCGTCCGGACACGTGGCTTGCATGGCGGGACAGCCAGGGTGTATATGGGCCCTCCTCAAGACGAGCTGAATGACTCTGAGGAAGTTCTCGCGAGCTTACGCATCACTCACGAGATCCTACCCTGAGGCAGGTTGCGCCTAAGTATTCTTCTACAAAATGTGAAAAGAGATGGGATGCCTAGACGTGCGCTGAATGCATCTCCAGAGGGCATTGCATGAGAAGGCCGCAGCACCAACGACCCTAGGAGGTGACATTAGCGGGACTGGCCCGTAAGACAGAGCTCAGCCGCTGGATTTATCGACGCTGCAGGGACGGACCCGAGCACAGACGCCGTGCCCAGTCTTCTCATGCTTGTCACACCCTGCATTTTGTAACATTTCATTTGCATTAATAAAGCATGAAAATTTGGACCAACAAAAACTTTTGCATTATTTGGCTTTTTATTTGGAGTTGGTTTTCTCTCTGTGATTTTCAAGTGCTCTGCAAAGTCAATAACTCCACCTTCTGTACTTCATCTCCTTGCCCCAAACTTCTGCCCAATGATCATGCCATGTGTATAGTGCAATATAGTATTTTCTTACAAAAATAATTTAGCCAAAAAGTATTTTCTAAAATTAGTTTTCCAAAAACCCTTGAATTGGGAGTTGCACTGCAAGTACTTGATTTGAGGTGTGGAAAATCTTTCAAAAGATATATTTGAAACCTATTAGATATAGGATACTCAGAAACCACAAAAATATAATTTTAAAAGTTATTTTCCTATTTTATTTAAAGGATTTTTCTTAAGGCCACACATGGTCTTTAATAGGGAAAAATTATTTTATTGTTTTAAAAATATTTGCGAAAAATCAGGGAAACTCAGTGGGCATATATTTTCCATATATATGAGTTTCAACACATGGTTATGATCAGAATATTGGACAAAACCTCCCAAAACCATTTCTACCCATTTCAAGGTTTTGAAATATTTCTACAGGAAATATTTTCATAAAAATCCAAGGAAAATCCAACAAGCCACAAATGCATATTGTGATCACCTTGCAGAGCCTCATGTCAATTAAAGTCATTTTGGTTCACCAAAATGCCCCCAAACTCTCTTTGACCAGAATCAAATTTGAACAAGTTTGTACTACCAACTTTCTCTCCTTGACCCCAACTTTTGTGAGCATGTTCACATGACCAAATGAGTCCACTACACCAAGTGGTGCATCAAGGAGAAGTGATTTGCTCAACTAGATCTACACAAGTCCATTTCTGCTCATTTCTAGGGTTTACCAAAGTTGCATTGGACAACTTCTCTAAATGAGCTCATACTCCTTGAACCTTGATGTTTTGTCATTGCAAAGGCCCTTGCCAAATGGCACATCAAGAGGATTAGTGAAACTACCCCAAGCACTAATCAAACACCTTCTGCCACTTTTCAATAATCATCATTTTGACCACCAAAACTATTCTCCATGAGCTCAACTTTTTACCACAACCCCTCCAAGACCTCTTCTACCTCCAGTAACAATGGAAAATCCACATCTCCATTATTGGATGGGTAAAACCCAACTTTCTCTCTCTGGACAACCCATTTGCACCCTTCTTCTTCTTCTCTCCTCACCCCAGTGGCCATCCAGAGCATCCAAAGCCTCTCCCCACTTCTTTACTACTCCCTAGCACTACTGGACACAAGTGGCCACGCCCACTTCCCCTTTTTTATGCCATGGCATGCCATTTGGGCGCTCTGGAGCGCGCTACAATACGCTCCCGTACTGGAGCCACCCTCTGCCCGACGCCTCCGACCACCTCGGGCCACCCCCGCGCGCCTGCCAATGCGCCTCGGCGTCCGCAGCATGCTATGCGGTCGGCCCCTTCTTCTCTCCTCCTCCCCGCGCCTCCCCGCTAGCAAACAGAGGCCGCCCAAGCGCGCCAATGGTGCGGCTCACACGCGCGCATCTCTGACCCCTCCCCGCTCTCTCCCTTAGCTCCCCTCGGCGTAGTCCACGCCCAGGAACACCCCAGACACGGCGCCAGCTCCTCCCGAGCCCTGTGGCAACGAGCAGGACCTCACCGGCGCACGGGTCTACGGTGAGCCGTGGCTCGCCTACATAAAGGCCTCCCCGAGCCTCTCAATCACCACCACTCGCCCCTACCTACTCCAAAAAGGCCCCCTGTGCCCTCCACTCTCCTCCAGGAGCACCCGAGCTCGAGATCAAGCTCGAGCTCCGCCGCCTCGGGTCGCCGTCGATCCCACGGTACAGGCCTCCCCTGCTCCTCCTCTGCCTCGATCTGGAACCCCCGAGCACCCCTGACCATTTCCCCCTTCTTCCCCGCCTCTTTTGCAGCTGGAAACGGCCGGAGCCGTCGACGCCCGAAGCCTCTCCACCGCGAGACCTCGTCGCCGGCGAACCAGGCCACCCCGACGACCAACTCCACCTCCGTCCGAACGGCGGATCCTCCCTGAGCACAACGGTACCACCCAAGCACCCTCCCATGCCCTGTATCGCCGCCGGCTAGCTCGCCGTCGCCTCTGTATAGAGGTAGACGACGAGGGCCGTGGGCCCTGACCGTTAGCCTCACGCCCTGACAGGTGGGACCCACCCGTCAGGTTTAAACACGCACGCGCGTGCACCGGTTCCCTGCGTCGGCTGAAGGCGTATTTTGCCTTTACGCCTTCGACGTGGCAGCCTCGCGTGGGCTGAAACCCATCTGGGCCTGCTGCACTGTGGTCCTTCTGGCCCAGTTGCACAGTGTTGTTTTTCCTTTTTCTTTTTCTGTCACTCTTCCAAAAATTCCACAGGATTAAATATTAATCCAAATGCAACAATTCCAGTTCCTAAAATGTTGTAAAAATCCCACCTATTTAATGGTGCAACTTTCATTCACATCCAACCAACTTTTATGTACTGTTCAAATTTAAATTCAAATTTGAGCAGTTTAATCTCTGTTTGGAAATCCATATCCCCTCTTATATAACTCCAAATCCAAAACTAGGAATTTTCCCCTTCTTAGTTTTCAACCTAGTATTTAACAAAAATGAGTTGACATTTTTCTGAGCACTTTGGTTTTTCTGTTTTATTATTGCCTTATTTTCTCGTTATTATTTTGTGACGATAGATTGCGTTGCTGACGAAGGAGTTGGACCAGAAGACTTTGAAGACCCAGAAGACTTTGTTGAGCCAGGCAAGCATCCCTTTGACCATGTCTATGAAACCCTTTTTGTGCATGTCATATAGCACCGTATTGTTGTTGCAACAGAATCATGATGAGATGGTAACCACTTTGGTGGGTTGCCTTCGTTACTTCCGTGTTGATACCTACATTATGCATGACCCTACCTTCTTATGAGGGTTATGCTGGTGGGAGTAGATAGGATGCTAAAGTAGTTGCTACGCAAAAAGGGACGGGAATATGCATAGAGATGGAGACAAAGTATTTTCAAAGGACTTTCGAAAACCCCGTCGGGTGCCACTTATGCTCGAGGGAGATGATGAGTTGGGTAACCACTTGATGACGAAGTGGCGTACCGAGGCAAGTGTGTGTGTTGTTTTCAAAAACGGATTAGATTTAAGATTTGTCGACTGTCCCAACCTTACATGCGCAGCCACTCTACCCTTATATGGGAAAGGGCATTATTGATTACTTAGGCCGATACTAGCTTGGAGCCCGCATTACTAGTGACGTGGGAGAGTTGGTGCTCTCTCTCGGGACGGGGTCGTGCCAGGTAGGGCGGCCATGACTGTTTTCACAGGGCACCGGATACACCGTTGTGTCCCCTCTCGGATGTTACGATCTCGAGTGAGTCTCGTATGATGTACATCGTGAGGATACGGAGCAACGAGTGGACTCCTTGTTAGTGTCGTCTAGGGAAAGATAGTGATCGGGTGCTTACCCCGGGTACTTGAGGTACTGCGGGTCGTGGATGACACGGAAGTTCCCAGGATCTTGTGTAAAGTGTGCAACCTCTGCAGAGTGTAAAACTATTCGAATAGCCGTGCCCACGGTCAAGGACAGTTGGGCAGTGCTGCTTAAACTACGTCCACATGTTTACAAACCAGTGTGTGTGTTTGGATAAGTGGGAAGAACTACTTGGGTCAAGTCAAGGACTTGACATGATTAAGTTGGGTTGGTGCCCACTCTATTTATGTTAATATATGTAACGTGTCCTCGTGGTTAATTGAATCCTCCTGATGCATGTCTTATAAGTTGTTGAACATGTCATTGCACTCAAAACTAGCTTTCCGCAAAAATTTACCTATATCATGCATTGTTGTACCTTGAACCAAAACATGGGTTGCTTGCGAGTACATTCAAAGTACTCATTGGCTTGCCACTGGTTATTTAATTGGCCAGGCATGGAAGAACATGAGTTTGAAGAAGAATTCTTTGGAGACGAACATGCGAACTAGGACGTTTCCCAGTCAGAATGCCTGTAGTGTTAAGGCAGATGGCATGGGTTCTACTTATCGACGAAGATTTCCGCTGCTTGTGTTTCATTTGATGTTCAACCCTTAAGGCTTTATCGATGTAAGACTTGACCATAATGGTCATAATTTGTGTAAGACGGTATGTATGGATGTAAGACTCTTGTTATTCAGCTTCTGTGTGTTCAGTGAGCATTGATCTCTGGGATCACTGTACACGTGCATTCGGTGATCACGACTTATGAGTCGGTGTCCCCACAGAGTTGGTATCAGAGCCATCCTGACTGTAGGAAGCCTTAGTTAGCATGGACGTTAGTTAGCTTGAGACCATCTAAACTTCTCTTCTTTTCTAAAGCTTACCCACCCAAGATATATTTCCCTTATTGACCTCTCCCATTCAACCTTTGTAGATGGCTGCCGTACCCGAAGACTTCCTGACCACCGGATTTCCCGTGCTTCTCGAGGATAGCCTCAAGAAGTGCCAGTTCCACCGAGCCCCCATTTTCACCTACCATGAGCATTGGATCAATGACACCGAGACGAAGTATCATGTGGAGGTGATCGTGAAGGCCAATGACTCTCCAACAAGCTGGTTTTTCGAGGGACCCCAGATGGCAACACTAGTCCTTGCCGTCGAGACGGCAACCCTCAAGGCACTCACCCACCTCTGAGACCTTCTTCCAGAGATGGCAGACGAGTTGGCAACCCGCTTGTTGCCTTATCGGAAGGAAGGTGAGGATGAGAGCAGTGCACCAGCTCCACCGTTAGAAGAAAGACTGCCACTCCGATTCCAGACCTACTTCAGCCTTTGTGCCGATAGTTTGGCACAACACTTGGCCTCGGAATCAATGGAACTCCGAAAGGAACTTCATGAGACCAAGGCACTTCTTCGCCAAGCACAAGAGAAGACAGATAGGATCAAGAAGGAAGGTGCTCCCCCTGATCAGCCCGCAATCGCATACCGAGGCGGAAGACCCCCAAAGGATGGAGAACCACCGCAACAACACCGCATGAGCGCAAAGGAATACCGCAAGCTCTTCGCACCACCGGCAAAGCAACACCGTGTTGAGCTCCTCCACTCTCCCACCCCTTTAAGTGAAGAGGAAAGTCAGGCCACCGATGACGAGGAGGAAGACCCAGAAGAGCCATACTACGCGACCGAGCATTCCACCACTTAGGCATCATTCGCAACCCGGATATGCCCGTTAGTAACCCCTACGGTAGGATAGGTCGTGTATCCCTATGCGAAGACAAGTCCTTGTAATGGTTCATATGAAACCATGTAGTGTTGTTTTTGCTTTTGATGTGTTTGATGGACGTCGTGCTTTCCTACGGGAACTTGTAAGCGACTACATCACCCATTTGGATCTTAATGAATGTGTTTGGCCTTTTGGCCCTTGCATGAAAACAATTAGTGTCATACCAACCCCCTTACTAGGCATCCCATCTATATTGCTTTCCTCATCTTTCCCAATCATGAGACCTTGACCGCTCCAACAGGATGCCTGTTGTAACTCGTACTGGTACCTCTACCCAGCAGCAAGAAGCCGGAGAAGGAGCCAGTCAGGACCAAACCAAAGGACACGTTCTGCCACCGCCACCACCTCCAAACATGGACATGGCTCAGCTCCTCCAAGCCTTCCGAGAGGAACGCCAAGCCAACACTGCATCCCTCCAGATGATTGCTCAAGCTGTCAACCGCCAGCCGGCGGGGAACGACAATGGATGTTCCACGTTGGTGGAGTTCAAGAAGCATGCACCACCCACCTTCATCGAGACTGCTGAACCCCTGGATGCAGACGACTGGGTCCGCACCTTTGAGGATCTGCTGGAACTAGTCGGATGCACCGAGGACCGTGAGAAGGTGGCATATGCTGCTCACTGTCTCGGGGGAACTGCCAGGGCTTGGTGGGATGGAGTCAAGGCCATGCATGCTGAGCGAAACATCACTTGGGATGACTTCAAGGCAGAATTCCGCAAGGCCCGCATTCCTTCCGGGAGCATGGCCATCAAGAAGCGTGAGTTCCGAGCCCTAAAGCAAGGTAGTAGCACTGTCAAGGAGTACATGCAGAAGTTCGGTGTTCTATCAAGGTATGCCCCTGAAGATGTCAGCACTGATGCCGCCAAAAGGGAGCGCTTCATGGAAGGCCTTAACCAGACTCTATAGTACTCGCTTGTTGTGTGTGACTGCCCGACCTTTCTTGATCTGGTGAACAAGGCACTCATGCTTGAAGACAAGCGACGTGCTTTGGATGATACCCGCAAGCGCAAGATGATCATCAAGGGTAGCTCCAGCAACCAGAAGCCTCGCCCGTGGCAGCCAGCCCCGGTCAAGCCAACCTATCCGCAGCCAAGAGCTCCTGCACCCCGCACCAACTATCCACCTCAGCAGTATGTCAACCCCAGGCCAGCTTACAACAACCCCAATAACAATGCCGACAAGAGCAGCAACCCCAATCAAGTCACTTGCTTCGGATGTGGTCAGCCAGGACACTACTCCAAGAATTGCCCCAACAAGAAGCCCGACGCCCCGCGCCCCAATGCGCAGAACCCAGGACAAGGCCGTGGAATGCCACTAAGGAACCAAGCTCCCCGCAACCCGCCCAACAACGGCAAGGGCCGTGTGAATCATGTCACTGCTGAAGAAGCCCAGGAAGACCTGGACGTCGTGCTGGGTACGTTCCTTGTCAACTCAACACCTGCAACTCTCTTGTTTGATTCTGGAGCCACACATTCATTTGTCACCCAAAGGTTTGCATTAAAAAGTGGCATGACCCCTACACCCCTGAATAACCCTATGGTGGTACAAACCCCCGGAGCAGAGATGAGAGCCAAGATAGGATGTAAAGGAGTCGGGATTGTCAGGGTAGACTTCCAAGCAGACCTTATAATCTTAAGATCGCAAGGCTGGGATGTGATCTTAGGAATGGATTGGCTCATCGAGCACCAAGGCTTGTTAGATTGTGCCAACCGGACCGTCACTGTGACCAATGACCAAGGAGTCGAAGTTAAGTTTGCTCCCAACCCCTCCTCTGCTCAAGGCACCCAAGTCAACTGTCTGTCAGAAGTTGGATTGGAGCAAGTGCCGGTAGTATGCGAATACCCCGATGTCTTTCCTGATGAGCTACCGGGAATGCCTCCTGACCGAGACATTGAGTTAATCATCGAGCTCATGCCCGGAGCAGGACCCATCTATAAGAAGCCTTATAGAATGGGATCGGAAGAGTTACCAGAGTTGAAGAAGCAACTGGAAGAGCAGTTGAGGAAAGGATTTATCCGCCCTAGTGCCTCCCCTTGGGGATCACCTGTTCTGTTTGTGGCAAAGAAGGACGGTACCATCCGCTTATGCATTGACTACCGCTCCCTCAATGAAGTTACAATCAAGAACAAGTATCCACTCCCCAAGATTGAAGATCTGTTTGATCAACTCAATGGGCCAAGGTGTTCTCCAAGATCGACCTCAGATCTGGGTACTACCAGCTGAAAATCAGACCCCAAGATATTCCGAAGACGGCATTTGTAACCAGATATGGCCTGTATGAGTGCACGGTCATGTCCTTTGGATTGACCAATGCCCCAGCTTACTTCATGTATCTCATGAATAAGGTCTTCATGGAATATTTGGACAAGTTTGTCGTTGTCTTCATTGATGACATTCTTGTCTTCTCAAAGACGAAAGAAGAGCACGAGCAACACTTAAGGATGGTCCTAGACAAGCTTCGAGAGCACCAACTGTATGCCAAGTTCAGCAAGTGCGAATTTTGGCTGCGTGAAGTTGGATTCTTGGGTCATGTTTTGACCGAAGAGAGATTGTCGGCCGATCCCACTAAGATTGAAGCAGTGACTGAATGGTAATCCCCAAGCAATGTGAAGGAAGTCAGAAGCTTCCTCGGACTCGCGGGATATTACCGCAAGTTCGTTGAAGGATTCTCAAGCATTGCCTGACCCATGACTCAACTCTTGAAGAAGGACAAGTAGTTTGAATGGACTCCGAAGTGCGAAGAGAGCTTCCAGGAGCTGAAGAAGAGACTGACCACCGCCCCAGTTTTGGCCACACCAGATATACACAAGGAGTTTGTGATATATTGTGATGCGTCGAGAACCGGACTGGGAGGTGTTCTGATGCAAGAGGGTAGAGTCGTAGCTTACCTTTCAAGGCAACTACGGCCTCATGAAGAGAACTATGCTACTCATGATCTTGAATTAGCAGCAGTGGTTCATGCCCTGAAAACATGGCGACATTACCTCCTAGGGAAGCGGTGTGAGATATACACGGATCACAAAAGTCTGAAGTATATTTTCACTCAGAAGGAATTGAACATGAGGCAGAGAAGGTGTGAGGGAGTCCTAGATTAGGGGGTGTTCGGGTAGCCGGACTATACCTTCAGCCGGACTCCAGGACTATGAAGATACAAGATTGAAGACTTCGTCCCGTGTCCGGAAGGTTCTTTCCTTGGCGTGGAAGGAAAGCTAGGCGTGCGGATATTCGAGATCTCCTACCAATGTAACCGACTCTGTGTAACCCTAACCCTATCCGGTGTCTATATAAACCGGAGGGTTGTAGTCCGTAGGACAACCATCATCATACACAACCATACCATAGGCTAGCTTCTAGGGTTTAGCCTCCTTGATCTCGTGGTAGATCTACTCTTGTACTACTCATATCATCAATATTAATCTAGCAGGAGTAGGGTTTTACCTCCATCGAGAGGGCCCGAACCTGGGTAAAATAAAGTGTCCCTTGTCTCCTGTTACCATCCGACCTTGACGCACAGTTCGGGACCCCCTACCCGAGATCCGCCGGTTTTGACACTGACATTGGTGCTTTCATTGAGAGTTCCTCTGTGTCGTCGCCTTTAGGCCCGATGGCTCTTTGATCATCAGCAACGATGAGGTCCAGGGTGAGACTTTTCTCCCCGGACAGATCTTCGTCTTCAGCGGCTTCGCTCTGCGCGCCAACTTGCTTGGCCATCTAGAGCAGATCGAAAGCTACGCCCCTGACCATCAAGTCAGGTTTGGAAGCTTAAACTACACGGCAGATATCCGCGGAGACTTGATCTTCGACGGATTCGAGCCACAGCCAAGCGCGCCGCACTATCCCGAGGGGCATGATATAGCTCTGCCTCCGAACAGTGTCCTGGAGGCCGCATACGCTCCGGCCCCGATCCTCGACTCGGAGCCTGCTGCGTCCTTTGAGGGTGAACGGTTGGACGTCACCTCGGAGGCTGCGATCTTAAAAGCCATTGAGCCAAACGCAAGCCCCGCACTCCGCATGGCCCATGACTCCGAGGAGCCGGATTCTTCTCCGAACTCCGAGGCTCCCGCACCCCTGCCAATCGAATCAGATTGGGCGCCTGTAATGGAGTTCACCGCCGCGGACATCTTTCAGTGCTCACCTTTCGGTGATATCCTGAATTCTCTCAAGTCTCTCTCTTTGTCAGGAGAGCCCAAGCTGATCTATGGCCTGCGAGGTTGGGATTCGGATGATGAAGAAATTCAAAGCCCACCCACCACCCACTTAATAGCCACTGTCGACGATATACCCGACATGCTCGACTTCGGCTCCGAAGACTTCGACGGTATGGACGACGAAGGAGGGGACGAACAAGAACCAGCACCTGTAGGGTGCTGGACGGCCAGCTCATCATATGACATATACATGGTGGATGCTCCAAAAGATGGAGACGGCGATGGAACAGCGGAGGATGGCACCTCGAAAAAGCCTCCAAAACGCCGCCATCAGCGGCGCCGCTCTAAATCCCGCCACAACAGAAACGGTGATTCCGGCACGGGAGACAATACTACCCCGAACAGTGCCGAAGAACACCAAAACCAGCAAGATTCGGCGCAGGAAGATGGAGAAGACCGACCTCACGAGGGAACGGCAGAGCGAGAGGTCGAGGATGATAACTACATGCCTCCCTCCGAAGACGAGGCAAGCCTCGGCGACAATGAATTCGTCGTACCATCAGACCCCGCCGAACAAGAGCGCTTTCAACGCAGACTTTTAGCCACGGCAAATAGCCTAAAGAAAAAGCAACAACAACTTATAGCTGATCAAGATCTGCTAGCTGACAGATGGACTGAAGTCCTTGCGGCCGAAGAGTAAGAACTCGGACGCCCCTCCAAGAATTATCCCAAGCGCAGGCCATTACCCCAATCAGAGGAGGAAGCACAAGACATGGCAGATCGGCCACCTCGCGGCCGTGACAGAGAAGCTTGTAGAACATTCAAACAAACCATGCCTCGCAGCCGCTTCACCAAGGCACGGGAAAACGAGCCAGACCTGCGAGACATCCTGGAGGACAAAGCAAGGCAAACAAGATCGATCTATGGATCGCGCGGACGCCCGACGGCACGTGATAATTTTCACCCCGGACATAATAAATCCGGCCGGGCCGAACACAATAGGCACAGCTCCTCCGAACTGCGTCGTGACATAGCCCAGTACAGGGGTGCCGCACACCCACTATGCTTCACAGACGAAGTAATGGATCATAGAATCCCAGAGGGTTTCAAACCCGTCAATATCGAGTCGTACGATGGTACGACAGATCCGGCAGTATGGATTGAGGACTATCTCCTCCACATCCACATGGCACGTGGCGATGATTTGCACGCCATCAAATATTTACCCCTTAAGCTTAAGGGACCAGCCCGGCACTGGCTTAACAGCCTCCCAGCGGACTCAATCGGCTCTTGGGAGGACCTGGAGGCCGCATTCCTCGATAAATTTCAAGGGACCTATGTGCGGCCACCATACGTCGACGACCTAAGCCATATAATTCAGCAGCCAGAAGAATCGGCCAGACAATTCTGGACACGGTTCCTAACAAAGAAAAATCAGATAGTCGATTGTCCGGATGTAGAGGCCCTAGCGGCCTTCAAACACAACATCCGCGATGAATGGTTGGCCCGGCACCTGGGACAGGAGAAGCCGAAATCAATGGCAGCCCTCACGACACTCATGGCCCGCTTTTGCACGGGCGAAGATAGCTGGCTAGCTCGCAGCAACAACTTATCGAAGAAGCAAGGTAATTTGGATACCAAGGACAAAGGCGGCAGGTCATGACGGAACAAACAGAAACGCCGCGTTAGCAGCGACAGTAATGAAGATACGGCAGTAAATGCCGGATTCAGAGGCCATAAATCCGGTCAGCGGAAAAAGCCATTTAAAAAGAATACCCAGGGCCCGTCCAGTTTGGACCGGATACTCGACCGCTCGTGCCAGATTCATGGCACCCCCGAAAGGCCAGCCAATCACACCAACAGGGATTGTTGGGTGTTTAAGCAGGCAGGCAAGTTAAGAGCCGAACACAAAGACAAGGGGCTGGACAGCGACGACGAGGAGGAGCCCAGGCCGCCGAACAACAACGGACAGAAGGGGTTTCCCCCGCAAGTGCGGATGGTGAATATGATATATGCGACTCACATTCCCAAGCGGGAGAGGAAGCGTGCGCTACGGGACGTATACGCGATGGAGCCAGTCGCCCCAAAGTTCAACCCATGGTCCTCTTGCCCGATCACCTTCGATCGAAGGGACCACCCCACTAGCATCCGTCACGGCGGTTTCGCCGCATTGGTTCTTGACCAAATCGTTGACGGATTTCACCTTACAAGAGTCCTCATGGACGGCGGCAGTAGCCTGAACCTGCTTTACCAGGATATAGTGCAGAAAATGGGCATAGATCCATCAAGGATCCAGCCCACAAGGACGACCTTTAAAGGCATCATCCCAGGTGTAGAGGCCAATTGCATAGGCTCCATAACACTTGATGTGGTCTTCGGATCTCCAGACAACTTCCGAAGAGAAGAGTTAATCTTCGACATAGTTCCGTTCCGCAGTGGCTATCATGCTCTGCTTGGACGAACCGCATTCGCTAAATTCAATGTGGTTCCGCACTATGCATATCTCAAGCTCAAGATGCCAGGCCCTCGAGGTGTAATCACGGTCAGCGGAAACACCGAACGCTCCATCCGTACGGAGGAGCACACGGCGGCCCTCGCAGCGGAAGTGTAAAGCAGCCTCTTAAGGCAACTCTCGAGTCCGGCCGCTACAAAGCCGGACAAAGCAAAACGCGCCCGGAGTAACCCGCAGCAAGACCGACTGGCGCGTTCGGAGCAAGCGTAGCAATACGGCCCCAACCCCAGCCATCGCTACATAGCAGAGCTAGTACCTCGAGTACACAATTACGCCCTTAAAATTCCATGGGCATAGGGGAAGGGGCACATCAAACGGCATGCCAACAATACGGCGTCAAACGTACTAGGGGCTACCGGATTCTTCTTTTCTTTCAGGAGTCCATACTCTGGCTAAAGTGTTCGGCCTTGTTGCCGTACAGACGATACAAGACCCAGGAAAGCAGACAAAACAACGCTGCATCATGGAACTCTCAGGTGGTCTCTATTTCGAGCGATATATCTGTTTCTAAATTCCGCGGCCCGCGCCTGGTCAGGACATGTTAAATGGTCTAAATTTTTTTATCGCACTACTTGTATCGTTCGGCTTGAATAAACAGCCTCCTTATAAATAATGCATTGCTTTTTGTCTATTTTTTGCATTATCTTCTTTTAATATACATATGTTTATTCAATAACATGATCGCACCCGTACACCATGGTACGGCAAACCACGCCAGGGGCTTTATTACCCTTCTATCTGGTGTGAGAAGTCCGTCCACTTTCACAAGTGCAGCACCCCGAACTTATAGCATTATATGCATCGGCTCCGAGTCATGATTTTGGTCATATGTTGGGTTTGCCCGGCTCCTATGTTTTGGTGCCTTACGTTCCGCTATATCGGCTAAGGTAGCACTAGGAGAACCACTGCGATTGTGCCCCAGATCAGGTGGGCGAGCACCTCAGTGGAGAAAGCTAAAACAGACTGTCATGATAAGGCGTGAGACCGGTCGCTGTTCGAGAGGTTTTTCGAGTCCTTAAAGGCTTATTCCGCTTCGAGCGAGGAGCTGGTTAAGTCCGGCCAAAGGCGTGGATAGCACCCCGAATTCGGCCTTCCGAACTAGGGGCTTCGCCGAAATTTAAAATTATAACATTCTATGGCTAAGTGAGAGTGTTCAAGCATTATAGTCCGATTGCCTGGTTCGTTGTGCTGAGGGCCTCCCTCGAAGGACCCAACTATGGGAACAAGAGCCCTCAGGTTTATCCCGAACACCCCAGCACTAGTGGCATGGGGGCAGAAGCCGACGACTGGCCATCTCTCAATTTTTGATAAACAGCCGCACAGAAAATAATATTTTAAATTAAACAAGCATTGCTTAGCGCATATGAACAAGTTTTCAGCGCACATGACACAAACGAGCGAGTTTATTCAAAAATTACATCTTTAGTACATTCATCCGCGACAAGGCGGGCTCCGGCAAGAACTTCCTTGTAGTAGTTCTCGGGCTTGCGATGCTCCTTCCCCTGCGGCGGCCCGTCCTTCACCAGCTTCTCTCTGTCCAGCTTACCCCAGTGTACCCTTACACGGGCAAGGGCCCTCCGACTCCTTCAATGCAGACGGAGCCCTTGACGAGTTCAAGCCGTGGACAGGCCTCCACCAGCCGCCGTACTAGCCCGAAATAGCTCCCACGCAGGGCCTCTCCAGGCCACAACCAAACTAATAAGCCCTTCATGGCCTGTTCGGCCGCCTTGTGGAGCTCGGCCAGCTGTTTCAGCTGATCGCTCAAGGGCACAGGGTGTTCGGCCTCAGAATACTGAGACCAGAACACACTCTCCGTCGATCTGCCTTCTTCAGCTCGGTAGAACGCGGCGGCGTCGGATGCGCTGCAGGGAAGATCGAAGAACGCCCCTGGAGAACTCCGGATTCGGGTAAGTAATAGGTAATTTACTTTTATATTCCTACTTTGCATTGAGAATTCCTTACCCGCTGCTATATTTTTTACATCCTCCAACTCTTGGAGGGCCTTTTGGGCTTCGGCCTTGGCCCTCTTGGTGGTCTCAATAGCCGACGCGAGCTCGGATGCTTGCATTTTTGCCTCAAGCTCTAAACCCTCATGTTTCTTCATGAGAGCTTGCAGCTCTTGCTGCACCTCGCCGACTTAGACCCCAAGCCTTTCTCGCTCGGCGCGCTCCTCGGCCGCTTTCTTCTCAGCCTCGGCCAGCGCCTGCTTCAGGGTTGCCACCTCGGTTGTGGCCCCTACAATAAGCAGTACAATCCTGTTATTTCTTTTTGCAATCAAGCCTCTCTATAGGCACCTTTTTTTTAAAGGGTATTTCTTACCTTCCTTTTCCCCGAGCTGCCTTTTGGCAAGGCCGAGCTCTTGCTCGGACCGCTCGAGGTCCTTTTTCAGGACTTCCACCTGCGCAGTCAGTGCGGCGGTGGACAGCAGGGAAGCCTGCATACACATATTTGACCTTTTATTGTTAGACTCCTGCAAAATTTACTAGATCCTCTATTCGGCTTTTCTTTTCTGAACACCGAACAGAGCATCAGGGGCTACTGTCTATGCGGTAAATAATTTAACACATTTTTTGTTTACCTCGAAGCCAGTTAGAAGGCTAGCGCAAGCTTTAGTCAGTCCGCTCTTGGCAGACTGAACCCTTTGGATTACCGTACTCATAACAGTATGGTGCTCCTCTTCGATGGTGGCGCCCTCAAGCGCCGCCAGCAGATTGTCCGGCGCCTCTGGTTGGACAGAGGTCGCCGGCTCAGACGGCTTACTCCTCTTGGGATGAGTTCACCTACCGCGTACCGGTACTGTTGAGTCCGGCGCGGTGTCCGGCACAAAACCGGACTTGGAGCCCTGGGGGGTTTCATCCCCTTTACTCCTGGGGTCCAGAGGATTGCCTTGCGGCTCCTCCAGGACCACCTCCTCCTGCCCTGTTTGGCGGGGCGCCACTTCGGCGTCGTCCGCCCCGCTGGGGGAGACTGCGGGTGGAACAGAGTTTATGTCCGACGAATCTAGGGAGCCGCTCGACGAATCGTCGAGTCCGTCCCGGGGCGGGCTGCACAAATAACATTCGGCATTAGGGTAAGCTGCGCACTTGAAGATACTATGAGTCATTCTGGTATGTAAACACTTACGATATCGCCGGACGCTTGGTTCTGTCCGGCCACTCCTCTCCGCCCTCTTCGGCGTTGAGGGAGTAGTCCGGCGGATGGGTCTTCCTTTTCCTCGACCCCTCGGCCTCCCCCGTTGGGGCGGCCTTCTTCTTCTTCGCTCCCCTCGCTGGAGGGGGAGAGCTTCCTTGTTCCTCCTCCTCGTTTTCACGAGAGGAGGGCGTCGCAGACTCGCCAGATGACGAGCTCGACACCACCATATTGCGGGCACTCTTTCGAGTCCCGGTGGACTTCTTCTTCTTGACCTTCTTCTCCGGCACCACATAAGGCGCCGGAGCCAGCAGCTTCTCTAGGAGAGTTGGGGCTTGGTCTTCGGGCAGAGGAGCCGGACAGTTGATTGGTCCGGCTATCTTCAGCCACGCCTGTCAAAGGCAAAGGGAGTTTTTAGATCCCACATGGAGTTAATCTATGAAGAAGAGCTTAAACAAACCTGTAAAAGGTATAGATGGCTTACCTCACGAGCGTCGCTCTGCGAGCTGTATCCGCGATCCTCGGAAGCGGATGTGGGGCATTCGGCGCCTTTGGTTAGCACCTTCCAGACGTCTTCATACGTCGTGTCGAAGAGCCTATTGAGGGTTTGGTGCTGCGCCGGGTCAAATTCCCACAAAGTGAAATCCCGTTCTTGGCACGGGAGGATCCGGCGGACGAACATGACCTGGATGATATTAACATGCCGGATTGGCTTGTTCATCAGGGATTGGATGCAGATTTGCAATCCGGTCACTTCTTCTTCGTTGCCCCACAATAGGCCCGTCTCTTTCCAGGACATGAGCTGCGTGGGGGGTCCGGATCGGAACTCAGGGGCCGCGACCCATTTCGAGTCGCGTGGCTCGGTGATGTAAAACCACCCTGCGTGCCACCCCTTTAAGGACTCCACAAAGGAGCCATCGAACCAGAGGGCGTTGGCCATCTTGCCGGCCATAGCACCTCCGCACTCCGCCTGGGTGCCGGACACCACCTTAGGCTTGACGTTAAAGGTCTTGAGCCAGAGGCCGAAGTGGGGGCGGATGCGGAGAAAGGCCTCACACACGACGATGAACGCCGAGATGTTGAGGACAAAGTTCGGGGCCAGATCGTGGAAGTCCAGGCCGTAGTAGAACATGAGCCCCCGGACAAAAGGGTGGAGTGGAAAACCCAGTCCGCGGAGGAAGTGGGGAAGAAAAACTACCCTCTCATTGGGCTTTGGGGTGGGAAGAAGCTGCCCCGCCTCGGGAAGCCGATGCGGGATGTCCTTGGACAGATATCTGGCCTTCCTAAGCTTTTTGATTTGACCCTCTGTAACGGAGGAAGCCATCCACTTGCCACCCGGTCCGGACATCGCTGGAGCAGGTTGAGGAAGAAAGAGCGGACTTGGGCGTTGGAGCTTGAGTGCGCAGGAGATGGATGGGCAAAGGAGGAAGAAGGCGTAGGTGAAAGAGGTGGATCTTTATCCCCTTATATAGGCTGATGCCGTTATGCGTCCCCACCTACCTAATAAAACTCGCTTGCCGCTCAAGCGCCGTGGTAAATGGCATGGCTGGGTTACCCGCGTCCGTATTAATGAGAATCCCGTTAAAAGGGGCACACGATCTCTGCTTCGACAAGACGTGCCAAGGAAACCGCCTCATTGAACGTGTTGCGGTGGAACAACAAAAAATAATCCATACAGAAGGCTTGGTCGCAGTGTTATGACGCACTGCGGAATACGTCAGCAGATTTGATTTGTGTTTGTATTATTCTCTATATGGCAATACGTGGAAACTTGTTTTGCAGAGCCGGACACTGTTTTGGGGTGTTTATTATCTTCTTGAAGAACTTGGAGGAGGAACCCGCCTTGCAATGCCGAAGACAATTTGCACGCCGGACTCGCCGTCATTGAAACCTGGTTCAGGGGCTACTAAGGGAGTCCTGGATTAGGGGGTGTTCGGGTAGCCGGACTATACCTTCAGCCGGACTCCAGGACTATGAAGATACAAGATTGAAGACTTCGTCCCGTGTCCGGAAGGTTCTTTCCTTGGCGTGGAAGGCAAGCTAGGCGTGCGGATATTCGAGATCTCCTACCAATGTAACCGACTCTGTGTAACCCTAACCCTATCCGGTGTCTATATAAACCGGAGGGTTGTAGTCCGTAGGACAACCATCATCATACACAACCATACCATAGGCTAGCTTCTAGGGTTTAGCCTCCTTGATCTCGTGGTAGATCTACTCTTGTACTACCCATATCATCAATATTAATCTAGCAGGAGTAGGGTTTTACCTCCATCGAGAGGGCCCGAACCTGGGTAAAATAAAGTGTCCCTTGTCTCCTGTTACCATACGACCTTGACGCACAGTTTGGGACCCCCTACCCGAGATCCACCGGTTTTGACACCGACAAGGTGGCTAGAGTTGATCAAGGATTATGACCTCAGTGTTCAATACCACCCTGGGAAGGCTAATGTGGTAGCGGATGCATTAAGCAGGAAGGCTTGTTTCTTGAATGCTATGCTTAAGGAAAGGCTACCCGCCTTGTATGAAGAACTTGAAAGCTTCGGGTTGGAACTGGTTGCACCATGATTTTTAGCCAACCTGGAAGTCAAGCCTGCCCTGACGGATGATATTAAGGAAGCTCAGAAGGGACACGAAAGTATTGAAGGCATTAAGAGGAAGATCAAGGAAGGCAAGGCCCCAAGATTCTCAGAGGATGAGCAAGGAATTGTGTGGTTTGGGAATCGCATTTGCGTACCCAGTAAGATTGAGCTCAAGAATTTGATCTTGCAAGAAGCTCATGAGACCCCGTATTCCATCCACCCTGGAGGGACCAAGATGTATCAAGACCTGAAGGAAAGATTTTGGTGGCACGGGATGAAAAGGGAGATTGCCACCTATGTTGCAAAGTGTGATGTATGCCAAAGGGTCAAAGCTGAATATCAGCGACTTGCTGGATTGCTCCAACCACTCAAGGTTCATGAGTGGAAATGGGATAAAGTCAGAATGGATTTCATCACTGGACTACCTAGGTCAAACAAGGGACATGACTCCATCTGGGTCATAGTCGATCATTTGACTAAAGTAGCCCATTTCATTCCGGTGAAGACTACCTATGATGGCAACCAGCTAGCAACTCTATACATCAAAAGAATCGTAAGCCTTCATGGTGTTCCCAAGGAGATTGTGTCAGATCGAGGAACTCAGTTTACCTCAAGGTTCCGGAAGAAGTTCCAAGAGGCCATGGGGACCAAGTTGTCCTTCAGCACCGCTTTCCGCCCACAGACCGGGGGTCAGACAGAACGAGTGAATCAGATACTCGAAGACATGCTCCGAGCCTGTGTCTTAGCATATGGAGCTAGGTGGGAAGATTGCCTCGCTTTTGTCGAGTTCTCCTACAACAACAGTTATCAGTCAAGCCTCCAGATGGCACCATTTGAGGTATTGTACGGTCGGAAGTGCCGCACACCCCTCAATTGGTCAGGAACCGGAGAAGGACTAGTATTTGGGCCTGAAATCCTCCGTGAAGCAGAAGAGCAAGTTCAGCAAGTCAGAGAGAAACTGAAGACCGCTAACTACAGACAGAAGAGCTATGCTGACACTCGGCGCCGACGAGTAGACTTCCAATTCGGAGACCATGTATACCTGCGAGTAACTCCTCTTAAGGGAACCAAGCGTTTCCACGTTAAGGGAAAACTCGCACCAAGATTTATCGGCCCCTTCGAGATCACCGCACGACGTGGAGAAGTGGCTTACCAGTTGGAACTGCCACCTGAACTATCCGATGTGCACAACGTATTCCACGTGTCACAACTCCGGAAGTGTCTCCATGTCCCAGACAAGCCTGATCTTTACAAGGACGTTAATCACCAAGCCATTGACCTTCAGCCTGATTTGACTTACCGTGAGAGGCCCATCTGCATTTTGGATGAGGCTGAGCGATGCACTCGAAGCCGCACTATCAAGTACTTCAAGGTCCAGGGGAGCAACCACACTGAAGCAGAAGCAACCTGGGAACGTGAAGACTACCTTAGATCCGAGTTTCCATATCTCTTTAAAGCCTAGTTTAGGAATCTCAGGGACGAGATTATTGTAAGGGGGGTAGGTCTGTCACACCCTGCATTTTGTAACATTTCATTTGCATTAATAAAGCATGAAAATTTGGACCAACAAAAACTTTTGCATTATTTGGCTTTTTATTTGGAGTTGGTTTTCTCTCTGTGATTTTCAAGTGCTCTGCAAAGTCAATAACTCCACCTTATGTACTTCATCTCCTTGCCCCAAACTTCTGCCCAATGATCATGCCATGTGTATAGTGCAATATAGTATTTTCTTACAAAAATAATTTGGCCAAAAAGTATTTTCTAAAATTAGTTTTCCAAAAACCCTTGAATTGGGAGTTGCACTGCAAGTACTTGATTTGAGGTGTGGAAAATCTTTCAAAAGGTATATTTGAAACTATTAGATATAGGATACCCAGAAACCACAAAAATATAAATGTAAAAGTTATTTTCCTATTTTATTTAAAGGCTTTTTCTTAAGGCCAGAAATGGTCTTTAATAGGGAAAAATTATTTTATTGTTTTAAAAATATTTGAGAAAAATCAGGGAAACTCAGTGGGCATATATTTTCCATATATATGAGTTTCAACACATGGTTATGATCAGAATATTGGACAAAACCTCCCAAAACCATTTCTGCCCATTTCAAGGATTTGAAAAATTTCTACAGGAAATATTTTCATAAAAATCCAAGGAAAATCCAGAAAGCCACAAATGCATATTGTGATCACCTTGCAAAGCCTCATGTCAATTAAAGTCATTTTGGTTCACCAAAATGCCCCAAAACCCTCTGTGACCAGAATCAAATTTGAACAAGTTTGTACTACCAACTTTCTCTCCTTGACCCCAACTTTTGTGAGCATGTTCACATGACCAAATGAGGCCACTACACCAAGTGGTGCATCAAGGAGAAGTGATTTGCTCAACTAGATCTACACAAGTCTATTTCTGCTCATTTCTAGGGTTTACCAAAGTTGCATTGGACAACTTCTCTAAATGAGCTCATACTCCTTGAACCTTGATGTTTTGTCATTGCAAAGGCCCTTGCCAAATGGCACATCAAGAGGATTAGTGAAACTACACCAAGCACTAATCAAACACCTTCTGCCACTTTTCAATAATCATCGTTTTGACCACCAAAACTATTCTCCATGAGCTCAACTTTTTACCACAGCCCCTCCTAGACCTCTTCTACCTCCAGTAACAATGGCAAATCCACAGCTCCATTAGTGGATGGGTAAAACCGCAATTTCTCTCTCTAGACAACCCATTTGCACCCTTCTTCTTATTCTTCTTTCCTCACCCCAGTGGTCATCCAGAGCATCCAAAGCCTCTCCCCACTTCTTTACTACTCCCTAGCACTACTGGACACAAGTGGCCACGCCCACTTCCCCTTTTTTATGCCATGGCATGCCATTTGGGTGCTCTGGAGCGCGCTATAGTACGCTCCCATACTGTAGCCACCCTCTGCCGGAGGCCTCCGACCACCTCGGGCCACCCCCGCGCGCTTACCGATGCGCCTCGGTGTCCGTAGCATGCTACGCGGTCGGCCCCTTCCTCTCTCCTCCTCCCCGCGCCTCTGCGCTAGCAAATAGAGGCCGCCCGAGCGCGCCAATGGTGCGTCTCACACGCGCGTGTCTCTGACCCCTCCCCGCTCTCTCCCTTAGCTCCCCTCGGCGTAGTCCACGCCCAGGAACACCCCAGACACGGCGCCAGCTCCTCCCGAGCCCTGTGGCAACGAGCAGGACCTTGCCGGCGCACGGGTCTACGGTGAGCCGTGGCTCGCCTACTTAAAGGCCTCCCCGAGCCTCTCAATCACCACCACTCGCCCCTACCTACTCCAAAAAGGCCCCCTGTGCCCTCCACTCTCCTCCAGGAGCACCCGAGCTCGAGGTCGAGCTCGAGCTCCGCCGCCTCGGGTCGCCGTGGATCCCACGGTACAGGCCTCCCCTGCTCATCCTCTGCCTCAATCTGGAACCCCCGAGCACCCCTGACCATTTCCTCCTTCTTTCCCGCCTCTTTTGCAGCCGGAAACGACCGGAGCCATCGATGCCCGAAGCCTCTCCGCCGGAGACCTCGTCGCCGATGAACCAGGCCACCCCGACGACCAACTCCACCTCCATCCAAACGGCGGATCCTCCCTGAGCACAACGGTACCACCCACGCACCCTCCCGTGCCCTGTATCGCTGCCGGCGAGCTCGCCGTCGCCTCTGTACAGAGGCAGACGACGACGGCCGTGGGCCCTGACCATCAGCCTCACGCCCTGACGGGTGGGACCCACCCGTCAGGTTTAAACACGCACGCGCGCGCACCGGTTCGCTGCGTCGGCTGAAGGCGTATTTTGCCTTTACGCCTTCGACGTGGCAGCCTCGCGTGGGCTGAAACCCATCTGGGCCTGCTGCACTGTGGTCCTTCTGGCCCAGTTGCACAGTGCTGTTTTTCCTTTTTCTTTTTCTATCACTCTTCCAAAAATTCCACATGATTAAATATTAATCCAAATGCAACAATTCCAGTTCCTAAAATGTTGTAAAAATCCCACCTATTTAATGGTGCAACTTTCATTCAAATCCAACCAACTTTTATGTACTGTTCAAATTTAAATTCAAATTTGAGCAGTTTAATCTCTGTTTGGAAATCCATATCCCCTCTTATATAACTCCAAATCCAAAACTAGGAATTTTCCCCTTCTTAGTTTTCAACCTAGTATTTAACAAAAATGAGTTGACATTTTTCTGAGCACTTTGGTTTTTCTGTTTTATTATTGCCTTATTTTCTCGTTATTATTTTGCGACGATAGATTGCGTTGTTGACGAAGGAGTTGGACCAGAAGACTTTGAAGACCCAAAAGACTTTGTTGAGCCAGGCAAGCAGCCCTTTGACCATGTCTATGAAACCCTTTTTATGCATGTCATATAGCACCATATTGTTGTTGCAACAGAATCATGATGAGATGGTAACCACTTTGGTGGGTTGCCTTCGTTACTTCCTTGTTGATACCTACATTATGCATGACCCTACCTTCTTATGAGGGTTATGCTGGTGGGAGTAGATAGGATGCTAAAGTAGTTGCTACGCAAAAAAGGACGGGAATATGCATAGAGATGGAGACAAAGTATTTTCAAAGGACTTTCGAAAACCCCGTCGGGTGCCACTTATGCCCGAGGGAGATGATGAGTTGGGTAACCACTTGATGATGAAGTGGCGTACCGAGGCAAGTATGTGTGTTGTTTTCAAAAACGGATTAGATTTAAGATTTGTCGACTGTCCCAACCTTACATGCGCAACCACTCTACCCTTATATGGGAAAGGGCATTATTGATTACTTAGGCCGATACTAGCTTGCAGCCTGCATTACTAGTGACGGGGGAGAGTTGGTGCTCTCTCTCGGGATGGGGTTGTGCCAGGTAGGGCGTCCATGACTATTTTCACAGGGCACCAGATACACCGTTGTGTCCCCTCTCGGATGTTACGATCTCGAGTGAGTCTCGTATGATGTACATCATGAGGATACGGAGCAACGAGAGGACTCCTTGTTAGTGTCGTCTAGGGAAAGATAGTGATCGGGTGCTTACCCCGGGTACTTGAGGTACCGCGGGTCGTGGATGACACGGAAGTTCCCCGGATCTTGTGGGTAAAGTGTGCAACCTCTGCAGAGTGTAAAACTATTCGAATAGCCGTGTCCACGGTCAAGGGCAGTTGGGCGGTGCTGCTTAAACTACGTCCACATGTTTACAAACCAGTGTGTGTGTTTGGATAAGTGGGAAGAACTACTTGGGTCAAGTCAAGGACTTGACATGATTAAGCTGGGTTGGTGCCCACTCTATTGATGTTGATATCTGTAACCTGTCCTCATGGTTAATTGAATCCTCCTGATGCTTGTCTTACAAGTTGTTGAACATGTCATTGCACTCAAAACTAGCTTTCCGCAAAAATTTACCTATATCATGCATTGTTGTACCTTGAACCAAAACATGGGTTGCTTGCGAGTACATTCAAAGTACTCATTGGCTTCCCACTGGTTATTTAATTGGCCAGGCATGGAAGAACACGAGTTCGAAGAAGAATTATTTGGAGACGAACATGCGAACTAGGACGTTTCCCAGTCAGAATGCCTGTAGGGTTAAGGCAGATGGCATGGGTTCTACTTATCGACGAAGATTTCCGCTGCTTGTGTTTCATTTGATGTTCAGCCCTTAAGGCTTTATCGATGTAAGACTTGACCATAATGGTCATAATTTGTGTAAGACGGTATGTATGGATGTAAGACTCTTGTTATTCAGCTTCTGTGTGTTCAGTGAGCATTGATCTCTGGGATCACTGTACACGTGCAGTCGGTGATCACGACTTATTAGTCGGGGTCCCCACAATGCTATAGTCCAAAAGATAAACAACCGGCGCGCGGTTCCCGCGGGAGCGAGGCACCTGCCACGGGCCCCTACTTGCCCACCGACGATTAGCCCATGCGAGAACAAGGCACCAAGGACCACGGGAGGTGACGTGACGGGAATGGCTCACGAGACAAAGCTCAGCCCTTGGGTTTAGCGACGCTGAAGGGACGGACCCGAGCATAGACGCCGTGCCAGTCCTTAATCATGGGGCGGTCGCGGATGGGCTCACAAGGGCTCATGACCTTAGTGGCGGTGAGGGTGCCAACCATATAGATAGTGCGAAAGGAAGCAACCAGTTCTGATTCATGCGCAAAAAGAGACGGCCGTGGGGATAAGCCCACAGCAGCTCAAGGATGATGCAGCCCTAGGGGCGCCCACGACGGAATACCTGAGACATCACCTGGTACTTGCCGCTGAAGAGTAGTTGAGGTAGCTGGAGACGCGAGCCATGCGGGTTGCTCCTGAGGAGAGCCGAGCTCCCAAGGCCCAGGGGCTCCGGAGGCCCTCAGCGGTCGCGGGGGTCCCGATCCTGCTCCGTCAGGACCGCCTGCTGCTGAGCCTCCTGAGCCCCCAAGGCCTGTTGTACGAAGTGCTGGTATGTGGCGACCGCGCTGCGGAGGCAAGAAGGGAAGGCCCTCCTCCAGCCGAACGCCATCGGTTGGAAAAGGCCCTGGGTGGCAGCCCTGTTGAGGCTCGGGACGTCGATGCAGACGCGAAACTGGTTTCTTGGGTCTTGAGTAGGTGGGTAAGGTTTCTTGGTAGCCTGGTCGATGGGGTCCTGAGCCCCCAGCGCTATGAGACTCACGCTAGGCTCATGACGACGCACGGCGGGGCGCGCCCACGAGTGGTGCCCGGGCGCCTCCCTCACGACCAGGTCCGGGGTCCCCCTGAGGGGAGCCCCCGAGCCCGTCCTGAGAGGGGCGCCGGGCGCGCCTCCCTACGCGAGGGCGGAGGGCGCCTCGTGAGCAGGCGTGGAGCTTGAGGTGGTGCCCTCAGGAGCCCCCGAGGCCTGAGGGTCGGGCAGCGGCTTCGTCTCCGTGGGAGCTCTCGATCGCCGCAGTCTGGTAGGCGCGCTTTAGAGAATGTACCGCTTCCTTCTCATCGCAGGCGATCGTGATGACTCCACCACTTCCAGGCATCTTGAGGATGTTGTAGCCGTGATGGGTCACCGCCATAAACTTGGAGAGGGCTGGGTACCCTAGGATGGCGTTGTACGGGAGGTTGATGTTGGCGACGTCGAAGTCGATGAGCTCGGTGTGGTAGTTGTCATGGTCGACGAAGGTGACGGGAAGGCGGACCTGCCCCATCGGGAGGGTGGAGCCATCTGTGACCCCGTAAAATGGCTTGGTCGGGTGTAGCTGATCGTAGGGTACTTTTAGAGTCTCGAAGATCTGGACGGAGAGGACGTTGAGCCCTGCCCCACCGTCGATGAGGGTCTTGGTCACGCGGACGTTACTGATGATCGGGGTACAGAGCATCGGGAGAGTGCCTGGCGCGGCGGTGCACCTGAGCTGATCCTTGGGGTTGAAGGCGATGATCTGCTTGGCCCGCCTGAGGTTGCGTGCGACGTCAGGCCTGGGGAGCGTCGCGTTCACCTCACGAGCAAACTGCTTGAAGATGCGGTGAGAAGCCGGAGCGTGGGCTCCTCCCAGGATGCACGTGACCCCGCGTGGCTCTTGGAAGCCCCCCGCTTCGTCTCCCTGGCGGTTGTCGGCGTTCTAGGAACGGGGGTCCCCAGACTTGCCTGCCTGCGGCCCGCGGCGTGGCTCAAAAGGGGCCCCAGCACGACCCATCTTCATCAACACAGACCCAAGACCCTCACGAGGGGCCAAGCCTCGCGGGGCGGACGACACGGAGCTTCCTCAGGCACGGCCTCATCAGGCTGGCTCGCGAGGAGGCGGAGAGATCAAGGCGGGGTACCTCACGAGGTGCCCGTGACGCAAGCCATGACGACCAAGGTCGCCAGGCGGGCACCAGCCCGCGCAGTTTCCTCCTTTCCTCTTTGGTGCAAAGGGAGCAAGCGCAGGCGAGAGTATCAAGCAAAGGCACCCGTTTCGATGCAACGAGACCAAGACCAGCCCAACGACAGGGAGGAAGTCATTGTGGAGCCCAAGCCAGCGTCACCACCAGAGCCTTTGGCAGGCGAAGACCAACTTTAGTCAGGATAAGTGTACCAGATGTTACCCTTCAAAATGGCCAATTGTTGGCGCCCTTCCCGCTCAATATTTGGGAAGAGGCCCAGGGCCTTTGCCTATAAATAGGGCTAGCCACCCCCAGGGGGAAAACGAATCGAAAGATCGGAGAACCAGAGAGAGAGAGAGAGAGAGAGAGAGAGAGAGAGAGAGAGAGAGAGAAGGGTGACTGAACTCCTCCTAGAAGTTCATCACCCAGCCAAGAACAGACCCTCGCGAGGCTGTTCTTCCTTGTATTGCTCATCATCATCAGCCCAAGAGGCAATCCACCACACCACAAACTGGAGTAGGGTATTACATCACAATGGTGGCCCGAACCAGTATAAACCCTGTGTCTCTTGTGCTGTTCTTTCCATAGCTTAGATCTTAGCGAGGCGGTGGGGTACAGGTAGGTAGAAGGCGAAATCTCCGTGCGCACCCCAGTGTTCGAACCTCAAGGGTCTACCGGAACCCGAAATCCGACATTTGGCGCGCCAGGTAGGGGGTGCACCAGAGTTTTCCCTTCCGCCACCGCCCCGACTTGCCTCGCGATGAGTAGCGCGTCGCCCTCTCCAGCCGCCGGCGCCAGCACGGGGGCCAGGGGGCTCCGAGCCCTGGCCCCAGCCCTGCAGCGGGTACGGTGGCCGGACAAGTTCAAGCCAACGACGCCGCCGCGCTATAGCGGCGCGACTGATCCGCTGGCCTTCTTGCTGGCGTACGAGGAGGCCATCCTCGAAGCTGGAGGTGATGATAGGGTCATGGCCAACTGGCTTCCCATGGCCCTCGCCGGCGCTCCGCGCGCATGGCTGCTCCACCTGCCGGCAGCCTCCGTGGCCCCTTGGGAAGAGCTCCGCAGCCTCTTCCTCGCCCACCATGCTACACCAACACCCCCGGTCGTCGCGGCCCTCCTGGGCGGCTCGCAGGCGCCGCCTACAAGTCACCACGTCAAGCCGTTCATCCGCCGGGTCAGCGCCGCTGCCACGCGGCAGGGGGCTCTCCCGGACCGGGCGGCGCCAAAGGCCGGCCTGACCTTCAGCTCGAAGGACCACCCCTCCAACTCAGCTTGCTCGGGTGCGCTCCCCATGCTGTGCACCCCCACCATCTGCCAGGTGGCCATCACCAGGACTCTCGTCGATGGCGGCGCGGGCCTCAGCGTGCTCTCGGTTGAGGCCTTCAACCTCCTCTGCATACCCCTCGAACAGCTGCAACCCAGCCGGCCCTTCTCAGGCATTGGGGGCGGGTTATCCAGCTCCTTGGGACAGATCCGGCTCCCAGTAACCTTCGGCACCTACGACAACTTCCGCACGGAGCTGGTCAACTTCGACATCGCCCCCATCAGCCTCCCCTACAACGCCATCCTCGGCTATCCAGCGCTGGCCCAGTTCATGGCCGCGACACACCCGGCGTACGACCTCATGAAGATGCCCGGGAGCAGCGGTGTCCTCACCGTGCACGGGGACACTGGAGACGCGCTGCGAGTGCTCAAGCTCTCCTTCAAGACAGCGGCATCGGCGCAGCCCGCCGACTCGGAGACCCCCGAGCCCAAGGGGTTGCACCCGCCAAGAAGAAACAGTTGTTCACCCAAGACAAGGCAGAAACCAAGCAGATACCCGTCGATGAGGACGGGTCCACCAACGCCACTTTCACCATAGGCGCCAACCTCGAGCCCGAGCAGGAGGAGGCCCTGGTCAAGTTCCTGCGCGCGAACAAGAAGGTATTCGCTTGGGAGCCTGACCAGTTGGCGGGGATCGCTAGGAGCGTAATCGAGCATCACCTCAACGTGTGCCCCAACGTGCGCCCTGTGAAGCAGAAGGCAAGGCGGCAGTCCATAGAAAAGCAGGCCTTCATCGTCTAAGAGACCTGCAAACTAGAGGCCACTGGGGTCATTCGCGAGGTCCGATACCCGGATTGGTTTGCCAACCCTGTCGTGGTGCCAAAGAAGGGAGGGAAGGAGCGCATGTGTGTCGACTTCACCAACCTCAACAAGGCATGCCCGCAAGATCCGTTCCTGCTCCCCCGCATCGACCAGATCGTCGATTCCACCACAGAATGCGACCTGCTATGCTTCTTGGGTGCCTTCTCTGGGTATCACCAGATCAAGATGGCGGTAGAAGACATCGAAAAGACAGCCTTCCTAACCCCGTGTGGGGTGTACTGCTACACATGCATGCCATTTGGGCTGCGTAACGCAAGGGCGACCTTTCAGCGGCTGATGCACATCACCTTGGGCCCGCAGCTCGGGAAGAATGTTGAGGCTTATGTCGATGACATTGTGGTGAAGTCTCGGGAGGCCAGGACCCTGATACAAGACCTGGAGGAAACTTTCGCGAGCCTCAACACAGTGAACCTGCGGCTCAACCAAGAGAAGTGTGTGTACGGAGTCCCCTCGGGCAAGCTCTTATGTTTCCTCATGTCTCACCGAGGCATCGAGGCTAACCCGGAAAAGGTCAAGGCGGTCGAGGACATGAGCCCGCCAAAGACCCTCAGAGAAATGCAGAAGCTCACTAGGCACGTGACCGCGCTAGGGCGCTTCATCTCCAAGTTGGGGGAGCGAGCGCTACCCTTCTTCCAGCTAATGAAGAAAAAGGGGCCCTTTGAATGGACTGAAGAGGCCGACAAGGCGTTCCAAGATCTCAAGAGATACCTGACCAGCCCTCCGGTCATGGTGGCTCCACGCCCTCGAGAGCCCCTGGTGCTTTACCTCGCCGCCACTCCCTACTCCGCCAGCGCAGCCCTGGTGGTGGTTAGGGAGGAGCATCGAGTCAAAACCACGGCAGCAGCCCGGGACAAGGCAAACAGGAACAAGGAAGGCCCATAGAAACCGCCACCGCGGCTGAGGAGGGCCAGCCGCCGCAGAGGAGTGCACAGGAGGCGGAAGAGGCCCCTCTCCCAGATGGCCAGCCTCCGGAGGCCTCATCGCCTCAGGAGGCGCCATGGTCTCCGGAGGGCGCCACCAGCACTGATGCACCCAACCTCGTTGAGCACCCAGTGTACTTCGTCAGCACGGTGTTGCGTGACGCGAGGGCACGGTACCCCATGCCTCAGAAGCTCCTCCTCGCGCTACTGGTGGCCTCGCGCAAGCTGCGGCACTATTTTCAGGGTCACCCCATCAAGGTCGTCTCGTCATACCCCTTGGAGAGAGCGCTCAGGAGCCCTAACTCAGCCGGAAGGGTCGCTGAGTGGAACACAGAACTGCAAGCATTTCAGCTCTAATTCAGCACGACCAGAGTCATCAAGGGAGTAGCATTAGCAGATTTTGTGGCAGAATGGACGGAGGCACCAGGCCTCAAGGCCGACGAGGATCGATCCCTCTCCCCGGGAAGCGAGGCACCGGAAGGCTGGGTCATGTACTTCGATGGGGCGTTCTCCAGGCATGGCGCTGGGGCTGGGGCGGTGCTTATATCGCCCACTCAAGACAAGCTCTACTACGCTGTACAGCTCTGTTTCCAGCAAGGTGAAAAGGTCTCCAACAACATAGCAGAGTATGAAGGTCCAATAGCGGGCTTGAAGGCCGCAGCTGCCCTGGGGGTGAAACGCCTCACCATCAAGGGCGATTCGTAGCTCCTTGTCAATTTCTCCAACAAGGTGTACGAGCCTAAAGATGAGCACATGGAAGCCTACCTTGCGGAGGTCCGCAGGATGGAGAAGCAGTTCTGGGAGTTGGAGTTGCAGCATGTGCCCCGTGGCACCAATCAGGAGGCCGACAACATCGCCAGGCGGGCGTCCAGGCGGTTACCTCAGGAGCCTGGCGTCTTCGAGGAGCGGCTCTTCAAGCCCTCAGCCCTGCCGTCATTGTCAAACACGACTCAGCCTCGGGAGGAGCTCCCCCAGCCACCTGCCTCAGGAGCCCCGGTCTGTGGCCCGGCCTCAGGAGCACGCCTGCTCCTGACGATAGAGCCTCAGGAAGGGTCCTGGATCACGGAGCTCCGGAGTTACTTAACACAAGGGACCCTGCCGGAGAAGGAGGAGGAAGCGGAGCGTGTGGCACGGCAGGCCACGGCATACTGCATCAAGGATGGAGAGCTCTACCGGAAGCGACCAAATGATGTATCCCTGCGCTGCATCTCCAGGGAGCAAGGAAAGGAACTGCTGGAAGATATACACGGCGGAGACTATGGACATCATTCATCATTACGGACCCTCGTCGGCAAGGCGTTCTGCAGTGGGTTTTATTGGCCCACCGCACTCAATGACGCCGTTGAACTGGTGAACGCTTGTGAGGCCTGCCAGTTCCACACTAAGCAGATCCATCAGCCGGCAGGAGGCCTGCAGACTATACCCCTTTCGTGGCCATTCGCAGTCTGGGGGCTGGACATCCTGGGCCCGTTTCCTCGGGCGCTAGGGGGCTACCACTACCTCTACATCGCCGTGGACAAGTTAACCAAGTGGGCTGAAGTAGAGGCCGTCCGCACCATCCCCGCGGGTTCCGCGGTCAAGTTCATCAGGGGCATCGTGAGCCGGTTCGGGGTGCCGAACCGCATCATCATAGACAACGGTTCGTAGTTCACCAGTAACCTCTTCAAAACATACTGTGCTAACCTTGGAACGCAGATATGCTACGCTTCGGTGGCGCACCCCCGAAGCAACGGCCAGGCCGAGCGAGCCAACGCACAGGTCCTGAGGGGCCTCAAGACCAGGACGTTCAAGAAGAAGCTGGAGGCCTGCGGCAGAGGTTGGTACAATAAGCTTCAGTCCGTGTTGTGGTCCATCAGCACCACCGCGACCAAACCGACTGGAGAGACCCCATTCTTCCTGGTCTGCGGAGCCGAAGCGGTCCTCCCTCACGAGGTCAGACATCACTCCGCACGGGTCCTGGCGTTCGACGAGGCGCAGCAGGACGCCAAGCGGGGGATGGACCTCGTGCTGGGGGAGGAACGTCGCCGAGAAGCCGCGCTGCGAGCAGCGAGGTACCAACAAGCACTGCGACAATATCACTGCCGCAACATCCACCCTCGAACTCTTGAGGTAGGAGACCTCGTGCTCAGGCAGGTTCTCTCCAGGGAGGGACTGCACAAGCTCTCTCCCATGTGGGAGGGCCCGTTCAAGGTTGTTCATGTTTCCAGGCCTGGCTCCGCGCGCTTGGAGACTCAGGAGGGGGTGCCGGTCCAGAACGCATGGAACATTCAGCACCTCCGGAGGTTCTACCCCTAAAAAGGCCCAGAGCTTGTGAAGATTATCCTTTTTGGAAAAGGCCCAGAGCCTGTGAAGAAGGCGAATGCCTGTGAAGATTATCCTTTTTGGAAAAGGCCCAGAGCCTATGAAGAAGGCCAATGCCTGTGAAGATTATCCTTTTTGGAAAAGGCCCAGAGCGTGTGAAGAAGGCGAATGCCTATGAAGATTATCCTTTTTGGAAAAGGCCCAGAGCCTGTGAAGAAGGCGAATACCTGTGAAGATTATCCTTTTTGGAAAAGGCCCAGAGCCTGTGAAGAAGGCGAATGCCTGTGAAGATTATCCTTTTTGGAAAAGGCCCAGAGCCTGTGAAGATTATCCTTTTTGGAAAAGGCCCAGAGCCTGTGAAGAAGGCGAATGCCTGTGAAGATTATCATTTTTGGAAAAGGCCCGGAGCCTGTGAAGAAGGCGAATGCCTATGAAGCTGTCGCGTTTTGGAAAAGGCCCAGAGCCTGTGAAGAGGGCAAATGCCCGTGAAGCTTGCTTCCCCCAAGAAAGGCCCGGAGCCTGTGAAGAAGGCCAACGCCTGTGAAGCTCGTCGCCCGTGACACTCTCACGTAACAATGAGTTGGGGCTGTACACGCCCCGGAGTCTTAGGAGCGCCGACCTCAGGCCCTGGGGCTCCCTCCCACGCCCAGTGGCAGCACTTAGCTCCGTGCTGGTGAGAAGACGTCGAAGACTAGATTAGGTGCCGGAAGCGGCCTTTTCATTTGCTTTCCGCAGTTGGCTTGTTCATTCTCATTCGAAGTTTTGTTCAAGCTGTTACCATCTTTGACTCGTGGTTCTTCGCCTTTTCACTCTCCTGCGTCGATTTCTCTTATGCAAGGCCTCGCGAGGGGGGCAGCCGAGCGCCCTCGTGAGTGTTTCTGTCCTAGTCGTTCAAAGGTTCCGCGACCTGGGTCCATTACAGGAGCACCCCTCCAGTCCGTCCCCCACGGGCACCGCGACACGAACACAGGGCCTGGGTCGGTCGCCCCCCACGGCTGGGGCCGGGAATTATCCACGCGTGGGCGCGTAGCCAGAAGGCACGATAACAAAAGCAAAGCGATGACTAACATCAATAACCCAAACACGCCCCCGCGGGGCTCCACGCTACTGTCTTTTTACGCAGGAAAAAGGAAAAGAAAGAGCAAATCAGGCACAACTCGCCTCACACCGGCCTGCAGGGAAGGCTCGAGCCGCCTCCGGGGCTCAAGCAGACTCCCTCTTGCGCTCCACCGGGGCGCGACAGCAGGCAGACGCGCCACCACCTTCCAAGCGGGTATGACGGCGTGGAGGCTGACCGCGGCCACTGCTATAAGAATCGCCACCTGAAGAAGAACCGGTGAAGCTTGGGGAACCCTGAGCACCGCCAATCACGCGAGCGTTTTCATCTCCGTCATCACCGGGGCTGGGTCCCCGGCCGCGGTCGTTGTCCTTAGGGAAGCACCTTGCGCGGCGACCATCTTCCCCAAACACCCTCACGTAGAGGGTGGCATCGCCGTCAAACTTGAAGTGCAGGGTGCACCGATGGCTCAGGCCACGCGCGCGGGCAATCGTCTGCCAACCGCGGGTTAAGGCCAGGCTCCCGGTTGCGGAGACCACCAGTGAAGCCCATGAGGCCCGGCTGCAGCAGCCGTCTGCCTGAAGCCAGAGGCCGCCCGGGGCACCGGCCGGGAGCTCGCCGAGGAGGAAGAGAGGAAGTTGAAGCCGGACGCTGGTCGGCTCCGCCGACCACACAATGAACTCCGGCAACACCTCTACAGCACGAGAGCGCGGCTTAGGGGGACGCGGGACTGAGACGCGCCCCCTGGCCACAGCTGTCCGCCCGTCACCATGCTGGAAACCATCTCCACGGCCGCGGGGAGCTGCCATGGTGGCCACAGGATGTTTGCGAGGGCGCCCTCGGCCGCGCTTGGGCGGAGCAGGCTCAACCTGGCGAGCCTTCCCCTTCTCTGCGGCCGAGAACCTCCTCGACGAAGCCATCACAGCAAGACGGAGCAAGGACCAGGAAGAAGGAGAAGCAAGAAGATATGGACTGGAAGCGCGTGTGCCGTTCTGTATTTATGGCCAACGAAGGCCAACCGCCGACCTCCACGATCGCAGGTAATCATGATCCGCTTTGCATGCAGGGACTTGTCCAATCCGCGCAGTTGCCGAGGCGTCATGGGGAAGCGGAGACGCCCACGTCCAATCAACCGCCACGCGGCGCCCAAGGCCACAGGCTGTTAGGGCCCGCGGCGCTTCGCCCTTGCCCTTTCGCCTCCCTGCACGGCCAAGTCCGGGCGCGCCTTGGGCCCGGGGGCTACTGTCGGTGTTCTGGGAACGGGGGTCCCCAGACTTGCCTGCCTGCGGCCCGCGGCGTGGCTCAAAAGGGGGCCCAGCACGGCCCATCTTCATCAACACAAACCCAAGACCCTCGCGAGGGGCCAAGCCTCGCGGGGCGGACGACACGGAGCTTCCTCAGGCACGGCCTCATCAGGCTGGCTCACGAGAAGGCGGAGAGATCAAGGCGGGGTACCTCACGAGGTGCCCGTGACACAAGCCATGACGACCAAGGGCGCCAGGCGGGCGCCATCCCGTGTAGTGTCCTCCTTTCCTCTTTGGCGCAAAGGGAGCAAGCGCAGGCGAGAGCATCAAGCAAAGGCACCCGTTTCGGTGCAACGAGACCAAGACCAGCCCAACGACAGGGAGGAAGTCATTGTGGAGCCCAAGCCAGCGTCACCACCAGAGCCTTTGGCAGGCGAAGACCAACTTTAGTCAGGATAAGTGTACCAGATGTTCCCCTTCAAAATGGCCAATTGTTGGCGCCCTTCCCGCTCAATATTTGGGAAGGGCCCCAGGGCCTTTGCTTATAAATAGGGCTAGGCACCCCTAGGGGGAAAACGAATTGAAAGATCAGAGAACCAGAGAGGGAGAGAGAGAGAGAGAGAGAGAGAGAGAGAGAGAGAAGGGCGACTGAACTCCTCCTAGCAGTTCATCGTCCCAGCCAAGAACAGACCCTCGCGAGGCTGTTCTTCCTTGTATTGCTCATCATCATCAGCCCAAGAGGCAATCCACCACACCACAAACTGGAGTAGGGTATTACACCACAATGGTGGCCCGAACCAGTATAAACCCTGTGTCTCTTGTGCTGTTCTTTCCATAGCTTAGATCTTAGCGAGGCGGTGGGGTACAGGTAGGTAGAAGGCGAAATCTCCGCGCGCACCCCAGTGTTCGAACCTCAAGGGTCTGCCGGAACCCAAAATCTGACAGCGGTCATTGTCGTTTCTTCTTGGCGGTGGTGGCAGCGGAGGCAGGCCCGCGTTGCCCTGAGGGCGACCCTCACGAGGTTGGTCACGCCAGGGGGCGTCACGATGTTGCTCCTGCCAGCGGTCTTCACGAGGCTGATCGCGCCATCCTTGACGCGAGTTCCTGGCGTCCCAGCGTCCTCCGCCACGGCCTCGTCCGCGACCGTAGCCACGGTTGACGCGCTCAGGGTGCTGCCCGCCGCGCCCGCCACGCATCGCCCTGAGCTCTTGGCAGTCATTGGTGTTATAGCTATGGACATCGTGGAAGACGCAGTACGGACGGTTGTCTCTTGGAGGGTCGTTGTAGCCGCAGCCACACTTCACTTCTGGCTCCACAGCCAGCACGGCAGGTCCCTTGCGCTTTGCTTCCTTGGCCTTGGTCTTCTAGTCGTCGGCGTCTGCCTCAGGCAGTTCCAGGAGGGAGAGGCGGCCTTCCTCTGCCCTGGCGCACTTTGCCGCGAGATTGAACATCTCAAGGGCCGTGCACAAGTCCTCGTGGATGGCGAGCTCCTCCTTCATCCTGACGTCGCGGACACCGTCGGAGAACACCGAGTGATGGCCTCATCGGATACCTTGGGGATCTTGAGGCGCACGGTGTTGAAGCGTTGGATGTACTTCTGCAGGGTCTCTCCAGGCTGCTGCTTCACGCGGCGCAGGTCTGCGGCCGCTGGAGCTCGGTCGCAGGTACCTTGAAAGCTGGCGACGAAGCGCTCACGAAGCTCCCCCCAAGAAGAGATGGATCCTGGAGGAAGGTTCAGGAGCCAGGAGCACGCGCCGTCCTTGAGGGCCATGGGGAACCAATTCGCCATAGCCTGCTCGGTGCCGTTCGCCGCCTCGATGCTGAGCCCGTAGAGTTGGAGGAACTCCGCCGGGTCGGCGGTGCCGTCGTAACGCGGAGGCAGATCCGGCTTGAACTTGCCGGGCCAGACGAGGCGCCGTAGCTCAGGAGCTAGGGCGCGGCATCCAGCCATGCTCACGATTGCGGGCGCCCCCTGCGCCTGCGGTGCTGGATCTTGGGGTGCGGGCGCCACCACCTCCTGTGGGGTGCGTATCTGGTGCTGTGGAGCGGGGAGAACACGCGCTTCTGCCTGGGGGCGCGGGACCACCTGGCAGCTCTCCTCGTCGCATGCGGGGGCCCTGCGGGGCTGTTCATGTCGTGGAGCTTCGCGCCTGGGCCCCTGGCCGGCGCCGCGCGATGGAGGTGGAGGCGGAGCACCGTGGTCTTCGTTCCCTGCCATGGGCGACGGAGGGCGAGAGGAATAGGTCGGTGCGGGCGCCTCCTCGGCGGCGTTGATGAGCTCGGTGATGCGGTGAAGCCACTCGTCGTAGAGGTCATCCGTCGGGCGATAGCGCAGGAGCTCACGCGCCATCAGTAGCGCAGGCTGCTGGTAGACCGGCCCGCGGCGGGCCAGCGAGGACGACACCACGGCCGGCGAAGGTGACGGGGTCGCCGTGCGGCCTTCGCGCTGCACGGACAGCGGCAGCGACGAGTCCTGTTGCTCGTGGACGGCTGGGTCCGTGGCTACGTTGGCAACCAGCGAGTTGGGGCAGAGTGGTGCGCCGTTACCCGTGGGCGCCGTCTGAGCGACGTTGGCGGCACGGCAGGCGGCGCGTGCTCGGTGAGTGTCAAACATGGCGGCGAAACGAGGTCGACGAAGAAGAGCGGAGCAAGGTCGTCGGAGAAGCGAGATTTCGACACGCCCCCTACCTGGCGCACCAAATGTCGGATTTCGGGCTCCGCAAAACCCTTAAGATTCGAACACAGGGGCGTGAGGAAGATCTCTCCCACTACACGACTACCTAGCGCCTCGCTCTTCTCCTAGTGGTGGGAATGGGATGCAAGCGAGCAAGCAAACAAGTAAAACACACAAGAGTTTACCCAGGTTCAGGCCACCTTGTGGTGTAAAACCCTACTTCCTGGTTTGGTGGATTGGCCTCGCGAGGGCTGGAGTATGACAAGTATAGTGGTTTCCTGAGCTCAGGAGGCGAGCTCAAGAGAGGTGAGGAGACTGATGTTCTTGCTCCTTTGCTTTGCTAAGTCCTAGTGGGTTGGACTCTCAATCATCCGTCCCCTCTACGCTAGGAACCCTAGCTACTTATATAGACGACTAGGGTCCTCTTCCCCCGAAATGTTTAGGCAGGAAGGGAATCCCACAACGGTCATTTGAGCGGGAACACAAGGACGCTTCTATCCCGACAAAAGGTGGTATTCGCCTGCAAAGAGGGCAGGTGGTGACGCGGTGGTGGGCTCGGTGATGACATGCTTCCTGCCATCCTTGCGGTCTTCGGTCTTGTTGCACCAAAGGGGAAACCTTTGTCTTGCCCCTCGGGAACCTGCGCCTGCGCGGTCTCCTTTGCACCAATATGGAAACTGCGCCCGCTGGCATGGTTTGTCATGGCTTGCGTCACTGCCTCCTCCTGAGGCAGCCCTTGCCTTGAGATCTCCGCCCTCCCGAAGTAGCCTAGCTGAGGCAACTCTTGGGGAGAGGTCTTGGTCACCCCTCCGGAGCAGCCTAGGTGAGGCCGCTCCCCGAGGAGGTCTTGATCGTTCTCCTCGCGATGGTTGGCCCCCTCGCGAGGGTCTTGAGCAGCTGGTCGATCAGCTGGGCCCTACCGAGCTGTGCCAGGAACGCGACATGGGCCGCAGACAGGCAAGTATGGGTACCCTGGTTCCTAGTACGCCGACAATTACGGGTACATGAAGCTCAAAATGCCCGGGCCCAACGGAATCATCACTCTCGCTAGTGATCCGTACATAGCACTCCACGCCGAAAACAAAACAGCCGTGTTGGCCCTCAAGGCATTATCCGAAGCCCTTGCGGCCGAGGAATTAAGTGCGCTGCACTCCACAATGGACAGGGACGAGGTGATACTTGACAAAAGATCCAAGTCCACCTATTTTAAACCAGCGGATGAAATAGTCAAATTCCAAGTCCACCCAATGGACCCTACAAAAACAGCCTCCATCGGGGCACAGTTAAACCCCGTCGTGGACGCCACACTACGAGAGTTCCTGCGCGAGAATTGGGACATATTCGCCTGGCATCCCTCAGATATGCCGGGAATCCCACGCAGGCTGGCCGAGCATAGCCTTAATATTCTAAAAGGATTCAAGCCGGTCAAGCAGACTCTTTGGCGTTTCTCTGAACCTAAGAGACAAGCTATGGGAGAGGAACTAGCCAAGTTATTGGAGGCCAGATTCATTAGAGGAATGAAACACCCGGACTGGCTAGCAAACCTGGTGATGGTACCAAATAAGGACAAATCCTGGCACCTATGTGTCGATTTCAAGGACCTCTACAAGGCTTTCCCAAAGGATCCCTTCCCCTTCCCTCCGCATCGATCAAATTATCAACGCTACCGCAGGACACGATTCATTGTGTTTCCTCGACGCATACTCTGGCTACCACCAAATCGAGATGGAGGAGTCCGACCAAGCGGCAACGACATTCATCACACCATACGGTCCCTTCTGTTTCAACACAATGCCTTTTGGGCTAAAAAACGCCGGCGCAACATATCAGCGCATGATTCAGACATGTCTGGCAAAACAGTGGAGGCATACGTAGATGATGTGGTCGTTAAAACCAAACACGTCGACTCTCTAATAGACGACTTGAGGCTCACGTTTGACAACCTCTGAACATATGACATCAAGCTCAATCCGGAAAAATGCGTTTTCGGTGTATCGGCCGGAAAGCTCCTGGGCTTCATTGTCTCCAGTAGAGGAATTGAAGCAAATCCGGCCAAAATCCGAGCTCTGTCAAAGTTGGCTATCCCAACGGACCTCAAACAAATCCAGAAATAAACCGGATGTGTGGCGGCTCAAAGCCACTTTATCTCCCGCTTAGGAGAAAAGGCATTACCCCTTTATCGCCTCCTTCGGCGCACCGAACACTTCGAGTGGACGGATGGTGCCACAACCGGATTGGAAGAAATAAAAGCCATACTGGCAACCAACTCAATCCTAGCCCCGCCAAACATCGGCGAACCAATGATGTTGTACATTGCGGCAACTCATCAGGTTGTAAGCGCAGTGCTCGTCGTCGAACGAGAAACGGACGGACATAAATTCCCCCTTCAAAAGCCGGTATATTATGTATCCACTGTCCTCACTCCATGCAAATCACGGTACCCATATTGTCAAAAGATAGCCTATGCGGTATTCATGGCATCCCGGAAGCTGTGACACTACTTTCAAGAGTGTTCAATTACAGTGGCCTCGGAAGTGCCACTTAATGATATTATAAACAACCATGACGCGACGGGCCGGATTGCCAAATGGGCCATTGAGCTCCTCCTGTTCGACATAACATACAAGCCTCGGCGAGCCATTAAGTCGCAAGTATTGGCCGACTTTGTCGCCAAATGGACGGAAGCTGAACTCCCTAAAGAGTACGACGCATACCCCAATTGGATCATGCACTTCGACGGCTCTAAAATGCTAGCTGGTCTGGGGGCTAGCGACATCCTGACGTCCCCAACCGGAGATACCATTCAATACGTACTCCAGATACTGTATACAGACTCCAACAACGCAGCCGAATATGAGGCCCTACTGCATGGTCTTCGGATGGCAGCTTCCATGGGCATTCGACGCCTGGAGGTGCGTGGGGACTCGAACCTCGCAATATCCCAAATAAATGGAGACTTCGATGCTAAGGATCCGAAAATGGCGGCCTCTCGCAACACCATCCTCAAGATGTCAGCTCGGTTCGAGGGTCTCGAATTCCACCATGTGGCTCGGGAAAACAATCAGGCGGCGAATATCCTCGCCCGCATCGGCGCAAAACGCGATGCGGTCCCACCCAACATCTTCTTGGAGAGTCTGTTTAAGACATCCGTGGTATGGGAAGGGGACACCGGTAACAATATTCCGAACCCAGCCACAATGCCCGATACCGAACACTCTGACATAATCGGAGGCCCTGCCACCGAAATAACACCTTCAACCCATGTGATAATGGCCATCATTGCCCCGTGGACAGAACCATTCCTGGCCTACCTAACTAGGCAGGACCTTCCCGAGGACCAAAATGAGGCACGCTGCATAGTGCGGCGATCTAAATCCTACAGGGTCCATGAGGGAGAGCTTTATAAGAAAAGCACTACCGGAGTCCTTCAAAGGTGCATCTCCGAAGAGGAAGGGCAGAAGCTTCTGCCAAAAATTCATGCCGGACTCGGCGGCCATCACGCCGCAGCCCGGGCCCTTGTAAGCAAGGCCTTCCGTACAGGTTTTTATTGGCCGACGGCCCGGGCAGATGCACAGGACTTGGTCCAACGCTGCGTCGGTTGCTAGCTGTTTGCAAACCAAAGCCATATGCCACCCACCGCCCTCCAAACAATCCCCATTACTTGGCCCTTCGCGGTCTGGGGGCTTGACATGGTTGGACCCCTTAAAAGGGGAACCCATAAGAAAAAATACTTACTGGTCATGGTGGATAAATTCACCAAATGGATAGAAGCCAAACCTGTTAAAACGGCCGAATCCGGACCAGTGTTAGACTTCATATCCGAGGTTGTACACCGTTATGGCGTCCCCCACAACATCATCACTGACAATGGCACGAACTTCACGGCCGACGAGGTAAAACTCTGGTGCAGCAACAGGGGCATCAAGCTCGATTATGCTTCTGTCTATCACCCACAAACTAACGGTCAAGTTGAGCGAGCAAATGGTCTTATCATGAGCGGCATCAAACCCATATTAGTGCGGTCCTTAAAGGAATCTAACATGCACTAGGTAGAGGAGCTCAACTCCGTACTCTGGGGGCTGCAGACCACGCCGAATCGTACTACCGGATGCACACCCTTCTTTATGGTGTACGGCGCAGAGGCGGTTCTGCCCTGCGACATAATTCATGACTCACCTCGAGTGCGCATGTACGAAGAAAGAGAAGCCAAGCTCGATCGGCAGGACAGTCTGGACACCCTGGAGGAGGAGCACGACATGGAAAAAGCCCGTTCCGCATTCTATCAGCAACAGGCTCGAAGATACCAAAGCAGAGAAGTACGGGCCAAAACTTATAACGTTGGCGAACTAGTTCTATGCCTGCCGGAGAAGAAAAATACCAAGCTCAAGCCCAAATGGGAAGGTCCCTTCATCATTGACCAAGTTCTGACCAGTGGAGCGTACCATCTGCGGGATGCATCGGATAATCGACTTGAGCCAAACCCATGGAACGCAGCCAGGCTCTGAAGATTCTACGCCTAGTGCCGGACTCTATGTTCGTCTCCTTCCTCTGTCCATTTTTTGCATATATATTATCTATCTTTTCTTTCTTTCTTTCTTCTTTTTTCTTTCTCAAAGCCTTCAAGGGCAAACTTGTGCCTTGTCTGCAAACTATTGACGCGCTAACCACGCTCATTATACCTGGGGGCTTCTTACACAGAAGCTTAATTATTTATCTGGGATTCATGCCCCGCACATGTGTTATTCTTCCGCATGTACCTTTTCTTCGCCATTATATGCATCGATATGACTTAAGTTTTGGCCAAGTTGGGTTGCCTGGCTCTTGTATTTATGCCCTACGTTCCCGTTAATTCGGCTAGGGCATAAGGGGAGCACCTCTGCGATTGTTACTGCCGGGCAGCCGGATGTGTACCTCAGACTGGGTGAAGCCGAAAGCTAGCGTTCTTAAGAGAATATTCGGTTGGTGAACAAAATATGATTTTTATTTATTTTCCATATGTGCCCCCAGATGTTTTTGCCTGCGTCTCTTCTCGCAGTTCGTACATGCACTTTAGGGCATGCGTACCCAGGGAAAGGAACCCTTAACGGAACTATTGTCCCTGGAAGATGTTTCCTACTACCCATGTAATATAACATAACTAGTTGGATACTTGTCTGTTCAAGCACTAATGACCCCTATGCCTGGTTTCCGCGCATACCCCGGCTCTTATATAACTGAGCAGGTATTCGGATACAGTCCGGACTATCGGGTCCCGAGCTTGAAGCGAAAAGGTCCGCCATGACAAATGATTTACAATCCGGCTAGAAGGCATTATACATGTCACCTTAATTACATAGTCACTTAGACTGACTAAATTCCTCTTCTATACCATCCAACAGGCTGTCTAGCCTACAATCCTGTTGGGACTACTTTGCGGCTAATTCTACTTGCCCATACACTAAGCTAACGGGGATCTCTTTCCCATCGGGCCCCACAGGTCCGACCTCGGCCATGTGGTTTGGGTCAGCCTTGGTATACCGCGTCTTCACCATGGCCCAGGCTTCCCTGGCACCTTGACGGCAGGCCGATATCTTCCATAATCGGAAGCGCCGCCGCGCTCCCTTGAGCTTCTTCGCAAGCTCTCCAATGCCTGCTGGCAGGGAGACGGATGTCCACAAGGCCTGGGCAATACCCTGCATCGCCTGCCGAACTTGTTCGTGCAGTTGTGAGAGCTCGGGTAGAAGATCACCCGCAGACCCAGGCATCTCCTCCGCGGGACGACCCGTCAGCATACCTGCAGACATAACTCTGTTAGCCGGCCTCTTCACCGAACTCTTTCAAGGGTTTGTTCAAGCACTTACTGAAAATGCCGCGTCGAAGCCACTTATTCTCCTTCACGGAGTCCGCAAGCTGGGCTCGAACATCTTTCAGTTCCACGCTCAGCTTGGTATTGGCGTCTTGGAGATTGTTTTTCTCTAGCATGACCTTAGTCAGCACGCGTTCGCCAGCCTTTAGCTGTCATACGACATGCTGGTCCTTCGGATTCTTTCCGAAGTCATCTGCAATATCTATTGTTAGATTTGCAGCCATGCCGCACACTATATGGTACATATCATTCTTTGAAACAAGTGTTACCGGCTGGGGACTTTTCAGGTTCCTTCAATGCGGCAACGGCGGCCCGAGGTTGGTCTTGCATTCCTCCAGCTCCTGTGACGGTCGAGTATTCTTCTCTGTAAGAACCTGCATAATAAATGATCCTTAAATCAGTTGTGCCAACTGTTTCAAGTCTCAGGGGCTACTGATATATACACTCATCAAATTTTCTTACCCATACATCCTTTACATACTGGTCCGTGGCTCTGGCTAGACCATTTTGAGCAGCACGGATGTACGCATCTCCTGAGTTGAATGCATCAAACGCCTCTTGGGAGAAACAAGCGTCACGGAGTACGGCTCGGTGACGCCTGTGATTCATGGCGCTCTCCACTTTGGAATTCATAGCGGATATCTTATCCGCATCCTCTGTAGAAGGAGCATCCGATGTGTGCCTCGTGTTAGCTTCCGCCTCTGTGTCCGGCCCTCGGGCCCGACTGGTAGAGGCGTGATTGGCGACCTCTCCGGATATTGTCCGGCGAGCGTTCTTCCTTCTAGGAAACACGGGTGTTATTATGTTTTTAAAGACGACAACCACGGAGTGAGGTGTTGCATCATACCTCTGCGCCGGCGTCTCCGTCCGGACTGCCTTCTTTTTTAGCCTGCCCGGCTTTGGAGTCCCTTGTTGGCGAGTCGCCGCGGGCTCGACATGGCGTCCCGAGGGCCTTCCCTATAAAACACCATTTGTGTATGGTAGCACTACAAAAAAAGACACATCTGTGACATTTTGGGCCGAACGAATTTTTTCTGTCATACATATGACACTTCTATGACGATAATTGTGACAAAACCCGGTATCATAATAGATGTGGTGGGCTCCTACTTCTATGACAAAAAATCATGACAGAAAATGGGCTTTTCGTCCTGGGCGGGCCGGAGACGCAGTTGCATGATATTCTTTGGGCCGTCCATGACGGAAAAAACTGTGGTAGAAGCGAGGGGGAGGAAAATTTCGGGGAGTTCCCGGTTACGGTGGGAGGTCGGGGGCCGACCGATGCACGTTTCTCTCGTACACGTACGCGCGTGTGTGCGAGGCGTTGGCTCTAATTGAACCCGGGTGAGGCGTTGGGCTCTAACTGAACCCGAGCGATTGCACTGCAGGCTACGCATTACTGAACCCGAGCGATCGATCGATGACTATTAACTGGACCCGATCCACCGATTCCTTGGCTACTGCTGCTAACTGAAGCCGATCGATGGGATGAACAGTGAGCGTTGCGGGGGGGGGGGGGGTTGGATGAACAGTGAGCGGTGGCGTTGCCTCTGGATGAACATGACCCCGTGGTGTGGTGGAGGGCTGGATGAACAGTAGATGGTGGAGGGGTGCCCGTGGAGGGGTGGATGAACAGGACCCCGTGGTGTGGAGGGCAGGATGAACAGTAGACGGTGGAGGGGTGCCCGTGGAGGGCTGGTTGAACAGGACCCCGTGGTGTGGAGGGCTGGATGAACAGTAGACGGTGGAGGGGTGGTTGAACAGTAGCCGGTGGAGTAGCGCGCGGTGGAGGCTGGATGAACAGGAGCCCGTGGAGGATGGAGGAGGTCGACGGTGGATGAACAGTAGCTCGTGGAGGCTGGAGGGCGTCGACGGTGGAGATGAACAGTATCCTGTGGAGTCCCGTTTTGCGGTACGCCACACCCCTCCCAATGAATAGGACCCCCGTTTCGACCGTAGCAATCCAACAAAAGTCTGTTTCCTCCGTTTTGCGGTACGCCACACCCCTCACGATCAACAGGACCACCGTTTCGACCGTAGGAGGTCCGTTTCCTCCGTTTTGCGGTACGCCACACCCCTCCCGATCAACAGGACCCCCGTTTCGACCGTAGGAGGTCCGTTTCCTCCATTCTGTGGTACGCCACACCCCTCCCGATCAACAGGACCCCTGTTTCGACCGTAGGAGGTCCGTTTCCTCCGTTCTGCGGTACACCAGGCCTCATTTCCATCGCCTCTTCCGTCCAAGCCCTCCCGATGAACATGACCACGCATTCCGTTGCCTCCCCATGAACACGACGACGACGCTGTTTCTCTGTTCCGACCCAGCCATGTCAACGCGCCCTCGCCGTACGTATGCGCGAGTAGGCGTTCGAGACCCCGCCCGTATGTACACATACATGGCCGTATTTTCTTTCTTGCACCCTGGCCGCTGTACGTACGTGTACATGCTACGTGCGCGCCTCTACTACGACACGTACGCGCCTCTACTACGACACGTGCGCGCCTCTACATCCACCAGTATATATGTACGTACACGTTCGCGACCAGAATGACAACGCTACGTACGCTTCGACCAGGTGGGTCCCGACTGTCAGGCACTTCCTTGCCCGCGAAGATGTAGCTGGTGGGTCCCCGCTGTCAGGTGGAGGAATAATTATTTTGCACGTAATAAGGAGGGACTTCCTTGCTGCGGCCGTGGACCCAGCTGTCAGCCTCTCCACATACAGTCCACGTCCGATGGAAGTCGTTCCTTGACCACGTTGACCATGCCGCGCCGAGAGCACCAGGGCGGTGGACGACAGCGATGCCTAGCAAGGGGACGACGAGGAGCCGGGGAAGACGTGATACGTCTCCAACATATCTATAATTTTTTATTGCTCCATGCTATATTGTCTACTGTTTTGGACTATATTGGGCTTTATTTTCCACTTTTATATTATTTTTGGGACTAACCTATTAACCGGAGGCCCAGCCCAGAATTGCTGTTTTTTTTGCCTATTTTAGTGTTTCGAGGAAACGGAATATCAAACGGAGTCCAAACAGAATAATCCTTTCTGGAACGTGATTTTCTTCCCGAATATGACCCAGGAGACTTGGACCCTACGCCAAGGAAGCTTCCAGGTGGGCACGAGGTAGGGGGCGCGCCCTACACCCCCAGGCGCGCCCCCACCCTCGTGGGCCCACCAAGGCTCCACCGACGTACTTCTTCCTCCTATATATACCCACGTACCCCCAAACGATCAGAACAGGAGCCAAAAACCTAATTCCACCGCCGCGAGATCCCATCTTGGGGCCTGTTCCGGAGCTCCGCCGGAGAGGGTCGTCATCACGGAGGGCTTCTACATCATCATAGCCTCTCCGATGAAGTGTGAGTAGTTTACCTCAGACCTTCGGGTCCATAGTTATTAGCTAGATGGCTTCTTCTCTCTTTTTGGATCTCAATACAATGTTCTCCCCCTCTCTTGTGGAGATCTATTCGATGTAATCTTCTTCTTTTTGCGGTGTGTTTGTTGAGACCGATGAATTGTGGGTTTATGATGAAGTCTATCTATGAACAATATTTGAATCTTCTCTGAATTATTTTATGTATGATTGGTTATCTTTGCAAGTCTCTTCGAATTATCCGTTTGGTTTGGCCGACTAGATTGGTAGTTCTTGCCATGGGAGAAGTGCTTAGCTTTGGGTTCGATCTTGCGGTGTCCTTTCCCAGTGACAGAAGGGGCAGCAAGGCACGTATTGTATCGTTGCCATCGAGGATAACAAGATGGGGTTTATTTCATATTGCATGAATTTATCTCTCTACATCATGTCATCTTTCTTAAAGCATTACTCTGTTTTTAACTTATTACTCTAGATGCATGCTGGATAGCGGTCGATGAATGGAGTAATAGTAGTAGGTGCAGAATCGTTTCGATCTACTTGTCACGGACGTGATGCCTATATACATGATCATGCCTAGATATTCTCATAACTATGCTCAATTCTGTCAATTGCTCAACAGTAATTTGTTCACCCACCGTAGAAAACTTATGCTCTTGAGAGAAGCCACTAGTGAAACCTATGGACCCCGGGTCTATTCTCATCATATCAATCTCCATCACTTTAATCTTGTTTTGCTTTTTTACTTTGCCTTTACTTTTCACTTTGCATCTTTATACCAAAAATACCAAAAATATTATCTCTATAAGATCTCACTCTCGTAAGTGACCGTGAAGGGATTGACAACCCCTAATTGCGTTGGTTGCGAGTTGCTATCGATTTGTGCAGGTACGAGGGACTTGAGCGTGGCCTCCTACTGGATTGATACCTTGGTTCTCAAAAACTGAGGGAAATACTTACGCTACTCTGCTGCATCATCCTCTCCTCTTCGGGGAAAACCAACGCAAGCTCAAGAGGTAGCAAGAAGAATTTCTGGCGCCGTTGCCGGGGAGTCTACGCAAAAAGTCAACATACTAAGTACCCATCACAATCCCTATCTCTCGCATTACATTAGTTGCCATTTGCCTGTCGTTTTCCTCTCCCCCACTTCACCCTTGCCGTTTTATTCGCCTTCTCCTTCTCCTTCTCTTTCTCCTTCTTCGTTTGCCTTTTTCTCGCTTGCTTGTCGTTATGTCTGAATTTGGGGAAATTATTGCCGATATGGACAATAATAATATCATGGAGAATTCTGATACTCCTACTGAAGAACCCGCTACCTTGCATGCAAAAAAAATCGTGTTGGTAGTGGTAATATTATTGGAAAAGGAGTTATCCAAGATTTCTTTACTTGTGCCGGTGCTTTGCCCTCTATGGGTGGTTCTATTCTTCATAGAACTAGTAGTCTTGCGGGCGCTATTGCCATGCTTATAGTTGAACTTGAAAGACAATTTATGCAAATGCATCCTTGCATCCAACGAATCTTCTTAGAATTCTCTAATATTGAGCATTCTTCTGTTAAGCGTACCGCTACTATCTTTTTGACTCATGAGTTTAGATTTATAATAAAAGATGCTAATGAAATCTTTGCGCATTATAGGGTGGATGCTAGTCATCCTCCCATTAAAGCTATCCTTTTTAATCAAGAAGACAAGATGCGTTTGCAATCTTTAGATCATATTGCTTACAATGAAAATCTTAGGAAAAAGGTTCCTGCCAATGTTCTAGTTGATAAAATTTCCACGCTTAATGATGATTTTGCTATTCAGAATAATGGACTAGGTTTTCCTCTTGAACGAAGGCTTGTAGCTTTTTGCCAAAAGAATGCTCTTAATGATGAATTGGTTGTGCAATACAAAGAGCCTAGGGAGGCACCCATACCTCCCGAGATTGATCTTGGGGACTTTTGTCCCATTAAATTTAGCCCTTTTGATTACTTTTGCTTGCCTCAAAGAAAACTTGCTGCTGAACGTAGAGAATATGAAAGAAGTTTTCATGATTTGCCATACCACTATTATGGCAATACTTAGATCTATCCTCGCTTTTATGCCTAGCTAGGGGCGTTAAACGATAGCGCTTGTTGAGAGGCAACCCAATTTTATTTTTAGATTTTTGTGTTTTTCTTATCTTAGGGAATAAATAACCCATATACTTTCTGTTTGGATGTGGTTTTATGTTTTAATTAGTGTTTGTGCCAAGCTAGACCTATTGGATCTTCTTGGATGATAGTTATTTGATCTTGCTGTAATTTTCAGAAACTTTGCGTTCAGTGCCCGAATTATTAAAAATCATCAGAACGTGATAAAATACTAATTCCAATTGATTCTGATCAATAAACAAATTTCCTAGGTCGTCTAATTTTGGTAGATTTTTTGGAGTTCCATAAGTTTGCGTTAGTTACAGATTACTACAAACTGTTCTGTTTTTGACAGACTCTGTTTTTCGTGTGTTGTTTGCTTATTTTGATGAATCTATGGCTACTATTGGAGGGTATGATCCATAGAGAACTTGGAATACAATAGGTTTAACACCAATATAAATAAAGAATGAGTTCATTACAGTACCTTGAAGTAGTCTTTTGTTTTCTTTCTCTAACGGAGCTCACGAGATTTCTATTGAGTTTTGTGTTGTGAAGTTTTCAAGTTTTGGGTGAATTCTTTTGATGGATTATGGAACAAGGAGTTGCAAGAGCCTAAGCTTGGGGATGCCCATGGCACCCCCAAGATAATCCAAGGACACCAAAAAGTCAAAGCTTGGGGATGCCCCGGAAGGCATCCCCTCTTTCATCCACTTCCATCGGTAATTTACTTGGAACTATATTTTTATTCATCAACATGATATGTGTTTTGCTTGGAGCGTCTTTTATTATATGTGTATTTGTTTGTTAGTGTGCCACAATCGTCCTTGCTGTACACACCTTTTGAGAGAGCCATACATAAATTGGAATTTGATAGAATACTCTATGTGCTTCACTTATATCTTTTGAGCTATGTAATTTTGCTCTATGTGCTTCACTTAGATCTTTTAGAGCACGGTGGTGGTTTGTTTTAAAGAAACTATTGATCTCTCATGATTCACTTAAATTATTTTGAGAGTCGTAATAGCATGGTAATTTGCTTAATAATAACTTGCTTGGTATTCAAGATTTGTGAAACTTTCTTTTGAGTGCGTTGAATACTAAGAAAAGTTGGATGATTGATAATTGTTTTGAGATATGGAGGTAGTAATATCAAAGTCATGCTAGTAGACTAATTGTGAATTTGAGAAGTGCTTCAGTTAAAGTTTGCAAGTCCCGTAGCATGCACGTATGGTTAACATTATGCAACAAATTTGAAACATGAGGTGTTATTTGATTGTCCTCCTTATGAGTGGCGGTCAGGGACGAGCGATGGTATTTTCCTACCAATCTATCCCCCTAGGAGCATGCGCGTAATACTTTGGTTTTTGATGGCTTGTAGATTTTTGCAATAAGTATATGAGTTCTTTATGACTAATGTTGATTCCATGGATCATACGCACTATCACCCTTCCGTCATTGCTAGCCTCTACGGTACTGTGCATTTCCCTTTCTCACATCGAGAGTTGGTGCAAATTCGCCGGTGCATCCAAACCCCGTGATATGATACGGTCTTTCACACATAAACCTCCTTATATCTTCCTCAAAACAGCCACCATACCTACCTATTATGGCATTTCCATAGCCATTCCGAGATATATTGCCATGCAACTTTCCACCATCCAGTTTATCATGACACATTCATCATTGTCATATTCCTTAGCATGATCATGTAGTTGACATAGTATTTGTGGCAAAGCCACCGTTCATAATTCTTTCATACTTGTCACTCTTGATTCATTGCATATCCCGGTACACCACCGGAGGCATTCATATAGAGTCATACTTTGTTCTAGTATCGAGTTGTAATCATTGAGTTGTAAATAAATAGAAGTGTGATGATCATCATTCAATAGAGCATTGTCCCAAAAAAAGAGAAAGGACAAAGAAAAAAAGAAGGCCAAAAAAATAAATAAAAAGGGGCAATGCTACTATCCTTTTTTCCACACTTGTGCTTCAAAGTAGCACCATGATATAGGGAGTCTCATATATTGTGCTTCAAAGTAGCACCATGTTCTTCATATAGAGAGTCTTTTAAGTTATCACTTTCATATACTAGTGGGAATTTTTCATTATAGAACTTGGCTTGTATATTCCAACAATGGGCCTCCTCAAGTGCCCTAGGTCTTCGTGAGCAAGCAAGTTGGATGCACACCCACTTAGTTTCTTTTGTTGAGCTTTCATACATTTATATCTCTAAGTGCATCCGTTGCATGGCAATCCCTACTCCTTGTATTAACATCAATCGATGGGCATCTCCCTAGCCCATTGATTAGCCTCGTTGATGTGAGACTTTCTCCTTTTTGTCTTCTCCACATAACCCCCATCATTATATTTTATTCCACCCATAGTGCCATATCCATGGCTCACGCTCATGTATTGCGTGAAAGTTTATGAGTTTGAAATTATTAAGGTATGAAACAATTGCTTGGCTTGTCATCGGGGTTGTGCATGACGAGAGCATTCTTGTGTGACGAAAATGGAGCATGACTAAACTATATGATTTTGTAGGGATGAACTTTCTTTGGCCATGTTACTTTGAGAAAACATAATTGCTTTGTTGGTTTGCTTGAAGTGTTATTATTCTTTATGTTAATATGAACTTTTGTCTTGAATCTTCCTAATCTGAATATTCATACCACAATTAAGAAGTTTTGCATTGAAATTATGCCAAGTAGCACTCCGCATCAAAAATTCTCTTTTTATCATTTACCTACTCGAGGACGAGAAGGAATTAAGCTTGGGGATGCCTGATACGTCTCCAACGTATCTATAATTTTTGATTGCTCCATGCTATATTATCTACTGTTTTGGACTATATTGGGCTTTATTTTCCACTTTTATATTATTTTTGGGACTAACCTATTAACCGGAGGCCCAGCCCAGAATTGCTGTTTTTTTTGCCTATTTTAGTGTTTCGAGGAAACGGAATATCAAATGGAGTCCAAACAGAATAATCCTTTCTGGAACGTGATTTTCTTCCCGAATATGACCCAGGAGACTTGGACCCTACGCCAAGGAAGCTTCCAGGTGGGCACGAGGTAGGGGGCGCGCCCTACACCCCCAGGCGCGCCCCCACCCTCGTGGGCCCACCAAGGCTCCACCGACGTACTTCTTCCTCCTATATATACCCACGTACCCCCAAACGATCAGAACAGGAGCCAAAAACCTAATTCCACCGCCGCAACTTTCTGTATCCACGAGATCCCATCTTGGGGCCTGTTCCGGAGCTCCGCCGGAGAGGGTCGTCATCACGGAGGGCTTCTACATCATCATAGCCTCTCCGATGAAGTGTGAGTAGTTTACCTCAGACCTTCGGGTCCATAGTTATTAGCTAGATGGCTTCTTCTCTCTTTTTGGATCTCAATACAATGTTCTCCCCCTCTCTTGTGGAGATCTATTCAATGTAATCTTCTTCTTTTTGCGGTGTGTTTGTTGAGACCGATGAATTGTGGGTTTATGATCAAGTCTATCTATGAACAATATTTGAATCTTCTCTGAATTATTTTATGTATGATTGGTTATCTTTGCAAGTCTCTTCGAATTATCCGTTTGGTTTGGCCGACTAGATTGGTAGTTCTTGCCATGGGAGAAGTGCTTAGCTTTGGGTTCGATCTTGCGGTGTCCTTTCCCAGTGACAGAAGCGGCAGCAAGGCACGTATTGTATCGTTGCCATCGAGGATAACAAGATGGGGTTTATTTCATATTGCATGAATTTATCTCTCTACATCATGTCATCTTGCTTAAAGGGTTACTCTGTTTTTAACTTAATACTCTAGATGCATGCTGGATAGCGGTCGATGAGTGGAGTAATAGTAGTAGATGCAGAATCGTTTCGATCGACTTGTCACGGACGTGATGCCTATATACCTGATCATGCCTAGATATTCTCATAACTATGCTCAATTCTGTCAATTGCGCAACATTAATTTGTTCACCCACCGTAGAAAACTTATGCTCTTGAGAGAAGCCACTAGTGAAACCTATGGCCCCCGGGTCTATTCTCATCATATCAATCTCCATCACTTTAATCTTGTTTTGCTTTTTACTTTGCCTTTACTTTTCACTTTGCATCTTTATACCAAAAATACCAAAAATATTATCTCTATCAGATCTCACTCTCGTAAGTGAGCGTGAAGGGATTGACAACCCCTAATCGCGTTGGTTGCGAGTTGCTATTGATTTGTGTAGGTACGAGGGACTTGAGCGTGGCCTCCTACTGGATTGATACCTTGGTCCTCAAAAACTGAGGGAAATACTTACGCTACTCTGCTGCATCATCCTCTCCTCTTTGGGGAAAACCAACGCAAGCTGAAGAGGTAGGAAGACGCGGCAGTGGAAGCCCGCGCGCGCGGAGAGGAGTACGAGGGTTCAATGGTTCGGCTGCGATGTGAGGCTGCCATCGCTGCAGGGCCTGGCCAGCGGTGGGAATAGTAGGGGGCGGTGAGGCCTCCGCGGCAGCACAGCCGGCCACGGGAGGCAGGAGCATGCGGCACGACCGACACTGCTTTGGGCGGCTGGAGCAAGAAGACCAGAGGTTGAAGAAGCACTACAGCCGTTGGATGGACATCGTACGGTCAATGGAGCTAGAATCGTTCATATTGACTAAAGTTGACAAAGGCCCCCGTCCCAGACTGAAGGAAATATGCCCTAGAGGCAATAATAAAGTTATTATTTATTTCCTTATATCATGATACATGTTTATTATTCATGCTAGAATTGTATTAACCGGAAACATAATACATGTGTGACTACATAGACGAACAGTATGTCACTAGTATGCCTCTACTTTACTAGCTCGTTGATCAAAGATGGTTAAGTTTCCTATCCTGTTATTGAGATGACCCATCCTGTTAGCTTAGCACTTGATCGTTTAGTATGTTGCTATTGCTTTCTTCATGACTTATACATGTTCCTATGACTATGAGATTATGCAACTCCCGTTTACCGGAGGAACACTTTGTGTGCTACCAAACGTCACAACATAACTAGGGTGATTATAAAGGAGCTCTACAGGTGTCTCCAAAGGTACATGTTGGGTTGGCGTATTTCGAGATTAGGATTTGTCACTCCGATTGTCGGACAGGTATCTCTGGGCCCTCTCGGTAATGCACATCACATAAGCCTTGCAAGCATTGCAACTAATGAGTTAGTTGCGAGATGATGTATTACGGAACGAGTAGAGAGACTTGCCGGTAACGAGATTGAACTAGGTATTGAGATACCGACGATCGAATCTCGGGCAAGTAACATACCGATGACAAAGGGAACAACGTATGTTGTTTTGCGGTCTGGCCGATAAAGATCTTCGTAGAATATGTAGGAGCCAATATGAGCATCCAGGTTCCGCTATTGGTTATTGACCAGAGACGTGTCTCGGTCATGTCTACATTGTTCTCGAACCGTAGGGTCCGCACGCTTAAGGTTTCGATGACAGTTATATTATGAGTTTATGAGTTTTGATGGAACGAAGGAGATTGGAGTCCCGAATGAGATCGGGGACATGACGAGGAGTCTCGAAATGGTCGAGAAGTAAATATTGATATATTGGACGACTATATTCGGACATCGGAAAGGTTCCGAGTGATTCGGGTATTTTTGGAGGTACCGGGGAGTTACGGGAATACGAGGAAGAAGCAATGGGCCTTGATGGGCCTTAGTGGGAAGGACCAGGAGGTGGCGCGCGCCCCTCCCAAGCCTAGTCCGAATTGGACAAGGGGTTTGTGGCGCGACCCCTCTCTCCCTTCCTTCCCCTCTTCCCCCTTCCCCCCTTCTCCTAGTTGGACTAGGAAAGGAGGAAACCTACTACAACTAGGGGTAGGAATCCTACTCCCTGGCGCACCCCTCCTAGGGCCGGCCTCCTCCCGCTTGCTCCTTTATATACGGGGGCAGGGGGCACCCCATGACACACAAGTTGATTTTCGTGATCGTTCCTTAGCCGTGTGCGGTGCCCCCTTCCACCATATTCCACCTCGGTCATATCGTTGCGGTGCTTAGGCGAAGCCCTGCGTCGGTAGAACATCATCATCGTCACCACGCCGTCGTGCTGACGGAACTCATCCCCGACACCCTGCTGGATCGGAGTCCGGGGATCGTCATCGAGCTGAACGTGTGCCAAGAACTCGGAGGTGCCGGAGTAACGGTGCTTGGATCGGTTGGACCGGGAAGACGTACGACTACTTCCTCTACGTTGCGTCAACGCTTCCGCTTCGGTCTACGAGGGTACGTAGACAACACTCTCCCCTCTCGTTGCTATGCATCACCATGATCTTGCGTGTGCGTAGGATTTTTTTGAAATTACTATATTCCCCAACAGTGGCATCCGAGCCTAGGTTTTATGTGTTGATGTTATACGCACGAGTAGAACACAAGTGAGTTGTGGGCGATATAAGTCATACTGCTTACCAGCATGTCATACTTTGGTTCAGCGGTATTGTCGGATGAAGCGGCCCGGACCGACATTATGCGTACGCTTACGCGAGACTGGTTCTACCGACGTGCTTTGCACACAGGTGGCTGGCGGGTGTTAGTTTCTCCAACTTTAGTTGAACCGAGTGTGGCTACGCCCGGTCCTTGCGAAGGTTAAAACAGCACCAACTTGACAAACTATCGTTGTGGTTTTGATGCGTAGGTAAGAACGGTTCTTGCTATGCCGAGTAGCAGCCACGTAAAACTTGCAACAACAAAGTGGAGGACGTCTAACTTGTTTTTGCAGGGCATGTTGTGATGTGATATGGTCAAGATGTGATGAGATATAAGTTTTTGTATGAGATGATCATGTTTTGTGAAGTTATAGGCAACTGGCAAAAGCCTTATGGTTGTCTCTCTATGCATAAGATGCAAGCGCCAAATAATTGCTTTACTTTATGGCTATGCGATAGCAATAGTTGCAAGAGCAATAGTTGGCGAGACAACCATGTGATGGCACATTGATATAGATCAAGATGATGGAGAACATGGTGTCATGCCGGTGACGATGGTGATCATGACGATGCTTTGGAGATGGAGATCAAAGGCACAAGATGATGATGGCCATATCATGTCACATATTTTGATTGCATGTGATGTTTATCTTTTATGCATCTTATCTTGCTTTGATTGATGGTAGCATTATAAGATGATCTCTCACTAAATTTCAAGATAAAAGTGTTCTCCCTGAGTATGCACCGTTGCCAAAGTTCGTCGGGCCCAAACACCACGTGATGATCGGGTGTGATAAGCTCTACGTCCATCTACAACGGGTGCAAGCCAGTTTTGCACACGCAGAATACTCAGGTTAAACTTGACGATCCTAGCATATGCAGATATGGCCTCGGAACCCTGAGACCGAAAGGTCGAGCGTGAATCATATAGTTGATATGATCAACATAGTGATGTTCACCATTGAAAACTACTCCATTTCACGTGATGATCGGTTATGGTTTAGTTGATTTGGATCACGTGATCACTTAGAGGATTAGAGGGATGTCTATCTAAGTGGGAGTTCTTAAGTAATATGATTAAATTGAACTTAAATTTATCATGAACTTAGTCCTGGTAGTATCAGCATATCTATGTTGTAGATCAATAGCTCGCGTTGTTGCTTCCCTGTGTTTATTTTGATACGTTCCTAGAGAAAATTGTGTTGAAAGATGTTAGTAGCAATGATGCGGATTGGATCCATGATCTGAGGTTTATCCTCATTGCTGCACAAAAGAATTATGTCCTTGATGCACCGCTAGGTGACAGACCTATTGCAGGAGCAGATGCAGACGTTATGAATGTTTGGCTAGCTCAATATAATAACTACTTGATAGTTTAGTGCACCATGATTCACGGCTTATAATCGGGACTTCAAAGACGTTTTTAACGTCATGGACCATATGAGATGTTCCAGGAGTTGAAGTTAATATTTCAAGCAAATACCCGAGTTGAGAGATATGAATTCTCCATCAAGTTCTATAGCTAAAAGATAGAGGAGAATCACTCAACTAGTGAGCATGTGCTCAGATTGTCTGGGTACTACAATCACTTGAATCAAGTGGGAGTTAATCTTCCAGATAAGATAGTGATTGACAGAATTCTCTAGTCACCATCACCAAGTTAGTAGAACTTCGTGATGAACTATAATATGCAAGGGATGACGAAAGTAATTCCCAAGCTCTTCGTGATGCTGAAATCGATGAAGGTAGAAATCAAGAAAAACATCAAGTGTTGATGGTTAACAAGACCACTAGTTTCAAGAAAAGGGCAAAGGGAAGAAGGGGAACTTCAAGAAGAACGGCAAGCAAGTTGCTGCTCAAGTGAAGAAGCCCAAGTCTGGACCTAAGCCTGAGACTGAGTGCTTCTACTGCAAAGGGACTGGTCACTGGAAGTGGAACTACCCCAAGTGTTTTGCGGATAAGAAGGATGGCAAAGTGAACAAAGGTATATTTGATATACAAATTATTGATGTGTATTTTACTAGTGTTCGTAGCAACCCCTCGGTATTTGATACTGGTTCAGTTGCTAAGAGTAGTAAATCGAAACGAGAGTTGCAGAATGAACAGAGACTAGTTAAGGGTGAAGTGACGATGTGTGTTGGAAGTGGTTCCAAGATTGATATGATCATCATCGCACGCTCCCTACACTTTCGAGATTAGTGTTGAACCTAAATAAGTGTTATTTTCTGTTTGCGTTGAGCATGAATATGATTCGATCATGTTTATTGCAATACAGTTATTCATTTAAGTTAGATAACAATTGTTGTTCTATTTACATGAATAAAACCTTCTATGGCCATACACACCAACGAAAATGATTTGTTGGATCTCGATCATAGTGATACACATATTCATAATATTGAAGCCAAAAGATGCAAAGTTAATAATGATAGTGCAACTTATTTGTGGCACTGTCGTTTCGGTCATATTGGTGTAAAGCGCATGAATAAACTCCATGCTGATGGGATTTTGGAATCACTTGATTATGAATCACTTGATGCTTGCGAACCATGCCTCATGGGCAAGATGACTAAGACTCCGTTCTCCGGAACAATAGAGCGAGCAACTAAGTTATTGGAAATAATACATACTGATGTATGCGATCCGATGAGTGTTGAGGCTCGCGGCAAGTATCATTATTTTCTAACCTTCACAGATGATTTGAGCAGATATGGGTATATCTACTTGATGAAACACAAGTCTGAAACATTTGAAAAGTTCAAAGAATTTCAGAGTGAAGTGGAGACTCATCGTAACAAGAAAATAAAAGTTTCTATGATATGATCGCAGAGGTAAAATATTTGAGTTACGAGTTTGGCCTTCAGTTAAAACAATGTGAAATAGTTTCACTGCTGACGCCACCTGGAACACCACAGTGTAATGGTGTGTCCGAACATCGTAACCGTACTTTATTAGATATGGTGCAATCTATGATGTCTCTTGCCGATTTACCACTATCGTTTTGGGGTTATGCATTAGAGACAACTGCATTCACGTTAAATAGGGCACCATCTAAATCCGTTGAGAAAACACTATATGAACTATGGTTTAGCAAGAAACTAAAGTTGTCGTTTCTTAAAGTTTGGGGTTGTGATACTTATGTGAAAAAGTTTCGTCCTGATAAGCTCAAACCCAAATCGGAGAAATGTGTCTTCATAGGATACCCAAAGGAGACTGTTGGGTACACCTTCTATCACAGATCCGAAGGCAAGACATTCATTGCTGAGAATGGATACTTTCTAGAGAAGAAGTTTCTCTCGAAAGAAGTGAGTGGGAGGAAAGTAGAACTTGATAAGGTAATTGTACCTTCTCCCTTATTGGAAAGTAGTTCATCACAGAAATCTGTTCCTGTGACATCTACACCAATTAGTGAGGAAGTTAATGATGATGATCATGAAACTTCAGATCAAGTTATTACCGAACCTCGTAGATCAACCAGAGTAAGATTCGCACTAGAGTGGTACGGTGATCCTATTCTGGAAATCATGCTACTAGATCATGATGAACCTACGAACTATGAAGAAGCGATGGTGAGCCCAGATTCCGCAAAATGGCTTGAAGCCATGAAATCTGAGATGGGATCCATGTATGAAAACAAAGTATGGACTTTGGTTGACTTGCTCGATGATCAGCAAGCAATTGAAAATAAATGGATCTTCAAGAGGAAGACGGACGTTGATAGTAGTGTTACTATCTACCAAGCCAGAATTGTCGCAAAAGGTTTTCGACAAGTTCAACGTGTTGATTACGATGAGAGATTCTCACTCGTATCTATGCTTAAGTCTGTCCGAATCACGTTAGCAATTGTCGCATTTTAAGAAATCTGGCAAATGGATAACAAAACTGCAATCCTTAATGGATTTATTAAAGAAGAGTTGTATATAATGCAACCAGAAGGTTTTGTCAATCCTAAAGGTGCTAACAAAATGTGCAAGCTCCAGCGATCCATCTATGGACTGGTGCAAGCATCTTGGAGTTGGAATATACGCTTTGATAAGTTGATCAAAGCATATAGTTTTATACAGACTTGTGGTGAAGCCTGTATTTACAAGAAAGTGAGTGGCAGCACTACAGCATTTCTGATAAGTATATGTGAATGACATATTGTTGATCGGAAATAATGTAGAATTATTCTGCAAAGCATAAAGGAGTATTTGAAAGGAGTATTTCGAAGAAGGACCTCGGTGAAGCTGCTTACATATTGAGCATCAAGATCTATAGAGATAGATCAAGACACTCGATAAGTTTTTTCAGTAAGTACATACCTTGACAAGATTTTGAAATAGTTCAAAATGGAACAGTCAAAGAAAGAGTTCTTGCCTGTGTTACAAGGTATAAAATTGAGTAAGACTCAAAGCCCGACCACGGCAAAAGATAGAAAGAGAATGAAAGTCATTCCCTATGCCTCAGCCATAGATTCTATAAAGTATGCCATGCTGTGTACCAGATCTACTGTATACCCTACACTGATTTTGGCAAGGGAGTACAATAGTGATCTAGGAGTAGATCACTGGACAATGGTCAAAATTATCCTTAGTGGAATAAGGATAAGTTTCTCGATTATGGAGGTGACAAAAAGGTTTGCCGTAAAGGGTTACGTCGATGCAAGTTTTGACACCGATGTGGATGACTCCAAGTCTCGATCTAGATACATATTGAAAGTGGGAGCAATTAGCTAGAGTAGCTCCGTACAGAGCATTGTAGACATAGAAAATTACAAAATACATAACGGATCTGAATGTGACAGACCCGTTGACTAAAATTATCTCACAAGAAAAACATGATCACACCTTAGTACTCTTTGGGTGTTAATCACATAGTGATGAGAACTAGATTACTGACTCCAGTAAACCCTTTGGGTGTTGATCACATATCGATGTGAACTATGGGTGTGAATCACGTGGTGATGTGAACTATTGCTGTTAAATCACATGGAGATGTGAACTAGATTATTGACTCTAGTGCAAGTGGGAGACTGAAGGAAATATGCCCTAGAGGCAATAATAAAGTTATTATTTATTTCCTTATATCATGATAAATGTTTATTATTCATGCTAGAATTGTATTAACCGGAAACATAATACATGTGTGAATAGATAGACAAACAGTATGTCACTAGTATGCCTCTACTTGACTAGCTCGTTGATCAAATATGGTTAAGTTTCCTAGCCATAGACATGAGTTGTCATTTGATTAATGGGATAACATCATTAGAAGAATGATGTGATTGACATGACCCATCCTATTAGCTTAGCACTTGATCGTTTAGTATGTTGCTATTGCTTTGTTCATGACTTATACATGTTCCTATGACTATGAGATTATGCAACTCCCGTTTACCGGAGGAACACTTTGTGTTCTACCAAACGTCACAACGTAACTGGGTGATTATAAAGGAGCTCTACAGGTGTCTCCAAAGGTACATGTTGGGTTGGCGTATTTCGAGATTAGGATTTGTCACTCCGATTGTCGGACAGGTATCTCTGGGCCCTCTCGGTAATGCACATCACATAAGCCTTGCAAGCATTGCAACTAATGAGTTAGTTGCGAGATGATGTATTACGGAACGAGTAAAGAGACTTGCCGGTAACTAGATTGAACTAGGTATTGAGATACCGACGATCGAATCTCGGGCAAGTAACATACCGATGACAAAGGGAACAACGTATGTTGTTATGCGGTCTGACCGATAAAGATCTTCGTAGAATATGTAGGAGCCAATATGAGCATCTAGGTTCCGCTATTGGTTATTGACCGGAGACGTGTCTCGGTCATGTCTACATTGTTCTCGAACCGTAGGGTCCGCACGCTTAAGGTTTCGATGACAGTTATATTATGAGTTTATGAGTTTTGATGTACCGAAGGAGTTCGGAGTCCCGAATGAGATCGGGGACATGACGAGGAGTCTCAAAATGGTCGAGACGTAAAGATCGATATATTGAACGACTATATTCGGACATCGGAAAGGTTCCGAGTGATTCGGGTATTTTCGGAGGTACCGGGGAGTTACGGGAATTCGAGGAAGAAGCAATGGGCCTTGATGGGCCTTAGTGGAAAGGACCAGGAGGTGGCGCGTGCCCCTCCCAAGCCCAGTCCGAATTGGACAAGGGGTTTGGGGCGCGGCCCCTCTCTCCCTTCCTTCCCCTCTTCGCCCCTTTCCCCCGTTCTCCTAGTTGGACTAGGAAAGGAGGAAACCTACTCCAACTAGGAGTAGGAATCCTACTCCCAGGCGCGCCCCTCCTAGGGCCGGCCTCCTCCCCCTAGCTCCTTTATATACGGGGGCAGGGGGCACCCCATGACACACAAGTTGATCTTCGTGATCGTTCCTTAGCCGTGTGCGGTGCCCCCCTCCACCATATTCCACCTCGGTCATATCGTCGCGGTGCTTAGGCGAAGCCCTGCATCGGTAGAACATCATCATCGTCACCACGCCGTCGTGCTGACGGAACTCATCCCCGACACCCTGCTGGATCGGAGTCCGGGGATCGTCATCGAGCTAAATGTGTGCCAAGAACTCGGAGGTGCCGGAGTAACGGTGCTTGGATCGGTTGGACCGGGAAGACGTACGACTACTTCCTCTATGTTGCGTCAACGCTTCCGCTTCGATCTATGAGGATACGTAGACAACACTCTCCCCTCTCGTTGCTATGCATCACCATGATCTCACTGGAGGGGGAGAGCTTCCTTGTTCCTCCTCCTCGTTTTCACGAGAGGAGGGCATTGCGGACTCATCAGATGACGAGTCCGACACCACCATGTTGCGGGAACTCTTTCGAGTCCCGTTGGGTTTTTTCTTCTTGGCCTTCCTCTCCGGCACCACGTAAGGTGCCGGAGCTAGCAGCTTCTCCAAGAGAGCTGGGGCTTGGTCTTCGGGCAGGGGAGCCGGACAGTTAATTGGTCCGGATACCTCCTGCCAAGCCTGTCAAAGGTAAAGGGAGTTTTAGATCCCGCATAGAGTTAGTCTATGTAGAACAGCTTAACGAACCTGTCAAAGGTATATATAGCTTACCTCGCCAGCGTTGCGCTGCGAGCTATATCCGCGATCCTCGGAGGCGGATGTGGGGGACTCGGCACCTTTGGTCAGCACCTTCCAGACATCTTCATACGTTGTGTCGAATAGCCTGCTGAGGGTTTGGTGCTGCGCCGGGTCGAATTCCCACAAAGTAAAATCCCGTTCTTGGCACGGGAGGATTAGACGAATGAGCATGACCTAGTCTATATTGGCAATCCGGATTGGCTTGTCCACCAGGGACTGGATGCATGTTTGCAAACCAGTCACTTCCTCCTTGTTGCCCCATGACAGGCCTGTCTTTCCAGGACATGAGCCGCATGGGGGGTCCGGATCTGAACTCAGGGGCCGCGACCCATTTCGGATTGCGGGGCTCGGTGATGTAAAACCACCCAGCCTGCCACCCCTTTAGGGACTCCACGAGGGAGCCATCGAACCAGAGGACGTTGGCTATCTTGCCAACCATAGCACCTCCACACTCCGCGTGGGTGCCGGACACCACCTTGGGCTTGACGTTGAAGGTCTTGAGCCAGAGGCCAAAGTGGGGGCGGACGCGGAGAAAGGCCTCACACACGACGATAAACGCCGAGATGTTGAGAACGAAGTTTCGGGCCAGATCATGGAAATCCAGGCCGTAGTAGAACATGAGCCCCCGGACAAAGGGGTGAAGTGGAAAGCCCGGTCCGCGGAGGAAGTGGGGAAGAAAAACTACCCTCTCATGGGGCCTTGGGGTAGGAAGAAGCTGGCCCATATCAGGAAGCCGATGCGGTATATCCTTGGACAAGTATCCCGCTTTCCTAAGCTTTTTGATTTGAGCCTCCGTCATGGAGGGAACCATCCACTTGCCTCCCGCTCCGGACATTGCTGGAGAAGGTTGAGGAAGGAAGAGCGGACTTGGGCGCTAGAGCTTGAGTGCGCAAGAGATGGATGGGCAAAGGAGGAAGAAGGCGTAGGTAAAAAAGGCGGATTCTTATCCCCTTATATAGGCGGATGCGGTTATGCGTCCCCACCTACCTAATAAAACTCACTTGCCTTTCAAGCATCGTGGTAAATGGTGCGGTTGGGTTACCCACGTCCATATCAATGAGAATCCCGCTAAAGGGGGCACATGATCTCTGCTTCGACAAGACGTGCCAAGGAAACCGCCTCGCTAAACAAGCTGAGGTGGAACAATGAAAACAATTTATGTAGAAGGCTTGGCCATAGTGTTATGATGCACTGCGGGATACGTCAGCAGATTTGATTTGTGTTAATATTATTCTCTGTATGGCAATATGTGGAAACTTGCTTTGCAGAGCCGGACACTATACTTGGTGTTTACAATCTTTTTGAAGAACTTGGAGGAGGAACCCGCCTTGCAATGCCGAAGACAATTTGCGCGCCGGACTCGTCGTCATTGAAGCCTGGTTCAGGGGCTACCGAGGGGTCCTGGATTAGGGGGTGTTCGGATAGCCAAACTATACCTTCAGCCGGACTCCAGGACTATGAAGATACCAAGTTGAAGACTTCGTCCCGTGTCCGGAAGGATCTTTTCTTGGCGTGGAAGGCAAGCTAGGCGTGCGGATATTCGAGATCTCCTACCATTGTAACCGACTCTGTGTAACCCTAACCCTATCCGGTGTCTATATAAACCGGAGGGTTGTGGTCCGTAGGACAACAGAACCATACAATCATCATCATACACAATCATATCGTAGGCTAGCTTCTAGGGTTTAGCCTCCTTGATCTCGTGGTAGATCTACTCTTGTACTACCCATATCATCAATATTAATCTAGCAGGAGTAGGGTTTTACCTCCATCGAGAGGGCCCGAACCTGGGTAAAATAAAGTGTCCCTTGTCTCCTGTTACCATCCGACCTTGACGCACAGTTCGGGACCCCCTACCCGAGATCCGCCGGTTTTGACACCGACATCGGGAAAAATAATATGAGAACACAGCATGTTAAAAAAAACCACCCTCCCAGATAGAAAATAGGATTCTAGGAACATACTGTGCGCGTTTCAAAATGATGTGTTAGGATGAGAAGGAACAAGTGTGGCGTCTCGCCGAGGGCGCAGAAACCTGGAGGGTACTCGCACTTTGGGCACTGCAAATGAAACACACTAGATTCAGTAGGAAGAAAAATGCATCAATGGCGGCGGCTGCCATCCTAGGATTACCTGGGACCAAGGGACTTGGGTTTATCGGGGATGGATGAAGAATTCGTACCTGGTTCTCCATGAGAAAACCCTATGCAATCGCCGAGAGGGGGTTTTCTCTGAACAAGCAGACGAGGGAGAAGGGGATTCAGGCCCAGTGAAATATTGTCGCTTCATCCGTCCAGCTTACTGCTAAAGCTGGAAAGGGGGGGTTGTGATTTGATGGCTCATTGGGCATTACTGCGGCGCTACGACCGGGGTGTGTCTACCGTGAAGTTGTGCACTCTAATTTGCGCATATGGCACGTGGACCCCGTTGCCGGTTGCCCCACATATCAGCGAAAGGAAGAAGAAAGACATGAGTAACTAGTTACACATAAATATATTTTTTGACAGAGAGATACTCCCTCTGTAAAGAAATATACAAATCTTTTATATCACAGGCTCACCTTGCCGAGAAATATACTCCCTCTGCAACGCACGGGCATTATGGGGGTTTAGCTTTTTTTATGGGGGTTCAGCTGAGAATATAATACTCAGATAGGCTCACGGTTCTGGACTTTGGGCCGCAGGCCGACCCTGCATGTTTGGGGACCCATGTGTTCTACCTCAGCGCTTTTCATATTGCAAGCGATCGGTACGGCGCTGGTTTTAGATGCTGTCGCAAGGCGAATACACAAAATTGAATAAAGCACGACAGCTGTTGGAATGAAATCGAACAATAGTTCCTAACTAGCAGTCAGAGTTGCAATTCTATCAACGATATACCATGTGATAAATAATACTGTCGTACTACTTATACACACATGACACTTGTTTCACCATGCCAGATTATTACATCAAAATCTCTCAGAGGATAGATCAGTTCGGCAGTTGCGTGCTGCTAATTTCAAAGTTGATTTGGACTAGCTCTCCTTGCCGAGAAAGTTCGATTTTGACATCATCCCCTACCGCAAGATATGATTTAGATTTGAACCTTGACCATCCTTTAGCATCAATCATCATGCGACCATCCTTTGTACTTACCGTATATTGAGCAGGTTCATTCACACCAAGGCTGCGCATGGTAAGAGAAACTTGGCCGCGGTCGCCCGGATTGTTGAACGACTCCCTCGTTGCTCTAGGAATTCTTTGTTTGTAAACAAGAAGACATATCCAAATAGTTAGATCAACACAGTGAATCATGTGAAACAACATGGAAAGAAAAAAGAACGAAGCACTTGGGCGGCCAATGCTTACCAAGAAGGTGGACATGCCGGTTTTTGTAAGGACTTTGGTATATGAAGTGCGCACTGCAGCCCAGTCTGTTGCCGGTGCAACTGCATGGGCCGGAGCAGATGCAAGTGCAAGTGTTGGTGCAGGTGCCGAAGCCGTTGCTGCTGCCGGAGATGGTGCTCCTTGTAGAGCTGGTGCCGGTGTCGGAGCAGGTGCCGGTGTCGATGCCCGATCCTCCGGTAGATCAGACTGATCCGCTGACGCGGTCGGTGCCCAATCCTCAGCTGGATCAGACTGAGCTGCTGCCGTTGTCAGTGCTAGAGCAACTGCGGTGCTCGATCTGTGCGAGATAACGGCGATCGTGTCTGGTCTGCTATGATCAGCTTTCTAACTTGACTAGGATCCATGACCGTGATCCAGTTTTTTTCTTCATTTCTTTTAAACGCGAGAAGGACTAATTGTGGCGTTTTTGTTAAACCAAACTGCAGTTCATCATAGGGATTCAGCTTGTACTTAGACAACAGACTGATCCAATTTTTTCCTGTAATATAAGTGATGGACAGTGCCTTCGTTACTGACACTACATAAGAAGTGAAACCTGCAAAAATAGTCATCGTAGAGCAAACCAAACGGTTTATTCTGGGATGAATGTCACATGGCAAAACCTGCATCGTAAAATTGCAGGAAAAGAAAGAAAACATGACATTAAATCAATAAGATTTAGACAGTAAATCAATAAGATTTACTTGATGTGACACGAGTGAATCCTTACCAGGAAATCACTATGTTCAAGTACTAAACAGAAGATTGATCGTCCAACTACGCGTGGCATGCAGGGGCCCTGCCTACTCCAACAAGTAGGACAGTCCAAAGGTCGTGACAAATCGTATGGACCGAACATCCATGGGACTGGAAATCCTGGTGGGTGCGATAAACCCTCAATGCATACAGATATTGGAGTGTAACCATAATTGATAAACCGTCCTCACAAAAAATATGATCTGGATACTTCAAAATATATAGACTGAATTGAGTGGACAGACATTAACATAGATCGTTCTCAGGACTGACCACACACCAAAAGCGGCAGTACTAATAAACAATACAGGGTTCACAAACACAAATCAAGTACTGAATAATAGTACTTACTACAGATAAGCAAAGTTGCACTAACTAAACTCTGCGGACTATTTCTTGCCACCGACCTATGGGATGAACCCCGCATAACTGATTAGGCCATAGACTTTGTGTGAGATGTCTACACGCACCATCACCATCTTGTCAACCTTGGAGAACCTAACAGAGTGATCTTTCCACTCATAAACATGATGATGAAGACATGCCGCATCAGATTTGTTGGGAAGCTTTACAAGAACCACACCCTTCATAATCGAAGGCACAGCCAGGAAATTGTTGTGGTCAAGTACAGCCTCGAGAACACGCCTGACAACAATGCTACAGGAAAACACTAGTTCAGGACACGTGGCGACAAGGACACACCAGCTGGATAGTTCAGCAGTAGAACTCATCATCAGGTCTTCCAGTTCACACGGCATGACTTTGAGAACTTCATCTCCACCGCGGACCTGGTTCTAATTCAAACAGAAACCATATTTTATTACTACCTCCGTTCAGAAATATAAGATGATTTTCGATATTATACTCCATATATGACTACATATACGCACAGAAATGAGTGAACGAAGACACTAGAACATGTCTTCAAAGGCATGAGAGCAGAGGGATTACATGCAAAATCCATAACACAAGTTACTGAGGCAAATATACCCTCTTAAAAGGTAGCATTGATGTTCATAAAGTACTCCCTCCGTCCCAAAATTCTTGTCTTAGATTTGTCTAGATACGGATGTATCAAGTCACATTTTAGTATTAGATACATCCGTATCTAGACAAATCTAAGACAAGAAATTTGGGACAGAGGGAGTAGTTGAAAGTAATCTATAAGAAATCAGTGTCAACCTCTCGCATGTTTTGGTCAAAAGAGGAATTTAGAACCATCATTTGGCACACAAAAATCACATGCAAGATCACCCAGAAAGTTGTACTACTAGTACTAGTACTGCGTGTTAGATGAAAAAACATGATCAAGATCGAGAAAAAGATCGTCAAGAAGAGATATTACCTGGACTTGCTTAATGAGGGATCCCGGAGAGGGGGGCTTGGACAGGGCGATGGCTTTGAGCTTGTCTGCGGTAGTCTCGGCGGGGTGCTTGCGCTTCTTCGTACCATGAGCCTCGATGGTTTTGGCCGGAGCCATAGACATCACTTCGGCCGGTGCTCCAGTGTCCATCAAGAAACTGTCAAATAGAAATAAAAGAAAAGAAACCATAATCACAAACCCAAAAGAAGAAAAGAGAGGGAGTTATAGGATCAATCTCAGGGTTGCAAGACCGGGCCTTGGCCAGAATCAACACCATTGATGCGCTCACCTTTCCTTCTTTGGGAGAGAAGAACAATGGCAGAAGCAGGTTGGGGTTTTCTTGAAGATATGAGGAACAAGATGAGGCAGAAGCGAGGGTTGGGTAGAGAGGAAGCTGAGAGAGAAGAGTGAAATGATGGTTGCTTCGTCCGTCCAACTTACTGCTAGAAAGGACGGGGTTTTGTGATTTGACGGCTCATTGGGCATTACTGCGGTGCTTCGATCGGGGTAGTCTACCGTCACTCTACTACGGAGTAATTTAGTGCATGGCTGGTGGACCCCGATGCTGGCTGTCCCACACGTCGGCGAAAGTGAGTAATTAGTGCATGGCTGGAGGAGGATCCGCACGGTAGAGCGTGTCCACTGTTTTTTAGAAAAAAATGATTACAACAAGCGTTTCCACTCTTATGACGGAGGAGTGCGAAACATGGCAGCCACTACTTGGCATGTGCAGTGGTTCATACGTCAGTACTACACAATCTTGTTGCTAGTGTAGTAAGATATGACGATAACAAATGATGTTGTGCGCATGTCAACTACTCCTATATGTAACATAGTACCGCTTTTTCGACTGTCCGGTCGATAATGAACGGTGAGATCAATGTTAACAGAACTAGTTCCACAGTGCACGGAGAGTACGGTGCTACACTACTCCACGAAACATGAACCATATGAAGCACGAATAGTGTTAGGCAGGGTGTATGAAGGGTGAACGGGATGGGAGCAAAAGTTCCCTTCTCGACCCACTTTTGGGTGTTTGGCAGAGTGCATGAAGGGTGCATGAGTCCATACTAGTAGGTTGACAAAAATACATGAAGAGGAAACAACTATATTGAGATGAGAATGCAACCAAACACACCCACACGCTTTGTGCTACAGTGACTGATCTGCACCGTCTAAGTTTGATCCAACGGTCATGTTGCGCCGAGACATGGACATGCCCATGCAGAGGGCGCCTAAACACCACCGAAGTCCCTCTTCTTCTCGAGGCGCACGACGTTGGTGATGCAGGGTGCAACCGCCCGCAGAGCCCGCTCCCGGTCGACGGGAGCCAGCTCGTCAAAGACGGTGTCCAATGGCACGAATGGATTTCGGTGACGGAGCCCTGAAAGGATTCGCCCGGCAATGGCGACGGCAACCCCGCAACCCCTCCTTGTCCAGCTCAGCCCCCACCATCACGCGGAGACGGCTCAGCTCCTCGGAGATATAGGTGAAGAAGGAGACCAGGTCAGGAAGCCGCAGCTCGTTGAAGTCGACCGGGTGGTCGAATGGGTTTAGCCCGACGGCCGGCATCGTCGCGCTGGCACGACGGTAGGCATCGCACAGCCGCAACACGTGTGTGGCAACTTGGTTCATCAAGTGGCTGAGGCGATCCTGGACCTCGTCACGATCGGCCGTCTCGCGCTCCAGCCGGCTCCCCTGACGGCCTATCGTATCTCCCGCTTTCTGCAGCAACGCCGCCGACTCCTTGAGCATCTTTGTGGTGGACGCCTGCCACTTTTGAGGCTCCGTGAACTCCCGCACATAACGGAGGAGCATGGCACTCCTCTCCCCCTTGAGCTCACGGAGCTCCATGTCCTTGGCCCTGAGCTCCGCATCCTTGGCATGGAGCTCCTGTGTCAGGAGCCTCACCTCGGACTCCGTGATCTGCTGTGCCACCATGGCACCAGGTAGAAGCAATGGGGAGAGGAAGCAAAGGGGGCGAAACGGCTGAAAGGCAATGCAATCTACGGGAAGGCGGAGGGAGTGGGGAATCTTTTGGTTTTCACCACGGTAAAACACCAGTCGACGACTTCTCACATCAGGGAGCGGTGGGTTTTTACAGGTGGAGTCATCATGACTAATTGCTGCCGCGCCTGCTCCCGTCAATCAAAAAATTAAAAATCCTACCACGCCTGCTCCCGTCAATCAAAAAAATAAAAATCCTGTCGCACCCAAACACCAGAGGAACGCACGGTGGATATTTAAATTTACCTGACGGCAAGTAGATAAAAAAAGGGGTGAAAAAACATGGCGGTGGCCTAGCTAATCGGTCGAACTAGCCCAACTAGCTAGCCATCGTGCTTCACTGATGTACTCGGCGGGAAAGGTGGTCTTTCGTGATTTGATGACTCATTTACTTGCTTCAGCGCTACGACTGAGGAGGACCCAGAAAACGCGCGGTACGGCGTCCCACGTCAGGAAGAATATATGCGTGCACCACCCGGGAGGACCCCGAAACCGCGCGGTAGGGTGTGCCACGTCTCGGCACGGAGGAAAAATGTGCGTGTAAAAATATACTATATCAGACATAGTACCTATGGTTCGACCTCGGGACCCAGCCAGTCGGTCGAAAACACCCCACTAGCCACACAGCTTCATCATGCAAACATGGCACGGAGGATAGATGTGGTTAGCTTCGTCTCGACCAGCCACAACGTCTCTTGTTCTAGGAGATTCTTCTATTTTCCAAGCTTTTTTTAGTTGTAATAACACCATGGCAAGCTAGCACCGCTCTTCGTGTGTGCCCGTGCAAAGGAGACGATGGAGAGAAGAGAGATTGAGATCGCAGACCTGGGACCCACCAGTAAGTGAGACAACGGTCATGCACGTTTTGACGAGGCACTCCCTCTACTCTACTCAACGAAAGTACTGTATAAATAAAATCAAGTTATGGGACAAAGCCAACAACCGTCGTTTTTTAAGGCTATCGACTTACGCTTTGTAGTCCAGGTTGCCAGTTCGAATCTCGTCTTTCAGATTTGTTAGTTTTAGGTCCAAATTTGATTAATGACAAGTGGGACCCCCGTGTGTTGTTCCGATATTTCAGTGTAGGATGGTTTTTGTGAACAAACACTTCACGCGGTTAGACAAGTAACGACACGAGTTACACGTATTTTGCAAGTTTACGAACAAAAATGACAGCGGCATAGAATATCACATCCACCCCGCAGCTTAGATACTATGGTGATACGAGTTTTTACACCGTTGGAAGTGAGATCCAATGGCTTGGGAGTAGTCTTTGTAATTATGCGCAATTTCCAAACTCTCCAAAGGTTTTTTTGCAAATTAAACATTCAGGCCTCGTGTGTGCCGCTGCATCTTCGATCCAACGGCTCCCCGGTGCTCATATTAGGTGCTCTCCGTAGCTTAATTACCCGCTACGGTGATATGAGCATCTAGGCCGTATGATCACTGATCAGATGGCACATGCGTAGTACTTGTACTTTCTGCACATTTCCCAAACTCTATCAGCCGTATATTGCAAAAACATTCAAACCTCCTATTGTGGGCCGTTAGATCTTAGTGAACTCGTATCACCATAGAATCTATGGTGCGGGAGCACCTCATACTCTCCCGTGCGAGAAAACATAAGGTGCTATCGCAACTTGGATGCTACGGTGATACGAGCTTGGAGGTTGTTTGATCTGAGATCCAATGGCATCTGAGCAGTCTTTGTGCTCGTAAGCAGTGGCCAAACTCTTTTGGGGATTTTCTGCAAAAAACCATTCGAACCACCGAGGAGGTGTTGGGTCACAAATCCGACGCCTCCGAAGAGCTTGTATCACCAAAGCATCTAAGGTGTGGTAGCACATGATATTCTTACATACAGGAGAATATGATGTCCTCCTTCATCTTAGATGCTACGGTGATACGAGCTTCGAGGTCGTTGGATATGGGATCAAAGGGCATCTAAGTAGTTTTTGTACAAATTGTGTGCAATTCTCAAACTCATCAAGGTTTCCTGCAGAAATATTAAGACACATCATGTGAGCTGCTATATCTCAGATCTACAAGCTCCAAGCAACTCGTATCGGCATATAGCATCTAAGGTATGGGGGCACATGATATTCTCCCGGGGAGGAGGGGTGGGGGGTGCACAACCAATCGGTGGATGGGAGGGTGGGGACAAATATAATCTAAACAACCCTAAACAGAGCTCCACAATTTTATCTAAGGTCGAGGGGTTGACCCCCGACAATCATAGCTCCGCCTAAACAGAACATTTGCATGTACTATAGTAATAGACTTAATATTCATGGTTCAGTTTCATGTTCATTTTAAATATTGAACTGAGGACCATGGATGTCTTACATTTTACTCCCTTCGTTCCCAAATATTAGTCTTTTTAGAGGCTTCAAATGGACTGGCACATACGGATGTATATAGACATATTTTAGAGTCTAGATTCACTCATTTTGTTCCATATGTAGTCACTTGTTGAACTCTCTAAAAGACTAATATTTAGGAATAGAAGGAGTATTTTTGAATTCGTGTCATACATGCATGGTTTGGAAAAATAGATGTACTTTACTTATTGGATTGTTGTTGTGTTCGTGCGTGTGTGTCTCTTTGTGTGTGTGTGGTCATATGCTTGATACATACAAAGTTTTCTCACCTCCATGTTGTTCATCTTTTAAATTTGAATTTGCATTGAAAAACTTACTAGGGATACCATGAAATGTGAAATCCACATTGAGATCACTATATCACAAACTCACTCTAATTCAACAACTTGTCATAAATCAATTACCACGTTGAGATTAGTATTTGCAAGGAAAATACGGGTTATGGTAATACACATAGATTCGTTCGGCAATTTAAAAGGTTCGTTTCGTATTCTCGAATGGTAGGACCCAATGGCGTACCAGCCAGACCTTGGCTCGTGTTGATCCTAAAAAAAAGCGGGCTCGTGTCCTTCGGTGGCGTGCGTGGTACGCACATTAGGCAACCCCATTACCCCAACCAGTCGGGCCTCAGTGTTTCAAGTCGAAATATCTGGCGGCCAGAATTCCAGCCCTAGGAAATTCCCCTCATGTCCCCGGTCCATAATGACTACCGATGAACAATGGAGGGATGCTTTAGTAACTAGACAACGTTACCTACCGTGCCGAGCACGGTTCAATTCCCTCGGTCGCTGCTCGTCAAGGTCACCCGTCAACTGCATTGCCTAGTACTACTACTACTACACCAGGATGAGCACATAATTGAGCCCGTTTGTTCGTGCCTAGTACTACCTCTCTCCCAGTTTAAAGGGCGTGCGTGTACCCCTAGGTCATCAATTTGACCAACCTAATACAAGTCATATATTACAAAAAATATACCAACATAAACTTCAAGATTTCTACTTTCAAAAGGTATATTTTTTGTGTTATATGGTTTATATTAGGGTGATAAAATTGGCAACCTAGGTATACGCATAGGACTTGTAAATTGAAACGGAGGTAGTACTTGAGTTAATATATTAGGCAATGCACTGGTACGGAGGGATTATCCTTTTACTCTGCATATATAACTTGTCTGAAGTCTAACTAAGCAAAATGTTTAACCAAATCCTTTCTTAAGAAATACAACAGGACAGATGTACGGCTTGAAAATTTATTGCATGATGCAGGTTATGATATTGTTTCGAATCCTGGATCTTAAATTTCAGAAAATCCAAAAGTGAGCATAAATTCTTGAAACTAAGCATGGTCACATGATATGGCACAAATATTACTCCGTAAGTTTTTTCTTCAATTTGAGACAAGCTGCTTATGACAAGTTGCACAAATGAAGAGCCAAGGTATTTTGGAAGAAAGACCTGTCATGTTAAGGCGAACGCTTTCACCATTGAAACCGTGGGCGTTTACGTGCCGCCACGAGTCCCTGCTTCTCATCGGCAATCGGCAGGTGCTGTCCGAGCAAGCGTGTGAGTCGATGGGAGGCGTGCGAGCAGACCGCTGTGCAGGCTCACCGGGAGGCGATCCCTTTAACCAGGCTCCGCCGCCCACCGTCGTCCCAACTGCTCCCACTTTTAATGTCGCCGGCGCCGCAGTTTAAAATCAACCCAGCACTACCCGGTATCGCTACAATCCTCTATCTTCCTCTCCGATTCTCCTGTCGTCTACCTCCAACTAGCCTGACCTAAACATACGCCATGCCGCATCCCGATGGTCTGCCCTTAGTGTTCCAGTTTCCTGAGGTAGACACCCAGCCAGAGTCTCAAGAACATAAGGCGCTTTGGGACGAGCTTGAACTGGCCTTGCGGGAAGAAGCCGCGCCTGTCCCCGGTCCCATTCCGGCTCTCGTCGCCCCGACTGCGCCAGTGGCCATCCCCGTGGCATTGATGGGCTGGGAGCCGCACATTGTCGACGAGCTTGATCCCACGGGGTTCCACGAGGTCCCCGCCGACTTTCACGCGCCCGTGCACCTGCCAGCGTGTGCGCCTGCGCGTGCACTGATGCGCATGCCTGTGCACCTGCCAGCGCATGCGCCTACGCGTGCACTGACGTGCGCGCCCGTGCCGGTGCCCGTGCACACGAATGTCTCCGCCGCACCGTTGACAGCGCTTGTCCCCGCGCGGGTGCCAGTGCCCCCCTCAGCGGCATGGATGGCCACCGCCGACCGCTTCCTTGCACCAACGCCGCGGGTGCCAGTGCCCCCCTCAGCGGCATGGATGGCCGCTGTCGACCGCTTCCTTGAAGATTGGCCAACATCCAGGAGTACGCCAACAACGGTGCAAGATGCCGCCGTCGCCGTCGGTCAGTGGCCGGACGACACACAGAGCACGACAGTGGAGCCGCTTCCCACTGCGAGACGCCCCCGCCGCCGCCGCGTAATCTAAATTTGCCATGAAAAACGTTCGGATTGCCATGCTTAAAATCCGAATGTTTATCATTTCCGTTTATTTTATATCGATCATCGTATAATTTAAAGTCGGAGTCAGACTGAACGAAATGTATGGTTTGATCGATTGAATGTTCTGCTAGAGCCGTATCAAATTAAATATAAAACGTCATCAAGCCACATGTAGTCCTTGTCATCCAACGACCTAGACTGCTTCAATGTCGAGCGCTCAACACGTTTAGCGTGCAGTTAATTTCATGCCAAAAATAGTGATAATCACATGACAACACGCAAATAATATCCTAGTAGTTAATATCCGCATGCACTTAATATACATCCAAATTAACGTGCATTGCACGTACACACTGACTAGTGCTGCTAGTACGTGAAACTGGTGTCGTGACTTGTGAACGCGTCCAGATATGGTCAACGGCAACATCGCCCGCGAGTTCTTCCTGTTTTCCCGTGCGTCTAAACACATAAGGGGAGGGGAGAGAGAGAGAGAGAGAGAGAGAGAGAGAGAGAGAGAGAGCACATGGAACCCACCAGTAAGTGAAGACGTGTAGATATATTTTGTGCGTGGGAGGAAGCAAGGTCAACCGATCACATAGGGTCGCCGTGCGATCGAAAGAGTGAGACGGGTTGGAGAGGGTGACCTTGAGGGATTCTTGGATTAGGGGGTGTCCGGATAGCCGGACTATACCTTCAGCCGGACTCCTGGGCTATGAAGATACAAGATTGAAGACTTCGTCCCGTGTCTGGAAGGGACTTTCCTTGGCGTGGAAGGCAAGCTTGGCGATGCGGATATTTAGATCTCCTACCATTATAACCGACTTTGTGTAACCCTAACCCTCTCCGGTGTCTATATAAACCGGAGGGCTTTAGTCCGTAGGACAATATACAACAATCATACCATAGGCTAGCTTCTAGGGTTTAGCCTCCTCAATCTCGTCGTAGATCTACTCTTGTACTACCCATATCATCAATATTAATCAAGCAGGACGTAGGGTTTTACCTCCATCAAGAGGGCCCAAACTTGGGTAAAACTTCGTGTCCCTTGTCTCCTGTTACCATCCGCCTAGACGCACAGTTCGGGACCCCCTACCCGAGATCCGCCGGTTTTGACACCAACTGTAACGCCCTCGATGCGGCTATATCTCCCACGTGTCGAGGCACGACTTAGAGGCATAACCGCATTGAAAGCAATGTCGCAAGTGAGGTAATCTTCACACAATCCATGTAATAAATAAAGGGGAAAGATACATAGTTGGCTTACAATCGCCACTTCACACAAGTACATAAATAACATCCATCAAACAGATTACACTCAAGGTCCGACTACGGTACCAAAATGAAAGAAGACTACCCCAAATGCTAACAGATCCCCGGATCACCCAACTGGGCTCCACTACTGATCATCTGGAAAAGAAACATAGTAACGGCCACGTTCCTCATCGAACTCCCAAGTGAGCTCGGTCGCGTCATCTGCACTGACATCGTTGGTACCTGCAACTGAGGTGATAATATCTGTGAGTCACGGGGACTCAGCAATCTCACACCCGCGAGATCAAGACTATTTAAGCTTAAAGGAGGGGAAGGGGTGTGTGAGGTGGAGCTGCAACAAGCGACTAGCATATGATGGCTATAGCGCAACAGAGAGCGAGAAGAGAAGGCAAAGCACGGTCGAGAAGCTAGAAATGATCAAGAAGTGATCCTGAAACAACCTACGTCAGACATAACTCCAACAACCGTGTTCACTTCCCGGACCCCGCCGAGAAGAGACCCTCACGGTTACACACGCGGTTGATGTGTTTTAGTTAAGGTCAACTTCGGGTTTTCTACAACCGGACATCAACAAATTCCCATCTGCCTCATAACCGCGGGCACGACTTTCGAAAGATAATACCCTGCAGGGGTGTCCCGACTTAGCCCATGATAAGCTCTCACGGTCAACGAAGGATATTCCTTCTACCGGGAAGACCCGATCAATCTCAGAATCCCGGACTACAAGACATTTCAACAGCAATAAAACAAGTCCAGCAAAGCCGCCCGATTGTGCCGACAAATCCTGATAGGAGCTGCACATATCTCGGTCTCAGGGCACATCCGGATGAGCAGTCCGTACAACTAAAACCAGCCCTCGAGTTGCCCCGAGGTGGCGCTGCAAAGGGCTCTAGTTTGGACCAGCAATCGAAGGAGAACTGGCCCGGGGGTTTAAAATAAAGATGACCCTTGAGTCTGCAGAACCCAAGGGAAAAAGGCTAGGTGGCAACTGGTAAAACCAATGTTGGGCCTTGCTGGAAAAGTCTTATTCAAAGCGAACTGTCAAGGGGGTCCCATAAATCACCCAACCGTGTAAGGAACGCAAACTCCGGGAACATAACACCGGTATGACGGAAACTAGGGTGGCAAGAGTGGAACAAAACACCAGGCATAAGGCCGAGCCTTCCACCCTTTACCAAGTATATAGATGCATTAATTAAATAAGAGGTATTGTGATATCCCAATAAGTAAACATGTTCCAACAAGGAACAACAAGTCCATGTTCCAATCAAGGAACAAACTTCATCTTCACCTGCAACTAGCAACGCTATAAGAGGGGCTGAGCAAAGCGGTAACATAGCCAAACAACGGTTTGCTAGGACATGGATGGTTAGGGGCTGACATGACAATATAGGAGGCATGATATAGCAAGTGGTAGGTATCGCAGCATAGGCATAGCAAAAGAGCGAGCAATCTAGCAAGCAAAGATAGAAGTGATTTCGAGGGTATGGTCATCTTGCCTGCAAGGTTCTCAGAGTTGTCGAAAGCTTGGTCCTCGTAAACGTTCTCAACAGGTTCCTCGTTCACGTACTCGTCTCCCGGCTCTACCCAAGACAAGAGAACAAGCAAAGGAACCAATATCAACCACGATGCAATGCGCAACTTAGTGAAATAACAGCAAGTCAGGAAAACAACATCAGGATGACGTGTTCAGAGCAACTAAATAACATGCTACAGGTTCAGAACATAGCAAAGTAAGGCATGGCATGAATCTACTCATAGCACTTGACAAAAGTCCTTTACTGACCATAAGCCAAAAAGGATCAGAGAATATGATTACACCCATGTCAAATAAGCAAGTTTCGTTACAGGTTTCAGACTTAGCAGAAAACTGGACATGGCAGAAAACTGTTAACGACTAGGCATGTTCGTGAGCTCGATGCACTCACTACAGAGCATTTCATGATTAACTAAGCATACATACATCAAGAAGACATGTCATAGTAACAATACATGGCAAGAATAACATCATATCATGCAAGGATCAACTACACCAAGCTTGGCAAAATCGAATAACATGTAAACAATCTGCCAGCAATATTTTGAAGCAAAAGTAGAGCTTGATTGACTCAAGCTATGGCATCCCATAATTGCAACCAAAGGCATGGATGGATTAAGCAAATACTCAAGTCCAAAACTCCCTTACTGATCATGCTCAAAATATGCATAGATCTCTCGGAAACAACAAGAACACATGTCATGATAATAACAAAAGTCAGGGACTTAGTGAAATCACTAAGTCTCTGAAAACAGCAATATCATCATCCCTACTTTGCATGCAATTTCTAGCCACCTCAAGCATGACAAAAATACATAGCAAAATTCCCTGGATAGTTAACATGGCATACAACAAAACACATATATAGTTCAACCTCATAGGAGGTACACATCAATCATGGAAAAAATGACAAAAGTGCATGTTCAGATAAGATTCAGCCACTAACATCAACTAGCCCTCTTCTAACAGCATTTCGGGCATCAAGACGACTTCAAATGAAATTGGTGCAATGGAACAAAATGATGTACTCTTCGAGACTAACAAAATGACATATTATACGCGCGAATCGGAGCTACAGATGCAAAGTTATGGCATGTCGAAGATGCGATGATAATATGCAAACTTGGGGACTTAGAAATATTAAGAGAGAGGAGAGAAGTCAACGGTGCGCGGAAGCCGAGGTTCGCCGGCGCAGGTCTTCGCCGGAACTCGCGGGGAAGGCGGCGCAGAGCAGGGGCGGCCGGATCCGGGGCCGGGGTGCCCGGATCTGGCGCTCCGGCGACGGCGGGGAGGCGGCGCGGCGCCGGCGAGTGGCGGGGCCGCGGCTCGGCGGAGGCGGCGGCTCGGGGCGGCTCCGGCGCCGGTGCGGGCGACGGCGGTTGCCGTCCGGGCGGAGGCGGCGGCGCGGCATCGCAGAGGAGGAGGCGGGCGGCGCGGAGCAGGCCGGGGCGCGGGGCGGCGCGCGCGGGCCCGGGCGGGCCTGCCCTAGGCCCCGCGGGCCGGCGGCGAAGTGGGCACGGGGGGGGGGGGGGGGGGGGGGGGGCGTGGCGCGGCCTGATTGGCCCGGGGCGGCGGCGCTGGCGTGAACAGTGCGGCGGCGCGGATGCTTGCACGGTTTTCGAGGCAACGGCTAGGGTTTCGGGGTGGTTTCTCTCTCAGATTTAGACGGGGGAGACGTTTTTATAGACAGAAGGAGCTAGGGAGCTCCAAATGGAGTGCGGTTTTCGCCCACGCGATCGTGATCGGACGGCGGAGGACATGGGAGTGACTTAGATGGGTTATTGGGCTGTTTTGAAGGGGTGTTGGGCTGCAACACACACGAGGCCTTCACGGTTACCCGGTTAACCGTTGGAGTACCAAACGAACTCCGATTGACCCGAAACTTGACAGGCGGTCTACCGGTGCTATACCGAGGCCACATGTCAAACCTCGGTCCATTCCGAGAATGTTTAATACCCGCTCACGAAGAAATGTAAAAGGGGACGCCGGGAGACATAGGAGTGCCGGATTGCAAAACGGACAACGGGAAAGATGCTCGGATTTATGAGACGAACACGTATGCGAATGCGATGCACATGATGACATGATATGAAATGCATGACATGACCAAAATGCAAAACGGAGAGAACCCAACCACGGAGGGAATATCATAACACATAGCCGGAAATGGCAAGAGTTGGATTACAAATATGGCAAGATACAACGGGGGCGTTACAACACACCACCACTACGAGAGGATCTCGTCCCGAGATCTAGGACTGAAAGAACTCCGGATACTCGGAACGTAGGTGGTCTTCACGCTCCCAGGTGGCCTCTCGGTCTGAATGATGTGACCATTTCACTTTGAGGAATTTGATTGACTTGTTGCGAGTCTTGCGCTCAGTTGTCTCAAGAATAGCAACTGGATGCTCATGATAAGACAAATCTTCTTGAAGATCAATCTCTTCGAAGTTGATGGTACGCTCAGGCGTCTTGAAGCACTTGCGAAGCTGTGACACGTGGAAGACATCGTGCACATTTGCAAAGTAGGAGGGGAGCTCAAGTTGATAGGCTAGAACGCCTCGTTTCCCGATGATCTTGAAGGGACCCACGTATCTGGGAGCAAGTTTCCCCTTGATACCGAAGCGACGAGTTCCTTTCATTGGCGAGACACGGAGGTAAACATGGTCTCCGATCTCGAATGCCACATCTCGGTGTTTGCTGTCGTAATAGCTCTTCTGGCGCGACTGCGCTGCTTTGAGGTTCTCACGAATCACCTTGCACATGGCCTCAGCCTCTGAGATCAAATCATTGCCGAGCAATTGACGTTCACCGGTTTCAGACCAGTTGAGAGGAGTACGGCACTTTCTGCCATAGAGAATCTCGAATGGGGCTTTGCCCGAGCTGGCTTGAAAGCTGTTGTTGTAAGAGAATTCAGCATAAGGAAGACAATCCTCCCACTTCATGCCGAAAGAGATAACACAGGCTCTGAGCATATCTTCAAGAATTTGATTGACACGCTCGACTTGTCCACTAGTCTGAGGGTGGAAAGCTGTGCTGAAGCGAATGTTGGTGCCCATGGCCGTCTGAAAAGAATCCCAAAATTTGGAGGTAAAGATGCTGCCACGGTCTGAAGAGATCAATTGTGGAATGCCGTGCAACGAGACAATTCTGGAGGTGTAGAGCTCTGCCAGCTGCGCTGCTGTGATAGACTCTTTGATAGGAAGAAAATGAGCCACTTTGGTGAGCTTGTCGATGACGACGAAGATAGCATCATTTCCACGCTTGGACTTAGGAAAACCCGTGACGAAGTCCATTTCGATATGATCAAACTTCCATTCTGGAATAGCAAGAGGTTGGAGAAGTCCAGCTGGTCGTTGGTGTTCTGCTTTCACCCTTCTCCAGACATCACACTCATTCACGAATTGAGCGATCTCACGCTTCATTCGAGTCCACCAATACGACTGCTTAAGGTCATGGTACATCTTTGAACTTCCAGGATGAATAGACAGGAGAGAGTTGTGCGCTTCGTTCATAATGACTTTACGAAGATCACCCTTTGGAACCACGATCTGGTCCTCGAAGAAAAGAGTATCTCTGTCATCAACTCGATAGCACTTGTATTTGGAAATGCCCTTGTCAATACCACGTTTCACCTTCTTCACCATGGTATCCAACAATTGTGCCTCACGAATTTGATCTTCCAAAGTAGGAGAGACAATTAGGTTGGCAAGAACACCTTGAGGAACAACTTGGAGATTCAACTTGCGGAAAGCTTCACAAAGATCCGGTTGAAAGGGCTTGAGGATTAAGCTGTTGCAGTAAGCCTTTCTGCTCAAAGCGTCTGCAACCACATTAGCCTTGCCTGGAGTATATTCAATACTCGGATTATACTCTTGAATCATTTCGACCCATCGAGTTTGCCTGAGGTTGAGATGAGGCTGAGTGAAAATGTACTTGAGGCTCTTGTGATCTGTGAAGATGTCCACTTTCCTTCCCAACAGGAGATGTCTCCAAGTTATTAGTGCGTGGACAACTGCCGCCAACTCAAGATCGTGAGTGGGGTAGTTCCTTTCATTGGGCTTCAACTGGCGAGAGGTATAGGCAACAACCTTCTTCTCTTGCATTAACACAGCACCGAGGCCCTGGAGAGAAGCATCACAGAATACCTCATAAGGCTTGGATTCATCAGGAGGAGTCAGAACTGGAGCAGTGACGAGTTTCTCTTTGAGAGTGTTGAAAGCAACGTCACACTCAGGAGACCAGACATATTTCACATGCTTCTGGAGGAGGTTGGAAAGAGGCTTGGCAATCTTGGAGAAATTCTCAACGAATCTTCTGCAATAGCTTGCAAGTCCAAGAAAACTGCGAAGCTGCTTGACATTCTGAGGAGGATTCCAATTCAAAACTGCAGACACCCTCTCTGGATTAACAGCGATGCCCTTGGCAGAGATGATATGACCAAGATAAAGAACTTCATCAAGCCAGAATTCACATTTGGAGAACTTCGCATATAATTGATACTCTCTGAGCTTGTCGAGTACCAATCGCAAATGTTCGGCATGATCCTTTTTATTCTTGGAGAAGACCAAAATATCATCAAGATAGACCAAGACAAATTCGTTGATGTAGGGGTTGAAGATGAAATTCATCAAGCGAGTGAAATACGGAGGAGCATTGACGAGGCCGAAAGACATGACAATATATTCATAAGAACCAAAGCTTGTTCTGAATGCTATCTTGGGAATATCTTCTTCACGAATGCGAATCTGATGATAACCCATACGAAGGTCCAGCTTGGAGAACACCTTAGCACCTTTGAGTTGCTCAAATAGCTCATTGATGTTGGGAAGTGGGTACTTGTTCTTGATAGTCTTCTTATTCAATGGACGGTAATCGACGCAAAGTCGGTCCGTGCCATCCTTCTTCTTGACAAAAAGAACACCACAACCCCATGGAGAAGAACTTGGTCTGATCAGGCCCAGACGTTCTTGTTTATCGAGTTGAATCTTCAATTCCTTGAGCTCATCTGGTCCAAGTTTGTAAGGACGCTTGCAAACGGGTTCCGTGCCAGGCTCAAGCTCAATAACGAATTCAACTGGCCGACGGGGAGGCATACCCGGAAGCTCTTCTGGAAAAACATCTTGGTACTCACAAACGACTGGAATCTGAGAGATAGCCTCCATTTCACCCATCTCATTGAGAGAAAACAACCGAATGGTATCATCACGAGAAGCATAGATGATCACATCGTTCGAAGTGTGAGTCAATTTGATTTCCCTGGCAGCACACTCAAGCTGAGCCTTGTGCTTAGAAAGCCAGTCCATCCCGAGAATAAGATCAATATCAGAGTCACCAAGCACCATTGGGGAAGACAGAAATTTGTAGTCGCCCATCTTGATGGAAACATCCGGAACCGAAACTCGAGAAGTCAATTGCTTACCCGGGGACACAATAGACAAAGGTCTCGGCAAAACTTGAGTAACGAAATCATGCTTAGACGCAAAAGGTCTTGAGATGAAACAATGTGATGCACCAGTATCAAATAAGACTTTGGCAGGAATATCATTAACAGGAAGATTACCCATGATCACTTCAGAAGAATCCTCTGCTTGATCTGCATTCAACATGTTCACCTTGACGTGCTTAGGATTATGCTTGACCACTGCATTGCTGGAAGCTTTCACAGGAGGAGGAGGCGGAAGACGCCTCTGGTTGAAGCACTTGTTCGCATAGTGACCCTTCTGCTGACATTTGTTACACGTCACTTCTAAGAGCGGACGATGGTAAGGAGCACTTGGCCTTGGAGCTTGATTCTGAGACTTGTTCTGATAACCAGGGTTGGGTGGGTGGGAAGATCCACGGCCACTTGAGTTCTTCTGCTGATAAGGCTGACGGAACGGAGGAGGAGGAGGCAACCAGAACTTCTGTTGCTTAGCTGCCACAAGTGAGGAAGAAGAAGACTGAACTGCGTCTCTGACTCTCTTCTTAGATGCCTCACACTTGAGCTGAGCAGCTTCTTGTTTCAGTGCCATGTTGTAGAATTCATCATACTTTAACGGCTCGAAAAGCACGAGAGCAAGCTGCAGATCTTCTCTGAGACCACGCCTGAACTGGTAGATCATACTCTTCTCATCAGGAATGTCTTGCCTTGCAAAACGAGAGAGTTTCTGGAACTGAGTGTTGTATTGATAGACAGTCATGTTGCCTTGCTTGAGATTGCGGAATTCCTCACGCTTAAGCTCAACAACACTTTCTGGAATGTGGTGCGCTTTGAAGTCACGACGGAAATCATCCCAAGTGATCACACGACCTCCTCTGGAATCTTTGTATTGCTGGAACCACTCAGCAGCTTGATCTTTGAGTTGAAAAGAGGCAAACTTGACAAAGTCCTCAGGTCTCACATTGCTGCACTCGAAATGTTTGCTGATGTCCACGAGCCAATCATCTGCGTCTGTGGCCTCGACACAGTAGCTGAAGGTCTTTGGCTGATTAGCAAGGAACTGGTTCAGTGAAGCGAAGTGCGGCTGATTGTTGCCTTGGCCTTGATTCTCTTGATTAGCTTGACCCTGGTTGCGATCTTGCAAGAGCTGAATCAGAATCTGAGCATTGGCATTTGTAGCAGTCATCAGGGCTTGCCAAGCTTCCGGAGGTGGAGGCGGTGGCGGAGGGTTAGCCTGATTCCCATCATTGCGTTCCGGATTCTGACGCGTTGGTGGAGCCATCCTGAAGAGGGTGACATCCATTAGCATCTTGACAGAGATATATTGAAGCTGAATCAAAGGAACGAAATTGCAACATATAGTCTTCACAATTAACATTCGAACGAGAATGAACGAATGAATTCCAATGAAAATTATCACACTTCCAAAGCTGAGAAGCCACTTAGAACATGGTAAGGAATAAAATCAACAAGGTACGGAAGTGAACAAATACTTGGTAATGATTACCCAATCACAAACCAAATATCTGCGGAAGAAATACTAAGGCTACATGAATTCCCACTTATAAACTCCCGAAATTTTCTGGTTATGCAATCAGGTGTTGGGGATACAGGGGAAGCATAATATCTCACCCAAACTAGCAAATCCTACAACCAGCTGTATCCATCCTTCAACACATAACCAAGAAACCTTCGGAAATCGTCTACCTCAACCTTCGAAAACACATCCGTTATACAAGTCATGGCAATACTCCTGCACTCGCCACAGTACTGGGCTATCAGGTTATCTCACCAACAACTGTACAAAAGAGATTTTCGATGTCGGTCGTACTAAACTCAGGTATTCCAAAACCGCAACGATAAGATTATGACGACAACACCTCGGAGCTCAACTCCCCGGGACACTGCCACAACCCCTAAATGTCAGGAGGCAACCAAGACAATGTTGTCATCATAAAACCATCGGAACGATTGTAATATACCCGCGTGATCCTAAATTTTTTTTTAATGAAATTTGAGAAGAGAAGAGTCAAAACTCTACGTCAGGATGCCTTACCACAAGGTCGAAGGGACTGGGGAGTAAAAAGAATTCCTAAACTCTCCGATATATAATTCCTAAATGACTCAAAACATTTTTTTCTAGACACAACTCGGCCACTAAAGACGATCAAACAGTGGGGGCTCCTAAAGTCGGGAAAGGCTCTGATACCAACTTGTAACGCCCTCGATGCGGCTATATCTCCCACGTGTCGAGGCACGACTTAGAGGCATAACCGCATTGAAAGCAATGTCGCAAGTGAGGTAATCTTCACACAATCCATGTAATAAATAAAGGGGAAAGATACATAGTTGGCTTACAATCGCCACTTCACACAAGTACATAAATAACATCCATCAAACAGATTACACTCAAGGTCCGACTACGGTACCAAAATGAAAGAAGACTACCCCAAATGCTAACAGATCCCCGGATCACCCAACTGGGCTCCACTACTGATCATCTGGAAAAGAAACATAGTAACGGCCACGTTCCTCATCGAACTCCCAAGTGAGCTCGGTCGCGTCATCTGCACTGACATCGTTGGTACCTGCAACTGAGGTGATAATATCTGTGAGTCACGGGGACTCAGCAATCTCACACCCGCGAGATCAAGACTATTTAAGCTTAAAGGAGGGGAAGGGGTGTGTGAGGTGGAGCTGCAGCAAGCGACTAGCATATGATGGCTATAGCGCAACAGAGAGCGAGAAGAGAAGGCAAAGCACGGTCGAGAAGCTAGAAATGATCAAGAAGTGATCCTGAAACAACCTACGCCAGACATAACTCCAACAACCGTGTTCACTTCCCGGACCCCGCCGAGAAGAGACCATCACGGTTACACACGCGGTTGATGTGTTTTAGTTAAGGTCAACTTCGGGTTTTCTACAACCGGACATCAACAAATTCCCATCTGCCTCATAACCGCGGGCACGGCTTTCGAAAGATAATACCCTGCAGGGGTGTCCCAACTTAGCCCATGATAAGCTCTCACGGTCAATGAAGGATATTCCTTCTACCGGGAAGACCCGATCAATCTCGGAATCCCGGACTACAAGACATTTCAACAGCAATAAAACAAGTCCAGCAAAGCCGCCCGATTGTGCCGACAAATCCTGATAGGAGCTGCACATATCTCGGTCTCAGGGCACATCCGGATGAGCAGTCCGTACAACTAAAACCAGCCCTCGAGTTGCCCCGAGGTGGCGCTGCAAAGGGCTCTAGTTTGGACCAGCAATCGAAGGAGAACTGGCCCGGGGGTTTAAAATAAAGATGACCCTTGAGTCTGCAGAACCCAAGGGAAAAAGGCTAGGTGGCAACTGGTAAAACCAATGTTGGGCCTTGCTAGAAAAGTCTTATTCAAAGCGAACTGTCAAGGGGGTCCCATAAATCACCCAACCGTGTAAGGAACGCAAACTCCGGGAACATAACACCGGTATGACGGAAACTAGGGTGGCAAGAGTGGAACAAAACACCAGGCATAAGGCCGAGCCTTCCACCCTTTACCAAGTATATAGATGCATTAATTAAATAAGAGGTATTGTGATATCCCAATAAGTAAACATGTTCCAACAAGGAACAACAAGTCCATGTTCCAATCAAGGAACAAACTTCATCTTCACCTGCAACTAGCAACGCTATAAGAGGGGCTGAGCAAAGCGGTAACATAGCCAAACAACGGTTTGCTAGGACATGGATGGTTAGGGGCTGACATGACAATATAGGAGGCATGATATAGCAAGTGGTAGGTATCGCAGCATAGGCATAGCAAAAGAGCGAGCAATCTAGCAAGCAAAGATAGAAGTGATTTCGAGGGTATGGTCATCTTGCCTGCAAGGTTCTCAGAGTTGTCGAAAGCTTGGTCCTCGTAAACGTTCTCAACAGGTTCCTCGTTCACGTACTCGTCTCCCGGCTCTACCCAAGACAAGAGAACAAGCAAAGGAACCAATATCAACCACGATGCAATGCGCAATCAACATGATGCAAAACATGGCATGATATGCGAGAGGTGATATGCAATGCGTATGCATGCTCCGGAAAGACAAGGATGAACAGGGCATAATCTTGGAAAACCAAGCATGCCGCTGGATAGATGAGGTGATTTCGGTTGAAATCGATATAAAGATCACCGGAATCGGATGCACGGTTTGCAAATGGCAAGCAATACAAGAATGACACGAATCTGCCATAAACAGCATGATGCTACTTAGCAAGCAATAAATAATTAAGCTACTGCACCCAAACATGGCAACAAATCATATGACAGTAATCTACTCAAGATGCACGACAAAAGATGAACACTGAGCTACGTCTCAATCCCATCATAACAGGTTCAAACAAGCATGGCAAAAGTGCAACTTATAACAGATTCACAGACTTAGTGAAATAACAGCAAGTCAGGAAAACAACATCAGGATGACGTGTTCAGAGCAACTAAATAACATGCTACAGGTTCAGAACATAGCAAAGTAAGGCATGGCATGAATCTACTCATAGCACTTGACAAAAGTCCTTTACTGACCATAAGCCAAAAAGGATAAGAGAATATGATTACACCCATGTCAAATAAGCAAGTTTCGTTACAGGTTTCAGACTTAGCAGAAAACTGGACATGGCAGAAAACTGTTAACGACTAGGCATGTTCGTGAGCTCGATGCACTAACTACAGAGCATTTCATGATTAACTAAGCATACATACATCAAGAAGACATGGCATAGTAACAATACATGGCAAGAATAACATCATATCATGCAAGGATCAACTACACCAAGCTTGGCAAAATCGAATAACATGTAAACAATCTGCCAGCAATATTTTGAAGCAAAAGTAGAGCTTGACTGACTCAAGCTATGGCATCCCATAATTGCAACCAAAGGCATGGATGGATTAAGCAAATACTCAAGTCCAAAACTCCCTTACTGATCATGCTCAAAATATGCATAGATCTCTCGGAAACAACAAGAACACATGTCATGGTAATAACAAAAGTCAGGGACTTAGTGAAATCACTAAGTCTCTGAAAACAGCAATATCATCATCCCTACTTTGCATGCAATTTCTAGCCACCTCAAGCATGACAAAAATACATAGCAAAATTCCCTGGATAGGTAACATGGCATATAACAAAACACGTATATAGTTCAACCTCATAGGAGGTACACATCAATCATGGAAAAAATGACAAAAGTGCATGTTCAGATAAGATTCAGCCACTAACATCAACTAGCCCTCTTCTAACAGCATTTCGGGCATCAAGATGACTTCAAATGAAATTGGTGCAATGGAACAAAATGATGTACTCTTCGAGACTAACAAAATGACATATTATACGCGCGAATCGGAGCTACAGATGCAATGTTATGGCATGTCGAAGATGCGATGATAATATGCAAACTTGGGGACTTAGAAATATTAAGAGAGAGGAGAGAAGTCAACGGTGCGCGGAAGCCGAGGTTCGTTGGCGCGGGTCTTCGCCGGAACTCGCGGGGAAGGCGGCGCAGAGCAGGGGCGGCCGGATCCGGGGCCGGGGTGCCCGGATCTGGCGCTCCGGCGACGGCGGGGAGGCGGCGCGGCGCCGGCGAGTGGCGGGGCCGCGGCTCGGCGGAGGCGGCGGCTCGGGGCGGCTCCGGCGCCGGTGCGGGCGACGGCGGTTGCCGGCCGGGCGGAGGCGGCGGCGCGGCGTCGCAGAGGAGGAGGCGGGCGGCGCGGAGCAGGCCGGGGCGCGGGGCGGCGCGCGCGGGCCCGGGCGGGCCTGCCCTGGGCCCCGCGGGCCGGCGGCGAAGTGGGCACGGGGGGGGGGGGGGCGCGTGGCGCGGCCTGATTGGCCCGGGGCGGCGGCGCTGGCGTGAACAGTGCGGCTACGCGGATGCTTGCACGGTTTTCGAGGCAACGGCTAGGGTTTCGGGGTGGTTTCTCTCTCAGATTTAGACGGGGGAGACGTTTTTATAGACAGAAGGAGCTAGGGAGCTCCAAATGGAGTGCGGTTTTCGCCCACGCGATCGTGATCGGACGGCGGAGGACATGGGAGTGACTTAGATGGGTTATTGGGCTGTTTTGAAGGGGTGTTGGGCTGCAACACACACGAGGCCTTCACGGTTACCCGGTTAACCGTTGGAGTACCAAACGAACTCCGATTGACCCGAAACTTGACAGGCGGTCTACCGGTGCTATACCGAGGCCACATGTCAAACCTCGGTCCATTCCGAGAATGTTTAATACCCGCTCACGAAGAAATGTAAAAGGGGACGCCGGGAGACATAGGAGTGCCGGATTGCAAAACGGACAACGGGAAAGATGCTCGGATTTATGAGACGAACACGTATGCGAATGCGATGCACATGATGACATGATATGAAATGCATGACATGACCAAAATGCAAAACGGAGAGAACCCAACCACGGAGGGAATATCATAACACATAGCCGGAAATGGCAAGAGTTGGATTACAAATATGGCAAGATACAACGGGGGCGTTACACCAACATTGGTGCTTTCATTGAGAGTTCCTCTGTGTCGTTGCCATCAGGAAGGATGCCTCGTCCCGTCTTTAAAGATAGCACCGTCGCTAAAAGAGCTTTGACTGTCGGCCAAACTCTCCGACTAGGTGGTTTTCTTATGACCGCCTGTTCGGCTGCTACGCCAACGATGACCTCTCGGGTCATCAAAAGCAATCTTCATGTCAGCTCGGAGCTCACCGAGCAGTTAGATCCAATGGAGCTCTCTTCCATGAACGAGCTCTTGGATCGCATCGCCGCCCTGGGGGTCGGTACGAATTACGACCAGGTTGGTCCTAAACCGATCTAAGAGAAATTAACTCTCCCCAAGTCACCCATCACGTTGCCGTGGTAGAGGGGCAGTGCGGCGACCCTTCATCTATCTTAAGGACCAACTATGTCCCGATTCCCGATCCCTCCAAGCCGGATATCCGTGGAGGGAAGGATGTAATTCAAGACCTGAACTTAGAATCAGGCGACAAGCTAGATTCATTGGACAACATCCAAGAGTCCAAACTTCAGAGTTCGGAAACTCCTTGGCCTCTGAGTCTCAGATTGGGTGAGGTCGGGGTTTAATAACTCCCGCCCACCCGAACATAAGAAATCTATCCCAAATCAGGCAACAACCCGAAGAAACAGTACATCATTACTGGGCCAGATTCCTCCTGCTTATGAACAGGATAAAGGAGTGCCACGAGGGAGACGCAATCTCAATCTTCTGCAATAATTGCACGGACGAGGGAGTCCTCAACGCCATAAGTCGTCGTGATATTACATGCCTTGCTGACTTGGCATCCATAGTACAAAAGCACTGTGCGATGGAAAGCACCTGGAAAACCGAAATAAAATTTTGGGATAATCCGGCCCTAAATAGAAACCCCGTCCGAAAGGTAGGAGATCTCGGGTTTCCTCGACGCATATTCCGGCTACCATCAAATCAAGATGGCAGAATCAGACCAAGCCGCAACGGCATTCATCACACCATACGGTCCATTTTGCTTCAACACGATGCCATGTGGGCTCCAAAACGCCGGCGCAACATATCAGCGCATGATTCAAACATGTTTGGCAAACCAGATCTGCAAAACAGTGGAGGCATACGTGGATGATGTGTTCGTAAAAACAAGACATGTCGAATCTCTAGTAGACGACTTGAGGCTTACATTTGACAATCTCCGAACATACGACATCAAGCTCAACCCGGAAAAAATGCGTTTTCGGCGTTCCAGCCGGAAAGCTCTTGGGCTTCATTGTATCCGGTAGAGGCCTTGAAGCAAATCCTGCCAAGATCCGAGATTTGTCACAATTGGATATCCCAAAGGACCTCAAACAAATACAAAAACTAACAGGATGCGTGGCGGCTCTAAGCCGCTTTATCTCCCGCCTGGGAGAAAAGGCACTACCTCTGTACCGCCTCCTTCGGCGCACCGAACACTTCGAGTGGACGGATGCCGCCACGGCCGGACTCGACGAAATAAAGGCCATATTGGCAACAAACCCAGTCCTGGCCGCGCCAAATATTGGGGAACCAATGCTATTGTACATTGAAGCAACCCATCAGGTTGTAAGCGCAGTGCTCGTTGTCGAACGAGAAACGGACGGACACAAATCCCCCCTTCAAAAGCCGGTCTACTATGTGTCCACTGTCCTCACTCCATGCAAATCACGGTACCCGCATTATCAAAAGATTGCATACGCGGTATTCATGGCATCCCGGAAGCTGTGACACTACTTTCAAGAGTGTTCGATAACAGTAGCGTCCGAAGTACCACTTAACGATATTATAAACAACCGCGACGCAACAGGCCGGATTACAAAATGGGCCATCGAGCTCCTCCCATTTGACATAACTTATAAGCCACGACGAGCTATTAAGTCGCAAGTTTTGGCCGACTTCGTCGCAGAATGGACGGAGGCCGAACTCCCTAAAGAGTACGACACATATTCAAACTGGATCATGCATTTCGACGGCTCTAAAATATTGGCCGGTCTAGGGGCTGGCGTCGTTTTGACGTCCCCCACGGGAGACACAGTTCAATGCGTACTCCAGATTATGTACATAGACTCCAACAATGCAGCCGAATATGAGGCCCTTTTACACGGTCTCCAGATGTCAGTATCCATGGGCATTCAACGCCTAGAGGTGAGAGGGGATTCGAACCTCGCAATATCCCAAATAAATGGAGACTTCGATGCCAAGGATCCAAAAATGGCAGCTTATCGCAATGCCATCCTAAAAATGTCAGCTCGGTTCGAAGGGCTTGAATTTCATCATATAGCCCGGGAGAACAATCAGGCGGCAGATGTCCTGGCACGCATCGGCGCAAAATGCGGCGCAGTCCCCCCCAACATCTTCTTGGAAAGGCTGTTCAAGCCATCCGTGGTATGGGAAGGGGAATCCGGCAATAACATCCCGGACTCAACCGCACTGCCCGATGCCGAACAATCTGACACAATCGGAGGCTCTGCTAATGAAGCCACACCTTCAGCCCACGTAATAATGGCTGTTATCGCCCCATGGACAGAACCATTCCTAGCCTACCTTACTAGGCAGGAACTCCCAGAGGACCAAAACGAGGCACGCTGCATAGTGCAGAGATCTAAAGCCTATAAAGTCCATGAGGGAGAGCTTTATAAGAAAAGCACTACCGGAGTCCTTCAAAGGTGCATCTCCGAAGAAGAAGGGCGGAACTTGCTGGCTGAAATTCATGCCGGACTCGGTGGTCATCACGCAACAGCTCGGTCCCTTGTAAGCAAGGCTTTCCGTACAGGCTTTTATTGGCCGACGGCCCGGGCAGACGGTCAGGACTTAGTCCAATGATGCGTCGGTTGCCAGCTTTTTGAAAAACAAAGCCATATGCCACCCATCGCCCTCCAAACTATCCCCATAACCTGGACCTTTGCGGTCTGGGGGCTTGACATGGTGGGACCCCTTAAAGGTGGAACCCACAAGAAAAAATACTTACTGGTCATGGTGGATAAGTTCACCAAATGGATAGAAGCCAAGCCTGTTAAGACGGCCAAATCCGGACCGGTGATAGACTTCATATCTGGGGTCATACACCGTTATGGCGTCCCCCACAGCATCATCACTGATAACGACACGAACTTTACGGCCGATGAGGTAAAACTCTGGTGCAAAAACACGGGCATCAAGCTCGATTATGCTTCCGTCTATCACCCACAAACTAACGAACAGGTCGAACGTGCAAATGGTCTTATCATGAGCGGCATCAAACCCAGACTAGTGCGGTCCCTTAAGGAATCTAACACGCACTGGGTAGAGGAGCTCGACTCCGTACTCTGGGGGCTGCGGACCACGCCGGATCGCACCACCGGATACTGTTAGATTTCGGGTTCCGGCAGACCCTTGAGGTTCAAACTCTAGGGTGCGCGCGGAGATTGTGCCCTCTACCTCTCCGTATTTCAAAGATCTAAACTACCAAAAGAACAACGCAAGATACACAGAGTTTATACTGGTTCGGGCCACCGATGTGGTGTAATACCCTACTCCAGCGTGGTGTGGTGGATTGCCTCTTGGGCTGGTGATGATGAACACTACAAGGTAGAACAGCCTCGCGAGGGCTTGTTCTTGGCCTGGGGGATGAACTGCTAGGAGGAGTTCAACCGCCCTTCTCTCTCTCTCTCTCTCTCTCTGATCCAATTGCTAGACTGCTCGATGATCTCTCGATGCCTCTACCCTGGGGGTGGCTAGTCCTATTTATAGGCAAAGGCCCTGGGCCTCTTCCCAAATATTGAGCGGGAAGGGCGCCAACAATTGGACAATTCAAAGGGGAACATCTAGTACACTTATCCTGACTAAAGTTGGTCCTCGCCTGCCAAAGGCCCTGTGGTGACGCCGTTCCGGGCTCCACGATGACCTCCTTCCCACCGTTGGACTGGTCTTGGTCTCGTTGCAACGAAATGGATGCCTTTGCTTGATCCACTCGCGTGCGCTTGCCCCCTTTGCACCAAAGAGGAAGGGGACACTGCGCGGACTGGCGCCCGCCTGGCACCCTTGGTCGTCATGGCTTGCGTCATGGGCACCTCACGAGGTACCCCGCCTTGATCTCTCTGCCTCCTCGTGAGCCAGCCTGACGAGGCCATGCCTGAGGAAGCGCCGTGTCGTCCGCCCCGCGAGGCTTGGCCCCTCGCAAGTCTGGGGACCCCCATTCCCAGAACGCCGACAGTAGCCCCCGGGCCCAAGGCGCGCATGGACTTGGCTATGCCGAGAAGCGAAAGGGCAAGGGTGAAGCGCCGTGGGCCCTAACAGACTGCGGCCTTGGGCGCCGCGTGGTCGTTGATTAGATGCGAGTGCTTCAGCAACCGCACAGGTTATTAAGGGTGCGATGTCTGCCCAGGCTTTGCTTTTCTCTTTCTCTGGTCGCTGCTCAGATCCCCTTTCTTGCGCCTCTCCTTCCTTCCTCCCAATTCCCAGATCTGCTCCACTTGTGTGACCTAGGAAGACATGGCGCCTCATCAGTCTCCGTTCGAAGCTTGGTTCTCGCCTGCTCTGGACTTGCCCAATGTGTCGGAGGCGAGCCTTGCCCGGCTGCGCCGGATGGCGGCGGCGCAGGGCTTCGACGGGGCGCAGGTGTTCAAGGTCGGCTCCACCACCCCTGAGGGCCGAGGAAGCACCTTCTACCCTCTCTTCGTAAGCTCCATTACTGCGGGCCTGGTGCCTCCTTTATCCGAGTTCTTCCTCTCTGTCCTCCGCCATTACAACTTACAACCTCTGCATCTCCACCCCAACTCCATCCTTCTTCTGGCGATCTTCGCCTACTACTGCGAGGCTCATGTGGGGGTGCAGCCCTCAGTGGCCTTGCTGCGCCACTACTTCTACCTCCGGGTCGCCCATGGTTCCCCTTCCACATGCGCGAGCTTCGTCACGTGCGGCGGCGCCATTGCCATTTCGAATCCCGGGAAGAGGATTGAGGGCTTCAGGAGCAAGTGGGTCTTGGTAGACGCCGGGCGCATCCACCCTCGGCTGATCCTACCCGCGGAGCAGCCCGTGAGTTCCAGCGACTGGTCCTGGGCGGAGCTCACGGACCCCCGCGCGAAGCCGGTACTGGAGAAGATGGACGCGGACCTGAAGCCGACCAGCATGGCGGCGGCGAAGCTGACCGGCGCGTCGCTGCTGAGGGAGTTCCTAGAGCACAAATTGGCTCCGCTTCGGCAGTACTCACCTCCGATGTGGAGGCCTCATCCGAGCCCCACGGCCTTGGGCGACGAGGATTTGACCGCGATTCTTCAATCTCTGGTCGGGGGCGAGGTGGCAAGGTTGGAGGGCGCGCCCGCGCCCTTGTTCCTTCGTGACGACTGGAAGCAGGTGGTGAAGTCCATGCCCGTCTTCAACGGGGACGGGCCTGTGCCCGCGGTAGCTCCCTAGGGGCTGGTGGACGTGTCCTTCGGCGACTCCGGCGAAGAGGAGGGCGAAGAGGAGCAGGAGAAGGGCCCTGACTCCGAGGCAACTGACGGAGAGTCGAGGGGTCCCCTTCCCCGGCGCAGACCCCGTTCTCTCCGCCTCTCTTCGAGTGACGATGACGAGGACGACGAGAAGGTCGGAAGGAGCTTTCCCCCGATCCAGAAGAAGGACAGGACCGGGCTGCTCTCCCGCGGGCCTGACCCTGCCCCAAGGCGCACCGCAGACACGCCTCCTGCTTCTGGGCTTCCTGAGGGCGATCCTTCTATCCGGCTTTCTGGCTTCAAGTATGGCCGGAGGCTGCTTGAGCTCTCCAGCGACGACCCGTAAGTGCTCGATCCTTCGTCTTTACTTCTTGTTCTGCTGCTGAGGCTTGACGTCCGCTCTTTTTGAACAGGCTGGCGCCCGCGGCGAAGAAACCGAAGGGGGCTCCTGAGGCTTCGATCACGGCAGCGCTTGTGTCCGTGGGGGATGGTGATCGTGACGCACGGGCCTCTCCTGCTCGGTCGCCTTCAGAAGGCCTGGCTGAGCTGGCTGGGGCAAGCTCAGCCCCCATGGCCCAAGTGACTCCCGAGGTGCCCTTGTCTGCCGCCACCACCACGACCATCGGGGCGCAGCAGACTCCGCCTCGGGACGCTGTGGTTGTGCCGCCGCTGCTTTCTCCTCCTGCTCCTCCGGCTGCTGTTTCTCCGTCCCCTTCTGCCGTCCTGGAGCATGCCGTTGCTGAACTGGACCGGCTGCAGCAGGATCTTCTTGGCTCCGACCCTTGCCTGGTGGTCGGGCGCCTGGAGCTGGCTTCGGGGTGGATTCGCTCCGACGCCTCGATTCGGGCGGTGCTGGTTCAGGCCTCGACGGCCTGCGACGGAGAGAGGGAGGCCACCCTCGAGGCAAAGGCTGCCCGAGACACGGCCCTGTTGAGGCGGTTGAAGTCCGTGGTCGCTGCAAGGAGCTGGAGGACGAGCTGCAAGGCCTGCGAGACCAGCTCGCGAAGGAGGTCCGCCTTCGCCAAGAGCAGGAAGAAGGCACGAAGGCTCGCGAGGCGGCCATCGAGGACCGGGAGGCCAAGCTCAAGAAGCGCCGCGACCGCCTAAGCGCGCTGAAGAAGGAGCTGGAGGTGACGAAGGTCGAGCTGGACGGCAAGGCCCGGGTCCTTGCCGAGGATCGCGTGGCCTTCGCGGACATGGAGAAGGAGGCTCGTGCTTCGCTGAAGATGCTTTACGAGAGCGGCCTGGAGAGCCCGCTGGCTGGCGCCGAGGACAGCCCCGCCAAGCTGCTTCCCTTCCTGGTTCGTTCCCTTGGGGATGTCGCCCTTGGCCTTGGCCCCACGGCTGAGGCCGAGGCGCGTGTCCTGTCTTCTGCTGCGCTAACGCGGGTCTTCTCCCACATCTACCTTCGCGATCCCAGCGCCGACCTCGACAGCCTATTGGAGCCGGTGAGTGGTGAGGGTGCTGCCGCCGCCGTCGAAGCCGTGAAGGGGGCGCACAGAGGCGCTGCTGGGGAAGTTCCGGGCCTTCAGCACCAAGCCGAAGCAAGGCGCTGCCGGCCCTGCTGCTCCACGAGGCGAAGCCACTCCGCGATGCTCCACCGCCGACAAGTGACTCCGTTACCGCTCCTGTTCTTCTTTTAATTCCTGCACATGCATCACACCTCAGGGAGGCATTTAAACTTGCGTTTGGTACTGAGACGATAGTATGGACTGTAATATTTGCTTTTAAATTCCTTGAGTTTTATGCTTTTCCTCCCTACTTGCTTGTGTTCTACGCCGGCAGAGCCCGGTCCCGCGCGTACCTCACCCAGCATTAGCCCCGACCGGAAACCAGGACGGGACCAAAGGAGTGAGGGGCAATGTGACAAGTTAGGCTCCTGAGTCGCGATGCTCAGGAGTCCCCCTTGGCACACGAACAACAAGTAGGAAAGCGTGATGTAGGTGTATCTTCTGTTCTACGTCTGCAGAGCCCGACTCCGCGCGTACCTCACCCAGCATAGCCTTTCGGAACTAAGGAGTGAGGGGCTATGGAGCCAGTTAGGCTCCTGAGTCGCGATGCTCAGGAGTCCCCCTTGACGCGCAAACAGCGGGCGATGAGGTGAGATGCAAGCGGGACTACCGTTCTACGTCTGTAGAGCCCGGCCCCGCGCGTACCTCACCCAGCATAGCCTTTCGGAACTAAGGAGTGAGGGGCTACGGGACCAGTTAGGCCCCTGAGTCGCGATGCTCAGGCGTCCCCCTTGACGCTCAAACGACCTTCATACCTTGGCTCCGCTCGGGGAGAGACGCGCGACGAACCAGGCCCGAGGGGCCTGGCTGGGCATCGTACGTCTGGGCATGGCCCAATCGTAGCCCCCGTGCCTATCCCCCTCGCGCGGCGCTCCCGAGGGGAGGCGTTGCGATAAGGCTAGCCACTGAGCTCTGGGCTCCCTGAGGTTAATGCGGCCCGGAGGCCACCCTCAGTTGTTTATCACCAGCGCGGAGCATAGCGCTTCCGTATGTGTACGGGCATAGCCGCTCCTCGGCAGTGTCGTCAGCCAGCGCGGAGCATGGTGCTTCCACTGGTACGTGGGAGGGGGCTCACCTCTGGGAGGAGCCCCCGGGGCGTGTACAGCCCCACCCTGACACGTGGCCGGCACGGTAGGGCTAGGTGAGGTGTATCTGGGCACCCGTGAGCCAGCGCGGGACTCACGGGGCCCTCCCTCTAGGCGGGTTGCGCCTGGCACTGGGCCGTATCTTGAGATGTGTTCCTGCAAATTGGGTTAGATGCCGGCACTCTACGTCCTCGGGTCCCGGCCCTCGAGCTTGTCTCAGCCGTCGCTGGTATGCCAGGTCACGATGCCGTGGGCAAGGCCAGAGGGTGAGGGCTGGAGAGCCAGTAAGAGCCCTGAGTCGCGATGCTCAGGTACCCCCCCTTTAACGTGCAAGTGGTCGACATGGAGAAGAAGGGGTGCCGTTAATGGGCATCAAGTAATCAAGCATGATAGGCAAATGCGTAGCTGGAAATAAACGCAAGGGAGATACACGCCACCGGGCCTGGCCCGAGCGGCCTGGGGATGATGCAGCCCGAGGGGCGCCCCCAACAAAGCAAGCTAATGACCAAAAAATAAAAAGGGATACATGCCGCAGGGACAGACCCACGCGGCCTAGGAATGATGCAGCCCTGGGAGGGCGCTCCCAGCTGGAAATGAAGCTTGGAGGACGTCACTTGAAGATGTCGGAGATGAAGTGGCGTTGGTGCGGCAGACTCGGTGGGCTGCGGAAGCCGATCCTCACGAGCCCCCAGGCCCAGGGGCCTCAGGAGGCTCCGGAGGCGCTGGTGGCTCCTCGCGAATCATCTCCATCTCCGAGAGGACTGCGGAACGCCTGTCTTCCTGAGTCTCCATGATGCCCCTCATGAGGCGCTGGTACACAGCAGCCACGCTCGGCAAGCCGTAAGGCATGCGAACATAGCTGTGGGGTGGGCCTCCGCAACGCCCCACTTGCAAGGGCCAGAGGCGCTCCATCGTGGCGACCCAATTGAGCCCTGGTACGTCGATGCAGACGTGCAGCCCACCATCCTCGCCTGGATGGGGAGCCACAGCCGGTAGTCGGTGGCAACCTCTCATGATTCTTGACTCCTGTAGTTCTTGAACGGCCTTGTTAATGAACTCCTGCTGGTCTGACCTTCCTTGCCTCGCTCCTTCTTGAGGGAAACGTGCTTCGAGGCACGCCTCCACGTGGTGCCCAAGCGCCTCCCTCGTGACCCTGGCCAGGTCGGTGGCCCTCTAGGTGAGAGCCCCCGAGCCCTGCCTGAGGAGGGCGCCGGGCGCGCTTTCCTATTTGATGGAAGGAGGGTCCCCTTGGGCAGACGCGGGCCCTGAGGGGCCTGCCTCTTGAGGGGCTGAGCCTGACGATGTCTTCTTCTTCTTGGGGGTGATCTCGGGAAGCCTCCTGCTTCCGCGATCTGGGTCTTCTAGCGACGCGTCCTGAAAGGCTCGCTCCAGGGAACACACTGCATCCTTCTCTTCACATGGCACCCTGGCATCTTGAGGACGTTGTAGCCATGATGAGTCACGGCCATGAACTTGGCCAGCGCTGGGTACCCGAGGATTGCGTTGTACGGCAGGCGGATGTGGGCGACGTCAAAGTCGATGAGCTCGGTGCGGTAGTTGCTGCGGGCTCCGAAGGTGACAGGGAGGCAGACCTGCCCGATCGGGATCGTGGAACCGTCGGTGACTCCGGAGAAAGGCTTGGTTGGCTCAAGCTAGTCATAGGGCACTTGGAGATTGTTGAATGTTTCCACGGACAGGAGTTGAGCCCTGCTCCACCATCGATGAGGGTCCTGGTGACCAGTACGTTGCTGATGACTGGGGAACAAAGCATCGGGAGGACTCCAGCTGTGGCCGCGCACTTGAGCTGATCTGCTGAGCTGAACGTGATGGCGCACGCCGACCACCTGAGGGAGCGCGTGGCTTCGAGTTTGGGGAGGACAACATTCACTTCGCGGGCAAACTGCTTGAAGATGCGTTGGGAGGCCGGGGCTTGAGCTCTGCCCAGGATACAGGTGATGGCGCGCGGCTCCTGGAAGCCCTAGCCCCCTCGTCTTGGTGGCGGTCCTCATTTCTTCTTGGCTGAGGTGGCAGTGGAGGGAGGCCTGCGTTGCCCTGCAGGCAATCCTCACGAGGCTGACCCCGCCAGTCCCCCTCGCGAGGCAGGTCTCGCCAGCGGTCCTCGCGAGGTTGATCACGCCATGCTTGGCGCGGGCCGCGGTCTTCCCAGCGTCCTGCGTTTCTTCCTCCTCCTCGATTGTAGCCCCGGTCAGCACGGTCGGGACGACGGCCGATCCTTCCTTCTCGCATGGCGCGGAGTTCTTGGCATTCGTTGGTGTTGTGAGTGTGGAGGTCGTGATACACACAGTACCGGCTACCCCTGGAGGATTCAGGTAGATCCTTGCCCCGTTTGGTGTCCGGTTCTGCCGCGAGCACGGCAGCCCCCTTGCGCTTCACGTCCTTGGACTTGGGCTTCTTCTCTTCTGGGTCTGCGGCAGGTAGCTCGAGGAGGGAGAGACGCCCCTCCTCAGCCCTGGCGCACTTGGTCGCCAAGTTGAACAGCTCCAGGGAGGTGCACAGGTCTTCATGCATCGCCAGCTCCTCCTTCATCTTGACGTCACACACTCCATCGGATAAGGCCGAGATGATGGCTTCCTCGTACACCTTGGGTATCTTGAGGCGCGCAGTGTTGAAGCGTTGTATGTACTTTTGCAGGGTCTCTCCGGGTTGTTGCTTGATGCGGCGCATGTCGCTCACGGTAGGTGGCCGGTCGCGAGTACCTTGGAAGTTGGCGATGAAGCGGGTGCGCATCTGGTCCCAGGAAGAGATCGTACCTGGGGCCAGGTTCAGGAGCCAGGTGCGAGCTCCTTCCTTGAGCGCCATGGGGAACTAGTTCGCCATGACCTTTTCGTCTTCACTGGCAGCTTCGATGCCCAGCTCATAGAGCTGGAGGAATTCTGCAGGGTCGGTCGTGCCGTCGTAGCGAGGAGGCAGGTCTAGCTTGAACTTGCCGGGCCACGCGGCGCTGCGCAGCTCGGTGGTGTAGGCGCGGCAGCCTGCGGTGGCCACGGGAGGCTTCGGTTGAGGGAGAGCTTGGCCTTGCGGGTCCCCATGTGCTGCAGCTGGGAGCAGCGCGGGGTCTTGACGTGCCGGAGCTGGAGTAGGGTCACGGCGAGCTGGAGCAGGAAGCGCCCGGGCAGCCTCTTGCGGTCGAGGGACTTCTTGGCAGCTCCGTTCTTGCTGGGCTGGCGCCTGACGGAGCAGGTTCCGCCAAGGGGCCACGCGCCTTGGAGCCATGGCGTCTTCTTGGAGAGGAGGCGGCTGATACGCCCCCGAAGCTTCATGGCCCGCGCGGGGCGGGGTGCGGCGCAGCGGAGCGGACGGCGCAGGAGAGCCCCCCGCGGCGCGGACGAGCTCGGCGACGCGGTCCAGCCACTCTTCGTAGACGTCGTCGACGGGACGGTAGTGCAGGAGCTCTTTTGCTGCGATGAGCGTAGCTCGAGCCTCCAAGGGTGCGCGGAGCGCGCGGGACGAAGAGCCAGCTGGTGTGAGTGATGGAGTAGCGGTGCGGCCGTCTTGCCGCACGGACGGGTGCTGAGACGACGCTTGCTGCTCGTTCCCCGCCGGGCCGGTGGCGGCGTTGACGGCGGGCGATGAGGACGCTCACCGACAGGAGCCGTCTGGGCGACGCGGGAAGCGATGGCAGCCCGGCGCGCGGCGCGGGCCCTTCGAGCGTCAGACATGGTCGCGACGGTCGGCGGAGAGCGGAGCGGTGGAAGACAAATTCCGGCGCACCCCTACCTGGTGCGTCAAATGTCGGATTTCGGGTTCTGGCAGACCCTTGAGGTTCGAACTCTGGGGTGCACGCGGAGATTGTGCCCTCTACCTCTCCGTCTTGCAAAGATCTAAACTACCAAAAGAACAACACAAGAGACACAGAGTTTATACTGGTTCGGGCCACCGATGTGGTGTAATACCCTACTCCAGTGTGGTGTGGTGGATTGCCTCTTGGGCTGGTGATGATGAACACTACAAGGTAGAACAGCCTCGCGAGGGTTTGTTCTTGGCCTGGGGGATGAACTGCTAGGAGGAGTTCAACCGCCCTTCTCTCTCTCTCTGATCCAATTGCTAGACTGCTCGATGATCTCTCGATGCCTCTACCCTAGGGGTGGCTAGTCCTATTTATAGGCAAAGGCCCAGGGCTTCTTCCCAAATATTGAGCCGGAAGGGCGCCAACAATTGGCCAATTCGAAGGGGAACATCTAGTACACTTATCCTGACTAAATTTGGTCCTCGCCTGCCAAAGGCCCTGTGGTGACGCCGTTCCGGGCCCCACGATGACCTCCTTCCCACCGTTGGACTGGTCTTGGTCTCGTTGCACCAAAATGGATGCCTTTGCTTGATCCACTCGCCTGCGCTTGCCCCCTTTGCACCAAAGAGGAAGGGGGGACACTGCGCGGACTGGCGCTCACCTGGCACCCTTGGTCGTCATGGCTTGCGTCATGGGCACCTCACGAGGTACCCCGCCTTGATCTCTCCGCCTCCTCGTGAGCCAGCTTGACGAGGCCGTGCCTGAGGAAGCGTCGTGTCGTCCGCCCCGCGAGGCTTGGCGCCTCGCGAGGGTCTTGGGTCTTGCGTTGATGAAGATGGGCCGTCCTGGGCCCCCTTTGAGCCACGCCGCAGGCCGTAGACAGGCAAGTCTGGGGACCCCCGTTCCCAGAACGCCAACAGATACACACCATTCTTCATGGTGTATGACGCAGAGGCAGTTTTGCCTTGCGACATAATTCATGACTTGCCTCGAGTGCGCATGTACGAAGAAAGAGAAGCCGAGCTCGATCGGCAGGACAGTTTGGATGCCTTGGAGGAGGAGCGCGACGTGGCAAAAACCCGTTCCGCATTCTATCAACAGCAGGCTCGAAGATATCAAAGCAGAGAAGTACGGGCCAAAAATTACAACGTTGGCGAATTAGTTCTATGCCTACCGGACAAGAAAAAGGACAAACTCAAGCCCAAGTGGGAAGGTCCCTTCCTCATTGACCAAGTCCTGACTGGTGGAGCGTACCGCCTGCGAGACGCATCGGACAACCAACTCGAGCCGAACCCATGGAACGCAGCCCGTCTCCGAAGATTCTATGCCTAGCGCCGAACTCTGTGTTCGTCTCCTTCCTCTGTCCATTTTTTATACTTTCTGTCTTACATTTTTCTCCTTCTCCCCTTACTTTCTATTATAGTCGTTAAAGGCTCAATAAGTGACGCGCTACCCGCGCTCAGTAAACCTGGGGGCTTCTTTCAACATAAGCTTATTCACATGGGCTTCATGCCCAACACATGCGTCACACTTCCGCATGTACCTTTATTCACCATTATATGCATCGATATGACTTATGTTTTGGCCAAGCTGGGTTGCCTGGCTCCTGATTGTTCGGCTAGGCGGTAAAGGGAGCACCTCTGCGATTGTTACTGCTGGGTCAGCCGGATGTGTACCTCAGACTGGGTGAAGCCGAAAGCTAGCGTTCTTAAGGGAATATTCGGTCGGTGAACTAAAGATGATCTTTTCACTTAATTATTTATGCGCCCCCAGATGATTTTTTTTCTGCATCCCTTTTCGCAGCATGGACATGCACTTTAGGGCATGCCTCCCAGGGAAAGGAACACCTAACGGAACTATTCTCCCTGGAAGATGTTTCTTACTAACCATGTAATATAACATAACTAGTTGGGCACTTTTCTTTTCAAGCACTAATGACCCCTACGCCTGGTCTCCACGCATACCCCAGTTCTTACATAACCGTATGGGTATTCGGAGACACTCCGGACCGTCAGGTCCCGAGGTTGAAGCGAAAAGGTCGGCCATGACAAACGATCTACAATCCGGCTAGAAGACATTACACATGTCAATTAAAATTACATAGTCATTCTGACTGATTGTATTCCTCTTCAATACCGTCTAACAGGCTGTGTAAATTATAGTCCTGCTAGGAATACTTTGCGGCCAATTCTATTGGCCGTATACTAAGCTTACAGTGATCTCCTTCCCATCGGGCCCCACGGGTCCGACCTTGGCCGTGTGGTTCGGCTCAGCCTTTGTGTATCGCGTCTTTACCATGGCCCAGGCCTCCCTAGCACCTTGACGGCAGGCCGATATCTTCCATAATCGGAAGCGCCGCCGCACTCCCTTAAGCTTCTCCGCAAGCTCTCCAAGGCCTTTGGGCATGGAGACGGAGGTGTTGGAAATATGCCCTAGAGGCAATAATAAAAACATTATTATTATATTTCCTTATTCATGATAATTGTCTTTATTCGTGCTATAATTGTGTTATCCGGAAATCGTAATACATGTGTGAATAACAGACAACAATATGTCCCTAGTGAGCCTCTAGTTGACTAGCTCGTTGATCGACAGATAGTCATGGTTTCCTGACTATGGACATTGGATGTCATTGATAACGAGATCACATCATTAGGAGAATGATGTGATGGACAAGACCCAATCCTAAACATAGCATAAGATCGCATAGTTCGTTTGCTAGAGTTTTCCAATGTCAAGTATCCTTTCCTTAGACCATGAGATCGTGTAACTCCCGGATACCGTAGGAGTGCTTTGGGTGTGCCAAACGTCACAACGTAACTGGGTGACTATAAAGGTATACTACGGGTATCTCCGAAAGTGTCTGTTGGGTTGACATGGATCGAGACTGGGATTTGTCACTCCGCTTGACGGAGAGGTATCACCGGGCCCTCTCGGTAATGCATCATCATAATGAGCTCAATGTGATCAAAGTGTTTGATCACGGGATCATGCATTACGGTACGAGAAAAGTGACTTGCTGGTAACGAGATTGAACGAGGTATTGGGATACCGACGATCGAATCTCGGGCAAGTAAAATACCGATTGACAAAGGGAATCGTATACGGGATTAATTGAATCCTCGACATCGTGGTTCATCCGATGAGATCATCGTGGAGCATGTGGGAGCCAACATGGGTATCCAGATCCCGCTGTTGGTTATTGCCCGAGAGCCGTCTCGGTCATGTCTGCATGTCTCCCGAACCCGTAGGGTCTACACACTTAAGGTTCGGTGACGCTAGGGTTGTGAAGATATGTATATGCAGTAACCCGAATGTTGTTCGGAGTCCCGGATGAGATCCCGGACATCACGAGGAGTTCCGGAATGGTCCGGAGGTAAGGAATTATATATAGGAAGTGCTGTTTTGGCCATCGGGACAAGTTTCGGGGTTATCGGTATTGTACCGGGACCACCGGAGGGTCCCGGGGGGGGTCCACCGGGTAGGGATACCTGCCTCGAGGGGCCACATGGGCTCTAGGGGGTGCGCCTTGGCCTTCTTGGGCCAAGGGGAACCAGCCCCAAGAGTCCCATGCGCCTAGGGTTCCAAAGGGGAAGAGTCCCACTTGTGGAAGGCACCTCCTAGGTACCTTGGGGGGGAGGGAAACCTCCCCTTGGCCGCCGCCCCAAGGAGATTGGATCTCCTAGGTCCGGCGCCCCCCCTTGGCACTTCTATATAAAGGGGGGAGGGGAGGGGGCAGCCGAACCCCTGGTCATTGGCGCCTCCCTCTCCCTCTCCAACATCTCCTCCTCCTCCATTGAGCATGGCGAAGCCCTGCCGGAGTACTGTAGTTCCACCATCACCACGCCGTCGTGCTGCTGCTGGAGCCTTCTTCCCCAACCTCTCCTTTGCCTTGCTGGATCAAGAAGAAGGAGACGTTATGCTAACCGTACGTGTGTTGAACGCGGAGGTGCCGTGCTTTCGGTGCTAGGGTCTCCGGTGATTTGGATCACGGTGTGTACGACTACTTCATCCCCGTTCGTTGAACGCTTCCGCTCGTGATCTACAAAGTGGTATGTAGATGCAATCTCTCTCTCCCATGACTCATTGCTAGATGAACTCATAGATGGATCTTGGTGAAACCGTAGGAAAAAATTTAATTTTCTGCAACGTTCCCCATCAGTGGCATCATGAGCTAGGTCTATGCGTAGTTCTCTATTGCACGAGTAGAACACAATTTGTTGTGGGCGTAGATGTTGTCAACCTTTCTTGCCGCTACTAGTCTTATCTTGCTTCAGCGGTATTGTGGGATGAAGCGGCCCGGACCAACCTTACACGTACGCTTACGTGAGACCGGTTCCACCGACTAACATGCACTAGTTGCATAAGGTGGTTGGCGGGTGTCTGTCTCTCCCACTTTAGTTGGAGCGGATTCGATGAAAAGGGTCCTTATGAAGGGTAAATAGAAGTTGACAAATCACGTTGTGGCTTTTACGCAGGTAAGAAAACGTTCTTGCTAGAACCCTAATTCAGCCACGTAAAACTTGCAACAACAATTAGAGGACGTCTAACTTGTTTTTGCAGCAAGTGCTTTGTGATATGATATGGCAAAAGTTGTGATGAATGATGAATGATCTATATGTGATGTATGATATGTTCATGCTATTGTAATAGGAATCACGACTTGCATGTCGATGAGTATGACAACCGGCAGGAGCCATAGGAGTTGTCTTTATTTTTTGTATGACCTGCGTGTCATTGAGAAACGCCATGTAAATTACTTTACTTTATTGCTAAACGCGTTAGCCATAGTAGTAGAAGTAATAGTTGGCGAGCAACTTCATGGAGACACGATGATGGAGATCATGGTGTCAAGCCGGCGACAAGATGATCATGGAGCCCCAAGATGGAGATCAAAGGAGCTATGTGATATTGGCCATATCATGTCATGTTTATTATTTGATTGCATGTGATGTTTATCATGTTTTGCATCTTGTTTACTTAGAACGACGGTAGTAAATAAGATGATCCATCATAATAATTTCAAGAAAGTGTTCCCCCTAACTGTGCACCGTTGCGACAGTTCGTTGTTTCGAAGCACCACGTGATGATCGGGTGTGATAGATTCTAACGTTCACATACAACGGGTGTAAGACAGATTTACACACGCAAAACACTTAGGTTGACTTGACGATCCTAGCATGTACAGACATGGCCTCGGAACACAGAAGACCGAAAGGTCGAGCATGAGTCGTATAGAAGATACGGTCAACATGAAGATGTTCACCGATGTTGACTAGTCCGTCTCACGTGATGATCGGACACGGCCTAGTTGACTCGGATAATGTAATACTTAGATGACTAGAAGAGGGATGTCTATCTAAGTGGGAGTTCATTAAATAATTTGATTAAATGAAATTTATTATCATGAACTTAGTCTAAAATATTTACAATATGTCTTGTAGATCAAATGGCCAACGTAGTCCTCAACTTCAACGCGTTTCTAGAGAAAACCAAGCTGAAAGACGATGGTAGCAACTATACGGACTAGGTCCGGAACCTGAGGATCATCCTCATAGCTGCCAAGAAAGATTATGTCCTACGAGCACCGCTGGGTGACGCACCTATTCTCCCTGCAGAACAAGACATTATGAACGCTTGGCAGTCACGCTGCGATGATTACTCCCTCGTTCAGTGCGGCATGCTTTACAGCTTAGAGCCGGGGCTCCAAAAGCGTTTTGAGAGACATGGAGCATATGAGATGTTCGAAGAGCTGAAAATGGTTTTCCAAGCTCATGCCCGGGTCGAGGGATATGAAGTCTCCGACAAATTCTTTAGCTGTAAGATGGAGGAAAATGGCTCTGTCAGTGAACACATACTCAAGATGTCTGGGTTGCACAACCGCTTGACTCAACTGGAAGTTAATCTCTCGGATGAAGCGGTCATTGACAGAATCCTCCAGTCGCTTCCACCTAGCTACAAGAGCTTTGTGATGAACTACAATATGCAGGGGATGGTAAAGACCATTCCTGAGGTATATGCTATGCTGAAATCAGCAGAGGTAGAAATCAAGAAGGAGCATCAAGTGTTGATTGTGAATAAAACCACTAAGTTCAAGAAGGGCAAGGGTAAAAAGAACTTCAAGAAGGACGGCAAGGAAGTTGCCGCGCCCGGTAAGCAAGTTGCCGGGAAGAAGCCAAAGAATGGACCCAAGCCCGAGACTGAGTGTTTTTATTGCAAGGGAAGTGGTCACTGGAAGCGGAACTGCCCCAAATACTTAGCGGACAATAAGGCCGGCAAAACAAAAGGTATATGTGATATACATGTAATTGATGTGTACCTTACCAGTACTCGTAGTAGCTCTTGGGTATTTGATACCGGTGCAGTTGCTCACATTTGTAACTCAAAGCAGGAGCTGCGGAATAAACGGAGACTGGCGAAGGACGAGGTGACGATGCGCGTCGGGAATGGTTCCAAGGACGATGTGATCACCGTCGGCACGCTACCTCTACATTTACCTACGGGATTAGTTTTAAACCTCAATAATTGTTATTTAGTGCCAAGTTTGAGCATGAACATTGTGTCTGGATCTCGTTTAATTCGAGATGGCTACTCATTTAAATCCGAGAATAATGGTTGTTCTATTTATATGAGAGATATGTTTTATGGTCATGCTCCGATGGTTAATGGTTTATTCTTAATGAATCTCGTACGTGATGATATACATATTCATAGTGTGAATACCAAAAGAGTTAAAGTTGATAACAATAGTCCCACATATTTGTGGCACTGCCGCCTTGGTCACATAGGTGTCAAATGCATGAAGAAGCTCCATTCAGATGGACTTTTAGAGTCTCTTGATTATGAATCATTTGACACGTGCGAACCATGCCTCATGGGTAAAATGACCAAGACTCCGTTCTCAGGAACAATGGAGCGAGCAACCAACTTATTGGAAATCATACATACCGATGTGTGCGGTCCAATGAGTGTTGAGGCTCGCGGTGGCTATCGTTATGTTCTCACCCTCACTGATGACTTGAGTAGATATGGGTATGTCTACTTAATTAAACACAAGTCTGAGACCTTTGAAAAGTTCAAGGAATTTCAGAGTGAGGTTGAAAATCAACGTGATAGAAAGATCAAGTATCTACGATCAGATCGTGGAGGAGAATACTTGAGTCACGAATTTGGCACACACTTAAGAAAATGTGGAATACTTTCACAACTCACGCCGCCTGGAACACCTCAGCGTAATGGTGTGTCCGAACATCGTAATCGCACTCTATTAGATATGGTGCGATCTATGATGTCTCTTACCGATTTACCGCTATCTTTTTGGGGCTATGCTTTAGAGACTGCCGCATTCACTTTAAATATGGCTCCGTCTAAATCCGTTGAGACGACACCGTATGAATTATGGTTTGGGAAGAAACCTAAGCTGTCATTTCTAAAAGTTTGGGGATGCGATGCTTATGTCAAGAAACTTCAACCTGAGAAGCTCGAACCCAAGTCGGAAAAATGCGTCTTCATAGGATACCCTAAAGAAACTGTTGGGTATACCTTCTACCTCAGATCCGAAGACAAGATCTTTGTTGCCAAGAATGGATCCTTTCTAGAGAAAGAGTTTCTCTCAAAAGAAGTAAGTGGGAGGAAAGTAGAACTTGATGAAGTGTTACCTCTTGAACCGGAAAATGGCGAAACTCAAGAAAACGTTCCTGAGGTGCCTGCACCGACTAGAGAGGAAATTAATGATGATGATCAAGATACTTCCAATCAAGCTCCTACTGAAATCCGAAGGTCCACAAGGACACGTTCCGCACCAGAGTGGTACGGCAACCCTGTCTTGGAAATCATGTTGTTAGACAACGGTGAACCTTCGAACTATGAGGAAGCAATGGCGGGCCCGGATTCCGACAAATGGCTAGAAGCCATGAAATCCGAGATAGGATCCATGTATGAAAATGAAGTATGGACTTTGACTGACTTGCCCGTTGAACGGCGAGCCATAGAAAATAAATGGATCTTTAAGAAGAAGACAGACGCGGATGGTAATGTGACCATCTATAAAGCTCGACTTGTCGCTAAGGGTTATCGACAAGTTCAAGGGGTTGACTACGATGAGACTTTCTCACCGGTAGCGAAGCTGAAGTCCGTCCGAATCATCTTAGCAATTGCCGCATTCTACGATTAAGAAATATGGCAAATGGACGTCAAAACGGCATTCCTTAATGGTTTCCTTAAGGAAGAATTGTATATGATGCAGCCGGAAGGTTTTGTCGATCCTAAGAATGCTGACAAGGTGTGCAAGCTCCAACGCTCGATTTATGGGCTGGTGCAAGCATCTCGGAGTTGGAACATTCGCTTTGATAAGATGATCAAAGCGTTTGGGTTTACACAGACTTATGGAGAAGCCTGCGTTTACAAGAAAGTGAGTGGGAGCTCTGCAGCATTTCTCATATTATATGTAGACGATATACTTTTGATGGGAAATGATATAGAACTCTTGGACAGCATTAAGGCCCACTTGAATAAGAGTTTTTCAATGAAGGACCTTGGAGAAGCTGCTTATATATTAGGCATCAAGATCTATAGAGATAGATCGAGACGCCTCATAGGTCTTTCACAAAGCACATACCTTGATAAGATATTGAAGAAGTTCAATATGGATCAATCTAAGAAAGGGTTCTTGCCTGTGTTACAAGGTGTGAAAATGAGCTCAGCTCAATGTCCGACCACGGCAGAAGATATAGAAGAGATGAGTGTCATCCCCTATGCCTCAGCCATAGGTTCTATTATGTATGCCATGCTGTGTACCAGACCTGATGTAAACCTTGTCGTACGTTTGGTAGGAAGGTACCAAAGTAATCCCGGCAAGGAACACTGGACAATGGTCAAGAATATCCTGAAGTACCTGAAAAGGACTAAGGAAATGTTTCTCGTTTATGGAGGTGACGAAGAGCTCGTCGTAAAGGGTTACGTCGATGCTAGCTTCGACACAGATCTAGATGACTCTAAGTCTCAAACCGGATACGTGTATATTTTGAATGGTGGGGCAGTAAGCTGGTGCAGTTGCAAGCAAAGCGTCGTGGCGGGATCTACATGTGAAGCGGAGTACATGGCAGCCTCGGAGACAGCACATGAAGCAATTTGGGTGAAGGAGTTCATCACCGACCTCAGAGTCATACCCAATGCGTCGGGGCCAATCAAACTCTTCTGTGACAACACTGGAGCTATTGCACTTGCCAAGGAGCCCAGGTTTCACAAGAAGACAAGGCACATCAAGCGTCGCTTCAACTCCATTCGTGAAAATGTTCAAGATGGAGACATAGAAATTTGTAAAGTGCACACGGATCTGAATGTCGCATATCCACTGAATAAACCTCTCCCTAAGGCAAAACATGATCAGCACCAGAACTCTATGGGTGTTCGATTCATCACAATGTAACTAGATTATTGACTCTAGTGCAAGTGGGAGACTGTTGGAAATATGCCCTAGAGGCAATAATAAAAGCATTATTATTATATTTCCTTATTCATGATAATTGTCTTTATTCGTGCTATAGTTGTGTTATCCGGAAATCGTAATACATGTGTGAATAACAGACAACAATATGTCCCTAGTGAGCCTCTAGTTGACTAGCTCGTTGATCGACAGATAGTCATGGTTTCCTGACTATGGACATTGGATGTCATTGATAACGAGATCACATCATTAGGAGAATGATGTGATGGACAAGACCCAATCCTAAACATAGCATAAGATCGCATAGTTCGTTTGCTAGAGTTTTCCAATGTCAAGTATCCTTTCCTTAGACCATGAGATCGTGTAACTCCCGGATACCGTAGGAGTGCTTTGGGTGTGCCAAACGTCACAACGTAACTGGGTGACTATAAAGGTATACTACGGGTATCTCCGAAAGTGTCTGTTGGGTTGACATGGATCGAGACTGGGATTTGTCACTCCGCTTGACGGAGAGGTATCACCGGGCCCTCTCGGTAATGCATCATCATAATGAGCTCAATGTGATCAAAGTGTTTGATCACGGGATCATGCATTACGGTACGAGAAAAGTGACTTGCCAGTAACGAGATTGAACGAGGTATTGGGATACCGACGATCGAATCTCGGGCAAGTAAAATACCGATTGACAAAGGGAATCGTATACGGGATTAATTGAATCCTCGACATCGTGGTTCATCCGATGAGATCATCGTGGAGCATGTGGGAGCCAACATGGGTATCCAGATCCCACTGTTGGTTATTTCCCGAGAGCCGTCTCGGTCATGTCTGCATGTCTCCCGAACCCGTAGGGTCTACACACTTAAGGTTCGGTGATGCTAGGGTTGTGAAGATATGTATATGCGGTAACCCGAATGTTGTTCGGAGTCCCGGATGAGATCCCGGACGTCACGGGGAGTTCTGGAATGGTCCGGAGGTAAAGAATTATATATAGGAAGTGCTGTTTTGGCCATCGGGACAAGTTTTGGGGTTATCGGTATTGTACCGGGACCACCGGAGGGTCCCGGGGGGTCCACCGGGTGGGGATACCTGCCTCGAGGGGCCACATGGGCTCTAGGGGGTGCGCCTTGGCCTTCTTGGGCCAAGGGGAACCAGCCCCAAGAGGCCCATGCGCCTAGGGTTCCAAAGGGGAAGAGTCCCACTTGTGGAAGGCACCTCCTAGGTGCCTTGGGGGGGAGGGAAACCTCCCCTTGGCCGCCGCCCCAAGGAGATTGGATCTCCTAGGGCCGGCGCCCCCCCCTTGGCACTTCTATATAAAGGGGGGAGGGGAGGGGGCAGCCGAACCCCTGGTCATTGGCGCCTCCCTCTCCCTCTCCAACATCTTCTCCTCCTCCATTGAGCACGGCGAAGCCCTGCCGGAGAACTGTAGTTCCACCATCACCACGCCGTCGTGCTGCTGCTGGAGCCTTCTTCCCCAACCTCTCCTTTGCCTTGCTGGATCAAGAAGAAGGAGACGTTATGCTGACCGTACGTGTGTTGAACGCGGAGGTGCCGTGCTTTCGGTGCTAGGATCTCCGGTGATTTGGATCACGGTGTGTACGACTACTTCATCCCCGTTCGTTGAACGCTTCCGCTCGCGATCTACAAAGTGGTATGTAGATGCAATCTCTCTCTCCCATGACTCGTTGCTAGATGAACTCATAGATGGATCTTGGTGAAACCGTAGGAAAAATTTTAATTTTCTGCAACGTTCCCCAACAGGAGGGCCACAAGGCTTGGGCAATGCCTTGCATCACCCGCCAAACTCGCTCGTGTAGTTGCGAGAGCTCAGGAAGAAGGTCACCTGTAGAACCGGGCATCTCCTCTGCAGGACGACCTGTTAGCATACCTACAGACATTACTCTGTTAGTCGACTTCCTCGCCGAACTCCTTTTTTCAAAGTTCGTTCAAGCACTTACTAAATGTGTCGCGTCGAAGCTGCTGATTCTCCTTAACAGAGTCCGATAGCTGGGCACAAACATCTTTCAGTTCAACACCCAGCTTGGTGTTGGCATCCTGAAGATCATTCTTCTCCTGCCTCACCTTTGTTAGCACGCTCTCGCCATCCTTTAGCCGGCGTAGGAGTTGTTGCTTGTCCGGATCTAGTCTAGCGCCATCTGCAATTTCATTTGTCAGATTTGCACATATGCCGCACTTCACACTTATCTTTTTTAAGCATATATTACCAGAGGGGCTCTCCTCGGGCCCCCCTGTCGCGGCCAGTGCGGCCTCAAGTTGGGCTTGGCACTCTTTTAACTCCTGGGACAATTGGGTATTCTTCTCTGAAAGAACCTGCACATTACATGATCCTTAAATCAGTTATTCTCACTGCTTCAAGTCTCGGGGGCTACTGGTATATATAACCATTAAAATTTTCTCACCCGTATGTCTTTTACATATTGCTTCGTGGCTCTGGCTAGACCATTCTGAGCGGCACGGAGATATGCATCTCCCGAACTGAAGGCATCCAACGCCTCTCTGGTGAAACAGGCATCGCGAAGAACTGTCCGGCGACGCCTGTGGTTCATGGCACTCTCCACCTCGGAATGGGTGGCAGACAGGCTGTCCGCGTCCTCTGTTGGAGGAGCGTCCGGTGCGCGCCTTGTGTTCGCCTCCGTCTCCGGTCCAGGCTTTGGAGCTTGGCTGGTGGAGGCGCGATTGGCAACCTCTCCGGATATAGTCTGGCAAGGTCTCTTTGTACTGAACAGGGCACAAGTGTTAATATGCCTTGAAGGAATAACACCTGGGAATAAGAAGGCACGCTATACCTTCGCGCCGGAGCCTCAGTCCGGACTTCACTTCTTTTCATCCCACGGGGCCCCGCTGCCCCTTGTTGGCTAGTCGCCACGGGCTCGGCCTCCCGCCTCGAGAATCTCCTCTGCAAAATACGGTTGTTGTCAGGAAACTGAAAACACGCAAGGATGAATTCCTTTTCGAGGTGTTGTGACTCCGGTCTCAGTTACCTGGGAGGCCGGGAGTAGCCCTGGGTAATCGGCCGTAATGGCCACCAGGGCATTGTCCCTGCTCAGCTGGTAAAACACCCCGTCAATCAGCTCCACGGACAGGTCCGGATCCTCTTCGGAGGCCGGATCGAGGGACCGTTCAGGATCCTCAGGCTGCTGGGGAAGGCTGTTTATTTCCTTTACTTCCTGGCGCAGTTCCTGCGTTGAAGTCATCAGACTAAATAACTAATGATGGGAATATAAAACGGATGGGCAAGTAAAATTGTCCACTTACCCAACTCGGAGGATTGTACATAGTAAATCCACCCTGAGGGTTGATGCGGAGAAATTCCTCCTCTTCTCCCTTGTACAAAGCGGACAAGATCTTTCTTAGAGCGGCAGCCGAGTCCGGCCCCTTGCGGCCATGACGGGTGGCGTCATCCTCCCCGTTAAAATCCCACATGGGGTGGCCTCTATATTGAAGCGGTTGCACCCCCCGCATGATGCATACGACCATGACTCTGATCATGGTTAGTCCGGAATGAGCTAGCAATCTTATCCGGCCCATCAGGTAAGGGACGTCCTTGTCGCTTTCTTTCTGAGAGCTCCGCGGACGCCAGCTTAGGCGCTTCTTCAGGGGAGCACTGTCGAACTCAGGGAGGCCGATCCGAACAGGATCCGACAGCGGGACATCCTCTATATAAAACCATTCCGAAGGCTAGTCCTCGGACGCCTTCTTTGGGGTTCCGGATAAATATCCGGTCCCGGCGATGCGCCACACTTCGGCTCCGCCCACTTGATATATTAGCCCCTCCTAAGAGTGGGGCACCAGGCAGAATAGCCTCTTCCACAGCGCGAAGTGGGCCTCAACACCCAAGAACAAACCGCAAAGGGCTACGAAGCCCGCGATATGCAATATAGAGGCAGGCGTGAGGTTGTGTAGCTGGAGGCCATAGAACTCCAGAAGCCCCCGGAGAAACGGATGAATTGGAAATCCGAGTCCTCTTATTAGATATGGGACAAGGCATACCCGCTCTCCTTTGGAGGGATTGGGGGCGCTCTTCGCTTACTCTCCACCATTGTAGATGGCAAGTCCGGCTCGAACCGGGACCATATAGGCCAGGGGGAGGAATCCCTTGGTCTGGAGCGAGACTAGCTCGCTATGCGGGATGGAGCATCTCTCCCAGTCTCCAGGCTTAGGATTGGAAGGGCGAGAGGAGGAGTTGCTACGGCTGGCCGTGGTGGAATGGACCTTTGTTGGATGCGCTCCGATGAATACTCGCGGAAGGGAGAAGGTGTGGTTTGGATCTAAATCCCCATCCCTTTAAATAGGCGGCTCGTTCACGTGGCTAGGGGTGTGAATGTAAAAACACCCAGACTTTTCGTATTCATTTGACACGTGGAGGGCAGCCATTATTGGGCGTAGAAGCCAAGGAGCGCTACATTCACAAGAAACATGACATTATTCAACAGGTACACGGAATCTGGAAGAGAACCCGCCTTGCAATGCCGAAGACAATCTGCACGCCGGACTCGTCGCCATTGAAGTCTGGTTCGGGGGCTACTGAGGGAGTCCTGGATTAGGGGGTGTCCAGATAGCCGGACTATACCTTCAGCCGGACTCCTGGGCTATGAAGATACAAGATTGAAGACTTCGTCCCGTGTCCGGAAGGGACTTTCCTTGGCGTGGAAGGCAAGCTTGGCGATGCGGATATTTAGATCTCCTACCATTATAACCGACTTTGTGTAACCCTAACCCTCTCCGGTGTCTATATAAACTGGAGGGCTTTAGTCCGTAGGACAATATACAACAATCATACCATAGGCTAGCTTCTAGGGTTTAGCCTCCTCGATCTCGTGGTAGATCTACTCTTGTACTACCCATATCATCAATGTTAATCAAGCAGGACATAGGGTTTTACCTCCATCGAGAGGGCCCGAACCTGGGTAAAACTTGTGTCCCTTGTCTCCTGTTACCATCCGCCTAGACGCACAGTTCGGAACCCCCTACCCGAGATCCGCCGGTTTTGACCCCGACAGACCTAGATAGACGATGTGCGTGAGAGAGTATACAATGTGAATAGGTCGAATTGGGCTCAAACATGGTGATATATCGTTTTTGGCCGAGAAAGAGCGAGGTCAATCGAGACATACGGGGAGAGAGAGAGAGAGAGAGAGAGAGAGAGATTGAGTGAGCGTGGCCCACCATGAGGTCGAAAGAGTGATGGCGGCTTGGATGGACTGACCTAGATAGACAATCTGCGTGAGAGAGTATAGAGTGTGTCGATCGAGGCCCGAACAGGGAGATATATCATTTGTGTGTTAAAGAAAACGAGGTTAAACGAGACTCGGATAAAGAGAGCGAGATTGAGCGAGTGTGGCCCGCCATGCGGAAGAAAGAGTGAGACAATCTCGAGGGAGTGACCTAATATACAACGTGCGTGCGTGCGCATGCACGAGAGGTTGGGGTGCTAGATAGGCAATGCATGTATTTAGCGCGAGAGGGTGAGAGGGACAGGGGGGAGAGAGCGCGGCATGGGGTGCAATGGCGGGTGTGTGTGAGGTAAATGCATTTGGTAACCGAGTGGAAAAAGGGGCTGTGTAGTTGAGAGACTTAGAGATCGAAACATGGAGAGAAAGAATGAACGTGTGTTGGAAACCGATAGCTTCCTAAGGTGGTTAGGAGAGGAAGATTGACCGATACAGAAGTATGTAGCGTTTGTGCGGGGGGGGGGGGGGGAGTGGCTAAAAACAACATTTGAATGTACATAGTACGAGACTTAATATCGATGTTTTAATTCGGTGTACATTGTAAGATTTGAACCGAGGACCAGGCATACGGGTAATTATTTTGAATTCGTGCCATACTAAGTTTGGAAAAGTTCACATTGACTCAGTTTGTTGTGCTATTTTGTAGGTCATATGTTTGAATCCATCCAAAAGTTTTCTCACTACCATGGTGTTCATCATATACATATGCATTTGTATTAAAAAAGTAGCGTGGATACAGTGAAATGTGAAATCCACGTTAGAATTGGAGATCGCTACGTGAACACACTCTAATTCAAATAACTAACTACGTGACACACACTCTAATTCAAATAACCAATTATGTGAGACACACTCTAATCCACGTTAGCGTGGGTACCGTTTTGATTTTTTTCAAATAACTCATTAATTAATTTATAGTACTCCCTCTGTTCACTTTTATAAGACCTTGAAGACATTTCAGACAATGTGCAAAACAGTTCATTTTAAGTTGTTTGAAACGACTTACAAAAGTGAACGGATGGAGTATCTCGTTTCGAATGACTAATTATTGCAAGGAAAACACGGGCATGGTAATACATACAGATTCGTTTGCAAATGAAAGAAGATTCGTTTACATTCTCAAATGTAGGCGCATCAGGCAAACCAGGATCGTGTCGGGGTGGTCGCTGCTTCGGTTTCTTAAAGGCAACTGCCTTTGCGTCACTGACATGTGGGCCAGCCACCTGTTGGGCCCATATGTCATGGACACAAAGGCAGGTGTCTTAAGGCACCAAAGCATAGTCCTGGCGGGGTGGTCGCGTGTGTCGGACGAACGCGTAGCACCCAGCCACCCACCCCCTCCCCCCCAAAAAAAGGAAGACGACAATATAAGTTCGTGCTTCCACGTTTCGGACTAAAATATCTGGCGGCCCCAATTCCAGCCCTGCAAAATCTCTCTTCTCCACCGTCCCCTTCTGCACCCAGATTGCTCAAATCCCTAATTCGTCGCCAACCCTTGAATCGCCCCTCGTCTCGTCTCTTTCCCCACCGTTCCCCACCTCTGTGCCGGAGGACGACGACGAAGACGGCGGTCGCGCTTCACCACCGCACCGGAGCTACCTCATCTACGCCCTCGTCCACCGCACCGGGTGGTCCACCGACAACGTCGGCCGCCGCAACCAACGTGCCTCACAGACACCGAGTTCCACCGCATCAGGTGCGCTTCACCGACGCCGTCTCCTAGCTCACCGGGGCTACTTCACCGAGCACGTCATTGCACCTCCACCCCCCGAGGCCGTTGAGGCTTCACCAACGGTCTCGTCCACCGCATCATAGCTGTGACGCCCCAAGACCAACGCTTCAGACGCCTTTCATGTATTTCGTTGTCGCCGTGTGATTTATTTATTTGTCGCATTCATCATCGCATCATCCACATTGCTTCCGCATGTTTTTCATAAACCTCTTAGTTCTTTCGTAGTTGCCGTGTCTCTCCGTTAACCATTCCAAGACCAACAGAGCCCGAGTCCTGCAGCTGCCTTCGTCCGCGAGCACCCGAGGCCCCGTCCTCCCGAGCACACCTGTGGGTTCAGGTCCGAACCCCGCCGTCCTCGTCTTCTCGCGCGGCCAGCCGGCTCGACGGCGACCTCCAGGACCACCGCCGCGCCCTGCTTCTTCTTCCTCCTTAAGGAGATGCCCCTCGCCTCGAGCACCAACGCTCCAAGGCCGTCTTCTGCAGTTTCGTCGCCGGAGCTCCTCACCACCAGCAGGTCGCCGCACCTCTCCTACGTCGCCTCCTTCCTATCGATCTCTCTTGCCCGACCCCCCTCTGCCTCTCTATTCGAGCAGGAGCCCCACGACGTCGCCATGGATGGCTGCAGCCCGAGCTCGCGTCCGTCACCGCAACAGAGCCACCACCGCATCTCCACGGATCCGTCGGGTCCCGGCCATCCCCGTCGTTGCCGGACCTCCTCAGCTCGCCGGATCCGCGTCGTCCGCCTCCCTCCGCCTCGCCAAGTCCCACGACCCGCCATGGCCGACGCCTCAAGCTTGCCTCCGTTGGGTCCGCGCCCACGCCCTGTTTCTGGACGCCTCCGCCCAGGTCCGCCCATTCCAAGTGCTCCCCGCTGTTGCCGTTGAACGTCGCCGCCGGGAGCCCCGCTTCAAGTCCCTGCCTTGACTGCTGCCCTTCTGCAGAGCCTCGTCGCCAGGGAGCCGTCGCCCTGCCAAGTCCCACGTCCCGCCTCTGCTTGCCTGCTTCGCCAGCGCCAAGTGCGTTGACCGCGCCAAGCCAGCGCCCAGCCTCTGCTTCGTCTCGACCCTCCTGTCGCTCGCGTGGACCTCCTCTCCCACCTACTAGATCCAGCCTGCCTTGGCCTCTCCATCGATCTGGGCTTGGCCCATGGTGAGCGCCCCAGCGCCCAGCAGTTACGACACGTTCATGTTTTGTTTTCTGTTGCTGCGAATTTAGCTAATTTTCCGGAGTGTCAGTTTTGCAGAAAAACCCTCTTTGTTCATGCATCAATAATTCACAAATCGTGCATCGGATTAAAATGTCTTAAATATGTAAAATGCCCAGGAATTTGTGTAAATATGCCACTTTCATCTATGTTAAAAATGTTTAACATGATGTTTGTGTTTATTTTGCATAATGCCATGTTAAAATGATTTATTTCATAACTATTAACCGTGACTCGGTTTTTAATAAACTTTATACGTAAATGGGGTAGAAAGATGCCTAGTTTAACATCGTGCACTCATCTTGCATGTTTAACAACTATAAAATATGCTTTAGGACAGAACAGTACCAAACCTAAGATATGCACATGAGGATTTTCTGGAATTGTTGTTTCTTATTTCCGACCTCATTTAAATTTGCCTAGATAGGTAGTTTTCATATGTTTCACCTCTTGCCATGTTTAACAACATTTAATATTGTTGTGTACATAAACGAGAGAAAACTAAATAATTAAATGTGGTGTTTCGTCAATATGCAACTCGTTGCATATTGAGCTCCACTTAATTTGTAGTATTGTTTGTGCATATTGCCATGCCATGCTTCATTAAACCGGACATGCATCATACTTGGTTGTGCATCATGCCATGCTTATGTGATGGTTGTTTACTATGTTGTTTGCTTCTTTCCGGGTTGCTTCTCTTGTTAGCTTCGGGTTCGTTCCGGAGTTGTGAGGATTCGTTCGACTACGTTCGTTTGTCTTCTTCATGGACTCGTTCTTCTTCCTTGCGGGATCTCAGGCAAGATGACCATACCCTCAAAATCACTTCTATCTTTGCTTGCTAGTTGCTTGCTCTTTTGCTATGCTGCGATACCTACCACTTGCTATATCATGCTTCCTATGTTGCCATGTCAAGCCTCCAATCATCCTTTCCTAGCAAACCGTTGTTTGGCTATGTTACCGCTTTGCTTAGCCCCACTTATAGCGGTGTTAGTTGCAGGTAAAGTTAAAGTCTGTTCCATGTTGGAACATGGATATGTTGGGATATCACAATATCTCTTATTTAATAAATGCATCTATATACTTGGTAAAGGGTGGAAGGCTCGGCCTTATGCCTCGTGTTTTGTTCCACTCTTGCCGCCCTAGTTTCCGTCATACCGGTGTTATGTTCCTTGATTTGCGTTTCTTACACGGTTGGGTGATTTATGGGACCCCCTTGACAGTTCGCTTTGAATAAAAATCCTCCAGCAAGGCCCAACCTTGGTTTTACCATTTGCCTACCACATACACCTTTTCCCTTGGGTTTTCGCGAGCCCGAGGGTCATCTTTATTTTAGCTCCCCGGGCCAGTGCTCTTCCGAGTGTTGGTCCGAACCGAGCCGCCTGCGGGGCCACCTCGGGGAAACTCGATGCCTGGTTTTACTCATAGCCTGTCTCATCCGGTGTGCCCTGAGAATGAGATATGTGCAGCTCCTATCGGGATTTGTCGGCACATTCGGGTGGTCTTGCTGGTCTTGTTTTACCATTGTCAAAATGTCTTGTAGCCGGGATTCCGAGACTAATCGGGTCTTCCCGGTAGAAGGAATATCCTTCGTTGACCGTGAGAGCTTATAATGGGCTAAGTTGGGACACCCCAGCAGGGTATTATCTTTCGAAAGCCGTGCCCGCGGTTATGAGGCAGATGGGAATTTGTTAATGTCCGGTTGCAGAGAACTTGTCACTTGACTTAATTAAAACACATCAACCGCGCGTGTAACCGTGATGGTCTCTTCTCGGCGGAGTCCGGGAAGTGAACACGGTTTGAGTTATGCATGATCGTAAGTAGTTTCAAGATCACTTCTTGATCACTTCTAGCTTCACGACCGTGCTTCGCCTCTCTTCTCGCTCTCTTTTGCGTATGTTAGCCACCATATATGCTTAGTGCTTGCCTCAGCTCCACCTCATTACCCCCTTCCCTCCTATAAGCTTAAATAGTCTTGATCTCACGGGTGTGAGATTGCTGAGTCCTCGTGACTCACAGATTCTACCAAAACAGTTGCAGGTGCCGACGATGCCAGTGCAGATGACGCAACCGAGCTCAAGTGGGAGTTCGACGAGGAACGTGGCCGTTACTATGTTTCCTTTCCTGATGATCAGTAGTGGAGCCCAGTTGGGAGGATCGGGGATCTAGCATTTGGGGTTGTCTTCTTTATTTTGGTTCCGTAGTCGGACCTTCATTGTACTATGTATGATGATTGTTTAAGTTATGTATTGTGTGAAGTGGCGATTGTAAGCCAACTCTTTATCCCATTCTTGTTCATTACATGGGATTGTGTGAAGATGACCTTTCTTGCGACAAAACCACCATGCGGTTATGCCTCTAAGTCGTGCCTCGACACGTGGGAGATATAGCCGCATCGTGGGTGTTACAGTAGCGCTCCGCTGCCACTCAAGATCTGCATCCGTGCGCGGCTAGCCAACGCCAACGCATCACCCTCAACGGCTCTGAAGTGACCCACACTCTAGCTAGGCGAGCATGCCCAAACGCCGGCCCGAACTAGGTATCCACACATCACTCCCTTGTGCACTGTTCCGACGATGTTTGGATATCCTTTCACTGCTCTCTTAGCTTACACGCCTATGCAACTCTGATCTTAACTCTTATTTCTTCTGGAGATATCATCTGAAACAAGCAAATCCATATTTTAGCGAAGCATGACGGCGCTACGGGATCCGGTACACATCTTGCACACCCGTATAACCTTGTAAGTATTTGTCCTCCGGTACAACATCAAGGTCGATTCCTCTTATTTGATCAACCATTCGCCGTGTCAAAAATGCAGAGGGGGATGCAAGGAGCACAAGGCCTGCACATCCAAGCAAGTGGTAACATGGACTTGTACATGGAACATCCTAAGCGCAAGCAGAGCTGCAGTGAGCCTGTACAACGAGCTAGCGTAAGTCCCTGCATTTCATTTAATTCGTACTGGCATTCGTGTATGATTTGTGTGCAGTGGCTGATCCACGAATTCAAGTTACCAGGGGCAAACATTTAACTTAAAAAATACGAAGGCACCTGCACTCTAGAAATCAACATAACTTGAGAAATGTGAAGCTACATGCACTTTGAAAACCAGCTAATGATCCAAAGTAGTTCAAATTATAAACACTAAATGATGCAAGCACCAAAAAACACAAAATGCAAAATGGTGTACAAGGACTACAAACATGGTCTGTACCTGCTTGAATTATTCGTTCTCTGGCTGAAAATATCAAAGTGTAATTGCACGTATAACCAGTGCGCAAACTGCATATCAATATATCTATCCTGCACAAGTATGCCAATAGTTTCAAATAACAGATTAGAAAAGTATTTATGCTATGTTGTCATGATACGGGGACTTTCTGGTAGATGGCCTCGATGTTTCCTCAAGCTATGAAAATGCACTATAATTTGCTTGTCATCAATGCCTGCAAATCTCTGTCTCTCTCAACATAGTAGATCATCATTAGACACTAAATCCTTCAATGAGCTTGCAAAATGCTTGCATTAGATCCCTCATTAGACACTATATGTTCATCACCGGGAGCATGTAAAATGTTTGCATCAAATCCTTCATTAGCAGTCTGTTCATTAGACACTTCAGGCTCTAGAACAACATGAGCTTGTATGTTTGCACCGGAAACTTGATTAGATACATCGGATTCAGTCAGTTCACTATTGATTGGGGGAGTTATAAAATAAGTAGAAATTGGTTTCATTTTCTCATAGATTCCCTACATACAAGCAGTTTTACAACACTGTCAGGTTTAACTATTGGCCAGAAATTGAAGAGTTGAATTAGATATAATCAGGGATGTGATGTACCTGCCCGTTGCGCATGCTACTCTTGCGATTAGCGACTGTCCGTTTGCGCAAGATCGATGACATGCCCGTGCTGCCGCCGCTGCCTCCCACGCAGGCTACACCCAGGGTTGGATCTTCATCTTCTTGTCCTTCCGTTCACTTGAAGCCCGGCGACCTCCCTCCAACGAGGGCGCGAGGAAGTGTTGTGTCGGTCTGTCCAGCGGCAACTAGGTTAGGAGCGAACCAGACTAGAGGCTAGAGCGAATGAATTGGGATTTTTCCTGCTGTCGATTAATATGGGAGGCGCTCGTTTGGGCCGCGAGCCTACTATAGTGCCTGCCTTGCACTTATGTTATTGGCCCATCCAAATTGAAACATTTTTCTTCATTTTTTACATTGCCTGCTCGTGCGTTGGGACGAACAAAACTAGCGTGGGCCAACCTGGACGACTCAAACTAGGTGCACACTTTCCAGCCACCTGAGGCAGCCGCCCATACCAGCCCCTATGGTGGCGTTGCCCCTTTTTGCGTGTATGATTGGATAGTGAAAAATATTCCAGTGGCGCTTTTGATTTACTCACATAATGGTTGAATTGCTTGTTTCTATGAACTGAGTTCGCCAATAATGTGAAGGATGCCAGTCTTTTCATCCTATTGTAGATTGCTTAGATCTCGATATGCCAAAAGTAATCACATGAAATATAAAGTAAAAGCCAGTGTGATGTGCTTGGCTACAACTAGTCTGACTACACGTCCTCATATAACATATCAAGGACGCACCATCTTACCAGATTAACCATTCGACTTACCCATGCAGTGTGGGAAGAAAGAAGTATTGCGACTGCGTATCCAAGCAATTGATGCCATGGACTCCTTCGTACAACCATGTAAGAGAAAAAGAAGTTGCAGTGTGCCTGTACAATGAACTAGCGTAAGTTCAGTTACCTGCTTCTCGGAATTTTAGTTCGCCACTTATTGCAAAATTGTTCAATTACGTTGCTTGGCTTAATTTAGTTTGCTACTGATTACATAATGGCACAACCTGTTAATTATATTGTAGACTGCGCCTATCTATGTGTTTGATACTTACTGTTAAGAATTACCTGTTTGCCTTAACTTAAATATCTACTTGTTTGTTTAACTGCTTTGTTGCTGCAGCAACAGGTTACAATGATGTTAATAACTACTTTTCAGCATCCAATTGAAACTCTTTAATTCCTTGTTTGTTTAACTGGTTTGCTGTTATAACTCCCAGTTGAGATGTTTTGCTAACTTCAACTTTTCTGAATCCAATCGGAACTTTAATGGCAAAACAGGTTAGCCCAAGATCAAAGAGCGAGGTCCCCATGGACGTTGCATCATCCCACAGCAGTGGCACCGGCCCAATCGTGCATTATGAATTGCCAACTGCTGATGCTCTAGAGGCTAAACTAGTGGTAGAAAGAGATTCTGCTTCTGCACTTAGAGATGAAGTTGACATGTTGACGAAGCAAACATCACAATCACAAGCAGTACTCAAGACAACCATTAAATATTTGGTGGATTTCAAAACGAAGCAAGCTGAGACTGACCAGATTGTTAAGGTCCTGAAGGAAAAAAGGATATTAAATTCCTATTTGGTAAATCATAGGTGAAATGTTCTTTCCATAGTTGAATAACGTTTGTGTTGTCTGTTCATGTAATCAATCAAACCATTTGTTTTAGAGATCATGTAATAATTGTTTTTTGTTTTTTTGTTTGTAATTTTATTTGAGCACAAGTCTGTATTAATTGATAAGACTCGGAGACATTTCATTTGGATTGCTGTGCCAGACCTACAAATATGCCAATCGGGCTGAATGTGCATTCAGCAATACTAGTATAGATGGACCATAAGTGGCACGCATCGGAAATGGCCAAGATGCTGGCTAAAAAAAGGATGTTGTTGTAGCCAAAAAAAGTGCAGCGGCCTGGCTTATGTATGTTAGTTGATATTATTGATCCATATACTCTATAAGTGTTTATATGTCTGTTAGTTCCGTACATTCTTGGTTGATTTACTTGGTATTTGAATCTTGATACATCGCTTGTGTACATACCTAAATGGGAGTACACATTATGCTGCGTGTGACATTTGAGTTGGACATGAAGTGTTCCAAATATTCGAATTCACCTTAAACTGGATTCTAGTTTCTGAATTTGAGTATCGAGATTTGTAAACCATATTCATATATGGCAGTGGAATACATCTTTGTCGTCCTTTTGAAGATATATAAAAACACACAGAATGATTTATAAAGATTCATATAGGAATACAAAATGGATTCGAATTTAGTTGCCAGGGTAAACGTGGATGCTTATTGTCCCAAAATTCGAAAGAAACAGCAAAATGTCCACTCCCACATCGGCTGCCCGAAGCCAAGTGTTTGGGAGATGGAAATTACTGTCTACCCATTACACGGACAATCCATCGGCCCGATTTCCGCTGCTCTAAATATGGGTAGGTTAGTAACTTCAATTAGACGTGACACGACCGCCTCTGAGCCCATTCCGACACGGTGGGCATCAAACATGGGCGGCAAAACTCATTTGATTCAAGCTCATCCGAAAGACCTCTGTTTCTCCCTCCATTCCCCATTCATACACGGTGGGCGGCAAAACAAACTCTCCTCGTCTGAAATAGATGTAGGCTAATATTTTAAATAGGGGCATATGTGTAACTTCCATCAGACGTGACACAACCGCCCTACCTGTCAGCCCCGTTCATACACAATGGGCGCCAACCGTGGGCGGCAAAGCACCCTCTCCTCGCCTGAAATAGTTACCGGAAAATATTTGGGAGATGCGAGATTACCGTCCTATCCCCAACCGACGAGACGTCCAAATTTGAAACGAGGGATAAGTTCGTAACTTTCCCATATTTCAGATAGGCGCGTCCCAAAAACATGAATCCCCGTACCTCTCCCTCCATTTTCCCATTCATACACCGTCCATGCTAGAACACCCCATTCCCACACCAGCCTCCGCCCGCCACCCCATCCATCGCCACCATCCTCCACATCCATCGCCACCATCCTCCACCATGCCGGAGCGCCTACCATGACCGCGTCGTCCACTACTAGAGATGGACATTTCTCATCCACGGCGACAGACCAATAGCCTTCCATCGCGTCCTCTCGCTTCATCGGCGTCGTCGTCCTCTTTGCCGGGGCCGCTCACACGACCTTATCTTCCACCGCAACGGGACTTATCCCCCGATGCACTCGTCTACCATCGCAGATCTGCTTCAACGCCACCGACAGCCATCGCACCCCCGATGCCTACACGGCGCCGCAAGAGAGGTGGTATTTCATATCTCCTCAACTTTTTGATCTCAACCAGAAAATAGATCTTAACTTGGTTACTCTACTTTCTTTTCAGCTCTTAGAATTTAGTTCTTAGTTTGAAGCAAACAATGGATGCTAAATATCATTTCTCCGGTTTGTAGCTTCAAATCTGCCATGGCACAACCATAATACGGTTTAATTGATCATGCTTAGGGTTTAATTGATCATGTTGGTTCCATGGTGGTTTCTTTAATAGAAATCAGAGGGGAAACCCTCTTTTGCTAAAAAATATATGCTTAGAGTTTCCCCCTTTTATGATCACTATACGATCAGAATACATGCTTCGTGTCATAATAACACTGCTCCACCCATCAAGCTAAACAAGCTTAGTTGTTCAAATACGAATCTGATATTATTAAAACAGAGTTGTTTAATTGGTCAGCTAAATGTTCCTAAATTAGTTTAGAAAACGCATGTTCACCGCTCGGGTGTGTATCTCTGTGTGTGGTCTGGTCAGCACGGTTGGGGAGGTGAACTTTGCATATGCAGGGGTTTATGGGGAGACACTCTCCGAGTTGAAACCGCAATGCATTCCATAGATAATCTAACTACTTTTTTATGTTTTCATGAATCTCAGATTCTGAACAACATCATAATGATTATGAGCTTGCGCGCATGAAAAGAATAAAGCAGAACAATGCCATGGCTGTCAAACTTGGCATTAAGGGACTGAAATCAAGACTGGATGCAATGCAATGCAAACACTCTCCACCTACAGATTCATGCTCAGAATATGATCCTAACAGTGATTCTGAGCTAGAGGGAGACCTAAGTCAATGTAGCTTCCTAGTGGAGGAGTCAGAGGAAGATGCCCTATCTTATTCACCCATCAAGGTACTTGCTCTAACTTTCCAAGGTTACGTTGCTCGCACATATCTTACAACTGATGCTTTGCATTGCTTCTACTTTGTTGAACTGCCATTAGCTTAGTTTACACATCGTGTATGTGAATACGCCATGCCTATCCATTTTCAGTACATATTCCATCTGTCATCATACCATATTTATCCATTCAAATGTTGTTCTTGTGTATCAGACGTTCAAAAGGAAGAGGGTGATTGCTGATCATGGAGGAGCATAAGCAAAGTATTTGGAAAAGGTAGTGGCACCTGATAAATCAAATAGCCCATTAGGTGTAGTTGCAATATCACCTGACCCACAAAATACCCCAACTCTAGCAGACTCTAGCCCTACTACACTGGTCATTTCTGATGCCCCAACTCAGCAGACCTCAACTGCAGCAAATAGTATGATTATGCCAGTTGACATAGCACTAGCTGTACAACGCAAAACCCCCATTCCAGCAAAGAGTACACCAAATCCAGTTGCCAAATCCCTTTTTGAACCAGAGAGAGCCCCAATTGCAGCAAATAGGACCCCTGTTCCATTTCTTCCCAGTTTAGAAGACGAAGCTTATGTTGTTGTCAGGAACTTTGTGCGCATCTTCCCTTCATGGAATGATTATACCGCGGACACGGAAGAATTTCCAGTCTTCCTTCGCAACTTACGCGTAAGTAACGTACTAATGTTATTCATGGTCATTACTGCATATGTTTCTGCTGAAGAAAGACACAAGATTTCATTCTTTTAAATAGGCGAGGCGCAAACTGGATTGTGATGATGAGCAAGGGTTGGTTGCGCTTTCCAAGCACTCGTTGATGAAGTATCGTTTGTACCTGAGGCAAGCGCACTTCGATGGCAAGCCTCTAAATGAAATTTCTGTAAAGTCTCTGGTGCTACATTTATCCGACGGTGACTGGAATAATCTTGTTACACATTGGTCTCGGCTGCAGCGTAAGGTACTGTGTATGATATCACATCACAATTTGAACTACATTTCTGCATTCGCCTTAATGTCTCACTTGTACGAAAACTGTTAGCAGAAGAACATTCGTTCTCAAGGGACCACAGAATCTCGCAACTATACTGCACACTGCATTGCTCTTGTGAGTACCTCTTGCCCTGTATGACCGTACTTACTTTCATAGCTGTTTGATTATGTAGCATCACTGCACATGTTAGCCTCGTAATCGTCCATTTGGTGGACATTATAATATTCGTATGGACTCTTACATAAATTTAGAATCAACCCAATGCTTTTGAAGAGGTTTAGCTCTGCAGTCCTCTTGTAAGGACTGAACGTGGTCTATCACTGTACTTACATTAACAGCTACTCCCTCCATCCCATAATATAAGAACGCTTTGTACAGTACACTAGTGTTCAAAACACTCTTGTATTATGGGAAGAGGGATTGGTTCATTTTGTAGCATTCTGCATCTTATCTCCCTCGCCCACCATTTACTAAAAAAGATCAGATCTATATTTAATCTTACCAACAAGTAGAATACACAGACAATGCCAGTGCAGAAGTGTAGCCCATCGCTCTTGTCAGTACATTTTGTCCTGTAACGCTTGTACTTCCAGGGATTGGTAGTTGATTATGTAGCATCAATCTGCATCTTATCTTCATTATCTTCTACCCCTTCCAGTATTATCATATCTATAATTACTCTCTACAAAATGTAGAGTACAGGCAATGCTTATGAAGAAGATTCTGTGCTGAAATTCTTGAGTTATCCTTCCCTTGACATGGAGAAGGGCATTATAAAGCCGGTGTTAACTGTTAATGTAAGTCAGTCCTTCTAAAGCCTTTATCCTCAACTGTTGTTTAATTTTCTCATACTCCCTATCGTTTACTGCTGTTTAGTTTGCTGTTTCTAACAAAATGCATGTTTGTAAGAACCGTAAGTTCTAAGTTTTACTTGTAAAACCAAATTCCTTATTCATACCATGCACATTACTTAATACTCCCTATATGTATGCTTGTTTTTGTGGATCTATAATCCAGTGTGTGGTGAAGCAGCCCACGTTTGCACCTTGTCATCTCCTGTTTTATCTTACTGATGTGGCTGATGATATGAACAACATGCCATGCACATTATCCAAAATAGATACAATGATTTTCTTTGCCCTTCATCAATGCTTGTTATGTTGACATGGTAATCCAGTAGTGTGGTGAAGCTCCCCGCATTATGAACAATGCCAAATTATGCTATTGATATTTTGAACATACTCTTTATTTTCTAATCTGAAATTGGATAGAATTGACAGAACAATTATCATCTTTGTTTATACACATGGAAAACCTGTCATCTCTCTGCTTTGTTTTAGGGTGATATGCCTAATGGTATGCACAAGTCTGCTGAAGGCTGTGAGACAAAACCAACATATATTGCAGCAAAGAAGGCAAAACATCTTGAAGATAGCGAGACAACCCCAAAGTCTTGTCTTGATGCAGTGTTCAAGTTACTTGACACTAACAGTCAGACAAGCTCACAGAATTCGTTGTCTGAATCAGTTCGACCTCTTCAGTCCCAAGTTCTAGCAGAAAGGCATTCTGCAACTCAACTTTGACTTGAAGTCCTATCTCTAAGAAAGATTGCGGAGAACACCAATGAGAACCTCATCGCTAAACAGCTACACCTGGAAGCTATGACCGACATGCTAGGCCGGTCTCACAGCCTTGCTCAGCAGCTTGCGCAGCAGTTCCCCCGCAAGGCTAACCTTTCTTGAACTGTCTTGGAAGTGGTCTCGGTTCAGTATTATTTTGTTGCGCTGCAATGGTGCCCAGTTTTTGTAATCTGCTTCTACATTGCACTTTATGATCACTGGTGGCGAACTTCGATGCCCAGTGGATGTAATATACCTTAAACCCTTTATTGTATAGTGTAGGTTTATTCTAAGTTACTATGCCATAATTTCTTTATTGTATAGAGTAGCTTTGTTCTTAATACATACTAGTTACACAGCAGCCCTAAATGAACCCCGACCCATGATTGTGCGAATCAAATCACGGGCTTTTAACAGGCCAAAATTGTCTCGGTCCTTGTTTGGCCCAATCAGATATCGGCTGCGAGCAGGCCGGATGCAAACAGGGCCGTAGTTAGGCCCAACTATATGACGGGCTTTTAACAGGTCAAAACTAATATAGGGCCGAAATGTTAAACGGGCCCTTAACAGGCCAAAACTAATATCAGGTCGAATTACTAAGTGGGCCTTTAGCAAGTGGGCCCAAAAGCATAGTGTCCAGTTGACGGGCCGAATCTGATATGGGCCATAATTGAGCCCAAAGCCTCTTAAAGGGCCGAACCTGATCTGGGCCGTAATTTGGCCCAGAACGTGGTAGGCTTTTAACGGGCCGGATCACATATGGGCCACTATTAGGCCCGGAGCGTGGCAGACCATTAATGGACCGGATCAAATATGGGTCGGCATTTGGCCCAAAACATGGCAACCAGTTAATGGGCCGGCCTACTAGGGTCCTCAAAATCTTGTGGGCCTATAGCTGGGCCGGCCCATTAATGTCGGCGAAATCTCATGGGCCTTTAGCTGGGCCAGCCCATTATGACCCACAAGAATCTTGTTGGCTTTACCCGGGCTGGCCCATTATGGCACAAAAAAATCTTGTGGGCCTTTACCTGGGCCGGCCCATTATGGCCCGCAAAATCTTGTGGCCTTTAGCTGGGCCAGCCCATTACGGTCCGCAAAATCTCGTGGGCCTTTAGCTGGGCCGGCCCATTATGGTCCGCAGAATCTTGTGGGCCTTCAGTTGGGCCGACCCATTTAAACTTGATGGGCTGGTCCACGTGTCAACATATCATAGGCGCGTCTCGCCCATTGGACGAGTTGACACGTGTCTCCTCCATCCAATGATGATTTTACTCGTGGAAAATCCCCATTGGTCAGGGCTGTTAATGGGTTATCGGATCCAAAACCCGACCCGGTAGCTTAACGGCGTTCCTTTATGGTGGATGCCACGTGTCGGTCACCCTTGACGAAAGCACTTCTGTGACGCGCGATTTATTGTCATGGAAGTGGACACTTCCGTGATGATAGTTTTGGTAATGTCATGGAACACTTCTACGACAACACAGGTATGACTATCTTGATTCTGTCATAAATTTGTCATGGATGTACTATAACGCCCTCGATGCGGCTATATCTCCCATGTGTCGAGGCCCAAGGGAAAAAGATGACCCTTGAGTCTGGAGAACCCAAGGGAAAAAGGCTTAGGTGGCAAATGGTAAAACCAATGTTGGGCCTTGCTGGAGGAGTCTTATTCAAAGCAAACTATCAAGGGGGTCCCATAAATCACCCAACCATGTAAGGAACGCAAAAATCAAGGAACATAACACCGGTATGACGGAAACTAGGGTGGCAAGAGTGGAACAAAACACCAGGCATAAGGCCGAGCCTTCCACCCTTTACCAAGTACATAGATGCATTAATTAAATAAGAGGTATTGTGATATCCCAACAAGTAAACATGTTCCAACAAGGAACAACAAGTCCATGTTCCAACAAGGAACAAACTTCATCTTCACCTGCAACTAGCAACGCTATAAGAGGGGCTGAGCAAAGCGGTAACATAGCCAATCAACGGTTTGCTAGGACATGGATGGTTAGGGGCTGACATGGCAATATGGGTGGCATGATATAGCAAGTGGTAGGTATCGCAGCATAGTCATAGCGAAAGAGCGAGCATCTAGCAAGCAAAGATAGAAGTGATTTCGAGGGTATGGTCATCTTGCCTGCAAGGTTCTCAGAGTTGACGAAAGCTTGGTCCTCGAAAGCGTTCTCAACAGGTTCCTCGTTCACGTACTCGTCTCCCGGCTCTACCCACAACAAGAACACAAGAAAAGGGGACAAACATCAATCACGAGGCAATGCGCAAGCAACATGATGAAAAACATGACATGATATGCGAGATGGGATATGCAATGCATATGCGTGCTTCGGAAGGAAAAGATGAACAAGGCATAATCTTGGCATTAACATCAGGATGACATGTTCAGAGCAATTAAACAACATAGCAAAATAAGGCATGGCATGAATCTACTCAAAGCACTTGACAAAAGTACCTTACTGACCATAAGCCAAAAAGGATCAGAAAATATGATTACACCCATGTCAATTAAGCAAGTTTCGTTACAGGTTTCAGACTTAGTAGAAAACTGGACATGTCAAAAACAGATAACAAGTAGGCATGTTTACGAGCTCGATGCATTCACTACAGAGCATTGCATGATAAACTAAGCATACATACACCAAGAAGACATGGCATAGGAACAAGACATGGCAAGAATAACATCATAGCTTGCAAGGATCAACTACACCAAGCTTGGCAAAATCGAATAACATGTAAACAATCTGCCAGCAACTTTTTATAGCAAAAGTAGAGCTCGATTGACTCAAGCTATGGCACTCCATAAATACAAACAAAGGAATGGATGGATAGAGAAAATCCTCAAGTTCAAAACACCCTTATTGATCATGCTCAAAATATTCATAGATCTCTCTGAAACAACATGAACACATGGCATAAAAACAACGTGAAATTACTAAGTCTCTGAAATCAGCAACATCAAGTGCCCTAGTTTGCATGGTTGTGCTAGTCACCACAAAGATCACAAAAATACATGGCATAATTCTCTGGAAAGGTAACATGGCATATTACAAAACTCATGTAGGACTCAACTTCATAGGGTGTACACATCAATCATGGCAAAATGACAAAAGTGTACGTTCTGATAAGAATCAGAAACTAACATCACATAGCCCTCTTCCAACAGCATTTCGGGCATCAAGATGACCTCAAATGAAAATGATGCAATGGAACGAAATGATGTACTCTTCGAGACGAACAATTTTACATATTATAGACAAGAAACGGAGCAACATACAGCAAGTTATGATGCGATGAACATGCGACATTTTAGCAAAAATTAAAGGACTTAGAAGAAATCGGGGAGGGGAAAAGTCAACCCGCGGCGCGCGAACCGAGGTTCGCCGGGATCTCTCCGGAGTAGTTCGGGGAGGCGGCGGCGAGGCGGATCCGGCCGTCCCCGGGCCGGATCTGGAGGAGGAGGAGGCGCGGGCGGCGCCGGGAAGTCGGTGGGCGCGGTGGCCGCGAGCGGCGTCGGCGGGCGGCGGCGGGCGGCGGCGGTGGCGGCGTTCGGCGCGGGGCGGCGCGAGGCGGCGGGGAGCGGTGGCGGCGCGGCCCGGCGCGGGGCGTGGGAGGGCCGGGAGCAGGCCGGCGGGCCGGCTGCGCGGGGGCGGCGGAGAGCGCCACGTGGCGGCCGCTGGTTGGCCGGGGCGGCGGGGCGGACGTGTCCGGCCCTATCCGGACGCGTCCGGCGGCGCTTAGAGGAGCGGGACTAGGGTTTAGGGGTGGATTTCATCCGGGATTTTGGAGGGGGAGGTATATTTATAGGTAGAGGGGGCTAGGAAGCTCCAAATGGAGTGCCGTTTTCAGCCACGCGATCGTGATCGAACGGCGGTGGACATGGGAGTGTCTTAGATGGGTTGTTGGGCTGTTTTGGAGGGGTTTTGGGCTGCAACACACACGAGGCCTTCACGGTTACCCGGTTAACCGTTGGAGTATCAAACGACCTCCGATTGACCCGAAACTTGACAGGCGGTCTACCGGTGCTATACCCAGGCCGCTTGACAAACCTCGGTCCATTCCGAGAATGTTTAATACCCGCTCACGAAGAAATGTAAAAGGGGACGCCGGGGGACATAGGAGCGCCGGATTACAAACGGACAACAGGGAAAATGCTCGGATTCATGAGACGAACACGTATGCGAATGCGATGCACATGATGACATGATATGAAATGCATGACATGAACAAAATGGAAAACGAAGGGAAACCCAACCACGGAGGAAATATTATATCACGATGCCGAAAATGGCAAGAGTTGGATTACAAATATGGCAAGTTACATCCGGGGTGTTACAACACTCCACCACTACGAGAGGATCTCGTCCCGAGATCTAGGAGTGAAAGAACTCCGGATACTCAGAACGTAGGTGGTCCTCACGCTCCCAGGTGGCTTCTCGGTCTGAATGGTGTGACCACTTCACTTTCAGGAATTTGATTGACTTGTTGCGAGTCTTGCGCTCAGTTTCTTCAAGAATAGCAACGGGATGCTCATGATAGGACAAATCTTCTTGAAGATCAATCTCTTCGAAGTTGATGGTGCGCTCATGCGTCTTGAAGCACTTGCGAAGCTGTGACACGTGGAAGACATCGTGCACATTTGCAAAGTTGGAGGGAAGCTCAAGTTGATAGGCGAGATCGCCTCGTTTGCCGATGATCTTGAAAGGGCCCACGTATCTAGGGGCAAGTTTCCCCTTGATACCGAAGCGACAAGTCCCTTTCATTGGAGAGACGCGGAGGTAGACATGGTCTCCGATCTCGAATGCCAAATCACGATGTTTGCTATCGTAATAGCTCTTCTGGCGCGACTGTGCGGCTTTGAGGTTCTCACGAATGACCTTGCACATAGCTTCAGCCTCTGAGATCAAATCGTTGCCAAGCAGTTGGCGTTCGCCCGTCTCAGACCAGTTGAGAGGAGTACGGCACTTTCTGCCATAGAGAATCTCGAATGGGGCTTTGCCCGAGCTGGCTTGAAAACTGTTGTTGTAAGAGAACTCAGCATAAGGAAGACAATCCTCCCACTTCATGCCGAAAGAGATAACACAAGCCCTGAGCATATCTTCAAGAATTTGGTTGACACGCTCGACTTGTCCACTAGTTTGAGGGTGGAAAGCTGTGCTGAAGCGAATATTGGTGCCCATGGCCTTCTGAAAAGAATCCCAAAACTTGGAGGTAAAGATGCTGCCACGGTCTGAAGAGATCAATTGTGGAATGCCATGCAAGGAGACAATTCTGGAGGTGTAGAGCTCTGCCAGCTGCGCTGCTGTGATGGACTCTTTGATAGGAAGAAAATGAGCCACTTTGGTGAGCTTGTCGATGACGACGAAGATAGCATCATTTCCACGCTTGGACTTAGGAAAACCAGTCACGAAGTCCATTTCGATATGATCAAACTTCCATTCTGGAATAGCAAGAGGTTGGAGAAGACCAGCTGGTCGTTGGTGTTCTGCTTTCACCCTACTGTAGACATCACATTCATTCACGAATTGAGCAATCTCTCGCTTCATTCGAGTCCACCAATACGACTGCTTGAGGTCATGGTACATCTTCGTACTTCTAGGATGAATTGACAGAAGAGAGTTGTGCGCTTCGTTCATAATGACTTTACGAAGATCACCCTTTGGAACCACGATCCGGTCCTCGAAGAAAAGAGTATCTCTGTCATCAACTCGATAGCACTTGTATTTGGAAATGCCCTTGTCAATACCACGTTTCACCTTCTTCACCATGGTATCCAACAGTTGTGCCTCACGAATCTGATCTTCCAAAGTAAGAGAGACGATGAGGTTGGCAAGCAAACCTTGAGGAACAACTTGGAGATTCAACTTGCGGAAAGCCTCACAAAGATCCGGTTGAAAGGGCTTGAGGATTAAGCTGTTGCAGTAAGCCTTCCTGCTCAAAGCGTCTGCAATCACATTAGCCTTGCCTGGAGTATACTCAATACTCGGATTATACTCTTGAATCATTTCGACCCATCGAGTTTGCCTGAGGTTGACGTGGGGCTGAGTGAAGATGTACTTGAGACTCTTGTGATCGGTGAAAATGTCCACTTTCCTTCCCAACAGGAGATGTCTCCATGTTATTAGTGCGTGGACAACTGCCGCCAACTCAAGATCGTGAGTGGGGTAGTTCTTTTCGTTGGGCTTCAACTGACGAGAGGTATAGGATACAACCTTCTTCTCTTGCATTAAGACGACACCGAGGCCCTGAAGAGAAGCATCACAGAAAACTTCATAAGGCTTGTCTTCGTCAGGAGGAGTCAAAACTGGAGCAGTGACGAGTTTCTCTTTGAGAGTGTTGAAAGCAACGTCACACTCAGGAGACCAGACATACTTCACATGCTTCTGGAGGAGGATGGAAAGAGGCTTTGCAATCTTTGAGAAATTCTCAACGAATCTTCGGCAATAGCTTGCAAGTCCAAGAAAACTGCGAAGCTGGTTGACATTCTGAGGAGGTTCTCAATTCACAACTGCAGACACCTTCTCAGGATTAATAGTGATGCCCTTGGCAGAGATGATATGGCCAAGATAAAGAACTTCATCAAGCGAAAATTCACATTTGGAGAACTTCGCATATAATTTATACTCTCTGAGCTTGTCAAGCACCAATCGCAAATGTTTGGCATGATCCTCCTTATTCTTGGAGAAGACCAAAATATCATCGAGATAGACCAAGACAAATTCGTTGATGTAGGGGTTGAAGATGAAATTCATCAAGCGAGTGAAAGCTGGAGGAGCATTGACAAGGCCGAAAGACATGACAGTATATTCATAAGAACCAAAGCTTGTTCTGAATGTTGTCTTGGGAATATCTTCTTCACGAATGCGAATCTGATGATAACCCATACGAAGGTCAAGCTTGGAGAACACTTTAGCACCTTTAAGTTGCTCGAATAGCTCATTGTTGGGAAGTGGGTACTTGTTCTTGATTGTCTTCTTGTTCAATGGACGGTAATCGATGCAAAGTCGGTCTGTGCCATCCTTTTTCCGGACAAAAAGAACACCACAACCCCAAGGAGAAGAACTCGGTCTGATCAGACCCAGACGCTCTTGTTTATCGAGTTGTTTCTTCAATTCCTTCAACTCATCTGGTCCAAGCTTGTAAGGACGCTTGCAAACGGGTTCCGTGCCAGGCTCAAGATCAATAACGAATTCAACTGGCCGGCGGGGAGGCATACCCGGAAGCTCTTCTAGAAAGACATCTTGGTACTCACAAACGACTGGAATCTGAGAGATAGCATCCAATTCACCATTCTCATTGAGAGAAAACAACCGAATGGTATCATCACGAGAGGCATAGATGATCACATCGTTAGAAGAGTGAGTCAATTTTATTTCCCTGGCAGCACAATCAAGCTGAGCCTTGTGCTTAGAAAGCCAGTCCATCCCGAGAATAAGATCAATATCAGAGTCACCAAGAACAATTGGTTTATTCAGAAATCTGTAGTCACCCATCTTGTTACCGACATTCGGAACGCACAAATTAGATGTCATCTGCTTACCCGGGGACATCATTGATAAAGAACTAGGCAAAACTTGATAACCCAACTCATGCTTAGATGCAAAAGGTCTTGAGATGAAACAATGAGAGGCACCAGTATCAAATAAGACTTTTGCAGGAATATCATTAACAGGAAGATTACCCATGATCACGTCAGAAGAATCCTCCGCTTGAGCTGCATTCATCATGTTCACCTTTGCAGACTTAGGATTATGCTTGACCACTGCATTGCTGGAAGATTTCACAGGAGGAGGAGGCGGAAGGCGCCTCTGGTTGAAGCACTTGTTCGCATAGTGACCCTTCTGCTGACATTTGTTACAAGTCACCTCTGAGAGCGGACGGTGGTAAGGAGCACTTGGCCTTGGAGCTTGATTCTGAGACTTGTTTAGATAGCCAGGGTTGGGTGGGTGGGAAGATCCATGACTACCTGAGTTCTTCTGCTGATAAGGCTGACGGAACGGAGGAGGAGGAGGCAACCAGAACTACTGTTGCTTAGCTGCCACAAGTGAGGAAGAAGAAGACTGAACTGCTCCTCTGACTCTCTTCTTAGATGCCTCACACTTGAGCTGAGCAGCTTCTTGTTTCAGCGCCATGTTGTAGAATTCATCATACTTTAACGGCTCGAAAAGCACGAGAGCAAGTTGCAGATCTTCTCTGAGACCACGCCTGAATTGGTAGATCATACTCTTCTCATCAGGGATGTCTTGCCTCGCAAAACGAGAGAGCTTCTGGAACTGAGTGTTGTATTGATACACAGACATGGTGCCTTGCTTGAGATTGCGGAATTCCTCACGCTTACTCTCAACAACACTTTCTGGAATGTGGTGAGCTTTGAAGTCACGGCGGAAATCATCCCAGGTAATCACACGGCCTCCTCTGGAATCTTTGTATTGCTGGAACCATTCAGCAGCTTGATCCTTGAGTTGAAAAGAGGCAAACTTGACAAAGTCCTCAGGTCTAACATTGCTGCACTCGAAATCCTTGCTGATATCCACGAGCCAGTCATCGGCGTCTGTGGCCTCGACACAGTAGCTGAAGGTCTTTGGCTGATTAGCAAGGAACTGGTTGAGTGAAGCGAAGTGCGGCTGATTGCTGCCTTGGCCTTGATTCCCTTGATTAGCTTGCCCTTGGTTGCGATCTTGCAAGAGCTGAATCAGAATCTGAGCGTTGGCATTTGTGGCAGTCATCAGGGCTTGCCATGCCTCCGGAGGCGGAGGTGGTGGCGGAGGATTAGCCTGACTTCCTTCATTGCGTTCCGGATTCTGACGCGTTGGCGGAGCCATCCTGAAGAGGGTGACATCCATTAGCATCTTGACAGATATATATTCAAGCTGAATCAAAGGAACGAACGAGAATGAACGAATGAATTCCAAAGTAAAGCATCACACTTCCATAAGTTGAGAAGCCACTTAGAAAAAGGTATGGAATAAAATCAACAAGGTACAGATGTGAGCAAATACTTGGTAAGGATTACCTAATCACGAACCAAATATCTGCAGAAGAAGTACTAGAGATACATGAATTCCCACTTATAAACTCCCGAAACTTTCTGGTTATGCAATCAGGTGTTGGGGATACAGGGGACACAAAATATATCACCCAAACTAACAATACCTAGATCCAGCTGTATCCATCCTTCAACACATAACCAAGAAATTCTCGGAAATCATCTACCTCAACCTTCGAAAAGCATCCGTTATACAAGTCATGGCAATACTCCCGCACTCGCCTCAGTACTGGGCTATCAGGGTTATCTCACCAACAACTGTACAAAAGAGATTTTCGATGTCGGCGTACTAAACTCAGGTATTCCAAAACCGCAACGATAAAATTATGACGACAACACCTCAGAGCTCAACTCCCCGGGACACCTCCTCTAAAACCCCTGCTGACGGGAGGCAACCAAGACAGTGTTGTCATCATAAAACCATCGGAACGATTCTAAGATACCCGCGTGATCCTAAATTTTTTTTAGTGAAATTTGAGAAGAGAAGAGCCAAAACTCTACGTTAGGATGCCTTACCAGAGCGATGAGGAGACTGGGAAGTAAAAAGAATTCCTAACCTCTCCGATATATAATTCCTAAATGACACAAAACATTTTTTCTAGACACAACTCGGCCGCTAAAACGATCAATCAGTGGGGGCTCCTAAGGTCGGGGAAGGCTCTGATTACCAACTTGTAACGCCCTCGATGCGGCTATATCTCCCACGTGTCGAGGCACGACTTAGAGGCATAACCACATTGAAAGCTATGTCGCAAGTGAGGTAATCTTCACACAACCCATGTAATACATAAGGGAAAGAGATACATAGTTGGCTTACAGTCGCCACTTCACACAATACATAAATAAACATCCATCATTCAAATTACACTCAAGGTCCGACTACGGTACCAAAATGAAAGAAGACTACCCCAAAAGCTACATAGATCCCCAGATCACCCCAACTGGGCTCCACTACTGATCATCTGGAAAAGACACATAGTAACAGCCACGTTCCTCGTCGAACTCCCACGTGAGCTCGGTCGCGTCATCTGCACTGGCATCGTTGGCACCTGCAACTGTTTTGCAAGAATCTGTGAGTCACGGGGACTCAGCAATCTCACACCCGCGAGATCAAGACTATTTAAGCTTATAGGTAGGAAAAGGATTGTGAGGTGGAGCTGCAGCAAGCGACTAGCATATATGGTGGCTACAACGCAAAAGAGAGCGAGAAGAGAAGCAAATCACGGTCGTGAAGCTAGAAGTGATCCTAGAACAACCTACGTCAAACATAACTCCAACACTGTGTTCACCTCCCGGACCCCGCCGAGAAGAGACCATCACGGTTCCACACACGGTTGATGTGTTTTATTTAAGGTCAACTTCGGGTTTTCTACAGCCGGACATCAACAAATTCCCATCTGCCTCATAACCGCGGGCACGGCTTTCGAAAGATAATACTCTGCAGGGGTGTCCCAACTTAGCCCATTATAAGCTCTCACGGTCAACAAAGGATATTCCTTCTACCGGGAAGACCCGATCAGTCTCGGAATCCCGGACTACAAGACATCTCGACAGTAACAAAACAAGTCCAGCAAAGCCGCCCGATTGTGCCGACAAATCCTGATAGGAGCTGCACATATCTCGGTCTCAGGGCACATCCGGATGAGCTGTACGTACAACTAAAACCAAACCTCAAGTTTCCTTGAGGGGGCGCTGCAAAGCGCTCTAGTTTGGACCAGCAATCGAAGGAGAGCTGGCCCGGGGGGGGGGGGGTTAAAATAAGATGACCCTTGAGTCTGCAGAACCCAAGGGAAAAAGGCTTAGGTGGCAAATGGTAAAACCAATGTTGGGCCTTGCTGGAGGAGTCTTATTCAAAGCGAACTGTCAAGGGGGTCCCATAAATCACTCAACCGTGTAAGGAACGCAAAAATCAAGGAACATAACACCGGTATGACGGAAACTAGGGTGGCAAGAGTGGAACAAAACACCAGGCATAAGGCCGAGCCTTCCACCCTTTACCAATTATATAGATGCATTAATTAAATAAGAGGTATTGTGATATCCCAACAAGTAAACATGTTCCAACAAGGAACAACAAGTCCATGTTCCAACAAGGAACAAACTTCATCTTCACCTGCAACTAGCAACGCTATAAGAGGGGCTGAGCAAAGCGGTAACATAGCCAATCAACGGTTTGCTAGGACATGGATGGTTAGGGGCTGACATGGCAATATGGGTGGCATGATATAGCAAGTGGTAGGTATCGCAGCATAGTCATAGCGAAAGAGCGAGCATCTAGCAAGCAAAGATAGAAGTGATTTCGAGGGTATGGTCATCTTGCCTGCAAGGTTCTCAGAGTTGACGAAAGCTTGGTCCTCGAAAGCGTTCTCAACAGGTTCCTCGTTCACGTACTCGTCTCCTGGCTCTACCCACAACAAGAACACAAGCAAAGGGGACAAACATCAATAACGAGGCAATGTGCAAGCAACATGATGCAAAACATGACATGATATGCGAGATGGGATATGCAATGCATATGCGTGCTTCGGAAGGAAAAGATGAACAAGGCATAATCTTGGCAAACCAAGTATGCCACTGGATAGGTGAGGTGACTTCGGTTGAAATCGATCTAAAGATCACCGGAATCGGATGCACGGTTTGCAAATGACAAGCAAAACAAGAATGACAAGAATCTGCCATTAACAGCATGATGCTACTTAGCAAGCAACAAGAAATTAAGCTACTGCACCCAAACATATCAACAAAGCATATGACAGTAATCTACTCAAGATGCTTGACAAAAGATGAACACTGAGCTACGGCTAAATCACACCACAATAGGTTCAAACAAGCATGGCAAATGTGCAAAAGATAACAGGTTCACAGACTTAGTGAAAATACTATCATGCCAGAAATTAACATCACGATGACATGTTTAGAGCAATGAAACAACATGCTACAGGAACAGGACATAGCAAGATCAGGCATGGCATGAATCTACTCAAAACACTTAAAAAAAGTCCCTTAGTGACCATAAGCCAAAAGGGATCAGAAAATACAATAACACCCTTGTCAATTAAGCAAGTTTCGTTACAGGTTTCAGACTTGGCAGAAAACTGGACATGTCAAAAACAGATAACAAGTAGGCATGTTCATGAGCTCGATGCACTCACTACAGAGCATTACATGATAAACTAAGCATACACACATCAATAAGACATGGCATAGAAACTCTACATGGCAATAACAACATCATAGCATGCAAGGATCAACTACAACAAGCTTGGCAAAATCGAATAACATGTAAACAATCTGCCAGCAACATTTAATAGCAAAAGTAGAGCTCGATTGACTCAAGCTAGAGCACTCCATAATTACAAACAAAGGTTCGGATGGATAGAGAAAATCCACATGCTCAAAACACTCTTACTGATCATGCTCAAAATATGCATAGATGTCTCTGAAACAACATGAACACATGGCATAAAAATAACAGCAGGCAGAGACTTAGTGAAATTACTGTCTCTGAAATCAGCAACATTAAGTACCCTAGTTTGCATGCTTGTGCTAGTCACCACAAAGATCACAAAAATACATGGCATAATTCTCTGGAAAGGTAACATGGCATATTACAAAACTCATGTAGGACTCAACTTCATAGGGTGCACACATCAATCATGGCAAAATGACCAAAGTGCACGTTCTGATAAGAATCAGAAACTAACATCACATAGCCCTCTTCCAACAGCATTTCGGGCATCAAGATGACCTCCAATTAAAATGATGCAATGGAAATAAATGATGTACTCTTCGAGGCGAACAATTTGACATATTATACACACGAAACGGAGCAACATACAACAAGTTATGATGCGATGAACATGCGACATTTTAGCAAAAATCAAAGGACTTGGAAGAAATCGGGGAGGGGAAAAGTCAACCCGCGGCGCGCGAACCGAGGTTCGCCGGGATCTCGCCGGAGTAGCTCGGGGAGGCGGCGGCGAGGCGGATCCGGCCGTCCCCGGGCCGGATCTGGAGGAGGAGGAGGCGCGGGCGGCGCCGGGAAGTCGGCGGGCGGCGGCGGCCGCGAGCGGCGTCTGCGGCGGCGTCCGGCGCGGGGCGGCGCGAGGCGGTGGGGAGCGGCCGCGGCGCGGCCCGGGCGGAGGCGGGCGAGGCGCGGCCCGGCGCGGGGCGCGGGAGGGCCGGGAGCGGGCCGGCGGGCCGGCGGCGCGGGGGCGGCGGAGAGCGCCACGTGGTTGCCGCTGGTTGGCCGGGGCGGCGGGGCGGACGTGTCCGGCCCGATCCGGACGCGTCCGGCGGCGCGGAGAGGAGCGGGACTAGGGTTTAGGGGTGGATTTCATCCGGGATTTTGGAGGGGGAGGTATATTTATAGGTAGAGGGGGCTAGGAAGCTCCAAATGGAGTGCGGTTTTCGGCCACGCGATCGTGATCGAACGGCGGTGGACATGGGAGTGTCTTAGATGGGTTGTTGGGCTGTTTTGGAGGGGTTTTGGGCTGCAACACACACGAGGCCTTCATGGTTACCCGGTTAACTGTTGGAGTATCAAACGACCTCCGATTGACCCGAAACTTGACAGGCAGTCTACCGGTGCTATACCAAGGCCGCTTGACAAACCTCGGTCCATTCCGAGAATGTTTAATACCCGCTCATGAAGAAATGTAAAAGGGGACGCCTGGGGACATAGGAGCGCCGGATTGCAAAACGGACAACGGGGAAATGCTCGGATTCATGAGACGAACACGTATGCGAATGCGATGCACATGATGACATGATATGAAATGCATGACATGAACAAAATGCAAAACGAAGGGAAACCCAACCAGAGTTGGATTACAAATATGGCAAGTTACATCCGGGGCGTTACATGTACATGCATGACAAAAAAAGCGACCTACTATGACAAACACGTATCATCACGGAAGTGTATTTTTTGTAGTGTAGGTGAAGTGCATAAAAGAAAATCCTTTTCAAAGGTTGGGACTCTGGTTTCATTTACCTGCGAGGCTGGGAGTAGCCCAGGGTAGTCGGCTATAATGGCCACCATGGCTTCATCACAGCTTAGCTGATAGAAAATCCTATCAATCAGCACCACGAATATGTCCGGATCCTCTTTCAGGCCGGGGTCGAGGGCCCATTCAGGATCCTCCGTTTGTGGAGGTGGGCTATTGATCTCCCCTACCGCCTTACGCAGTTCCTGCGATGAAACGGCAAGGTAAATATTTATCACGAAAACAAGGGAAGGATGGAAGTAAAAAGAGCGGAAGCTCACCCAGCTTCGAGGGTTGTTCATGGAGAATCCATCCCGTGGCTTGATGCGGAGGAACTCCTCTTCTTCCCCCTTATACAGATCAGATAGAATTTTTGCTGGAGCAGCAACTGAGTCCGGTCCCTTGCGCCCGCAGCGAGTGGCATCATCTTCCCCGTTGAAGTGCCACATGGGGTGGCCTCAATATTGAAGTGGTTGCACCCCCCACATAATGCATATTGCCATAACCTCGGTTATGGTCAGTTCTGATTGGGCCAGCAACTTTATCCGGCCCATCAGATAAAATACGTCTCTATCATCTTCCTCCTGTGGGCTCCGTGGGCGCCAACTTAGGCGTTTCTTCAAAGGGGCGTTGTCGAACTCAGGAAGACCAATCCGGATAGGATCCGGGAGAGGAACATCCTCCATATAAAACCACTCCGAAGGCCAGTCCTCGGACGTCTTCTTCGGGGTACCGGATAGGTATCCGGTCCCGGCGATGCGCCATACTTCGGCTGCGCCCACTTGATATATTGATCCCCTCTGTGTACGGGGCACAAGGCAGAACAACTTATTCCACAACACGAAATGAGCTTCGTAGCCCAGAAACAGCTCGCAAAGGGCTACGTAACCAGCAATTGCAGTATGGAGGCAGGGGTGAGGTTGTGCAACTAGAGGTCGTAGAACTCCAGGAGCCCTCTGAGAAATGGATGGATTGGAAATCCGAGTCCCCTTAACAAATAAAGGACAAGGCATACCCGCTCTCCCTTAGAGGGGTTGGGAAAGCTCTCCGCTTGCTCCCCGCCATTATAGGTGGCGAGCCCGGCTCGAACCGGGACCATATACGCTAGAGGGAGGAATCCCTGGGTTTGTAGCTTCACTAATTGGTTGTGCGGGACGGAACACTTCTCCCAATCTCCGGGCTAGGGGCTGCGGGAGCGAGAGGAGGAGCTGCGCCGGCCGGCCATGTTGGAATGGATTTTTTCGGGCGCGCTCCGATGAATGCTCGCTGAGGGAGGATGGTGTGGTTTGGATCTAAGAATCCTCGTCTCTTTAATAGACAGTTCATTCACATAGCTAGGGTGGTAAATGTAAAAACACCCTGGCTCCTCAAATTCGCTTGACACATGGAAGATGGCCATTATTGGACGCAGAAGCCAAGAAGCGCAACATTTATGAGAAGCCGGACACTATTTAACAGGTACTCAGAGTTTGAAGAAGAACCCGCCTTGCAATGCCGAAGACAATCTGCGCGCCGGACTCATCGTCATTGAAGCCTGGTTCAGGGGCTACTGAGGGAGTCCTGGATTAGGGGGTATCCGGACAGCCGGATTATATCCTTTGGCCGGACTGTTGGACTATGAAGATACAAGATTGAAGACCTCGTCCCGCGTCCGGATGGGACTCTCCTTGGCGTGGAAGGCAAGCTTGGCAATACGGATATGTAGATCTCCTTCCTTGTAACCGACTCTGTGTAACCCTAGCCCCCTCCGGTGTCTATATAAACCGGAGGGTTTAGTCCGTAGGACCAAGAACAACAATCATACCATAGGCTAGCTTCTAGGGTTTAGCCTCTTCGATCTCGTGGTAGATCAACTCTTGTAATACTCATATCATCAAGATCAATCAAGCAGGAGTAGGGTTTTACCTCCATCGAGAGGGACCGAACTTGGGTAAAAACATAGTGTCCCCCGTCTCCTGTTACCATCCGCCTTGACGCACAGTTCAGGACCCCCTACCCGAGATCCGCCGGTTTTGACACCGACAGACACTATATCACCAATTGGGATTGTTAGAGATGTTGAAGTCTTGTGTGGGAAAATAAAATACCCTACTGATTTTCTTGTTCTTGGTTCCCCACAAGATTACTTTTGTCTCATTATCTTTGGTAGACCTTTCTTGAACACCGTTAATGCTAAGATAGATTGTGAGAAACAAATTGTCGGTGTTAGTTTTGGTCATGAGTCTCATGAGTTTAATTTTTCCAAGTTTAGTAGAAAACTTCATGAAAAAAAATTGCCTAGTAAGGATGAAATAATTTGTCGGATCACGAGTTCCGGCAAAACCCTCAAGGTTCGAACACTGGGGTGCGCACGAAGATTTCCCCCCTATCAATCCATGTCCTAGTTTTGCTAAGATCTCACGGACTAACTCGACAAACTCATAATGCAAGGGACACAAGATTTATACTGGTTCGAGCCACCGTTGTGGTGTAATACCCTACTCTAGTGTGGTGGTGGTGAATTGCCTCTTGGGCTGATGATGAACAGTACAAGGGGAAGAACAACCTCCTGAGGTTGAGGTGTTGCTGTGTTTGGCGAACTTGTGTGTGTGGGGATTTGATCAGCTCTGGCTTAGTTTCCTTCTACTGTGGTGGCTAATCCTATTTGTAGAGGCCCTGGTCCTCTCCCCAAATATTGAGCGGGAAGGGAGCCAACAACGGCCAATTTGAAAGGGGACAGCTAGTACAGCTTATCCTGACAAAAGCGGTCTTCGTCTACAAAAGGCTCTGGAGGTGACGCTGCCTTGGGCTCCATGGTGACGTCCATCTTACCGTCCTGCTGGTCCTGGTCTCGTCGCACCAATATGGAAACCATTGCTTGATGCCTCGGTACTCCGCGCCTGCGCTTGCCTCCTTAGCACCAAAGAGGAAACAAGGATGCTGCGCGTGCTGGCGCCCGCCTGGTGCCTGCCTGGTCTCAATTGTCATGGCTCACGTCACGAGAACCTCGCGAGGTTTGCCTTGCCTTGATCTCTCTGCTCCTCGCGAGCCTGCCTGGCAAAGCCGCTCTTGAGGAGGTCTTGCGTCGTCCGCCTCGCGAGGCTTGGCCCCACGCGAGGGTCTTGAATGCCTTGTTGATGAAGATGGGTCTTACGAGCCTGCTAGCACAGCCACGCCATGGGCCGTAGGCAGGCAAGTCTGGGGACCCCCATTCCCAGAATGCCGACAGTAGCCCCCGGGCCCAAGGCGTGCTCGGGCTTGGCTTCGAGGCGAAGCCAAAGGTCAAGTACGGAGCGCCACGGGCCCCAATAACCTATGGCCTTGGTCGATGTGTGGCGGTTGATTGGACGTGGGTGTCTCCGCTTCCCCACGCTGCCTCAGCAACTGCCCGACTTGACAAAAGGCTGGCGCAGACAGTGCTTGCCTTCATTGCCTCTCTTCGCCTTACTCAAATCCCCTTTCTTACGCCCTGCTTCCGAAATCCTCAGATCTGCTTCCATCTTCTTCTCCTGCATCAGCGACTAATGGCGCCGCGCTAGGTCAAGTCCTCTGTGTCGCCGGCTTGGTACGAACCTGCTCTCGACGTGCCCAACGTCTCGGAGAAGAGCCTTGCCGCCACGCGCTTGCTGACGGCGGGGGAGAGCAACGAGAGGGGGAAGACGGAGCTTCGGGCTGCCTCCGATGTGCCGTAGCCCGAGGGGAGCACATTCTTCCCCTTCTTCACGAGCAGTATTGCCGCTGGGCTGGTTCCTCCCTTCTCTGATTTCTTCTATGAGGTCCTCGGCCACTACGGGCTGCAGGCGCTGCATCTCCATCCCAACTCCATCCTTCTCTTGTCCATCTTTGCCTACTACTGTGAGGCGTATCTGGGCGTGATACTGTCCGTGGCTCTGCTGCGCCACTTCTTCTTTCTCCGCACCAGCGAGGGTCATATCTCCGGCTGCGCCAATTTCATCACGGCCGGCAAGGCCAACTCGATCTTGAACACCAGGAAGAAGGCCGACAACCTCCGGGCCAAATGGGTCATGATGGGCGCCAAGTGCGTCCACCCGCGCTTGGCGCTACCAACGAAGATGCCCCAGTTCGACAAGGGGTGGTCTCGTGCAGAGCTTACTGATGAGCGGGCGTCGTTGGTGTTGGCGCAGATGAAGATCGACTTGAAGTCGGGCAACGCAAGGGCGGCCAAGGTGATGGGGGCCATGCTCCTGAGGGAATTCTTGACGCTGCCCGTTGCTCCTCTCCAGGCGCGTGCCCGCCCCTTGTAGAGGCTTGGAGATGAAGAAGACAAGATCCGCCTGAGCCCGGAGGCCTTGCCCGACGACGAGCTATCCGCAGTTTTGCGCCTCTTGGTCGGGGACAACCAAGAGTACCCACCGAGCGCCTTCGTTCCTTTGTTCTGCCGCACGGACTGGGAGCAGATCGTGGCCACCCGGCCGGCTTTTGACACGCTCGGGCTGGTGCCGCCGGCGCCTACTGGGGCCTCTGCAGCGCCGAAGCCAGTGGAGCTGTCTTCTGATGAGTCCCACAGGGAGGAAGAGGGGGAAGAGGAAGACTCGGAGGTGACCCCCGAAGAGATGGGGAGACCTCCAACTTGAGCAAAGCTGACATCCTCCGCGCCCTTCCAGACGACGCCGAGGTTGACGCTCGCCAGGAGGAGGGAGATCTGCCCGTTATCCCGATGAGGGGCAGGTCGTCGCTGGTTTCTCGAGGTGCTGCCTCCGCCTTGACGCCGCCTGGAGCTACCTCCGACCCTTCTGTTGTGCCGTCTTCTGCTCCCGGATCCCGTGTGCTCACTCCTCATGCTCCGAAGCTTTCGGGCTTCAGGCTCCCCAAGCGGAGGGTGGACTACGCCGCGGTGGATGAGTAAGTGCTTTGAGAATACAGCGGCCGCGCCCCCCTCTGCGGAGAAATGAGGCAACAACACCCGCACCTCCCCAGCCCGGTCGCCCTCGCGAGGCCAAGAGGAGCATCGTCGGGAGGAGTCAGCCCCCGTGGCCCCGCTGGCTCCGAAAGTGCCGGTGCCTGGCTCTGCTGATGAGGTCCCAAAGGCTCAGGAGCCCTTGATCTCCTAGGCTCTGGTGACAATGCCGCCCCCTCCTCCTGTTGCGCCTATGGCCCAAGGTTCTTCTACTTCCTCCACCGTCTTGGAGCGCGTCCTTTCGGACATGGCCCAATTGCGGGAAGATCTCTTGGGCGCGGACCCGCGCCTGGTAGCTAGGCGCCTGGAGCTGGCCTCTGGCTGGCTTCACTCCGACTCGGCGGTTCAAGCGTTGCTGAGCCAGGCCGCGGCGGCCTCCGAGAAGGAGAAGCAGGCCGCTGCTTAGGCCGCCGCCAAAGCTGCGGCCGACTGCGAGGCGGCGCTGAAGGATGCTGAGGCCGCCCGCAACCGCTGCCGAGAGCTGGAGGACAAGCTGAAGAGCCTGCGCGGCCAGCGCGCAGAAGAAGCACGTGGCCGCCAGGCGAAGGAGGAGAAGATGAGATCCCGGGAGGACGCCATCAAGGCCGCGATGTTGAGCTAGGAGAGCTGGCGAAGGCGCAGGCCACGGAGTGCAGCCGGCTAGAGGAGTTGGAGCGGAAGGCGAAGGCGAAAGAGGTCGATCTTGACGCCAAGGCGAAGGTCCTGGCTGGAGACCGCGTGGCCTTCTTGCTTCTCGAGGAGAGGTCCCGTGTGGCACTGAAGTCACTGTACGAGAAGGGCTTGGAGAGGCCGCTGACCACCGACAAGGATGGCCCTGCTCAGCTGCTTCACCACTTGGTGAAGGCGCTTGAGGAAGTCATGGAGGGAATCAGTCCCATGGCCGAGGCAGAGGCTCGTGTCCTTTCTTCAGCTACACTGATGCGTGTCTTCAGCCATCTTCACCTTCATGACCCTAGTGCTCGTCTTGACGAGCCGCTGGAGCCTGTAGCTGATGAACACTGCACGGTTGCCGCCGCAGCCATGAAAGGTCAAGTCGAGGCCCTGCTGAAGAAGTTTCGTGGCTTCGTCCTCGCGCCCTCGACCGGCGATGCCACCGATCCTGCGGCCCCGGCTGACGGTGCAGGCGAAGGCGACGCCGCCAAGGGAGGAGCACCTTCTGCGGGTGATGGCGGTGTCCAGGGGTGACTTGCTTGCGGCTGCTTCCTGTTTTATTACTGCAACATGCATCATGCCTCGTGGAGGCGTTTAAACTCGTGCTTGGTATTTGGGAGAACGATATCGCTTGTAATATTTGCTTTGAGATTTTGCGATTTTCTTCCTATTTGCTTTATGTCCTGCGTCGGCAGAGCCCGGCCCCGCGCATACCTCAACCGTCGTTGGGCCGACCGGAGACCAGGATGGACCAAGGAGTGAGGGGTTACGTGAACAGTTAGGCTCATGAGTCGCGATGCTCAGGAGTCCCCCTTAACGCGCAAACAGCTTATAGGAAGGAGACGTGAGGATATGTTAATGTTCTACGTCGGCAGGGCCCAGCCCCGCGCATACCTCAACCGCCGTTGGGCCGACCGGAGACCAGGACGGACCAAGGAGTGAGGGGCTACATGACCAGTTAGGCTCCTAAGTCGCGATGCTCAGGAGTCCCCCCCTGACGTGCAAACAATCTCCATACCTTTGCCCTCGCCGAGGCTCGGCTTGGGAGGGGCGTGCGACGACCAGGTACGAGGGACCTGGCTTGGGTGGCGTACGCTTGGGCGTGACCCGAGCGCAGCCCCTGTGCCTAGCCCCCTCGCGTGACTCTCCTAAGGGGAGGCGTTGCGGTGAGGCCGGACACTGAGCTCTATGCTCCCTGAGGTTGGTACGGCCGTGAGGCCGCCCTCAGTTGTTTATCACCAGCGCGAAGTGTAGTGCTTCCACTTGAGCACGGGCATAGCCGCTCCTCGGCAGTGTCGACGGAGAACGACGGGGTGGCCCGCCGATGGGAGCTGTCTGAGCGACGCGGGAGGCGAGGGCAGCCCGGCGCTCAGCACGAGCGCGGCGAGCGTCCGCCATGGAGACGACGGAGCACCTGGATGTGGAGCGACGGAAAGGAAGCTTCGGCGCACCCCTACCTGGTGGGCCAAATGTCGGATCACGGGTTCCGGCAAAACCCTCAAGGTTCAAACACTGGGGTGCGCACGAAGATTTCCCCCTACCGATCCACTTCCTAGTTTTGCTAAGATCTCACGGACTAACTCGACGAACTCATAACACAAGGGACACAAGATTTATACTGGTTCGGGCCACCTTTGTGGTGTAATACCCTACTCCAGTGTGGTGGTGGTGGTGGATTGACTCTTGGGATGATGATGAACAGTACAAGGGGAAGAACAGCCTCCTGAGGTTGAGGTGTTCTTGTGTTTGGCGAACTTGTGTGTGTGTGGGGATTCGATCAACTCTGGCTTAGTTTCCTTCTACTATGGTGGCTAGTCGTATTTATAGAGGCCCTGGTCCTCTCCCCAAATATTGAGCGGGAAGGGAGCCAACAACGGCCAATTTGAAAGGGGACAACTAGTACAGCTTACCCCGACAAAAGAGGTCTTCGCCTGCAAAAGGCTTTGGAGGTGACGCCGCCTTGGGCTTCATGGTGACCTCCGTCTTGCTGTCCTGCTGGTCCTGGTCTTGTTGCATCGATATGGAAACCTTTGCTTGATGCCTTGGTACTCCACGCCTGCGCTTGCCTCCTTAGCACCAAAGAGGAAACAAGGATGCTGCACACGCTGGCGCCCGCCTGGTCTCAATCATCATGGCTCACGTCACGAGAACCTCGCGAGGTTTGCCTTGCCTTGATCTCTCTGCCCCTCGCGAGCCTTCCTAGCGAGGCTGCTCCTGAGGAGGTGTTGCGCCATCCGCCTCGCGAGGCTTGGCCCCTCGGAAGGGTCTTGAATGCCTTGTTGATGAGGATGGGTCGTACGGGCCTGCTAGCATAGCCACGCCGTGGGCCGCAGGCAGGCAAGTCTGGGGACCCCCTTTCCCAGAACACCAACATAATTGGTCTTGCTTCTATTGTTGTTCCTGCTACTGATCCACTAGAACAATATTTGCTAGACCATGAAAATGATCTACATATGCATGAAAGGAATGAAATAAATAAGATTTTCTTTGACCAAGGTCCTCTGCTTAAACACAATTTGCCTATTGAAACTCTAGGAGGTCCTCCTCCACCTAAAGGTGATCCTGTGTTTGAATTAAAACAATTGCCAGACACTTTGAAATATTCTTATCTTGATGAAAAGAAATTATGTCTACTACACAACCTTCTTCCTGTAGACGTTGTTGGGCCTCCAAGTGCAGAGGTTTGTAGGACAGTAGCAAATTTCCCTCAAGTGGATGACCTAAGATTTATCAATCCGTGGGAGGCGTAGGATGAAGATGGTCTCTCTCAAGCAACCCTGCAACGAAATAACAAAGAGTCTCTTGTGTCCCCAACACACCCAATACAATGGTAAATTGTATAGGTGCACTAGTTCGGCGAAGAGATGGTGATACAAGTGCAATATAGATGGTAGATATAGGTTTTTGTAATCTGAAAATATAAAAACAGCAAGGTAGCAAGCGATAAAAGTGAGCGTAAACGGTATTGCAATGCTAGGAAACAAGGCCTAGGGTTCATACTTTCACTAGTGCAAGTTCTCTCAACAATAATAACATAATTGGATCATATAACTATCCCTCAACATGCAACAAAGAGTCACTCCAAAGTCACTAATAGCGGAGAACAAACGAAGAGATTATAGTAGGGTACGAAACCACCTCAAAGTTATTCTTTCCGATTAATCCATTGGGCTATTCCTATAAGTGTCACAAACAGCCCTAGAGTAAGTAGTAAAATAACACCTTAAGACACACATCAACCAAAACCCTAATGTCACCTAGATACTCCAATGTCACCTCAAGTATCCATGGGTATGATTATACAATATGCATCACACAATCTCAGATTCATCTATTCAACCAACACATAGAACCTCAAAGAGTGTCCCAAAGTTTCTACCAGAGAATCAAGACGAAAACGCGTTCCAACCACTATGCATAGGTTCATGGGCGGAACCGCAAGTTGATCACCAAAATATACATCAAGTGGATCAATAGAATACCCCATTGTCACCACGGGTATCCCACGCAAGACATACATCAAGTGTTCTCAAATCATTAAAAGACTCAATCTGATAAGATAACTTCAAAGGGAAAACTCAATCCACTACAAGAGAGTAGAGGGGGAGAAACATCATAAGATCCAACTATAGTAGCAAAGCTCGCGATACATCAATATCGTGCCACATCAAGAACGCGCGAGAGAGAGATCAAACACATAGCTACTCGTACATACCCTCAGCCCCGAGGGTGAACTACTCCATCCTCGTCATGAAGAGCGCCGGGATGATAAAGATGGCCACCGGAGAGGGTCCCCCCCTCCGGCAGGGTGCAGGAACAGGGTCCCGATTGGTTTTTGGTGGCTACAGAGGCTTGCTGCGGCGGAACTCCCGATCTATTCTGTTCCCCGATCGTTTTAGGGTATATATATATATATATAGGCGGAAGAAGTACGTCAGGGGAGCCACGAGGGGCCCATGAGGGTGGAGGGCGCGCCAGGGGGTGGGCGCGCCCCCTGCCTCGTGCCTCCCTCATTGCTTTCCTGACGTGCACTCCAAGTCTCCCAAGTTGCTTTTTGTCCAAAAATAACTTCTCCAGAAGGTTTCATTCCGTTTCGACTCCGTTTGATATTCTTTTTGTTCGAAACACTGAAGCAAGGGAAAAACAGGAACTGGCACTGGGCTCTGGGTTAATAGGTTAGTCCCAAAAGTAATATAAAAGTGCTTAGTAAAGCCCATTAAACATCCAAGATGGATAATAATATAGCATGGAGCAATAAAAAATTATAGATACGTTGGCGACGTATCAAGCATCCCCAAGCTTAATTGTTGCTCGTCCTCGAGTAGGTAAATGATAAAAACAAAATTTTTTATGTGGAATGCTACTTGGCATAATTTCAATGTAATTCTTCTTAATTGTGGTATGAATATTCAGATCCAAAAGATTCAAGATAAAAGTTCATATTGATATAAAAGTAATAATACTTCAAGCATACTAACTAAGCAATTATGTCCTCTCAAAATAACATGGCCAAAGAAAGTTCATCCCTACAAAATCATATAGTTCAGTCATGCTCCATTTTCGTCACACAAGAATGCTCTCATCATGCACAACCCCGATGACAAGCCAAACAATTGTTTCATACTTTAGTAATCTCAAACTTTTTCAACCTTCACGCAATACATGAGCGTGAGCCATGGACATAGCACTATGGTGGAATAGGATATGATGATGGGGGTTATTGTCGGGACCCCGATTCTATGTCACACCGATCTAGCATGTAACACCTCATATCACTTTGCGGCCTCACGCATGGTATTCCCACGGGTGTTGTCACAGCCCTAGAATTTGCTTGTCATTAGTTGCATTAAGGCATTCATGCCATCATGTTTAAATTTCTCAGAAAGTTGAAATGGGGATTGTTGAAACCCTAGCACCAAATGAATTTAACTAGGTTCAATAAAAATATTTTCAATAACCCAGAATGCCTTTTGGAAATGTTCATGATTTCTGTTAAAGGTGAAAACCTCTGCCAAAAATGATGAATATATTTATAGGTCATTCATGGATTTTTGAATTAAATTATATAGTATTTGCATTTGGGCATTTAATTGCTAATAATATTTTAAATGCTCAAATAATCTCAAACTGAAATGTTTACTGGTGGAAATATTCCAAACAGTGACATGGAGCAGTTTCATGATTTTTACAAACGTTTTAGTATTTTAATAAAAGCCCTAAAGTTGTAGAAGAATTAGAAAAAAAATTAAAAGAGAGAGAAAGAGTTTACCTGGCTTACCTGTCGCGGCCCAGCTGGTCAGCCCACCTGCGCGGCCCAGCCCGCCTGGCCCCTCCTCTGTCGTCTTCCTCCTTGCCAGGAGGACGAACGTGTGGCCGACGCACGCCGGCGCAAGCCCGACCACCTCCTGCTCGCCGCCTTCCTCCCCCGACGCTCTGGAGACGCCACGCAGACCCTTGGACACCCCCCCTCGACCGCTCCCTCTCTCCCTGCCTCGTCTCTCTCCCTCTCTCTCCCGAACCCGAGTTCAGCTGTCGCCGCCAACGAGCATCGCCGTGGCCACAGCCACCACCTCCCCTCGTCGTTCCCCCTCTTTCTCTCCATCGAGCCACGAGGTCCCGGACGCGCTGCAACGCCGCCATCGTCGTCGTTTCCATCGCCGGCCGCCGGAGATCCCCTCACCGCCCTGCCTTGCTCCGGTTCCTCCCCGAGCTCGCCGTTGGCCTCGTCGCAACCGCAGTGAGATCCTGCCCCTGCTCCCCTTCCCCGCTCCCTCTCTTTCGCACCGTAGCGACCACACCGCGCTCACCCGCACGCGCCGCCGCCGCACTTGTCGCCGGTGATGCTCCGGTGACCATTTGGTCCCGGGCATGCGCCCAACATGCTCCCCACATAGCGTAGAGCCTCTGTAGCACCTCACCGCACTCGTTTGCGCACTGCAGCCCCATCCCCACTTGCACCCGAGCTTCGGTCCCCGCCAAGCTCGTCGCCGCCGCTACTCCGGCCACTCCCCGGCCGCGCCACCACCACGGTTGGATGCGGACGAGCGTCCGCATCCCGTAGCTATGCTCCACACGCCAAACCGCGCCCTGTAGGCGAATCCCGCGCCGCTCCGCCGCATCTGCTGCCGCCGGCGGGCTGACCGCTTTGACCGGCGGGTTTTGACCCCGCTGACGTGGCCGCTGACTGGACCCACATGTCAGTGACCCTAACTGGCACTGAGACACTGACCAGTGGGTCCCACTGGTCAGGTTTGACCTGGCCGACCCAGTTGACTTGCTGACGTCACACCTATGTCATGCTGACGCAGTAAAATATTTTCTGGATTTATTTTTATATAGGAAATTCCAGAAAATAGTATTAACTTCTAAAATTCATAGAAAATCAATCGTAACTCCAAATCAAACAAATTATATATGAAAAATTATCAGAGAAGTTCAAGGAATCTGTTTATGACATTTTCATGCATGTTTGAACAACCTAGGACTGCTGTACAGGGCAATTTACATAAATGGCATTTGAATTTCCACTTATGGAGTTGGAATTTGAACCTTTGGTTCAAACCAACTTCATTTAATATGGTTGCTAGTTGCATTAGCTCAATCAACAGCATATTGCCATGACATTATCATGCATCATAATTGTTGCATTGCATTGATTGTGCTCCTCTTTGTTTGCCGGTAATTGTCCCCTCTCGATAGACGTGGTTTCGACGATGAGATCGATGACACCGATGAAGAACTATATTATCTTTAGAAGTGCCAGGCAAGCAAAACCCCCTTGTTCATTTCGATACAATCCCACTCTCCCGCTCCTGCTCTCTTTTACTGCATTAGGACAACAACGATTCAACTGTTACTTGCTGCGGTAGTTGAACCCCTTATCCTCTGCATGACCTGTCATTGCCACAGTAAATAGATGAAACCCACTAGTATGAGTAGGAGTTGTTTGAGCCCTGATGTGCCTACTCATTCATGTTTGGTTGTCATGCTTGCTACTGCTTAGAGTTGAGTCGGGTCTGATTCATCGGGAATGAATCGGAATGGTGATGAACATGTCCTACTGTGTGTGAGCTAAGTGTGTGAATACGATTTGGTAAAGGTAGCGGTGAGAGGCCATGTAGGAGTACATGGTGGGTTGTCTCATTGAAGCCGTCCTCATGAACTAAGTTCTGTGTTTGTGATCCATGAAACAATTACTACCACGCATTGGGCCCGAAACCAACGGACCCTCTCGGCTTCTTAATCACCCTTGTCCTCTGTCCAGGAGTTGCAAGTAGTTTCTGGTGTTTGTAGTATGCTGGGGGCCGCATGCAGCGCTGACCGTCGGGGTGGGCTGTGTTGCGGTAGGCACGTGGCACGGTGTACCGGGCGCCCGTTTGGTGTCTCGGGAACCCTGCTCACATCGTTCGGGCCCGTATGTGGAAACCTCGGCCGGACTCCCTGCGGATGGAACCTGAATAGGCGATAAACCTGGACTAGAGACTTGAGTGTTTAGGTAGGCTGTGGCCGACACCCTCGTTGGGCTTCTGCTTGAAGGTTGCCGAGTACATGTCGTGTAAACGGCGATAACTGGTGAGAGCGTGTGTGAAGAAGTACACCCCTGCAGGGTTAACATCATCTATTCGAATAGCCGTGTCCGCGGTAATGGACTTCTGGGTTGCCTATAACAGTTCATAGACAAATGAAGTGGATACTCTAAAATACGCAAGATAAGCGTGAGTACTATGGATGGCCTTCTCGTAGGGAGACGGAAGCGGATCCTTAGTGGTGTATTGATATGGTGAATATGTGGACTCGTGTGCGCCACCTCAAAAGAGTTACTTGCAGTTGTAGTTCAGGATAGCCACCGAGTCAAAGCTGGCTTGCTGCAGTCAAACTCCACCACCCCCTTTATTGATACTGATGCATATGTAGCTAGTTCTGATGTAAGTCTTGCTGGGTACATTTGTACTCACGTTTGCCTATTTTATGTTTTTGCAGAGAGACGTCAGTCTCGCTAGTAGTTTCGTGTGGACTTCAACGTTTAGCTTGATACCTCAGCTACGATCTTGTGCCCTCGGCAGGATCTGGTAGATAGTCAGGCTTCTCAGCCTTTTTCATTTGTAGATGTCTGTACTCAGACATGTTAAGCTTCCGCTTGTGCTTTGACTTGTATGCTTTGAATGTTTGGTCATGAGACCCATGTTTGTAATATCTCGCTCTTCGGAGCCTAATGAATAAATACTTGAGTCGTAGAGTCTTGTTGTGATGCCATGTTGTATCTACACATATCGAGCATATTGTGTGTATGATTGAAATGCTTGCTATGTGTGGGATCCAACTATCTAGTTGTTTACCCTTGGCAGCCTCTCTTATGGGGAAATGTAGTCTAGTGCTTCCTGAGCGATAGTAGTCCGCTATAGCCCGGTTCACCGGAGTCCTGCTAGCCCAGCACTACTGCTTGGAACACTTGACTGGCCGGCATGTGATTCACGTCGTTCCTGTGTCTGTCCCTTCGGGGAAATGTCATGCGGTGATATCCGGAGTCCTGCCTAGCCTACTACAGCCCGGTTTACCGGAGTCCTGTTAGCCCAGTGCTACATCCCGGATTTATACGTTGTTGACCGACATGCTCGATGTGATCTATGTATGCCTGTCCTCATGGGTTAGTGCCGCCTTGGGTTCATGACTAGCCATGTCGGCCCGGGTTCTCTGTCATATGGATGCTAGCGACACTATCATATACGTGAGCCAAAAGGCGCAAACGGTCCCGGGCCAGGTAAGGTGGCACCCGTGGGAATACCGTGCGTCAGGACGCAAAGTGATACGATGTGTTACATGCTAGATCGATGTGGCTTAGTTTCGGGGTCCTGACAGGTGTCGCCTTACCATGGCCCGGGACCGTTTGCGCCTTTTGGCTCACGTATATGATAGTGTTGCTAGCATCCATATGACAGAGAACCCGGGCCGACATGACTAGTCGTGAACCCAAAGTGGCACTAACTTACGGGGACAGGCATACATGAAACAACATCGAGCATGTCGGTCAGCAGCGTGTGAATCCGGGCTGTAGCAACTGGGCTAACAGGACTCCGGTAAACTGGGCTGTAGCAGGCTAGGCAGGACTCCGGATGTCACCGCGTGACATTTCCCCGAAGGGACAGACACAGGAACGAAATGAATCACATGCCGGCCATTCTAAGTGTTCCGGAGCAGTAGTGCTGGGCTAGCAGGACTCCGGTGAACCGGGCTGTAGCGGACTACTATGACTCGTGGAAGCACAAGACTACATTTCCCCATAAGAGAGTGTCGGATAACGGGTTCCGGCAGACCCTTAAGGTTCAAACTCTGCGGTGCGCGCGGAGATCGTGCCCTCTACCTCTCCATCTCATAAGGATCTAACTACTTCAAGTAGAACAACACAAGAGACACAGGGTTTATACTAGTTCGGGCCACCATTGTGGTGTAATACCCTACTCTAGTTTGTGGTGGGTGGATTGCCTTTTGGGCTGATGAGGAAGAACAGTACAAGGGAGAACGGCCTCGCGAGGGCCTGTTCTAGGCTAGGGGATGAACTGCTAAGGGGAGTTCGATCGCCCTTCTCTTTCTCTCTCTCTCTACTCGCTCTACTTGTTTCTTGGTACTCGATCAGATACTGAATCAGCTGCCTCTACCCTGGGGGTGGCTAGTCCTACTTATAGGCAAAGGCCCTGGGCCTCTTCCCAAATATTGAGCGGGAAGGGCGCCAACAATTGGCCAATTCGAAGGGGAACATCTGGTACACTTATCCTGACTAAAGTTGGTCTTCGCCTGCCAAAGGCCCTGTGGTGACGCCGTCCTGGGCTCCATGGTGACCTCCTTCCCACCGTTGGACTGGTCTTGGTCTCGTTGCACCGAAGTGGGTGCGTTTGCCTTATCCTCTCGCCTGCGCTTGCCCCCTTTGCACCAAAGAGGAAAGGGAGAGGCTGCGCGGGCCGGCGCCCGCCTGGCACCCTTGGTCGTCATGGCTTGCTTCATGGGCACCTCGTGAGGTACCCGCCTTGATCTCTCCGCCTCCTCGCGAGCCAGCCTAAGGAGGTCGTGCTTGAGGAAGCGCCATGTCGTCCGCCTCACGAGGCTTGGCCCCTCGCGAGGGTCTTGAGCCTTGTGTTGATGAAGATGGGCCACGCTGGGCCCCCATTCGAGCCACGCCGCAGGCCGTAGGCAGGCAAGTCTGGGGACCCCCGTTCCCAGAACGCCGACAGTAGCCCCCGGGCCCAAGGCGCGCACGGACTTGGCCGTGCCGAGAGGCGAAAGGGCAAGGGCAAAGCATCGCGGGCCCTAATAGCCTGCGGCCTTGGGCGCCGCATGGCGGTTGATTGGACGTGGGTGCTTTTGCGACTGCGCAGGATACTAAAGGCGTGGCATCTGCTCGGGCTTCGCTCTTCTCCTTCTTCATCCGCCGCTCAGATCCCCTTTCTTGCGCTTCTCCTCCCTTCCTCCAAGCTTCCAGATCTGCTGTAACGCCCTCGATGCGGCTATATCTCCCACGTGTCGAGGCACGACTTAGAGGCATAACCGCATTGAAAGCAATGTCGCAAGTGAGGTAATCTTCACACAATCCATGTAATAAATAACGGGAAAGATACATAGTTGGCTTACAATCGCCACTTCACACAAGTACATAAATAACATCCATCAAACAGATTACACTCAAGGTCCGACTACGGTACCAAAATGAAGAAGACTACCCCAAATGCTAAACAGATCCCCGGATCACCCAACTGGGCTCCACTACTGATCATCTGGAAAAGAAACATAATAACGGCCACGTTCCTCATCGAACTCCCAAATGAGCTCGGTCGCGTCATCAGCACTGACATCGTTGGTACCTGCAACTGAGGTGATAATATCTGTGAGTCACGGGGACTCAGCAATCTCACACCCGCGAGATCAAGACTATTTAAGCTTAAAGGTGGGAAAAGGGGTTTGTGAGGTGGAGCTGCAGCAAGCGACTAGCATGTGGTGGCTATAGCGCAAAAGAGTGCGAGAAGAGAAGGCAAGGCACGGTCGAGAAGCTAGAAATGATCAAGAAGTGATCCTGAAACAACCTACGTCAGGCATAACTCCAACAACCGTGTTCACTTCCCGGACCCCGCCGAGAAGAGACCATCACGGTTACACACGCGGTTGATGTGTTTTAGTTAAGGTCAACTTCGGGTTTTCTACAACCGGACATCAACAAATTCCCATCTGCCTCATAACCGCGGGCACGGCTTTCGAAAGATAATACCCTGCAGGGGTGTCCCAACTTAGCCCATGATAAGCTCTCACGGTCAACGAAGGATATTCCTTCTACCGGGAAGACCCGATCAATCTCGGAATCCCGGACTACAAGACATTTCAACAGCAATAAAACAAGTCCAGCAAAGCCGCCCGATTGTGCCGACAAATCCTGATAGGAGCTGCACATATCTCGGTCTCAGGGCACATCCGGATGAGCAGTCCGTACAACTAAAACCAGCCCTCGAGTTGCCCCGAGGTGGCGCTGCAAAGGGCTCTAGTTTGGACCAGCAATCGAAGGAGAACTGGCCCGGGGGTTTAAAATAAAGATGACCCTTGAGTCTGCAGAACCCAAGGGAAAAAAGGCTAGGTGGCAACTGGTAAAACCAATGTTGGGCCTTGCTGGAAAAGTCTCATTCAAAGCGAACTGTCAAGGGGGTCCCATAAATCACCCAACCGTGTAAGGAACGCAAACTCCGGGAACATAACACCGGTATGACGGAAACTAGGGTGGCAAGAGTGGAACAAAACACCAGGCATAAGGCCGAGCCTTCCACCCTTTACCAAGTATATAGATGCATTAATTAAATAAGAGGTAATGTGATATCCCAACAAGTAAACATGTTCCAACAAGGAACAACAAGATCATGTTCCAACAAGGAACAAACTTCATCTTCACCTGCAACTAACAACGCTATAAGAGGGGCTGAGCAAAGCAGTAACATAGCCAAACAACGGTTTGCTAGGACATGGATGGTTAGGGGCTGACATGGCAATATAGGAGGCATGATAAAGCAAGTGGTGGGTATCGCAGCATAGGCATAGAAAAAGAGCGAGCAATCTAGCAAGCAAAGATAGAAGTGATTTCGAGGGTATGGTCATCTTGCCTGCAAGGTTCTCAGAGTTGTCGAAAGCTTGGTCCTCGTAAGCGTTCTCAATAGGTTCCTCGTTCACGTACTCGTCTCCCGGCTCTACCCAAGACAAGAGAACAAGCAAAGGAACCAAAATCAACCACGATGCAAATGCGCAATCAACATGATGCAACACATGGCATGATATGCGAGAGGTGATATGCAATGCGTATGCATGCTCCGGAAGGACAAGGATGAACAGGGCATAATCTTGGCAAACCAAGCATGCCACTGGATAGATGAGGTGATTTCGGTTGAAATCGATATAAAGATCACCGGAATCGGATGCACGGTTTGCAAATGGCAAGCAATACAAGAATGACACGAATCTGCCATAAACAGCATGATGCTACTTAGCAAGCAACAAATAATTAAGCTACTGCACCCAAACATGGCAACAAAGCATATGACAGTAATCTACTCAAGATGCACGACAAAATATGAACACTGAGCTTCGGCTAATTCACATCATAACAGGTTCAAACAAGCATGGCAAAAGTACAACTAATAACAGATTCACAGACTTAGTGAAATAACAGCAAGTCAGGAAAACAACATCAGGATGACAAGTTCAGAGCAACGAAACGACATGCTACAGGTTCAGAACATAGCAAAGTAAGGCATGGCATGAATCTACTCATAGCACTTGACAAAAGTCTCTTACTGACCATAAGCCAAAAAGGATCAGAAAATATGATTACACCCATGTCAATTAAGCACGTTTCGTTACAGGTTTCAGACTTAGCAGAAAACTGGACATGGCAGGAAACTGTTAACGACTAGGCATGTTCGAGAGCTCGATGCACTCACTACAGAGCATTTCATGATTAACTAAACATACATACATCAAGAAGACATGGCATAGTAACTAGACATGGCAAGAATAACATCATATCATGCAAGGATCAACTACACCAAGCTTGGCAAAATCGAATAACATGTAAACAATCTGCCAGCAACATCTTGAAGCAAAAGTAGAGCTCAATTGACTCAAGCTATGGCTCTCCATAATTGCAACCCAAGGCATGGATGGATTAAGCAAATACTCAAGTTCCAAACACCCTTACTGATCATGCTCAAATTATGCATGGATCTCTCAGAAACAACATGAATACATGGCATGATAATAACAAAAGTCAGGGACTTAGTGAAATCACTAAGTCTCTGAAAACAGCAATATCATCATCCCTACTTTGCAAGCTTGAACTAGTCACCACATAGATCATAAAAATACATGGAAAAATCCTATGGATAGGTAACATGGCATATTACAAAACTCATGTAGGACTCAACTTCATAGGAGGTACACATCAATCATGGCAAAAATGACAAAAGTGCAATTCCGGATAAGATCCAGCAACTAACATCAACTAGCTCTTTTATAACAGCATTTCGGGCCTCAAGATGACCTCAAATGAAAATGATGTAATGTAACAAAATGATGTACTCTTCGAGCCGAACAAAATGAAATATTACACGTGCGAAACGGAGCTACGGATGCAAAGTTATGGCATGATGAAGATGCGATGATAATGATGAAAAACTGGGACTTAGAAGAAAAACGAGGGGGAAGGGAAAAGTCAACCCTGCCGGCACGGTTTACGATGTTCGCCGGAGGGAGCGGCGGATCTGGCGGCTCGCCGGAGCTCGGAGGCGAGGAGGCGGAGGAGAGGTCGGGGCGGGGCCGGATCTGGCCGGATCCGGCGCCGGCGAAGTGCGGGGCGGCGCGGTGGCGCGGTGGAGGAGGCGGCAACCGGCGCGGAGGCGGCGGCGGGCGACGGCGGCCGGCGCGGAGCGGCGGAACGGCGCGGAGGCGGGGCGGCGACGGGAGGAGGCCGAGGCGGGCGGCGATGCGCGCGGGGGCGCGGGGCGGCGCGCGCGGGCCCGGGCGGGCCTGCCCTGGGCCCCGCGGGCCGGCGGCGAAGTGGGCACGGGGGGGACGCGTGGCGCGGCCTGATTGGACGCGGGCGGCGGCGCGGATGAACAGTGCGGCGGCGGGCTGTTTGCACGGATTTCGAGGAAAAAATTAGGGTTAGGGGGGTGTAGCTCTCTCAGATTTAGAGGGGAGGACGTTTTTATAGACAGAAGGAGCTAGGGAGCTCCAAACGGAGTGCGGTTTTCGCCCACGCGATCGTGATCGAACGGCGGAGGACATGGGAGTGACTTAGATGGGTTATTGGGCTGTTATGAAGGGGTGTTGGGCTGCAACACACACAAGGCCTTCACGGTTACCCGGTTAACCGTTGGAGTACCAAACGAACTCCGTTTGACCCGAAACTTGACAGGCGGTCTACCGGTGCTATACCGAGGCCACATGTCAAACCTCGGTCCATTCCGAGAATGTTTAATACCCGCTCACGAAGAAATGTAAAAGGGGACGCCGGGAGACATAGGAGCGCCGGATAGCAAAACGGACAACGGGAAAGATGCTCGGATTTAAGAGACGAACACGTATGCAAATGCGATGCACATGATGACATGATATGAAATGCATGACATGACCAAAAGCAAAACGAAGAGAACCCAACCGCGGAGGGAATATCATAACACATAGCCGGAAATGGCAAGAGTTGGATTACAAATATGGCAAGTTACATCGGGGGCGTTACAACACACCACCACTACGAGAGGATCTCGTCCCGAGATCTAGGACTGAAAGAACTCCGGATACTTAGAACGTAGGTGGTCTTCACGCTCCCATGTGGCCTCTCGGTCTGAATGATGTGACCATTTCACTTTGAGGAATTTGATTGACTTGTTGCGAGTCTTGCGCTCAGTTGTCTCAAGAATGGCAACTGGATGCTCATGATAGGACAAATCTTCTTGAAGATCAATCTCTTCGAAGTTGATGGTGCGCTCAGGCGTCTTGAAGCACTTGCGAAGCTGTGACACGTGGAAGACATCGTGCACATTTGCAAAATTGGAGGGAAGCTCAAGTTGATAGGCGAGATCGCCTCGTTTCCCGATGATCTTGAAGGGACCGACGTATCGCGGGGCAAGTTTCCCCTTGATACCGAAGCGGCGAGTTCCTTTCATTGGAGAGACGCGGAGGTAAACATGGTCTCCGATCTCGAATGCCACATCACGGTGTTTGCTATCGTAATAGCTCTTCTGGCGCGACTGCGCTGCTTTGAGGTTCTCACGAATCACCTTGCACATGGCCTCAGCCTCTGAGATCAAATCATTGCCGAGCAATTGGCGTTCACCGGTTTCAGACCAGTTGAGAGGAGTACGGCACTTTCTGCCATAGAGAATCTCGAATGGGGCTTTGCCCGAACTGGCTTGAAAGCTGTTGTTGTAAGAGAACTCAGCATAAGGAAGACAATCCTCCCACTTCATGCCGAAAGAGATAACACAAGCTCTGAGCATATCTTCAAGAATTTGATTGACACGCTCGACTTGTCCACTAGTCTGAGGGTGGAAAGCTGTGCTGAAGCGAATGTTGGTGCCCATGGCCGTTTGAAAAGAATCCCAAAATTTGGAGGTAAAGATGCTGCCACGGTCTGAAGAGATCAACTGTGGAATGCCATGCAAGGAGACAATTCTGGAGGTGTAGAGCTCTGCCAGCTGCGCTGCTGTGATAGAATCTTTGATAGGAAGAAAATGAGCCACTTTGGTGAGCTTGTCGATGACGACGAAGATAGCATCATTTCCACGCTTGGACTTAGGAAAACCAGTCACGAAGTCCATTTCGATATGATCAAACTTCCATTCTGGAATAGCAAGAGGTTGGAGAAGTCCAGCTGGTCGTTGGTGTTCTGCTTTCACCCTTCTGCAGACATCACACTCATTCACGAATTGAGCGATCTCATGCTTCATTCGAGTCCACCAATACGACTGCTTGAGGTCATGGTACATCTTCGAACTTCCAGGATGAATTGACAGAAGAGAATTGTGCGCTTCATTCATAATGACTTTGCGAAGATCACCCTTTGGAACCACGATCCGGTCCTCGAAGAAAAGAGTATCTCTGTCATCAACTCGATAGCACTTGTATTTGGGGATGCTCTTTTCCATACCACGTTTCACCTTCTTCACCATGGTATCCAACAATTGTGCCTCACGAATCTGATCTTCCAAAGTAGGAGAGACAATTAGGTTGACAAGAACACCTTGAGGAACAACTTGGAGATTCAACTTGCGAAAAGCCTCACAGAGATCCGGTTGAAAAGGCTTGAGTATTAAGCTGTTGCAGTAAGCCTTTCTGCTCAAAGCGTCTGCAACCACATTAGCCTTGCCTGGAGTATATTCAATACTCGGATTATACTCTTGAATCATTTCGACCCATCGAGTTTGCCAGAGGTTGAGATGAGGCTGAGTGAAGATATACTTGAGACTCTTGTGATCTGTGAAAATGTCCACTTTCCGTCCCAACAGGAGATGTCTCCATGTTATTAGTGCGTGGACAACTGCCGCCAACTCAAGATCGTGAGTGGGGTAGTTCCTTTCATTGGGCTTCAACTGGCGAGAGGTATAGGCAACAACCTTCTTCTCTTGCATTAACACAGCACCGAGGCCCTGGAGAGAAGCATCACAGAATACTTCATAAGGCTTGGATTCATCAGGAGGAGTCAAGACTGGAGAAGTGACGAGTTTCTCTTTGAGAGTGTTGAAAGCAACGTCACACTCAGGAGACCAGACATATTTCACATGCTTCTGGAGGAGGTTGGAAAGAGGCTTGGCAATCTTGGAGAAATTCTCAACGAATCTTCTGCAATAGCTTGCAAGTCCAAGAAAACTGCGAAGCTGCTTGACATTCTGAGGAGGATTCCAATTCAAAACTGCAGACACCCTCTCTGGATTAACAGCGATGCCCTTGGCAGAGATGATATGACCAAGATAAAGAACTTCATCAAGCCAAAATTCACATTTGGAGAACTTCGCATATAATTGATACTCTCTGAGCTTGTCGAGTACCAATCACAAATGTTCGGCATGATCCTTTTTATTCTTGGAGAAGACCAAAATATCATCGAGATAGACCAAGACAAATTCGTTGATGTAGGGGTTGAAGATGAAATTCATCAATCGAGTGAAATACGGAGGAGCATTGACAAGGCCGAAGGACATGACAGTATATTCATAAGAAACAAACTTGTTCTGAATGCTGTCTTGGGAATATCTTCTTCACGAATGCGAATCTGATGATAACCCATACGAAGGTCAAGCTTGGAGAACACCTTAGCACCTTTGAGTTGCTCAAATAGCTCATTGATGTTGGGAAGTGGGTACTTGTTCTTGATAGTCTTCTTGTTCAATGGACGGTAATCGACACAAAGTCGGTCCGTGCCATCCTTCTTCTTGACAAAAAGAACACCACAACCCCAAGGAGAAGAACTCGGTCTGATCAGACCCAGACGTTCTTGTTTATCGAGTTGAATCTTCAATTCCTTGAGCTCATCTGGTCCAAGCTTGTAAGGAAGCTTGCAAACGGGTTCCGTGCCAGGCTCAAGCTCAATAACGAATTCAACTGGCCTGCGAGGAGGCATACCCAGAAGCTCTTCTGGAAAAACATCTTGGTACTCACAAACGACTGGAATCTGAGAGATAGCCTCCATTTCACCCATCTCATTGAGAGAAAACAACCGAATGGTATCATCACGAGAAGCATAGATGATCACATCGTTCGAAGTGTGAGTCAATTTGATTTCCCTGGCAGCACACTCAAGCTGAGCCTTGTGCTTAGAAAGCCAGTCCATCCCGTGAATAAGATCAATATCAGAATCACCAAGAACAACTGGTTTAGACAAGAATTTATAGTCGCCCATCTTGATAGAAACATCCGGGACACAAACATTAGATGTCATTTGCTTGCCCGGGGACACAATCTTCAACATAATAGGAATCTTTTCGGTCACAAACTCATGCTTAGCAACAAAAGGTCTCGAAATGAAAGAAAGTGATGCACCAGTATCAAATAAGACTTTGGCAGGAATATCATTAACAGGAAGATTACCCATGATCACTTCAGAAGAATCCTCTGCTTGAGCTGCATTCAACATGTTCACCTTGGCATGCTTAGGATTATGCTTGACCACTGCATTGCTGGAAGCTTTCACAGGAGGAGGAGGCGGAAGACGCCTCTGGTTGAAGCACTTGTTCGCATAGTGACCTTTCTGCTGACATTTGTTACAAGTCACCTCTGAGAGCGGACGATGATAAGGAGCACTTGGCCTTGGAGCTTGATTCTGAGACTTGTTCTGATAACCAGGGTTGGGTGGGTGGGAAGATCCACGACCACTTGAGTTCTTCTGCTGATAAGGCTGACGGAACGGGGGAGGAGGAGGCAACCAGAACTTCTGTTGCTTAGCTGCCACAAGTGAGGAAGAAGAAGACTGAACTGCGTCTCTGACTCTCTTCTTAGATGCCTCACACTTGAGCTGAGCAGCTTCTTGTTTCAGTGCCATGTTGTAGAATTCATCATACTTTAATGGCTCGAAAAGCACGAGAGCAAGCTGCAGATCTTCTCTGAGACCACGCCTGAACTGGTAGATCATACTCTTCTCATCAGGAATGTCTTGCCTTGCAAAACGGGAGAGCTTCTGGAACTGAGTGTTGTATTGATAGACAGTCATGTTGCCTTGCTTGAGATTGCGGAATTCCTCACGCTTCAGCTCAACAACACTTTCTGGAATGTGGTGCGCTTTGAAGTCACGGCGGAAATCATCCCAAGTGATCACACGACCTCCTCTGGAATCTTTGTATTGCTGGAACCACTCAGCAGCTTGATCTTTGAGTTGAAAAGAGGCAAACTTGACAAAGTCCTCAGGTCTGACATTGCTGCACTCGAAATGCTTGCTTATGTCCACGAGCCAATCATCTGCGTCTGTGGCCTCGACACAGTAGCTGAAGGTTTTCGGCTGATTAGCAAGGAACTGGTTCAGTGAAGCGAAATGCGGCTGATTGTTGCCTTGGCCTTGATTCTCTTGATTAGCTTGACCCTGGTTGCGATCTTGCAAGAGCTGAATCAGAATCTGAGCATTGGCATTTGTAGCAGTCATCAGGGCCTGCCAAGCCTCCGGAGGCGGAGGTGGTGGCGGAGGGTTAGCCTGATCTCCATCATTGCGTTCCGGATTCAGACGAGTAGGCGGAGCCATCCTGAAGAGGGTGACATCCATTAGCAACTTGACAGAGATATATTGAAGCTGAATCAAAGGAACGAAATTGCAACATATAGTCTTCACAATTAACATTCGAACGAGAATGAACGAATGAATTTCAATGTAAATCATCACACTTCCAAAGCTGAGAAGCCACTTAGAACATGGTAAGGAATAAAATCAACAAGGTACGGAAGTGAACAAATACTTGGTAATGATTACCCAATCACAAACCAAATATCTGCGGAAGAAATACTAAGGCTACATGAATTCCCACTTATAAACTCCCGAAACTTTCTGGTTATGCAATCAGGTGTTGGGGATACAGGGGAAGCATAATATCTCACCCAAACTAGCAAATCCTACAACCAGCTGTATCCATCCTTCAACACATAACCAAGAAACCTTCGGAAATCGTCTACCTCAACCTTCGAAAACACATCCGTTATACAAGTCATGGCAATACTCCTGCACTCGCCACAGTACTGGGCTATCAGGTTATCTCACCAACAACTGTACAAAAGAGATTTTCGATGTCGGTCGTACTAAACTCAGGTATTCCAAAACCGCAACGATAAAATTATGACGACAACACCTCGGAGCTCAACTCCCCGGGACACTGCCACAACCCCTAAATGTCAGGAGGCAACCAAGACAATGTTGTCATCATAACACCATCGGAACGATTGTAATATACCCGCGTGATCCTAAAAAAAAATTTAGTGAAATTTGAGGAGAGAAGAGTCAAAACTCTACGTCAGGATGCCTTACCAGAAGGTCGAAGGGACTGGGGAGTAAAAAGAATTCCTAAACTCTCCGATATATAATTCCTAAATGACTCAAAACATTTTTTTCTAGACACAACTCGGCCACTAAAGACGATCAAACAGTGGGGGCTCCTAAGGTCGGGGAAGGCTCTGATTACCAACTTGTAACGCCCCGGACACACCCGCCGGTGGTCGTTACTCCTGGCGGGATCTAGACTGGCCCCACAGATCAATACTAGTCTTTTCTGCGCACTTTGTCCTCACTCGTGCGCACCCGGGAGCAACTTCCCGGTCGGCCACCCATCGTAACACTACTCCAAGCTGAGCACGCTTAACTTTGGAGTTCTGTCCGAATGGGCTCCCGGAAAAGAAGGAATTCATTATTGATATGAGTAGTCTATCATCCCTAATAAGCCAGGCTATCACATACACCCCCACTCAGAGGAACCGACGTCCTCGTCGGGCCACAGGAACGTTCCCTCTTGGCACAAACGTCTGTGCTTCCAGTCCGGTACATGTGCCATGCCGGGTGCCACGACGGGTCACAAACTTCATGAACAACATGACCACGCACCTGTCCGCAACCATCCGTGTAACCGCGAGGGTCGGCTCTGATACCAACTTGTAACGCCCTCGATGCGGCTATATCTCCCACGTGTCGAGGCACGACTTAGAGGCATAACCGCATTGAAAGCAATGTCGCAAGTGAGGTAATCTTCACACAATCCATGTAATAAATAACGGGAAAGATACATAGTTGGCTTACAATCGCCACTTCACACAAGTACATAAATAACATCCATCAAACAGATTACACTCAAGGTCCGACAACGGTACCAAAATGAAGAAGACTACCCCAAATGCTAAACAGATCCCCGGATCACCCAACTGGGCTCCACTACTGATCATCTGGAAAAGAAACATAATAACGGCCACGTTCCTCATCGAACTCCCAAATGAGCTCGGTCGCGTCATCAGCACTGACATCGTTGGTACCTGCAACTGAGGTGATAATATCTGTGAGTCACGGGGACTCAGCAATCTCACACCCGCGAGATCAAGACTATTTAAGCTTAAAGGTGGGAAAAGGGGTTTGTGAGGTGGAGCTGCAGCAAGCGCCTAGCATGTGGTGGCTATAGCGCAAAAGAGTGCGAGAAGAGAAGGCAAGGCACGGTCGAGAAGCTAGAAATGATCAAGAAGTGATCCTGAAACAACCTACGTCAGGCATAACTCCAACAACCGTGTTCACTTCCCGGACCCCGCCGAGAAGAGACCATCACGGTTACACACGCGGTTGATGTGTTTTAGTTAAGGTCAACTTCGGGTTTTCTACAACCGGACATCAACAAATTCCCATCTGCCTCATAACCGCGGGCACGGCTTTCGAAAGATAATACCCTGCAGGGGTGTCCCAACTTAGCCCATGATAAGCTCTCACGGTCAACGAAGGATATTCCTTCTACCGGGAAGACCCGATCAATCTCGGAATCCCGGACTACAAGACATTTCAACAGCAATAAAACAAGTCTAGCAAAGCCGCCCGATTGTGCCGACAAATCCTGATAGGAGCTGCACATATCTCGGTCTCAGGGCACATCCGGATGAGCAATCCATACAACTAAAACCAGCCCTCGAGTTGCCCCGAGGTGGCGCTGCAAAGGGCTCTAGTTTGGACCAGCAATCGAAGGAGAACTGGCCCGGGGGTTTAAAATAAAGATGACCCTTGAGTCTGCAGAACCCAAGGGAAAAAAGGCTAGGTGGCAACTGGTAAAACCAATGTTGGGCCTTGCTGGAAAAGTCTCATTCAAAGCGAACTGTCAAGGGGGTCCCATAAATCACCCAACCGTGTAAGGAACGCAAACTCCGGGAACATAACACCGGTATGACGGAAACTAGGGTGGCAAGAGTGCAACAAAACACCAGGCATAAGGCCGAGCCTTCCACCCTTTACCAAGTATATAGATGCATTAATTAAATAAGAGGTAATGTGATATCCCAACAAGTAAACATGTTCCAACAAGGAACAACAAGATCATGTTCCAACAAGGAACAAACTTCATCTTCACCTGCAACTAACAACGCTATAAGAGGGGCTGAGCAAAGCAGTAACATAGCCAAACAACGGTTTGCTAGGACATGGATGGTTAGGGGCTGACATGGCAATATAGGAGGCATGATAAAGCAAGTGGTGGGTATCGCAGCATAGGCATAGAAAAAGAGCGAGCAATCTAGCAAGCAAAGATAGAAGTGATTTCGAGGGTATGGTCATCTTGCCTGCAAGGTTCTCAGAGTTGTCGAAAGCTTGGTCCTCGTAAGCGTTCTCAATAGGTTCCTCGTTCACGTACTCGTCTCCCGGCTCTACCCAAGACAAGAGAACAAGCAAAGGAACCAAAATCAACCACGATGCAAATGCGCAATCAACATGATGCAACACATGGCATGATATGCGAGAGGTGATATGCAATGCGTATGCATGCTCCGGAAGGACAAGGATGAACAGGGCATAATCTTGGCAAACCAAGCATGCCACTGGATAGATGAGGTGATTTCGGTTGAAATCGATATAAAGATCACCGGAATCGGATGCACGGTTTGCAAATGGCAAGCAATACAAGAATGACACGAATCTGCCATAAACAGCATGATGCTACTTAGCAAGCAACAAATAATTAAGCTACTGCACCCAAACATGGCAACAAAGCATATGAAAGTAATCTACTCAAGATGCACGACAAAATATGAACACTGAGCTTCGGCTAATTCACATCATAACAGGTTCAAACAAGCATGGCAAAAGTACAACTAATAACAGATTCACAGACTTAGTGAAATAACAGCAAGTCAGGAAAACAACATCAGGATGACAAGTTCAGAGCAACGAAACGACATGCTACAGGTTCAGAACATAGCAAAGTAAGGCATGGCATGAATCTACTCATAGCACTTGACAAAAGTCTCTTACTGACCATAAGCCAAAAAGGATCAGAAAATATGATTACACCCATGTCAATTAAGCACGTTTCGTTACAGGTTTCAGACTTAGCAGAAAACTGGACATGGCAGGAAACTGTTAACGACTAGGCATGTTCGAGAGCTCGATGCACTCACTACAGAGCATTTCATGATTAACTAAACATACATACATCAAGAAGACATGGCATAGTAACTAGACATGGCAAGAATAACATCATATCATGCAAGGATCAACTACACCAAGCTTGGCAAAATCGAATAACATGTAAACAATCTGCCAGCAACATCTTGAAGCAAAAGTAGAGCTCGATTGACTCAAGCTATGGCTCTCCATAATTGCAACCCAAGGCATGGATGGATTAAGCAAATACTCAAGTTCCAAACACCCTTACTGATCATGCTCAAATTATGCATGGATCTCTCAGAAACAACATGAATACATGGCATGATAATAACAAAAGTCAGGGACTTAGTGAAATCACTAAGTCTCTGAAAACAGCAATATCATCATCCCTACTTTGCAAGCTTGAACTAGTCACCACATAGATCATAAAAATACATGGAAAAATCCTATGGATAGGTAACATGGCATATTACAAAACTCATGTAGGACTCCACTTCATAGGAGGTACACATCAATCATGGCAAAAATGACAAAAGTGCAATTCCGGATAAGATCCAGCAACTAACATCAACTAGCTCTTTTATAACAGCATTTCGGGCCTCAAGATGACCTCAAATGAAAATGATGTAATGTAACAAAATGATGTACTCTTCGAGCCGAACAAAATGAAATATTACACGTGCGAAACGGAGCTACGGATGCAAAGTTATGGCATGATGAAGATGCGATGATAATGATGAAAAACTGGGACTTAGAAGAAAAACGAGGGGGAAGGGAAAAGTCAACCCTGCCGGCACGGTTTACGATGTTCGCCGGAGGGAGCGGCGGATCTGGCGGCTCGCCGGAGCTCGGAGGCGAGGAGGCGGAGGAGAGGTCGGGGCGGGGCCGGATCTGGCCGGATCCGGCGCCGGCGAAGTGCGGGGCGGCGCGGTGGCGCGGTGGAGGAGGCGGCGACCGGCGCGGAGGCGGCGGCGGGCGACGGCGGCCGGCGCGGAGCGGCGGAACGGCGCGGAGGCAGGGCGGCGACGGGAGGAGGCCGAGGCGGGCGGCGATGCGCGCGGGGGCGCGGGGCGGCGCGCGCGGGCCCGGGCGGGCCTGCCCTGGGCCCCGCGGGCCGGCGGCGAAGTGGGCACGGGGGGGACGCGTGGCGCGGCCTGATTGGACGCGGGCGGCGGCGCGGATGAACAGTGCGGCGGCGGGCTGTTTGCACGGATTTCGAGGAAAAAATTAGGGTTAGGGGGGTGTAGCTCTCTCAGATTTAGAGGGGAGGACGTTTTTATAGACAGAAGGAGCTAGGGAGCTCCAAACGGAGTGCGGTTTTCGCCCACGCGATCGTGATCGAACGGCGGAGGACATGGGAGTGACTTAGATGGGTTATTGGGCTGTTATGAAGGGGTGTTGGGCTGCAACACACACAAGGCCTTCACGGTTACCCGGTTAACCGTTGGAGTACCAAACGAACTCCGTTTGACCCGAAACTTGACAGGCGGTCTACCGGTGCTATACCGAGGCCACATGTCAAACCTCGGTCCATTCCGAGAATGTTTAATACCCGCTCACGAAGAAATGTAAAAGGGGACGCCGGGAGACATAGGAGCGCCGGATAGCAAAACGGACAACGGGAAAGATGCTCGGATTTAAGAGACGAACACGTATGCAAATGCGATGCACATGATGACATGATATGAAATGCATGACATGACCAAAAGCAAAACGAAGAGAACCCAACCGCGGAGGGAATATCATAACACATAGCCGGAAATGGCAAGAGTTGGATTACAAATATGGCAAGTTACATCGGGGGCGTTACATCTGCTCCACCTGCTTGACCCAGGTAGGCATGGCGCCTCGCTGGGCCCCGGCCGAAGCTTGGTTCTCGCCTGCTTTGGACTCGCCCAACGTGTCGGAGGCGAGCCTCGCCCTGCTGCACCGGATGGCGGCGGTGCAGGGCATTGACGGGGCGCAGATGTTCAAGGTCGGCTCCGATGCCCCTGAAGGCCAAGGGAGCACCTTCTATCCTTTCTTCGTGAGCTCCATTACAGCGGGCCTGGTGCCTCCTTTCTCTGAGTTCTTCCTTTCCGTCCTCCACCATTACAACTTGCAAGCTTTGCACCTCCACCCCAACTCCGTCCTTCTCCTGGCGATCTTCGCCTACTACTGCGAGGCTCACGTGGGGGTGCAGCCTTCGGTGGCCTTGCTGCGCCATTACTTCTACCTCCGGACCTCCAAAGGTTCCCCTTCTGCGTGCGCGGGCTTCGTCGCGTGCGGCAGCTCCATGGCCATTTCGAATCCGGGGAAGAGGATCGAGGGCTTCTGGAGCAAGTGGGTATTGGTTGACGCCGGGCGCGTCCACCCTCGGTTGGCTCTTCCTACGGAGCCGCCCATGAGCTCGAGCGACTGGTGCCGAGCGGAGCTCACGGATCCTCGCGTGAAGTCGATGTTGGCGAAGATGGACGCTGACTTGAAGCCGGCCAACATGGCAGCGGCGAAGCTGACCGGGGCGTCGCTGCTGAGGGAGTTCCTGGAGCACAAACTGGCTTCGCTTCGGCAATACTCTCCCCTAATGTGGAGGCCTCACCCGAGCCCCGCAGCCGTGGGCGAAGAGGACGTGGCTGCGGTTCTCCAATCCCTGGTCGGGGGCGAGGTAGCAAGGCTGGAGGGCGCGCCTTCGCCCCTGTTCCTCCGTGATGATTGGGAGAAAATGGTGAAGTCCATGCCCGTCTTCAACGGGGACGGGCTCGTGCCCGTGGTGGCTCCCGAGGAGCTGGTGGATGTGTCTTCCGGCGACTCCAGCGGAGGAGCGGGAGGGAGGTCCCGATTCCGAGGCGACCAACGGAGAGTCTAGGGCTCCCCCGTTCCAGTGCAAGCCTCGCGCTCTCTGCCTTTCGCTGAGCGATGATGACGATGATGATGACGTGCTGGACAGCGGGAGCTCACCCCCGGTCCCGAAGAAGGGCAGGACCGGGTTGATCCCCCGCGGGTCCGCCCTGACTCCGGGGCAAACCGCTGACGCGCCTTCTGCTTCCGAGGTCGACCCCTCCAACCGGCTCTCAGGCTTTAAGTTTGGCAGGAGGCCGCTAGAGCTTTCTGGCGATGACTTGTAAGTGCTTGATCCCTGATCCCTGGTTTCTTGTTCCGCCGACAAGGCTTGACGATTACTTCTCCTGAGCAGGCTGGCGCCCGCGGCGAAGAAGCTGAAGGGAGCTCCTGAGGCCCCAGCTGCGGCGACACCTCCGCCTGCAGGGGAGGGCGACCGTGACGCACGGGCTTCACCTGCCCACTCGTCCTTGCGAGGCTTGGCTGAGCTGGCCGGGGCGTCAGCCCCCATGGCTCAAGTGACCTCTGAGGTGCCCTTGTCTGGCGCTGCTGCTACGGCTGGGGAGGCGCAGCGGACTCCACCTCCGGACGCTGTGGCCTCACCGCCGCTATCTTCTCCTCCCGTTCCACTTGCCGCTGCTTCCGCGACCCCTCCTGCTGCCTCGGGGCGTACAGATGCTTCCCCGCCTTCTTCTTCCATCTTGGAGCGGGCTGTTGCTGGACTGGACCGGCTGCGGCAGGATCTTCTAGGTGCCAACCCTCGCCTGGTGGCCGGGCGCCTGGAGCTGGCCTCGGGGTGGATTCGCTCCGACGCCTCGATTCGAGCAGCGCTGGTTCAGGCCTCAACGGCCTGCGACGGGGAGAGGGAGGCCACCCTCGAGGCGAAGGCTGCTTGCGACGCGGCCCTGGGAGAGGCGGTTGGCATCCGCGGCCGCTGCAAGGAGCTGGAGGACGAGTTGCAAGGCCTGCGGGATCAGCTTGCAGAGGAGACCCGCCTTCACCAAGAGCAGGAGAAGGGGGTGAAGGCTCATGAGGCGGCGCTCGAGGACGGGGAGGTGAAGCTCAAGAAGCGCCGCAGCCACCTAGGCGCGTTGAAGAAGGAGCTGGAGACGACGAAGGCCGAGCTAGACGCCAAGGCCCGGGTCCTTGCCGAGGATCGCGTGGCCTTCGCGGACATGGAGAAGGATGCTCGTGCTTCACTGAAGACGCTTTACGAGAGTGGCCTGGATAGCCCGCTGGCTGGTGACGGGGATGGCCCCGCCAAACTGCTTCCCTTCTTGGTGAAGGCTCTTGGAGATGTCGCCCTTGGACTCGCCCCCACGGCTGAGGCCGAGGCGCGAGTACTGTCTTCTGCCGTGCTGACGCGGGTCTTCACCCATGTCTACCTTCGCGATCCCAGCGCCGACCTCCACAGCCTGCTGGAGCCGGTGAGCAGTGAGGGCACCGCCGCCGCTGTCGAGGCCGTGAAGGGGCGCGCAGAGGCGCTGCTAGGGAAGTTCCGGGCCTTCAGCACCAAGCCAAAGCGAGGCGCTGCCGGCCCCACTACTCCACATGGCGAAGCCACTCCACGCGACTCCGCTGCCGACAAGTGACTCCGCTATCGTTCCTGTTCTTCCTTTGATTCCTGCACATGCACGACGCCTCGGGGAGGCATTTAAATTTGCGTTTGGTACCAAGGCGACAGTATGGGTTGTAATATTTACTTTTAAGTTCCTTGAATTTTTATGTTCCCCTTCCCTACTTGCTTATGTTCTACGTCGGCAGAGCCCGGCCCCGCGCATGCCTCACCCAGCATCAGCCCCGACCGGAAACCAGGACGGGACCAAAGGAATAAGGGGCCACGTGACAAGTTAGGCTCCTGAGTCGCGATGCTCAGGAGTCCCCCTTGGCGCACGAACAACAAGTAGGGAAGCGCGATGTAGGTGCGTTTTCCGTTCTACGTCTGCTGGGCCCGACCACGCGCGTACCTCACCCAGCATAGCCTTTCGAAACTAAGGAGTGAGGGGCTACGGAGCCAGTTAGGCTCCTGAGTCGCGATGCTCAGGAGTCCCCCTTGACGCGCAAACAACATGAGATGGAATGTAGGTGGGGCTACCGTTCTACGTCTGCAGAGCCCGACCCCGCGCGTACCTCACCCAGCATAGCCTTTCGGAACTAAGGAGTGAGGGGCTACGGAGCCAGTTAGGCTCCTGAGTCGCGATGCTCAGGAGTCCCCCTTGACGCGCAAATGGCCTTCATACCTTGGCTCTGCTCGGGGAGAGACGCGTGATGAAACCAGGCCCGAGGGGCCTGGTTGGGGCGTACGGCTGAGCGTGACCCAGTCGTAGCCCCCGTGCCCAGCCCCCTCATGCGGCGCTCCCGGGGAGAGGCGTTGCGATGAGGCCGGCCACTGAGCTCAGGGCTCCCTGAGGTTAACGCGGCCCGGAGGCCACCCTCAGTTGTTTATCACCAGCGCGGAGCATAGCGCTTCCGTATGTGTACGGGCATAGCCGCTCCTCGGCAGTGTCGTCAGCTAGCGCGGAGCATGGTGCTTCCACTGGTACGTGGGAGGGGGCTCCCCTCCGGGAGGAGCCCCCGGGGCGTGTACAGCCTCGCCTTGACACGTGGCTGGCACGGTAGAGCTAGGTGAGGTGTATCTGGGCGCCCGTGAGCCAGCGCGGGACTCACGAGGCCCTACCTCTAGGCGGATTGCGCCTGGCACTGGGCCGTATCTTGAGATGTGTTCCTGCAAAATCTGGTTAGATGCCGGCACTCTACGTCCTCGGGTCCCGGCCCTCGAGCTTGTCTCAGCCGTCGCTGGTATGCCAGGTCGCGATGCCGTGGACAAGGCCAGAGGGTGAGGGCTGGAGAGCCAGTAAGAGCCTTGAGTCGCGATGCTCAGGCACCCCCCCTTTAGCGTGCAAGTGGTCGACATGAAGAAGAAAAGGTGACGTGGACGGCATCAAGTAATCAAGCATGATGGGCGAATGCATAATTGGAAATAAACGCGGAAGGGATACATGCCGCTGGGCCTAGCCCGAGTGGCCTGGGGATGATGCAGCCTGAGGGGCGGCCCCAGCAAAGCAAGCTAGCGACTGAAAAGATAAAAAGGGATACATGCCACAGGGACGGACCCATGTGGCCTGGGAATGACGCAACCCTTGGAGGGCGCTCCCAGCTGGGAATAAAACTTGAAAGGTGTCACCTGAAGATGTCGTCGGTGCAGTGCCGTTGGTGCAGCAGACTCGGTGGGCTGCAGAAGTCGATCCTCACGAGCCCCCAGGCCCAGGGGCCTCGGGAGGCTCCGGAGGTGCTGGTGGCTCCTCGCGAGCAGCCTCCATCTTCGTCAGGGCTGTGGAACACCGGTCTTCTTGCCCCTCCAAGACGCTCCTCATGAGGCGCTGGTAAGCCGCAGCCACGCTCGGCAGGCCATAAGGCATGCGAACATAGCTGTGGGGTGGTCCTCCGCAGCGCCCCACTTGTGAGGGCCAGAGGCGCTCCGCCGCGGCGATCTGATTGAACCCCGGTACGTCGACGCAGACGCGCAGCCCACCATCCTCGCCTGGATGGGGAGCCACAGCTGGTGGGCGACGGCAACTTCTTTTGATCCTTGACTCCTGTAGTTCTTGAATGGCCTTGCTAACAAACTCCTGCTGGTCTGACCTTCTTTCCCTGGCTTCCTTTCGAGGGAGACGTGCTTCGAAACACGCCTCCACATGGTGCCCAAGCGCCTCCCTCGTGACCTTGGCGAGGTCGGTGGGCCTCCACGTGAGAGCCCCGAGCCCTGCCTGAGGAGGGCGCCGGGCGCGCTTTCCTATGCGATTGAAGGAGGATCCCCCTGGGCAGACGCGGGCCCTGAAGGGCCTGCCTCTTGAGGGGCTGAGCCTGACGTCGTCTTCTTCTTCTTGGGGGCGGTCTCAGGAAGCCTCCTGCTTCCGCGGTCTGGGTCTTCTAGTGACGCGGCCTGAAAGGCTCGCTCCAGGGAACACACTGCATCCTTCTCTTCACAGGGCACCGTGATGATACCGCCGCTTCCTGGCATCTTGAGGACGTTGTAGCCGTGGTGAGTCACGGCCTTGAACTTGGCCAGCGCCGGGTACCCGAGGATGGCGTTGTACGGCAGGCGGATGTGGGCGACGTCAAAGTCGATGAGCTCGGTGTGGTAGTTGTTGCGGGCCCCAAAGGTGACTGGGAGGCGGGCCTGCCCGATCGGGACCGCGGAACCATCCGTGACCCCGGAGAAGGGCTTGGTTGGCTGAAGCTGGTCATAGGGCACTTGGAGGCTGTTGAACGTTTCCACTGACAAGACATTGAGCCATGCCCCTCCGTCGATGAGGGTCCTGGTGACCAGAACATTGCTGATGACTGGGGAACAAAGCATTGGGAGGACTTCGGCTGTGGCCGCGCACTTGAGCTGGTCTGCTGAGCTGAACGTGATGGTGCAGGCCGACCACCTGAGGGGACGCGTCGCTTCGAGCTTGGGGAGAACTGCATTCACTTCGCGAGCAAACTGCTTGAAGATACGCTGAGAGGCTGGGGCTTGAACTCCGCCTAGGATGCAGGCGATGGCGCGAGGCTCCTGGAAGCCCCCAGCCCCTCGTCTTGGTGGCGGTCTTCATTCCTTCTTGGCTGAGGTGGCAAAGGCGGTAGGCCTGGGTTTCCATGAGGGCGATCCTCACGAGGTTGATCCCTCCAGTCCCCCTCGCGAGGCGGGTCACGCCAGCGGTCCTCGCGAGGTTGGTCACGCCAGCCTTGACGTGGGCCACGATCTTCCCAGCGTCCCGGGTTCCTTCCTCCTCCTCGGCCGTAGCCCCGGTCAGCACGGTCAGGGCGTCGACCGACTCTTCCTTCTCGCATGACGCAGAGTTCTTGGCATTCATTGGTGTTGTGGGTGTGGAGGTCGTGGTACACACAGTACCGGCTGCCCCTGGAGGATTCGGGCAGATCCTTGCCCTGCTTGGTGTCCGGCTCTACCGCGAGCGCGGCAGCCCCCTTGCGCTTCACGTCCTTGGCCTTAAGCTTCTTCTCTTCTGGGTCTGCGGCAGGCAGCTCGAGCAGGGAGAGGCGTCCCTCCTCTGCCTTGGCGCACTTGGTCGCCAGGTTGAACAGCTCCAGGGAGGTGCAGAGGTCTTCATGCATCGCCAACTCCTCCTTCATCTTGACGTCACGCACGCCATCGGAGAAGGCCGAAATGATGGCTTCCTCGGACACCCGGGGGATCCTGAGGCGCGCACTGTTGAAGCGCTGGATGTACTTTGCAGGGTCTCCCCAGGTTGCTGCTTGATCCGGCGCATGTCGCTCACGGCGGGAGGCCGGTCGCGGGTACCTGCAGCTGGGAGCAGCGCGGGGTCTTGACATGCCGGAGCTAGAGCGGGGTCTCGGCGAGCCAGGGCTGGGAGCGCCTGGGCAGCCTCTTGCGGTCGCGGGACTTCTTGGCAGCTCCGTTCCTGCTGGGCCGGCGCATGACGGAGCGGGTTCCGCCGAGGAGCTGCGCGCCTTGGGGCCATGGCATCTTCTTGGAAAGGAGGCGGCTAGAATGCCCCCGGGGCTTCATTGCCCACACGGGCGGAGTGCGGCGCAGCGGTGCGGAAGGCGCAGGAGAGCCTCCTGTGGCGCGGATGAGCTCGGCGACGCGGTCGAGCCACTCCTCGTAGACGTCGTCGACGGGGCGGTAGCGAAGGAGCTCGTTCGCCGCGATGAGCGCAGCTCGAGCCTCCAAGGGCGCGCGAAGCGTATGCGACGAAGAACCAGCCGGGGTGAGCGACGGAGTGGCGGTGCGGCCATCTCGCCGCATGGACGGGTGCTGAGAGGATGCTTGCTGCTCGTTCCCCGCCGGGCCGGTGGCGGCGTTGACGGCGGGCGACGGGGAACGATGAGGAACGATGAGGATGCCCACCGACGGGGGCCGTCTGGGCGACGCGGGAAGCGATGGCGGCCCAGCGCTCGGCGCGGGCCAGATGAGCGTCAGACATGGATGCGACGGTCGGAGGAGAGCGGAGCGGTGGAAGACAGATTCCGGCGCACCCCTACCTGGCGCGCCAAATGTCGGATCACGGGTTCCGGCAGACCCTTAAGGTTCGAACTCTGGGGTGCGCGCGGAGATCGTGCCCTCTACCTCTCCGTCTCGTATGGATCTAACTACTGCAAGTAGAACAACACAAGAGACATAGGGTTTATACAAGTTCGGGCCACCATTGTGGTGTAATACCCTACTCTAGTTTGTGGTGGGTGGATTGCCTCTTGGGCTGATGAGGAAGAACAGTACAAGGTAGAACGGCCTCGCGAGGGCCTGTTCTAGGCAAGGGGATGAACTGCTAAGGGGAGCTCGATCGCCCTTCTCTTTCTCTCTCTCTCTACTCGCTCTACTGGTTTCTTGGTACTCGATCAGATACTGAATCAGCTGCCTCTACCCTGGGGGTGGCTAGTCCTACTTATAGGCAAAGGCCCTGGGCCTCTTCCCAAATATTGAGCGGGAAGGGCGCCAACAATTGGCCAATTCGAAGGGGAACATCTGGTACACTTGTCCTGACTAAAGTTGGTCTTCGCCTGCCAAAGGCCCTATGGTGACGCCGTCCTGGGCTCCATGGTGACCTCCTTCCCACCGTTGGACTGGTCTTGGTCTCGTTGCACTGAAATGGGTGCCTTTGCTTGATCCTCTCGCCTGCGCTTGCCCCCTTTGCACCAAAGAGGAAAGGGAGACGCTGCGTGGGTTGGCGCCCGCCTGGCACCGTTGGTCGTCATGGCTTGCGTCATGGGCACCTCGTGAGGTACCCTCCTTGATCTCTCCGCCTCCTCGCGAGCCAGCCTAAGGAGGCCGTGCTTGAGGAAGTGCCATGTCGTCCGCCTCGCGAGGCTTGGCCCCTCGCGAGGGTCTTGAGCCTTGTGTTGATGAAGATGGGCCATGCTGGGCCCCCATTCGAGCCACGCCGCAGGCCGTAGGCAGGCAAGTCTGGGGACCCCCGTTCCCAGAACGCCGACAGAGAGGCTACCAAGGATAAACAACTAGGTTGTCGGATCACAACATAACTCTACGACTCAGATATTTATTCATTAGGCTCCGAGGAGCAAGATATTTCAAGCATGGGTCTCATGACCCAACATTCAGAGCATACAAGTCAAAGCACATGCAGAAGCTTAACATGTCTGAGTACAGACATCTACAAATGAAAAAGGCTGAGCAGTCTGACTATCTACTAGATCCTGCCGAGGGCACAAGATCGTAGCTGAGGTATCAAGCTAAACATCGAAGTCCACGCGGAACTACTATTGAGACTGAAGTCTCTCTGCAAAACATAAAATAAGCAAACGTGAGTACAAATGTACCCAACAAGACTTACATCAGAACTAACTACATATGCAACATTGTCAACAAAGAGGGTGGTGGAGTTTAACAGCAGCAAGCCAACTTTGACTCAGTGGCTAAACTAAACTACGAGTATCAGAAACTTCTTTGAGGTGAGAAGACGCACACGAGTCCACATATTCACCATATCAATACTTCGCTACGGATCCGATCCCGTCTCCCTATGAGAAGGCCATCCATAGCACTCACGCTTATCTTGCGGATTTTAGAGTATCCACTTCAAGTTGTCTATGTACTACATAAGTCCTCCAAGTTTCCATATCCGAGGAAAACGGCTATTCGAATAGATAATGTTGACCCTGCAGGGGTGTACTTCTTCACACACGCTCTCGCCACTTATCGCCCTGTACACGTCATGTACCTCGGCAACCTTCAAGGGGAAGCCGAGCGAGGGTGTCGGCCATGACCTGACTAACCACACAAGTCTCTCGTCCAGGTTTATCGCCTATTCGAGTTCCATCTGCAAGGAGTTCCGGCCGAAGTCTCCAGTACGGCCCCAAACGATGTGTGCAGGGTTCCCAAGCCCACCATCCGGGTGCCACTTGGTACACCGTGCCACGGTGCCTAGTCTGTCCCAAGCCCGTCCCGTCGGACACCACCTGGTAGACAAGTAGCACTACCTACAAACGCCAGAAACTAGTTGCAACTCCTGGATAGAGATCAAGTGGATTAATAAGCCGAGAGGGGCCGGATAACTGGAACCCAGTGTGTGGTAGTAACTGGACTTGGATAACATACACAGAACTCAGTGCTTAGGGACGGTTCCAATGAGACAACCCACCATGTACTCCCACATGGCCTCTCATCGCTACCTTTACCAAAACGTGTTCACACACTTGGCCTTTATCGGTAGGACATGTTCGCCACTCCGATTCATTCCCGGTGAACCAGACCTGCCACAACTCTAAGCATAGCTGGCATAAAGAAAACAAGCATGGATGAGTAGGCACATCAAGTCTCAAGCAACTCCTACTCATGCTAGTGGGTTTCAACTAGTTACTCTGGCAATGACAGGTCATGCAGAGGAATGGGTTCAACTACCGCAGCGGAAAAGTAGCAGTTGAATCGTTGTTGTCCTAATGCAGTATAAGGAGAAAGAGTGAGAGAGTGGGATTTATCAAAATGCCCAAGGGGGGGGGGTGCTTGCCTGATAGAACAACGAAGGGGCACTGCTCCTCTGACAGGTACTCGGGAACACCGTCCGGAGTGGAACCTATCAAGAAGAAACGGTGCCGGCGATCAATACACAAACAAATGCAACAATATGATGCATGAACATGACATGTGCAAATGCCAGTGTTTGGGCTAATGCAAGATGCTACCAAGTTGGTTGAAGCCCATTTGAATCAAAGATTCAAATGCAATTCAAAATGAAGCATTTAAAATGCCCATATTATGTTTTCACTTATACAGCATGTACAAGTTGGTTTTTCATGCATGGAACTGGCATAAGTGGATTCCTTGCATTTTTCTGATAATTTTTCATATATAAATTATTTCATTCTGAGCTACGGTTGAATTACTATGAACTTTAGAAGTTTATATCATTTTCTGGATTTTCCTGATTTATTTTAAAACCAGAAAATGATATATTGCGTCAGCACTGCATCATGCTTGCGTCAGCAAGTCAACAATGCTGACTGGGTCAAACCTGACGTGCGGGGTCCACACGTCAGATCACAGTTAACTAACAGAGGTTAATTAGTCACCCTAACTAAAAATTAGTCAGGGTCGGGCCCCACCTGTCATTGAGAGAGAGGGGGGGAGGTCAAACTGGGCTGTGGGGTCAACTCACACCGGTCAAAGGTCAGAGGTTGCCGGCCTTTAGCCGCCGGCGAGTCCAAACGCGGCGGTGCGCTGCGGGTTTGGCCTACGGGGAGCCATTTGGCGCGCGGAGTGCAGCTACGGGATGCGGACGCTCGTCCGCATCGAGCCGTGGTGGTGGCGCGGCCGGGGAGCGGCCGGAGTCGCGTCGACGACGAGGAGTATGGCGGCTGGAGTGCGGGTTCGGGCAGCGCAGCGCTATGGTGCATGAGAAGACGAGCTGGTGGCGGCGTTAGCTTGCTGCGGAGCCGCAGAGCACGTCCATGTGCGTAAGAGGGACGAACACGGCCTCTGGCCACGGCGGCGAGGAGCTCAGGCGGCGGCGCGAATCGGTCACCGGCGGAATGGTGGCCAGAGAGGGGAATAGGGCACGGGGAAAGAGGGGATAAGAAGAGGAGCTCATAGCAAGGCTAAAGGAGGGCTCGGCAGGCGCGGGGACGACCGGTGGGCAGCAAATCGACGGCGAGGGTCTCCGGGCACCGAAGTTGAAGAAGACGTCGGGGACGGCGTTGCAGGGCCTCCGGCGAAGCCTGGCTCGGCATGGAGGTTGAGGACGACAACGCAGAGCTAAAGGGCATGTCCAGGGGGCGAGGGGGAGGCAGTGGCCGCGGTGGTGCTTGTCGGCGGCGACGGCGTTCGGTTTACGGAGAGAACGAGGGAGAAGGAGAGAGAGCGAATGAGAGGGAGTGCTCGATCCGAACAGCAGTGGCGACGTCGGCCAGCTCGTCGCGCTAGCAGGGCAGGCAGGCAGCTCGCGTGGCGCGCGGACCGCGCGCGCGCGCCTGACATGTGCCTCGCCTACTGGCGCGAGGTGGGGGACGGTGCGGCTGCCAGCTGGGCTGGGCCAGAGCGGCAGCAGGCCAGGCTAGCAAGTGGCCCGGGTAGGTCCAGGTAAGGGTTTTTCCATTTTTTGTTTTCTTTTCTATTTCTTACATTTGTTTTTGACTTAAAATAAATACTAGCACAATTATAAAAATGTTGAGATTCCTTGTGACCACTGGTTATAATATACCAGAGGCCCGCACCAATTTCCAACATTTTTGGAGCCTTTAAAATATTTATATTATTTTAAACAGCTCCAATTCAAATACATATGGGTTCATTCAAAAATCCAAAATGTTTAGCAAAAATGTGCATCACCTCTGGTTGTTGTTTGCAACATTTTCCAAGGACCATGAACATTTTTTTAAAGCATTTTGGGTTAATTGAAATTCCATTTTTAATTTGCATCTATTTGAATTTGCTTTGGTGCTAGGGTTTGAAACATTCCCCATTTCAAATTCATTTGGAACTTCAACATGATGCACAAAGCAAGCCTTGATCTTACCAGAACTAGGGACGTGACAACTCGACCCCGCTCGGAAGAATCTCGTCCCGAGATTCAGTAGTTGGCGGAAAGAAAGCGGGGTACTCAAGTCGAAGACGATCTTCTCGCTCCCAAGTAGCTTCTCTCTCGGAATGATGAGACCACTGAGCCTTGAGAAACTTGATGTTATGACGTCGAGTGACACGCTCTGCCTGATCCAGAATGCAAACGGGGTACTCTTGATAAGTGAGGTTATCTTGGAGATCAAACGTTTCATGGTCCACTCCGCGGATGGAATCCGAGAAGCAACGCCTGAGTTGAGAGACGTGGAAGACATCATGAACTCGAGAAAGATGTGGGGGTAGTTCCAACTGGTAGGCAACCTCTCCTCGTTTAGCGAGAATGCGAAAAGGACCAATGTAATGAGGAGCTAACTTTCCCTTGATACCGAAACAATGGGTACCCTTCAAAGGAGTAACCCGAAGGTAAGCCTTGTCGCCCACTTCATAAGCCACTTCCTTATGATGACGGTCATACTGGCTCTTTTGACGAGATTGGGCTGTTTTCAAATTCTCACGAATAATGCGAACTTGATCTTCTGCTTCCTGGATCATATCCGGTCCAAAGAATTGTCTTTCACCGGTTTCTGACCAGTTCGAAGGGGTTCGACATCTTCGTCCATAGAGAATCTCAAAAGGAGCTTTCTTAAGACTAGATTGGTAGCTATTGTTATAAGCAAACTCGGCAAAGGGAAGACATTTCTCCCAATCCATACTGAATGAGATAACGCAAGCTCTAAGCATGTCTTTGGGAATTTGGTTGAACCTTTCCACCTGACCACTAGACTGAGGGTGGAAAGCGGTACTGAAAGAAAGATGGGTTCCCATGGCATTTTGGAAACTTTCACAGAAATGAGAGGTGAAAAGACTGCCACGGTCTGAATTGATCTCTAGTGGAACACCATGGAGTGACACTATTCGGGAGATATATAAGTCAGCGAGCTGACTAGCAGTGATACTCTCTCGAACAGGTAGTAAGTGAGCCACTTTGGAAAGACGATCAATGACTACGAAGATAGCATTATTTCCTTTCTTGGTCCTGGGAAAACCGGTGATGAAGTCCATACCAACTTTGTCCCATTTCCACTCGGGAATAGCTAAGGGTTGAAGGGTGCCAGCAGGTCTTTGATGCTCTGCCTTAACACGACGACAAACGTCACAGTTGGCAATATACTAAGCGATTTCTCTCTTCATCCTAGTCCACCAAAACCTCTGGCGTAGGTCTTGATACATCTTGGTAGTACCGGGATGAAACATGAGAGGAGATTCATGGGCCTCCTTAAGGATCAGTTGCTGCATCTGTTGACATTTGGGAACCACCAAACAGTTTCCAAAGTAAACAACACCTCGTTTATCCATAGAGAAACAACGAGCAACTCCCTTGGAAATATTTTTCTTGATCCAGGAGATTCCCGTATCATGCTTCTGAGCCTCTATGATCTGATCCATAAGGGTAGGTTCCGCCACCAAGGTAGAAAGGAATCCGTGAGGAGCAATGTGAAGGTTAAGCTTACAGAATTCCTCATGAAGAAGTGGTTGGCCCTGCTGCAACATAAGATTGTTGCAATAGGACTTACGACTTAGCGCATCAGCCATGACATTTCCCTTGCCTGGGGTGTAGGTAATCCATAAGTCGTAATCTGAGATCAACTCCAACCAACGTCTTTGCCTAAGGTTCAAATATGGTTGGGTGAAGATATACTTGAGACTCTGGTGGTCGGTGTAAATCTCGCAACGTTTACCAAGAAGGTAATGTCGCCATGTCTTAAGTGCATAGACTACGGCTGCAAGCTCTAGATCATGTGTAGGATAATTATCCTCATGTGGATGCAACTGTCGAGATGCATAGGCAATCACATGGCGATCCTGCATGAGAATGCAACCTAGTCCCTGTCATGAGGCATTACAATAGATAACAAAGTCCTTAGTGAAATCCGGTTGCACAAGTATGGGAGCAGAAGTCAAGCGTCTTTTCAGTTCCTGAAAATTGTAATCACACTATGGGGACCACTCAAACTTTTTATCTTTCTTGAGAAGTTCCGTGAGAGGTTTCGCCACTTTGGAGAAGTTCTCAACGAAGCGGCGACAATAACTGGCTAGACCAAGGAAACTCCTAACTTGTTTAACTGTTTCAGGTGGAGTCCAATCAAGAACGGCCTGAACTCTCTCGGGATTGACAGCAATGCCCTTACCAGAGATCACGTGGCCTAGGTAGGTCACTTCTGGCAACCAAAATTCACACTTGGAGAACTTGGCATAAAGGCGGTGCTCTCTGAATTTCTCTAACACAAGTCTAAGATGTTCGGCATGCTCTTCCTTGTTCTTCAAGTAAATAAGGATATCATCGAGGTAAACCACGACAAACTTATCTAAGTACTCCATGAAGATCGAGTTCATCAAGCGGGAGAATGTAGCTGGAGTGTTGGTTAGACCAAAGGACATGACGGTATACTCGTACTAACCATAACGAGTGACAAAAGCCGTTTTAGGAATGTCCCCGTTTCTGATCTTAATTTGGTGGTAGCCTAACCTCAAATCCATCTTGGAAAAGACTGAGATCCAGCGAGCTGATCATACAAATCGTTGATCCTGGGGAGCGGATACTTGTTCTTTATCGTGACCAAATTAACGGGGCGATAATCTACAACCATCCGGTCCGTACCATCCTTCTTCTTAACAAAGAGGACGAGGCAAGCCCAAGGAGAAGAACTAGGACAGATGAAACCCTTTTGCAAGGACTCATCAAGTTGTTTCTTAAGCTCGGCTAGCTCTAAGGGTGCCATCTTGTAAGGTCTCCTAGAAATTGGGGTGGTTCCTGGGATAAGATCTATGACAAACTCTACATCTCTGTCAGGTGGGACACCTGGCAGTTCTTCTGGAAAGACATCCGGGAAGTCACGGACTACCGGAATATCTTCAAGGTCTGGAAGAGGGTTGGCATTAAGAGAATAGAGTTGACACCTTGCAACTCTAGTGGAGACAGTGACTATTTTGCCAGATGGATGTGTAAGTTGAACAGAGATCTAGTGTAACAATCAATCTTGGCATGATGAGCTGTCATCCAGTCCATACCCAAGATGATGTTAATATCTGAAGACTTGAGAGATATCAAAGAAGTAAGGAATACCAGTCTGTCAACAAGGATTTCATTACCATGGATTACCTTGGAGGTTTGCCATTTGGAACCAGGAGTCTGGATTATTAGTGGAGTTGGCATATCACAAAATGACATGTCGTGCAACCGAGCATAACCTTCGGATATGAAGGAGTGAGATGCTCCAGTATCGAACAGAACTGAAGCTGGGTGACAATTGACAAGAAGCGTTCCCAATACGATGTCGGGATCATCTTGAGCTTCTGTAGCTGAGACGTGGTGCACACATGCTCATTCAGTGGTGGCTGGCTTGGTACTGATCATCTTGCCTGATCGCTTTTCACGGCCAACAGACCTCTCAGGCTGGGGTGGAGTATAACTGGACTGAGGGCAGTCACGTGCATAGTGTCCTGGTTCTCCGCAGGTGAAGCAAGTTCCTGAGGTAGGACGTGAACCTACATTGGCAAGTGGTCCACTAATAGGCCTGGGTGGAGCACGTTGCTGAACTGGGTGAGGCACCACATCGGATGGCCTCGGTACATATCCAGGTGGAAGAGCTGAGTTCGGAATCCAAATCCGTCGCTTCTGAGAGCCAGAGCGGGAGGAAGAACCCAGATCACGGTTATGCTTACGAGACTCCTCGTAAGTGAGCTGAGCTGTTTCTGCGTTAATGGCCTTGTTCACAAGAGCCTGGAATGTATTGCAATGGTGCAAGTGGAGATCATGACGCAACTTGGGGTTGAGACCCTTCCGAAACCTAGCCTGCTTCTTGGCATCCGTGGACAATTCTTCTGAAGCATAGCGGGCGAGGTTCTCAAACTCTCTACTGTAAGCATCAACAGGCAGCTTACCCTGGGTAAAACTACAAAACTCTTCCCTCTTGCGGTCAATGAGAGCCTGCGGAATGTGGTGCTCACGAAAAGCCTCGGTGAATTCCTTCCAGGTAGGAATCTGGCCAGCTGGAAGCATAGCCTCATAGCTCTGCCACCAAATACTAGCAGGACCTTCGAGGTGATAGGTAGCATAGGTGACCTTGTCACTCTCAGCCACATTCACAGAACATAGCTTAATAGTGATGCTACAGAGCCAGTCATCTGCATCGAGTGGCTCAATGGAATAATGGAAGGTGGGTGGTTTCAGACCAATGAAGTCGGTGATGGAAACCAACTTCTTACGCTGATGTGCGGTGTTCTGCTGAATTTGTGCCAGCAAGCGATTAGTCTCACGCTTGTTCCTCTCGGATGCTAACAAGAAATCTGCCATCAAAGGCTGGTCAGGAGGATCCTCATCCCTACCATCTCCGTGGTTCTTGCTATGAGCAACTGAACCCCAGTTAGCAGACGACATCCTGGCACAGAAACCAAGGAAACAAGGATGGAATTAGCATCGACATAAGGATGCGGAATGTAATGCAAAAGCATTGGAAACTCTTGAAATCCTAGGACAATTCCGGCAGCATAACGGTTGTAAATGCTCAAAAAGGATTTTGAGACATTCATCAAAGGAATAGAATAATCACTTAGCATCATAATATCAAGGTTCTGGGTCAAAGTGATGACACACGGAAGTAGTAGAACTGTACGGAAACACAAACCCAACAATCCTAAGACTTTACGGTTTAGTAACACGTCATCCTGAGAGATAGAGGAGAAGCCTAGGCCTTAACCCTCGTAGAAAACAAGAGGCTGACTCAGAAAGAATGACATGAGGTAAAGAAGTAAAAAGAGCCTTATGTTCCCTTCCACAATCAATTCCCTTATATAACTAAAGCATTTCTAGACTCAACTTCGACCAGTTTGGCTTGGTAATCCTATAGTTAGTCAGGCTTTGAAACCAACGCTGTCGGGAACCCGATTCTAAGTCACACCGATCTAGCATGTAACACCTCATATCACTTTGCGGCCTCACGCACGGTATTCCCACGGGTGTCGCCTTACCATGGCCCGAGAGCGTTTGCGCCTTTTGGCTCACGTATATGGTAGTGTCGCTAGCATCCATATGACAGAGAACCCGGGCCGACATGACTAGTCGTGAACCCAAAGTGGCACTAACTTACGGGGACAGGCATACATGAAACAACATCGAGCATGTCGGTCAGCAGCGTGTGAATCCGGGCTGTAGCAACTGGGCTAACAGGACTCCGGTAAACCGGGCTGTAGCAGGCTAGGCAGGACTCCGGATGTCACCGCGTGACATTTCCCCGAAGGGACAGACACAGGAACGAACTGAATCACATGCCGGCCAGTCTAAGTGTTCTGGAGCAGTAGTGCTGGGCTAGCAGGACTCCGGTGAACCGGGCTGTAGCGGACTACTATGGCTCATGGAAGCACAAGACTACATTTCCCAATAAGAGAGGCTACCAAGGATAAACAACTAGGTTGTTGGATCCCACACATACCAAGCATTTCAATCATACACACAATATGCTCGATATGAGTAAATATAACATGGCATGACAACATAACTCTGCGACTCAGGTATTTATTCATTAGGCTCCGAGGAGGAAGATATTTCAAGCATGGGTCTCATGACCCAACATTCAGAGCATACAAGTCAAAGCACATGCGGAAGCTTAACATGTCTGAGTACAGACATCTACAAATGAAAAAGGCTGAGCAGCCCGACTATCTACTAGATCCTGTCGAGGGCACAAGATAGTAGCTGAGGTATCAAGCTAAACGTCGAAGTCCACGCGGAACTACTAGCGAGACTGAAGTCTCTCTGCAGAACATAAAATAAGCAAATGTGAGTACAAATGCACCCACCAAGACTTACATCAGAACTAACTACATATGCAACATTGTCAACAAAGAGGGTGGTGGAGTTTAACAGCAGCAAGCCAGCTTTGACTCAGTGGCTAACCTATACTACGAGTATCAGAAACTTCTTTGAGGTGAGAAGACACACACGAGTCCACATATTCACCATATCAATACTTCGCTACGGATCCGATCCCGTCTCCCTACGAGAAGGCCAGCCATAGCACTCATGCTTATCTTGTGGATTTTAGAGTATCCACTTCAATTTGTCTATGTACTACATAAGTCCTCCAAGTTTCCATATCCGAGGAAAACGGCTATTCGAATAGAGAATGTTGACCCTGCAGGGGTGTACTTCTTCACACACACTCTCACCACTAATCGCCATGTACACGTCATGTACCTCGGCAACCTTCAAGCGGAAGTCGGGCGAGGGTGTCGGCCATGACCTGACTAACCACACAAGTCTCTCGTCCAGGTTTATCGCCTATTCGAGTTCCATCTGCAAGGAGTTCCGGCCGAAGTCTCTAGTACGGCCCCAAACGATGTGTGCAGGGTTCCCAAGCCCACCATCCGGGTGCCACTTGGTACACCGTGCCACGGTGCCTAGTCTGTCCCAAGCCGTCCTGTCGGACACCACCTGGTAGACAAGTAGGACTACCTACAAACGCCAGAAACTAGTTGCAACTCCTCGACAGAGATCAAGTGGATTAATAAGCCGAGAGGGTCCGGCTAACCGGAACCCAATGTGTGGTAGTAACTGGACTTGGATAACATACACAGAACTCAGTGCTTAGGGACGGTTCCAATGAGACAACCCACCATGTACTCCTACATGGCCTCTCATCGCTACCTTTACCAAAACGTGTTCACACACTTGGCATTTATCGGTAGGACATGTTCACCACTCTGATTCATTCCCGATGAACCAGACCTGACACAACTCTAAGCATAGCTGGCATAAAGAAAACAAGCATGGATGAGTAGGCACATCAAGGCTCAAGCAATTCCTACTCATGCTAGTGGGTTTCAACTAGTTACTATGGCAATGGCAGGTCATGCAGGGGAATGGGTTCAACTACCACAGCGGAAAAGTAGCAATTGAATCGTTGTTGTCCTAATGCAGTATAAGGAGCAAGAGCGAGAGAGTGGGATTTATCGAAATGCCCAAGGGTGGGGGGGGGTGCTTGCGTGATAGAACAACGAAGGGGCACTGCTCCTCTGACAGGTACTCGGGAACACCGTCCGGAGTGGAACCTATCGAGAAGAAACGGTGCCGGCGATCAATACACAAACAAATGCAACAATATGATGCATGAACATGACATGTGCAAATGCAAGATGCTACCAAGTTGGTTGAAGCCCATTTGAATCAAAGATTCAAATGCAATTCAAAATGAAGCATTTAAAATGCCCATATTATGTTTTCACTTATACAGCATGTATAAGTTGGTGCTTCATGCATGGAACTGGCATAAATGGATTCCTTGCATTTTTTGATAATTTTTAATATATAAATTATTTCATTCTGAGCTACGGTTGAATTACTATGAATTTTAGAAGTGTATATCATTTTCTGGATTTTCCTGATTTATTTTAAAACCAGAAAATGATATATTGCGTCAGCACTGCGTCATGCTTGCATCAGCAAGTCAACAACGCTGACTGGGTCAAACCTGACGCGCGGGGTCCACACGTCAGATGACAGTTAACTAACAGAGGTTAATTAGTCACCCTAACTAAAAATTAGTCAGGGCCGGGCCCCACCTGTCATTGAGAGAGAGGGGGGAGGTCAAACTGGGCTGTGGGGTCAACTCACGCTGGTCAAAGGTCAGTGGTCGCCGGTGTTTAGCCGCCGGCGAGTCCAAACGCGGCGGTGCGCTGCAAGTTTGGCCTACGGGGAGCCATTTGGCACGTGGAGTGCAGCTACGGGATGCGGACGCTCGTCCGCATCCAGCCGTGGTGGTGGCGCGGCCGGGGAGCGGCCAGAATGGCGCCAACGATGATGAGTACGGCGGCCGAAGTGCGAGTTCGGGCAGCGCAGCGCTATGGTGCACGAGAAGACGAGCTGGTGGCGGCGTTAGCTTGCTGTGGAGCCGCGGAGCACGTCCATGTGCGTAGGAGCAACGAACACGGCCTCTGGCCACGGCGGCGAGGAGCTTAGGCGGCGGCGTGAATCGGTCACCGACGGAATGGTGGCCAGAGAGGGAAATAGGGCACGGGGAGAGAGGGGATAAGAAGAGGAGCTCACAACGAGGCTAACGGAGGGCTCGGCAGGCGCGGGGACGGCCGGTGGGCAGCAAATCGACGGCGAGGTTCTCCGGGCACCGAAGTTGAAGAAGACGTCGGGGACGGCATTGCAAGGCCTCCGGCAAAGCCTGGCTCGGCGTGGAGGTTGAGTACGGCAGCGCAAAGCTAAAGGGCATGTCCAGGGGGCGAGGGGGAGGCAGTGGCCGCGGCGGTGCTTGTCGGCGGCGACGGCGTTCGGTTTCGGGAGAGAACGAGGGAGAGGGAGAGAGAGAGCGCGAATGAGAGGGAGTGATCGATCCAAACAGCAGTGGCGATGTCGGCCAGCTCGTCGCGCTGGCAGGGAGGGCAGGCAGGCAGCTCGCGTGGCGCGCGGAGCGCGCGCGCGCCGGACACGTGCCTCGCCTACTGGCGCGAGGTGGGGGACGGTGCGGTGGCCAGCTGGGCTGGGCCAGAGCGGCAGCAAGCCAGGCCAGCAAGTGGCCCAGGTAGGTCCAGGTAAGGGTTTTTCCATTTTTTTGTTTTCTTTTCTATTTGTGACATTTGTTTTTGACTTAAAATAAATACTAGCACAATTACAAACATGTTGAGATTCCTTGTGACCACTGGTTATAATATACCAGAGGCCCGCACCAATTTCCAACATTTTTGGAGCCTTTAAAATATTTATATTATTTTAAACAACTCCAATTCAAATACATATGGGTTCATTCAAAAATCCAAAATGTTTAGCAAAAATGTGCATCACCTCTGGTTGTTGTTTGCAACATTTTCCAAGGACCATGAACATTTTTGAAAAGCATTTTGGGTTAATTGAAATTCCATTTTTAATTTGCCTCTATTTGAATTTGCTTTGGTGCTAGGGTTTGAAACAATCCCCATTTCAAAATCATTTGGAACTTAAACATGATGCACAAAGCAAGCCTAGATCATACCAGAAGTAGGGACGTGATAGTTATGTGGAGAAGACAAAAAAGGAGAGAGTCTCACATCAACGAGGCTAATCAATGAGCTATGGAGATGCCCATCGATTGACGTTAATGGAAGGAGTAGGGATTGCCATGCAACAGATGCACTAGAGCTATAAATATATGAAAGCTCAACAAAAGAAACTAAGTGGGTGTGCATCCAACTTGCTTGCTCACGAAGACCTAGGGCATTTGAGGAAGCCCATTGTTGGAATATACAAGCCAAGTTCTATAATGAACAATTCCCACTAGTATATGAAAGTGACAAAACAAGAGACTCTCTATCATGAAGATTATGGTGCTACTTTGAAGCACAAGTGTGGTAAAAGGATAGTAACATTGTTCCTTCTCTCTTTTTCTCTCATTTTTTGGGCCTTCTCTCTTTTATGGCCTTTCTCTCTCTTTTTTTATTATTCCTCACTCGGGACAACGCTCTAGAAAATGATGATCATCACACTTCTATTTATTTACAACTCAATGACTACAACTCGATACTAGAACAGAGTATGACTCTATATGAATGCCTCCGGCGGTGTACCGGGATATGTAATGAACCAAGAGCGACATGTATGACAAATTATGAACGGTGGCTTTGCCACAAATACTATGTCAACTACATGATCATGCAAAGCAATATGACAATGATGAACGTGTCATGATAAACGGAATGGTGGAAAGTTGCATGGCAATATATCTCGGAATAGCTATGGAAATGCCATAATAGGTAGGTATGGTGGCTGTTTTGAGGAAGATATAAGGAGGTTTTGTCGGCGTTCTGGGAACGGGGGTCCCCAGACTTGCCTGCCTGCGGCCTGCGGCGTGGCTGGAATGGGGGCCCAGCGTGGCCCATCTTCATCAACACAAAGCTCAAGACCCTCGCGGGGGGCCAAGCCTCGCGAGGCGGACGACACGACACTTCCTCAAGCACGGCCTCCTCAGGCTGGCTCGCGAGGAGGTGGAGAGATCAAGGCGGGGTACCTCACGAGGTGCCCATGACGCAAGCCATGACGACCAAGGATGCCAGGCGGGCGCCAGCCCGCGCAGCGTCTCCCTTCCCTCTTTGGTGCAAAGGGGGCAAGCGCAGGCGAGAGGATCAACTAAAGGCACCCATTTCGGTGCAACGAGACCAAGACTAGTCCAACGGTGGGAAGGACGTCACCATGGAGCCCAGGACGGCGTCACCACAGGGCCTTTGGTAGGCGAAGACCAACTTTAGTCAGGATAAGTGTACCCAATGTTCCCCTTCGAATTGGCCAATTGTTGGCGCCCTTCCCGCTCAATATTTGGGAAGAGGCCCAGGGCCTTTGCCTAAAAGTAGGACTAGCCACCCCCAGGGTAAAGATGACGGATCGGCATCGAACCTAGAGGCTGATCTGATCAAGTACCAAGAAACCAGTAGAGCAAGTAGAGAGAAAGAGAAGGGAGATCGAACTCCCCTTAGCAGTTCATCCCCTAGGCTAGAACAGACCCTCACGAGGTCATTCTCCCTTGTACTGTTCTTCCTCATCAGCCCAAGAGGCAATTCACCCACCACAAACTAGAGTAGGGTATTACACCACAACGGTGGCCCGAACTAGTATAAACCCTGTGTCTCTTGTGTTGTTCTTCTTGTAGTTAGATCCTTATGAGACAGAGAGGTAGAGGGCACGGTCTCCGCGCGCACCCCAGAGTTCGAACCTTAAGGGTCTGCCGGAACCGGTGGCATGTATCCCTTTTTATCTTTTCAGTCGTTAGCTTGCTTTGCTGGGGGCGCCCCTTGGGCTGCATCATCCCCAGGCCCCTTGGGCTAGGCCCAGCGGCATGTATCCCTTCCGCGTTTATTTCCAATTATGCATCGCCCATCATGCTTGATTACTTGATGCCGTCCACGGCACCTTTTCTGCTTCATGTCGACCACTTGCACGTTAAAGGGGGGGTGCCTGAGCATCGCGACTCAGGGCTCTTACTGGCTCTCCAGCCCTCACCCTCTGGCCTTGTCCACGGCATCACGACCTGGCATACCAGCGGCGGCTGAGACAAGCTTGAGGGCCGGGACCCGAGGACGTAGAGTGCCGGCATCTAACCATACTTTGCAGGAACACATCTCAAGATACGGCCCAGTGCCAGGCGCAACCCGCCTAGAGGTAGGGCCTCGTGAGTCCCGCACTGGCTCACGGGAGCCCAGACACACCTCGCCCGCTCCAACCAGCGAGCTCCTGAGCGACTAACAATCAACTAATCTCTGCTATGGCAACCCCGTCTTCTTTTTGCGATGAATCTGCAGGGCCCATAGAGGGAACCGCGCTAGCCAAGGCCCTCACGGCATTTCCGCCTTCGCCCGCGCGACCCGCTTGCACGTTAAAGGAGGGGTGCCTGGGCATCGCGACTCAGGGCTCCTACTGGCTCTCCAGCCCTCACCCTCTGGCCTTGTCCACGACATCGCGACCTGGCATACCAGCGACGGCTGAGACCAGCTCGAGGGCCGGGACCCGAGGACGTAGAGCAGAAAGGGAAGCAAAGGCGAGGGAGAAGGGGCACGCGAGGACCTCGGCCAGTGACTCCGCTCAAGCTACCCCTCGAACCCAACGATGCGCCCGGGATGATCCACGACCCCCAAAGATAAGTCACACTCCGAAACATTGGATACCATGTCACTGCCCCCGCACCTAAAGCGACTCCGTACTAGCGACGTTGCTCCTCTTTTCACCAAGCGACGGCTGCTTGGGCGCCAAAGGGGACCTCCTGAGCATCGCGACTCAGGGGCCCTTACCGGACCCCGGGTCGCTCACCTCCTGGCCTTGACCACGGCATCGCGACCTGGCATACCAGCGACGGCTGACGCCGCCGTGGGACTGGGACCTGTCGACGCAGAGCACCAAGCCCTCGCGAGGTTCGAAAGGGAGAACTAAGCTACGACGGAATTGACAACTCGCACAGATCCATAGCAAGGGTTACATATTAACAACAAGGATCACGGCCGCCTTACAGGCCCCTACGGGGCACAATGTGATTCCTCGCAGGGAACGGATCCTAAAGGGTGCTAACTACACGCGCCCTTGCAAAAGATGCCATCATCAACAGTGGGCCGTCAAGCACCGGCGCCAACCCCATCCAGATTAGGATCGGCGGCGACCAAGCGAGTCTGCCCTGCTCCCGGAGCGGCGTTGGCTCGCGGGCTCGTAGCTGTCATCGCTCGTCTCCGGAGTCGCGAAGACCTCACTAGGATCGCTGGATCCTCTGGCTCTCCCGTCGCTCGTGGAGCTGTCCAGGGGGCGGTTGGCGAGCCCAGCCGTCGCCATAGCGAGGTCCTGGCCGCCTCCCCCGGGGCAGCACTCCAGCCGGCGACCGTTCGCATTGAAGACCTTGAAGAACATCACCGAAGCGCCTCCGTACTCCAGGTGGATCGTGAGGGCGCCCCTCGTTCTGCAGCACCGAGCGATTTCGCCTCAGCCGCGAGTCATGAAGACCTCGCCCGGGCAGTGATCGCGACCTCTGCCTCGGTCGCAGGAGTGCTGCAGTCAGCGTGCTGCAGCCACAGCTCCAGGAGTCTTCCCCTCGGGAAGACGGAGGTGAAGAAGGGATGAAAGCGAATCCAAGTCCGCGGGAGGATCCCTCGGCGTAGACTCCAGGAGGAACGACCAACACCTTCGTGACCTTCCGGCGCCGGCGACGGCGCTGGCCGAGGGGATCAGCATCTCCTCTTCCAAGGCCCTCGACGTGGGCATACAGGGGAAGCGGGAACTCCGGCGAAGGCCGCTCATACCAAGGCCTCGGTGCCACCTGACTGCCCTCCTCGTCGCAATCGCGGAGGGCAGGTCACTTCTTCAGCGGGAGAGGGTTTGGTCCCTCTTGAGGAGCCTTTCCCTTCTCCGCTGCAGAGAACCGGCGAATCGGAGCCATCACAGCAAGGCGGAGCAAGAATCAAGGCAAAGGAGAAAGCAAGAGAAGATGGACTAGAAGGGTACGCCCAGTGCCGTACATATAGCCAGCGAAGGCCAACCGTCGGCCTCCATGATCACAGGTAATCATGACACGATTTGCATGCAGGGACTTGTCAAATCCGCGTGGTCACCAAGGCGTCGTGGGGAAGTGGAGACGCCCACATCCAATCAACCGCCACGCGGCGCCCAAGGACGCAGGCTATTAGGGCCCGCGGCGCTTCGCCCTTGCCCTTTCGCCTCTCGGCACGGCCAAGTCCGTGCGCGCCTTGGGCCCGGGGGCTACTGTCGGTGTTCTGGGAACGAGGGTCCCCAGACTAGACTGCCTGCGGCCTGCGGCGTGGCTCGAATGGGGGACCAGCGTGGCCCATCTTCATCAACACAAAGCTCAAGACCCTCGCGAGGGGCCAAGCCTCGCGAGGGGGACGACACGACGCTTCCTCAAGCATGGCCTCCTCAGGCTGGCTCGCGAGGAGGCGGAGAGATCAAGGCGGGGTACCTCACGAGGTGCCCATGACGCAAGCCATGACGACCAAGGATGCCAGGCGGGCGCCAGCCCGCGCAACGTCTCCCTTTCCTCTTTGGTGCAAAGGGGGCAAGCGCAGGCGAGAGGATCAAGCAAAGGCACCCATTTCGGTGCAACGAGACCAAGACCAGTCCAACGGTGGGAAGGAGGTCACCATGGAGCCCAGGACGGCGTCACTACAGGGCGTTTGGCAGGCGAAGACCAACTTTAGTCAGGATAAGTGTACCCGATGTCCCCCTTCGAATTGGCCAATTGTTGGCGCCCTTCCCGCTCAATATTTGGGAAGAGGCCCAGGGCCTTTGCCTATAAGTAGGAGTAGCCACCCCCAGGGTAAAGACGATGGATCGACATCGAACCTAGAGGCTGATCTGATCAAGTACCAAGAAACCAGTAGAGCAAGTAGAGAGAAAGAGAAGGGCGATCGAACTCCCCTTAGCAGTTCATCCCCTAGGCTAGAACAGACCCTCACGAGGTCGTTCTCCCTTGTACTGTTCTTCCTCATCAGCCCAAGAGGCAATCCACCCACCACAAACTAGAGTAGGGCATTACACCAAAACGATGGCCCGAACTAGTATAAACCCTGCGTCTCTTGTGTTGTTCTTTTTGTAGTTAGATCCTTACGAGACGTAGAGGTAGAGGGCACGATCTCCGCGCGCACCCCAGAGTTCGAACTTTAAGGGTCTGCCGGAACCCATGATCCGACAGGTTTATGTGTGAAAGAGCGTATCATATCACGGGGTTTGGATGCACCGGCAAAGTTTGCACCAACTCTCAATGTGAGAAAGGGCAATGCACAGTACCGAAGAGGCTAGCAATGATGGAAAGGTGAGAGTGTGTATAATCCATGGACTCAACATTAGTCATAAAGAACTCACATACCTATTGCAAAAATCTACAAGTCATAAAAAACCAAGCGCTACGTGCATGCTCCTAGGGGGATAGATTGGTAGGAAAAGACCATCGCTCGTCCCCGACCGCCACTCATAAGGAGGACAATCAAAGAACACATCATGTTTCAAATTTGTTACGTAACGTTTACCATACGTGCATGCTACGTGACTTGCAAACTTCAACACAAGTATTTCTCAAATTCAAAACTACTCAACTAGCACCACTTTGATATCACTACCTCCATGTCTCAAAACAATCATCAAGCATCAAACTTCTCTTAATATTCAACACACTCATAAGAAAGTTTTTACTAGTCTTGAATACCTAGCATATTAGGATTAAGCAAATTACCATGCTATTTAAGACTCTTAAAATAATATAAGTGAAGCATGAGAGTTCATCTATTTCTTCAAAATAAAACCACCATTGTGCTCTAAAAGATATAAGTGAAGCACTAGAGCAAACGACAAACTACTCCGAAAGATATAAGTGAAGATCAATGAGTAGTCCGATAATTATGTAACTATGTGAAGACTCTCTAACATTTAAGAATTTCAGATCTTGGTACTTTATTAAACAGCAATCAAAGCTAAAGAAAATAAAATGACGCTCCAAGCAAAACACATATCATGTGGTGAATAAAAATATAGCTCCAAGTAAATTTAGCGATGGAAGTAGACGAAAGAGGGGATGCCTTCCGGGGAATCCCCAAGATTAGGCTCTTGGTTGTCCTTGAATATTACCTTGGGGTTCCTTGGGAATCCCCAAGCTTAGGCTCTTGCCACTCCTTATTCCATAGTCCATCGAATCTTTACCCAAAACTTGAAAACTTCACAACACAAAACTCAACAGAAGATCTCATGAGCTCCGTCAGCGAAAGAAAAGAAAACACCACTTCAAGTTACTGTAATGAACTCATTATTTATTTATATTGGTGTTAAACATACTTTATTCCAACTTATCTATGGTTTATAAACTATTTTACTAGCCAAAGATTCATCAAAATAAGCAAGCAACACAATGAAAACAGAATCTGTCGAAAACAGAACAGTCTGTAGTAATCTGTAAGTAACGCAAACTTCTGGAACTGCAAAAATTATAAAATAAATTGGATGACCTGAGGAATTTGTCAAGTAATCATCTGAATAAATAATCAACTAAATATCACTCTCCAGTAAAAAGTTTTAGCTAATCTCGTGAGCGCTAAAGTTTCTGTTTTTTACAGCATGATCATAAAGACTTCACCCAAGTCTTCCCAAAGGTTCTACTTGGCACAAACACTAATTACAACACAAAACCACATCTAAACAGAAGCTAGATGGATTGTTTATTCCTAAACATAACCAAAAAGCAAAGAAAAAATATAAAGTTGGGTTGCCCCCCAACAAGCGCTAATGTTTAACGCCTCTAGCTATGCATGATGATTTATATGATGCTCGCATAAAAGATAATAATTGAAACATAAAGAGAGCATCATGAAGAATATGACTAGCACATTTAAGTCTAACCCACTTCCTATGCATAGGGATTTTGTGAGGAAACAACTTATGGGAACAATAATCAACTAGCATAGGAAGGCAAAACAAGCATAACTTCAAAACTTTAAGCACATAGAGAGGAAACTTGATATTATTGCCATTCCTACAAGCATATATTCCTTCCTCATAATAATTTTCAGTAGCATCATGAATAAATTCAACAATATAACCAGCACCCAAAGCACTCTTTTCATGATCTACTTGCATAGAAATTTTACTACTCTCCACGTAAGCAAATTTGTTCTCATCAATATTAGTGGGAGCAAACTCAACAAAATAACTATCATGTGATTGAAAATTAAGATCAAGATGACAAGTTTCATGGTTATCATTATTATTTATAGCATATGTGTCATCACAATAATCATCATAGATAGGAGGCATGTGTCGGTGTCAAAACCGGCGGATCTTGGGTAGGGGGTCCCGAACTGTGCGTCAAGGTCAGATGGTAACAGGAGACAAGGGACACTTTATTTTACCCAGGTTCGGGCCCTCTCGATGGAGGTAAAACCCTACTCCTGCTAGATTAATATTGATGATATGGGTAGTACAAGAGTAGATCTACCGCGAGATCAAGGAGTCTAAACCCTAAAAGCTAGCCTATGGGTATGATGATGATATTGTGGTTGTTGTGATGGTTGTCCTACGGACTACAACCCTCCGGTTTATATAGACACCGGATAGGGTTAGGGTTGCACAGAGTCGGTTACATTGGTAGGAGATCTTGAATATCCGCACGCCTAGCTTGCCTTCCACGCCAAGGAAACAACCTTCCGGACACGGGACAAAGTCTTCAATCTTGTATCTTCATAGTCCTGGAGTCCGGCTGAAGATATAGTTCGGCTATCCGAACACCCCCTAATCCAGGACTCCCTCAGTAGCCCCTGAACCAGGCTTCAATGACGACGAGTCCGGCGCGCAAATTGTCTTCGGCATTGCAAGGCGGGTTCCTCCTCCAAATTCTTCAAGAAGATAATAAACACCCAAAATAGTGTCCGGCTCTGCAAAACAAGTTTCCACGTATTGCCATATAGAGAATAATACAAACACAAATCAAATCTGCTGACGTATTCTGCAATGCATCATAACACCGCGACCAAGCCTTCTGTATGGATTATTTTTGTTGTTCCACCGCAGCACGTTCAACGAGGCGGTTTCCTTGGCACGTCTTGTCGAAGCAGAGATCGTGTGCCCCTTTTAACGGGATTCTCATTAATACGGACGTGGGTAACCCAACCGTGCCCGTTAAGCACGTCCTGCCTTAATTAAAGGCTAGTCCGAGACGGTTACAGGGAGGGCTCTTGATATCTTGCCTCTTATAAAGAGACCGCGACCTTGCTCCCCTCTTGTGTCCTCAAAACAAGCTCGCCCACAGCCTCGAGTTCCAACAACCCAGCTTTTAGATTCTAGGCGCACCGGACTTTCGACAATGTCCGGCTCCGGCCTTCAAGGCCAATGGATGCCCTCCTCCGTTACGGAGGAGGACGTATCAAGGTTGAGGGAGGCTAGGTTCCTGACCAGCAAGATCCCGCACATGTTGCCTGCTCAGGGACAAGCGATCCCAAGCCCTCAGCCCGGTGAGAGCGTAGTATTCATCTCCCACTTCCTTCGGGGATTAGGCTTCCCAACGGATCCTTCCGTAAGGGGGCTGATGTTTTATTATGGGCTGGAATTCCATGACCTAGCTCCAGAGTCCATCCTCCATATCTCCTCCTTCATTGTTGTGTGTGAAGCGTTTCTCCATATCACTCCTCACTTCGGATTATGGCTCAAGACCTTCAAGGTAGAACCGAAGATAATCGAGGGGCGTCACGTAGAGTGCGGAGGCGCTGTTATAAAAAGGAACACCGATGCTCCATGGCCCGAGGGCGCTTTTAAAGAGGAGCTCGACTTATGGCAATAGGAGTGGTTCTACATCACCTCTCCTCGGGGCACCACTTGGGTAGCGCCTCCCACCTTTCGCTCGGGCCCCCCACCATGTTTAACATCGTGGATCAACACAGGGTTAGATCGGGGCTTGCCCAAAGACGTTCCTCTGTTGTAGGGCCGCATAAAGGATCTCCTAAAAGGAGACCTCAACCTGGTCAAGGTGACACAAGTTATGCTGATTCGTCGGACACTGCCCGGCCAACGTCGCCCCCTCAGCTTGTGGGAGTTCAACCCAGAGGGGCCGCGAGTTCTCCGAAATTTCATGGGCGTGACGCCTACGGAGATGTATAGACTGTTCTTCGGACCACAAGGAGTGAGTCCGGATTTGACCGAGGATGCTGGTTTAAGCCGCAACCGCCCGGATACAGAAGTAGGTGACCTTGCGCTCGGACCTTCTATCCGTACAATTGACTTATTTTTTAACAGAACTTCTCCTTTTTACGCAGGAGTGGATAGCGAAGGCGAAGCTGATCCGGTGTCCGGCTCCCCTTCCCGAGACCAGGCTAGATCCTGTGCTAGTCAGGATGTTGGAGGTGGCGCCTCTGAAGCGAAATGAAGGGGCGGACAAGGAAACCGTGGCCTCTTCAAAAGGGGCCATCCCAAAGGGGGGAATCGATAACTCCTCTCCTAAGGGGAAGAAAAGGGCCGCCTCTGACGACCCGGAAGCCGTAGCTCCAACGCGGGGGAAAGAATCCGCGTCAGAGGACCCGATGCCGGGGAGCCCCTCGGACGAACTAAATCCTCAAAAGGAGCAGCCCTCCAACGAGCCGTCAGTAGAAAGAGAGTCATTCTTTTAAGAGAAATCCTTAATTTATATCTGAGAAGTTTTAACCGAAACCTTACCTTGTAGTTCGGACCTCGACCCTTCTCAGCAGAGCTCGTCATCGGGGGATCTTCTTCCGGAGATGATGGAGAGCGGAACGCCTCCTCCTTCTACATCGCCTAGCAAGGCGGGCGACGCCGAAGTGTCGTCGCAGAGGATTTCTCCGAATCTGCCAGAGGCAGAAGGTGATCATGCGGCCCCCGGGGTTCTCCGTGTCCGGCCTCCGAAGAAGGCCATGGGACGAGTCCGGCACCATCTGGTGTTTGGTCGGAGGAGCTGAAGGTTCTGCTGGGCCGAGCCTCTGTTTCAGAGGAGCATCGTGTGTTGATGCACACGGTGATTGAAAAGATTTCATTCACAGAAAGCGGACTGAACAAGGCCATCAAGAGTTTATTGGCGGGCCTTGAGGTACGTTTTGAATAACGAACATTAGTGTTAATTGCGCATAATAACATGCGCCCTGTGTAGATAGTAGCCCCAGAGACTCTGTGTGCCGCAAAGATGTGCGGCACGCAGAGGATCTTAATCCCAGGTCCTTTAAGTGGCACCTTTGTATGTAGGTGGCAGGTTGTCCGGAGTCGAGCCGGACTCGAGATTTTGCCGAAATGAAACGGCAACTCGATGAGGCAGAAGCCGACATCGTGCTTGTTAACAAGCGGCTTGATGATGCTCAAGGTATTGATTTTATTTGGCGATTGTTAGTAAGAGGAGCTTTATGTCAATATCTTACCGTGTGTATGCTTGATGCAGATGGTGCGGCGGCCGTAGAAGGACTTAGGGCCGAACTCGCCAAAGCAAAGGAACAAGCCAGAAAAAGCGATGCGGCTGCCAGAAGAGCCCGTGAAGAGCTAAAAGCCGAACAGGCTTCCCATTGCCGAAGCAAGGAGGAGATGGCTGATATTGCCGTGAAGTTGAAAAGTGCTACTGACCGTTGCAAACTTCTTGAAGAGGAAGGTCGAGCCCGGCAGACGGATTTGGAGAAGGCCATCGCTGACGCCAAGGACGCCTGCTCTGGTATGAGAGCGTCAAGGGAAGAGCTACGTCAAGCCGGACTAATTGCGGATGGAAAGCCCTTCCTGCTGCAGAGAAAATTCTGTGATCCGAAGTTCGCCCCGTTGGACTGAGCATGGAGCGTGGAGGACACCTATCTGGATTTGGCGGCTAGTGCCGCTGATGCGACCAGGTACTTTCAAGATAAGAAAGATCATGAAGTGGAAAAGCTCTTCTGGTCGCAGTTCACCAATCCAGAGCGTCCACTAGCAGTGGATGATCGCCTGGCCCAATGGGCCGAGTTGAATAGGTTGTCCGGACTCGCCATGAAGTATGCCATGGATCGCCTGTGTCCGGGGAGATCGAAGCCGAAAAGCTATTTCAGTTTGGTGCAGCAATTTCTTGATGTGGTGCCCCGGATTGAAGCTCTGAAGAGGTCAGCTTGCACAGAGGGCGCTTGGCTGGCTCTTGCCCGTGTCAAGACATACTGGGCAGATATGGAGCCCACCGTTGTTGCGTCCCGTGATTCGGATAAAATCCGAATTCCTTCCGAGCACTATTTTGAGGAAGTCCTCGCGGGCTCTCGTAAAATAGAGACGCAGTGTTCGAAAGATGTTGTTTTATGACAGCATATGTAATCGTAGATCAGTATTTTTATAAATTGTAATGGCATATTTTAGACTTGTGCCTTCAAGTATTAATAACACCTCCTGTGCGGCCGTTTTGATATATAAATTCTGAAAGATTGCAGTCGTTGGCTTCAGCCCCCACGCACATAGTGCGGGGGTGCGCGCAGAGAACGCATTTTCACACTTAACCCAACGTCTTGGTCCTACAAAGGAGGTGATAGCGCCGCGGGCTAGGCAACCGGACTATAATGCTTTAACACTTTCACTTAGCCATAGGAGCTTGACAGTGGGACTCTTTAGGTAGCCCTTTAGTGGCGACTGCATTTACCCGAATTCGGGACGCATATGTGCCTGACCGGGAAGCGGCCCTTCGTCAAAACGGAGGAATTCGATAAATTCCTATAATTCATCGAGTGGCGACCAGTCTCGCGCTACATCATGACAGTTGGTTTTTGGCTTTCTCTACTGAGGTGCTCACCCGGCCGAACCGGGGCACAATCGCAGTAGTTCTCCTGGTGCTACCTTAGCCGACAGAACGGAACGTAAGGTGGCCGAACTCAGGAGCCGGGCAACCCAACATGTGACCAAAATCATGACTCGGAGCTGATGCATATAGTGCCAAAAATCGCGACGCCGAACACTCCCTAAGGTGTTCGGTCTTTGTGGGTGCGTGTGAAACAACACCCTTGAAAAAGAAAAAAGCCCCTTTTGTCCAGGTACGAGCAAGAATTCTGGCGTGGCCACATGCCAAAACGCCAGCCTCCTCCATGGTTATAGTGAGGTAAACCAGGGGATGTATAGCAGCAAGAGACAGTAAAAAAGGTTTACGCAGGGTCTTAATCTAAGAAGAATCCTTTGGGGCGGGTCCCTACTGCATGTCTGCGCCTGTGTCTCCGCTGTGCCGTATCCTGGACGGGCGCCGTACGACCTTCATCTGTAAAAGAGAAGAACTAAATTGAAAATGGGTCGTGCGGATCAAAAAGAATAATAAACAAAATGTAAAGTGAGAAATAGATACGGTCGAGCTTTATTGTCTCTGCGTACAGCCCCTGGTAAGGCGTACCAAGCCTATAATGAAAATGGGCTTGTGTGGGCTTGTGCCAAACACTGAGTCCGGGTCCGCGGCCTTTTGTGACTTATATCGAAAAAGTCCTTTGGCTGGCGAGGCCATTTTGTTGTGCGGCTGTTTAAGCGGCCGCGCAATCCTCCGTTTGGAGGAGACGTATTTTTAGTATGCTCCCTTTAAAGAGATGATGCCTCGAGGACCGGGCATCTTTAGCGTGAGGGATGCATAATGCGGTATTGCGTTAAAGCGAGCGAAAGCTCCGCGTCCCATTAGTGCTTGATAGCGACTTGAAAACGGGACTATGTGGAAGATAAGCTTTCCGCGACGGAAGTTATTGGCGGAGCCAAATATGACTACAAGCCGGAGAAAACCCATACAGTGGGTGTCCGGGCCTGGTGATACTCCGTGAAAGGAGGTTTTACTGTGACAGATTCGTGCTGGGTTTATGCCCATGCGTTGAATTGTATCCTGATATATCAGATTTAGTCCACTGCCACCGTCCATAAGGACATTGGTAAACTGGAATCCGTCTATTATTGGATTAAGTATTGGGGCAGTCCGGCCTGCGTGTTTGATATTGCGAGAATAATCTAGGTGATAAAAAATGATTGGTTTTAGTGACCAGTGGCGGGACTCCTAAGGGATAGGCTTGAATGTGCGGACCTTTATGGGTTCCTCATGCCTTGTTATGTGAAGTGAGTTCACTGTTTTGACTTCTTGCGGGAAGTTCTTTTGCTTCCTGGTGTTCTGCTTTTTGGGTTCGTCCTCTTCCTCACTTGGTGTGTCGAGCCCCTTGTGTTCGGCGTTAAACCTTCCGGATTGTTTGAAAACCCAACAGTCTCTGTGGGTATGATTAGCAGGCTTTCCAGGAGTACTGTGTATCTGACATATCCTGTCCATGATTCTCTTTAGGCTGGACGGATCTTCCCTATTATCCTGAGGGGGTGATTTTTTCTGATTTTGCCGTGAGCCTTTGAATCCGGCATTGACTGTCGTGCTCTTCGGACTTTTGCTTTTGATTCGGCGAAGGTCCTTGTTTCACCGCGGTTTCCCGTTTCCATCCCTGATTTCTGATGTACTTGGGTCGCTGGGGCTGCATCGTGCCAACCAGCTGTCCTCTCCTGCGCAAAAGCGGGTCATGAGGCTTGTGAGTGCGGCCATTGTTCTTGGCTTTTCCTCGCCGAGGTGTCTGGCAAGATATTCGTCTCGGACATTGTGCCTGAAACCCACTAGGGCTTCGGCGTCCGGACAATCCACTATTTGATTCTTTTTAGTGAGGAATCTGTTCTAGAACTGCCGAGCTGATTCTCCGGATTGCTGAGTTATGTGACTGAGGTCGTCTGCATCCGGGGGACGGACGTAGGTCCCTTGAAAATTTGCTCGGAAAGCATCCTCGAGATCTTCCCAACTTCCAATTGTGTTTTCGGGAAGGCTTTTAAGCCAGTGCCGGGCTGTCCCTTTAAGCTTAAGGGGTAAATATTTCATGGCGTGGAGATCATCTCCTCTAGCCATATGTATGTGGAGGATATAATCCTCGATCCAGACTCCAGGGTCTGTTGTTCCATTGTACGCCTCTATGTTAATGGGTTTAAATCCCTCTGGGAATTCATATACCAGGACCTCATCGGTGAAACATAGAGGGTGTGCGGCACCCCTATATTTGGGTGTGCCGGATTCTGATGGTGGATTTTTTGCATTGCTTGTGAGAGCTTCCTTTCTTGGCCCGTAAATGGACCTGGCTGGGCCATGATGCGAGTCTTTGATTGGGTCGCATGCCACATTAAGTGCGGCGCCGTTTGCCGTTTTGTAGTGGCCGAGAGGTCGTTTATCCGACCGTGTAGCCTTTTTGTTTTTCGAGTTTGGGGGCTCTAGGGCCTCCTGGTCGAATTCGGGCAGTAGCTTTCTCTTCGGATAGCTTTTGGTGTGGCGGCTGGCGCCGTATTTGTCTGCGGTCTTGATTACTTTGCTCCATCTTGTTTTGAGTGCATCTTCCGCCGTCTTTAGCTTTTGCTTCTGCTTTTTCAGGCTTCGTGCTGTGGCGACGAGCCTTTCTTGGAGATTCTTCTGCTCCATGATTTTATCCGGTGTGGTACCGTCCGGAGTTCTGTTATGACCGGGGAGGACTGTTCGTCCTCTCTGCCCGAGTTACCCTGTTCGGACGGCTGTTCTGTGATGCGTTCGTCATCTGCCGGCTCGTGCTGCTCTATGGCTTGGTCTTGATCGAGGCGGGGCTTCGCTCGGCGTTTACGTTGCCGCTCTGAGTGCTTTTCGGAGGGTTTACCCTTCTTTTAGCCCCCTTCTTCCTCATTGTGAGTTTTTTCAGGTGTATCCACCATGAATACGTCATTAAGTGGGGTGGAGGTCCAGTGCCCTATGGGTGCTGGTTCCAGTTCGTCTCCGTCTTTGTCGTCCATACCGTCGAAGTCTTCGGAGCCGAAGTCGAGCATGTCGGTTAAATCGTCGACAGTGGCTATTAAGTGGGTGGTGGGTGGGCTTTGAATTTCTTCGTCGTCCGAATCCCAACCTCGCAGGCCACAGTTCGGCCTGGGCTCTCCTGAAAAAGAGAGAGACTTGAGAGATTTCAGAATATCACCGAAAGGCGAATACTGAAAGATGTCCGCGGCGGTGAACTCCATTACCGGCGCCCAATCTGATTCGATTGGCAGGGGCGCGGGAGGTTCTGAGTTCGGAGAAGAGTCCGGCTCCTTGGAGTCATGTGCCATGCGGAGTGCGGGGCTTGCGTTTGGCTCAACGGCTTTTAAGATCGCAGCCCCCGAGGTGACGTCCAACCTTTCATCCTCAAAGAACGCAGCGGGCTCCGAATCGAGGATCGGGGCCGGAGCGTATGCGGCCTCCAGGACACTGTTCGGAGGCAGAGCTATATCATGCCCCACGAGATAGTGCGGCGCGCTTGGCTGTGGCTTGAATCCGTCAAAGATCAAGTCTCCGAGGATATCTGCCGTGTAGTTTAAGCTTCCCCACCTGGCTTGATGGCCAGGGGCGTGGCTTTCGATCTGCTCCAGATGGCCAAGCGAGTTGGCCCGCAGAGCGAAGCCGCCGAAGACGAAGATCTGTCCGGGGAGAAAAGTCTCACCCTTGACCTCATCGTTGCTGATGATCAAAGGAGCCATCAAACCTGAAGGCGACGACACAGAGGAACTCTCAATGAAAGCACCAATGTCGGTGTCAAAATCGGCGGATCTCGGGTAGGGGGTCCCGAACTGTGGGTCAAGGTCGGATGGTAACAGGAGACAAGGGACACTTTATTTTACCCAGGTTCGGGCCCTATTGATGGAGGTAAAACCCTACTCCTGCTAGATTAATATTGATGATATGGGTAGTACAAGAGTAGATCTACCGCGAGATCAAGGAGGCTAAACCGTAGAAGCTAGCCTACGGTATGATTGTGTATGATGATGATTGTATGGTTCTTTTGTCCTACGGGTATGATGATGATATTGTGGTTGTTGTGATGGTTGTCCTACGGACTACAACCCTCCGGTTTATATAGACACCGGATAGGGTTAGGGTTGCATAGAGTCGGTTACATTGGTAGGAGATCTTGAATATCCGCACACCTAGCTTGCCTTCCACGCCAAGGAAAGAACCTTCCGGACACGGGACGAAGTCTTCAATCTTGTATCTTCATAGTCCTGGAGTCCGGCTGAAGATATAGTTCGGCTATCCGAACACCCCCTAATCCAGGACTCCCTCAGCATGCTTTCATCATAATAAATTTGCTCATCAAAACTTGGGGGACAAAAAATATCACCTTGATCAAACATAGCTTCCCCAAGCTTGTGGCTTTGCATATCATTAGCATCATAGGTATTCAAGGAATTCATACTAACAACATTGCAATCATGCTCATTATTCAAAGATTTAGTACCAAACATTTTAATGCATTCTTCTTCTAACACTTTGACACAATTTTCCTTTCCATCATACTCACGAAAGATATTAAAAAGATGAAGCGTATGAGGCAAACTCAATTCCATTTTTTGTAGTTTTCTTTTATAGACTGAACTAGTGATAAAACAAGAAACAAAAATATTCGATTGCAAGATCTAAAGATATACCTTCAAGCACTCACCTCCCCGGCAACGGCGCCAGAAACTGCTTGGTTGACGGGGTGTGAGTGCTGCTTACCTAGCCTCCCCGGCAACGGCGCCAGAAACTGCTTGATGTCTACGACACAACCTTCTTCTTGTAGACGTAGTTGGGCCTCCAAGTGCAGGGGTTTGTAGGACAGTAGGAAATTTCCCTCAAGTGGATGACCTAAGGTTTATCAATCCATGGGAGGCGTAGGATGAAGATGGTCTCTCTCAAGCAACCCTGCAACCAAATAACAAAGAGTCTCTTGTGTCCCCAACACACCCAATACAATGGTAAATTGTATAGGTGCACTAGTTCGGCGAAGAGATGGTGATACAAGTGCAATATAAATGGTAGATATAGGTTTTTGTAATCTAAAAATATAAAAACAGCAAGGTAGCAAGCGATAAAAGTGAGCGTAAACGGTATTGCAATGCTAGGAAACAAGGCCTAGGGTTCATACTTTCACTAGTACAAGTTCTCTCAACAATAATAACATAATTGGATCATATAACTATCCCTCAACATGCAACAAAGTGTCACTCCAAAGACACTAATAGCGGAGAACAAACGAAGAGATTATGGTAGGGTACGAAACCACCACAAAGTTATTCTTTCCGATCAATCCATTGGGCTATTCCTATAAGTGTCACAAACAGCCCTAGAGTTCGTAGTAAAATAACACCTTAAGACACACATCAACCAAAACCCTAATGTCACCTAGATACTCCAATGTCACCTCAAGTATCCATGGGTATGATTATACGATATGCATCACACAATCTCAGATTCATCTATTCAACCAACACATAGAACCTCAAAGAGTGCCCCAAAGTTTCTACCGGAGAATCAAGACGAAAACGTGTGCCAACCCCTATGCATAGGTTCATGGGCGGAACCCGCAAGTTGATCACCAAAACATACATCAAGTGGATCAATAGAATACCCCATTGTCACCACGGGTATCCCACACAAGACATACATCAAGTGTTCTCAAATCATTAAAAGACTCAATTCGATAAGATAACCTCAAAGGGAAAACTCAATCCATTAAAAGGGAGTAGAGGGGGAGAAACATCATAAGATCCAAATATAGTAGCAAAGCTCGCGATACATCAAGATCGTGCCAAATCAAGAACACGAGAGAGAGAGAGAGATCAAACACATAGCTACTGGTACATACCCTCAGCCCCGAGGGTGAACTACTCCCTCCTTGTCATGGAGAGCGCCTGGATGATGAAGATGGCCACCGGTGAGGGTTCCCCCCTCCGGCAGGGTGCCGGAACAGGGCCTCGATTGGTTTTTGGTGGCTACAGAGGCTTGCGGCGGCGGAACTCCCGATCTATTCTGTTCCCCGATCGTTTTAGGTTATATGGATATATATATAGGCGGAGGAAGTACGTCAGGGGAGCCACGAGGGGACCACGAGGGTGGAGGGCGCGCCCAGCGGGGTGGGCGCGCCCCCTGCCTTGTGCCTCCCTTGTTGCTTTCCTGATGTGCACTCCAAGTCTCCCGGATTGCTTTCTTTCCAAAAATAACTTCTCCAGAAGGTTTCATTCCGTTTCGACTCCGTTTGATATTCCTTTTCTTCGAAACACTGAAACAATGGAAAAAACAGGAACTGGCACTAGGCTCTGGGTTAATAGGTTAGTCCCAAAAGTAATATAAAAAGTGCTTAGTAATGCCCATTAAACATACAAGATGGATAATAATATAGCATGGAGCAATCAAAAATTATAGATACGTTGGAGACATATCAAGAAGATATGTCCTGTTATTATTAGTGCTAACCTTTCAGAACATGAAGAAGAAAGATTATTGAAAGTTCTAAGGAAGCACCGAGCTGCTATTGGATATACTCTTGATGATTTAAAGGGCATTAGTCCCACTCTATGTCAGCACAAGATTAATATGGAACCTGATGCTAAACGCGTTGTTGATCACCAATGTCGATTAAATCCAAAGATGAAAGAAGTGGTAAGAACGGAGATATTAAAACTTCTGGAAGCATGTATAATCTATCCTATAGCTGATAGTAGATGGGTAAGTCCTGATCATTGTGTCCCTAAAAAAGGAGGTATTACCGTTGTTCCTAATGATAAGAATGAGCTTATTCCACAAAGAATTGTTACAAGCTATAGAATGGTAATGGATTTCAGAAAATTAAATAAAGCAACTAGAAAAGATCATCACCATCTGCCTTTTATTGATCTAATGCTAGAAATATTAACTAAACACACACATTTTTGCTTTCTTGATGGACACTCTGGTTTCTAACAAATACCTGTTTCTCAACCTGATCAACAAAAGACCACTTTCACTTGTCCCTTTGGAACTTATGCTTATAAACATATGCCTTTTGGTTTATGCAATGCACCTGCTACCTTTGAAAGATGTATGACTGTTATATTCTCTGATTTTTGTGAAAAGATTGTTGAGGTTTTCATGGATGATTTCTCTGTTTATGGGAAGTCTTTTGATGATTGTTTAAGCAATCTTGATCGAGTTTTGCAGAGATGTGAACAAACAAATCTTGTCTTGAATTGGGAGAAGTGCCACTTTATGGTTAATGAAGGTATTGTCTTGGGTCATAAAATTTCTGAAAGAGGTATTGAAGTGGACAAAGGTAAGGTTGATGCAATTGAGAAAATGCCATGTTCTAAAGATATCAAAGGTATTCGTAATTTTCCTAGGTCATGCTGGTTTCTATAGGAGATTTATCAAAAACTTTTTTAAAATTTATAGGACTCTTACAAATCTTTTGCAAAAGGATGTTCCTTTCATTTTTTATGATGATTGTTTAGAAGCCTTTGAAACACTCAAGAAAGCCTTAATTTCTCCACCTATTGTTCAACCACCTGACTGGAACTTGCCTTTTGAAATTATGTGTGATGCTAGTGATTATGCTATTGGTGATGTCTAGGACAAAGAGTTGATAAGAAACTGAATGTGATTCATTATGCTAGTAAAACTCTAGACAGTGCTCAAAGAAATTATGCTACTAGTGAAAAAGAATTCCTAGCAGTGGTGTTTGCTTGTGATAAATTTAGATCTTACATTATTGATTCAAAAGTAATTGTTCACACCGATCATGCTGCTATAAAATATATTATGGAAAATAAAGATGCTAAACCTAGACTTATTCGATGGGTTCTCTTGTTACAAGAATTTGATTTACATATCATTGATAGAAAAGGAGCTGAGAACCCCATAGCTGATAACTTGTCTAGGCTTGAAAATGTGCTTGATGACCCACTACATATTGATGATAGTTTTCCCGATGAGCAGTTAGCTGCAATAAATGTTGCTAATAACACTCCTTGGTATGCTGACTATGCTAATTATATTGTTGCTAAATATTTACCACCTAGTTCCACATATCAACAAAATAAAAAATTCTTCTATGATTTAAGACACTACTTTTGGGATGACCCACATCTTTATATAGAAGGAGTGGATGGTATTATTAGACATTGTGTACCTGAGCATGAACAGGGATAAATCCTACGGAAATGTCACTTCGAAGCTTATGGAGGGCATCATGCTGGAGATAGAGCTGCTCACAAGGTATTACAATCCGGATTTTATTGGCCTACTCTCTTCAAGGATTTTGTTGGGCCGGGCCCAGAACGGTGCGCGGGTAGGCGGGGCGGATTTTTACCACAGTAATTCCTTCACTCTCTGCGCTTCCCCACGATCCGCGTTGAATGCACGACCTGGAGGGTCGTGCGTGACGTGGGGGTCACGCGTGGGGCGGCTGTTGCCCTCATGCGTCACATCGTGGTAAAGAGGCGGCTCGCGCCTTCCCCATAAAAAGAGGAAAACGCAGGGGCGCGGATCATTTACTGAGTGGACTCGGGTCGTGGCCTTCGAGGCGCTCGTGCTCTGCGATCACGGGGTGAAAAACAGTTGCCTCACTCGTCCCCTCGATATCTGTTTGCTCGCCACGTGTCCTCCATGCCTTGAAGATGGCAGGCGGCGGGTGTGGGCCTTCAATGACGAGGCGGACGAGGCGGGAAACCGGGCCGCCGCTAATTGGAGCAGCGGGCCGGTCTTGATTCCCTGCGCTCTTGGTGGCCGGATTGGTTGAGCGGGGCGGCCGAGCCCTGACCCCGCCCCTTTATAAGAAGGGGAGGGGGATGGCACCCCTCAATCTTTCATCATCTGCCTCCTTCCACCTTGGCTTCTTTCTCTCTTCTGCCATGGAGAGAGGGCGAGCCGGTGCTTCAATGGTGGTGACGAGGGTCTCCGCTCGACAGCGCGCCCCTCCTTCCCAAGAGCTTGTGGCGGCGGAGCCGGCTGTCGGCGTTCTGGGAATGGGGGTCCCCAGACTTGCCTGCCTGCGGCCCACAACGTGGCCAAGCAGCAGGCCGTACGGCCAATCTTCGTCAACAAGGCACCCAAGGCCCTCGCGAGGGTCCATGCCTCGCGAGGCGGACGACGCAAGACCTCCTCTGGAGTGGCCTAGCTAGGCAGGCTCACGAGGAGAGGAGATATCAAGGCGGGGCAAAATTCACGAGGCTCTCGTGACGTGAGCCATGACGAACGGTGCCAGGCAGGCGCCGGTGCGCGCAACATCCTTATTTCCTCTTTGGTGCTAAGGAGGCCAACACATGCGAAGAGTACCGACGCATCAGGCAAAGGTTGCCATATTGGTGCAACGAGACCAAGACCAGGAGGATGGCAAGGCGGAGGTCATCGTGGAGCCCAAGACGGCGTCACCCCAGAGCTTTTCGCAGGAGAAGACCGGTTTTGTCAGGATAGCTTGTACTAGCTGTCCCCCTTCAAATTTGCCCGCCGTTGCTGGCTCCCTTCCTACTCAATATTTGGGGAGAGGACCAGGGCCTCTATAAATAGGACTAGCCACCACAGTAGAGGGATCGAATCCTCACGCCACAAGTTCATACGCACAAGAACACCTCAATCTCAGGAGGCTGTTCTTCCCTTGTATTGTTCATCATCAGCCCAAGAGGCAATCCACCACCACCACACTGGAGTAGGATATTACACCCCAACGGTGGCCCGAACCAGTATAAACCCTGTGTCTTTATGTGTTGTGATTTCATCGAGTTCGTCCACAAGATCTTAGCGAGCTAGAGCGTAGATCGGTAGGGGGGAAAGACTTCGCGTGCACCCCAGTGTTCGAACCTTAAGGGTTTGCCGGAACCCACATCCGACATTTGGCGCGCCAGGTAGGGGTGCACCGTAGTTTCCCTTCCGTCGGTTCGTTTCTCCATCGCTCCGTCACTTCCATGGCGGACGCTCGCTGTGCTCGAGCTGAGTGTCGGGCTGCCCTATCCGCCCGCGTCGCTCAGACGGCTGCCGTAGGCGGGCCACCTCGTTACTCTCTGTCTCCTGCCACTAACGCTGCCACCGGCCCGGCGGGGAACGAGAAGCAGGCATCCTCGCTGCATCCTTCAGTGCGGCAGGACGACCGCACCGCTACTCCATAACTCACCCCTGCTGGTTCTTCATCTCATGCACCCCGCGCTCCCATGGAGGCCCGGGCCGTTCTCATCGCGCCGAACGAGCTCCTGCATTACCGCCCCGTCGACGACCTCTATGAGGAGTGGCTCGACGGCGTCGCCGAGCTCGTCCGCGCCGCAGGGGGCTCTCCGGCGCCATCCCACTCTCTGCCTCCCCCTCAACCAGCCGCGGGCGACGGGGCGCATGGAATGCCTCGAACGCCTCAACCCCAAGACGGTGCCTTGGCACCAAGGCGCGCGCCTCCGCGGCGTGATCCACCGTGCCCGGCGCCCGCGCGTGAAGAAAGAAGCTGCCAAGAAATCCGGCGGCCGCGAGAAGCTGCACCGGCGCTCCCCACGCCACCTCGTCAAGACCACGTGCCGCCAGCGGTGGCGCAGCACGGACCTCGCCAAGACCAAGCTCCGCCTCAGAAGCGGGCCCCGACGACCACGGCCGGCTGCCACGCCTTCACCTCCGAACTGCGTAGCATTGCCTGGCCAGGCAAGTACAAGCCAGATCTACCGCCTTGATATGATGGCACCGCCGACCCTGCGGAGTTCCTGCAGCTCTATGAGCTGAGCATCGAAGCGGCCAAGGGCGACGAAAAAGTCATGGTGAACTGGTTTCCCATGGCTCTCAAGGATGGGGCCTGCTCCTGGCTCCTGAACCTACAACACGGCTGATCTCCTCCTGGGATGAGATGAGCGACCACTTCGTTGCCAACTTCCAAGGCACTCGCGACCGCCCACCGGCCGCGGGCGATCTACGCCGCATCAAGCAACAGCTGGGAGAAACCCTCCAGAAGAACATCCAGCGCTTCAACAACACCCGCCTCAAGATCCCCAAGGTCACGGATGAAGCCATCATCTCCGCATTCTCAGACGGCGTCCGTGACGTCAAGATGAAGGAAGAGCTCGCTATCCACGAGGAGCTTTGCACATCTTACGAGCTGTTCAACCTGGCGACCAAGTGCGCAAGAGCTGAGGAGGGGCACCTCTCTCTCCTTGAGCTGCCAGCTATAGGAGCGGAGGAGAAGAAGGCCAAGGCCAAGTACGTGAAGTGCAAAGAGGCAGTAGTGCTCGCAGCGGAGCCCGACACCAAGCGAGGTAGAGATCACCCTGAGTCGTCCAAGAACGGCCGACCGTTCTGCGCCTTCCACAACCTGAACACCCACAACACCAGCGACTCCCAAGAACTCAGAGCCATACGGGAAGGACGCTACGGTCGACGCCCCGAGCGCAACGACCGGGGCTACGGCCGCGGAGGAGGACGCGGAGGCGGACGCTGGGACGACCGTGGCCCGCGCCAAGAGTGGCGCGACCGGCCTCGTGAGGACCGTTGGCAGGACCAACCTCGCGAGGGTGCCTGGAGGGACCCGCCTCGTGAGGATCGCCCCCAGGGCAACACCGGTCTTCCCCCGTTGCCGCCACCAAGAAGGAATGACGACCACCACTAGGACGAGGGGGCTGGGGGCTTCCAGGAGCCGCGTGCGATCGCTTGCATCTTGGGTGGTGCTCAGGCCCCAGCCTCTCAGCGCATCTTCAAATAGTTCACTCGTGAGGTGAACGCAGTGCTCCCCAAGGTCGAGGCCACGCGCCCGCTCAGGTGGTCCCAATGCTCCATCACCTTCAACTCGGCAGACCAGCTCAAGTGCGCAGCCACTGCTGGTGCCCTCCCTATGATGTACTCACCTGTCATCAGCAATGTGCAAGTCACCAAGACTCTCATCGACGGCGGTGCAGGGCTTAACGTCCTATCCGTCGACACGTTCGACAACCTCCAAGTGCCCTATGAGCAGCTCCAGTCAACCAAGCCTTTCTCTGGAGTGACTGACGGTTCCACCACACCGATAGGGCAGGTCCGCCTGCCTGTCACCTTCGGGGAGCGCAAGAACTACTGCACCGAGCTCATCGACTTCGACGTCGCGCACATCCGCCTGGGGAGACCCTGCAAAAGTACATCCAGCGCTTCAACAGTGCGCGCCTCAAGATCCCCAGGGTGTCTGAGGAAGCCATCATTTCGGCCTTCTCCGATGGCGTGCGCGACGTCAAGATGAAGGAGGAGTTGGCGATGCATGAAGACCTCTGCACCTCCCAGGAGCTGTTCAACCTGGCGACCAAGTGCACCAGGGATGAGGAGGGACGCCTCTCCCTCCTCGAGCTGCCTGCCGCAGACCCAGAAGAGAAGAAGCCCAAGGCCAAGGACGTGAAGCGCAAGGGGGCTGCCGTGCTCGCGCAGAGCCGGACACCAAGCGGGGCAAGGATCTGCCCGAATCCTCCAGGGGCAGCCTGTACTGTGTGTACCACGACCTCCACACCCACAACACCAATGAATGCCAAGAACTCCACGCCGTGTGAGAAGGAAGAGTCGGCCGACGCCCTGACCGTGCTGACCGGGGCTACGGCCAAGGAGGAGGAAGGAACCCGGGATGCTGGGAAGATCGTGGCCCACGTCAAGGCTGGCGTGACCAACCTCGCGAGGACCGCTGGCGTGACCCGCCTCGCGAGGGGGACTGGAGGGACCAGCCTCGTGAGGATCGCCCTCATGGCAACCCAGGCCTGCCACCGCTGCCGCCTCAGCCAACAAGGAATGAAGACCGCCACCAAGACGATGGGGCTGGGGGCTTCCAAGAGGCTCGCGCAATCGCCTGCATCCTGGGTGGTCGCGCAATCGAATGCAGTTCTCCCCAAGCTCGAAGCAACGCGTCCCCTCAGGTGGTCGGCCTGCGCCATCACGTTCAGCTCAGCAGACTAGCTCAAGTGCTCGGCCACAGCCGGAGTCCTCCCAATGCTTTGTTCCCCAGTCATCAGCAACGTTCTGGTCACCAGGACCCTCATCGACGGAGGGGCAGGGCACAATGTCTTGTCCGTGGAAACATTCAACAGCCTCCAAGTGCCCTATGACCAGCTTCAGCCAACCAAGCCCTTCTCCGGAGTCACCAACGGTTCCACGGTACCGATCGGGCAGGTCCACCTCCCAGTCACCTTCGGGGCCCGCAACAACAACCGCACCGAGCTCATTGACTTTGACGTCGCCCACATCCGCCTGCCGTACAACGCCATCCTCGGGTACCCGACGCTGGCCAAGTTCATGGCCGTGACTCACCACGGCTACAACGTCATCAAGATGCCAGGAAGCAGCGGCATCATCACGGTGCCCTGTGAAGAGAAGGATGCAGTGTGCTCCCTAGAGCGAGCCTTTCAGGCCGCGTCACTAGAAGACCCAGATCGCGGAAGCAGGAGGCTTCAGGAGGCAGGCCCTTCAGGGCCCGTGCCAGCCCAGGGGGATCCAACTTCAATTGCATAGGAAAGCGCGCCTAGCGCCCTCCTCAGGCAGGGCTCGGGGGCTCTCACCTGGAGGGCCACCGACCTCGCCAAGGTCACGAGGGAGGCGCTTGGGCACCATGTGGAGGCGTGCTTCGAGGCACGTTTCCCTCGAAAGGAAGCCAGGGAAAGAAGGTCAGACCAGCAGGAGTTTGTTAGCAAGGCCATTCAAGAACTACAGGAGTCAAGGATCATAAGAGGTTGTCGTCGCCCACCAGCTGTGGCTCCCCATCCAGGCGAGGATGGTGGGCTGCGCGTCTGCATCGACGTACCAGGGCTCAATCAGATCGCCACGGTGGAGCGCCTCTGGCCCTCACAAGTGGGACGCTACGGAGGACCACCCCACAGCTATGTTCGCATGCCTTATGGCCTGCCGAGCGTGGCTGCGGCGTACCAGCGCCTCATGAGGAGCATCTTGGAGGTGCAAGAAGACAGGCGTTCCGCATCCCGGGCGGAGATGGAGGCTGCTCACGAGGAGCCACCAGTGCCTCCGGAGCCTCCCGAGGCCCCTGGGCCTGGGGGCTCGTGAGGATCGGCTTCTGCAGCCCACCGAGTCTGCTGCACCGACGCCACTGCACCGACGACATCTTCAGGTGACACCTTTCAAGTTTCATTCCCCGCTGGGAGCGCCCTCCCAGGGTTGCGTCATTCCCAGGCCGCGTGGGTCCGTCCCTGTGGCATGTATCCCTTTTTATCTTTTCAGTCGCTAGCTTGCTTTGCTGGGGGCGCCCCTCGGGCTGCATCATCCCCAGGCCACTCGGGCTAGGCCCAGCGGCATGTATCCCTTCCGCGTTTATTTCCAATTATGCATTCGCCCATCATGCTTGATTACTTGATGCCGTCCACGTCACCTTTTCTTCTTCATGTCGAGCACTTGCACGTTAAAGGGGGGGGGGGTGCTTTAGCATCGCGACTCAGGGCTCTTACTGGCTCTCCAGCCCTCACCCTCTGGCCTTGTCCACGGCATCGCGACCTGGCATACCAGCCACGGCTGAGACAAGCTCGAGAGCCGGGACCCGAGGACGTAGAGTGCCGGCATCTAACCAGATTTTGCAGGAACACATCTCAAGATACGGCCCAGTGCCAGGCGCAACCCGCCTAGAGGTAGGGCCTCGTGAGTCCCGCGCTGGCTCACGGGTGCCCAGATACACCTCACCTAGCTCTACCGTGCCAGCCACGTGTCAGGGCGGGGTTGTACACGCCCCGGGGGCTCCTCCCGGAGGGGAGCCCCCTCCCACGTACCAGTGGAAGCACCATGCTCTGTGCTGGCTGACGACACTACCGAGGAGCGGCTATGCCCGTACACATACGGAAGCGCTATGCTCCGCGCTGGTGATAAACAACTGAGGGTGGCCTCCGGGCCGCGTTAACCTCAGGGAGCCCAGAGCTCAGTGGCCGGCCTCATCGCAATGCCTCCCCCCGGGAGCGCCGCGCGAGGGGGCTGGGCACGAGGGCTACGACTGGGTCACGCTCAGCCGTACACCCCAGCCAGGCCCCTCGGGCCTGGTTTTATCGCGCGTCTCTCCCCGAGCGGAGCCAAGGTACGATGGCCGTTTGCACGTCAAGGGGGACTCCTGAGCATCGCGACTCAGGAGCCTAACTGGCTCCGTAGCCCCTCACTCCTTAGTTACGAAAGGCTATGCTGGGTGACGTACGCGCGGGGTCGGGCTCTGCAGACGTAGAACGGTAGCCCCGCCTACATTTCATCTCGTCACCTGCCGTTTGCGCGTCAAGGGGACTCCTGAGCATCGCGACTCAGGAGCCTAACCGGCTCCGTAGCCCCTCACTCCTTAGTTCCGAAAGGCTATGCTGGGTGAGGTACGCGCGGGGTCGGGCTCTGCAGAGGTAGAACGGAAAATGCACCTACATCGCGCTTCCCTACTAGTTGTTCGTGCGCCAAGGGGGACTCCTGAGCATCGCGACTCAGGAGCCTAACTTGTCACGTGGCCCCTCATTCCTTTGGTCCCGTCCTGGTTTTCGGCCGGGGCTGATGCTGGGTGAGGCTGTTGGGCAACGCAGTAAATTTCAAAAAAAAAATTCCTACGCACACGCAAGGTCATGGTGATGCATAGCAACGAGAGGGGAGAGTATTTGTCTACGTACCCTCGTAGACCGAAGCGGAAGCGTTGACACAACGTAGAGGAAGTAGTCGTACGTAGAGGAAGTAGTCGTACGTTCTCCTTGCGATCCAACCGATCTAAGCACCGAACGTACGGCACCTCCGAGTTCTGCACACGTTCAGCTCGATGACGATCCCCGGGCTCCGATCCAGCAAAGCGTCGGGGAAGAGTTCCGTCAGCACGACGGCGTGGTGACGATCTTGATGTGTTACCGGCGCAGGGCTTCGCCTAAGCACTGCAACGATATGATCGAGGTGGAATTTGGTGGAAGGGGGCACCGCACACGGCTAAGGAACGATCCGTAGATCAACTTGTGTGTCTTTGGGGTGCCCCCTGCCCCCGTATATAAAGGAGTCAAGGGGGAGGGGCTGGCCGGCCAAGCCAGGGCGCGCCAGAGAGTCCTACTCCCTCTGGGAGTAGGATTCCCCCCCCCCAATCCTAGTTGGACTAGGATTCTCCAAGGGGGAGAGAGAGAGAGAGGGGGCGCCCACCTCTCCTAGTCCTAATAGGACTAGGGAAGGGGGGGGAGGCGCGCAGCCCCTAGGGCTGCCCTCTCACCTTTCCTCCAAGGCCCATGTTGGCCCATTATGCTTCCGGGGGGTTCCGGTAACCCTTCCGGTATTCTGGTAAAATCCTGATTTCACCCGGAATGCATCCGATGTCCAAACATAGGCTTCCAATATATAATTCTTTATGTCTCGACCATTTCGAGACTCCTCGTCACGTCCCCGATCTCATCCGGGACTCCGAACTCCTTCGGTACATCAAAACTCATAAACTCATAATATAACTGTCATCGAAACCTTAAGCGTGCGGACCCTACGGGTTCGAGAACAATGTAGACATGACCGAGACATGTCTCCAATCAATAACCAATAGCGGGACCTGGATGCCCATATTGGCTCCTACATATTCTACGAAGATCTTTATCGGTCAGACCGCATAACAACATACGTTTGTTCCCTTTGTCATCGGTATGTTACTTGCCCGAGATTCGATCGTCGGTATCCAATACCTAGTTCAATCTCGTTACCGGCAAGTCTCTTTTCTCGTTCCGTAATACATCATCTCGCAACTAACTCATTGGTTGCAATGTTTGCAAGGCTTATGTGATGTGTATTACCGAGAAGGCCCTGAGATACCTCTCCGACAATTGGAGTGACAAAACCTAATCTCAAAATACGCCAACCCAACATGTACCTTCGGAGACACCTGTAGAGCACCTTTATAATCACCCAGTTACGTTGTGACGTTTGGTAGCACACAAAGTGTTCCTACGGTAAACGGGAGTTGCATAATCTCATAGTTAAAGGAACATGTATAAGTCATGGATAAAAGCAATAGCAACATACTAAACGATCGGGTGCTATGCTAATGGAATGGGTCATGTCAATCAGATCATTCAACTAATGATGTGATCTCGTTAATCAAATAACAACTCTTTGTTCATGGCCAGGAAACATAACCATCTTTGATTAATGAGCTAGTCAAGTAGAGGCATACTAGTGACACTCTGCTTGTTTATGTATTCACACATGTATTATGTTTCCAGTTAATACAATTCTAGCATGAATAATAAACATTTATCATGATATAAAGGAAATAAATAATAACTTTATTATTGCCTCTAGGGCATATTTCCTTCAGTCTCCCACTTGCACTAGAGTCAATAATCTAGATTACAAAGTAATGATTCTAACACCCATGGAGTCTCGGTGCTGATCATGTTTTGCTCGTGGAAGAGGCTTAGTCAACGGGTCTGCAATATTCAGCTCCGTATGTATCTTGCATATCTCTATGTCTCCCACCTGGACCAAATCTCGGATGGAGTTGAAGCGTCTCTTGATGTGTTTGGTTCTTTTGTGAAATCTGGATTCCTTTGCCAAGGCAATTGCACCAGTATTGTCACAAAAGATTTTCATTGGACCCGATACGCTAGGTACAACACCTAGATCGGATATGAACTCTTTCATCCAGACTCCTTCATTAGCTGCTTCCGAAGCGGCTATGTACTCAGCTTCACATGTAGATCCCGCCACGACGCTTTGTTTTGAACTGCACCAACTGACAGCTCCACCGTTTAATGTAAATACGTATCCGGTTTGCGATTTAGAATCGTCCGGATCAGTGTCAAAGCTTGCATCGACATAACCGTTTACGACGAGCTCTTTGTCACCTCCATAAATGAGAATCATATCCTTAGTCCTTCTTAAGTACTTAAGGATGTTCTTGACCGCTGTCCAGTGATCCATTCCTGGATTACTTTGGTACCTTCCTGCTAAACTCACAGCAAGGCACACATCAGGTCTGGTACACAGCATTGCATACATGATAGAGCCTATGGCTGAAGCATAGGGAACAATTTTCATTTCCTCTCTATCTTCTGCGGTGGTCGGGCATTGAGTCTTACTCAACTTCACACCTTGTGCCACAGGCAAGAACCCTTTCTTTGCCTGATCCATTTTGAACTTTTTCAAAACTTTGTCAAGGTATGTGCTTTGTGAAAGTCCTATTAAGCGTTTTGATCTATCTCTATAGATCTTAATGCCCAATATATAAGCAGCTTCACCGAGGTCTTTCATTGAAAAACTCTTATTCAAGTATCCCTTTATGCTATCCAGAAATTCTATATTATTTCCGATCAGCAATATGTCATCCACATATAATATCAGAAATGCTACAGAGCTCCCACTCACTTTCTTGTAAATACAGGCTTCTCCAAAAGTCTGTATAAATCCATATGCTTTGATCACACTATCAAAGCGTTTATTCCAACTCCGAGAAGCTTGCACCAGTCCATAAATGGATCGCTGGAGCTTGCACACTTTGTTAGCTCCCTTCGGATCGACAAAACCTTCTGGTTGCATCATATACAACTCTTCTTCCAGAAATCCATTCAGGAATGCAGTTTTGACATCCATTTGCCAAATTTCATAATCATAAAATGCGGCAATTGCTAACATGATTCGGACAGACTTAAGCATCGCTACGGGTGAGAAAGTCTCATCGTAGTCAATTCCTTGAACTTGTCGAAAACCCTTTGCAACAAGTCGAGCATTATAGACAGTAACATTACCATCAGCGTCAGTCTTCTTCTTAAAAATCCATTTATTCTCAATTGCTTGCCGATCATCGGGCAAGTCAACCAAAGTCCACACTTTGTTTTCATACATGGATCCCATCTCAGATTTCATGGCCTCAAGCCACTTTGCGGAATCTGGGCTCACCATCGCTTCTTCATAGTTCGTAGGTTCACCATGGTCTAGTAACATGACTTCCAAAATAGGATTACCGTACCACTCTGGTGCGGATCTTACTCTGGTTGATCTACGAAGTTCAGTAGAAACTTGATCTGAAGTTTCATGATCATTATCATTAGCTTCTTCCCTATTTGATGTAGGTGTCACAGAAACAGATTTCTGTGATGTACTACTTCTCAATAAGGGAGTAGAGACTGTTATCTCATCAAGTTCTACTTTCCTCCCACTCACTTCTTTCGAGAGAAACTCCTTCTCTAGAAAGTTTCCGACTTTAGCAACAAAAATTTTGCCTTCGGATCTGTGATAGAAGGTATACCCAATAGTCTCCTTTGGGTATCCTATGAAGACACATTTTTCCGATTTGGGTTCGAGCTTATCAGGTTGAAGCTTTTTCACATAAGCATCGCAGCCCCAAACTTTAAGAAATGACAACTTTGGTTTCTTGCCAAACCACAGTTCATAAGGTGTCGTCTCAACGGATTTTGATGGTGCCCTATTTAACGTGAATGCGGCCGTCTCTAGAGCATAACCCCAAAAAGGTAGCGGTAAATCGGTAAGAGACATCATAGATCGCACCATATCCAGTAAAGTACGATTACGACGTTCGGACACACCATTACGTTGTGGTGTTCCGGGTGGCGTGAGTTGCGAAACTATTCCGCATTGTTTCAAATGTAGACCAAACTCGTAACTCAAATATTCTCCTCCACGATCAGATCGTAGAAACTTTATTTTCTTGTTACGATGATTTTCCACTTCACTCTGAAATTCTTTGAACTTTTCAAATGTTTCAGACTTGTGTTTCATTAAGTAGATATACCCATATCTGCTTAAATCATCAGTGAAGGTAAGAAAATAACGATATCCGCCACGAGCCTCAACATTCATTGGACCACATACATCGGTATGTATGATTTCCAATAAATCTGTTGCTCTCTCCACAGTACCGGAGAACGGTGTTTTAGTCATCTTGCCCATAAGGCACGGTTCGCAAGTGCCAAGTGATTCATAATCAAGTGACTCCAAAAGTCCATCAGTATGGAGTTTCTTCATGCGTTTTACACCGATATGACCTAAACGGCAGTGCCACAAATAAGTTGCACTATCATTATTAACTCTGCATCTTTTGGTTTCAACATTATGAATATGTGTGTTACTATTATCGAGATTAAGTAAGAACAAACCACTCTTTAATGGCGCATGACCATAAAAGATATTACTCATATAAATAGAACAACCATTATTCTCTGATTTAAATGAATAACCGTCTCGCATCAAACAAGATCCAGATATAATGTTCATGCTTAACGCTGGTACTAAATAACAATTATTTAGATCTAATATTAATCCCGAAGGTAGATGTAGAGGTAGCGTGCCGACCGCGATCACATCGACTTTGGAACCATTTCCCACGCGCATCGTCACCTCGTCCTTAGCCAATCTTCGCTTAATCCGTAGTCCCTGTTTTGAGTTGCAAATATTAGCAACAGAACCAGTATCAAATACCCAGGTGCTACTGCGAGAATTAGTAAGGTACACATCAATAACATGTATATCACATATACCTTTGTTAACCTTGCCATCCTTCTTATCCGCCAAATACTTGGGGCAGTTCCGCTTCCAGTGACCAGTCTGCTTGCAATAGAAGCACTCAGTTTCAGGCTTAGGTCCAGACTTGGGTTTCTTCTCTTGAGTAGCAACTTGCTTGCTGTTCTTTTTGAAGTTCCCCTTTTTCTTCCCTTTGCCCTTTTTCTTGAAACTAGTGGTTTTGTTAACCATCAACACTTGATGCTCCTTTTTGATTTCTACCTCCGCGGTTTTTAGCATCGCGAAGAGCTCGGGCATAGTTTTGGTCATCCCTTGCATATTATAGTTCATCACGAAGCTCTTGTAGCTTGGTGGCAGTGATTGGAGAATTCTGTCAATGACGCAATCATCTGGAAGATTAACTCCCAGTTGAATCAAGTGATTGTTATACCCAGACATTCTGAGTATATGCTCACTGACAGAACCATTCTCCTCCATTTTACAGCTATAGAACTTATTGGAGACTTCATATCTCTCAATCCGGGCATTTGCTTGAAATATTAACTTCAACTCCTGGAACATCTCATATGCTCCATGGTGTTCAAAACGTCGTTGAAGTCCCGGTTCTAAGCCGTAAAGCATGGCACACTGAACTATAGAGTAGTCATCAGCTTTGCTTTGCCAGACGTTCATAACATCTGGCGTAGCTCTTGCACCAGGCCTGGCACCCAGCGGTGCTTCCAGGACGTAATTCTTCTGTGCAGCAATGAGGATAATCCTCAAGTTACGGACCCAGTCCGTGTAATTGCTACCATCATCTTTCAACTTTGCTTTCTCAAGGAACGCATTAAAATTCAACAGAACAACAGCACGAGCCATCTATCTACACAATATAGACAAGCAAGATACTATCAGGTACTAAGTTCATGATAAATTAAAGTTCAATTAATCATATTACTTAAGAACTCCCACTTAGATAGACATCTCTCTAATCCTCTAAGTGATCACGTGATCCAAATCAACTAAACCATGTCCGATCATCACGTGAGATGGAGTAGTTTCAATGGTGAACATCATTTATGTTGATCATATCTACTATATGATTCACGCTCGACCTTTCGGTCTCTGTGTTCCGAGGCCATATCTGTATATGCTAGGCTCGTCAAGTTAAACCTGAGTATTCCGCGTGTGCAACTGTTTTGCACCCGTTGTATTTGAACGTAGAGCCTATCACACCCGATCATCACGTGGTGTCTCAGCACGAAGAACTTTCGCAACGGTGCATACTCAGGGAGAACACTTCTTTATAATTTAGTGAGAGATCATCTTATAATGCTACCGTCAATCAAAGCAAGATAAGATGCATAAAAAGGATAAACATCGCATGCAATCAATATAAGTGATATGATATGGCCATCATCATCTTGTGCTTGTGATCTCCATCTTCGAAGCACCGTCATGATCACCATCGTCACCGGCGCGACACCTTGATCTTCATCGCAGCATCGTTGTCGTCTCGCTAATCTTATGCTTCTACGACTATCACTACCGTTTAGCAATAAAGTAAAGCATTACATCGCGATTGCATTGCATACAATAAAGCGACAACCATATGGCTCCTGCCAGTTGCCGATAACTCGGTTACAAAACATGATCATCTCATACAATAAAATTTAGCATCACGTCTTGACCATATCACATCACAACATGCCCTGCAAAAACAAGTTAGACGTTCTCTACTTTGTTGTTGCAAGTTTTACGTGGCTGCTACGGGCTTTAAGCAAGACCTCATCTTACCTACGCATCAAAACCACAACGATAGTTTGTCAAATAGACTCCGTTTTAACCTTCTCAAGGACCGGGCGTAGCCACACTCGGTTCAACTAAAGTTGGAGAGACAGTCTTCCGCAAGCCATCTCTGTGCAAAGCACGTCGAGGGAACCGGTCTCGCGTAAGCGTACGCGTAAGGTTGGTCCGGATCGTCTCATCCAACAATACCGCTGAACCAAAGTATGACATGCTGGTAGGCAGTATGACTTGTATCGTCCACAACTCACTTGTGTTCTACTCGTGCAAATAACATCAACCATAAAACCTAGGCTCGGATGCCACTGTTGGGGAACGCAGTAAATTTCAAAAAAAAAATTCCTACACACACGCAAGATCATGGTGATGCATAGCAACGAGAGGGGAGAGTATTTGTCTACGTACCCTCGTAGACCGAAGCGGAAGCGTTGACACAACGTAGAGGAAGTAGTCGTACGTAGAGGAAGTAGTCGTACGTTCTCCTCGCGATCCAACCGATCTAAGCACCGAACGTACGGCACCTCCGAGTTCTGCACACGTTCAGCTCGATGACGATCCCCGGGCTCCGATCCAGCAAAGCGTCAGGGAAGAGTTCCGTCAGCACGACGGCGTGGTGACGATCTTGATGTGTTACCGGCGCAGGGCTTCGCCTAAGCACTGCAACGATATGATCGAGGTGGAATTTGGTGGAAGGGGGCACCGCACACGGCTAAGGAACGATCCGTAGATCAACTTGTGTGTCTTTGGGGTGCCCCCTGCCCCCGTATATAAAGGAGTCAAGGGGGAGGGGCTGGCCGGCCAAGCCAGGGCGCGCCAGAGAGTCCTACTCCCTCTGGGAGTAGGATTCCCCCCCCCCCAATCCTAGTTGGACTAGGATTCTCCAAGGGGGAGAGAGAGAGAGAGGGGGCGCCCACCTCTCCTAGTCCTAATAGGACTAGGGAAGGGGGGGGAGGCGCGCAGCCCCTAGGGCTGCCCTCTCACCTTTCCTCCAAGGCCCATGTTGGCCCATTATGCTTCCGGGGGGTTCCGGTAACCCTTCCGGTATTCTGGTAAAATCCTGATTTCACCCGGAATGCATCCGATGTCCAAACATAGGCTTCCAATATATAATTCTTTATGTCTCGACCATTTCGAGACTCCTCGTCACGTCCCCGATCTCATCCGGGACTCCGAACTCCTTCGGTACATCAAAACTCATAAACTCATAATACAACTGTCATCGAAACCTTAAGCGTGCGGACCCTACGGGTTCGAGAACAATGTAGACATGACCGAGACATGTCTCCAGTCAATAACCAATAGCGGGACCTGGATGCCCATATTGGCTCCTACATATTCTACGAAGATCTTTATCGGTCAGACCGCATAACAACATACGTTTGTTCCCTTTGTCATCGGTATGTTACTTGCCCGAGATTCGATCGTCGGTATCCAATACCTAGTTCAATCTCGTTACCGGCAAGTCTCTTTTCTCGTTCCGTAATACATCATCTCGCAACTAACTCATTGGTTGCAATGCTTGCAAGGCTTATGTGATGTGTATTACCGAGAAGGCCCTGAGATACCTCTCCGACAATTGGAGTGACAAAACCTAATCTCGAAATACGCCAACCCAACATGTACCTTCGGAGACACCTGTAGAGCACCTTTATAATCACCCAGTTACGTTGTGACGTTTGGTAGCACACAAAGTGTTCCTACGGTAAACGGGAGTTGCATAATCTCATAGTTAAAGGAACATGTATAAGTCATGGATAAAAGCAATAGCAACATACTAAACGATCGGGTGCTATGCTAATGGAATGGGTCATGTCAATCAGATCATTCAACTAATGATGTGATCTCGTTAATCAAATAACAACTCTTTGTTCATGGCCAGGAAACATAACCATCTTTGATTAATGAGCTAGTCAAGTAGAGGCATACTAGTGACACTCTGCTTGTTTATGTATTCACACATGTATTATGTTTCCAGTTAATACAATTCTAGCATGAATAATAAACATTTATCATGATATAAGGAAATAAATAATAACTTTATTATTGCCTCTAGGGCATATTTCCTTCAGAGGCATGCGCTGGGCCGGGCTCTAGCGGCGTAGAACATAAGCAAGTAGGGAAGGGGAACATAAAAATTCAAGGAACTTAAAAGTAAATATTACAACCCATACTGTCGCCTTGGTACCAAATGCAAATTTAAATGCCTTCCCGAGGCGTCGTGCATGTGCAGGAATCGAAAGAAGAACAGGAACGATAGAGGAGTCACTTGTCGGCAGAGGAGTCGCGTGGAGTGGCTTCGCCTTGTGGAGTAGTGCCGCCGGCAGCGCCTCGCTTCGGCTTGGTGCTGAAGGCCCGGAACTTCCCTAGCAGCGCCTCTGCGCGCCCCTTCACGGACTCGACAGCGGCAGCGGCGCCCTCGCCGCTCACCGGCTCCAGCAGGCTGTCGAGGTCGGCGCTGGGGTCGCGAAGGTAGACATGGGCGAAGACCCGCGTCAGTGTGGCAGAAGACAGGACACGCGCCTCGGCCTCAGCCGTGGGGGCGAGGCCAAGGGCGACATCTCCAAGAGCCTTCACCAAGAAGGGAAGCAGTTTGGCGGGGTCGTCCCCGTCACCAACCAGCGGGCTATCCAGGCCACTCTCGTAAAGCGTCTTCAGTGAAGCGCGAGCATCCTTCTCCATGTCCGCGAAGGCCACGCGATCCTCGGCGAGGACCCAGGCCTTGGCGTCTAGCTCGGCCTTCGTCGTCTCCAGCTCCTTCTTCAACGCACCTAGGTGGTTGCGGCGCTTCCTGAGCTTCGCCTCCCGGTCCTCGAGCGCCGCCTCGCGAGCTTTCACCCCTTCTCCTGCTCTTGGCGAAGGCGGGTCTCCTCTGCAAGCTAATCCCGTAGGCCTTGCAACTCATCCTCCAGCTCCTTGCAGCGGCCGCGGATGCCAACCGCCTCTCCCAGGGCCGCATCACGGGCAGCCTTCGCCTCGAGGGTGTCCTCCCTCTCCCTGTCACAGGCCGTTGAGGCCTGAACCAGCGCTGCCCGAATCGAGGCGTCGGAGCGAATCCACCCCGAGGCCAGCAGGCGCCCGGCCACCAGGCGAGGGTCGGCGTCTAGAAGATCCTGCCGCAGCCGGTCCAGTCCAGCAACAGCCCGCTCCAAGATGGAAGAAGAAGGCGAAGAAGCATTAGTACGCCCCTAGGCAGCAGGAGGGGTCGTGGAAGCAGCGGCAAGTGGAACGGGAGGAGAAGATAGCGGCGGCGAGGCCACAGCGTCCGGAGGTGGAGTCCTCTGCGCCTCCCCTGCCATAGCAGTAGCGCCAGACAAGGGCACCCCGGAGGTCACTTGAGCCATGGGGGCTGACGCCCCAGCCAGCTCGGCCAAGCCCCGCAAGGACGAGTGGGCAGGAGAAGCCCGTGCGTCGCGGTCACACTCCCCTGCAGGCGGAGGTGTCGCCACAGCTGGGGCCTCAGGAGCTCCCTTCAGCTTCTTCGCCGCGGACGCCAGCCTGCTCAGGAGAAGTAATCGTCAAGCCTCGTCGGCGGAACAAGAAACCAGGGATCAAGGATCAAGCACTTACAGGTCGTCGCCAGAAAGCTCCAGCGGCCTCCTGCCGAACTTAAAGCCTGAGAGCCGGCTGGAGGGGTCGACCTCGGAAGCAGAAGGCACGTCAGCGGTTCGCCCCAGAGTCAGGGCGGACCCGCGGGGAATCAACCCGGTCCTGCCCTTCTTCGGGACCGGGGGAGAGCTCCCGCTGCCCGCCACGTCGTCATCATCGTCATCATCGCTCAGCGAAAGGCGGAGAGCGCGGGGCTTGCGCTGAAGCGGGGGAGCCCTAGACTCTTCGTCAGTCGCCTCGGAGTTGGGTCCTCCCTCCCACTCCTCTGCTGGAGTCGCCGGAAGACACATCCACCAGCTCCTCGGGAGCCACCATGGGCACGAGCCCGTCCCCGTTGAAGACGGGCAAGGACTTCACCACTCTCTCCCAATCGTCGCGGAGGAACAGGGGCGAAGGCCTGCCCTCCAGCCTTGCTACCTCGCCCCCGACCAGGGATTGGAGAACCGCAGTCACGTCCTCTTCGCCCACGGCTGCGGGGCTCGGGTGAGGCCTCCACATTGGGGGAGAGTATTGCCGAAGCAGAGCCAGTTGGTGCTCCAGGAACTCCCTCAGCAGCGACGCCCCGGTCAGCTTCGCCACTGCCATGTTGGACGGCTTCAAGTCAGCGTCCATCTTCGCCAACATCGACTTCGCGCGGGGATCCGTGAGCTCCGCTCAGCACTAGTCGCCCGAGCTCACAGGCGGCTCCGTGGGAAGGGCCAACCGAGGGTGGACGCGCCCGGCGTCAACCAATACCCACTTGCTTCGGAAGCCCTCGATCCTCTTCCCCGGATTCGAAATGGCCATGGAGCTGCCGCACGCGACGAAGCCCGCGCACGCAGAAGGGGAACCTTTGGAAGTCCGGAGGTAGAAGTAATGGCGCAGCAAGGCCACCGAAGTCTGCACCCCCACGTGAGCCTCGCAGTAGTAGGCGAAGATCGCCAGGAGAAGGACGGAGTTGGGGTGGAGATGCAAAGCTTGCAAGTTGTAATGGCGGAGGACGGAAAGGAAGAACTCAGAGAAAGGAGGCACCAGGCTCGCAGTGATGGAGCTTACGAAGAAAGGATAGAAGGTGCCCCCTTGGCCTTCAGGGGTGGTGGAGCCAACCTTGAACACCCGCGCCCCGTTGATGCCCTACGCCGCCGTCATCCGGTGCAGTCGGGCGAGGCTGTCCTCCGACACGTTGGGCAGGTCCAAAGCAGGCGAGAACCAAGCTTCAGCCGGGGCCTGGCGAGGCGCCATGGCTACCTGGGTCAAGCGGGTGGAGCGGATCTGGAAGCTTGGAGGAGGGGAGGAGAAACGCAAGAAAGGGGATCTGAGCAGCGGATGAAGAAGGAGAAGAACAAAGCCCGAGCGGATGCCACACCTTTAATAACCTGCGCAGTTGCAAAAGCGCCTACGTCCAATCAACCGCCACGCGGCGCCCAAGGCCGCAGGCTATTAGGGCCCGCGGCGCTTCGCCCTTGCCCTTTCACCTCTCGGCACGGCCAAGTCCATGTGCGCCTTGGGCCCGGGGGCTACTGTCGGCGTTGTGGGAACGGGGGTCCCCAGACTTGCCTGCCTGCGGCCTGCGGCGTGGCTCAAATGGGAGCCCAGCATGGCCCATCTTCATCAACACAAGGCTCAAGACCCTCGCGAGGGGCCAAGCCTCGCGAGGCGGACGACACGGCGCTTCCTCAAGCGCGGCCTCCTTAGGCTGGCTCGCGAGGAGGCGGAGAGATCAAGGCGGGTACCTCACGAGGTGCCCATGACGCAAGCCATGACGACCAAGGGTGCCAGGCGGGCGCCAGTCCACGCAGCGTCTCCCTTTCCTCTTTGGTGCAAAGGGGGCAAGCGCAGGCGAGAGGATCAAGCAAAGGCACCCATTTCGGTGCGTAGAGACCAAGACCAGTCCAACGGTGGGAAGGAGGTCACCATGGAGCCCAGGACGGCGTCACCACAGGGCCTTTGGCAGGCGAAGACCAACTTTAGTCAGGATAAGTGTACCAGATGTTCCCCTTCAAAATGGCCAATTGTTGGCGCCCTTCCCGCTCAATATTTGGGAAGAGGCCCAGGGCCTTTGCCTATAAATAGGACTAGCCACCCCCAGGGTAGAGGCATCTGATTCAGTATCTAGAGCATCGAGAAACCAGCTGGAACATAGAAACACACTAGAGAGTAAGAAGGGCGATCGAACTCCCCCTAGCAGTTCATCCCCTAGCCCAGAACAGACCCTCACAAGGTTGTTCTTTCTTGTACTGTTCTTCCTCATCAGCCCAAGAGGCAATCCACCCACCACAAACTAGAGTAGGGTATTACACCACAATGGTGGCCCGAACTAGTATAAACCCTGTGTCTCTTGTGTTGTTCTTCTTGTAATTAGTTCTTTGCGAGACGGAGAGGTAGAGGGCACGATCTCCGTGTGCACCCCAGAGTTCGAACCTTAAGGGTCTGCCGGAACCCGTGATCTGACAACGTCGCCCCTCCCTCGGCCACGCGCCCTGCCGAGGGCCTTCCTCCTCAAGCTCTCCATCAGCGCGTTCCCCATCGCCCCTTTTCCGCCTTCACCTGCCACACCTGGGAGGAAAAGGGCAAGAACGGGAATCACAGGGCACTTATCTTTTTTCAGTTTGTAAGCCTACGGGCCTTAGTAGAATTTAGACCATATACCCCCTTGCTCATGTATGCATTCTGTAAGAATAGTACTTGTTGGCAACGTATTAATGAAGAGAAGGGTGATTGCCGGGTTTTGTTTGCGCGTGGGCGAGGGCCACACCAAGGAGCGAGTCCTCGTTATCTTAAGATAAACACCGTACCCCGGCAACAGGCCTTGCCGTCCTACCCTTATAGCTCGGCTACACTCACGCCTTTGGCGGAGGTATGGGCTAAGTGGGATTAGGCCCTTCGCCCGTCTCCTTCCCATCGTACTACAACCAAGTTCCGGCCCAAAATAAGGCTTTTGGACACGGGACAAAGGGAGCAAGATGGTATGAGAGCGGGCAAAGTCTCGTACGTTCAAGTTTCATACGGAGGCACAAAGTGGGGGAGAAAAACTTATCTGATGTCACAGCCCCCGGCAACCATTCTCGGCCACGCAGCCCCCGGTAACCTTGGCTTGTCGGGGTTCGGGCGTCGGCCTTGCTACCTCTTGGGCACTGCGTTGGTTTTCCCTTGAAGAGGAAAGGGTGATGCAGCAAAGTAGCGTAAGTATTTCCCTCAGTTTTGAGAACCAAGGTATCAATCCAGTAGGAGGCCATGCTCAAGTCCCTTGCACCTACACAAACAAATAAGAACCTTGCAACCAACACGATAAAGGGGTTGTCAATCCCTTCACGGCCACTTGCAAAAGTGAGATCTGATAGAGATGATAAGATAATTTTTTTGGTATTTTTATGATGAAGATTAAAAGTAAAGATAGAAATAGCTAGTTGATGGGAGATTAATATGATGGAGAATAGACCAGCGGGCCATAGGTTTCACTAGTGGCTTCTCTCAAGTAGCATAAGTATTACGGTGGGTGAACAAATTACTGTCGAGAAACTGATAGAATTGAGCATAGTTATGAGAATATCTAGGTATGATCATGTATATAGGCATCACGTCCGTGACAAGTAGACCGACTCCTGCCTGCATCTACTACTATTACTCCACACATCGACCGCTATCCAGCATGCATCTAGAGTATTAAGTTCATAAGAACCGAGTAATGCTTTAAGCAAGATGACGTGATGTAGAGGGATAAACTCATGCTATATGATAGAAACCCCATCTTTTTATCCTCGATGGCAACAATACAATACATGTCGTTTCCCCTACTGTCACTGGGATCGAGCACTGCAAGATTGAACCCAAAGCTAAGCACATCTCCCATTGCAAGAAAGATCAATCTAGTAGGCCAAACCAAACTGATAATTCGAAGAGACTTGCAAAGATAACGAATCATACATAAAAGAATTCAGAGAAGATTCAAATATTGTTCATAGATAATCTTGATCATAAATCCACAATTCATCGGATCTCGACAAACACACCGCAAAAGAAGATTACATCGAATATATCTCCAAGAGAATCGAGGAGAACTTTGTATTGAGATCTAAAGAGAGAGAAGAAGCAATCTAGCTAATAACTATGTACCCGAAGGTCCGAAGTAAACTACTCACACATCATCGGAGAGGCTATGGTGTTGATGTAGAAGCCCTCCGTGATCAATGCCCCCTCGGACGGAGCGTCGGAAAAGGCCCAAGACGGGATCTCACAGGTACATAAGGTTGCGGCGGTGGAATTAGGTTTGGGGGTACTTAGGTATATATAGGTGGAAGAAGTAGGTCGGTGGAGCCACGAGGGGCCCACGAGGGTGGAGGGCACGCCCAGGGGGGTAGGCGCACCCCCTGCCTTGTGGCTGTAACGCCCCGGACCTGATGCGCCAGGTGTCCGTCAGTTATTCGCTGTTGTTGCTTTGTCATGTGTTTGCGTGTCGCCCTTTGCCATGTCATCATCTGCATTTCATATCATGTCATCATGTGCATCGCATTCGCATACGTGTTCATCTCATGAATCCGAGCATTTTCCCCGTTGTCCATTTTGCAATCCGGCGCTCCTATGTTCCCCGGCGTTCCCTTTTACCTTTCTCCGTGAGCGGGTATTAAACTTTCTCGGAATGGAACGAGGTTTGTCAAGCGGCCTTGGTATAGCACCGGTAGACCGCCTGTCAAGTTTCGGGTCAATCGTAGTCCGTTTGATACTCCAACGGTTAACTGGGTAACCGCAAAGGCCTCTTTTGGTGCAGCCCAACACCCCTTTCTAAGTGGCCCAAAACCCATCTAAGTCATCTCCATCCTCTCGGTCGTTCGATCACGATCGCGTGGCCAAAAACCGCACTCCATTTGGAGCTTCCTAGCCCCCTCTACCTATAAATATGTCCACCTCCCCGAACTTCGTGGTGCAACCCTAGCAGTCTTCCTCCTCGCGCCGCCGGACATGTCCATCCGCGCCGGACATGTCCGCCGGACACATCGCTTCGTCCAATCAGAGCATGCCACCTCAGCCACCGCCGCCACTGCGCCCACTCCCCGCCTGCCACGTGGCCTCCGCGCCCGCTTCCTCTCTCCTCCGCCGCCGCCGGCCCGCGGGGCCCGCGTCGGGCCCACGCGGCCCGCCCGCCGCCGCCGCCCGCCTGCGCGAGCCCGCGCACCGCGCTGCCGCTCCGCCCGCGCCTTCCTTCCACCCCGCCACCTCGCGCCGCCGCCAACGAGCCGCGCCACCGCGCCGCCGCCTCCACCCGTGCCTCGCCGGTGCCCTCCGCGCCGCCGCCTGCTGCTCTGCCCTGTGCGCCTCGCCGAAGCAGGAGCTCCCCCGCGCCGTCCCGCCTCCGCCTCCCCATCCCGCGGCCGCGTCAGCCGGCGCGCGTGCCGCCCGTCGCCGGACCGCGCCGCCCGTCCGCCAGCGCCGCCTCTCGCCGTCCCGCTCCGGTCGCCGTGCCTCCGCGTCGTCGCCGGCCGCCCGGGAGCTCGCCGGCGTCCGTCCTGTCCGGATCCATCCCGCGGGGTGGATGAGATCCACCAATCCGCCCAACCAAACACCTCCCCGTCGCCCGGATCCCTCCGTCCCGGGTCCTCCTCGTCCCGTTGATTTTTCGCGGGTGAGAATATCTGCTAAGTCCCTGGATCCACCTATTTTTTTGCCATGTTCATCATGCCATAACTCTCTGCATGTAGCTCCGTTTTGGGCGTATATTATGTCAAATTGTTCGTCTCGAAGTGTACATCATTTTATTCCATTGCATAATTTTCATTTGAGCTCATCTTGATGCCCAAAGTGCTGTTAGAAGAGGGCTATGTGATGTTAGTTTCTGATTCTTATGAGGACATGCATTTTTGTCATTTTTGCCATGATTGATGTGTGCATCCTCTGAGGTTAAGTCCTACATGTGTTTTGTAATATGCCATGCTATCTTTCCAGAGATTTATGCCATGTATTTTTGTGATCTATGTGGTGACTAGCACAAGCATGCAAACTAGGTTACTTAATGTTGCTGATTTGAGAGACTTGGTACTTTCCGAGAGATCTATGCCTCTTTTGAGCATGATAAGTAAGAGTGTTTTGAGCATATGGTTTTTCTCTATCCATCCATGCATTTGGTTGTATTTATGGAGTGCCATAGTTTGAGTCAATCGATCTCTAATTTTGCTATAAAATGTTGTTGGCAGGTTGTTTACATGTTATTCAATTTTGCCAAGCTTGTTGTAGTTGATCCTTGCTTGCTATAATATTGTTCTTGCCATGCCTAGCTTCTATGACATGTCTTATTGATGGATGTATGCTTAGTTTATCATGCAATGCTCTGTAGTGAGTGCATCGAGCTCGTAAACATGTCTACTTGTTATCTGTTGTTGACATGTCTAGTTTTCTGCTAAGTCTGAAACCTGTAACGAAACTTGCTTAATTGACATGGGTGTTATTATATTTTCTTGACCTTTTTGGCTTATGGTCAGTAAGGGACTTTTGTTAAGTGCTTTGAGTAGACTCATGCCATGCCTTGCTTTGCTATGTTCCGATCATGTAGCTTGTTGTTTCATTGCTCTAAACATGTCACCCTAATGTTAATTTCTGGCATGATAGTATTTTCACTAAGTCTGTGAACCTGTTATCTTTTGCACTTTTGCGATGCTTGTTTGTACCTGTTGTGTTGTGATTTAGCCGTAGCTCAGTGTTCACCTTTTGTCAAGCATCTTGAGTAGATTACTGTCATATGTTTTGTTGACATGTTTGGGTGCAGTAGCTTAATTTCTTGTTACTTGCTATGTAGCATCATGCTGTTAATGGCAGATTCTTGTCATTATTGTTTTGCTTGTCATTTGCAAACCGTGCATCCGATTTCAACCGAAATCATCTCACCTTTCCAGTGGCATAATTGGGTTGCCAAGATTATGCCTAGTTCATCTTTTCCCTTCCGAGCATGCATATGCATTGCATACCACATCTCGCATATCATGCCATGTTTATGTGGTGGTTGTTTACTTTGTTGTTTGCTTCTTTCCGGTGTTGCTTCTTCGGGTTAGTTCCGATAACGTTGCGATTGTGAGGATCCGTTCGTCTACGTCCGTTTGTCTTCTTCATGGACTCGTTCTTCTTCCTAGCGAGATCTCAGGCAAGATGACCATACCCTCGAAATCACTTCTATCTTTGCTTGCTAGTTGCTCGCTCTTTTGCTATGCCTATGCTGCGATACCAACCACTTGCTTATCATGCCTCCCATATTGTTAAACCAAGCCTCTAACCCACCTTGTCCTAGCAAACCGTTGTTTGGCTATGTTACCGCTTTGCTCAGCCCCTCTTATAGCGTTGTTAGTTGCAGGTGAAGATGAAGTTTGTTCCTTGTTGGAACATGGAGATGTTGTTCCTTGTTTGGAACATGTTTATTTGTTGGGATATCACAATATATCTTATTTAATTAATGCATCTATATACTTGGTAAAGGGTGGAAGGCTCGGCCTTATGCCTGGTGTTTTGTTCCACTCTTGCCGCCCTAGTTTTCGTCATATCGGTGTTATGTTCCTGGATTTTGCGTCCCTAACGCGGTCGGGTGATTTATTGGACCCCCTTGACAGTCCGCTTTGAATAAGACTTTTCCAGTAGGCCCAACATTGGTTTTACCATTTGCCTACCACCTAACCCTTTCCCTTGGGTCTGATCAACCCGAGGGTCATCTTTATTTAGCCCCCCCGGGCCAATGCTTGAAAAAGTGTTGGTCCGAACCGAGCAGCCTGCGGGCCCCCCTCGTGGAAACTCGAGGCCTGGTTTTACTCGTAGCTTGACTTATCCGGTGTTGCCCTGAGAACGAGATATGTGCAGCTCCTATCAGGATGTCGGCGCATCGGGCGGTTTTGCTGGACTTGTTTTATTGCTGTCGAAATGTCTTGTAGCCGGGATTCCGAGACTGATCAAGTCTTCCCGGGGAGAAGGAATATCCTTCGTTGATCGCGAGAGCTTATCATGGGCTAAGTTGGGACACCCCTGCAGGGTTTGAACTTTCGAAAGCCGTGCCCGCGGTTATGTGGTAGATGGGAATTTGTTAACGTCCGGTTGTAGAAAACCCGAAGTTGATCTTAATTTAAAATACACCAACCGCGTGTGTAACCGTGATGGTCTCTTCTCGGCGGGGTCCGGGAAGTGAACACGGTTGTTGGAGTTATGCTTGACGTAAGTAGTTCATGATCACTTATTGATCATAGTTGTTCGACCGTGCTTTTGCCTTCTTTTCTCGCTCTCTTTTGCGTATGTTAGCCACCATATATGCTAGTCGCATTGCTGCAGCTCCACCTCATACCTTTTACCCCTACCTATAAGCTTAAATAGTCTTGATCTCGCGGGTGTGAGATTGCTGAGTCCTCATGACTCACCAGATACTTCCAAAACCAGTTTGCAGGTGCCGATGAGACCGTGTAGGTGACGCACCCGAGCTCAAGGAGGAGCTCGATGAAGATCTTGTTCATTGTGTTGTTCCGTTCTAGTCGATCAGTAGTGGAGCCAAGTTGGGGTCGATCGTGGACCTTTGTCGCTTTTGGGGTTTCTTCTTTTATTTTGGCTCCGTAGTCGGGCGTTGATTGTAACTGTCTGATGTAATGTTTTATTCATGTATTTGAGTGAAGTGGCGATTGTAAGCCAACTATGTATCTCTTTCCCTTATGTATTACATGGGTTGTGTGAAGACTACCTCACTTGCGACATTGCTTTCAATGCGGTTATGCCTCTAAGTCGTGCTTCGACACGTGGGAGAAATAGCCGCATCGAGGGCGTTACAAGTTGGTATCAGAGCCTTCCCCGACCTTAGGAGCCCCCACTGTTTGATCGTTTTTAGCGGCCGAGTTGTGTCTAGAAAAATGTTTTGAGTCATTAGGAATTATATATCGGGGAGTTTAGGAATTCTTTTTACTTCCCAGTCTCCTCATCGCTCTGGTAAGGCATCCTGACGTAGAGTTTTGACTCTTCTCTTCTCAAATTTCACTAAATTTTTTTTAGGATCACGCGGGTATCTTAGAATCGTTCCGATGGTTTTATGATGACAACATTGTCTTGGTTGCCTCCCGTCAGCAGGGGTTTTATTGGAGGTGTCCCGGGGAGTTGAGCTCCGAGGTGTTGTCGTCATAATTTTATCATTGCAGTTCTGGAATACCTGAGTTTAGTACGCCGACATCAAAAAACTCTTTTGTACAGTTGTTGGTGAGATAACCCTGATAGCCCAGTACTGAGGCGAGTGCGGGAGTATTGCCATGACTCATATAACGGATGCTTTTCGAAGGTTGAGGTAGATGATTTCCGAAGGATTCTTGGTTATGTGTTGAAGGATGGATACAGCTGGATCTAGGTATTGTTAGTTTGGGTGATATATTTTGTGTCCCCTGTATCCCTAACACCTGATCGCATAACCAGAAAGTTTCGGGAGTTTATGAGTGGGAATTCAAGTATCACGTAGGAATTCTTTCCAACAGACACATGATACGATATGGGATCTATCATATGTTTGTTCCGGCTTATTTTGCAAGCCAAATCCTTTGTTTGTTTTATTTGTGGTATTCGAGTTGCTTCAGTGTCAAGTGTTGATTCCATACCTTCCCTAAGCGGTGTTCTCATATTTCTATGTGGATGCTAATCCTTCTTGTTCATCAAGGTTGTCTTTTAAATTCTTTTTCAACCGGTGTGTCCCTCTTCAAGTGGATCCGATCACTTCAACATTCGCAAGATCAATTATCAGTTCTTCTCAACGGTCTTTGCTTCATCCGATCCAAGTTGTCTTTGTTTTCCCGCCCTCCCACCCTTTTTCTTCAAGGACTCAGATTTCTCAATCAAGTATCCTTTTTATTGATGAGAAGTCTCTCCATTCTTTTCTTTCAATGTTATTATCCGGTGTTTTCTCATGAAGATACTAACGGAGCTTCAAGTTTATTGTTCTTTATTCTCTTTTCTTCTCCGGTGGTTCCAATGCAAGCTTTATCGATCATATCTTTTCCTCGTTTCTATTGTTTTCTCGTACCGGTGCACCTCTTAATCATTCACCTCTCGCTATTCATTTGTTCGGGAGTGCTAAAGATATCTCAGAAGGCTCGTCTCGACTTTCAAGATCAGTTCAACCTATTTCGAGGTTGTTATCTCATTCTAGACATTTAATTCAACCGGTATAATATCCCTTTCAAGTAATCATTCAACGGTGTTTCTTTTGAGTGGGCCCTAACCCACAGGTCTTTTCCCAGGATCTTACCTGACTCTTCTAATTCTTCCCGGAGCTATTCTCTAATTCTTTTCAAAGTTTGACGTAAGTATGAATTATCATCAGTCAAATGTCTTTCTCCAAGATCTTTCAAATTCTTTTCATTATTGGTTCAACCTTTCTAATTTTTCATTCCGGAGTGCCTCAACAATTCTTGGTGTTTCTCATCATCATTCTCAACATTTGAAGACCGAAGAAGAGTTCCTCTTAAATCCTTACCCGTTCTTACCAAGTTGTGTGGTTCTAGCTTGTTGCCATTCTCTCATAATTGCTTTCGATTGTGAGAATAATTTTCACCCATACGGAGCATTTCAGAAGTCTTTTCAGTTTGATTCTCCGGAGCCTTTCATCTCAGAATTATTCATTCTCGGCTTCGTCTATCGTTTTCCAAATCTTACCGGTGCATCTTTCAATATTCTCTAAAAAGTTCATGATCTCTTCGTTCTCATGTATCTAAATCCTAGCAAGCATCTTCGTTCATTTGCTAATTCTTCCCGGTGTTTCTTTATCTTTTCTTCGTCCATTTTCAATTCTTACGGTGGTTCGTTCAAGAGTTCTCTTTCTTTGTTATCATATCAATTCATTCGTTCTTTCTAAATCCTACCGGTGGGTCCATCAATACCTCCTCAAGTTTGCGCCATATCTATCTTAATCCTTTCTACGAGAATAAGTAGTATGCCAAATCCATTGCTTGTCATCAATTTAAATTGGTGAAGGATAAGCATAATGTAATTCTTGTTCTTGTTTCATCCAAGTGGTCTAGTTTCTTCTTTCCAGAGTTGTTCATCATGTCACATTTCTCAGTTCGAGATGATTCATCTTTTCATTTCCGGAGTTCCAAGCTCTCGCAATTATATCACCACGGAGATCCATCTAATCATTGCAAGGCTTCACCTTGTGTTCTACTTCTCTTTCTTCCTATCATCCTTTTATTACCGGAGTTCTTCATGGAGGCTCTACATGGTGGGTCATCAAGGATTCTTTTCATTCTTCAATTGTTCATCAAGATTTCTCTCGGAGTCAAGATGCGTCAAGTTATACTCAAAAATAAACATGGTGTTCAACACATGTCTTGTTTTAAGGAGTTCAAGTATTCTTTATCTTGCATTTTAAAGTGCAATCCTTTCAACCGTATCATTCGAGGTGGTATTATGTCATTCTTGATAATTGGAGTTCATGTCTCATGACTCACATGTTGTCAAGAATGAGATATTTTAAATCCACCAATCTCTTCGTTGGAGTTATCTTGGGTTATATTTCACCTAAAGCCTTCCCTAAGGATTTTTGCTATTTATGGTGCTCATTAATGACCCAAGTTCTTATTTATCCTCCTGGTGTTATAGCTTTCTCGTCTCCTTGTTCTTATCAATCCAGTCATTTATTTCCGTTGGTGGCAGGTTGTCACCTCATAATTTTGAGATGTTTCCATAAGCCCACTACAAACTTATTCTTTTCGTTGTAGATTCTCCAACAACTCCGTTCAATCCTTCTTTTAAGGATGCTATATCAAATTCATTTGAGGTAGAAGATGTTATTGCCTTCTCCGTTATTTTCATTCTATTCGTTCTTTTGTTCCGGAGGCATTGTGATGTTTTTCTTCAACCCATCATCTCATTTTGGGAGATCATGTCCTTTTCCTTGCTTATCGATTTAACCGGAGTGTTTTCGACTTGTTCATCCCTGTTGTATTCGTTCTTTCAAGTTTTCAACCTCTCAAGGTTCTTTGGTTTCACTCGTTTGTCAAAGAAGCAACTTAGCTTTTCCCCTTCTCTTTCTCTGCCGTTTTCCCCTCCGGTGCCATTCTAGATCTCGGGACGAGATCCTCTCGTAGTGGTGGAGTGTTGTAACGCCCCGGACCTGATGCGCCAGGTGTCCGTCAGTTATTCGCTGTTGTTGCTTTGTCATGTGCTTGCGTGTCGCCCTTTGCCATGTCATCATCTGCATTTCATATCACGTCATCATGTGCATCGCATTCGCATACGTGTTCGTCTCATGAATCCGAGCATTTTCCCCGTTGTCCATTTTGCAATCCGGCGCTCCTATGTTCCCCGGCGTTCCCTTTTACCTTTCTCCGTGAGCGGGTATTAAACTTTCTCGGAATGGACCGAGGTTTGTCAAGCGGCCTTGGTATAGCACCGGTAGACCGCCTGTCAAGTTTCGGGTCAATCGGAGTTCGTTTGATACTCCAACGGTTAACCGGGTAACCGCAAAGGCCTCTTTTGGTGCAGCCCAACACCCCTTTCTAAGTGGCCCAAAACCCATCTAAGTCATCCCCATCCTCTCGGTCGTTCGATCACGATTGCGTGGCCGAAAACCGCACTCCATTTGGAGCTTCCTAGCCCCCTCTACCTATAAATATGTCCACCTCCCCGAACTTCGCGGTGCAACCCTAGCAGTCTTCCTCCTCGCGCCGCCGGACATGTCCATCCGCGCCGGACATGTCCGCCGGACACGTCGCTTCGTCCAATCAGAGCATGCCACCTCAGCCACCGCCGCCGCTGCGCCCACTCCCCGCCTGCCACGTGGCCTCCGCGCCCGCTTCCTCTCTCCTCTGCCGCCGCCGGCCCGCGGGGCCCGCGTCGGGCCCGCGCGGCCCGCCCGCCGCCGCCGCCCGCCTGCGCGAGCCCGCGCCCCGCGCTGCCACTCCGCCCGCGCCTCCCTTCCGCCCCTCCGCCTCACGCCGCCGCCGACGAGCCGCGCCACCGCGCCGCCGCCTCCACCCGTGCCTCGCCGGTGCCCTCCGCGCCGCCGCCAGGTGCTCTGCCCGGCGCGCCTCGCCGAAGCAGGAGCTCCCCCGCGCCGTCCCGCCTCTGCCTCCGCATCCCGCGGCCGCGTCAGCCGGCGCGCGCGCCGCCCGTCGCCGGACCGCGCCGCCCGTCCGCCAGCGCCGCCTCTTGCCGTCCCGCTCCGGTCGCCGTGCCTCCGCGTCGTCGCCGGCCGCCCGGGAGCTCGCCGGCGTCCGTCCCGTCCGGATCCATCCCGCGGGGTGGATGAGATCCACCAATCCGCCCAACCAAACACCTCCTCGTCGCCCGGATCCCTCCGTCCCGGGTCCTCCTCGTCCCGTTGATTTTTCGCGGGTGGGAATATCTGCGAAGTCCCCGGATCCACCTATTTTTTGGCCATGTTCTTGATGCCATAACTCTTTGCATGTAGCTCCGTTTTTGGCGTCTAATATGTCAAATTGTTCGCCTCGAAGTGTACATCATTCATTCCATTGCGTCATTTTCATTTGAGCTCATATTGGTGCCCGAAATGCTGTTAGAAGAGGGCTATGTGATGTTAGTTTTTGATTCTTATCAGGACATGCATTTTTGACATTTTTGCCATGATTGATGTGTGCATCCTATGAGGTTGAGTCCTACATGTGTTTTGTAATATGCCATGCTATCTTTTCAGAAATTTATGCCATGTATTTTTGTGATCTATGTGGTTACTAGCACAAGCATGCAAACTAGGTTACTTAATGTTGCTGATTTCAGAGACTTAGTATTTTCACCAAGTCCCTGCCTGCTGTTATTTTTATGCCATGTGTTCATGTTGTTTCTGAGAGATATATGCCTCTTTTGAGCATGATAAGTAGGAGTGTTTTGAGCATATGGTTTTGCTCTATCCATCCGTGCATTTGTTTGTATTTATGGAGTGCCGTAGTTTGAGTCAATCGATCTCTACTTTTGCTATAAAATGTTGCTGGCAGGTTGTTTACATGTTATTCAAATTTGCCAAGCTTGTTGTAGTTGACCCTTGATCGCTATAATATTGTTCTTGCCATGCCTAGCTTCTATGCCATGTCTTCTTGATGGATGTATGCTTAGTTTATCATGCAATGCTCTGTAGTGAGTGCATCGAGCTCGTAAACATGTTTACTTGTTATCTGTTGTTGACATGTCTAGTTTTCTGCTAAGTTTGAAACCTGTAACGAAACTTGCTTAATTGACATGGGTGTTATTATATTTTCTAGACCTTTTTGGCTTATGGTCAGTAAGGGACTTTTGTTAAGTGCTTTGAGTAGACTCATGCCATGCCTTGCTTTGCTATGTTACGATCCTGTAGCTTGTTGTTTCATTGCTCTAAACATGTCACCCTGATGTTAATTTCTGGCATGATAGTATTTTCACTAAGTCTGTGAACCTGTTATCTTTTGCACTTTTGCCATGCTTGTTTGATCCTGTTGTGGTCTGATTTAGCCGTAGCTCAGTGTTCACCTTTTGTCAAGCATCTTGAGTAGATTACTGTCATATGTTTTGTTGACTTGTTTGGGTGCAGTAGCTTAATTTCTTGTTGCTTGCTAAGTAGCATCATGCTGTTAATGGCAGATTCTTGTCATTATTGTTTTGCTTGTCATTTGCAAACCGTGCATCCGATTCCGGTGATCTTTATATCGATTTCAACCGAAATCATCTCACCTTTCCAGTGGCATACTTGGGTTGCCAAGATTATGCCTAGTTCATCTTTTCCCTTCCGAGCATGCATATGCATTGCATACCACATCTCGCATATCATGCCATGTTTATGTGGTGGTTGTTTACTTTGTTGTTTGCTTCTTTCCGGTGTTGCTTCTTCGGGTTAGTTCCGATAACGTTGCGATTGTGAGGATCCGTTCGTCTACGTCCGTTTGTCTTCTTCATGGACTCGTTCTTCTTCCTAGCGAGATCTCAGGCAAGATGACCATACCCTCGAAATCACTTCTATCTTTGCTTGCTAGTTGCTCGCTCTTTTGCTATGCCTATGCTGCGATACCAACCACTTGCTTATCATGCCTCCCATATTGTTAAACCAAGCCTCTAACCCACCTTGTCCTAGCAAACCGTTGTTTGGCTATGTTACCGCTTTGCTCAGCCCCTCTTATAGCGTTGTTAGTTACAGGTGAAGATGAAGTTTGTTCCTTGTTGGAACATGGAGATGTTGTTCCTTGTTTGGAACATGATTATTTGTTGGGATATCACAATATATCTTATTTAATTAATGCATCTATATACTTGGTAAAGGGTGGAAGGCTCGGCCTTATGCCTGGTGTTTTGTTCCACTCTTGCCGCCCTAGTTTTCGTCATATCGGTGTTATGTTCCCGGATTTTGCGTCCCTAACGCGGTCGGGTGATTTATTGGACTCCCTTGACAGTCCGCTTTGGATAAGACTTTTCCAGCAGGCCCAACATTGGTTTTACCATTTGCCTACCACCTACCCCTTTCCCTTGGGTCTGATCAACCCGAGGGTCATCTTTATTTAGCCCCCCCGGGCCAATGCTTGAAAAAGTGTTGGTCCGAACCGAGCAGCCTGCGGGCCCCCCTCGTGGAAACTCGAGGCCTGGTTTTACTCGTAGCTTGACTTATCCGGTGTTGCCCTGAGAACGAGATATGTGCAGCTCCTATCAGGATGTCGGCGCATCTGGCAGTTTTGCTGGACTTGTTTTATTGCTGTCGAAATGTCTTGTAGCCGGGATTCCGAGACTGATCGGGTCTTCCCGGGGAGAAGGAATATCCTTCATTGATCGCGAGAGCTTATCATGGGATAAGTTGGGACACCCCTGCAGGTTTTGAACTTTCGAAAGCCGTGCCCGCGGTTATGTGGCAGATGGGAATTTGTTAACGTCCGGTTGTAGAAAACCCGAAGTTGATCTTAATTTAAAATACACCAACCGCGTGTGTAACCGTGATGGTCTCTTCTCGGCGGGGTCCGGGAAGTGAACACGGTTGTTGGAGTTATGCTTGACGTAAGTAGTTCATGATCACTTATTGATCATAGTTGTTCGACCGTGCTTTTGCCTTCTCTTCTCGCTCTCTTTTGCGTATGTTAGCCACCATATATGCTAGTCGCATTGCTGCAGCTCCACCTCATACCTTTTACCCCTACCTATAAGCTTAAATAGTCTTGATCTCGCGGGTGTGAGATTGCTGAGTCCTCATGACTCACCAGATACTTCCAAAACCAGTTTGCAGGTGCCGATGAGACCGTGTAGGTGACGCACCCGAGCTCAAGGTGGAGCTCGATGAAGATCTTGTTCATTGTGTTGTTCCGTTCTAGTCGATCAGTAGTGGAGCCCAGTTGGGGTCGATCGTGGACCTTTGTCGCTTTTGGGGTTTCTTCTTTTATTTTGGCTCCGTAGTCGGGCGCTGATTGTAACTGTCTGATGTAATGTTTTATTCATGTATTTGAGTGAAGTGGCGATTGTAAGCCAACTATGTATCTCTTTCCCTTATGTATTACATGGGTTGTGTGAAGACTACCTCACTTGCGACATTGCTTTCAATGCGGTTATGCCTCTAAGTCGTGCTTCGACACGTGGGAGATATAGCCGCATCGAGGGCGTTACAGTGGCCTCCTCGTTGATTGCTTGACGTCCACTCTAAGACCTTTGGATCACGTTTGTTCCAAAAATCACGCCCCCAAAGGTTTCATTCCGTTTGGACTCTGTTTGATATTCTTTTTCTGCGAAACATTGAAATAGGCAAAAAAACAACAATTTGGGCTGGGCCTCCGGTTAATAGGTTACTCCCAACAATAATATAAAAGTGTATAAATAATCCCATTAAACATCCAAAACAGAATATATAATAGCATGGAACAATACAAAATTATAGATACGTTGGAGACGTATCAAGCATCCCCAAGCTTAATTCCTACTCGTCCTCGAGTAGGTAAATGATAAAAACAGAATTTTTGATGTGGAATGCTTCTTAGCATAATTTTCAATGTAATTCTTTTTATTGTGGCATGAATGTTTAGATCCGAAAGATTCAAGACAAAAGTTTAATGTTGACATAAAAACAATAATACTTCAAACATGCTAACCAAGCAATTATGTCTTATCAAAATAACATAGCCAAAGAAAGCTTATCCCTACAAAATCATATAGTTAGGCCATGTTTCAATTTCGTCACACAAAAAGTTCTCATCATGCATAACCCCGATGACAAGCCGAGCAATTGGTTCATACTTTTTAACGCGCTTCAGCCTTTTCAACCCTTACACAATACATGAGCGCAAGCCATGGATATAGCACTATGGGTGGAATAAAGTATAATGATGGGGGTTATGAGAAGACAAAAAGGTAGAAAGTCTCACATTGACGTCGCTAATCAATAGGCTATGGAGATGCCCATCAATTGATGTCAATGAGAGGAGTAGGGATTGCCATGCAACGGATGCACTAGAGCTATAAATGTATCAAAGCTCAACAAAAGAAACTAAGTGGGTGTGCATCCAACTTGCTTGCTCAAGAAGACCTAGGGCATTTTGAGGAAGCCCATCATTGGAATATACAAGACAAGTTCTATAATAAAAAATTCCCACTAGTATATGAAAGTGACTACATAGGAGACTCTCTATCATGAAGATCACGGTGCTACTTTGAAGCACAAGTGTGGAAAAAGGCTAGTAACATTGTCCCTTCTCTCTTTTTCTCTCATTTTTTGGGCCTTCTTTTTTTTAGTCCGGAATCTCATCCCGACTTGTGGGGGAATCATAGTCTCCATCATCCTTTCCTCACATGGGACAATGCTCTAATAATGATGATCATCACGCTTTTATTACTTACAACTCAGTACTTAGAACAAAATATGACTCTATGTGAATGCCTCCGGCGGTGTACCGGGATATGCAATGAATCAAGAGTGACATGTATGAAAAAATTATGAATGGTGGCTTTGCCACAAATACGATGTCAACTACATGATCATGCAAAGCAATATGACAATGATGGAGCGTGTCATAATAAACGGAACGGTGGAAAGTTGCATGGCAATATATATCAGAATGACTATGGAAATGCCATGATAGGTAGGTATGGTGGCTATTTTGAGGAATATATAAGGAGGTCTATGTGTGATAGATCATATCATATCACGGGGTTTGGATGCACCGGCGAAGTTTGCACCAACTCTCAAGGCGAGAAAGGGCAATGCACGGTACCGTAGAGGCTAGAAAATTGTGGAAGGTTGAGAGTGCGTATAATCCATGGACTCACATTAGTCATAAAGAACTCATATACTTATTGCAAAAGTTTATTAGCCCTCGAAGCAAAGTACTACTACGCATGCCCCTAGAGGGATAGATTGGTAGGAAAAGACCATCGCTCGTCCCCGACCGCCACTCATAAGGAAAGCAATAAAAGAACACCTTATGTGTCAAAATTGTCACACAACTTTTACCATACGTGCATGCTACGGGACTTGCCAACCTTAACACAAGTATTTCTCAATTTCCCAATTACTCAACTAGCACACTCTAATATTACCACCTTTATATCTCAAAACACTTATCAAGTATCAAACTTCTCATGATATTCAATGAATGCAATATGGAAGTTTTTATTATGCTCATCTTGGATGCCTATCACATTCGGATTAATTTCACAATTAAAGCAAATTACCATGCTGTTTAAGACTCTCAAAATAATATAAGTGAAGCACTAGAGCAAAAACTATATAGCTCAAAAGATGTAAGTGAACCACATATAGTATTCTAACAAATTCCGAATCATGTGTGTTTCTCTCAAAAGGTGTGTACAGCGAGGATGATTGTGATAAAATAAAAAGCAAAGACTCAAATCATACAAGACGCTCCAAGCAAAACACATATCATGTGGTGAATAAAAATATAGCCCCAAGTAAAGTTACCGATAGACGAAGACGAAAGAGGGGATGCCTTTCGGGGCATCCCCAAGCTTAAGATTTTGGTTGTCCTTGAATTTTACCTTGGGGTGCCTTGGGCATCCCCAAGCTTAGGCTCTTGCCAATGCTTCTTCCATAATCCATCAAATCTTTACCCAAAACTTGAAAACTTCCCAGCACAAAACTTAACAGAAAATCTCGTGAGCTCCGTTAGCGAAAGAAAACAAAACACCACTTCAAGGTACTGTAATGAACTAATTATTTATTTATATTGGTGTTAAACCTACTGTATTCCAACTTTTCTATGGTTCATAAACTCCATTACTATCCATAGATTCATTAAAATAAGCGAACAACATGCGAAAAACAGAATCTTTCAAAAACAGAACAGTTTGTAGTAATCTGTAACTAACACAAACTTCTGGAACTCCAAAAATAAAAAAATAAATTGCTGGACGAGAGGAATTTATCTATTAATCATCTTAAAAAAGAATCAACAAAATATCACTCTTCAGTAAAAAGTTGTACCTAATCTCGTGAGCGCTAAAGTTTCTGTTTTTTACAGCAAGATCGCAAAGACTTTTCCCAAGTCTTCCCAAAGGTTCTATTTGGCACAAACACTAATTAAAACACAAAACAACATCCAAACAGAAGATATATGGATTATTTATTCCTAAACCGAACCAAAAAGCAAAAAATAAAATAAAATTGGGTTGCCTCCCAACAAGCGCTATCGTTTAACGCCCCTAGCTAGGCATAAAAGCGAGGATAGATCTAGGTATTGCCATCTTTGGTAGGCAATCCATAGGTGTCGGTGTTCTGGGAACGGGGATCCCCAGACTTGCCTGCCCGCGGCCCATGACGTGGCTGAAATAGCCGGCCCGTACGGCCCATCTTCATCAACAAGGCATTGAAGACCCTCGCAAGGGGCCAAGCCTCGCGAGGCGGACGACGCATGACCTCCTCAGGAGTGGCCTCGCCAGGCAGGCTCGCGAGGGGTGGAGATATCAAGGCAAGGCAAACCTCGCGAGGTCCTCGTGACATGAGCCATGATGATCGAGACCAGGCGGGCGCCAGGTGAGGGAGTCCTGGATTACGGGGTGTCCGGATAGCCGGACTATACCTCCCGCCGGACTCCTGGACTATGAAGATACAAGATTGAAGACTTCGTCCCGTGTCCGGAAGGGACTTTCCTTGGGGTGGAAGGCAAGCTTGGCAATACGGATATGTAGATCTCCTACCATTGTAACCGACTCTGTGTAACCCTAGCCCTCTCTGGTGTCTATATAAACCGGAGGGTTTTAGTCCATAGGACACAACAAGAACAACAATCATACCATAGGCTAGCTTCTAGGGTTTAGCCTCCTTGATCTCGTGGTAGATCTACTCTTGTACTACCCATATCATCCATATTAATCAAGCAGGAGTAGGGTTTTACCTCCATCGAAAGGGCCCAAACCTGGGTAAAAACATCGTGTCCCTTGTCTCCTATTACCATCCGCCTTGACGCACAGTTCGGGACCCCCTACCTGAGATCCGCTGGTTTTGACACCGACATTGGTGCTTTCATTGAGAGTTCCTCTGTGTCATCACTTTTAGGCCCGATGGCTCCTCCGATCATCAGCAGCGATGCGGTCTAGGGTGAGACTTTTCTCCCCGAACAGATCTTCGTATTCGGCGGCTTTGCACTACGGGCCAATTCGCTTGGCCATCTGGAGCAGATTGAAAGCTACGCCCCTGGCCATCAGGTAAGATTCAGAAGTATGAATTACACGGCTGACATCCACGGGGACTTGATCTTCGACGGATTCGAGCCACAGCCGAGCGCGCCGCACTGTCACGAAGGGCATGATTTAGCTCTGCCATCGAACAGTGTCCTGGAGCCCGCGCCCGCATCAGCTCCGACCCTTAGTTTGGACCCGATTGCGCCGATCGAGGACGGGTGGTTGGACGCCGCCTCGGAGGCTGAAATCTCTACGGCGATCGAGCCGATCACCAGCTTTGTCCCTTGCGAAGCCCGTGGCTCCAAGGTGTTGGAATCCTCTCCGGACTCCGAGCCCCCTGCGCCCCTGCCGATCGAATCCGATTGGGCGCCGATTATGGAGTTCGCCGCCGCGGACATCTTTCAGCACTCGCCCTTGGGAGATATTCCGAATTCACTAAAGTCTCTCTCTTTATTAGGAGAGCCCTGGCCGGACTACGGTCAGCAAGGTTGGGATGCGGATGATGAAGAAATTCAAAGCCCACCCACCACCCACTTTGTAGCCACTGTCGATGATTTAACCGACATGCTCGACTATGACTCCGAAGACATCGACGGTATGGACGCCGATGTAGGAGACAATCAGGAACCAGCGCCTATAGGGCACTGGAAAACCACCTCGTCATATGACATATACATGGTGGACACCCCAAAAGAAGGCGATGGCGATGGAACAGCGGAGGATGACCCCTCCAAGAAACAGCCTAAGCGGCGGCGTCAGCGACGCCGCTCTAAATCCCGCCAAAGCAAAAACGGTGATTCCGGAGTGGGAGATAATAACACTCCGGACAGTGCCGAAGAAAACCCCCTCCAGCAAAACTCAGCACAGGAGGATGGAGAAGCCAACCCTCATGAGAGAGCGGCAGACAGAGAGGTCGAGGACGATAATTACATGCCTCCCTCCGAAGATGAGGCAAGCCTCGACGACGACGAATTTGTCGTGCCTGAGGATCCCGTCGAACAAGAGCGCTTCAAACGCAGGCTTATGGCCAAGGCGAGCAGCCTCAAGAAAAAACAGCTGCAACTTAGAGCTGATCAAGACTTGTTAGCCGACAAATGGACGAAAGTCCTTGCGGCCAAAGAGTATGAAATCGAATGCCCCTCCAAAAGCTACCCAAAGCGCAGGTTGCTACCCCGATTAGGGGAGGAAGCACCCACATCACCAGCGCATGATGCGGCCGACCGGCCACCTCGTGGCCGCGACAGAGAGGCCTCTTGGCCCTCCACTCAAGCCGCACCCCAGCGCCACTTTAAAAATACCAAGGCACGGGGAAATGCGCCAGACATGCGAGATATATTGGACGACAGGGCAAAGCGAACAAGGTCGATCTACGGATCGCGTGGGCGCCCCACTGAAGGAAATATGCCCTAGAGGCAATAATAAAGTTATTATTTATTTCCTTATATAATGATAAATGTTTATTATTCATGCTAGAATTGTATTAACTGGAAACATAATACATGTGTGAATACATAGACAAACAGAGTGTCACTAGTATGCCTCTACTTGACTAGCTCATTAATCAAAGATGGTTATGTTTCCTAACCATGAACAAAGAGTTGTTATTTGATTAACGAGGTCACATCATTAGTTGAATGATCTGATTGACATGACCCATTCCATTAGCTTAGCACCCGATCGTTTAGTATGTTGCTATTGCTTTTATCCATGACTTATACATGTTCCTTTAACTATGAGATTATGCAACTCACGTTTACCATAGGAACACTTTGTGTGCTACCAAACGTCACAACGTAACTGGGTGATTATAAAGGTGCTCTACAGGTGTCTCCGAAGGTACATGTTGGGTTGGCGTATTTCGAGATTAGGATTTGTCACTCCGATTGTCGGAGAGGTATCTCTGGGCCCTCTCGGTAATGCACATCACATAAGCCTTGCAAGCATTGCAACTAATGTGTTAGTTGTGAGATGATGTATTACGGAACGAGTAAAGAGACTTGACGGTAACGAGATTGAACTAGGTATTGGATACCGACGATCGAATCTCGGGCAAGTAACATACCGATGACAAAGGGAACGACGTATGTTGTTATGCGGTCTGACCGATAAAGATCTTCGTAGAATATGTAGGAGCCAATATGGGCATCCAGGTCCCGCTATTGGTTATTGACCGGAGACGTGTCTCGGTCATGTCTACATTGTTCTCGAACCGTAGGGTCCGCACGCTTAAGGTTTCGATGACAGTTATATTATGAGTTTATGAGTTTTGATGTACCGAAGGAGTTCGGAGTCCCGGATGAGATCGGGGACATGACGAAGAGTCTCGAAATGGTCGAGACATAAAGAATTATATATTGGAAGCCTATGTTTGGACATCGGATGCATTCCAGGTGAAATCAAGATTTTACCGGAATACCGGGAGGGTTACCGGAACCCCCCGGGAGCATAATGGGCCAACATGGGCCTTGGAGGAGAGGTGAGAGGGATGCCCCATGGGCTGCGCGCCTCCCCCCTTCCCCTAGTCCTATTAGGACTAGGAAAGGTGGGCGCCCCCCTCTCTCTCTCTCCCCCTTGGAGAATCCTAGTCCAACTAGGATTGGGGGGGGGGGGAATCCTACTCCCAGAGGGAGTAGGACTCTCCTGGCGCACCAAGAGTTGGCCGGCCAGCCCCTCCCCCTTGGCTCCTTTATATACGGGGGCAGGGGGCACCCCATAGACACACAATTGATCATTGAGATCTTTCCTTAGCCGTGTGTGGTGCCCCCTTCCACCAAATTCCACCTCGATCATATCGTTGCAGTGCTTAGGAGAAGCCCTGCGCCGGTAACACATCAAGATCGTCACCACGCCGTCGTGCTGACGGAACTCTTCCTCGACGCTTTGCTGGATCGGAGCCCGGGGATCGTCATCGAGCTGAACGTGTGCCAAGAACTCGGAGGTGCCGGAGTAACGGTGCTGTGATCGGTTGGATCGCGAGGAGAACGTACGACTACTTCCTCTACGTTGTGTCAACGCTTCCGCTTCAGTCTACGAGGGTACGTAGACAACACTCTCCCCTCTCGTTGCTATGCATCACCATGATCTTGCGTGTGCGTAGGAATTTTTTTGAAATTACTACGTTCCCCAACAGTGGCATCCGAGCCTAGGTTTTTATGGTTTGATGTTATTTGCACGAGTAGAACACAAGTGAGTTGTGGACGATACAAGTCATACTGCCTACCAGCATGTCATACTTTGGTTCAGCGGTATTGTTGGACGAGACGATCCGGACCAACCTTACGCGTACGCTTACGCGAGACCGGTTCCCTCGACGTGCTTTGCACATAGATGGCTTGCGGAAGACTGTCTCTCCAACTTTAGTTGAACCGAGTGTGGCTACGCCCGGTCCTTGAGAAGGTTAAAACGGAGTCTATTTGACAAACTATCGCTGTGGTTTTGATGCGTAGGTAAGATGAGTTCTTGCTTAAAGCCCGTAGCAGCCACGTAAAACTTACAACAACAAAGTAGAGGACGTCTAACTTGTTTTTGCAGGGCATGTTGTGATGTGATATGGTCAAGACATGATGCTAAATTTTATTGTATGAGATGATCATGTTTTGTAACCGAGTTATCGGCAACTGGCAGGAGCCATATGGTTGTCGCTTTATTGTATGCAATGCAATCGCGATGTAATGCTTTACTTTATTACTAAGCGGTAGTGATAGTCGTGGAAGCATAAGATTGGCGAGACGACAACGATGCTGCGATGAAGATCAAGGTGTCGCGCCGGTGACGATGGTGATCATGACGGTGCTTCGAAGATGGAGATCACAAGCACGAGATGATGATGGCCATATCATATCACTTATATTGATTGCATGTGATGTTTATCTTTTATGCATCTTATCTTGCTTTGATTGACGGTAGCATTATAAGATGATCTCTCACTAAATTATCAAGAAGTGTTCTCCCTGAGTATGCACCGTTGTGAAAGTTCTTCGTGCTGAGACACCACGTGATGATCGGGTGTGATAGGCTCTACGTTCAAATACAACGGGTGCAAAACAGTTGCACACGCGGAATACTCAGGTTTAACTTGACGAGCCTAGCATATAACAGATATGGCCTCGGAACACGGAGACTGAAAGGTCGAGCGTGAATCATATAGTAGATATGATCAACATAGTGATGTTCACCATTGAAACTACTCCATCTCACGTGATGATCGGACATGGTTTAGTTGATTTGGATCACGTGATCACTTAGAGGATTAGAGAGATGTCTATCTAAGTGGGAGTTCTTAAGTAATATGATTAATTGAACTTTAATTTATCATGAACTTAGTCCTGGTAGTATTAGCATATCTATGTTGTAGATCAATAGCTCGCATTGTTGCTTCCTAGTGTTTATTTTGATATGTTCCTAGAGAAAATTGTGTTGAAAAATGTTAGTAGCAATGATGCGGATTGGATCCGTAATCTGAGGTTTATCCTCATTGCTGCACAGAAGAATTTTGTCCTTGATGCACCGCTAGATGACGGACCTTTTGCAGGAGCAGATGCAGACGTTATGAACGTTTTGCTAGCTCAATATGATGACTACTTAATAGTTTAGTGCACCATGCTTAACGGCTTAGAATCGGGACTTCAAAGACGTTTTGAACGTCATGGAGCATATGAGATGTTCCAGGAGTTGAAGTTAATATTTCAAGCAAATACCCGAGTTGAGAGATATGAAGTCTCCAACAAGTTCTATAGCTAAAAGATCGAGGAGAATCGCTCAACTAGTGAGCATGTGCTCAGATTGTCTGGGTACTACAATCGCTTGAATCAAGTGGGAGATAATCTTCCAGATAAGATAGTGATTGACAAGTCACCATCACCAAGTTAGGAGAACTTCGTGATGAACTATAATATGCAAGGGATAACGGAAAATATTCCCAAGCTCTTCGCGATGCTAAAATCGGCGAAGGTAGAAATCAAAGAAAAACATCAAAGTGTTGATGGTTGACAAGATCACTAGTTTCAAGAAAAGGGCAAAAGGAAAGAAGGGGAACTTCAAGAAGAACGGCAAGCAAGTTGCTGCTCAAGTGAAAAAGCCCAAGTCCGGTCCTAAGCCTGAGACTAAGTGCTTCTACTGCAAAGGGACTGGTCACTGGAAGCGGAACTACCCCAAGTGATTGGCGGATAAGAAGGATGGCAAAGTGAACATAAGTATATTTGATATACATGTAATTGATGTGTACTTTACTAGTGTTCATAGCAACCCCTCAGTATTTGGTACTAGTTCAAGTTGCTAAGATTAGTAACTCGAAACAGGAGTTGCAGAATGAACAAAGACTAGTTAAAGGGCAAGGTGACGATGTGTGTTGGAAGTGGTTCCAAGATTGATATGATCATCATCACACACTCCCTATACTTTCGGGATTAGTGTTGAAACTAAATAAGTGTTATTTGGTGTTTGCGTTGAGCATGAATATGATTTGATCATGTTAATTGCAATACAGTTATTCATTTAAGTTAGAGAACAATTGTTGTTCTGTTTACATGAATAAAACCTTCTATGGTCATACACACCAATGAAAATAGTTCATTGGATCTCGATCGTAGTGATACACATATTCATAATATTGAAACCAAAAGATGCAAAGTTAATAATGATAGTGCAACCTATTTGTGGCACTGCCGTTTAGGTCATATTGGTGTAAAGCGCATGAAGAAACTCCATGCTGATGGGATTTTGGAATCACTTGATTATGAATCACTTGATGCTTGCGAACCATGCCTCTTGGGCAAGATGACTAAAACGCCGTTCTCCGGAACAATGGAGCAAGCAACAGATTTGTTGGAAATCATACATACTAATGTATGTGGTCCGATGAATATTAAGGCTCGCGACAAGTATCATTATTTTCAGAACTTCACAGATGATTTAAGCAGATATGGGTATATCTACTTAATGAAACATAAGTCTGAAACATTTGAAAAGTTCAAAGAATTTCAGAGTGAAGTGGATAATCATCGTAACAAGAAAATAGAAAGTTTCTACGATATGATCGCAGAGGTAAAATATTTGAGTTACGAGTTTTGGCCTTCAGTTAAAACCGTGTGGAATAGTTTCACAAATTCATGCCACCTGGAACACCATAGCATAATGGTGTGTCCGAACGTCATAACCGTACTTTATTGGATATAGTACAATCTATGATGTTTCTTACCGATTTACCAATATCGTTTTGGGATCATGCATTAGAGACAGCTGCATTCACGTTAAAAAGGGCACCATCTAAGTCCGTTGAGACGACACAATATGAACTATGGTTTGGCAAGAAACCAAAGTTGTCGTTTCTTAAAGTTTGGGGTTGCGATGCTTATGTGAAATTTTTTATCTTGATAAGCTCAAACCCAAATCGGAGAAATGTGTCTTCATAGGATACCCAAAGGAAACTGTTGGGTACACCTTCTATCACAGATCCGAATGCAAGACTTTTTGTTGCTAAGAATGGATCCTTTCTAGAGAAGGAGTTTCTCTCGAAAGAAGTGAGTGGGAGGAAAGTAGAAAACTTGATAAGGTAATTGTACCTTCTCCCTTATTGGAAAGTAGTTCATCACAGAAATCTGTTCTTGTGACTACTACACCAATTAGTAAGAAAGCTAATGATGATGATCATGTAACTTCAAGATCAAGTTACTACCGAATCTCGTAAGTAAACCAGAGTGAGATCCGCACCAGAGTGGTACGGTAATCTTATTCTGGAAGTCATGTTACTAGACCATGACGAACTTGCGAACTATGAGGAAGCGATGATGAGCCCAGATTCCGCGAAGTGGTTTGAGGCCATGAAATCTGAGATATGATCCATGTATGAGAACAAAGTATGGACTTTGATGGATTTGCCCAATGATCGGCAAGCCAAAGAAAATAAATGGATCTTGAAGAGGAATACGGACACAAATAGTAGTGTTACTATCTACAAAGCTAGAATTGTCGCAAAAAGTTTTCGACAAGTTCAAGGTGTTGACTACGATGAGAATTTCTCACTCGTATCTATGCTTAAGTCTGTCCGAATCATGTTAGCAATTGCCGCATTTTATGAAATCCGGCAAATGGATAAACAAAACTACATTCCTTAATGGATTTATTAAAGAAGAGTTGTATACGATGCAACTAGAAGGTTTTGTCGATCCTAAAGGTGTTAACAAAATATGCAAACTCCAGCGATCCATCTATGGACTGGTGCAAGCATCTCGGAGTTGGAATATACACTTTGATAAGTTGATCAAAGCATATAGTTTTATACAGACTTGCGATGAAGCCTGTATTTTACAAGAAAGTGAGTGGGAGCACTACAGCATTTCTGATAAGTATATGTGAATGACATATTGTTGATCGGAAATAATGTAGAATTATTCTGCAAGCATAAAGGAGTGTTTGAAAGGAGTTTTTCAAAGAAAGACCTCGGTAAAGCTTCTTACATATTGAGCATCAAGATCTATAGAGATAGATCAAGACGCTTGATAAATTTTTCAATAAGTACATACCTTGAAAAAAATTTGAAGTAGTTCAAAATGGAACAGTCAAAGAAAGAGTTCTTGCATGTATTACAAGGTGTGAAATTGAGTAAGACTCAAAGCCCGACCACGGCAGATGATAGAAAGAGAATGAAAGTCATTTCCTATGCCTCAGCCATAGATTCTATAAAGTATGCCATGCTATGTACCAGATCTATTGTATACCCTACACTGTGTTAAGCAAGGGAGTACAATAGTGATCTAGGAAGTAGATCACTGGACATCGGTCAAAATTATCCTTAGTAAAATAAGGATATGTTTCTCGATTATGGATGTGACAAAAAGGTTCGTCGTAAAAGGTTACGTCGATGCAAGTTTTGACACTAATCTAGATGACTCTAAATCTCAATCTAGATACATATTGAAAGTGGGAGCAATTAGCTAAAGTAGCTCCGTGCAGAGCATTGTAGACATAGAAAATTGCAAAATACATAACGGATCTGAATGTGGCAGACCCGTTGACTAAACTTCTCTCACAAGCAAAACATGATCACACCGTAGTACTCTTTGGGTGTTAATCACATAGCGATGTGAACTAGATTACTGAATCTAGTAAACCCTTTGGGTGTTGGTCACATATCGATGTGAACTATGGGTGTTAATCACATGGTGATGTGAACTATTGCTGATAAATCACATGGCGATGTGAACTAGATTATTGACTCTAGTGCAAGTGGGAGACTGAAGGAAATATGCCCTAGAGGCAATAATAAAGTTATTATTTATTTCCTTATATCATGATAAATGTTTATTATTCATGCTAGAATTGTATTAACTGGAAACATAATACATGTGTGAATACATAGACAAACAGAGTGTCACTAGTATGCCTCTACTTGACTAGCTCATTAATCAAAGATGGTTATGTTTCCTAACCATGAACAAAGAGTAGTTATTTGATTAACGAGGTCACATCATTAGTTGAATGATCTGATTGACATGACCCATTCCATTAGCTTAGCACCCGATCGTTTAGTATGTTGCTATTGCTTTTATCCATGACTTATACATGTTCCTTTAACTATGAGATTATGCAACTCACGTTTACCATAGGAAAACTTTGTGTGCTACCAAACGTCACAACGTAACTGGGTGATTATAAAGGTGCTCTACAGGTGTCTCCGAAGGTACATGTTGGGTTGGCGTATTTCGAGATTAGGATTTGTCACTCCGATTGTCGGAGAGGTATCTCTGGGCCCTCTCGGTAATGCACATCACATAAGCCTTGCAAGCATTGCAACTAATGTGTTAGTTGTGAGATGATGTATTACGGAACGAGTAAAGAGACTTGCCGGTAACGAGATTGAACTAGGTATTGGATACCGACGATCGAATCTCGGGCAAGTAACATACCGATGACAAAGGGAACGACGTATGTTGTTATGCGGTCTGACCGATAAAGATCTTCGTAGAATATGTAGGAGCCAATATGGGCATCCAGGTCCCGCTATTGGTTATTGACCGGAGACGTGTCTCGGTCATGTCTACACTGTTCTCGAACCGTAGGGTCCGCACGCTTAAGGTTTCGATGACAGTTATATTATGAGTTTATGAGTTTTGATGTACCGAAGGAGTTCGGAGTCCCGGATGAGATCGGGGACATGACGAGGAGTCTCGAAATGGTCGAGACATAAAGAATTATATATTGGAAGCCTATGTTTGGACATCGGATGCATTCCAGGTGAAATCAAGATTTTACCGGAATACCGGGAGGGTTACCGGAACCCCCCGGGAGCATAATGGGCCAACATGGGCCTTGGAGGAGAGGTGAGAGGGATGCCCCATGGGCTGCGCGCCTCCCCCCTTCCCCTAGTCCTATTAGGACTAGGAAAGGTGGGCGCCCCCCTCTCTCTCTCTCTCCCCCTTGGAGAATCCTAGTCCAACTAGGATTGGGGGGGGGGGGGGAATCCTACTCCCAGAGGGAGTAGGACTTTCCTGGCGCACCAAGAGTTGGCCGGCCAGCCCCTCCCCCTTGGCTCCTTTATGTACGGGGGCAGGGGGCACCCCATAGACACACAATTGATCATTGAGATCTTTCCTTAGCCGTGTGCGGTGCCCCCTTCCACCAAATTCCACCTCGATCATATCGTTGCAGTGCTTAGGCGAAGCCCTGCGCCGGTAACACATCAAGATCGTCACCACGCCGTCGTGCTGACGGAACTCTTCCTCGACGCTTTGCTGGATCGGAGCCCGGGGATCGTCATCGAGCTAAACGTGTGCCAAGAACTCGGAGGTGCCGGAGTAACGGTGCTGTGATCGGTTGGATCGCGAGGAGAACGTACGACTACTTCCTCTATGTTGTGTCAACGCTTCCGCTTCAGTCTACGAGGGTACGTAGACAACACTCTCCCCTCTCGTTGCTATGCATCACCATGATCTTGCGTGTGCGTAGGAAATTTTTTTAAATTACTACGTTCCCCAACACCCACGGCACGAGACGGTAATCGTCACGTCGAATACAATAAATCCGGCCAGGCCGAACACAGTAGACAAAGCTCGTTTGAGCTACGTCGTGATATAGCTCAATACAGAGGTGCCGCACACCCACTATGCTTCACAGATGAAGTAATGGATCATCAAATCCCCAAGGGTTTCAAACCCATGAACATCGAATCATACGATGGCACAACAGATCGTGCGGTATGGATCAAGGACTATCTCCTTCATATCCACATGGCCCGCGGTGATGACCTACACGCCATCAAATACCTCCCACTCAAGCTTAAAGGACCAGCTCGGCATTGGCTTAACAGCTTGCCAGCATAATCAATTGATTGTTGGGAGGACCTGGAAGCCGCATTTCTCGACAATTTCCAGGGCACTTATGTGCGACCACCAAACGCCGATGACCTAAGCCACATAATTCAGCAGCCAGAGGAATCGGCCAGGCAATTCTGGACACGGTTCCTAACCAAGAAAAATCAAATCGTAGACTATCCGGACGTAGAGGCCCTAGCGTCCTTCAAGCATATTATCCGCGACGAGTGGCTTGCCCGGCACCTTGGACAAGAAAACCCAAAATCTATGGCAGCCCTCACGACACTCATGACCCACTTTTGCGTGGGAGAAGACAACTGGCTGGCTCGTAGCAATAACATAACCAAGAGCCCTGGCAATTCGGATACCAAGGACAACAGTGCCAGGTCATGTCGCAACAAGCACAAGCGCCGCATTAACGGCGACAATGCTGAGGATACGGCAGTTAATGCCGGATTCAGAGGCTCTAAACCCGGTCAGCGGAAAAAGCCATTCAAGAGAAATAGTCCGGGCCCGTCCAGTTTGGACCGAATACTCGACCGCTCGTGCCAGATACATGGCACCCCCGAAAAGCCAGCAAATCACACCAATAGGGATTGTTGGGTGTTCAAGCAGGCCGACAAATTAAATGCCAAAAACAGGGACCAGGGGCTACATAGCGACAACGAGGAGGAGCCCCGGCCACCGAACAGTAGCGGACAGAAGGGATTCCCCCCACAAGCGTGTATGGTGAACATGATATACGCAACCCACATCCCCAAGAGGGAGCGGAAGCGTGCGTTAAGGGACGTATACGCGATGGAGCCAGTCGCCCCGAAGTTCAACCCATGGTCCTCCTGCCCGATCACTTTTGATCGAAGGGACCACCCCACTAGCATCCATCATGGCGGATTCTCCGCATTGGTTCTAGACCCAATTGATGACGGATTTCACCTCACTAGAGTCCTTATGGACGGCGGCAGCAGCCTGAACCTGCTTTATCAGGACGCAGTGCGGAAAATGGGTATCGATCCCTCGAGGATTAAACCAAATAAAATGACCTTTAAAGGCGTCATACCAGGTGTGGAGGCCAACTGTACATGCTCAGTCACACTTGAAGTGGTCTTCGGATCTCCGAATAATTTCCGAAGCGAGGAGTTAATCTTCGACATAGGCCCGTTCCGCAGTGGCTATCACGCACTGCTCGGGTGAACCGCATTTGCCAAGTTCAATGCGGTACCGCATTACGCATACCTCAAGCTCAAGATGCCAGGCCCTCGAGGAGTCATTACGGTCAATGGAAACACCGAACGCTCTCTCCGTACGGAGGAGCATACGGCGGCTCTCGCAGTGGAAGTACAAAGCAACCTCTCAAGGCAATTCTCCAGTCCGGCCATTAAACGTCCGGACACCGTCAAGCGCGCACGGAGTAACCTACGGCAAGACCGCCTGACACGTTCCAAGCAGGCGTAGCAATGCGGCCCCAACCCTAGCCCTCACGAAATTGTGAAACCAGTGCTGCGCGTACATAACTACGCTCTGGAAATACCATCGGCACAGGGGGAGGGGCACCATCACGGCACGCCCAAAACACGGCTGAAACCGCACTAGGGGCTGCCGATTTCTTACTTTTCTCTTACATTCAGGACTCCATTCTTCGAAAGGCCTAACCGGCAGTACAATTGCCGCACATACGATGCAAGAACCAGGGAAGCAGAAAGCCACGCCGCACTACGAAACTCTCAGGTGGTCTCTATAACGAGCAGTATACCTGTTTCACATACCATTCCGCAGTCCGCCCCTGGAAAGGACATGTCAAATAGTCCCACCTTTTGCTTATCGCACTATTTGTATCGTTCTGCTTTGATCGCAGCTTTTGCAAATAAACATTGCATAGTTTTTGTCTATTATTGTATTACTCTTTTTTAAGAATATATGTTCATTAATGACATGTTGCACCCGTACACTTTGGTACGGCCAATACGCCAGGGGCTTAAGTACCCCACAACACGGTGTGAGAAGTCCGAACACTTTCACAAGTGCGGCACCCTGAACTTATAGCATTATATGCATCGGCTGCGAATCATGTCTTGGGTCAATAGTTGGGTTTGCCCGGCTCCTATGTTTTGGTACCTTACGTTCCGTTATATCGGCTAAGGTAGCACTAGGAGAACTACTGCGATTGTGCCCCAGTTGAGCTGGGCTAAGCACCTCAGTAGAGAAAGCTAAAACTGACCGTCATGATGAGGCAAGAGCTGGTCGCTGTTCGAGAGGTTTTCGAGTCCCTAAAGACTTATGCCGCTTAGAGCGAGGAGTCGGCTTTGTCCGGCCTAGGCGTGGATAGCGCCCCAAACTCGGTCTTCCGAACACTAGGGGCTTCGTCGAAATTTAAAATTATAGAATTCTATGGCTATGTGAGAGTGTTCAAGCATTATAGTCTGATTTCCTTGTTTGTTGTGTTGAGCGCCTCCCTCGAAGGACCCAAGAATGGGAAAAAGAGCGCTCAAGTTTATCCCGAACACCCCAGCACTCGTGGCATGGGGGCAGAAGCCGACAACTCGCCATCTCTCAAATTTGATAAACGGCCGCACATAAGGTAATATTTTAAATTCATAAAGCATTGCTTAGCGCACATGAACAAGTTTTCAGCGCACAGGACAAAATAAACAAGTTTTACTCAAAAATTACATCTTTCGAGCATTCGTCCGCCATAAGGCGGGCGCCCTTCAAGACGCCCTCATAGTACATCTCGGGGTGGCGATGCTCCTTGACCGGCGGCGGCCCGTCCTTCACAAGCTTCTCCGCATCCAACTTGCCCCAGTGCACCTTAGCACGGGCAAGCGCCCTACGGGCACCTTCGATGCAGACGGAGCGCTTGATGACTTCGAGCCTTGGACAGGCCTCCACCAGCCGCCTCACCAGCCCGAAGTAGCTCCCAGGCAGAGCCTCTCCAGGCCACAGCCGAACTATGAGGCCCTTCATGGTCTGTTCGGCCACCTTGTGGAGCTCGACCAGTTGCTTCAACTGGTCGCTGAAAGGCATCGGGAGTCCGGCCTCAGCATACTGAGAACAGAACACCTTCTCCGTCGAGCTGCCTTCCTCGGCTCGGTAGAATGCGGCGGCATCGGACACACTGCGAGGAAAACCTGCGAATGCTCCTGGAGAGCTCCAGATTCGGGTAAGTAACAAGTAATTTACTTTCACATGCTTGCTTTCCATAAAGAAAGCCTTACCCGCCGCTATCTTTTTCATCGCCTCAACCTCCTGGAGGGCCTTCTGGGCTTCGGCCTTGGCAGACTTGTCATTCTCAATGGCAGCCGCGAGCTCGGACTCTCGCGTCTTTGAGTCAAGCTCCAAACTCTCATGTTTTTTCATAAGAGCCTAGAGCTCCTGCCGCACCTTGCCAACATGCGCCACATACTTCTCCCGCTCGGTGCGCTCCATGGCCGCCCTCTTCTCGGCCTCGGACAGCGCTTGCTTAAGGGTCGCCACCTCCGTTGTGGCCCCTACAATAGCCATGATAATCCTGTCACTTTTTGCAATTGCACCTTTTATATATTTAAATAAGGTATTTCTTACCTTCCTTATCCTCGAGCTGCTGCTTGGCAAGCCCAAGCTCTTGCTTGGACTGCTCGAGGCTCAGCTTCAGCGCGTACACCTCCGCAGTCCGTGCAGCGGACGCTAGCAGCGAAGCCTGCATATGCATATTGACTTACTTTTGTTAGACTCCTGTGAATGTTATTAGATCCTCTATTCAGCTTTTCTTTCCGAACGCCAAACAGAGCATGAGGGGCTACTGTCTATGCGGTAATATTTTTACATATCTTTTACTTACCTCAAAGCCTGTTACAAGGCTGGCACAGGCTTCAGTCAGTCCGCTCTTAGCAGACTGAACCTTCTGGATCACCGTACTCATCACAGTACGGTGCTCCTCGTTGATGGAGGCGCCGTTAAGCACCTCCAGCAGATTGTCCGGCGCCTCCGGTTGGACGGGGGCCACCGGCTCAGTAGGCTTGCTCCTCTTGGAAGGAGGTCGCCTGCCGCAGTCCGGAACTATTGAAGATTCCGGCGCAGTGTCCGGCTCAAGGCCGGACTTGGAGCCCTTGGGGGTTCTATTCCCTTTTCGCCTGGAGTCCGGGAGGTCGCCTTGCGGCGCCCCCAGGACCACCTCCTCCTGGCTTGGAACCTGTTGGGATGCCACCTCGGCGTCGTCCGTAGGGCCGGGGGAGGTAGCCGTCGGAAGCGAATTCACATCCGACGAGTCCAGGGAACCACTCGACGACACGTCGAGCTGGTCTTTGGGTGGACTGCATAATCATATTCGACATAAGGAAAAGTTTTGCAATGAAGGAATACTATGAACCACTCTGGTATCCGGATACTTACGATTTCGCCAGGGGCTTGGCCCTGAGCGGCCACTCCTCTTCGCCGTCGTCGGCGTTGGTGGAGTAGTCCGGAGGAAGGGTTTTCCCCTTCTTGGACCCTTCGGCCTCCCCAGTTGGGGCGGCCTTCCTTTTCTTTCCTCCCCCGATGGAGGGGGTCAGGCTTATTCTTCCTCCTCCTCGTCTTCACGGGAGGAGTGCATCTCGGAGTCGTCGGACGATGAATCCGACACCACCACACGACGGGCACTCTTTCGAGTCCCCGTGGCCTTCTTCTTGGCCTTCTTCTCCGGCACCACGTAGGGTGCCGGAACCAGCAGCCTGTCAAACAGGCGTCCGCTGGGTCTTCGGGCAAAGGAGCCGGACAGCTGATCTGTCCGGACGTCTCCTACCAATCCTGCCAATCCTGTCAAACTATGAAAAACTAAAACCCTGTAAAAGGTAAAAACATCTTACCGCACTAGCGTGACGCTGCGTGCTGAATCCGCGATCCTCGGTAGCGGATGCGGGAGCCTCGGCGCCCTTGAATAGCACCTTCCAGGCATCTTCGTACGTCGTGTCGAAGAGCCTGCTCAGAGTTCGGTGCTGCGCCGGGTCGAACTCCCACGGGTTGAAGGCCCGTTGTCGACACGGGAGGATCCGGCGGATGAGCATAACCTGGACTACGTTGACAAGTTTGAGCTTCTTGTCCACCAGGGTTTGGACACATGTTTGAAGTCCGGTCAGCTCTCCTTTTTTATCCCACGGCACGCCGTCTCTTTCCAGGAGGTGAGCCGCGTAGGGGGTCCGGATCGGAACTCGGGGGCTGCGACCCATTCAGGGTCACGCGGCTCGGTGATGTAGAACCACCCCGACTGCCACCCCTTCAGGGTCTCCACGAAGGAGCTCTTGAGCCATAGGACGTTGGGCATCTTGCCCACCATGGCGCCTCCGCACTCCGCCTGGTTGCCGCGCACCACCTTTGGCTTGACATTGAAAGTCTTGAGCCATAGGCCGAAATGGGGGCGGATACAGAGGAAAGCCTCGCACACGACGATAAAGGCCGAGATGTTGAGGACGAAGTTCGGGGCCAGATCGTGGAAATCTAGGCCATAGTAGAACATGAGATTCCGGACAAATGGGTGGAGAGGGAAGCCCAGTCCACGGAGGAAATGGGGGAGGAACACCACCCTCTCATGGGGCCTAGGGGTGGGGACGAGCTGCCCCTCTTCGGGAAGCCGGTGCGTGATGTCGTTAGACAAGTATCCGGCCTTCCTCAGTTTTTTGATGTGTCCCTCCATAACGGAGGAGACCATCCACTTGCCTCCCGCTCCGGACATGGCTGGAGAAGGTTGAGGTGGGGAGTGCGGACTTGGGCGCTGGAGCTCGAGTGCACGGAAATGGATAGGCAAAGGAGGAAGAAGGCGTAGGTGAAAAGGTGGATCCTTATCCCCTTATATGGGCGGACGAAAACTACAGTTCCCCACCCGCCTGGTAAAACTCGCTTATCTCCCAACCGCCGTAATCAATGGCCGGTTGGGTTACCCACGTCCGTATTGATGAGAATCCCGTAAATAAAGGGGACACGATCTCTGCTTTGACAAGATGTGCCAAGGAAACTGCCTCGCTAAACGCGCTAAGGTGGGACAATAAAACGATTCGAATAAAGGCTTGGCCGTGGTGTGATATCACGCTACGGAATACGTCAGCAGATTAGATTTGTGTAAATATTATTCTCTCTATGGCAATATGTGGAAACTTATTTTGCAGAGCCGGACACTACCTTTGTGTTCAAAATCTTCTATGAAGTACTTGGAGGAGGAACCCGCCTTGCAATGCCGAAGACAATCTGCGCGCCGGACTCGTCGTCATTGAAGCCTGTCGGCGTTCTGGGAACGGGCGTGCCCAGACTTGCCTGCCTGCGGCCTGGGGCGTGGCTCAAAGGAGGGCCCAGCATGGCCCATCTTCATCAACACAGACCTAAGACCCTCGCGAGGGGCCAAGCCTCGCGGGGCGGATGACACGGAGCTTCCTCAGGCGCGGCCTCATCAGGCTGGCTCGCGAGGAGGCGGAGAGATCAAGGCCGGGTACCTCCCGAGGTACCCATGACGCAAGCCATGATGACTAAGGGCGCCAGGCGGGCGCCAGCCCGCGCCGTGTCCTCCCTTTCCTCTTTGGTGCAAAGGGAGCAAGCGTAGGCGAGAGGATCAAGCAAAGGCACCCATTTCGGTGCAACGAGACCAAGACCAGCTCCGCGACAAGGAAGGAGTCACTATGGAGCCCAAGCCAGCGTCATCATCAGAGCCTTTGGCAGGCGAGGACCAACTTTAGTCAGGATAAGTATACCAGATGTTCCCCTTCAAAATGGCCAATTGTTGGCGCCCTTCCCGCTCAATATTGGTGAAGAGGCCAAGGGCCTTTGCCTATAGATAGGACTAGCCACCCCCAGGACTGGGGGGACGGGTCGATTGGCAATCAGATCAAGAGAGAGAGAGAGAGAGAGAGAGAGAGAGAGAGAGAGAGAGAGAGAGAGAGAGAAGGGCGACTGAACCCCTCCTAGCAGTTCATCGCCCTACCCAAGAACAAACCCTCGCAAGGTTGTTCTTCCTTGTATTGTTCATCATCAGCCCAAGAGGCAATCCACCACACCACCACACTGGAGTAGGGTATTACACCACATCGGTGGCCCGAACCAGTATAAACTCTATGTCTCTTGTGTTGTTCTTCTGGTAGCTTAGATCCTTGCGAGGCGGATGGGTACAGGTAGGTAGGAAGCGTAATCTCTGCACGCACCCCAGAGTTCGAACCTCAAGGGTCTGCCGGAACCCGAAATCCAACAATTGGCGCGCCAGGTAGGGGTGCACCGGAATCCACCTTCTACCACTTCGTGCCCCGCCGCGTCGTCATCACCATGTCCGGCGACCAGGCGGGCAACCCAGATCCATGGGCGGCATGGCCCGCCCGCATAGAGCCGCTCGCCTCGGGCGACCCCGTGCCCTAGGCAGCTCGTGGTCCGCAGGGTGCTGCGGGCCGCGGGCGACACGGACAGGCTTCGACGGCCCTCACGCTGCGCCAGGCGCGGTCGGCAGCAAGGGCCTCCAATCACGCGGCGACAACGACACCGTACACCCGCCGGGAGCAGGCGAACTCGAGGGCCGCGCTCACGGTGGCCTGAGAGCTGCTACAGTGCAAGCTGCTGGAAGGCGGCTGCGACGTGCTGCTGGAGCGGGTTGCCGAGCTCCTGGGCTTTGCCGTCTCGGGGGCTCACCCCTTCTGCACCCAGCTCCCACCTCAAGCCCAGGGCGGCGCGGGGGCTCCGCGCACGCCCGCGGGCTCCAAGGCTACTCCAACACCAGCGAGGCTGTCGGCACCGGACTGGCGGCGACGCTACCCGTGCCCCTGGTCCGTGAAGAAGGACTCGACGCGACCCACGGTCTCAGCGGACAGCCATGCTATCAGCCCACGGTGGGCGCGTCAAGCGGAGCTGCATGGCATGCAGAGCACTACGGCGTGGCCTTCGGGATGATGGCGCCAGAAGAATACGTGGCCCACATGATGGACCGGAGGCACCCTCACGAGGGCGAACAAGGCTCGCTCCTCAGCCTGGGCTGGGGGAACGAGGCACCAGAAGCTGAGCCCTTCTAGGAGCCCAGGGATGGCCCCACCGGCATGCTAGATGCAATGATTATCGGGTACAGCTACTTCCTCAGGAGCGGGCATACGCTAATCATGGATCGCAGGAGGTGCAGGTCGCCACAGCGGGAAGCTGCCCCGCTCCCATGGTCTCCTACCCCTCGGCAGGAGGGCGCAGGGGGCTGCAGGAGAGGGGCAGAGATCCGACATCACCACCGCGGCGTTCGGAGCAAGGCGTTCTCAGGAGGTAGGCCCTCTGCAGGGGAGGTGCCTCAGGGCCTACCCCTGGCGGAGGACCCATGGTCGTCGGGGGAACCGCTGGCGACTGCTCTACCCAATCGGCGGCGTCCTGGTTTCCGGTCGTCGTTGATGGCACTAGAGTGTGGCGCAAGGCGGGGCCCTCGTGTGGCGATATGAAGCAAGGCCGGTACCTGTGAAGAAGGCCCAGTGCCTGTGAAGCTCGCCGCCCCGTGACACTCTCACGTAATAATGAGTGGGGCTGTACACGCCCCGGAGTCTCAGGGGTGCCGGCCTCAGGCCCTGGTGCTCCCTCCCACGCCCAGTGGCAGCACTTAGCTCCGTGCTGGTGAGAAGACGTCCAAGACTAGATTAGGTGCCGGACGCGGCCTTTTGTCTGCTTTCATTGCTTTTCCCTTTGGTTGTAATTTTCCCCCGCTGGATTTAAGTTGGATTCGAATTTGAAATTTGCGTGTGTTCGGGGAGGGGTGCTTAGTCTCGTTCGAGCCATTTCTCGCGTTTCGATTACCACTTCGCCTCAGATGCCTCCTCTCGCGAGCCCCTCACGAGCCAGGTCAGGCCTAGCTTGCGCGCAGCCCAGACTGCCGCCGCCGCGTCCTCTCGGGAGGATTTCCAATGCCTGTGAAGACTATCCTTTTGGAAAGGCCCGGAGCCTATGAAGAAGGCGAATGCCTGTGAAGATTATTCTTTTGGAAAAGGCCCGGAGCCTGTGAAGAAGGCGAATGCCTGTGAAGATTATCCTTTTGGAAAAGGCCCGGAGCCTGTGAAGAAGGCGAATGCCTGTGAAGATTATCCTTTTGGAAAAGGCCCGGAGCCTGTGAAGATTATCCTTTTGGGAAAAGGCCCAGAGCCTGTGAAGAAGGCAAATGCCTGTGAAGATTATCCCTTTTTGGAGAAGGCCCGGAGCCTGTGAAGAAGGCCAACGCCTGTGAAGCTCGCCGCCCGTGACACTCTCGCATCCTACGGATTCGATTAGAGAACACTCGAGACGCCACAGCCTCCCGCAGGCTACCTCGGGGCCCGCACGAAACAAAGGTAAACTAGCCAACCACCAGGCGCGGATGCACGGGTAGTGTAACGTCTACTAATATGATGAACACAAGTTTTACATGAGGGGCTCCCCCTCCCAAAATGCTCTCACAATCGTTAGGCCAAAACCTGAGTTCTATTCATGCAGGGTAAGGAAATAGGGACAATGCATAATCAGTCGGATAAATCCCCCAATGCGTCCTCAGGAGCACCTCCCGAACCGTAGTTGGCGTCGCTAGACTCGCCATCGCTGTCTGCGTCGCCGCCAGCGGCGTCAGGGCCATTCACCACACCGCCCTCATCAGCAGCCACGATCACGTCGTCATTGTCCGAAGCGAAGGCCCTGACAAGAGCATCCACATTGTCTTCCACCCAGTGCGCCAGGTCGTCTCGGACGGCCTGGGTGACTGGGGTGATGGCGGCGTCGAAGTCGAAGTGGGGATCCATGTTCCGGAGATGGCTGAAGACACGGGAAAAGGCGCGCCTGAGCAGGGCACGGCTCCTCTCCTCCACCAACCTGTCGGCCCTGACCGACCACGCCTCCATCTACGCCACCACGGCAGTGAAGAACTGAAGGTTGCCGGCACAGTTGATTGCGTGCGGCTCGCCAACAGCCGCCTCGCAGATGTTGCCCAAGGCTGTGTTGGCTCTCTCCCGGAGCGTGGAGAGCATGGGGCCGTGCTCATGCTCCAGGACCTGCCGCTGACGTATCTCATCCGCATTCTGGCGCGCGACGGCCTCAGCCTCCTCCACCCGCTGGCGAAGACGGAGCACCTCTACCCGGGAGGTGGTTGACTCCCGTTGCGCTACCTCAAGCGCAACCCGAAGAGCATCGGCCCGCCGCGTCGCTTCCTCCAGCTTGGTCCTCAGGGCTGCGGTCCTACCTTCAGCCTCGACCCGGATCAACCCCAACCTCCCCTCGAACTCGCGCTCGAGGTCTTGGCGCGCCATCGCCACCCGACGTCCAACCTCCTCCAGGACACGGGCATCCCGTGCAGCGACATCATCCTCCGCCTGCGTCACCAAGCGCTCCCTCGTCTCCAGATGCTCGTACTTGCATGTACGTTCGGCGGCTTCCAGCGTCAGCGCCTCCTCACGCTTCTGGAGCCCTGCCGGGTCGCCGGAGGCCACCTTCATCGACGCAAGGGCTGCCTCGCGCAGCTCCACTTGCTCCTCCAGTGAGTGGCACCAGGCCAGGAGCTCCTGAGCCCGCTCCTCCGCAGCTCCTCTCCGCCGGTCAGCCTCCCGGGCCTCCTCAGTGGCCCGAGATTGGGCCTCACGAGAGGCCGCCAACGACGCCTTGGCCTTTTCATCGTCAAGATCGCGCTGATGGCGCGCGAGGGTGACGGCACCCTCCAGCTCGCGCCTCTCTGCAGCCAGGCGCAGGCCCTCGGCTTCAAGGCGCGCGTCTTCATGAGCGAGCTCCTCACCAAGCAGGTCCACCGCGTCAGCCACCCTTTGAAGGAATCCTTGGCGAAGAGCGCGACGCTCCCGAGCGCGCTCACGCACGTCTTCCACACATCACCTGCCCCAAGCAAGAGCCGGGGGCCACGAATCGGCACTCCCCCTCCGGACAGGGGGCTGGGGGCTGGCACTCTCGCGACGGTCGGGCACACCACGCTAGAAGCCCGGCCTGGAGCCAGCCCACCACCGAATGAAGAGCGAAGGGAGCGCCTCAGCCACTCGCAGTCCATGACCAAGCGGGAAGCCCACGGCAGGCCGGCTATGCCCCGAGAAGGCCCGTGAAGGAAGACCGCGGGGTGCGTAGGGCCTTGATGCACCTCGGGACGGTTCGCCCCTTCGATCGCCCTCATTACAAGGGTTGTGCTGCTTGGAGCACTTGAGGGCGGAGGAGGGGGCGAAGCCAAGGGGGGCGTCACCTCGGCCGTCTCCGCGAGCTCGGCTAGAAGGGGCCTGCAGAACAAGGATCAACAAGAGCAATAGAAAGATCGGGAGCTGGAGAAGGAGAAGGCTTACTCGTCAGTGGCGAAGTACTTCCTACGCTTCATCAGGCGACAAGGGTAATCGTCGCCCAGGGCCTCCCTCTTCTTCCGGAGGGCCTCAAAGTCCACGCGGAAGCGGCCCAAGAGCTGAGCGCAGGGATCAGCCTGCGACAAGGACGGAGCGTTAAGGCAATCCGCGTCAGGGATGCCTGCCTGATGTTCGCTGACAATCGCCTCACCAGGAGGAGCAGCCGGAACCTCAGGGGCCTCAGCCGAAGGCGCTGAGGGCAGCTGCTCGCCACTCTCAGCCTCAGCAACACGGGCTCCAGCAGCTGCTCCCTCATGAGCATCACCCAGCGCTGTCACCCCATCGGGAGGCCCCTCGGCCTATGGCGCCTCATGCCTCCCTACTCCGCCACTTGAGGAAGAGTCGCCTTGGCCGACTTGAAGGGCAGTCACCATCACTGGGTTCTCGCGAGGCCCCAGGAGGCCGGCGGGGCATGTCCCCCATTCATCAAAGATAGACATCTGCTTCACAAAATCGTCCCTGTTCTGGCAGAGGTATAGCAGGGCCCCTCCCCGCTGGATGCTGCCCGGGTTGGGGTCACCAGTCAGGATCAAGAGCACTGTCCTCAGCACTTCAGGCGTCAGATCCTCTTCCTGGAGCCTCATACGATCACCGCGCCCACTGAAGGCCCACATCTGGCGGGAGTGGCGTTGGAGAGGAGCAATGCGGTGTAGCAGGAACTCCTTCACCACCTTGGGTGCTGTCACGCCGATTGACTTCAAGAACGCGAAGTGGTGCCAGACGAAGGCGAGCCGGGGGCTCTCGAGCGTCTCCTGGCCCTAGCCCTAATTGGGGACAGCAAGTGAGGTTGGCTCCGACAGCAGGGGGCTGGGAACCCCAACATCAACATACAACCACCGCTCGCGGAACCCAGCCGAAGGCGAAGGGAGCCCGAAGTCGATCCCTGAGGCCGTTGTCTCAGACGCGGCGTTGAAGCTGACGCACGCCGAGCATTGGGTAGGATCGACAAGGCGCAGAGAGAAGAAGTGGCGCAGCAAGGCAACTGAAGGAAGGATGCCCATCATTGCCTCGCAAACAAAAGCGAAGACCGAAAGAAGGGTGATGGATTCGGGACCCAGATGCATCATGTGGATCTGGTAGTGGGAAAGCACGGCCCTGAAGAAATCGGAAAAGGGGGGAACCAGAACCGCCCACAGGGCATCAACAAAATAATGGACCTCGGTGATTATCCTATCAGTGGGGAAGTGAGACGTGGGCCAGGCCGTCGTCCTCCAGCACTCGTTGAAGATAGTAGCCAGAGCCGAGCTGACCTTGCCCAGGCTCTCTCGATTGAGTATGATCGACCGGTCGACAGCGAGGGCCACCAATGGCGGCGAGCGAGGCGGAGGCGTGGGTTTCTTCCCTCTTCCCTTCTTCGTCGGAGCCATGGCGATGGGAAGGGGGAGAGAAGGTTCGAGATTGGGCTGAAAACAGGAGCTGGAGTTCGAGCGGAGGAAGGACAGAGGGCGCACGAGCAAAAGGAAGGGAGCGGCCGTGTACAACTACGAGTCCGCCTAGCATGGCGCGGAATAAGGGGGCCTGGGGGAACAGTGCCGCCCATGTCCAATCAACCGCCACGCGGCGCCCAAGGCCGCAGGTTGTTAGGGCCCGCGGCGCTTCGCCCTTGTCCTTTCACCTCCCTGCACGGCCAAGTCCGGGCGCGCCTTGGGCCCGGGGGCTACTGTCGGCGTTCTGCGAACGGGGGTCCCCAGACTTGCCTGCCTGCGGCCTGCGGCGTGGCTCAAAGGGGGGCCCAACACGGCCCATCTTCATCAATAGAGACCCAAGACCCTCGCGAGGGGCCAAGCCTCGCGGGGCGGACGACACGGAGCTTCCTCAGGCGCGGCCTCATTAGGCTGGCTCGCGAGGAGGCGGAGAGATCAAGGCGGGATACCTCCTGAGGTACCCATGAAGCAAGCCATGACGACTAAGGGCGCCAGGCGGGCACCAGCCCGCGCAGTGTCCTCCCTTTCCTCTTTGGTGCAAAGGGAGCAAGCGCAGGCGAGAGGATCAAGCAAAGGCACCCATTTCGGTGCAACAAGACCAAGACCAGCTCCGCGACAAGGAAGGAGTCACTGTGGAGCCCAAGCAAGCATCATCATCAGAGCCTTTGGCAGGCGAGGACCAACTTTAGTCAGGATAAGTGTACCAGATGTTCCCCTTCAAAATGGCCAATTGTTGGAGCCCTTCCCGCTCAATATTGGTGAAGAGGCCCAGGGCCTTTGCCTATAGATAGGACTAGCCACCCCCAGGACTGGGGGGACGGGTCGATTGGCAATCCGATCAAAAAAGAAAGAGAGAGAGAGAGAGAGAGAGAGAGAGAGAGAGAGAGAGAGAGAGAGAGAAAGAGAAGGGCGACTGAACCCCTCCTAGCAGTTCATCGCCCTAGCCAAAAACAGACCCTCGCAAGGCTGTTCTTCCTTGTATTGTTCATCATCAGCCCAAGAGGCAATCCACCACACCACCACACTTGAGTAGGGTATTACACACATCGGTGGCCCAAACCAATATAAACTCTGTGTCTCTTGTGTTGTTCTTCTGGTACCTTAGATCCTTGCGAGGCGGAGGGGTACAGGTAGGTAGGAAGCGTAATCTCCGCGCGCACCCCAGAGTTCGACCTCAAGGGTCTGCCGAAACCCGAAATCTGACAAAGCCTGGTTCAAGGGCTACTGCGGGAGTCCTGGATTAGGGGGTGTCCGGATAGCCGGACTATACCTTCGGCCGGACTCCTGGACTATGAAGATACAAGATTGAAGACTTCGTCCCATGTCCAGAAGGGACTATCCTTGGCGTGGAAGGCAAGCTTGGCGATACGGATATGTAGATGTCCTACCATTGTAACCGACTCTGTGTAACGCTAGCCCTCTCTGGTGTCTATATAAACCGAAGGGTTTTAGTCCGTAGGACACAACAAGAACAACAATCATACCATAGGCTAGCTTCTAGGGTTTAGCCTCCTTGATCTCATGGTAGATCTACTCTTGTAATAGCCATATCATCAATATTAATCAAGCAGGAGTAGGGTTTTACCTCTATCGAGAGGGCCCGAACCTGGGTAAAAACATCATGTCCCTTGTCTCCTGTCACCATCCGCCTAGACGCACAGTTCGGGACCCCCTACCCGAGATCCGCCGGTTTTGACACCGACACCAGGCGGGCGCCAGCGCGTGCAGTGCCTTGTTTTCCTCTTCGGTGCTAAGGAGGCAAGCGCAGGCGCGGAGTACCGAGGCATCAAGCAAAGGTTTCCATATCGGTGCAACAAGACTAAGACCAGCGGGACGGCAAGACGGAGGTCACCGTGGAGCCCAAGACGGTGTCACCACTAGGGCCTTTTGCAGGCGAAGACCGCTTTTGTCAGGATAAGTTTTACCAGCTGTCCCCTTTCAAATTGGCCGTTGTTGGCTCCCTTCCCGCTCAATATTTCGGAAGAGGACTAGGGCCTCTATAAATAGGACTGGCCACCACGGTAGGACAGGGGTACGGACCGGGGAACTGATTCAGAAGCTAACCCGATCTAGAGCCAGCCCTTAGCCACACACCTAGCACTAGAACACCTCGACCTCAGGAGGCTGTTCTTCCCCATGTACTGTTCATCATCAGCCCAAGAGGCAATCCACCACCACCACACTTGAGTAGGGTATTACACCACAACGGTGGCCCGAACCAGTATAAATCTTGTGTTTTTGTGTTGCGAGTTCCTCCGCGAGATCTTAGCGAGCTAGGGCATGGATCGATAGGGAGGAAACCTTCGCGCGTACCCTAGTGTTCGAACCTTAAGGGTTTTGCTGGAACCCGTGATCCAACATTTGGCGCGCCAGGTAGGGGTGAGCCGAAGCTTCCTTCCGTCGCTCCGCGCCCCGTTGCTCCGTCGTCTCCTTGGCGGACGCTCGCCGCGCTCGTGTTGAGCGCCGGGCTGCCCTCACCGCCAGCGTCGCTCAAACAGCTCCCGTCGGTGGGCCACCTTGTCATTCCCCGTCGCCTGCCGCCAACGCCGCCACCGGCCCAACGGGGAACGAGCAACAAGCATCCTCGCTGCACCCCTCGGTGCGGAGGGACGGCCACACCGCCGCTCCATCGCTGACCCCGGCCGGTTCTACTTCCCATGCATTTCGCCCTCCCGTGGACGCACGGGCCGCGCTCCTCATGGCGCATGAGCTCCTGCGCTACCGACCGATCGACGACCTCTCCAAGGACTGGCTCGACCGCATCACCGATCTCGTCCACGCCGCAGGGGGCTCCCCTACGCCGTCCCTCTCTCCGTCTCGCCCTCCGCCAGCTACTGGCGACGTAGCTCACGGAGCGCCTCCACTACTTCTGCCCCAAGACGGCGCCCTGGCGCCAAGGCGCGCGGCTCCACGACGCGACCCACCGCGTCCCGCGCCCACGCATGAAGAAAGAAGCTGTCAAGAAGTCCCTCGACCGTAAGGAAATGCTCCGCCGCTCCTCGCATCACCGCGTCAGGACCGGCTGTTGCGGCAAGACCGCGCACCACCTGTAGTGGCAGGACGCGGACCCCATCAAGACCAAGCTCTACCCCCAAGGCGGGTTCCGGTGACCACAGCCGGCTGCCGCGCTTTCAGCCCCAAGCTGCGTAGCATCGCCTGGCCGGGCAAGTTCAAGCCGGATTTGCCACTTCGCTACGACGGCACCCCCGACCCCGCGGAGTTCTTGCAGCTCTACGAGCTGAGCATCGAAGCGGCCAACGGCGACGAGAAAGTCATGGCGAACTGGTTTCCCATGGCTCTCAAGGATGGTGCACGCTCCTAGCTCCTGAACCTGCCACAGGGCTCGATCTCCTCCTGGGACGAGATGCGCGACCGCTTCGTCGCCAACTTCTAGGGCATTCGCGACCGCCCGCCGGCTGCGGGCGACCTGCGCCGCGTCAGGCAGCAATCGGGAGAGACCCTCCAGAAATACAACCTGTGCTTCAACAACGTCCGCCTCAAGATCCCCAAGGTGACGGACGAGGCCATCATCTCTGCGTTCTCCGATGGCGTCTGCGACGTCAAGATGAAGGAAGAGCTCGCTATCCACGAGGAGCTGTGCATGTCCCTGGAGTTGTTCAACCTGGCGACCAAGTGCGCAAGAGCTGAGGAGGGGCGCCTCTCCCTCCTCGAGCTCCCAGGCGCAGACCCGGAGGAGAAGAAATCCAAGGCCAAGGACGTAAAGCGCAAGGGAGCAGCAGTGCTCGCGGCGGAACCAGACACCAAGTGTGGCAGAGACCAACCAAAGTCATCCAAGAGCAGTCGTCCGTTCAGCGCCTTCCACAACCTGAACACCCACAACACCAGCGACTGTCAAGAGCTTAGAGCCATTCGCGAAGGACGCTTCGGTCGACGCTCTGAGCGCGGCGATCGAGGCTATGGCCAAGGAGGAGGACGTGGTGGCGGACGCTGGGACGACCGTGGCCCGCGCCAGGAGTGGCGCGACCAGCCTCGTGAGGACCGCTTGCAGCATCAGCCTCGCGAGGGCGCCTGGAGGGATCAGCCTCGTGAGGATCGTCCCCAAGGCAACGCCGGACTCCCTCCGCTGCCGCCACTGCCAAGAAGGAACGATGAACACCATCAAGACGAGGGGGCTGGGGGCTTCCAGGAGTCGCGTGCTATCGCCTGCATCTTGGGTGGAGCCCAAGCCCCATCCTCGCTGCGTATATTCAAGCAGTTTGCTCGTGAAGTGAATGCAGTCCTCCAAAAGCTCGAAGCCACACGCCCGCTCAGATGGTCCCAGTGCCCCATCACGTTCAACTCGGTAGATCAGCTCAAGTGCGCAGCTACCGCTGGCGCCCTCCCGATGCTTTGCTCCCCAGTCATCAGCAATGTGCAAGTTACAAAGATCCTCATCGACGGCGGTGCATGGCTCAACGTCCTGCTGTGGACACGTTCGACAACCTCCAAGTGACATATGACCAGCTTCAGCCTACCAAGCCTTTCTCAGGAATGACCGACGGTTCCCCCACACCGATAGGGCAAGTCTGCCTCCCTGTCACCTTCGGGGAACGCAAGAACTATCGCACCGAGCTCATCGACTTCGATGTCGCGCACATCCGCCTGCTGTACAATGCCATCCTTGGGTATCTAGCCCTGGCCAAGTTCATGGTGGTGACCCATCATGGCTACAATGTCCTTAAGATGCCGGGAAGCGGCGGGATCATCACGGTCCCATGTGAAGAAAGAGATGCGGTGTGCTCCCTCGAGCGTGCCTTCCAAGCTGCAGCAATCGGCGACCCCGACAGTAGGGGCGAGGGCCCTCTTGAGGTCACCCCCAAGAAGAAGAAGCAACTGCACCGTGCAGGACCTCAGGAGGATGGCGTCGCAGCCGGAGCCTCGTTAGGATCAGCACCCGCTCTAGGGGCGCCTCCTTCCATCGCATAGGAGGGAACGCCCAGCGCCCTTCTTGGGCAGGGCTCGGGGGCTTTCTTTTGGAAGGCCTCAGACCTTGCCCACATCATGAGGGAGGTGCTTGGGCACCACTTGGAGGCGTGCTTCATGACATGTTTCCCTCAGGAGGGCACAGGGCAAGGATCGCCCACCATTCAGGAGTTCATCACCAAGACCACCCAGGAATTGCAAGACGCAAGGGCCATGCACGGCGACCGCCGCTCACGAGGCGCAGCTTCCCATCCAGGCAAGGATGTCGGGCTGCGCGTCTGCATCGACGATCCAGGGCTCAACAGGGCCGCCTCTCGGGAGCTTTTCTGGCCTTCGCGTGTGGGATGCTGCAAGGGCCCACCGCACAGCTACGTTCGCATTCCCTTTGGCTTGCCGAGTGTGTCGTCCGCCTACCAGCGCAACTTGCAGCGCATCCTAGCGGCTCAGGAGGCCAGGCACCACGCCGTCCTGGCGGAGATGGAGATGGTCCTCAAGGAACCACCTGAGCCCCCAGAGTCTCCTGAGGCTCGGGGCCCCGGTGGCTCATGAGGAGCAACCCCTTCACTGTGCACCTTCAGCTGCCCCAACTCTCCTTCGTCAACAGAACCAGGTGATATTTTTCAAGTTCATTTAGCTGGGAGCGCCACTCGGGCTGCATCATTCCCAGGCCGCGTGGGTCCGTCCCTGTGACATGTATCCCTTTTAATGACTTTAGCTTACCTTGTTGGGAGCGCCCTTCGGGCTGCTTCACCCAGTGGCATGTATCCCCCATGCATTTACTTAAGCCTGCTGCTCTCATGTTTAATCTACCTATGATTACTACCTGTTCGATCGCCACCCATCATGGGGACCGCGCGCCGACCGTCCTTCTTCAGGACCCTTCACGTGAGTAAGTTGAGCACGGCGTCTGTGCCCGGGTCCGTCCCTGCAGCATCGATAAATCCAACGGCTGAGCTCTGTCTGGTGGGCCGGCCCCGTTTACGTCACCTCCTGGGGTCATTGGTGCTTGGCTTTCTCACGCGATAACCTCAGGAGATTCGTTCGGCGCAGGTTGTCTGACCACCTCGCAGGACCAGCACAGCGAACAAGAACCAAGACCACGCGCAACCCGCCTTGAGGTAGAGCCTCGTGAGTCCCGCGCTGGCTCACGAGTGCCCAGATACACCTCGTCTAGCCCTGCCGTGCAAGCCACATGTCAGGGCGGGGCTGTACACGCCCTGGGGGCTCTCCGCAGAGGGAGCCCCCCTCCCACGCACAAGTGGAAGCACCATGCTCCGCGCTGGCCGTCGACACTGCCAAGGAGCGGCTATGTCGGATTTAGGGTTCCGGCAGACCATTGAGGTTCGAACTCTGGGGTGCGCGCGGAGACTTCGCCCTCTACCTCTCCGTCTCGCAAAGATCTAAACTACAGAAAGAACAGCACAAGAGACACGAGGTTTATACTAGTTCGGGCCACCATTGTGGTGTAATACCCTACTCTAGTTTGTGGTGGGTGGATTGCCTCTTGGGCTGATAAAGATGAACAATACAAGGAAGAACAGCCTCGCGAGGGTCTGCTCTTAGCAAGGACGATGAACTGCTAGGAGGAGTTCAGCCGCCCTTCTCTTTCTCTCTCTCTCTCTTTGTTGCCTGATGATCCGATCATCCTCCCCTTGCCCTGGGGGTGGCTAGTCCTATTTATAGGCAAAGCCCCTGGGCCTCTTCCCAAATATTGAGCAGGAAGGGCGCCAACAATTGGCCATTTTTAAGGGGAACATCTGGTACACTTATCCTGACTAAAGTTGGTCCTGGCCTGCCAAAGGCTCTGTGGTGACGCCGTTCTGGGCTCCTCGATGACCTCCTTCCCACCGTTAGACTGGTCTTGGTCTCGTTGCACCGAAATGCATGCCTTTGGTTGATCCTCTCGCCTGCGCTTGCCCCTTTGCACCAAAGAGGAAAGGGAGACACTGCGCGGACTGGCGCCCGCCTGGCACCCTTGGTCGTCATGGCTTGCGTCATAGGCAACTCATGAGGTACCCCGCCTTGATCTCTCTGCCTCCTCGTGAGCCAGCCTGGTGAGGCCGCGCCTGAGGAAGCTCCGTGTCGTCCGCCCCGCGAGGCTTGGCCCCTCGCGAGGGTCTTGAGTCTGGTGTTGATGAAGATGGGCCGTGTTCGGCCCCCTTTAAGCCACGCCGCAGGCCGCAGGCAGGCAAGTCTGGGGACCCCCGTTCCCAGAACGCCGACAGTTGCCCCCGGGCCCAAGGCGCGCCCGGACTTGGCCGTGCTGAGAGGCGAAAGGGCAAGGGCGAAGCACCGCGGGCCCTAACAGCCTGCAGCCTCGGGTGCCGCGTGGCTGTTGATTGGTCGTGAGTGCTTCAGCAATCGCGCAGGTTATTAAAGGAGCGGCATCTGCCCAGGCTTTGCTCTTCTCTTTCTCCGGTTGCTGCTTAGATCCCCTTTCTTGCGCCTCTCCTCTCTTCCTTCAAGTTTCCAGATCTGCCTCATCTGCTTGACCTAGATAGCCATGGCGCCTCGTCAGTCTCCGGCCGGGGCTTGGTACTCGCCTGCTCTAGACTCGCCGAGCGTGTCGGAGGTGGGCTTTGCCCGGTTGCGCTGGATGGCGGCAGCGCAGGGCATCGTTGGGGCGCAGGTGTTCAAGGCCGGCTCCGCCACCCCTGAGGGCCGAGGGAGCACCTTTTACCCTTTCTTCATAAGCTCCATTGCTGATGGCCTGGTGCCTCCCTTCTCTGAGTTCTTCCTCTCTGTCCTCCGCCATTACAACTTACAGGCTCTGCATCTCCACCCCAACTCCGTCCTTCTCCTTGCGATCTTTGTCTACTACTGCGAGGCTCACGTGGGGGTGCAGCCCTCAGCGGCCTTGTTGCATCACTACTTCTCTCTCCGGGTCACTCGCGGTTCTCCTTCCGCATGTGCGAGCTTCGTCGCGTATGGCGGCACCATTGCCATTTCGAAGCCTGGGAAGAGGATCGAGGGCTTCAGGAGCAAGTGGGTCTTGGTAGATGCCGGGCGCATCCACCCTCGGGTGATCTTGCCCGCGGAGCAGCCCGCGAGCTCCAACCACTGGTGCCGAGTGGAGCTCACAGACCCCCGCGCGAAACCGGTGTTGGAGAAGATGGACGCAGATCTGAGGCCGGTCAGCTTGGCGGCGGCGAAGCTGACCGGCGCGTCGCTGCTGAGGGAGTTCCTGGAGCACCAGCTGGCTCCACTTCGGTAGTACTCACCTCCGATGTGGAGGCCTCACCCGAGCCCCGCGGCCCTAGGCGACGAAGATTTGGCCGCGGTCCTCCAATCTCTGGTCGGGGGCGAGGTGGCAAGGTTGGAGGGCGCGCCTGCGCCCTTGTTCCTTCATGACGACTAGGAGCAGGTGGTGGAGTCCATGCCCGTCTTCAACGGGGACGGGCCCGTACCCGTAGCGGCTCCCGAGGGGCTGGTGGACATGTCCTCCGACGACTCCGATGAAGAGGAGCGGGAGAAGGGGCCTGACTCCGAGGCGACCGACGGAGAGTCGAGGGCTCCCCTCCCCCGGCGCAGGTCCCGCACTCTCTGCCTTTCTTTGAGTGATGATGACGAGGATGGAGATGAACAGGTCGGCAGGAGCTTGCCCCTAATCCCGAAGAAGGACAGGACTAGGCTGATCTCCCGTGGGTCTGCTTCTGCCTCGAGGCTGCCTGCAGACGCGCCTTTTGCTTCCGAGGTTAACCCTTCCAACCGTCTGTCGGGCTTCAAGTTCGGCCGGAGGCTGTCCGAGCTCACCGGCGACGACCCGTAAGTGCTTGATCCTTGTCTTTATTTCTTGTTCCGCTACCGAGGCTTGACGTTCGCATCTCTTGAATAGGCTGGCCCCCGCGGCGAAGAAGCCGAAGGGGCTCCTGAGGCTCCATCCGCAGCAGCGCCTCTGCCTGCGGAGGACGGTGTCCACGATGCACGGGCCTCTCCTGCTCGGTCGCCTTCGCAAGGCCTGGCTGAGCTGGCTGGGGCGAGCTCAACCCCCATGGCCCAAGTGACTCCTGAGGTGCCTTTGCCTGCTGCCGCCACCACGACCGTCGGGGCGCAGCAGACCCCGCCTCGGGATGTTGTGGTCTCGCCGCCGCTACCTTCTCCTCCTGTTCCACCGACTGTTGTTTCTCCGACTCCTCCTGCCGTCCTGGAGCGTGCTGCTGCTGGACTGGACCGGCTATAGCAGGATCTTCTTGGCGCCAACCCTCGCCTGGTGGCCGGACGCCTGGAGCTGGCTTCAGGATGGATTCGCTCCGATGCCTTGATTCGGGCGGCGCTGGTTCAGGCCTCGACGGCCTGCGATGAAGAGAGGGAGGCCGTCCTCGAGGCGAAGGCTGCTCGAGACGCGGCCCTGGGGGAGGTGGTTGAAGTCCGCGATCGTTGCAAGGCCCTGGAGGACGAGCTGCAAGGTCTGCGCGACCAGCTCGCAGAAGGGGCCTGTGTTCGCCAGGAGCAAGAAGAGTGCGTGAAGGCTCATGAGGCGGCTATCGAGGGCCGAGAGGCCAAGCTCAAGAAGCGCCGCGACCGTCTAGGCACGCTGAAGAAGGAGCTGGAGGCGACGAAGGCTCAGCTGGATGGAAAAGCCCGGGTTCTTGCCGAGGATCGCGTGGCCCTCGCGGACATGGAGGAGAAGGCTCGTTCCTCGCTGAAGACGCTTTACGAGAGCGGCCTGGAGAGCCCGCTGGCCGGCGCCGAGGACGGCCCCGCCCAGCTGCTTCCCTTCCTGGTTCGTGTCCTTGAGGATGTCGTCCTTGGCCTTGGCCCCATGGCTGAGGCCGAGGCGCGTGTCCTATCTTCTGCAGCGCTGACGCGGGTCTTCGCAAACATCTACCTCGTGACCCCAACGCCAACCTCGATAGCCTATTGGAGCCGGTAAGCGGCGAGGGTGTTGCTTCCGCTGCCGAGGCCGTGAAGGGTCGTGCGGAGGCTCTGCTGGGGAAGTTCCAGGCCTTAAGTACCAAGCCAAAGCAAGGCGCTGCCGGCCCCGCTGCTCCTCGAGGCGAAGCCACTCCGCACTGCTCCGCCGCCGACAAGTGACTCCGCTCCTGCTCCTGTCCTGCCTATGATCCCTGCACATGTATCATGCCTCGGGGAGGCGTTTAAACTTGCGTTTGGTATTGAGACGACAGTATGGACTGTAATATTTGCTTTTGAATTCCTTGAATTTTCTGCTTTTCCTCCCTACTTGCTTGTGTTCTACGCCGGCGGAGCCCGGCCTCGCGCGTACCTCACCCAGCATTAGCCCCGACCGGAAACCAGGACGGGACCAAAGGAATGAGGGGCTAGGTGTTGGCGTTCTGGGAACGGGGGTCCCCAGACTTGCCTGCCAGCGGCCTGTGGCGTGGCTTAAAGGAGGTCCAGTATGGCCCATCTTCATCAACACGAGACTCGAGACCCTCGCGAGGGGCCAAGCCTCGCGGGGCGGACGACACGGAGCTTCCTCAGGCGCGGCCTCACCAGGCTGGCTCACGAGGAGGCGGAGAGATCAAGGTGGGGTACCTCACGAGGTGCCCATGACGCAATCCATGACGACCGAAGGTGCCAGGCGGGCGCCAGATCGCGCAGTGTCTCCCTTTCCTCTTTGGTGAAAAGGGGGCAAGCGCAGGCGAGAGGATCAAGCAAAGGTATCCATTTTGGTGCAACAAGACCAAGACCAGTTCAACGGTGGGAAGGAGGTCATCGTGGAGCCCAGAACGGCGTCACCACAGAGCCTTTGAGAGGCGAGGACCAACTTTAGTCAGGATAAGTGTACCAGATGTTCCCCTTCAAAATGGCCAATTGTTGGCGCCCTTCCCGCTCAATATTTGGGAACAGGCCCAGGGCCTTTGCTTATAAATAGGACTAGCCACCCCAGGGTAAGGGAAGGAGATCATCGGATCATCAAGCAACAAAGAGAGAGAGAGAGAGAGAGAGAGAGAGAGAGAGAGAGAGAAGGGCGGCTGAACTCCTCCTAGCAGTTCATCGTCCTTGCTAAGAGCAGACCCTCGCGAGGTTGTTCTTCTTTGTACTGTTCATCTTCATCAGCCCAAGAGGCAATCTTCCCACCACAAACCATTGTAGGGTATTACACCACAATGGTGGCCTGAACTAGTATAAACCTTGTGTCTCTTGTGTTGTTCTTTCTGTAGTTTAAATCTTTGCAAGATGAAGAGGTAGAGGGCGAAGCCTCCGCGCGCACCCGAGAGTTCGAACCTCAAGGGTCTGCCGAAACCCGAAATCCGACATTTGGCGCGCCAGGTAGGGGTGCGCCGGAATTTGTCTTCCACCGCTCCGCTCTCCTCCGACCGTCGCGTCCATGTCCGACATGCGTCGGGCCCGCGCCGAGCGCCGGGCTGCCATCGCTTCCCGCGTCGCCCAGACGGATCCCGTCGGTGGGCGTCCTCGTCGTTCCCCATCGCCCGCCATCAACGCCGCCACCGGCCCGGCGGGGAATGAGCAGCAAGCGTCACCTCAGCGCCCGTCGGTACGGCAAGGTGGCCGCACAGCCACGCCAACACCCCCGGTCATCGCGGCCCTCCTGGGCGGCTCGCAGGCGTCGCCCACAATTCGCCACGTCAAGCCGTTTGTTCGCCGAGTCAGCACCGTTTCCGCGCGGCAGGGGGCTCACCCGGACAAGGCGGCACTCAAGGCTGGCCTGACCTTCGGCTTGGAGGACCACCCCTCCAACTCGGCCGGCTCGGGCGCGCTCCCCATGTTGTGCACCCCCACCATATGCCAGGTGGCCGTCACCAGAACCCTCATTAATGGTGGCGCGGGCCTCAGCGTGCTTTCGGTCGAGGCCTTCAATCTCCTCCGCATACCCCCGGAACGGCTGCAACCCAGCCGACCCTTCTCAGGCGTTGGGGGTGGGCATCCAGCTCCTTAGGACAGATCCGGCTCCCAGTAACCTTCGGCACCTACGACAACTTCAGCACGGAGATGGTCGACTTCGACATCGCCCCCATCGGCCTCCCCTACAATGCCATCCTCGGCTACCCAGCGCTGGCCCAATTCATGGCCGCCACGCACCCGGCGTACAACCTTATGAAGATGCCTGGGAGCAGCGGTGTCCTCACCGTGCATGGGGCACTGGGGACGCACTGCGGGTGCTCAAGCTCGCCTTCAAGGCGGCGGCGGCACAGCCCGCCGACTCAGGGACCCCCGAGCCCAAGGGGGCTGCGCCCGCCAAGAAGAAGCAGTTGTTCACCCAGGACAAGGCAGAAACCAAGCAGATACCTGTCGACGAGGACGGGTCCTCCAGTGCCACTTTCACCATAGGCGCCAACCTCGATCCTGAGCAGGAGGAGGCCCTAATCAGGTTCCTGTGCGCAAACAAGAAGGTATTCGCCTAGGAACCTGATCAGTTGGCAGGGATCCCCAGGAGCGTAATCGAGCATCACCTCAACGTGTGCCCCAACGCGCGCCCCGTGAAGCAGAAGGTGAGGCGGCAGTCCACGGAGAAGCAGGCCTTCATCATCCAAGGAACCTGCAAGCTAGAAGCCGCTGGGGTCATTCGCGAGTTCCGATACCCGGATTGGTTTGCCAACCCTGTCGTTGTGCCCAAGAAGGGAGGAAAGGAACGCATGTGTGTCGACTTCACCAACCTCAACAAGGCATGCCCACAAAGATCCATTCCCGCTCCCCCGCATCGATCAGATCGTCGATTCCACTGCAGAGTGCGACCTGCTATGCTTCCTGGATGCCTTCTCTGGGTATCACAAGATCAAGATGGCGGTAGAAGACGTCGAGAAGACCGCCTTCCTGACCCCATGCGGGGTGTACTGCTACACATGCATGCCGTTTGGGCTGCGTAACGCTGGAGCAACCTTTCAGCGGCTGATGCACATCACTTTGGGCCCGCAGCTCGGGAAGAATGTCGAAGCTTACGTTGACGACATTGTGGTGAAGTCTCGGGAGGCCAAGACCCTGATACAAGACTTGGAGGAAACCTTCGCGAGCCTCGACGCAGTGAACCTGTGGCTCAACCCGGAGAAGTGTGTGTTCGGGGTCCCCTCAGGCAAGCTTTTGGGCTTCCTCGTGTCCCATCGAGGCATTGAGGCTAACCCAGAAAAGGTCAAGGCGGTCGAGGACATGAGCCCGCCGAAGACCCTCAGAGAAATGCAAAAGCTCACTGGACGTGTTACCGCGCTTGGGCGCTTCATCTCCAAGCTGGGGGAGGGAGCGCCGCCTTTCTTCCAGATGATAAAGAAAAAGGGGCCCTTTGAATGGACTGAAGAGGCACGCAAGGCATTTCAAGATCTCAAGAAATACCTAACCAGTCCCCCGGTCATGGTGGCTCCACGTCCTCAAGAGCCCCTGGTGCTCTATCTCGCTGCTACTCCTTACTCCGCCAGCGCAGCCCAGGTGGCGGTTAGGGAGGAGCGCCAAATCAGAACCACGGCAGCAACTCAAGACAAGGCAAAACAGGAACAAGGAAGGCCCACAGATGCCGTAACCGCGGTTGAGGATCAGCTGCCATAGAGTGCGCCGGAAGCAGGAGAGGCCCCTCATCTGGATGGTCCGCCTCCTGAGGCCCCGTCGCCTCGCGAGGCTCCCTTGCCTCCGGAGGGCGCCGCGAGCACTAATGCACTCAGCCTTGTTGAGCACCCAGTATACTTCGTCAGCACGATGTTACGGGATGCGAGGGCACGGTATCCCATGCCTCAGAAGCTCCTCCTCGCGTTACTGGTGGCCTCGCGTAAGTTGTGTCACTATTTCCAGGGTCACCCCATCAAGGTTGTCTCGTCATACCCCCTGGAGAGAGTGTTAAGGAGCCCAAACTCAGCCGGAAGGGTCGCTGAATGGAACATAGAACTCCAGGCATGTCAACTTGAGTTCAGCACGACCAGGGTCATCAAGGGAGCAGCGTTAGCAGATTTCGTGGCGGAATGGACAGAGCCACCGGGCCTCAAGGGCGACGAGGATCGGTCCCTCCTCCCGGGGAGCGAGGCGCCAGAAGGGTGGGTCATGTACTTCGATGGGGCATTCTCCAAGCACGGCGCCGGGGCTGGCGCGGTACTGATATCACCCACTCAGTACAATCTCTACTACACTGTGCAGCTCTGTTTCCAGCAAGGTGAAAAAGTCTCCAACAACATAGCAGAGTATGAAGGTTTAATAGCGGGCTTAAAGGCCGCAGCAGCCCTGGGGGTGAAGCACCTCACTATCAAGGGCGATTCGCAGCTCCTTGTGAACTTCTCCAACAAGGTGTATGAGCCGAAGGACGAGCACATGGAAGCCTACCTAGCGGAAGTCCGCAGGATGGAGAAGCAATTCTGGGGGCTGGAGTTGAAGCATGTGCCCCGTGGCACCAATCAGGAGGCCGATCACATCGCCGGACGAGCGTCCAGGCGGTTACCTCAGAAACCTGGCGTCTTCGAAGAACGACTCTTCAAGCCCTCAGCCCAGCCGTCATTATCGAACACTGCTCAGCCTCGGGAGGAACTTCCCCATCCACCTGCCTCAGGAGCACCGGTCTGCGGCCCGACCTAAGGGGCACACCTTCTCCTGACAATGGAACCTTAGGAGGAGTGCTAGATCGCGGAACTCCGGAGTTACTTACCACAAGGGATCCTGCCGGAGGAGGAGGAGGAAGCGGAGCGTGTGGTGCGGCAGGCCACGGCATACCGCATCAGGGATGGAGAGCTCTACAGGAGGCGACCAAACGACGTATCCCTGCGTTACATCTCCAGGGAGCAAGGAAAGGAACTGCTGGAAGACATACACGGCGGGGACTGTGGGCATCATTTATCATCACGAACCCTCGTTGGCGAGGCATTCCGCAGTGGGTTCTATTGGCCCACCGCACTCAGCGACGCTGTCGAGCTGGTGAAGGCTTATGAAGCCTGCCAATTTCACGCCAAGCAGATCCATCAGCCGGCGGGAGGCCTGCAGACCATACCCCTTTCGTGGCCATTCGCGGTCTGGGGGCTGGACATTCTGGGCCCGTTTCCTGAGGCGCTAGGGGCTACCGCTACCTCTACGTCGCCATTGACAAGTTCACCATGTGGGCAGAAGTAGAGGCTGTCCGCACCATCCCCGCGAGTTCCGCGGTCAAATTCATCAAGGGCATCGTGAGCCGGTTTGGGGTGCCGAACCGCATCATCACGGACAACGGTTCGCAGTTCACCAGTAACCTTTTCAGAACATACTGCGCTAACCTTGGAACGCAGATATGCTACGCCTCGGTGGCGCATCCACGAAGTAACGGCCAGGCCGAAAGAGCCAACGCGGAGGTCCAAAGGGGCCTCAAGACCAGGACATTCAGGAAGAAGCTGGAGGCCTGCGGCAAAGGTTGGTACGATGAGCTCCAGTCCGAGTTGTGGTCCATCCGCACAACCGCGACCAAGCCGACTGGGAGACCCCGTTCTTCCTGGTCTATGGAGCTGAAGCAGTCCTCCCTCACGAAGTCAGACGTCGCTCCGCGCGAGTCCTAGCGTTCGACGAGGCGCAGCAAGACGCCATGCGGGGGATGGACCTCGTGCTGGGGGAGGAGCGCCGCCGAGAAGCCTCGTTACGAGCAGCGAGGTACCAACAGGCGCTACGACGATATCACTGCCGCCACATCCGCCCCAGGACTCTTGAGGTAGGAGACCTCGTACTCAGGCGGGTTCTCTCCAGGGAGGGGCTGCACAAGCTCTCTCCCATGTGGGAGGGCCCGTTCAAGGTTGTTCATGTTTCCAGGCCAGGCTCTGTGCGCTTGGAGACTCAGGAGGGGGAGCCGGTTCAGAACGCATGGAACATCCAGCACCTCCGGAGGTTCTACCCCTAAAAGGCCCAGAGCCTGTGAAGATTATCCCTTTTTGGAGAAGGCCCAGAGCCTGTGAAGAAGGCGAACGCCTGTGAAGATTGTCCTTTTTGGAGAAGGCCCAGAGCCTGTGAACAAGGCGAACGCCTGTGAAGATTATCCCTTTTTGGAGAAGGCCTAGAGCCTGTGAAGAAGGCGAACGCCTGTGAAGATTATCCTTTTCGGAGAAGGCCCAGAGCCTGTGAAGAAGGCGAACGCCTGTGAAGATTATCCTTTTTGGAAAAGCTCGGAGCCTGTGAAGAAGGCGAACACCTGTGAAGATTATCCTTTTTGGAAAAGCCTTGGAGCCTGTGAAGAAGACGAATGCCTGTGAAGATTGCCGAGTTTTGGAAAAGGCCCGGAGCCTGTGAAGAGGGCAAATGCCTGTGAAGCTCGTTTCCCTTAAGAAGAAAGGCCCGGAGCCTGTGAAGAAGGCCAATGCCTGTGAAGCTCGCCGCCCGGGACACTCTCACGTAATAATGAGTGGGGCTGTACACGCCCCAGAGTCTTAGGAGTGCCGGCCTCAGGCCCTGGGGCTCCCTCCCACGCCCAGTGGCAGCACTTAGCTCCGCGCTGGTGAGAAGACATCGAAGACTAGATTAGGTGCCGGACGTGGCTTTTTCATTTGCTTTCCGCAGTTGGCTTGTTTGTTCGCAGTTGAAATTTTATTAAAATTATTACCATTCTTGGTTTATGGTTCGTCGATTTTCACTCCCCCGCTTTGATTCTTCTTATGAAAGACCTCGCGAGGGAGGACAGCCGAGCGCCCTCGGGAGAGTTCCTGTTTGAGTCGTTCGAATGTGTCGCGACCTGGCCCGTTACGGGAGCATCCCTCCAGTCCGTGCCCCTTGGGCACCGCGACACACGCACAGGGCCTGGGTCGGTCGCCCCCCACGGCTGGGGCAGGGAACTATCTACGCGCAAACACATAGCTGAAAGGCGCGAAAAACGGAACCAAGGTAACGGTTAACAACAGTAACCCCGAACACGCCCACACGGGGCTCCACGCAGCTATTTTCTTTATGCAGGAAACAAAAGGGAAAAGGGGCAAGCCTGGCGCGGCTCGCCTTACACCGAACTGCAGAGGAGGCTCGGGCTGCCTCCGGAGCTCAAGCAGACTACTTCTCGCGCTTCACCGGGGCGCGACGGCGGGCGAACGTACTGCCGCCTCCCAAGCAGGCGCGACGGCGAGGGGGCTGACTGCGGCCACCGCTGGAAGAGTCGCTTGAAGAGGAGTCGATGAAGCCTGGGGAACCCCGAGCACCGCCAACCACGCGAGCGCTGTCTCCTCCGTCGTCATCGGGGCTGGGTCCCCGGCCGCGGTCGTCGTCCTCAGGGCAACACCCTGCGCGGCGACCATCTTCCCCAAACACCCTCACGTAGAGGGTGGCATCGCCGTCAAACCTAAAGTGCAGGGTGCACCGGCGCTCCAGGCCGCGAGCACGGGCGAACGCCTGCCAGCAACGAGTCAAGGCCAAGCCCCCAGCGGCGGAGACCTCCAGTGCAGCCCACGAGGACCAGCTGCAGCAGCCATCCGCCTGAAGCCAGAGGCCGCCTGGGGCACCGGCCGGGAGCTCACCAAGGAGGAAGCGAGGAAGTTGGAGCCGGGCGCTAGTCGGCTCCGCCGACCATACGACGAACTCCGGCAGCACCTCAGCCGCGCGAAAGCGCGGCCTAGGGGAGCGGGCGATCAGAGCATGTCCCCCGGCCGCAGCAGCTTGCCTGCCGCCATGCTGGGAACCATCCCCGCGACCGCGGGACGCTCCCAGGGCAGTCACGGGATGCTTCCGGGGGCGCCCTCGACCACGCTTGGGCGGGGGAGAGGCAGGCTCAACCTGGCGGGCCTTCCCTTTCTCTACAGTCGAGAAGCTCCTCGACGGAGCCATGGAGAAGAAGGAGAAGCAAGGAGAGATGGACTGGGAGGGCACGCGCAGTGCCGTACTTATAGCCGGCGAAGGCCAACCGTCGGCTTCCACGATCGCAGGTAATCATGACACGATCTGCATGCAGGGACTTGTCCAATCCGCGCGACCACCGAGGCGTCGTGGGGAAGTGGAGACGCCCACGTCCAATCAACCGCCACGCGGCGCCCAAGGCCGCAGGCTGAAGGGGCCCGCGGTGCTTCGCCCTTGCCCTTTCGCCTCTCGGCACGGCCAAGTCCGGGCGCGCCTTGGGCCCAGGGGCTACTGTCGGCGTTCTGGGAACGGGGGTCCCCAGACTTGTCTGCCTGCGGCCTGCGGCGTGGCTTAAAGGAGGTCCAGTACGGCCCATCTTCATCAACACGAGACTCGTGTAACGCCCTCGATGCGGCTATATCTCCTACGTGTCGAAGCACGACTTAGAGGCATAACCGCATTGAAAGCAATGTCGCAAGTGAGGTAATCTTCACACAACCCATGTAATACATAAGGGAAAGAGATACATAGTTGGCTTACAATCGCCACTTCACACAATACAAGAGTAAAGCACTACATCAAACAGATACAATCAAGGTCTGACTACGGAACCAAAATAAAAGAAGACTACCCCAAATGCTACACAGATCCCCGATCGTCCCGACTGGGCTCCAATACTGATCAACTGAAACGAAACAACACAATGAACAAGATCTTCATCGAGCTCCTCCTTGAGCTCGGGTGCGTCACCTGCACGGTTTCATCGTCACCTGCAAACTGGTTTTGGAAGTATCTGTGAGTCACGGGGACTCAGCTGTCTCACACCCGCGAGATCAAGACTATTTAAGCTTATAGGTAGGGTAAAAGGTATGAGGTAGAGCTGCAGCAAGCGACTAGCATATCTGGTGGCTAACATACGCAAATGAGAGCGAGAAGAGAAGGCAAAGCACGGTCGATGAACTATGATCAAGAAGTGATCCTAGAACAACCTACGTCAAGCATAACTCCAACATCGTGTTCACTTCCCGGACTCCGCCGAGAAGAGACCATCACGGTTACACACGCTGTTGGTGTATTTTAATTAAGATCAACTTCGGGTTTTCTACAACCGGACATTAACAAATTCCCATCTGCCACATAACCGCGGGCACGGCTTTCGAAAGTTCAAACCCTGCAGGGGTGTCCCAACTTAGCCCATGATAACCTCTCGCGATCAACGAAGGATATTCCTTCTCCCCGGGAAGACCCGATCAGTCTCGGAATCCCGGGTACAAGACATTTCGACAGTAATAAAACAAGTCCAACAAAACCGCCCGATGCGCCGACATCCTGATAGGAGCTGCACATATCTCGTTCTCAGGGCAACACTGGATGAACACTACGTACGGCAACCGACGATACCCCAAGTTGCCCCGGGGCGGCACCGCAAGTGGCTCTAGTTTGGACCAACACTTAGACAAGCATTGGCCCGGGGGGGCTAATAAAGATGACCCTCGGGTTACCTACTCCCAAGGGAAAGGTATAGGTGGTAGGCAAATGGAAAAACCAATGTTGGGCCTTGCTGGAAAAGTCTTATTCAAAGCGAACTATCAAGGGGGTCCCATAAATCACCCGACCGCGTTAGGGACGCAAAATCCGGGAACATAACACCGATATGACGGAAACTAAGGCGGCAAGAGTGGAACAAAACACCAGGCATAAGGCCGAGCCTTCCACCCTTTACCAAGTATATAGATGCATTAATAATATAAGAGATATTGTGATATCCCAACAAGTAAACATGTTCCAAACAAGGAACAACATCTCCATGTTCCAACAAGGAACAAACTTCATCTTCACCTGCAACTAACAACGCTATAAGAGGGACTGAGTAAAAGCGGTAACATAGCCAAACAACGGTTTGCTAGGACAAGGTGGGTTAGAGGCTTGGTTTAACAATATGGGAGGCATGATAAGCAAGTGGTAGGTATCGCAGCATAGGCATAGCAAAAGAGCGAGCAACTAGCAAGCAAAGATAGAAGTGATTTCGAGGGTATGGTCATCTTGCCTGCAAGGTTCTCAGAGTTGTCGAAAGCTTGGTCCTCGTAAGCGTTCTCAACAGGTACCTCGGTCACGTACTCGTCTCCCGGCTCTACCCAAAACAAGATCATGAGCAAAGGAACAACTATCAACCACGATGCAATGCACAAACAACATGATGCAAAACATGGCATGATATGCGAGATGTGACATGCAATGCATATGCGTGCTACGGAAGGAAAAGATGAACAAGGCATAATCTTGGCAAACCAAGTATGCCACTGGAAAGGTGAGGTGATTTCTGTTGAAATCGATATAAAGATCACCGGAATCAGGTGCACGGTTTGCAAATGACAAGCAAAACAAGAATGACAAGATTCTGCCATTAACAGCATGATGCTACTTAGCAAGCAACAAGAAATTAAGCTACTGCACTCAAACGGACCAACAAAGCATATGAAAGTGATCTACTCAAGATGCTTGACAAAAGATGAACACTGAGCTACAGCTAAATCACACCAAAACAGGTTCAAACAAGCATGGCAAAAGAGCAAAATATATCAGCTTCACACACTTAATGAAAATACTATCATGCCAGAAATTAACATCAGGATGACATGTTTAGAGCAAGGAAACAACATGCTAAAGGAACACAATATAGCAAAGCAAGGCATGGCATGAATCTACTCAAAGCATATACCAAAAGTCCCTTACTGACCATAAGCCAAAAAGTACCAGAAAATATAATAACACCCATGTCAATTAAGCAAGTTTCATTACAGGTTTCAGACTTGGCAGAAAACTGGACATGTCAAAACAGATAACAAGTAGGCATGTTTACGATCTTGACGCACTAACTACAAAGCATTGCATGATAAACTAAGCATACATACATCAACAAGACATGGCATGGAAGCTAATCATGGGAAGAACAACATCATAGCAGGCACGGATCAACTACAACACGCTTGGCAAAATCGAATAACATGTAAACAATCTGCCAGTAACATATTATAGCAAAAATAGAGCTCGATTGACCCAAGCTATGGCACTCCATAATTACAAACAAAGGCATGGCTGGATAGAGAAAATCCATATGTTCAAAACACCCTTACTGATCATGCTCAAAAGAGGCATAGATCTCTCTGAAACAACATGAACACATAGCATAAAAATAACAGCAGGACATGACTTGGTGAAATTACTAAGTCTCTGAAATCAGCAACAATAAGTACCCTAGTTTGCATGCTTGTGCTAGTCACCACATAGATCACAAAAATACATGGCATAAACCTTTGGAAAGATGGCATGGCATATTACGAAACACATGTAGGACTCAAGTTCATAGGATGCACTCCTCAATCATGGCAAAAATGACAAAAGTGCATGTACTAAAAATAATCTGGAACTAACATCACATAGCCCTCTTCAAACAGTATTTCGGGCATCAAGATGAGCTCAAATGAAAATGATGCAATGGGATGAAATGATGTACTCAGCGAGGCAAACAATCTGATATGCTACACGCCCAAAACGGAGCCACAGTTGCAGAGTTATGATGCGATGAACATGCAACAATTTACTGACATGAAAAATGACTTAGACGATTTCGGGGCTCGGGGAAAGTCAACCTTGCACGGAAATCGAGGCACGCCGAAGTTTCGCCGGAGATGGAGGAAGGGGCGGCCGGCGGGGGTTGAGGACGCCGGGGAGACGCCGGATCCGGCCGGATCTGGCCGGAGTTGGCCGGAGTTGGCCGGATCCGGGCGATGGCGAGGCGATGGAGCGGGGCGACGGTCGGAGGCGCGGGCAGCGGCGACCATGGCGCGGAAGGCGGCGGCGAAGGGCGCCGGCGCCGGCGGCGAAGGGCGCCGGCGCCGGCGACGGGAGGCGCGCGGCGCGGGCGCTGGCGCTTGGCGGCGCTCGGGTAGAGCGGGGCGCGCGCGGGAGGAGGTCAGCGGCGGCGGGCGGCGCGGCGCAGGGAGGGCGCGGCGGGGGCGATGGCCGGCGCAAGCGGGCGAGCTCGCCGGCGGCGGAGGTCCGGGCGGGGAGGCGCGGGGCGGCGCGGCCCAACTGCGGCCTGGGGCGGGCCGGCCTCGGGCCCCGGCGGGCTTCGGCGGCGATGCGCGGTGGGCCGGGCCACGTGGCGCGCGGGGATTGGATGCGGGCGGCGGCGCTGGTGACATGTCGCCCCGGGATTGGTCCGGGCGACGTGGCGGCGGGGTGGACGCATCCGCCGGCGAAACGGACATGTCCGGCGGCGCGAGGGGAGCGGGGCTAGGGTTCATCTGCCCGAAAATCCGGGGAGAGACACATATTTATAGGTAGGAGGAGGTGGGAGTGTCCAAATGAGGTGCGTTTTTCGCCCACACGATCGTGATCGAACGACCGAGAGGATGGAGGGGGTTTAGGTGGGTTTTGGGCCACTTTGGAGGGGTGTTGGGCTGCAAAGAGAAGGAAGCTTTCGCGGTTACCCGGTTAACCGATGGAGTATCAAACGACCTCCGAATGACCCGAAACTTGACAGGCAGTCTACCGGTGCTATATCAAGGCCGCTTGACAAACCTCGGTCCATTCCGAGAAGTTTTAACACCCGCACAAGAAAATAGGTAAGAGGGGACGCCGGAGGACGTCGGAGCGCCGGATTGCAAAACGGACAACGGGGAAAATTGTAACGCCCTCGATGCGGCTATATCTCCCACATGTCGAAGCACGACTTAGAGGCATAACCGCATTGAAAGCAATGTCGCAAGTGAGGTAATCTTCAGACAACCCATGTAATACATAAGGGAAAGAGATACATAGTTGGCTTACAATCGCCACTTGACACAATTACATGAGTAAAGCAATACATCATACAAATACAATCAACGTCCGACTACAGAACCAAAATAAAAGAAGAACCCCAAAAGCGACAAAGGTCCCCGATTGACCCCAACTGGGCTCCACTACTGATCGACTGAAACGAAACAACACAATGAACAAGATCTTCATCGAGCTCCTCCTTGAGCTCGGGTGCGTCACCTGCACGGTTTCATCGGCACCGGCAAACTGGTTTTGGAAGTATCTGTGAGTCACGGGGACTCAGCAATCTCACACCCGCGAGATCAAGACTATTTAAGCTTATAGGAAGGGTAAAGGTATGAGGTGGAGCTGCAGCAAGCGACTTGCATATATGGTGGCTAACATACACAAATGAGAGCGAGAAGAGAAGGCAAAAGCACGATCGAACCACTATGATCAAGAAGTGATCCTGAAACTACTTACGTCAAGCATAACTCCAACACTGTGTTCACTTCCCGGACTCCGCCGAGAAGAGACCATCACGGTTACACACGCGGTTGATGTATTTTAATTAAGATCAACTTTGGGTTTTCTACAACCGGACATTAACAAATTCCCATCTGCCACATAACCGCGGGCACGGCTTTCGAAAGTTCAAACCCTGCAGGGGTGTCCCAACTTAGCCCATGATAAGCTCTCGCGATCAACGAAGGATATTCCTTCTCCCCGGGAAGACCCGATCAGTCTCGGAATCCCGGCTACAAGACATTTCGACAGTAATAAAACAAGTCCAGTAAAGCCGCCCGGATGTGCCGACAAATCCTGATAGGAGCTGCACATATCTCGGTCTCAGGGCACACCGGATTGTCCAAACTTCCGGTAGGCGAACCCAGAGTTGCCCCTGGTGGCCACCGGCGGCTGACGGTTTGGACCAGCACTCACGACGAGCACTGGCCCGGGGGGGGGGGGCTAAAATAAGATGACCCTCGAGAGCGCGACTCCCAAGGGAAAAAGGGCTAGGTGAGGCAAATGGAAAACCAATGTTGGGCCTTGCTGGAAGAGTCTTATTCAAAGCGAACTGTCAAGGAGGTCCCATAAATCACCCGACCACGTTAGGGACGCAAAATCCCGGAACATAATACCGATATGACGGAAACTAGGGCGGCAAGAGTGGAACAAAACACCAGGCATAAGGCCGAGCCTTCCACCCTTTACCAAGTATATATATGCATTAATTAAATAAGATATATTGTGATATGCCAACAAGTAACCATGTTCCAACAAGGAACAACATCTCCATGTTCCAACAAGGAACAAAGTTCATCTTTACCTGCAACTAACAACGCTATAAGAGGGGTTGAGCAAAGCGGTAACATAACCAAACAACGGTTTGCTAGGACAAGGTGGGTTAGAGGCTTGGTTTGACAATATGGGAGGCATGATAAGCAAGTGGTAGGTATGGCAGCAAAGGCATAGCAAAAGAGCGAGCAACTAGCAAGCAAAGATAGAAGTGAATTAGAGGGTATGGTCATCTTGCCTGAAATCCCGCAAGGAAGAAGAACGAGTCCATGAAGAAGACAAACGAACGTAGTCGAACGAATCCTCACAACTCCGGAACGAAAACCGAAGCTAACGAGAGAAGCAACCCGGAAACAAACAAACAACATAGTAAACAACCAACACATAAACATGGCATGATGCACAAACAAGAATGATGCATGTCCGGTTTAACTATGTAGGGCATGGCAAAATGCAACAAACAATGACATGGCAAGAGGTGAAGCGCAACACGCAAGCGAATGACATGGCAACGACAACAAATAACTGGAAGACATCTGGCGCATCGGTCTCGGGGCGTCACAACACTCCACCACTACGAGAGGATCTCGTCCCGAGATCTAGGATGGCACCGGAGAGAAACGGAAGAGGAAGAGAAGAGGTAAAACTAAGTTGCTTCTTTGACAAACAAGTGAAACCATGAACCTTGAGATGTTGGACAACTTGAAAGAAAGAATACAATGAAGGTGAACAAAGTTTAAAACACTCCGATAGAAAAGAGGAACAAGAAACATTACGAGAACCTTGTAGGTTGAAAGACATGAAACCAGAGCTTAACGAACCAAAGAGTATATGAAACCACACCGGTATAACGTGATAGCCAAAGAACAAGAATGATAGAATTTGGACAGCACTCCGGTATAAAAGAGAAGAAAACTTGATAAGATGAATTGATATTGAAGAGATGATACAACACTCCGGTTGGAAATGGAAGGAAATAGAATTTGAACTTGGCAAAATGAACGCACTTGGATGAGACTCCGGTTAAAAGAGGAATGATAGACACAACACTCCGGTTAAATGGATAAGCATGAAAAGAACACGACCTTGACAAAACAAGAAGATGGGTCGAAGAGAGCAACATCACAATGCCTCTGGAAGAAAATAATAGAAGCTAGATTGTTGGGATAAAGGAACGGAGAAAAAAATGACAACTTCTGCCACAAATGAGCTTGGAAAGCACCCTTTCAAGAAGGTTAGAACGGAGTTGTTGGAAAACCAACAACGAAAAGATAAGATCCGCGAGGGCTTATTGAGACATATCAAAACTTGAGGTGAACTTCTGCCACTAACCAAAACAATTGTTTGCTTGAGATCAACGAAGAGATGAAAACTTGTTCCAGCAAGAGGATAAAGAGCAAGCTTGGGTCATTGAGAAGCACCACAATAAGCAACATTCCTTAGGGAAGGATTTAGGTGAAATCTGACACAAGATGACTCCAACGGAGAGATAGATTGGTTGAAAAGATCTCTTGAACGAAGAGAAAATGATGGATTTAAATATCTCATTCTTAACAATATGTGAATCATGAGACATGAAGAGAAATTGTCAAGAATGACATGACACCACATCAAAAGATAAGGTAGAAAGAATTGCACTTCAGAATGCAGGAAGAAGAATATTTGAGCTCTTCCAAGAAGAATCTTGAAGAACGCTTCGAGAATGAATTAAATCCTTGATGAACCATCATGAAGAAACTCCATGAAGAACTCCGGTAATAAAAGGAAGACAGAAAGAAAGAGAAGTTGAACACAAGGTGAAGCCTTGCGATGATTAGATGGATCTCCGTGGTGATATAATTGCGAGAGCTTGGAACTCCGAGGAAGACAAGATGAAACAATTGAAATCAAGAATTTTGATGAATCTCCGGAATAAGGAATTAATCACTTGGATGAAACAAGAACAAGAATTGTGTTATGCGTATCCTTTACCAATTTAAATTGATGACAAGCAATGGACTTGGCATACCACTTATTCTCGTAGACAGGATCAAGAGAGATATAGCACAAACTTGGGAATGTCTTCAACGAACCACCGGTAGGATTGAAACAACGATTAAATTGATATGATAACAAAGAAAGAGAACTCTTGAACGAACCACCGTAAGAATAGGGAATGAAAGTAGCAAAGGCACAATTCACCGAGAAGAATTGGAAAATGAATAAGATACTTGAGGGTATTTAGATACATGAGAACAAAGAGATCAAGAGCTGACTATAGGATACTTGAATGATGCACCGGTAAGATTTGGAGAACGAGAGCTGAAAGCTTGAATGAATAATTCTGAGATGATGGGCTCCGGAGAATCAAACTGAAAAGACTCCTGAAATGCTCCGGATGGGTGAAAAGAATTCTCACAATCGAAATAGTTATGAGAGGGTGGCATCAAGCTAGAACCATGAATCTTGAAGAGAATGGAGCAAGATTTAAGAGAAACTCTTCTTCGGTCTTTAAAAGTTGAGAATGACGATGAGAAACACCACAATGAATAGTTGAGATACTCCGGAATGAAAATTAGAAAGGGTGAACCAACGATGAAAAGAATTTGAAAGATCTTGGAGAAAGACATAACTGATGAAAATTCATTCTTACATCAAACTTCGAAAAGAATTTGGGAAAAGCTTCGGGCAAATTAGAAGAGTCAGGTAAGATCCTGGGAAAAGACCTGTGGGTTAGGGCCTAGTGAAAAGAACCACCGTTGAACGATTGCTTGAAAAGAGAGATTGCACCCTCAAAAGAAATTGAGTGAATTGAGAATGGAAACTTGAATCTTCTGAGATATCTTCAGCACTCCAAATGACATGAATAGCAAGAGGTGAATGATTACTTGGTGCACCGAAATTGGAAAGCATTGTGAAAAGAGGAAAAGGGATAAGATCACACCAAAATCTTGAATTAAATCCACCGAAGAAGAAAGAAAAAAAAGAATGAAGAATGATAAACTTGAAGCTCCATTATTATCTTCATGGGGAATCACCGGATAAGAACATTGAAAGAAAAGAATGAAGAGACTTCTCACAAATAAAAGGATACATGATCGAGAAATCTGAGTCCTTAAAGAAAAAGGGTGGGAGGGCGGGAAAACAAAGGCCACTTGGGTCGGATGAAATGAACACCGTTGAGAAAAAACTAAGGGATGATCTTGCGAATGTTGCAATGATCGGATCCACTTGAAGAGAAGCACGCCGATTGGAAAAGAATTAACATGACAACCTCGGAGATCAAGAAGGATTAGTATTTCCATAGAAATATGAGAACACCGTTTAGAAAAGGTATGGAATCCACACTTGGCATTGAAGCAACTCGACTACCACAAAATAAAACAAAAACAAAGGATTTGGCTTGCAGAATAAGTCGGAAACAAATACAGATGATAGAGATTTACCCAATCCCATATCACGCATCTGTCGGAAAGATATTTTAGGAGCTACTTGAATTCCCACCTATAAACTTCCGAAACTTTCTAGTTATGCAATCAGGTGTTGGGGATACAGGGGACACAAAATATATCACCCGAACTAACAATACCTAGATCGAGCTGTATCCATCCTTCAACACATAACCAAGAAGCCTTCAGAAATCGTTTACCTCAACCTTCGAAAAGCATCCGTTATACGAGTTATGGCAATACTCCCGCACTCGCCTCAGTACTAGGCTATCAGGGTTATCTCACCAACAACTGTACAAAAGAGATTTTCGATGTCGGCGTACTAAACTCAGGTATTCCAGAACTGCAACGATAAAATTATGACGACAACACCTCGGAGCTCAACTCCCCGGGACACCTCCACTAAACCCCTGCTGACAGGAGGCACCAAGACAATGTTGTCATCACAAAACCATCGGAACTATTCTAAGATACCCGCGTGATCCTAGAATTTTTTTTAGTAAAATTTGAGAAGAGAAGAGTCAAAACTCTACGCCAGGATGCCTTACCAGAGCGATGAGGAGAGTGGGAAGTAAAAAGAATTCCTAAACTCTCCGATATATAATTCCTAAATGACTCAAAACATTTTTTATAGACACAACTCGGCCGCTAAAACGATCAATCAGTGGGGGCTCCTAAGGTCGGGGAAGTCTCTGATTACCAACTTGCGACATTGCTTTCAATGCGGTTATGCCTCTAAGTCGTGCTTCGACACGTGGGAGATATAGCCGCATCGAGGGCGTTACAAAAATGCTCGGATGCATGAGACGAACACGTATGCAAATGCGATGCACATGATGACACAAAAAGAAATGCAGATGATGACATGGCAAAGTGCAACACGCAAGCACATGACATGGCAAGGACGGCAAATAACTCGCGGACACCTGGCGCATCGAATCCGGGGCGTTACAACTAGAGACCCTTGCGAGGGGCCAAGCCTCGCGGGGCGGACGACACGGAGCTTCCTCAGGCGCGGCCTCACCAGGCTGGCTCACGAGGAGGCGGAGAGATCAAGGCGGGGTACCTCACGAGGTGCCCATCACGCAAGCCATGACGACCGAAGGTGCCAGGCGGGCGCCAGCCCGCGCAGTGTCTCCCTTTCCTCTTTGGTGCAAAGGGGGCAAGAGCAGGTGAGAGGATCAAGCAAAGGCATCCATTTCGGTGCAACAAGACCAAGACCAGTCCAACGGTGGGAAGGAGGTCATCGTGGAGCCCAGAACGGTGTCACCACAGAGCCTTTGGCAGGCGAGGACCAACTTTAGTCAGGATAAGTGTACCAGATGTTCCCCTTCAAAATGGCCAATTGTTGGCGCCCTTCCCGCTCAATATTTGGGAAGAGGCCCAGGGCCTTTCCCTATAAATAGGACTAGCCACCCCCAGGGTAAGGGAAGGAGATCATCAGATCATCAAGCAACAAAGAGAGAGAGAGAGAGAGAGAGAGAGAGAGAGAGAGAAGGGCGGCTGAACTCCTCCTAGCAGTTCATCGTCCTTGCTAAGGGCAGACCCTCGCGAGGCTGTTCTTCTTTGTACTGTTCATCTTCATCATCCCAAGAGGCAATCCTCCCACCACAAACTAGAGTAGGGTATTACACCACAATGGTGGCCGAACTAGTATAAACCTTGTGTCTCTTGTGCTGTTCTTTCTGTAGTTTAGATCTTTGTGAGACGGAGAGGTAGAGGGCGAAGCCTCCGTGCGCACCCCAGATTTCGAACCTCAAGGGTCTGCCGAAACCCGAAATCCGACACTACGTGACAAGTTAGGCTCCTGAGTCGTGATGCTCAGGAGTCCCCCTTGGCGCACGAACAACAAGTAGGGAGGTGTGATGTGGGTGGATCTTCCGTTCTACGTCTGTAGAGCCCGACCCCGGGTGTACCTCACCCAGCGCTAGCCTTTAGGAACTAGGGAGTGAGGGGCTACGGGACCAGTTAGGCTCCTGAGTCGCGATGCTCAGGAGTTCCCCTTGACGCGCGAACAACAAATTGTAGGTGGTTGTGCCTTTCTACGTCTGCAGAGCCTGGCCCCGCGCGTACCTCACCCAGTGCTAGCCTTTCGGAACTAGGGAGTGAGGGGCTACGGGACCAGTTAGGCCCCTGAGTCGTGATGCTTAGGGGTCCCCCTCGACGCTCAAACGGCCTTCATACCTTGGATCCGCTCGGGGAGAGACGCGTGATGAACCAAGCCCGAGGGGCCTGGCTGGGTGGCGTACGTCTGGGCGTGACCCAGGCGCAGCCCCCGTGCCTAGCCCCCTCGTGCGGCACTTCCGAGGGGAGGCGTTGCGATGAGGCCAGACACTAAGCTCTGGGCTCCCTGAGGTTGATGCGGCCCGGGGGCCACCCTCAGTTGTTTATCACCAACGCGGAGCATAGCGCTTCCGTATGTGTACGGGCATAGCCGCTCCTCGACAGTGTCGTCAGCCAGCGCGGAGCATGGTGCTTCCACTGGTACGTGGGAGGGGGCTCCCCTCCAGGAGGAGCCCATGGGGTGTGTACAGCCCCGCCCTAACACGTGGCCGGCACGGTAGGGCTAGGTGAGGTGTATCTGGGCACCCGTGAGCCCGCGGGGGACTCACGGGGCCTTACCTCTAGGCGGGTTGCGCATGGCACTGAGCCTTATCTTGTGATGTGTTCCTACAAATTTGGTTAGATGCCGGCACTCTACGTCCTCGGGTCCCGGCCCTCGAGCTTGTCTCAGCCGTCGCTGGTATGCCAGGTCGCGATGCCCTGGACAAGGCTAGAGGGTGAGGGCTGAGAGCCAGTAAGAGCCCTGAGTCGCGATGCTCAGGCACCCCCCTTTAACGTGCAAGTGGTCGACATGGAGAAGAAGAGGTGCCGTGGACAGGCATCAAGTAATCAAGCATGATGGGCGAATGCATAACTTGAAATAACGCAAAGGAGATACATGCCGCTGGGCTTGGCCCGAGCGACTTGGGGATGATGCAGCTCGAGGGGCGCCCCCAACAAAGCAAGCTAACAACATGAAATAAAAGGGATACACGCCACAGGGACGGACCCACGCGGCCTGGGAATAATGCAGCTCTGGGTGAGCGCTCCCAGCTGGAAACGAAACTCGAAAGACATCACCTGAAGATGTCGAGGACGAAGTGGTGTTGGTGCAGCAGAGTCGCTGGGCTGCGGAAGTCGATCCTCACGAGCCCCCAGGCCCAGGGGCCTCGGGAGGCTCCAGAGGCACTGGTGGCTCCTCGCGAATCATCTCCATCTCCGCCAAGGCTGCGGAACGCCTGTCTTCCTAAGCCTCCACGATGCCCCTCATGAGGCGCTGGTACGTAGCAGCCGCGCCCGGCAAGCCGTAAGGCATGCGAACGTAGCTGTGGGGCGGACCTTCACAACGCCCCACTTGCGAGGGCCAGAGGCGCTCCATCGTGGCGACCTGATTGAGCCCTGGTACGTCGATGCAGACACGCAGCCCACCATCCTCGCCTGGATGGGGAGCCACAGCCGGTAGACGGCGGCAACCTCTCATGATTCTTGACTCTTGTAGTTCTTGAACGGCCTTGTTGACGAACTCCTGTTGGTCTGACCTTCCTTGCTTTGCTCCTTCTTGAGGGAAGCGTGCTTCGAAACACGCCTCCACGTGGTGCCCAAGCGCCTCCCTCGTGACCTCGGCCAGGTCGGTGGCCCTCCAAGGGAGAGCCCCCAAGCCCTGCCTGAGGAGGGTGCCAGGCGCGCTTGCCTATGCGACGAAAGGAGATTCCCCTTGGGCAGATGCGGGCCCTGAGGGGCCCGCCTCCTGAGTGGTTGGTCTATACGATGCCTTCTTCTTCTTGGGGGTGGTCTCGGGAAGCCTCTTGCTTCCGTGATCCGGGTCTTCCAGTGACACGGCCTGAAAGGCTCGCTCCAGGGAACACACTGCATCCTTCTCTTCACATGGCACCGTGATGACTCCGCCACTTCCTGGCATCTTGAGGACGTTGTAGCCATGGTGAGTCACAGCCATGAACTTGGCCAGCGCCGGGTACCCGAGGATGGCGTTGTACGACAGCTGATGTGGGCGACGTCGAAGTCGATGAGCTCGGTGCGGTAGTTGTTGCGTGCCCCGAAGGTGACGGGGAGGCGGACCTGCCCAATCGGGACCGTGGAGCCGTCGGTGACTCCAGAGAAAGGCTTGGTTGGCTGAAGCTGGTCATAGGGCACCTGGAGATTGTTGAATGTTTTCACGGACAGGACGTTGAGACCTGCCCCACCATCGATGAGGGTCCTGGTGACCAGTACGTTGCTGATGACTGGGGAGCAAAGCATCGGGAGGACTCCGGCTATGGCCGCGCACTTGAGCTGATCCGCTAAGCTGAACGTGATGGCACACGCCGACCACCTAAGAGGACGCGTTGCTTCGAGCTTGGGGAGGACTGCATTCACTTCGCGAGCAAACTGCTTGAAGATGCGTTGGGAGGCTGGGGCTTGAGCTCCGCCCAGGATGCAGGCGATCGCGCATGGCTCCTGGAAGCCCCCAGCCCCCTCGTCTTGATGGCGGTCCTCGTTCCTCCTTGGCTGAGGCGGCAGTGGAGGGAGGCCTGCGTTGCCTTGTGGGCGATCCTCACGAGGCTGATCCCGCCAGTCCCCCTCGCGAGGCAGGTCCCGCTAGCGGTCCTCGCGAGGTTGATCACGCCACCCTTGGCGCGGGCCGCGGTCTTCCCAGCGTCCTGCGTTTCTTCCTCCTCCTCGGCCGCAGCCCCAGTCAGCACGGTCAGGACGACGGCCGATCCTTCCTTCTCGCACGACGTGTAGTTCCTGGCATTCTTTGGTGTTGTGGGCGTGGAGGTCGTGGTACACACAGTACCGGCTGCCCCTGGAGGATTCAGGCAGATCCTTGCCCCGCGAGCACGGCAGCCCCCTTGCGCTTCACGTCCTTGGCCTTGGGCTTCTTCTCTTCTGGGGCCGCGGCAGGCAGCTCGAGGAGGAAGAGACGTCCTTCCTCAGCCCTGGCGCACTTGGTCGCCAAGTTGAACAGCTCCAGGGAGGTTCAGAGGTCTTCATGCATCACCAGCTCCTCCTTCATCTTGACGTCACGCACACCGTCGGAGAAGGCTGAGATGATGGCCTCCTCGGACACCTTGGGGATCTTGAGGCGCGCACTGTTGAAGCGCTGGATGTACTGTTGCAGGGTCTCTCCGGGTTGTTGCTTGATGCGGCGCATGTCGCTCATGGCCGGTAGCCGGTCGCGAGTACCTTGGAAGTTGGCGATGAAGCGGGTGCGCAACTGGTCCCAGGAAGAGATTGTTCCTGGAGCCAGATTTAGGAGCAAGGTGCGAGCTCCTTCCTTGAGCGTTGTCGGCGTTCTGGGAACGGGGGTCCCCAGACTTGCCTGCCTGTGGCCTGCGGCGTGGCTCGAAGGGTGCCCAACACGGCCCATCTTCATCAACACAAGACCCAAGACTCTCGCGAGGGGCCGAACCTCGCGGGGCGGACGACACGTTGCTTCCTCAGGCGCGGCCTCATCAGGCTGGCTCACGAGTAGGCGGAGAGATCAAGGCGGGGTACCTCACGAGGTGCCCATGACGCAAGCCATGACGACCGAAGGCGCCAGGCGGGCGCCAGCCCGCGAAGTGTCCTCCCTTTCCTCTTTGGTGCAAAGGGAGCAAGCGCGGGTGAGAGGATCAAGCAAAGGCATCCATTTCGGTGCAACAAGACCAAGACCAGTCCAACGGTGGGAAGGAGGTCATCGTGGAGCCCAGAACGGCGTCACCATAGGGCCTTTGGCACGCGAGGACCAACTTTAGTCAGGATAAGTGTACCAGATGTTCCCCTTTAAATTGGCCAATTGTTGGCGCCCTTCCCGCTGAATATTTGGGAAGAGGCCCAGGGACTTTGCCTATAAATAGGACTAGCCACCCTCATGGTAGAGAGGTGAGTACGTAGAGCAGAGAATCAGAGAGAGAGAGAGAGTGAGAGAGAGAGAGAGAGAAGGGCGACTGAACTCCTCCTAGCAGTTCATCCCCCTAGCCAAGAACAAACCCTCGCGAGGCTGTTCTACCTTGTAGTATTCATCATCACCAGCCCAAGAGGCAATCCACCACACCACACTGGAGTAGGGTATTACACCACACTGGTGGCCTGAACTAGTATAAACTCTGTGTCTCTTGTGTTGTTCTTTTGGTAGTTTAGATCTTTGCGAGACGGAGTGGTAGAAGGCACAATCTCAACGCGCACCCCAGAGTTTGAACCTTAAGGGTCTGCTGGAACCCGAAATCCAACATTTGGCGCGCCAGGTAGTGGTGCGCCGGAATTTGTCTTCCACCACTCCGCTCTCCGCCAACCGCCACATTCATGTCTGAAGCTCGTCGGGCCCGCGCCGAGCGTCGGGCCGCCATCCCTTCCCGCACCGCCCAGACGACTCCCGTTGGTGGGCGTCCTCGTCGTTCCCCGTCGCCCGTCGTCAACGCCGCCACCGTCCCGGCGGGGAACGAGCAGCAAGCGCTACCCCGGCATCTGCCTGTGCGACGAGGCGACAACACCACTACATCAACACCTCCGGTCGTCGCAGCCCTCCTGGGCGGCTCGCAGGCGCCGCCCACAAGTCTCCACGTGAAGCCGTTTGTCCGCCGGATCAGCGCCGTTTCCGCACGGCAGGGGGCTCCCTCGGGCCAGGTGGCGCACGAGGTCGGTCTGACCATCAGCTCGGAGGACCACCCCGCCAACTTGGCCGGCTCGGGCGTGCTCCCCATGTTGTGCACCCCCACCATGTGCCAGGTAGCCATCACCAGAACCCTCGTCGACGGCGGCGCGGGCCTCAGCGTGCTCTCGGTCGAGACCTTCAATATCCTCTGCATACCCCTGGAACGGCTGCAACCCAGTCGGTCTTTCTCGGGCGTCAGGGGCGGGTCATCCAGCTCCTTGGGACAGATCCGGCTCCCAGTAACCTTTGGCACCTACGACAACTTCCGCGCGGAGATGGTCGACTTCGACATCGCCCCCATCGGCCTCCCTTACAACGCCATCCTTGGTTACCCAGCACTGGCCCAGTTCATGGCCGCCACGCACCCCGGCGTATAACCTCATGAAGTTGCCCGGAAGCAGCGGTGTCCCCACCGTGCACGGGGACACCGGGGACGCCCTGCGGGTACACAAGCTCGCCTTCAAGACAGCGGCATCGGCACGGCCCGCCGACGCAGGGACCCCCGAGCCCAAGGGGGCTGCGCTGGCCAAGAAGAAGCAGTTGTTCACCCAGGATAAGGCAGAAACCAAGCAGATACCTGTCGACGAGGACGGGTCCTCCAGTGCCACTTTCACCATAGGCGCCAACTTCGAGCCTGAGCAGGAGGAGGCCCTAATCAGGTTCCTCCGCGCAAATAAGAAGGTATTCGCTTGGGAGCCTGATCAGTTGCCAGGGATCCCCTGGAGCGTCATCGAACACCACCTCGACGTGTGCCCAAATGTGCGCCCCGTGAAGCAGAAAGCCAGGCGGCGGTCCGCAGAAAAGCAGGCCTTCATCGTCCAAGAAACCCGCAAGTTAGAGGCCGCAGGCGTCATTCGCGAGGTCCGATACCCAGATTGGTTGGCCAACCCTGTCGTTGTGCCCAAGAAGGGAGGAAAGGAGCGCATGTGTGTCGACTTCACCAACCTCAACAAGGCATGCCCGCAAGATCCGTTCCCGCTCCCCCGCATCAACCAGATCGTCGATTCCACCGCGGAGTGCGACCTGCTATGCTTCCTGGACGCCTTCTCTGTATATCACCAGATCAAGATGGTGGTAGAAGACGTCGAGAAGACCGCCTTCCTAACCCCATGCGGGTTGTACTGCTATACATGCATGCCATTTGGGGTGCGAAACGCAGGGGCAACCTTTCAGCGGCTGATGCACATCACCTTGGGCCCATAGCTCGGGAAGAATGTCGAAGCTTACGTTGACGACATTGTGGTGAAATCTCAGGAGGCCAAGACCCTGATACAAGACCTGGAGGAGACCTTCGCGAGCCTCGGTGCAGTGAACCTGCGGCTGAACCGAGAGAAGTGTCTGTTCGGGGTCCCCTCAGGCAAGCTCTTGGCCTTTCTCGTGTCCCATCAAGGCATCGAGGCTAACCCGGAGAAGATCAAGGCGGTCGAGCACATGAGCCTGCCGGAAACCCTCAGAGAAATGCAGAAGCTCACCGGACGCGTGACCACGCTAGGGCGCTTCATCTCCAAACTGGGGGATTGAGCACTACCTTTCTTCCAGCTAACAAAGAAGAAGGGGCCTTTTGAATGGACTGAAGAGGCAGATAAGGCGTTTCAAGATCTCAAGAGGTACCTAACCAGTCCCCCAGTCATGGTGGCTCCGCGCCCTCGAGAGCCCCTGCTGCTCTACCTCGCTGCCACACCCTACTCTGCCAGCGCAGCCCTAGTGGCGGTTAGGGAGGAGCACCAAATCAGAGCCACATCAGCAGCTCGGGACAAGGCGAAGCAGGAACAAGAAAGGCCCACAGGAGACGTAACCGTGGCTGAGGAAGCTCAGCCGCAGAAGAGTGCACCAGAAGCAGGAGAGGCCACTCGCCTGGACGGTCCACCTCCCGAAGTCATGTCACCTCGCGAGGCGCCCTTGCCTCCGGAGGATGCCACGAACACTGATGCTCTCAGCTTGGTTGAGCATCCAGTCTACTTTGTCACCATGGTGTTACGGGACGAGAGGGCACGGTACCCTATGCCTCAGAAGCTCCTCCTCGCGCTACTGGTGGCCTCGCGCAAGCTGCGTCACTACTTCCAGGGTCACCCCATCAAGGTTGTCTCGCCATACCCCTTGGAGAGAGTGCTCAGGAGCCCCAACTCGGCCGGAAGGGTCGCCGAGTGGAAGATAGAACTGCAGGCGTTCCAACTCGAGTTCAGCACGACCTGGGTCATCAAGGGAGCAGCGTTAGCGAATTTCGTGGCGGAATGGACGGAGGCGCCAGGCCTCAAAGACAATGAGGATCGATCCCTCTCCCCAGGGAGTGAGGCGCCGGAAGGCTGGGTCATGTACTTTGATGGGGCGTTCTCCAGGCACGGCGTTGGGGCTGGTGCGGTGCTGATATCGCCCACTCAGGACAAACTCTACTACGCCGTACAGCTCTGTTTCTAGCAAGGTGAGAAGGTCTCCAACAACATAGCGGAATATGAGGGTCTGATAGCAGGGTTGAAGGCCGCAGCAGCTCTGGGGGTGAAGCACCGCACTGTCAAGGGCGATTCACAGCTCCTTGTCAACTTCTCCAACAAAGTGTACGAGCCGAAGGATGAGCACATGGAGGCCTATCTAGCGGAGGTCCGCAGGATGGAAAAGCAGTTCTGGGGGTTGGAATTGAAGCATGTGCCCCGCGGCACCAATCAGGAAGCCGATGACATCACCGGACGGGCGTCCAGGCGGTTACCTCAGGAGCTTGGCATCTTTGAAGAGCGGCTCTTCAAGCCCTCGGCCCAGCCGTCATTATCAAACACTGCTCAGCCTCGGGAGGAACTCCCCCAGCCGCCTGCCTCAGGGGCCCCGGCCTGCGGCCCTGCCTCAGGGGCACGCCTGCTCGTGACTATGGAACCTCAAGAGGAGTGCTGGATCACGGAACTCCGGAGTTATTTAACGCAAGGGGCCCTACCAGAGAAGGAGCAAGAAGCGGAGCGTGTGGCGCGGCAAGCTACGGCGTACTGCGTCAGGGATGGAGAGCTCTACCGGAAGCAGCCGAACGACGTATCCCTGTGCTGCATTTCCAGGGAGCAAGGAAAGGAACTGCTGGAGGACATACACGGCGAGGACTGTGGGCATCACTCGTCATCAAGGACCCTCGTCGGCAAGGCATTCCGCAGTGGGTTCTATTGGCCCACCGCACTCAACGACGCTGTCGAACTGGTAAAGGCTTGTGAAGCCTGCCAATTTCACGCTAAACAGATCCATCAGCCGGCGGGAGGCCTGCAGACTATACCCCTTTCGTGGCCGTTCGCAGTCTGGGGGCTGGACATTTTGGGCCCGTTCCCTCGGGCGCCAGGGGCTACCGCTACCTCTACGTCGCCATTGACAAATTCACCAAGTGGGCAAAAGTGGAGGCTGTCCGCACCATCCCCGCGGGTTCCGTGGTCAAGTTCATCAGGGGCATCGTGAGCCGGTTCGGGGTGCTGAACCGCATCATCACAGACAACGGTTCGCAGTTCACCAGTAACCTCTTCAAAACGTATTGTGCTAACCTTGGAACGCAGATATGCTACGCTTCGGTGGCGCACCCGCAAAGCAACGGCCAGGTCGAACGAGCCAACGCGGAGGTCCTGAGGGGCCTCCAGACTAGGACATTCAAGAAGAAGCTGGAGGCCTGCGGCAGAGGTTTGTACGACGAGCTCTAGTCAGTGTTGTGGTCCATCCACACGACCGCGACCAAGCCGACTGAGGAGACCCCGTTCTTCCTGGTCTATGGAGCCGAAGCAGTCCTCCCTCACGAGGTCAGACATCGCTCCGCGCGGGTCCTAGCGTTCGATGAGGCGCAGCAGGACGCCATGCGGGGGATGGACCTCGTGCTGGGGGAGGAACGCCGTCGAGAAGCCGCGTTGCGAGCGGCGAGGTACCAACAGGCGCTACGACGATATCACTGCCGCAACATCCGCCCCAGGACTCTCGAGGTAGGAGACCTCGTGCTCAGGCAGGTCCTCTCCAGGGAGGGGCTGCACAAGCTCTCTCCCATGTGGGAGGGCCCGTTCAAGGTTGCTCATGTTTCCAGGCCAGGCTCCGTGCGCTTGGAGACTCAGGAGGGGGAGCCGATCCAGAACGCATGGAACATCCAGCACCTCCGGAGGTTCTACCCCTAAAAGGCCCAGAGCCTGTGAAGAAGGCGAACGCCTGTGAAGACCATCCCTTTTTGGAAAAGGCCCAGAGCCTGTGAAGAAGGCGAACGCCTGTGAAGACCATCCCTTTTTGGAAAAGGCCCAGAGCCTGTGAAGAAGGCGAACGCCTGTGAAGACCATCCCTTTTTGGAAAAGGCCCAGAGCCTATGAAGAAGGCGAACGCGTGTGAAGACCATCCCTTTTTGGAAATGGCCCAGAGACTGTGAAGAAGGCGAATGCCTATGAAGATTACCCCTTTTTGGAAAAGGCCCAGAGCGTGTGAAGAAGGCGAACGCCTGTGAAGATTAACCCTTTTTGGAAAAGGCCCTGAGCCTGTGAAGAAGGCAAACGCCTGTGAAGATTAACCCTTTTTGGAAAAGGCCCAGAGCCTGTGAAGAAGGCAAGTGCGTGTGAAGCCCATTACCCCCAAGAAGAAAGGCCCAGAGCCTGTGAGGATGGCAAATGCCTGTGAAGCTCGTTACCCCAAGAAGAAAGGCCCGGAGCCTGTGAAGAAGGCCAATGCCTGTGAAGCTCGCCGCCTGTGACACTCTCACGTAATAATGAGTGGGGCTGTACACGCCCCGGAGTCTCAGGAGCGCCGTCCTCAGGCCCTGGGGCTCCCTCCCACGCCCAATGGCAGCACTTAGCTCCGTGCTGGTGAGAAGACGTCGAAGACTAGATTAGGTGTCGGACATGGCTTTTTCATTTGCTTTCCGCAGTTGGTTCGCTTTGTTTGCAGTTGAACTTTTATCGAAATTATTGCCGTCATTGGTTTATATTTCGTTGATTTTCACTCCCCTGTTTTGATTCCTCTTGCAAAAAGTCTCGCGAGGGGGGGCAGCCAAATGCCCTCGTGAGGGTTCCTGTTCTAATCGTTCTAAGGTTTCACGACCCGGGTCCATTACGGGAGCACCCCTCCAGTCCGTGCCCCTCGGGCACCGCGACACACACACAGGTCCTGGGTCGGTCGCCCCCACGGCTGGGGCCGGGAGCTATTTACGTGCAGACACACGGCTGAAAAGCGCGAAAGCTAAATCAAGGTAGTTGTTAACAGCAATGACCTCCAACACGCCCCCACGGGGCTCCATGCAACTGTTCTCTTTTACGCAGGGAACAAAAGGAAAAGAAAGGACGAGCCCGGCGCGGCTCGTGTCGCTCCAGCCAGCCGAGGCGACCCGGGATGCCTCCAGGGCTCAAGCGGACTCCCTCTCGCGCTTCACCGGGGCGCGGTGACGGGCGGACGAATCGCCGCCCCCCAAGCAAGCGCGACGGCGTGGGGGCTGGCTGCGGCCACCGCTGGAGGAGTCGCCTGAAGAAGAGTTGGTGAAGCTTGGGGAGCATCGAGCGCCGCCATCCGCGCGGGCGCTGTCTCCTCCATCGTCGTCGGGGCGGGGCCCCTGGCCGCGGTCGTCGCCCTCGGGGCAGCATCCAGCGCGGCGACCATTTTCCCCAAACGCCCTCACATAAAGGGTGGCGTCGCCGTCGAACTTGAAGTGCAGGGTTCACAGCTGACTCAGGCCGCGCGCGCGGGCAAACGTTTGCCAGCCACGAGTCAGGGCCTCGTTTCCAGAATGGGAGACCTCAAGCGAAACCCAGGAGGCCCTGCTGCAACAACCATCAGCCTGGAGCCAGAAGCCGCAGCGGGCGCTGGCCGGCAGCTCGCCGATGAAGACGCGGGGAAGCTGGAGCCAGGTGTTGGTCGGGTCTGCCGACCACACGACGAACTCCGGCAGCACCTCCGCCGAGCGAAAGCGCGGCCTCTGGGGCCGCGCAGTCACGGCCTGCCTCCCCTTGGCAGCCGAGCGCTCACCACCACGCGGGGAACCAACCCTGTGGCCACGGGAAGCCGCAATGGGGACCGCGGGATGCTTGCGGGGACGACCCCGGCCGCGCTTGGCCGGGGGGGAGTCGGGCCCTGCCCGGCAGCCCTTTCCCTTCTCGGCGGCTGAGAACCTCTTCGGAGCCATGAGAGCGGCGAGTGGACAAGGAGAAGAAGACGAGAAGCAGGAAGGGGCGGACTGGCGGAGCCCGCGCGGCCCCGTACTTATAGCCGGAGCAGACCAACCGCTAAGCACCACGATCGTAGGTAATAATAACCCATATCTATGCATGTAGGGACTAGTCAAGTCACGCAGTTGCCAAGGCGTCATGGAGAAGCGGAGACACCCACGTCCAATCAACCGCCACGCGGCGCCCAAGGCCGCAGGCTGTTAGGGCCCGCGGCGCTTCGCCCTTGCCCTTTCGCTCCTCAGCATGGCCAAGTCCATGCGCGCCTTGGGCCCGGGGGCTACTGTCGGCGTTCTGGGAACGGGGGTCCCCAGACTTGCCTGCCTGTGGCCTGCGGCGTGGATCGAAGGGGGCCCAGCATGGCCCATCTTTATCAACACAAGACCCAAGACGCTCGCGAGGGGCCGAGCCTCGCGGGGCGGATGGCACGGTGCTTCCTCAGGCGCGGCCTCATCAGGCTGGCTCACGAGGAGGCGGAGAGATCAAGGCGGGGTACCTCACGAGGTGCCCATAACGACCAAAGGCGCCAGGCGGGCGCCAACCCGCGTAGTGTCCTCCCTTTCCTCTTTGGTGCAAAGGGAGCAAGCACGGGCGAGAGGATCAAGCAAAGGCGTCCATTTCGGTGCAACGAGACCAAGACCAGTCCAACGGTGGGAAGGAGGTCATCGTGGAGCCCAGAACGGCGTCACCACAGGGCCTTTGGCAGGCGAGGACCAACTTTAGTCAGGATAAGTGTACCAGATGTTCCCCTTCAAATTGGCCAATTGTTGGCGCCCTTCCCGCTCAATATTCGGGAAGAGGCCCAGGGCCTTTGCCTATAAATAGGACTAGCCACCCTCATGGTAGAGAGGTGAGTACCTGGAGCAGAGAATCAGAGAGAGAGAGATAAGGGCGACTGAACTCCTCCTAGCAGTTCATCCCCCTAGCCAAGAACAGACCCTCGCGAGGCTGTTCTACCTTGTAGTATTCATCATCACTAGCCCAAGAGGCAATCCACCACACCACATTGGAGTATGGTATTACACCACATCGGTGGCTCGAACCAGTATAAACTCTGTGTCTCTTGTGTTGTTCTTTTGGTAGTTTAGATCTTTGCGAGACGGAGCGGTAGAAGGCACAATCTCCGCGCGCACCCCAGAGTTCGAACCTTAAGGGTCTGCCGGAACCCGAAATCCGACAAGCGCCATGGGGAACCAGTTCGCCATGACCTTTTCATCCCCCCTGGCAGCTTTGATGCCCAGCTCATAGAGCCGGAGGAACTCTGCAGGGTCGGTCGTGCCGTCGTAGCGAGGAGGCAGGTCTGGCTTGAACTTGCCGGGCCACACGACGCTACGCAGCTCGGTGGTGTAGGCACGGCAGCCTGCGGTGGCCACGGGAGGCTTTGGTTGAGGGAGAGCTTGGTCTTGCGGGTCCCCATGCACTGCAACTGGGAGCAGCGCGGGGTCTTTACGCGCGGGAGCGGGAGCAGGGTCGCGACGTGCCGGAGCAGGGAGCGCCCGGGCAGCTTCTTGTGGACGAGAGACTTCTTGGCAGCTCCGCTCTTGCTGTACCGGCGCCTGACGGAACGGGTTCCGGCGAGGGGCCGCGCGCCTTGGAGCCATCGCGCCTTCTTGAAGAGGAGGCGGCTGGTACGCCCCTAGAGCTTCGTTGCCCGCGCGGGGCGGGGTGCGACGCATCGGAAAGGACGGCGCGGGAGAGCCCCCTGCGGCGCGGACGAGCTCGGCGACGCGGTCAAGCCACTCTTCGTAGACGTCGTCGACGGGACGGTAGCGCAGGAGCTCGTTCGCTGCGATGAGCGCAGCTCGAGCCTCCAAGGGTGCGCGGAATGCGCGGGACGAAGAACCAGCTGGTGTGAGCGATGGAGTGGCGGTGCGGCCATCTTGCCGCACGGACGGGTGCTGAGACGATGCTTGCTGCTTGTTCCTCGCCAGGCCGGTGGCGGCGTTGATGGCCGGCGACGGGGAACGACGAGGACGCCCGCCGACGGGAGCCGTCTGGGTGACGCGGGAAGCGATGGCGGCCCGGCGCTCGGCACTGGCCCGACGTGCGTCGAACATGGACGCGACGGTCGGAGGAGAGCGGAGCGGTGGAAGACAAATTCCGGCGCACCCCTATCTGGCGCGCCAAATGTCGGATTTCGGGTTCCAGCAGACCCTTGACGTTCTAACTCTGGGGTGCGTGCAGAGACTTCGCCCTCTACCTCTCCGTCTCGCAAAGATCTAAACTACAGAAAGAACAGCACAAGAGACACGAGGTTTATACTAGTTCGGGCCACCATTGTGGTGTAATACCCTACTCTAGTTTGTTGTGGGTGGATTGCCTCTTGGGCTGATAAAGATGAACAATACAAGGAAGAACAGCCTCGCGAGGGTCTGCTCTTAGCAAGGACGATGAACTGCTAGGAGGAGTTCAGCCTCCCTTCTCTCTCTCTCTCTCTCTCTCTCTCTCTCTCTCTCTTTGTTGCCTGATGATCCGATCATCCTCCCCTTGCCCTAGGGGTGGCTAGTCCTATTTATAGGCAAAGGCCCTGGGCCTCTTCCCAAATATTGAGCGGGAAGGGCGCCAACAATTGGCCATTTTGAAGGGGAACATCTGGTACACTTATCCTGACTAAAGTTGGTCCTCGCCTGCCAAAGGCTCTGTGGTGACGCCGTTATAGGCTCCTCGATGACCTCCTTCCCACCGTTGGACTGGTCTTGGTCTTGTTGCACCGAAATGGATGCCTTTGCTTGATCCTCTCGCCTGCGCTTGCCCCCTTTGCACCAAAGAGGAAAGGGAGACACTGCGTGGACTGGCGCCCGCCTGGCACCCTTCGTCATCATGGCTTGTGTCATGGGCACCTCGTGAGGTACCCCGCCTTGATCTCTCCGCCTCCTCATGAGCCAGCCTGGTGAGGCCGCGCCTGAGGAAGCTCCTTGTTGTCCGCCCCGCGAGGCTTGGCCCCTCGTGAGGGTCTTGAATCTCGTGTTGATGAAGATGGGCTGTGCTGGGCCCCCTTTAAGCCACGCCGCATGTCGCAGGCAGGCAAGTCTGGGGACCCCCGTTCCTAGAACGCCGACAGGCTATGCCCGTGCACAAGCGGAAGCACTATGCTCCGCGCTGGTGATAAACAACTAAGGGCGGCTTCATGGTCGTACTAACCTCAGGGAGCCCCAGAGCTCAGCGTCCGGCCTCACCGCAACGCCTCCCCTCGGGAGAGCCGCGCGAGGGGGCTGGGCACGGGGACTGTGCTCTGGTCACGCCCAAGCGTACGCCACCCAACCAGGTCTCCTAGACCTGGGGGGCTGTGCTTGGGTCATGCTCAAGCGCACGCCACCCAACTAGGTCTCCCAGACCTGGTCGTCGCACGCCCCTCCCAAGCCGAGCCTCGACGAGGGCAAAGGTATAGAGATTGTTTGCACGTCAAGGGGGACTCCTGAGCATCGTGACCCAGGAGCCTAACTGGTCATGTAGGCCCTGACTCCTTGGTCCGTCCTAGTCTCTGCTCGGCCCAATGGCGGTTGAGGTATGCGCAGGGCCGGGCTCTGCCGATGTAGAACGTCAACCTATCCTCGCGTATCCTCCCTATAAGCTGTTTGCACGTCAAGGGGGACTCCTGAGCATCACGGCTCAGGAGCCTAACAAGTCACGTAGCCCCTCACTCCTCGGTCCGTCCTGGTCTCCGATCGGCCCAACGGCGGTTGAGGTATGTGCGGGGTCGGGCTCTGCTGACGCAGAACACAAAGCAAATAGGAAGAAAATCGCAAAATCTCAAAGCAAATATTACAAGACATATTGTTCTCACAATATGAAATGAAAGTTTAATGCCTCCACGAGGCCTGATGCATATTGCAGGAATGAAACAAGAAAGCAGCCGCAGGTCACCCCTGGACACCGCCATCGCCTGCAGAAGGTGCTCCTCCCTTGGTAGTGTCGCCTTGACCTGCACCGCCAGCTGCAGGGTCGGCGACATCACCGGTCGAGGGCGCAAGGACGAAGCCGCGGAACTTCTTCAGCAGAGCCTCCACCTGACCTTTCACGGCTGTGGCGGCGGCCGCACAATGTTCATCAGCTATAGGCTCTAGCAGCTCGTCTAGACGAGCATTGGGGTCAAGAAGGTACAGATGGCTGAAGAGACGCGTCAGCGTAGCTGAAGAAAGGACGCGAGCCTCTGCCTCAGCCATGGGACCAATGCCTTCCACGACCTCCTCAAGCGCCTTCACCAAGTGGGGAAGCAGCTGAGCATGGCCATCCTTGTCGGTGGTCAGCGGCTTCTCTAGGCCCTTCTCGTACAGTGACTTCAGCGCCATGCTGGACCTCTTCTCAAGAAGCGAGAAGGCCACGCGGTCTTCGGCCAGGACCTTTGCCTTGGCCTCGAGCTCGGCCTCCCTCGCCTTCGCCTTCTGCTCCAGCTCCTCCAGTCGGCTGCGCTCCGCGGCCTGCACCTTCGTCAGCTCCCCCAGCTCGGCATCGCGGCCCTTGATGGCATCTTCCCGAGCCTTCATCTCCTCCTCCTTCGCTTTATAGTCACGTGCTTCTTTTGCGCGCTCGTCACGCAGGCTCTTTAGCTCATCCTCCAGCTTTCGGCAGCGGTCGCGGGCGGCCTCGGCGTCCCTAAGCGCCGCCTCGTGATCGGCTGCAGCTCTGGCGGCGGCCTGCTTCTCCTTCTCGAAGGCCACCGCGGCCTGGCTCAGCGATGCTCGAACTGTCGAGTCAGAGTGAAGCCAGCCTGAGGCGAGCTCCAGGCGCCCGGCCACTAGGTGCGAGTCCGCGCCTAGGAGGTCTTGTCGCAGCTTGAGCATCCCCGAGAAGACACGCTCCAAGACTGTGGAGGAAGCAGAAGAACTTGGGGTCAGAGGCGCAGCAGGAGGAGGAAGCGACGTCGTTACCAGAGCCTGGAGGATCGAGTGTCGGTACTTCCGGAGCCAACGGGGCCACGGGGGCTAACTCCTCCTGTCGATGCTCCTCTTGGCCTCGCGAGGGCGACCGGGCTGGGGAGGTGCGAGTGCTGTCGCCTATCTTCTCCGTGGAGGGGGGGGGCACGGCCGCGGCATCCTCCTTCCTCTTCTTCGCTAAAGACACCGGCCTGATCAACCAAGGACGAGTGTCAGAAAATAGCAAGTACAGGCAGGAACAAGACGAAGCTCGAAGCACTTACTGATCCACCGCGACATAGTCCACATTCTTCTTGGGGAGCCTGAAACCCGAAAGCGTCGGGGCCGGAGGAGTGGGCACACGGGCTCCGGGGGCAGAAGATGGCGCAGCAGAAGGGCCGGAGCCTTCCCCAAGCGGTGTCAAGATGGAGGCAGCGTCTCGAGAGACCAGCGACAATCTACCCCTTGTCGGAATGAGGGGCCGCTCCCTCTCCTATTGGCGGGCGGTGACCTCGGCGTCGTCTGGTAGAGCGTGGAGGATGTCACCCTTGCTCAAGGGGGAGTTCTCCCCCATCTCCTCGAGGGTCTCCTCCGAGTCCTCCTCCATCTCTTCCTCCCTGCGGTACTGAAGGAAATATGCCCTAGAGGCAATAATAAAGTTATTATTTATTTCCTTATATCATGATAAATGTTTATTATTCATGCTAGAATTGTATTAACTGGAAACATAATACATGTGTGAATACATAGACAAACAGAGTGTCACTAGTATGCCTCTACTTGACTAGCTCATTAATCAAAGATGGTTATGTTTCCTAACCATGAACAAAGAGTTGTTATTTGATTAACGAGATCACATCATTAGTTGAATGATCTGATTCACATGACCCATTTCATTAGCATAGCACCCGATCGTTTAGTATGTTGCTATTGCTTTTATCCATGACTTATACATGTTCCTTTAACTATGAGATTATGCAACTCCCGTTTACCGTAGGAACACTTTGTGTGCTACCAAACGTCACAACGTAACTGGGTGATTATAAAGGTGCTCTACAGGTGTCTCCGAAGGTACATGTTGGGTTGGAGTATTTCGAGATTAGGATTTGTCACTCTGATTGTCGGAGAGGTATCTCTGGGCCCTCTCGGTAATGCACATCACATAAGCCTTGCAAGCATTGCAACTAATGTGTTAGTTGTGAGATGATGTATTACAGAACGAGTAAAGAGACTTCCCGGTAACGATATTGAACTAGGTATTGGATACCGACGATCGAATCTCGGGCAAGTACCATACCGATGACAAAGGGAACAAACGTATGTTGTTATGCGGTCTGACCGATAAAGATCTTCGTAGAATATGTAGGAGCCAATATGGGCATCCAGGTCCCGCTATTGGTTATTGACCGGAGACGTGTCTCGGTCATGTCTACATTGTTCTCGAACCGTAGGGTCCGCACGCTTAAGGTTTCGATGACAGTTATATTATGAGTTTATGAGTTTTGATGTACCGAAGGAGTTCGGAGTTCCGGATGAGATCGGGGACATGACGAGGAGTCTCGAAATGGTCGACACGTAAAGATCGATTTATTGGACGACTATATTCGGACATCGGAAGGGTTCTGAGTGGTTCCGGTATTTTCAGAGGTACCGGGGAGTTACGGGATTACGGGAGAAGTAATGGGCCTTGATGGGCTTTAGTGGGAAAAGGAAAAAGGCTGCTGCGCCCCCCCTCCCCTCTAGTCCGAATTGGACTAGGGAAAAGGGGGCCGGCCACCTCTCCTTCTCCTCCTATTCCTTCTCCCTTCCTCCCCTTTTGGTGGACTCCTACTAGGACTTGGAGTCCTAGTAGGAATCCATATCCTGGCCGCACCTTTGCCTTGGCCGGCCTCCTCCTCCTCCATCCTTTATATACAGGGGCAGGGGGCACCCCATAGACACACAAGTTGATCTACGGATCGTTCCTTAGCCGTGTGCGGTGCCCCCTTCCACAAAATTCCACCTCGGTCATATCGTTGCAGTGCTTAGGCGAAGCCCTGCGCCGGTAACACATCAAGATCGTCACCACGCCGTCGTGCTGACGGAACTCTTCCCCGACGCTTTGCTGGATCGGAGCCCGGGGATCGTCATCGAGCTGAACGTGTGCTAAGAACTCGGAGGTGCCGGAGTAACGGTGCTGTGATCGGTCGGATCGCGAGGAGAACGTACGACTACTTCCTCTATGTTGTGTCAACGCTTCCGCTTCAGTCTACAAAGGTATGTGGACAACACTCTCCCCTCTCGTTGCTATGCATCACCATGATCTTGCGTGTGCGTAGGAATTTTTTTGAAATTACTACGTTCCCAACAGTGGCATCCGAGCCTAGGTTTTTATGGTTTGATGTTATTTGCACTAGTAGAACACAAGTGAGTTGTGGACGATACAAGTCATACTGCCTACCAGCATGTCATACTTTGGTTCAGCGGTATTGTTGGACAAGACGATCCGGACCAACCTTACGCGTACTTTTACGCGAGACCGGTTCCCTCGACGTGCTTTGCACATAGATGGCTTGCGGAAGACTGTCTCTCCAACTTTAGTTGAACCAAGTGTGACTACGCCCGGTCCTTGAGAAGGTTAAAACGAAGTCTATTTGACAAACTATCGTTGTGGTTTTGATGCGTAGGTAAGATGAGTTCTTGCTTAAGCCCGTAGCAGCCACGTAAAACTTGCAACAACAAAGTAGAGGACGTCTAACTTGTTTTTGCAGGGCATGTTGTGATGTGATATGGTCAAGACATGATGCTAAATTTTATTGTATGAGATGATCATGTTTTGTAACCGAGTTATCGGCAACCGGCAGAAGCCATATGGTTGTCGCTTTATTGTATGCAATGCAATCGCCCTGTAATGCTTTACTTTATCACTAAGCGGTAGCGATAGTCGTAGAAGCATAAGATTGGCGAGACGACAACGATGCTACGATGGAGATCAAGGTGTCGCGCCGGTGACGATGGTGATCATGACGGTGCTTCGAAGATGGAGATCACAAGCACAAGATGATGATGGCCATATCATATCACTTATATTGATTGCATGTGATGTTTATCTTTTATGCATCTTATCTTGCTTTGATTGACGGTAGCATTATAAGATGATCTCTCACTAATTATCAAGAAGTGTTCTCCCTGGGTATGCACCGTTGCGAAAGTTCTTCGTGCTGAGACACCACGTGATGATCGGGTGTGATAGGCTCTACGTTCAAATACAACGGGTGCAAAACAGTTGCACACGCGGAATACTCAGGTTATACTTGACGAGCTATGCATATAAGATATCACCTCGGAACACGGAGACCGAAAGGTCGAGCGTGAATCATATAGTAGATATGATCAACATAGTGATGTTCACCATTGAAACTACTCCATCTCACGTGATGATCGGACATGGTTTAGTTGATTTGGATCACGTGATCACTTAGAGGATTAGAGAGATGTCTATCTAAGTGGGAGTTCTTAAGTAATATGATTAATTGAACTTAAATTTATCATGAACTTAGTACCTGATAGTATTAGCATATCTATGTTGTAGATCAATAGCTCGGGTTATTGCTTCCCTGTGTTTATTTTGATATGTTCCTAGAGAAAATTTTGTTGAAAAATGTTAGTAGCAATGATGCGGATTGGATCCGTGATCTGAGGTTTATCCTCATTGCTGCACAGAAGAATTACGTCCTTGATGCACCGCTAGGTGACGGACCTATTGCAGGAGCAGATGCAGACGTTATGAATGTTTTGCTAGCTCAATATGATGACTACTTAATAGTTTAGTGCACCATGCTTAACGGCTTAGAATCGGGACTTCAAAGACGTTTTGAACGTCATGGACCATATGAGATGTTCCAGGAGTTGAAGTTAATATTTCAAGCAAATACCCGAGTTGAGAGATATGAAGTCTCCAACAAGTTCTATAGCTAAAAGATGGAGGAGAATCGCTCAACTAGTGAGCATGTGCTCAGATTGTCTGGGTACTACAATCGCTTGAATCAAAGTGGGAGTTAATCTTCCAGATAAGATAGTGATTGACAGAATTCTCTAGTCACCATCACCAAGTTAGTAGAACTTCGTGATGAACTATAATATGCAAGGGATAACGGAAAATATTCCCAAGCTCTTCGCGATGCTAAAATCGGCGAAGGTAGAAATCAAAGAAAAACATCAAGTGTTGATGGTTGACAAGATCACTAGTTTCAAGAAAAGGGCAAAAGGAAAGAAGGGGAACTTCAAGAAGAATGGCAAGCAAGTTGCTGCTCAAGTGAAAAAGCCCAAGTCTGGTCCTAAGCCTGAGACTAAGTGCTTCTACTGCAAAGGGACTGGTCACTGGAAGCGGAACTACCCCAAGTGATTGGTGGATAAGAAGGATGGCAAAGTGAACATAAGTATATTTGATATACATGTTATTGATGTGTATTTTACTAGTGTTCATAGCAACCCCTCAGTATTTGGTACTAGTTCAAGTTGCTAAGATTAGTAACTCGAAACGGGAGTTGCAGAATGAACAAAGACTAGTTAAAGGGCAAGGTGACGATGTGTGTTGGAAGTGGTTCCAAGATTGATATGATCATCATCACACACTCCCTATACTTTCGGGATTAGTGTTGAAACTAAATAAGTGTTATTTGGTGTTTGCGTTGAGCATGAATATGATTTGATCATGTTTATTGCAATATGGCTATTCATTTAAGTAAAGAGAATAAATTGTTGTTCTGTTTACATGAATAAAACCTTTTATGGTCATACACACCAACGAAAATAGTTCATTGGATCTCGATCGCAGTGATACACATATTCATAATATTGAAACCAAAAGATGCAAAGTTAATAATGATAGTGCAACCTTTTTGTGGCACTGCCGTTTAGGTCATATTGGTGTAAAGCGCATGAAGAAACTCCATGCTGATGGGATTTTGGAATCACTTGATTATGAATCACTTGATGCTTGGGAACCATGCCTCTCGGGCAAGATGACTAAAACGCCGTTCTCCGGAACAATGGAGCAAGCAACAGATTTGTTGGAAATCATACATACTGATGTATGTGGTCCGATGAATATTAAGGCTCGCGACAAGTATCATTATTTTCAGAACTTCACAGATGATTTAAGCAGATATGGGTATATCTACTTAATAAAACATAAGTCTAAAACGTTTGAAAAGTTCAAAGAATTTCAGAGTGAAGTGGATAATCATCGTAACAAGAAAATAAAAAGTTTCTACGATATGATCGCAGAGGTAAAATATTTGAGTTACGAGTTTTGGCCTTCAGTTAAAACCGTGTGGAATAGTTTCACAAATTCATGCCACCTGGAACACCACAGCATAATGGTGTGTCCGAACGTCATAACCGTACTTTATTGGATATAGTACAATCTATGATGTTTCTTACCGATTTACCAATATCGTTTTGGGATCATGCATTAGAGACAGCTGCATTCACGTTAAAAGGGGCACCATCTAAGTCCGTTGAGACGACACAATATGAACTGTGGTTTAGCAAGAAACCAAAGTTGTCGTTTCTTAAAGTTTGGGGTTGTGATGCTTATATGAAAAAGTTTCATCCTGATAAGCTCAAACCCAAATCGGAGAAATATGTCTTCATAGGATACCCAAAGGAAATTGTTGGGTACACCTTCTATCACAGATCCAAAGGCAAGACATTTGTTGCTAAGAATGGATCCTTTCTAGAGAAGGAGTTTCTCTCGAAAGAAGTGAGTGGGAGGAAAGTAGAACTTGATAAGGTAATTGTACCTTCTCCCTTATTGGAAAGTAGTTCATCACAGAAATCTGTTCCTGTGACTACTACACCAATTAGTGAGGAAGCTAATGATGATGATCATGTAACTTCAGATCAAGTTACTACCGAATCTCGTAAGTAAACCAGAGTGAGATCCGCACCATAGTAGTACGGTAATCCTGTTCTGGAAGTCATGTTACTAGACCATGATGAACTTGCGAACTATGAGGAAGCGATGATGAGCCCAGATTCCGCGAAATGGTTAGAGGCCATGAAATCTGAGATTTGATCCATGTATGAGAACAAAGTATGGACTTTGAGGGATTTGCCCGATGATCGGCAAAGCCATAGAAAATAAATGGATATTCAAGAGGAAGACGGACGCTGATAGTAGTGTTACTATCTACAAAGCTAGAATTGTCGCAAAAGGTTTTCGACAAGTTCAAGGTGTTGACTACGATGAGAGTTTCTCACTCGTATCTATGCTTAAGTCTGTCCGAATCATGTTAGCAATTGCCGCATTTTATGAAATCTGGCAAACGGATAAAACAAAACTGCATTCCTTAATGGATTTATTAAAGAAGAGTTGTATATGATGCAAGCAGAAGGTTTTGTCAATCCTAAAGGTGCTAACAAAATATGCAAGCTCCAGCGATCCATCTATGGACTGGTGCAAGCATCTCGGAGTTGGAATATACGCTTTGATAAGATTGATCAAAGCATATAGTTTTATACAGACTTGCGGTGAAGCCTGTATTTATAAGAAAGTGAGTGGGAGCACTATAGCATTTCTGATAAGTATATGTGTATGACATATTGTTGATCGGAAATAATGTAGAATTATTCTGCAAAGCATAAAGGAGTGTTTGAAAGGAGTTTTTCAGAGAAAGACCTTGGTGAAGCTGCTTACATATTGAGCATCAAGATCTATAGAGATAGATCAAGACGCTTGATAAGTTTTTCAATAAGTACATACCTTGAAAAGATTTTGAAGTAGTTCAAAATGGAACAGTCAAAGAAAGAGTTCTTGCCTGTATTACAAGGTGTGAAATTGAGTAAGACTCAAATCCCGACCACGGCAGATGATAGAAAGAGAATGAAAGTCATTTCCTATGCCTCAGCCATAGATTCTATAAAGTATGCCATGCTATGTACCAGATCTATTGTATACCCTACACTGTGTTAAGCAAGGGAGTACAATAGTGATCTAGGAAGTAGATCACTGGACATCGGTCAAAATTATCCTTAGTAAAATAAGGATATGTTTCTCGATTATGGATGTGACAAAAAGGTTCGTCGTAAAAGGTTACGTCGATGCAAGTTTTGACACTAATCTAGATGACTCTAAGTCTCAATCTAGATACATATTGAAAGTGGGAGCAATTAGCTAAAGTAGCTCCGTGCAGAGCATTGTAGACATAGAAAATTGCAAAATACATAACGGATCTGAATGTGGCAGACCCGTTGACTAAACTTCTCTCACAAGCAAAACATGATCACACCGTAGTACTCTTTGGGTGTTAATCACATAGCGATGTGAACTAGATTACTGAATCTAGTAAACCCTTTGGGTGTCGGTCACATAGCGATGTGAACTATGGGTGTTAATCACATGATGATGTGAACTATTGATGTTAATCACATGGTGATGTGATCTAGATTATTGACTCTAGTGCAAGTGGGAGACTGAAGGAAATATGCCCTAGAGGCAATAATAAAGTTATTATTTATTTCCTTATATCATGATAAATGTTTATTATTCATGCTAGAATTGTATTAACTGGAAACATAATACATGTGTGAATACATAGACAAACAGAGTGTCACTAGTATGCCTCTACTTGACTAGCTCATTAATCAAAGATGGTTATGTTTCCTAACCATGAACAAAGAGTTGTTATTTGATTAACGAGATCACATCATTAGTTGAATGATCTGATTGACATGACCCATTTCATTAGCATAGCATCCGATCGTTTAGTATGTTGCTATTGCTTTTAGCCATGACTTATACATGTTCCTTTAACTATGAGATTATGCAACTCCCGTTTACCGTAGGAACACTTTGTGTGCTACCAAACGTCACAACGTAACTGGGTGATTATAAAGGTGCTCTACAGGTGTCTCCGAAGGTACATGTTGGGTTGGCGTATTTCGAGATTAGGATTTGTCACTCCGATTGTCGGAGAGGTATCTCTGGGCCCTCTCGGTAATGCACATCACATAAGCCTTGCAAGCATTGCAACTAATGTGTTAGTTGTGAGATGATGTATTACGGAACGAGTAAAGAGACTTGCCGGTAACGAGATTGAACTAGGTATTGGATACCGACGATCGAATCTCGGGCAAGTACCATACCGATGACAAAGGGAACAAACGTATGTTGTTATGCGGTCTGACCGATAAAGATCTTCGTAGAATATGTAGGAGCCAATATGGGCATCCAGGTCCCGCTATTGGTTATTGACCGGAGACGTGTCTCGGTCATGTCTACATTGTTCTCGAACCGTAGGGTCCGCACGCTTAAGGTTTCGATGACAGTTATATTATGAGTTTATGAGTTTTGATGTACCGAAGGAGTTCGGAGTCCCGGATGAGATCGGGGACATGACGAGGAGTCTCGAAATGGTCGAGACGTAAAGATCGATATATTGGACGACTATATTCGGACATCGGAAGGGTTCTGAGTGGTTCCGGTATTTTCGGAGGTACCGAGGAGTTACGGGATTACGGGAGAAGTAATGGGCCTTGATGGGCTTTAGTGGGAAGAGGAAAAAGGCTGCTGCGCCCCCCCTCCCCTCTAGTCCGAATTGGACTAGGGAAAAGGGGGCTGGCCACCTCTCCTTCTCCTCCTATTCCTTCTCCCTTCCTCCCCTTTTGGTGGACTCCTACTAGGACTTGGAGTCCTAGTAGGAATCCATATCCTGGCCGCACCTTTGCCTTGGCCGGCCTCCTCCTCCTCCATCCTTTATGTACAGGGGCAGGGGGCACCCCATAGACACACAAGTTGATCTACGGATCGTTTCTTAGCCGTGTGCGGTGCCCCCTTCCACAAAATTCCACCTCGGTCATATCGTTGCAGTGCTTAGGCGAAGCCCTGCGCCGGTAACACATCAAGATCGTCACCATACCGTCGTGCTGACGGAACTCTTCCCCGACGCTTTGCTGGATCGGAGCCCGGGGATCGTCATCGAGCTGAACGTGTGCTAAGAACTCGGAGGTGTCGGAGTAACGGTGCTGTGATCGGTCGGATCGCGAGGAGAACGTACGACTACTTCCTCTACGTTGTGTCAACGCTTCCGCTTCAGTCTACAAAGGTATGTGGACAACACTCTCCCCTCTCGTTGCTATGCATCACCATGATCTTGCGTGTGCGTAGGAAATTTTTTGAAATTACTACGTTCCCAACAGGGACTCATCGGAAGACACCTCCACCGGCTTCGGTGTTGCAGAGGCCCCAGCGAGCGCCGGCGGCACCAGCCCGCGCGCGTCAAAGGTCGGCCTAGAGGCAACGAATTGCTCCCAGTCCTTGCGATGGAACAAAGGAACAAAGGCACTCGGTGGGTACTCTTGGTTATCCCCAACCAAGAGGCGCAGAACTATAGTCAGCTCGTCATCAGGCAAGGCCACTGGGCTCAGACAAATCTTGTCTTCTTAATCTCCAAGCTTCCACAAAGGGTGTGTGCGCGCCTGAAGTGGAGCAACGTGCAGCGTCAAGAATTCCTTCAAGAGCATGGCCCCCGTCACCTTGGCCGCCTTCGCATTGCCCGGCTTCAAATCGATCTTCATCTGCTCCAACATCGACGACGCCCGCTCGTCAGTGAGCTCTACACGAGACCACCCCTTGTCAGACTGGGGCGCCTCTGTCCGCAGTTCCAAGCGTGGATGGACGCACTTGGCACTCATCATGACCCATTTGGCCCTGATGTTGTCAACACTCTTCCCGGTGTTCGAGATCAAGTTGGCCTGGCCGGCCATGATGAAGTTAGAGCACCCGGAGATATGGCTGCCGAAGACGCGGAGGAAGAATAAGTGGCGCAGCAGTGCCACGAACAGCATCACGCCCAAGTACGCCTCGAAATAGTAGGCGAAAATAGACAAGAGAAGAATGGAGTTGGGATGGAGATGCAGCGACTGCAGCCCGAAGTGGTCGAGGACCTCGAAGAAGAAATCGGAAAAGGGGGGAACCAACCCGGCGGCGATGCTGCTCGTGAAGAAAGGGAAGAAGGTGCTTCCCTCATGTTCCGGCACGTCGGAGGCAAGCCGGAGCTCCATCTTCCCCCTCTCGTTGCTCTCCCCCGCCGCCAGCAAGTGTGTGGCGTCTAGGTTCTTCTCTGTGACGTTGGGCACATTGAGGGCTGGCTCGAACCAAGCCGGCGCCGAGGAGGACTTGACCTTGCGCGGCGCCATTGGTCGCAGATGCGGAGCGAGGTTGGAGCGGATCTGGAGGTTTCGGCAGCAAGGAGCGAGAAAGGAGATCTGGAGCAAGGCGAGGAAGAAGCAATGAAGGCAAGCACTGTCTGCGCCAGCCTTTTTGTTAAGACAGGCAGTTGCCAAGGCAACATGGGGAAGCGGAGATGCCCACGTCCAATCAACCGCCACGCGTCAACCAAGGCCGTAGGATTTTGGGGCCCACAGCGCTCCGTGCTTGACCTTTGGCTTCGCCTCGAAGCCAAGCCCGAGCGCGCCTTAGGCCCGGGGGCTACCGTCGGTGTTCTGGGAACGGGGGTCCCCAGACTTGCCTGCCCGCGGCCCACGGCGTGGCTGAGCTAGCGGGGCCATACGGCCCATCTTCATCAACAAGGCATTCAAGACCCTCGCAAGGGGTCAAGCCTCGCGAGGGGACGACGCAAGACCTCCTCAGGAGTGGCCTCGCTAGGCAGGCTCGCGAGGGGCGGAGAGATCAAGGCAAGGCAAACCTCGTAAGGTCCTCAGGACGTGAGCCATGATGATTGAGACCAGGCGGGTGCCAGTGCACGCAGTGTCCTGTTTTCCTCTTCAGTGCTAAGGAGGCAAGCGCAGGCACGGAGTATCGAGGCATCAAGCAAAGGTTTCCATATCGGTGCAATGAGACCAAGACCAACGGGACGGCAGGAAGGAGGTCACCATGGAGCCCAAGACGGCGTCACCACCAGGGCCTTTTGCAGGCGAAGACCGCTTTTGTCAGGATAAGTTGTACCAGCTGTCCCCTTTCAAATTGGCCGTTGTTGGCTCCCTTCTCGCTCAGTATTTGGGAAGAGGACCAGGGCCTCTATAAATAGGACTAGCCACCACGGTAGGACAGGGGGACGGACCGGGGAACTGATTCAGAAGCTAACCTCATCTAGAGCTAGCCCTTAGCAACAGACCTAGCACTAGAACACCTCGACCTCAGGAGGCCGTTCTTCCCCTTGTACTGTTCATCATCAGCCCAAGAGGCAATCCACCACCACCACCACACTAGAGTAGGGTATTACACCACAACAGTGGCCCGGACCAGTATAAATCTTGTGTATTTGTGTTGCGAGTTCATCGAGTTCGTCCGCGAGATCTTAGCGAGCTAGGGCGTGGATCGATCGGGAGGAAACCTACGCGCGCACCTTAGTGTTCGAACCTTAAGGGTTTTGCCGGAACCCGTGTTCCGACAATAGGTGGCTCTCATAATAGATTCATATGGTAATTTGATTTTCTTTCTAGGGAAGTGTTCCATGCCTTTCCTTAACATAAATTGGAATCTAATATTCCCTTCCTTCATATCAATGATTGCACCAATCGTTCTAACGAAAGGTCTACCAAGAATAATAGGACATGAAGGATTGCGATCTATATCAAGAACAATGAAATCTACGGGCACATAATTCCTATTTGCAACAATAAGAACATCATTAATTCTTCCCATAGGTTTCTTAATGGTGGAATCCGCAAGGTGCAAGTTTAGAGAACAATCATCAAATTCACGGAAACCTAGCAAATCACACAAAGTTTTTGGGATCGTGGAAACACTAGCACCCAAATCACACAAAGCATAGCATTCATGATCTTTAATTTTAATTTTGATTGTAGGTTCCCATTCATCATAAAGTTTTCTAGGGATAGAAACTTCCAACTCAAGTTTTTCTTCATAAGATTGCATCAAAGCATCAACGATATGTTCAGTAAAAGCTTTATTTTGACTATAATCATAAGGGGAATTTAGCATGGATTGCAACAAGGATATACAATCTATTAAAGAGCAATTATCATAATTAAATTCCTTGAAATCCAAGATAGTGGGTTCATTCATATCTAAAGTTTTAACCTCTTCAATACCACTTTTAACAATTTTAGCATCAAGATAAAAAAACTCCAAATTTTTGGGACGCCTTCTAACTAAAGTTGACTCATCTCCAGTCCCATCATTATCAAGATTCATATTGCAAAACAAGGATTTAATAGGGGACACATCAATAACTTTTAGATCTTCATCTTTATTCTCATAAAACGAGAAGAACACGCCTTCACAAAAGCAATCTTTCTTAGCACGCATCCTAGCGGTTATTTCTTTGCACTCATCAACGGAAATTCTCATGGCTTTGAGAGACTCATTGATATCATGCTTAGGTGGAAGAGATCTAAGTTTCAAAGAATCAACATCAAGAGAAATTCTATCCACGTTCCTAGCCAATTCATCAATCTTAGGCAGTTTTTCTTCAAGCAAAGCATTGAAATTCTTTTGAGAAATCATAAATTCTTTAACACTAGTCTCAAAATCAGAGGGCATCTTATTAAAATTTCCAAAAGAGTTGTTGTAGGAATTTCCATTATTATTAGAGGAATTATTAGGGAACGACCTAGGATTAAAGTTTCCTTTATACACATTGATACCAAAATTATTCCTACCAACAAAACTCACATCCATAGATTCATTATTATTCTCAATCAAAGTAGAAAAAGGCATATCATTAGGATCAGAAGAAACACTCTTATTAGCAAACAATTTCATAAGTTCATCCATCTTTCCACTCAAAACATTAATTTCTTCAATCGCATGAACCTTTTTACTAGTAGATCTTTCAGTGTGCCATTGAGAATAATTAACCATAATATTATCTAGGAGTTTAGTAGCTTCTCCTAAAGTGATTTCCGTAAAAGTGCCTCCCGCGGCCGAATCTAAAAGATTTCTAGAAGCAAAATTCAATCCGTCATAAATTTTTTGTATAATCATCCACAAATTCAAACCATGAGTAGGGCAATTACGTATCATTAATTTCATCCTCTCCCAAGATTGTGCAACATGTTCATGATAAAGTTGCTTAAAATTCATAATATCGTTTCTAAGAGAGATGATCTTAGCGGGAGGAAAATACTTAGAGCTAAAAGCATCTTTGCACTTATTCCAAGAATCAATGCTATTTTTAGGCAAAGACGAAAACCAAGTTTTAGCGCGATCTCTAAGAGAAAATGGAAATAGCTTCAATTTAACAATATCATTATCCACATCTTTCTTCTTTTGCATATCACACAAATCAACAAAGCTATTTAGATGGGTAGTGGCATCTTCACTAGGAAGGCCGGTGAATTGATCTTTCATGACAAGATTCAACAAAGCAACATTAATTTCACAAGATTCAGCTTCGGTAAGAGGCGCAATCTGGGTACTAAGAAAATCATTGTTGTTGGTATTGGTAAAGTCACACAATTTAGTATTGTCTTGAGCCATCGTGACAAGCAAGCAATCCAAGACACGAGCAAGAAGCAAGCGAAAAAGAGGCGAACGGAAAAGAGAGGGCGAATAAAACGGCAAGGGTGAAGTGGGGGAGAGGAAAACAAGAGGCAAATGGAAAATAATGTTATGCGAGGGATAAGAGTTTGTGATGGGTACTTGGTATGTCCTGACTTGTGCGTAGACTCCCCGGCAACGGCGCCAGAAATGGCTCGTTGACGGGAAATGAAATCTTGACTTGACTTGGTGCACACCTCCCCGGCAATGGCGCCAGAAATCCTTCTTGCTACCTCTTGAGCACTGCGTTTGTTTTCCCTTGAAGAGGAAAGGGCAATACATCAAAGTAGCATAAGTATTTCCCTCAGTTTTGAGAACCAAGGTATCAATCCAGTAGGAGGCCACGCTCAAGTCCCTTGCACCTACACAAACAAATAAGAACCTAGCAACCAACACGATAAAGGGGTTGTCAATCCCTTCATGGACACTTGCAAAAGTGAGATCTGATAGAGATGATAAGATAATATTTTTGGTATTTTTATGATAAAGATTAAAAGTAAAGATTGCAAAGTAAACAAAGCTAGAAATAGCTAGTTGACGGGAGATTAATATGATGGAGAATAGACCCGGGGGCCATAGGTTTCACTAGTGGCTTCTCTCAAGATAGCATAAGTATTACGGTGGGTGAACAAATTACTGTCGAACAATTGATAGAATTGAGCATAGTTATGAGAATATCTAGGTATGATCATGTACATAGGCATCACGTCCGTGACAAGTAGACCGACTCCTGCCTGCAACTACTACTATTAATCCACACACCGACCGCTATCCAACATGCATCTAGAGTATTAAGTTCATAAGAAGGGAGTAACGCTTTAAGCAAGATGACATGATGTAGAGGGATAAACTCATGCCATATGATATAAGCCCCATCTTTTTTATCCTCGACGGCAACAATACAATACGTGTCGTTTCCCCTACTGTCACTGGGATCGAGCACCGCAAGATTGAACCCAAAGCTAAGCACTTCTCCCATTGCAAGAAAGATCAATCTAGTAGGCCAAACCAAACTGATAATTCGAAGAGACTTGCAAAGATAATCAATTATACATAAAAGAATTCAGAGAAGATTCAAATATTGTTCATAGATAATCTTGATCATAAACCCATAATTCATCGGATCTCGACAAACACACCGCGAAAGAAGATTACATCGAATAGATATCCAAGAGAATCGAGGAGAACTTTGTATTGAGATCCAAAGAGAGATAAGAAGCCATCTAGCTAATAACTATGGACCCTAAGGTCTGAGGTAAACTACTCACACATCATCGGAGAGGCTATGGTGTTGATGTAGAAGCCCTACATGATCAATGCCCCCTCCGGCAGAGCACCGAAAAAGGCCCCAAAATGGGATCTCACGGGTACAGAAGGTTGCGGCGGTGGAATTAGGTTTTCGTGGTGCTCCCCAATGGTTTGGGGGTACGTAGGTATATATAGGAGGAAGAAGTAGGTCGGTGGAGCCACGAGGGGCCCACGAGGGTGGAGGGCGCGCCTGTCGGATTTCGGGTTCCGGCAGACCCTTGAGGTTGGAACTCTGGGGTGCATGCGGAGATTACGCCTTCTACCTACCTGCACCCCTCCGCCTCACAAAGATCTAAGCTATAGAAAATACACCACAAGAGACACAGGGTTTATACTGGTTCGGGCCACCGTTGTGGTGTAATACCCTACTCCAGTGTGGTGTGGTGGATTGCCTCTTGGGCTGATGATGATGAACAATACAAGGAAGAACAGCCTCGCGTGGGTCTGTTCCTGGCTAGGGGGATGAACTGCTAGGAGGAGTTCAGTCACCCTTCTCTCTCTCTCTCTCTCTCTCTCTGATTGATTCTCTTTGATCCTCGCCCATTGTAGTCCTATTTATAGGCAAAGGCCCTGGGCCTCTTCCCGAATATTGAGCGGGAAGGGCGCCAACAGTTGGCCATTTCGAAGGGGAACATCTGGTACACTAATCCTGACTATAGTTGGTCCTCGCCTGCCAAAGGCTCTGGTGGTGACGCTGGCTTGGTCTCGTTGCACCGAAACGGGTGCCTTTGCTTGATGCTCTCGCTTGCGCTTGCTCCCTTTGCACCAAAGAGGAAAGGAGGACACTGCGCGGGCTGGCGCCCTCCTGGAGCCCTTGGTCGTCATGGCTTGCGTCACGGGCACCTCATGAGGTACCCCGCCTTAATCTCTCCGCCTCCTCGCGAGCCAGCCTGACGAGGCCGTGCCTGAGGAAGCTCCGTGTCGTCCGCCCCGCGAGGCTTGGACCCTCGCGAGGGTCTTGGGTCCGTGTTGATGAAGATGGGTCATGCTGGGCCCCCTTTTAGCCACGCCGCAGGCCGCAGGCAGGCAAGTCTGGGGACCCCCGTTCCCAGAACGCCGATAGTAGCCCCCAGGCCCAAGGCGCGCTCGGACTTGGTCGTGCAGGGAGGCGAAAGGGCAAGGGAGAAGCGCTGCGGGCCCTAACAGCCTGCGGCCCTGGGTGCCACGTGGCGGTTGATTGGACGTGGGCGTCTCCACTTCCCCATGACGCCTCGGCCTCTACATGGATTGGACAGGTCCCTGCATGCAAAACGGGTCATGATTACCTGGGATCGTGGAGGCCGATGGTTGGCCTTCGCCGGCTATAAATACGAAACGGCACGCCCCTTCCAGTCCATCCCCCTTTGCTTCTCCTTCTTCCTCATGGCTCCGTCGAGGAGGTTCTCGGCCGCAGAGAAGGGGAAGGCTCGCCAGGTTGAGCCTGCGTCTCCCCCGCCCAAGCGCGGCCGAGGCTGCCCTCGCAAGCATCCTATGGCCACCACGAAAGCCCCCCGCGGCCGTGGAGATGACTTCCAGCACGGTGACGGGCGGACAGGGGCGACCGGGGGCGCGCTTTAGTCGCGCGCCCCCCTAGGCCGCGCTCTCGCGCTGCAGAGGTGCTGCCGGAGTTCGTTGTGTGGTCGGCGGAGCCGACTAGCACCCGACTTCATCTTCCTCGCTTCCTCCTCGACGAGCTCCCGGCCGGCGCCCCGGGCGGCCTCTGGCTTCAGGCAGACGGCTGCTATAGCCGGGACTCATGGGCTTCACTAGAGGTCTCCGCAGCTGGGAGCCTGGCCTTGACCCGCGGTTGGCAGACATTTGCCCGCGCTTGGGGCCTGAGCAGTCGGTGCACCCTGCACTTCAAGTTTGACGGCGATGCCACCCTCTACGTGAGGGTGTTCGGTGAAGATGGTCGCCACTCAGGGTGTTGCCCTGAGGACGATGACCGCGGCTGTGGACCCAGCCCCGGAGGTGATGGAGAGGACAGCGCTCGCGTGATTGGCGGCGCTCAGGGTTCCCCAAGCTTCACCGGTTCTTCTTCAGGCGGCGACTCCTCTAGCAGTGGTCGCAGTCAGCCTCCACGCCGTCGTACTTGCTTGGGAGGTGGTAGCGCGTCCGCCCGTCACCGCGCTTCGGTGAAGCGCGAGAGAGAGTTTGCCTGAGTCCTGGAGGCAGCCCGAGTCTTCCCTGCAGGCCGATGCGGGGCGAGCTGCGCCCGATTTGCTCTTTCTCTTCCTTTGTCCTGCGTAAAAAGACAGTAGCGTGGAGCCCCGCGGGGGCGTGTTTGGGTTATTGCTGTTAATTATCGCTTTACTTCCATTATCGTGCCTTCCGGCTATGTGCCCATGTTTATATAGTTCCCGGCCCCAGCCGGGGGGGGGGGGGGGGGGCGACCGACCCAGGCCCTGTGTTCGCGTCGCGGTGCTGGGGCATAGACTAGAGGGGTGCTCCTGTAATGGACCCAGGTCGCGAAACCTTTGAACGGCTAGGGCGGAAACACTCACGAGGGCGCTCGGCTGCCCCCCCCCCTCGCGAGGCCTTGCATAAGAGAAATCGAGGCAGGAGAGTGAAAAGTCGAAGAACCATAAGTCAAAGGCCGCAATAGCTTCAATAAAACTTCGAATGAGAATGAACAAGCCAACTGTGAAAAGCAAATGAAAAAGCCGTGTCCAGCACCTAATCTAGTCTTCGACGTCTTCTCACCAGCGCGGAGCTAAGTGCTGCCACTGGGCGTGGGAGGGAGCCCCAGGGCCTGAGGCCGGCGCTCCTGAGACTCCGGGGCGTGTACAGCCCCAACTCATTATTACGTGAGAGTGTCACGGGCGGCGAGCTTCACAGGCGTTGGTCTTCTTCACAGGCTCCGGGCCTTTCTTAGGGGAAACGAGCTTCACGGGCATTTGCCCTCTTCACAGGCTCTGGGCCTTTTCCAAAACGCGAGAGCTTCACAGGCATTCGCCTTCTTGACAGGCTCTGGGCCTTTCCCAAAAAGGACAATCTTCACAGGCGTTCGCCTTCTTCACAGGCTCTGGGCCTTTTCCAAAAAGGATAATCTTCACAGGCGTTCGCCTTCTTCACAGGCTCTGGGCCTTTTCCAAAAAGGATAATCTTCACAGGGGTTCGCCTTCTTCACAGGCTCTGGGCCTTTTCCAAAAAGGATAATCTTCACAGGCGTTCGCCTTCTTCACAGGCTGTGGGCCTTTTCCAAAAAGGATAATCTTCACAGGCGTTCGCCTTCTTCACAGGCTCTGGGCCTTTTGCAAAAAGGATAATCTTCACAGGCATTCGCCTTCTTCATAGGCTCTGGGCCTTTTTAGGGGTAGATCCTCCGGAGGTGCTGGATGTTCCATGCGTTCTGGACCGGCACCCCCTCCTGAGTCTCCAAGCGCGCGGAGCCAAGCCTGGAAACATGAACAACCTTGAACGGGCCCTCCCACATGGGAGAGAGCTTGTGCAGTCGCTCCTTGGAGAGGACCCGCCTGAGCACGAGGTCTCCTACCTCGAGAGTTCTGGGGCGGATGTTGCGGCAGTGATATCGTCGAAGTGCTTGTTGGTACCTTGCCGCTCGCAGCGCGGCTTCTCGGAGACGTTCCTCCCCTAGCACGAGGTCCATCCTCCGCATGGCGTCCTGCTGCGCCTCGTCGAACGCCAGGACCCGCACGGAGCAACGTCTGACCTCGTGAGGGAGGACCGCTTCGGCTCCGTAGACCAGGAAGAACGGGGTCTCTCCAGTCGGTTTGGTCGCGGTTGTGCGGATGGACCACAACACGGACAGAAGCTCGTCGTACCAACCTCTGCCGCAGGCCTCCAGCTTCTTCTTGAACGTCCTGGTCATGAGGCCCCTCAGGACCTCTGCGTTGGCTCGCTCTGCCTGGCCGTTGCTCTGGGGGTGTGCCACCGAAGCGTAGCATATCTGCGTTCCAAGGTTAGCACAGTATGTTTTGAAGAGGTTACTGGTGAACTACAAACCGTTGTCTGTGATGATGCGGTTCGGCACCCCGAACCGACTCACGATGCCCCTCATGAACTTGACCGCGGAGCCCGCGGGGATGGTGCGGGCGGCTTCTACTTCAGCCCACTTGGTGAACTTGTCCACGGCGACGTAGAGGTAGCGGTAGCCCCCTGGCGCCCGAGGAAACGGGCCCAGGATGTCCAGCCCCCAGACTGCGAATGGCCATGAAAGGGGTATAGTCTGCAGGCCTCCCGCCAGCTGATGGATCTGCTTGGCGTGGAACTGGCAAGCCTCACAAGCCTTCACCAGTTCGACGGCGTCGTTGAGTGCGGTGGGCCAATAAAACACACTGCGAAACGCCTTGCCGACGATGGTCCGTGATGATGAATGATGTCCACAGTCTCCGCCGTGTATATCTTCCAGCAGCTCCTTTCCTTGCTCCCTGGTGATGCAGCGCAGGGATACATCATTTGGTCGCTTCCGATAGAGCTCTCCATCTTTGATGCAGTATGCCGTGGCCTGCCGTGCCACACGCTGCGCTTCCTCCTCCTTCTTCGGCAGGATCCCTTGTGCTAAGTAACTCCGGAGCTCCGTGATCCAGCACCCCTCCTGCGGTTCCATCGTCAGGAGCAGGCGTGTTCCTGAGGCCGGGCCACAGACCGAGGCGCCTGAGGCAGGTGGCTGGGGGAGCTCCTCCCGAGGCTGAGCCGTGTTTGACAATGACGGCAGGGCTGAGGGCTTGAAGAGTCGCTCCTCGAAGACGCCAGGCTCCTGAGGTAACCGCCTGGACGCCCGTCTGGCGATGTTGTCGGCCTCCGGATTGGTGCCACAGGGCACATGCTGCAACTCCAACCCCGAGAACTGCTTCTCCATCTTGCGGACCTCTGCAAGGTAGGCTTCCTTGTGCTCATCTTTCGGCTCGTACACATTGTTGGAGAAATTGACAAGGAGCTACGAATCGCCCTTGATGGTGAGGCGTTTCACCCCCAGGGCAGCTGTGGCCTTCAGGACCGCTATTAGACCTTCATACTCCGCTATGTTGTTGGAGACCTTTTCACCTTGCTGGAAACAGAGTTGTACTGCGTAGTAGAGCTTGTCCTGAGTGGGCGATATAAGCACCGCCCCAGCTCCAGCACCATGCCTGGAGAACGCCCCATCGAAGTACATGACCCAACCTTCTGGCGCCTCGCTTCCCGGAGAGAGGGACTGATCCTCGTCGGCCTTGAGGCCTGGTGCCTCCGTCCGTTCTGCCACAAAATCCGCTAATGCTGCTCCCTTGATGACTCTGGTCGTGCTGAATTCGAGCTAGAACGCTTGCAGTTCTATGTTCCACTCAGCGACCCTCCCGGCCGAGTTAGGGCTCCTGAGCACTCTCTCCAAGGGATATGACGAGACGACCTTGATGGGGTGACCCTGAAAATAGTGCCACAGCTTGCGCGAGGCCACCAGTAGCGCGACGAGGAGCTTCTGAGGCATGGGGTACCGTGCCCTCGCATCCCGCAACACCGTGCTGACAAAGTACACTGGGTGCTCAACGAGGTTGGGTGCGTCAGTGCTTGTGGCACCCTCCGGAGATAATGACGCCTCCTGAGGTGATGAGGCCTCTGGAAGCTGCCCATCTCGGTGAGGGGCCTCTCTCGCCTCCGGTCCGCTCCTCTGCGGCGGCTGATCCTTCTCAGCCGCGGTGGCGGTTTCTGTGGGCCTTCCTTGTTCCTATTTTGCCTTGTCCCGGGCTGCTGCTGTGGTTTTGATTCGACGCTCCTCCCTAACCGCCACCAGGGCTGCGCTGGCGGAGTAAGGAGTGGCGGCGAGGTAGAGCACCAGGGGCTCTTGAGGGCGCGGAGCCACCATGACCGGAGGGCTGGTCAGGTATCTCTTGAGATCTTGGAACGCCTTGTCGGCCTCTTCAGTCCATTCAAAGGACCCCTTTCTCTTCATTAGCTGGAAGAAAGGCAGCGCTCGCTCTCCCAACTTGGAGATGACGGTCACGCGCCCAGTGAGCTTCTGCATTTCTTTGAGTGTCTTTGGCGGGCTCATGTCCTCGACCGCCTTGACCTTCTCCGGGTTAGCCTCGATGCCTCGGTGGGACACGAGGAAACCCAAGAGCTTGCATGAGGGGACTCCGAACACACACTTCTCCGGGTTGAGCCGCAGGTTCACTGCGTCGAGGCTCGCGAACGTTTACTCCAGGTCTTGTATCAGGGTCCTGGCCTCCTGAGACTTTACCACAATGTCATCGACGTAAGCCTCAACATTCTTCCCGAGCTGCAGGACCAGGGTGATGTGCATCAGCCGCTGAAAGGTCGCCCCCGCATTACACAGCCCAATCGGCATGCATGTGTAGCAGTACACCCCACACGGGGTTAGGAAGGCTGTCTTTTCGACGTCTTCTACCGCCATCTTGATCTGGTGATACCCAGAGGAGGCGTCCAAGAAGCATAGCAGGTCGCACTCTGCGGTGGAGTCGACGATCTGGTCGATGCGGGGGAGGGGGAACGGATCTTGCGGGCATGCCTTGTTGAGGTTGGTGAATTCGACACACATGCGCTCCTTCCCTCCCTTCTTTGGCACCACGGCGGGGTTGGCCAACCAATCCGGGTATCGGACCTCGCGAATGACCCCAGCGGCCTCTAGTTTGCGGGTCTCTTAGACGATGAAGGCCTGCTTCTCTGTGGACTGCCGCCTTGCCTTTTGCTTCATGGGGCGCACGTTGGGGCACACGTTGAGGTGATGCTCGATTACGCTCCTAGGGATCCCCGCCAACTGGTCAGGCTCCCAAGAGAATAACTTCTTGTTCGCGCGCAGGAACCTGACCAGGGCCTCCTCCTGCTCGGGCTCAAGGTTGGCGCCTATGGTGAAAGTGGCGTCGGTGGACCCGTCCTCATCGACTGGTATCTGCTTCGTTTCTGCCTTGTCTTGGGTGAACAACTGTTTCTTCTTGGAGGGTGCAGCCCCCTTGGGCTCGGGGGTCTCCGAGTCGGCGGGCTGTGCCGACGCCGCCATCTTGAAGGTGAGTTTGAGCGCTCGCAACGCGTCTCTGGTGTCCCCGTGCACGGTGAGGATACCGCTGCTCCCGGGCATCTTCATGAGGTTGTACGCCGGGTGTGTTGCGGCCATGAACTGGGCCAGCGCTGGATAGCCGAGGATGGCGTTGTAGGGGACGCCGATGGGGGCGATGTCGAAGTTGACCAGCTCCGTGTGGAAGTTGTCGTAGGTGCCGAAGGTTACTAGGAGCCGAATCTGTCCCAAGGAGCTGGATGACCCGCCCCCAACGCCTGAGAAGGGCCGGCCGGGTTGCAGCCGTTCCAGGGGTATGCAGAGGAGGTTGCAGGCCTCAACCGAGAGCACGCTGAGGCCCGCGCCGCCGTCGACGAGAGTCCTTGTGATGGCCACCTAGCAGATGGTGGGGGTGCACAGCATGGGGAGCGCGCCCGAGCAGGCCGAGTTGGTGGGGTGGTCCTCCGAGCCGAAGGTCAGGCCGGCCTTTGGCACCGACCGGTCCAGGAGAGCCCCCTGCCGCGTGGCAGCGGCGCTGACCCGGCGAATGAACGGCTTGACGTGGTGACTTGTAGGCGGCGCCTACGAGCCGCCCAGGAGGGCCGCGACGACCGGGGGTGTTGGCGTAGCGTGGTGGGCGAGGAAGAGGCCGCAGAGCTCTTCCCAAGAGGCCATGTAGGCTGCCGGCAGGTGGAGCAGCCATGCGCGGGGCGCCGGTGAGGGCCATGGGAAGCTAGTTGGCCATGACCCTATCATCACCTTCGGCTCCGAGGATGGCTTCCTCGTACGCCAGCAAGAAGGCCAGCGGATCAGTCGCGCCGCTGTAGCGCGGCGGTGTCGTTGGCTTGAACTTGTTGGGCCACCGTACCCGTTGCAGGGCTGGGGCCAGGGCTCGGAGCCCCTTGGCCCCCGTGCTGGTGCCAGCGGCCGGAGCGGGCAATGCACTACTCATCGCGGGGCAGGTCGTAGCGGTGGCGGAAGGGAAAACTCAGGTGCACCCCTACCTGGCGCGCCAAATGTCGGATTTCGGGTTCCGGCAGTCCCTTGAGGTTCGAACTCTGGAGTGCGCGTAGAGATTACGCCTTCTACCTACCTGCACCCCTCCGCCTCGCAAAGATCTAAGCTATGGAAAATACAGCACAAGAGACACAGGGTTTATACTGGTTCGGGCCACCGTTGTGGTGTAATACCCTACTCCAGTGTGGTGTGTGTTGGGGAACGTTGCAGAAAATTAAAAATTTTCCTACGGTTTCACCAAGATCCATCTATGAGTTCATCTAAGCAACGAGTCATGGGAGAGAGATTGCATCTACATACCACTTTGTAGATCGCGAGCGGAAGCGTTCAAGGAACGGGGATGAGGTAGTCGTACACGACATGATCCAAATCACCGGAGATCCTAGCACCGAACGGACGGCACCTCCGCGTTCAACACACGTACGGTCAGCGTAACGTCTCCTTCTTCTTGATCCAGCAAGGCAAAGGAGAGGTTGAGGAAGATGGCTCCAGCAGCAGCACGACGGCGTGGTGATGGTGGAGCTGCAGTACTCCGGCAGGGCTTCGTCGAGCTCTACGGAGGAGGAGGAGATGTTGGAGAGGGAGAGGGAGGCGCCAGGAGCAAGGGGTGCGGCTGCCCCCTTCCCCTCCGCCCTTTATATAGCCCCCTAGGGGGGGCGCCGGCCCTAGGAGATGCTATCTCCTAGGGGGGCGGCGGCCAAGGGGTGGGGCTTGCCCCCCAAGCAAGGGGGCGCCCCCCCTTTAGGGTTTCCCCCACCCTAGGCGCATGGGCCTCTAGGGGCTGGTTCCCCTTGGCCCATGTAGGCCAAGGCGCACCCCTAGAGCCCATGTGTCCCCCCGAGGCAGGTGGCCCCACCTGGTGGACCCCCCGGGACCCTCCGGTGGTCCCGGTACAATACCGATAACCCCGAAACTTGTCCCGATGGCCAAAACAACACTTTCTATATATAATTCTTTACCTCCGGACCATTCCGAAACTCCTCCTGATGTCCGGGATCTCATCCGGGACTCCGAACAACATTCGGGTTACTGCATATACATATCTTCACAACCCTAGCGTCACCGAACCTTAAGTTTGTAGACCCTACGGGTTCGGGAGACATGCAGACACGACTCTCGTGCAATAACCAACAGCGGGATCTGGATACCCATGTTGGCTCCCACATGCTCCACGATGATCTCATCGGATGAACCACGATGTCGAGGATTCAATTAATCCCGTATACGATTCCCTTTGTCAATCGGTATTTTACTTGCCCGAGATTCGATCGTCGGTATCCCAATACCTCGTTCAATCTCGTTACCGGCAAGTCACTTTTCTCGTACCATAATGCATGATCCCGTGATCAAACACTTTGATCACATTGAGCTCATTATGATGATGCATTACCGAGAGGGCCCGGTGATACCTCTCCGTCAAGCGGAGTGACAAATCCCAGTCTCGATCCGTGTCAACCCAACAGATACTTTCGGAGATACCCGTAGTATACCTTTATAGTCACCCAGTTACGTTGTGACGTTTGGCACACCCAAAGCACTCCTACGATATCCAGGAGTTACACGATCTCATGGTCTAAGGAAAGGATACTTGACATTGGAAAACTCTAGCAAACGAACTATGCGATCTTATGCTATGTTTAGGATTGGGTCTCGTCCATCACATCATTCTCCTAATGATGTGATCTCGTTATCAATGACATCCAATGTCCATAGTCAGGAAACCATGACTATCCGTCGATCAACGAGCTAGTCAACTAGAGGCTTACTAGGGACATATTGTTGTCTGTTATTCACACATGTATTATGATTTCCGGATAACACAATTATAGCACGAATAAAGACAATTATCATGAACAAGGAAATATAATAATAATGCTTTTATTATTGCCTCTAGGGCATATTTCCAACAGTCTCCCACTTGCACTAGAGTCAATAATCTAGTTACATTGTGATGAATCGAACACCCATAGAGTTCTGGTGCTGATCATGTTTTGCCTTAGGGAGAGGTTTAGTCAACGGATCTGCGACATTCAGATCTGTGTGTACTTTACAAATTTCTATGTCTCCATCTTGAACATTTTCACGAATGGAGTTGAAGCGACGCTTGATGTGCCTGGTCTTCTTGTGAAACCTGGGCTCCTTGGCAAGTGCAATAGCTCCAGTGTTGTCACAGAAGAGTTTGATTGGCCCCGACGCATTGGGTATGACTCCGAGGTCGGTGATGAACTCCTTCACCCAAATTGCTTCATGTGTTGCCTCCGAGGCTGCCATGTACTCCGCTTCACATGTAGATCCCGCCACGACGCTTTGCTTGCAACTGCACCAGCTTACTGCCCCACCATTCAAAATATACACGTATCCGGTTTGTGACTTAGAGTCATCCAGATCTGTGTCGAAGCTAGCGTCGACGTAACCCTTTACGACGAGCTCTTCGTCACCTCCATAAACGAGAAACATTTCCTTAGTCCTTTTCAGGTACTTCAGGATATTCTTGACCGCTGTCCAGTGTTCCTTGCCGGGATTACTTTGGTACCTTCCTACCAAACTTACGGCAAGGTTTACATCAGGTCTATTACACAGCATGGCATACATAATAGAACCTATGGCTGAGGCATAGGGGATGACACTCATCTCTTCTATATCTTCTGTCGTGGTCGAACATTGAGCTGAGCTCAATTTCACACCTTGTAACACAGGTAAGAACCCTTTCTTAGATTGATCCATATTGAACTTCTTCAATATCTTATCAAGGTATGTGCTTTGTGAAAGACCTATGAGGCGTCTCGATCTATCTCTATAGATCTTGATGCCTAATATATAAGCAGCTTCTCCAAGGTCCTTCATTGAAAAACTCTTATTCAAGTAGGCTTTAATGCTGTCCAAGAGTTCTATATCATTTCCCATCAAAAGTATGTCGTCTACATATAATATGAGAAATGCTACAGAGCTCCCACTCACTTTCTTGTAAACGCAGGCTTCTCCATAAGTCTGCGTAAACCCAAACGCTTTGATCATCTCATCAAAGCGAATGTTCCAACTCCGAGATGCTTGCACCAGCCCATAAATCGAGCGTTGGAGCTTGCACACCTTGTCAGCATTTTTAGGATCGACAAAACCTTCCGGCTGCATCATATACAATTCTTCCTTAAGGAAACCATTAAGGAATGCCGTTTTGACGTCCATTTGCCATATTTCATAATCGTAGAATGTGGCAATTGCTAACATGATTCGGACGGACTTCAGCTTCGCTACCGGTGAGAAAGTCTCATCGTAGTCAACCCCTTGAACTTGTCGATAACCCTTAGTGACAAGCCGAGCTTTATAGATGGTCACATTACCATCCGCGTCTGTCTTCTTCTTAAAGATCCATTTATTTTCTATGGCTCGCCGCTCAATGGGCAAGTCAGTCAAAGTCCATACTTCGTTTTCATACATGGATCCTATCTTGGATTTCATGGCTTCTAGCCATTTCTCGGAATCCGGGCTCGCCATTGCTTCCTCATAGTTCGAAGGTTCACCGTTGTCTAACAACATGATTTCCAAGACAGGGTTGCCGTACCACTCTGGTGCGGAACGTGTCCTTGTGGACCTTCAAATTTCAGTAGGAGCTTGATTATAAGTATCTTGATCATCATCATTAATTTCCTCTCTAGTCGGTGCAGGCACCTCAGAAACGTTTTCTTGAGTTTCGCCATTTTCTGGTTCAAGAGGTAACACTTCATCAAGCTCTACTTTCCTCCCACTTACTTCTTTTGAGAGAAACTCTTTCTCTAGAAAGGATCCATTCTTGGCAACAAAGATCTTGCCTTCGGATCTGAGGTAGAAGGTATACCCAATAGTTTCTTTAGGGTATCCTATGAAGACGCATTTTTCCGACTTGGGTTCGAGCTTCTCAGGTTGAAGTTTCTTGACATAAGCATCGCATCCCCAAACTTTTAGAAACGACATCTTAGGTTTCTTCCCAAACCATAATTCATACGGTGTCGTCTCAACGGATTTCGACGGAGCCCTATTTAAAGTGAATGCCGCAGTCTCTAAAGCATAGCCCCAAAAAGATAGCGGTAAATCGGTAAGAGACATCATAGATCGTACCATATCTAATAGAGTCCGATTACGACGTTCGGACACACCATTACGCTGAGGTGTTCCAGGCGGCGTGAGTTGTGAAACTATTCCACATTTTCTTAAGTGTGTGCCAAATTCGTGACTCAAGTATTCTCCTCCACGATCTGATCGTAGAAACTTGATCTTTCTATCACGTTGATTTTCAACCTCACTCTGAAATTCCTTGAACTTTTCAAAGGTCTCAGACTTGTGTTTCATTAAGTAGATATACCCATATCTACTCAAGTCATCAGTGAGGGTGAGAACATAACGATAGCCACCGCGAGCCTCAACACTCATTGGACCGCACACATCGGTATGTATGATTTCCAGTAAGTTGGTTGCTCGCTCCATTGTTCGTGAGAACGGAGTCTTGGTCATTTTACCCATGAGGCATGGTTCGCACGTGTCAAATGATTCATAATCAAGAGACTCTAAAAGTCCATCTGCATGGAGCTTCTTCATGCGTTTGACACCTATGTGACCAAGGAGGCAGTGCCACAAATATGTGGGACTATTGTTATCAACTTTAACTCTTTTGGTATTCACACTATGAATATGTGTATCATCACGTACGAGATTCATTAAGAATAAACCATTAACCATCGGAGCATGACCATAAAACATATCTCTCATATAAGTAGAACAACCATTATTCTCGGATTTAAATGAGTAGCCATCTCGCATTAAACGAGATCCAGACACAATGTTCATGCTCAAACATGGCACTAAATAACAATTATTGAGGTTTAAAACTAATCCCGTAGGTAAATGTAGAGGTAGCATGCCGACGGCGATCACATCGACCTTGGAACCATTCCCGACGCGCATCATCACCTCGTCCTTCGCGAGTCTCCGTTTATTCCGCAGCTCCTGCTTTGAGTTACAAATGTGAGCAACTGCACCGGTATCAAATACCGAAGAGCTACTACGAGTACTGGTAAGGTACACATCAATTACATGTATATCACATATACCTTTTGTTTTGCCGGCCTTCTTGTCCGCTAAGTATTTGGGGCAGTTCCGCTTCCAGTGACCACTTCCCTTGCAATAAAAACACTCAGTCTCAGGCTTGGGTCCATTCTTTGGCTTCTTCCCGGCAACTTGCTTACCGGGCGCGGCAACCTCCTTGCCGTCCTTCTTGAAGTTCTTTTTACCCTTGCCCTTCTTGAACTTAGTGGTTTTATTCACCATCAACACTTGATGCTCCTTCTTGATTTCTACCTCTGCTGATTTCAGCATAGCATATACCTCAGGAATGGTCTTCACCATCCCCTGCATGTTGTAGTTCATCACAAAGCTCTTGTAGCTAGGTGGAAGGGACTGGAGGATTCTGTCAATGACCGCTTCATCCGGGAGATTAACTTCCAGTTGAGTCAAGCGGTTGTGCAACCCAGACATCTTGAGTATGTGTTCACTGACAGAGCCATTTTCCTCCATCTTACAGCTAAAGAATTTGTCGGAGACTTCATATCTCTCGACCCGGGCATGAGCTTGGAAAACCATTTTCAGCTCTTCGAACATCTCATATGCTCCATGTCTCTCAAAATGCTTTTGGAGCCCCGGCTCTAAGCTGTAAAGCATGCCGCACTGAACAAGGGAGTAATCATCGGAACGTGACTGCCAAGCGTTCATAACGTCTTGTTCTGCAGGGAGAACAGGTGCGTCACCCAGCGGTGCTCGTAGGACATAATCTTTCTTGGCAGCTATGAGGATGATCCTCAGGTTCCGGACCCAGTCCGTATAGTTGCTGCCATCGTCTTTCAGCTTGGTTTTCTCTAGGAACATGTTGAAGTTGAGGACTACGTTGGCCATTTGATCTACAAGACATATTGTAAAAAATTTAGACTAAGTTCATGATAATAAAGTTCATTTAATCAAATTATTTAACGAACTCCCACTTAGATAGACATCCCTCTTCTAGTCATCTAAGTATTACATGATCCAAGTCAACTAGGCCGTGTCCGATCATCACGTGAGACGGACTAGTCAACATTGGTGAACATCTTCATGTTGATCGTATCTTCTATACGACTCATGATCGACCTATCGGTCTTCTGCGTTCCGAGGCCATGTCTGTACATGCTAGGCTCGTCAAGTCAGCCTAAGTGTTTGCATGTGTAAATCTGTCTTACACCCGTTCTATGTGAACGTTAGAATCTATCACACCCGATCATCACGTGGTGCTTCGAAACAACGAACTGTTGCAACGGTGCACAGTTAGGGGGAACACTTCTTGAAATTATTACGAGGGATCATCTTATTTACTACCGTCGTTCTAAGTAAACAAGATGCAAAACATGATAAACATCACATGCAATCAAATAATAAACGTGACATGATATGGCCAATAACACATAGCTCCTTTGATCTCCATCTTGGGGCTCCATGATCATCTTGTCACCGGCTTGACACCATGATCTCCATCATCATGATCTCCATCATCGTGTCTCCATGAAGTTGCTCGCCAACTATTACTTCTACTACTATGGCTAACGCATTTAGCAATAAAGTAAAGTAATTTACATGGCGTTTCTCAATGACACGCAGGTCATACAAAAAATAAAGACAACTCCTATGGCTCCTGCCGGTTGTCATACTCATCGACATGCAAGTCGTGATTCCTATTACAATAGCATGAACATCTCATACATCACATATAGATCATTCATCATTCATCACAACTTTGGCCATATCATATCACAAAGCACTTGCTGCAAAAACAAGTTAGACGTCCTCTAATTGTTGTTGCAAGTTTTACGTGGCTGAATTAGGGTTCTAGCAAGAACGTTTTCTTACCTACGTGAAAGCCACAACGTGATTTGTCAACTTCTATTTACCCTTCATAAGGACCCTTTTCATCGAATCCGCTCCAACTAAAGTGGGAGAGACAGACACCCGCCAGCCACCTTATGCAACTAGCGCATGTTAGTCGGTGGAACCGGTCTCACGTAAGCGTACGTGTAAGGTTGGTCCGGGCCGCTTCATCCCACAATACCGCTGAAGCAAGATAAGACTAGTAGCGGCAAAAAAGTTGACAACATCTACGCCCACAACAAATTGTGTTCTACTCGTGCAATAGAGAACTACGCATACACCTAGCTCATGATGCCACTGTTGGGGAACGTTGCAGAAAATTAAAATTTTTCCTACGGTTTCACCAAGATCCATCTATGAGTTCATCTAAACAACGAGTCATGGGAGAGAGATTGCATCTACATACCACTTTGTAGATCGCGAGCGGAAGCGTTCAAGGAACGGGGATGAGGTAGTCGTACACGACGTGATCCAAATCACCGGAGATCCTAGCACCGAACGGACGGCACCTCCGCGTTCAACACACGTACGGTCAGCGTAACGTCTCCTTCTTCTTGATCCAGCAAGGCAAAGGAGAGGTTTAGGAAGATGGCTCCAGCAGCAGCACGACGGCGTGGTGATGGTGGAGCTGCAGTACTCCGGCAGGGCTTCGCCGAGCTCTACGGAGGAGGAGGAGATGTTGGAGAGGGAGAGGGAGGCGCGAGGAGAAAGGGGTGCGGCTGCCCCCTTCCCCTCCCCCCTTTATATAGCCCCCTAGGGGGGGGCGCCAGCCCTAGGAGATGCAATCTCCTAGGGGGGGGGGCGGCCAAGGGGTGGGGCTTGCCCCCCAAGCAAGGGGGCGCCCCCCCCCTCCCCTTTAGGGTTTCCCCCACCCTAGGCGCATGGGCCTCTAGGGGCTGGTTCCCCTTGGCCCATGTAGGCCAAGGCGCACCCCTAGAGCCCATGTGGCCCCCCGAGGCAGGTGGCCCCACCTGGTGGACCCCCCGGGACCCTCCGGTGGTCCCGGTACAATACCGATAACCCCGAAACTTGTCCCGATGGCCAAAACAACAATTTCTATATATAACTCTTTACCTCCGGACCATTTCGAGACTCCTCCTGACGTCCGGGATCTCATCCGGGACTCCGAACAACATTCGGGTTACTGCATATACATACCTTCACAACCCTAGCGTCACTGAACCTTAAGTGTGTAGACCCTACGGGTTCGGGAGACATGCAGACATGACCGAGATGGCTCTCGGGCAATAACCAACAGCGGGATCTGGATACCCATGTTGGCTCCCACATGCTCCACGATGATCTCATCGGATGAACCACGATGTCGAGGATTCAATTGATCCCGTATACGATTCCCTTTGTCAATCGGTATTTTACTTGCCCGAGATTCGATCGTCGGTATCCCAATACCTCGTTCAATCTCGTTACCGGCAAGTCACTTTTCTCGTACCGTAATGCATGATCCCGTGATCAAACACTTTGATCACATTGAGATCATTATGATGATGCATTACCGAGAGGGCCCGGTGATACCTCTCCGTCAAGCGGAGTGACAAATCCCAGTCTCGATCCGTGTCAACCCAACAGATACTTTTGGAGATACCCGTAGTATACCTTTATAGTCACCCAGTTACGTTGTGACGTTTGGAACACCCAAAGCACTCCTACGGTATCCGGGAGTTACACGATCTCATGGTCTAAGGAAAGGATACTTGACATTGGAAAACTCTAGCAAACGAACTATGCGATCTTATGCTATGTTTAGGATTGGGTCTCGTCCATCACATCATTCTCCTAATGATGTGATCTCGTTATCAATGACATCCAATGTCCATAGTCAGGAAACCATGACTATCCGTCGATCAACGAGCTAGTCAACTAGAGGCTTACTAGGGACATATTGTTGTCTGTTATTCACACATGTATTATGATTTCCGGATAACACAATTATAGCACGAATAAAGACAATTATCATGAACAAGGAAATATAATAATAATGCTTTTATTATTGCCTCTAGGGCATATTTCCAACAGTGTGGTGGATTGCCTCTTGGGCTGATGATGATGAACAATACAAGGAAGAACAGCCTCGCGAGGGTCTGTTCTTGGCTAGGGGGATGAACTGCTAGGAGGAGTTCAGTCACCCTTCTCTCTCTCTCTCTCTCTCTCTGATTGATTCTCTTTGATACTCGCCCATTCTAGTCCTATTTATAGGCAAAGGCCCTTGGCCTCTTCCCAAATATTGAGCAGGAAGGGCGCCAACATTTGGCCATTTCGAAGGGGAACATCTGGTACACTTATCCTGACTAAAGTTGGTCCTCGCCTGCCAAAGGCTCTGGTGGTGACGCTCGCTTGGGCTCCACAATGACATCCTTCCTGCCGTTGCACTGGTCTTGGTCTCATTGCACCGAAATGGGTGCCTTTGCTTGATGCTCTCGCTTGCGCTTGCTCCCTTTGCACCAAAGAGGAAAGGAGGACACTGCGCGGGCTGGCGCCCGCCTGGCGCCCTTGGTCGTCATGGCTTGCGTCACGGGCACCTCGTGAGGTACCCCGCCTTGATCTCTCCGCCTCCTCGCGAGCCAGCCTGACGAGGCCGTGCCTGAGGAAGCTCCGTGTCGTCCGCCCCGCGAGGCTTGGCCCCTCGCGATGGTCTTGGGTCCGTGTTGATGAAGATGGGCCGTGTTGGGCCCCCTTTTAGCCACGCCGCAGGCCGCAAGCAGGCAAGTCTGGGGACCCCCGTTCCCAGAACGCCGACAGCGCCCAGGTGGGTAGGCGCGCCCCCTGCCTTGTGGCCTCCTCGTTGATTGCTTGACATCTACTCCAAGTCCTCTGGATCACGTTTGTTCCAAAAATCACGCTCCCGAAGGTTTTATTCCGTTTGGACTCCGTTTGATATTCTTTTTCTGCGAAACACTGAAATAGGCAAAAAATAGCAATTTGGGATGGGCCTCCGGTTAATAGGTTAGTCCCAAAAATAATAAGTGTATAAATAAGCCCATTAAACATCCAAAACATAATATATAATAGCATGGAACAATAAAAAATTATAGATACATTGGAGACGTATCAGGCCTGTCCTCTTTTCTTCCAAAATAGCTCAGCAGAAATGTCCACACATCCTGCAAACCCAAAAAATGACGGAAAGGATTAGAGAGATGCATACTCGACCTCTATGCTAAGGGTTAGTCGCCGCCAAGCACTAGGGTGCCAACATTTCATTTTTTATGCTCAGGGCCTGCGCCTGGATTTGTACAAAGGGTTACATGCCTTGCCGGCAAGGCTTGTACAAAAGGTGGTTTGCCGGGGGGCCCAGCAACCACGCCTTATGGGGTAAAACTTGCGAAGATGTTCAATGTTCCAGGAGTTTCTCACTAGAATACCATCTTCGGTCTCGAGGCGGACTGCGCCGGGCCTGGTGACTCATGTTACCCGATAAGGGCCTTCCCATTTTGGCGTCAACTTGTTGGAATTCTTGGCCGACTGAACGTGCCGAAGAACAAGGTCGCCTTCCTCAAAGCTTCAGGCATGAACCTTGCGGCTATGGTAGCGGCGTAAGGCTTGCTGGTAGCATGCTGCTGTCAGGACCCTGAACCTAAGTCACACTAATCTAGCATGTAACACATCATATCACTTTGCGGCCTCACGCACGGTATTCCCACGGGTGCCACCCTACCTGGCCCGGGACCGTTTGCGTCTTTTGGCTCACGTATATGATAGTGTCGCTAGCATCCATATGACAAAGAACCCGAGCCGACATGGCTAGTCGTGAACCCAAAGCGGCACTAACCCATGGGGACAGGCATACATGAATCAACTTCGAGCATGTCGGTCAACAACGTGTGAGTCCGGGCTATAGCACTGGGCTAACAGGACTCCAATAACCCGGGCTGCAGCAGGCTAGGCAGGACTCCGGATGTCGCCGTGTGACATTTCCCCGAAGGGGACAGGCACAGGAACAAAGTGAAACACATGCCGGCCAGTCAAGTGTCCTGAGCAGTAGTGCTGGGCTAACAGGACTCCGGTAACCCGGGCTGTAGCAGACTACTATGGCTCAAGGAGGCACTAGACTACATTTCCCCATAAGAGAGGCTGCCAAGGATAAACAACTAGATTGTCGGATCCCACACATAGCAAGCATTTCAATCATACACACAATATGCTCGATATGTGTAAATACAACATGGCATCACAACATAAGTCTACGACTCCAATATTTATTCATTAGGCTCCGAGGAGCGAGATATTACAAACATGGGTCTCATGACCCAACATTCAGAGCATACAAGCAACAAGCACATGTGGAAGCTTAACATGTCTGAGTACAGACATCTACAAATGAAAAAGGCTGAGAAGCCTGACTATCTACCAGATCCTGCCGAGGGCACAAGATCGTAGCTGAGGTATCAAGCTAAACGTCGGAGTCCACACGGAACTACTAGCGAGACTGGCGTCTCTCTGCAAAAAAACATAAAATAGACAAACGTGAGTACAAATGTACCCAGCAAGACTTACATCAGAACTAGCTACATATGCATCAGTATCAATAAAGGTTGGTGGAGTTTAACTGCAGCAAGCCAGCTTTGACTCGGTGGCTATCCTGAACTACGACTGCAAGCAACTCTTTTGAGGTGACGCACACGAGTCCACATATTCACCATATCAATACACCACTATGGATCTGCTCCCGTCTCCCTACGAGAACGCCATCCATAGCACTCACGCTTATCTTGCGTATTTTAGAGTATCCACTTTCACTTGTCTATGAACTGTTATAGGCAACCCAGAAGTCCATTACCGCGGACACGGCTATTCGAATAGATCAGTTATAACCCTGCAGGGGTGTACTTCTTCACACATGTTTCCACCACTTAGCGTCTGCACACGACATGTGCTCGGCAGACTTCAAGCGAAAGCCGACGTGGGTGTAGACCACGACCAAACTAACCACACAAGTCTCTAGTCCAGGTTTATCGCCTATTCGGGTTCCATCCGCGAGGAGATCCGGCCGGAGTTTCGCTCACAGCCCCAAACGATGTGTGCAGGGTTCCCGGGACACCAAACGGGCGCCCGGTACACCGTGCCACGTGCCTACCGCAACACAGCCCACCCCTAAGGTCAGCGCTGCGTGCGGCCCCCAGCATACTACAAACACCAGAAACTACTTGCAACTCCTGGACAGAGGACGAGAGGGGTCAGTAAGTCGAGCGGGGTCATATTTTAGGGCCCAACGTGTGGTAGTAGCTGTTTCATGGATCACAAACACAAAACTCAGTTCCTGAGGACGGTTTCAATGAGACAACCCACCATGTACTCCTACATGGCCTCTCACCGCTACCTTTACCAAATCGTGTTCACACACTTAGCTCGCACACAGTAGGACATGTTCATCACCGTTCCAATTCATTCCCGATGAATCAGACCCGACTCAACTCTAAGCAGTAGCAGGCACGACAAACAAGCATGAAAGAGTAAGCACATCAGGGCTCAAACAACTCCTACTCATGCTAGTGGGTTTCATCTATTTACTGTGGCAATGACAGGTCATGCAGAGGATAAGGGGTTCAACTACCGCAGCATGTAACAGTTGAATCGTTGTTGTCCTAATGCAGTAAAAGAGAGCAGGAGCAAGAGAGTGGGTTGTATCGGAATGAACAAGGGGTTTTTGCTTGCCTGACACTTCTGAAGATAGTATAGTTCTTCATCGGTGTCATCGATCACATCGTCGGAATCACATCTATCAAGAGGGGACAATTACCAGCAAACAAAGAAGAACATAATCAATGCAATGCAACAATATGATGCATGATCATGACATGGCAATATGTTGTGGTTTTGAGCTAATGCAGCTAGCATCATGTTAAATGGGGTTGGTTTGAACCCTAGGTTCAAATTCAAACTCCATATGTGAAATTCAAATGCCATTTAATTGATTTGACCTGATCAGCAGGTATAAGTTGATCTAACATGCATGAAAGTGGTACAGATGGATAGATTGGATTTTTCTGATCATTTTTCATATATAAATTGTTTCATTTGGAGTTACGGTTGATTTTCTATGATTTTTTGAAGTTTGAAACATTTTCTGGATTTTCCTGAATAAGATTAAATCCAGAAAATCAATTACGGTGTCAGCATTGCGTCATGTTGACCACAGCAGGTCAACAGACCTGGTCCAGGTCAAACCTGATGCGTGGGTCCCGCGTGTCAGTGTGGTTAGTTTAACTAAATTCAATTAATACTAATCCTAACTAATTAACAGGGCTGGGCCCCAGCTGTCATTGACCCAGGGGGTCAAACTGGGCCCACCCATGGTCAAACGGGGTCAACGGGGGTCAACTCGCCGGCGTTAAGCCATCGGCGACGACCAGAGGCGGCGGAGCGCCGCGGAAACGGGCTACGGTGGCGTGGCTGGGCTCGTTCGAGAGCCAAGACCAGCGCGCGTCAGGCGGTGGAGCCGGTCGGGCCTGGGGTGGCCGGAGGCGATGGCGAGGAGCTCGACCGCGACGGCCGGAGCTCGGGCAGTGCTGGGCTGTGCGAGCAAGCAAGATGATGCGCTAGATGGGGCCTACGCGATGCGGGAAGAAGGTTGGACTCGCCGGGGTGACCATTTGGTCACCGGAGCTGCGTCGGCGACGAGCTCAGGCGGCGGCGTGTTCGGGCGTAGGCGGTCCGGTGGCTACGGCGGCCTACGAGGAAGGAGAGAGGGATGCTCGAGGTCAGAGGCTCACGGCGAGTCGGACGAGCAGGTCGGCGAGCTCGGAGACGATCCAGAGCGGGCGGTGCGGTGAAGGCCATCTCCGGCGGCCGAAGCTTCAAGACGAGATCGGGGGAGGCGATGCGGGGCTTCCGGCGTCCCGTGAGTCGGCGATGAGGAAGAGGGAGTCGCGGAGGACCTCGGGAACAGCTCGGAGAGGCGAGTGGGTGGCTGTGGACGCGGTGGCTTTGGCCGGCGGCGACGGGCGCGTTCGGTCCGGCGAGAGGGAGAGGTCCAGGGGAGGGGATGAGCGCGGGGAGAGAGCGAGAGGAGCCAGGGGTGGCGTGGCGTCGAGGAGGGGCTTCGAGGCGCCCGGTGAGGCAGGCGAGCAAGGAGGAGGCGTGGCGCCCCGCGCGTGCGTGCGCTGTCTCCCTCCTCTGCCTACTGGCAGAGGTAGGTGATGACTGGCACGGGCCAGGTGGGCCGGCCCATCCAGGTAAGCTAGGTAACTTATCTCTCTCTATTATTTAGTTTCTGTTTTTCTATTTTTCTGTAGTTGTTTTGATTTAGTAAAAATACTAAACCATTTGTTAAAATGCTGAAATTAATTGTGGGCACTAGTGAATTTGTTTCCAACAGCCCTCATTTAATTTCACAATTATTTGAGCACCTAAAATAATTATAGCAATTAAATGCCCAAATTCAAATACATAATGATTTAATTCAAAAATCCAGAACAACCTCCAAAATTACGACACCATTTTTGGCAGAGGGTTTTGCCAGGACCATAAATGGTGAACAATTATGAAGGGCATTTTGGGTTCATTGAAAAGTTTTAAGTTTGAACCTAGTTGGATTCATTTGGTGCCAGGGTTTCAACATCCCCATTTCAAGTTTCTTTCAAAGTTTAAACATGATGGCACGATGAGCAAGCAAAGTCAGGCAAGGGCTGAGCTGGGGCTGTGACAGCTGCTCACACAGCCGCCCAAAGACGATCTTCCTCAAGGAGCATTGCGTCATCTTGCCGCAACTGCTCTTGCTCAAGCTCATCGTAACCGAGCACTCGAGGTGACATGTATGTGAGTTCCGTGGGGAGTACTACTTCTGCCCCGTAAACGAGGGAGAAGGGTGTCTGGTCGGTGGCTCGATTTGGTGTCGTTCTGATTGACCAAAGAACCGCCGACAATTCATCAATCCAGCTCCGTCCGCACCTGCATAGCCTGTCAAAAGTCCTTGTCCGTAGGCCTTGCAACACTTCAGAATTTGCCCTGTCAGCCTGGTCGTTGCGCCGTGGATGTGCAACTGAAGCAAAGCAGACCTTGCTGCCGAGGTCCTCGATGTACTGCATGAAGATGTGGCTCGTGAACTGCGTGCCATTGTCGGTGATGACCCTATTTGGCACACCAAAACGACAGACTAGCCCCTTGAAGAACTTGACAGCTGATTGTGTTATCACCTTTCTCACTGCCTCCACCTCCGGCCACTTTGTGAACTTGTCGATTGCAACGTACAAGTACTCAAAGCCCCCGACAGCAAGGGGAAAGGGGCCAGGAAAGAGGGATTGTTTGGAGAGCTTGAGCTGGTTGATGAAGCTTCTTTGAATGAAACTGGCATGCTTCACACATGGTTACTAGTGCCGTTGCATCCTGAAGGGCAGTGGGCCAGAAGAAACCTTGCCGGAATGCCTTGCCAGCAAGGGCCCTTGACCCTATGTGGGAGCCACATATGCCTTCGTGTATCTCTGCCAACAGCCCCAGTCCTTCCTCCCGGGGAATGCACTTCAATTTCACACCGTTTGGTCTTTTTCTGTATAGAACGTCATCGACGAACTAATACATAGCAGACCGACGGGCTACTTTCTCCGCTTCTTCCTGCTCCTCAGGGAGTTCCCCTGTTTGGAGGAATCGGACGGTATGTTGTGCCCATGCTGGAGCCTGGGGCTCGACGACAAGGACCAAAGGCATTTCCTCTGCCATGGGAGCGACTGTCTCTACGGCTAGGGTTTGACGCCCTGCCGGAGTCTGTCGCCCCGTGGCGGGCTTGGCGTCCACGGCAACACCCTTGCCGGCGACTCCTGGGAGCTCGACGGGAAAGTACTTGCCGGTGCCTGATTTCCTGCGCTTGTTCTGCTCTGTCGATGGTTCAACGGATGGTTGAGTTAACTGAAGCACAAAAGTACCTGGTTCCATAGGTAGTTTGAGTGCAGCGCGCTTCGACAGGTAATCGGTGGTGTCGTTCTCCACTCGGGGAACATGATCCGCTTGTATAACATCAAAACGCTCCTCCAGCTTCCTCACCTCATTCACGTAGGCCTCCATCAACAGGCTTTGATAATCTTTGTTAACTTGCTTGACGACGAGCTGTGAATTACCCCTGACGAAAAGCTTGTTGATCCCGAGGTCTGCCGCAATCCTGAGACTGGCAAGCAACCCCTCGTACTCAGCAGTGTTGGTTGTTGACATCTCCCTGGGAAAGTGCATATGGACTACATACTTGAGGTGCTCTCCGGTGGGTGCAATGAGTATCACACCGGCACCGGCGCCTTCCAGCGAGAAAGCCCCGTCAAAGTACATAACCTAGTTGCGACTTGTTTCCTTGCCGGGGAGAGTGGTCTCCTGGATCTCTTCGTCGGGCGTTGAAGTCCATTCGGCAATGAACTCTGGCAAGACTCTACTCTGGATTGTCGAAGTACTTTCAAACTTCAAGCCAAAGCTTGACAGTTCCAAAGCCCATTCCACAATCCTCCCGGTTACGTCTGGGTTATGCAATATTCGTTGCAACGGGAGGCGGGCGACGACGGTGATTTCATGGGCTTGGAAGTAATGACACAACTTCCTCGAGGCCATAAGGAGGCCGAAGAGCAATTTCTACACGCTGGAGTACCTTGATCTAGCCCCCTGCAATAGGGAGCTGACAAAGTAAACCGGGTGTTGCATCATCTTCTTCTTCTGCACCATTCCATTCGGTTTCACGGGCCCTATCCCGCCGACGTCAAACTCTGCCGGGGGCCTCGCCTCGCTGGCACTAGGTCCTGCCGGGGGAAGCTCTGGCTCGTCATCCGCCCATCCTGCCGTTGCCGCTGCCTCTTCGTCGACCTCCCTCTGTGCCACTAGCGCGACACTAACCACTTGGTTTGTTGCCGCAAGATACAGCAGCAACGACTCTTGTGGTTTAGGCGCAACCAGTATTGGTGTAGAGGAGAGGTACTTCTTCAAATCCTGCAGTGCTGCTTCGGCCTCTGGGGTCCACTCCATTCGTCCCGCCTTCTTCAAGATTTTGAAAAGGGGGAGGGCATGCTCGGCAGACTTGGAAATGAACCTGCTCATGGCGGCAACGCAGCCAGTGAGCCGGCGCACATCCTTGATCCGCTTAGGCGCCTCAATTTTCTCAATGGCCTTGATCTTATCTGGATTCGCCTCAATCCCGCGCTGTGACACAAAGTACCCGAGAAGTTTGCCAGACGGAACACCGAAGACACACTTCTCAGGGTTCAACTTGAGGTTGATCTTACGCAAATTTGCAAACGTCTCTTCTAAATCTTGCACGAGTGTCGCCTTGTCCTTGGTTTTGACCACTATGTCATCCATATAAGCTTCCATATTTCTACGTTGCTGGGGCTCAAAACCAATTTGGACTGCCCTTTCAAACGTTGAGCCAGCACTCTTCAACCCGAAAGGCATTCGCAAAAAGCAATATGTACCACATGGGGTGATGAATGCTGTCTTCTCTTCATCTTCTCTCGTCATGAAGATCTGGTGGTATCCTGAGTAGGCATCGAGGAACAATAACATGTCACACCCGGCCGTGGAGTCAACAATCTGGTCAATGCACGACAACGGGAAAGGGTCCTTTGGACAAGCCTTATTGATATCCGTGTAATCAATACACAACCTCCACTTCCCATTCGCCTTGCGCACAACCACTGGATTGGCCAACAACGTCGGATGGAGTACTCCCCTCACCAAGCATGCTGCTTCTAACCTCCTGATCTCCTCCATGATGAACTCCTGCCGCTCCAAAGCTTGCTTCCTGACCTTCTGCTTGACGGCTCGCGCATGAGGACAGACGGCAAGATGGTGCTCAATCACCTCCCTGGGAACATTGGGGATGTCGGATGCTTGCCACGCAAACACATCGACATTCACCCGCAGGAAGGTGAAGAGCGCGCTTTACTATTTGCTGTCAAGGGAGGAGCTTATGGTGAAAGCCCCTCCCGTTCCATCCTCCTTGACTGATACCTTCTTGGTCTCTGGTGGCGCAGCTCTGGATTTCTTGCTCTTGCCGGTGGAGCTCTCTGGCACGTCCTCGACGGGAGCACAACACTCCAAAAGAGGTGCGCTTGCCAGAGTGGGTGCGAGAGGTCTTGTCGGTCTTCTTTCCTCCCAGGGCTTCGACGGCAGGAGCAAGTGCCTTAGCGGCAGTCACTGCAACTGCCTCCCGGTAGAGTTGATCAGTGCAGATCAACACATCCTTCTTGTCGGAGGGAACGGTGATGATGGTCATCGGCCCAGGCATCTTCAGCGTGTTGTAGGCGTAATGTGACGCCGCCATGAACTTGGCTAGTGCCGGGCGGCCGAGGATCCCATTGTAGGGCAAGGGGATCTCGGCTACATCAAAAATAATCCTCTCTGTCCGATATTTCAACTCACCTACAAACATCACGGGCAGCGCGACCTTACCCTTTGGCTGACTCCTTCCCAGGTCGACCCCTTGAAAAGTACCCGTCTCTCCGAGGTATCCATCGGGAATCTGTAGCCTTTTGATCACAACAGGCGAGATCAAGTTCAGACCGGCCCCGCCGTCAACTAGCATTTTTGTCACCTTGAGGTTGTGTATTGTTGGCAAAACCAACAACGGCAAGCACCCGACCGCAGTTGTGCGATCAGGGTGCTCCTCGGCGTAAAAAATGATAGGCGTGCTGGACCACTTCAGTGGCTTTTGAGCATCGAGTGATGGTTCCGCTGCTGTGATCTCACGCGCCAACTGCTTGAGCTGGCGGCGAGAAGTGTGCAGTGAGGCACCACCGTTGACGCACATGGCCTCCGTAGCTTTTTGGAACTCTTGCTCACCAGACTCGTCGTCCTCGTCATGACCGTCGTCTTCCTTCTTGTCGCGGCCCCGAGCAGGCCTCTCTTGCTGGCTATCCTTGCCGCGGCGACCCCCTTGGACGCCACGCTTCTTGCCGGACCCTTCGGCACCATCCTAACCCTTCTCCTTGTCCCGCCTCTCATACTCCTTTTTGATTCTCAGCAAGTAGCTCAACCTATCGGCAATTCTGGAGGTCATGGCCCTTGGTGCGGTGGATCTTGCAGTACTGCTTGTCGGAGCCTGGCTTGTTGGCAGCCGCCAAGGCCCGGCAAGTGGTGCACCCAACAATCTCCTCACCGGGGTCGTCTGCCTTGGCCTTCTTGGAAGTGTCGGTGTCCTCGGATCCCTCGACGGCAAGCACAGTCTTGCCCTTGCGCTTCCTGTTGCGGCGCCGGCCCTTCTTCGTCGGGGTGGCTGTGCCTTCGTTTGTGGAGTCGGTTTCCGCACTGGCGTCCTCGCCGGGGTACTTACTCTCCTCTTCAGCTCGAGCGCACCTATCGGCCAGAACATAAAGTTCGGCCACATCTTTGACCTTTTATCATCGCTAGCTCTTCACGCATCTTGCAGTTGCGCACATTCTGGTGGAATGCGCTGATCGCGGCGGCAGGATGAACATCGGGGATGTTGTACTGCACCCGGCTGAATCTCTATATGTACTTGCGCAAGGTTTCACCTTATTTCTGGGGGATGATATGCAAATCGCTTGCATGGCCATGAGCTTGGTGGCCCCCCGTAAAGGCGCCAACAAACTCATGGCACAAATCCGACCAAGAAGAAATAGAATCCACTGGCAAGTGCATCAACCATGACATGACATTGGGTTTAAGTGCCAACGGGAAGTAATTGGCAAGCACCTTGTCGTCGCGAGCCCCAGCAGCTTGCATGGCGATGGTGTAGATGCTGAGGAACTCCGATGGATGGGTCTTGCCGTTGTACTTCTCGCCGATGTCGGGGCTTGAACATGCGGTGGGAGGGCCACTGGAACTGCCACAGCTCACGGGTAAAGGCTGGGCAACCCACCTTGTAGGGTAGGCCGCCAGAACCCCCTGGTGCTGGGTGGTCCATAGTGGGCCCCGCCCGCCTATCTGACTGGTTGCGCGCATCGCGCCGATGCTCGATGGTGGTTCGAGCGTCTTCATTGGCTCGCTCCTGAAGAACTTGGCGCTGATCGCGGTGGGTCTGTGGGTCGGACGACGCTATGGAAATGTTATCACAAGCGTCATCACGACGGACCGACACCAGTGGTGGTTGGCGAGGCGAAGGAGAGTGCACCGTGGCCGCAGCACCTCTGGTCCTACCACCACTGGCATGCGGTGGCTCGACAGAGCACCGGCTAGAGGGCCCCGCTGGTCGTGGCTCATCTTTGGTGGCAACGCCGACAAGGCTCCGGATGGTGGCTCTCCACCCGTCGAGCTTTTCTGCAGCAGGGGGAAAGTCGAGGAGAACCTGCGCGCGCCAAGGCTTTGGCTGGCGTGGGTGGCGGCGAAAGCTGCATGAACTGTGACGCGCTCTGACTTCTAACCACATTAGAAGGAGCTCTATCACGGCCTGGCGGTTGTGCGCCATTTTCGCCAGCGTCTCGGTGTGCATGTTTGCCTTCTACGTCCCGCGAATGAAGCGTAGGACTCTTCCCCCGGCGGCGCCCAGGGTCACCAGCGTGGTGACGCTGCTCATCGCGCACAACCTGGGAGGAGCACATCGTGGGTGCCGGCATAGGCGTCTTGGAAGTCACCGCGCCGCCCGCAGGTGGCACGGCGCCGCCCCTGGAGGGCCCCGTGCCGCCTGCGGGGGGCCCTGATCCGTCTTTGGATTTGGCGGCGTGCGGCCCGTTGTCTCGCGCAGGAATGACGCTGCTCGCCCGGCTTTGACTGCCAGAGTGATGCGGGTGTTCGCGGGCCGCGCCTCGGCTTCCGTCCATGACCGCCCCGCCACTCGCCCGCACTGGTACGGGCCGTTCGTCTCTCGACGAACCGATCGTCGTGATCGTCTTCTTCTTGGGAGCCATGGCGATGAAGAACTGCTAAACTAGCTGCTAGACCAGATTTTCGCAACTACGCACCCCCAACCTGGCGCGCCAAAGATGTCGGTGGGAACGACACCTATGGGATCATTGGAACCCCTTCTATGGTTGGCGGGCGCGGGGTTGTGCAAAGAGCGGGTCTAGGATCTAGCACAAAGATCGTTTACCCAGGTTCGGGCCGCGAGGATGCGTAATACCCTAGTGCTGCTTTGGTGTATGTATTCGAGTGTTCTTGAGTTCTTGAGCTAGCTATGGTGCGTGTGTATCCCAAAAGATCCGAATCCTTCTCCTGGACGCCTCGGTCCTCCTTTTATAGACAAAAGGGGTCGCCACAGTGGCACACAGAAGGTGGAAAAGTGTACAGTTGAAAGGATCCAAATGGACCTAGAGGGGGGTGAATAGGTACAATTACAAATTTGAATTATGACTTAGCAATTTTAGGCAATAATGCGGAATGCGAAGGTGAGCCTAACAATTGCAAGTGTAGTACTAAGTGCTAAGCAAGTAAAGCAAGTATGTAAGTAGGCAAGCACAATATGATAAAGGTAAGTGCTAAGGGACAAGTAACCACAAGTAGAGAGTTAGGGTTAGGAATAACCGCAACTCCGGGAGACAAGGATGTATGCCGATGTTCACTTCCTTGGAGGGAAGCTACGTCACCGTTAGAGAGGTGGATGTTACCACAAAGGCACACCAACGCCACGAAGGCTCACCCTATTCTCCCTTTGAGACAACACCACGGAGGCGTTTCTCAACCACTAGTGGTAGACCTTGGGGTGGTCTCCAAACCCTCACAAACTTTTCCGGGTGAAATCACAAAGGTTGATTTCTCTCCGAAAGACTCCTACCGCCTAGGAGTCTCCAACCTCCAAGAGTAACAAGATCAATGGGAAAAGCTCAAGACTTGCTCAAATCACGAATTCCTTTGGTGCAAAGAAGGGCAAGGAGTGGATCTTCACTTGATTGGAGAACTTCTCTCAAATGTTCCCAAATCACTTGGGGATCTAGGATTTGGTGTAGAGGATTGAGAGAGTGAGTGAAGAGTGTTCTTGGCAAGCTCAAAGTGAATGGTCAACCTACTCCCGGAAGAGGAAGAAGGATATATATAGTGTGAGAACAAAACAGACCGTTGTGCCACTTAATGCTGACAGACGTCTGGTGGCTACCGGACGACCGGTGACACACAGAGGACTGGACGTCCGGCAGGCGGCCGGTCGTCCGGTGGCTGGAACACCAACCACGGATACAGGTGTGTATTGGGACGCATAGGCAGTGGACGTTCGGAAGGCGCCGGTCGTCCGGAGCCCGGACGTCCGGTATCTGTCGGATATCAGTTAATATCAGTTCTGTTGAAGTGCACCGGATATCCGGAGATGAGCAGACGTCCGGTGTGATCGGTCTTCCGCTAATATTCGTTCTGTGAAGATATACCAGATGACTGGAGATGGTCATATGTCTGGTAGGTCAAGAGGAACCGGACGTCCGTAGACTTCGGACGTCCGGTGGTAGTAGGACCAAATAGCTAAGAAGCATACTGCCATTTGTGCACAAGTAAGATGAAGAAACTTGAGATTGTATACGGGGGAATTTTCTGGGTTTGAGCAAGTCCTTTCGCGAAATCCAACGGTCCCCTCTTAATAGTGCGGGATCCCTATACTCAAGAACAACCTGAAAATAAGGAGCTGAAGCTTTTTATCTTTGTCTTGTGTCCCTACTCTTGAGTGATATAAGTATATATAGATGCTTTATGTCCGTAGTCATGATCCACACACACACATAGCCCTTGAGACATAATCCTGAGAAATACTCGATAAACATGATTAGTCCCAAAATGCATGTTGTCATCAACATCAAAATACGATTAAGGGCATGATTGCACTTTCAACAGTGCGCAAGCTTATCGCCTATCATTACGGGACAAGACGCATTAAATGCACCCCCTTAGGTGTTCCGTTGCTTTATTGGGGATGGCAACGAGGCTCGTCCCATCCGTCGCCACCCCGCCTTGCTCCGACACGCGTTCAGGCCAACGACGCATGCAGCGCCATGTAGGCTGGCAGGCTGCTGAGATGGTGTGGTGGTAGGGTCTTCACGAAGATCTACATGCCACCAAGCAGGTGCTTGCTGAGCTGGCCTGGAAGACGCATGTTGCCACGCAGGTGCCTGCCCAGCTGGTTAGGCTGGCAGCTGTATGGGAATGGCGGTGGAGTCTTGGCAGATGCGGGCCTGGTTGTGGCCTCGCAGGTGCCCCTCGCAAGGGTCTTGCCGCGGCATCGCAGTCCTCCCCAGCAAGGATCTTGCCGGGGGTCTCGTGGATTTCCTCGGCAAGGATCTTGCCGAGGATCATCGTCTTCTGGTCCTCATCTGATCTTGTGTGTTTATGATCTTGACGAAGATCTGCATGCCACCACGGAGGTGCCTCCCGAGCCTTGGTTCCAATGTGGTTGTTGGTGGTGTTGGAACCCTTGGGCTCAAGAGTGGCGCGCTCTGCTGGCGTCGGGCAAGTTGCCCTGGCAAGGCTCTTGCCGGGGTTGCGGAGGCCACCCCGACAAGGGTCTTGCCGGGGGAGTCCACCTCGCCCTCTTGCTCTTTGTGTTTCTTGGTCTTAGCGTTGCTTTTCCCGTCTTGTTCTTTTGTTCCCTCCCTTTGCCCTGCTAAGTGTGGCCGCAGGCGCGGCTTTGACTGTCCCTGCACAAGTAGAGGGGTAAAAAGGGGAGCCCCTACTTTTGTACACCAACAAAAATAAATAATGCCGAAGGTACTAACCCGAAGGTTGTTAATGGGAAACGAATAAAACATTATATCTCAGGTACGCCCATTAAAGTTGAAAGTAATAATTTCCAAACTTTGACACCGGAAGAACACATAAAAGAGTCCTTCTGGAACACTCCAGAATCGTGAAAATAAGGAGGTATGTGATATGGTGAGTAAACGGACTTCGAAAAATCTGAAAAAATATTTTTTTGTCAGTTTTGGAATATTTAAAAATTTAGGAAAATAAGAAACTTCCAGGAAGCGTACCCTGGTGGGCACAAGACACTAGGGCGCGCCTGGCTTGCTAGGATCGCCAAGGTGGGTTGTGCCCACCTCGGGTACCTTCCGGACTCCATTTTTCTTCCGTTTTCTTGTTTCCCAAGATAAAAGATCTATATATACCCCCCGAACCCATTGACCACCGTATCGTGAAGAAAACTTCTGTTTTCTTTTCTTGTTGTTTTCGGTCAGATCTGTTGAGCCAGGCATCATGCCTTCTTCCTCCTCCAACAACGTAGAAGAGGATGCTTGGTTGATGAAGATCGAGCTGAAGAGAGAAGAGCCCGTAGAAGCCGTCAAGGGAGACGAGAGCAAGGAGGCCACTGTAGATCAACCTCCGGTGGTCGAGCAAGCACTGCCAGACGAGGAGGAAGAATAAGATATCCTTAAACCTTACTATGCTCATCTTACTCCTACTGATATATAAGCCTTTCGCATCATTGAAACGGTTCGTGTGCAAAATAAGTATCTCACCCGTGAAAATATTCTGCATCAAGAGCACATCTTCTTCCTCCTGAGCATTATCCATCGATTGGAGAATCTGTTGATCCTTAAGGACAGGATCGCCTCACCTAATACACCACCACCACCTTCTTCATCACCAAAAGAAAATTGAGTATTAGGTATGGGCACTCCCCTTGGCTTCCGCTAAGCTTGGGCCCCCCGGTATCGTATCATCCCCACTATCTTTTGCCTTTACTTATTTTAGTCCGATCTTTTTCTTTAGATGAATAAAAGTTTAGTTCGATCCTTTATTTTCGAGAGTTTGCTTAGTGATCTATCCTTGTAATCGTGTGCAAGATATATAATAAAGTTTAGTTTGAGTCATTGCTTTCTTTACTTTCATGTTGCAATAAAAGAAAGGAAATAAATAAAAGGAAAGGAAATAAATCAAGAAGATCATATGCTAATCTTATGGTAGGTGATGACACCACATAAGGAAAAGTATAAGTAGAAAATTTTATTAGAGATTGGCAAACATAGCATTATTCAATGATGCAACTCATGAAAGAATTAATAAGGGAAGATAAGATTCAATATAAATATACTATCCTAGAAATCTTCTGTGATTGTAAGCCCCCATCAAAATATTATATGCCAAAATTGTTGACGTTGGACAAGGAAGACAACTTAATGATTTATGTTTATTCATATTCACATAGAAGTCATATTGTCATAGATCCTTTAACATGTGGTGCTTTCCCCCTATCTTTGCTAGCCAAAAATTCCGCACTAAGTAGAGATACTACTTGTGCATCCAAAATCCCTTAAACCCAAATCTTATTTTCAAGAGTCCACCATACCTACCTAGGGATTGAGCAAGATCCCTCAATTAAGTTTTCATCGGTGCAATAAGGCAATAAGAATTGCTTCTGAAAGTGTGAGACCATTTCGTGTAAGAGAAAATTGAGCATTGTACGAACTTGTGATGGTGAAGAATAAAAGCGACAGACTGCATAATAAAGGTTGCCATCACAAGGGGCAATACAACGTGACGTTCTTTTGCACTAAAGGGTTGAGCATACAAACAAATAAGTGCATGGAAACCTTTGCTTCCCTCTGCGAAGGGCCTATCTTTTACTTTTATGTATTTACTTTTATGCAAAGAGTCAAAAGTTTTCTCTTATTCCTTTTTATTTTCTCCTTTCGCAAGCACCATGTGGTGAAGAAAGATCTAGGCACATAGGTTTAGTTGAATATGTGTGACATGATATATTATTGTTGACATCACCCTTGAGGTGAATACGTTGGGAGGCGAAACTATAAGCCCCTATCTTTCTATGTGTCCGGTTGAAACATTTTGCTCATGTGTATGCGATGAGTGTTAGCAATAATAGAAGACTATATGGTGGTTGAGTATGTGGACTTGCATAAAGGCTCCGATATCTGACCCTTCCTGAAAATATGATGAATTGTAGTTGCAAAGTTGACTAAGAACATATTTTGTTGGTTTCTAATAGAGTTTTTGCTTTATACTTCGATAAGTGTGATGAATTTCCACTTGTTCATAAGAAGTCTATGATAAAGTTCAATGATAAAAGTCTTATGTTTAAGTTTGTTGCTGTTATAATAATCTACATGATGCTTCTATGTCCGTACTTTGTTTTATCGACACCTCTCTCTCTAAGCATGTGGACATGTTTTTTGATTTCGGTTTTTGCTTGAGGACAAGCGAGGTCTAATCTTGGGGGAGTTGATACGTCCATTTTGCATCATGTTTTCCTACTATTATTTATGATGTTTTTATGCATAATAATGCTTTTTGGAGTAATTCTAATGCCTTTTGTCTCGTAATATGCATGAAACTAAGTGCTTCGACTTCAAGGGAAATGGTCACCGGAAGCAGAACTACCCCAAGTACTTGGCAGATAAGAAGGGTGGCAAAGTGAACAAAGGTATATTTGATATACATGTTATTGATGTGTTCCTTACTAATGCTCGTTGTAGCGCCTGGGTATTTGATACTGGTTCGGTTGCTCATATTTCTAACTCAAAATAGGAGCTGCGGAATAAATGAAGATTGGCTAAGGACGAGGTGACGATGCGTGTCAGAAATTGTTCCAAGGTTGATGTGATCGCCGACGACATGCTACCTCTACATCTACCTTCGGGATTAGTTTTAGACCTGAATAATTTTTATTTGGTGCCATTGTTGAGCATGAACATTATATCTGGATCTTGTTTATTGCAAGGCGGTTACTCATTTAAGTCAGAGAATAATGGTCATTCTATTTATATGAGTAACATCTTGATGACCCGCAAGTATAGGGGATCACTCATAGTCCTTTCTATAAGTAAGAGTGTCGAACCCAACGAGGAGTAGAAGGGAATGGCAAGCGGTTTTCAGCAAGGTAATTTCTGCAAGCACTAAAATTGTAGGTAACATATAGTTTGATAGCAAGATAAATTGTAACGAGCAAGTAACGGTAACCTTAACAAAAGTGCAACAAGGTATCCCAATCCTTTTGCGGCAAAGGACCGACCAAAACTATCCATTATGATAAGCAATGCATTCTCGAGGGCACATGGGAATTTCATCTAGTCAATTTCATCATGTTGGTTTGATTTGCATTCGCTACTTTGACAATTTGATATATGGGTGGACTGGTGCTTGGGTGATGTTCTTACTTGAACAAACCTACCACTTATGATTAACCCCCTCGCAAGCATCCGCAACTACAGGAACAATATTAACATAAAATCTAACCATAGTGTTGGGGATATGACTATTTGTGTAAGCCGTCCAGGAGGGGTCGGGTTACGCAAAGAAAGGATAATCAAAATCCCAAGACCAAGGCATGAAGATGGCAGTTCACTAAAGTGTCTAAAGGCCCACAGGCGACTGTGAGGCCCGTAAAGATAAACCGCCATGATGGTATAACTTGTACTGTAAGGTAGAAGTAACTAGTCGCCGAGTCGGACACTGTTTATGAGCCGGCCGGGACTCTGTAGGCCGCAGGACGTCAACCCGTGTATATAAGGGGACGACCCGCCAGCGGCTTAGGGCAAGAAACAACACATCAAGAGCCAGGCATAGCGTATCTCGCTCCCTGGTCATCGAAACCTCAAGCAATACCAACCCAACTAGACGTAGGCCTTCCTTCACCATAAGGGGCTGAACTAGTATAAACCTCTCGTGTCCTTTGTCCTGATTAACCCCTTTAAGCTTCCTAGTTGCGATGGCTCCACGACTAAGTCCTTGCAAGAGGACATCTGCTGTGACAATTCCACGATAGTTGGCGCCCACCATGGGGACAGCGCACGGTGGATTTGAGTTCTTGAAGGGCAGCTTCGAAGGGCTCAAGGGATATGCAGTGGGTCGGATGACCAAGAGTCGTCGCGACAAGATCTACATCGACGACGAAGGATGGGGCGCCGACGCCGGCTCAGTTGAGTACGGGTACCGGGTCCCCTTCGGCGGAATTCACGTCTTCGTCGGCCGGATTGGTGAGTCGGGCCCTAAGCCGGACAACTGCGCCGACCTCGTCGAGACGGCTCAGCGTGCGAGACCCGCCCGAGCTCAACCCGTCGTGAAGCATGCCTTTGTGGGTTGCATCCACGGAGGTGAAATTTCTGAAGGATCTAAAGAAGCTGGTGAGCCGGCCGTCCTCTCGGATGGTGATTCGTCCGCCGGTTCAACGGATTCGCTGTATCAGGTCCAAGATGGCATGCTTGGGGGCTGTTCCGATGGCAGCACTATTCCAGACCCCTCGGAGTCACCAAACTGGGCAGGAGTCTTCATGGCTGGTACTCAACCCGGCCAAAATTCTACGGCTTCAGCAGCAATAACGTCCGGGTTAGGAGTAGCCGGGGCAGGAGGCCCTGTGCGCTCATAGGCTCAGGTGTTGATGGATCTTATGGATAGACTTACAGCCTTGTTGACTGTTACGGTCATCCCTGCAAATCAAGACGAGCATAACGCAGAGGTGGCACGGGTTCATGAAGAGATCGCTCAGGCCAAGGAGACCTTATCAGCTGAAGATACTAGATTGGCCACGGAGCGAGCGGCTTTGGACGCACGGGCGCAGCAGCTTCAGGCAGAGGCCTTTCAGCTCACGTTGAGCCCGAACGCGTCTAATGAGGTGATGAGGAGGAGACATCAGAAGACTCAGTCCCGCTTACCTCAGATTTATGATCCCCGAAATCTCTTTGCTACACCAGGAGCCGGCCCAAGTAACCCGCCGGGGGCAGATCAATTTATGACATCCGGAGTCGGAGGCCCGGTTCAGCCTCAGGTGACGGCACCTCGTCATGGCAATATGGCACCGCCCCGTTACGTGCCAATACCACCGGGTCACTTCTCCAACCCCATGGAGAACCTGATTGCAACATCAGCACGTTTGGCGGCTCTTCCATTAGAAGGTGATGATCCGACTGCGGTGGAAACCCGGAGGATCAGGGAACTTGTCCAAACAGCGCTGGCTCAGCAAGAGACCTACTCCTACAGCCGGGATAGGATTCACTCAACTCCTCCGCCCTAGTTAGCTCCGCCTCGTCAGAACCAGAGCCCGAGTTACAGCAAACTTATGGAGTCGGAGGCCCTATCAAGCAACGCTCAGCGACGGAACCAGCCCGGTGGATATAACCCGGTGCAGGATCGTATACGTCCGGAGGATGAACGGGCGGCTCAGCTAGAAGATCAGCAGGACATACCGGCTTATCCGACGACTTCAGTGGAGGCATGAGTTGCTACTAGAACCAGAGGCGTTCCTTGTCTGGTACCGGCTCTACGCAATGTATGTCTGCCCAAGGATTTCAAGGGACCTCGAAAGGTATCGAATTATACGGCCGACTTACAGCCTGGGGCGTAGATTGAAAGTTACGAGATGGCCATGGAGCTGCTGGAGGTTAGTGATGAAGCGATGGCTAAATACTTCACCATGATGTTGGATGGAACGACCCGTTCTTGGTTAAAGGGTTTACCACCCAATTCCATTAGTTCATGGGCAGAGCTGAAGGCTCGTTTCATCCAAAACTTCAAAGACACTTGCAAGCAATCTATGTCGATTGTGGACTTGACAAATTGTAAGCAGGAGGAGGGTGAATCTACGACTCATTGGATGCGCCGGGTCAAAGAGATAATACATTCATCTGACAAGATGGATGCCGGTTCAGCAGTTCTTATGCTGGAGAAGAATTGCCGCTTTGAGCCTCTAAGATAGAAGTTGGGGCGTCTTAAGCGCGATTGCAATGATATGGGGATGCTGATGGCGGCTTTAGTCAAATATGCCGATTCTGATAGTACCAAGGATCCCGCGTATGATGAGGAAAAGACAGGGAAGGGAAAGAAGAACGGTAATGGAAAGGGTCAGCAACATAACCCGGCAAATCAAGGACGCAATAAGCGTAAGGCGGACGGTAACCCGGAATTTGTGGCTAATGCACAAGGTAACAATCAGAAACGCAAGGGAAAACCGCCCCCTCGGTCTGGCGGGTCAGGTCCATCTCTTGAACAGCTACTCAATGAGCCTTGTCCAAGGCATGGCACCCGGGAAAATCCAGCGACTCACTTATGGAAGGATTGTGCAATCATGAAGGCTTTTAAGAATTCCAACATGTTTAATGGTAACCAAGGCCCGGGTGGCGGTTCAGGAGCCGGCGGCTTTCATGGCCCCGGCAGTGGTTCAGGTCCCGGCTTTCAGGGAAACCAGGGTGGTTATAACCAGCAGCAGTCTGGTCAAGGAGGTCAGCAGCAGCAGCAGTCAGGTTATCAGAGCCATCCAAAATAGCTAAACAGTGGAAAATATCATGTGTTCACCACAAGTTTGTGTAAACGTGATCAGAAGGTTCATAAGAGGGCTGTGAATTCCGTTGAACCGGCAATCCCTCGTTACTTATGGTGGTCAGAGCAGCCCATTGTCTGGAGCAGGGAGGATCACCCCCCCCCCCCCCGGGTTGATAATCCGGGTCAACTGGCCCTGGTAATAGCACCACAGGTTGGTGGTTACAAATTCACTAAGGTGCTCATGGATGGAGGCAACAGCATCAACATCCTCTATTACGAAACCTTTCGGCGCATGGGCTTAAGTGACAAAAACTTAATGACTTCTAACACCGTCTTCCATGGAGTGGTCCCTGGTAAGTCGGCGTATCCTGTGGGTAAGATTGAGCTAGAGGTAGCTTTTGGGGACGAGCATGATTCTAGGGCTGAGAAATTAACCTTTGAGGTGGTCAAAATCAAGAGTCTGTATCACGCTTTGTTCGGGCGGCCGGCTTACGCCAAGTTCATGGCACGGCCGTGTTATGTTTATTTACAGCTCAAGATGCCGGGTTACAAGGGCACTATCACTGTGCATGGAAGCCGAAAGGTGGCCCTGGAATGCAAAGAAGGCGATGCGGCTTACGCCGAGTCTGTCTGTGCAGCAGAGGAGCTCAAATTTTATCAGGATAATGTTGACCCGGCAGATAGGACCTCCCTCAAGAAGCCGACGATGGAACATGACCCGGCCATGAAGTTTAAGTCGGCTGCAGAGACTAAGCTTGTTGATTTTACTCCGGGCGATTCGTCTAAGCAGTTCAGCATCAGTGCCAACTTGGATCCTAAATAGGAAAGCGCGCTCATCGAGTTCATCCGTGAGAATCGGGACATCTTTGCATGGAAACCTTCTGACATGCCGGGTGTACCGAGAGGACTCGCTGAGCACACTCTTAATATTGATCCGAAGTATAAGCCGGTCAGGCAGTTTCTGCGGCGATTCAATGTGGAGCGACGAAAAGTTGTTGGAGAGGAGGTCGCCCGGCTCTTGGCGGCTGGGTTCATTATTCAAGTCTTTCACCCGGAGTGGTTGGCTAACCCGGTGCTCGTGCTCAAGAAAAACGGCACCTGGCGGATGTGTGTGGATTCTACGGACTTGAACAAAACTTGTCCGGCTGATCCTTTCGCTCTTCCCCTAATCGATCAAATCATTGATGCTACGACGGGTTGCGCGCGTTTGAGTTTTCTGGATGCTTACTCTGGTTATCATCAGATCAAAATGGCAGTTAAGGACCAGGAGAAGACAGCTTTCATCACTCCGTTTGGAGCCTTCTGCTATGTGTCTATGCCTTTTGGGCTCAAGAGTGCCCAGGCGACTTATCAGCGGTGTGTACCGAATTGTCTCCATAATCAGATTGGGCGCCATGTTCATGCTTATGTGGATGACATAGTGGTGAAGTACAGAGAGACGCAAACCTTGATACCTGATCCCAGGGAAACCTTTCATAACCTCCGGGTTTACAAGATGATGCTTAACCCGGAGAAGTGTGTATTTGGTGTGCCTGCAGGCAAGCTTTTGGGATTCTTGGTCTCAAACAGGGGCATTGAAGCTAACCCGGAGAAAATCAAGGCAATTACCTCTTTGGCTAAGCCGGCGTGCATAAATGATGTTCAACGACTAGCGGGTCGTGTTGCTGCTTTAAGCCGGTTCATAAGCCGGTTAGGTGAGAAGGCCTTGCGGTTGTATCAGATGATGAAAAAGGCGGACACCTTTGTCTGGAGTGATGCTACTGATGCTGCTTTTGAGGATTTGAAGAGGCAGTTATCTGAGCCACCGGACCTGGCAGCTCCTATTGAGAAAGAGCCTTTGTTGTTATATGTGGCTGCTAATTCACGAGCCGTCAGCGTTGCAATTGTGGTGGAGCACAAGGAGGCCGGAAGGGAGCATCTGGTTCAACGGCCGGTTTATTATGTAAGTGAGGTGCTCATCGAGTCAAAGCAAAGATACCCTCATTGGCAGAAGCTGGTTTACAGAGTATTCATGGCAAGCCGGAAGCTGAAACGATATTTCCAAGGTCACCCTATTACGGTGGTGAGTTCTGCTCCCTTGGGAGACATTATCCAGAACAGAGAGGCCACAGGACGAGTCGTGAAGTGGGCTATTGAGCTCGCGCCGCATGGTTTGAAGTATGTGCCGCGTACTGCCATTAAGTCTCAAGCCTTAGTGGATTTCATTAATGACTGGACAGAGCTACAGGCACCTGAGGAGAAGCCTGATAACACATATTGGACAATTCACTTTGATGGGTCCAGGGAGCTGGAAGGCTCGGGGGCTGGAGTCATGCTAACTTCCCCTCGAGGTGACAAATTTTGTTATGTGCTCCGGCTTATGTTTCCTTGTACTAACAATGCAGCTGAGTATGAGGCCTTACTCCATGGTCTCCGGATGGCTAAAGAGATGAACTTGAGCCGGGTAAGGTGCTTAGGAGACTCAGACCTTGTGGCTCAACAGGTGTCAGGCAAGTGGGATTCCAAAGATCCCTCTATGGCAGCTTATCGACGTGAAGTTGACGTAGTGGCTGGGCACTTCAAGGGTTATGTGGTGGAGCACATTGATCGAAGGAAGAATGAGGCGACTGATGCCTTAAGCCGGTTGGGATCTCAACGTAAGCCGGTGCCGCCTAACATTTTTCTTGATGTTTTGCATAATCCTTCGGTTAAGTTACCCACAAAGGAAGATCTGGCAATACCAGACCCGGAGGCACAGCTGGTGGCGGCTCTCCATGTTATCCCAGATTGGACAGTGCCTTATTTGGCTTACATGACCCGGGGAGAGTTGCCTGAAGATGAGACCTTGGCAAGAAAAATTGTCCGGCGGTCCAAGTCTATGACAATTATCAATGGTGAGTTACATCATTGCAGCGTCACTGGAGCGTTTCAACGTTGCGTGTCGCCTACAGAGGGTCAGGAGATCCTTCGTGAGATTCATGAAGGTGATTGTGGTCATCACGCCGGCTCAAAATCTCTTGTGGCCAAAGCTTTCCGTCATGGGTTTTATTGGTTGACGGCTCATGCTGATGCGGAAGATCTGGTCAGTAAATGCGACGGATGTCAGAAGTTCTCACAACGAGCCCATGTGCCGGCTCAGGAATTGAGGATGATTCCAATTACTAGGCCATTCGCAGTCTGGGGGCTTGACATGGTTGGACCTTTCAAAAGGTCTAAGGATAAAAAGACACACCTCTTGGTGGCAGTTGACAAGTTTACAAAGTGGGTTGAGGCAGAGCCAGTCAGCAAGTGTGATGCAGACACGGCGGTCCAGTTCATGAAAAAGGGGATTTTCCGTTTCGGCTTTCCACATAGTATTATCACTGACAATGGCACTAACCTCTCCAAAGGAGCCATGGAAGAGTTCTGTCAATCAGAGCATATCCGGCTTGACGTGTCGGCTGTGGCTCATCCTCAGTCCAATGGTCAGGCGAAAAGAGCTAATCAAGAGATCTTGAAAGGTATCAAGCCCCGGCTCTTGGTCCCCTTACAGCGGACGCCGGGTTGTTGGGTGGAGGAGTTATCCTCTGTACTTTGGGGCATCAACACTACACCTAACAGATCCACGGGTTACACACCTTTCTTCATGGTGTATGGAGCAGAGGCGGTTCTGCCAAGTGACATCCGGCATGACTCACCTCGTGTGGCGGCTTACGTTGAGGCAAACATAGGTCCAGAACCTTTCAGGAAGGCGACTTAGTGCTCCAGCTTATCCAGGATCAATCCGACATGCATAAGCTATCCCCTCCTTGGGAAGGACCCTTTGTCGTCAGCAAGAATCTGAACAACGGATCATACTACCTTATTGACGTTCGAGAGCACAGAGACTCACGTAAGTCGGAGGAGGAGACCCGTCGGCCGTGGAATATCGCTCATCTTCGGCCTTATTTTACTTGAGCCACCGACTCTAATGTGTATATATTTCTACTATGTATATATTACATAAAGCAATAAAGCAGGACCTCTGTCCTTTTTTTTCCACTTCCCAGAAAGGTTTATGTGTCTTTTTTATCAGGTGGTGGAGATAACCAAGAGGAAGCGGGTCATATCTGAATCCGGCTTTTCCTTTGGTCTGGCTTATGATCATATCTGAATCTAGCCATGGTCACTTGGGGGCTTCCTGTTCAAACATAGGTCGTATTCGAACCAAAGAGAACATAGTTGTCGATACCCACTTGATCGGCATACTGCCAAACCCACTTGGGGGCTTCTTGATCATATTTGAATCATAGCTTAACCCCTTTGGGTCTGACGTGGATCGTATTCGAATCAGCGTCATTAAACAACTCTTATGGTCACTTGGGGGCTTCCTGTTCGAACATAGGTCGTATTCGAACCAAAGAGAACATAGCTGTCAATACCCACTTGATCGGCATCGCCACAGCCACTAGGGGCTATATGATCGTATCGGAATCTTAGCTTAACCCCTTTGGAACAGTTCACTGATCGTATTCGAATCAGAAGCCTTGTAAATTTTATTCATCATACTTGATTATCTTGAGAAACTCTTGAAAATGCAATGGAGTGTACTACTATCCTCCGGCTTAACATTGGTTACATCAGGTGGATAAGTACCAGGTGAACTTCATGTGCCAATTTTCGGGAGTTAAACTCAATCTCAGGGGTCGGGCTACATAAGCCGGAGAAATAACAGTAAGCATTGCAGGTATATTATTATGATTATGACTGCTAAGCTTAATCATAAGTTGTTTTTCCTGTAATTATTCGGTATGTGCTTCGGGTTATCAAGGCTCACATGATCCTTATTGCGATTAGTCGCCAAGGGGTTTCTTGTTTGTCTTATGTGCAGGGCAATACAAGATATTTCTGCAAGGCCATAACAGATTCATGTAAACTGCAAGTACATAGTAACGGCGGCTTATGCAAGCGTTAAGTGTCAGAAGCATGCACGAAGGCATGGCAAAGTCAAGGTGTTTACTACTCTATTACAAGACCCCCCGGGTCTAAATGATGAGGCATTGTTTTTCTACCAAGGCATAAGCATGTGGCGCTTGGCGATTTACTCTTGGGGTTGACCTGAAGCTTCCGGGTTATCCTTCTCCGCCTCTTCGCCAGCTGCCTTGTCCTGGAAGGATGTTGATGCCCAGTCAATGCCACTCAAGGCTTCAAACTCAGCTTCATCATCTATTAAACCGGTTGGGTCTACTTCAGGGGCGAATGTATGCTTACGAATTGGAGGGATCAGGCTGACATCATCATAATGCTGTGTGGGGATTCTCAGATTCTCTTTGTCATAACACGGCTGATACTTGGAGAGGTCAGTGTCATTCCCAATTTGAGTGGCCACGGGGTGTATATCCCTCACGTAGCTGGTGAAGTCTTTCTGGTCAAACATTGTGCCATCCTCCTTCAAACTTGGATACCCAAGAGCAATGTCGGCCGGGTCTAGCTCTGGTAACCAGGCCTTGGCCCGGCTCAAGGCAGCTATTGCTCCGGCTCTTGCTTGGGCCCGTCTCAACTCTTGAATCCGCTGGGGGAGCACAGCAAGCCGACGTAACACATCTTGCAAGAGGTGGGGCATGTCATTTGATAAGGCCACAACAGCCAAGGCACATTGTGACCCGGTGTATAATTGTTCCACCAATGTGTAGACGGCTTTCAGCTTGACTACCATGTCCTGCTGGAGGGTTTTACTTCTGGGGCCTGTGTTATTAAATAAAGAGTAAGCTGGAAAAGATAATTAGCTTGGTCGTCCAAGGCAGGATAATAGTATCTGAGGTTCATACAAAGGAAACGTACCAAAGATCGCTGATACCATCCGAGATATCTGAGGCTTCAAGCCGGACAGCTCGGTGTTTGCCTTTGCAAGGGCTGTTTCGGCTTCCTCGGCCCGGGTCACCAAAGAAGCCTTCTCATCAGCCCAGGATTTCTTCTCCGACTCAAAGCTTTTCTTCAATTTCTCTTATTCAGAGACGCTGAGTTCAAACTTGCAGTTGACATTTTGAGTTTCCAGTTCCTGGGCTGACAGGCGGCTTTTAAGGTCAGCAATCTCCGATTCAAATTGACTTATAGTAGCCTGCATTATCCCGGGTTACAGTCACCATCATGATAAATAAATTCAAAGTCTCAAGCACTTTGCAAGCAAACATACTTGACACTTGGGGGCTAATGTGTACCGAAGCTTTCTACATTATTAAGCCGGTCCTGGATATTAAAGTACCTAGTACTTTGCAAGCAAAGATGCTCGGCACTTGGGGGCTAATGTATATCGCAAGTTAAAGGTATTGTGTTACGTCCGGTTTAAGTATTTTTTCTTTAAGACAGACAAGCAGTCCTAACAATTTTTCTAAGTCTACAGCATATTTCCTAATAAGCAATAGACTTAGGGGCTGGTACAGTAAGTATGATTGAAAGTAAAGAAGCATAAGTCATACCTCAGATTTTTGCTGGATTTGCTTCACCATGTCAATTTCCAGATCACGGCTGCTATGCACCTGGTTAATATAACCCGAGACAAGCTCTCCAATACTTAAAGAGTGTAGTCAGTGAGGGCTGATTTGGCCTTACGGCGCTCTAATAATTCCTCCTTAGCAGAACATTTGGCGAGCACAGTGGGTTGAGCCGGCTCAACAAATTGAGTCTTTAAAAACTCCACTTCTGGGTCATCTGCCTTGGCAGGGCTAGGAGCCTCTGGGTTAACAGGATCATTGATGACTTGTTCAGCAGGCGGGTCAGAAAAGGCTGCAGGAGCATCATGAGATAATGAAGGTGGCGGCTCGTGAACATAAGTATGAGGCGCAGCCGTTCCAAGCGTCGGTTTAGTTACAACCGGATCCTGGACCGGCGCATCTTTCTTTGTTTTCTTCCTGGGCTTAACTTGCATGCTATGGACAAAGCAGAAGAATGAGTACAGAAACATGAGGACGAACAAACATAAGGTAAATAAATTGATATTACCCAGGAGCAGTCTTAAAAGCCGGCATGTTGGATTGCATGGACTCGCCGGATGAAGGAGATGTATCCTGATAATTGGAGTCAGAAGAATTGAGAGGTTGACGGATTTGACCCGCCAAAGGTAAAAAAGGGTATAAGTCGGAGATAACCTCAGACTGACGCTTCCGGGTTGTATCAGGCAAGCCGTAGGAGAGCTCTGCATCCTTCCTCGTCCGGGTCTGCCTCCGGCTTTCAAGTTGCTGTTGCTTCAAAAGAAAGTCAGGGTCTTGGTAAGACAAAGGATGTGAAAATCTTACTTTCCGGGTTACTCTTCGAATTTTTTGACGCGGCTGAAGCTCGGAGTCAGAGGAGATTATAGTTACCTCTTCCTCGGCGGGTTGGCTGTTGCCTGTATCTTCCTGAAAGAAGGTTGAATATCAGTAAGAAAATGATAAGGGAGAAGGGAAATTTGAAAAGTTACCTCTTCCTCATTATCTTCAGAATCATCAAGCTGAAACATCTCCGAAGCGCTTGGCTTCCTTTTCCTTGAAGTAGTGGGCTTGGCGGTCTTCCTTTCGGCCCTCTTTGCTGCCCGGGCTTGTTTGGCCGCCTCATGGTCATATGGGACTTTCCAGAACTCGTCGTTTGCCTGTAAAGAGTTGTGGAAGGGTATGAGTAAGCCAGAGCTTAACATAATAAAAGGTAATCATTGAGGCTGATAACTTACTGCAGGTGCCGGGTTTTGTTTGCAGAAAGGCAATAACCCGAAGGCATTGTTGGTCACTGTACCCTCCTTTAACAAAGACTGAGTGGTATCTTCCGCTACATCGTCTGGTAAGTCGTCAGGGCTATGACGCTGAGGGTCATCTTTCTCGCCTGAGTAATCGCACATTAAGCCGGGGCGGCGGCTTAACGGAATTATTCTCCAAGTAACCCAGACTCTGACTAGGTCAACGCCATCCAAGCCATTCCCCAAAAGAGCTTTAATCTTCTTGATTTTGGGGGTGAGTGGCAGACGTTCAATGGCAGTCAACTTATCCGGCAGCGGGTGACTGGATTCAAGGCGTAGCGCACGGAAGCCGGGCAACGGGTTTTCACCAGCCGGAGAAGAATCCTGGCAGTAGAACCATGTCTGGTTCCAGTCCTTTGGATGACTCGGCAGTTCAGCATAAGGGAACAGACAGTCTCTCCGCCTTTGAATTGATATGCCACCAAGTTCCAGACTAGGCCCGTTGGCGCGTTCATTTTGCCGGTTCAAATAAAACAGCTCTCTGAACAAGGTTAAACTTGGCTCTTCTCCAAGGTAGACCTCACAGAAAACTTGAAAGTTGCAGATATTGGACACGGAATTGGGCTCGATGTCTTGAGGTCTTAGGTCAAAAAAGTGCAAAACGTCTCTGAAGAATTTTGAGCCGGGAGGAGCAAATCCCCGACTCATGTGATCGGTAAAAATGATCACCTTCCCTTCCTTGGGTTGAGGTTTCTCCTCAGATGGGTCAGGAGCACGATAAGACATGACATCCTTTTTGGGCAGATGACTAGACTTTACAAACTCGGACAGTTTGCTCTCTGTAACAATGGATGGGACCCAGTTGCAAGTCACCGGAGGTTTGATAGCTTTGGGTGCCATTATGAAAATTGAAGCCTACAAACAAAATAAAGGAAATTTTCCGGTTTATGATAACCCGGAGAATAAGCATTGTTGGGTTATCTAAAATGGCGGCTTAAGAAGCGGCCTAATGACATACAGGTAACTATGGGATAATGTTTAAACAGCTGCAGGTGTTAAAGATGATTAAAGTTTTCTTAAGTCGCCAGAAGCAAGCGGTGCTGACAACCGGGTTATCTTAAGCCGGCCATATGGACTACCGCGGTTAAACAGATTCAACAGAGGTAGTTTTTTGGCTAAGTATGGAACAAACAGGTTTCACAAGCTACGACTATTATTTTGGATCAAACGATCGTTCTGAAAAGAAAAAATTCTAGACCTAATACAAGTGCAGAGGAATTCATACACTCGAAAGAAGCCTCTGAACAAAAGAAAAGAGATTTGTTGGTGTTCAAGATAAGCATGAAACAATCACCGCAGTAGTTCTATGCTATTCAACGATCTGAACAGGGCATCGGAGGTGAAGTATATCAAGGGTTCGCCGCGGGCGGTGATGAACACCGACGAGCTCGATGAACATTATAATGTAGATCTAAGACAGAAGGAAAAAGGGACTTACAGATGCAGGGCTGCAGCCGAGTTCATCGCGTTTCTTTGGTCAGATTCAGGTCGATGCAGCGGCCTGAGTTGGTGAAGACAAGGAGTTCGACGGCGGCGACGGCGGCGGAGCTCGAGTGGTAGAGAGACAGCAAGACGAAGAGGATGACCGAAAGGGGGGAGAATGGAAGACCTAGGTCATGCCTATTTACAAGGAAAGGCCGACTGAGATGGCGCGACAAACGAGGAGACCAAGACATCATTATCCAGCGGCCCCCGACGCCTCGATTTTCGGGAGAGTCAGTAAAGGCGGAGATCCGTTGAAGATATGACGAATTAAAATAAGTTTTATTGAAGATGACGTCATGATGATTTAACCCGGATCCAGATGATGACGTCACGGCGGGTTACAACATTTACACAAAACAGAAGACTAAAGGCCAGCTCATACGGTTTTCAAAGATTGACATGAACAGGTTCAAATCAATCTGGGGCCTAATGTTGGGGATATGACTATTTGTGTAATCCATCCAGGAGGGGCCGGGTTACGCAAAGAAAGGATCATCAGATACCCAAGACCATGGCATGAAGATGGCGGTTCACTAAAGGGTCTAAAGGCCCACAGGCGACTCTGAGGCCCGTAAAGATAAACCACCATGATGGTATAACTTGTACTGTAAGGTAGATGTAACTAGTCGCCGAGCCGGACACTGTTTATGAGCCGACAGGGACTGTGTAGGCCGCAGGGCGTCAACCCGTGTATATAAGGGGACGACCCGCCAGCGGCTTAGGGCAAGAAACAACACATCGAGAGCCAGGCATAGCGTATCTCGCTCCCTGGTCATCGAAACCTCAAGCAATACCAACCCAACTAGACGTAGGCCTTCCTTCACCGTAAGGGGCTGAACTAGTATAAACCTCTCGTGTCCTTTGTCCCGATTAACCCCTTTAAGCTTCCTAGTTGTGATGGTTCCACGACTAAGTCCTTACAAGAGGACATCTGCCGTGACAATTCCACGACACATAGTGTTAAACATATGGATCCAAATCAGCTCCTTACGGAATATCACATAAACTAGGGTTTAAGCTTTCACTACAAAAAAGACACATCCGTGACATTTTGGGCCGAAAGAATTTTTTTGTCATACTTATGACACTTCTATGATGATAATTCTGACAAAACCTGGTATCATCATAGATGTTGTGGGCTCCTACTTCTGTGACAAAAAATCATGACAGAAAATGGGCTTTTCGTCCTGGGCGGGCCGGAGACGCAGCTGCATGACATTCTTTGGGCTGTCCATGACGCAAAAAACCATGGTAGAAGCGAGGGCGAGGAAAATATCAGGGTGTTCCTGGTTACGGTGGGTGGTCGGGGCCGAGTGATGCACGTTTCTCTCGTACACGCACGCGTGTGGGTGCGAGGCGTTGGGATCTAACTGAACCCGAGCAAGGCATTGGGCTCTAACTGAACCCGAGCGATTGCACTGCAGGCTACGCGTTACTGAACCCGAGCGATCAATCAATGGCTGTTAACAGAACCCGATCGAGTGATTCCTTCGCTACTGCTGCTAGCTGAAGCCGATCGATGCTGCCTCTGGATGAACATTGAGCGTTGCTGGGGGGTTTGGATGAACAGTTCCCGGTGGGGGTGGATGAATAGGACCCCGTGGTGTTGCCTCTGGATGAACAGGACCCCGATCGATCGAGCCGGTTGGGGCTGGATGAACAGGACCCGGTGGAGGACTGGATGAATAGGACCACCCCGTGGAGGGCTGGATGAACAGTATATGACGGAGGTCTGGATGAAGAGTCGCCCGTGGAGGGGTGGTTGAACAGGAGCCCGTGGAGAGGGTTGGTTGAACAGTAGCCGGTGGAGTAGCGCGGGGTGGAGGCCGGATGAACAGGAGCCCGTGGATGAACAGTTGCAGGTGGAGGCTGGAGGAGGTCGACGGTGGATGAACAGTAGCCTGTGGAGGCTGGATGGGGTCGACGGTGGAGATGAACAATATCCCGTGGAGTCCCGTTTTTGCGGTACGCCACACCCCTCCCGATGAACAGGACCCCCATACCTGCCCGTATGTACATACGTGGCCGTATTTTCTTTCTTGCACACTGGCCGCTGTATGTATGTGTACATGCTACGTGCGCGCCTCTACTACGACATGTGCGCGCCTCTACATCGACCAGTATGTACGTACACGTTCGCTACCAGAATGACAATGCTACGTACGCTTCAACCAGGTGGGTCCCGACTGTCAGGCACTTCCTTGCGTGCGAAGATGTAGCTGGTGGGTCCCAGCAGTCGGGGGGCGAATCGTTTTCTTTGCCCGGACGCACTTCCTTACATGCGAAGATGTAGCTGGTGGGTCTCAGCAGTCAGGGGGAAACGTTTTTTTCGTGAAATACGGTGGCCTGTCCGGTTTCTCCCCGCTGTCGGGTGGAGGAATAATTATTTTGCGCGTAATAAGGAGGCACTTCCTTGCTGCGGCCGTGGACCCAGCTGTTAGCCTCTCCACGTACAGTCCACGTCCGATGGAAGCTGTTCCTTGACCACGTTGACCACGCCGCGCCGCGAGCACCAGGGATGTGGACGATGGCGAGGCCTAGGAAGGGGACGATGCGGAGCCGGGGAAGACGCGACACTGGATGCCGACACGTAGAGGAGTATGAGGGTTCACTGGTTTGTTGCGGTGTGAGGCTGCCGTCGCCGCAGAATAACAGGGGGTGTGGGTGAGTAGAGTGATGGCCTGGCTAGCGGTGGGAGTAGTAGGGGGCGGTGAGGCCTCCACCGCATCGCAGCCGGCCACGGGAGGCAGGAGCACGAGGCACGATCGGCGCTAGTTTGGGCTGCTGGAGCAAGAAGACCAGAGGTTGAAGAAGCACTACGGCCGTTGGATGGACATCGTACGGTCACTAGAGCTAGAATCGTGCATATTGACTAAGTTGACAAAGCCCTCTGGCCCCTCAACTTAGTAGGCCCACAAGTCAACCTGCCACTATACTGGGTCCCAGATAGCAGGGGGAGTATTCATTTTTTTGTGCGTAATAAGGAGGCACTTCCTTGCGTGCGAAGATATAGCTTGTGGGTCCGAGCTGTCAGCGGCGGTAATGTTTCTTTTGTGAAATACAGAGGCCCTTTCGGTGGGTCCTAGATGTCAGGTGGAGGAATCATTATTTTGCGCGTAATAAGGAGGCATTTCCTTGCGTGCGGCTGTGGACCCAGCTGTCAGCCTCTCCACGTACTGTCCACTTCAGATGCATGTCGGTCGTTGACCACATTGACCAGGCCGCGCCGAGAGCACCAGGGCGGTGGACGAAGGCGAGGCCTATGAAGGGAACGACACGGAGGCAGGGAAGACTAGGGAGTTGTTTCCCACGCGGAGGGGAGTATGACTGTACGACGGTTTACTGGTTCGTCTACCGTCGCTGAAGAATAACAACAGGTGTGGGTGAGTAGAGGGATGGCTAGGCCAGCGATGGGAGTACGGTGGGGCGAAGAGGCCTGCGCGGCAGCACAGCCGACCACAGGGAGGAGTGAGCATGCAGTCCCGCCAGCGCTTGTTTGAGCGACCGGAGCAGGAAGAGCAGAGATTGAAGAAGCACGACGGCCGTTGGATGGACATCCAACAGTCACTGCTTGTGCATCAACCTTTTTTAGGAAAGCCTCAAATTTATGGAAAACAGCATACAACCCATCTGCCATTATTTCTAATAATTTACAGCCCATTTGCTAATTCTTAAGGTTTTTTTGGAGCCCATATTCTTCTTGTTAGCATTACAGCCCATATTGTGGCCACGGTGAAAAAATTGTACGAAATTTTGCATATTTCGGTGCGGTCCGAACTGTTTTTAATCCCGAAATTTAGAGTCGCATTGAAACTGATTTTAAAAATAAATGTATATCAATATAAAATCCAACAAATTGTCCACGCATAAAAATCAACGCAATTTAAAATCTCGAAATGAAAAAAATAAATTTGAAACTAATTGCCGGTTTGATGTGTTTTAAAAATGTACAACCCATTTCTCATTACTGATAGGCCATTTTCTCGGCCGGCCGAATGAAGCTCTCCTCGTCTTGAAAGATTTGGAGCCCAACAGGCCTGACAAAGCGACTGACTTGGCAAATCACAAAAAATTTGGGCTGTGGCCGTGGACCCAGCTGTCAGCATCTCCACGTACAGTACTCTTCCGATGGAAGACGTTCGTTGACCACATTGACCACGCCATGCCGAGAGCACCAAGGCAGTGGACGACGACGAGGCCTAGGAAGGGACGACGTGGAGCCGGGGAAGACGCGGCAGTGGATGCCCACGCGGAGAGGAGTACGAGGGTTCACTGGTTCGGTTGCTGTGTGAGGCTGCCGGCGCCGCAGAATAACAGGGGGTGTGGGTGAGTAGAGGGATGCCCTGGCCAGCGGTGGGAGTAGTACGGGGCAGTGAGGCCTCCGCGGCATCACAGCCGGCCACGGGAGGCAGGAGCACGCGGCACGACCGGCACTGGTTTGGGCGGCTGGAGCAAGAAGACCAGAGGTTGAAGAAGCACTACGGCCGTTGGATGAACATCGTACGGTAATTGGAGATAGAATCGTTCATATTGACTAAGTTGACAAAGCCCTCCATCCCTGTCAACTTGGTAGGCCCACAAGTCAGCCTCCCACTATGCTGGGTTCCAGCTGGCACGGGGAGTATTCATTTTTTTGTTCGTAATAAGGGGGCACTTCCTTGCGTGCGAAGATGGCTGGTGGGTCCGACCTGTCAGCGGGGGGCACGATTTTTTCGCAAAATATAGAGGCCCTTCCGGTGGGTCCCAGATGTCAGGTGGAGGAATCGAAGACTTGAGAAGGCGTGCAGAACAAGCTAGTGTACCAGTAAAGAGACGTTGCCGAGTTTTAGAAAAAAGAGAGACGTGCTCCTGTAGCTGGTTTGAATTCAAACATAGACTATGACTATATATGGTGCTATGCTACTCTGCAAGTAATGAAACTGACATATCCAACGTTTGCTTCTCCTCTTCTCTACTTACTCTGCCTAGCATCAGAAGCTCTGGCCGCAGCAACCATGTCCGCTAGCTGCTTGTCCACCTGCTCTTCAGCAGGCAACAAGCAAATATGCGCTTAGTCGCCACCCGTACCATCGCATGTGGGTCTCATCACACCCCCGCCGGCACGCTCACCGCAGCCGGTTGCTCATCGCAACCCGTTGTCGTTGGTGTGGTGCCACTGCTGCAAATCATGCAGAGTCATCCGTCGCGTCTCAACCACAATCCTCAACCCTAGCCGAGTCTTCTACAAATGCCCGAATCATGGGGTAATAATATGTTTAAGTGTTGTTCTGCTGCTTTCAGTTGCTGATTTTTTTAATAGTTTGGTTGATGATCTTCTAATTTGATTCGTGCAAAAAAGGGAAGATTCGTGTGATTTGTATTTCTAGGAAGTTGCTGATGTGGGGGAGTGCAACTATGCTGATTATTTGGTTAGCCGAGGAATCCAATACCAGCAGGTTGAGGTGTGAGAGGATCGAGAAGAGGTGTCTAGAGGGGGGGGGGATTAGACACTAAGTGCCAAAAGTTGCAGTTTTTAAAATTCTTAAGTTTAGGTGGAGTTTAGGCACAAGTTTAACAAGCACAATACATATCAAGCAAGCACGCAAAGAGTATATGAGCAGCGGAAAGTAAAGCATGCAACTTGCAAGAATGTAAAGGGGAAGGGTTTGGAGTATTCAAACGCAATTTGAGACACGGATGTTTTTGGCGTGGTTTCGATAGGTGGTGCTATCGTACATCCACGTTGATGGAGACATCAACCCACGGAGGGTAACGGTCGCGCGAGTCCATGGAGGGCTCCACCCACGAAGGGTCCACGAAGAAGCAACCTTGTCTATTCCATCATGGTCGTCGCCCACGAAGGACTTGCCTCACTAGCGGTAGATCTTCACGAAGTAGGCGATCTCCTTGCCCTTACAAACTCCTTGGTTCAACTCCAAGAAGTAACAAATGGTGTGTTGATGATGAACTCCTTGCTCTTGTGCTTCAAATGATAGTCTCCCCAACACTCAACTCTCTCTCACAGGATTTGAATTTGGTGGAAAGAAGATTTGAGTGGAAAGCAACTTGGGGAAGGCTAGAGATCAAGATTCATATGGTAGGAATGGAATATCTTGAGCTCAACACAAGGGTAGGTGGTTCTCTCTCAGAAAATGTGTATTGGAAGTGAAGATCTGTTCTGATGGCTCTCTCTTCGAATGAAGAGTGGGCGGAGGGGTATATATAGCCTCCACACAAAATCTAACCGTTACACACAATCTGCCAAACTCGATGGGACCGAATCGTTAAACTCGGTCGGACCGATTCAGCAAACCTAGTGACCGTTAGGATTTTTTGTGGGACTGAGATGCAACTCGGTAGGACCGATATGGTTAGGGTTAGGGCATAACGTAATCTCGGTGTGACCGATTACACAAACTTGGTGGGACCGATTTTGGTAATAAGCTAGCCAGAGAGTTGGTCAGGCAAACTCGGTGAGACCGATTACACAAACTCGTTGGGACCGATTTGGTAATAAGCTAACCAGAGGATTTGCATTGTAATCTCGGTAGTACCGATTGTTCAAACTCAGTGAGACCGATTTTTGGCAATGGTCATACACAGTGAGATTTCAATCCCATCTCGGTGAGACCGAGATCCCTATCGGTTAAACCGATTTGCTAGGGTTTGTGGCAGTGGCTATGACATGTGAAACTCGGTGGCTCCGGATAGAAAGAATCGGTGGGGCCGAGTTTGACTTTAGGTTTGGGTCATATGTGGATATGGAAAGGTAGTTGAGGATTTTGGAGCATATCACTAAGCACATGAAGCAAGAAGCTCATTAAGCAACACCTCATCCCTCCTTGATAGTATTGGCTTTTCCTATGGAATCAATGTGATCTTGGATCACTAAAATAGAAAATGTAGAGTCTTGATCTTGAAGCTTGAGCCAATCCTTTGTCCTTAGCATCTTGAAGGGGTTCCACATCCTTTAGTCCTTGCCACTCCATTGTTGAACTTATCTGAAACATACTTGGTAAAAGTGTTAGTCCAACAAGAGATATGTTGACATTAATTACCAAAACCACCCAGGGAGCACTTGTGCTTTCAATCTCCCCCTTTTTGGTAATTTATGACAACATACATCAAAGCTTTAGATAAAGATATAGAGAATAGCAAGTAAAGCTTTGGAAAGACATGTAACATGCATAGGCTCCCCCTACATGTATGCAATCATGTGAATATGGAATATAGGAGCATGTGAATGCATAAACATGACAGAGTATGCAATGTGTTACATGTATTTTGGCTATATGCATGAGAGCAAATGATGTGACTATGAGAAAAGTACCTTCATGCTTATGAGTCCTTCTTGCAAACAGTATGTACATCAGCAAGAACTTCTCATTCGCATGACTGTGATGCATATACTTACCTTGTGGTCTTAAGTTGGCTTAGGATGGGATGAACCTGCGCAAACAAGGTTAGATAACACAGATACACCTACTAACCAGAGCAAACAAGAGAAACCACAAGAGAACCAAGACTGGGATGACATGCAGAGTGAGTACTAAATACATTGGATATAGACATGTCCCCAAAGATAAAGATATGCAATAAAATCAGAGATTTCCTTCCCTTAGATGTCTTGCTCCCCCTGAATCTAACATGAGATATTGGGAGAAGATAGGGAACAGAAAATCAGCGCAATACAAAATAAACAACAAAGCTTGAGCTAAAGCAAGCAACCAAACATGTCTTTCCCCTCTTAAAGACATGTGACATCTCAGACATGTGACATCTCTCCTCTTGAACACCAAGCATCTGGGGTCATTGATGATATTCTCTTTTTCTCCCCCTATAGGTAAGATTAAGCTTTGATGTGATCTCTCTCTCCATAGGGAAGATTAAGCTTTGATGTGATCTCTCTCTCCCCCTTTGACATCAATTTCCAAGAAGGGTCTTCTGGACATGTGATACAAATGGGTTGGTCCTTGAGTCACAGAGCAAAGCAGCATGTGTAGCATGATGCTGGTAGAGGACAAGAATCATTGAGTGGAGCTGGGGCAAATAGAAATCGGGAATAAGTGGCAAGTTGGTTCTCCTGTGATGAAATCGGTGACTCCGAGTTGTGTGCTTCAGTTGCATCGAAAGATTTCGGTTAGACCGAAGAAAACAAACCGGTGTGACCGAGTTCATCAGAGTGAAACCGCTTGTCACCTCAGCTCACTAGAAAAGTAGTATCTCACAAAGATTTGCAAGGAATTAACTGAAGGATTTGCAATGAATTGGATGTAGAAAATGCAGAACAAAAAGGAAAAGACAGGAAACTAAAAGATCTAGATGAAGTTTTTTTTTGAAAGGGGAAACAAATATGCAAGACACAAATGCAACAACACAGAAAAGAACACAAGAAAACTTCATCTAGAGATGGGCGGTGACAAAGTCACCTATGTTAGAGTATATTAACTTAGGAGTCAAGTGAGAGCACTTGATCATAGGTCATACTCATCGTGTAAGCTCAAAATGGGGTTACCATTTTTTGTTTAAGCATCTTGATGTATTCACATCTTGTTGAGTTGCTTTGACTCATGACTTGGAGTAAAGCTTCTCTAAGATGGAATAACATACCTTGTGTGGGTAGCTCAAGGTTGACGTAGTTCATCAAGAGTTGGGAGCACCACTTGGAATTCGAGTTCCTCTACCTACATGGGTTAGTCTTGCAAGGAAGAGCACTTGTGTATCCAAAATGACAATTATAGGATTTAACATAGAATTTGTCAAAGGATATGTTTGAATGGCTTCGTGCTTCCTTGTCTTCAACCACCATTGTATAGAGACTTGGTGATGTAGAGATAGCTCAAGATGTGAGTGAGTTGTAATCTCATAGAATTAGATTCAACCAAGTACCTACACGGGTTAGATAACATGCAAGGTGCAAATATATCCAAGACATATGAATAGCTTCATAAGAGAAATATCAAGGATTAGTCATAGGCTCATGCCTCGCATGTATCAAATGGAGCAAATTGCAGTCCAACAGCAAACTATGTCATCAAATTCAAGTTTCACATCCAAATATGAGTACAACTAAACAACAATGTCATCATGTTTTAGTCATCATACAATCACCAAACACAAATCAGCATACATAACAAGTGATGTTCTCACAGGAAAAATACTAAACAACATGTTCATCAGGTTTCAGTTGTCATAGCAAACACAATTTCACATAGTAGATAAAAAAACGTCTTCTGACAGGCAAATACGACAAAAGCAATGTAATCATCATCCGCGGCAGCAGTGTCAACATCTTCGCCATGTGTATCAGTCCGAATCGTAATTCCCCATGGTGTCATCTTCTTCTTCGTCTTCAACGTCCTCGAATGTTGGCTTCTTATTGATCAACTCTTGTATGTCCACAGCACGACAGGCAATATTTTTGCCGGCGTCATTGACGTGATGGTTCTCAAAGATATTAGGAACATCTGTGTTATCTTGTACATCAGGAGCAGTAAAAGCATCATCTTGTTGTGCAACTTCATTAAACAAATTCCTCTGCTCAAACCTTTGCAATACTCTCCAGTTATCGCTACGTGCAAATGTGTCTTCCAAGAAAAGTATCCGTGTTGCTTGATTTTCCAAAATAAAAGGCTCGTTGGTCTGGTACGCCGCCTTGACATTGATGGATTTGAAATAATCATCAGGTCTGGGTTTTGCGATCCTGGAAAACAGGTTATACCAACGATAGCACAACAGAACCACACACCGATGAACCTCGAAACTGGAGATATACTTCAACTGAACAATGTCTCTTATGTTAGCATACATTTCATTTGTCTCTTTGTCATACATATCCGTGCTCATGATGGCACTGTTTTGTGTCTTCCTGCCTTCTTCTCGTGCAAGGGTGTTGTAGCGCACATCTCCAACAACGCAAGATTCATAATGTCTTACCCGAGTATCAGGACCCATTGCTAGTGAGTAAAGGGCATCATCAACTACCTTCCCATCCTCCCGCCTCTTCTTAACCTATGGTTAGAAAATAGACAAGCTGATCATCTTATGTACTCAATATATTAAAAAACTGACAGTGCAATTCAAAAGCTTACATGGCTCTTGAACCATTTCACAAATCCTGCCATAACCAGTTTGTCAATGTTTCTTGGATTTTGCGGCAGTAACTCCTTTTTGTAGATGCTGCACAACATAGTGATCGCGTCAAACATCTAAATATATAAGAATGTGCTGCAAGTTTAGTAGATTACGATGTATAAGCTGCAGTACTTAGCACTTACTTGATATAAGGTAGTATCTCAGGACAGTTATTCAACACATAGCAAACCATTTTGTCCAAATCTTTAGGTTTATCCTCTTTTCGACTCTTCCCTCTAACTCGAACAGAATAATCGAAAACATTGAGCCCGGGATTGTCTTCATCCACCTCTTTGCTAATCTGATCAACTGTTTCAATGTATTTTGAGCAGAATGTCAACTCTTCTGTAGCAATGTAGGCCTCTGCAATGGAACCCTCAGGTCTAGCTCTGTTCCTAACATAGCCCTTGAAAGTGCCTAGTCGCCTTTCAATAGGGTACATCCAGCCATACCGTACTGGACCTCCAAGTAGTGCCTCATCAGGTAGATGAACAACCAAATGCACCATCACATCAAAGAAGGCTGGAGGATATATCTTCTCACGGTCGCATAGGATAGTTGGTATCTTGTCTCTAAGATGCTCCAAAGCATCTATCTTGATATTTCTACTAGAGAGTTCCCTGAAGAATTGTCCAAACTCTGCAACTGCTCTGTATAAGTTAGGGCGGCCCAATCCTCTAAGGATAACAGGTAAAACCCTTTGAAGTAGGACGTGGCAGTCATGATTATTCAACCCTTGTACCTTGTTTTAATCTGCACTGACTCTCCTTTCAGGGTTGGAAGCAAATCCATGTGGGAATCTCACACGTGACAGCACCTCGCAGAATTCTTTTCTTTTTACCTTGTCCAAGACGTACACAGCTGGTGCCATATCCCGTGGTTTACCTTCATCTTGCAGCTGCAAATCCCGTCGGATACCCAGGTGTGTCAAATCAATCCTAGATTTTAAGGTATCTTTCGCCTTGCCTTCAATATTAAGAAGTGTGCCGATAATGTATATCACATATATTTTTCTTGATGTGCATCACATCAAGATTATGCTGCAGATCCAAATATTTCCAATACTCCAAGTCCCACAAAGTGGACCTGCGGGTAAACAATAATCTCTCTTCTGCCCTGCCACGCTTCCTTTTCCCGCTACCATTATCAGGATGGTTTCCTGGTGTAATATGCCTGACCTTCTCTAATTCCACTTGCAACTCATCGGCAGTGAGCCTCTTTGGCGCATCACAGTTTTCATGCTTTGCATTGAACACATGTCTTCGGTATTTTCTAGGATGCTGCTTGTCCTTGGCAAGGAAACGGCGGTGTCCAATGTAACAGATCTTGCTAAGTATTGCATATGACAACGGATTCCTGTCACAGCAAACACATGCATTGTAACCATGTGTCGTTCGCCCTGACATAGTGCCCAAAGCCGGATAATCATGGATGCACCAAATTATAACATCACGCATAAAGAAATCAGATGGTGGGCTGCTATATAGGTCTCGAGTGAGAACACCCCTCCATAGCTGTTGAAGTTCCTCCACAAGAGGTTCCATGAACAAATCAAAATCCTTTCTAGGACTTTTTGGACTTGGGATGAGCAAGGCCATCATGTAGTTTCATTCTTTGGTGCAGACATTTGGAGGCATGTTGTAAGGGATAACAAGCACTGGCCACATGCTATATGTGGCGCTCTGGTGGCCAAATGGGTTAAATCCATCTGAAGCTAAGCCAAGTCTAATGTTTCTCGGGTCAGCAGCAAACTTTTCGTGTTTCTGATTGAAGCTTTTCCACTCACTACCATGTGATGGATGGCTCATTACATCCTGATCTCTGTACTCCTGGTTCCTAGAATGCCACAGTACATCCTCTCTTGTTTCGGCATCATGAAGCAACCTCTGCAACCTTGGTGTAATTGGAAAATGTCTCAGAACATTATGAGGAATCCTCTTCACAGCATCGCCATCTTTCCATCTTGATGATTTGCATTTCGGGCATTCACTTAAGTTAGCATACTCCTTCCGGAACAGAACACAATTATTCTTACAAACATGGATCATATCATATCCAATTCCAACTACACGAAGGAAATTCTTCATTTTACTGTAGGTGTGTGGCAGCTCAGACGCATCTGGGAAAGCTTTGTGGAAAGCAGCCAACATCACATCGAATGATTTGTTGGTCATCCGCTCACATGTCTTCACCTGAAGAAAGGTGACCATAGCTGAGAATACTGACAGCTTATTTCCTGGGGTGACAGCAACGTTGCATTGTTCCAACATGCGGGCCCACCGTTTTTCTTCTGCAAGTGAAAGTTCACGGAATGCATGAGCATTTTGTAGCATTGTTTCAATGTTTGTCAAACTCACTGGCTCCGCCACCACCTCCTCCTCCTCCTCCTCTTCCACCTGAGCATCAGGCAGATCAAGATGGTGATCTGCTGCTTCCACGTAGCCAATAACATTGACGTTCACAGCTTCACCATAATGAACCCACCTAGTATATGTGAAATTGCAACTATCCCTGGGTGGTTTTGGTAATTCCTAACAACATATAGCTCATTGAGCTAATGCTATTCCAAGATGAATATTTCAGGAAAGCTCAATGATTGGCATGGCATGGATTAGAAACTGGACCCTTCAAAATGCTAAGGACAAAAGATTGGCTCAAGCTCAAAGCACAAGACTCTACATTTTCTATTTTAGTGATCCAAGATCACATTGAGCCTATAGGAAAAGCCAATACTATTAAGAAGGGATGAGGTGTTGCTTAATGAGATTCTTTCTCAAAATGCTTAGTGATATGCTCCAAAACCCTCCACTACTTTCTCATATCCACATATGTCCCAAACCAAAAAGTCCAAGTCGGCCCCACCGGAATTTCATATCCGGAGCCACCGAGTTCAGTTGACATAGCCACTGCCAGAAACCCTAGTCTTTTCGGTCTCACCTATAGGGATCTCGGTCTCACCGAGATGGGATTGTAATCTCTCTGTTTCCCTTTGTAATGTTTTGGTCAAACCGAGATGAGTGATCGGTCCCACCGAGATTGCAATGCAAACACTGTAGATCCTTTTCGTATCGTTTCGGTCCAACCGAGATGAGCGAATCGGTCCCACCGAGTTTGCCTGACCAACTCTCTGTTAGTCTATTACCAAAATCGGTCTCACCGAGTTTGTGTAATCGGTCTCACCGAGATTACGTTATGCCCTAACCCTAATGATATTGGTCCCACCGAGTTGACGTGTCGGTCCCACCAAAACACCTAGCGGTCACATTATGAACCAAATCGGTCTGACCGAGTTCTTTGAATCGGTCCCACCGAGTTTGGTGATTTGTGTGTAACGGTTAGATTTTGTGTGGAGGCTATATATAGCCCTCCACCCACTCTTCATTCATGGAGAGAGCCATCAAAACATGCCTACACTTCCAACACATATTTTCTGAGAGAGAACCACCTACACTTGTGTTGAGGTCAAGATATTCCATTCCAACCACATAAATCTTGATCTCTAGCCTTCCCAAGTTGCTTTCCACTCAAATCTTCTTTCCACCAAATCCAAATCTTGTGAGAGAGAGTTGAGTATTGGGGAGACTATCATTTGAAGCACAAGAGCAAGGAGTTCATCATCAACACAACATTTGTTACTTCTTGGAGAGTGGTGTCTCCTAGATTGGCTAGGTGTCACTTGGGAGCCTCCGTCAAGATTGTGGAGTTGAACCAAGGAGTTTGTAAGGGCAAGGAGATCGCCTACTTCGTGAAGATCTACCCTAGTGAGGCAAGTCCTTCGTGGGCGATGGCCATGGTGTGATAGACAAGGTTGTTTCTTCGTGGACCCTTCGTGGGTGGAGCCCTCCGTGGACTCGCGCAACCGTTACCCTTCGTGGGTTGAAGTCTCCATCAACGTGGATGTACGATAGCACCACCTATCGGAACCACGGATAAAAAATCTCCATGTCAACATTGTGTTTGCTCCCTCAAACTCATCCCTTTACCTTCATATGCAATTGTTTTACATTCAGCTGCTATACTCTTAGAATTGCATGTGTAGGTTGATTGCTTGACTTGTGCTAAGTTGCTAAAATCTGACAAGAACTAAAATTGGGAAAAGGTTAGATTTTTATTTGGTCAAGTAGTCTAATCACCCCCCCTCTAGACAAACTTTCGATCCTACAATATGTGACCGACATCCCATACAAGTGTAGATGATTTTGCACAGTTGACTTGGGTCTTGTAACTGAATTCATACAACTGCTACACGGGCAGAGCACATCTGATTTCGGACCACCGTTCTCAGCTCTGATAAAGTTCATGAAGTTTTCAACCCCCTCGACATATGCAGCGGAGAATCTTCGAGCTGAAGTTATCCAAGTCATGTCCATCTGTTAGACATACAAATTAGTTCTTCTACTAGATATTACAGGAAAAACATATATGCTTTTTTATGAAGTCCAGAAGAAAATACCTAGGTCGATGTCTAAAGCTATGACAAGATATTTGGACGAGCAGATCTACGTAACGAAATATATGTAAAGCTAATTCAGCAAACAGATTTGAGTGCTAAATTATGGCAGGCTGTTTCAGCAGTCAATGAGGCCGAGCACACAGCCATCGAACTATCGGAGGCCATCGCAGCAACAAAGATCGAGTATAAAAGGGTGTAGAGCTATTTCACCTAACAGATTGGCTACTAGACCATGGCAATCTACATCACAATAAATATATGGCAGGATATTTTAGCAACTAATCGGCCTTGGCATGCCATCTCAGCTAAGCAGATTGAGTGCAGAACAGGGCAAGGAAGCTTCTTAAGCAGAACATATTGACTGTAAACTACTTCCGCAAACAGTGAGATTAACATCGTCTATCAGCTAACATTCAGCGCTACACCGACATGCACGGGGCCTCAGTCTAGAATGCGCGTACCGTGGGAGAAGTTTACCGCCGTGCATCTCCACATGAACGTCGCCAGCGGTGGTGGTGCTGGCCGCCGTGCGCCTCCACAAGAACGTCGCCAGCGGTGGCAGCGCGACTAGAGGACGACAGTCTACGAGAGCGTACTGTGGGAGCGAGAGGATCGCCGTGCGTCCCCTCAACGAACCGCGGCGCCGACGTATCAGCGTGGCGGGGAGGGCGGCTTTGGCGGAGCGAATGGAGTGGAGGGGGACGGGGGGAGGGGGGTTTGGGGAATATTATTGGCTAGTTGGCCGAAGGGCGGTTGAATCTAGGATTTGCGGGAATTTTTCGGTGGGGGAGGATTTTCGCGCGGTGGGCAGGGGGAGTTTGGCGCATGGCCGGTTTCTCCAAGTGCAGTCCCACGTGTCAGTGAAGAGGCAAGCCGAAGCGCGTTCCGTTTGCGTGAGTCGTGTGCAGGACCGAACGTGTGTGGGGCGCAATGCGACCGTGACAGGGGTGCTGTGAGTGTGCCGCCTTTTTTTCCTTTTAAACTAGGTGCTTCGCCCCCTAAAAAAACTTGTTGCTTCGCGCGAACCATCAATACTACTACTAGTAATCCGGTAATCCCGACTAAAACGGCGCGGCCGGGTCTTTTCCCACGCGATATGCTGGGAGGTTGGCTTAGTTGGGTTTTTTAGGACGAGTAACGCTACACCTACGTAGTCCCAGTTACATAATTAACAATATGTGAAACGTGTGAGCTGTTGATTGTAGATTGGGGGGAGGGAGGGGCCCACCACCATGAAAATCAGGGCAGGAGAGAGAGAGGCAATTTACGTTAACCCTTTCATAGGTTCCCGTAGATGTAGAAAGATGAGAAATGCGTGAATGTGCATTTGCAGATAAGACCTTCCCTCGTTCATCCTTTTCTCCCACAAGATCTTGATCTTCTATGCAATGCACGGGCATCTTGCTAGTACTCCTACAATATACTATATTATTGTGAAAGTTCATATACACCGGCCGAGATTAATGCAAACACGGCAGATTTTCATTACATTTCGAACTTTTATAGGACAGAAAAATAAAAGAAACCCGACCCTAAACCTATTCTACGGCGGCGACCGACGTCCTCCATCTGCGATCTCCATGTACGGGGGCGGGGTTCAAGACCCGTGAAGGGAAGGTGTGGTCTCCGGCGAGGAAAAGTAGAACACGGGAGACGGACCGGCCAGTTGGTACACCATGCCCTGCCGCCTCCCATGCCCTACTCATCCTCGGAGGAGTCCCCGACCTCGGCGGTGCCGGACGTTGGACGGCGGCAAGTAGGACGCGTGGCTGACGGTGCTCCCGTCGTCGGCCGCCAGCGTGGCCACTGCTTGTGCGACGACTTGAGCGAGGGCGGCGACCTCGAGCTTCATCCCCGAAGACAAGCTCTCCCGCAGAGCGTTCGCGCTTGCGGTCATGGCGGATGTGGTGCCAGGCAGGACGACGATGCGCTATAGTGTGGAGGTTAGCTGGGCATTGCCGCTTTAAGTAGCGCATTACGGTGAGGTCAGTCGTCCTGGTGCGTCATTAAGTCACCGGAGTTGGTTCCTCGGGCACCGAGCCTCTTAACGACGGCATACAGATGGAGGGCATGAATGCGGGCAGCTGGCGCCGGCTGGGAACGTACCGCGCGACGGCGCGAGGGATGAGGGTTTTTGGTGTGCCAGGGTAGTCAGCTGCAGTCGTGGCAACGTTGGAGATGCCCTTTGCTCACATGCGAACGACGCATGTCATTGAAAAAGCAAGATGACCTGGCATGGTCTCAGGTCCTGAGGATGCAGTTGGCCGCGCTACACCACTCCGCGGACGCGTCCCGGCGCCTCGTGCATCCTCGACGAGCCGGGTGTTAGGGTTTGTTTGGATTGTGGCCAAAGTGCACCTTACCAAAATTTTGGTCATGACCCAACGATTGGTCTTTGTTTGGATGGTTGCCATTTTTTTTGGCATGCCAATGAACTCTAGCCAACTCTAGTTTATTTTTCTTGCTGATGTCGGCCAAATCATGGGCAACCAAAACCTCAACCAAAATTTTGGCTACCCAATGCTTTGATGGGGCAATCTTGGGCACAAACCAAACATACTGTTGGTCGTGCCACAACACTAACGCCACCCTCGGCACACTGAAACCGACCATGTCTAGCGACGATGAGCGTGTCGCTCACCGCAGTCGCCGTGTCTAGAGGCGATGCTGGAGATGTGCCACGTTGTTGGCCCCCACGACCCACATGAACGGTTGCCGGTGGCGAGGAGGTCATGGGCCAGCTCCTCCATTGGACTAGTTTGCGCTATGTCGTCCCGACAGGTGTGCCCCACATGTCGGTTTCCCTGTTTTCCTGCCATATTCGAGCGCCAGTGCTCCGCGTTGCGCATTAGGCCTTTCACTATGTAGGCCAAGCGAGACAACTTATTGTTTATTTGAGTCGTTCAAGTATAATCATGTGGCGTTTGCTTATTTCTCATTCCTCTCCAACCCTCTTCTCCATCGATCATGTCGCCCTCCGGTCGAGTCCATCCTCCCGCATGCCTCATTTGAACATTCCGTCGAGTATCATTCGCATGTGGGCCTAGACCATGCTTGTATTTCCAATGTTTTGTAATTTGTCCGACATGCATACAAACAAACGGTTCGTTTAAAGTTTCACTTTGCCTCGACTACATGTCACTTCGCGTCTTAGTTTTGACATCCCATTCGGTTCATGCCCCGACACATGTTGACGAGATCGATTGATGTTCAGAGATCAATTGCGTGTCGTGCAAGGAGATAAAGGTTTGGTTTGCTTCTATGATAGAAATGACCCGCGGGGGGTGGGGGTCTGTGGGGATCAAAGGGAGTATATTGTACGTTCATAAGTGAAACGAACATATTGTACCCACCATAGTCCTCTTTCAATCAATCTCTGGACCCCAAGATGAAATCGAGAGAGAACGAGTGGGGGCATGTGTGATACCTAAGGCGGATTCAAAATTTTGAACCGGTAATCATAGCATCCGCAAATCATATATAAAGGGTATTCAATGTTCGTTTCGTTTTTGAACGTACAATATACTCCCTCCTATCCTTTCTAGTTTACATATAAGTTTTATGTGTAGTCAAAGTATCTCTACTTTGATAAAAAAAAGTATCAACATTCAACAACGCCCAATCAATATTGTTAGATTTGTACGTACTCCTAGATTTGTACTCGGAATGGTTTCCAATTTGTTTTCAACCACGTGAATGTGCTTGTTCTCGTGCATGCTCTTCCTACTAGGATTTCGCCACGTATAGCTAGTCCAATAGTAACTTTTTTTAAGCTCCCTGTCCAATAGTACTAGTGGAGTGCTGACAACATCTGTACTAGAGTATGCAGTGCTCATAGTAGTACTCCCTCCTTCCATTTATATAGGGCCTATGTGGAGGAGAGATATGTGAAAAAGTAAGGGGAGTGAGCTCTCATGCAAGAGCCTAGCTATATACACATTCCTAGTTAAATACAATAAATATGAAGAAAGAGATGGAGAGGAGATGGAAAAAGTACTAATACAATAGCCAACCTTATAATTTTTTTTGCGGGAAATAGCAAACCTTATAGCCACACTTGTATGAGTACATATAATAGATGACGGATATAGATGACATGGCAATTCCTTATAGCCATCGACTGGCTATATTATTAACCATGCTCTAATGCGTTTTTCAAAACCGCATTTGACTGTTGACAAGATTAATAGTACATGAGATGTATAATGTGAAAATTATATCATTGGAAGCTCCTTTCACATACGAATTTGACCGTATGCTTTGTGTAAGTTGCATGTCATATATTATTACTCTAACATTTGGTGAAAGTTAGCCTCGAAAAACGCATTAGGCCCTGTATAGTAAATGGAAGGAGGGAGTAGTAGTGGAAGTGGGTCCTCTGACGTAGGTATCCCTGCCTTACCCTCCCTTTCGGTCACTTACTGGCGGACCCCATGCTTGCTAGGCCCCGCATGTCAGTTACTCAATGGTCAAGGGATCCTCATCCGTAGTATACTCCCTCTGTTTTTATTTACTCCGCATAAAATGACGCGGGCGGGGGAGGGGGAGGGACACCGGTTTGCTCTCAACTGCGGTCCCACAAGCGAGCGAAAACGCAAGACGAAGCGCGTTCCATTTGGTGAGCGATGTGGAGGGTCCAGCGTGCCGGACTGCAATGCGAACGCGACAAGAGCGATGTACAGTCAAAACCGATTGACCGGTCGTCACCGGAACCATTATTCACACCAGAACCTTCGCTGCTCGGCCTACACCAGCCACTGCCCTAAAACCACACCTAATCTCCATCCCCTTCCCCCACCTTTCGATCCCCTAGCCCGCATCAAGCGTCCCCTAGTTCGCCAGAAAGCCATGTGATACGTCTCCAACGTATCTATAATTTTTGATTGTTCCATGCTATTATATTATCTGTTTTGGATGTTTATGGGCTTTATTAAACACTTTTATATTATTTTTGGGACTAACCTATTAACCCAGAGCCCGGTGCCAATTACTGTTTTTTCCCTTGTTTCAGTGTTTCGCAGAAAAGGAATATCAAACGGAGTCCAAACGGAATGAAACCTTCGGGAGAGTTATTTTTGGAACGGAAGCAATCCAGGGGACTTGGAGTACACGTCAGGGAATCAACGAGGAGAGCACGAGGCAAGGTGGCGCGCCTACCCCCCCCCCCCAAGCGTGCCCTCCACCCTCGTGGGCCCCTCGTGGCTCCCCTGACCGATTTCTTTCACCTATATATATCAATATACCCTAAAACCATCGGGGAACAGAATAGATCGGGAGTTCCGCCGCCGCAAGCCTCTGTAGCCACTAAAAACAAATCAGGACCCTGTTCCGGCACCTTGCCGGAGGGGGATCCCTCACCGGTGGCCATCTTCATCATCCCGGCGCTCTCCATGGCGAGGAGGGAGTAGTTCACCCTCGGGGCTGAGGGTATGTACCAGTAGCTATGTGTTTGATCTCTCTCTCTCTCTCTCTCTCTCTCTCTCTCTCTCTCTCTCTCTCGTGTTCTTGACGTGATACTATCTTGATGTATCATGAGCTTTGCTATTATAGTTGGATCTTATGATGTTTATCCCCCTCTACTCTCTTGTATTGGACTGAGTTTTCCCTTTGAAGTTATCTTATCGGAATGAGTCTTTAAGGATTTGAGAACACTTGATGTATGTCTTGCCGTGCTTATCAATGGTGACAATGGGATATTCACGTGATTCACTTGATGTATGTTTTGGTGATCAACTTGCGGGTTCCGCCCATGAACCTATGCATAGGGGTTGGCACACATTTTCGTCTTGACTCTCCGATAGAAACTTTGGGGCACTCTTTGAAGTACTTTGTGTTGGTTTGAATAGATGAATCTGAGATTGTGTGATGCATATCGAATAATCATACCCACGGATACTTGAGGTGACATTGGAGTATCTAGGTGACATTAGGGTTTTGGTTGATTTGTGTCTTAAGGTGTTATTCTTGAACTCTTGAATAGATCGATCCGAAAGAATAACTTTGAGGTGGTTTCGTACCCTACCATAATCTCTTCGTTTGTTCTCAGCTATTAGTGTCTTTGGAGTGATTCTTTGTTGCATGTTGAGGGATAGTTATATGATCCAATTATGTTATTATTGTTGAGAGAACTTGCACTAGTGAAAGTATGAACCCTAGGCCTTGTTCCCTAGCATTGCAATACCGTTTACGCTCACTTTTTTTATTACTTACCTTGCTGTTTTTATATTTTCAGATTACAAAAACCTTTATCTACCATCCATATTGCACTTTTATCACCATCTCTTCGCCAAACTAGTGCACCTATACAATTTACCATTGTATTGGGTGTGTTGGGGACACAAGAGACTCTTTGTTATTTGGTTGTAGGGTTGCTTGAGAGAGACCATCTTCAACCTACGCCTCCCACGGATTGATAAACCTTAGGTCATCCACTTGAGGGAAATTTGCTAATATCCTACAAACCTCTACACTTGGAGGCCCAACAACGTCTACAAGAAGAAGGTTGTGTATTAGACATCAAGCTCTTTTCTAGCGCCATTGCCGGGGACGTGAGTGCTTGAAGGTATATCTTTAGATCTTGCAATCGAGTCTTTTAGTTTCTTGTTTTATCACTAGTTTAGTCTATAAAAGAAAACTACAAAAAAAATGGAATTGAGGGTACCTCATATGCTTCATTTTTTTAATATCTTTCGTGAGAATGATGGAAAGGAAAATTGTTCTCAGGTACTAGGAGAAGAATTACATAAAATGCTTGGCATAAAATATGTGAATGATGAGCATTATTGCAATGTTGTTAGTATGAATTCTTTGAATACCCATGATGCTAATGATATGCAAAGCCTCAAGCTTGGGGAAGCTATGTTTGATGAAGATGATATTTTTTGTCCCCCAAGCTTTGATGAGCAAATTTACTATGATGAAAGCATGCCTCCTATCTATGATGATTATTGTGATGACACGTATGCTTTAAAGAATAATGATAACCATGAAACTTGTCATCTTGATCTTAATTCTCAATCATATGATAGATATTTTGTTGAGTTTGCTCCCACTACTATTGATGAGAAGAATTTTGCTTATGTGGAGAGTAGTAAAAATTCTATACTTGTAGAGCATGAAAATAATGCTTTAGGTGCTGTTTATATTGTTGAATTCATTCATGATGCTAATGAAAATTATTATGAGGGAGGAACATATGCTTGTAGGAATGGCAATAATATCAAGTTTCCTCTCTATGTGCTTAAAGTTTTGAAGCTATGCTTATTTTGCCTTCCTATGCTAGTTGATTATTGTTCCCATAAGTTGTTTGCTCACAAAATCCCTATGCATAGGAAGTGGGTTAGACTTAAATGTGCTAGTCATATTCTTCACGATGCTTTGTTTATGTTTCAATTCCTATCTTTTATGTGAGCAACATTGAAATCATCATGCCTAGCTAGGGGCGTTAAACGATAGCGCTTGTTGGGAGGCAACCCAATTTTATTTTAGTTTCTTGCTTTTTGGTTCTGTTTAGGAATAAATAATCCATCTAGCTTCTGTTTAGATGTGGTTTTGTGTTTTGATTAGTGTTTGTGCCAAGCTAAACCTATAGGATCCTCTTGGATGATAGTTATTTGATCTTGCTGATAATTCTAGAAACTTTCTGTTCACGAAAGCAATTGTTAAAAATCACCAGAACGTGATAAAATACTAATTCAAATTGCAGAAGATCAATAAACAAATTATATAGGTCTTCCTATTTTGGTATAATTTTTGGAGTTCCAGAAGTATACGTTTGATACAGATTACTATAGACTGTTCTATTTTTGACAGATTCTGTTTTCTATGTGTTGTTTGCTTATTTTGATGAATCTATGAGTAGTATCGGAGGGTATGAACCATAGATAAGTTGTAATATAGTAGATATTACACCAATATGAATTTAGAATGAGTTCATTACAGTACCAAAAGTGGTGATTTATTTTCTTATACTAACAGAGCTTACGAGTTTTCTGTTGAGTTTTGTGTTGTGAAGTTTTCAAGTTTTGGGTAAAGATTCAATGGACTATGGAATAAGGAATGGCAAGAGCCTAAGCTTGGGGATTCCCAAGGCACCCCAAGGTAATATTCAAGGACAACCAAGAGCCTAAGCTTGGGGATGCACTGGATGGCATCCCCTCTTTCGTCTTCGTTCATCGGTAACTTTACTTGGAGCTATATTTTTATTCACCACATGATATGTGTTTTGCTTGGAGCGTCATGTCATTTTATTTTGTTTTGCTTGCTGTTTGATTAAAATACCAAGATCTGAAAGTCTTAAATGTTAGAGAGTCTTCACATAGTTATATAGTTATTCAACTACTCATTGATCTTCACTTATATCTTTCGGAGTAGTTTGTCATTTGCTCTAGTGCTTCACTTATACTCCCTCGGTTCCAAAATAGATGACCCAACTTTGTACTAAATTTAGTACAAAGTTTAGTCATCTATTTCGGAACGGAGGGAGTATCTTTTTAGAGCACGACGGTGGATTTATTTTGTAGAAATAGATGAACTCTCATGCTTCACTTATATTATTTTGAGAGTCCTAAACAGCATGGTAATTTGCTTTGGTTATGAAACTAGTCCTAATATGATGGGCATCCAAGAGGGATATAATAAAAACTTTCCTATGAAGTGCATTGAATACTATGAGAAGTTTGATTCTTGATGATTGTTTTGAGATATGAAGATAGTGATATTAAAGTTGTGCTAGTTGAGTAGTCGTGAATTTGAGAAATACTTGTGTTGAAGTTTGCAAGTCCCATAGCATGCACATATGGTAAACATTGTGTGACAAATTTGAAACATGAGGTGTTCTTTGATTATCATCCTTATGAGTGGCGGTTGGGGACGAGCGATGGTCTTTTCCTACCAATCTATCCCCCTTGGAGCATGCGCGTAGTGCTTGGTTTTTGATGACTTGTAGATTTTTGCAATAAGTATGTGAGTTCTTTAACTAATGTTGAGTCCATGGATTATACACACTCTCACCTTCCATCATTTCTAGCCTCTTCGGTACCGTGCATTGCCCTTTCACTCCTTGAGAGTTGGTGCAAACTTCGCTGGTGCATCCAAACCCCGTGATATGCTACACTCTATCACACATAAACCTCCTTATATCTTCCTCAAAACAGCCACCATACCTACCTATTATGGCATTTCCATAGCCATTCTGAGATATATTGCCATGCAACTTTCCACCGTTCCGTTTATTATGACACACTTCATCATTGTCATATTTCCTTGCATGATCATGTAGTTGACATTGTATTTGTGGCAAAGCCACCATGCATAATTTTCATACATGTCACTCTTGATTCATTGCCCATCCCGATACACCGCTGGAGGCACTCATATAGAGTCATATTTTGTTCTAGTGTTGAGTTGTAATCATTGAGTTGTAAATAAATACAAGTGTGATGATCATGGCGGAGGTCGCGGCGCAGAAGGCCCCCGATGGGTATGAGACAATGGACGTCGACTTCATGCCGGTGTCCGAGTCCCCCATGGTGCAGGCGGACCAACGGTTCAACCTGGCGATACTAAAGGAGGACCGGGAGGCAGAGGCTCAACTTGACGCGGAGCGTGCGCATGCCGCTGCCATCGAGGCTCTCCTGCAGGCGGAACTGGATGTCATGGATGTGAACCGGGCGGTGGAGGCTTAACTTGAGGCGGAGCGCGCGGATGCCGCTGCCATCGAGGCCCTCCTGCAGGCGGAAGCGGACGTCCTGGACTTAAACCGGGTGGCAGAGGCTCAACTCGACGCGGAGCACGCGGATGCCGCTCTCATCGAGGCCCTCCTGCAGGCGGAACCGGACATCCTGGACTTGAACCGGGTGGCGGAGGCTCGACTCGACGTGGAGCGCGTGGATGCCGCTGCCATCGAGGCCCTCCTGCAGGCAAAACTGGATGTCCTCGACTTGAACCGGGTGGTGCTCTCGTCCGTGCAGAGCGCCCGCATGCTTCGCGTGAACGAGTAGCTGGAGGCCGAGGACAACCACGGTGCGGAGACACACGTCGGCAGGTATGACTGGTTCGGGCCGGCAACCAAAGATGACGAGGCCGTCTCGTTCCACGAGCAGTGATAATTTTTCTTTATGTTGTTATTTTTATGGATCTTTTGCTGTGTAAAAACATACATTGTTATGGAAGTCGCCTGACTTGGGTCAGTCTACCATTTCAGGTGGCTGGATGAATATCCTACATCTCCTAACCCTTCTTCCTCACCTCTTGTTCTTCCCCAACAGACCACCGCACGGGCCATACGGATACTCCCCAACATGCGGTTGGGTAAACATACTTTATGAACGAAAATTATGTGTCAGCGGTAGGATGGCTGATTTTGGTTTGTTCACATGCGACAACACGTGTCAGTGAGGGTGCGTTCCCTTGGTTGGGTTTGCGGCGTGTAGGAGCGACTGTGTGAGGGTGCGGTGCGACCGCGGCGTGCAGGAGCGACCGTGTGAGGGTGCGGTGCGACCGCGACAGCCGTGCGCAAGTGTACCTCCTTTTCATTTTGAAAACTTTAGGCAAGCTTGGCAAAAATGTGTGGCGAAGTATGGCAATGCAAGGCCTAGACCCAAACAGGATAAGTACGTACTACGTACAAGGAGTACTAGTGTTAAAAAAGAAAGGCGGGGTTTTCCTTCGCGGGATTAATCGATACAAATCCTTGTTTCACGTGTCAATTAATGCGTATTTTTTTCTCCAAAGCCCAAAGAGCTAACTATCTCACTCCTCATCGCTTGATTTATGCAGCGCCATGCAAACCAACCTTCTCACTTCTGCATGCATGCAGGGGATATTAATGTCCTTGGTTGCTAGTACGAGGCAAACCCCATCAATTTTGCCTCGATTAGTGTTAGTGGCCTTTTGAAAATTGTAATTTTGATATACTGGCCTTGTGTACAAAAAAATGGAGGTAGTAACTATATTTGACTTCCTTCCCCATTCCAGTGACGTCGACGATATCTCGAACATTGTGGTTTGGCGAAGTGCGTTCGATGGAGAACACCATTGAGGGACACCATGGTAAGTCGTTCGCAAGTGCCGTCTGCAAGCCGAGACAACCGCCTTATTTGCATCTAGGAAGTCCATTGAACCAAAGGACGTGTAAATGTACTAGTACTACTCATACACAATCGCGTCGTCCGTCCAGCTTAGTGCGGTGAGATGGTTTCTTGAAGAAGACGATGGAGAAGCGGTGTCAGCGAAGAGTGAAATGATGGTTGCTTCGTCCGTGCTTTGTGATTTGATGCCTCACTACTTTGTGATTTGTGATAGAAGGGACATGGCAGTAGACTCTGTGCTCTATACTGTACATGCATCCAAGCACGGGAGAAAGAGGAGAGACGTTGCATTTTTCTATTCCTTCAATCAATCAATCAGGGAGCTTCGGTTCCATCCTTTTAGCTTTGGCAACAACGTCCACAATGGTTCCCACGATGCCAAAAGCTATTTTCACATTTGGCTACACATTGTGGATATCCTTAACCGTACCACTTGGTTTTGCTCCTGTGTGCTATCTATACAAATCTCAATTATATTGATCTAAAAAATTATAGAATCAAGATTAGTAAAAAGGAGGTGATTTGCCGCGCGAATGGCGGGGGAGGTTTCTTATTTTTAGAGGACGTTGTCCTGGCGGTTTGCTAACATGCAGTCCCACGTGTTAGTGCTTTACCAAGCCGACCCGCTTCCCACATGAGGCAGAACAATAGCAGAAGCAACACGTGGTTAACTTGAAGAAGATGAGGGAGAAGCGGATTCAGCAACGAGTGAAATGATGGTTGCTTCGTCCCTCCAACTTATCTTTTTTAGCATTATTACTTCGTCCCTCCAACTTAACTGCGGGAAAGGTGCAACTTTGTGATTTGACGCCTCATTGCTCATTACTATGCCGGCGCCATGACTCGGTGCTTCACCCCGGCTGCTCCGCACTATATTCCGGTATGGCACGTGGACCCGGTAGCTTGATGTCCCACATGTCGGCGAAAGGGACTAGAAGATTTATGAAAGCGAGCGCTCCACTCTTACGACGGAGGAGTACACGACACGATGGCCCAGTGAACTGTCACTTGTACTATATATAGTACTATGGTTTTGCTGTTTCGCACGATCCATCGATACAAACCCGATTAAACAGGAAAGGACGGGATTTTTCCTGCGTGGTATATGATACTGGCCATACATTTCAAAGGCAATTTTAATGTGTGCAAACTGAATAATTAAGTAACAATATGATATCTAGTAAAACTAAAAACACATATGATTTATTGTGTTAGAGTGTAGTAGTAGTGTTGTATTGCATAGTTGTTAGATGTAACATGCGAGAACGTGTAGAGATGTAGTTTTGGAGGGCCTACAGAGAGAAAAGTGTAATACATTCACCGAACTTCAGAATAAGCTGATTACGGTTACTATATACGTTTTGCAGTGATTATACGGTCACATGCTCATGGTTCAGCATCGGATTGCACTCTGTTGACCGGCCAAATAGTCTGCGTGGCACCATTTTGACTAGTTAAATTGAACACCTTCCTTGTGGATCCCACCTGTCAGTTCGCATAGGGAAAAGGTCAGATAAACACAAATTTACGCAGGCGCGACATGGTTCCACCCCGTGCGCGGGAATCACCTGGTTGTGTATGTGTCTGTCAGGGCCTGATGTGTGCGCATGCACGTGTAGGTTGAGCACTTGAGCGTGAGAGTGTGTGTTGGTCGTGTGGCGTACTGGTGTGTGCATGCATGCGTGCGTGTGTGCGTGTGAGTGTTGCGTGCGTGCGTGGCTGCGTGTGTACGTGTGAGTGTTGCGTGCGTGCGTGGGTGCATGTGTTCGTGTGAGTGTTGTGTGCATGCAGTTCGTGTGCATGCGTACCAGAATGTGCAATGATGCTAGCGTAACATTTATAAAAAATGAAGAACGACGGCTGAGCCACAAACAGTGGCGAAGCCACACATAGGCTGTGTAGTCACTTGACTACACATCTCTTTGAAAAAAAACTCATATAGTAAGTTTAAATCATGCAAAAAAAGATAAGAATATGTACGTTTGACTACACAAATTTGAAGCGACTACACATGATTTTATTCCTGGCACCGCCACTGGCCACAAATACTATGCCAGATATATCATCATGCAAAGCAATATGACAATGGTGATGCATGTCATAAAAATGGAATGGTGGTGCATGACAATATATCTCAGGAATGGCTATGGAAATGCCATAATAGGTAGGTATGGTGGCTATTTTGAGGAAAATACAAGGAGGCTTAGGTGTGATAGAGCTTATCATATCACAAGGTTCGGATGCACTGGTGAAGTTTGCACCAACTCTCAATGTGAGAAAGTGCAATGTACGGTACCGAAGAGGCTAGCAAATTGCGGAAAGGTGAGAGTGCGTATAATCCATGAACTCAAATTAGTCATAAAGAACTCATATACTTATTGTGAAAGTTTATTAGCCCTTAAAGCAAATTACTACTGTAACATCCCAAAATTCTAAATTTTGGAATGTTATATTAAATAAATAGTTTTGATTGATCATATGATTGCTTGTGTGTTTTGTTGTGTGAACTAGAGTGAAATTTGAAACTTTTGAAAGTTGAATGAAAGGGAATGAAATGACTTTCCCAAAACTTTAACCTTGCATTTATGATCTCCATGAGTTCAAATCCATTTCATCACAAAACCCTAGAGTGAATATGATACGACTTCTTCCATTTAAACAAATGAAAAGGGTTTTGAAAAGATTTGAATTCCATTTGGAAATATTTCAAATTCAGAAACTTTATGAGACTCAATGAGTTTCATGAGAGAAGATAAAATGACTTCTTCAAATGCTAAGAAAAGGAATTGGAAGTTTCAAGGAATCAATTTGAAAGTCTTTTTGTAGTTATTTTGAAACCCACTTTCAATTTGGAGTTATTTGGTTTTATTCAAATTATTTTTCTCCAAAATTAAAATATATGGAAAATAGGGTAAAATAATTCCCTAAAGTAGAAAAATGGAGAGAAATGAGTTTGAAATCATTTTGGTATTTTAAAATAATTTTATTTGGTTTTTAAAAGAACCAGTAGCACTGTTTGCTTTATTTAATTTTTTTGTGGAATTTATTTGACGCTAAAAAATGTTCATGTTTAGAAAAATCTTTTTCTGAAAATTTTGATATATAATATGCCTATGTTATATTTCATTTTATTTGGTCTTATTTTATTTTGTTGTGTTTATATTTAAAAAAGAAAAAACTTTCGGGCCGCCGAACTGGGCCGAAGCCCAGCCAGCCGCCGTCTTCCTCCCGACGTGCCTGACCGGGACTCCACCCGGAATCTGACGCCGCTACGGCCTCAGCCGCCCATTCCCCAAGCCAGGAGCCGCTCCAGCCTCTTTATAAGGCGAGGCCCGGCCCCCTCCTCCCCTAATCTGCGCCGCCGCCGCTCTCGCATCGCGCCGCGGCAGCCGCCGCCGCAGGAGCTGCCGCAGCCGCCACCGCTGCCTATGCCGCTAGCCGCCGCTGACGCCAACTCCTCCGCCCCACGCCGCACTCGTCGTCGTCTCTGCCCCTCGCCGCCGACCCCGGGGCCATCGTCCCCGAGTTCGCTAGAGCCGCCGCCGCTGTCCGAAGCCATCATCGTCGACGAACCCGCCGCCGAACCGCCGAGAACCGCTGGTAAAAAGCACCGAACCGCCCGGTTTTATTTTTGGTTTTTTTGTTTTTCTTTAAAACCCGGTAGGTTACTTATTTAACGAACGTTTGTTCGTTTAGCTTTTGTAGCAAACGATTTCGTTCATTAGTCTCCCGTAGCGGACGTTCGTCCGTTAGATTTTTTTGTATTCTATTTTACTTCCAAGGACCTATCTGTTAGGCTTATTTTACAAATTAATCCCTGATCTTTAAACGATCACAACTTTTTACTCATTTATCCAAATCCAATGAAACCAATGCCCAATTCTTCATTATGAACCCCTCTATCCAAAGAACATATAAAATCAACTTTTGAAATTTTAAAATTTGAATTAGATAAGATTCAAATTCAAACTTGTTTTGGCTATAACTTGAGTTTTACCACTCTGATTTATTTAATTCTTTTTGCAAATCAAAACTCTTGACATGTACTTCATGTTAAGATCAAACTCACATAAGTTCACTACTGTTAAAAATATGTTTCTGTCTAGAAGCTTTATTTGATGGTTTTTGAAGTTTCCCGAAGTGTTTTCTTCGTTCTTTTGGATCTTTTGAGTGATTGCTTTTGTATGGTTATACCTGCTTGCTTACGACAGATTGATCGGAGTGTGACAAGTAGAACTATCAGGAATTATGAGTGTGAAGAATCTTCATCAACAGTACAAGGCAAGTTCACACTTTGATCATACTCTTCCTATACCCAGTTTTACTTGCATTACATACACCCCTCAAAGATTGCATGAGTAGGATTCGGAGCATGTGGTTTTGCTATGTAGTTCATGAGGTAGGAACCTATGATCCTTGAAACACCCCGAGAATATTCTTTATGTCGTATATTGCTTAGCCATGCTAGTAGACGGGGATTGGTATGTGAGATTCATGCAAGATGAGAGAGATAAAATAATTAAGGGAAACTTAAGGTGGCTACTTTAATACACATCTAGGTGGATTAGTTGGGGCACCCTGGGGATACCAGTAGCTTGCCCGGGCACCTGGGGAATCCACTGTTATCCTAGGAGATCCCGGGGTATCCGTGTGATCATCCTATGGAATGCCATGATACATCTCCAACGTATCTATAATTTTTTATTGTTCCATGCTATATTATATTCTGTTTTGGATGTTTAATGGGCTTTATTATACACTTTTATATTACTTTTGGGACTAACCTATTAACCGGAATCCCAACCCAAATTGCTGTTTTCTGCCTATTTTAGAGTTTCGCAGAAAAAGAATATCAAACGGAGTCCAAACGGAATTAAACCTTCGGGAACGTGATTTTTGGAACAAATGTGATCTAGAGGACTTGGAGTCAACTAAAGAAAGCAACGAGGAGAGCATGAGGCAGGGGGCGCGCCTACCCCCTGGGCACGCCCTCGACCCTCGTGGGGCCCACGTTGCTCCACCAACGCACTTCTTCCTCCTATATATACCTACGTACCCCCAAACCATCAGAGGCATCCACGAAAACCTAATTCCACCGCCGCAACCTTCTGTAACCGTGAGATCCCATCTTGGAGCCTTTTCCGGCATCCTGCCGGAGGGGGCATTGATCACGAAGGGCTTCTACATCAACACCATAGCCTCTCCGATGATGTGTGAGTAGTTTACCTCAGACCTTTGGGTCCATAGTTATTAGCTAGATGGCTTCTTCTCTCTCTTTGGATCTCAATACAAAGTTCTCCATGATTCTCGTGGAGATCTATTCGATGTAATCTTCTCTTGTGATGTGTTTGTTGAGACCGATGAATTTTGGGTTTATGATCAAGTTTATCTATGAACAATATTTGAATCTTCTCTGAATTCTTTTATGTATGATTGGTTATCTTTGCAAGTCTCTTCGAATTATCAGTTTGGTTTGGCCTACTAGATTGATCTTTATTGCAATTGGAGAAGTGTTTAGCTTTGGCTTCAATCTTGTGGTGTCCTTTCCCAGTGACAGCAGGGGCAGCAATAGTTCTAAGAACGGAAATGGGAACAGAACAAACAACAACTAGAACCGCCCCAATCCAGCCACACCCGCCAAAAGAGATCTAAGTCACATTACTTGCTATAAGTGCGGGAAGACTGGATACTATGCCACGGAGTGCCCTGAAGGGAAGAATGGAAATGGAAATGGGAGTGCTGGGAAGAAGCCCAATCCATTCAACAAAGGACAAGTGAACCACATTAACGTGGAGGAGGTTGAAGAGCAGCCAGACGCGGTTATAGGTAAGTTTTTGGTTAAGTCATTTACCGCCCTTGTTCTTTTTGATACTGGTGCATCGCATTCATACATATCAAGGGGATTCATGGATAAGTTTAGACTACCAACCCAAACCCTTAGGACCCCTCTGTTAGTGAGTTCACCTGGAGCAGAGTATATGGCTAGTCGATGGTGCGACCAAATGCCCCTAATGATTGGTAACCATGTCTTTCCGTCCGACCTAATAATCTTGGAGTTACAAGGATTGGATGTGATATTAGGCATGGACTGGATGTCAAAGTATGGAGGAAGTATTGGCTGTGCTAGTAAGTCGATTTATCTCACCACCCTGGAGGGAAAAAGTATCAAGTATGTATCTAGGCATGTGCCTAGGAGGAGCCAAGTAAATACCCTCACGGGAGTTGTTCAGGAGGAAGTGCCTGTAGTGAAGGATTACCTGGATGTTTTCACAGAGGAGTTACCAGGCATGCCACCGGATCGAGACATCGAGTTTTTGATAGAGCTATTGCCAGGTACAGGGCCAATATCAAAGAGACCCTATTGGATGCCCACGAATGATCTGGAGGAGATTAAGAAATAGATCAAGGAGTTATTGGAGAAAGGTTACATTCGACGGAGCTCATCACCATGGGGAGCCCCAGTGCTTTTGGTTGAGAAGAAGGATAAATCTCTAAGAATGGTTGTTGATTATCGTGCGTTAAATGAGGTGACGATCAAGAACAAGTACCCACTGCCGATGATCAATGATCTGTTTGACCAACTGCAAGGAGCTAAGGTGTTTTTGAAGATCGACCTGCGATCAGGATATCACGAGTTAAAGATTCGAGAGAAGGATATACCAAAGACAGCATTCACCACGTGGTATGGGTTGTATGAATATACGGTCATGTCATTTGGACTGACTAACGCCCCTGCCTACTTCATGAGCATGCTGAACAAGGTGTTCATGGAATATATGGACAAGTTTGTTGTGGTGTTTATTGATGATATAATGGTATACTCGAAGAATGAGGAGGAGCACAAGGAGAATTTACGTTTAGTTCTCGAGAAACTCAGGGAACATCAGTTGTATGCCAAGTTCAGCAAATCCGAGTTTTGGTTGAAGGAAGTCGGATTCCTTGGACATGTTATATCAGGAGAAGGTATAACTGTAGATCCCACCAAGGTTCAGTCAGTCACTGAATGGTTGGCACCCACTTCAGTTAGCGAGATTCGCAGTTTTCTTGGACTCGCAGGATACTATCGGAGATTCATTGAGAATTTTTCCAAGGTTGCGAAGCCAATGACGGAGTTATTGAAGAAGGATACCAAGTTTAAATGGACGGAAGACTGTGAGGCAAGTTTTCAGGAGTTAAAGAAATGTTTGACTACAGCCCCAGTGCTGACACTTCCAGATATACGCCAGGATCTCCAAGTGTATTGTGACGCCTCTCGCTTAGGACTTGGAAGTGTGCTTATGCAGGACGGAAGAGTTGTTTCGTATGCCTCACGACAACTAAAACCACACGAATTGAATTATGCCACGCATGATTTGGAACTAGCAGTCGAAGTGCATGCGTTGAAGACTTGGAGACATTACCTTATTGGAAACAGTTGTGATGTGTACACGGATCATAAGAATTTGAAGTACATCTTCACACAGATGGAGCTGAACCTTAGGCAGAGGAGATGGTTGGAGCTGATAAAGGATTATGACATGAAGCTGCACTATCATCCAGGAAATGCCAATGTCGTAGCAGACGCTTTGAGCCAGAAGAGTTATGCTAATATCCTAGAGAGTACGGGATTACCAAAGGAGTTAGCAAAGGATCTTAGGGAACTTCGATTGGATATTGTTCCTAGAGGTTTTGTTGCAACAATGGAGGTTCAATCTACATTGTTGGGAAAGATTCGAGAAGCTTAGAAGGATGAAAAAGAGATTGCCGAGATAAAGGATAGATTGAGGAAAGGAAAGGCCAAAGGTTTTCTTGAGGATGAGCACGACACCTTATGGTTTGAGGAACGAGTTTATGTGCCCAATAACACAGAGATCAGGAAGTTAATACTTCAGGAGGCTCATGACTCACCATACTCGATACACCCCGGGAACACCAAGATGTATTTGGATTTGAAGGAACGTTTTTGGTGGACTGGTATGAAGAAGGATATTGCGGAGTATGTAGCCGTATGTGATGTATGTCAGAGAGTGAAGGTAGAGCATCAAAAGCCAGAAGGATTGTTACAACCTATGCCGATACCTGAATGGAAGTGGGATAAACTTGGCATGAATTTTATCACCGGATTGCCCAGGACCAAATCAGGATATGATTCTATATGGGTAGTAGTTGATCGCTTGACTAAAGTGGCTCACTTTATCCCAGTGAAAACAACTTATACAAGTGCAAAGTTGGCCAAGATATATCTGACCAGGATCGTATGTCTGCATGGAGTTCCGAGGACCATCGTATCAGATAGAGGAACATAATTTACCTCAAAGTTTTGGCATCAGTTGCACCAGACTTTAGGAACGAGATTGGAATTCAGTACAACATTTCACCCGCAGACGGAAGGGCAGACCGGGAGAGTCAACCAGATTCTGGAGGACATGTTGAGAGCCTGTGCGCTAGATAATGGATCTAGTTGGGATGACAATTTACCTTATGAAGAGTTCTCATACAATAATAGTTACCAAGCCAGTTTGAAGATGGCACCGTTCGAAGCCCTGTATGGACGAATGTGACGCCCCCGATTCAATCGTACACTAATCATGCACGCAAATGTGTACGATCAAGATCAGGGACTCACGGGAAGATATCACAACACAACTCTACAAATAAAATAAGTCATACAAGCATCATAATACAAGCCAGGGGCCTCGAGGGCTTGAATACAAGTGCTCGATCATAGACGAGTCAGCGGAAGGAACAATATCTGAGGACAGACATAAGTTAAACAAGTTTGCCTTAAGAAGGCTAGCACAAACAGGGATACAGATCGAACGAGGCGCATGCCTCCTTCCTGGGATCCTCCTAACTACTCCTGGTCGTCGTCAGCGGGCTGCACGTAGTAGTAGGCGCCTCCGGAGTAGTAGTCGTCGTCGACGGTTGCGTCTGGATCCTGGGCTCCAGCATCTGGTTGCGGCAACCGGGTAGAAGGGAAAGGGGGAAAAGGGGGAGAAAAGCAACCGTGAGTACTCATCCAAAGTACTCGCAAGCAAGGAGCTACACTACATATGCATGGATATATGTGTAAAGGGCCATATCAGTGGACTGAACTGCAGAATGCCAGAAAAAGAGGGGGATAACTAGTCTTATCAAAGACTACGCTTCTGGTCGCCTCCGTCTTGCAACAGGTAGAAGAGAGTAGACTGAAGTCCTCCAAGTAGCATCGCATAGCATAATCCTACCCGACGATCCCCTCCTCGTTGCCCTGTTAGAGAGCGATCACCGGGTTGTATCTGGCACTTGGAAGGGTGTGTTTTATTAAGTATCCGGTTATAGTTGTCATAAGGTCAAGGTACATCTCCAAGCCGTCCTGTTACCGAAGATCACGGCTATTCGAATAGATTAACTTCCCTGCAGGGGTGCACCACATAACCCAATACGCTTGATCCCATTTGGCCGGACAGACTTTCCTGGGTCATGCCCGGCCTCGGAAGATCAACACGCCGCAGCCCCACCTAGGCACAACAGAGCGGTCAGCACGCCGGTCTAAACCTAAGCGCGCAGGGGTCTGGGCCCATCGCCCTGAGCACACTTGCACGTTGCGAACGCGGCCGGAAGCAGACCTAGCAACCTCCAGTACAACGGAAGTCACGTTACGCGGCCCAATCTGGCGCGCGCCGCTCAGTCGCCGACGTTAAGAAGTGCTTCAGCTGATACCACGACGCCGAGTGCCCATATCTTTCCCGCGTAGTTGGTTAGTGCGTATAGACCAAATGGCCAGACTCAGATCAAATACCCAGATCTCGTTAAGTGTGTTAAGTATCCGCGAACGCCAACAGGGCCAGGCTCACCTCTCACCCAGGTAGCCCCGAACTGCCCTGCCGCTCCGCCACAAAGATCCACACAGAGGGCCGTCGGGACAAAGGTCCTTTCAGCCCCCAATCCGTGAATCACTCGCGGGTACTCCTCGAGCCAACCCGACTTTGGTCACCACATGTATCATGTTTAAAGTATAGTATATATCCATGATCACCTCCCGAGGTGATCACAGCCCAGTAGTATAGCAAGGCAGACAGACAAGAGTGTAGGGCCACTGACGGAACACTAGCATCCTATACTAAGCAAGTAGGATTGCAGGTAAAGGTATCAACAGCAGTATCAAGAACAGGCTATGCATCAGGATAGGAATAACGAAAGCAGTAACATGCTACACTACTCTAATGCAAGCAGTATAGATCAGAGTAGGCGATATCTGGTGATCAAGGGGGCGCTTGCCTGGTTGCTCTGGCAAGAGAGAGGGGTCGTCAACTCCGTAGTCGAACGGGGCAGCAGCAGCGTCGGTCTCGGTGTCTATCGAGAGAAGAGGGGGAGAAACAATAAATACTTAAGCAAGAAGATGCATAGTGATGCATGACATGACAAGTAATGGCGTTAGAGGTACCCTAACGCGGTATGGGGTGATACCGGTGATGGGGGGAACATCCGGGAAAATATCCCCGGTGTTTTGCGTTTTCGGGCAGAGGAGCCGGAGGGAAAAAGTTGCGAGTTTGATATGTTAGGAATGTGCGGTGGACGAACGGGCTGCGTATCCGCGTTCATCTCGCCGTTCTGAGCAACTTTCATGTTGAAAATATTTTAATCCGAGTTACGGATTAAAAGATATGATTTTATAAAGGTTTTATTAATTTCTGGAATTTAATTAATTAATTAATTAATTCGAAATTAGAATTATGACATCAGCATGATGTCATGCTGACGTCAGCAGTCAACAGGGTTGACTGGGTCAAACTGACATGTGGGTCCAGTGGGACCCACCTGTAATAGACTGTTTAGTCTAATTAGGGTTTAAATAACCTAACTAATTGATTAGATTAATTAACGGGATTAATTAACTTAATTAACTAAATAATTATTTATTTATTTATTTTAATTAATTATTATTTATTATTATTAATTTTTTTTATATTTTTTTAATTCTTTTTTTTAACATTCTAGTCGTGGGGCCCAACCGTCATAGGCCCTATGGGCCTTAACGGGCAAGGGCAGGCGGGCGCTAGGAGGGGCGCTGGGCACCCGCCCAGGCCGATAGGGGAGTGGCGGGCGCTGGGCGCCGGCGGCCACCGCGTCGAGCGGCAGGAGCGGCGCAGGGGCCAGAGCTGCGTGCCGGCGCGCCACAGCGGCAAGGCCGCCACGGAACGGAACTGGGGGGGAGGGCGAGCCCAGCACGACGGCGCGGGGCAACGATGAGCGGCGCCAGCAGCAGACCAGTGCCTACTGCAGCAGGGGCGGCGCGGCGAGGCCGTACGTGGAGGCGGGGTGCGGGCACAGCGCACGGGGCGAGCGAGGCCGTGCAGGGCTGCGGAGCTGCGGGCGCGAGGCCGCGGGCAGGAAACGGCGAGCCGCGCGCAGCCACTAGCGAGTGGCGGTGGAGCGCAGCAGAGTAGCAGGGCGGCAATAGAGCAGGCGCTCACGCGGCAAGCGCGGGGAGGGGGGCGCAGATGCGGTGACCGCGTGCGGGGTGCGGGGAGCAGGCGGGTGAGGCAGGGCCGATGGCACGATGGTGGTCGCGGGGAGCGGGGGCAGCGCAGCTGCAGGAGCAGCAGCACGCGGTAGCCGGCCATGCCACGAGCGCGAGCGCGTGCGGTGACACGCCGGGCGGGGCGGGGCCGCGGTGACCGGGCGGAGCAAGGGGGAGAGAGGAGGGCGAGCTCACGGGGCGGGTAGGGTCTCGGAAGCGAGCTCGGGGATGCTCTGGGTGGGGGATGGGGACGGCGTCGATGCAGGGGAGGAGGCGGTCTGGCGAGGGAGGAGCACCGGGTGCCGGGGAGGTCCAGTGGCAACGGGGGGGGGGGGGGCGGCGAGCTCCGGGCACCGGCGGGCGACGGCGACGTCCTCCCGATCTCGATCCAATCGGGAGAGAGGGGGGAGATATTTTGTGCGGTGGGGGGGGGGGAGGGGGAAGTGGGGGGTGTCGGTGGAGTGGGGGTGAGGTGGTGAGTGGATAAGGGGGCATGGCATCATCAGAAGAGTTTTACTGTAGCCTAATTATCCGGGTGTTACAAATCTCCTCCACTACAAGAAATCTCGTCCCGAGATTTAGGAGGTAGAAGGAAACAATGCAGGGTATTCATCACGAAGACGATCCTCGCGTTCCCAGGTGGCTTCGTCTTCAGAGTGATTCGACCACTGGACTTTGAGGAACTTGATCGCCTTCTAACGAGTGCGGCGTTCAGCTTGGTCGAGAATGCGGACCGGATGCTCTTTATAGGAGAGGTCCTGTTGCAATTCGAGCACTTCATGGTCCATAGCTCGGATTGGGTCCTTGAAGCAGCGACGGAGTTGTGACACGTGGAACTTATCGTGAACCTGAGAAAGGTTCGACGGAAGCTCCAGTTGATATGCCACTTTCCCACGGCTCTCGAGAATAGTGAAAGGACCAATATAGCGGGGAGCTAGCTTTCCTTTGATCCCGAAGCGGTGTGCACCCTTCATTGGTGTAACTCGAAGATAGGCCTTTTCGCCAGGTTGATAGACCATGTCTTTATGGTGACGGTCATAATTACTCTTTTGGCGTGACTGAGCAGTCTTGAGATTCTCGTGAATAATGCAGACTTGTTCTTCGGCATGTTGGATAATATCCGGGCCAAAGAGTGGACGTTCCCCAGTTTCTGACCAGTTCAGAGGGGTTCGGCACTTTCGTCCATATAACACTTTGAAGGGGGCCATCTTCAGACTAGCTTGATAGCTATTATTATAAGAGAACTCAGCATACGGGAGAGATTCCTCCCATTTCTTGCCGAAGGAAATAACACAAGCTCGAAGCATGTCTTCGAGAACTTGGTTTACACGTTCAACTTGCCCTTGTGACTGCGGATGAAAAGCCGTACTGAATGATAGATGAGTTCCCATAGCTTCTTGGAAACTTGCCCAGAACCTTGAAGTGAATAAGCTGCCACGGTCCGAACTGATAACCAGTGGAATACCGTGAAGTGAAACAATTTTGGACATATAGAGAGTTGCAAGCTGACTAGCAGTGATAGTTTCCTTGACCGCCAGAAAATGTAAAACTTTAGAAATCCGGTCAATGACGACAAGAATAGCATCATTACCTTTCTGCGATTTAGGAAAACCAGTGACGAAGTCCATTTCAACAAGGTCCCATTTCCATTCAGGAATAGAGATAGGTTGCAGAGTTCCAGCAGGCCTTTGATGTTCTGCTTTGATACGACGGCAAATGTCACACTCGGCAACATAGCGAGCAATGTCTTGCTTCATGTTAGACCACCAGAATCTTTGACGAATGTCCTGGTACATCTTTGTACTACCAGGATGGATACATAGGGGTGTATCATGAGCCTCTTTCATAACCTTCTGAGACAAATCCATGTTTTCCCTCTTACTCGGAACTACTAGGCGACCTTTGAAGAACAAGGTGCCAGCGTCATCAACGGTGAAAAATGAGGGCTTTCCTTGTGCGATATAACGTTTAATCCTCTCCACTTCATCGTCACATTTCTGTATCCATTTGATGGTTTCCACAAGATCTGGCCTAGCAACCAGTGTATTGAGAGAACCTTTGGGGACAATATGGAGGTTCATCTTGCGAAACTCCTTAGGAGTGGGGGAGAGTGCACCCGGAGGAACAATATGGAGGTTCAGCTTTCTGAATTCTTCAACAAGCGAGGGCTGAACTTTGTGAACCTGGAGATGGTTGCAGTAAGACTTGCGGCTCAAGGCATCAGCCATTACATTAGCTTTTCCTGGTGTATAGGAAATACCCAAGTCGAAGTCTGCTACGGTCTCCATCCATCTCTGCTGACGGAGGTTCAGGTCTGGCTGAGTAAACAGATACTTCAGACTTTGATGGTCGGTGAAGATCTTGCAACGATTACCGAGAAGGTAATGTCGCCACTGCTTCAGTGCATGAATGACAGCAGCAAGCTCGAGATCGTGAACTGGGTAGTTCTCTTCATGAGGGCGCAATTGACGAGAGGCATAGGCAATCACTCTGCGCTCTTGCATTAGGACACAGCCTAATCCTTGACGGGAAGCGTCGCAATAAATGACGAAGTCCTTCTTTGTATCAGGTGGAGCTAGCACTGGGGCAGAAGTCAACTTGTCTTTAAGTGCCTGGAAGCTTTCCTGACATTTGTCTGTCCATTGGAACTTGACGCCCTTATGCAACAGATTAGTCAGAGGCCTGGCAATCTTGGAGAAGTTCTCGACGAATCGACGGCAATAGCTGGCGAGACCGAGAAAACTTCTGACTTGCTTGACATTCTTCGGAGGAGTCCAATCAAGAATAGCCTGAACTCGTTCAGGGTTAACGGCAATACCATCCTTAGAGATGACGTGTCCAAGATAGGTTACTTCAGGAAGCCAGAATTCACGTTTAGAGAACTTGGTATACAGCTGATGCTCTCGTAGCTTTTCCAGGACAAGACGAAGATGTTCAGCATGCTCTTCTTCGTTCTTTGAAAATACCAGGATATCATCCAGATAGACCACGACGAACTTGTCGAGGTAATCCATGAATATATAGTTCATCAGGCGAGAGAAGGTGGCTGGGGCATTGGTTAAGCCGAAGGACATGACAGTGTACTCGTATGAACCATAACGAGTCACAAAGGCGGTCTTTGGGATATCCTCTTCACGAACATGGATCTGGTGGTAACCCAACCTCAAGTCAAGTTTAGAGAACACGGATGATCCAGCCAGCTGATCATATAGATAATTGATCCGAGGAAGAGGATACTTGTTCTGAATGGTAGCTTGATTAATAGGCCGGTAGTCTTGGACCAGTCGGTTTGTCCCATCCTTCTTCTTGACAAAGAGAGAAGGTGCTCCCCAAGGAGAGCAACTTGGACGAATGAAACCATTTTGAAGAGATTTGTCGATTTCCTCCTTAAGCTCAAGGAGTTCATGCGGCGGCATTTTGTAGGGCCGCTTGGCAATAGGAGTGGTGCCTGGTTTCAAGTCGATGACGAATTCGGCAGCCCTGGCAGGGGGAATCCCTGGAAGTTCCTCAGGAAAGACGTCGAGGAAGTCACGCACGACGGGGATGTTTTCTATGCCCTCGAGTGGTGCAGAGTTCAATGCCTTGCCTCGGCATTTTGCACCAGGCGAGCGTGGTATGTAACTATTTCATCTGAAGGATGTAGCAGATGGACGGTCTTAGTGGCACAAACTATGGAAGCAGTATGCGCTTTCAACCAATCCATCCCCAGAATGAGGTCGATGTTAGACGTCTTCAGGAAAATGGGCGAGGCATAGAATTCCAGCCCTTCGATTTCCACGGGGACGTCGACGCCAACCATGGAGGTTTGACATTGTCCCACGGGGGTTTTTACCACTACCGAAGTGTTCATCTCCTCGTAATTAATGCCATGCTTGAATGCAAAATCTTCAGACATGAATGAATGTGATGCTCCTGTATCGAATAAAACAGATGCAGGTACTAAATTTACGAGGAGTGTACCCATCACAGTAGCAGGCTGGTCTTGAGCTTCGTTCAGATCAACGTGGTTGGCATGAACACGACCATAAGACTTGGCATTGTTGTTGCGATTCTGGTTGTTTCCATGACCTGCTGCAGGAAGGGCCAGCTGATTCTGATTCTGATTCTGATAGCAGTTCCTGGCAAGGTGACCTGGTTGACCACACTTGTAGCACAGACCATTATTGGGAGTGGGGACCGGAGCTTGGGGTGGTGGAGCTGGAAGTTTTGGCTGCCTAGCAGGAGCATTAGGCAGACGAGGTGCATCATAGGACTGCCTTGGGGCAGTAGCATTTGGCTGGTACATGCTGTTGGGAATCCATATCCTGCGCTTCAGCGAGGACGGGCCCGAAGATGAGCCCGTGTCACGGCTGCGCCTGTGAGAGCTCTGGTATTCCTGCAGACCAGTTTCGACATTGATGGCCTTGTTCACCAAGGTGGCGAAATCAGTAAAGTCATGCACTAGAAGTGCGAGCTTGATGTCAGCTTGAAGGTCGTCACGGAACTTCTCCTGTCTACGGGCATCAGTAGCAATGTCCTCCTCAGCATAGCGGGACAAGTCCAGAAACTCTCGCTGATAAGCTTCAACAGTTTTGTTGCCTTGGATGAGGTTGCGGAACTCACGCTTCTTCCGGTCCATGACTCCCTGAGGAATGAAGCGAGCACGGAAAGCAGCTTGGAAGTCTGTCCAGGTGATGATTGTTCCAACTGGCAGAGTACGCCTGTGGTTGTCCCACCATTGAGCTGCGGGTCCCTTCAGGAAGAAGGAAGCAAACGTGACATAGCTGGCAGGGGCTACATCAGCAGACTCCATCTCATAGGTGATGTCACGGAGCCAGTCATCAGCGTCCAGAGGCTGAGTTGAGCTGCGGTACACAGTTGGGTTCAGGCGCATGAAATCCTGCAGAGTTACTGTGTTTGGCTGCTGGTTCATATTGGGGCGAGGAAACTGAGCCATCATGTTCTCCATGAACTGGCGATTCATCTCAAGCTATTGGATCATACCAGCCATGTACTCAGGCGGTGGTGGGAAGTCGCCACCCCGACCACGACCACCTGGTCTAACCATCCTGCTAATATATAACAGGGGTAGTTCAGCATTTGAGAATATTTGCAAAGACAAGAAACATTGCAGATGGAACATGCATAATGAAAGCAACACGATAGATACCACATAATAGTCGGCACATCTTACAAAAGAGATCATGCATAGAGTTCGGTACATAGGCTAAGACATCATAGGCGGCACGCAGGCTCGCGGTGAATGCATCTAACATAAGCAAACAAGTCTACATCAGTCCCACACGACACTGCGGAGGTAGGTGTAGCCTGAAAGCTGGTAGTGTGGCAACGGGTACACCACGTCGGCAACCTGGGGTCCGAGGGTGCTCTGGTGCTGAACCCGACGCTCTGGCGGCAGAACTGGACGAAGTGCGGGAGAGTAGCCTCCCACCTCTGGCCAACCGACACCCTGAGGTATCACGGTCCTGGCTGGGTAGATAGCAGAACGCGGCAGCTCCCCAGATCCGACAAAGGGGTGTAACATCGTCAAAGCACGGTAGAGGTGCTGACGAGTGGTGTACAACTCGTGGCGAAGAGCTCGGTTAGCTCGATCCAGCCCATCAGCATGCAGAACAAAGTTCTGATGGTGGAAGGGCTCACGGGTGACAGTGGAGTAGGCAGCAGTGTAGTAACCCTCCGCACCAATATCAGATGCGATAGCAATGTGCCTGAATGGGGAGGTTTCCAACTCCCGGTACACCCTACGAAGGCGTGTCAGAGCAGCATAGGCAGCATCGTGAACTGCCATATCAATGGTCACTCCGACACCATAAGCGGTGTGCAGCACTGTAGTGGAGTCATACTCCCGAGAGTAGAGGTGGACGGTGGCACGGTACTGCTCCTGGTTAAAGTCCTGGTACTCCTCGGTGACGGTGTACTCGGGGTGCCAGCGATAACCCAGATAGGTCATCATCTTAGCTAGCACATCCGGTGACCCCGAGGCGCCAATGGCCGCCGTGTGGCGCACGACCTGCCTCGTGGGTTCCATCTAAAAACAAAGATGTTTCAAAGGAGTCAAATGACAGTGTGGAAATTGTGCAAAACACTATACCAAGGAATAACTATGGCTTTTATCCAACTTTTGGGTGAATGTCGTCACAGGATCCTAGTGTCAGAGTTAGTAAATTCGTTTAACCCGAGTAGAAGAGAGTTCAGAGTCCCAGAGTAAAGGTCGAGGAGTAAAAGATCCTAGTACCACTCGATGGCGACGTGGGCCCGTAAGGCACACAGCAAAGTTAGTAAAAGTTTTTGTAATGTCTAGACTCGATTTCGGCGAAGGAGTGTGGAAGGGGGATTCCTACAGGCAGTCGGCTCTGATACCAACTTGTGACGCCCCCGATTCAATCATACACTAATCATGCATGCAAATGTGTACGATCAAGAACAGGGACTCACGGGAAGATATCACAACACAAATCTACAAATAAAATAAGTCATACAAGCATCATAATACAAGCCAGGGGCCTCGAGGGCTCGAATACAAGTGCTCGATCATAGACGAGTCAGCGGAAGCAACAATATCTAAGTACAGACATAAGTTAAACAAGTTTGTCTTAAGAAGGCTAGCACAAACAGGGATACAGATCGAACGAGGCGCAGGCCTCCTGCCTGGGATCCTCCTAACTACTCCTGGTCGTCGTCAGCGGGCTGCACGTAGTAGTAGGCGCCTCCGGAGTAGTAGTCGTCGTCGACGGTTGCGTCTGGATCCTGGGCTGTAGCATTTGGTTGCGGCAACCGGGTAGAAGGGAAAGGGGGAAAAGGGGGAGAAAAGCAACCGTGAGTACTCATCCAAAGTACTCGCAAGCAAGGAGCTACACTACATATGCATGGATATATGTGTAAAGGGCCATATCAGTGGACTGAACTGCAGAATGCCAGAAAAAGAGGGGGATAACTAGTCTTATCGAAGACTACGCTTCTGGTCGCCTCCGTCTTGCAGCAGGTAGAAGAGAGTAGACTGAAGTCCTCCAAGTAGCATCACATAGCATAATCCTACCCGGCGATCCCCTCCTCGTTGCCCTGTTAGAGAGTGATCACCGGGTTGTATCTGGCACTTGGAAGGGTGTGTTTTATTAAGTATCTGGTTCTAGTTGTCATAAGGTCAAGGTACAACTCCAAGCCGTCCTGTTACCGAAGATCACGGCTATTCGAATAGATTAACATCCCTGCAGGGGTGCACCACATAACCCAACACGCTTGATCCCATTTGGCCGGACACACTTTCCTGGGTCATGCCCGGCCTCGGAAGATCAACACGTCACAGCCCCACCTAGGCACAACAGAGCGGTCAGCACGCCGGTCTAAACCTAAGCGCGCAGGGGTCTGGGCCCATCGCCCTGAGCACACCTGCACGTTGCGAACGCGGCCGGAAGCAGACCTAGCAACCTCCAGTACAACGGAAGTCACGTTACGCGGCCCAATCTGGCGCGCGCCGCTCAGTCGCTGACGTCACGAAGTGCTTCAGCTGATACCACGACGCCGAGTGCCCATATCTTTCCCGCGTAGTTGGTTAGTGCGTATAGACCAAATGGCCAGACTCAGATCAAATACCCAGATCTCGTTAAGCGTGTTAAGTATCCGCGAACGCCAACAGGGCCAGGCTCACCTCTCACCTCCACACAGAGGGCCGTCGGGACAAAGGTCCTTTCAGCCCCCAATCCGTGAATCACTCGCGGGTACTCCTCGAGTCAACCCGACTTTGGTCACCACATGTATCATGTTTAAAGTATAGTATATATCCATGATCACCTCCCGAGGTGATCACAGCCCAGTAGTATAGCAAGGCAGACAGACAAGAGTGTAGGGCCACTGATGGAACACTAGCATCCTATACTAAGCAAGTAGGATTGCAGGTAAAGGTATCAACAGCAGTATCAAGAACAGGCTATGCATCAGGATAGGAATAACGAAAGCAGTAACATGCTACACTACTCTAATGCAAGCAGTATAGATCAGAGTAGGCAATATCTGGTGATCAAGGGGGGGCTTGCCTGGTTGCTCTGGCAAGAGAGAGGGGTCGTCAACTCCGTAGTCGAACGAGGCAGCAGCAGCGTCGGTCTCGGTGTCTATCGAGAGAAGAGGGGGGAGAAACAATAAATACTTAAGCAAGCAGATGCATAGTGATGCATGACATGACAAGTAATGGCGTTAGAGGTGACCTAACGCGGTATGGGGTGATACCGGTGATGGGGGGAACATCCGGTAAAATATCCCCGGTGTTTCGCGTTTTCGGGCAGAGGAGCCGGAGGTAAAAAGTTGCGAGTTTGATATGTTAGGAATGTGCGGCGGACGAACGGGCTGCGTATCCGGGTTCATCTCGCCGTTCTGAGCAACTTTCATGTGGAAAATATTTTAATCCGAGTTACGGATTAAAAGATATGATTTTATAAAGGTTTTATTAATTTCTGGAATTTAATTAATTAATTAATTAATTCGAAATTAGAATTATCACATCAGCATGATGTCATGCTGACGTCAGCAGTCAACAGGGTTGACTGGGTCAAACTGACATGTGGGTCAAGTGGGACCCACCTGTCATAGACTGTTTAGTCTAATTAGGGTTTAATTAACCTAACTAATTGATTAGATTAATTAACAGGATTAATTAACTTAATTAACTAACTATTTATTTATGTATTTATTTTAATTAATTATTATTTATTATTATTAATTTTTTTATATATTTTTTTAGTTCTTTTTTTTAAACATTCTGGTCGTGGGGCCCAACCGTCATAGGCCCTATGGGCCTTAACGGGCACGGGCAGGCGGGCGCTAGCAGGGGCGCTGGGCACCCGCCCAGGCCGATAGGGGAGTGGCGGGCGCTGGGCGCCGGCGGCCACCGCGTCGAGCGGCAGTAGCGGCGCAGGGGCCAGAGCTGCGCGCCGGCGCGCCACAGCGGCGAGGCCGCCGCGGAACGGAACTGGGGGGGGGAGGGCGAGCCCAGCACGACGGCGCGGGGCAACGATGAGCGGCGCCAGCAGCAGACCAGTGGCTACTACAGCAGGGGCGGCGCGGCGAGGCCGTACGTGGAGGCGGGGTGCGGGCACAGCGCACGGGGCGAGCGAGGCCGTGCGGGGCTGCGGAGCTGCGGGCGCGAGGCCGCGGGCAGGAAACGGCGAGCCGCGCGCAGCCACCAGCGAGTGGCGGTGGAGCGCAGCAGAGTAGCAGGGCGGCAATAGAGCGGGCACGGACGCGGCGAGCGCGGGGAGGGGGCCGCAGATGCGGTGACCACGTGCGGGGCGCGGGGAGCAGGTGGGTGAGACGGGGCCGGTGGCACGATGGTGGTCGTGGGGAGCGGGGGCAGCGCAGCTGCAGGAGCAGCAGCACGCGGTAGCCGGCCACGCCACGAGCGCGAGCGCGTGCGGTGAGACGCCGGGCGGGGCGGGGCCGCGGTGACGGGCGGAGCAAGGGGGAGAGAGGAGGGCGAGCTCACGGGGCGGGTAGGGTGTCGGAAGCGAGCTCGGGGATGCTCGGGGTGGGGGATGGGGACGGCGTCGATGCAAGGGAGGAGCGCGAGGGAGGAGCACCGGGCGCCGAGGAGGTCCAGTGGCAACGGGGGGGGGGGGGCGGCGAGCTCCGGGCATCGGTGGGCGACGGCGACCTCCTCCCGATCTCGATCCAATCGGGAGAGAGGGGGGAGATATTTTGTGCGTGGGGGGGGGGAGTGAGGGGTGTCGGTAGAGTGGGGGTGAGGTGGTGAGTGGATAAGGGGGCATTGGGTGGCCGGTTGGGCCGATGGGTTGGCCGGTTGGGCCGAGGCCCAGGGGGTGGTCTCTCTGATTTTTGTTTTGTGTTGGTTTGTCCCTTTTGTATTTTCCTTTATTATTTCTTTTCTGTTTTAATACATTGAAAAGTACTTAGGCATTTTATAAAAATGTGTTAGCTGCACCAAATTTACCTTCGTAATATTTGGCGACCACCGAACATTTTTGTTTCAATTTTTGAAAACTTCGGGTGTTTGTCAAAATTTCATATTTTGAATTTGCAATGACTTTGAACTACCACTTGATTAGCAACAGTAACACAGATGACATGGCATCACCAGAAGAGTTTTACTTTAGCCTAATTATCCGGGTGTTACAACGAAGGTGCAGAACACCGCTGATGTGGGATGAAGTTGGAGACCGACAATTGTTTGGACCAGACTTGATCAAAGAGTCTGAAGAGAAAGTTAAGTTAATTCGAGATAGATTGAAGGTAGCTCAGTCCAGGCAGAAGAGTTATGCAGAGTCCAAACGCAAGGAGGTAACCTATGAAATTGGATATAGAGCATATCTGCGAGTATCACCCTTGCGAGGAGTGAAATGTTTTGGAGTTAAGGGAAAGTTAGCCCCGAGATTTGTAGGACCGTATCGTGTTTTGGAACATATGGGGGAAGTTGCCTACAAGTTGGAGTTACCTAAAGGACCGTCAGGAGTTCATGATGTGTTTCACGTTTCATAGTTGAAGAAGTGTCATGCTGAAATGGCCGATATACCATTAAGAGATACATTACCCTTGGAGGTGATTCAGTTGGACAATGATTTGACTTATGAGGAGAAGTCAGTCAGGATTCTTGAGTTTGCCAGTCGAGTCACCCGCATCAAGGTTATTAAGTTTTGCAAAGTTCAGTGGAGTCACCATAGCGAGGATGAAGCCACCTTGGAATGAGAGGATGATCTTCGCAAAGACCACCCACACCTATTTTCTAGCCAACCCGAATCTCGAGGGCGAGATTCATCTTATGTGCTTAGCTTTGGGTTCAATCTTGCGGTGTCCTTTCCCAGTGACATCAGGGGCAGCCAGGCACGTATTGTATTGTTGCCATCGAGGATAACAAGATGGGGTTTATATCATATTGGATGAGTTTATCCCTCTACATCATGTCACCTTACTTAAATCATTACTCTGTTCTTATGACTTAATACTCTAGATGCATGCTGGATAGCGGTCGATGTGTGGAGTAATAGTAGTAGATGCAGGCAGGAGTCGGTCTACTTGTCACGGACGTGATGCCTATATACATGATACCTAGATATTCTCATAACTATGCTCAATTCTATCAATTGCTCAACAGTAATTTGTTCACCCACCGTAATACTTACGCTCTTGGGAGAAGCCACTAGTGAAACCTATGGCCCACGGGTCAATTTTCCATCATATTAATATTCCAACACTTAGATATTATTATTGCCTTTTATTTTACTTTGCATCTTTATCATAAAAATACCAAAAATATTATCTTATCATATCTATGAGATCTCACTCTCATAAGTGACCGTGAAGGGATTGACAACCCCTTTATCACGTTGGTTGTGAGGTTCTTATTTGTTTGTGTAGGTGCGTGGGACTCGAGCGTGGTCTCCTACTGGATTGATACCTTGGTTCTCAAAAACAAAGGGAAATACTTACGCTACTTTACTGCATCACCCTTTCCTCTTCAAGGGAAAACCAACGCAGTGCTCATTAGGTAGCATGCCACCCAGGCTCAAGGGGATCATAAGATTATTCATGCTCAGAAACTTCCGTTTGCAGCCACAAGCCATTATGGGCTCTGGCATAGTTGAGTAAGTTGTGGGAAACCTTTCCATGATAGGCTAGCAGATGTAGGGATTGTAGGTGTACCGGCCTATCTATCGGTTAAGGGGACCTCCTCGGAAAGACGGTGTCTCTATCATCCAGTTCTCAAACATCAGGCAGTGCGAGAAATTCAACGGAGGACATCGAGTCTTGTGGGGACAATTGCGCAAACCTCTGCAGAGTGTACAAACTTATCATGATTAGTCGTGTCCCTGGTTATGGACGTTTTGAGTATCTGGTATTTGAATTATTGGTTGACCTCATCACTCTATTTAATGAAAATGTTGGGTTATTACAGATTTGGTGATTTTGGGATTGAGTTGGGGTTACCTTCTCAATATGGGTAATTTAACTTGGTAGTTCAATAAAAAATGTATTCCTTTGTTGTAGAAAAAAAATAGCTTTATGTAAAATTAAATTAGAGCCTCCACCAGCCAAATATGCATATTGAGACAGATATTCTCATTATTATTCTATGGTGTGAAATTGCCAGTACATTCAATGTACTGACCTACATGGCCGCAACGTCTTATGTTGTAGGAATCTTACGACGAGTAAGTGATACGTTAGGGTTATGATGTCTACACTCAACTTTGTCATTGGTGTTGTTGGGACTCCACAACTTTGTTGTTTCTTCCGCTATATGGATTGAGGTAATAGTATTTACGTTACGTTATACATGTGATTTACTTCTATTATAAATCCTCGAGTACTGTCTGTGTCAGCATACCGATCCAGGGATGACTGTCGGCGTTCTGGGAACGGGGGTCCCCAGACTTGCCTGCCTGCGGCCTGCGGCGTGGCTCGAATGGGGGCCCAGCGTGGCCCATCTTCATCAACACAAAGCTCAAGACCCTCGCGAGGGGCCAAGCCTCGCGAGGCGGACGACACGGGGCTTCCTCAAGCACGGCCTCCTCAGGCTGGCTCGCGAGGAGGCGGAGAGATCAAGGCGGGGTACCTCACGAGGTGCCCATGACGCAAGCCATGACGACCAAGGATGCCAGGCGGGCGCCAGCCTGCGCAGCGTCTCCCTTTCCTCTTTGGTGCAAAGGGGGCAAGCGCAGGCGAGAGAATCAAGTAAAGGCACCCATTTCGGTGCAACAAGACCAAGACCAGTCCAACGGTGGGAAGGAGGTCACCATGGAGCCCAGGACGGCGTCACCACAGGGCCTTTGGCAGGCGAAGACCAACTTTAGTCAGGATAAGTGTACCCGATGTTCCCCTTCGAATTGGCCAATTGTTGGCACCCTTCCCGCTCAATATTTGGGAAGAGGCCCAGGGCCTTTGCCTATAAATAGGACTAGCCACCCCCAGGGTAAAGGGGACGATCGGCATCGAACCTAGTGGCTGATCTGATCAAGTACCAAGAAACCAGTAGAGCAAGTAGAGAGAAAGAGAAGGGCGATCGAACTCCCCTTAGCAGTTCATCCCCTAGCCTAGAACAGACCCTCACGAGATCGTTCTCCCTTGTACTATTCTTCCTCATCAGCCCAAGAGGCCATCCACCCACCACAAACTAGAGTAGGGTATTACACCACAACGGTGGCCCAAACTAGTATAAACCCTGCGTCTCTTGTGTTGTTCTTCTTTTAGTTAGATCCTTACGAGACGGAGAGGTAGAGGGCACGATCTCCGCGCGCACCCCAGGGTTCGAACCTTAAGGGTCTGCCGGAACCCGTGATCAGACACTTGGCGCGCCATGTAGGGGTGCACCGGAATCTGTCTTCCACCGCTCCGCTCTCCTCCGACCGTCGCATCCATGTCTGACGCTCGACGGGCCCTCATCGAGCGCCGGGCCGCCATCGCTTCCCGCGTCGTCCAGACGGCTTCCGTCAGTGGGCGTCCTCGTCGTTCCCCGTCGCCCGCCGTCAATGCCGCCACCGGCCCGGCGGGGAACGAGCAACAAGCATCCTCTCAGCACCCGTCCGTGCGGCGAGATGGCCGCAACGCCACTCCGTCGCTCACCCCGGCCGGTTCTTCGTCGCACACGCTTCGCGCGCCCTTGGAGGCTCGAGCTCCTGCGCTACCGCCCCGTCGAAGATGTCTACGAGTAGTGGCTCGACCGCGTCGCCGAGCTCGTCCGCGCCGCAGGGGGCTCTCCCGCGCCTTCCGCACCACTGCGCCGCACTCCGCCCCGCGTGGGCAATGAAGCCCCGGGGGAATTCCAGCCTCGCGAGGACCGCTAGCGTGACCCGCCTCGTGAGGATCGCCCTCATGGCAACCCAGGCCTGCCGCCGTTGCCAGCTCAGCCAAGAAGGAATGAAGACTGCCACCAAGACGAGGGGGCTGGGGGCTTCCAGGAGCCTCGCGCCATCGCCTGCATCCTGGGCGGAGCTCAAGCCCCAGCCTCTCAGCGTATCTTCAAGCAGTTTGCTCGCGAAGTGAATGCAGTTCTCCCCAAGCTCGAAGCGACGCGTCCCCTCAGGTGGTCGGCCTGCACCATCATGTTCAGCTCAGCAGACCAGCTCAAGTGCGTGGCCACAGCCGGAGTCCTCCCAATGCTTTGTTCCCCAGTCATCAGCAATGTTCTGGTCACCCGGACCCTCATCGACGGAGGAGCAGGGCTCAATGTCTTGTCCGTGGAAACATTCAACAGCCTCCAAGTGCCCTATGACCAGCTTCATCCAACCAAGCCCTTCTCCGGAGTCACTAACGGTTCCACGGTCCCGATCGGGCAGGTCCGCCTCCCAGTCACCTTCGGGGCCCGCAACAACTACCACACCGAGCTCATCGACTTTGACGTCGCCCACATCCGCCTGCCGTACAACGCCATCCTCGGGTACCCGGCGCTGGCCAAGTTCATGGCCGTGACTCACCACGGCTACAACGTCCTCAAGATGCCAGGAAGCGGCGGCATCATCACGGTGCCCTGTCAAGAGAAGGATGCAGTGTGTTCCCTAGAGCGAGCCTTTCAGGCCGCGTCACTAGAAGACCCAGATCGCGGAAGCAGGAGGCTTCCTGAGACCGCCCCCAAGAAGAAGAAGACGACGTCAGGCTCAGCCCCTCAGGAGGCAGGCCCTTCAAGGCCCGCGTCTGCCCAGGGGGATCCTCCTTCGATCGCATAGGAAAGCGCGCCCGACGCCCTCCTCAGGCAGGACTCTAGGGCTCTCACCTGGAGGGCCACCGACCTTGCCAAGGTCGCGAGGGAGGCGCTTGGGCACCATGTGGAGGCATGCTTCGAAGCACGTTTCCCTCGAAAGGAAGCCAGGGAAGGAAGGTCAGACCAGCAGGAGTTTGTTAGCATGGCCATTCAAGAACTACAGGAGTCAAGGATCATGAGAGGTTGCTGTCGCCCACCAGCTGTGGCTCCCCATCCAGGCGAGGATGGTGGGCTGCGCGTCTGCGTCGACGTACCGGGGCTCAATCAGATCGCCATAAGTGGGGCGCTACGGAGGACCACCCCACATCTACGTTCGCATGCCTTATGTCCTGCCGAGCGTGGTTGCGGCGTACCTGCGCCTCATGAGGAGCGTCTTGGAGGCGCAAGAAGACAGGAGTTCCACAGCCTTGGTCGAGATGGAGGCTGCTCACGAGGAGCCACCAGTGCCTCCGGAGCCTCCCGAGGCCCCTGGGCCTGGGGGCTCATGAGGATCGGCTTCTGCAGCCCACCGAGTCTGCTGCACCAACGCCACTGCACCGACGACATCTTCAGGTGACACCTTTCAAGTTTCATTCCCAGCTGGGAGCGCCCTCCCAGGGTTGCGTCATTCCCAGGCCGCGTGGGTCCGTCCCTGTGGCATGTATCCCTTTTTATCTTTCCAGTCGTTAGCTTGCTTTGTTGGGGGCGCCCCTCGGGCTGCATCATCCCCAGGCCACTCGGGCTAGGCACAGTGGCATGTATCCCTTCCGCGTTTATTTCCAATTATGCATTCGCCAATCATGCTTGATTACTTGATGCCGTCCACGGCACCTTTTCTGCTTCATCTCGACCACTTGCACGTTAAAGGGGGGGTGCCTGAGCATCACGACTCAGGGCTCTTACTGGCTCTCCAGCCCTCACCCTCTAGCCTTGTCCACGGCATCGCGACCTGGCATACCAGCGACGGCTGAGACAAGCTCGAGGGCCGGGACCCGAGGACGTAGAGTGCCGGCATCTAACCAGATTTTGCAGGAACACATCTCAAGATACGGCCCAGTGCCAGGCACAACCCGCCTAGAGGTAGGGCCCCGTGAGTCCCGCGCTGGCTCACGGGAGCCCAGACACACCTCGCCCGCTCCAACCAGCGAGCTCCTAAGCGACTAACAATCAACTAATCGCTGCTATGGCAACCCCGTCTTCTTTTTGCGATGAATCTGCAGGGCCCATAGAGGGAACCGCGCTAGCCAAGGCCCTCACGGCATTCCCTTCGCCTTCGCCCGCGCGACCCGCTTGCACGTTAAAGGGGGGTGCCTGGGCATCGCGACTCAGGGCTCCTACTGGCTCTCCAGCCCTCACCCTCTGGCCTTGTCCACGGCATCGCGACCTGGCATACCAGCGATGGCTGAGACCAGCTCGAGGGCCGGGACCCGAGGACGTAGAGCAGAAAGGGGAGCAAAGGCGAGGGAGAAGGGGCACGCGAGGACCTCGGACAGTTACTCCGCTCAAGCTACCCCTCGAACCCAACGACGCGCCCGGGATGATCCACGACCCCCAAACATAAGTCATACTCCGAAACGTTGGATACCATGTCACTGCCCCCGCACCTAAAGCGACTCCGTACTAGCGACGTTGCTCCTCTTTCTCACCAAGCGACGGCTGCTTGGGCGCCAAAGGGGACCTCCTGAGCATCGCGATTCAGGGGCTCTTACCGGACCCTGGGTCGCTCACCTCCTGGCCTTGACCACGGCATCGCGACCTGGCATACCAGCGACGGCTGACGCCGCCTTGGAACTGGGACCTGTCGACGCAGAGCACCAAGCCCTCGCGAGGTTCAAAAGGGAGAACTAAGCTACGACGGAATTGACAACTCGCACAGATCTATAGCAAGGGTTACATATTAACAACAAGGATCACGGCCGCCTTACAGGCCCCTACGGGGCACAATGTGATTCCTCGCAGGGAACGGATCCTAAAGGGTGCTAACTACACACGCCCTTGCAATAGATGCCATCATCAACAATGGGCCGTCAAGCACCGGCGCCAAACCCATCCAGATCAGGATCGGCGGCGACCAAGCGAGCCTGCCCTGCTCCCGGAGCGGCGTTGGCTCGCGGGCTCGTAGCTGTCATCGCTCGTCTCCGGAGTCGCGAAGACCTCACTAGGATCGCTGGATCCTCTGGCACTCCCGTCGCTCGTGGAGCTGTCCAGGGGGCGGTTGGCGGGCCCAACCGTCGCCATAGCGAGGTCCTGGCCGCCTCCCCCGGGGCAGCACTCCAGCCGGCGACCGTTCGTGTCGAAGACCTTGAAGAACATCACCGAAGCGTCGTCGTACTCTAGGTGGATCGTGAGGGCGCCCCTCATTCTGCAGCACTAAGCGATTTCGCCCCAGCCGCGAGTCATGAAGACCTCGCCCGGGGGCAGTGATCGCGACCTCTGCCCCGGTCGCAGGAGTGCTGCAGTCGGCGTGCTGCAGCCACAGCTCCAGGAGTCTTCCCCTCGGGAAGACGGAGGCGAAGAAGGGAGGAAAGCGAATCCAAGTCCGCGGAGGCATGGCGGCGTGGAGCACGAGCTCGCGGGAGGAGCCCTCGGCGTGGACTCCAGGAGGAACGACCAACACCTTCGTGACCTTCCGGCGCCGGCGACAGCGCTGGCCGAGGGGATCGGCATCTCCTCTTCCAAGGCCCTCGACGGAGGCCGCTCATACCAAGTCCTTGGCGCCACCTGACTGCCCTCCTCGTCGCAATCGCGGAGGGCAGGTCGCTTCTTCGGCGGGAGAGGGTCTGGTCCCTCTTGAGGAGCCTTTGCCTTCTCCGCTGCAAAGAACCGGCAAATCGGAGCCATCACGGCAAGGCGGAGCAAGAATCAAGGCAAAGGAGAAAGCAAGAGAATATGGACTAGAAGGGCACGCCCAGTGCCGTACATATAGCCGGCGAAGGCCAACCGTCGGCCTCCGCGATCACAGGTAATCATGACACGATTTGCATGCAGGGACTTGTCAAATCTGCGCGGTCACCAAGGCGTCGTGGCGAAGTGGAGACGCCCACGTCCAATCATCCGCCACGCGGCGCCCAAGGCCGCAGGCTGTTAGGGCCCGCGGCGCTTCGCCCTTGCACTTTCGCCTCTCGGCACGGCCAAGTCCGTGCGTGCCTTGGGCCCGGGGGCTACTGTCGGCGTTCTGGGAATGGGGGTCCCCAGACTTGCCTGCCTGCGGCCTGCGGCGTGGCTCGAATGGGGGCCCAGCGTGGCCCATCTTCATCAACACAAAGCTCAAGACCCTCGCGAGGGGCCAAGCCTCGCGAAGCGGACGACGCGGCGCTTCCTCAAGCACGGCCTCCTCAGGCTAGCTCGCGAGGAGGCGGAGAGATCAAGGCGGGGTACCTCATGAGGTGCCCATGACGCAAGCCATGACGACCAAGGATGCCAGGCGGGCGCCAGCCCGCGCAGTGTCTCCCTTTCCTCTTTGGTGCAAAGGGGGCAAGCGCAGGCGAGAGGATCAAGTAAAGGCACCCATTTCGGTGCAACAAGACTAAGACCAGTCCAACGGTGGGAAGGAGGTCACCATGGAGGCCAGGACGGCGTCACCACAGGGCCTTTGGCAGGCGAAGACCAACTTTAGTCAGGATAAGTGTACCCAATGTTCCCCTTCGAATTGGCCAATTGTTGGCGCCCTTCCCCCTCAATATTTGGGAAGAGGCCCAGGGCATTTGCCTATAAATAGGACTAGCCACCCCCAGGGTAAAGGGGACGATCGGCATCGAACCTAGAGGCCGATCTGGTCAAGTACCAAGAAACCAGTAGAGCAAGTAGAGAGAAAGAGAAGGGCGATCGAACTCCCCTTAGCAGTTCATCCCCTAGCCTAGAACAGACCCTCACGAGGTCGTTCTCCCTTGTATTGTTCTTCCTCATCAGCCCAAGAGGCAGCCCACCCACCACAAACTAGAGTAGGGTATTACACCACAACGGTGGCCCGAACTAGTATAAACCCTGCGTCTCTTGTATTGTTCTTCTTTTAGTTAGATCCTTATGAGACGGAGAGGTAGAGGGCATGATCTCCGCGCGCACCCCAGAGTTCGAACCTTAAGGGTCTGCCGGAATCCGTGATCCAACAATGACACTTAAGCACAGAGACTTCGATCCATTCGGGTCGGGTCGCTACAAGATGGTATCAGAGCACATGTTGGCTGTAGGACGTGACCCCTAGAAACTGGCAGGCCCTTGGGAGATAATTTCTGTAAAAAATATTTTCAAAAGAGATCCCTTAACTCTCATCTTTTCTAAGCTTTACCAAGTATTTTTTTCCCTCTCATCTCAAATAGTTAGACTACACCCCTTTCTCCTTTTGACCACACGAAGATTCGACTGATGAGACCACTCCAAGAAGTACAAGATATCAGACAACTAAGACCACTTCGGAATGAAGAGGATTTTACCGAGCATTATAATAATGGAAACTACAATGGTTGAAGACTCCAATGACTAGGAGAATTTGAAGGCTCTGAATAATTCCCAGGTTGGTATGACCTAGTAAAGCTACCCTTATGGAATTGTCAGACTATTGAATCTGTCAACACCCGAGATCAAGGTGTGTCGGAGAAAGACCGAAACATGGAGCGTTAAAACTCAAAGTTTTGTCAAGAAAACCCTAAGGCGGGAGATATCAACTATGGAATGATAGCTCATGGCAATGACATGGGCATAAACACGGCTATCCATGATGTTATCGCCCGCTTATGCTATTGTCACCGTGCTGAGTTAAGCATGCATTTATTCGGAAGTATTGGATGACAAAAGGGTTAATGGAGAACCTATCGGCAAAAGATGAAGTTTTAACCTTAGCTGGTGTATCGCCAGGATCTAGAGTAATACATCAAGAATTTTAAGATGGACCTTTAGGAAGTTGTATTTGACAAGGAAGCATTTCGTGAAGAACTCGAGACCCAGAAGCTGAAAGAGGCCAAGCTAGAGGAGCAAAACCTCGAGATACCGGAGATTCGTCAGGAACTAAAGGTCAGTAGGACCATGGTTCATGCCAAGGATGTTGAAACCCAGAAGTTTGGAACACAACACCAGAATATTAAAGGACATCACGAGAGACTTTGCGTCAACAGAAATGACCTGGGAGAAGAACTTGAGAAGATCAGCAAGCACGATTAGAAGAAGACCAAACCCCTATTATATACTTATGTTAGATGCGACGATTGTGAGCTATCATTTGTTTGATGTTTTTCCGACAGCCACAAAATAAAATATGTATCTTCAAAACTATTGTTTGTATTGTGTGTATCCCTCTCTATCTCTCTTATCTCACCCAAAAACCCTTGAAACCAATAGAGGATGAATGGAGATGAACTCATATTTTCTATACCCCTGAATCAATTGGAGACGGACCAATGGGTTCAGAACATGGAAGATCACATGAAGAATAACACTATAGCCGGAAAGGATATGACCCAGCATGCTCTTCAGTGCTTTGAAAGAGGAGCTGCTACTTGGTGGAGGATGTATCAAACCATCAATGGATGGCAAAGAGTAACCACTTGGGAAGAATTGAAGTTGACTCTGCTAAAGTCTCGGCTTGTGTCCCAGAAATTGAAGCCTTATGGAAATGATATGAAGAAACCTTGTGCCTGGAAGCTTCGTGGAGAAATAGGACACGACCACAAAGAACACAAGGATGAATGTCCTCGTTGTGAAGAAAGTCACCCAGCTGAAGAATGCCCAACAAGGCAGATTACTTATTTCTTGTGTGACGGGACTACCCACTACCCTACTCAGTGTCACATTTACCCCATGGTACAAAGAATCGTCCAGCAGAAGAAAGAAGCAAAGAAAGGAGCCCTCATGGAAATTTTAGAAGAACCTGTCATGAAGGAAGAGGTGGAGGACACACCTGAAGAAGACCCAATTAAACCATGCACCAAGTCATGCTATTCATGTAGAAAAAAAGACACATCTCCCAGAATTGTCTAAAGGGGGATCTAGTAGCATTCCCGACAGTGGAAGTAGAGTATGACCCACAGGGAATAGAAGCCCTGATTGGCATGGAAAATTCCAGGAAGAGAAATAGATTGGATTCTAGGAACAACCCAATTTCTACAAAGCATGACCTGAGTCATATCACATGTTTCAGGTGCAAAGATTCAGGATACTATTTCAGCGATTGCCCAGAAAGGAAGACGAAGACCCAAGGAGGCTATGTAATCACAATGAAACCTCGAGACTTGTCAGAAGTAATATGTTTCCGCTATAATGAAGCAGGGCACATTGCCAAAGATTGTCCCAATGAGGATATTCGTGTTAAATAGTTGAGTCTGTGAGAAATATAGTTGAAGTAGTGGGAACATTTCTTTTTATACTCAAGTGTTGAGTTGAGGCATGTAATGGAAATGCAAGAGACTGTAATAAATTCATGAAATCAATAAAGTTCATGTGTCATGATTTCATACATTGAATTTTACGAGTTGTTACTCTATGAAGAAAGATTTTGACCATTTTCGAGGATATCAGAAATCTGGTCTATGGAAGAATTTGTGCATTTCAAGGGTGGTAGTACCCTATGAGGACCCTTGACCCCTAGAAAAGATAATGATATTCCACGAAGTGGACTTCGGACAAAATAAGTATGAGTTTTATCTCAATATGTGGGATACCCCAAGAATATGAAGGGATGAAGTACTATTGGATATAAAGGAGGTATAATGTTGGTAATATGGAGCAATTATAACCCCAGGATGAGTTAAAGCTATAAATGTGATGAGGTGGGCCCATAACCCACAGGCTCCAGGACCTGACAAGAAGCAAGCACACTCTTGCTGAAGGAAAAACCATGGAAGAAGATACGACTTTATCAACAAACAATCTTATAGGAGTCACACAAAACCTGAGAGTTGTGAAGGAACGATAGATGTTTGTTTCGCTTGCAGAATCCATGGATTTACCTGAACTTAGTTCGTCGACAAGAGAAATTATGCAATGCTTGTGAGGATGACCGAGTGTTAGAAAGCAAGATTCACTAAACCATATACAAGGTAATGATTTGGGTGTGGAATGGATTGATCACCATGCCGACTTACTCTTATTATTCGCCTCTGCTATACGGGATGGTAAATCTGAGTGACTTACCCATAGTAGAGAGACGACGATATTAAGCCTGATTGAACCTTAGAATGGTATGACAATTTTTCCTTGTACAGGGCAGTTGTTGCCAATCGTAGGTCCTACGGTGAGAATGAAGCCCAGACCAGTTTTCTGCAGGGACCCAGTCAAATTGTTGACCACCATGAGATATCTATAGTTGTTTAGTATTGGCGCCAGACCCGTCAGCTAAGAAGACCCGGTCACAGAAGAACCGTACAAGGATGAAAGGACATAAGAATCGAGGAAAAAGGTTATGCCACTACCGGAAGAGCCCGGAGAAGGAATTACCCTGAACATCTGAGAAGATCAACACTGTCAACAATAAGGATGGAGTATATGAATTTTGATGGAAACGTAAAAATGCTTCTAAGGGTGGTAGCACCCCAGATCCCCTGTGGTGATCAATGGATTTTGAGAAGACCCCGACGCTAACCTATTTCTTGCTAGCCTCTCCGAATCTCGAGGGCGATATTCATTTCAAGGGTGGTAGGTTTGTAACATCCCAAAATTGTAAATTTTGGAATGTTATTTTAAATAAATAGTTTTGATTGATCGTATGGTTGCTTGTGTGTTTTGCTGTGTGAAATTGAGTGAAATTTGTAACTTTTTAAAGTTGAATGAGAGGGAATGAAATGACTTTCCCAAAACTTTCACCTTGCATTTATGATCTCCATGAATTCAAATCCATTTCATAACAAAACCCTAGAGGGAAGATGATATGACTTCTTCCATTTAAACAAATGAAAAGGGTTTTAAAAAGATTTGAATTACATTTGGAAATATTTCAACTTCAGAAACTTTATGAGACTCAGTGAGTTTCATGAGAGAAGATAATATGACTTCTTTAAAAATCTAAGAGAGAGAGTAGAATCAAATTGAAAGTCCTTTTGTAGTTATTTTGAAACCCACGTTCAATTTGGAGTTATTTGGTTTTATTCAAATTATTTTTCTTCGAAAATAAAATATATGGAAAATAGGGTAAAATGATTCCCTAAAGTAGAAAAATGGAGAGAAATGAGTTTGAAATCATTTTGGTATTTTAAAATAATTTTATTTGGTTTTTAAAAGAACCAGTAGCACTGTTTGCATTATTTAAATTTTTTTGTGGAATTTATTTGACGCTAAAAAATGTTCATGTTGAGAAAAATCTTTTTCTGAAAATTTTGATATATAATATGCCTATATTTTATTTTATTTTATTTGGTTTTATCTTATTTTATTTTGTTGTGTCTGTATTTAAAAAAACTTCCAGGCCGCTGAATTGGGCCGAAGCACAGCCGGCCACCGGCTTCCTCCCGACTTGCCCGACCGGGACTCCTCCTGGAGTCCGATGCCGCCACGGCCTCGGCCGCTGAAAGTGCGTTATATCGACTAGAGGGGGGATGAATAGGCGATTTTTATGAAATTCTTCACTGAGGAATTTGCCCGTGAGGAAATTCCTTAGCGAAGAAATACTAGCAGCGGAATACGTACTCAGAAGTAAACATAACGGATTACATGCATGGTCATCATGATGAAATGAAGACAAATACAGAGTACAAAAAGCGTAGGCACAGGATAACTCTAGATGAAGACAAACAGACTGAAGAAATTGAACTAAGGAATTTGTGAAAGTCTTCAGTCGTAGTCTTCAAACACAGATATGAACAAACAGACAACACAGTAATGAGGAAATGAAGGTGTTGAGGAAATGGAACCAGTAAGCTTGGTGAAGACAATGATTTGGTAGACCAGTTCCAATTGCTGTCTCAGTTGTACGTCTCGTTGGAGCGGCTGAGTATTTAAACTCGAGGACACATAGTCCCGGACACCCAGTCCTGAGCACGCAGCTCGGGACACCAGGTCCTCACCGTATTCTCCTTGAACTAAGGACACACAGTCCTCGTCCAATCACTCGTGGTAAGTCTTCAGGTGACTTCCAAACCTTCACAGACTTGGTCACTCGGCGATCCACAATTCCTCTTGGATGCTCTAGACCTTGACGCCTAACCGTCTGGAAGAAGCACAGTCTTCAAAGGTAACAAGCGTCAGATCCACGCAGGATCAATTTCTTCAGTGATGCTCAATCACTTTGGGTTTGTAGGTGTTTTGGGTTTGGGTTTGGATTTTCCTCACTTGATGATTTTTGCTCAAAGTCCTCGGAGGATGGGTTACTCTCAAATGACAAGTGTCAAGTTCACGCGGAGCATCCAACCAGCTAGTGGTTGAAGGGGGCGGCTATTTATAGCCTAGGGAGCAGCCCGACATGATAAGACATAAATGCCCTTCAATGATATGACCGTTAGGTGGACAAGATATTTTAGGACAGCTGGCGCGTGGCACAGCAACGGTCGGAAATTTGGAGTACAAATTCCTCAGGGCTATCATGTTCCTCACTATGTAGGCAATTCGCACTGGCGAATTCCTAACTCCTCAGTCAGAGCAAAGTCCTCAGTGACCAGAAGAATTGCGTCTCTGTCACTTAAGAAATTGACTGAACTGTATGAGATTTACAATGGCTTCACTCGAAGGGATTGGTAGGTGTAGGATCTGAGTTGAGCATCACATGGAAATTTTCTCCTTAGTATTTCCTCGACCCCCTTTAACAGTACGGTGTTTCCTATGACTCAAGAAAGAGAAAAATGAAACTACGAAAACAAAAGTCTTCACGCTTCACGTTCCTCGAACGAATACCAAGTCTTCAAGGTCACACCAATTTCTTCACTTTCAAAGTCTTCAGAAAGTCTTCAGAAAGTCTTCAAAAAGTCTTCAGAATATCAAAGTCTTCAGTCGAAGAACTTCATTTTTAGGGGTCGACTTTTACTGTAAATATCAAACTCCTCATAGACTTATAGACCTGTGTACACTCATAAACACATCAGATGCTTAACCTATAAGTCTTCAATACACCAAAATCACTAAGGGGCACTAGATGCACTTACAATCTCCCCCTTTTTGGTGATTGATGACAACATAGGTTAAGTTTTCAACGGGGATAAATATATGAAGTGTAGAAACTGATATTGAGGAATTTGATTGCAATATATAGAAGAACTCCCCCTGAAGTTGTGCATAGTGAGGAATTTGCTTTTGAGGCAATGCACACTTGAAGAGTTAAATCATGGAGATCTCCCCCTATATCTTGTAATTCATACACGCATTTGATATATGATATGAAGAATTTGTAATGCATGATGAAATATGGTGCCTGATGCAATTCAGCATGCGTGCGATAACATTAATGAGGAATAAGCATGCAGAATAGCGCATCAAAAGTATCAGAGCTCAAGCATGTATCAAAGTATCAGAGCATAGAGCGACAAAAGTATCAGAGCATCGATCACCATAGGGTTTAAGATTACAACTCGATCCAATAAAAGTTTCGAAAGAACAAGAGTTGTAACTTAAAAAAATATGCCCTTATTATAGACCCGCTTGAAGACTAACTCAGATTTCTCCCCCTTTGTCATCAAATGACCAAAAGGATCGAAACTGAGGACTAACGCCCCTGATGAAATTCAAGTTGATGGAGGAGCGCTAGTGTTGTTGGGGTCGGTTGTTGAAGTAGGGCCTGCTGCAGTGTCGTCCAAGTCTTCATTTTCATCAGTGTCGCGCGATGAAGAATATGAACTGGCCACCAGAGAAGGAACCTTGACCTTCTTGAATTTCTTCGGCGGAGGTGCCGACCAGGCAAATTCTTCTTTGAGGCCCATGTTCTCCAAATCTTCAGCACTGTATACTTGAGACAGAACAGCCCAGGTGCGGTTGAGGGTTTCATGAAGGTAGTAATGGTTTTTCTTCACTGCATTGTATGTGGCAGTCATGTTGTGAAGAATTGAACCAAACTGACGCTTGACCCATTTGTGATTGTGATCAACCTTTTGATGAAGACTGAGGAGTAACTCACGATCAGTCATCACCCTGGGTGCTGTGGCTTGAGGATTTGTCTTGGCAGTATTAGCAGCAGAGTCATGTGTGGCAGAGTCATCATTGGTGGAATAAGAAGCAGCCTTGCGAAATTGACCATCCAATGGACGAGTGCCTTCATCTATCACAGCAGTGGCCTTGCCCTTTTCATCAGCTGATGAAAATGTCCTTTTGAGGACTTCAATAGGAGGCAAGTAGCTGCAGTGGTTGAGAGTTTCAGCCTTGTAGTTGAGTGAAGATCTTGTCCTGATGAATCTCATAATCCAAGGTGCATAAGGCTTCAGCTCAAATGGTGACATAGCAATGTTGGCTAGAGTCCTCATGAAGAAATCATGGAAGTTTATGGGAATGCCATGTATGATATTGAAAAGCATATTCTTCATGATGCCAACAATTTCTTCATCGGAAGAATCGTGTCCTTTGATGGGACATATTGTCTTCGTCAGAATGCGATAGACAGTTCTAGGCACATACAACAATTCCTTGACGAGGAATTTGGTACGAGGTGATTGCCCTGGCTTCAGAGGCTTCATGAGCAATTGCATATAGTGGTTTGACAGTTCAGGTTCATCATACATGCAACGCGCATCTTCAGGGGGTGGACTAAGAGAAAGGCAGCGAAGCAATTCAGTTGCTGGGGCCTTGTAATGTGTATTTTCAGTCATCCAGTCCAGAACCCATGAATTGACGTCTTCAGAGTTGCCAGTGATGTGTAGTGTAGCATAGAACTGAAGAATAAGTTCTTCATTCCAATCGCATATATCTGTGCAGAAGTTGAGTAGCCCAACGTCGTGAAGAACACTGAGGACTGGCGTAAAACACGGCATAGACTCCATATCCACGTGAGGAATATGTGCATGGTCGAAGACTTTGTCTTTGTTGTAAAGCACTGAGAAATAGAAGTTTGCTTGGCTGGTAGTCCAGAAGCGCCTCTTCCTTATGCGAGCAGAGTCATAAGGATTGTATTCAGTGAAGAATACGTGCTCGCCATAGAAGTCTTCAGCCTTGAATTCCTGTTTGTGTGAGAATGGATCCTTTGGCCTTGGCAGAGGAGTGTCAGTGAGTTGCATCACGACCTCAGGAATCACAAGCTCAGGTTCTTCAGGCTGAGGAATTTCAAGATTTTCCTCAGGTGCAGTCAACTTGTCTGTTTCAGCAGCAGTTTCTTCAGCACTAGTGGCTGGAATTTCTTCATTCACAGAAGCAGTGGGATGAGTTGCATCAGAGCCCAATTTTATGGTTGGTGAAGAAGAGTGAGGAATTTGCTGCAGGGGAGTGAAGAGTGGAGAATTCGGATGCTGACTTTCCCAAAAGTCGTCATTCATTACTGGAGTTGTGCTTCTAATATCCACATCTTCATCATCAATTTCTTCAACACCAGCCTCTTCAGCATCAAACTGAGGCATTGGTGATGAAACTATTTTGGTTGAAGGGATTGTATCCACTTCAATTTCTTCATCAATCTGCTCTGAGGAAGCAGCAGACTGAGTTTCTTCATCTAATCCACTTGGGATCTCATAATCTTCACCAAAAGGAACAAGGTCCTTTGATGGCATGGAGGAGATAGGGACAGCATCAATTGGATTGGCAAATGAGCTGGTCATGGGCTTCATCTTCTTTGGGACTGAAGATTCTGAAGCACTTGATGCTTTCCTTTTCTTCACTGCAGCTCGCTCTGCAGCCTTGGTTTTCTTCTCATCTAAAGCAGAGGGAAGAATTGGAGTTGGAGTTGGTGCAGGTGGAGCTGAGGAATCTGGTTCATTTTCTTCAGGCACAACTGATGCAGTTGCCCTGGTCTCTTCATTTTCTTCAGGCGCACCACTAGTGGATGCCCTGGCAATTTCATCAACGGCTGGAGCATAGTCATCAGCCTTGGAACTAGCATTTTCTTCAGCAGCCTGAACTTCATCAGCGGTGCTGGCATGTTCTTCAGTTTGCTGAACAGATGCTTCAGCTTGAGGAATTTGGTGCTTTGAGGCAGTACCCTTGGTGAAGGTATCAGCCAGCCTCACAAATCTGACCTTGGCTCCTTGCCAATCAGCATAGTATGAGTCAAAGTTGTCGCTGAGGGCTTTGATCTCAGCCTGCATCTTGACAAGTTCCTCAGGCTTCATTTTGAGAACAATTTTCTTCAGCATCTTCTCTTTGCGGTACTGGGATTTCTTGATCTCTCTGGCCCTATCATATTTCCACTTCTCCTCTTGGATGAAGTGAGTCAGCATGTGACTTTGGCCAGGTGTTAGCTTGAAATCAGGCATAGGAGTGTTGGGATCCTTGTGCCAGAGATCAATATAGTCTAGGATCGCCCTTGGATCCAAAAGCAGGGGCACAGGTGTGCCTTTGGCTTTAGCAGCCCTTTCTTGGCGGTCTCTGATGATTTCAGCAAGTTCTTCTTCATCAGCTTCATCATCATCAGAGGGCATAGTGAAGACCACTTGCTTCTTTGGACTTGGGCGAGTGCCGCGTCCAGCGGTAGCCTTTTTCTTCAGTAACGAGGGTCCAGCTGAGGATTTTGGTGCAGCTGAGGAACTAGCTGAGACACCAGAGGCAATAGAGATGCCAGTTGTCCTTTGGCATGAGGCTAGATGCACAGGAGCTGAGGACTTTGTGGGAGCAGGAGCAGCATGAGAAATTTGCTTTGAAGATTTTGCAGATTCTGGTTGTGAGGGTGCAGCTGAGGAACTTGGCCGTGAGGGCATTGAAGGTGAAGCAATTGGCTTACGAGAAGGCTTCTTCATCATTGATTTCCTCGGCTTGGCAGAAGCCTAAGTGGCAGCAGCAGCAACAGATTCTTCATTGAATTTCGTCACTGCTTCTTTTGCCTGTTTTTGCAGTTTACGCTGGCGCTTGGCCCATTCTCGAGGAAATTCCTCACCTCTTCTGATGCTAGAGGGATCAGCCACTTGGCCAGGTGCCAGTGGAGGGCGTTGACATGGAGGGTTTACGGCGAATTTATTCATGTACTTAGGAGTAACATATCTGTACTCCCTCCATTCTCTTGCCCATCTCCTTTCAATCCTCTGTATGCGCACCTTGCGCTGATTTCTATCTTCTTCAGGAGGTGTGCAGTACCCAGCATAAATGTCCTCAGGGATTTCAAATGCAGTCATGACCTCTGGTCTCTTTCCTCCTTTCTGCGGCCTTTTACCTTCAGCCATTTTCTTCAGATGAGGAATTTGAACAATGGAATTCTCTGAAGAAGTATGCAACTTTTCTTCGAGGAACGCTGCAAATGAGTTAAGTTGATGAGAACCTAAGGATTCAGCAGCGGACATGTGTAGCTGTGAACAGAGTATAGTTGCGAGGAATTTGAAGAGGTCATATGCGTTCTCGGAGGGTTTTTCTTAAAGAACAAGTTTTGAGGAATTTGACCAGATTCGTCTTGAGGAATTTCTCTAAGCTCCATATATATCTTAGGTTCCAGAGTTGTATAGATTGAGAATCCACACAATTGAGGAATCTTGAAGAAATTTAGACTTAGGGAAATGAATCAAGAACAGAGAACAAGAGAGGTGTTTTGTGTGTGAGGATTTGAAGAATAAAAACACCTTTGAAGATTTTGTAGAAAAACTTCGAATCAAAGAGGGCAGTAAAAATAGCTTTTAAATAACCTGAATGAAGAACACGACGAACTGTGAGTTGGAACAGTGAAGTTCGTCAATGCAGATCTTCCACGCCCTAACTTGGCGGAGGAAGACGTCTACGGCGGCGGCGGAGGTGAAGATTTCCGCTGTCGGCGCGAGTACGTCGGCGATGAGGTCGAGGCAGTGAAGCTTTTCCTCACCGGTGACGATGGAGTAGCGACGGCGCTAGGGTTTGGAGAGCTCGAGCGAGGTAAAGGAAGTGAGGAAGGCAACGGAGGGGTATTTATAGCCGCAGTAAAAACTGCTCGTCCGAAGATTTAGGACTAACATGCCCCTGGCCGTTCTCCTTCACTTGACATTTGTCACCCACGTACTGTGTAGTGGAGATCGTGTAAGATCGTGGGTGAGTAAAATAATCCATCGTGGGAAGTGGAACGGATTGTGCGGCAAAACCGAAGGTTTGGATAAGATTAGTTTTAACGTTCCGTTCGCAATATCTTCAGCTGACAAGGACACAGTGAAGAATTTGAACGAGTTTCAAATAGAACGCACATGAAGAATTTGTGAATATACTGGATTGAGTATAGCATAGAGGGGAAGGGTCCGATCACATTCACTTAGCAAAAAAATTCCAACTTGAAGAAATAGCTATAAGTGAATGTTGTAGAGGACATAAACTCATATATATATATATATATATATATATATATATATATATATATATATATATATATATATATATATATATATATATATATAGTGATTGAAGAAAAACGACGGCACAAGTGAAGACTTTGTAAAGTTTGAAGAATTTGAAAAACTGAAGAATTTCAAAAGTTGAGGAAAAACTCAAATTGAAGATTTTCAGCTTTTGTGGTGGCGTGACCCACCGTGTAAGAATGATGATTTCAGACACCGCGTACAATTGTCGTAGGGTTCTGAGAATCAAATTCTTCATTAATTTCTTCACACTTAGAGTGTTATTCTTCATTGATTTAAGAAAAACGTTTCTTCATGTGTTGCACATCTAAGTCATCAATTTTGCATAAGTGTTAGGATGAGTGCATTTTCAAAGTACATTCGAAGATTCTAAGATATTTAGCTCACACCGCAACTTGCTAAATCTCTTCTCATCCAAGGGCTTAGTGAAGATATCGGCTAGCTGTTCTTCAGTCTTCACATGCTCAATAGAAATGTCGCCCTTCAACACATGATCACGAAGAAAATGATGATGAATCTGAATGTGCTTTGTCTTCGAGTGCTGAACTGGGTTGTGAGCAATCTTGATGGCACTCTCATTGTCACAGACGAGAGGCACATTCTTCACGTTGACTCCATAGTCCTTGAGTGTTTGCTTCATCCATAGTAGTTGAGCACAGCAAGAACCAACAGCAATGTACTCAGCTTCAGCAGTAGACAGTGATATGCAGTTCTGTTTCTTCAAGGACCAACAGACCAAGGATCGTCCGAGGAAATGACAAGTACCAGATGTTGACTTGCGATCCACACGGTCACTAGCATAGTCAGAATCAGAATATCCAATGAGGTCAAAGTCTGAGCCCTTGGGGTACCACAATCCTAGTGTTGGTGTGTGAGCTAGATATCGAAGAATATGCTTCACAGCCGAATGGTGTGATTCCTTCGGTGCAGCTTGAAATCGTGCACACATGCAAACACTAAGCATTATATCTGGCCTAGATGCACATAAGTACAATAAAGAGCCAATCATGGAGCGGTATACCTTGTGATCGAAGTCAGTACCATTTTCATCAGTGCATAGATGACCATTTGTGGGCATAGGAATTTTGAGACCTTTGCAATCTTGCACGCCGAATTTCTTCAGGACATCCTTGAGGTATTTCTCCTGAGATATGAATATCCCATTGTGCTGTTGAGGAATTTGTAGACCTAAGAAGAATTTCAATTCTCCCATCATAGACATTTGATATTCTTCACTCATCATATAGGCAAATTCATCACTGTAACGTTGGTCAGTACAGCCAAAGATGATATCATCAACATATATTTGGCACACAAACAGTTCACCATCATATGATTTAGTAAAAAGAGTGGGATCGAGTGAACCGGGTGTGAAGCCTTTCTTCATGAAGAATTCCTTCAATGTGTCATACCACGCCCGTGGGGCCTGCTTGAGGCCATAGAGGGCCTTGTTAAGTCTGAAGACTTTGTCAGGATGTTTTGGATCTTCAAAACCTGGTGGTTGAGCAACATATACTTCTTCCTCAATCTTACCATTGAGGAATACACTTTTCACATCCATTTGGTATAAGATGATATCATGATGGTTAGCATAAGCAAGTAATATGCGAATAGCTTCAAATCTAGCAACAGGTGCAAAAGTTTCATCGAAATCAATTCCTTCAACCTGTGTGTAGCCTTGAGCTACTAGTCGTGCCTTATTCCTCACCACAACACCATTTTCATCTTGCTTGTTGTGGTAGATCCACTTTGTACCAATGATGTTATGCTTGCGAGGATCGGGACGATTGACTAGTTCCCATATGTTGTTGAGCTTGAACTGATGTAATTCTTCTTGCATGGCCTGAATCCACTTAGGCTCCAGAAATGCTTCATCTACCTTAGTGGGCTCTGTGATAGAGACAAAAGCAAAGTGCCCACAAAAGTTAGATAGATGTGAAGCTTTTGAGCGTGTGAGAGGACCTGGTGCTCTAATGTCATCGATGATCTTCTCCACTTGCACTTCTTTTGCAATGCGAGGGTGAGTTGGTTGCCGTTGAGGAATTTGATCAGCATTTTCTTCAGCATCAATTTCCTCAGCATTTTCTTCAGGTGCATCAGTTCGACGTTCTTCACGTTCTAGAACGAATTCTTCAGCAGATTCTTCAGTAGGAATGATATCTTCAGTAGCCTTGTGCTTGATCGATTCCTCAGATGCTGGTTCATCTAACACAGAAGGTAGGTGCTCTCTTTGCAAGCCATTAGTTTCATCGAACCGCACATCTACAGTTTCAACAATCTTGTGAAGAACATTGTTGAAGACTCTGTAGGTGTGCGATTCCTTTCCGTAACCAAGCATGAAACCTTCATGTGCTTTCGGTGCAAATTTAGAGTTGTAATGAGGATTTCTAATCCAGCATTTAGCACCGAAGACTTTGAAATAACTCACATTGGGTTTCTTGTCAGTGAGGAGTTCATAGGAAGTCTTTTTGAAGAATTTGTGAAGATATACTCTGTTGATGATATGGCACGCAGTATCAATTGCATCAACCCAGAAGCGACGAGGGGTTTTGTACTCATCGAGCATAGTGCGAGCCATCTCAGCAAGAGTCCTGTTCTTGCGCTCCACGACGCCATTCTGTTGAGGAGTATAAGGAGCAGATAATTCATGAGTAATACCAAGTTCATCAAGATAGTCATTGAGACCCGAATTCTTGAACTCAGTGCCATTGTCACTTCTGATGTGCTTGATCTTCACACCAAAGTTAGTTGAAACCCTCAAGGAAAATCGTTTGAAGACTTCCTGCACTTCAGTTTTGTAAGAGATAAGGTGTACCCATGTGTAACGAGAGTAATCATCAACAATAACAAAACCATATTGAGATGCTTCATTAGAGACAGAGGAATAATGGTTAGGACCGAAGAGATCCATATGAAGCAATTCAAATGGACGAGTAGTGGTCATGATAGTCTTCGCTGGATGCTTGGCCTTGGTCATCTTTCCAGCTTCACAGGCACCGCATAAGTGGTCCTTGAGGAATTTGACATTCTCAATGCCAATGACATGCTTCTTCTTCGCAAGCGTGTGCAGGTTCCTCATGCCTGACTTTTGCTTTTATCAGCGAAGATGATATGCTTCATGTGTGATGCTGATAAGGGAGCATCCATCAACAGATTCTTGTCACCGGTCATGTGATTTGTACATCCACTATCAAGTACCCATTCAGTGGCTTTGGGTTGATCATCCTGCAGATGAATTAGTGCAACTTACGAACCTCATATACTTCAGTAGTGAAGAATATGACATCACAATTCATCAGATCAATTTCATCAAGCAGTAGAACCGATAAAACAGAGAGAGGACGTGTGAAATGAAAGTTCATTTCATCATGGTTAGCCTGCGTCCTTTCTGGCATTTCTGTCAGGTCCCCAGCAAATTCTTCAGACGTTACAGCACGTCTGGAGACCTGACCCTGCAGAAGAGATTAGTTCTTTTTCTTCACCACCCACATCTGAAGGGGTGGCAAAGAGTTCATCACTCTGCGAGCTCCATATGAGAATGGTGGCAAAGCAGCCAAACCATTTCGTTTCACATAAGAGGGGTTAGGGTAAGCATATGAATAAGCAGAGAAATTCTTCGAGGACTTATGAACATAATAATTTGAAGAATAATGCTCATATTCATGGCCCTTGGCTCTTCCCTGCGAAACAGAGTTGTTAGAACGATGATGTTCATATGAGGACTTTGATCCATGTGAGGAATTTGATCCTCTTGAGGAATTTGGTCTGTATGAGGACTTGGATCCATATGAAGAATTTGGTCCATATGAAGAATTAGATCTGGGGTTCCTTTTCTTCACAGGTGGTGTCATGAGGACATTCAACTGAAGACTTTCAAGGCAGCTCTTGGGAACCCAGATTTTCTTCATAGGGGAACCGTTCCTGCAGTTAGTGCCAACAAATCTAGCAAATACTTCAACATTCTGATTTTGGAACAGTTTATAGTTGGAGTCAAATGACTCATCAGAAGAATGTGAAGATTCACATGTATAGCCAAAAAAATCAGATGGATCAACTGGAGGTCCCTTTGCAGCAACCCATGAGGTTTTGGGGTACTGCTGAGGCTTCCAATAAGTACCATCCGCATTGAGTTTCCTCTCAAAGGCAATACCCTCTTTCCTAGGGTTCCTGTTGAGGATCTGCTTTTTAAGCACATCACAAAGAGCCTGATGCCCTTTGAGGCTTTTGTACATGCCTGTCATGTACAATTCCTTCAGCCCTGCATCGTCAGTGATACTAGCAATGTCCTTAGATGAGGAATTAGTGATAGTAGAGACAGGTGAAGAATTTGTAACATTTGAAGCATTTGAACATTCAGGTGAAGAATTAGCAGATTCTCGTTCAATGCATTTTAAACATGGAGGAATAAATTCTTCCTGAGCAGCGCTCATTTGTTGAGCAAGTAATGAATCGCGCTCCTTCTGAAGATCGTCATAACTCACTCTTATCTTCTCAAAGTCAGACAAGAGAGAGTTATGCTGATCTTGAAGGGAGTCATACTTAGAATGCAGTCTCTGAAGACTTTCAACCAAGGCATGTGACTGATTCATTTCTTCACCCAACATATCATTGCTCTTACTAAGCATATCATTAGCATTTTTCAAAGCTCTTTGTTGTTTAGCAGCAAGGGAAGCAAGTTTGACATAACTGGGTCCAAATTCATCACCAGATTCTTCATCACTAGACTTAGATAGGTAGCATTCAGTTACCTCAGCACTTTTTGCCATAAGGCATGAAGTAGAGGATGATGATTCTGGTTCAAATGTCATCGATTTGAGCGATTCCTTGAAATCCTCAAACCAAGGATCATGACGGGTTCGATGGCCTTCATAGACATCAGAGAGACGGTCCCAGACAAGTTTCGCCTGATCGAGATGCATGATGTTTCTGAACTGGTTTTGAGACAGACTGGAGCAGATGACGGCCTTCGCTGTGAGGTTGAGTTGAGTGTACTTGCGAATGTCATCAGCTTCCGCCATCTTGCACAGATCGGTCAGACCAATCTCAGTGACGGTCCATAGCTCGCTGTCCATTACCATGAGACGCTTCTTCATCATAGCCTTCCATTTGGGATACTCGTGACCGACAAAGATGGGGCACGGTACTTTCTTCATATCTGCGGTCGACATAACTAAAACTCCAGGCGGTTAAACCAAAATCACACAGAACAAGGGAGTACCTCGCTCTGATACCAATTGAAAGTGCGTTATATCGACTAGAGGGGGGGTGAATGGGCGATTTTTATGAAATTCTTCACTGAGGAATTTGCCCGTGAGGAAATCCCTTAGCGAAGAAATACTAGCAGCGGAATACGTACTCAGAAGTAAACATAACGGATTACATGCATGGTCATCATGATGAAATGAAGACAAATACAGAGTACAGAAAGCGTAGGCACAGGATAACTCTAGATGAAGACAAACAGACTGAAGAAATTGAACTGAGGAATTTGTGAAAGTCTTCAGTCGTAGTCTTCAAACACAGATATGAACAAACAGACAACACAGTAATGAGGAAATGAAGGTGTTGAGGAAATGGAACCAGTAAGCTTGGTGAAGACAATGATTTGGTAGACCAGTTCCAACTGCTGTCTCAGTTGTACGTCTGGTTGGAGCGGCTGAGTATTTAAACTCGAGGACACACAGTCCCGGACACCCAGTCCTGAGCACGCAGCTCGGGACACCAAGTCCTCACCGTATTATCCTTGAACTAAGGACACACAGTCCTCGTCCAATCACTCGTGGTAAGTCTTCAGGTGACTTCCAAACCTTCACAGACTTGGTCACTCGGCGATCCACAATTCCTCTTGGATGCTCTAGACCTTGACGCCTAACCGTCTGGAAGAAGCACAGTCTTCAAAGGTAACAAGCATCGGATCCACGCAGGACCAATTTCTTCAGTGATGCTCAATCACTTTGGGTTTGTAGGTGTTTTGGGTTTGGGTTTGGATTTTCCTCACTTGATGATTTTCGCTCAAAGTCCTCGGAGGATGGTTTGCTCTCAAATGACAAGTGTCAAGTTCAAGCGGAGCAGCCAACCAGCTAGTGGTTGAAGGGGGCAGCTATTTATAGCCTAGGGAGCAGCCCGACATGATAAGACATAAATGCCCTTCAGTGATATGACCGTTAGGTGGACAAGATATTTTAGGACAGCTGGCGCGTGGCACAGCAACGGTCGGAAATTTGGAGTACAAATTCCTCAGGGCTATCATGTTCCTCACTGTGTAGGCAATTCGCACTGGCGAATTCCTAACTCCTCAGTCAGAGCAAAGTCCTCAGTGACCAGAAGAACTGCGTCTCTGTCACTGAAGAAATTGACTGAACTGTATGAGATTTACAATGGCTTCACTCGAAGGGATTGGTAGGTGTAGGATCTGAGTTGAGCATCACATGGAAATTTTCTCCTTAGTATTTCCTCGACCCCCTTTAACAGTACGGTGTTTCCTATGACTCAAGAAAGAGAAAAATGAAACTACGAAAACAAAAGTCTTCACGCTTCATGTTCCTCGAACGAATACCAAGTCTTCAAGGTCACACCAATTTCTTCACTTTCAAAGTCTTCGGAAAGTCTTCAGAAAGTCTTCAGAATATCAAAGTCTTCAGTCGAAGAACTTCATTTTTAGGGGTCGACTTTTACTGTAAATATCAAACTCCTCATAGACTTATAGACCTGTGTACACTCATAAATGTTGGGGAACGTTGCAGAAAATTAAAATTTTTCCTACGGTTTCACCAAGATACATCTATGAGTTCATCTAGCAACGAGTCATGGGAGAGAGAGATTGCATCTACATACCACTTTGTAGATCGCGAGCGGAAGCGTTCAACGAACGGGGATGAAGTAGTCGTACACACCGTGATCCAAATCACCGGAGATCCTAGCACCGAAAGCACGGCACCTCCGCGTTCAACACACGTACGGTCAACGTAACGTCTCCTTCTTCTTGATCCAGCAAGGCAAAGGAGAAGTTGGGGAAGAAGGCTCTAGCAGCAGCACGACGGCGTGGTGATGGTGGAACTACAGTACTCCGGCAGGGCTTCGCCGTGCTCAACGGAGGAGGAGGAGATGTTGGAGAGGGAGAAGGAGGCGCCAATGACCAGGGGTTCGACTGCCTCCTCCCCTCCCCCCTTTATATAGAAGTGCCAAGGGGGGGCGCCGGCCCTAGGAGATCCAATCTCCTTGGGGCGGCGGCCAAGGGGAGGTTTCCCTCCCCCCCAAGGCACCTAGGAGGTGCCTTCCCCTTGTGGGACTCCTTCCCTTTGTAACCCTAGGCGCATGGGCCTCTTGGGGCTGGTTCCCCTTGGCCCATGTAGGCCAAGGCGCACCCCCTAGAGCCCATGTGGCCCCTCGAGGCAGGTGGCCCCACCCGGTGGACCCCCCGGGACCCTCCGGTGGTCCCGGTACAATACCGATAACCCCGAAACTTGTCCCGATGGCCAAAACAGCACTTCCTATATATAATTCTTTACCTCCGGACCATTCCGGAACTCCTCGTGATGTCCGGGATCTCATCCGGGACTCCGAACAACATTCGGGTTACTGCATATACATATCTTCACAACCCTAGCGTCACCGAACCTTAAGTGTGTAGACCCTACGGGTTCGGGAGACATGTAGACATGACCGAGACGGCTCTCGGGCAATAACCAACAGCGGGATCTGGATACACATGTTGGCTCCCACCTGCTCCACGATGATCTCATCGGATGAACCACGATGTCGAGGATTCAATTAATCCCGTATACGATTCCCTTTGTCAATCGGTATTTTACTTGCCCGAGATTCGATCATCGGTATCCCAATACCTCGTTCAATCTCGTTACCGTCAAGTTACTTTTCTCGTACGGTAATGCATGATCCCATAATCAAATACTTTGATCACATTGAGCTCATTATGATGATGCATTACCGAGAGGGCCCGGTGATACCTCTCCGTCAAGCGGAGTGATAAATCCCAGTCTCGATCCGTGTCAACCCAACAGACACTTTCGGAGATACCCGTAGTATACCTTTATAGTCACCCAGTTACGTTGTGACGTTTGGCACACCCAAAGCACTCCTACGGTATCCGGGAGTTACAATATCTCATGGTCTAAGGAAAGGATACTTGACATTGGAAAACTCTAGCAAACGAACTATGCGATCTTATGCTATGTTTAGGATTGGGTCTTGTCCATCACATCATTCTCCTAATGATGTGATCTCGTTATCAATGACATCCAATGTCCATAGTCAGGAAACCATGACTATCTGTCGATCAACGAGCTAGTCAACTAGAGGCTCACTAGGGACATATTGTTGTCTGTTATTCACACATGTATTACGATTTCCGGATAACACAATTATAGCACGAATAAGGACAATTATCATGAATAAGGAAATGTAATAATAATGCTTTTATTATTGCCTCTAGGGCATATTTCCAACAGTCTCCCACTTGCACTAGAGTCAATAATCTAGTTACATTGTGATGAATCGAACACCCATAGAGTTCTGGTGCTGATCATGTTTTGCCTTAGGGAGAGGTTTAGTCAACGGATCTGCGACATTCAGATCCGTGTGCACTTTACAAATTTCTATGTCTCAATCTTGAACTTTTTCACGAATGGAGTTGAAGCGACGCTTGATGTGCCTTGTCTTCTTGTGAAACCTGGGCTCCTTGGCAAGTGCAATAGCTCCAGTGTTGTCACAGAAGAGTTTGATTGGCCCCGACGCATTGGGTATGACTCCGAGTTCGGTGATGAACTCCTTCACCCAAATTGCTTCATGTGCTGCCTCCGAGGCTGCCATGTACTCCGCTTCACATGTAGATCCCGCCACGACGCTTTGCTTGCAACTGCACCAGCTTACTGCCCCACCATTCAAAATATACACGTATCCGGTTTGAGACTTAGAGTCATCCAGATCTGTGTCGAAGCTAGCGTCGACGTAACCCTTTACGACGAGCTCTTCGTCACCTCCATAAACGAGAAACATTTCCTTAGTCCTTTTCAGGTACTTCAGGATATTCTTGACCGCTGTCCAGTGTTCGTTGCCGGGATTACTTTGGTACCTTCCTACCAAACTTATGGCAAGGTTTACATCAGGTCTGGTACACAGCATGGCATACATAATAGAACCTATGGCTGAGGCATAGGGGATTACGCTCATCTCTTCTATATCTTCTGTCGTGGTCGGACATTGAGCTGAGCTCAATTTCACACCTTGTAACACAGGTAAGAACCCTTTCTTAGATTGATCCATATTGAACTTCTTCAATGTTTTATCAAGGTATGTGCTTTGTGAAAGACCTATGAGGCGTCTCGATCTATCTCTATAGATCTTGATGCCTAATATATAAGCAGCTTCTCCAAGGTCCTTCATTGAAAAACTCTTATTCAAGTAGGCCTTAATGCTGTCCAAGAGTTCTATATCATTTCCCATCAAAAGTATGTCGTCTACATATAATATGAGAAATGCTACAGAGCTCCCACTCACTTTCTTGTAAACGCAGGCTTCTCCATAAGTCTGTGTAAACCCAAACGCTTTGATCATCTCATCAAAGCGAATGTTTCAACTCCGAGATGCTTGCACCAGCCCATAAACCGAGCGTTGGAGCTTGCACACCTTGTTAGCATTCTTAGGATCGACAAAACCTTCCGGCTGCATCATATACAATTCTTCCTTAAGGAAACCATTAAGGAATGCCGTTTTGACGTCCATTTGCCATATTTCGTAATCGTAGAATGCGGCAATTGCTAACATGATTCGGACGGACTTCAGCTTCGCTACCGGTGAGAAAGTCTCATCATAGTCAATTCCTTGAACTTGTCGATAACCCTTAGCGACAAGCCGAGCTTTATAGATGGTCACATTACCATCCGCGTCTGTCTTCTTCTTAAAGATCCATTTATTTTCTATGGCTCGCCGTTCAACGGGCAAGTCAGTCAAAGTCCATACTTCGTTTTCATACATGGATCCTATCTCGGATTTCATGGCTTCTAGCCATTTGTTGGAATCCGGGCCCGCCATTGCTTCCTCATAGTTCGAAGGTTCACCGTTGTCTAACAACATGATTTCCAAGACAGGGTTGTCGTACCACTCTGGTGCGGAATGTGTCCTTGTGGACCTTTGGATTTCAGTAGGAGCTTAATTGGAAGTATCTTGATCATCATCATTAATTTCCTCTCTAGTCGGTGTAGGTACCTCAGGAACGTTTTCTTGAGTTTCGCCATTTTCCGGTTCAAGAGGTAACACTTCATCAAGTTCTACTTTCCTCCCACTTACTTCTTTCGAGAGAAACTCTTTCTCTAGAAAGGATCCATTCTTGGCAACAAAGATCTTGCCTTCGGATCTGAGGTAGAAGGTATACCCAACAGTTTCTTTAGGGTATCCTATGAAGACGCATTTTTCCGACTTGGGTTCGAGCTTCTCAGGTTGAAGTTTCTTGACATAAGCATCGCATCCCCAAAATTTTAGAAACGACAACATAGGTTTCTTCCCAAACCATAATTCATACGGTGTCGTCTCAACGGATTTAGACGGAGCCCTATTTATAGTGAATGCGGCAGTCTCTAAAGCATAGCCCCAAAAAGATAGCGGTAAATCGGTAAGAGACATCATAGATCGCACCATATCTAATAGAGTGCGATTACGACGTTCGGACACACCATTACGCTGAGGTGTTCCAGGCGGCGTGAGTTGTGAAACTATTCCACATTTTCTTAAGTGTGTGCCAAATTCGTGACTCAAGTATTCTCCTCCACGATCTGATCGTAGATACTTGATCTTTCTATCACGTTGATTTTCAACCTCACTCTGAAATTCCTTGAACCTTTCAAAGGTCTCAGACTTGTGTTTCATTAAGTAGACATACCCATATCTACTCAAGTCATCAGTGAGGGTGAGAACATAACGATAGCCACCGCGAGCCTCAACACTCATTGGACCGCACACATCGGTATGTATGATTTCCAATAAGTTGTTTGCTCGCTCCATTGTTCCTGAGAACGGAGTCTTGGTCATTTTACCCATGAGGCATGGTTCGCACGTGTCAAATGATTCATAATCAAGAGACTCTAAAAGTCCATATGAATGGAGCTTCTTCATGCGTTTGACACCTATGTGACCAAGGCGGCAGTGCCACAAATATGTGGGACTATTGTTATCAACTTTAACTCTTTTGGTATTCACACTATGAATATGTGTATCATCACGTACGAGATTCATTAAGAATAAACCATTAACCATCGGAGCATGACCATAAAACATATCTCTCATATAAATAGAACAACCATTATTCTCGGATTTAAATGAGTAGCCATCTCGAATTAAACGAGATCCAGACACAATGTTCATGCTCAAACTTGGCACTAAATAACAATTATTGAGGTTTAAAACTAATCCCGTAGGTAAATGTAGAGGTAGCGTGCCGACGGCGATCACATCGACCTTGGAACCATTCCCGACGCGCATCGTCACCTCGTCCTTCGCCAGTCTCCGTTTATTCCGCAGCTCCTGCTTTGAGTTACAAATGTGAGCAACTGCACCGGTATCAAATACCCAAGAGCTGCTACGAGTATTGGTACACATCAATTACATGTATATCACATATACCTTTTGTTTTGCCGGCCTTCTTGTCCGCTAAGTATTTGGGGCAGTTCCGCTTCCAGTGACCACTTCCCTTGCAATAAAAACACTCAGTCTCGGGCTTGGGTCCATTCTTTGGCTTCTTCCCAGCAACTTGCTTACCGGGCGCGGCAACTTCCTTGCCGTCCTTCTTGAAGTTCTTTTTACCCTTGCCCTTCTTGAACTTAGTGGTTTTATTCACCATCAACACTTGATGCTCCTTCTTGATTTCTACCTCTGCTGATTTCAGCATAGCATATACCTCAGGAATGGTCTTTACCATCCCCTGCATATTGTAGTTCATCACAAAGCTCTTGTAGCTAGGTGGAAGCGACTGGAGGATTCTGTCAGTGACCGCTTCATCTGGGAGATTAACTTCCAGTTGAGTCAAGCGGTTGTGCAACCCAGACATCTTGAGTATGTGTTCACTGACAGAGCCATTTTCCTCCATCTTACAGCTAAAGAATTTGTCGGAGACTTCATATCTCTCGACCCGGGCATGAGCTTGGAAAACCATTTTCAGCTCTTCGAACATCTCATATGCTCCATGTCTCTCAAAACGCTTTTGGAGCCCCGGCTCTAAGCTGTAAAGCATGCCGCACTGAATGAGGGAGTAATCATCGCAGCGTGACTGCCAAGCATTCATAACGTCTTGTTCTGCAGGGAGAATAGGTGCATCACCCAGCGGTGCTCGTAGGACATAATCTTTCTTGGCAGCTATGAGGATGATCCTTAGGTTCCGGACCCAGTCCGTATAGTTCCTACCATCGTCTTTCAGCTTGGTTTTCTCTAGGAACGCGTTGAAGTTGAGGACTACGTTGGCCATTTGATCTACAAGACATATTGTAAATATTTTAGACTAAGTTCATGATAATAAAGTTCATTTAATCAAATTATTTAATGAACTCCCACTTAGATAGACATCCCTCTTATAGTCATCTAAGTATTACATGATCCGAGTCAACTAGGCCGTGTCCGATCATCACGTGAGACGGACTAGTCAACATCGGTGAACATCTTCATGTTGATCGTATCTTCTATACGACTCATGCTCGACCTTTCGGTCTTCTGTGTTCCGAGGCCATGTCTGTACATGCTAGGCTCGTCAAGTCAACCTAAGTGTTTTGCGTGTGTAAATCTGTCTTACACCCTTTGTATGTGAACGTTAGAATCTATCACACCCGATCATCACGTGGTGCTTCGAAACAACGAACTGTCGCAACGGTGCACAGTTAGGGGGAACACTTTCTTGAAATTATTATGAGGGATCATCTTATTTACTACCGTCGTTCTAAGTAAACAAGATGCAAAACATGATAAACATCACATGCAATCAAATAATAAACATGACATGATATGGCCAATATCACATAGCTCCTTTGATCTCCATCTTGGGGCTCCATGATCATCTTGTCACCGGCTTGACACCATGATCTCCATCATCATGATCTCCATCATCGTGTCTCCATGAAGTTGCTCGCCAACTATTACTTCTACTACTATGGCTAACGCGTTTAGCAATAAAGTAAAGTAATTTACATGGTGTTTCTCAATGACACGCAGGTCATACAAAAATAAAGACAACTCCTATGGCTCCTACCGGTTGTCATACTCATCGACATGCAAGTCGTGATTCCTATTACAATAGCATGAACATCTCATACATCACATATAGATCATTCATCATTCATCACAACTTTGGCCATATCATATCACAAAGCACTTGCTGCAAAAACAAGTTAGACGTCCTCTAATTGTTGTTGCAAGTTTTACGTGGCTGAATTAGGGTTCTAGCAAGAACGTTTTCTTACCTACGTAAAAGCCACAACGTGATTTGTCAACTTCTATTTACCCTTCATAAGGATCCTTTTCATCGAATCCGCTCCAACTAAAGTGGGAGAGACAGACACCCGCCAGCCACCTTATGCAACTAGTGCATGTTAGTCGGTGGAACCGGTCTCACGTAAGCGTACGTGTAAGGTTGGTCCGGGCCGCTTCATCCCACAATACCGCTGAAGCAAGATAACACTAGTAGTGGCAAGAAAAGTTGACAACATCTACGCCCACAACAAATTGTGTTCTACTCGTGCAATAGAGAACTACGCATAGACCTAGCTCATGATGCCACTGTTGGGGAACGTTGCAGAAAATTAAAAATTTTCCTACGGTTTCACCAAGATCCATCTATGAGTTCATCTAGCAACGAGTCATGGGAGAGAGAGATTGCATCTACATACCACTTTGTAGATCGCGAGCGGAAGCGTTCAACGAACGGGGATGAAGTAGTCGTACACACCGTGATCCAAATCACCGGAGATCCTAGCACCGAAAGCACGGCACCTCCGCGTTCAACACACGTACGGTCAGCGTAACGTCTCCTTCTTATTGATCCAGCAAGGCAAAGGAGAGGTTGGGGAAGAAGGCTCCAGCAGCAGCACGACGGCGTGGTGATGGTGGAACTACAGTACTCCGGCAGGGCTTCGCCGTGCTCAACGGAGGAGGAGGAGATGTTGGAGAGGGAGAAGGAGGCGCCAATGACCAGGGGTTCGGCTGCCCCCTCCCTTCCCCCCTTTATATAGAAGTGCCAAGGGGGGGCGCCGGCCCTAGGAGATCCAATCTCCTTGGGGCGGCGGTCAAGGGGAGGTTTCCCTCCCCCCCAAGGCACCTAGGAGGTGCCTTCCCCTTGTGGGACTCCTTCCCTTTGTAACCCTAGGCACATGGGCCTCTTGGGGCTGGTTCCCCTTGGCCCATGTAGGCCAAGGCGCACCCCCTAGAGCCCATGTGGCCCCTCGAGGCAGGTGGCCCCACCCGGTGGACCCCCCCGGGACCCTCCAGTGGTCCCGGTACAATACCGATAACCCCGAAACTTGTCCCGATGGCCAAAACAGCACTTCCTATATATAATTCTTTACCTCCGGACCATTCCGGAACTCCTCGTGACGTCCGGGATCTCATCCGGGACTCCGAACAACATTCGGGTTACTGCATATACATATCTTCACAACCCTAGCGTCACCGAACCTTAAGTCTGTAGACCCTACGGGTTCGGGAGACATGCAGACATGACCGAGACGGCTCTCGGGCAATAACCAATAGCGGGGTCTGGATACCCATGTTGGATCCCACATGCTCCACGATGATCTCATTGGATGAACCATGATGTCGAGGATTCAATTAATCCCGTATACGATTCCCTTTGTCAATCGGTATTTTACTTGCCCGAGATTCGATCGTCGGTATCCCAATACCTCGTTCAATCTCGTTACCGGCAAGTCACTTTTCTCGTACCGTAATGCATGATCCCGTGATCAAACACTTTGATCACATTGAGCTCATTATGATGATGCATTACCGAGAGGGCCCGGTGATACCTCTCCATCAAGCGGAGTGACAAATCCCAGTCTCGATCCGTGTCAACCCAACAGACACTTTCGGAGATACCCGTAGTATACCTTTATAGTCACCCAGTTACGTTGTGACGTTTGGCACACCCAAAGCACTCCTACGGTATCCGGGAGTTACACGATCTCATGGTCTAAGGAAAGGATACTTGACATTGGAAAACTCTAGCAAACGAACTATGCGATCTTATGCTATGTTTAGGATTGGGTCTTGTCCATCACATCATTCTCCTAATGATGTGATCTCGTTATCAATGACATCCAATGTCCATAGTCAGGAAACCTTGACTATCTGTTGATCAACGAGCTAGTCAACTAGAGGCTCACTAGGGACATATTGTTGTCTGTCATTCACACATGTATTACGATTTCCGGATAACACAATTATAGCACGAATAAAGACAATTATCATGAATAAGGAAATATAATAATAATGCTTTTATTATTGCCTCTAGGGCATATTTCCAACAATAAACACATCAGATGCTTAACCTATAAGTCTTCAATACACCAAAATCACTAAGGGGCACTAGATGCACTTACAGCCGCCCCTTCCCCAAGCCAGGAGCCGCCCTGACCTCTTTATAAGGCGAGACCCGGCCCCATCCTCCCTCATCCGCGCCGCTGCCCCTCTCGCATCGCCGCCGCCCCTCTCGCATCGCCGCCGCCGACGACGACTCCGCCGCCTCGCGCTGCACTCGCCATCGTCTCCACCCGTCGCCGTCGATCTCGGGGCCACAGTCCCCGAGTTCGCCGAAGCCGTCGTCGTCGACGAACCCGTCGCCGAACCGCCGAGAATCGCTAGTAAAAACCGCCGAACCGCCCGGTTTTTTTTCGGTTTTTTGTTTTTCTTTAAAACTTGGTCGGTTAGTTATTTAGCGAATGTTCGTTCGTTTAGCTTCTGTAGCGAACAATTTCGTTCGTTAGTCTCTCGTAGCAGAGGTTCGTCCGCTAGATTTTTCTTTTTCTGCTTTATTTTCTACGAGGGACCTATCTGTTAGGTTTATTTTACAAATTAGTCCCTAATCTTTAAACGATCACAACTTTTTACTCATTTGTCCAAATCCAACGAAACCAATGCCCAATTCTTCATTATGAACCCCTCTATCTAGAGAACATATAAAATCAACTTTTTGAAGTTTTAAATTTTGAATTAGATCAGATTCAATTTCAAACTTGTTTTGGCTATAACTTGAGTTTTACCACTCCGATTTATATGATTCTTTTGCAAATCGAAACTCTTGACATGTACTTTTTGTTAAGATCAAACTCACATAAGTTCACTAATGTTAAAAATACGTTTCTGTCTAGAAGCTTTATTTGATGGTTTTTGAAGTTTTCCGAAGTGTTTTCTTCGTACTTTTGGATCTTTTGAGTGATTGCATTTGTATGGTTATACCCGCTTGCTTACGATAGATTGATCGGAGTGTGACGACTAGAACTATCGGGAATTATGAGTGCGAAGAATCTTCATCAATAGTACAAGGCAAGTTCACACTTTGATCATACTCTTCCTATACCAAGTTTTACTTGCATTAGATACACCCCTCAAAGATTGCATGAGTAGGATTGGGCGCATGTGGTTTTGCTATGTAGTTCATGAAGTATGAACCTGTGATCCTTGAAACACCCTGGGAATATTCGTTATGTCATATATTGCTTATCCATGCTAATAGACGGGGATTGGTATGTGAGATTCATGCAAGATGCGAGAGATAAAATAATTAAGGGAAACAGAAGGTGGCTACCTTAATACACATCTGGGTGGATTGGTTGGGGCACCCTGGGGATACCAGTGGCTTGCCCGGGCACCTGGGGAATCCACTGTTGTCCTAGGAGATCCCGGGGTATCTGTCTGATCATCCTATGGATTGCCACCTAGGCTCAAGGGGATCATAAGATTATTCATGCTCAGAAACTTCCATGTGCATCCACAAGCCATTATGGGCTCTGGCATAGTTGAGTAAGTTGTGGGAAACCTTTCCATGATAGGCTAGCAGATGTAGGGGATTGTAGGTGTACCGGCCTATCTATCGGTTAAGGGGACCTCCTCGGAAAGACTGTCTCTCGATCATCTGGTTCTCAAACATCTGGCAGTGCGAGAAATTCAACGGAGTAGATCACGTCTTGTGGGGAAGAGTGCGCAAACCTCTGCAGAGTGTACAAACTAATCATGTTTAGCCAGGTCCCCGGTTATGGATGTTTTGAGTATCTGGTATTTGAATTATTGGTTGATCTCATCACTCTATTTAATGAAATCGTTGGGTTATTAAAGATTTGGTGATTTGGGATTGAGTTTGGGTTACCTTCTCAATATGGGTAATTTAACTTGCTAGTTGAATAAAAAATGTATTGCTTTGTTGTAGGGAAAGATTAGTTTTATGCAAAATTAAACTTAGAGCCTCCACCAGCCAAATATGCATATAGAGATAGATATTCTCTTTATTATTCTATGGTGTGAAATTGCCAGTACATTCAATGTATTGACCTACATGTGTCGGGGGTTGGGTGCGACATATGCCAAGGGATGGCGTATCATGGTGGGAGCGAGTAGAACATCGCCGGTGCCTGGAAACGGGATGAGGCGAAGACATGCACGCCGGCGAATCTTACCCATCTTCAGGGCTCTCCGGGGAGATAACACCCCTACTGCTGCTCTGCGGGGTCTCCGCATGATCACTATGGCAAAGTGTGTACACGGTTGCTCCTTGAGTTGTTTCCTGGAGGTAGGAGAGGCTAGCTCTCTCCTTCCTATATGATCTGGTCTCGTGCTAATGGATTCGAACCCTTTGCATGGGTGCCCTGGGGGGTCTATATAGGCCTACCGCCCAGGGGTACAATGGTAATTTGGCTGGGCGCGGGTCCCAGCCGTCTGTCTCTCACGCCGCCGTCGTCTCCGCCAACTGCCGGGGCCGCCGTCTGGTGGGCCCCGCCGACTGGTCCGGTATGGAGCCGACAGGCCATGTCCGCCGCGGGCAGGTCTTGCCGGCTGTGAATTACTATAGCCGTGCTTCTAATGACGCTGGCTTGGTCATGGGGTCATGGAAACAGTGCCGCCGCCTGACGGGCGATCACTGTCGTCATTCCCCGTCTTGTCTGGTTAATGGCGTGCGGGGCCCGTGGAAGGGGCCAGCCGACTCCTGGGGGCCAACTCCCACCGGGTCCGACTGGTGGCACTCTTGCTGTCTTCTGGACCCCCGCTGACTGGTGGGACCCGCCGTCTCTGGGTCGTACAGACAGGCCATCGTGGGCACAGGGTTCCGCCCCCTGGGGCTGATGTCAAGGCTGGCATGGCAACAGTGTTGCGCCGGACAGAGATCTCCGATGGTACGGTGCACTTTGGCCATGCCTGCCCTTGGTAAGGGGCGGGAGTGGACCTTACTGAGGCCACGCCCCGTCCCGTCCCTCGTTACGAGAGCATGAGGTGGTTGGAGTCGCGGGCCGACTCCCCATAGCCGGCTTCTCTGGAAGCCGCCAGCTAAGAGTCGGCTCTTCTCTAAGTCGCCCCTGGGACTCGGCCGTGAGTGGGTAGTCGGCTGCGCTGCTACCGACTCCCAGAAGATGGCTCTCCGTCCTGGGGTCTTGAGGGGCGCAGCCTGCCCCGATGTCTTGAAAGGTTCTGGGCCTCGGGTTAGCCTACTCGTGGCCCATTACTCTGACAGTAGTCCCCAAAGCTGGTGAGGCGCCGAGGGAGACATGTCGAGGGAGACATGGTGAGGCGTCGTCTTCCTTCGGGCCGACTAGCTGGACCCGGACTCGCAGAAGGTCGTCTTGCCCTCAAAGAGTTTGAAAGTCATAGCGGGGTCCAGGCAACGTGCCTTCTAAGCTTCTGGGTTGCCGTCCGTTGCGGATCCGTCGCATGGCGCCACGTGGCCGGGCCAGTCTCCCCACCCACGCGCGCGACGGGACAGGCCTACAGGCGGGGCCCACCACTACCGCACCTTTACATGCGAACGGATCCGTTGTGGCCGCGTGGGCGGTTGGGTTTCTCGTGCAGTAACTGCTGTAGTAACTTCGTGTGGTAAATCGTGGGGATCATGGAGCTCTGGGCGCAGTTAATCCCACGATCGCCCCCTCGACTTCTCAGCCCATGAGCCTATAAGTAAGCGGGAGGAGGGGAGCGGCAGAGCACGCGCGCCCATCTTCCTTACTCCCTTCCGCTCCCTCTTAGCTTCTTCTTCCTCTCGCCACCACTGCGCTGAACCATGCTACGCCCGCAGCGATGAGCTCTTCTTCCGCCACCGCGCCCCCTGTCGTGCGCTCCAGCGTGTGGGACGGCTCCAAGGTCGATGACGACCACATTGATTTCCTTCGCAAGATGCGGCGCCTCCCCGGCAAGGACCTAGTGCGGGCCCGCGCCGCGCCGGCGGGGGAAGTATCGCCGGCGCCGAAGGAGGGAGAGCGGGTCATATTCCACTCGCACCTCATGCGCGGCCTAGGGCTGCCGGCGAGCAGTTTCTTCCGCTCCTTCTTGGAGTTCCACGGGCTCCAGCCGCACCACCTTACACCGAACATGGTGGTGCTGCTGGCTGCCTTCGCCACCCTGTGCAAAGGCTTCCAAGGCGTTCTCCCCACCATAGAGCTGTGGGGGGAATACTTCCAGTCCAAGCTCGGCACGCACGTCGCCGGCGTGCCAGCCCAGTGCGGTGCATTCATCGTGATGCGGAGAACGGGGACCGACAACCCGTTCCCCACCATTACGCTGATTAAATCGGTGAAGATGTGGCAGCGGTCTTATTTTTACGTGAAGAACGTCGCCCCAGAAGGCGACTGGGTCAACCTGCCGACTTATGAAGCCGGCGCGCCGGCTGGAAGGCTCCCCAGCTGGTCCCACCGGGCCAAGACGCTGACTCCTGCCGGGGCCGCCGTCGTCGCGCGACTCCGACTGCTGACGCAGTCGGAGGGTCTGACGGGGGCCGACCTGCTGGCCGCCTTCGTGGCGCACCGAGTCCTCCCACTCCAAGGCCATCCACATCTGATCTGCCAGATGAGCGGCCACCGGGACCCAAGTCGGATGTGCTCCAAGGACATGCCCCACGCGGAGGTGGCGGACACGGTGAACTACATCGCGAACTGCAGCCTCTCGGCGGATTGGCGGTTCGGCAAGGAGCCGTACTCGCGCGCCAACCCCCGCCTGTTGTAAGTCATTTCTCTTCTTCTTCTTCTGCTTTCTTTTGCAGCCGAATCCGACTTCTAATCTTTTTTAGTCTTTGAATCTGAACCCTCTCGTCCAGCCTTCGGCCGGCACCACGGGACCAGCCTGCCAATTCGTCCCCGACCAAGCGGAGAGCGACATCGACGACCCCGACTTGGGGGCGGCGGCGATGGAGGACGACGCCGAAGGAGGAGGAGGAGGCAGATTCAGGCCTTTGGCCACCTTTGCTGACTGACCTGATGATGACGCCGAGGAGGAAGTCGCCCCGCGCCACCAGCCAAAGGCCGGCCAGCCCAGCGCGAGTTCCTCCGCCGTGTTGGATGGTCAAGGCGGTGCGAGGAAGCGCCGGGCCGGGCCGAGTACGCTTGGCGGCCGGTCGAAGAAGTTCAAGGGGGCGGCCGCCGCGACCAAGCATGAAGAGGCGGTCGTGAAAGCCAACCACTTCTGTAGGGAAGTGAAGAAGCCGCCGCTGGTCTCTGTGTAAGTGCCTCCGCCCTTTGTCTTATTTTCTGTTTGTTGATCTTGTCTAAGTCTTTTTCATGCTTCCCCCCGCTCCAGGGCTCCCCTCACTCTTGAGAGGGTGGCCTCCGCCTCCATCATGGGGTCGGCAGAGACGTCCTCCACTACTCGGCGGATTGACCCCCCCCCCCCTCCCGCCGACCTCCGGGAGGTGACGAAGCGGAACGCGCAGGAGAAGCGCGAAGAGGAAGAAGCCGCCCGCCTGGAGAAGGCGGAGGCCGAGAAGGCGGCCGCCTCTGCCCGGAAAAAGCTGGATGAGGCCGAGGCCGCCGTCGTGGCAAGGCAGTAGGCTGAGGAAGCCGCGCACCGCCAGTCGGCAGTGTTTGTCATCCCGCTGAACTCAGCGCGGCCGCCTCCGGAGTTCACGGCACAGTCGGAGGAAGCCGGCGGCGAGTTCCCGATCATAGAGAGGGGAGGCGGCGATGCCTCCATGCCGGGCACAGTCGTGCCGCCACCACCCCCGCCGCCATCTGGGAGCGCACGTGATAAACAGCTGGCCAGCCCGCCGGTGCCGCCGACTAAGGACGAGGCCGTGGCGAAGCTACTCCTTCAAGTCAGCTCGCCAGCGCTCCGCCGTCTTGAGAAGGCGTCTTCGGCGCCACGCCCTTTGTAGACCGGCGCCGCCAGCTCGACAATTCCAGATGCCGAGGCGACGAGCGGCGCGCCCATTGGGTGGGTGCGAGGAGGCGGCACAGGCCCGCTGAACCAGGCGCTTCTGGACGTCCAGGCAAAGCTGCGAGTTGAGGGCGACGCTATCCAAAGCTGCACCAAGGCGCACCTGGCGTCGCGGGCCGCCATCCGGGTAAGTGTTTTTTTTCTTTGTCTCCGTCTTCTTGTTCTCCTCTATGGGGGCACGCCAGCGCACCCACTGGGTGTAGTCCCCGAGTTCCGGGCCGACTGCTGAGCAGGCGGCTCGGAACTCCATTTGGCGAGTTCCAAGTACTTACTTTGTCTGAAATACTTATCACAGGATTATCACAACCTCCGGGTCACCGCCTTAAACCGCAATGTTGAGGAGCTGGGCAAGCGGACTGCCGACTTGTCGGAGAGCCGGAGTAAGTTCTCTTTCTTCTTCGTGGGGGCGCGCTGGCGCACCCGCGGGCTGTAGTCCCCAAGATTCGGGCCGACTGCTGAGCAGTCGGGCTGGATCTTCCTGGCGACCTTCTTTGTTGATGACTTAACGTCCTCTTTCTTCTTTTCCTTCAGAGGCCAATGCCACTCTTCAGCAGCAGCTGGGCGAAGCCAACTCCGCCTTGCGTGCCAAGGGGGAGGAGTGCAGCAAGCTCGCCGCAGAGTGCGACCTGCTGGCTGCACAGCTGGCGGAGCAGAAGGAGTTGCTTAAGAAGGCGCAGGAGGAGGCGGACGAGAAGGAGACTGCTCTCTTGGCCGAGTTCGCAAGCGAGCGCTCCTCCTGGACTGACAAAGAGGCATTGCTGGCCTCCGGCTTCCACGAGATCGAGGACATCGTCGACGGTAAGCTTCTTTACTTTTCTTCTTTGAGGTGCCGACTATAGGTCGGGCCGACTCCTGGTTTTTTGACTTGCTCTTCCTTCTTTTCGCCTCGGTAGACTTCTTCCCCGGCTACTCGCAAGCCACCAATCAAGCCATCGAGGCTGATCGCGAGAGGCGGAGGGCAGAAGGCACGGAGGTCGCCGCCGATGCCCCGTGGACCCTTGACGAGCAGATTCTGAGCATTGAGGCTCGCCTGTGGCCTGCCCACCGGATGTTGCGCCGGCTTCAATGTGTCGGCGCCCAGGCGATCGCTGCCTTGTGGCCCGACATACAGTCACTGCGCACCCCTAGTCGGACTGCCGACTGGCTGGAGGTCGCAGCTGGCCATCTTGAGGCTTGGAAGGGTTCCTCGGCCCGGGCTGGAGCGCGCCGGGCCTTGGAATTCGTCAAGGCGTGGTATCCGGGGCTGGACCTGGACCGGCTGGCCACGCTCCGGTCAGAGGCCCAGCCGGAGCTGGCACCCGTGGAAGACGCCCTCGTCAAGCATGCCGCGGCGATCGCCGAGTACGCCGACACCAGCGTCTTCGTCCCCGAGCGGGCTGAAGACGGCGAGGAGGCACTGCCGGAGTGGTTTGGGATGAACCCAGACTACAACGAGAACTCGGCGGAGGTGATCGGCACCAGCGTCGAGGAAGATGGCGAGGCGGAGGATGGAGGCGAGATGGAGGCACCAGAAGGCGGAGCGGACGGACAGCCTCAGCTCGACCGCGCCTCCAGCAACGAGCCGCTCCCAACCAAGCCGGCTGCCACCGGAGGTGATCAAGCCGAGACTGCACAGCCGGCCGCCCCAACGTCTGACACCGCCATCTCCTCCGACCCTTCGAACCCGTCTGCCGATTCCTAGGCTGTTGCCTTGTCTTTATTTTATCTGTTTAGTAGTCTTTGAAGAACTTGTTAATTCGCACAATTCCACCCGCGGGGTATATTTTGAACTTCTGCTCGAAGATTCGGCCAAGGGCCTATGTTATGTAAATATTCATCCGAGTTCTATCTTTTCTTGCTCATTGCTCCTTTGGCTTTTTCCTTTGCCGTCTTCCCTTAGTTGCCGTCTTGTCAGCCGGACAGCCGCTCTGCGGACTGCCGCTGGGTCAAATGCTTGGCTACTTTGGGAAGGCAAGTACTTAGCCGTTTTAGAGTTTCTTAGCAAGTTGAATAGAAGGCGGCGAGCCGACTGCTCAAGAGTCGGTTTGCGAAGAGAGGTTGGAAGCCGGCTTAAGCTATGTTTATGCTTTGAGTCCTTAGCCATTTTTCATGTGGGCATCCATTCTTCCTTACTCCTGCCCGCCAGACAGTCGCTCTGTGAGCTGCGGCTTCTGACAGGAGACGGCTTAGGCACCACACACTACTTGTCCGACTGCAGGAAGCATTTCATAGCACAAGGCGGTGAGTCCCCGGGCCGACTAGTCGAACCCGGTGCCAAGCGGCATAACAAAGAGTAGCATATTCGAAGGCATAATTCTTATCATATAGATAACAAAAGGGCAGACCCCGAGCTCGTCTCGGGGGGGCCGAAGTCTTGATACTTAAATACAAAAGGTAGCGTGGTACATACTGCATCAACTGTAAAATCTTCGGAGGAGATTTGCATTCCATGGCCGCTCCGTCTCTTTGCCGGAGTCGTCCCTCTAGCATGCTCGGGGCTTCTGAGCGTCGATCAGGTAGTAGGAGTCGTTGCACAGCACTTTGCTGATGATGAAAGGGCCTTCCCAAGGCGCCGACAGCTTGTGTTGTCCGGCTGTTTGCTGGATCAGTCGGAGCACAAGGTCACCCTCTTGAAAAGATCTCGGCCTGACCTTCCTGTTGTAGTATCGGCACAGGCTCTTCTGGTAGATGCTGGACCGGCTGAGTGCCAACAGCCGGCCCTCTTCCAGCAGATCGACGCCGTCTTGACGTGCTTCTTCTGCTTCCTCCTTGGTGTACATGGTGACTCGCGGGGAGTCGAACTCTATGTTCGTTGGGATGACGGCTTCAGCACCATAGACAAGGAAGAAGGGCGTGAAGCCGATCGACTTGTTTGGAGTCGTGCGCAGACTCCAGAGGACGGCTGGCAACTCGTCAAGCCAACAGCCGGCCGAACGCTCCAGCAGTTCGACCAGTCGAGGCTTGATGCCAGACAGGATGAGGCCGTTTGCTCACTCCACTTGGCCGTTTGACTGTGGATGGGCAACGGACGCTAAGTCCAGTCAGATGCCCTGTGTTGCACAGAAACGGGCCAAGGCACCTTTGGCAAATTTGTGTCATTGTCGGTGATGATGTTGTGTGGTATGCCGTACCGAATTGTGATATCGGAGATGAAAGTCACGGCAGTCGGGCCATTCAACTTCTTGATGGGCTTTGCTTCTATCCACTTGGTGAACTTGTCCACCGCGACCAGTAAGTGAGTTAGGCCGCCTCACGCCGTCTTGAATGGTCCCACCATGTCCAAGCCCCAAACTGCAAAGGGCCAGGCGATGGGGATAGTCTTGAGTGCGGAAGCCGGCTGATGCGGATTGGAGTGGAACTTCTGGCACCCCTTGCATTTTTGGACCAATTCCTTGGCCTCTTCTAGGGCAGTCGGCTAGAAGAAACCGTGTAGAAAGGCTTTGGCGACGAGTGCTCTTGAGGCCACATGGTGGCTGCACTCGCCTTGATGGATGTCTTTGAGAATTGCCTGGCCTTGCTCTGGCTCAACGCAACGCTGGTAGACGCCCGTGACGCTGCGCCTGACCAGCTCTCTGTTGACTATGGTGTAGGCTGCTGCTCGGCGTTGTACTTGCCGAGCTAGGATCTCATCGGTTGGCAGCTCTTTGCTCACCAGGAATTTGAGGATGGGCTGGGCCCATGAGGGTGCTGCTATTTCTTCGACTGCCAGAACTGCGGCTGGGCTGGGAGGCGGCGGGCTGGAATCCGCGGCCTCTTGCTGAATTGATGAAGTCCCCGGGCCGACTGGTGCAGTCCCCGGGCCGAGTTCTGGAGTCTTCGGGCTGGTCGCCGCAGTCCCCGGGCCGGGTTCTGAAGTCCCCGGGTCGGCTTTGACTGCGGCATTTTTGGAGCCATTTGTAAGAATTCTCGTGCCGTCTGCTGGGGCTCTTGAGTCGGATCCGACTTCTTCAGGGGGAGTCGGCACTAAGATGGAGTCTGATTCTGGTGAAGGCTTGACAGATGGCTTGAGGAGGCGCTGAAGGGCGACGCCGGATGGTATTGCTTGGCGGGTCGAGCCGATTCGTGCCAGGGTGTCTGCTTGGTTGTTGTCATTTCTTGGCACGTGAAGGAACTCGCACCCCTCGAAATATACGCTGAGTTGTTGTACGAGGAAATGGTAGCTCGCCATGTTTGCATCCTTGGCGTCCCAGTCGCCAGATGACTACTGGACCACCAAGTCGGAGTCGCTATAACACAGGATCCGGCGAATGCCAAGTTCTTTGGCAAGCCGGAGCCCGTGAATGAGCGCCTCGTATTCAGCGACGTTGTTGGAGGCGGCGAAATGGATTTGCAGCGCATATTTGAGCTGGTCTCCTTTGGGAGAAGTGAGGACAATGCCGGCTCCCAAGCCGGTGCGCATCTTGGAGCCACCGAAATGCATCCGCCAATGGGTGGAGTCGGGCGCTGGCGGCAGGTACTGTGTCTCGGCCCAGTCGACGAGGAAGTCGGCCAATGCTTGCGACTTGATGGCGGTGCGGGGCTGGTAGTAGATGGTGTAGGGGGCCAGCTCTATGGCCCATTTGGCCACTCGGCCAGAAGCATCTCGGCTTCCGATGATCTCGGCTAGTGGGGCTGTGCAGACCATAGTGATTGGATGCTCTTGAATGTAAGGCTTCAACTTCTTGGCGGCAAAGTGCACGCCATAGCACATCTTCTGGTAGTGGGGGTAGTTCTGCTTGGAGGTCGACATCACTTCGCTCAGGTAATATAACGGTCTCTGGACAGGTAGTGCTTTGCCTTCCTCCTTGCGTTCAACTGCAATGATTGTGCTGACTACCCGGCTGGTGGCGGCAATGTACAGGAGCATGGGCTCTTTAGGAGTCGGAGCCGCCAGCACAGGGGGAGTAGTCAACATCTTCTTCAACTGGAGAAAAGCTTCGTCCGCCTTGTGGTTCCACTCGAAAAAAGTGGTCTTCTTCATGAGCTGGTACAAGGAGAGAGCTTTCTCGCCCAGCCGACTAATGAATCGGCTGATGGACGCCAGGCAGCCAGTGAACTTTTGCACGTCCAACAGTCGGCTGGGTACCTCCATCCTCTCAATGGCCTTGATCTTTACAGGGTTGCACTCTATGCCGCATTCATAGAAAAGGAAGCCAAGGAGTTGGCCGGCTGGTACTCTGAAGACGCACTTCTCAGGGTTGAGCTTGATCTGGAATCGGAGCAAGTTCTCAAAGGTCTCCTTGAGGTTCTCCAGTAGTATTCCATGCTTTTCCGTCTTCACCGCCACATCATCCACGTAGACGTGGGCGTTTCTACCAAGTTGCTTGAGGAGGCACTTCTGCATGCAACGCTAAAAGGTGGCGCCGGCATTCCTTAAGCCGAACGTCATGGTCAGGTAGCAGAAGGCTCCAAACGGCGTGATGAAGGTGGTCTTCAGTCTGTCAGCTGGGTTCAGCTTGATCTGGTGATATCCTAAATATGCATCTAAGAAGCTCAATAGCTCGCATCCGGCTGTGGAGTCTATCACCTGATCAATTCTCGGCAGAGCAAACGTGTACTTGGGGCAAGCTTTGTTGAGGCTGGTGTAGTCAATACACATTCGCCACTGCTTGTTCTTCTTCGGCACCAAGACCGGGTTGGCTAGCCATTCTGGAAAGAATACTTCCATAATGAAGCCGGATGCTAGGAGTCGGGCTATCTCTTCTCCAACAACTCTTCTCTTTTCTTCTGACAGGCGGCGCAAGGGCTGCCTGACTGGCTTGGCGTCAGATCGGACATGTAGCTTGTGCTCGGCGAATTCCGTCGGTACACCAGGCATGTCTTTAGGGGACCATGTGAAGATGTCCCGATTCTCACGGAGGAAATCGACGAGCTCGCCTTCCTATTTGCTGTCGAGGTTCGCACCTATGACAGTGTACCTCTCTGGGTGCTCCGGGTCCAAGGGTGTCTTCTTCGTCTCTTTGGCTGGCTTGAACGAACCCTCAGCCTCCGACTCCTTAGGGTTGGGCGACATCTTTGGCCGCTTGTCGGCCATCGCCACAACCCGATCAAGGAGCCGCTTCTCAGCTGCGATCACCAGGGACTTGGCTAGCCGACTGCTTTCAGCCGCACAGGCGGACGACTTTCTGTAGTCGCCGGCTATGGTCAGAATCCCCTTGGAACTCGGCATCTTCATCTTGAGGTAGGCGTAGTGGGGAACCGCCATAAACTTGGAAAAAGCAGGTCGGCCGAGCAAGGCATGGTATGGGATCTCAAGGTCCACCACTTCAAACCAAACTGACTCTCGGCGGAAATGATCTTTGTCTCCAAAGAGGACGTCTATCAGGATCTTGCCGATTGGTGAGCAGGAAAGGCCAGGAACAATGCCATGGAACACAGTCCGACTGTTCTGAAGCTGTCTTTGCTTCATTCCTAACTTCTCCATTGTGTCCTTGTATAGGATGTTGATGCTGCTGCCTTCGTCTATCAGCACTCGCGAGAAGCGAGCGGCTCTTTTATCTGTGGCAAAGGTGGCGTCCAGGACCAGAGCATAGGAGCCTGGACTCGGCATCACCTCTGGGTGATCAGCCCTGCTCCAGCTGATAGGCTTTTTGGACCAGTGCATGAACTCTGGTGTCTCTGATGCGACTGCGTTCACCTCTTGCTATTGCAGCCGCCTGCTGCGTTGATCGTCAGCCATGCTGGTGAACACCACATAGGCCCCATGCTCTTCCGAGTACTCTTCTTGTACTGCGCCGACTGGCCTGACAGCCGGCTGCTGGGGCAGAGGCGGAGGCGACTGCCCAGCAGGCGGGGGAGGCAGGAGGCCGTCTCCCTTGGCGATCCTGGTGAGCTAGTGGCACTTCCGGGTGGTGTGGTTAGACGGCTTCGCGCCGCTATGGAACTTGCAAGGGCCATCAAGAGTTTGCTCGTAGGAGAAAGCCGGCAACTAGTTGGGCTTGCTGCCTTTCTGTCGCTTGGGCGGAGGATGTCCCTTCGGCTGCTGATCGTCGATCATCGCCACCTGCCGGCTACTGGAAGCCAGCTGTGGGGCCTTGCACTTGTGGTCATTCTGCTGCTGCCGCCGACTGGCGTCTCCAGCCGGAGTTCTGGCAGCCTGGGGGGACACTTTGCCAGTCGCACTAACTTGAATCTCTGCCTTCATGGAGGAGTCGGCTGTGGCATACTTGTCTGCTATGATTAGCAGCTCGTCGAGGATTTTTGGCTCATCGCAGAGGAGCTTGTGCTTGAGGAGGGTGCCTTCTTTGAACCCGGCGGTGAAGTACTCGATAGCCTGCACCTCGTGCACGCCCTCGTAGGAGTTCCGAAGCTCGGCCCAGCGCGTGAGGTAGTTGCGAGTTGACTCGCTGGGGCCTTGCACGCACAAGGAAAGCTGGCAAGGCTTGGGAGGTCGCTTGTACGTGCTTGTGAAGTTGCGGACGAAGGCATCGGTGAAGTCGACCCAGCTGTTGATGCTGTGGGGCTTCAGGCTGTTCAACCATGTCCGGGCCGTGCCGTGCCTTGGAGCATGAGTGGAACATACTTCATGTCAACTCGCTTGTTGCAGTTTGCTATACTGACGGCCGTGGAGTAGTCAACCAGCCAGTCTTCCGGCTTCACGAAGACGGTGTACTTGGGTGTATCTCTGGGGAGCGTGAACCCTCTGGGAAAGGGCTCATCTCGGATGCGGGGACCAAAACACGGCGGGCCCAGCTCGTCTTCTCCTTCTAGCGCCAGGGATCGGTGGAGTCGGTCGATCCGGTGGCGTGCGTCGTTTTCTCTGACTCCCTCTCGACGGCCAAGGCGGTCTCCGAGAGTCGGATGTTCAACAGGCGGCGGGGAGACTCGCCTTTCCTTGCGAGGGGGAGGAGGCGGACAGTCGTCCCGCCGTTCCACTGCTCTTGGGCGGCCGTCTTGGTCGCGCTCGATGGTGACGCGAGTCCGACTATGGCTGACAGCCGGATCCTTGTCTTTTCTTCCGCGGACGTCGTCAGTCGGCGTCCGTGACGTCGCGCCGTGGTCTCGGCGGGGAGGCGGGTCGTCATTCTGCCGTCGCGGCGCATCTGTGCGGCAGCAGGCCTCGTTTTGCTCGGCGGCCGCGTCGAGGAGCCGCTAGACGCGCTCCGTCATCAGGCGACACTCTTCGCCCTCGAAATTGTCCAGCTCGCCAGCCGCCGCCTGGCGGCTCGGATGTTCTCCGCAGGCTTGGGGTATACGGGGCGATTTGCCCCGAACAAGTTGGCGATGGCAACGCCGCTGTTGGCGTTCTGGGAACGGGGGTCCCCAGACTTGCCTGCCTGCGGCCTGCGGCGTGGCTCAACGGGGGCCCAGTACGGCCCATCTTCATCAACACAAGACCCAAGACCCTCGCGTGGGGCCAAGCCTCGCGGGGTGGACGACACGGCGCTTCCTCAGGCACGATCTCATCAGGCTGGTTCATGAGGAGGCGGAGAGATCAAGGCGGGGTACCTCGCGAGGTGCCCATGACGCAAGCCATGATGACCAAGAGTGCCAGGCGGGCGCCAGTCCGCGCAGTGTCTCCCTTTCCTCTTTGGTGCAAAGGGGGCAAGCACAGGCGAGAGGATCAAGCAAAGGCATCCATTTCGGTGCAACGAGACCAAGACCAGTCCAACGGTGGGAAGGAGGTCATCGTGGAGCCCAGAACGGCGTCACCACAGGGCCTTTGGCAGGCGAGGACCAACTTTAGTCAGGATAAGTGTACTAGATGTTCCCCTTCGAATTGGCCAATTGTTGGCGCCCTTCCCGCTCAATATTTGGGAAGAGGCCCAAGGCCTTTGCCTATAAATAGGACTAGCCACACCCAGGGTATAGGGGGAGAGAAAACCTAGCAACGGAGAGATCATCGAGCAGTCTAGCAATTGGATCAGAGAGAGAGAGAGAAGGGCGATTGAACTCCTCCTAGCAGTTCATCCCCCAGGCCAAGAACAGACCCTAGCGAGGCTGTTATACCTTGTATTGTTCATCATCACCAGCCCGAGAGGCAATCCACCACACCACACTGGAGTAGGGTATTACACCGCATCGGTGGCCCGAACCAGTATAAACTCTGTGTCTCTTGTGTTGTTCTTTTGGTATTTTAGATCTTTGCAGGACGGAGAGGTAGAGGGCACAATCTCCGCGCGCACCCCAGAGTTCGAACCTCAAGGGTCTGCCGGAACCCGAAATCCGACATTTGGCGCGCCAGGTAGGGGTGCGCCGGAATTTGTCTTCCACCGTTCCGCTCTCCGCCGACCGTCGCGTCCATGTCTGACGCTCGTCGGGCCCGCGCCGAGCGCCGGGCCGTCATCACTTCCCGCGTCGCCCAGACGGCCCCCCTCGGTGGGCATCCTCATCGTTCAACGTCGACCGCCGTCAACGCCGCCACCGACCCGGCAAGGAACGAGCAGCAAGCGCCACCCCAGCATCCGCCTGTGCGACGAGGTGACCGCATCGCTACATCAACACCCCCGGTCGTCGCGGCCCTCCTGGGCGGCTCGCAGGCGCCGCCCACAAGTCGCCACGTCAAGCCGTTTGTCTGCCGGGTCAACGCCGTTTCCATACGGTAGGGGGCTCCCTCCGACCAGGTGGCGCGCGAGGCCGGTCTGACCTTCGGCTCAGAGGACCACCCCGCCAACTTGGTCGGCTCGGGCGCGCTCCCTATGTTGTGCACCCCCACCATCTGCCAGGTAGCTGTCACCAGAACCCTCGTCGATGGTGGCGCGGGCCTCAGCGTGCTCTCGGTCGAGACCTTCAATCTCCTCTGCATACCCCTGGAACGGCTGCAACCCAGTCGGTCTTTCTCGGGCGTTGGGGGCGGGTCATCCAGCTCCTTGGGACAGATCCGGCTCCCAGTAACCTTCGGCACCTACGACAACTTCCGCACGGAGATGGTCGACTTCGACATCGCCCCCATCGCCCTCCCTTACAACGCCATCCTTGGTTACCCAGCGCTGGCCCAGTTCATGGCCGCCACGCACCCGGCGTATAACCTCATGAAGATGCGCGGAAGCAGCGGTGTCCTCACTGTACACGGGGACACCGGGGACGCCCTGCGGGTACTCAAGCTCGCCTTCAAGACGGCGGCATCGGCACAGCCCACCGACGTAGGGACCCCCGAGCCCAAGGGGGCTGCGCCGGCCAAGAAGAAGCAGTTGTTCACCCAGGACAAGGCAGAAACCAAGCAGATACCCGTCGACGAGGACGGGTCCTCCAGTGCCACTTTCACCATAGGCGCCAACCTCGAGCTTGAGCAGGAGGAGGCCCTGATCAGGTTCCTGCGTGCAAATAAGAAGGTATTCGCTTGGGAGCCTGATCAGTTGGCAGGGATCCCCCGGAGCGTCATCGAGCATCACCTCAACGTGTGCCCAAATGTGTGCCCCGTGAAGTAGAAAGCCAGGCGGTAGTCCGCAGAGATGCAGGCCTTCATCGTCCAAGAAACCCGCAAGTTAGAGGCCGCTGGGGTCATTCGTGAGGTCCGATACCCGGATTGGTTGGCCAACCCTGTCGTTGTGCCCAAGAAGGGGGGAAAGGAGCGCATGTGTGTCGACTTTACCAACCTCAACAAGGCATGCCCGCAAGATCCGTTCCCGCTCCCCCGCATCGACCAGATCGTCGATTCCACCGTGGAGCGCGACCTGCTCTGCTTCCTGGACGCCTTCTCTGGGTATCACCAGATGAAGATGGAGGTAGAAGACGTCGAGAAGACCTCCTTCTTAACTCCATGCGGGGTGTACTGTTATACATGCATGCCATTTGGGCTGCGTAACGCAGGGGCGACCTTTCAGCGGCTGATGCACATCACCTTGGGCCCGCAGCTCGGGAAGAATGTCGAAGCCTACGTTGACGACATTGTGGTGAAATCTCGGGAGGCCAAGACCCTGATACAAGACCTGGAGGAGACCTTCGCGAGCCTCGACGCAGTGAACCTGCGGCCCAACCCAGAGAAGTGTGTGTTCGGGGTCCCTTCAGGCAAGCTCTTAGGCTTTCTCGTGTCCCATCGAGGCATCGAGGCTAACCCGGAGAAGGTCAAGGCGGTCGAGGACATGAGCCCGCCGAAAACCATCAGAGAAATGCAGAAGCTCACCGGACGCGTGACCGCGCTAGGGCGCTTCATCTCCAAACCGGGGGAACAAGCACTGCCTTTCTTCCAGCTAATGAAGAAGAAGGGGCCTTTTGAATGGACTGAAGAGGCAGATAAGGCGTTTCAAGATCTCAAGAGGTACCTAACCAGTCCCCCAGTCATGCTGGCTCCGCGCCCGCGAGAGCCCCTGCTGCTCTACCTCGCTGCCACACCCTACTCTGCCAGCGTAGCCCTGGTGGCGGTTAGGAAAGAGCGCCAAATTAGAGTCACATTAGCAGCTCGGGACCAGGCGAAGCAGGAACAAGGAAAGCTCACAGGAGACGTAACCGTGGCTGAGGAAGATTAGCCATCGAAGAGTGCACTCGAAGCAGGAGAGGCCACTCACCTGGACGGTCCACCTCCCGAAGTAATGTCACCTCGCATGGCGCCCTTGCCGTCGGAGGGTGCCACGAACACTGATGCTCTCAGCTTGGTTGAGCATCTAGTCTACTTTGTCAGCACGGTGTTACGGGACGCGAGGGCACGGTACCCTATGCCTCAGAAACTCCTTCTCGCGCTACTGGTCGCCTCGCGCAAGCTGCGTCACTACTTCCAGGGTCAGCCCATCAAGGTCGTCTCGTCATACCCCTTGGAGAGAGTGCTCAGGAGCCCCAACTCGGCCGGAAGGGTCGCCGAGTGGAACATAGAACTGCAGGCATTTCAACTCGAGTTCAGCACGACCAGGGTCATCAAAGGAGCAGCGTTAGCGGATTTCGTGGTGGAATGGACGGAGGCGCCAGGCCTCAAGGACAACGAGGATCGATCCCTCTCCCCAGGGAGTGAGGCGCCGGAAGGCTGGGTCATGTACTTCGATGGGGCGTTCTCGAGGCACGGCACTGGGGCTGGTGCGGTGCTGATATCGCCCACTCAGGACAAACTCTACTACGCCGTACAACTCTATTTCCAGCAAGGTGAGAAGGTCTCCAACAACATAGCGGAATATGAGGGTCTGATAGCGGGGCTGAAGGCCGCAGCAGCTCTAGGGGTGAAGCGCCTCACTGTCAAGAGCGATTCACAACTCCTTGTCAACTTCTCCAACAAGGTGTACGAGCCGAAGGATGAGCCCATGGAAGCTTATCTAGCGGAGGTCCGCAGGATGGAAAAGCAGTTCTGGGGGTTGGAATTGAAGCATGTGCCCCGCGGCACCAATCAGGAAGCCGATGACATCGCCAGACGGGCATCCAGGCGGTTGCCTCAGGAGCCTGGCGTCTTTGAAGAGCGACTCTTCAAGCCCTCGGCCCAGCCATCATTATCAAACACTGCTCAGCCTCGGGAGGAGCACCCCCAGCCGCCTGCCTCAGGAGCCCCGGCCTGCGGCACTGCCTCAGGGGCACGCCTGCTCCTGACTATGGAACCTCGGGAGGAGTGCTGGATCACGGAACTCCGGAGTTATTTAACGCAAGGGGCCCTGTCGGAGAAAGAGGAAGAAGCGGAGCATGTGGCGCATCAAGCTATGGCATACTGCATCAGGGATGGAGAGCTCTATCGGAAGCGGCTGAACAACGTATCCCTGCGCTGCATTTCCAAGGAACAAGGAAAGGAACTGCTGGAGGACATACACGACGGGGACTGTGGGCATCACTCGTCATAACGGACCCTCGTCGGCAAGGCATTCCGCGGTCGGTTCTATTGGCCCACCGCACTCAGCGGCGCTGTCGAACTGGTAAAGGCTTGTGAAGCCTGCCAATTTCACGCCAAACAGATCCATCAGCCGGCGGGAGGCCTGCAGACTATACCCCTTTCGTGGCCATTCGCAGTCTGGGGGCTGGACATTCTGGGCCCGTTCCCTCGGGCGCCAGGGGGCTACCGCTACCTCTACGTCGCCATTGACAAATTCACCAAGTGGGAAGAAGTGGAGGCCGTCCGCACCATCCCCGCGGGTTCCGCGGACAAGTTCATTACGGGCATCGTGAGCCGGTTTGGGGTACCGAACCGCATCATCACAGACAACGGTTCACAGTTCACCATTAACCTCTTCAAAACATATTGTGCTAACCTTGGAACGCAGATATAATACGCTTCGGTGGCGCACCCGCGAAGCAACGACCAGGCCGAACGAGCCAACGCGGAGGTCCTGAGGGGCCTCGAGACCAGGACATTCAAGAAGAAGCTGGAGGCCTACAGCAGAGGTTGGTACGACGAGCTCCAGTCCGTGTTGTGGTCCATCCGCACAACCGCGACCAAGCCGACTGGGGAGACCCCGTTCTTCCTGGTCTATGGAGCCGAAGCAGTCCTCCCTCATGAGGTCAGACATCGCTCCGCGCGGGTCCTAGCGTTCGATGAGGCGCAGCAGGACGCCATGTGGGGGATGGACCTCGTGCTGGGGGAGGAACGCCGCAGAGAAGCCGCGTTGCGAGCGGCGAGCTACCAACAGGCGCTACGACGATACCACTGCCACAACATCTGCCCCAGGACTCTCGAGGTAGGAGACCTCGTGCTCAGGCGGGTCCTCTCCAGGGAGGGACTGCACAAGCTCTCTCCCATGTGGGAGGGCCCGTTCAAGGTTGCTCATGTTTCCAGGCCAGGCTCTGTGCGCTTGGAGACTCAGGAGGGGGAGCCGATCCAGAACGCATGGAATATCCAGCACCTCCGGAGGTTCTACCCCTAAAATGCCCAGAGCCTGTGAAGAAGGCGAACGCCTGTGAAGACCATCCCTTTTTGGAAAAGGCCCAGAGCCTGTGAAGAAGGGGAACGCCTGTGAAGACCATCCCTTTTTGGAAAAGGCCCAGAGCCTGTGAAGAAGGCGAACGCCTGTGAAGACCATCCCTTTTTGGAAAAGGCCCAGAGCCTGTGAAGAAGGTGAACGCCTGCGAAGACCATCCCTTTTTGGAAAAGGCCCAGAGCCTGTGAAGAAGGCGAACGCCTGTGAAGACTATCCCTTTTTGGAAAAGGCCCAGAGCCTGTGAAGAAGGCGAACGCCTGTGAAGCCGCCGCGTTTCGGAAAAGGCCCGGAGCCTGTGAAGAGGGCAAGCGCCTGTGAAGCTCATTTCCCCTAAGAAGAAAGGCCCGGAGCCTGTGAAGAAGGCCAACGCCTGTGAAGCTCGCCGCCCGTGACACTCTCACGTAATAATGAGTGGGGTTGTACACGCCCCGGAGTCTCAGGAGCGCCGGCCTCAGGCCCTGGGGCTCCCTCCCACGCCCAGTGGCAGCACTTAGCTCCGCGCTAGTGAGAAGATGTCGAAGACTAGATTAGGTGCCGGACGCGGCTTTTTCATTTGCTTTCCGCAGTTGGCTTGTTTGTTCATATTTGAAGTCTTATCGAAACTATCCCCGTCGTTGATTTGTGGTTTGTCGATTTCTGCTCCTCGTTTTGATTCCTCTTGCAAAAGGCCTCGCGAGGGAGGGCAGCCAATTGCCCTCGCAAGGGTTCCTATTCTAATCGTTCTAAGGTTTCACGACCCGGGTCCATTGCGGGAGCACCCCTCCAGTCCGTGCCCCTCGGGCACCGCGACTCACACACAGGGCCTGGGTCGGTCGCCCCCACGGCTGGGGCCGGGAACTATTTATGTGCAGACACACAGCTGAGAAGCGCGAAAGCTAAATCAAGGTAATCGTTAACAGCAGTAACCCCCAACACGCCCCCGCGGGGCTCCATGCAGCTGTTCTCTTTTACGCAGGAAACAAAAGGAAAAGAAAGGACAAGCCCGGCGCGGCCCGCCTCACTACGGCCAGCAGCGGCGACTCAGGACGCCTCCAGGGCTCAGGCGGACTCCCTCTCGCGCTTCACCGGGATGCGGCGACGGGCAGATGAGTCGCCGCCTCCCAAGCAAGCTCGACGGCGTGGGGGGCTGACTGCGGCCACCGCTGGAGGAGTCGCCGGAAGAAGAGTTGGTGAAGCTTGGGGAGCTTCGGGTACCGCCATCCGCGCGGGCGCTGTCTCCCCCATCGTCGTCGGGGCAGGGCCCCCGGCCGCGGTCGTCGTCCTCGGGGCAACACCCCGCGCGGCGACCATCTTCCCCAAACACCCTCACATAGAGGGTGGCATCGCCGTCAAACCTGAAGTGCAGGGTGCACCTATGCTCCAAGCCACGAGCACGGGTGAATGCTTGCCACCCACGCGTCAAGGCCAAGCTCCCGGTGGCGGAGACCTCCAGCGCAGCCCACGAGGCCCGGCTGCAGCAGCCGTCCGCCTGAAGCCAGAGGCCTCCCGGGGCACCCGCAGGGAGCTCACCAAGGAGGAAACGAGGGAAAAGGAGCCGGGCGCTAGCCGGCTCCGCCGCCCAAACGACGAACTCCGGCAGCACCTACACAGCGCGAAAGCGCGGCCTGGGGGAGCGCGCAACCCAGGCGCGTCCCCCGGCCGCAGCGGCTCGCCCGCCAACACGCTGGGAGCCGTCTCCATGACCACTGAACGCTGTCGGGGCGGCTACGGGATGCTTCCAAGGGCGCCCTCGACCGCGCTTGGGCGGAGGAGAGGCAGGCTCAACCTGGTGGGCCTTCCCCTTTTCCACAGCCGAGAGCCGCCTCGATGGAGCCATGGAGGAGAAGGAAAAAGCAAGGAGAGATGGACTGGAAGGGCACGCGCGATCCCGTACTTATAGCCGGCGGAGGCCAACCGTCGACCTCCATGATCCCACGCAATCATGACACGATCTGCATGCAGGGACTTGTCCAATCCGTGCGGTCACCGAGGCGTCGTGGGGAAGCGGAGACGCCCACGTCCAATCAACCGCCATGCGGCGCACAAGGCCGCAGGCTGTTAGGGCCTGCGGCGCTTCGCCCTTGCCCTTTCGCCTCTCAGCGCGGCCAAGTCCATGCGCGCCTTGGGCTCGGGGGCTACTGTCGGCGTTCTGGGAACGGGGGTCCCCAGACTTGCCTGCATGCGGCCTGCAGTGTGGCTCAAAGGGGGCCCAGCACGGCCCATCTTCATCAACACAAGAGCCAAGACCCTCGCGAGGGGCCAAGCTTCGCGGGGCGGAGGACACGGTGCTTCCTCATGCACGGCCTCATCAGGCTGGTTCACGAGGAGGCGGAGAGATCAAGGCGGGGTACCTCGCGAGGTGCCCATGACGCAAGCCATGACGACCAAGGGTGCCAGGCGGGCGCCAGTCCGCGCAGTGTCTCCCTTTCCTCTTTGGTGCAAAGGTGGCAAGCGCAGGCAAGAGGATCAAGCAAAGGCATCCATTTCGGTGCAACAAGACCAAGACCAGTCCAACGGTGGGAAGGAGGTCATCATGGAGCCCAGAACGGTGTCACCAAAGGGCCTTTGGCAGGCGAGGACCAACTTTAGTCAGGATAAGTGTACTAGATGTTCCCCTTCAAATTGGCCAATTGTTGGCGCCCTTCCCGCTCAATATTTGGGAAGAGGCCCAAGGCCTTTGCCTATAAATAGGACTAGCCACCCCCAGGGTAGAGGGGGAGAGAAAACCTAGCAACGGAGAGATCATCGAGCAGTCTAGCAATTGGATCAGAGAAAGAGAGAGAGAGAGAGAGAGAGAGAGAGAGAGAGAGAGAGAGAGAGAGAGAGAGAGAGAGAGAGAGAGAGAGAAGGGCGATTGAACTCCTCCTAGCAGTTCATCCCCAGGCCAAGAACAGACCCTCGCGAGGCTATTCTACCTTGTAGTGTTCATCATCACCAGCCCGAGAGGCAATCCACCACACCACACTGGAGTAGGGTATTACACCGCATCGGTGGCCCGAACCAGTATAAACTTTGTGTCTCTTGTGTTGTTCTTTTGGTAGTTTAGATCTTTGCGAGACGGAGAGGTAGAGGGCACAATCTCCGCGCGCACCCTAGAGTTCGAACCTCAAGGGTCTGCCGGAACCCAAAATCCGACAGCCGCGCTGCTGGACCGCGCTGAGGCGGCTAGGCCCAGCCGGAGCCGGCGAGCCGCCCATAGCGCGATCCATCTCACGCTGGTAGGCCTCTGACAGGCGCCTCATGCTGGCCAGCTTCTTCGCGCCTTCAACGAGCTGGAGGCGGCGTGCCTCCAGCGTCTCGGCGTCGGCGTCTTCGGGAATGGGCGCGGTTAGGTCTTCTAGCGCCGTGTCGAGCGGTTCATGAGCTCCTCCGCCAGAATGCTCGCCATGATCGATGACGAGCACCTCTGTGACGGTGCTTCCGCCGCTCTCCGCGCGAGGGAGCGGCTCGTCGTAGACCACCATGTTGGTGGGAAACGTATCGAGCGACGCAGTATCGGAGTTGACCAACATCGGGTCGGTGGAGCCTACGGATTCCAAGTCCACGGCAGGCTCGCCGGCGACGTGGAGTTGGTCAAGGAGGTCCGCGAGGAGGCTCTCGGGGCCGCCCGTGCCTGCGTCGGATGCAGGCTCGTTGGAGAGGCGGACCTCGCCGACAAGTTCGGCGAGGCAGCTGGCTGCGCAGGCGATCTCGGCGCCGTGCAGCGCGTCGGCGCAGACTCCGTCTGGCGTGCCGGGCTGGCTGCGCTCGCCAGGGAGGAAAAGGGTTCCCGTCCAAAGCAGGTCTCCGGACGACGGTGCACCTCGCCCCACGGTGGGCGCCAAAGGTCGGGGGTTGGGAGCGACATATGCCAAGGGATGGCTTATCATGGTGGGAGCGAGTAGAACATCGTCGGTGCCTGGAAACGGGATGAGGCAAAGACATGCACGCCGGCGAATCTTACCCACCTTCAGGGCTCTCCAGGGAGATAACACCCCTACTACTGCTCTGCGGGGTCTCCGCATGATCACTATGGCAAAGTGTGTACACGGTTGCTCCTTGAGCTGTTTCCTGGAGGTAGGAGAAGGCAAGGCTAGCTCTCTCCTTCCTATATGATCTGGTCTAGTGCTAATGGATTCGAACCCTTTGCATGGGTGCCTTGGGGGGTTTATATAGGCTTACCCCCCAGGGGTACAATGGTAATCCGGCTGGGCGCGGGTCCCAGCCGTCTGTCTCTCAGGCCGCCGTCTGGTGGGCCCCGCCGACTGGTCCGGTATGGAGCCGACAGGCCATGTACGCCGCGGGCGGGTCTTGCCGGCTGCGGATTACTATAGCCATGCTTCTAATGACGCTGGCTTGGTAGTGGGGTCATGGCAACAGTGTCGCCGCCTGACGGGCGATCACTGTCGCCATTCCCCGTCTTGTCTGGTTAATGGCGTGCGGGGCCCGTGGGAGGGGCCAGCCGACTCCTGGGGGCCGACTCCCACCGGGTCCGACTGGTGGCACTCTTGCCGTCTTCTGGACCCCCGCTGACTGGTGGGACCCGCCGTCTCTGGGTCATACAGACAGGCCATCGTGGGCACAGGGTTCCGCCTGCTGGGGCTGATGTCAAGGCTGGCATGGCAGTGCTGCGCCGGACGGAGATCTCCGATGGTACGGCGCACTGTGGCCATGCCTGCCCTTGGTAAGGGGCGGGAGTGGACCTTACTAAGGCCACGCCCCGTCCCGTCCCTTCTTACGAGAGCATGAGGTGGTTGGAGTCGTGAGCCGACTCCCCATAGCCGGCTTCTCTTGAAGCCGCCAGCTAAGAGTCGGCTCTTCTCAAAGTCGCCCCTGGGACTCGGCCGTGAGTGGGTAGTCGGCTGCGCTGCTGCCGACTCTCAGAAGACGGCTCTCCGTCCTGGGGTCTTGAGGGGCGCAGCCTGCCCCAATGTCTTGAAAGGTTCTGGGCCTCGGGTTAGCCTACCTGTGGCCCATTACTCCGACAACATGGCTGCAACGTCTCATGATGTTGGAATCTTACGACGAGTAAGTGATACGTTAGGGTTATGATGTCTACACTCAACATTGTCGTTGGTGTTGTTGGGACTCCACAGCTTTGTTGTTTCTCCCGCTATATGGATTGAGGTAATAGTATTTACATTACTTTATACATGTGATTTACCTCTGTTATAAATCCTCGAGTACTGTGTGTGTCAGCATACCGATCCAGGGATGACACTTAAGCACGGAGACTTCGATCCATTCGGGTCGGGTCGCTACAACTACTATGCATGCCCCTAGGGGGTAGATTGGTAGGGAAAGACCATCGCTCTTCCTCGACCGCCACTCATAAGGAAGACAATCAATAATAAATCATGCTCCAACTTCTTAGCATAACTAGAGACTATATGTGCGTGCTTCGGGAATCACAAACCTTAACACCAATATTCTTACTAAACCACAATCATTCACTAGAACCTCCCACATGTTACCATCTTAATATCGCAAAACTATTGCAAGGAATCAAACTCATCATATTCGGTGGTCTACATGAAAGTTTTCATTATATCCTTCTTGAGTACCTATCATATTAGGACCAATTTCATAACTCGTGCATATTGCCATTAGTTTTATAAGACTCTCAAAATGATATAAGTGAAGCATGAGAGTGCAAATATTTCTTGAAAATATAACCACTATCGTGCTCTAAAAAATATAATGGGGCACTAGAGCAACTGCCTAGCTCAAAAGATATAAGTGAAGTATAAAGAGTATTATAACAAATCATGAATAAATGTGTGTCCCTCTCAAAAGGTGTGTCCATAAAAGATGATCGTGGCAAACTAAAAAGCAAATAAATCAAAGACTCATATAATACACGACGCTCCAAGAAAAACTCATATCATGTGATGAATAAAAATATAGCTCCAAGTAATTTACCGATGGTTGGTAGACAAAAGAGGCGATGCCTTCCAAGGCATTCCCAATCTTAGACGCTTGGGTCTCCTTGAATATTACCTTGGGGTACCTTAGGAACCCCCAATCTTAGGCTCTTTCCACTCTAAATTCCTGCACCCATCGTGATCTCACTCAAAACTTGAAAACTTCTCCACACAAAAATCAACAGAAACCTTTGTGAGATCCGTTATCCATCACTATACTTCTATAAGTCTAAAGTTTTTGAAAAATTAGTACAACGTGGGAAGTTTGTATATCAATCATGTGAAAAAAATTCAGATCAAAAAACACATTGTAGTGAATTTAAATAATTCTTCCGTTGGGCGCGAAAGTTTTTTGTTTTTCCACAGAATCGAGTCAACTATCAACCAAATCATCCCAAAGGCTTTACTTGGCACAAACACTAATTGAACCACAAAAACACAACTATAAAAGTAGCATAATTGTGTGCACACAAAAAACGGAATGATAACTATTGGGTTGTCTCCCAACAAGCTCTGTCTTTATAGCCATTTAGGTACGCTTGAAATTTTGTTGATGCTCACAAGAAAGATAATAATTGAAACACAAAGAGTGCATCATGTAGCATGTGAAAACACATTTAAGTCTAACATAATTCCTATGCATAGGCATTTTACAGGCAAACAAATTCTCAAGACAAGAAACATCTAGCATATGCATGGGAGAAGAATAAAAGATTTGACAATCTCAACATAACGAGAGGTAATTTAGTAACATGAAAATTTTTACAACCAGATTTTCCTCTCTCATAATAATTACATATAGGACCATAATCAAATTCAACAATATAGTTATCACATAACATATTCTCTAGATGATCCACACACATGCAAAGTTGACTGTAACGCCCTCGATGCAGCTATATCTCCCACGTGTCGAGGCACGACTTAGAGGCATAACCGCATTGAAAGTAATGTCGCAAGTGAGGTAATCTTCACACAATCCATGTAATAAATAAGGGGAAAGATACATAGTTGGCTTACAGTCGCCACTTCACACAAGTACATAAATAAACATCCATCATTCGAATTACACTCAAGGTCCGACTACGGTACCAAAATGAAAGAAGACTACCCCAAAAGCTACATAGATCCCCAGACCACCCCAACTGGGCTCCACTACTGATCATCTGGAAAAGACACATAGTAACGGCCACGTTCCTCGTCGAACTCCCAAGTGAGCTCGGACGCGTCATCTGCACTGACATCGTTGGTACCTGCAACTGTTGTGATAATATCTGTGAGTCACGGGGACTCAGCAATCTCACACCCGCGAGATCAAGACTATTTAAGCTTATAGGTAGGAAAGGGTAGTGAGGTGGAGCTGCAGCAAGCGACTAGCATATATGGGGGCTGCAACGCAAAAGAGGGCGAGAAGAGAAGGCAAAGCACGATCGTGAAGCTAGAACTGATCAAGAAGTGATCCTGAAACGACCTACGTCAAACATAACTCCAACACCGTGTTCACTTCCCGGACCCCGCCGAGAAGAGACCATCACGGTTACACACGCGGTTGATGTGTTTTAATTAAGGTCAACTTCGGGTTTTCTACAACCGGACATCAACAAATTCCCATCTGCCTCATAACCGCGGGCACGGCTTTTGAAAGATAATACCCTGCAGGGGTGTCCCAACTTAGCCCATTATAAGCTCTCACGGTCAACGAAGGATATTCCTTCTACCGGGAAGACCCGATCAGCCTCGGAATCCCGGACTACAAGACATCTCGGCAGTAAAAAAACAAGTCCAGCAAAGCCGCCCGATTGTGCCGACAAATCCTGATAGGAGCTGCACATATCTCGGTCTCAGGGCACATCCGGATGAACACTACGTACGGCAACCGAAGATACCCCAAGTTGCCTCAGGGCGGCACCGCAAGTGGCTCTAGTTTGCACCAGTAATCGAAGGAGAACTGGCCCGGGGGGGTTAAAATAAAGATGACCCTTGAGTCTGCAGAACCCAAGGGAAAAAGGCTTAGGTGGCAAATGGTAAAAACCAATGTTGGGCCTTGCTGGAAAAGTCTTATCCAAAGCGAACTGTCAAGGGGGTCCCATAAAACACCCAACCGTGTAAGGAACGCTAAATCCGGGAACATAACACCGGTATGACGGAAACTAGGGTGGCAAGAGTGGAACAAAACACCAGGCAAAAGGCCGAGCCTTCCACCCTTAACCAAGTATATAGATGCATTAATTAAATAAGAGGTATTGTGATATCCCCACAAGTAAACATGTTCCAACAAGGAACAACAAGATCCTGTTCCGACAAGGATCAAACTTCATCTTCACCTGCAACTAGCAACGCTATAATAGGGGCTGAGCAAAGCAGTAACATAGGCAAACAACGGTTTGCTAGGACATGGATGGTTAGGGGCTGACATGACAATATAGGAGGCATGATATAGCAAGTGGTAGGTATCGCAGCATGGGCATAGCAAAAGAGCGAGCAATCTAGCAAGCAAAGATAGAAGTGATTTCGAGGGTATGGTCATCTTGCCTGCAAGAGTCTCAGAATTGTCGAAAGCTTGGTCCTCGTAAGCGTTCTCAACGGAATCCTCGGTCACGTACTCGTCTCCCGGCTCTACCCAAGACAAGAGAACAAGCAAAGGAACCAATATCAACCACGATGCAATGCACAAGCAATATGATGCAAAACATGGCAATGATATGCGAGAGGTGATATGCTATGCGTATGCATGCTTCGGAAGGACAAGGATGAACAAGGCATAATCTTGGCAAACCAAGCATGCCACTGGATAGGTGAGGTGATTTCGGTTGAAATCGTTATAAAGAACACCGGAATCGGATGCACGGTTTGCAAATGACGAGCAATACAAGAATGACACGAAACTGCCATAAACAGCATGATGCTACTTAGCAAGCAACAAATAATTAAGCTACTGCACCCAAATATGGCAACAAAGCATATAACAGTAATCTACACAAGATGCTCGACAAAAGATGAACACAGAGCTACGGCTAAATCACATCACAACAGATTCAAACAAGCATGGCAAAAGTGCAAAAGATAACAGGTTCTCAGACTTAGTGAAAATATCAACATAGCAGAAACTAACCTCAGGATGACATGTTCAGAGCAATGAAACAACATGCTACAGGATCAGGACATAGCAAAGTAAGGCATGGCATGAATCTATTCAAAGCACTTGACAAAAGTCCCTAACTGACCATAAGCCAAAAGGATCAGAAAATATGATTACACCCATGTCAAATAAGCAAGTTTCGTTACAGGTTTCAGACTTAGCAGAAAACTGGACATGGCAAAATCAGATAACGACTAGGCATGTTCGTGAGCTCGATGCAGTCACTACAGAGCATTGCATGATAGACTAAGCATACATACATCAAGAAGACATGTCATAGTAACTAGGCATGGAAAGAATAACATCATATCATGCAAGGATCAACTACACCAAGCTTGGCAAAATCGAATAACATGTAAACAATCTGCCAGCAACATTTTGTAGCAAAAGTAGAGCTCGATTGACTCAAGCTATGGCACTCCATAATTGCAAACAAAGGCATGGATGGTAGAGCAAATACTCAAGTTCAAAACTCCCTTACTGATCATGCTCAAAATATGCATGGATCTCTCGGAAACAACATGAATACATGGCATGAAAATAACAGCAGTCAGGGACAGTGAAATCACTAAGTCTCTGAAATCAGCAACATCAAGTGACCTAGTTTGCATGCTTGTGCTAGTCACCACAAGTATCACAAAAATACATGGCTAAATTCTATGGAAAGGTAACATGGCATATTACAAAACTCATGTAGGACACAACTTCATAGGAGGTACACATCAATCATGGCAAAAATGATAAAAGTGCATGTTCAGATAAGATCCAGCCACTAACATCAACTAGCCCTCTTCTAACAGCATTTCGGGCATCAAGATGACCTCAAATGAAAATTATTCGATGTAAAGAAATGATGTACCCTTCGGGGCGAACAATCTGACATATTATACGCGCGAAACGGAGCAACGGATGCAAAGTTATGGCATGTCGAACATGTGACGATAAGGTAAAAATCTTGGGACTTTGACAAAATTCGGGGAGGGGAAAAGTCAACCCGCTGGATCCGGATCTGGGCTCCGGCGGGCCGAGGCGGCGGCGCGAACTCACCGGAGTCGCGGGGCGGTGCGGTGGCGGTGGGAGCGGCGGCGTCCGGCGCGGGAGCACGCGGGAGACGGCGGCGCCGGGAACCGGCGGGCACGGCGGCGCGCGGGTGGCGGCGGGCGGCGCGGGCGGAGCAGCGGGACGGCGGCGAGGGGCGGCGCCGGCGCGGGGTCGTGGCTGGCGGGCGGCGCGGAGCGGGCCGGTGCGGGAGGCGACGGGCGGCGGCTCGGGCTCGGGGGGGCCCCGCCTGGGCCCCGGCGGGCCGGCGCGGCTCGGTGCGGCGATGTGGGCGCGGCTGCCACGTGGCGGCGCGCGGTTCGCCCGGCGGCGCGGGCGGACCTGTCCGTCCGTCCGGTTTTTGTCCGGCGGCGGCGGGAGGGAAAATGGCTAGGGTTAGGGTGGTTTTTGCCCGTGATTTGAGGAGGGGGAGGCCTTTTTATAGATAGGAGGAGCTAGGAGGCTCCAAATGGAGAGCGGTTTTCGGCCACGCGATCGTGATCGAACGGCGGAGGACATGGGATTGTCTTAGATGGGTTATTGGGCTGTTTTGAAGGGGTGTTGGGCTGCAACACACACAAGGCCTTCACGGTTACCCGGTTAACCGTTGGAGTACCAAACGAACTCCGATTGACCCGAAACTTAACAGGCGGTCTACCGGTGCTATACCAGGGCCGCTTGGCAAACCTCGGTCCAATCCAAGAATGTTTAATACCCGCTCATGAAGAAATGTAAAAGGGGAAGCCGGGGAACAAAGGAGCGCCGGATTGCAAAACGGACAACGGGGAAAATGCTCGGATTAAAGAGACGAACACGTATGCGAATGCGATGCACATGATGACATGATATGAAATGCATGACATGACCAAAATGCAAAACGAAGAGAACCCAACCACGGAGGAAATATCATAACACATAGCCGGAAATGGCAAGAGTTGGATTACAAATATGGCAAGCTACATCTGGGGCGTTACAACACACCACCACTACGAGAGGATCTCGTCCCGAGATCTAGGACTGAAAGAACTCCGGATACTCGGAACGTAGGTGGTCTTCATGCTCCCAGGTGGCTTCTCGGTCTGAATGATGTGACCATTTCACTTTGAGGAATTTGATTGACTTGTTGCGAGTCTTGCGCTCAGTTGTCTCAAGAATAGCAACGGGGTGCTCATGATAGGACAAATCTTCTTGAAGATAAATCTCTTCGAAGTTGATGGTGCGCTCAGGCGTCTTGAAGCACTTGCAAAGCTGTGACACGTGGAAGACATCGTGCACATTTGCAAAGTTGGAGGGAAGCTCAAGTTGATAGGCGAGATCGCCTCGTTTCCCGATGATCTTGAAGGGGCCCACGTATCGCGGAGCAAGTTTCCCCTCGATACCGAAGCGACGAGTCCCTTTCATTGGAGAGACGTGAAGGTAGACATGGTCTCCGATCTCGAATGCCACATCTCGGTGTTTGCTATCGTAATAGCTCTTCTGGCGCGACTGCGCAGCTTTGAGGTTCTCACGAATGACCTTGCACATAGCCTCAGCCTCTGAGATCAAATCATTGCCGAGCAATTGGCGTTCACCGGTTTCAGACCAGTTGAGAGGAGTACGACACTTTCTGCCATAGAGAATCTCGAATGGGGCTTTGCCCGAGCTGGCTTGAAAACTGTTGTTGTAAGAGAATTCAGCGTAAGGAAGACAATCATGCCCCTTCATGCCGAAAGAGATAACACAAGCTTTGAGCATGTCTTCAAGAATTTGGTTGACACGCTCGACTTGTCCACTAGTCTAAGGGTGGAAAGCTGTGCTGAAACGAATATTGGTGCCCATGGCCGTCTGAAAAGAATCTCAAAACTTGGAGGTAAAGATGCTGCCACGGTCTGAAGAAATCAATTGTGGAATGCCGTGCAAGGAGACAATTCTGGAGGTGTAGAGCTCTGCCAGCTGCGCTGCTGTGATAGACTCTTTGATAGGAAGAAAATGAGCTACTTTGGTGAGCTTGTTGATGACGACGAAAATAGCATCATTTCCACGCTTGGACTTAGGAAAACCAGTCACGAAGTCCATTTCGATATGATCAAACTTCCATTCTGGAATAGCAGGAGGTTGGAGAAGTCCAGCTGGTCGATGGTGTTCTGCTTTCACCCTTCTGCAGACATCACACTCATTCACGAATTGAGCAATCTCTTGCTTCATTCGAGTCCACCAATACGACTGCTTGAGGTCATGGTACATCTTCGTACTTCCAGGATGAATTGACAGAAGAGAGTTGTGCGCTTCGTTCATAATGACTTTACGAAGATCACCCTTTGGAACCACGATCCGGTCCTCGAAGAAAAGAGTATCTCTGTCATCAACTCGATAGCACTTGTATTTGGGGATGCTCTTTTCAATACCACGTTTCACCTTCTTCACCATGGTATCCAACAGTTGTGCCTCACGAATCTGATCTTCCAAAGTAGGAGAGACGATGAGGTTGGCAAGCAAACCTTGAGGGACAACTTGGAGATTCAACTTGCGGAAAGCCTCACAGAGATCCGGTTGAAAGGGCTTGAGGATTAAGCTATTGCAGTAAGCCTTTCTGCTCAAAGCGTCTGCAACCACATTAGCCTTGCCTGGAGTATATTCAATACTCGGATTATACTCTTGAATCATTTCGACCCATCGAGTTTGCCTGAGGTTGAGGTGAGGCTGAGTGAAGATGTACTTGAGACTCTTGTGATCGGTGAAAATGTCCAATTTTCTTCCCAACAGGAGATGTCTCCATGTTATCAGTGCGTGGACAACTGCCGCCAACTCAAGATCGTGAGTGGGGTAGTTCCTTTCGTTGGGCTTCAACTGGCGAGAGGTATAGGCAACAACCTTCTTCTCTTGCATTAAGACGGCACCGAGACCCTGAAGAGAAGCATCACAGAATACTTCATAAGCCTTGGATTCGTCAGGAGGAGTCAGAACTGGAGCAGTGACGAGTTTCTCTTTGAGAGTGTTGAAAGCAACGTCACACTCAGGAGACCAGACATACTTCACATGCTTCTGGAGGAGGTTGGAAAGAGGCTTTGCAATCTTTGAGAAATTCTCAACGAATCTTCGGCAATAGCTTGCAAGTCCAAGAAAACTGCGAAGCTGCTTGACATTCTGAGGCGGTTCCCAATTCAAAACTACAGACACCCTCTCAGTATTAATAGCAATGCCCTTGGCAGAGATGATATGGCCAAGATAAAGAACTTCATCAAGCCAGAATTCACATTTGGAGAACTTCGCATATGATTGATACTCTCTGAGCTTGTCGAGCACCAATCGCAAATGTTTGACATGATCCCTCTTATTCTTGGAGAAGACCAAAATATCATCGAGATAGACCAAGACAAATTCGTTGATGTAGGGGTTGAAGATGAAATTCATCAAGCGAGTGAAATACGGAGGAGCATTGACGAGGCCGAAAGACATGACAGTATATTCATAAGAACCAAAGCTTGTTCTGAATGCTGTCTTGGGAATATCTTCTTCACGAATGCGAATCTGATGATATCCCATACGGAGGTCAAGCTTGGAGAACACTTCAGCACCTTTAAGTTGCTCAAAAAGCTCATTGATGTTGGGAAGTGGGTACTTGTTCTTGATAGTCTTCTTGTTCAATGGACGGTAATCGACGCAAAGTCGGTCCGTGCCATCCTTCTTCTTGACAAAAAGAACACCACAACCCCAAGGAGAAGAACTCGTCTGATCAGACCCAGACGCTCTTGTTCATCGAGTTGTTTCTTCAATTCCTTCAACTCATCTGGTCCAAGCTTGTAAGGACACTTGCAAACGGGTTCCGTGCCAGGCTCAAGATCAATAACGAATTCAACTGGCCGGCGGGGAGGCATACCCGGAAGCTCTTCTGGAAAAACATCTTGGTACTCACAGACGACTGGAATCTGAGAGATAGCCTCCATTTCACCAATCTCATTGAGAGAAAACAACCGAATGGTATCATCTCGAGAAGCATAGATGATCACATCGTTATAAGAGTGAGTCAATTTGATTCCCCTGGCAGCACACTCGAGCTGAGCCTTGTGCTTAGAAAGCCAGTCCATCCCGAGAATGAGATCAATATCAGAATCACCAAGAACAACTGGTTTAGACAAGAATTTGTAGTCTCCCATCTTGATAGAAACATCTGGGACACAAACATTAGATGTCATTTGCTTGCCCGGGGACACAATCTTCAACGGAATAGGAATATTTTCGGTCACAAACTCATGCTTAGCAACAAAAGGTCTCGAAATGAAAGAAAGCGATGCACCAGTATCAAATAAGACTTTTGCAGGAATATCATTAACAGGAAGATTACCCATGATCACTTCAGAAGAATCCTCTGCTTGAGCTGCATTCAACATGTTCACCTTTGCAGACTTAGGATTATGCTTAACCACTGCATTGCTGGAAGATTTCACAGGAGGAGGAGGAGGAAGGCGCCTTTGGTTGAAGCAATTGTTCGCATAGTGACCCTTCTGCTGGCATTTGTTACAAGTCACCTCTGAGAGCGGACGATGATAAGGAGCACTTGGCCTTGGAGCTTGATTCTGAGACTTTTTCTGATATCCAGGGTTGGGTGGGTGGGAAGATCCACGACCACTTGAATTCTTCTGTTGATAAGGCTGACGGAACGGAGGAGGAGGAGGCAACCAGAACTTCTGTTGCTTAGCTGCCACAAGTGAGGAAGAAGAAGACTGAACTGCGTCTCTGACTCTCTTCTTAGATGACTCACACTTGAGCTGAGCAGCTTCTTGTTTCAGCGCCATGTTGTAGAATTCATCATACTTTAATGGCTCGAAAAGCACGAGAGCAAGTTGCAGATCTTCTCTGAGACCACGCCTGAATTGGTAGATCATACTCTTCTCATCAGGGATGTCTTGCCTTGCAAAACGAGAGAGCTTCTGGAACTGAGTGTTGTATTGATAGACAGACATGGTGCCTTGCTTGAGATTGCGGAATTCCTCACGCTTAAGCTCAACAACACTTTCTGGAATATGGTGCGCTTTGAAATCCCGGCGGAAATCATCCCAGGTAATCACACGACCTCCTTTGGAATCTTTGTATTGCTGGAACCACTCAGCAGCTTGATCTTTGAGTTGAAAAGAGGCAAACTTGACAAAGTCCTCAGGTCTGACATTGCTGCACTCGAAATGCTTGCTGATGTCCACAAGCCAATCATCTGCGTCTGTGGCCTCGACACAGTAGCTGAAGGTTTTTGGCTGATTAGCAAGGAACTGGTTGAGTGAAGCGAAATGCGGCTGATTGTTGCCTTGGCCTTGATTCTCTTGATTAGCTTGCCCTTGGTTGCGATCTTGCAAGAGCTGAATCAGAATCTGAGCATTGGCATTTGTGGCAGTCATCAAGGCTTGCCAAGCTTCCGGAGGCGGAGGTGGTGGCGGAGGGTTAGCCTGATTCCCTTCATTGCGTTCCGGATTCTGACGCGTTGGTGGAGCCATCTTGAAGAGGGTGACATCCATTAGCATCTTGACAGAGATATATTGAAGCTGAATCAAAGGAAACGACATTGCAACATATAGTCTTCACAATTAACATTCGAACAAGAATGAACGAATGAATTCCAATGTAAATCATCACACTTCCAAAGCTGAGAAGCCACTTAGAACATGGTAAGGAATAAAATCAACAAGGTACGGAAGTGAACAAATACTTGGTAAGGATTACCCAATCACAAAACAAATATTTGCGGAAGAAATACTAGAGCTACAAGAATTCCCACTTATAAACTCCCGAAACTTTTTGGTTATGCAATCAGGTGTTGGGGATACAGGGGACACAAAATATATCACCCAAACTAACAATACCTAGATCCAGCTGTATCCATCCTTCAACACATAACCAAGAAATCCTCAGAAATCATCTACCTCAACCTTCGAAAACACATCCGTTATACAAGTCATGGCAGTACTCCCGCACTCGCCTCAGTACTGGGCTATCAGGGTTATCTCACCAACAACTGTACAAAAGAGATTTTCGATGTCGGCGTACTAAACTCAGGTATTCCAAAACCGCAACAATAAAATTATGACGACAACACCTCGGAGCTCAACTCCCCGGGACACCTCCTCTAAAACCCCTGCTGACGGGAGGCAACCAAGACAATGTTGTCATCATAAAACCATCGGAACGATTCTAAGATACCCGCGTGATCCTAAAAAAAAATTTTAGTGATATTTGAGAAGAGAAGAGTCAAAACTCTACGTCAGGATGCCTTACCAGAGCAATGAGGAGACTGGGAAGTAAAAAGAATTCCTAAACTCTCCGATATATAATTCCTAAATGACTCAAAACATTTTCTAGACACAACTCGGCCACTAAAGACGATCAAACAGTGGGGGCTCCTAAGTTCGGGGAAAGGCTCTGATTACCAACTTGTAACGCCCTCGATGCGGCTATATCTCCCACGTGTCGAGGCACGACTTAGAGGCATAACCGCATTGAAAGTAATGTCGCAAGTGAGGTAATCTTCACACAATCCATGTAATAAATAAGGGGAAAGATACATAGTTGGCTTACAGTCGCCACTTCACACAAGTACATAAATAAACATCCATCATTCAAATTACACTCAAGGTCCGACTACGGTACCAAAATGAAAGAAGACTACCCCAAAAGCTACATAGATCCCCGGACCACCCCAACTGGGCTCCACTACTGATCATCTGGAAAAGACACATAGTAACGGCCACGTTCCTCGTCGAACTCCCAAGTGAGCTCGTACGCGTCATCTGCACTGGCATCGTTGGTACCTGCAACTGTTGTGATAATATCTGTGAGTCACGGGGACTCAGCAATCTCACACCCGCGAGATCAAGACTATTTAAGCTTATAGGTAGGAAAGGGTAGTGAGGTGGAGCTGCAGCAAGCGACTAGCATATATGGTGGCTGCAACGCAAAAGAGGGCGAGAAGAGAAGGCAAAGCACGGTCGTGAAGCTAGAAGTGATCAAGAAGTGATCCTGAAACGACCTACGTCAAACATAACTCCAACACCGTGTTCACTTCCCGGACCCCGCCGAGAAGAGACCATCACGGTTACACACGCGGTTGATGTGTTTTAATTAAGGTCAACTTCGGGTTTTCTACAACCGGACATCAACAAATTCCCATCTGCCTCATAACCGCGGGCACGGCTTTCGAAAGATAATACCCTGCAGGGGTGTCCCAACTTAGCCCATTATAAGCTCTCACGGTCAACGAAGGATATTCCTTCTACCGGGAAGACCCGATCAGCCTCGGAATCCCGGACTACAAGACATCTCGGCAGTAACAAAACAAGTCCAGCAAAGCCGCCCGATTGTGCCGACAAATCCTGATAGGAGCTGCACATATCTCGGTCTCAGGGCACATCCGGATGAACACTACGTACGGCAACCGAAGATACCCCAAGTTGCCTCAGGGTGGCACCGCAAGTGACTCTAGTTTGGACCAGTAATCGAAGGAGAACTGGCCCGGGGGGGTTAAAATAAAGATGACCCTTGAGTCTGCAGAACCCAAGGGAAAAAGGCTTAGGTGGCAAATGGTAAAAACCAATGTTGGGCCTTGCTGGAAAAGTCTTATCCAAAGCGAACTATCAAGGGGGTCCCATAAAACACCCAACCGTGTAAGGAACGCAAAATCCGGGAACATAACACCGGTATGACGGAAACTAGGGTGGCAAGAGTGGAACAAAACACCAGGCAAAAGGCCGAGCCTTCCACCCTTAACCAAGTATATAGATGCATTAATTAAATAAGAGGTATTGTGATATCCCCACAAGTAAACATGTTCCAACAAGGAACAACAAGATCCTGTTCCGAGAAGGATCAAACTTCATCTTCACCTGCAACTAGCAACGCTATAAGAGGGGCTGAGCAAAGCAGTAACATAGCCAAACAACGGTTTGCTAGGACATGGATGGTTAGGGGCTGACATGGCAATATAGGAGGCATGATATAGCAAGTGGTAGGTATCGCAGCATGGGCATAGCAAAAGAGCGAGCAATCTAGCAAGCAAAGATAGAAGTGATTTCGAGGGTATGGTCATCTTGCCTGCAAGAGTCTCAGAGTTGTCGAAAGCTTGGTCCTCGTAAGCGTTCTCAACGGAATCCTCGGTCACGTACTCGTCTCCCGGCTCTACCCAAGACAAGAGAACAAGCAAAGGAACCAATATCAACCACGATGCAATGCACAAGCAATATGATGCAAAACATGGCAATGATATGCGAGAGGTGATATGCTATGCGTATGCATGCTTCGGAAGGACAAGGATGAACAAGGCATAATCTTGGCAAACCAAGCATGCCACTGGATAGGTGAGGTGATTTCGGTTGAAATCGTTATAAAGAACACCGGAATCGGATGCACGGTTTGCAAATGACGAGCAATACTAGAATGACACGAAACTGCCATAAACAGCTTGATGCTACTTAGCAAGCAACAAATAATTAAGCTACTGCACCCAAACATGGCAAAAAAGCATATAACAGTAATCTACACAAGATGCTCGACAAAAGATGAACACAGAGCTACGGCTAAATCACATCACAACAGGTTCAAACAAGCATGGTAAAAGTGCAAAAGATAACAGGTTCTCGGACTTGGTGAAAATATCAACATAGCAGAAACTAACCTCAGGATGACATGTTCAGAGCAATGAAACAACATGCTACAAGATCAGGACATAGCAAAGTAAGGCATGGCATGAATCTACTCAAAGCACTTGACAAAAGTCCCTAACTGACCATAAGCCAAAAGGATCAGAAAATATGATTACACCCATGTCAAATAAGCAAGTTTCGTTACAGGTTTCAGACTTAGCAGAAAACTGGACATGGCAAAATCAGATAACGACTAGGCATGTTCTTGAGCTCGATGCAGTCACTACAGAGCATTGCATGATAGACTAAGCATACATACATCAAGAAGACATGTCATAGTAATTAGGCATGGCAATAATAACATTATATCATGCAAGGATCAACTACACCAAGCTTGGCAAAATCGAATAACATGTAAACAATCTGCCAGCAACATTTTGTAGCAAAAGTAGAGCTCGATTGACTCAAGCTATGGCACTCCATAATTGCAAACAAAGGCATGGATGGTAGAGAAAATACTCAAGTTCAAAACTCCCTTACTGATCATGCTCAAAATATGCATGGATCTCTCGGAAACAACATGAATACATGGCATGAAAATAACAGCAGTCAGGGACAGTGAAATCACTAAGTCTCTGAAATCAGCAACATCAAGTGACCTAGTTTGCATGCTTGTGCTAGTCACCACAAGTATCACAAAAATACATGGCAAAATTCTGTGGAAAGGTAACAAGTCATATTACAAAACTCATGTAGGACACAACTTCATAGGAGGTACACATCAATCATGGCAAAAATGATAAAAGTGCATGTTCAGATAAGATCCAGCCACTAACATCAACTAGCCCTCTTCTAACAGCATTTCGGGCATCAATATGACCTCATATGAAAATGATTCAATGGAACGTAATGATGCGCTCTTCGGGGCGAACAATCTGACATATTATAAGCGCGAAACAGAGCTACGGATGCAAAGTTATGGCATCTCGAACATGTGATGATAAGGTAAAAATCTTGGGACTTAGACAAAATCCGGGGAGGGGAAAAGTCAACCCGCTGGATCCGGATCTGGGCTCCGGCGGGCCGAGGCGGCGGCGCGAACTCGCTGGAGTCGCGGGGTGGTGCGGTGGCGGCGGGAGCTGCGGCGTCCGGCGCGGGAGCGCGCGGGAGACGGCGGCGCCGGGAACCGGCGGGCACGGCGGCGCGCGGGTGGCGGCGGGCGGCGCGGGCGGAGCGGCAGGACGGCGGCGAGGGGCGGCGCCGGCGCGGGGTCGTGGCTGGCGGGCGGCGCGGAGCGGGCCGGTGCGGGAGGCGACGGGCGGCGGCTCGGGCTCAGGGGGGCCCCGCCTGGGCCCCGGCGGGCCGGCGCGGCTCGGTGCGGCGATGTGGGCGCGGCTGCCACGTGGCGGCGCGCGGTTCGCCCGGCGGCGCGGGCGGACGTGTCCGTCCGTCCGGTTTTTGTCCGGCGGCGGCGGGAGGGAAAATGGCTAGGGTTAGGGTGGTTTTTGCCCGTGATTTGAGGAGGGGGAGGCCTTTTTATAGATAGGAGGAGCTAGGAGGCTCCAAATGGAGAGCGGTTTTCGGCCACGCGATCGTGATCGAACGGCGGAGGACATGGGAGTGTCTTAGATGGGTTATTGGGCTGTTTTGAAGGGGTGTTGGGCTGCAACACACACAAGGCCTTCACGGTTACTCGGTTAACCGTTGGAGTACCAAACGAACTCCGATTGACCCGAAACTTGACAGGCGGTCTACCGGTGCTATACCAGGGCCGCTTGGCAAACCTCGGTCCAATCCGAGAATGTTTAATACCCGCTCACGAAGAAATGTAAAAGGGGACGCCAGGGAACAAAGGAGCGCCGGATTGCAAAACGGACAACGGGGAAAATGCTCGGATTAAAGAGACGAACACGTATGCGAATGCGATGCACATGATGACATGATATGAAATGCATGACATGACCAAAATGCAAAACGAAGAGAACCCAACCACGGAGGAAATATCATAACACATAGCCGGAAATGGCAAGAGTTGGATTACAAATATGGCAAGTTACATCTGGGGCGTTACATTGACACTCTTCCAAAATAGTGGGATTATCATCAACTAAAGTCATGACCTCTCCAAGCCCACTTTTATCAAAAAAGTCCACAAGATTGGTAATTCTCCAAAGTAGTGAGATCATTATTACCTAAAGTTGGCACTCTTCCAAGACCACTTACAATACTTTTGCAAACATTATTATCGATAACATATTCCTCATGAGGCTTAAATAAATTTTCAAGATCACAAGAAGCATTATACCCCAATCATGATCATTGCAAAAAGTAGTGGACATAACAAAATAATCATCCCAAGCTTGTGGCTTTGCATATCATTAACACAATTGACATTCACTGAATTTATAATAACATCATTGCAATCATGCTTTTCATTCAAGGAGCTATCAAGTGTGGGTGCGATAACAATAATTTCATTTTTAACATAAGGAACAATAGCATGTTCTGTTGGGAAACGTAGCATGAAATTTCAAAAAAAATCATATGCTCATGCAAGATCTATCTAAGAGATGCATAGAAACGAGAGGGGGAGAGTGTGTCCACATATCCTCGTAGACCGAAAGCAAAGCGTTTGACAACTTGGTTGATGTAGTCGAACTTTTTCTAGCTCCAATCGATCAAGTACCAAACGTACGGCACCTCCGAGTTCTGCACGCGTTCAGCGCGATGACGTCCCTCGCCTTATTGATCCAGCAAGGTGTCGAGGAAGTAGATGATTTCTATCAGCACGATGGCGTGGTGACGGTGATCGTAAAGTGATTCTCATAGGGCTTCGCCTAAGCACCGCAAAACTATGATCGGGGGTGTAAACTGTGGAGGAGTGTGCCGCACACGGCTAACGATTGTTGTTGTGTGTTCTAGGCGCCTCCTCCTGACATATATATAGGTGGGAGGGGAGGAGAGGCAGCCAGGGGCGTCCTAGGGTTGGCTGATGACCCACAAGTATAGGGGATCTATCGCAGTCCTTTCGATAAGTAAGAGTGTCGAACCCACCGAGGAGCAGAAGGAAATGATAAGCAGTTTTCGGCAAGGTATTCTCTGCAAGTACTGAAATAAGTGGTAACAGATAGTTTTGTGACAAGGTAAATTGTAACGAGCAACAAGTAACAAAAGTAAATAAAGTGCAGCAAAGTGGCCCAATCCTTCTTGTAGCAAAGGACAAGCCGGAACAAACTCTTATATAAGGAAAAGCACTCCCGAGGACACATGGGAATATCGTCAAGATAGTTTTCATCACGTTCATATGATTCGCGTTCGGTACTTTGATAATTTGATATGTGGGTGGACCGGTGCTTGGGTGCTGTTCTTACTTGAACAAGCATCCCACTTATGATTAACCTCTATTGCAAGCATCCACAACTACAACAAAAGTATTAAGGTAAACCTAACCATAGCATTAAACATATGGATCCAAATCAGCCCCTTAAGAAGCAACGCATAAACTAGGGTTTAAGATTCTGTCACTCTAGCAACCCATCATCTACTTATTACTTCCCAATGCCTTCCTCTAGGCCCAAATATTGGTGAAGTGTTATGTAGTCGACGTTCACATAACACCACTAGAGGCTAGACAACATACATCTTATCAAAATATCAAATGAATACCAAATTCACATGACTACTAATAGCAAGACTTCTCCCTTGTCCTCAGGAACAAACGTAACTACTCACAAAGCATATTCATGTTCATAATCAGAGGGGTAATAATATGCATATAGGATCTGAATATATGATCTTCCACCAAATAAACCAACTAGCATCAACTACAAGGAGTAATCAACACTACTAGCAACCTACTAGCACCAATCCCGGACTTTGAGACAAGAATTGGATACAAGAGATGAACTAGGGTTTGGAGATGAGATGGTGCTGGTGAAGTTGTTGATGGAGATTTCCCTCTCCCGATGAGAGGAGCGTTGGTGATGACGATGGTGATGATTTCCCCCTCCCGGAGGGAAGTATCCCCGGCAGAACAGCTCTGCCGGAGCTCTAGATTGGTTCCGCCTCGGTTCCGCCTCGTGGCGGCGGAGTCTCGTCCCGAAGGGTTGCTTCCTATTTTTTCTCATCGAAAGACTTCATATAGCAGAAGATGGACGTCGGAGACCCACCAGGGGCCCACGAGGTAGGGGGGCGCGCCCTAGTAGGGGCGCGCGTCCCCAACCCTCGTGAGCAGGGTGTGGGCCCCCTGGACTTCATGTTTGGCGAGGATTTTTCTTCATTTATTCTAAGATATTCCGTGGAGTTTCAGGACTTTTGGAGTTGCACAGAATAGGTCTCTAATATTTGCTCCTTTTCCAGCCCAGAATTCCAGCTGTCGGCATTCTCCCTCCTTATGTAAACCTTGTAAAATAAGAGAGAATAGCCATAAGTATTGTGACATATTGTGAAATAACAGCCCATAATGCAATAAATATCGATATAAAAGCATGCTGCAAAATGGACGTATCAACTCCCCCAAGCTTAGACCTCGCTTGTCCACAAGCGAAAAGCCGATAACAATAAAAATGTCCTCATGTTTAGAGGTAGAGGCATCGATAAAAATAAAATACGGACATGAAGGCATCATGGTTATTCTCATAACAGCAACATATATAGATTTTGTCATATGATTACTTATGTTCAAGCGATGATCTATTCACAATACAAAAGTATGAATTATAAACCTTATTGGGCTCCAACAAACTATAATCTCAGTCATTGAAGCAATTCAATTTATCATAACATCGGGAAGAGTCTATGTCAGAGCTTAAAAGCAAGTCCACATACTCAACTATCATCTAGTCCTTCACAATTTCTAACACTCACGCGATACTTGTGGTTACGGAGTTTTAATCGGACACAGAGAAAGATAGGGGCTTATAGTTTTGCCCCACAACCTTTTACCTCAAGGGTAATGTCAAAAATAGTGGTTCATGCTCCCCTACATCCAATTAGATATATATATATCATGTTCTTTCCAACATGCCGAGCTTGCCAAAGGATAAAATGAAAAAGAAAAGGTGAAGATCACCATGACTCTTGCATAAGGTAGAAGATAATAGTAAAAGATAGGCCCTTCGCAGAGGGAAGCAGAGGTTGCCATGCGCTTTTATGGTTGGATGCATGAAATCTCAATGCGAAAGAACGTCACTTTATATTTCCCCTTGTGATGTGAACCTTTATTATGCAGTCCGGCGCTTTTATTTCTTCCACCTCACAAGATCGTATAAAGATTATTCCTCCCACACCAATCAATCATACATGTTAAGAGCAATTTTTATTGCTTTGCACCAATGACAACTTACTTGAAGGATCTTACTCAATCCATAGGTAGATATGGTGGACTCTCATGGCAAAACTGGTTTAAGGGTGTTTGGAAACACAAGTAGTATCTCTACTTAGTGCTGAGAATTTGGCTAGCATGAGGGGGAAAGGCAAGCTCAACAAGTTAGAGGATCCATGACAACATACTTTATCTCAGATATAAGAAAGACATAACTCATTACGTTGTTTTCCTTGTCCAACATCAACTCTTTAGCATGTCATATTTTAATGAGTGCTTCCAATCATAAAAGATGTCAATGATAATATATCTATATGTGAAACCTCTCTTTCCTTATTACTTCCTATTAATTGCAACGATGACCAAAGCTATGTCTGCCAACTCCCAACAACTTTTAATCATCATACTCTTTCTATGCGAAGTCATTACTCTAAATAAGATCAATATGAACTTTTTGTTTCCCTTTTTTATTCTTTTCCTTCTTTTCTTTTATTCACCCAAGATCATGGCAAAATAATCAGGCCCTTGACTCAAAACTAATCTTTATTATATATATAGCTCACGGACTCGATTACAAAGAGAGATCATAAAGCAAAACTCAAAACTAGATCATGCCAACAACTTTATTCTACTAGATCAAGATGTTACTAATAGGATCGAACTAAGAAAAACGATAAAGATGGGAGATGTGATTGTGATACGATACCGGGGCACCTCCCCCAAGCTTGGCAGTTGCCAAGGGGAGTGCCCATACAAAAGTGATTATGTCTCCTTTGTCGGTGAAGAAGGTGGAGGTTTTGTTGTTGAAGCAAGCTTGTCGTCCGTCTTCCAAGGCATAGGCTCACCATCATAGAAGGATGATCGAGTCTCCGGGATCCTCAAATCTGCAGCCAAACTCATCCTTTTGAATCTATATTCATACTCACAGTTTTGGTTTTGCAGGTCATAGATTTGGGCTTGGAGGTGCTCAATCTTCTCATGAAGCTTGAAGATGGCCTCCCCGATGTTGTCAGCATCCAACTTGTGGTTGCTAGTGAACTCTGCGGTCATCATATGGTTGGAGTTGAGTCCACGTTCCACCATCCCTTGGCACTTGAAAACTTGTTGCTCCACTGCTTCGAGCCTCGTCTCCATGCTTCCGGTCCCCTTTGGTCCCTCTTCATCGCGGATGTGCAGCAACCCATCGCGCAACTCAATAGTTTGAGGGTGTCGCAGCACCTCCGCAAGGTAAGGATTGATGACCTTCTTGAAGAACTTGTCCTTGGAAGCACTTGGGGCCGTCATGATAACCTTGATATGTCAGAAAAACAGCTCGAAACAAGAACAGAAGAGATTTGCGTGATACGGCAGTCAAAACCTTCGGGAGAATATATAGTGAATTTTTAACGACCAAAATACGTATCGTGCAAGAAAACGGAGTCCAGAAGGCACACGAGGTTCTCAAGAGGTAGGGGGCGCGCCAAGGCAGGGGGCGCGCCCACCACTCTCGTGGGGCCCTCGTGTCCTTCCCGGACTGCCACTTATTTTTCTATTTTTCTAAATATTCCAAAACGAAGAGATATTGCCTTAAAAATTGTTTTGGAGTCGTTTTACTTACCGTACCACATACATATTCCTTTTCGGAGTCTGAAACATTCTCGAAAGTTTCCCTTATGTATTCCTCCGGGGTTACGGTTTCAATAATATTGGTTTCAACATTTATGGGATTACCTGAGATATAATGTTTGATTCTTTGACCGTTTACCACCTTCGGATTTGTGCCTTCGAAGTTGTTGATTTTAATTGCACCGGAACGATAGACCTCCTCGATAACATAGGGGCCTTCCCATTTAGAGAGAAGTTTTCCTGCAAAAAATCTTAAACGAGAGTTGTATAGCAATACATAATCACCTATATTAAACTCACGCTTTTGTATCCTTTTGTCATGCCATCTTTTAACTTTCTCTTTAAACAACTTGGCATTTTCGTATGCTTGGGTTCTCCATTCATCAAGTAAGCTGATATCAAATAATCTCTTCTCACCGGCAAGTTTGAAATCATAATTGAGCTCTTTAATAGCCCAATATGCCTTATGTTCTAGTTCGAGAGGTAGGTGACATGCTTATCCATAAACCATTTTATACGGAGACATACCCATAGGATTTTTATATGCAGTTCTATATGCCCATAATGCATCATCAAGTTTCTTGGACCAATTCTTCCTAGACCTATTAACAGTCTTCTGCAAAATTAATTTGAGCTCTCTATTACTCAACTCTACTTGACCACTAGACTGCGGGTGATAAGGAGATGCAGTTCTATGATTAACGTCATATTTAGCAAGCATTTTACGGAAAGCACCATGAATAAAGTGTGAACCACCATCAGTCATTAAGTATCTAGGGACTCCAAACCTCGGAAAATGACTTCCTTAAGCATTTTAATATAGGTGTTATGATCAGCACTACTAGTTGGAATAGCTTCTACCCACTTAGTAACATAATCAACAGCAACCAAAATATGAGTGTATCCATTAGAGGCAGGAAAAGGTCCCATATAATCAAAGCCCCAAACATCAAACGGTTCAATAACAAGTGAATAATTCATAGGCATTTCTTGACGTCTACTAATATTACCAATTCTTTGGCATTCATCGCAAGACAAGACAAACTTGCGGGCATCCTTGAAGAGAGTAGGCCAATAAAAACCGGATTGCAATACCTTATGTGCAGTTCTATCTCCAGCGTGGTGTCCTCCATAAGCTTCGGAGTGGCACTTGCGTAAGATCTGTTCCTGTTCATGCTCAGGTACACAACGTCTAATAACACCATCTACTCCTTCTTTACAAAGATGTGGGTCATCCCAAAAGTAATGCCTCAAATCATAGAAAAACTTTTTATTTTGTTGGTATGTGAAGCTAGGTGGTATAAACTTAGCAACAATATAATTAGCATAATCAACATACCATGGAGTACTGCGAGAAGTACTTATAACATTTAATTGTTCATCAGGAAAGCTATCATTAATTGGTAGTGGGTCATCAAGAACATTTTCTAACCTAGATAAGTTGTCTGCAACGGGGTTCTCAGCTCCCTTTCTATCAACAATATGCAAATCAAATTCTTGTAGCAAGAGAACCCATCTAATAAGTCTAGGTTTAGCATCTTTCTTTTCCATAAGATATTTAATAGCGGCATGATCAGTGTGAATAGTTACTTTAGAATCGACAATATAGGGCCTGAACTTATCACAAGCAAATACAACTGCTAAAAGTTCTTTTTCAGTGGTAGCATAATTTCTTTGAGCATTGTCTAGGGTCTTACTAGCATAATGGATAACGTTTAATTTCTTATCAACTCTTTGCCCTAAAACAGCACCTACAGCATAATCCCTAGCATCACACATAATTTCAAAGGGTAAATTCCAATCAGGTGGTTGAACAACAGGTGCAGAGACTAATGCTTTCTTAAGTATTTCAAATTCTTCTACACAATCATCATCAAAGACAAATGGTATATCTTTTTGCAATAAATTAGTCACAGGTCGAGAAATTTTTGAGAAGTCCTTAATGAACCTCCTATAAAATCCAGCATGACCAAGGAAACTTCTTATACCTTTGACGTCCTTGGGACATGGCATCTTTTCAATAGCATCAACTTTGGCTTTATCAACTTCAATACCTCTTTCAGAAACTTTATGCCCCAATACAATACCTTCATTAACCATAAAGTCGCAATTTTCCCAATTCAAGACAAGATTAGTTTCTTCACATCTCTGCAAAACTCAATCAAGATTACTCAAGCAATCTTCAAAAGGGGAACCATAGATGGAAAAGTCGTCCATGAAAAACTCACAAATCTTTTCACAAAAGTCAGAGAATATAGCCATCATGCATCTTTGAAGGGTAGCAGGTGCATTACATAAACCAAAAGGCATACGTCTATAAGCAAAAGTACCAAAAGGGCATGTAAAAGTTGTCTTTGATTGATCTCTAGCTGACACAGGTATTTGAGAGAAACCAGAATAACCATCTAGGAAGCAGTAATGTGTGTGTTTGCATAATCTTTCTAGCATTTGATCAATAAAAGGTAAGGGGTAATGATCTTTCTTAGTAGCTTTATTTAATTTGCGGAAATCAATTACCATCCTATATCCTGTAATAATTCTTTGTGGAATCAATTCATCTTTATCATTAGGAACAACAGTAATACCTCCCTTCTTAGGGACACAATGGACAGGACTTACCCACTGACTATCAGCAACGGGATAAATTATACCTGCCTCCAGAAGCTTGAGTATTTCTTTTCTTACTACTTCCTTCATTTTAGGATTCAGACGTCGTTGAGGATCACAAACGGGTTTAGCATCTGCTTCCAAGTTTATTTTATGTTGACATAGAGTGGGACTAATGCCCTTGAGATCATCAAGAGTATATCCATAGCAGCACGGTGCTTCTTCAGAGTTTTTAATAATCTTTCTTCTTCATACTCTGAAAGGTTAGCACTAATAATAACAGGATATATCTTCTTTTCATCAAGCTAAGCTTATTTAAGATTGTCAGGCAACGGTTTAAGATCAAACACGGGATCACCCTTGGGTGGAGGAGGATCCCCTAAAATTTCAACAGGAAAGTTGTGTTGCAGAATAGGTTCCTGTTTAAAGAATACTTCATCTATTTCCCTTCTTTCATTCATAAACATATCATTTTCATGGTCTAGCAAATAGTGTTCTAAAGGATCACTAGGAGGTACGGCAATAGAAGCAAGACCAATAATTTCATCCTTACTAGGTAATTCTTCCTCACGATGTTGTTTACTAAATTTAGAGAAATTAAACTCATGAACCATATCATCCAAGCCAATAGTAACGACATTCTTTTCGCAATCTATCCTAGCATTAACAGTGTTCAAGAAGGGTCTACCAAATATAATGGGACAAAAGCTATCTTGTGGAGAAGTGAGAACAAGAAAATCAGCGGGATACTTAGTTTTCCCACACAAGACTTCAACGTCTCTAACAATCCCAATTGGTGTGATAGTATCTCTATTGGCAAGTTTAATTGTGACATCAATTCCTTCTAACTCAGTAGGTGCAATTTCATTCTTAATTTCCTCGTATAAAGTATGCGGTATAACACTTGCACTAGAACCCATATCACATAAGCCATGATAACAATGATCTCCTATTTTAACAGAAATAACAGGCACGCCTACCACAGGTCTATTTTTATCTTTAGCACAAGGTTTAGCAATTCTAGCAGTTTCATCTTCGAACTGAATAACAAGCCCATCAATATTATCAAACAAGAGGTCTTTAACAATAGCAATATTAGGTTCTACTTTAACTTGCTCAGGAGGTGTATAAGTTCTGATATTGCTTTTACAAACAACAGTTGAAGCTTTTGCATGATCCTTTACTCTAACAGGGAAAGGTGGTTTCTCAACATAAGCAGTAGGAACAATAGGATCATTATAAGTGACAGTCTTTTCTTCAACTTTAATAGGTGCAGCTACTTTTACTTCTATAGGAGGGTGATATTTAAACCACTTCTCCTTAGGGAGATCAACATAAGTAGCAAAAGATTCGCAGAACGAAGCTACTATCTCAGAGTCAAGTCCATATTTAGTGTTAAACTTACGGAAAATATCGGTATCCATAAAAGATTTAACACACTCAAACTTAGGTGTCATGCCTGACTCCTTACCTTCGTCGAGGTCCCAATCTTCAGAGTTGCGTTTAACTCTATCCAATAAGTTCCATCGAAATTCAATAGTCTTCATCATAAAAGAGCCAGCACAAGAAGTATCGAGCATGGTGCGATTGTTTTCAGAAAGCCGGGCATAAAAACTTTGCATAATTATTTCTCTCGGGAGCTCATGATTGGGGCATGAATATAACATTGATTTAAGCCTCCCCCAAGCTTGAGCGATGCTTTCTCCTTCGCGAGGCCAGAAATTATATATATAATTGCGATCACGATGAACAAGATGCATAGGGTAATACTTTTGATGAAATTCCAATTTCAATCTTTTATAGTCCCACGATCTCGTATCACATAGCCTATACCATATCAATGCATCTTCCTTCAAAGATAAAGGAAAGACCTTCTTCTTAGCAACATCATCGGGTACACCTGCAAGCTTAAATAATCCACAAACTTCATCCACATATAATAAGTGCTCATCAGGATGCTTTGTTCCATCTCCTGCAAAAGAGTTAGCTAGCAGTCTTTCCATCATACCCAAAGGAAATTCAAAAGGAGTTTCATTTTCAATAGGTTCAGCAGGTTGAGGAACAACTCTTTGCTCCACTGGACGGGGCGAAGATACACTGAACAAGCCCCTCAGAGAATTACTTTCCATAATAACAAGTGACAGTAAATTTCAGCACACTATATAAATTTTTCCTTACCAAATTCCACCTACCAAAGGCGCTACACTCCCCGGCAATGGCGCCAGAAAAGAGTCTTGATGACCCACAAGTATAGGGGATCTATCTAGTCCTTTCGATAAGTAAGAGTGTCGAACCCAACGAGGAGCAGAAGGAAATGATAAGCAGTTTTCAGCAAGGTATTCTCTTCAAGTACTGAAATAAGTGGTAACAGATAGATTTGTGACAAGGTAAATTGTAAGGAGCAACAAGTAACAAAAGCAAATAAAGTGCAGCAAAGTGGCCCAATCCTTTTTGTAGCAAAGGACAAGCCGGAACAAACTCTTATATAAGGAAAAGCGCTCCCGAGGACACATGGGAATATCGTCAAGCTAGTTTTCATCACGTTTATATGATTCGCGTTCGGTACTTTGATAATTTGATATGTGGGTGGACCGGTGCTTGGGTGCTGCTCTTACTTGAACAAGCATCCCACTTATGATTAACCTCTATTGCAAGCATCCGCAACTACGACAAAATTATTAAGGTAAACCTAACCATAGCATGAAACATATGGATCCAAATCAGCCCCTTACGAAGCAACGCATAAACTAGGGTTTAAGATTCTGTCACTCTAGCAACCCATCATCTACTTATTACTTCCCAATGCCTTCCTCTAGGCCCAAATAATGGTGAAGTGTTATGTAGTCGACGTTCACATAACACCATTAGAGGCTAGACAACATACATCTTATCAAAATATCAAACGAATACCAAATTCACATGACTACTAATAGCAAGACTTCTCCCATGTCCTCAGGAACAAACGTAACTACTCACAAAGCATATTCATGTTCATAATCAGAGGGGTAATAATATGCATATAGGATCTGAACATATGATCTTCCACCAAATAAACCAACTAGCATCAACTACAAGGAGTAATCAACACTACTAGCAACCTACTAGCACCAATCCCGGACTTTGAGACAAGAATTGGATACAAGAGATGAACTAGGGTTTGGAGATGAGATGGTGCTGGTGAAGATGTTGTGGAGATTGACCTCTCCCGATGAGAGGAGCGTTGGTGATGACGATGGTGATTATTTCCCCCTCCCGAAGGAAAGTATCCCCGGCAGAACAGCTCTGCCGAAGCTCTAGATTAGTTCCGCCTCGGTTCCGCCTCGTGGCGGCGGAGTCTCGTCCCGAAGGGTTGGTTCCAATTTTTTCTCATTGAAAGACTTCATATAGCAGAAGATGGACGTCGGAGACCCACCAAGGGGCCCACGAGGAAGGGGGCGCGCCCCCCACCTTCGTGAGCAGGGTGTGGGCCCCCTGGACTTCATCTTTGGCGAGGATTTTTCTTTATTTATTCTAAGATATTCCATGGAGTTTCAGGACTTTTGGAGTTGCGCAGAATAGGTCTCTAATATTTGCTCCTTTTCCAGCCCAGAATTCCAGCTGCCGGCATTCTCCCTCCTTATGTAAACCTTGTAAAATAAGAGAGAATAGCCATAAGTATTGTGACATATTGTGAAATAACAGCCCATAATGCAATAAATATCGATATAAAAGCATGATGCAAAATGGATGTATCATTGGCTACCACCCCCTAGGGGCCCTGCTTTACCCTGCCCCCCCCCCTTCCATGTATGCATGAAGGGGAAGGAAAGAGGGGGGTGAGGGAAGGAAGTGGGAATCCTAATCCACACTTTCCTTTCCCTTTCCCCCTTTCCTTCTCCTCCTCCTATAGCCTTATAGGGTGCACCATCCCCTTGTGGGCTGGTGTGTTCCTTCAAAAGGCCCATATGGCCCATAGGATTGTCATGGGTACCCGAAACACCTTTCGGTGACCCGATAAGTACCCGATACCCTCCGAAACACTTCCAGTGTCCGAATACTGTCGTGATATATATCAATCTTTACCTCTCGACCATTTCGAGACTCCTCGTCATGTTCGTGATCTCATCCGAGACTCTGAACTACATTCAGTCACCAAATCACAATACTCATACAATATTATATCGTCATCGAACGTTAAGCGTGCGGACCCTACGGGTTCGAGAACTATGTAGACATCACCGAGACACTTCTCCGGTCAGTAACCAATAGCGGCACCTGGATGCTCATATTGGCTCCTACATATTCTACAAAGATCTTTATCGGTCGAACCGTTATGACAACATATGTTATTCCCTTTGTCCATCGGTATGTTACTTGCCCGAGATTCGATCATCGGTATCCACATACCTAGTTCAATCTCATTACCGGCAAGTCTCTTTACTCGTTGCGTAATACATCATCTTGTAACTAACTCATTAGTCACTTTGCTTGCAAGGCTTCTTATGATGTGCATTACCGAGAGGGCCCAGAGATACCTCTCTGATACTCGGAGTGACAAATCCTAATATTGATATATGCCAACCCAACAAACACCTTCGGATATACCTGTAGATCATATTTATAATCACCCAGTTATGTTGTGACGTTTGATAGCACACAAGGTATTCCTCCGGTATCCGGGAGTTGCATAATCTCATAGTCGAAGGAATATGTATTTGACATGAAGAAAGCAATAGCAATAAAACTGAACGGACAATATGCTAAGCTAACGGATGGGTCATGACAACACATGTCTATGGTTAGGAAACTTAACCATCTTTGATTAACAAGCTAGTCTAGTAGAGGCTTACTAGGGACATAGTGTTTTGTCTATGTATCCACACATGTATCAAGTTTCAGGTTAATACAATTCTTGCATGAATAATAAACATTTATCATGATATAAGGATATATAAAATAACAACTTTATTATTGCCTCTAGGGCATATTTCCTTCAGTCTCCCACTTGCACTAGAGTCAATAATATAGTTCACATCGCCATGTAATTTAACACCAATAGTTCACATCTTTATGTGATTAACACCCATAGTTCACATCATCATGTGACCAACACCCAAAGGGTTTACTAGAGTCAATAATCTAGTTCACATTGCTATGTGATTAACACCCAAAGAGTACTAAGGTGTGATCATGTTTTGGTTGTGAGAGAGGTTTAGTCAACGGGTCTGCCACATTCAGATCCGTATGTATTTCACAAATTTCTATGTCTGCAATGCTCTGCATGGAGCTACTCTAGCTAATTGCTCCCACTTTCAATACGTATCCAGATTGAGACATAGAGTCATCTAGATCAGTGTCAGAGCTTGCATCGACGTAAATCTTTACGACGAACTCTTTATCACCTCCATAACCGAGAAACATTTCCTTAGTCCTATTTAAGTTAACTAAGGATAATTTTGACCGTTGTCCAGTGATCTAGTCCTGGATTAGTACTGTACCCCCTTGCCAAACTCATGGCAATGTACACAACAGGTTTGGTACACACCATGTGAGGGAGTCCTGGATTAGGGGGTGTTCGGATAGCCAGACTATAACCTTTGGCCGGACTCCTGGACTATGAAGATACAAGATTGAAGACTTCGTCCCGTGTCCGGAAGGGACTTTCCTTGGCATGGAAGGCAATCTTGGCGATACGGATATGTAGATCTCCTACCATTGTAACCGACTCTGCGTAACCCTAGCCCCCTCCGGTGTCTATATAAACCGGAGGGTTTTAGTCCGCAGGACACAACAAGAAGAACAACAATCATACCATAGGCTAGCTTCTAGGGTTTAGCCTCCTTGATCTCGTGGTAGATCTACTCTTGTACTACCCATATCATCAATCTTAATCAAGCAGGAGTAGGGTTTTACCTCCATCGAGAGGGCCCGAACCTGGGTAAAAACATCGTGTCCCTTGTCTCCTGTTACCATCCGCCTAGACGCACAGTTCGAGACCCCCTACCCGAGATCCGCCGGTTTTGACACCGACTGTCGGTGTCAAAACCGGCGGATCTCGGGTAGGGGGTCCCGAGCTGTGCGTCAAGGTCGGATGGTAACAGGAGACAAGGGACACTTTATTTTACCCAGGTTCAGGCCCTCTCGATGGAGGTAAAACCCTACTCCTGCTAGATTAATATTGATGATATGGGTAGTACAAGAGTAGATCTACCACGAGATCAAGGAGGCTAAACCCTAGAAGCTAGCCTATGGTATGATTGTGTATGATGATGGTTCTTTCCTACGGACTACAACCCTCCGGTTTATATAGACACCAGATAGGGTTAGGGTTACACAGAGTCGGTTACAATGGTAGGAGATCTTGAATATCCGCACGCCTAGCTTGCCTTCCACGCCAAGAAAAGATCCTTCGGGACACGGGACGAAGTCTTCAATCTTGTATCTTCATAGTCCTAGAGTCTGGCTGAAGGTATAGTCTGGCTATCCGAACACCCCCTAATCCAGGACTCCCTCAGTAGCCCCTGAACCAGGCTTCAATGACGACGAGTCCGGCGCGCAGATTGTCTTCGGCATTGCAAGGCGGGTTCCTCCTCCAAGTTCTTCAAGAAGATTACAAACACCAAAAATAGTGTCCGGCTCTGCAAAATAAGTTTCCACATATTGCCATATAGAGAATAATATTAACAGAAATCAAATCTGCTGACGTATTCCGCAGTGCATCATAACACTGCGGCCAAGCTCTTTGTATAAATTGTTTTCATTGTTCCACCTCAGCGTGTCTAGCGAGGCGGTTTCCTTGGCACGTCCTGTCAAAGCAGAGATTGTGTGCCCCTTTTAACGGGATTCTCATCAATACGGACGTGGGTAACCCAATCGCGCCATTTACCACGGCGCTTGGGATGCAAGTGAGTTTTATTAGGTAGGTGGGGATGCCTAACCACACCCGCTTGTATAAAGGGATAAGGATTCACCTTTTTAACCTACGCCTTCTTCCTCCTTTGCCAATCCATCTCTCGCGCACTTAAGCTCCAGCGCCCAAGTCCGCTCTTCCTTCCTCAACCTTCTCCAACAATGTCCAGAGCGGGAGGCAAGTGGATGGCCTCCTCCGTTACGGAGGCCCAAGTAAAAAAGCTAAGGAAAGCCGGATACTTGCCCAAGGACATCCCGCATCGGCTTCCTGAGAAGGGGCAGCTTCTTCCTACCCCAGGGCCCAATGAGAGGGTAGTTTTTCTTCCCCACTTCCTCCGCGGACTGGGCTTTCCTCTTCACCCATTTGTCCGGGGGCTCATGTTCTACTACGGCCTGGATTTCCATGATCTGGCCCTGAACTTTGTCCTCAACATCTCGGCGTTTATCGTCGTGTGTGAGGCCTTTCTCCGCGTCGGCCCCCCGTTCGGCCTCTGGCTCAAGACCTTCAATGTCAAGCCCAAGGTGGTGTACGACACCCAGGCGGAGTGCGGAGGCGCTATGGTTGGCAAGATGGCCAACGTCCTCTGGTTCGATGGCTCCTGTGTGGAGTCCCTAAAGGGGTGACAGGCCGGGTGGTTTTACATCACCGAGCCACGCGATCCGGAATGGGTCACAATCCCCAAGTTCATATCCGGACCCCCCACGCGGCTCATGTCCTGGAAAGAGACGGGCCTGTCGTTGGGCAACGAGGAAGAAGTGACTGGGTTGCAAACGTGCATCCAGTCCCTGGTGAACAAGCCAATCCGGCTGATCAATGTGATCCAGGTCATGCTCGTTTGCCGGATCCTCCCGTGCCAACAACGGGATTTTACTTTGTGGGAATTCGACCCGGCGCAGCACCAAACCCTCAGTAGGCTCTTCGACACGACGTATGAAGACGTCTAGAAGGTGCTGACCAAAGGCGCCGAGTCCCCCTCATCCGCTTCTGAGGACCGCGGATACAGCTCGCAGCGTCATGCCAGCGAGGTGAGCTATCTATACCTTTGACAGGTTTGTTAAGCTCTTCTTCATAGATTAACTCTATGCGGGATCTAAACTCCCTTTACCTTTGACAGGCTTGGCAGGCTGTATCCGGACCAATTAACTGTCCGGCTCCCCTTCCCGAAGACCCAGCCCCAGCTCTCTTGGTGAAGCTTGTCGGCGTTCTGGGAACGGGGGTCCCCAGACTTGCCTGCCTGCAGCCTGCGGCGTGGCTCGAATGGGGGCCTAGCGTGGCCCATCTTCATCAACACAAGGCTCAAGGCCCTCGCGGGGGCCAAGCCTCGCAAGGCGGACGACACGGCGCTTCCTCAAGCACGGCCTCCTCAGGCTGGCTCGCGAGGAGGCGGAGAGATCAAGGCGGGGTACCTCACGAGGTGCCCATGATGCAAGCCATGACGACCGAGGGTGCCAGGCGGGCGCCAGCCCGTTCAGCGTCTCCCTTTCCTCTTTGGTGCAAAGGGGGAAAGTGCAGGCGAGAGGATCAAGCAAAGGCACCCATTTCGGTGCAACGAGACCAAGACCAGTCCAACGGCGGGAAGGAGGTCACCATGGAGCCCAAGACGGCGTCACCACAAGGCCTTTGGCAGGTGAAGACCGACTTTAGTCAGGATAAGTGTACTAGATGTTCCCCTTCAAATTGGCCAATTGTTGGTGCCCTTCCCGCTCAATATTTGGGAAGAGGCCCAGGGCCTTTGCCTATAAATAGGGCTAGCCACTCACGGGAAGAGGGAAAGAGATGGAGAGATCTGGTATCCAGCATCTAGCCAAGTAGAGAGAGAGAGAGAAGGGCGATCGAACTCCCCCTAGCAGTTCATCCCCTTAGCCAAGAACAGGCCCTCGCGAGGCTGTTCTTCCTTGTACTATTCTTCTTCATCAGCCCAAGAGGCAATCCACCCACCACATACTGGAGTAGGGTATTACACCACATCGGTGGCCCGAACCAGTATAATCCCCGTGTCTCTTGTGTCGTTCTTTCAGCAGTTAGTTCTTTGCGAGACGGTGAGGTAGAGGGCAGAATCTCCGCGCGCACCCAGAGTTCGAACCTTAGGGGTCTGCCGGAACCCGTAATCCGACATTTGGCGCGCCAGGTAGGGGTGCGCCGGGATTTGCCTTCTACTACTCCGCCTCCCGTCGCATCATCGTCACCATGTCCGGCGACCCGGCAGGCAACCAGGATCCATGGGCGGCATGGCCCGCTCGCGCAGAGCCGCCCGCCTCGGGCGACCCCGTGCCCCAGGCAGCTCATGGTCCGCAGGGCGCTACGGGCCGCGGGCGGCGCGGACAGGCTTCTGCAACCCTCACGCCGCGGCAAGCGCGGTCGGCGGCGAGGGCCTCCAACCACGCCACGACTACGACACCGTACACCCGCCGGGAGCAGGCGAACTCGAGGGCCGCGCTCACGGTAGCACGGGAGCTACGGCAGTGCAGGCTGCTGGAGGGCGGCCGCGACATGCTACTGGAACGGGTCGCAGAACTCCTGGGCTTTGCCGCTTCGGGGGCTCACCCCTTCTGCTTCCAGCTTCCGCCTTAAGCCCAGGGCGGCGCACGAGGAGATCCCGCACGCTCCCGCGGGCCTCAGGTCTACCCCAACACTGGCGAATCTGCCGGCGCTAGACTGGAGGTGACGCTGCCCCCGCCCCCGGCGCGTGAAGGAGAGGGGCTCGGTGCGGCCCACGGAGCCAGCGGGCAACCGCGCTACCACCCCACGGTCGGCACGTCCAGCAACGCCACATGGCGCATGGAGCACTACAGCACAGCATTCGGGGTGGCGGCGCCAGAAGAGTACGTGCCTCACATGATGGACCAAGGGCACGCTCACGAGGGCGAGCAGGGCTCACTCTTAAGCCCCAGCTGGGGAGACGAGACGCCGGAGGCCGAGCCCCTCCAGGAGCCCCAGGACGGCTCCGTCGGCCACGCTGGGGGCGACGACTATCCGGTACCGTTAATTCCTCAATAGCAGGCGTACGCTAATCATTGGTCACAGGAGGTGCAGGTCGCCGCAGCAAGCAGCTACCCCGCTCCCGCGGCCTCCTACCCCTCGGGAGGAGGACGCCGGGGGCTGCAGGAGAGGGGCAGGGATCCTACATCACCACCGCGGCGTTCGGAGCAAGGCGTTCTTAGAAGGTAGGCCCTCCGCTGGGGAGGCGCCTGAGGGCCTGCCCCTGGCGGAGGACCCGTGGTAGTCGGGGGAACCGCTGGCGACCGCTCTACCCCACCGGCGGCGTCCTGGTTTTCGGTCGTCGTTGGTGGCACTAGAGTGTGGTGCAAGGCGGGGCCCTCGTCTGGCGATATGAAGCAAGGCCGGTTCCTGTGAAGAAGGCCCAGTGCCTGTGAAGCTCGCCGCCCCGTGACACTCTCACGTAATAATGAGTGGGGCTGTACATGCCCCGGAGTCTCAGGGGTGCCGGCCTCAGGCCCTGGGGCTCCCTCCCACGCCCAGTGGACAACACTTAGCTCCGCGCTGGTGAGAAGACGTCCAAGACTAGATTAGGTGCCAGATGCGGACTTTTTTGTCTGCTTTCATTGCCTTTTCCCTTCGGTTGTAACCTTTTCCCCGTTGGATTTAAGTTGAATTCGAATTTGAGCTTTGCGTGTGTTCGGGGAAGGGGTGCTTGGTATTGTTTGAACCATTTCTCGCGTTCTGGTCGCCACCTCACCACACCTGCCTCCCCTCGCGAGCTCCTCGCGAGTCGGGCCAGGCCTAGCTTGAGCGCAGCCTAGACTGCCGCTGTCGCTCCCTCTCGAGGTGACCTTTGGTGCTTACGGAGGTTGCCTTCTCAGGAGAAGGCCTAGAGCCTGTGAAGAAGGCGAACGCCTGTGAAGCCCTCGCGCTCAGGAGAAGGCCCAGAGCCTGTGAAGAAGGCGAACACCTGTGAAGCCCTCGTGCTCAGGAGAAGGCCCAGAGCCTGTGAAGAAGGCGAACGCCTGTGCAGCCCTCGCGCTCAGGAGAAGGCCCAGAGCCTGTGAAGAAGGCGAACGCCTATGAAGCCCTCGCGCTCAGGAGAAGGCTCAGAGCCTGTGAAGAAGGAGAACGCCTGTGAAGCCCTCGCGCTCAGGAGAAGGCCCAGAGCCTGTGAAGAAGGCGAACGCCTGTGAAGCCCTCACGCTCAGGAGATGGCCCAGAGCCTGTGAAGAAGGCGAACGCCTGTGAAGCCCTCGCGCTCAAGAGAAGGCCCAGAGCCTGTGAAGAAGGTGAACGCCTGTGAAGCCCTCGCGCTCAGGAGGAGGCCCAGAGCCTGTGAAGAAGGCGAACGCCTGTGAAGCCGTTTCGCTCGGGAGAAGGCCCGGAGCCTGTGAAGAAGGCAAGTGCCTGTGAAGCTGTTACGTTTAGGAAAAGGCCCTGAGCCTGTGAGGAGGGCGAATGCCTGTGAAGACGCCTGGCCCGGCAGAAGGCTCGGAGCCCGTGAAGAAGGCCCAAGCCTGTGAAGTTTCCTGTCAGCATCGACCCTACATCCAGAGGTTTCAACTAGAAAGCACCCAAGGCGCGGCGCCCTCCGGCGGGCAGCTCTGGAGCCAACAAGGAACAAGGGTAAACCAGCCTACCGTCAGGCACGCGCGCGATTTAATTACTACTGATATAATGGATACAAGTTCTTACATGAGGGGCTTCCCCTCCCAAAATGCTCTCACAACCGTCAGGCCAAACACCTGAGTTCTATCTATATAGGGTAAAAAGACGGAGACAGTACATGGTCAATCGGACAAATCCCCCAATGCATCCTCGGGAGCGCCTCCTGAGCTCCCACTGGCGTCGCTGAACTCGTCTTCGTTGTCTGCACCACCGTCAGCGGCGTTGGGATCGTCCACCACACCACCCTCGTCGGCGGCCACGATCGCGTCGTCATCATCCGAAGTGAAGGCCCGGACGAGAGCATCCACGTTGTTCTCCACCCAATCCGCCAGGTCGTCTCGGACGGCCTGGGGGACTGGGGCGATGGCGGCATCAAAGTCGAAGTGGGGATCTATGTTCTGGAGATGGCTGAAGACACGAGAAAAGGCGCGTCCAAGCAGGGCGCAGCTCCTCTCCTCCACCAACCTGTCGGCCCTGACCGACCGAGCCTCCAGCTGCATCACTACAACGGTGAAGAACTGCAGGTTGCCGGCATAGTTGATCGTGTGCGGCTCGCCGACAGCTGCCTCGGAGATGTTGCCCAAGGCTGTGTTAGCCCTCTCCCTGAGCGTAGTGAGCATGGGGCCATGCACGTGCTCCAGGACTTGCCGCTGACGTATCTCGTCGGCATTCTGACGCTCGACGGCCATAGCCTCTTCCACACGTTGGCGAAGGCGGAGCACCTCGGCCTGGGAGGTGGCCAGCTCCTTCTCTGCCGCCTCGAGAGCGACCCGGGAGGCGTCGGCTCGTCGCGCCGCCTCATCCCGTTGTGCCCTCAAGGCGGCGGTTCTGCCCTCAGCTTCGACTCGGATCATCCCCAGCTTCCCCTCGAACTCACGCTCGAGGCCCTGGCGCGCTGTCGCCACCCGACGACAAACCTCCTCCAGGACACGCGTTTCCCGCGCGACGACATCGTCTTCCGCCCGCGTCACTAGGCGCTCCCTCGTCTCCAGCTGCTCGTACTCGCGGGCGCGTTCGGCGGCCTCCAGCACCAACGCTTCCTCGCGCTTCCAAAGCTCAGCCGGGTCGCCAGAAGCCACCTTCATCGACGCAAGGGCCGCCTCGCGCAGCTCCACCTGCTCCTCCAGCGAGCGGCACCAGGCCAGGAGCTCCTGGGTCCGTTCTTCTACTGCTTCTAGTTGTCGGTCAGCTTCCCGGGCCTCCTCAGCGGCCTGGGATCGGGCCACCCGGGAGGCCTCCAGCGACGTCTTCGCTTCTCCGTCTTCAAGGTCGCGCTGGTGATGCGCGAGGGCGACGGCGGCCTCCAGCTCACGCCTCTCCGCTGCCAGGCGCAGGCCCTCGGCTTCCAGGCGCTCGTCTTCCCCGGTGAGCTCCTGCCCGAGTAGGTCTACAGCGCCACTCGCCCTTCGGAGGAATTCATGGTGATGGGCACGGTGCTCCCGAGCACGCTCAAGCACATCTGCCACACCGTCATCCGCCCCAAGCAGGCGTCGGGGACCTCGGACCATCGCTCCAGCCCCGGGCAGGGGGCTGGGGGCCGGCGCACTCACGATGGCCGGTCGCGCCGCATCAGAAGCCCGGCCTGAGTCCAACCTGACCTCAGGAGAAGGGCCCAAGGGGTGCCTCCGCCAGACGCAGCCTGCAACCAGACGGGAAGCCCATGGTAGGCTACCTATGCTAAGGGAGGGCCTGCGGAAGGAGATCACGGGAACAGAAGGTTCTCCGCACGCTATGCGACGGTCCACCCCGTTGCTCGCCCGAACCACAAGGGCAGTGCTGCTCGGGGCACTCAGGGGCGGCGGAGGAGACGAAGCCAGGGAAGGCGGCAACTCGGCGGCTTCATCAAGCTCAGTAGGGAGAGGCCTGCAGAGCAAGGATCAGCGGATGCGGCAAGTGGAATGGGAAACAGAGAAGGGGAATACTTACTCATCGGTAGCAAAGTATTTCCGGCGCTTTAGCAAGCGGCGAGGGAAGTCATCGCCTAGGGCCTCCCTTTTTCTCCGGAGGGCCTCAAAGTCCACGCGGAAGCGGCCCAGGAGAGATGCACAGGAATCAACCTGCGAAGAGGACGGAGCACCAAGGCTACTTGCGTCAAGGACACATGCCTGACGCACACGGTCAGTTGCCTCGCCAGAGGCCACGGCCGGGGGCTCAGGAGCCCCGGCCTCAAGCGTCGGAAGCGGCAGCGCCTCACCCGCAGCCTCGGCAGCACGGGCCTCATGAGCTGCCCCATCAAGAGCATCGCCAGGAGCGGTCACATCATCAGCGGCTCTCCCGACCCCCGCTGTCTCCTGCCTCCCTGCACCACCACTCGAGGAGGATTCACCTAGGCCGACCGGAAGGGTAATCACCACCACAGGGTTCTCGCGAGGCCCTTGAAGGCCGACGGGGCGTAGCCCCCACTCATCGAAAGGGGGCATCTGCCTCACGAAGTCATCCTTGTTCTGGCAGAGGTACAACAAAGCTCCCCCTGCCGGATACTACCGGGGTTGGGATCGCCTGTCAGGACCAAGAGCACCTTCCTCAGCGCCGCGGGCGCCAAGTCTTCTTCCTGAAGCCTCATACGGTCATCATGCCCGCTGAAGGCCCACATTCGACAAGAATGGCGCTGGAGAGGGGCGATGCGGCACAATAGGAACTCCTTCACCACCTTGGGCGCTGTCATGCCGAGCCTTTTCAAGGACATGAAGCGGTGCCAGACGAAGGCGAGCCGGGGGCTCACGAGTGTCTCCTGGCCCCAGCCCGAATTGGGCACAGCAGGCGAAGTTGGCTTCACCAGCAGGGGGCTGGGTACCCCAACATCAACGTACATCCACCGCTCGCGGAACCCGGCTGAAGGCGAGGGGGTTGAAGTCAATACCAGAGGCCGCAGTCTCGGGCGAAGCTATGAAGCTCACGCATGCTGAGCATTGAGTGGGGAAGACGAGGCACAAAGAGAAGAAATGGCGCAGCAGGGCGACAGAAGGGGGAATGCCCATCATCGCCTCGCAAACAAAAGCAAAAACTGAAAGGAGGGCGATGGACTCAGGACCCAGATGCATCATGCGGATCTGATAATGGGTGAGGACGGCGTTGAAGAAATCGGAGAAGGGAGGAACCAAACCCGCCCACAAGGAGTCGGCGAAGTAATGGACCTCGGTGATTATCCTGTCGGTGGAGAAGTGATGTGTAGGCCAGGTCGTCGTCCTCCCACACTCGTTGAAGGAGGTGGCCAGAGCCGGGCTGAGCTTGCCCAGGCATTCCAGATTGAGTATGATCGAGCGGCTAACAGCAGGCGCCACCGACGGTGGCGGGCGAGATGGAGACGCAGGCTTCTTCCCCTTCTCTTTCTTCGTCGGAGCCATGGTGGCGGACGGAAGAGAGGAGATGTGAGATGGGATTGGAGGCAAGGGTCGGAGTTCGGGGGGAGGAAGAGCAGGAGACAGCCGAGCAACAGGAAGAGGGGCGGCTGTGTACTACTGTGGGGCAACCTAGCGCGGCGCAGAATAAGAGAGCATGACTGAATAGTGTCGCCCGCGTCCAATCAAACCGCCACGCGGCGCCCAAGGCCGCAGGCTGTTAGGGCCCGAGGGCTACTGTCGGCGTTCTGGGAACGGGGGTCCCCAGACTTGCCTGCCTGCGGCCTGCGGCGTGGCTCGAATGGGGGCCCAGCGCGGCCCATCTTCATCAACACAAGGCTCAAGACCCTCGCGGGGGGCCAAGCCTCGCGAGGCGGACGACACGACGCTTCCTCAAGCACGGCCTCCTCAGGCTGGCTCGCGAGGAGGCGGAGAGATCAAGGCGGGGTACCTCACGAGGTGCCCATGACGCAAGCCATGATGACCGAGGGTGCCAGGCGGGCGCCAGCCCGTGCAGCGTCTCCCTTTCCTCTTTGGTGCAAAGGGGGCAAGCGCAGGCAAGAGGATCAAGCAAAGGCACCCATTTCGGTGCAACGAGACCAAGACCAGTCCAACGGTGGGAAGGAGGTCACCATGGAGCCCAGGACGGCGTCACCACAGGGCCTTTGGCAGGCGAAGACCGACTTTAGTCAGGATAAGTGTACTAGATGTTCCCCTTCAAATTGGCCAATTGTTGGCGCCCTTCCCGCTCAATATTTGGGAAGAGGCCCAGGGCCTTTGCCTATAAGTAGGGATAACCACTCACGGGAAGAGGGAAAGAGATGGAGAGATCTGGTATCCAGCATCTAGCCAAGTAGAGAGAGGGAGAGAGAGAGAGAGAGAGAGAAGGGCGATCGAACTCCCCCTAGCAGTTCATCCCCTTAGCCAAGAACAGGCCCTCGCGAGGTTGTTCTTCCTTGTACTGTTCTTCTTCATCAGCCCAAGAGGCAATCCACCCACCACACACTGGAGTAGGGTATTACACCACATCGGTGGCCCGAACCAGTATAAACCCCGTGTCTCTTGTGTCGTTCTTTCAGCAGTTAGTTCTTTGCGAGACGGTGAGGTAGAGGGCAGAATCTCCGCGCGCACCCCAGAGTTCAAACCTTAGGGGTCTGCCGGAACCCGTAATCCAACAAAGCTGATGGCTCCGGTACCTTATGTGGTGCCAGAGAAGAAGGCCAAGAAGAAGAAAACCACCGGGACTCGAAAAAGTTCCCACAACATGGTGGTGTCGGACTCGTCATCTGACGAGTCCGCGTCGCTCTCCTCTCGTGAAAACGAGGAGGAGGAACAAGAAAGCTCTCCCCCCCCCCAGCGAGGGGAGCAAAGAAGAAGAAGATGGCCAGCCCAACGGGGGAGGCCGAGGGGTCGAGGAAAAGGAAGACCCCTCCGCCGGACTACTCCCACGACGCCGAAGAGGGCGGAGAGGAGTGGACGGACAGAACCAAGCGTCCGGCGAAATCGTAAGTATTCATATACCAGAGTGACTCATGATATTCTTTTAATGCACGGCTTTCCCTAATATCGCTCGTAATTTATGCAGCCCGCCCCGGGCCGATCTCGACGATTCGTCGAGCGGCTCCCTGGAATCGTCGGACGTGAACTCTGTTCCGCCCGCTGTCTCCCCCCGCAGGGCGGACGGCGCTGAAGTGGCGTCCCGCCAAGCAAGGCAGGAGGAGATAGTCCTGGAGGAGCCGCAAGGCAATCCTCCGGACCCCTGGAGTAAAGGGGATGAAACCCACTAGGGCTCCTAGTCCGGCTTTGTGCCGGACACCGCGCTGGACTCGACAGTCCTGGTCTGCGGTGGGCGAACTCCTTCCAAGAGGAGTAAGCCGTCTGAGCCGGCGGCCTTCGTCCAACCGGAGGCGCCGGACAATCTGCTGGAGGTGCTTAAGGGCGCCGCCATCGATGAGGAGCACCGTACTGTTATGAGTACGGTGATCCAAAGGGTTCAGTCCGCCAAAAGCGGACTGACTGAAGCTTGCGCTAGCCTTCTAACAGGCTTTGAGGTAAGTAAAAATATGTCAAATTTTTTACCGCATAGACAGTAGCCCCTGATGCTCTGTTCGGTGTTCGGAAAGAAAAGCCGAATAGAGGATCTAGTAATATTCGCAGGAGTCTAACAACAAAAAGTCACATATGCGTATGCAGGCTTCACTGCTGTCCACCGCCGCACTGACTGCGCAGGTGGATGTCCTTAAACAGGACCTCGGGCGGACCGAGCAAGAGCTCGGCCTTGCCAAACGGCAGCTCGAGGAGAAAGAAGGTAAGAAATACCCTAAAAAAAGAAAAAAAAAGGTGCCTATAGAGAGGCTTGATTGAAGAAAGAAATAACAGGATTGTACTGCTTATTGTAGGGGCCACAACCGATGTGGCAACCCTGAAGCAGGCGCTGGCTGAGGCCGAAAAGAAAACGGCCGAGGAGCGCGCCGAGTGAGAAAGGCTTGGGGTTCAGGTCGGCGAGGTGCAGCAAGAGCTGCAAGCTCTTATGAAAAAACATGAGAGTTTGGAGCTTGAGTCAAAAGCGCAAGCATCCGAGCTCGCGTCGGCCCTTGAGACCGCCAAGAGTGCCAAGGCTGAAGCCCAAAAGGCCCTCCAAGAGTTGGAGGAGGTGAAAAAGATAGCAACGGGTAAGGCATTCTTAATGCAAAGTAGGAATATAAAAGTAAACTACCTGTTACTTACCCGAATCCGGAGTTCTCCAGGGGCGTTCGTCGATCTTCCCTGCAGCGTATCCGACGCCGCCGCGTTCTACCGAGCTGAAGAGGGCAGCTCGACGGAGAGTGTGTTCTGGTCTCAGTATTCTGAGGCCGGACACCCTCTGCCTTTGAGCGATCAGCTGAAACAGCTGGTCGAGCTCCACAAGGCGGCCGAACAGGCTATGAAGGGCTTACTAGTTCGGCTGTGGCCTGGAGAGGCCCTGCCTGGGAGCTATGTCAGGCTAGTGCGGCGGCTGGTGGAGGACTGTCCACGGCTTGAGGTCATCAAGCGCTCCGCCTGCATTGAAGGTGCCCGAAGGGCCCTTGCCCGTGTAAGGGTACACTGGGGTAAGCTGGACGGAGAGAAGCTGGTGAAGGACGGGCCGTCGCCGGGGAAGGAGCATCGCAAGCCCGAGAACTACTACAAGGAAGTTCTTGCCGGAGCCCGCCTTCTCGCGGATGAATGTACTAAAGATGTAGTATTTGAATGAACTCGCTCGTTTGTATCCTGTGCGCTGAAAACTTGTTCATATGCGCTAAGCAATGCTTATTGAATTTAAAATATTATTTTCTGTGCGGCCGTTTATCAAAAATTGAGAGATGTCCAGTCGTCGGCTTCTGCCCCCATGCCACTAGTGCTGGGGTGTTCGGGATAAACCTGAGGGCTCTTTTTCCCATAGTTGGGTCCTTCGAGGGAGGCGCTCAGCACAGCGAACCAGGCAATCGGACTATAATGCTTGAACACTCTCACTTAGCCATAGAACGTTATAATTTTAAATTTCGGCGAAGCCCCTAGTTCGGAAGGCCGAATTCGGGGCGCTATCCACGCCTTTGGCCGGACACCACTACTGGAATCAGCTAATTTGCCAGCTGCCAGCTCTTTGCCGTCTGCTAGCTGACGGCAAAGAAGCTCTTTGCCATCAGCTACCCAAAAGCGGACGGCAAAGAAACGACAGACGGCAAAGAAGCTCTTTGCCGTCCGCCATCTCTTTGCCGTCCGCCAGCAGACGGCAAAGAATCTTTGCCGTCCGCTTGCAGACGGCAAAGAGAGAGGTGGCCCCCACCCCCCGCCCGTTTGAACAAAACCTAACGGCCCACCTCTTTGCCGTCCGCCAGTAGACAACAAAGAGGCAAAAAGGCGGACGACAAAGAGAGGCGGACGGCAAAGAGGCCGCTACCTAACGGCCTGTGCCCCCCCCCCCCCCGCCCGTTACTCCTCGTTCATTACTCTCGCCGACGCGCCCCGCCACCACTTCCCACCCCACCGCCGCCGCCGCCCGCCGCGCGCCGCCGCCCCCACCACTCGCCGCCGCCCGGTCGCCCCACCACCCGCCGCCCCACCGGCCCCCCGCCCCGTCGCCACTGCCGCCCGGCGCCGTCGCCCCCGCCGCCCCATCGCCCCACCGCCCCGGCCCCCCGCCGCCCCACAGCCCCATCGCCCCCGCCGCCCCATCGCCCCCCCGCCCCGGCCCCCCGCCGCCCCGGCCCCCCGCCACCCCGCGCCCCACCGCCCTGGGCCCGGCCCCCCGCCGCTACAGGCCGCCCCCGCGCCCCGGCCAGCTCCTCCACCACCCCGCCCCCCTCCTCCACCGGCCCTGCCCCAGGTGAGCCCCCCTCCTTTTTTCTGTTTTTTTCTATTTTTTTCCTTTTTAGTTTTAGTTTAGATTTAGTTTTAGTTTTAGGTTTAGGTTTAGTTTTAGTTTTTTCCTTTTTTTCTGTTTTATTACTTTTAGGTTTATGTTTAGTTTAGTTTTAGTTTTAGGTTTAGTTTAGTTTGAGGAAAGAAGAAGAATAAGAGAAAAAGAGGAGAGGAGGAGAAGAAGAAGAGGAAAAAGGAAAGGAAGAAGAAGAAGAGAAGAAAAAAGAAGAAGAGGAAGAAGAAGAAGAAAAAAGAGGAGAGGAGGAGAAGAAGAAGAGGAAAAAGGAAAGGAGGAAGAAGAAGAAGAAAAAAGAGGAGAGGAGGAGAAGAAGAAGAGGAAAAAGGAAAGGAGGAAGAAGAAGAAGAAGAAGAAGAAGAAGAAGAAGAAGAAGAAGAAGAAGAAGAAGAAGAAGAAGAAGAAGAAGAAGAAGAAGAAGAAGAAGAAGAAGAAGAAGAAGAAGAAGAAGAAGAAGAAGAAGAAGAAGAAGAAGAAGGAAAAAAAGGAAGAAAAGGAAAAAGAGGAAGAAGAAGAAAAGGAACAAAACCGACCCGACACGGTACCCTGACCCCGACCCGGCACCCCCACACGACACCCCGACCCCGATACCCCGACCCCGACCCCAAGACCCCGACCCCGACCCCGAGACCCTGACCCCAACACCCCGACTCCGACCCCGATCCCGACACCCCGACCCCGATACCCCGACCCCGACACCGACACCCCGACCCCCCAAGCCTGACCCGACACCCCGACCTCGACCCCGACACCCCGACCCCGACCCGACACGGTACCCAGACCCCGACCCGACACCCCGACACGACACCCCGACCCCGAGACCCCGACCCCGACCCCGAGACCCCGACCTCGACACCCCGACCCCGACCCCGACCCCGACCTCGACACCCCGACCTCGACCTCATATATTGTGAATTTTTAGTTAGGTCATATATTTTTCGATTTTGTTATGAAAAACATCATATATAATTGTGTTGATCGTGTAGTTTTAAATGTGCAGTTGTTTCATCGCTGCGAGGTTTGGTGTTCGACGACCTCGCCGTGCGTTTGACGAGCACAAATGACAAGTCCTCCTCCCCCATTAATTATTTGATCTATTCCGATGAAACTTGATAGCTAGCTATATATGTGTCTTGAATCATCAGTATGCGTAACCAATATGTGTCTCTCGTTCGAAAGCGTCATAGTTATAAATATGCATGCATTTGCATATTTATAACCTTGATTCTTTCGAATTGTCCAACGCTATCCATGGACAGCCCGAGTATGTGTAGATTGGGTTCGTTTTCCCATATGCTTTGCTCCAGATCCGACGCATAAATTTCGTCAGTGCCTCCCCTGTTGTTCTCCGGGTACACATCCTCTCTGTTTATTGCAGAGACGTGTATCAGGAGAACAGCGGGGAGGTGCTGCCGAAATTTTGCGTCGGATCCGGAGCATAGCATGGGAAAATGAACCCAATCTACACATACATGGGTGGGATTAGGACCTATCATTACCTATTAGAGTGTAGGTTGCATGGACGTAATAAAATTGACAAAGTAGATCAACTGATGAATATATACATGGTGAATTACATATATAATTGTTGTGTGTCCAGTAGCTCTGAAAGTCAAGATGAGTGACCGTGCTTGGATGTATACCGGTCACACTAGTCAGAACAAATGGAGCGCTGAATGGTTCACAAAAACTAAGGGGTTTGTGCAAGCCGCATTTGCAAATGGCCAAAAGAAAACCTGGTGCCCCTGTTTCTGGTGCGGCAATTGGGAAAAGAAGACAGAGGCTGAAATGGGCAAACACCTGCAGAAGAGTGGTTTTACGCCCGATTATACGGTGTGGACATTTCATGGTGAGTCTGCCCAACGTAACCGAGCTAAGGTGGATCGTCGTCGCACTGACGAGCATGGTACCGGGATGGAAAACATGGTGCAAGGCTATGATGATGCTCGGGATTCGGACGAGGAGATGGAGGAATCTGCAAAGGCCTTCAATGAAATGTTGGAGTCTTCGAAACGTCCGCTACACGAGCACACTGAGCTTTGTCAGTTGGATGCCATCTCACAAGTAATGGCTCTGAAGGCTCAGTTCAACTTGGGCAGAGAATGCTATGACGCAATTATGACAGTATTTGGACGCTTTCTACCCAAAGGCCATGTAATGCCTGCAAACCTGTACCAGTCGGACAAAATCCTCCGTGCACTGAAGATGCCCTATGAGAAGATACATGCCTGTGAGAAAGGATGTGCCTTATTTAGGCTTGGCTATGCGGACTTGAACTATTGTCCCATTTGCAAGTCTTCTAGGTATATTGTGGTAGACAACGGTATGGGTGAGAAGACACAGACCAAAATCCCCGTTAGTGTTCTTCGGTATATGCCAATCATACCAAGACTTCAACGTCTTTTCATGGTCGAAGAGACGGCCAGATAGATGACATGGCACAAAACAGGCAAAAGAACCGAACTAGATGCAGATGGGAATCTGATGATGGTACACACATCGGATGGTGTTGCGTGGAAAAAGTTTGATGAATTACATGCTGACAAAGCGGCAGATCCGAGGCATCCTCGAGTCGGCATCAGCACGGATGGGTTCAGTGTGTTTGGTATGGCGGCAGCCCAATACAGTTGTTGACCCGTATTTGTCTTTCCACTCAATCTCCCCCCAGACAGATTATGCAAAGAAAGAACATTTTCCTGACGTTGATAATTCCAGGACCCAACTATCCGGGCAAAAATATGAATGTGTACATGCAGCCGCTTAAGGACGAATTGCAAGAAGCCTGGGATAATGGGTTCAAGACATACGACGCCTTTAGCAAATGGAACTTCATAATGCATGTCTGGTACATGTACTCGACGCATGACTTGCCGGCGTATGCGCTATTCGTTGGCTGGTGTGTGCATGGAAGGTTCCCGTGCCCCACATGCAAGGGAGCTCTTGAGTTTCGTTGGCTTCAGGCCGGTCGCAAGTTTTCTTGCTTCGACATGCATAGACAGTTCCTGGATCCTCGCCATAAGTTCAGGAAAGACAAGAAGAACTTCATCAGGGGTAGAGTTGTCAAAAACTCTGCACCACCTGCATTGACAGGCCAACAGACCCTGGATCAGTTAAACGCTCTCGAGCCAGATCCACAACGTCCAGGGTACTTCAAGGGGTATAATACTAAGCACGCGTGGACTCACAAAACATGCTTATGGGATCTGCCTTACTTCAAAGACCTCCTTTGCCCACACAACATCGACGTGATGCACACTGAGAAGAATATCGCTGAGGCACTTTTTGGTACATTGTTCGGCATAGATGGGAAGTCAAAGGATAATACTAAGGCTAGAGTCGATCTGGAGGCGCTATGTGATAGGCCGTTACAAAACATGAAAGAACCGAAAGGAAAGCAGAACTGGACAAAGCCAAAGGCATGGTTCAATCTTGGAAGGCCAGCTATGAGGGAAATTCTCTTGTGGGTGCAACAACAGTTGATGTTCCCCGATGGGTATGCAGCGAATCTAAAGAGGGGAGCGAATCTTGATAAACTGAAGATATTTGGTCTCAAGAGTCATGATTGGCACATATGGATTGAGCGGGTAATGCCGGTGATGTTGCGTGGCTTCATCCCTGAGGATGAATGGCTAGTACTGGCAGAACTCAGCTATTTCTTCCGTGTTCTTTGTGTGAAAGAACTATCGCCTGGCGTGCTAGAAGAAATGGAAGAGTTGGCGCCGGAGTTGATCTGCAAGTTAGAGAAGATCTTTCCACCGGGCTTCTTTAATCCAATGCAGCATTTGATTTTGCATCTCCCGACCGAGGCAAGATTGGGCGGGCCCGTGCAAAATCGTTGGTGCTACCCAACTGAGAGGATGCAGAAGACGCTTCGAGAAAAATGTAAAAATAAACGTAGAATTGAAGCATCGGTGGCTGAGGCATTCATCACAGAGGAGGCGGCAAACTTCGTAACAGCGCACTACGAAGCCAAAAATCGTCATTTGCATAATCCGAAGCCTCGGTACAATGCTGACGAGCCTAAAAAAGGTGGATCCAACCTCAGCCTATTCAAAGGGAATCTCGCACCAGCTAGTGTTTCACATCCAGTATCTTTGGATAACGAAGAATGGCGGACCATTTCGTTGTATATCTTCAACAACCTGATAGAAGTGCGGCCGTACATCGAGTAAGTTCTCGGTACATTGTTTCGCAACTTCTATTTCCTTTGAACTACTCTTATTCCTGGATATGTCATACAGTCGATACGTCACCATATTCTCGTATGGAGCGGAGATCCAAAAGGATTCCGTCAAAGAGTATGAGCTTCTCGCAAAGCAAGGAGGTGGCTATCCCGGTTTCATCTCTTGGTTCAAACAAACGGTAATTTCTATTAGACAATTTCATTTCATTCGCTAATTTGTGCATAATGCAACAATCCTTTCATATTAAACTTGTAGGCTAATTCAGAGTCTATGGACGCCGAATTGAGACAAGTCGCTAATGGTTTTGACTATAAGGTTCGTTCATTTGACAAGTACGACATCAACGGGTATCGCTTTCGTACCTATGGCAAAGAGCTATCTATGGCCGACCGAAAGTCAACAAATTGTTGTGTATCTGCTATCGGCGAAGGAGGTACCGAGTATTATGGGAGAGTTGAAGCAATTTATGAACTTCTGTTCTATGGTGAAAATCCACCGAATGTCGTAGTCTTCAAATGTTATTGGTTTCAGCCGAAGGAGACTAGAAGGACTCATGAACATGTAGGGCTAGTTGAAATCAACCAAAGCACTCATTTAGATGTTCCAGATGTCTATATTATGGCTCAACAGGCAACCCAAGTATTCTATCTACCGTGGGCCTGCCAAACTAATCCAAATCTGAAAGGTTGGGATGTCGTTTATGAAGTGCCGCCACGTGCTAGACTTTCTCCCCCAACGGAAGAAGATTATGAACCTCACATTAACCCAGACACATATGAAGGAGAATTCTTCCAAGAGACACGTATTTCCAAAAAGCGTTTCAAGAACCGCTATACTTCACCCCAAAACATTGAAGTAGACAGCGACAATGAATCCGACATCACCCCAGAGGAGGAACAAGAAGAGCCGGAACAAGAAGAGGTTACTGCTGCGGATGACCTGTCAATGCTTGACCGATTACGTCAAGGTGGCCTTGCACATGTTGATGCCAATGAACCCTATGAGCCCGTCATTGATTATAGTGATGATGATGATTATGCATTTATTGATGATACTGATCGAGATTATTAGTAGTGTCAGGTATTACATTTTTTTATGTTGTACTTGATGATGATACACTTAAGTGATACACATATTATTATTCATGTCGGTCTTTTTTTATGTTGTACTAATTTCGTTTACTGTTTGTCATGGCAGGTGTTGAAAGATGGTGGGCGCTAGTCGGGAGCGTGGTCTGAGGTCTTCCATTCCAGACGCACCTCTCCGCCGAGCGTTGCTGGACAGTATGGCCACACCGTCGGTCCCTTCTTCGTCGACCGCGGTGCCCAGCAGGGGACGAGGTAGGAAGAGAGGAGGTGGGGCACGTGGTCGTGGGAGAGGAAGTAGGGTGACTGCTACGGCGCCTTCCTCGCCGCCACCCCCAGCCGTTTCACCCGAGCACGTGACTGCTAGGGTGGACTCGTCCGAGGAGGAGGCTACACGGACTCCGGTCCACGAGCCTCCGGTCCACGGGTCTTGGGCCCACGAGCCTCGGGTCGACTGGCCTTCGGCCCCCGAGAGTTCGGCCCACGTGACCCCGGAGGAGCACACGTCCGGATGGGGTACCTGGCCGGATCAGCCCGAGGAGCCGAGTGGCCATGCTGATGATGGTGGGGAGCCGACTGATCTTGAGGAGGAGGGGGCACCGTCTACCAGCGTGGTGCTACACGGCTCCCGTCCGTGCCGGTGACCCGCGAGCAGAGGTGGTTGATTTTCCCTGATGGGGAGAGGTACGTAAGTGCATTTAATATTTTTGTACCTTGTGCATTCACGTTTTTTCAAATAACTAATGCGTTGGCCTTGTCATGCTGCAGGGGTTGGGACCACCATCATAGTGTCCGCCGGCCCAACTCCGTCCTTGGAGTTCTTTGCCGGCAAAACTTCCCGGGGTTTGTCACGTTGCCTAGTGAGGGTCGGCTTCCAGAGCTTGGATTGAGCTGGGAGCACTACGTGGCTGCCCCGGCCCCGCCGGATGAGATTATCGATGGTGTCGTGTGCGACACGAGGGCAGACATGGTGATCAGAAAGTTCTGGGTAATTTCTCCTTTACACATTTAAAAATCTTCAACTAGCTAGTTATTGATTGTACTAATCAATATTGTCTCATTTGATCGCAGACATTCTACAGGTGTGAGGAGGGATACGAGGAGGACGCGGCACATGTTATCGAGAACGTCTGCAAGCGCCTACTCCAGAACTTACGGCACGAGGCTCGGGTGCAGGCTGTTCGAGACTACTACGCCTTGCATGGTATCAAGAAGACCAAGCCGGCGTGCCGCGATAAGTTCCTGAGTAAGGAGCAGTACATGAAGGTAATTCTTAAGGCCTTCTCTACTTAAGTTCCTTCATTTAGTAATTCTTAGCCGTAGCGCTCAAGTTTCTATTTGCTAACTTAGGCGCCTCCGAGATGGTGTGCGGATCGGATGGATTGTTGGGAGGTGTTGGCCGATGAGTGGTGCTCACAACGATGGCTAGCCCTCCACAAGGAGGCCAAGGACAAACGTGCCCAAATGGAAGGTGTGCCACACCATCAAGGCAGCTCCAACTTATATCAGTTCGGGCGCAACTGGGTATGTGGTTTGCTTCATGATTCATGCAATTCATTCATCATGCTAGCTTGAGCCCTTTAATTACTAATTTTCATTGTTTCTCTCTTTCAGGCACGCTACAATAAGGCGGATAAGGTGCCAGAGGTGTACGACCTGTATGCCATGGCCCACACTGCCTCTTTCAAGAAAGTCAAGGCTTTCTCTCAGTCTGACCTCGATGATGCAAACAACTTCACCAACATCTCCTCCCACAACAAGCTCGTGAGATATAGAGATGAGGGGAAGGCGAGGAAAGGGGAGGACTTTAACCCAAGCCAGGGTCCCATTGATCCAGAGCTGTTGATGATATCTGGTGGCGGGAGGTCCCATGGCTCCATAGCCATTGGAGATGGACTTATCCGTTGTCCTAGCACTCTCCCGGAGATCAAGGCGCGTCAGTCGAGCTCCGCTCCTGAGATAAGGCCTCGTGAACGGCCAGTGCAACTCGCCATCAAGGTTAGTGATACGTACTCAGTTATCTTTCTCCATTACATTGTGTGCGCTTCCATCAATGATTACAAATTGTCATGTGAGTGGTGTTGCGGGCTGCTATACAGAGTGAGAGAGATAGAACAGAGAAACTTCTGGCGGAGGCGGCGGAGAGGCAGCGGGAGTTGGAGGAGAGGACGGCAAAGATGATGGAGGAGGAGAGGGCACGGAATGACATGCAGGCAAGGGCCATGTACGAGCTCCTTGTGGTAAGTTTCTTCTGCAGATTAGCCAAAACATTCATGTAGTGTTTGTCTCATTGCTAACTAGTATGACTGAGTCGTCAAAACCAAATGTGCAGTCTGTGTGTGAGAAGACAGGTCAGACCGCTCCGCCGATGCCAGTGATTGCTCCTGGGACCACGGTGAGTTTTATTTGAATGGACATTACTTGCTAGTCTTAACATTTGAGTGTCATCATGCTAACAAGACATTGGAAATGATCTTTGGTGCAGCGTAACTCCAGACAAGCATCGCACGATCCTTCTCCAGCTACCGACACGAGCCACCCCTCTCCTACACCTCCTGGATATTGGTAAGTTTATCTAGTGTTTTGCTTAACACATGCATAAAGACCTAGATTTAGTTTTATTTCCTCCAATGCTTACCATAATGACCTAGACTTAGCTTCTTCTCCTCCAAAATGACTTAATAAGCTTACTGACCTCCAAAACCATCCATTTTACCTAAGTTAGCTCTAAAACGATCTGTACTTAGCTTACTTATGTCAAAAATTGCATAATTAGCTTAGTTAGCTCATAGACGATCCATTTTACCTAAGTTAGCTCTAAAATGACCCATTTTACCTAGGTTAGCTTATAAATGATCCAGTTCATCCAAGTTAGCTAAAAAATGACCCATTTTACCTAGATTAGCTCCTAAATGATTCATTTTACCTACGTTAGCTTTAAAATGACCCATTTCACCTAGGTTAACTCCAAAATGACCAATCTTACCTAGGTTATCTCATAAACGATCCATTTCAACTAATTTAGCTCATAAACGATCCATTTCACCTAGGTTACCTAAAAAACGATCCATTTCACCTAAATTAGCTCTTAAATGATCCATTTCACCTAAGTTAGCTCAAAAAGATCCATTTCAACTAAATTAGCTCATAAATGATCCATTTCACCTAAGTTAGCTTAAAAACGATCCATTTCTTGTTCTACTCTTCTTCTTGTTCTACTCTTCTTGTTCTAACTTTCTTATTTTTCATTTTGCAGATTTCATTCACTTGACGAAAGCTTGCATATATAGATGGAGTGCTCCTTATCCCTTTCTCTTTTGTATCGTTGAACTATATGCATGTATCGTTGGATGAAACTATTGTTATATATATGGTTGGATGCCTCTATGTTGAACTTGTTATGTATGATGGAACTATGCATGTAATATATATGGTTGGATGATGAAGTTATGTGTTGGATATCTTATATGTTTGCTCTATAATGGCCTTTTGAAATATATCTATATATGTCATATATATTTGTGATGAAAATTGTTGGATTTAATAAAAAAACAGATAAAAGAGCCAATATGCAGGCTCTTTGCCGTCTGCCACCGACGGCAAAGAGCTCTTTGCCGTCTGCCACCGACGGCAAAGGGCTCTTTGCCGTCCGCCGCGGACGGCAAAGAAGACACGTGGCATCCAGCTGTGCTTCCTGGGAGCTGACCCATTTGGCCAGTTTGCCTACAGTGGCAGACGGCAAAGAAGACACGTGGCATCCAGCTGTGCTTCCTGGGAGCTGACCCATTTGGCCAGTTTGCCTACAGTGGCAGACGGCAAAGACTTTGCCATTAGTGGCAGACGGCAAAGACTTTGCCATCAGTGGCAGACGGCAAAGAACCTGCCATGTAGTGACGTGTAGATGACATCGTACGGCGGACGGCAAAGACAGTGGCGGACGGCAAAGGCCTGCCGTTGGCCACTTAACGGACTGACAGCGCAATTATTGCCGTCCGCTCTCTTTGCCGTCTGCCGCGCTCTCTTTGCCGTCTGCGGCGGACGACAAAGACTTTGCCATCAGTGGCAGACGGCAAAGTAGCTGTTTACCGTAGCCTACGTTGCCGGAGCCTTTTGCCGTCCGCGGCTGACGGCAAAGGCCTTTGCCATCCGCTGTTCATGCCTTTGCCGTCCGCCATGACAGACGGCAAAGTAGCTGATTCCTGTAGTGACATAGCCAGCTCCTCGCTCGAAGCGGCATAAGTCTTTAAGGACTCGAAAAACCTCTGGAACAGCGACCGGTGTCACGCCTTATCATGACAGTCTGTTTTAGCTTTCTCCAATGAGGTGCTTAACCCACCTGAACTGGGGCACAATCGTAGTGGTTCTCCTAGTGCTACCTTAGCCGATATAGCGGAACGTAAGGCACCAAAACATAGGAGCCCGGCAAACCCAACATGTGACCAAAATCATGATTCGGAGCCGATGCATATAGTGCTATAAGTTCGGGGTGCCGCACTTGTGAAAGTGTACGGACTTCTCACACTAGATAGAAGGGTAATGAAGCCCCTGGCGTGTTTTGCCGTACCATGGTGTACGGTTGCGATCATGTTTTTTTAATGAACATATATATTAAAAGAGGACAACGCAAAAAATAGGTGAAAAGCTATGCATTGTTTATAGAGAGGCTATTTATCAAAGACGAACGATAGAAGTAGTGCGATAAGCAAAAAAGATATTAGACTATTTAACATGTCCTGACCAGGCGCAGGCCGCGGAATTTAGAAATAGATATATCGCTCGAAATAGAGACCACCTGAGAGTTCCGTAATGCGGCGTAGCTTTGTCTGCTTCCCTGGGTCTTGCATCGTCTGTGCGGCAGCAAAGCCGAACAGGTTATCCAGAGTGTGGAGTCCTGAAAGTAATTAAAAAGAATCCGGCAGCACCTAGTACGTTTGACGCCGTATTGTAAGCATGCCATTAATGTGCCCCTCCCCCGTGCCCATGGAATTTCGAGGGCGTAATTGTGTACTCGAGGTACTAGCTCCGCTATGTTGCGATGGCTGGGGTTGGGGCCGTATTGCTTACGCTTGCTCCGAACGTGCCAGGCGGTCTTATTGCAGGTTACTCCGGGCGCGCTTTGCATTGTTCGGCTTTTTAACGGCCGGACTGGAGAGTTGCCTTGAAAGGCTGCTTTGTACTTCCGCTGCGAGGGCTGCCGTCTGCTCCTCCGTACGGATGGAGCGTTCTGTGTTTCTGTTGACCGTAATTACTCCACGAGGGCCTGGCATCTTAAGCTTGAGATATGCGTAGTGCGGCACCGCATTGAATTTAGCGAATGTGGTTCGTCCGAGCAGGGCGTGATAGCCACTGCAGAACGGGACTATATCGAAGATTAACTCTTCGCTTCGGAAGTTACCCGGAGATCTGAAGACCACATCAAGTGTTACCGAGCCTGTGCAATTGGCCTCTATACCTGGTATGATGCCTTTAAAGGCCGTCCTTGTGGGCTTGATCCTTGATGGATCTATGCCCATTTTCCGCACTATATCCTGATAAAGCAGGTTCAGGCTACTGCCGCCGTCCATGAGTACTCTTGTGAGATGAAATCCGTCAATGATTGGGTCAAGAACCAATGCGGCAAAACCGTCGTGACGGATGCTAGTGGGGTGGTCTCTTCGATCAAAAGTGATCGGGAAGGAGGACCATGGGTTGAACTTTGGGGCGACTGGCTCCATCGCGTATACGTCCCGTAGCGCACGCTTCCGCTCCCTCTTGGGAATGTGGGTCGCGTATATCATGTTCACCATCCGCACTTGTGGGGGAAACCCCTTCTGTCCATTGTTATTCGGCGGCCTGGGCTCCTCCTCGTCGTCGCTATGCAGCCCCTTGTCTTTGTGTTCGGCTCTTAACTTGCCTGCCTGCTTGAACACCCAACAATCCCTGTTGGTGTGATTGGCTGGCCTTTCGGGGGTGCCATGAATCTGGCATGAGCGGTCGAGTATCCGGTCCAAACTGGACGGGCCCTGGGTATTCTTTTTAAATGGCTTTTTCCGCTGACTGGATTTATAGCCTCTGAATCTGGCATTTACTGCCGTATCCTCATTGTTGTCGCTGCTAACGCGGCGCTTTTGCTTATTTCGACGTGTCCTGCCACTTTTGTCCTTGGTATCCGAATTACCAGGGTTCTTCGATAAGTTGTTGCTGCGAGCTAGCCAGCTATCTTCGCCCGCGCAAAAGCGGGTCATTAGTGTCGTGAGGGCTGCCATAGATTTCGGCTTTTCCTGTCCCAGGTGCCGGGCAAGCCACTCGTCGCGGATGTTATGTTTGAAGGCTGCTAGGGCCTCTGCGTCCAGACAATCGACTATCTGATTTTTCTTTGTTAGGAACCGTGTCCAGAATTGCCTGGCCGATTCTTCTGGCTGCTGAATTATGTGGCTTAGGTCGTCGGCGTCCGGTGGCCGCACATAGGTCCCCTGGAAGTTGTCGAGGAATGCGGCTTCCAGGTCTTCCCAAGAACCGATTGAGTCCGCTGGTAGGCTGTTAAGCCAGTGCCGGGCTGGTCCCTTGAGCTTAAGGGGTAGATATTTGATGGCGTGTAGATCGTCGCCACGTGCCATGTGGATGTGAAGGAGATAATCCTCAATCCATACTGCTGGATCTGTCGTACCATCGTACGACTCGATGTTGACGGGTTTGAAACCCTCTGGGATTTTATGATCCATTACTTCATCTGTGAAGCATAGCGGGTGTGCGGCGCCCCTGTACTAGGCTATGTCACGAAGAGCTATGCCTGTTGTGTTCGGCCCGGCCGGATTTATTGTGTCCGGAGTGAAGATCATCACGTGTCGTCGGGCGTCTGCGCGATCCATAGATCGATCTTGTTTGCCTTGCTTTATCCTCCAGTACGTCTCGCAGGTCTGGCTCATTTTCCCGTGCCTTAGTTGAGCGGCACCGGGGCATGGCTTGTTTAGAGGTTCGACAGCCCTCTCTGTCGCGGCCGCGAGGTGGCCGGTCTGCCATGTCATGCATTGGTGATGTAGGTGTTCCCCCCTCTAATTGGGGTAGCGGCCTGCGCTTAGGATAATTTTTGGAGGGGCGCTCGAGTTCATACTCTTTGGCTGCAAGGACTTCAGTCCATCTGTCAGCTAGCAAATCTTGATCAGCTCTAAGATGTTGCTGCTTTTTCTTTAGGCTATTCGCCGTGGCTAGAAGCCTGCATTTAAAACGCTCTTGTTCGGTGGGGTCTGATGGTACGACGAATTCATCGTCGTCGAGGCTTGCCTCGTCTTCGGAGGGAGGCATGTAGTTATCATCCTCAACCTCTTGCTCTGCCCCTCTCTCATGAGGGCTGGCTTCTCCATCTTCCTGCGCCGAATCTTGCTGGATTTGGTGTTCTTCGGCGCTATCCGGGGTAGTATTATCTCTCGTGCCGGAATCACCGTTTCTGCTGTGGCGGGATTTAGAGCGGCGCCGTTGACGCCGGTGTTTTGGCTGTTTTTTTGAGGTGTCATCCTCCGCTGTTCCATCGCCATCTCCATCCTTTGGAGCGTCCACCATATATATGTCATATGATGAGGTGGCGGTCCAGCGCCCTACAGGTGCTGGTTCTTGTTCGTCTCCTCCTTCGTCGTCCATACCGTCGAAGTCTTCGGAGCCGAAGTCAAGTATGTCGGTTAAATCATCGACAGTGGCTATTAAGTGGGTGGTGGGTGGGCTTTGAATTTCTTCGTTGTCCGAATCCCAACCTCGCAGACCATAGTTCGGCCTGGGCTCTCCTGATAGAGAGAGACTTGAGAGAATTCACGATATCATCGAAAGGTGAGTGCTGAAAGATGTCCGCGGCGGTGAACTCCATTATAGGCGCCCAATCGGATTCGATCGGCAGGGGCACGGGAGGCCCGGGGTTCGGAGAAGAATCCGACTCCTTCGAGTCATGGGCCGTGCGGAGTACGGGGCTGGAGTTCGGCTCGATCGCCTTCAAGATCGCAGCCCCCGAGGTGACGTCCAACCGTTCATCCTCAAAGAACGCAGCGGGCCCCGAGTCGAGGATCGGGCCGGTGCGTGTGTGGCCTCCAGGGCACCATTCGGAGGCAGAGCTATATCATGCCCCTCGAGGTAGTGCGGCACGCTTGGTTGTGGCTCAAACCCGTCGAAGATCAAGTCTCCGCGGATATCTGCCGTGTAGTTTAAGCTTCCAAACCTGACTTGATGGCCAGGGGCGTAGCTTTCAATCTGCTCTAGGTGACCAAGCGAATTGGCCCGCAGAGCGAAGCCGCCGAAGACGAAGATTTGTCCGGGGAGGAAAGTCTCACCCTGAACCTCATCGTTGTTGATGATCAAAGGAGCCATCGGGCCTAAAAGCGAGGACACAGAGGAACTCTCAATGAAAGCACCAATGTCGCTGTCAAAACCGGCGGATCTCGGGTAGGGGGTCCCGAACTGTGCGTCAAGGTTGGATGGTAACAGGAGACAAGGGACACTTTATTTTACCCAGGTTCGGGCCCTCTCGATGGAGGTAAAACCCTACTCCTGCTAGATTAATATTGATGATATGGGTAGTACAAGAGTAGATCTACCACGAGATCAAGGAGGCTAAACCCTAGAAGCTAGCCTATGGTATGATTGTGTATGATGATGGTTCTGTCCTACGGACTACAACCCTCCGGTTTATATAGACACCGGATAGGGTTAGGGTTACACAGAGTCGGTTACAATGGTAGGAGATCTTGAATATCCGCACACCTAGCTTGCCTTCCACGCCAAGAAAAGATCCTTCCGGACACGGGACGAAGTCTTCAATCTTGTATCTTCATAGTCCTGGAGTCCGGCTGAAGGTATAGTCCAGCTATCCGAACACCCCCTAATCCAGGACTCCCTCACCGACATTGGTGCTTTCATTGAGAATTCCTCTGTGTCGTCACTTTTAGGCCCGATGGCTCCTCCGATCATCAGCAGCGATGCGGTCCAGGGTGAGATTTTTCTCCCCGGACAGATCTTCGTATTCGGCGGCTTTGCAGTGCGGGCCAATTCGCTTGGCCATCTGGAGCAGATTGAAAGCTACGCCCTTGGCCATCAGGTCAGATTCGGAAGTCTGAACTACACGGCTGACATCCGCGGGGACTTGATCTTCGAAGGATTCGAGCTACAGCCGAGCGCGCCGCACTGTCACGAAGGGCATGATCTAGCTCTGCCGCCGAACAGTGTCCTGGATGCCGCGCCCGCATCAGCTCCGACCCTTAGTTCGGAGCCGATTGCGCCGATCGAGGACGGGTGGTTGGACGCCGCCTCGGAGGCTGAAATCTCTACGACGATCGAGCCGAACACCAGCTTTGTCCCTTGCGAAGCCCGTGACTCCAAGGTGTCGGACTCCTCTCCGGACTCCGAGCCCCCCGCGCCCTTGCCGGTCGAATCCGATTGGGCGCCGATTATGGAGTTCACCGCCGCGGACATCTTTCGGCACTCGCCCTTCGGTGATATTCTGAATTCACTAAAGTCCCTCTCTTTATCAAGAGAGCCCTGGCCGGACTACGTCAGCAAGGTTGGGATGCGGATGATGAAGAAATTCAAAACCCACCCACCACCCACTTTGTAGCCACTATCGATGATTTAACCGACATGCTCGACTACGACTCCGAAGACATCGACGGTATGGACGCCGATGCAGGAGACGATCAGGAACCAGCGCCTATAGGGCACTGAAAAGCCACCTCGTCATATGACATATACATGGTGGACACCCCAAAAGAGGGCGATGGCGATGGGACAGCGGAGGATGACCCCTTCAAGAAACAGCCTAAGCGCCGGCGTCAGCGGCGCCGCTCTAAATCCCCCAAAGCAAAAACGGTGATTCTGGCATGGGAGATAATAACACTCCGGACAGTGCCGAAGAAAACCCCCTCCAGCAAAACTCAGCACAGGAGGATGAAGAAGCCAACCCTCATGAGAGAGCGGCAGACAGAGAGGTCGAGGACGATAATTACATGCCTCCCTCCAAAGATGAGGCAAGCCTTGACGACGACGAATTTGTCGTGCCTGAGGATCCCGTCGAACAAGAGCGCTTCAAACGCGGGCATATAGCCATGGCGAGCAGCCTCAAGAAAAAACAGCTGCAGCTTAGAGCTGATCAAGCCTTGCTAGCCGACAAATGGACGAAAGTCCTTGCGGCCGAAGAGTATGAACTCGAACGCCCCTCCAAAAGCTACCCAAAGCGCAGATTGCTACCCCGATTAGAGGAGGAAGCACCCACATCACCAGCGCATGATGCGGCCGCCCGGCCACCTCGTGGCCGTGACAGAGAGGCCTCTTGGCCCTCCACTCTAGCCGCACCCCAGCGCCGCTTTAAAAATGCCAAGGCACGGGGAAATGCGCCAGACCTGCGAGATATATTGGAGGACAAGGCAATGCAAACAAGGTCGATCTATGGATCGCGTGGGCGCCCCACGGCACGAGACGGTAATCGTCACGCCGAATACGGTAAATCCGGCCGGGCCGAACACAGTAGACAAAGCTCGTTTGAGCTACGTCGTGACATAGCTCAATACAGAGGTGCCGCACACCCACTGTGCTTCATAGATGAAGTAATGGATCATCAAATCCCCGAGGGTTTCAAACCCATGAACATCGAATCATACGATGGCACAACATATCCTGCGGTGTGGATCGAGGACTATCTCATTCATATCCACATGCCCCGCGGTGATGACCTACACGCCATCAAATACCTCCCACTCAAGCTTAAAGGACCATCTCGGCATTGGCTTAACAGCTTGCCAGCAGAATCAATTGGTTGTTGGGAGGACCTGGAAGCCGCATTCCTCGACAATTTCCAGGGCACTTATGTGCGACCACCAGACGGCGACGACGTAAGCCACATAATTCAGCAGCCAGAGGAATCGGCCAGGCAATTCTGGACACGGTTCCTAACCAAGAAAAATCAAATCGTCGACTGTCCGGACGCTGAGGCCCTAGCGGCCTTCAAGCATAATATCCGCGACAAGTGGCTTGCCCCGCACCTTGGACAGGAAAAGCCGAAATCTATGGCAGCCCTCATGACACTCATGACCCTCTTTTGTGCGGGAGAAGACAGCTGGCTGGCTCGTAGCAGTAACATAACCAAGAGCCCTGGTAATTCGGATACCAAGGACAACAGTGCCAGGTCGCGTTGCAACAAGCACAAGCGCCGCATTAACGGCGACAATGCTGAGGATACGACAGTTAATGCCGGATTCAGAGGCTCTAAACCCGGTTAGCGGAAAAAGCCATTCAAGAGAAATAGTCTGGGCCCGTCCAGTTTGGACCGAATACTCAACCGCTCGTGCCAGATACATGGCACCCCCGAAAAGCCAGCCAATCACACCAACAGGGATTGTTGGGTGTTCAAGCAGGCTGGCAAATTAAATGCCAAAAACAGAGACCAGGGACTACATAGAGACGACGAGGAGGAGCCCCGGCCGCCGAACAGTAGTGGACAGAAGGAATTCCCCCCACAAGTGCGGACGGTGAACATGATATACGCAACCCACATCCCCAAGAGGGAGCGGAAGCGTGCGTTAAGGGACGTATACGCGATGGAGCCAGTCGCCCTGAAGTTCAACCCATGGTCCTCCTGCCCGATCACTTTTGATCGAAGGGACCACCCCACTAGCATCCGTCACGGCGGATTTGACGCATTGGTTCTAGACCCAATTGTTGACGGATTTCACCTCACTAGAGTCCTCATGGACGGCGGCAGCGGCCTGAACCTGCTTTATCAGGACACAGTGCGGAAAATGGGCATCGATCTTTCGAGGATTAAACCCACTAAAACGACCTTTAAAGGCGTCATTCCAAGTATAGAGGCCAACTGTACAGGCTCAGTCACACTTGAAGTGGTCTTCGGATCTCCGGATAATTTCCGAAGCGAGGAGTTAAGCTTCAACAAAGTCCCGTTCCGCATTGGCTATCACGCACTGCTCGGGCAAACCGCATTTGCCAAGTTCAATGCGGTACCGCATTATGCATATCTCAAGCTCAAGATGCCAGGCCCTCAAGGAGTCATTACGGTCAATGGAAAAACCGAACACTCTCTCCGTACGGAGGAGCATACGGTGGCTCTCGTAGCGGAAGTACAAAGCAGCCTCTCAAGGCAATTCTCCAGTACGGCCATTAAACGTCCGGACACCGTCAAGCGCGCCCGGAGTAACCTACAGCAAGACCGCCTGGCACGTTTCGAGCAGGAGTAGCAATGCGTCCCAACCCCAGCCCTCGCGAAATTGCGAAACCAGTGCTGCGCGTACATAATTATGCTCTGGAAATACCATGGGCACAGGGGGAGGGGCACCATCGCAGCACGCCCAAAACACGGCTTAAACCGCACTAGGGGCTGCCGATTTCTTACTTTTATCTTACTTTCAGGACTCCATTCTTCGGAAGGCCTAACCGGCAGTACAATTGCCGCACAAGTGATGCAAGAACAAGGGAAGCAGAAAGCCACGCCGCACTATGGAACTCTCAGGTGGCCTCTATAACGAGCAGTATACCTGTTTTGCATATCATTCCGCAGCCCGCCCCTGGAAAGGACATGTTAAATAGTCCCACCTTTTGCTTATCGCACTATTTGTATCGTTCTGCTTTGATCGAAGCTTTTTCAAATAAACAATGCATAGCTTTTGTCTATTATTGTATTACTCTTTTTTAAGAATATATGTTCATTAATGACATGTTGCACCCGTACACTTTGGTATGGCCAATACGCCAGGGGCTTAAGTACCCCACAACACGGTGTGAGAAGTCCGAACACTTCCACAAGTGCGGCACCCCGAACTAATAGCATTATATGCATCGGCTCCGAATCATGTCTTGGGTCAATAGTTGGGTTTGCCCGGCTCCTATGTTTTGGTGCCTTACGTTCCGTTGTATCGGCTAAGGTAGCGCTAGGAGAACTACTGCGATTGTGCCCCAATTGAGCTGGGCTAAGCACCTCAGTAGAGAAAGCTAAAAGTGACCGTCATGATGAGGCGAGAGCTGGTCGCTGTTCGAGAGGTTTTCGAGTCCCTAAAGACTTATGCCGCTTAGAGCGAGGAGTCGGCTTTGTCTGGCCTAGGCATGGATAGCGCCCCGAACTCGGTCTTCCGAACACTAGGGGCTTCGCCGAAATTTAAAATTATAGAATTCTATGTCTAAGTGAGAGTGTTCAAGCATTATAGTCTGATTGCCTTGTTCGTTGTGTTGAGCGCCTCCCTCGAAGGACCCAAGAATGGGAAAAGGAGCGCTCAAGTTTATCCCGAACACCCCAGCACTCGTGGCATTGGGGCAGAAGCCGACGACTCGCCATCTCTCAAAATTTGATAAACGGCCGCACAGAAGGTAATATTTTAAATTCAAAAAGCATTGCTTAGCGCACATGAACAAGTTTTCAGCGCACAGGACAAAATAAACAAGTTTTACTCAAAAATTACATCTTTCGAGCATTCGTCCGCCATAAGGCGGGCGCCCTTCAAGACGCCCTCATAGTACATCTCGGGGTGGCGATGCTCCTTGCCCGGCGGCGGCCCGTCCTTCACAAGCTTCTCCGCATCCAGCTTGCCCCAGTGCACCTTAGCACGGGCAAGCGCCCTGCGGGCACCTTCGACGCATACGGAGCGCTTGATGACTTCGATCCTTGGACAGGCCTCCACCAGCCGCCGCACCAGCCCGAAGTAGCTCCCAGGCAGAGCCTCTCCAGGCCACAGCCGAACTATGAGGCCCTTCATGGCCTGTTCGGCCACCTTGTGGAGCTCGACCAGTTGCTTAAGCTGGTTGCTCAAGGGCACATGGAGTCCGGCCTCAGCATACTGAGACCAGAACACCTTCTCTGTCGAGCTGCCCTCCTCGGCTCGGTAGAATGCGGCGGCATCGGACACGCTACGGGGCAAATCTGCTAACGCTCCTGGAGAGCTCCGGATTCGGGTAAGTAACAAGTAATTCACTTTCACATGCTTGCTTTGCATAAAGAAAGCCTTACTCGCCGCTATCTGTTTCATCGCCTCAACCTCCTGAAGGGCCTTCTGGGCTTCGGCCTTGGCAGACTTGGCATTCTCAATGGCCGCCGCGAGCTCGGACTCTCGCGTCTTTGAGTCAAGCTCCAAACTCTCATGTTTTTTCATGAGAGCCTGGAGCTCTTGCCGCACCTCGCCAACCCGCGCCTCATATTTCTCCCGCTCGGTGCGCTCCGTGGTCGCCCTCTTCTCAGCCTCGGACAACGCTTGCTTAAGGGTCGTCACCTCCGTTGTGGCCCCTACAATAGCCACGTTAATCCTGTCACTTTTTGCAATTGCACCTTTTATATATTTAAATAAGGTATTTCTTACCTTCCTTGTCTTCGAGCTGCTTCTTGGCAAGCCCGAGCTCCTGCTCGGACTGCTCGAGGTTCTGCTTCAGCATGTCCACCTCTGCAGTCAGTGCGGCGGACGCCGGCAGCGAAGCCTGCATACGCATATTGACTTAATTATGTTAGACTCCTGCGAATACTATTAATCCTCTATTCGGCTTTTCTTTCCGAACGCCGAACAGAGCATCAGGGGCTACTGTCTATGCGGTAATATTTTTAATATCCTTTACTTACCTCAAAGCCTGTTAGAAGGCTGGCACAAGCTTCAGTCAGTCCACTCTTGGCGGACTGATCCTTCTGGACCACCGTACTCATCACAGTACGGTGCTCCTCATCGATGGAGGCGCCTTTAAGCACCTCCAGCAGATTGTCCAGCACCTCCGGTTGGACGGGGGCCACCGGCTCAGTAGGCTTGCTCCTCTTGGAAGGAGGTTGCCTGCCGCAGTCCGGAACCATTGATGATTCTGGCGCGGTGTCCAACTCAAGGCTGGACTTGGATCCCTTAGGGGTTCTATCCCCTTGGCGCCTGGAGTCCGGGAGGTGGCCCTGCGGCGCCTCCAGGACCACCTCCTCCTGGCTTGAAGCCTCCTGGGACAACACTTCGGCGTCATCCGTAGGGCGGGGAGAGGAAGCGGGCGAAAGTGAATTCACATCCGACGAATCCAGGGAGCCGCTCGACGACTCGTCGAGCCTGGCCTCGGGAGGACTGCATAATCATATTCGACATAAGGAAAGGCTGTGCAATGAAGGAATACTAGGAATCACTCTGGTATCCAGATACATACGATTTCGCCAGGGGCTTGGCCCTGAGCGGCCACTCCTCTTCGCCGTCATCGGCGTTGGTGGAGTAGTCCGGAGGAAGGGTTTTCCCCTTCTTGGACCCTTCGGCCTCCCCAGTTGGGGTAGCCTTCCTTTTCTTTCCTCCCCCCACTAGAGGGGGAGAGGATTCTTCTTCCTCCTCCTCGTCTTCACAGTAGGAGTGCGTCTCGGAGTCATCAGACGATGAATCCGACACCACCACACCGAGCACTCTTTCGAGTCTCCATGGCCTTCTCCTTGGCCTTCTTCTCCGGCACTACGTATGGTGCCGAAATCAGCAGCCCTGTCAAACGGGCGTCCGCTAGGTCTTCGGGCAAAGGAGCCGGACAGCTGATCTGTCCGGACGTCTCCTACCAATCCTGTCAAAGGTAAGGGAGTTTAGATCCCGCATAGAGTCAAACTATGAAAACAAAGAACCTGTAAAAGGTAAAAGCAGCTTACCGCGTCGGCTTGACAATGCGCGCTGAATCAGCGATCCTCGGAAGCGGGTGCGGGAGCCTCGGCGCCCTTGAACAGCACCTTCCAGGTGTCTTCATACGTAGTGTCAAAGAGCCTGCTTAGTGTTCGGTGTTGTGCCGGATTGAACTCCCACAAGCTGAAAGCCCGTTGTTGGCACGGGAGGATCCGGCGGATGAGCATGACCTGAACTACGTTGAAAAGTTTGAGCTTCTTGTTTACCAGGTTTTGTACGCATGTCTGGAGTCCGGTCAGCTCACCTTTCTTGCCCCACGACAGGCCTGTCTTCTTCCAGGAGGTGAGCCGCGTAGGGGCTCCGGATCGAAACTCGGGGGTTGTGACCCACTCAGGGTCACGCGGCTCGGTGATGTAGAACCACCCCGATTGCCACCCCTTAAGGGTCTCCACGAAAGAGCCCTCGAGCCATAGGACGTTGGGCATCTTGCCCACCATGGCCCCTCCGCACTCCGCCTGGCAGCCGCGCACTACCTTCGGCTTGACGTTAAAGGTCTTGAGCCATAAAACAAAGTGGGGCGGGATGCGGAGGAAGGCCTCGCACACGACGATGAACGCCGAGATGTTGAGGATAAAATTCAGGGCCAAATCATGGAAATATAGGCCGTAGTAGAACATGAGACCCCGGACAAATGGGTGGAGGGGAAAACCTAGTCTGCGGAGGAAATGGGTGAGGAACACCACCCCCTCATGGGGCCTAGGGGTGGGGACGAGCTGCCCCTCTTCGGGAAGCCGGTGCGCGATGTCGTCGGACAAGTATCCAGCCTTCCTCAGTTTTTTGATGTGTCCCTCCGTAACGGAGGAGACCATCCACTTGCCTCCCGCTCCGGACATGGCTGGAGAAGGTTGAGGTGGGGTGTGCGGACTTGGGCGCTGGAGCTCGAGTGCTCGGAAATGGATAGGCAAAGGAGGAAGAAGGCATAGGTGAGAAGGTGGATCCTTATCTCCTTATATGGGCGGACGCAACTATGTGTCCCCACCAGCCTGGTAAAACTCGCTTATCTCCCAAGCATTGTAATCAATGGCCGGTTGGGTTACCCACGCCCGTATTGATGAGAATCCCGGAATAAGGGGACACGATCTCTGCTTTGACAAGGCATGCCAAGGAAACCGCCTCGGATAACACGCTGAGGTGGGACAATAAAACGATTCGAATAAAGGCTTGGCTGTGGTGTGATGTCACGCTACAGAATACGTCAGCAGATTAGATTGGTGTAAATATTATTCTCTCTATGGCAATATGTGGAAACTTATTTTGCGGAGCCGGACACTATCCTTGTGTTCGGAATCTTCTATGAAGTACGTGGAGGAGGAACCCGCCTTGCAATGCCGAAGACAATCTGCGCGCCGGACTCATCGTCATTGAAGCCTGGTTCAGGGGCTACTGAGGGAGTCCTGGATTAGGGGGTGTTCGGATAGCCGGACTATAACCTTTGGCCAGACTCGTGGACTATGAAGATACAAGATTGAAGACTTCGTCTCGTGTCCGTAAGGGACTTTCCTTGGTGTGGAAGGCAAGCTTGGCGATTCAAATATGTAGATCTCCTACCATTGTAACCGACTCTGCGTAACCCTAGCCCCCTCCGGTGTCTATATAAACCGGAGGGTTTTACCCCGCAGGACACAACAACAAGAACAACAATCATACCATAGGCTAGCTTCTAGGGTTTAGCCTCCTTGATCTCATGGTAGATCTACTCTTGTACTACCCATATCATCAATATTAATCAAGCAGGAGTAGGGTTTTACCTACATCGAGAGGGCCCGAACCTGAGTAAAAACATCGTGTCCCTTGTCTCCTGTTACCATTCGCCTAGACGCACAGTTCGGGACCCCCTACCCGAGATCCGCCGGTTTTGACACCGACACCATGGCATACTTTATAGAACCTATGGCTGAGGCATAGGGAATGACTTTCATTCTCTCTTTATCTTCTACCGTGGTCGGGTTTTGAGTCTTTTCTCAACTTCACACCTTACAATACAGACAAGAACTCCTTCTTCGACTGATACATTTTGAGCTCCTTCAAAATCTTGTCAAGGTATGTACGCATTGAAAGTCTTATCAAGCGTATTGTTCTATCTCTATATATCTTGATGCCCAATGTGTAAGCAGCTTCACCGAGGTCTTTCATTGAAAAGTTCTTATGCAAATATCCTTTTATGCTATCAGAAACTCTACATCATTTCCAATCAACAATATGTCATCCACATATAATATTAGAAATGCTACAGAGCTCCCACTCACTTTCTTGTAAATACAGGCTTCTTCGAAAGTCTGTATAAAACCATATGCTTTGATCACCTTATCAAAGCATATATTCCAACTCCGAGATGCTTGCACCAGTATATAGACGGATCACTGGAGTTTGCACACTTTGTTAGCATATTTAGGATCGACAAAACCTTTTGGTTGGATCATATACAACTCTTCTTTAAGAAATCCATTAAGGAATGCAGTTTTGACATCCATTTTCTAGATTTCATAAAATGCGGCAATTGCTAACATGATTCAGACACACTTAAGCATTCCTATGAGTGAGAAAATCTCATCGTAGTCAACACCTTGAACTTGTCGAAAACCTTTTGCGACAAGTCAAGCTTTGTAGATAGTAACACTACCATCAATGTCCGTCTTCCTCTTGAATATCCATTTATTCTCAATGGCTTGCCGATCATTGGGCAAGTCCACCAAAGTCCACACTTCATTCTTATACATGGATCCTATCTCTGATTTCATGGCCTCAAGCTATTTATCGGAATCTGGGCTCATCATAGCTTCTTCATAGTTTGTAGGTTCACCATGGTCTAATAACATGACTTCCAGGATAGGATTACCATACCATTTTGCTGCGGAACGTGCTCTGTTTGACCTATGAGGTCCAGTAGTAACTTGATCCGAAGTTTCATGATCATCATCATTATCTTCCTCTCTAGTTGGTGCAGGATTCACAGGAATGGATTTCACCGATGTGCTACTTTCCAATTTGAGAGAAGATACAATTACCTCATCAAGTTCTACTTTCCTCCCTGAGGGAGTCCTGGATTAGGGGGTGTCCGGATGGCCGGACTATACCTTCAGCCGGACTCCCGGACTATGAAGATACAAGATTGAAGACTTCGTCCCGTGTCCGGAAGGGACTTTCCTTGGCGTGGAAGGCAAGCTTGGCGATGCGGATATTTAGATATCCTACCATTGTAACTGACTTTGTGTAACCCTAACCCTCTCCGGTGTCTATATAAACCGGAGGGCTTTAGTCCGTAGGACGACATACAACAATCATACCATAGGCTAGCTTCTACGGTTTAGCCTCCTCGATCTCGGGGTAGATCTACTCTTGTACTACCCATATCATCAATATTAATCAAGCAGGACATAGGGTTTTACCTCCATCAAGAGGGCCCGAACCTGGGTAAAACTTCGTGTCCCTTGTCTCCTGTTACCATCCGCCTAGATGCACAGTTCGGGACCCCCTACCCGAGATCCGCCGGTTTTGACACCGACATTGCTGCTTTCATTGAGAGTTCCTCTATGTCATCGCTTTTAGGCCCGATGGCTCCTCCGATCATCAATAGTGATGCAGTCCAGGGTGAGACTTTTCTCCCCGGACAGATCTTCGTCTTCAGTGGCTTCGCACTGCGGGCCAATTCGCTTGGCCATCTAGAGCAGATCGAAAGCTAAGCCCCTGGCCATCAGGTCAGATTTGGAAGTTTAAACTACACGGCTGACGTCCGCGGGGACCTGATCTTCGACGGATTCGAGCCACGGCCGAGCGCACCGCACTGTCACGATGGGCATGATCTAGCCCTACCTCCGAACAGTGCCCTGGAGGCCCCGCACGCATCGGTTCCGACCCTTGATTCGGAACCAGCTGATCGAGCCGAACACCAGCCCCGCACTCCGCAAGGCCCGTGACTCCGTGGGGCCGGACTCCTCTCCGGACTCCAAGCCCTCCGCGCCCCTGCCGATCGAATCTGATTGGGCGCCGATCATGGAGTTTACCGCCGCGGACATCTTTCAGCACTCGCCCTTTGGCGATATTCTGAAGTCATTAAAGTCTCTCTCTTTATGAGGAGAGCCCTGGCTGAACTACGGTCAGCAAGGTTGGGATACGGACGACGAAGAAATTCAAAGCCCACCCGCCACCCACTTTGTAGCCACTGTCGATGATTTAACCGACATGCTCGACTTTGACTCCGAAGACATCGACGGTATGGACGCCGATGTAGGAGACGACCAAGAACCAGCACCTATAGGGCACTGGAAAGCCACCTCGTCGTATGACATATACATGGTGGATACCCCAAAAGAAAGAGATGGCGATGGAACAGCGGGGGATGACCCCTCCAAGAAACAGCCTAAGCGCCGGCGTCAGCGGCGCCGCTCTAAATCCCGCCAAAGCAAAAACGGTGATTCCGGCACAAAAGATAATAATACTCCGGATAGCACCGAAGAACACCCCCTCCAGCAACATTCAGCGCAGGAGGATGAAGAAGCGAGCCCTCACGAGAGAGCGGCAGACAGAGAGGTCGAGGATGATAATTATATGCCTCCCTCCGAAGACGAGGCAAGCCTCGACAACGAAGAATTCGTCGTGCCAGAGGAACCCGTAGAACAAGAGCGTTTCAAACGCAGGCTTATGGCCATGGCAAGCAGCCTCAAGAAAAAACAGCAACAGCTTAGAGCTGATCAAGATTTGCTAGCCGACAGATGGACTGAAGTCCTTGCGGGCGAAGAGTATTAACTCGAACGCCCCTCCAAGAGCTACCCGAAGCGCAGGCTGCTACCCCGATTAGACGAGGAAGCACCTAAACCTACATCACCAACGCATGACACAACCGATCGGCCACCTCGTGGCCGAGACAGAGAGGCCTCTCGGCCCTCCACTCAAGCCCCACCCCGGCGCCGTTCAAAACATTTTAAGGCACGGGAAAATGCGCCAGACCTGCGAGACATATTGGAAGACAAGGCAAAGCAAACAAGATTGATCTATGGATCGCGCGGGCGCCCCACGGCACGTGACGGTGATCGTCACTCCAGATATAATAAATCCGGCCGGGCCGAACACAATAGACAAAGCTCATTTGAGTTGCGTCGTGATATAGCCCAATACAAAGGCACCGCACACCCCCTATGCTTCACAGATGAAGTAATGGATCATCCAATCCCTAAGGGTTTCAAACCCGTGAACATCGAATCATACGATGGCACAACAGATCCCGCGGTATGGATCGCGGATTATCTCCTTCATATCCACATGGCCCGCGGCGACGATCTACACGCCATCAAATACCTCCCACTCAAACTCAAGGGACCAGCTCGGCATTGGCTTACCAGCTTGCCAGCAGAATTAATCGAGTGTTGGGAGGACCTGGAAGCCACATTCCTCGACAATTTCCAGGGCACCTATGTGCGACCACCAGACGTCGATGACCTAAGCCACATAATTCAGCAGCCAGAGGAATCGGCCAGGCAATTCTGGACACGGTTCCTAACAAAGAAAAACCAAATAGTCGACTGTCCGAACGCTGAGGCCCTAGTAGCCTTCAAGCATAGTATCCGCTACGAGTGGCTTGCCCGGCACCTTGGACAGGAAAGTCGAAATCCATGGCAGCACTCACGACGCTCATGACAAGCTTTTGCGTGGGAGAAGACAGCTGGCTAGCTCGTAGCAATAACTTGACCAAGAGCCTTGGTAATTCGGACACCAAGGACAAAAGTGGCCGGTCGCATCGGAACAAGCAAAAGCGCCGCATTAACAGCGACAGCAACGAGGATACGTCAGTCAATGCCGGATTTAGAGGCTATAAATCCAGTCAGCGGAAAAAGCCATTCAAAAGAAATACTCAGGGCACGTCCAGTTTGGACCGAATACTCCACCGCTTGTGCCAGATACATGGCACCCTCGAAAAGCCAGCCAATCACACCAACATATATTGTTGGGTGTTCAAGCAGGCAGGCAAGCTAAATGCCGAGAATAGAGACAAGGGGCTGCGTAGCGATGACGAGGAGGAGCCCCGGCCACCGAACAACAGTGGACAGAAGGGTTTTCCCCCACAAGTGCTGACGGTGAACATGATATACGCAACCCACATCCCCAAGAGGGAGCGGAAGCGTGCGTTAAGGGACGTGTATGCGATGGAGCCAGTCGCCCCAAAGTTCAACACGTGGTCCTCCTGCCCGATCTCCTTCGATCGAAGGGACCACCCCACTAGCACCCATCATGGCTGATTCGCCGCATTGGTTCTAGTCCCAATTATTGACGGATTTTATCTCACAAGAGTCCTTATGGACGGCGGCTGTAGCCTGAACCTGCTTTACCAGGATATAATGCAAAAAATGGGCATAGATCCCTCGAGGATTAAGCCCACCAAAACGACCTTTAAAGGCGTCATACCAGGTGTAGAGGCCAACTGTACAGGCTCAGTCACACTTGAAGTGGTCTTCGGATCCCCGGATAATTTCCGAAGCAAGGAGTTAATCTTCGACATAGTCCCGTTCCGCAGTGGCTATCACGCACTGCTCGGGCGAACCGCATTCGCAAAGTTCAATGCGGTGCCGCACTACGCATACCTTAAGTTCAATGGAAACACCGAATACTCCCTCCGAACGGAGGAGCACACGGCGGCCCTCGCAGCGGAAGTACAAAGCAGCCTCTCAAGGCAGCTCTCCAGTCTGGCCGTTAAACGTCCGGACATTGTTAAGCGCGCCCGGAGTATCCTAGAACAATACCAACTGGCACGTTCCGAGAAGGCGTAGCAACGCGGCCCCAACCCCAGCCCTCGCGAACTAGCGAAACCAGTGCTTCGCGTACATAACTACGCTCTCGAAATACCATGGGCACAGGGGGAGGGGCACCATCACGACACGCCCGAAACATGGCTTAAACCGCACTAGGGGCTGCCGATTTCTTTATTTTCTCTTACTTTCAGGACTCCATACTTCGGAAGACCTGTTTGGCAATCCAACTGCCGCACAAACGATGCAAGGACCAGGGAAGCAGAAAAGCTACGCCATATTATAGAACTCCCAGGTGGTCTCTATCACGAGCAATATACCTGTTTTGCATACTATTCCGCAGCCTGCCCCTGGAAAGGACATGTTAAATAGTCCCGCTTTTGCTTATCGCACTATTTGTATCGTTCTGCTTCGATCGCAGCCTTTCTATAAATAATGCATAACTTTTGTCTATTTTTGCATTACTCTTTTTTACAAATATATGTTCATTAACGACATGTTTCACCCGTACACTTTGGTACGATCAATACGCCAGGGGCTTCAGTACCCCCCTAATATGGTGTGAGAAGTCCGAACACTTTAACAAGTGCGGCACCCCGAACTTATAGCATTATATGCATCGGCTCCGAATCATGTCTTGGGTCAATAGTTGGGTTTGCCCAGCTCCTATGTTTTGGTGCCTTACGTTCCGTTGTATCGGCTAAGGTAGCACTAGGAGAACTACTGCGATTGTGCCCCAGTTGAGCTGGGCGGAGCACCTTAGTAGAGAAAGTTAAAACTGACTGTCATGATGAAGCGAGAGACTCGTCGCTGTTCGAGAGGTTTTTCGAGTCCCTAAAGACTTATGCCGCTTAGAGAGAGGAGTCGGCTTTGTCCGGTCAAAGGCGTGGATAGCGCCCCGAACTCGGTCTTCCGAACACTAGGGGCTTCGCCGAAATTTAAAATTATAGAATTCTATGGCTAAGTGAGAGTGTTCAAGCACTATAGTCCGATTGCCTTGTTCGTTGTGTTGAGCGCCTTCCTCGAAGGACCCAAATATGGGAAAAAGAGTGCTCAGATCTATCCCGAACACCCCAGCACTAGTGGCATGGGGGCAGAAGCTGACGACTCGCCATCTCTCAAATTTGATAAACGACCGCACAGAAGGTAATATTTTAAATTCAAAACGCATTGCTTAAGCGCACATGAACAAGTTTTCAGCGCACTGGATAAAACGAGCGAGTTTAGTCCAAAATTACATCCCTGGAACATTCATCCTCCATTAGACGAGCACCCCTTAGAACATCCTTATAATAATTCTCGGGCTTGCGATGCTCTTTCCCCGGCGGTGGCCCGTCCCTCACAAGCTTCTCAGCATCCTGCTTGCCCCAGTGCACCTTAGCGCGGGCAAGGGCCCTACGGGCACCTTCGATGCAGACGGAGCGCTTGATGACTTCGAGCCTTGGACAGGCCTCCACCAGCCACCGCACCAGCCCGAAGTAGCTCCCATGCAGAGCCTCTCCAGGCCACAGCCGAACTATGAGGCCCTTCATGTCCTGTTCGGCCGCCTTGTGGAGCTCGGCCAGCTGCTTCAGCTGGTCGCTCAGGGGCACTGGGTGTCCGGCCTCAGCATACTAAGACCAGAACACCTTCTCCGTCGAGCTCCCCTCCTCGGCTCGGTAGAATGCGGCGGCATGGGACGCGCTGCACGTAAGATCTACGAATGCTCCTGGAGAGCTCCGAATTCGGGTAAGTAACAAGAAGCTCACTTTCACATGTTTGCTTTGCATAAAGAATGCCTTTCCCGCCGCTTTCTTTTTCACCGCATCCAACTCCTGGAGGGACTTCTGGGATTCGGCCTTGGCAGACTTGGCATTTTCAATAGCCGCCGCGAGCTCGGACGCTCGCGTCTTTGAGTCAAGCTCCAAACTCTCATGTTTTTCCATGAGAACCCGGAGCTCTTGCCGCACCTCGCCAACTTGCGCCTCATAATTCTCCCGCTCGGTGCGCTTCGCGGCCGCTCTCTTCTCGGCATCGGCCAGCGCTTGCTTGAGGGTCGCCACCTCAGTTGTGGCCCCTACAATAACCATGTTAATCCTGTCATATTTTTGCAATTGCACTCTTATATTTTCTTTTATTTTTTCTATAAGGTATCTCTTACCTTCTTTCTCCTCGAGCTGCCGCTTGGCAAGGCCGAGCTCTTGCTCGGACCGCTCGAGGCCCTGCTTCAGTGTGCCCACCTCCGTAGTCAGTGCGACGGTCACCAGTAGTGAAGCCTGCATACGCATATTGACTCTTTTTCTGTTAGACTCCTGTGAATTTTATTAGATCCTCTATTCGGCTTTTCTTTCTGAACGCCAAACAGAGCATCAGGGGCTACTGTCTATGCGGTAATATTTTTTACATATTCTGTACTTACTTCGAAGCCGGTTAGAAGGCTGGCACAAGCTTCAGTTAGTCCGCTCTTGGCGGACTGAACCTTCTGGATCACCGCACTCATAATAGTGCGGTGCTCGTCGTCGATGGAGGCGCTGCTAAGCACCTCCAGCAGATTGTCCGGCGCCTCCGGTTGGACGGGGGCCGCCGGCTCAGTAGGCTTGCTCCTCTTGGAAGGAGTTCGCCTACCGCGGCCCGGAACCATTGACGATTCCGGCGCGGTGTCCGGCTCAAAGTCGGACTTGGAGCCCTGGGGGTTTTATCCCCTTTACTCCTGGAGTCCGGGAGGTCGCCTTGTGGCGCCTCCAGGACCACCTCCTCCTGGCTTGGAACCTGTTGGGACAACACTTCGGCGGCGTCCGTAGGGCGGGTGGAGGTAGCCGTCGGAAGGGAGTTCACATCCGATGAATCCAGGGATCCGCTCGATGACTCATCGAGCCTGGCTTTGGGCGGACTGCATAGATATATTCGACATAAGGAAAGGCTGTGCAATAAAGGAATGCTATGAATTACTCGGGTGCCCGGATGCTTACGATTCCGCCGGACGCTTGGCCCTGCGCGGTCACTCCTCTTCGTCGTCGGCGGCGTCGTTGGGGTAGTCCGGAGGAAGGGTCTTCCCCTTCTTGGACCCTTCGGCCTCCCCGGTCGGGGAGGCCTTCCTTTTCTTTCCTCCCCCCACTGGAGGGGGAGAGGTTTCTTCTTCCTCCTCCTCGTTTTCACGGGAGGAATGCGTCTCGGATTCGTCAGATGATGAATCCGACACCTCCGGGCTCCAGGAACTCTTTTGAGTCCCCGTGGCCTTCTTCTTGGCCTTCTTCTCCGGCACCACGTAAGGTGCCAGCGCCAGCAGCTTCGCTAAGTGAGCATCGGCTGGGTCTTTGGGCAAAGAGGTCGGACAGTCGATCTGTCCGGACTTCGCCTGCCAATCCTGTCAAAGGAAAGGGAGTTTAGATCCCGCATAGAGTCAAACTATGGAAAACCAACATCCTGTAAAAGGTAAAAATAGATTATCGCACTAGCGTGACGCTGTCGGATTTCAGGTTCCGGCAGACCCTTAAGGTTCGAACTCTAGGGTGCGCGCGGAGATTATGCCCTCTACCTCTCCGTCTCGCGAAGATTTAACTACTGGAAGAACAAGACAAGAGACAAAGGGTTTATACTAGTTCGGGCCACCATTGTGGTGTAATACCCTACACTAGTTTGTGGTGGGTGGATTGCCTCTTGGGCTGATGATGATGAACAATACAAGGAAGAACAGCCTCGCGAGGGTCTGCTCTGAGCTGGGACGATGAACTGCTAGGGGGAGTTCAGCTGCCCTTCTCTCTCTCTCTCTCTCTCTCTCTCTCTCTCTCTCTCTCTCTCTGTTGCCTGAGTCTTTCTAGCTGGCTTCTTGATCCGTCTTCCTACCCTGGGGGTGACTAGTCCTATTTATAGGCAAAGGCCCTGGGCCTCTTCCCAAATATTGAGCGGGAAGGGCGCCAACAATTGGCCAATTTGAAGGGGGACATCTGGTACACTTATCCTAACTAAAGTTGGTCCTCGCCTGCCAAAGGCCTTGTGGTGTCGCCGTTCTGGGCTCCACGATGACCGCCTTCCCACCGTTGGACTGGTCTTGGTCTCGTTGCACCGAAATGGATGCCATTGCTTGATCCCCTCGCCTGCGCTTGCCCCCTTTGCACCAAAGAGGAAAGGGAGACACTGCGCGGGCTGGCGCCCGCCTGGCACCCTTGGTCGTCATGGCTTGCGTCATGGGCACCTCATGAGGTGCCCCGCCTTGATCTCTCTGCCTCCTCGTGAGCCAGCCTGATGAGGCCGCGCCTGAGGAAGCGTCGTGTCGTCTGCCCCGCGAGGGTCTTGGGTCTTGTGTTGATGAACATGGGCCATGTTGGGCCCTCTTTCGAGCCACGCCGCAGGCCGCAGGCAGGCAAGTCTGGGGACCCCCGTTCCCAGAACGCCGACAGTAGCCCCCGGGCCCAAGGCGCGCCCGGACTTGGCCGTGCTGAGAGGCGAAAGGGCAAGGGCGAAGCGCCACAGGCCCTAACAGCCTGCGGCCTTGGGCGCCGCGTGGCGGTTGATTGAACGTGGGCGCCTCCGCTTCCCCATGACGCCTCGATGATCGCGCGGATTGTACAAGTCCCTGCATGCAAATCGTGTCATGATTACCTGCGATCGTGGAGGCCGACGGTTGGCCTACGCCGGCTATAAGTACGGGACCGCACGTGCCCTTCCAGTCCATCTCTCCTTGCTTTCTCCTTCGCCCCGATTCTTGCTCCGCCTTGCCGTGATGGCTCCGATCCGCCAGTTCTCTGCAGCGGAGCAGGGGAAGGCTCCTCGAGAGGGACCAGATCCGCTCCCGCCGAAGAAGCGGCCTGCCCTTCGCGGCCGGGACGAGGAAGACCGTCAGGCGGTGTCGAGGCCTTGGTATGAGCGGCCTCCGCCGGGGTTCCCGCTTCCCTTGTATGCCCACGTCGAGGGCCTTGAAGGGGGCAATGCTGATCCCCGCGGCCAGCGCCGGCGCCGACGAGTCACGAAGGTGTGGGTCGTTCCTCCTGGAGTCCACACCGAGGGCTCCTCCCACGAGCTCGTGCTCCACGCCGCCATGCCTCCTCGAACTTGGATTCGCTTTCCTCCCTTCTTCGCCTCCGTCTTCCCGTAGGGAAGACTCCTGGAGCTATGGCTGCAGCACGCCGACTGCAGCACTCCCACGACCGAGGCAGAGGTCGCGGTCATTGCCTCGGGCGAGGTCTTCATGACTCGCGGCTGGGGCGAGATCGCTCGGGGTTGCAGAGCAAGGGGCGCCCTCACGATCCACCTAGAGTATGATGGCGCTTCGGTGATGTTCTTCAAGGTCTTCGACGCGAACAGGCGCCGGCTGGAGTGCTGCCCCGGGAGAGGCGGCTAGGACCTTGCCATGGTGAGGGCTAGGCCCGCCGACCGCTCCCTGGACGGCTCCACAAGCGACGGAAGCGCCGGAGGATCCAGCGACTCCAGCGAGATCTTCGCGACTCCAGAGACGAGCGACGACAGCTACGAGCCCACGAGCCAACGACGCTCCCGGAGCAGAGCGGGCTCGCTAGGCCGTCGCCGACTCTGATCTGGATGGGGTTGGCGCCGGGGCTTGACGGCCCACTGTTGATGATGGCGTCTTTTGCAGGGGCACGCGTAGTTAGCATTCCTTAGGATCCGTTTCCTGCGAGGAATCACACTACGCCCAATGGGGGCTTGTAAGGTGCCTGTGATCCTTTTTGTTAATATGTAACTCTTGCTATGGAACTGTGCGAGTCGCCAATTCCGTCATAGTTTAGTTATCCCTTTCGAACCTCACGAGGGCTTGGTGCTCTGCGTTGACAGGTCCCAGTCCCAAGGCGGCGTCAGCCGTCGCTGGTATGCCAGGTCGCGATGCCGTGGTCAAGGCCAGGAGGTGAGCGACCCGGGGTCCGGTAAGAGCCCCTGAGTCACGATGCTCAGGAGGTCCCCTTTGGCGCCCAAGCAGCCGTCGCTCGGTGAGAAAGGGGAGCGACGTTGCTAGTACGGAATTGTGTTAGGTGCGGGGGTAGTGCCACGGAATCTTGTTAATCAGGGGTTATTCCTGGTGTATCGTCGGGTCCGCACGGTAGCAGGAGCGGAGTTGCTTGGCGAGGTCCTCGCGCGCCCCTTATCCCTCGCCTTTGCTACCCTTTCTGCTCTACGTCCTCGGGTCCCGGCCCTCGAGCTGGTCTCAGCCGTCGCTGGTATGCCAGGTCGCGATGCCGTGGGCAAGGCCAGAGGGTGAGGGCTGGAGCACCGGTAGGAGCCCTGAGTCGCGATGCTCAGGCGCCCCCCCTTTAACGTGCAAGCGGTTCACATGGACGAGGATGAAGGGAACTCCGTGAGGGCCTCGGCTAGCGCAATTCCTTCAGGGGATCCCGCAAACTCATCACAGAAAGAAGAAGGGGTTGCCATGGTAATTATCAGTCGATCGTTAGTTACTCAGAAGCTTGCTGGTTGGCGCAGGTAAGGTGTACTTGGGCCCCCATGAGCCGGCGCGGGACTCACAGGGCCCTACCTCTAGGCGGGTTGCGCCTGGCACTGGGTCGTATCTTATGATGTGTTCCTGCAAATTTGGTTAGATGCCGGCACTCTATGTCCTCGGGTCCCGTCCCTCGAGCTTGTCTCAGCCGTCGCTGGTATGCCAGGTCGCGATGCCATGGACAAGGCCAGAGGGTGAGGGCTGGAGAGCCAGTAAGAGCCATGAGTCGCAATGCTCAAGTACCCCCCCTTTAACGTGCAAGTGGTCGACATGGAGAAGAAGAGGTGCCGTGGACAGGGATCAAGTAATCAAGCATGATAGGCGAATGCATAGCTGGAAATAAACGCAAATGAGATACATGCCACTGGGCCTGGCCCGAGCGGCCTGGGGATGATGCAGCCCGAGGGGCGCCCCCAACAAAGCAAGCTAATGACCGAAAAATAAAAAAGGGGTACATGCCGCAGGGACAGACCCATGCGACCTGGGAATGATGCAGCCCTGGGAGGGCGCTCCCAGCTGGAAATGAAGCTTGAAAGATGTCACCTGAAGATGTCGAAGACGAAGTGGTGTCGGTGCAGCAGACTCGGTGGGCTGCGGAAGCCGATCCTCACGAGCCCCCAGGCCTAGGGGCCTCGGGAGGCTCCGGAGGCGCTAGTGGCTCCTCACGAATCATCTCCATCTCCACCAGGGCTGCGGAACGCCTGTCTTCCTGAGTTTCCATGATGCCCCTCATGAGGCGCTGGTACGCAACAGCCACGCTCGGCAAGCCGTAAGGCATACGAACGTAGCTGTGGGGTGGACTTCCACAACGCCCCACTTGCGAGGGCCAGAGGCGTTCCATCGTGGCGACCCGATTGAGCCCTGGTACGTCAATGCAGACACGTAGCCCACCATCCTCGCCTGGATGGGGAGCCACAGCCGGTGAACGGCGGCAACCTCTCATGATTCTTCACTCCTGTAGTTCTTGAACGGCCTTGTTGATGAACTCCTGCTGGTCTGACCTTCCTTTCCTCGCTCCTTCTTGAGGGAAACGTGCTTCGAAGCACGCCTCCACGTGGTGCCCAAGCGCCTCCCTCGTGACCCTGGCCAGGTCGGTGGCCCTCCAGGTGAGAGCCCCCGAGCCCTGCCTGAGGAGGGCGCCGGGCGCGCTTTCCTATGCGATGGAAGGAGATTCCCCTTGGGCAGACGCGGGACCTGAGGGGCTTGCCTCCCGAGGGGCTGGCCCGGACGACGCCTTCTTCTTCTTGGGGGTGGTCTCGGGAAGCCTCCTGCTTTCGCGATCTGGGTCTTCTAGTGACGCGGCCTGAAAGGCTCGCTCCAGGGAACACACTGCATCCTTCTCTTCACATGGCACCGTGATGACTCCGCCACTTCCTGGCATCTTGAGGACATTGTAGCCATGATGAGTTACGGCCATGAACTTGGCCAGTGCTGGGTACCCGAAGATGGCATTGTACGGCAGGCGGATGTGGGCGACGTCGAAGTCGATGAGCTCGGTGCGGTAGTTGCTGCGGGCCCCGAAGGTGACAGGGAGGCGAACCTGCCCGATCGGGACCGTGGAACCGTCGGTGACTCCGGAGAAAGGCTTGGTTGGCTGAAGCTGGTCATAGGGCACTTGGAGATTGTTGAATGTTTCCACGGACAGGAAGTTGAGCCCTGCTCCACCATCGATGAGGGTCTTGGTGACCAGTACGTTGCTGATGACCGGGGAGCAAAGCATCGGGAGGACTCCGGCTGTGGCCACACACTTGAGCTGATCTACTGAGCTGAACGTAATGGCGCACGCCGACCACCTAAGAGGGCGCGTTGCTTCGAGCTTGGGGAGGGCGGCATTCACTTCGCGGGCAAACTGCTTGAAGATGCGTTGGGAGGCTGGGGCTTGAGCTCCGCCCAGGATGCAGGAGATTGCGCGCGGCTCCTGGAAGCCCCCAGCCCCCTCGTCTTGATGGCGGTCCTCGTTCCTCCTTGGCTGAGGCGGCAGTGGACGGAGGCCTGCGTTGCCCTGTAGGCGATCCTCATGAGGCTGATCCCACCAGTCCCCCTCACGAGGCAGGTCTCGCCAGCGGTCCTTGCGAGGTTGATCACGCCATCCTTGGCGCGGGCCGCGGTCTTCCCAGCGTCCTGCGTTTCTTCCTCCTTCTCGGCCGTAGCCCCGGTCAGCGCAGTCGGGACGACGGCCGATCATTCCTTCTCACACGGCGCGGAGCTCTTGGCATTCATTGTTGTTGTGGGTGTGGAGGTCGTGGTACACACAGTACCGGCTGCCCCTGGAGGATTCGGGCAGATCCTTGCCCCGCTTGGTGTCCGGTTCCGCCGCGAGCACGGCAGCCCCCTTGCGCTTCACGTCCTTGGCCTTGGGCTTCTTCTCTTCTGGGTCTGCGGCGGGCAGCTCGAGGAGGGAGAGACGCCCTTCCTCGGCCCTGGCGCACTTGGTCGCCAAGTTGAACAGCTCCAGGGAGGTGCATAGGTCTTCATGCATTGCCATCTCCTCCTTCATCTTGACGTCGCGCACACCATCGGAGAAGGTTGAGGTGATCGCTTCCTCGGACACCTTGGGGATCTTGAGGCGCGCACTGTTGAAGCGCTGGATGTACTTTTGCAGGGTCTCTCCGGGTTCTTGCTTGATGCGACGCATGTCGCTTATGGCGGGCGTCCGGTCGCGAGTACCTTGGAAGTTGGCGATGAAGCGGGTGCGCATCTGGTCCCAGGAAGAGATCGTGCCTGGGGCCAGGTTCAGGAGCCAGGTGCGAGCTCCTTCCTTGAGCGCCATGGGGAACCAGTTCGCCATGACCTTTTCATCCCCGCTGGCAGCTTCGATGCCCAACTCATAGAGCTGGAGGAACTCTGCAGGGTCGGTCATGCCGTCGTAGCGAGGAGGCAGGTCTGGCTTTAACTTGCCGGGCCATGCGACGCTGCGCAGCTCGGTGGTGTAGGCGCGACAGCCAGTAGTGGCCACGGGAGGCTTCGATTGAAGGAAAGCTTGGCCTTGCGGGTCCCCATGCACTGCAGTTGGGAGCAGCGCGGGGTCTTGACATGCCGGAGCTAGAGCAGGGTCACGACGAGCCGGAGCAGGGAGCGCTCGGGCAGCTTCTTGCGGGTGAGGGACTTCTTGGCAGCTCCGTTCTTGCTGGGCTGGCACCTGACGGAGCGGGATCCACCCAGGGTCCACGCTCCCTGGAGCCATGGCGTCTTCTTGGAGAGGAGGTGGCTGGTACGCCCCCCGGAGCTTCATTGCCCACGCGGGGCAGGGTGCGGCGCAGCGGAGCGGACGACGCAGGAGAGCCAACTGCGGCGCGGACGAGCTCAGCGACGCGGTCGAGCCACTCTTCGTAGATGTCGTCGATGGGACGGTAGCGTAGGAGCTCGTTTGCCGCGATGAGCGCAGCTCGAGCCTCCAAGGGTGCACGGAGCATGCGGGACGAAGAGCCAGCTGGTGTGAGCGATGGAGTAGTGGTGCGGCCGTCCTGCCGCACGGACGGATGCTAAGACGATGCTTGTTGCTCGTTCCCCGCCGGGCCGGTGGCGGCGTTGATGGCGGGCGACGGGGAACGATGGGGACGCCCACCGACGGGAGCCGTCTGGGCGACGCGGGAAGTGATGGCGGCCCGGCGCTCGGCGCGGGCCTGACGAGCGTCAGACATGGACGTGACGGTCGGAGGAGAGCGGAGCGGTGGAACACAAATTCCGGTGCACCCCTACCTGGCGCGCCAAATGTCGAATTTCGGGTTCCGGCAGACCCTTAAGGTTCAAACTCTGGGGTGCGCGCGGAGATTATGCCCTCTACCTATCCGTCTCGCAAAGATTTAACTACTGGAAGAACAACACAATAGACATAGGGTTTATACTAGTTCGGGCCACCATTGTGGTGTAATGCCCTACTCTAGTTTGTGGTGGGTGGATTGCCTCTTGGGCTGATGATGATGAACAATACAAGGAAGAACAGCCTCGCGAGGGTCTGCTCTGAGCTGGGACAATGAACTGCTAGGGGGAGTTCAGCCGCCCTTCTCTCTCTCTCTCTGTGTTGCCTGAGTCTTTCTAGCTGGCTTCTTGATCCGTCTTCCTACCCTGGGGGTGACTAGTCCTATTTATAGGCAAAGGCCCTGGGCCTCTTCCCAAATATTGAGCGGGAAGGGCGCCAACAATTGGCCAATTTGAAGGGGAACATCTGGTACATTATCCTGACTAAAGTTGGTCCTCGCCTGCCAAAGGCCCTGTGGTGACGCCGTTCTAGGCTCCACGATGACCTCCTTCCCACCGTTGGACTGGTCTTGGTCTCGTTGCACCGAAATGGATGCCTTTGCTTGATCCTCTCGCCTGCGATTGCCCCCTTTGCACCAAAGAGGAATGGGAGACACTGCGCGGGCTGGCGCCCGCCTGGCACCCTTGGTCGTCATGGCTTGCATCATGGGCACCTCATGAGGTACCCCGCTTTGATCTCTCCGCCTCCTTGCGAGCCAGCCTGATGAGGCCCCGCCTGAGGAAGCGCCGTGTCATACGCTCCGCGAGGCTTGGCCCCTCGCGAGGGTCTAGGGTCTTGTGTTGATGAAGATGGACCATGCTGGGCCCTCTTTCGAGCCACGCCGCAGGCCGCAGGCAGGCAAGTCTGGGGACCCCCGTTCCCAGAACGCCGACAGAATCTCCGTGCTGAATCCGCGGTCCTCGGAAGCGGATGCGGGAGCCTCGTCGCCTTTGAATAGCACCTTCCAGGCGTCTTCGTACGTTGTGCGAAGAGCCTGCTCAGGGTTGGGTGCTGCACCGGGTTGAACTCCCACAAATTGAAACCCCGTTGCTGACACGGGAGGATCCGGTGGACGAGCATAACCTGGACTACATTGACAAGCTTGAGTTGCTTGTTCACCAGGGTTTGGATGCATTTTTGCAGTCCGGTTACTTCTCCTTGGTTGCCCCACGACAGGCCCGTCTCTTTCCAAGACGTGAGCCGCGTAGGGGGTCCGGACCGGAATTCGGGGGTTGCAACCCACTCAGGGTCGCGCGGCTCGGTAATGTAAAACCACCCCAATTGACACCCCTTCAGGGTCTCCACAAAGGAGCCCTCGAGCCATAGGACGTTGGCTATCTTGCCCGCCATGGCACCTCCGCACTCCGCCTGGTTGCCGCGCACCACCTTGGGCTTGACGTTGAAAGTCTTAAGCCATAGGCCAAAATGGGGGCGGATGCAAAGGAAAGCCTCGCACACGACGATAAACGCCGAGATGTTGAGGACGAAGTTCGGGGCCAGATCGTGGAAATCTAGGCCGTAGTAGAACATGAGCCCCCGGACGAATGGGTGGAGAGGAAAGCCCAGTCCATGGAGGAAATGGGGAGGGAATACTACCCTCTCATGGGGCCTTGGGGTGGGGAGGAGCTGCCCTTCTTCGGGAAGCCGGTGCGCGATGTCGTTAGACAAGTATCTGGCTTTCCTCAGTTTTTTGACGTGTCCCTCCGTGACGGAGGAGACCATCCACTTGCCTCCCGCTCCGGACATGGCTGGAGAAGGTTGAGGTGGGAAGTGCGGGCTTGGGCGCTGGAGCTCGAGTGCGCGGAAGATGGATAGGCAAAGGAGGAAGAAGGCGTAGGTAAGAAGGTGGATCCTTATCCCTTTATATGGGCAGATGCGGCTAAGCGTCCCCACCAGCCTGGTAAAACTCGCTTATCTCCCAAGCGCCGTGATAAATGGTGCGGTTGGGTTACCCACGTCCGTATTGACGAGAATCCTGTAAATGAGGGGACACGATCTCTGCTTTGACAAGACGTGCCCAGGAAACCGCCTCGCGAAATGCGCTGAGGTGGGGGAGTAAAAACGATTCGAATAAAGACTTGGCCGTGGTGTGATGTCACGCTACGGAATACGTCAGCAGATTAGATTTGTGTAAATATTATTCTCTCTATGGCTATATGTGGAAACCTATTTTGCAGAGTCGGACACTGTCTTTTGTGTTCAAAATCTTCTATGAAGTACTTGGAGGAGGAACCCGCCTTGCCATGCCGAAGACGATCTGCGCGCCGGACTCGTCGTCATTGAAGCCTGGTTCAGGGGCTACTGAGGGAGTCCTGGATTAGGGGGTGTCCGGATGGCCGGACTATTCCTTCAGCCGGACTCCGGACTATGAAGATACAAGATTGAAGACTTCGTCCCGTGTCCGGAAGGGACTTTCCTTGGCGTGGAAGGCAAGCTTGGTGATGCGGATATTTAGATCTCCTACCATTGTAACCGACTTTGTGTAACCCTAACCCTCTCCGGTGTCTATATAAACCGGAGGGCTTTAGTTCGTAGGACGACATACAACAATCATACCATAGGCTAGCTTCTAGGGTTTAGCCTCCTCGATCTCGTGTTAGATCTACTCTTGTACTACCCATATCATCAATATTAATCAAGCAGGACGTAGGGTTTTACCTCCATCGAGAGGGCCCGAACCTGGGTAAAACTTTGTGTCCCTTGTCTCCTGTTACCATCCGCCTAGACGCACAGTTCGGGACCCCCTACCCAAGATCCGCCGGTTTTGACACCGACACTCCCACTCACTTCTTTCGAGAGAAACTCCTTCTCTAGAAAGGTTCCATTCTCGGCAACGAAGATCTTGCCTTCGGATCTGTGGTAGAAGGTGTATCCAATTGTTTCCTTAGGATATCCTATGAATATGCATTTCTCTGATTTGGGTTCGAGCTTATCAGGCTAAAGCCTTTTGACATAAGTGTCGCAACCCCAAACTTTAAGAAACGACAACTTAGGTTTCTTGCCAAACAATTACCTCATCAACGGATTTAGTAGGTGCCCTATTTAACGTGAATGCAACTGTCTCTAATGCATAACCCCAAAACAATAGTGGTAAATCGATAAGAGACATCATAGATCACACTATATCTAATAAAGTGTGGTTGCAACATTCGGACACACCATTACGTTGTGGTGTTCCAGGTGGCATGAGTTGTGAAACTATTCCACATTGTTTTAAATGAAGGCCAAACTCGTAACTCAAATATTCGCCTCCGCGATCAAATCATAGAAACTTTATTTCCTTGTTACGATAATTCTCCACTTCACTCTGAAATTCTTTGAACTTTTCAAATGTTTCAGACTTTTGTTTCATCAAGTAGATATACCCAAATCTGCTCAAATCATCTGTGAAGGTCAGAAAATAACGATACCCGCCGCGGGCTTCAACACTCATCGGACCGCATACATCGGTATGTATTATTTCCAATAAGTCATTGGCTCGCTCCATTATTCGGGAGAACGGAGTTTCAGTCATGTTGCCCATGAGGGATGGTTCGCAAGTATCAAGTAATTCATAATCAAGTGATTCCAAAAGCCCATATGCATGGAGTTTCTTCATGCGCTTTACACCAATATGACCTAAACGGCAGTGCCGCAAATATGTTGCGCTATCATTATCAACTTTGCATCTTTTTGGCATCAATATTATGAGTATTTGTATTACTACGATCGAGATTCAATAAACCATTTATATTGGGTGTATGACCATAAAATGTTTTATTCATGTAGACAAAACAACAATTATTCTCTGACTTAAATGAATAACCGTACCGCAATAAACATGATCCAATCATATTCATGCTCAACGCAAACACCAAATAACATTTATTTAGGTCCAACACTAACCCCGAAGGTAGAGGGAGTGTGCGATGGTGATCTCATCAACCTTCGAATCACTTCCAATACACATCGTCACCTTGCCCTTAACTAGTCTGTTCATTTTGCAACTCCTGTTTTGAGTTACTAATCTTAGCAACTGAACCGTTATCAAATACCCTGGGGTTACTATGAACACTAGTAAAGTACACATCAATAACATGTATATCAAATATACCTTTGTTCACTTTTCCATCCTTCTTATCCCCCGAGTATTTGGGGTAGTTCCGCTTCCAGTGACCATTCCCTTTGAAGTAGAAGCACTCAGTTTTAGGCTTAGGTCCAGCTTTGGTCTTCCTCACGGGAGTGGCAATTTGCTTGTCTTCTTGAAGTTCCCTTTCTTTTCCTTTGCCCTTTTTCTTGAAACTAGTGGTCTTGTTAACCATCAACACTTGATGCTCTTTCTTGATTTCTACCTTCGTCGATTTCAGCATCGCAAAGAGCTCGGGAATCTTTTTTGTTATCCCTTGCACATTATAGTTCATCACGAAGTTCTAGTATCTTGGTGATAGTGACTAGAGAACTTTGTCAATCACTATCTTATCTCGAAGATTAACTCCCACTTGATTCAAGAAATTGTAGTACCCAGACATTCTGAGCACATGCTCACTGGCTGAGCTATTATCCTCCATCTTGTAGGCAAAGTACTTGTTAGAGGTCTCATACCTCTTGACACGGGCATGAATCTGAAATACCAATTTTCAGCTCTTGGAACATCTCATATGCCCCGTGGTAATGTCTGGACTTCGCATGAGATGGAGTAGTCATCAATGGTGGACATCTCTATGTTGATAATATCTACTATATGATTCACGTTCGACCTTTCGGTCTTCGGTGTTCCGAGGCCATGTCTATACATGCCAGGCTCGTCAAGTTTAACCCGAGTATTTCGCATGTGCAAAACTGTCTTGCACCCGTTGTATTTGAACGTAGAGTCTATCACACCAGATCAACATGTGCTGTCTCAACACGACAAACTGTCACAATGGTGCATACTCAGGGAGAATGTAGGATCGAAAGTATGTATAGAGGGGGGTGATTAGACTACTTGACCAAATAAAACTCTAGCCTTTTCCAATTTTAAGTCTTGGCAGATTTTAGCAACTTAGCACAAGTCAAGCAATCAACCTACACATGCAAGTCTAAGAGTATAGCGGCGGAATGTAAAACATTTGCATATGAAGATAAAGGGATGAGTTTGGAGGGAGCAAACGCAATGTAGACGCGGAGATTTTTTCCATGGTTCCGATAGGTGGTGCTATCGTACATCCACGTTGATGGAGACTTCAACCCATGAAGCGTAACGGCTGCGCGAGTCCACGGAGAGCTCCACCCATGGAGGGTCCCTGAAGAAGCAACCTTGTCTATCCCACCATGGCCATCGGACATGAAGGACTTGCCTCACTAGGGTAGATCTTCACGAAGTAGGCGATCTCCTTGCCCATACAAACTCCTTGGTTCAACCCCACAATCTTGACGGAGGCTCCCAAGTGACACCTAACCAATCTAGGAGACACCACTCTCCAAAAGGTAATAGATGGTGTGTTGATGACGAACTCCTTGCTCTTGTGCTTCAAATGATAGTCTCCCAACACTCAACTCTCTCTCATAGATTTGGATTTGGTGGAAAGATTATTTGAGTGGAAAGCAACTTGGGGAAGTCTAGAGATCAAGATTATTGTGGTTGGAATGGAATATCTTGGTCTCAACACATCAGTAGGTGGTTCTCTCTCAAAAAATGTATGCTGGAAGTGTAGCCACGTTATGATGGCTCTCTCCACGAATGAAGAATGGGTGGAGGGGTATATATAGCCTCCACACAAATCTAACCGCTACACACAACTTACCAAACTCGGTGAGACCGAATCATGAAACTCGGTCAGACCGATTTAGTTCAAAATATGAACGTTATGATTTTCAGTGGGACCGACATGTCAACTTGGTGGGACCAATTTCATTAGGGTTAGGGCATAACGTAATCTCGGTGAGACTGATCACATAAACTCGGTAGGAACGATTTCTGTAATAGCCACACAAAGAGTTGGTTAGGCAAACTCAGTGGGACCGAATCACTCATTTCGGTAAGACCGAAACGTTACAAAAGGGAAACAGAGAGTTTCCATTGCGAACTCGATGGGACTGATCGCTCATCTCAGTTGGACCGAAACGTTACGAAGGGAAACATAGAGTTTGCAATCCCATCTCGGTGAGACCAAAAAGACTAGGGTTTCTGGAAGCGGCTATGTCAAATGAACTCCATGGCGCCGGATAGATCAAATCGGTGGAGCCGAGCTTGACTTTTGGTTTGGGACATATGTGGATATGAGAAAGTGGTTGATGGCTTTTGGAGCATATCAGTAAGCATTTTGAGCAAGCAAGCCATTAAGCAACACCTCGTCCCCTTTTAATAGTATTGGCTTTTCCTATGGACTCAATGTGATCTTGGATCACTAAAATGAAAATGTAGAGCCTTGAGCTTGAGCCAATATGTGTCCTTAGCATTTTGAGGGGTCCACATTCCTAGTCCATGCCATGCCAATCATTGAACTTTCTGAAATGGTCATCTTGAAAGAGCATTAGTTCAATGAGCTATATGTTGTTAGGAAATACCAAAACCACCCAGGGATAGTTGCACTTTCAATCTCCCCCTTTTTGGTAATTGATGACAACATATAGATCAAAGCTTCGAAAAATGATAATAAGATTTAAAATACATCATCTCTTTGAGAAGTATGTGATAAGTAAGAGCTCCCCCTAAATTTGTGCATTATTTAAAATTTGCTTTTGAATGCAAATGCACAATCGATTAGGACCATGGGTTACTCTTCCATGTCACATACATCTTGGTGGAGCACTCAAAATGATGGAAAGTAAAAACATGCACTCATCACCAAGCAAAGTGAATGATCATATAAGAGAGATGTAAAAGATAATATCATCCAAGCAAGCATTAAAGTATAATATGATCAAACACATGATCATACAAGTATCTCACACACAAACATAAAGTATCAAACAAGCACACACAAGAGTATCAACCAAAGCAAATAGACAAAAGAAGCAAAAACACTCTCTCTCGAAGCCTATGATCTATACATTTCTCCCCCTTTGGCAACAAGTTACCAAAAAGTTTGAAAATGCATAGTGCTATGCGTCTCTCTAGGCTTGGTCTTTGGGAGGTGGTGTTGAGAGGACTCCAAGGACGAAAGCATCTGTAGAAGTTGTTGGAGCTGGTGGAGTGGCAACTGGAGGTGGCACTGAAGCTGTAGCTACTGGTGCTGATGTAGTCGCTCTAGTGTCAGCCATGGGCACTGCAATAGATCTCTGACCTCTGGGCACTCTCTGAAAGGCATCTGTGGTAGCCTGCCTATCGGTGTCAAAATCGGTCGATCTCGGGTAGGGGGTCCCGAACTGTGCGTCTAGGCGGATGGTAACAGGAGACACGGGACATGAAGTTTTACCCAGGTTCGGGCCCTCTTGATGGAGGTAAAACCCTACGTCCTGCTTGATTAATATTGATGATATGGGTAGTACAAGAATAGATCTACCATGAGATCAAGGAGGCTAAACCCTAGAAGCTAGCCTATGGTATGATTGTTATGTGTTGTCCTACGGACTAAATCCCTCCGGTTTATATAGACACCGGAGAGGGTTAGGGTTACACAGAGTCGGTTACAATGGTAGGAGATCTACATATCCGTATCGCCAAGCTTGCCTTCCATGCAAAGTAAAGTCCCTTCCGGACACGGGACGAAGTCGTCAATCTTGTATCTTCATAGTCCAGGATGTTGGGGAACGTAGTAATTTCAAAATTTTCCTACGCACACGCAAGATCATGGTGATGCATAGCAACGAGAGGGGAGAGTGTTATCTACGTACCCTCGTAGACCGAAAGCGGAAGCGTTATATCAACGCGGTTGATGTAGTCGTACGTCTTCACGATCCGACCGATCCAAGCACCATTACTCCGGCACCTCCGAGTTCTTGGCACACGTTCAGCTCGATGACGATCCCCGGGCTCCGATCCAGCAAAGCTTCGGGGAGGAGTTCCGTCAGCACGACGGCGTGGTGACGATCTTGATGTGTTACCGGCGCAGGGCTTCGCCTAAGCACTGCAATGATATGATCGAGGTGGAATTTGGTGGAAGGGGGCACCGCACACGGCTAAGGAACGATCCGTAGATCAACTTGTGTCCAAGGGGTGCCCCTTGCCTCAGTATATAAAGGATGGAGGAGGAGGAGGCCGGCCATGCCAATTGGTGCGGCCAAGATGTGGAGTCCTACTAGGACTCCAAGTCCTAGTAGGAGTCCACCAAGAGGGGAGGAAGGGAGAAGGAAGTGGAGGAGAAGGAAAGGTGGCCGGCCCCCTTTTCCCTAGTCCAATTCGGACCAGAGGGAAGGGGGGGCGCAGCAGCCCCTTGGCCCTTTCTTCTCTTCCCACTAAAGCCCATCAAGGCCCATTGCTTCTTCCTCGTATTCCAGTAACTCCCCGGTACCTCCGAAAATACCCGAACCACTCAGAACCCTTCCGATGTCCGAATATAGTCGTCCAATATATCGATCTTTACGTCTCGACCATTTCGAGACTCCTCGTCATGTCCCCGATCTCATCCGGGACTTCGAACTCCTTCGGTACATCAAAACTCATAAACTCATTATAACTGTCATCGTAACCTTAAGCGTGCGGACCCTACGGTTCGAGAACAATGTAGACATGACCGAGACACGTCTCCGGTCAATAACCAATAGCGGGACCTGGATGCCCATATTGACTCCTACATATTCTGCGAAGATCTTTATCGGTCAGACCGCATAACAACATACGTTTGTTCCCTTTGTCATCGGTATGTTACTTGCCCGAGATTCGATCGTCGGTATCCAATACCTAGTTCAATCTCGTTACCGGCAAGTCTCTTTACTCGTTCCGTAATACATCATCTCACAACTAACACATTAGTTGCAATGCTTGCAAGGCTTATGTGATGTGCATTACCGAGAGGGCCCAGAGATACCTCTCCGACAATCGGAGTGACAAATCCTAATCTCGAAATAAGCCAACCCAACATGTACCTTCGGAGACACCTGTTGAGCACCTTTATAATCACCCAGTTACGTTGTGACGTTTGGTAGCACACAAAGTGTTCCTATGGTAAACGGGAGTTGCATATTCTCATAGTTAAAGGAACATGTATAAGTCATGGATAAAAGCAATAGCAACATACTAAACGATCGGGTGCTATGCTAATGGAATGGGTCATGTCAATCAGATCATTCAACTAATGATGTGATCTCGTTAATCAAATAACAACTCTTTGTTCATGGCTAGGAAACATAACCATCTTTGATCAATGAGCTAGTCAAGTAGAGGCATACTAGTGACAAACTGTTTGTCTATGTATTCACACATGTATTATGTTTCCAGTTAATACAATTCTAGCATGAATAATAAACATTTATCATGATATAAGGAAATAAATAATAACTTTATTATTGCCTCTAGGGCATATTTCCTTCAGTCTCCCACTTGCACTAGAGTCAATAATCTAGTTCACATCGCCATGTGATTTATCAGCAATAGTTCACATCGATATGTGACCAACACCCAAAGGGTTTACTAGATTCAGTAATCTAGTTCACATTGCTATGTGATTAACACCCAAAGAGTACTATAGTGTGACTTGTGAGAGAAGTTTAGTCAACGGGTCTGCAACATTCAGATCCGTTATGTATTTTGCAATTTTCTATGTCTACAATGCTCTGCACGGAGCTACTTTAGCTAATTGCTCCCACTTTCAATATGTATCTAGATTGAGACTTAGAGTCATCCAGATTAGTGTCAAAGCTTGCATCGACGTAACCTTTTACGACGAACCTTTTTGTCACCTCCATAATCGAGAAACATATCCTTATCCACTAAGGATAATTTTGACCGCCGTCCAGTGATCTACTCCTAGATCACTATTGTACTCCCGTGCCAATCTCAGGGTAGGGTATACAATAGGTCTGGTATACAGCATGGCATACTTTATAGAACCTATGGCTGAGGCATAGGGAATGACTTTCATTCTCTTTCTATCTTCTGCCGTGGTCGGGCTTTGAGTCTTACTCAATTTCACACCTTGTAACACAGGAAAGAACTCTTTCTTTGACTGTTCCATTTTGAACTACGTCAAAATCTTGTCAAGGTATGTACTCATTGAAAAAAACTTATCAAGCGTCTTGATCTATCTCTATAGATCTTCATACTCAATATGTAAGCAGCTTCACCGAGGTCTTTCTTTGAAAAACTCCTTTCAAACACTCCTTTATGCTTTGCAGAATAATTCTACATTATTTCTGATCAACAATATGTCATTCACATATACTTATCAGAAATGCTGTAGTGCTCCCACTCACTTTCTTGTAAATACAGGCTTCACAGCAAGTCTGTATAAAACTATATGTTTTGATCAACTTATCAAAGCGTGTATTCCAACTCTGAGATGCTTACACCAGTCCATAGATGGATCGCTGGAGCTTGCATATTTTGTTAACACCTTTAGGATCGACAAAACCTTCTAGTTGCATCGTATACAACTCTTCTTTAATAAATCCATTAAGGAATGCAGTTTTGTTTATCCATTTGCCGGATTTCATAAAATGCGGCAATTGCTAACATGATTCGGACAGACTTAAGCATAGATACGAGTGAGAAACTCTCATCGTAGTCAACACCTTGAACTTGTCGAAAACCTTTTGCGACAATTCTAGCTTTGTAGATAGTAACACTACTATCAGTGTCCGTCTTCCTCTTCAAGATCCATTTATTTTCATTGGCTTGCCGATCATCGGGCAAATCCATCAAAGTCCATACTTTGTTCTCATACATGGATCATATCTCAGATTTCATGGCCTCTAACCATTTCGCGGAATCTGGGCTCATCATCGCTTCCTCATAGTTCGCAAGTTCGTCATGGTCTAGTAACATGACTTCCAGAACAGGATTACCGTACCAATCTGGTGCGGATCTCACTCTGGTTTACCTACGAGATTCGGTAGTAACTTGATCAGAAGTTACATGATCATCATCATTAGCTTCCTCACTAATTGGTGTAGTAGTCATAGGAACAGATTTCTGTGATGAACTACTTTCCAATAAGGGAGAAGGTACAATTACCTTATCAAGTTCTACTTTCCTCCCACTCACTTCTTTCGAGAGAAACTCCTTCTCTGGAAAGGATCCATTCTCAGCAACGAATATCTTGCCTTCGGATCTGTGATAGAAGGTGTACCCAACTGTCTTCTTTGGGTATCCTATGAAGACATATTTCTCCGATTTGGGTTTGAGCTTATCAGGATGAAACTTTTTCATATAAGCATCACAATCCCAAACTTTAAGAAACGACAACTTTGGTTTCTTGCCAAACCACAATTCATATTGTGTCGTCTCAGCGGACTTAGATGGTGCCCTTTTTTTAATGTGAATGCAGCTGTCTTTAATGCATAACCCCAAAACGATGTTGGTAAATCTGTAAGAAACATCATAGATTGCACTATATCCAATAAAGTACGGTTATGACGTTCGGACACACCATTATGCTGTGGTGTTCCAGGTGGCGTGAGTAGTGAAACTATTTCACATTGTTTTAACTGAAGACCAAACTCGTAACTCAAATATTTTACCTCTGCGATCATATCGTAGAAACTTTTATTTTCTTGTTATGATGATTCTACACTTCACTCTGAAATTATATGAACTTTTCAAATGTTTCAGACTTCTTATTTCACTAAGTAGATATACTCATATCTGCTTAAATCATCTGTGAAGGTTAGAAAATAATGATACTTGTCGCGAGCTTTAATATTCATTGGACCACACACATCAGTATGTATGATTTCCAACAAATCTGTTGCTTGCTCCATTGTTCCGGAGAACGGCGTTTTAGTCATCTTGCCCAAGAGGCATGGTTCGCAAGCATCAAGTGATTCATAATCAAGTGATTCCAAAATCCCATCAGCATGGAGTTTCTTCATGCGCTTTACACCAATATGACCTAAACGGCAGTGCCACAAATAGGTTGCACTATCATTATTAACTTCGCATCTTTTTGGTTTCAACATTATGAATATGTGTATCACTACGATCGAGATCCAATGAACTATTTTCATTGGTGTGTATGACCATAGAAGGTTTTATTCATGTAAACAGAACAACAATTGTTCTCTAACTTTAAATGAATAACTGTATTGCAATTAACATGATCAAATCATATTCATGCTCAACGCAAACACCAAATAACACTTATTTAGTTTCAACACTAATCCCGAAAGTATAGGTAGTGTGTGATGATGATCATATCAATCTTGGAACCACTTCCAACACACATCGTCACCTTGCCCTTTAACTAGTCTTTGTTCATTCTGCAACTCCCGTTTCGAGTTACTAAATTTTAGCAACTGAACTAGTACCAAATACTGAGGGTTTGCTATGAACACTAGTAAAGTACACATCAATAACACGTATATCAAATATACTTATGTTCACTTTGCCATCCTTCTTATCCGCCAATCACTTGGGGTAGTTCCGCTTCCAGTGACCAGTCTCTTTGCAGTAGAAGCACTTAGTCTTAGGCTTAGGACTAGACTTGGGCTTTTTCACTTGAGCAGCAACTTGCTTGCCGTTCTTCTTGAAGTTCCCCTTCTTTCCTTTTGCCCTTTTCTTGAAACTAGTGATCTTGTCAACCATCAACACTTGATGTTTTTCTTTGATTTCTACCTTCGTCGATTTTAGCATCGCGAAGAGCTTGGGAATATTTTCCGTTATCCCTTGCATATTATAGTTCATCACGAAGTTCTACTAACTTGGTGATGGTGACTAGAGAATTCTGTCAATCACTATCTTATCTGGAAGATTAACTCCCACTTGATACAACCGATTGTAGTACCCAGACAATCTGAGCACATGCTCACTAGTTGAGCGATTCTCCTCCATCTTTTAGCTATAGAACTTGTTGGAGACTTCATATCTCTCAACTCGGGTATTTGCTTGAAATATTAACTTCAACTCCTGGAACATCTTGTATGGTCCATGACGTTCAAAACATCTTTGAAGTCCCGATTCTTAAGCCGTTAAGCATGGTGCACTAAACTATTAAGTAGTCATCATATTGAGCTAGCAAAACGTTCATAACGTCTGCATCTGCTCCTGCAAAAGGTCCGTCACCTAGCGGTGCATCAAGGACAAAATTCTTCTGTGCAGCAATGAGGATAAACCTCAGATTACGGATCCAATCTGCATCATTGCTACTAACATTTTTCAACACAATTTTCTCTAGGAACATATCAAAATAAACACAGGGAAGCAACAATGCGAGCTATTGATCTACAACATAGATATGCTAATACTACCAGGACTAAGTTCATGATAAATTAATGTTCAATTAATCATATTACTTAAGAACTCCCACTTAGATAGACATCCCTCTAATCCTCTAAGTGATCACGTGATCCAAATCAACTAAACCATGTCCGATCATCACGTGAGATGGAGTAGTTTCAATGGTGAACATCACTATGTTGATCATATCTACTATATGATTCACGCTCGACCTTTCGGTCTCCGTGTTCCGAGGCCATATCTGTATATGCTAGGCTCGTCAAGTTAAACCTGAGTATTCCGCGTGTGCAACTGTTTTGCACCCGTTGTATTTGAACGTAGAGCCTATCACACCCGATCATCACGTGGTGTCTCAGCACGAAGAACTTTCGCAACGGTGCATACTCAGGGAGAACACTTCTTGATAATTTAGTGAGAGATCATCTTATAATGCTACCGTCAAACAAAGCAAGATAAGATGCATAAAAGATAAACATCACATGCAATCAATATAAGTGATATGATATGGCCATCATCATCTTGTGCTTGTGAGCAGCACCGTCATGATCACCATCGTCACCGGCGCGACACCTTGATCTCCATCGTAGCATCGTTGTCGTCTCGCCAATCTTATGCTTCCACGACTATCACTACCGCTTAGTAATAAAGTAAAGCATTACATCGCGATTGCATTGCATACAATAAAGCGACAACCATATGGCTCCTGCCAGTTGCCGATAACTCGGTTACAAAACATGATCATCTCATACAATAAAATTTTGCATCATGTCTTGACCATATCACATCACAACATGCCCTGCAAAAACAAGTTAGACGTCCTCTACTTTGTTGTTGCAAGTTTTACGTGGCTGCTACGGGCTTTAAGCAAGAACTCATCTTACCTACGCATCAAAACCACAACGATAGTTTGTCAAATAGACTCCGTTTTAACCTTCTCAAGGACCGGGCGTAGCCACACTCGGTTCAACTAAAGTTGGAGAGACAGTCTTCCGCAAGCCATCTATGTGCAAAGCACGTCGAGGGAACCGGTCTCGCGTAAGCGTACGCGTAAGGTTGGTCCGGATCGTCTCGTCCAACAATACCGCTGAACCAAAGTATGACATGCTGGTAGGCAGTATGACTTGTATCGTCCACAACTCACTTGTGTTCTACTCGTGCAAATAACATCAAACCATAAAAACCTAGGCTCTAATACCACTGTTGGGGAACGTAGTAATTTCAAAATTTTCCTACGCACACGCAAGATCATGGTGATGCATAGCAACGAGAGGGGAGAGTGTTATCTACGTACCCTCGTAGACCGAAAGCGGAAGCGTTATATCAACGCGGTTGATGTAGTCGTACGTCTTCACGATCCGACCGATCCAAGCACCATTACTCCGGCACCTCCGAGTTCTTGGCACACGTTCAGCTCGATGACGATCCCCGGGCTCCGATCCAGCAAAGCTTCGGGGACGAGTTCCGTCAGCACGACGGCGTGGTGACGATCTTGATGTGTTACCGGCGCAGGGCTTCGCCTAAGCACTGCAATGATATGATCGAGGTGGAATTTGGTGGAAGGGGGCACCGCACACGGCTAAGGAACGATCCGTAGATCAACTTGTGTCCAAGGGGTGCCCCTTGCCTCAGTATATAAAGGATGGAGGAGGAGGAGGCCGGCCATGCCAATTGGTGCGGCCAAGATGTGGAGTCCTACTAGGACTCCAAGTCCTAGTAGGAGTCCACCAAGAGGGGAGGAAGGGAGAAGGAAGTGGAGGAGAAGGAAAGGTGGCCGGCCCCCTTTTCCCTAGTCCAATTCGGACCAGAGGGAAGGGGGGGCGCAGCAGCCCCTTGGCCCTTTCTTCTCTTCCCACTAAAGCCCATCAAGGCCCATTGCTTCTTCCTCGTATTCCAGTAACTCCCCGGTACCTCCGAAAATACCCGAACCACTCAGAACCCTTCCGATGTCCGAATATAGTCGTCCAATATATCGATCTTTACGTCTCGACCATTTCGAGACTCCTCGTCATGTCCCCGATCTCATCCGGGACTTAGAACTCCTTCGGTACATCAAAACTCATAAACTCATTATAACTGTCATCGTAACCTTAAGCGTGCGGACCCTACGGTTCGAGAACAATGTAGACATGACCGAGACACGTCTCCGGTCAATAACCAATAGCGGGACCTGGATGCCCATATTGGCTCCTACATATTCTGCGAAGATCTTTATCGGTCAGACCGCATAACAACATACGTTTGTTCCCTTTGTCATCGGTATGTTACTTGCCCGAGATTCGATCGTCGGTATCCAATACCTAGTTCAATCTCGTTACCGGCAAGTCTCTTTACTCGTTCCGTAATACATCATCTCACAACTAACACATTAGTTGCAATGCTTGCAAGGCTTATGTGATGTGCATTACCGAGAGGGCCCAGAGATACCTCTCCGACAATCGGAGTGACAAATCCTAATCTCGAAATAAGCCAACCCAACATGTACCTTCGGAGACACCTGTTGAGCACCTTTATAATCACCCAGTTACGTTGTGACGTTTGGTAGCACACAAAGTGTTCCTATGGTAAACGGGAGTTGCATATTCTCATAGTTAAAGGAACATGTATAAGTCATGGATAAAAGCAATAGCAACATACTAAACGATCGGGTGCTATGCTAATGGAATGGGTCATGTCAATCAGATCATTCAACTAATGATGTGATCTCGTTAATCAAATAACAACTCTTTGTTCATGGCTAGGAAACATAACCATCTTTGATCAATGAGCTAGTCAAGTAGAGGCATACTAGTGACAAACTGTTTGTCTATGTATTCACACATGTATTATGTTTCCAGTTAATACAATTCTAGCATGAATAATAAACATTTATCATGATATAAGGAAATAAATAATAACTTTATTATTGCCTCTAGGGCATATTTCCTTCATAGGAGTCCGGCTGAAGGTATAGTCCGGCTATCCGTACACCCCCTAATACAGGACTCCCTCAGTAGCCCCTAAACCAGGCTTCAATGACGACGAGTCCGGCGTGCAGATTTTCTTCGGCATTGCAAGGCAGGTTCCTCCTCCAAATACTTCATAGAAGATTTTTGAACACCAAGGATAGTGTTCAGCTCTGCAAAATAAGTTTCCACATATTGCCATAGAGAGAATAATGTTTACACAAATCTAATATGTTGACGTATTTCGTAGCGTGACACCACACCACGGACAAGTCTTTATTCGAATCGTTCTTACTCCCCCACCTCAGCGCATTTCGCGAGGCGGTTTCCTTGGCACGTCTTGTCAAAGCAGAGATCGTGTCCCCTTATTTACGGGATTCTCATCAATACGGACATGGGTAACCCAACTGTGCCATTGATTATGACGCTCGGGAGATAAGCGAGTTTTATCAGGCTGGTGGGGACGCATAGCCGCAACCGCCCATATAAGGGGATAAGGATCCACCTTGTTACCTACGCCTTCTTCCTCCTTTGTATATCCATCTTCCGCGCACTCGAGCTCCAGCGCCCAAGTCCGCACTTCCCACCTCGACCTTCTCCAGCCATGTCCGGAGTGGGAGGCAAGTGGATGGCCTCCTCCGTCATGGAGGGACACATCAAGGAAGGCCGGATACTTGTCTAACGACATCGCGCACCGGCTTCCCGAAGAGGGGCAGCTCCTCCCCACCCCAAGGCCCCATGAGAGGGTAGTATTCCTTCCCCATTTGCTCCGCGGACTGCGCTTTCCTCTCCACCCGTTCGCCTGGGGGCTCATGTTCTACTATGGCCTAGATTTCCATGATCTGGCCCCGAACTTCGTCCTCAACATCTCAGCGTTTATCGTCGTGTGTGAGGCTTTCCTCTACATCTGCCCCCATTTCGGCCTATGGCTCAAGACTTTCAACGTCAAGCCTAAGGTGGTGCGCGGCAACCAGGCGGAGTGCGGAGGTGCCATGGCGGGCAAGATAGCCAACGTCCTATGGCTCGAGGGCTCCTTTGTGGAGACCCTGAAGGGGTGGCAATCGGGGTGGTTTTACATAACCGAGTCGCGCGATCCCAAATGGGTCGCATCCCCCGAGTTCCGGTCCAGACCCCCTATGTGGCTCACGTCTTGGAAAGAGACGGGCCTGTCGTGGGGCAATAAAGGAGAGGTAACCGGACAGCAAAAATGCATCCAAACCCTGGTGAACAAGCAGCTCAAGCTTGTCAACGTAGTCCAGGTTATGCTCATTCGCCGGATCCTCCCGTGTCAACAACGGGCTTTCAATATGTGGGAGTTCGACTCGGCGCAGCACCAAACCCTGAACAGGCTCTTCGACACGACGTACGAAGAAGCCTGGAAGGTGCTATTCAAAGGCGTCGAGGCTCCCGCATCCGCTTCTGAGGACCGCGGATTCAGCACGCAACGTCACGCTAGTGCGGTAAGCTATTTTTACCTTTTACAGGATGTTAGTTTTCCATAGTTTGACTCTATGCGGGATCTAATCTCCCTTTCCTTTGACAGGATTGGGAGGCGAAGTCCGGACAGATCGACTGTCCGGCCCCTTTGACCGAAGACCCAGCCGATGCTCACTTAGCGAAGCTGCTGGCTCCGGCTTCTTATGTGGTGCCAGAGAAGAAGGACAAGAAGAAGGCCACAGGGACTCGACAGAGTTCCTGGCGCCTGGAGGTGTCGGATTCATCATCCGACGAATCCGAGACGCGCTCCTCCCGTGAAAATGAGGAGGAGGAAGAAGAACCCTCTCCCCCTCAAAGCGGGGGGAGGAAAGAAGAGAAAGGCCGCCACAACAGGGGAGGCCGAGGGGTCCAGGAAGGGAAGGACCCCTCCTCCGGACTACTCCACCGACGCCGACGACAGCGAAGAGGAATGGCCACACAGGGCCAAGCGCCCGGCGAGATCGTAAGTTACTCGGATGCCGGAGTAATTTATAGTACCCTTTTATGGCATAGCCTTTCCTTATGTCGAATATGATCATGCAGTCCGCCCAAGGCCGGATTCGACGAGTCGTCGAGCGGCTCCCTGGATTCGTCGGATGTGAATTCACTTTCGACGGCTACCTCCCCCCGTCCTACGGACGACGCCGAAGTGTTGTCCCAACAGGTTCCAAGCCAGGAGGAGGTGGTCCTGGAGGCGCCACAAGGTGACCTCCCGGACTCCAGGAATGAAGGGGATAAAACCCCCCAGGGCTCCAAGTCCGGCTTTGAGCCGGACACCGCGCCGGAATCGTCAATGGTTCCGGACCGCGGTAGGCAAACTCCTTCCAAGAGGAGCAAGCCTACTGAGCCGGTGGCCCCCATCCAACCAGAGGCACCGGACAATCTGCTGGAGGTGCTTAACGGTGCCTCCATCGACGAGGAGCACCGCACTATTATGAGTGCGGTGATCCAGAAGGTTCAGTCCACCAAGAGCGGACTGACTGAAGCTTGTGCCAGCCTTCTAACAGGCTTCGAGGTAAGTACAGAATATGTAAAAATATTACCGCATAGACAGTAGCCCCTGATGCTCTGTTTGGCGTTCAGAAAGAAAAGTCGAATAGAGAATCTAATAAAATTCGTAGGAGTCTAACAGAAAAAGAGTCAATATGCGTATGTAGGCTTCGCTGCTGGCGACCGCCGCACTGACTGCGGAGGTGGGCACACTGAAGCAGGGCCTCGAGCGGTCCGAGCAAGAGCTCGGCCTTGCCAAGCGGCAGCTCGAGGAGAAAGAACGTAAGAGATACCTTATAGAAAAAACAAAAATATAAAAGCGCAATTGCAAAAAATATGACAGGATTAACATGGCTATTGTAGGCGCCACAACTGAGGTGGCGACCCTCAAGCAAGCATTGGCCGAGGCCGAGAAGAGAGCGGCCACGGAGCGCTCCGAGCGAGAGAGCTATGAAGCCCAGGTTGGCGAGGTGCGGCAAGAGCTCCCGGCTCTTATGAAAAAACATGAGAGTTTGGAGCTTGACTCAAAGACGCGAGCGTCCGAGCTCGCGACAGCTATTGAAAATGCCAAGTCTGCCAAGGCTGAATCCCAGAAGGCCCTCCAGGAATTGGATGCGGTGAAAAAGATAGCGGGGGGTAAGGCATTCTTTATGCAAAGCAAACATGTAAAAGTGAGCTTCTTGTTACTTACCCGAATCCAGAGCTCTCTAGGAGCATTCGCAGATCTTCCCCGTAGCGTGTCCGATGCCACCGCATTCTACCGTGCCGAAGAGGGCAGCTCGACGGAGAAGGAGTTCTAGTCTCAGTATGCTGAGGCCGGACACCCTGTGCCCCTGAGCGACCAGCTGAAGCAGCTAGTCGAGCTCCACAAGGTAGCCGAACAGGCCATGAAGGGCCTCATAGTTCGGCTGTGGCCTGGAGAGGCTCTGCCTGGGAGCTACTTCGGGCTGGTGCGGCGGCTGGTGGAGGCCTGTCCAAGGCTCGAGGTCATCAAGCGCTCCGTCTGCATCGAAGGTGCCCGTAGGGCCCTTGCCCGTGCTAAGGTGCACTGGGGCAAGCTGGATGGTGAGAAGCTTGTGAAGGACGGGCCACCGCCGGGGAAAGAGCATCGCAAGCCCGAGAACTATTATAAGGACGTTCTGAAGGGTGCCCGCCTTATGGCAGATGAATGTTCCAGGATGTAATTTTTGAGTAAACTCGCTCGTATTATCCTGTGCGCTGAAAACTTGTTCATATGCGCTAAGCAATGCTTTTTGAATTTAAAATATTACCTTCTGTGCGGCCGTTTATCAAATTTGAGAGATGGAAAGTCGTCGGCTTCTGCCCCCATGCCACTAGTGCTGGGGTGTTTGGGATAAACCTGAGCGCTCTTTTTACCATGTTTGGGTCCTTCGAGGGAGGCGCTCAGCACAACGAACAAGGCAATCGGACTATAATGCTTGAACACTCTCACTTAGCCATAGAATTCTATAATTTTAAATTTCGGCGAAGCCCCTAGTATTCAGAAGACCGAGTTCGGGGCGCTATCCACGCCTTTGACCAGACAAAGCCGACTCCTCGCTCTAAGCGGCATAAGTCTTTAGGGACTCGAAAAACCTCTCGAACAGCGATCAGTCTCTCGCTTCATCATGACAGTCAGTTTTAGCTTTCTCTACTGAGCTGCTCCGCCCAGCTCAACTGGGGCACAATCGCAGTAGTTCTCCTAGTGCTACCTTAGCCGATACAACGGAACGTAGGGCAACAAAACATAGGAGCCGGGCAAACCCAACTATTGACCCAAGACATGATTCGGAGCCGATGCATATAATGCTATAAGTTTGGGGTGTCGTACTTGTTAAAGTGTTCGGACTTCTCACACCATATTGGGGGGGTACTGAAGCCCCTGGCGTATTGACCGTACCAAAGTGTACGGATGCAAAATGTCGTTAATGAACATATATTTCTAAAAAAAAGTAATGCAAAAATAGACAAAAGCTATGCATTGTTTATAGAAAGGCTGCGATCGAAGCAGAACGATACAAATAGTGCGATAAGCAAAAGTTGGACTATTTAACATGTCCTTTCCAGGGGCAGGCTGCAGAATAGTATGCAAAACAGGTATACTGCTCGTGATAGAGACCACCTGGGAGTTCTATAATGCGGCGTAGCTGTTCTGCTTCCCTGGTTCTTGCATTGTTTGTGCGGCAGTTGGATTGCCGAATAGGTCTTCCGAAGTATGGAGTCCTGAAAGTAAGAGAAAATAAAGAAATCGGCAGCCCCTAGCGCGGTTTAAGCCGTGTTTCGGGCGTGCCGTGATGGTGCCCCTCCCCCTGTGCCCATGGTATTTCAAGAGCGTAGTTATGTACGCGAAGCACTGGTTTCGCTATTTCGCAAGGGCTGGGGTTGGGGCCGCGTTGCTACGCCTGCTCCGAACGTGCCAGGCGGTCTTGTTGTAGGTTACTCCGGGCGTGCTTGACAATGTCCGGACGTTTAACGGCCGGACTGGAGAGCAGCCTTGAGAGGCTGCTTTGTACTTCCGCTACGAGGGCCGCCGTGTGCTCCTCCATTCGGAGGGAGCGTTTGGTGTTTCCATTGACTGTGATTACTCCTCGAGGGCCTGGCATCTTGAGCTTAAGGTATGCGTAGTGCGGCACCGCATTGAACTTTGCAAATGCGGTTCTCCCGAGCAGTGCGTGATAGCCACTGCGGAACGGGACTATGTCGAAGATTAACTCCTCGCTTCGGAAATTATCCAGAGATCCGAAGACCACTTCAAGTGTGACTGAGCCTGTACAGTTGGCCTCTAGACCTGGTATGACGCCTTTAAAGGTCGTTTTGGTGGGCTTAATCCGCGAGGGATCTATGCCCATTTTCCGCATTGTATCCTGGTAAAGCAGGTTCAGGCTGCTGCCGCCGTCCATAAGGACTCTTGTGAGATGAAATCCGTCAATAATTGGGTCTAGAACAAATGCGGCGAATCCTCCATGACGGATGCTAGTGGGGTCGTCCCTTCGATCGAAGGTGATCGGGCAGGAGGACCATGGGTTGAACTTTGGGGCGATTGGCTCCATCGCATATACGTCCCTTAACGCACGCTTCCGTTCCCTTTTGGGGATGTGGGTTGCGTATATCTTGTTCACCGTCCGCACTTGTGAGGGAAAACCCTTCTGTCCACTGTTGTTCGGCGGCCGGGGCTCCTCCTCGTCCTCGCTACGTAGCCCCTTGTCTCTATTTTCGGCATTGAACTTGCCTGCCTGCTTGAACACCCAACAATCCCTGTTGGTGTGATTGGCTGGCTTTTCGGGGGTGCCATGTATCTGGCACAAGCGGTCGAGTATTCGGTCCAAACTGGATGGGCCCTGAGTATTTATTTTGAATGGTTTTTTCCGCTGACTGGATTTATAGCCTCTGAATCCGGCATTGACTGCCGTATCCTCGTTGCTGTAACTGTTAACGCGGCGCTTTTGCTTGTTCCGACGCGGCCTGCCACTGTTGTCCTTGGTGTCCGAATTACCAAGATACTTGGTCAAGTTATTGCTACGAGCTAGCCAGCTGTCTTCTCCCGCGCAAAAGCGGGTCATGAGGGTCGTGAGTGCTGCCATGGATTTCGGCTTTTCCTGTCCGAGGTGTCGGGCAAGCCACTCGTTGCGGATATTATGCTTGAAGGCTGCTAGGGCCTCAGCGTCCGGACAGTCGACTATTTGGTTTTTCTTTGTTAGGAACCGTGTCCAGAATTGCCTGGCCGATTCCTCTGGCTGGTGAATTATGTGGCTTAGGTCATCGGCGTCTGGTGGTCGCACATAGGTGCCCTGGAAATTGTCGAGGAATGCGGCTTCCAGGTCCTCCCAACAACCGATTGATTCTGCTGGCAAGCTGTTAAGCCAATGTCGATCTGGTCCCTTAAGTTTGAGTGGGAGGTATTTGATGGCGTGTAGATAGTCGCCGCGGGCCATGTGGATATGAAGGAGATAATCCTCGATCCATAACGTGGGACCTGTTGTGCCATCGTATGATTCGATGTTCACGGGTTTGAAACCCTCAGGGATTTGATGATCCATTACTTCATCTGTGAAGCATAGGGGGTGTGCGGCGCCTCTCTATTGGGCTATATCACGACGCAGCTCAAACGAGCTTTATCTATTGTGTTCGGCCCGGCCGGAGTTATTATATCCAGAGTGACGATCACCGTCATGTGCCGTGGGGCGCTCGCGCGATCCATAGATCGATCTTGTTTGCTTTTCCTTGTCCTCCAATATGTCTCGCAGGTCTGGCGCATTTTCCCGTGCCTTAGAATGTTTTGAGCGGCGCCGGGGTGCGGCTTGAGCGGAGGGCCGAGAGGCCTCTGTCGCGGCCGCGAGGTGGCCGATCGGCCGTATCATGCGCTGGTGATGTAGGTTTAGGTGCTTCCTCCTCTAATCGGGGTAGTAGCCTGCGCTTTGGGTAGCTCTTGAAGGGGCGTTCGAGTTCATACTCTTCGGCCGCAAGGACTTCAGTCCATCTGTCGGCTAGCAAATCTTGATTAGCTCTATGTTGTTGCTGTTTTTTCTTGAGGCTGCTTGCCGTGGCCATAAGCCTGCGTTTGAAACGCTCTTGTTCAACAGGATCCTCTGGCACGACGAATTCGTCGTCGTCGAGGCTTGCCTCGTCTTCGGAGGGAGGCATATAATTATCATCCTCGACCTCTCTGTCTGCATCTCTCTCGTGAGGGCTGGCTTCTCCATCCTCCTGTGCTGAATCTTGCTGGAGGGGGTGTTCTTCGGCGCTATCCAGAGTATTATTATCTCCTGTGCCGGAATCACCATTTTTGCTCTGGCGGGATTTAGAGCGGTGCCGCTGATGCCGGCGCTTAGACTGTTTCTTGGAGGGGTCATCCCCCGCTGTTCCATCGCCATCTCCTTCTTTTGGGGTATCCACCATGTATATGTCATACGACGAGGTGGACTTCCAGTGCCCTATACGTGCTGGTTCTTGATCGTCTCCCGCATCGGCGTCCATACCGTCGATGTCTTCGGAGTCGAAGTCGAGCATGTCGGTTAAATCATCGACAGTGGCTACCAAATGGGTGGTGGGTGGGTTTTGAATTTCTTCATTGTCTGTACCCCAACCTTGCTGACCGTAATCCGGCCAGGGCTCTCCTGATAAAGAGAGAGGCTTTAGTGACTTCAGGATATCGCCAAAGGGCGAGTGCTGAAAGATGTCCGCGGCGGTGAACTCCATGATCGGCGCCCAATCGGATGCGACCGGCAGGGGCGCGGATGGCTTGGAGTCCGGCCCCTCAGAGTCACGGGCCTTGCAGAGTGCGGGGCTGGTGTTCGGCTCGATCGCCGTTGGGATCGCAGCCCCCGAGGCGGCGTCCAACCACTCATCCTCGATTGATGCAGTTGGTTCCGAATCAAGGGTCGGAACCAATGCGTGTGCGGCCTCCAGGGCACTGTTCGGTGGCAGAGCTAGATCATGCCCATCGTGACAGTGCGGCGCGCTCGGCCGTGGCTCGAATCCGTCGAAGATCAAGTCCCCGCGGACGTCAGCCATGTAGTTTAAACTTCCAAATCTGACCTGATGGCCAGGGGCGTAGCTTTCGATCTGCTCTAGATGGCCAAGCGAATTGGCCCGCAGTGCGAAGCCGCCGAAGACGAAGATCTGTCCGGGGAGAAAAGTCTCACCCTGGACTGCATCGTTATTGATGATCAGAGGAGCCATCGGGCCTAAAAGCGACGACACAGAGGAACTCTCAATGAAAGCACCAATGTCGGTGTCAAAACCGGCGAATCTCGGGTAGGGGGTCCCGAACTGTGTGTCTAGGCAGATGGTAACATGAGACAAGGGACACGAAGTTTTACCCAGGTTCGGGCCCTCTTGATGGAGGTAAAACCCTACGTCCTGCTTGATTAATATTGATGATATGGGTAGTACAAGAGTAGATCTACCACGAGATCAAGGAGGCTAAACCCTAGAAGCTAGCCTATGGTATGATTGTTATGTGTTGTCCTACGGACTAAAACCCTCCGGTTTATATAGACACCGGAGAGGGTTAGGGTTACACGGAGTCGGTTACAATGGTAGGAGATCTACATATCCGTATTGCCAAGCTTGCCTTCCACACCAAGGAAAGTCCCTTCCGGACACGGGACGAAGTCTTCAATCTTGTATCTTCATAGTCCAGGAGTCCGGCTGAAGGTATAGTCCGGCTGTCCGGACACCCCCTAATCCAGGACTCCCTCACTGCCCTTTCCTCTCCTCCGCTTCTTCCTGGAGCTGCTCAACAACTGTCTGCATCTCAGTTACTTTCAGATCAAGAACATAGAACTTTGTCTCAATTATCCTCTCCAAGCTCTCCTGATTTTGAGTCAGGGTGGCCAAGCCCTTCTCAATCCTCGAAGTTGCTTGAATCAGATAAGCAAGTTGATCCTGTTTTCTCTTCAGAAACACTTGAGATGCCTCTTCAACACTTGGCATCTTTGCAGCCTTTGCCTTCTCTCTATTTTCTTGTGCTTGCACAGATGTGGGATCTTCTTCATTCATCACAACAGTGTTGTCCTCAAAATCTGGTCTCAAGGGTAGATGATCCTTGTCCAAAAGATAAGTGTTTGTGACCATCTTGGAGTTGATGAGCACCTAAATATGTGGAGCATACCCACAAGATCTCTTCTGATCTGCAACTATCATCTTGATAGTTTCAACAATCAGGCTCATAACTTTGAATTTCTGAGGCACATCAAATATCTACAGCAAGTTGATGGAATGGCCTCTGATCATCTTGTGATCTCCAGATTTGGGCAACAATGTATGCCTCAATATAGTGTTGATAGTAGCTAAGCCAGACAACAGATAATGTACAGACCAAAGCTTATGAGTTTCCAATGCTTTGTCTGGAATCTCTTTGTACATGTTGGCCATTAAGTTGTGGTCTTTCTTCTTCTTGGCATAGACATCCAAGTCATCTTCATCCTCTTCAGGGGCATTGATCAATTTGTCCCACTCATCAACAGTTGATTGGTACCTAGTACCCTCAGACATCCAAACTATTCTTCCATCTAGATAAAAATGAGTTGTGGAGTAGAATTGCATGATGAGTTCATCATTCCACTTAGTAAGTTTCTGTCCCACAAACTTTTCCACTCCACATGATCTGAAACTTTCATGTACACCTGGAAAATGATCTTCATTCTCAGCAATGTAATCCCAATCTGCCCACTTCATATCACAAACAATGGGCTTCTTGTCAAGCAAGATGGTCTCATAGAAATCCTGTTGTTCTTGGTATGGAACCTGTAGTCCACATCAATTCTTCTCCTTGAAGCATATGGATCAGACTGTCTCCAAAGTCTGAGAACTGGATCTTTCCAGATCTACATGTCTTCTGCCACAGGATGATTATCATCATGATCTGGAATTTTTTGTTTGAGCTTTCTAAGCACTTGGGCTTCAGCATCTTCTTCATCCATCTCAAGCACTGGGGCCTTGTTCTTCTCAGCAGCAGAAATGTTCCTTGTGCCCCTCTTGGGCTTTGGAGCTGGAGCAGAAGCTGTGGGGGCAGTCTTGGGCTTTGAAGGGGCAGCCCCAGACTTGATGGCATCCCCCATCAGCTTTTGAGACTTGGGTGCTGGTGCAACATTCTCTTCCTCTTCTTCATCAGATGAGTGCTTTTCAAATTCTGCCATTGGATCCACCTTCTTGCACCATCTTCCTCTCTTCCTTTCCTTCTTCTTGCCCTCACCAGCAGCCTCTCCTCCAGTTGATTTGGAAGTTTCATGAGTGGAGGCTCTGGCTTTTGACATAGGAATTCTCTTGGCAGGTGCCTTCTTGTGCATCCCAGGTTTTGTTGCAGCAGCAGTCCCATATTCCTTCTTCAGTACTTTCTTCTCGGAACTCACTTCCTCCTCAGCAGCCACATAGTCCATATCCTCATCCTCTGAGGTTCTCTTCTTCCTTGACCTTGTAGCTAGTTTGGGCAAATTTCTTGGAGTGCTCATGCTGCCCTCATCATAGCTGCTTTAGGGACTAGTGCCCTCACTCATGTTCACTTGCTCTTCTGATTTGTTCTGGCTATCACTCTGATCAGACATACTGGCAAAGCAAACTGACAGCAGACCCTGTGAATAGATATAGATGAGGTAAAGTGGATGAGCATCACAAAGTGCAGAGTTTTTGCAAAACAAATGAGTCAAAAACTTAGTTTTAGTTTTCCACAGAAAGCATTTCAGAGCTATCGATTTGTTAAACTCGGTGACACCGAAGCAACTTTTGGAGTCTAAACTAGTGAAATCAGTCAGACCTACACACAGTTCAGTGACTCCGAGATTGCTAGGGTTTCACAGAGAGTTGAACTCGGTCACACCGATTTGCAACTTTCGGTCAGACCGAAAGGTGCAAGTGCAATGGCCTAAGCCAAATCGGTGAGACCGATTTCTACAACTCGGTCGGTCCGAGATGAGTTTCGGCGGAAACCTAACCCTAAATTTTTGAATCAAACCTAATCTAATGGAGATTTTCTCTGGATAGATTGATCTCATACGTGGTAAAGAACATGGCATTAGCTTTGTGCTAAGAATAAGACGTGAGAATTACACAAAGTTTCGAACTCATACCCTAGTTCGGTGATGAGTTCGCTACGGAGGCAAACGGCGGGGTTGAAATCCATTGACGGTGACGGAGACCAGCGGCGGGAGGTCGCTGGCAACGAGAGGATGATCCGAAGACCCGAGGCAGCAGAGCAGGACACGCTCGGGATGAAGGGCTTTGAAGAAATTACCAAAATCTCACCCGTCGGTACATATATATGCTGACCCTGTCGGTGTGACCGAGTGGAACAACTCAGTGGTACCGAGATGCAAAATCGCAAGCGGTTACTGCAACTCGGTGTGACCGGAAAGTTCTAATTGGTTGCACCGACATTGAAAACCTAGATCAACTCAGTGAACTCGGTGTGACCAAAGTGGATGGATCGGTCAGACCAAAATGCACAGAGAGGTTTTGGAAGTTTAAGTCTATGACGAATCGGGGACTCTGAGTGCTCCTCACACAGAGTGGTTCGAATCTGACTTGATCAAGCTTTGTGATGTTGCATGAATAGAGTTTGAGACGAGAAAAGCATAGATAGCTAGAGGAGTTCTTAGGCATTCTTGTCCATGTTGGGGAACGTAGTAATTTCAAAAAAATTCCCACGCACACGCAAGATCATGGTGATGCATAGCAACGAGAGGAGAGAGTGTGTCCACGTACCCTCATAGACCGAAAACGGAAGGGTTAGCACAACGCGGTTGATGTAGTCGTACGTCTTCACGATCCAACCGATCAAGTACCGAACGCACGGCACCTCCAAGTTCAGCACACGTTCAACTTGATGACGTCCCTCGAACTCCGATCCAGCCGAGCTTTGAGGGAAAGTTCCGTCAGCACGACGGCGTGGTGACGATGATGATGTTCTACCGACGCAGGGCTTCGCCTAAGCACCGCTATGATATTATCGCAGTGGATTATGGTGGAGGGAGGCACCGCACACGGCTAAGATATCCAAGGGATCAATTGTTGTGTCTATGGGGTGCCCCCTTCCTTCGTATATAAAGGAGGGAGGAGGAGACGGCCGGCCAAGGGGAGGAGGCGCGCCCAAGGGGGGCAATCCTACTCCAAGTAGGATTCCCCCTTCTTTCCTAGTCCAAGTAGGAGAGGGGAAGGAAGGAAGGAGAAGGAGAAGGAAGGAGAGGGAGGAAAAGGAGGAAAGGGGGGCCGGCCCCCTAGTCCAATTCAGTTTGGGCTAGGGGGGCCGCGCCCTGCGTCCTCTCTTCCACGACTAGGCCCATGAGGCCCATTGCTTCTTCCTCGTATTCCCGTAACTCCCCGATACCCCCGAAAATACCCGAATCACTCGGAACCTTTCTGATGTCCGAATATAGTCGTCCAATATATCGATCTTTACGTCTCGACCATTTTGAGACTCCTCGTCATGTCTCCGATCTCATCCGGGACTCCGAACTACCTTCGGTACATCAAATCACATAAAATCATAATACAATTGTGATCGAACTTTAAGCGTGCGGACCCTACGGGCTCGAGAACTATGTAGACATGACTGAGACACGTCTCCGGTCAATAACCAATAGCAGAACATGAATGCTCATATTGGCTCACACATATTCTACGAAGATCTTTATCGGTCAAACCGCATAACAATATACGTTGTTCCCTTTGTCATCGGTATGTTACTTGCCCGAGATTCGATCGTCGGTATCTCAATACCTAGTTCAATCTCGTTACTGGCAAGTCTCTTTACTCGTTCCGTAATACATCATCCCGTAAGTAACTCATTAGTTACAATGCTTCCAAGGCTTATAGTGATATGCATTACCGAGTGGGCCCAAAGAAACCTCTCCGACGATCGGAGTGACAAATCCTAATCTTGAAATACGCCAACCCAACAAGTACGTTCGGAGACACCTGTAGAGCACCTTTATAATCACCTAGTTATGTTGTGACGTTTGGTAGCACACAAAGTGTTCCTCCGGTAAACGGGAGTTGCATAATCTCATAGTCATAGGAACATGTATAAGTCATGAAGAAAGCAATAGCAACATACTAAACGATCAAGTGCTAAGCTAACGGAATGGGTCAAGTCAATCACATCATTCTCCTAATGACTGGATCCCATTAATCAAATGACAACTCATGTCTATGGTTAGGAAACGTAACCATCTTTGATCAACGAGCTAGTCAAGTAGAGGCATACTAGTGACACTCTATTTGTCTATGTATTCACACATGTATTATGTTTCCGGTTAATACAATTCTAGCATGAATAATAAATATTTATCATGAAATAAGGAAATAAATAATAACTTTATTATTTCCTCTAGGGCATATTTCCTTCAGTCCATCCATTTGGCAAAAGAGAACAAGCCAAACAATCAAAGCAACAAATGGATGTCCTCGAATGAGTAAAATATGCAATCAACATGCTCACACAATAAAATGGCAAATGAAATATGTGACAAAGCATGCACAAACACTCTAGCATCTATCAAGCAATTGGCGATGACTAGGTCATCTATATATGAGTATATTGACTTAGGAGTCAAATGAGAACATTTGATCATAGTTCATACTCATCGTTTAAGCACAAGTGGGGTTATCACTTTTACATAAAGCATTGTTGTGTTCACACCATTAGAGTTGCTTTAGCTCAATATTTAGAGTAAAGCTCCCCCTAGATGTGATATCCCCCCTAAGAGGGATGAACTAACCTTGGGTTTTGTTGATGATGACTTCATGTAGATGTTGAAGATGTGGATGCTCAATGTTGATGTAGATCATTTGGTGCAATCCATTGGAGTGAGTTGCACTTTCAATACCTACACGAGTTAGTCCCATAAGGAACAAACAAGGATATCCATAGACATAGAGTGATGTTTGAAGGAAATATGCCCTAGAGGCAATAATAAAGTTATTATTTATTTCCTTATATCATGATAAATGTTTATTATTCATGCTAGAATTGTATTAACTGGAAACATAATACATGTGTGAATACATAAACAAGCAGAGTGTCACTAGTATGCCTCTACTTGACTAGCTCATTAATCAAAGATGGTTATGTTTCCTGGCCATGAACAAAGAGTTGTTATTTGATTAACGAGATCACATCATTAGTTGAATGATCTGATTGACATGACCCATTCCATTAGCATAGCACCCGATCGTTTAGTATGTTGCTATTGCTTTTATCCATGACTTATACATGTTCCTTTAACTATGAGATTATGCAACTCCCGTTTACCGTAGGAACACTTTGTGTGCTACCAAACGTCACAACGTAACTGGGTGATTATAAAGGTGCTCTACAGGTGTATCCGAAGGTACATGTTGGGTTGGCGTATTTCGAGATTAGGTTTTGTCACTCCAATTGTCGGAGAGGTATCTCAGGGCCTTCTCGGTAATACACATCACATAAGCCTTGCAAGCATTGCAACCAATGAGTTAGTTGCGAGATGATGTATTACGGAACGAGAAAAGAGACTTGCCGGTAACGAGATTGAACTAGGTATTGGATACCGATGATCGAATCTCGGGCAAGTAACATACCGATGACAAAGGGAACAAACGTATGTTGTTATGCGGTCTGACCGATAAAGATCTTCGTAGAATATGTAGGAGCCAATATGGGCATCCAGGTCCCGCTATTGGTTATTGACTGGAGACATGTCTCGGTCATGTCTACATTGTTCTCGAACCCGTAGGGTCCGCACGCTTAAGGTTTCGATGACAGTTATATTATGAGTTTATGAGTTTTGATGTACCGAAGGAGTTCGGAGTCCCGGATGAGATCGGGGACGTGACGAGGAGTCTCGAAATGGTCGAGACATAAAGAATTATATATTGGAAGCCTATGTTTGGACATCGGATGCATTCCGGGTGAAATCAGGATTTTACCAGAATACCGGAAGGGTTACCGGAACCCCCCGGAAGCATAATGGGCCAACATGGGCCTTGGAGGAAAGGTGAGAGGGCAGCCCTAGGGGCTGCGCGCCTCCCCCCCTTCCCTAGTCCTATTAGGACTAGGAGAGGTGGGCGCCCCCTCTCTCTCTCTCTCCCCCTTGGAGAATCCTAGTCCAACTAGGATTGGGGGGGGGGAATCCTACTCCCAGAGGGAGTAGGACTCTCTGGCGCGCCCTGGCTTGGCCGGCCAGCCCCTCCCCCTTGACTCCTTTATATACGGGGGCAGGGGGCACCCCAAAGACACACAAGTTGATCTACGGATCGTTCCTTAGCCGTGTGCGGTGCCCCCTTCCACCAAATTCCACCTCGATCATATCGTTGCAGTGCTTAGGCGAAGCCCTGCGCCGGTAACACATCAAGATCGTCACCACGCCGTCGTGCTGACGGAACTCTTCCCCGACGCTTTGCTGGATCGGAGCCCGGGGATCGTCATCGAGCTGAACGTGTGCAGAACTCGGAGGTGCCGTACGTTCGGTGCTTAGATCGGTTGGATCGCGAGGAGAACGTACGACTACTTCCTCTACGTACGACTACTTCCTCTACGTTGTGTCAACGCTTCCGCTTCGGTCTACGAGGGTACGTAGACAAATACTCTCCCCTCTCGTTGCTATGCATCACCATGATCTTGCGTGTGCGTAGGAAAATTTTTGAATTTACTACGTTCCCCAACAGTGGCATCCGAGCCTAGGTTTTATGGTTGATGTTATTTGCACGAGTAGAACACAAGTGAGTTGTGGACGATACAAGTCATACTGCCTACCAGCATGTCATACTTTGGTTCAGCGGTATTGTTGGATGAGACGATCCGGACCAACCTTACGCGTACGCTTACGCGAGACCGGTTCCCTCGACGTGCTTTGCACAGAGATGGCTTGCGGAAGACTGTCTCTCCAACTTTAGTTGAACCGAGTGTGGCTACGCCCGGTCCTTGAGAAGGTTAAAACGGAGTCTATTTGACAAACTATCGTTGTGGTTTTGATGCGTAGGTAAGATGAGGTCTTGCTTAAAGCCCGTAGCAGCCACGTAAAACTTGCAACAACAAAGTAGAGAACGTCTAACTTGTTTTTGCAGGGCATGTTGTGATGTGATATGGTCAAGACGTGATGCTAAATTTTATTGTATGAGATGATCATGTTTTGTAACCGAGTTATCGGCAACTGGCAGGAGCCATATGGTTGTCGCTTTATTGTATGCAATGCAATCGCGATGTAATGCTTTACTTTATTGCTAAACGGTAGTGATAGTCGTAGAAGCATAAGATTAGCAAGACGACAACGATGCTGCGATGAAGATCAAGGTGTCGCGCCGGTGACGATGGTGATCATGACGGTTCTTCGAAGATGGAGATCACAAGCACAAGATGATGATGGCCATATCATATCACTTATATTGATTGCATGTGATGTTTATCCTTTTTATGCATCTTATCTTGCTTTGATTGACGGTAGCATTATAAGATGATCTCTCACTAAATTATCAAGAAGTGTTCTCCCTGAGTATGCACCGTTGCGAAAGTTCTTCGTGCTGAGACACCACGTGATGATCGGGTGTGATAGGCTCTACGTTCAAATACAACGGGTGCAAAACAGTTGCACACGCGGAATACTCAGGTTTAACTTGACGAGCCTAGCATATACAGATATGGCCTCGGAACACAGAGACCGAAAGGTCGAGCGTGAATCATATAGTAGATATGATCAACATAAATGATGTTCACCATTGAAACTACTCCATCTCACGTGATGATCGGACATGGTTTAGTTGATTTGGATCACGTGATCACTTAGAGGATTAGAGAGATGTCTATCTAAGTGGGAGTTCTTAAGTAATATGATTAATTGAACTTTAATTTATCATGAACTTAGTACCTGATAGTATCTTGCTTGTCTATGTTGTGTAGATAGATGGCTCGTGCTGTTGTTCCGTTGAATTTTAATGCGTTCCTTGAGAAAGCAAAGTTGAAAGATGATGGTAGCAATTACACGGACTGGGTCCGTAACTTGAGGATTATCCTCATTGCTGCACAGAAGAATTACGTCCTGGAAGCACCGCTGGGTGCCAGGCCTGGTGCAAGAGCTACGCCAGATGTTATGAACGTCTGGCAAAGCAAAGCTGATGACTACTCTATAGTTCAGTGTGCCATGCTTTACGGCTTAGAACCGGGACTTCAACGACGTTTTGAACACCATGGAACATATGAGATGTTCCAGGAGTTGAAGTTAATATTTCAAGCAAATGCCCGGATTGAGAGATATGAAGTCTCCAATAAGTTCTATAGCTGTAAAATGGAGGAGAATGGTTCTGTCAGTGAGCATATACTCAGAATGTCTGGGTATAACAATCACTTGATTCAACTGGGAGTTAATCTTCCAGATGATTGCGTCATTGACAGAATTCTCCAATCACTGCCACCAAGCTACAAGAGCTTCGTGATGAACTATAATATGCAAGGGATGACCAAAACTATGCCCGAGCTCTTCGCGATGCTAAAAGCGCGGAGGTAGAAATCAAAAAGGAGCATCAAGTGTTGATGGTTAACAAAACCACTAGTTTCAAGAAAAAGGGCAAAGGGAAGGAAAAGGGGAACTTCAAAAAGAACAGCAAGCAAGTTGCTACTCAAGAGAAGAAACCCAAGTCTGGACCTAAGCCTGAAACTGAGTGCTTCTATTGCAAGCAGACTGGTCACTGGAAGCGGAACTGCCCCAAGTATTTGGCGGATAAGAAGGATGGCAAGGTTAACAAAGGTATATATGATATACATGTTATTGATGTGTACCTTACTAATTCTCGCAGTAGCACCTGGGTATTTGATACTGGTTCTGTTGCTAATATTTGCAACTCAAAACAGGGACTACGGATTAAGCGAAGATTGGCTAAGGACGAGGTGACGATGCGCGTGGGAAATGGTTCCAAAGTCGATGTGATCGCGGTCGGCACGCTACCTCTACATCTACCTTCGGGATTAATATTAGATCTAAATAATTGTTATTTAGTACCAGCGTTAAGCATGAACATTATATCTGGATCTTGTTTGATGCGAGACGGTTATTCATTTAAATCAGAGAATAATGGTTGTTCTATTTATATGAGTAATATCTTTTATGGTCATGCGCCATTAAAGAGTGGTTTGTTCTTACTTAATCTCGATAATAGTAACACACATATTCATAATGTTGAAACCAAAAGATGCAGAGTTAATAATGATAGTGCAACTTATTTGTGGCACTGCCGTTTAGGTCATATCGGTGTAAAACGCATGAAGAAACTCCATACTGATGGACTTTTGGAGTCACTTGATTATGAATCACTTGGCACTTGCGAACCGTGCCTTATGGGCAAGATGACTAAAACACCGTTCTCCGGTACTGTGGAGAGAGCAACAGATTTATTGGAAATCATACATACCGATGTATGTGGTCCAATGAATGTTGAGGCTCGTGGCGGATATCGTTATTTTCTTACCTTCACTGATGATTTAAGCAGATATGGGTATATCTACTTAATGAAACACAAGTCTGAAACATTTGAAAAGTTCAAAGAATTTCAGAGTGAAGTGGAAAATCATCATAACAAGAAAATAAAGTTTCTACGATCTGATCGTGGAGGAGAATATTTGAGTTACGAGTTTGGTCTACATTTGAAACAATGCGGAATAGTTTCGCAACTCACGCCACCCGGAACACCACAACGTAATGGTGTGTCCGAACGTCGTAATCGTACTTTACTGGATATGGTGCGATCTATGATGTCTCTTACCGATTTACCGCTATCTTTTTGGGGTTATGCTCTAGAGACGGCCGCATTCACGTTAAATAGGGCACCATCAAAATCCGTTGAGACGACACCTTATGAACTGTGGTTTGGCAAGAAACCAAAGTTGTCATTTCTTAAAGTTTGGGGCTGCGATGCTTATGTGAAAAAGCTTCAACCTGATAAGCTCGAACCCAAATCGGAAAAATGTGTCTTCATAGGATACCCAAAGGAGACTATTGGGTATACCTTTTATCACAGATCCGAAGGCAAAATTTTTGTTGCTAAAGTCGGAAACTTTCTAGAGAAGGAGTTTCTCTCAAAAGAAGTGAGTGGGAGGAAAGTAGAACTTGATGAGATAACAGTCTCTACTCCCTTATTGAGAAGTAGTACATCACAGAAATCTGTTTCTGTGACACCTACATCAAATAGGGAAGAAGCTAATGATAATGATCATGAAACTTCAGATCAAGTTTCTACTGAACTTCGTAGATCAACCAGAGTAAGATCCGCACCAGAGTGGTACGGTAATCCTATTTTGGAAGTCATGTTACTAGACCATGGTGAACCTACGAACTATGAAGAAGCGATGGTGAGCCCAGATTCCGCAAAGTGGCTTGAGGCCATGAAATCTGAGATGGGATCCATGTATGAAAACAAAGTGTGGACTTTCGTTGACTTGCCCGATGATCGGCAAGCAATTGAGAATAAATGGATTTTTAAGAAGAAGACTGACGTTGATGGTAATGTTACTGTCTATAAAGCTCGACTTGTTGCAAAGGGTTTTCGACAAGTTCAAGGAATTGACTACGATGAGACTTTCTCACCCGTAGCGATGCTTAAGTCTGTCCGAATCATGTTAGCAATTGCCGCATTTTATGATTATGAAATTTGGCAAATGGATGTCAAAACTGCATTCCTGAATGGATTTCTGGAAGAAGAGTTGTATATGATGCAACCAGAAGGTTTTGTCGATCCGAAGGGAGCTAACAAAGTGTGCAAGCTCCAGCGATCCATTTATGGACTGGTGCAAGCTTCTCGGAGTTGGAATAAACGCTTTGATAGTGTGATCAAAGCATATGGATTTATACAGACTTTTGGAGAAGCCTGTATTTACAAGAAAGTGAGTGGGAGCTCTGTAGCATTTCTGATATTATATGTGGATGACATATTGCTGATCGGAAATAATATAGAATTTCTGGATAGCATAAAGGGATACTTGAATAAGAGTTTTTCAATGAAAGACCTCGGTGAAGCTGCTTATATATTGGGCATTAAGATCTATAGAGATAGATCAAAACGCTTAATAGGACTTTCACAAAGCACATACCTTGACAAAGTTTTGAAAAAGTTCAAAATGGATCAGGCAAAGAAAGGGTTCTTGCCTGTGGCACAAGGTGTGAAGTTGAGTAAGACTCAATGCCCGACCACCGCAGAAGATAGAGAGGAAATGAAAATTGTTCCCTATGCTTCAGCCATAGGCTCTATCATGTATGCAATGCTGTGTACCAGACCTGATGTGTGCCTTGCTGTGAGTTTAGCAGGAAGGTACCAAAGTAATCCAGGAATGGATCACTGGACAGCGGTCAAGAACATCCTTAAGTACTTAAGAAGGACTAAGGATATGATTCTCATTTATGGAGGTGACAAAGAGCTCGTCGTAAACGGTTATGTCGATGCAAGCTTTGACACTGATCCGGACGATTCTAAATCGCAAACCGGATACGTATTTACATTAAACGGTGGAGCTGTCAGTTGGTGCAGTTCAAAACAAAGCGTCGTGGCGGGATCTACATGTGAAGCTGAGTACATAGCCGCTTCGGAAGCAGCTAATGAAGGAGTCTGGATGAAAGAGTTCATATCCGATCTAGGTGTTGTACCTAGCGTATCGGGTCCAATGAAAATCTTTTGTGACAATACTGGTGCAATTGCCTTGGCAAAGGAATCCAGATTTCACAAAAGAACCAAACACATCAAGAGACGCTTCAACTCCATCCGAGATTTGGTCCAGGTGGGAGACATAGAGATATGCAAGATACATACGGAGCTGAATATTGCAGACCCGTTGACTAAGCCTCTTCCACGAGCAAAACATGATCAGCACCGAGACTCCATGGGTGTTAGAATCATTACTTTGTAATCTAGATTATTGACTCTAGTGCAAGTGGGAGACTGAAGGAAATATGCCCTAGAGGCAATAATAAAGTTATTATTTATTTCCTTATATCATGATAAATGTTTATTATTCATGCTAGAATTGTATTAACTGGAAACATAATACATGTGTGAATACATAAACAAGCAGAGTGTCACTAGTATGCCTCTACTTGACTAGCTCATTAATCAAAGATGGTTATGTTTCCTGGCCATGAACAAAGAGTTGTTATTTGATTAACGAGATCACATCATTAGTTGAATGATCTGATTGACATGACCCATTCCATTAGCATAGCACCCGATCGTTTAGTATGTTGCTATTGCTTTTATCCATGACTTATACATGTTCCTTTAACTATGAGATTATGCAACTCCCGTTTACCGTAGGAACACTTTGTGTGCTACCAAACGTCACAACGTAACTGGGTGATTATAAAGGTGCTCTACAGGTGTCTCCGAAGGTACATGTTGGGTTGGCGTATTTCGAGATTAGGTTTTGTCACTCCAATTGTCGGAGAGGTATCTCAGGGCCTTCTCGGTAATACACATCACATAAGCCTTGCAAGCATTGCAACCAATGAGTTAGTTGCGAGATGATGTATTACGGAACGAGAAAAGAGACTTGCCGGTAACGAGATTGAACTAGGTATTGGATACCGACGATCGAATCTCGGGCAAGTAACATACCGATGACAAAGGGAACAAACGTATGTTGTTATGCGGTCTGACCGATAAAGATCTTCGTAGAATATGTAGGAGCCAATATGGGCATCCAGGTCCCGCTATTGGTTATTGACTGGAGACATGTCTCGGTCATGTCTACATTGTTCTCGAACCCGTAGGGTCCGCACGCTTAAGGTTTCGATGACAGTTATATTATGAGTTTATGAGTTTTGATGTACCGAAGGAGTTCGGAGTCCCGGATGAGATCGGGGACGTGACGAGGAGTCTCGAAATGGTCGAGACATAAAGAATTATATATTGGAAGCCTATGTTTGGACATCGGATGCATTCCGGGTGAAATCAGGATTTTACCAGAATACCGGAAGGGTTACCGGAACCCCCCGGAAGCATAATGGGCCAACATGGGCCTTGGAGGAAAGGTGAGAGGGCAGCCCTAGGGGCTGCGCGCCTCCCCCCCCTTCCCTAGTCCTATTAGGACTAGGAGAGGTGGGCGCCCCCTCTCTCTCTCTCTCCCCCTTGGAGAATCCTAGTCCAACTAGGATTGGGGGGGGGGAATCCTACTCCCAGAGGGAGTAGGACTCTCTGGCGCGCCCTGGCTTGGCCGGCCAGCCCCTCCCCCTTGACTCCTTTATATACGGGGGCAGGGGGCACCCCAAAGACACACAAGTTGATCTACGGATCGTTCCTTAGCCGTGTGCGGTGCCCCCTTCCACCAAATTCCACCTCGATCATATCGTTGCAGTGCTTAGGCGAAGCCCTGCGCCGGTAACACATCAAGATCATCACCATGCCGTCGTGCTGACGGAACTCTTCCCCGACGCTTTGCTGGATCGGAGCCCGGGGATCGTCATCGAGCTGAACGTGTGCAGAACTCGGAGGTGCCGTACGTTCGGTGCTTAGATCGGTTGGATCGCGAGGAGAACGTACGACTACTTCCTCTACGTACGACTACTTCCTCTACGTTGTGTCAACGCTTCCGCTTCGGTCTACGAGGGTACGTAGACAAATACTCTCCCCTCTCGTTGCTATGCATCACCATGATCTTGCGTGTGCGTAGGAAAATTTTTGAATTTACTACGTTCCCCAACAATGTTCACATGAGATGATGACCATGAAAGCATTAGGTTACCTCGCCCTTGTCTTACCAACAAGAGGGTTTGTGACTCCTTGAACTAGTGCAAGATGTGGAAGTTGTCTACACTTGTCCTCGCCAAAATGATATGAGTGAAGTATGTTGGCGGAGTCACCCTCAAGAACTCTCTAGTTCTTCTTCTTCAAGATCCACATCATCTTGATGGGAATCCTTGGAGTTGTAGTTGTACTTTATGAAGTAGAACTTGATGTAGTCTTGGGAACCCACTTGACCAAGGCCTTAGGAGCTTCTTCAAATGCATCAATATCCTCCTGAAGCTTGTCCTTGCCCTTTTGCCTGTGGTCTTATGGTGGAAGATCATCTTGAGCTTGTGTCACTTGGAAAGAAGTAGGATCATACTTCTTTTGTTGAGGAACAAACTTCGTCTTGGGGCATTGATCTTCTTCCCACTCAATTCCATTGGCATTGAACTTTCGTTCAAAACCAACACCTTGATTCTTCCGGTGCCTTCCTTGCTTGCATACAATTTCCTCAAATTGCTTACTTCTGGCAAGGCTCTTGTAAACACATTTCTCTATAGTTCCCTTCAATAAGCTATTTTCTTGCTCAAGTGTAACTTGGCTAAGAGAATCATTAGTGGAATCAAGAGAACTACTATAAGCAACAATATGGGATTTAACATGATTATTGTTACTACTAGAAGAAGAATATTTCTTACCCTTGTTGCTAGATTTTACTTGTGGCATGTAAGTAGACAAGAGTAAATGCTTGGCAATGTAAGAAGAACTTTTCTTGCGAAGATCATCATTGATTGCCTTTAAGAACCCATGCTCTTGCTCAAGGTTGAGCTTTTCAAAGTGTAGCTTCTCATGAGTCTTTAAAAGTTCTCGATGATCTTCCAAGGTAGTTTTATGAGCTAACTTAAGAGTGTTTAGTTCTTTAGTTTCTTAGATGCTCAATCTCCTTCTTATCATCATCATTCGTTTTATCTTGATTAGCATGATTAATAGCAAGTTCATCATAGTTTTCATCACTAGAGTTGTCAACAAGTAAGTCATCATCACCTAGCAAATCATCTTCATCACTATTGCAATCAATATACTCGGGGTGTGATACCTTTGGGCCTTTAGCCATGAAGCATCTTCCAATTCCTTCATTTGGTGAGTCAAATATGTCATAGGAGTTGGTTGACACAAGTGCTAGACCGGCAACACCTTCATCTTGAGTATATTCGGAGTTGGAGTGATGGTCGGAGTCGGAGCCGGATATGCATTCACCAACGTGAGCTTGATGTCTTCATTTTGTGTAGCTCTTTGATGATTTGTCCTTCCTTTATGAATCCTTGCTTCTCCAAGAGCTTCTTCGTTCATAACGATCATCCCTACTCCTTCTTTCTCTTGGAGGAGATTCTTTTCTTCTCCTTTTGGGTGAATCTTCTCTCCTTTTGTAGGGGGTGATGACCCACAAGTGTAGGGGATCTATCGTAGTCCTTTCGATAAGTAAGAGTGTCGAAACCAATGAGGAGCAGAAGGAAATGACAAGCGGTTTTCAGTAAGGTATTCTCTGCAAGCACTGAATTTATCGGTAACAGATAGTTTTGTGATAAGGTAATTTGTAAAGGGTAACAAGTAATGAAAGTAAATAAGGTGCAGCAAGATGGACCAATCCTTTTTATAGCAAAGGGAAAGCCTGGACAAACTCTTATATAGAGAAAAGCGCTCCCGAGGACACATGGGAATTATCGTCAAGCTAGTTTTCACCACACTCATATGACTCGCGTTCGTTACTTTGATAATTTGATATGTGGGTGGACCGGTGCTTAGGTACTGCCCTTCCTTGGACAAGCATCCCACTTATGATTAACCCCTATTGCAAGCATCCACAACTACAAAAGAAGTATTAAGGTAAACCTAACCATAGCATGAAACATATGGATCCAAATCAGCCCCTTACGAAGCAACGCATAAACTAGGGTTTAAGCTTCTGTCACTCTAGCAACCCATCATCTACTTATTACTTCCCAATGCCTTCCTCTAGGCCCAAACAATGGTGAAGTGTCATGTAGTCGACGTTCCCATAACACCACTAGAGGGGAGACAACATACATCTCATCAAAATATCGAACGAATACCAAATTCACATGACTACTTATAGCAAGACTTCTCCCATGTCCTCAGGAACAACCGTAACGACTCACAAATCATATTCATGTTCATAATCAGAGGGATATTAATATGAATAAAGGATCTGAACATATGATCTTCCACCAAATAAACCAACTAGTATCAACTACAACCAGTAATCAACACTACTAGCAACTCACAGGTACCAATCTGACGTTTTGGGACAAAGATTGGATATAAGAGATGAACTAGGGTTTTAGAGGAGATGGTGTTGTTGAATATATTGATGGAGATTGACCCCCTCCCGCTCAGAGGATCGATGGTGATGATGATGGTGATTATTTCCCCCTCCCGGAGGGATGTTTCCCCGGCAGACTAGCTCCGTCGGAGCCCTAGATTGGTTCCGCCAATGTTCCGCCTCGTGGCGGCGGTGTTTCGTCCCAAAAGCTTCCTTCTGATTTTTTCCAGGGTGAAAGACTTCATATAGCAGAAGATGGGCACCGGAGACTTGCCAGGGGGTTGGGCGCGCCCCCACCCTCGTGGCCAAGGTGTGGGCCCCCTCTGGTTGATTCTTTCTCCAGTATTTTTTATATATTCCAAAACGTGACTTCGTGAAGTTTCAGGACTTTTGGAGTTGTGCAGAATAGGTCTCTAATATTTGTTCCTTCTCCAGCCTAGAATTCCAGTTGCCGGCATTCTCCCTCTTTATGTAACCCTTGTAAAATAAGAGAGAATAGGCATAAGTATTGTGACATAATGTGTAATAACAGCACATAATGCAATAAATATCGATATAAAAGCATGATGCAAAATGGACGTATCAACTCCCCCAAGCTTAGACCTCGCTTGTCCTCAAGCGGAAATCGATAACGAAAAATATGTCCACATGTTTAGAGATAGAGGTGTCGATAAAATAAAATACGGACATGAAGACATCATGATCATTCTTATAATAGCATCATATATAAATATTGTCATATGATTTCTTATGCTCAAGTAATAATCTATTCAAAATGTCAAGTATGAATCAGAAACTTCATTGAGAACTAACAAACTATGATCTCGGTCATTGAAGCAATTGCAATTTATCATAACATAGGAAAGAGTCAATATAAGAGCTTTTCAGCAAGTCCACATACTCAACTATCATTTAGTCTTTCACAATTGCTAACACTCATGCAATACTTATGGTTATGGAGTTTTAATCGGACACAAAGAAAGATAGGGGCTTATAGTGTTGCCTCCCAACCTTTCACCTCAAGGGTAATGTCAACGATAATAGTTTATGATAACTTACATCCAATTGGATATATATATATATATATATATATATATATATATATATATATATATATATATATATATATATATATATATATATATATCAGGATCTTTCCAACACAATGTGCTTGCCAAAGGATAAAATGTAAAAAGGAAAAGTGAAGATCATCATGACTCTTGTATAAGGTACAAGACAAAAGTAAAAGTTAGGCCCTTCGCAGAGGGAAGCAGAGGTTGTCATGTGCTTTTATGGTTGGATGCATGAAATCTTAATGCAAAAGAACGTCACTTTATATTACCACTTGTGATATGGACCTTTATTATGCAGTCCGTCGCTTTTATTGCTTCCACATCACAAGATCGTATAAAGCTTATTTTCTCCACACTAATAAATCATACATATTTAGAGAGCAATTTTTATTGCATGCAACGATGACAACTTACTTGAAGGATCTTACTCAATCCATAGGTAGATATGGTGGACTCTCACGGCAAAACTAGGTTTAAGGACATTCGGAAACACAAGTAGTATCTCTACTTGGTGCAAAGAATTTGGCTAGCATGAAGGGGAAAGGCAAGCTCAACATGTTGGATGATCCATGACAATATACTTTATTTTAGATATAAGAAAACATAACCCATTATGTTGTCTTCCTTGTCCAACATCAACTCTTTAGCATGTCATATTTTAATGAGTGCTCATAATCATAAAAGATGTCCAAGATAGTATATTTATATGTGAAAACCTTTCTTTCTTTATTACTTCCTATTAATTGCAACGATGACCAAAATTATGTTTGTCAACTCTCAACAACTTTTATTCATCATACTCTGTATATGTGAAGTCATTACACTCCGTAAGATCAATATGATCTCTTTATTTCTTTTTATTCTTTCTTTTTCTTTTATTCCCTCACGATCATAGCAAGATAATCAAGCCCTTGACTCAAAACTAATCTTTATTATATATAGCTCACGGACTCGATTACATAGAAGGATCATAAAGCAAAGCTCAAAACTAGATCATACTAAAACTTTATTCCACTAGATCAAGATATTACTAAAAGGATCAAACTAAGAAAAATGGTAAAGATAGGAGTGTGATGGTGATATGATACCGGGGCAACTCCCCCAAGCTTGGCAGTTGCCAAGGGGAGTGCCCATACCAGATACTCAGTTCTACTTTGCTAGTGAGGAAGATGGTGGTGATGATGGATAGTCGGACATTGAGTGTAGGAGATCCTCCAATTTGCGGATAATGCCCTTGAGTGCGGTGATATGCTCCTTCAACAAAATATTTTCACGTGTGAGATACTTATTTTGTATGCGAGCTAACTCAATCATCTTGAAAGCTTCAATCTCCATTGGGGTAAGAAGATTGGAATGAGGTTGGAGGATGTCTTCGTCTTCTGCTGCCGGAGCTTGATCCTCCATGGCCTTCTTGATCCCATCATCCTTGTTGATCTCCCCGGGTTCTTCTCTCTTCACCTCTATATTCATTAGCCAAGCATCATTGCCCTCATTGTTGGAGGAGGGGGACGACATGATGCCTGGCCTTTGACAATTCTGGCAGAAAACAGCTCGAAACAAAACAGAGGATATTTGCATGGTACGATGGTCAAAACCTTCGAGATATTATATAATAAATTTTTACCGACCAAAAGAAGTATCGTGCAAGAAAACGGAGTCCGGAGAGCACACGAGGTGCCCACGAGGCAGGGGGCGCGCCCTCCACCCTCATGGATGCCTCATGTCCTTTTCGGACTACTTCTTATTTTCCTATTTTCTTAAATATTCCAAAACGGAGAAAAATTGCCATTAGAACTATTTTCAAGTCGGTTTACTTACCGTACCAGATACCTATTCCTTTTCAGAGTCTGAAACATTCTGGAAGGTGTCCCTTATGTATTCATCCGGGGTTACAGTTTCAATAACATTAGTTTCAATATTTGTAGGATTACCTGAGATGTAATGTTTGATTCTTTGACCGTTCACCACCTTCGGATTTGTGCCTTCGAAGTTGTTGATTTTTATGGCACCGGAACGATAGACCTCCTAGATAACATAAGGCCCTTCCCATTTAGAGAGAAGTTTTCCTACAAAAAATCTTAAAGGAGAGTTGAATAGCAACACATAGTCACCTACATTAAACTCACACTTTTGTATCCTTTTGTCATGCCATATTTTAACTTTTTCTTTAAATAGTTTGGCATTCTCATAAGCTTGGGTCCTCCATACATCAAGTGAGCTAATGTCAAATAGTCTCTTCTCACCGGCAAGTTTGAAATCATAATTGAGCTCTTTAATGGCCCAATATGCCTTATGTTCTAGTTCGAGAGGTAAGTGAAATGCTTTTCCATGAACCATTTTATACGGAGACATACCCATAGGATTTTTATATGCAATTCTATAGGCCCATAATACATCATCAAGTTTCTTGGACCAATTCTTTCTAGATCTATTAACAGTCTTTTGCAAAATTAATTTAAGCTCTCTACTACTTACTTCTACTTGACCACTAGACTGTGGGTGGTATGGAGATGCAATTCTATGAGTAACATCATACTTAGCAAGCATTTTACGAAAAGCACCATGAATAAAATGTGAACCACCATCAGTCATTAAGTATCGAGGGACTCCAAACCTCAGAAAAATAACTTCTTTAAGCATCTTAATAGAGGTGTTATGATCAGCACTACTAGTTGGAATAGCTTCTACCCACTTAGTAACATAATCAACAGCAACTAAGATATGTGTATACCCATTAGAGGAAGGAAATGGTCCCATATAATCAAAGCCCCAAACATCAAATGGTTCAATAACAAGTGAATAGTTCATAGGCATTTCTTGACATCTGCTAATATTACCAATTCTTTGACATTCATCACAAGACAAGACAAACTTACAGGCATCCTTGAAGAGAGTGGGCCAATAAAAACCAGATTGCAATAGCTTATGTGTAGTTCTATCTCCAGCGTGGTGTCCTCCATAAGCCTTGGAGTGACACCTGCGTAGGATATGTTCTTGTTCATGCTCAAGTACACAATGTCTAATAACACCATCTACTCCTTTATAAAGGTGCGGGTCATCCCAAAAGTAATGTCTCAAATCATAGAAAATCTTTTTATTTTGCTGGTATGTGAAGCTAGGTGGTATAAATTTAGCAACAATGTAATTAGCATAATCAACATACCATGGGGCAGTACGAGAAGCATTTATGACAGCTAATTGTTCATCAGGAAAGCTATCATCAATAGGTAGTGGGTCATCAAGAATATCTCTAACCTAGACAAATTGTCTGCAACGGGGTTCTCAGCTCCCTTTCTATCAATAATATGCGAATCAAATTCTTGCAGCAAGAGAACCCATCTAATAAGTCTAGGTTTAGCATCTTTCTTTTCCATAAGATATATAATAGCAGCATGATCAGTGTGAACAGTTACTTTAGAATCAACAATATAAGGTCGGAACTTATCACAAGCAAATATAACTGCTAAAAATTCTTATTCAGTAGTGGCATAATTTCTCTGGTCATTGTCTAGAGTTTTACTGGCATATTGAATAACATTTAATTTCTTATCAAATCTTTGTACTAGAACAGCACCTACAACATAATCACTAGCATCACACATGATTTCAAAGGGTAAATTCCAATCAGATGGCTAAACAATAGGTGCAGAAATCAAGGCTTTCTTAAGTATTTCAAATGCTTCTACACAATCATCATCAAAAATAAAAGGGACATCTTTTGTTAAGAGGTTAGTCAGAGACCTAGAGATTTTTGATAAGTCCTTAATGAACCTCCTATAAAAACTGGCATGACGAAGGAAACTTCCTATACCTTTATTGTCCTTGGGACACGACATCTTTTCAATAGCATCAACTTTAGCTTTATCAACTTCAATACCTCTTTCAGAAATTTTATGCCCCAAGACAATACCTTCATTACCCATAAAGTGGCACTTTTCCCAATTCAAGACAAGATTAGTTTCTTCACATCTCTGCAAAACTCGATCAAGGTTGCTCAAGCAATCATCAAAAGAAGTTCCATAAACGGTGAAATCATCCATGAAAACCTCAACAATCTTTTCACAAAAATCAGAGAATATAGCCATCATACATCTTTGGAAGGTAGCAGGTGCATTGCATAAACCAAAAGGCATACGTCTATAAGCAAAGGTACCGAAAGGGCAAGTAAAAGTGGTCTTTTCTTGATCCTCTTTTGACACACGTATTTGAGAGAAACCAGAATAACCATCTAGAAAGCAAAAATGTGTATGTTTAGATAATATTTCTAGCATTTAATCAATAAAAGGTAAAGGGTAATGATCCTTTTTGGTTGCTTTATTTAGTTTGCGGAAATCAATTACCATTCTATAACCTGTAACAATTCTTTGTGGGATCAATTCATCTTTATCATTAGGAACAACAGTAATACCTCCCTTCTTAGGGACACAATGGACAGGACTTACCCACTGACTATCAACAACGGGATAAATTATACCTGCCTCCAGAAGCTTTAGTATTTCTTTTCTAACCACTTCTTTCATCTTAGGATTTAACCGTCGTTGGTGATCAACAACTGGTTCCGCGTCTTTCTCCAATTTTATTTTGTGCTGGCATAGAGTGGGGCTAATGCCCTTAAGATCATCAAGAGTATATCCAATAGCAGCACGGTGCTTCTTCAGAGTTTTCAATAATTTCTTTTCTTCATGCTCTGAAAGGTTAGCACTAATAATAACAGGATATATCTTTTTCTCATCAAGATAAGCATATTTAAGAGTATCAGGTAATGGTTTAAGCTCAAACACGGGATCACCCTTGGGTGGAGGAGGGTCCCCTAGGATTTCAACAGGCAAGTTGTGTTTCAAAATAGGTCCCTGTTTAAAGAATACTTCATCTATTTCCCTTCTTTCATTCGTAAACATATCATTTTCATGGTCGAGCAAATATTGTTCTAAAGGATCATTAGGAGGCACGGCAATAGAAGTAAGAACAATAATTTTAACTTCACTAGGCAATTCTTTATCATGGGCTTGTCTACGAAATTTAGCAAAATTAAACTCATGAGACATATCCCCCAAACCAATAGTAACAAGATCCTTTTTGCGGTCTATCCTAGCATTAACAGTATTCAAGAAGGGTCTACCAAATATAATGGGACAAAGTTATCTTGCGGGGAACCAAGAACAAGAAAATCAACAGGATATTTAACTTTCCCACACAAGACTTCAACATCTCTAACAATCCCAACTGGTGAAATAGTGTCTCTATTGGCAAGCTTAATTGGAACATCAATTTCCTCTATCTCAGCAGGTGCAATATCATGTATAATTTCTTTGTATAAGGAATGAGGTATTGCACTTGCACTAGCACCATATTGCCGGATCACGGGTTCTGGCAAAACCCTCAAGGTTCGAACACTGGGGTGCGCACAAAGATCTCCCCCTACCGATCCACGTCCTAGCTTCGCTAAGATCTCAAGGGCTAACTCGACGAACTCGCAACACAAATGACACAAGATTTATACTGGTTCGGGCCACCATTGTGGTGTAATACCCTACTCCAGTGTGGTGGTGGATTGCATCTTGGGCTGAGGATCAATAGTACAAGGGGAAGAACAGCCTCCTGAGGCGAGGTGTTCTTTTGCTTGGTGGGTGTGAGGATGAACTGAGTGAGTTCGAGACTAGTTCAGTTGGGTGAGGATCCGATGCCTCCTACTGTGGTGCGCTAGTCCTATTTATAGAGGCCCTGGTCCTCTTCCCAAATATTGAGCGGGAAGGGAGCCAACAACGGCCAATTTAAAAGGGGACGGCTAGTACAGCTTATCCTGACAAAAGCAGTCTTCGCCTGCAAAAGGCTCTGGTGGTGATGCCGCCTTGGGCTCCATGGTGACCTCCGTCTTGTCGTCCTGCTGGTCTTGGTCTCATTGCACTGATATGGAAACCTTTGCTTGACGCCTCGGTACTCCGCGTCTGCGCTTGCTCCTTAGCACCAAAGAGGAAACAAGGACACTGTGCGCGCTGGCGCCCGCTTGGCACCTGCCTGGTCTCGGTCTTCATGGCTCACGTCACAAGAACCTCGTGAGATTTGCCTTGCCTTGATCTCTCCGCCCCTCGTGAGCCAACCTGGTGAGGCCACTCCCGAAGGGGTCTTGTATCGTCTGCCTTGCGAGGCTTGGCCCCTCGCGAGGGTCTTGAATGTTTATTGGTGAAGGTGGGTCGTACGGGCCCGCTCGCAGAGCCATGCCGTGGGCCGCAGGCAGGCAAGTCTGGGGACCCTCGTTCCCAGAACACCGACAGTAGCCCCCTGGCCCAAGGCGCGCTCGGGCTTGGCTTTGAGGCGAAGCCAAAGGTCAAGTGCGGAGCGCCACGGGCCCCGATAGCCTGCGGCCTTGGTTGACGCGTGGCGGTTGATTGGACATGGGCGCCTCCGCTTCCCAACGCTGCCTTGGAATCTGCCTGGCTATGTGGCCACCGCAACCTACACAGTCATTCTTCCATCGCCTGCGCCATACTTCCCCAATTCCTCTGCTTCCCCGGGACTCCGCTCCTCTTTCCAATCTAACTTGAGCTCTTCTCACTCCATCGCCATGGCACCGAAGAAAGCGGACAAGGGGAAGAAACCTCTATCTTCGGTCAGTGCGCCTCCGGCCATCGAGCCCACAGTTGGCCGATCGCTGGTGCTCAATGATGAGGCCATGGGCAAGGTGCGTTCCATGCTCGCCTCCAATTTCAATGAGTGGGGAAAGACGATGGCTTGGCCCGCGTCTCGTGCTCGCATTCACCGGGCCGCCACCAAGATCCCAATCTTCATTGATGCCCTTTGGGCCGGCCTGGTCCCTCCTTTCTCCGCCTTCTTCAACGCAGTGCTTGAACACTACCAGATCCATATGCTGCATCTTGATCCCCAATCCGTGACCCTTCTTGTCGTCTTCGCCTTCGTGTGTGAGGCCATGGTGGGCATTGCCCCTTTCGTGGCCCTTCTTCGCCACTTCTTCTCGTTGCATCTGATTGACCCCCGGCAGAGCTCGGGTTGCCTGAGCTTCCAGGCCGTGGCTGCGACGGCTGGCGCGGGGATCGACTTCGAGCTTCCTCCATCCACGAGCGAGTTTCGGACACGGTGGGTATTTGTTGGTGTCGGAGCGCTCAGCCCTCTTCTCCATTCTTCGTCGGCGCATGTCGTCCCCAACTCCAGTTGGGGCCATGAGAAGCTTGCGAGCCCTTGCCTTGTCCCCGTCTGGCTCAGGCTGAAGTGGTTGAAGGACCGTGTTGTAACTGTGCCTATGGTGGTGAAGGAGTTTGTCCGGCGCCGAGTCGCTCCGCTTCAGCACCATTCTCGGCCGATGTGGGCCTTGTTCAATAGCAAGGACCATATGAAGCTTCAGGGGTCCGGGGTCTTGGCGGGCATTCCGTTACCGGACGACATGCCTGGGAAGAGTTGTCTGTTGTACCATTGCTCGAACAAGGAGCAGTTCGTGGAGCACATGCCTTCCTTTGATGAGTGGGGGTTGCGTCCAAACGGCCTGGTGGGGCCCCGCGAGAATCCCGTCAACGTGGTTCCCCTCTTCCCTACTGGTGCCAAGCTCACCTCGAGTGTGGATGCAGGGACGCGAGCACCGTCCGAGGCTAGTGGCCCTAGCATCAAGGTGCTGATGCCGCCTGGGGCTCCCGAGGCGTCGTCCTCGGGAGTCCGCGATTCTTGTACTGGGGCGGCAGCTGCGAGGGCGACGCAGCACGCGACTCCTGAGGCCGAAGCTCCTGAGACCTCAGGAAGCCGCTGCGTGATGGCGTCCGACGACCCTCCTCAGCTTGCCGCCCCTGAAGCGGTCCTTTCAAGAACTTCCCCCGCTGCACCTCGTGCTGGCCTCCATGTCCAACGCTTTGGTCGGCTCTCATGGACTTCGAGGAGCTCCGGAAGAGGAAGAGGTCCCCAAGCGGTAGCGGTGGCATCTTTGGGCTGTTGAAGCGGAGGAAGTACGTCGCCATTGACGGGTAAGTACTGTAGCTTTGTGGCTTCTTGAGTGCTGCTTTCCCGCCTGACGTTGGTTCTTCAGGGTCCCTTCCACCACTGCCGCTGAGTCTCCCGAGAAGCAGTCGCCTCTCCCTTCATCTCCCCTGCTGACCTTGAGCGCCCCGAGTCTGCACGCCGCCGTTGGTGCGGGGTCGGTTGCAGGGGCGCGCTCGCCTCCATGGAGCCTTGAGCTTTCACCCCCGTCGTCCCTCCTTCACGGCCTTGCCTGGAGCTCAGCAAGCGTGCCGAGGGCTCCTCCTCTGATCGGGGACGGCGGCTGGATGGCTTCGGTCCTGGGCACCTCCTCAAGCAGCGAGACCCGACTCGCCCGGGCCCCTTGCAAGGCCTGGTTGGTCTCCAGGCACGCGCCAGCCCCCAGCCCCTTGTTGGGAGGGGGTGTGCCTCTTCGGGCCCCGCCTGCAGCCCCCGCGGCGGAGGATGAGATTGGTCGTGCGCTCGAGTTCGAGCAAGGACAGAGTGTTGTTTGTCATGAGCTCTTCTAGGAGGCGATGGGCGCGATGACCCGGCTTGGTGAAGAACTCACGGGTGTCGACGCGTGCCTCGAGGCCGAGGTTCTTCTGTTGGCGGAGGAGCGGCACAAGTTGAAGGTGGCCATCTACCTCGGGCGTCACCAGCGCGAGCTTGATAACGCAAAGGCTGAAGCTTCTCTTCCAACATCGCGTGAAGCCTGCTCCCGAGCTCTGGAAGAGGTCCGAGAAGCTGACCACCGCCGCGAGGCCGTGGAGAAGCACGCGTGGGAGCTCCAAGCCTCGAGCGGCAAGTGGAGGCGCTCAGAGCCGCCCTTGCGCCGCTGAGGGGGATGCCCGCCGAAGAAGAAGAGATCTGGAGGCGCGAGGAGGAGTTGGCGCTGGAAGCCGTGGAGCGTAGCCTCGAGCTCAAGTGACTGGAGACGAGGGAGTGTCAAGTTTCCCAAGCGGAAGATGCCGTCGATGCTCTCGAGGCCAAGGACCGATAGGAGGTCGATCGTCGAGTCGCCGAGGTTCGCGCGGGTCTTGAGGGTAGGCATGACCTGAAGTTTAAGCTGGCGGAGACGGAGGTTGCGTGTAGGGCTGCTGCCCTTAGGCCCAGGCTAGCTAAGCTGGAGAGGCGCGAGGAGGCCACGACAGCCGCCCTGGTCACGGCGTAGGCGGAATTGGCCTCCGCCCGTGCCGAGCTGCTCTCTCTTCAGAAGCAGGTTGTTGACGTCGAGTCCGTTGCGCGACAGAACAGGGACGAAGTGCTTCAATGGCGGATGCTGGAGCGCGTGCATACCCCCATGCTTCAGGACCTTCGGAACAGGGCCAATACTGCCCTGGGCCACATTTGTGATGAAAACGCCCCTCACTCCCACGTGAACGACTATGCCAGCCACCTCCGCTTCTTCGCCGATGTGGTGACGCGCCTGGAGAACCGCTCCAAGAGAGCTCGCCTGCTTGTCGAAGAGAGGAGCCGCAGCCTGCTGGGGTGTGCATTCTCCCGTGTCTTCAGCCATCTTCGAAACACCTACCAGGACTTCGACTTTGACGCTGCCATTACTCCAGTCCCTGAGGCCATCCGGGGCGACCTGGCGCGGTGGGTGGAGGATAAGGTGGATGCGCTGGTCAGGGCCTTCTCTTCTGACGACGACGCGGTGGTGGTCGCGGCGGACGAAGGTGACATGGTCGATGATGATGTTGACGGTGCCGGAGGAGGCCATGGTGATGCTGACGACGGTGGCAGTGATGCCAGCAGCGCGTCTGAAGGCGATGCGGCGAGCGACATGTCTGACTGATCCCCGCGCTCCCCAGCTGTTTGTCCTGCACGCAGAAGCTTGGGCGTGGCCCTAGAGTTTGTAAGAGCATTTTGAGAGGGGGAGCCCCTCGTGTAAACAAACCGCTGCCTTTATTCTTTTATGTCAAGCTGAATGTGCACCTTGTGAATCCATGAGTCTGGTGGCAAGTTTGCCGTTGTGGCTTACCTTAGCCAGGGTAAGCCCTGAACTGAATCGTAAGGTTGTGAGCTCCCGAGAAACTCCTGAAGGGTCCGCTAATTCGCCCGAAAGGGCCTCACGAGAATCAGCTTCCGATCGTGGTATCAACGCACGCAGTGCGTATGTTGCACCCAGCCCCGCTCGCGAGGGGACCGCGAGGGGGAGGCGGCAAGCACGAGCTTCGGAATAAGGCAAGAACCAGATAGCAAGAAATCGCTCGAACGAGAAAAGGCACCCTGTCGGTGTCAAAACCGGCGGATCTCGGGTAGGGGGTCCCGAACCGCGCGTCCAGGCGGATGGTAACAGGAGACGTGGGACATGATGTTTTTACCCAGGATCGGGCCCTCTCGATGGAGGTAAAACCCTACTCCTGCTTGATTGATCTTGATGATATGAGTATTACAAGAGTTGATCTACCACGAGATCGAAGAGGCTAAACCCTAGAAGCTAGCCTATGGTATGATTGTTGTTCTTGGTCCTACGGACTAAACCCTCCGGTTTATATAGACACCGGAGGGGGCTAGGGTTACACAGAGTCGGTTACAAGGAAGGAGATCTACATATCCGTATTGCCAAGCTTGCCTTCCACGCCAAGGAGAGTCCCATCCGAACACAGGACGAAGTCTTCAATCTTGTATCTTCATAGTCCAACAGTCCGGCCAAAGGATATAGTCCGGCTGTCCGGATACCCCCTAATCCAGGGCTGCCTCAGTAGCCCCTGAACCAGGCTTCAATGACGATGAGTCTGACGCGCGGATTGTCTTCGGCATTGCAAGGCGGGTTCCTCCTCCGAATACTTCATAGAAAATTTTGAACACGAGGATCGTGTCCGGCTCTGCAAAACAAGTTCCACATACAACCGTAGAGAGAATAATATTTCCACAAATCTAATCTACTGACGTACCCCGTAGTGTGAGATCACACCACATCCAGGTCTTTATTCGAATCGTTTTTCATAACCAATCTCAGCGTGTTCCGCGAGGCGGTTTCCTTGGCACATCTTGTCTAAGCAGAGATCGTGTCCCCTTTATCATGGGATTCTCATCAATACGGACGTGGATAACCCAATCGTGCCTGTTGGTATGACCCCTCGATTGAAGGCAAGTCCCAAACGGTCACGGGGAGGGCACTTGGTATTCAACCTCTTTATAAAGAGACCAAGGCCTATTCTTTTTTCTCTCGATCTTAATTGAATCCGCCTCCCGCCTTGAGTTCCAACACCCAAAGCTCAGGTTTAGGTGCTTCGGACCTCCGATTATGTCCGAATCCAACCTTCAAGGTCGGTGGATGCCTTCCTCCGTCATGGAGGAAGACGTAATAAAGCTAAGGGAGGCCAGATAATTGACCTGCGAAATCCCGCATAGGCTGCCTGCTCAAGGGTAGGTTATTCCCACTCCCAAGCCCGGTGAGAGCGTCGTGTTCGTATCTCACTTCCTCCGAGGGCTAGGCTTCGCGCCAGATCCCTTCGTGAGGGGGCTTATGTTCTATTATGGGCTAGATTTCCACGATTTAGCTCCGGAGTCTATCCTCCATATCTCATTGTTCATCGTCGTGTGCGAAGCCTTCCTCCGTATTACCCCTCATTTTGGACTGTGTCTCAAGACCTTCAAAGTGGAGCCGAAGATGGTCGAGGGGCGGCACGCAGAGTGCGGAGGCGCCGCAATAAGCAAAAATGTCGACGCCCCATGGCCCGAGGGCTCTTTCCAGGAGGTGTCCAGCTTATGGCAACAAGAGTGGTTTTATATAACAGCTCCCATGGGCACCAAGTGGGTGGCTCCCTCTGCCTTTCGCTCGGGTTCCCCGCCACGACTAACGTCATGGGTCAACAAGGGGCTGGACTGGGGATCAGTAAAGGATGTGCCCACGTTGCAGAGCCGCATCCGAGATCTCCTTGAGAGAGATATCAGTCTGGTCATGGTAATGCAAGTCATGTCAATTCGTCGAGTCCTGCCCTGCAAACGTCGTCCCCTCCGCATGTGGGAGTTCAACCCGGAGGGACCGCAAGCTATTCAACACTTCCTCGGCATGACGCCCGAGGAGATGTACAAATTGTTCTTCGGACCACAAAAAATGTGTTCGGACATCACTGAGGATGCAGGTCTGAGCTGCAATCGCCCGGATACCCAAGTAAGTAGCTCCGCATCCAAACACACTGTCCGTTTATTTATCGCAACGTCGCCCTAAAAAAGCCGCTCTTTGACCAGGATTGGATAGCGAAGGCAAAGTTGATCAGGTGTCCGGCCCCCCTCCCTGAGACCTCACCAAATCCCGTGCTAACCAGGATGCTGGAGATCGCGCCTTATCAACCGCCCTCAGGAGAAGATAAAGGGGGGAACAAGGAGGCTACCACCTCCGCAAAGGAGGTTAACCGGGGAGGAGGAACTGAAACTTCCTCTCCCCAGGGAAGGAAGAGGACCGCCTCTGAGGACCCGGAGACAATGGTCTCCAAACGGGGGAAGAAATCTTTGTCGGAGGGTCCTGCCCCGGGGGATACCCCGGCTGCACTATGCCCTCAAGGGGATCAGCCCTCCATCGAGTTGTAAGTAAAAGGGTACTTAATAATGAAAATACCTCACTTTACTTCTGAGGAAAATAACCGAAGCATTTATCTTGTAGTTCAGATCTTAGCCCTTCTTAGCAGAGCTCGTCTTCAAGGGATCTTCTTCCAGAGATGATGGAGAGCGAAACGCCTCCCCCTGCCATACCGCCTCAAGAGGTGGGCGACCCCGAGGTGTCGTCGCGGAGGGTTTCTCCTTATCCGGTAAGGCCAGAAGGTAATCATATGGCCACTCGAAGTCCTCAGTATCCGGCTCTTGAAGAGAGCAATCGCAAGAGTCCGGCACCGTCTGGTGTGCGGTCGGACGTACTGAGGGATCTGCTAGAGCGATCGGCTATCTCAGAAGAGCACCGCACGTTGATGGGTGCGGTGATTGAAAGGATTTCGTCCGCCGAAAGCGTGTTGCATGAAGCCTTTATGAGTCTACTGACGGGTTTTGAGGTATGCGAAATGATGTACATTTTTCACAGTATCGCACATGTTTAGATGTGCCTTGTGTAGATAGTAGCCCCTAAGACTCTGGGTGCTGTCGAAGACGACAGCGCACAAAGGATCATAGTCCCAGGAATAATCGTGTCGCCTTAATATTCAGGTGGCGGAGGGTCCGGTGTTCCAGCCGGACTAATGAGTTTGCCGATCTAAAGTGGCAGCTTGATGTGGCAGACGCCGACATCGTACTTGTCAACAAGCAGCTTGACGAGGCACAGGGTATGTGATTTCTTTGGTGACACATGGTAAGAGGAGCATGATGCCAGTATCTATAACATGTTTTGGAATGCAGATGGAGCTGCGGCCGTGGAGAACCTTCGGGCGGAACTTGCCCGAGCCAAAGAACAAGCCTGACAAAGTGATGCGGCCGCCTTAAAGGCAATCGAGGAGCTGAAAGCCGAACAGGCTGCTCACTGCCAAAGCAAGGAGGAAATAGCCAGGATGGCTGTGGAATTGAAGAATGCCGCTGACCGTTACGAGCTTCTTGAAAAGGAGGATCGAGCTAAGAGGACAGACCTGGAGAAGGCCATGATGGCAACCAAAGACACCCGCTCTGCAATGAGAGCGATGAAGGAGGAGCTGCGTCAAGCCGGGGATATTGCGGCTGGGAAGCCCTTTATGCTGCGGATGAAGTTCGAAGATCCTAGGTACGCCCCTTTGGACCGGCTGTGGAGTTCTGCGGACGCATATCTGGACTTAGCGGCGAGTGTTGCCGGTGCGGCCAAATACTTCCGTGATCAAAACGATCGCAAAGTGGAAAAGCTGTTCTAGTCACAATTTAACTTTCCAGAGCGTCCGCTTCCATTGACTGATCGGTTGGCCGAATGGGCCGAGCTGAATAGATTGTCCAGACTCGCCATGAGGTCTGTTGTGGATCATCTGTGGCCGGAAAGGCCAAAGTCGAACAGTTATTTTAGTTTGGTGCAGCAGTTCCTTGGTGCCGTGTCGTACATCAACGCGATGAAGAGGTCAGCGTGCATAGAGGGTGCGTGGATGGCCCTTGCCCGTGTGAAGACATACTGGGCGGAGATGGAGGCCACCGCCATTCCAGCCCAAGATTCGGACGAGAGCCGAGTACCTGCCGAGCACTACTTCTGAGGAGTTCTTGAGGGCGCTCGCTCAATAAAGGCGCAGTGCTTGAAGAATATTATGTTCTAATGACATGTATTCCCATTGAAAAACAATGTTTTACTGAATTGTAAAGGCTATTTTATACTTGTGCCTAAAAGAATTGTGATACCTCATGTGCGGCCGTTTATGTATATATGTATATAACCTGAAAGATGGCAGTCGTCGGCTTCAGCCCCCACGCATATAATGCGGGGGTGCTCGCAGAACACGCATGTTCACACTTGATCCAACGTCTTGGTCCATTAAGGAGGTGATAGTGCAGCAAACTAGGCAATCGAACTATAATGCTTTAACACTTTCACTTAGCCAGAGGAGTTTGACAGTGGGGCTACTATATAGCCCCTGGTGGCTCTGCGCTCATCCGAATTCGGGGCGCTTACATGCCTGTCTAGAAACGGCCCTTCGTTGAGGCGGAGGAATCTCGAAGATTCCGCTAAGTCATCGAGTGGTTGACCAGTCTCACACTATATCATGACAGTCAGTTTTCGGCTTTGTCTACTAAGGTGCTCGTCCGGATGAACCAGGGCACAATCGCAGTAGTTCTCCTGGTGCCGCCTTAGCCGATAGAGCGGAACTTAAGGCAGCAAAACACAGGAGCCGGGCAAACCCAACATTTGACCAAAGACATGATTCGGAGCTGATGCATATAAGGCCAAACTCGCGACGCCGAACACTCCCTAAGGTATTCGGTCTTTATGATGTAAACCGGGCTAAACAGTGCCCTTTGTAATAAGCCCCTGGTGTCCAAGTACGTGCAATATTCTGACATGGCCACATGCCAATACGTCAGCATCCTTCTTAGTTGTACTGAGAAACCGGGGGATGTGTATCAACAAGAGACAGTAAAAAAGGTTTACGCAGGGTCTTAATCTAAAAAGAATCCCTGGAACGGGTCCCTGCTGCATGTCTGCGCCTGTGTCTCCGTTGTGTAAAGTTGAGCCTAATTGTCACTTGTTTACATGTGTTGAGCCCCTTGTATTATTATAGGGGTATAGCCATCAAACTTGTATCAATTATATATAGCTACACCAGACTCGTCTAACCGTGTCTGTGGTCTTAACGACCTGTTAGATGCTCTAGTTGGTGAGGTCGTTTAGTGTGCGACTGCCGAGGCAGCCGCACGGTCTTCCGCGCACAAGGAGCGCTCAATATTTCCATTTATTGTAATGATGCCACATGGACCGGGCATCTTAAGCATGAGAGAAGCGTAATGCAGTATTGCGTTAAAGCGAGCGAAAGCTTCGCGTCCGAGTAGTGCTTGATAGCCACTTTGGAACGGGGCGATGTGGAAGGTTAACTTTTCACTGCGGAAGTTATCGGGAAAGCCGAATATAACTTCTAGTAGCAGGGAGCCCGTGCAATGGGCTTCTGGGCCTGGCGTTACTCCTTTAAAGGTAGTATTGCTATGGCTGATTTTTGTTGGGTCTAACCCCATTTTGCGGACTGTGTCCTGATATATTAGGTTTAGAATACTGCCGTCGTCCATCAGGACTCGTGTGAAGTGGTATCCGTCAATTATCGGGTCTAACACCAAGGCAGCCCATCCTGCATGCCGGATACTTGCCGAGTAATCCCGATGGTCGAAGGTGATCGGCTGGGACGACCAGTGGCAGAACTTCGCGGTGATAGGCCCTGGGGCATATGTCTCTAGGAGTGCCGCTTTGTTTCTCCCCTTCATCACGTGTAACACATTTACTGTTTTGACTTCTGGTGGGAATTTCTTCTGTTCCCCAGTGCTTTACTAGCGAGGCTCGTCCTCGTCTTCGCTTGGTGTATCCTGCCCCTTGTGTTCGGCGTTGAGCTTGCCGGACTGCTTGAAGACCAACGTTCTCTGTGGGTACGAATTGCATGTCTATCGGGGGTGTTGTGGATCTGACATAGTTTGTCCAGAATCTTGTTTAGGCTGGACAGTTCGTCTCTGTTGCCTTTGGAAGGCAGCTTATGCTAACCTGGCCGAGAGCTTCTGAATCCGGCGTTTACCGTCGTGCTCTTTGGGCTGCCTTCTTTATTCCGGCGCTTGTTTTTGCTGCGTGTGGCTTCCCGTTTCCATCCCTGACTTCGGATGTACTTGGGTCGCTGGTGCTACATCGGGCTAACCAGCTGTCCTTGCCCGCGCAAAAGCGGGTCAAAAGGCTTGTTAATGATGCCATTGTTCTCGGCTTTTCTTGGCCGGGGTGTCTGGCAAGCCATTCGTCTCGGACGCTGTGCTTGAAAGCTGCTAAGACTTCGGCGTCCGGACAGTCAACTATTTGGTTCTTTTTAGTGAGAAACCTGTTCCAAAGCTTTCGGGCTAACTCTCCGGGCTATTGAGTTATATGACTTAAATCGTCTGCAACCGGTGGTCGGACATAGGTCCCTTGAAAAATTGCCCGAAAAGCGTCCTCGAGCTCTTCCCAACTTCCAATGGTGTTTTCGGGGAGGCTTTTAAGCCAGTGCCGAGCTGGCCCTTTGAGCTTGAGGGGTAAGTAATTGATGGCATGGAGATCGTCTCCTCGAGCCATGTGGATATGGAGGATGTAATCCTCAATCTAGACCCCATGGTCTGTCGTTCCGTCGTATGCCTCTATGTTTACGGGTTTGAATCCCTCTGGAAATTCATTGTCCAGCACCTCATCGGTGAAACATAGGGGGTGTGTGGCACCCCTGTATTTGGGTGTACCATGGTGTTCGGATTTTTGTTGTGTTGCATTGCGTGATGGAGCGCGCTTTCTTGGCTCGTAGATGGATCTGGTTGCGCCGTCCTTTTGATGCGAGTCCTCACGTGGATCGCGTACTGGCTTGTGTGGGGCGTCGTTTGCCACTCTATGTTGGCCACGAGTTCGTCTATCTGACCGGATGGCTATTTTGTTTTTTGATTGCGGGGGCTCTAAGGCCTCATCATCGAATTCAGGTAGTAGCTTTCGCTTCAGGTAGCTCTTTGTGTGGCGACTGCCGCCGTACTTTTCTGCAGTGTTGAGTACTTTACTCCATCTACTTCTGAGTGTATCTTGCGCAACCTTGAGCTTTCGCTTCTGCTTTTTCAGACTCCGCGCAGTGGCGACAAGCCTTTGATGGAGATTCTGTTGCTCCAGGTGCATGTCCGATGTGATGTCATCCGGACTGTTATCTTCGCCGGAAACGGGTTGTTCGTTTTGATTCTCCGTGTTGCCATGGTCGGACGGTGGTTCAATGCCGTGTTCGTCGTCCGCTGGCTCACCCTGCTCTATCGCTGGGTCTATATGATCGTTGTTTCTGCCGAGGCGGGATTTGTAGCGGCGCTTACACCGCCGCTTCGATTGCTTCTTGAGGGAACGATCCTTCGTTGCGCCCTTCCGTTCCTTGTCGTCGTTTTCTTTGGGTGTGTCAGATTTCGGGTTCCGGCAGACCCTTAAGGTTCGAACTCTGGGGTGCGCGTGGAGATGATGCCCTCTACCTCTCCGTCTCGCAAGGATCTAAACTACAGAAAGAACAGCACAAGAGACACAGGGTTTATACTGGTTTGGGCCACCGATGTGGTGTAATACCCTACTCTAGTGTGGTGTGTGGATTGCCTCTTGGGCTGATGATGATGATGAACAATACAAGGGAGAACGGCCTCGCGAGGGCCTGTTCTTGGCTAGGACAATGAACTGCTAGGAGGAGTTCAGCCGCCCTTCTCTCTCTCTTTCTCTACTTGTTCTCTGCTTGCTGGGACTCTAGGTTCTGCTGGCCTGATGGCCCGATGCTAACTTGCTAGACTCCTCGATCCCTAGATGCCTCTACCCTGGGGGTGGCTAGTCCTATTTATAGGCAAAGGCCCTGGGCCTCTTCCCAAATATTGAGCGGGAAGGGCGCCAACAATTGGCCAATTTGAAGGGGAACATCTGGTACACTTATCCTGACCAAAGTTGGTCTTCGCCTACCAAAGGCCCTGTGGTGATGCCGTTCTGGGCTCCACGATGAGCTCATTCCCACCGTTGGACTGGTCTTCATCTCGTTGCACCGAAATGGGTGCCTTTGCTTGATACTCTCGCCCGCGCTTGCCCCCTTTGCACCAAAGAGGAAAGGGAGGACACTGCGCGGTCTGGCGCCCGCCTGGCACCCTTGGTCGTCATGGCTTGCGTCATGGGCACCTCGCGAGGTACCCTGCCTTGATCTCTCTGCCTCCTCGTGAGCCAGCCTGAGGAGGCGCTGTGTCGTCCGCCCCGCGAGGCTTGGCCCCTTGCGAGGGTCTTGAGTCTTGTGTTGATGAAGATGGGCCGTGCTGGGCCCCCATTTGCGCCACGCCGCAGGCCGCAGGCAGGCAAGTCTGGGGACCGCCGTTCCCAGAATGCCGACAGTAGCCCCCGGGCCCAAGGCGCGCATGGACTTGGCCATGCCGAGAGGCGAAAGGGCAAGGGTGAAGCGCCGCGGGCCCTAACAGCCTGCGGCCTTGGGCGCCACGTGGCGGTTGATTGGATGTGGGCGCCTCCGCTTCCCCACGACGCCTCGATGGTCACGCGGGTTGGACGAGTCCCTGCATGCAAATCATGTCATGATTACCTGTGACCGTGGTGGCCAACGGTTGGCCTCCGCCGGCTTATAAGTACGGCACCGCGCGTGCCCTTCCAGTCCATCTCTTCCTGTCTTCTCCTTTGCCTTGATTCTTGCTCCTTCTTGACGTGATGGCCCCGATTCGCCGGTTTTCTGCAGCGGAGAAGGGAAAGGCTCTCCAAGAAGAGCCAGACCCGCTCCCGCCGAAGAAGCGACTTGCCCTTCGCAGCCGAGACGAAGGAGACCACCAGGTGGTGTCACGGCCTTGGTACGAGCGGCCTCCGCCGGGGTTTCCGCTTTCTTTGTTTGCCCACGCCGAGGGCCTCGGAGGGGGTGACGTCGATCCCAGCGGCAGGCGCCGTGCCGCCGGGTCACGAAGGTGTGGGTCGTTCCGCCTGGAGTCCATGCCGAGGGCTCCTCCCGCGAGCTCGTGCTCCACGCCGCCATGCCTCCGCGAACATGGATTCGCTTTCCTCCCTTCTTCGCCTCCATCTTCCCACAGGGAAGACTCCTGGAGTTGTGGCTGCAGCACGCCGACTGCGGCACCCCCGCGACCGAGGCAGAGGTCGCGATGCTCGCCTCGGGTGAGGTCTTCATGACTCACGGCTGGGGCGAGATCGCTCGAGGTTGCAGAGCAAGGGGCGCCCTCACGATCCATCTGGAGTATGATGGCGCTTCGGTGATGTTCTTCAAGGTCTTCGACGCGAGCGGGCGCCGGTTGGAGTGCTGCCCCGGCGGAGGCGGCCAGGACCCTGCCGCGGTGAGGGCCAGGCCCGCCGACTGCTCCGTGGGCAGCTCCACGAGCGACGGGATCGCCGGAGGATCCAGCGATCCCAGCGAGATCTTCGCGACCCCAGAGACGAGCGACGATAGCTATGAGCCCGCGAGCCAGCGCCGCTCCCGGAGCGGGGCGGGCTCGCTCGGCCGCCGCCAACTCTGATCTGGATGGGGTTGGCACCGGTGCCTGACGGCCCACTATTGATGATGGCATCGTCTGCAGGGGCGCGTGTAGATAGCATCCCTTGGGATCCGTTTCCTGCAAGGAATCATACTGCACCCCATGGGGGCTTGTAAGGTGTGTGTGATCCCTTTTATTAATATGTGACTTTTGCTATGGAACTGTGCGAGTCGTTAATTCCGTCGTAGCTTAGTCTTCCCTTTCGAACCTTGCGAGGGCTCGGTGCTCTGCGTCGATAGGTCCCAATCCCAAGGCGGCGTCAGCCATCGCTGGTATGCCAGGTCGCGATGCCGTGGTCAAGGCCAGGAGGTGAGCGACCCGGGGTCCGGTAAGAGCCCCTGAGTCGCGATGCTCAGGAGGTCCCCTTTGGCGCCCAAGCAGTCGTCGCTTGGTGAGAAAGGGAAGCGACGTCGCTAGTGCGGAATTGCATTAGGTGCGAGGGTAATGCCACGGTAGCCAGTGCTTTGGATGGTGACTTATCTAGAGAATCGGGGGTCGTCCCCAGCGCATCATCGGGTCCGTGGGGTAGTTAGAACGGAGTTGCTCGGTGTGGTCCTCGCTTGCCTCTTCTCCCTCGCCTCTGCTCCCCTTTCTGCTCTACGTCCTCGGGTCCCGGCCCCCGAGCTGGTCTCAGCCGTCGCTGGTATGCCAGGTCGCGATGCCGTGGACAAGGCCAGAGGGTGAGGGCTGGAGAGCCGGTAAGAGCCCTGAGTCGCGATGCTCAGGCACCCCCCCTTTAACGCGCAAGCGGTTCGCATGGGCGAGGGTGAATGGGACTCCGTGAGGGCCTCGGCTAGCGCAATTCCCTCCAAGGATCCTGCAGACTCATCACAGAAAGAAGAAGGGGCTGCCATGACAGTCATTAGTCGACCATTAGTTGCTCAAGAGCTAGCTGGTTGGGGCAGGTGAGGTGTATCTGGGCACCCATGAGCCAGCGTTGGACTCACGAGGCCCTACCTCGAGGCGGGCTGCGCCTGGCACTGGGCCGTATCTTGAGATGTGTTCCTGCAGATTGGGTTAGATGCCGGCACTCTATGTCCTCGGGTCCTGGCCCTCGAGCTTGTCTCAGCCGTCGCTGGTATGCCAGGTCACGATGCCGTGGACAAGGCCAGAGGGTGAGGGCTGGAGAGCCGGTAAGAACCCTGAGTCGCGATGCTCAGGCACCCCCCCTTTAACGTGCAAGTGGTCGACATGGAGAAGAAGAGGTGTAGTGGACAGACATCAGGTGATCAAGCATGATAGGAGAATGCATAGTTGGAAGTAAACGCGAGGGGGATACACGCCGCTGGGCCTAGCCCGAGCGGCTTGGGGATGATGCAGCCCGAGGGGCGCCCCTAACAAGGCAAACTAACGACCGAAAAATAAAAAAGGGATACATGCCGCAGCGGCGGACCCACGCGGCCTGGGAGCGATGCAACCCTGGGAGGGCGCTCCCAGCTGGGAATGAAGCTTGAAAGATGTCACCTGGGGTTGTCGCGGATGAATTGGTGTTGGTGTAGCAGACTCGGTGGGCTGCGGAAGCCGATCCTCACGAGCCCCTAGGCCCAGGGGCCTAAGGAGGCTCCGGAGGCGCTGGTGGCTCCTCGCGAATCATCTCCATCTCCGCCAGGACTGCGGAACGCGTGTCTTCCTGAGTCTCCATGATGCCCCTCATGAGGCGCTGGTACGCAGCAGCCACGCTCGGCAAGCCGTAAGGCGTGCGAACATAGTTGTGCGGTGGACCTCCACAACGCCCCACTTGTGAGGGCCAGAGGCGCTCCATTGTGGCGACTTGATTGAGCCCTGGTACATCGATGCAGACACGCAGCCCACCATCCTCGCCTGGATGTGGAGCCACAGCTGGTGGACAACGGCGACCTCTCATGATCCTTGACTCCTGTAGCTCTTGAGTGATCTTGTTTACGAACCCCTGTTGTTCTGACCCTCCTTGCCTGGTTCCTTCTCGAGGGAAACGTGCTTCGAAACACGCCTCCACATGGTGCCCAAGCGCCTCCCTCATGACCCTGGCTAGGTCGGTGGCCCTCAAGGTGAGAGCCCCCGAGCCCTGCCTGAGGAGGGCGCCAGGCGCGCTTTCCTATGCACTGGAAGGAGGGTCCCCCTGGGAAGGCACGGGCCTTGAAGGGCCTGCCTCCTAAGGGGCTGAGCCTGAAGACGTCTTCTTCTTCTTGGGTGTGGTCTCGGGAAGCCTCCTGCTTCTGCGATCTGGGTCTTCTAGCGACGCGGCTTGAAAGGGTCGCTCCAGGGAACACACGGCATCCTTCTCTTCACATGGCACCGTGATGACGCCGCCACTCCCTGGCATCTTGAGGACATTGTAGCCGTGGTGAGTTACGGCCATGAACTTAGCCAGCACTGGGTACCCGAGGATGGCGTTGTACGGCAGGCGGATGTGGGCGATGTCAAAGTCGATGAGCTCGGTGCGGTAGTTGCCGCGGGCCCCGAAGGTGACAGGGAGGCGGATCTGCCCAATCGGGATTGTGGAACCGTCGGTGACCCCGGAGAAAGGCTTGGTTGGCTGAAGCTGGTCATAGGGCACTTGGAGGTTGTTGAATGTTTCCACGGACAGGACGTTGAGCCCTGCTCCACCATCGATGAGGGTCCTGGTGACCAGTACGTTACTGATGACTGGGGAGCAAAGCATCGGGAGGACCCCGGCTGTGGCCGCGCACTTGAGCTGATCTGCTGAGCTGAATGTGATGGCGCACGCCAACCACTTGAGGGGGCGCGTTGCTTCGAGCTTGGGGAGGACTGCATTCACTTCGCAGGCAAACTGCTTGAAGATGCGTTGGGAGGCTGGGGCTTGAGCTCCGCCCAGGATGCAGGCGATTGCGCGCGGCTCCTGGAAGCCCCCGGCCCTCTCGTCTTAATGGCGGTCCTCGTTCCTCCTTGGCTGAGGCGGCAGTGGAGGGAGGCCTGCGTTGCCCTGCAGGCGATCCTCACGAGGCTGATCCCTCCAGTCCCCCTCGCGAGACAGGTCCCGCCAGCGGTCCTCGCGAGGTTGGTCGCACCACCCTTGGCGCGGGCCGCGATCTTCCCAGCGTCCTGGGTTTCTTCCTCCTCCTCGGCCGTAGCCCCAGTCAGCGCGGTCAGGGCGACGGCCGATCCTTCCTTCTCGCACGACGCGGAGTTCTTGACATTCGTTGGTGTTGTGGGTGTGGAGGTCGTGGTACACACAGTACCGGCTGCCCCTGGAGGATTCGGGCAGATCCTTGCCCCGCTTGGTGTCCGGTTCTGCTGCGAGTACGGCAGCCCCCTTGCGCTTCACGTCCTTGGCCTTGGGCTTATTCTCTTCTGGGTCTGCGGCGGGCAGCTCGAGGAGGGAGAGACGTCCCTCCTCAGCCCTGGCGCACTTGGTCGCCAAGTTGAACAGCTCCAGGGAGGTGCAGAGGTCTTCATGCATCGCCAGCTCCTCCTTCATCTTGACGTCACGCACGCCATCGGAGAAGGCCGAGATGATGGCTTCCTCAGACACCTTGGGGATCTTGAGGTGCACACTGTTGAAGCGCTGGATGTACTTTTGCAGGGTTTCCCCAGGTTTCTGCTTGATGCGGCGCATGTCGCTCATGGCGGGCGGCCGATCGCGAGTCCCTTGGAAGTTGGCGATGAAGCGGGTGCGCATCTGGTCCCAGGAGGAGATCATGCCTGGAGCCAGATTCAGGAACCAGGTGCGAGCTCCTTCCTTCAGCGCCATGGGGAACCAGTTCGCCATGACCTTTTCATCCCCGCTGGCAGCTTTGATGCCCAGCTCGTAGAGCTGGAGGAACTCTGCGGGATCAGTCGTGCCGTCGTAGCGAGGAGGCAGGTCTGGCTTGAACTTGCCGGGCCACGCGACGCTACACAGCTCGGTGGTGTAGGCGCGGCAGCCTGCGGTGGCCACGGGAGGCTTCGGTTGAGGGAGAGCTTGGCCTTGCGGGTCCCCTTGCGCTGCAGCTGGGAGCAGCACGGGGTCTTGACGTGCCGGAGCTGGAGCAGGGTCGTGGCGAGCCGGAGCAGGAAGCGCTCGGGCAGCCTCTTGCGGTCGAGGGACTTCTTGGCAGCTCTGTTCTTGCTGGGCTGGCGCCTGACGGAGTGGGTTCCGCCCCGGGGGCCATGCGCCTTGGAGCCATGGCGTCTTCTTGGAGAGGAGGCGGTTGGTACGCCCCCGGAGCTTCATTGCCCGCGCGGGGCGGGGTGCAGCGCAGCGGAGCAGACGGTGCCGGAGAGCCCCCTGCGGCGCGGACGAGCTCGGCGACGCGGTCGAGCCACTCTTCGTAGACGTCATCGACGGGACGGTAGCGCAGGAGCTCATTTGCCGCGATGAGCGCAGCTCGAGCCTCCAAGGGCGCGCGGAGCGCGTGGGACAAAGAGCCAGCTGGCGTGAGCGACGGAGTAGCGGTGCGGCCGTCTCGCCACACGGACGGGTGCTGAGACAATGCTTGTTGTTCGTTCCCCGCCGGGCCGGTAGCGGCGTTGACGGCGAGCGATGGGGAACAACAAGGACGCCCACCGACGGGAGCCGTCTGGGCGACGCGGGAGGCGATGGCGGCCCGGCGCTCGGCGCGGGCCCGACGGGCATCGGACATGGACGCGACGGTCGGCGGAGAACGAAGCGGTGGAAGACAAATTCCGGCGCACCCCTACCTGGCGTGCCAAATGTCGGATTTCGGGTTCCGGCAGACCCTTAAGGTTCGAACTCTGGGGTGCGCGCGGAGATGATGCCCTCTACCTCTCCGTCTCGCAAGGATCTAAACTACAGAAAGAACAGCACAGGCGACACAGGGTTTATACTGGTTCGGGCCACCGATGTGGTGTAATACCCTACTCCAGTGTGGTGTGTGGATTGCCTCTTGGGCTGATGATGATGATGAACAATACAAGGGAGAACGGCCTCGCGAGGGCCTGTTCTTGGCTAGGACGATGAACTGCTAGGAGGAGTTCAGCCGCCCTTCTCTCTCTCTTTCTCTACTTGTACTCTGCTTGCTCGGACTCTAGGTTCTGCTGGCCTGATGGCCCGATGCTAACTGGCTAGACTCCTCGATCCCTAGATGCCTCTACCCTGTGTCGGATCACGGGTTCCGGCAGACCCTTAAGGTTCGAACTCTGGGGTGCGCGCGGAGATCGTGCCCTCTACCTCTCCGTCTCATAAGGATCTAACTACAAGAAGAACAACACAAGAGACACAGGGTTTATACTAGTTCGGGCCACCATTGTGGTGTAATACCCTACTCTAGTTTGTGGCGGGTGGATTGCCTCTTGGGCTGATGAGGAAGAACAGTACAAGGAAGAACGACCTCGCGAGGGTCTGTTCTTGGCTAGGGGATGAACTGCTAGGGGGAGTTCAATCGCCCTTCTTACTCTCTGGTGTGTTGCTACGTTCTAGCTGGTTTCTCGATGCTCTAGATACTGAATCAGATGCCTCTACCCTGGGGGTGGCTAGTCCTATTTATAGGCAAAGGCCCTAAGCCTCTTCCCAAATATTGAGCGGGAAGGGCGCCAACAATTGGCCAATTCGAAGGGGAACATCTGGTACACTTATCCTGACTAAAGTTGGTCTTCGCCTGCCAAAGGCTCTGTGCTGACGCTGTCCTGGGCTCCATGGTGACCTCCTTCCCACCGTTGGACTGGTCTTGGTCTCGTTGCACCGAAATGGGTGCCTTTGCTTGATCCTCTCGCCTGCGCTTGCCCCCTTTGCACCAAAGAGGAAAGGGAGACGCTGCGCGGGCTGGCGCCCGCCTGGCACCCTTGGTCGTCATGGCTTGCGTCATGGGCACCTCGTGAGGTACCCGCCTTGATCTCTCCGCCTCCTCGCGAGCCAGCCTAAGGAGGTCGTGCTTGAGGAAGCGCCATGTCATCCGCCTCGCGAGGCTTGGCCCCTCACGAGGGTCTTGAGCCTTCTGTTGATGAAGATGGGCCACGCTGGGCCCCCATTCGAGCCACGCTGCTGGCCGCAGGCAGGCAAGTCTGGGGACCCCCGTTCCCAGAACGCCGACAGTAGCCCCCGGGCCCAAGGCGCGCATGGACTTGGCCGTGCCGAGAGGTGAAAGGGCAAGGGCGAAGCACCGCGGGCCCTAATAGCCTGCGGCCTTGGGTGCCGCGTGGCGGTTGATTGGACGTGGGCGTTTTTGCGACTGCGCAGGATACTAAAGGTGTTGCATCTGCTCGGGCTCCGCTCTTCTCCTTCTTCATCCGCCGCTCAGATCCCCTTTCTTGCGCCTCTCCTCCCTTCCTCCAAGCTTCCAGATCTGCTCCACCTGCTCGACCCAGGTAGCCATGGCGCATCGCCGGGCCCCGGCCGAAGCTTGGTTCTCGCCTGCTTTGGACTCGCCCAACGTGTCAGAGGCGAGCCTCGCCCTGCTGCACCGGATGGCGGCGGCGCAGGGCATTGACGGGGCACAGATGTTCAAGGTCGGCTCCGATGCCCCTGAAGGCCAAGGGAGCACCTTCTATCCTTTCTTCGTGAGCTCCATTACAGCGGGCCTGGTGCGTCCTTTCTCTGAGTTCTTCCTTTCTGTCCTCCATCATTACAACTTGCAAGCTTTGCACCTCCACCCCAACTCCGTCCTTCTCCTGGCGATCTTCGCCTACTACTGCGAGGCTCACGTGGGGGTGTAGCCTTCGGTGGCCTTGCTGCGCCATTACTTCTATCTCCGGACCTCCAAAGGTTCCCCTTCTGCGTGCGCGGGCTTCGTCGCGTGCGGCAGCTCCATGGCCATTTCGAATCCGGGGAAGAGGATCGAGGGCTTCCGGAGCAAGTGGGTATTGGTTGACGTCGGGCGCGTCCACCCTCGGTTGGCCCTCCCTACGGAGCCGCCCGTGAGCTCGGGATACTAGTGTCGGGCGGAGCTCACGGATCCCCGCGCGAAGTCGATGTTGGCGAAGATGGACGCTGACTTGAAGCCGGCCAACATGGCAACGGCGAAGCTGACCGGGGCGTTGTTGCTGAGGGAGTTCCTGGAGCACCAACTGGCTCCGCCTCGGCAATACTCTCCCCCAATGTGGAGGCCTCACCCGAGCCCCGCAGCCGTGGGCGAAGAGGACGTGACTGCGGTTCTCCAATCCCTGGTCAGGGGCGAGGTAGCAAGGCTGGAGGGCGCGCCTTCGCCCCTGTTCCTCCGTGACGATTGGGAGCAAGTGGTGAAGTCCGTGCCTGTTTTCAACGGGGGCGGGCTCGTGCCCGTGGTGGCTCCCGAGGAGCTGGTGGATGTGTCTTCCGGCGACTCCAGCGGAGGAGCGGGCGAGGAGGAGCGGGAGGGAGGTCCCGACTCCGAGGCGACTGACGGAGAGTCTAGGGCTCCCCCGCTCCAGCGCAAGCCCCGCGCTCTCCGCCTTTCGCTGAGCGATGATGATGATGATGATGACGTGCTGGGCAGCGGGAGCTCACCCCCGGTCCCGAAGAAGGGCAGGACCGGGTTGATTCCCCGCGGGTCCGCCCTGACTCCGGGGCGAACCGCTGACGTGCCTTCTGCTTCCGAGGTCGACCCCTCCAGCCGGCTCTCCGGCTTCAAGTTTGGCAGGAGACCGCTGGAGCTTTCTGGCGACGACCTGTAAGTGCTTGATCCTTGATCCCTGGTTTCTTGTTCCGCCGACGAGGCTTGACGATTACTTCTCCTGAGCAGGCTGGCGCCCGCAGCGAAGAAGCTGAAGGGAGCTCCTGAGGCCCCAGCTGCGGCGACACCTCCGCCTGCAGGAGAGGGCGACCGTGACGCATGGGCTTCTCCTGCCCACTCGTCCTTGCGGGGCTTGGCCGAGCTGGCCGGGGCGTCAGCCCCCATGGCTCAAGTGACCTCCGAGGTCCCCTTGTCCGGAGCTGCTGCTACGGCAGGGGAGGCGCAGCGGACTCCACCTCCGGACGCTGTGGCCTCGCCGCCGCTATCTTCTCCTCCCGTTCCACTTGCCGCTGCTTCCACGACCCCTCCTGCTGCCTCGGAGCGTACTGATGCTTCTCCGCCTTCTTCTTCCATCTTGGAGCGGGCTGTTGCTGGACTGGACCGGCTGCGGCAGGATCTTCTAGGCGCCGACCCTCGCCTGGTGGCCGGGCGCCTGGAGCTGGCCTCGGGGTGGATTCGCTCCGACGCCTCGATTCAGGCAGCGCTGGTTCAGGACTCAACGGCCTGTGACAGGGAGAGGGAGGCCACCCTCGAGGCGAAGGCTGCCCGTGACGCGGCCCTGGGAGAGGTGGTCGGCATCCGCGGCCGCTGCAAGGAGCTGGAGGACGAGTTGCAAGGCCTGCGGGATCAGCTTGCAGAGGAGACCCGCCTTCGCCAAGAGCAGGAGAAGGGGGTGAAGGCTCGCGAGGCGGCGCTCGAGGACGGGGAGGCGAAGCTCAAGAAGCGCCGCAAGCACCTAGGCGCGTTGAAGAAGGAGCTGGAGATGACGAAGGCCGAGCTGGACGCCAAGGCCCGGGTCCTTGCCGAGGATTGTGTGGCCTTCGCGGACATGGAGAAGGATGCTCGCGCTTCACTGAAGACGCTTTACGAGAGTGGCCTGGATAGCCCGCTGGCTGGTGACGGGGACGGCCCTGCCAAACTGCTTCCCTTCTTGGTGAAGGCTCTTGGAGATGTCGCCCTTGGACTCGCCCCCACGGCTGAGGCCGAGGCGCGAGTCCTGTCTTCTGCCGCGCTGACGCGGGTCTTCTCCCATGTCTACCTTCGCGATCCCAGTGCCGACCTCGACAGCCTGCTGGAGCCGGTGAGCGGCGAGGGCGCTGCTGCCGCTGTCGAGGCCGTGAAGGGGCGCGCAGAGGCGCTGCTAGGGAAGTTCCTGGCCTTCAGCACCAAGCCGAAGCGAGGCGCTGCCGGCCCCACTACTCCACAAGGCGAAGCCACTCCACGCGACTCAGCTGCCGACAAGTGACTCCGCTATCATTCCTGTTCTTCTTTCGATTCCTGCACATGCACGACGCCTCGGGGAGGCATTTAAATTTGCGTTTGGTACCAAGGCAACAGTATGAGTTGTAATATTTACTTTTAAGTTCCTTGAATTTTTATGTTCCCCTTCCCTACTTGCTTATGTTCTACGCCGGCAGAGCCCGGCCCCGCGCATGCCTCACCCAGCATCAGCCCTGACCGGAAACCAGGACGGGACCAAAGGAATGAGGGGCCACGTGACAAGTTAGGCTCCTGAGTCGCGACGCTCAGGAGTCCCCCTTGGCGCACGAACAACAAGTAGGGAAGCGCGATGTAGGTGCGTTTCCCGTTCTACGTCTGCAGAGCCTGACCCCGCGCGTACCTCACCCAGCATAGCCTTTCGGAACTAAGGAGTGAGAAGCTACGGAGCCAGTTAGGCTCCTGAGTTGCGATGCTCAGGAGTCCTCCTTGACGCGCAAACAGCATGAGATGGAATGTAGGCGGGGCTACCGTTCTACGTCTGCAGAGCCCGACCCCGCGCGTACCTCACCCAGCATAGCCTTTCGGAACTAAGGAGTGAGGGGCTACGGAGCCAGTTAGGCTCCTGAGTCGCGATGCTCAGGAGTCCCCCTTGACGCGCAAACGGACTTCGTACCTTGGCTCCGCTCGGGGAGAGACGCGCGATGAAACTAGGCCCGAGGGGCCTGGCTGGGGCGTACGGCTGAGCGTGACCCAGTCGTAGCCCCCGTGCCCAGCCCCCTCGCGCGGCGCTCCCGGGGGGAGGCGTTGCGATGAGGCCGGCCTCTGAGCTCGGGGCTCCCTGAGGTTAACGCGGCCCGGAGGCCACCCTCAGTTGTTTATCACCAGTGCGGAGCATAGCGCTTCCGTATGTGTACGGGCATAGCCGCTCCTTGGCAGTGTCGTCAGCCAGCGCGGAGCATGGTGCTTCCACTGGTACGTGGGAGGTGGCTCCCCTCCGGGAGGAGCCCCCGGGGCGTGTACAGCCCCGCCCTGACACGTGGCTGGCACGGTAGAGCTAGGTGAGGTGTATCTGGGCACCCGTGAGCCAGCGCGGGACTCACGAGGCCCTACCTCTAGGCGGGTTGCGCCTGGCACTGGGCTGTATCTTGAGATGTGTTCCTGCAAAATCTGGTTAGATGCCGGCACTCTACGTCCTCGGGTCCCGGCCCTCGAGCTTGTCTCAGCCGTCGCTGGTATGCCAGGTCGCGATGCCGTGGACAAGGCCAGAGGGTGAGGGCTGGAGAGCCAGTAAGAGCCATGAGTCGTGATGCTCAGGCACCCCCCCTTTAACGTGCAAGTGGTCGACATGAAGAAGAAAAGGTGCCACGGATGGCATCAAGTAATCAAGCATGATGGGCGGATGCATAATTGGAAATAAACGCGGAAGGGATACATGCCGCTGGGCCTAGCCCGAGTGGCCTGGGGATGATGCAACCCGAGGGGCGCCCCCAGCAAAGCAAGCTAGCGACTGAAAAGATAAAAAGGGATACATGCCACAGGGACGGACCCACGCGGCCTGGGAATGACGCAACCCTGGGAGGGCGCTCCCAGCTGGGAATGAAACTTGAAAGGTGTCACCTGAAGATGTCGTCGGTGCAGTGGCGTTGGTGCAGCAGACTCGGTGGGCTGTAGAAGCCGATCCTCACGAGCCCCCAGGCCCAGGGGCCTCGGGAGGCTTCGGAGGCACTGGTGGCTCCTCACGAGCAGCCTCCATCTCCGTCATGGCTATGGAACGCCGGTCTTCTTGCGCCTCCAAGACGCTCCTCGTGAGGCGCTGGTATGCCGCAGCCACGCTCGGCAGGCCATAAGGCATGCGAACATAGTTGTGGGGTGGTCCTCCGCAGCGCCCCACTTGTGAGGGCCAGAGGCGCTCCGCCGTGGTGATCAAATTGAGCCCCGGTACGTCGATGCAGACGCGCAACCCACCATCCTCGCCTGGATGGGGAGCCACAGCTGGTGGGCGACGGCAACCTCTTATGATCCTTGACTCCTGTAGTTCTTGAATGGCCTTGCTAACAAACTCCTGCTGGTCTGACTTTCCTTCCCTGGCTTCCTTTCGAGGGAAACATGCTTCGAAACACGCCTCCACGTGGTGCCCAAGTGCCTCCCTCGTGACCTTGGCGAGGTCGGTGGCCCTCCATGTGAGAGCCCCCGAGCCCTGCCTGAGGAGGGCGTCGGGCGCGCTTTCCTATGCGATTGAAGTAGGATCCCCCTGGGCAGACGCGGGTCCTGAAGGGCCTGCCTCCTGAGGGGCTGAGCCTGACGTCGTCTTCTTCTTCTTGGGGGCGGTCTCAAGAAGCCTCCTGCTTCCGCGATCTGGGTCTTCTAGTGACGCGGCCTGAAAGGCTCGCTCCAGGGAACACGCTGCATCCTTCTCTTCACAGGGCACCGTGATGATGCCGCCGCTTCCTGGCATCTTGAGGACGTTGTAGCCGTGGTGAGTCACGGCCATGAACTTGGCCAGCGCCGGGTACCCGAGGATGGCGTTGTACGGCAGGCGGATGTGGGCGACGTCAAAGTCAATGAGCTCGGTGTGGTAGTTGTTGCGGGCCCCAAAGGTGACTGGGAGGCGGACCTGCCCGATCGGGACCATGGAATCGTCAGTGACTCCGGAGAAGGGCTTGGTTGGCTGAAGCTGGTCATAGGGCACTTGGAGGCTGTTGAACGTTTCCACGGACAAGACATTGAGCCCTGCCCCTCGTCGATGAGGGTCCTGGTGACCAGAACGTTGCTGATGACTGGGGAACAAAGCATTGGGAGGACTTCGGCTGTGGCCGCGCACTTGAGCTGGTCTGCTGAGCTGAACGTGACGGTGCAGGCCGACCACCTGAGGGGACGCGTCGCTTCGAGCTTGGGGAGAACTGCATTCACTTCGCGAGCAAACTGCTTGAAGATACGCTGAGAGGCTGGGGCTTGAGCTCCGCCCAGGATGCAGGTGATGGCGCGAGGCTCCTGGAAGCCCCCAGCCCCCTCGTTTTGGTGGCGGTCTTCATTCCTTCTTGGCTGAGGCGGCAACGGCGGCAGGCCTGGGTTGCCATGGGGGCGATCCTCACGAGGCTGATCCCTCCAGTCCCCCTCGCGAGGCAGGTCACGCCAGCGGTCCTCGCGAGGTTGGTCACGCCAGCCTTGACGTGGGCCACGATCTTCCCAGCGTCCCGAGTTCCTTCCTCCTCCTCGGCCGTAGCCCCGGTCAGCACGGTCAGGGTGTCGGCCGACTCTTCCTTCTCGCACGGTGCGGAGTTCTTGGCATTGATTGCTGTTGTGGGTGTGGAGGTCGTGGTACACACAGTACCGGTTGCCCCTGGAGGATTCGGGCAGATCCTTGCCCCGCTTGGTGTCCGGCTCTGCTGCGAGCACGGCAGCCCCCTTGCGCTTCACGTCCTTGGCCTTGGGCTTCTTCTCTTCTGGGTCTGCGGCAGGCAGCTAGAGGAGGGAGAGGCGTCCCTCCTCAGCCCTGGCGCACTTGGTCGCCAGGTTGAACAGCTCCAGGGAGGTGCAGAGATCTTCATGCATCGCCAACTCCTCCTTCATCTTGACGTCGCGCACGCCATCGGAGAAGGCCGAAATGATGGCTTCCTCGGACACCCTGGGGATCTTGAGGCGCGCACTGTTGAAGCGCTGGATGTACTTTTGCAGGGTCTCCCCAGGTTGCTGCTTGATGAGGCGCATGTCGCTCACGGCGGGAGGCCGGTCGCGGGTACCTTGGAAGTTGGGGATGAAGCGAGTACGCATCTAGTCCCAGGAGGAGATCGTGCCTGGAGCCAGGTTCAGGAGCCAAGTGCAAGCACCTTCCTTCAGCGCCATGGGGAACCAGTTCGCCATGACCTTTTCGTCCCCGCTGGCAGCTTCGATTCCCAGCTCGTAGAGCTGGAGGAACTCTGTGGGATCAGTCGTGCCATCGTAGCGAGGAGGCAGGTCCGGCTTGAACTTGCCGGGCCATGCGACTCCGTGCAGCTCGGCGGTGTAGGCGCGGCAGCCAGTGGTGGCCGTGGGAGGTTTTGGTTGAGGGAGAGCTTGGCCTTGCGGGTCCCCTTGCACTGCAGCTAGGAGCAGCGTGGGGTCTTGACGTGCCGGAGCTGGAGCGGGGTCTCGGCGAGCCGGGGCTGGGAGCGCCCGGGTGGCCTCTTGCGGTCGCGGGACTTCTTGGAAGCTCCGCTCTTGCTGGACCGGCGCATGACGGGGCGGGTTCCACCCAGGAGCTGCGCGCCTTGGGGCCATGGCATCTTCTTGGAAAGGAGGCGGCTGGAATGCCCCCGGGGCTTCATTGCCCACGCGGGGCGGAGTGCGGCGCAGCGGTGCGGAAGGCGCGGGAGAGCCCCCTGCGGCGCGGACGAGCTCGGCGACGCGGTCGAGCCACTCCTCATAGACGTCGTCGACGGGGCGGTAGCGCAGGAGCTCATTCTCCGCGATGAGCGCAGCTCGAGCCTCCAAGGGTGCGCGAAGCGCATGCGAGAAAGAACCGGCCGGGGTGAGCGACGGAGTGGCGGTGCGGCCATCTCGCCGCACAGACGGGTGCTGAGAGGATGCTTGCTGCTCGTTCCCCGCCGGGCCGGTTTCGGCGTTGATGGCGGGCGACGGGGAACGACGAGGACGCCCATCGACGGGGGCCGTCTGGACGACGCGGGAAGCGATGGCGGCCCGGGCTCGACGCGGGCCCGACGAGCGTCAGACATGGATGCGACGGTCGGAGGAGAGCGGAGCGGTGGAAGACAGATTCCGGCACACCCCTACCTGGCGCGCCAAATGTCGGATCACGGGTTCCGACAGACCCTTAAGGTTCGAACTCTGGGGCTGCGCGGAGATCGTGCCCTCTACCTCTCCGTCTCGTAAGGATCTAACTACAAGAAGAACAACACAAGAGACACAGGGTTTATACTAGTTCGGGCCACCATTGTGGTGTAATACCCTACTCTAGTTTGTGGCGGGTGGATTGCCTCTTGGGCTGATGAGGAAGAACAGTACAAGGAAGAACGACCTCGCGAGGGTCTGTTCTTGGCTAGGGGATGAACTGCTAGGGGGAGTTCGATCGCCCTTCTTACTCTCTGGTGTGTTGCTACGTTCTAGCTGGTTTCTCGATGCTCTAGATACTGAATCAGATGCCTCTACCCTGGGGGTGGCTAGTCCTATTTATAGGCAAAGGCCCTGAGCCTCTTCCCAAATATTGAGCGGGAAGGGCGCCAACAATTGGCCAATTCGAAGGGGAACATCTGGTACACTTATCCTGACTAAAGTTGGTCTTCGCCTGCCAAAGGCTCTGTGGTGACGCCGTCCTGGGCTCCATGGTGACCTCCTTCCCACCGTTGGACTTGTCTTGGTCTTGTTGCACTGAAATGGGTGCCTTGGCTTGATCCTCTCGCCTGTGCTTGCCCCCTTTGCACCAAAGAGGAAAGGGAGACGCTACGCGGGCTGGCGCCCGCCTGGCACCCTTGGTCGTCATGGCTTGCGTCATGGGCACCTCGTGAGGTACCCGCCTTGATCTCTCCGCCTCCTCGCGAGCCAGCCTAAGGAGGCCGTGCTTGAGGAAGCGCCATGTCGTCCGCCTCACGAGGGTCTTGAGCCTTGTGTTAATGAAGATGGGCCACGCTGGGCCCCCATTCGAGCCACGCCGCTGGCCGCAGGCAGGCAAGTCTGGGGACCTCCGTTCCCAGAATGCCGACACCCTGGGGGTGGCTAGTCCTATTTATAGGCAAAGGCCCTGGGCCTCTTCCCAAATATTGAGCGGGAAGGGCGCCAACAATTGGCCAATTTGAAGGGGAACATCTGGTACACTTATCCTGACCAAAGTTGGTCCTCGCCTGCCAAAGGCCCTATGGTGACGCCGTTCTGGGCTCCACGATGAGCTCATTCCCACCGTTGGACTGGTCTTGGTCTCGTTGCACCGAAATGGGTGCCTTTGCTTGATACTCTCGCCCGCGCTTGCCCCCTTTGCACCAAAGAGGAAAGGGAGGGCACTACGCGGTCTGGCGCCCGCCTGGCACCCTTGGTCGTCATGGCTTGCGTCATGGGCACCTCGCGAGGTACCCTGCCTTGATCTCTCCGCCTCCTCATGAGCCAGCCTAAGGAGGCGCTGTGTCGTCCACCCTGCGAGGCTTGGCCCCTCGCGAGGGTCTTGAGTCTTGTGTTGATGAAGATGGGCCATGTTGGGCCCCCATTTGCGCCACGCCGCAGGCCGCAGGCAGGCAAGTCTGGTGACCCCCGTTCCCAAAACACCGACAAGGTGTGTCCACCATGTATAAATCATATGATGAGGTGGTTTTCCAGTGCCCTGTGGGCAGTGGTTCCTGTTCGTCTCCTGCATCGTCGTCCATACCGTCGATGTCTTCGGAGTCGAAGTCGAGCATGTCCGTCAAATCATCGACTGTGGCTACTAAGTGGGTGGTGGGTGGGCAGCGAATTTCTTCGTCATCCGTATCCCAATCCTGCTGGACATAGTTCGGCAAGGATTCTCCTGACAAGGAGAGAGACCTTAATGAGTTCAGTATGTCGCCGAAGGGTGAGTGCTGAAAGATATCAGCGGAGGTGAATTCCATGATTGGCGCCCAGTCGGATTCGATAGGCACGGGCGCAGGCGGTTCGGAGTCCGTGGCCGAGGAAGAATCTGGCAGTTTGGCGTCGTGGCTCTCGTGAAGGGTATGGTTGATACTCGGCTCGATCGCCGCTGAGAATGCGGCCTCCGTGGCGGGGTCTATCCACCCGTCCATGGATGACACAATTGGCTCCGAATTGAGGGTCGGAGCGATTGCCAGTGCGGTCTCCTGAACACTGTCCGAAGGTAGAGCTAAATCATGCTCATCGTGACCGTGCGGCGCACTCGGTAGGGGCTCGAATCCGTCGAAGATCAAGTCTCCGTGGATGTCGGTCGTGTAGTTTAAGCTTCCAAACCTAACCTGGTGGCCAGGGGCGTAATTCTCAATCTGCTCCAGATGGCCAAGCGAGTTGGCCACAGTGCGAAGCCGCCGAATACAAAGATCTGTCCGGGAGAAAATTCTCACCCTGGACTGCATCGCTATCGATGATCGAAGGGACCATCAAGCCTAACGATGACGACACAGAGGAACTCTAAATGAAAGCACCAATGTCAGTGTCAAAATCGGCGGATCTCGGGTAGGGGGTCCCGAACTATGCGTCTAGGCGGATGGTAACAGGAGATGGGGGACACGATGTTTTTACCCAGGTTCTGGCCCTCTCGATGGAGGTAAAACCCTACTCCTGCTTGATTGATCTTGATGATATGAGTATTACAAGATTTGATCTACCACAAGATCGAAGAGGCTAAACCCTAGAAGCTAGCCTATGGTATGATTGTTGTTCTTGGTCCTACGGACTAAACCCTTCGGTTTATATAGACACTGGAGGGGGCTAGGGTTACACAGAGTCGGTTACAAGGAAGGAGATCTACATATCCGTATTGCCAAGCTTGCCTTCCACGCCAAGGAGAGTCCCATCCGGACACGGGACGAAGTCTTCAATCTTGTATCTTCATAGTCCAACAGTCCGGCCAAAGGATATAGTCTAGCTGTCCGGATACCCCCTAATCTAGGACTCCCTCACACCCCCTGCGCGCATCAATGAAAATTCAACTTCAACTTAAATCCAAATCCAGAAGGCAAGGCTATAGAAAAGGGATCCAAAGCAAATGGTCGCGTCCGGCACCTAGTCTAGTCTTCTTGTCTTCGAGTATTCTCACCAGCGCGGAGCTAAGTGCTGCCACTAGGACGTGGGAGGGAGCCCCCGAGGCCCGGGGGCGGAACTCCTGAGACTCCGGGGCGTGTACAGCCCCACTCGTTATTACGTGAGAGTGTCACGGCGGAGATCTTGAAAGGCGTGAGCCTTACTTCATATCGCCACATGAGGGCCCCACCTTGCGCCTCCCTTGGCCACCGTTGGGGGCGACCAGAAACCAGGACGACACCAAAGGGGCAAAGGGGACGCTAGCGGCACCCTCGGCGACCACGGGTCCTCTGCCGGGGGTAGGATCTGGAGCACCTCCCCGAAAAAGGGCCTACCTCCGGGGGACGCCTTGCTCCGCGCGGCGATGGGGTGGGCCTTCGTCCCGGCTTCGTTCCTGCAATCCCCAGCGTACCCCTCTTGGCGGGAGGGAGGCCGACGAGTTGGGACCGCTGTCTGCTGCCGCGACCTGACCCTCCTGTGCACCATGGTTAGCGTAAGCCTGCTCCTTAGGAATTAGTGGTACCCTGTAGTCGTTGTCGCCGGCGCGGTTGGTGAGGCTTCCGGATGGCTCCTGAAAGGTGCCGGCTTCTAGCGCCTCCTCCTCCCAGCCCGGCTCGAGGAACGAGCCAGGGTCATCTTCCAGCATGTACTCCTGGTCCACCATGCGGGGCACGTAGGCCTCCGAGGCCACCGCCTCGAAGACCTCGTCGTAGTGCCCTACGCTCCAGGTCGCCCGTCCTAGCGTGTCGCCTCGAGGATGGTAGGGTTGCATCTCGCCCGGACCGTAGGTGGCGGTGCTCGTGCCCGCGCCTAGCAGAGGTGGCGCGGGCGCGAGCGTGTATACAGCGCTCTGTTGGTTGCACCAGTGTCGATGAAGCCTGGTGGTGCGCCTGTGGGCACACGGGCGCAGCGTGGTCCGCCATGCGACCCGGCCGCAGCTTGTGGCATGAGCGGAGTACAGAAGGGTGGCGCTCCTGAAGCCGCAGCGTCCAAGAGCTCGGCGACGCGCTCTAGCAAAGCATCCCGACCGCTCTCCATTAACCGGCATCGCAGCAGCTCTCGAGCCACTATGAGCGCGGCCCTCATGTTCGCCTGCTCCCGCCGGGTGTGCGGCATCGTGGCAGCAGCGTGGCTTGAGGCCCTCGCGACCGCTCGCAAATGTCATGGGGTAAGAGAAGAGGGTGAGTGACCATGCCGCCCGGGCCCCGTGGTGTTTGGCATTGCGCGTGCCGCCTGAGGCGTGAGGTTGAGGTCTTCTTGGGCAGACGGCGCCGGCCAGGCCGCCTAGCGGTCGGTATTGGCTCCTGAGTCACCGGACATCGGAGCCGCGGAGCGCCGAAGGACCAACGAGCGGATCAGCTGGTGGAAGAAGAGCTCCGACACACCCCTACCTGGCGCGCCAAATGCCGGATCACGGGTTCCGGCAAAACCCTCAAGGTTCGAACACTGGGGTGCGCACGAAGATCTCCCCTACCGATCCACATCCTAGCTTCGCTAAGATCTCAAGGGCTAACTCGACGAACTCACAACACAAAGGACACAAGATTTATACTGGTTCGGGCCACCGTTGTGGTGTAATACCCTACTCCAGTGTGGTGGTGGATTGCCTCTTGTGTTGAGGATGAACAGTACAAGGGGAAGAACAGCCTCCTGAGGCGAGGTGTTCATGTGCTTAGTGGGTGTGAGGATGAATTGAGTGAGTTCGAGACTAGTTCAGTTGGGTGAGGATCTGATGCCTCCTGCTGTGGTGGCTAGTCCTATTTATAGAGGCCATGGTCCTCTTCCCAAATATTGAGCGGGAAGGGAGCCAACAACGGCCAATTTGAAAGGGGACAGCTAGTACAGCTTATCCTGACAAAAGCAGTCTTCGCCCGCAAAAGGCTCTGGTAGTGACGCCGCCTTGGGCTCCATGGTGACCTCTGTCTTGCCTTCCTGCTGGTCTTGGTCTCATCGCACTGATATGGAAACCTTTGCTTGACGCCTCGGTACTCCACGCCTGCGCTTGCCTCCTTAGCACCAAAGACGAAACAAGGACACTATGCGCGCTGGCGCCCGCCTGGTCTCGGTCGTCATGGCACACGTCACGAGAACCTCGTGAGGTTTGCCTTGCCTTGATCTGTCTGCCCCACGCGAGACAACCTGGTGAGACCACTCCCAAAGGGGTCTTGTATCGTCCGCCTTGCGAGGCTTGGCCCCTCGCGAGGGTCTTGAATGTTTGTTGGTGAAGATGGGCCGTACGGGCCCGCTCGCGGAGCCACGCCGTGGGCCGCAGGCAGGCAAGTCTGGGACCCCCGTTCCCAGAACGGCGACACATATCACATAAGCCATGATAGCAATGATCTCCTATTTTAACAGAAATAATAGGCATGCCTACAACAGGTCTATGTTTCTTTTTAGTATCAGGTCTAGCAATTCTAGCAGCTTCATCACAGAAGTAAATAACATGCCCATCAATATTATCGGCCAAGAGATCTTTAACCATAGCAATACTAGGTTCAACTTTAATTTGCTCAGGGGGTGTAGGTGTTCTAGTATTACTCTTACGAACTACAGCTGAAGCTTTAGCATGATCCTTTATTCTAACAGGAAAAGGTGGTTTCTCAATATAAGCAGTAGGAACAACAGGATCAACATTATAAGTGATAGTCTTTTCTTCAACTTTAATAGGTGCAACTACTTTTACTTCAATGGGAGGATTATATTTAAACCACTTCTCCTTAGGGACATAACACGAGTAGCAAAGGATTCGCAGAAAGAAGCTACTATCTCAGAGTCAAGTCCATATTTACCGCTAAATTCACAGAAAACATCGTTATCCATAAAAGATTTAACACAGTCAAACTTAGGTGTTATACCTGACTCCTTACCTTCGTCGAGATCCCAATCTTCAGAGTTGCGTTTAATTATTTCAAATAAATCCCATTTGAATTCAATAGTCTTCATCATAAAAGAACCAGTACAAGAAGTATCGAGCATGGAGCGATTATTGAGAGAAAGCCGAGCATAAAAAAATTGAGTAATAATTTCTCTTGAGAGCTCATGATTGGGGCATGAATATAACATTGACTTAAGCCTCCCCCAAGCTTGAGCGATGCTTTCTCCTTCACGAGGCCAAAAATTATATATATAATTACGATCACGATGAACAAGATGCATAGGATAAAACTTATGATGAAATTCCAATTTCAATCGGTTGTAGTTCCATGATCCCATATCATCACATAGCCGAAACCATGGCAATGCATTTCGCTACAAAGATAAAGGGAAGACCTTCTTCTTGATAACATCTTCGGGCATACCTGCAAGCTTAAATAATCCACAAACTTCATCCACACAGATTAGGTGCAAATCGGGATGTAATGTTCCATCACCTGTGAAAGGATTAGCTAGCAGTTTCTCTATCATACCCGAAGGAATTTCAAAGTAAACATTTTCAGTAGGTTCAGTAGGTTGAGGAGCAACTATTTGCTCTATTGGTCAGGGTGAAGATACCCGGAACAAGCCCCTCAAAGGATTACTCTCCATAGTAACAAGTCACAGTAAATTTCAGCACACTATGTAAATTTTTCCTTACCAAATTCCACTTACCAGAGGTGCTTCACTCCCCGGCAACAGCGCCAAAAAAGAGTCTTGATGACCCACAAGTGTAGGGGATCTATCTTAGTCCTTTCCATAAGTAAGAGTGTCGAACCCAACGCGGAGCAAAAGGAAATGACAAGCGGTTTTCACTAAGGTATTCTCTGCAAGCACTGAAATTATCGGTAACAGATAGTTTTGTGATAAGGTAATTTGTAATGGGTAACAAGTAATGAAAGTAAATAAGGTGCAGAAAGATGGCCCAATCCTTTTTTTAGCAAAGGGCAAGCCTGGACAAACTCTTATATAGAGAAAAGCGCTCCCGAGGACACATGGGAATTATCGTCAAGCTAGTCTTCATCACGCTCACATGATTCGTGTTCGTTACTTTGATAATTTGATATGAGGGTGGACCGGTGCTTAGGTACTGCCCTTCCTTGGACAAGCATCCCACTTATGATTAACCCCTATTGCAAGCATCCGCAACTACAAAAGAAGTATTAAGGTAAACCTAACCATAGCATGAAACATATGGATCCAAATCAGCCCCTTACGAAGCAACGCATAAACTATGGTTTAAGCTTCTGTCACTCTAGCAACCCATCATCTACTTATAACTTCCCAATGCCTTCCTCTAGGCCCAAACAATGGTGAAGTGTCATGTAGTCGACGTTCACATAACACCACTAGAGGAGAGACAACATACATCTCATCAAAATATCGAATGAATACCAAATTCACATGACTACTTATAGCAAAACTTCTCCCATGTCCTCAGGAACAAACGTAACTACTCACAAATCATATTCATGTTCATAATCAGAGGGGTATTAATATGCATAAAGGATCTGAACATATGCTCTTCCACCAAATAAACCAACTAGCATCAACTACAAGGAGTAATCAACACTACTAGCAACCCACAGGTACCAACCAGAGGTTTTGGGACAAAGATTGGATACAAGAGGGTTTTAGAGGAGATGGTGTTGGTGAAGATGTTGATGGAGATTGACCCCCTCCCACTGATAGGATCGATGGTGATGACGATGGTGATGATTTCCCCCTCCCGGAGGGATGTTTCCCCGGCAAAACAGCTCCGCCTGAGCCCTAGATTGGTTCTGCCTCGTGGCGGCAGTGTTTTGTCCTGAAAGCCTCCTTCTGATTTTTTCCAGGGTGAAAGACTTCATACAGCAGAAGATGGGCACCGGAGGCCTGCCAGGGGGCCCACGAGGCAGGGGGCGCGCCCAGGGGGGTAGGGCACGCCCCCCACCCTCGTGGCCAGGGTGTGGGCCCCCTCTGGTTGATTCTTTCTCCAGTATTTTTTATATATTCCAAAACATGCCTCCGTGAAGTTTCAGGACTTTTGGAGTTGTGCAGAATAGGTCTCTAATATTTGTTCTTTTTCTAGCCCAGAATTCCAACTGTCGGCATTCTCCCTCTTTATGTAACCCTTGTAAAATAAGAGATAATAGGTATAAGTATTGTGACATAATGTGTAATAACAGCCCATAATGCAATAAATATCGATATAAAAGCATGATGCAAAATGGACGTATCAGGGGGCCATAAACTCATTGGAGTAGTGTCTGGGTCTTCCGCAATTGTAGCAATTACGCTCACGACTCAAAGATCATTTGTCATTGTAGGACCTTGACTTGGAACTTCTTTCCTTGCTTCTACTCTTGTAGAACTTGTTGAAGTTCTTCACCATTAGGCTCAATTATTCATTGAAGGTGTGTTTCTCACTTGATGATGTAGGAGCATCACATGAGGCTTTGTAAGCACCACTTGACTTGTTGTGAAGCTCTTCCTTAACCTTGAGTGACATCTCATGAGCAACAATTCTTCCAATGACTTTTGTTGGCTTGAGATCTTTGTAGTTGGGCATCATTTGGATCAACATGCACACGGTATCATATTTTCCATCCAAGGCTCTTCGGATCTTCTTGATCATGAATCTATCGGTCATCTCTTCACTTCCTAAGCCGGCAATCTCATTTGCGATGAGAGCAAGCGTAGAGTACATTCCAGTGACACCTTCACCATCCTTCATTTTGAACTTGTCAAGTTGACTTTGAAGCACATCCAATTTGGATTCCTTGACGGGGTCGGTACCCTCGTGCATATCAATCAAAGTATCCCAAATTTCCTTTACATTCTCAAGACGGCTGATTTTGTTGAATTCTTCGAGGCACAATCCGTTGAAGAGGGTATCGCAAGCTCGCATTGTATTGCAGCATCTTCAAATCTTCTGTGGTTGCTTCACGGTTTGGTTCTCTCCCATCAAAGAATTCACCTTGCAAGCCAATACACACAATAGCCCAAACGGTGGGGTTATGTCCAAGAATATGCATTTCCATCTTATGCTTCCAACTAGCAAATTTTGTACCATCAAAGTAAGGACCTCTTGATACGTCCAATTTGCATCATGCTTTTATATCGATATTTATTGCATTATGGGCTGTTATTTCACGTTATGTCACAATACTTATGGCTATTCTCTCTTATTTTACAAGGTTTACATAATGAGGGAGAATGCCGGCAGCTGGAATTCTGGGCTGGAAAAGGAGCAAATATTAGAGACCTATTATGCACAACTCCAAAAGTCCTGAAACTCCACGAAAGCCATTTTTGGAAATAATAAAAAATATCCAGCGGAAGAAGTTCACCAGAGGGGGCCCACCTGTCCACGAGGGTGGGGGGCGCGCCCTACCCCCCAAGGCGCGCCCCCTACCTCGTGGGCCCCCTGTTGGCTCTCTGATGGCCATATTCTGCTATATGAGGTCTTTCGTCGAGGAAAAAATGAGAAGCAACCTTTCGGGACGAAACTCCGCCGCCACGAGGCGGAACCTTGGCGGAACCAATCTAGGGCTTCGGCAGAGCTGTTCTGCCAGGGACACTTCCCTCCGGGAGGGGGAAATCATCGCCATCATCATCACCAACGCTCCTCTAATCGGGAGAGGGCAATCTCCATCAACATCTTCACCAGCACCGTCTCATCTCAAAACCCTAGTTCATCTCTTGTATCCAATTCTTGTCTCCAAGTCCGGGATTGGTACTAGTAGGTTGCTAGTAGTGTTGATTACTCCTTGTAGTTGATGCTAGTTGGTTTATTTGGTGGAAGATCATATGTTCAGATCCTATATGCATATTAATAGCCCTCTGATTATGAACATGAATATGCTTTGTGAGTAGTTACGTTTGTTCCTGAGGAAATGGGAGAAGTCTTGCTATTAGTAGTCATGTGAATTTGGTATTCGTTCGCTATTTTGATGAGATGTATGTTGTCTAGCCTCTAGTGGTGTTATGTGAACGTCGACTACATAACACTTCACCATTATTTGGGCATAGAGGAAGGCATTGGGAATTAATAAGTAGATGATGGGTTGCTAGAGTGACGGAAGCTTAAACCCTAGTTTATGCGTTGCTTCGTAAGCGGCTGATTTGGATCCGTATGTTTCATGCTATGGTTAGGTTTACCTTAATACTTTTGTTGTAGTTGCGGATGCTTGCAATAGAGGTTAATCATAAGTGGGATGCATGTTCAAGTAAGAACAACACCCAAGCACCGGTCCACCCACATATCAAATTATCAAAGTACCGAACGCGAATCATATGAACGTGATGAAAACTAGCTTGACAATATTCCCATGTGTCCTCGGGAGCGTTTTTCCTTATATAAGAGTTTGTCCAGGCTTGTCATTTGCTACAAAAAGGATTGGGCCACCTTGCTGCACTATTTTTACTTTTGTTACTTGTTGCTCGTTACAATTTATCTTATCACAAAACTCTGTGTTATCACTTATTACAGTACTTGCAGAGAATACCTTGCTGAAACCGCTTATCATTTCCTTCTGCTCCTCGTTGGGTTCAACACTATTACTTATCGAAAGGACTACAATATATCCCCTATACTTGTGGGTCATCAAGACTATTTTCTGGCGCCATTGTCGGGGAGTGAAGCACCTTTGGTAGGTGGAATCTGGTAAGGAAAAATTTATATAGTGTGCTGAAATTTGTTGTCACTTGTTACTATGGAAAGTAATCCTCTGAGGGGCTTGTTCGGGGTATCTTCACCCTGACCAACAGAGCAAAGAATTGCACCTCAACCTACTGAACCTATTGAAAATGAAATTATTCCCTTTGAAGTTCCTTCGGGTATGTTTGAAAAACTGCTTGATAATCCTTTTACAGGAGAAGGAACAAAGCATCCTGATGAACATCTACTCTATGTGGATGAAGTTTGTGGATTATTTAAGCTTGCAGGTATACCCGATGATGTTGTTAAGAAGAAGGTCTTCCCTTTATCTTTGAAGGGAGATGCATCGACATGGTATAGGCTATGTGATGATACGGGATCATGGAACTATAAATGAATGAAGTTGGAATTTCATCAAAAATATTATCCTATGCATCTTGTTCATCGTGATCGCAATTATATATATAATTTTTGGCCTCGCAAAGGAGAAAGCATCGCTCAAGCTTGGGGGAGGCTTAAATCAATGTTATATTCATGCCCCAATCATGATCTCTCAAGAGAAATAATTCTTCAAAAAATTTATGCTCGGCTTTCTGAAAACAATCGCATCATGCTCGATACTTCTTGTGTTGGCTCTTTTATGATGAAGACTATTGAATTCAGATGGAATTTATTGGATAGAATTAAACGCAACTCTAAAGATTGGTATATCGACGAAGGTAAGGAGTCAGGTATGACACCTAAGTTTGATTGTGTTAAATCTTTTATGGATACCGATGTTTTTCGTAAATTTATTACTAAATATGGACTTGACTCTGAGATAGTAGCTTCATTCTGTGAATCTTTTGCTACTTATGTTGATCTCCCCAAGGAGAAGTGGTTTAAATATCATCCTCCCATATAAGTAAAAGTAGTTGTACCTATTAAAGTTGAAGAAAAGACTGTCACTTATAATGATCCTATTGTCCCTACTTCTTATGTTGAGAAACCACCTTTCCCTGTTAGGATAAAGGATCATGCTAAAGCTTCAACTGTGGTTCGTAAAAGCAATATTAGAAATTATACACCTCCTGAGCAAGTTAAAGTTGAACCTAATATTGCTATTGTTAAAGATCTCTTGTCTGATAATATTGATGGGCATGTTATTCAATTCTACGGTGAAACTGCTAGGATTGCTAAACCTTGTGTTAAAGATAAACACAGACCTGTGGTAGGCGTGCCTGTTATTTCTGTTAAAATAGGAGATCATTGTTATCATGGTTTATGTGATATGGGTGCTAGCGCTAGTGTTATACCTATTGCCTTATACGAAGAAGTTAAGCATGAAATTGCACCTGCTGAGTTAGAAGATATTGATGTCACAATTAAGCTTGCTAATAGAGATACTATATCAGCAATGGGAATTGTTAGAGATGTTGAAGTCTTGTGTGGGAAAACTAAATATCCTGCTGATTTTATTGTTCTTGGTTCCCCACAAGATAGCTTTTGTCCCATTATTTTTGGTAGACCCTTCTTGAACACCGTTAATGCTAAGATAGACTGCGAAAAGAATGTTGTTACTATTGGTTTGGATGATATGATTCATGAGTTTAATTTCTCTAAATTTAGTAGACAACACCGTGAAGAAGAATTACCTAGTAAGGATGAAATTATTGGTCTTGCTTCTATTGCCATACCTCCTAGTGATCCTTTAGAACAATATTTGCTAGACCATGAAAATGATATGTTTATGAATGAAAGAAGGGAAATAGATGAAGTATTCTTTAAACAGGAACCTATTCTGAAACACAATTTGCCTGTTGACATCTTAGGGGATCCTCCTCCACCCAAGGGTGATCCCGTGTTTGAGCTTAAACCGTTGCCTGATAATCCTATATATGCTTATCTTGATGAAAAGAAGATATATCCTGTTATTATTAGTGCTAACCTTTCAGAGCATGAAGAAGAAAGATTATTGAAAACTCTGAAAAAGCACCGTGCTGCTATTGGATATACTCTTGATGATCTTAAGGGCATTAGTCCCACTCTATGTCAACATAAAATAAATTTGGAAGAAGATGCCAAACCAGTTCGTGATCATCAACGAAGGCTTAATCCTAATATGAAAGAAGTGGTAAGAAAAGAGATACTAAAGCTTCTGGAGGCAGGTATAATTTATCCCATTGCTGATAGCCAGTGGGTAAGCCCTGTCCATTGTGTCCCTAAGAAGGGAGGTGTTACTGTTGTTCCTAATGATAAAGATGAATTGATCCCGCAAAGAATTATTACAGGTTATAGGATGGTAATTGATTTACGTAAATTAAATAAGACTACTAAGAAAGATCATTACCCCTTACCTTTTATCGATCAAATGCTAGAAAAATTATGCAAACATACACACTATTGCTTTCTAGATGGTTATTTTGGTTTCTCTCAAATACCTGTGTCAGCTAAAGATCAATCAAAGACCACTTTTACTTACCCTTTTGGTACTTTTTCTTATAGACGTATGCCTTTTGGTTTATGTAATGCACCTGCTACCTTTGAAAGATGCTTGATGGCTATATTCTCTGACTTTTGTGAAAAGATTTGTGAGGTTTTTATGGACGACTTTTCCGTCTATGGATCCTCTTTTGATGATTGCTTGAGCAATCTTGTTCGAGTTTTGCAGAGATGTGAAGAAACTAATCTTGTCTTGAATTGGGAAAAGTGCCACTTTATGGTTAATGAAGGTATTGTCTTGGGGCATAAAGTTTCTGAAAGAGGTATTGAAGTTGATAAGGCGAAGGTTGATGCTATTGAAAAGATGTCATGTCCCAAGGACTTCAAAGGTATAAGAAGTTTCCTTGGTCACGCCGGATTTTATAGGAGGTTCATTAAGGACTTCTCAAAAATTTCTCGGCCGCTAACTAATTTATTACAAAAAGATATACCATTTGTCTTTGATGATGATTATGTAGAAGCATTTGAAATACTTAAGAAAGCATTGATCTCTGCACCTATAGTTCAGCCACCTGATTGGAATTTATGCTTTGAAATTATGTGTGATGCTAGTGATTATGCTGTAGGTGCTGTTCTAGGGCAAAGAGTTGATAAGAAATTAAATGTTATCCATTATGCTAGTAAAACTTTAGACAATGCTCAAACAAATTATGCTACTACTGAAAAAGAATTCTTAGCAGTTGTATTTGCTTGTGATAAGTTCAGACCTTATATTCTTGATTCTAAAGTAACTATTCACACTGATCATGCTGCTATTAAATACCTGATGTAAAAGAAAGATGCTAAACCTAGACTTATTAGATGGGTTCTCTTGCTACAAGAATTTGATTTGCATATTGTTGATAGAAAGGGAGCTGAGAACCCCGTTGCAAACAAATTGTCTAGGTTAGAAAATGTTCTTGATGACCCACTACCTATTGATGATAGCTTTCCTGATGAATAATTAAATGCTATAAGTACCTCTCGTAGTACTCCATGGTATGCTGATTATGCTAATTATATTGTTGCCAAATTCATACCGCCTAGTTTCACATACCAGCAAAAGAAAAAGTTTTTCTATGATTTGAGACATTACTTTTGGGATGACCCACATCTTTATAAAGAAGGAGTAGATGGTGTTATTAGACATTGTGTACCTGAGCATGAACAAGAACAGATCCTACGCAAGTGCCACTTCGAAGCTTATGGAGGACACCACGCGGGAGATAGAACTGCACATAAGGTATTGCAATCCGGTTTTTATTGGCCCTCTCTCTTCAAGGATGCCCGTAAGTTTGTCTTATCTTGTGATGAATGTCAAAGAATTGGTAATATTAGTAGACGTCAAGAAATGCCTATGAATTATTCACTCGTTATTGAACCATTTGATGTTTGGGGCTTTGATTATATGGGACCTTTTCCTGCCTCTAATGGTTATACACATATTGTAGTTGTTGTTGATTACGTTACTAAGTGGGTAGAAGCTATTCCAACTAGTAGTGCTGATCATAACACTTCTATTAAAATGCTTAAGGAAGTTATTTTTTCGAGGTTGGAGTCCCTAGATATTTAGTGACTGATGGTGGTTCACATTTTATTCATGGTGCTTTCCGTAAAATGCTTGCTAAGTATGATGTTAATCATAGAATTGCATCTCCTTATCACCCGCAGTCTAGTGGTCAAGTAGAATTGAGTAATAGAGAGCTCAAATTAATTTTGCAAAAGACTGTCAATAGGTCTAGAAAGAATTGGTCCAAGAAACTTGATGATGCATTATGGGCCTATAGAACTGCATATAAAAATCCTATGGGTATGTCTCCGTATAAAATGGTTTATGGAAAAGCATGTCACTTACCTCTCGAACTAGAACATAAGGCATACTGGGCTATTAAAGAGCTCAACTATGATTTCAAACTTGCCGGTGAGAAGAGGTTATTTGATATTAGCTCACTCGATGAATGGAGAACCCAAGCTTATCAAAATGCCAAGTTTTTTAAAGAAAAGGTTAAAAGATGGCATGACAAAAGGATACAAAAGCGTGAGTTTAATGTAGGTGATTATGTATTGCTATACAACTCTCGTTTAAAATTTTTTGCAGGAAAACTTCTCTCTAAATGGGAAGGCCCTTACGTTATCGAGGAGGTCTATTGTTCCGGTGCTATAAAAATCAACAACTTCGAAGGCACAAATTCGAAGGTGATGAACGGTCAAAGAATTAAACATTATATCTCAAGTAATCCCATAAATGTTGAAACCAATGTTATTGAAACCGTAACCCCGGAGGAATACATAAGGGACACTTTCCAGAATGTTTCAGACTCCGAAAAGGAATAGGTATGTGGTACGGTAAGTAAACCGACTCCAAAACATTTTTAAGGCAATATTTATCTGTTCTGGAATATTTAGAAAAATAGAAAAATAAGAAGCAGTTCGGGAAGGACACGAGGGTGGAGGGCGCGCCCTACCCCCTTGGGCGCGCCCCCTACCTCGTGGGCACCTCGTGTGCCTTCCGGACTCTGTTTTCTTGTATGATACGTATTTTGGTCGGTAAAAATTCATTATATATTCTCCCAAAGGTTTTGACTCCTGTATCACGCGAATATTCCATGTTTTTGTTTCGAGTTGTTGCTGCTGCAGATTAGAGCAAGATGTCTTCTCAAGAGTCAGTCGGGGAGAGCCGGATGTCTCATCCAGCATCGGAACCAAGGGCAAACAGCGATGCTGACCACTTTGGGCCAGCAACGGAGGAAGAGATGGAGGCTGACTTGATGAGGGTAGATTCCATGGAGGATCAAGAAGTCACTTCTCGCTTTCGAGCTGGGTTCACGATGAGGGAACTACAGAGCTCAGCTATTCCAAACTCGGTTATCCCTTCCAATGTTAGATTTCTTTCTTATGAAAATATGAGAAGGAGTGTCACTTGTTCTCCTGCAGCTATGAAACACCCTTGGGTGCAAGGAGCTTTAGCCATTACAGGAAATCTTAGTAAGGAAATAATGGACCTCAAGCAGCAAGTCAACAAGCTCGAGGAGGAGAATCATATCCTGAGAGGAATCATCGCCAAGAATATTACACCAACAACAAAGGAGACATAATCACATGGGTATGGGCACTCTCCTTCGCAACTGCCAAGCTTGGGGGAGGTGCCCCGGTATCGTATCACAATCACACTCCTATATTTACCGTTTTTCTTAGTTCGATCCTATTAGTAGTATCGTGATCTAGTAGAATAAAGTTTATGGCATGATCTAGTCTTGAGTTTTGCTTTATGATCTCTCTATGTAATCAAGTCCATGAGCTATATATAATAAAGATTAGTGTTGAGTCAAGGGCTTGATTATTTTGCTATGTCTTGAGTGAATAAAAAGAAAAGAAGAAAAAGAACAAAAAAACAAAGAGTTCATATTGATCTTATTGAGAGTAATGACTTCACATAGAAAGAGTACGATGATTAAAAGTTGTTGGGAGTTGGCAGACATAGCTTTGGTCATCGTTGCAATTAATAGGAAGTAATAAGGAAAGATAGGTTTCACATATAAATATATTATCATTGACATCCTTTATGATTGGGAGCACTCATTAAAATATGACATGCTAAAGAGTTGATGTTGGACAAGGAAGACAACGTAATGGGTTATGCTTTCTTATGTTTGAGATTAAGTATGTTGTCATGGATCATCCAACATGTTGAGCTTGCCTTTCCCCCTCATGCTAGCCAAATTCTCAGCACCAAGTAGAGATACTACTTGTGCTTCCAAATATCCTGAAACCCAGTTTTACCATGAGAGTCCACCATATCTACCTATGGATTGAGTAAGATCCTTCAAGTAAGTTGTCATCGGTGCAAAGGAATAAAAATTGCTCTCTAAATATGTATGATTGATTGGTGTGGGAGAAATAAGCTTTATACGATCTTGTGATGTGGAAGAAATAAAAGCGACGGACTACATAATAAAGTGTCATATCACCAGGGGCAATATAAAGTGACGTTCTTTCGCATTAAGATTTTGTGCATCCAACCCTGAAAGCGCATGGCAACCTCTGCTTCCCTCTGCGAAGGGCCTATCTTTTATTATTATCGTCTACCTTATGCAAGAGTCATGGTGATCTTCACCTTTCCTTTTTACATTTTATCCTTTGGCAAGCACAGTATGTTGGAAAGATCCTGATAAATATATCTAATTGGATGTAGGGGAGCATGAGTTATTATTGTTGACATTACCCTTGAGGTAAAAGGTTGGGAGGCGAAACTATAAGCCCCTATCTTTCTCTGTGTCCGATTAAAACTCCGTAACCACAAGTATTGCATGAGTGTTAGCAATTATGAAAGACTAAATGATAGTTGAATATGTGGACTTGCTATTAAGCTCTGACATAGACTCTTTCTGATGTTATGATAAATTGCAATTGCTTCAATGACTGAGATTATAGTTTCTTGGTTCTCAATAAAGCTAATGATTCATACTTTTGCATTGTGAATAGATTATTACTTGAGCATAAGAAATCATATGACAATATCTATATATGTAGCTGTTATGAGAATAATCATGATGCCTTCATGTCCGTATTTTATTTTTATCGACACCTCTACCTCTAAACATGGGGACATATTTATCGTTATCGGCTTTCGCTTGAGGACAAGCGAGGTCTAAGCTTGGGGGAGTTGATATGTCCATTTTGCATCATGCTTTTATATCGATATTTATTGCATTATGGGCTGTTATTTCATGTTATGTCACAATACTTATGGCTATTCTCTCTTATTTTACAAGGTTTACATAAGGAGGGAGAATGCCGGCAGCTGGAATTCTAGGCTGGAAAAGGAGCAAATATTAGAGATCTATTCTGCACAACTCCAAAAGTCCTGAAACTACACGAAAGTCATTTTTGGAAATAATAAAAAATATCCAGCGGAAGAAGTTCACCAGAGGGGGGCTCACCTGTCCACGAGGGTGGGGGCGCGCCCTACCCCCCAGGGCGCGCCCCCCTACCTCGTGGGCCCCCTGTTGGCTCTCCAATGGCCATCTTCTGCTATATGAGGTCTTTCGTCGAGGCAAAAATGAGAAGCAACCTTTCGGGACGAAACTCCGCCGCCACGAGGCGGAACCTTGGCGGAACCAATCTAGGGCTCCGGTAGAGCTGTTCTGCCGGGGACACTTCCCTCCGGGAGGGGGAAATCATCGCCATCGTCATCACCAACACTCCTCTCATCGGGAGAGGGCAATCTCCATCAACATCTTCACCAGCACCGTCTCATCTCAAAACCCTAGTTCATCTCTTGTATCCAATTCTTGTCTCCAAGTCCGGGATTGGTACTAGTAGGTTGCTAGTAGTGTTGATTACTCCTTGTAGTTGATGCTAGTTGGTTTATTTGGTGGAAGATCATATGTTCCGATCCTAGATGCATATTAGTACCCCTCTGATTATGAACATGAATATGCTTTGTGAGTAGTTACATTTGTTCCTGAGGGCATGGGGGAAGTCTTGCTATTAGTAGTCATATGAATTTGGTATTCGTTCGATATTTTGATGAGATGTATGTTGTCTAGCCTCTAGTGGTGTTATGTGAACGTCGACTACATAACACTTCACCATTATTTGGGCCTAGAGGAAGGCATTGGGAATTAATAAGTAGATGATGAGTTGCTAGAGTGACAGAAGCTTAAACCCTAGTTTATGCGTTGCTTCGTAAGGGGCTGATTTGGATCCATATGTTTCATGCTATGGTTAGGTTTACCTTAATACTTTTGTTGTAGTTGCGGATGCTTGCAATAGAGGTTAATCATAAGTGGGATGCTTGTTCAAGTAAGAACAGCACCCAAGCACCGGTCCACCCACATATCAAATTATCAAAGTACCGAACGCGAATCATATGAACGTGATGAAAACTAGCTTGATGATATTCCCATGTGTCCTCGGGAGCGCTTTTCCTTATATAACAGTTTGTCCAGGCTTGTCCTTTGCTACAAAAAGGATTGGCCACCTTGCTGCACTATTTTTACTTTTATTACTTGTTGCTCGTTACAATTTATCTTATCACAAAACTATCTGTTATCACTTATTTCAGTACTTGCAGAGAATACCTTGCTGAAAACTGCTTATCATTTCCTTCTGCTCCTTGTTGGGTTCGACACTCTTACTTATCGAAAGGACTATGATAGATCCCCTATACTTGTGGGTCATCACCTCTACGGTGGTAATTTCCCTCGCTAGACGACATACTCTCCTAGCTTGTGAAACTAAGGCTATGATCACCAAAAGTTATGGAAATCAAGGCAAATGGAGACCAAAGCTATGATACTACTTGTAGGATCAAAAGTATGTCTAGAGGGGGGTGATTAGACTACTTGACCAAATAAAAATCTAGCATTTTCCCCATTTTATGTCTTGGCAGATTTTAGCAACTTAGCACAAGTCAAGCAATCAACCTACACATGCAAGTCTAAGAGTAAGCAGCGGAATGTAAAACATTTGCATATGAAGGTAAAGGGAGGAGTTTGGAGGGAGCAAACGCAATGTATACGCGGAGATTTTTTCCGTGGTTCCGATAGGTGGTGCTATCGTACATCCACGTTGATGGAGACTTCAACCCACGATGGGTAACGGCTGGGCGAGTCCACCGAGGGCTCCACCCATGAAGGGTCCATGAAGAAGCTACCTTGTCTATCCCACCATGGCCATTGCCCACGTAGTGTTGGAAATATGCCCTAGAGGCAATAATAAAAGGATTATTATATTTCCTTGTTCATGATAATCGTCTATTGTTCATGCTATAATTGTATTGTCCGGAAATCATAATACATGTGTGAATACATAGACCACAATGTGTCCCTAGTAAGCCTCTAGTTGACTAGCTCGTTGATCAATAGATAGTCATGGTTTCCTGACTATGGACATGGGGATGTCATTGATAACGGGATCACATCATTAGGAGAATGATGTGATGGACAAGACCCAAACCTAAGCATAGCACAAAGATCATATAGTTCGTTTGCTAGAGCTTTTCTGAATGTCAAGTATCATTCCTTAGACCATGAGATTATGCAACTCCCGGATGCCGTAGGAGTGCTTTGGGTGTATCAAACGTCACAACGTAACTGGGTGACTATAAAGGTGCACTACAGGTATCTCCAAAAGTGTTTGTTGGGTTGGCATGAATCGAGACTGGGATTTGTCACTCCGTATGACGGAGAGGTATCTCTGGGCCCACTCGGTAAGACATCATCATAATGAGCTCAATGTGATCAAGGTGTTGTTCACGGGATGATGTGTTACGGGAACGAGTAAAGAGACTTGCCGGTAACGAGATTGAACAAGGTATCGGTATACCGACGATCGAATCTCGGGCAAGTATCGTACCGATAGACGAAGGGAATTGAGTACGGGATTGATTAAGTCCTCGACATCGTGGTTCATCCGATGAGATCATCGAGGAGCATGTGGGATCCAACATGGGTATACAGATCCCGTTGTTGGTTATTGACCGGAGATCGTCTCGGTCATGTCTGCATGTCTCCCGAACCCGTAGGGTCTACACACTTAAGGTTCGGTGACGCTAGGGTTGTAAAGATATTAGTATGCTGCAAACCGAAGGTTGTTCGGAGTCCCAGATGAGATCTCGGACGTCACGAGAGGTTCCGGAATGGTCCGGAGGTAAAGAATTATATATAGGAAGTGTCGTTTCGGCCGTCAGGAAGGATTCGGGGGTCACCGGTATTGTACCGGGACCACCGCATGGGTCCCAGGGGTCCACCGGGTGGGGACACCCATCCCGGAGGGCCCCGTGGGCTGAAGTGGGGAGGGAACCAGCCCATAGTGGGCTGGTGCGCCCCCCCATGGGCCTCCCTCCTGCGCCTAGGGTTGGAAACCCTAGGGCAGGGGGCGCCCCACTTGCCTTGGGGGGCAAGGCTCCCCCCCTGGCCGCCGCCCCCCCTTGGAGATGCATCTCTAGGGCCGGCGCCCCCCCTAGGGGGCCTATATAAAGGGGGGAGGGAGGGCAGCCGCACCCTGCAGCCTTGGCGCCTCCCTCTCCCCTGTTACACCTCTCCCTCTCTCCGTAGACGCTTGGCGAAGCCCTGCTGGAATTCTGCTGCATCCACCACCATGCCGTCGTGTGCTGGATCTTCATCAACCTCTCCTTCCCCCTTGCTGGATCAAGAAGGAGGAGACATCATCCCGACCGTACGTGTGTTGAATGCGGAGGTGTCGTCCGTTCGGCGCTGGTCATCGGTGATTTGGATCACGACGAGTACGACTCCATCATCCACGTTCTTCTTGAACGCTTCCGTTGTGATCTACTAGTGGTATGTAGATGCTCTCATATCCCCTCGTTGCTAGAATACTCCATGGATAGATCTTGGTGATGCGTAGAAAAATTTTAATTTCTGCTACGATCCCCAACAGTGGCATCATGAGCTAGGTCTATGCACAGTTTCTATGCACGAGTAGAACACAAAGTAGTTGTGGGCGTCGAATTGTCAATTCTTCTTGCTGTTACTAGTCCTATCTTGGTTCAGCGGTATTGTGGGATGAAGCGGCCCGGACCAACCTTACACATACGCTTGCGTGAGACCGGTTCCACCGACTGACATGCACTAGTTTCATAAGGTGGCTGGCGGGTGTCTGTCTCTCCCACTTTAGTTGGATCGGATTCGATGAACAGGGTCCTTATGAAGGGTAAATGGAGATTGACAATTCACGTTGTGGTTTTAACGTAGGTAAGAAGCGTTCTTGCTAGCGACCTATAACAGCCACGTAAAAACTTGCAACAACAATTAGAGGACGTCTAACTTGTTTTTGCAGCAAGTGCTTTGTGATGTGATATGGCCAGAAGTTGTGATGAATCATGTATGTGATGTATGAGATGATCTTGTTATTGTAATAGGAATCACGACTTGCATGTCGATGAGTATGACAACCGGCAGGAGCCATAGGAGTTGTCTTTATTTATTTATGACCTGCGTGTCAACTTAAATTGTCATGTAATTACTTTACTTTATTGCTAAAGCGTTAGCCATAGTAGTAGAAGTAATAGTTAATGTGACAACTTCATGAAGACACGATGATGGAGATCATGGTGTCATGCTAGTGACGATGATGAACATGGCGCCCCGAAGATGGAGATCAAAGGAGCGAAATAATGTTGGCCATATCATGTCACTATTTGATTGCATGTGATGTTTATCATGTTTTTACATCTTATTTGCTTAGAACGATGGTAGCATAAATAAGATGATCCCTCATTAAAATATCAAAAATGTGTTCTCCCTAACTGTGCACCGTTGCTAAGGTTCGTCGTTCCGAAGCACCACGTGATGATCGGGTGTGATAGGTTCTTACGTTCGCATACAACGGGTGTAAGCCAGATTTACACATGCAATACACTTAGGTGGATTGACGAGCCTAGCATGTACAGACATGGCCTCGGAACACGGAGGACCGAAAGGTCGAACATGATTCGTATAGAAGATACGATCAACATGGAGATGTTCACCGATGATAACTAGTCCGTCTCACGTGATGATCGGACACGGCCTAGTTGACTCGGATCATGTATCACTTAGATGACTAGAGGGATGTCAAATCTGAGTGGGAGTTCATTCATTAATTTGATTAGATGAACTTAATTATCATGAACTTAGTCTAAATCTTTACAATATGTCTTGTAGATCAAATGGCCCACGCTAATGTCACCCTCAACTTCAACGCGTTCCTAGAGAAAACCAAGCTGAAAGATGGTGGCAGCAACTATTCGGACTGGGTCCGGAACCTGAGGATCATCCTCATAGCAGCCAAGAAAGATTATGTCCTAGAAGCACCGCTAGGTGAAGCACCATTCCCAGAAAACCAGGACGTTATGAACGCCCATCAGTCACGTACTGATGACTACTCCCTCGTTCAGTGCGGTATGCTTTACAGCTTAGAACCGGGGCTCCAAAAGCGTTTTGAGCAACACGGAGCATATGAGATGTTCGAGGAGCTGAAATTGATTTTCCAAGCTCATGCCTGGGTCGAGAGATATGATGTCTCCGACAAGTTCTTTAGCTGCAAGATGGAGGAAAATAGCTCTGTCAGTGAACACATACTCAAGATGTCTGGGTTGCACAACCGCTTGACTCAACTGGAAGTTAATCTCCCGGATGAGGCGGTCATTGACAGAATCCTTCAGTCGCTCCCACCTAGCTACAAGAGCTTCGTGATGAACTACAATATGCAGGGGATGGAAAAGACCATTCCCGAGTTGTATTCAATGCTGAAATCTGCAGAGGTGGAGATCAAAAAGGAACATCAAGTGTTGATGGTGAATAAAACCACTAAGTTCAAGAAAGGCAAGGGTAAGAAGAACTTCAAGAAGGACAGCAAGGAGGTTGTCGCGCCTGGTAAATCAGTTGCCAGGAAGAAGTCAAAGAATGGACCCAAACCTGAAACTGAGTGCTTTTATTGTAAGGGAAATGGTCACTGGAAGCAGAATTGCCCCAAGTACTTAGCGGATAAGAAGGCCGGCAACACCAAAGGTATATGTGATATACATGTTATTGATGTGTACCTTACCAGCACTCGTAGTAGCTCCTGGGTATTTGATACCGGTGCGGTTGCTCATATTTGTAACTCAAAGCAGGAGCTGCGGAATAAACAGAGACTGGCGAAGGACGAGGTGACGATGCGCGTCGGGAATGGTTCCAGGGTCGATGTGATCGTCGTCGGCACGCTACCTCTACATTTACCTACGGGATTAGTTTTGAACCTCAATAATTGTTATTTAGTGCCAAGTTTGAGCATGAACATTGTATCTGGATCTCGATTAATTCGAGATGGCTACTCATTTAAATCTGAGAATAATGGTTGTTCTATTTATATGAGTGATATGTTTTATGGTCATGCTCCGATGGTTAATGGTTTATTCTTAATGAATCTCGTACATGATGATACACATATTCATAGTGTGAATACCAAAAGATGTAAAGTTAATAACGATAGTCCCACATACTTGTGGCACTGCCGCCTTGGTCACATTGGTGTCAAGCGCATGAAGAAGCTCCATGCTGATGGACTTTTGGAGTCTCTCGATTATGAATCATTTGACACATGCGAACCATGCCTCATGGTCAAAATGACCAAGACTCCATTCTCAGGGACAATGGAGCGAGCAACCAACTTGTTGGAAATCATACATACAGATGTGTGTGGTCCAATGAGCGTTGAGGCTCGCGGAGGCTATCGTTATGTTCTCACTCTCACTGATGATTTGAGTAGATATGGGTATGTCTACTTAATGAAACACAAGTATGAGACCTTTGAAAAGTTCAAGGAGTTTCAGAGTGAGGTTGATGGAGACTTCAACCCACGATGGGTAACGGCTGGGCGAGTCCACCGAGGGCTCCACCCACGAAGGGTCCATGAAGAAGCTACCTTGTCTATCCCACCATGGCCATTGCCCACGAAGTGTTGGAAATATGCCGTAGATGCAACAATAAAAGGATTATCATATTTCCTTGTTCATGATAATCGTCTATTGTTCATGCTATAATTGTATTGTCCGGAAATCATAATACATGTGTGAATACATAGACCACAATGTGTCCCTAGTAAGCCTCTAGTTGACTAGCTCGTTGATCAATAGATAGTCATGGTTTCCTGACTATGGACATGGGGATGTCATTGATAACGGGATCACATCATTAGGAGAATGATGTGATGGACAAGACCCAAACCTAAGCATAGCACAAAGATCGTATAGTTCGTTTGCTAGAGCTTTTCTGAATGTCAAGTATCATTCCTTAGACCATGAGATTATGCAACTCCCGGATGCCGTAGGAGTGCTTTGGGTGTATCAAACGTCACAACGTAACTGGGTGACTATAAAGGTGCACTACAGGTATCTCCGAAAGTGTTTGTTGGGTTGGCATGAATCGAGACTGGGATTTGTCACTCCGTATGACGGAGAGATATCTCTGGTCCCACTCGGTAAGACATCATCATAATGAGCTCAATGTGATCAAGGTGTTGTTCACGGGATGATGTGTTACGGGAACGAGTAAAGAGACTTGCCGGTAACGAGATTGAACAAGGTATCGGTGAAGGAAATATGCCCTAGAGGCAATAATAAAGTTATTATTTATTTCCTTATATCATGATAAATGTTTATTATTCATGCTAGAATTGTATTAACTGGAAACATAATACATGTGTGAATACATAGACAAACAGAGTGTCACTAGTATGCCTCTACTTGACTAGCTCATTAATCAAAGATGGTTATGTTTCCTAGCCATGAACAAAGAGTTGTTATTTGATTAACGAGATCACATCATTAGTTGAATGATCTGATTGACATGACCCATTCCATTAGCATAGCACCCGATCGTTTAGTATGTTGCTATTGCTTTTATCCATGACTTATACGTGTTCCTTTAACTATGAGATTATGCAACTCCCGTTTACCGTAGGAACACTTTGTGTGCTACCAAACGTCACAACGTAACTGGGTGATTATAAAGGTGCTCTACAGGTGTCTCCGAAGGTACATATTGGGTTGGCATATTTCGAGATTAGGATTTGTCACTCCGATTGTCGGAGAGGTATCTCAGGGCCTTCTCGGTAATGCACATCACATAAAGCCTTGCAAGCATTGCAACCAATGAGTTAGTTGCGAGATGATGTATTACGAAACGAGTAAAGAGACTTGCCAGTAACGAGATTGAACTAGGTATTGGATACCGACGATCGAATCTCGGGCAAGTAACATACCGATGACAAAGGGAACAACGTATGTTGTTATGCGGTCTGACCGATAAAGATCTTCGTAGAATATGTAGGAGCCAATATGGGAATCCAGGTCCCGCTATTGGTTATTGACCGGAGACGTGTCTCGGTCATGTCTACATTGTTCTCGAACCGTAGGGTCCGCACGCTTAACGTTACGATGACAGTTATTATGAGTTTATGCATTTTGATGTACCGAAGGAGTTCGGAGTCCCAGATGTGATCACGGACATGACGAGGAGTCTCGAAATGGTCGAGACGTAAAGAATGATATATTGGAAGCCTATGTTTGGACAACGGATGCATTCCAGGTGAAATCAGGATTTTACCGGAATACCGGGAGGGTTACCGGAACCCCCCGGGGGCATAATGGGCCAACATGGGCCTTGGAGGAGAGGTGAGAGGGCTGCCCTCATGGGCTGCGCGCCTCCCCCCTTCCCCTAGTCCTATTAGGACTAGGAGAGGTGGGCGCCCCCTCTCTCTCTCTCTCTCCCTTGGAGAATCCTAGTCCAACTAGGATTGGGGGGGGGGGGAATCCTACTCCCAGAGGGAGTAGGACTCTCCTGGCGCACCAGGCTTGGCCGGCCAGCCCCTCCCCCTTGGCTCCTTTATATACAGGGGCAGGGGGCACCCCAAAGACACACAAGTTGATCTACGGATCGTTCCTTAGCCGTGTGCGGTGCCCCCTTCCACCAAATTCCACCTCGGTAATATCGTTGCAGTGCTTAGGCGAAGCCCTGCGCCGGTAACACATCAAGATCGTCACCACGCCGTTGTGCTGACGGAACTCTTCCCCGACGCCTTGCTGGATCGGAGCCCGGGGATCGTCATCGAGCTGAACGTGTGCCAAGAACTCGGAGGTGCCGGAGTAACGGTGCTGTGATCGGTTGGATCGCGAGGAGAACGTACGACTACTTCCTCTACTTTGTGTCACACTTCCGCTTCGGTCTACGAGGGTACGTAGACAACACTCTCCCTTCTCGTTGCTATGCATCACCATGATCTTGCGTGTGCGTAGGAAAATTTTTTGAAATTACTACGTTCCCCAACAGTGGCATCCGAGCCTAGGTTTTTATGGTATGATGTTATTTGCACGAGTAGAACACAAGTGAGTTGTGGACGATACAAGTCATACTGCCTACCAGCATGTCATACTTTGGTTCAGCGGTATTGTTGGACGAGACGATCCGGACCAACCTTACGCGTACTCTTACGCGAGACCGGTTCCCTCGACGTGCTTTGCACATAGATGGCTTGCGGAAGACTGTCTCTCCAACTTTAGTTGAACCGAGTGTGGCTACGCCCGGTCCTTGAGAAGGTTAAAACGGAGTCTATTTGACAAACTATCGTTGTGGTTTTGATGCGTAGGTAAGATGAGTTCTTGCTTAAGCCCGTAGCAGCCACGTAAAACTTGCAACAACAAAGTAGAGGACGTCTAACTTGTTTTTGCAGGGCATGTTGTGATGTGATATGGTCAAGACATGATGCTAAATTTTATTGTATGAGATGATCATGTTTTGTAACCGAGTTATCGGCAACTGGCAGGAGCCATATGGTTGTCGCTTTATTGTATGCAATGCAATCGCGATGTAATGTTTTACTTTATTACTAAGCGGTAGTGATAGTCGTGGAAGCATAAGATTGGCGAGACGACAACGATGCTACGATGGAGATCAAGGTGTCGCGCCGGTGACGATGGTGATCATGACGGTGCTGCGGAGATGGAGATCACAAGCACGAGATGATGATGGCCATATCATATCACTTATATTGATTGCATGTGATGTTTATCCTTTTATGCATCTTATCTTGCTTTGATTGACGGTAGCATTATAAGATGATCTCTCACTAAATTATCAAGAAGTGTTCTCCCTGAGTATGCACCATTGCGAAAGTTCTTCGTGCTGAGACACCACATGATGATCGGGTGTGATAGGCTCTACGTTCAAATACAACGGGTGCAAAACAGTTGCACACGCGGAATACTCAGGTTTAACTTGACGAGCCTAGCATATAACAGATATGGCCTCGGAACACGGAGAACGAAAGGTCGAGCGTGAATCATATAGTAGATATGATCAACATAGTGATTTTCACCATTGAAACTACTCCATCTCACGTGATGATCGGACATGGTTTAGTTGATTTGGATCACGTGATCACTTAGAGGATTAGGGGGATATCTATCTAAGTGGGAGTTCTTAAGTAATATGATTAATTGAACTTAAATTTATCATGAACTTAGTACCTGATAGTATCTTGCTTGTCTATGTTGTGTAGATAGATGGCTCGTGCTGTTGTTCCGTTGAATTTTAATGCGTTCCTTGAGAAAGCAAAGTTGAAAGATGATGGTAGCAATTACACGGACTGGGTCCGTAACTTGAGGATTATCCTCATTGTTGCACAGAAGAATTACGTCCTGGAAGCACCGCTAGGTGCCAGGCCTGGTGCAAGAGCTACGCCAGATGTTGTGAACGTCTGGCAAAGCAAAGCTGATGACTACTCTATAGTTCAGTGTGCCATGCTTTACGGCTTAGAACCGGGACTTCAACGACGTTTTGAACACCATGGAGCATATGAGATGTTCCAGGAGTTGAAGTTAATATTTCAAGCAAATGCCCGGATTGAGAGATATGAAGTCTCCAATAAGTTCTATAGCTGTAAAATGGAGGAGAACGGTTCTGTCAGTGAGCATATACTCAGAATGTCTGGGTATAACAATCACTTGATTCAACTGGGAGTTAATCTTCCGGATGATTGCGTCATTGACAGAATTCTCCAATCACTGCCACCAAGCTACAAGAGCTTCGTGATGAACTATAATATGCAAGGGATGACCAAAACTATGCCCGAGCTCTTCGCGATGCTGAAAGCCGCGGAGGTAGAAATCAAAAAGGAGCATCAAGTGTTGATGGTTAACAAAACCACTAGTTTCAAGAAAAAGGGCAAAGGGAAGAAAAAGGGGAACTTCAAAAAGAACAGCAAGCAAGTTGCTAATCAAGAGAAGAAACCCAAGTCTGGACCTAAGCCTGAAACTGAGTGCTTCTATTGCAAGCAGACTGGTCACTGGAAGCGGAACTGCCCCAAGTATTTGGCGGATAAGAAGGATGGCAAGGTTAACAAAGGTATATATGATATACATGTTATTGATGTGTACCTTACTAATTCTCGCAGTAGCACCTGGGTATTTGATACTGGTTATGTTGCTAATATTTGCAACTCAAAACAGGGGCTACGGATTAAGCGAAGATTGGCTAAGGACGAGGTGACGATGCGCGTGGGAAATGGTTCCAAAGTTGATGTGATCGCGGTCGGCACGCTACCTCTACATCTACCTTCGGGATTAATATTAGATCTAAATAATTGTTATTTAGTACCAGCGTTAAGCATGAACATTATATCTGGATCTTGTTTGATGCTAGACGGTTATTCATTTAAATCAGAGAATAATGGTTGTTCTATTTATATGAGTAATATCTTTTATGGTCATGCACCATTAAAGAATGGTTTGTTCTTACTTAATCTCGATAGTAGTGATACACATATTCATAATGTTGAAGCCAAAAGATGCAGAGTTGATAATGATAGTGCAACTTATTTGTGGCACTGCCGTTTAGGTCATATCGGTGTAAAACGCATGAAGAAACTCCATACTGATGGACTTTTGGAGTCACTTGATTATGAATCACTTGGCACTTGCGAACCGTGCCTTATGGGCAAGATGACTAAAACACCGTTCTCCGGTACTATGGAGAGAGCAACAGATTTATTGGAAATCATACATACTGATGTATGTGGTCCAATGAATGTTGAGGCTCGTGGCGGATATCGTTATTTTCTCACCTTCACTGATGATTTAAGCAGATATGGGTATATCTACTTAATGAAACACAAGTCTGAAACATTTGAAAAGTTCAAAGAATTTCAGAGTGAAGTGGAAAATCATCGTAACAAGAAAATAAAGTTTCTACGATCTGATCGTGGAGGAGAATATTTGAGTTACGAGTTTGGCCTACATTTGAAGCAATGCGGAATAGTTTCGCAACTCACGCCACCCGGAACACCACAACGTAATGGTGTGTCCGAACGTCGTAATCGTACTTTACTGGATATGGTGCGATCTATGATGTCTCTTACCGATTTACCGCTATCTTTTTGGGGTTATGCTTTAGAGACGGCCGCATTCACGTTAAATAGGGCACCATCAAAATCCGTTGAGACGACGCCTTATGAACTGTGGTTTGGCAAGAAACCAAAGTTGTCGTTTCTTAAAGTTTGGGGCTGCGATGCTTATGTGCAAAAGCTTCAACCTGATAAGCTCGAACCCAAATCGGAAAAATGTGTCTTCATAGGATACCCAAAGGAGACTATTGGGTATACCTTCTATCACAGATCCGAAGGCAAAATTTTTGTTGCTAAAGTCGAAAACTTTCTAGAGAAGGAGTTTCTCTCGAAAGAAGTGAGTGGGAGGAAAGTAGAACTTGATGAGATAACAGTATCTACTCCCTTATTGAGAAGTAGTACATCACAGAAATCTGTTTCTGTGACACCTACATCAAATAGGGAGGAAGCTAATGATAATGATCATGAAACTTCAGATCAAGTTTCTACTGAAATTCGTAGATCAACCAGAGTAAGATCCGCACCAGAGTGGTACGGTAATCCTATTTTGGAAGTCATGTTACTAGACCATGATGAACCTACGAACTATGAAGAAGCGATGGTGAGCCCAGATTCCGCCAAGTGGCTTGAGGCCATGAAATCTGAGATGGGATCCATGTATGAGAACAAAGTGTGGACTTTGGTTGACTTGCCCGATGATCGGCAAGCAATTGAGAATAAATGGATTTTTAAGAAGAAGACTGACGTTGATGGTAATGTTACTGTCTATAAAGCTCGACTTGTTGCAAAAGGTTTTCGACAAGTTCAAGGGATTGACCACGATGAGACTTTCTCACCCGTAGCGATGCTTAAGTCTGTCCGAATCATGTTAGCAATTGCCGCATTTTATGATTATGAAATTTGGCAAATGGATGTCAAAACTGCATTCCTGAATGGATTTCTGGAAGAAGAGTTGTATATGATGCAACCAGAAGGTTTTGTCGATCCAAAGGGAGCTAACAAAGTGTGCAAGCTCCAGCGATCCATTTATGGACTGGTGCAAGCCTCTCGGAGTTGGAATAAACGCTTTGATAGTGTGATCAAAGCATTTGGTTTTATACAGACTTTTGGAGAAGCCTGTATTTACAAGAAAGTGAGTGGGAGCTCTGTAGCATTTCTGATATTATATGTGGATGACATATTGCTGATCGGAAATAATATAGAATTTCTGGATAGCATAAAGGGATACTTGAATAAGAGTTTTTCAATGAAAGACCTCGGTGAAGCTGCTTACATATTGGGCATTAAGATCTATAGAGATAGATCAAGACGCTTAATAGGACTTTCACAAAGCACATACCTTGACAAAGTTTTGAAAAAGTTCAAAATGGATCAGGCAAAGAAAGGGTTCTTGCCTGTGGCACAAGGTGTGAAGTTGAGTAAGACTCAATGCCCGACCACCGCAGAAGATAGAGAGAAAATGAAAAATGTTCCCTATGCTTCAGCCATAGGCTCTATCATGTATGCAATGCTGTGTACCAGACCTGATGTGTGCCTTGCTGTAAGTATAGCAGGCAGGTACCAAAGTAATCCAGGAGTGGATCACTGGACAGCGGTCAAGAACATCCTTAAGTACTTGAGAAGGACTAAGGATATGTTTCTCATTTATGGAGGTGACAAAGAGCTCGTCGTAAATGGTTACGTCGATGCAAGCTTTGACACTGATCCGGACGATTCTAAATCGCAAACCGGATACGTATTTACATTAAACGGTGGAGCTGTCAGTTGGTGCAGTTCTAAACAAAGCGTCGTGGCGGGATCTACATGTGAAGCTGAGTACATAGCCGCTTAGGAAGCAGCTAATGAAGGAGTCTGGATGAAGGAGTTCATATCCGATCTAGGTGTTGTACCTAGTGTATCGGGTCCAATGAAAATCTTTTGTGACAATACTGGTGCAATGACCTTGGCAAAGGAATCCAGATTTCACAAAAGAACCAAACACATCAAAAGACGCTTCAACTCCATCCGGGATTTGGTCCAGGTGGGAGACATAGAGATATGCAAGATACATACGGATCTGAATGTTGCAGACCCGTTGACTAAGCCTCTTCCACGACCAAAACATGATCAGCACCAAGACTCCATGGGTGTTAGAATCATTACTTTGTAATCTAGATTATTGACTCTAGTGCAAGTGGGAGACTGAAGGAAATATGCCCTAGAGGCAATAATAAAGTTATTATTTATTTCCTTATATCATGATAAATGTTTATTATTCATGCTAGAATTGTATTAACTGGAAACATAATACATGTGTGAATACATAGACAAACAGAGTGTCACTAGTATGCCTCTACTTGACTAGCTCATTAATCAAAGATGGTTATGTTTCCTAGCCATGAACAAAGAGTTGTTATTTGATTAACGAGATCACATCATTAGTTGAATGATCTGATTGACATGACCCATTCCATTAGCATAGCACCCGATCGTTTAGTATGTTGCTATTGCTTTTATCCATGACTTATACATGTTCCTTTAACTATGAGATTATGCAACTCCCGTTTACCGTAGGAACACTTTGTGTGCTACCAAACGTCACAACGTAACTGGGTGATTATAAAGGTGCTCTACAGGTGTCTCCGAAGGTACATATTGGGTTGGCATATTTCGAGATTAGGATTTGTCACTCCGATTGTCGGAGAGGTATCTCAGGGCCTTCTCGGTAATGCACATCACATAAAGCCTTGCAAGCATTGCAACCAATGAGTTAGTTGTGAGATGATGTATTACGGAATGAGTAAAGATTCTTGCCAGTAACGAGATTGAACTAGGTATTGGATACCGACGATCGAATCTCGGGCAAGTAACATACCGATGACAAAGGGAACAACGTATATTGTTATGCGGTCTGACCGATAAAGATCTTCGTAGAATATGTAGGAGCCAATATGGGCATCCAGGTCCCGCTATTGGTTATTGACCGGAGACGTGTCTCGGTCATGTCTACATTGTTCTCGAACCGTAGGGTCCGCACGCTTAACGTTACGATGACAGTTATTATGAGTTTATGCATTTTGATGTACCGAAGGAGTTCGGAGTCCCAGATGTGATCACGGACATGACGAGGAGTCTCGAAATGGTCGAGACGTAAAGAATGATATATTGGAAGCCTATGTTTGGACATCGGATGCATTCCAGGTGAAATCAGGATTTTACCGGAATACCGGGAGGGTTACCGGAACCCCCCGGGGGCATAATGGGCCAACATGGGCCTTGGAGGAGAGGTGAGAGGGCTGCCCTCATGGGCTGCGCGCCTCCCCCCTTCCCCTAGTCCTATTAGGACTAGGAGAGGTGGGCGCCCCCTCTCTCTCTCTCCCCCTTGGAGAATCCTAGTCCAACTAGGATTGGGGGGGGGGAATCCTACTCCCAGAGGGAGTAGGACTCTCCTGGCGCGCCAGGCTTGGCCGGCCAGCCCCTCCCCCTTGGCTCCTTTATATACAGGGGCAGGGGGCACCCCAAAGACACACAAGTTGATCTACGGATCGTTCCTTAGCCGTGTGCGGTGCCCCCTTCCACCAAATTCCACCTCGGTAATATCATTGCAGTGCTTAGGCGAAGCCCTGCGCCGGTAACACATCAAGATCGTCACCATGCCGTCGTGCTGACGGAACTCTTCCCCGACGCTTTGCTGGATCGGAGCCCGGGGATCGTCATCGAGCTGAACGTGTGCCAAGAACTCGGAGGTGCCGGAGTAACGGTGCTGTGATCGGTTGGATCGCGAGGAGAACGTACGACTACTTCCTCTACGCTGTGTCAACGCTTCCGCTTCGGTCTACGAGGGTACGTAGACAACACTCTCCCTTCTCGTTGCTATGCATCACCATGATCTTGCGTGTGCGTAGGAAAAAATTTTGAAATTACTACGTTCCCCAACAATCGGTATACCGACGATCGAATCTCGGGCAAGTATCGTACCAATAGACGAAGGGAATTGAGTACGGGATTGAATAAGTCCTCGACATCGTGGTTCATCCGATGAGATCATCGAGGAGCATGTGGGAGCCAACATGGGTATCCAGATCACGTTGTTGGTTATTCACCGGAGATCGTCTCGGTCATGTCTGCATGTCTCCCAAACCCGTAGGGTCTACACACTTAAGGTTCGGTGACGCTAGGGTTGTAAAGATATTAGTATGCAGCAAACCGAAGGTTGTTCGGAGTCCCGGATGAGATCCCGGAGGTCACGAGAGGTTCCGGAATGGTCCGGAGGTAAAGAATTATATATAGGAAGTGTCGTTTCGGCCGTCGGGAAGGATTCGGGGGTCACCGGTATTGTACCGGGACCACCGCATGGGTCCCAGGGGTCCACCGGGTGGGGCCACCCATCCCGGAGGGCCCCGTGGGCTGAAGTGGGGAGGGAACCAGCCCATAGTGGGCTGGTGCGACCCCCCCCCATGGGCCTTCCCCCTGCGCCTAGGGTTGAAACCCTAGGGCAGGGGGCGCCCCACTTGCCTTGGGGGGCAAGGCTCCCCCCTGGCCGCCGCCCCCCTTTGAGATGCATCTCCAGGGCCGGCGCCCCCCCTAGGGGGCCTATATAAAGGGGGGGAGGGAGGGCAGCCGCACCCTGCAGCCTTGGCGCCTCCCTCTCCCCTTTTACACCTCTCCCTCTCTCCGTAGACGCTTGGCGAAGCCCTGCTGGAATTCTGCTGCATCCACCACCACGCCGTCGTGCTGCTGGATCTTCATCAACCTCTCCTTCCCCCTTGCTGGATCAAGAAGGAGGAGACGTCATCCCGACCGTACGTGTGTTGAACGCGGAGGTGCCGTCCGTTCGGCGCTGGTCATCGGTGATTTGGATTACGACGAGTACGACTCCATCATCCACATTCTTCTTGAACGCTTCCGTTGCGATCTACAAGTGGTATGTAGATGCTCTCATATCCCCTCGTTTCTAGAATACTCCATGGATAGATCTTGGTGATGCGTAGAAAAATTTTAATTTCTGCTACGATCCCCAACACGAAGGACTTGCCTCACTTGGGTAGATCTTCACGAAGTAAGGGATCTCCTTTCCCATACAAACTCCTTGGTTCAACTCCACAATCTTGACGAAGGATCCCGAGTGACACCTAACCAATCTAGGAGACACCACTCTCCAAAAGGTAATAGATGGCATGTTGATGATGAACTCCTTGCTCTTGTGCTTCAAGTGATAGTCTCCGCAACACTCAACTCTCTCTCACATATTTGGATTTGGTGGAAAGATGATTTGAGTGGAAAGCAACTTGGGGAAGGCTAGAGATCAAGATTCTTGTAGTTGGAATGGAATATCTTGGTCTCAACACATTAGTAGGTGGTTCTCTCTCAGAAAATGTATGCTGGAAGTGTAGGCACGTTCTGATGGCTCTCTCCACGAATGAAGAGTGGGTGGAGGGGTATATATAGCCTCCACACTAAATCTATCTGTTATACACAATTTGCCAAACTTGGTGAGACCGAATCATGAAACTCGGTCAGACCGATTTAGTTCAAAATGTGAACGTTAGGATTTTCGGTGGGGCCGACATGTCAACTCGGTGGGACCGATTTCATTATGGTTAGGGCATAACATAATCTCAGTGAGACCGATCACATAAACTCGATAGGAACATTTCTGTAATAGGCACACACAGAGTTGGTCAGGCAAACTCGATGGGACCGAATCACTCATTTCGGTAAGACTGAAATGTTATGAAAGGTAAATAGAGAGTTTGCATTGCGAACTCAGTGAGACCGATCGCTCATCTCGGTTGGACCGAAATGTTACGAAGGGAAACAGAGAGTTTGCAATCCCATCTCGGTGAGACCGAGATCCCTATCGGTGAGACCGAAAAGACTAGGGTTTCTGGCAGTGGCTATGTCAAATGAACTTGGTGGCGCCGGATAGATCAAATCGGTGGGGCCGAGTTTGACTTTTGGTTTGGGACATATGTGGATATGAGAAAGTGGTTGAAGGATTTTGGAGCATATCACTAAGCATTTTGAGCAAGCAAGCCATTAACCAACACCTCGTCCCCTTTTAATAGTATTATTTTTTCCTATGGACTCAATGTGATCTTGGATCACTAAGATGAAAATGTAGAGTCTTAATCTTGAGCCAATATGTGTCCTTAGCATTTTGAGGGGTCCACATTCCTAGTCCATGCCATGCCAATCATTGAACTTTATGAAATGATCGTCTTGAAAGAGCACTAGTTCAATGAGCTATATGTTGTTAGGAATTACCAAAACCACCCAGAGATAGTTGCACTTTCAAAGAACACTTTTACCTTAAAATTTAGTGAAGGGATCATCTTATAATGGTACTGCCGTACTAAGCAAAATAAGATGCATAGAAGATAAACATCACATGCAATCAAAATATGTGACATGATATGGCCGTCATCATCTTGTGCGTTTGATCTCCATCTCCAAAGCATCGTCATGATCTCCATCGTCACCGGCTCGACACCTTGATCTCCATCATAGCGTCGTGGTCGTCTCATGAACTATTGCTTCTACAGCTATCGCTAACGTATAGTGATAAAGTAAAGCAATTACATGGCGTTTGCATTTCATACAATAAAGAGACAACCATAAGGCTCCTGCCGGTTGTCAGATGTCTTACAAAACATGATCATCTCATACAATAATGTTTATCACATCATGTCTTGACCATATCACATCACAACATGACCTGCAAAAACAAGTTAGACGTCATCTACTTTGTTGTTACAAGTTTTACATGGCTGCTATGGACTTCTAGCAAGAACCATTCTTACCTACGCATCAAAACCACAGTGGTGATTTATCAAGTTTGCTGTTTTAACCTTCAACAAGGACCGGCCGCAGTCAAACTCGATTCAACTAAAGTAGGAGGAACAGATACCCGCCAGCCGCTGATACGTCTCCAACGTATCTATAATTTTTTATTGTTCCATGCTATTATATTATCTATTTTGGATGTTCAATGGGCTTTATTATACACTTTTATATTATTTTTGGGACTAACCTATTAACCGGAGGCCCAGCCCAAATTGTTGTTGTTTTACCTATTTTAGTGTTTCGAAGGAAAGGAATATCAAACAGAGTCCAAACGAAATGAAACCTTCGGGAACGTGATTTTCGGAACAAACGTGATCCAGAGGACTTGGAGTGGACGTCAAGTAATCAACGAGGAGGCCACGAGGCAGGGAGGCGCGCCCCCCACCCTCATGGGCCCCTCGTAGCTCTCCTGACCGACCTCTTTCGCCTATATATACTAATATACCCTGGAAACATCAGACGAGGAGCCAAAACCCTATTTCCACCGCCGCAACTCTCTGTACCTGTGAGATCCCATCTTGGGGCCTTTTCCGGCGCTCCTCCGGAGGGGGCATTGATCACGGAGGGCTTCTACATCAACACCATAGCCTCTCCGATGATGTGTGAGTAGTTTACCTTAGACCTTCGGGTCCATAGTTATTAGCTAGATGGCTTCTTCTCTCTCTTTGGATCTCAATACAAAGTTCTCCTCGATTCTCTTGGAGATCTATTCGATGTAATCTTCTTTTGCGGTGTGTTTGTCGAGATCCGATGAATTGTGGGTTTATGATCAAGATTATCTATGAACAATATTTGAATCTCCTCTAAATTCTTTTATGTATGATTGGTTATCTTTGCAAGTCTCTTCGAATTATCAGTTTGGTTTGGCTTACTAGATTGATCTTTCTTGCAATTGGAGAAGTGCTTAGCTTGGGTTCAATCTTGCGGTGCTCGATCCCAGTGACAGTAGAGGAAATGACACGTATTGTATTGTTGCCATCAAGGATAAAAAGATGGGGTTTATATCATATTGCTTGAGTTTATCCCTCTACATCATGTCATCTTACCTAATGCGTTACTCTGTTCTTATGAACTTAATACTCTAGATGCATGCTGGATAGCGGTCGATGTGTGGAGTAATAGTAGTAGATGCAGGCAGGAGTCGATCTACTTATCACGGACGTGATGCCTATATACATGATCATACCTAGATATTCTCATAACTATGCTCAATTCTATCAATTGCTCGACAGTAATTTGTTCACCCACGTAATGCTTATGCTATCTTGAGAGAAGCCACTAATGAAACCTATGGCCCCCGGGTCTATTTTCCATCATATTAATTTCCTATCAACAAGCTATTTCTCGCGCCATTTATTTTGCAATCTTTACTTTTAATCTTTATCATAAAAATACCAAATATATTATCTTATCATCTCTATCAGATCTCACTTTTGCAAGTGGTCGTGAAGGGATTGACAACCCTTTATTGCGTTGGTTGCAAGGTTCTTATTTGTTTGTGTAGGTACAAGGGACTTGAGCGTGGCCTCCTGCTGGATTGATACCTTGGTTCTCAAAAACTGAGGGAAATACTTACGCTACTTTGATGCATCACCCTTTCCTCTTCAAGGGAAAACCAATGCTGTCGTGGTTTTGTCACGGCAGATGTCCTAGTGTCAGGACTTAGTCGTGGAGCCATCGCGACGGGTTAGCTTGAAGGGGTTAAGGCAGACACAGGGACGCAAGAGACTTTATACTAGTTCGGCCCCTTCGATGAAGGTAAAAGCCTATGTCTAGTTGTGATGGAATTGATGGGGTTTCGAGGGCTTAGGGAGCAAACAAGCTTCGCCTAAGTCTCGAGTTGTTGTCTGTTCTCCTTGAACCGCCGCCGGGTCGTCCCCTTATATACATGAGTGACGCCCGTTGGTTTACAGAGTCCCAATACCGGCTCATAGATGTGTCCGGTTTGGTCTCTACTTACTCCTTCCTTACAACGCAAGTTTACATATCAATGCCGGTTTTACGGCTACAGGCTCTTAAACCGACTATGGGTCCTAAAACCTTATCTGCCTTCTTGGGCTTTAACACACTTAACTACTAATGAAGTTAACCCGGCCCACCTGGCCGGTTTACGCCCAGTAGTAATATCCCCAACAGTAGGCCCTAGATTGATTTGAACGGGCTCATGTCAATCCTTAGCAAAAAATCTTTATCTTCAACATCTTCTTGTAGTTTGTTGAACCGCCGTGATGTCATCTTCCCTGGTCGTTGCAAACTGGCATGATGTCATCTGTCATAAAGAAAACTTATCTATGACCCCTTTTTGTTAATAAATCCACAACAATCGAGGCGACAACTCCGTTTCGTGGCCCCTTGATTCTCGCGCCTGACACATGTCCTTTCCTTATAAATAGGACCGAGGAGTCATTTCTTTTCTCCCCTTCGTGTCCTTCTTCTTCGTATTCCTCACGTCGCCAGCCTCGGAGCTCCGCCGCCTCCGTCAGCTTCCACACAGACCTTGGCCGCTGCATCAACCTGAACGCACCAGAGCATCGCGGCGATCTTCCGCGTCCTCCTCAACCCTGGTGAGCTTTCTGCCCTTCTCAACACAGATCTGTTCTAGGGTTTCGTGTTCTTGCAGTGTTCGTCGCATGCGCTTGTTCATATACTAGCCTCTGGATGCATCTGTTAACCCCCGCTCTGTGTAGTGGTAGCTTTTAGTATCCGCCTTTAGGTTCATGCCCAAGATCATAAATCTCACATATATTTCTGCTCATTAAGTCAATATTGTTCTGCTTCGATCTTTTGAACATTTTTCTTCTTTTCTGAACATGCTTTAGATCCAATGCTGTAGAAAAATCTTACGAAATCTGTTTCTGCATACTTATCCACCGCAATCTCAGTTGTCTCAATGTTTAGATCAGGCGGTTTAACTTGGTGTAGAAAAATTAACAAACCGGTATATACCGTTAGTCCCCTTGTTGAACCGCGAGAACTCTTTAGCCAGATGCTGTCGCTTCATAGAACTCCGGTTTAGATATACCTGTCTCTGGTTTAACATTGTTCATGCCAGTGTATATTTAACCAACACATTCTTGAACCGGAATCACTTATTTTGTAGATTTCTCCATGGCCAAACAAGTATATGAGTGCAACTGGGTTCCTTCCCGCATCACAGAAACTCAACTGAATAATTTAGTCTTAACGACGCTTTAAGCAGCAAAGACACTATCTGAGGGAGTCCTGGATTAGGGGGTGTTCGGATAGCCGGACAATACCTTCAGCCAGACTCCAGGACTATGAAGATACAAGACTGAAGACTTCGTCCCGTGTCCGGATGGAACTTTGCCTGGCGTGGAAGGCAAGCTTGGCGATGCGGATATTCAAGATCTCCTACCATTGTAACCGACTTTGTGTAACCCTAACCCTATCTGGTGTCTATATAAACCGGAGGGTTCTAGTCCGTAGAACAACTCCAACATACAACAATCATACCATAGGATAGCTTCTAGGGTTTAGCCTCCTTGATCTCGTGGTAGATCTACTCTTGCACTACCCATATCATCAATATTAATCAAGAAGGAGTAGGGTTTTACCTCCATCGAGAGGGCCCGAACCTGGGTAAACTTCGTGTCCCTTGTCTCCTGTTACCATCCGGCCTAGACGCACAGTTCAGGACCCCCTACCCGAGATCCGCCGGTTTTGACACCGACATTGGTGCTTTCGTTGAGAGTTCCACTGTGCCATCGCAATCAGGAAGGATGCCTCCTCCCGTCTTTAAAGACGGCACCGTCACTAAGGGAGCCTTGGCTGTCGGCCAAACTCTCCGGCTAGGTGGTTTCCTCATGACCGCCTGTTCGGCCGTTGCACCGACGGTGACCTCTCGGGTCATCAAAAGCAACCTTCACGTCAGCTCGGAACTTGTTGAGCAGCTAGATCAGATGGAGCTCTCTTCCGTAAACGAGCTCTTGGATCGCATCGCCGCCCTGGGGGTCGCCACAGATTACGACCAGGTTGGGCTTAAACCCGATCTAAGAGAAATTAACTCTCCCTAGGTCACCCACCACGTCGCCGTGGTAGAGGCGCAGTGCGGCGACCCTTCATCTATTTGAAGGACTAGTTACGTCCGAATTCCCGACCCCTCCAAGCCGGATACCCGCGGAAGGGAGGATGTAACTCGAGACCTGAGCTTAGAATCAGGCAACAGACTAGACTCATTGGACAACATCCAAGAATCCGAACCTCAGAGTTCGGAAGCTCTTCGGCCTTTGAATCTTAGATTGGGCGAGGTTTCAGATTCAACGCCACCCGCCCACCCGAACATAAGCGATCTTACCCAAATCAGGCAAAAGCCCGAGGAAACAGTACATCATTACTGGGCCAGATTCCTCCTGGTTATGAACAGGATAAAGGATTGCCGCGAGGGAGACGCGATATCAATCTTCTGCAGTAATTGCACGGACGAGGGAATCCTTAACGCCATAAGTCGTCGTGATATTACACGCTTCGCTGACTTGGCGTCCATAGTACAAAAGTACTGTGCGATGGAAAGTGCCTGGAAAACCGAAATAAAATTTTGGGATAATCCGGCCCTGAATAGCAATCTCGTCCGAACTAAGAGGGTGCATCATCGTAAGACACCCGGGTTAAACACCAAAAAACCAAAATTCTCTACAGAGCATGGAACCGTACTGGAAAGATGGCTTGATGGACCCTGTAAAATTCATAGTACAGAGGACGCCACACCAACTCACAGCCTTAGAGCATGTTGGATACTCCGGCAGGTGGCCAAAATTGGCGAGGGCCTCTTAATTTCGGAGGATGTAGAAAGCCATCCCGGGGACACCCGTACCGTTCTCATAGTCTTCGAGACTTTCGCATCAAACAATATGCGAATAAGAACACTCCGCAGCCTTGCCGAAGTCTATCAGGTGGCAACAATAAACCCATGGAGCGACACAGCTATTACCTTCAACGCAAGCGATGAACCTAAATTCCGAACAGCCCGAGCACCAGCCGCATTGGTCCTCAGTCCAATAGTGGAAGGCTTTCGCCTCACCAAGGTACTCATGGACGGAGGCAGCGGATTGAACCTCATTTACGAGGAAACCCTTCAAAAAATGGGATTAGACTGGAGCCGCGTTGAGCGAAGCAGCACAACCTTTAGAGGAATAATCCCCAGTCGGGAAGCGCGCTGCACAGGAAAAATCACACTAGATGTGGTGTTAGGCACGCGGATAATTACAGATCCGAAGAGGTCACATTTCAGGTGGCCCCGTTCAGCAGCGGATATCACGCCCTACTAGGGCGGGAAGCATTTACAATCTTCCAAGCAATACCCCATTATGGGTACATGAAGCTCAAAATGCCCGGGCCGAACGGAATTATCACTCTCGCTAGTGATCCGGACATAGCACTCCGCGCCGAAAACAAGACAGCCGCATTAGCCCTGGAGGCACTATCCGAAGCCTTAGCAGCTAAGGAACTGACTGCGCTGCGCTCCACAATGAACAGGGATAATGTGATACTCGACAAGAGATCCAAGTCCACATCCTTTAAGCCAGCAGACGAAATAGTCAAATTCCAGGTCCATCCAACGGACCCCAATAAAACAGCTTCCATTGGGGCACGATTAAACCCTGATATGGACGTCGCACTGCGAGAATTTCTACGTGAAAATTGGGACATCTTCGCCTGGCACCCTTCAGACATGCCAGGAATCCCACGCAGGCTGGCCGAACACAGCTTAAATATCCTAAAAGGATTCAAACATGTCAAACAAGCACTTCGCCGTTTTTCCGAACCCAAGAGATAGGCTATGGGAGAGGAGCTAGCCAAGCTATTGGAGGTCGGATTCATTAGAGACATAAAACATCCGGACTGGCTAGCAAACCTGGTGATGGTACCAAAGAAGGACAAATCCTGGCGCCTGTGTGTCGATTTTAAAGACCTTAACAAGGCTTGCCCAAAGGATCCCTTCCCCCTCCCCGTATCGATGAAATTATCGATGCCACTGCAGGACACGATTCGTTGTGTTTCCTTGACGCATACTCCGGTTACCATCAAATCAAGATGGCAGAATCAGACCAAGCTGCAACAGCATTCATCACACCATACAGCCCATTCTGCTTCAACACAATGCCCTTCGGGCTGAAAAACGCCGGCGCAACATATCAGCGCATGATTCAGACATGTCTGGCAAACCAGATCGGCAAGACAGTGGAGGCGTACGTGGATGATGTGGTCGTCAAAACAAGACATGTCGAATCTCTAGTAGACGACTTGAGGCTAACATTCGACAACCTCCGAAAATACGACATCAAGCTCAACCCGGAAAAATGCGTTTTCGGCGTTCCAGCCGGAAAGCTTTTGGGCTTCATTGTATCCGGTAGAGGAATTGAAGCAAATCCGGCCAAGATCTGAGCTTTGTCGCAACTGGATATCCCAAAGGACCTCAAACAAATACAAAAATTAACCGAATGCGTGGCGGCTCTAAGCCGCTTTATCTCTCGCTTGGGAGAAAAGGCACTGCCCCTTTATCGCCTCCTTCGACGCACCGAACACTTCGAGTGGAAGGATGCTGCCACGGTCGGACTCGATGAAATAAAAGCCATATTGGCAACAAACCCAGTCCTGGCCGCACCAAACACCGGCGAACCAATGCTATTGTACATTGCAGCAACCCATCAAGTTGTCAGCGCAGTGCTCGTCGTCGAGCGGGAAACGGACGGACACAAACTCCCCCTTCAAAGGCCGGTCTACTACGTGTCCACTGTCCTCACTCCATGCAAATCACGGTACCTGCATTATCAAAAGATTGCATACGCGGTATTCATGGCATCCCAGAAGCTACGACACTACTTTCAAGAGTGTTCCATAACAATAGCCTCGGAAGTACCACTCAACAATATTATCAACAACCGTGATGCAACGGGCCGGATCGCAAAATGGGCCATCGAGCTCCTCCCGTTCGATATAACCTATAAGCCACGGCAAGCTATTAAATCGCAAGTTTTGGCCGACTTTGTCGCAAAATGGACGGAGGCCGAACTCCCTAAAGAGTACGGCACATATTCAAACTGGATCATGCATTTCGACGGCTCCAAAATGTTGGCCGGATTAGGGGTCGGCGTCGTCTTGACGTCCCCCACAGGAGACAATGTTTAATATGTGCTCCAGATCATGTACACGGACTCCAACAATGCAGCTGAATATGAGGCCCTCCTCCACGGTCTCCGGATGGCAGTATCCATGGGCATTCAGCGGCTAGAGGTACGCGGGGATTCGAACCTCGCGATATCCCAAATAAATGGAGACTTCGATGCCAAGGATCCAAAAATGGCATCTTACTGCAACACCGTCCTAAAAATGTCAGCTCGGTTCGAAGGGCTGGACTTTCATCATATAGCCCGAGAAAACAATCATGCAGCGGATGTCCTGGCACGCACTGGAGCAAAACGCGATGCAGTCCCCCCCCCAACATCTTTTTAGAAAGACTATTCAAGCCATCCGTGACATGGGAGGGGGAACCCGCAGATAACAGCCCGGACCTACCCGCACCACTCGACGCCGAACAATCTGACATAATTGGAGGCTCTGCCACTGAGATTACACCCTCAGCCCATGTAATAATGGCGGTCATCGCCCCGTGGACAGAACCATTCCTAGCCTACCTTACTAGGCAGGAACTCCCAGAGGACCAAAACGAGGCACGCTGCATAGCGCGGCGATCTAAAGCCTATAAAGTCCACGAGGGAGAGCTTTATAAGAAAAGCACTATCGGAGTCCTTCAAAGGTGCATCTCCGAAGAGGAAGGGCGGAACCTACTGGCTGAAATTCACGCCGGACTCGGTGGCCACCACGCTGCAGCTTGGTCCCTTGTAAGCAAGGCTTTCCGTACAGGCTTTTACTGGCCGACGGCCCGGGCAGACGCTCAGGACTTGGTCCAACGATGCGTGGGTTGCCAGCTTTTCGCAAACCAAAGCCATATGCCACCCACCGCCCTCCGAACTATCCCCATCACTTGGCCGTTTGCGGTCTGGGGGCTTGACATGGTTGGACCCCTTAAAGGCGGAACACACAAGAAAAAATACTTACTGGTCATGGTGGATAAATTCACCAAATGGATAGAAGCCAAGCCTGTTAAGACGGCCGAATCCGGACCTGTGATAGACTTCATATCCGGGGTTCTACACCGTTACGGCGTCCCCCACAGCACCATCACCGATAACGGAACAAATTTTACTGCCGACGAGGTAAAACTCTGGTGCAAAAACATGGGCATCAAGCTCGATTATGCTTCTGTCTATCACCCACAAACTAACGGCCAGGTCAAACGTGCAAATGGTCTTATCATGAGCGGCATTAAACCCAGACTAGTGCGGTCCCTCAAGGAATCTAACACGCACTGGGTAGAGGAGCTCGACTCCGTACTCTGGGGGCTGCGGACCACGCCGAATCGCACCACCGGATACACACCATTCTTTATGGTGTACGGCGCAGAGGCAGATCTGCCCTGCGACATAATTCATGACTCACCTCGAGTGCGCGTGTACGAAGAAAGAGAAGCCGAGCTCGATCGGCAGGACAACCTAGACGCCTTGGAGGAGGAGCGTGACGTGGCAAAAGCCCGTACCGCATTTTATCAACAGCAGGCTCGACGATATCAAAGCAGAGAAGTATGGGCCAAAAATTACAATGTTGGCAAACTAGTTCTACGCCTGCCGGATAAGAAAAAGGACAAACTCAAGCCCAAGTGGGAAGGTCCCTTCATAATAGACCAAGTCCTGACTGGTGGAGCGTACCGCCTGCGAGATGCGTCGGATAACCAACTCGAGCCGAACCCATGGAACGCCGCCCGTCTCCGAAGATTCTATGCCTAGCGCCGGACTCTGTGTTTGTCTCCTTCCTCTGTCCATTTTTTACATTTCCTGTCTTACATTTGTCTCTTTCCCCTCTTTTCTCTTATAGCCCTTAAAGGATCATCAAGTAACACGCTACCCGCGCTCATTAAACCTGGGGGCTCCTTTAAACAGAAGCTTATTTATACGGGCTTCACGCCCAACACATGCGTCAAACTTCCGCATGTACCTTTTTTTCACCATTATATGCATCGATATGACTTCAGTTTTGGCCAAGCTGGGTTGCCTGGCTCCTGTGCTTACCCCTACGTTCCCGATTGTTCGGCTAGGCGGTAAAGGGAGCACCTCTGCGATTGTTACTGCCGGATCAGCCGGATGTGTACCTCAGACTGGGTGAAGCCGAAAGCTAGCGTTCTTAAGGGAATATTCGGTCGGTGAACTAAAAGATGACCTTTTTTACCTATTTATATACATGCCCCCAGATGATTTTCCTGCATTTGCAGTCCGGACATGCACTTTAGGGCATGCCTCCCAAAGAAAGGAACCCTTAACGGAACTATTCTCTCTGGAAGATGTTTCTTACTAACCATGTAATATAACAGAACTAGTTGGGCACTTGTCTGATAAAGCACTAATGACCCCTACGCCTGGTCTCCATGCATACCCCGGTTCGTACATAACCGGTAGGGTATTCGGACACACTCCGGACCGTCAGGTCCCGAGGTAGAAGCGAAAAGGTCGGCAATGACAAACGATCTACAATCCGGCTAGAAGGCATTACACATGTCAATTAAAAATTACATAGTCACTCTGACTGATTGTATTCCTCTTCTATACCATCTAACAGGCTGTCTAATTTACAGTCCTACTGGGAATACTTTGCGGCCAATTCTACTTGGTCGTATACTAAGCTTACAGGGATCTCCTTCCCATCAGGCCCCACAGGTCCGACCTCGGCCATGTGGTTTGGGTCAGACTTCGTAAACTGGGTCTTCACCATGGCCCAGGCCTCCCTATCGCCTTCTCGGCAGGCCGATATCTTCCACAACCGGAAGCGCCGCCGAGCTCCCTTAAGCTTCTCCGCAAGCTCTCCAAGGCCCTCGGGCATGGAGTGGGAAGGCCATAAGGCTTGGGTAACGCCTCGCATCGCCTGCCGAACTTGCTCGTGCAGTTGCGAGAGCTCGGGAAGAAGGTCACCCATAGAACCGGGCATCTCCTCTGCAGGACGACCTGTTAGCATTCCTACAGACATTACTCTGTTAGTCGGCTTCCTCGCCGAACTCTTTTTTCAAAGTTTGTTTAAGCACTTACTAAATATGCCGCGTCGAAGCCGCTGATTCTTCTTCGTGGAGTCCGACAGATGGCCACGAACATCTTTAAGTTCAACGTCCAGCTTGGTGTTGGCATCCTGAATATCATTCTTCTCCTGCCTCACCCGTCTCAGCATACTCTCACCGGCCTTTAGCCGGCGTAAGAGTTGTTGCCTCTCCGGATCAATTCCGGCGCCATCTGCAATATGATTTGTCAGATTTACACCCACGCCGCACTTCGCAACATACTTATCTTTCGAAGCACGGATTACCAGAGGGGGTCTCTTTGGGCTCCCCTGCCGCGGCTAGTGCGGCCTCAAGTTGGGCTTTGCACTCTTCCAGCTCCTGGGACAGTAGGGTATTCTTTTCTGTAAGAACCTGCATAACAAATGATCCTTAAATCAGTTGTTCTAACTGTTTCAAGTCTCGGGGGCTACTGGTATATACATATATTTACCAAAATTTTCTTACCCGTATGTCTTTTACATATTGCTCCGTGGCTCTGGCTAAACCATTTTGAGCGGCACGGAGGTACGCATCTCCCGAATTGAAGGCATTCAATGCCTCTTGGGAGAAACAAGCGTCGCGGAGAATTGTCCGGCGACGCCTGTGGTTCATGGCACTGTCCACTTCAGAATTGGTGGCAGACAGCCTGTCCGCATCCTCTGTTGGAGGAACGTCCGATGCGCGCCTTGTGTTCGCCGCCGCTTCCGGGCCAGGCGTTGGAGCCTGGCTGGTGGAGGCGCGATTGGCAACCTCCCCGGATATAGTCCGGCGAGGTCTCTTTGTCCTAAAGAGAGCACGGGCGTTAGTATGCCCTGAAGGGATAACACCAGAGAAATAGATGGTGCGCTATAACTTTGCGTCGGCGTCTTAGTCCGGACTATTCTTTTTTCCCACGGGGCCCCGCGGCCCCTCGTTGGCTATCCGCCGCAGGTTCGGCCTCCCGCCTCGGAAACCTTCCCTGCAAAACACGGTTGTCGTCAGAAAAACTGAAACGCGTGAGAATGGAATCCTTCTCAAGAAAATGAGGCTTCGGTCTTTGTCACCTGGGAGGCCGGGATTAACCCTGGGTAATCGGCCATAATGGCCACCAAGGTATTATCCTTGCTTAGCTGATGAAACACCCCGTCAATTAGCTCCACCGATATGTCCGGATCCTCTTCAGAGTCCGGATCGAGGGATCGTTCTGCATCCTCGGGCTGTGGAGGACGGCTGCTTATATCCTTTACTTCCTGACGCAGTTCCTGCATCAAAGTCATTAGACTACATATTTAATCATGGGAGTATAAAGCGGATGGGCGAGCTAAATTGTCCACTTACCCAACTCGGAGGGTTATACATAGTAAATCCGCCCTGCGGGTCGACGCGGAGGAATTCCTCCTCTTCTCCCTTGTACAAAGAGGATAAGATCTTTACTAGAGCGGCAGCTGAGGCCGGACCCTTACGACCATAACGGGTGGCAACGTCCTCCCTGTTAAAATCTCACATGGGGTGGCTCCTGTATTGAAGCGGCTGCACCCCCCGCATAATGCATGCGGCCATGACTCCAATCATGGTTAGTCCAGAATGAGCCAATAGTCTTATCCGGCCCATCAGGTAAAGGACGTCCCTGTCGCTTTCCTGTTGAGAGCTCCGCGGACGCCAGCTTAGGCGTTTCTTTAATGGGGCACTGTTGAACTTAGGGAGACCGACCCGGACAGGGTCCGGTAGCGGGACATCATCTATATAAAACCATTCCAAAGACCAGTCCTCGGACGCCTTCTTTGGGGTTCCGGATAGGTATCCGGTCCCGGCGATGCGCCACACTTCGGCTCCGCCCACTTGATATATATACCCCTCTTGAGAACGGGGCACTAGGCAGAATATCCTCTTCCACAGCGCGAAATGAGTCTCAACACCCAAAAATAGCTTGCAAAGGGCGACAAAGCCCGCGATATGCAATATAGAGGTGGGCGTGAGATTGTGCAGCTGGAGGCCGTAGAACTCCAGAAGCCCACGGCGAAATGGATGAATTGGAAATCCCAGTCCCCTTATTAGATAAGGGACGAGGCACAGCCGCTCTCCTTTAGAAGGATTGGGGTTGCTCTCCGCTTGTTTTCCGCCATTATAGGTGGCGAGTCCGGCTCGGACCGGGACCATATAGGCCTGAGGGAGAAATCCCTTGGCCTGAAGCGACACTAACTCGCTGTGCGGGATGGAGCAACTCTCCCAGTCTCCAGGTTTAGGACTGGAAGGGCGAGAGGAGGAGCTGCGACGGCTAGCCATGTTGGAATGGACCTTTGCTGGAGGCGCTCTGATGATTACTCGCGGAGAGGAGAAGGTGTGGTTTGGGTCTTCATACCCATCCCATTAAATAGGCGGCTCGTTTATGCGGCTAGGGGTGTGGATGTAAAAACGCCCCGGCTTTTCGCATTCGTTTGACACGTGGAAGACGGCCATTATTGGGCGTAGAAGCCAAGGAGCGCTACATTACAAAAATCGGACATTATTTCAACAGGTGCACAGAATTTGGAGAAGAACCCACCTTGCAATGCCGAAGATAATCTACGCCCCGGACTCGTCGTCATTGAAGCTTGGTTCGGGGCTACTGAGGGAGTCCTGGATTAGGGGGTGTTCGGATAGCCGGACAATACCTTCAGCCGGACTCCAGGACTATGAAGATACAAGATTGAAGACTTCGTCCCGTGTCCGGACGGAACTTTCCTTGGCGTGGAAGGCAAGCTTGGCGATGCGGATATTCAAGATCTCCTACCATTGTAACCGACTTTGTGTAGCCCTAACCCTATCCGGTGTCTATATAAACCGGAAGGTTCTAGTCCGTAGGACAACTCCAACATACAACAATCATACCATAGGCTAGCTTCTAGGGTTTAGCCTCCTTGATCTCGTGGTAGATCTACTCTTGTACTACCCATATCATCAATATTAATCAAGCAGGAGTAGGGTTTTACCTCCATTGAGAGGGCCCGAACCTGGGTAAACTTCGTGTCCCTTGTCTCCTGTTACCATCCGGCCTAGACGCACAGTTCGGGACCCCCTACCCGAGATCCGCCGGTTTTGACACCGACACTATCCATTGGAGGGTCCCCGGTACAGAATGTCCTCCCACACCTCAAGAGGGAGAGGTCATTGTTTTCGCAGATCACTTAGCACGGGGCTTTAATCCGCCCGGTTCAAAATTCTACCAGGATGTCTTAGCCAATTTTCAACTCTGTCCGCAAGACACTGGCCCCAATTCTGTTACCAACATATGCCACTTCCAAGTGCTCTGTGAGGTGTTCTTTCAAGAGGAACCCACAGTTGAGTTGTTCAGAGACTGCTTTCATTTAAACCGCCGCACAGAGTTTACTGATGGTTCCAATACGGAATTGGGTGGTGCGGCGATTCAAAAAAGAAAAGAGGTCACTTACCCTCACGCTAAACTGCACAGCCATCCCAAAGAGTGGAATCAATCATGGTTCTATTGCAAAGACACCTCCCCGTCTGATGAAAATCCTTTGCCTGGCTTTCGTCCGGAGCGACTAAGCAATACCCATCCTTTTCCACAAAGGTTAACTGCCAAGGAGAGAAGTAAATACGCTCCTCAACTTTCCAAACTCAAGACCTTCATGGCTAACGGTTTAACAGGAGTTGATCTTGCTCGCTGTTGGATATCGTGGAGCATACTGCCCCTCAGTCAGCGCTCCGGTTTGATGTGTGAATATACTGGCAGTGTCGATGACCCACTGTGACATGTTAACATCCAGCTCACCGATGATGAAGTCACAGAAGCTGTGAAGAAAATGTTGAATGAACCGGAACACAGCTCGAACCGGCCTGCTTCCCTTCTGTGCCATCAATAAACCGCCAGCTGTAAGATTTTAATTTTACTTTTTACTGAGCCTGTCATTGCTATATCTGCCCATTATTGAACACCAACATCTGTTGAAACAGGGCGATGATCCGTTTTGGAGCAAGAAGCTTCCACAGGAGAAACCAGAAAAACCAGACAAACCGGAAAGACCAATCCGGCCAAAGACTAAAGTCGTGAAGAAATCCGCCCACAGGAAGAAAACCACTGCATCTTCTGATCCAGCAGCTGATGATGATGTGGGTAATCCGGACCTTGAGGTAGAGCTTGATTCACTAGGCTTACTTTTCACACGCCTTATTGATGATGATATTTGTCACGATGATGCTGAAGCTAGCCATGCTGATGCTGCAGAGGTAATTATTCTCTCTTCCGATTCAGACCCTTTGCCTTTGCTAAAAATCCGCCAGGAAAACCGAAAGGTTAAATTTTCTCATCCTCTTGCTTACTTGGATCCCAACTTTCATATGAAGACCCAACAGCACGAAGCTCGCCGCACAACCCGGCATAGCGGCCAGGTATTTACCTCCACCGGTTTACCGAACAGTCCGGTTCGGAAACGCCGTTCAGAGGTCTCTAATTTGCTTGTTAGTGCTTGTCCTAAAGCGGGCTGTTTTCGTCAACCCCTTAATCCATCTGACTCCGATTATCAGGTTACTTCCCATTCATCCTCTGGCTAGTCATCGGCTACTCAGCTGCGACCGCTCAAAACGGTGCTTGGGTAAACTATACTTATCATAATGTTTCTGGTGTACTACTTTGTAACATATATTGTATTGACCTTGGTTATTCATTTCAGGGCCAAGCCTAGGCCAAGCAAAAAGGCTCGCCTAGATAAAGCGACTGAAGAGGATGCTATTCCTGTACCGGACAGAGTACCTAGTTCTGAAACGGCTATCCGTGAAGATGTGCCAAATGACCCGCCACCACAAGATGATGACTGTATTGCTGAAGAGAGACATGTTGATACCTCCAGTCCTGTTGACCAGCCCAGAAGCCCCATCCGGATTGAGAAATCCACCAGTCCAACCAAGCCCACTGATAAACCGACGGCCCCAATGCAAACCAATGACTCCCAGGATGATGAAGTTGTTATTACTGGTGTTGTCCATACAGAGCCAAGCAATCCTGTCGCTTTGTCTAAACACGCTGCCAAGGAAGAATTTGCTGCAATTGGCAAGGGCAAATGGAATGCCGACTTGTCAACTTATGCTGCTTTGTCTCCTCAAGATCTTCATTCCGGTTATCTAAACCGGTTATACACCAGCCGTGATTACGAAGCCGGCCTGGTTAACATGATGAAGGATAAATATGAGGTAATTTCCATATACTCCTGCTTGTAATTCGTTAACTCCAATAGCCCCCAAGTGTCGGTTTAAGATATCATTTTAAACCGGGACTTATCATTTAGACTTCAATATGCCTGAATTTGTTGATGTAGCCCCCAAGGGCCGGTTCAACTTAGTATAGTTAAACTAGGACTCTAGATAATAAAGATTGTAGCCTCAGTACTTAATTGAACAAATAGCCATTAGCCCCCAAGTGCCAAGTTGAATACTTGTATTGAGCTTGGGAATTTCACAAAAAATTGTAAGATAAAGATCAAATAAGCATTAGCCCCCAAGTACCAAGGGCATAACTTGTTGTGTGATTGGTGCTTCACTTCTGTACCCTCATCTGTATCATATCATGGTCTGCATGTAGGCTGAGACGAGCAAAAGAGAACACCAAATCGCTGATTTGCAGGAAAATCTTAAGTCTCAACAAGCTGAAACCTCCAGAGCCAAAGAGGAATTGACCAGCGCTTAAAGCGCCATGGAACAGCTGAAGGAGGGCTTCCAGAAGGAGCAGGCAGATTGGGCCATCGAAAAGTCCGCTTTAATCAAGCGAGCAGAAGATGCCGAGGCCGCGCTCAAACCGGTGGTGGACGAACTGACCGGCATAAAGCGGCAAGTGCACTCCATGACTGCTGCTATCTTTGGTAAGCCGATTTAACTTCTGGAGTTACTCAGTCTTCTTATGTAGCTTTCAATTTGCTGACTCTTTGTAACACTGAAGGAACACGCATTGGTCACTTGGGGTCAGACGTGCGGATGAAATTGAAAGCCGCCTACACATTGATCGAGCAGCTGTATACTGGAGCGCAGCGGATCATCTCTACTGCATCACATAACAATCTGGCGCCCACTTTAATTCAAGATAATCTTAAGAGGTTGTCTATGCTTCCTGCCCGGGTTGAAGAGCTGAAGAGATCTGCCGCTCGAACCGGTGCCATCAATGCTTTAATCTGGGCAAAAGCATGGGTGCCAGATTTTGACCCTGTTGAGGCAGCTCAGGGCTATCCCAGCTTGAAGGAAGACGGGTCAGCATTTAGTGAAGCGGATCTGTGAGCAATAAACCGGGAGGTGCATCCTCTAGCTTGCCAATTGGCTGAAGAGGCGGACTTGTCGCATTATCAAGCACAGTACAATGACCAAAACAAGCGAGTAGCCGCACCGATTCCTGAAGCGGAAAATCTTATCCCTCCAATCCGTAAGCACACTTATGCTCCTAATATTGAACCGTCACTGCTGATCCATGATGAAGCTATCTTTCAAGCATTAATGGGAATCGACTGGACAACTGTTGATTTCCAGCCGCTGGGTAGAGAAGCAAAAGTTGAAGCGGCGGGATGACCCACAACCATCAATCCATGCTGGTGACCAAGCTTGAACCGGAAGCCGGTTTAAACTGCTCCCCCTTCGAAAAACAATGATCTTATTTGGGCACCGTGTTGCCTTGTAATAGGCTAGCTGATACTCTTGATTTTGTTATGCCTTCGTGCATAAATACTGCAACCTGTGCTTCCTTTGGGTGATAAAATTTCCAAAGTATTTTCTGCAATCAAGAAATCTTAAAATACCGCCGCGGTTGTACCGTCAGGCGGAATGTTATGAAATCAAAATATCTGAAATTTGAAGTATACGATCTAATCTTTGTGATACATAATACATGCCATCATTGGGCATGAAGCTGGCTTAGCCAATCTTGAAACGGAGGTTTTATAAACCCAAAAAATTGGAGGAGATAACAGCTCCTGTATATATGTAATGCCGGTTTACCTTGTAAAACCGTGCGGGGTGTTATAATAAACACCATGTTACTCCTCAATAGGATGTTCAACAAAGAAAATCAAACCGGGCAAATAAACTCCGGATTAAAAATGGACCGTGTTCCGTCAATTGACAGTTTGAACCGGTTTAAAAAACTTTTGTCGGTTTAAAAACGCAACAAGATTAAAGAGATATTTATTAAAGAAATTTTTTTTAAGCAAAGGTAATGATAAAACCCGTTTTGCAAAAAGAGGCTTTATTGAGCCGATCAGATGGCGTTACCATGGTCGGACACGACCAAGCCCCCGATAGGCGTAGCAATGGTTCAAGTCAGCCAGGTCCCCAGATGAAACAGTGGCATTATGCCGATCAAGAGGCGTGGCAATGGTTCGGGTTCGACCAAGCCCCCAAGTGATTCTGTGGCCTTAGGCCGATCAAGAGGCGTGACTGGTTCAGACTTGACCATGTCCCCAAGTGATCTGGTGGCTTTCGCCTATCAAAAGGTGTTGCATTGGTTCGAATACGACCAAGCCCCCAAGTGATGTCATAAAGCTTTTGAAAAGCAATTTAAAGGGGTAAACCGGAGGCCGCTTTAAGACAGAACAACTTCGTGTAACCACTCATGATGTAAAAAGAATAGAGACCCCGCTTTAGCTGAGGCTCCGGTTTATTGTATTAATCATAATATATACAGTGTCATAATATGTACATAGGTAGAGCCGATGGCTCAGGTATAATAAGGCCGAAGATGAGCTATGTTCCACGGACTGTTGGTCTCCTCCTCTGATGTACGTGAGTCTTTGTTCTCTCGAATATCGATCAGATAGTATGTGACACCCCAAAAATTTTGGCCTTGTTTTATTAATTAAATTTTTGCCAGGATTTAAAAAAAAACTTTATTTTCTGAGCTCCCTTTTTATCTTTAACCTTGTCATTGTGGAGTTTTCCCCTAAGTGTGGACTTTTCAAATGTGTTATTGTACTTGTTTAACCTCTCTAGAAAAACTTTACTTTTATCAGTGCAACTAATTGCTCAATTAAGTTGCTTGATCTTCACTTTCTTGAAAATGGTTTTTCAAGGTTAAATGGCCATATTTGAACTACAACCATTTGATAAATTCACTTAAAATTCCCACCAAAATTTGGAGTTGTCATGTGATATTATTAAATAACTCTTATGCAAAAAGATCTTTTATTCTTGAAATATTTTGAGCTCTACACCCTTTTTTCTTCTCTGGTCCAGTGGGCATTTTTGCACTACAACCCTTTTAAATATTTTCTTTTAGCCTCTACCAAAATTATGGGATGTCAGTAATATCATATGATTCAACTTTATGCAAAAGCCCAGTGAAGTTATTTGCAATTTTTGAGTGGATCAGCATCATCTTCATTCTGGACCAGACTGGTGTTTTCTACTGCAACCCTATTATTTCTTGCTCCAGTGACCTTGTGTTTTCTCATGCTCATAATCCTCCCTACCAAACCCCTAAGTCCAGGAGCATGCACCCTTTGGAGCAATTTTGGTTCATGAAATGATGCCATTTATTTCCTATCCAGAATTGCAATTCTGCAAAACTTGCACTAACAAGTTTTTCCTTTTGCCAAACTAACCTCACCACCCTCTTGTGCATCCAAGGAGACACTGATCTGGAGTTTTTGACCACTCCAAGACTTGCCTAAGTGCCCTTGGCATTGTGTCAAACACCTTGTGGGCATGATCTGTTTTGGCATGATGCTTGTCATTGCACTATGATCTTGCACCTCTGATCAAACAGGCATGTCCACTAGACTCCCTGTTTCCCCTAACCTAGACCTGCTAAACCCCAACTCCACCCAAGCCACCTAGCTTGCCCTGGCATTTCGCCGAGCAGCTGGTGAGCGTGCTCCGGCCGCGCTCAGAGCGCGCCTATTGCAGCCGCGTGAACCGAGCCGCCGCGTCGCAACCCCCTGCCTTGGCCCGCACGGGAGAACTTGCCACGCACTCCCCGCCTAACCACTACACGCCAGCCACCCCTGGCGCCCTACAGCGCCACCGCCAGAGCCCTTTTGGCGGCACGCCGGCGTCGGCCGACATCCTCTGCCACGGGCAGCGCCGCCCAAGCCCCTCCTGCTCGCCACCTGGCCCCTGGAGCAGTGCAAGCTCATCCGCAAGCGTGTCTGCTAGCCCTCGTCGCCGCCATGTCGCCCTAGCTACAGAATGGCGGTCGCCGGAGAGCTTATCCACGGCCGCCGCGGAACCGCCTTGCCACGCCTATTTAAGGAGTCCCCGAGTCCGTTTCCGCTCGCAGGCGACCTCAGGCCACCATTATGGCATTCCCCTAGCCCGCATTCGACCCAGGGAGGTCTTCTTCCCCGTCTCCGGCAACTCCGACCACCGCCACTGCCCCTGCCGTTCCGGCGCCACCAGGACCTCCCCCTCTCCACTCTCTCCACCAGAAGCCTCCTCATCCTCCCGTGAACCTTTCCCCTTGCTCAATTTTGAGCGGGAGTCACCGCAGCCCCAATGGCACTTTGCTCCCTAGGCCACCTCCGCCGGCAGCTCCCTCCGCCCCCTCCTGCCAGGCGACCACCGGAAGGACCGCCCCGGAGTAGCGGATCCATCCCCGCCCTCGGAGCCCCGCGAAGAGCCGCCAGTCGCCGGCGACGATCGCCGGAGCTTCGCCCCCGCTCGGGACAGAGGAAAGAGAGGGAGAAGACTAGTCAAACCTGACTAGTGGGCCCCCTGGACCCACTATCAGTGACTCACCGCGCCGTCCACGTGTTTAGGTGAAGGCGTATTTCCCCCAGTACGTCTCCCCGCTCCGAAAGCGTATTCCCCTCTGAAACGTTTTCTTTTCTGATTTGTTTTTAAAACAGATTTTGACCAGATCTTTGACTGCCTATAACTTTTTAAATACAACTCCAAATGAGTTGATTCTTTTTCCTACCTTCCTTAAATTTGATCTAGTTTATTTTAAGATTTATTTGAAAATTTTACAAAACAACTTTTTGTACTGTTTTGAAACGTGTGTTAATTCAAATATTTTTTAAAAAATAGGATGTTGGAGGAGGGAAGAAACTTTCAAAAGTTTTGGAGAGCACCTCACCCCTCCACAACTTCAAGGCAAGCATCTTGAACCCTGGCATAATATATTTTGATGTGTTGGTTGACACATTTATAACACCACCTCATTCCGGTGGAATTGATATTTCATGTGACATGATCATTTGCATGGAAGCATATCAACGATTTCCTTGCTATTGGAAATGAAAACGATTGTGGTGGTAATCATCCTCATGTGCCTTGCATGCATATCGGAAAGGAATCCGGGAAAGCCTCGACCTTGGGTAGGCGTGAGCTTGTTGCCGGTCCTCGTCGGGACGGTTATGTCCGGTATGGCATGGTAAGGTACATTGAGTGGAGATTTCTTCAATTGTATTATTTTTGATATACATGTCATGCAGGTAACTTATGAACCTCCTGAGTCGACCGCAGATCGAGTCTTGTTCCAGTAACCCCCATACTTGCCTCGTGCTACCACTCGTCCCTGCCGCAGGTAGGGTACGGTTTAGTAAGTTGTCAACCCCTTCCCAGCACACACCGTACAGAGAGGCCATGGTGGAAGATATCGGTTGTAGCCGGTAGGCATGCCACCTGGTCAGGGGGCATGGGTGTTTCCGGTTGGGACCGAGAGGGGAGGCCACCCCTTAGAGCGCGCGATATAAATTTGATCCCATGCTACGCGAGGTTGTAGCCTCCCCACTTAGAGTTTTGCTTGACAAGTGTCGTGGGTGATTCCAGACACCGATGAGTTAAGCTGGTGTGTGCAAGTCAGGTGTGTTTTCAACTAAAAGACCGTAGACGGAATTAGTCCTGATGGACTAAAGGAATCCGTTACTCGTGGGTAAAGAGTACACCCTCTGCAGAGATTAAACCTATTCGAATAGCCGTGTCCATGGTTAAGGACTACAGTCTGGGATGGGTCAAGTGTCGGTCTTAGTGTCGGTCTTCGGAGGTGAAATTGTTAAACCAGAACGGGAATTACTACTTGTGACTTGTGATGATTATGATTATTACTATTGTTGACTAACCCATGATTATTATTGTTATCATCAAATATCTCTGGGATGGTTCTACCTCCGGGATATTTCACTATGATTATTTAATCTTTTAAAGCCCTTTATGTGGTGTCGCTCAGACGCCCGACTGTGGCATTTCTTTTGAAGCCCTTTCTGTGGTGTCGCTCAGACGCCCGACTGTGGCATTTCTTTTAAAGCCCTTTCTGTGGTGTCGCTCAGACGCCCGACTGTGGCATTTCTTTTAAAGCCCTTTCTGTGGTGTCGCTCAGACGCCCGACTGTGGTATTATTATTCCGCATTTTCCGCTCGAGGAGTCTTTCAGACACTCGCTTGGCACCAGTATTTAGTATTCTGCATTTTTCCGCTCGAGGAGTCTTTCAGACACTCGCTTGGCACCAGTATTTATTATTCCGCATTTTCCACTCGAGGAGTCTTTCAGACACTCGCTTGGCACCAGTATTTAGTATTCTGCATTTTTCCGCTCGAGGAGTCTTTCAAACACTCGCTTGGCACCAGTATTTATTATTCTGCATTTTCCGCTCGAGGAGTCTCTCGGACACTCGTTTGGCACCAGTATCTATTATTCCGTACTTTCCACTTGAGGAGTCATTCAGACCCTCGCTTGGCACACAGTATTCATTACCTCTATGTGGCCTTTGCGTAAATTTCCGGTTGCATATGAATGACTTGTTTTACATGCATCAAGATAATTATTTATGACTAACTAAGTGAGTATAAGGATATTGCAAGCATGAGTATCGACGATTATATTATACCTGTGTTCTTAATGTTTGCGAGTACATTCAAAGTACTCACTGGCTTGTCCCTGACTATTGTCTTGGCCAGATTGTTTGCTTGGAGAGGAGCGTTGCGACGACCGCCTCGGTACCTGCGCAGCGGTGATAGCAGCCTCGTGAAGATAGGAGTTATCCTGGTCAGCTGTTCCCGTGGGGTATGGAGTCCCACAGCCGTGGTGATCCACAAACCGCTTCCGCCCTCAACCACTAGAAACCATTGGTTGTACTCATAGGCCACAATGGTCTTGTACTACATAATTTGTACCTTTGCTTGGAATTTCTGTAACAAGTTGGTGCCTCATCAGCTAACAGTAATCCTGGGGCTGATGAGGTCGACGGCCATTTTCTGGAATTTAATGTCTGGAAAACCGGTCGCGACATAGTATGACCCATTGTGCAGATTCTTGCTGACCACAAAAGGTCCCTCCCAAGTTGGGGATAACTTATGCATATCAGTATGATCTTGGATGAGCCGAAGCACCAAATCTCCCTCTTGAAAGGTTCTGGTTCTGACCCGGCGACTGTGATAACGATGAAGATCCTATTGGTAAATCGCCGAGCGGGCAGCAGCTATGTCACGCTCTTCATCCAACAGGTCCAAAGCATATGGTCGTGTTGTCTCATTGTCCGCTTCAACATAAGCCGCCACACGAGGTGAATCATGACGGATATCACTGGGGAGAACCGCCTCCGCTCCGTAGACCATGAGGAACGGTGTGTATCCTGTTGATCTGTTGGGTGTGGTATTGATGCTCCATAACACAGATGGTAACTCTTCTACCCAACAACCCGGTGTTCTCTACAAAGGAACCATAAGTCGGGGTTTGATGCCTCTCAGGATCTCTTGATTAGCTCGCTCTACTTGACCATTGGACTGTGGGTGGGCTACTGATGAAACATCAAGCCGGATGTGCTCACGTTCATAGAACTCCTTCATGGCACCCTTGGACAAGTTAGTACCATTATCTCTGATGATACTGTGTGGAAAGCCAAACCGGAAAATCACTTTTTTTATGAACTGAACCGTCGTGGCTGCGTCACACTTGCTAACGGGCTCTGCCTCCACCCACTTTGTAAATTTATCAACCGCCACCAGAAGGTGGGTCTTCTTATCCTTGGACCTTTTGAAAGGTCCAACCATATCCATCCCCCAAGTCGCAAACGGCCAAGTAATTGGGATCATTCTCAATTCTTGAGCCGGTACATGAGCACGTCGTGAGAACTTTTGGCAACCGTCACATCGTATGACCAGATCTTCCGCATCAGCATGAGCAGTCAACCAATAGAAGCCATGGCGGAACGCTTTAGCCACCAAAGATTTTGAACCGTTGTGGTGACCACAATCTCCTTCGTGGATCTCACGCAAAATTTCACAGCCTTCCCCAGGAGACACACAGCGTTGAAACGCCCCTAATACACTGCAGTGATGCAACTCACCATTGACAATAGTCATGGACTTGGATCACCGGATTATCTGCCGGGCCAGAGTCTCATCCTCTGGTAACTCGCCCCGGTTCATGTACGCAAGGTAAGGAAGCGTCAAATCCGAAATTACATGAAGGGCTGCCACCAATTGAGCCTCCGGATCAGGAACAGACAAATCCGCTTCACCAGGGAGCTTGACCGATGGGTTGTGCAGCACATCCAGAAAAATATTGGGCGGGACCGGTTTGCGTTGAGAGCCCAGCCGGCTTAAGGCGTCCGCCGCTTCATTCTTCCGGCGGTCCACATGGTCCACCTGATAGCCCTTGAAGTGACCTGCAACAATATCCACCTCACGACGATATGCAGCCATGAGTGGGTCCTTGGAATCCCAAGTGCCAGACACCTGTTGAGCCACCAGATCCGAGTCACCGAAGCACTTAACTCGGCTTAGATTCATTTCCTTAGCCATCCGGAGACCATGGAGTAAGGCTTCATACTCAGCTGCATTGTTAGTAGAAGGGAACATTAAACGGAGAACATAACAAAACTTATCACCTCGTGGGAAGTTAATACGACTCCAGCCCCCGAGCCCTCCAGTTGCCTGGATCCGTCAAAATGGATAGTCCAATATGTGTGATCCGGTTTTTCTTCAGGAGCTTGCAGTTCTGTCCAATCATTGATGAAATCAACAAGTGCTTGAGACTTGACCGCCGTCCGCGGCACATATTTCAATCCCTGCGGCCCAAGCTCTATAGCCCACTTGGCAATCCGGCCAGTTGCTTCACGGTTCTAGATGATATCTCCCAAGGGAGCAGAACTAACCACAGTGATGGGGTGCCCTTGGAAATACTGCTTAAGCTTCCGGCTCGCCATGAAAACTCCATATACCAGCTTCTGCCAATGCGGATACCTTTGCTTGGATTCAATAAGTACCTCACTGATATAGTAAACTGGACGCTGAACCGGATGCTCCTTGCCTGCCTCCTTGCGCTCCACCACAATAGCCACACTGACTGCACGAGCATTAGCAGCAACATATAGTAGCAATGGCTCCTTATCAATTGGAGCAGCGAGTACAAGCAGATTGGCCAACTGCCGCTTTAAATCCTCAAATGCTTTATCAGCATCAGAACTCCAGACAAAATGATCCGTCTTTTTCAACATCTGATACAAAGAGATTGCCTTCTCACCAAGGCGACTGATAAACCGGCTCAACGCGGCAATCCGGCCAGCCAAACGTTGGACATCATTGATACACTTCGGTTTGGCCAGGGAGGTGATGGTTGTAATCTTCTCCGGATTGGCTTCAACTCCTCTATTGGACACCAGAAAACCCAATAACTTGCCCGCCGGTACACCGAAGACACACTTGGCCGGATTGAGCATCATCTTGTACGTCCTTAGGTTATCGAAAGTTTCTTTCAAATCGCCAACCAAAGTCTCCTTCTCCCTGGACTTGACCACGATATCATCAACATAAGCATGCACATTACGGCCAATCTGTTTATGAAGGCAATTCTGTACACACCGTTGGTAAGTTGCCTGAGCACTCTTGATCCCAAAGGGCATAGATACATAGCAGAAGGCTCCAAAGGGAGTTATGAACGTTGTCTTCTCCTGGTCCTTAACTGCCATCTTGATCTGATGATAACCAGAATATGCATCCAGAAAACTCAAACACTCACAACCCGCCGTAGCATCAATAATTTGATCAATACGGGGGAGGGCAAAAGGATCTATTGGACAAGCCTTGTTAAGATCTGTGTAATCCACACACATGCGCCAGGTGTCGTTTTTCTTAAGGACTAACACCGGATTAGCTAGCCATTCAGGATGAAAAAACTCAATGATAAAGCCAGCTGCCAAGAGCCTGGCTACCTCTTCTCCAATAGCTTTGCGCCTTTCTTCATTGAACCGGTGGAGGAACTGTTTCACCGGTTTATACTTAGGATCCACATTAAGAGTGTGCTCAGCGAGTTGCCTCGGTACACCTGGCATGTCAGAGGGCTTCCATGCAAAAATGTCCCGATTCTCACGGATGAACTCGATGAGCGCGTTTTCCTATTTCGGATCCAAATTGGCACTGATGCTGAACTGTTTGGATGAATCGCCAGGTACGAAGTCAACAAGTTTAGTCTCAGCTACCGATTTGAACTTCAAGGCCGGATCATGCTCCGTGGTTGGCCTCTTCAATGGAGTCATGTCTGCCGGATCGACATTATCCTTATAGTATTTCAGCTCCTCTGTAGCACAAACCGACTCTGCGTAGGCCGCATCACCTTGTTCACATTCCAAGGCAACCTTGCGGCTTCCATGAACCGTTCTTGTCCCCTTGTGACTCGGCATCTTGAGCTGCAAATACACATAACAGGGCCGTGCCATAAACTTGGCGTAAGCCGGCCGCCCAAACAATGCGTGATATGGACTCTGGATTTTTACCACCTCAAAAGTCATTGTCTCCAACCTGGAATCATGATCATCTCCAAAGGCCACTTCCAGGGCTATCTTACCAATAGGATATGCTGACTTACCAGGTACCACACCATGGAATACTGTATTGGATGGTTTAAGATTTTTATCTGTTAGTCCCATACGACAGAAGGTCTCATAGTATGAGATATTAATACTGCTCCCTCCATCCATGAGTACCTTGGTGAACTTATAACCTCCTACTTGAGGCGCCACCACCAATGCTAGCTGACCCGGATTATCAACCCGGGGAGGGTGATCCTCTCTGCTCCACACGATTGGCTGTTCAGACCAGCGTAGATATTGGGGCACGGCCGGTTCAACAGAATTCACTGCCCTCCTTTGAACCTTCCGGTCTCGCTTGTCCAAACTAGTGGTGAAGACATGATATTGCCCACTATTCAACTGCTTCGGGTGACTCTGGTAACCCGACTGCTGCTGATGATGATGATGATTGTAACCACCCTGGCTATTATTTTGATTGTTATGCCCGCTCGGATTACCATTAAATCCTGGACCGGAATTTCCTCCACCGTAACCCGGCCCAGATCCTGAGCCACCACCGGAGCCGTGATCATACCGGAAAGCATTAGAATTCTTGAACTCCTGCATAATGTAGCAGTCCTTCCAAAGGTGATTGGCTGGCACCTCCTTCGTCCCATGCTTTGGGCAGGGCTGGTTTAATAGATAATTTAAGCGGTTCGGGTTAGGATTAGGTGCTCCACCGCGATTCGGCGGTTTACCCTTCCGTCGTTGGCCCTTGTCCTGTGCGTTGGTATTAGCAACGAAGTCCATGTTGCCATCCGCTTTACGCTTGCCTCCGCCACCATTACCTGCCGGATTATGCTGCTGTGCTCTGGAGTTGCTGCTCTTCTTTCCCTTCCATGTCTTGTCGTCATCAGACTCGGGATCCTTGATACTATCAGAATTAGCATACTTTACTAATGCAGCCATGAGAGTCCCCATATCCGTGCAATGACGCTTCATCCGCCCCAATTTCAACTTTAGAGGCCCAAACCGGCAGTTGCCTTCCAGGGTGATAACGGCGGTGTCAGCGTTGATGCGGTCCGATGAATGCAGAACTTGCGAGACCCGGCGCACCCAATGGGTCGTCGATTCTCCTTCCTCCTGGACACAGGCTGCTAAGTCTACTATAGACATAGGCTGCTTACATGTATCCTTGAAATTGCTGATAAACCGGGCTCGCAATTGGGCCCATGAACTTATAGAATTGGCCGGTAAGCTTTTTAACCAAGTGCGGGCCGTTCCTTTGAGCATCATGGTGAAATACTTCGCACATGCCGCATCGTCCACATCAAGCATCTCCATGGCCATCTCATAACTTTCTACCCATGTCTCTGGAGGTTGATCCGCCGTGTAATTTGGTACCTTGCACGGGCCCTTGAAATCCTTGGGCAGGCGCACATTGCGTAAAGTGGGGACAAGGAAAGGTACCCCCAAAGAACTAGAAGTAACACCAGGTTCGACCGAGATGGTTGGACGAACCGGCGTGAGCTGACGAGCTTGATACTGCGCTGCTAACTCGGCCTCCCTGCACGCTCGGGCCCGGTCCACCACTTCCTGAGCATTATCAGCACCGACCGCTGGGTTGTCACCACGGGGCGCTCCACGTCGTGCATTGCTCGATACGGCCGGTTCATCCATACGTCTGCTATAACTCTGGCTTGGACGAGGGGTGGAGTGGATCCGATCGCGGTTGTACGAGTATGCTTCCTGTTGGACCAAAGCTATCCTAAGAAGCTCTTTGATCTGGCGCGTCTCTACTGCCTGCGGTGAATCACCTTCAATTGGAATGGCCTCCAGTCGTGCAGCAGCTGCAACAAGGTTGTCCATCGGGTTGGAGTAGTGACCCGGAGGTGTTGGAACAACCTGAGGTACAACAGTGTTATGATGAGGCAGATCCGTCAAACGAGGCTGAACTGGCGCGCCCGTCCCAGGAGCTTCCGCCCGGTTTACCACCGGTGGATTACTGGTTCCTGCTCCTGGGGTGTTGAAGAGGTCTCTGTCTTCGAAAACCGAAGGCAAACGGGATCGGTACTTCCTTTTCATGACTTCATGCGACGTGTTCTGGTCCAGCATGAGCCTGTAGGCTTGCGCATCTAAAGCGGCCCGTTCTATCGTCATCCTGGTATTTTCAGCTGCTAGGTCCGCCTTGGCCTGAGTGATCTGTTCCCTCACCTTTGCAATCTCCGTGTTGTGGGCGTCCTGATCCGCCGGGTTAGCCTCTACCATAAGCGCAGCCAACACATCGAACAGATCCGATAAAACTTGAGCTGGCGGGTGCATAGGGCCTCCTGTCCCGACAGCCGTCGCCGCCACTGAACCGGAGATCATTGACGCAGTGGTCGAAGAATGAAGCACCGCTTGTGTACCATCCATGAATATTCCAACACGGTTGGGCAGATCAGAGGGTCCGGAATACTGTCGCCATCGGAACAGCTCCCAATCCGGCCATCTTGTAGCTGATACAGAGATTCAGTTTCTCCAGTGGATGACTCGTCGCCGGAATAAACGACGGTCTCGCCACCAGATTCCGATCCATCCTCATAATTTCCTCCATGGATGACTCCCACGAAGGCACGATTCATGACCGATTTAACCTGGGCAGATCGCGCACGCTGAGCCGTTTCGACGAGGTCAGTGCAGATGTCTGGCTCAGGGCCCGGTTCACCGATCTTGCCGATGAAAACGTGTATGCCACCAAAGGGGACCCGGTACCCGTACTCAATTGAGCTGGCCTCGGGGGCCCAGCCTGCATCGTCGATGTAGAGCTTGTCGCGACAACTCTTAGTCATCCGGCCCACAGCGTAGCCCTCGAGTCCTTCGAAGCGGCCCTCCAAGAACTTGAAACCATCGTGCGATAGCCCCACAGTGGGCGCCAACTGTCGTGGTTTTGTCACGGCAGATGTCCTAGTGTCAGGACTTAGTCGTGGAGCCATCGCGACGGGTTAGCTTGAAGGGGTTAAGGCGGAAACAGGGACGCAAGAGAGTTTATACTAGTTCGGCCCCTTCGATGAAGGTAAAAGCCTACGTCTAGTTGTGATGGAATTGATGGGGTTTCGAGGGCTTAGGGAGCAAACAAGCTTCGCCTAAGTCTCGAGTTGTTGTCTGTTCTCCTTGAACCGCCGTCGGGTCGTCCCCTTATATACATGAGTGACGCCCGTCGGTTTACAGAGTCCCAATACCGGCTCATAGACGTGTCCGGTTTGGTCTCTACTTACTCCTTCCTTACAACGCAAGTTTACATATCAATGCCGGTTTTACGGCTACAGGCTCTTAAACCGACTATGGGTCCTAAACCCTTATTTGCCTTCTTGGGCTTTAACACACTTAACTACTGATGAAGTTAACCCGGCCCACCTGGCCGATTTACGCCCAGTAGTAATATCCCCAACAAATGCAGTGCTCAATAGGTAGCAAGAAGGATTTCTGGCGCCGTTGCCGGGGAGTCTACGCACAATTCAATACATACCAAGTACCCATCACAAACTCTTATCCCTCGCATTACATTATTTGCCATTTGCCTCTCGTTTTCCTCTTCCCCACTTCACCCTTGCCGTTTTATTCGCCCTCTCTTTCCGTTTGCTTCTTTTCCACTTGCCTTTTGTGTCCTGTGTGTCATCATGGCTAGTCCTTTATCTACTCCTTTGTCTCCCTAGAATGAAGTTCTTAATTTTAAACAAAGGGGGGGAGAAAATCTAAAAGATGCTTGGTACAGAATTTGCAATGCGCAAAATAGATCTACTAGGAAGCAATCTACTTCAGTTCTTCTTCGCAATTTTTATGTAGGCATCACTCCTTGGAATAGATATATTCTTGATACCATTACCAGAGGAAAATTCTTGGGTAGCCATACTTTTGATTCTTATAATGCTATGATAGATTTGTTTGGGCCACCACCTCTTTTGGTTAACGGAACTATTTTAACTTTGGAACATGTGATGCAACGGCTTGAAATTATGGAAAATAAAGTTGCCACCGTAGAGTTGATTCAAAATTTGGATAGAAAGATCCACAACCAAATTACCCAATACGGATCTAAGGTAGGAGTTGCTCTTAAAAATCTTAAAGAAAATGAACCTATGGTTAATGAAAAGATAGATCAAGATTCCACTAGAATTGATAAAATTGAGGATATTATTACCAACCTAGGGTCTGCCTTTTCTTCCGTGAAAAACGCTCCTTCTAATGCTAAGATTGCCAAATTGATGTATGTTCCTAAAAATAAGGGTGAAACTTCTAGTAAGGGAAATGCGGACCTCAAATCCATAAGTGTTCACCCCAACTTTCTCGCTATCCTTAAGGAACCTTTTGCTATGATTTTCTCGATTTCGTGCCTAGGAGTTTGATAATTAATAAAAAGAAAGAAACTCCTAGGGGTTATAGGTGTCTTATTTAAGAATTTCCTACCAAAGATGGCAACACGTAGATCTATCCTTGCTTTATGCCTAGCTAGGGGCATTAAACGATAGCGCTTGTTGGGAGGCAACCCAATTTTATTTTAGTTTTTTGCTTTTTGGTTATGTTTAGGAATAAATAATCCATCTAGATTATATATAGATGTGGTTTTGTGTTTTAGTTAATGTTTGCGCCAAGTAGAACCTTTGGGAAGACTTGGGGAAGGTCTTTGCGATCTTGCTGTAAAAAACAGAAACTTTAGCGCTCACGAGATTAGCTACAACTTTTTACTGGAGAGTGCTATTTAGTTGATTCTTTTTGCAGATTATTAATAGATAAATTCCTCACGTCCAGCAATTTATTTTAGAATTTTTGGAGTTCCATAAGTTTGCGTTAGTTACAGATTACTACAGACTGTTTTGTTTTTGACAGATTCTGTTTTTCCCGTGTTGTTTGCTTATTTTGATGAATCTATGGCTAGTAATGGAGTTTATGAACCATAGAAAAGTTGGAATACAGTAGGTTTAACACCAATATAAATAAAGCATGAGTTCATTACAGTACCTTGAAGTGGTGTTTTGTTTTCTTTCGCTAACGGAGCTCACGAGATTTTCTGTTAAGTTTTGTGTTGTGAAGTTTTCAAGTTTTTGGTAAAGATTTGATGGATTATGGAACAAGGATTGGCAAGAGGCTAAGCTTGGGTATGCCCAAGGCACCCCAAGGTAAAATTCAAGGACAGCCAAAAGCCTATGCTTGGGGATGCCCCGGAAGGCATCCCTTCTTTCGTCTTCGTCTATCGGTAACTTTACTTGGGGCTATATTTTTATTCACCACATGATATGTGTTTTACTTCGAGCGTCTTGTATAATTTGAGTCTTTGATTTTTAGTTTACCACAATCATCCTTGCTGAATACACCTTTTGAGAGAGACACACATGATTCGGAATTTGTTAGAATACTCTATGTGCTTCACTTATATCTTTTGAGCTATATAGTTTTTGCTCTAGTGCTTCACTTATATATTTTAGAGCACGGTGGTGGTTTTATTTTATAGAAACTATTGATCTCTCATGCTTCACTTATATTATTTTGAGAGTCTTAAAAATCATGGTAATTTGCTTTAATTGTGAAATTAATCCGAATGTGATAGGCATCCAAGATGAGCATAATAAAAACTTCCATATTGAGTTCATTGAATATCATGAGAAGTTTGATACTTGATAAGTGTTTTGAGATATAAAGGTGGTAATATTAGAGTGTGATAATTGAGTAATTGTGAAACTGAGAAATACTTGTGTTAAGGTTGGCAAGTCCCGTAGCATGCACGTATGGTAAAAGTTGTGTGATAATTTTGACACATAAGGTGTTCTTTTATTGCTTTCCTTATGAGTGGCGGTCGGGGACGAGCGATGGTCTTTTCCTACCAATGTATCCCTCTAGGGGCATGCGTATTAGTACTTTGCTTCGAGGGCTAATAAACTTTTGCAATAAGTATATGAGTTCTTTATGACTAATTGAGTCCATGGATTATACGCGCTCTCAACCTTCCACAATTTTCTAGCCTCTACGGTACCGTTCATTGCCCTTTCTCGCCTTGAGAGTTGGTGCAAACTTCGCCGGTGCATCCAAACACCGTGATATGATACGCTCTATCACACATAAACCTCCTTATATCTTCCTCAAAACAGCCACCATACCTACCTATCATGGCATTTTCATAGCCATTCCGAGATATATTGCCATGCAACTTTCCACCGTTCCGATTATTATAACACGCTCCATCATTGTCATATTGCTTTGCATGATCATGTAGTTGACATCGTATTTGAGGCAAAGCCACCATTCATAGTTTTTCATACATGTCACTCTTGATTCATTGCATATCCCGGTACACCGCCGGAGGCATTCACATAGAGTCATATTTTGGTCTAAGTATTGAGTTGTAATTCTTGAGTTGTAAGTAATAAAAGTGTGTTGATCATCATTATTAGAGCATTGTCCCATGTGAGGAAAGGATGATGGAGACTATGATTCCCCCACAAGTCGGGATGAGATTCCGGAGTAAATAAAAAAAGAGGTCAAAGATAAAAAACAGAAGGCCCAAGAAAAAAAGAGAAAGAAAAAAAAGGAAAAAATAAGAGAAAAAGAGAGAAGGGACAATGTTACTATCCTTTTTCCACACTTGTGCTTCAAATTAGCACCGTGATCTTCAAGATAGAGAGTCTCCTATGTTGTCACTTTCATATACTAGTGGGAATTTTTCATTATAGAACTTGGCTTGTATATTCCAATGATGGGCTTCCTCAAAATGCCCTAAGTCTTCGTGAGCAAGCAAGTTGGATGCACACCCACTTAGTTTCTTTTGTTGAGCTTTCATATATTTATAGCCCTTGTGCATCTGTTGCATGGCAACCCCTACTCCTCTCATTGACATCAATTGATGGGCATCTCCATAGCCTACTGATTAGCCGCATCAATGTGAGACTTTCTACCTTTTTGTCTTCTCACATAACCCCCATCACTATACTTTATTCCACCCATAGTGCTATATCCATGGCTTGCGCTCATGTATTTCGTAAGGGTTGAAAAGGCTGAAGCGCGTTAAAAAGTATGAGCCAATTGCTCGGCTTGTCACCGGGGTTACGCATGATGAGAACGTTTTGTGTGACGAAATTGAAGCATGGCCTAACTATATGACTTTGTAGGGATAAGCTTTCTTTGGCTATGTTATTTTGATAAGACATAATTGCTTGGTTAGCATGTTTGAAGTATTATTGTTTTTATGTCAACATTAAACTTTTATCTTGAATCTTTCGGATCTAAATATTCATGCCACAATAAAAAGAATTACATTGAAAATTATGTTAAGAAGCATTCCACATCAAAAATTATTTACCTACTCGAGGACGAGCAGGAATTAAGCTTGGGGATGCTTGATATGTCTCCAACGTATCTATAATTTTTTGTTGTTCCATGCTATTATATTATCTGTTTTGGATGTTCAATGGGCTTTATTATACACTTTTATATTATTTTTTGGACTAACCTATTAACTGGAGGCCCAGCCCAAATTGCTGTTTTTTTGCCTATTTCAGTGTTTCGAAGGAAAGGAATATCAAACGGAGTCCAAACGGAATGAAACCTTCGGGAAGGTGATTTTCAGAACAAACGTCATCCAGAGGACTTGGAGTGGACGTCAAGCAAACAACGAGGAGGCTACGAGGCAGGAAGGCGCGCTTGCCCCCCTAGGTGCGCCCCCACCCTCGTGGGCCCCTTGTAGCTCTCATGACCGACCTCTTTCGCCTATATATACTCATATACCCTGGAAACATCAGACGAGGAGCCAAAACCCTATTTCCACCGCCACAACTCTCTGTACCCGTGAGATCCCATCTTGGGCCCTTTTCCGGCGCTCCACCGGAGGAGGCATTGATCAGGGAGGGCTTCTACATCAACACCATAGCCTCTCCGATGATGTGTGAGTAGTTTACCTCAGACCTTCGGGTCCATAGTTATTAGCTAGATGGCTTCTTCTCTCTCTTTGGATCTCAATACAAAGTTCTCCTCGATTCTCTTGGAGATCTATTCGATGTAATCTTCTTTTGCGGTGTGTTTGTCGAGATCCGATGAATTGTGTGTTTATGATCAAAATTATCTATGAACAATATTTGAATCTCCTCTGAATTTTTTATGTATGATTGGTTATCTTTGCAAGTCTCTTCGAATTATCAGTTTGGTTTGGCCTACTAGATTGATCTTTCTTGCAATGGGATAAGTGCTTAGCTTTGGGTTCAATCTTGCGGTGTCCTTTCCCAGTGACAGCAAGGGCAGCAAGGCACGTATTGTATTGTTGCCATCGAGGATAACAAGATGGGGTTTATATCATATTGCATGAGTTTATCCCTCTACATCATGTCACCTTACTTAAAGCATTACTCTGTTCTTATGAACTTAATACTCTAGATGCATGCTGGATAGCGGTCGATGTGTGGAGTAATAGTAGTAGACGCAGGCAGGAGTCGGTCTACTTGTCACGGATGTGATGCCTATATACATGATCATACCTAGATATTCTCATAACTGTGCTCAATTCTATCAATTGCTCGACATTAATTTGTTCACCCACCGTAATACGCTATCTTGAGGGAAGCCACTAGTGAAACCTATGGCCCCCGGATCTATTTTCCATCATATTAATTTCCCGTCAACAAGCTATTTTTGGCGCCGTTTATTTTGCAATCTTTACTTTTAATCTTTATCATAAAAATACCAAAAATATTATCTTATCATCTCTACCAGATCTCACTTTTGCAAGTGGCCGTGAAGGAATTGACAACCCCTTTATCGCGTTGGTTGCAAGGTTCTTATTTGTTTGTGTAGGTACAAGGGACTTGAGCGTTGCCTCCCACTGGATTGATACCTTTGTTCTTAAAAACTGAGGGAATTACTTACGCTACTTTGCTGCATCACACTTTCTCTTCAAGGGAACATCAACGCAGTGCTCAAGAGGTAGCAAGAAGGATTTCTGGCGCCGTTGCCGGGGAGTCTATGCACAAGTCCAGACATACCAAGTACCCATCACAAACTCTTATGGATACTATCCGAAACACTTCCGTTGTCCGAATACTATCGTCCTATATATCAATCTTTACCTCTCGACCATTTCCAGACTCCTCATCATGTCTGTGATCTCATACGAGACTCCAAACAACATTCGGTCACCAAATCACAAAACTCGTATAATATTATATTGTCATCGAACGTTAAGCGTACGGACCCTACAGGTTCGAGAACTATATAGACATGACCGAGACACTTCTCCGGTCAATAACCAATAGCGGAACATGGATGTTCATATTGGCTCCTACATATTCTACGAAGATCTTTATCGGTCGAACCGTTATGACAACATACGTTATTCCCTTTGTCCATCGGTATGTTACTTGCCCGAGATTCGATCGTCGGTATCCACATACCTAGTTCAATCTCGTTACCGGCAAGTCTCTTTACTCGTTCCGTAATACATCATATTGTAACTAACTCATTAGTCACTTTGCTTGCAAGGCTTCTTATGATGTGCATTACCGAGAGGGCCCAGAGATACCTCTCCAATACTCCGAGTGACAGATCCTAATCTCGATCTATGTCAATCCAACAAACACCTTCAGAGATACCTGTAGAGCATCTTTATAATCACCCAGTTACGTTGTGATGTTTGATAGCACACAAGGTATTCCTCCGGTATCCGGGAGTTGCATAATCTCATAGTCGAAGGAATATGTATTTGACATGAAGAAAGCAATAGCAATAAAACTGAACGATCAATATGCTAAGCTAACGGGCGGGTCTTGCCCATCACATCATTCTCCTAATGATGTGATCACATTCATCAAATGATAACACATGTCTATGGTTAGGAAACTTAACCTATGTATCCACACATGTATCAAGTTTCCAGTTAATACAATTCTTGCATGAATAATAAACATTTATCATGATATAAGGAAATATAAAATAACAACTTTATTATTACCTCTAGGGCATATTTCCTTCATGTTCATCTTCATAAGCATCATTAATATTGGCATCCTGGCTATAAATAGCCGCCCCCAACCAATAGTTGGTTGGCTACTCCAGGAGAGAGATTGGTAAGTGTCATTTGAGAGCAACCCATCCTCTAACAAGCTTGAACAAACCCGAGTGAGGAAAAACCTGAACACCTGAAGCCAAAGTGACTGAGTAACACTCAAGAGATTGTCCAGTGTGATCCGACGCCTATTACCTTTGAACATTGTCATTCTTCCAGACGGTTAGGTGTCATGTTCTGAGCACCCAAGAAGAATTTGTGGAGTGCCATAGAATGAGTCTGTGAAGGTTCTGTAACACTACCTTGAAGACTTACCACGAGTAATTGGGGCGGGGTCTAAGTGACCTTAGCTCAAGGGGAATAAGGTGAATACTTAGTGTCATCTGAGTTCAAACTCAGCCTCCCTAACCAGACGTATAGCTGATACAATAACTTGAACTAGTCAAACAAATCACCGTGTCATCACTGAACCATCCTGGTTTCAAATTCCTCAACCCTTTACTTTCAGTACTTCCGCACTTGAAGAATTTGGGTCCTGCACTCTGAAGACTTCCATCTTGATGCTTTTCATTCCTTCAGTTCATCATGTTTACATTTGATTGTATGTATGATTGCATGTTCTTCATCTGCATCTATAATGTGTGCATGTCTTGCTTCACTTTGATGATTTAGTTCTCTTTTGTTTCAATATAGTTACTTTGTTATTCGTCAAACTCTCCCGTCTTATAAGAATTTATAAAAATCTCACATCCCCCCTCCCCCGAGATAACATGTGCTTTCACAAACCTCATTTTTTTACCTCCAAGACCGTTTGTCCGTGCCAAATTTTCTTGCACAACAATGAACTTGGCAAACGGCTCGCCCTTCTTTTCGGTTGGGTCTGCGACTGATGGGCATGCGACTGCTAGTTATCCAACATCTAACTGTGCATCTGTTGGGTGCCCACCACCAGCTAGGTGTCATCTACTTGTCCGCCTTCATAGTCATTGTCGTCATGGATCATATTTATCAGCGCCTCATCATCATCCACTCGTCGCGCTCGGCTAAAACATTCCAGCAAACAAAGACCATGCACCGATGGACGTGGCAGTTGGACAAGCGCCGACGGCTATGACTCCATAAAGTTGTACTCCCCATTGAGGTCGATGTTGCACAGGACGTGAGGGCTGATGGTGACGGCAGGGGCTGCGGACCGGACTACGTGGCGGCCAAGTAGTATGGCGGAATCATGTGTGCCGACCAGGGTGAAGGCGATTGCACGACTGACGACCGGCACCCGGCGGATCGCATGCTTTGTCGGGCGAAGAACTGGGTGACCAGCCGGCACCAAAGCATCCTTTGTCTACCTCTGTTTGCGGCAGTGGTGTGTGTCGCCGTGTTGGCCCTGCGAGCAGCCACCACCAATAGGTCCTCTGTCTTTGGACCCGACGAAACTACGGACATCTCCGTCACCACCTCCTTCGGCTCCATCGCGACGGCGGACTGCAAAACGAGCGGGAACCAGGGTGGGTGGTGACGGCGGAGAGGACGCGATGGGAAAGTGCGGGCTGTCACGCGAAAATTTCCAAATGCGCAGGCTCCGCCTCGCTTTTGTCTCGGCAGGGTGTTTCGAAAGTGCAACCGCCCCTCTTGGTTTGCTTCTGGTTTTGCGGATATTCGGACGCACGAACTAGTCCATGGACATTTGATGGACGATTTTGAAGGGCACAAATTGTCCAAACAGTATGGTCCAAATGTACCCTAAAAAAAGTATAGTCCAAATGTTCACACACGATTTGATGGACGAGCGTTGGAGTTGCCCTGACAAAAGAAGAGGAGAGTGCAAATTTTGAATTTCGAAATCCCCTATCGTCCCTTCTCAGTTCTCACGCAAGCCAAGCTGCGGCTGCGAGTGCCAGCGAGCCTCGGGAACAACCAACGTCAATGGGTGGTGACAGTGGGTTGGACGGACTTCAACGGATATGTTTGACTAGCTACTCCCAGCTACCAGGTCAAGTCTTTGTTACGACCACCAGTGGTGTGCACAAATATTCTGAAAGACTCTTGCTAATGAAAAAAATCACACATGCATTATTTGAATGTTATTTACCACTTCCAAAAAATAATATTATTATTACCATACTATACAGGAAAAAACAAGCAGCAGGGGGCTGAAAAAGGAAAAAAACAAATATGTAAAAATACGTTTAAACTTCTTGTTTTCTGCACAGGTCGCATTCCATTGAATTATTTCATGAAGCTTTATGAGATCAATCTTACCTCGCAAACTTGCTATAGAGAATGAAAGAACCTTTTTGGTTAAAAATCACGAACTCAAACTCAAACACTTCTCTAGAGGGGCCCCAATCCACAAAGTTGAAACCTCTCTGGTTGAAATACCGTTTTACTCCTTCTCCTTTTCCTGTAGGCAAAGTCCTCCCTGGACGGGAAAGTATTGGGTACTCCCAGAGACTCTGGGTACTCCCAGTGCTCCAAGTTAAAAAAGCATTAAAAAATATTTCAAAAAATTCTGGAAAAAAGGTGAATGTTCACAAGGAATGTAACTACAACTCCTAAAATATTCTAGGTCCAAACTTGAAATTTACATCAAGAAACAAAAATGTGAAATCTGGCATGAATAATGTAAAAAAAAAGACAAAATCAACATTGATACTATTCACATCTTGATTTCACATTTTTGTTTATCAATGTACATTTCGAGTTTGGACCTGAAATTTCTACGGGTTGTAGTCACATTCCCAGCGAACATCCCCATCTTTTTTTCAAAGAAATGAAAACATTTAAGATTTATTTTTTTAGTCACATTCCTAGCGAGCATCCCCATCTTTTTTCAAAAAATTTGAAAACATTTAAGATTTATTTTTGAACTTGGAGCGTCGGGAGTACCATAAGGATGGGAGTACTAGATATTTTCCCGTGGTTCATCACCGCCCCTCTTGTCCTACTACAATCTTCAACGACCAAGCTCCGACCGTCAGAAATGCGCCCTAAAACCTACCACGGAGTGGCTCCTACAGCGCCACCAGGTTGAGACAATGGCCACCACAGCCAAGAATCACCATGCGGGGCCCCAAGTCAGAGGTTGGAGAGGGCATCGACAGGTATTGATTGGACCTAGCAACCAATCGACCATAAAAATCTTTGGCACATAAGCAGGAATTTGAGGCAGTCTTCAATTCATACCAACCAGCAGAGACCACAAGGTAATTGGAGAGAAAACCTACACCAACAACGGCAGAGAAATGGAATAAAGATGACCAACTTCCACAAGGAATTTGTTGGAGCTAAAGGGAAACAAAGGGAACTTGGGAGAATAGGATTTGGTTGCCTCCATCCCTACACTATCGCCGCTTAAGATGTACTCCCTCCGTTCCTAAATATTTGTCTTTCTAAAGATTTCAACAAATAACTACATACGGAGCAAAACGAGTGAATCTACACTTTAAAATATGTCTATATACATCCGTATGTGGTAGTCCATTTAAAATCTCTAAAAAGACAAATATTTAGGAACAGAGAGAGTAGTACGTGGCAGAATAAGTTAGTTCACAGCATCGAAGAGAACGAGGACAGCAACAGCTATGGCGGCCACGAACAGGGCTCGCGGAGTCTCCTCCCCGATGAGATTACCCGACAAACTGCCATTTAGGACTAAAAAGACTACAAGTACGACTGCAGGGGCAGGGTCCCTCCCCCTGCTCGTTGCCTGCAAAGGACGCAGGAGATCTGGAATATTGAGATGTGTACTTCATATCATGGTTCCATTTGGGAGTGGCTATTAAATTTCCTATGAAAAATGCTAAAAGGCCGCAGATAATAAGTCATCGTAAGCTCACAAAGATTTATTCAATCATATGTTCTAGAGTCGTATGTTCGAATCCCTAAGATCTAAAGCGACATGATTACATTCCGTTCATCCCCTCTCCACTAAGCTGCAACGGAACTTTAGCTTAATCAGTAAGCTACCGTGCCTTGTTTCTTAAGAGAATGCTGAATTCAGATTAAGCTTATAATGAAATGCGGGCATAATGGGAGGGCTTGACAGCAGAGATGATTGAATTTGCCTTCTATCATGGCAAGGAATCATGTGACTAGATTAGCACGGTTGCAAAAAAATTAAGCTGAACATTTCGCAAGCAAGTGGCATGAGAAGAATCTACTAACAGCAGTCAGTGGCACAAGTACATATAAGATAACTTGAACCTGCTGAACATGAAGCATCAAACTTGCGAATCATACCGCTATCAAAACGCCAATGTAATCACATAGAAATGGGAGAACAGGATTCCAAAATAATCCACCACTAACCTAGAATAGAATATCAGAATCAACACTTTCAAGCCTGGCAGATATGCAAGATAAACAATAGACATGCAAGATCAATCTCAAGACACCAAACTTGACTTCGATAACTTAGTCCATCCAACACATAGATAGATCTGTGTCCTCATCACAGAGAGACAGCAAAATAACTTGGATCTTAACGACGAACACACCACCAGCAATTCTTCTGGAACCAAGCTCGCATCGAGCAGCAGGGGGAAACGCTACGGCGACTAATACTAATACTGATAGGTATAGGGTATGACTTGCTGCAGAATTAGGAGGTAGGTAAAGGAGCGAGGGTAAACGGGGCACTCAGATCTGAAGAGCTGTGCCGCCTAGTGGGCCTTGTTGGGGCACTCGCGGGAGAAGTGGCCGGACTCGCCGCAGGAGAAGCAGCCGCCACCGCCGCCGCCGCCACCACGGCCGCCACCGCCTCCGTAGCCACCGCCGCCGCCGCCGCCCTGGGGGCAGTCCCTGGAGATGTGGCCCTCCTCGCCGCACTTGTAGCACTCACGGCCGCCGCCGCCACCACCTCCGTAGCCACCACCGCCGTAGCCGCCGCCACCACCGCCGCCCTGGGGGCAGTCCCTGGAGATGTGGCCATCTTCGCCGCACTTGTAGCACCCACGGCCGCCGCCGCCGCCTCCATAGCCACCGCCACCGTAGCCGCCACCGCCACCGCCGTAGCCGCCACCACCGCCTCCGTAACCGCCACCGCCACCGCCGTAGCCGCCGCCGCCGCCTCCGTAGCCGCCGCGGCCCCCGCGGTCACCACCGCCTTCGCCAGGGCGGGAGCCGCCGGAGAGCGCCCCTCCTCCCGGTGCGGTGACGTCGGAGGCCTTGGTGCGTCCGTCGTCGCCGGCGATGATCTCGAACTCGACGGCGTCGTTCTCGTTGAGGCTGCGGTAGCCGTCGGACTTGATGGCGGACTGGTGGACGAAAAGGTCCTCGCCGCCGTCGTCCGGGGAGATGAAGCCGAACCCCTTGGTGACGTTGAACCACTTCACGGTTCCCTTGACTCTCTCCCCCATCTTGCGCCGCCGAAAACGAAGGACCAAAACCCTAGCAGGAAACCCTAGATCGGTGTGGATGCTGAGGGAGGAGGTGGGGGTCGATATAAATAGGCCTCTTAGTTGGGCTTGTACAGTGGCTTTGCAGGGGGGTCGGGGGCAAACAGTGGCCCAACCACACAGTTAAACTGGGCCTACTGGCTTCACTGCCCATAGTGGCTTTGCCTTCTTCTTTTTTTTAGTAAATAAAAAGATCACCATAGTGGCTTTGCCTGTATAATACTCCATTCTTCCTGAATTATTTGTTTCAGATCTGCCTAGATACGGATAATATCTAGACATATTTTAATGTTAGATAAATTTTGAGACACGTAATTTTGGACGGAAGTAATAGCAGTACACTTGCTCAAAGAACTTGGCACGTAGCTGAGCAGGCTTGCTTGGCACTTGCAAGTCGTTCATGTCCGGGTGCTCCACCAGGCGAGACCTCTATGTTAACCTGTCTTTTTCATCTATTAGGGAACGATGTTGCTTCATTGATCAACGAGGTCCATAAGAATTGTTACAATGTCATGTTGATGTGAAAGTTGTTAGACTTGTGTAACCTATTGTGTATAAAGATAGATTATAATTGGACTTTCAGTCATATGGTATGTAGATAGAATATGGAGTCATGTCCTAACAAGCTATTTGTATTCTAGGCATCTTATATACATGTACCAAAATAATAGCAAGACACGCAGGGGGGGCCGGCGGCGTGTGCCGGCACCCGGGAGGGCGGGGTGCGATTTTTGTAGCGATGTCGTGAGGAGGACTGCCTATAGTATAATAAGCCTGGGGATGTAGTCATGATGGTGAACCTCGTTAACAAATCTCGGTGTCATGTCTTATATGATTGCTTGGTTCTCGGTAGATCAACTACGCGCCTCGGATTATTCTAACAGAAACTGTACATGTTTGCCCACATCAAGAGATTAAAAAGAACTTAGATAAACTATCTGCTTCAAAATTTCACCTTGCAGATTTTGAACTCCTCTGATCGAGCATGAACTTCCTTGATAATAGCACCATGACGCACACCCATGCATGAGAAATACTATCTTTGTTCCTAAATATAAGTTTTTTTAGAGATTACAATATGGACTAGATAGAATGTATATGGACATATTTTAGAGTGTAGATTCACTCATTTTACTTCGTATATAGTCTATATTAGAATTTCTAAAAAAACTTATATTTAAGAACAGAGGGAATATATTTTATCAATGTCTCAGAGTCTGATAAAATAAGGATACGTATGAGGAGTAGGTCATTAGCCATAGCCATCACTTCCCGACATGCTAGTTTTTCCAAGATGGGAGCTTCCAAAATAGCAGCAAAAGTGCCACACGGTGACCCCGTGTGACACCCTTGTAATTAACATACAGTGATCTCCTGCCTAGTGATGTCATGTCATCATAATTATTTTGCTAATCCTCACTTTCTTTCCAACCAAGCTTAAATTCAAATTCAAATGCCAAGTCAAATTACGATTTCATAAATAGCAAATTAAAAATGTTCGTAAGGTTGCAAATATTCTCTAGAAAATTTTCATGCATTAACCAACATTTTCGGCAGTATTAAAATGCATTAAAAATAATCAAAACTAGGACCAACAACATTTAATTAACCATTTGAAAATAAAAAAAATTAAAGTATTTCAAAGTATTTGGAACTTATTGTACTAGCCCATTACCCAGGCTAGTATTTAGGTGCTAAGTTTTGGGTTTAACTAATGCGTTTGGAGCTAAATTAAAGTGCAAAATAGTGGAAGAAAAATAAAAGAAAAAAAGAAAAAGAAGGCAGGCACTAGTGCAACCGTGCCTGACCCAGCCCACGCGGAGGTCTTCCCCTACCCCTATTCACAAAACAGGGGCGTGGCAGCCATCCAGGCCGCCCTGGCCATGGCTGTCGACATGCCGGCCATCGAGCACCCCCTGACGCCTACAAGACTCCCCCTTGACCCCTGGACGAACCCTAATCCTCCATATCCTCCCTTCCCTTGCGCCGCTTCGCTCTCTCACACACACATCCGCGCCGTGGTCACCATAGACCACATCGCCCTCGTGTCCACCAGCCACCCCGTGCCGTGAGGCTTGTCCAGGGGGCCCGCCGCTCTCCTCCACGCCGTCTACGCCCCTCAGCTCGTGTCGGGTGATACGTCTCCAACGTATCTATAATTTTTGATTGCTTCATGCTATATTATATTCTGTTTTGGATGGTTAATGGGCTTTACTAAGCACTTTTATATGATTTTTGGGACTAACCTATTATCCTAGAGCCCAGTGCCAGTTTCTGTATTTTGCCTATTTCAGTGTTTCGCGAAAAAGGAATATCAAACGGAGTCCAAACGGAATGAAACCTTCACGAGAGTTATTTTTGGAACGGAAGCAATCCAGGAGACTTGGAGTGTACGTCAGGCAATCAACGAGGAGAGCACGAGGCAGGGGGCGCGCCCTCCACCCTCGTGGGCCCCTCGTGGCTCCCCTGACCGACTTCTTTCACCTATATATATCCATATACCCTGAAAACGTCGCGGAGAAGAATAGATCGGGAGTTCCGCCGCCGCAAGCCTCTGTAGCCACCAAAAACCAATCGGGACCCTGTTCCGGCACCCTGCCGGAGGGGGAACCCTCACCGGTGGCCATCTTCATCATCCCGGCGCTCTCCATGACGAGGAGGGAGTAGTTCACCCTCAGGGATGAGGGTATGTACCAGTAGCTATGTGTTTGATCTCTCTCTCTCTCTCGTGTTCTTGAGGTGGTACGATCTTGATGTATCGCGAGCTTTGCTACTATTGTTGGATCTTATGATGTTTCTCCACTTGTAATGGATTGAGTTTTCCCTTTGAAGTTATCTTATCGGATTGAGTCTTTAAGAATTTGAGAACACTTGATGTATGTCTTGGTGATCAACTTGCGGGTTCCGCCCATGAACCTATGCATAGGGGTTGGCACACGTTTTCGTCTTGACTCTCCGGTAGAAACTTTGGGGCACTCTTTGAAGTTCTATGTGTTGGTTGAATAGATGAATCTGAGATTGTTTGATGCATATCGTATGATCATACCCACGGATACTTGAGGTGACATTGGAGTATCTAGGTGACATTAGGGTTTTGATTGATTTTGTGTCTTAAGGTGTTATTCTAGTACGAACTCTTGAATAGGTCGATCCGAAAGAATAACTTTGAGGTGGTTTCGTACCCTACAATTATCTCTTAGTTTGTTCTCCGCTATTAGTGACTTTGGAGTGACTCTTTGTTGCATGTTGAGGGATAGTTATAAGATCCAATTATGTTATTATTGTTGACAGAACTTGCACTAGTGAAAGTATGAACCCTAGGCCTTGTTTCAAAGCATTGCAATACCGTTTGTGCTCACATTTATCATTAGTTACCTTGCTGTTTTTATATTTTTCAGATTACAAAAAACTATATCTATCATCCATATTGCACTTGTATCATCATCTCTTCGCCGAACTAGTGCACCTATACAATTCACCATTGTATTGGGTGTGTTGGGGACACAAGAGACTCTTTGTTATTTGGTTGCAGGGTTGTTTGAGAGAGTCCGTCTTCATCCTATGCCTCCCACAGATTGATAAACCTTAGGTCATCCACTTGAGGGAAATTTGCTATACTGTCCTACAAACCTCTGCACTTGGAGGCCCAACAACGTCTACAAGAAGAAGGTTGTGTAGTAGACATCATCGGGCGCCTCTCTATAGTTGGATCAGGCCTCTTCTTCAACTCCGGCCAATGCCGGCCCCCACTGTCGATCCGCTCGTCTCTGATCCCCTCCGGCCTCCCCGACCTCACCATCGTGCTCACACAGAGCTCCCCTTCCTCCCCTGACCCGCTTGTGCTCCTGTCCGCCCGCGTAACCCCCGCGCCCGAGCTCATCGCGAGATCGCGGTCGCCGCGGTTATGGTCATGCTCGCCATGCGCCCTCGCGTGAAAGGCCTCCCCGGGCCATGCCCTGGCCGCGCGCCCCCTGCTTCTACCGCCCTGCACGCGCCCGTAGTAACCCGCGCTAGGTCGCGCCCCCTGATGCTCCCGCATAGGGCTTCTGCTACTGCTTAGCCGTCGCTGACGCCCGCCGCTCCCTACGTGTCTGTGTCAAAACCGGCGGATCTCGGGTAGGGGGTCCCGAGCTGTGGATCTTGGATCAATGGGGAAGAAGGGACGAAGGACACAGTGTTTACCTAGGTTCGGACCCTCTCTAAGAGGTAAAACCCTACACCCTGCTTGATTATATTGATGTGTATAGGATGATTACAGAGTCGATCAACCACGAGATCAGATGAACTAAACCCTAGACTAGTAGGATGGTGGTTGTTGTTCTAGCCTCTAAGGACTAAAACCCTCTGGTTTATATAAGTACCTGGGGTATTAGGGTTACATATGGTCGGTTAGAACAAGGGAAATAAACATGTTGAATCTTCTATCTTGTCTTGGAAGACACACCAAGACTCCGAGGGTTTCCTGTGTGGACACGGAGTCGCCTTGTAGTTCGGTCTCGTAGTAGTCATACAGCGGCCCACCTGTCCGGCCCATAAGAAGTATGCCGGCAGCCCGAGGACCCCCTAGACCAGGACTCCCTCAGTAGCCCCCGAACTAGCCTCCAACGTCGGAGCTTGTAATCGTCACCCGCCTTGCGCGTCCCAAAGTCTTTGGGGCGAGTTCTTCATGCTTTCCTTGTTCAGTCACTTCAGTAGTTTGACCGTCGATGACCTCCTAATCCGTCAAGTGATAGTGGGCCCCTCAGTAGTAATTTTATTAGGGATTAAAGATATCCTTTGATTTGTGTGCACCCTTTAGAAGGCAAACAATCCAGCATTTTGTTACAGAAACGCCCCTCCAGAACCAAGAGGCGCAGCTATTTAATAGATCAGAAGTGCAACGGGCGGTTAATCCATCCCAAGCAAGAAACCAAGACCATCCCAAATAAATCTCAGGTCAAATGGCCAGCGCCCCAGGTTCATCATCACGCCCTCATGGCCCTCTCGCGGGTAACTGGGCGAGCTGCTCAATTTCACGCCTTCAGATGAGCAATCTCCAAACAAAAGGATATCTCCCTGTGGCAGATCTCGTTCATGTCCGAGCTGGATTGATTTTCGTGAACGGCGAGACCTTCGTAGAGAACTTCCCTGCTCCAAGTAGGGAAGAGAGGGTATGTTTCGTGCCTTTCCTTCTACGAGGCCTAGGCTTCCCCATTCACCCTTTCTGCGAGGCTTGCTGCAATTTTACGGGATCCAGCTCCACCACCTCACCCTTGAATCCATACTGCACATCTTCGGCTCTGTTACCCTTTGCGAGATGTTCTTGGGCTGCGAGGCCCACTTCGAGTTGTGGGGGAAGTATTTCTATCTCGCCCCCCGTACCCGTGGGGGGTCAATTTTTGAAGTAGGCAGAGCCGAGGTATGGCGTATAGCCGGAACGGGGTATCCCATCGGGACCCCGAAGAAGGATTCTGAAGAATGGACCTCATAATGGTTTTATATTGAAGACACCCCCCTATCCGACCCAGTTCGGGTGGGGTTGACCAAATATTCAAATGCTCCTTTAAAGAAGTGGTTCAACTGGCGGCCCAAGAGCCCCTCCCAAAAAGAAAGTGTCGTAGTGCTACTCCTGGCTGCCAAGGTTCGGCTGCTAACCCACAGTAAGTTGACCATGATTGACGTGATGGCCGCCATCATAGCTCAGTGAGTACAACATCTTCAACAAATAATGCACCCTTTGTGATGTTATAACGAGACAAGCAACGCGACCCGCTACAAAAGATAAGGGTCGGATAATCAAGCAGCCATGGCTGCAATACTAGTCGATCTCCTCAAAGGAGAAGAAGAAGAGTGTGCATGTCTAAGGAACAGGGATGGCTACGCGAGTTACAACCCTGTAGAATGGGTAAGTTCAACTTCCTATTACACAGTTCGGATGTTTCATATGCATACTTACCGGTTCTACTATTTTTTCGAACAAAATTGGAGGCGCCAGGTTGAGTCCATTAGCTTCCCTTCTCGTCAGCCGGAGAGCCATTCTCGTGCGATGACTCGGGATTTCATGATGATCCCGAGATGTCCATCGATTTCGAGGACGGGGTGTTTTTTCAGGAAAGCCTTGAAGGTACCAAGGTGGCCCTCATCGCCGATCACCCTGGGGGTCCTCCCCTCTTCCGCTGTAAGTAGCAAGACGGCCACTTCCCAAATAGGGTGTTTGCCTCGCGCTACTCCAAGTGTGCTGACTTCTACTCCCAAGGGTCGGCGCACCACGCGCCGAACACCAACAGGAGCGGCGCCGAATGCGTCGGCATCGACCAATAATGGAGCTTCCAAGCGTAAGGCAGCACCCTCAGCCCAAAGGTAGTATATCCGAAGCCATTGCGAACATTGCCACCACGGGACTAATTGATGCGTCTAGGGACCACCTAGATAGTTGTGCTGGTTGTGTTTTCAGGGAACGAACTGTTGAACAAGCTGAAGAACTACTGAATAATATATTGAGTAATGATAATGATTGGACTCTTCCTGAACCACTGCACAAGCCAATTCTGAAGAAGAGGGGGATTATATTTGTAAAGTCCTGAAGATATGCAAGAGGCAAATAAATCTATGAAATAAAAAGGTATTAGAGCTGAAGATGTTAAGAATTTACCACTAATTAAAGAAATACATGATCTTAATAACCCGACACAGCCAGTAGAGGTAAATTCTCTCTATAGATTTGATGAAGGTGATATTCCTTATACTAAATCTGCTAGACAATGCTTGGATGAATTTGATAAGTTTATTGTTAAACAAGAAAACTTTAATGCATATGTTAGTAGACAATTGAAACAGAATGCTTATATGATTGAACGCTTGACTGACTATATGTTTAGAACTGTTAATAATCTCAAAGTTGTGAGTAAACATGCTTCCATGATAAAAGCTCAAGTAGAACAAGTTCTCAAAGCATAAAGTGGTTTGCTTAATGAAATGAACAATAAGATGAATGATCATGTTGTTAGAGTTGTGACTAGGGGTGGTAAAATGACTCAGGAACCTTTGTATCCCAAAGGCCATCCTAAGAGAATTGAACAACATTCTCAGAGAACTAATATTGATGCACCTAGTCCATCTAAGAAGAAAAATAAATATGATAGGACTTTGCATGCTTCTAGTGAACCTACTGTAGACACACCTGAGAGTACAAATGATATTTCTATTTCTGATGCTGAAACACAATCTGGTAATGAACTTGAACCTAGTAATAATGATAATGATGACGCTCATGAAGGAAATATGCCCTAGAGCCAATAATGAAGTTGTTATTTTATTTCCTTATATCATGATAAATGTTTACTATTCATGCTAAAATTGTATTAATCGAAAACTTGATACATGTGTGGATACATAGACAAAACACAGTGTCCCTAGTAAGCCTCTACTAGACTAGCTCGTTAATCAAAGATGGTTAAGTTTCCTAACCATAGGCATGTGTTGCCATTTGATGAACGGGATCACAACATTAGGAGAATGATGTGATGGACAAGACCCATCCGTTAGATTAGCATAATGATCATTAAGTTTTATTGCTATTGCTTTCTTCATGACTTATACATATTTCTTTAACTATGAGATTATGCAACTCCCGGATACTGGAGGAATACCTTGTGTGCTATCAAACGTCACAATGTAACTGGGTGATTGTAAAGATGCTCTACAGGTATCTTCGAAGATGTTTGTTGGGTTGGCATAGATCGAGATTAGGATTTGTCACTCCGAGTATCGGAGAGGTATCTCTGGGCCCTCTCGGTAACGCACATCATGATAAACCTTGCAAGCAATGTGACTAATGAGTTAGTTGTGGGATGATGCATTACAGAACGAGTAAAGAGACTTGCCGGTAACGAGATTGAACTAGGTATGAAGATACTGACGATCGAATCTCGGGCAAGTATACCGATGACAAAGGGAATAACATATGTTGTCATTGCGGTTTGACCGATAAAGATCTTTGTAGAATATGTAGGAACCAACATGAGCATCCAGGTTCCGCTATTGGTTATTGCCGAAGAGGTGTCTTGGTCATGTCTACATAGTTCTCGAACCCGTAGGTCCGCGCGCTTAACATTCGATGCGATTTTGTATTATATGAGTTATGTGATTTGGTGACCAAATGTTGTTTGGAGTCCCGGATGAGATCACGGACATGGCGAGGAGTCTTGAAATGGTCGAGAGGTAAAGATTCATATATAGGACGATAGTAGTCGGACACAGGAAGTGTTCTGGGGGTACCGGGTACGTATCGGGTCACCGGAAGGGGTTCCGAGCAACCCCCGGCAAGCTATATGGGCCTAATGGGCCAAGAGGGGAAACACACTAGCCACTAAGGGTCTAGTGCGCCCCCCCATATGGACTGGCCAAATTGGAGAAGGAAAGGGGAAAAGGAAAGGAAAAAAGGGAATAGGATTCCCCCTTCCCCCTCTTCCCTTCCTACTCCGAATAGGAATAGGAAAGGGGGGAGTGTCACATCCCTAGTTCTGGTATGACCCAGGCTAGCCCTTCATGTGTGCATCATGTTTAAATTCCAATTAAATTTGAAATGAGGATTTGTGAAACCCTCAGAAATTATTTCTGGAAATGACCCAGATAAAAAGTGCTACAAAAGGGTCCAAGAAAATGTTCATGTTACTCTCTGAAAATATTGGACAGAGATAAAAATCCAACCAATATTTTTAGGAGCTCATAAATATTTATTTTGGGCATTTGGAATTAATGCAATAATTATTTGCTTTGGATATATATTGTTATATATAAAAAATATTGTCCACAAATTATGCCAGTAATTGAGGAGCTCTGGAATAATACCAACAGACCCTACAAAAATTGGCATAATAAAATAAAATGGTTTAGTATTTTTATTAAACCAAACAAATGTCAGAAAAATAGAAAAGTTAAAAAAAATGGAAAATACTTACCTGGGCCACTTACCAGATCGGCCCAGTAGCTCGGCCCAGCTGACTGGCTCCTGCCAGTCGTCGTCTCCATTGCGCCACGAGGATGCCGAGCGTGTGGTCGCCGCGCGTGGGCACGCGCCCTGGCCACCTCCTCCCTTCCAGCCTGCCTGGCTCCTCCTCGACGCCCCGGAGACGCCACGCACCCCCTGGACCCTCGTTCACTCTCCCCCTAGCCTCCCTCTCTCGTTCCTCCCCATGGCCGAGCGCCACCATCGCCGCCGTTCGCCGTAGTCGTCGCCGGAGCCACGGCCTCGCCTCCCCGACGTGCTCCACAGCTCCTCCGCGATCCCCTCTCCCTCCTCGTCGAGCCACGCACCTCCAGACGGCCTCCATCGTCGCCACCATCGTCTTCTTCATCGCCGGCCGCCGCAGATCTCCACCGCCCGCACGTCGCCGCCCGGTTGTCCCCGAGCTCGCCGTTGACGCCATCGAGTCCGTCGTGAGCCCCTGTATCGATTCCCCCTTCTCCCCTGCCTCCCCGTGCTCTGTAGCCCGCAGCCGCTTGAGGCCGAGCTCCGGCCACCGCCGCGAGCTCCGGCCATCCCCGCCTCTCCCACTTGCTCCAGATGACGCGGACGAGGCTCAGCTCCTCGCCCGTGGTCTCCGTTGCTCGAATGGTCGCCGGAGGGCGATTCCCGTGCCCTCCGCTGCGTTCGGCCTCGCCGGCGGCTAAACGCCGGTGGGGTTTGACTCTTTGACCTCGCCGGCCCGCCAGGTGGGCCCCATGGGTCAGGTGATTAGCTTAAGGCTAATCACCATTTAACTAAACCTGATACTGACCTGTGGGCCCAATGCCACTAACTAAACTAGATTAGTTAGTTTAGACACTGACACATGGGTCCCATTGGTCAGGTTTGACCTGGACCGACCCGTTGACTCGCTGACGTCACGCTGACGTCAGGCTAACGCAATTATTCTTTTTTCTGGAATTATTTTTAAACAGGAAATTCCAGAAAAACTTCAAAAATTCATATCAATTCAACCGTAGCTCAGATTGAAAAAATTTATATATGAAAAATTATCAGAAAAATACAATCTTTCCATCTGTACCAGTTTCATGCATGACAAAACAACTTATACCTGCTGTATAGGTGAAACATATAAATGGCATATATAAGAGCTTAATTTGGAGTTGCATTTGAACCCTTGGTTCAAATGGACTTCATCTAATTTGAATACTAGTTGCATTAGCTCAAACAGCATCACATCTTCATGCCATGTTCATGCATCATATTGTTGCATATGCTTGTGTATTGATTGTTGGCACCGTTCCTTCTCGATAGGTCCTACTCCGGAGACCGTTCCAGAGTACCTGTCTGTGAAGCAGTGCCTCCCTTGTTGATCTACCAGGCAAGCAAACCCCATTGTTCATTCCGATATGATCCCACTCTCTCGCTCCTGCTCTCTTTCATTGCATTAGGACAACGGCGATTCAACTGCTACTTTATGCTGCGGTAGTCGAACCCATTCCTCTGCATGACCTGTCATTGCCACAGTAAATAGTTGAAACACACTAGCATGTGTAGGAGTTGATTGAGCCATGATGTGTTCCTACCATGCCATGCCTGCTATTGCTAAGAGTTGTGTCAGGTCTGATTCATTGGGAATGAATTGGAGTGTTATGATATGTTCTGGTGCTGAGAGTTAAGTGTGTGAACATGATTTGGTAAAGGTAGCGGTGAGAGGCCATGTAGGAGTACATGGCGGGTTGTCTCACTGGAACCGTCCTTAAGCACTGAGTTCTGTGTATGTTGTCCAATTACTAGCTACTACCATGCATTGGAATGCTTAAGTGCCCCTCTCGACTTATTAACCAACTTGATCTCTGTCCAGGAGTTGCAAATAGTTTCTGGTGTTTGTAGGTAGTGTTAGTAGTCTACCAAGTGGCACTCGGCCAGGTGGGCTTGGGAACCCTGCACACATCGTTTGGGGCCGTGAGCGACACCCCAGCCGGATCTCCTTGCGGATGGAACCCGAATAGGCGATAATCCTGGACAGAGTCTCGTGTGGTTAGTCAGGTCGTGGCCGACACCCTCGCCAGGCTTCCGCTTGAAGGTTGCCGAGATACATGACGTGTACATGGCGGTAAGTGGCGAGAGCGTGTGTGAAGAAGTACACCCCTGCAGGGTTAACATGATCTATTCAAATAGTCGTGTCCTCGGTTATGGACTTCTTGGATGCTTACGTGGTACATAGACAACTTGAAGTGGATACACTAAAATGCTCAAGATAAGTGTGAGTGCTATGGATGGCCTTCTCGTAGTGAGACGGGAATGAATCCATAGTAGTGTATTGATGTGGTGATTAGTGGACTCGTGTGCGCCACCTCAAAAGAGTTACCAGCAGTCGTAGTACAGGATAACCACTGAGTCAAAGCTGGCTTGCTGCAACTAAACCCGACATTACCTCCTTGATACAAATGCATGTATGATAGGATATGATGTAAGTCTTGCTGAGTACCTTTGTACTCATGTTGCTTTATTTATGTTTTTGCAGCGGAGACTTCGGTCTTACTAGTTTACGTGGACTTCGACAAGTAGCTTGTACCTTAGCTACGATCTTGATCGGATGTTGTAGATAGTCAGGCTCTTCAGCCTTTTTCATTTGTAGTTGTCTGTACTCAGACATGTAATGCTTCCGCTTGTTGCTTGTATGCTCTGAATGATGGGTCATGAGACCCCTGTTTGTATTTAATGCTATGTGGCTCTTTTGGGCCTTTATCTATATGAGTTTGCGTTATGTTGTGATGCCATGTTGTACATCACATACTTGCATGTTATGCGTATGTGTAACGTGTATTGCTATGTGTGGGATCCGACAATCTAGTTGTTTATCCTTGGCAGCCTATCATATGGGGAAATGTAGTCTAGTGCCTTCTGAGCGATAGTAGTCCGCTACAGCCCGATTCACCGGAGTCCTGCTAGCCCAGCACTACTGCTCGGAACACTTGACTGGCCGGCATGTGTTTCACTTCGTTCCTGTGTCTGTCCCTTCGGGGAAATGTCACGCGGTGACATCCGGAGTCCTGCCTAGCCTGTTACAGCCCGGGTTACCGGAGTCCTGTTAGCCCAGTGCTACAGCCCGGATCCACACGTTGATGACCGACATGCTCGATGTGATTCATGTATGCCTGTCCTCATGGGTTAGTGCCGCATGGGATTCACGACTAGCCATGTCGGCCCGGGTTCTTTGTCATATGGATGCTAGCGACACTTTCATATACTTGAGCTAAAAGGCGCAAACGGTCCCGGGCCAGGTAAGGTGGCACCCGTGGGAATACCGTGCATGAGGCCGCAAAGTGATATGATGTGTTACATGCTAGATCGGTGTGACTTAGGATCGGGGTCCCGACAGCTTTGGTATCAGAGCCTGACTGCCTGTAGGATTTCCAAGCCAACCAGGTCAAAGTTGTGTCTATAAATTCTTTAGTTATGTAAGGGAATTGATTGTGGAAGGGAACGTAAGGCTCTTTTTACTCCTTATATCTCATGCCCTTCTGATCTGAGTCATCCTATCTTTCCTACGGGGTTAAGGAACTAGGCTTCCTCTTCCGTCTATCAGGATCACGTGTTACTACTCCGTAGTCTCTTAGGATTGGTTGATCAGAGTCATATCCCAGTTCGAGTACTACCAGTGTAGCCTGTTTAGTAACATTTCAAAACCTTGGGTAATGATGTTGAGTATGGTGCTACCTCGTCTTTTGCAGAATGTCTCATTTTGAGCATTTTACTGCCGTTATGCTGCCGGAATTGTCCTAGGAGTTTGAGAGATAATAAATTTCCTTGTGCTACATGTTGCATTCTATAGTTGTTGTTGACCTCGTCCTTGGTTCCGCTTCTTAGGATGTCGTCAGTTAACCGAAGTTCTATTGCTCGTTGCCTGAACCACGGAGATGGTGGGGATGAGGATCCTCCCGACCAGTCCTCATTGGCAGAGTTCATGTTAGAGATGGAGAAGAACAAGCGAGAGTCTAACAGCTTGTTAGCATGTATCGAGGAGAACACCGCACCCCAGTGCAAAGAGTCAGCGACCATCCAGGATTTCATTGGTCTGAAACCACCCCCGTTCCATCATTCCATTGAGCCACTCGATGCAGATGACTGGCTTCGTAGTATCACACACAAGCTGCGTTCTGCGAACGTAGCTGAAAGTGACAAGGTCACTTATGCTGCATATCACCTGGAAGGTCCTGCTAGTCTCTGGTGGCAGAACTATGAGGCTATGCTTCCAGTTGGTCAAATTCCTACCTGGAGAGATTTCACTGAGGCTTTTCGCGAGCATCACCTTCCTGAAGCCCTCATCGATCGCAAGAGAGAAGAGTTCTGTAGTTTCACCCAGGGTAAGATGGTTGTTGATGCTTACAGTAGAGAGTTTGAGAACCTCGCCCGCTATGCTACAGAAGAAGTGTCCACGGACGCCAAGAAGCAGGCTAGGTTCCGGAAGGGTCTCAACCCCAAGTTGCATCGAGATCTCCACTTGCACCATTGCAATACATTCCAGGCTCTTGTGAACAAGGCCATTAATGCGGAGACAGCTCAACTCACTTATGAGGAGTCTCGTAAGCACAATCGTGATTTGGGTTCTTCCTCCGGTTCTAGTTCTCAGAAGCGCCGGATTTGGGTTCCGAACTCTGCTCTTCCACCCGGTTACACACCGACACCATCTTATGTGGCGCCCGACCCAGTTCAGCCGTATGCTTCAACCAGGCCTATTGGTGGACCGCCTGCCAATGCGGGCCCACATCCTACCTCCAAGATTTGTTACAAGTGTGGAAAACTAGGCCACATTGCCCGTATTTGCACTCAGACCAATGTTGCTCCATCCCAGCCCGAGAAGTCTGTTGGACGTGGTAGTAAGCCATCACGCAAGATGATCAGTGCCAAGTTAGCTCCCATTGAACATGGACGTGTGCATCACGTCTCAGCTAAAGACGCTCATGATGATCCAGATGTCGTTCTTGGTACACTCCTTGTCAACTGTCATCCAACATCGGTTCTATTCGATACTGGAGCGTCTCATTCGTTCATTTCCGAAAGTTATGCCCGCTTGCACGACATGTCAATTTGTGATATGCCCTCCCCACTACTTATTCAAACTCCTGGATCCAAATGGCAAACCTCTAGGTAAGTTATGGCAATGAAATACATGTTGACAGACTTGTATTTCTAGCTTCCTTGATATCTCTTAAGTCTTCAGATATTAACATCATCTTGGGTATGGACTAGATGAAAGCTCATTATGCCAAGATTGATTGTTACACCAGGTCTGTTCAGCTCACACACCCGTCTGGCAAGATAGTCACTGTCTCCACCAGAATTGCAAAGCGTCAACTTTATTCTCTTAATGCCAGCCCTCTTCCAGACCTTGAGGATATCCCGGTAGTCCGTGACTTTCCGGATGTCTTTCCAGAAGAACTGCCAGGTGTTCCACCTGACAGAGATGTAGAATTTGTCATAGATCTTCTCCCAGGAACCGCCCCAATTTCTAGGAGACCTTACAAGATGGCACCCTTAGAACTAGCCGAGCTTAAGAAACAACTTGATGAGTCCTTGCAAAAGGGTTTCATCCGTCCTAGTTCTTCTCCTTGGGCTTGCCCCGTCCTCTTTGTCAAGAAGAAGGATGGTACGGACCGGATAGTTGTAGATTATCGTCCCGTTAATTTGGTCACGATAAAGAACAAGTATCCGCTCCCCAGGATCAACGACCTGTATGATCAGCTCGCTGGATCCTCAGTCTTTTCCAAGATGGATTTGAGGTTAGGCTAGCACCAAATCAAGATCAGAAATGGGGACATTCCTAAAACGGCTTTTGTCACTCGTTATGGCCAGTACGAGTACACCGTCATGTCCTTTGGTCTAACCAATGCTCCAGCTACCTTCTCCCGCTTGATGAACTCGATCTTCATGGAGTACTTAGATAGGTTCATCGTGGTTTACCTCGATGATATTCTTATTTACTCGAAGAACGAGGAAGAGCATGCCGAACATCTTAGACTTGTGTTAGAGAAACTCAGAGAGCACCGCCTTTATGCCAAGTTCTCCAAGTGCGAATTTTGGTTGCCAGAAGTGACCTACCTAGGCCACGTGATCTCTGGTAAGGGCATTGCTGTCAATCCCGAAAGAGTTCAGGCCGTTCTTGACTGGACTCCACCTGAAACCGTTAAGCAAGTTAGAAGTTTCCTTGGTCTAGCCAGTTATTGCCGCCGCTTTGTTGAAAACTTCTCCAAAGTGGCCAAACCTCTCACGGAACTTCTCAAGAAAGATAAAAAGTTTGAGTGGTCCCCACAGTGCGAGTACAACTTTCAGGAACTGAAAAGACGCCTGACTTCTGCTCCCATACTTGTGCCACCGGATTTCACTAAGGACTTTGTTATCTATTGTGATGCCTCACGACAGGGACTTGGTTGCATTCTTATGCAAGATCGTCATGTGATTGCCTATGCATCTCGACAGTTGCATCCACATGAGGAGAATTATCCTACACATGATCTAGAGCTTGCATCCGTAGTCTATGCACTTAAGACATGGCGACATTACCTTCTCGGTAAACGTTGCGGGATATACACCGACCACCAGAGTCTCAAGTATATCTTTACCCAACCAGATTTGAACCTTAGGCAAAGACGTTGGTTGGAGTTGATCTCAGATTACGACTTAGGGATTACCTACACCCCGGGCAAGGGCAATGTCATGGCTGATGCGCTAAGTCGTAAGTCCTATTGCAACAATCTTATGTTGCAACAGGGCCAACCACTTCTCCATGAGGAATTCTGTAAGCTTAACCTTCACATTGCTCCTCACGGATTCCTTTCTACCTTGGTGGCGAAACCTACCCTTGAGGATCAGATCATCTCTGACCAGAAGTTTGATAGGGGTGTTATCCGCATTAAGAGAAACATTAAGAAGGGAGTTGGTGGAAGTTTCTCTATAGATGATCGAGGTGTTGTTTTCTTTGAGAATCGCTTGGTAGTTCCCAAGAACCAACATCTGCGACAACTGATTCTTAAGGAGGCTCATGAATCCCCTCTCACGATTCATCCCGGTAGTACTAAGATGTATCAGGACCTACGCCAGAGGTTCTGGTGGACTAGGATGAAGAGAGAAATCGCTCAGTTCATTGCTAACTGTGACGTCTGTCGCCGCGTTAAGGCAGAACATCAAAGACCTGCTGGCACCCTGCAGCCTTTAGCTATTCCTAAGTGGAAATGGGATAAAGTTGGTATGGACTTCATCACCGGCTTTCCTAGGACCAAGAAAGGGAATAATTCTATCTTTGTAGTCATTGATCGTATTTCCAAAGTGGCTCACTTCCTACCTGTTCGAGAGAATATCACTGCTAGTCAGCTCGCTGACTTATATATTTCTCGAATAGTTTCACTTCATGGTGTTCCACTAGAGATCAATTCAGACCGTGGTAGTCTTTTCACTTCTCATTTCTGGGAAAGTTTCCAAACTGCCATGGGCACCCATCTTTCCTTCAGTACCGCTTTCCACCCTCAATCAAGTGGTCAGGTAGAAAGGGTCAACCAAATCCTCGAAGACATGCTTAGAGCTTGCGTTATCTCATTCGGTATGGATTGGGAGAAGTGCCTTCCTTTCGCCGAGTTTGCTTATAACAATAGCTACCAATCCAGTCTCAAGAAAGCTCCTTCTGAGATTCTATATGGACGAAGATGTCGAACACCTTTGAACTGGTCAGAAACCGGTGAAAGACAATTCTTTGGACCGGACATGATCCAGGAGGCAGAAGAGCAAGTTCGCATCATTCGTGAGAATTTGAAAACAGCCCAATCTCGTAAAAAGAGCCAGTATGACCGTCGTCATAAGGAAGTGGCTTATGAAGTTGGCGACAAGGCTTACCTTCGGGTTACCCCTTTCAAGGGTACCCATCGTTTCAGTATCAAGGGCAAGTTGGCTCCTCGTTACATTGGTCCTTTTCGCATTCTCGTTAAACGAGGAGAGGTTGCCTACCAGTTGGAACTACCGCCACACCTTTCTCGAGTGCATGATGTCTTCCACGTCTCTCAACTCAGGCGTTGCTTCTCGGATCCCATCCGTGGAGTGGACCACGAAACGCTTGATCTCCAAGATAACCTCACGTATCGAGAGTACCCTGTTCGCATTCTTGATCAAGCAGAGCGTGTCACCCGACGTCAGAACATCAAGTTTCTCAAAGTTTAGTGGTCTCATCATTCCGAAAGAGAAGCTACTTGGGAGCGAGAAGATCGTCTTCGACTGGAGTACCCCACCTTCTTTCCGTCGACCCCTGAATCTCGGGACGAGATTCTTTCAAGTGGGGGCGGGTTGTCACATCCCTAGTTCTGGTATGACCCAGGCTAGCCCTTCATGTGTGCATCATGTTTAAATTCCAATTAAATTTGAAATGAGGATTTGTGAAACCCTCAGAAAAATTATTTCTGGAAATCACCCAGATAAAAAGTGCTCCAAAAGGGTCCAAGAAAATGTTCATGTTACTCTCTGAAAATATTGGACAGAGATAAAAATCCAACCAATATTTTTAGGAGCTCATAAATATTTATTTTGGGCATTTGGAATTAATGCAATGATTATTTGCTTTGGATATATATTGTTATATATATATAATATTGTCCAAAAATTATGCCAGTAATTGAGGAGCTCTGGAATAATACCAACAGACCCTACAAAAATTGGCATAATAAAATAAAATGGTTTAGTATTTTTGTTAAACCAAACAAATGTCAGAAAAATAGAAAAGTTAAACAAAATGGAAAATACTTACCTGGGCCACTTACCAGATCGACCCAGTAGCTCGGCCCAGCTGACTGGCTCCTGCCAGTCGTCGTCTCCACCGCGCCAAGAGGACACCGAGCATGTGGGCGCCGCGCGTGGGCACGCGCCTGGCCACCTCCTCCCTCCCAGCCTGCCTGGCTCCTCCTCGACGCCCTGGAGACGCCACGCACCCCCTGGACCCTCGTTCACTCTCCCCCTCCCCTCCCTCTCTTGTTCCTCCCCATGGCCGAGCGCCACCATCGCCGCTGTTCGCCGTAGTCGTCGCCAGAGCCACGGCCTCACCTCCCCGACGCGCTCCACAGCTCCTCCGCGATCCCCTCTCCCTCCTCGTCGAGCCACGCACCTCCGGACGGCCTCCATCATCGCCACCGTCGTCTTCTTCATCGCCGGCCGCCGCAGATCTCCACCACCCGCACGTCGCCGTCCGGCTGTCCCTGAGCTCGCCGTCTACGCTATCGAGTCCGCCGTGAGCCCCTGTATCGATCCCCCCTTCTCCCCTGCCTCCCCGTGCTTTGTAGCTCGCAGCCGCTTGAGCCCGAGCTCCGGCCGCCGCCGCGAGCTCCGCTCCGGCGAGCTCCGGCCGTCCCCGCCTCTCCCACTTGCTCCAGATGACGCGGACGAGGCTCAGCTCCTCACCCGTGGTCTCCGTTGCTCGAATGGTCGCCGGAGGGCGATTCCCGTGCCCTCCGCTGCGTTCGGCCTCGCCGGCGGCTAAACGCCGGTGGGGTTTGACTCTTTGACCTCGCCGGCCCGCCAGGTGGGCCCCATGGGTCAGGTGATTAGCTTAAGGCTAATCACCATTTAACTAAACCTGATACTGACCTGTGGGCCCGAGGCCACTAACTAAACTAGATTAGTTAGTTTAGACACTGACACATGGGTCCCATTGGTCAGGTTTGACCTGGACCGACCCGTTGACTCGCTGACGTCACGCTGACGCAGTTATTCTTTTTTCTGGAATTATTTTTAAACAGGAAATTCCAGAAAATATTCAAAACTTAAAAAATTCATATCAATTCAACCGTAGCTCAGATTGAAATAATTTATATATGAAAAATTATCAGAAAAATACAATCTTTCCATATGTACCTGTTTCATGCATGGAAAAACAACTTATACCTGCTGTATAGGTGAAACATATAAATGGCATATATAAGAGCTTAATTTGGAGTTGCATTTGAACCCTTGGTTCAAATGGACTTCATCTAATTTGAATACTAGTTGCATTAGCTCAAACAGCGTCACATCTTCATGCCATGTTCATGCATCATATTGTTGCATATGCTTGTGTATTGATTGTTGGCACCGTTCCTTCTCGATAGGTCCTACTCCGGAGACCGTTCCAGAGTACCTGTCTGTGAAGCAGTGCCTCCCTTGTTGATCTACCAGGCAAGCAAACCCCCTTCTTCATTCCGATATGATCCCACTCTCTCGCTCCTGCTCTCTTTTATTAAATTAGGACAACAACGATTCAACTGCTACTTTATGCTGTGGTAGTCGAACCCATTCCTCTGCATGACCTGTCATTGCCACAGTAAATAGTTGAAACCCACTAGCATGTGTAGGAGTTGATTGAGCCATGATGTGTTCCTACCATGCCATGCCTGCTATTGCTTAGAGTTGTGTCAGGTCTGATTCATTGGGAATGAATTGGAGTGTTATGATATGTTCTGGTGCTGAGAGTTAAGTGTGTGAACACGATTTGGTAAAGGTAGCGGTGAGAGGCCATGTAGGAGTACATGGTGGGTTGTCTCACTGGAACCGTCCTTAAGCACTGAGTTCTGTGTATGTTGTCCAATGACTAGCTACTACCACGCATTGGAATGCTTAAGTGCCCCTCTCGACTTATTAACCAACTTGATCTCTGTCCAGGAGTTGCAAATAGTTTCTGGTGTTTGTAGGTAGTGTTAGTAGTCTACCAAGTGGCACCCGGCCAGGTGGGCTTGGGACAGACTAGGCACAAGTGGCACGGTGTACCAAGCGTAGATCCATCCGGCGAGGTGGGCTTGGGAACCCTGCACACATCGTTTGGGGCCGTGAGCGACACCCCGGCCGGATCTCCTTGCGGATGGAACCTGAATAGGCGATAAACTTGGACTAGAGTCTCGTGTGGTTAGTCAGGTCATGGCCGACACCCTCACCAGGCTTCCGCTTGAAGGTTGCCGAGATACATGACGTGTACATGGCGGTAAGTGGCGAGAGTGTGTGTGAAGAAGTACACCCCTGCAGGGTTAACATGATCTATTCGAATAGCCGTGTCCTCGGTTATGGACTTCTTGGATGCTTACGTGGTACATAGACAACTTGAAGTGGATACACTAAAATGCTCAAGATAAGTGTGAGTGCTATGGATGGCCTTCTCGTAGTGAGACGGGAATGAATCCATAGTAGTGTATTGATGTGGTGATTAGTGGACTCGTGTGCGCTACCTCAAAAGAGTTACCAGCAGTCGTAGTACAGGATAGCCACTGAGTCAAAGCTGGCTTGCTGCAACTAAACCCCACATTACCTCCTTGATACAAATGCATGTATGATAGGATATGATGTAAGTCTTGCTGAGTACCTTTGTACTCATGTTGCTTTATTTATGTTTTTGCAGCGGAGACTTCGGTCTTACTAGTTTACGTGGACTTCGACAAGTAGCTTGTACCTCAGCTACGAAATTGATCAGATGTTGTAGATAGTCAGGCTCTTCAGCCTTTTTCATTTGTAGTTGTCTGTACTCAGACATGTAATGCTTCCGCTTGTTGCTTGTATGCTCTGAATGATGGGTCATGAGACCCCTGTTTGTATTTAATGCTATGTGGCTCTTTTGGGCCTTTATCTATATGAGTTTGCGTTATGTTGTGATGCCATGTTGTACAGCACATACTTGCATGTTATGCATACGTGTAACATGTATTGCTATGTGTGGGATCCGACAATCTAGTTGTTTATCCTTGGCAGCCTATCATATGGGGAAATGTAGTCTAGTGCCTTCTGAGCGATAGTAGTCCGCTACAGCCCGGTTCACCGGAGTCCTGCTAGCCGAGCACTACTTCTCGGAACACTTGACTGGCCGGCATGTGTTTCACTTCGTTCCTGGGTCTGTCCCTTCGGGGAAATGTCACGCGGTGACATCCGGAGTCCTGCCTAGCCTGCTACAGCCCGGATTACCGGAGTCCTGTTAGCCTAGTGCTACAGCCCGGATCCACACGTTGATGACCGACATGCTCGATGTGATTCATGTATGCCTGTCCTCATGGGTTAGTGCCGCTTGGGATTCACGACTAGCCATGTCGGCCCGGGTTCTTTGTCATATGGATGCTAGCGACACTATCATATACGTGAGCCAAAAGGCGCAAACGGTCCCGAGCCAGGTAAGGTGGCACCCGTGGGAATACCGTGCATGAGGCCGCAAAGTGATATGATGTGTTACATGCTAGATCGGTGTGACTTAGGATCGGGGTCCCGACAGGGAGGCTGAATTGGGAGGACCCCAAGTAGGATTACTCCTACTTGGGGCGCCCCCTTGGCTGCCTTTCCTTCCCTCCAACCTATATATATATGTGGGGGGGGGGGCACCGCTAGAACACACATCAATTGTTTCAACCCGTGTGCGGTGCCCCCCTTCATATTCACGTAGTGCTTAGGCGAAGCCCTGCGCGGATCACTTCACCATCACCGTCACCACACTGTCGTGCTGACGGAACTCTCCCTCGACACTTTGCTGGATCAAGAGTTCGAGGGACGTCATCAAGCCGAACGTGTGCAGAACTCGGAGGTGTCGTACGTTCGGTGCTTGATCAGTTGAATCGAGAAGGCGTTCGACTACATCAACCATGTTAAGCTAACGCTTCCTCTTTCGGTCTACGAGGGTACGTGGACACACTCTCCCCCTCTCGTTGCTATGCATACCCTAGATAGATCTTGCGTGAGCGTAGGATTTTTTTTGGAATTGCATGCTACGCTCCCCAACAGTGGCATCCTAGCCAGGTCTATGCGTAGATGATATGCACGAGTAGAACACAAAGAGTTGTGGGCGGTGGTAGTCATACTGCTTACCACCAATGTCTTATTTTGATTCGGCGGTATTGTTGGATGAAGCGGCCCGGACCAACCTTACATGACCATGTTCATGAGACCGGTTCCACCGACAGACATGCAACTTGTTTTGCATAAAGGTGGTTGGCGGGTGTCTATTTCTCCAACTTTAGTTGAATCAAATTTGACTACGGTCGGTCCTTGTTGAAGGTTAAAACAACAATCTGGACGAAACACCGTTGTGGTTTTGATGCATAGGTAAGACCGGTTCTTACTAGAAGCCCGTAGCAGCCACGTAAAACTTGCAACAACAAAGTAGAGGACGTCTAACTTGTTTTTGCAGGGTATGTTGTGATGTGATATGGTCAAGACATGATGTGATATACGTTGTTGTATGAGATGATCACCTTTTGTAAAAATTATCGGCAACTGGCAGGAGCCTTATGCTTGTTGCTTTTATTGTATGAAATGCAATCGCCAAGTAATTGATTTACTTTATCACTATGCATTAGCGATAGTTGTAGAAGCAATAGTTGGCGAGACGACAACGAAACACAAGTCTGAAACATTTGAAAAGTTCAAAGAATTTCAGAGTGAAGTGGAGAATCATCGTAACAAGAAAATAAAGTTTCTACGATCTGATCGTGGAGGCGAATATTTGAGTTACGAGTTTGGCCTTCATTTAAAACAATGTGGAATAGTTTCACAACTCACGCCAGCTGGAACACCACAACATAATGGTGTGTCCGAACATCATTACCGTACTTTATTAGATATGGTGTGATATATGATGTCTCTTACCGATTTACCATTATCATTTTGGGGTTATGCATTAGAGACGACTGCATTCACGTTAAATAGGGCACCGTCTAAATCTGTTGAGAGGACACAGTATGAACTATGGTTTGGCAAGAAACCTAAGCTGTCATTTCTTAAAGTTTTGGGTTGTGATGCTTATGTTAAAAAGCTTCAACCTGATAAGCTCGAACCCAAATCGGAGAAGTGCATCTTCATAGGATACCCAAAAAGAAACTGTTGGTTATACCTTCTATCACATATCCGAAGGCAAGATCTTTGTTGCTAAGAATGGATCCTTTCTAGAGAAGGAGTTTCTGTCGAAAGAAGTGAGTGGGAGGAAAGTAAAACTTGATGAGGTAACTGGACCTTCTCTCTAATGGGAAAGTTGCTCATCACAGAAAACCGTTTCGGTGATGCCTACACAAATTAGTGAGGAAGCTAATGATGATGATCATCAAACTTCAGATCAAGTTACTACCGAACCTCGTAGGTCAGCCAGAGTATGTTCCGCACCAGAGTGGTACGGTAATCCTGTTCTAGAAGTCATGTTACTAGACCATGACGAACCTACGAACTATGAGGAAGCGATGATGAGCCCAAGTTCCGCGAAATGGCTTGAGGCCATGAAATCTAAGATGGGATCCATGTATGAGAACAAAGTATGGACTTTGGTTGACTTGCCCGATGATCGCAAGCCATAGAGAATAAATGGATCTTCAAGAAGAAGACTGACGTTGATGGTAATGTTACTGTCTACAAAGCTCGACTTGTTGCGAAAGGTTTTCGACAAGTTCAAGGAGTTGACTACGATGAGACCTTCTCACCCGTAGCGATGCTTAAGTTTGTCCGAATCATGTTAGCAATTGCTGCATTTTATGATTATGAAATCTGGTAAATGGATGTCAAAACTGCATTCCTTAATGGATTTCCTAAAGAAGAGTTGTATATGATGCAACCAGAAGGTTTTGTCGTGGTAAAGATGTTAAAAAGTGTGTAAGCTCCAGCAATCCATTTATGGACTGGTGCAAGCATCTTGGAGTTGGAACATACGCTTTGATGAAGTGATCAAAGCATATGGTTTTATACAGACTTTTGGAGAAGCCTGTATTTACAAGAAAGTGAGTGGGAGCTCTGTAGCATTTCTAATATTATATGTGGATGACATATTGTTGATTGGAAATGATATAGAATTTCTGGATAGCATAAAAGGATACTTGAATAAGAGTTTTTCAATGAAAGACCTCGGTGAAGCTGCTTACATATTGGGCATCAAGATCTATAGAGATAGATTAAGACGCTTAATGAGACTTTTGATGAGTACATACCTTGATAAGATTTTGAAGGAGTTCAAAATGGATCAGTCAAAGAAGGAGTTCTTGCCTGAGTTGTAAGTTATGAAGTTGAGTAAGACTCAAAACCCGACCACGGCAGAAGATAGAGAGAGAATCAAAAGCCATTTCCTATGCCTCAGCCATAGGTTCTATAAAGTATGTCATGTTGTATACTAGACCTATTGTGTACCTTGCCATGAGTTTGGCAAGGGGGTACAATAGTGATCCACGAGTAGATCACTGGACAGCGGTCAAAATTATCCTTAGGTACCTAAAGAGGACTAAGGAAATGTTTCTCGGTTATGGAGGTGACAAAGAGTTCGTCGTAAGGAGTTACGTCGATGCAAGCTTTGACACTGATCCGGATGAGTCTGAGTCTCAATATGGATACATATTGATAGTGGGAGCAATTAGCTAGAGTAGCTCCATGCAGAGCATTGTAAACACAGAAATTTGAAAAATACATACAGATCTGAATATGGCAGACCCGTTGACTAAAATTCTCTCACAGGCAAAACATGATCACACCTTAGTATTCTTTAGGTGTTAATCACATAGCGATGTGAACTAGATTGTTGACTCTAGTAAACCCTTTGGGTGTTGGTCACATAGCGATGTGAACTATGGGTGTTAATCACATAAAGATGTGAACTATTGGTGTTAAATCACAAAGCGATGTGAACTAGATTATTGACTCTAGTGCAAGTGGGAGACTGAAGGAAATATGCCCTAGAGGCAATAATAAAGTTGTTATTTATATTTCCTTATATCATGATAAATGTTTATTATTCATGCTAGAATTGTATTAACTGGAAACTTGATACATGTGTGGGTACATAGACAAAACACAGTGCCCTAGTGAGCCTCTACTAGACTAGCTCGTTAATCAAAGATGGTTAAGTTTTCTAACCATAGGCATGTGTTGTCATTTTATGAACGAGATCACATCATTAGGAGAATGGCGTGATGGACAAGACCCATCCATTAGCTGAGCATAATGATCGTTAAGTTTTATTGCTATTGCTTTCTTCATAACTTATACATATTCCTTTGACTATGAGATTATGCAACTCCCAGATACCGGAGGAATACCTTGTGTGCCATCAAACGTCACAACGTAACTAGGTGATTATAAAGATGCTCTACAGGTATCTCTGAAGGTGTTTGTTGGGTTGGCATAGATCGAGATTAGGATTTGTCACTCCGAGTATCGGAGAGGTATCTCTGGGGCCTCTCGGTAATGCACATCATGATAAGCCTTGCAAGCAATGTGACTAATGAGTTAGTTGCGGGATGATTCATTAGGGAATGAGTAAAGAGACTTGCCAGTAACGAGATTGAATTAGGTATGAAGATACTGACGATCTAATCTCGGGCAAGTAACATACCGATGACAAAGGGAATAACGTATGTTGTCATTACGGTTTGACCGATAAAGATCTTTGTAGAATATGTAGGAACCAATATGAGCATCCAGGTTCGCTATTGGTTATTCACTGGAGAGGTGTCTAGGTCATGTCTACATAGTTCTCGAACCCGTAGGGTCCGCACGCTTAACGTTCGATGACGATTTTGTATTATATGAGTTATGTGATTTGGTGACCGTATGTTGTTCGGAGTCCCGGATGAGATCACAAACATGATGAGGAGTCTCGAAATGGTTGAGAGGTAAAGATTAATATATAGGATGATAGTATTCGGACACCGGAAGTGTTCTGGGGGTACCGGGTATGTATCTGGACACCGGAAGGGGTTCCGAGCAACCACCGACAAGCTATATGGGCCTAATGGGCCAAGAGGGGAAACACACCAGCCACTAAGGGGCTGGTGTGCCCCTCCATATGGGTTGGCCAAATTGGAGAAGGAAATGGAAAGAAGTAAACGAAAAAAGGGAATAGGATTCCCCCTTCCCCCTCTTCCCTTCCTACTTCGAATAGGAATAGGAAATGGGGTAGTCTGAATTGGGAGGACCCCAAGTAGGATTCCTCCTACTTGGGGTGCCCCCTTGGCTGCCTCCCCTCCCCTCTAACCTATATATATATATATATATATATATGGGGGGGGGCACTGCTAGAACACATATCAATTGTTCCAACCCTTGTGCGGCGCCCCCCTCCACAGTTTATGCCTCCGGTCATATTCACGTAGTGCTTAGGCGAAGCCCTGCGCGGATCACTTCACCATCACCATCACCACACCATCATGCTGACGGAGCTCTCCCTCGACACTTTGTTGGATCAAGAGTTCGAGGGACGTCATCGAGCTGAACGTGTGCAGAACTCAGAGGTGCCGTACTTTCGGTGCTTGATCGGTTGTATCGAGAAGACGTTCGACTACATCAACCACCTTAAGCTAATGCTTCCGCTTTTGGTCTACGAGGGTACGTGGACACACTCTTCCCCTCTTGTTGCTATGCATCTCCTAGATAGATCTTGCGTGAGCGTAGGAATTTTTTTGAAATTGCATGCTACGTTCCCCAACAGCTCATGTTGATGCTCAACCTAGTAATGATAATGAGGTGGAGATAGAACCTGTCGTTGATCTTGATAACCCACAACCTAAGAATAAAGGATATGATAAGAGAGACTTCATTGCTAGGAACCATGGTAAAGAAAGAGAACCATGGGTTCAGAAACCCATCCCTTTCCTCCTAAAGCTTCAAAGAACAAGGATGATGAAGAATTTGAGCGCTTTGTTGAAATGCTTAGACCTGTCTTTTTGCGCTTATGTTTGACTGATATTTTGAAGATGTCTCCTTATGCCAAGTATACGAAAGATATTGTTACAAATAACTGAAGGATATCAGAAGCTGAAATTTCCACCATGCTTGCTAATTATACACTTAAAGGTGTAATACCAAAGAAACTAGGGGACCCAGGAATACCAACTATACCATGCTCCATTAAAAGAAACTATGTTAAAACTACTTTATGTGATTTAGGAGCCGGTGTTAGCGTTATGCCTTTCTCTTTGTATCGAAGACTTGATTTGAATAAGTTGACACCAACTGAAATCTCTTTGCAAATGGCTGATAAATCAACTATTGTACCCAACGGTATTTGTGAGGATATGACTGTCGTAGTTGCAAATGTTACTATCTTAAAGGACTTTGTTATTCTTGATATACCCGAGGACGACAGTATGTCAATCGTCCTTGGTAGACCCTTTTTGAATACTGCAGGGGCTGTTATTGATTGCAATAAGGGCAATGGTACTTTTCATGTTAATGGTAATAAGCATACGATACACTTTCTGAAGAAACAACCCCAAGTAAATAGTATCAATTTATTGGAAAAATTCCAATGATTATTATTGGAGGTTTTGACTTCCCTATTCCTACTGTCAAAAAGAAATATGAAATTCTTATTGTTGGGGACATGCATATCCCCGTTGAGATAACCTAGTGTTATACGAAGATTCTCCGGTTTCATGTCATTCGAAAGAAGTTTGTTAATAAGACTTGATCAACCTTATTAATGGATTCCATTTGATGGGCATGTGATGGATGAATTTAGTAAACACAACTTTTTGTACCCACTTTTTACTTTTTGTTATTTAGAATTAATAAAGTAGAAATGCTATTATTTTACCGTTTTCTGAATTATCCATGCAATAAAAAATGATCAGAAAATAAAAAATTATCCAAATGCCTTGAAAATTTTATATGATTTTTTTCTAGAATATTTGAAAAAAATTGGCACTGCCCGGGGGGGGGGGGGGTGCACCTGTGAGCCACAAGCTCATAGGGCGTGCCCACCCCCTGGGCGCGCCATGCAAGCTTGTGGCTCACGTAGGCCCCCTCACTTATTCTAGCCACTGATGACCCATAAGTATAGGGGATCAATCATAGCCCTTTCGATAAGTAAGAGTGTTGAACCCAATGAGGAGCAGAAGGAAATGACAAATGGTTTTCAGCAAGGTATTCTCTGCAAAGCATTGAAATTAATTAACGAGTAGTTTGATAGCAAGATAATTTGTAATGAGCAAGTAACGATAATAGTAACGAAAGTGCAGCAAGGTAGCCCAATCCTTTTGAGGCAAAGGACAGGCCAAAACGGTCTCTTATGACAAGCAAAGCGTTCTTGATAGTACACGAGATTTTCATCTAGTCACTTTCATCATGTTGGTTTGATTTGTGTTCACTACTTTGATAACTTGATATGTGGGTGGATTGGTGCTTAGGTGTTGTTCTTACTGGAACAAACCTCCTACTTATGATTAACCCCATCGCAAGCATCCGCAACTACGAGAAAAGCATTAAGAATAAGTTCTAACCAAAGCATTCAACTTTTGGATCCAATCGGTCCCTTACGAAATAGTGCATAAACTCGGGTTTAAGCTTCCGTCACTCTCGCAACCCATCATCTAATAACTACTCCACAATGCATCCCCTTAAGCCCAAATATGGTGAAGTGTCATGTAGTCGACGTTCACATGACACCACTAAGGGAATCACAACATACATGCTATCAAAATATCGAACACATATCAAGTTCACATGATTACTTGCAACAAGATTTCTCCCGTGACCTCAAGTACAAAAGTAACTATTCACAAATGAAAATCATGCTCAAGATCAGAGGGGTATTAAATAGCATATTGGATCTGAACATATAATCTTCCACCAAATAAACCAATAGTAAGCAACTACAAGATGTAATCAACACTATTAGTCACCCACAAGTACCAATCTATAGTTCCGGTACAAAGATTGAACACAAGAGAAGAACTAGGGTTTGAGAGGAGATGGTGCTGTTGAAGATGTTGATGGAGATTGCCCTCCCCAAGATGGGAGAGTTGTTGGTGATGATTATGATGATTTCCCCCTCTGGGAGGGAAGTTCCCCCGGTGAAATCGCTCCATCGGAGGGCAAAAGTTCTCCTGCCCAAGTTCCGCCTCGAGACGGTTGTGCTCTGTCCCAAAAGTCCTCCCCTTATTTTTTCTATGTCAAAATGACTTATATACTAGAAGATGGGCACTGGAGGTGGGCTGGGCTGAGCACAACCCACCAGGGCGTGAATGGGGGGACTAGCGCGCCCTGGTGTCTTGTGCTCACCAGGTGCCCCCCTTCGGTAGTTATTTGCTCCAATATTTTTCATATATTCCATAAAAATTCCTCGGAAGCTCATTTGGAGTTGTGTAGAATAGGTAGCCTGACATAGCTTTTTCAGGTCCAGATTTCCAGCAGCTGGAATTCTCCCTCTTTGTGTGAACCTTGCATATTATGAGAGAAAAGACATTAGAATTACTCCAAAAAGCATTATTATGCATAAGAACATTATAAATAACAGTAAGTAAACATGATGTAAAATGGATGTATGAACTCCCCCAAGCGTTGACCTCGCTTGTCCTCAAGCGAAAACCGAAATCAAAAAACATGTCCACATGCTTAGAGAGAGAGGTGTCGATAAAAACAAAATATGGACATATAACATCATGTGAATTATTATAACAGCAACAAACTTTAACTTAAAACTTTTATCATAGACTTCTCATGAATAAGTAAAAGTTCACAACAACATCGAAGTATAAAGCATAAACTCTATTGTAAACCAACAAACTATGTTCTCAGACAACTTTGCAATTACAATTCATCATGTTTTTAGGAAGGGTCACGTATCAGGGCCTTTAGGAAAGTCCACATACTCAACCATCATATAGTCTTCTATGATTGCTAACACTCACCGCATACTAATGAGCAAAACGTGTCGGATTTCGGGTTCCGGCAGACCCTTGAGGTTCGAACACTGGGGTGCGCGTGAAGATCTCTCCCCTACCGATCTACGTCTGATCTTCTCGTGCGAACTAAGATGAAAACGATGAACAACACAATGGACACGAGATTTATACTAGTTCGGGCCACCGTTGTGGTGTAATACCCTACTCCAGTGTGTGGTGTGGTGGATTGCCTCTGGGGCCGATGATGAACAGTACAAAGGAAGAACAGCCTCGCGAGAGGTGTTCTTGGGCTGGTGCGATGAACTGCTTGGGTCAGTTCAATCGCCTCTCTCTCTACTTGGTCTCTATCAGATTTCTCTATGCATGTGGCTGGATGCCTCTACTCTATGGTGGCTAGCTCTATTTATAGAGGCCCTGGGCCTCTCCCCGAAATAATGAGCGGGAAGGGCGCCAACAATTGGCCATTTTGAAGGGGAACATCTAGTACAAGTTATCCTGACCAAAGGTGGTCTTCGGCTGCCAAAAGCTCTGGTGGTGACGCCGTCTTGGGCTCCACGGTGACCTCCGTCCGGCCGTCCGGCTGGTCTTGGTCTCGTTGCACTGGAATGGTAACCTTTGCCTGATGCCTTGGCCTGTGCTTGCCTCCTTTGCACCAAAGGGGAAACAAGGACTCTGCACAGGCCGGCGCCCGCCTGGCGCCCGCCTGGCCTTGATCGTCATGGCTGGCGTCACTGGATCCTCGCGAGGTACCCTTGCATTGATCTCTCCGCCTCCTCGCGAGCCCTGCCTGATGAGGACGTACTTAGGGAAGCTCTTTGTCGTCCGCCTCGCGAGGCTTGGCCCCTCGCGAGGGTCTTGAGCTTGTGTTGATGAAGATGGGCCGTGCTGGGCCCCTACTTGAGCCACGCCGCAGGCCGCAGGCAGGCAAGTCTGGGGACCCCCGTTCCCAGAACGCCGACAGTAGCCCCCGGGCCCAAGGCGCGCGCGGGCTTGGCTTAGCAAAGAAGCGAAGGGGCAAGCGCGAAGCGCCGCGGGCCCTAACAGCCTGCGGCCTTGGTCGCCACGTGGCGGTCTATTGGACGTGGGCGCCTGCGCTTCCCCACGACGCCTCGGCAACTGCACGACTTGGCAAGTCCCTGCATGCAGAGATATGGGTCATGATTACCTGCGATCGTGGTGCTCGGCGGTTGGTCTTCTCCGGCTATAAGTACGGGGCTGCGTGAGCTCCGCCAGTTCACCCCTTCCTGCTTCTTCCTCCTTCTCCTTCCTTGTCCTTGCTTTCTCTTGCGCCGATGGCACCGATCCATCGATTCTCTGCGGAGGAGAAGGGAAAGGCCCCCCGAGAGGGTCCTGACCCCCTCCCACCGAAGAAGCGGCCAGTCCTCTGCCGCCGGGACGAAGGTGCCTGGCAGGAAGTGTCGAGGCCGTGGTACGAGCGGCCGCCGCCTGGGTATCCGCTGCCCTTGCATGCCCGTGTCGTAGGCCCCAGGGAGGAGGGAGCCGAGCAGCACCGGCAGCGTCGTCGCCGACGCCGTCAAGTCATGAAGGTGCGTGTTGTCCCTCCTGGAGTCCACACGGAGCGCTCCTCTCGCGAGCTAGTACTCCAGGCTGCCATACCTCCAATGTCGTGGACCCGCCTTCCTCCCTCCTTCGCCTTCGAGATGCAGGGCAGGTCTCTGGAGCTCTGGCTGCAGCACGCCGACTGCAGCACTCTTGCGTCCGAAGTGGAGGTCGCGGTCACCGCTCCAGGTGAGGTCTTCATGACCCGGGGCTGGGGTGAGATCGCTCGGGTCTACCGATTGGTAGGCGCCCTCGTGATTCATCTTGAATACGACGGCGCCTCCCTGATGTTCTTCAAGGTCTTCGATGCTGAGGGACACCGGCTGGAGTGCTGCCCCGAGGGAAGTGGCGAACAAGCGAGGGCCCGGCCCGCCGGTTGGTCCTGCAGCAGCTCCTCAGGCAGCAGCGGAGGGACTGAGGGCTTCAGCGGCTCCCCTGAACTCCTCGCAACTCCGGAGACGAGCGACGACAGCTATGAGCCTCTGAGCTCACGCCGTGCTCGAAGTGGGGCAGCCGCATCGGGCCGCCGCCGCCGCTGATCTAGATGGGGTTGGCGCCGGCGCCGGGCAGCCCACTGTTGATGACGGCGTTGCTAGCGGAGATGCTAGTGGTTAGCGTTTGTTAGAGCTAGCTCCTTTTGTTCCCTACGAGGAATTAGAGTAACACCACCCCACAGGGGTATGTAAGGCGTCTCCCGTGCCTTTTGTAAATATTATATCCTTAATATGAATCGGTGAGAGGTGTCCGTCCTGTCCCGGCCGAGCTCCCCCTTTCTATCCTCACGAGGATTCGGTGCTCTACGCTGACAGGCCCCAGTCCCCAGGCAAGCTTCAGCCGTCGCTGGTATGCCAGGTCGCGATGCCATGGTCAAGGCCAGGAGGTGAGCGGCCCGAGGTCCGGTAAGAGCCCCCGAGTCGCGATGCTCGGGAGGTCCCCCTTAGCGCTTAAGCAATCCTTGCTGGGAGAGAAAGGAAGGTAGTGTCGCCGTGACAGAATTACACTGGGCGAGGATTCAGTGTTGCGTTGGTCTAGCTCTTGTGAGGGCGTGACTTATCTTGTGTGCCCGACGCAGTCCCTCGGAGATACACTAAGCCCACGAGTCGGTAAGCGAGGCACTGCCGGGTTGGGCCCTCGCGAGCTTCTTCCCCTTCTCCCACACTTCCCTTAACGCTCTACGTCCTCAGGTCCCGGCCCTCGAGCGAGCTCAGCTGCCGCTGGTATGACAGGTCGCGATGTCGTGGGTCAAGGCCAGGGGGTGAGGGCTGGAGAGCCAGTAGGAGCCCATGAGTCATGATGCTCATGCGCGCCCTTTTAATGTGCAAGCGGTCCGTGCCGGAGAGGGGAGGGAGTGCTCGCGATGCCCCAACATTGCTCCTAGAGTAGGTCCTGCACACCAACAATGAGGAGAAACAAGGCCTACTGTTACGGCTGCCAGCAAACCCTTGGTCACCCTGAGGAAGTCGTTGGGGCACTTGAGGGCCTGGTGAGGTGGCGCCTTGCGGGGCTGCTGCGGCCAGAGCTCGGCCACTTAGATTTATCGACGTTGCAGGGACGGACCCGTGCGCAAGCGCCGTGCCAGAGCGGGCGGCTCCATAGGTGGGTGTCGATCGAGCAGGTGATTAGGTCGGATATGTTAGGCATAAGGGAAGGGATTCAACTTCAGGCGAACGTAGGTGAAAGCAACCGCCGCCGGGTTAGGCCCGAGTGGCGTGGGGGTGATGCAACCCGAAGGGTGCCCCCAACCAGGTAAGTAAAGAACATAAACAAAATGGATACATGCCGCAGGGACGAACCCACGTGGCCTGAGAATGGTGCAGCCCTGCGGGTGCTCCCAGCTGAAAGTAAAACTCCGAAAGATGTCACCTGGCGTTGTTGAAGATGAAGTGATGCTGAGGAAGCTAGCCATGTGCGGTGAAGACGTCGGCCCTCACGAGCCCCCAGGCCCTGGGGCCTCGGGAGGCTCCGCGGGCCCAAGCGGGTCCTCGAGAGCCATCTCCATCCCTTCCAGGACCGCGTGGTGCCTGATCTCCTGAGCCTCCAGAATGCTCCTCAGCAGGCGCTGGTGAGCGACGGCCGCGTTCGACAGGCTGAAAGGCATGCGAACGTAGCTGTGAGGTGGCCCCTCACAACGCCCCACGCGCGAAGGCCAGAGGCGCTCCTGAGACGCGACTTGGTTGAGCCCCGGGACGTCGATGCAGACGCGCAACCCACCATCCTCGCCTGGATGTGGGGCTACGGCAGGCAGGCGGCGGCTGCCGCGCATGACTCTTGACTCTTGCAGCTCTTGAGTGTTTCTTGCAACGAACTCCTGAGGGTTTGGTCTTCCTTGCCTTGTACCTTCCTGAGGGAAAAGCGCCTGAAAGCGCCCCTCCAAGTGATGCCCCAGCGCCTCCCTCGTGACCTTGGCAAGGTCGGTGGCTCTCCAAGGAGGAGCCCCCGAGTCTCGCCTGAGAAGGGCGCTGGGCGCGCTTTCCTATGCATGAGAGGGTGGCGCTCCCTGATTGAGCGTGGAGCTTGACGCAACACCTACGGGGGCGCCAACCCCCTTGTGGCTTGAGCCTGGCGAGGTCTTCTTCTTCTTGAGGGTCGCTTCGAGAGGTCTCCCGCCCCTGTGGTCTGGGTCTTCGATTGCCGCGGCTTGGAACGCACGCTCCAGTGAACATAGTGCATCTCTTTCTTCACAGGGCACGGTAATGACTCCACCACTTCCAGGCATCTTGAGGACATTGTAACCATAATGAGTCACTGCCATGAACTTGGCTAGGGCCGGGTACCCGAGGATGGCGTTGTACAGTAGGCGGATGTGAGCGACGTCGAAGTCGATGAGCTCGGTGCGGTAGTTGTTGCGATGCCCGAAGGTGACTGGAAGGCGCACCTGCCCAATCGGGACAGTAGAACCATCGGTGACTCCTGAGAAAGGCTTAGTTGGCTGAAGTTGATCGTATGGCACTTGGCGATTGTCGAACATCTCGACGGACAGGACGTTGAGTCCAGCACCGCCATCGATGAGGGTCCTAGTGACCTGCACATTGCTGATGAGTGGGGAGCAAAGCATCGGGAGGACTCCAGCCGTTGCCGCGCACTTGAGCTGATCCACTAAGCTGAACGTGATAGTGCACGTAGACCACCTGAGAGGGCGTGTGGCCTCAAGCTTGGGAAGAACTGCGTTCACCTCATGAGCAAACTGCTTGAAGATGCGCTATGAGGCCGGAGCCTGAGCGCCACCCAAGATGCAGGCAATTGCGCGCGGCTCCTGGAAGCCCCCAATTCCATTGTCCTGATGCTAGTCTTCATTCCTCCTTGGTGGTGGAGGCAGAGGCGGGAGGCCTGCGTTGTCGTGCGGGCGATCTTCGCGAGGCTGGTCCTGCCAGTGGTCCTCGTGAGGGCGGTCACGCCATCCCTGGCGCGGGCCGCGGTCTTCCCATCGTCCTCCACCTCTTCCTCCTCCTCGGCCATAGCCCCTGTCGTTGCGCTCGGGGCGTCGGCCGATTCGCCCGTCTCGCACGGCTCTGAGCTCTTGACATTCTTTGGTGTTGTGGGTGTGGAGGTCGTGGTACACACAGTAGCGTCCGCCCTTGGATGACTCAGGCTGATCCCTGCCTTGCTTGGTGTCCGGCTCTACTGCTAGCACGGCAGCCCCCTTGCGCTTCACGTCTTTGGCCTTGAGCTTCTTTTCTTCTGGGTCGGCTGCCGGGAGCTCGAGAAGGGAAAGGCGCCCTTCCTTGGCCCTGACGCACTTGGTTGCCAAGTTGAACAGCTCCAGGGATGTGCACAGGTCTTCATGGATGGCCAGCTCCTCCTTCATCTTGATGTCGCACACACTGTCGGAGAAAGCTGATATGATGGCTTCCTCAGTCACCTTGGGGATCTTGAGGCGAGCATAGTTGAAGCGTTGGATGTACTTCTGCAGGGTTTCCCCTGGCTGTTGCTTGATGCGGTGCAGGTTGCTCACGGCCGGGGGCCGGTCGCGAGTGCCCTGGAAGTTGGCGATGAAGCGGGTGCGCATCTCGCTCCAGGAGGAGATTGTGCCGGGGGCCAAGTTCAGGAGCCAGGTGCGGGCTCCGTCCTTGAGCGCCATGGGGAACCAATTTGCCATGACCTTTTCGTCCCCGCTGGCGGCCACGATGCCTGGCTCATAGAGCTGCAGGAACTCCGCGGGGTCCGTCGTGCCATCGTAGCGAGGAGGGAGGCCGGGCTTGAACTTGCCCGACCATGTGACGCCGCGCAGCTCGGGGGTGAAGGCGAGGCAGCCCGCTGTGGCCACCGGCGCCCTTGGCTGGTGCCGATCTTGCTGTTGCAGGTCGCCACGCGCCGCCGCTGGGAGCAGTGCAGGGTCTTGTCGTGGAAGCGCTGGGACGCGATCTTGGCGCGCCGGTGCTGGGAGCGAGCGAGCACCTTCTCGGGGACACGTGATCTCTTGGCAGTTCCTTTCTTGCTGCGCAGGCGCTGGACGTAGTGGGTCTCGCCCTGGGGCTGCACGCCTTGCAGCCAAGGCACCTTCTTGGGGAGGAGGTGGTGGAGGCACCTCCTGATCATCGCCTCCTGCGCGGAACAGAGGGCGTGGTAGCGAGGGGGACCGCAAAGGGGAGCCCCCTGCGGTGCTGACGAGCTCGGTGATGCGGGCGAGCCAGTCCTCGTAGAGGTCGTCGACGGGGCGGTAACGGAGAAGCTCTTTTGCCAAGAGCAGCGAGGCGCGTGCATCCATGGGGGCGCGACGGGCGTGGGACGACGAGCCAGCTCGGGTCAGCGACGGGGTGGCAGTGCGGCCATCCCGTCGCACCGAAGGATGCTGGGACAAAGCCTGCTGCTCGTTCCCCGCCGGGTCGGTGGCGGCGTTGGCGGCGGGCGACGGGGAATGACGGAGGGGGGGGGGGACCACCAACGGGCACTATCTGGGCGACGCGGGTGGCGAGAGCAGCTCGGCGCTCGGCGCGAGCCCGACGAGCGTCAGCCATGGACACGACGGAAGACCACACGAGAATGGCGGAAGAAAGGATTCCGGCGCACCCCTACCTGGCGCGCCAAATGTCGGATTTTGGGTTCCGGTAGACCCTTGAGGTTCGAACACTGGGGTGCGCGCGGAGATCTCTCCCCTACCGATCTATGTCTGATCTTCTCGTGCGAACTAAGATGAAAACGATGAACAACACAAGGGACACGAGATTTATACTAGTTCGGGCCACCGTTGTGGTGTAATACCGTACTCCGGTGTGTGGTGTGGTGGATTGCCTCTGGGGCTGATGATGAATAGTTCAATGGAAGAACAGCCTCGCGAGAGGTGTTCTTGGGCTGGTGCGATGAACTGCTTGGGTCAGTTCAGTCGCCTCTCTCTCTACTTGGGCTCTATCAGATTTCTCTATGCATATGGCTGGATGCCTCTACTCTGTGGTGGCTAGCTCTATTTATAGAGGCCCCGGGCCTCTTCCCGAAATAATGAGCGGGAAGGGCGCCAACAATTGGCCATTTTGAAGGGGAACATCTAGTACAAGTTATCCTGACCAAAGGTGGTCTTCGGCTGCCAAAAGCTTTGGCGGTGACGCCATCTTGGGCTCCACGGTGACCTCCGTCCGGCCGTCCGGCTGGTCTTGGTCTCGTTGCACTGGAATGGTAACCTTTGCCTGATGCCTTGGCCTGTGCTTGCCTCCTTTGCACCAAAGGGGAAACAAGGACTCTGCACAGGCCGGCGCCCGCCTGGCCTTGATCATCATGGCTTGCGTCACTGGATCCTCGCGAGGTACCCTTGCATTGATCTCTCCGCCTCCTCGCGAGCCCTGCCTGATGAGGACGTACTTAGGGAAGCTCTCTGTCGTCCACCCCGCGAGGCTTGGCCCCTCCCGAGGGTCTTGAGCTTGGGTTGATGAACATGGGCCGTGCTGGGCCCCCACTTGAGCCACGCCGTAGGCCGCAGGCAGGCAAGTCTGGGGACCCCCGTTCCCAGAACGCCGTCAAAACGTTTCAACCAGACACATAGAAAGATGGGGGCTTATAATATCGCCTCCCAACGTATTCACCTCAAGGGTGATGTCAACAATAATAACTCATGCTACCCATATCCAACTGGATATATGTGCCTAGATCTTTCCTCACCACATGATGCTTGCCAAAAGAGAAAAATAAAAAGGAATAGAGAGAAAAACTTTGACTCTTGCATGAAAGTAAATACATAAAAGTAAAAGATAGTCCCTTCCCAGAGGGAAGCAGAGGTTGCCATGCGCTTTTTGTTTGTATGCTCAATCCTTAGTGCAAAAGAACGTCACATTATATTGCCCCTTATGATGGCAACCTTTATTACGCAGTCTGTTGCTTTTATTCTTTGCCATCACTAGTTCGTACAACGCTTAATTTGCTCCTACACTAATTGATCTAACACTTTTAGAAGCAATTTTTTTGCCTTATAGCACCAATGACAACTTACTTGAAGGATCTTACTCAATCCTTAGGTAGGTATGGTGGACTCTTGAAAATAAGATTTGGGTTTAAGGGTTTTTGGATGCACAAGTAGTATCTCTACTTGGTGCAGAGTTTTTGGCTAGCAAAGATGCGGGGCAAACACCACATGTTGAAGGATCTATGACAATATAACTTCTATGTGAATATGGAAAAACATAATTCATTACGTTGTCTTCCTTGTCCAACGTCAACAATTTTGATGGGGGCCCACAATCACAAACGATTTACAAGATAGTGTATTTGCAAGTGAATCTTCTCTTCTCTTATTAATTCTTCCATGAATTGCATCATTGACCAATGCTATGTTTGTCAATCTCCAATAAAATTTTCTACTTATACTTTTCCTTATGTGATGTCATTACTTACCATAAGATTAGCATATGATCTTTTTCATTTGTTTCCTTTCTTTTTATTGAACAAGAAAATAAAGAAGATAAAGCTTAAACTAAACTTTATTATATATCTCGCACACAATTACAAGGATAGATCACTAAGCGAACTCTCGAAAAGAAAGGATCAAACTAATCTTTTATTCAATTAAAGCAAAAGATAACTATGGATCGAACTAAGGTAAATAAAGGCAAAAGATAGTGGAGGTGATACGATACCGGGGCACCTCCTCCAAGCTTGGCGGAAGCCAAGGGGAGTGCCCATATCCGATGCTCAATTTTCTTTTGGTGATGAAGAAGGAGGAGGTGGTGATGAAGTGGTGATCTTATCCTTCATGACCAAGAGATTCTCCAATCTATGGACAATGCTCTGGAGGAACATGATGTGCTCTTGCAACAGAATATTTTCACGAGTGAGATATTTATTTTGCACACGAACCATTTCAATGATCCGAAAGGCTTCAATCTCAGTAGGGGTAAGATGAACATAATAAGGTTTAAGGATATCTTCTTCTTCCTCCTCAGAAGGCAGGGTTTGATCGACCACCGGCGCTTGATCTCCAATGGCCTCCTTGCTCTTGCCCCCTTCGAGTGGTTCTTCGGTCCCCTCTCTCTTCAGCTCAATCTTCATCAACCAAGTATCCTCTTCTACTTTGTTGGAGGAGGGAGAAGACATGATGCATGGCTTAACAGATCTGACCAAAAATAGCAAGAAAAGAAAATATAATATTTCTCCGCGATACGGAGGTCAATAGGTTCGGGGGTATATAAAGATTTTTTTATCTTGGGAAACAAGCAACGGGATAAAAATGGAGTCCGAAAGGTACCCGAGGTGGGCACAACCCACCTGGGCGTGCCTGGAAGGCGCGCCCTAGTGCCTGGCAAGCCAGGCGCGCCCTGGTGTCTTGTGCCCACTAGGGGTGCCTTCCTCGTTGTTTCTTATTTTCCTAATTTTTGTTTTATTCCAAAACAGACAGAAAATATTTTTTGCAGATTTTTCGGAGTCCGTTTACTTACCGTATTACATACCTCCTCTTTTTCACAATTCTGGGGTGTTCCGAAAGGTTTCTTTTATCCTTCTGGTGTCATAGTTTGGATAATATTGCTTTCAACATTAATGGGCGTACTTGAGATATAATGTTTTATTCGTTGCCCATTAACAACCTTTGGGTTAGTACCTTCGTCATTATTTATTTTGTTAGCTCCAGATCGATAAACCTCCTTGATAACATAGGGTCCTTCCCATTTGGAGAGGAGTTTTCTTGCAAAGAATCTGAAACGAGAGTTGTACAAAAGAACATATTCTCCAACCTTGAACTCACACTTTTGGATTCTTTTATCATGCCATCGTTTAACTTTTTCTTTAAATAACTTAGGATTTTCATAAGCTTGGGTTCTCCATTCATCTAATGAGCTAATATCAAATAACCTCTTCTCACCAGCAAGTTTGAAATCATAGTTGAGTTCTTTAATTGCCCAATAAGCTTTATGTTCTAACTCAAGAGGCAAATGACAAGCTTTTCCTTAAACCATTTTATAAGGAGACATACCCATAGGATTTTTATATGCTGTTCTATAAGCCCAAAGTGCATCATCTAATTTCTTAGACCAATTCTTCTGGGACCTATTGACAGTCTTTTGCAAAATTAATTTTATTTTTGTATTGCTAAGTTCAACTTGACCACTAGACCGAGGATGATAGGGTGATGCAATTCTATGGTTAACATCATACTTGGCAAGCACTTTACAGAAAGCACCATGAATAAAGTGTGAACCACCATCGGTCATTAAATATCTAGGGACTCCAAACCTTGGGAAAGTAACTTCTTTAAGCATCTTAATAGAGGTGTTGTGATCAACACTACTAGTTGGAATAGCTTCTACCTACTTAGTAACATAATCAACATCAACCAATATGAGTATACCCATTAGAGGAAGGAACATGTCCCATGTAATCAAATCCCCAAACATCAAATGGTTCAACAGTAAGTGAATAATTCATAGGCATTTCTTGAGGCTTACCGATATTACCTATTCTTTCACATTCATCACAAGATAAGACGAACTTGCGAGCATCCTTGAAGAGAGTAGGCTAATAAAACCCAGATTGCAATACCTTGTGAGCAGTTCTGTCTCCCGCATGATGTCCTCTTTAAGCTTCGGAGTGAAATTTCCATAGGTTTTGTCCCTGTTCATGCTCAGGTACACAACGTCTAATAATACCATCTACTCCTTCTTTATAAAGATGTGGGTCATCCCAAAAGTGATGTCTTAAATCATAGAAGAATTTTTTCTTTTGTTGGTATGTGAAACTAGGTGGTAAATGTTTTGCAACAATGTAATTAGCATAGTCAGCATACCAAGGAGTGTTATGAGAAACATTTATTACAGCTAATTGTTCATGAGGAAAGCTATCATTAATAGGTTGTGGGTCATCAAGAATATTTTTCAAGCCTATACAAGTTATCAGCCACGGGGTTCTCCGCTCCTTTTCTATCAGTGATATGCAAATCAAATTCTTGTAGCAAGAGAACCCATCGAATAAGCCTAGGTTTGGCATCTTTCTTTTCCATAAGATACTTTATTGCAACATGATCAGTGTGAACAATTACTTTTGAATCTACAATATAGGATCTAAATTTATCACAAGCAAACACCACTGCTAGAAATTCTTTTTCAGTAGTAGCATAATTTCTTTGTGCATTGTCTAGAGTTTTACTCGTGTAGTGAATAACATTCAGTTTCTTATCAACTCTTTGTCCTAGAACAGCACCAACAGCATAATCACTAGCATCACACATAATTTCCAAAGGCAAGTTCCAATCAGGTGGTTAAACAATAGGGGCAGAAATTAAGGCTTTCTTGAGTGTTTCAAAGGTTTCTAAACAATCATCATAAAAAACAAAAGAAAAATCCTTTTGCAATATATTTTTAAGAGGCCTAGAAATTTTAGAAAAGTCTTTGTTAAATCTCCTATAGAAACTAGCATGACCAAGGAAACTACGAATACCTTTGATATCTTTAGGACATGGCATTTTCTCAATTGCATCAACCTTAGCTTTGTCCACCTCAATACCTCTTTCAGAAATTTTATGGCCCAAAACAACAGCTTCTTTAACCATAAAGTGGCACTTCTCCCAATTCAAGACAAGATTTGTTTGCTCACATCTCTGCAAAACTCGATCAAGATTTCTTAAACAATCATCAAAAGACTTCCCATAAACAGAAAAGTCATCCATGAAAACCTCAACAATCTTTTTAGAAAAGTCAGAGAATATAACAGTCATACATCTTTGAAAGGTGGAAGGTGCATTTCATAAACCAAAAGGCATACGTCTATAAGCATAAGTTCCAAAAGGACAAGTAAAAGTGGTCTTTTCTTGATCAGGTTGAGAAACAGGTATTTGTGAAAAGCCAGAATATCCATCAAGGAAGCAAAAATGTGTGTGCTTAGATAATCTTTCTAGCATTTGATCAATAAAAGGCATAGGGTAATGATCTTTTCTAGTTTCTTTGTTTAATTTTCTAAAATCAATTACCATTCTATAGCTTGTAACGATTCTTTGTGTAATAAGTTCATTCTTGTCATTAGGAACAACAGTAACACCTGCTTTCTTAGGGACACAATGGACATGGCTTACCCATCTACCATCAGCTATAGGATAGATTATACCTGCTTCCACAAGTTTTAATATTTCCGTCCTTACCACTTCTTTCATCTTCGGATTTAACCGACGTTGGTGATCAACAATGAGTTTAGCATCAGGTTCCATATTAATCTTGTGCTGACATAGAGTGGGACTGATGCCCTTAAGATCATCAAGAGTATATCCAATAGCAGCTCGGTGCTTCCTTAGAACTTTCAATAATCCTTCTGCTTCATGTTTTGAAAGGTTAGCACTAATAATAACAGGATATATCTTCTTCTCATTAAGATAAGCATATTTCAAAGTGGCTGGCAATTGTTTTAATTCAAACACATGATCACCTTTAGGTGGAGGAGGACCTCCTAGAGTTTCAGTAGGCAAATTGTGTTTAAGTAGAGGACATTATTCAAAGAAAATCTTATCTATTTCATTTCTTTCATGTATATGTAAATCATTTTCATGGTCTAGCAGATATTGTTCTAAAGGATCAGTAGGAGGTACAACAATCGAAGCAAGACCAATAATTTCATCCTTACTAGGCAATTCTTTCTTATGATGTTTTCTAGTAAACTTGGAGAAATTAAACTCATGAGACTCATCACCAAAACTAACACCGACAGTTTGTTTCTCACAATCTATTTTAGCATTAACGGTGTTCAAGAAAGGTCTACCAAAGATAATGGGACAAAAGTCATCTTGCGGGGAACCAAGAACAAGAAAATCAGTAGGGTATTTTATTTTCCCACACAAAACTTCAACATCTCTAACAATCCCAAGTGGTGTGATGGTGTCTCTATTAGCAAGTTTAATAGTAACATATATGTCTTTTATCTCAGCGGGTGCTATGTCATTAATAATTTCTTGATATAAGGTAACACGAATAACACTCATGCTAGCACCTAGGTCACATAAACCACGATAACAGTGATATCATATCTTAACTGATACAACAGGCATGCCAACAACATGTCTATGTTTATCTTTTTCATCGGGTTTGGCAATTCTAGCTGCTTCATCACATAAGTAAATAACATGCCCATCTATATTTTCAACCAGGAGATCCTTAACCATAGCAACACTAGGTTCTACCTTGATTTGTTCAGCTGGTTTAGGTGTTCTAATATAACTTTTATTGACCACAATTCAAACTTTAGCATGTTCCTCCATCATAACAGGGAAAGGTGGTTTTTCAATATAAGCAGTAGGAACAACTGGATCAACATTATAAATAATAGTTTCATCTTTAGCTATTACCGATTCTTTAATTTCTTCTTTAATATGTGGGTGATATTTGAACCACTTCTCCTTAGGGAGATCAACATGAGTAGCAAAAGATTCAAAAAAGGAGGCTACCATCTCAGAGTCAAGTCCATATTTAGTGCTGAACTTCTGAAAAGCATCGGTATTCATAAAAGGTTTAACACAATCAAACTTAAGCTTAATACCTGACTCTTTACCTTCGTCGAGTTGCCAATATTCAGAGTTGCGTTTAATTCTTTCTAAAAGATCCCATTGGAATTCAATAGTCTTCTTCATAAAGGAACCAGTACAAGAAGTATTGAGCATGGATCGATCATTATGAGAAAGCCGAGCATAAAAATTCCGAATATACAAGAAGTATTGAGCATGGATCAATCATTATGAGAAAGCCGAGCATAAAAATTCTGAATAATAATTTCTCTTGAGAGCTCTTGATTGGGGCATGAATATAACATTGACTTAAGCCTACATCAAGCTAGAGCGATACTTTCTCCTTCACGAGGCCAAAAATTATATATGTAATTTCGATCACGATAAACTAGATGCATAGGATTTTTTTGGGTGAAACTCCAATTTCAATCGATTCCAATTCCAAGATCCAATATCATCGCATAGCCTATACCATGCCAATGATTTTACCTTCAAAGATAAAGGGAAAACCTTCTTCTTAGTTTCATCTCTGGGTAAACCTGCAAGCTTAAACAATCCACAAATTTCTTCCACATATATCAAGTGCATATCAGGATGTTCGGTTCCATCTCCTGCATAAGGAGTAGCTAGCAGTTGTTCTATCATACCCGAAGGAATTTCATATTCAGTATTTTTAGTAGGTGCAGTGGGTTGAGGGGCAACTAATTGTGGTTCCTATCAAGGTGAATATACGTCGAACAAACCCCTCAAAGGATTGTTCTCCATAGTAACAAGTGACAATAAATTTCAGCATGCAGTAATAATTTTTCCTTACCAATTTCCACTTACCAAGAGCGCTTCACTCCCCGGCAATGGCGCCAGAAAAGAGCCTCAATGACCCACAATTATAGGGGATCAATCGTAGTCTTTTGTATAAGTAAGAGTGTCGAACCTGACGAGGAGCAAAAGGAAATGACAAGTGGTTTTCAGCAAGGTATTCTCTGCAAGCACTGAACTTATAAGTAACGAGTAGTTTGATAGCAAGATAATTTGTAACGAGCAAGTAACGATAATAGTAACAAAAGTGGAGCAAGGTAGACCAATCCTTTTGAGGCAAATGACAAGCCAAAGCGGTCTCTTATGATAAGCAAAGCGTTCTTGAGGGTACACGGGAATTTCATCTAGTCACTTTCATCATGTTGGTTTGATTTGTGTTCACTACTTTGATAATTTGATATGTGGGTGGACCGGTGCTTAGGTGCTGTTCTTACTTGAACAAACCTCCTACTTATGATTAACCCCCTCGCAAGTATTCGCAACTATGAGAAAAGTACTAAGAATAAATTCTAACCATAGCATTAAACTTTTGGATCCAATCGGTCCCTTATGGAATAGCTCATAAACTAGGGTTTAAGCTTCTGTTACTATCGCAACCCATCATCTAATAACTACAACACAATGCATCCCCTTAGGCCCAAATATGGTGAAGTGTCATGTAGTCGACGTTCACATGACACCACTAAGGGAATCACAACATACATACTATCAAAATATCGAACACATATCAAGTTCACATGATTACTTGCAACAAGATTTCTCTCGTGACCTCAAGAACAAAATTAACTACTCACAAATGATAATCATGCTCCAGATCAGAGGGGTATTAAATAGCATATTGGATCTGAACATATAATCTTCCACCAAATAAACCATATAGTAATCAACCACAAGATGTAATCAACACTACTAGTCACCCACAAGTACCAATCTATAGTTCCGGTACAAAGATTGAACACAATAGATGAACTAGGGTTTGAGAGGAGATGGTGTTGTTGAAGATGTTGATTGAGAGTGCCCTCCCCAAGATGGGAGAGTGTTGGTGATGATGATGACGATGATTCCCCCCCCGGGAGGGAAGTTCCCCGGCGGAATCGCTCCGCCGGAGGGCAAAAGTGCTCCTGCCCAAGTTCCGCTTCGAGACGGCGGCGCTCTATCCCGAAAGTCCTCCCCTTATTTTTTCTATGTCAAAATGACTTATATACTAGAAGATGGGCACCGGAGGTGGGCTGGGCTGAGCACAACCCACCAGGGCGCGCCTGGGGGGCCTGGCGTGCCCTGGTGTCTTGTCCTCACCAGGTGGCCCCCCTCCGGTAGTTATTTTCTCCAATATTTTTCATATATTCCATAAAAATTCCTTGTGAAGTTTCAACTCATTTGGAGTTGTTCAGAATAGGTAGTCTAACTTAGCTTTTTCAGGTCCAGATTCCAGCTGTCGGAATTCTCCCTCTTTGTGTGAACCTTGCATATTAAGAGAGAAAAGGCATTAGAATTACTCCAAAAAGCATTACTATGCATAAAAACATTATAAATAACAGTAGGTAAACATGATGCAAAATGGACGTAGCAGCCACTCATCCACTTTTTCTTTCTCAGAAAAAATGACACCAATGTTCAAACTCGTGTTCTTGCTCATCTAGCTGCCATTTGTTATCTCCTTGCTCGGAGCTCCGTTTCCAAAACTGTTTTGGGGGATTGTTCATCGGTATGTGACTCCTCCAATGGTCCAATTAGTTTTTGCTCTAGTGCTTTATACATTGCAAATTTTTGCTGCTGTGGTGACCTTGTTCTTGAGCTTGCATGTCAAATTTATATGGTTCAAAGTAGTTTTGTTGCATGTTATAGCCTCTAGACACTTGTAGGAGTAGTTGCTACCAATTTTGTTGAGTTTTGTTCACTTTTGTTTTGAGTCACTAAAAATTTCAGAAAGTTTCAGAGAAAATAAAAACCATGAGGATGTGGTTAAGGGGCTCATCAAGCCGTAATTCGGAGGAAACTCTGAAGGAGAAGCCCAAGTACAATCATCCGTGTGCGGCAGAGGTTCGGCCGTGTGAGTGGCCGAGTGACACATTTTTTATGGAGGCAAGAATTCATGACGATTTCTATTATTTGGCAAACAATGCCGGCATCGTCGCCTTCCTCCAAGATAAGTGCGACCAATACCTCCTACTCACTAATACCTTCGTGCAAAACTTTCACTTTTATCATAGGAAGGAACCACCCATGGTAGAATTTCACTTGTATGATGTGCCTAAGGAAATGACATTATATGATTTTTGCAATGTTTGCAAAATACCTCATGAGGGCCGCATCAGTGAGCCACGTCCTAGAGACATGTAGGATTTCATCTCTGAAACTACTTTGGGGGAAGAGAGAGGAGTGTCTAAAGCGAGAGTAGCTAGTCTACGTTTTCCTGTTTTATGCTATTATTCATTATTTACCGGGAGATGTTTGATCGGTCATTGAGAGAGTGGTCTCTCAGTGCACCTGGCCTTGCTGTTTTGCACCATGCTTTATATGCTGACATGACTTTTAGTTTGGGCGCTATAGTTGCTCGAGGTTACACACAAACCGTTCAAAGGGTATTATTTACGATGGTATTTATGCCTCCCGCCTCACAACACATTTTGAGATTCCAATTAGACATGATGAGGAGAAGGATATGCGGCTACCCACTAAATATTTAGACTATGCTAGTATGGTAGCGCATCGTTTTATTGATAATGATAAACAAAAGTGACTTCTCTACAACTTAGTGTTTAGTCAAGGGACTCGGGAGATTATTACTTTGCCTGCACCTTCTTTGTTTAATATTTATTCAGGCAGGTACACTATTATGCCCAATGACATCTACGCGTACTGGGGTCTGGCACAACCCCCAGCACCTGAGCCATATCAGGAGCCTGTTTATCAGTGGGAGCCACATGAGCTCGCCAACTAGTGGAACCCTCAGGACCCTCCACAGTATCCAGGAGAGGGTTACTATGAGCCATGGACATAGACCAACTTAGGAAAAAAGCCTAAGTTTGCTGGAGTACGTATCTCTCACTGACATTACATTCATTCCAGTTGTCAGTGTTCATCCTTTTTCATTGTATAATCCATGTTAGTTTATTTTTCCTGCTTTCTTCTTGTGTGTTTTAAAAACTTTGATAAAATCAAAAAATATTTCTCGCTTCTTTTTAGTTTTTCGTCCTAAGTTTAATTAGTTGTAGTATTAGAAGAAAACTCAAAAAGATTTCTCGTTCTTCTTTTGCTTGTTGGGAGCTTTCTCGTGTAAATAGTTTTTTCTCGTTTTCGTTTTTCCTTGTTTTACTTTCTTCAGACAGAAACAAAAACTTCAAAAAATATTTCAGTGTGTTTCTTTGAAATTCTTTTCTTTTCTTTGGGTCGTGAGGAGAAGACCACGATAAAAATGTTGAGTGGCTCTCATATGCATTATAGTTTATCTAACAAAGAGCCCATATTACCTTGTCTTCTCCTTTGAATAAATGTTTGCAGATTCCAACTTAGTCCACAACGCGTGCAGTCTTATTATTATTCACATCATTCGACCATGCAAGTGAAAGGCAATAATGACGAAATTTGATAAAATGATTGAGATGAAGAAAAGCTGGTATGAACTAGACCTACTTTGTTTTTGTAAATATGATTATCTCATTATTCTTGATTCAGCCTATTATGAATGAAACATGTTTGCAATGGCAATTAGATATTATAGTTACTCATGCCATGCTTAATAGCTAGGAGTGGATAATGGTTTATCTTGCATGTCAACATGCATTTAAAATGGTTATGATGTAGTATGATAGAATGGTATCCTCTTTTGGATGATTCAACTGGCTTGACTTGGCACATGTTCATGCATGTAGTTGAATCAAAACCAACATAGCCTCCATGATATTTATGTTCATGGTGATTTATATCCTACTCATGCTTGCATTCAATGTTGATTAACCTCAAAGCATGTTTATGACCGTTGTCGCTCTCTAGTTGGTCGCTCCTCAATCTTTTTGCTAGCCTTCAGTTATACTAAGCGAGAATACTGCTTATGCATCCACTTCCTTAAACCCAAAGTTGTTCCATATGAGTCCACCATACCTACCTATATACGGTATTTACCTGCCGTTTCAAGTAAATTTGCATGTGCCAACTCTAAACCTTCAAATAATAATCTATTTTGTATGCCCGGATCGCTCATGTAGCGATTGGGGGCGGTTAGTATCTTCCATGCTAGGTTGGTTATTCTCACGATGAGTGTTTATTCGCTTGTCATTCATGAGAAAGTGGTTGGTAATCGGGATGCCTAGTCCTATGATCAAAATCAAAATCAAAATATAATAATGAAACAAAACTCCCCCTGATTGTTGTTGGTATGGAGGGTACCCGAGGATTCGGCTAGCCATGGTTTGTGTTTGTTGGTGGAGGGGGAGTAAAACTTTACCATTCTGTTTGGGAGCCGCCTATAATGTGTCTAGCATGGAAGGTAGTGAGATCTCTTGGTTATGTTAACAATGTAAACATGCCTCTCAAAATTATATTCATATCTGTTTTAAAAGCTTTGAGCTCTGGCACCTCTGCAAATCATTGCTTCCATCTGCGAAGGGCCTATCTATTTATTTTTATTGTTGAGTCATTATCTTCTCATTAAAGCACCAGCTGAAGAGCACTATTGTCATTTATATGCTTTGTTTTTAGTTGATGTTGAGTATGAGTGTGATTAGATCTCTTTTGCCATGAATTATAATGTCTAGTCAGTGCTTGATCTTCAGGGGTGCTCTGCATTTATGTTTTGCGGTCTCATAAAAGGCTAGCGAGATACCATTATATCATATTATATCATGATTGATTTGAAAAAAGTGTTGTCATCTGATATATCTTATTATTGCTCGCTAGTTGATTATGTCATTGATATGAGTAAATGTGAGACCTAAGTGTTATTGTGAATATGGTTAGTTCATAATCTTTGCTGAAAACCTGAACAATGGTTCGACATATTTGCGACAACAAGATCAAACAGAGTATGTAAAAGTTCTTCTTTGTAACTTTCAGTTTGTCAACTGAATTGGTTGGGGACAAGCAATGGGCTAAGCTTGGGGGAGTTGACACATCTCCATAGTATCTACTTTTCCAAACCCTTTGCCCTTGTTTTGGACTCTACTTTGCATGATTTGAATGGAACTAATCCGGACTAATGTTGTTTTCACCATAATTGCCATGGTGTTGTTTTTGTGCTGAAATCAAAGTTCCCGGATTGACCTAAAAATTTACGGAGAATTTTTGTGGAATATATAAAAAATACTGGCGGAAAAAATACCAGAGGGGGGCCACCCAGGAGCCACAAGCTCAGGGGGCACGCCCCCTAGGGCGCGCTTGGTGAGCTTGTGGACCCCCTGGACCTCTGACAACCCTAATTCCAACTCCATATATACCTATTCGCGAAGAAAAACAATCAGAGAGAAGTATTCATCACGTTTCACGACACAAAGCTGCTGCCACCTCCTGTCCTTCACCGGGTGGGTTGATCTGGAGTCCTTTCGGGGCTTCGGAGGGTGGAATCTGTCACCATCGTCATCATCAACCTTCCTCCATCGCCAATTTCATGATGCTCACCACTAGGAGTGAGTAATTCCTTCGAAGGCTTGCTGGACGGTGATGGGTTGGATGAGATTTATCATGTAATTGAGTTAGTTTCGTTAGGGTTTGATCCCAGGGGCGGAGCTGCGTTGAAGGCCGTGGTGGCCACTACCCCCACTCAAATTTTTGATTTGACTATACTTTGTCGTGAGTATACTCGTGTGCCCCCACTTGGCAGAATACTTTGCCCCCACTCAGCCCAATATCTTTTGTATTTTTATAAAGCGCATGTCTAACTCTAAAGAAGTGGCCCATCGAAAGAGAGAGAATTTTGCAGTGTGCGTTTGTCTCGTCGTTCCCTGCCTAGTGATACAACTTCACGTACATGAATGCACGAGATGGTATTCCTTTTCCCCTAGGGAAAAAATGAGATGAAATCTCTGACCTCGCTCCTCGCTTGGTTGCGCACTAGCCGCCTCGCCGCTAGCGCAGACGCTGTAGGCAATCGCCAACTTGCCGTCGCCTTTCTGTCTGTCCCTTGTGAATTTGAACGATGACGCCGCAACCTAGTCCCATTGCCAAGTCCCAATTTCGCAATCCCCTAATTCTGTTTGACGTCAAGGTAAGCCGTATATGCCATCTAGGGTTCTCTTCTATGCATTTTTTTGTTCCTTTGCAACTCTACGTCAGAAACCATGTAGTCTTATTAACTTATATGTTCTCAAAAGAAAACCTTGTTCACTGATTTGAATGATCAGGTTTGTTCAAACAATTTTCAACATGTAAATGTACTCCCTCTGTAAATAAATACAAGAGCATTTAGATGGCAATATGACAGTTCATTAAACATTTCAGTTTGAAATTGTAGGGAAGCTAATGGGGCGGTTTAGAAAAAAAATCAACAACTTCAAGGCGCCTGGACTTCTAATATGACAATTCATTTAACATTTCAGTGATGATTTTACGAGCCATAGCGTTGTTTAATTTGTAGAACAAGAATTGTTAAATATAGTGCCCTAATGAAGTGATAGTTAATGTTTTCATGCGGTGAAAGATCATCGTGTGATGGAACATAAGGTAATGTGCTAAAGCTCTTTTCTTTTGTAATACCAACCTTTGTTAGTGTTTCCATTCTCCCTCGATTTGATGTTTATTTTCCTGTAGGTTGTAAGTTATATTATTCGAACAATGTGTGAATGTTCTCTTTTGGAACTTCGGAAGAAGATATTGTCATATTGCTGTAAGTCATTTCATTTTAAATGGTTAGTTTTCTCACACTTCTTAATGAACTTGTTACCGTGTGAAGAATGTTATGATTATGTCTAGATTTTGGTTTATATGAATGCCTTCCTTGTTGGTTCATGTATATGGCCATACATTCTTGCCCCCTCTCAAGTTTTTTCTAGGTCCGCCCCTGCTTGATCCCTAGTGAAAGGATCAAGAAGAGGTGTCTAGAGGGGGGGGGGGTGATTAGACCCTCAACAAGAAAAAGTAGCAGTTTTTAAGTTCTTCAAGTTGAGGTGGAGTTTTAGCACAAGTTAATTTAAGCATTCACAATACATTTCAAGCAAGCATGGCAAGAGCATATGAGCAGCGGAAAGTAAATCATGCAAGTTGCAAGAAAGTAAAGGGATGGGATTGGAGTGTGCAAACACAATTGGAGACACGAAGATTTTTGGCGTGGTCCCGATAGGTGGTGCTATCGTGCATCCACGTTGGTGGAGACTTCAACCCACAAAGGGTAACGGTTGCGCGAGTCCACGGAGGGCTCCACCCACGAAGGGTCCATGAAGAAGCAACCTTGTCTATCCCACCATGGCCATCGCCCACGAAGGACTTGCCTCACTTGGGTAGTTCTTCAAGAAGTAGGCGATCTCCTTGCCCTTACAAACTCCTTGGTTCAACTCCATAATGTTGACGGAGGCTCCCAAGTGACACCTAACCAATCTAGGAGACACCACTCTCCAAAAGGTAATAGATGGTGTGTTGATGATGAACTCCTTGCTCTTGTGCTTCAAATGATAGTCTCCCCAACACTCAACTCTCTCTCACATATTTGGCTATGGTGGAAAGATGATTTGAGTGGAAAGAAACTTGGGGAAGGCTAGAGATCAAGATTATTGTGGTTGGATTCGAATGTCTTGGTCTCAACAAATGAGTAGGTGGTTCTCTCTCAGAAAATGAGTAGTGGAAGTGTAGGCACGTTCTGATGGCTCTCTCTTGAATAGAGAATGGGGTGGAGGGGTATATATAGCCTCCACACAAAATCTAGCCGTTACACACATTTGATGACAACATACATCAAAGCTTTGGATACCCCTCCACCCCACTCGGTAGGACATCATCATATGCGCAATGTGACCAAGGAGTTGATCACGGGATGATGTGTTACGGAATGAGTAAAGAGACTTGCCGGTAACGAGATTGAACAAGGTATCGAGATACCGATGATCGAATCTCGGGAAAGTGCAATACCGCTAGACAAAGGGAATTGAATACGGGATTGATTGAATCCTCGACATCGTGGTTCATCCGATGAGATCATCGTGGAACATGTGGGAGCCAACATGGGTATCCAGATCCCGCTGTTGGTTATTGGCCGGAGAGTTGTCTCGGTCATGTCTGCATGGTTCCCGAACCCGTAGGGTCTACACACTTAAGGTTCGATGATGCTAGGGTTGTAAAGATATTAGTATGCAGCAAACCGAAGGTTGTTCGGAGTCCCGAATGAGATCCCGGACGTCTCGAGAGGTTCTGGAATGGTCCGGAGGTAAAGAATTACATATAGGAAGTGTCGTTTCGGCCATCGGGAAGGATTCGGGGGTCACCGGTATTGTACCGGGACCATCGGATGGGTCCCGGGGGTCCACCGGGTGGGGCCACCCATCCCGGAGGGCCCCGTGGGCTGAAGTGGGGAGGGAACCAGCCCATAGTGGGCTGGTGCGCCCCCCATGGGTCTCCCCCCTGTGCCTAGGGTTGGAAACCCTAGGGCAGGGGGCGCCCCACTTGCCTTGGGGGGCAAGGCTCCCCCCTTGGCCGCCGCCCCCCCTTTGGAGATGCATCTCCAGGGCTGGCGCCCCCCTAGGGGGCCTATATAAAGGGGGGGAGGGAGGCAGCCGGACCCTGCAGCCTTGGCGCCTCCCTCTCCCCTGTTACACCTCTCCCTCTCTCCATAGACGCTTGGCGAAGCCCTGCTGGAATTCTGCTGCATCCACCACCACGCCGTCGTGCTGCTGGATCTTCATCAACCTCTCCTTCCCCCTTGCTGGATCAAGAAGGAGGAGACGTCATCCAGACCGTATGTGTGTTGAACGTGGAGGTGCCGTCCGTTCGGCGCTGGTCATCGGTGATTTGGATCATGACGAGTACGACTCCATCATCCACGTTCTTCTTGAACGCTTCCGTTGCGATCTACAAGTGGTATGTAGATGCTCTCCTATCCCCTCGTTGCTAGAATACTCCATGGATAGATCTTGGTGATGCGTAGGAAAATTTTAATTTCTACTACGATCCCCAACATCTGGCAGTGGATATGTCAAGCGAACTCGGTGGCGCCAGATGGATCAAATCGGTGGGGCCGAGTTTGACTTTAGGTTTAGGACATATTTGGATATGAGAAAGTGGTTGAGGGCTTTGGAGCATATCACTAAGAACTTTGAGCAAGTAGACCATTAAGCAACACCTCATCCCCTTTTAATAGTATTGGCTTTTCCTATGGACTCGATGTGATCTTGGATCACTAAAATAGAAATGAAGAGTATTGAGCTTTTGCCAATCTTTGTTCTTAGCATCTTTAAGGGGCTCCACATCCTCTTGTCCATGCCATGCCATTGTTGAACTTTCTGAAATATACTAGACGAAAATATTAGTCCAACAAGAGATATGTTGACATTAATTACCAAAATCACCCAGGGAGCACTTGTGCTTTGAATCTCCCCCTTTTGGGTAATTGATGACAACATACATCAAAGCTTTGGATAAGGGCACGGAGAGTAAGGAAAGCTTTGGAAAGACATGTAACATGCATTGGCTCCCCCTACAACACTACAAAAAAAGACACATCCGTGACATTTTGGGCCGAACGAATTTTTTTCTGTCATGCTTATGACACTTCTATGACGATAATTGTGACAAAACCCGGTATTATCATAGATGTGGTGGGCTCCTACTTCTATGACAAAAAATCATGACAGAAAATGGGCTTTTCAACCTGGGCGGGCCAGAGACACAGCTGCATGACATTCTTTGGGCCATCCATGATGGAAACAATCATGGTAGAAGCAACGGCGAGGAAAATATCGGGGAGTTCCCGGTTACGGTGGGTGGTCAGAGCCGAGCGATGCATGGAGGTTTGTGTGCTTCTGTCGTACACGTACGCGTGTGTGTGCGAGGCGTTGCACTCTAACTGAACCCGAGCGAGGTGTTGGGCTCTAACTGAACCCCAGCGATTGCACTAGCTACGTTAATGAACCCCGATCGATCCCTTGCTATTAATTGAACCCAAGAGATTCCTTCGCTACCGCTGCTAACTGAAGCCGATCGAAGCTGCCTCTTGATGAACAGTTCCCGGTGGGGGTTGGATAAACAATTCTCGGTGTGGGTTGGATGGACAATTCCCGGTGGGGGTTGGATGAACATGATCCCGTGGTAGTAGAGGTCATTGCCACTGGATGAACAGGACCCCGATCGAGGAGGCATGGGTGAGGGAGTCCTGGACTAAGAGGTCCTCGGGCGTCCGGCCTGTTAGCCATGGGCTGGACTGATGGGCTGTGAAGATACGAAGACCGAAGACTGCACCCGTGTCTGGATAGGACTCTCCTTGGTGTGGAAGGCAAGCTTGGCGACCGAATATATAGATTCGTTTCTTTGTAACAGACCTTGTGTAACCCTAGATCCTCCCGGTGTCTATATAAACCGCACGACTTAGTTCGGAAGGATATACTCATTACCATAGTCATACAGGCTAGACTTCTAGGGTTTAGCCATTACGATCTCGTGGTAGATCAACTCTTGTAATAAACATATCCATCAAGATCAATCAAGCAGGAAGTAGGGTATTACCTCCATAGAGAGGGCCCAAACCTGGGTAAACATCGTGTCCCCTATCTCCTGTTACCACCGACCTTAGACGCACAGTTCGGGACACCCTACCCGAGATCCTCCGGTTTTGACACCGACATTGGTGCTTTCATTGAGAGTTCCACTGTGCCATCCCCAAAAGGTTCGATGGCCCCTTCAATCATCAACAATGACGCTGTCCAAGGAGAAACCTTCCTCCCCGAACAGATCTTCGTCTTCGGCGGCTTCGCACTGCGGGCCAACTCGTTTGGCCACCTGGAGCAGATCGATAGCTACGCCCTGGCCATTAGGTCAGATTTGGGAGCTTGAATTACGTTGCGGACATCCGTGGAGATTTGATCTTCGCCGGATTTGAGACCGCGGCGACCGCTCCTGGTCACCTTGACGAACATGACCTAAATCTGTCTTCAGACCGCATCTAGGAGATAGCTCCTGCGACCACTCTAGCCTTAGATCCAGAGCACACTGCGGCATCCAAGGATTGGAGGCTCGACCCCACCACGGAGGCCACAGATTCCCCAGCGTTGGAGCCACACATGGACTTAACCTCACACAATATCCGTGTCACCGGAATTCCGGACCCGTCTCTGGTTATAAGTTCCGGACCATGTGAGCCTGCGGAAGCCAAACTTGATCGCTCATCGATCTTCGGATTCAGCACCGCAGACATCTTCTAGCACTCGCCTTTGGGCGATGTGCTAAACTCATTAAAGAGCATGTCCTTGGCGGGGGACTCACAACCGAACTCTGTCCGGTTCGGACTAGGGGCTGATGATCGAGAATTTTGCTTCCCACCCGCCACCCACTTCATAGCCACTGTCGAGGATTTAACCGACATGCTTGACTATGGCTCCGAAGACATCGCCAGTACGGACGACGATTCCGACAAGGAGCAAGGCCAAAACCCGCCGTTCACTGGACGACGGACGACCATTTCTTCCTACGACGTATACATGGTGGACACACCTGGAAAAACTAACAACGATGACAAAGAGGATCCAGTTGAGGATAAACCTCCTGAGAGACAGCCCAAGCGCCAGCTTCCTTGACGCTGCTCTAAGTCACGTCATTCCAAAGACTGCAGTACGGGCACCGGAAAAATAATACTCCGGATGATGCCGAAAATAATGAAGACCCCGTCAACATAACCCCCGAACAGGGGAACAGGAAAATGGGCAAGTTGGCCCTAATGAATAGGCCATACACGGAGACTCGGAGGACAGTAATTATCTTCCACTCTCCGAGGAAGAGGAGAGCCTCGGCAACGAGGATTTCATCATGCCTGAGGAACCTCTCGAGCAGGAGCGCTTCAAGCGCCGGCTAATAGCCACTGCAAGGAGCCTGAAAAAGAAGCAGTTGCAGCTTCAAGCGGACGAAGATCTGCTCAATGATAGATGGACCGAAGTCCTGGACGCCGAAGAATACGGCCTTAGTTGCCCAGCCAAAAGCTACCCGAAGCGTAGATTGCTACCTCAGTGCGATGACGAGGCGCTGGAGCCCGTACCATCACCGCACAATGCGACAGGTCGACCACAACTTGGTTCGGATAAAGCAACAACTCAAGCCGAACACCAGACCGTCCCACCTCGCCGTAAAGGCAAGAATAGAACAACTCGGAGTTGTACATACGACCTTCGACAGGACTTGGACAGTAGAGCAGGACACGCAAGATCGATCTACGAATCGCGAGGACATGCCTCGACACGCGATGATGGCTACCTATTCGGACGTGACAAACCTAGCCACGCCTTGGCCGAAAACCGCAAAGGGACTCCATCAGAGGTACGTCACAGTGTGGCCCAACATAGAGGCGCCGCACACCCTCTTTGCTTCACATACGAGGTAATGGAGCATGAATCCCCAGACGGGTTCAAACCCATGAATATTGAATCATACGACGGAACAACGGATAACGCGGTATGGATCGAGGACTTCCTCCTCTATATCCACATGGCCCGCGGAGATGACCTTCATGCCATCAAATACCTACCACTAAAACTCAAAGGACCAGCTCGGTACTGGTTAAACAGTCTGCCGGAAAATTCTATTGGCAGCTGGGAAGATTTGGAAGACGCCTTTCACGACAACTTCCAAGGAACATATGTCCGGCCACCGGACGCCGATGACTTAAGTCACATTGTCCAGCAACCCGGAGAGTCAGCCAAGAAGCTCTAGACTAGGTTCTTAGTTAAAAAGAACCAAATCGTCGACTGTCCGGATGCGGAAGCCCTTGCAGCCTTCAAACATAGTGTCCGGGATGAATGGCTTGCACGCCACCTCGGTCAAGAAGGACCTAAATCCATGACAGCCCTTACCGCTCTAATGACTCGCTTTTGCATGGGAGAAGATAGCTGGCTCGCTCGTAGGAGCAACAACGCCAGTGACTCGTGCACTTCCGAAATCCGAGACGGCAATGGCAAGCCACGACGAAGCAAACACAACAGTCGCAATGATAATGAAAGATCACGCGACACAGTGGTCAATGCCGGATTCAACAATCCAAAACCCGGTCAACGGAAAAAGCCATTCAAGGCGAACCGAGACGGACCATCCAACATAGACAGGATACTGGACCGACCCTGCCAGATTCACGGCCACCCCGATAAACCAGCTAATCATACCAACAAAAGCTGTTGGGTCTTCAAGCAGTCCGGCAAGCTCAACGCCGAACACAAGGGGAGGAGGCCGCCAGGCGATAGGGACGACAAAGAGGTTCACCAACCAAATACCGGGGGTCAGAAGCAATTTCCCCCTGAGGATCGATCAATCCCGGAGCGGAAATAGCAGTTTGGCTTCCGCCGCCCACCTCATATACCCGCAAAATTTGTACCGCGCATACATCACGACGCACTTAAGATACCATGGGCATTGGCGGAAGCACAATACGGACAAGACGGCAAGCATTCCCGTAACAATTTTTATCTACTTTCCTTTTTCTTTCTCCATTATCTCTTAAAAACAAGTGACGCAAAGGACAAACATCTACACCGACTCCATCGGAGTTCAGATCCGTACACTCACCTAAGGGGCTACTTCCGTCAAGGATTCCCCTCACCGAGGACAGGCGGCGCAGACGTGCGACATGAGGTTGTCGGATTTCGGGTTCCGGCAGACCCTTGAGGTTCGAACTCTGGGGTGCGCGCAGAGATTACGCCTTCTACCTACCTGCACCCCTCCGCCTCGCAAGGATCTAAACTATGAGAAAAAACAACACAAGAGACACAGGGTTTATACTGGTTCGGCCATCGATGTGGTGTAATACCCTACTCCAGTGTGGTGGTGTGGTGGATTGCCTCTTGGGCTGATGATGATGAACAATACAAAGAAGAACAGCCTCGCGAGGGTCTGTTCTTGGCCGAGGCGATGAACTACTAGGAGGGGTTCAGTCGCCCTTCTCTCTCTCTCTCTCTCCGATCTGATTGCCGATCGATCCGTCCTCTCAATCCGCCTCTACCCTGGGGGTGGCTAGTCCTATTTATAGGCAAAGGCCCTGGCCTCTTCCCAAATATTGAGCGAGAAGGGCGCCAACAATTGGCCATTTTGAAGGGGAACATCTGGTACACTTATCCTGACTAAAGTTGGTCCTCGCCTGCCAAAGGCTCTGGTGATGATGCTGGCTTGGGCTCCACAATGACTTCCTCCTTGTCACGGAGCTGGTCTTGGTCTCGTTGCACCGAAATGGGTGCCTCTGCTTGATACTCCCGCCTGCGCTTGCTCCCTTTGCACCAAAGAGGAAAGGGAGGACACTGCGCGGGCTGGCGCCCGCCTGGCGCCCTTGGTCGTCATGGCTTGCGTCATGGGCACTTCGTGAGGTACCCCGCCTTGATCTCTCCGCCTCCTCGCGAGCCAGCCTGATGAGGCCGCGCCTGAGGAAGCTCTGTGTCGTCCGCCCTGCGAGGCTTGGCCCCTCGCGAGGGTCTTGGGTCTGTGTTGAAGAAGATGGGCCATGCTGGCCCCCCCCTTGAGCCACGCCGCAGGCAGGCAAGTCTGGGGACCCCCGTTCCCAGAACGCCGACAGTAGCCCCCGGGCCCAAGGCGCGCCCGGACTTGGCCGTGCAGGGAGGCGAAAGGGCAAGGGCGAAGCGCCGCGGGCCCTAACAGCCTGCGGCCTTGGGCGCCGCGTGGCGGTTGATTGGACGTGGGCGTCTCCGCAACCGCGCGAGTTGATAAAGGAGCGGCATCTGCCCAGGCTTTGCTTTTTTCGCTTTCTCCGGTTGCTGCTCAGATCCCCTTTCTTGCGCTTCTCCTTCCTGGTTCGTGCTCTTGAAGATGTTGCCCTTGGCCTTGGCCCCACGGCCGAGGCCGAGGGGCGTGTCCTGTCTTCTGCAGCACTGACGCGGGTCTTCACCCACATCTACCTTCGCGATCCCACCGTCGACCTCGACAGCCTGCTGGAGCTAGCAAGCGGCGAGCGTGCTGCTGCCGCTGCCGAGGCCGTGAAGGGTCGCGCGGAAGCTCTGCGGGGGAAGTTCCGGGCCTTCAGCACCAAGCCGAAGCAAGGCGCTGCCGACCCTGCTGCTCCATGAGGCGAACCCACTCCGCGCTGCTCCACCGCCGTCGGGCGATTCCGTCGTGGCTCCTGTCCTGCTTTCAATTCCTGCACATGTATCATGCCTCGGGGAGGCGTTTAAACTTGCTTTTGGCGTTGAGATAACAGTGTGGAATGTAATATTTGCTTCTGAATTCCTTGAATTTTACACTATTCCTTCCTACTTGCTTATGTTCTACGCCGGCAGAGCCCGGGCCCGCGCGTACCTCACCCAGCACTAGCCCCGACCGGAAACCAGGACGGGACCAAGGAGTGAGGGGCTATGTGACAAGTTAGGCTCCTGAGTCGCGATGCTCAGGAGTTCCCCTTGGCGCACGAACAACAAGTAGCGAGGCGATCCTTGAAGTTTACGCTTTTCCTTCCTACTTGCTTATGTTCTACGCCGGCAGAGCCCGGACCCGCGCATACCTCACCCAGCATTAGCCCTTCGGAACTAAGGAGTGAGGGGCTACAGGACCAGTTAGGCTCCTGAGTCGCGATGCTCAGGAGTCCCCCTTGGCGCGCGAACAGCAAGTAGGGAGGTGAGATGTGGGTGGATCTACTGTTCTACGTCTGCAGAGCCCGGCCCCGCTCGTACCTCACCCAGTGTTAGCCTTTCGGAACTAAGGAGTGAGGGGCTACGGGACTAGTTAGGCTCCTGAGTCGCGATGCTCAGGAGTCCCCCTTGACGCTCAAACGGCCTTCATACCTTGGCTCTGCTCGGGGAGAGACGCGCGACGAACCAGGCCCGGGGGGGGGGGGGGGGGCTGGCTGGGTGGCGTGTGTCTGGGCGTGACCCAGGCGCAGCCCCCGTGCCCAGCCCCCTCGCGCGGCACTCCCGGAGGGAGGCGTTACGTTGAGGCTAGACACTGAGCTCTGGGCTCCCTGAGGTTGATGCGGCCCCGGGGCCACCCTCAGTTGTTTATCACCAGCGCGGAGCATAGCGCTTCCGTATGTGTACGGGCATAGCCGCTCCTCGGCAGTGTCGTCAGCCAGCGCGGAGCATGGTGCTTCCACTGGTACGTGGGAGGGGGCTCCCCTCCGGGAGGAGCCCCCGGGGCGTGTACAGCCCCGCCCTGACACGTGGCTGGCACGGTAGGGCCTGTCGAGGTGTATCTGGGCACCCGTGAGCTAGCACGGGACTCACGGGGCCCTACCTCTAGGCGGGTTGCGCCTGGCACTGGGCCTTATCTTGTGATGTGTTCCTGCAAATTGGGTTAGATGCCTACACTCTACGTCCTCGGGTCCTGGCCCTCGAGCTGGTCTCAGCCGTCGCTGGTATGCCAGGTCGTGATGCCATGGACAAGGCCAGAGGGTGAGGGCTAGAGAGCTAGTAAGAGCCCTGAGTCGCGATGCTCAGGCACCCCCCCCTTTAACGTGCAAGTGGTCGACATGGAGAAGAAGAGGTGCCGTGGACCGGCATCAAATAATCAAGCATGGTGGGTTGAATGCATAGCCGGAAATAAACGTGAAAGAGATACGTGCCGCTGGGTCTGGCCCGAGTGACTTGGGGATGATGCAGCCCGAGGGGCGCCCCCAACAAAGTAAGCTAACGACACGAGATAAAAGGGATACATGCCGCAGGGACGGACCCACGCGGCCTGGGAATGATGCAGCCCTGGGGGCGCTCGCAGCCGGAAATGAAACTTAAAAGATGTCACCTGATGATGTTGAGGACGAACGAGTGTTGGTGCAGCAGACTCGGTGGGCTGCGGAAGCCGATCGTCACGAGCCCCAAGGCCTTGGGGCCTCGGGAGGCTCCGGAGGCGCTAGTGGCTCCTCGCGGACCATCTCCATCTCCGCCAGGGCTGCGGAACGCCTGGCCTCTTGAGCCTCCATGATGCCCCTCATGAGGCGTTGGTACGTGGCAGCCGCGTTCGGCAAGCCGTAAGGCATGCGAACATAGCTGTGGGGTGGACCTTCGCAGTGCCCTACTCGCGAGGGCCAGAGGCGCCCCAGAGTGGCGACTCGATTGAGCCCTGGTATGTCGATGCAGACGCGCAGCCCACCATCCTCGCCTAGATGGGGAGCCATAGCTGGTAGGCGGCGGCCGCCTCTCATGACTCTTGACTCCTGTAGCTCTTGAATGACCTTGCTGACGAACTCCTGAGGGTCTGGCTCCCCTTGCCTTACTCCTTCTTGAGGGAAACGTGCTTCGAAACACGCCTCCACGTGGTGCCCAAGCGCCTCCCTCGTGACCTTAGCCAGGTCGGTGGCCCTCCAGGGGAGAGCCCCCGAGCCCTGCCTGAGGAGGGCGCCGGGCGTGCTTTCCTATGCGATGGAAGGGGGTTCCCCCTGGGCAGGAACGGGCCCTGAGGGGCCTGCCTCCTGAGGGACCGGGCCGGACAATGTCTTCTTCTTCTTGGGGGTGGTCTAGGGAAGCCTCCTGCTTCCACGATCCGGGTCTTCCAGTGATGCGGCCTGAAAGGCTCGTTCTAGGGAACACACCGCATCCTTCTCTTCACAGGACATCGTGATGACTCCGCCACTCCCTGGCATCTTGAGGACGTTGTAGCCGTGGTGAGTCACGACCATGAACTTGGCCAGCGCCGGGTACCCAAGGATGGCGTTGTACGGCAGGCGAATGTGAGCGACGTTGAAGTCGATGAGCTTGGTGCGGTAGTTGTCGCGTGCTCCGAAGGTGACAGGGAGGCGGACCTGCCCGATCGGGACCGTGGAGCCGTCAGTGACTCTGGAGAAGGGCTTGGTTGGCTAAAGCTGGTTGTAGGGCACTTGGAGATTGTTGAATGTTTCCACTGACAGGACGTTGAGCCCTGCCCCGCCATTGATGAGGGTCCTGGTGACCACCACGTTGCTGATGATTGGGGAACAAAGCATCAGGAGGACTCCGGCTGTGGGTGCACACTTGAGCTGATCCGTTGAGCTGAACATGATGGCGCACGATGACCACCTGAGAGGACGTGTGGCTTCGAGCTTGGGGAGGACTGCATTAACTTCGCGAGCGAACTGCTTGAAGATGCGCTGAGAGGCTGGGGCTTGAGCTCCGCCCAGGATGCAGGCGATTGCGCGTGGCTCCTGGAAGCCCCCAACCCCCTCGTCCTGGTGGCGGTCCTTGTTTCTCCTTAGCTACGACGGCAGCGGTGGGAGGCCTGTGTTGCCTTGCGGGCGATCCTCGCGAGGCTGGTCCCTCCAGTCTCCCTCGCGAGGCGGGTCTTGCCAGCGGTCCTCGCGAGGTCGATCTCGCCACCCTTGGCGTGGGCTGCGGTCTTCCCAGCGTCCTGCATTCCTTCCTCCTCCTCGACCGTAGCCCCGGTCGGCACGATCGGGGCGACGGCCGATCCTTCCTTCTCGCACGGCTCGGAGCTCTTGACATTCGTTGGTGTTGTGGGTGTGGAGGTCGTGGTACACACAGTACCGACTGCCCTTGGAAGATTCGGGCTGATCTCTGCCCCGCTTGGTGTCCGGTTCTGCCGCGAGCACGGCAGCCCCTTGCGCTTCATATCCTTGGCCTTGGACTTCTTCTCTTCTGGGTCTGCGACAGGCAGCTCGAGGAGGGAGAGACGCCCTTCCTCTGCCCTGGCGCACTTGGTCGCCAAGTTGAACAGCTCCAAGGAGGTGCACAGGTCTTCATGCATCGCCAACTCTTCCTTCATCTTGACGTCGCGCACGCCATCGGAGAAGGCTGAGATGATGGCCTCCTCGGACACCTTGGGAATCTTGAAGCGTGCGTTGTTGAAGCGCTGGATGTACTTTTGCAGGGTCTCTCCAGGATGTTGCTTGATGCGGCACATGTCGCTCACGGCGGGTGGCCGGTCGCGAGTACCTTGGAAGTTGGCGATGAAGCAGGTGCGCATCTGTCCCAGGAGGAGATCGTGCCTGGGGCCAGGTTCAGGAGCCAGGTGTGGGCCCCGTCCTTGAGCGCCATGGGAAACCAGTTCACCATGACCTTCTCGTCTCCGTTGGCAGCTTCGATGCCCAACTCATAGAGCTGGAGGAACTCCGCGGGGTCGGCCATGCCGTCGTAGCGAGGAGGCAAGTCTGACTTGAACTTGCCGGGCCACGGGATGCTGCGCAGCTCAGTGGTGAAGGCACAGCAGCCCGCCGTGGCCACGGGAGGCCTTGGGTGACGGAGAGCTTGGTCTTGCAGGTCCCCGCGCGCTACAGCTGGGAGCAGCGCGGGGTCTTGATGTGCGGGAGCAGGAGCGTGGCCGCGACGTGCTGGAGCAGGGAGCACCCAGGCGGCTTCTTGCGGGCGAGGGACTTCTTGGCAGCTTTGCTCTTGCCGCGCTGGCGCCTGGCGGAGTGGGTTCTGCCCAGGGGCCACACGCCTTGCTGCCAGGGCATCTTCTTGGTGAGGAGGTGGCTGGGGCGCCCCCGGAGGTTCGTCACCCGCGAGGGGCGGGGTGTAGTGCAGCGGAACGGACGGTGCAGGAGAGCCCCCCGCGGTGCGGACGAGCTCGGCGACGCGGTCGAGCCATTCTTCGTAGACGTCGTCGATGGGATGGTAGCGCAGGAGCTCGTTCGCCGCGATGAGCGCAGCTCAAGCCTCCATGGGTGCGCGGAGCGCACAGGACAAAGAACCAGCTGGGGTGAGCGAGGGAGTAGCGGTGCGGCCGTCTTGCCGCACAGACGGATGCTGAGACGACGCTTGCTGCTCGTTCCCCGCCGGGCCGGTGGCGGCGTTGATGACAGGCAACGGTGAACGGCGGGGACGCCCGCCGACGGGAGCCGTTTGGGCGACGCGGTAAGCGAGAGCGGCTCGGCGCTCGGCGCAGGCCCGACGAGCGTCAGACATGGACGCGATGGTCGGAGGAGAAACGGGCGGTGGAAGACGAATTCCGGCGCACCCCTACCTGGCGCGCCAAATGTCGGATTTCGGGTTCCGGCAGACTCTTGAGGTTTGAACTCTGGGGTGCGCGCGGAGATTACGCCTTCTACCTACCTGCACCCCTCCGCCTCGCAAGGATCTAAACTATGAGAAAGAACAACACAAGAGACACAGGGTTTATACTGGTTCGGGCCACCGATGTGGTGTAATACCCTACTCCAGTGTGGTGGTGTGGTGGATTGCCTCTTGGGCTGATGATGATGAACAATACAAAGAAGAACAGCCTCGCGAGGGTCTGTTCTTGGCCGAGGCGATGAACTACTAGGAGGGGTTCAGTCGCCCTTCTCTCTCTCTCTCTCTCTCTATCTCTCTCTCCGATCTGATTGCCGATTGATCCGTCCTCTCAATCCGCCTCTACCCTGGGGGTGGCTAGTCCTATTTATAGGCAAAGGCCCTGGGCCTCTTCCCAAATATTGAGCGGGAAGGGCGCCAACAATTGGCCATTTTAAAGAGGAACATCTGGTACACTTATCCTGACTAAAGTTGGTCCTCGCCTGCCAAAGGCTCTGGTGATGACGCTGGCTTGGGCTCCACAATGACTTCCTCCTTGTCGCGGAGCTGGTCTTGGTCTCGTTCCACCGAAATGGGTGCCTTTGCTTGATACTCCCGCCTGCGCTTGCTCCCTTTGCACCAAAGAGGAAAGGGAGGACATTGCGCGGGCTGGCGCCCGCCTGGCGGCCTTGGTCGTCATGGCTTGCATCATGGGCACCTCGTGAGGTACCCCGCCTTGATCTCTCCGCCTCCTCGTGAGCCAACCTAATGAGGCCGCGCCTGAGGAAGCTCTGTGTCGTCCGCCCCGCGAGGCTTGGCCCCTCGCGAGGGTCTTGGGTCTGTGTTGATGAAGATGGGCCGTGTTGGGCCCCCTTTGAGCCACGCCGCAGGCTGCAGGCAGGCAAGTCTGGGGACCCCCGTTCCCAGAACGCCGACAGAGGTCCAAAATAAACTTTTTGTAGACTGCACTCTTTATTTCGAGCCTGTAATATGCCTTTTTCCTCCGCCTTCGACCCCGGGCATGTCAAATAGACGGGGTTGAGGTCTTTTTATATATAAAGTAATCATTGGCATACCGCTCAGGTCCCAGTAAACATTATCCGAAATAATCATTCATGTCTTTTCGCAAATGAATATGGTTCCTATGGTTGTTTCATAGATACACCTTGGCATAACCTGCCAAGGGCTCGGTATGGGAACAAATGAGTTGCCAACAAAGTCCGAGCAGCTTTACAACGTACTTCGGCGTCACGAGTTTGGCCTTATATACATTAGCTCCGAATCATGTCTTGGGTCAATGGTTGGGTTGCCCGGCTCCTGTGCTTGCTACCTTACGTTCCGCTCTATCAGCTAGGGTAGTAAAGGGAGAACTACTGCGTTTGTGCTTCCGGTACATCTGGTCAAGCACCTCAGTAGAGAAAGCCAAAAACCGACTGTCATGATGCCGCGAGAGCTGGTCAACCACTCGATGACTTATCGGAATCTATTGCGATTCCTTCTGGATCACACGAAGGACCCTTTTTCTTCAGGTCATATATGTAACGCACCATATTGGAATAAGCCGTATGCATACCAGGGGCTATATCGTAGTCCCCCCTATAAAACTCCTATGGCTAAGTGAAAGTGTTAATGCCCTATAGTCCGATTGCCTGGTTCGCCGCATTATCACCTCCTTCCTGGACCAAGACGTTGGGTCAAGAGTGATCAAATGCTTTTCTGAACACCCCCGTACTTCCTACGAGGGGGCTGAAGCCGACGACTGGAAAACTTTCAGATTATATAAAAACGGCCGCACAGGAGGAACACAAGCTTTCGAGAAAAACATAAAGATAGATTAACTATAAAATTGTCTTTTATAATTCCCATACCCCTCACTCGAATATTATGTCTTTCGAGCATTGACCCTCTATCAAGCGGACGGCCTCTAAAATGTCTTCAAAATAATGCTCCGGTGCGTAACGGTCCTTGCCCTTGGGTGGACTCTTCGCCGCAACATGAATGGCCTTCATCTTCCCCCAACATGTCTTGACTCGGGCAAAGGCCATCCTTGCACCCTCAATGCACACCGACCGCTTCACAGCGTCGATACGTGGCACCGCATCAACAAGCCGTTGCACCAAGCTGAAGTAGCTATTTGGAACAGGCTCAGTTGGCCACAACCGGCTTATGACGTTCTTCATGGTAGCACCGGATATCCTATGAAGCTTGGCCCATTGGGACATCTGTTCATTCAGCAACAGAGGGCGCTTTGACGCGCCAAATTGTGACCAGAAAAGCTTTTCCGTTGCATACCCCTCTCGCGCTTGGTAAAACTACGCCGCATCGCAAGAACTCTTCGGCAAGTCTAAAAACTCGTCCGGAGAACTCCACACTTGCTTAAGCTGAGCATAGTTCGGATCGCCGAACTTAGTTTGTAGCAAAAAGGGCTTACGAGCCGCAATCTCCCCAGCTTGCCGGATCTCCTCACGGGCTGCTCTGGATTCAGACCGCGCTTCTCTCGCCTCTCGTAAGGCCTTGTCAAGTTTAGCCGTTTTGGCTTCATTCTCATTCTCAAGAAGTTCACAGCGGCTAGCAACATTTTTTAGTTCGAGCGCCATCGTGGATATCTTCTCCTTGTCTTGGTGCCGAGCAGCTTGTTCGGCTTTTAACTCAGCTAATGCCTTTTCGGTAGCCGCATTACTAAACCGGGCCTGCTCCTTGGCCCGGGCCAGCTCCGCCCGAAGAATTTCAACGGCGGCAACACCATCTGCAGCCATGCATATTCCAGTATATAACTTTCAGCGTCATGCTTATATCACAAAAATGTATGTGAAGGGACTGCCCTGAATACATACCTTGCGACTCGTCAAGACGCATATTGATTAACGCAATGTCATCCCCTGCCACATCAAGCTTCCGCTGCAGCTCGGCAATATCCGTAGTCTGGGAAGTAGCCAGGGGGAAGCAGCCTGTGTCCAAGTTAATCAGATTAGTCCTTGAATATTTCTCCTCGATCCTCCGTTCGCCTCCCATGGGAAGCCAACCCGAGTCTCAGGGGCTACTACCTATACACAGGTGCATCTTTGCAAATAAAATATACTTGAAAACATTACATCACAAACCTCGAAGCCTTTTAGCAGGCTCATGAAGGCTTCATTCAATCCGCTCTTCGCGGACAGAATCTTGTCGACCACCATGCCCATCAAGGTACGCTGTTCCCCCGAGACAGATGCTTTTCGCATCATATCCTGCAATATATCCGGCGCCGCCGGGTCTGGGGAAGCCGCTCTAGGAGCACTACCATCCTTTGAAGGAACCCATTCACCCGTCTCCAGAATCATCGTCGGCTGAAAAACGGACAGTCCGGGGCCTTCATTATTGCCCCCCGAATCCCGGACGATCGGAGGTCCACCTTCGGGTACTGCCTCTTTCATCCCATACAGAGCTTGTTGATCAAGAAAAACCCTCCGAGATGACACTTCAGAGTCGTCTGCCTTATTGGGCGAGGAGGTCGGGGCAGGAGTCTCGCTTTCCATCATCTCTGGGAGGAGATCTCCCGAAGAAGAGGATTGCCCAGAAAAACTCTGTGCCGAACTGTAAAAATACACAGGCACGTTACGTATCTCTTCGGTAATAGGAAAGGAGCGGGACGCTATCAAAGCACCCCGGATTTACTTACGGTTTGGTTGAGGGCTTGTCGTCATGATGGAGCTGTTCAACGGCATCGCCTTCCAATCCCGAGCCGCTCGACAGTGGCATCTTGCCCCTCTTAGGAGACCGCCCCTCCCAACCTTCGGAGGCGGCCCTTTTCCTCCTGAATGGAGAAGGGATACTGGCTTCTCTTTCGCCTTTGTCTTCACGCGAGGAAATGTCGATTTCTCTAGACTCAGTATCTAGCTTACCTCCGGAACGAAGGTCATCCCAGGTTTTCTCACTCTCCACCTTTCCCTCCCCTGCCGGTTCCTGGTACGGTGCCGGTGCCAGCATCCTTGTTAACACGGGGTCTGCTGAGTCTTCGGGAAGAGGGGCCGGACACCTAATCCGTTCCGCTTTCTTTGTCCAGCCCTGGAAAAGGGTGGTTTACTTAGTGTCTTACCACTGGATATCTGATTATGAGGTGTTCAGCGGACAAGTACTTACAGGGTGTCCGGATGGTTACAGTCTAGGCCGGTATCTTCGGTGGTGTCCGGCCATTGTTTTCGTCTCCTGAAGAATAGTTTCCACATTCCTTCGTGCATAGTGCCAAAGAAGTGCTGAAGAGTCTGTGGCCCTTCTAGGTTAAACTCCCACAGGCAGAGAGGCCGTCACTGGCACGGTAGGGTCCGGCGGACTAGCATTACCTGAATAACGTTGACAATACTGATATCCTTCTCAATGAGGCTTCGGATGCAACTTTGCAGAGTTCGCACCTCATCAACTGATCCCTAGTCCAACCCCTTATTAATCCATGATGCAAGCTGAATTGGGGGGCTGGATCGAAACGCAGGCGCAACTGCCCACTTGGAACCGCGGGGCTCGGTAATATAAAACCACTCCTGCTGCCATAAGTCGAAAAATTCCTTGAAAGATCCTGTTAGCCAGATAGCGCTGGTAAGTTTGCTCACTGAGGCACCACTACACTCCGCCTGCTCCCCCTCTATCATTTGTGGTTTCACATTGAAGGTCTTGAGCCACAAGCTGAAGTGTGGAGGAGTTCGGAGGAAGGCTTCGCACGTGACGATAAATGTCAAGATGAGAAGAACATAGTTCGGGGCGAGATCGTGAAAATCTAACCCGTAATAGAACATGAGCCCCCGGACGAAGGGATTGAGGGCGAACCCCAATCCTTGGAGGAAGTGGGAAACGAACACGACCCTCTCGCCGGATCTGGGGGTAGGGATAACCTGCCCCTCCGCAGGAAGCCGGTGGAGGATTTCTGCGGTCAAGTATCTGGCTGCCCGAAGCTTCGTGATATCCTCCTCTATGACAGAAGAAGCCACCCACTGGCCTTGACGGCTGGATCCATACATGACTTAGGCTTACAGAGGGTGAGACCTGGGTGTTGGAACTCGAGGTAGTAAGAGTCGAGGAAGAAGCAAGCATGGAGAGGAAAGGTGGGTCTGTTCCCCTTTATAAAGGCCGAGAATATCGAACGCCTCCTCCCGGGCCTTAAACTTTACCTATTCCCAAGGAGTTGTACCCTAAGGAAGGTTGGGTTACCCATGTCTGTGTCGATAAAAGAATCCCTTAATAAGGGGACATGATCTCTGCTTAGATAAGACGTGTCGATGACAACCGCGTTTTGGAACGTGGGGCCGCAGGAGAAACAACGGTTTGAAATAATGACTGGGCTAACATAATGTCATGTTGTAAAAAGTTGCCAGGGGATTGGATTTATAAATTATTACGCCCTCTGTGGAAATATATGCTGCTCATGCTGCAAGCCGAACTTGATCGTTCGAAGACCATTGTGAAGTATCCGGAAAGAAGGGAACCCGCCTTGCAATGCTGAAGAAAGATCTACGCGCCGGATACCTTGTCATTGAAGCCAGGTTTAGGGGCTACTGACGGAGTGAAAGCACAAGTGCTCCTCGGGTGGTTTTGGTAATAAATGTCAACATATCTCTTGTTGGACTAACATTTTTATCTAGTATATTTCAGATAAGTTCAAAAATGGAGTGGCATGGACTAAAGGTTCTGGGAACTCCTTCAAGATGCTAAGGACAAAGGATTGGCTAAAGCTTCAAGCTCAAGACTTTTCATTTTACACTTTTAGTGATCCAAGATCACATTGAGTCTATAGGAAAAGCCAATACTATCAAGAAGGGATGAGGTGTTGCTTAATGAGCTCTTTGCCTTATGTGCTTCATGATATGCTCCAAAATCCTCAGCTCCTTTCCCATATCCACATATGACCTAAACCCTAAGCCAAATTCGGTCACACCGATTCTTTCTATCCGGCGCCACCGAGTTTCATATGTCATAAGCCACTGCCAAACCCTAGCAAATCGGTTTCACCGATAGGGATCTCGGTCTCACCAAGATGGGATTTCAATCTCACTGTGTATGTCCATTGTCAAAATCGGTCTCACCGAGTTTAGGCAATCGGTACTACCGAGATTGCAATGCAAACTCTCTGTTTCCCTTTTGTAACTTTTCGGTCCCACCGAAAGAGCAAATCGGTCCCACCGAGTTTGCCTGACCAACTCTCTGGTTAGCTTATTACCAAATCGGTCTCACCGAGTTTGTGTAATCGGTCTCACCGAGATTACGTTATGCCCAAACCCTAACCACATCGGTCCTACCGAGATGCATGTCAGTCCCACCGAGAATCTCTAATGGTCACTAGGTTTACCTTTTCGGTCCGACCGAGTTTGTTGATTTGGTCCCACCGAGATTGGTAAATTGCGTGTAACGGTTGGATTTTGTGTGGAGGCTATATATACCCCTCCACCTCCTCTTCATTCGTGGAGAGAGCCATCAGAACACACCTACACTTCCAACTCATATGTTCTGAGAGAGAACCACCTACTCATGTGTTGAGACCAAGATATTCCATTCCTACCAGATGAATCTTGATCTCTAGCCTTCCCCAAGATGCTTTCCACTCAAATCTTCTTTCCACCAAATCCAAATCCTGTGAGAGAGAGTTGAGTGTTGGGGAGACTATCATTTGAAGCACAAGAGCAAGGAGTTCATCATCAACACACCATTTGTTACTTCTTGGAGAGTGGTGTCTCCTAGATTGGCTAGGTGTCACTTGGGAGCCTCCAACAAGATTGTGGAGTTGAACCAAGGAGTTTGTAAGGGCAAGGAGATCGCCTACTTCGTGAAGATCTACCGCTAGTGAGGCAAGTCCTTCGTGGGCGATGGCCATGGTGGGATAGACAAGGTTGCTTCTTCATGGACCCTTCGTGGGTGGAGCCCTCCATGGACTCGCGCAACCATTACCCTTCGTGGGTTGAAGTCTCCACTAACGTGGATGTAGGATAGCACCACCTATCCGAACCACGGGAAAAACATCCGTGTCTCCAATTGCGTTTGAATTCTCCAAACCCTTCCCTTTACATTCTCGCAAGATGCATGCTTTACTTTCCGCTGCCTATATACTCTTTGCATGCTTGCTTGATATGTATTGTGTGTGCTGAAATTGTGCCTAAAACTTCACTCAAACCAAAAAGGCTTCAAAACTGCAACTTTAGTACTAAGTGTCTAATCACCCCCCTCTAGACACACCCACTTCTAGATCCCACAAGTGGTATCAGAGCTTTGGTCTCCATTGCCTTGGTTTAATCACCATTGGAGGAAGATGGATGTGTCTACGTTAGGGAGTCTTAGACATAGAGTTCCTATTCTTGATGGAGAGTATTTTCATGAATGGAAAAATGAGATGCTTGTAATTTTCACTCAATATCATTTAAACAAGTATATTGCTAGTCCTTGTGCTCCTCATGTTGATCCTATGCATCCCACTCTAGATGAAGATGTTGACATGATTCGCAATCTTAGAACCGTTTAGCTCATCATTAGAGGATTGCCCAAATACTTGATTGCTAGTTTACCTACTCTTAAATGCGCCTATACTATATGGAAATTTCTTGAGGAATGATTCCCCGATTACTCCTTGAAAAACTTGGATGAAATTCTCCATAAATCTATTGCCATGAGTAAAATGAATTCTAGTAATCCTAGTTTTGGTGATTGTCTACTTGAGCTTACTAATCTCATGCATACTAAAGGAAATGTTGGAATCATTAGTAATATCATATCCGAAGCTATAAGAATTCATAAAAGTGACCACTTTGATGATCATTTATCTAATGAATCACTTTCTCTAGGAAATGATGAGTCACAAGATCATGTTGAACATGGATACTACGATGAGAATGATGATAGTGACTTCGATCTTGATGATGCAATGAGACACTTTGGTCTTATGGCAAATTTTCGAGGATATGTGTCAGGAGGAAAGGAATGGGTTCTCGATAGTGGATGTACCGACCATATGACCGGAGATGAAGAGATGTTCCGTGAGCTTGCTGAAAATGACGGCCCTCGAAAATATGTCACCTTTGGTGATAATTCAAAGGGTAAGGTGGTTGGCCTTGGTAAGGTGGCCATCTCACACGATAGCTCCATTCAAAATGTCATGCTTGTTGAATCTCTTGGCTACAACTTACTTTCAGTATCTAGACTTGCTGATTTCGGATTAAATGTCCTATTTACTGAGGTAGATTGCCAAGTGTTTCGTCGAGATAATCATAAAATGGTCTTTACCGGTATACGTAGAGGTGACCTTTATATCATCGATTTCTCTAAAAAGGCACAACCTAAAACTTGCTTTATTGCTAAATCCTCAAAAGGTTGGTTGTGGCATAGACGACTAGGTCATGTTGGCATGAGAAACCTTGACAAGCTTATTAAAGGAAATCATATCCTTGGAGTTAACGATGTCATATTTGATAAGGATAGACTTTGCAGTGCTTGTCAAGCAGGTAAACAGGTTGGAGGAAGGCATCCCGTGAAGAACATCATGACCACAAGGAGGCCACTCGAGCTACCTCATATGGATCTCTTTGGTCCCAATGCCTACAAGAGTCTCGGTGGAAATTCTTTTGGTCTAGTCATAGTTGATGATTTTTCAAGATTTACGTGGGTGTTCTTTCTTGATGATAAATTGCAGGTCCAAAAGATCTTCAAAAACTTCGCTACAAAGGCCCAAAATCAGTTTGACGTGAAGATCAAGAAGGTTCGGAGCGACAACGGAACGGAGTTCAAGAACGCAAATGTGGATACCTTTCTTGATGAAGAAGGGATTTCACATGAGTTCTCGGCTACGTACACACCTCAACAAAATGGAGTTGTTGAGAGGAAGAACTGGATGCTCATCGAAATGGCAAGAACGATGCTTGATGAGTACAAGACGCCGAAGCACTTCTGGGCAGAAGCGGTTGAGACGGCTTGTCATGCAACAAATCGCTTGTATCTTCACAAGCTACTCGGCAAGACGGCATACGAGCTCCTCACCGGTAACAAACCCCAAGTTGGATACTTTCGAGTATTTGGCTCAAAGTGCTACATTCTAGATAAGCATCGTCGTTCAAAGTTTGCTCCTAAGTCTCATGAAGGTTTCCTACTTGGTTATGGCTCAAACTCTCACACTTACCGTGTCTACAAAAATTTCACCCGAAAGGTTGAAGAGACGGTAGATGTGAAGTTTGATGAATCTAATGGCTCGCAAATAGAGCAATTGCCAATTGATGTAGGAGACAAAGACCCTTCGGAAGCAATTCAAGACTTGTCGATTGGCAAAATTCGTCCAACGGAGGTGAAGAAGAGTACCTCGTCCGTCCAAGTGGAAGCTTCTACCTCACGACAAGGTGAACCAAGAATCGACATGGAAGCATCCACACGTGGGACACACCAAGATGAAGAAAACGAGGAAATGCGTCAAGACGAACATCAACAACCTCCTTCTCCACCACGACAAGAGAATGACAACGCCAACAATGAAGAAGGCCAACAATAAGAAGAACAAGATGAAGAAGAAGTTCAACGAAGGCCTAAGAAAAAGCTTTCACGAGTTCGAGCAAGAATCGCCAAAGATCATCCGTCGAGCAAATCTACAATGATATCCAAACCGGGAGAATTACTCGCTCAAAAACTCGTTTAGCTAACTTTTGTGAAAACTATTCATTCATTTCTAGCATTGAACCTGTGAAGGTCTAAGAAGCATTGGAGGATCCAGATTGGATAAATGCTATGCATGAAGAGCTACACAACTTTGAGAGAAACCAAGTTTGGACATTGGTTGAGAAGCCCGACAACAACCACAACATCATCGGTACCAAATGGGTGTTTCGCAACAAGCAAGATGAAGATGGACAAGTGGTTCGCAACAAAGCACGTCTTGTCTCCCAAGGATACACACAAGTCGAAGGTATGGACTATGGTGAGACATATGCTCCCGTTGCTAGACTCGAGTCCATTCGCATCTTACTTGCCTTTGCTAATCACCACAATATCACCTTGTACCAAATGGACATTAAAAGTGCTTTTCTAAATGGTGAAATAGAGGAGGAAGTTTATGTCAAACAACCTCCCGGCTTTGTCAATCCTAAGAAACCTAATCATGTTTACAAACTTCACAAAGCACTTTACGGTCTTAAACAAGCTCCTAGAGCATGGTATAAATGCTCGACTAAGTTCCTTCTTGCAAGTGGTTTTGAAATTGGAAAAATTGATTCTACAATCATCACTAAAATAGTTAATGGAGAACTATTTGTATGCCAAATTTATGTTGATGATATCATTTTTGGTTCTACTAATCCTCTCTTTAGTGAAAAGTTTGGAAAGCTTATGTCAAAGAAGTTTGAGATGTCTATGATGAGTGAACTCAAGTTATTTCTTGGTTTGCAAATCAAGCAAACTAAGGAAGGCACATTCGTCTCTCAAACGAAGTACACCAAAGACCTATTCAAGAAGTTCAATATGCAAGAATGCAAAGGTATGTCTACACCTATGCCTACTAGTGGACATAATGATTTGACCAAAGATGGTGAACCGGTTGATCAAAAGGTATATCGTTCTATGATTGGTTCATTATTATACCTATGTGCCTCTCGTCCCAACATTATGCTAAGTGTGTGCATGTGTGCACGATATCAAGCTGCTCCTAAAGAATGTCATCTTAAGGTTGTGAAAAGGATAGTGAGATACTTAATCCATACACCAAATTTTGGCATTTGGTATCCTAAGAGGTCCTCTTTCGATCTTGTTGGATATTCCGACTCGGACTATGCCGGAGACAAGGTTAATAGAAAGTCCACTTCGGGTACATGTCAATTTCTTGGTAGATCTCTTGTGTCTTGGTCCTCCAAGAAACAAAACTCGGTATCCTTATCCACCGCCGAAGCGGAATATATTGCTGCTGGTTCATGTTGTGCTCAATTACTTTGGATGACCCAAACTCTGAAAGATTATGGGGTCTATGTGAAACATGTTCCATTGCTTTGTGACAATGAAAGTGCTATCAAAATTGGTCATAATCCTGTGCAACATTCTCGAACTAAGCATATTGAAGTTCGTCATCATTTCATTTGAGACCATGTTGCAAAGGGTGACATTGATCTTAAGCATGTTCGCACCGATAAGCAATTAGCGGATATATTCACTAAACCGCTTGATGAGAAAGTGTTTTGCAGGTTGAGAGGAGAATTGAACATCATTGATGCTTCAAACTTGGAGTAGAAACTCCATTGGATACATGCAAGACATGAGCTTATGACTAATCCTCGATATATCTCTTATGATGACTATTTTATATCTTGGATATATTTGCATCTTGCATGTTATCTAATCCATGTAGGTACTTGGATAAATCTATTTCTATGATATTGCAACTCTCTCACATTTTGAGCAATCTCTACATCACCAAGTCTCTACACAACGGTGGTTGACAAGGAAGCACGAAACCACTCAAACATATCCTTTGACTAATTCTATGATTGAGCTTCATGATTGTCATGTTGGATACAAAAGTGTCTTTCCTTGCAAGAACTAACCCATGTAGGTAGATGAACTCAAACTTCAAGTGGTGCTCCCAACTCTTGATGAACTACATCAACCTCGAGCACCCACACAATTTCAACTACATGAGCAAGATTCACACCACCACCCAAGGTATGTTATTCCATCTTAGAGAAGCTTTACTCCAAGACATGAGTCAAAGCAACTCAACAAGATGAGAATACATCAATATGCTTAAATGAAAAATGGTAACCCCATTTTGAGCTTAAACGATGAGTATGACCTATGATCAAGTGTTCTCACTTGACTCCTAAGTCGATATACTCCAACATAGGTGACTATGTCACCGCCCAATTCTAGATGAAGTTCTCTTGTGTTTCTTTTCTGTGTTTTTGCATTTGTCCCTTGCATGTTCATTTCCCTCTTTTTCAAAAAAAAATACTTCATCTAGAACTTTCATTCTTTTTGATTGTTGTTCTGCATATTTCTGCATTCAAATTCCTTGCAAATTTTTTAGTTAATTCATTGCAAATCTTTGTGAGATCTTAATTGACTAGTGAGCTGAGGTGACAAGTGTTTTCTCTGAAGTAAACTCAGTTCCACCGAACTAAACTTTTCGGATCAACCAAATCCTTTCGGTACCACCGAAATGTGACGCTCGGTGCCACCGATTTTGCAACAGGAAAACAGCTTGCCACTTATTCAATATTTCTTCTGATCCAGCTCCACTCGATGAATCTTATCCTCTACAAGCATCACAGTTTTATCCATTGCTTGATGCTGCATCTCAAGGACCAAACCTTTTTGACAGATTCTAGAAGAGCCTTCTTGGAAATTGATGTCAAAGGGGGAGAGAGAGATCACATCAAAGCTTATCACCTACAAGGGAGAAAGTATTAAGGGGGAGAAAGAGATCTCCAGGGGGAGAGAATATTCAAGGATCCCAGATGCTTGATGATTAAGAGGAGAGATACCACATGTCTTTTTGGGGGAAAGACATGTTCATATGTGCTTGTTTGCACTAAGCTCTATTCATTTGATATCTTTCAGCTCTGATTTTCTGTTCCCTATCTTCTCCCAATATCCCATGTCAGATTCAGGGGGAGCAAGACACCTAAGGGAAAGATATCATTCAAATTCATTGCATATCTTTACTCTTGGGGACATGTCTAATTCAATGTGGTACTTTGTACTCACTCTCTACATGTCATCCCAGTCTTGGTATTCTTGTGGTTTCTTTTGGTTGCTCTGGCTAGTGGATGTATCTGTGTTATCTAACCTTGTTTGTGCAGGTTCGTTCCATCCTAAGTCAACTCAAGACTACAAGGTAAGTATATGCATCAGAATCATGAGTATGAGGAATTCTTGCTCTTGTACATACTGTTTGCAAGAAGGACTCATAAGCATGAAGGTATTCCTCTTAATAATCTTTTGCTCTGATGCATATGGCCAAGATACATGTAACACATTGCCTACTCTGTCATGGTTATGCTCTCACATGCTTCTACATTTTATACTCACATGATTGCATACATGTAGGGGGAGATTTTGTTTGTTACATGTCCTTCCAAAGCTTTACTTGTTATTCTTTGTATCTTTATCTAAAGCTTTGATGTATGTTGCCATCAATTACCAAAAAGGGGGAGATTGAAAGCACAAGTGCTCCTCAGGTGGTTTTGGTAATTAATGTCAACATATCTCTTGTTGGACTAACATTTTTATCTAGTATATTTCAGATAAGTTCAACAATGGAGTGGGATGGACTAAAGGTTGTGGGAACTCCTTCAAGATGCTAAGGACAAAGGATTGGCTAAAGCTTCAAGCTCAAGACTCTTCATTTTACACTTTTAGTGATCCAAGATCACATTGAGTCTATAGGAAAAGCCAATACTATCAAGAAGGGATGAGGTGTTGCTTAATGAGCTCTTTGCCTTATGTGCTTCATGATATGCTCCAAAATCCTTAGCTACTTTCCCATATCCACATATGACCTAAACCCTAAGCCAAATTCGGTCACACCGATTCTTTCTATCCGGCGCCACCGAGTTTCATATGTCATAAGCCACTGCCAAACCCTAGCAAATCGGTTTCACCGATAGGGATCTCGGTCTCACCGAGATGGGATTGCAATCTCACTGTGTATGTCCATTGTCAAAATCGGTCTCACCGAGTTTAGGCAATCGGTACTACCGAGATTGCAATGCAAACTCTCTGTTTCCCTTTTGTAACTTTTCGGTCCCACCGAAAGAGCAAATCGGTCCCACCGAGTTTGCCTGACCAACTCTCTGGTTAGCTTATTACCAAATCGGTCTCACCGAGTTTGTGTAATCGGTCTCACCGAGATTACGTTATGCCCAAACCCTAACCACATCGGTCCTACCGAGATGCATGTCAGTCCCACCGAGAATCTCTAACGGTCACTAGGTTTACGTTTTCGGTCCGACCGAGTTTGTTGATTCGGTCCCACCGAGATTGGTAAATTGCGTGTAACGGTTGGATTTTGTGTGGAGGCTATATATACCCCTCCACCTCCTCTTCATTCGTGGAGAGAGCCATCAGAACACACCTACACTTCCAACTCATATGTTCTGAGAGAGAACCACCTACTCATGTGTTGAGACCAAGATATTCCATTCCTACCATATGAATCTTGATCTCTAGCCTTCCCCAAGTTGCTTTCCACTCAAATCTTCTTTCCACCAAATCCAAATCCTGTGAGAGAGAGTTCAGTGTTGGGGAGACTATCATTTGAAGCACAAGAGCAAGGAGTTCATCATCAACACACCATTTGTTACTTCTTGGAGAGTGGTGTCTCCTAGATTGGCTAGGTGTCATTTGGGAGCCTCCGACAAGATTGTGGAGTTGAACCAAGGAGTTTGTAAGGGCAAGGAGATCGCCTATTTCATGAAGATCTACCGCTAGTGAGGCAAGTCCTTCGTGGGCGATGGCCATGGTGGGATAGACAAGGTTGCTTCTTCGTGGACCCTTCGTGGGTGGAGCCCTCCGTGGACTCGCGCAACCGTTACCCTTCGTGGGTTGAAGTCTCCACTAACGTGGGTGTAGGATAGCACCACCTATCCGAACCACGGGAAAAACATCCGTGTCTCCAATTGCGTTTGAATTCTCCAAACCCTTCCCTTTACATTCTCGCAAGATGCATGCTTTACTTTCCGCTGCCTATATACTCTTTGCATGCTTGCTTGATATGTATTGTGTGTGCGGGAATTGTGCCTAAAACTTCACTCAAACCAAAAAGGCTTAAAAACTGCAACTTTAGTACTAAGTGTCTAATCACCCCCCCTCTAGACACACCCACTTCTAGATCCCACACGGAGTCCTGGACTAAGGGGTCCTCAGGCGTCCGGCCTGTTAGCCATGGGCCGGACTGATGGGCTGGGAAGATACGAAGACCGAAGACTGCGCCCGTGTCCGGAGAGGACTCTCTTTGGCGTGGAAGGCATGCTTGGCGATCGAATATGTAGATTCCTTTCTTTGTAACTGACCTTGTGTTACCCTAGATCCTCCCGGTGTCTATATAAATTGGAGGACTTAGTCCGAAAGGATATACTCATTACCATAGTCATACAGGCTAGACTTCTAGGGTTTAGCCATTACGATCTCGTGGTAGATCAACTCTTGTAATACTCATATCCATCAAGATCAATCAAGCAAGAAGTAGGGTATTACCTCCATAGAGAGGGCCCGAACCTGGGTAAACATCATGTCCCCTGTCTCCTGTTACCATCAACCTTAGACGCATAATTCGGGACCCCCTGCCCGAGATCCGCCGGTTTTGACACCGACAGTGGGGGTGGATGAACAATAGCCGGTGGAGGGACCCCGTACGTGGAGGGCTGGTTGAATAGGACCCCATGGAGGGTTGGTTGAACAGGACCCCGTGGAGGGCTGGATGAACAGGACCCCGTGGAGAGATGGATGAACAGTAGCCGGGGAGGCTGGATGAACAAGACCCCCGTGGATGAACATTAGCTGGTGGGGGCTGGATGAAGTTGACGATGGATGAACAGTAGCAGGTGGAGGCTGGAGGAAGTCGAGGGTGGATGAACAGTAGCCCGTGGAGTCTCGTTTTGAGGTATGCCACACCCCACCCGATCAATAGGACCCCATTTCGAACGTAGGCGCTCCAACACTAGTCCGTTTCCTCCGTTTTGCGGTATGCCACACCCCTCCCAATCAACACGACATTTTTTCGACCGTACGCGGTCGAACACAAGTCCGTTTCTCCGTTTTGCAGTATGCCAGACCCTTCTCGATGAACAAGACCCCGTTTCGACCGCACGCGGTCGAACAGAAGGCCCGTTTCCTCCGTTCTGCGGTACACCAGACCTTGTTTCGGTTGTTCCGTCCAAGCCGGTTGGCTCCCGATGAACATAACGTATTCCGTTGCCTCCCGATGAACACGACCCATTTTGTTGCCTCCCCATGAACACGACGCATTTTCTCTGTTCCGACCCAGCCGGTTGGCTTGCAATGAATAGGACGCCATTGCTGCCATCCGTGGCCTCTCCATGTACATGAGCCCTGGCCATACGTATGTGCGAGTACGCGTTCAAGACATCGCCTGTATGTACGTATGTGGCCATATTTTTTGGCATCTGGCTGTACGTACGTGTGCGCGGTTTTGACTGGACTGCCGGAACTGCTACCGCTCCTTACTCGGCCACGGTTCATCGTGGCAGACAGACCGATCGACCGGTATGTACACAGACAATGCTACGTACGCTTCGACCGTGTGGGTCCCAGCTGTCAGGGAGGATAAGGACGCACTTCCTTGCGTGCGAAGATATAGCTGGTGGGTCCCAGCTGTCAAGGGAAAGAATCATTTTTTCCCGTAATAAGGATGCACTTCCTTTCATGCGAAGATGTAGCTGGTCGGTCCCAGCTGTCAGGGGGAGAAAACATTATTTTTAGTGTAAAAATGATGCAGTTGCATGCATGCCACCATGAGCGTGGTGCGTCCCCACTGTCAGCCTCTCCACATAAAATCATCTTCCGATGACTCTTGTTTGTTGACCACGTTGACCATACCCCACACCAAGCCGGTGGACAATGGCGAGGCCCCAGACCGGAACGCCCCAGAGATGGGGAAGACGCAGAAGTGGAGTCGTAGACGGAGAGGGGTAGGGTGGGCCTACACTCGGCAGAGAATAATAGGAGGTGCGGAGAAGTGGAGGGATGGCCTGGCCGTCGGCGGGATAGCATTTCGCTGCGAGGCGCGCAAAACAGCACCACTGGACGCCGTAGGCAGGAGCAGGCGGTCCCGACAGCACTGGGGGACGAAGACGAGAGATTGAAGAATAATGTCGGCCGTTGGATGTAAATCCAATGCCTTGCTTAGGCTTCGACCGTTGTATTTTTATTTTTTGCGAAAGTGCTTAGGCTTTGACCTACTGGCCCACATGTCAGCTAGTCCATTTGTTTTTTAGTCCATTTGGTGGGCTGGGTGAAACAATGATGTAGCATCTATGCAGGCCATTTATATATCATGGTAGAATTTAAAGCCCATTTGCATTTTTCTCGAAATCCGCGGACTTGCTGGGCTGGGTGAAAATATCATGTTGGGCGGGATGGAGAAATGTTATAAAAACATAAACACATGATTGCATGTCTATTACTGCATTGGTCAGTAAAATGCTTTGCAAGCTTATGTACGCAATCACTAGGAGTTAACTTGCCAAGTTATATATAAACAATTATTATTATTATTTTGTAAGAACTTTCGATTTACAAAATAAAATATCATTTTAATTTGATGAGTTAATAGGACATGGGGTATTATTATTTTATTGGCTAGACGTGGGACAGTTGAGTTGGTTCTAGGGAAAAGTACTAGGAGAAAACTCAGATTACATCGAAAAAATGCGAGAAAATTCAGATATAGGATTAATGAAAACGAAAAATAAAGGAAGTGGGAAGGTCTTTAAAATGGTTGGATGAATGACAGGTTTAACGGAACCTTATGTTGTTTTTATTATATATATATACATGTAATAAAATAAGATATAAATACATATATATATATATATATATATATATATATATACTATTGTAGAAGGGAAAACATAGGTTCAGTTTTGCATTCTTATAGAAAAATAGAACTGAGCTGTGCGTCGTCTTGAAAAAATAAACATAACTTGGGCTGCTGATGTTATAGACAAGCTAGGCTGGGAGGCCCAGAGGCCGCTTGATACTTGCTGGATCCAAAAAAAGTTGAAACATGTCGTGGTCTGCCATGTTAAACAACAAAACCTAGGCCATGGACCTGGTGGGCCCAGGACTGTCAGCCTCTCGACGAACAGTCATCTCCCGATTCCTCTTGTTTTGATGACCATGTTGGGAACTACAGATGGCGGCGCCGCGGCGAGAGCACCAAGGTGGAGGACGACGTCGAGACCTTGGACCGAACAAACCAGAGCGGGGGAAGACGCGGGCGGAGGGGAGTACTGTGAGGACCCCGATTCCAAGTCACATCGATCTAGCCGGTAACACCTCATATCACTTTGCGGCCTCACGCACGGTATTCCCACGGGTGTCGCCTTACCATGGCCCGGGACCGTTTGCGCCTTTTGGCTCACGTATATGATAGTGTTGCTAGCATCCATATGAGAGAGAACCCGTGCCGACATGGCTAGTCGTGAACCCAAAGCGGCACTAACCTATGGGGACAGGCATACATGAATCAACATTGAGCATGTCGGTCAGCAGCGTGTGAATCCGGGCTGTAGCACTAGGCTAACAGGACTCCGGGAACCCGGGCTGTAGCAGGCTAGGCAGGACTCCGGATGTCACCGCGTGGCATTTCCCCGAAGGGACAGACACAGGAACGAAGTGAAACACATGCCGGCCAGTCAAGTGTCCTGAGCAGTAGTGCTGGGCTAGCAGGACTCCGGTGAACCGGGCTGTAGCGGACTACTATGGCTCATGGAAGCACTAGACTACATTTCCCCATAAGAGAGTCTGCCAAGGATAAACAACTAGATTGTCGGATCCCACACATACCAAGCATTTCAATCATACACACAATATGCTCGATATGTGTAAATACAACATGGCATCACAACAAAACTCTACAACTCGAAGTACTTTATTTAAAGGCTCTGAAGAGCCATACATAACTTGTTCATACAGATAGGGGTCACATGACCCGACACTCAAGTCATACAAACATACAAGCACATGCGGAAGCAAACTAGTCTGAGTACAGACACTAGAAAGAAAGAAGGCTTGACGAAGCCTGTCTATCTACATAGGGCCCTTCACAAGCTCAGATCACCACCTGGGTGGAAAGTTACTCATCAACGTCGAGTTCTACATAGAACCCATCTGAAGGGGCGGTGTTGTCGTCTGAAAACAGTAATTAAAGCAACATGAGTACAAAGGTACTCAGCAAGTCTTACAACAGATCCTACTATACATGCACATTCTCAAGAAGGTAGTGGAGTTATTGCAGCAAGCCAGCTTTGACTCTTGGCTAAGCTATCCTACGAGACACCACTTATAAAATAGTTTGCGCACACGAGTCCACTAATCACCATCACAATACTCCACCGTGGATCCTCCCTCGTCATCCTACGAGTCATCCTACGAGAGGGCCATCCGCGGTACTCACACTTATCTTGAGTTTTTTAGTAGTAACCATTAACTTGTCTATGAACTGCATAAGCGACCAAGTAGTCCTTTACCGCGGACGTGGCTATTGGAATAGTTTTATACCTTGCAGGGGTGTACTTCGTCACACATGTTTCCACCACTTAGCGTCTACACACGACATGTGCTCGGTAGACTTCAAGCGAAAGCCGGCGTGGGTGTAGACCACGACCTGACTAACCACACAAGTCTCTAGTCCAGGTTTATCGCCTATTCGGGTTCCAGCTGCAAGGAAATCCGGCCGGGGTGTCCTCAACGACCCCAAATGATGTGTGCAGGGTTCCCGAGACACCAAACGGGCGACTCAGTACACCGTGGCACGAGCCTACCGCGTCACAACCCACCCCTAAGGTCAGCGCTGCGCACGGCCTCCAGCAACTACAAACACCAGAAACTACTTGCAACTCCTGGACAGAGGACAAGAGGGGTCAGTAAGTAGAGCGGGGTCATATTTCAGGGCCCAATGTGTGGTAGTAGCTGAATCCTAAATCACGCATACTGTCGTGGAATTAACATGTCAGATGTCCTTAGTGAGAGGACTTAGTCGCGAGGCCAACGCATCTATGTGGTAGCTTGAAGGGGTTGAGCGGAATCGAGAGACGCAACACAAGACAATGGTTTAGACAGCTTCGGGCCCCGGGAAACATCATCCGATAAAAACTGTACATGTTGTTTGAGGCTAGATCTCATTATCTTCACGTGGGAGTCGCCGTAAACCAGCTCCCTCTTTGTGTCTAGCCCTAAGATTGTTTCTTGCTTTTTTCGCTTGTCCCTCTTTGGGGATCCCTGCCCCTCCTTATATATGTTGAAGGGGCGGGTTACATGTGGAGTCCTATTAGGATTAGGACTAGTCTATCTCTAATACAAATCGGATACAAGTCCAGGTCTTAACTCCTTGTAAGACAAATATTCCTTACGCTTTTCCTCTTAAACTGGCCCACCATAACATGAACCGGCCTTCTGGGCCTTAGGCCTTGTCACCGTCTGTCCCGCCCGCCGGGTTACCAGTGAATCATAATGTTCAGTCAGGTCTTGTAAACCGTCTGGTTTATGCGGGTCGCCGGTGAATCGCCAAGTCCGGCCGGTTTATACTTCCGTCCGGGTTACGCCGCGGGGTATATCCCCGACATTAGCCCCCAAGTTTAGCTTGGATTTATCCATGGTAAACTTATGCTGCAAAATAAACTCAAGAACAAATTTGACAGGTTGTGATCCGGGTTAAGAACTCTTGTAGACCGGCACCTGATCATCCTTAAGTCCTTGTCACTTCCTCCTTCTAGCAAATCCGGGTCAATAACCAGCTTCATACTCAAATTGCTGACGTTGGTTTCTCATAGAAAAATATTGTGAAGAATAATCCACTTGAGTCGGCTTCCAAAGCGCCGGTTTACGAAATATTGGTCTTGAAATACTCATCTGATATCAGCCGGTTTGAAAATGTAAAATTGCCGGTTTATAAAAATAATGATCCCGGGTCATGATCGTTTATAGACACCGGGTTATGATTGTTGGCAACGCTGGGTCACACAATTAATCTTCCTGATTTGCCCTAAACTGAGAATTTGAAGATGTTCCTTCTTTATATGCATATTACCTGTAGCCCCCAAGTCTTAACAGGAGAACATAGTGATAGCTTAAGACTTGTTTCAATATAAATGTTGCAACCTAGAAGAAATCCAGATTGTTTATCTCAGTCACTAGTCACAGCTGAATATTCCATATTATGTAGCCCCCAAGTGCCGGGTTGTCATGCTTGCAGCAACCTGGGACTTGTAATTTCCTGATGCTCATAAAAACTTCAACCAGTGTAGCCCCCAAGGGCCGGGTCATTATGCAAATAATGAGCAGGGACTTTAAAAATATGATCATGTAAACTTGAGCAACAATGTTGTAGCCCCCAAGGGTCGAGTCAGTAAAATAATATTGAGCTTGGACTTTATATATGCTTCATTGAGAATAACATTATATGATGTAACTCCCATGATGGGGCTTGAACCCATGGACACAAGGTTGAGAGCTTTGTGCTTTACCAACTGAGCAATGGATCCTTCAATAATAGATGAAATTTTGTGTACCTTGAATTTGTGTACATGAGCAATTGGTAGCCCCCAAGGGCCGGCTCTTTATAATATGATGAGTCGGGTCCTCAATAATATGAGCAAAAAATGACTTTGCATTAGCCCCCAAGTGTCATGGTGCATGCTTGCAGCGACATGAGACTTGCATATTTGATATAATCCCAATCTGAATAATATAGCCCCCAAGTGCCAGGTCATAAGCCTGCAGCGACTCGGGACTATCCCTTCCATTGTAGAATAAATCATATCCTTTGATAAAATAATAGCCATTGCGCTAAAGCGACTTTGAAAACCTCAATAATACCGATTATTAATAACCATAATAAAAATCCAGCCATGTTGGCTATTCAAGATAATATAATCCGGTATGAAAACCTTATTCATTGAATATCATAATGAAAATTCAGCCGAGTTTGGCAATTTGAATAATATAACCCAATGATTTATAAGCGCATGATTCCAATGGCGCAATCCAAATATATACTGGCGACTTATAGTCTAAAGCCAGGACGGTTTAATAAACACCGGATAATTTCTCATCATATACTGGCGACTAATCGTCTTAAAGCCAGGCCGGTTTAATAAACACCAATGATTTACAATCATGCTTTATTCAACCTGTTTCTGTGACATTGAATCACATCGTTGGTTTACCAACTTTTTGTAGTAAGGGTGATAATCCAAATCTTGAGTATGATAACTCCCCTCATATTTTGCCGGTTTGTAATAAAACCATGCCGGGTTGTAATAAACACTGGATAATCATCCTGGCGACTTATAGTCGATGCCATACCGGGTTAAGAAAACTCCGGTTTGCAATTGAGTTTGTACTAACAATTGATAGTTGAAAGCTTGTGCCGGGTTAAGAAACACCGGACTGATGAAATGACTTATAGTCAGGCCGGGTCAATGGACGCCGGTTTACCTTTAACCCTTATCGAAGGAGAAAAAACTTTGACAAAAAGCAAATGAAAAAACTTGTAGTCGAGGCTTTTCAAGGGCTGCCAGGACCAAATTCGAGGCTTTTCATGGGCTGCCAGGCCACTGAGTTAAACCGTTTTGACAAAGCCTTTTAAGATGGGCCTCCAACTAACCATTCATCGTTTTAACTTTGACAAGTTCAGGGTCTCAATGAGAGTAACTGTCAAACGTTCGACGGGTCATGCCAGGATTACCTGGATAGGAGTGGCTTACTTGATGAAGGCAGATTAACCCGGGGTTTTAGGTGAATACACCAGGCTTCCAAGCCGTGGGTCGATACCCAATTACAAGGGTCCTTTCAAACTCTTTGGTATTTTACACAAAGAGCCCCCAAGTAACTTTGTGAACTGTGCTCAATGGGTGCCTATGTTTGAGTTGTGCTTTGAGTAATAGAACTCTCTTTGGCCCCTTGGGTGTGAAGCTCCCCAGCTGTATTGTGGCATGATAGCCGGATTAATGGACATAACTCCACTTTGTCAGCTGAAGCCCCCATGTAACCAATAATATGATAAGCCAATAAGGCGGGATACCCATGTTTGAACCGCGCGTCAGGGCAGCAGGTCCTCTTTGGCAACCTTTAACTTTTTGCAAGAGATAAATTTTTCTTGAACCGGGATTTTGAACCAGATATTGAGAGCTTCAAAGCTTTATGGGAGACATCTTTCCCTTGAACTGGATTTGAACCGGAATCTTCATTCTTAGCCAGAAATTTTTTGACGGCCTTTAAACTCGAACTTGCGAGAAGTTAATTCCTTTTTGAACCGGAAATTCTTAAACCGGATTTGAGAGCTTCAGAGCTTTATGGGAGACAAACTTCCCTCAAACCGGATGGTAAACCAGAATCCTTTCTGATGATCCAAAACTTCATTGAGCCGAGATTTTGTAACTGTCATACACTTTCTAATCCGGAAATTTTTTGACGGCCTTTAAATTGTCATTAATATAATAGCTGCCTCTGGGACCGGGTTATCTTTCCCTCCATCATCCTGGTTTTCTTATTGTTGAGTCATGCCATCGTAGCCCCCGAGTCTCAAGGTGACTCGAGGAGTTGGCTTGAGATTCTCCATATTTGACCGTGATATAAGCCGGCATAAGTTGTATATCATTTGTATTGATAGCACGATGTGAATCCATAGAAGGTTGACTGCTGCGGGTTATAAATGATCCCGTATGAGCCGTGTCAGCAACTCGGCCAATGGTTCCTTCCAACTGGCTAATTGAAGTTAGCCAAATTGTAGTGGCAGCGACTTGTGTGCCTGCCCATTGAGCCATCCAGTGCAAACGGCGGTTGATGATAATTTGCCTTCAATTTGAAAGAAAACCGGGCTACCCAAGCTGTGACTTGCTCATATCCAATAAATAGCTCATGCAGACAGACAGGTGCGGCCCGGTGTGTTGATGTAGACCAGGCCGCGAAAGACGGACAACAAAGACGACCGCAGCATCAGAGACAGCTCGGACAGCTGCATCGGCCGCGGTATTATAAACCGGCGTGAACGGGCGAGTTAGCCACGTCATATTGATGTATCTGCAGAATGGCGGTTTGCACATATATTCATCGAGCTTGATGGCATGGTAAGATATTAGCGCATTCATAATGGTGGCGCGAGCTTATACATCCATGACCCAGCCATAGCCTTTGCAGTGAACAATTGTCATGTATAAACAATATTGCAGACCAAGGCAAAGGTAAACTGTTCTTTGACAAAAATAATATGTGCTAATAAAATATATTCTAGAGGGATATTGCCTGATGTGTTAGGCCGGAAACTATCCGCCGTGGAGTTGATGATCACCAAAGTGGTGTTAAAATTAATCACGGCCGAGTTAACCGTGCAAGCAGACAGATGAGTCGGCCCAGCGTTGTAAGCCGGCGCGTGAACCGGCCGCGTGGGCGGACGGACAAGTCGTCCGTGGCGTTGTAAGGTGGTGCGAACGGGCGAGTCGACCGGTATGTTGACGTACACCGGACCGCGACACCCTGTCCGTGAAGCCGTGTGATACAGTCGAACATGCATCCGTGGTATAACACCACCTCTTTTTCTTTTAGTAGTTGCCCTACGTAAAGATATTACATGCCAGAGTAATTATTGTTCGATGAATTAACATGTACTTGATAAAATACATAGAAAGGATAGCACCTGGTATTTTTTGCCGGATGCTGGCGCTGGATAATGAATAGCGCTGCTTTTGTTTTTTGACAAAAGAGTTGCTTGGTTCTGTGTCTTCTAGTGCCTGAGCTCTCCATATAACCCGACCGGTACTTTTTGAGCCGGAATTTCTAGAACCAGAGCTTCTTGACAATCCGGCCGGAACTTTTGATGATCCGGTAACTTTTGAACCGGAACCTTTTGTTAATCCGGAACTTTTGAACCGGAACCTTTTGTTAATCCGACCTGCTTTTCTGTAGCCTAAGTCGGAACTCTTTGACGACTCGGACGGAACCTTCCGGCGATTCGGCTCGAACCCTTTGGCGATTCGGACTGAACTTTTCGTCGAGGCGATCGGAATTTTTTGATGATTCAGATAGAACCTTTCGTCGAGACGGTCGGAACTTTTTGATCCGGCCCGAACTTTCCGACGAACCGGCGGAACCTTTTGACGAGTCTGATGGAACTTCTCGGCGAGCCAGCAAGAACTCTCCAATGAGCCAGTCAGAACTTTTTCAATAAGCCGGACGGAGCTTCTCGATCCCTGGGATAGCGCCCTCCAAGAACTCAACACCACCGTGCGCAGGCCCCACGGTGGGTGCCAACTGTCTTGGAATTAACACGTCAGATGTCCTTAGTGAGAGGACTTAGTCGCGAGGCCAACGCATCTATGTGGTAGCTTGAAGGGGTTGAGCGGAATCGAGAGACGCAACACAAGACAAGGGTTTAGACAGCTTCGCGCCACGGGAAACATCATCCGGTAAAAACCCTACATGCTGTTTGAGGCTAGATCTCATTATCTTCACGTGGAAGTCGCCGTAAACTGGCTCTCCTCTTTGTGTCTAGCCCTAAGATTGTTTCTTGCTTTTTTCGCTTGTCCCTCTTTGGGGATCCCTGCCCCTCCTTATATATGTTGAAGGGGCGGGTTACATGTGGAGTCCTATTAGGATTAGGACTAGTCTATCTCTAATACAAGCCGGATACAAGTCCAGGTCTTAACTCCTTGTAAGACAAATATTCCTTACGCTTTTCCTCTTAAACCAGCCCACCATAACGTGAACCGGCCTTCTGGGCCTTAGGCCTTGTCATCGTCTGTCCCGCCCGCCGGGTTACCAGTGAATCATAATGTTCAGTCAGGTCTTGTAAACCGTCTGGTCTGTGCGGGTCGCCGGTGAATCGCCAAGTACGACCGGTTTATACTTTCGGCCGGGTTACGCCGCGGGGTATATCCCCGACACATACAGATCTCAGTTCTTAAGGACGGCCTCGATGAAACAACCCACCATGTACTCCTACTGAAGGAAATATGCCCTAGAGGCAATAATAAAGTTATTATTTATTTCCTTATATCATGATAAATGTTTATTATTCATGCTAGAATTGTATTAACTGGAAACATAATACATGTGTGAATACATAGACAAACAGAGTGTCACTAGTATGCTTCTACTTGACTAGCTCATTAATCAAAGATGGTTATGTTTCCTAACCATGAACAAAGAGTTGTTATTTGATTAACGAGATCACATCATTAGTTGAATGATCTGATTGACATGACCCATTCCATTAGCATAGCACCCGATCGTTTAGTATGTTGCTATTGCTTTTATCCATGACTTATACATGTTCCTTTAACTATGAGATTATGCAACTCCCGTTTACCGTAGGAACACTTTGTGTGCTACCAAACGTCACAACGTAACTGGGTGATTATAAAGGTGCTCTACAGGTGTCTCCGAAGGTACATGTTGGGTTGGCGTATTTCGGGATTAGGATTTGTCACTCCGATTGTCGGAGAGGTATCTCTGGGCCCTCTCGGTAATGCACATCACATAATCCTTGCAAGCATTGCAACTAATGTGTTAGTTGTGAGATGATGTATTACAGAACGAGTAAAGAGACTTGCCGGTAACGAGATTGAACTAGGTATTGGATACCGACGATCGAATCTCGGGCAAGTAACATACCGATGACAAAGGGAACAACGTATGTTGTTATGCGGTCTGAGCGATAAAGATCTTCGTAGAATATGTAGGAGCCAATATGGGCATCCAGGTCCCGCTGTTGGTTATTGACCGGAGACGTGTCTCGGTCATGTCTACATTGTTCTCGAACCGTAGGGTCCGCACGCTTAACGTTACGATGACAGTTATTATGAGTTTATGCATTTTGATGTACCGAAGGAGTTCGGAGTCCCAGATGTGATCACGGACGTGACGAGGAGTCTCGAAATGGTCGAGACATAAAGAATTATATATTGGAAGCCTATGTTTGGACATCGGATGCATTCCAGGTGAAATCAGGATTTTACCGGAATACCGGGAGGGTTACCGGAACCCCCCGGGAGCATAATGGGCCAACATGGGCCTTGGAGGAGAGGTGAGAGGGCTGCCCTAGGGGCTGCACGCCTCCCCCCTTCCCCTAGTCCTATTAGGACTAGGAGAGGTGGGCGCCCCCCTCTCTCTCTCTCTCCCCCTTGGAGAATCCTAGTCCAACTAGGATTGGGGGGGGGGGGGGGGAATCCTACTCCCAGAGGGAGTAGGACTCTCCTGGCGCACCAAGAGTTGGCCGGCCAGCCCCTCCCCCTTGGCTCCTTTATATACGGGGGCAGGGGGCACCCCAAAGACACACAAGTTGATCTACGGATCGTTCCTTAGCCGTGTGCGGTGCCCCCTTCCACCAAATTCCACCTCGATCATATCGTTGCAGTGCTTAGGCGAAGCCCTGCGCCGGTAACACATCAAGATCGTCACCACGCCGTCGTGCTGACGGAACTCTTCCTCGACGCTTTGCTGGATCGGAGCCCGGGGATCGTCATCGAGCTGAACGTGTGCCAAGAACTCGGAGGTGCCGGAGTAAAGGTGCTGTGATCGGTTGGATCGCGAGGAGAACGTACGACTACTTCCTCTACGTTGTGTCAACGCTTCCGCTTCGGTCTACGAGGGTACGTAGACAACACTCTCCCCTCTCGTTGCTATGCATGACCATGATCTTGCGTGTGCGTAGGAATTTTTTTGAAATTACTACGTTCCCCAACAGTGGCATCCGAGCCTAGGTTTTATGGTTTGATGTTATTTGCACGAGTAGAACACAAGTGAGTTGTGGACGATACAAGTCATACTGCCTACCAGCATGTCATACTTTGATTCAGCGGTATTGTTGGACGAGACGATCCGGACCAACCTTACGCGTACGCTTACGCGAGACCGGTTCCCTCGACGTGCTTTGCACATAGATGGCTTGCGGAAGACTGTCTCTCCAACTTTAGTTGAACCGAGTGTGGCTACGCCCGGTCCTTGAGAAGGTTAAAACGGAGTCTATTTGACAAACTATCGTTGTGGTTTTGATGCGTAGGTAAGATGAGTTCTTGCTTAAAGCCCGTAGCAGCCACGTAAAACTTGCAACAACAAAGTAGAGGACGTCTAACTTGTTTTTGCAGGGCATGTTGTGATGTGATATGGCCAAGACGTGATGCTAAATTTTATTGTATGAGATGATCATGTTTTGTAACTGAGTTATCGGCAACTGGCAGGAGCCATATGGTTGTCGCTTTATTGTATGCAATGCAATCGCGATGTAATGCTTTACTTTATTACTAAGCGGTAGTGATAGTCGTGGAAGCATAAGATTGGCGAGAAGACAACGATGCTACGATGGAGATCAAGGTGTCGCGCCGGTGACGATGGTGATCATGACGGTGCTTCGAAGATGGAGATCACAAGCACGAGATGATGATGGCCATATCATATCACTTATATTGATTGCATGTGATGTTTATCTTTTTATGCATCTTATCTTGCTTTGATTGACGGTAGCATTATAAGATGATCTCTCACTAAATTATCAAGAAGTGTTCTCCCTGAGTATGCACCGTTGCGAAAGTTCTTCGTGCTGAGACACCACGTGATGATCGGGTGTGATAGGCTCTACGTTCAAATACAACGGGTGCAAAACAGTTGCACACGCGGAATACTCAGGTTATACTTGACGAGCCTAGCATATAACAGATATGGCCTCGGAACACGGAGACCGAAAGGTCGAGCGTGAATCATATAGTAGATATGATCAACATAGTGATGTTCACCATTGAAACTACTCCATCTCACGTGATGATCGGACATGGTTTAGTTGATTTGGATCACGTGATCACTTAGAGGATTAGAGGGATGTCTATCTAAGTCGGAGTTCTTAAGTAATATGATTAATTGAACTTTAATTTATCATGAACTTAGTCCTGGTAGTATTAGCATATCTATGTTGTAGATCAATAGCTCGCGTTGTTGCTTCCCTGTGTTTATTTTGATATGTTCCTAGAGAAAATTGTGTTGAAAAATGTTAGTAGCAATGATGCGGATTGGATCCGTGATCTGAGGTTTATCCTCATTGCTGCACAGAAGAATTATGTCCTTGATGCACCGCTAGGTGACGGACCTATTGCAGGAGCAGATGCAGACATTATGAACGTTTTGCTAGCTCAATATGATGACTACTTAATAGTTTAGTGCACCATGCTTAACTGCTTAGAATCGGGACTTCAAAGACGTTTTGAACGTCATGGAGCATATGAGATGTTCTAGGAGTTGAAGTTAATATTTCAAGCAAATACCCGAGTTGAGAGATATGAAGTCTCCAACAAGTTCTATAGCTAAAAGATGGAGGAGAATCGCTCAACTAGTGAGCATGTGCTCAGATTGTCTGGGTACTACAATCGCTTGAATCAAGTGGGAGCTAATCTTCCAGATAAGATAGTGATTGACAGAATTCTCTAGTCACCATCACCAAGTTAGTAGAACTTCGTGATGAACTATAATATGCAAGGGATAACGGAAAATATTCCCAAGCTCTTCGCGATGCTAAAATCAGCGAAGGTAGAAATCAAAGAAAAACATCAAGTGTTGATGATTGACAAGATCACTAGTTTCAAGAAAAGGGCAAAAGGAAAGAAGGGGAACTTCAAGAAGAACGGCAAGCAAGTTGCTGCTCAAGTGAAAAAGCCCAAGTCTGGTCCTAAGCCTGAGACTAAGTGCTTCTACTGCAAAGGGACTGGTCACTGGAAGCGGAACTACCCCAAGTGATTGGCGGATAAGAAGGATGGCAAAGTGAACATAAGTATATTTGATATACATGTTATTGATGTGTACTTTACTAGTGTTCATAGCAACCCCTCAGTATTTGGTACTAGTTCAAGTTGCTAAGATTAGTAACTCGAAACGGGAGTTGCAGAATGAACAAAAACTAGTTAAAGGGCGAGGTGACGATGTGTGTTGGAAGTGGTTCCAAGATTGATATGATCATCATTACACACTCCCTATACTTTCGGGATTAGTGTTGAAACTAAATAAGTATTATTTGGTGTTTGCGTTGAGCATGAATATGATTTGATCATGTTAATTGCAATACGGTTATTCATTTAAGTAAGAGAATAAATTGTTGTTCTGTTTACATGAATAAAACCTTCTATGGTCATACACACCAATGAAAATAGTTCATTGGATCTCGATCGCAGTGATACACATATTCATAATATTGAAACCAAAAGATGCGAAGTTAATGATGATAGTGCAACCTATTTGTGGCACTGCCGTTTAGGTCATATTGGTGTAAAACGCATGAAGAAACTCCATGCTGATGGGATTTTGGAATCACTTGATTATGAATCACTTGATGCTTGCGAACCATGCCTCTTGGGCAAGATGACTAAAAACGCCGTTCTCCGGAACAATGGAGCAAGCAACAGATTTGTTGGAAATCATACATACTGATGTATATGATCCGATGAATATTAAGGCTCGCGACAAGTATCATTATTTTCTAACCTTCACACATGATTTGAGCAGATATGGGTATATCTACTTGATGAAACATAAGTCTGAAACGTTTGAAAAGTTCAAAGAATTTTAGAGTGAAGTGAAAATCATCGTGACAAGAAAATAAGGTTTCTATGATCTGATCGCGGAGACAAATATTTGAGTTACGAGTTTGGTCTTCAATTAAAACAATGTGGAATAGTTTCACAAATTCATGCCACCTGGAACACCACAGCATAATGGTGTGTCCGAACGTCATAACCGTACTTTATTGGATATAGTACAATCTATGATGTTTCTTACCGATTTACCAATATCGTTTTGGGATCATGCATTAGAGACAACTGCATTCACGTTAGAAGAGGCACCATCTAAATCCGTTGAGACGACACCGTATGAACTATGGTTTAGCAATAAACCTAAGCTGTCGTTTCTTAAAGTTTGGGGCTGCGATGCTTATGTGAAAAAGCTTCAACCTGATAAGCTCGAACCCAAATCGGAGAAATATGTCTTCATAGGATATCCAAAGGAAACTGTTGGATACACCTTCTATCACAGATCCGAAGGCAAGACTTTTGTTGCTAAGATCGGAAACTTTCTAGAGAAAGAGTTTCTTTCGAAAGAAGTGAGTGGGAGGAAAGTAGAAAACTTGATAAGGTAATTGTACCTTCTCCCTTATTGGAAAGTAGTTCATCACAGAAATCTGTTCTTGTGACTACTACACCAATTAGTAGGGAAGCTAATGATGATGATCATGTAACTTCAAGATCAAGTTACTACCGAATCTCGTAAGTAAACCAGAGTAAGATCCGCACCCGTGTGGTACGGTAATCCTGTTCTGGAAGTCATGTTACTAGACCATGACGAACTTGCGAACTATGAGGAAGCGATGATGAGCCCAGATTCCGCAAAATGGTTAGAGGCCATGAAATCTGAGATATGATCCATGTATGAGAACAAAGTATGGACTTTGAGGGATTTGCCCGATGATCGGCAAGCCAAAGAAAATAAATGGATCTTCAAGAGGAAGACGGACACTGATAGTAGTGTTACTATCTACAAAGCTAGAATTGTCGCAAAAGGTTTTCGACAAGTTCAAAGTGTTGACTACGATGAGAGTTTCTCACTCGTATCTATGCTTAAGTCTATCCGAATCATGTTAGCAATTGTCGCATTTTATGAAATCCGGCAAATGGATAACAAAACTACATTCCTTAATGGATTTATTAAAGAAGAGTTGTATACGATGCAACTAGAAGGTTTTGTCGATCCTGAAGGTGTTAACAAAATATGCAAGCTCCAGTGATCCATCTATGGACTGGTGCAAGCATCTCGGAGTTGGAATATACGCTTTGATAAGTTGATCAAAGCATATAGTTTTATACAGACTTGCGGTGAAGCCTGTATTTACAAGAAAGTGAGTGGGAGCACTACAGCATTTCTGATAAGTATATGTAAATGACATATTATTGATCGGAAATAATGTAGAATTATTCTGTAAAGCATAAAGGAGTATTTGAAAGGAGTTTTTCAAAGAAAGACCTCGGGGAAGCTACTTACATATCGAGCATCAAGGTCTATAGAGATAGATCGAGACGCTTGATAAGTTTTTTCAATGAGTACATACCTTGACAAGATTTTGAAGTAGTTCAAAATGGAACAGTCAAAGAAAGAGTTCTTGCCTGTGTTACAAAGTGTGAAATTGAGTAAGACTCAAAGCCCGACCACGGTAGAAGATAGAAAGAGAATGAAAGTCATTCCCTATGCTTTGGCCATAGGTTCTATAAAGTATGCCATGCTGTGTACCAGACCTATTGTATACCCTACCCTGAGATTGGCACGGGAGTACAATAGTGATCTAGGAGTAGATCACTGGACGGCGGTCAAAATTATCCTTAGTGGAATAAGGATATGTTTCTCGATTATGGAGGTGACAAAAAGGTTCGTCGTAAAAGGTTACGTCGATGCAAGTTTTGACACTAATCTAGATGACTCTAAGTCTCAATCTAGATACATATTGAAAGTGGGAGCAATTAGCTAAAGTAGCTCCGTGCGGAGCATTGTAGACATAGAAAATTGCAAAATACATAACGGATCTGAATGTGGCAGACCCGTTGACTAAATTTCTCTCACAAGCAAAACATGATCACACCGTAGTAAACCCTTTGGGTGTTGGTCACATATCGATGTGAACTATGGGTGTTAATCACATGATGATGTGAACTATTGATGTTAATCACATGGTGATGTGATCTAGATTATTGACTCTAGTGCAAGTGGGAGACTGAAGGAAATATGCCCTAGAGGCAATAATAAAGTTATTATTTATTTCCTTATATCATGATAAATGTTTATTATTCATGCTAGAATTGTATTAACTGGAAACATAATACATGTGTGAATACATAGACAAACAGAGTGTCACTAGTATGCTTCTACTTGACTAGCTCATTAATCAAAGATGGTTATGTTTCCTAACCATGAACAAAGAGTTGTTATTTGATTAACGAGATCACATCATTAGTTGAATGATCTGATTGACATGACCCATTCCATTAGCATAGCACCCGATCGTTTAGTATGTTGCTATTGCTTTTATCCATGACTTATACATGTTCCTTTAACTATGAGATTATGCAACTCCCATTTACCGTAGGAACACTTTGTGTGCTACCAAACGTCACAACGTAACTGGGTGATTATAAAGGTGCTCTACAGGTGTCTCCGAAGGTACATGTTGGGTTGGCGTATTTCGGGATTAGGATTTGTCACTCCGATTGTCGGAGAGGTATCTCTGGGCCCTCTCGGTAATGCACATCACATAAGCCTTGCAAGCATTGCAACTAATGTGTTAGTTGTGAGATGATGTATTACAGAACGAGTAAAGAGACTTGCCGGTAACGAGATTGAACTAGGTATTGGATACCGACGATCGAATCTCGGGCAAGTAACATACCGATGACAAAGGGAACAACGTATGTTGTTATGCGGTCTGACCGATAAAGATCTTCATAGAATATGTAGGAGCCAATATGGGCATCCAGGTCCCGCTGTTGGTTATTGACCGGAGACGTGTCTCGGTCATGTCTACATTGTTCTCGAACCGTAGGGTCCGCACGCTTAACGTTACGATGACAGTTATTATGAGTTTATGCATTTTGATGTACCGAAGGAGTTCGGAGTCCCGGATGTGATCACGGACGTGACAAGGAGTCTCGAAATGGTCGAGACATAAATAATTATATATTGGAAGCCTATGTTTGGACATTGGATGCATTCCAGGTGAAATCAGGATTTTACCGGAATACCGGGAGGGTTACCGGAACCCCCCGGGAGCATAATGGGCCAACATGGGCCTTGGAGGAGAGGTGAGAGGGCTGCCCTAGGGGCTGCACGCCTCCCCCCTTCCCCTAGTCCTATTAGGACTAGGAGAGGTGGGCGCCCCCCTCTCTCTCTCTCTCCCCCTTGGAGAATCCTAGTCCAACTAGGATTGGGGGGGGGGGAGTCCTACTCCCAGAGGGAGTAGGACTCTCCTGGCGCACCAAGAGTTGGCCGGCCAGCCCCTCCCCCTTGGCTCCTTTATATACGGGGGCAGGGGGCACCCCAAAGACACACAAGTTGATCTACGGATCGTTCCTTAGCCGTGTGCGGTGCCCCCTTCCACCAAATTCCACCTCGATCATATCGTTGCAGTGCTTAGGCGAAGCCCTGCGCCGGTAACACATCAAGATCGTCACCACGCCGTCGTGCTGACGGAACTCTTCCTCGACGCTTTGCTGGATCGGAGCCCGGGGATCGTCATCGAGCTGAACGTGTGCCAAGAACTCGGAGGTGCCGGAGTAACGGTGCTGTGATCGGTTGGATCGCGAGGAGAACGTACGACTACTTCCTCTACGTTGTGTCAACGCTTCTGCTTCGGTCTACGAGGGTACGTAGACAACAGTCTCCCCTCTCGTTGCTATGCATCACCATGATCTTGCGTGTGCGTAGGATTTTTTTTGAAATTACTACGTTCCCCAACACCTACATGGCCTCTCATCGATACCTTTACCAAATCATGGTCCACACTTCACTCTCATTACCGACACAACCTTTCACTCTAGTTCATCACCCCGATGAGCCAGACCCGACACGACTCTAAGCATAGCAAGCATAGCATGGTAGGAAACACAAACATGGCTCAGTCAACTCCTACACATGCTAGTGGGTTTCATATAGTTACTGTGGCAATGACAGGTCATGTAGAGGAAGTGGGTTCAACTACCGCAACACACAGCAGTTTGAAACGCGTTGTCTTAATGTAGTAAACAAGAGCAGAAGCGAGAAGATGGGTTTGTATCGAAATGATCAATGGGGTTGCTTGCCTGACGGAGTGGTAGTGGGATACTGCCCTTCAGTTGGATACTCGTGAATATCCTCGGAGGCAAAACCTACCACGAAGAACACATCGAAACACAATCACCACATGGCAATATGCAACAATATGATGCATGCAATGACATGGCAAAATGAGTGTGTTTGGGCTAATGCATCTTAGAACGGATTGGTTTGAGTTCATTTGAATCAAGGATTCAAATGCTAACCCAAAGTAAGAGGTCATATTCGTGCATTTGCTTGTTTCACCTAAACAGCAAGGTTAAAGTGTTCTGACATGCATGAAACCAGTACAGATGGAAAGATTGGATTTTTTTGATCAATTTTCATATATAAATCTTTGCATTTGGAGTTACAGATTAATTTCTATGAAGTTTTGTAGTTTGTAGCATTTTCTGGAATTTCCTGTATAAGAATAATTCCAGTAAATGACTTACTGCATCAGCATTGCGTCATGGTGACGTCAGCGGTCAACGGGGCCGGTCCAGGTCAAACTGACCAGTGGGTCCCCCGTGTCAGTGCAATTAGCCTAACTAATTTTTAGTTAGCACTAAACCTAACTTAGTTAGCACACGGGCCCCACCTGTCATGGACTCAGGGGGAGTCAACCTGGGGCCCACACGGAGTCAACCAGGGTCAAACGGGGTCAAACTCGCCGGCATTTAGCCGCCAGCAAGGCCATACGCGGCAGTGGGGTGCGGGTTTCGTGCTCCGGCGACCAAAAGGGCGGCTGAGGGCATCTACGTGACGCGGGAAGCGAGCCGCGTCGTTTGGTGGCAGTGGTGGAGCTCGGGTGGCCGGGAACATCGCCGGCGACAAGCTGGGCAGCTACCGGGATTCGGGTGAGGTCGAGCTCGTCGTTAGGGGGCACGACGAGGCGCGTGGAGTGGTGCTAAGGACTCCTCGCGATGCGGTGAGTGTGCTGGACACGGTGATGTGCCCGTGGAGTGCCCGGAGTCACGTCGGCGATGAGCTCGGCCGCGGTGCGTGCGGTGATGCTTCGTGCAGTCGCTACGGTGCACGAGAGAGAGAACGGAGAGGATGGGGAGGTGGCTAAGCTCACGGCGATCATGTTGGAGCAGTCGGCGAGGTCGGGGACGAATTGGTGCGGCAGTGACGGTGAAGGGGATCTCCGGCGGTGGCGGAGTCGGGCGAGGTCGTTGCGGAGGCTTCGGGGCAAGCGAGCGCTCGGGGCTCAGCTTGCTCGAAGGATAGGAGCGTGGCGGAGCTTCTAGACACGGTGGCACGGCGCGGGAACGACAGAGAGCACGGCTATGTCGGCGGTGCGGCGGCAGGTGCGTCGGCCATGGTGCGGGAGAGGGAGGGAGGGAGGCAGGGGAGCGGGTGACGTGTCTGTGGGGTCGGGGCGGCGACGTGGAGCTCGCCCAGGTGTCCAGGGGCACGGGCGGCAAGAAGGTGGCACCGTGGCGAGCTTACGCATGCTGGCGTCACCTCTCTGCCTGCTCTGGCGGGAGGAAGCAGCTGGCTGGCACGGCCAGCATAGCGCTGGGCCGCCAGGTGGGCCGGCTGGTGGGCTGCGGCCAGGTAAGTTGCTCTCTCTCTTTTAATTTCTGTTTTCTGTTATTTCTGCAAGTTTGTGGCATTTCTAAAAATAGCTAGGCATCTTCAAAAATCCTGAAAATAATCAGGGGCTCTGTTTAGATTATTTCCAACAGCCCACACTTATTTCCAGAATTATTTGGGCACTTAAAATATTTACTAACATTTAAATGCCCAAATGCAAGTTACATATGATTTAATTCAATGACCTTGTGATGACCTAGAAAATTGTGAACCCATTTTGTCAGAGGTTCTAACCCAAGACAAAAAGGGTGGACTATTTAGAAGGGCATTTGAGGTTCATTGAAAATGATTTTAGTAAACCCTAGTTGTTTTCAGGGGGGTGCTGGGGGTTCTGTCATCCCCATTTCAAGTTTCTGGAAAAGTAGACATGATGCAACACTCTAATGCATGAACTAGCTAGGATGTGACAAGTATGAGGGTTGACTTGTTCGGGTGCAGGGTGGACCGGTGGAGCTGCCGCCACCGAACAATGTGTGGGAGTAGAGGGATGGCCTAGCCAACGCCATAGGCTATGATGGGTCACCAGGCGTGCGCGGCAGCACCGCCAGCTGTTGTATAGGAAGAGGATGAAAGATTTAACAAAATAAAGAAATACAAATGGATAGGTGGTTGGTCCCATATGTCTGTGTACGAGACCTGTTGGGTCCACCTGGGAAGGGGAATATGTTGGGAGGAAGGAGATTCAAAGCACGACAACTAAGTGAACTAGTTACATACATAAGCAAATAACCACTAAAAAGCAAATAGGTTAATGGGTTCTTAGAAGAAATATTTCTGACAAAACAGATAATTACGACACATAGGCTAATGCATGAAACACTCAGATGATAAAGGTGCTTAAACAGATAAAGTATAACATCTAGACCTTCCTGGCATGCTTGATCATGACGCCGCGGCTGTCCGTGTACTCGTCGGTTACAGGAAGCAGACATGCCCTCATGTCCAAGATCCGCCTGTACATGTCGTAGCATGCGTATGCGTCCTTGGCCGCGTAGGTTATGTAGGCTAGATTCAGAGGTACCTCCCACATGTTCAGGTCATTGGTATCATTGTCTTCTTTCATGTTGGCGTAGCAGGGGTCGATGATGGTCCAGGTGAGGTTAACCACAGAGTCCTTCTCCTGCCCGTTGCCGATGATCTTGTATTGCTTCTAGATGTCGACAAGCTTGGTGCACCAGATGGCCGAATCATCGCGTTCTTCCTTCTCTCCACCGTAGCGAAGGTGTAGCCGGCGCTGCCGATGAAACGGGCGAATGCTCCAGAACCTCTGATGGCCCTACAACAGTGGTAGACGAGAACCTCGTCCCGCACGCATACCTGGGCGATGGCGATCCCCTAGTCCCTGTCAGGAGATGAATGGATGGGCACAAGGTCTAGTCCTGCGACCTTGTGCTTTCTCGTCCTGTAGGTACTGCTTGAAATCAGCGAGGCAGAGCTGTTGGGGAACGTAGCATGCAATTTCAAAAATTTCCTACGCTCACACAAGATTTATCTAGGAGATGCATAGCAGCGAGAGGGGGAGAGTGTGTCCATGTACCCTCATAGACCGAAAGCGAAGCATTAGCTTAACGCGGTTGATGTAGTCGAATGTCTTCTCGATCCAACCGATCAAGCACCAAACGTACTGCACCTCAGAGTTCTGCACACATTCAGCTCAATGACGTCCCTCAAACTCTTGATCCAGCAAAGTGTCGAGGGAGAGTTTCGTCAGCATGACAGCATGGTGATGCTGATGGTGTAGTGATCTGCGCAGGGCTTCGCCTAAGCACCACGACAATACGACTGGAGGTGTAAACTATGGAGAGGGGCACCGCACACGGCTAACAATGTTTTGTTGTGTGTTCTAGCGGTGCCCCCCTCATATATATAGGTTGGAGGGGAGGAGAGGCAGCCAAGGGGCGCCCCAAGTAGGAGGAATCCTGCTTCGGCGCCTCCTAATCCGGCCTCCCCCTTTTCCTATTCCTATTCGGAGGGGGAAGGAAAGAGGGGAGAGGGGAAAGGAAGGGGGAATCCTATTCCCTCTATTTCCTTTCCTCCTCCCCTTTTCCTTTCTCCACATAGTCCGACTCATATGGGGCGCACCAGCCCACTAGGGGTTGGTCTGTCCCGCCCTTGGCCCAATAAGGCCCATATCTTTGCGGGGGGGGGGGGGGGGGTGCCCGGAACCCCTTCCACTGACCCGATACGTACCCCATACCCCAAGAACACTTCTGGTGTCCGAATACTATCGTCCTATATATGAATATTTACCTCTTGAACATTTCGAGACTCCTTGTCATGTCCGTGATATCATCCGGGACTCCGAATAACATTCGGTCACCAAATCACATAAATCATATAATACAAAATCATCATCGAACGTTAAGCGTGCAGACCCTACGAGTTTGAGAACTATGTAGACATGACTGAGACACCTCTCTGGTCAATAACCAATAGCGGAACCTGGATGCTCATATTGGCTCCTACATATTCTACGAAGATCTTTATTGGTCGAACCGTTATGAGAACATACGTAATTCCTTTTGTCCATCGGTATGTTACTTGTCCGAGATTCGACCGTCGGTATCTTCATACCTAGTTCAATCTCGTTACGGGCAAGTCTCTTTACTCGTTCTGCAATGCACCATCCCGCAACTAACTCATTAGTCACATTACTTGCAAGGCTTATTATGATGTGCATTACCGAGAGGGCCCAGAGATACCTCTCCGATACTCGGAGTGACAAATCCTAATCTCGATCTATGCCAACCCAACAAACACCTTCGGAGATACATGTAGAGCATCTTTATAATCACCCAGTTACTTTTGACGTTTGATAGCACACAAGGTATTCCTTCGGTATCCGGGAGTTGCATAATCTCATAGTCGAAGGAATATGTATTTGACATGAAGAAAGCAATATCAATAAAACTGAACGATCAACATGCTAAGCTAACGGATGGGTCTTGTCCATCACATCATTCTCCTAATGAGTGATCCTGTGCATGAAATGACAACACATGTCTATGTTTAGGAAACTTAACCATCTTTGATTAACGAGCTAGTCTAGTAGAGGCTTACTAGGGACACTGTTTTGTCTATGTATCCACACATGTATCAAGTTTCCGGTTAATACAATTCTAGCATGAATAATAAACATTTATCATGATATAAGGAAATATAAATAACAACTTTATTATTGCCTCTAGGGCATATTTCCTTCAAGAGTTTCACCGATACTAGATCATTGGTGTACATCACATTCAACTTGGTGCAACCATGGGACTGAACGGCGAACTCAAAGGTGAACTCCTTGCTGAAGTCCATATCCAGCAGACTCACCCCTTGGATCGCCATCAGAGTCTCTTCAAGTGAACGAGTGGGTAGGCGGCGACAACCGTTCGTTTTTCAGCTCTTGGGGAACTGGATTCAACAGTAAACTGAGTGTGTACATGCGATAACAGTTACTTCCCCTCCCTCGCCCGTTGTATGCCTGACAGAACATGCACCCTCGATGCATTCAAACGCCTCCATTAAGAAACCTATTCCGGCCACACGTCGGTTCACGAGCGAGCCTGTATTGGTTCTATAATAACAAGTGTTAGTGGTCACTTTACTTAAATTTAATTAGCTTTAATAGAAATTTATTGTTAAAACAAGCAATGCATTGGCTCGTTCTATCAGTGCCATAGGATCAACATGCACAACAATTAAAACTATTATTCTCAGGACGCACACGATCAACACATTTGTCGCACTTTCACACAGATAATACTACCAAGTTTGAACTGTTTGTTATGGTTGCTGTCCTCTACATCATCATGTCGTGTTTCCCAGCTTGCAAGATTCAGAACCAACAAATAAGATTCAAATATAAGTACAACAAATATGCCTACACATCTCATTGATTCCCAGCTTGCAAGATTTAAAACTAACAAATATAAGATTCAAATAATAAGTACAACAAAGATGCCTACACATTTCATTGATTCCCAACTTGCAAGATTCAGAACCAACCCATTAGAGCCTTTTGATAAAGTGAATATCGGGATTAAATCCATCTTGGCTAGCCATGTCATACAACCCAAGAACTTGGCGAATGCTCTTGACCATCACAACATCTGTAGTTGAGTATTCCTATTTGCACATCACAAATAATAAAGAGCATGATTACTATAACAGTGGCACTAGTGGAAGTCAACCTGCAGCTCCACTCGATGATTCAATTCATGCCACTTTTTCTGTAGTTCACCTTAAATGAAGCAAAGATTGCATCATTCAGCTAGCAAGAAGTACTTGCTCTCGTGAGCTGGTAGGTTCTTCTTTAGTAGTTGCACAAAATTGAGCAAGATTAAGGTTGGATGTCCTACTCATGTAAGGTGCAACTATAATTTGCTTATCCTTTTGGGCAGTTCCACTAAAATAAAGTGCCATTGTGGTGAAAGTGACGGCTCATCTTACAAAGGCTAATAAAATGTTGCACGAGATTACCAGCAGAATTTGACAGAGATTTTGGATACTCCAGTCACCATTTTGTGCAGTTCCACCAAAATTGAGAGATGTTGCCCACGTGACATTTTAGTTGAACTGCACAAGACTCTCATTAAAAAAAGTGTTTTGTGTAGTTCACCAAAAGGTCACAATAACAACAAGGTGAAATGAATATCCCTTTCTGCACAAAAAGATAGAAGGTAAACAGTTGCTGGTCAATAAGAAGATACGAAACATACACGGAATGAAAAGAAGCATCTTAATTATGTTCATGGCAATCACGCAAGGATAGTAGAAGTTTTAAAACGTCACAATGCTTCATGTTACCGGAAGCATTACGATCAACAATGACATTCGGCAAATATGGGATTACTTTAATGGTGGCATTGCTTGTTTACCAGATACAGTAAATCAACAACAACTAAAGAGTTGGTTTAAGGGCATGGGACCGTGGGGACACCAGGACACTCAACAGCATAAAGAAGCAACTTACTCATCATACTGGGGAAAACAGTAGGAGTTCCATTTGTAACACAGTTTAATTGCATCATATCACTGGAGGCATTAGATTAACAATAAACACTGGTTAGACATGTCCTTAAGGTAATAGTGTGTTCGCTTCATTTTACATGCGCTCTTACATTAACAACAACAAAAAGTTGGTATAAGGACATGCGGCAGTGGACGCATCAGCACAATGTACCTACAAGGAGGCATAAAGTGGTGATGCCGAGTTTGTTCATGATCTGTGAGGGTAGCAAATCTAATCTTGAAGACCCTTTACTATGTGAGGGCAACAAATCTAATCCTGGGGACCTTTTACTATGTGAGGGCAGCAAATCTAATCCTGGACATACTCTGTTGACTTGTCCACCAGCCGCCACTTTCTATCTTTTTTTCAACCAATAATAGATCTGTTCCTTATCCAGTTTGTACTGCGTTTTCCCATTATTTCACTTTTCAACGAAGAGACCGGTGGGTACCCAGTCTCTACTACTTTCCCCATGTTATTTCCTCTTTGAATCAAGTCCTAGATTCATGCTACGACTTTCCCCATTTCTTCGTTGTTTGAACCAAGTCCTAGATTCGAATGCATGAAGTAGCTTTACCTCTAATAATACTAAAAATTTAGGTGGCTTTGGAAGAGCTGATGGAAGTAGAAAAAGATGCACATGTAGACACGTGGGGAGCTGGGGCAGTAGAGCAAGGCCGCTTTTGAAGAACTTATACCTAAGGGTCGTCGGGATGTCGGCGGCGGCAGGTCGGATCTACGCATAATATGGCAGGGAGGAAGAAGGGTCGGATGACCTCCCGAGCCAGCGCTGTGTCGGAGACAACGACAAGGGCAGAGGATCGGGACCTGCCAGCAGCTGTGGGTTTCCTCCCTCGCTAGTGATGACCGCGTGAACGATGCACCTAGTCCTCTACACACACCGGCCGAAGGGATCCGGCCGGATCTGTGACCAGCGGTGAGCAGAGAGAAAATGTCGCTACCGCTGTCTTGTTTAGATCTGGAGAGGATGAGAGAATGAAGAGAGCAACCCTAGTAAAGCAAGCGCTCAGGCCCCTGCCTACATATATAGTGGAGTGATTATCTTTTCTCCCCACAACAAGCGTTTCAATTTGTCTACGTGGCATTAAAGAAAAGAAACTATCTATTTAACGTGACTAATTGTACGACTCCTACTTACTAGTAGTAGTATTGTTCACTTTTGCTCCCCAGCCCTCCATTCATTGAACAACCCACGGGTGAATAAACATACAATACTAGTATTTATATAGAACGAACAAGCTCTCGCGTAGTTAAAAGTTGAGGGCGGGGCTTTTCCGGGTAGTACGCGCGGCAGTTTCTGCATAGGCGGTTTGATAGAGAGGCGAGGAGGGTGAGGGAGTAGCGGATTCAACTTACTTACTGCTGGAAAGGTTGGGCTATGCGATTAGACGGCATGTTGCTGCTGGAAAGACTTGTGATATGACTACTCACTATAGTCATGAATTACTGGCGCTATGACCGGGGTGATGCCCCCCTTCTGTTCCCCACTCTAATCTGGTGCATGACACATCGACCCGGATGCTGGCTCTCCCACATGTTAGCGAAGTACGTAAGAAGGAGCAAAGAATCATGCGGTATATATAGTGTATATACTAGTACTACTACTCACGTCGGAGGAGCGCGAACCACGGCAGCCTAGTGAACCAACACGCGATAGGCCATACTCCTCTTTGTTTGGATCCCTAAGTGAACCACCAGTGCGAACCACGACATCCCAGTGAACCAGCAGTAGAAAACAATGTGGTGATATGGCCATAAAAACGACGCTACAATCCAGTCTGTAGCATGTACATTACTACTCCTCTTTGTTTGGATCCCTGAGTTAGAGCTAGTTTGGGTTGAAATAGTCTCAAAGCATCCAAATGGGAGGGGTTAGTTTGAGCTAGTTTGCTCTAACCCAGCTAAAAGAACTAGCCCGGTAAAGAGGTTCTAATTGGGTTAGTTCTCCTCGGGCCCACTAAAAGAGAACTAAAAATATCTCCCCTGCCCGCACCAGATCGCCCCCTCTAACCCCCCCCCCTCGCACGACTCCTCTGTGTTCCCCATCACGTTGCCCGCCCAAGCACCGCTCCACCGCTCGCCCTCTCCCTCCTCCGGCCGCCCTCTCCCTCTGGCCTCTGACGCCCTCCTTCAGCCGCCCTATCCCTCCGGTCTCCGAAGCTCGCCCCGCTCCCCCTTCACTGGTCGTTTTTTTCACTCTGTCGTGTGCGACGGTGGCGCATCTACCAGGGAGGCCACGAGAGGGGTGAGTTTGTTCGTTCCTTCTCTGTCTCACAACCATATCATTGATCTTGCTCCCTCTAGCGCTAATTTTGATTTGGAAAAGTAGATCCTGATTAAACTTGGTATAGATTTGTGGTGAACGCATGTAATTGTTTGATGCTGCTTGAGGACGTAATAAATCTTTCTAGAGGCCCAAAGATTCAGTTCACATTTCTAGGTATTTTAGTTTCAGGCTTGCATTATTTCTAGAGGCCCAAAGATTCAGTTCACCTTTCTAGGTATTTCTGTTTCAGGCTTGCATTATTTGTAGAGGCCCAAAGATTCAGTTCACCTTTCTAGGTATTTTAGTTCCAAGCTTGCATTATTTCTAGAGGCCCAAAGATTTGGTTCACAGTCGTCGGCAAGCGGCACTGCTACCCATGCCGGACTCAACCTCAGCTCGCAAGCACCAGCGTCGGAGGGGTTCCCGGGACTTGGGCTCTACAGAGCCTTCCTACAGAGCGACGATGACGAGCTCCTCCCTGGGCGTGTGAGGGGCTCCGGGCTCCCTCCCTATCGTGAATGACTTTGGTGATGAGTTAGCTCATGCTTTGTTTCATGTAGTGAGGGGCTCCGGCCACACCAAATCCGATAGGAAATAGGGTCCAAAGTAGTCAAATGATTGAGAAAGAGCATTTATTGTCAATCTAACCCTGCCATCCAAACACCTCTTTGGTTAGAGTTAGTTCAGGGTTAGTTCAGGGTTAGAATCTAACTCTAACCTCTAACTGAGTTAGAGTTTCCTCGTCTCGGTTCATCGCCATCATAATTTCCCCATTCCTGTGTTTTCAGTATCATGTGAATCAAAGAGGCCCTTAAACTGGTTTAGGTCCGGTCGTTTTTTATAAATGTGTTATGTCCAAAATTTAATGAACGTGCTCCGGTTTCTACAGAGATAATCCAGTTTCATCTAGTAATTTATTTATTCTTCGGCGGGGGTTTGCATGTAATTCATGAGGTCTGAAATGTAAAGTGCCCCAACATGGTTGCATATGCTCTCAGTCATGCATGCACTACGACCCAGATGCTCATGTCCGACATGTCGGCGAAAGGGGGCACGTGGAAATAGCCTAGGAGTACATATAGGAGGATAAATGCGTGAACAAATCTGTACTATGAAGCGTAGCTGCGGTTCAAAAGGAGACCTAAAGATGATGGGTATAGGTCGCACGCACCCAACTAGTGGTACTAGACGTACGACTACTTTTTCCCTAAAAAAAGAGGTACGAGTGCTCAGTACCTATTCTATCAACACGAGTCCCATCTGACAACAGCATCTATACCATAGCTAGCTCTTCTCCCTCGTTTCTCTCTTCTAATTCTAAACTCGGCCGACACGTGGTGGGTGGGGCGGGGATTTGCCGATAGTCGGTTTGCTCAACTGCGGCCCCACCTCATAGTGAAAACGTTACGACTGGAATAAAAATGCCATATACTATTAATAAAACATTATGGCCACGAGGCGATGCGGTGCTGGTTACAGGAGGCAAGAAGAAAGATGCATCCATCAACGATGTCCACCTCCTCGACTCAGGGCACCGGCCCACCGAACGGTGGCTAAGTAGAAACGGCTTTCGTGGCCAGGTCGACGTGCTTCTGAACAATGGCGTCCAAATATTCTAGCCACTTGAAGAAGGCCAACGTCTTTCTGTCCTCACTGGCCTTGTAGTGGCCTATGTAGACGATTTCCTCGTAGACGTGGATGTGCAGGTCGGCGGTTTCTTGCATGGCGATGCGCTGCATGGCGAGCGCGACCTCAAGGTGCACATACTTTGTCGCAACCTCCGGCACCTGCAGGCCCACCAGGGCTTGAAAGAGTTTGTCACCATGGAGGCCAATGAGGGTGGCAGGCAATGAGGAGCCTGGGCACGCGGGCTGGAGTATTACGGCAAGGTCGTCCGCGCGCTTCTTGGCGGCGGTGAACTTGCGGATGGAGTGGACCATTATGTCATCCATGCAAGAGGCGAAGCCGGCGTCGGTGAGGGCTACGACGCTGGCGGTCGTCAGCACCATCTGGAAATGCTACATGGTGCAGGGCCGTAGGCCGACATCTTGGATGATCTGGCACAGCCGACTGCCGCTCGCGTCCATTGCCTCCATAGGTGCTTGTGGCTTCTGGTCACTTGGTCTTGGATTGGAGTGAGCAGTGTTGCGCAGAGACTAGGAGTAGATGGATTGGAGTGGTGGGCGCCTTTATATGAGAATCCAAACTCCGTTGCACACATTGTGTTGGCTCTATTCTGCTTCTCCAATTAATTCCCTCTGCATGCTAATTGAGGATGCATCATTGACCGTTCAACGTCTCGGGAACCGCTACCCTCACCCTCCTTGGCATTCAAGCCGTGTCAATGTAAATGCGGGTCAAGAAGGAACTAGTTACTACATTGTGCACCGCGACCGTGTGGGGGTGCGACGCGAACGGCACAGGCATGTTGTACTTGTTCCACTTTCTCGTTTTGAACTCGTAACTTGTAGTAACACTCAGTTTTGAATATACTTTATAAGTTTGGTTGTCGCGCCAATATATACAGCACTCCCTCCATGTAGGCTGGGTCGCTGAAGTCAAAATTAGACACAAAACACGATGGTGACGGACCAGTCTACCTCCGTCCTGGTTTATTGCTCCCTATCATAAGCTGTGCCAAAATTTGACCATAAATTTGACTTACAAAAGGTTCATGCATGTCACCAAAATTATATCACTGAAAACTATGTTCAAATACAAATCAAATGATATAATTTTTGTTGACATGCACTAACATTTTGTCAGTTAAATCTTTGGTCAAAATTTAGCACAAATTACAAAAGGGACTAATAAACCAGGACCTAGGTAGTACACGAGGTCGAAGACAGTGATACTACATATAATTAACGCCAAATAAGAGCAAGGGATCACACATGTAATTTACGTCTGGAATAAAAATGCCATACACTAATAAAACATTAAGGCCACAAGGCGATGCAGTGCTGGTTATAGGAGGCAAGAAGAAAGATGCATCCATCAACGACGTCCACCTCCTCGACTCAGGGCGCCGGCCCACGGAACGACGGCCAAGTAGCATTGGCTTTCATGGCCAGTTCGATGTGCTTCTGAACAATGACGTCCAAAGATTCCAGCCGCTGGGAGAAGGCCAACATCTTTCTGTTCTCGCTGGCCTTGTAGTGGCCTATGTAGACGATTTCCTCGTAGATGTGGATGTGCAGATCGACGGTTTCTTGCATGGCGAGGCGCTGCACGACGAGCGCGGCCTCGTGGTGCACATTCTTCGTCGCGACCTCCGGCAGCTGCAAGGCCACTAGTGCTTCAAAGAGTTCATCACCTTGGAGGCCGATGAGGGTGGCAGGCAACGAGGATCCTGGGTGCGCGGGCTGGAGCAGTACGGCAAGGTCGCCCACACGCTTCTTGATGGCGATGAACCTGCGGATGGAGTCGACCATCATCTGGCGCATGCGAGAGGCGAAGCTGGCGTCAATGAGGGCTATGACACCGGCGATCGCCAGCACCGTCTGGAAACATGCGCGGTGCAGGGCCGCAGGTCGGCGTCTTCGACGACCTGGCACAGCCGACTGCCGCACGCGTCCATTGACGCCATGGGTGCTTGTGGCTTCTGGTCACTTGGTCTTGGTCTTGGATTGGAGTGGGCAATGTTGCGTAGAGACTAGGACTAGATGGATTGGAGTGGTGGGGCGCCTTTATATGAGAGCCCAAACTATGTTGTATTCACATCGTGCCGGCTCCATTCCGCTTCTCCAAGTACTTACTCCTACCTCTGCATGCTAATTAGATGCGGAGGCATCATTGACCATTCAACATTTCGGGAACCGCTACCCTCTGCGTTGTTGGCATTCAAGCCGTATCAAAGTAAATGCGTGTCAAAAATAGACTAGTCAGTAGTAGTATACTCAATATTGTGCACCGCGACCAAGGCGGAGAGGAAAACGAGAGAACTACGTATTTATTTACAGTGTAGATTCACTCATTTTGCTCCATATGTACTCATTTAAGGTGTAGTCACTTTTTGAAATCTCTAGAAAGGCAAATACTCCTTTCCGGTTTACAGGGCTATACTAGCAAGTACTACAATAGTGGGCTTATACCCTGCTTACATAGAAATTTTGTCTCATGCAAGAGCCTGGCTATATGCATGCTCCAAGGCTCCGCACCATGCCCCACCCCTACACAAAGACTGCCACACGAGCGTTCGCAACTGCCACGTTTGGGTTGCGCTTGGTTCTTCGCCTCTTTGAGAAGACGAACAATCATGTTACTACTTCTACAATATCGAATCAACTGCTGCATGTTCGTCCACCGCGTGCGGGAGGGATAGCTTGTTTTAGTTAGCAAAAGCTTGTCCTCGTCTATGAGCCACCGTGCGCATGGGCGAGGGAGAAGGCGTGTAGTAGTAAAATCAAGCTTCTCCTTGTTGTACGAGTTGACACGACACATCATAGCACTGGCCCCACATGCTTGCCTCTAAACTTGGCTAAAAGACCCGTGGTGTACAATATATTTGCTACAACCTCTAACATTTACCCCACCACAAATTAAAATTTATATTCCTGTTTTGACTAGATGAGCATGCATACTACAATCACTAGGATGACAGGTAGGACCAGAAGATTATTTTAATCAAAAAAATGCTTTGAGACGTCCTCATAGCATGGAGCCGACCCCAACGATTTTAAGCTTAGAGGCATGATACACGCTATCCTAGACTACTCTACACATGAAACTGCCACACGAGCGTCCGAGTTGCGCTTGGCTCTTCGCCTCTCCGGGAAGTCGAACAATGATGGTACAAGTGCAATGGAGTACTATGGTATGCTTTTGGCCATCTGACACCGAATGAACTGCTGCATGTCCACCACGTGCGAGAGGGAGAGCGTGTAGCGAAAGCTTCTCCTAGTCCCGCGAGCCACCACGCTCATGGGCGAGGGAGAGGGTGTTGTAATCAAACTTCTCGTTGTTGTACGAGTTGACGCGACACATCAAAGCAGTGCACTTGATATATTTCAATAATTTGCGTTTACCGATGCATTAATTACAACGCATGCATGCATGCTGTGACTTTCCTTTTGATACTTGCATGTGTTGATTTAATGCACCTTGAAGTAGTATAAATATGTGAAGGTAAAGCTTTGTAATACCCTGGCCCTAAAGTGAGAGATGGTTGTGCACGAGGAGGGCGAGATCATGCCGACGGAATAGGACCCGACGATGGAGCTCTCTATGGTCTCTATGAACCTCACCTTGCTCCATTGCCCCTTGTGCCTCCGCCCCTTGAAGCCTCCAGTGTATGAGGTTCGAATACACCTCGCCCGTTCAGCTGATCGAGCAAGGTGCAGGTTTCTTGATTGATGTGATGTTCGATTGATTTGTGCAGTGCAAGGGAGGGCACCTGGCCTGCATGGACTGTCGCAGCGAGCGCCCCAGGAACCAGCGGAAGTGCCAAAAGTGTGAGCGCAGCGGTGGCTTCGACGTGCGGAACACGGCCGTGGATGCCGTCCTCTCCTCGGTGAGGGTGGAGTGTCCGCACGAAGGCTGTGGGCTCTACGTCACTTACCACAAGCTCGCCGATCACCATAGCGTGTGTCCGCTCGCGCCCTGCAAATGCCCCGTGCCCGTTTGTGGCTACGAAGGCCTGCCGCTGGCGCTCTCCCACCACATCAGCACCGTGCATCCCATGCCTGTGCATAGGATGCAGTACGGCAAGGTGCTCCAGCTGCGAGTGCCACTGTCGGAGTCACGACTGTTGATGTTCGTGGAGGAGGACGGCCACACGTTTTTCTTGGTCGGCAGTGTGCTCGACATCGGCATGCCTATCGCCGTGTCGGTCGTCTGCATCAGAGCGGGGGCATCCCCACTGCCGCACTACATGGCCAAGATGTGGGCAAACAGCCTACCGGGGGAGCCCAAAGGCAGGACCGACGCAGTCAAGGTGGAAGTGGAGGTGACAAGCAGCAAGGATCCCGGTGACATCGCCGTGCAGGAGCTGACCTTCTTCACAATTCCGTCCAAGTGTTGCATACTTGTGCGAGTTGACGCGACACATCAAAGTAGTAGTACTACTAGTAGTACTCCCTCCGATCCTAATTTCTCTGTGCATAAGTCGAGGCGCAAATACCAAGGAGGGCCTGGTTGTGTCTATACTTGCACAACTCACCCGACTGCGCACCAGGCAGGCGAAGCTCGTGTCATGTTTGGTGCCGTGTCTGGCCCGCACACTAACCAAAACCTCGCGCCTCCAGCTTAGCCTTCATGTTTTAAACTTCTCAATCTCAAGGCCAAGGAGCAACAGGAAACCTATGATAGAGCCAATCGGATGGTTGAGAACACTATAATTTGTAGCTACAAGTGTGTGCATGCACCTCTTCTCTTCCTGTATAACGTACTAAACTCAGAGTACAAGTGTATGTGGGTGGCATCGACCTATGGATCTAGAGATGGTGCGTGCGAGAAGTCTCGAGAGATAGGTGTGTGTGTGTGGGAAAGAGGGAGAGAGATGATATGTATCGATGTAATGTGTGTGAAAAAAATACTAGTCTATAGCTCGCCACGAGGCTATTCCTGTCGAACGCCCCAATAACCGTAAGATATGTATTCGACGGTGCCAGTTATTGCACGTACACAACAGTAGAAAAAGAAGTACCATGTCATATGCTACACCATGGCCGAGAACACGTGCCCATGTTACGCCATCCGGGAATAGTGCCGCACTTCAAAACTAGAACCGTCAATAAATTTTGAGCTTGCGTCTCGTCACATTCCAAATTACTACCATGCTATATTTAATTGCAAACCTGTTCACACCGATCACAACCTAAATGGTTTCCCACTTAGGAGCGTATTAGTACTCGGTTATAAATACTACTATGCCAAGATGACTGCACATTCCTCCTGAACTCCTCATCCACAAAAACAAACAAGTCATTCAACATCCTTCCCTTGCGTCTGCCATGCCAGTGTGAGTTCTGGGCCGAGAGATTAACACCAGGGAGAGGCGAGCATGGAAGCGGAAGCACGAGAGATGTCCAGCCTCGCCGCGAAAGTAGCCGACATGTCCCGCCGCACGGAAGTAGCATCAAAGAGGTCCCGCCGCACCGTCGATGCAGTAGACTGGTCCGGCCGCGCTGCGGAAGCAACAGAGATGTCCTGCCGCGCCGCGAATGTAGCAGAGATGTCCCGCCATGCCGCGGCGGCCTGGGAGAATGTCTCGCGGGCAGGCGACGACTCTTATAGGCGCATGCATGCGATCGTCCATAGCCAGATGGATCAGATCTCCCACTAGGCGAGGTTGCAGGACGACATGAAAGCCTCGTTTGAACAAGCTACCGGCGTCATCCAGCAACTAAGGGAGGGCAATGAGAATCTTCGGGCCAAGCGCGACCTGGTAAGGGCAATGATCGTCGGAAGTGCAGAGCAGTAGGAGGAGGCCAGTGCCTTGTTGAAGAGGACCGGCATCATCATCAAGAAACTTATGGACGAGAATGATATGCTCTGCATCGAGCGCCAAAGGCTGGTGGAGGAATCTGTGGATGCTCTCAACCATCGTCTTGAGGACAAGAAAGAGCTCATTGCCGCTCGCCGTGGAGACTAGTTCCCATGGCCTACAGCAGCGCATCAAGAAAGTAGAGATCATCGAGCTAGATCATTGTCTTCCTTCTTTTGCCCTTGTGTATTTCGGGCATAGCCGCATGTGGCCTTTTAATTATCTTCTTAATTATGTAAGACAATTATTATCCACTGTCACCGTCCTTATATATTCATCGGTCTTGCTATAAGTCGCAGTAGACGCTATATAGGTCCATCGGATCTTACATCAACATTTGTGCAAAATTTTCTTTTTTTCTCTCTTAAATCACAGTCGAGTGAGACATAGCCACACCATTAAACAGGGGCTCGGGCGCCATTAATGGATACCTTGGGAGAGAGGTGGGCGGCAGATGGAGGTCAAAGAGCTCTCCTCTCGATAAGCACGCACAGGGTTCTGATCGCACGCCTCCCGTACTCAAATAGCTACCCTGCACGTCGCCTCCTAGCTAATAAAAATAGGGGCGTGTGGCGGCATGTAAATGGTAAGTAGAACACCCACGATTTCAATAATACTTGTGTTTCCGATTGTAACGTGACAACACTTGTTCCAAAATGACTTTGTTGATTGTTAATCTGTGCGCCTTCGCAAATCGGACAGCAAAATTACCACAACATATTGGTGCCATGTCATGACACCAAGCCAAGTTTCATGATTTTCATGCGTGTTTTGGATTTACAGGAATTAAAAAACCAAGTTTCCCAATGTTTCCGGCCGAGCCACGACGCCCAGATGTTTGAATTTCATTCCCAATTCTTGCATGGGACCTAGAAATTTACCCGAGGACACACATGTGATTTCTCAACCAACTTTGGTGCACTGGAGCATGTGCTTGTAGTTCAAATTTGAATTATGCACATGAAATGACCAAAAACTCAATTGATGTATAAAAAGGCCAAACAAACCCGGAATAATTCCAAAATTTAACAAGGCACTCATATAGTTCTATGTTGCCTCTATAAAGAAAATCAAGGGGGGGGGGGGCAGCGTATATCGTTTCGTATGCAAATATGACACGTTCCCTCTCAGAACCACGAGCATTGTTGAGAGAAGCTACGGTTTGCAAAAAGCTTATACCCAAATTTGTTCCAATTCGGCCATTTTTTTACCACAGCATGTTAGTACCATGACATGACACCATGCCAAGTTTCATGATTTTTAGGCGTGTTTTGATTTACAAGAATTTTAAAACCAAGTCTCTTAATGTTCTTGGCCGAGCCACGACGCCCAGATGTTTGAATTACATTCCCATTCCTTGCATGGGACCTAGAAATTCACCCGAGGACACACATGTTATTTTTCAACCAACTTTGGTGCACTTGAGCATGTGCTTGTAGTTCAAAATTGAATTATGCACATAAAATGACCATAAACCCAATTAATGTATAAAAAAGGGCAAACGAACCTGGACTAATCCCAAAATTTAACACGACACTCATATAGTTCTATGTTGCCTCTGTAAAGAAGATCGGGGGGGGGGGGCAGCGTATATCGCTTCACACACGAAGGTGACACGTTCCCTCTCAGAACCACGAGCCTTCTTGAGAGAAGCTCTAGTTTGCAAGAAGCTTATACCAAAACTTGTTCCAATTTGGCGAAGTTTTTTACCACAACATGTTAGTGCCATGACATGACACCATGCCAAGTTTCATGATTTCTAAGCGAGTTTTGGATTTACAGGAATTGAAAAACCAAGTTTCTCAATGTTCTCGGCCGAGTCATGACGCCCAGATGTTTGAATTTCATTCCCATTCCTTGCATGGGACCTAGAAATTCACCCATGGACACACATGTGATTTTTCAACCAACTTTTGTGCACCGGAGCATGTGCTTGCAGTTCAAATTTGAATTATGCACATTAAATGTCCAGAAAATCAATTAATATATAAAAAAGGCCAAATGAACCCAGAATAATTCCAAATTTTAACAAAATGTAAACTTAATTAATATCTTCTCTATGTGGGGCATTTAATAAATGTCTATTATATATGTTTTCTACCTATTCAAATTTAGTAGATATGACAGCTTGATGCTCTCACATAATCTATTAGTGGCACTATAGGGGATGTTGATTCCTATCAACTACCATATCCTAAAGGTTAAAACAGGTAACATAATCATCTTCTCTATTTTGCATAGTGCATTACCAACCCCTGTACGATGATGCACGATAAACTGTTGATACGAGGTTTATGTAAACCAGAGGCTTAAAGTTGATTTTCATATTGTTTGAAATTGTGTCAATAAAGATTTTTTGAGAATATTGTTTGCTGATGTTGTCAGATGTGTGTATGAAAGATGTTTTTCCCCTCCCGTTGCAACGCACGGGCATGTTTTGCTAGTTTATTAAAAAGGCCTAATGAACCCAGAATAATTCCAAAACTTAACAGGGCACTCATATAGTTCTATGTTGCCTTTGTAGAGAAAATCAGGGGGAGGCAGCGTATATCATTTCGCACACAAAGGTGACACGTTCCCTCTCGGAACCACGAGGCTTGTTGAGAGAATCTCCGATTCTGCAAGAAGCTTATACCAAAACTTGTCCCAATTTAGCCAAAAGTTATACATATGAAAACCGGGTTTAGATTATCTTGAACATCTCGCTACCTAGACCAATGTATTGTGATTTGAATTCAACATAAAATGGATACAAATATTTGAATTGGAGATCGTATGGTACATGTAGTTCATACTGAAATATGATTACTTCTATATGCATGTTTTTTGTTATCAAGATAATATTTAAATGATGGTATAACTTGACAACGATTGTATTCAAATAAGGAAAATTGATTCAAATTTAGCCCATATGGTAGACAACAATATATATGTTCATAGGGTGGAGTAAAATGTTCATATGATGGAAGATCAAAATGTAGGACTACATCCATTATAAACCGCAAGGTCAGCTAATGATAAATTCGAATTCAACATAACATGGATTCAAAAATTGAAATTCGAGATCCTGGCATTTGTAATCATATAAAAATGTACATGACTATTTCTTGTGGTGGGTTTTGATTTGTTTGTTGTTGTTGTTGAGGGAAGTGCGAATTGATTTGGTACTGTACAGGGTAATCTTGTTCTCCTGATGTTTTTTACATTTTTCTTGTAGTTTTTTCAATGGCATTTATAGCAATATAGTAAAAGGGGACATGACTCTCTTGTGTCTTGTATGAATTATTATTTTTGTACATGTTAAGTTTGTTCTGCCGAACATGGAATCCGCGCCTTGTTATCTCGAAATTTTCAAGCTCGAGTATCTTTTGTCTCATCTGCTGTGAAACTCCTACCTCTTCAACCCTCGCCGCGCCTTGTTATCTCAAAATTTCGACGCGCGCAGAAACTCCCTCCTCAACCGAAATCGGTCCCGCAGCCCAGACACGCGAAATCGCCCTTCTACCCCTCAGCCGGAAATGTCGGCTCGACGTCGCCTGATCAAAACCGGTGGGGGTACGCTGGTAACTTACCCTAGATTTCAGACAAGCGCGTCCCTAAGCCATGGCTCCCCCTACCTTCCCCTCCTCCCCCATTTGTACACCAAGGACGCCAAAACCCACGAAACCCCACGCTCCTCCGTCAGCCTCCCGACCGCCGCCCAGCCAGAGACTCTTCCCTGATGACGTCGTCCACTGCAACAACTCGTCGTCCCTCATCCACTGCACCAGATGAGGATCCGTCATCGATCTTGACATCCCGCCGGATCAGCCGCCCCGTCCTCCACCTCCAGGGAGCTGCCATGATGTTCGCCTCGTCTATTGTGCCACCTCCATCCCCACAGCGCCTTCTTGACCTACCCCACCGGAACCGCAACACCCTCACCAATTCCTTCGATGAAGCCGAGGCCTACTCGGCGGCACCAAGGAGGTTCTGCACTCATCGCTGCATTTTATCATCTATTCAATCTCATGGGGTTGCCGGTGCCCGATACTGAGCAGCCATGGCGGGTCTCCATCGACGGCGCCGTTGCTGGCCACTTCATCCACGGTGTCTCTTCCCCATGTTGTTGCTTCCTCGGCGGCGACTTCCACACCAGCACTAGCTGTAGCTGCTTCGGCTCTCACTCGCGTTGCTGCTGCTCCAGCTCTCGCTTGCGCTGCGGCTCTATTCTTGCTGTCGGCCACGCTGCTGCACTGCTCTTGCTTTCGTCTGTGCTGCTGCTCTGCTCTGCCATTACTGTCGGTCGCGCTTCTGCTCCGCTCTTGCTCTCGTTCGTGCTGCTACTCTACTCTTGCTCTCACTCGGGCTGCTGCTGCTGCACGACCTCCAATAGCTACAGGAGTTGCTGCTTTAGCACTCGCTCGCGGTGCTGCTGCACTACTTGCTCTCTGCTAGTGCGATCCCCGCTCGAGCGGCTGCTGGTTTGGATCACTGCTTCTCTGCTACTAGTGCTCGAACGGCCTAAACATCTATTGCAATGCTCTACTACTAGTTCAATCAGTTTTGATAGTAAAATTCATTTTTGACTATAAAGTTCAGTTTCTTCAGTTAAGTTTAGAGTGAACAGTATTTACAACATCTTTCGGAGCGGCCGTGGCGCGGTTGATGCGTTTTACATCTAGCACTTTTTGGTGACGCATTTTACATCATCTATTGTAGATGATATTAGAGTCCCTTTTCAGATTAACGTAGTCTATCTTATCCTGCTTCAGCCTCGCCGCCGTACACCTCACCAGAGCTGCTCCATCGACGGAACCATCCATCATAGCAGAGCAGTACCCTCGGCGCCGTTTCCAGAGGCCTCAGGTCTTCTTCCCCGCCTCCAACAGTCACACCAGCATCACCATCCTCCACGTCCAACCCAATGATGTTGAGGTCGACAAGGCTATGCCGAAGAGGTTGTACACTCGTTGCATCACTTTGTTACTCTGCATTCATGTAGATCCCTCAGGGATATTTTCCTATGGTACTACTAATCGTGCATTTGGTTAGAAGGAGTGGAGCAAAGTAAAACTGGAGGATTTTTTTCCTTTGGTGTCGCTTTCAAAGAAAAAATGTAGGAATTTTAATATCCACTTGGACGTCCTTTTCAAATTAATATGCATGAAGAACAAGACTAATTGCATTACCGGCATAATAAGATTCTTATTTTTTTCATTTTCACATGGTTTGACTTTAATTTGACCATGTTTCTCCATTCATGTTTTCTTCCAATTCATGTGAACCAAACACCCAGGTTGACAGAAATCCTATGTTTCCAAATGTTCTATTTTGCACATACATTCCTATCATATCCTATGTTTTCCCCGTCCTTGCGTTTATAGAATCCTCCAATTCTAAGAGCGCTTACAGATTTACTTCATTTTCAGATAGGCGTCAAAGAAAACTCTATGTGTTATGTCCTTATCCTGTCGTGCCATCATCCACCCCACCTGAGGTGCACCATCGACGGAAGCGTTCACTGCAGCAGAGATTCCCCCTGTAGACTTTCTTTCACCGCCTCAGATCATCTTCCCCGTTGTCGGCAGCCATGCCAACTGGATTACCATCATCGACTGAGCAGATGAACCTGAGGACTACACAGTTCCGGAAGAGAGGTTGCACTCTTTCGTGTCTGCTTACATTATACATCGATTATTATTACCTACTACTTTATCATTCAAACTTGAGTTTTAAAATGCCCGTGGGGCACATATCGAGGCAGCAACGAATAGTATCTGTCTACTATCTGGTTCATCTGGGGTCTTCTATGTGGTTCATGTTGGGTGGGCAACAAACAATAGATGATCCATTGTCTATCTTTTTAAACTGAAGCTATAATCTACGTGCTATCATTAGTTTTGGATCTATCCACTCGTTTGCTACCATCAGTCTTGATTTATGCATGCATCCCTTAGGCCTTACATAATCTAACTATGTTTTTTATTATGCATGTCAGTTATTGTACACAATCGTACTGAACATGAAGAGAAAAAGAGAAGATCGCTGCATGGGAATATAATGTCATGCAGACGCAGCTCCATGGTGGGTGCAGTGCCCCCCTCCCGCCATTCCAGATTGTATTCTAGAGGAAGATAACTGTTCAGATGGAGATTCAGAGGGGGCCGACCACTCCTATTTACCACCTGAGGTGTTTGCTCTAACCTGGCATGCTGATGTTGGTCATATCATGCATATGGCGCCTCGCATTGCTTACATTATACATCTTATATGTCATCAGCTTAGTTTAGGTTTGCTTTGTGTGAATGCCACATGTTTGGTTTCTATATAATACTCCCACCATTCCTAAATATTGTCTTTTTAGAGATTTCAATAAGTGACTACATACGGAGCAAAATGAGTGAATCTACACTCTAAAATATGTCTATATACATCCGTATGTGGTAGTCCATTTGAAATCTCTAAAAATACAAATATTTAGGAATGGAGGGAGTATATGGGAGTTATGTAATGTCATCTTCTTTAGCCAGGCATCATATACATGAATCATGCAATGCCATCCTGTTTAGCCAGTCATCATATATGTGAATTGTATCGTGCCATATTTTTTTATAATGTATTCCATTTGTCAACAATGTTTATACATTCATCTACTCTTCCTGTGCATCAGCCATTTGAGTCGGTCATGGGAAAATCTGGAGTGAAAACAAGGTCTTCTGAGCAGTCAGTGCTACCTGTCGATGCAGATTTCTTGTTGGTTACAGATAGCTCCTCAGAGAAGGATTCGGAGACAGATGACCAGTCGTATTCCCCCTGAGGTGCATGCTCTAACTTGGCAGGGTAATATTGCTCATATTATGCATATGGTGTCTTGCATTGCCATGCCATCTGCTTAGATTAGACATGCTTTGTGTGAATGCCTCCTATTTGCTTTCTATATCAGATATGTGAATTATGCAATGCCATGTTTTTCAACCAGTCATCATATATGTGAATTACGCACCGCCATGTAGCCAGGCATCATATATGTGAATTATCTCATGCCATCTTTTTTTCATTACGTATTCCATTTGTCGAACATTTGTGTATATTGAACTACTCTTCATGTGTATCAGCCATTTGAGCCGGTTATGGAAAAATCAGGAGTGAAAACAAGGTCTTTAGAGCAGGCAATGGTACCTGTTAAAGCATATATCTCGATGGTTACAGGTAGCTCATTAGAGGAGGATTCAGATAAAGATGACCAGTCCTATATCCCACCCGAGGTGTATGCTCTAAGTTGTAATGTTTATATTTCTCATATCATGCATATGGTGTCTTGCATTGCTTAGTTTAGACATCATATGCACAATATTGAATTCCATCTGCTTAGTTTAGAGATCATACATGCGAGTGTCAGCTGCTTATTATATGAATCAATTATGTCAATTATATCATGCCATCCTGTATACTTAGACAACATGTATGTGAATTATTTCATCCCAACCTATTTTAGAAAGGCATAGTTTTGTCATGTCATCCTGTTTAGATACTCATCATATGTTGAATTATGCCATTATATCCTATTAAGTTATCCATCATATATCTGAAACTGTGTCATGCTATCCTATTTAGTTAGGCAGCAAATATGTGTGAAATTGTGTCATGATGTCCTGTTTGGTTAGACAACATATTTGTGAATTACCACATTTTTCTATCATACAATGTCTGTACGTTCAATTTCTTTTCTTGTTTATCAGCCATTTGAATTGGAGGGGGTGATGGTAGTATCTAAGGGAGCAAAAATCGTTCTTCACAAAAGACGGTGCTACCTATCGATGCAGATAGAACCATGGTTGTACTGGCCCACGAACTAGCCCCACCACACATAATCGAGACTCTTCCAGATCGCACACTTACACCGTTGGACAGAGAACTAGCTACAACCCATCTAACCCCAACCCCAGCGGATAGTAACCCACTTCTAGTTGACACAACACCATGTCCACCATAGAGTACCCCCATACGAGCAGTTTGTAAAGCAACTGCAGTGCCCAAAGCACGAAGACCACCACAACAAATCCAAACTCCATGTTTAAAGCAAAAGAGCAACTGTTCTCAGGTCAGATTACATAGCTATGGTCCATACTCCTTTGTTGTTGCATCACTGTATTTACTCATACCAACTACTTTTGAATTTGAAGGATCCAATTGAAACTCCAATGGCGCAACAGGTATGTTTTAAACCTATTTCTTTAACTGGATTGATGTTCTAACTTCTTGCTCTATGTTGATTTCAGTTTCAGTTGTATAAACAGTTATGTTCTCATGTGACACTCATTACAAGTGTTGTCAATGCTGTGTAGTTTCTCACACTTATATTCTGTCTATGCTCCTGTGTCTTAAAAATATATGAGTGAACTGTGTCTCTATCTTGATTTGGCAACATGAACTAGAATGATATGGACAATAGAGTGACCATAGTACATAGATATATGTTTGTTTCATGTTGTTATCCTATCCACCTTACTACTGAACCGGTTTACCAAAATGAGTTTCATATACTACATGCTAAACCTGTGATGTGTCTGCTTGTTTCTCTTGTAGTATGCGAACAAAATATTGGAGAAGAGCAGCCCACTATGCAATGGTAGAGAAAGTAATGCAGATAAGGTTCAACATATTGAGACAACCCTGTTGGTCTCCAAGGAAGGTGATAAAAACAATCTTGTAGACAGTGATAAAACCCCACAGTCCTGCGTTGATGTAGTGTTCGACTTACTGGCCAGTATCACTGGCACAAGCTCTTCGAACTCGCTGCCTGAATCACTTCGGCTTCTTCAGTCTCAGCTACAAGCTGAAAGGCATCAGTCAGCTGTGTTGCGGCAAGAAGCCGAAGGACTGAGGAAGTCCCTGCAGAATTCAGATGCATACTTTCTTGTGCAACAGTAAGCGTTGGAGGATTTAAGCGCCAAACAAGAGAAAGTTAATAAGCTTGCTAAGCATATTACCAGCATTATGGGTACCCAGGATATTGTTCCTTGAGCTCTTCTGAAGTGTTTTCAGTTCTGGACTTGTTTTGCTATGGTGTTTATTTGCACTAGTCGCCAACTTTGACAACCAGTGTATATGATATGCTGCTTTGTTCACTATATTTGCATTGGTATCGAACTTTGATGCCCAGGGATGTAATATGTGTAATAGTCGTGATAGCCTAGCGTAAGTTGCTTGCTTATTAATTTCCTTGTTGTCTTGTTTAGTTGTTTGCTTGTAGTCAGTGCAGTTCTTTTTACGCGGTTTGCTATGGCCGCAGTAACCTATTTTTTAAAACTAGGCCACAATAACCATGGGCTACATATTTACTATAGTGACCCTGGGCCTCCTACATGCTGTAGAAACAATGGGCCTTCTAAGGGTCGTACAAACAATGGGCCTTCTACGGGCCGTAGCATCAATGGGCCTTCTACAGGCCGTATCATCGATTGGCCAAACATGGGCTAATAATGGACCGCATTATGGGCCTTAAGCGGGCTAGAGTTGGAATCATCCGTCCATGGGCTGACCATAACGGGCCGTCGTTAATTGGTCGTATTTGATGATGCTATGAAAACAGCCCAATGGATTAACGGGCCACAAACGGGCCGACTGTAATCACGCGATGAATTTGGCCCACAAGCAGAAAAGGCCAGTAACAAGCCGTAAGTAACCGAATGCTGAAAATGAGCCCAAGAATAACTGGGCCCTGAGAAGGCCGAAAGATAACATGGGCTTGAAACGGCCCAATGGAATAATGGGACGCTAATGGGTAAAAAGTGATATATTGTTCATTACGGGCCAGTTTCACCACGGGCCGTTAATGGGCCAAGAGTTACAAAGTGCCTCATATGGGCCGAAAGACGTCATGGGCCATACATGGGCTGGAAGTTACAACGGGCTGGCATCATATTGGACGGCCCAGATGACGCTACCGGTCCTAATTCGGATAGGCTGTAACGGGCCCTAGGTTAGGGTGTTGTAAATGGGCTATGTGCGAACAGTCCGTTAACAGGCTTTCCGTGGGCCGGCCCGCTATCTTTTAACCAAGTCAAACGGGCCGACTTTTCACATGAATGGGCCTCTGTTGGGCCGTGCCACGTGTTGACATATCATTGGCGCCTTCTGTCCAATGAGTGGATGACATCTGTCCCACCGGTGAGCCGACACGTGTTTCCTCCAGCCAATGATGATTTTACACGTGGAAAATCCCCATTGGTCTGGGTTGTTAACGGGTTATCGAATCCAAACCGGGACCCGATAGCTTAACGGCGACCCGTTATGGTGGATGCCACATGTCGGTTACCCTTGACGAAAGCACTTCCATGACGCGCCATTTATCATCATGGAAGTGGACACTTCCGTGATGATAATTTTGGTATTGTCACGAAACACTTCTATGACAACGCATGTATGACTATCTTGATTCTTTCATAAAATCGTCATGGATGTACATGCATGACAGAAAACGTGACCTACTATGACAAACACGTATCATCACGGAAGTGTATTTTTTTGTAGTGCATGTATGCAATCATGTGAAGATAGACTATGAAAGCATGTGAATGCATAGGCATGTCAGAGAAAGCAATGAGCTACATGTATCTTGGCTATATGCATAGAGTAAATGATGTAGATAAATTAAGTGCACCTTCATGTTCATGAGTTCTTCTTGCAGACAATATGTACATCAGCAAGAGATCATCATGTACATGAGTGTGATGCATACACTTACCTTGTGGTCTTGAGCTGGCTTTGGAAGAGATAAACTTGAGAAAACAGGGTTAGATAACACAAGAACACCTACTAATCAGAGAAAGTTGAGAAAACCACAAGAGTACCAAGACTGGGATGACATGTAGTGAGTGAGTATTTAGTACTCTATTTTAATATAGACATGTCCCCAAGGATTAAATATATGCAATGAATTCCAAAGATTTTCTTCCCTTAGACATGAACTCTTTCTCCCCCCTGAATCTGATGTTGGTTAATGGGAGAAAATCAGAACAAAGGAAAATCAAGCAAGACAATCATAACATATACTAACATGTCTTTCCCCTCTTAAGGACATGTGACTTCTCTCCTCTATGGTTTATAGGCATTTGGAGAAGCTAAAGTATGCTTTCTCTCCTATGTGATAAGCTTTGATGTGCTCTCTCTCCCCCTTTGACATCAATTTCCAAGAAGGGATCTTCTGGAGCATGAGTCAAACAGGTTTGGTCCTTGAGTCACATGACAAGGAAGCATGTAATTTAAGATGCGAGTAGAGGATAAGAATCATCGAGTGGAGCTGGAGAAGAAATGGCAATTGCAATGGCAAAATGTTTTCTCAGTAGTGGAATCGGTAACGCCAATTCTTTTTCATCGGTGACACCGAGTTGGCAGTGTCATAGATGATGCATATCGGTCAGACCGGGTTCGTTCTTATCGATTGTACCGATGAACAGTCTACAATGTATTATTGCAGTTCGGTTTAGCTGATAGGCAGAAATCGGTGAGCCCGAGTTCAATACAGAGAAATATTTGGTCATCTCAACTCACTTGGCAAATAAGATCTCACAAAGATTTGCAAGGAATTAACTAGAAGAATTTGCAATGAATTAGATGTAGAGAATGCCGACAAAAGAAAAGAATTCTAGATGAATTTTTTAAAGGGGAGCAAACAAGCAAGAAACAAATGCTAGAACACAAAGAAACTCTAGAGAACTTCATCTAGAAAGGGTAGGCGACAAAGTCACCTATGTTAGAGTATATTGAGTGAGGAGTCAATTGATAACACTTGATCATAGGTCATACTCACCGTTCAAGCTCAAAATAGGGTTACCATTTTTTGTTTAAGCATTTTGATGTATTCACATCTTATTGAGCTAGTTTGACCCATGGCTTGGGGTAAAGCTTCTCTGAGATGGAATATCATACCTTGGGTGGTGGTGTTGATCTTGGTCATGTAGTTGAACTTGTGTTGGATGCTCAAGGTTGATGTAGTTCATCAAGAGTTGGGAGCACCACTTGGATTAGTTTTGCAAGGAAGAGCACTTGTGTATCCAAAATGACAATCATGAAATTTGATATACAGAAATTGTCAAAGGATATGTTGAAAGGATTCATGCTTCCTAGTCTTCAACCACCATATTGTAGAGACTTGGTGATGTAGAGATTTCTCAAGATGTGAGTGGGTTTCAATCTCATAGATTTGGGCTCATCCAAGTACCTGCAAGGGTTAGATAACATGCAAGGGTACAAGTATAGATCCAAGACATATGATCATCATCATAAGAGAATTATCAAGGATTAGTCAAAGGCTCGTGCCTTGCATGTATCCAAATGGAGTTTCTACTCCAAGTTTGAGGCATCAATGATGTTCAATTCACCTGTCAAATGGCAAAATACTTTCCATCGAGCGGTTTGGTGAATATATCCACCAATTGCTTATCGGTACGAACATGCTTAAGATCGATGTCTCCTTTATCAACATGATCTCGAATGAAATGATGATGAACTTCAATATGCTTAGTTCGAGAATGTTGCACGGGATTGTGAGCAATCTTAATGGCACTCACATTTTCACAAAGCAATGGAACAGGTTTCGCATATATCCCATAATCTTTTAGAGTTTGGGTCATCCAAAGTAATTGAGCACAACATGAACCGACGGCAATGTATTTCGCCTCAGTGGTGGATAAGGATACCGACTTTTGTTTCTTAGAGGACCAAGACACAAGAGATCTACCAAGAAATTTACAAGTACCCGGAGTGGACTTTCTATCAACCTTGTCACTGGCATAGTCCGAATCGGAATAGCCAACAAGATCAAAAGAAGACCTCTTAGGATACTAAATGCCAAAGTTTGGTGCATATATTAAGTATCTCGCTATCCTTTTCACAATCTTAAGATGGCATTCCTTAGGGGCCGCTTGCACACATGCACACACATAGCATAATATCGGGATGGGAGGCACATAGATATAACAATGATCCAATCATACAGCGGTAAACCTTTTGGTCAACCGGTTTGCCATCCTTTCTCAAGTTAAGATGTCCACTAGTAGGCATGGGTGTTTTCATACCTTTGCTTTCTTGCATGTTGAACTTATTGAATAAGTCCTTGGTATACTTTGTTTGGGAAACAAAGGTACCCTCCTTAGTTTGCTTGATTTGCAAACCAATAAAGAACTTGAGTTCACTCATCATAGAAATCTCAAACTTCTCCGACATTAGCCTTCCAAACTTTTCACTAAAATGAGGGTTACTAGAACCAAATATGATATCATCCACATAAATTTGGCACACAAATAATTCTCCATTAACCCTTTTAGTAAAAAGTGCATAATCAATTTTTCCAATCTCAAAGCCTTTTTAATAAGGAACTTGGTCAAGCATTCATACCATGCTCTAGGAGCTTGCTTAAGACCATAAAGGGCTTTGTGAAGTTTGTAAACATGATCGGGTTTCTTGGGATTAACAAAGGCAGGAGGTTGTTTAACATAAACTTCCTCCTCAATTTCACCATTTAGAAAAGCACTTTTAATGTCCATTTGATATAGAGTAATATCATGGTGATTGGCATAAGCAAGTAAGATGCGCATGGACTCAAGTCTAGCAACGGGGGCATATGTCTCACCATAGTCCATACCTTCGACTTGAGTCTAGACTTGGGCGACGAGACGGGCCCTGTTGCGTACAACTTGTCCATCTTCATCTTGCTTATTCTGAAACACCCATTTGGTCCCAATGACATTTTGGTTGTTGTCCAGCTTTTCTACCAATGTCCACACTTGGTTCCTCTCAAAATTGTGTAGCTCTTCATGCATGGCATTCACCCAATCCGGATCATCAAGAGATTCTTCAACCTTCATTGGTTCAATGCTAGAAATGAATGAGTAATGTTCACAAAAGTCAGCCAAACAAGTTTTAGAGTGAGTAATTCTCCCGGTTTGAATATCATCAAAGATTTGTTCGATGGGATGATCTATTGAGACTCTTGCTCTAACTCGTGAGAGCTTTTGTTTGGGTTGGGGGTGGAACATCCTCTTCATCATCTTGTTCTTCCTCTTGGCCTTCTTCATTGTTGGTGTTGTTGTTCTCTTGCGAAGGTGGAGAAGGAGGTTGATGAGGTTCATCTTGGTGTACTTCCTCATTTCCTTCATCTTGGCGTGTTCCACTTGTGGATGCCTCCAAGTCAACTTGTGGTTCACCTTGTCATGAAGTTGAGGCTTCCACTTGAAAGGATGAGGTACTCTCCTTCACCTCCATTGGGCGAATCTTGCCAATAGACAGGTCTTGTATTGCTTTTGAGGGATCTTTATCTCCTACATCAATTGGCAATTGCTCTACTTGCGAGCCGTTAGATTCATCAAACTTCACATATACCGTCTCTTCAACCTTTCGGGTGAAATTTTTGTAGACACGGTAAGTGTGAGAGTTTGAGCCATAACCGAGTAGGAAACCTTCATGAGATTTAGGAGCAAATTTTGAACGATGATGCTTATCAAGAATGTAGCACTTTGAGCCAAATACTCGAAAGTATCCAACTTAGGGTTTGTTCGGTGAGAAGCTCGTATGCCGTCTTGCCGAGAAGCTTGTGAAGATATAGATGATTAGTTGCATGGCAAGCTGTCTCAACCGCTTCCGCCCAAAAGTGTTTTGGTGTCTTGTATTCATCAAGCATCGTTCTTGCCATCACAATAAGTGTCCGGTTCTTCCTCTCAACAACTCCATTTTGTTGAGGTGTGTACGTAGTCGAGAACTCATGTGAAATCCCTTCTTCGTCAAGAAAGGTATCCACATTGGCGTTCTTGAACTCTGTTCCATTGTCGCTGTGAACCTTCTTGATCTCCACTTCAAATTGATTTTAGGACTTCCTAGCGAAGTTCTTGATGATCTTTTGGACCTGTGATTTATCATCAAGAAATAACACCCACATAAATCTTGAAAAGTCATCGACAATGACTAAACCGAACAAGTTACCACCAAGACTCTTGTAGGCGTTGGGACCAAAAAGATCCATATGAAGTAGCTCGAGCGGTCTTCTCGTGGTCATAATGTTTTTCACGGGATGGCTTCCTCCAACCTGTTTTCCTGGTTGACAAGCACTGCATAGTATATCCTTGTGAATATAACATCTTTAACTCCAAGGATATGGTCACCTTTAATAAGCTTATCAAGATTTCGCATGCCCACATGGCCTAACCTTTTATGACACAACCAACCTTTAAATGATTTAGCAAATAAGCAAGTTATAGGTTGAGCCTTTTTAGTGAAATCAACAATGTATAGATCACCTCTACGTATACCGGTAAAGACCATATTATGATTATCTCTTCGAAACACTTGGCAATCTACTTCAGTGAATAGGACGTTGAAACTGAAATCGGCTAGTCTAGATACGGAACGTAAGTTGTATCCAAGAGATTCAACAAGCATAACATTTTGGATGGAGCTATCATGTGAGATGGCCACCTTACCAAGGCCAACCACCTTACCCTTTGAGTTGTCACCGAAAGTGGCATACTTTCAAGGGCCGTCGTTTTCAGCAAGCTCACAAAACATATCCTTGTCTCTGGTCATGTGATCGGTACATCCACTATCAAGAACCCATTCCTTTCCTCCATCCATATAGCTGCGAAGGTTAGCCATAAGACCAAAGTGTCTCATAGACTCATCGAGATCAAAGTCACTATCATCATCCTCATCATAGTATCCATGTTCAACATCGTGTTGTGATTGATCATCACGGAGAGAGAGTGATTCATTAGATGTATGACCATGGCAATGTGCATCTTTATGAATTCTAATTAGTTGAGAGATAATGCCACTAATGAATCCAACATCTCCTTTGGCACGCATAAGGTCACGGAGCTCAAATAGACAATCATCAAATTTAGGATCACTAGGTTTCATTTTATGAAAAGCTATGGACCTTTGAAGAATCACATCTAGATTTTTCAAGGAATAGTTTGGAAACTATTCCTCAAGAAATCTCCATATGGTGTAAGCACATTCAAGAGTAGGCAAGCATACAATCAAATTTCTAGGCAATCCTCTAATGATAAGATTGATAGTTCTAAGATTGAAGGTCATGTCAAGAGAATCATCGGGGGTAGGATGCAAGGGATCAAGAAGGGGCACACAAGGGCTAGTAATGTACTTGTTCAAGTGATATTCATTGAAAATCTCAAGCATCTCATTTTTCCAAGCATTATAGAACTCTCCATTGGGCATAGGCACTCTACGTCTAAAACTCCCCATCGTAGACTCATCCACCTTCCTCCAATGGTGATTAAACCAAAGCAATGGAGACCAATGCTCTGATACCAATTGAAAGGATCGAGAATAGGTGTCTATAGGGAGGGGTGATTAGACCCTCAACAAGCAAAAGTATCACTTTTTAAGTTCTTCAAGTTGAGGTGGAGTTTTAGCAAAAGTTTAAGCATTCACAATACATTTTAAGCAAGCATGGCAAGAGTATATGAGCAGCCGGAAGTAAATCATGCAAGTTGCAAAAAAGTAAAGGGATGGGATTGGAGTGTGCAAATGCAATTGGAGAAACGGAGATTTTTCGTGTGGTTCCGATAGGTGGTGCTATCGTACATCCACGTTGGTGGAGACTTCAACCCACAAAGGGTACCGGTTGCGCGAGTCCACAGAGGGCTCCACCCACGAAAGGTCCACGAAGAAGCAACCTTCTCTATCCCACCATGGCCATAGCCCATGAAGGACTTGCCTCACTTGGGTAGATCTTCACAAAGTAGGCGATCTCATTGCCCTTACAAAACTCCTTGGTTCAACTCCACAATCTTGATGGACGCTCCCAAGTGACACCTAGGAGACACCACTCTCCAAAAGGTAATATATGGTGTGTTGATGATGAAATCCTTGCTCTTGTGCTTCAAATGATAGTCTCCCCAACACTCAACTTTCTCTCATAGATTTGGCTATGGTGCAAAGATGATTTGAGTGGAAAGCAACTTGGGGAAGGCCAGAGATCAAGATTCTTGTGGTTGGATTAGAATGTCTTGGTCTCAACACATGAGTAGGTGGTTCTCTCTCAGAAAATGAGTAGTGCAAGTGTAGGCATGTTCTGATGGCTCTCTCTTGAATAGAGAATGGGGTAGAGGGGTATATATAGCCTCCACACAAAATCTAACCACTACACACATTTGACCCAACTCGGCCAGACCGAATAGGTGAACTCGGTGAGACCGATTTAGTTCAAAATGTGAATGTTAGGATTCTTGATGGGACCGACATGATCAACTCGGTGGGACCGATGTGCTAGGATTAAGGAAAAACCTCATCTCGGTATGACCGATTGCGTGAACTCGGTGGGACCGATTTCACATTTTGGTGAGACCGTAATAATTGCAGCAGGCAATAGAGAGTTTGCAAGGCCATCTCGGTGAGACCGAATCGATTAGGGTTTCTTGCAGTGGCTATGTCAAGTGAACTTGGTGGCACTGGATGGATCAAATCGGTGGGGCCGAGTTTGACTTTAGGTTTAGGACATATTTAGATATGAGAAAGTGGTTGAGGGCTTTGGAGCATATCACTAAGCACTTTGAGCAAGTAGACCATTAAACAATACCTCATCCTCTTTTAATAATATTGGCTTTTCCTATGGACTCAATGTGATCTTGTATCACTAAAATAGAAATGAAGAGTCTTGAGCTTTTGCCAATCTTTGTTCTTAGCATCTTGAAGGGGTTCCACATCCTCTTCTCCACACCACACCTTTGTTGAACTTTCTAAAATATACTAGATGAAAATATTAGTCCAACAAGAGATATGTTGACATTAATTACCAAAATCACCCAAGGAGCACTTGTGCTTTCACCTAGTATCCACTATGTTCTGAGATTGGTGTTGCCGTGACTTTGCTATGCTTAATGCTTGTCACCAGGGCCCGAGTGCCATGATTTTAAATCTGAATCTATTATGCTTTCATGAATATATCTGTGTTCTTGATCCTATCTTGCAAGTTGTAGACACCTATTACGAGTTATGATCCCCATACCCCTAGGTGACAATAATTGGGATTCTTTCCGGTGATTACCATAGTTTGAGGAGTTCATGTATTCACTAAGTGCTAATGCTTTTGTCCCGGTTCTCTATTAAAAGGAGGCCTTAATATCCCTTAGTTTCCTTATGGACCCCGCTGCCACCGAAGGGTAGGACAAAAGATGTCATGCAAGTTCTTTTCCATAAGCACGTATGACTATATACGAAATACATGCTTACATTAAATTTATGAATTGGAGCTAGTTCTGTGTCTCCCTAGGTTATCACTGCTACATGATGAATATTATCCAACACAATTATACATCGCTAATCCAATGCCTACGAGCTTTTCACATATCGATCTTTGCTAAGTTACTTTTATTGTTGCTGTTGTTACAATCACTACAAAACTGCTAGTGTTACTATTGCCACCATTACCGTTACTATCATACTACTTTGCTACTAAATACTTTGCTCTACATATTAGGGCTTTCAAGTGTGGTTGAATTGAGAACTCAACTACTAATACTCGCGAATATTCTTTGGCTCCCCTTGTGTCGAATCAATAAATTTGGGTTGAATACTCTACCCTCGAAAACTGTTGCGATCCCCTATACTTGTGGGTTATCAGATGAGCATGACCACGATCGATCGAGGAGGCCATGCCGCTGTATGCCACACCCCAACCGGTTGGGATGGATAAACAGTAGCCCATGGAGGCCATAGGTAGTTGCAGATGAACAGTGCCTCATGGAGGGTGGAGGAACTAGAAGATGATGAACATTAGCACATGGAGTCATGTTTTGTTGTACGCCACACCCCATCTGATGAACAGGACCCCGTTTCGACCGTAGGCAGTTGGAGGGAAGTCTGTTTTATTCGTTACTATAGCCCTCCCGATGAACATGACCCTGTTTCGACCATAGGCGGTTGGAGAGAAGTTTGTTTTCTCCATTGTGTGGCACGCCAGACCCCTCCCGATGAACATGACCCCATTTTGACTGTAGGTGATCGAAGAGAACCCTGTTTCCTCTATTTTGTGGTATGCCAGACCCTGAGCCGGCGGGGTCGATGAACAGGACCCCGTTTCGGCTGTTCCATCCAAGCCGGTTGGCTCCCGATGAACATGACGCATTCTGACCCAGTTGCTTGGCTCCCGATGAACATGACGTTGTTTTCTCTGTTCCGACCCACCCAGTTGGCTACTGATGAAGAAAACCATTGCTGCGTGCCCGCATCATCGCCTCTCGATGTACACGAGCCCTGGCCGTACGTATGCGCGAATACGTGTTCGAGACCCCACCCGTATGTATGCATGTGGCCATATTTTTTGCAGCATGGATGTACGTACATGTACACAATTTAGACGGGACTGTGTGACATGCTATGTCGGGGGATCTACTACGACACGTGCAACTCCTTACTCGACACGGTTCATCGTTGCGGAGAGACTGATCGACCAGTATATACATACACATTCGCCACTAGACAGATAACGTTACGTACGCTTCGACTGGGTGGGTCCTAACTGTCAGGGGGGATAAGGAGACAATTCCTTGCATGCAAAGATATCGCTGGTGGGTGCCAACTATTAGGGGGAGGAATCATTTTTTTGCACGTAACAAGGAGGCATGCGAAGATGTCTGATGGGTCCCAACTATCAGGGGGAGAAAGCTTTTTTCCGCGCGTAATAAGGTGGCACTTCCTTGCGTGTGAAGATGTAGCTGGCTTTACCCAGCTGTCAGGGGAGGAATCATTTTTGTTGTGCGTAATAAGGAGGTGCAACCATGGACCTCTTGGGTCCCAGCTATCATCCTCCCCACGTACAGTCCTCTTCCGATGGCTGTCGTTTGTTGACCACATTGACGACGTTGTTCCTTAATGGAAATTGAAATCTAATGTTTCCTTCTTTATATCAATAATTACACCAATCGTTCTAAGGAAAGGTCTACCAAGAATAATGGGGCATGTAGGATTGCAATCTATATCAAACCCAAAAAAATCTACGAGCACATAATTCCTATTTGCAATAATAAGAACATCAGTAATTCTTTTCATAGGTTTCTTAATAGTGGAATCCGCTAAGTGCAAATTTAAATAACAATCATCAAGTTGATGGAAACCTAGCACATCACATAAAGTTTTTCGAATACTGGAAAGGCTAGCACCCGAATCACACAAAGCATTGCACTCATAATCTTAATCTTAATAGTAGGTTCCCATTCATCATAAAGCTTTCTAGGGATTGAAACTTTCAACTCAAGTTTTTCTTCAAAAGAGTTCATCACAGCATCAATGATATGTTTAGTAAAAGCTTTATTTTGAGTATAAGCATGAGGTGAATTAAGCATAGATTGTAACAAGGAAATACAATCAATCAAAGAACAATTATCATAATTAAAATCCCTGAAACCAAAAGAGTGGGATCATCACTAGTTAAAGTTTTGACCTCGCCAAACCCACTTTTATCAATTTTTTCATTAAGATCTTTACCCTCCAAATTATTGGGACGCCTTCTAGCTAAAGTTGAATCATCTGCAGTCCCTTCTTTATCAAGTATCATATTAGCAAACAAAGATTCAATAGGAGTCACACCAGTTACTTTAAGATCTACATCATGATTCAAAGATTCAGGTTTAGCGGCCATCCTATTTATTAATGTAGTTTGTTTATCGGAAATTTGACCTACTAAACTTTCAATATGAATGAGTTGAGATTTAAGACTGATAACTTCATTATTAACATCATCAAGCTCCTTATTGATATACTCAATCAAGGTAGATTGTTCCTTAAGCTTGTTCTTGAAGAAACTAGTATGCTCAAATTGCAAAGACATGAAGCCTTTTGCATTATTTTCAATCTCTTCCAACTTTCTATGATAACACTCAAATTTTTTAAATCGAGACATGATGATAAAGCAAGCAATCTAGCACACAAGCAAACAAAAAGACGAACGAAAAGAAGGCAAATAAAAAGGCAAATGTTTTTGTGTTTTTTCTAAACGTTTTAGAAGTGGGGAAGATGAAAACGAGAGGCAAATGGAAAATAATGTAAATGCAAGAGATGAGATTTTATGATGGGTACTTGGTAGGCTTGATTTAGTTCCTCCCCGGCAAAAGTGCAAAAAATTCTTCCTGCTACTTCTTGAGCTTGCGTTGGGTTTTCCCTTGAAGAGGAAAGGGTGATACAGCAAAGTAGAGATAAGTATTTCCCTCAGTTCAGAACCAAGGTATCAATCAAGTAGGAGGAACACACAAGTCACCAATGGTTGCACCTACACAAACAAGCAAATACTTGCACCCAACATGATAAAGGGGTTGTCAATCCCTTCACGGTTACTTGCAAGGATGAGATCTGATAGAGATAGGTATAAAAGATAAATAAAAGTGCAAAATAAAGTAAAGGTAAATAAATTGTAGCAAGGTATTTTGGGGGTTTTGGTTTTGTAGATCTGAAAATAATATGATAAAAGATAGACATGGGGGCCATAGTTTTCACTAGAGGCTTCTCTCTTGAAAGAACACATATAGTGGGTAAACAAATTACTGTTGAACAATTGATAGAAAAGCGCAAAAATATTACAATATCTAAGGCAATGATCATGAATATAGGCATCACGTCCGTGACAAGTAGACCGACTCTGCCTGCATCTACTACTATTACTCCACACATCGACCGCTACCCAACATGCATCTAGTGTATTAAGTTAACAAGAACGGAGTAACGCCTTAAGCAAGATGACATGATGTAGAGGGATAGATCCAATCAATATGAACAAACCCCGCCTTTTTATCCTTAATGGCAACAATACAAATATGTGTCATGTCCCCTTCTATCACTGGGAATAAGCACTGCAAGATTGAACCCATTACAAGCACCTCTCCCATGGCAAGAAAAATCAATCTAGTTGGCCAAAACAAATCAATAGATCCGAGAGAAATACAAAGCTATCTTTATAATGCATAAAAGAGTTCAGAGAAGACTCAAATAATATTCATAGATAATCTGATCATAAATCCACAATTCACCGGATCTCAACAAATGCACCACAAAAGAAGTTTACATTGAATAGATCTCCAAGAACATCGAGGAGAACATTGTATTGAACATCAAAGAGAGAGAAGAAGTCATCTAGCTACTAGCTATGGACCCATAGGTCTATGGTAAACTACTCACACATCATCGGAAGGTCAGAAAGGTTGATGTAGAAGCCCTCCGTGATCGAATCCCCCTCTAGGGTAGTACCGAAAAAGGCCACAAGATGGGATCTCACGAGGACAGAAGCTTGCAACGGTGAAAAAGTATTTTTTTGTGTGCCCTCTGGTATACGGGGAATATTCTGGTATTTATAGATCAAGATTAGGGTTAGAGGAGCATCAGGGGGGCCCACAAGCCTGGGCGCCCCCCTAGGGCGCGCCCTCTGAGCTTGTCGCCAACTGGTGGCTCCTCTGACCTCCCCCGAAGGTTCCTGGGTGTCTTCTAGTCCAAGAAAAATCCTCAAAAAGTTTTGTTCCATTTGGACACCGTTTGGTATTGATTTTCTGTAGAAGACAAAAAACAAGGACAAAACAGCAACTGTCAATGGGCACTAGTCCAAAAAATGATATAAAATAGCATAATAATGCATATAAAACATCCAAGATGGATAATATAATAGCATGGAACAATAAAAAATTATAGATACATTGGAGACGTATCAAGCACCCCCAAGCTTAATTCCTGCTCGTCCTCGAGTAGGTAAATGGTAAATGATACAATGGAGACGTATCAAGAATTTTTGATGTGGAATGCTACCTAACATGTTTATCATGTAATCTTTCTTAATGTGACATGAATATCCAGATCCATAAGATTCAAAACAAAAGTTTAATATTGAGATAGAAACAATAATACTTCAAGCATACTAAAAAGCAATCATGTCCTCTCAAAATATCATGGCTAAAGAAAGTTATCCCTACAAAATCATATAATCTTGTCATGCTCTATCTTCTTAACACAAAGTACTAATCATGCACAACCCTGTTAACAAGCCAAGCAATTGGTTCATACTTTTTAACGCGCTTAAGCTTTTTCAACTCTCACACAGTACATGAGCGTAAGCCATGGATATAGCACTATGGGTGCAATAGAATATGATGTTGGAGGTTGCATGGAGAAGACAAAAAGGAGAAAGTCTCACATTGACGATGCTAATCAATGGGCTATGGAGATGCCCATCAATTGATGTCAATGCAAGGAGTAGGGATTGCCATGCAACAGATGCACTAGAGCAATAAGTGTATGAAAGATCAAAAGAAAACTAAGTGGGTGTGCATCCAACTTGCTTGCTCACGAAGACCTAGGGCATTTGAGGAAGCTGATACGTCTCCATCGTATCTATAATTTCTTATTGTCCCATGCCAATATTATGCAACTTTTATATACTTTTGGAAACAATGTTTTTGGGACTAACATATTGATCTAGTGCTGAGTGTCAGTTCCTGTTTGTTGCATGTTTTTTGTTTCATGTATACATATCAAACGAAATCCAAATGCTATAAAAATTTATGGAGAATTATCTTGGAATATGTGAGATTTTTGGGAGGTGGAATCAACACAAACGGAGGCCCACGGACTCCACTAGCCACCAGCATGCGCCTGCGCCCCTAGCGCGCGGTGGTGCCTTGTGGGTACCCCGTAAGTCCGTTGGGGCTCTTCTTCGGGCGCAAGAAAGATAATTTATGGAAAAAACTCATGTAAAAATTTCAGCCCAATCAGAGTTAAGGATCTCCGGGAATTTAAGAAACGTAAATGGCCAGAAAACAAGAGCGCGAAACATAGGAGAATAGAGAGGGAGATCCAATCTTGGAGGGGCTCCTGCCCCTCCCCCGCCATGGAGGGTATGGACCAGAGGGGGAACTCTCCTTCCATCTAAGGGGGAGGCCAAGGAAGAAGAAGAAGGAGGGGGGCTCTCTCCCCCTCTTTCCCAGTGGTGCTAGAGTGCCGTCGGGGCTAGGATCGTGATGATGATCTACACCAACAACCTTGCTACCGTCAACACCAACTTTCTCCCCCTCTATGCAGCGGTGTAACCTCTCTATTCCCGCTGCAATTCTCTACTAAAACATGGTGCTCAACACTATATGTTGGGGATATAACTATTGGGTATGACCCGCCCAGGAGGGGCCGGGTCATACCACTGGTGACTTAAAGATGAAGATGGTGGGTCATGAAGCAAGCCTATTGAAGGCCCAAGACCCAGAGGCAGCTTGAGGCCCAAGAGGATGAACCGCCATATGTGTAACTTGTATTGTAAGGCAAGCTCAGTTAGTCATCAATCCGAACACCTTATGTATGAGCAGGCTGGGACTCTGTAAGCCACCGGGCATCAACCTGTGTATATAAAGGGGTGACCCAGCGGTGGGTTAGGCTAGATAACAATCAACCGAGAGCTAGGTCAAGCGTATTCGCTCCCTAGTAATCGAAACCCAAGCAATACAACCTAAAGAAGGAGTAGGCTTTTACCTCGTTGAGTGGGGCCAAACCTGGGTAAAACTCTTTGTGTCATTTGTCCCGTTTTAACCCCTTCAAGCTAACTACATTGCGATGGCTCCACACCTAAGTCCTTTTGCTAGGGCATCTGCCATGTTAAGTCCACGACAGTTGGCACTCACAGTGGGGCCAGCACATGGTGGTTTTGAGTTCTTGAAGGGCAGCTTCGCAGCGATCAAGGGATACGTCGTAGGCCGGATGACCAAGAGTCGTCGTAGCAAGCTCTACATCAGGGATGCTGGTTGAGGTCCCGAGGCCGGCTCAGTTGAGTACGGGTCCCGGGTCCCCTTCGGCGGAATCCACGTCTTCATCGGCAAGATCGGCGAGTCAGGCCCTAAGCTGGACACCTGCACCGACATCATCGAGACGGCTCGATGTGCATGACCCCCAATGATATGTGGTCATCCTATGATGTTTGAGTAGACATGTTTTGTCCTATAGGTTGATAGATGATCATGATTGGTTTGAGTTGTATATTTTATTTTGGTGCTGTCCTACGGTGCCCCCCGTGTCGCGCAAACGTGTGGGATCCTCGCTGTAGGTATTGCAATACGTTCATGATTCTCTTATGGTGGGTGGCGTGAGTGACAGAAGCACATACCCGAGTAAGGGGGTTGTTGCGTATGGGATAAAGAGGACTTGATACTTAATGATATGGTTGGGTTTTACCTTAATGATCTTTGGTAGTTGCGGATGCTTGCTAGACTTCCAATCATAAGTGCATATGATCCAAGTACGGAAAGTATGTTAGCTCATGCCTCTCTCTCATATAAAATTGCAACAATGATTACCGATTTAGTTATCGATCACCTAGGGAAAAATAACTTTCTTGTGTTACAAAAGCTATCTACTTTTATTTTTTCGCGAATACGCAAAGCTTGCATATCCTTCATTGATAGATAGGATAGAACACAAGGTAGGACATTACACTATGAGGCGTACACGAGAAAACGGCGCTAAGCCCAATGCCAGAGCAGCAGGAGCCGGGGCTGCTCGACCCAAGGCAAAAGGAATTAGCCTATGCCTACAATGTTGTGCAAACCGTTGGCTCCGGCAGAAGCCCAAAGCAATGCCTCCTGGCGAATCGTCTCGAAAAGGCTGGTGGTGGAGGGACAGAGATCGTCGAAGACGTAGCCGTTCCGATGCTTCCATAGCTCCCAAGCCATGAGCATCACAAGGGAGTTGAAGCCTTTACGCGCGCTCGCGGGAAGGGAATTGCGGGAGTGCTCCCACCAAGAGAGAAAATCTGCTCCAGGCTCTGGTGGGGGATGGGTAGTCGTCACCAGGAGAGGGTATCGAACCAAACTTGTCGTGAGAAGGGGCAGCGAGCGAGGATGTGCTGGATGCATTCGGTGCCCTGATCACAGAAAAGGCATGAGTCGGCGTGCGGGAGGTTGTGGTGTGCCATCCTAGCAGCGATCGAGGGCGGCGAGCCAGAGAAAATCTTCATGTGGGTGGGCTCCCAAGACTTCTAGATGGGGCGCCAGTGGGGGTCGCGGATGGAGCCGACAAACAGCTGCTCATAGCAGGACTTGGCCGAGTAGTGGCCAGACCCCGTCCAGTGCCAGCGGATCGAATCGGGAGCGTCAGAGAGCTGGACGAGCTGCACTTGCCTCCACAGCTCCACATACTGCAGCAGCGCCAAAGGGCCAAGAGCGCCCTGGATGTCCTTATAACGCCCTCGATGCGGCTATATCTCCCACGTGTCGAAGCACGACTTAGAGGCATAACCACATTGAAGGCAATGTCGCAAGTGAGGTAATCTTCACACAACCCATGTAATACATAAGGGAAAGAGATACATAGTTGGCTTACAATCGCCACTTCACACAAATACATCAATAAAACATTACATCATACAGTTACAATCAGGGGCCGACTACGGAGCCAAAATAAAAGAAGAAACCCCAAAAGCGACAAAGGTCCATGATCGACCCCAACTGGGCTCCACTACTGATCGACTAGAACGAAACAACATAAAGGACAAGATCTTCATCGAACTCCTCCTTGAGCTCGGGTGTGTCACCTGCACGGTCTCATCGGCACCTGCAAACTGGTTTTGGAAGCATCTGGTGAGCCACGGGGACTCAGCAATCTCACACCCGCGAGATCAAGACTATTTAAGCTTATAGGTAGGGTAAAAGGTAGGAGGTGGAGCTGCAGCAGCGACTAGCATATATGGTGGCTAACATACGCAAATGAGAGCGAGAAGAGAAGGCAAAAGCACGGTCGAACAACTATGATCAAGAAGTGATCCTGAAACTACTTACGTTAGACATAACTCCAACAACCGTGTTCACCTCCCGGACTCCGCCGAGAAGAGACCATCACGGTTACACACGCGGTTGATGTATTTTAGTTATTGAGATCAACTTCAGGTTTTCTACAACCGGACATTAACAAATTCCCATCTGCCACATAACCGCGGGCACGGCTTTCGAAAGTTCAAACCCTGCAGGGGTGTCCCAACTTAGCCCATGATAAGCTCTCGCGATCAACGAAGGATATTCCTTCTCCCCGGGAAGACCCGATCAGTCTCGGAATCCCGGCTACAAGAAATTTCGACAGTAATAAAACAAGTCCAGCAAAACCGCCCGATGCGCCGACATCCTGATAGGAGCTGCACATATCTCGGTCTCAGGGCAACACCGGATGAACACTACGTACGGCAACGGACGATACCCCAAGTTGCCTAGGGGTGGCACCGCAAGTGGCTCTGGTTTGGACCAACACTTAGACAAGCATTGGCCCGGGGGGGCTGAATAAAGATGACCCTTGGGTTAATTACTCCCAAGGGAAAAGTAGGTGGTGGTGAGGCAAATGGTAAAACCAAAGTTGGGCCTTGCTGGAAAAGTCTTATTCAAAGCGAACTGTCAAGGGGGTCCCATAAATCACCCGACCGCGTTAGGGACGCAAAATCCGGGAACATAACACCGATATGACGGAAACTAGGGCGGCAAGAGTGGAACAAAACACCAGGCATAAGGCCGAGCCTTCCACCCTTTACCAAGTATATAGATGCATTAATTAAATAAGATATATTGTGATATCCCAACAAGTAAACATGTTCCAACAAGGAACAACATCTCCATGTTCCAACAAGGAACAAACTTGATCTTCACCTGCAACTAACAACGCTATAAGAGGGGCTGAGCAAAGCGGTAACATAGCCAATCAACGGTTTGCTAGGACCTGGATGGTTAGAGGCTTGGTTTAACAATATGGGAGGCATGATAAGCAAGTGGTAGGTATCGCAGCATAGGCATAGCAAAAGAGCCAGTATCTAGCAAGCAAAGATAGAAGTGATTTCGAGGGTATGGTCATCTTGCCTGATATCCCGCTAGGAAGAAGAACGAGTCCATGAAGAAGGTAAACGGATGTAGTCGAACGAATCCTCACAACTCCGGAACGAAACCGAAGCTAACGAGAGAAGCAACCCGGAAAGAAACAAGCAACATAGTAAACTGTTGGGGAACGTAGTAATTTCAAAAAATTTCCTACGCACAAGCAAGATCATGGTGATGCATAGCAACGATAGGGGAGAGTGTTGTCTACGTACCCTCGTAGACCGAAGCGGAAGCGTTGACACAATGTAGAGGAAGTAGTCGTACGTTCTCCTTGCGATCCAACCGATCACAGCACCGTTACTCCGGCACCTCCGAGTTCTTGGCACACGTTCAGCTCGATGACGATCCCCGGGCTCCGATCCAGCAAAGCGTCGGGGAAGAGTTCCGTCAGCACGACGGCGTGGTGACGATCTTGATGTGTTACCGGCGCAGGGCTTCGCCTAAGCACTGCAACGATATGACCGAGGTGGAATTTGGTGGAAGGGGGCACCGCACACGGCTAAGGAAAGATCTCAATGATCAATTGTGTGTCATGGGGTGCCCCTTGCCTCAGTATATAAAGGATGGAGGAGGAGGAGGCCGGCCAAGCCAATTGGTGCGGCCAAGATATGGAGTCCTACTAGGACTCCAAGTCCTAGTAGGAGTCCACCAAAAGGGGAGGAAGGGAGAAGGAATAGGAGGAGAAGGAGAGGTGGCCGGCCCCCTTTTCCCTAGTCCAATTCGGACCAAAGGGGAGGGGGGGCGCAGCAGCCTTTTTCCTCTTCCCACTAAAGCCCATCAAGGCCCATTACTTCTCCCGTAATCCCGTAACTCCCCGGTACCTCCGAAAATACCCGAACCACTCAGAACCCTTCCGATGTCCGAATATAGTCGTCCAATATATCGATCTTTACGTCTCGACCATTTCGAGACTCCTCGTCATGTCCCCGATCTCATCCGGGACTCCGAACTCCTTCGGTACATCAAAACTCATAAACTCATAATATAACTGTCATCGAAACCTTAAGCGTGCGGACCCTACGGTTCGAGAACAATGTAGACATGACCGAGACACATCTCCGGTCAATAACCAATAGCGGGACCTGGATGCCCATATTGGCTCCTACATATTCTGCGAAGATCTTTATCGGTCAGACCGCATAACAACATACGTTGTTCCCTTTGTCATCGATATGTTACTTGCCCGAGATTCGATCGTCGGTATCCAATACCTAGTTCAATCTCGTTACCGGCAAGTCTCTTTACTCGTTCCGTAATACATCATCTCACAACTAACACATTAGTTGCAATGCTTGCAAGGCTTATGTGATGTGCATTACCGAGAGGGCCCAGAGATACCTCTCCGACAATCGGAGTGACAAATCCTAATCTCGAAATACGCCAACCCAACATGTACCTTCGGAGACACCTGTAGAGCACCTTTATAATCACCCAGTTACGTTGTGACGTTTGGTAGCACACAAAGTGTTCCTACGGTAAACGGGAGTTGCATAATCTCATAGTTAAAGGAACATGTATAAGTCATGGATAAAAGCAATAGCAACATACTAAACGATCAGGTGCTATGCTAATGGAATGGGTCATGTCAATCAGATCATTCAACTAATGATGTGATCTCGTTAATCAAATAACAACTCTTTGTTCATGGTTAGGAAACATAACCATCTTTGATTAATGAGCTAGTCAAGTAGAGGCATACTAGTGACACTCTGTTTGTCTATGTATTCACACATGTATTATGTTTCCAGTTAATACAATTCTAGCATGAATAATAAACATTTATCATGATATAAGGAAATAAATAATAACTTTATTATTGCCTCTAGGGCATATTTCCTTCAGTCTCCCACTTGCACTAGAGTCAATAATCTAGATCACATCACCATGTGATTAACATCAATAGTTCACATCATCATGTGATTAACACCCATAGTTCACATCGATATGTGACCAACACCCAAAGGGTTTACTAGATTCAGTAATCTAGTTCACATCGCTATGTGATTAACACCCAAAGAGTACTACGGTGTGATCATGTTTTGCTTGTGAGAGAAATTTAGTCAACGGGTCTGCCACATTCAGATCCGTTATGTATTTTGCAATTTTCTATGTCTACAATGCTCTGCATGGAGCTACTTTAGCTAATTGCTCCCACTTTCAATATGTATCTAGATTGAGACTTAGAGTCATCTAGATTAGTGTCAAAACTTGCATCGACGTAACCTTTTACGACGAACCTTTTTGTCACCTCCATAATCGAGAAACATATCCTTATTCCACTAAGGATAATTTTGACCGCCGTCCAGTGATCTACTCCTAGATCACTATTGTACTCCCGTGCCAATCTCAGGGTAGGGTATACAATAGGTCTGGTACACAGCATGGCATACTTTATAGAACCTATGGCCAAAGCATAGGGAATGACTTTCATTCTCTTTCTATCTTCTGCCGTGGTCGGGCTTTGAGTCCTACTCAATTTCACACTTTGTAACACAGGCAAGAACTCTTTCTTTGACTGTTCCATTTTGAACTACTTCAAAATCTTTTCAAGGTATGTACTTATTGAAAAACTTATCAAGCGTCTTGATCTATCTCTATAGATCTTGATGCTCAATATGTAAGCAGCTTCACCGAGGTCCTTCTTCGAAAAACTCCTTTCAAATACTCCTTTATGCTTTACAGAATAACTCTACATTATTTCTGATCAATAATATGTCATTTACATATACTTATCAGAAATGCTGTAGTGCTCCCACTCACTTTCTTGTAAGTACAGGCTTCACCGCAAGTCTGTATAAAACTATATGCTTTGATCAACTTATCAAAGCGTATATTCCAACTCCGAGATGCTTGCACCAGTCCATAGATGGATCGCTGGAGCTTGCATATTTTGTTAACACCTTCAGGATCGACAAAACCTTCTAGTTGCATCGTATACAACTCTTCTTTAATAAATCCATTAAGGAATGTAGTTTTGTTTATCCATTTGCCGGATTTCATAAAATGCGACAATTGCTAACATGATTCGGACAGACTTAAGCATAGATACGAGTGAGAAACTCTCATCGTAGTCAACACCTTGAACTTGTCGAAAAACCTTTTTTCAACAATTCTAGCTTTGTAGATAGTAACACTACTATCAGTGTCCGTCTTCCTCTTGAAGATCCATTTATTTTCTTTGGCTTGCCGATCATCGGGCAAATCCATCAAAGTCCATACTTTGTTCTCATACATGGATCATATCTCAGATTTCATGGCCTCTAACCATTTCGCGGAATCTGGGCTCATCATCGCTTCCTCATAGTTCGCAAGTTCGTCATGGTCTAGTAACATGACTTCCAGAACAGGATTACCGTACCACTCTGGTGCAGATCTCACTGTAGTTTACTTACGAGATTCGGTAGTAACTTGATCTTGAAGTTACATGATCATCATCATTAGCTTCCTTACTAATTGGTGTAGTAGTCACAAGAACAGATTTCTGTGATGAACTACTTTCCAATAAGGGAGAAGGTACAATTACCTTATCAAGTTTTCTACTTTCCTCCCACTCACTTCTTTCGAGAGAATCTCCTTCTCTAGAAAGTATCCATTCTCAGCAACGAATATCTTGCCTTCGGATCTGTGATAGAAGGTGTACCCAACAGTCTCCTTTGGGTACCTATGAAGACACATTTCTCCGATTTGGGTTTGAGCTTATCAGGATGAAACTTTTTCACATAAGCATCGTAACCCCAAACTTTAAGAAACGACAACTTTGGTTTCTTGCCAAACCACAGTTTATTTTGTGTCGTCTCAACGGACTTTAGATTGTGCCCCTTTTAACGTGAATGCAGCTGTCTCTAATGCATGATCCCAAAATGATATTGGTAAATCGGTAAGAAACATCATAGATTGTACTATATCCAATAAAGTACGGTTATGACGTTCGGACACACCATTATGCTGTGGTGTTCCAGGTGGCATGAATTTGTGAAACTATTCCACATTGTTTTAATTGAAGACCAAACTCGTAACTCAAATATTTGTCTCCGCGATCAGATCGTAGAAACCTTATTTTCTTGTCACGATGATTTTCACTTCACTCTAAAATTCTTTGAACTTTTCAAACGTTTCAGACTTATGTTTCATCAAGTAGATATACCCATATCTGCTCAAATCATCTGTGAAGGTTAGAAAATAATGATACTTGTCGCGAGCCTTAATATTCATCGGATCATATACATCAGTATGTATGATTTCCAACAAATCTGTTGCTTGCTCCATTGTTCCGGAGAACGGCGTTTTTAGTCATCTTGCCCAAGAGGCATGGTTCGCAAGCATCAAGTGATTCATAATCAAGTGATTCCAAAATCCCATCAGCATGGAGTTTCTTCATGCGCTTTACACCAATATGACCTAAACGGCAGTGCCACAAATAGGTTGCACTATCATTATTAACTTCACATCTTTTTGGTTTCAATATCATGAATATGTGTATCACTGTGATCGAGATCCAATGAACTATTTTCATTGGTGTGTATGACCATAGAAGGTTTTATTCATGTAAACAGAACAACAATTGTTCTCTAACTTAAATGAATAACTGTATTGCAATTAACATGATCAAATCATATTCATGCTCAACGCAAACACCAAATAACACTTATTTAGTTTCAACACTAATCCCGAAAGTATAGGGAGTGTGTGATGATGATCATATCAATCTTGGAACCACTTCCAACACACATCGTCACCTTGCCCTTTAACTAGTCTTTGTTCATTCTGCAACTCCCGTTTCGAGTTACTAAATTTTAGCAACTGAACTAGTACCAAATACTAAGGGGTTGCTATGAACACTAGTAAAGTACACATCAATAACATGTATATCAAATATACTTATGTTCACTTTGCCATCCTTCTTATCCGCCAATCACTTGGGGTAGTTTCGCTTCCAGTGACCAGTCCCTTTGCAGTAGAAGCACTTAGTCTCAGGCTTAGGACCATACTTGGGCTTTTTCACTTGAGCAGCAACTTGCTTGCCGTTCTTCTTGAAGTTCCCCTTCTTTCCTTTTGCCCTTTTCTTGAAACTAGTGATCTTGTCAACCATCAACACTTGATGTTTTTCTTTGATTTCTACCTTCGCTGATTTTAGCATCGCGAAGAGCTTGGGAATATTTTCCGTTATCCCTTGCATATTATAGTTCATCACGAAGTTCTACTAACTTGGTGATGGTGACTAGAGAATTCTGTCAATCACTATCTTATCTGGAAGATTAACTCCCACTTGATTCAAGCGATTGTAGTACCCAGACAATCTGAGCACATGCTCACTAGTTGAGCGATTCTTCTCCATCTTTTAGCTACAGAACTTGTTGGAGACTTCATATCTCTCAACTCGGGTATTTGCTTGAAATATTAACTTCAACTCCTAGAACATCTCATATGCTCCATGACGTTCAAAACGTCTTTGAAGTCCCGATTCTAAGCAGTTAAGCATGGTGCACTAAACTATTAAGTAGTCATCATATTGAGCTAGAAAAACGTTCATAATGTCTGCATCTGCTCCTGCAATAGGTCCGTCACCTAGCGGTGCATCAAGGACATAATTCTTCTGTGCAGCAATGAGGATAAACCTCAGATCACGGATCCAATCCGCATCATTGCTACTAACATTTTTCAACACAATTTTCTCTAGGAACATATCAAAATAAACATAGGGAAGTAACAACGCGAGCTATTGATCTACAACATAGATATGCTAATACTACCAGGACTAAGTTCATGATAAATTAAAGTTCAATTAATCATATTACTTAAGAACTCCCACTTAGATAGACATCCCTCTAATCCTCTAAGTGATCACGTGATCCAAATCAACTAAACCATGTCCGATCATCACGTGAGATGGAGTAGTTTCAATGGTGAACATCACTATGTTGATCATATCTACTATATGATTCACGCTCGACCTTTCGGTCTCCGTGTTCCGAGGCCATATCTGTTATATGCTAGGCTCGTCAAGTATAACCTGAGTATTCCGCGTGTGCAACTGTTTTGCACCCGTTGTATTTGAACGTAGACCTATCACACCCGATCATCACGTGGTGTCTCAGCACGAAGAACTTTCGCAACGGTGCATATTCAGGGAGAACACTTCTTGATAATTAGTGAGAGATCATCTTATAATGCTACCGTCAAACAAAGCAAGATAAGATGCATAAAAGATAAACATCACATGCAATCAATATAAGTGATATGATATGGCCATCATCATCTTGTGCTTGTGATCTCCATCTCCGCAGCACCGTCATGATCACCATCGTCACCGGCGCCACACCTTGATCTCCATCGTAGCATCATTGTCGTCTCGCCAATCTTATGCTTCCACGACTATCACTACCGCTTAGTAATAAAGTAAAGCATTACATCGCGATTGCATTGCATACAATAAAGCGACAACCATATGGCTCCTGCCAGTTGCCGATAACTCGGTTACAAAACATGATCATCTCATACAATAAAATTTAGCATCATGTCTTGACCATATCACATCACAACATGCCCTGCAAAAACAAGTTAGACGTCCTCTACTTTGTTGTTGCAAGTTTTACGTGGCTGCTACGGGCTTAAGCAAGAACTCATCTTACCTACGCATCAAAACCACAACGATAGTTTGTCAAATAGACTCCGTTTTAACCTTCTCAAGGACCGGGCGTAGTCACACTCGGTTCAACTAAAGTTGGAGAGACAGTCTTCCGCAAGCCATCTATGTGCAAAGCACGTCGAGGGAACCGGTCTCGCGTAAGAGTACGCGTAAGGTTGGTCCGGATCGTCTCATCCAACAATACCGCTGAACCAAAGTATGACATGCTGGTAGGCAGTATGACTTGTATCGTCCACAACTCACTTGTGTTCTACTCGTGCAAATAACATCAAACCATAAAAACCTAGGCTCGGATGCCACTGTTGGGGAACGTAGTAATTTCAAAAAATTTCCTACGCACACGCAAGATCATGGTGATGCATAGCAACGAGAGGGGAGAGTGTTGTCTACGTACCCTCGTAGACCGAAGCGGAAGCGTTGACACAACGTAGAGGAAGTAGTCGTACGTTCTCCTTGCGATCCAACCGATCACAGCACCGTTACTCCGGCACCTCCGAGTTCTTGGCACACGTTCAGCTCGATGACGATCCCCGGGCTCCGATCCAGCAAAGCGTCGGGGAAGAGTTCCGTCAGCACGACGGCGTGGTGACGATCTTGATGTGTTACCGGCGCAGGGCTTCGCCTAAGCACTGCAACGATATGACCGAGGTGGAATTTGGTGGAAGGGGGCACCGCACACGGCTAAGGAAAGATCTCAATGATCAATTGTGTGTCATGGGGTGCCCCTTGCCTCAGTATATAAAGGATGGAGGAGGAGGAGGCCGGCCAAGCCAATTGGTGCGGCCAAGATATGGAGTCCTACTAGGACTCCAAGTCCTAGTAGGAGTCCACCAAAAGGGGAGGAAGGGAGAAGGAATAGGAGGAGAAGGAGAGGTGGCCGGCCCCCTTTTCCCTAGTCCAATTCGGACCAAAGGGGAGGGGGGGCGCAGCAGCCTTTTTCCTCTTCCCACTAAAGCCCATCAAGGCCCATTACTTCTCCCGTAATCCCGTAACTCCCCGGTACCTCCGAAAATACCCGAACCACTCAGAACCCTTCCGATGTCCGAATATAGTCGTCCAATATATCGATCTTTACGTCTCGACCATTTCGAGACTCCTCGTCATGTCCCCGATCTCATCCGGGACTCCGAACTCCTTCGGTACATCAAAACTCATAAACTCATAATATAACTGTCATCGAAACCTTAAGCGTGCGGACCCTACGGTTCGAGAACAATGTAGACATGACCGAGACACATCTCCGGTCAATAACCAATAGCGGGACCTGGATGCCCATATTGGCTCCTACATATTCTGCGAAGATCTTTATCGGTCAGACCGCATAACAACATACGTTGTTCCCTTTGTCATCGATATGTTACTTGCCCGAGATTCGATCGTCGGTATCCAATACCTAGTTCAATCTCGTTACCGGCAAGTCTCTTTACTCGTTCCGTAATACATCATCTCACAACTAACACATTAGTTGCAATGCTTGCAAGGCTTATGTGATGTGCATTACCGAGAGGGCCCAGAGATACCTCTCCGACAATCGGAGTGACAAATCCTAATCTCGAAATACGCCAACCCAACATGTACCTTCGGAGACACCTGTAGAGCACCTTTATAATCACCCAGTTACGTTGTGACGTTTGGTAGCACACAAAGTGTTCCTACGGTAAACGGGAGTTGCATAATCTCATAGTTAAAGGAACATGTATAAGTCATGGATAAAAGCAATAGCAACATACTAAACGATCAGGTGCTATGCTAATGGAATGGGTCATGTCAATCAGATCATTCAACTAATGATGTGATCTCGTTAATCAAATAACAACTCTTTGTTCATGGTTAGGAAACATAACCATCTTTGATTAATGAGCTAGTCAAGTAGAGGCATACTAGTGACACTCTGTTTGTCTATGTATTCACACATGTATTATGTTTCCAGTTAATACAATTCTAGCATGAATAATAAACATTTATCATGATATAAGGAAATAAATAATAACTTTATTATTGCCTCTAGGGCATATTTCCTTCAGTCTCCCACTTGCACTAGAGTCAATAATCTAGATCACATCACCATGTGATTAACATCAATAGTTCACATCATCATGTGATTAACACCCATAGTTCACATCGATATGTGACCAACACCCAAAGGGTTTACTAGATTCAGTAATCTAGTTCACATCGCTATGTGATTAACACCCAAAGAGTACTACGGTGTGATCATGTTTTGCTTGTGAGAGAAATTTAGTCAACGGGTCTGCCACATTCAGATCCGTTATGTATTTTGCAATTTTCTATGTCTACAATGCTCTGCATGGAGCTACTTTAGCTAATTGCTCCCACTTTCAATATGTATCTAGATTGAGACTTAGAGTCATCTAGATTAGTGTCAAAACTTGCATCGACGTAACCTTTTACGATGAACCTTTTTGTCACCTCCATAATCGAGAAACATATCCTTATTCCACTAAGGATAATTTTGACCGCCGTCCAGTGATCTACTCCTAGATCACTATTGTACTCCCGTGCCAATCTCAGGGTAGGGTATACAATAGGTCTGGTACACAGCATGGCATACTTTATAGAACCTATGGCCAAAGCATAGGGAATGACTTTCATTCTCTTTCTATCTTCTGCCGTGGTCGGGCTTTGAGTCCTACTCAATTTCACACTTTGTAACACAGGCAAGAACTCTTTCTTTGACTGTTCCATTTTGAACTACTTCAAAATCTTTTCAAGGTATGTACTTATTGAAAAACTTATCAAGCGTCTTGATCTATCTCTATAGATCTTGATGCTCAATATGTAAGCAGCTTCACCGAGGTCCTTCTTCGAAAAACTCCTTTCAAATACTCCTTTATGCTTTACAGAATAACTCTACATTATTTCTGATCAATAATATGTCATTTACATATACTTATCAGAAATGCTGTAGTGCTCCCACTCACTTTCTTGTAAGTACAGGCTTCACCGCAAGTCTGTATAAAACTATATGCTTTGATCAACTTATCAAAGCGTATATTCCAACTCCGAGATGCTTGCACCAGTCCATAGATGGATCGCTGGAGCTTGCATATTTTGTTAACACCTTCAGGATCGACAAAACCTTCTAGTTGCATCGTATACAACTCTTCTTTAATAAATCCATTAAGGAATGTAGTTTTGTTTATCCATTTGCCGGATTTCATAAAATGCGACAATTGCTAACATGATTCGGACAGACTTAAGCATAGATACGAGTGAGAAACTCTCATCGTAGTCAACACCTTGAACTTGTCGAAAAACCTTTTTTCAACAATTCTAGCTTTGTAGATAGTAACACTACTATCAGTGTCCGTCTTCCTCTTGAAGATCCATTTATTTTCTTTGTCTTGCCGATCATCGGGCAAATCCATCAAAGTCCATACTTTGTTCTCATACATGGATCATATCTCAGATTTCATGGCCTCTAACCATTTCGCGGAATCTGGGCTCATCATCGCTTCCTCATAGTTCGCAAGTTCGTCATGGTCTAGTAACATGACTTCCAGAACAGGATTACCGTACCACTCTGGTGCAGATCTCACTGTAGTTTACTTACGAGATTCGGTAGTAACTTGATCTTGAAGTTACATGATCATCATCATTAGCTTCCTTACTAATTGGTGTAGTAGTCACAAGAACAGATTTCTGTGATGAACTACTTTCCAATAAGGGAGAAGGTACAATTACCTTATCAAGTTTTCTACTTTCCTCCCACTCACTTCTTTCGAGAGAATCTCCTTCTCTAGAAAGTATCCATTCTCAGCAACGAATATCTTGCCTTCGGATCTGTGATAGAAGGTGTACCCAACAGTCTCCTTTGGGTACCTATGAAGACACATTTCTCCAATTTGGGTTTGAGCTTATCAGGATGAAACTTTTTCACATAAGCATCGTAACCCCAAACTTTAAGAAACGACAACTTTGGTTTCTTTCCAAACCATAGTTTATTTTGTGTCGTCTCAACGGACTTTAGATTGTGCCCCTTTTAACGTGAATGCAGCTGTCTCTAATGCATGATCCCAAAATGATATTGGTAAATCGGTAAGAAACATCATAGATTGTACTATATCCAATAAAGTACGGTTATGACGTTCGAACACACCATTATGCTGTGGTGTTCCAGGTGGCATGAATTTGTGAAACTATTCCACATGGTTTTAATTGAAGACCAAACTCGTAACTCAAATATTTGTCTCCGCGATCAGATCGTAGAAACCTTATTTTCTTGTCACGATGATTTTCACTTCACTCTAAAATTCTTTGAACTTTTCAAACGTTTCAGACTTATGTTTCATCAAGTAGATATACCCATATCTGCTCAAATCATCTGTGAAGGTTAGAAAATAATGATACTTGTCGCGAGCCTTAATATTCATCGGATCATATACATCAGTATGTATGATTTCCAACAAATCTGTTGCTTGCTCCATTGTTCCGGAGAACGGCGTTTTTAGTCATCTTGCCCAAGAGGCATGGTTCGCAAGCATCAAGTGATTCATAATCAAGTGATTCCAAAATCCCATCAGCATGGAGTTTCTTCATGCGCTTTACACCAATATGACCTAAACGGCAGTGCCACAAATAGGTTGCACTATCATTATTAACTTCGCATCTTTTTGGTTTCAATATCATGAATATGTGTATCACTGTGATCGAGATCCAATGAACTATTTTCATTGGTGTGTATGACCATAGAAGGTTTTATTCATGTAAACAGAACAACAATTGTTCTCTAACTTAAATGAATAACTGTATTGCAATTAACATGACCAAATCATATTCATGCTCAACGCAAACACCAAATAACACTTATTTAGTTTCAACACTAATCCCGAAAGTATAGGGAGTGTGTGATGATGATCATATCAATCTTGGAACCACTTCCAACACACATCGTCACCTTGCCCTTTAACTAGTCTTTGTTCATTCTGCAACTCCCGTTTCGAGTTACTAAATTTTAGCAACTGAACTAGTACCAAATACTAAGGGGCTGCTATGAACACTAGTAAAGTACACATCAATAACATGTATATCAATACTTATGTTCACTTTGCCATCCTTCTTATCCGCCAATCACTTGGGGTAGTTTCGCTTCCAGTGACCAGTCCCTTTGCAGTAGAAGCACTTAGTCTCAGGCTTAGGACCATACTTGGGCTTTTTCACTTGAGCAGCAACTTGCTTGCCGTTCTTCTTGAAGTTCCCCTTCTTTCCTTTTGCCCTTTTCTTGAAACTAGTGATCTTGTCAACCATCAACACTTGATGTTTTTCTTTGATTTCTACCTTCGCTGATTTTAGCATCGCGAAGAGCTTGGGAATATTTTCCGTTATCCCTTGCATATTATAGTTCATCACGAAGTTCTACTAACTTGGTGATGGTGACTAGAGAATTCTGTCAATCACTATCTTATCTGGAAGATTAACTCCCACTTGATTCAAGCGATTGTAGTACCCAGACAATCTGAGCACATGCTCACTAGTTGAGCGATTCTTCTCCATCTTTTAGCTACAGAACTTGTTGGAGACTTCATATCTCTCAACTCGGGTATTTGCTTGAAATATTAACTTCAACTCCTAGAACATCTCATATGCTCCATGACGTTCAAAACGTCTTTGAAGTCCCGATTCTAAGCAGTTAAGCATGGTGCACTAAACTATTAAGTAGTCATCATATTGAGCTAGAAAAACGTTCATAATGTCTGCATCTGCTCCTGCAATAGGTCCGTCACCTAGCGGTGCATCAAGGACATAATTCTTCTGTGCAGCAATGAGGATAAACCTCAGATCACGGATCCAATCCGCATCATTGCTACTAACATTTTTCAACACAATTTTCTCTAGGAACATATCAAAATAAACATAGGGAAGTAACAACGCGAGCTATTGATCTACAACATAGATATGCTAATACTACCAGGACTAAGTTCATGATAAATTAAAGTTCAATTAATCATATTACTTAAGAACTCCCACTTAGATAGACATCCCTCTAATCCTCTAAGTGATCACGTGATCCAAATCAACTAAACCATGTCCGATCATCACGTGAGATGGAGTAGTTTCAATGGTGAACATCACTATGTTGATCATATCTACTATATGATTCACGCTCGACCTTTCGGTCTCCGTGTTCCGAGGCCATATCTGTTATATGCTAGGCTCGTCAAGTATAACCTGAGTATTCCGTGTGTGCAACTGTTTTGCACCCGTTGTATTTGAACGTAGAGCCTATCACACCCGATCATCACGTGGTATCTCAGCACGAAGAACTTTCGCAACGGTGCATACTCAGGGAGAACACTTCTTGATAATTAGTGAGAGATCATCTTATAATGCTACCGTCAAACAAAGCAAGATAAGATGCATAAAAGATAAACATCACATGCAATCAATATAAGTGATATGATATGGCCATCATCATCTTGTGCTTGTGATCTCCATCTCCGCAGCACCGTCATGATCACCATCGTCACCGGCGCCACACCTTGATCTCCATCGTAGCATCGTTGTCGTCTCGCCAATCTTATGCTTCCACGACTATCACTACCGCTTAGTAATAAAGTAAAGCATTACATCGCGATTGCATTGCATACAATAAAGCGACAACCATATGGCTCCTGCCAGTTGCCGATAACTCGGTTACAAAACATGATCATCTCATACAATAAAATTTAGCATCATGTCTTGACCATATCACATCACAACATGCCCTGCAAAAACAAGTTAGACGTCCTCTACTTTGTTGTTGCAAGTTTTACGTGGCTGCTACGGGCTTAAGCAAGAACTCATCTTACCTACGCATCAAAACCACAACGATAGTTTGTCAAATAGACTCCGTTTTAACCTTCTCAAGGACCGGGCGTAGTCACACTCGGTTCAACTAAAGTTGGAGAGACAGTCTTCCGCAAGCCATCTATGTGCAAAGCACGTCGAGGGAACCGGTCTCGCGTAAGAGTACGCGTAAGGTTGGTCCGGATCGTCTCGTCCAACAATACCGCTGAACCAAAGTATGACATGCTGGTAGGCAGTATGACTTGTATCGTCCACAACTCACTTGTGTTCTACTCGTGCAAATAACATCAAACCATAAAAACCTAGGCTCGGATGCCACTGTTGGGGAACGTAGTAATTTCAAAAAATTTCCTACGCACACGCAAGATCATGGTGATGCATAGCAACAAGAGGGGAGAGTGTTGTCTACGTACCCTCGTAGACCGAAGCGGAAGCGTTGACACAACATAGAGGAAGTAGTCGTACGTTCTCCTTGCGATCCAACCGATCACAGCACCGTTACTCCGGCACCTCCGAGTTCTTGGCACACGTTCAGCTCGATGACGATCCCCGGGCTCCGATCCAGCAAAGCGTCGGGGAAGAGTTCCGTCAGCACGACGGCGTGGTGACGATCTTGATGTGTTACCGGCGCAGGGCTTCGCCTAAGCACTGCAACGATATGACCGAGGTGGAATTTGGTGGAAGGGGGCACCGCACACGGCTAAGGAAAGATCTCAATGATCAATTGTGTGTCATGGGGTGCCCCTTGCCTCAGTATATAAAGGATGGAGGAGGAGGAGGCCGGCCAAGCCAATTGGTGCGGCCAAGATATGGAGTCCTACTAGGACTCCAAGTCCTAGTAGGAGTCCACCAAAAGGGGAGGAAGGGAGAAGGAATAGGAGGAGAAGGAGAGGTGGCCGGCCCCCTTTTCCCTAGTCCAATTCGGACCAAAGGGGAGGGGGGCGCAGCAGCCTTTTTCCTCTTCCCACTAAAGCCCATCAAGGCCCATTACTTCTCCCGTAATCCCGTAACTCCCCGGTACCTCCGAAAATACCCGAACCACTCAGAACCCTTCCGATGTCCGAATATAGTCGTCCAATATATCGATCTTTACGTCTCGACCATTTCGAGACTCCTCGTCATGTCCCCGATCTCATCCGGGACTCCGAACTCCTTCGGTACATCAAAACTCATAAACTCATAATATAACTGTCATTGAAACCTTAAGCGTGCGGACCCTACGGTTCGAGAACAATGTAGACATGACCGAGACACATCTCCGGTCAATAACCAATAGCGGGACCTGGATGCCCATATTGGCTCCTACATATTCTGCGAAGATCTTTATCGGTCAGACCGCATAACAACATACGTTGTTCCCTTTGTCATCGATATGTTACTTGCCCGAGATTCGATCGTCGGTATCCAATACCTAGTTCAATCTCGTTACCGGCAAGTCTCTTTACTCGTTCCGTAATACATCATCTCACAACTAACACATTAGTTGCAATGCTTGCAAGGCTTATGTGATGTGCATTACCGAGAGGGCCCAGAGATACCTCTCCGACAATCGGAGTGACAAATCCTAATCTCGAAATACGCCAACCCAACATGTACCTTCGGAGACACCTGTAGAGCACCTTTATAATCACCCAGTTACGTTGTGACATTTGGTAGCACACAAAGTGTTCCTACGGTAAACGGGAGTTGCATAATCTCATAGTTAAAGGAACATGTATAAGTCATGGATAAAAGCAATAGCAACATACTAAACGATCAGGTGCTATGCTAATGGAATGGGTCATGTCAATCAGATCATTCAACTAATGATGTGATCTCGTTAATCAAATAACAACTCTTTGTTCATGGTTAGGAAACATAACCATCTTTGATTAATGAGCTAGTCAAGTAGAGGCATACTAGTGACACTCTGTTTGTCTATGTATTCACACATGTATTATGTTTCCAGTTAATACAATTCTAGCATGAATAATAAACATTTATCATGATATAAGGAAATAAATAATAACTTTATTATTGCCTCTAGGGCATATTTCCTTCAGTCTCCCACTTGCACTAGAGTCAATAATCTAGATCACATCACCATGTGATTAACATCAATAGTTCACATCATCATGTGATTAACACCCATAGTTCACATCGATATGTGACCAACACCCAAAGGGTTTACTAGATTCAGTAATCTAGTTCACATCGCTATGTGATTAACACCCAAAGAGTACTACGGTGTGATCATGTTTTGCTTGTGAGAGAAATTTAGTCAACGGGTCTGCCACATTCAGATCCGTTATGTATTTTGCAATTTTCTATGTCTACAATGCTCTGCATGGAGCTACTTTAGCTAATTGCTCCCACTTTCAATATGTATCTAGATTGAGACTTAGAGTCATCTAGATTAGTGTCAAAACTTGCATCGACGTAACCTTTTACGACGAACCTTTTTGTCACCTCCATAATCGAGAAACATATCCTTATTCCACTAAGGATAATTTTGACCGCCATCCAGTGATCTACTCCTAGATCACTATTGTACTCCCGTGCCAATCTCAGGGTAGGGTATACAATAGGTCTGGTACACAGCATGGCATACTTTATAGAACCTATGGCCAAAGCATAGGGAATGACTTTCATTCTCTTTCTATCTTCTGCCGTGGTCGGGCTTTGAGTCCTACTCAATTTCACACTTTGTAACACAGGCAAGAACTCTTTCTTTGACTGTTCCATTTTGAACTACTTCAAAATCTTTTCAAGGTATGTACTTATTGAAAAACTTATCAAGCGTCTTGATCTGTCTCTATAGATCTTGATGCTCAATATGTAAGCAGCTTCACCGAGGTCCTTCTTCGAAAAACTCCTTTCAAATACTCCTTTATGCTTTACAGAATAACTCTACATTATTTCCGATCAATAATATGTCATTTACATATACTTATCAGAAATGATGTAGTGCTCCCACTCACTTTCTTGTAAATACAGGCTTCACCGCAAGTATGTATAAAACTATATGCTTTGATCAACTTATCAAAGCGTATATTCCAACTCCGAGATGCTTGCACCAGTCCATAGATGGATCGCTGGAGCTTGCATATTTTGTTAACACCTTCAGGATCGATAAAACCTTCTAGTTGCATCGTATACAACTCTTCTTTAATAAATCCATTAAGGAATGTAGTTTTGTTTATCCATTTGCCGGATTTCATAAAATGCGACAATTGCTAACATGATTCGGACAGACTTAAGCATAGATACGAGTGAGAAACTCTCATCGTAGTCAACACCTTGAACTTGTCGAAAAACCTTTTTTCGACAATTCTAGCTTTGTAGATAGTAACACTACTATCAGTGTCCGTCTTCCTCTTGAAGATCCATTTATTTTCTTTGGCTTGCCGATCATCGGGCAAATCCATCAAAGTCCATACTTTGTTCTCATACATGGATCATATCTCAGATTTCATGGCCTCTAACCATTTCGCGGAATCTGGGCTCATCATCGCTTCCTCATAATTCGCAAGTTCGTCATGGTCTAGTAACATGACTTCCAGAACAGGATTACCGTACCACTCTGGTGCAGATCTCACTGTAGTTTACTTACGAGATTCGGTAGTAACTTGATCTTGAAGTTACATGATCATCATCATTAGCTTCCTTACTAATTGGTGTAGTAGTCACAAGAACAGATTTCTGTGATGAACTACTTTCCAATAAGGGAGAAGGTACAATTACCTTATCAAGTTTTCTACTTTCCTCCCACTCACTTCTTTCGAGAGAATCTCCTTCTCTAGAAAGTATCCATTCTCAGCAACGAATATCTTGCCTTCGGATCTGTGATAGAAGGTGTACCCAACAGTCTCCTTTGGGTACCTATGAAGACACATTTCTCCGATTTGGGTTTGAGCTTATCAGGATGAAACTTTTTCACATAAGCATCGTAACCCCAAACTTTAAGAAACGACAACTTTGGTTTCTTGCCAAACCACAGTTTATTTTGTGTCGTCTCAACAGACTTTAGATTGTGCCCCTTTTAACGTGAATGCAGCTGTCTCTAATGCATGATCCCAAAATGATATTGGTAAATCGGTAAGAAACATCATAGATTGTACTATATCCAATAAAGTACGGTTATGACGTTCGGACACACCATTATGCTGTGGTGTTCCAGGTGGCATGAATTTGTGAAACTATTCCACATTGTTTTAATTGAAGACCAAACTCGTAACTCAAATATTTGTCTCCGCGATCAGATCGTAGAAACCTTATTTTCTTGTCACGATGATTTTCACTTCACTCTAAAATTCTTTGAACTTTTCAAACGTTTCAGACTTATGTTTCATCAAGTAGATATACCCATATCTGCTCAAATCATCTGTGAAGGTTAGAAAATAATGATACTTGTCGCGAGCCTTAATATTCATCGGATCATATACATCAGTATGTATGATTTCCAACAAATCTGTTGCTTGCTCCATTGTTCCGGAGAACGGCGTTTTTAGTCATCTTGCCCAAGAGGCATGGTTCGCAAGCATCAAGTGATTCATAATCAAGTGATTCCAAAATCCCATCAGCATGGAGTTTCTTCATGCGCTTTACACCAATATGACCTAAACGGCAGTGCCACAAATAGGTTGCACTATCATTATTAACTTCACATCTTTTTGGTTTCAATATCATGAATATGTGTATCACTGTGATCGAGATCCAATGAACTATTTTCATTGGTGTGTATGACCATAGAAGGTTTTATTCATGTAAACAGAACAACAATTGTTCTCTAACTTAAATGAATAACTGTATTGCAATTAACATGATCAAATCATATTCATGCTCAACGCAAACACCAAATAACACTTATTTAGTTTCAACACTAATCCCGAAAGTATAGGGAGTGTGTGATGATGATCATATCAATCTTGGAACCACTTCCAACACACATCGTCACCTTGCCCTTTAACTAGTCTTTGTTCATTCTGCAACTCCCGTTTCGAGTTACTAAATTTTAGCAACTGAACTAGTACCAAATACTAAGGGGTTGCTATGAACACTAGTAAAGTACACATCAATAACATGTATATCAAATATACTTATGTTCACTTTGCCATCCTTCTTATCCGCCAATCACTTGGGGTAGTTTCGCTTCCAGTGACCAGTCCCTTTGCAGTAGAAGCACTTAGTCTCAGGCTTAGGACCATACTTGGGCTTTTTCACTTGAGCAGCAACTTGCTTGCCGTTCTTCTTGAAGTTCCCCTTCTTTCCTTTTGCCCTTTTCTTGAAACTAGTGATCTTGTCAACCATCAACACTTGATGTTTTTCTTTGATTTCTACCTTCGCTGATTTTAGCATCGCGAAGAGCTTGGGAATATTTTCCGTTATCCCTTGCATATTATAGTTCATCACGAAGTTCTACTAACTTGGTGATGGTGACTAGAGAATTCTGTCAATCACTATCTTATCTGGAAGATTAACTCCCACTTGATTCAAGCGATTGTAGTACCCAGACAATCTGAGCACATGCTCACTAGTTGAGCGATTCTCCTCCATCTTTTAGCTACAGAACTGGTTGGAGACTTCAAATCTCTCAACTCGGGTATTTGCTTGAAATATTAACTTCAACTCCTAGAACATCTCATATGCTCCATGACGTTCAAAACGTCTTTGAAGTCCCGATTCTAAGCAGTTAAGCATGGTGCACTAAACTATTAAGTAGTCATCATATTGAGCTAGCAAAACATTCATAATGTCTGCATCTGCTCCTGCAATAGGTCCGTCACCTAGCGGTGCATCAAGGACATAATTCTTCTGTGCAGCAATGAGGATAAACCTCAGATCACGGATCCAATCCGCATCATTGCTACTAACATTTTTCAACACAATTTTCTCTAGGAACATATCAAAATAAACATAGGGAAGTAACAACGCGAGCTATTGATCTACAACATAGATATGCTAATACTACCAGGACTAAGTTCATGATAAATTAAAGTTCAATTAATCATATTACTTAAGAACTCCCACTTAGATAGACATCCCTCTAATCCTCTAAGTGATCACGTGATCCAAATCAACTAAACCATGTCCGATCATCACGTGAGATGGAGTAGTTTCAATGGTGAACATCACTATGTTGATCATATCTACTATATGATTCACGCTCGACCTTTCGGTCTCCGTGTTCCGAGGCCATATCTGTTATATGCTAGGCTCGTCAAGTATAACCTGAGTATTCCGTGTGTGCAACTGTTTTGCACCCGTTGTATTTGAACGTAGAGCCTATCACACCCGATCATCACGTGGTGTCTCAGCACGAAGAACTTTCGCAACGGTGCATACTCAGGGAGAACACTTCTTGATAATTAGTGAGAGATCATCTTATAATGCTACCGTCAAACAAAGCAAGATAAGATGCATAAAAGATAAACATCACATGCAATCAATATAAGTGATATGATATGGCCATCATCATCTTGTGCTTGTGATCTCCATCTCCGCAGCACCGTCATGATCACCATCGTCACCGGCGCCACACCTTGATCTCCATCGTAGCATCGTTGTCGTCTCGCCAATCTTATGCTTCCATGACTATCACTACCTCTTAGTAATAAAGTAAAGCATTACATCGCGATTGCATTGCATACAATAAAGCGACAACCATATGGCTCCTGCCAGTTGCCGATAACTCGGTTACAAAACATGATCATCTCATACAATAAAATTTAGCATCATGTCTTGACCATATCACATCACAACATGCCCTGCAAAAACAAGTTAGACGTCCTCTACTTTGTTGTTGCAAGTTTTACGTGGCTGCTACGGGCTTAAGCAAGAACTCATCTTACCTACGCATCAAAACCACAACGATAGTTTGTCAAATAGACTCCGTTTTAACCTTCTCAAGGACCGGGCGTAGTCACACTCGGTTCAACTAAAGTTGGAGAGACAGTCTTCCGCAAGCCATCTATGTGCAAAGCACGTCGAGGGAACCGGTCTCGCGTAAGAGTACGCGTAAGGTTGGTCCGGATCGTCTCGTCCAACAATACCGCTGAACCAAAGTATGACATGCTGGTAGGCAGTATGACTTGTATCGTCCACAACTCACTTGTGTTCTACTCGTGCAAATAACATCAAACCATAAAAACCTAGGCTCGGATGCCACTGTTGGGGAACGTAGTAATTTCAAAAAATTTCCTACGCACACGCAAGATCATGGTGATGCATAGAAACGAGAGGGGAGAGTGTTGTCTACGTACCCTCGTAGACCGAAGCGGAAGCGTTGACACAACGTAGAGGAAGTAGTCGTACGTTCTCCTTGCGATCCAACCGATCACAGCACCGTTACTCCGGCACCTCCGAGTTCTTGGCACACGTTCAGCTCGATGACGATCCCCGGGCTCCGATCCAGCAAAGCGTCGGGGAAGAGTTCCGTCAGCACGACGGCGTGGTGACGATCTTGATGTGTTACCGGCGCAGGGCTTCGCCTAAGCACTGCAACAATATGACCGAGGTGGAATTTGGTGGAAGGGGGCACCGCACACGGCTAAGGAAAGATCTCAATGATCAATTGTGTGTCATGGGGTGCCCCTTGCCTCAGTATATAAAGGATGGAGGAGGAGGAGGCCGGCCAAGCCAATTGGTGCGGCCAAGATATGGAGTCCTACTACGACTCCAAGTCCTAGTAGGAGTCCACCAAAAGGGGAGGAAGGGAGAAGGAATAGGAGGAGAAGGAGAGGTGGCCGGCCCCCTTTTCCCTAGTCCAATTCGGACCAAAGGGGAGGGGGGGCGCAGCAGCCTTTTTCCTCTTCCCACTAAAGCCCATCAAGGCCCATTACTTCTCCCGTAATCCCGTAACTCCCCGGTACCTCCGAAAATACCCGAACCACTCAGAACCCTTCCGATGTCCGAATATAGTCGTCCAATATATCGATCTTTACGTCTCGACCATTTCGAGACTCCTCGTCATGTCCCCGATCTCATCCGGGACTCCGAACTCCTTCGGTACATCAAAACTCATAAACTCATAATATAACTGTCATCGAAACCTTAAGCGTGCGGACCCTACGGTTCGAGAACAATGTAGACATGACCGAGACACATCTCCGGTCAATAACCAATAGCGGGACCTGGATGCCCATATTGGCTCCTACATATTCTGCGAAGATCTTTATCGGTCAGACCGCATAACAACATACGTTGTTCCCTTTGTCATCGGTATGTTACTTGCCCGAGATTCGATCGTCGGTATCCAATACCTAGTTCAATCTCGTTACCGGCAAGTCTCTTTACTCGTTCCGTAATACATCATCTCACAACTAACACATTAGTTGCAATGCTTGCAAGGCTTATGTGATGTGCATTACCGAGAGGGCCCAGAGATACCTCTCCGACAATCGGAGTGACAAATCCTAATCTCGAAATACGCCAACCCAACATGTACCTTCGGAGACACCTGTAGAGCACCTTTATAATCACCCAGTTACGTTGTGACGTTTGGTAGCACACAAAGTGTTCCTACGGTAAACGGGAGTTGCATAATCTCATAGTTAAAGGAACATGTATAAGTCATGGATAAAAGCAATAGCAACATACTAAACGATCAGGTGCTATGCTAATGGAATGGGTCATGTCAATCAGATCATTCAACTAATGATGTGATCTCGTTAATCAAATAACAACTCTTTGTTCATGGTTAGGAAACATAACCATCTTTGATTAATGAGCTAGTCAAGTAGAGGCATACTAGTGACACTCTGTTTGTCTATGTATTCACACATGTATTATGTTTCCAGTTAATACAATTCTAGCATGAATAATAAACATTTATCATGATATAAGGAAATAAATAATAACTTTATTATTGCCTCTAGGGCATATTTCCTTCATAAACAACCAACACATAAACATGGCATGATGCACAACCAGGTATGATGCATGTCCGGTTTAATGAGCATGGCATGGCAAAGTGCAACAAACAACACTACAAATTAAGTGGAGCTCAATAAGCAACGGAGCATATTGACGAAACACCACAACAATTATTTAGTTCGATCTCGTTTATGTACCCAACAATATTAAATGTTGATTAACATGGCAAGGGGTGAAGCACAACAAAACTACCTATCAAGGCAAGTTTAAATGAGGCCGGAACAACAAACAACAAATCCGGAATATCCTCATATGCATATTTTAGATTTGGTACTGTTCTGACCTAAAGCATATTTTATTGTTGTTAAACAGGAAAATAAAGTGCAACATGTTAATCTATGCAATTTTCTACCCCATTTACATATAAAGTTTATTTAAAACCAAGCTACGGTTGTTAAGTTATGAAATAAATCATTTTAGCATGGCATTTAAGCAAATTTAAGCAAACAACATTTTAAACATTTTAAACGTTGTTATCATGATGCGGATGACAATATCAAGTTTTATGCAATTTTATGAAAATGTTAACATGAGCATATTATGAAGCATTTGGTCACCATGGCGGAATGAAAAGGGTGCCACGGCAACGAATCCGAAAATGGTGCCACGGCAACATATCGGTTTCCGGTACTCGTTTGAGATGCCGGTGCGAAAGGAATGTGCGGATGCGTGCAAAAGATGGTGGGGCGCTCCCGGATATCGGGTTCCCACGAGACGATGGCATAGCAAAAGAGGGGCATCGCAACCTACAATTCGATCACGGTGCGAACACGAGCATCTCATTCGACACATGCATTCGTCCACGGGTCATCGTCTCGGTGTTATACCTTCGAAGCGTGCATTTCGGAGCGGTTCGGGTTCGGTACGATGTAGAGGAAGTAGTCGTTCACGGGTCGTCGTGTGAAGTAGTTGTTCACGTGGCGACGGTAGTCGTTCATGTTCACGTTTCGAAGAGGAAGTAGTTGTTCATGTTCCGTAGATGTTCGGGGTCACGACAAGGAACTTGACATCCACGGGGTCTTCGCGGGTCGACGGTAGTGGCACACGGCGGCGGCGGTAGTTGTTCAAGGTCTTGGCGGGTCATCATGTAGTCGTACATGTTCGTCGCAGAACTTGGCGTATCCATGTACTTGGCGTTCCGGTCCTGTAGTCGTACTAGGCATCCGGTGAACTTGGCGAAATCCACGAAGGCGTCCTTGGGAGTTCGTAGTTGCCGCGTCTTGGCAAATCGAAGGGGATCTTGGCGTCCATGCAACCTGCAGGGGAGGTCAAAGCAGCAGCGGGGCAAGCACTGGTCCAGCAGGCCGCGGGGTCGCCGGGAACCCAGTGGAGCAACGGCAACAGCGAACGGAGCGGTGGCACCATGGATGGAGCTTGGGGAGGCGAGGTAGCAGGCCGGTGGCGGGGCTTGGCGCGGGGAGGTCGATGCAGAGGAGGTGGCGCCGCGACGGGGCAGGAGCACGGCGACGCGCGGGTCAGCGATGCGGTAGCACGGGCGTGCAACGAGGAGGTCGGGGACGGGGCCGGAGATGCAATCCAGGGCGGCTGAGCTTGGGCTCCAAGGCCACGGCAAGGAGGAAGGGGCTGGTTCGGGCGGCTTGGGGAGGAAGCAGAGGAGTGACGGAGCTCGGGGCGGCTGCGCGCGACGGAGAAGGACGGCGGGGACAGGCGAGCTCGCGGCTGCCGGCGAGCTCGGCGAGGCCAAGGCGGCGAGGCGGGGCGCGACGGCCATGGAGGTGCGGCGCAGCACGGCGGCACGCGTGGAGGAAGAGGAGGTCGCGAGACGACGAGGAGGCAGAGGGGATCGGGCGTGGGGCGCTGCTCTCGTGCGTGTGTGTGTGGCGGCGCAAGGAAGGGACGAGAGGGAGAGATGGGGATCGGGAGAGAGCGGGCTAGGGGCTAGGGTTAGATGGCAGGGGGTCGGCTGGGCCTTGGCCTTGGGAGGCCACGGTGGCCTGGGCCGGCTGCTTTCCTTCTTCTCCTTACTCCAAGAAAACAGCAAATGCCAACCACGGATGTTCTTCAGAGACGGAACATGGCAACTCAAAGTGCCTGCCCTCTATGTGGCTGCCAAGATTCATGGAGACATGCGCTCCTGTCTTGCACGATGTCGAGATGTGTTTGGGCGTTATCAGATGAAAATATTGTGTCCAAGATGACGGCGAGTACGGAGCCAAATGCGAAGAATTGGCTTTTTGAACTTCAAGAGTCACTAGACCACGCGAGCTTCTCAAGGATGATTGTCACATTATGGGCTGTGTGGTACGCAAGGCGCAAGGCGATTTATGAATCTCTTTTTCAAAATCCACACCAGACAATTTCTTTTGTAGACTCTTATCTTCAAGAGCTACACCAGGCTATCGCTTGTGAACCGAGGTTACAAGGTCAAGCGGCAAGGGAGCAGCAACGACGGTGGATTCCACCTCCGCCTGGCTCACATAAGATAAACGTGGATGGTGCATTATCAAGAAACAGGCGAGTGGGAGTTGCAGCCGCAATCTGTCGTGATTCAAATGGCAACTATCTTGGCGCATCAGCGGTGGTCTATGGGGGTGTACGTGACCCGATGATTCTGGAGACATACGCGTGTCGGGAGGCTCTAGCGCTGGCGGAAGACCTACACGAGCAGAATATCAAGGTGGCATCGGATTGCCAAGGTGTGGTGCAGGACATCAATGAAGGGACAGCTGGCCCCAATGCGGCTGTTATACATGAAATAACGAACCGTAAAGATAGTTTTACGTCTTGCTCTTTTATTTTTGAGCGTAGGAATTTTAATTTTGAAGCTCATAATCTCGCTAAATTTGCTTGTAACCTAGGTATAGGTAGACATGTTTGTTGGGTACTCCTTATGACCCAAGGCGTGTACCTATGAACATTGTCGTGAATCAATAAAGACAGCGAGATTTCTCAAAAAAAAACAGCAAATGCCAAAGAGTAAAAAAAAGGAGAAGAAAGGAAGGTATAGATAGAATTTGGGCATGGGGATAAATTTCATGGACTCGCAAAAAAATGAGCTTGATCAAGGAAAAATAGAAGTGGGCACGCGTGTGAAGTTGAATTCAAACACATTTGAATTTAATTCAAATGGTTTGAATTAGGACGAGGTTTTTAGGAGTGTCCAAAAATGTTGAGAAATTAGGAGGAGCCTCGATAAATGGAGAAAGAATTGTGGACAAGATTTGCAGGTCAAACTCGAAGAGGAATAGGCATGGGAATTATTTTGCAAGTATGTTATGGTTAATTCCAAATAAATGGAATAATTAATATAGCTCCCTAAAATATTGGGAGGATATGTTATAAAGAGAATTCACCATGTGAATACCCTCGGTTTAAATGGATTGAAGATCCATGCCATTTATTTATTGGAGTTACGAAAATAAATAACTTGATGGCATGATGACATGATGCAAAGCTGAATGCAATAAACCAACAATTCACATGACGAAAACCCGGAAACCCTGGAAGGCATCTGGAGCTCCGGTCTTGGGGCGTTACAACACTCCACCACTACGAGAGGATCTCGTCCCGAGATCTAGAATGGCACCGGAAGGAAAACGGAAGATAAAGAGGAGAGGTAAAACTAAGTTGCTTCTTTGACAAACGAGTGAAAACATGAACCTTGAGAGGTTGAAAAGTTGAAAGAAAGAACACAACGGAGTTGAACGAACATGAAAACACTCCGTTAGATAAGAGGAACATGGGATACGACAAGAACCAAGAGGTTTAGTGATAAGATAGATATTGAAAAACACTCCGGTTAAAACTAGATAGAGAAGGAATAAGATTGATATAATTTGGGCAGCACTCCGACTGAAAGAAGAAGGAAAAACTTGATAAGATGAAAAGAACTTGAAGAGATGATACAACACTCTGGTTGGAAATGGAGGAATAGCGTTTGGACTTGGCAAAAAGAACGCACTTGGATAAGACTCCGGTTAAAAGAGGAACGATAGACACAACACTCCCGTTAAATCGATAAGAAAGGAAAAGGACATGATCTTTACAAAACGAGGTGATGAGTCAAAGAGAGTAACATCACAATGCCTCCGGGACGAAAGAATAGAAGTTAGATCGTTGGGATAAAGGAATGGAGAAGAAAAGCCAACATCTGCCACAAACGAGCTTGACAAAGCATCTTTAGAAGAAGGGTCGAACGGAGTTGTTGGAACACCAACAACGAAAAGAATAAGCTTGTAGTGGGCTTATGGAAACATCTCAAAATTATGAGGTGAAATTCTGCCACTAAGGGAAACAACAGATTGGATTAATATCAACAAGGAGATGAAAACTTCTTCACCAAGATGAGAAGGAGAAAATTGGATCATTGATAAACACCACAAATAGCTACATTCCTTGGAGAAGGCTATAGGTGAAATATATCCCAATAAAACTCCAACAAAAGATTGATTTCTTGAAAAGATCTCTTGAACGGAGAGAAAATGATGGATTTAAATATCTCATTCTTAAGAACTTGTGAATCATGAAACACGAGGAGAAATTACCAAGGATGACATAACACCATCTCAAGAGATAAGGTAGAAAGAATTGCACTTCGGAATGCAAGACGAAGAATACTTGAGCTCCTCAAAACAAAACATGTGTTGAACACCATGTTTATTTTGGAGTATAGCTTGGCGGATCGTAGCTCCGAGAGAATTCTTGAAGAGCACTTGAAGAATGAAAAGAATCCTTGACGAACCACCATGTAGAGCCTCCATGAAGAACTCCGGTAAATAAAAGATGATAAAAAAGGAAGAGAAGTTGAAAACACAAAGTGAAGCCTTGCAATGATTTAGATGGAGCTTTGGAATGATATAACCGAGAAAAATTGGAACTCCGGAAAGAAAGATGAACAAATGAAATCAAGAATTTGATTAGCCTCCGGAATAGGAATAGAATTAACTCGATGAAACAAGAATAAGAATTACATTATGCTCATCCTTCATCAATTAAATTGATGACAAGCAATGGATTTGGCATACTACTTATTTTTGTAGAAAGGATTAAGATAGATATGGCGCAACTTTGGGAAGGTCTTCAACGAACCACCGGTAGGATTGGAAAGAATGAATGATTCTATATAATAACGAAGGAAGAGAACTCTTGAACGGACCGCCGTAAGAATTGAAAATGAACGAAGAAAAGATACAGAAACACCGGGAAGAATTAGAAAAAGACGTTGACACTTGAGGGAATTTAGATACAATTGAATGCAGAGATGAAGAGCTGATTAGAGAATATTGAATGATGCACCGGTAAGATTTGGAGAACGATAGACGAAGCTGAGAATGAATAATTCTGAGATAATGGCTCCGGAGAATCAAACTGAAAAGACTCCTGAAATGCTCCGGATGGGTGAAAAGAATTCTCACAACCAAAACAATTATGAGAGAATGGCATCAAACTAGAACCATGCATCTTCAAGAGAATGGACAAGATTTAAGGGAAACTCTTCTTCGATCTTCAAATGTTGAGAATGACGACGAAAAACACCACCATGAATTTGTTGAGGCACTCCGGAATGAAAATTAGAAAGGTTGAACCAACGATGAAAGAATTGAAGGATCTTGGAGAAAGACATATGACTGATGACAATTCATTCTTACGTCAAACTTTTAAATGAATTTGAGAATAGCTCCGGGAAAATAAGAAGAGTCAGGTAAGATCCTGGAAAAAGACCTGTGGGTTAGGGCCCACTCAAAAGAAACACCGTTGAACGATTACTGGAAAGGAGAGATTGCACCGGTTGAATTAAATGGCTTGAATGAGATAGCATCCTCAAAAGAACTTGAGTGAATTGAGAATGGAAACTTGAATCTTCTGAGATATCTTCATCACTCCGGAACAAATGAATAGTGAGAGGTGAATGATTAAGAGATACACCAGCATTAGAAAACATTAGAAACGAGGAAAAGATATGATCGATAAAGCTTGAATTGGAACCACCGGAGAAGAAAAGAATGGCGAATGATGAACTTGAAGCTACGTTAGTATCATCCTGAGAATCACCGGATACGAACATCGGCGGAAAAGAATGGAGAGACTTCACAAGAATAAAATGGATACTTGATTAAGAAATCTGCGTCCTTGAAGAAATAAGGGTGGGAGGGCGGGAAAACAAAGACAACTTGGGACGAATGAAACAAACACCGTTTAGAATACTTAGAGTTGATCTTGCGGATGTTGAAAATGATCGGATTTACTTGGAGAAAAACGCACCGGTTGGAAAGGATTGAAAAGACAACCTTGATGATCAAGAAGGGTTAGCATCCACATAGGAATATGAGAACACCACTTGGAAAAGGTATGGAATCAACACTTGACTTTGAAGCAACTCGAATACCACAAATAAAACAAAACAAAGGATTGGCTTGCAGAATAAGCCGGAAACAAACCTATGATAGATCCCATATCGTATCATGTGTCTGTCGGAAAGAATTCCTACGTGATACTTGAATTCCCACTTATAAACTCCCGAAACTTTCTGGTTATGCAATCAGGTGTTGGGGATACAGGGGACACAAAATATATCACCCAAACTAACAATACCTAGATCCAGCTGTATCCATCCTTCAACACATAACCAAGAAATCCTCGGAAATCGTCTACCTCAACCTTCGAAAAGCATCCGTTATACGAGTCATGGCAATACTCCCGCACTCGCCTCAGTACTGGGCTATCAGGGTTATCTCACCAACAACTGTACAAAAGAGATTTTCGATGTCGGCGTAGTAAACTCAGGTATTCCAAAACCGCAACGATAAGATTATGATGACAACACCTCGGAGCTCAACTCCCCGGGACACTGCCACAACCCCTAAATGTCAGGAGGCAACCAAGACAATGTTGTCATCATAAAACCATCGGAACGATTGTAATATACCTAGTGAAATTTGAGAAGAGAAGAGTCAAAACTCTACGTCAGGATGCCTTACCAGAAGGTCGAAGGGACTGGGGAGTAAAAAGAATTCCTAAACTCTCCGATATATAATTCCTAAATGACTCAAAACATTTTTCTAGACACAACTCGGCCGCTAAAAAAACGATCAATCAGTGGGGGCTCCTAAGGTCGGGGAAAGGCTCTGATTACCAACTTATAACGCCCTTGATGCGGCTATATCTCCCACGTGTCGAAGCACGACTTAGAGGCATAACCGCATTGAAGGCAATGTCGCAAGTGAGGTAATCTTCACACAACCCATGTAATACATAAGGGAAAGAGATACATAGTTGGCTTACAATCGCCACTTCACACAAATACATGAATAAAACATTACATCATACAGTTACAATCAGGGCCCGACTATGGAGCCAAAATAAAAGAAGAAACCCCAAAAGCGACAAAGGTCCACGATCGACCCCAACTGGGCTCCACTACTGATCGACTAGAACGAAACAACATAAAGGACAAGATCTTCATCGAACTCCTCCAAAGCTCGGGCAAGGACTCGCAAGGGGAGGCAGTTGCGGTGGAGCGGTGACCAAAACGCAAGAAATGGCTCGAACGAGACTCAGCACCCCTTCCCCGAACACATGCAAATCTCAAATTGGAATCCAACTTAAATCTAGCAGGGTAAAAGTTACAACCAAAGGAGTCAATGAAAACAGGCAAAAGGCCGCGTCCGGCACCTAATCTAGTCTTGGACGTCTTCTCACCAGCGCGGAGCTAAGTGTTGTCCACTGGGCGTGGGAGGGAGCCCCAGGGCCTGAGGCCGGCACCCCTGAGACTCCGGGGCGTGTACAGCCCCACTCATTATTACGTGAGAGTGTCACGGGGCGGTGAGCTTCACAGGCACTGGGCCTTCTTCACAGGTACCGGCCTTGCTTCATAACGCCAGACGAGGGCCCCGCCTTGCGCCACAATCTAGTGCCACCAACGACGACCGGAAACCAGGACGCCACCGGTGGGGTAGAGCGGTCGCCAGCGGTTCCCCCGACGACCACGGGTCCTCCGCCAGGGCCAGGCCCTCAGGCGCCTCCCCAGCGGAGGGCCTACCTCCTGAGAACGCCTTGCTCCGAACGCCGCGGTGGTGATGTGGGGTCCCTGCCCCTCTCCTGCAGCCCCCTGTGCCCTCCTCCCGAGGGGTAGGAGACTATGGGAGCGGGGCAGATGCTCGCCGCGGCGACCTACACCTCCTGCGATCCATGATTAGCGTATGCCTGCTCCTGAGGAATTAGTGGTACCCGATAATTGTCGCCTCCAGCATGGCCGGCGGAGCCGTCCCGGGACTCCTGGAAGAGCTCAGCTTCTGGTGTCTCGTCTCCCCAGCTTGGGCTAAGAAGCGAGCCTTGTTCGCCCTCGTGAGCGTGCCCTTGGTCCATCATGTGGGGCATGTATTCTTCTGGCGCCGCTACCCCGAAGGATGTGCTGTAGTGCTCCATGTGCCATGTGGCGCTGCTTGACGTGCCCACCGCGGGGTGGTAGCGCGGCTGCCCGCCGGCGCCGTGGGCTGCGCCGAGCCCCTCTCCCTCACGCACCGGGGGCGGGGGTAGGGCCACCGCCAGTCCAGCGCTGACGGATTCGCTGGTGTTGGGGTAGCCCTGAGGCCCGCGAGAGCGCGCGGGGCCCCTGCGCGTGCCGCCCTGGGCTTGAGACGGAAGCTGGATGCGGAAGGGGTGAGCCCCCGAAGCGGCAAAGCCCAGGAGTTCGGCGACCCGCTCCAGCAGCACGTCGCGGCCGCCTTCCAGCAGCAGCTCTCGGGCCACCGTGAGCGCGGCCCTCGAGTTCGCTTGCTCCCGGCGGGTGTACGGTCTCGTGGTCGCGGCATGATTGGAGGCCCTTGCCGCCGACCGCGCTTGCCGCGGCGTGAGGGTTGTTGAAGCCTGTCCGCGCTGTCCGCGGCCCGCAGCACCCTGCGGACCACGAGCTGCCTGGGGCGCGGGGTCGCCCGAGGCAGGCGGCTCCGCGCGGGCGGGCCACGCCGCCCATGGATCTTGGTTGCCCGCCTGGTCGCCGGTCATGGTGATGACGGTGCGACGGGACGCGGAGCGGTAGAGAGGTGGACTCCGGCGCACCCCTACCTGGCGCGCCAAATGTCGGATTTCGGGTTCTGGCAGACCCTTAAGGTTCAAACTCTGGGGTGCGCACGGAGATTAAGCCCTCTACCTCTCCGTCTCGCAAAGATCTAAACTACCAAAAGAACAACACAAGAGACGCAGAGTTTATACTGGTTTGGGCCACCGATGCGGTGTAATACCCTACTCTAGTGTGGTGTGGTAGATTGCCTCTCGGGCTGGTGATGATGAACAATACAGGGAAGAACAGCCTCACGAGGGTCTGTTCTTGGCTAGGGGGATGAACTGCTAGGAGGAGTTCAGCCACCCTTCTCTCTCTCTCTCTTGTTCTCTGCTTGCTCAGATTCTCGACCCCCCTACCATGAGGGTGGCTAGTCCTATTTATAGGCAAAGGCCCTGGGCCTCTTCCCAAATATTGAGCGGGAAGGGTGCCAACAATTGGCCAATTTGAAGGGGAACATCTGGTACACTTATCCTGACTAAAGTTGGTCCTCGCCTGCCAAAGGCCCTGCGGTGACGCCGTTCTGGGCTCCACGATGACCCCCTTCCCACCGTTGGACCACCGTTGGACTGGTCTTGGTCTCGTTGCACCGAAATGGATGCCTTTGCTTGATCCTCTCGCCTGCGCTTGCCCCCTTTGCACCAAAGAGGAAAGGGAGGACACTGCGCGGGCTGGCGCCCGCCTGGCGCCCTTGGTCGTCATGGCTTGCATCATGGGCACCTCACGAGGTACCCCACCTTGATCTCTCCGCCTCCTCGTGAGCCAGCCTGACGTGGCCGTGCCTGAGGAAGTGATGTGTCGTCCGCCCCGTGAGGCTTGGCCCCTCGCGAGGGTCTTGGGTCTTGTGTTGATGAAGATGGGCCGTGCTGGGCCTCCTTTGAACCACGAAGCAGGCCACAGGCAGGCAAGTCTGGGGACCCCCGTTCCCAGAACGCCGACATAATCTTCCATCACTTTATTATTGCCTTTGCTTTTTTACTTTGCTTTTATATTACTTTGCATCTTTATCACAAAAATACCAAAAATATTATCTATCATATCTGTCAGATCTCACGCTCGTAAGTGACCGTGAAGGGATTGACAACCCCTTATTGCGTTGGTTGCTAGGAGTTATTTTCTTTGTGCAGGTACGAGGGACTCGCGCGTAGCCTCCTACTGGATTGATACCTTGGTTCTCAAAAACTGAGGGAAATACTTACGCTACTTTGCCGCATCATCCTTTCCTCTTCAAGGAAATCCAACGCAGTGCTCAAGAGGTAGCAAGAAGAATTTTTGGCGCCGTTGCCGGGGAGTCTACGCAAAAGTCAACATACCAAGTACCCATCACAATCCCTTATCTCCCGCATTACATTATTTGCCATTTGCCTCTCGTTTTCCTCTCCCCCATTTCACCCTTGCTGTTTTATTCGCCCTCTCTTTTCCGTTCGCCTTCTTTTTCGCTTGCCTTTTGTTTGCTCGTGTGTTGGATTGCTTGTTTGCCACAATGGCTCTTCCTAGATTTGGTGATCTTCACCTTAAAAAGCTAGAAGAGATCGAAAGCAACGTCAGGAGTTTCATGGTTTTGCAATTTGAGCACAATAATTTCTTCAGAAACGAGCTTAAGGAACAAAAGAGTTTTATGAGTTATATGAATAAAGAGCTCGCTGATATGTCTAAACAATTTGATGGTATAAGATCCCAAATTGCTCGTCTTGAGAAGTTGACTGCTGAAATTTTAGATAAGCAGGCTACCTTAGTCAATAAGATGGCCGCTAAACCGGATTTCTATGAAAATAAAGATGAAGATCTAAAAGTTATTGATGTGTCCCTATTAAGTCTTTGTTTTGCAATATGAATCTTGATAATGATGGGACTGAATATGATCCACCTTTACCTAGAAGGCGTTCCAGGAATTCAGAGTTTTTAGATCTTGATGCTAAAATTGATAAAAGTGGGAAAACCCTAGATATTACCAAACCCACTATTTTGGATTTCAAGGAATTTAATTATGAAAATTGCTCTTTAATTGATTGTATTTCCTTGTTGCAATCCATGCTAAATTCTCCTCATGCTTATAGTCAAAATAAAGCCTTTAGTAAACATATTGTTGATGCCTTGATGCAATCTTATGAGGAAAAACTTGAGTTCGAAGTTTCTATCCCTAGAAAACTTTATGATGAGTGGGAACCTACTATTAAAATTAAAATTAAAGATCATGAGTTTTATGCTTTTTGTGATTTGGGTGCTAGTGTTTCCACTATTCCCAAAACTTTGTGTGATTTGCTAGATTTCCGTGATTTTGATGACTGCTCTCTAAACTTGCACCTTGCGGATTCCACTATTAAGAAACCTATGGGAAGAATTAATGATGTTCTTATTGTTGCAAATAGGAATTATGTGCCCGTAGATTTTATCGTTCTTGATATAGATTGCAATCCTTCATGCCCTATTATTCTTGGTAGACCTTTCGTTAGAACGGTTGGTTCAATTATTGATATGAAGGAAGGGAATATTAGATTCCAATTTCCATTAAAGAAAGGCATGGAACACTTACCTAGGAAGAAAACAAAATTACCATATGAATCTATCATGAGAGCCACTTATGGATTGCCTACCAAAGATGGCAATACCTAGATCTATCCTTGCTTTTATGCCTAGCTAGGGGCGTTAAACGATAGCGCTTGTTGGGAGGCAACCCAATTTTATTTTTAGTTTTTTGCTTTTTGCTTCTGTTTAGGAATAAATATTTGTTCTAGCCTCTGGTTAGATGTGTTTTTATGTTTTAATTAGTGTTTGTGCCAAGTTAAACCTATAGGATCTTCTTGGATGATAGTTATTTGATCTTGCTGTAATTTCCAGAATCTTTCTGTTCACGAAAACAATTGTTAAAGATCACCAGAAAGTGATAAAATAATGATTACAATTGATGCTGATCAATAAAAAAAATTCCTAGGTCTTCCTACTTTGGTAGATTTTTTGGAGTTCCAGAAGTTTGCGTTAGTTACAGATTACTACAGACTGTTCTGTTTTTGACAGATTCTGTTTTTCGTGTGTTGTTTGCTTATTTTGATGAATCTATGGCTAGTAAAATAGTTTATAAACCATAGAGAAGTTGGAATACGGTAGGTTTAACACCAATATAAATAAATAATGAGTTCATTACAGTACCTTGAGGTGGTCTTTTGTTTTCTTTCGCTAACGGAGCTTACGAGATTTCTGTTGAGTTTTGTGTTGTGAAGTTTTCAAGTTTTGGGTGAAATATTTTGATAGATTATGGAACAAGGAGTGGCAAGAGCCTAAGCTTGGGGATGCCCATGTCACCCCCAAGATAATCTACGGGCACCAAAAAGCCAAATCTTTGGGATGCCCCGGAAGGCATCCCCTCTTTCGTATACTTCCATCGGTAACTTTACTTGGAGCTATATTTTTATTCACCACATGATATGTGTTTTGTTGGAGTGTCTTGTATGATTTGAGTCTTTGTTTGTTAGTTTACCACAATCATCCTTGCTGTACACACCTTTTGAGAGAGCCATACATGATTTGGAAATCGTTAGAATACTTTATGTGCTTCACTTATATCTTTTGAGCTATATAGTTTTGCTCTAGTGCTTCACTTATATATTTTAGAGCACGGTGGTGGATTTGTTTTATAGAAACTATTGATCTCTCATGCTTCACTTAGATTATTTTGAGAGTCTTAAATAGCATGGTAATTTGCTTAAAAATCTTAATATGCTTGGTATTCAAGATTTGTGAAACTTTCTTTTGAGTGTGTTGAATACTAAGAAAAGTTTGGTGCTTGATAATTGTTTTGAGATATGAAGATGGTGATATTAGAGTCATGCTAGTTGAGTAGTTGTGAATTTGAGAAATACTTGTGTTAAAGTTTGTGATCCCGTAGCATGCACGTATGGTGAACCGTTAAGTGATGAAGTCGGAGCATGATTTATTTATTGATTGTCTTCCTTATGAGTGGCGGTCGGGGACGAGCGATGGTCTTTTCCTACCAATCTATCCCCCTAGAAGCATGCGTGTAATACTTTGCTTTGATAACTTGTAGATTTTTGCAATAAGTATATGAGTTCTTTATGACTAATGCTGAGTCCATGGATTATACGCACTTTTCTTCCTTCCACCATTTCTAGCCTCTCTAATACCGCGGAATTTTCGCCGGTATCATACACCCACCACCTTCCACAAAACAGCCACCAAACCTACCTATCATGGCATTTCCATAGCCATTCTGAGATATATTGCCATGCAACTTTCCACCGTTTCGTTTATTATGACACGCTCCATCATTGTCATAGTTCTAGCATGATCATGTAGTTGACATCATATTTGTGGCAAAGCCACCATTCATAATTCTTTCATACATGTCACTCTTGATTCATTGCATATCCCGGTACACCACCGGAGGCATTCATATAGTCATATTTTGTTCTAAGTATCGAGTTGTAATTGTTGAGTTGTAAGAAAATAAAAGTGTGATGATCATCATTTTTAGAGCATTGTCCCAAGTTAGGAAAAGGATGATGGAGACTATGATTCCCCCACATGTCGGGATGAGACTCCGGACGAAAAAAAGAGGCCATAAAAAAAAGAGAAAAGGCCCCAAAAAATTAAAATAAAAAATGAGAGAAAAAGAGAGAAGGGACAATGTTACTATCCTTTTACCACACTTGTGCTTCAAAGTAGCACCATGATCTTCATGATAGAGAGTCTCTCATTTTTTCACTTTCATATACTAGTGGGAATTTTTCATTATAGAACTTGGCTTGTCTATTCCAATGATGGTCTTCCTCAAAATGCCCTAGGTCTTCGTGAGCAAGCGAGTTGGATGCACACCCACTTAGTTTCCTTGGTTGGGCTTTCATATACTTATAGCTCTAGTGCATCCGTTGCATGGCAATCCCTACTCACTCACATCGATATCTATTGATGGGCATCTCCATAGCCCGTTGATACGCCTAGTTGATGTGAGACTATCTTCCCCCTTTTTGTCTTCTCCACAACCACCATTCTATTCCACATATAGTGCTATATCCATGGCTCACGCTCATGTATTGCATGAAGATTGAAAAAGTTTTGAGAATGTCAAAAGTATGAAACAATTGTTTGGCTTGTCATCGGGGTTGTGCATGATTTAAATACTTTGTGTGGTGAAGATAGAGCATATCCAGACTATATGATTTTGTAGGGATAACTTTCTTTGGCCATGTTATTTTGAGAAGACATGATTGCTTTATTAGTATGCTTGAAGTATTATTATTTTTATGTCAATATGAACTTTTGTCTTGAATCTTTCGGGTCTGAATAATCATACCACAATTAAGAAGAATTACATTGAAACTATACCAAGTAGCACTCTGCATCAAAAATTCTGTTTTTATCATTTACCTACTCGAGGACGAGCAGGAATTAAGCTTGGGGATGCCTGATACGTCTCCAACGCATCTATAATTTTTTATTGCTCCATGCTATATTATCTACTATTTTGGACAATATTGGGCTTTATTATTCAGTTTTATTATTATTTTTGGGACTAACCTATTAACCGAAGGCCCAGCCCAAAATTGATGTTTTTTTGCCTATTTCAGAGTTTCAAAGAAACGGAATATAAAACGGAGTCCAAACGGAATGAAACCTTCGGGAACGTGATTTTCTCACCGAATATGATCCAGGAGACTTGGACCCTACGTCAAGAAAGAAAGGAGGTGGCCACGAGGTAGGGGGCGCGCCCACCCCCCTAGGGCGCGCCCTCCACCCTCGTGGGCCCCACGTTGCTCCACCGACATACTCCCTCCTATATATACCTACGTACCCCCAAATGATCAGATACGGAGCCAAAAACCTAATTCCACCGCCGCAACCTTCTGTACCCACGAGATCCCATCTTGGGGCCTGTTCCGGAGCTCCGACGGAGGGGGCATCCACCACGGAGGGCTTCTACATCATCATAGCCCCTCCGATGAAGTGTGAGTAGTTTACCTCAGACCTTCGGGTCCATAGTTAGTAGCTAGATGGCTTCTTGTCTCTTTTTGGATCTCAATACAATGTTCTCCCCCTCTCTCGTGGAGATCTATTCGATGTAATCTTCTTTTTGCGGTGTGTTTGTTGAGACCGATGAATTGTGGGTTTATGATCAAGATTATCTATGAACAATATTTGAATCTTCTCTGAATTCTTTTATGTATGATTGGTTATCTTTGCAAGTCTCTTCGAATTATCAGTTAGGTTTGGCCTACTAGATTGACCTTTCTTGCAATGGGAGAAGTGCTTAGCTTTGGGTTCAATCTTGTGGTGTCCTTTCCCAGTGACAGTAGGGGCAGCAAGGCACGTATTGTATTGTTGCCATCGAGGATAACAAGATGGGGTTTTTATCATATTGCATGAATTTATCCCTGTACATCATGTCATCTTGCTTAAGGCGTTACTCTGTTTTCCTGAACTTAATACTCTAGATGCATGTTGGATAGCGGTCGATGAGTAGAGTAGTAGTAGTAGATGCAGGCAGGAGTCGGTCTACTTGTCTCGGACGTGATGCCTATATACATGATCATACCTGGATATTCTCATAACTATGCTCAATTCTGTCAATTGCTCAACAGTAATTCGTTCACCCACCGTAAAATACTTATGCTCTTGAGAGAAGCCACAAGTGAAATCTATGTCCCCCGGGTCTATCTTCATCATATTAATCTTCCATCACTTTATTATTGCCTTTGCTTTTTTACTTTGCTTTTATTTTACTTTGCATCTTTATCACAAAAATACCAAAAATATTATCTATCATATCTATCAGATCTCACTCTCGTAAGTGACCGTGAAGGGATTGACAACCCCTTATCGCATTGGTTGCGAGGAGTTATTTGCTTTGTGCAGGTATGCGGGACTCACGTGTAGCCTCCTACTGGATTGATACCTTGGTTCTCAAAAACGGAGGGAAATACTTACGCTACTTTGCTGCATCGTCCTTTCCTCTTCAAGGAAATCCAACGCAGTGCTCAAGAGGTAGCAGCGTGGCGTGGAGGGGTGCACATGACGTGGGCGGCATGCTTGGGGTGGTTCCTGCACGCATGCATCATATCGCAGTTAATGGGCAGCTCTCGCCTTCCCCATGAAAGGAGGAAGGCGTGGAGGCGCGGCTTAATTACTGTGTGGGGCAGGGTTGCGGTCTCCAATGTGTCCACACCCCACGATCACGGGGTGGGGAGAGGTCACTCCACCCTTCCCCTCGATTCTGCACGCTTGCCACGCGTCCTCCATGCGCTTGGGGTAGCAAGCGTGGAGGCGGGAAACCGGGTCGTCGCTGGTTGGGGCAGCGGGTCGGTCTCGATTCCCCGCGCCTCTGGTGGCTGGATTGGCCGAGCGGGGTGGCCGAGCCTCAACCCCGCCCCTTTATAAGGAGGGGAAGGGGGGAATGGCATCCCGCACTCTTCTGTCATCTATCTCCTCCTTCTTCCGCTTCTTCCTTTCACTCGCCATGGAGAAAGGGAATCATGGTCCTTCATCGGTGGCGGCGAGGGTTGCCGCTCGACAGCGCGTCCCTCCCCCTCCTGAGCCCACGGTGGTGGAACCGGCCGCGAGGGGAAGGGGGAGGGGGCGAGACCGGGTAAGAGGTCGTAGTGCGCGGGGAAGAGGAGGACGGGGCGGCGCACCGGCTTCGCCCCCGCCAATGATGCCTTTTCCGATGGAAGGCCATGTTGGAGACCAGCCCACGAGTTCTTCATCAGGCTGCGCCGGCCTCCGCATCGCCGTCTTCGTCTTCCCGCCCCGTTTGCTCGGGAGATGGAGCGTGACCCGCCCCAATCCTTCAGATTGCACATGAGGGGTTGTGGGAACGGGGGCACGCGGGTCGACGTCGACTTCCCGGCTCCTCGAGTCATGTACCTCCGTCGTGGATGGAAGACGCTCGCTTGCATCCACAGCCTGACGGCGGGGCTCATCCTCTACTTCAAATTAATGGAGGGCGGCCTGCTCTCTGTCAAGGTCTTTGGAGACTTCGGGACTCGCCTGAAGTGCTGCGTGGAGAGCTCCTCCGACGGAGATTCCGATGATGGAAGCTCTTCCTCGAGCAAAAGTGATGAGGAGGACAGCGGGGCAGATGACGGGGATGAGTCCGACTAGGCGTCGGATGCCCCGCGCCTGGGCGGGTGCGGCAGCAGCAGCATCTGCACCTGGCCGCTCCTCCGGCAGAGTTTTGCCGGGGGTGGGGCCAGCTCCTTGAACTTCTCGGGGCCGTCTCCTTGGGCGGCTGGCGTTGGGAGGTTGCGGAAGAGGAAGAGGGCAGGCGGCAAGGCCGTCAACTCAGAGTACGCGGGCACCAACGCCTTCATCGCGTATTGTCGGTCCTGTTGCCTCGTCTTCCAGCTCCTTTCCCGGCACCGTCATCACCGGCCCACCCGTGGGCGGTCACCGAGGTGTTCTCTTGGTGCTTTCTGCTGCTCGTAGCTCGCCTAGGAGCCCCTTTTGCCCTTTCGCCTCCTTGACCTGCCTCCGGAGGAGAGGGACAAGAAAGGGATCACGGGCATCTTATCTCTTTTTTTATCTGTAAGCCTTCGGGCCTTGTTAAATTTAAAGCTTGTAATCCCCCTTGTTCATGTTTTTCATTCCGTATGGACTGTACCTGTGTGGGATGCTTTTAATGAAAAAGGGATGTTTGCCGGGTTTTTCGTTCGTGGGTAGACCCCGCGACAAGGAGCGAATCCTTGTTACAATTTAAGATAAACGTTTTCACCCGGCAACAGGCCTTGCCGTCTTCCCACTTCGCTCGACCATTCTCGCGCCCTTGGCGGAGGCAGGGATGAAGCAGGCTTAGGCTCCTCGTTCTACTTCCTTGCCACCGCGACTACAACCAAATCCGGGCCTAGGAGATAATCCTTGGGTATAGAAAAGGGGAGCACGGTGGCCTAGAAATAAAATGAGATTTCACATATCCCAGTTCCATTCTGAAATGCATGATAGAGGATGAAGGACTTATCTGGATCTGCAGCCCCCGGCAACCTTGTCTTGCCGCGGTTGGATCCTTGTGCTTGCAGCCCTCGGCAACTCTGGTTTGCCGGGGTCGGGACGCTGGTCCGTTTCCTTTCTCCCAAGTAGCTCAGCAGAAGTGCTCATGTACCATGCGAACCAAAGGAGGACAGAAAAGAAATAGATAGACGCGCACTCGACCCCTAGGCTAGGGGTTAGTTGCCGCTAAGCACTATCAACCCTAACCAAGGAAAAGACTAGACCTAGCATGCATGCTATAACTTAGGGCGCCGGCGCTTCATTTATTTATGCTCAGGGTCTGCGCCTGGCTTTGTACGAAGGGTTACATGCCTTGACGGCAAAGCTTGTACAAAAGGTGGCTTGCCGGGAGGCCTGGCAAGCCGCGCCTTACGGGTAGAACTTGTGAAGATGCTCGATGTTCCAGGAGTTGCTCACTGGGACAGCATCTTCGGTCTCCAGGCGGACTGCGCCGGGACTGGTGACTCGCATTACCCAATAAGGGCCTTCCCACTTTGGCGTCAACTTGTTGGAATTCTTGGCCAACTGAACACGCCGAAGAACAAGGTCGCCTTCCTCGAAGCTTCGGGCATGAACCTTGCGGCTATGGTAGCGGCGCAAGGCTTGCTGGTAGCATGCTGCTCTCACAGCCGCCCGAAGATGATCTTCCTCAAGGAGCGTCGTGTCATCTTGGCGCAACTGCTCTTGCTCAAGCTCATCATAAGCGAGCATTAGAGGTGACCCATATATGAGTTTTGTGGGGAGAACTGCTTCTACCCCGTATACCAGGGCAAAAGGTGTCTAGTTGGTGGCTCGATTTGGCATCGTCCTGATCGACCAAAGAACCGCCGACAATTCCTCAATCCAGCGCCTTCCACTCTTGTGCAGCTTGTCAAAGGCCTCACAACACTTTAGCATTTGCCCTCTCCGCTTGGCCCTTGCTCCGTGGGTGTGCCATGGAAGCAAAACATACCTTGCTGTCGAGGTCTTGAATGTATTGCATGAAGGTGTGGCTTGTGAATTGCATGTCGTTGTCGGTGATGACTCTGTTTGGCCGGCAGACCAGTCCCCTAAAAAACTTGATAGCTGACTGAGCAGTCACCTTTCTCAATGCTTCCACCTCCGGCCACTTTGTGAACTTGTCGATTGCAACGTACAAGTACTCAAGAAATATGGCGTCTCCCACCTCTCCCCCTCTCTCCCTCCCACCCTCCACCTGCTCCACCCACAACCATGGCGATCTATAGTTTGATTCAAGATGGAAGGCCTCTTGCATTGGGACTTTGCCCCAGGCTTAGCCCTGGCAGATTAGGTGAGAAAAAAGTTTGGTTCTACGGTGCATTTCTCCCCCTCTCGCGACCCCAAGGAGTTTTTTCTTGTGGTTACTTTCTCATCAACCTCATTCCCACTCACAGAAGAATCTGTGGGTCTTGCACTCCAATGTTGCATTGGGGGTTTTCATGTTGGATTCAAAGTGCACAAGATTAATCCTCGAGCTTTTCGTTTCTCGGTGGCCAACAACAAGGTGGGACATTTCATTTACGGTCTCAAGGACCGAGTGTGGCCGGATTTCATTTGCCACTTTCATCTGTTCAATGGCCGTTTCAATTGTGCCCCATTGTCCACTTCTAGTTGGCATGCGGATGCAGTATTACCAGAGCTAACTGCCTGACATCCTTTGGCTATTAAGTCAAATTTGGATTTTCTCAAATCGGGTTCTTCGGTTTCGGCATCTTCCATGGTCGAGCTTAGCAAATTTGCTTTGAAACCCATTGATCATATGGTTTTCAACAACTCTCATGCTCATGAAGCTTCAACATCCTCTGTTCAATGTCCGGGCATTCCAATTCATTTTGGCTCTTCTTTGGCAACGGATAATTTGGCCCCGGTTATTGATGAATCATCTTCATTATCTTTAATGGAGAAATATACTCGTCAGGCGCATTTGGAGGAATCTAGTGATATAGAGTTTCTCCATTTGGGCAGTTTTAATTGCCCCATTAATAGGCCTTATCCTCAAGCGCCACAATGTTTTCTCAAATCAGCTTTCAAATATGCCCCAGCCCACTTTCTCTGGCCTCCTTGCTTATCGGCCCATTATAAGATAGATTGGGCCCAGGCTGGATTTTCCGAGGAAGATATTGATTTGATTAACGATAATTGGGCATTTTTATGTTCTCGTTACCTTCAATGGGGGCACAAAAAGATTAACTGCCCGGACAGAGTGATTTGTATCCACTGCTCCACTCCTAATCACAAGGCAAGATATTGCCCCGAGCGGATTCCCATTGAATACTATGGACCAAACATGGCAGTGAACCCACCCAATATCAACCTATCCAAATTTCCCCCGGCCGCTGAGATGCACCGCAAGAAACCCAATTCCAAATCCTACGTTCGTTGTGAGACTTGTGGGTACTATGGCCACGTGGGGAAATCTTGTCGACGGAAGCGGTGGCTCGAGCAATGGAAATGGATTCCCAAAATCCCGCCTAATGCCCAAAATACCCATCACGCTTCCGCTTCTGCTCGGTTTCCTCAATCGTCACCGCCCTCTGCCTGCCAGTCGCCACCACTATCACACCCAACACCCAAGACGCTATCCCTCTGCTCCTTCGCCATGGCGAACTACACCCTTAACCCGGTGCCGTTCCTGCCGCCGGGCTTTGCCGTCGAATCGGGGCCGGCCGATCGTGTCGTCCGCAGCGGGATGGTGGTTGGCCCCATTCCGCTGCTCAACCACGACTACTTGGCCATTGCGGAGACCAGCGAGTACGTCCCGCTCCATTGCCGTGCTGCTATTCGTCAGGCTATCCAAGGTTTGCTCCATGAGGCTCAGCTTTTCACCACTGAAGTAAGTGACCATCCCTTTGGAATCGGAATCTTTAGATTTGTGGACTCCTTCATCCGTGATACTGCTGTTGCCACGCCACTAGAACTTGAGGATGAAGATCTGCTAATCACCTTTGTACCTCACCATGAAGCACTCAATCGCCATACCACCACATTTGGTCCAGAGATTTGGCTGATGTACTTTGCGTTTCCTTATGATTACCAACCTGATTATTATGTCAATAAGTCTCTTGGTGGTTTTGGTGCTCTGGTATCCTGGTACAATCCCCGCCAAGATCGTCGTTTCATGTTGATTAAGGCACGAGTGTTGAACCTGAGACTTGTGTCCAAAAGTTTTGTAGTGTGGCAGCTGGGTGGTGCGCGCGACTGCTGGACGGTTCAGATCAGGATCCTCAGGAGCAATGACTGGAACGGGCTCCTCCCTGAGGTGCTGCCGGCCAGCGAGGAGCCGCCGCCTGAAGACGGGAACCCACATCCTCAGTTTGGTCCTCATCTGACAGCGGAGCAGTTGTACCAATAGCAGGTGCACAACTGGTTAGTGCAGAATGCAGCTCCCCCCAATGGCGCTCCAAATGTACCAGCTGATCAGAAAACCAAGACAATGGGGGATGGAGAGCATGGCCTGCCCCTCCTGCTCCACCTTTGCCACAACTGCCACCTTTTCTCATGAACTTTCAAGCTTGGCTCACACCGGGGTCTGCAGGTTTAGGATGGCATTGTTCCTGAAAACAATGTCACGGATAATGCATTACAAGCTTGGCATGACTCGATCACAAGCTCTGATGACACTGACTCAGCTCATTCCGTTGATATGATTGTGATCAACGCCCCAGATGTGCCTCAGCCTCATGAGGATGAAATCATAGTTTATGTCGAATTCCAAAGTCAGGGTCTGCGCTTTGGTCTGTCTGCGCAAGGTGATATGCTCATGTCTCTCTTGTTGAACAACCCTGTCCCTCGCCAGCAACTAAATTCAGCCCTGTTCTCGGCTCTGCGCCCACTTGTGGCTACTTTTGGACCATGGGCCTCGGGTCTTGGCTTCAGGCAGGAATCTGTTCAGGTAGAACTGCAAGTGACACTTTCAGATGGCTGCATTCAGTTTTCTCAAGCTCAAGTGATGGCTTCTACTGCTCAGGCAAGTCTGACAGCAATTAATGCTCCACTGCCTCTCCCTGAACCAAATGTGCATTTGGAGGAGCTTGACATCTCAGGTGATGACCACCTTACTGCCCTACTCCCACTCCCTGCCCCACTTGAATCTGCAGTGTCCGTACCCACCATGCCAACTTTGTCAATGTCTGCTGAGCCTTCTTTGGCTCTGCCTAGTGAGACTTCTCTCGATGAAGCTCCTCTTCTGATGCCTGAGGAAGGATCAAGCTCTGTGCCTACCACTACACCTACTCTGAAGCAACACAAAGGCAAGATGTTGGCCCCAATTGATACTGCTACTCTGCGTAGAAGCAACAGAACCAACAAATATGATGGCTTCCGGGTTTCTACTACGTCTGAAGCACGCCCTGTCAAGTCCAAGGTCAAGCCTCGTGTTGTGCCCTCTGCTCTGATGATCTCTGAAGATGCCAACTCTGCTGCATCCACTCTGGCGGTCCCCAACACTGATGATACACTTCCAGTTGTGCCTCCTCCAACTCCCATCGCCACGCTACAGGCCATTGGTACGGATCTTGGCGTCGTGCCTGCTGAAGAGCTTACTGCCTCGGCTCTGTCCGAAGAGTAGGCAAGTTTTATTTCTAGTCCGTTTCTGCAGTTATCTGAAACTTTATCTTTCCAATGCTTTTGCATGACTGGAACGTACTTTGCTGGAATGTTCGCGGTCTTAATGCGCCTTTAAAACAATTAGCGCTTGGTAATGCGATTCGATCTAGTGGATGTGATGTGATTTGTCTTCAGTAGTCTAAAATGCCCTCGTTTGATGTTGCTGCCTTAAAATCCTTATGCCCCCGACGTTTTGATCAGTTTGCGTTTATCCCTTCGATTGGCGCTTCTGGTGGCATCATTACGATTTGGAATAGTAGCGTTTTCACGGGGCGGGTCTTCTTGTCTGAAAGTTTTGCGTTAGGCGTAGAGCTCACTTCTACGCAATCCAATCACTCTTGGAAGTTAATCAATGTATACGGCCCTTGTCAAGGTGAGCTTCGTGTGGCATTCACCACTTGGCGTTTTGAGCTGGATATCCCTAGCTTTGAAGATTGGCTTATTCTTGGTGATTTTAATTATATCCGATCACCTGACAATTGCAACAAGCCGGGAGGCAGTGTGCATGATATGTTCACCTTTAATGATTTCATACGTGAACAAAACCTTACTGAATTGCCAATCAAAGGGAGAGCATATACTTGGTCCAATATGCAACACCAACCACTTCTGGAACAGCTCGACTGGTTTTTCACCACACTGCACTGGACGCTCTCTTTTCCAAATACTCTGGTAAACCCGTTGGGGAAACCCGTCTCTGATCACACCCCGTGTAATGTGATCATTCAAACGACCATACCAAAAAGCAAACTTTTTAGGTTTGAAACATATTGGATCGCCCACCCTGGTTTCATGGAGGTGGTGGAAAAAACTTGGAAAAAACCTATCAAACATAACAAACGCTCCAAGCATGCAGCGATTATTGGGCAGAAACTCAAGTTTGTGAGATATGCTCTCAAACATTGGAGTAAAAAGATATCCCGCCTATCTATTGCCATTGAAAATACTAACAAAGCCCTCCTGGAATTGGACAGCATTGAAGATCGCCGGCATCTTGCTACCCCCGAACGAAATTTTCGCAGTATTCTCAAAAAACACCTTCTGTGGCTCCTTCAATATCAAAAAGACTACTGGAAAAAATGCAGCACCATTCGTTGGATTCAGTTTGGAGATGAGAACTCCAAATTTTTTCAAACAATCGCTACTGAACGTTACCGGAGGAATTGCATCAGTTATCTTAAAGATGCGGACGGCGGGATTGTGGACGATCATGCTGGAAAAGAATCTGTCCTATTTGAGGCCTTTAAGGCTAGGATGGGACAAGCTAACCCTTTGCCCATGAAATTTAACTTAGATCATTTTCTCAAAGATGAAGAGATCTTCACCAACCTTGTGGCTCCGTTCACACATAAGGACATTGATGATGTGGTGGCGGCCATGCCACCTGACCGCGCCCCAGGTCCTGATGGCTTCAATGGGGCCTTCCTGAAAGCTTGTTGGCCTATCCTCAAAGAGGATTTCTATCTTCTGTGTGATGAGTTCCATCGGGGAGGCCTCAACTTGGAAAGTATCAATGCTGGCTACATCACGTTGATCCCCAAAATGAATGCACCTGACACGGTCAATGATTTTCGGCTCATAACGCTCCTGAACTGCTGTCTAAAACTGATCACTAAAATACTTGTCGATCGCCTCCAGAAATTATCCTCAGCCTGGTGCATCAAAATCAATATGGTTTACTCCATGGACGATCCATCCATGACTGCTTGGCCTGGGCCTTCGAATATATACACCAATGTCAAGCTTCAAAGAGAGAAATTGTACTCCTGAAACTTGACTTTGCCAAAGCCTTCGACACAATTGAGCATTCTGCTATGCTTCTCATCATGAGGAAAATGGGCTTCCCTTCTAAATGGCTCACTTGGATGGAAAGCATCTTCTCTTCTGGCAAGTCCTCTGTGCTCCTAAATGGTGTGCCTGGTCGGCAATTCTCTTGCAAGTGTGGTGTGTGTCAAGGTGATCCCATGTCTCCCCTCATTTTTGTCATCGCAACCGACCTCTTGCAATCAGCCATCAATGAAGCGCTTGAACAAGGTCTAATAGGCCACCCCATCCCTCCCAAGGGCAGTGCCAAGTACCCGGTGATCCAATATGCGGACGACACTATCATTGTCTTGCCTGCATGTCTTCGTCAAGCAGCTAAGATCAAGCAAATCCTTGAGGACTACGCCACCTCCATTAGACTTAAGATCAACTTTCGTAAATCAACTCTCATGCCTATTAACACTCCGGTGGACACATGCAATGATATGGCCGCTCTTTTCGGGTGCACACATGCCAACATGCAGTTTACATACCTGGGTTTACCTCTAGGGACCACCAGACCTTCTGTTCTTGACATGACACCTTTTGTGTGCAAAGCTGAAAGAAGGATCACCGCAGCGATGTCCCTCATGTCGCATGCTGGTAGGTTGGCCTTGATCAACTTGATCATTACATCGCTTGCTATATACCCGATGGGCACCATGCGGTTGCCTCCAAAAATCGTTGCGCAACTGGATAAAATACGAGGACACTGCCTGTGGACAAAAAAAACTATGGATGGCGTCAAACATAACTCGCTAGCTGCCTGGCCCATGGTGTGTAGACCCAAATCTATTGGTGGTCTCGGAGTTCTTGATTTGAAAGTTCAAAATGATGGCCTGCTTCTGAAGTTTCTGCACAAGTTTTACAATAGGATGGATATCCCTTGGGTGCAGCTAATCTGGGATACATACTACGTCGATTCGATCCCCCTTGCTACGGATGCATGTGGTTCCTTCTGGTGGCGAGACCTGATTCTCTTAATGCCAATATACCGCGGAATCACTAGTGTGCATATAAAACAAGGCACATCTGCACTCTTTTGGAAGGATAGTTGGAACTATGAGATCTACGCCGAAAAATATCCGAGAGCTTTCTCGTATGTCACCAATGAAGATCTGTCGGTCAGAGACTTCTTAACTGCCCCCACGCTGCATGAAACCTTCCAACTTCCCCTCTCCGTGCAAGCTCATGAGGAGGTCAAACTGCTACAACTCGATGTCGCAGTTGTGAGGTTTGAGGAGCATAATGATGTTTGGTCGTACTGCTGGGGGGCGACCGAGTTCAAAACGGCCAAGTATTACAAATTCTTCTTTTGGGAGGTGATTGCTCATATAGCCTTTAGATCGCTGTGGCAGACCAAGTGCATCCCCAAAATCAAAGTCTTCGGTTGGTTCTTATTGTCAGATCGCCTCAATACACGTAACATGCTTAAAAGAAGGCACTATAACATTGGTTCAAACTTTGACTGCTTGCTTTGTGGACTGCATATTGAAGAAACGGTAGAACATCTGTTCTTCCACTGTACCTTTAGCAAAGAGTGTAGGCGATGCTTGGAAATAAGTTGGGCCGCGGTGGGAGACAGGTTGGATTTGGTGAGGCAATTGAAGGAACGACATCCCCGCAAAATGATCATGGAAATCTTCTTGGTTGCTGCTTGGAGCCTATGGTAGGAGTGCAACAATAACCATTTTAGACATATTGCACCCTTGGTGACCTCTTGGTGGGCTCGGTTCAAGACTGATTTTTGTAACATACAATATAGATTACCTGCTCATAAGAGACATGTGGTCTCTTCCATCTTGCAAAACCTACCACAGGACCCTCCATAGTACTTGGTCTAGATTTTAGTTCTAGACCTTCACTACCACCCCCTGTAATTACCACCATGTAATAGCTCTTTGTTATTTCAATATATATGCAGTAGGAGCCTTTCCTACTGTCTCCACTTTCAAAAAAAACGTACAAGTACTCAAATCCCCCGGCAGCGCGGGGGAAAGGGCCCAGTATATCGAGCCCCCGGACCGAGAATGGCCAGGAGAGAGGGATTGTTTGAAGGGCTTGAGCTGGTTGATGAAGCTTCTTGGAATGGAACTGACACACTTCACACTTGGTTACTAGTGTCGTCGCATCCTGGAGGGCGGTGGGCCAGAAGAAACCTTGCCGGAACGCCTTTCCAGCAAGGGCCCTCGACCCTATGTGGGAGCCACATATGCCTCCATGTATCTGCCAACAGCTCCAGTCCTTCCTCCCGGGGGATGCACTTCAATTTCACGCCGTTCGTCCTTCTCCTCTACAGGTCGTCGTCGACGAACTGGTACAGGGCGGACCGGCGGGCTACTTTTTCCGCTTCCTCCTGCTCCTCGGGAAGTTCCCTGTTTGGAGGAATCGGACAGTATGATGTGCCCATGCCGGAGCTTGGGGCTCGACGGCAAGGACCAAAGGCATTTCCTCAGCCATGGGCACGGCTGTCTCCATGGCCAGGGCTTGACGCCCTACCGGAGCCAGTTGCCCTTTGGCAGGCTCAACGTCCACGGCAGCACCCTTGCCAGCAGCCTCAGGGGGCTCGGTAGGAAAGTACTTGCCGGGACCTGACTTCCTCCGCTTGTTCTGCCCCGTTGATGGTTCGACGGATGGTTGAGTTAACCAAAGCAAAAAGGTACCTGGTTCCACAGGTAGCTTGAATGCAGCACGCTTTGACAGGTAATCGGCGATGTCGTTCTCCATTCAGGGGACGTGCTCTGCTTGGATACCGTCAAAGCGTTCCTACAGCTTCCTCACCTCATCTATGTAGGCCTCCATCAATGGGCTCTGGTAATCCTTGTTGACCTGCCTAACAACAAGCTGCGAGTCACCCCTGACGATGAGCTTCTTAACCCCGAGGTCTGCCGCGATCCTGAGACCGGCGAGCAATCCCTCGTACTCAGCAGTGTTGTTGGTGGACATCTCCCTGGGGAAGTGCATCTGGATCACGTACTGGAGGTGCTCTCCGGTGGGTGCGACGAGCAGCACACTAGCACCAGCGCCTTGCAGCGAGAAAGCCCCATCAAAGTACATGATCCAGTGGCGGTCTGCTTCCTTGCCGGGGAGAGTGGTCTCCTAGATTTCTTCGTGAGGCGTTGAGGTCCATTCTGCAATGAACTCCGCCAAGACTCTGCTCTGGATTGTCGAGGTACTTTCAGACTTCAAACCGAAACTTGACAACTCCAAGGCCCATTCCACAATCCTTCCGGTTGCATCTGGGTTATGCAATATCCGTTGCAACGGGAGGCGGGTGACGACAGTGATCTCGTGGGCTTGAAAGTAATGACGCAGCTTCCTCGAGGCCATAAGGAGGCCGAAGAGCAATTTCTGCACACCGGAGTACCTCGATCTAGCTCCCTGCAAGAGGGAGCTGACAAAGTAAATCGGGTGCTGCATCATCTTCTTCTGCTGCACCACTTCACTCGACTGTGCGGGCACTGCCTTGGTGGCATCAGACTCTGCCGGGGGGCCTTGCCTTGCCGGCACCAGGCCCTGCCAGGGGAATCTTTAGCTTGCCATCCGCTGGTTCTGCCGTCGTCACTGCCTCCTCGTTGACCTCCCTCTGTGCCACCAGTGTGGCGCTGACCACTTGATTCGTCGCCGCCAGATACAGCAGCAACGGCTCTTGTGGTTTAGGCGCAACCAGTATTGGCGTGGAGGAAAGGTATTTCTTCAGATCCTGCAATGTTGCCTCGGCTTCTAGGGTCCACTCCATTGGGCCTGCGGCCTTCTTCAATATTTTGTAGAAAGGAAGGGCGCGCTCAGCGGACTTGGAGATGAATCGGCTCATGGCGGCGATGCAGCCGGTGAGCCGACGCACATCCTTGATCCGCTTGGGCGCCTCAATCTGCTCAATAGCCTTGATTTTGTCTGGGTTTGCCTCATTCGATGGAGGCACGGGGATGTCGGGGGCCGCAACGCGAAGGGGGGTGACGAGCTGCAGAGGCTGGCTCTGCAGGGCCTCTGCCTCCGTCTCCTCGGCCGTGGCCTCCACTTGGGCCTTGGCGGCCGCGTCGGCCCGTGCTTCTGCCGACTTCTCCCTCACCTCCCGAACCGTCCTCTGCTCCTCCGCCTCCCGCTCTTCCCGCGCCTCCCGCAAGTTCCGCAACGTTGCCTCTAAGAGGTCGGCGCGGGGATCCACACGGCAGGAGCTCGAAGACCCTCCCGTGTTTCCGATTATGGAGGCGGCGGAGGCCCGCTCGAGAGAGAGCGGGGCCCTGTTCGATGAGTCAAGAGGAAGACTTAGAAGAATTTCAACACAAAGAAAAAAGAGAGGCGTAAGAGAAACAACACTTACGCCAAAACCGTCTGCGGCTGCTTCACCACCTTGCGGAAGCGAGCCGCCTTCGCGGCCGCTTCATCCCGCTTGGTCGCCGCCGCGGTGCCCTTGGGTTTTTTCGGCCAACTGCCGAAGTAGGTCTACGTGGCCCGGCATTTTTGTGCGCCGCCACGGGCAGCCGGCGCAGCAGATGGGCCCGCGCCTTGATGATCGAGCATCGGCTGGCGGCACGGAACGACCTCGACCTCGTCATCATCCGCCCAGTCCTCAAGGGCGGCCCCGAGCCCCGCGCCGCCTGCCTCGTCGCCCTCCCCTGCGACGGCGTGTTCCATGGCGGCCGCCCCCAGGTCTGGGTCATCAACGTCGTCCACCGTGCGATCAGGAAGGAGCTGGCGCTCTACCCCTACAGCCCCGGCCGCCGGCGAAAGAAGGGGTTTCTGCTGAAAACAAGCCGGCTGATCAGAAGTCGGCCGTGGTGAACCCGACTACAAGAAAACAAGAAAAGAAGAAAAGAAGAAAAGAAGAGAAACTTACCACAGGCGGAGGGTTGGCGCGAGAATACGGCTCCTTGCCGTACCGCCACTCCTTGGCGAGCTTGCAGTTGGAGATATAATTCACCATGTAGGACACCTCGACATGCGGCATCTCCCTGGTGCTTAGTCGGCATGGGTCAAATCGGCCACTCATCTGGCAAATCATGTGAGGCCGGCCCTGGAGCGGAAGCACCCGGCGCTCCATGAAGGCGGCCACCAGGTCGGCTCCGGTCAGGCCCTCCAACTGGATCATCACCCGGAGCCGGGCAACGGCGGCGGCTCCGGCCTGAGACAGCGACCTGGCCCGGTAGCTCCATGAGGGTTGCCTCCCAGCCGGCGGGCCGGCTATGTAAGCCGGTAAGTTGACGAAGTCACCTTGCAGGGCGACGTTCTTCACATAGAAGTACGACTTTTGCCAGAGCTTCACTGACTGGATCAGCGGGATGGACGGGAACGGATTGTTCTCGCCCGTCCGCCTCATGGCGATGAAGGCTCCGCACGGGGCGGGCACGCCCGCGACGACAGTGCCGAGCTTGCACTGGAAGAACTCTCCCCAGAGCTCGAGAGTGGGGAGAACACCGAGAAAGCCCTCGCACAGGGTGACGAAGGCCGACAGCAGCATCACCGCGTTTGGAGTGAGGTGATGCGGCTGGAGGCGGTAAAATTCAAGGAAAGAACGGAGGAACCCGCTCGCCGGAAGGCCGAAGCCGCGCAGGGAGTGCGAGCGGAAGATTACTCGCTCGTCTTCCTCCGGTGCCGGCGAGATCTCCCTCGCCGGCGCGCGGCGGACCCGCACGTAGTTCGCGCCTGGCAGACGCCGCGTCCGGCGGAGGAAATCGACATGGTCCTCATGGACGTTGGAGCCATCCCAAGAGCTCGACAACGCCATGGGAACGGCGCGGCGGAGAACAAACTGCGGCAGCGTAGAGGCAGAAGAAGAGGTAGGGGCGGAGCGAGGGCGAGCGTGCGAGCGTCTGCCGCTACCCCTCCTCCGCCTACTTATAGCCTCATACGGCGAAGCCGAGGAGGCGAGGCGTGGGGGAGCGTGGGATTAACTGCGCCCACTCCCCACGTCCCGCGATTATTACGCCTTAACGGCGTGCGGTAACCACCGCTGGAAGACGTGCGGTCCGTCTGGGCCACAAAGGATCCGCGCGTGGGCCGAGGCCCGGTGGTGGTGGGCCCTGGACTGCGGCGACGTCCTGTCGCGCGCGTGGGCTAGTAGGCCCTTCCAGCCATCGGATGCCACATGGCGCATAGGCGGCGAGTGGTCAGCTCGCTACCTAACCCGCGTGAACGCCTGTTTCCCGCCTTCAAACTTCGAAACCGCCGAAAGACGGCGACCGAATCAAAGCCGGCTCCCAGCTGTCGGCTCCTCAAGATGGGAAGCTGATTGAGCTTCTCGTCTCTCTTCGGCCTCGTAGCCCAACCAGCTTCGGGGACTATTGTCGGAGTAAATGACCACGGGTAGCCTAGCTGGCTCCCCCTGGCACTTCAGAAAAATTACAAGCCATTCCGGCCTTCAAGATCCAAGGCATGGGGCCGCCTTCCCCCAGCCGGCTACCTCTTAGAGCGGCTGCATGAAGGCGGCCCTGCCTCGAGATCTCCCAAAGGAAACCATAAGAGGGCCGGTTCCAAGAAGCCGGCTACGAGAAGGCCGACTCCAAGAAGCCGGCCCCCAACCAGCGGCCAAGATCATGCCCTCAAAGGTTGCGCCCGCGTAACGGCGATAAGACGGGGCGTGGCTACAGTGAAGCCTGCCACCCCCGAATCCCGCGACGCGCATGGCCACAGTGCGCCATACAGGGAGGCCATCCCCAGTCCGGCGCAGCACTGTTGCCATGCTAACCATGATGTCACCCACGGCGAGCTGTCAGTACGACCCAAGGGCCGCCGGCCCCATCAGTCAAGGGGACGCCCGAAGGTGGCCAAACCAGACGCAGTCGACCTGGAGGTATCCGACTCCCAGTAGCCGACTAGTCCCTCCTCTCGAGGGACGTGCCTCATTAAGAAGACAAGACATGGTAAGGCTACAGTGATATGCCGCCCAACGGCGGCAACATAGCCATGCTTACCACGACGAAGCCCTCGTCACCAGAAGTGGGGCAACAGTAACCAGCCCCCGACAAGACCCCCGAGCGGTGGGACCGGCCTGTCGGCTAGAAAGCCGGCAACCGGCGGGCCCACCTGTCGGCGGGCCCCATCGGCCGGCGGAGAAGCCGGCAAGCGTAGACGTAGACAGCTAGGGCCCATGCCCAGCTGGATTACCATTGTACCCCTGGGGGGTAGGCCTATATAAACCCCCCAGGGTGCCCATGCACAGGGAGATCCTTTTTTAGGAGTTTTAGACAACACATCGAGGGGAGAAGAAACCTAGCCTTGCCCTTCTTCTTCTTCCCTCTGAACAGCTCAAGGAGCCTCTTGTAGCTACTTGCCAACCTAGTGATCATGCGGAGACCCCGCAGAGCAGCAGTATGTTATCTCCACGGAGAGCCCCGAAGCTAGGTAAGATTCGCCGGCGTGCATGTCTTCGCCTCATCCCGTTTCCAGGCACCGGCGACGTTTTATTGGCTCCCACAATGATAAGCCATCCATTGGCATATGTCGCCCCAACCACCCGACAAATACACAGCCTCCACTTCACATTCGCCTTGCGCACCACTACCGGATTGGCCAACCACGTCGGGTGGAGCACTCCTCTCACCAAACCTGCCGCTTCCAACTTCCTGATCTCCTCTGTGATGAACTCCTGCCTCTCTAGAGCCTGCTTTCTGACCTTCTGCTTGACGGGCCGTGCATGAGGGCAGACAGCTAGGTGGTGCTCAATCACCTCTGTGGGAACACCTGGGATGTCGGATGCTTGCCACGCAAACACGTCGACATTTGCCCGCAGGAAGGTGACGAGCGCGCCTTCCTATTTGCTGTCGAGGGTGGAGCCTATGGTGAAGGCCCCTCCCGTGCCTTCTTCCCTGACGGACACCTTTTTGGTCTGCGGTGGCTCGGCTCTGGATTTCTTGCTCTTGTCGGTAGAGCTCTCTGGCACGTCCTCGACGGTAGCGTAGCACTCCGAAGAGGCATGCTTGCCGGACTGGGTGCGAGAGGTCTTGCCGGGCTTTCTCTTCCCTTCCGGGCCTTCAGTGGTAGGAGCAGGTGCCTTGATGGGCAGCTGCTGCAACTGCTTCCCAGTAGAGTTGGTCGGCGCAGATCAGCGCGCCCTTCTTGTCGGAGGGGACGGAGATGATGGTCAACGGCCCGGGCATCTTTAGCATGTTGTAGGCGTAGTGTGATGCTGCCATGAACTTGGCTAGTGTCGGGCGGCCGAGGATCCCTTTGTAGGGCAAGGGGATCTCGGCTATGTCGAAGATGATCCTCTCCGTTCTGTAGTTCAACTCCCTCCAAACGTGACGGGCAGTGTGACCTTCCCCTTCGGCCGGCTCCTCCCCGGATTGACCCCTTGAAACGTACCGTTTCCTCGAGGTCTCCATCAGGAATTTGCAGTCTTTTGATCACGACAGGCGAGATCAAGTTCAGGCCGGCCCCGCCGTCAACCAACATCTTGTTCACCTTGAGGTTGCGTATCGTTGGTGAGACCAACAATGGCAAACACCCTGACCGCACATGGTGAGACCAACAATAGCAAACACCCGACCGTGGTTGTGCGGTCAGGGTGGTCCTCGGCGTCAAAGATGAGTGGCGTGCTGGACCACTTCAGCGGCTTCTGAGCGTCGAACGACGGTTCCGCTGCTGTAATCTCACGCGCCCACTGCTTGATCTGGCGGTGAGAAGTATGCAGCGAGGCGCCACCATCGACGCACATGGCCTCTGTAGCCTTCTGGAACTCTTGCTCACCGTACTCATCGTCCTTGTCGTGATCATCGTCTTCTTGTTTCTTGTCATGGCCCCGGGCGGGCCTCTCTTGCTGGTTGTCCTTGCCGCGGCGGCCTCCTTGGCCGCCACGCTTCTTACCGGATCTCTCGGCACCATCCTGGTCCTTCTCCTTGTCCCGCCTCTCGTACTCAGCTTTTTGCTTCTCAGCAAGCAGCTCGACTTGTCGGCAGTTCTGGAGGTCGTGGTCCTTGGTGCGGTGGATCTTGCAGTATTGCTTACCGGAGCTTCCTGGCTTGTCGATAGCCGCCAAGGCCCGGCAGGCGGCGCACCCGGCAATCTCCTTGCCGAGGGCGTCTGCCTTGACCCTATTGGCAGCGCCAGTGTCGTCAGATCCTTCAACGACAAGCACGGCCTTGCATTTGCATTTCCTGTTGCGACGCCGGCCCTTCTTCGTCGGGGTGGCGGCGTCTTCGTCGATAGAGTCGGTTTCCGCACTGGCGTCTTCGTCGGGGTACTCCCTTCCCTCTTCAGCCCGGGCGCACCTATCGGCCAGAACGTAGAGCTCGGCCACATCCTTAACCTTGGTCATCGCCAGCTCTTTGCGCATCTTGCGGTTGCGCATGTTCTGATGGAACACGTTGATCACAGCGGTGGGATGAACGTCGGGGATGTTGTACTGCACCCGGTTGAATCTTTGGATGTATTTGCGCAGGGTTTCCCCTTCCTTCTGGGGAATGATATGCAGATCACTGGCCTGGCCATGAGCTTGGTGGCCTCCTGTGAAGGCGCCAACGAACTCATGGCACAGATCCAACCAAGAAGAAATGGAATCCGCCGGCAAGTGCATCAACCAAGACATAACATTGGGCTTCAGTGCCAGCGGGAAATAGTTGGCAAGCACCTTGTTGCCGCGACCTCCAGCAGCCTGCATCGCGATGGTGTAGATGCTGAGGAACTCGGACGGATGGGTCTTGCCGGTGTACTTCTCGCCGACGTCGGGCTTGAACGTGTGGTGGGACGGCCACTGGGACTGTCGCAGCTCACAGGTGAAGACCGGGCAGCCCACCTCATAAGGTAGGCCGCCGGAGCACCCCGGTGTTGGGTGGTCCATAGCGGGTCCCGCCCGCTTGTCCGACTGGTGACGCGTTTCGCGCCGGCGCTCGATGGTGGTCCGAGCGTCTTCGTGAGCTCGTTCCTGAAGAACCTGGCGCTGGTCGCGAGGGTCCGCGGGTCGGACGATGCTATGGAGATGTTATCACAAGCGTCGTCACGACGGCCGACGCCTGCGACGGCTGGCGAGGAGGAGGAGAGTGCACCGTGGCCGTAGCTCCCCCAGTCCTCCCAACGCCAGCGTGTGGTGGCTCGGTGGAGCGCCGTCCTGAGGGCCCCGCCGGCCGCGGATCGTCTTTGTTGGCGATGGCGACGAGGCTCCAGATGGTGGCCCTCCACTCGTCGAGCTTCTCTGCAGCAAGAGGGAAGTCGAGGAGCAGCTGCATGCGCGCCAAAGCTTCTGCTGGCATGGGCGGCGACGACAGCTGCGTGGATCGCGACGCGCTTCGACTTCTAACCACATTAGAAGGAGCTCCGTTATGATCCAGTGGCTGCGTGCCATTTTCGCCAGCACTTCGGTGGGCATGCCGAACTCCTTCATCTCACGGACGACGCATAGGGCTCTTCCCACGGCGGTGCCCAGGGTCACCGGCGTGGTGACGCTGCTCGTCGCGCACACCATGGGAAGAGCGCGCAGTGCTCGCCGGCGTGGGCGTCTTGGAGGTCGCTGCGCTGCCCGGGGGTGGCACAACGACACTCCTGGAGGGCCCCGCGCCGTCCGCGGGGGGTCCAGCTCCGTCTTTGGATCTGGCGACGTGCGGCCGGTCGTCTGGCGCGCGAACGATGCCGCTCGCCAGGCTCTGGCTGCTAGGGCGATGCTGGTGTTCGCGGACCGCGGCCCGGGTCCTGTCCGCGACCGGCCCACTGCTCGCCCGCACTGGCACGGGCCGTTCGGCTCCCAACGAGCTGATCGCCGTGGTCGTCTTCTTCTTGGGAGCCATGGCGATGAAGAACTGCTAGGCTAGCTACTAGACCAGATTCTCACAATCGCGCTCCTACCTGGCGCGCCAAAGAGGTCGGTGTGGAATGACACCTATGGGATCACAAGAATCCCTACTACGGTTGCCGGGGCGCGGGGTTGCGAGAAGAGCAGGATTAGTAACCAACACGAGGATCGTTTACCCAGGTTCGGGCCGCAAGGATGCGTAAAACCCTAGTCCTACTTTGGTGGGTGTATTTCAGAGAGTTCTTGAGCTCTCGAACTAGCTGTGGTGAGTGTGCAGTTTGAAAGAGTCGAATCATTCTCGAGTATGCCATGGGCCTCCTTTTATAGTCGAAAGGGGCTTCCACAACGGCACACAGGAGGTGGAAAGGCGCATAGTGCTATGAGCTTATCGCTCGTATTATAGGACAAGACGCATTTAATGCGTAGCTTAGGTGTCCCCTTGCTTTATCGGGGACGGAGGCGAGGCCCGTCCCGTCCGTCGCCGCTCCTCCTCGCTTCGACACGCGCCCTGGCCAGTGAGGCATGCGGTTCCATGTAGGCAGGCAGGCAGCTGAGGTGGCACGATGGTGGAGCCTCCACGAAGATCTGCATGCCGCCACACAGGCGCTTGACGAGTTGGCTCGGGTGTTGCATGTTGCCACGCAGGTACCTGCTCAGCTGGTTGAGCTGGCAGCTGCATGCGAACGGCGGTGGAAACTTGGTTGGCGCGGGCCTGGCGGTGGCCCTGCTGGCGTCCTTGGTGTGGGCCTTGCCGGGTGGCCCTACAAGGGTCTTGCCGTAGCATGCTGTCGTCCCCGGCAAGGACCTTGCCGGGGGTCTGGTGGCCTTCCTCGGCAAGGATCTTGCCGAGGGTCGTCGTCTTCTAATCCTCATCTGATCTTGAGTGTTCCTTTGTCTTCACAAAGATCTGCATGCCACCATGGAGGTGCCTCCCGAGCCCTGGCCCAACGTGATGTTGGAGACCGTGGGCTCAATGGTGGCTCGCTCTATTGGTGTGGGGCGAGCTGCCCCGGCAAGGGTCTTGCCGGGGGAACCTGCTTCGTCCCTCTGCTCTTTGTGGTCTTAGCCTTGGCGTTGCTCTGGTTATCTTGGGTTTCGGTCTTACCTTGGCTCACCTCCCCTGTTCTGCTTGGTGTGACCGTGGGCGCGGCTCCGACTGCCCGTGCACAGGTAAAGGGGTATAAAAGTGCGCCCCTCTTTTTGTACACCGACAAGCACGGGGTAGAAATGTCTCTACGATGGGACGAAAGTCGCCGCCGCCGAGAGTAGAGGAAAACCCTAACGAGAAGGGAAACTATATTACTGCAGATAAGCCTTAAGCTAGATGGAATCTGCTCTTGTCGAAGGAAATAATGACTCACGCAGGCAGCTGGGCCGGCCCACTCGCGAACACTAAAATGGTAATAAATGCATAAAACGGAGATATTATGAGATTCGATCCCTCGTGTCCTCGATAGTTGGCAGCAGTGCTAGCCAGTGAGCTAAGGCCGAGTTTCTGACATAGTACTAGGGCACAATCTAAGATAAAACGAGCCAGATTTCCACTAATTTTTCCTGGTGTCTCAGTTTTATTGGTTTTCTCTTTTCTTTTTTTGCTTCATCTTTATTCGGTTTTCTCTTCTTCTTTTTCCCTTTTTTTCGTTTTCTTTTTTATTTGGTTTGGTTTCTTATTTCTTCTCCTTTTTTGTGTTCTTCTTTCGGTTCTTCTTTGTGTTTTTTCATAGTTTCATCGGTTTTTCGTTTCTCACTCATTTTGTTCTTTTTCTTTGGTTTTTTTCTTCTTGGTTTTCAATGTTTTTCTATTATTTGTCTCTTTATTTCTTTTTATCATTTTTCTTTCTTCTTGCATTTGTTTCTTCGGTTTTATTTTTTACTTTTTTCTTTGGTTTCCTTTTCGGTTATCATTGTTTTTTTTCTTCCCTTCAGTTTTCATTCTACATTTTTTGTATATGTCAAGAACATTTTCAAATACACGTTTAACATTTTTGGAATACAGGTTTAATTTTTTAATACATGGTTAATCTTTTTTCTCTGCACACTTTTAACATTTTTCAAATACTTGATTAATATCTTTCAAATGCTTAATTAACATTTTTCAAATACAATATTAGTTTTTTAAATTTTTTTTCTTTTTTTAGTTTCCATTCATTTTTTTCATATACGTCAAGAATATTTTTCAAATACATGTTTAACATTTTTCAAATACGAGTTTAACATTTTTATAATGCATGATCAACAATTTTTAAAATATGAGTTTAACATTTTAAATACATAATCAAATACGAGCTTATTTTTTTTAAAAAAATGTATGAAAGTTGTTAAACAATTTTTCACACATGATATAGAAATTTTAAACTCGCAAATTTATAAAATGTAGTCAATATGTTATACATGTATATTTGAAAAAGTTATAAAAATGTACATGGTCAAATATGACTTTAGCATTTTTAAAAAATTATTTTTTAAAAAAATTGTACAAGAAATGTTGTAAAAATTGTCGGTCATTTTTTAATCCACGTATAACATTTTTTCAAATGCATGATTAACATTTTTTCAAATGCTTGATTAACATTTTTGAAATACTTGGTCAACATTTTTTAATATTCTTAGTAGAGTGTTTTCTTAATATATATATATATATATATATATATATATATATATGATATTTTAAAGTATAAATAAATGTACAAAATGAAGGAAAAGATAAAAATAGAAAAAAGGAGGATATATCCTCCTGCGCTCCTAGCTCGGCCCATCTTAGGGCCCCTTTAGCGAGGGTTCCTTCCCTCTCCCTCAACGCGAGATATAGGGGCGCCCCTCGCTATATGTTGCAAACGCGTTCGTGCACCCTAGCGCGAGCGCAAGTGGGTTGGCCCAGTAAATAGTGCACAAGTGGTGACATGTTTTTCTTGGCGGGTTTTCTAGCGCCAAATCCTATTCGGCGCCTTAAGCGCCGAATATAGGCCAGCTCGTACAGGGCGCACACACCCCGATCTCACATCGTCGCTATATGGGCCGGCCCTTTTATTTCTGTTTTTAAAGCGCAAAAGCAAAAGAAAAGCGAGTGCTGTAGGAATCGAACTGGGTACCTGCTGTTTCTTCGTACACTACACAAACAACCACGCCACCAAGCCTATTTTGCTTATTGCACCTTTTCTAGTTCTTTTCTTCCTTGTACTTTTGTTTTATCATTTTTTCTTTTTTCATTTTCTGTTTTCCTTCTTTCCTTTTTCTTTTTCTTTTTTCTTTCTTCCTGGTTCGACACAAAATCGATGAATTTCTCAGATTCGATGAACTTTTTTCAAATTCGATGAACTTTTTTGAAACTTGATGAACTTTTTTCAATCTCGATGAACGTTTTTCTCAAATTCGATGAACTTTTTTCAAACTCGATGAACTTTTTTCTCAAATTCTATGAACTTTTTTCAAACTTGATGAACTTTTTTTCAAACTCGATGAACTTTTTTCATATCCATGAACTTTTTTCTCAAATTCGATGAACCTTTTTCAAACTCGATGAACTTTTTTCATATCCATGAACTTTTTTCTCAAATTCTATGAACTTTTTTCAAACTCGATGAACTTTTTTTCAAACTTGATGAACTATTTTCATATCCGTGAACTTTTATTATGAAAAGTGATGAACTTGTTTTAAATCTATGAACTTTTTTCAAATTTGTGGTCTTTGTTAATCAAAATTGATTAATTTCTTTCAAATTCGTGAACTATTTGAGAATTCATGAACTTTTTTTTCTCAAAATCGATGAACTTTTTTCAAAATCTGATTAACTCTTTTCAAATCTGTGAACTTTTTTAAAAAATGATGAACTTTTTTTGTGAACATTTCTTTGAAATCCACGGCCTTTTCAAAATCGATGATCTGTTTTTAAAATTCGTGAATTCTTTGTTCAATTTTTTGTTCCCTTTTTCCAAATAATTTATACTGCCGCAGGAACTCGGGGTCGAATAAAACTGTTTTCGTACATAACACATCAATGTTTTCATGGTGCAGTGGTTGAAGCCTCAAGTACATGAGCAAAAGCATGTGGGTTCGAATCCCTCTTTCTACATATATTTTCTGGACGTTTGTTTTTTATCTTCAGAAGGAGGTCTACATATATTTCGGCTCGTTCTTGGGCCGGCCCGCATAACCAAGTGCGTGGGCGCTCGGTTCGTTTGCTGGCGCATAAGGCGCCAGCGAGGAGCTCTCTTTTCTAGCGGCAAAAAATACAAAAACTACTCCCTCCTTCCACAAATATAGGGTCTAATACGTTTTTTGATGTAACCTTTGACCATGGGTTAGCACAATAATGTATGACATGCATGCTACACAAAACATGCCATCGAATTCGTATATGAATGGAGTCTTTCTACATATATTTTCTGGACGTTTGTTTTTTATCTTCAGAAGGAGGTCTACATATATTTCGGCTCGTTCTTGGGCCGGCCCGCATAACCAAGTGCGTGGGCGCTCGGTTCGTTTGCTGGCGCATAAGGCGCCAGCGAGGAGCTCTCTTTTCTAGCGGCAAAAAATACAAAAACTACTCCCTCCTTCCACAAATATAGGGTCTAATACGTTTTTTGATGTAACCTTTGACCATGGGTTAGCACAATAATGTATGACATGCATGCTACACAAAACATGCCATCGAATTCGTATATGAATGGAGTTTCTTATGAAATATACTAATAATTTTATCATTGGGCAAAAGTTACCCCGTAAAAGGTATTAGGAAAGTTTTACTGAAATGCGTCGGTATTTTTTTAAATGTTCATTACATACAAGTATTTGCCAATATAAAAAAGATCAAGAATTCATAAAATGTTCTGAAATTTTTAAAAATCTCCGTAGTTTTTAGAAATGTTTCAAATTCAAAATTAAATATTTGTTCATGAATTTAAAAAGTTCATAATTTCTTAGAAATTTTCATGAATTACGAAAATGTTCTATAACCGGAAAAGGTGTTCATGAATTCAAAAAATGCTTTCCAGAAATATTTGTGTATTTCCAAAAATGCTCATGAATTCAAGAAATGTTCATGAATCGCCAAAGTTTTTGATGAATTAAAAAAAATACTTACATGTTTCAAAAAATATTCATGATTTTCAAAAACTGTTTGTGAAATCAGATAGTGTGGAAGAATTCAAAAGAAATGTTGTCAAACTTCCGTAAATGTTACTAACTTTGTAAACTAATATAGGACGTTTTACAGACTTGCGTAATCTAGGATGTTTTAGAGATGTCTATATTTACAACTTTGTAAAATTGTTTGTGAATTTGAAAATAGTTCACAAACAAAAAAATGTTCGCAAAATTTTATAAATGTTCACGACATTGTATAAATATTCGCAACATTGTATAAATGTTTTTGGTAGGGAAATAATGTACATATATTTTGAAAACTGTCTCCAGATTCCGGAAATAATTGCTATTTTAAAAAATGGTCGTGAATCAAAAATTTACGCGAAATCAAAACAATGTTCACTGATTTGATAAATGCTCGTCAAATCAAATAATGGTCACAAATCCAACAAAAATTTCTCAAATTTTATAAATGTTTCGAGTTTGATTTTTTATCTATTCCAATAAACGTTCGTGAATTCAAAAAGAGTTACCAATTTTGTGAAAATTTACAGAATTCCAAAAATGTGCACATATATTGTTTTTTAATTTTAAAAATGTTTGTGTATGTCATAAATTGGTCACAAATTTTTAAAAGTGTTCATGAATTAAGAAAAATGTTCGCGATGTCAATAAGTTTTCAGGAATTTAAAAATGGCCGTGAAATCAAATAATTTTTACAAATTTGAAAAATATACTGGAATTTCAAAAAAATGTGAAATAAAAACTATTGCCAAATTTTAGAAAACGCAAAATTCTAAAAATGATATGCAGGGAAAATAAAAAACTAAAATATATTATAAAATGAACAAAAGGAAACACGGAAAAAGGAAAAAATATGTTGAGGGGAGGTTATAGTGTGAACACCGATGAGAAAAAGACCGGGAAACAACCTGAATATATGTGGGCCCATTTGTTGTCGAGTGTGTGCATTTGCACGATATCTCGAGGCTTTCGCAGGGACTAAGATCCTAGATGTCGGCTAGAATATTCTATCACACCGTACCAACCCGGCCTTGAAGTGCTTGTGGTTTCTACCGGAACATCCCAAAGGTTAGGCGAGTTGTTTTCTCATTGTGAGAAATCTTTTCTCTTATCACCAAGGGGAAGTGTTTACGAAGTAGAGGAGTATGGTATGCTAAATAAGGTGGACTCATATGTGGAGGGCCACTAAGATCAATGAGGATTTTATGTTGGAACTGTTGCGGGATTGGTAGTCCTACGGCGGTTCGTGAGCTTGGCCGGGGCTTTTCTTCGTCGGTGTTTTGTATTGTGGAGATGAAAATTTCAAAGGGACAAGTGGAAGGATCGGCATGTACTTTAGGTTTTCAAGGAAGGTTTGCGGTAGGTAGTGATGGGCGAAGTGGAGGTATAGGTGTGTTTCAGAAGCGAAGTTAGATTTGAAGGTTAGGAATTGTACAAACTACCATATTGATAGTAAGATTGAGGATTCATGGAAGGAGTTGTGGGTATGAAAGCATGTTCAAACACATAAATATTTTGGAACCATTATCTCTGATCTATGGAAGTGAGACCATGGTTGAATGTAGCTGATTTGAAGGAAAAACTTGCTAATGTGGCCAGATCAGGCCAAGCTTGGGGCAAGGGTTGTTCGGCCATGTTTAGAATGAGTTAAGAGAGTTCAAGAAGTAACTGGAAAATTTGAGATTGGCTCCTAGACGTGTTAAAATGCAAGATCAAATTATCGAATTGAATTATAGGGAGGAGGTGATGAGATAGCAACACTTGATTTTCCATCAGAGCAAGCGCACATCATAGGAAAAATAATGTTCTTGAGCTGAAAAGAGAGGATGGATCAAAATGTACTAATCCTAAAGAGCCAGTCGAAATGGATACTCCTACAATAAGTTGGATGATTCTGAAGGGGGCTATTGGCATGGAAGATGTACTGAGTCATGTGCCAGTGAAATTAACAAATAACATGAATGATGTTTTGTTGGCTCCCTACACCGAAAATCAAATTAAGCAAGCTTTATTCTAAATGTTTCCGTGAAGTCCCGAGGTCCGGATGACTTTATGACCCAGGTCATCCAGAAACATTGGGATATTTGTGGTGAGGATGTTACTAGGATTATTTTACAAGTGCCTCAAGGCTAGGATTCTCTAAAAGACTTAAAATAAAACATTAGTCATTATTATCACTAAGGTACAAAAATATTGTTACTTTACACATTATCTACCTATTAGTCTGTGCAATGTGATATACAAAATTGTATCCGAAGTGTTCGCTAACCGGTTGAAGCTCATCTTGCGTGCATTTCCCCTGCTTTCATTCCTACTAGGCTTATCGTAGATAATATCATCTCTGCTTTTCAGTGTTTGCATTTTATGAAAAAAATAAGAATAACTCTCACCATGCACTGAAACTTGATATGATGAAGTCGTATGATCGATTGGAGTGGAATTATCTTAAAGCTATAATGAAGAAGTTGGGGGTTGCCCTAGATGGATCTCTATTGTTATGGTGTGCATTTCCCCTACTTGGTACTATTTAATGGGGGAGCAAGAAGAATTTTAACCCTCAAGGGTAATTCGGCAAAGGGGCAAAATATTTAAAAAAGACACAACCGTGACATTATGGCCTGAACGAAAACATTTTTCTATCACGGATATGACACTTCAGTGACGATAATTGTGGCAGAAATACGTATCATCATAGATGTGATGGGCTCCTACTTCTATTACAAAAAATTATGACAGAAAATGATATTTTCGTCCTAAGCAGGCCGGAGACGCACCTGCATGACATTCTTTGGGCCGTCCATGACGTAAAAAGTTGTGGTAGAAGTGAGGGCGAGATTTTTTTGGGGGAGTTCCCGGTTACGGTGGGTGGTTGGGCCGAGCGATGCAATGTGGTTTGCGCGTTTCTCTCGTATGCGCATGTGTGCGAAGCGTTCACTAACTGAACCCGAGCGAGGCATTCACTTACTGAACCCAAGAAATCAATCGATCCCTTGCACTAGGTATTGAACACGAGCAATCGACCCCTCACACTATGTACTGAACCCGATCGGTCCCTTTGCTGCAAACTGAACCCGAACAATTCCTTCGCTACTAAGTGAACTCGATAGATCGTTCTTGCTTCTTACTGAAGTCGATCGAGCCCCCATGCGAGACGTAGCCGACCGGTGTTGGGTTGCCTCTCAATGAACAATGCCCGTTGCTGCCACGCGTGACACACGTAGACACGAGTCAAGAAGCGTCGATCCAGCCCCTTGCGCGAGGCGTGGTGAGTTGACCTAGCCGGTTGGTTGGCTGTGGATGAACAGTTCCCGTTGTTGCCGCCCACTCATACGCCCTGATACGTCCATTTTGCATCATGGTTTCTTACTGTTATTTATAATATTTTTATCCATAATAATACTTTTTGGAGTAATTCTAACGCCTTTTCTCTCATAATATGAAAGGCATACACAAAGAGGGAGAATTCCGACAGCTGGAAATCTGGACCTGGAAAAGCTACGTCAGGCCACCTATTCTGCACAACTCCAAACAAGCTGAAACTTCACAGAGATTTTTTATGGATTGTTTGAGGAATATTGGAGCAAATAACTACAAGAGGGGGCCCACCAGGTGGGCACAACCCACCTGGGCGCGCCAGGGAGCCTAGGCGCGCCCTAGTGGGTTGTGCTCACCCAGGCCCACCCACGGTGCCCATCTTCTGGTATATAAGTCATTTTGACCTAGAAAAAATAAGGAGAAGACTTTCGGGACGGAGTGCCTCCTTCTCGGGCAGGAGCACTTTTGCCCTCCGGGGGAGCGATTCCGTCGGGGGAACTTCCCTCCCGAAGGGGGAAATCATCGTCATCATCATCACCAACAAACTCTCCCATCTTGGGGAGGGAAATATCCATCAACATCTTCAACAGCACCATCTCATCTCAAACCCTAGTTCATCTCTTCTGTTCAATCTTGTTACCGGAACTATAGATTGGTGCTTGTGGGTGACTAGTAGTGTTGATTACATCTTGTAGTTGATTACTATATGGTTTATTTGGTGGAAGATTATATGTTCATATCCAATATGCTATTTAATAGGCCTCTGATCTTGAGCATGATTATCATTTGTGAGTAGTTACTTTTGTTCTTGAGGTCACGGGAGAAATCATGTTGCAAGTAATCATGTGAACTTGATATGTGTTCGATATTTTGATAGTATGTATGTTGTGATTCCCTTAGTGGTGTCATGTGAACGTCGAATACATGACACTTCACCATATTTGGGTCTAAGGGAATGCATTGTGGAGTAGTAATTAGATGATGGGTTGCGAGAGTGACAGAAGTTTAAACCCCAGTTTATGCGATATTCCGTAAGGGACCGATTGGATCCAAAAGTGTAATGCTATGGTTAGAATTTATTCTTAATACTTTTCTCGTATTTGCGGATGCTTGCGGGAGGGTTAATCATAAGTAGGAGGTTTGTTCAAGTAAGAACAGCACCGAAGCACCGGTCCACCCACATATCAAATTATCAAACTACCAAACACGAATTAAACCAACATGATGAAAATGACTAGATGAAAATACCGTGTACCCTCAAGAATGCTTTGCTTATCATAAGAGACCATTTTGGCCTGTCCTTTGCCTCAAAAGGATTGGGCTACCTTGCTGCACTTTTTTTACTACAATCGTTACTTTCTCGTTACAAATTACCTTTCTATCAAACTACTTGGCTACTTACAATTTCAGCACTTGCAGACATTACTTGCTGAAAACCACTTGTCATTTCTTTCTGCTCCTCGTTGGGTTCAACACTCTTACTTATCAAAAAGAGCTGCAATTGATCCCCTATACTTGTGGGTCATCAAGGCTATTTTCTGGCGCCGTTGCCGGTAAATGAAGCGCCTTTGGTAAGTGGAATTTGGTAAGGAAACATTTATATAGTGTGCTGAAATTTATTGTCACTTGTTACTATGGAAAACAATCCTTTGAGGGGTTTGTTCGGGGTATCTTCACCTCCACCGGAACCACAATTAGCTACCTCTCAACCTACTGCACCTACTGAAAATATTGAATATGAAATTCCTTCGGGTATGATAGAACAACTGCTAGCTAACCCTTATGCAGGAGATGGAACCAAACATCCTGATATGCACTTGATAAATGTAGAACAAATTTGTGGATTGTTCAAGCTTGCTGGTTTACCTGGAGATGAAGTTATGAATAAGGTTTTCCCTTTATCTTTTAAGGGAAAAGCATTGGCATGGTATAGGCTATGCGATGATATTGGATCTTGGAATCATTTGAAATTAGAGTTCCACCAAAAAATTTATCATATGCATCTAGCTCATCGTGATCGGAATTATATATATAATTTTTGGCCTCCTGGAGGAGAAAGTATCGCTCTAGCTTGGGGAGGCTTAAGTCATGTTATATTCATGCCCCAATCATGAGCTCTCAGGAGAAATTATTATCCAGAATTTTTATGCTCTTCTTTCTCGTAATGATCAAACCATGCTTGATACTTCTTGTGCTGGTAATTTTATGAAGAAGACTATTGAATTCCGCTGGGATCTTTCAGAAAGAATTAAATGCAACTCTGAAGATTGGGAACTCAACGAAGGTAAAGAGTCAGGTATCAAAATTAAATATGATTGTTAAATCTTTTATGGATACCGGTGCTTTTCAAAAGTTTAGCACTAAATATGGACTTGACTCTGAGATAGTAGGCTCCTTTTGTGAATCATTTGCTACTCATGTTGACCTCCCTAAATAAAAGTGGTTTAGATATCACCCACCTATTAAAGAAGAAATTAAAGAACCAATACCAGTTAAAGAAGAAACTATACTTTACAATGTTGATCCAGTTGTTCCTACTACTTATATTGAGAAACCACCTTTCCCTGTGAGGATAAAGGAACATGCTAAAGTTTCAACTGTGGTAAGCAAAGCTATATTAGAACACCTAAACCTGATGAACAAATTAAAGTAGAACCTAGTATTGCTATGGTTAAAGATCTCTTGGAAGAATATATGGATGGGCATGTTATTTACTTCTGTGAAGAAGCTGCTAGAATTGCCAAACCTGATAAAAAGGATAAACATAGACCTGTTGTTGGCATGCCCGTTATCTTAGTTAAAATAGGAGATCACTGTTATCATGGTTTATGTGGCATAGGTGCTAGTGTGAGTGCTATTCCTTACACCTTATATCAAGAAATTATGAATGACATAGCACCTGCAGAGATAGAAGACACAGATGTTACTATTAAACTTCCTAATAGGGACACAATATCACCAATTGAGATTGTTAGAGATGTTGAAGTCTTGTGTGGGAAAATAAAATACCCTACTGATTTTCTTATTCTTGGTTCCCCACAAGATAACTTTTGTCCCATTATCTTTGGTAGACCTTTCTTGAACACCGTTAATGCTAAGATAAAATGTGAGAAATAAACTGTCGGTGTTAGCTTTGGTGATGAGTCTCATGAGTTTAATTTTCCTAAGTTCAGTCGAAAGCTTCATGAAAAAGAATTGCCTAGTAAGGATGAATTAATTGGTCTTGCTTCTATTGTTGTACCACCTACTGATCCTTTAGAACAATATTTGCTAGACCATGAAAATGATTTCCATATGCATGAAAGAAATGAAATAGATAAGATTTTCTTTGAATAACGTCATCTACTTAAACATAATTTGCCTATTAAAACTCTAGGAGGTCCTCCTCCACCTAAAGGTGATCCTGTGTTTGGACTAAAACAATTGCCAGACACTTCGAAATATGCTTATCTTGATGAAAAGAAGATATATCATGTTATTATTAGTGCTAACCTTTCAGAACATCAAGAAGAAAGATTATTGAAAGTTCTAAGGAAGCACCGAGCTGCTATTGGATATACTCTTGATGATTTAAAGGGCATTAGTCCCACTCTATGTCAGCACAAAATTAATATGGAACCTGATGCTAAACCCGTTGTTGATCACCAATGTCGGTTAAATCCGAAGATGAAGGAAGTGGTAAGAACAAAAATATTAAAACTTCTGGAAGCAGGTATAATATATCCCATAGCTGATAGTAGATGGGTAAGTCCTGTTCATTGTGTCCCTAAGAAAGGAGGTATAAATATTGTTCCTAATGATAAGAGTGAACTTATTTCACAAAGAATTGTTACATGTTATAGAATGGTAATTGATTTTAGAAAATTAAATAAAGCAACTAGAAAAGATCATTACCCTCTGCCTTTTATTGATCAAATGCTTGACAGATTATCTAAGGACACACACTTTTGCTTCCTTGATGGATATTCTGGTTTTTCACAAATACCTGTTTCTCAACCTGATCAAGAAAAGACCACTTTTACTTGTCCCTTTGGAACTTATGCTTATAGACGTATGCCTTTCAGTTTATATAATGCACCTGCTACCTTTCAAAGATGTATGACTGCTATATTCTCTGACTTTTGTGAAAAGATTGTTGAGGTTTTCATGGATGACTTCTCTGCTTATGGGAAGTCTTTTGATGATTGTTTAAGCAATCTTGAACGAGTTTTGTAGAGATGTGAACAAACAAATCTTGTCTTAAATTGGGAGAAGTGCCACTTTATGGTTAATGAAGGCATTGTCTTGGGTCATAAAATTTCTGAAAGAGGTATTGAAGTGGACCAAGCTAAGGTTGATCCAATTGAGAAAATGCCATGTCCTAAAGATATAAAAGGTATTCGTAGTTTCTTAGGTCATGCTGGTTTCTATAGGAAATTTATCAAAGTCTTCTCTAAAATTTCTAGGCCTCTTACGAATCTTTTGAAAAAGGATATTCCTTTTGTTTTTATGATGACTGTATAGAAGCCTTTGAAACACTCAAGAAAGCCTTAATTTCTGCACCTATTGTTCAACCACCTGATTGGAACTTGCCTTTTGAAATTATGTGTGATGCTAGTGCTTATGCTGTTGGTGATATTCTAGGACAAAGAGTTGATAAGAAATTGAATGTTGTTCATTATGCTAGCAAAACTCTAGACAATGCTCAAAGAAATTATGCTACTACTGAAATATAATTCTTAACAGTGGTGTTTGCTTGTGACAAATTTAGACCTTACATTGTTGATTCCAAAGTAACTATTCACACAGACCATGCTACTATTAAATATCTTATGGAAAAGAAAGATGCTAAACCTAGACTTATTCGACTTGTTACAAGCATTTGATTTACATAGCATTGATAGAAAATGAGCTGAGAACCCGGTAGCTGATAATTTATCTAGGCTTGAAAATGTGTGTGATGACCCACTACCTATTGATGATAGTTTTCCTGATGAGCAGTTAGCTGCAATAAATGTTGCTCATAATACTCCTTGGTATGCTGATTATGCTAATTACATTGTTGCTAAATATTTACCACCTAGCTCTACATACCAACAAAGAAAAATTCTTCTATGATTTAAGACATTGCTTTTGGGATGACCCACGTCTTTATAAAGGAGTAGATGGTATTATTAGATGTAGTGTAGCTGAGCATGAACAGGGACAAATCCTACGGAAATGTCACTCCGAAGCTTATGGACGACATCATGCTGGAGACAGAACTGCTCACAAGGTATTGCAATCTGGATTTTATTGGCTTACTCTGTTCAAGGATACCTGTAAGTTCGTCTTATCTTGTGATGAATGTCAAGGAATAGGTAATATCGATAAGCGTCAAGAAATGCCTATGAATTATTCACTTGTTGTTGAACCATTTAATGTTTGGGGATTTGATTACATGGGACCTTTTCCTTCCTCTAATGGGTATACACATATTTTGGTTGTTGTTGATTGTGTTACTAAATTGGTGGAAGCTATTCCAACCAGTAGTGTTGATCACAACACCTCTATTAAAATTCTTAAGGAAGTTATTTTCCCAAGGTTAGGAGTCCCTAGATATTTAATGACTGATGCTGGTTCACATTTTATTCACGGTGCTTTCCATAAAATGCTTGCCAAGTATGATGTTAACCATAGAATTGCATCACCTTATCATCCTCAGTCTAGTGGTCAAGTTTAACTTAGCAATAGAGAAATAAATTAATTTTGCAAAAGACTGTTAATCGGTCCAGGAAGAATTAGCCTAAGAAATTAGATGATGCATGATAACCCACAAGTATAGGGGATCGCAACAGCTTTCGAGGGTAGAGTATTCAACCCAAATTTATTGATTCGACACAAGGGGAGCCAAAGAATATTCTCAAGCATTAGCAGTTGAGTTGTCAATTCAACCACACCTGGAAACTTAATATCTGTAGCAAAGTGTTTAGTAGCAAAGTAATATGATAGTGGTGGTAATGGCAACAAAAGTAAAGGAAGCAAAAGTAATATTTTTTGTGTTTTGTAGTGATTGTAACAGCAGCAACGGGAAAGTAAATAAGTGTAAACCAGTATATGGAAAGCTCGTAGGCATCGGATCAGTAATGGATAATTATGCCGGATGCGGTTCATCATGTAACAGTCATAACATAGGGTGACACAGAACTAGCTCCAATTCATCAATGTAATGTAAGCATGTATTCTGAAAGTAGTCATACGTGCTTATGGAAAAGAACTTGCATGACATCTTTTGTCCTACCCTCTCGTGGCAGCGGGGTCCTATTGGAAACTAAGGGATATTAAGGCCTCCTTTTAATAGAGAACTGGAACAAAGCATTAGCACATAGTGAATACATGAACTCCTCAAACTATGGTCATCATCGGGAGTAGTCCCGATTATTGTCACTTCGGGGTTGCCGGATCATAACACATAGTAGGTGACTATATACTTGCAAGATAGGATCAAGAACTCACATATATTCATGAAAACATAATAGGTTCAGATCTAAAATCATGGCACTCGGGCCCTAGTGACAAGCATTAAGCATAGCAAAGTCATAGCAACATCAATGTCAGAACATAGTGGATACTAGGGATCAAACCCTAGCAAAACTAACTCGATTACATGATAAATCTCATCCAACCCATCACCGTCCAGCAACCCTAACAAAATATTTTCTAAGGTAATTCCATCGTAGGCCTGCTGGACGGTGATGGGTTGGATGAGATTTATCATGTAATCGAGTTAGTTTTGTTAGGGTTTGATCCCTAGTATCCACTATGTTCTGACATTGATGTTGCTATGACTTTGCTATGCTTAATGCTTGTCACTAGGGCCCGAGTGCCATGATTTCAGATCTGAACCTATTGTGTTTTTATGAATATATGTGAGTTCTTGATCCTATCTTGCAAGTCTATAGTCACCTACTATGTGTTATGATCCGGCAACCCCAAAGTGACAATAATCGGGACCACTCCCGGTGATGACCGTAGTTTGAGGAGTTCATGTATTCACTATGTGCTAATGCTTTGTTTCGGTTCTCTATTAAAAGGAGGCCTTAATATCCCTTAGTTTCCAATAGGACCCCGCTGCCACGGGAGGGTAGGACAAAAGATGTCATGCAAATTCTTTTCCATAAGCACGTATGACTATATACGGAATACATGTCTATATTACATTGATGAATTGGAGCTAGTTCTGTGTCACCCTATGTTATGACTGATACATGATGAACCGCATCCGGCATAATTATCCATCACTGATCTGGTGCCTACGAGTTTTCCATATACTGGTTCTCGCTTATTTACTTTCCCGCTGCTACTGTTACAATCACTACAAAATACCAAAAACATCACTTTTGCTGTCTTTACTTTTGTTACCGTTACCACCACTATCATATTACTTTGCTACTAAACACTTTGCTGCAGATACTAAGTTTCCAGGTGTGGTTGAATTGACAACTCAGCTGCTAATACTTGAGAATATTCTTTGGCTCCCCTTGTGTCGAATCAATAAATTTGGGTTAAATACTCTACCCTCAAAAACTGTTGCGATCCCCTATACTTGTGGGTTATCAAGACCTTTTTCTGGCGCCGTTGCCGGGGAGGATAGCTCTATTCTTTGAGTCACTTGGGATTTATATCTGCTGGACACTATGAAGAACTTGAAAGACGCTAAGACAAAAATTTATCCCTCAACTACGAGGGGAGGTAAGGAACTGCCATCTAGCCTTGCACTTGATTCACCTTCTGCTATGAGTAAGCTAGCGACACCTAAACCTGCTTCTGCTATTCGTTCCAATATGTCGCATGTTATTGATGATGCCACTTCTACTATGCATGATACTTATGATGAAACTGCTTCTATGCCTGATACTACTGTGCCCCTTAGTGAATTTCTTGAAGAACAAATTGCTAGGGCTAGAGAAAGAGAAATTGATGAATCTGAATACAATGATGAAAGTGATGATGAAAATATGCATGTTATTCCTGAGGGTTATCTTTTTGATAAAGATTCTTCTTTAGCTATTTTAGCCCGCTAAGATAGATATGAGCTTAAGAGGTTATTGATTAAATGGAACAAAGAATCACTTAGAGATAAAATGAACCTGATCCTGCTTTCGCAACTTCACCTATCTGTGTTCCTGATAAGGATTATGAATTCTTTGTTGATCCAGATATAATTACTTTGGTTGAATCTGATCCTTTTTATGGCTATGAATCTGAAACTGTTGTGGCACATCTTACTAAGTTAAATGATATAGCTGCCCTGTTCACTAATGATGAGAGATCGCGTTACTTCTATATACTCAAAATATTTCCGTTCTCATTAAAGGGTGACGCTAAGATATGGTTTAATTCTCTTGATCCTGGTTGTGTGCGTAGTCCCCAGGATATGATTTATTACTTCTCTGCTAAATATTTCCCTGCTCATAAGAAACAAGCTGCTTTGAGGGAAATATACAACTTTGTGAAAATTAAAGAAGAGAGTCCCCCACAAGCTTGGGGGAGGCTTCTCAAGGTACTTAATGCTTTGCCTGATCATCCTCTTAAGAAACCTGAAATACTTGATATCTTTTATAATGGACTAACCGATGCTTCCAGAGATTACCTGGATAGTTGTGCTGGTTCTCTCTTCAGGGAAAGAACACCGGATGAAGCTGAAATTCTATTGAATAATATGTTGACAAATGAAAATAATTGGGCACCTCCTGAGCCAGCTCCTGCTCCAATTACTGAGCCTATTCCTAAACCAACTCCGAAGAAGAGAGGTGTTCTATTTCTCAGTCCCGAAGATATGCAAGAGGCAAAGAAATCTATGAAAGAAAAAGGTATTAAAGCTAAAGATGTTAAGAATTTACCTCCTATTGAAGAAATACATGGTCTTAATCTACCGTCTGTCGAAGAAACATATGAACTTGATCACTTATTTACTGAAGAACCTCCTGATCCCGATATCCCGACACAGGTAGTAAAGGTAAATTCTCTCTATAGATATGATAAAGCTGAAGTTCCTCCTACTAAAATTGCTAGTCAGTGCTTGGATGAGTTTGATAACTTTATGTTTAAGCAAGACGACTTCAATGCTTATTTTGGTAGACAATTAAAAGAAAATGCTTATAAGATTAGACGCTTGGGTGATTATATGGCTAATATTAGAGGTGAACTTAAACTTGTTAGCAAACATGCCTTTATGGTTACCACTCAAGTAGAACAAGTACTTAAAGCTCAAAAAGAATTGCTTCATGAAATGAATAGTAAGAAAAATGATTATGTTGTTAGAGTGGCTACTAGAACTGGTAGAATGACTCAGGAATCTTTTTATCCTGAAGGCCACCCTAAGAGAATCGAGCAAGATTCTCAAAGAAATAATATTTGTGCACCTAGTTCTTCTAAAAAGAAGAAAAAGAAAACTGATAGAACTGTGCAAACTTCTAGTGAACCTATTGCTGAACCACCTGATAATTCAAATGATATATCTATGTCTTATGCTGAAACACAATCTGGTAATGAACATGAAACTAATGAAAATGTTAATGATGATGTTCATGATGATGCTCAACCTAGTAATGATAATGATGTAGAAATTGAACCTGCTGTTGATCTTGATAACCCACAATCAAAGAATCAACGTTATGATAAAAGAGACTTTGTTGCTAGGAAACATGGTAAAGAAATAGAACCATGGGTTCAGAAACCCATGCCCTTTCCTCCCAAACCATCCAAGAAAAAGGATGATGAGGATTTTGAGCGCTTTGCTGAAATGATTAGACCTATCTTTTTGCGTATGCGATTAACTGATGTGCTCAAAACAAATCCTTATGCTAAATATATGAAGGGTATCATTACTAATAAAAGAAAAATACCGGAAGTTGAAATTTCCACCATGCTTGCTAATTATACCTTTAAGGGTGGAATACCAAAGAAACTTGGAGATCCCGGAGTACCTACTATACATTGCTCCATTAAAAGAAATTATATTAAAACTGATTTATGTGATCTTGGAGCCGGTGTTAGTGTTATGCCTCTTTCTTTATATCGTAGACTTGACTTGAGTAAGTTGAGACCCACTGAAATATCTCTGCAAATGGCTGACAAATCAACTGCTATACCTGTCGGTATTTGCGTTGACGTGCCTGTTGTGGTTGCAAACGTTACTATTTTAACGGACTTTGTTATTCTTGATATTCCCGAGGATGATAGTATGTTTATTATTCTTGGAAGACCTTTTATTAATACTGCAGGGCTGTTATTGATTGCAACAAAGGCAATGTCACTTTTCATGTTAATGGTAATGAGCATACGATACACTTTCCGAGGAAACAACCTCAAGTTCATAGTATCAACTCCATTGGAAAAAATCCATCGATTATATTTGGAGGTTTTGAATTTCCTCTTCCTACTGTCAAAAAGAAATATGATATACTTATTATAGGGGATGTGCATATCCCCATTGAGGTAACCTAGTGTTATTCGAAATTTCTTCGGTTTCATGATTATCAGAATGAGTTTGTTAACAAGACTTGATCAACCTTGTTAGTGGATTCTTTTTGATGAGCATGAGATGGATGAAACTAGAAGCACAACCTTTTGTACCCTCTTTATATTCTCTGTTCTTTAGTAGAAATAAAGTAAAAATAGTATTTCGTTGTCTGTTTCCCTATTCTCTGTTCTTTAGTAGAAATAAAGTAAAAATAGTATTTCGCTGTCTGTTTCCTGGCTTATCAGTGCAATATAAAAATATCTCGAAAATAAAAATCCTCAGAATGAAATGCCAATTTAATATGATTTTTCGGTAATATTTGAGGATTTACTGTGCAAAAATTACCACGGGAGGAGCTGCCACCTGGCCACAAGGGTGGTGGGCGCGCCCCCCTATAAGGCGCGCCCCCTGCCTCGTGGGCCTATGGTGGCCCTCCTCCACTTATCCCAGCACCCATCTTCTTCCTCTGTCTCACACAAACCCTAAAAACCAACTCAAGCACGAGTTCTAGCCACTTTTGCTGTGATTTTCGATCTCCTTGCTCAAAGCACCTCTCGCAAAACTGCTTGGGGAGATTGTTCCTTGGTATGTGACTCCTCCATTGGTCCAATTAGTTTTTGTTCTAGTGCTCTATTCTTTGCAAATTTGTGCTGCATAGGTGACCATGTTCTTGAGCTTGCATGTCAAATTTATATGGTTCCAAGTAGTTCTAATGCTTGATATAGGCTCTAGGTACTTGTAGGAGTAGTTGCTATCAGTTTTATTGAAGCTGGTTCACTTTTGTTTGAAGTTACTAAAAATTTCAGAATTTTTCAGAGAAAAACAATATGCTTAGGAAGATGTTCCAAGGTGGTTCTTCTAAGAAGCAAGGACCTAGGACTGCTATGCGCGATGCTGACGAGGATCCACCAAGAGACGCTCCCGTACGGCCTTGCGAATGGCCGTCGGAAAATTTTATGGACCGTGCGGGAATTAAAGAAGAATTCAAAGCATATTTGCGCAATGCCGGTCTTGAGGATTTTGAGGCTGACAAATGCCCCCAATATCATGATCTCACAAGTTCATTTGTGAGGAGGTTTGAGTATTCATCTTCGCGTAATTCTCCTTCGGCCATGTTTGATCCTTATGATAAATATTATAGGATGGACTTAGAGGATTTCACTCTTGCTTGCAAACTTCCATCATGGGGCAGTACTAGGGATCCCCCTAAATCTGAATTTAGAGACTTTCTTGCCAGTATAACTGTAGGGGAATCTAGAGATATAACGCAGGCTACCATAGGGAGCATTCACTTTCCTGCTATACATTATTTTGCTCTTTTCATCGGTAGATGCATAAATGCTAAGGATGAAGCATGTCATATGTGTGTCCCTGACCTCAGCATTCTTAGGAGTGCTGTGTTAGGAGACCAATCTTATCATATGGGAGCCATTGTAGCTCGTAGGTTGCATCATAATGGAGATTTCTTTGGGGGAATTTATGCAACCCGCTTAGCTCATTTTCTTGAGATAGACATCCGAGAGGGTGATACGGAGTTGCCTCCTGCATAGTTAGATTATAACTCTATGGCTTCGCACCAGTTTGTTGAGAGGCCTGAATCACCTCTCTTATATCGTTTAATTTTTAACAAACGGCACGTTGTCCGTATTACTCTCCCTGCTCCTGCCTTCTTTGATTTTTAGACGAAACGAAGATATATTATTACCAGGGAGGAGGCAGATGATTACGAGAGGAGAGCGGAAGCAGCCCGACTCCATGCTGCAGCTCAGCAGGCGATAACTGTTGTATCGCAGTACGACCCCAGCTACACCTACGGGTATCCGCCAGGCTATCCCTGGCAATAGACCAACTTAGGCCAAAAGCCTAAGCTTGGGGGTGTACGTATTTCTCACCGACATTACATTTTTGCTCACACACACTCATTGCTAGATGTCGGTGCTCATACTCTTTCACTGTAATATCCATGCTAGTTTATTTTCTTTTTCCTGCTTTCTTCTTGTGTGTTTGATAAACCTTAAGAAAACCAAAAAATTAGTAGCAGTTTACTCTCCTGCTGTAGTAGTAACTAAAAAGAAAACCCAAAAATATTCCCCGTTCTTCTTTTGCTTGTTGGGAGCTTTCCCGTGTAAATAGTTTTCTTTTCTTTTCTTTTCTTTTCTTTGGGGGTCAGTAGGAGAAGACCATAATTAAATTGTTGAAGTGGCTCTTATATGCTTTATTGTTGAATTAACCCAAAGCCCATATTGCCTTGTCTTCTCCTGTTTATTGAATGCTCGCAGATTCCAGCTTAGTCCAATGCACGTGCACTCTTATTATTATTCACACCGTTGGTCGTGCAAGTGAAAGGCAATTATGATGATATATGATGAACTGACTGAGATGGGAAAAGCTGGTATGAACTCGACCTCTTTTGTTTTTGTAAATATGATGAGCCCCTCGTTCTTGATTCAGCTTATTGTGAATAAACATGTTTGCAATGACAATTAGAGATCATAGTTTCTTGTGCCATGCTTGATTAGCTACGAGTTATAATGATTTACCTTGCGTGCCAACATGCTATTGAGATGATTATGATGTGGTATGATGGGATGGTATCCTCCTTTGAATGATTTCAGTGACTTGACTTGGCACATGTTCATGCATGTAGTTGAAACAACATCAACATAGCCTTCATGATATTTATGTTCATGGTGGATTATATCCTACTCATGCTTGCATCCAGTGTTTATTAATTTTAATGCATGTGCATGGCTGTTGTCGCTCTCTGGTTGGTCGCTTCCCAGTCTTTTGCTAGCCTTCACTTGTACAAAGCGGGAATACTGCTTGTGCATCCAATCCCTTAAAACCCCAAAGTTATTCCAGATGAGTCCACCATACCTTCCTATATGCGGTATCTACCTGTCGTTCCAAGTAAATTTGTATGTGCCAAACTCTAAACCTTCAAATAAACATTCTGTTTTGTATACTCGAATAGCTCATGTATCAACCAAGGTTGTCCTTATCTTCCATGTTAGGCGGGTTATTCTCAAGAGGAGTGGACTACGCTCCTCACTCACGAGAAAATGGGTGGTCACCGGGATACCCAGTCCCATGCTTTATGCAAACTAAATCAAAATTAATTGCAAAAAAAACTCCCCCTGGGACCTGATGCATGTTGGAGACATTCCTTGTTTCGAGCAAGTCATGGATTGATGCTTGTTGGTGGAGGGGGAGCATAAACTTTACCTTTCTGTTTGAGAACCGCCTATAATTTATTTAGCATGGAAGATATCGTCATCTCTTAGTTGTTACGTTGACAATGAAAGTATACCGCTCAAAATGCAATTTGTCTCTATTTCAAAACCGAGCTCTGGCACCTCTACAAATCCCTGCTTCCCTCTGCGAAGGGCCTATCCATTTACTTTTATGTTGAGTCATCACCCTCTTATTAAAAAGCACTAGCTGGAGAGAACAACTGTCATTTGCATTCATCACTATTAATCTATGTTGGGTGTGACTATGATTGGATCTCTTTTACCATGAATTACAATGTCTAGTCAGTCCTTGATCTTTAAAGGTGCTCTGCATTTATGTTTTGCGGTCTCAGAAAGGGCTAGCGAGATACCATCTTGTTATATCATATTATGATTGTTTTGAGAAAGTGTTGTCATCCGAGATTTATTATTATGGCTTGCTAGTTGATTATACTATTGATATGAGTAACTATGAGACCTGAGAATTATTGCAAATGTGGTTAGTTATGATATATGCTGAAAACTTGAATGTTGGCTTGACATAGTTACAACAACAAGAGCAAACATAGTTTGTAAATTTTTTTCTTTCTTTCTTTCAGTTTGTCAACTGAATTGCTTGAGGACAAGCAAGGGTTTAAGCTTGGGGAGTTGATACGTCTCCGTCGTATCTACTTTTCCAAACATGTTTGCCCTTGTTTTGGACTCTAACTTATATGATTTGAATGAAACTAACCCGGACTGACGCTGTTTTCAGCAAAATTGCCATGGTGTGGTTTTATGTGCAGAAAGCAAATATTCTCGGAAAGTCCTGAAACTCCACGGAACACCTTAGAAAAAACAATAAAAAATCCTCGCCAAAGATGAAGACCAGGGGGGCCACACCCTGTCCACGAGGGTGGGGGCGCCCCCCCCCCCTTCTAGCCCCCCCCTCTAGGGCACGCCCCCCTACCTCGTGGGCCCCCTGGATGCCCTCCGACGCCAACTCCAACTCTATATATTGGCTTTCTTGGAGAAAAAATAGGAGAGAAGAAATCATCGCGTTTTACGATACGGAGCCGCCGCCAAGCCCTAAAACCTCTCGGGAGGGCTGATCTGGAGTCCGTTCGGGGCTCCGGAGAGGGGGATTCGTCGCCGTCGTCATCATCAACCATCCTCCATCACCAATTTCATGATGCTCACCGCCGTGCGTGAGTAATTCCATCGTAGGCTTGCTGGACGGTGATGGGTTGGATGAGATTTATCATGTAATCGAGTTAGTTTTATTAGGGTTTGATCCCTAGTATCCACTATGTTCTGAGATTGATGTTGCTATGACTTTGCTATGTTTAATTCTTGTCACTAGGGCCCGAGTGCCATGATTTCATATCTGAACCTATTATGTTTTTATGAATATATGTGAGTTCTTGATCCTATCTTGCAAGTCTGTAGTCACGTACTATGTGTTATGATCCGGCAACCCCGAAGTGACAATAATCGGGACCACTCCTCGTGATGACCGTAGTTTGAGGAGTTCATGTATTCACTAGTGCTAATGCTTTGTTCCGATTTTGTATTAAAAGGAGGCCTTAATATCCCTTAGTTTCCAATAGGACCCCGCTGACAAAAGATGTCATGCAAGTTCTTTTCCATAAGCACGTATGACTATATACGGAATACATGCCTACATTACATTGATGAATTGGAGCTAGTTCTGTGTCACCCTATGTTATGACTGATACATGATGAACCGCAACCGGCATAATTATCCATCACTGATCTGGTGCCTACGAGTTTTCCATATACTGGTTCTCGCTTATTTACTTTCCCGCTGCTACTGTTACAATCACTACAAAATACCAAAAACATTACATTTGCTGTCTTTACTTTTGTTGCCGTTACTACCACTATCATATTACTTTGCTACTAAACACTTTGCTGCAGATACTAAGTTTCCAGGTGTGGTTGAATTGACAACTCAGCTGCTAATACTTCAGAATATTCTTTAGCTCCCCTTGTGTCGAATCAATAAATTTGGGTTAAATACTCTACCCTCGAATTGCGATCCCCTATACTTGTGGGTTATCATGGGTCCCAACTTTCGGGGGGAATTACTTTTTTGCGCTTAATAAGGAGGCTCTTCCTTGCATGCGACCATGTAGCTGATGGGTCCCAGCTGTCACGAGAATGAAGCATTGTTTTCCCGTGTAATAAGAGGCACTTCCTTGTGTGGGAATATATAGATGGTGGGTGCCAGCTATCAGGTGGTGGAATCACTTTATCGCGTAACAAGGAGGTGGTTGCATGTGTGCGTACATCAACCTGGTGCGTCCCCACTGTCAGCCTCTCCACATACATTCCTCTTCTGATGACTCTTGTTTGTTGACCATGCCGCGCCTAGCGCACCAAGGCGGTGGATTACGGCGAGGCCCCGGACGGGAATGACCCGGAGATGGGGAAGATGCGGCTGTGAAGTCGCAGACGGAGAGGAGTACGAGGGTTGACTGGTTCGGGTGCGGCGTGGGGCTGAAGTCGGCGGAGAATAACAGGAGGTGTGGAGGAGTGGAGGGATGGCCTGGGCGGCGGTGCGGTAGCGCTTCACAAAGAGGTGCGCCAAGCAGCGCCGCTGGCCGCCGGAGGCGGGAGCAGGAGGTCCCGCCGATACTGGAGGAAGAAGACGAGAAATTGAAGATGCATGTCGGCCGTTGGATGTATATACAACAGCTACAGATGTCAGAATCATTTGTTGACTGAGTTGACAGCGTCTTGCGTAGGCCTCGAACTATTGGCCCACATGTTAGCCTCAAAAAATATGGCAGATATTCAACTTTTTACAACTAGGTAAGTGCCCGTGCGTTGCACCGGGTATATAAAATATTCTAGTTCATTAGTCCATGATTATATACATTTATTTTTGATATAATTGAAAAAACAAGATTTTATGTTTTCACTCTTAGCAATGTAGGTTAACAAAAAAATAATTGATATATCATGGCCAAAAATGATATGACTCTATAAAAATAGATTTCATTTTGATAAGCATTTATTTGCTTATACCAAAGTAAACATAATATGGCAAACATGAAATCATGTCGTGCCTACGGCCTACCTAGATGATTTGTATGGATTGCAAGGACAGTCTATTGAACGGATGTATTTTATGTTTTCGCTCTTAGCAAACATGTAGATTAAAAACAAAAAAAGTTGATACATCATGGCCAAAAATATTTAATCGACAACGCAACCTACAGGGATCACCATCAGTGTAGTATTTGCAATTACTCTCACACGTTGTAGCAACATAGCAGAAGCTTTTATTTAACAAAAAAGAAATTAGTTGGTAAATCACGGCAAAAATAATACTCAGCCTATTTTTAAGGGATAACCATCAGGGAAGCACTATATCCATTAGTAACGCATCTCCAGAATATGGACGTACTCTTGGCATAAAAGGATCAAAGATTTTTCAAGATCATGCAGACAGTATGACATGCCTAATAGCACAGTGGTTGGGGAAATTGGGCAAGTACCTTGGACTCTAGTCATCGAAGCGACATCACCTGGCTCAACCCGCCCAGCGCGCTGGCGGCCCACTGCGGGCGATCTACCTTGGTGATGCAACTTCATGTAATACAACACCACACCCTTTTTGTACTACAATACCACCCTGGAAGGTCGGACAGGGCGATGAGTGAACGACGATGAGGTTGAGATCACGCGGCGTAGTGGACAAGATGATGCGATCGTGGCTGATGGGTTGAGGGCGAGGTCCCCGTGGTCATGCAGCCATGTAACATCTGAGCGATTGTCCCTGAGGTTAAGGCTACGTTTGGGGATATAGAAGAGATAAGAAGAAAAGGAAAAGGAAAAAGAGAAACCCTAGGTGGAGAGGGACGTGCGTGGGTAGATTGATCACCATTTGAGATTACTGCGTTACCAAAGAACATATTTATTACCATATATGAATTGATTATGTTTGTATTAGCAAATAGTACAAGATTGGTTACCATACATGAATTCTTTGGTTACCAAAAGCTAGAATGGGTTTGCCAGGTCAGATGAGGATAAACTGGTAAATAGACAACCAACATGGAGAAAATCGGTGGAGCGATGAAAGAAAATCGGTGGATGGTGGTAGGGTCGTACAAGAGGGATGGACGAAGTGCGGGAGACGTAAGATGGGAGACGGAGCGTTATGTTTCTTTTAGGTAGTAGAGATTTACAGTTCATTTGCTGGGTTGTGTGAAAAAATAATGTAACGTCTATGTGGCCGATTTTTTTAAAAAAATCAACCCATTTGCACTTTCTTAAAATACACGAATTTGCTGGACTGGTTGAAAATATAATGTTGGGTTGAACGGAGCAATGTTATAAAAAAATAAACCAGGGCTGGGATTTTATCATCAAATGTAATAATTGAACATCTTCTAATCTCAATATGCTGAAAAAGCAAGTTATTTGCAAAGGTATATGAATGTATAAATGGAAGTATAAATTTTACTTGCAATAATAAACGTACAAAGTAGCATGATAAATATTCAATGTAAGTATCTGAAATCTCTATAATCAAGCAATACAAGTTATCTAAATAATTTTATTGGCATTTGACAGGGTGTTCATCACTTGATAAGCACAAGGCACATCTGAAGGACTAGTGATCATGTCATTGACTTCGTCATCCGTGCCTTTATAAGCGTCGGCCTCATCTCCTCGCCTGTCAACAATCCGTCTACTTATCTTTTCCTCGTCTTCTCCACAACTACCACGACTTACTCCCCTTCTCCTTTTGTGGCCATGCATGTTCTTCACATCTAAAATTTGTATGCACCATGTTTTTTATAATATAGTAAAGATATGCAACAACACATGTCATTGAAAAAAATGGTATTTGAACCTTGATTATGATCACACGCTTGCCTCGTTCGTTGTAGATTTTTTAATTTTGGGGAAGTTTTTCATGGATATCAATGCTCTTCTACGACAAGCCTTTCCATCATTAGTTTCAGGCCTTTGTCATTTATGCCAGCCACAAAGTTCAACCATTATGCAGCCCAAAATATCCAACAAGAAAGAACTGGAAAGATAAGTCAATATTTACACCCTACTGTAGTCAATCAAACATAAACAAATTTTATTATGTCAGCTATCTTCATGTCTACTATTTGCGAAAGAACACAAGTACAACTTTAAAGTTAGTTAAAACAAATGCTCAAACTAAGGACACAACAGAACATAAAATCCAAAAAAGGGCTTCCACTGAGTAACAAAAAAACATATGCTCGAATGGGGTGTGGAGTTGTGTTTATGATGCGGCCCTTCTTTAGGCTTGCACATAGTTTCAACTCTCTTTTCTGTGAACGCATTGGACACAAAGTTTTTGCGTATTCCAAAAAAAAACTATTATGCATGTCTTGTTCCAATATTTCTCTAATAGCTAGCATAAATCAAAATTCATTCCCAAGAAAAATAAGAAAATTTTAATATCATCCAGCTTGCATAAATATAATAACATTCATTGTTAAAAAATTATCCTAGAGCCACATGATCTCTTCTTATAGGAAAATTTAATTTGGAACACAAATGTTATCTATCATTGCAAGATTTCTAGACGCTCCGTGATGTCAAGAACATTACTGTGTATGGAAAGATTTTAAGCAATAAGCCAATAATGCACATGAAAAAAATCATAATCACTTTTCTGACCTCGACCACGACATGCACCACTGCACCATATGCACACCACTCCCAAAACATTTCCAGCACCCATGCTCTTTGTCCAGGTCGCGTTGTCTAGAAAGGATGAACATTGTGACAAGCTCGCTTGGACGCTATTCCCATCACTAAATGATTACGTATGTACAAAGTGGCATAGAAGAAAGTAATGTCATGATAATACTAGTACCTTGGTAGCAGGGAATGGGTTTTGGTGCAGGGCATCCTCGTCGCGGCCACGACTGCCGGTCGCTAGTGGGTGCCCCTGCTTTGTGTAGCCATGGTCACCTCCTCCGTGGCTCACTAGTGAGGTCCTTGAGGCCCTTGTCCGAACCTTCACATGTGCATATCATCGCGGCTTGCCAGAACAGTAGTGTTTGGGAGAAAGAAGAGAGGTGTGAAGTGGGTGGGCTTTTCTTTGGTTGCGTGAGGGTTGATCGCAAGAGGGGATGCAACAACGGTGTCAAGATCAGAGGAGGAGCGAGGCATCCTCCTCCTTATTTTCAATGGAGGAGTCCTGGGCAGAAGAGAATACCCGTGGTTAAGGACGGATTCCGGTATGCATGTGGCGACAGAAGTGTCCGTGCCGTATAGGGATGGCACCCGCGGGGTTTGGGTCCGGGTAGAGCCACCCCATACCCTTACCCGTCCCCTTTGAGCTTACCCATCACATGTACCCATACCCGCCAGCGGGTACAATTTTTCTCTATCCATCACCTGACAGGGTAAATGGCACCCGCTGGTAAAAATACCCACCTTTGCAAATCATCAATTTGGACGAACATATTCATAAACAAAAACATATAATCATAATGTATAAACAACAATACATCATAGCAGCAACACATATAAAAGCAACACATTCTAGGAAGGACAACAATTTCTTGTAAACAACAGCTCATTGAAACAACAAACATATTCATAAATAGTAGAGGTAATTTGTCCATACTTGTCAGATTGTATACAGGTATAAGGATATGAGCTATATGATCACATACCCATAGTCGGTCTACCCGGTTGGTTTGAGACTCCCCTATTTATATACCCATGTTTTACTTTTTGTCCCTTACTTTTATCCTAATATGATTTCTACCTGCCGGGTGCGTGGGTAATTGGTACCCATTGCCATCCTTACGCATATTGGACGCCCTAGCGAAGGGAATCAAATGAGCAATGGATATGGGCGTTGGCTGCTGTGGCGATTGAAGGTGGAGACACAACAAGGTAACCCTAGCCGCGGTAGCGTGAGGCTGGTGTGAGCGAGATGGACGTATGTAAATACACCCTGTAACAAGGGGAAAACAATGAGAGAGGATGACGTACGTAAGAAAAAAAAAGATGGGAGAGAGCTACTCACGGAGGAAGGACCCACCTATGAAACTTGAAAGCGAAGCAACATACGAACTCCCCTTTATCTATACATAATAATCGGTCTATTGCTTCTTGCGGTATGTCATGGAAATTGCCCCCAAAGTTGTAAAATATTGCCCACCAATGTCATCTATAAGTGATAAAAAAATTACACAGGGAAATCCCCCGCCTGGGCCGGCCCATGCAGTAGGGACCTCCTATACTGCACTTTGCGCGCTGGGCGAAGACGTAGGCGCCCGTTTGGGCCGGTCCATGTCCGGGTGGCCTGTTTTAAAATATTGTTTTTAATTAATTCTTTTTTTTCTGTTTTTGGTTTTTCTACTTTAAATAATTTGGTACTTCAAAGAAGTTCCAATTTTTTTATAAAAAATATTGAAATAAATGTTTAATAAACCATACAGTGTTTGTGGATTCAGAAAATGTCTGCGATTTTGTAAAAATGTTGCTTATTCAAAATATATTCGAAATTTTGAAAATAAATGCTCGGAAAAATCAAAATATGTTCATGATTTTTTAAAAATTTGTGTATTAAAAATGTTAATGAAATTGAACAAAAAATCGCCAATTCAAAAAATGTTCATGAATGAAAAAATATCCTCACAATAGTGAAAATAGGGCTACATCATTTGTGATTACATCGAGCAGAAAGTCCGGAGCCTCGTTCTGCCACACAATAGTTCGCGAGGGCTCCGACTTAGTAGCCAAAAGATCAGCCACCATATTGGCTTCCCTAGGGCAATGACAGAAACTAACAAAGATAAAATTACGACACAAGAAAGTACACTCCTCATAGATGGCTGCAGCTGGTCCTAAGGAATTGCCTCCGTCTTGCATTATCTGGATGACCTCCATACAGTCCGCCCTGATCTCCACCTTGTTGCAGCCGATGGTGTTTGCCAGAACCAGCCCATCCTTGAGGCCTCTAGCCTCGGCTGTCGCTGCGTCTTGGACAAACGGGATGTTGCTCGTGGATGCCGCAACGAAGGAACCTATAGAGACCCTTTTGCTAGTTAATAATAAAGACATAAATGATCACAATTAGCAGGGCCCATTATGTGAAAGTTTGGTAGTACAAGCAATCTTTAACTAAAACTGCGTGGCACGAAATAGTACAGAATTGCAACAAAACATTGCCCTACCTTCAACCTTGTTTACAAGGAACATACATTCCCAGATGCTTTGCACAACAACGGACCTAACGTCGCTCCGGTTCACTCAAACCGAAGGGTGTACAAAAGCATTTTCCTTGTTCAAGGCGGACCTAACGCTGGTAATCTATAGCCCGTTCAAACTGAAGGCTGTTAAAGAAGGCTTGATCATGTGCAGTGCAGCTCCACTTCTCCCCCAGCTTGTGCAAAAATCGCATTATTCAAACACGCACAGCTTGCTTAGAAAAAGGAAAAGAAAGTGAAAAAGGTTGTCTTTTGACCCGTCCACTATACATGTCGAGATATCCAAAACTGGACAGCTGGGAGCTGCACCCTGGCATAGTGGCACGGCATTGGTCAGCGGCGTGGGTATACCTCATCCTCTGCCAAGTCAGCATCGCCCCATTGCCAACCATGCTCGGAACATGAGCGTTGGCGGCTTATAAATCAAAGAGAGAAAGAGGCTGAAAAAACAATTTTCTTTCGTTTTCACTGAATTCTTATGATAACGACTCGTATAAAGATTGGGTGCTGCCCGAAAATTCGGCCATTCAATTACATTTGCGTTTGATGGTTTAAAGTGTACAAGATGACAAACGAACAGGCCTCGCGAAAAGGAAAAAGGGACATTTCAAGGGAGCAAGACGTTGAGTGTCAAATGTCCCTCTTGCAAGTGGATGCTGACAAATTGTACTGTGGTTATGTAGTGACATTGTTTGCCTGCATTCCCGGAAATGGCTTTTGGAGGGCTCCAAATGCAAAATTTTAAATTCGTGAAAATTCATATTTTTATGTTTCAAATTTTTTTTACCGAGATAGATGAAGGCATAGTGCACAAGTGTGTATTTTCAGGACAAAATATGTTGAAATGGGGGTTGTGCAAAAAAGAAAAATCTGAGGCTTTTTAACACATGATATTATTCATCTTCCCAAACCATAAATTTGTCTATTTTGTACAGGTCGTATTTTAATATATTTCATCCTGAAATTTTACACACATACGCCTCACATCCTTGTTTCTCCACATATTGTGCACAAATTTCTCCAGATTTTTTTGAAATCAAAATTTTCGAATTTTAATTTTTTCAAAAGTTTGGCCTTCATGGAGGCCCAGATCCAAAACGCCATTCTCATGCATTCCTCCTTATAAAAATATATATATTGTGTGTAGGGCGCACGGAAGATGCGGTTTAGTGTACCAAAACTGTGGCACTTCAATATTACTATTTCAAAAAAAAATCAAACTGATATTTACATATGTTTTTTTAAGGAGGATGACCCCTGGCCTTTGCATCCGAGAGATGCATGCATCCAGTTTATTAATTATTCACAAAGACGTTATAAAGTAATGCATCAATATATTTGAAGTCGCCATCTTGGCAACATCTATTGCTACTCCTATCCTTTAATGAAAGGGTGTAAAAAGTGTGAGCCGAATACCAAGACCTCTCACCTAAGCCTAACATCTAAAGCCGGAGGCACCAACCAAGCCACACACCAGGTCTGGGGTACAAACCGGTCCGACGAACTGTCATAGGTCGTCGTCGTTGTCTTCCATCGATCCATCTTCAGAGCAGATACTGACGCATCGACCTTGCTAGGCCTACTGCCGAGGCACCACGGCGCCAGACAACACCTCCTCCCTACGCGCGTCCATCATCACACATCCATCGCCGAGGCCCTGCCGCGCCACGCCGTTGAGACTCCACATCGTTGATGCGTCACATGGAACGCCGCTCCACCACAGATGTCGTCCACTGGTCCCTCGCGCCTATGCATACCTCCACGAATGACGCCCCGAGAGGGATATGGCACAAGAGTGCCGCCGTCATATGATCAACCGATCTAGGGTTTCCCCGTAGGTGGCGGATAGTGGTCTAGAGCTTCTCCACGACGATGCCTTCAGAAAGGGGACGACGCAGAAAACGCAACCATCGCCAGCCTTGGCAACGAGCGAAGAGTAGGGTTTTCACCCGGATCCGCTCAAGGAACCTCCATCCATCCTTGTGTGCACGGGACCGCCACCAATCACCGCCGCCGCGCATTGAGCAGGCCGCACCGGCCAGACTAGTTCTGACCGGAGGCCAGACCACATGTACAGCTGATCCATCCACCAGGCCCTCCATGTTGCCGCCGCCAATCCGAGATCCAACCGGCCGCAGAGCCAGCCGCCGCCACGCCGGGGCCCCGCCCCACCCCCATCTGCCCCCGGGCTTAGCCCGGCGGCGTCACACAGTGGTTACGTGAGGAGAGGAGGGAGTAGATCGGGCTCGGCGGCGGCTAGGGTAGCGGCTCGCCCGAGTCGCCCGATGCGGGAGCGACATGGGGGTTATGGGCGACACAGGTGTGGTTTGTTCTCGTTCGCATTTGACTCTCGTCATCTTTTTCTTCAAAGCTAAAGTATTAGTCCCTCCCTCCATATTTACAAGACGTGCACATATTTTTGAGGTTCAAATTTGACCATCTATTTGGCCAGCAAAACTCAAGTTACGTGACAAAGAATATACTACTATTCCATCCGTATTAAAATGTACTGTATTATCCTTAAAAAAATTGTACTCTATTGGCCAAACTTAAATGTCGACAAAGGACGATATGTGAATAGGGACAGAGGAAACATATAGATCATACATTAGCCATCAGAAAAAATGGACTGTTTGACTTAGATCTGGCCATGAACCAATTAAGTTTAGCTAGGGACGTGCGTAACGCGCAAGAAAGGAGCAAGGCACCCAACATTGACACTGCACCTCCTTCGTTGAAAGCGCTTGGTTTGGTCCCTCTCTCAAGAAACAGCACAAGGTGTTTGTTCAGCCAACCTAGAATTTTTTTGCCTTTATAATCTCCGACTGATCTCTGCTTTTCTCTCCAACTAATAAGAATCAATGCCCATTATTTCTGCTAGCTACGCATGGAGCCAAGGGGTTCTGCCGGCCAGTTTAAACGTGTTTGACTGGTTGCAGGAAAAAGGGAGAAGATGGGAAATTGGTGCCGGAGACCCGGCCGGAGCAAACGTAGAACCGGAAGTCGCAAAGCATTTGGTCGTCTTGGTCGTACTCCTATTTTCCTTCTTCATGTCTGTGTCATACTCTTCTGCTACGTGGTGTGCTCTGTATAGGCACGACTGAGACTGATCTAGCCCGTAAATGTCCAAACCAAGCTGTGCGAACACACTTTGCATCTAAGGTCTGTGTGTCCATTTCTCTGCAACTTTGTGGGAGTCCAGATCTTCGCCATGTAAAACTCTGACAACCCCTGCCCACCCAAAACCGAGCGTAGCCCACGCATTTGGAGTGCTCCACACTGTTTCCGCGCTAATACCCATACTTTTCCCACCCTATTCGCTCCAATCGTCGCCGCCATCCACTCCAATTCCCACGCTTTTCGCCGCCCGCCGCTGCATGGACTCGTACGAAGAGCCACCGGAGCCAAGGGAGGTGAAGGATCTAGAGAACATGGCCGTCCACAAGACTAGCTCAGCGACACGGCAAGCTCGTTGCCTCAGAAAGAAGACAAAGGATCAAGAGGAGGTGGCGGCCAAGATGATGGAGAGTTTCGAGGACATCTTGGCGAAGATGGAGGCATGTATCAAGCGCTATGATGTGAAGTAGGGAAAAGAGGTGGAGGAGTTTAACATCTTGATGACGGCAACCAAGAAGAAGATCAAGCTCGAAAAAAGAAGACCAAGCTCGAAGAGAGAAGGGTTAAGCTCATGGCCGCTTTGGAGGATACCAAAATGGTGACCATGAGCCCATGCGGCGATGATCCTGCATGTCATCTGTGTTAAGATGTTGAAGCGTGTTGGGGCCGAGATGAAGGTAGCCAAGAAGAAAGCGGATGAAGCACGGGAGCCGGCGGCTGAGTGAGCGAGGATGCACAGACATCCGATCTGGGGGCAAAAATGCCACTTTATTACACGACTGCCAGCCTTAAACTTTCGTGATCGTACGCATGTAAAAGTTATGAACATCCATCTCTTTTTGGTTGTGATCGGATGCTATAACACCACACCTTAGTTTGCTCTCATAACAAATCGTTATGCATTTGAAATGAAGGATGCCAAAACTAGGCGGACGTTTAAGTGATGCAGTTGGATGGCCAGCTTCCGTATCCGTATCCATGGACGAATATTGTGTCAATTTCAAGAGTCAGCGTTGGAGATGCCCTACGGTGTTCAACACTTGTTTTTGCAACCGGATGACAACTTGCAGAATGCTAGAACCAACCATTATCTTTGCTTTGATCTTGTGTGGTTATAAAGAGAGTCTGATATTTAAGGAATGATTTGATTTTTGGTAAATGGATGGAATCCATCTCTGCCTCTGCTAATTTTGTGGCTAATTATTGGTCGTCTTTCTCATGTTGTCACTACAGGACAGAGGTGGTTTCAAACAACAAAGGTAAAAGGGGTGATGGCTAATTTGGGCTTGTCAATTATCCTTTGAGGATACAGGTGATGTGTCAGCCTCGCTCATGATTATATCAAGATCAACGCCGGCGTCAATTTTGTGGAGAAGATTGTTGCGAGGAACTTTTCTGGTGAGGTCTTCATACTTCGTGGTATTTTATTGGGTCATGTGTGTGGAAGAAGCGAAGCTTTAGGCGTGTATTGGCGGTCTCTATATGGGCATCGCCCTTCACAAACCTATTATTTTAGAGATTGACTGTTTATTTGTGGCTTCCTTCCTTACAAATGATATCTTGATAGGTCCCCTCTCATTGATCTGAAGAAGCAAGGGATAAATATTTCTAAAGTCCTCATAAGTCTTAAACTGTCTAAGATTAATCAATAAGCCAATACATGGTGGCGCATGAGATTGCGAAGTATAGTTTTGTCGGATAATATTCTGCTTAATAGTTTTTCGCCTTGCTAGTGTATGCTCAAAGGCATGATTGTAATAACCTCTTAACCAATTAATATATGGGAAGGTTTTTTCCAAAGACAAAGTGTCAAAAAAGGTGTCGTGTTGATAAATTACATTGTACTTATGTATTAACATCATCGGCTTGCACTCCTCCTTGCAAAAAAAGATTTTCGAGAGAGGATGTACCCAACCAAGTTCTCCTAGTTATTTTTTTAACCCTAAAAATTTAATCAAACGAGACTTCCACATAGGTACGAGCCAAGAAATAGCAGTTATATTGTTGGTTTAGTCTATAGTGTTTCATATCGATTACTCTTGCAAGAGGATGCAACTTCAAATTCTTAACAATAGAAGATAGAGACATCAACAAACTATTCTTTCCAAGAGAACTTTGTTGAAAAATATAATTAAGTAACTAACCTTTGTTCAAAAATGGTCTTTGTTGTATTCACCACTCCTTGTTATAATTAGAGCATAGTAATGTAGCTAGAGACTAATTTGATTGCTTCCAAATTATCGTATAGTTGTTCGTTGTTTGGGTCCGCTCATGTTGAGCAGTACTGGAAATATTAGCACGCATTATCAATTAGTTGTATAACATTAATTACGAGAAATTCCCTTGTGATCAGACCGCTACTTTATTACAATGAACGGGAGCACTTTAATATTATGAAGCATTGGTAGTTTAGTTTACCAAAAATATCAGAGTCAATATTTACATATGGTGAAGCAAGTTTGAATTAGGTTTGTTGATGTTCACAATGGGCTTTCACTATCAAAACAGGCTTTCGCCCCGATTTACAGATAAAGCAAACACCATGACCATACAATCAGAGCAAGCTCAGAGAAAGTAAAATAACAGTCTGTTGGGGCAACAACACAAGCAGCTCAACTACAATAGCAAAAGAAAGAGGGGGGAAGCCACCAAGTGGCCGATAGAACATAATCTACAACAGGGCAAGGCGACGAGCCACCATAGTCAGCGCGTCCAACATGTAGCGAAGCTAGTCCCAATCATGCTGCCTGAAAAGCGGGTGCCAGTGCTACATAAAAGCCAGGAATTTGAATCTAGAGTTAGTGGCCCGTCGTTAGAAGACTCGCCCAATCACCATCTTGTTTTTGTGTTGTCCAGAGGGTCCAGGTCATCGTCGTGAACACTAACCAAAAGAGGCATCCCCTCCTGCCGGTCTGGCTGGTCCGAGTTTCAGGAAACCCAGTCAGGTCCAGGACCTCACAATTAGACCCCAGAGCCTCATGGACAATGCACCAAAGAAAGTGAGCGTTGAGGCAGGTGAAGAAGATGTGGGTCCTAGTCACTAAAGAAGATTTGAGTTCTTCTTCTTCTTCTGCTGTTTGTACAACACGGAATTTTCCCTTCTTCAAAATCTGAAAAATAGTAGTCTGAGAACTGTCTATCATTTTCTGGATAGACTTAAATCCATTTGTGACAACTTCAATATCATTGTCCATCTTTCCTTTGATCATTGTGATGATCTGTAACATTGAATTAAAATTTCGGCAACTTAGTTTACTAAATACGACTATGCAAGAACAACTAACACATAATAATATAAGATGATATACCTATTTCTTAGAGTTGTCATCAATAGATATTACAGACTTTCTTTTCTGCATCTTATCTTGTTCATCTTTAATATTAAATTTTCTTTGTGGAGCTTTGCTATGTTTTGAGTTCCTAATGTTAACTGATATTCCACGTCAGCTGAAGACATAGGTTGATAAACAATCAGAGCAGATAGCTCCAACAACAACGCTGTTTCATCTCAGTATATAGTATCTTGAATGTTCTTATTGGAAATATGCCCTAGAGGCAATAATAAAAGGATTATTATATTTCCTTGTTCATTATAATCATCTATTGTTCATGCTATAATTGTATTGTCCGGAAATCATAATACATGTGTGAATACATAGACCATAATGTGTCCCTAGTAAGCCTCTAGTTGACTAGCTCGTTGATCAATAGATAGTCATGGTTTCCTGACTATGGACATGGGGATGTCATTGATAACGGGATCACATCATTAGGAGAATGATGTGATGGACAAGACCCAAACCTAAGCATAGCACAAAGATCGTATAGTTCGTTTGCTAGAGCTTTTTTGAATGTCAAGTATCATTCCTTAGACCATGAGATTATGCAACTCCCGGATGCCGTAGGAGTGCTTTGGGTGTATCAAACGTCACAACATAACTGGGTGACTATAAAGGTGCACTACAGGTATCTCCGAAAGTGTTTGTTGGGTTGGCATGAATCGAGACTGGGATTTGTCACTCCGTATGACGGAGAGGTATCTTTGGCCCCACTCGGTAAGATATCATCATAATGAGCTCAATGTGATCAAGGTGTTGTTCACGGGATGATGTGTTACGGGAACGAGTAAAGAGACTTGCCGGTAACGAGATTGAACAAGGTATCGGTATACCGACGATCGAATCTCAGGCAAGTATCGTACCGATAGACGAAGGGAATTGAGTACGGGATTGATTAAGTCCTCGACATCGTGGTTCATCCGATGAGATCATTGAGGAGCATGTGGGATCCAACATGGGTATCCAGATCCCGCTGTTGGTTATTCACCGGAGATCGTCTCGGTCATGTCTACATGTCTCCCGAACCCGTAGGGTCTACACACTTAAGGTTCGGTGACGCTAGGGTTGTAAAGATATTAGTATGCAGCAAACCGAAGGTTGTTCGGAGTACCGGATGAGATCCCGGACGTCACGAGAGGTTCCGAAAATGGTCCGGAGGAAAAGAATTATATATAGGAAGTGTCGTTTCGGCCATCGGGAAGGATTCGGGGGTCACCGGTATTGTACCGGGACCACCGGATGGGTCCCAGGGGTCCACCGGGTGGGGCCACCCATCCCGGAGGGCCCCGTGGGCTGATGTGGGGAGGGAACCAGCCCATAGTGGGCTGGTGCGCCCCCCCCATGGGCCTTCCCCCTGCGCCTAGCGTTGGAAACCCTAGGGCAGGGGGCGCCCCACTTGCCTTGGGGGGCAAGGCTCCCCCCCTGGCCGCCGCCCCCCCTTGGAGATACATCTCCAGGGCCGGTGCCCCCCTAGGGGGGCTATATAAAGGGGGGAGGGAGGGCAGCCGCACCCTGCAGCCTTGGCGCCTCCCTCTCCCCTGTTACACCTCTCCCTCTCTCCGTAGACGCTTGGCGAAGCCCTGCTGGAATTTTGCTGCATCCACCACCACGCCGTCGTGCTGCTGGATCTTCATCAACCTCTCCTTCCCCCTTGCTGGATCAAGAAGGAGGAGACTTCATCCCGACCGTACGTGTGTTGCACGCGGAGGTGCCGTCCGTTCGGCGCTGGTCATCGGTGATTTGGATCACGACGAGTACGACTCCATCATCCACGTTCTTCTTGAACGCTTCCGTTGCGATCTACAAGTGGTATGTAGATGCTCTCCTATCCCCTCGTTGTTAGAATACTCCATGGATATATCTTGGTGATGCGTAGGAAAATTTTAATTTCTGCTACGATCCCCAACAGTGACATCATGAGCTAGGTCTATGCATAGTTTCTATGCACGAGTAGAACACAAAGTAGTTGTGGGCGTCGAATTGTCAATTCTTCTTGCCATTACTAGTCCTATCTTGGTTCAGCGGTATTGTGGGATGAAGCGGCCCGGACCAACCTTACACGTACGCTTACGTGAGACCGGTTCCACCGACTGACATGCACTAGTTGCATAAGGTGGCTGGCGGGTGTCTGTCTCTCCCACTTTAGTTGGATCGGATTCGATGAACAGGGTCCTTATGAAGGGTAAATAGTAATTGGCATATCACGTTGTGGCTTTTGCGTAGGTAAGAAGCGTTCTTGCTAGCAACCTATAACAGCCACGTAAAAACTTGCAACAACAATTAGAGGACGTCTAACGTGTTTTTGCAGCAAGTGCTTTGTGATGTGATATGGCCAGAAGTTGTGATGAATCATGTATGTGATGTATGAGATGATCTTGTTATTGTAATAGGAATCACGACTTGCATGTCGATGAGTATGACAACCGGCAGGAGCCATAGGAGTTGTCTTTATTTATTTATGACCTGCGTGTCAACTTAAATCGTCATGTAATTACTTTACTTTATTGCTAAAGCGTTAGCCATAGTAGTAGAAGTAATAGTTGACGTGACAACTTCATGAAGACACGATGATGGAGATCATGATGATGGAGATCATGGTGTCATGCCGGTGACGACGATGAACATGGCGCCCCGAAGATGGAGATCAAAGGAGCGAAATGATGTTGGCCATATCATGTCACTATTTGATTGCATGTGATGTTTATCATGTTTTTACATCTTATTTGCTTAGAACGACGGTAGCATAAATAAGATGACCCCTCATTAAAATATCAAAAATGTGTTCTCCCTAACTGTGCACCGTTGCTAAGGTTCGTCGTTCCGAAGCACCACGTGATGATCGGGTGTGATAGGTTCTTACGTTCGCATACAACGGGTGTAAGCCAGATTTACACACGCAATACACTTAGGTTGGATTGACGAGCCTAGCATGTACAGACATGGCCTCGGAACACGGAGGACCGAAAGGTCGAACATGAGTCGTATAGAAGATACGATCAACATGGAGATGTTCACCGATGATAACTAGTCCGTCTCACGTGATGATCGGACACGGCCTAGTTGACTCGGATCATGTATCACTTAGATGACTAGAGGGATGTCAAATCTGAGTGGGAGTTCATTCATTAATTTGATTAGATGAACTTAATTATCATGAACTTAGTCTAAATCTTTACAATATGTCTTGTAGATCAAATGGCCCACGCTAATGTCACCCTCAACTTTAACGCGTTCCTAGAAAAAACCAAGCTGAAAGATGATGGCAGCAACTATTCGGACTGGGTCCGGAACCTGAGGATCATCCTCATAGCAGCCAAGAAAGATTATGTCCTAGAAGCACCGCTAGGTGAAGCACCATTCCCAGAAAACCAGGACGTTATGAACGCCCATCAGTCACGTACTGATGATTACTCCCTCGTTTAGTGCGGCATGCTTTACAGCTTAGAACCGGGGCTCCAAAAGCGTTTTGAGCAACACGGAGCATATGAGATGTTCGAGGAGCTGAAATTGATTTTCCAAGCTCATGCCCGGGTCGAGAGATATGATGTCTCTGACAAGTTCTTTAGCTGCAAGATGGAGGAAAATAGCTCTGTCAGTGAACGCATACTCAAGATGTCTGGGTTGCACAACCGCTTGACTCAGCTGGAAGTTAATCTCCCGGATGAGGCGGTCATTGACAGAATCCTTCAGTCGCTCCCACCTAGCTACAAGATCTTCGTGATGAACTACAATATGCAGGGGATGGAAAAGACCATTCCCGAGTTGTATTCAATGCTGAAATCTGCGGAGGTGGAGATCAAAAAGGAACATCAAGTGTTGATGGTGAATAAAACCACTAAGTTCAAGAAAGGCAAGGGTAAGAAGAACTTCAAGAAGGACGGCAAGGAGGTTGCCGCGCCTGGTAAATCAGTTGCCAGGAAGAAGTCAAAGAATGGACCCAAACCTGAAACTGAATGCTTTTATTGCAAGGGAAATGATCACTGGAAGCGGAATTGCCCCAAGTACTTAGCGGATAAGAAGGCCGGCAACACTAAAAGTATATGTGATATACATGTAATTGATGTGTACCTTACCAGTGCTCGTAGTAGCTCCTGGGTATTTGATACCGGTGCCGTTGCTCATATTTGTAACTCAAAACAGGAGCTGCGGAATAAACGGAGACTGGCGAAGGACGAGGTGACGATGCGCATCGGGAATGGTTCCAGGGTCGATGTGATCGCCATCGGCACGCTACCTCTACATTTACCTATGGAATTAGTTTTAAACCTCAATAATTGTTATTTAGTGCCAAGTTTGAGCATGAACATTGTATCTGGATCTCGTTTAATGCGAGATGGCTACTCATTTAAATCCGAGAATAATGGTTGTTCTATTTATATGAGTGATATGTTTTATGGTCATGCTCCGATGGTCAATGGTTTATTCTTAATGAATCTCGTGCGTGATAATACACATATTCATAGTGTGAATACCAAAAGGTGTAAAGTTGATAACGATAGTCCCACATACTTGTGGCACTGCCGCCTTGGTCACATTGGTGTCAAGCGCATGAAGAAGCTCCATGCTGATGGACTTTTAGAGTCTCTCGATTATGAATCATTTGACACATGCGAACCATGCCTCATGGGCAAAATGACCAAGACTCCATTCTCAGGGACAATGGAGCGAGCAACCAACTTGTTGGAAATCATACATACAGATGTGTGTGGTCCAATGAGCGTTGAGGCTCGCGGAGGCTATCGTTATGTTCTCATTCTCGCTGATGATTTGAGTAGATATGGCTATGTCTACTTAATGAAACACAAGTCTGAGACCTTTGAAAAGTTCAAGGAGTTTCAGAGTGAGGTTGAGAATCAACGTGACAGAAAAATAAAGTTCTTACGATCAGATCGTGGGGGAGAATATTTAAGTCACGAATTTGGCACACACTTAAGAAAATGTGGAATCGTTTCACAACTCACACCGCCTGGATAGATCTTGGTGATGCGTAGGAAAATTTTAATTTCTGCTACGACCCCCAACAGTTCTTGATCTATATTAACATGGTAACGGTGAGTTTTATTAAGATTCAGGATGAAAATAAAGATAACAATATACTTGATATGTGGAATAAGAAGCGGCATCATAATAGTTTAACCTTACCTTGAACTTATCGAAGTCTTTGTTGATCAACTGCTGCAAATGTTGAGTGCCAATATACTTGATAAGTGGAAAACCAATTGGAGACTCCATTTTCGAATTACCTGCGAAGTCAAGTAATGGAGAGAGAGAAAAAGAGTCCTGGTTTTCATAATCGGTAATCAAAGTCGAGGCTTCCTACACCCATATTTTAGGACAACCAATGAACCGACTAACTCAACAACTGGCAAAAAGAAATTGTCCCAACTTATCCAATATGTCTTAATAAATGGCCATGATGAAATACTCTTCCTTCCCCTGCGGCACTCGCTTGAAGGAAAGCTAACTCAAAAGCTAAAAACTTGCTTCTCTGAGCAGGTAGCTCTACATTTTGAGCTATTGAGGAGGCTCTTGGTCTAGCAGATGGGGTAAGCTAAGATTGGTCTTGAAAAGGTCGATACGATATGACTAATAATACTAAATCCTAACATTGACGCTCTACTTCCTTGTTTGAAAAAGGGTTTGAAATGGTCTCTCTATCAAGAAACAAAACTGAATCAGGTAAGAAAAAGTGTTTGTTGTGCCAACTCCACTAGATTTTCCCGCAAAAACAAACCTAATAGATTTTGCCCATATAACATCCTACTAATCTGATGGCAACTGTTCAAAATCAATGCCCGTTATTTCTGCTGGGTAGGTATGGAGGGCATGGAGCCAAGGATATGCGCCAACCAAATTAAACGTGTTTTGAGTGTTTCTAAGAAAAAGGAGAAAATTATAGACAGGTGCGAACCTAAAAAAGCACGGTGAAAATAGCACAATTTTTTTGCATGAAAACTCCCGATCTATTCATCTTCAATCATGACAGTACAACAGACACCAGAAATAATAAAAATTACATCCAGATCTATAGACCACATAGGAACGATTACAAGCACTGAAGTGAGTTATGAACATCCCTGCCCCGTGATGGTGCATGGACAAGGACAACAACGTCCTTTGCTACCCCGCAAAAAAAAAGCGTCATTTGTTGTCTAAGGGCATGTACAGTGATTGATAAGATAATCTTATCTTAAATCTTGCATGTAATTTAGAGATGACAAAAAAATTTGTCTACAATGGGTCATCTCTTAGCCTCATCTTCAATAACTATATATCCCTAAAAACATGGTGAGATATATTGCGCTAAGAGATCATCTCTTGTCTTCTCTTAAATAAGAAAAGACAAGCATTTTCTTATGAGTTCTTTCTCCTTCACCTTATTATTTATCCTACGTGGCACTCCTAATATATCACCATTGTACATGCCCTAAGTCGCGACTGACTCTAATCTATATCTAATCTAGTTTAGCGTTTTTCTTTTGTTCTGTTTTTGGTCATGGGCCTTTTGTACTACTTTGGGTCTTCTCGGTGTTATCTCCATGATGCATAACGCCGAGTATCTTAATGCTTCTTGTTCTTGTTCTAGAGAGAAAAGATGTGGAAGTCACAAAGCTTGCTTTGATCGTCTCGGTCGTAGTTCCTTTTTCCATCTTCATAATGTGGATCATACTTGTCTGGCTCGGCTTACACCATCAGTCAACGGCTTTTTGCTACTACGTGGTGAGCTCTCTTTGGGCAGGAGCAGGACTGAGGCTGCCCAGTCGTAGCAAAGGACGAGGTGTACTACTTGGGAACTGTAGGGTGCTCAACAACTGTTTGTTTATCAACTGAGTGACAAACTGCTGACTAGATTCATGAATCTAGAGTAATACTAACACCAATGATATGCAGAAGATGACGAGAACCGACCATTGTTTTTCTCCTTGAGACCGAGAGGTTGTACTTCCATCCAACTAGAGATCAAACCTGGAAATAAAAAAAGGGAAACGCTTGCGTTCGGCGCGCCGGCCGAACGCTTCGGCCGGTCTCGTCCACGCACGCAGCGCTACACCGAATCAAACCATGAGGGCCCACCACGTTATCCTTTCCCCATCCCCGCGTCCTTCTCCTTTCCTTTCATGGTTCTTTTTTTCCCCACCTCCTAGGTTGCCATGGACGTCCAAGCCTGCGATCTCCTCCAGCGAGCCCCCTCCTTTCTTCTCCGGCGAGCACCCCCGAAGCCGACCCCCCTCCCCCCTCCCCCCTCCCCCCCCCCCCCCCCCGCGTCCGCCCCGAGCTAGTGTCCTCCCCTCAATTTTCCCCTCTCTCAACTGCATCTCGTAAGCCATGGCCGCACTCGTCGGGGGCCTGATGTTGTGACCGGTATTCTGGAAAGCTACAACCGATGTGGCGAAAAGCTTCAACCAGCGGCAACAGATGCTGGAACCAACCACTGCCACAACAAAAGGATACATCCGGTATCGCACAAAGCTTCAACCGGCGTTGGAGAAAGCTTCAAACACTGAATGCCGATGCTAGGGGCTGGCTACTGCCAACAAGGAAAAAGCTTCAAGGTGTCACAAAAAGATTCAACCGTAGATAATAAAGATTCAACCGTAGCTGATTTTTGCTACCACCGGCAAAGATTTTTGCTACATCCATTAAGGCGGAGCTGCGACCTCGCGACGGCGACGACGATTTGTTGCAACCATAATAGGATTTTGCTACTACCGCCGTAGGATTTTGCTACGTCCATTTAGGCGGAGCTGCGACCTCGCGACGGCGGCGAGAAGATTTTTGCTGCAACCGTAGTTTATTTTTGCTACTACCGGTGAAGTTTTTGCTACATCCATTCAAACGGCATTGATTGACTGGCAGCCGTCGTCGACACAATTCCTTGCAGCGAGCATCAACGGCGAGCGGCGGTGACGGAGCTACAACCGGCGCCGTCGAGAGCTGCAACCACAGTGCCGCTGTTGCATGGGTCTAGGCGGCGACAAGGACGACCGGCGACGAGGGGGTTGGCGAGGGATGGGGACCGGCGATGAGGAAAACCGACGGGGGCCGGCGACGAGGACGGCCACCGGAGGGGACAAGAGGCGCGGCGCTGCGCTCCTCGAGCGAGGCATGTGGATCCAGCCCGAGTGCTCGACGAAGAAGAAGCTGGGGGCGATTAGTTTTTTTTTTTTTGCCTGGATCCAACGACCCGCGCTGCTCACATCCAACGGCCTGGGCTGGACCGGCCGAAACTTTCGGCCGGCGCACCGGCGCCTATCAGCGCTCACGTTTGAATTTGATGCCCAGTAGTGTATCTAATTAAGATAGATTTTGTAGTGAGGGGCGGTGTTTCTATCAATGTCGAGGTTAGAGAGGAAAAACGGTCACTCCACAGTCCCTCTGCCAGCCTAGGCAAAGAATAGGACAACGAAAGTCATAAAAAAAAACCGCAGCCTACGGATTTAATTAAGGGTCTGCTTAGTACACATCTAGATGTGACATAGTTATGTCACATCTAATCTCATGTCCACTATACTTGTGGTCTATTTTTTTTTGTCCTAGTATTCTTTTTTTGTTCCTTGTTGTTGCGTTATTTGTGAAACTTTAGATGTGACATCTTTTAAAAACATCTAGATGTGGATTAGACAAACTGTTTAATTAATCTAGTTGCCCCTATACATGCTGACTGTATCAACGTGTTCCTTTGTGACTAGAAAGAAAAAGGCGTTTATAGTACATTCAACGGTAGCAGTAGCGGCAGCATCGTTGTCAGCATGGCCACCCGATCGTCGCGATCAAGCGAGCCGTGATACCGTGGCCGGGAGGAATCGAAGTCTTCAAGTCACACCAAATATGTGCAGCAGCAGGGCAACATCGGCCGACATCAAATAACGGAGTAATGAATCATCAAACCCAGCGCGTAATACAGTTGGTTCGGGTTGCCGTCGGTGTCATCTTGGTCTTGATCCTCGTCGGTCGTCACGACATCCATCCGTGTCTCTTTCTGTAGGTGTTTTCGCTGGCTTGAGCTGTGGATCATCGCTGATCAAAAAGGTTTGGCAAGAAATTTGACGAACATTCAATTTTTTCGAGCCCTTCGCCGGCGAAAAGATACATAGCCAACCGGCGGCAGCAGTTATTTATTCGATGACTTTCCAGTCCAGCTATCCAGGGCGTATGTGCAGTACTCGTTCCGATCCGGGCATCACGATTTTCGTTCGAGATAAATGATGTGACACAGCACGACGAGGCCGGAGGACGGCCGCCGGGTACGACGCACCTGCGAGCTTTTAATTTTTTGCAGATCCGACGCGCGGGCGAGTACGTGCCTCCCTGACACATTTTCTACTCCGGCCCGCTGTGAGACTTGAGAGCGTCCACGAGGCCGGCAGGTGACAAGCAGATGAGGACGAGCCAGGGCCAGAGAAATTACGGAGCCCGAGAGCGACGCACCGCGCCGTGGTTACCGCTCGGCCGGATCGACGGCGGGTGGGCGGTCGGCCGGGTGAAAAAAGGAGACGTGATCTGGACGGGGAGAAAGGGTCAATCCCGACGTTAACTCCGAGTGGTTGCCGGCCTCGTCTTCCACGTACGCGCGGCCGGTCGGCGTCGGCCGCGCAGGCGGGTGGGCGGCACGGCATGGGTGCTCGCCGAGAGTCCACTTCGCGCGGCGAGCCAGCGTCACATGCGACGGGCGGTGCGGTGGGGTGCTGGTGGCGGCGCCCACCAACCACTACCGGGGTCGGTTTCACGATCCCGCGGAATCTGCGCGAGAGGGAAATGTTCCGTGAGTTTTCGTGGCTAAGATACCTGTGGGGCTTCACTTCACGTGGTGGTGAGATTTTTTTGGGCGTAGAAGAAGTGTGTATCACACGTGGCATTATGGGCATACATCTACTCCAAGTTTATGCGGGGATGAATAGATGGCTCCTCGGGAAATAATTCTAAACGCACCGACATTTACGGGGGTTTTACGGAGTTTCCTTCACACCTAATCACTGCCCCCTGATTTTCAGGCGGGATGGGGGCCCCTACTTTATTTGATCCAATCAAAAGATCCCAGCTAGGCCTCTCCGTTGATCCCGTACTAGCCCTGCCCGTGTTTGTAGCAAAGCCGCTCCTCGGGCCATCCCCGATAATCTTACACACATGGACCCATTATGGGCTTTTACGTGATCTTCTTCTATCTAGTCGCCCCCTCCCTCCCTATTTTCAGCGGGGATGGGACCCATCCTCCCCTCTTGTCCAATCCCAATCGCCCAAGTCTGTTAGCCCGTGAACCTCGTAATCAATCCATCTGTGAGTCTACCATTACTCGGCCATCCTTACGTGTTTCTAGCCGTTCGAACTTCCGTCAAGGCGATCTCAGCCATTTGTTTCGGCTGGTTGGTAAGTTTAGGTTTACTATGGCTATTTTTCCTTTTGTGTATGCTAGATGGTCCCGCACCATACTCGGCCCCCACTTCGGTGACTGGGCCATGAATGAGTTAGTGGGAAATTTGATTCTTCTCATAGATTTCCATCCAGTTATCCATTTCTCTCGTAGTCCCATTCCATGGTCGCCGCATGTTCATGACGGGCGTGTGCGAGATGCACATGTTTCACATTCACTACAACGTTCTCCTCCTCCAGCATGTGCAACACCGACTCCGCTCCTCTTTGTGCACCGCACCCACTGACGTCCCCTCTCCCCCATCTTCATCAGCCACGACATCATAGATGGAGCACAGATGCCCCACGTGAAAGCTGAAATTGTTCGAGAACGTAGTACAAAATAATGTTTTTACTATACTAACGAACACGGCCAGAAAACACTATGAAGATACTTGGACAAGATCAATCTCAACAATACAACGCAATGGAGATGAAGATGTTGATGAAGATTTTTCAGATTCCCACAACTAGGTATTATCTCCCAGCCGTGAGAATTTTTACCCAGTCGAGAGTCAAAAGCATGAACCCTCTGTGGTATCCACGCGTATCAAATCAGCGGTTCGATAACACTCCTTCGTCCAGGACATAAAGCTATCGACGATCTAGGGGAGGAGGAGGAGCCTTCCGCCATGGTAGAGAAACGACACAGAGAGAGGGAGGGCACAACCTTGCAAACTTGTGTGTTTGGGGGGGAGCTGTCCTCCTATTTATTTATAGGTGCCCAACGGGGTGCGGCTTGGAGGAGGGGCGGCCCTCTAGAACCGACACACCAGGAAGGAAATCCTCCCAGTGGATCCCCTTAACCGTGCACCACCTTGGGTCCATGTGGTTGCATCCCTTGTCCTCCCATGTTGTAGCCACCACTTGTGGCTATAGCTCCTTCAGGTAAAATAACTTAGGGGTGAGCCTCTCGTGGCATGCTCCCGCTCGGGAGGGTTTCAATTTTGGTGATTTATCCAAAGGATCAAAGAGGACATTCGTCTAGGAATATCCTTCTCTATGGGGAATGGGGATGGGACCCATTTTTGGCTCGACCCATGGTTGGGTATCGAGCCACTTAGGGTGAGCTTTCCTGGCCTGTTATCGGACCCGCTACTAATTGTCTCCACGGCTTCTCAATCTGGGTACTGGAATATTCGGTTTGGTCATACATTTGGGCAAGCGGAGAGGGACGAGTGGACTGGACTATGGGCAACTGAGGGAGTCCTGGATTAGGGGGTGTCCGGATAGCCAGACTATACCTTCGGCCGGACTCCTGGACTGTGAAGATACAAGATTGAAGACTTCGTCCCGTGTCCGGAAGGGACTTTCCTTGGTGTGGAGGGCAAGCTTGGCGATACGATATGTAGATCTCCTACCATTGTAACCGACTCTGTGTAACCCTAGCCCTCTCTGGTGTCTATATAAACTGGGGAGGTTTTAGTCCGAAGAACAACAACAATCATACCATAGGCTAGCTTCTAGGGTTTAGCCTCTCTGATCTCGTGGTAGATCTACTCTTGTACTACCCATATCATCAATATTAATCAAGCAGGAGTAGGGTTTTACCTCCATCGAGAGGGCCCGAACCTGGGTAAAAACATCGTGTCCCTTGTCTCCTGTTACCATCCGCCTAGACGCACAGTTCGGGACCCCCTACCCGAGATCCGCCGGTTTTGACACCGACATTGGTGCTTTCATTGAGAGTTCCTCTGTGTCGTCGCCATCAGGAAGGATGCCTCGTCCCGTCTTTAAAGACGGCACCATTGCTAAGGGAGCTCTGGCTGTCGGCCAAACGCTCCGGCTAGGTGGTTTTCTTATGACCGCATGTTCGGCTGCTGCGCCGATGATGACCTCTCGGGTCATCAAAAGCAATCTTCACGTCAAATCGGAACTCGCCGAGCAGTTAGATCCAATGGAGCTCTCTTCCCTAAACGAGCTCTTGGATTGCATCGCCGCCCTGGGAGTCGCTACAGACTACGACCAGATTGGGCCTAAACCCGATCTGAGAGAGATTAACTCCCCCCAGGTCACCCATCACGTCGCAGTGGTAGAGGGACAGTGCGGCGACCCTTCATCTATCTTAAGGACTAGCTATGTCCGTATTCCCGATCCCCCAAAGCCGGATACCCGCGGAGGGGAGGACGTCACTCAAGACCTGAACTTAGAGTCAGGCAGCGGGCTAGATTCATTGGACAACATCCAAGAATCCGAACTTCCGAGTTCGGAAACTCTTCGGCCCCTGAGTCTCAGATTGGGTGAGGTTCCGAATTTAATTCCACCCACCCACCCGAACATAAGCGATCTATCCCAAATTAGGCAAGAGCCCGAAGAAACAATACATCATTACTGGGCCAGATTCCTCCTGATTATGAATAGGATAAAGGACTGCCGCGAGGAAGACGCAATTTCATTCTTCTGCAATAATTGCACGGACAAGGGAATCCTCAACGCCATAAGTCGCCATGATATTACACGCTTCGCTGACTTGGCGTCCATAGTACGAAAGTACTGTGCGATGGAAAGCGCCTGGAAAACCGAAATAAAATTTTGGGACAATCCGGCCCTGAATACAAACCCAGTCCGAAATAAAAGGGTGCATTATCGCCAGACACCCGGGTTAAACACCAAAAAGCAGAAACCCTATACAGGGCATGGAACCGTACTGGAAGGATGGCTTAATGGACCCTGTAAAATTCACAGTACATAGGGCGCCACACCAACTCACAGCCTTAGAGCATGTTGGATACTCCGGCAGGTGGCCAAAATCGGTGAAGACCTTCTGATTCCAGAAGCCACAGAAAGCCACCCCAGGGACACCAGTACGGTATTAACAGTCTTCGAGACTTTCGCATCAAATAATTGTTGGAAATATGCCCTAGAGGCAATAATAAAAGCATTATTATTATACTTCCTTATTCATGATAATTGTCTTTATTCGTGCTATAATTGTGTTAACCGGAAATCGTAATACATGTGTGAATAACAGACAACAACATGTCCCTAGTGAGCCTCTAGTTGACTAGCTCGTTGATCGACAGATAGTCATGGTTTCCTGACTATGGACATTAGATGTCATCGATAACGGGATCACATCATTAGGAGAATGATGTGATGGACAAGACCCAATCCTAAACATAGCATAAGATCGCATAGTTCGTTTGCTAGAGTTTTCCAATGTCAAGTATCCTTTCCTTGGACCATGAGATCGTGTAACTCCCGGATACCGTAGGAGTGCTTTGGGTGTGCCAAACGTCACAACGTAACTGGGTGACTATAAAGGTATGCTACGGGTATCTCTGAAAGTGTTTGTTGGCTTGACATGAATCGAGACTGGGATTTGTCACTCCGCTTGACGGAGAGGTATCACCGGGCCCTCTCGGTAATGCATCATCACAATGAGCTCAATGTGATCAAAGTGTTTGATCACGGGATCATGCATTACGGAACGAGTAAAGTGACTTGCCGATAACGAGATTGAACGAGGTACTGGGATACCGACGATCGAATCTCGGGCAAGTAAAATACCGATTGACAAAGGGAATCGTATACGGGATTAATTGAATCCTTGACATCGTGGTTCATCCGATGAGATCATCGTGGAGCATGTGGGAGCCAACATGGGTATCCAGATCCCGCTGTTGGTTATTGTCCGAGAGCCGTCTCGGTCATGTCTGCATGTCTCCCGAACCCGTAGGGTCTACACACTTAAGGTTCGGTGACGCTAGGGTTGTAGGGATATGTATGTGCAGTAACCCGAATGTTGTTCGGAGTCCCGGATGAGATCCCGGACGTCACGAGGAGTTCCGGAATGGTCCGGAGGTAAAGAATTATATATAGGAAGTGCTATTTTGGCCATCGGGACAAGTTTCGGTGTTATCGGTATTGTATCGGGACCACCGGAGGGGTCCCGGGGGTCCACCAGGTGGGGCCACCTGCCCTGGTGGGCCACATGGGCCTTAGGGGGTGCGCCTTGGCCTGCTTGGGCCAAGGGGAACCAGCCCCAAAGGGCCCATGCGCCTAGGGTTCCATCTAGGAGGAGTCCTAGTGGTGGAAGGCACCTCCTAGATGGCTTGGGGGGAGGGAAACCTCCCTGGCCGCCGCCCCCTTGGGAGATTGGATCTCCCAGGGCCGGCGCCCCCCCAAGAGGCCTATATAAAGGGGGGCAGGGGAGGGGGGCTGCGCACCCTATGCCCTGGCTCCTTCCTCTCCCCCTCCAACACCTCCTCCTCCTCCGTAAGTGCACGGCGAAGCCCTGCCGGAGTACTGCAGTTCCACCATCACCACGCCGTCGTGCTGCTGCTGGAGCCTTCTTCCCCAACCTCTCCTTTGCCTTGCTGGATCAAGAAGGAGGAGACGTCACGCTTTCTGTACGTGTGTTGAACGCGGAGGTGCCGTCCGTTCGGCACTAGATCATCGGTGAATTGGATCACGGCGAGTACGACCACCTCATCCACGTTCACTCGAACGCTTCCGTTGCGATCTACAAAGTGGTATGTAGATGCTATCTGATCTGAATACTCGTTGCTAGATGAACTCATAGATGGATCTTGGTGAAACCGTAGGAAAATTTTTAATTTTCTGCAACGTTCCCCAACAGTGGCATCATGAGCTAGGTCTATGCGTAGTTCTTCTTGCGCGAGTAGAACACAATTTGTTGTGGGCGTAGATGTTGTCAACTCTTCTTGCCGCTACTAGTCTTATCTTGCTTCAGCGCTATTGTGGGATGAAGCGGCCCGGACCAACCTTACACGTATGCTTACGTGAGACCGGTTCCACCAACTAACATGCACTAGTTGCATAAGGTGGCTGGCGGGTGTCTGTCTGTCCTACTTTAGTTGGAGCGGATTCAATGAAAAGGGTCCTTATGAAGGGTAAATAGAAGTTGACAAATCACATTGTGGTTTTATGTAGGTAAGAAAACGTTCTTGCTAGAACCCTAATTCAGCCACGTAAAACTTGCAACAACAATTAGAGGACGTCTAACTTGTTTTTGCAGCAAGTGCTTTGTGATATGATATGGCCAAAGTTGTGATGTATGATGAATGATCTATATGTGATGTATGAGATGTTCATGCTATTGTAATAGGAATCACGACTTGCATGTCGATGAGTATGACAACCGGCAGGAGCCATAGGAGTTGTCTTTATTTTTTGTATGACCTGCGTGTCATTGAGAATCGCCATGTAAATTACTTTACTTTATTGCTAAACGCGTTAGCCATAGTAGTAGAAGTAATAGTTGGCGAGCAACTTCATGGAGACACGATGATGAAGATCATGATGATGAAGATCATGGTGTCAAGCCGGTGACAAGATGATCATGGAGCCCCAAGATGAAGATCAAAGGAGCTATGTGATATTGGCCATATCATGTCACGTTTATTATTTGATTTCATGTGATGTTTATCATGTTTTGCATCTTGTTTACTTAGAACGACGGTAGTAAATAAGATGATCCCTCATAATAATTTCAAGAAAGTGTTCACCCTAACTGTGCACGGTTGCTAAGGTTCGTCGTTCCGAAGCACCACATGATGATCGGGTGTGATAGGTCCTTACGTTCGCATACAACGGGTGTAAGCCAGATTTACACACGCAAAACACTTAGGTTGACTTGACGAGCCTAGCATGTACAGACATGGCCTCGGAACACAGAAGACCGAAAGGTCGAGCATGAGTCGTATAGAAGATACGATCAACATGAAGATGTTCACCGATGTTGGCTAGTCCGTCTCACGTGATGATCGGACACGGCCTAGTTGACTCGGATCATGTAATACTTAGATGACTAGAAGAGGGATGTTTATCTAAGTGGGAGTTCATTAAATAATTTGATTAAATGAACTTTATTATCATGAACTTAGTCTAAATATTTACAATATGTCTTGTAGATCAAATGGCCAACGTAGTCCTCAACTTCAACGCGTTCCTAGAGAAAACCAAGCTGAAAGACGATGGTAGCAACTATACGGACTGGGTCCGGAACCTGAGGATCATCCTCATAGCTGCCAAGAAAGATTATGTCCTAAGAGCACCGCTGGGTGACGCACCTATTCTCCCTGCAGAACAAGACGTTATGAACGCTTGGCAGTCACGCTGCGATGATTACTCCCTCGTTCAGTGCGGCATGCTTTACAGCTTAGAGCCGGGGATCCAAAAACGTTTTGAGAGACATGGAGCATATGAGATGTTCGAAGAGCTAAAAATGGTTTTCCAAGCTCATGCCCGGGTCGAGAGATATGAAGTCTCCGATAAATTCTTTAGCTGTAAGATGGAGGAAAATGGCTCTGTCAGTGAGCACATACTCAAAATGTCTGGGTTGCACAACCGCTTGACTCAACTGGAAGTTAATCTCCCGGATGAAGCGGTCATTGACAGAATCCTCCAGTCGCTTCCACCTAGCTACAAGAGCTTCGTGATGAACTACAATATGCAGGGGATGGTAAAGACCATTCCTGAGGTATATGCTATGCTGAAATCAGCAGAGGTAGAAATCAAGAAGGAGCATCAAGTGTTGATGGTGAATAAAACCACTAAGTTCAAGAAAGGCAAGGGTAAAAAGAACTTCAAGAAGGACGGCAAGGAAGTTGCCGCGCCCGGTAAGCAAGTTGCCGGGAAGAAGCCAAAGAATGGACCCAAGCCCGAAACTGAGTGCTTTTATTGCAAGGGAAGTGGTCACTGGAAGCGGAACTGCCCCAAATACTTAGCGGACAAGAAGGCCGGCAAAACCAAAGGTATATGTGATATACATGTAATTGATGTGTACCTTACCAGTACTCGTAGTAGCTCCTGGGTATTTGATACCGGTGCAGTTGCTCACATTTGTAACTCAAAGCAGGAGCTGCGGAATAAACGGAGACTGGCGAAGGACGAGGTGACGATGCGCGTCGGGAATGGTTCCAAGGTCGATGTGATCGCCGTCGGCACGCTGCCTCTACATTTACCTACGGGATTAGTTTTAAACCTCAATAATTGTTATTTAGTGCCAAGTTTGAGCATGAACATTGTGTCTGGATCCCGTTTAATTCGAGATGGCTACTCATTTAAATCCGAGAATAATGGTTGTTCTATTTATATGAGAGATATGTTTTATGGTCATGCTCCGATGGTTAATGGTTTATTCTTAATGAATCTCGTACGTGATGATACACATATTCATAGTGTGAATACCAAAAGAGTTAAAGTTGATAACAATAGTCCCACATATTTGTGGCACTGCCGCCTTGGTCACATAGGTGTCAAACGCATGAAGAAGCTCCATGCAGATGGACTTTTAGAGTCTCTTGATTATGAATCATTTGACACGTGCGAACCATGCCTCATGGGTAAAATGACCAAGACTCCGTTCTCAGGAACAATGGAGCGAGCAACTAACTTATTGGAAATCATACATACCGATGTGTGCGGTCCAATGAGTGTTGAGGCTCGCGGTGGCTATCGTTATGTTCTCACCCTCACTGATGACTTGAGTAGATATGGGTATATCTACTTGATGAAACACAAGTCTGAGACCTTTGAAAAGTTCAAGGAATTTCAGAGTGAGGTTGAAAATCAACGTGATAGAAAGATCAAGTTTCTACGATCAGATCGTGGAGGAGAATACTTGAGTCACGAATTTGGCACACACTTAAGAAAATGTGGAATAGTTTCACAACTCACGCCGCCTGGAACACCTCAGCGTAATGGTGTGTCCGGACATCGTAATCGCACTCTATTAGATATGGTGCGATCTATGATGTCTCTTACCGACTTACCGCTATCTTTTTGGGGCTATGCTTTAGAGACTGCCGCATTCACTTTAAATAGGGCTCCGTCGAAATCCGTTGAGACGACACCGTATGAATTATGGTTTGGGAAGAAACCTAAGCTGTCGTTTCTAAAAGTTTGGGGATGCGATGCTTATGTCAAGAAACTTCAACCTGAAAAGCTCGAACCCAAATCGGAAAAATGCGTCTTCATAGGATACCCTAAAGAAACTGTTGGGTATACCTTCTACCTCAGATCCGAAGGCAAGATCTTTGTTGCCAAGAATGGATCCTTTCTGGAGAAAGAGTTTCTCTCGAAAGAACTAAGTGGGAGGAAAGTAGAACTTGATGAAGTGTTGCCTCTTGAACCGGAAAATGGCGAAACTCAAGAAATCGTTCCTGAGGTGCCTGCACCGACTAGAGAGGAAATTAATGATGATGATCAAGATGCTTCTAATCAAGCTCCTACTGAAATTCGAAGGTCCACAAGGACACGTTCCGCACCAGAGTGGTACGACAACCCTGTCTTGGAAATCATGTTGTTGGACAACGGTGAACCTTCGAACTATGAGGAAGCAATGGCGGGCCCGGATTCCGACAAATGGCTGGAAGCCATGAAATCCGAGATAGGATCCATGTATGAAAACGAAGTATGGACTTTGACTGACTTACCCGTTGAACGGCGAGCCATAGAAAATAAATGGATCTTTAAGAAGAAGACAGACGCGGATGGTAATGTGACCATCTATAAAGCTCGGCTTGTCGCTAAGGGTTATCGACAAGTTCAAGGAATTGACTATGATGAGACTTTCTCACCGGTAGCGAAGCTGAAGTCCGTCCGAATCATGTTAGCAATTGCCGCATACTATGATTATGAGATATGGCAAATGGACGTCAAAACGGCATTCCTTAATGGTTTCCTTAAGGAAGAATTGTATATGATGCAGCCGGAAGGCTTTGTCGATCCTAAGAATGCTGACAAGGTATGCAAGCTCCAACGCTCGATTTATGGGCTGGTGCAAGCATCTCGGAGTTGGAACATTCGCTTTGATGAGATGATCAAAGCGTTTGGGTTTACACAGACTTATGGAGAAGCCTGTGTTTACAAGAAAGGGAGTGGGAGCTCTGTAGCATTTCTCATATTATATGTAGACGACATACTTTTGATGGGAAATGATATAGAACTCTTGGACAGCATTAAGGCCTATTTGAATAAAAGTTTTTCAATGAAGGACCTTGGAGAAGCTGCTTATATATTAGGCATCAAGATCTATAGAGATAGATCGAGACGCCTCATAGGTCTTTCACAAAGCACATACCTTGATAAGATATTGAAGAAGTTCAATATGGATCAATCTAAGAAGGGGTTCTTACCTGTGTTACAAGGTGTGAAATTGAGCTCAGCTCAATGTCCGACCACGGCAGAAGATATAGAAGAGATGAGCGTCATCCCCTATGCCTTAGCCATAGGTTCTATTATGTATGCCATGCTGTGTACCAGACCTGATGTAAACCTTGCCGTAAGTTTGGGAGGAAGGTACCAAAGTAATCCCGGCAAGGAACACTGGACAGCAGTCAAGAATATCTCGAAGTACCTGAAAAGGACCAAGGAAATGTTTCTCGTTTATGGAGGTGACGAAGAGCTCGTCGTAAAAGGTTACGTCGACGCTAGCTTCGACACAGATCTGGATGACTCTAAGTCACAAACCGGATACGTGTATATTTTGAATGGTGGGGCAGTAAGCTGGTGCAGTTGCAAGCAAAGCGTCGTGGCGGGATCTACATGTGAAGCGGAGTACATGGCAGCCTCGGAGGCAGCACATGAAGCAATTTGGGTGAAGGAGTTCATCACCGACCTCGGAGTCATACCCAATGCGTCGGGGCCAATCAAGCTCTTCTGTGACAACACTGGAGCTATTGCACTTGCAAAGGAGCCCAGGTTTCACAAGAAGACCAGGCACATCAAGCGTCGCTTCAACTCCATTCGTGAAAATGTTCAAGATGGAGACATAGAAATTTGTAAAGTGCACACGGATCTGAATATCGCAGATCCGTTGACTAAACCTCTCCCTAAGGCAAAACATGATCAGCACCAGAACTCTATGGGTGTTCGATTCATCACAATGTAACTAGATTATTGACTCTAGTGCAAGTGGGAGACTGTTGGAAATATGCCCTAGAGGCAATAATAAAAGCATTATTGTTATATTTCCTTATTCATGATAATTGTCTTTATTTGTGCTATAATTGTGTTAACCGGAAATCGTAATACATGTGTGAATAACAGACAACAACATGTCCCTAGTGAGCCTCTAGTTGACTAGCTCGTTGATCGACAGATAGTCATGGTTTCCTGACTATGGACATTAGATGTCATCGATAACGGGATCACATCATTAGGAGAATGATGTGATGGACAAGACCCAATCCTAAACATAGCATAAGATCGCATAGTTCGTTTGCTAGAGTTTTCCAATGTCAAGTATCCTTTCCTTGGACCATGAGATCGTGTAACTCCCGGATACCGTAGGAGTGCTTTGGGTGTGCCAAACGTCACAACGTAACTGGGTGACTATAAAGGTATGCTACGGGTATCTCTGAAAGTGTCTGTTGGGTTGACATGAATCGAGACTGGGATTTGTCACTCTGCTTGACGGAGAGGTATCACCGGGCCCTCTCGGTAATGCATCATCACAATGAGCTCAATGTGATCAAAGTGTTTGATCACGGGATCATGCATTACGGAACGAGTAAAGTGACTTGCCGATAACGAGATTGAACGAGGTACTGGGATACCGACGATCGAATCTCGGGCAAGTAAAATACCGATTGACAAAGGGAATCGTATACGGGATTAATTGAATCCTTGACATCGTGGTTCATCCGATGAGATCATCGTGGAGCATGTGGGAGCCAACATGGGTATCCAGATCCCGCTTTTGGTTATTGCCCGAGAGCCGTCTCGGTCATGTCTGCATGTCTCCCGAACCCGTAGGGTCTACACACTTAAGGTTCGGTGACGCTAGGGTTGTAGGGATATGTATGTGCAGTAACACGAATGTTGTTCGGAGTCCCGGATGAGATCCCGGACGTCACGAGGAGTTCCGGAATGGTCCGGAGGTAAAGAAGTATATATAGGAAGTGCTATTTTGGCCATCGGGACAAGTCTCGGTGTTATCGGTATTGTACCGGGACCACCGGAGGGGTCCCGGGGGTCCACCAGGTGGGGCCACCTGCCCTGGTGGGCCACATGGGCCTTAGGGGGTGCGCCTTGGCCTGCTTGGGCCAAGGGGAACCAGCCCCAAAGGGCCCATGCGCCTAGGGTTCCATCTAGGAGGAGTCCTAGTGGTGGAAGGCACCTCCTAGATGGCTTGGGGGGGGGGGGGAGGGAAACCTCCCTGGCCGCCGCCCCCTTGGGAGATTGGATCTCCCAGGGCCGGCGCCCCCCCCAAGAGGCCTATATAAAGGGGGGCAGGGGAGGGGGGCTGCGCACCCTATGCCCTGGCTCCTTCCTCTCCCCCTCCAACACCTCCTCCTCCTCCGTAAGTGCACGGCGAAGCCCTGCCGGAGTACTGCAGTTCCACCATCACCACACCGTCGTGCTGCTGCTGGAGCCTTCTTCCCCAACCTCTCCTTTGCCTTGCTGGATCAAGAAGGAGGAGACATCACGCTTTCCGTACGTGTGTTGAACGCGGAGGTGCCGTCCGTTCGGCACTAGATCATCGGTGAATTGGATCACGGCGAGTACGACCACCTCATCCACATTCACTCGAACGCTTCCGTTGCGATCTACAAAGTGGTATGTAGATGCTATCTGATCTGAATACTCGTTGCTAGATGAACTCATAGATGGATCTTGGTGAAACCGTAGGAAAAATTTTAATTTTCTGCAACGTTCCCCAACAATAATATGCGAAAAAGAACACTCCGCAGCCTTGCCAAAGTCTACCAAGTAGCAACAATAAACCCATGGAGTGACACGGCTATCACTTTTAATGCCAGTGATGAACCTAAATTCCGAACAGCCCGAGCACCAGCCGCATTGGTCCTTAGTCCAATAGTGGACGGCTTTCGCCTTACCAAGGTACTCATGGATGGCGGCAGCGGATTGAACCTCATTTATGAGTAAACCCTTCAAAAAATGGAAATAGACTGGAACCGCATCGAGCGAAGCAGCACAACCTTTAGAGGAATAATTCCTAGTCGGGAAGCGTGCTGTACAGGAAAAAGCACACTAGATGTGGTGTTCGGCACGCCGGATAATTACAGGTCCAAAGAGGTCACATTCCAAGTGGCCCCGTTCAGTAGCGGATACCACGCTCTGCTAGGGCGGGAAGCGTTTACAATCTTCCAAGCAATACCCCATTACGGGTACATGAAGCTCAAGATGCCCGGGTGAAATTGCAACTATCCCTGGGTGGTTTTGGTAATTCCTAACAACATATAGCTCATTGAGCTAACATTATTACAAGATTAATATTTCAGGAAAAGCTCAATGAATGGCATGGCATGGATGAGGAAAGTGGATCCCTCAATATTCTAAGGACAAAAAGTTTGGCTCAAGCTTGAAGCTCAAGACTCTACATTTTATATTTTAGTGATCCAAGATCACATTGAGTCTATAGGAAAAGCCAATACTATTAAGGAGGGATGAGGTGTTGCTTAATGGCTTGCTTGCTCAAAGTGCTTAGTGATATGCTCCAAAATCCTCAACTATCTTCCCACATCCACATATGACCTAAACTAATAGTCAAACTCGGCCCCACCGATTCTTTCTATCCGGCGCCACCGAGTTTCGAATGTCATAGCCATTGCCACAAACCCTAGGCAAATCGGTCTCACCGATAGGGATCTCGGTCTCACCGAGATGGGATTGTAATCTCTCTGTTTCCCTTCGTAACGTTTCGGTCTTACCGAGATAAGCGATCGTTCCCACCGAGATTGCAATGTAAACTCTCTGTTTCCCTTTTGTAACATTTCGGTCTCACCGAGATGAGCGAATCGGTCCCACCGAGTTTACCTGACCAACTCTCCGGTTAGCTTATTACCAAAATCGGTCCCACCGAGTTTGTGTAATCGGTCACACCGAGATTACATTATGCTCTAACCCTAACCATATTGGTCCTACCGAGTTGCATCTCAGTCCCACCGAAAATCCTAACGGTCACTAGGTTTGCTGAATCGGTCTGACCGAGTTTAACCATTCGGTCCCACCGAGTTTGGCAAATTGTGTGTAACGGTTAGATTTTGTGTGGAGGCTATATATACCCCTCCACCCACTCTTCATTCGTGGAGAGAGCCATCAGAACATACCTACACTTCCAATACACATTTTCTGAGAGAGAACCACCTACACTTGCGTTGAGCTCAAGATATTCCATTCCAACCATATGAATCTTGATCTCTAGCCTTCCCCAAGTTGCTTTCCACTCAAATCTTCTTTCCACCAAATCCAAATCCTATGAGAGAGAGTTGAGTGTTGGGGAGACTATCATTTGAAGCACAAGAGCAAGGAGTTCATCATCAACACACCATTTGTTACTTCTTGAAGAGTGATGTCTCCTAGATTGGCTAGGTGTCACTTGGGAGCCTCCGACAAGATTATCGAGTTGAACCAAGGAGTTTGTAAGGGCAAGGAGATCGCCTACTTCGTGAAGATCTACCGCTAGTGAGGCAAGTCCTTCGTGGGCGACGGCCGTGATGGAATAGACAAGGTTGCTTCTTCGTGGACCCTTCATGGGTGGAGCCCTCCGTGGACTCGCGCAACCATTACCCTCCGTGGGTTGAAGTCTCCATCAACGTGGATGTATGATAGCACCACCTATCGGAACCACGACAAAAACATCTGTGTCTCCAATTGCGTTTGAATCCTCCAAACCCTTCCCTTTACATTCTTGCAAGTTGCATGCTTTACTTTCCGCTGCTCATATACTCTTTTGCATGCTTGCTTGAATTGTGTGGAGATTGCTTTACTTGTGCTAAGATAGCTAAAATCTGCCAAGAACTAAAATTGGGAAAAGGCTAGATTTTTATTTGGTCAACTAGTCTAATCACCCCCCTCTAGACATACTTTCGATCCTACACCGGGCCTAACGGAATCATCACTCTCGCTAGTGATCCGGACATAGCATTCCGCGTCGAAAACAAGACAGCCGCACTAGCCCTCGAGGCACTATCCGAAGCCCTAGCGGCTGAGGAACTGACTGCGCTGCGCTCCACGGTGAATAGGGACGATGTGATACTCGACAAAAGATCCAAGTCCACCTCCTTTAAACCGGCGACGAAATAGTCAAATTCCAGGTCCATCCAACGGACCCCAATAAAACAGCTTCCATCGGAGCACAGTTAAACCCTGATGTAGACGCCGCACTACGAGAGTTCCTAGGTGAGAACCGGGACATCTTCGCCTGGCACCCTTCAGACATGCCAGGAATCCCACGCAGGCTGGCCGAACACAGCTTAAATATCCTAAAAGGATTCAAGCCAGTCAAACAGGCTCTTCGGCGTTTTTCAAAACCTAAGAGACAGGCCATTGGAGAGGAACTAGCCAAGCTATTGGAGGCCGGATTCATCAGAGATATAAAACATCCGGACTGGCTAGCAAACCTGGTGATGGTACCAAAGAAGGACAAATCCTGGCGCATGTGCGTTGATTTTAAAGACCTTAACAGGGCTTGCCCAAAGGATCCCTTCCCCTCCCCCGCATCGATCAAATTATCGACGCTACCGCAGGACACGATTCGTTGTGTTTCCTCGATGCATACTCCGGCTACCATCAAATCAAGATGGCAGAGTCAGACCAAGCCGCAACGGCATTCATCACACCATACGGCCCATTCTGCTTCAACACAATGCCCTTTGGGCTCAAAAATGTCGGCGCAACATATCAGTGCATGATTTAGACATGTCTGGCAAACCAGATCGGCAAAACAGTGGAGGCATACGTAGATGACGTGGTCGTTAAAACAAGACATGTCGAATCTCTAGTAGACGACTTGAGGCTCACATTCGATAACCTCCGAACATACGACATCAAGCTCAACCCGGAAAAATGCGTTTTCAGTGTACCAGCCGGAAAGCTCTTGGGCTTCATTGTATCCGGTAGAGGAATTGAAGCAAATCCAGCTAAGATCCGAGCTCTGTCGCAACTGGATATCCCAAAGGACCTCAAACAAATACAAAAATTAACTGGATGCATGGCGGCTCTAAGTCGCTTTATCTCCCGCTTGGGAGAAAAGGCACTACCCCTTTACCGCCTCCTTCGGTGCACCGAACACTTCGAGTGGACGGCTGCAGCCATGGCCGGACTCGACGAAATAAAAGCCATATTGGCAACAAACCCAGTCCTGGCCGCGCCAAACATTGGCGAACCAATGCTACTATACACTGCAGCAACCCATCAGGTTGTAAGCGAGTGCTCGTCGTCGAACGAGAAACGGACGGACACAAATTCCCCCTTCAAAAGCCGGTCTATTATGTGTCCACTGTCCTTACTCCGTGCAAGTCACGGTACCCGCATTATCAAAAAATTGCGTACGCGGTATTCATGGCATCCCGGAAGCTGCGACACTACTTTCAAGAGTGTTTAATAACAGTAGCCTCGGAAGTGCCACTTAACGATATTATAAACAACTGCGACGCGACGGGACGGATTGCAAAATGGGCCATTGAGCTCCTCCCGTTCGACATAACTTACAAGCCACGGCGAGCTATTAAGTCACAGGTTTTGGCCGACTTCATCGCCGAATGGACGGAAGCCGAACTCCCTAAAGAGTACGGCACATATTCAAACTGGATTATGCACTTCGACGGCTCCAAAATGTTGGCCGGTCTAGGGGCTGGCGTCGCTTTGACGTCCCCCACAGGAGACACAGTTCAATACGTACTCCAGATAATGTATACGGACTCCAACAACGCAGCCGAATATGAGGCCCTTCTACATGGTCTCCGGATGGCAGTATCCATGGGCATTCAACGCCTAGAGGTGCGCGAGGATTCGAACCTCGCGATATCCCAAATAAATGGAGACTTTGATGCCAAGGATCCGAAAATGGCAACTTACCGCAACGCCGTCCTAAAAATGTCAGCTCGGTTTGAGGGGCTCGAATTTCATCATATAGTCCGGGAAAACAACCAGGCAGTAGACGTCCTGGCACGCATTGGCGCAAAGCATGATGCCGTCCCTCCCAACATCTTCCTGGAGAGGCTGTTCAAGCCATCCATAGCGTGGGAAAGGGAACCCGGAAATAACAGCCCGGACCCAACCGCATTGCCCGACACCGAACACTCTGACACAATTGGAGGCTCTGCCAACGAAGTAACATCCTCAGCCCACGTAATAATGGCAGTCATTGCCCCGTGGACAGAAACATTCCTAGCCTACCTAACTAGGCAGGAACTTCCAGAGGACCAAAACGAGGCACGCTGCATAGTGCGGCGATCTAAAGCCTATAAAGTCCATGAGGGAGAGATTTATAAGAAAAGCACCACCGGAGTCCTTCAAAGGTGTATCTGCGAAGAGGAAGGGCGGAATCTTCTGGCAGAAATTCATGCCGGACTCGGCGGGCACCACGCTGCAGCCCGGGCCCTTGTAAACAAGGCCTTCCGTACAGGTTTTTATTGGCTGACGGCCCATGCAGATGCTAAGGACTTAGTCCAACAATGCGTTGGTTGCCAGCTTTTTGCTAACCAAAGCCATATGCCACCCACCGCCCTCCAAACTATACCCATCACCTGGCCCTTTGCGGTCTGGGGGCTTGACATGGTTGGACCCCTTAAAGGAGGAACCCACAAGCAAAAATACCTACTGGTCATGGTGGATAAATTCACCAAATGGATAGAGGCCAAGCCTGTTAAGACGGCCGAATCCGGACTGGTGATAGACTTCATATCCGGGGTTGTACACCGTTACAGCGTCCCCCACAACATCATCACTGATAACGGCACAAACTTTACGGCCGACGAGGTCAAACTCTGGTGCAAAAACGTGGGCATCAAGCTCGATTATGCTTTAGTCTATCACCCACAAACTAATGGTCAAGTCGAGCAAGCAAATGGTCTAATCATGAGTGGCATCAAACCCAGATTAGTGCGGTCCCTCAAGGAATCTAACACGCACTGGGTAGAGGAGCTCGACTCCGTACTCTTGGGGCTGCGGACCACGCCGAATCGCACCATCGGATACACACCATTCTTCATGGTGTATGGCGCAGAGGCAGTTTTGCCCTGCGACATAATTCATGACTCACCTCGAGTGCACATTTACGAAGAAAGAGAGGCCGAACTCGATCGGCAGGACAGTTTGGACGCCCTGGAGGAGGAGCGTGACGTGGCAAAAGCCCGCTCTGCATTCTATCAACAGCAGACTCGAAGATACCAAAGCAGAGAAGTACGGGCCAAAACTTACGATGTTGGCGAATTAGTTCTACGCCTGCCGGACAAGAAAAAGGACAAACTCAAGCCCAAATGGGAAGGTCCCTTTATTATTGATCAAGTCCTGACTGGTGGAGCGTACCGTCTGCGAGATGCATCGGATAACCGACTCGAGCCGAACCCATGGAACGCAGCCTGTCTCCGAACATTCTACGCCTAGGCCGGACTCTGTGTTTGTCTCCTTCCTCTGTCCATTTTTTATACACTAGTTGTCTTATATTTCTCTCCTTCTCCCCTCTTATTTCTCTTATAGCCTCTAAGGGCTCATTCGTGCCTTATTCGCACACAACTGACGCGCTTATTATACCTGGGGGCTTCTTTAACAGAAACTTATTTATACGGGCTTCATGCCCAACACATGCGTCACACTTCCGCATGTACCTTTTATTCACCATTATATGCATCGATGTGACTTAAGTTTTGGCCAAGCTGGGTTGCCTGGCTCCTGTGCTTACCCCTACGTTCCCGATTGTTCGGCTAGGAGGTAAAGGGAGCACCTCTGCGATTGTTACCGCCGGGTCAGCCGGATGTGTACCTCAGACTGGGTAAAGGCGAAAGCTAGCGTTCTTAAGGAAATATTCGGTCGGTGAACTAAAAGATGATTTTTTTTCACTTATTTATTTACCCGCCCCCAGATGTTTTTCTACCTTTTTTCGCAGTACGGACATGCACTTTTGGGCATGCCTCACAGGGAAAGAAACCCCTAATGGAACTATTCTCCCTAGAAGATGTTTCTTACTAACCATGTAATATAACATAACTAGTTGGGCACTTGTCTGTTCAAGCACTAATGACCCCTACGCCTGGTCTCCACGCATGCCCCGGCTCTTACATAACCGAGAGGGTATTCGGACACACTCCGGACTATCGGGTCCCGAGGTTGGAGCGAAAAGGTCTGCCATGACAAACGATCTACAATCCGGCTAGAAGGCATTATACATGTCATTTTAAATTACAAAGTCAATTTGACTGGTTATACTCCTCCTCAATACCATCCAACAGGCTGTCTAGTTTATAGTCCTACTGGGAATATTTTGCGGCCAATTCTACCAGGCCGTACACTAAGCTCACAGGGATCTCCTTCCCATCGGGCCCCACAGGTCCGACCTCGGCCATGTGGTTTGGGTCAGCCTTCGTGTACCGCGTCTTCACCATAGCCCAGGCCTCCCTGGCGCCTTGACGGCAGACTGATATCTTCCACAATCGAAAGCGCCGCCACGCTCCCTTCAGCTTGCCCGCAAGCTCCCCAAGGCCTTCGGGCATGGAGATGGATGGCCACAAGGCCTGAACGACACCTTGCATCACCTGCCGAACTCATTCGCGCAGTTGGGATAGCTCGGGAAGAAGGTCACCTGTAGAACCGGGCATTTCCCCTGCGCGACGACCTGTTAGCATACCTACAGACATAACTCTGTTAGTCGACTTCCTCGCCGAACTCTTTTTTTTCAAAGTTCGTTTAAGCACTTACTAAATATGCCGCGTCGAAGCCGTTGATTCTCCTTAATGGAGTCCGACAGCTGGGCACAAACATCCTTCAGTTCAACGCCCAGCTTGGTGTTGGCATCTTGAAGATCATTCTTCTCCCGCCTCACCTTTGTCAGCACACTCTCACCAGCCTTTAGCTGGCATAGGAGTTGTTGCGTATCCGTATTTAATCCGGCGCCATCTGCAATTTCATTTGTCAGATTTGCACCCACGCCGCACTTCACAAAATACTTATCTTTCAAAGCGTATATTACTAGAGGGGGTCTCCTTGGGCTCCCCTGTCGTGGCTAGTGCGGCCTCAAGTTGGGCCTTGCGCTCTTCCAGCTCCTGGGACAGCAGGGTATTCTTTTCTGTAAGAACCTACATAACAAATGATCCTTAAATCAGTTATTCTAACTGTTTCAAGTCTCGGGGGCTACTGGTATATATATATATATATATATATATATATATATATATATATATATATATATATATATATATAATTACCAAAATTTTCTTACCCGTATGTCTTTTACATATTGTTCTGTGGCTCTGGCTAGACCATTTTGAGCAGCACGGAGGTACGCATCTCCCGAATTGAAGGCGTCCAATGCCTCTTGGGAGAAACAAGCGTCGCGAAGAACTGTCCGGCGGCGCCTGTGGTTCATGGCACTCTCCACCTCGGAATTGGTGGCAGACAGCCTGTCCGCATCCTCTGTCGGAGGAGCGTCCGGTGCGCGCCTCGTGTTCGCCTCCGCTTTTGGACCAGGCTTTGGAGCCTGGCTGGTGGAGGCGCGATTGGCAACCTCTCCGGATATAGTCCGGCGAGGTCTCTTTGTCCTGAAGAGAGCACGAGCGTTAATATGCCTTGAAGGAATAACACCTGTGAATGAGATGGCGCGCTATACCTTTGCGCCGGCGTCTCAGTCCGGACCACACTTCTTTTTAGCCCGTGGGGCCTTGCCGCCCCTCATTGGCTAGCCGACGCAGGCTCGGCCTCCCGTCTCAAGGACCTCCCCTTCAAAGCACGGTTGTTATACGGCAATCGAAAACACGCGAGGATAGATCCCTTTTCAAAGTGTTGGGACTTCGGTCTCAGTTACCTGTGAGGCTGGGAGTAGCCCTGGGTAATCGGCCGTAATGGCCACCAAGGCGTTGTCCATGCTCAATTGATGGAACACCCCATCAATCAGCTCCACAGATAAGTCCGGATCCTCTTGGGAGGCCGGGTCGAGGGACCGTCCTAGATCCTCGGGTTGTGGAGGAGGGCTGCTTATTTCTTTAACAGCCTGGCGCAGTTCCTGCGTCGAAATCGTTAGATTGAATATTTAACGATGGGAATATAAAACGGATGGGCAAGCAAAAGTGTCCACTTACCCAACTTGGAGGATTATACATAGAAAATCCACCCTGTGGGTTGACGCGGAGAAATTCCTCCTCTTCTCCCTTGTACAAAGCGGACAAGATCTTTATTAGAGCGGCAGCCGATTCCGGCCCCTTACGGCAGTGGCGGGTGGCGTCGTCCTCCCCGTTGAAGTCCCACATGGGGTGGCCTCTATACTTGAGCGGCTGCACCCCCACATAATGTATACGGCCATGACCCCGATCACGGTCAGTCCGGAATGAGCTAACAACCTTATCCGGCCCATTAGGTAAAGAACGTCCTTATCACTTTCCTTCTGAGGGCTCCGTGGACGCCAGCTTAGGCGCTTCTTCAGGGGAGCATTGTCTAACTCAGGAAGGTCGATCCGGACAGGATCCGGCAGCGAGATGTCCTCTATATAAAACCATTCTGAAGGCCAGTCCTCGGACGCCTTCTTTGGGGTTCCGGATAGATATCCGGTCCCGGAGATGCGCCACACTTCAGCTCCGCCCACTTGATATATTGACCCCTTTTGAGAACGGGGCACAAGGCAGAATAGTTTCTTCCACAGCGCGAAATGAGCCTCGCAGCCCAAAAACAGCTCACAAAGGGCTACGAAGCCCGCGATATGCAATATGGAGGCAGGGGTGAGGTTGTGCAACTGGAGGGCATAGAACTCCAGGAGCCCCCGGAGAAACGGATGAATTGGAAATCCGAGTCCTCTTATTAAATAAGGGACAAGGCATACCCGCTCTCCTTTGGAGAGATTGGGGGCGCTCTCCGCCATTATAGGTGGCAAGTCCGACTCGAACCGGGACCATATAGGCCGGGGGGAGAAATCCCTTAGTCTGAAGCGTCACTAGCTCGCTGTGCGGGATGGAGCATCTCTCCCAATCTCCAGGCTGAGGGCTGGAAGGGCGAGAGGAGGAGCTGCGACGGCCGGCCATGATGGAATGGACCTCTGTCGGATGCGCTCTGATGAATGCTCGCGGAGGGGAGATGGTGTGTTTTGGATCTAAATCCTCGTCCCTTTAAATGGGCGACTCATTACGTGGCTAGGGATGTAAATATAAAAACACCCTGACTTTTCGTATTCGTTTGACACATGGAAGACGGCCATTATTGGGCGTAGAAGCCAAGGAGCGATATATTTACAAGAAACCGAACATTATTCAACAGGTACACGGAATTTGGAGGAGAACCCGCCTTGCAATGCCGAAGACAATCTGCACGCCGGACTCGTCGTCATTGAAGCCTGGTTCAGGGGCTACTGAGGGAGTCCTGGATTAGGGGGTGTCCGGATAGCCGGACTATACCTTCAGCCGGACTCCTGGACTGTGAAGATACAAGATTGAAGACTTCGTCCTGTGTCCGGAAGGGACTTTCCTTGGCATGGAGGGCAAGCTTGGCGATACGATATGTAGATCTCCTACCATTGTAACCGACTCTGTGTAACCCTAGCCCTCTCCGATGTCTATATAAACGGGGGAGGTTTTAGTCCGAAGAACAACAACAATCATACCATAGGCTAGCTTCTAGGGTTTAGCCTCTCTGATCTCGTGGTAGATCTACTCTTGTACTACCCATATCATCAATATTAATCAAGCAGGAGTAGGGTTTTACCTCCATCGAGAGGGCCCGAACCTGGGTAAAAACATCGTGTCCCTTGTCTCCTGTTACCATCCGCCTAGACGCACAGTTCAGGACCCCCTACCCGAGATCCGCCGGTTTTGACACCGACAGCAACCCTACCACCGGTGTTGCCGGACTATCCTGACACCGTATCTTGGTGGCTCTCACTGACGGGTGAGTTCTCTGTCAACACGGCATACAAGACATTATGCCAGTCACCTACCATCCCCTGGCTTTCTCTCTTTGCCCTTAAAGATTAAGATTTTTGTGTGGCAACTACTACGAGACTGCATCCCTTCGGGGACTGAGGTGCTTAAGTGGCATGGCCTGGGTGATGACTTGTGTCCCTTATGAGCGGTACCAGAGACTGGGACTCACATCCTATTCTCATGTACGGTGGCACGGGTCCTACGGACGTTCGTCCGCGAAGCATTGGGGCCCAACTCGGAGGACTTGGACCTCGCGGAGTTCCTCCAAACCAGGGCTACACACCCTCGGCGACATCGCCGCTTATTCTTGCATATCTTTGCAGCAATGTCGTGGTCTCTTTGGACGCCACGTAATAAAATGGTGATTGAGCGGGTCTTTCGAGGCAGGTGTCTAACTACTTCAAATTCCTTGCTTTTCTGCACCACTGGCACCCACTCTCTAGGCAGCGCGATAGTGATCAACTTGGTCTCATGCTCGATGCGCTAGTGGCTACATCGCGTCGACTATCGTCTTTGTAGGGCCGCTTGTCGGCAACCACTGGGTGGATATTTTTTCCTTATTTCTCTTGTGTTTGTTGTGCACGAGTGTGTTGTTGCCCCCAGCTGTCGTTCATGATTGGAGTTTGGATGTGATGCGGCTTGAACTACGTTGGGATTTCCCCAAAGAGGAAGGGATGATGCAGCACAACTACGGTAGGTATTTCCCACAGTGATGAGACCAAAGTTATCGAACCAATAGGATAACCATGGAACACTACATGAACGGTACCTACACACAAAGAATAAATACTTGCAACCCGACGTAAAAGAGGGGTTGTCAATCCCACACAGGTAAAAGGTAGGTAAAATTGTATTAGATTGGATAAATAGATCTCGCGGGAACGCAAGATAAAATAAATAACAATAAATTGCAGCAAGGTATTTTTGTGTTTTTGGATTAATAGATCCAAAAATAAAAGCAAATAAAAATAGATCTCGAAGGCAAATATGATAAAGAAGAGACCCAGGGGCCGTAGATTTCACTAGTGGCTTCTCTCGAGAAAAATTGAATACGGCAGGTAAACAAATTACTATTGGGCAATTCATATGACTTGAAATAATCATGACGATATCCAGGCAATGATCATTACATAGGCATCATGTCCAAGATTAGTAGACCGACTCCTCCTGCATCTAGTACTATTACTCCACACATCGACCACTATCTAGCATGCATCTAGTGTATTAAGTTCATGGAGAAACGGAGTAATGCAATAAGAACAATGACATGATCTGGACAAGATCTATTCATGTGGGAATAGACCCCATCTTATTATCCTTAATAGCAACGATACATACGTGTTATTTCCCCTTCTATCACTAGGATTGAGCACCGTAATATCGAACCCATCACAAAGCACCTCTTCCCATGGCAAGAAAAATCGATCTAGTCAGCCTAACTAAACCAAAGGTTCGAAGAAGAAATACGAGGCTATAAGTAATCATGCATATAAGAGATCAAAAGACTCAAATAAATTTCATGAAGAAAAACATAGATCTGATCATAAACTCAAAGTTCATCGGATCCCAACAAATACACCGCAAAAAGAGTTACATCAAATAGATCTCCATGAGACCATTGTATTGAGAATCAAAAGAGAGAGAGGAATCAATCTAGCTACTAACTACAGACTGATGTCAACTACACAATCTTCTTCTTGTAGACGTTGTTGGGCCTCCAAGTGCAGAGGTTTGTAGGACAGTACCAAATTTCCCTCAAGTGGATGACCTAAGGTTTATCAATCCGTGGGAGGCGTAGGTTGAACATGGTATCTCTCAAACAACCCTACAACCAAATAACAAAGAGTCTCTTGTGTCCCCAACACACCCAATACAATGGTAAATTGTATAGGTGCACTAGTTAGGTGAAGAGATGGTGATACAAGTGCAATATGGAAGGTAGATATAGGTTTTTGTAATCTGAAAATATAAAAACAGCAAGGTAACTAATGATAAAAGTGAGCACAAATAGTATTTCAATGCGTTGAAACAAGGCCTAGGGTTCATACTTTCACTAGTGCAAGTTCTCTCAACAATAATAACATAATTGGATCATATAACTATCCCTCAACATGCAACAAAGAGTCACTCCAAAGTCACTAATAGCGGAGAACAAACGAAGAGATTATTGTAGGGTACGAAACCACCTCAAAGTTATCATTTCTGCTCGATCTATTCAAGAGTCTGTAGTAAAATAACACGAAGCTATTCTTTCTGTTTGATCTATCCTAGAGTTCGTACTAGAATAACACCTTAAGACACAAATCAACCAAAACCCTAATGTCACCTAGATACTCCAATGTCACCTCAAGTATCCGTGGGTATGATTGTACGATATGCATCACACAATCTCAGATTCATCTATTCAAACCAACACAAAATACTTCAAAGAGTGCCCCAAAGTTTCTACCGGAGAGTCAAGACGAAAACGTGTGCCAACCCCTATGCATAAGTCCACAAGGTTATGGAACTCACAAGTTGATCACCAAAACATACATCAAGTAGATCACGTGATATCCCATTGTCACCACAGATAAGCACATGCAAGACATACGTCAAGTGTTCTCAAATCCTTAAAGACTCAATCCGATAAGATAACTTCAAAGGGAAAACTCAATCCATTACAAGAGAGTAGAGGGGGAGAAACATCATAAGATCCAACTATAATAGCAAAGCTCGCGATACATCAAGATCGTGCCAAATCAAGAACACGAGAGAGAGAGAGAGGGAGAGATCAAACACATATCTACTGGTACATACCCTCAGCCTCGAGGGTGAACTACTCCCTCCTTGTCATGGAGAGCGTCGGGATGATGAAGATGGTTACCGGTAAGGGATCCCCCCTCCGGTAGGGTGTTAGAACAGGTTTTCGATTGGTTTTTGGTGGCTACAGAGGCTTGCGGCGGCAGAACTCCCGATCTAGGTTATGTTCTGGGGGTTTCTGTATATATAAGAGGTTTTGGCGTCGGGAACAACTCAGGGAGGTCCCCGAGGCGGCCACGAGGTAGGGGGCGCGCCCAGGGGGTAGGGCGCGCCCAGGGGGTATGGCACGCCCCCCACCCTCATGGTGGCCTCGGGACTCTTCTAGCCCATCTCCTATGCTCCATAGTCTTCTTCTTGTCCAAAAACAATCTCCGTTGAATTGCAGGTCAATTGGACTCTGTTTGGTTTCCCTTTTCTGCGATACTCAAAAACAAGGAAAAAACAAAAACTTGCACTGGGCTCTAGGTTAATAGGTTAGTCCCATAAATCATATAAAATAGCATATAAAGGCATATAAAACATCCTAGATGGATAATATAACAGCATGGAACAATCAAAAATTATAGATACATTGGATACGTATCAAGCATCCCCAAGCTTAATTCCTGCTCGTCCTCGAGTAGGTAAATGATAAAAACAGAATTTTTGATGTGGAATCTACCTAACATATTTATCAATGTGATCTTCTTTATTGTGGCATGAATGTTCAGATCTGAATGATTCAAAACAAAATTTTAGTATTGACATAAAAATAATAATACTTCAAGCATACTAACCAAGCAATTATGTCTTCTCAAAATAACATGGTCAAAGAAAGCTATCCCTACAAAATCATATAGTCTGGCTATGCTCTATCTTCATCACACAAAATATTTAAATCATGCACAACCCCGATGACAAGCCAAGCAATTGTTTTATACTTTTGATGTTCTCAAACTTATTCAATCTTCACGCAATACATGAGCGTGAGCCATGGACATAGCACTATAGGTGGAATAGAATGGTGATTGTGGAGAAGACAAAAAGGAGAAGATAGTTTCACATGAACTAGGCGTATCAACGGGCTATGGAGATGCCCATCAATAGATATCAATGTGAGTGAGTAGGGATTGCCATGCAACAGATGCACTTGAGCTATAAGTGTATGAAAGCTCAAAAAGAAACTAAGTGGGTGTGCATCCAACTTGCTTGCTCACGAAGACCTAGGGCATTTTGAGGAAGCCCATTATTGGAATATACAAGCCAAGTTCTATAACAAAAATTCCCACTAGTATGTGAAAGTGACAACATAGGAGACTCTCTATCATGAAGATCATGGTGCTACTTTGAAGCGCAAGTGTGGTAAAAGTATAGTAGCATTGCCCCTTCTCTCTTTTTCTCTCATTTTTTCATTTTTTTATAATATTTGGGCCTTTTCTCCCTTTTTATGGCCTCTTTTTTTCGTCCGGAGTCTCATCCCGACTTGTGGGGGAATCATAGTCTCCATCATCCTTTCCTCACTTGGACAATGCTCTAATAATGATGATCATCACACTTTTATTTACTTACAACTCGATACTTAGAACAAAATATGACTCTATATGAATGACTCCGACGGTGTACCGGTATGTGCAATGACTCATGAGTGACATGTATTAAAGAATTATGAACAGTGGCTTTGCCACAAATACGATGTCAACTACATGATCATGCAAAGCAATATGACAATGATGGAGCGTGTCATAATAAACGGAACAATGGAAAGTTGCATGGAAATATATCTCGGAATGGCTATGGAAATGCCATAATAGGTAGGTATGGTGGCTGTTTTGAGGAAGGTATATGGTGGGTGTATGATACCGGCGAAAGGTGTGCGGTATTAGAGAGGCTAGCAATGGTGGAAGGGTGAGAGTGCGTATAATCCATGGACTCAACATTAGTCATAAAGAACTCACATACTTATTGCAAAAATCTAGTAGTTATCGAAACAAAGTACTACACGCATGCTCTTAGGGGGATAGATGGGTAGGAAAAGACCATCGCTCGTCCCCGACCGCCACTCATAAGGAAGACAATCAATAAATAAATCATGCTCCGACTTCATCACATAATGGTTCACCATACGTGCATGCTACGGGAATCACAAACTTTAACACAAGTATTTATCAAATTCAAAACTACTCACTAGCATGACTCTAATACTACCATCCTCATATCTCAAAACTATCATAAGGAATCAAACTTCTCATAGTATTCAATGCACTCTATAAGAAAGTTTTTATTATACCCATCTTGAATGCCCATCATATTAGGACTAATTTTATAACAAAAGCAAATTACCATGTTGTTCTAAAAGACTCTGAAAATAATATAAGTGAAGCATGAGATATCAATAATCTTTATAAAATAAAATCACTGCCGTGCTCTAAAAAGATATAAGTGAAGCACTAGAGCAAACGACAAACCACTCCGAAAAATATAAGTGAAGATCAATGAGTAGTTGAATAATTATGTAACTATGTGAAGACTCTCCAATATTTAATAATTTCAGATCTTGGTATTTTATTCAAACAGCAAGCAAAACAAAATAAAATAAAATGACTCTCCAAGCAAAACACATATCATGTGGTGAATAAAAATATAGCTCCAAGTAAAGTTACCAATGAATGAAGACGAAAGAGGGGATGCCTTCCAGGGCATCCCCAAGCTTAGGCTCTTGGTTGTCCTTGAATATTACCTTGGGGTGCCTTGGGCTTCCCCAAGCTTAGGCTCTTGCCACTCCTTATTCCATAGTCCATCAAATCTTTACCCAAAACTTGAAAACTTCACAACAGAAAACTCAACAGAAAACTCGTAAGCTCCTTTAGTATAAAAGAACAAATCACCAACATAAGGTATTGTAATGAACTCATTATTTATTTATATTGGTGTTAAAACTACTGTATTCCAACTTCTCTATGGTTCATACCCTCCGATACTAGCCATAGATTCATCAAAATAAGCAAACAACACACGAAAAACAGAATCTGTCAAAAACAGAACAGTCTGTGGTAATCTGTATCAAACGTATACTTCTGTAACTCCAAAAATTCTGAAATAAATTGCTGGACTTGAGGAATTTGTCTATTAATTATCTTCAAAAAGAATCAACTAAATATCACTCTCCAGTAAAAAGTTGTAGCTAATCTCGTGAGCGCTAAAGTTTCTGTTTTTTACAGCAAGATCATAAAGACTTCACCCAAGTCTTCCCAAAGGTTCTACTTGGCACAAACACTAATTAAAAACATAAAAACACATCTTAACAGAAGCTAGATAAATTATTTATTACTAAACAGAACCAAAAAGCAAGAAACAAAAATAAAATTGGGTTGCCTCCCAACAAGCGCTAACGTTTAATGCCCCTAGCTAGGCATGATGATTTCAATGATGCTCACATAAAAGATAAGAATTGAAACATAAAGAGAGCATCATGAAGAATATGACTAGCACATTTAAGTCTAACCCACTTCCTATGCATAGGTATTTTGTGAGCAAACAACTTATGGGAACAATAATCAACTAGCATAGGAAGGCAAAACAAGCATAACTTTAAAACTTTAAACACATAGAGAGGAAACTTGATACTATTGCAATTCCTACAAGCATATGTTCCTCCCTCATAATAATTTTCAGTAGAATCATGAATGAATTCAACAATATAACCATCACATAAAGCATTCTTTTCATGATTTACAAGCATAAAAAATTACTACTCTCCACATAAGCAAATTTCTTCTCATGAATAGTAGTGGGAGCAAACTCAACAAAATAACTATCATGTGAGGCATAGTCCAATTGAAAATTAAAATCATGATGACAAGTTCCTTGGTTATCATTATTCTTTATAGAATACATATCATCACAATAGTCATCATGGATAGCAACTTTGTTCTCATAATCAATTGGAACCTCTTCCGAAATAGTGGATTCATCACTAAATAAAGTCACGACCTCTCCAAATCCACTTTCATAATTATCACAATAAGATTCAACACCCTCTAAAATAGTGGAATCGTTACTTCCTAAATTTGACACTCTTCCAAACCCACTTTCATCAATATAATCATCATAAATAGGAGGCATGCTATCATCATAATGAATATTCTCATCAAAGCTTGGGGGACTAAAAAAAACATCTTCAACAAACATAGCATCCCCAAGCTTGTGGATTTGCATATCATTAGCATCATGGATATTCAAAGAATTCATACTAACAACATTGCAATCATGCTCATCATTCAAATATTTAGTGCCAAACATTCTAATGCATTCTTCTTCTAACACTTTGGCACAATTATCGAAATCCTTATTTTCATGAAAGACATTAAAAAGATGAAGCATATGAGGTACCCTTAATTCCATTTTTTGTAGTTCTCTTTTACAGTCTAAACTAGTGATAAAAACAAGAAACAAAAAGATTCGATTGCAAGGTCTAAAGATATACCTTCAAGCACTAACCTCCCCGACAATGGCGCCAGAAACTACTTGATGTCTACTACACAACCTTCTTCTTGTAGACGCTGTTGGGCCTCCAAGTGCAGAGATTTGTAGGACAGTAGCAAATTTCCCTCAAGTGGATGACCTAAGGTTTATCAATCTGTGGGAGGCGTAGGTTGAAGATGGTCTCTCTCAAACAACCCTGCAACCAAATAACAAAGAGTCTCTTATGTCCCCAACACACCCAATACAATGGTAAATTGTATAGGTGCACTAGTTTGGCGAAGAGATGGTGATACAAGTGCAATATGGAAGGTAGATATAGGTTTTTGTAATCTGAAAATATAAAAACAGCAAGGTAACTAATGATAAAAGTGAGCACAAATAGTATTGCAATGCGTTGAAACAAGGCCTAGGGTTCATACTTTCACTAGTGCAAGTTCTCTCAACAATAATAACATAATTGGATCATATAACTATCCCTCAACATGCAACAAAGAGTCACTCCAAAGTCACTAATAACAGAGAACAAACAAAGAGATTATGGTAGGGTACGAAACCACCTCAAAGTTATCATTTCTGATCGATCTATTCAAAAGTCCGTAGTAAAATAACACGAAGCTATTCTTTCTGTTCGATCTGTCATAGAGTTCGTACTAGAATAACACCTTAAGACACAAATCAACCAAAACCCTAATGTCACCTAGATACTCCAATGTCACCTCAAGTATCCGTGGGTATGATTATACGATATGCATCACACAATCTCATATTCATCTATTCAACCAACACAAAGTACTTCAATGAGTGCCCCAAAGTTTCTACCGGAGAGTCAAGACGAAAATGTGTGCCAACCCCTATGCATAAGTCCACGAGGTTACGGAACTCGCAAGTTGATCACCAAAACATACATCAAGTAGATCACGTGATATCCCATTGTCACCACAGATAAGCACATGCAAGACATACATCAAGTGTTTTCAAATCCTTAAAGACTCAATCCGATAAGATAATTTCAAAGGGAAAACTCAAACCATTACAAGAGAGTAGAGGGGGAGAAACATCATAAGATCCAACTATAATAGCAAAGCTCGTGATACATCAAGATCGTGCCAAATCAAGAACACGAGAGAGAGAGAGAGAGAGAGACCAAACACATAGCTACTGGTACATACCCTCAGCCCCGAGGGTGAACTACTCCCTCCTCGTCATGGAGAGCGTCGGGATGATGAATATGGCCACCGGTGAGGGATCCCCCCTCCGGCAGGGTGCCAGAACAGTGTCCCGATTGGTTTTTGGTGGCTACAGAGGCTTGCGGCGGTGGAACTCCGATCTAGGTTATCTTCTGGGGGGTTTCTGTATATATACGAGGTTTTGGCGTCAGGAACAAGTCAGGGGGGTCCCCCGAGGCGGCCACGAGGTAGGGGGTAGGGAGCCCCCCCACCCACCCTTGTGGTGGCCTCGGGACTCTTCTGGCCCATCTCCGATGCTCCGTAGTCTTCTTATGGTCCAAAAACAATCTTCGTTGAATTTCAGGTCAATTGGACTCCGTTTGGTTTTCCTTTTCTGTGATACTCAAAAACAAGGAAAAAACAGAAACTGGCACTGGGCTCTAGGTTAATAGGTTAGTCCCAAAAATCATATAACATATCATATAAATGCATATAAAATATCCTAGATGGATATTATAATAGCATGGAACAATAAAAAATTATAGATACGTTGGAGACGTATCACAGACCAGTAGGTCTATAATGAACAACTCACGCATCATCAGCGAGGCGCCAATGAGGATGATGAACCCCTCCATGATGATTTCTAGATTGGATCTATGGTTTCTAGAACTTGTGGCGGCTGGAATTGTTTTTCGTCGACTCCCCTAGGGTTTCTGGAATATTGGGGTATTTATAGAGCAAAGAGACGGTGCGGGAGGCGACTGAGGTGGGCACAACCCACCAGGACGCGCTTGGGCCCCCTGGCGCTCCCAGGTGGGTTGTGCTCCCCTCGGAGCCCCCCTCTGGTACTTCCTTGTCCCAACTTGTGTCTTCTGGTCCAAAAAAATCTCTAAAAAGTTTCACTGTGTTTGGACTCCATTTCGTATTGATTTTCTGCGAAGTAAAAAACAAGCAAAAAAACAGCAAGTGGCACTAGGCACTATGTCAATAGGTCGATATAAAGTTGCTATAAAATGATTGTAAAATATCCAAGAATGATAATTTAGATACTCAAGCATATCAACAAGCAACCATGTCTTTAAAAATATCAATGCTAAAGCAAGTTATCCCTAGCCCATTATGCTCAATCATTGATCCATTCATGAAACACGCTCGCATATTAGCTATACCCAATGCTCAAGTACGATCATAGTGCCCCTTAGTTGGTGCTTTATAAGAGAAGATGGAGACTCAAAATGAAAATTGCATAAAGTAAATAGAAAGGCCCTTCGCAGAGGGAAGTAGGGATTTGTAGAGGTGTCAGAGCTCAAAGCGAAAAATATAGAGATAAAACATTTTGGGTGGCATGCTTTTCCTGTCAATGAAAACGATCGAGTAGTTCCCAACACTTTCCATGCTAGATATATCGTAGGCGGTTCCCAAACAGAAAATGAAGTTTATTCCTCTTTCCACCATACTTTCACATTCCATGGCTAACCGAATCCACGGTGCCGTCCATACCAACACTTTCCAAAGAATTTATCATTTGACAACATAAAGTAAATTCATTTTTCATTTCGGGACTTGGCATCCCTAATACCTTTGTCATACTCTCATGCAATGTCAAGTGAATAAACACTCATCTTGAGAATAACACATCTAGGATGGAAAAATATTGGCCACCCCCTACCATTTCATGAGCGGTACGAGCATACATAAAAGAAATTTATTTAGAAAATTAGAGATGGCACATACAAATTTGCTTAGAACGGCAAAAGAATACCGCATATAGGTAGGTATAGTGGACTCATATGGCAAAACTGGTTTAAGGATTTTGGATGCACAATTAGTGATCATACTTAGTGCAAATGAAGGCTAGCAAAAGATTGAGAAGCATCCAACCAAGAAACAAAAAATCTCATAAGCGAGCATTAAGCATAACTAACACCAAATAATGCACCATAGATAGTATGTAATTTCATTGCGTAACTATTGACTTTCGTGCTTGCATAGGGAATCACAAACCTTAACACCAATATTCTTACTAAAGCATAATTACTCATCAACATGACTCACATATTGTATCATCATATCGCAAAACTATTACAAGGAATCAAGTTTATTTTGCCCAATGATCTTCATGAGAGTTTTTATTATATCCCTCTTGAATATGTATCACTTTGGGACTAATTTCATGCGTTGCTTTTGAAAGCTCGAACAAATCTAAGTGAAGAACATGAGCATAAAAATTTTCTTCTACCAAAATAATACAAGTGAAGTAAGAGAGAATTTCTCAAAAAATTTACTAACTCTCGAATAAATATAAGTGAAGCATGAGAGAATTTCTTGAAAAATACTAAAGCACACCGTGCTCAAAAAGATATAAGTGAAGCACTATAGCAATTCCATAGCTCGTAAAGATTTAAGTGAATCATAGAGAGCAATTCTAACAAGTCATAGCATAATTTTGGCTCTCTCAAATAGGTGTATCCAGCAAGGATACTTAACTAAAAAAACAAGCAAAGACTCATATCATACAAGACGCTCCAAGCAAAACTCATGATATGTGATGAATAAAAATATAACTTCAAGTAAAATACCGATGGTCGTTAGAAGAAAGAGAGGATGCCACTCTGGCATCCCCAGGCTTAGTTGCTTGCTTCTCTTTAGATAATGGCTTGGAAAGCCATGGGCATCCCCAAGATTAGGTTGTTCTTACTCCTTATTCCTTCATCCATCATGATCTCACCCAAAACTTGAAAACTTCAATCACACAAAATTCAACAAAACCTTCGTGATATCCGTTAGTATAACAAAGCAAATCACTACTATAAGCACTGTTGCAAACACATTCATATTTTATTTTTGCATTATATCTACTGTATTCCAACTTTGCTGTGGCTCAAAACCCCTCATAGAGTCCATAGATTCATCAAAAAAGCACACAACACAAAGAAAACAGAACCTATCAAAAACAAAATAGTTTGTAGCAATCTGAAAACTTCGAATACTTCTGTAACTCCAAAAATTCTGAAACATTAGGAAAATGTGGGCAATTTTTATATCAATCTTGTGTAAAAATTTCAGAATTTTTCGTCGCTTCTGTGAATTTTCAAAATTGTTTTACTAGACGCAAAAGTTTCTCTTTTCCAACAAGATCAAAGCAACTATCACCCAACATGATTCCAAAGGTTTTGCTTTGCACAAACACTAATTGAAACATAAAAAGCACAATCATAACAATGGCATAATTTTGCAAACACTCAAGCACAGAGAGAAAAAGAAAAAATAAATTTTATTCATTGGCTTGCCTCCCAACAAGCGCTATCGTTTCATGCCCCTAGCTAGGCATAATGCATATATCTAAGTGTTATCATCTTTATTTCTAGATCCATAAGATGCCCTCATGATTGGTTCATATGGTGGCCTAATTCTTGTCCTAGGGAAGTGTTCCATACCCTTCCTTAATGGTAATTGAAATTTAATATTGCCTTCTTTCATATCAATCATGCCACCAATAGTACGTAAGAACGGTCTACCAAGAATAATTGGGCAAGACGGATTGCAATCAATATCAAGAACAATAAAATCTATGGGCATATAATTCCTATTTGCAAGAATAAGAACATCATTAATTCTTCCCATAGGCTTTTTAATAGTAGAATCCGCCAAGTGCAAAATTAAAGAACATTCTTCAATATCGGTAAGATCATGCACATCACATAAATATTTCGAAATTGTAGAAACACTAGCACCCAAGTCACATAAAGCAAAACACTCATAAGTTTTAATCTTGACTTTGATAGTAGGTTCCCATTCATCATGTAATTTTCTAGGAATTGAAGTCTCTAATTCCAACTTTTCTTCCAGAGCTTTCATCATAGCATCAACAATATGTTTAGTAAAAGCTTTATTTTGTTCATAAGCATGGGGTGAATTTATCATGGACTGCAACAAAGAAATACAATCAATCAAAGAGAAATGATCATAATTAAAGTCTTTGTAATCCAAAAGAGTGGGCACATCATTAGTTAAAGTTTTGACCTCTCCAAACCCACTTTTATCAAATTTCTCAACAAGATTTTCACCCTCCAAATTATCGGGACGCCTTCTAACTAAAAGTTGACTCTTCTTAATTCCCATTTTCATCAATCTTAATTTTACTAAATAAAGAATCAATAGAAAAAACACCAATCATTTTAAGATCTTCATCATTTTTATGAAAGCAATCGCTAGAAAACGCTTTTTTCTAAAAAATCTCTTTTATCTCTAAGCATAGAGGTTCTTTTCTTACTTTCACCCATCAAAACATATAAAGATTTAATTGATTCCTCGACCTTAGGCACAAAAACTTTCATCTTGAGATTTTCTGCATCATGAGAAATTCTATCAATGCTTCTAGACGTATCATCAATCTTACTCAACTTATCTTCTATTGTAGTATTAAAATTCTTTTGAGCATTGATAAATTCTTTGATATTATTCTCAAGATCAGAGGTGTTCCTATTATTATTATTATAAGAAGGATTACCATAGGAATTACCATAATTATTAGAGGAATTTTCCAGAAAAGGTCTAGGATTAAAATTACCTCTATAAGCATTGTTATTAAAATTGTTTCGCGAAACAAAATTCACATCTAGGGCATCACTATTTTGCTCAATCAAAGTAGACAAAGGCACATCATTAAGATCTATAGGAGCATTTTTATTAGAAACCAACTTCATAAGAGCATCAACTTTTTTACTCAAAGAATTTATTTCTTCTACCGAATTAACCTTTTTACAAGTAGGAGCTCTTTCGGTATGCCATTGTGAATAATTTGCCACAATATTATCAAGCAATTTAGTAGATTCACCCAAAGTAATTTCCATAATAGTACCGCCAGCGGTGGAATCTAAAAGATTTCTAGAAACAAAATTCAATCCCGCATAAAAATTTTGTATGATCATCCAAAGATTTAAACCATGAGTAGGACAATTTCTTAGCATCAATTTAATTCTTTCCCGAGATTGTGCAACATGTTCATGCTCAAGTTTCTTAAAATTCATGATTTGTGTCCTAAGGGAAATAATTTTCGCAGGCGGAAAATACTTAGTAATAAAAGCATCTTTGCACTTATCCCAAGAATCAATACTATTGCGCGGCAAAGAAGAAAACCAAATTTATGCACGATCTCGCAAAGAAAATGGGAATAATTTCAAATTCACAATATCATTGTCCACATCTTTTTTATTTTGCATATCGCATAATTCCACGAATGTGTTAAGATGGGACGCGGCATCCTAACTAGGAGTACCAGAAAATTGATCTTTCATAACAAGATTCAACAAAGCCGCATTAATATCACAAGACTCGCCCTAGTGGCGGGTGGAGCAATCGGAGTGCTAATAAAATCATTGTTGTTGGTATTAGAGAAATCACACAACTTGGTGTTCTCTTGAGTCATCGTGACCATGCAACAAGATTGCACTCAAAAACAGATCTGACGAGAAAAATGATGAACGAAAAAGAGGGCAAATAAAACCGCAAATTTTTGTGAAGTGGGGGAGATGAAAATGAGAGGCAATTAGCAAATAATATAAATTGCAAGGAGATGAGATTTGTGATTAGGAACCTGGTAGATGTTGAGATGTCTCCCCGGCAACGGCGCTAGAAATTCCTTTTGATGCGGCTTGAACTACGTCGGTATTTCCCCAAAGAGGAAGGGATGATGCAGCACAGCTACGATAGGTATTTCCCTCAGTGATGATACCAAGGTTATTGAACCAGTAGGAGAACCACGCAACACTACGTGAACGGTACCTGCACACAAAGAAGAAATACTTGTAACCTGACGTAAAAGAGGGGTTGTCAATCCCTCACGGGAAAAAGATAGGTAAAGTTGTAAAAGATTGGATAAATAGATCTCTCGGAAACGTGAGATAAAATAAATAGCAATAAATTGCATCAAGGTATTTTTGTATTTTTGGATTAATAGATCTGAAAATAAAAGCAAATAAAAATAGATCTCGAAGGAAAATATGATAAAGAAGAGACCCCGGGGCCGTAGATTTGACTAGTGGCTTCTCTCGAGAAAAATAGCATAGGACGGGTAAACAAATTACTGGTGGGCAATTGATAGAACTTCAAACAATCATGATGATATCCAGGCAATGATCATTACATAGGCATCACGTCCAAGATTAGTAGACCGACTCCTGCCTGCATCTACTACTATTACTCCAGAAATCGACCGCTATCCAGCATGCATCTAGTGTATTAAGTTCATGGAGAAACGGAGTAATGCAAAAAGAACGATGACATGATGTAGACAAGATCTATTAATGTAGGAATAGACCCCATCTTGTTATCCTTAATAGAATGATACATACGTGTCATTTTCCCTTCTGTCACTCGGATTGAGCACCGTAAGATCGAACCCATCACAAAGAACCTCTTCCCATGGCAAGAAAAATCGATCTAGTCGGCCTAACTAAACCAAAGATTTGAAGAAGAAATAAGTGGCTACAAGTAATCATGCATAAAAGAGATCAAAAGACTCAAATAACTTTCATGGATAAAAACATAGATCTGATCATAAACTCAAAGTTCATCGGATCCCAACAAACACACTGCAAAAAGAGTTACATCGAATAGATCTCCAAGAGACCATTGTATTGAGAGCCAAAAGAGAGAGAGGAAGCCATCTAGCTACTAACTACGGACCTGTAGGTCTACAATGAACTACTCACACATCATCGGAGAGGCACCAATGAGGATGATGAACCCCTTCGTGATGGTGTCTAGATTGGGATCTGTGGTTTCTAGAACTTGCGGCGGCTGCAATTGATTTCCGTCGACTCCCCTAGGGTTTCTAGAATATTGGGGTATTTATAGAGCAAAGAGGCGGTGTGGGAGGCAGCCGAGGTGGGCACAACCCACTGGGCGCGCCTGGGCCCCCAGGCGCGCCTTGGTGGGTTGTGCTCCCCTCGGAGCCCCCTTTGGTACTTCCTTGGCCCAACTTGTGTCTTCTGGTCTAAAAAAATCTCCAAAAAGTTTTGCTGCGTTTAGACTCCATTTGGTATTGATTTTCTGCAAAGTAAAAAACAAGCAAAAACGACAACTGGCACTGGGCACTATATCAATAGGTTAGTACCAAAAAATGATATAAATTTCCTATAAAATGATTGTAAAGCATCCAAAAATGATAATATAACAACATGGAACAATAAAAAATTATAGATACGTTGGAGACGTATCACGATGTTGGTTGTATGGATCATTGATTTATCTATATAGCAGGGTGAAAGCCTATTTCGAGAGAAATGGGTGGTCCACTAGGGTCTTCTAGAACCTTCGAGGACCTTTTCACACATCTCCCATGTCATGACCCGTAGTTATAGTTGAGCAAATTGATTATATGACACACTTTTCCTGGGACTTTGATCTGATGGCACACCTTTCTTCTTGTTTGATTAGATGACACATCTTTGACAGATAGTGGATTAAATGACACAAATTAATTTTTTCTCTTCTTTTCTAGGTATGGCCCCCACGTCAATATTCTGTAGAACGATTTTGCCCCTGGTAGTTTCACCTGCCTGGCTAGGTCGCTGGTTCGATCGATCGTCCTCGAAGAGCGAACGAAACGACGCAGAGAACAGAGTCCCTGCACCACCATTCCTGTTTCCACCGCCCAGCGCCGCTAGTGCCCCGCCCCGCCCCAAGCCGCCCTCCTCTTCGCAGACTGCTGCCAGTTCTCCGCCGCCTCTTGTCTGTTTTTCTCATCCGGAAATGCTCCAGCCGTTCCGCCGTGTTGACGCCTAGTCCATAAATTCATGCTTCAAATAACAGCAACGAGGAGAATACAGAAGGCTCCAGCCAACAACAATAAGCTAAGACCTGCAGTCTACAAAGCTACTCATACAAAAATATAAAATAGCTACAAAGCTACCAGCGATGGCATGCTCCAGCGACGGCGCGGCCGTGCCGGCGACGGACGCGGTGACAGTGCGGCCTTGCCTGCGACGAAAGGAGCCACAGTGAGATAAGGCGCCGCGAAGCATGCATGAGGATCACCTCGTTCCATACGTACAGCTATCATATGTACGTGTGCATGCATGGAGCCTCTGCATGCACGTACTGATCTAGACCTGTTTGGCTCTGCCAGCAATGATCGATTGAACCAGCAACCGAGCCAGGCAGGTGAAACGACCAGGGGCAAAATCGTCCTACATAATATTGACGTGGGGGCCATGCCTAGAAAAGGAGAGAAAAACTTAATTTGTGTCATTTAATCCACCATCTGTCAAAGATGTGTCATCTAATCAAACAAAAAGAAAGGTGTGTTATCAGATCAAAGTCCCAGGAAATATGTGTCATATAATCAATTTGCTCGTAGTTATATGAGAGCGGTGGATATTTTTTTGATTTAACTTCGCATTCATGCCTAGGAATTTTTGGGTGAATTTAAAATTTCATTTAAAACAATAAGTCAAATTGCATTCAAGTATAAATTTGACATGACCTTTTCTCTGATTTAGAGTTTGTGATCAAATTGCTACCAGGAATTATTATAAAGGACTTAAGTGATAAAAGTACAATTCAATTATGAATTGGAAATGCATTTATAAATAATACACAATTGAGTAATGGAAACTCAAACTTTATTATTAATTAGAATAAATACTACTCCCTCCATCCCAAAATATAAGGCATGATTGACTTTGCGCGGTCTTTGATGCACGACTTTGACCACTAATATATATCAAAGTACATAGATTGAACATGTATAAATGGCATCGTCATATTTGTCTTAAAAAACAAACAATTTTATTTCATATGTATGTGTACTAACTTTATAGACATATAATACATGAAAATCATAGTAAAAGTTGTGCAACGAAGGAAAATCAACTGGCGCCTAATATTTTGGGAAGGAGGGAGTACAAAGTATTATTACAAAGATTCAAGGAATATTTATTAGGAACTAGAAATAACTTTCTTGAGTCACAGAACTTGACAAAGATAAAACCCACACTAAACTATATATTTCCTATCCTATCTAAACCTTCAAGATCTTCTATTTCCAGACCTGAAAGAGAAACATCAAAGATAAAAAACAATATTATGTTAGTCATGTAGCATTTCCATTTTTGGATGCATTGCCTTAGGAGCTAGCACTTCGGGAATTTGGCAATAATAGCCAAACCCCATTTCAACATAAATAGGATTGATCAAAACCCAATCATCAAACCATGGAGAGTTAAACAGTAGCAGTCAAGTACCAAATCCTAATCCAAACGAATTGATCTTGTAGACAAAAGCCAAGATCCAATGATGCCATCAATACCAATGGGACAGTAGCAATAGTAGCAAGCCCAACTAGTTAAGAAGCTGATCACACAGATTAAAAGCCAAGCAACAAATAAAAACCCTAACTAGAACTAGCTCCATAGTATTATAAGCCCACAGATCGGTGCTTAGTGACATTAGTTGATCATTACAATTGTAGATGATCTATTCTCAAAATGAAAATACATAAAGCCATTGTTCATCATCCAAAGCAACACATCGAGCTGACCAAGTTACAAGTTCCTTAAAGGATCGGGATCAAGGAGCACAATAGAGCACACAAACATTTGTTGTCCATGTCACCACAACCAGAGCACCACAGTCGACCAGACCACACATGCAGGACCAAAATAAGCAGTTGAGTCACATGCTCATGTGTCAAGTGACGAGACAATGCCCCCATCTTCTACTTGTAAACTGCTGAAAGGATCGATATAGTTGACTAGAGGGGGGTGAATAGGCAACTAACAATTTTTAGCTTTTCTTTACCAAATTAAACTTTGCATCAAAGTAGGTTGTCTAGATATGCAACTAGGCGAGCAACCTATATGATGCAACAACAACAAGCACACAAGCAAGCAAGGGATATAAGACAAATAAGCTTGCACAAGTAAAGGCATGAGATAACCAAGAGTGGAGCCAGTGAAGAGGAGGATGTGTTACCAAAGTTCCTTCCTTTTGAGGGGAAGTACGTCTTCGTTGGAGCGGTGTGGAGGCACAATGCTCCCCAAGAAGCCACTAGGGCCACCGTATTCTCCTCACGCCCTCACACAATGCGAGATGCCGTGATTCCACTATTTGTGCCCTTGAAGGCGGCAACCGGACCTTTACAAACAAGGTTGAGGATCTATCCACAACTTAATGGGAGGCTCCCGATGAAACCCCGGAGCTACACCATAATGGAATGTGGCTCCGAAGTGACCTCTTCCGTCTAGGGCGCCCAAGCACCCAAGAGTAACAAAATCCACACAAGAAAGTATGGGGGAATCAAATATCCTTTGGTGGAAGTGTATATCTAGGTCTCCTTCTTCAATCCCGAGCAACTCAATGAGTTTGAGTGACTACAGAGAGAGATCGGGAAAGAGAGCTTTAATGGCAGTAATGGAGGAGAGAGAGAGGCAAGAGGTAGGTGGGAGGTAGGAGAAGCACCTCCTTAAATAGGCCCCCCAAGATCCAACCATTATGTGCAGATCCACATAGGAGCGGAACTTCCGGTGGCGCACCCGGTAGTATCGGTTTATCGGAACAAACCGGAACTACCGCACAACCACCGCTCAACTACCGGACCACATACAGAAAGTGAACCCCTCAGGCCGGTAGTTAGAGCGGAGGTTGGACCGGAACTACCGCTAGGCCAGCAGTTCCTGGGCGGTGGGGTCCGAGGCGGTACTACCGCCCTGAACACCGGTAGTACCTGTTTATCAAGAAAAACCGGAACTACCGTTCCACCACCGGTCTACCACCGCACCCGTTACAGAAGGGAGTCACCCCTGAGCGGTACTAGGGGCGGTGGTAGGAACAGAACTACTGGCCAGCTGTACAACCGCTCAAAGAAGCGGTACAACCGCCAAGAGCAGGACTGCACAGAACAAAGGATGGGGAACCTCTTGATACGTCTCCAACGTATCTATAATTTTTGATTTCTCCATGCTATATCATCTACTCTTTTGGACCATATTGGGCTTTATTTTCCACTTTTATATTACTTTTGGGACTAACCTATTAGCCGGAGGCCCAGCCCAGAATTGCTGTTTTTTGCCTATTTCAGTGTTTCGAAGAAACGGAATATCAAACGGAGTCCAAACGGAATGAAACCTTCGGGAACGTGAATTTCTCACCGAATATGATCCAGGAGACTTGGACCCCGCGTCAAGAAAGAAGGGAGGCGGCCACAAGGGTGGAGGGCGCCCCCTAGGGCGCGCCTCCCTTACTCGTGGGCCCCCGTTTGCTCCACCGACGTACTCCTTCCTCCTATATATACCTACGTACCCCCAAACGATCAGATACGGAGCCAAAAACCTAATTCCACCGCCGCAACCTTCTGTACCCATGAGATCCCATCTTGGCGCCTATTTCGAAGCTCCGCCAGAGAGGTCATCCACCACGGAGGGCTTCTACATCATCATAGCCCCTCCGATTAAGTGTGAGTAGTTTACCTCAGACCTTCGGGTCCATAGTGTTGGGGATCGTAGCAGAAATTTAAAATTTTCTACGCATCACGAAGATCAATCTATGGAGTAATCTAGCAACGAGGGGAATGGGAGTGCATCTACATACCCTTGTAGATTGCTAAGCAGAAGCGTTGCAAGAACGCGGATGAAGGAGTCGTACTCGTAGCGATTTAGATCGCGGTTGGTTCCGATCTAAGCGCCGAACCACGGTGCCTCCGCGTTCAACACACGTGCAGCCCGGTGATGTCTCCCATGCCTTGATCCAGCAAGGAGAGAGGGAGAGGTTGGGGAAGACTCCATCCAGCAGCAGCACGACGGCGTGGTGGTGGTGGAGGAGCGCGGTACTCCAGCAGGGCTTCGCCAAGCACTACGAGAGACGAGGAGGGAGAGAGGTAGGGCTGCTGTAACGCCCCGGATGTAACTTGCCATATTTGTAATCCAACTCTTGCCATTTTCGGCTATGTGTTATGATATTTCCTCCGTGGTTGGGTTTCCCTTCGTTTTGTATTTTGTTCATGTCATGCATTTCATATCATGTCATCATGTGCATCGCATTCGCATACGTGTTCGTCTCATGAATCCGAGCATTTTCCCCGTTGTCCGTTTTGTAATCCGGCGCTCCTATGTTCCCCGGCGTTCCCTTTTACATTTCTTCGTGAGCGGGTATTAAACTTTCTCGGATTGGACCGAGGTTTGTCAAGCGGCCTCGGTATAGCACCGGCAGACCGCCTGTCAAGTTTCGGGTCAATCGGAGTTCGTTTGGTACTCCAACGGTTAACCGGGTAACCGTGAAGGCCTCGTGTGTGTTGCAGCCCAACACCCCTTCTAAACAGACCAACAACCCATCTAAGACACTCCCATGTCCTCCGCCGTTCGATCACGATCGCGTGGCCGAAAACCGCACTCCATTTGGAGCTTCCTAGCTCCTCCTACCTATAAAAAGGCCTCCCCTCCTCCATTTCGGGTCCAAATCCACCCTAAACCTAGCCCCGCTCCCCTCCGCGCCGCCGGACGCGTCCGCCCGCGCCGGACACGTCCGCCGGCCACGTCGCCCGGCCAATCCGCGCGTGACACGTCAGCGCGTGCCGCCGCCCCCAGCCACTCGCGCCGCGCCACCTCACCTCCCCCGCGCCCACTTCGCCGCGGGCCCAGGGAACCCAGATCCGGCCCGCCCGGGCCCATCCGCCGCCGCCGCCTGCCGCGAGGCGCCCGTGCGCCCCGCGCCTCCCGCTCCGCCGACGCCGCCCCGCACAGCCTGCTCCGCGCCGCCCCGCCGCGATTTGCTCCGTCGCCCGAGGCCGGCCGCCCGGCGCGCGCCTCCCGGAACCAGCTCGCCGGCGCGCCGCCGCCCGCGCACGCCGCCCCGCGCCGTCCTCTTCGCCGGAGTCCGCCGCCGCCTCCCTCCTTCCTCGTCGCCGGCCCCGCCTCGATCCACGCGCCGGATCTGAGATCCGGACGAGGTTGACTTTTCCCTCACCCCCGGATATTTCTAAGTCCCTCACTTTTTGCATCATCATCACAAGTTCAACGCATCATAACTCTCTGCATGTAGCTCCGTTTCGCGCGTATAATATTTCAAATTGTTCGCCTCGAAGAGTTCATCATTTTGTTCCATTGCATTATTTTCATTTGAGGTCATCTTGATGCCCGAAATCCTGTTAGAAGAGGGCTAGTTGATGTTAGTGGCTGGATCTTATCTGAACATGCACTTTTGTCATTTTTGCCATGATTGTTGTGTACCTCCTATGAAGTTGTGTCCTACATGAGTTTTGTAATATGCCATGTCACCTATCCAGAGAATTTTGCCATGTATTTTTGTGATCTATGTGGTGACTAGCACAAGCATGCAAACTAGGTCACTTGATGTTGCTGATTTCAGAGACTTAGTGATTTCACTAAGTCCGTGACTGCTGTTATTTTCATGCCATGTATTCATGTTGTTTCTGAGAGATCTATGCATAATTTGAGCATGATCAGTAAGGAAGTTTTGGACTTGAGTATTTGCTCTATCCATCCATGCATTTGTGTGCAATTATGGAGTGCCATAGCTTGAGTCAATCGAGCTCTACTTTTGCTACAAAATGTTGCTGGCAGATTGTTTACGTGTTATTCGATTTTCCAAGCTTGGTGTAGTTGATCCTTGCATGATATGATGTTATTCTTGCCATTAATAGTTACTATGCCATGTCTTCTTGATGTATGTATGCTTAGTTTATCATGAAATGCTTTGTAGTGAGTGCATCGAGCTCATGAACATGCCTAGTCGTTATTAGTTTTCTGCCATGTCCAGTTTTCTGCTAAGTCTGAAACCTGTAACGAAACTTGCTTATTTGACATGGGTGTAATCATATTTTCTGATCCTTTTTGGCTTATGGTAAGTTAGGGACTTTTGTCAAGTGCTTTGTGTAGATTCATTCCATGCCTTACTTTGCTATGTCCTGTTCCTGTAGCATGTTTTTTCATTGCTCTAAACATGTCATCCTGATGTTAATTTCTGCTATGTTGTTATTTCACTAAGTCTGTGAACCTGTTATCTTTTGCACTTTTGCCATGCTTGTTTGAACCTGTTATGATGTGATTTAGCCGTAGCTCAGTGTTCATCTTTTGTCAAGCATCTTGAGTAGATTACTGTCATATGCTTTGTTGATATGTTTGGGTGCAGTAGATTATTTTCTTGTTGCTTGCTAAGTAGCATCATGCTGTTAATGGCAGATTATCGTCATTCTTGTTTTGCTTGTCATTTGCAAACCGTGCATCCGATTCCGGTGATCTTTATATCGATTTCAACCGAAATCACCTCACCTATCCAGTGGCATAATTGGTTTGCCAAGATTATGCCTTGTTCATCCTTGTCCTTCCGGAGCATGCATATGCATTGCATATCACATCTCGCATATCATGCCATGTTTTGCATCATGTTGCTTGCGCATTGCATCGTGATTGATATTTGTCCCCTTTGCTTGTTTCTTGCTTTGGGTAGAGCCGGGAGACGAGTACGTGAACGAGGAACCTGTTGAGAACGCTTTCGAGGACCAAGCTTTCGACAACTCTGAGAACCTTGCAGGCAAGATGACCATACCCTCGAAATCACTTCTATCTTTGCTTGCTAGATTGCTCGCTCTTTTGCTATGCCTACGCTGCGATACCTACCACTTGCTATATCATGCCACCCATATTGCCATGTCAGCCCCTAACCATCCATGTCCTAGCAAACCGTTGTTTTGGCTATGTTACCGCTTTTGCTCAGCCCCTCTTATAGCGTTGCAAGTTGCAGGTGAAGATGAAGTTTGTTCCTTGTTGGAACATGGAATTGTTGTTCCTTGTTGGAACATGTTTACTTGTTGGGATATCACAATACCTCTTATTTAATTAATGCATCTATATACTTGGTAAAGGGTGGAAGGCTCGGCCTTATGCCTGGTGTTTTGTTCCACTCTTGCCACCCTAGTTTCCGTCATACCGGTGTTATGTTCCCGGAGTTTGCGTTCCTTACACGGTTGGGTGATTTATGGGACCCCCTTGACAGTTCGCTTTGAATAAGACTTTTCCAGCAAGGCCCAACATTGGTTTTACCATTTGCCACCACCTATCCCTTTTTCCCCCGGGTTTTCGCGAGCCCGAGGGTCATCTTTATTTTAGCCCCCCCCCCCCGGACCAGTGCTTCTCTAAGTGCTGGCCCGAACCGAGCAACCTGCGGGGCCACCTCGTGGCAGCTCGAGGCCTGGTTTTACTCGTAGCTTGACTTATCCGGATGTGCCCTGAGACCGAGATATGTGCAGCTCCTATCAGGATTTGTCGGCACAATCGGGCGGCTTTGCTGGACTTGTTTTGTTGCTGTCGAAATGTCTTGTAGTCCGGGATTCCGAGATTGATCGGGTCTTCCCGGTAGAAGGAATATCCTTCGTTGACCGTGAGAGCTTATCATGGGCTAAGTTGGGACACCCCTGCAGGGTATTATCTTTCGAAAGCCGTGCCCGCGGTTATGAGGCAGATGGGAATTTGTTGATGTCCGGTTGTAGAAAACCCGAAGTTGACCTTAGCTAAAACACATCAACCGCGTGTGTAACCGTGATGGTCTCTTCTCGGCGGGGCCCAGGAAGTGAACACGGTGTTGGAGTAATGTCTGAGGTAGGTCGTTTCAGGATCACTTCTTGATCACTTCTAGCTTCACGACCGTGCTTTGCCTTCTCTTCTCGCTCTCTTTTGCGCTGTAGCCACCATTTATGCTAGTCGCTTGCTGCAGCTCCACCTCACTGTCCTTTCCTACCTATAAGCTTAAATAGTCTTGATCTCGCGGGTGTGAGATTGCTGAGTCCCCGTGACTCACAGATATTATCACAACAGTTGCAGGTTCCAACGATGCCAGCGCAGATGACGCGTCCGAGCTCACTTGGGAGTTCGACGAGGAACGTGGCCGTTACTATGTTTCTTTTCCAGATGATCAGTAGTGGAGCCCAGTTGGGGTGATCCGGGGGATCTGTTTAGCATTTGGGGTAGTCTTCTTTCATTTTGGTACCGTAGTCGGACCTTGAGTGTAATCTGTATGACGGATGTTATTTATGTACTTGTGTGAAGTGGCGATTGTAAGCCAACTATGTATCTTTCCCCTTTATTTATTACATGGATTGTGTGAAGATTACCTCACTTGCGACATTGCTTTCAATGCGGTTATGCCTCTAAGTCGTGCCTCGACACGTGGGAGATATAGCCGCATCGAGGGCGTTACAGCTGCGCCAAGAGAGAGATCAAATCATGTGTTTGGCAGCCCCCATACCTCAAGTATATATAGGGGGAGGGGAGGGGCTGCGCCCCCACCCAGGGTTCCCTCCCTAGGGGTGGCGGCAGCCCAGATCCCATCTGGGAGGCAGTCAAGGGGGAGAGAGAGGGGGCGCACCTAGGGTGGGCCTTAGGGCCCATCTCCGCCTAGGGTTTGCCCCCCGTCCTCTTGAGGGCGCCTTGGGCCTTAGTGGGAGGCGCCCCAGCCCACATAGGGGCTGGTCCCTTCCCACTTATGGCCCACGCAAGCCTCCAGGGCTGGTGGCCCCTCCCGGTGGACCCCCGGACCCTTCCGGTGGTCCCGGAACGTTACCGGTAGCACCCGAAACTTTTCAGGTCACCAAAACGGGACTTCCCATATATAAATCTTTACCTCCAGACCATTCCGGAACTCCTCGTGATGTCCGGGATCTCATCCGGGACTCCGAACAACATTCGGTAAGCGCGTACATACTTTCCCTATAACCCTAGCGTCATCGAACCTTAAGTATGTAGACCCTACGGGTTCGGGAACCATGTAGACATGACCGAGACAACTCTCCGGCCAATAACCAACAATGGGATTTAGATACCCATGTTGGCTCCCACATGTTCCATGATGATCTCATGGGTTTGGACAAGGTATCGGTATCGAGATCATCGTGGAACATGTGGGAGCCAACATGGGTATCCAGATCCCATGGGTGCTATCAGTAACGTTCCACGATGATCTCGGGCAAGTGATGTGATCAAACCACATGTCCAAGGTATCGGGATACCGACGATTGAATCCAACACCCACTCTTTGGCCAATAACCAACAGCGGGATCTGGATACCCATGTTGGCTCCCACATGTTCCACGATGATCTCATCGGATGAACCACGATGTCAAGGATTCAATCAATCTTGTATACAATTCCCTTTGTCTACCGGTATATTACTTGCCCAAGATTTGATCGTCGGTATCCCGATACCTTGTTCAATCTCGTTACCGACAAGTCTCTTTACTCGTTCCGTAACACATCATCCCGTGATCAACTCCTTGATCACATTGTGCACATTATGATGATGTCCTACCGAGTGGGCCCCGAGTTAGGGATACCCACGATGATCTCGGGCAAGTGATGTGATCAAAGCACATGTCCAAGGTATCGGGATACCGACGATCGAATCCAACACCCACTCTCTGGCCAATAACCAACAGCTGGATCTGGATACCCATGTTGGCTCCCACATGTTCCACGATGATCTCATCGGATGAACCACGATGTCAAGGATTCAATCAATCTCATATACAATTCCCTTTGTCTACCGGTATATTACTTGCCCGAGATTCGATCGTCGGTATCCCGATACCTTGTTCAATCTCGTTACCGGCAAGTCTGTTTACTCGTTTCGTAACACATCATCCCGTGATCAACTCCTTGATCACATTGTGCACATTATGATGATGTCCTACTGAGTGGGCCCAGAGATACCTCTCCGTCACACGGAGTGAAAAATCCCAATCTCGATTCGTGCCAACCCAACAGACACTTTCGGAGATACCCGTAGTGCACCTTTATAGTCACCCAGTTACGTTGTGACGTTTGGTACACACAAAGCATTCCTACGGTATCCGGGAGTTGCACAATCTCATGGTCTAAGGAAATGATACTTGACATTAGAAAAGCTTTAGCATACGAACTACACGATCTTGTGCTAGGCTTAGGATTGGGTCTTGTCCATCACATCATTCTCCTAATGATGCGATCATGTTATCAATGACATCCAATGTCCATGGTCAGGAAACCGTAACCATCTATTGATCAACGAGCTAGTCAACTAGAGGCTTACTAGGGACATGGTGTTGTCTATGTATCCACACATGTATCTGAGTTTCCCATCAATACAATTCTAGCATGGATAATAAATGATTATCATGAATAAGGAAATATAATAATAACTAATTTATTATTTCCTCTAGGGCATATTTCCAACAGTCTCCCACTTGCACTAGAGTCAATAATCCAGTTCACATCGCTATGTGATTAACACTCAAGGTCACATCCCCATGTGACTAACACCCAAAGAGTTCTGGGTTTGATCATGTTATACTTGTGAGAGATGTTATAGTCAACGGGTCTGAACCTTTCAGATCCGTGTGTGCTTTACAAATCTCTATGTCATCTTGTAGATGCAGCTACCACGCTCTATTTGGAGCTATTCCAAATAACTGTTCTACTATACGAATCCGGTTTACTACTCAGAATCATCCAGATTAGTGTCAAAGATTGCATCGGCGTAATCCTTTACGACGAACTCTTTTACCACCTCCATAATCGAGACAATTCCTTAGTCCACTAGTTACTAAGGATAACCTTGACCGTTGTCCTGTGATCCATTCCTAGATCACACTTGTACCCCTTCAGGTGCGGTACACAACATAGCATACTTTAGAGCCTACGTCTAAAGCATAGGGGATGACCTTCGTCCTTTCTCTCTATTCTGCCGTGGTCAAGTCTTGAGTCTTACTCAATACTCATACCTTATAACACAGCCAAGAACTCCTTCTTTGCCGATCTATTTTTGAACTCATTCAAAATCTTGGCATGGTATGTGTTCGTTTGAAAGTACTATTAAGCGATTTTGATCTATCCTTATAGATCTTAATGCTCAATGTTCAACTAGCTTAATCCAGGTTTTCCATTGAAAAACACTTTTCAAATAACCATGCATGCTTTCCAAAAATTCTACGTCATTTCTGATAAACAATATGTTAACAACATATACTCATCAAAAATTCTATAGTGCTCCCACTCACTTCTTTGGAAATACAAGTTTCTCATAAACTTTGTATAAATCCAAAATCTTTGATCATCTCATCAAAGCGTACATTCCAATTCCGATATCCTTACTCCAGTCCTTAGAAGGATTGCTAGAGCTTTGCATACTTGTTAGCATCTTTCAGGATTGACAAAACCTTTTGGTTGTATCACATACAACCTTTCCTCTAGAAAATTGTTGAGGAAACAATGTTTTGACATCCTATCTGCAAGATTTCATAAATAATGCAGTAACTGCTAACATAATTCCAACGGACTTTTAGCATCGCTACGAGTGAGAAAGTCTCATCGTAGTCAACTCTTTGAACTTGTCGGGAAACATCTTAACGATAAGTCGAGCTTTCTTAATGGTGACATTTACCATCATTGTCCGTCTTTTTTTTTAAATCCATCTGCACCCAACAGCCTTACGACCATCAAGTAGTTCTTTCAAAGTCTATACTTTGTTTTATACATGGATCCTCTCTCGGATTTTATGGCCTCGAGCCATTCGTCAGAATCCGGGCCCACCATCGCTTCTCCATAGCTCGTAGGTTCATTGTTGTCTAGCAACATGACTTCCAAGACATGATTACATACCACTCTGAAGTAGTACACATCCTTGTCGACCTATGAGGTTTGGTAGTGACTTGATCCGAAGTTTCATGATCACTATCATAAGCTTCCACTTCAATTGGTGTATTTGCCACAGGAACAACTTCATGTGCCCTGCTACACACTAGTTGAAGTGGCGGTTCAATAACCTCATCAAGTCTCCACCATCCTCCCACTCAATTCTTTCGAGAGAAACTTTTCCTCGAGAAAGGACCCGATTCTAGAAACAATCCCTATTGCTTTCGGATCTGAGACAGGGGGTATACCCAACTGTTTTGGGTGTCCTATGAAGATGCATTTATCCGTTTTGGGTTCGAGCTTATCAGCCTGAAACCTTTTCACATAAACATCGTAGCCCCGAACTTTTAAGAAACGATAGCTTAGGTTTCTCTAAACCATATGGTGTCGTCTCAACGGAATTGTGTGGTGCCTATTTAAAGTGAATGCGGTTGTCTCTAATGCCTAACCCATAAACGATAGTGGTAATTTGATAAGAAACATCATGGTATGCACCATATCCAATTAGGGTGCAGTTATGATGTTCGGACACACCATCACACTATGGTGTTCCAGGCGGTATTAGTTGTGAGACAATTTCCACAATTTATTAATTGTGTGCCAACCTCGTAACTCAGATATTCATCTCTATGATCATACCATAGATATTTTATCCTCTTGTCACAACTATCTTTCAACTTCACCCTGAAATTACTTGAACCTTTCAATAATTCAGACTCGTGATTCATCAAGTAAATATACTCAACATCTAGTCAAATCATCTGTGAAGTAAGAACATAACGATATCCACTACATGCCTCAACACTCATTGGACTGTACAAATCAAGATGTATTACTTCCAACAAGTTGCTTTCTTGTTCCATCTTACTGAAAACGAGGCCTTTCAGTCATCTTGCCCATGCTGTATGATTTGCATGTCTCAAGTGATTCAAAATCAAGTGAGCCCAAACGATCCATCTGTATGGAGTTTCTTCATGCATATCTACCAATAGACATGGTTCGCATGTCTCAATCTTTTCAAAAACGAGTGAGTCAAAAGATCCATCAAGATGGAGCTTCTGCATGCGTTTTATACCAACATGACTCAAATGGCAGTGCCACAAGTATGTGGTGCTATCATTACTATCTTATATCTTTTGGCATGAACATGTGTATCACTACGATCGAGATTCAATAAACCATTCATTTTAGGTGCAATACCATTGATGGTTTTATTCAAATAAACAGAGTAACCATTATTCTGCTTAAATGAATAACCGTATTGTGATAAACATAATCCAATCATGTCTATGCTCAACGCAAACACCAAATAACAATTATTTAGGTTTAACACTAATCTCGACGGTAGAGGGAGCAGGCGATGCTTGATCACATCAACCTTGGAAACACTTCCAATACATATCATCATCTCACCTTTGGCTAGTCTCCATTTTTTCATAGCTTTTTATTTCGAGTTACTAGCACTTAGCAACCGAACCGGTATCTTAATACCCTGGTGCTACTAGGAGTACTAGTAAAGTACACATTTAATATAATGTATATCCTATATATACTTCTGTCAACCTTGCCAGCCTTCTCATCTACCAAGTATCTAGGGTAGTTCTGCTTCAGTGACTGTTCCCCTCATTACAGAAGCACTTAGTCTCGGGTTTTGGGTTCAACCTTGGGTTTCTTCACTAGAGCAGCAACTGATTTGCCGTTTCATGAAGTATCCCTTCTTGCCCTTGCCCTTCTTGAAACTAGTGGTTTTACTAACCATCGACAATTGATGCTCCTACTCGATTTCTACTTTCGCGGTGTCAAACATCGCGAATTGCTCAAGGATCATCATGTCTATCCCTGATATGTTATAGTTCATCACGAAGCTCTAATAGCTTGGTGGCAGTGACCATGGAGAACCATCACTATCTCATCTAGAAGATTATCTCCCACTCGATTCAAGTGATTGTAGTACTCAGACAATCGGAGCACATGCTCAATGATTGAGCTTTTATCCCTTAGTTTGCAGGCTAAGAAACTTGTCGGAGGTCTTACACCTCTTGACGTGGGCACGAGCCTGAAATCCCAATTTCAGCTCTTGGAACATCTCATATGTTCTGCGACGTTTCAAAAGTGTCTTCGGTGCCCCAATTCTAAACCGTTTAACATTACGCACTGAACTATCACGTAGTCATCAAAACGTGTATGTCAGATGTTCACAACATCCACAAACGATGCTCGAGGTTTAGCACACCGAGCGGTGCATTAAGGACATAAGCCTTCTATGCAGCAATGAGGACAATCCTCAGAATACGGACCCAGTCCGCATGATTGCTACTGTCAACTTTCAACTAAATTTTCTCTGGAAACGTATCTTAAACAGTAGAACTAAAGCGTAAGCTACAACGTAATTTGCAAAGATCTTTTGACTATGTTCATGATAATTAAGTTCATCTGATTATTTAATGAACTCCCACTCAGATAGACATCCCTCTAATCATCTAAGTGATACATGATCCGAGTCAACTAGGCCGTGTCCGATCATCACGTGAGACGGACTAGTCATCATCGGTGAACATCTTCATGTTGATCGTATCTTCTATACGACTCATGTTCGACCTTTCGGTCTTGCGTGTTTCGAGGCCATGTCTGTACATGCTAGGCTCGTCAAGTCAACCTAAGTGTATTGCGTGTGTAAATCTGGCTTACACCCGTTGTATTCGAACGTTAGAATCTATCACACCCGATCATCACGTGGTGCTTCGAAACAACGAACCTTCACAACGGTGCATAGTTAGGGGGAACACTTTCTTGAAATTATTGCAAGGGATCGTCTTATTTAAGCTACCGTCGTTCTAAGCAAATAATATGTAAAACATGATAAACATCACATGCAATCAAATAGTGACATGATATGGCCAATATCATTTTGCTCCTTTTGATCTCCATCTTCGGGGCGCCATGATCATCACCGTCACCGGCATGACACCATGATCTCCATCATCATGATCTCCATCATCGTGTCTTCATGAAGTTGTCTCGTCAACTATTACTTCTACTACTAAGGCTAACGATTAGCAATAAAGTGAAGTAATTACATGACGTTTATGTTGACACGCAGGTCATAAATAAATTAAGACAACTCCTATGGCTCGTGCCGGTTGTCATACTCATCGACATGCAAGTCGTGATTCCTATTACGAGAACATGATCAATCTCATACATCACATATCATTAATCACATTCTTTTGGCCACATCACATCACATATCATACCTTGCAAAAACAAGTTAGACGTCCTCTAATTGTTTTTGCATGTTTTTACGTGGCTGCTATGGGTTTCTAGCAAGAACGTTTCTTACCTACGCAAAAGCCACAACGTGATATGCCAATTACTATTTACCCTTCATAAGGACCCTTTTCATCGAATCCGATCCGACTAAAGTGGGAGAGACAGGCACCCGCTAGCCACCTTATGCAACTAGTGCATGTCAGTCGGTGGAACCTGTCTCACGTAAGTGTACGTGTAAGGTCGGTCCGGGCCACTTCATCCCACGATGCTGCCGAATCAAGATAAGACTAGTAACAGCAAGTAAATTGACAATATCGACGCCCACAACAAACTTGTGTTCTACTCGTGCATAGAAACTACGCATAGACCTAACTCATGATGCCACTGTTGGGGATCGTAGCAGAAATTTAAAATTTTCTACGCATCACCAAGATCAATCTATGGAGTAATCTAGCAACGAGGGGAAGGGGAGTGCATCTACATACCCTTCTAGATCGCTAAGCGGAAGCGTTGCAAGAACGCGGATGAAGGAGTCGTACTCGTAGCGATTCAGATCGCGGTTGGTTCCGATCTAAGCGCCGAACCACGGCGCCTCCGCGTTCAAGACACGTGCAGCCCGGTGACGTCTCCCATGCCTTGATCCAGCAAGGAGAGAGGGAGAGGTTGGGGAAGACTCCGTCCAGCAGCAGCACGACGGCGTGGTGGTGGTGGAGGAGTGTGGTACTCCAGCAGGGCTTCGCCAAGCACTACGAGAGACGAGGAGGGAGAGAGGTAGGGCTGCGCCAAGAGAGAGATCAAATCATGTGTTGGGCAGCCCCCATACCTCAAGTATATATAGGGGAGGGGAGGGGCTGCGCCCCCACCCAGGGTTCCCTCCCTAGGGGTGGCGGCAGCCCCAGATCCCATCTGGGAGGCGGCCAAGGGGGAGAGAGGGGGGCGCACCTAGGGTGGGCCTTAGGGACCATCTGCGCCTAGGGTTTGCCCCCTCCTCTTGAGGGCGCCTTGGACCTTGGTGGGAGGCGTCCCAACCCACATAGGGGATGGTCCCTTCCCACTTATGGCCCACGCAAGCCTCCGGGGCTGGTGGCCCCTCCCGGTGGACCCCCGGACCCTTCTGGTGGTCCCGGTACGTTACCGATAGCACCCGAAACTTTTCAGGTCACCAAAACGGGACTTCCCATATATAAATCTTTACCTCCGGACCATTCCGGAACTCCTCGTGACGTCCGGGAACTCATCCAGGACTCCGAACAGCATTCGGTAACCGCGTACATACTTTCCCTATAACCCTAGCGTCATCGAACCTTAAGTGTGTAGACCCTACGGGTTCGGGAACCATGTAGACATGACCGAGACAACTCTCTGGCCAATAACCAACAGCGGGATCTGGATACCCATGTTGGCTCCCACATGTTCCACGATGATCTCATCGGATGAACCACGATGTCAAGGATTCAATCAATCCCGTATACATTTCACTTTGTCTACCGGTATATTACTTGCTCGAGATTCGATCATCGGTATCCTGATACCTTGTTCAATCTCGTTACCGGCAAGTCTCTTTACTCGTTCCGTAACACATCATCCCGTGATCAACTCCTTGATCATATTGTGTACATTATGATGATGTCCTACCGAGTGGGCCCAGAGATACCTCTCCGTCACACGGAGTGACAAATCCCGGTCTCGATTCGTGCCAACCCAACAGACACTTTAGGAGATACCCGTAGTGCACCTTTATAGTCACCCAGTTATGTTGTGACGTTTGGTACACACAAAGCATTCCTACGGTATCCGGGAGTTGCACAATCTCATGGTCTAAGGAAATGATACTTGACATTAGAAAAGCTTTAGCATACGAACTACACGATCTTGTGCTAGGCTTAGGATTGGGTCTTGTCCATCACATCATTCTCCTAATGATGCGATCCCGTTATCAATGATATCCAATGTCCATGGTCAGGAAACCGTAACCATATATTGATCAACGAGCTAGTCAACTAGAGGCTTAGTAGGGACATGGTGTTGTCTATGTATCCACACATGTATCTGAGTTTCCCATCAATACAATTCTAGCATGGATAATAAACGATTATCAGGAATAAGGAAATATAATAATAACTAATTTATTATTGCCTCTAGGGCATATTTCCAACACATAGTTAGTAGCTAGATGGCTTCCTCTCTCTTTTTGGATCTCAATACAATGTTCTCCCCCTCTCTTGTGGAGATCTATTCGATGTAATCTTGTTTTTGCGGTGTGTTTGTTGAGATCGATGAATTGTGGGTTTATGATCAAGATTATCTATGAACAATATTTGAATCTTCTCTGAATTCTTTTGATGTATGATTCGTTATCTTTGCAAGTCTCTTCGAATTATCAGTTTGGTTTGGCCTACTAGATTGGTTTTTCTTGCTGTCGGGGAACGTAGTAATTTCAAAAAAAATCTACGCACACGCAAGATCATGGTGATGCATAGCAACGAGAGGGGAGAGTGTTGTCCACGACCCTCGTAGACCGAAAGCGGAAGCGTTAGCACAACGCGGTTGATGTAGTCGTACGTATTCACGATCCGACCGATCAAGTACCGAACGCACAGCACCTCCGAGTTCAACACACGTTCAGCCCGATGACGTCCCTCGAACTCCGATCCAGCCGAGTGTTGATGGAGAGTTTCGTCAGCACGACGGCGTGGTGACAATGATGATGTTCTACCGATGCAGGGCTTCGCCTAAGCACCGCTACAGTATTATCGAGGTGGACTATGGTGGACGGGGGCACCGCACACGGCTAAAAGATTAAACGATCAATTGTTGTGTCTATGGGGTGCCCCCTTGCCCCCGTATATAAAGGAGCAAGGGCGGTGCGGCCGGCCAGGGAGAGGGCGCGCCGGGAGGAGTCCTACTTTCACCGGGAGTAGGACTCCCCCCCCCTTTTCCTAGTTGGATTAGGACTTGGGAGGGGGAAGGAGTGGAGGAGAAGAAGGAAAGGGGGGCGCCGCCCCCCTCTCCTTGTCCTATTCGGACTGGGGGGGAGGGGCGCGTGGCCCAGCCCTAGCCGCCTCTCCTCTCTTCCACCTAGGCCCATTAAGGCCCATTAAGTCCCCGGGGGGTTCCGGTAACCCCTCGGTACTCTGGTAAAATCACTATTTCACCCGGAACACTTCTGATATCCAAACATAGGCTTCCAATATATCAATCTTCATGTCTCGATCATTTCGAGACTCCTCGTCATGTCCGTGATCACATCCGGGACTCCCAACAACCTTCGGTACATCAAAACACATAAACCCATAATATAACTGTCATCAAAACGTTAAGCGTGCGGACCCTACGGGTTCGAGAACTATGTAGACATGACCGATACACGTCTCCGGTCAATAACAAATAGCGGAACCTGGATGCTCATATTGGCTCCCACATATTCTACGAAGATCTTTTATCGGTCAGACCGCATAACAACATACGTTGTTCCCTTTGTCATCGGTATGTTACTTGCCCGAGATTCGATCGTCGGTATCTCAATACCTAGTTCAATCTCGTTACCGGCAAGTCTCTTTACTCGTTCTTTAATACATCATCCCGCAGCTAACTCATTAGCTGCAATGCTTGCAAGGCTTATAGTGATGTGCATTACCGAGTGGGCCCAGAGATACCTCTCCGACAATCGGAGTGACAAATCCTAATCTCGAAATACGCCAACCCAACAAGTACCTTCGGAGACACCTGTAGAGCACCTTTATAATCACCCAGTTACGTTGTGACGTTTGGTAGCACACAAAGTGTTCCTCCGGTAAACGGGAGTTGCATAATCTCATAGTCATAGGAACATATATAAGTCATGAAGAAAGCAATAGCAACATACTAAACGATCAAGTGCTAAGCTAACGGAATGGGTCAAGTCAATCACATCATTCTCCTAATGATGTGATCCCGTTAATCAAATGACAACTCATGTCTATGGTTAGGAAACATAACCATCTTTGATCAACGAGCTAGTCAAGTAGAGGCATACTAGTGACACTCTGTTTGTCTATGTATTCACACATGTATTATGTTTCCGGTTAATACAATTCTAGCATGAATAATAAACATTTATCATGAAATAAGGAAATAAATAATAACTTTATTATTGCCTCTAGGGCATATTTCCTTCACTTGCAATGGGAGAAGTGCTTAGCTTTGGGTTCAATCTTGCGGTGTCCTTTCCCAGTGACAGTAGGGGCAGCAAGGCACGTATTGCATTGTTGCCATCAAGGATAATAAGATGTTTTTTTAACATATTGCATGAATTTATCCCTCTACATCATGTCATCTTGCTTAAGGCGTTACTCTGTTTTCTTGAACTTAATACTCTAGATGCATGTTGGATAGTGGTCGATGAGTGGAGTAATAGTAGTAGATGCAGGCAGGAGTCGGTCTACTTGTCTCGGACGTGATGCCTATATACATGATCATACCTAGATACTCTCATAATTATGCTCAATTCTGTCAATTGCTCAACAGTAATTCGTTCACCCACCGTAAAATACTTATGCTCTTGAGAGAAGCCACTAGTGAAATCTATGGCCCCCGGGTCTATCTTCATCATATCAATATTCCTACACTTTATTATTGCCTTTGCTTTTTTACTTTGCATCTTTATCACAAAAATACCAAAAATATTATCTATCAGATCTCACTCTCGTAAGTGACCATGAAGGGATTAACAACCCCTTATCGCGTTGGTTGCGAGGAGTTATTTGCTTTGTGTAGGTACGAGGGACTCGCGCGTAGCCTCCTACTGGATTAATACCTTGGTTCTCAAAAACAGAGGGAAATACTTACGCTACTTTGCTGCATCATCCTTTCCTCTTCAAGGAAATCCAACGCAGTGCTCAAGAGGTAGCAAGAAGAATTTTTGGCGCCGTTGCCGGGGAGTCTACGCAAAAGTCAACATACCAAGTACCTATCACAAATCCCTTATCTCCCGCATTACATTATTTGCCATTTGCCTCTCGTTTTCCTCTCCCCCACTTCACCCTTGTCGTTTTATTCGCCCTTTCTTCGTTCAATCTTGTGTTATCATATGCCTTCTTTTTGCTTGCATCTTCGCTTGCTAAGAGTTTATGGATCCTCATCCACTTGCTAATCTCTTTAAGAGATCCAATTATGATGAAAAAATTGCTAGTGAGTTTTGTGCACTAGATTATCTTTATGAAGTTTTGCTTGAAATTCGTGAATCTGAAAATTGTGATGAAGAAATTTATGAAGAGATTCACGATAGCCCCTTGAATAAAAGGCATGATTGCAATGATTTTATATAAATTCTCTTAATGTCAATTGTGCTAATAATATGCAAAACCCTAAGCTTGGGGATGCTAGTTTTGCTATGCCTACTATTTGTTGCAATGATCATGATTGGGGTGATTCTTCTTTTGATCATGAAAATTTATTTAAGCCCCATGAAGAATATGGGATTGATAATAATGTTTGCAATAATATTGAAAGTGGGTTTGGAAGAGTGTCAACTTTAGATCTCACATATTTGGAGAATGTTCAATCTTATGAAGTTTTTTATAAAAGTGGGTTTGGAGAGGTCATGACTTTAGTTAATGTTAATCCCACTATTTTGGAAGAGCGTCAACTTTGCATGCATGTGGACCGTGTTGAAAATAATTTATGTGATGACTATTTTGTTGAATTTGCTTATGATCCCACATGTAATTATTATGAGAGAGGAAAATATGGTTGTAGAAATTTTTATATTACTAAATTACCTCTCGTCATGTTGAGATTGCTATCATCTCTTTCTTCTTCCTTGCATATGCTAATTTTTGCTTGCTATGATAATTTGTTTGCTTATAAAATGCCTATGCATAGGAAGTATGTTAGACTTTGTGTTTATCATGTGTTTTATGATGCTCTCTTTGTGCTTCAATTCTTTTCTTTCATGTGAGCATCATTAAAATTATCAATACCTAGCTAGGGGCGTTAAACGATAGCGCTTGTTGGGAGGCAACCCATTTTTTTGCTTCTGTTTAGGAATAACTAATCCATCTACCTTCTGTTTAGATGTCGTTTTATGTTTTAATTAGTGTTTGTGCAAGTTAAACCTATAGGATCTTCTTGGATGATAGTTATTTGATCTTGCTTTAATTTCCAGAAACTTTATGTTCACGAAAACAATTGTTAAAAATTACCAGAACGTGATAAAATACTGATTCCAATTGCTGCTGATCAATAAACAAATTGCCTAGGTCGTCCTATTTTGGTAGATTTGTTGGAGTTCCAGAAGTTTGTGTTAGTTACATATTACTATAGACTGTTCTGTTCTTGACAGATTCTGTTTTTCGTGTGTTGTTTGCTTATTTTGATGAATCTATGGCTAGTAAAATAGTTTATAAACCATGGATAAGTTGTAATACAGTAGGTTTAACACCAATATAAATAAATAATTAGTTCATTACAGTACCTTTAAGTGGTCTTTTGTTTTCTTTCGCTAACGGAGCTCACGAGATTTCTGTTGAGTTTTGTGTTGTGACGTTTTCCAGTTTTGGGTGAAATCTTTTGATGGATTAGGGAACAAGGAGTGGCAAGAGCCTAAGCTTGGGGATGCCCATGGCACCCCCAAGATAATCCAAGGACACCAAAAATTTAAAGCTTGGGGATGCCCCGGAAGGCATCCCCTCTTTCGTCTACTTCCATCGGTAATTTTACTTGGAGCTATATTTTTATTCACCACATGATATGTGTTTTGCTTGGAGCGTCTTTTATGATTTGAGTCTTTGCTTGTTAGTCTACCGCAATCTTCCTTGCTGTACACACCTTTTGAGAGAGCCATACATGAATTGAAATTTGATAGAATACTCTATGTGCTTCACTTATATCCTTTGAGCTATATAGTTTTGCTCTAGTACTTCACTTATATATTTTAGAGCATGGTGGCGGATTTGTTTTATAGAAACTATTGATCTCTCATGCTTCACTTAGATTATTTTGAGAGTCTTAAATAGCATTGTAATTTCTTAATAATAATATGCTTGGTATTCAAGATTTGTAAAACTTTCTTTTGAGTGCGTTGAATACTAAGAAAAGTTTGATGCTTGATAATTGTTTTGAGATATGAAGATGGTGATATTAGAGTCATGCTAGTTGAGTACTTATGAATTTGAGAAATACTTGTGTTAAAGTTTGTGATTCCCATAGCATGCACGTATGGTGAACCGTTATGTGATGAAGTCGGAGCATGATTTATTTATTGATTGTCTTCCTTATGAGTGGCGGCCGGGGACGAGCGATGGTCTTTTCCTACCAATCTATCCCCCTAGGAGCATGTGCGTAATACTTTGCTTTGATGACTTCTAGATTTTTGCAATAAGTATATGAGTTCTTTATGACTAATGTTGAGTCCATGGATTATACACACTTTCCTTCCTTCCACCATTGCTAGCCTCTCTAATGCCGCGCACTTTTCGCCGGTATCATACACCCACCATATACCTTCCTCAAAATAGCCACCATACCTACCTATCATGGCATTTCCATAGCCATTCCGAGATATATTGCCATGCAACTTTCCACCATTCCGTTTATTATGACACGCTCCATCATTGTCATATTGCTAGCATGATCATGTAGTTTACATCGTATTTGTGGCAAAGCCACCTTTCATAATTCTTTCATACATGTCACTCTTGATTCATTGGATATCCCGGTACACCGTCGGAGGCATTCATATAGAGTCATATTTTGTTCTAAGTATCGAGTTGTAATTGTCGAGTTGTAAGAAAAATAAAAGTGTGATGATCATCATTTTTAGAGCATTGTCCCAAGTGAGGAAAGGATGATGGAGACTATGATTCCCCCACAAGTCGGGATGAGACTCCGGACGAAAAAAAGGGAGAAAAAGAGGCCATAAAAAAGGGAGAAAAGGCCCAAATAAAAAATGAGAGAAAAAGAGAGAAGGAGCAATGTTACTATCCTTTTACCACACTTTGCTTCAAAGTAGCACCATGATCTTCATGATAGAGAGTCTCTCATTTAGTCACTTTCATATACTAGTGGGAATTTTTCATTATAGAACTTGGCTTATATATTCCAATGATGGGCTTACTCAAAATGCCCTAGGTCTTCGTGAGTAAGCGAGTTGGATGCACACCCACTTAGCTTCTTTTGTTGAGCTTTCATATACTTATAGCTCTAGTGCATTCGTTGCATGGAAATCCCTACTCACTCACATTGATAACTACTGATGGGCATCTCCATAGCCCGTTGATACGCCTAGTTAATGTGAGACTATCTTCCCCTCTTTTTGTCTTCTCCACAACCACCATTCTATTCCACATATAGTGCTATATACATGGCTCACGCTCATGTATTGCATGAAGATCGAAAAAGTTTTGAAAATGTCAAAAGTATGAAACAATTGCTTGACTTGTCATCGGGGTTGTGCATGATTTAAATACTTTGTGTGGTGAAGATAGAGCATAACCAGACTATATGATTTTGTAGGGATAACTTTCTTTGGCCATGTTATTTTGAGAAGACATAATTGCTTAGTTAGCATGCTTGAATTATTATTATTATTATGTCAATATGAACTTTTGTCTTGAATCTTTCGCATCTGAATATTCATACCACAATTAAGAAGAATTACATTGAAATTATGCCAAGTAGCACTCCGCATCAAAAATTCTTTTTTATCATTTACCTACTCAAGGACGAGCAGGAATTAAGCTTGGGGATGCCTGATACGTCTCCAACGTATCTATAATTTTTGATTGCTCCATGCTATATTATCTACTGTTTTGGACCATATTGGGCTTTATTTTCCACTTTTATATTACTTTTGGGACTAACCTATTAACCGGAGGCCTATCCCAGAATTGTTGTTTTTTTGCCTATTTCAGTGTTTCGAAGAAACGGGATATCAAACAGAGTCCAAACGGAATGAAACCTTCAGGAACGTGATTTTCTCACCGAATATGATCCAGGAGACTTGGACCCCACGTCAAGAAAGAAGGGAGGCAGCCACGAGGGTGGAGGGCGCCCCCTAGGACGCGCCCCCTGCCTCGTGGTCCCCCCCCCCTTTGCTCCACCGACGTACTCCTTCCTCCTATATATACCTACGTACCCCCAAACGATCAGATACGGAGCCAAAAACATAATTCCACCGCCGCAACCTTCTGTACCCACGAGATCCCATCTTGGGGCCTGTTCCGGAGCTCCGCCGGAGAGGGCATCCACCACGGAGAGCTTCTACATCATCCTAGCCCCCCCCCCCCCGATGAAGTGTGAGTAGTTCACCTCAGACCTTCGGGTCCATAGTTATTAGCTAGATGGCTTGTTCTCTCTTTTTGGATCTCAATACAATGTTCTCCCCTCTCTCGTGGAGATCTATTCGATGTAATCTTCTTTTTGCAGTGTGTTTGTTGAGACTGATGAATTCTGGGTTTATGATCAAGTCTATCTATGAACAATATTTGAATCTTCTCTGAATTCTCTTATGTATCATTGGTTATCTTTGCAAGTCTCTTCGAATTATTGGTTTGGTTTGGCCTACTAGATTGGTTTTTCTTGCCATGGGATAAGTGCTTAGCTTTGGGTTAAATCTTGCGGTGTCCTTTCCCAGTGACAGTAGGGGCAGCAAGGCACGTATTGTATTGTTGCCATCGAGGATAACAAGATGGGTTTTTTATCATATTGCATGAATTTACCCCTCTACATCATGTCATCTTGCTTAAGGCGTAACTCTATTTTCTTGAACTTAATACTCTAGATGCATGCTAGATAGCGGTCGATGAGTGGAGTAATAGTAGTAGATGCAGGCAGGAGTTGGTCTACTTGTCTCAAACGTGATGCCTATATACATGATCATACCTAGATACTCTCATAACTATGCTCGATTTTGTCAGTTGCTCAACAGTAATTCATTCACCCACCGTAAAATATTTATGCTCTTGAGAGAAGCCACTAGTGAAATCTATGGCCCACGGGTCTATCTTCATCATATCAATCTTCCTACACTTTATTATTGCCTTTGCTTTTTTACTTTGCTTTTATTTTACTTTTTTTTGACAGAAAGACTGTAAGGGAACCCCTTACATTATAATTGGTGCAACAAACCCGAATTGCAAGTACCATGCCTTGAACCTGGGTGGGTGGGAAGGCATCAGCCCCTTCCCACCACTAGGCTTTTATTTTACTTTGCATCTTTATCACAAAAATACCAAAAATATTATCTACCATATCTATCAGATCTCACTCTCGTAAGTGATTGTGAAGGGATTGACAACCCCTTATCGCGTTGGTTGCGAGGAGTTATTTGCTTTGTGTATGTAGGTACGAGGGACTCGCGCGTAGCCTCCTACTGGATTGATACCTTGGTTCTCAAAAACTGAGGGAAATACTTACGCTACTTTGATGCATCATCCTTTCCTCTTCGAGGAAATCCAACGCAGTGCTCAAGAGGTAGCACCTCTCTCTCCCGAACGAAAGGTATATGGTGGGTGCAGAGAATGTGTACGTGAAGGATTCACCCAATACCTTCTGATGTGGATTCCCTCTTAATAGTACAGATATCCTACGACCAAAGGAAATAAAAACGTCGGAAACACCGTCTTCGATCTTTTCCGCATAGAGGGAATGCCTAACCGTCTTGCACCACACAAAGTGTACCTGAGAAAACTATGGTGCACGATTAGTCCATGTGTGTTGTCATCATCACCAAAACCCTAAGGCAAATGATGTCCTAACAATCTCCCCTTTTTTGGTGGACGATGACAACCACACGATTAGTCCGGGATTCTAAAAAACAAAGGGAGGGGCTCCCCCCGAGTGTGAGCACTATTTATAGTTTGCTTTTGGAATGCAAAGTGCGCACACTAGGGAATGCTCCCCTTGGGTTTGATAGACCAACCGGAGACAGCAAAACAACCGCAATAAACATAAAGCAGTAGAGACAAGGAAAAGGACACCAATCAACACAATGTAAACTCTAGTGAAATAAGAGTGCATAGATAAATAGAACGACGCATGTCTTACTCCATGCACGAGATCACAACATAGAATAAGTCCATAGAGCACTAGAAACAAAGGGCACTCGAAAGAGCAAGCAAATAAACTAGAAAGACCAACTGCAAATAACCAGCCAAGCAATTCCCGTGACCTAATGGAGCTCTCTCCCCCTTTGGAATCGAGACACCAAAAGGGAAAAGAGCGAAGCTAGCGTCCCGGGGCTCAGTAGATCTCCTCGCGAGTAGCTGCAGAGCTGTCAGACGCATCATCATCAACATCATCATCAGGATCCTGAGCCTCATCAGACTCCTCAGACCTCGCAGTAGCTGCCTGAGGAACACGGACAGAGGAAGAAGCAGGTGCTTCATCAGACCACTGACAGTTCTCCAAGCACCATGTATCTTCAGGAGTGATGGTCTTCTCGGGGCCACTCTTCACATCCGGCACATTGAGGTGCCTCATCAACTGAATCTGCCGGCGATGCGCCATCTTCTCAGCAACATGGTCCGTGTAGAGCTTCTTCTGAATGTGAGTCTATAAGCAAAAGGTCTTCTTGATCTAAGTCAACTTCTCAACCCACGAGGGCTGGACCCCAGGCTCTAGCTCAAAGTCCTCGTCGTCCGAGGTAACAAACACATCCTCCTGATTGCCTAAAGCAAAGCGAGGGGTCTTATGCTTCTTTTTCCTTAGATCCTTGACCTCATGCTCTGTGAGGTTCGCATGGGTGGTGAGAGGCTCTCCTGGCCTACGGATTGCCCAAACGATGCTCAGAAACTGCATACAAAAGGAGCATATATTGGTACCTTACGGTGCAACACCATATTGTACATCTCCTCCCATAGCCACTTGGATACATCAAACGTGGCACCGGATCCCCTCTTGGTCTTCATGGCCACAAGCAAATCCACCAAATAACCATATATATCATCTTGATTCCCAAATTTGGGAAGCAGCACACAACGGAACACACGATGCATAATGTCATAGACTAGCAGAAGATCATTGGACTTGCCCACAATGCCATGTCCAGGGATGTATAGAGGGACAAGCTTCACCTTGTCCATGGGGTGAGCACGGTCGTGAGGACGGATGCCACCTTGACCCTCAATCCCGATATCCTCATAACCAAGGGCATTGCAGAAAGCTCTCCACGGGACATGAAAGAACTCATCACGGCACATAAAGGAGAGGTGGCGTTCCTCATCAAAGCCGAAGTGGACTATAGCATAAAACTGATGGACGAGCTGCACGTCGAAATCACAATTCACGGTCATGAGCTTAATCAAATCAAACTCTTCACAGATCGCCAGAGCTTCTCCAAAGTAATCAAGGTGGTTCCTTCAATGATCGATGTCAATGGACCACATCCGGGTGAACTTGTTCTTGTGATGCTCGAACACTTCTGACACAATCCTCATATGTAACTCATTCCGGAACTGAGGGTTGTTCCAACGGGGATTCGGTGCAACAGTGTAGGGATCCTGGAAACGAAACTTTTGCTAGTCTGGCATCTTCCATTTGTGCATGGGCAACACAACACGTTGCTTGGCAGCAGCAGATTTCTCCCGACGAGTGGCCTTGGTAGGAATCACTACCTCATGAGAGTCCTCATTGTCATCCGAATGTTTGCCCCTACGGGCCCTCTTCTTGGTGTTTTGAGGCTTCTGAGCAGCACGGGAACTAGAACCACCTGCAGACACACACAGAGAGCACACAGAAACCCCAGCAAAGATGAGAGGAATGTACACAAGATCAGAGGAATATGTCTCATGTAAGTGGGTAGAAGAGAAACAGTGTACATAGGTTCAGAGAAACCGGATGTTCCGGTTGGACCACCGGTAGTACCGCTCACAAGCAGCGATAGTACCACTGAGAGCGAATCCGCAAGTGGAAGAACGGGAACCGCCCGTTCTCGAATCTATATGACATATTCCTAATTCTACATACTCACGGGAAATAGAAGGAGGCTATACGGATCTCTCCCACCAACCATTTGGCCAAAAATGAGGGAATACAAGCAATGCCCTAGAGTTGGATTCAAAATGAGGAACCCTAAGAAGAAGAAGAAGAACAGGGCATTACCGACATCCATGGAAGAGATCGAAGAGGAGGCGGCCTCCACGGAGTGGATCCGATGAAGGGCCAACTGATCCGGAGGGCCTGAGGGCGCTCCAGGGCGAGGGACGAAGCAACCGGCAGCTAGGGATAAGAGGATGAGCACGAAGGGGAAAAGAAAAACCCCTTCTGCCCGCTCCCCTTATATAAGCCCCAGATGTCAGCCGGTAGTACCGCTCCGAGGAGCAGTAGTACCGGTCTTGTAGCTACCAGGTGGTTGAGAGTGGTACTACCGCTCCAGAAGCAGCGGTAGTACCGCGTCTAAGCACCGGTAGTACCGGTCAGGGATATTGGTACAAGCAGGAGCGGTAGAACCGCTCATGCAGGACCTGAAGTACCGCTGAGACTGTACAACAGAAGGTAAGACCGGTAGAACCGGTCTGACCACCGGTTGTACCGCCAGGTTGCAACAGCCCAAGCACAAAAGGAGATCACACTTGTGTACATATAGAAAGATGGCTTGGGATGAGGAGGCTTAGGATGGAAAGAAGACACTATAATATGATGAAGAAGACTCTCAAGAGTGCAAGAAGCAAACAAGAAAAGCCACTCTTTAGAGAATTCAAACATCTAGGAGACCGAAAAGAGCCAGGCAAAAAGAAACTCACAACAAGGAAAAACACCTAAGCTCAAGGGCGGTGGCCGGAGCCACCTATGTTTGAGTTAAAAGGGTATGGCACCGCAAAGAATTATCCTTGGGCCCATGACCAAAAACTCGTCTTTGAATCACAAGTACCATCAGCAATGGCTAATGTGAAAGAATTGATCAATCTATGCACAATGAGGCGAGGGAGAGTTCATTGAGAGAACAACACTTCCCCCTATGTCCATGCCTACACCTAAACAAGATAACAAGTTGAGTATGGTGGGGTGTGCAAGGGTTCAAGCAACATTGCTTGACTCAATGATATTTAGCTCATGCCTTAACTCACGAAATCTTGCTTCATCCAAGGGCTTCGTGAAAATATCTGCAAGGTTATCATGAGTGTTGACGTAGTTGAGCTCGATCTCCCCTCGCCTAATGTGATCCCGGATGAAGTGATACCGAATCTTAATATGCTTCGTCTTGAAGTGTTGCACCGGGTTGAGAGAAATCTTGATGGCACTTTCATTATCACACCAAAGAGGAAATTTGTCACAAGCGACACCGTAATCCTTTAAAGTTTGCCTCATCCAAAGAAGTTGTGCACAACAACTCCCGGCGGCCACATACTCCGCTTCGGTGGACGAGAGAGACATACAACTTTGCTTCTTGGAAGACCAACTTACCAAAGAGCAACCAAGAAATTGGCACCCTCCGGAAGTGGACTTCCTATCCACTTTGTCTCCCGCCCAATCGGAGTCCGAATAGCCCATAAGCTTGAAGTTGGATCCTCTTGGGTACCATAAGCCAAAGTTTGGGGTATGAGCCAAATATCAAAAGATTCGCTTGACCGCCACAAAGTGGCTTTCCTTAGGTGCGTCTTGAAACCGTGCACAGATTTCCACACTCAACATGATATCCGGTCTAGATGCACAAAGGTAAAGCAAGGAGCCAATCATGGAGCGATATACCTTTTGATCCACCGCTTTACCATTGGGATCAATGTCAAGTTGGCACTTGGTGGGCATTAGAGTGGAAGCCGACATGACATCACTTAGCTTGAATCTCTTGAGCATGTCTTGAGTGTATTTCGCTTGGTTGATGAAGGTTCCTTCTCTTTTTTGCTTCACTTCGAACCCGAGAAAGAACTTCAACTCTCCCATGGAAGACATCTTGAACTTTGAGGTCATGAGTGTGGCAAATTCCTCATTGAAAGCTTTGTTAGGGGAACCAAAGATAATATCATCAACATATAGTTGGCCCACAAACAACTCCCCTTTGACCTTCTTAGTAAAAAGAGTGGGGTCGATTAGACCAACTTCAAATCCACGGTCTTGTAACAACTCGGTAAGGTGGTCATACCACGCATGTGGGGCTTGTTTAAGGCCATATAGTGCCTTATTGAGTTGATACACATGATCGGGAAAGTAGGGTCCTCGAACTCGGGGGGTTGCTTGACATATACCAACTCATTAATAGGACCATTAAGAAAAGCACTCTTCACATCCATTTGTTGCAACTTAAAGTTGTGATGAGAAGCATAAGCAATCAACAAACAAATGGATTCAAGGCGAGCAACGGGAGCAAAGGTTTCACCATAGTCGATACCCTCGACTTGGGAGTAGCCTTGTGCCACCAATCTTGCCTTGTTGCGGACGATGGCCCCATGAGCATCTTGCTTGTTCTTGAATATCCACTTTGTTCCAATGACATTGTGGTTCCCAGTTGGCCTTGGCACCAATCTCCACACCTTGTTGTACTCGAAGTTGTTGAGTTCTTCATGCATGGCATTAAGCCAATCCGGATCTTTGAGCGCCTCATATACCTTTTGGGGTTCAACACAAGAGACAAACGCGTGATGTTCACAATAGTTTGCCAATTGTCTACGAGTGCTTACCCCCTTTTGAATGCTTCCAAGCACATTTTTCATGATATGGCCCTTGGTGGAGAGCTTGGATGCAATCTTGGCGGTACGACGCTCCAATTCCTCCTCGGGGGTGAGTTGAGGAGCGGTCACTTGATCATCTTGAGCGCCGTCTTGAGCTTGCTCTTGATCTCAAGGAAGCTCTTGATCTTGAGCTTGCTCGGAGGAGAGAACTTGACCTTGGGCATCACTTGATGTTTCAACACCATCTTGAGATTGACCTTGCCCTTGGTCCTGTTCTTGAGGTTGAGGGCCTTCACTTTGTTCTTCGGAAGCGTGTGGGCCTTGGGTTGGTGATGGCTCCACCTGAGTGGAGCATTGTCCTTCTCCTTCAGCCACAAGGGGTTCCTCAATGGGTAGGATAAAACCAACACCCATTATTCTTATGGCTTGAGGAGGAATTTCATCACCTACATCACAAGTGCCACTTTGCTCCACTTGGGAGTCGTTATTCTCATCAAACTCCACGTTACACGTCTCCTCAATAAGCCCCGTGGACTTATTGAGGACACGGTAAGCATGAGAGTTTGAAGCATAACCAACAAATATGCCCTCATAAGCTCTAGCCTCAAATTTAGACAAACGAACACCTTTCTTGAGAATGAAACACTTACCCCCGAACACCCTGAAGTACTTGAGGTTGGGCTTGTTACCGGTGAGTATCTCATATGGAGTCTTGTTCAAGCCTTTGCGGAGATAGAGACGATTTGAAGCATGACACGCGGTGTTGATGGCTTCGGCCCAAAAGTTGTATGGAGACTTGAACTCCGCCATCATGGTCCTTGCCGCATCCATCAACGTCCGGTTCTTCCTCTCCGCTACACCATTTTGTTGAGGGGTGTAAGGTGCGGAATATTGATGCTTGATCCCCTCATCACTAAGAAACTCATCCAAGGTGTAGTTCTTGAACTCGATGCCATTGTCACTTCTTATTGTCAAGATCTTTGCATTGTGTTGGCGTTGTGCTTCATTTGCAAAGTCAATGACGGTTTGTTGGGTCTCGCTCTTCCTCTTGAAGAAATATACCCAAGTGAATCTTGAATAGTCATCCGCAATCACCAAGCAATACTTCCTACCCCAAGACTATCAAAGGATGGAAGCCCAGAGAGATCCAAATGAAGGAGCTCCAAAGGCCTCTTCGAGTAAATTATAGTCGTGGGAGGATGAGCCTTTTCATGTAGCATTCCTTCGATACAAGCACTGCAAGCACGATCTTTAGCAAAACTAACATTCGTTAGTCCAGGGACATGGTCCCCCTTGAGAAGACTTTGCAAAGATCTCATATTGACATGGGCTAAACGGCGATGCCAAAGCCATCCCACGTCAACTTTAGCCATTAGGCATGTCGCGGTCTTAGTGGGTCGCTTCGAAAAGTTAATCACATAGAGACCGTTCTCGACATGCCCAACAAAGGCTACTTTAAGAGTCTTGCTCCACAAGAGGGCCACGGTATCAACATCAAAGAAAGTGGCAAAGCCCATGAGTGCAAGTTGACGAACGAAAAGTAAATTGTATGCAAGGGACTCAACAAGCATGACCTTCTCGATCGTGAGATCATGAGAAATGACAACCTTGCCAAGTCCCAATACCTTAGAGGACGAGGCATCACCCCACTCAACATTGGTGGGCATAGATGGAATCTTGTGAACATCCACCACCAAGTCCTTGCTTCCAGTCATATGATTAGTTGCTCCACTATCGAGCAACCATGATCCCCCACCGGAAGCAAATACCTACAAGAAATCAATGCTTGGTTTTAGGTACCCATTTTGTAATGGGTCCTTTGATGTTAGTAACAAGGGTCTTAGGAACCCAAATAGACCATTCAATGTACTCATAAGAAGAACCAACAAATTTGGCATAAACATGTCCATCACTAGCACGACATAACACATAAGAAGGGTTAAAGTCGCCGGCTTTGTTGGGAAGGGAAGTGTTGCCCTTCTTGGCATCACCACCCTTCATGGTGTTCTTCTTCCTCTCCTTAGTAGCACCCTCTCCCTCCTTCACAAAGGTTTTCTTGAGAGGAGGAGGTCGTTTGGCCTTGTCATTCTTCTTCTTATTCTTGGACTTGGGCGCGTACCCAATACCTTCCTTGTCCAAAACTTCCTTTTGATTGTTCAAAAGGTTGTTGAGGTTCTTCTCGCCTTGTATGAAAGACACAAGGCCTTTCTCAAGTTGCTCCTTCAACTTAGCATTCTCCTCAACAAGATGCACATGCTCACAACACGCGTTAGTGGCATTTGCATTATCAATCAAGACCATATGAGGAAATGTGGCTTTCTCCTTGGTTAGCTTTACTTGGAGTTGATCATGAGACTCTTTGAGGCTAGAATGAGCACCCTTCAGGAACTTGTGAGCCTTGTCAAGTAAGTCAAACTCTTCTTTGAGTCTAGCAAGATCAACCCCAAGCTTGGCGTTCTCGGAGGTTAGCACAAGAGAGACAACAAGAGCATGATCAAGATCTTTCTTTAACTTAGCATGATCATCGTTGTGTGACTCCTCAAGAGCCAAACGAAGACCATGCTCTTCCTCAAGAGCATTGGAAAGATCCAAGATCTCATTGGCATAGTCACGACTATGCCCCTCCATCTTAGAGATGGTATCTTCGTGAGCCTCGATCATGTCATTGGCTTCACCAAGTTGTTCCAATAGAGCAACGAAGTGCTTCTTGGATTTACCCTTGAGTTTACTCATAAAAGACTCAAACTCATTCTCCTCCACACTAGAACCCTCATGTTCATCAATGCAATCCATCAAAGAAGGATTATTAATGATGGTAGTTTTGATGTTGGGGGTTACCTTGTTGGTGGCTTTAGCCATGAGGCACTTGGCGGTGATGCTCTCATTGGGTGAGTCGAAGAGAGACGCCCATGGAGTAGTCGCAATGGCAACGGAGGCCATGGCAACCGACTCACCATCTTCATCATCATCCTCATCCTCATTATACTCTTCTTGGACCACCAACGCCTTGGGAGGAGTCTCCTTGGTGAAGTTGCTCTTGTTGGGGAAAGACTTGGACTTGTCCTTTCGGATGAGCTTGCCACCATTGTCTTCCCTCTTCTCATAGGGACATTTCACAACAAAGTGGCTCACATTCCCACAATTATAGCAAGTCCTCACTCGTTGCTTGACCTTCGCGCCACTTGAGTTGTTCTTGTTGAAGTTGGGCCTTGTGTTCTTCTTGCTCCAAAATTGCCTTGAAGCAAGAGCCATGTGTTCATGATAGGCATACTTTGTATCTTCGGGGTTGCTTTCCTCTTCTTCCTCTTCTTCGTCTTCTTCCCCACTAACCTTGGCCTTCAATGCAAGGTTGGGCTTCTTGGCTCTTTGAGAACGTAGCACCACATTATCGGCGGTCTTGTCCAAGATGCTCATAGCCACGAACTCATCCAACACTTCACTTGAGGACAATGTGTGGAAGTCCGGCCTTTGATGAATGACGGAGAACATGGCCTTGTGGTAAGGCATCATTGCCTTGCGGAATTTGCGCTTGATCCAATTGTCATCCGTGTGCTTGCTCCCATGATCTCAGAGTGAGACCACGAGTTTGGTTACTCTCCGACAAAGCTCACGAGGTTCTTCATCTTCTTTCATTGCAAACTCATCGACTTCATCTTGCACCACTTCATAGTTGGAGCGTTGAATGCTTGCGCTTCCTCGGTAGTGGGAAACAACATAATGCCATGCATCTTTGGCCATGGCGAAGGGTCGAAGATGAGGGAGATCTTCGGGTGGAATTACATCTTGGATGATGAAGAGAGCATTCTCATTGAATTGATTATCCACGGCTTCTCTAGGGGTGAAGTTGCTTCGATCATGCGGATAGAAACCTTCTTCAATGATTCTCCAAAGATTAGTATTCACATCATTTAAATGACGCTTAAACCGATAGACCCAAAAATCAAAGTCCTCATTTTCACAATCTTAGAGGGAGGACCGTCATGATTCAAATGAGTGGAAGGAATCGGTCCACCAAAAACAAGTGGAGGTTCCACATGGGCAAAGATGCCGGTGCCAATTTTACCACTAGAAGAAGGAGTCTTTTCACTATTAGCTTCCCCCTTGTCGGAGTTAGCATCCGTCACCTTGTCGGTGGCATCACCCACTTTCACGGGCGCGGTGGATAGTTTAAGCCCTTCAATGAATTTATTAAACATGCTTTCAACCTCGGTCGTCATGGAGGTTTTCAATGTTTCTGAAGCCACATTGAATTCCTCACGAGAGACCGCGGTTTCCCCATCGCCCGTAGACGAGACCGGATTCGCACCGGAGTGCTCCTCCACACCGTCTATGGTGTCAACCATACTCTTCGGACGACAGAGTCCTTAATAAAGAGACGAAGCTCTAATACCAATTGAAAGGATCGATATAGTTGACTAGAGAGGGGTGAATAGGCAACTAACAATTTCTAGCTTTTATTTACCAAATTAAACTTTGCATCAAAGTAGGTTGTCTAGATATGCAACTAGGTGAGCAACCTATACGATGCAACAACAACAAGCACACAAGTAAGCAAGGGATATAACACAAATAAGCTTGCACAAGTAAAGGCACGAGATAACCAAGAGTGGAGTCGGTGAAGACGAGGATGTGTTACCGAAGTTCCTTCCTTTTGAGGGGAAGTACGTCTCCGTTGGAGCGGTGTGGAGGCACAATGCTCCCCAAGAAGCCACTAGGGCCATCGTATTCTCCTCACGCCCTCACACAATGCGAGATGCCGTGATTCCACTATTGGTGCCCTTGAAGGCGGCAACCGGACCTTTACAAACAAGGTTGAGGCTCTCTCCATAACTTAATTGGAGGCTCCCAACGAAACCCCGGAGCTTCACCACAATGGAATGTGGCTCCGAAGTGACCTCTTCCATCTAGGGCGCCCAAGCACCCAAGAGTAACAAAATCCACACAAGAAAGTATGGGGGAATCAAATATCCTTTGGTGGAAGTGTAGATCTAGGTCTCCTCCTTCAATCCCTAGCAACTCAACGAGTTTGAGTGGCTAGACAGAGAGATCGGGCAAGAGAGCTTTAATGGCAGTAATGGAGGAGAGAGAGAGGCAAGAGGTAGGTGGAAGGTAGGAGAAGCACCTCCTTAAATAGGCCCCCAAGATCCAACCATTATGTGCAGATCCGCATAGGAGCGGAGCTTCCGGTGGCGCACCCGATAGTACCGGTTTATCGGAACAAACCGGAACTACCGCACAACCACCGCTCAACTACCGGACCACATACAGAAAGTGAACCCCTCAGGCCGGTAGTTAGAGCAGAGGTTGGACCGAAACTACCGCTGGGCCAGCAGTTCCTGGGCGGTACTACCGCCCTGAACACCGGTAGTACCGGTTTATCAAGAAAATCCGGAACTACCGTTCCACCACCGGTCTACCACCGCACCCGGTACGGAAGGGAGTCACCCCTGAGCGGTACTAGGGGCGGTGGTAGGAACAGGACTACCGGCCGGCGGTACAACCGCCAAGAGTAGGACTGCACAGAACAAAGGATGGGGAACCTCTCTCTCCCGAATGGAAGGTATATGGTGGGTGCAGAGAATGTGTACGTGAAGGATTCAGCCAATACCTCCCGATGTAGATTCCCTCTTAATAGTATGGTTATCCTATGACCAAAGGAAATAAAAACGTCGGAAACACCGTCTTCGATCTTTTCCACATAGAGGGAAGGCCTAACAGTCTTGCGCCACACAAAGTGTACCTGAGAAAACTATGGTGCACGATTAGTCCACGTGGGTTGTCATCATCACCAAAACCCTAAGGCAAACGATGTCCTTACAACTGCGTTGAGATTTTCCATGAAGAGGAGAGGAGATGTAGTATATAGAGATAAATATTTTCCCTCGGTGAGAATCGAGGTTATCGAACCAATAGGAGAACCAAGCAAACTCTTGTCGTCGGCACCTGCACACACAAAAGCAAATACTTGCAGCCAACACAGGTAAGAGGGTTGTCAATCCCCTTGAACTCTTTACTTGCAAGGATCAAATCTTATACATGTAGATAGATAAATTACAAAACAAAATATAAGTAAATAAATTGCAGCAAAGTTTTTTATTTTTATAATATTGTAAAAGTAGACCCAGGGGCCATAGTTTTCACTAGAGGCTTCTTTCTCGAACACATAGCATATGGTGGTTAACACAAATTATTGTTGGGCAATTGATAGAAAAGTGCATAGTTATGACGTTATTCATGGCAATGATCACCCATATAGGCATCACGTCCGTGACAAGTAGACTGACTCGTGCCTGCATCTACTACTATTACTCCACCAATCGACCGCTATCCAGCATGCATCTTTGATATTAAGTCCATGTCGAATGGAGTAACGCTTTAAGCAAGATGACATGATGTAGACAAAGTAAACTCAAGGAATATGAATAAACCCCATCATTTTATCCTTAGTAGCAACAATACAATACGTGCCTCGCTACTCTTTCTGTCACGAGGTGAGGACACCGTGAGATTGAACCCGCTACAAAGAACCTCTCCCACTCAAGATATTCAATCTAGTTGGCCAAACCAAAAGGATGGATCCGAGAGAAATACAAAGCTACATGCATAATAATATTCAGAAAAGACTCAATTACTTTCAATGAATAATCTGATCATAAACCCACAATTCATTGGATCCCAACAAACACACCATAAAAGAAGATTACATCAGGTAGAACTCCAAGAAGACCGAGGAGAACATTGTATTAAAGATCAAAGAGAGAGAAGTCATTTAGCTACTAGCTATGGACCCATAGGTCTGTGGTAAACTACTCACACATCTTTGAAAGGCAACAAAGATGATGTAGAAGCCCTCCGTAATCGATTCCCCCTCCGACGGAGTATCAGAAAAGGCTTCCAGATGGGATCACGGAAGAATAGAAGCTTGCTGCAGTGGAATAAATGTTTCAGGTGGCTCTCTATTGGTTTGGGAATATATGTGAATTTATATAGGTAGAATTAGGCCAGACGGAGTTGCATTGGGACCACGAGCTCAAGGGGCACGCCCTACCCCCAGGGCGCACCTTGTGAGCTCGTGGCTCTCTCGTAGCTCTTCTGGCCTCCTTCCGAACCTTCTAGGGTCTCTTCCGGTCCAGGAAAAATCACTATAAAGTTTCATCGTGTTTCGACTTTGTTTGGTATTGATTTTTTTGAAAAGCCAAAAACAAGCAAAAAACAAGAATTGGCACTGGGTTAATAGGTTAGTCCAAAAAATGATATAAAATAGCATAAAAATGCATGTAAAGTATCCATGATTGATAATATAATAGCATGAAATAATCACAAATTATAGATATAATGGAGATGTATCACTGACCAGCCGCCACAATGATTTCGCCGGTTTGGGCTTGCAAAAGCTTAAGCTTGGGGGAGGTCACTATCACGTCTACATCAAGATGTGGCGGTATTATTTGAATAAGTTGTAGTAAGGTTGTACTTCAACTCGTTGAGCTTCAAAACACTCGTGTTGGTCTGTTCCAACACTTTGCTTTTTATTTGCTTTTTCTTTTTCTTTTTGGCATTGCGTTTTTTTCGTTTGCAAGTTAGTTTTCAAAAACTCGAAAACCCCCAAAATAGAATAAGCTTTGCTTTATTCTTTTTTTTTGCCCCTTTGAGTTCGTTTGCATTCTTGTTTATATTTCAGACGAGTTGATCTACGCCGGACAACGAGGAATGCAAGCATAAGGAATAGAAGCATGTAAATTCATGACATGAAGGTATGTCCCGTCTTTTGCACTTGAAATACTTAGAGTATATGTGATGTGTGTAGGAGGGAGTAAGTCTTGGTGATTAAAATAAAGGTTTTACTCTAGTAGCTGAAATAATTTCGTAACCCTTTGTTCTATTTAGTCTAGAGAACCGAGACTTGTCGTGGGATTGTTTTTAAATGAAATGATCCTAACTAAGAATAACCATGCACAACAAAAATTCTTCAAAGAATTGGGTGTTGAGAAAAATTGTAGAGAAGATGATGTTAGAAATACTCAACCCCATGGTGTTAATTTAAATAGATTGATAACACTTGTGGATTAAGTTGTCTAGAGGAACTTAGTTGAAGGGTGAACAAAATTATGCCAAAAATCTGTGTTGTATCTCTTACATAGTGCTCCAGCTTCCTGCTGGTGCTATGGTCCTACTACTATATGCACGTGTACGTGTGTAAATGTGGCTTCATCACCTTTTTTGATGTTATGTTGAGGACTCAGCTGGCCAATGAACGAACCACCAGAGTTTCGGCTTGGATTTCGGCTCTAAGTTTGTCACCGTACATAGTGGCAACACTACAATCGATATTTATTCAGCTTTCTCTTGAATGGGCCTGTATGTGGTAAATACGTGGAACTGATCAAAAGAGTTCGAAAGAGACATATATCAAAGATTCATAGTTCCCCCAAATTAAGCCACAACAAAACTCTACGCATGACCACTTATTTGGCATAATCCCTTCATGTGAAAACCAAAGTTTCAGCAAACAATGATTGAAACAAAGTGCTTAAGAGCCTTGAGGACGAGGCATTAGTGGGTACGTTTATGAGCACTCTAGAATCATATTTCCTTATATGCCTTTCACTCCCTAATCTATATTTTTTATGGCTCAATCCAAAGAAAACTCTTCTGTGCATTCCCGGCAAGCAAGTGTTGTCTAAAGGAAATAGAATTGAGTGTTGCAAAGTTGTTTTATTTAGTAGATCAAAAACTTTGAGTTGATTATCTTGGCTTCACTAACACTTGCATGATAACCATGCCACCACTACAACTATGCTAGGTTTCCAGGTCAAGAAGCGGAGGGCTATCTAAGCGTACCAATCGTAAGTGAACCAAAACCTTCTCGTTATTTCGGTTTAAACAACCGAGTTCCTTATGATTTGGATTTCTCTCTATGTTGCTCGCGGACGGTCAAGTTTAAGCTTGGGGGAGTTGATGAGTGATTTTTTATACTCATTTAGCCTTTGTTTAAACCGAGATATTTCACTTAAATAGAGATATTCGTTCTCATATTGCCACAAATGATTAATGAATGCACATGATTCCACATATCTCTTTGATGTGTTTCTATAAGAAATAGGCTAAATATGGACGAAATCAAGTGAGAACATGGAAAGAAGTGAAGGAGATAGAAGAAAGTAGGAGAAGGCGCACCAGAAACCACAGAGCAAAAGATGGCGTTCCATACAACGGCGACCACTCGCATGATCGGTCATACGACGTGGAAACCTAGCTAGGCCTCTTGTCCATCTGAACAACTTTTATAAAGGGGCCGAGGAGGAAACGCTAACAAAATATCCGCGAGTGAAGTCAGAACAGAGTCATCTTCATCCCTCTCCATCAACCTTAGCCACTGTCATTTCCATCTCCATAGCCACCATCACCACCATAGTTCATCTTTCACTAGATCATACTTGTAATCGTGCATCGCACACGGCACCCATTGTAAGACATATTATCAATCAATCAATATCCATGGTGTGTTCTTCGTGCGATCTGATTTTCATGTGTGAGTAGTTCGGTAAGGTATGGGTTGAGCCAAGAACCTTACAACCCTCTGCATTTGTTATTGGGATAAATGAAAGTGCTTAATTTTTTTTTCGGGGAGAAAGTGCTTTAAATTGACGTCCCATCCGTATGAAATAAAATTGTTCCGTAGCTATCTCTTATCGTGCGATCTGCTTTAGCAGTAACACTCGGTTTATGAAAAATCCGGAAGAGCAAGACAAATTCCGAACGACGCACATGTTGTGTCTCTCCGAAACAACAACACATGGCGTGTCCGACTGCTGAGAGCAGCGCGTCTCACAAACCATATCGCCCTGACGCCACGAAAATCAATCGAAACAAAGCACAAATATCACAAGCCAAATATAAGCCCCAGCATTTCCCCCCTCCCTCTATTCCGACGGTGCACCAGCCAACCGCCCAGCAGCCGCCCCCCACCCCTCGTGCCCACAAGCATCCGTTAGCCACTGAAACAAGGGCCCCACAGTCCGTCTGGCCCCACAGTGCTGCATTGACGGGGCATCACAGCGGTACGCGGAGCAGCCCGCGCAAGCTGGCACCAGCAGCCGACCACCCGTCCACGCGCCACCCGGTTTCCTCCTCCCCCAATGACAGTGTGGGCGCAGGACACGCCCGGCCCCACATCTCAGCGGCACGGCGGAGCGCACTGCGACGTAGCGTCCGCGGGCGTGCCGGGCTGCGGAGTCTCCCCTGTATTTTCCCCGGCCTCGGCCTCGGGGGTATAAAGTCGTTCCTCTCTCTCCTCGGCGAGACTGCCTCGCTGTATCGCTCACCACTCGCAAACCCATCTAAATCTCACCCCCCAGCCACCCACCCCGCACCACCGCGATGGCTCCGGCGATGGGGCTCAAGCGGCCGGCGGCGGCGGCGGCGACGGCCACGCAGACCATCACGCTGCCCCCGCAGGGGGTCGCCGTGAGGGACGCGGTGCGCGGCGCCGTCAGGGACGCCGAGCTGCCCCCGAGGGCGCCGGCGATGTCGGCGCCCGCGCCCGCGGCCGCCGTGGACGGGGTCCTGTGCTTCGAGGAGGTGGAAGGCAGGCGGTGGAGCTACGTCGTCGAGGGCGCCGCGTCCTCCGCCGGGAAGACGGGGAGGGTCAGCGCCAGGGCCAGGGGCGGCTCCGCCGCGCCGGTGGGGGCCACCTTCAGGGCCGTGCCGCTCCAGTCTCCGCTGCCGCCCGCCGAGGTAATTTCCACCACCGGTGCTGTTTGATTGGCGATTGCTGTGCCCACGCGTGTGGCTGTCGCCACATGCCTAGATCCTAATTTAGCGGGTTTGCTGGATTTGGTGCGATGCGAGTTCTGTTTAGGATGTGTCAAGGCGTGATTGCTTTTTTAGGCCAAGGCGTTGTTAATTGTACCTGTACGTGGGTTGTTGTGGGGATTTTTTTCGATTTTGCGGGTCCGGATCCAGAATTGTAGGCTGTATGTGTTTGCTCGAGGAATAACGGAGTAGTAGTCTCGTCGTTCTGTTTGCTGCCTGCCGATTCAATTAGTTGAATTAGAAATGTTAGACTAGTTCACTACTGTTCATTTGTGATTCACCCTAATTGATCTGTAATGTATAATTTTAAGTGTCATCATTTAGTGATCACTTCTATCTCCATTTGGTTAACTTCTGCTTTCATGGAAATGCTAGCGTTGTTGTTTTGTGTCACCGTACATTTGATTTGAGGCCATCTAGTCTAGGGCCTTTGCTCAGGAGCAAAGTTGCAATGTACAGACAAAATGACGGCGATGTCTCTTGGAAACTAGAGTTGCTTCCTAGTTGGTGCGGAAACTCCTTGAGATTTTTTAATTACTGTTGCTAGGCACACAATGGTTTTTTAAGGTCTTGTTGATTGATTGATCATGGGAGCTTGATGAACTACAATAATGATGCTATGTAACTGTGCTATTGCAGGAAATTATGTCCTTCATAAGGTCATATGTTGTGCCTGAAGGTTTTCCAGACAGCGTGACTCCTTCATATGTTCCATACATGACATGGAGGGCACTGAAGGTATATTGATCAGATTTATGTTCAGTTTCATCAGTTACTAGATTTGAATATATCTTGTTTAATCCTGCTTTTGACCTTTCAGCATTTCTTTGGCGGCGCAATGAGTGTATTTACAACAAGAGCCTTGTTGAACTCCGTAGGAGTCTCACAAAGCAGGGCTACGTCTGGTGCTGTGGCTATTAACTGGATACTCAAGGTAAAGTGTTTCTTCCAATCAATGGTGTGGTCATCCTGGACTGTTGGTTATTGTCTAACAGTTATGATGTTTTCCGTTACTACAGGATGGTGCTGGGCGTGTCGGAAAAATGCTTTTTGCGCGTCAAGGGAAGAAATTCGATTATGACCTAAAGCAGGTGTAATATTTGAAACCAGTGGTTTGCAGCGCTCTTGAATTTATTTATTTCGGTTTCAGTAGACTCACTCGAATCAAAATCCACTACAGCTCCGCTTTTCTGGGGATCTCATGATGGAACTAGGAGCTGGGATAGAGTTAGCTACTGCTGCGTTCCCTCAACTTTTCCTACCGTTGGCTTGCATGGCAAACGTTGTCAAGGTTTGACCTCATGCCTTACTGTGACATGTTATTTCATTACTTGCAAAAGGGCTTACAAAAAATATTTTTTCTATTCAGAATGTTGCTGCTGTTACATCGACCTCAACCCGCACACCGATTTACAAGGCATATGCAAAAGGAGAAAATATTGGAGATGTCACTGCTAAAGGAGAAAGTGTTGGGAACATTGCTGATCTGGTAACCATTTATATTTTACATTTAGTGCTCCTGTTTTTTATTGTGGGCTTCTGCATTATTATGAATATTACTGATCTAAAATGCCAATTTGCATATATTGCCTCTCTAACATTCATTTATTGCCTCTTTTATAAAGTTGGGCACTGGTATGAGCATTCTAATGTCCAAGAGGAATCCATCATTGGTGGCTTCATTTGCAGTCTTGTCTTGTGGATATCTGCTTAGTTCATATCAGGAGGTTTGCTTCTGATTTTTTTTCCTGCTATTATAATCAATTATCTATGATAAACTAATCTCCTAACCAGACAAATATTATTTCTATTACCAGGTGAGATCTGTTGTGCTGAACACGCTAAATACGGCAAGATTCACTGTGGCAGTGGATTCCTTCATAAAGACTGGTACGTGAGCATTGTTTGTTAGAAACCTTTCCTCCTGGTCAGATCTTCTCATGGTTTGTCGAAGAAAGGACATATGGCAGTTTCCCTCGAATATAGTGCACGCATCACGTAAAATCATTGTTTCGTAATAGCATGTTTGGCTTATTAGGTATCAGCATGTTTTGGATACAGTGTATACATTTGAGAAATGCCAAATATATTTGAAGACTTCCATTAATACACAAACTGCTTGAATTCTACCGGGTATAAACTTTAGTGTAAAACTTCTTGAATAATTTAGTTGGAGTTAGTTTTAAAATTCATGAAAGTTAGGAGTACCCAGTCTTATATTTGTGTCTCTGATTTTCTCGATGCAGGGCATGTTCCTTCATTGAAGGAAGGGAACTTAGAGGAGACAATATTTAATCCGCCTTGGAGGCATCAACCTGTGGCCATAGGTTTGCAACTATGATTTTATCTGTTGATGAATTTTGACTATAGAACCTTTTGATGACCAGTTTTAATTTCATAGGATCAAGATTTGGAGAGGCATTTCAGGAACCTGCTTCATTTGTTGCTACAAGGCCTTTGTTCGAGGTACTGCCTTGTTCACTCCATCGAGTGAATTGTAGTTCTATCAAAGATTAGTATGCAGGTTCTGACATGCATACGATTACAGGATGAGAGGTACATCGTTACATATAACCCTGCAAAGGACAAGGTTTACGCTTTGCTCAAGGACCAAGCAAAGCAAGATGACATTCTCAAAGCTGCCTTCCATGTAAGCACTGATTCTTTAGCTACTTCCATGATATTGCACTGGTCAGGGTTGGTTGCAACTACTTACCCTCCTTTGAACGTCTTCTGTTTTACAGGCACATGTGTTGCTGCATTTTATTAATGCATCACATGCTAATCTGAAAGCACGGAAGCGCATGAACTCCGATCAGGGGTCATACCACTATGTGAACCCAAACCCATTGAACATGGACTTTCTAGCACACATTGAAGAATCTTGCAAGATTGTTACATCATCGTATGGAGTATTCAAGAGGAAAGCAAGAGAACAGGTGACTTAACTGCCTTGGATCATCAACATTATGCCTCTCACTCTGGTTATTCTACTCATGTGCAAATGGCCTGACCGAATCCACCACACTGCAGCACTGACATGCAAACTAACAACTCTCATTTTTGCTCACAGGGATGGATAATGTCTGACTCGCTACTGAACCCAGGCCGTGCTCGGCTGTGTGGAGTAGCACCACAGTGATATAAGCATTATCATTTGTCCAACAGGATAAGATATTTCTTTCATACATTGGATCTGAGCCTATGTGAGCCAGCGCGTTATTAGCACAGACCAACTTCATTCAGTTCAAGTACTCGGCATGCACCAAACTCTGGTGAGACTAGTAGGGATAGTAGGCTGCAGCTTGGTACCATCTCAATTCTATAGAGCGGTTTGCTGGCTGGCTCATGGTGACGGGTCCTGCAACTAACTGAAAAAAACTGACTAACCGGCTCTTGTATATGCGTCTGGTAATGTATAATGGAGACCGACATCCGACCTATTTGTAGCCGGTCTAGGTCTCTGTCGGCTGAGTTCTTGTATCGAGTCTGACTGCAACTTTTTTTTCCCCGGTAACTTTGCGGTGCTGTGGTTTCTCTTTGTTTCCGTGACTCCGGTTGTTGTAAATGCCAGTTTCACCTAAAGAAGAGCTCTGTTTGATTTCAACATCTCTGTTGTGTTTGGATCTCGAGTCTTCTTATATGCTGTTTAAGGGGGTGTGTTTTCATCGCTTGTGATTGGACCTCGAACAGCAGGTGTTTGTGCTTCTATTAGAACAGAATCTAAAATTTGCTAACCTGATCTGTAGAAATTATGTGTCCGAAGGACTATTTTTAACCCATTTAACGTGCACTGCACGCAGAGCACAACAGCGCACACCCTCTAATCATGCACTAGAACTATCAATGACCCAAAATACAACCATATGCACCTTTTTTTTTTACAAATCATCTTCTCCCTTATTCAATCACAACAAGAAAAGGTATTATCTCATCCGTACATAAAAAGAAGAGGGTATTATCTCATCCGTAGGCGAATCCATCCAGATACTTGGAGAGAACTTGGCCAATTCATGAATCAAACAAAACGTGATTGTCGGAGAAGCCTTCCTTTAGAGCATTGACAACTTCTTCATTGTCGGAGACAACCTCAATCTTGCTACATCCCACTGTTTGTGCTAAGTTTAGCCAAAAATCTTGAATTTGCCATTATAATCTCGGAGAATTGTACCAATCGTACCATTCAGATTGTCATGACTGAACCCAACATCTACATTAAGTTTCATGTATCCGACCGGGGCTTAAACCAAGCCATCTCTCTCCTCTTCGCTTTGGGCTTACATGCGATAAAAAAGTTCGCTGCTAGTCCCCGTACTGCCATTTGAACTTGGGCTGCAGTTTGTGTTTTCTCATCATGTGTTAGTTTCCTCCATTCGAACCCAAATACCGGGCAATAGTTTTTTTTAGGGGTAAACCAAGTTTTATCGATCAAAAACCACAGACAGTGGAATACATCTCGGACCGTAGAGTTGGCTTAGCCACACATGGCTTCCCTGACGTAAAGAATGCAAAATTTTGGCTAGACTATGGGCTTCTCCATTAGACTCTCGAGGATTGAACCAAAAAACACAATTAAACATAGTAGCTCTCTGATGAATCTCACATACGATAGCCATATTTTCTTTGATAGCCATTATGGATGTCTCCAACGACTTGCTTGGAGTCTGAAGCCACCACAAAATTATGTAATAAAAGGCCTTCCGTCAACGACAATACTTCTTTGCACGTGATTGCCTCAAGTGTTGTTGGGTCATGTATACCGTGGATAACCAGGGTAGAGCTCACCCAAAAAATTCCTTGATCATCTCGACAGACCGCCGCTGGATGGCATCGATACGCCAACATCCACATGAATTTTAGCAAAGCCCGCCGGTGATGCCTTCTGCCTCCGATCACCCCTCAGATTAGGCAGTGGTTGCTATCGTCTCCCTCAGATTAGGCGCCCAAAGTACATGGATGTCCGAGCCCCGAAGACACAAAAGGTGCTCAAGCACTTTCGGCCATATCCACCTGGTATGAAAAAGTAACTTGGTAATTGCAAAAGAAGTCGTTTAGCGAGCCAACATGTGTGTAACTGTGAGCCCCAGGGTTTGCACTAGCTGCTTCCTGTGATTTAGCTTGTTGGGTCTACTGTCAGGTGCACTAGGCTCCTGCTTTTTCCACAGACGTGTTGGCCTGTTACTCACTTCCTCTTCTGAAAACACACGCCATGACGTGTACGTTTATATTAAAATGCAAGGAGAAATGTACAATGGCGAGTATAAAAACGAAGAGTGGACTATGAAGAGAGTATACAGCTGCCTCCTGTGTGGTCTGTTGTTTTACACGTCGAGAGAAACAACAAATGTGTTGGTCAAATATAACTAGCGTTCTCCTTTTCTTTAAACAATAAAACCAGCCTTCTCCCACACGTTGAAAGAAAAAAACCCACCACATCGGGCGACTAGCAGTTCCCCAGAAGCATGAAGGCCCATTACGGTCTTCCATTATTTTGGGCCAGACCAAGAGACCACGCCTACTCGAGGCCCACCGCACGTCCCGATGGCGCTCCCGGCTGGACAGACAACGCGGGGGGCAGAAGGCGCGTTCGTTTAGTCCCACCTCGCCTAGCTGTGGAGAGTAACACCGGTTTATAAGCCGCGCGCTGCAGGCAGACTTGTCCCTTCGGGGACATCCGATAAAATTGGAACGATACAGAGAAGATTAGCATGGCCCCTGCGCAAGGATGACACGCACAAATCGAGAAATGGTCCAAATTTTTTTGGGAATTCACGCGCCGGTCCTTGCGCCCTTCTTTAGAGCCCCTCGTGTGTACTGCTCTTTTACAAAGAGGTCCTCATACTTTTCGTTCTGTTCGATAAGGTCCTCAATGCTTCCATCTCGAAATTGGGTCTTCTGTTCTTCGCTACTGCAGATAAGTCCTCTAAGAATTAACGTTTTGGACCTTAAGTTTCCTGTTTTTATTACGAAGGCACCCTTTTTCGTGGTTGCCACACGCGTGCGCTTTGTTTGATTTTGGTTTATCCTATCACCTGGCGCTAGAAAGAGATCACATGACGAACCCATCCAAGATCTGTGAGAGAAGCGTACTCGGAGCACGAAAGTTTATGAATGCCATTAGTCATCATCGCGCGATCGATCTAACCACCCGCAGCTGGACTAATCCAGCAGAGTCACTTCTCCAAACCTCTCCATCTTGTACACAGTAACTGATGGTCGACCAGCTAAGCAGGGGCTGCAGCCTGCAGGGCACACTGGTGGCAGCTCTCGATACTAGTTCAGCTAATCTACCGAGTAGACTTATCCATACTAGTTCAGTAAGTTTATCGAACTGAGGTTAAAAATACCTCACTAAAAATGAACAAAAGGCAAAAGAAATATTTGTCTGGATTATTCTCCTGAAGCTATGATTTAAGGAGACTACAAAATTCGTACCACAAGGATACAAGGAGAACATAAAGTAACTAAGAAAATCAAGGCAACCTACTCAAAAGGCCTAAACATACACCGGCCTACTATTACGTCGAAATGTACGCTTGGAGCTATGCACAGAAGCTCCTTAAGGGCTGGCATCAGTTATGCCAACAATAACCAAGGGAGCCTTAAAAAAACAATAACCAAGGGAAACAAGACCAGCAAGATGGATATATATATGCCCAGGAACGAGACGAGGCTAACAAGGCCAGAAACAATGGTGTCAGCTTTCGGGTCCTTTCAGTTGAAGAACGCCTTTGACATGTTCGCTGAAGAGATCGAAGCTGGTACACTACTACACCAACCAACCAACGGTTTAAACACACACACAAGTCAAGAGTCGGACCAACATGAACGAACGGTGAATCAACAGTGTTCGACTGAAACGAAAAGCGAGTCTATGAGCTAGAGAGCTAGGCCATATCTGCAGGCTGCAGCAGGCGTCGACGATGACGATTTGGTGCCGGCGCTGGTTCCATTCCGAGTCCTGCCACCCTGCTGGTGCTGTTTGTCGCCGTTACGCTCTCGCCCTCTTGTTGCTGCAGTCTGGGCACTTGTAGTGCTTGATGTGCTCGGCTCGAGCAGGCGTGATCTTGACGCATTTCCCATGATACCACCGCTCGCAGTTGTCGCAGCAGATCCAGAACTCGTCCTTGCCGTCGTTTGTTCCACAGGTACCACACAAGGTGTTGTCGCGCTCTTCCTCCTCTTCTTCTCCATAGTCCTCGCCGCTCTCGTCTTCATCCTTTGGGGGCGCTGCTATCTTTGGGGCCTTTGACTGGGACTCAGGCTTTGAATACTATAAAACAGAGGATAAGTTATTGGTGACATCTTATACTGAAAGGCGGCATAAATAGTATCTTCACTTACAGTTTTCATGCTTGGCTTATTATTGCTCTTGTGCGTACTGTTGGGGGCCTTCTCCTTGATCTGCTTCTTTGCAGCCCCTGTCACGACTTCAAATATTGTAGGCAGGTTATTTATCATGTTGAAGAGTCGCCTCCTGTGTGAGACACAAAACACAGCACAGGTTGTTAAACACCCATGGCAGCAGAAAACTGGTTTTTACTCAACTGACCATATTTCAGTATGACCATGTTCCTCTGATTAAGAATTCAATTTAAACTCCATGAATTGCACAAAAATACCACGCACTAGCTCTTGTAACCTCCTAACATCCACCCATTTTTTTTGCTATCCCATGCAAAAACAGGTGAACAAGATATCGGGTGGAACAGCGGCTGAGCTTTGAGATGAGAGGCCAAATGAAAATTCAAACTATCGAAATGCTAATCAAACTACCATAGGTCATAGTGTCTGTAGTAAGAAAAATACCACATACTAGCTCTTGTAACCTCCTAACATCCACCCATACAAAATGATTGCTATTCCATGCAAAAACAGGTGAAGAAGTTATCAGGTGGAACAGCCGCTGAGCTTTGAGATGAGAGGCCAAATGACAATTCAAACTATCAAAATGCTAAATCAAACTACCATAAGTCATAGCGTCTGTAGTAAGAAAAATAAACTCGGTCAAGTTTAGAATGCTGCAAATTGGACAGGTGAACTGCATAGTTAAATAATGGGAAAATCTGATCAATTGTCAACCGGTCCTATCGAAAGTAGGGCTCACTATGGATTCAATCCATCGCACACGGTTTCATAAAATCTGTATGATTTGGCTTCTTTCGTTGGTAGAGAAGACATCAAATGGCAATTCATGGACTTCAGAAAAAAGCAGGGTCTCAATAATTAATTCTGTGACAAATTGGCCTACATATTAGCTGTTAGTAACTAGTTATTTCTTCTGGGTTGTGGGGCTAAGGCATGTGCTGGCCTCACATAGCTTTGCCCATGAGGTGGAACACACCAAAATCAAACAGAAGCTGCCCAAGAGTAACAGTTAGAAAATTTACCCTACCGGCATCAAAATTTCCTCCAACTTTGGCTGCTGAAATGCAGTTCAATCAGCTTTGGATAGTTGGATTTGATGACCACATTTGCCTTTTGACACAGAACTCTTGAACTTCAACAAATAATGAAGATACCCAAATTTGCATCCGGCCAATTTTATCATATGCCAAGCCATCGCAAACCACAAAGGAGAAGAACAATGAACACACTCATGAATGAGGGCCCTCGACTACTCTAGCAGTCCATATTCACCACAGTACATTACGCCTTGAAGCCGGCTAGGGAACTTATCCAGGCCTTAGATGCATTCTTTCATACCCTCTTAAATTTGCAGTTATGCTTGGCATACATCTGAAGCTTCCCCATAATATCTGCAGCCGCCCAGCCATTAAGTGCACGTATTATCCGTATTATGCATGTACTTCGGTAATTTCTGTTGTTAATCTGATAACTTTTCTAGTATCTCGAAGTGAAATTAAGAGGCTTTTTATAGATGTCGTGATTTTAAAGGTCCAGTTGCACTAAACACTCATCAGCTATGCAGGACAACCTGACCAAGGAGTCAACTTCATGAAATTCTCTTGAGATTTATGAATTGATTTTAGCATTTTTTGCTTGCATCTCAAATCTTATTTGCTAACAACATGAGTTTGTTCTGAACCTTAGGTTAAGATTCTCTGTGTCTATCTACATCTTCTTACTCTAGTTTTCAATTTTTCGAACTCTCACACTTTTCAACTATAATATTTTGATGTTCCAAAATCATGTTGACAAATGTATCCAGATACTATATCATCAAGTCATTTCCAAGTCAATCTGAGCATTTACAACTGATGCCACACATCCAGGAAATAACTGTAGCACCTCGCCTTAACTACATGATTCAATTTGGAATTATATATGATTATATCACTCATCTTGAATACTCCCTCTGTAAACAAATATAAGAGCATTTAGATCACTACTTTAGTGATCTAAACGCTCTTATATTTGTTTACGGAGGGAGTACTTAACTAGAAAAATCTAGCTTCAATATGAATACCCCAATACATAATCTGAGTACCAGCTTGCATGGTGCTTTTCTAACTTCTATTAATGTTTAAATCCCACATAGCACTCCCTGTTAGAACACTCATTTATCTACCAAGTTATTACCACTACAAATACACAAGTCCACTAGATTGTCCCTGAAACTTCAAAATTGTGATGATTTTCAGATAAATACCAAGTCACCCCTAAGTGTTATGTGCAAATTTCAATACCATCGAGGCTTCTTCGCTCACTTATAAATTGCCATCTGAATATTTAGGATCAAACAACCATAAATGTTCATGAAGATGGTGGGAAAAGTTCAAACTCTATCAAGTTGTTTTCACTATCAAAGAAAAGTCAGTCCAAGATTCATCAGGATGTTGAAGTTCAATAACTTTGTCAATTAGCTGTTAGTCTAATTATTACGTAATCTTGCACGACCTGGAACAAAGTCAACCCACCTAAAAAACAAAATAAGTTATCGTACTAAAGAAGGTTTGGAGCAAGTAGGATGAGTCAGAAGCCACCAAGTTGTTTTAAAGCATCAAGCTACAAGCCCAGGAAAAGATGTTTCAAGGTGATGATATAGAACACTTGGACTAACTGGATAAATACTTGCGCCGAGGACTAATTTCATTTGATCTAGTCTAACCAGGGTTAGTCTGCCCGCTGTATACAATTTGTGCTATAATTCAATGACTTTAACTTCATTTTGTTTTGAACTTCACGAGCAGGTAGCAATTTGCATGCCAGTAGTTCTCAAGCCATTTAGAAAGTGTTACTAATTGCTAAGCCACAAATAAAAATCATACAGATGAAATAAACTTTCGCCAAACTTGTTTCCTCTAGAGTGTAGATTGTCACAGAAACACTTTTGCCAAAATTGTTTCCTCTAAATTTCAGTCGTGAATGTGATTTAGAAAGTGCAATACAATAATCTCCTGGAACTGAATGCAAATGCATCTTCTAGTGTTTTGTTCATGCTGACGCGTATATTAAGTAAGGGTTGCGAGGATACAATAACTGCATCGCATGACTACTTACTCCCTTTATAATGTAAAGAAGGACAAAAGAAGATATAATAAACTACTTTCTCCGTTTATAATGTATGATATTCTACAAATGGCAATGTCCAGGGTGCGTGTATGTTGACATTTTTAATACTTGTTCTTCAGGTTATTTCAAAACAGAACTACTGGTACCATTTTTATATGGCTACTCTAGATAGTTTGATGTATAATGGTGGTCAAAGTTGGAGAAAGTTGACTCCTTGCAGACCATAGTGGCATACATTTGTAGAAAACAGGGGTATTAATTGTCAAAGATCACAAAATTTGAATGTAGTACTGAATGGTAGGCGTAAGAAGACAAAATAACCTCAAAATGATGGGGTACAATTGTAGTCCTACACAAGAAAACTTAAGGATGACTCATAAGTCAGACTACAAGCTATCTTGTAAAGTGTTCTAGTGTTTCCCAGTGTGGTGTAACGTTAATAATTCTGAAGGACGCATTCTATTTGGGACCATTATGAGCATCTGGGCATGCAATCAATTCCTTTTTTCAGAATGACAAAACGAGCACATGGAGGAAACGACCAAGCTCTTCAATCAAAGTTTTGTGGAGAGAGATATTCAAGAGAGGGCGTCTAAACAAAGTAAGAAAAAAAATTAATAAAGAAGAATCATAATAGCTTAAGATGACAAATCAAAAGCTAGCAATGAGGAATTTGTTTAGAGACTGTTACATACCCCTTGATCAGGGATACATTGAAGTAACCAAACTGTAGATGAATCCATTAAAAAAATTGGCAAATGGAAAATGGAGGACATGAGCTAAGGATGCATATATGCTTGTTTAAGGAAGCGGAAAGTTTGATGGAATCATTACCTTGCCTCTTTGTCAAATCCAAACCGTGCCGCGAAGTAGAATGAAACAGCCAACAGCCAGGAATCACTGTGAACAGCAACTAGTGCCAACCAATCCTTCTCGTTCATGCCATCCCTAGCAAAGTTGATTCCAAGTGCTGGCTCAGGAATCTCTGGGGGGACTTCCTCAGCTGGCAACGTCACTTCCCATGTTTCATTAGGGTACCCATAAAGGCACAAGTTCTCCTTTTCTGTACAAGTACAGAAGAATTTTGTCTGAATACAACTTGCAAATTTGCTCAGTTTAAGCTAAGGATCAATAAGACTGTTATGCAAGCAAGAAAGAGAAGAACGGACTATTAAAGAACACAAATGAAGCAGCCTCGCACTTCTAACCCCACCCCAAGGTGTAATGGCACCTAAAAACTTCCTAATTTCACCAAAACATATGAGCTAACTATGACATACAGACTATGAACCCATGAACCTTTACTGTATTTATTATTTTATTATGGAGGAAAAGGCCCTGAAACGAGCAAACCGACAAAGAGACAGTACACCACACAGACATCACTAATTCAGAAATTCCGAGCACTTTTTTATTCAAATTCTCCACCCTGCAATGATGGCTGCCGTCAAATTTCTCAAAGAGCTAACAACAACCAAGCAAAAAAAAGTATCAAAAATTCAAAGATTCCAAGCAACATAAGAACTTAATAAACCATATTTGATACAGGCTATTAACCAATGAACCTGGACTGCATTTATGGAAAGAACAAGCCACGAAACGAGCAAACCGACAACAAGGCAATACACCACACAGGCATCACTAATTTCAGAAATTCAAAGCACTTTTTCATTCAAATTCCTCCGCCCTGCAATGATGGCTACCATCAAATTTCTCGAAGAGCTAACAACAACCAAGCAAAAATAAAGAGATTCCAAGCAACATAAGAACTTAATAAACCATATTTGATACAGGCTGTTAAGCAATGAACCTGGACTGCATTTATGGAGGAAACAAGCCACAAATGAGCAAAGCGACAACAAGGCACTACACCACACATGCATCACTAATTTCAGAAATTCCCAGCACTTTTTTGTTCAAATTCCTCTGCCCTGCATTGATGGCTACCAATACCATCAAATTTCTCGAAGAGCTAACAACAACCAAGCAAAAATAAAAAAACGATCACAAATTCAAAGATTCCAAGCAACATAAGAACTTAATAAACCATATTTGATACAGGCTATTAACTAATGCACCTGGGCTGCATTTATGGAGGAAACAAGCCACGAAACAAGCAAACCGACAACGAGGCAATACACCACACAGGCATCACTAATTTCAGAAATTCCCAGCACCATTTGTTTTTCAAATTCCTACAATGATGGCCACCATCAAATTCTCGAAGAGCCATCAACCAAGCAAAAAGCACAAAGTATCACATTCCAAGCAACATAAAAACTTAACAAACCATATTTGATACAGGCTATGAACCCATGAACCTAGACTGCATTTATGGAGGAAAAAGGCGCGAAATGAGCAACGCGACAAAGAGATAATACACCACATATACATCACTAATTCACAACTTCGCGGCACCATTTTTCTTCTCTTTTCAAATTCCTCCACCCTGCAACTCTGGCTACCGTCAAATTCTAACGACCAAGCAAAAAAAAAAAAAACCACGAAGTATCACAAATTCGAAGGTTCCAAGCACCATATAAGAAACCAATAAACCATATCTCCCTCCAGTCTACACTTCTAATCCCACGCGACGCCCCAGTTCATCATCGCATTGACGAAAGCTGCGGAGCCACCACCGTCGCAGAGCTTCGTACGCGCATAATTCAACAAGGTTAGCTCCGGAATTCCCAGCGGGGCAACCAAGCGACCAAGACCTAGCGGCGGCGGTAGCTCGGGCGCCGTCAAACCCTACACCGGGAGAGATCGAGCGGACTCACCGGGGTCGCAGAGCTGGTAGAACTTGTCCACTTCTGCAAAAAAGCCACCAACCAAGCAAACAAAAAAGGGCACGTCAGCGACACGGGAGCGGGCCGGCGGGCAAATCCGGCAGCGAGCAGGAGCGGTAGGAGAGGGGCGAGGGAGGGGCGCGGATACCTTGGGTGAGGGCCTTGATCATGCCGGCGCGGCGGCCGCGGAAGTCGCGGAAGACCTCCTCCGCCGTGCGGGAGGCGTAGGGCGCGCCAGCGCCGGCGCCGGCGCCGGCGTCCATTTAGGGTTCCGGCGAGGGGCGGCGGCGGCGGCGAGAAGGGTGTTGGGAGGGAGGCGAGAGCACGAGGAGGTGGAGGACACAGAGAGAAACAGGCTCGCAGTCCGCAGGAGTGGTGAGGTTTTTCTTTGGGAAGGAGATTTGCGTTCGTTTCCGGGAGGATTTGAGCCCCGGCGCCCGGCGGTGCCTTTTGGGCTTGCAACAACAACAAAGTGGCTCTCTGGCCACTGGCCATCATATCTTTTGCCTTTATAGAATCTATCGTCACCATATCATATCTACTCGTGTTAATTCAGGATGTTCAAAAAAAAAATACTCGTGTTAATTCAGTTTTGTTGTAATGTATTCCCATAGTTTGACTCTTGAATTGGGTGAGGCTTGGGACTGTTTGTTGGTGTTTACAACTGATTTTTAATATATTTTTGGAAGTGATTAAGGCGTGTTTTGCATTTGAGTTGCTTCCTTTTTTTGCTAGGAGTTTGAGTTGCTTCCTGCGTAATGTTTTGTTGAAAATGGTGCGGTGTGTTGTGTTTTTCTATAAAAGCTTCTGTCATTCTTAGTATTTGTTTATTGTTTATTTGTTGTTTTGGTGCCTCGACCCATCATAAGTTGGCTTTTCGAATCACATGATTATTTCTATTGTTGGACGTGGTTGTTAGTTGAAATGAATTCATTTGGCAAAACCCTAGGTCTGGTTCACCGAGCGATGGTGGCGGCTCGACACTGTTTCCTTCGCAGGCGATGCTTGGGTTCACGTGGAGACCCACAAGAGTGGAAGTTGGAGTCGGTGCCATCATCCGGTCTCAGCATCAAAGCTTAGGGCGGTGTACTGCTATTGCTATGGTCTTGGTTGCTGCCGTGAGCATGGGCCTTTGAGGCACTTGTACGCTGCCTCCTCTTCGACATCGTCTTCCTAGGGTTCACACCAAGTCATGTTACCCACTAGACAATTCTTCGTGGGCGCAAAGGGTGGATGGTGCGTTAACCTAGACTCACCTAAAGTCATGGGCGTGCTTCCGAAGTGTTTGGCATGGGTCATGACACAACTTTGGTACTCTGTGTCCCACCTCTTCGTCATTCATAGCTTGCAATTGGATACAATTGTGGTGGGTGCGTGCGATAAACCCCTGGATTAGGGTTGTATCAACCATCTGGCTCTTCTTCTATGAAATTGATACACCTCTTCGTGATGTATTCTAGACAGGAAGAATAAGATTTACTGGCGTTTGCTTAGTGGGAGACGGCGTTCGCGTCGAATATGAGGCTTGTGTTGATTTTGTCGATCTCAAGGTTTGACGACTCAGACTCATGAAGGCCTCATAGTGGTAAGGTATGTATGCATATCTTCATAGGAGTGAGTGCATGTGTGTACGTTTGCATTTAGAAAAAGATCGGAAAGGATTTTCTATCTAAATTTCATAAACTATGTACAACTAAATAAAGGTTGGATTGGACAAAATTAGATTTTAACGTGTGATTGGAAATGGTGTGATGTGTTATGTTTTTCTATAAAAACGTGCTTCATTCTTAGTATATGTTTATCATTTTTGTTGTTGTACCCACTCTGAGTTAGCTTTTCAAAGAACATGTTTATTTCTAATTTTGGACATAGTTGTTAGTTGAAATGTGCCCGTTTGGCGAACCCCTAGGTCTGGTTCACCGAACGATGGCCGTTTCCTCCTAGGGGTTGCTCGTGTTCCCGTGGAGACCACCAGAGTGGAAGTTGGAGTCGGTGCCATTGGCCGATCTCAGCAACAAGGCTTATGGCGGTGTATTGCTATTCTATGGTGTTGGTTGCTGCCATGGGCATGAGCCTTTGAGGTGCTTCTACGTTGCCACTGCCGCCTCTTCGACATCATCTTCCTAGGGTTCACACTGAGTCATGTTACCCACTAGACGATTCTTCATAGGTGCAAAAGATGGAGGGTGCGTTAACCTAGACTCACCTAACGTCATGGTCGTTGTCGGTGTCAAAACCGGCGGATCTCGGGTAGGGGGTCCCGAACTGTGCGTCAAGGTCGGATGGTAACAGGAGACAAGGGACACTTTATTTTACCCAGGTTCGGGCCCTCTCGATGGAGGTAAAACCCTACTCCTGCTAGATTAATATTGATGATATGGGTAGTACAAGAGTAGATCTACCACGAGATCAAGGAGGCTAAACCCTAGAAGCTAGCCTATGGTATGGTTGTGTATGATGATTGTTGTCCTACGGACTACAACCCCCCGGTTTATATAGACACCAGATAGGGTTAGGGTTACACGGAGTCGGTTACAATGGTAGGAGATCTTGAATATCCGCACACCTAGCTTGCCTTCCACGCCAAGAAAAGATCCTTCCGGACACGGGACGAAGTCTTCAACTTGGTATCTTCATAGTCCTGGAGTCCGGCTGAAGGTATAGTCCGGCTATCCGAACACCCCCTAATCCAGGACTCCCTCAGTAGCCCCCGAACCAGGCTTCAATGACGTCGAGTCCGGCGCGCAAATTTGTTTTCGGCATTGCAAGGCGGGTTCCCCCTCCGAATCTTGTGTACCTGTATGAATAATGTCCGATTTTTGTAACGTAGCGCTCCTCGGTCTCAGTGCCCAATAATTGTCGTCTTCCACGTGTTGAACGAATGCGAAAAGCCCAGGGGTATTTTTATATTCACACCCTTAGTCATATAAACGAGCCGCCTATTTAACGGGATGGGGATCTAGATCCAAACCACATCTTCTCCTCTCCGCGAGTTATCATCAGAGCGTCTCCAGCAAAGGTCCATTCCAACATGGTCAGCCCTCGTAGCTCCTCCCCTCGCCCCTCCAGCCCCAAATCCGGAGACTAGGAGAGTTGCACCATCCCACACAGCGAGCTAGTGTCACTGCAGGCCAAGGGATTCCTCCCCCAGGCATATATGGTCCCGGTCCGAGCCGGACTCGCCACCTACAACGGCGGAAAGCAAGCGGAGAGCACCCCCAATCCTTCTAAAAGAGAGCGGGTGTGCCTCGTCCCTTATTTATTAAGGGGACTGGGATTTCCAATTCATCCATTCCCCCGCGGGCTTCTGGAGTTTTACGGCCTCCAGCTGCACAATCTCACGCCCGACTCCGTACTACATATTGCAGGCTTCGTTGCCCTTTGCGAGCTATTTTTAGGCGTCGAGGCTCATTTTGCGCTATGGAAGAGGTTGTTCTGCTTGGTGCCCCGTTCTCAAAAGGGGTCTATATACCAAGTAGGCGGAGCCGAAATATGGCGCATCGCCGGGACCGGATACTTATCCGGAACCCCAAAGAAGGCGTCCGAGGACTGGCCTTCAGAATGGTTTTACATAGATGACGTCCCGCTGCCGGACCCTATCCGGGTCGGCCTCCCTGAGTTCAGCATGGCTCCCTTGAAGAAACGCTTAAGTTGGCGTCCGCGGAGCTCCCAGAGAGAAAGCAACAGAGACGTCCTTTACCTGATGGGCCGGATAAGACTGTTGCCTCATTCCGGACTAACCATGATTGGAGTCATGGCCGCATGTATTATGCGGGGGGTGCAACCGCTTCAATATAGAAGCCACCCCATGTGGGATTTCAACGGGGAGGATGACGCTACCCGTTATGGCCGTAAAGGACCAACTTCAGCTGCCGCTTTGGTAAAGATATTAACATCTTTGTATAAGGGAGAAAAGGAGGATCTCCTCCGCGTCAACCCGCGGGCCGGATTTTCTATGTACGAACCTCCAAGTTGGGTAAGCGAAAAATTGCACTCGCCCGTTTGCTTTAATATTCCCATGTTTAGACGTGCAGTCTGACAACTTTTAGCGCAGGAACTGCGACAGGAAGTGAAGGACATCGACAGCCGCCCTCCACAGCCCGAGGACCCAGAGAGGTCCCACAATCCGGACTCCGAAGAGGATCCGGACATAGCAGTGGAGCTTATCGACGGGGTTTTCCATCAGTTGAGCAAGGATAATACCTTGGTAGCCATTACGGCTGATTACCCTGGGTTAATCCCGGCCTCCCAGGTGACAGAAACCGGAGTGTTTATTCCCGCAAGAGAGATTCCGTCCTCACATAGTCCGGCGTTTCTGACGACAACCGTATTTTACAGGGGAGATTTCCGAGGAGGGAGGCCGAACCTGCGGCGGCTAGCCAACAAGGAGCCGCCGGGCCCCGTGGGGTAAAAAGAGATGAAGTCCGGACTGTGAGTTCGGCACAAAGGTATAACGCGCCCTCTGTCTCCCTGGCGTTATTCTGTCAAGGCATGTTAACATCCGTACTGTTTCCAGGACGAAGAGGCCTCGCCGGACTATATCCGGAGGGGCCGCCAACCGCGCCTCTACCAGCCAGGCTCCAACGTCTGGTCCGGAGGCGGGGACGAACACCAGGCTTGCGCCGGACGCTCCTCCAACAGAGGACGCAGACCGGCTATCTGCCACAAATTCAGAAGTGGAGAGCGCCATGAACCATAGGCGTCGCCGGACAGTTCTACGCGATGCTTGTTTCTCCCGAGAGGCCTTAGACGCCTTCAATTCGGGAGATGCGTACCTTCGTGCTGCTCAAGATGGTTTAGCCAGAGCCACGGAGCAGTATGTGAAAGACATACGGGTAAGAAAATTTTGGTTAAATATATATATGCTAGTAGCCCCCGAGACTTGAAACAGTTAAACTAACTGATTTAAGGATCATATAATATGTAGGTTCTTACCGAGAAGAACACCGTGTTGTCCCAGGAGCTGGAAAAGTGCAAGGCCCAACTAGAGGCCGCACTAGCCGCAACAGGGGAGCCCAAAGGGACCCCCTCAGGTACAATATACTTTGAGAGATTAGTATTGTGCGGCTTGTGTGCGAATCTGACAATTAATGTTGCAGATGGTGTCGGACTTGATCCGGAGAAGCAACAACTCTTACGCCAGTTAAAGGCTGGCGAGAGTATGTTGACAAGGGTGAGGCAAGAGAAGAATGATCTTCAGGATGCCAACACCAAGCTGGATGTTGAACTGAAAGACGTTCGTGGCCAGCTGTCGAACTCCACGAAGGAGAACCAGCGACTTCGACGCGGCATATTTAGTAAGTGTTTGAACGAACCCTTTGAAAGAAAATGAGTTCGGCGAGGAAGTCGAATAACAGAGTATTGTCTGTAGGTATGCTCACGGGTCGTCCTGCAGAGGAGATGCCCGGTTCTACGGGTGACCTTCTCCCTGAACTCCTGCAACTGCACGAACGAATTCGGCAGGCAATGCGAGGGGTTGCCCAAGCCTTATGGCCTGCCCACTCCACGCCCGAGGGCCTTGGAGAGCTTGCGGAGAAGCTGAAAGGAGCTCGGCGGCGCGTCCGGTTGTGGAAGATATCCGCCTGCCGACAAGGCGCGAGGGAAGCCTGGGCCATGGTGAAGACCCGCTTTACGAAGTCTGACCCCAATCATATGGCCGAGGTCGGACCAGTGGGGCCTGACGGGAAGGAGATCCCTGTGAGCTTGGTGTATGGCCAGGTAGAGCTGGCCGCAAAGTATTCCCAGCAGGACTGTAAATTAGACAGCCTGTTAGATGGTATAGAGGAGGAATACGATCAGTCAAGATGACTATGTAATTTATAATTGACATGTGTAATGCCTTCTAGCCGGATTGTAGATCGTTTGTCGTTGCCGACCTTTTCGCTTCGACCTCGGGACCTGACGGTCCGGAGTGTGTTCGAATACCATAACGGCTATATAAGAGTGGGGGTATGCATGGAGACCAGGCGTAGGGGTCATTAGTGCTTTATCAGACAAGTGCCCAACTAGTTATGTTATATTACATGGTTAGTAAGAAACATCTTCCAGAGAGAATAGTTCCGTTAAGGGTTCCTTTCGCTGGGGTGGCGTGCCCTAAAGTGCACGTCCGGACTGCAAATGCAGAAGATCATCTGGGGGCATGTATAAAAAAAAGGTTCATCTTTAGTTCACCGACCGAATATTCCCTTAAGAACGCTGGCTTTCGATTTCACCCAGTCTGAGGTACACATCCGGCTTATCCGGCAGTAGCAATCGCAGAGGTGCTCCCTTTACCGCCTAGCCGAACAATCGGGAACGTAGGGGTAAGCACAGGAGCCAGGCAACCCAGCTTGGCCAAAACTTAAGTCATATCGATGCATATAATGGCGAAGAAAAGGTGCATGCGGAAGTCTGACGCATGCGTTAGGTGTGAAACCCAATGTAAACAAGCTTCTGTTAAAGAAGCCCCCAGGTTTAAAGAGCGCGGATAGCGCGTCACATAATGAGCCTTTAAGGGATAGAAAAGAAGAGAGTAGGAGACAAAGCAAGTAAAAGTATAAATGTAAAAAATGGACAGAGAAAGGAGACAAACACAGAGTCCGGTGCTAGGCATAGAATCTTCGGAGACGTGCGGTGTTCCATGGGTTCGGCTCGAGTCGGTTGTCCGACGCATCTCGCAGGCGGTACGCTCCACCAGTCAGGACTTGGTCAATTATGAATGGACCTTCCCATTTGGGCTTGAGTTTATTCTTTTGCTTGTCCGGCAGGCGTAGAACTAGTTCACCAACATTGTAATTTTTGGCTCGTACTTCTCTGCTTTGATATCTTCGAGCTTGCTGCTGATAAAATGCGGAACGGGCTTTAGCCACGTCACGCTCCTCCTCTAGAGCGTCCAGGTTGTCCTGCCGATCCAGCTCGGCTTCTCTTTCTTCGTACATGCGCACTCGAGGTGAGTCATGAATTATGTCGCAGGGCAGAACTGCCTCAGCGCCGTACACCATAAAAATGGTGTGAATCCGGTGGTACGATTCGGCGTGGTTCGCAGCCCCTAGAGTACGGAGGCGAGCTCCTCTACCCAGTGCATATTAGATTCCTTGAGGGACCGCACTAGTCTGGGTTTGATGCCGCTCATGATGAGACCATTTGCACGTTTGACCTGACCGTTAGTTTGTGGGTGATAGACAGAAGCATAATCGAGCTTAATACCCATATTTTTGCACCACAGCTTTACTTCGTCAGAGGTGAAGTTTGTGCCGTTGTCGGTGATAATGCTGTGGGGGACATCATAACGGTGTACGACCCCGGATATGAAGTCTATCACAGGTCCGGATTCGGCCGTCTTGACAGGCTTGGCTTCTATCCATTTGGTGAATTTATCCACCATGACCAATAAGTATTTTTTCTTGTGGGTTCCGCCTTTAAGGGGTCCCACCATGTCGAGCCCCTAGACCGCAAAAGGCCAAGTGATGGGGATAGATCGGAGGGCGTTGGGTGGCATATGGCTTTGGTTGGCAAAGAGCTGGCAACCGACGCATCGTTTGACTAGGTCCCGAGCGTCTGCTCGGGCCGTCGGCCAATAGAAGCCCGTACGGAAAGCCTTGCTTACAAGGGACCGAGCTGCGACATGGTGGCCACCTAGTCCGGCATGGATTTCAGCCAACAGACTACGCCCTTCCTCTTCGGAGATACACCTTTGAAGGACTCCTGTAGTGCTTTTCTTATATAGCTCCCCCTCGTGGACTTTATAGGCTTTAGATCGCCGCACTATGCAGCGTGCCTCGTTTTGGTCCTCGGGGAGTTCCTGCCTAGTAAGGTAGGCTAGGAATGGTTCCGTCCATGGGGCGATGACCGCCATTATTACGTGGGCTGAGGGTGTAATTTCGGTGGCGGGGCCATCGATTATGTCTGATTGTTCGGCGTCGGGTTGTGCGGTTATGTCCGGACTATTATCCGAGGGCTCCCCCTCCCACGTTACGGATGGTTTGAATAATCTTTCTAAGAAGATGTTGGGGGGATTGCGTCTCGTTTTGCTCCGATGCATGCCAGGACGTCCGCTGCCTGATTATTTTCTCGGGCTATGTGGTGGAACTCCAGTCCCTCGAATCGAGCTGACATTTTTAGTACGGCATTGCGATAAGCTGCCATTTTTGGGTCTTTGGCGTCGAAGTCGCCATTTATTTGGGATATCGCGAGGTTTGAGTCCCCGCGTACTTCCAGGCGTTGAATGCCCATGGATACTGCCATCCGGAGACCATGTAGAAGGGCCTCGTATTCGGCTGTGTTGTTGGAGTCCGTGTACATAATTTGGAGTACATATTGGACTGTATCTCCTGTAGGGGACGTCAAAACGACGCCAGCCCCCAGTCCGACCAGCATTTTGGAGCCGTCGAAATGCATGATCCAGTTTGAGTACGTGCCGTACTCTTTAGGGAGTTCGGCCTCTGTCCATTCGGCGACGAAGTCGGCTAGGACTTGCGATTTAATTGCTCGCCGTGGTTTGTAGGTTATATCGAACGGGAGGAGCTCTATGGCCCATTTTGCTATCCGGCCCGTTGCATCGCGGTTGTTGATAATATCGTTGAGTGGTACTTCCGAGGCTACTGTAATAGAACACTCTTGAAAGTAGTGTCGTAGCTTCCGGGATGCCATGAACACCGCGTATGCGATTTTTTGATAATGTGGGTACCGTGATTTGCATGGTGTGAGGACAGTGGACACGTAGTAAACCGGCCTTTGAAGGGGTAGTTTGTGTCCGTCCGTTATCCGTTCGACGACGAGTACTGCGCTAACAACTTGTTGGGTTGCGGCAATGTACAGCAGCATGGGTTCGCCGGTATTCGGCGCGGCCAGGACGGGGTTTGTTGCCAAGATGGCCTTTATTTCCTCGAGTCCGGCCGTGGCAGCGTTCGTCCACTCAAAGTGTTCGGTGCGCCTAAGGAGGCGGTAAAGGGGCAATGCCTTTTCTCCCAAACGGGAGATGAAGCGGCTTAAAGCCGCCACGCATCCGGTGAGTTTCTGTATTTGTTTGAGGTCTTTTGGGACATCCAATTGTGACAAAGCTCGGATTTTAGCTGGATTTGCTTCAATTCCTCTGCCGAATACAATGAAGCCCAGGAGCTTTCCGGCTGGAACGCCGAAAACGCATTTTTCCGGATTGAGCTTAATGTCATATTTTCGGAGGTTGTCGAATGTAAGCCTCAAGTCGTCTACTAGAGATTCGACATGTCTTGATTTAACGACCACATCATCTACATACGCCTCCACTGTTTTGCCGATCTGGTTTGCCAGACATGTTTGAATCATGCGCTGATATGTGGCGTCGGCGTTTTTTAGCCCAAAGGGCATTGTGTTGAAGCAGAATGGGCCGTATGGTGTGATGAAAGCTGTTGTGGCTTGGTCTGATTCTGCCGTCTTTATTTGATGGTAACCAGAGTATGCGTCGAGGAAGCACAGGGAATCGTGTCCTGCAGTGGCATCGATGATTTGATCTATTCGGGGGAGGGGAAAAGGATCCTTTGGGCATGCCTTATTAAGGTCTTTGAAGTCGACACACAGGCGCCAGGATTTGTCCTTCTTTGGTACCATTACCAGGTTCACTAGCCAGTCTGGGTATTTTATATCTCTAATGAATCCTGCCTCCCATAATTTGGCTAGCTCCTCTCCCATGGCCTGTCTCTTTGGTTCGGAGAAACGCCGAAGGGCTTGTTTGACAGGTTTGAATCCTTTCTGGATATTTAAGCTGTGCTCGGCCAGCCTGCGTGGGATTCCTGGCATATCTGAGGGGTGCCAAGCGAAAATGTCCCAGTTCTCTCGTAGGAACTTGCGCAGTGCGGCGTCTACATCAGGGTTCAGTTGTGCCCTGATGGAGGCTGTTTTATTGGGGTCCGTTGGGTGGACCTGGAATTTGACTATTTCGTCCGCTGGTTTGAAGGATGTGGATTTGGATCTCTTATCGAGTATCACATCATCCCTGTTAACCGTGGATCGCAGCACCGTCAGCTCTTCGGCCGCTAAGGCTTCAGATAGTGCCTCGAGGGCCAATGCGGCTGTCTTGTTTTCGGCGCGGAGTGCTATGTCCGGATCACTAGCGAGAGTGATAATTCCGTTTGGCCCAGGCATCTTAAGCTTCATGTACCCGTAATGGGGTATGGCTTGGAAAACTGTGAATGCCTCTCGTCCTAATATAGCGTGATATCCGCTTTTGAACGGGGCCACCTGGAACGTGATTTGTTCGGACCTGTAATTATCCGGCATGCCGAATACCACATCTAGTGTGATCTTTCCGGTGCAGCGCGCTTCCTGACTGGGGATTATTCCTCTAAAGGTTGTGCTGCTTCGCTCCATGCGGTTCCAGTCTATTTCCATCTTTTGGAGGGTTTCCTCGTAAATGAGGTTCAATCCGCTGCCTCCGTCCATAAGTACCTTTGCGAGGCGACAGCCGTCCACTGTGGGACTGAGAACCAATGCGGCTGGTGCTCTGGCTGTTCGAAATTTAGGTTCGTCGCCCGCGTTGAAGGTGATAGCAGTATTGCTCCATGGATTTATTGTCGCTACTTGGTAGACTTCGGCGAGGCTGCGAAGTGTTCTTTTTCACATGTTATTTGATGCGAAAGTCTTAGAGATTGTGAGAACGGTACTGAAATTCTCGGGCTGGTTTCCTTCGACCTCTGGATTTAGGAGGTCCTCGCCAATTTTGGCCACCTGCCGGAGTATCCAACATGCCCTGAGGCTGTGAGTTGGGGTGGCATCCTCTGCACTATGAATCTTGCAGGGTCCATCGAGCCACCTTTCTAGCACGGTTCCATGCCCCCTAGAGGGTTTTGATTTTTTGTTTAATCCGGGCGCCTTGCTGTAGTGTGCCCTTTTGATTCGGACGGGATTGCTATTCAAGGCCGGATTATCCCAAAATTTAATTTCGGTTTTCCAAGCACTTTCCATCGCACAATATTTTTGTACTATGGACGCCAAGTCAGCAAAGCGCGTAATATTACGACGACTTATGGCGTTGAGTATCCCCTTGTCCGTGTAGTTACCGCAGAAGATTGAAATCGCGTCTCCCTCGTGGCAGTCCTTTATCCTGTTCATAAGCAGGAGGAATCTGGCCCAGTAATGATGTACTGTTTCTTCGGGCATCTGCTTGATTTGGGAGAGATCGCTTAAGATCGGGCGAGCGGAATTCATTAAATCTGATACTTCGCCCGGTTTGCTGTTTGGAAGCCGAACAACCTCCGGATTCTGAGATCCGGAGTCTTGTATGTTATCCGGTTTGCCTGGTTCTAAGCCCAGGTCTTGGATTGTATCCTCCCCTCCGTGGATATCCGGCATGGAGGGTTCCGGAATTCGGACGTAGCTGGTCCTTAAGATAGATGAAGGGTTGCCGCATTGTGTCTCCACCACAGCAACATGGTGGGTGGCTTGGGGAGAGTTGATTTCCCTTAGATCGGGCTTGAGCCCAACCTGGTCGTAATTTTTAGCGACCCCCAAGGCGGTGATGCGATCCAGGAGCTCGTTTACAGAAGAGAGCTCCACCAGATCTAGCTGCTCGGTAAATTCCGAGCTGACGTGGAGATTGCTTTCGATGACCCGAGAGGTCACCGTCGATGCAACGGCCGAACAGGCGGTCATAAGAAAACCACCCAGCCAGAGGGTCTGGCCGACAGCCAAAGCTCCCTTAGTGACGGCACCGTCTTTAAAGACGGGAAAAGGCATCCTTCCTGATCGCGACGGCACAGAGGAACTCTCAATGAAAGCACCAATGTCGGTGTCAAAACCGGCGGATCTCGGGTAGGGGGTCCCGAACTGTGCGTCAAGGTCGGATGGTAACAGGAGACAAGGGACACTTTATTTTACCCAGGTTCGGGCCCTCTCGATGGAGGTAAAACCCTACTCCTGCTAGATTAATATTAATGATATGGGTAGTACAAGAGTAGATCTACCACGAGATCAAGGAGGCTAAACCCTAGAAGCTAGCCTATGGTATGGTTGTGTATGATGATTGTTGTCCTACGGACTACAACCCCCCGGTTTATATAGACACCGGATAGGGTTAGGGTTACACGGAGTCGGTTACAATGGTAGGAGATCTTGAATATCCGCACACCTAGCTTGCCTTCCACGCCAAGAAAAGATCCTTCCGGACACGGGACGAAGTCTTCAACTTGGTATCTTCATAGTCCTGGAGTCCGGCTGAAGGTATAGTCCGGCTATCCGAACACCCCCTAATCCAGGACTCCCTCAGTCGTGTTTCAAAAGTGTTTCGCATCAGTCAGGACACAACTTTGATACTCTGTGTCCCACCTCTTCGTCATTCATGGCTTGTTGTTGGATACAGTTGTGGTGGGTGCGATCGCTAACCCTCTGGATTAGGGTTGTATCAGCCGTCTGGCTCTTCTTCTATGAAACCGATACACCTCTTTGTGATGTATTCTAGACAGGAAGAATAATATTTTCTGGCGTTTGCTTAGTGGGAGACAACGTTCGAGTCGAATATGAGGCTTGTGTTGACTTTCTCAATCTCAATGTTTGACGACTTAGACTTCCGAAGGTCTCATAGTGGTAAGGTATGTATGTGTATCTTCATAGGAGTGAGTGCACGTGTGTGCATCTCTGCATTTAGAAAAAGATCGGGACGGATTTTCTATCTAAATTTCATAACACTATGTACAACTAAATAAAGGTTAGATTGGACAAAATTAGATTTTAACGTGTGATTGGAAATGGTGTGACGTGTTATGTTTTTCTATAAAAACTTGCTTCATTCTTAATATATGTTTATCATTTTTGTTGTTGTTTTGATGCCTCGACCCACCCTGAGTTGGCTTTTCAAAGCACATGTTTATTTCTAATTTTGGACATAGTTGTTAGTTGAAATGTGTTCGTTTGGCGATACCCTAGGTCTAGTTCACCGAGCGATGGCCGTTTCCTCCTAGGGGTTGCTCGTGTTCCCTTGGAGACCAACCAGAGTGGAAGTTGGAGTCGGTGCCATCGGCCGGTCTCAGCAGCAAGGCTTAGGGCGGTGCATTGCTATTGCTATGGTGTTGGTTGCTGACATGGGCATGAGCCTTTGAGGCGCTTGTACGTTGTCGCTGCTGCCTCTTCGACATCATTTTCCTAGGGTCCATATCGAGTCATGTTAACCACTAGATGATTCTTCATAGGCGCAAAGGGTGGAGGGTGTGTTAACCTTGACTCACCTAACGTCATGGTCGTGCTTCCGAAGTGTTTGGCATGGGTCATGACACAACTTTGATACTCTGTGTCCCACCTCTTCGTCATTCATGGCTTGCTGTTGGATAAGTTATGGTGGGTGCAATCGCTAACCCTCTAGATTAGGGTTGTATCAACCGTCTGTCTCTTCTTCTATGAAATCGATACACCTCTTCGTGATGTATTGTAGACAGGAAGAATAAGATTTTCTGCCGTTGGCTTAGTGGGAGACGACGTTTGCATCGAATATAAGGCTTGTGTTGATTTTGTCAATCTCAAGGTTTGACGACTCAAACTCCCAAAGGTCTCATAGTGGTAAGAGCATCTCCACTCGTTCGACGCCCCTAGGGACTTGAAATAGTGCCTCCTGGGGGCGAGCCGACGTTATTTTCGCCGTGGGGGCGGCCGGGTTCCCACTCGCCGCCCCAAGTTGGCCTCCCAGGCGCTTTTTTTAAATTAGTTCGGCTAAATTTGGACGAACTTTGGGCGAAATTGGACGAAATTCATTCATATTCATATTTTTACATAATTTGAAAGACATAACCTAAAAAAACCTAAAACTATGTCGCCGCCCGCCGCCGTCGCCGTCCCGAGCCTTCTACATGCCAAGGAGATTGTAGAAGGCGGTGTAGTCGCCGCCGTCGCCGCCGCCGTCGGCGTCGTTGTCCTGACGCCGCCGCCGTCCTTGCTACAACCCTGCCCTGGGTCGCCTTGGCGGGAGGTGGTGCCTCGTCGTCGCTGTCCTCGAGGACGATGACGCCACCCTCGTCGCGGTCGTGGTGCCGAGCGGTGATATCCTCGAGGGTGCGGCGCTGGCGCTCCATCTCCTCGCAGATGTAGGTTTCATAACGTCTGCATTTAGAAAAAGATCGGAAATGATTCTTTGTCTAAATTTCATAACACTATGCACAACTAAATAAAGGTTACACTGGACAAAATTAGATTTTAACATGTGACTTATCACCACTGCGAGGAGTCTGAAGAAGCAGAAGCAAAGGCTCGAGGCCGCACAAAACACACTCAACAGTAGATGGAACAAAGTGCTCGATACGGCAGAAAAGTATGGTGGCAGTCACCACACAAAGAGCTACCCAAAGCGAAAGTTGCTGCCTGAATTCGACGATGAGGCCTTAGAGCCCCCATAGCCAAAAAATAAAACTGCCGACCGCTCGGATCGACGACCTCGTGGCCGCGATAGAGCGGCCAACGAGGCCGCACATAAGTCAGTACATGACTCACGCGAGGACTCGCATCAAAGGGCCAGCGCAACCAGATCCATCTACGGATCAAGGAAACACGCTCTAGCACCCAACCAAAACCAATTATTACAACCGTCTGAACGCCATGGGACAGCTAAATACAGGGGTGCCGCACACCCCCTATGTTTCACCGACGAAGTACTGGACCATGAATTTACAGAAGTATTCAAACCAGTGAACATAGAGGTGTACGACGGGACTACATACCCAGTGGTCTGGATTGAGGACTTTATCCTCCATATTCATATGGCTCGCGGAGACGATCTCCATGCCATCAAATACTTGCCCCTCAAGCTCAAAGGACCAGCTGGGCACTGGCTAAAAAGCCTCCCCGAAAACTCCATTGGAAGTTGGGAGAAGCTCGAGGATGCTTTTCGGGCTAATTTTCAAGGGACTTATGTCCGACCTCCGCACGCATACGATTTGAGTCATATAATTCAACAGCCCGGAGAGTCAGCCCGAAAGCTTTGGAACATGTTTCTCACTAAGAAGAACCAAATTGTCGACTGTCCGGACGCCGAAGCCTTAGCAGCTTTCAAGCACAACGTCCGAGACGAATGGCTTGACAGACACCTCGGCCAAGAAAAACCAAGAACAATGGCAGCCCTAACAAGCCTCATGACCCGCTCTTGCGCGGGCGAGGACAGCTGGTTAGCCCGAAGCAGCACCAGCGACCCAAGCACATCCGAAGTCAGGGATGGCAATGGGAAACCATGATGCAGTAAAAACAAGCGCCGGAACAAAGAAGACAACCCAGATAACACGGCGGTAAACGCCGGATTCAGGGGCTCTCGACCGGGTCAGCGGAAAAAACCCTTTAAAGGCAACAGAGATGGATCAACCAGCCCAAACAAGATTCTAGACAAACTATGTCAGATCCACGGCACCCCCGATAAACCTGCAAATCATACCCATGGAGAATGTTGGGTCTTCAAGTAGGCAGGCAAGCTAAACGCCGAACACAAGGGGGAGGACACACTGAGCGAAGACGAGGATGAGCCTCGCCAGCAAGGCACTGGGGGACATAAAAAATTCCCACCAGAAGTCAAAACAGTAAACGTGATCCACGTGACAAAGAGGAGAAGCAAATATGCACTCCAAAATACACGAGCCGTAGAGCCCGTCACCCCTGAGTTCAACCCCTGGTCGGCCTGCCCGGTCACTTTTGATCGCAGGGATCACCTAACAAGCATCCGGCATGAAGGATCAGCTGCCTTGGTGCTGGACCCAATAATAAACGGATACCATCTCACACGAGTCCTTATGGACGGAGGCAGTAGTCTAAATCTGATATATCAGGACACCATCTGCAAAATGGGGATAAACCCAGCAAAAATCAGCCACAGTAATACTACCTTCAAGGGAGTAATACCAGGCACAAAGGCCCGCTGCACGGGCTCTCTAGTACTAGAGGTTGTGTTCGGCTCGCCCGACAACTTCCGAAGCGAAAATTTAACCTTCGACATTGCTCCATTCCGAAGTGGCTATCAAGCACTACTCGGACGAGCGACTTTCGCTTGTTTTAATGCAATACCACATTACGCTTTTCTCAAGCTTAAAATGCCCAGTCCGCGCGGCATCATCATAGTACATGGAAATGTTGAGTGCTCCTTACGAGCAGAAGAACATACAGCTGCTTTAACAGCCGAACACTAGACGACCTCACCACCAGAACAGATAACCGGTCATTAAGACCACGGACACGGTTAGACGAGTCCGGCTAATCATTGGATAGATATTGGTTTGATGGATCTACCCTTATAGACGGTACCAGGGGCTTCTCAGTGATAATTCGGCTCAACTTTACCCATCTTGACTTTTAAATGGTTTATTTATAATAGCCAATTTTTTGCACGACAACTTTCAACTAAATACCTCTCTTTTATAGATGACAATCGTGCTACACCCGTCCAGGATACGGCACAACGGAGACACATGCGCAGACGTGCAGCAGGGACCCGTTCAAAGGTTTCTCTTTAGATTAAGACCCTGCATAAACCTTTTTTACTGTCTTTTGTTGTTCACATCCTCCGGATTCTCAATACAACCGAGAAGGATGCTGACGTTCTTGGCATGTGGCCACATCAGAATATTGCTCGTACCCAGACACTAGGGGCTCATTATCCAAGGGCATCATTTAGCCCGGTATATATTTCAAAGACCGAATACCTTATGGAGTGTTCGGCGTCGCGAGTTTGGCCTTATATGCATCAGCTCCGAATCATGTCTTTGGTCAAATGTTGGGTTTGCCCGGCTCCTGTGTTTTGCTACTTACGTTCCGCTCTATCGGCTAAGGCGGCACCAGGAGAACTACTGCGATTGTGCCCTGGTTCGGCCGGACAAGCGCCTCAGTAGAGAAAGCCGAAAACTGTCTGTCATGATAAAGCGCGAGACTGGTCAACCACTCGGTGATCTAGCGGAATCTTCGGGATTCCTCCGCATTAACGAAGGGCCGTTTCCCGGCCAGGCATGTACGCGCCCCGTATTCGGATGAGCGCGGAGCCACCAGGGGCTATATAGTAGCCCCACTGTCAAACTCCTATGGCTAAGTGAAAGTGTTAAAGCAATATAGTCCGATTGCCTAGTTCGCTACGCTATCACCTCCTTAATGGACCAAGACGTTGGATCAAGTGTGAACACGCGTCTTCTGCGAACACCACCGCATTATAGGCGTGGGGGCTGAAGCCGACGACCGCAAACTTTTAGGTTATATACATATATACATAAACGGCCGCACAGGAGGCATCATAATACTTTCAGGCAAAAGTATAAAAATAGCCTTTACAATTCAGTAAAACATTGTTCTTCAATGGGAATATGATACGTCTCTGTCGTATCTACTTTTCCAAACACTTTTGCCCTTGTTTTTGACTCTAACTTGTATGATTTGAATGGAACTAACCCGGACTGACGTTGTTTTCAGCAGAATTGCCATGATGTTGTTTTATGTGCAGAAAACAAGGAATGACCTGAAACTTCACGGAACATCTAGTTAAAAATAATAAAAAGTCCTCGCCAAAGATGAAGACCAAGGGGCCCACGCCCTGTCCACGAGGGTGGAGGGCGCGCCCCCCTACCGCGTGGGCCCCCTGGAGCTCCTCTGACGTCAACTCCAACTCTATATATTTGCTTTCGGGGAGAAAAAAATGAAAGAGAAGAAATCATCCCGTTTTACGATATGGAGCCGCTGCCAAGCCCTAAAACCTCTTGGGAGCGCTGATCTGGAGTCTGTTCGGGGCTCCGGAGAGGGGGATTCGTCGCCGTCGTCATCATCAACCATCCTCCATCACCAATTTCATGATGCTTACCGCCGTGCGTGAGTAATTCCATCGTAGGCTTGCTGGACTGTGATGGGTTGGATGAGATCTATCATGTAATCGAGTTAGTTTTGTTAGGGTTTGATCCCTAGTATCCACTATGTTCTGAGATTGATGTTGCTATGACTTTGCTATGCTTAATGCTTGTCACTAGGGCCCGAGTGCCATGATTTCAGATCTGAACCTATTATGTTTTCATGAATATATGTGAGTTCTTGATCCTATTTTGCAAGTCTATAGTCACCTACTATGTGTTATGATCCGGCAACCCCGAAGTGACAATAATCGGGACCACTCCCGGTGATGACCATAGTTTGAGGAGTTCATGTATTCACTATGTGCTAATGCTTTGTTCCGGTTCTCTATTAAAAGGAGGCCTTAATATCCCTTAGTTTCCATTAGGACCCCGCTGCCACGGGAGGGTAGGACAAAAGATGTCATGCAAGTTCTTTTCCATAAGCACGTATGACTATATTCGGAATACATGCCTACATTACATTGATGAATTGGAGCTAGTTCTGTGTCACCCTATGTTATGACTGTTACATGATGAACCACATCCGACATAATTATCCATCACCGGTCCAGTGCCTACGAGCTTTCCATATACTGGTTTACGCTTATTTACTTTCCCGTTGCTACAGTTACAATCACTACAAAATACCAAAAATATTACTTTGCTTTCATTGCTCTTTTGTTACCGTTACCACCACTATCATATTACTTTGCTACTAAACACTTTGCCGCAGATACTAAGTTTCCAGGTGTGGTTGAATTGACAACTTAGCTGCTAATACTTGAGAATATTCTTTGGCTCCCCTTGTGTCGAATCAATAAATTTGGGTTGATTACTCTACCCTCGAAAGCTGTTGCGATCCCCTATACTAGTGGGTTATCAAGACTAATTTCTGGCGCCATTGTCGGGGAGCATAGCTCTATTCTTTGAGTCACTTGGGATTTATATCTGCTGGACACTATGAAGAACTTGAAAGACGCTAAGACAACAATTTATCCCTCAACTACGAGGGGAGGTAAGGAACTGCCATCTAGCTCTACACTTGATTCACCTTCTGTTATGAGTAAGCTTGCGACACCTAAACCTGCTTCTGCTATTCGTTCTGATATGTCGCATGTTATTGATGATGCCACTTCTGCTATGCATGATACTTATGATGAAACTACTTCCATGCTTGATACTACTGTGCCCCTTAGTGAATTTCTTGATGAACAAATTGCTAGGGCTAGAGAGAAAGAAATTATTGAATCTGATTATATTGATGAAAGTGATGATGAAGACAGGCCTGTTATTCCTGAGGGTTATGTTTGAGATATGGAATCTTCTGCCGCTATTTTAGCTTGCAGAGATAGTCGTGAACTTAAGAGGCTATTAATTAAATGGAACAAAGAATTACTTAGAGATAAAATGAGGCCTGACCCTGCTTTTGCTACTTCACCTATTTGTGTTCCCGATAAGGATTATGAATTCTCTGTTGATCCTGATATAATTACCTTGGTTGAATCTGATCCTTTTCATGGCTATGAATCTGAAACTGTTATGGCCCGCACATCTTTCTAAATTATATGATATAGCCACCCTGATCACTAATGATGAGAGATCTCGTTACTTTTATATCCTTAAAATATTTCCTTTCTTATTAAAGGGTGATGCTAAGATATGGTTTAATTCTCTTGATCCTGGTTGTGTGCGTAGTCCCCAGGATATGATTTATTACTTCTCTGCTAAATATTTCCCTGCTCATAAGAAACAAGCTGCTTTAAAGGAAATATACAACTTTGTGCAAATTAAAGAAGAGAGTCTCCCACAAGCTTGGGGGAGGCTTCTCAAGTTACTTAATGCTTTGCCTGATCATCCTCTCAAGAAAAATGAAATACTTGATATCTTTTATAATGGACTAACCGATGCTTCCAGAGATTACCTAGATAGTTGTGCTGGTTCTGTTTTCAGGGAAAGAACACCGGATGAAGCTGAAATTCTGTTGAATAATATGTTGACAAATGAAAATTATTGGGCACCTCCTGAGCCAGCTCCTGCTCCAATTAATGAGCCCATTCCTAAACCAACTCCGAAGAAGAGAGGTGTTCTATTTCTCAGTCCCGAAGATATGCAAGAGGCAAGGAAATCTATGAAAGAGAAATGTATTAAAGCTGAAGATGTTAAGAATTTACCTCCTATTGAAGAAATACATGGTATTAATCTACCGCGTGTTGAAGAAACATATGATCTTGATCCATTACCTATTGAAGAACCTCCTGAGCCCGATAACCCGACACAGGTAGTAAAGGTAAATTCTCTCTATAGATATGATAAAGCTGAAATCCCTCCTACTAAAATTGCTAGTCAGTGCTTGGATGAGTTCGATAACTTTATGTTTAAGCAAGAAGATTTTAATGCTTATTTTGGTAGACAATTAAAACAAAATACTTATATGATTAAACACTTGGGTGATTATATGGCTAATATTAGAGGTGAACTTAAACTTGTTACCAAATATGCTTATATGGTTACCAGTCAAGTAGAACAAGTACTTAAGGCTCAAAAAGAATTGCTCGATGAAATGAATAGTAAGAAAAATGATTATGTTGTTAGAGTGGTTACTAGAACTGGTAGAATGACTCAGGAACCTTTGTATCCTGAAGGCCACCCAAAGAGAATTGAGCAAGATTCTCAGAGAAATAATATTGATGCACCTAGTTCCTCTAAAAGGAAGAAAAAGAAAAATGATAGGACTTTGCAAACTTCTAGTGAACCTATTGCTGAACCACCTGATAATCCAAACGATATCTCTATGTCTGATGCTGAAACACAATCCGGTAATGAACATGAACCTAATGAAAATGTTAATGATGACGTTCATGATGATACTCAACCTAGTAATGATAATGATGTAGAAATTGAACTTGCTGTTGATCTTGATGACCCACAATCAAAGAATCAACGTTATGATAAGAGAGACTTTGTTGCTAGGAAACATGGTAAAGAAAGAGAACCTTGGGTTCAAAAACCCATGCCTTTTCCTCCCAAACCATCCAAGAAAAAGGATGATGAGGATTTTGAGCGCTTTGTTGAAATGATTAGACCTATCTTTTTGCGTATGCGATTAACTGATATGCTCAAAATGAATCGTTATGCTAAGTATATGAAAGATATTGTCACAAATAAAAGGAAGATACCGGAAGCTGAAATTTCCACCATGCTTGCTAATTATACTCTTAAGGGTGGAATACCAAAGAAACTTGGAGATCCAGGAGTACCTACTATACCATGCTCCATTAAAAGAAACTATGTTAAAACTGCTTTATGTGATCTTGGAGCCGGTGTTAGTGTTATGCCTCTCTCTTTATATCATATACTTGACTTGAATAAGTTAACACCTACTGAAATATCTTTGCAAATGGCTGATAAATCAACTGCTATACCTGTTAGTATTTGTGAGGATGTGCCTGTTGTGGTTGCGAACGTTACTATTTTAACGGACTTTGTTATTCTCGATATTCCCGAGGACGATAGTATGTCTATTATTCTTGGAAGACCTTTTCTTAATACTGCAGGGGCTGTTATTGATTGCAACAAAGGCAATGTCACTTTTCATGTTAATGGTAATGAGCATACGGTACACTTCCCGAGGAAACAACCTCAAGTTCATAGTATCAACTCTATTGGAAAAATTCCATCGATTATATTTGGAGGTTTTGAATTTCCTCTTCCTACTGTCAAGAAGAAATACGATATTCTTATTATCGGGGATATGCATATCCCCGTTGAGGTAACATAGTGTTATTCGAAATTTCTCCGGTTCCATGTTAATCGGAATGAGTTTGTTAACAAGACATGATCAACCTTGTTAGTGGATTCCTTTTGATGAGCATGAGATGGATGAAATTAGAAGGCACAACCTTCTGTACCCTCTTTATACTTTCTGCTGTTTAGTTGAAATAAAATAAAAATAGTATTTTTCTTTCTGTTTCCTGATTTATCCGTGCAATATAAAAATATCCCGAAAATAAAAGTCCTCCAAATGACATGCCAATTTAATATGATTTTTTCGGGAATATTTGAGGATTTATGGTACTGAAATCACCGCGGGGGGAGCTGCCACTTGACCACGAGGGTGGAGGGCGTGCCCCCTGCCTCGTGGGCCCACGGTGGCCCTCCTCCACTTATTCCTGCACCCATCCTCTTCTTCTTCCTCACACAAACACGAATATCTGGTTCAAGCACGAGTTCTAGCTCACTTTGTTGTGATTTTCGATCTCCTTGCTCAAAGCACCTCTCGCAAAATTGCTTGGGGAGATTGTTCCTTGGCATGTGATTCCTCCATTGGTCCAATTAGTTTTTGTTCTAGTGCTTTATTCATTGCAAATTTGTGCTGCATAGGTGACCATGTTCTTGAGCTTGAATGTCAAATTTATATGGTTCCAAGTAGTTCTAATGCTTGATATAAGCTCTAGGCACTTGTAGGAGTAGTTGCTATCAATTTTGTTGAGCTTTGTTCACTTTTGTTTGAAGTTACTAAAAATTTCAGAATATTTCAGAAAATAATGAAGAGACTTTTGAGGGGCTCACTGAGCCGAAGCTCGAAGGAAAAATAAAATGAAGAAGCACAGAGTCCCAAATATAATTTGCCTCGTACCATGGAGGTCCGGCCGTGTGAATGGCCTTCCGATGACTTCTTGAGACGAGCCGGGATTTATGAGGATTTCTATTCATTGATAGAGAACGCTGGCCTCACCGACTTCCTCCGCGACCAACATCATCAGTATCTCTTACTCACAAATACTTTTGTGCAGAACTTCTACTTTTTCCCTAAGGAATCACCTCCTTCAATAGAGTTTCATTTGTATGACGTTGTTAAAAAGATGCCATTAGCTGAATTTTGCAAGGTTTGCAACATACCCCCTGAGGGCACTTTAGAGGAACCACACCGTAAAGAGGTAGAAGCGTTCATTAACACTATCATTGTGGGAGAAACCAGAAAGGTTTCTGATGCAAGAATCACTAGCATGCATTTTCCTGTTTTACGCTACTTTGCCATATTTGCTAGTCGTTGCTTGATTGGTCGTGGAAACTGTGGAAACCTTAGTGTTCTTGATATTATTATTTTGTTCCATGGTTTATACCGCGATAACACTGTTAGTATGGGCGGAATTATTGCTAGACGGTTAAGTTTGAACCGTACTAAGGGCCCCATCTTTGGAGGCATTTATGCTTCACGCCTCGCTGCACATTTTAACATACCTATTAGGCTTCATGAGAAAGAAGAAAAATTGCTGCCCAGTGCTTATTTAGATTACAAGAGTATGCTAGCACATGATTTTATTGTTAAGGGCAGGGAAGGAGAGCTCAAATATAAATTATTCTTTCATAAACACCATCCTGAAACTATTACCTTGCCCGCTCCTTCCTTGTTTAATTTTGAAGGACCTTATCTCGTTACGTGGGCTGCCGTTCAAGCTTATCGGAATCCTACACCAGCCCAGGAATCGGAACCACAAGATGAGCCTCCACGACAGTCTGTTTATTCTCGGGATCCGGATATGGCTGTCAGCCAATGGTAGCCAGAGTCTTCCTCATCACAGTACGACTCCGACTATTCTTCGTCGCAGTACGACCCCAGCTACACCTACGGGTATCAGCCAGGCTATCCCTGGCAATAAACCAACTTAGGACAAAAGCCTAAGCTTGGGGGAGTACGTATTTCTCACTGACATTACATTTATGTTTACACACACTCATTGCTAGACGTCGGTGCTCATACTCTTTCACTGTAATATCCATGCTAGTTTATTTTGTTTTTCCCGCTTTCTTCTTGTGTGTTTGTTAAACCTTAAGAAAAACCAAAAAAATTAGTAATAGCTTCTAGCTAGTTTACTTTCCTGTTGTAGTAGTAACAATTAAAAAGAAAAACCAAAAATATTTCCCGTTCTTCTTTTGCTTGTTGGGAGCTTTCCCGTGTAAATAGTTTTATTTCTTTTCTTTTCTTTGGGGGGTGATAGGAGAAGACCATAATTAAATTGTTGAAGTGGCTCTTATATGCATTATTGTTAATTTAACCAAGAGCCCATATTGCTTTGTCTTCTCCTGTTTATTGAATGCACGCAGATTCCAGCTTAGTCCAATGCACGTGCACTATTATTATTATTATTTACATCGTTCGGTCGTGCAAGTGAAATGCAATTATGATGATATATGATGGACTGACTGAGATGAGAAAAGCTGGTATGAACTCGACCTCTCTTGTTTTTGTAAATATGATGAGTTCATCGTTCTTGATTCAGCTTATTATGATTAAACATGTTTGCAATGACAATCAGAGATCACAGTTGCTTATGCCATGCTTGATTAGCTATGAGTTATAATGGTTTACCTTGCATGCCAACATGCTATTGAAATGGTTGTGATGTGGTATGATGGGATGGTATCCTGCTTTGAATGATTTAAGTGACTCGATTTGGCACATATTCACGCATGTAGTTGAAACAAAATCAACATAGCCTTCACGATATTTATGTTCATGGTGGATTATATCCTACTCATGCTTGCATCCAATGTTTATTAATTTTAATGCATGTTCATGGCTGTTGTCGCTCTCTAGTTGGTCACTTCCCAGTCTTTTGCTAGACTTCACTTGTACTAAGCGGGAATACTGCTAGTGCATCCAATCCCTTAAACCCCAAAGTTATTCCATATGAGTCCACCACACCTTCCTATATGCGGTATCTACCTGCCGTCCCAAGTAAATTTGTATGTGCCAAACTCTAAACCTTCAAATAAACATTCTGTTCTGTATGCTCGAATAGCTCATGTATCAACTAGGGCTGCCCTTATCTTCCATGTTAGGCGGGTTATTCTCACGAGGAGTGGACTCCGCTCCTCACTCACGAGAAAATGGATGGTCACCGGGATGCCCAGTCCCATGCTTGATGCAAACTAAATCAAAATTAATTGCAAACAAAACTCCCCCTGGGACCTGATGTTAGTTGGAGGCACTCGTTGTTTCGAGCAAGCCATGGATTGATGCTTGTTGGTGGAGGGGGAGTATAAACTTTACCATTCTGTTTGGGAACCGCCTATAATGTGTGTGGCATGGAACATATCGCCATCTCTTAGTTGTTATGTTGACAATGAAAGTATGCCGCTCAAAATATTGTTTATCTCTATTTCAAAACCGAGCTCTGGCACCTCTACAAACTCCTGGTTCCCTCTACGAAGGGCCTATCTATTTACTTTTATGTTGAGTCATCACCCTCTTATTAAAAAGCACTAGTTGGAGAGCACAGCTGTCATTTGCATTCATTACTGTTAATTTATATTGGGTATGACTATGATTGGATCTCTTTTACCATGAATTACAATGTCTAGTCAGTCCTTGATCTTTAAAGGTGCCCTGCATTTATGTTTTGCGGTCTCAGAAAGGGCTAGCGAGATACCATCCCGTTATATCATATTATGGTTGTTTGAGAAAGTGTTGTCATCCGAGATTTATTATTATCGCTTGCTAGCTGATTATGCTATTGATATGAGTAATCATGAGACCTGAGAGTTATTGCAAATGTGGTTAGTTATAATCTTTGCTGAAAACTTGAATGCTGGCTTGATATATTTACAACAACAAGAGCAAACAGAGTTTGTAAAAGTTTTTCTTTATCTTTTAGTTTGTCAACTGAATTGCTTGAGGACAAGCAATGGTTTAATCTTGGGGGAGTTGATACGTCTCCGTCGTATCTACTTCTCCAAACACTTTTGCCCTTGTTTTGGACTCTAACTTGTATGATTTGAATGGAACGAACCTGAACTGACGCTGTTTTCAGCAAAATTGCCATGATGTTGTTTTATGTGCAAAAAACAAAAGTTCTCGGAATGACCTGAAACTTCACGGAACATCTAGTTAAAAATAATAAAACATCCTCACCAAAGATGAAGACCATGGGCCCACACCCTGTCCACGAGGGTGGGGGCGCGCCCCCTACCTCGTGGGCCCCCTGTAGCTCCTCCGGCGCCAAATCCAACTCTATATATTTGCTTTCGGGGAGAAAAACAATCAAAGAGAAGAAATCATCGCGTTTTATGATACAGAGCCGCCGCCAAGCCCTAAAACCTCTCGGGAGGAAAGATCTGGAGTCCGTTCGGGGCTCCGGAGAGGGGGATCCGTCGCTGTCATCATCATCAACCATCCTCCATCACCAATTTCATGATGCTCACCGCCGTGCGTGAGTAATTCCATCATAGGCTTGATGGACGGTGATGGGTTGGATGATATCTATCATGTAATCGAGTTAGTTTTGTTAGGGTTTGATCCCTAGTATCCACTATGTTCTGAGATTGATGTTGCTATGACTTTGCTATGCTTAATGCTTGTCACTAGGGCCCGAGTGCCATGATTTCAGATCTGAACCTATTATGTTTTCATGAATATATGTGAGTTCTTGATCCTATCTTGCAAGTCTATAGTCACCTACTATGTGTTATGATCCGGCAAACCCGAAGTGACAATAATCGGGACCACTCCCGGTGATGACCATAGTTTGAGGAGTTCATGTATTCACTATGTGCTAATGCTTTGTTCCGGTTCTCTATTAAAAGGAGGCCTTAATATCCCTTAGTTTCCATTAGGACCCCGCTGCTACGGGAGGGTAGGACAAAAGATGTCATGCAAGTTCTTTTCCATAAGCATGTATGACTATATTCGGAATACATGCCTACATTACATTGATGAATTGGAGCTAGTTCTGTGTCACCCTATATTATGACTGTTACATGATGAACCGCATCCAACATAATTATCCATTACCGGTCCAATGCCTACGAGCTTTCCATATACTGGTTTACGCTTATTTACTTTCCCGTTGCTACTATTACAATCACTACAAAATACCAAAAATATTACTTTGCTTTCATTGCTCTTTTGTTACCGTTACCACCACTATCATATTACTTTGCTACTAAACGCTTTGCCGCAGATACTAAGTTTCTAGGTGTGGTTGATGTTGGGGAACATAGTAATTTCAAAAAATTTCCTACGCACACGCAAGATCATGGTGATGCATAGCAACGAGAGGGGAGAGTGTTGTCTACGTAACCTCATAGACCGACAGCGGAAGCGTTATGACAACGCGGTTGATGTAGTCGTACGTCTTCACGGCCCGACCGATCAAGCACCGAAACTACGACACCTCTGAGTTTTAGCACACGTTCAGATCGATGACGATCCCCGGACTCCGATCCAGCAAAGTGTCGGGGATGAGTTCCGTCAGCATGACGGCGTGGTGACGATCTTGATGTTCTACCGTCGCAGGGCTTCGCCTAAGCACCTCTACAATATTATTGAGGATTATCGTGGAGGGGGGCACCGCACACGGCTAAAAGAACGATCATGAAGATCAACTTGTGTGTCTAGAGGTGCCCCCTACCCCCGTATATAAAGGAGCAAGGGGGGAGGCCGGCCGGCCCTTGTGGGCGCGCCAAGGAGGAGGAGTCCTCCTCCTAGTAGGAGTAGGACTCCCCTCTTTCCTACTCCTACTAGGAGGGGGAAAGGAAGGGGGAGAGGGAGAAGGAAAGGGGGGCGCCGCCCCCCCTCTCCTAGTCCAATTCGGACCAGAAGGGGAGGGGGCGCGCGGCCCACCCTGGCCGCCCCTCTCTCTCTCCACTAGGGCCCATAAGGCCCATTACTTCTCTCAGGGGGTTCCGGTAACCCTCCGGCACTCCGGTTTTCTCCGAAATCACCCAGAACACTTCCGGTGTCCGAATATAGCCGTCCAATATATCGATCTTTATGTCTCGACCATTTCGAGACTCCTCGTCATGTCCATGATCACATCCGGGACTCGAACAACCTTCGGTACATCAAAACTCATAATATAAATATCATCGAAACCTTAAGCGTGCGGACCCTACGGGTTCGAGAACAATGTAGACATGACCGAGACACGTCTATGGTCAATAACCAATAGCGGAACCTGGATGTTCATATTGTCTCCTACATTTCCTACGAAGATCTTTATCGGTCAGACCGCATAACAACATACGTTGTTCCCTTTGTCATCGGTATGTTACTTGCCCGAGATTCGATCGTCGGTATCTCAATACCTAGTTCAATCTCGTTACCGGCAAGTCTCTTTACTCGTTCTGTAATACATCATCCCGCAACTAACTCATTAGTTGCAATGCTTGCAAGGCTTAAGTGATGTGCATTACCGAGAGGGCCCAGAGATACCTCTCCGACATTTGGAGTGACAAATCCTAATCTCGAAATACGCCAACCCAACAAGTACCTTCGGAGACACCTGTAGAGCACCTTTATAATCACCCAGTTACGTTGTGACGTTTGGTAGCACACAAAGTGTTCCTCCGGTAAACGGGAGTTGCATAATCTCATAGTCATAGGAACATGTATAAGTCATGAAGAAAGCAATAGCAACATACTAAACGATCGAGTGCTAAGCTAACGGAATGGGTCATGTCAATCACATCATTCTCCTAATGATGTGATCCCGTTAATCAAATGACAACTCATGTCTATGTCTAGGAAACTTAACCATCTTTGATTAACGAGCTAGTCAAGTAGAGGCATACTAGTGACACTCTGTTTGTCTATGTATTCACACATGTATTATGTTTCCGGTTAATACAATTCTAGCATGAATAATAAACATTTATCATGATATAAGGAAATAAATAATAACTTTATTATTGCCTCTAGGTCATATTTCCTTCAGTTGAATTGACAACTCAGCTGCTAATACTTGAGAATATTCTTTGGCACCCCTTGTATCGAATCAAAAAAATTCGGTTGAATACTCTACCCTCGAAAGTTGTTGCGATCCCCTATACTTGTGGGTTTTTGGCTCCTGTTCTGGTTGTTTGGGGGTACGTAGGTATATATAGGAGGAAGGAGTACGTCGGTGGAACACCGAGGGGCCCATGAGGCAGGGGGCGCGCCCTAGGGGGTGGGCGCGCCCCCACCCTCGTGACCGCCTCTTGGCTCCCTTGGAGTAGGGTCCAAGTCTCCTGGATCACGTTCGATGAGAAAATCACGTTCCCGAAGGTTTCATTCCGTTTGGACTCCGTTTGATATTTTGTTTCTCCGAAATACTGAAATAGGCAAAAAACAGCAATTCTGGGCTGGGCCTCCGGTTAATAGGTTAGTCCCAAAAATAATATAAAAGTGGAAAATAAAGCCCAATATAGTCCAAAATAGTAGATAATATAGCATGGAGCAATCAAAAATTATAGATACGTTGGAGACGTATCAGGCATCCCCAAGCTAAATTCCTGCTCGTCCTCGAGTAGGTAAATGATAAAAAGAGAATTTTTGATGCGGAGTGCTACTTGGCATAATTTCAATGCAAATCTTATTAATTGTGGTATGAATATTCAGATTCGAAAGATTCAAGACAAAAGTTCATATTGACATCAAAATAATAATACTTCAAGCATACTAACTAAGCAATTATGTCTTCTCAAAATAACATCCCTACAAAATCATATAGTTTAGCCATGCTCCATTTTCGTCACACAATAATGCTCTCATCATGCACAACCCCTATGACAAGCCAAGCAATTGTTTCATACTTTAGTAATCTCAAACTTATAAACCTTCACGCAATACATGAGCGTGAGCCATGGATATAGCACTATGGGTGGAATAGAATATAATGATGGGGGTTATGTGGAGAAGACAAAAAAGGAGAAGATCTCACATCAACGAGGCTAGTCAATAGGCTATGGAGATGCCCATCAATTGATGTTAATGCAAGGAGTAGGTATTGCCATGCAACAGATGCACTAGAGCTATAAATGTATGAAAGCTCAACAAAAGAAACTAAGTGGGTGTGCATCCAACTTGCTTGCTCACGAAGACTTTTCTATGGAGCAATCAAAAACTAAGTGACTTTTTGGTGTCCTTGGATTATCTTGGGGGTTCCATGGGAATCCCCAAGCTTAGGCTCTTGCCACTCCTTGTTCCATAATCCATCAAAAGATTTCACCCAAAACTTGAAAACTTCACAACACAAAACTCAACAGAAATCTCGTGAGTTCCGTTAGAGAAAGAAAACAAAAGACCACTTCAAGGTACTGTAATGAACTCATTCTTTATTTATATTGGTGTTAAATCTAATGTATTCCAACTTCTATATGTATTATAAACTATTTTATTAGCCATAGTTTCATCAAAATAAGCAAACAACACACGAAAAACAGAATCTGTCAAAAACAGAACAGTCTGTAGCAATCTATAACTAACGCAAACTTATGGAACTCCAAAAAATCTACCAAAATAGGAAGACCTAGAATATTTGTTTATTGATCAGCAGCAATTGGAATCAGTATTTTATTACGTTCTGGTGATTTTTAACAATTGTTTTCGTGAACAAAAAGTTTCTGGAAATTACAACAAGATCAAATAACTATCATCCAAGAAGATCCTATAGGTCTAACTTGGCACAAACACTAATTAAAACATAAAACCACATCCAAACATAAGGTAGATGGGTTATTTATTCCTAAACATAAGAAAAAACAAAAAACTAAAAATAAAATTGGGTTGCCTCCCAACAAGCGCTATCGTTTAACGCCCCTAGCTAGGCATAAACGCGAGGATAGATCTAGGTATTGCCATCTTTGGTAGGCAATCCATAAGTGGCTCTCATGATAGTTTCATATGGAAATTTTATTTTCTTTCTAGGAAAGTGTTCCATGCCCTTTTTTAATAGAAATTGGAATCTAATATTCCCTTCCTTCATATCAATAATCGCACCAACCGTTCTAAGGAAAGGTCTACCAAGAATAATAGGGCAAGAAAGATTGCAATCTATATCAAGAACGATAAAATCTACGGGCACATAATTCCTATTTGGAACAATAAGAACATCATTAATAGTGGAATCATCAAGATGCAAGTTTAGAGAGCAATCATCAAAATCACGGAAATTTAGCAAATCACACAAGGTTTTGGGGATAGTGGAGACACTAGCACCCAAATCACACAAAGCATAAAACTCATGATCTTTAATTTTAATCTTAATAGTTGGTTCCCACTCATCATAGAGTTTTCTAGGGATATAAACTTTCAACTCAAGTTTTTCTTCATAAGATTGCATTAAGGCATCAACAATATGTTCGGTAAAGGCTTTCTTTTGACTATAAGCATGAGGAGAATTTAGCACGGATTGCAACAAGCAAATACAATCAATTAAAGAGCAACTTTCATAATTAAATTCCTTGAAATCCAGTATAGTGGGTTTAGCAACATTTAGGGTTTTATTTCTTTCAATCCCACTTTCATCAATTTCATCATAAAGATCTAAATACTCCGAATTTTTGGAACGCCTTCTAGGTAAAGGAAGATCATATTCAGTTTCATCAAGATTCGTATTGCAAAACAAAGATTTAATAGGGGGCACATCAATAACTTTTATATCTTCATCTTGATTTTCATAGGAATTGGAAGAACACGCTTTAATAAAGGCATCTTTGGAAGCACGCATCCTAGCGGTTCTTTCCTTGCACTCATCAATAGAAATTCTCATGGCTTTGAGAGAGTCATTGATATCATGCTTAGGAGGAATAGATCTAAGCTTTAAAGAATCAACCTCAAGAGAAATTCTATCAACGTTCCTAGCCAAATCATCAACTTTAAGCAATTTCTCTTCAAGAAAAGCATTAAAATTCTTTTGTGAATTCATAAACTCTTTAACACTATTCTCAAATTCAGAGGGCATCTTATTAAAATTTCCATAAGAGTTGTTGTAGGAATTTCCATAATTATTAGAAGGATTACTAGGATAAGGCCTAGGATTAAAATTCCCTCTATACACGTTGTTACCAAAATTATTCCTACCAACAAAATCCACATCCATAGATTCATTGTTATTCTCAATCAAAGTAGACAAAGGCATATCATTAGGATCAGAAGAAACACTCTTAGTAGCAAATAATTTCATAAGTTCATCCATCTTTCCACTCAAAACATTGATTTCTTCTATCGCATGCACTTTTTTATTAGAAGATCTTTCAGTATGCCATTGAGAATAATTAACCATAATATTACCTAGGAGTTTAGTAGCATCTCCTAAAGTGATTTCCATAAAAGTGCCTCCCGCGGCCGAATCTAAAAGATTTCTAGAAGCAAAATTCAATCCGGCATAAATTTTTTATATAATCATCCACAAATTCAAACCATGAGCAGGGCAATTACGTATCATTAATTTCAATCTCTCCCAAGCTTGTGCAACATGTTCATGATCAAGTTGCTTAAAATTCATAATGTCGTTTCTAAGAGAGATGATCTTAGCGGGAGGAAAATACTTAGAGACAAAAGCATCTTTGCACTTGTTCCAAGAATCAATACTATTTTTAGGCAAAGACGAAAACCGAGTTTTAGCAAGATCTCTAAGCGAAAAAGGAAATAGCTTCAATTTAATGATATCATTATCGACATCTTTTTTCTTTTGCATATCACATAAGTCAATGAAGCTATTCAGATGAGTAGCGGCATCTTCACTAGGAAGGCCGGCGAATTGATCTTTCATAACAAGATTCAACAAAGCAGTATTGATTTCACAAGATTCCGTATTGGCAAGAGTAGCAATCGGAGTGCTAAGGAAATCATTATTATTAGTATTGGTGAAGTCACACAATTTGGTAGTATCTTGAGCCATCGCGACAAACGAGCAATCCAACACACGAGCAAACAAAAGGCAAGCGAGAAAAAGGCAAACTGAAAGAGAGGAGGAGATTGGGAAACAGAGGGCGAATAAAACAGCAAGGGTGAAGTGGGGGAGAGGAAAACGAGAGGCAAATGGCAACTAATGTAATGCGAGAGATACGGATTGTGATGGGTACTTGGTATGTTGACTTTTTGCGTAGACTCCCCGGCAACGGCGTCAGAAATTCTTCTTGCTACCTCTTGAGCTTGCGTTGGTTTTCCCCGAAGAGGAGAGGATGATGCGGCAAAGTAGCATAAGTATTTCTCTCAGTTTTTGAGAACCAAGGTATCAATCCAGTAGGAGGCCACGTGCAAGTCCCTCGTACCTACACAAAAGCAATACCTCGACGCAACCAACGCGATTAGGGGTTGTCAATCCCTTCACGGTCACTTAGGAGAGTGAGATCTGATAGAGATGATGGATAATATTTTTGGTATTTTTGATATAGAGATGCAAAGTAAAAAGTAAAAGGCAAAGTAAAAAGCAAAGCAAGATTAAAGTGATGGAGATTGATATGATGAGAATAGACCCAGGGGCCATAGGTTTCACTAGTGGCTTCTCTCAAGAGCATAAGTATTCTACGGTGGGTGAACAAATTACTGTTGAGCAATTGACAGAATTGATCATAGTTATGAGAATATCTAGGTATGATCATGTATATAGGCATCACGTCCGCGACAAGTAGACCGACTCCTGCCTGCATCTACTACTATTACTCCACTCATCGACCGCTATCTAGCATGCATCTAGAGTATTAAGTTAAAAACAGAGTAACGCCTTAAGCAAGATGACATGATGTAGAGAGATAAATTCATGCAATATGAAATAAACCCCATCTTGTTATCCTCGATGGCAACGATGCAATACGTGCCTTGCTGCCCCTTCTGTCACTGGGAAAGGACACCGCAAGATTGAACCAAAAGCTAAGCACTTCTCCCATGGCAAGAAAAACCAATCTAGTAGGCCAAATCAAACTGATAATTCGAAGAGACTTGCAAAGATAACCAATCATACATAAAAGAATTCAGAGAAGATTCAAATATTATTCATAGATAGACTTGATCATAAACCCACAATTCATCGTTCTCAACAAACACACCGCAAAAAGAAGATTACATCGAATAGATCTCCATGAGAGAGGGGGAGAACATTGTATTGAGATCCAAAAAGAGAGAAGAATCCATCTAACTAATAACTATGGACCCGGAGGTCTGAGGTAAACTACTCACACTTCATCGGAAGGGCTATGATGATGTAGAAGCCCCCCGTGATGACGACCCTCTCCGGCGGAGCTCCGGAACAGGCCCCAAGATGGGATCTCGTGGATACAGAAAGTTGTGGCGGTGGAATTAGGTTTTGGCTCCTGTTCTGATCGTTTGGGGGTACGTAGGTATATATAGGAGGAAGGAGTACGTCGGTGGAGCACCAAGGGGCCCATGAGGCAGGGGTGTGCCCTAGGGGGGTGGGCGCGCCCCCACCCTCGTGACCGCGTCTTGGCTCCCTTGGAGTAGGGTCCAAGTCTCCTGGATCACGTTCGGTGAGAAAATCACGTTCCCGAAGGTTTCATTCCGTTTGGACTCTGTTTGATATTATGTTTCTCCGAAATACTGAAATAGGCAAAAAACAGCAATTCTGGGCTGGGCCTCCGGTTAATAGGTTAGTACCAAAACTAATATAAAAGTGGAAAATAAAGCCCAATATAGTCCAAAATAGTAGATAATATAGCATGGAGCAATAAAAAATTATAGATACGTTGGAGACGTATCACCGGACTCTTTCGGTTGCTCTCTTCAAGAGCCGGATACTGAGGACGTTGGGTGGCCAAAAGATTAACCTCTGGCCTTGCCGGATCAGGAGAAGCCCTCCACGACGACACCTCGGGGTCGCCCGCCTCATAAGGCGGTAGGGCATGGGGAGGCGTTTCGCTCTCCATCATCTCCGGAAGAAGATCCCTCGAAGACGAACTCTGCCGAGAAGGGCTATGATCCGGACTACAAGATAAATATTTCGGTCATTTTCCTCAAAAGCAAAGCAGGACGTTTTTATTATTAAAGTCCCCTTTCTACTTACAGCTCGGTTGAGGGCTGACCCCCTTGCGGGCATTGCGCGGCCGGGGTATCCCCCGGAGCAGGACCCTTTGGCGAAGATTTCTTCCCCCGTTTGGAGACCATTGTCTCCGGGTCTTCAGAGGCGGCCCTCTTCCTTCCTTGGGAAGGGGGAATTTCAGTTTCTTCCCCTCGGTTATCCTTCTTTGCGAAGGCGCTAGACTTTTTCTTCCCCCCTTTGTCTTCCCCTAAGGGCGCTTGATAAGGCGCGAGCTCCAGCATCCTGGCTAATACAGGATCCGGTGAGACCTCGGGGAGGGGGGCCGGACACCTGATCATCTTCGCCTTTGTTACCCAGTCCTGGTCAAAGAGTGACTTTTCAGAATGATGTTGCGATAAGTAAAGATACCACATGTTCGGTTACAGGACTACTTACTTGGGTATCTGGACGATTGCAGTTCAAACCCGCATCCTCGGTGGTGTACGGACACATTATTTGTGGTCCGAAGAACAATTTGTACATCTCCTTGGGCGTCATGCCGGGGAAATGATGGATAGCTCGCGGTCCCTCCGGGTTGAACTCCCACATGCGGAGGGGACGACGTTTGCAGGGCAAGACTCGACGAATTAACATGACTTGCATTACCATGACTAGACTAATGTCTCTCTCTAGGAGATCTTGGATGCGGCTCTGCAATATTGGCACATCCTTTACTGGCCCCCAGTCCATCCCCTTGTTGACCCATGACGCTAGTTGTGGCGGAGCGCCCGAGCGAAAAGTAGGGGGAGCCACCCACTTGGTACCCCTGGGAGCTGTGATGTAAAACCATTCTCGTTGCCATAAGCTAGACACCTCCTGGAAAGAACCCTCTGGCCATGGGGCATCGACACTTTTGCTTATTATAACGCCTCTGCACTCTGCGTGCAGCCCCTTGATCATCTTTGGCTCCACCTTGAAGGTCTTGAGCCACAGGCTGAAGTGAGGGGTAATACGGAGGAAAGCTTCACACACGACGATATACGACGAGATGTGGAGGACAGAATCCGGAGCCAGATCATGGAAATCCAGCCCATATTAAAACATGAGCCCCCTCACGAAGGGATCTAGAGCAAGGCCTAACCCTCAGAGGAAGTGAGATACGAACACGACGCTCTCGCCGGGTTTGGGAGTGGGAATGACCTGCCCTTGAGAAGGCGGCGGTGCAGGATCTTGCCGGTCAGAAACCTGGCCTCTCTTAACTTTTTGACGTCTTCCTCCGTGACGGAGGAAGGCATCCACCGACCTTGAAGGTTGGATTCGAACATGGTTGAAGGTCCGAAGTGCCTGACCTGAGCTTCAGGTGTTGGAACTCGAGGCGGGGGAAGTATTTAATTGAGACCGAGGAGTAAAAAGGATAGGCCTTGGTCTCTTTATAAAGATGGTGAATACCAAGCGTCCTCCTCGTGACCGTTTGGGACTTGCCTACAATTGAGGAGTCATACCAACAGGCACGATTGGGTTACCCACGTCCGTATTGATGAGAATCCCGTAATAAGGGGACACGATCTCTGCTTCGACAAGACGTGCCAAGGAAACCGCCTCGCGATATGCGCCAAGGCTGGTTGAGAATGACGGTTCAAATAAAGACCGGGCCATGGTATGTTGTCATGATATCGAGTGTGTCGGCAGATTAGATTTGTGGAAATATTATTCTCTCTATGGTGGTATGTGGAACATGTTTTGCAGAGCCAGACACTATCCTTGTGTTCAAAATCTTCTATGGAGTATTCGGAGGAGGAACCCGCCTTGCAATGCCGAAGACAATCTGCGCGCCGGACTCATCATCATTGAAGCCTGGTTCAGGGGCTACTGAGGGAGTCCTGGATTAGGGGGTATCCAGACTGCCGGACTATATCCTTTGGCTGGACTATTGGACTATGAAGATACAAGATTGAAGACTTCGTCTCGTGTCCGGATGGGACTCTCCTTGGCGTGGAAGGCAAGCTTGGCGATACAGATATGAAGATCTCCTCCCTTGTAACCGACTCTGTGTAACCCTAGCCCCCTCCGGTGTCTATATAAACCGGAGGGTTTAGTCCGTAGGACAACAACAATCATACCATAGGCTAGCTTCTAGGGTTTAGCCTCTACGATCTCGTGGTAGATCAACTCTTGTACTACTCATATTGTCATGATCAATCAAGCAGGAAGTAGGGTATTACCTCCATAGAGAGGGCCTGAACCTGGGTAAACATCGTGTCCCCTGCCTCCTGTTACCATCCGCCTTAGACGCACAGTTCGGGACCCCCTACCCGAGATCCGCCGGTTTTGACACCGACAGCAGGCCTCCTGCCTGGGATCCTCCTAAACTACTCCTGGCTTTCGTCAGCAGCCTGCACATAGTAGTAGGCACCTCCGGTGTAGTAGGAGTTGTCGTCGACGATGGCGTCAGGCTCCTGGACTCCATCATCTGGTTGCGACAACCAGGTAGAATGGAAAGGGGGAAAAGAGGAGAAAAGCAAACATGGGTACTCATCCAAAGTACTCGCAAGCAAGGATCGACACTACATATGCAGGGGTATCTGTGTAAAGGGGCAATATCGGTGGACTGAACTACAGAATGCCAAAATAAGAGGGGGATAGCTAGTCCTGCCGAAGACTATGCTTCTGGCAGCCTCCATCTTGCAGCATGTAGAAGAGAGTAGATGGTAAGTTCACCAAGTATCATCGCATAGCATAATCCTACCCGACGATCCTCTCCTCGTCGACCTGTGAGAGAGCGATCACCGGGTTGTATCTGGCACTTGGAAGGGTGTGTTTTGTTAAGTATCTGGTTCTAGTTGTCATAAGGTCAAGGTACAACTCCGGGTCGTCCTTTTACCAAGGGACACGACTATTTGAATAGATAAACTTCCCTGTAGGGGTGCACCACATTACCCGACACGCTCGATCTCCTTTGGTCGGACACACTTTCCTGGGTCATGTCAGGCCTCGGAAGATCAACACGTCGCAGCCCCACCTAGGCACAACAGAGAGGTCAGCACGCCGGTCTAAATCCTATGCGCGCAGGGGTCTGGACCCATCGCTCATTGCACACCTGCACGTTGCGTACGCGGCCGGAGAGCAGACCTAGCAACCTCCATTTCAAAGGAAGTTGCGTTACGCGATCCAACCCGGCGCGCGCCGCTTAGTCGCTGACGTCAAGAAGGCTTCGGCTGATATCACGACGTCGAGTGCCCATAACTGTTCCCGCGTAGTTGGTTAGTGCGTATAGGCCAGTGGCCAGATTCGTTAAGCATGTTATGTTGAAGTAACCGCGGACACCGACCAGGGCCAGGCCCACCTCTCTCCTAGGTGGTCTCAACCTGCCCTGTCGCTTCGCCACAAAGTAACCGTCCAGGGCCGTCGGGAACCCAGGCCCACCTCTACCGGGATGGAGCCACCTGCCCCTTCAGCCCCCATCTCCGAACAGTATTATAAGTAATGTAACAATATAAAGTATATCGCATATGCCCGTGATCACCTCCTGAAGTGGTCACAACCCAGTAGTATAGCATGGCAGACAGACAAGAGTGCAGGGCCACTGATGGAATACTAGCATCCTATACTAAGGATTTAGGATTGCAAGTAAGGGTAACAACTGTAGCAACAATGACAGGCTATGCAGCAGAATAGGATTAACCGAAAGCAGTAACATGCTACACTACTCTAATGCAAGCACTAGAGAGAAGGAATAGGCGATATCTGGTGATCGGGGGGGGGGGGGGGGGCTTGCCTGGTTGCTCTGGCAAGAATGAGGGGTTCGTCGTCGATGTAGTCGATCACAGGGGTACCGGCATCGGTCTCGGGGTCTATCGGAAAGAAGTAACGAAGGGGGAACACAATAAATAACAGAGCAATCAAAGCACCACAAAGCATAACATGGCAATACGTGGTGCTAGAGGTGACCTAATGCAGTACTAGGTGATACCAGCGAAGGGGGGAAACATCCGGGAAAGTATCCCCGGTGTTTTGTGTTTTCAGACAGATGTACCGGAGGGGAAAAGTTAAGTGTTTTCTATGCTAGGGATGTGTGGCGGATGAAGGGACTGCGTATTTGGATTCATCTCATCGTTCTGAGCAACTTTCATGTACAAAGTTTTTCCATCCGAGCTACGGTTTATTTTGTATTAATTTAAAAAGGATTTAATCATTTTCTAGAATTAACATAATTAATTTAATTTGAAAATGCCATTATGACGTCAGCATGACATCAAGATGATGTCAGCAGTCAATAGTCGGTTGACTTGGTCCAACTGATGCGTGGGTCCCACTGTCATTGATTGAGATTAACTAAAACAGATTAATTAGTTTAATTAGTGATTAGGTTAACCTAATCAGGATTAATTAAGTTAACTAATTTCTTAATTAATTAATTAATATTATTTATTTATTATTATTCCTTTTTATTAAAACGTTCCAGGGGCTGGGCCCCGTTGTCCAGTGGCTCATGGCCTTAGCGGGCGCGGGTACGGGCGCTCCCGTGCGGGGCCGAGACCGACCGAGGATGCGAGGCGAGGCCACAGGGGCGCGGTGGCGTTTGGCCGGCATGGCCGACGACCAGCGGGGGGGGGGGGGTGGACCCGGGCAGCGCCGCATGGGGGAAGCGGGACGGCGGGTGGCGGCAGCCACGACACGCAGTGCACGGCCACAGGACCAGGGGCAGGGCGGAGGGCCAGCGTGGAGCTCCAGCGGGATGCGGCCAGGCGGAGCAGGGGGGTTGTGGGTGCCGGTGCGCAGCAGGGCGACTGAAGGCGGGACGTGGGCGGCGGCAGCGAGGCTGGCGAGCGGGGCTGTGGGCGCGACTACACGGGGACAGGGGCGGGGGCATCGCGCCCCGAGGCGCGTGCAGTGGCGCGCTAGGCGATGATGCGCGGGCGCGTACCGCAGCGGACGGGAGGCAGGCAAGGCGTGGCGCGGCAACATGCGGTAGCAGCAGCAGGGGCGAGCGGGAGGAGCAGCTGGGCATCGCGGGGCGAGGAGCGCGAGGGCAGAGGCGCGCGGGACGATGGCCGGTGCGAGGGCCGCGGTGAGCGCGTCGTGGGAGGAGGGGAGGAGAGGCCGGGGGCCTCACCGAGGTTGTAGGGCACGGGACAGTGGGGCGTGGGGAGGATGACGGGGACAACGACGATGTTGGGGAGGAGGGGACGAGGTGGCGTTGGCGATGGCGGAGCGATCCGGCGAGGGGCGCCGACGTGGTGGCGACGGGAATCGGCGGCGGCGGCGGCGTCAGCGTAGTTCGTTCCCCTTCCCCATCAAGATCTGGATCGAGGGAAGGAGGAGAGAGCGACGTGGGTGGGGGGAGAAGTGGGATCGGCCGTGGGTTAGGGTTTGGTCGCCCAGGGGGTTATGGGGAAGCGGGGGCGGCCTATGCCGGTTGGGCCGGCCTGGCTAGCAGTTGGGCCGACTGGCTCAGTGGGGGGGTTCTCCTTTTCTTTTGTCTTTATTCTAGTTTTGTTTAATTTTCCTTTTCTGTTTTTCTTTGTTTTATTTTAGTTCCTCTTTTATTTTAGTTTTATAAACTATAAAAATAGTCCCTAATTTAGTGTTAATAAATAGGCTATTGCAACATAAGTTTGGGCAACTAAATAAAATAGTTTAATATTCTATTTATTGTAAAAGGCATTCAACTAATTGTTTTTGCTACTGTTTAAAACATTTTAGAGTATTTTACACTTTTATAAAAGTGTGGTTTCTACACCAAACTTACCTATGCAATATTTGGCTCACCCCGAACATTTTAATTTTAATATTTGAAAATATTTATTGTTTGCTTGATTTTGAATTTGAATTTGAATTGGTTTCGAACTAACGCGAGATTAGCAACAGTAATCGAGGTGAAGTGGCATCATGAGTAGAGGGTTACTGTAGCTTAACTATCCGGGCGTCACACACGTTGATGGAGACTTCAACCCACGAAGGGTAACGGCTGCGCGAGTCCAGGGAGGGCTCCACCCATGAAGGGTCCATGAAGAAGCAACCTTGTCTATCCCACCATGGCCATCGCCCACGAAGGACTTGCCTCACTAGGATAGATCTTCACAAAGTAGGTGGTCTCCTTGCCCTTACAAACTCCTTGGTTCAACTCCACAATCGTGACGAAGGCTCCCAAGTGACACCTAACCAATCTAGGAGACACCACTCTCAAAAGTTAATAGATGGTGTGTTGATGATGAACTCCTTGCTCTTGTGCTTCAAATGATAGTATCCCCAACACTCAACTCTCTCTAACAGATTTGGCTATGGTGGAAAGATGATTTGAGTGGAAAGCAACTTGGGGAAGGCTAGAGATCAAGATTCTTGTGGTCGGATTTGAATGTATTGGTCTCAACACATGAGTAGGTGGTTCTCTCTCTGAAAATGAGTAGTGGAAGTGTAGGCACGTTCTGATGGCTCTCTCTTGAATAGAGAAGGGGGTGGAGGGGTATATATAGCCTCCATACAAAATCTAACCGTTACATACATTTGACCCAACTCGGTCAGACCAAATAGGTGAACTCGGTGAGACCAATTTAGTTCAAAATGTGAATGTTAGGATTCTCGGCGGGACCGACATGATCAACTCGGACGGACCGATGTGCTAGGGTTAGGGCAAAACCTCATCTCGGTGTGACCGATTGCATGAACTCGGTGGGACCGATTTCAACAATGAGCAAACAGAGAGTTGGTCAGGCAAACTTGGTGGGACCGATCGCTCTTTTCGGTGAAACCGAAACGTTACGAAAGGGAAATAGAGAGTTTGCATTGCGAACTCGGTGGGCCCGATCGCTCACTTCGGTGAGACCGAAATGTTACGAAGGGAAACAAAGAGTTTGCAATCCCATCTCGGTGAGACCGAAATCCCTATCGGTGAGACGGAACTGATTAGGGTTTCTGGCTATGGCTATGTCAAAAGAACTCGGTGGCGCCGGATAGATCCAATCGGTGGGGCCAAGTTTGACTTTAGGTTTTGGACATATGTGGAAACAAGAAAGTGGTTGAGGGCTTTGGAGCATATCACTAAGTTTTGAGCAAGTAGACAATTAAGCAACACCTCACCCCCTTTTAATAGTATTGGCTTTTCCTATGGACTCAATGTGATCTTGGATCACTAAAATAGAAATGAAGAGTCTTAAGCTTTTGCCAATATTTGTCCTTAGCATTTTGAGGGGTCCACATCTCTAGTCCATGCCATGCCAATCGTTGAACTTTTTGAAATATACAACTTGAATGGATATTAGTTCAATGAGCTATATGTTGTTATGAATTACCAAAACCACCCGAGGATTAGTTGCACTCTCAATTTCCCCCTTTTGGTAATTGATGACAACATATAGATCAAAGCTTCAATAAATGATAATATGAATGGGATATATCGTCGCTTTGAGAAGTATGTGATAAGCAAGAGCTCCCCCTAAATTTGTGCATTATTAGAAATTTGCTTTTGAATGCAAATGCACAATCGATTAGGATCAATGGTTACTCTTCCATGTCACATACATCTTGGCGGAGTGCTCAAAATGATAGAGAATAAATAGCATGCACTCATCACTAAGGTAAACATGATTGATCATACATAAGTAATAAGATATCATCATTCAAGCACACACAAGCATAAATATTGTAGCAAGCAAACAATCAAAAACAAAACAAGTAGCAAGAGAGGCAAGTAAACGCAAAACACACACACACACACACACTCTTTCTCTCTCTCAGCCTATGATCTATACACTTTCTCCCCCTTTGGCAATAAGTTACCAAAAAGCTTGAATATGCATAGTGCTATGCGGCACTCTAAGCATGATCTCCGGGAGCTCCGGTGTGCGAAGATGGCGTGGAGAGGACAGCATCTGCAAAAACTTCTACTGAAGTCTGGGGAACTGGAGGAGTTGCAACTGGAGGGGCAACTGGGGCAGTGGCTGCAAGTGCTGATGTTGTAGCTCTTGTGTCACTAACTGGCACAGCTGCAGACCTTTGTGCTCTAGGCACTCTCTAATATGCCTCTGTTGCAGTTCTTCCTCTCCTGTCATTTGCTTCTTCTTGAAGTTGCTCAACTGTGGTATGAATCTCTGTGACTTTCAAGTCTAGATCATAAAATTTTGTTTCAATGATCCTCTCAAGACTCTCTTGATTTTGAGTCAGGATGGCTAGTCCTTTCTCAATTCTCAGTGTTGCCTCAAGCAGATAGTCGAGCTGATCCTGCTTGCTCTTGAGATTCACAGCTGATACATCTGGCATCTTGGAAGTCTTTGCTGCTTTTGCCTTCTCTCTCTTCTCTTGAGCCTCTACAAATGTAGGATGTGAGGCATCCATGACAACAACATTGTCCTCAAAGTCTGGCCTCAGGGGAAGGTGCTCTCTGTCTAGCAGATATGTGCATGTGCCCATCTTGGAGTTGATGAGCATTTGAATGTGTGGGGCATATCCACATGACCTCTTCTGATCTGCTGCAGTCCTCTTAATTGTTTCAACAATTAAGGTCATCACCTTGAACTTCTCTAGCACATCAAACATATGTAGCAAATTGATCGAGTGACCACGGATCATCCTATGATCTCCTAACTTGGGCAATAGAGTGTTCCTCAATATAGTGTTGATGGTTGGCAGCCCTAACAACAGATAGTAAATGAAACCAAATTTGTGTGTCTCCAAGGCAGAATCAGGAATCTCCTTGTACATGTGTGCCATGGAGTTGTGGTCTTTCCTTGGCTCGGCATAAACATCTGTATCATCTTCAGCTTCTTCAGGGGCATTGATCAGCTTGGCCCACTCAGCAATGGAGGATTAGTACCTAGTACCTCAGTCATCCAAACTATCTTGCCATTTGGGTAGAAATGGGCAGTGGAATAGAATTGCATCACCATTTCATCATTCCATTTAGTTAATTTCTGATCAACAAATTTGTCTACTCCATTCATTATGAAGCTCTCATGAACTCCAGGAAAGTAATCTTCATTTTCATCAATGAATGCCCAGTCAACCCATCTCATATCACTCACTATGGGCTTTTTTATCCAGAAGAACTATCTCATAGAAGTCCTGCTGCTCCTTGGTGTGAAACCTGTAATCCACAACAATCCTTCTCCTTGTTGCATATGGATCTGTCTACCTCCATAGTCTGAGACCTGCATCTTTTATCACTTTCATGTTCTCTGCTACTGGATGAGTGTCACCATGATCTGGTATCTTAGGCTTGAGCTTTCTGAGCATTTGGGGCTCTTCCTCTTCTTGAACTTCAGGCACTGGGGCCTTGTTCTTTTCAGCAGTTGGGATGTTCCTTGTAAATCTCTTAGGTGCAGTAGGCTTTGGGGCTTGAGCTGATGACTTGGGAGCTGTCTTGGGCTTGGATGGAGCAGCCCCAGACTTGATAGCATCTCCCATCAATTTCTGAGATTTGGGTGGAGGTGCAGCAGCTTCTTGTTCTTCCTCATCTTCATCTGGATCTTCCATCATTGAAGATCTGCCAATCACTCTGGCCATGGTCTTCTTGGCCCTTTCTTTCATTTTCTTGCCTCCAGCAGTCTCTTCTTCTCTTGGTTCAAGAGTGAACTCCATGGTTTCCTAGGTTGAGGCTCTGACTTTGGACATGAGCTCTCTTGGCAGGAGCTTTCTTCTTCATGCCAGGCTTGATGGCAGCAGCAGCAACTTGTTCCTTCTTGATCACTTTCTTCTTGGAAGTGACCTCCTCATCAACTATAAAGTCCACATCTTCGGAATCTGAGGTTCTCTTCCTTCTCTGCCTGGTTGCAGCGTTAGGTATATTGCTTGGGGTGCTTCTGCTACCCTCATCATAACTGCTGTTTGAGGGACTAGTGCCCTCACTGAGATTCTGGTGCTCCTATGACTTATTCTGACTGTGACTGTTTTCTGACATCTCTGACACTGAAAGCTAACCCTGTGAATGGATAGGGTGAGATAGAATAGATGAGCATCACAAAGTATAGCTTTTTTTTGCAAAACAAATGAGTCAGAAACTTAGTTTTAGTTTTCTACAGAAAGCATTTCGGAGCTACCGATATTGCAAACTCGATGACACCGAAGCAGCTTTGGAGTCTAAACATGCAAGGTCGGTCAGACTGAGGTGCATTTCGGTGACTCCGAGTTTCTAGGGTTTCATAGAGAAATGAACTCGGTCACACCGATTGGTATGTTTCGGTCAGACCAAAAATACTTGTGCTATGGCCTGAGCCAAATCGGTGAGACCGAAATCCTAATATCGGTCGGTCCGAGATGAGTTCGGCGGAAACCTAAACCTAAATTTTTGCATCAAATCTAATCTAACGGAGTTTGCAGTGGGTAGTGTAGTCTCAATCATGGCAAGAATATAGGCATTGATCTTTGTGCTCAGAATCGGAGTGGGGAAGGCACAAAGGGACGAGTTCATACCCTAACTTGGCGATGAACTCGCTACGGCGACAATGGCCATGAAGATTCCCCTTGACAGCGGCGAAAACTAGTGGCAGGAGGACGCTGGCGACGAGGAGACGATCCGGAGACCTCGAGTCGGCAGAGCTGGACAGGCGCTGGCGAAGCGTTTGGAGGAATTTCCAAAATTTCAGCACGTGGGAATATATATATACAGACTCTGTCGGTGTGACCGAGTGGAACGACTCGGTGGCACTTAGATGCAGAATTGCAAGTGGCTGCTGCAACTCGGTGAGACCGAACTGTTATAATCGTTTGCACCGAGGTGAAAACCTCGATCAACTCAATGAGTTCGGTGAGACCGAAGGGAGTGAATCGGTCAGACCGAAAGCCATTAAGAGGTTTTGGAAGTTTAAACCCTTGACAGATCGGTGGCTCCGAGTGCTCCTCACCCGGAGGGTTCGAATTTGACTTGTTCAAACTTTCTGATGTAGCATGAATAGAGTTTGAGACGAGAAAAGCATAGATAGCTAGAGGGAGTTCTTAGGCATTCTTTTCCATCCATTTGGCGAAAAGAAAAACCAAACAATCAAAGCAACAAATGGATGTCCTCGAATGGAGAAAGTTATGCAACCAACATGCTCACATAATAAGATAGCAAATAAAGTATGTGGCAAAGCATGCACAAACACTCTAGCATCTTCCAAGCAATTGGCGATGACTAGGTCATCTATATATGAGTATATTGACTTAGGAGTCAAATGAGAACATTTGATCATAGGTCATACTCATCGTTTAAGCACAAGTGGGGTTACCACTTTTACATAAAGCATTGTTGTTTTCACACCATTTAGAGTTGATTTAGCTCAATTCTTAGAGCAAAGCTCCCCCTAGACGTGATATCCTCCCGAAGAGGGATAAACTAAACTTGGGTTTTTGTCGATGATGACTTCATGTAGGTGTTGAAGATGTGGATGCTCAATGTTGATGTAGATCATTTGGAGAAATCCATTGGAGTGAGTTGCACTTTCAATACCTACACGGGTTAGTCCCACAAGGAACATGCAAAAATATCCATAGACATAGAGTGAAATACACACATGATGTTGTCCATGAAAGCATTAGGCTACCTTGTCCCTTGTCTTACCAACAAGAGGGTTTGTGACTCCATGAACTAGTGCAAGATATGAAAGTTGATTGCACTTGTCCTTGCCAAGATGAATATGAGTGAAGTATGTTGGCGGAGTCACCCTCAAGAACTCTCTAGTTCTTCTTCTTTGGGATCCACATCATCTTGATGGGAATCCTTGGAGTTGTTGTCGTACTTGATGAATTAGCACTTGATGTAGTCTTGGGAACCCACTTGACCAAGACCTTAGGAGCTTCTTCAAATGCATCAATCTCCTCTTGAAGCTTGTCCTTTCCTTTTAGCTTGTGTCTTGTGGTGGAAGATCATCTTGAGCTTGTGTTCCCTTGAAAGAAGTGGGATCATACTTCTCTTGTTGAGGAACAAACTTCGTCTTGGGGTATTGATCTTCTTCCCACTAAACTCCATTGGCATTGAACTTGCATTCAAAACCAACACCTTGATTCTTCCGGTGCCTTCCTTGCTTGCGTACAATTTCCTCAAATTGCTTACTTCCGGCAAGGCTCTTGTAAACACCTTTCTCAATTCCCTTCAATAAGCTATTTTCTTGCTGAAGTGTAACTTGGCTAAGAGAATCATTAGTGGAATCAAGAGAGCTACTAGAAGCAATAATATTGGATTTAACAAGATTATTGTTACTACTAGAGGAAGAATCTTTCTTGCTCTTGTTGCTAGATTTTACTTGTGGCATGTAAGTAGACAAGAGTAAGCGCTTGGCAATGTAAGAAGAACTTTTCTTACGAAGATCATCATTGATTGCTTTTAAGAACCCATGCTCTTGCTCTAGATTGAGCTTTTCAAAGCGTAGCTTCTCATGAGTCGTTAAAAGCTCTCGATAATCCTCTACGGTTGTTTCATGAGCTAACTTAAGAGTGTTTAGTTCTTTAGTTAGACGCTCAATCTCCTTCTTATCATCGTCATTCATTTCATATTGATTAGCATGATTAATAGAAATTTCAACATAGTTTTCATCACTAGAGTTGTCAACAAGTAAATCATCATCACCTAGCAAATCATCTTCAACACTACTGAAATCAACATACTCGGCGTGTGATACCTTGTGGCCTTTAGCCATGAAGCATATTCCAATCCCTTCATTTGGTGAGTCGAATATGTCGTAGGAGTTGGATGACACAAGTGCAAGACCGACAACACCTTCATCTTGAGTATATTCAGAGTCGGAGTGATAGCTTATCTCAGAGTAGTTGTCGGAGTCGGAACCGGATACCCATTCACCAACATGAGCTTAATGTCTTTGTCTTGTGTAGTTCTTTGATGACTTGTCCTTCCTTTTCGAATCCTTGCTTCTGCAAGAGGGTCTTCGTTCATAACGATCATCTCTAATCCTCCTATCTCTAGGTGGTGATTCCTATCTTTTGCTTCTACTTTTAGGTGAGTCTTCTCTTCTCTTGTAGGGAGCCGTACACTCACTAGAGTAGTGTCCGGGTCTTCCACAATTGTAGCAATTGCGATCAGGACTAGAAGATCTTTTGTCATTGTAGGACCTTGACTTGTGACTTATCTCTTTGCTTCTACTCTTGTAGAACTTGTTGAAGTTCTTCACCATTAGACTCAATTCTTCATTGAAGACTTGTTTCTCACTTGATGATGTAGGAGCATCACATGAAGCTTTGTAAGCACCACTAGACTTGTTGTGAAACTCTTCCTTATCCTTGATTGACATCTCATGAGCAACAATTCTACCAATGACTTTCGTTGGCTTGAGATCTTTGTAATTGGGCATCATTTGGATCAAGGTGCACACAATATCATATTTTCCATCCAAGGCTCTTAGTATCTTCTTGATGATGAATCTGTCGGTCATGTCTTCACTTCCTAAGCCGACAATCTCATTTGTGACGAGAGCAAGCCTAGAGTACATTTCAGTGACACCTTCACCATCCTTCATTTTGAACTTGTCAAGTTGACTTTGAAGCACATCCAATTTGGATTCCTTGACGGACTCGATACCTTCGTGCATATCAACCAAAGTATCCCAAATTTCCTTTGCATTCTCAAGACGGCTGATTTTGTTGAATTTTTTGGGGCACAATCCGTTGAAGAGGATATCGCAAGCTTTCGAATTGTATTGCAACATCTTCAATTCTTCCACGGTTGCTTCACGATTTGGTTCTTTTCCATCTTCGAAGAATTCACCTTGTAAACCAATACACAAAATAGCCCAAACAGCGGGGTTATGTCCAAGAATGTGCATTTTCATTTTATGCTTCCAACTAGCAAAATTAGTACCATCAAAGTAAGGACCTCTACAGTGGTAATTTCCCTCGCTAGACGCCATACTCTCCTAGGTTGTGAAACAAAGGCTATGATCATCAAAGCTATGGAAATCAAGGCAAATGGAGACCAAAGCTCTGATACCACTTGTAGGATCGAAAGTAGGTATAGAGGGGGGTGATTAGACTACTTGACCAAATAAAAATCTAGCCTTTTCTCAATTTTAAGTCTTGGCAGATTTTAGCAACTTAGCACAAGTCAAGCAATCAATCTACACATGCAATTCTAAGAGTATAGCAGCAGAATGTAAATCATTGCATATGAAGGTAAAGGGAAGGGTTTGGAAAGGCAAACACAATGAAGACACGAATTTTTTTGGCGTGGTTGCGATAGGTGGTGATATCGTACATCCACGTTGATAGAGACTTCAACCCACGAAGGGTAACGGTTGCGCGAGTCCACGGAGGGCTCCACCCACGAAGGGTCCACGAAGAAGCAACCTTGTCTATCCCACCATGGCCATCGCCCACGAAGGACTTGCCTCACTAGGGTAGATCTTCATGAAGTAGGCGATCTCCTTGCCCTTATAAACTCCTTGGTTCAACTCCACAATCTTGACGGAGGCTCCCGAGTGACACCTAACCAATCTAGGAGATGCCACTCTTGAAAAGGTAATAGATGGTGTGTTGATGATGAACTCCTTGCTCTTGTACTTCAAATGATAGTCTCCCCAACACTCAACTCTCTCTCACAGATTTGGCTATGGTGGAATGATGATTTGAGTGGAAAGCAACTTGGGGAAGGCTAGAGATCAATATTCTTGTGGTTGGATTGGAATGTCTTGGTCTCAACACATGAGTAGGTGGTTCTCTCTCTCAGAAAATGAGTAGTGGAAGTGTAGACACGTTCTGATGGCTCTCTTTTGAATAGAGAAGGGGGTGGAGGGGTATATATAGCCTCCACACAAAATCTAACATTTACATACATTTGGCCCAACTCGGTCAGACCAATTTAGTTCAAAATGTGAACGTTAGGATTCTCGGTGGGACCGACATGATCAACTCGGTGGGACCGATGTGCTAGGGTTAGGGCAAAACCTCATCTCTATGTGACTGATTGCATGAACTCGGTGGGACAAATTTCAGCAATGAGCAAACAGAGAGTTGGTCAGGCAAACTTGGTGGAACCGATCGCTCTTTTCGATGAAACTGAAGCGTTATGAAAGGGAAACAGAGAGTTTGCATTGCGAATTCGGTGGGACCGATCGCTCACTTTTGTGAGACCAAAATGTTATGAAGGGAAACAGAGAGTTTGCAATCCCATCTCGGTGAGACCGAAATCCCTATCGGTGAGACCAAACTGATTAGGGTTTCTGACTATGGTTATGTCAAAAGAACTCGGTGGCGCCGGATAGTCAAATCGGTGGGGCCAAGTTTGACTTTAGGTTTTGGACATATGTGGAAACGAGAAAGTGGTTGAGGGCTTTGGAGCATATCACTAAGCATTTTGAGCAAGTAGACCATTAAGCAACACCTCATCCCCTTTTAATAGTATTGGCTTTTCCTATGGACTTAATGTGATCTTGGATCACTAAAATAGAAATGAAGAGTCTTGAGGTTTTGCCAATATTTGTCCTTAGCATTTCGAGGGGTCCACATATCTAGTCCATGCCATGCCATTGAACTTTCTGAAATATACAACTTGAATGGATATTAGTTCAATGAGCTATATGTTGTTATGAATTACCAAAACCACCCGGGGATTAGTTGCACTTTCACCAGTCTCAGCAGCAAGGCGACGGTGCCGTCCACCAGTAAATTCTTCCTAGGCGCAAAGGGTGGAGGGTGCCTTAATCCAGGGTCACCTAAAGTCATGGTTGTGCTTCCGAGGTGTTTTTGGCATCGGTTGTGACACGGCCTTGGTTCTTTGTGTCACGCGAGGACCTTGGTTCTTTGTGTCATGCCTCCTCGTCGTTTGTGGCTTGCAATTGGACACAATTTTGATTAGCATTGTATCAACCGTTTGACTCTTCTTCTATGAAATTAATACACCTCTCTATAATGTGTTCTGCTTTTGACGATGTTCGTTCAGTGAGAGATCTTTGAAGGTGCTTGTAGGGGTAGGATATGTTTGCATACCTTTATAGGAGCGAGCTTACGTGCGTGTATATGTGAGCGTTTGCAGTTGTAAAAAAGACAGAAATAATTTCCATCTAAATTTCATAGCCAAGTGGACAACTTATGTTTTCTAAAAGTTGGATGAAACTAGATTTTAATTGTGATTATTAATTTAAGCTTAGATAAGATTAGCACACACTACATCAAAGAAATCACGCCGTCCCTCCGCAACACAAATGCTTTCTTGTAAAAGCTAAGCTATGTGGTCTCCTTCGCCATCTTGCAAAATTGAGTAAAATTCTGGTTCCTAGACCTAACTAACAGCATAGCAAGTTTACAAATTTACATGCAACAGTGAAACAAAAATATTGACATTTGCACATACTGTTTTATACTAATATAGTGCACATTAGTTTCCGCAAAAGTCAAACTTCATAAACTTTAATCATATTTAGAGGAAAAAAATTATATCTACAACACATAGTACATCATATGAAAACACTCCATTTCATGATAAATCTGATTATGTTGGTTTTGTATTCTAGATGTCGATTTTTTTTCTTCATAAATTTGGTTAAAAATTTACGTAGTCCGACTTAAAAAATAAAGAAACGAAGGGAGTACTGTAGAGTAAAGCAGAGCCCCAAGATTTTTTGCATTTCCTTTGGATTCGTGATTTGCTATCGTGGTCCATTAAGCAGTGCAGAAAAAGCGCAAATCTCAGCGCAATAATCGATTGACGACGCCAAAAACACACGAGACAAGCAGACAACCGGTGGCCACCGGGGGGAGACGGAGCGCGCGGCGGATATGGCCGCACTCGCCCACCACCACCGTGTCCTTTCCTTCACCTCCTTCGCAACCCCAAGAACTCACCTACCCTGCGCATCCTCCTCGTCGCCTCCCACGCATGCCCGCCTCAGAGGCGCCCGTGTTCTCCGGCACGCCTCCGGCGGCAGCAGCAGCGCGCCCCCCGCCGCCAGCTCGTCGCTGGAGGAGCTGTCCCGGAGCTGCACCACCTGGTCATGGCGAGGGATGCGCGTGAACTACCTGGTCAGGGGGGAGGGCCCGCCCGTGCTGCTCGTCCACGGCTTCGGCGCCTCCGTCGCGCACTGGCGCAGGTGAGCAAGAGCCGATCGAGCCCGGCCAGGTTCTACGGATATTTACTTCATGAATAGTTACTGAACATTTCTTTTTCAGGAACATTGGTGTGTTATCTGAATCCAACACGGTTTACGCGATTGATTTGCTCGGGTTTGGGGCGTCAGACAAGCCTGCTGGATTCTCTTACACCATGGAAACATGGGCCGAGGTGAGTCCTCGGTTTGGCTAATACTCCCTCTGTAAACAAATGTAAAGAAGTAGCTAACAATCACCAGATCACGGCGTGTAATTAAATTGCTTAATTGCATGTCTGGTTTTGTGCCAAGCAGTTGATCCTGGAGTTCTTGGACGAGGTCGTCAAGAGGCCCACCGTGCTTGTTGGCAACTCTGTGGGCAGCCTTGCTTGTGTCATTGCCGCCTCAGGTTAGACAATCACACATGTCGAATATGGAATGGTAACTCTGTAGCTGTGTCAGTGCTGCCTGAGGCCACATCCCGTGTTCTTGTCGAATATGGAATGGTAACTCTGTAGCTGGTTCTGAAGAATGATTTTGCAGCTGACAATTATACATGTGCCCATCCCATGTGATAGAGTAGCTGCAAGAATACCTACTTCTGAATTCTTTAGATGGGAACCTTTTTATTTTTTACTAGGCAAGGTGTTAGCTTCTCTTTTAAACAATTGAATCCGCTCCCCTGCTCCAGCCCGAGCTTAAGTACATCCACTAATTAACGTCTGCAATCATTTCACTCACTCTGTAAACGTTGACTTTGTTTGTTAATGCTCGACACCAGATTCAACCAGGGACCTTGTCCGGGGGCTTGTGCTGCTGAACTGCTCAGGTGGGATGAACAACAAGGCGATCGTCGATGACTGGAGGATCAAGCTGCTCTTGCCTCTGCTCTGGCTAATCGACTTTCTGCTCAAACAAAAGAGCATCGCATCGGCGCTCTTCGGCCGTGTTAAAGAAAGGCATGTTATTCACTGCATGGTTTCAGTTACCCAGTCCCTTGGCCGACTGACATGGTGATGTATTGTACTGATTCCTGAGCTGAAACAGGGAGAATCTGAAGAACATCTTGATGTCTGTCTACGGAAACAAAGACGCCGTGGATGATGAACTGGTCGAGGTAAATACGCTCTGCATCTCCTGAGCCATCAGTAAATTCTCTTATTATGCAGTTCAGATATCTGAGTGGCAACCAGACGACGGCTGATGCCTTCTTGTCGTAGTGGTGTGCAGATCATAAGAGGCCCGGCTGACACCGAAGGTGCTCTCGACGCGTTCGTGTCGACGGTGACGGGACCGCCGGGGCCTAGCCCGATAGCCCTGATGCCCAAGATCAAGATTCCGGTCTTGGTTCTGTGGGGAGACGAGGACCCCTTCACCCCGATCGACGGGCCCGTGGGGAAGTACTTCTCCGGCCTTCCGTCCGAGCTTTCCAACGTGAGGCTCTACATGCTGGAGGGGGTTGGGCACTGCCCGCACGACGATCGGCCGGACCTCGTGCACGAGAAGCTGCTGCCATGGCTGGCCAGTCTCCCGTCGGCAGCCGAGCCTGAGGTGGCGGTAGCTTAACTAGTGAGCTAACGAGGAGCCAAAGAGATGTGCATATATGTCTGTCTTTTTTATGAACCTTCAGGAACCTGTCTTTACATGATTAGAGCATCTATAACAACAAGTACCAAATTTCGGGCGCGTCCACGGGCACTGAATGAACAACACATAAAATTGCTCCTCCACAACCGGATGCATCTAAACCGAATGCTCAAATTCATATTAGCTCCTGCAACGTCATACGTAGCTAAACACATGTCATCGGACAACCAAAAATCAACATGCTCTACTAACTACGAACAGAAAGATGACTGGAGAAGTTCATCCACGGCTGGTCTTGCCCTTGCCTTTGCCTTTCCCGTCGTCCTTGTGGCAGTAGGGGTCGAAGACGCAGAACGGATCGAGGCGGATATGCTCATTGTTGGAGCTGTCCGATCCGCCACCGTCCTCGTCTTTTCCCTCCTTGGGAGGCAGTCCGGCCATGACGCGGACCGCTTGGCTTTGGTATTTTGCCATTGTCTTGACTGCCCTCCTCCGCCGCTTCTATGCTACGCGGGCACGAAGGGATTCCCCCTCCTCCGCGTCGCGGGCTGCCGAAGCCTCCTTTGCATCGCAAGCTGCTGTGGCCACCTGCGTCGCGAGGGCTATGACCACCGCCTCAACTTGAAGCCGCGCCCGAAGCCTCGCGCGGCGGGTACGCCGTCCCTACTGTTCGGATTCACGTCTGGTCATGGAGGCGCAAATGGCCTCCGTTTCGGCGTCCGACGCCGCGGGGACGAGGTGCCACCTAAAAGGTTCCGGCGGCATGGCGGGGTTGCGCCATGCGGCCATGGTGACTGCTGCCGGCGAAGCGCGACAAGATCCTCCGGCCCCGAATTCGATCGCCAATTGGACACGGATTCCCACCGGCTTGCTGAAGACCGCGGGAGGGCGCACTCCTCCCGGGAGCGTCAGAGAGCGGCGCAGACAACCATCTGCTCCTTGGGGCTGCAAGGGATGAGCTCACAATACTCGGACCCAGACATGTTGGAGTCGGATCCAGGCGCCACCATGGAGGAGAATGCCGGAGCTGGATGAAAAGGAGCTTGGTAGTGTGGGAGGGGAGGGGAGTGCAGCGGAATGTGGCTAGGGTTTCTGCCGGAGTGCAGATAGGATTCATTTTATGTAGGGTCGGGTGGGCCAGAGTAGGCTGGATTCGACGTGGCTAACGCGTCCGGGCGCTCCCGCGCGTCCCCATATCCGCCTCAGATTTGGGTTGGATATGAGGAGCGCCGGTCAGTTCGAGTGTTTGGGCCGGAAATGGGGCACTTGGTTGGGTGGCATTGTTTCGTCCGGACATTGATATCCGATCTAATATTCTTTTGCGGTGTGTTTGTCGAGATCCGATGAATTGTGGATTTATGATCAACTTACCTATGAATATTATTTGAATCTTCTCTGAATTCTTTTATGCATGATTTGGTATCTTTGTAATTCTCTTCAAACTGTCGGTTTGGTTTGGCGAACTTGATTGATTTTTCTTGCAATGAGAGAAGTGCTTAGCTTTGGGTAAAATCTTGCGGTGCCCTCTCCCAGTGACAGTAGGGGCAGCAAGGCACGTATTGTATTGTTGCCATCGAGGATAAAAAAGATGGGGTTTACATCATATTGCTTGAGTTTATTCCTCTACATCATGTCATCTTACTTAATGTGTTACTCTGTTCTTCATGAACTTAATACTCTAGATGCAGGCAGGAGTAGGTCGATGTGTTGAGTAATAGTAGTAGATGCAGAATTGTTTCGGTCTACTTGACACGGACGTGATGCCTATATTTCTATCAATTGCTCGACAGTAATTTGTTCACCCACCGTATTATTTGCTATCTTGAGAGAAGCCTCTAGTGAAACCTATGGCCCCCGGGGTATATTTTCCATCATATAAGTTTTCGATCTACTATTTTGCAGTCTTTTACTTTCCGATTTATAAACCAAAAATACCAAAAATATTTACTTTATCTTTTGATTACTTTCATCTATCTCTATCAGATCTCACTTTTGCAAGTAACCGTGAAGGGATTGACAACCTCCTTATCGCGTTGGGTGCAAGTTGTTTGATTGTTTGTGCATGTATTGGTGATTTGTGTGTCGTCTCCTACTGGATTGATAACTTGGTTCTCTAACTGAGGAAATACTTATATCTACTTTGTTGCATCACCCTTTCCTCTTTAAGGGAAAAACCAATGCAAACTCAAGAAGTAGCAGAGACGCCTCCAGATGCCGCCTCTACCCAGCAACAACCCGAGGGCCATCCACTGATTAGCCCGACGACACTGGAGGTGGTGGTTAGGGAAGGTATGGTGGGCTCACTACTACCACCCTCCAAGAAGCAAAGGAGGAAACCGGACAAGAAAGGCCCTAAAGGCGCCAGAGCTGCTTCAAGCAGCCAGCCGCCTCTGAAGTCCCGGAGGTAGACAAAATACTTGTCGAAGGTGCGGAGCATTTCCATGTCGCCAGCCACCCGATCCTACCTCCGAAAGCGCTAGGGCACATACTGAACAATGATCTAAGGAGACTTCATGAAGATGCTGGCCAGAGAGAAAAGCCTTCTCATCTAGGAAAAACCAGGATACCCACTTTACGCGGCACAAGTGTCGGGTGGGAAGTTGTACGTCGAGAGATGGCCCGCGGATAAGTTCATCCTGCGATTTGACTACATCTATGACATGTTCCACATGACCAACAACAACAACAACAACAAAGCCTTTAGTCCCAAACAAGTTGGGGTAGGCTAGAGGTGAAACCCATAAGATCTCGCAACCAACTCATGGCTCTGGCACATGGATAGCAAGCTTCCACGCACCCCTGTCCATAGCTAGCTCTTTGGTGATACTCCAATCCTTCAGGTCTCTCTTAACGGACTCCTCCCATGTCAAATTCGGTCTACCCCGCCCTCTCTTGACATTCTCCGCACGCTTTAGCCGTCCGCTATGCACAGGAGCTTCCGGAGGCCCGTGCTGAATATGCCCCAACCATCTCAGACGATGTTGGACAAGCTTCTCCTCAATTGGTGCTACCCCAACTCCATCTTGTATATCATCATTCCGGACTCGATCCTTCCTCGTGTGGCCACACATCCATCTCAACATACGCATCTCCGCCACACCTAACTGTTGAACATGTCGCCTTTTAGTCGGCCAACACTCCGCGCCATACAACATTGCGGGTCGAACCGCCGTCCTGTAGAACTTGCCTTTTAGCTTTTGTGGCACTTTCTTGTCACAGAGAATGCCAGAAGCTTGGCGCCACTTCATCCATCCGGCTTTGATTTAATGGTTCACATCTTTATCCATACCCCCATCCTCCTGCAACATTGACCCCAAATACCCAAAGTGAAGGAAATATGCCCTAGAGGCAATAATAAAGTTATTATTTATTTCCTCATATATCATGATAAATGTTTATTATTCATGCTAGAATTGTATTAGCCGGAAACATAATACATGTGTGAATATATAAACAAACAGAGTGTCACTAGTATGCCTCTACTTGACTAGCTCGTTAATCAAAGATGGTTATGTTTCCTAACCATGAACAAAGAGTTGTTATTTGATTAACGAGGTCACATCATTAGTTGAATGATCTGATTGACATGACCCATTCCATTAGCTTAGCACCCGATCGTTTAGTATGTTGCTATTGCTTTCTTCATGACTTATACATGTTCCTATGACTATGAGATTATACAACTCCCGTTTGCCGGAGGAACACTTTGTGTGCTACCAAACGTCACAAAGTAACTGGGTGATTATAAAGGTGCTCTACAGGTGTCTCCAAAGGTACATGTTGGGTTGGCGTATTTCGAGATTAGGATTTGTCACTCCGACTGTCGGAGAGGTATCTCTGGGCCCTCTCAGTAATGCACATCACATAAGCCTTGCAAGCATTGCAACTAATGAGTTAGTTGCGAGATGATGTATTACGGAACGAGTAAAGAGACTTGCCGGTAACGAGATTGAACTAGGTATTGGATACCGACGATCGAATCTCGGGCAAGTAACATACCGATGACAAAGGGAACAACGTATGTTGTTATGCGGTCTGACCGATAAAGATCTTCGTAGAATATGTAGGAGCCAATATGGGCATCCAGGTCCCGCTATTGGTTATTGACCGGAGACGTGTCTCGTTCATGTCTACATTGTTCTCGAACCGTAGGGTCCGCACGCTTAAGGTTTCCATGACAGTTATATTATGAGTTTATGAGTTTTGATGTATCGAAGGAGTTCGGAGTCCCGGATGGGATCGGGGACATGACGAGGAGCCTCGAAATGGTCGAGACGTAAAGATCGATATATTGGACGACTATATTCGGACATCGGAAAGGTTCCGAGTGATTCGGGTATTTTCGGAGGTACCGGGGAGTTATGGGAATACGAGGAAGAAGCAATGGGCCTTGATGGGCCTTAGTGGGAAGGACCAGGAGGTGGCGCGCGCCCCTCCCAAGCCCAGTCCGAATTGGACAAGGGGTTTGGGGCGCGGCCCCTCTCTCCCTTCCTTCCCCTCTTCCCCTCTTTCCCCCCTTGACCTAGTTGGACTAGGAAAGGAGGAAACCTACTCCAACTAGGAGTAGGAATCCTACTCCCTGGCGCGCCCCTCCTTGGGCCGGCCACCTCCCCCTTGCTCCTTTATATACGGGGGCAGGGGGGCACCCCATGACACACAAGTTGATCTTCGTGATCGTTCCTTAGCCGTGTGCGGTGCCCCCCTCCATGATATTACACCTCGGTCATATTGTAGCGGTGCTTAGGCGAAGCCCTGCGACAATTGAACATCAAGATCGTCACCACGCCGTCGTGCTGACAGAACTCCTCCCCGAAGCTTTGCTGGATCGGAACCCGGGGATCGTCATCGAGCTGAACGTGTGTCAAGAACTCGGAGGTGCCAAAGTAACGGTGCTTGGATCGGTCGGATCGGGAAGACGTACGACTACTTCCTCTACGTTGCGTCAACGCTTCCGCTTCGGTCTATGAGGGTACGTAGACAACACTCTCCCCTCTCGTTGCTATGCATCACCATGATCTTGCGTGTGCGTAGGAATTTTTTTGAAATTACTACGTTCCCCAACAGTGGCATCCGAGCCTAGGTTTTTATGGTTTGATGTTATATGCACGAGTAGAACACAAGTGAGTTGTGGACGATATAAGTCATACTGCCTACCAGCTTGTCATACTTTGGTTCGGCGGTATTGTTGGATGAAGCGACCCGGACCGACATTACGCGTACGCTTACGCGAGACTGGTTCTACCGATGTGCTTTGCACACAGGTGGCTGGCGGGTGTCAGTTTCTCCAACTTTAGTTGAACCGAGTATGGCTACGCCCGGTCCTTGCGAAGGTTAAAACGGAGTCTATTTGACAAACTATCGTTGTGGTTTTGATGCGTAGGTGAGATTGATTCTTGCTTAAGCCCGTAGCAGCCACGTAAAACTTGCAACAAACAAAGTAGAGGGCGTCTAACTTGTTTTTGCAGGGCATGTTGTGATGTGATATGGTCAAGACATGATGCTAAATTTTATTGTATGAGATGATCATGTTTTGTAACTGAGTTATCGGCAACTGCCAGGAGCCATATGGTTGTCGCTTTATTGTATGCAATGCAATCGCCTTGTAATGCTTTACTTTATCACTAAGCGGTAGCGATAGTCGTAGAAGCATAAGATTGGCGAGACGACAACGATGCTACGATGGAGATCAAGGTGTCGCGCCGGTGACGATGGTGATCATGACGGTGCTTCGGAGATGGAGATCACAAGCACAAGATGATGATGGCCATATCATATCACTTATATTGATTGCATGTGATGTTTATCTTTTTATGCATCTTATCTTGCTTTGATTGACGGTAGCATTATAAGATGATCTCTCACTAAATTATCAAGAAGTGTTCTCCCTGAGTATGCACCGTTGCCAAAGTTCGTCGTGCCCAGACACTACGTGATGATCGGGTGTGATAAGCTCTACGTCCATCTACAACGGGTGCAAGCCAGTTTTGCACACGCAGAATACTCGGGTTATACTTGACGAGCCTAACATATGCACATATGGCCTCGGAACACGGAGACCGAAAGGTCGAGCGTGAATCATATAGTAGATATGATCAACATAATGATGTTCACCATTGAAAACTAATCCATTTCACGTGATGATCGGTTATGGTTTAGTTGATTTGGATCACGTGATCACTTAGAAGATTAGAGGGATGTCTTTCTAAGTGGGAGTTCTTAAGTAATATGATTAATTGAACTTTAATTTATCATGAACTTAGTCCTGGTAGTATTAGCATATCTATGTTGTAGATCAATAGCTCGCGTTGTTGCTTTTATATGTTTATTTTGATATGTTCCTAGAGAAAATTGTGTTGAAAAATGTTAGTAGCAATGATGCGGATTGGATCCGTATTTTGAGGTTTATCCTCATTGCTGCACAGAAGAATTATGTCCTTGATGCACCGCTAGGTGACGGACCTATTGCAGGAGCAGATGCAGACGTTATGAACGTTTGGCTAGCTCAATATGATGACTACTTAATAGTTTAGTGCACCATGCTTAACGGCTTAGAATCGGGACTTCAAAGACGTTTTGAACGTCATGGACCATACGAGATGTTCCAGGAGTTGAAGTTAATATTTCAAGCAAATACCCGAGTTGAGAGATATGAAGTCTCCAACAAGTTCTATAGCTAAAAGATGGAGGAGAATCGCTCAACTAGTGAGCATGTGTTCAGATTGTCTGGGTACTACAATCGCTTGAATCAAGTGGGAGTTAATCTTCCAGATCAAATAGTGATTGACAGAATTCTCTAGTCACCATCACCAAGTTAGTAGAACTTCGTGATGAACTATAATATGCAAGGGATAACGGAAACGATTCCCAAGCTCTTCGTGATGCTAAAATCGACGAAGGTTAACATCAAGTGTTGATGGTAGACAAGACCATTAGTTTCAAGAAAAGGGCAAAAAGATAGAAGGGGAACTTCAAGAAGAACGGCAAGCAAGTTGCTGCTCAAGTGAAGAAGCCCAAGTCTGGACCTAAGCCTGAGACTGAGTGCTTCTACTGCAAAGGGACTGGTCACTGGAAGCGGAACTACCCCAACTATTTGGCGGATAAGAAGGATGGCAAAGTGAACAAAAGTATATTTGATATACAGATTATTGATGTGTATTTTACTAGTGTTCGTAGCAATCCCTCGGTATTTGATACTGGTTCAGTTGCTAAGAGTAGTAACTTGAAACGGGAGTTGCAGAATGAACATAAACTAGTTAAGGGTGAAGTGACGATGTGTGTTGGAAATAGTTCCAAGATTGATATGATCATCATCGCACACTCCCTATACTTTCGGGATTAGTGTTAAACCTAAATAAGTGTTATTTGGTGTTTGCGTTGAGCATGAATATGATTTAATCATGTTTATTGCAATACGGTTATTCATGTAAGTTAGAGAATAATTGTTGTTCTGTTTACATGAATAAAACCTTCTATGGTCATACACCCAACGAAAATGGTTTGTTGGATCTCAATCGTAGTGATACACATATTCATAATATTGAAGCCAAAAAGATGCAAAGTTAATAATGATAGTGCAACTTATTTGTGGCACTGCCGTTTAGGTCATATTGGTGTAAAGCGCATGAAGAAACTCCATGCTGATGGGATTTTGGAATCACTTGATTACGAATCACTTGATGCTTGTGAACCATGCCTCATGGGCAAGATGACTAAGACTCCATTCTCCGGAACAATGGAGCGAGCAACAGATTTGTTGGAAATCATACATACTGATGTATGTGGTCCGATGAATATTAAGGCTCGCGACAAGTATCATTATTTTCTGACCTTCATAGATGATTTGAGCAGATATGGGTATATCTACTTGATGAAACATAAGTCTGAAATGTTTGAAAAGTTCAAAGTATTTCAGAGTGAAGTGGAGAATCATCATAACAAGAAAATAAGGTTTCTACGATCTGATCGCGGAGACAAATATTTGAGTTACGAGTTTGGTCTTCAATTAAAACAATGTGAAATAGTTTCACTACTCACGCCACCTGGAAACACCACAGTGTAATGGTGTGTACGAACATCGTAACCGTACTTTATTAGATATGGTGCGATCTATGATGTCTCTTACCGATCTACCACTATTATTTTGGGGTTATGCATTAGAGACAGCTGCATTCACATTAAATAGGGCACCATCTAAATCCGTTGAGACGACACCGTATGAACTATGGTTTAGCAATAAACCTAAGCTGTCGTTTCTTAAAGTTTGGAGTTGCGATGCTTATGTGAAAAAGTTTCATCCTGATAAACTCGAACCCAAATCGGAGAAATGCGTCTTCATAGAATACCCAAAGGAAACTGTTGGGTACACCTTCTATCACAGATCCAAAGGCAAGATATTTGTTGCTAAGAATGGATCCTTTCTAGAGAAGGAGTTTCTCTCGAAAGAAGTGAGTGGAAGGAAAGTAGAACTTGATGAGGTAACTGTACCTGCTCCCTTATTGGAAAGTAGTTCATCACAGAAATCTGTTCCTGTGACTACTACACCAATTAGTGAGGAAGCTAATGATGATGATCATGTAACTTCAGATCAAGTTACTACCAAACCTCGTAGGTAAACCAGAGTAAGATCCGCACCAGAGTGGTACGGTAATCCTGTTCTGGAGGTCATGTTACTTGACCATGACGAACCTACGAACTATGAGGAAGCGATGATGAGCCCAGATTCCGCGAAATGGTTTGAGGCCATGAAATCTGAGATATGATCCATGTATGAGAACAAAGTTTGGACTTTGATGGATTTGCCCGATGATCAGCAAGCCATAGAAAATAAATGGATCTTCAAGAGGAAGACGGACGCTGATAGTAGTATTACTATCTATAAAGCTAGAATTGTCGCAAAAGGTTTTCGACAAGTTCAAGGTGTTGACTACGATTAGAGTTTCTCACTCGTATCTATGCTTAAGTCTGTCCGAATCATGTTAGCAATTGCCGCATTTTATGAAATCTGGCAAATGGATAAATAAAACTGCATTCCTCAATGGATTTATTAAAGAAGAGTTGTATACGATGCAACTAGAAGGTTTTGTCGTTCCTAAAGGTGTTAACAAAATATGCAAGCTCCAGCGATCCATCTATGGACTGGTGCAAGCATCTCGGAGTTGGAATATACGCTTTGATAAGATGATCAAAGCATATAGTTTTATACAGACTTGCGGTGAAGCCTGTATTTACAAGAAAGTGAGTGGGAGAACTACAATATTTCTGATAAGTATATGTAAATGACATATTGTTGATCGGAAATAATGTAGAATTATTCTGCAAAGCATAAAGGAGTATTTGAAAGGAGTTTTTCAAAGAAGGACCTCGGTGAAGCTGCTTACATATTGAGCATCAAGATCTATAGAGATAGATCAAGACGCTTGATAAGATTTTTTTAATGAGTACATACCTTGACAAGATTTTGAAGTAGTTCAAAATGGAACAGTCAAAGAAAGAGTTCTTGCCTGTGTTACAAGGTGTGAAATTGAGTAAGACTCAAAGCCCGACCACGGCAGATGATAGAAAGAGAATGAAAGAAATTCCCTATGCCTCAGCCATAGATTCTATAAAATATGCCATGCTATGTACCAGATCTATTGTATACCCTACACTGTGTTAAGCGAGGGAGTACAATAGTGATCTAGGAAGTAGATCACTGGACATCGGTCAAAATTATCCTTAGTGAGATAAGGATATGTTTCTCGATTATGGACATGACAAAAAGGTTCGTCGTAAAAGGTTACGTCGATGCAAGTTTTGACACTAATCTAGATGACTCTAAGTCTCAATCTAGATACATATTGAAAGTGGGAGCAATTAGCTAAAGTAGCTCCGTGCAGAGCATTGTAGACATAGAAATTTGCAAAATACATACGGATCTGAATTTTGGCAGACCCGTTGACTAAGCTTCTCTCACAAGCAAAGCATGATCACACCTTAGTACTCTTTGGGTGTTAATCACAAAGAGATGTGAACTAGATTAACTGACTCTAGTAAACCCTTTGAGTATCGGTCACATGATGATGTGAACTATGGGTGTTAATCACATGATGATGTGAACTATTGATGTTAAATCACATGACGATGTGATCTAGATTATTGACTCTAGTGCAAGTGGGAGACTGAAGGAAATATGCCCTAGAGGCAATAATAAAGTTATTATTTATTTCCTCATATATCATGATAAATGTTTATTATTCATGCTAGAATTGTATTAGCCGGAAACATAATACATGTGTGAATATATAAACAAACAGAGTGTCACTAGTATGCCTCTACTTGACTAGCTCGTTAATCAAAGATGGTTATGTTTCCTAACCATGAACAAAGAGTTGTTATTTGATTAACGAGGTCACATCATTAGTTGAATGATCTGATTGACATGACCCATTCCATTAGCTTAGAACCCGATCGTTTAGTATGTTGCTATTGCTTTCTTCATGACTTATACATGTTCCTATGACTATGAGATTATGCAACTCCCGTTTGCCGGAGGAACACTTTGTGTGCTACCAAACGTCACAAAGTAACTGGGTGATTATAAAGGTGCTCTACAGGTGTCTCCAAAGGTACATGTTGGGTTGGCGTATTTCGAGATTAGGATTTGTCACTTCGACTGTCGGAGAGGTATCTTTGGGCCCTCTCGGTAATGCACATCACATAAGCCTTGCAAGCATTGCAACTAATGAGTTAGTTGCGAGATGATGTATTACAGGACGAGTAAAGAGACTTGCCGGTAACGAGATTGAACTAGGTATTGGATACCGACGATCGAATCTCGGGCAAGTAACATACCGATGACAAAGGGAACAACGTATGTTGTTATGCGGTCTGACCGATAAAGATCTTCATAGAATATGTAGGAGCCAATATGGGCATCCAGGTCCCACTATTGGTTATTGACCGGAGACGTGTCTCGGTCATGTCTACATTGTTCTCGAACCATAGGGTCCGCACGCTTAAGGTTTCGATGACAGTTATATTATGAGTTTATGAGTTTTGATGTACCGAAGGAGTTCGGAGTCCCGGATGGGATCGGGGACATGACGAGGAGCCTCGAAATGGTCGAGACGTAAAGATCGATATATTGGACGACTATATTCGGACATCGGAAAGGTTCCGAGTGATTCGGGTATTTTCGGAGGTACCGGGGAGTTATGGGAATACGAGGAAGAAGCAATGGGCCTTGATGGGCCTTAGTGGGAAGGACCAGGAGGTGGCGCGCGCCCCTCCCAAGCCCAGTCCGAATTGGACAAGGGGTTTGGGGCGCGGCCCCTCTCTCCCTTCCTTCCCCTCTTCCCCTCTTTCCCCCCTTGACCTAGTTGGACTAGGAAAGGAGGAAACCTACTCCAACTAGGAGTAGGAATCCTACTCCCTGGCGCGCCCCTCCTTGGGCCGGCCACCTTCCCCTTGCTCCTTTATATACGGGGGCAGGGGGGCACCCCATGACACACAAGTTGATCTTCGTGATCGTTCCTTAGCCGTGTGCGGTGCCCCCCTTCATGATATTACACCTCGGTCATATTGTAGCGGTGCTTAGGCGAAGCCCTGCGACAATAGAACATCAAGATCGTCACCACGCCGTCGTGCTGACAGAACTCCTCCCCGAAGCATTGCTGGATCGGAGCCCGGGGATCGTCATCGAGCTGAACGTGTGCCAAGAACTTGAAGGTGTCGGAGTAACGGTGCTTGGATCGGTCGGATCGGGAAGACGTACGACTACTTCCTCTATGTTGCGTCAACGCTTCCACTTCGGTCTACGAGGGTACGTAGACAACACTCTCCCCTCTCGTTGCTATGCATCACCATGATCTTGCGTGTGCGTAGGATTTTTTTTGAAATTACTACGTTCCCCAACAGAAAGGTGTCCTTCCGAGGTACCACCTGGCCATCAAGGCTAACCTCCTCCTCCTCACACCTAGTAGTACTGAAACCGCACATCATGTACTCGGTTTTAGTTCTACTAAGCCTAAAGCCTTTCGATTCCAAGGTTTGTCTCCATAACTCTAACTTCCTATTTACCCCCGTCCGACTATCGTCAACTAGCACCACACCATCCGCAAAGAGCATACACCATGGGACATCTCCTTGTATATCCCTTATGACCTCATCCATCACCAAAGCAAAAATATAAGGGCTCAAAGCTGACTCCTGATGCAGTCCTATCTTAATCGGGAAGTCATCGGTGTCGACATCACTTGTTCGAACACTTGTCACAACATTATCGTACATGTCCTTGATGAGGGTAATGTACTTTGCTGGGACTTTGTGTTTCTCCAAGGCCCACCACATGACATTTCGCGGTATCTTATCATAGGCCTTCTCCAAGTCAATGAACACCATATGAAAGTCCTTCTTTTGCTCCCTATATCTCTCCATAAGTTGTCGTACCAAGAAAATGGCTTCCATGGTTGACCTCCCAGGCATGAAATCAAACTGATTTTTGGTCATGCTTGTCATTCTTCTTAAGCGGTGCTCAATGACTCTCTCCCATAGCTTCATTGTATGGCTCATCAACTTAATTCCACGGTAATTAGTACAACTCTGAACATCCCCCTTGTTCTTGAAGATTGGTACTAATATACTCCGTCTCCATTCTTCTGGCATCTTGTTTGCCCGAAAAATGAGGTTGAAAAGCTTGGTTAGCCATACTATCGCTATGACCCGAGACCTTTCCACATCTCAATGGGGATACAATCAGGGCCCATCGCCTTGCCTCCTTTCATCCTTTTTAAAGCCCCCTTCACCTCAGACTCCTAGATTCGCCGCACAAAACGCGTGCTGGTCTCATCAAAGGATTCGTCCAGTTCAATGGTAGAACTCTCATTCTCCCCATTGAACAGCTTGTCGAAGTACTCCCGCCATCTATGCTTAATCTCCTCGTCCACCAAGAGTTGGCCTGCTCCGTCCTTGATGCATTTGACTTGGCCAATGTCCCTCGTCTTCCTCCCTCGGATCTTGGCCATCTTATAGATGTCCCTTTCACCTTCCTTCGTGCCTAACCGTTGGTAGAGGTCCTCATATGCCCGACCCCTTGCTTCACCAACAGCTCGCTTTGCGGCCTTCTTCGCCATCTTGTACTTCTCTATGTTGTCTGCACTCCTATCCAGGTATAGGCGTTTGAAGCAATCTTTCTTCTCTTTAATCGCCTTCTGGAAGTCATCATTCCACCACCAGGTATCCTTATCTTCGCTTCTCCTTCCCTTGGACACTCCAAACTCCTCCAAGGCCACCTTACGAATGCAAGTCGCCATCTTCATCCACACATTGTCCGCATCCCCTCCTTCCTCCCAAGGCCCTCCTTAATGACCCTCTTCTTGAACACGTGAGCTACCTCCCCCTTGAGCTTCCACCACTTCGTTCTAGCGAATTTGGCACGCTTATCCCGCTGGACACGAATCCGAAAGCGGAAGTCAGCAACCACCAGCTTATGCTGGGGTACAACACTCTCTCCAGGTATCACCTTAAAGTCTAGGCACACACGACTATCTTCTCTTCTCGAGAGGATGAAATCAATCTGGCTAGAGTGTTGGCCACTACTAAAAGTGACCAGATGTGATTCTCTCTTACTAAAGAGGGTGTTAGCTACAATCATGTTGTAGGCTAGAGCAAAGCTTAAGACATCTTCTCCTTCTTGATTCCTGATGCCATAGCCAAAGCCCCCATGCGCCCCTTCAAAACCTGTGTTAGATGTACCCACGTGGCCATTGAGGTCTCCTCCTATGAAGAGCTTCTCACCAATCGGTACACTCCTAACCATGTCTTCCAGGCCTTCCCAGAACTCCCTCTTGGTGTTCTCATTGTGGCCTACTTGAGGGGCATACGCGCTGATGACATTGAGAACCAAGTCCTCAACTACCAGCTTGACCAGGATAATCCGGTCCCCACGCCTCTTGACGTCTACCACTCCATACTTGAGGCTCTTGTTGATCAAGATGCCTACGCCATTTCTATTTGCAGCCGTCCCCGTGTACCACAGCTTGAAGCCGGTATCCTCCACCTCCTTCGCCTCCTGTCCTCTCCATTTGGTTTCTTGGACGCAAAGGATATCAACACCTCTCCTCACCGCTGCATCAACTAGCTCCCGAAGCTTCCCTGCCAGAGACCCTACGTTCCAGCTACCTAAGCGAATCCTCCTAGGCTCGGCTAGCTTCCTTACCCTTCGCACTCGTCGAGTCAAATGCGAAGACCCTTTCTCATTTTCCACTACACCCGGGCGCCGATCCTCGCTCACTTGCCACCGTATCCGGATCAAGATACGGCGCGCCACTTGGGGGGTGACGGCCCGGCCCTTGCCCATTTTCCACCACACCCGGGTTCCGATGTGGCGCGTCGCTGAGAGGGTTACGCCCAAACAAAAATCTTTTGGGTTTCATCTCCATAAGAGTGGCTGAGTTTTTTCGTTGGCTCGCCAAGCCTATCACAACCCTCCTCCTTTACCCGGGCTTGGGACCGGCTATGTTGAGACAACATAGGCGGAGTTGTTCCACATGACCAAGCTAGATTTTTAGTTCATCCGCATGTATGCGATGTATCTCAACTACATCATCAGGCGCGAGAACATAAAATGTATCTGCATCACAGACCCGTACTATATGCACGAGAGCTTCTTGGCAGTCTGCAAAGAGCACCGTGACTATGCGAGCAAGTAGATCGGCGAGTTAATGATCGCTAATAAGGACAAGGAAACGATTCTCCTGCCTCATCATCCCACGTAAGTCATCCGTGGATATCCTTTCGTAAGTTTTAATCATTCCGTTGCAAGCATGGAGGCTAATTTTAGGTGTACTTATTTTGCACAGCCGGGGGGGGGGGGGGCGTCCTCTTCTGTCTGTACCAACAATACTCCTATGCTCTGTACTTGGACTCATCGAAGAACAACAAGAAAAAGGATTACACACAGATAAAGAGTGTTCTTGATAGTGCCATATTAACCTTCAGCCTGTCTGGTGGATATATCAAGGTGAAAAAGTACAGGAAGAACGAGCTGGGTTTCGGCCATAAGATCGACTTCTGCTGCATCCAGCAACCGTACACCAGTAAGGCTGATGGATTCTACCTCATGCATCACCTGATCGAGTACAGAAGGGATAATCAACGCCTTCGCATGTCAGCCACTTCCAAAGATGCCAAGATTGTCAACTGGGCCACAAGCATAGGAAGGACTTCGGATCATCGAACCCGAGCTGATTTTTCTCACGTACAGCGTGAACTTACCCAAGTGATCATGAAGGAGGTCCTCGAACTAACATGGATGTTCTACCATGGGCCAATCACACGGGAAGATGCCCGAGCACTGCTACGCGCTCAGCGTCTGGACCTGAAGCCTGCCCGGGTGCTTCCTCGCTGACTATGAAGATTGGACCGCCGACATGAAGGAATGATTGACGATGACAATGTGTCACTACTGTTTTTTTATGGCAAAACTTTGAATTTATGCATGGCGAAACTCTGTGATATAATTAAACTGTCCTCCTGAACTAGCATAGATCGCTCTAGTTAATTAGTTTGGGTATGAGGAACTTCGTTATTTATGTTTACTATAGGTTGCTTGTGTTTTGTTAATTATGCCTCTTTGTGTTTCTCAAGTACATTATGTTGCATATTATCATTGAATTCATCAACTGACGATGCAGGTACATAGATCAGAGATGGCAAAGGACCGCTACGCCGTATTCGTTGGGAGGGTTCCAGGAGTGTACGACCACTGGCCAGATGCTCAGGCCCAGGTGGACAGGTACCCGAGCGCTAGCCACAGAGGGTTCGCCAGCAGAGCCGAAGCGGAAAATAGTTACTTGAGGTGGACGCTCCGGCAAGAGGGGGAGCGAAACCGATGCCTCAAGAAGTGCTACATAGTCGCGGTCTTGCTCATACTGATCGCTCTTCTATTCTACATCATGGTTTAGATAGAGATGATGAAAATTGTGTGTGTGCCATGACCATGCAATTGCATTTATTCGAAACATGACATGACTTGTGTATCGCTATTTTAGAGATGTGATGACATGACTTTTTCTCGTGCTGCTTTCTTGCGGATACCCTAATTGTTCAGCTTGAGTGCTAATGCTTTCTAGTAGCTTTTTATTAATAATCCCAAGTGGTCAAATTAAATAATCTGCCGAATTATTTTTCGGTTCAACCTTCGCTTAAGCCTTTGTTCGTTTGTTGGACAAGTTGGTTCCAAGATAGCTCTGGCAATTCTAGTTAACTCATCTGGCCATTTTTTTGCGGAATATATCACCAGTGTAGCCATTGCTTGACATGTCTAATACTCCCTCCGTCTTAAAATAAGTGTCTCAACTTTATACTAGCTCTAGTATAAATTTGTACTAAGCTCTTGAACTTGATGGACCTGAAGTTTCCCAAGCGATTCAGGAATGTCACCATCAAATGAATTTATTTGACACCGGCCTTTGCTCTTGAACTTGTCTAAGATCTTTTCAAATGTCTGATAGATGCGTCTATATATCTACAATATCTGGAGGATTCGGTTTCAACCTACTTACTCTAAGAGAATAGAATCATCTTTTTTTGCAGTCAGAGAAAGCAAAGCTTACAAACCAATTGGTTGCTCTCAGGAACCTATTTACTGAACCATTTGCATCACTTACAGATTCTCTCTCGATCAAGGATGATCTTCTCTAAAGGCCCAAAATGCATCATTCAGTTTGGATCAACATAATGCATTCCATTCCAAATGAGACATCGCAATGTACTATATGTAAAAAAAATGGTTTTTCTATTCATTTAACGTCGAAATTGATTAGAAAGATTGGTACAAATCCAAGGACGGTTGGCTAGTCTGAAGACATTTTAGTGAGAGAAAGCTTGAAAGATAGAAAAGCGCATTTTATTTTTTAGTGACTAAATTGTTTCATCTCAAGTGTTGAACTCCCCCATCATTGATATTTCTTTTTTACTTAGCAGAACAATTGTATGGTTTGTTGGAGTAATATAATATTACCCATACATGCATCTCCTTAAATTAGTTTTAGTTTACAACAATGCATATAAAAAAAAGAGATCCATGGGCACTAGCATCCAGGACATTTTTGATAGAAGGAGCCCACCCGGGTGAGATGGTCCTCACAACAATGCATATATAAGCATGAACATCTTGGTGATCTGTTGGAGACTTGATGGACTAGCGAGATCCTGATTCAAGTATAGCCCGCATGCTGTCATGTGGTTTGCAGAGCGCTACCAAAGGAACAGCTTTATACAGGATCTTGGCAGAGGCCTGCGTCATGTCAACCTCGTCGCCGGCCACCCTGCTCCAGTCGAAGCACTGGATCAACGCCCCCAGCACCAGCCCCATGGTTCTCAGCGCGAGGCTCTCCCCGGGGCACCGCCGACGCCCCATCCCGAACGGCAGCATCATCATCCCCTGCTGGCCCTGGCTATCGCCATTGACGTCGAACCTCTCCGGCCTGAACTCCTCTGGATCGTCCCACACGGACGGGTCCCGGTGGATGGCGTAGGCGTTGGCGAGCAGCATGGTGCCCGCCGGGACATGGTACCCGTGGAGGCTGCAGTCGGCGGACGACCCGTGCGGCGCTAGCAGCGGCGCAGCGGGGTAGAGCCGCAGGGTCTCGCTGATGATGCACCGGAGGTAAGGGAGGTGGGGGAGGTCGTCTCTGCCGAGGAGCCGGGCGTGGCCGACGCGCGCGCTCACCTCCTCTCGCGCCTTCCGCAGCGCGTCCGGGTGGTTGAGCAGCAGCGACATGGCCCATTCCATGGTCGCCGACGTGGTCACCGTGCCGCCGCTGAAGAGGTTCTTCACAGAGCAGAGCAGAGGAGCGTGGATATATGCATTTTGGTTGTATAAAACATACAAGACGAACCAGTAGGAAGAAGAGACTGAAGAGTACTCACGGTGACTAGAGCGGCGATGAAAGTGTCCGTGTACTGCTGCGGATCGGACACCTGCAGCGAGAGCATCACGCCGATCATGCTCTTCGACTCCGGCAGCAGCTCCTCCTCGTCGGCAGCGTGGTCCTCCTGCCGCCGCCGTTGCCTCTCTGCATCGATCAGACTGTGCATCAGCGCGTTCCTCCGGTTCACCAGCTCGGTGAGCCTCCGGCGTACGCCGCCCAAGTCGAGCCAGCGCAGCGGTGCCGGCAGGTGGTCGTGCATGTTCGCCATGCCGAGCAGCGGCACGATCTCGTCCACCACTTTCTTGAACTCGTGCGCCTCCTCGGACATGTCGGCGTTGGAGCCGGCAGCACGCTTGCCCTTGCTTCCCGCGATGGCCTCCATGAGGACGCCATGCGAGAGCTCGAACAGATTCCGCTTCAGCTCGACCCTGGCAACGCCACCGGCGGCAGCGCGCGCAAGGCGTCGCACCATGGCACGGGTCTCGCCGGCGATGGCGGTGTCGGACATGAGATCGACGCGGCGCGCAGAGAGGAGGTGCACGGTGGCGATGCGGCGCATGGCGCGCCAGTGCGGGCCGTAGCTGGCGGCCGACAGCCCCGTGTAGCCGAACGAGACCTCCCGCGCCGAGGGGAACCGCGGGCGGTTGGCGAAGTTGACGTCTAGCTCGGAGGAGAAGCACTCCTTGGCCAGCCGCAGCGAGGTGACAACGACGGCGGCGCGGCGGCCCAGGCGGAGGGAGAGGACGGGGCCGTGGCGCGCGGCGAGGCCGGCGAGCGTGACGTGGAGCGGCTTCTGGCGGAGCAGGTGGAGGTGGCCCACCAGCGGGAGGGCCAAGCCTGGCCCAGGTGGCAGCCTCATCTTGCCTCTCATCCTCCTCATGAAGAGGTAAGTAGCAGAGACCATGAACGCAGTTAGCACAAGCATCAAATTGCTCATTACCATGCTGTAGTAAGCTCCCAATTCCATCTCCAATTAAGCTCTCAGTTTAGCTCTAGCTACCTTTGGTTATAACTTACTAACTTATAACTCCACGATCTGGCATCTTTCAGCAATGTACTTTGTACCATTGGCATTTAATTATCTAGGACTTGTACTTGGTTGGTCTCGAAAGTAAAAGGACTTCACTAGTTCAGGTCTAGTTTAATTAGGACTTTAGGAAAAATGTACAATCATTAGGTGTTGTATATGTTGCAGTAGGTGGTGACTTGAAAAAAATATTTGATTGATCAAGTTGTTCATTGTTATATTGGTGTTTGATTGATGATCACTACATAGTTTAGGACTATAGGTACTCCATTTTTTTGATGAGTCTTGTTGATGACTACTACATAGTAGTTTTTGACGAGTACTTGTGTTTGATCAAGTTTGCTTTAGCAGAGCGTGGAGAAAAAAGTGGGGGCCAATTAAATTGTTCATATTAGTTATTAGGATGCCTGCCCATAATTAAATTGTTCTTGCGAACACTACTCCCTCCGTCGTAGCTAGTTTAGCAGGTGCACACAAATTTTCAAGTTCAGGCTGTGTTGGGACTCGAGGAGAGCAAAGCAACGGAATGGGCAAAATTACAGGAAGTGAAATTAGGTGTACGATGCAAACCTCAGGTCTTGAAAGCAAAGGAATAAAAAAAATAGGTGCAAAGGAATAAAAAAATTAGGTGTGTTCGGATCACAGGTAACTTTCTAGCCGTTGCTTTGAATTTTGACCGTTAGACATACTAGCCGTTCGCATTCCCTTTGCTCTCTATATACATACAGAAACCACAAGCACATCACACAACCGTTCACACCACACACCCGTTCCTCACTGCTGAGAGCATTTCAACATCTCATTTTCTCATTCAAGTGCACACCATTTCCAGTAGCAACCAATGAATCCAAACTACCATAGGCGATCGGAAAATGAAAATGAAATCGTTTTTCTCGTACACCCTACATTAGAAGGCAGTAGCTCATCCAAAAAAAAAGCCAATACATACAACCATCCTCATAGTATCCACATACATGCATGAAACACTTACCGGCCATGAGGTCCTGTGCCAGAGACGATTCCACATGGATATATATATATATATATATATATATATATATATATATATATATATATATATATATATATATAGAGAGAGAGAGAGAGAGAGAGAGAGAGAGAGAGATGTTGAGGCCTTTAAAACCAATCACTTTGTCAGCCCAAATTTTACTACATACATGCCACTAGTCCATAAATTGCTTGATGGTAACTTCATTGCCAAAAACTTGGTAAGATTTTGTTATTGATGGTAACTTCATTGCATACATTCTTCTTAAGTAAACTACATTGCTAACTATATATATATATTACTATTACGTTTTTCAACAGAGGCTCCCGAAAGAGGTTGTGCCTGACATGATGTTTATCGAAGGTGGCATGCATACGGTTAGCTTACGACCAACTCCTTCGAAGGCTTACCACGGTGCATACTCGGTTTCTTCAAACGATGGAAGGCTCAAAATCAAAGAATGGAGCAAAGTGATGAATGCGCAGACACAACTAATTGGAGACAATGTGAATGTGTACAAGCCACAAGTTGGAGATAGGTTTATCTCCATTCTCCATTATGGAGATGGACCGGTTTATCTGTTCTATGGTATTTTGCCTAGGAGAGAGGAGTAGGTTCTAGGTATTAAGAACAATTAGTTAGTGTTGATTATGACTATGATGATGATGATAAGTTGTTATTATATGCTACAATGTGTTTTTGAGTACTATGATGACGATGAGAGGAGTTGTTATTATGACTAGTGACCAAGTTTTTATGTGATGTCTCATGGACGAAAATGATAATAATGAGGAGTTGTTATATGACAATGATGTATTATGATGATAAGTTGTTAATGATATTATGATGATGATTGTGAGTTATTATATCATTGGGTAAAAGAACCGCGGATTAGTTTCAAGTGGATGGATCCAAAGTGAGCAAGTTGGATTAGGACGCTAATCCAACTTGGTCACTTTGGATCCATCGACTTGAATGTAATTTGCGGTTCTTTCACCCAACGATGTAATAACTCATTATGATGTAATAACAATCTCTAAATTGCTACTGTATGAAAACTTGTATAATGGTGTATGAATACGACATAAAAAAATAAAATACGTAATAATAGTAGTAGCGCGGGTAGACAGCGCTTCTAGTAACTACCAGTAGCGCGTTCTTCAATCAGCGCTACTGCTAAGTAGGCATAGCAGTAGCTCGGGGTAACCAGCGTTACTGCTACAATTTAGTTGTAACATCATAGCAGTAGCGCGGCCTCCCGTGTTACTGCTAGCCCAAAAACCGACGACCGCGCTACTTCTAGCCCAAAAACCGACGCTACTGCTAGTCCTTTTCCTAGTAGTGGTGGAAGCCTTGCATATGCAGAAAAATTGGGAATGCATTGTTTAGTGGGACATTGAGGTGGACACTTTGCATGTTGAGAAAATTGGGACAAACTTCTTAAATATGTAAGATGCCAAGTCATTAATTAGAAAATTATATTTTGTTTGCTACCTCGTTAGCAGTAATCAAGCTATGGATCGTGTTCACAAAAATCAATCAATCAACTCAATCTGCCCTGCTTAATCGATAAACCTACACCTACGAAGCTTATGGTTCCTTTGCCTCACGTCGGTGCCGCCACCGATCCGCCTCGTCTCCGGTGGCCTTAGGGCCACGGCCGAGCGGTGGATCCCAGCCCTTGTCGGTGGGAGGGCTCCGTTTCTAGATGTTTCTTCAAGTTTTGTTAGGGTTTGTGTCCTGCTCAGGAAGACGAGACGGCGGCGGCTCCCCGAAGATGGAATAAGGCCTTCTCAGCCTAGCACCCTTTCCGCTGGTGTGTATAGCATCGTCGGTGGGCGTGTGGAGGTGTGTCTCCGACGGATCTACCCTTGGTGGATTTGCTCAGATTAGGTCGTAGTTCGTCTACGTTTGTGTTTCTTTAGGTTGGATCCTTCTGAAATACGCTACTCTTCATCTACGGTGGTTGTTGTTCTGGTGCGCTGGTTTTATGAGGTCTTAGCACAACGACTTCCCGACTGTCTACTATAATAAGTTTTGCCCGGCTTCAGCGAGGGAAGGGCGATGACGACAGCGCGCCTTTGGCTTGCTTTAGTGCTTGTAGTCGTCGCTAGGTGGTCTACGGACCAGGATGTAATTTTTAATATTTCTAGTTTTCGTTGTATTGACATGATTGAAGATGAATAGATTGGAAGTTTTCTCAAAAAAAAAAAAACCTACGCCTACGAACGTTTTACGTGACCCTCCAAACTAAATCTTCCTCCTCTTGAATTTAAGTGGGGTGGGACCCTTCATTCCTTCACTTCCAATCCTACTCCTACAAATCAACAATCCTGTAAAACATCTATGTATTATTTAGTTTGTCTAGCATTACTTCTGCTTAATTCATGCAGGCGAGATTGCGACCACGTCCAGTGGGAAGGAGGGGTGCCGCTCGGTACGGGACCGATGGTTGCCGAAGGAGAACTCCGTAAGCAGATGCGTGGAAGTGCGCCGCGTCACGGACGGGCAGAGGCTCTGCTTCTAGCAGGGCTTCCTGAAGCCACCTAAGTCGTCGGCAATGAAGCTGAGGGCGCCGAATCAGATCTCGCCGCGGAGGACCATCTCACCGCCGAGGGCCATGATGATGATGATGAAAATTCCACATGCACCAGAAATCGCTAGACGCGCAGCCCCACGGTGGACCACCGCCCGATATCGAGGCAACTAATCTGACAATGAGTACTAGGTATACGAATAGGGCCGGTACCTAGCTATGGCACAGGCGTAACACTCGGATTGTACCGAGTCCAGGCCCCTCTCGGAGAGGTAATAGCCCTACGTCTCGAGCCCTGAGACAGTGTCTTTTCTGGGGTGTTTGATTACAGGAGGTTACGAACCCTATGGCATCGTAGGGAGGCTTATATAGAGTGCACCATCCCTCATTAATGCTACGTTACAATGGAAGATAAGAGGGGGAGTTAATACGGGCGTTGCTGAAAACTGCCACTATAACTACGCTTGAAGTCCAACATTAAGCCCCTTGAATGTTGCAGCTCCCACTTCGCCTCCTATGTACGAGTGTTGTGAGTAAGACGTCCGAGTTAATGGACCATATTCGAGTGGATATTCATAAGTGGGCATCCAAATGCACCTATGGTCCGAAGACCTTTCATTAATGGTGGGGAGCCCTAGGTGAGCTTTAAATGTCAAGTATGTGGCCCTACCTTTAGAGCATGGCTAATAGTATAGCCGGCAGCTGGCTATAAGTTTTTGCCACATCATATACAGCCAAGCTAATAGCTGGCAAATACAATAGTCACATTTAAATATGTACTACTTTGTTGATACATGGCCCATCTTCCTCTCTCACAAAGTGTTTAGGAGCACGTGCTACAGCCGACTGTTAATCAGTAACCCGTTTATCTTCTTTAATGCTTCCCAAACACTATCCGGAGCAACCACTATCATTCTATCACGATCCCAACTGAAACCACTTTCAGATATCAAGTCTTGTATAGCTTTAAAATCTTTCTTTAAATCCTGCTCCTTCTGTTTGATCTGAGTTAGTGTGAGTGATAAACCAAATTTTGTATTGAATGCATTCACAATAGTTCTCCAAGGCTCTTTGCTCCATGCATTTTGTGTTCGATATCCGGGAACATCATGTTCTTTCAAGAGCCAAATAGTACATTACTTCATGTTGTGATTCCAGTTGGCTCTAGCACAATTTTTGTTGGTGCCTGATGGCATGAAAAGGGAAATTTTAGTATCGGTTATTGAAAAACACACAAGTTAGCTGCTGATATGTACTGAATAGTGCATACAAGTTGAGAACAAGTTCAGTCTTCCTATTGCTCTGGATCTCCTAATACAGTTTGCTAAATAATCCCAAAGAATTTTTAACATAGCTAGGGATGCCATGCTATAGCTGCACAATGTTATGTGCCGATATATGTATACATCAACCTGTACGCTTGCCTATTTTGTGATAAATAATATTATCCGAAGATGATGTGTGCTCCTGGACGAGCTCCTCCACTACCTGATGTCCTTGGGCACTTATGAAAATATACGTCAGAGCTCTATAATGCTCTGGATCTCCTAATATCCTTTAACTAATTAGAATTATATGCCACTACTTGGGAACCGTTTGGTTATAACTCCTCGATCTAGCATCGTTCAACTCAGCAATGAACTTGTACTATTAACAGATAAAGTACGTATTATTTATATACTACTAGGAGTAGTACTTGGTTGGTCTGGAAAAAATAAAAGAACTTGACTAGCTCAGGTCAAGTTCAGGCCTTTACATGCAAAAAGGTACAATCATTAGGCATTGTATATTAGATTAGGTGATGACAGTACAAAGTATATTTGATTGATCAAGTTGTTCATGGTTATATTGGTGTTCCATTGATCATAGTTTAGGACTTTATTAACATGAGTCATGTTGACGATCACTACTCTACATAGTACTTTTTTATGAGTACCACTACTGGAAAAATTGTCATTACCGAGTACATTTCTATTTGCCTAGTACCATAACATGGGATCACGGTAAAAGTCTTGTAAGCCGAGTGTGGCTCTCGGCATATAGTAGGACACGGCACATGGGAGGCACTACCGAGCCCCGCGCAGAACATATTCGGCAAACATGAAGGGACTCGGTTTATGCATATTATGCCAAGAACCTAGTCAATGGCACCTGACAAATAGGAGCCACGTGGCACGGCCATTTGCAACTGACGGCCTCGTGATAGTGGGGAACCTTTGACGAGACCCCGATGAATGTACTCGGCAAACTATGCCGTAGTAGAGACCATGAATGCACTTAGCACAAGCATCAAAATGCTGAATAACATGCTGTAGCAAGCTCCAAATTCCATCTCCAATTAGGCCCCAAGTTTAGCTCCAGCTATCTTTGGTTATAACTCCACGACCTGGCATCTTTCAACAATGTACTTGTACTGTTGGCAGAATTTACTTTGTTGGCCAGGAAAGTAAAAGGACTTCAGGTCTAGTTTAATTAGGACTTTAGGAAAAAGGAAAAATAATTAGGTGTTGTATATAATGGATTAGGTGGTGTATATATCCTAAATTAGGTGTTATTGTATAAATTTTCATCGGTCTTTTATTGATGATTACTACCTAGTTTAGGATTTTTTTTTTGAAAAGGAGGCAAAAGATTTGCCTCTGCAATTAAATAAGGAAGAGTAGAGTTTAGAGTTTTACAACACACTCACAAATAAGTGGCATGACAATTACTCGTACAATATGATGTTCCCTAGCTTTCTTGCGCCAGCAGTAACCCAAAGTTTAGCATCTTCTAAAATGTTGGTTAGGAGGACCGGCGGTAGTGCGCTTTTTGGACGGAATACGCGGGCGTTTCTCTCATTCCAAATGGTCCAAGAAACGAGCATGGCGAGGGAAGCCATTGCGTGGCGGGGAGGGTTGCGGTCGTCAGTTCTTTTTTGCCACCACTCAGTGACGGTTGCTTCTAACTGCCAATCGGAGGTGTCCATGTGCGTGAGCCCAAGCTTCTCGATGATTGATCTCCAGAGCCTAAGTGTGTAACGACACTTGACAAAGAGGTGTATCCCCATTTCTTGTTCTCTTTTGTAAAGCGGGCAAGGGCCACAGTTTGGCCAACCACACTTCTCCAAACGACCGGCAGTCCAAATCCTATCTTGCAAAGCCAACCAAGCAAAGAATTTAACCTTTGGAGGCGCCCAAGCCTTCCACACCATGCGGTCCATGGGGGACAGAGTCAGGCCCAGAAATTCCGCTTTGTAGGCAGTGCTCGCCATGTAGATCCCATTGTTCGCATGCTTTCAAATGATGTTGTCTTCGGCTTGCTCATCAAGGTGGAAGTCATGCACAAACGTCCAAAGGTTAAAGAATTCCGAAATGTGGTTGACGGAGATGGCAGTGTCATGCTTGATCTTGAGGATCCAAGCGTTCCCCTTCAGAGCCTCACGCACCTTCCAATTCTTTCTCTTCGAAGCCTCATAGATTAGAGGTGCAATGTCCTTGGGCTTGCGCCCCAGGAGCCAAGGGGAGTTCCAGAAAGGTATTTTGGCGCTGTCGCCGACAGTGATAGTCGTAGATGCATAGAAGAACTAGAGGTCCTCTTTAGTGCAGGGTTGCCAGAGCCAACCCATAGTCTGCGGGGCTCATTCCATTCGTACCATAGCCAACGAAGCCGCAACGCCCGTGGAAACTTGTCGGTATCAAGCACCCCAAGGCCACCATAATCTTTTGGTATGCACACCATTTTCCAGTTGACCTTGCATTTGGCTCCCGTGGTCTTCTCTGCACCCGACCAAAGGAAGGCCCTCTCAATCTTGTTGAGTGTATCTAGAATGCCCTGCGGCACAGTGAGAGGCGTGATAGAGAAAACCGCTTGGGGGGAGATGACGGACTTGACGAGGGTCGTGCGTCCGATAGCAGTGATGTTTTGCCCATCCCAAGTGGTTAATTTTCCGGCTGCCTTGTCCACCAGGTATTGGAAATCCACCATCTTTAGCTGCCAAACCGAGAGAGGTAAGCATAGGTATTTCACCGGGAAGGAAGCACGGATCACTGGCATATTCCGAAGAATGCGCTCAAGGTCAAGATGGTTGCAACGAATTGGCATGACCGAGGTTTTTTGGAAGTTGATCCAGAGGCCCGTCACATCACCAAAGCCTCGTAAGATTGCAGCAAGGTTGTCAATGTCCCTCTTGATGGGTGCCACAAAGACCACAACATCATCTGCATACAGGGAGATTCTCATCACAGCTCCCCGAGTTTAGGATTTTAGGTACTTGTGTTTGAGACCATGTTTGTTATGGTAGATGAGGGAGTCCTGGATTAGGGGGTGTTCGGATAGCCGGACTATACCTTCAGCCGGACTCCAGGACTATGAAGATACAAGATTGAAGACTTCGTCCCGTGTCCGGAAGGGACTTTTCTTGGCGTGGAAGGCAAGCTTGGCGATGCGGATATTCAAGATCTCCTACCATTGTAACCGACTTTGTGTAACCCTAACCCTATCCGGTGTCTATATAAATCGGAGGGTTCTAGTCCGTAGGACAACTTCATCATACAACAATCATACCATAGGCTAGCTTCTAGGGTTTAGCCTCCTTGATCTCGTGGTAGATCTACTCTTGTACTATCCATATCATCAATATTAATCAAGCAGGAGTAGGGTTTTACCTCCATCGAGAGGGCCCGAACCTGGTTAAACTTCGTGTCCCTTGTCTCCTGTTACCATCCGGCCTAGACGCACAGTTCGGGACCCCCTACCCGAGATCCGCAGGTTTTGACATCGACATTGGTGCTTTCATTGAGAGTTCCTCCGTGTCGTCGCTTTTAGGCCCGATGGCTCCTTTGATCATCAACGACGATGCAGTCCAGGGTGAGACTTTTCTCCCCGGACAGATCTTCGTCTTCCGCGGCTTCGCACTGCGGGCCAATTCGTTTGGCCGCCTAGAGCAGATCGAAAGCTACGCCCCTGGCCATCAGGTCAGGTTTGGAAGTTTAAACTACACGGCTGACATCCGCGGGGACTTGATCTTCGACGGATTCGAGCCACAGCCAAGCGCGCCGCACTGTCTCGATGGGCATGATCTAGCTCTGCCGCCGAACAGTGCCCTGGAGCCCGCACGCGCGTCGGTTCCGACCCTTAATTCGGAACCTGCGACGCTGATCGAGGGTGAGAGGTTGGACGTCACCCCGGGGGCTGCGATCTCAAAAGCGATCGAGCCGAACGCCAGCCCCGCACTCTGCATGACCCGTGACTCCGAGGATCCGGATTCCCCTCCGGACTCTGAACCTCCCACGCCCCTGCCAATCGAATTCGATTGGGCGCCGGTCATGGAGTTCACCGCCGCGGACATCTTTCAGCACTCGCCCTTTGGCGACATCCTGAACTCACTAAAGTCTCTCTCTTTATCGGGAGAGCCCTGGCCGGACTATGGCCAGCAAGGGTGGGATACGGATGATGAAGAAATTCAAACCCCACCCACCACCCACTTTGTAGCCGCTGTCGACGATTTAATCGACATGCTTGACTTCGACTCCGAAGACATCGACGGTATGGACGACGATGCAGGGGACGAATAGGAACCAGCACCTGTAGGGCGCTGGAAGGCCACCTCGTCATATGATATATATATATATGGTGGATACTCCAAAAGATGGAGATGGCGATGGAACAGCGGAGGATGATACCTCCAAGAAACAGCCAAAGCGCCGGCGTCAGCGGCGCCGCTCTAAATCCAGCCAAAGCAAAAACGGTGATTCCGGCACGGGAGATAATACTACCCCAGATAGCGCCGAAGAACACCCCCTCTAGCAAGATTCAGCACAAGAAGATGGAGAAGCCAGCCCTCGTGAGAGGGCGGCAGACCGAGAGGTTGAGGACGATAACTACATGCCTCCCTCTGAAGACGAGGCAAGCCTCGAAGACGACGAATTCGTCGTACCATCAGACCCGGCCGAACAAGAGCGTTTCAAGCGCAGACTTTTAGCCACGGCAAGCAGCCTCAAGAAAAAGCAACAACAGCTTAGGGCTGATCAAGATCTGCTAGCTGACAGATGGACTGAAGTCCTTGCGGCCGAAGAGTATGAACTCGAACGCCCCTCCAAGCATTACCCAAAGTGCAGGCTGCTACCCCGATTAGAGGAGGAGGCACCTACATCACCAGTGCATGACATGGTAGATAGGCCACCTCGTGGCCGCGACAGAGAGGCCTCTAAGCCCTCCACTCAAGCCATGCCCTGACGCCGCTCAAAACATGCTAAGGCACAGGAAAACGCGCCGGACCTGCGAGATATACTAGAGGACAAGGCAAGGCAAACACGGTCGATCTACGGATCGCGCGGGCGCCCCACGACACGTGACGGTGATCGTCACTCTGGATACGATAAATCCGGCCGGGCCGAACACAATGGACAAAGCTCCTCCGAGCTGCGCCGTGACATAGCCCAGTATAGAGGCGCCGCACACCCACTATGCTTCACAGATGAAGTAATGGATCATAAAATCCCTGAGGGCTTTAAACCCGTAAACATCGAATCATACGATGGCACAACAGATCTCGCGGTCTGGATCGAGGATTATCTCCTTCATATCCACATGGCCCGTGGTGATGATCTACACGCCATCAAATACCTCCCACTCAAACTCAAGGGACCGGCCTGGCATTGGCTCAACAGCTTGCTAGCAGACTCAATCGGTTCTTGGGAAGACCTAGAAGCCGCATTCCTCGACAACTTCCAGGGAACTTATGTGCGACCACCGGATGCCGATGACCTAAGCCACATAATCCAGCAGCCAGAGGAATCGGCCAGACAATTATGGACACGGTTCCTAACAAAGAAAAACCAGATAGTTGACTGTCCGGACGCTGAGGCCCTAGCAGCCTTCAAGCATAATATCCGCGACGAATGGCTTGCCCGGCACCTGGGACAGGAAAAGCCGAAATCTATGGCAGCCCTCACGACACTCATGACCCGCTTTTGCGCGGAAGAAGACAACTGGCTAGCTTGCAGTAACAAATTATCAAAGAACCATGGTAATTCGGATACCAAGGACAAAAGTGGCAGGACACGCCGGAACAAGCAAAAGCACCGTGTTAACAGCGACGGCAACGAGGATACGACAGTAAATGCCGGATTCAGAGGCTATAAATCCGGTCAGCGGAAAAAGCCATTCAAAAAGAATACTCAGGGCCCGTCCAGTTTGGACCGAATACTCGACCGCTTGTGCCAGATACATGGCACCCCCGAAAGGCCAGCAAATCACACCAACAGGGATTGTTGGGTGTTCAAGCAGGCATGCAAGTTAAGAGCTGAAAACAGAGACAAGGGGATGCACAGCGATGACGAGGAGCCCAGGCCGCCGAATAGTAGTGGACAGAAGGGTTTTCCCCCACAAGTGCGGACGGTGAACATGATATACGCAACCCACATTCCCAAGAGGGAGCGGAAGCGTGCGCTACGAGACGTGTACGCGCTGGAGCCAGTCGATCCAAAGTTCAACCCATGGTCCTCCTGCCCGATCACCTTTGATCGAAGGGACCATCCCACTAGCATCCGTCATGGCGGGTTTGCCGCATTGGTTCTTGACCCAATTATCGACGGATTTCATCTGACAAGAGTCCTCATGGACGGCGGCATCAGCCTGAACCTGCTTTACCAGTATACAGTGCGGAAAATGGGCATCGATCCCTCGAGGATCAAGCCCACAAAAACGACCTTTAAAGGCGTTATACCAGGTGTAGAGGCCAGTTGTACAGGCTCAGTAACACTTGAAGTGGCCTTCGGATCTCCGGACAATTTCCGAAGTGAAGAGTTAATCTTCGATATAGTACCGTTTCGCAGCGGCTATCACGCCCTGCTCGGGCGAACCGCATTTGCAAAGTTCAATGCGGTGCCGCACTACGCATATCTCAAGCTCAAGATGCCAGGCCCTCGAGGAGTAATTACGGTCAATGGAAACACCGAGCGCTCCCTCCGAACGGAGGAACACACGGCGGCCCTCGCAGCAGAAGTACAAAGCAGCCTTCTTAGGCAATTCTCCAGTCCGGCCGTTAAAAAGCCAGACACCACCAAGCGCGACCGAAATAACCTACAACAAGGCCGCCTGACACGTTCTGAGCAGGCATAGCAGTGCGACCCCAACCCCAGCCCTCGCGACATAGCGAAACCAGTGCTTCACGTACATAACTACGCTCTTGAAATACCATGGGCGAAAAGGAAGGGGCACAATAATGGCAAACCCAAAATACGGCCTAAAACGTACTAGGGGATGCCGATTTTTTTTCTTTTCTCTTACTTTCAGGACTCCATACTTCGGACGACCTGTTCGGCAATTCAACCGCCGCACAAATGATGCAAGACCCAGGGAAGCAGACAAGCCATGCCGCACTATGGAACCCCAAGGTGGTCTCTGTTACGAGCAGTATACCTATTTTTGAATACAATTCCGCGGCCTGCCTCTGGCAAGGACATGTTAAATAGTCCAGTATCTTTTGCTTATCGCACTATTTGTGTCGTTCTGCTTTGATAGCAGCCTCTTTATAAACAATGCATAGCTTTTTGTCTGTTTTTTGCATTATCCCCTTATATATATATGTTCATTAATGACATATGGCACCCGTACACTGTGGTACGGCAAATACGCCAGGGGCTTCAGTACCCCTTAACATGGTGTAAGAAGTCCGAACACTTCATAAGTGTGGCACCCCGAACTTATAGCACTATATGCATCGGCTCCGAATCATGATTTGGGTCAATAGTTGGGTTTGCCCGGCTCCTATGTTTTGGTGCCTTACGTTCCGCTATATCGGCTAAGGTAGCACTAGGAGAACCACTGCGATTGTGCCTCGGTTGAGATGGGTTAAGCACCTCAGTGGAGAAAGCTAAAACTGACTGTCATGATGAGGCGAGAGACCGGTCGCTGTTCGAGAGGTTTTTCGAGTCCCTAAAGACTTATGCCGCTTCGAGCGAGGAGCCGGCTTTGTCCGACCAAGGCGTGGATAGCGCCCCGAACTCAGTCTTCCGAACTAGGGGCTTCGCCGAAATTTAAAATTATAAAGTTCTATGGCTAAGTGAGAGTGTTCAAGCATTATAGTCCGATTGCCTGGTTCGTTGTGCTGAGCGCCTCCCTCGAAGGACCAAAATATGGGAAAACGAGCGCTCAGGTTTATCCCGAACGCCCCAGCACTAGTGGCATGGGGGCGGAAGCCGACGACTCGCCATCTCTCAATTTTTTGATAAACGGCCGCACAAAAAATAATATTTTAAATTCAACAAGCATTGCTTAGCGCATATGAACACGTTTTCAGCGCACAGGATAAACACGAGCGAGTTCATTCAAAAATTACATCCTTGGTACATTCATCCACCACAAGGCGGGCACCCGCAAGAACATCCTTATAGTAGTTCTCGGGCTTGCGATGCTCCTTCCCCGGCGGCGGCACGTCCCTCACAAGCTTCTCACCGTCTAGCTTACCCCAGTGCACCTTTGCACGGGCAAGGGCCCTACGGGCACCTTCGATGCAGACGGAGCGCTTGATGACATCGAGCCTTGGACAGGCCTCCACCAGCCGCCGCACCAGCCCGAAGTAGCTCCCAGGCAGGGCCTCTCCGGGCCACAACCGAACTATGAAGCCCTTCATGGCCTGTTCGGCCGCCTTGTGGAGCTCGACCAGCTGTTTCAGCTGGTCGCTCAAGGGCACAGGGTGTCCGTCCTCAGCATACTAAGACCAGAACACCTTTTCCGTCGAGCTGCCCTCTTCATCTCAGTAGAATGCGGCGGCGTCGGATATGCTGTGGGGAAGATCTGCGAATGCCCCTGGAGAGCTCCGGATTCGGGTAAGTAACAAGTAGTCTACTTTTATATTTCTGCTTTGCATAAAGAATGCCTTACCCGCTGCTATATTTTTCATCTCCTCCAACTCTTGGAGGGCCTTTTGGGCTTCGGCCTTGGCGGGCTTGGCAGTCTCAGAGGCTGTCGCGAGCTCGGACGCTTGCGTTTTTGACTCAAGCTCCAAACTCTCATGTTTTTTTTATAAGAGTCTGAAGCTCTTGCCGCACCTCGCCAACCTGGGCCTCAAGTTTCTCTCGCTCGGTGCGCTCCGGGGCCGCTTTCTTTTCGGCCTCGGACAACGCCTGCTTAAGGGTCGCCACCTTAGTCGTGGCCCCTACAATAGGCAATACAATCCTGTTATTTTTTGCAATCACGTCTTTTCATAGGCATTTTTTCTGTAAGGTATTTCTTACCTTCTTTCTCCCTGAGCTGCCGCTTGGCAAGGCCGAGCTCTTGCTCGGTCTGCTCGAGCCCCTGTTTCAGGGCATCCACCTCCGCAGTCAGCGCGGCAGTGGCTAGCAGCGAAGCCTGCATACGCATATTTGACTCTTTTTTGTTAGACTCCTGCAAAATTTAATAGATCCTCTATTCGGCTTTTCTTTCCGAACGCCAAACAGAGCATCAGGGGCTACTGTCTATGTGGTCATATTCTTACATATTTTTTACTTACCTCGAAGCCTGTTAGAAGGCTAGCGCAAGCTTCGTTCAGTCCGCTCTTGGCAGACTGAACCTTCCGGATCACCGTACTCATAATAGTACGGTGCTCCTCGTCGATGGAGGCGCCGTCAAGCACCTCCAGCAGACTGTCCGGCATTAGGGAAAGCTGAATGACAAAGGAATATCATGAGTCACTATGGTATCCGAATACTTACGATTTTGCTGGGCGCTTGGCCCTGTCCGGCCACTCCTCGTCGTCCTCGTTGGCGTTGAGGGAGTAGTCCGGCAGAGGGGTCTTCCTCTTCGCGGACCCTCCGGCCTTCTCCGTTGGGGCGACCTTCCTTTTCTTTCCTCCCCCCGCTGGAGGGGGAGAGGTTTCTTCTTCCTCCTCCTCGTTTTCACGGGAAGAGAGCGTCTCGGACTCGTCAGATGACGAGTCCGACACCACCACGTTGGGCACTCTTTCGAGTCCCAGTGGCCTTCTTCTTCTTGGCCTTCTTCTTCGGCACCACATAAGGCGCCGGAGCCAGCAACTTCACTAGGAGAGCAGGGGCTGGGTCTTCGGGCAAGGGATCCGGACAGTTAATCGGTCCGGTTGTCACCTGCCAAGCCTGTCAAAGGTAAGGGAGTTTAGATCCCGCATAGAGTCAAACTATGAAAAAGAACTTAAACATCCTGTGAAAGGTGAAAATAGCTTACCTCGCTAGCGTGACGCTGCGAGCTGTATCCGCGGTCCTCGGAGGCGGATGTGGGAGCCTCGGCGCCTTTGGTTAGCACCTTCCAGACTTCTTCATACGTCGTGTCGAAGAGCCTATTGAGGGTTTGGTGCTGCACCGGGTTGAACTCCCACAGAGTAAAGTCCCGTTGTTGACACGGGAGGATCCGGCGGACGAGCATAACCTGGACCACATTGACAAGCTTGATCGGCTTGTTCACCAGGGACTGGATGCATGTTTGCAGTCCGGTCACCTCTTTTTCGTCACCCCGCGATAGGCCCGTCTCTTTCCAGGACATAAGCTGCGTGTGGGGTCCGGATCGGAACTCAGGGGCTGCGACCCATTTTGGGTCGCGTGGCCCGATGATGTAAAACCACCCGGATTGCCACCCCTTTAGGGTCTCCACGAAGGAGCCCTCGAGCCATAGGACGTTGGCTATCTTGCCCGCCATGGCGCCTCGGCACTCCGCCTGGCTGCCGCGCACCACCTTGGGCTTGATGTTGAAGGTCTTGAGCCAGAGGCTGAAATGGGGGCGGATGTGGAGGAAAGCCTCGCACACGACGATAAATGCCGAGATGTTGAGGACGAAGTTTGGGGCTAGATCGTGGAAATCCAGGCTGTAGTAGAACATGAGCCCCCGGACGAATGGGTGGAGTGGAAAACCCAGTCTGCGGAGGAAGTGGGGAAGGAAAACTACCCTCTCATGGGGCCTTGGTGTGGGGGAGAAGCTGCCCCTCCTTGGGAAGCCGGTGCATGATGTCCTTGGACAAGTATCCGGCCTTCCTTAGCTTCTTGACATGGCCCTCCGTGACGGAGGAGACCATCCACTTGCCTCCCACTCCGGACATTGCTGGAGAAGGTTGAGGTGGGAAGTGCGGGCTTGGGCGCTGGAGCTCCGGTGCGCAGAAGATGGATAGGCAAAGGAGGAAGAAGGCGTAGGTAAAAAGGTGGATCCTTATCCCCTTATATGGGCGGATGCGGCTATGCGTCCCCACCAGCCTGGTAAAACTCGCTTACCTCCCAAGCGCCGTGATAAATGGCGCGGTTGGGTTACCCACGTCCGTATTGATGAAAATCCCGTAAAAAGGGGCACACGATCTCTGCTTTGACAAGACGTGCCAAGGAAACCGCCTCGCAAAACACGCTGAGGTGGAAGAGTAAAAACGATTCGAGAAAAGGACTTGGCCGTAGTGTGATGTCATGCTACGGAATACGTCAGTAGATTAGATTTGTGTTAATATTATTCTCTCTATGGCAATATGTGGAAACTTATTTTGCAGAGCCGGACACTATTCTTGGTGTTTAAAATCTTCTTGAAGAACTTGGAGGGGGAACCCGCCTTGCAATGCCGAAGACAATTTGCGCGCCGGACTCGTCCTCATTGAAGCCTGGTTCAGGGGCTACTGAGGGAGTCCTAGATTAAGGGGTGTTCGGATAGCCGGACTATACCTTCAGCCGGACTCCAGGACTATGAAGATACAAGATTGAAGACTTCGTCCCGTGTCTGGAAGGGACTTTCCTTGGCGTGGAAGGCAAGCTTGGCGATGCGGATATTCAAGATCTCCTACCATTGTAACCGACTTTGTGTAACCCTAACCCTATCCGGTGTCTATATAAACCGGAGGGTTCTAGTCCGTAGGACAACTTCATCATACAACAATCATACCATAGGCTAGCTTCTAGGGTTTAGCCTCCTTGATCTCGTGGTAGATCTACTCTTGTACTACCCATATCATCAATATTAATCAAGCAGGAGTAGGGTTTTACCTCCATCAAGAGGGCCCGAACCTGGGTAAACTTCGTGTCCCTTGTCTCCTGTTACCATCCGGCCTAGATGCACAGTTCGGGACCCCCTACCCGAGATCCGCCGGTTTTGACACTGACAGTAGAGCTTGGAGAAAAAATAAATAAGAATTGGCCAAGACAACAATTACACTATTTAATACTAGCCATTAGGATGCCTAACCACAATAAAGCTGCCCTTGCTAACTTTACTCCATTCTTCCTTGTTTATCAGACGCACATAATTCCATGGTAACTATGATGACCGGTTTGGCTAATAAAACATGAGTTGCGCACCATAAATTATACCGTCTTAAACTTCTTTTGAGAATGTAATGATAATCACAAATTTTATGGCACATAACACTAAAAAAACACTTCCGTGATGATACGTGTTTGTCACAGTTGGTCACATTTTCTGTCATGCATGTACATCCATAACGATTTTATAACAGAATCGAGATAGTCATACATGTGTTGTCGTAGAATTGTTCCATGATAATACTTAAATTATCATCACGGAAGTGACCACTTCCATGACGATAAATGGCGTTTCATGCAAGTGTTTTCATTAAGGGTAACCGACACGTGATATCCACCGTAACGGGTCGCTGTTAAGCTATCGGGTCCGGTTTTGGATCCGATAGCCCATAACAGCAACGGTCAATGGCGAGTTTCCACGTGTAAAATTCTCATTGGTCAAAGGAACCACGTGTCAGCTCCATGTTGGGACAGATGTCATCCAGCGAATGGATGGGACGTGCCTATGATACGTCAACACATGGCTCACCCAACAGTGGTCCATTTAGGTCAAAAGGCCGGCCCATTTGACTTGGTCAAAAGGTAGCGGGTCAGGCCATTGAAAGTCTGTTAATGGTCTGTTCGTATATAGTCCATTTACAGCTCGCTAACTCGCGGTCCATTTACATGAAATAAGAAGATTATTAACAACAAAGATAGACATATGGGTCTCCTCTCCAGTGTGCAATCAGTTACTTGGTACAGAAGTAGGGAGGGACACACCCAGGTTAGATAGGGACAGGTCAAATTTTCCATCTTCCAGGACAATCAAAGCTCCACGATTGGGTATGAAAATCTTGACATACATTATTCCCTTCACTGACATTATTACCATATGCAGGTTGTGAGTTCTATGATAGAATGGAAAGAGGGTCCACGCGGTCGTTCATAAGCTACTGGTTTTGGTGTACAAGGACACCGATAATATCCATACTACAGTATATATTTAGTACCAATCTCTTCATCAATCACTGCAAATTATATATATATATATATATATATATATATATATATATATATATATATACACAAATAAAGAGTTTGCACGGCCAACATTGTTCCTATGTTGCAACGAACTTGTCTAATGACAATAAGGCCAAGCGGATCGAAAGAGACATGAATTTGGATATTCAAGTTCATGTTAATTTCTAGTAACTCAACTCGAGTCATAAATAAAGACCACGCATCAACAAGAAGCACATACAACCCTATCATTGTTGAGGAATAAAATCTTTGTTTCATCTTAACAAACCCAGTAAGAAGCACATGTTATAAAGTTGCAAATATGCAGGCAAGCTATAAATCATCAAGATTGCTTATACATGTATTTACAACTAACTCCTCTATAGTTTTCCTGCAAGCTCCCCCTCCTCATCACTTTCTCCACTGTTTGAGGTAGTCGGACAAGGCAAACTGAACATAAGTTGGTTCAAAACCGAGCATCTTTTCAGCAGAACACTGCTTGACCCCTTTGAGTGTTCTCTCTCCGATGTTCATGGCAAGCATCCATGCAACCGGGGAGCGGATGTCCAGTCTAGCCATGATGTAGACAACATCATCGTCACACAAGCTCAGAATGGGCCCACCATGAACCACTTTGTCCCAGCTCAACCTCTTACTACCTGATACCTTAGGGTAAGTTGAACCTGTGACAGGCACGTTATCAGCCTTGACAGTGAACCTCTTGTGCCACTTCTCTAAGCAGATCCCCCTGTTCCATGTGGTGACCATCCAACCTTGGCCAATGACCCCTTTCTGGTTGTGGGTATCGCTACACCGACAAGATTTCAGCTCGACAAACCTGATCACGCCCTTGCTTATAGCGACATCACGGAACCGCCATGCGTACATATTTTCAACTCCCGTGCCGAACCGCGGCACTAGATCGCAAGGGATCGAAACAGGCCATGGATCAAACGCATGACCAGACTGCGGTCGAGCATGTTGCATAGAATAATGACATGCCAATGATTAAACCAGCCGAGTGTTTCCCATCCGGCGAAGATCACGCAAGTGCCTTTGTGCCGCATTATTACCTCATGATTGTGGTACTTGGTGTTCATTGCCATGCTAACCACCTTGGTGTCCCATGGACACCAAGAGATATTGGAGCGATACACGTGGAGGATGTACTTGTACTTCTTGGTGGTAGAGTCATTCGTGTAGTGCGGGTCATTGGTGTATCGCGGGAAGACCATGACGTAGCCTTTGTTGTTGAGACCGGTGCCGCCTAGGGGCACGACGCCGACCAGCGTGATGTAGTTAGGATAGCAGCCGGGGAAGACGCCAGGGAGAAGGCGGAGAGATGGAGCCCTTGGACCTGCCCTGTAGATGAAGAAATCGTTGTACTCTGGTATGGCACTGCTAGAAGGAGGGTGCGAGAGGGCCGGCCGGGGGCCTTTTGCCCATGGCCGGGCAAGAGGGAAGGGATTTCCTTCTTAATTCTTGCTTGATTAGATTGATACATCTCCTTTCTTTATATAGAGAGGTTTACTTGACTCCCAAGCAAGGCTTACTTGACCCCTAAGCAAGCGACCCTTATCTCTAATTAACCCTAAGACTAACGGGCTATACCGCCAGCCCAGGCCATTAGGCCGATTACATACTCTAACACTACACCCCATCTGAACATGCAGCTTGTCCTCGAGCTGCAGCCTAACCAACTTATAACCATGACTCGACGCAACACAAACCTAACACCCAAAAACAAGCCTTTTACATCTCGACTTGTTTTATTACTCTCAACCTGAAATGGACTAGGACGATTTATTTTGGACCCCTTAACAAAAAGTGGACACCATCCGCATGTCGGGCGTGCACGTGTACAGCCACCTGGATCCCATGGACACCACCTGGACAAAAGGAGTGCATGTGTATGGCTGTTGGTCTGCACCGTATAGGGAAGAGTGGAGGGCTTGCGATGGAGAATGACGAGGAGGGGTGCGCCCCCCAACCGCCGATGTTGCAGACTTTGAGGTTGCTGCCCGCGGGGAAAACATCATGCCCAAGATCCCCGACGCAGCGGACGAGATCGAGGTCCTTTGCGCGGTGAAACGCAGCTGGGAGGAGCGGCAGCTGCAGACCACGCATCTCCCGCACACGCCGATGATACGTCTCCAATGTATCTATAATTTTTGATTGCCCCATGCTATATTATCTACTGTTTCGGACTATATTGGGCTTTATTTTCCACTTTTATATTATTTTTGGGACTAACCTATTAACCGGAGGTCCAGCCCAGAAGTGCTGTTTTTTTGCCTATTTCAGTGTTTCGAAGAAACGGATTATCAAACGGAGTCCAAATGGAATGAAACCTTCGGGAACGTGATTTTCTCACTGAACGTGATCCAGGAGACTTGGACCCTACTCCAAGAAGTAACAGAGGCAGTCACGAGGGTGGGGGCGCGCCCACCCCCCTAGGGCGCGCCCCCTGCCTCGTGGGCCCCCTGTTGCTCCACCGACGTACTCCTTCCTCCTATATATACCTATGTACCCCCAAACGATCAGATACGGAGCCAAAACCCTAATTCCACCGCCACAACTTTATGTATCCACGAGAACCCATCTTGGGGCCTGTTCCGGAGCTCCGCCGGAGAGGGCCGTCATCACGGAGGGCTTCTACATCATCATAGCCTCTCCAATGAAGTGTGAGTAGTTTACCTCAGACCTTCGGGTCCATAGTTATTAGCTAGATGGCTTCTTCTCTCTTTTTGGATCTCAATACAATGTTCTCCCCCTCTCTCGTGGAGATCTATTCGATGTAATCTTCTTTTTGCGGTGTGTTTGTTGAGACCGATGAATTGTGGGTTTATGATCAAGTCTATCTATGAATAATATTTGAATCTTATCTGAATTCTTTTATGTATGATTGGTTATCTTTGCAAGTCTCTTCGAATTATCAGTTTGGTTTGGCCTACTAGATTGGTTTTTCTTGCCATGAGAGAAGTGCTTAGCTTTGGGTTCGATCTTGTGGTGTCCTTTCCCAGTGACAGAAGGGGCAGCAAGGCACGAATTGTATCGTTGCCATCAAGGATAACAAGATGGGGTTTGTTTCATATTTCATGAATTTATCTCTCTACATCATGTCATCTTGCTTAAGGCGTTACTCTATTTTTAACTTAATACTCTAGATGCATGCTGGATAGCGGTCGATGAGTGGAGTAATAGTAGTAGATGCAGACAGGAGTCGGTCTACTTGTCATGGACGTGATGCCTATATACATGATCATACCTAGATATTCTCATAACTATGCTCAATTCTGTCAATTGCTCAACAGTAATTTGTTCACCCACCGTAGAATACTTATGCTCTTGAGAGAAGCCACTAGTGAAACCTATGGCCCCCGGGTCTATTCTCATCATATCAATCTCCATCACTTTAATCTTGATTTGCTTTTTATTTTGCCTTTTACTTTTCACTTTGCATCTTTATATCAAAAATACCAAAAATATTATCTATCATCTCTATCAGATCTCACTCTCTAATGACCGTGAAGGGACTGACAACCCCTAATCGCGTTGGTTGCGAGGAGCTATCGTTTTGTGCAGGTACGAGGGACTTGCGTGTAGCCTCCTACTGGATTGATACCTTGGTTCTCAAAAACTGAGGGAAATACTTATGGTACTTTGCTGCATCATCCTCTCCTCTTCGGGGAAAACCAACGCAAGCTCAAGAGGTAGCAAGAAGAATTTCTGGCGCCATTGCCGGGGAGGCTTTCGCAAAGTCAAGATTTGGACTCCCGACAATGAGCCATTTCTGGCGCCGTTGCCGGGGAGTCTGCGCAAAAGTCAACATACCAAGTACCCATCACAATCCCTATCTCTCGCACTACATTATTTGCCATTTGCCTCTCATTTTCCTCTCCCCCACTTCACCCTTGTTGTTTTATTCGCCCTCTCTTTTCCGTTCGCCTTGATGTCTTTCTTGGCTCGTTTTCTCGCTTGGTTGAAATAGTTGAGTATTTATTCCTAAACAGAGAAGCTAATATCTATGGATCCTCATCCGCTTGCCAATCTTTTTAAGAGATCCAATTATGATGAACCAATTCCTAGTGATTTGGATGCCTAGATTATCTTTATAAGCTTTTGCCCGAAATCCGTAAATCTGAAAATTGTGATGAAGTGCTTCACGATAGATCTTTGAATAAAAAGCATGATTGCAATGATTTATTTATAAATTATATTGATGTAAATTATGCTAATAATATGCAAAACCCTAAGCTTGGGGATGCTAGTTTTGATATGTCCAATAGTCATGATTGGGGAGATTCTTCTTATAATCTTGAAAATTTATTTAAGCCCCATGACGAATATAAGATTGATAATAGTGTTTGAAATAATATTGGAAGTGGGTTTGGAAGAGTGTCAACTTTAGATCCCACATATTTGGATAACATTCAATCTTATGATAAAAGTGGACTTGGAGAAATCATGACTTTAGTTAATGATAACCCCACTATTTTGGAAGAGTGTCAACTTCGCATGCATGTGGATCGTGTTGAGATATGTTATGTGATAGCTATATTGTTGAATTTTCTTATGATCCTATATGTAATTATTATGAGAGAGGAAAATATGGTTATAGAAATTTCCATGTTACTAAATTACCTCTCGTTATGTTGAGATTGCTATTGTCTCTTTCTGCTTCCTTGCATATGCTAGTTTTTGCTTGCCTTGATTTGTTTGCCTATAAGATGACTATGCATAGGAAGTATGTTAGACTTAGATGTGGTTGTCACATGTTTTATGATGCTCTCTTTGTGCTTCAATTCTTATCTTTCTTGTGAGCATCATTGAAATCTCAATGCCTAGCTAAAAAGGCTTTAAAGAAAAGCGCTTGTTGGGAGACAACCCAATATTTTTCCTTTATGTAGTTGAATAAATAACCATCTACCTTCTGTTTGGATGTGCTTTTGTGTTTTAATTTGTGTTTGTGTCAAGTTAGACCTATAGGATCTTCTTGGATGATAGTTATTTGATCTTGCTGTAATTTCCAGAAACTTTGCGTTCAGTGGCCGAATTGTTAAAAATCACCAGAACGTGATAAAATAGTGATTCTAATTGCTTCTGATCAATAAACAAATTTTCTAGGTCGTCCTATTTTGGTAGATTTTTTGGAGTTCCAAAAGTTTGCGTTAGTTATAGATTACTACAGACTGTTCTGTTTTTGGCAGATTCTGTTTTTCGTGTGTTGTTTACTTATTTTGATGAATCTATGGCTAGTAAAATAGTTTATAATCCATAGAGAAGTTGGAATACAGTAGTTTTAGCACCAATATAAATAAATAATGAGTTCATTACTGTACCTTGAAGTGGTCTTTTGTTTTCTTTCTCTAACGGAGCTCACGAGATTTCTATTGAGTTTTGTGTTGTGAAGTTTTCAAGTTTTGGGTGAATTCTCTTGATGGATTATGGAACAAGGAGTGGCAAGAGCCTAAGCTTGGGTATGCCCATGGCACCCCCAAGATAATCTAAGGACACCAAAAATGCAAAGCTTGGGGATGCCCCGGAAGGCATCCCCTCTTTCGTCTACTTCCATCGGTAATTTTACTTGGAGCTATATTTTTATTCACCACATGATATGTGTTTTCCTTGGAGCGTCTTGTATTATTTGTGTCTTTGTTTGTTAGTGTGCCACAATCATCCTTGCTGTACACACCTTTTGAGAGATCCATACATGAATTGGAATTTGATAAAATACTCTATGTGCTTCACTTATATCTTTTGAGCTATGTAGTTTTGCTCTATGTGCTTCACTTATATCTTTTGAGCGTTATGATTTTGCTCTATGTGCTTCACTTAGATCTTTTAGAGCACGGTGGTGGATTTGTTTTAAAGAAACTATTGATCTCTCATGCTTCACTTAGATTATTTTGAGAGTCTTAATAGCATGGTAATTTGCTTAATAATAATATGCTTGGTATTCAAGATTTGTGAAACTTTCTTTTGAGTGCGTTGAATACTAAGAAAACATTGATGCTTGATAATTGTTTTGAGATATGAAGATGGTGATATTAGAGTCATGCTAGTTGAGTAGTTGTGAATTTGAGAAATACTTGTGTTAAAGTATGGTGATATTAGAGTCATGCTAGTTGGACCGCCTAGGTTAGGTCCCGCAGCACCCCGGACACCTCCTCCGCGATGAGGACAGCGGGGACGGGCGCGACGGAGGATCCTGACAGCGGAAGAGACGGGTTGGGCGGCGGTGAAGACATGATCGAACCGAAGCTAGCTGATACCAAATTGTTATGGCGCTGCTAGAAGGAGGGCGTGAGAGGGCCGGCCGGGGGCCTTTTGCCCATGACCGTGCAAGAGGGAAGGGATTCCTTCTTAATTCTTGCTCGATTAGATTGATACATCTCCTCTCTTTATATAGAGAGGTTTACTTGACTCCCAAGCAAGGCTTACTTGACCCCTAAGCAAGCGACCCTTATCTCTAATTAACCCTAAGACTAATGGGCTATACCGCCAGCCCAGGCCATTAGGTCCATTACATACTCTAACATACTCACTATGCCTGGAGCCTTTGGTGAACGGGACAACAAGCAGGACGAATGCGTCTGTCGAGCTGAGAACCATGGGATCTCCGCTGTAGCGGCCCTCCGGCAGGCCAGGGCAATGGACGAAGCAGCGAGAGACGCCGGCCGGGTCCGCGAGCTCGAAGGTCACCTTGACGACGCTCTTTTGGCTCGTGACGGCGTGAGCGGTGGTTGCGTTGTCGTGGTCGCCGATGTGGCACTTCCAGTCGGTGAGCACCCATGGGCGACGGGCTGAGCGCCTGGAAGCAGAGGCGACAGGGAGGTTTGCACATGGCGGCGCGCGGGACGTAAGGTGGGCGGGCGGCAGCGGCGAATGGAATCGGGGGCTGTATTAGCGACGATGCGTTTGGTTCGTGACAATTGATTTGGTATCGTCCGTGACGAGTGTATAATCGGAATAGGCCGGTGAGACTCCGGTCTGTTTCCTTGTCGTGTTTTAGTTGTAATATAACCGAAATCAATTATTATTCTAGTGAGAGTCATGTCCGGAGTCTCGAAATAGGCTTTCGCCTCGCTATATAGATATAGCAATGACTTGGTACATCTCAGAATCTATTATGGGGGCAGATAGCACAAGCACGTCAAAAAAAATAAAAAAAGAAAAAAAAACTAATGACAGCAGAGTCGGATCAACGGAAACGATGATGATCCACGGCCGCTGCGCCTTCCAGAGACTTCCATTAGACTCCTAGCACTTCAGATCACCGCATACCAAGCAACACCTTAAGGAAGGGATGGATGATGACGACGCTGCTGCCCGGACTGGTTCTAGGCTTTCCTCCGGTACGCAGAGGGGCATGGGTGAGGGGGATACCCGACGCCGTTCAAGAAGGAACGATGGCGCCCACGGGCGCTGTCGCGTCAGTGCCGGCCAAGCCGACATGGATTTCTCCCGTCCGCCACACACCCACCACCCTGACTGATCCGTCGCGCTCCACCACACTTGACGCCCGCCAACATGCGCCACCACGGTCTTGGAGTCACCACTGCGGTCTCACCGTGGAAATCGAAGCGGGACCGACGGGTCCGAGAGGGAGAAGCCGAGAACGAGGAGTGGCAGCGTCAGCAGCCACGTGGGAGGGGACAACCTCGACCGCCATCAGCGGTCATTGACCGGACGCGGCAAGGCGAGCACACCAGACACATGGGCCCGGCCGAGCGTGAAATGGCTCGTGAAGCTCCCGTCGTCGCGTTGCAGTGGGCACGCCATTGTCTCCGCAACCCCTCGCACGAGCCACACCTCCGTCCGCCGGAGCAGTCGTAGGCGAAGCCGAGCTAGGCCCACCCATACCCAGATGGGACCCCAAAGGGCCCAGATCTGAGCCTGGAGGCCGCCGCCGGCGGCCTCCGCGACAGCCCGCCGCTAAGTGGCCGCGCCACCACCTCCTGACCACCCGGAGCAACGCCGTGCAATGCAGTGCGCTGCTGCCGGAACCGCCGCCGCCCGAGAAGCTCCGCTGCGTGCCCGCGACGGGGAAGGACCCCACAGCCGCCAGGAACCCGAAGCCAGGCCGCAGCCGCTGCCCTCGCTGCCCGCGGCCCGTGCCACCGGGATCCAGATCCGTCGCCAGGGCAACGCCGGACCACGCCCCTGCGCGCCCCACCACATGCAGCCGCCACAGGTCCATGGCGCCCTACCCTCTGCCACAGCCACGCGCCTTGCCGCCGCCACGCCCCCAAGACAACGCCACAGCCCGCGCTAAGGCCCGCATCGAGAGGCCCCGCCGTCGCCGGCGCCGCCTGGGCTTTGCCCGGCGGCGCCCTCCGGCGGCGGCGAGGAGGAAGGAGACACGGGAGGGAGGGGTTGGCCGGGTCTAGGGTGTCTGCCAGCCGCCGTCCGCGGGGGCGGGCGGGAGGGCGAGGGCTTCTTCCCTTTCTCTCTCTCGCTCCCGGACCGTCCAATCGATTTTTGTTCGGAGCGAGGCTGACTCGGTACTGCATGTATGCAAAAATATAAGCGGTCCAACACATTTGAGTCCTCCCTCGTTCGTAAGATTCTCTTTTACTCGTTGCAATCAACATGCGGATGGATGTCCTACTTGCTTTTTAAAGAACCATACGATCTGAACATGAGATTCGTGCAGTTCAAGGGACACCATCTTATCTTAATTACACGACGTTCAAATTAATGTTAACGGAGATGGAGACAGCGGTTGGTGGATCCTGTGCTTCAGTTCTATCCATATTTGGCATAGAACCGGAGAGTACAAATAGGTACGCCCGTACCTCACAACCAGCAACACTAGGTAGCATCCATTCCGCGAGGGAGCCTCGAATACCATCAACACGTTATTTGAGACGTGGATAGATGAGTTAGAGTTTAAAACTATGAGACATATCCATGTAGGAGTATGTGCTTTATTATGGGCAGTTTGGAACTGCAGAATGTTTTTAACAGCACAACAAAAATTCATTTCTTATAGGTTATTTTCCGGGCCACTACACTCATCCGTATGTGGTCGCTACTCACTCTGACGGAGGCCAGTGAGCGTTTGGTTACTGGATCTATCCGTTGAAAGACGGTAGCTCGGGATATTTTCAACCGGTTTGAATGACGGTTGTGTAATAGGATAGGTGTTTAGTCTCCTATCTTATCTGCAAGGCCACTTCAGCTGAGAGTGTCCGCGGAATCCTCGCAACGGCGGCCCAGGAGGGGCTGTCCACGCCAGAATCCGTCCGCCTCAACCCCGAATCCTGGTGCGGGAGCGCCTCTGCTTCGACCCGCCGCTCCCCTCCCCTGCCACGTCCGTCCCTGCCCTAGCCCCGGTCATGGAGCGCTTCTTCCAACCGACCCGTCTAGAAGGCCACACACGAGCAACAAGATGGTGGTCACCTCTCCGGCCATCGAGCACGCGGAGTACATCCTGCGCCAGCACGCGGTGACTCTCACGGCGGCGGACCGCGCACACTCCACGTCTCCCATGGCGGTGGGGAAAGCCTTCGACGAGCAGCTCCGCACTCCGCCCCACCAGCTGCGGGTGACGGCGCACCACCCAGAGGCTTTTCTCATGCATTTCGACCTGCCGGCGCACCGGGACAACGCCGTCCGTCGCGGCGTCCTCAAGGTTGACGGCTGCAAGTACTTCATCCGCGCGTGGAGCCCTGATGATCACGCGGCCATCCTCAAGCTCACGCTCCACATCCGCATCGTCGTCGAGAACCTGCCCATGCAGCTTTGGAGCCTGGAGGGGGCGGACGAGGCATTCGGCGACTTCGGCCGCATCGACCGCCTCGACAGCCGCACCAACGAGCACGGCCACACCAAGAAGTTCGCGTGCTGGCTGTGGGCGTGGGACATCGTGCACATCTCGACGAAGAGGGCGCTCTGGGTGCTGAAGCGCGGCGCCGGCCGCGTCGACCAGATCCTCGGCTTCTCCCCGCCGGACTTCAACGTGCCTCCACCACCAAACGTCCACCGCTACGACCTCCTCATCCACGTAGATAGGGTAGAAGACTGGACCCCGCTCTCGCCGCGATCTTCGCACTCCGGCCAAAGCGGGCTCCCGTCATCAGGAGAAGAAGACGACTGCCCGTTGTCGCGGACCAATCCGGGCACCTGGGTGGAGGGAGTCGAAGATGGCCAGTCCAAGAGCAGGCGCGGTGTCATCCATGTCTCCTCTGGGGGCTGCAACAGCTTCCCCATCCTAGGAGACTGGCGTGACCACGACGGTGAAGACCATGGAAGTCATGGAGGCCGCTCCTGGCGCGACACGCTCCTGGGCCGTGGCAGGGCTGACAAGAACAAGATGCCGGTCACGGAGGCGCCCCGGCACCGATGCAGGACCCCTGCATCTCGCCAGCGGCGCTCCAGCCGGGGCCGCTCGGTCGAGCGTGCCTCACCGCCGGCCCCAGACGTGTCTCTGCTTCGTGCGACTCCTCCACTTCCGCTCCAGTCGCGCGCTCCACCACCACCACCCGAAGAAGACCCAGTGGCGCAGTTCTTATCCTTCTCGGACTCGGGATGCACACTCTCGCCCCCCCCCCCCCCCGCACACCGAATGCATGCAGCTCGAGTTTGAAAACGCCATGCTGGAAGCCCTGTCCAGCCCGCTCGACTTCAACTCCGACGACGCTCCGTCCCCTCAGGTGTCTCCTCCGACAATGCTGCCCACTGCTCTGCTCCCCAACGTCATGCCCTTCGCCGCACAGCCCACGACTGATATGATCGAGCTCCAGGAGATGGAGGCAGTCACGGAGAGGGTGAACCACATGCAGATTCAGGCTGATCCTGATGTACTACAACTCTTCAGCACCGTTCAGCCCCCAGTGCTCACCACCCCGAAGCAAAAGCGCACGATGGCTCCCCCCAAGTCCAGGGCCATTTCAGTTCCATCCAGGCGCAATGCAAGACAAGCAGCGGCAAGCTCCATCGTCCCGGTGTCTCAGAGGGTGGCGCTTCGTCTTGTCAAGGAGCTCGGCGAGCTAGGTCCAGGGGACAAGATGACTCCGGAGATCGCGGCAAGGCTGATCAAGCGCTTCAACAAGCCGCTGACGGATGCAGACATCCATACAATTGCAAAGCTGACAAACCTCAACGTCAACACCCTGAAGATCGCAGAGGCCGCTCACGGCCATGATGGTGCAGCCAAGGCGGCTGAGTAGTTTTCTCTATGTTTAGCTTCTATGTAGTCTCTGTCGACGGCTGGCTTCACGCCAGTTCAGAGCTAGGTTTTAATTCCATGTTTAGTTCCAAGGTAGGATGCTTAGTTAGACGACAACGGGGTTTTGGGCCTGCTGGTGGCCGTCGTCGCCCCCCGGCAAGTGTGGTGGTGTACTGTTTGCATTATGATTCCTGCAATAGTAATGTTAGTCGTCGGAGCAAATCAAAGTGTCCCCATGATTAGCAACAACTGCAACATTATGTCGTGGAACGTAAGGGGCATCAACACCCCAGCAAAGCGCTCAGCAATCTGCGAGGTGGCCACAATGCTCAAGGCAGCAATCCTGACGCTAATAGAGACCAAGGTGGAACTGTGGACGACGGGTATGGCAAAGGATATCGGCGGCCAAATGTTGCAAGGCTGTGCAGTGCTACCACCTTTGGGCCCAAGAGGGGGGCTGCCATTTTCTGGAACAAGGAGATTGTTGAGGTTGAATCGCACTCCGTTGGACGGTTTACAATCACAGCCAAAGTGAAGGAATTGGGAACGAACATTCAGTTCTGGTTAACCACAGTCTATGGTCCAAATGACAACTCGATCAGAGAGGATTTCCTGCAGGAAATGTCAAGTAGTGCGCCACCATTAGGACAAGCTTGGCTGGTAACCGGAGATTTCAACATGATATATTAAGCAAGAGATAAAAACAATCAGCACCTGAATAGAAGATTGATGGGCAGATTCAGAAGAGCGCTTGATTTTGTAGGGCTGAGAGAGATCAAGTGCAAAAACCGGCATTTCACCTGGAGTAACGAAAGAGAAAACCCGACACTCTGCAGCATAGATAAATTCTTCTGCAACCAAGACTGGGAAATTCTACACGATGGCTACATGCTGCATCAACTTCCTTCTCTGATCATTGCCACCAAACCATGTCCCGCGCTGATTGTCAACCGCGCAAGACCAGATTCTGATTTGAAAATTTCTGGCCTAAACACCCGCACTACTCTGAAACTGTCCAGCACGCCTGGGAGAGGCCTATCAACCATGACTGCCCTTTTGTCAGGATCAAAATTAAGATGCAGAGGGCAGCAAAGGACCTAAAAATCTGGAGCAAATCACTTTTCAGCAAAATGAAATTGCAGTTCCACATAGCAAACGAAGTCATTTTGCAGCTTGACATTGCTCAGGAAAAAAGAGCTCTAACTGCACAAGAGTTCAACCTCAGAAAGCTTCTGAAGACCAAAGTGCTGGGGCTTGCCGTGATTGAGAGGGCTAGAAAGAGGCAAGCTTCCAGGGTGACATGGCTTCGGGCAGGGGACGCTAGCAACAAATTTTTTTCATGCAAAATACAATGCAATAAGAAGGAAGAACCACATCCACATGCTTAGAACGAGAGAAGGAACAATAGTAACTGAACATGCAGCGAAAACTGAAGAAATACATAAGCACTTCGCAGAGGCCCTAGGCACATCAAGGCAACGACATTTCACTTTGAATTGGAATGAGCTGCAGCTCCCAAGAATACCAGCACAAGGTTTGGACAACCCTTTCACTGAAGGCGAGGTTTGGGCAGCGATCGTGGCGTCTCCGGCTGAAAAAGCTCCTGGGCCGGACGGTTTCACCGGCCAATTCTTCAAAGCAATCTGGAACATCATCAAAGAAGATATAATGGAAGTGTTTAGCAAATTCTATCACCTTGCGGGAGAAAACTGTCATGAGATCAACAAGGCGTTCATATCTCTCCTGCCCAAAAAGGAGGCTGCAATTGAAGTGAACCACTTCAGGCTGATCAGTTTGATCAACTCAGTCGCAAAACTCATCGCCAAAGTTCTTTCAATGAGACTGGCAGCGATAATCCCAATGATAATCTCTCCGGCGCAATCAGCTTCCCAGAAAGGAAAATGCATTCATGGTAGCTTCCTCTACGTCCAAGGATGCGTCAAGGCTCTTCATAGGAATAGAAAACCTGCTCTGCTCTTCAAACTAGACATCGCGAAAGCCTTCGATTCAATCTCCTGGGAGTACATCCTAGAGCTTCTTCAGCGCCTAGGCTTCAGTGCTAGATGGAGAGATTGGGTCTTGCTCCTGCTGTCCACGACATCGTCCTCTTGTTTACTAAATGGTGACAGCGGGCCGTCGATCTTCCACCGCCAGGGGCTACGGCAGGGTGACCCTCTGCCCCCCTTGCTGTTTATCTTGGCGATGACCCTCTCCATCGTCTGCTGGCGGCACATGTAGCCCAGGGCACCCTAGCGCCCCTCCCAGGTAGAGGAACTAGTATGAGAATTAGTCTATACGTCGACGACGCTGTCATCTTCGCAAACCCTGTCAAAGATGAAGTATCAAAGCTTCTGAACATACTCCACCTCTTCGGAGAAGCAACTGGCCTGGGTTTAAACCAGGAGAAATCTACAGTAGCACCAATTAGGTGCGACGACCTAAACCTCGACGATATTCTCCAAGATTTTGGTGGAGTTGTAGTAGGCTTCCCAATGACTTACTTAGGTCTCCCTATCTGCATGGGTAGAATTAGGATAGTTCATCTCCAATTCATTTTAGATAGGATTACATCGCGGCAAGCAGGCTGGAAGGGAAAGTTAATGAACATGGCCGGAAGAAGAGTGCTGGTACGCAGTGTTCTATCTGCAATGCTAACTTTTGCCATGACTGTTCTTCGTCTGCCAAAAAAACTCCTCAAGGAAATAGACAAGACGAGGCGCAAGTTTCTGTGGCCGCAGGAAGAGGAGCTATCGGGAGGGAATTGCAAAGTAAAGTGGAAAACAGTTTGTACGCCGATTGAGAATGGAGGACTAGGGATACAAGACCTCCATCGCTTCGGCAGAGCACTACGTCTAAGATGGCTGTGGCTGTCCTGGGCGCAACTAGACAGGCCATGGAGGGATTTCCCCACACCCTGTGATCAGGAAGACAAAACCTCTTTGCCATGACAACAAGGGTTGCGATCGGGGACGGAAAAACTGCAAATTTTTGGACATGCAATTGGCTGGGAGGCGCTCCTCTTTGCAACTCTTTCCCTGCCTTGTTCAGACACTCAAGAAAGAAGACAAGGACGGTAGTGGAGGCCCTCAGAAATGATCAGCGGATCAGAGATGTTCGGCATGGAAGCTGGGAAAATATAGTGACCGAGGTAGTCTCTCTTGCTAGACTGATCCGAGGACAAGGACAAGTTCTATCAGAGCGCCTGCAAGACAGGATCAGATGGACAACGAGCGGCAATGACATCTACTCCACCAGTACGACATATAAAACACAATTCAATGGCACCCCCTCCACACACATGAAGAACACAATCTGGAAGGCATGGGCCCCTGCCAAGATCAAGATTTTCTCTTGCTGCTCCACTTGGATCGTTTATGGTGCAACGATAGGCTTCAGCGCCGCGGATGACCAAACTCCTACTTCTGCCACTTCTGTAGAAGAAATCTGGAAACGCCAGTTCATCGTTTCTGGAATTGCACTATCTCCAGAAAAGTGTGGGCTGCAGTTGCATCGTGGAAAGGTTGTGCTTCCCTAGCCCCCCCCCCCCAGCAAAGAGAGCAAACATCCACACCCGCGGCGACCAAGCAAATCATGTCCCGCACAAGAAAAGAGGAAAAGAAAGGAGTTCGAACCATGATCATGGCCACAACCTGGGAGCTCTGGAACGCAAGGAACAACAACGTTCTCAGAGCAAAGGAAGCAGAGGCGTCGGACATCACCAGGGCTATCAGGGAAAACTTAGATCAATGGCGGATCGCTGGAGCCAAGGCGCTGGAGCCCCCGTTCGGGGATTTTGGCGCGAGATAAAACCTGAAGCCCAAGAGCCGGGGTTGGGGGGGGGACCACCCCTCATGACCTTTTCTTCACCTTCTTTTTGGTTATATCCTTTTTGATCGCTTTGATCAAACCTTGTATTCTTTCACCCCTCTGCTAAATCAATGCAAGCCAGCCGAGCTGGATCTTTCAAAAATATTTTTGCCTGCCGGTTGTGGCTCTCCCGTCATGTTGTTTTTGTTCTTTGTGAGCTTCTTTACTTTTAAGACCTGAAGGCTTTTACTGAACATTTTGCTTATTATTAATAGTATGACCGTATGCATCGTTCTAATGCAGAGGCCGGGGCCTGACCCTTTTCGAAGAAGAAAAAAAATCCGCGAGGGAGTGATCGACATGGCCGCCGACGAGGAGGCGGCGTGCATGTTGGCGCTGCAACTGGCCAACTCGGCGATGCTGCCCATGGCGCTACGGACCGCCATCGAGCTTGGCCTGCTGGAGAGCCTCTGTTTACTAGATGGCTGAATATCTTGTAATCTCGTATCTGTTTGTTGTTATCTCCAGTTTTAAGCGTGATCTGTATATGTTTAGCCTGAAGACCAATATTGTAACCATAATGTTGTCTTGTTTGGATATAAATAAATGCCACGCAACCTGACAAGGGTTATACGCTTCACCAACATTTCTGATTTCCTAATTCGTTTAGGCGCAGAGTGACAGATACCTGTGCATGCATGAACTGTGCTGCTGTGATCATCAGAATATTGCTTGTATGTGTGCTCCCTATCTAACCGAGCCGTTTTTCGTACTTATTTTTCCTCCTATGAGGTTATGGACAGTTTTCGTTTCACTGAAAATTTTGCATTTGCTTTAAGCCTACGTTATTACACATGATAATTTTTTATTGGTCTAGTATTTTTCCCCCACTAATACGTCTCTGCTAATTAATAATGATCGACCATACAAGCATTACCTCTTCAAGCAGGCATATTTTATTTAGCACACCTCAAGAGTCCAAAACACCAACGTATACTTGCTTCAAAGATACAACAAAAGAAAATAGCACTTGCAATAGGCATATACTTTCTCCATCCACAGAGAATGGCACACTGCACGTATGGTGGACACTTGCACATAGAGAATCAACCAAACACTAGGTTGTATACCGACGGCTTCAATGCAAGGTACAATGCAATAGAATTCGCCTTAATACGACCTCCTGGAGCATTTGGGTTGACCATGGATTGGCTTAGAAATCTGAGATTGGAGCATTGGGTGTCATGAATATGGTATCAATAGCTCTCTGCTCACCTTAGTGTTGTCGCCTTGTCAGTAGCATCATCCGATAGTATCTCTTTAAGCTTGACAAGCTGTTCTGCTACTTCTATCATATCAGGCCGGCCATCTTGATGTTCTTTTAGACACATCATTGCTAGCTTACCAATTTCTTCCAGGATCAAGATATCTTCTTCTGTTACAATCTCCTCATCGAACATTGACCTCCCACTCTTTTCTGTCTCATAGATATGACGGAACTCGATGATGAGGCTACCGCTTTGACCATATACTATTTGTTTCCTAGATATGAGTTCTAGAAGAACAACTCCAAAGCTATAGACATCACTCTTTGGTGTTAATACACCTGTGTTCCTGAACACCGGGTCCATGTATCCCTCGCACCCAACCACCTTCTTCGCAATTTTTTCTTGTAGTTTAAGCAGTTTAGACAGCCCAAAGTCTGATATCTTTGGTATTAACTTTTCACTGAGAAGAATGTTGTCTGGTTTCACATCACCATGTCGTATGTCCTGAGAGTGCATATAGCTCAATCCTTTGGCAGACCCAATTGCAATGTCCAGTCGTAACTCTACTGAGAGTTTTTGCCTTTTGTTCATGTGGACAATGTCTCTGAGGCTCCCATTGGCAGCAAACTCGTACACCAACATTGGAACATCCAACTGGAGGCAGCAACCCATGAGCTTGAGAACGTTAGGGTGGTTCATTTTCAACTGGATCATCACTTCCTCGGTAAATTCCTCTATTCTCTCTTCATCCACCTTGATAAAAGATTTAACTGCCACCACTGTTTTACTTTCATCAGGTAGAGTTCCTTTGTACACTTTTCCAAAGAATCCATTACCCAGACTCTCTGAATAATTCTTTGTGATTTTGTTTAGGTCCTTCTCTGTGAAAATTGTCAAGCCTATGACCTTTTTAAGTATGTTACCCCCGTTCATTTCAAAATGTACCGCAAGTTTCCTCTTTTGGTGCATTATGAATGCCAAGAGTAGCACAACAACCAAGAAGAACACACCTATGCTGACTCCTGCAATATATCATCTAAAGTTAGTTGTAACAATTTTTTATTATCTCCCATTTTGACTAAATAAAAAAGAAGAGTTAAGCCACACATTTCTTTTTATCTTATATCATCCCTTGCAAATAATAATGTGTGTGCATACAGGGTACAACAAAGTAGCTGTAAAATTACTTCATAGATCTTTTGCTCCATTCCGTTTGGGGATAATATCAACACTTGGACTAATGTCCATATGAAGTTTGCATGAGTTAAGAATTCAGCACAAATTAACACCAAAATAGTTTTAGGCGGTGTTTGGTTCTCTAGTCCTAGGACTTTTTCTAGTCCCTAGGACTTTTTAAAAAAGACTCTCAAGGAGATGTTTCTAAGGTCTTTTAGCAAAAAGTCCCAAAAAAGTTCCTCCCTGTTTGATTTGCTAGGGACTTTTAGGGACTTTTTTTAGTCCCAACACAAAAAAGTCCCTGGAACCTAACACCCCCTTAACCTTACCATGGGACTAATCAGGTACAGCTAGGAAATAATTTCAATATAAGATTAATATGCATACCTAAAGCAATTCTTGCTGGAAGTGGGAATTTTGGATTGCATGGAATTTCTTTTGGATCACCTCTACTCTCATAGCCAGGATGGCATTTGCAATCATATGAACCCTCAGTGTCGTGGCATACACCATTGCACGGGAATTCCCATGGACGTGCACATTCATTTATATCTGCAACATTAATCGATGAACAAACTGTAAGTTATTCTCCACACTGAAATATAAGCAGTAGCTATACAAGATAATTAATTAGCAACACATGTATCTCTCTCCTGAAGATGGATCGGTGGTCCAATGATGATGGCGGCTCCTATAACGTGTACATGTGATGTTCGCTTTAGGTAGGTTGCACCGGATGTTGGTCCCGATACGTTATTTGGATGGATCGGCAACGACACCGGTTTTAGATATGGGGAATGAGAGCACTCCATATTATTGAGTCTGTAGGTGTGAGTGGTGGCTTCGGATGGATTGATGTATGTTCTTATCAGTCCTTTGTGGAATAATTAATAAAGTTGGCTGCATGCATTGATTGATGCATAGGTCGGGGGTTTAACCTCCTTCTCTAAAATAGCAACACATGTATCTCAAATTTTCTCATTGCTTTGAACGTGTGTATAGGCATTCTCCCGGGTTTATGCATGTCCTTAAATATTCATTTGAGCCCCTTGCAATGCTAGTTATTCTTTCCAGTCTTCAAAAGCATGGCAGCCTTCTAACATTGACCATTAAATGCAATCACAATAATATCCGTATAGTACTAGGGAAACCCGGGGGGCTTATAGCCAACCCTCCTATTTCTAAGAAGTGGTAGCCCTCAATACATTCCACACTGCGCATCAACCGGTGGTTGGATGGTTAGAGGGATTGTGGTGTCCCCAGCCCACCAAGGTTCAAGTCCTGATGCTCATCGTAAATTTTAAGTTGATATGTCGGCTCAGTTTTTCGAAGGTGCTCATAAGGGTAGGGTGTATGTGTGTGCGTTTATAGGGGTGAGTGTATGCGCGTGTATATGAGCCCTTGCGTCTGTACTGTGTTTCAAAAAAATAAATACATTCCACACTATATGTCGCGCATGAATTTTTAATGTTCAGCTTTGACTACTGCAGTGATAATGTTTGAAAGTCGTTTTAAATATGAATATAATGATGCCACTTTTGTGTGAGTCATATAACTCACGAATTGTTAATGGTACTTGATTTCTCAATCAATTGGGATTGTATGGCTAAAAGGCGGTACTGCGTGTTAATTATAACACCCCAAAAGCAGAACTAAGCGATTGCTTTCGAAGCGCGGCCCACAAGCAGAAAGAGAAGGCTTACTCGTGCATCCGTTGTCAAGATACGTGTTTCCCTCGTAGCCTTGGGTGCAGCTGCAGAAATATCCGGGGCCATTGGTGGAGTCGACGCACTTGCTGTGGTTGCTGACGCAAGTGTGATCCGGCATGGTGGCCGCCTCGGCACACGACAGGGAACTGCCGCCGCTGCTTCCACGGATGGCCCAGTCCAGCACCTGTGGCATGCTGGTCCGACGGCCATCCATACGGAGGTTGGCCGTCCGGAACGTGTAGTTGCCTTTCTCCACGATGAAAGCGTAGTCACAGGGGCAGAAGGTCTGGTCGGCGTGCGACCAGTAGCCACCGCTGGTGAACCGCATCCTGTTGTCCGTCAGGCCCGGCGGGATGTCGACGTGGCAGCAGCCTACTCCGGCGCAGGCGCCGTCCTGCGCGCTCTGGGCGTCGTTGGCGTAGGCGACGCACCCCGCGTAGTAGGTGTACGCGTAGCGGCCATTCGGCCCGCTGCTGGTGTAGATGAGGGTGTTGCAGCCGAGGACGAAGAGCTCGTTCCGAGTGTTGGAGATGCGGTAGACACCGGCCGAGTTGAAGTCTACCGAACCGTTGTAGGTGCTGATGGTGTGGTCGGTGGAGTCGTAGCACTGGTACGCCACCGGCAGCATCACCTTGGCCTCCGGGCGCGGGGCCAAGGACAGGCTCAGCACCTGTATCTTATCGCTGGTGTTCCCTAGAACAGGCATATTGTTGGTGCATTTGATCTCGAAGCCCAGGCGAAAGCAGCCTGGGCCGATGCCGAACGGATAGGGGACGTCGATGCCGCCACAGCTCCGTTGGCAGCCTTTCTCCAAGGTGATGCTCTTCGCGGCGGCCGCCAGTGCCGCGAGAAGCAGCGCAGGCAGCAGGAATGCTGTCGGCATCATATCTGTGGCTTGTTTCACAATAAGCTACTCTACTTGCAGCGTGCATATGGCTACTAGTTGGGGTTCCAGCGTTTAAGTAGGGTGATGCCGTGGTACTAGTGGAAGTGGAGGGCCGTGCAATAATTTCGTACTATTTTCTTTTCTTTCGATAGTGGCCTTTTAGATCCCGGGTGCCTAGGCACCCTCTTACCTCTGCGGTTTGTCCAGAATCTAGTGCATGGAGATTTGAACCACATACTGTAGCGCCTGTCTCATTAGCAGTCCTAGTGGTTCATTAAACGCGGCATAATCGGCATATTTGAAATGTTTCTGGGCCTAGCACTGTTTTCACGTAGGCATTTCACCTAGCGGGAACATAGGCTCTGGAGTTGACGTGTCGATTGATCTAACAAAGAAAAATGTATAGGTCCCGCTCCCGTGTGAAGGAGGAAGAAGATGGTGTGCTCTGTCCTTTCATGTCTCTGACGAAGATACGCGCATGCACAAAGCCGCGTGCACCGCCCTTAGGACTTTTTCACTGTTCTCACCCATAGTTTAGCATGATTTGACCCGCTTTTAAAACTTTTTTCGGATCTGGCCCAAACCGAGACGCCAACATCCTTGGCGTTCTGCTTGCACTGAAGACGCCGCGGACCATGGCGTTTGCTACTGGCTCACCTCCCTGGTCAGCCAGTTTGACCGTCCGACGTGGCAATTGTCGACCCCGACTCTAGACGCCGGGAACCTTGGTGTCTACCCCCCTGAGAGATATGTGGTCACGGGGAAAGTGTGTGGGGCCCACCCCACACACTCTCCCAATACTATGAGCCCTAGTGTGCGGACCTTGCCCCTTCGTAGCAAACAATTCAAGTGACTTGATATTGACTTGAATCGCCAAGTGTCCTCCCCGTGTCATGCTATGAGCCCTAGTAGAAGTGTGGCTCGTGTTGTGGATAGTGCCGAGGCCTATGCCTCCAATACTTCTAGCCAACCGCCACCTAGCCAAGAAAATGAAGTTGTTGGGCATGCTCTTGAAAAAGTTAATGAACAATATGTTGATGGTCATGGTGATGTCCAATGTGGTCATGGTGATGATGATGATGATGATGACAGGCACGAGGATGAGACTCATGCAAATGAGAAGGAGAAGAGGGAACGACGGAAGCGTGAGGCGGACATGGCATGCAAAAACAAGAAAATGGCTCAAGAGGAGGAGAGAATTAGGAAGCTTGAAAGGGCTCGCCTTGCACTAGAGGATGGATGCAGTGCTGATGATGAGCAAGAGGATGAGATTCATGGCAATGACATCGGTGACTTGGAAGCGTTTGTCAGGCAGCAGGACATGGACCGTGAGATCCCCTATGGTCGTGCATATGCGTATGACTCGGATGATGAAGGTCCGGAGGAAGAACTGGACGTGGATGGATTCACGGAGAGAGAGAACCGTATACACACAGAGGTGACCGGTTTGGAAATAAGAATTCCATTGTTTCATGATCTCAGGCTGGCCCACAAGGCGGTAGTTGATGGTGGCATGAGTAAGGTGATAGAGCCGAGACCTTGCCCGGAACCGGGCGAACCAAGGGACGAGGATGAAGACGAGAATGCTTACTTGAAGAAAGGGTTGAATTTTGTGAGTTTGCAGGCCTTCAAAGTATGGCTAAGTGACTATGCTATTAGGAACCATAGACCATATCTTGTTGGGCACTTGGACCAAAAAGTGCGTTACTCCATCCATTGTGACAAAGAAGGATGCCCATGGGCGATCCATGAAAGAAGAATTAAAACCGGGCAATGGCCGTTAACAAGTTGTGTGTGTACTCACTCGTGCAGGCCACCGTCAAAAAAGAAGCCTAAGACACATCGTCAACTCACGTCTGAGTTTCTCGGGTTTAAATTAACGAAAGAAGTATCAAGTGATCCAACCGTGAAGGTGAAGCTCCTCATGACGATGGTGAAAAAAATGTTTGGATACAAATTCAAGTATGGAAAGACATGGAAGGCCAAGTCAAATGCTTTAAGGATGTTGTATGGTAGTTGGGAAGAAGCATACAATCGCCTCCCGCGGTTGTTGGGAGCGATTGCCCATAGGAACCCCGGCATGTATCATGTGGTCGAGGATGATGGTCATGGGGTGTTTCACCGTGCCTTCTGGAGTTTCAGACAATGCATAACGGCCTTTAAACATTGCCGTCCGGTTTTGTCTATTGATGGCACATTCTTGACCGGCCGATACAAGGGCACAATCATGGTAGCAATGGCACACTCCTCCAATGACAATGTGTTGCCGGTGGCATTTGGTTTGGTGCCCTTCGAGCACTAAGACAACTGGGAGTGGTTCATGCGTCATGTTAGGGAAAATGTCATTGGTGATAGAGAAGTGTGCATTATATCAGACCGGCACCAGGGCATACTGAAAGCCATGGACATTGTTATTCCAGGACTTCCAAAGCTCCACCATCGATGGTGCATGAGGCATTTCGTGGCAAACTTTTACAGGGCATGTAAGAGCAAGGAGTTGAGCAAGGATCTAACCCATGTTTGCGTGGATTTCAACACCGGTGCGTTCATCATTCGCTATGACAAGCTCTACGAAGCTGCGAACGAAGGAGGGAAAGATTTTTTAACACGAAATTTTCCGGAGAAACACAAGTGGGCACGCGCTCATGACGAAGGAGGTTGGAGATATGGCGACATGACCAGTAACATGGTTGAATGTTTTAACAATGTGCTCAGAGGTGACCGTCCATTGCCGGTGACTGCAATAGTGGAATATACTTTCTTCAAGCTTAATGAGTATTTTCTGATGCATTCAGAGGAAACCGTGAAGTGGATTGGTGAAAAAATGGAATATCTACCAAAGGTTGAAGAGTGGATGATGTTACAACAAAGCAAGTCCTCGGCACAGAAACTTAGGCTATTCAACACCTATGATATGACCTACCAAATCGACGAGCCTGGTGGGACAACAAGAGATGGTATGTCATATGGTGGTCGTGCATTCGACGTGCACCTTAAGAGACGGTGGTGTCAGTGCGAGAGGCCTAGTAAGTATCATTGGTCGCGCTCCCATCTTTTAACGGCGACGTTGTCAAGAAATATACATGTGTCTGATGGGACAACCGTGAGGATGCATGAGTTCGATCTTGAAGCTACTAGGTTGACATGGGCCCCTCGATTCCAACCCTTCCTGGACCCATCATAGTGGCCTGACTATAATGGCCCAGAGCTTAGGCCTGATTCTTTGCTCAAGGTTGAGCCCAAGGGTAGAATCAGACAGAAACGGTTGAGAGGCGATATGGACAACCTAGCTAGATACACCGGCATCAACCAATTTGGTAGCGGGCACTTTATGGAGCCTCCAGACACTATTAACTGTGGTCAATGTGACAATTCAGGACACAATGTCAGAACATGCTCTAAGAAAAGGAAAACATCAAAGGAGGGCAATCCAACCACGAGTCAGGCAGGTGGTGGCAGAGGGGGTTCCGGTGGTCGTAGAGGTGGTTACCATGTTGCTAGAGGCCCTAGAGGAGGTGCTAGGAGTGGACAACGTGGTAGATGTGGCACTAATGGAGGCCCTAGAGGGGGTAGTAGTGGTGGTCGTAGAGGTGGTTCCGGTGGTGGTAGAAGAGTATGGAGGACTGATAACGGGTCGGCATTTGGTTATTTGCATAATCCAAATGGTTGACCAACTTTGAATGGTAAATATTTGTTCAATATTTTCCTTGTTTTCTTGTATTGTGTTTTTTTTGCATTTAGTTTGTTAATGTAATTTTTTAACAATTCTTCTTCTCATAGGCATGGCTTCATTCGGTTCCACGACGAGGCCGCGGTGCGCTGACCAAGAGCACATGCCGAACAAGTGGCAGGAGGCAAGGTTGGACAAGACGAAGGAGAAGGATGTGAAAACCCCATAATGTTGGTGTGGAGATGAGTGCAAGGTGAAGGTCTCCACTGACCGGAAGAAGTCGTGGACGGAAGGAAGAAGATATTTTGTGTGTCCGAACTATGCACAAGATCGCGCGCGTCCCACTAACGCCTATGACGTCCCACCGGTATGTTAGAAAAGTAGGCTATTCTCCATTATGATTCACTTTATATTACTAACAAAAACTTGTTTTGTGTGTAGTCACCTCCTCCTCTTTGCAAGTACTTCACATGGATAGATAATGAAGTGCCAGAAGATGTCCAAGAAGACCAACTTAAAGATTGCTTTAGGAGACAATGACTGTTTGAAGAATCCTTACAGAGAGCCAAGGATGAAGAACGTCGTGAGAGGTAGAGGAAGGAGCGGAAGAAGTGTGAGGAGGAGAGGGCACACAAAGAGAAGGCAACTCGTCAAGAGGAGAGGGCAAGAAAACTTGCGAGGGCTCGCGATGCATAAGAGGAGGATGAGGCACGCGATAAGAAGGGGAAATGGCCGCGTGTGACCCAATAGAGACTTGAATGTGCTGCTATTTGAGGATTGTATCATGAATTTTGTGATGAACTATGTCGTGGACCTATTGTGCTATGTGATGGGAACTATGTAATGAACCTAAGTTATGCTATGTGTCATGAATTTGAGACCTTTTATTTAGAGTTGTATTATGTATCATGAACTTTCTCATTAGTTGTCCATGTGGTGAATTGTGCAACAAAATTGTCATATACAGAGAGGTAAAACTTCTGTTGTCCCCCAGATGAAACCAAGACGCCAGGAGCAACGGCGTTTTGCCCTCTGCTCTTCAACCCAGACTCCGGGAACTTCGGCGTCTAGGCCTCTGCTCTAGACCAGAAGGGAGGTCAAGCTTCTGTAAACCCCAGATGCCAGAAGTCATGGCGTCTGGGTCTTTGCTACAGTCGCTCCTCCGCACACCTAGACGCCAGGAACCACGGTGTTTAGGCCGTATCCAGAGAGGTAAAGCTGTTGTTGCTCGTCTGCACACCTAGATGCCAAGGTTTCTGGCGTTTTGGCCCTATGCAAATAATAAGTGTTAGGGAACGTAGTAATTTCAAAAAATTTCCTACGCGCACGCAAGATCATGGTGATGCATAGCAACGAGAGGGGAGAGTGTTGTCTACGTACCCTCGTAGACCGAAGCGGAAGCGTTGACACAACATAGAGGAAGTAGTCGTACGTTCTCCTCGCGATCCAACCGATCACAACACCGTTACTCCGGCACCTCCGAGTTCTTGGCACACGTTCAGCTCGATGACGATCCCCGGGCTCCGATCCAGCAAAGCGTCGAGGAAGAGTTCCGTCAGCACGACGGCGTGGTGACGATCTTGATGTGTTACCGGCGCAGGGCTTCGCCTAAGCACTGCAACGATATGATCGAGGTGGAATTTGGTGGAAGGGGGCACCGCACACGGCTAAGGAACGATCCATAGATCAACTTGTGTGTCTTTGGGGTGCCCCCTGCCCCCGTATATAAAGGAGCCAAGGGGGAGGGGCTGGCCGGCCAACTCTTGGTGCGCCAGGAGAGTCCTACTCCCTCTGGGAGTAGGATTCCCCCCCCCAATCCTAGTTGGACTAGGATTCTCCAAGGGGGAGAGAGAGAGAGAGGGGGCGCCCACCTCTCCTAGTCCTAATAGGACTAGGGGAAGGGGGGGAGGCGCGCAGCCCCTAGGGCAGCCCTCTCACCTCTCCTCCAAGGCCCATGTTGGCCCATTATGCTCCCGGGGGGTTCCGGTAACCCTCCCGGTATTCCGGTAAAATCCTGATTTCACCTGGAATGCATCCGATGTCCAAACATAGGCTTCCAATATATAATTCTTTATGTCTCGACCATTTCGAGACTCCTCGTCACGTCCGTGATCACATCCGGGACTCCGAACTCCTTCGGTACATCAAAATGTATAAACTCATAATAACTGTCATCGTAACGTTAAGCGTGCGGACCCTACGGTTCGAGAACAATGTAGACATGACCGAGACACGTCTCCGGTCAATAACCAACAGCGGGACCTGGATGCCCATATTGGCTCCTACATATTCTACGAAGATCTTTATCGGTCATACCGCATAACAACATACGTTGTTCCCTTTGTCATCGGTATGTTACTTGCCCGAGATTCGATCGTCGGTATCCAATACCTAGTTCAATCTCGTTACCGGCAAGTCTCTTTACTCGTTCTGTAATACATCATCTCGCAACTAACTCATTGGTTGCAATGCTTGCAAGGCTTTATGTGATGTGCATTACCGAGAAGGCCCTGAGATACCTCTCCGACAATCGGAGTGACAAATCCTAATCTCGAAATACGCCAACCCAATATGTACCTTCGGAGACACCTGTAGAGCACCTTTATAATCACCCAGTTACGTTGTGACGTTTGGTAGCACACAAAGTGTTCCTACGGTAAATGGGAGTTGCATAATCTCATAGTTAAAGGAACATGTATAAGTCATGGATAAAAGCAATAGCAACACACTAAACGATCGGGTGCTATGCTAATGGAATGGGTCATGTCAATCAGATCATTCAACTAATGATGTGATCTCGTTAATCAAATAACAACTCTTTGTTCATGGCTAGGAAACATAACCATCTTTGATTAATGAGCTAGTCAAGTAGAGGCATACTAGTGACACTCTGTTTTGTCTATGTATTCACACATGTATTATGTTTCCAGTTAATACAATTCTAGCATGAATAATAAACATTTATCATGATATAAGGAAATAAATAATAACTTTATTATTGCCTCTAGGGCATATTTCCTTCAGTCTCCCACTTGCACTAGAGTCAATAATCTAGATTACAAAGTAATGATTCTAACACCCATGGAGTTTTGGTGCTGATCATGTTTTGCTCGTGGAAGAGGCTTAGTCAACGGGTCTGCAACATTCAGATCCGTATGTATCTTGCATATCTCTCTGTCTCCCACCTGGACCAAATCACGGATGGAGTTGAAGCGTCTTTTGATGTGTTTGGTTCTTTTGTGAAATCTGGATTCCTTTGCCAAGGCAATTGCACCAGTATTGTCACAAAAGATTTTCATTGGACCCGATACGCTAGGTACAACACCTAGATCGGATATGAACTCCTTCATCCAGACTCCTTCATTAGCTGCTTCCGAAGCGGCTATGTACTCAGCTTCACATGTAGATCCCGCCATGAAGCTTTGTTTAGAACTGCACCAACTGATAGCTCCACCGTTTAATGTAAATACGTATCCGGTTTGCGATTTGGAATCGTCCGGATCAGTGTCAAAGCTTGCATCGACGTAACCGTTTACGACGAGCTCTTTGTCACCTCCATAAATGAGAAACATATCCTTAGTCCTTCTCAAGTACTTAAGGATGTTCTTGACCGCTGTCCAGTGATCCACTCCTGGATTACTTTGGTACCTGCCTGCTAAACTTACAGCAAGGCACACATCAGGTCTGGTACACAGCATTGCATACATGATAGAGCCTATGGCTGAAGCATAGGGAACATTTTTCATTTTCTCTCTATCTTCTGCGGTGGTCGGGCATTGAGTCTTACTCAACTTCACACCTTGTGCCACAGGCAAGAACCCTTTCTTTGCCTGATCCATTTTGAACTTTTTCAAAACTTTGTCAAGGTATGTGCTTTGTGAAAGTCCTATTAAGCGTCTTGATCTATCTCTATAGATCTTAATGCCCAATATGTAAGCAGCTTCACCGAGGTCTTTCATTGAAAAACTTTTATTCAAGTATCCCTTTATGCTATCCAGAAATTCTATATTATTTCCGATTAGTAATATGTCATCCACATGTAATATCAGAAATGCTACAGAGCTCCCACTCACTTTCTTGTAAATACAGGCTTCTCCAAAAGTCTGTATAAAACCAAATGCTTTGATTACACTATCAAAGCGTTTATTCCAACTCCGAGAGGCTTGCACCAGTCCATAAATGGATCGCTGGAGCTTGCACACTTTGTTAGCTCCCTTTGGATCGACAAAACCTTCTGGTTGCATCATATACAACTCTTATTCCAGAAATCCATTCAGGAATGCAGTTTTGACATCCATTTGCCAAATTTCATAATCATAAAATGCGGCAACTGCTAACATGATTCGGACAGACTTAAGCATCGCTACGGGTGAGAAAGTCTCATCGTAGTCAATCCCTTGAACTTGTCGAAAACCTTTTGCAACGAGTCGAGCTTTATAGACAGTAACATTACCATCAGCGTCAGTCTTCTTCTTAAAAATCCATTTATTCTCAATTGCTTGCCGATCATTGGGCAAGTCAACCAAAGTCCACACTTTGTTCTCATACATGGATCCCATCTCAGATTTCATGGCCTCAAGCCACTTTGCGGAATCTGGGCTCACCATCGCTTCTTCATAGTTCGTAGGTTCATCATGGTCTAGTAACATGACTTCCAAAATAGGATTACCGTACCACTCTGGTGCGGATCTTACTCTGGTTGATCTACGAATTTCAGTAGAAACTTGATCTGAAGTTTCATGATCATTATCATTAGCTTCCTCCCTATTTGATGTAGGTGTCACAAAAACAGATTTCTGTGATGTACTACTTCTCAATAAGGGAGTAGATACTGTTATCTCATCAAGTTCTACTTTCCTCCCACTCACTTCTTTCGAGAGAAACTCCTTCTCTAGAAAGTTTCCGACTTTAGCAACAAAAATTTTGCCTTCGGATCTGTGATAGAAGGTATACCCAATAGTCTCCTTTGGGTATCCTATGAAGACACATTTTTCCGATTTGGGTTCGAGCTTATCAGGTTGAAGCTTTTTCACATAAGCATCGCAGCCCCAAACTTTAAGAAACGACAACTTTGGTTTCTTGCCAAACCACAGTTCATAAGGCGTCGTCTCAACGGATTTTGATGGTGCCCTATTTAACGTGAATGCGGCCGTCTCTAGAGCATAACCCCAAAAAGATAGCGGTAAATCGGTAAGAGACATCATAGATCGCACCATATCCAGTAAAGTACGATTACGACGTTCGGACACACCATTACGTTGTGGTGTTCCGGGTGGCGTGAGTTGCGAAACTATTCTGCATTGTTTCAAATGTAGACCAAACTCGTAACTCAAATATTCTCCTCCACGATCAGATCGTAGAAACTTTATTTTCTTGTTACGATGATTTTCCACTTCACTCTGAAATTCTTTGAACTTTTCAAATGTTTCAGACTTGTGTTTCATTAAGTAGATATACCCATATCTGCTTAAATCATCAGTGAAGGTGAGAAAATAACGATATCCGCCACGAGCCTCAACATTCATTGGACCACATACATCAGTATGTATGATTTCTAATAAATCTGTTGCTCTCTCCACAGTACCGGAGAACGGTGTTTTAGTCATCTTGCCCATAAGGCACGGTTCGCAAGTGCCAAGTGATTTATAATCAAGTGACTCCAAAAGTCCATCAGTATGGAGTTTCTTCATGCGCTTTACACCGTTATGACCTAAACGGCAGTGCCACAAATAAGTTGCACTATCATTATCAACTCTGCATCTTTTGGCTTCAACATTATGAATATGTGTATTACTACTATCGAGATTAAGTAAGAACAAACCACTCTTTAATGGCGCATGACCATAAAAGATATTACTCATATAAATAGAACAACCATTATTCTCTGATTTAAATGAATAACCGTCTCGCATCAAACAAGATCCAGATATAATGTTCATGCTCAACGCTGGTACTAAATAACAATTATTTAGATCTAATATTAATCCCGAAGGTAGATGTAGAGGTAGCGTGCCGACCGCGATCACATCGACTTTGGAACCATTTCCCACGCGCATCGTCACCTCGTCCTTAGCCAATCTTCGCTTAATCCGTAGCCCCTGTTTTGAGTTGCAAATATTAGCAACAGAACCAGTATCAAATACCCAGGTGCTACTGCGAGAATTAGTAAGGTACACATCAATAACATGTATATCATATATACCTTTGTTAACCTTGCCATCCTTCTTATCCGCCAAATACTTGGGGCAGTTCCGCTTCCAGTGACCAGTCTGCTTGCAATAGAAGCACTCAGTTTCAGGCTTAGGTCCAGACTTGGGTTTCTTCTCTTGAGTAGCAACTTGCTTGCTGTTCTTTTTGAAGTTCCCCTTTTTCTTCCCTTTGCCCTTTTTCTTGAAACTAGTGATTTTGTTAACCATCAACACTTGATGCTCCTTTTTGATTTCTACCTCCGCGGCTTTTAGCATCGCGAAGAGCTCGGGCATAGTTTTGGTCATCCCTTGCATATTATAGTTCATCACGAAGCTCTTGTAGCTTGGTGGCAGTGATTGGAGAATTCTGTCAATGACGCAATCATCCGGAAGATTAACTCCCAGCTGAATCAAGTGATTGTTATACCCAGACATTCTGAGTATATGCTCACTGACAGAACCGTTCTCCTCCATTTTACAGCTATAGAACTTATTGGAGACTTCATATCTCTCAATCCGGGCATTTGCTTGAAATATTAACTTCAACTCCTGGAACATCTCATATGCTCCATGGTGTTCAAAACGTCGTTGAAGTCCCGGTTCTAAGCCGTAAAGCATGGCACACTGAACTATAGAGTAGTCATCAGCTTTGCTTTGCCAGACGTTCACAACATCTGGCGTAGCTCTTGCACCAGGCCTGGCACCTAGCGGTGCTTCCAGGACGTAATTCTTCTGTGCAGCAATGAGGATAATCCTCAAGTTACGGACCCAATCCGTGTAATTGCTACCATCATCTTTCAACTTTGCTTTCTCAAGGAACGCATTAAAATTCAACGGAACAACAGCACGAGCCATCTATCTACACAACATAGACAAGCAAGATACTATCAGGTACTAAGTTCATGATAAATTTAAGTTCAATTAATCATATTACTTAAGAACTCCCACTTAGATAGACATCCCTCTAATCTTCTAAGTGATCACGTGATCCAAATCAACTAAACCATGTCCGATCATCACGTGAGATGGAGTAGTTTCAATGGTGAACATCACTATGTTGATCATATCTACTATATGATTCACGCTCGACCTTTCGGTCTCTGTGTTCCGAGGCCATATCTGTTATATGCTAGGCTCGTCAAGTTAAACCTGAGTATTCCGCGTGTGCAACTGTTTTGCACCCGTTGTATTTGAACGTAGAGCCTATCACACCCGATCATCACGTGGTGTCTCAGCACGAAGAATTTTCGCAACGGTGCATACTCAGGGAGAACACTTCTTGATAATTTAGTGAGAGATCATCTTATAATGCTACCGTCAATCAAAGCAAGATAAGATGCATAAAAGGATAAACATCACATGCAATCAATATAAGTGATATGATATGGCCATCATCATCTTGTGCTTGTGATCTCCATCTTCGAAGCACCGTCATGATCACCGTCGTCACCGGCGCGACACCTTGATCTTCATCGCAGCATCGTTGTTGTCTCACCAATCTTATGCTTCTACGACTATCACTACCGCTTAGCAATAAAGTAAAGCATTACATCGCGATTGCATTGCATACAATAAAGCGACAACCATATGGCTCCTGCCAGTTGCCGATAACTCGGTTACAAAACATGATCATCTCATACAATAAAATTTAGCATCACGTCTTGACCATATCACATCACAACATGCCCTGCAAAAACAAGTTAGACGTCCTCTACTTTGTTGTTGCAAGTTTTACGTGGCTGCTACGGGCTTTAAGCAAGAACTCATCTTACCTACGCATCAAAACCACAACGATAGTTTGTCAAATAGACTCCGTTTTAACCTTCTCAAGGACCGGGCGTAGCCACACTCGGTTCAACTAAAGTTGGAGAGACAGTCTTCCGCAAGCCATCTATGTGCAAAGCACGTCGAGGGAACCGGTCTCGCGTAAGCGTACGCGTAAGGTTGGTCCGGATCGTCTCGTCCAACAATACCGCTGAACCAAAGTATGACATGCTGGTAGGCAGTATGACTTGTATCGTCCACAACTCACTTGTGTTCTACTCGTGCAAATAACATCAAACCATAAAACCTAGGCTCGGATGCCACTGTTAGGGAACGTAGTAATTTCAAAAAATTTCCTACGCGCACGCAAGATCATGGTGATGCATAGCAACGAGAGGGGAGAGTGTTGTCTACGTACCCTCGTAGACCGAAGCGGAAGCGTTGACACAACGTAGAGGAAGTAGTCGTACGTTCTCCTCGCGATCCAACCGATCACAGCACCGTTACTCCGGCACCTCCGAGTTCTTGGCACACGTTCAGCTCGATGACGATCCCCGGGCTCCGATCCAGCAAAGCGTCGAGGAAGAGTTCCGTCAGCACGACAGCGTGGTGACGATCTTGATGTGTTACCGGCGCAGGGCTTCGCCTAAGCACTGCAACGATATGATCGAGGTGGAATTTGGTGGAAGGGGGCACCGCACACGGCTAAGGAACGATCCGTAGATCAACTTGTGTGTCTTTGGGGTGCCCCCTGCCCCCGTATATAAAGGAGCCAAGGGGGAGGGGCTGGCCGGCCAACTCTTGGTGCGCCAGGAGAGTCCTACTCCCTCTGGGAGTAGGATTCCCCCCCCCAATCCTAGTTGGACTAGGATTCTCCAAGGGGGAGAGAGAGAGAGGGGGCGCCCACCTCTCCTAGTCCTAATAGGACTAGGGGAAGGGGGGGAGGCGCGCAGCCCCTAGGGCAGCCCTCTCACCTCTCCTCCAAGGCCCATGTTGGCCCATTATGCTCCCGGGGGGTTCCGGTAACCCTCCCGGTATTCCGGTAAAATCCTGATTTCACCTGGAATGCATCCGATGTCCAAACATAGGCTTCCAATATATAATTCTTTATGTCTCGACCATTTCGAGACTCCTCGTCACGTCCGTGATCACATCCGGGACTCCGAACTCCTTCGGTACATCAAAATGTATAAACTCATAATAACTGTCATCGTAACGTTAAGCGTGCGGACCCTACGGTTCGAGAACAATGTAGACATGACCGAGACACGTCTCCGGTCAATAACCAACAGCGGGACCTGGATGCCCATATTGGCTCCTACATATTCTACGAAGATCTTTATCGGTCATACCGCATAACAACATACGTTGTTCCCTTTGTCATCGGTATGTTACTTGCCCGAGATTCGATCGTCGGTATCCAATACCTAGTTCAATCTCGTTACCGGCAAGTCTCTTTACTCGTTCTGTAATACATCATCTCGCAACTAACTCATTGGTTGCAATGCTTGCAAGGCTTTATGTGATGTGCATTACCGAGAAGGCCCTGAGATACCTCTCCGACAATCGGAGTGACAAATCCTAATCTCGAAATACGCCAACCCAATATGTACCTTCGGAGACACCTGTAGAGCACCTTTATAATCACCCAGTTACGTTGTGACGTTTGGTAGCACACAAAGTGTTCCTACGGTAAATGGGAGTTGCATAATCTCATAGTTAAAGGAACATGTATAAGTCATGGATAAAAGCAATAGCAACACACTAAACGATCGGGTGCTATGCTAATGGAATGGGTCATGTCAATCAGATCATTCAACTAATGATGTGATCTCGTTAATCAAATAACAACTCTTTGTTCATGGCTAGGAAACATAACCATCTTTGATTAATGAGCTAGTCAAGTAGAGGCATACTAGTGACACTCTGTTTTGTCTATGTATTCACACATGTATTATGTTTCCAGTTAATACAATTCTAGCATGAATAATAAACATTTATCATGATATAAGGAAATAAATAATAACTTTATTATTGCCTCTAGGGCATATTTCCTTCATCCTTGTGGGCCCACTCCATAACTCATTCTTCAACCTCACACCCCTGAGCTTTTGCCCCCCCACTCTCTCTCCCCCAACCAAACTCCCCTCAAATCTCTCACAAATCGGTCCCATTTGACCGTTGGATCGGAGTCATTTACAACCATTGAGGTAAATCCAGTACACCCCCCATGATTTGTTTGGTTGAATCCATCACAGTTAGTGGATTATTTCAAACCCTAGCTTTTTCTTTTTTTGCAAATCCTTTGCCAAAAAAGGTTCATATAGTGTGTTATATGGTGTTGTTAGCTTTAGCCTAATGAATTAAGTTGGTGCAGTATGCATCCTCCTAGTGTTATGCTTACGATTAGGGTTAGGATTATGATTACCCTAGTTGTTATGCTTATGATTAGTGATAGAGTTACATACTTCTTTATAATGTTGCATTTAATAATGTTAGGTCACTCTTGTAGGAATGGCACTTAATAATGACGCAAAGATGATTTTCATTGAGAAATATATGGATGCGGCGGATGAAAAGAACCACGAACTCATTAAAGAAAAGATGACTCTGTGGGTGAACAGTTGCGATGCAAGGAATGAAGTTGCGAGGAACTCTGCACGGTTATATTTTTCTGATGACTCAGATAATGTCATCGCTGAAACGGAAAAGAATCTTACCGACATGAAAAGGGCTGAACTTGATTGTAGAAGTGATGTAGGTAGGAAAATCGCATTTTATGCAACTATGCAAGAATATCGTCAGATGGACTTGAATAGGCCTGAACAGAACATTGACTGGGCAATCAATGAAGGTATGTCCCCCATACTGACCCATGCTGCTCGTTGGGATTGGGTTGTCAAAATACCGGGTGTCATCTATTGCAACCCTGGACCAAACAAAGAGATTCGATTGGAACCCATCCCGCTAGATTACGAGCCAGACTTGTCGCTGCTATATACCGACCCAAGCTCCTCGGTGCTATCTACCACCCAAGCTCCTCGGTGCTATCTACCACCCAAGTTCCTTGGTGCTAGATGGGGACAATGCAAGCAAGAAAAAAAGAATGATTCACGCAAGAAAAATAAGAAAGAGAATTCATGCAAGATAAACTCGAGGGGTTGAACTATGTGATGTTCTATGTCATGGAACTAAGTTAAGTTGTATGTCATTTGAACTATGTCAGTTGAAGTTTGTACTACGTATGTCAGTTGAACTATGTAATGCTTATGTCGTGGATCTAAGTTATGTTGTATGTCATGAATTTGAGACCGTCTATTTATGAGTTTCCAAAAAGTTTCTTCTAATTTGTCATTTGTCATTTGTTTGTACCCGCTATGTCATGAATTTGAGAGCAGTCTATTTATGAGAAGGCATGTGTTTGCCAAGGTTGCTGGCTCCCCCCTTTCCAGGCCAAAACGCCAGGGAGCACGACGTTTAGGCCGTATCCAGAGAGCTAATGTTGCTATTGCTCATCTGCACACCAAGACGCCAAGGTCGCTGGCGTCTAGCCCTCTCTCCAGGCCAAAACGCCATGGACCCTGGCGTCTACCCCCGGTACAGAAACTGCAAAACCAAGCAATATTTACCAAGATGAAAGCAAGTGTTCTACAAGAGTTCCAGGATGATAGCAAAACTAAGAGTTATTTCCAGGATGACAGCAAGAAGGTACCATAGTTCACGCCATCATAGCAAACAACAACATGAAGGTAGCAAAGCTCACGCCACTCCATAAGTGCAAATTAAACACAAGTCCAGGTAGCAAAGTTCACGCCACTTCTAAAGTTCATGAATCAAACATAACAAAGTTCGCGAGAATCTAGTATTAACTAATTCACTTCTTCCTTCCTTTTTTGTTGCGTGGCGTGCGTTGTGTCGGTTGTGATGGCTCAGGCGCATCATCCATCTGGGACATCCCAAGCACCTACTCTTCGTCTTGATTGTACTCCTCTTCATCTTGCTTTGCCTCCTCATCCTCTTGCTCTGGCTCTTCTTGCAGTTGCTCCTCTTGTTGTTCCTATTACAAGACAAGACGACGACGCCGTCTATTGTCCCGGCTAGTAGAAGCTCCAGCCGTGAGGACGACTTTACTTCCGTGGCAAGAGAGTATAGCTGCCATCTTGTGGAATCGACTCACGAAACTCTGCAACACAACAAAGATGCAATACTAGACTAAGTAAAAAGTCTGCAAAGATGGAGGTTTTTGAATAGAGATAACATATACCTTCATTGTTTTCCTAAGAGATTTCTCAGATGATCCACTTCCCTCATATTCACCAAGTGCTAAGCACAATGCAATAACTCCATGCCCTGCAAAATGAAGATCATGAAAATTATCTTTGAAGTACATTTAAATGCACTCGAAGTAGATTCTAATTGTGTGGAGCATGCCACTCGGTCGTGTATTTGTGCGTATTCAAGTTGTGTCCCTTCGTTGTCTCTCGTTTCAACATTGAAGTCCATATACCCGCAATTCCGAACGGTTCCAATTCCGAACGGTTCCAACCGGGCTTTAGCTTCAACCGGTAATGTCCCGCAAGCCACTTCAGATGCTCTTCTTATAATGAATCACTATGTTGTCTTCTTTCCTTCTCCACTAGAGCCGCTCTTTGATTCCACAAATCTATCCACTCGGAGTGCTTGATGGCCCAAGTCGAAGTTTCCGGGTTATTCTTTCGACTAATTCTGCAAATTATGTACAAGATGAAAGCATTAGCAAGAAATGTCTTTCATAATGCTCTACTATATATCCAAAGCTACAACTATCTCACCGATGCAGAAATTGGCTTGTCTCGAAACTCGCATCCCTTGGTGTCCCTTGCCTTCTCCCAAATTGTCTTGCGACACGGTCTGGGTAGTGCCACTCGACAACATAGAAGCATATCAGTGGGCATCTCGCCCGCCAAATCTTCCTGTCACGAGTGCACATCTCGTTCAACCGGAAAGCATAATCGGCATCATATGGCATCCAATCGACCTACAGCACAAGATGATACTAGTTAAGTACACGATTCCATCACAATTGATGTGCTCTTACGTAAGTTATCATTACCTGCTTATGAGTCAACATATCCAGCTCATTGATGTAGCATTTGTATCGCGCAACCGAGCTGCATGTGTACAGATTCACCATCTCCCAATAGTAGGCGACGGTCGGAAACCGCCAAGGATCTTCTCCATACCTCCCATCATGTGGGACCCATCCTTCAGGAGGTATCTTGTTTTTCTCGGGGCGTCCAACGGGCATCCGCTCCCACATCCAAACCTGAAGGCACCAAACAAAGCCACCCATACTAGATGTGCCCTTCTTCCTACGACATGCCCCGTCGAGCTGCAAATTCAGAAATTGTTGATAAGAGGTCCGCGAAATTGCAAATGCAAACAAATTGACAATTTGGTTACTAATTACCTAACGATATAAGTATGCTAGTGCTCCTGAACCCCAACTATACTTACGGTCCCAGTCACTTAGTAGGTCCAAGAATATCCACTGGGCTTTATTACCGGTAGAATCTGGGAACACTACCCTCGTTAACAGATACCACAGATAAGCTCGGGCGTGCTGCTGCACAACAACCTCATTGGCATCCGGAGGGCATACTACTCCTCTCTCCTCTTGGAGCCAATGATGCAACACTTTCTCACTGTCACGCTCGCCTTCTTCAGGAGCCACGGGGAAAACACTTGTCAATTGGCCAACACGATCTCGCCAATTAGCACTTACGGTGGTGCCGGTCAAAGCTTCCCCATTGATTGGAAGGCCACTGATCATCGCCATGTCCTCCAAGGTCACGATCATCTCTCCACATGAGAAGTGGAACGAGTGTGTCTCTGGCCTCCAATGCTCAATAAGTGCGGTCATCGCCCCATGGTTGATCGACGGAGCGTGTCGCTTGAACTGAAGCACGAACGGGAGAAGGCCCAATCTCTCGAAGTACGGCTCATACCGCTTGTCGCACGGCCAGTCGTGGGCACTACGACCCCTCATGCGCATAGGTTTTAGTTCCTCCAAAATAGCATTGCATTATGGATAGTGCCTAGCAAAACTGACAAGTAATAACCAAGAATTCAAATAGATTGAGTCTTACCCCGTTATTCTCAATGTCCCCCGCACGATGCTCTTTGTCGTACCCTTTATGAAGACCGACGTACCAACGTTCAACCGCCATCCTACAAATCAAGCATGAACAAATGAAACATACATAACACTATATAACATCCTACATATCATATATTTGGCATAACAACATCAACGTAAATGCATATCTCAATGGCAACATAACAAAACCTGTTTATCTATATATGACAAAATCTGAATGCACGGGGCAACATATCTCAATGTCAAGATAACAAGACCAATTATCTATATATGACAAAATATCAGTGGCAACACAACATAACAAAATCTCAATATAACATCCTAATTATATGACCATATTTCAATGAGAATCAAGCATACAAAATACACAAATATGTTAGAATTATATTTCAAGCAATCATATCTAAATCCATGCACATAGCAACTAAAATTAAAATGCCCAACCCTACCACAAATGCCTTCTCTTCCCAATTCTACCATATAAACACATGCCTTCTCTTCTATAGTATACATCATACCTACATGACCAAGCCATGGGCTCCCCTTTCTCAAAAAAGTGCAAAGAATACGAATCCTAGGGTTCTAACAAGTATGAATTAATGCTGCCAAAATACAAGTTTTGAACCCAAAATAATCGGAGGATCCGGTGGAGAATACCTCAAGGAAGATGGGGGGCTCAGATCCACACTTTTGATGAATAGAATAAGCAATTTGGGGTTGATTTGGGTGAGGGGAGGAGAGAAGCGGAGCTTCTGTAGCGCACCGCCGCGAGGAGGAAGACGCCTCCTCCAATTTTCTGCTCTCCAGGGGTAAACGCCAAGGGTCATGGCATTTACCCCTTTGCCACGTCGGACGGTCAAACTGGCTGACCAGGGAGGTGGGCCAGTAGCAAACGCCATGGTCTGCGGCGTCTTCAATGCAAGCAGAACGCCAAGGATGTTGGCGTCTCGGTTTGGGTCAGATCCGAAAGAAGTTTCAAAAGCGGGTCAAATCGTGATAAACTATCACACATGGGTCAGAATAGTGAAAAAGTCCGCCCTCGACCTGTTCTTTCAACAAGGCCTACCGTGATGCACTGTTCTACATATGCAAAAGCCTAGTCTACATGTCCCATTCACCGGCCCTGTCTATCACTTTGTCTGCTTAATTAAATCTGTCATCACTAATGTCATCACTGTTTTCTCTTAACGTATGTAGTCCTTTTTTAACTGCATGGACTCTACTCCTTATGAGTCACTAATGGGTGTTGACTACGATTACCAACACATAGAGCCTAAGTTATTGTGGGCTCCTTTGATTCAAAAAAAATTTATATGATTTCTGGAGGATTGAAATCCTTAGGATTTTTTCCTATGTTGGTCCTTTGATTCATACGATTGAATCATATAGGAATTTTTCCTATGGAGTTTATTGTACTACATTTCATAGGAAACATCCACTCCAACCTCTTTTTACAATTCCTTTGTTTTTCCTGTGCCATATCAAACACTCATTGTTAATCCTATAGGATTCAAGTGGGCATGCCACTCCAACCACATACTTTTCCTATTCCTAAATTTTCAAAATCCTATGAATCAAAGAGGCCCTAGTTTTCCTCAAAAATTTGGACATCACATTGTTAGACTTTGTGTTTATCTCATCATGTAATCTCAACATAATTCTATCTCTCTCGCGTAGCTCTAGGACTCTATCTGTAAAAAACTGAATCCCAAGATCGGTTTCCTGAGCTTGTAAGCCACGACAAGGATTTTGCCTCATATCAATATAAACCAAACGCGGCTCCTCTCGAGGGAGTAGGAACACTTCCCAATATTACATGGTCATCAGAGCCTTCTCTTCCCTACACATCTAGCCACAAACCAAAACCTAAAATCACATCAAGCATCGCCTCCATGTCTTCCTCTGCGACTATCACCCTCAACCTTGATGCGCCGCCGTCCGAGAAGCTTGCAAGAGGAAATTACATCCTCTGGAAGGCACAAGTCCTCCCAGCCCTGTGAGGTGCATAGGTGACTGGACTTCCGAACAACACCGACGCCACTCCACCCAGGATGGTGGAGGTCACACAGGCGGATAAAGCTTCTGCCATGGCACTGAATCCTCTGTACGGGCCCTGGATCGCCAACGATCAGCAGGTCCTTTCATATTTACTGAACTCTATGTCACCAGAAATTCTTGCGCACGTCATTGGGAAGGAATCGACCTTCGAGTTGTGGATTACGGTGACAACCGTCTTCACCTCCCAGTCGCAATCCCGGATTACAAACCTGAGAATTGCGATCACCACCACCAAGAAGGGCAACATGACGAGCATTGCTTATGTGGTGAAGTTGAAAAGACTTGGGGATGAACTAGTTGCTGCTGGTCATCCGTTGTCAAATCTGGAGATGGTGGACTACATCCTGGCTGGGCTAGACCGTGACTACGATTATGTAGTTGCGGCGGTTGGTGCTGTCAAAAGCACGATCACAGCAGACGAGCACTTCACCCAAATCTTTGCCTTAGATCAGAGGATGGAGATGCTGGGCGATGCATCTTCGGGAGGCTTTCATATGTCTGCAAACGCGGCCTACAGGGGCCGTGGCCAGACTCGCGGGAAATCTCACCGCGGGCGAAGTGGAAGGGGGCGTGGTGGTGGCAACCGCCAGCCCTCTCGTGCTGGTGGAGGCAGCGGCTATAGAGGACGCCCTCGACAGCAGCAACGGCAGCATCAAGCACGTGAACAGCAACATGACCATCCAGAGTGCCAGATTTGCTACAAGCATCATCCAGGAGGTGCACGTACCTGTTGGTGGCGCTATGAGGAGAATGATCAAGAAGAGAAGGAAGCACAAGCTGCTTATGGCGTGGATACCAACTGGTATGCCGACATCGGAGCCACAAATCATATTACAGGAGAGCTTGACAAGCTGATGATGCGGGAGAAGTACAATGGAGGCGACCAAATTCACACGACGAGTGGTTCTGGTATGGAAATCACACATACTGGTAGTTCAATTGTAAAAAATCCCGTAAAATTTGCACTTGAAAAATATCTTGCATGTTCCTGAAGCATCCAAAAATCTTCTTTTCGTTCATCGATTCACTCTTGACAACCATGTTCTTATAGAATTCTATCCTTATTTTTTCTTGGTTAAGGACTTGGTGATACGTCTCCAACGTATCTATAATTTTTGATTGCTCCATGCTATATTACCTACTGTTTTGGACCATACTGGGCTTTATTTTCCACTTTTAAATTATTTTTGGGACTAACCTATTAACTGGAGGCCCAACCCAGAATTGTTGTTTTTTTTGCCTATTTCAGAGTTTTGAAGAAACGGAATATCAAACGGAGTCCAAACGGAATGAAACCTTCAGGAACGTGATTTTCTCACCGAACATGATCTAGGAGACTTGGACCCTATGTCAATAAAGCTCTGAGGTGGGACGAGGAAGGGGGGCGCGACCTACCCCCCCAGGCGTGCCCCCACCCTCGTGGGGCCCACGAAGCTCCACCGACGTACTTCTTCCTCCTATATATAACTACGTACCCCAAACGATCAGAGACGAAGCCAATAACCTAATTCCACCTCCGCAACCTTCTATACCGACGAGATCCCATCTTGGAGCCTGTTCCGGAGCTCCGCCTGAGGGGGCACCCACCACGGAGGGCTTCTACAGCATCATAGCCCCTCCGATGAAGTGTGAGTAGTTTACCTTAGACCTTCGGGTCCATAGTTAGTAGCTAGATGGCTTCTTCTCTCTTTTTGGATCTCAATACAATGTTCTCCCCCTCTCTTGTGGCGATCTATTCGATGTAATCTTGTTTTTGCGGTGTGTTTGTTGAGATCGATGAATTGTGGGTTTATGATCAAGATTATCTATGAACAATATTTGAATCTTCTCTGAATTCTTTTATGTATGATTGGTTATCTTTGCAAGTCTCTTCGAATTATCAGTTTGGTTTGGCCTACTAGATTGGTTTTTCTTGCAATGGGAGAAGTGCTTAGCTTTGGGTTAAATCTTGCGGTGTCCTTTCCCAGTGATAGTAGGGGCAGCAAGGCACATATTGTATTGTTGCCATCGAGGATAACAAGATGGAGTTTTTATCATATTGCATGAATCTATCCCTCTACATCATGTCATCTTGCTTAAGGTGTTACTCTGTTTTTAACTTAATACTCTAGATGCATGCTGGATAGCGGTCGATGAGTGGAGTAATACTAGTAGATGCAGGCAGAAGTCGGTCTGCTTGTCTCGGACGTGATGCCTATATACATGATCATACCTAGATATTCTCATAACTATGCGCAATTCTGTCAATTATTCAACAGTAATTTGTTCACCCACCGTAAAATACTTATTCTCTTGACTCTTGAGAGAAGCCACTAGTGAAATCTATGGCCCCCGGGTCTATCTTTATCATATTAATCTTCCATCACTTCATTACTGCCTTTGCTTTTATTTTTACTTTGCATCTTTATCACAAAAATACCAAAAATATTATCTATCATATCTATCAGATCTCACTCTCATAAGTGACCGTGAAAGGATTGACAACCCCCTATCGCGTTGGTTGCGAGGAGTTATTTGCTTTGTGCAGGTATGAGGGACTCGTACGTAGCCTCCTACTGGATTGATACCTTGGTTCTCAAAAACTGAGGGAAATACTTACGCCAGTTTGCTACATCATCCTTTCCTCTCCAGGGAAATCCAACGCATTGCTCAAGAGGTAGCAAGAAGAATTTCTGGCGCCGTTGTCGGGGAGTCTACGCAAAAGTCAACATACCAAGTACCCATCACAATCCCTTATCTCATGCATTACATTATTTGCCATTAGCCTCTCGTTTTCCTCTCCCCCACTTCACCCTTGCCGTTTTATTCGCCCTCTCTTTTCCGTTTGCCTTTTTCCTCGCTTGCCTTTCTGTTTGCTCGTGTGTTGGATTGCTTGTTTGTCATGATGGCTCAAGATAATACCAAGTTATGTGACTTTACCAATACCAATAATAATGATTTCCTTAGCACTCCGATTGCCCCTCTTACCAATACTGAATCTTGTGAAATCAATACTGCTTTGTTGAATCTTGTTATGAAAGATCAATTCGCTAGCCTTCCTAGTGAAGATGCCGCTACTCATCTAAATAGCTTCGTTGATTTGTGTGATTTGCAAAAGAAGAAATATGTTGATAATGATATTGTTAAATTGAAGCTATTTCCTTTTTTGCTTAGAGATCGTGCTAAAGCTTGGTTTTCGTCTTTGCCAAAAAATAGTATTGATTCTTGGAACAAGTGCAAAGATGCTTTTTTCTCTAAGTATTTTCCTCCCGCTAAGATCATCTGTCTTAGAAACGATATTATGAATTTTAAGCAACTTGATCATGAACATGTTGCACAAGCTTGGGAGAGAATGAAATTAATGATATGTAATTGCCCTACTCATGGTTTAAATTTGTGGATGATTATACAAAACTTTTATGCCAGATTGAATTTTGCTTATAGAAATCTTTTGGATTCGGCCGCGGGAGGCACTTTTATGGAAATCACTTTAGGAGATGCTACTAAACTCCTAGATAATATTATGGTTAATTATTCTCAATGGCACACTGAAAGATCTACTAATAAAAAGGTGCATGCGGTAGAAGAAATTAATGTTTTGAGTGAAAAGATGGATGAACTTATGAAATTATTTGCTACTAAGAGTGTTTCTTCTGATCCTAATGATATGCCTTTGTCCACTTTTATTGACAATAATAATGAATCTATGGATGTGAATTTTGTTGGTAGGAATAATTTTGGTAACAACGTGTATAGAGGGAACTTTAATCCTAGGCCTTATCCTAGTAATCCTTCTAATAATTATGGAAATTCCTACAACAACTCTTATGGAAATTTTAATAAGATGCCCTCTGAATTTGAGACTACTGTTAAAGAGTTTATGAATTCACAAAAGAATTTTAATGCTTTGCTTGAATAAAATTTGCTTAAAGTTGATGATTTGGCTAGGAACATTGATAGAATTTCTCTTGAGGTTGATTCTTTAAAGCTAAGATCTATTCCTCCCAAGCATGATATCAATGAGTCTCTCAAAGCCATGATAATTTCCATTGATGAGTGCAAGGAAAGAACCGCTAGGATGTGTGCTACGAAAGATGCCTTTATTAAAGCATGTTCTTCCAATCCCTATGAAAATAAATATGAAGATCTAAAAGTTATTGATGTGTCCCCTATTAAATCTTTTTTTGCAGTATGAATCTTGATAATTATGGGACTGAATATGATCCACCCTTACCTAGAAGGCGTTCCAAGAATTCGGAGTTTTTGGATCTTGATGCTAAAAGTGATAAAAGTGGGAAAACCCTAGATGTTGCTAAACCCACTATTTTGGATTTCAAGGAATTTAATTATGAAAATTGCTCTTTAATTGATTGTATTTCCTTGTTGCAATCCGTGCTAAATTCTCCTCATGCTTATAGTCAAAATAAAGCCTTTACCAAACATATCGTCTATGCTTTGATGCAATCTTATGAAGAAAAACTTGAGTTGAAAGTTTCTATCCCTAGAAAACTTTATGATGAGTGGGAACCTACTACTAAAATTAAAATTAAAGATCATGAGTTTTATGCTTTGTGTGATTTGGGTGCTAGTGTTTCCACTATTCCCAAAACCTTGTGTGATTTGCTAGATTTCCGTAATTTTGATGATTGCTCTCTAAATTTGCACCTTACGGATTCCACTATTAATAAACCTATGGGGAGAATTAATTATGTTCTTATTGTTTTCAAATAAGAATTATGTGCCCGTAGATTTTATCGTTCTTGATATAGATTGCAATCCTTCATGCCCTATTATTCTTGGTAGACCTTTCCTTAGAACGGTTGGTGCAATTATTGATATGAAGGAAGGGAATATTAGATTCCAATTTCCATTAAAGAAAGGCATGGAACACTTCTCTAGGAAGAAAATAAAATTACCATATGAATCTATCATGAGAGCCACTTATGGATTGCCTATCAAAGATGGCAATACTTAGATCTATCCTTGCTTTTATGCCTAGCTAGGGGCGTTAAACGATAGCGCTTGTTGGGAGGCAACCCAATTTTATTTTTAGTTTTTTTTATTTTGCTTCTGTTTAGGAATAAATCTTTGATCTAGCCTTTGCTTAGATGTGTTTTTATGTTTTAATTAGTGTTTGTGCCAAGTTAGACCTATAGGATCTTCTTGGATGATAGTTATTTGATCTTGCTGTAATTTCCGGAAACTTTCTGTTCACGAAAACAATTGTTCAAAATCACCAGAACGTGATAAAATAGTGATTCCAATTGCTGCTGATCAATAAACAAATTGTATAGGTCGTCCTATTTTGGTAGATGTTTTGGAGTTCTAGAAGTTTGCGTTAGTTACAGATTACTACAGACTGTTCTGTTTTTGACAGATTCTGTTTTTCGTGTGTTGTTTGCTTATTTTGATGAATCTATGGCTAGTAAAATAGTTTATAAACCATAGAGAAGTTGTAATACAGTAGGTTTAACACCAATATAAATAAATATTGAGTTCATTACAGTACCTTGAAGTGGTCTTTTGTTTTCTTTCGCTAACGGAGCTCACGAGATTTCTGTTGAGTTTTGTGTTGTAAAGTTTTCATGTTTTGGGTGAAATCTTTTGATGGATTATGGAACAAGGAGTGGCAAGAGCCTAAGCTTGGGGATGCCCATGGCACCCCCAAGATAATCTAAGGACACCAAAAAGTCAAAGCTTGGGGATGCCTAGGAAGGCATCCCCTCTTTCGTCTACTTTCATCGGTAATTTTACTTGGAGCTATATTTTTATTCATCACATGATATGCGTTTTGCTTGGAGCGTCTTGTATTATTTGTGTCTTCGTTTGTTAGTTTACCAAAATCATCCTTGCTGTACAAACCTTGTGCGAGAGCCATACATGATTTGGATGATAGAATACTCTATGTGCTTCACTTATATGTTTTGAGCTATATGGTTTTGCTCTAGTACTTCACTTATATCTTTTAGAGCACGGTGGTGGATTTTTTTTAAAGAAACTATTGATATCTCATGCTTCAGTTAGATTAATTTGAGAGTCTTAATAGCATGGTAATTTGCTTAAAATATTAATATGCTTGGTATTCAAGATTTGTAAAGCTTTCTTTTGAGTGCGTTGAATTCTAAGAGAAGTTTGATACTTGATAATTGTTTTGAGATATGGAGGTGATAATATCAAAGTCATGCTAGTTGAGTAGTTGTGAATTTGAGAAATGCTTGTGTTGAAGTTTGCAAGTCCCGTAGCATGCACGTATGGTAAACGTTATGTAACAAATTTTAAACATGAGGTGTTCTTTGATTGTCCTCCTTATGAGTGGCGGTTGGGGACGAGCGATGGTCCTTTCCTACCAATCTATCCCCCTAGGCATGCGCGTAGTGCTTTGGTTTTTGATGGCTTGTAGATTTTTGCAATAAGTATGTGAGTTCTTTATGACTAATGTTGAGTCCATGGATTATACGCACTCTCACCCTTCCATCATTGCTAGCCTCTTCGGCACCGTGAATTGCCCTTTCTCACATTGAGAGTTGGTGCCAACTTCGCCGGTGCATCCAAACCCCGTGATATGATACGCTCTTTCACACATAAACCTCCTTATATCTTCCTCAAAACAGCCACCATACCTACCTATTATGGCATTTCCATAGCCATTCCGAGATATATTGCCATGCAACTTTCCACCATACCGTTCATCATGACACATTGATCATTGTCATATTGCTTAGCATGATCATGTAGTTGACATAGTATTTGTGGCAAAGCCACCATTCATAATTCTTTCATACATGTCACTCTTGATTCATTGCATATCCCGGTACACCGCCGAAGGCATTCATATAGAGTCATTCTTTGTTCTAGTATCGAGTTGTAATCATTGAGTTGTAAATAAATAGAAGTGTGATGATCATCATTTTCTAGAGCATTGTCCCAAGTGAGGAATAAAAAAAAGGCCATAAAAAAAGAGAAGGCCCAAAAAATGACAGAAAAAGAGAGAAGGGACAATGCTACTATCCTTTTCCACACTTGTGCTTCAAAGTAGCACCATAATCATCATGATAGAGAGTCTCTTGTTTTGTCACTTTCATATACTAGTGGGAATCTTTTCATTATAGAACTTGGCTTGTATATTCCAACAATGGGCCTCCTCAAGTGCCCTAGGTCTTCGTGAGCAAGCAAGTTGGATGCACACCCACTTAGTTTCTTTTGTTGAGCTTTCATACATTTATAGCTCTAGTGCATCCGTTGCATGGCAGTCCCTACTCCTTGCATTAACATCAATCGATGGGCATCTCCATAGCCCATTTATTAGCCTCGTTGATGTGAGATCTTCTCCTTTTTTGTCTTCTCCACATAACCCCTATCATCATATTCTATTCCACCCATAGTGCTATATCCATGGTTCACGCTCATGTATTGTGTGAGGGTTTACAAGTTTGAGATTATTAAAGTATGAAACAATTGCTTGGCTTTTCATCGGGGTTGTGCATGATGAGAGCATTCTTGTGCGACAAAAATGGAGCATGACTAAAATATATGATTTTGTAGGGATGAACTTTCTTTGGCCATGTTATTTTGAGAAGACATAATTGCTTAGTTAGTATGCTTGAAGTATTATTATTTTTATGTCAATATGAACTTTTGTCTTGAATCTTTCGGGTCTGAATGTTCATACCAAAATTAAGAAGATTTACATTGAAATTATGCCAAGTAGCACTCCACATCAAAAATTGTTTTTTATCATTTACCTACTCGAGGACGAGCAGAAATTAAGCTTGGGGATGCCTGATACGTCTCCAACGTATCTATAATTTTTGATTGCTCCATGCTATATTATATACTGTTTTGGACCATATTGGGCTTTATTTTCCACTTTTATATTATTTTTGGGACTAACCTATTAACCGGAGGCCCAGCCCAGAATTGCTGTTTTTTTGCCTATTTCTGAGTTTTGAAGAAACGGAATATCAAACAAAGTCCAAACAGAATGAAACCTTCGGGAACTTGATTTTCTCACCGAACATGATCTAGGAGACTTGGACCCTATGTCAGAAAGCTCCAAGGTGGGCACGAGGTAGGGGGCGCGCCCTACCCCCAGGCGCAACTCCCACCCTCGTGGGGCCCACGAAGCTCCACCGACGTACTTCTTCCTCCTATATATACCTACGTACCCCCAAACGATCAGAGACGGAGCCAAAAACCTAATTCCACCACCGCAACCTTCTGTACCCACGAGATCCCATCTTGGGGCCTGTTCCGGAGCTCCGCCGGAGGAGGCACCCACCATGGAGGGCTTCTACATCATCATAGCCCCTCCGATGAAGTGTGAGTAGTTTACCTCAGACCTTTGGGTCCATAGTTAGTAGGTAGATGGCTTCTTCTCTCTTTTTGGATCTCAATACAATGTTCTCCCCCTCTCTTGTGGAGATCTATTCGATGTAATCTTCTTTTTGCGGTGTGTTTGTTGAGATCGATGAATTGTGGGTTTATGATCAAGATTATCTATGAACAATATTTGGATCTTCTCTGAATTCTTTTATGTATGATTGGTTATCTTTGCAAGTCTCTTCGAATTATCAGTTTGGTTTGGCCTACGATATTGGTTTTTCTTGCAATGGGAGAAGTGCTTAGCTTTGGGTTCAATCTTGCGGTGTCCTTTCCCAGTGACAGTAGGGGCAGCAAGGCACGTATTGTATTGTTGCCATCGAGGATAACAAGATGGGGTTTTTATCATATTGCATGAATCTATCCCTCTACATCATGTCATCTTGCTTAAGGCGTTACTCTGTTTTTAACTCAATACTCTAGACGCATGCTGGATAGCGGTCGATGAGTGGAGTAATAGTGGTAGATGCAGGCATGAGTCGGTCTACTTGTCTCGGATGTGATGCCTATATACATGATCATACCTAGATATTCTCATAATTATGAGCAATTCTGTCAATTGCTCAACAGTAATTTGTTCACCCACCGTAAAATACTTATGCTCTTGAGAGAAGCCACTTGTGAAACCTATGGCCCCCGGGTCTATCTTTATCATATTAGTCTTCCATCACTTTATTATTGCCTTTGCTTTTATTTTTACTTTGCATCTTTATCACAAAAATACCAAAAATATTATCTATCATATCTATTAGATCTCACTCTCATAAGTGACCGTGAAGGGATTGACAACCCCTTATCGCGTTCGTTGTGAGGAGTTATTTGCTTTGTGCAGGTACGAGGGACTCACGCTTAGCCTCCTACTGGATTGATACCTTGGTTCTCAAAACGGAGGGAAATACTTACGCTACTTTGCTGCATCATCCTTTCCTCTTCGGGGAAATCCAACGCAGTGCTCAAGAGGTAGCACTTGGCCACGAGGAGAATCATTCTTAGAGGATGGTGCGCGGGAGGTATTTACCCTCTCATATCATCATCATCATCAGCAGCAGCAGCATCATGGTCCAATAAACAAGCATATGCTATGGCATAGTCATTTGGTTCATCCCTCTTCAGTTATAGTTGGATACGTTCTTAACAAAAATAAACTCGCATATGAGTCTAATGTTGAGTCAGTTCGCCATCCGTGTCAACAGGCCAAAAGTCATCAGCTACCTTACCCTATTTCCACCAGTGTATCTACTGCTGCATTGTAGCTCATATTGTTAGATATATGGGGGCCAACCCCTACTTCAGTTGGTATATTTTCTTATTATATAAGCTTCATCGATGACTATAGTAAATTACTTGGATTTACTTATTAAAGAAGCGATCTGATGTCTTTCAAGTCATCATCAACTTCCAAAACCTAGTTGAATGCAAACTGAACTCTAAAATCATTGCTATGCAAACTGACTCGGTGGGTGAGTATGAGAAGCTAAATTCGTTCTTTCAAAAACTTGGCATCTCACATCATGTCTCTTGCCCTCATGCTCACCAGCAAAATGGATCTGCTGAAAGAAAGCACCATCATATTCACTATAAGAAAATACACTTCCATGATGATACGTGTTTGTCACAGTAGGTCTCGTTTTCTGCCATGCATGTACATCCATGACAAATTTATGACAGAATCAAGATAGTCATACCTGTGCTGTCATAGAAGTGTTCCATGACATTATCAAAATTATCATCACGGTAGTGTCCACTTCCATAACGACAAATCGCGTGTCACAAAAGTGCTTTCGTTAAGGGCGACCGACATGTGGAGTCCATCGTAACGGAACGCCGCTAAGCTATCGGGTCCGGTTTTCGATCCAATAACCCGTTAACAGCCCCGACCAATCACAGTAAAAAAAACAGCCCCGACCAATGGGGATTTTCCACGTGTAAAATCATCATTGGCTGGAGGAAACACGTGTCGGCTCACCGTTGGGAAAGATGTCATCCACTCATTGGACCCAAAGCGCCTATGATACGTCGACACATGGCACGGCCCAATAGAGGCCCATATAGGTTAAAAAGGCCGGCCCAGTCAAAGGCCCGTAGTACTTACTCAGGTACTAGTGGGCCAGCCCAATAACGGCCTGCTTAATAAAGGCCCATTTACGGCCTGAAGCCAGATCTGGCCCGTCAATTGTTCGCTGAATATTTGGGCCCATTTACGGCCCGAAGACAGATCTGGCCTGTTAATTGTTCGCCAAATATTTGGGCCCAATTACAGCCCAGTGACTTTCGGCCTGTTAGAGGCCCGATGTAGACATGGGCCCATTTCAGCCCGGTGTGACTTTCGGCCTGGGAATGGCCCGTGCTGCCCATGGGCCATATATGGTCCGACGGGACATCGGGCCCACTAACGACCCGTGATAAAGGTGGCAACAGTTAAGCCCAACGTGACTTTGGGCCTGTTAAAGGCATGTCGTATAATTCGGCCCGTTGATGTATGTACTAAGCTTTAGACCTCTTAAAGGCCCATGATATCAGTGGGCCACCTAAGGCCCGAGATATGTTTCGGCCTGGTTGTCGGCGTTCTGGGAACGGGGGTCCCCAGACTTGCCTGCCTGCTGCCCGCGGCGTGGCTCGAGGGGGCCCAGCACAGCCCAACTTCATCAACACAAGACCCAAGACCCTCGCGAGGGGCCAAGCCTCGCGGGGCAGACGACACAGCACTTCCTTAGGCACGACCTCGTCAGGCTGGCTCACGAGGAGGCGGAGAGATCAAGGCGGGGTACCTCGCGAGGTGCCCATGACGCAAGCCGTGACGACCAAGGGCGCCAGGCGGGCGCCAGCCCGCACAGTGTACTCCCTTTCCGCTTTGGTGCAAAGGGGCAAGCGCAGGCGAGGGGATCAAGCAAAGGCATCCATTTCGGTGCAACGAGACCAAGACCAGTCCAACAGTGGGAAGGAGGTCATCGTGGAGCCCAGAACGGCGTCACCATAGGGCCTTTGGCAGGCGAGGACCAACTTTAGTCAGGATAAGTGTACCAGATGTTCCCCTTTGAATTGGCCAATTGTTGGCGCCCTTCCCGCTCAATATTTGGGAAGAGGCCCAGGGCCTTTGCCTATAAATAGGACTAGCCACCCCCAAGGTAGAGGCATCGAGCATCGAGCGATCAGGCCATCTGAACCCAGAATCAGAGCAGCCAAAAGAGAGAGAGAGGGAGAGAGAGAGAGGAGGGCGGCATAACCCCTCCTAGTAGTTCATCCCCCTAGCAAAGAACAGACCCTCGCGAGGCTGTTCTTCCCTGTATTGTTCTTCATCACCAGCCCAAGAGGCAATCCATCCACCACAAACTAGAGTAGGGTATTACACCACAACGGTGGCCCAAACTAGTATAAACTATGTGTCCCCTGTGCTGTTCTTTCCACAGTTAGATCCTTGCGAGATGGAGAGGTAGAGGGCGTAATCTCCGCGCACACCCCAGATTTCGAACCTTAAGGGTCTGCCGGAACCCGAAATCCGACATTTGGCGCGCCAGGTAGGGGTATGCCGGAATTTGTCTTCCACCGCTCCGATCTCCGCCGACCATCGCGTCCATGTCTGACGCTCGTCGGGCCCGCGCCGAGCGCCGGGCCGCCATCGCTTCCCGCGTCGCCCAGATGGCCCCCGTCGGTGGGCGTCCTCGTCATTCCCCGTCGCCCGCCGTCAACACCGCCACCGGCCCGGTGGGGAACGAGCCTTAAGCATCATCCCAGCACCCGCCTGTGCGACGAGGTGACCGCACCGCTACATCAACACTCCCGGTCGTCGCGGCCCTCCTGGGCGGCTCGCAGGCGCCGCCCACAAGTCGCCACGTCAAACCGTATGTCCGCCGGGTCGGCGCCGTTTCCGCGCGGCAGGGGGCTCCCACGGACCAGGTGGCGCGCGAGGTCGGTTTGACCTTCAGCTCAGAGGACCATCCCGCCAACCTAGCTGGCTCGGGCGTGCTCCCCATGTTGTGCACCCCCACAATCTGCCAGGTAGCCGTCACCAGAACCCTCGTCGACGGCGGCGCGGGCCTCAGCGTGCTCTTGGTCGAGACCTTCAATCTCCTCCACATACCCCTAGAACGGCTGCAGCCCAGTCGGTCTTTCTCGGGCGTTGGGGGCGGGTCATCCAGCTCCTTGGGACAGATCCGGCTCCCAGTAACCTTCGGCACCTACGACAACTTCCGCACGAAGATGGTCGACTTCGACATCGCCCCCATCGGCCTCCCCTACAACGCCATCCTTGGGTACCCAGCACTGGCCTAGTTCATGGCCGCCACGCACCCGGCGTATAACCTCATGAAGATGACTGGAAGCAGCGGTGTCCTCACCGTGCATGGGGACACCGGGGACGCCCTGCGGGTACTCAAGCTCGCCTTCAAGACAGCGGCATCGGCACAGCCCGCCGGCGCCGGGACCCCCGAGCCCAAGGGGGCTGCGCCGACCAAGAAGAAGCAGTTGTTCACACAGGACAAGGCGGAAACCAAGCAGATACCTGTTGACGAGGACGGGTCCTCCAGTGCCACTTCCACCGTAGGCGCCAACCTCGAGCCTGAGCAGGAGGAGGCCTTGATCAGGTTCCTGCGCGCAAATAAGAAGGTATTCGCTTGGGAGCCTGACCAGTTGGCAGGGATTCCCCGGAGCGTCATCGAGCATCACCTCAACGTATGCCCAAACGTGCGCCCCGTGAAGCAGAAAGCCAGGCGGCAGTCCGCAGAGAAGCAGGCCTTCATTGTCCAAGAAACCCGCAAGTTAGAGGCCGCAGGGGTCATTCGCGAGGTCCGATACCCGGACTGGTTGGCCAACCCTGTTGTTGTGCCCAAAAAGGGAGGAAAGGAGCGCATGTGTGTCGACTTCACCAACCTCAACAAGGCATGCCCGCAAGATCCGTTCCCACTCCCCCGCGTCGACCAGATCGTCGATTCCACCGCGGAGTGCGATTTGCTCTGCTTCCTGGATGCCTTCTCAGGGTATCACCAGATCAAGATGGCAGTAGAAGACATCGAGAAGACCGCCTTCTTAACCCCATGCGGGGTGTACTGCTATACATGCATGCCATTTGGGCTGCGTAATGCAGGGGCGACCTTTCAGCGGCTGATGCACATCACCTTGTGAGGGAGTCCTGGATTAGGGGGTGTTCGGATAGCCGGACTATACCTTCAGCCGGACTCCAGGACTATGAAGATACAAGATTGAAGACTTCGTCCCATGTCCGGAAGGATCTTTTCTTGGCGTGGAAGGCAAGCTAGGCGTGTGGATATTCAAGATCTCCTACCATTGTAACCGACTCTGTGTAACCCTAACCCTATCCGATGTCTATATAAACCGGAGGGTTGTAGTCCATAGGACAACCATCATCACACACAATCATACCATAGGCTAGCTTCTAGGGTTTAGCCTCCTTGATCTCGTGGTAGATCCACTCTTGTACTACCCATATCATCAATATTAATCTAGCAGGAGTAGGGTTTTACCTCCACCGAGAGGGCCCAGACCTGGGTAAAATAAAGTGTCCCTTGTCTCTTGTTACCATCCGACCTTGACGCACAGTTCGGGACCCCCTACCCGAGATCCGCCGGTTTTGACCCCGACATTGGTGCTTTCATTGAGAGTTCCTCTGTGTCGTCGTGATCAGGAAGGATGCCTTTTCCCGTCTTTAAAGACGGCGCCGTTACTAAGGGAGCTTTGGCTATCGGCCAAACCCTCCGGCTAGGTGGTTTTCTCATGACCGCCTGTTCGGCCGTTGCGCCGACGGTGACCTCTCGGGTCATCGAAAGCAACCTCCACGTCAGCTCGGAACTTGCCGAGCAGCTGGATCCGATGGAGCTCTCTTCCATAAACGAGCTCTTGGATCGCATCGCCGCCCTGGGGGTCGCTACAAATTACGACCAGGTTGGGCTTAAACCTGATCTAAGGGAAATTAACTCTCCCCAAGTCACCCACCACGTTGCTGTGGCGGAGACACAATGCGGCGACCCTTCATCCATCTTAAGGACTAGCCATGTCCGAATTCTTGAACCCTCCATGCCGGATATCCGCGGAGGGAAGGGTACAATCCAAGACCTAGGCTTAAAATCAGGCAAATCGGATAACATCCAAGACTCCGGATCTCAGAATCCAGAAGTTCTTCGGCTTCCGAACAACAAACCGGGCGAAGTCTCAGATTTAACGACACCCGCCCACCCGATCTTAAGCGATCTCTCCCAAATTAGGCAGATGCCCGAAGAAACAGTACATCATTACTGGGCCAGATTCCTCCTGCTTATGAATAGGATAAAGGACTACCGCGAGGAAGACGCAATTTCAATCTTTTGCAGTAATTGCACGGACAAGGGAATACTCAACGCCATAAGCCGTCGTAATATTACACGCTTTGCTGACTTGGCGTCCATAGTACAAAAATACTGTGCGATGGAAAGTGCTTGGAAAACCGAAATTAAATTTTGGGATAATCCGGCCTTGAATAGCAATCCCGTCCGAATCAAGAGGGCGCACCACAGTAAGGCGCCCGGACTAAACACCAAAAAATCAAAACCCTCTAGGGGGATGGAACCGTACTGGAAAGGTGGCTAGATGGACCCTGCAAGATTCATAGTGCAGCGGACGCCACCCCAACTCACAGCCTCAGGGCATGTTGGATACTCCGGCAGGTGGCCAAAATTGGCGAGGATCTCCTAATTCCAGAGGTCGAAGAAAACCAGCCAGGGAATTTCAGTTCTGTTCTCACAGTCTTTGAGACTTTCGCATCAAATAACATGCGAAAAAGAACACTCCGCAGCCTCACTGAAGTCTGTCAAGTAGCGACAATAAATCCATGGAGCAATACTGCTATCACCTTCAACGCGAGTGACGAACCTAAATTTCGAACAACCAAAGCACCAGCCGCACTGGTCCTCAGTCCCATAGTGGACGGCTGTCGCCTCGCAAAGGTACTCATGGACGGAGGCAGCGGATTGAACCTCATCTATGAGGGAACCCTCCAAAAGATGGAAATAGACTGGAACCGCATTGAGCGAAGCAGCACAACTTTTAGAGGAATAATCCCCAGTCAGGAAGCGCGCTGCACCGGAAAGATCACACTAGATGTGGTATTCAGCCCGCCGGATAATTACAGGTCTAAACAGATAACGTTCCAGGTGGCCCCGTTCAAAAGCGGATACCACGCTATACTAGGACTGTAGGCTTTTACAGTTTTCCAAGCTATACCCCATTACGGGTACATGAAGCTTAAGATGCCTGGGCCAAACGGAATTATCACTCTCGCTAGTGATACGGACATAGCACTCCGCGCCGAAAACAAGACAGCCGCATTGGCCCTCGAGGCACTATCAGAAACCTTAGCGGCCGAAGAACTGACTGCACTGCGATCCACGGTTAACAGGGATGATGTGATACTCGATAAGAGATCCAAATCCACATCCTTCAAACCAGCGGACGAAATAGTCAAATTCCAGGTCCACCCAATGGACCCCAATAAAACAGCCTCCATCGTGGCACGACTGAACCCTGATGTAGACGCCGCACTGCGAGAGTTCCTATGAGAGAACTGGGACATTTTCGCTTGGCACCCCTCAGATATGCCAGGAATCCCACGCAGGCTGGCAGAACACAGCTTAAATATCCAGAAAGGATTCAAACCTGTCAAAAAAACCCTTCGGCGTTTCTCTGAACCAAAGAGAGAGGCTATGGGAGAGGAGCTAGCCAAGTTATTGGAGGCCGGATTCATTAGAGATATAAAACACCCGGACTGGCTAGCAAACCTGGTGATGGTACCAAAGAAGGACAAATCCTGGCGCCTGTGTGTCGATTTCAAAGACCTTAATAAGGCTTTCCCAAAGGATCCTTTTCCCCTCCCTCGAATAGATCAAATCATCGATGCCACTGCAGGACACGATTCCCTGTGCTTCCTCGACGCATACTCCGGTTACCATCAAATCAAGATGGCAGAATCAGACCAAGCCGCAACAACATTCATCACACCATACGGCCCATTCTGCTTCAACACGATGCCCTTTGGACTAAAAAATGCCGGCGCAACATATCAGCGCATGATTCAAACATGTCTGGCAAACCAGATCGGCAAAACAGTGGGGGCGTATGCAGATGATGTGGTCGTTAAATCAAGACATGTCGAATCTCTAGTAGACGACTTGAGGCTTACATTCGACAACCTCCGAAAATACGACATTAAGCTCAATCCGGAAAAATGCGTTTTCGGCGTTCCAGCCGGAAAGCTACTGGGCTTCATTGTATCCGGTAGAGGAATTGAAGCAAATCCAGCTAAAATCCGAGCTTTGTCACAATTGGATGTCCCAAAAGACCTCAAACAAATACAGAAGCTCATCGGATGCGTGGCGGCTCTAAGCCGCTTTATCTCCCGCTTGGGAGAAAAGGCATTACCCCTTTACCGCCTCCTTAGGCGCACCGAACACTTCGAGTGGACGGAAGCTGCCATGGACGGACTCGAGGAAATAAAGGCCATCTTGGCAACAAACCCAGTCCTGGCCGCGCCGAACACTGGCGAACCCATGCTATTGTACATTGCCGCAACCCATCAAGTTGTTAGCGCAGTACTCATCGTCGAGCGGGCTACAGACGGACACAAACTCCCCCTTCAAAGGCCGGTTTACTATGTGTCCACTGTCCTTACTCCATGTAAATCACGGTACCCGCATTACCAAAAGATTGCATACGCGGTGTTCATGGCATCCCGGAAGCTACGACACTACTTTCAAGAGTGTTCCATAACGGTAGCCTCGGAAGTACCACTCAATGATATTATCGACAACCGCGACGCAACGGGTCGGATAGCTAAATGGGCCATAGAGCTCCTCCCATTCGACATAACCTACAAACCACGGCGAGCAATTAAATCGCAAGTCCTAGCCGACTTCGTCGCCGAATGGACAGAGGCCGAACTCCCTAAAGAGTACGACACATATTCCAACTGGATCATGCATTTTGACGGATCCAAAATGCTGGCCGGACTGGGGGCTGGCGTCGTTTTGACGTCCCCCATAGGAGACACAGTCCAATATGTACTCCAAATCATGTACGCGGTGTCGGGGGAAATCGGCTTCCTCGAACACCTATGGGGACCGAGCCCCTTACTGGTTCGGCGGGGGGCGGAGGTTGCACGAAGAGCGGATCGAGGCGATGCACACGAAGGGTTTACCCAGCTTCGGGCCGCACGGATGCGTAAAACCCTACTGCTGCTTTGTGGTTTGTATTGTGTTCTTGCTCGGAGGCGTGTGGTGCTACAGTACCCACAAGCCGCTGGCGAGACCGACCGTAGAGAATGGGTGTCCTTTCCCTCTACGTGCGCATGGGGCCTCCTTTTATATGCTCAAGGGGTTACCCACAGTTGGCAGCGTAGGTGGGGGCAAAAATGGGAAAATGCTGTAGTGGGTACAGCTGCCTGCACAGTGGCTGTACAGTGCTATCATACCTAACTCTGACGGCGGGGGACAAGGGCATTAAATGCCCGTCCGCGTTGCCCAGACGGTGCAGGAACAGGACCATCAGGAGCGCCACCATTTGCCACGATGGCTACTCTGTCAGCTTCGCTTCGCCACCGCATGCCCTTGGCTGCACAGCCTCCCGCCACGTGCGCCTGGAATGCCCCCAGAGCGACACGTTGGTGGGTGAGCTGGAGCGCAGGCACGGGGTGGTAACTTGCCGTGGCAAGCGCCTTACCGCGGTGGATGTCCCGTCGCGCCCGGGAGCTTGTCGCTCTCCGGGCCTTGCCGGAGCGCGGGGCGCGCCGTGGCAAGGTCCTTGTCGTGCCGTGGTCGGCCTTCCCGGCAAGCTCCTCTTGCCGGGGTCTTGTGCTTCGAGCGGCGGTCCCGGCAAGCTCCTCTTACCGGGGCCTCGCTCTCTTCGGGTGGCCTTCCCGGCAAGCTCCTCTTGCCGGGGCCTTGGCTCAAATACTTTGTTCTTGAATGGCCCAAAAGAGGACCATGGAGGGTCTTGGCGATCACCTGGCAAGCCTTGCCGCGGGGTGCTACGACTGCCCGTGCACAGGTTCGGGGTACTAAGGTACCCCTACTTTAGTACACCGACAGGAGCCCCCGGGCCTGGGCCATACACGGTGCCGAGCGCTGTTAGGCCAGGCCCAAAACAGTGCACGGGCACGCGCGGCCTGGGTCACGCTGCATCTTAACTCCGCATCCATCGCGCCTTCCCCAAATGGCACGCGTCGAACGTGGCGTCATGGGGAGAGGCGTGCGTGACGTGGGTGGTGTGCGCGGGGCTGAGCCCCGCAGGCATGCATCACGTCGCAGATGAATTGTTTACTCGGAAAGGCGAAACGCCCCCACCCTCCCCTTCTAAGCAGGGGAAGCAGGGGCAGTCCGCCCATCCGCCAGTTGCGATTCCTCGGAAACCTCCGCCACTTCCTTCGCCAAGAGAAAGCAGCGCTCCACCTCCGTCGTCACCAGCACCGCCATCGCCGCCGGCCTCTCCGCCATGGCTCCGAAGATCGCGAAAGGGAAGGCCGTGAAGTCGGCCGAGGCGCTGTAGCTTGAGGCGCTGCGGAGGGAGCGGGCGACCTTCCCCCCTCAGCTCGACGCGGTGGACCTGAGGGATAGGTTCTATCTCTTCTGGTCGACGGTGACGCGAGCGCATCCGCGCACGCGGGTTCTTCCCGCCGTCGCCCAGGAGAAATATCCGACCGGGTACCCCTTCTTTGCTGTGTTCTTCTATTGCGGGCTTTGCCCGCCCTTCTCTGAATTCTTCTGCGACATCATGAACACCTATGGCTTCCATCTTCTCGACTTCACTCCCAACGCCGTTCTGACAATGGCGGTTTTCGCACACCTCTGTGAGAACTTTTTCGGACTCCACCCCAACGTAGCCCTCTTCCGCCACTTCTTTTCTCCTCGGGTGGAGAAAGGAGAGCCTTTGTCCGGCGAGGTCACCTGGATCTCCAAGACAGGTAGGAAGGAGGCTTATCTGGAGGGGGAGCTCTGCAGCAGATTGGAGGAGTGGAGAGCGGACTGGTGCTTGATCGTCGAGGAGAATCCGCAGCCATTCACTGTCGTGCGCCAAACTCCAGTGGTGCGTGGCCGTGATTGGAGCGACGTGGCCCCGGACAACGCCAAGCTGAAGATTGCCGTCACCCGGATCCTGCGCCTCAGGCTTGCCGGGCTCACCGTCGGCGCTGTTGGCGCAGACTTCCTCCGCCGCCGCATCGCCCCCCTATAGGAGAAGGGCAGACCTGCCTGGGAGTTCCAGAACGCGGGGGATATCATGAGGCTGCGCCCGGGCCTTAATTTCAATTTTACTGTCTTGGAGCTTGACGGGACGCTCAGGGAGCTGTTCAAGCACGACCCCGAGCATCCCGAATGGTTCCGGCTGCCGCAGGGTGTCGTTCCCTTATGAAATAACTCATCGCTCAGCCGCATCCTCGCAATGATGCCGCTGTGCGACTCGCATGGGATCGATGCGACCTGGCAAGAACCTGCAGACGACGTCGTGCGGGCGTTCTTCGATGATTTGGTGGAGGTGCCAGTCGACGCCGACGAGAAGAAAGGTCTCACTCGGGACAACACCCCCGACGAGCTGGCGTACATTGCCTCCAGGATGGAGGAGGCCGCGGTTGCCGCAGCCGCAGGCGCATTCGGATTTACCGCGGCTGGGGCGGACGCGGCGGAGGTGGCGAGCCTCGCCGATCGAGCGGAGTTCGGTGGCGAGGAAGAGCCTGCCGAGCATGGCGTCGAGGGCGAGCCTGCCCAGGACACGAGCGGCTTGCCGGAGGTTGGCGCCTCTTACTCCCGTCCTCCGGGCGGCTCGTCGCAAGCAGAGCCCCCTGCCCAGCCACGGAGGCGTCTCCGCAAGGCTGGGGAGGTGGTGCGGCAGATGAGCCAACAACCGCAGCGCCGCGTGACACGCTCCTCTAAGGCAGCAGGAGCGGGGTCTTCGCGGGCCGCGGCTTCTGCTCCTGCCGCTTCTCGCGCCGCGGCGGCAGCTGGAGCGGAGTCGTCTACTGCTCCCGCCAAGCGGCCACGGGAGCCTACTCCCCCGCCTCCTCGCGCCATGAGCAAGCCGGTCTTCGACTTCTCCGCACTCAGCTCCGACGATGAAGAGGAAGAAGAGTACGTCCCTTGTCGAGCATGTACCCTTCCAATTTCTCTGAATCTGTTCCTTCCCAGGACTCCGATCCGGAGGGCGGCAAAGAGGGCCAAGGTCCCGCCGGTCGTCGTCGACGACGAACCCACTGCAACAGCGGGGGGTGCGCCTGAGGCAACCTTGCCGGACCTGGCAGCCGATCTTCAGAGCAGCCCCCGGCGCAGCCCCCAGCGTAAGTATATGGTTTACATCCGCTGTTTAGCGCGCGTGGGATTTCTTCTTTTCTTCTGTTGCTGATATCTGGATGTTGCTTTGTGTAGGAGCAGAGCAGCCTCAGCAGGAGCGCCCGGAGAGCATTCCTGCCGCGCCGTCTGTGTCGACTACACCGCCAAGGGAGAGCCCTCCGGCAGGGGAGGACCCCCCAACAAGGGAGGTTTCTCCGGCAAGGGGGAGCTCTCCGGCAGGGGAGGATTCTCCGGCGAGGGACGGCACCAACGACCCCCCGGCAACGGAAGCCGCGGCCGCAGACCCTGCTACCGGTAACCTTCCCCGCGCGAAAGCTCCCCTTGGCTCTTCTTCCTTTTGATCTTCTTGTCGGGTGGTCGGCTGACTTCTCTCCCCTGCCCGGCCATCAGACCCATCCACCACGGACCCGATGGTGACCGAGGTCGTCGTCGAGGAGGGCGCGCGTGGAGATGCCGACGACGTCATCGTCATCAAAGAAGCGGACGGCGCCGATGATTCCGCCGGCGACGAAGATGCCGAGGCCGCTGAGGCCGCCGCTGCAGCAGCAGGCGAGGGGACCAGCGACCGTACTAGCGGCCCCGGGGCCGCAGGAGCGGCGAGCGCTTCACCGACCGCCGATCCTGCCGCCGCCACAACATCGACCCCCGAGGAGCCCCAGCCAGGCGTCTATCTGAAGGCCGGCGACGACGTCTTCATCAAGCTTCCCTGGGAGTCGAGCTCCAGGGCCCCAGTCGAGGGGGACACCCTGGACGGGGAGGTGCTCGCCTCCGCGGGGCTGACGCTGGTCGATACGCCAAGCAGCAGCAGCGGCGAAACCGAGGAGGAGCGGCTGCTCCGAAAGCTATTGTCGCTCTACCGCGCCCAGCAAGCTAAGGTGGAGCGCCAGGAAGCGCTCGTCGCGAAGGCGGGAGCAGACATGGAGAAGCGCGCCGGGGAGCTCCGGGAGCTCAACCAGGAGGCCCTCCGATCTTTGGCGGAGGAGCGAAGGCAGCTCGACGAGGCGCGGACGGCCTTCATCCTCGAGAAGGCAGAAGCCGAAGAGCAGCAAAGGCTTGCCGCCGCGGGGCTGTCTGCGCAGGAAGGTGAGCTGGTGCAGCAGAAAGCCAGCCTTGCCAGCCACGAGGAGGAGGTTGCCGCGCACGAGCAAGCGCTCAGCGGGGCCCTCAAGGGAGCGCAGGATGCCGCCGCGGCTGCCGAGGCCGCCAAGGAGGCGTTGGAGGCGAAGGTGGCGCAGCTCGACACCGATCTAAAGGCGGGCGGTGAGGAACTTGCCGCGCTCAAACAGGAGCGCGAGAAGGGTGCCCACACCCTCGGCGAGCTGCAGGGCCACTTCGCCGAGAAGATCAAGGAGCTTGATGCCGCCAAGGATTCCAACGCTGATCTCGAGCTGAAGCTGGACACCTTGACCAAGGCACTGGGGAGCGCCAAGGAGCAGGAGGCAACCTTGCGGAAGGAGATCGCGGATAACGAGGCGCTGCTGAAAAGCGCCGCCGTTACCCAGAACAACCTCAGGACGACGGTGGAGCAGTGGACTGATTGCCTCGTGGACATCGCCGCCGCCATCGACAAGGAGCTGACGCTGCTGGGGATGGAGGGCCACGAGTATCCCTCTGGCGAGAACGTCCCACCCAGCTCCAAGCTCACTTCGTTCTTCAAAGGCGTGGTGGCGGCCCTTAAGCATCTCCGGAATGCGATCCCAGAGCAGCTGGCCGGCGAGACACGTGAAGCCGTTGCCGGAGCCCTCGAGAAGGTGTTGGTGAAGGTCGTCTTCCGCAACCCCGGCATCAGGCTCACCAACACCCTCAAATCCCTGCCAGCAGACGCTGATCTGGAGGAGATCAGGGCCCTCGTCGCGCCCATTGTGGAGAAGGTGGCCAGGATCAAGAGGATCGAGGGCGACCATGTGGATTAGGCCGCCTGCCCATTTCTTTTCTTGTCGCTGCTGGCCAAGTTATGAAAGTGATTCATTAGGGGCCGCGACGAACTATCTTGTAATATAACTTTGTCTTAAGTAGTGATTGCACTGTTATCCCCTCTACTTGATTCTGCGCTTTGTATGCTTTTGCCCTACGCCCTTGGGAACTTGCCGGCGTAGGCCTCCGCGTTGCCGCTGGCGCTGAGTGCGGGACATCAGCAGCCCGCTAGCGGCGCTGTTACCGGCAAGAAACCTTGCCGCGGCTAGCTGCAGCTCACTTAAATTGTTGAGCAGGCTCAAAACAAAGTAAGTGTTGCGACTGCAGTCGCAGCACACTTAAGCTGCCGAGCGAGCTCGAAACAAAGTAAGGATGCCACTCGGGTTGTAGCACACTTAAGTTGTTGAGCGGACTCGAAACGAAACAAGGGCGCAACTAGCCACGAACCGGTCCCTCCGCGCACAGGTTTTTCATACAAAGCACGGTCGTTCAAGGGAGATAGCTCAAAAATCTAAAAACTTAATTGCTCAAACTCTAGCAACTTAGCTTTTCTGTCGTTCGCTGCCCGGCAAGGCAAGGTTTTCTTGGACGACGCCTGGCCCACACCGTTATCTTCTCCTCTCCCCTCCCTGACAAATTTGTGGGCGAGGGGTCCTCCCTTTTCTTGAGAGAAAAGAGAGAGAAGGGAAAATAAAGGTACGGGGCTTCGCGGCTCGCTATTGCTCGATGGGGGTAAGTGCTGCACAACGTGTCAGATAGCACATGCACAAAGTAGATAGCACGAAATCGACAAGGTGTGCGAGACACATGAGCTATGCACGGGATCTGCGCCCGGCTTTGTACCAAGGATTACATGCAACAGCGGCAAGACTTGGACAAAGAGGGTGGTTGACGGAACGGGTCCCGACAACCGCGCTGGCAAGGGCCTCCCCACGGTCGGCGTCGACTTGTTGGACTCTTGGCGGACCGAGCGCGTCGAAGAACAAGGTCGCCTTTCTCGAAACTTCTGGCGCTAACTTCGCGGCTATAAAAGCGGCGCAAAGCTTGCTGGAAGCGAGCTGCTTGCACAGCGGCCTAAAGACGATCCACCCCAAGGAGCAGCTGCTCTTGCTCGAGCTCAGCATGAGCGAGCACTCGAGGTGGGCCGTATACGAGTCCGTGAGGAGAACTGCCTCCGCTCCGTGCACCGGAGCGGAAAGGTACGTGGACATACCTGGGCTCACCTGTGCACCCCCTACCTGGCGCGCCAAAGATGTCGGGGGAAATCGGCTTCCTCGAACACCTATGGGGACCGAGCCCCTTACTGGTTCGGCGGGGGGAGGAGGTTGCATGAAGAGGGGATCGAGGCGATGCACACGAAGGGTTTACCCAGCTTCGGGCCGCACGGATGCGTAAAACCCTACTGCTGCTTTGTGGTTTGTATTGTGTTCTTGCTCGGAGGCGTGTGGTGCTACAGTACCCACAAGCCGCTGGCGAGACCGAGCGTAGAGAATGGGTGTCCTTTCCCTCTACGTGCGCATGGGGCCTCCTTTTATATGCTCAAGGGGTTACCCACAGGTGGCAGCGTAGGTGGGGGCAAAAATGGGAAAATGCTATAGTGGGTACAGCTGCCTACACAGTGGCTGTACAGTGCTATCATACCTAACTCTGACGGCGGGGGACAAGGGCATTAAATGCCCGTCCGCGTCGCCCAGACGGTGCAGGAACAGGACCGTCAGGAGCGCCACCGTTCGCCACGATGGCTACTCTGTCAGCTTCGCTTCGCCACCGCATGCCCTTGGCTGCACAGCCTCCCGCCACGTGCGCCTGGAATGCCCCCAGAGCGACACGTTGGTGGGTGAGCTGGAGCACAGGCACGGGGTGGTAACTTGCCGCGGCAAGCGCCTTGACGCGGTGGATGTCCCGTCGCGCCCGGGAGCTTGTCGCTCTCCGGGCCTTGCCGGAGCGCGGGGCGCGCCGTGGCAAGGTCCTTGTCGTGCCGTGGTCGGCCTTCCCAGCAAGCTCCTATTGCCGGGGTCTTGTGCTTCGAGCGGCGGTCCCGGCAAGCTCCTCTTACCGGGGCCTCGCTCTCTTCGGGTGGCCTTCCCGGCAAGCTCCTCTTGCCGGGGCCTTGGCTCAAATACTTTGTTCTTGAATGGACCAAAAGGGGACCATGGAGGGTCTTGGCGATCACCTGGCAAGCCTTGCCGCGGGGTGCTACGACTGCCCGTGCACAGGTTCGGGGTACTAAGGTACCCCTACTTTAGTACACCGACACGCGGACTCCAACAATGCAGCCGAATATGAGGCCCTTCTACATGGTCTCCGGATGGCAGTATCCATGGGCATTCAACGCCTGGAAGTACGCGGGGACTCCAACCTCGCGATATCCTAAATAAATGGCGACTTCGACGCCAAAGACCCAAAAATGGCAGCTTATTGCAATGTCGTCCTAAAAATGTCAGTTCGATTCGAAGGACTGGAGTTTCACCATATAGCCCGAGAAAATAATCAGGCAGCGGACGTCCTGGCACGTATCGGAGCAAAACGAGATGCAGTCCCCCCCAACATCTTCTTAGAGAAAATATTCAAGCCATCTGTAACATGGGAGGGGGAACCCTCGGACCACAGTCCGGACACAACCGCACAGCCCGACGCCGCACAATCTGACATAATCGGAGGCCTTGCCACCGAAGTCACACCCTCAGCCCACGTAATAATGGCGGTCATCGCCCCGTGGACAGAACCATTCCTCGCCTACCTTACTAGGCAGGAACTCTGAGAGGACCAAAACAAGGCACACTGCATAGTGCGGCGATCTAAAGCCTATAAAGTCCACGAGGGAGAGCTCTATAAGAAAAGTACTACCGGAGTCCTTCAAAGATGTATCTACGAAGAGGAAGGGCCGAGTCTGTTGGCTGAAATTCATGCCGGACTCGGTGGCCACCATGCTGCAGGTCGATCCCTTGTAAGCAAGGCTTACCGTACAAGCTTTTACTGGCCGACGGCCTGAGCAGACGCCCATGACTTAGTCAAACGATGCGTCGGTTGCCAGCTCTTTGCAAACCAAAGCCATATGCCGCCCAACGCCCTCCGAACTATCCCCATCACTAGGCCTTTTGCAGTATGGGGGCTTGACATGGTTGGACCCCTTAAAGGTGGAACCCATAAGAAAAAAATACTTATTGGTAATGGTGGATAAATTCACCAAATGGATATAAGCCAAGCCTGTTAAGACGGCCGAATCCGGACCTGTGATAGAATTCATATCCGGGGTCGTACACCGTTACGGTGTCCCCCACAACATTATCACCGATAACGGCACAAACTTCACCTCTGACGAAGTAAAGCTGTGGTGCAAAAACATGGGTATTAAGCTCGATTATGCTTCTGTCTATCACCCACAAACTAACGGTCAGGTTGAACGTGCAAATGGTCTCATCATGAGCGGCATCAAACCCAGACTAGTGCGGTCCCTCAAGGAATCTAATACGCACTGGGTAGAGGAGCTCGACTCCGTACTCTGGGGGTTGCGAACCACGCCGAATCGTACCACCGGATTCACACCATTCTTTATGGTGTATGGCGCCGAGGCAGTTCTGCCCTGCGACACAATTCATGACTCACCTCGAGTGCGCATGTATGAAGAAAGAGAAGCCGAGCTTGATCGGCAGGACAACTTGGACGCCCTAGAGGAGGAGCGCGATGTGGCTAAAGCCCATTCCTCATTTTACCAACAGCAGACTCAAAGATATCAAAGCAGAGAAGTAAGGGCCAAAAATTACAACGTCGGCAAACTAGTTCTACGCCTGCCGGATAAGAAAAAGGACAAACTCAGGCCCAAATGGGAAGGTCCCTTCATAATAGACCAAGTCCTCACTGGTGGAGCGTACCGCCTGCGAGATGCGTCGGACAACCGATTCGAGCCGAACCCATGGAACGCCACACGTCTCTGAAGATTCTATGCCTAGCGCCAAACTCTGAGTTTGTCTCCTTCCTCTGTCCATTTTTACATATATCTTTCTGTTTTTATTTTGTCTCCTCCCACTCTTTCCTTTTCTAGCCCTTAAAGGCTCATCATGTGACGCTACCAGCGCTCCTTAAACCTGGCGGCTTCTTTAACAGAAGCTTGTTTATATGGGTTTCACACCCAACGCATGCGTCAGACTTCCGCATGCACCTTTTATTCACCATTATATGCATCGATATGACTTAAGTTTTGGCCAAGCTGGGTTGCCTGGCTCCTGTGCTTACCCCTACGTTCCCGATTGTTCAGCTAGGCGGTAAAGGGAGCACCTCTACGATTGCTACTGCCGGATAAGCCGGATGTGTACCTCAGACTGGGTGAAGCTGAAAGCTAGCGTTCTTAAGGGAATATTCGGTCGGTGAACTAAAGATGGACCTTTTTTACTTATACATGCCCCCAGATGTTTTCCTGCATTTGCAGTCCGGACGTGCACTTCAGGGCACGCCACCCCAGCGAAAGGAACCCTTAACGGAACTATTCTCTCTGGAAGATGTTTCTTACTAACCATGTAATATAACATAACTAGTTGGGCACTTGTCTGATAAAGCACTAATGACCCCTACGCCTGGTCTCCATGCATACCTCGGTTCTTATATAACCGTTATGGTATTCGAACACACTCCGGACCGTCAGGTCCCGAGGTTGAAGCGAAAAGGTCGGCAACGACAAACGATCTACAATCCGGCTAGAAGGCATTTCACATGTCAATTATAAATTACATAGTCATCCTGACTGATTGTATTCCTCCTCTATACCATCTAACAGGCTGTCTAATTTACAGTCCTGCTGGGAATACTTTGCGGCCAATTCTACCTGGCCATACACTAGGCTCACAGGGATCTCCTTCCCGTCAGGCCCCACCGGTCCGACCTCGGCCATGTGATTAGGGTCAGACTTCGTAAAGCGGGTCTTCACCATGGCCCAAGCCTCCCTAGCGCCTTGTCGGCAGGCTGATATCTTCCACAACCGGAAGTGCCGCCGAGCTCCCTTCAGCTTCTCCGCAAGCTCTCCAAGGCCCTCGGGCTTTGGATGGGCAGGCCATAAGGCTTGGGCAACGCCTTGCATCGCCTGCCGAATTCGCTCGTGCAGTTGCAGGAGTTCGGGAAGTAGGTCACCCGTAGAACCGGGCATCTCCTCTGCAGGACGACCTGTGAGCATACCTACAGACAATACTCTGTTATTCGACTTCCTCGCCGGACTCATTTTTCAAAGTTCGTTCAAGCACTTACTAAATATTCCGCGTCGAAGCCGCTGATTCTCCTTCGTGGAGTCCGACAGCTGGCCAAGAACGCCCTTCAGTTCAACATCCAGCTTGGTGTTGGCATCCTGAAGATCATTCTTCTCTCGCCTCACCCTTGTCAACATACTCTCACCGGCCTTTAACCGGCGTAAGAGTTGTTGCTTCTCCGGATCAAGTCCGGCGCCATCTGCAACATGAATTGTCAGATTTGCACCCAAGCCGCACAATACTAATCTTTCGAAGTGTATCTTACCTGAGGGGGTCCCTTTGGGCTCCCCTGTTGCGGCTAGTGCGGCCTCCAGTTGGGCCTTGCACTTTTCCAGTTCCTGGGATAGCACGGTGTTCTTCTCTGTAAGAACCTGCATGTTATATGATCCTTAAATCAGTTACTTTAACTGTTTCAAGTCTCGGGGGCTACTGGTATATATATATATATTTAACCAAAATTTTCTTACCCGTATGTCTTTCACATACTGGTCCGTGGCTCTGGCTAAACCATCTTGAGCGGCACGAAGGTACGCATCTCCCGAATTAAAGGCATCTAAGGCCTCTCGGGAGAAACAAGCGTCGCGTAGAACTGTCCGGCGACGCCTGTGGTTCATGGAACTCTCCACTTCTGAATTTGTGGCAGACAGCCGGTCTGCATCCTCTGTTGGAGGAGCGTCCGGTGTGCGCCTGGTACTCGTCCCCGCTTCCGGACCAGACGTTGGAGCCTGGCTAGTGGAGGCGCGATTGGCAACCTCTCCGGACATAGTCCGGCGAGGACTCTTCGTCCTGGAAACAGCACGAATGTTAATATGCCTTGACAAAATAACACCAGGGAAACAGAGGGCGCGTTATACCCTTGTGCCGGAATCTCAGTCCGGACTACATTTCTTTTTGCCCCACGGGGCCCTACGGCCCCTCGTTGGCTAGTCGCTGCAGGTTCGGCCTCCCGCCTCGGAAGTCTCCCCTGCAAAATACAGTTGTCATTTGAAACGCCAAAATGTGTGAGAATGGAATCTCTCTTAAGGGAATAAGCACTCCGGTTTCTGTCACCTGGGAGGCCGAGATTAACCCGGGGTAATCAGCTGTGATGGCCACCAAGGTATCGTCCTTGCTTAACTGATGGAACACCCCGTCGATAAGCTCCACCGATATGTCCGGATCCTCTTCGCAGTCCGGATCGAGGGACCGTTCTGGGTCCTCAGGCTGTGGAGGGCGGCTGTTGATATCCTTTACTTCTTGTCGCAGCTCCTGCATTGAAATCGTCAGGTTACGTATCTACTCGTGGGAACATTAAACAGACAGGCAAGTGGAATTGTCCACTTACCCAACTTGGAGGTTCGTACATAGTGAATCCGGCCCGCGGGTTGACGTGGAGGAAGTCCTCCTTTTCTCCCTTATACAAAAATGTTAAAATCTTTACTAGAGCGGCAGCTGTGGCTGGCCCCTTACGGCCGTAACGGGTGGCGTCATACTCCCTGTTGAAATCCCACATGGGGTGGCCTCTATATTGAAGCGGCTGCACCCCCCGCATAATGCATGTGGCCATGAGTCCAATCATGGTTAGTCCGGAATGAGCCAACAGTCTTATCCGGCCCATCAGGTAAAGGACGTCTCTATCGCTTTCTCTCTCAGAGCTCCGCGGACGCCAGCTCAAGCGTTTCTTCAATGGAGCACTATTGAACTCGGGGAGACCGACCCGGATAGGGTCCGGCAGCGGGACATCATCTATGTAAAACCATTCTGAAGGCCAGTCCTCAGACGCCTTTTTTGGGGTTCCGGATAGGTATCCGGTCCCGGCGATGCGCCATACTTCGGCTCCGCCCACTTGATAAATGGACCCCTCTTGAGAACGGGGCACCAAGCAGAACAACCTCTTCCACAGCGCGAAATGAGCCTCGACGCCTAAAAATAGCTCGCAAAGGGCAACGAAGCCCGCAATATGTAGTACAGAGCCGGGCGTGAGATTGTGCAGCTGGAGGCCGTAGAACTCCAGAAGCCCGCGGAGGAATGGATGAATTGGAAATCCCAGTCCCCTTAATAGATAAGGGACGAGGCACACCCGCTCTCCTTTAGAAGGATTGGGGGTGCTCTCCGCTTGCTTTCCACCATTATAGGTGGCGAGTCCGGCCCGGACCGGGACCATGTATGCCTGGGGAAGGAATCCCTTGGCCTGCAGCGACACTAACTCGCTGTGCGGGATGGTGCAACTCTCCCAGTCTCCAGGTTTGGGACTGGAGGGGCGAGGGGAGGAGCTGCGACGGCTGGCCATGTTGGAATGGACCTTTGCTGGAGACACTCTGATGATGACTCGCGGAGAGGAGAATATGTGGTTTGGATCTGAATCCCCATCCCGTTAAATAGGCGGCTCGTTTATATGACTAAGGGTGTGGATGTAAAAACACCCCAGGCTTTTCGCATTCGTTCAACACGTGGAAGACGACCATTATTGGGCACTGAAGCCGAGGAGCGCCACATTACAAAAATCGAACATTATTCGTACAGGTACACAGGATTCGGAGGAGGAACCCGCCTTGCAATGCCGAAGACAATTTGCGCGCCGGGCTCGTCGTCATTGAAGCCTGGTTCGGGGGCTACTGAGGGAGTCCTGGATTAGGGGGTGTTCGGATAGCTGGACTATACCTTCAGCCGGACTCCAGGACTATGAAGATACAAGATTGAAGACTTCGTCCTGTGTCCGGAAGGATCTTTTCTTGGCGTGGAAGGCAAGCTAGGCGTGCGGATATTCAAGATCTCCTACCATTGTAACCGACTCTGTGTAGCCCTAACCCTATCCGGTGTCTATATAAACCGGAGGGTTGTAGTCCGTAGGAAAACCATCATCATACACAATCATACCATAGGCTAGCTTATAGGGTTTAACCTCCTTGATCTCGTGGTAGATCCACTCTTGTACTACCCATATCATCAATATTAATCTAGCAGGAGTAGGGTTTTACCTCCACCGAGAGGGCCCGAACCTGGGTAAAATAAAGTGTCCCTTGTCTCCTGTTACCATCCGACCTTGACGCACAGTTCGGGACCCCCTACCCGAGATCCGCCGGTTTTGACACCGACACCTTGGGTCTGCAGCTCGGGAAGAACGTCGAAGCTTACGTTGACGACATTGTGGTGAAGTCTCGGGAGGCCAAGACCCTGATACAAGACCTGGAGGAGACCTTCGCGAGCCTCGACGCGGTGAGCCTACGGCTCAACCCAGAGAAGTGTGTGTTCGGGGTCCCCTCAGGCAAGCTCTTGGGCTTTCTCGTGTCCCACCGAGGCATTGAGGCTAACCCGGAGAAGGTCAAGACGGTCGAGGACATGAGCCCGCCGAAAACCCTCCGAGAAATGCAGAAGCTCACCGGGCGCGTGACCGCGCTAGGGAGCTTCATCAACAAGCTGGGGGAGCGAGCGCTGCCTTTCTTCCAGCTAATGAAGAAGAAGGGGCCTTTTGAATGGACTGAAGAGGCAGATAAGGCGTTCCAAGACCTCAAGAGGTACCTGACCAGCCCCCCAGTCATGGTGGCTCCGCGCCCTCGAGATCCCCTGCTGCTCTACCTCGCTGCCACACCCTACTCCGCCAGCGCAGCTCTGGTGGCGGTCAGGGAGGAGCGTCGAATCAAAGCCACATCAGCAGCTCGGGACAAGACGAAGCAGAAACAGGGAAGGACCATAGGAGATGTAACCGTGGCTGAGGAGGATCAGCCGCCGAAGAGCACACCAGAAGCAGGAGAGGCCACTCGCCTAGACGGGCTGCCTCCCAACGTCACGTCACCTCGCGAGGCGCCCTCACCTCAGGAGGGTGCCACGGACGCTGATGCTCTCGGCTTGGTTGAGCACCCAGTCTACTTTGTCAGCACGGTGTTACGGGACGCGAGGGCACGATACCCTATGCCTCAAAAGCTCCTCCTCGCGCTGCTGGTGGCTTCTCGCAAGCTGCGTCACTACTTCCAGAGTCACCCCATCAAGGTCGTCTCGTCATACCCTTTGAGAGAGTGCTCAGGAGCCCCAACTCAGCCGGAAGAGTCGCCGAGTGGAACATAGAGCTGCAAGCGTTTCAACTCGAATTCAGCATGACCCATGTCATCAAAGGAGCAGCGTTAGCGGATTTCGTGGCAGAATGGACGGAGGCGCCGGGCCTCAAGGACAACGAGGATCGATCCCTCTCCCCAGGGAGTGAGGCGCCAGAAGGCTGGGTCATGTACTTCTATGGAGCATTCTCCAGGCACGGCACTGGGGCTGGTGCGGTGCTGATATCGCCCACTCAGGACAAGCTCTACTATGCCGTACAGCTCTGCTTTCAGCAAGGCGAAAAGGTCTCCAACAACATAGCGGAATGTGAGGGTCTGATAGCAGGGTTGAAGGCCGCAGCAGCACTGGGGGTGAAGCGCCTCACTGTCAAGGGCGATTCGCAGCTCCTTGTCAACTTCTCCAACAAGGTGTACGAGCCGAAGGATGAGCACATGGAGGCCTATCTGGCAGAGGTCCGCAGGATGGAAAAGCAGTTCTGGGGGTTGGAATTGAAGCATGTGCCGCGCGGCACCAATCAGGAAGCCGATGACATCGCCGGACGGGCGTCCAGGCGGTTACCTCAGGATCCCGGCGTCTTTGAAGCCCTCGGCCCAGCTGGCACTATCAAATACTGCCCAGCCTCGGGAGGAACTCCCCCAGCCGCCAGCCTCGGGTGCCCCGGCCTGCGGCCCCGCCTCAGGGGCAAGCCTGCTCCTGACTATGGAACCTCAAGAGGAGCGCTGGATCACGGAGCTCTGGAGTTATTTAACGCAAGGGGCCCTGCCGGAGAAGGAGGAAGAGGCGGAGCATGTGGCGCGGCAAGCTACGGCATACTGCATCAGGGATGGTGAGCTATACCGGAAGCGACCGAATGATGTATCCCTGCGTTGCATCTCCAGGGAGCAAGGAAAGGAGCTGCTGGAGGACATACACGGTGGGGACTGTGGGCATCACTCGTCATCACGGACCCTCGTTGGCAAAGCATTTCGCAGCGGGTTCTACTGGCCCACCGCACTCAACGATGCTGTTGAACTAGTAAAGGCTTGTGAAGCTTGCTAATTTCACGCCAAACAGATCCATCAGCCGGCGGGAGGCCTGCAGACTATACCCCTTTCATGGCCATTTGCAGTTTGGGGGCTGGACATTCTGGGCCCGTTCCCTCGGGCGCCAGGGGGCTACCGCTACCTCTACGTCGCCATCGACAAATTCACCAAGTGGGCTGAAGTGGAGGCTGTCCGCACCATCCCCGCGGGCTCCGCGGTCAGGTTCATTAGGGGCATCATGAGCCGGTTCGGGGTGCCGAACCGCATCATCACAGACAACGGTTCGCAGTTCACCAGTAACCTCTTCAAGACATACTGTGCTAACCTTGGAACGTAGATATGCTACGCTTCGGTGGCGCACCCGTGAAGCAATGGCCAGGCCGAGCGAGCCAACGCGGAGGTCCTGAGGGGCCTCAAGACAAGGACATTCAAGAAGAAGATGGAGGCCTGCGGCAGAGGTTGGTACGATGAGCTCCAGTCCGTGTTGTGGTCCATCCGCACGACCGCGACCAAACCAACAGGGGAGACCCCATTCTTCCTGGTCTACGGAGCCGAAGCAGTCCTCCCTCACGAGGTCAGAGATCGCTCCGCGCGGGTCCTAGCGTTCGATGAGGCGCAACAGGACGCCATGCGGGGGATGGACCTCGTGCTGGGGGAGGAACGCCGCCGAGAAGCCGCGCTGCGAGCGGCGAGGTACCAGCAAGCGCTGCGACGATATCACTGCCGCAGCATCCGCCCCAGGACCCTCGAGGTAGGAGATCTCGTGCTCAGACGGGTTCTCTCTAGGGAAGGGTTACACAAGCTCTCTCCCATGTGGGAGGGCCCGTTCAAGGTTGTTCATGTTTCCAGGCCGGGCTCCGTGCGCTTGGGGACTCAGGAAGGGGAGCCGGTCCAGATTGCGTGGAACATCCAGCACCTCCGGAGGTTCTACCCCTAAAAGGCCCTGAGCCTGTGAAGATTTTAACTCTTTTTGGAAAAGGCCCTGAGCCTGTGAAGAAGGCGAACGCCTGTGAAGATTAACTCTTTTTGGAGAAGGCCCTGAGCCTGTGAAGAAGGCGAACGCCTGTGAAGATTAACTCTTTTTGGAAAAGGCCCTGAGCCTGTGAAGAAGGCGAATGCCTGTGAAGATTAACTCTTTTTGGAAAAGGCCCTGAGCCTGTGAAGAAGGCGAACGCCTGTGAAGGTTAACTCTTTTTGGAAAAGGCCCAGAGCCTGTGAAGAAGGCAAGTGCCTGTGAAGCTCGTCACCCCGAAAAGAAAAGGCCGGGAGCCTGTGAAGAAGGCCAAGCCTGTGAAGCTCGCCGCCCATGACACTCTCACGTAATGATGAGTGGGGCTATACACGCCCCGGAGTCTCAGGAGCGCCGGCCTCAGGCCCTGGGGCTCCCTCCCACGCCCAGTGGCAGCACTTAGCTCTGCGCTGGTGAGAAGACGTCGAAGACTAGATTAGGTGCCGGACGCGGCTTTTTCATTTGCTTTCTGCAGTTGGTTCGTTTTGTTCGTCGTTGAAGTTTTATTGAAATTATTGCCGTCTCTGGCTTATATCTCGCTGGTTTTCACCCCCCCCCCGTTTTGATTCCTCTTGCAAAAAGTCTCGCGAGGGGAGGCAGCCGAACGCCCTCGCGAGGGTTCTTGTTCTAATCGTCCTAAGGTTTCGCGACCCGTGTCCATCTCAGGAGCACCCCTCCGGTCCGTGCCCCTCGGGCACCGCGACACACGCACAGGGCCTGGGTCGGTCGCCCCCCGCGGCTGGGGCCGGGAACTATTTACGTGCAGATAAACAACTGAAAAGCGCGAAAGCTAAATTAAGGTAGTTGTTCACGGCAATAACCTCCAACACGCCCCCACGGGGCTCCACACAGCTACTCTCTTTTACGCAGGAAACAAAAGGAAAGAAAGGACGAGCCCGGCGCGGCTCGCCTCGCTCCGGCCAGCCCAGGCGACCGGGGACGCCTCCGGGGCTCATGCGGACTCCCTCTCGCGCTTCACTGGGGCGTGGCGACGGGCGGACGAATCGCCGCCCCCAAAGCAAGCACGGCGGCGTGGGGGCTGGCTGCGACCACCGCTGGAGGAGTCGCCTGAGGAGGAGCTGGCGAAGCTTGGGGAGCGACGAGCGCCGCCATCCGCACGGGAGCTGTCTCCTCCATCATCGTCGGGGCAGGACCCCTGGCCGCGGTCGTCGCCCTCAGGGCAGCATCCAGCGCGGCGACCATCTTCCCCGAACACCCTCACGTAAAGGGTGGCGTCGCCGTCTAACATGAAGTGCAGGGTGCACCGCTGACTCAGGCCGCGTGCGCGGGCAAACGTTTGCCAGCCACGAGTCACGGCCCCGTTCCCAGAAGGGGAGACCTCAAGCGAGACCCAGGAGGCCCTGCTGCAACAACCGTCAGCCTGGAGCCAGAAGCCGCACCGGGCACAGGCCGGCAACTCGTCGATGAAGAAGCGGGGGAGCTGGAGCCAGGTGTTGGTCGGGTCCGCCGACCACACGACGAACTCCGGCAGCACCTCCGCCGAGCGAAAGCGCGTCCTGGGGAGCCGCGCAGTCACGGCCTGCCTCCCCTTGGCAGCCGAACGTTCACCGCCATGCGGGGAGTCACTCCTGTGGCCGCGGGGAGCCGCAATGGGGACCGCAGGATGCTTGCGGGGACGACCCCGGCCGCGCTTGGCCGGTGGAGAGTCGGGCTCCGCCCGGCAGGACTTTCCCTTCTCCGCGGCTGTGGACCTCTTCGGAGCCATGAGAGCGGCGAGTGGCCAAAGAGAAGAAGAAGAGAAGCAGGAAGGGGTGGACTGGCGGGGGCTCACATGGCCCCGTACTTATAGCCGGAGAAAACCAACCGCCGAGCACCACGATCTTAGGTAATAATGACCCGTATCATGTATTCAGGGACAAGTCAAGTCACGCAGTTGCCAAGGCATCATGGGGAAGCGGAGACGCCCACGTCCAATCAACCGCCACACGGCGCCCAAGGCCGCAGGCTGTTAGGGCCCACGGCGCTTCGCCCTTGCCCTTTCGCCTCTCGGCACGGCCAAGTCCGGGCGCGCCTTGGGCCCGGGGGCTACTGTCGGTGTTCTGGGAACGGGGGTCCCCAGACTTGCCTGCCTGCGGCCCGCGGCGTGGCTCGAGGGGGCCCAGCACGGCCCAACTTGATCAACACAAGACCCAAGACCCTCGCGAGGGGCCAAGCCTCACGGGGCGGACGACACAACACTTCCTCAGGCACGGCCTCGTCAGGCTGGCTCACGAGGAGGCGGAGAGATCAAGGCGGGGTACCTCGCGAGGTGCCCATGACGCAAGCCGTGACGACCAAGGGCGCCAGGCGGGCGCCAGCCCGCGCAGTGTACTCCCTTTCCACTTTGGTGCAAAGGGGGCAAGCGCAGGCGAGGGGATCAAGCAAAGGCATCCATTTCGGTGCAACGAGACCAAGACCAGTCCAACCGTGGGAAGGAGGTCATCGTGGAGCCCAGAACGGCGTCACCACAGGGCCTTTGGCAGGCGAGGACCAACTTTAGTCAGGATAAGTGTACCAGATGTTCCCCTTTGAATTGGCCAATTGTTGGTGCCCTTCCCGCTCAATATTTGGGAAGAGGCCCAGGGCCTTTGCCTATAAATAGGACTAGCCACCCCCAAGGTAGAGGCATCGAGCATCGAGCGATTAGGCCATCTGAACCCAGAATTAGAGCGAGCCAAAAGAGAGAGAGAGGGAGAGAGAGAGGAGGGCGGCAGAACCCCTCCTAGTAGTTCATCCCCCTAGCAAAGAACAGACCCTCGCGAGGCTGTTCTTCCCTGTATTGTTCTTAATCACCAGCCCAAGAGGCAATCCATCCACCACAAACTAGAGTAGGGTATTACACCACAACGGTGGCCCGAACTAGTATAAACTCTGTGTCCCCTGTGCTGTTCTCTCCGCAGTTAGATCCTTGCGAGATGGAGAGGTAGAGGGTGTAATCTCCGCGCACACCCCAGAGTTCGAACCTTAAGGGTCTGCCGGAACCCGAAATCTGACACTGGTAACTGCCCGTGATATAACTGGGCCCAAAAAGCCCCGGTCTACGTTTCAGCCTGCTGAAGGCCCGTTGACGACTAGTGAAAATTGAGGCCCAATATGCATTTCGGCCTGCTAAAGGCCCATGGTTTCATCTGGGCCGTAACAGACCAGTACAATATTCAGCCTATTAATGGCCTGACGCTACCTGGGCCAAACTAAGCACTGGGTCCACAAAAGGCCCAACTAAAATATAGGCCGGTGTAAGTTGTGGGCCTCGCGCAAAGTGTGAAGGCCCCAATGATTTGGGCCCAAGAAAGATGCAGGCCGGCCCAATTGTGGCCCGCTAAACACCAGGCCCGTTAGAGGCGAATGTTTCGACTCGGTCGACTACATCTGATTTTTTTTTCATATAGCGAATGATGGTAGTAACTAGTAGGAATTAAGAACAAACCTACTCTATAGAATAAAGAAATTATGACATAGTAACTAAGAATAAACCTACACTATACAATAAAGGATTTATGGTATATTACATCCACTGGGCATCGAAGTTCGCCAACAGTGATCATAACACGCAACGAAGAAGCAGATTAAAAAAACTGGGCACCATTGCAGCGTAACAAAATAATACTGAACCGAGACCACTTCCAAGACAGTTCAAGAAAGGTTAGCCTTGTGCGGGGACTGCTGCGCAAGCTGCTGAGCAAGGCTGTGAGACTGGCCTAGCATGTCGGTCATAGCTTCCAGGTGTAGCTGTTTAGCGATGAGGTTCTCATTGGTATTCTCTGCAATATTTCTTAGAGATAGGACTTCAAGTCGAAATTGAGTTGCAGAATGCCTTTCTGCTAGAACTTGGGACTGAAGAAGTTGAACTGATTCAGACAACGAATTCTATGAGCTTGTCTGACTGCTAGTCTCAAGTAACTTGAACACTGCATCAAGACAAGACTTTGGGGTTGTCTCGCTATCTTCAAGATGTTTTGCCTTCTTTGCTGCAATATATGTTGGGTTTGTCTCACAGCCTTCAGCAGACTTGTGCATGCCATTAGGCATATCACCCTGAAACAAAGCAGAGAGATGACAGGTTTTGCACATGTATTTACAAACATGATTGATACGTCTCCATCGTATCTACTTTTCCAAACACTTTTGCCCTTGTTTTGGACTCTAACTTGTACGATTTGAATGGAACTAACCCGGACTGACGCTGTTTTCAGCAGAATTGCCATGATGTTGTTTTATGTGCAGAAAACAAAAGTTCTCGGAATGACCTGAAACTCCACGGAATATCTTAGAATAAATAATAAAAAATCCTTGCCAAAGATGAAGACCAGGGGCCCACACCCTGTCCACGAGGGTGCCCCCCTAGAATGCACCCCCTACCTCGTGGGCCCCCTGGAGACCTTCCGACGCCAACTCCAACTCTATATATTTGCTTTCAGGGAGAAAAAATAGGAGAGAAGAAATCATCGCGTTTTACGATACGGAGCCGCCGCCAAGCCCTAAAACCTCTCGGCAGGGCTGATCTGGAGTCCGTTGGGGCTTCGGAGAGGGGGATTCGTCGCCGTCGTCATCATCAACCATCCTCCATCACCAATTTCATGATGCTCACCGCCGTGCGTGAGTAATTCCATCGTAGGCTTGCTGGACGGTGATGGGTTGGATAAGATTTATCATGTAATCGAGTTAGTTTTGTTAGGGTTTGATCCCTAGTATCCACTATGTTCTGAGATTGATGTTGCTATGACTTTGCTATGCTTAATGCTTGTCACTAGGGCCCGAGTGCCATGATTTCAGATCTGAACCTATTATGTTTTCATGAATATATGTGAGTTCTTGATCCTATCTTGCAAGTCTATAGTCACCTACTATGTGTTATGATTCGGCAACCCCGAAGTGACAATAATCGGGACCACTCCCGGTGATGAACATAGTTTGAGAAGTTCATGTATTCACTATGTGCTAATGCTTTGTTCCGGTTCTCTATTAAAAGGAGGCCTTATATCCCTTAGTTTCCAATAGGACCCCGCTACCACGGGAGGGTAGGACAAAAGATGTCATGCAACTTCTTTTCCATAAGCACGTATGACTATATTCGGAATACATGCCTACATTACATTGATGAATTGGAGCTAGTTCTGTGTCACCCTATGTTATGACTGTTACATGATGAACCGCATCCGGCATAATTTTCCATCACTGATCCGATGCCTACGAGCTTTCCATATACTGGTTTACGCTTATTTACTTTCCCTTTGCTACTGTTACAACCACTACAAAATACCAAAAATATTACTTTTGCTCCCTTTACTTTTGTTGCCGTTACCAGCACTATCATATTACCTTGCTACTAAACACTTTGCTGCAAATACTAAGTTTCCAGGTGTGGTTGAATTGACAACTCAGCTGCTAATACTTGCGAATATTCTTTGGCTCCCCTTGTGTCGAATCAATAAATTTGGGTTGAATACTCTACCCTCGAAAGCTGTTGTGATCCCCTATACTTGTGGGTTATCAAGACTAATTCCTGGCGTCGTTGCCGGGGAGCATAGCTCTATTCTTTGATTCACTTCGGATTTATATCTGCTGGACACTATGAAGAATTTGAAAGACACTAAGACAACAATTTATCCCTCAACTATGAGGGGAGGTAAGGAACTGCCATCTAGCTCTGCACTTGATTCACCTTCTGTTATGAGTAAGCTTGCGACACCTAAACCTGCTTCTGGTATTCGTTCTCATATGTCGCATGTTATTGATGATGCCACTTCTGCTATGCATGATACTTATGATGAAACTACTTCTATGCCTGATACCACTGTGCCCCTTAGTGAATTTCTTGATGAACAAATTGCTAGGGCTAGAGAGAAAGAAATTATTGAATCTGATTATAATGATAAAAGTGATGATGAAGATAGGCCTATTATTCCTGAGGGTTATGTTTTTGATATGGAATCTTCTGCCACTATTCTAGCTTGCAGAGATCGTCATGAACTTAAAAGGTTATTAGTTAAATGGAACAAAGAATCTCTTAAAGATAAAATGAGGCCTGACCCTGCTTTTGCTACTTCACTTATCTGTGTTCCTGATAAGGATTATGAATTCTCTGTTGATCCTGATATAATTACTTTGGTTGAATCTGATCCTTTCCATGGCTATGAATCTGAAACTGTTGTGGCACATCTTACTAAATTAAATGATATAGCCACCCTGTTTACTAATGATGAGAGATCTCGCTACTTTTATATACTTCAAAATTTCTGTTCTCATTAAAGGGTGATGCTAAGATATGGTTTAATTCTCTTGATCCTGGTTGTGTGCATAATCCCCAGGATATGATTTATTACTTCTCTACTAAACATTTCCCTGCTCATAAGAAACAAGCTGCTTTAAAGGAAATATACAACTTTGTGCAAACTAAAGAAGAGAGTCTCCCACAAGCTTGGGGGAGGCTTCTCAAGTTACTTAATGCTTTGCCTGATCATCCTCTTAAGAAAAATGAAATACTTGATATCTTTTATACTGGACTAACCGATGCTTCTAGAGATTACCTGGATAGTTGTGTTGGTTCTCTTTTCAGGGAAAGAACACCGGATGAAGCTGAAATTCTATTGAATAATATGTTGACAAATGAAAATAATTTGGCACCTCCTGAGCCAGCTCCTGCTCCAATTAATGATCCTATTCCTAAACCAACTCCGAAGAAGAGAGGTGTTCTATTTCTCAGTCCCAAAGATATGCAAGAGGCAAAGAAATCTATGAAAGAAAAAGGTATTAAAGCTGAAGATGTTAAGAATTTACCTCCTATTGAAGAAATACATGGTCTTAATTTACCGCCTGTTGAAGAAACTTATGATCTTGATCCATTAGCTATTGAAGAACCTCCTGATCTCAATAACCCGACACAGGTAGTAAAGGTAAATTCTCTCTATAGATATGATAGAGTTGAAATCCCTCCTACTAAAATGGCTAGTCAGTGCTTGGATGAGTTTGATAACTTTATGTTTAAGCAAGAGGACTTTAATGCTTATTTTGGTAGACAATTAAAACAAAATTCTTATGTGATTAAACACTTGGGTGATTATATGGCTAATATTAGAGGTGAACTTAAACTTGTTAGCAAACATGCTTCTATGGTTACCACTCAAGTAGAACAAGTACTTAAGGCTAAAAAAGAATTACTCTATGAAATGAATAGTAAGAAAAATGATTACGCTGTTAGAGTGGCTACTAGAACTGGTAGAATGACTCAGGAACCTTTGTATCCCGAAGGCCACCCAAAGAGAATTGAGCAAGATTCTCAGAGAAATAATATTGATGCACCTTGTTCTTCTAGAAAGAAAAAAAAGAAAAATGATAGAACTGTGCAAACTTTTAGTGAACCTATTGCTGAACCACCTGATAATCCAAATGATATATCTATGTCTAATGCTGAAACACAATCTGGTAGTGAACATGAACCTAGTGAAAATGTTAATGATGATGCTCAACCTAGTAATGATAATGATGTAGAAATTGAACCTGCTGTTGATCTTGATAACCCACAATCAAAGAATCAACGTTATGATAAGAGAGACTTCGTTGCTAGGAAACATGGTAAAGAAAGAGAACCATGGGTTCAAAAACCCATGCCTTTTCCTCCTAAACCATCCAAGAAAAAGGATGATGAGGATTTTGAGCGCTTTGCTGAAATGATTAGACCTATCTTTTTGCGTATGGGATCGACTGATATACTCAAAATGAATCCTTATGCTAAGTACATGAAAGATATTGTTACTAATAAAAGAATGATACCGGAAGCTGAAATTTCCACCATGCTTGCTAATTATACTTTTAAGGGTGGAATACCAAAGAAACTTGGAGATCCAGGAGTACCTACTATACCATGCTCCATTAAAAGAAACTATGTTAAAACTGCTTTATGTGATCTTGGAGCCGGTGTTAGTGTTATGCCTCTCTCTTTATATCGTAGACTTGATTTGAATAAGTTGACACCTACTGAAATAGCTTTGCAAATGGCTGATAAATCAATGGCTATACCTGTCGATATTTGTGAGGATGTGCCTGTTGTGGTTGCAAACGTTACTGTTTTAACTGACTTTGTTATTCTTGATATTCCCGAAGATGATAGTATGTCTATTATTCTTGGAAGACCTTTTCTTAATACTGCAGGTGCTGTTATTGATTGCAACAAAGGCAATGTCACTTTTCATGTTAATGGTAATGAGCATACGGTACACTTTCCAAGGAAACAACCTCAAGTCCATAGTTTCAACTCTATTGGAAAAATTCCATCGATTATATTTGGAGGTTTTGAATTCCCTCTTCCTACTATAAAGAAGAAATATGATATTCTTATTATTGGGGATGTGCATATCCCCGTTGAGGTAACTTAGTGTTATTCGAAATTTCTCTGGTTTCATGTTAATCGGAATGAGTTTGTTAACAAGACTTGATCAACCTTGTTAGTGCATTCCTTTTGATGAGCATTAGATGGATGAAACTAGAAGGCACAACCTTCTGTACCCTCTTTATACTTTCTGTTCTTTAGTTGAAATAAAGTAAAAATAGTATTTTTTGTCTGTTTCCTGGTTTATCCGTGCAATATAAAAATACCCCGAAAATAGAAGTCCTCAGAATGACATGCCAATTTAATATGATTTTTTCGGGAATATTTCAGATCTGAACCTATTATGTTTTCATGAATATATGTGAGTTCTTGATCCTATCTTGCAAGTCTATAGTCACCTACTATGTGTTATGATCCGGCAACCCCGAAGTGACAATAATCGGGACCACTCCCGGTGATGACCATAGTTTAAGGAGTTCATGTATTCACTATGTGCTAATGCTTTGTTCCGGTTCTCTATTAAAAGGAGGCCTTAGTATCCCTTAGTTTCCAATAGGACCCCGCTGCCACGGGAGGGTAGGATAGAAGATGTCATGCAAGTTCTTTTCCATAAGCATGTATGACTATATTCAGAATACATGCCTACATTACATTGATGAATTGGAGCTAGTTTTGTGTCACCCTATGTTATGACTGTTACATGATGAACCGCATCCGGCATAATTATCCATCACTGATCCGATGCCTACGAGCTTTTCATATACTGGTTTACGCTTATTTACTTTCCCATTGCTACTGTTACAACCACTACAAAATACCAAAAATATTACTTTTGCTCCCTTTAATTTTGTTGCTGTTACCACCACTATCATATTACCTTGCTACTAAACACTTTGCTGCAGATACTAAGTTTCTAGGTGTGGTTGAATTGACAACTCAGCTGCTAATACTTGAGAATATTCTTTGGCTCCCCTTGTGTCGAATCAATAAATTTGGGTTGAATACTCTACCCTCGAAAGCTGTTGCGATCCCCTATACTTGTGGGTTATCAATGATAACTGTGCTGTCAATTCCATCCAATTTCAAATTAGAAAATAAATAGTAAGTTCAAAATATCAATAGCATAATTTGGTATTGTTCATAATGCGGGGAGCTTCACCACACTACTGGATTACCATGTCAACATAACAAGCATAGATGAAGGGCAAAGAAAATCATTGTATCTATTTTGGTTAATGTGCATGGCATGTTGTTCATATCATCAGCCACATCAATAAGATAAAACATGAGATGACAAGGTGCAAACGTGGGCTGCTTCACCACACACTGGATTATAGATCCACAAAAACAAGCATACATATTGGGACTATTGAGTAATGTGCATGGTATGAATAAGGAATTTGGTTTTACAAGTAAAACTTAGAACTTTCGGTTCTTGCGAACATGCATTTTGGTAGAAACAGCAAACTAAACAACAGTAAAAGATAGGGAGTATGAGCAAATAAAATAGCAGTTGAGGATAAAGGCTTTAGAAGGACTGACTTACATTAACAGTTAACACCGGCTTTATAATGCCCTTATCCATGTCAAGGGAAGGATAACTCAAGAATTTCAGCACATATTCTTCTTCATAAGCATTGCCTGTACTCCACATTTAATAGAGAGTAATTATAGATATGATAATACTGGAAGGGATAGAGGATAATGAAGAGATAAAGATTGATGCTACATAATCAACTACCAATCCCTGGAAGTAAAAGCATTACAAGACAAAATGTACTGACAGGAGCAATGGGCTACACTTCTGCACTGGTATTGTCTGTGTATTCTACTTCTTGGTAAGATTAAATATAGATCTAATCTTGTTTAGTAAATGGTGGGCGAGGGAGATAAGATGCACAATGCTACACAATGAACCAATCCCTCTTCCCATAATACAAGAGTGTTTTGAACACTGGTGTACTATACAAAACGTTCTTATATTATGGGGCGGGGGGAGTAGCTGTTAATGTAAGTCTAGTGATAGATGACGTTCAGATCTTACAAGAGGACTGCAGAGCTAGACATCTTCAAAAGCATTGGGTTGATTCTAAATTTATGTAAGAGTCCATACGGATCCTATAATGTCCACCAAATGGACGATAACAAGGCTAACATGTGGAGTGATGCTACATAATCAAACAGCTATGAAAGTAAACATGGTCATACAGGGCAAGAGGTACTCACAAGAGCAATGCAATGTGCAGTATAGTTGCGAGATTCTATGGTCCCTTGAGAATGAATGTTCTTCTGCTAACAGTTTTCGTACAAGTGAGACGTTAAGGCAAATCCAGAAATGTAGTTCAAATTGTGATGTGATATCATAGATAGTACCTTATGCTACAGCCGAGACCAATGTGTAACAAGATTATTCCAGTCACCGTCCGATAAATGTAGCACCAGAGACTTTATAGAAATTTCGTTTAGAGGCTTGCCATCGAAGTGCGCTTGCCTCGGGTAGGAACGATACTTCATCAACGAGTGCTTGAAAAGTGCAACCAACCCTTGCTCATCTTCACAATCCAGTTTGGTCCTCGCCTATTTAAAAGAATGAAATCTTGTGTCTTCTGTCAGCAGAAACATATGCAGTAATGACCATGAATAACATTAGTACATTACTTACGCGTAAGTTGCGGAGGAAGACTAGAAATTGTTCTGTGTCTGCGGTATAATCTTTCCATGAAGGAAAGATGCGCACAAAGTTCCTGACAACAATATAAGCTTTTTCTTCTAAACTGGGAAGAAATGGAACAGGGGTCCTATTTGCTGCAATTGGGGTCTCTCTAGTTCAAAAAAGGATTTGGCAACTGGATTTGGTGTAGTCTTTGCTGGAATGGGGGTCTTGCGTCGTAGAGCTAGTGCTATGTCAACTGGCATAATCATAATGTTTGCTGCAGTTGGGGTCTGCTGAGTTGGGGCATCAGAAATGACCATTGTAGTAGGGCTAGAGTTTGCTAGAGTTGGGGTGTTTTGTGGGTGAGGTGATATTGCAACTACACCTAATGGGCTATTTGATTTATCAGGTGCCATTACCTTTTCCAAATACTTTGCTTGTGCTCCTCCACGATCAGCAATCGCCCTCTTCCTTTTGAACGTGTGATACACAAGAACAACATTTGAATGGATAAATATGGTATGATGACAGATGGAATATGTACTGAAAATGGATAGGTAGGGCGTATTCACATACACGATGTGTAAACTAAGCTAATGGCAGTTCAACAAAGTAGAAGCAATGCAAAGCATCAATTGCAAGATATGTGCGACAAATATAACGTTGGAAAGTTAGATCAAGCACCTTGATGGGTGAATAAGATATGGCATCTTCCTCTGACTCCTCCACTAGGGAGCTACAACGACGTAGGTCTCCCTCTAGCTTAAAATCACTGTTAGGATCATATTCTGAGCACGAATCTGTAGGTGGAGAGCGTTTGCATTGCATTGCATCCAGACTTGATTTTAGTCCCTTAATGCCAAGTTTGACAGCCATGGCATTGTTCTGCTTTATCCTTTTCATGCGCGCAAGCTCATAATCATTATGATGCTGTTCAGAATCTGAGATTCATGAAAACATAAAAAGTAGTCAGATTATCTATGGAATGCATTGCAGATTCAACTCGAAGAGTGTCTCCCTATAAACCCCTGCATATGCAAAGTTCACCCCCAACCCTGCTGACCAGACCACACACAGAAATACAAACCCTTTATGTCTCAATAACAGGCAGACACACATTTCAAAACTGAAGTAGGAACATTAGAATCATATGAAATTTGTATTTGAACAAATAAAATAAGGAATTATGAGTGGAATAATGTTTAGCTTCAAGGGTGGAGTGTTGGTAGTGCGACACAAAGCAAGTAAGCATATTGTATTCCATGTAAAAGATCGAAGCCCATGTAAAAGCTGGAAATGACACTTTCTTTCTATACAATCCAGTGTTCGTTGCCCACACATGATGGAAGAGATCACATAGAGAAATACTATTCACTCATGTCTATGGTTGCAGTATTTAGAAACAGGGTGGTCCAGCCTAAAAGAATATTGACAACAAATATGACAAGGCAAGCATAGATGAAGTGAATCAATCATTTACTTGTGAGCTTACTAGGACAAGTATGCAGAATTGTAACTGCAGTAAGAGACAGTCCAAAATCCGAATCAAGAAGTTTGTCTAGCACTTATTGTTTGCAACTAATCGACGTGAATACTTGGATATTATATCGAATTAGTAAGAAAGACAAGTAAAATTGTCAACAAACCTGTCTTGTAGTAGTAATCTGGGTCAATGTCACTACGACCAACAATCCAAAATGACTAGTGTCTATTCCTAGGGCCGGAATTTTGAAAACCCTGTGAACTTTACAGGTACTAAAGATTACCGAATACATCTGAACCATTAAGTGTAGGTAGCACTAAGCACACAACAAACCCTAATGACAGTCCTGCCTAATGAGTAATGAATCAGTTAGAAAATGGGTGATGAGGACTGGCTGCTGAGTGTTGAGGACTTATCTCAGGATAAATCGGGTTGGCTTAGTGGGTGCTGCAGGCCTGAGACCTGAACAGACTGGGAAGGTAGGCACGGCGGCGCGCCCGGGCAGCGGTTACGCTGTTGGGCGAGCGGCTCCTGACCTCCTGTTAGTCCGGCGTCTCCTCCTAGAGTAATGCCATCCGGGGATGGCAAGTCGCTGGCGAGGCAGGCGGCTGGGGGCGAGTAGAGATCGGAAGAGCGCAGTAGAACAGAGGGGAATTGGGGCCTGGGACGACCCAAAATCCCAGGGTGGGCCGGCCCACCGTGGGCACCCTGTAGAGATACACACCCGAGCGGCGAACATGCATTTTCAAAACTAATTTAGGAACATTTAGCTGACCAATTAAAAAAATATGTTTTAATAATATCGGATTCGTATTTGAACAACTAAGCTTGTTTAGCTTGATGGGTCGAGCAGTGCTATTATGACACGAAGCACGTATTCTGATCGTATAGTGATCATAAAAGGGGGAAACCGGTGAAACGATATTTAGCATCCATTGTTTGCTTCGAACTAAGAACTAAATTCTAAGAGCTGAAAAGAAAGTAGAGTAACCAAGTTAAGATCTATTTTCTGGTTGAGATCAAAAGGTTGAGGAGATATGAAGTACCACCTCTCTTGCGGCGTCGTGTAGGCATCGGGGGTGCGACGGCTGTTGGTGGCGTTGAAGCAGATCTGTGATGGTAGACGGGTGCATCGAGGGATAAGTCCCGTTGCGGTGGAAGAGAAGGTCGTGTGAGCTGCCTCGGCAAAGAGGACGACGGCGCCGATGAAGCGAGAGGACGTGATGCAAGGGTGTTGGTCCGTCGCTGTGGATAAGAAACGTCCATCTCTAGAAGTGGACGACACGGTCTTGGTAGGCGCTCCGGCATGGTAGAGGACGGCGGCGATGGATGTGGTGGAGGACGACGGCGATGGATGTGGTGGAGGACGGCGACGATGGATGGGGTGGCGGACGGAGGCTGGTGTGGGGATGGTGTTCTAGCGCGGACGGTGTATGAACGGGAAAATGGAGGGAGAGGTATTGGGAACCATGTTTTCGGGACGCACCTGTCTGAAATATGGGAAAGTTACGAACTTAGCCCCCATTTAAAATTTGGACGTCTCGTCGGTTGGGGATACGACGGTAATCTCGCATCTCACCAATATTTGCCAGAGCGATTTTGGGCGAGGAGAGGGTGGTTGGCACCCATGGTTGGCGCCCACGGTGTATGAACTAGGCGACAGGTAGGGCGGTTGTGTCACGCCTGAGTGCAGTTACAAACCTGCCCCTATTGAATATATTTGCCTACATTGATTTTGGCCGAGTCGAGTTTGTTTTGCCGCCCACCGTGTATGAACGGGGAAATGGAGGTCTTTCGGACGAGCTTGAATCAAATGTGTTTTGCCGCTCATGTTTGGCGCCCACCGTGTCGGAATGGGATCAGAGGCGGTCGTGTCACGTCTAACTGAAGTTACTATCCTACCCCTATTTAGAGCAGTGGAAATCAGACCGATGGATTGTCCGTGTAATGGGTAGACAGTAATTTCCATCTCCCAAACATTTGGCTTCGGGTAGCCGACGTGGGAGTGGACATTTTGCCGCTTCTTTCGAATTTTGGGACACTAAGCATCCACGTTTACCCTGGCAACTAAATTCAAATCCATTTTATATTCCTATACGAATCTTTATAAATCATTCTATGTGTTTTTATATATCTTCAAAAGGATGACAAAGATGTATTCCACGGTCATATTTGAATATGGATTACAAATGCCGATACTCAAATTCAGAAGCTAGAATCCAGTTTAAGGTGAATTCGAATATTTGGAACACTTCATGTCCAACTCAAATGTCACACGCAACATAATGTGTACTCCCATTTAGATATGTACACAAGCGATGTATCAAGATTCAAATACTGAGTCAATCAACCAAGAATGTATAGAAGTAACAGACATATAAACACTTATAGAGTATATAGATCAATAATATCAACTAACATACATAAGCCAGGCCGCTGTACTTCTCTTTGCTACAACATCATCCTTTTTTAGCCAAGCTACTACAGCATCTTGTCCCTTTCCGATGCGTGCCACTTATGGTCCATCTATACTACTATTATTGTTGAATGCACATTCAGCCTGATTGGTATATTTGTCGGTCTGGCACATCAATCAAAATGAAATGTCTCCGAGTCTTATCAATTAATACAGACTTGTGCTGAAGTAAAATTAGAAACCAAAAAACAAAAAACAATTATTACATGATCTCTAAAACAAATGGTTTGATTCATTACATGAATAAACAACACAAAGTCTATTCAACGATGGAAAGAACATTTCACCTCTGATTTACCAAGTGGGAATTTAATTTCGTTTTTCCTTCAGGACCTTAACAATGTGGTCAGTCTCAGCTTGCTTCGTTTTGAAATCCACCAAATATTTAATGGTTGTCTTGAGTACTGCTACTGATTATGTTGTTTGCTTCCTCAACATGTCAACTTCATCTCTAAGTGCAGAATCATAATCTCTTTCTACCACTAGTTTAGCCTCTAGAGCATCAACAGTTGGCAATTCATAATGCACGATTGGGCCGGTGCCACTGCTGTGGGATGATACAACGTCCATGGGGACCTCGCTCTTTGATCGTGGGCTAACCTGTTTTGCTATTAAAGTTCTGATTGGATTCAGAAAAGTTGAAGTTAGCAAAACATCTCAACTGGGAGTTATAATAGCAAACCAGTTAAACAAACAAGGAATTAAAGAGTTTCAATTGGATGAAGAAAAGTAGTTACTAACATCATTATAACCCGTTGTTGCAGCTGTAAAGCAGTTAAACAAACAAATAGCTATTTAAGTTCAGGCAAACAGGTAATTCTTAACAGTAAGTATCAAACACATAGATAGGCGCAGTCTATAATAGGATTAACAGGCTGTGGCATTATGTAATCAGTAGCAAACTAAATTAAGCCAAGCAACATAATTGAACAATTTTGCAATAAGTGGCTAACTAAAATTCAGAGAAGCGGGTAACTGAACTTACGCTAGTTCTTTGTACAGGCACACCGCAACTTGTTTTTCGCTTACAAGGTTGTACGAAGGAGTCCATGGCATCAATTTCTTGGATACGCAGTCCCAATACTTCTTTCTTCCCACACTGCATTGGTAAGTCGAATGGTTAATCTGGTAAGATGGTGCGTCCTTGATATGTTATATGAGGACGTGTAGTCAGACTAGTTGTAGCCACACACATCACACTGGCTTTTACTGTATATTCCATGCGATTACTTTTCGCATATCAAGATCTAAGCAATCTACAATAGGATGAAAAGACTGGCATCCTTCACATTATTGGCGAACTCAGTTCATAGAAACAAGCAAATCAACCATTCTGTAGGTAAATCAAAAGCACCACTGGAATATTTTTCACTATCCCTATCATACACACAAAAGGGGCGACGCCACCATAGGGGCTGGTATGGGCGGCCGCCTCGAAAGTGTGCACCTAGTTTGAGTCGTCCAGGTTGGGCAGGCTAGTTTTGTTCGTCCCAACGCACGAGCTGGCAATGTAAAACATGAAGAAAAATGTTTCAATTTGGATCGGCTAATAAAATAAGTGCACGGAAGGCCCTGTAGCAGGCTCGCGACCCAAATGAGTGCCTCCCATATCGATCGACAACAGGAAAAATCCCAATTCATCCGCTCCAGCCTCCAGTCTAGTTTGCTCCTAACCGAGCCGCCACTGGACAGACCGACACAACACTTCCTCGCGCCCTCGTTGGAGGTTGGTCGTCGGGCTTCAAGCGAAGGAAGGACAAGAAGATGAAGATCCAACCCTGGGTGTAGCCTGCATGGGAGGCAGCGGCGGCAGCACGGGCATGGCATTGAGCTTGTGCAAATGTACAACCGCAGCTTGTAAGAGTAGCATGCGCAACGAGTAGGTACATCACATTCCTGATTATATCTAATTCAACTCTTCAATTTCTGGCCAATAGTTAAACCTGACGGTGTTGTAAAACAACTTGTATGTAGGGAACCTATGAGAGAATGAAACCAATTTCTACTTATTTTATACCTCCCCTAATGAATACTGAACTGACTGAATCTGATGTATCTAATCAAGTTTTCGGTGCAATCATCCAAGCTCATGTTGTTCTTGAGCCTGAAGTGTCTAATGAACAGACTGCTAATGAAGGATTTGATGCAAACATTTTACATGCTCGTGGTGATGAACATATAGTGTCTAATGAGGCATCTAATCCAAGCATTTTGCAAGCTCCCATTGAAGGATTTAGTGTCTAATGATGATCTGCTATGTTGAGAGAGACATAGAGATTTGCAGGCATTGATGATAAGCAAATTATAGTGCATTTTCACGGCTTGAGGAAACGTCGAGGCCATCTACCAGAAAGTCCCCATATCATGACAATGTAGCATAAATACTTTTCTAATCTGTTGTTTGAACTATTGGCATACTTATGCAGGATAGATATATTGATATGTAGTTTGCGCACTGGTTATAGGTGCAATTACACTTTGATATTTTCAGCCAAAGAACGAATAATTCAAGCAGGTACAGACCATATTTGTAGTCCTTGTACACCATGTCGCATTTTGTGTTTTTTGGTGCTTCCATCATTTAGTGTTTATAATCTGAACTACTTTGGGTCATTAGCTGGTTTTCAAAGTGCATGTAGCTTCACATTTCTCAAGTTATGTTGATTTCCGGAGTGCAAGTGCTGTCGTATTTTTTAAGTTAAATGTTCACCCCTGGTAACTTCAATTCGTGGATCCGCCACTGCACACAAATCATACACGAATGCCTGTACGAATTAAATGAAATGCATGGACTTATGCTAGCTCGTTGTACAGGCTCACTGCAGCTCTGCTTGCGCTTGGGATGTTCCATGTACAAGTCCATGTTACCACTTGCTTGGATGCGCAGGCCTTGTGCTCCTTGCATTCCCCTCTGCATTTTTGACACGGCGAATGGCTGATCAAATAAGAGGAGTCGACCTTGCTGTTGTACTAAAGGACATATACTTACAAGGTTATACGGGTGTGTAGGATGTGTACCAGATCCCATAGCGCCGTCATGCTTCGCAAAAAAATGGATTTGCTTGTTTCAGATTATATCACCAGAAGAAATAAGAGTTAAAGTCAGAGTTGGATAGGCGTGTAAGCTAAGAGAGAAGTGAAAGGATATCCAAACATCGTCGGACCAGTGCACAAGGGAGTGTTGTGTGGATACCAAGTTCGGGCCGGCGTTTGGGCATGCTCGCCTAGCTAGAGTGCAGGTCACTTCAGAGCCATTGAGGGTGATGCACTGGCGTTGGCTGGCCGTGCACGGATGCAGATCTTGAGTGGTAGCGGAGCGCTACGATGCGGTGGACCAGAACTTTGGTGAAGCCCCAGCGGCCTCGGGGGGCGGAGGCGCGACGATGTGCTTGGTGAAATAGCCCCAGTGAGCTGGGAGACGGCGTCGGTGAAGCACACCTGATGCGGTGGAAGACGGTGTCTATGAGGCACGTCAGTTGCGGCGGCAGACGTTGTCGGTGGACCACCCGGTGCGGTGGACGAGGGCGTAGATGAGGTAGCTCCGGTGCGGTGGTGAAGCACGACCATCGTCTTCGTCGTCGTCGTCCAGCACAGACGTGGGGAAAGAGACGAGACGAGGGGCGATTTGAACTTTGCTTGAGTTGGCGGCAAATTAGGGATTTGAGCAATCTGGGCGCGGAAGGGGACGGTGGAGAAGGGACATTTTGCAGGGCTGGAATTGGGGCCGCCAGATATTTCAATCCGAAATGTGGAAGCGCGAACTTATTTTGTCGTTGTCCTCTTTTTTTTTGGGGGGGGAGGGGAGGAAGGGAGGGGGTGGGTGGCTGGGTGCTAAGCGTCCGCCTGACACACACGACCACCATGACACGACCCTGGTCTGCCTGGTGCACCTACATTTGATAATGCAAATGAATCTTCTTTCATTTGCAAACAAATCTGTATGTATTACCATGCCCGTGTTTTCTTTGCAATAGTTAGTCATTCGAAATGAGATACTATAAATTAATTAATGAGGAGTTATTTGAAAAAAATCGAAACGGTATCCACGATATCCACGCTAACGTGGATTAGAGTGTGTGTCACATAATTAGTTATTTGAATTAGGGTGTGTGTCACATAGCGATCTCCAATTCTAACGTGGATTTCACATTTCACTGTATCCACGCTACTTTTTTAATACAAATTCATATGTATATGATGAAAACCATGGTAGTGAGAAAACTTTTGGATGGATTCAAACATATGACCTACAAAATAGCACAACAAATCGAGTCAATGTCAACTTTTCGAAACCTAGTATGGCACGAATTCGAAATAATTACCCATATGCATGGTCCTCAGTTCAAATCTTACAATGTACACCGAATTGAAACATCGATATTAAGTATCGTACTATCTACATTCAAATGTTGTTTTTAGCCCCCCCCCACCCCCCGCACACACGCTACATACTTCCTGTATCGGTCAATCTTCCTCTCCTAACCACCTTAGGAAGCTATCGGTTTCCAACACACATCCATTCTTTCTCGCCATGTTTCGATCTCTAACTCTCTCAACTACACAACCCCCTTTTTCCACCCTGTTACAAAATGTATTTACCTCACACACCCGCCATTGCACCCCATGCCGAGCTCTCTCCCTCTCCCTCGCCCTCTCACCCTCTCGCGCTAAATACATGCATTGCCTATCTAGTCCCCCCAACCTCTCGTGCACACGCACGCACATTGTCTATCTAGGCCACTCCCTCGAGACCGTCTCACTCTTTCTTCCGCACGGCAGGCCACACTCGCTCAATCTCGCTCTCTTTATTTGAGTCTTGTTTAACCTCGTTTTATTTCACACACAAATGATATATCTCCCTGTTCGGGCCTCGATCGACACACTCTATACTCTCTCACACAGATTGTCTATCTAGGTCAGTCTATCGAAGCCGCCCCCACTCTTTCGACCTTATGGCGGGCCACACTCTCTCTCTCCCTCGCTCCCTCTCTATCCTTTGTATGTCTCGATTGACCTCGCTCTTTCTCGGACAAAAACGATATATCACCATGTTTGAGCCCAATTCGACTTATTCACATTGTATACTCTCTCATGCACATTCTCTATCTAGGTCACTCTCTCCAACCTGTCTCACTCTTTCGATTGCGATGACCCTATGTGATCGATTGACCTGGCTTCCTCCCATGCACAAAATATATCTACACGTCTGTGACTGGATCATCTCTCAAGCTCTACCTTACAGCCCTCACCCTTGCCAAAAGCTCAATCAGACAATATCTCTCTAGAGCATATATATTTGTTCAATGAATGTCGGACCACACTCACTTCGTCTCTCTATCTATATGTCTCTCGATTGACCTCGCTTTCTCACGCCGTATCTTCCACATATTGAAGCTACCTATCCATCCCTCGCAAAGCCGGAGCTATTTAAATTGCGAGGGGCACTCCAACCTTGGATTAATTTGTGTAGGCATTTATTCCGGTCGGTTTAGATTATATTTTCATAGCATTCGGCTCACAACTACTCAAAACACCGTTGCAACCCTCGCAACTCCCCTAGTTGATTTCCCTCTGGCTCGGTCATCACTCTCTCGCACGTCCTTTCTAGCCTTCAATGTCGCACCATGGTATTATTGCAAAAAACTCTGTTGTTCTGTTTAATTATTATAAATAAGCTACAAAACTACACACCGATAGTCCACTTGGAATGGAACAAATTTCGACCCACAAATTAAAGTGCTACAAACTACACACCGAGGGGCCAACATGTCATGAAACAAATTTGGACCCATATACAAATTAAAAAATAAAGGACGAGGATCGAACACGCGACCAGGGCCTTCAAGCCGCATGTCAATAGGCAACATACATAGAACAACAATATTTGTTGTACCTCCCTTTGTTCACATAATGTTTTTATATTACCACAACATATTTAATTGATAACATGTAATTTTATTTTTAGTAATATTCGCCTTCACTTACTGGTGGGTTCCATGTGTGCTCTCTCTCCTCCCCTTCTACGTTTTGATGCACGGGCAAACACGAAGAACTCGCGAGTGATGTTGCCGTTGACCATATCTGGACGCGTTCACAAGTTACGACACCAGTTTCACGTGCTAGCAGCACTAGTCAGTGTGTACGTGTAATGCACGTTAATTTGGAAGTATATTAAGTGCATGCGGATATTAAGTAGGATATTATTTACGTCTTATTATGTAATTAGCACTATTTTTGGCATGAAATTAACTGCACGCTAAACGTGTTGAGCGCTCGACATTGAAGCAGTCTAGGTCGTTGGATGACAAGGAATACATGTGGCTTGATGACGTTTTATATTTAATTTCATACGGCCCTAGAAGAACATTCAATCGATCAAACCATAGATTTCGTTTAGTCTGACTCCGACTTTAAATTATACGACGATCAATCTAAAATAAATGGAAATGATAAACGTTCTGATTTTAAGCATGGCAATCCGAACATTTTTCATGGCAAATTTAGATTACGCGGCGGTGGCATCTTGCGGTGGGAAGCGGCTCCTCTGCCGTGCTCTCTGTGTCGTCGGGCAACTGACCGATGGCGATGGCGGCGCCTTGCGCCGTTGTTGGCGTACTCCTAGACGTTGGCCTAGCTTCAAGAAGGCCAAAATATTCTGGACTTTGGAGCAAGTCAACTGGCGGGAGGAGGCGACTGGCGTTGGTGCAAGGAAGCGGTCGATGATGGCCATCCATGCCGCTGAGGGGGGCACTCGCATCCGCGCGGGACAGGGGCTGTCAATGGCGCGGCGGAGACATTCGTGTGCACGCGCACCGGCACGGGCGCGCACGTCAGTGCACGCGCAGGCGCATGCGCTGGCAGGGGCACGGGCACCGGCACGGGCGTGCGCGTCAGTGCACGTGTAGGCGCATGCGCTGGCAGGTGCACGGGCGCGTGAAAGTCTGCGGAGACCTCGTGGAACCTCGTGGCATCAAGCTCGGCGACAATGTGCGGCTCCCAGCCCATCAATGCCACGGGGATGGGCGCTGGCGCAGTCGGGGCGACGGGAGCTGGAACGGGAGCGGGGACAGGCGCGGCGTCTTCCCGCAAGGCCAGTTCAAGCTCGTCCCAAAGCGCCTTATGTTCTTGAGACTCCGGCTGGGTGTCTTCCTTAGGAAACTGGAAGACTAAGGGCAGACCATCGTGATGCGTCATGGCGTACGTTTAGGTCAGCTGGTTGCAGGTAGACGACAGAAGAATCGGAGAGGAAGAGAGAAGATTGTAGTGATACCGGGTAGTGCGGGGTTGATTTTAAACTACAGCGCCGGCGACATTAAAAGTGGGAGCAGTTGGGATGAAGGTGGGCAGCAGAGCCTGGTCAAAGGGCTCGCCTCCCGGTGAGCCTGCATAGCGGTTTGCTCGCATGCCTCCCTGTCAGCCGGCACAACGGTCTGCTAGCACGCCTCCCAACGACTCAGACGCTTTCTCGGACGGCACCTGCCGATGAGAAGTGGGACTCGTGGCAGCACGTAAACGCCGACGGTTTCAATAGTGAAAGCATTCGCCTTAACGTGACAGGTCTTTGTTCCAAAATACCTTGGCTCTTCATTTGTGCAACTTGTCATAAGCAGCTTGTCTCAAATTGAAGAAAAAAATTATGAAGTAATATTTGTGCCATATCACGTGACCATGCTCAATTTCAAGAATTTATGGTCACTTTTGGATTTTCTAAAATTTAAGATCAAGGATTCGAAACAATATCATAACCTGCATCATGCAATAAATTTTCAAGCCATACATCTGTCCTGTTGTATTTCTTAAGAAAGGATTTGGTCAAACATTTTGCTTAGTTAGACTTCAGACAAGTTATATATGCAAAGCAAAAGGATAATCCCTCCGTACCAGTGCGTTGCCTGATATATTAACTCATGTACTAGGCACTAACAAACGGGCTCAATTATGTGCTCATCTTGGTGTAGTAGTAGTAGTACTAGGCAATGCAGTTGACGGGTGACCTTGGCGAGCGGCAACCGAGCGAATTGAACCGTGCTCGTCACGGTAGGTAACGTTGTCTAGTTACTAAAGCATCCCTCTATTTTTCATCAGTAGTCATTATGGACCAGGGACATGAGGGGAATTTCCTAGGGCTGGAATTCTGGCCACCAGATATTTCGACTCGAAACGCGGAGGCTCGACTGGTTGGAGTTGCCTAATGTGCGTACCACGCACGCCACCAGAAGGACACGAGCCCGTTTTTTTATTTTTATATTTTTTTAGGATCAACAGGAGCCAAGATCTGGTTGGTACGCCATTGGGTCCTACCATTCGAGAATACGAAACGAACCTTTTAAATTTCCGAACGAATCTATGTGTATTACAATGCCCATATTTTCCTTGCAAATACTAATCTCAACGTGGTAATCGATTTATGACGAGTTGTTGAATTAGATTGAGTTTGTGATATAGTGAACTCAACATGGATTTCACATTTCATGGTATCCCTGGTAAATTTTTCAATGCAAATTCAAATTTAAAAGATGAACAATATGGAGGTGAGAAAACTTTGTATGTATCAAGCATATGACCACACACACACATAGAGAGAGAGAGACCCACACATGAACACAACAACAATCCAATAAGTATGGTGCATCTATTTTTCCAAACCATGCATGTATGACACGAATTAAAAAATAGTCCTTCTGTTAGTAAATATTATTCTTTTAGAGATTTCAACAAGCGACTAGATACGGAGCAAAATGAGTGAATCTACACTCTAAAATATGTCTATATACATCCGTATGTGCCAGTCCACTTGAAATCTCTAAAAAGACCAATATTTAGGAACAAAGGGAGTAAAATGTAAGTCATGCATGGTTCTCAATTCAATACTTAAAACGAACATGAAACTGAAACATGAATATTAAGTCTAGTACTACAGTACATGCAAATGTTGTGTTTAATTAGGCGGAGCTATGATTATCGGGGGTCACCCCCACGACCTTAGATAAAATTGTGAAGCTCTGTTTAGGGTTGTTTAGATTATATTTGTCCACACCCTCCCAACCACCGATTGGTTGTGCACCCCCACCCCTCCTCCCACGGATAATATCATATACCCCCATACCTTAGATGCTATATGCCGATACGAGTTGCTTGGAGCTTGTAGATCTGAGATATAGCAGCTCACATGATGTCTTAATATTTTTACAGGAAACCTTGATGAGTTTGAGAATTGCGCACAATTTGTACAAAAACTACTCAGATGCCCTTGGATCCCATATCCAATGACCTCGAAACTCGTATCTGTTGGAAATATGCCCTAGAGGCAATAATAAATTAGTTATTATTATATTTCCTTGTTCATGATAATCGTTTATTATCCATGCTAGAATTGTATTGATAGGAAACTCAGATACATGTGTGGATACATAGACAACACCATGTCCCTAGTAAGCCTCTAGTTGACTAGCTCGTTGATCAATAGATGGTTACGGTTTCCTGACCATGGACATTGGATGTCGTTGATAACGGGATCACATCATTAGGAGAATGATGTGATGGACAAGACCCAATCCTAAGCCTAGCACAAGATCGTGTAGTTCGTATGCTAAAGCTTTTCTAATGTTAAGTATCATTTCCTTAGACCATGAGATTGTGCAACTCCCGGATACCCTAGGAATGCTTTGGGTGTACCAAACATCACAACGTAACTGGGTGGCTATAAAGGTGCACTACAGGTATCTCCGAAAGTGTCTGTTGGGTTGGCACGAATCGAAACTGGGATTTGTCACTCCATGTGACGGAAAGGTATCTCTGGGCCCACTTGGTAGGACATCATCATAATGTGCACAATGTGATCAAGGAGTTGATCACGGGGTGATATGTTACGGAACGAGTAAAGAGACTTGCTGGTAACGAGATTGAACAAGGTATCAGGATACCGACGATCTAATCTTCGGGAAGTACTATACTGGTAGATAAAGGGAATTGTATACAGGATTGATTGAATCCTTGACATCGTGGTTCATCTAATGAGATCATCATGGAGCATGTGGGATCCAACATGGGTATCCAGATCCCGTTGTTGGTTATTGACCGGAGAGTTGTCTCGGCCATGTCTGCATGACTCCCGAGCCCGTAGGGTCTACACACATAAGGTTCGATGACGCTAGGGTTATGGGGAATAGATGTACGTGGTTACCGAATGTTGTTCGGAGTCCCAGATGAGATCCCGGATGTCATGAGGAGTTACAGAATGGTCCGGAGGTAAAGATTTATATATGGGAAGTCATTATACGGTCACCGTAATAATTCGAGGGTTACCGGTATTGTACCGGGACCAGCCCCTTAGTGGGCTAGGCGCCTCCCCCCTAGGGCCCATGCACCTAGGGCTTGGGGGGAACCCTAAAGGGGGGCGCCCCTTGCCTTGGGGGGCAAGGCAACCCCCCTGGACGCCGCCCCTCCTCAGATTGGATCTGAAGGGGCCGGACCCCCTCTCCCTTGCCCCTATATATATGTGGGAGGTGGGAGGGCAGCCGCACCCAAGTTCTGGCGTAGCCCTCTCCCTCTCCCAAGTCCTCCTCCTCTCCCGCGGTGCTTGGCGAAGCCCTGCAGGATTGCCACGCTCCTCCTTCACCACCACGCCATCGTGCTGCTGCTGGACGGAGTCTTCCCCAACCTCTACTTCTCCCCTTGCTGGATCAAGGCGTGGGAGACGTCACCAGGCTACGCGTGTGCTGAACGCGGAGGCGCCGTTGTTCGGCGCTTAGATCAGAATCAACCGCGATCTGAATCGCTGCGAGTACGACTCCTTCATCCGCGTTCTTGCAATGCTTCTACTTAGCGATCTACAAGGGTATGTAGATGCACTCCCCTTCCCCTCATTGCTAGATTACTCCATAGATTGATCTTGGTGATGCATAGAAAATTTTAAATTTCTGCTACGATCCCCAACAGTGGTATCAGAGCTAGGTCTATGCGTAGTTTCTATGCACGAGTAGAACACAAGTTGTTGTGGGCGTCGATTTTGTCAATTTACTTGCCGTTACTAGTCTTATCTTGATTCGGCGGCATCGTGGGATGAAGCGGCCCGGACCAACCTTACACGTACTCTTACGTGAGACAGGTTCCACCGACTGACATGCACTAGTTGTATAAGGTGGCTAGCGGGTGTCTGTCTCTCCCACTTTAGTTGGATCGGATTTGATGAAAAGGGTCCTTATGAAGGGTAAATATAAATTGGCATATCATGTTGTGGTTTTGGCGTAGGTAAGAAACGTTCTTGCTAAGAAACCTATAGCAGCCACGTAAAAATTTGCAACAACTATTAGAAGACGTCTAACTTGTTTTTGCAGCATATGCCGTGTGATGTGATATGGCCAAAAGGATGTGATGAATGATATATGTGATGTATGAGATTGATCATGTTCTTGTAACAGGAATCACGAGTTGCATGTCGATGAGTATGACAACCGGCAGGAGCCATAGGAGTTGTCTTAATTTATTTATGACGTGCGTGTCAACATAAACGTCATGTAATTACTTTAGTTTATTGCTAAACCGTTAGCCATAGTAGTAGAAGTAATAGTTGACGAGACAAGTTCGTGAACACACGATGATGGAGATCATGATGATGGAGATCATGGTGTCATGCCGGTGACAATGATGATCATGGCGCCCCGAAGATGGAGATCAAAAGGAGCAAAATGATATTGGCCATATCATGTCACTATTTGATTGCATGTGATGTTTATCATGTTTTTTTACATCTTATTTGCTTAGAACGACGGTAGCTTAAATAAAATGATCCCTCGAAATAATTTCAAGAATTGTGTTCCCCCTAACTATGCACCGTTGCTAAGGTCCGTTGTTCCGAAGCACCACATGATGATCGGGTGTGTAGGTTCTAACGTTTGCATACAACGGGTGTAAGCCAGATTTACACACGCAATACACTTAGGTTGACTTGACGAGCCTAGCATGTACAGACATGGCCTCGGAACACGGAAGACCGAAAGGTCGAACATGAGTCGTATATAAGATACGATCAACATGAAGATGTTCACCGATGATGACTAGTCCGTCTCACGTGATGATCGGACACAGCCTAGTTGACTCGGATCATGTATCACTTAGATGACTAGAGGGATGCCTATCTGAGTGGGAGTTCATTAAATAATTTGATTAGATGAACTTATTTATCATGAACAATAATCTAAGTTGTCTTTGCAAAAAGGTTGTAGATCAATAGCTCGCGTTGTAGCTCCCTGTTTCAATGCGTTCCTAGAGAAAGATTAAGTTGAAAGATATTGTAAGCAATGATGCGGACTAGGTCCGTTGCCCGCGGAGTGTCCTCGCTGCTACACAGAAGGCTTATGTCTTTGATGCACCGCTCGGTGTGCCAACCCCTCCAGCGTCGTCTGTGGATGTTATGAACATCTGACAGATACGTCCTGATGACTATTTGATAGTTAAGTGCACCATACTTTATGGCTTAGAATTGGGATTCCAATGACGTTTTGAACGCCATAGAACATACGAGATGTTCCAAGAGCTGAAATTGGGATTTCAGGTTCATGCCCGTGCTGAGAGGTATGAGACCTCTGACAAGTTCTTTGCCTACAAGATGGAGGAGAATAGCTCAGCTAGTGAGCATGTGCTCAGAATGTCTGGATGCTACAATCATTTGAATCAAGTGGTAGTTAAACTTCCAGATAAGATAGTGATTGATAGAGTTCTCTAGTTACTATCACTAAGCTACTAGATCTTCGTGATGAACTATGTCATGCAAGGGATGGAGATGATCCCGGAGCTGTTCGCGGTGCTTAAGACCGCAAGAAAAGTAGAAATCAAGAAGGAGCATCAAGTGTTGATGGTTTAACAAGACCACTGGTTTCAAGAAGGGCAAGGGTTAGAAGGGAACCTTCATGAATGGCAAACCAGTTGCCGCTCCAGTGAAGGAACCCAAGGTTGAACCCAAATCCAAGACTAAGTGCTTCTATTGTAAGGGGAACGGTCACTGGTAGTGGACCTACAACAAATGCATGGTAGATAAGAAGGCTGGAAACTTCAACAAAGTATATACGTGTTATTAATGTGTACCTCACTAGTACTCCTGGTAGCACCTGGGTATTGGATACCGGTTCAGTTGCTATTATTTGTGACTTGAGGCAAAAGCTACGGACTAAACGGAGACTGGCTAAGGGCGAGGTGACGATGTGTGTTTGGAAGTGTTTCCAAAGTTGATGAGATCACCATCGCACCCGCCATCTGCCTTTGGGATTAGTATTGAACCTAGATAAATGTTATCAGGTGTCTACGTTGAGCATGAATATGGTTAGATCATGGTCATTGCAATACGGTTATTCATTTAAGTTAGAGAATAATGGTTGTTCTGTTTACATGAGTAATACCTTTCATGGTCATGCACCATATGTGAATGGTTCATTGAATCTCGGTTGTGGTAATACACATGTTCGCGCCAAAAGATGTAGAGTTAATAATGATAGTACCACTTTCTTGTGGCACTGCCGCTTAGGTCATATTGGCGTAAGATGCATGAAGAAACTCTGTGTCGATGGATGTTTGGAGTCACTTGATTTTGAATCGCTTGACACATGCGAGCCATGCCTCATGGGCAGGATGACTAAGACCCCGTTTTCAGGTACAATGAAACGGGCAAGTTACTTGTTGGAAATCATACATGCTGATGCGTGTGATCCAATGAGAATTGAAGCGTGCGGTGGATATCGCTACTTTCTCATCTTCACTGACGATTTGAGTAGATATAGGTATATTTACTTAATGAAGCACAAGTCTGAAACGTTTGAAAAGTTCAAGCGACTTCAGAGTGAAGTTAAGAACCATCATAACAAGAAGATCAAATTCCTACGATCTGATCGATGTAAATTTCTGAGTTATGAGTTTGGCAATCACTTAGGACATTGTGGAATTGTTTCACAGTTGAAGCCACCTGGAACACCACACGGTAATGGTGTGTCCGGACGTCGTAATCGAACCCTATGAGATATGGTGCGATCTATGATGTCTCTTACCAATCTACCGTTTCATTTTGAGGTTATGCGTTAGGGACAGCTGCATTCACTTTAGATAGGACACCATCTAAGTCCGTTGATACGACGTCAAAGTTGTCGTTTCTTAATGTTTGGGGCTGCGATGCTTAAGGCTTCAGCCGGAGAAGCTTGAACCTAAAGCGGACAAACACATCTTCATAGGATACCCAAAGGTGACAGATGGGTATACCTTCTATCTCAGATCCGAGGGCAAATTGTTTGTCGCTAAGAACGGGTCCTTTCTCGAGAAGGAGTTTCTCTCGAAAGAATTGAGTGGGAGGAAGATAGAACTTGATGAGGTTGTCGAACCTTTACTTCAACCAGAGAGTGATGCAACACAGAAAGATGTTTTCTGTGGCGCCTACGTCTGTTGAAGAGGAAGTTAATGATAGTGATCATGAAGCTTCAGATCAAGTTGTTATCGAACCTCGTAGGTCGACAAGGATATGTACTACTCCTGAGTGGTACGGTAATCCTGTCTTAGATATCATGTTGTTAGACAACAATGAACCTACGAGCTATGGAGAAGTGATGGTGGGCCTGTATTCCGACAAATGGTTAGAAGCCATGAAATCCGAGATAGGATCCATGTATCAGAACAAAGTATGGACTTTGGTGGACTTGCCCGATGATCGGCAAGCCATTGAGAATAAATGGATCTTTAAGAAGATGACGAACGTGGACAGTAATGTCACCATCTATGAAGCTCGACTTGTGGCAAAGAGTTTTTCACAAGTTCAAGGAGTTGACTACGATGAGATTTTCTCATCCGTAGCGATGCTTAAGTCCGTCGGAATCATGTTAGCATTAGCTATATTTTTCAATTATGAAATCTGACAGATGGATGTCAAAACAATTTTCTTACCAGTTTTCGTAAGAAAGAGTTGTATGTGACACAATCAAAGTTTTTGTCGATCCTAAGGATGCTAAAAGGTATGCTGGCTCCATCGATCCTTCTATGGACTAGAGCAAGCATCTCGGAGTCAGAATATATGCTTTGATGGAGTGATCAAAGCTTTTAGGTTTATACAATGTTTGCTAGAAACTTGTATTTACAAGAAAGTGAGTGGGAGCACTACAACATTTCTGATAAGTATATGTGGATGACATATTGTTGATCCAAAATGATGTAGAATTTCTGGAAAGCAAAAAGCTGGTAAATATTGGGCATCAAGATCTATAGAGATAGATCAAGATGCCTGATGATACTTTCAAAGAACGCACACCTTGACATGATTTTGAAGGAGTTCAAAATAGATCAGTTAAAGAAGGGATTCTTACCTGAGTTATAAGGTGTGAAGTTGAGTAAGACTCAATGATTGACCACGGCAGAAGAAAGAGGAAGGACGAAGGTCGGCCCCTATGTTTTTGTCATAGGCTCTATACAGTATGCATGCTGAGTACCACACCTGATGTGTGCCTTGCCACATGTCTGGCAAGAGGGTACGAAGGTGATCTAGGAGTGGATCACCAGATAACGGTCAAATTTATCCTTAGAGGAATAAGGAAATGTTTCTCGGTTATGGAGGTGATAAAGAGTTTGACGTAAAGAGTTACGTTGATGCAAGCTTAACACCTATCCGGATAGCTCTGAGTAGAGATGCCGGATACGTATGATGGAGCAACAATTTGGAATAGCTCCAAGTGGAACGTAGTAGCAGCATCTACGATATGACATAAAGTTTTGCGAAATACATAGGGATCTGAATATTGCAGACCCGTTGACTACAACCTCTCTCACAAGCATAACATGATCAAACCCAGAACTCATTGAGTGTTAATCACATAGTGATGTGAACTAGATTATTGACTTTAGTAAACTCTTTGGATTTTGGTTACATGGCGATGTGACCTGTGAGTGTTAATCACATGGCGATGTGAACTAGATTATTGACTCTAGTGCAAGTGGGAGACTGTTGGAAATATGCCCTAGAGGCAATAATAAATTAGTTATTATTATATTTCCTTGTTCATGATAATCATTTATTATCCATGCTAGAATTGTATTGATAGGAAACTCAGATACATGTGTGGATACATAGACAACACCATGTCCCTAGTAAGCCTCTAGTTGACTAGCTCGTTGATCAATAGATGGTTATGGTTTCCTGACCATGGACATTGGATGTCGTTGATAACGGGATCACATCATTAGGAGAATGATGTGATGGACAAGACCCAATCCTAGGACTAGCACAAGATCGTGTAGTTCGTATGCTAAAGCTTTTCTAATGTCAAGTATCATTTCCTTAGACCATGAGATTGTGCAACTCCCGGATACCGTAGGAATGCTTTGGGTGTACCAAACGTCACAACGTAACTGGGTGTCTATAAAGGTGCACTACAGGTATCTCCAAAAGTGTCTGTTGGGTTGGCACGAATCGAGACTGGGATTTGTCACTCCGTGTGACGGAGAGGTATCTCTGGGCCCACTCGGTAGGACATCATCATAATGTGCAAAATGTGATCAAAGAGTTGATCACGGGGTGATGTGTTACGAAACGAGTAAAGAGACATGCCGGTAACAAGATTGAACAAGGTATCAGGATACCGACGATCGAATCTCGGGCAAGTACTATATCGGTAGATAAAGGGAATTGTATACGGGATTGATTGAATCCTTGACATCGTGGTTCATCCGATGAGATCATCGTGGAGCATGTGGGAGCCAACATGGGTATCCAGATCCCGCTGGTGGTTATTGACTGGAGAGTTGTCTCGGTCATGTCTGCATGACTCCCGAGCCCGTAGGGTCTACACACTTAAGGTTCGATGATGCTAGGGTTATAGGGAATAGATGTACGTGGTTACCGAATGTTGTTCGGAGTCCCAGATGAGATCCCGGACGTCACGAGGAGTTCCGAAATGGTCTGGAGGTAAAGATTTATATATGGGAAGTCATCATACGGTCACCGGAATAATTCGGGCGTTACCGGTATTGTACCGGGATCACCGAAGGGGTTCCGGGGGTCCACCGGGAGGGTCCACCTGCCCCGGAGGGCCCTATGGGATGTGTGTGGAGAGGGATCAGCCCCTTAGTGGGCTATGCGCCTCCCCCTAGGGCCCATGCGCTTAGGGTTTGGGGGGAACCCTAAAGGGGGGCGCCCCTTGCCTTGGGGGGCAAGGCAACCACCCTGGCCACCGCCCCCTCCTCAGATTGGATCTGAGGGGGCCGGCCCCCCTCTCCCTTGCCCCTATATATATGTGGGGGGTGGTAGGGCAGCCGCACCCAAGTTCTGGCACAGCCCTCCCCCTCTCCCAAGTCCTCCTCCTCTCCCGCGGTGCTTGGCGAAGCCTTGCAGGGTTGCCACGCTCCTCCTTCACCACCACGCTGTCGTGCTACTGCTGGACGGAGTCTTACCCAACCTCTCCTTCTCCCCTTGCTGGATCAAGGCGTGGGAGACGTCACAGGGCTGCACGTGTGTTGAACGCGGAGGCGCCGTTGTTCGGCGCTTAGATCGGAATGAACCGCGATCTAAATCGTTGCGAGTATGACTCCTTCATCTGCGTTCTTGCAACACTTACGCTTAGCGATCTACAAGGGTATGTAGATGCACTCCCCTTCCCCTCGTTGCTAGATTACTCCATAGATTGATCTTGGTGATGCGTAGAAAATTTTAAATTTCTGCTACGATCCCCAACAGTATCACCGTAGCATCTAAGATCAAGGAGGACATTATATTCTCCTGTATGTAAGAATATCATGTGCTACCACACCTTAGATGCTTTGGTGATACAAGCTCTTCGGAGCCGTTGGATTTGTGACCCAACACCTCCTCGGTGGTTCGAATGGTTTTTTGCAGAAAAGCCGCCAATGAGTTTGGCCACTGCTTACATGCACAAAGACTACGCAGATGCCATTGGATCTTAGATCAAACGACCTCGAAGCTCGTATCACCGTAGCATCCAAGCTGCGAGAGCACCTTATGTTTTCTCGCACGGGAGAATATGAGGTGCTCCCACACCGTAGATTCTATGGTGATACGAGTTCACGGAGATCTAACGGCCCACAGTAGGAGGTTTGAATGTTTTTACAATAGACGGCTCAGAGAGTTTGGGAATTGCGCAGAAAGTACAAGTACTACACATGTGCCATCTGATCACTGATCATACGACCTAGATGCTCATATCACTGTAGCGGGTAATTAAGCTACGAGGAGCACCTAATATGAGAAATGGGGAGCCGTTGGATCCAAGATGCAGCGGCACACATGAGGCCTGAATGTTTTATTTGCAAAAAAAAACCTTTGGAGAGTTTGGAAATCGCGCATAATTAGAAAGACTACTCCCAAGCCATTGGATCTCACTTCCAACGGTGTAAAAACTCGTATCACCATAGCATCTAAGCTGTGGGGTGGATGTGATATTCTATGCCGCTGTCATTTTTGTTTGTAAACTTGCAAAATACGTGTAACTTGTGCCGTTACTTGTCCAACCGCACAAAGTCTTTGTTCAAAAAAACCATCCTACACTGAAATATCGGAACAACACACGGGGGTCCCACTTGTCATTAATCAAATTTGGACCTAAAACTAACAAATCTGAAAGACGAGATTTGAACTAGCAACCTGGACTACAAAGCGTAAGTCGATAGCCTGAAACAACAACGGTTGTTGGCTTTGTCCCATAACATGATTTTATACAATATTACATTGAGTAGAGTAGAGGTAGTGCCTCGTCAACACGTGCATGACCGTTGACTCACTTACTGGTGGGTCCCAGGTCTGCGATCTCTCTCTTCTCTCCATCGTCTAACCTTTGCACGAGCACACAGGAAGAGTGGCGCTAGCTTGCCGTGGTATTATTACAACTAAAAAAACTTGGAAAATAAAAGAATCGCCTAGAACAAGAGACGTTGTGGCTGGTCGAGATGGAGCTAACCACACCTATCCTCCGTGCCATGTTAGCATGATGAAGCTGTGTGGCTAGTGGGGTATTTTTGACCGACTAGCTGGGTCCCCAGGTCAAACCATAGGTACTAGGTCTGATACAGTAAATTTGTACACGCACATTTTTCCTCCGTGCCGAGACATGGCACACCGTACCGCGTGGTTTCGGGGTCCTCCCGGGTGGTGCACACATATATTCTTCCTGACGTGGGAGACCTTACCGCGCGTTTTCGCTGAAGCAAGTAAATGAGTCATCAAATCATGAAAGACCACTTTTCCCGCCGAGTACATCAGCGAAGCACGGTGGCTAGCTAGTTGGGCTTGTTTGACCGATTAGCTAGGCCACCGCCACATTTGTTTTTTCACCCCTTTTTTTATCTACTTGCCGGCAGGTAAATTTAAAAATCCACCGCGGCGTTGCTCTGGTGTTTGAGTGCGGCAAGATTTTGAATTTTTTGATTGACGGGAGGAGGCGCGACAGCAATTAGTCACGATGACTCCGCCTGTGAAACCCACTGCTCCCTGATGCGAGAAGTCGTCGACTGGTGTTTTACCATGGTGAAAACCAAAATATTCCCCGCTCCTCGGCTGGCTCCCTCCGCCTTCCCGTAGATTGCATTGCCTTTCAGCCGTTTCACCCCCTGCATCACCAACGTCATGCACCTCGAGAAGCAGAGGGACTTTGGTGGTGTTTAGGCACCCTCTGCATGGGCATGTCCATGTCTCGGCGCAACATAACCATTGGATCAAACTCAGATGGTGCAGATCAGTCAGTGTAGCTCAAAGCGTGTGGGTGTGTTTGGTTGCATTCTCATCTCAATATAGTTGTTTCCTCTTTGTGTATTTGTGTTAACCTACTAGTGTGGACTCATGCACCCTTCATGCACTCTGCCAAACACCCAAAAGTGGATTGAGAAGGGAACTTTTGCTCCAATCCCGTGCACCCTTCATACACCCTGCCTAACACTATTCGTGCATCATATGGTTCATGTTTCGTGGAGTACTGTAGCACCGTACTCTCTGTGCGCTGTACACCTAGTTCTGTTAACATTGATCTCACCGTTCATTCTCGACCGGACAGTCGAGAAAGTGGTACTATGTTACTACATTACTGTTCATATAGTTGACATGCGCACAATATCATTTGTTGTCGTCATATCTTACTATACTAGCAACAGGATTATGTAGTACTGACGTATGAACCACTGCACATGCCTAGTAGTAGGAGCACTGTGTATGTTCAAGTGGCTGCCGTCACTACAAAAAAAGACACATCCGTGACATTTTGGGCCGAACGAAAAAAATTATGTCATACTTATGACACTTCTATGACGATAATTGTGACAAAACCCTGTATCATCATAGATGTGGTGGGGTCCTACTTCTATGACAAAAAATCATGACAGAAAATGGGTTTTTCATCCTGGGCGGTCCAGAGACGCAGCTACATAACATTCTTTGGGCCATCCATGACGAAAAAATTATGGTAGAAGCGAGGGCGAGGAAAATATCGGGGTGTTCCCGGTTATGGTTGGTGGTCGGGGCCGAGCGATGCGTGTTTCCCTCGTACACACACGCGCGTGGGTGCGAGGCGTTGGGCTCTAACTAAACCCGAGCGAGTCTTTGGGCTCTAACTGAACCCGAGCGATTGCACTGCAGGCTACGCGTTACTGAACCCGAGCAATCGATCGATGGCTGTTAACTAAACCCGATTGAGCGACTCCTTCGCTACTACTGCTAACTGAAACCGACCGATGCTACCTCTGGATGAACAGTGAGCATTGCTGGGGGGTTTGGATGAATAGTTCCCGGAGGGGGTGGATGAACAGGACCCCGTGGTGTTGCCTCTGGATGAACAGGACCCCGATCGATCGAGCCGGTTGGGGCTAGATGAACAGGACCCCGTGGAGGGCAGGATGAATAGGACCACCCCATGGAGGGTTGGATGAATAGTAGATGGTGGAGGGCTGGATGAACAGTAGCCCGTGGAGGGGTGGTTGAACAGGAGCGCGTGGAGAGGGCTGGTTGAACAGTAGCCGGTGGAGTAGCGCACGGTGGAGGCTGGATGAACAGGAGCCCGTGGATGAACAGTCGCATGTGGAGGCTGGAGGAGGTCGACGGTAGATGAACAGTAGCCCGTGGAGGCTGGAGGGGGTCAATGATGGAGATGAACAGTAGTACATGGAGGCCCGTTTTGCGGTATGCCACACCCCTTCCGATGAACAGGACCCCTATTTCGACCGTAGCGCTCCAACACAAGTTCTTTTCCTCCATTTTGCGGTACGCCACACCCGTCCCGATAAACAGGACCCCTGTTTCGACCATGGGAGGTCCGTTTCCTCCATTTTGCGGTACGCCAGACCCCTCCCGATGAACAGGATCCCATTTCGAACATGGCCGGTCGAACACAAGGCCGTTTCCTCTATTCTGCGGTACGCCAGGCCTCATTTCCATCGGTTGTTCCATCCAAGCCCTCCTGATGAACACGACGACACATTCCATTCCGACCCAGCCGGTTGGCTCCCGATGAACACAACAACGACACAATTTCTCCGTTCTGACCCAGCCATGTACATGAGCCCTGGCCGTACGTATGTGCGAGTAGGCGTTCGAGACCCTGCCCGTATGTACGTTTGTGGCCGTATTTTCTTTCTTGCACACTGGCCGATGTACGTACGTGTACATGCTACGTCCGCGCCTCAGCTACGACACGTGCGCGCCTCTACATCGACCAGTATGTACATACACGTTCGCGACCAGAATGACAACGCTACGTACGCTTCAACCAGGTGGGTCCCGACTGTCAGGCACTTCCTTGCGTGCGTAGATGTAGCTGGTGGGTCCGAGCAGTCAAGGGGGCGAATCGTTTTTTTTGCCCGGACGCACTTCCTCGCATGCGAAGATGTAGCTGGTGGGTTCCAGCACTCAGGGGGAAATGTTTTTTTTGTGAAATACGGTGGCTCGTCCGGTGGGTCCCCGCTGCCAGGTGGAGGAACAATTATTTTGCGCGTAATAAGGAGGCACTTCCTTGCTGCGGCCATGGACCCAGCTGTCAGCCTCTCCACATACAGTCCACGTCCGATGGAAGCCGTTCCTTGACCACGTTGACCACGCTGCGCCGAGAGCACCAGGGCGGTGGACGATGGCGAGGCCTAGGAAGGGGACAACACAGAGCAAGGGAAGACGCGGCAGTGGATGCCCACGCGTAGAGGAGTATGAGGGTTCACTGGTTCGCTGCGGTGTGAGGCTACCGTCGCCGCAAAATAACAGGGGGTGTAGGTGAGTAGAGGGATGGCTTGGCCAGCGGTGGGAGTAGTAGGGGGAGGTGAGGCCTCCGCCGCATCGCAGCCGGCCACGGGAGGCAGGTGCATGAGGTACGACCGGCGCTGGTTTGGGCGGCTGGAGCAAGAAGACCAGAGGTTGAAGAAGCACTACGGCCGTTGGATGGACATCGTACGATCAGTGGAGTTAGAATCGTGCATATTGACTAAGTTGACAAAGCCCTCCGTCCCTGTCAACTTAGTAGGCCCACAAGTCAGCCTGCCACTATACTGGGTCCCAGCTAGCAGGGGGAGTATAAATTTTTTTTGCGTAATAAGGAGGCACTTCCTTGCGTGCGAAGATATAGCTGGTGGGTCCAAGCTGTTAGCGGCGGTGTCGGTGTTCTGGGAACGGGGGTCCCCAGACTTGCCTGCCTGCGGCGTGGCTTAAAGGGGGCTCAGCATGGCCCATCTTCATCAACACAAGACCCAAGACCCTCGCGAGGGGCGAAGCCTCGCGGGGCGGACGACGCGGAGCTTCCTCAGGCGCAGCCTCATCAGGCTGGCTCACGAGGAGGCGGAGAGATCAAGGCGGGGTACCTCACGAGGTGCCCATGACGCAAGCCATGACGACCAAGGGCGCCAGGCGGGCGCCAGCCCGCGCAGTGTCCTCCCTTTCCTCTTTGGTGCAAAGGGAGCAAGCGCAGGCGAGAGGATCAGGCAAAGGCACCCATTTCGGTGAAACGAGACCAAGACCAGCTCCGCGACAAGGAGGAAGTCACTGTGGAGCCCAAGCCAGCGTCATCACCAGAGCCTTTGGCAGGCGAGGACCAACTTTAGTCAGGATAAGTGTACCAGATGTTCCCCTTCAGAATGGCCAATTGTTGGCACCCTTCCCGCTCAATATTTGGGAAGAGGCCCAGGGCCTTTGCCTATAAATAGGACTAGCCACCCCCAAGGTAGAGGCAACTGGATGAAGGAAGATCTGGACATCTAGCAATTGAATCAGTAAGAGAGAGAGAGAGAGAAGGGCGGCTGAACTCCTCCTAGCAGTTCATCCCCCAGGCCAAGAACAGACCCTCGCGAGGCTGTTCTACCTTGTACTCCCTACGTAAACTAATATAAGAGCGTTTAGAACACTATTTTAGTGATCTAAATGCTCTTATATTAGTTTATAGAGGGAGTAGTGTTCATCACCATCAGCCCAAGAGGCAATCCACCACACCACACTGGAGTAGGGTATTACACCACATCGGTGGCCCGAACCAGTATAAACTCTGTGTCTCTTGTGTTGTTCTTCTAGTGGTTTAGATCTTTGCGAGACGGAGAGGTAGAGGGCGTAATCTCCGCGCCCACCCCAGAGATCGAACCTCAAGGGTCTGCCGGAACTCGAAATCCGACATTTGGCGCGCCAGGTAGGGGTGCGCCGGAATTTGTCTTCCACCGCTCCGCTCTCCTCCGACCGTCGCGTCCATGTCCGACGCTCGTCGAGCCCGCGCCGAGCGCCGGGCCGCCATTGCTTCCCGCGTCGCCCAGACGGCTCCCGCCGGCGGGCGTCCTCGTCGTTCCCCGTCGCCCGCCATCAACGCCGCCACCGGCCCGGCGGGGAACGAGCAGCAAGCGTCGTCTCAGCATCCGTCCGTGCGGCAAGACGGCCGCACCGCTACTCCATCTTTCGCACCAGCTGGTTCTTCGTCCCACGCGCTCCGTGCACCCTTGGAGGCCCGGGCTGCGCTCATCACGGCAAACGAGCTCCTGCGCTACCGTCCCGTCGACGACGTCTACGAAGAGTGGCTTGACCGTGTCGCCGAGCTCGTCCGCGCCGCAGGGGGCTCTCCCGCGCCGTCCTTTCCGCTGCGCGGCACCCCGCCCCGCACGGGCAACGAAGCTCCGAGGGCGTACCAACCGCCTCCTCTTCAAGAAGACGCCATGGCTCCAAGGCGCGCGGCCCTTGGCCGGAACCCGCTCCGTCAGGCGCCGGCGGGTCAAGAGCGGAGTTGCCAAGAAGTCCCTCGCCCGCAAGAAGCTGCCTGGGCGCTCCCTGCTCCGGCACGTCGTGACCCTGCTCCTGCTCCTGCGCGTCAAGACCCCGCGCTGCTCCCAGCTGCAGCGCATGGGGACCCGCAAGACCAAGCTCTCCACCAGCCAAGGCCCCCCGTGGCCACCGCAGGTTGCCGTGCCTACACCACCGAGCTGCGCAGCGTCGCATGGCCCGGCAAGTTCAAGCCAGACCTGCCTCCCCGCTACGACGGCACGACCGACCCTGCAGAGTTCCTCCAGCTCTATGAGCTGGGCATCAAAGCTGCCAGCGGGGACGAGAAGGTCATGGCGAACTGGTTCCCCATGGCACTGAAAGAAGGAGCTCGCACCTGGCTCCTGAATCTGGCTCCAGGCACGATCTCTTCCTGGGACCAGATGCGCACCCGCTTCATCGCCAACTTCCAAGGTACTCGCGACCGGCCGCCCGCCTTGAGCGACATGCGCCGCATCAAGCAACAACCCGGAGAGACCTTGCAAAAGTACATCCAGCACTTCAACAGTGCACCCCAAGGTGTCTGAGGAGGCCATCATCTCAGCCTACTCCGATGGAGTGCGCGACGTCAAGATGAAGGAGGAACTGGCGATGCATGAAGACTTGTGCACCTCCGTGGAGCTGTTCAACTTGGCGACCAAGTGCGCCAGGGCTGAGGAAGGACGTCTCTCCCTCCTCGAGCATCCTGCCGCAGACCCAGAAGAGAATAAGCCCAAGGCCAAGGACGTGAAGCGCAAGGGGGCTGCCGTGCTCGCGGCAGAACCGGACACCAAGCGGGGCAACGATGTGCCCGAATCCTCCAGGGGCAGCCGGTATTGTGTGTACCACGACCTCCACACCCACAATAACACCAATGCCAAGAACTCCGCGCTGTGCGAGAAGGAAGGATCGGCCGACGTCCTGACCGTTCTGACCGGGGCTACGGCCGAGGAGGAGGAAGAAAGCAGGACGCTGGGAAGACCGCGGGCCGCTCCAAGGATGGCGCAATCAACCTCATGAGGACCGCCCACAAGGCAACGCAGGCCTCCCTCCACTGCCACCGCAGCCAAGGAGGAACGAGGACCGCCATCAAGATGAGGGGGCTGGGGGCTTCCAGGAGCCACGCGCGATCGCCTGCATCCTGGGCGGAGCTCAAGCCCTTGCCTCCCAACGCATCTTCAAGCAGTTTGCCTGCGAGGTGAATGCAGTCCTCCCCAAGCTCGAAGCAACGCGCCCTCTCAGGTGGTCAGCGTGCGCCATCACGTTCAGCTCAGCGGATCAGCTCAAGTGTGCGGCCACTGCCAGAGTCCTCCCGATGCTTTGCTCCCCAGTCATCAGCAATGTACTGGTCACCAGGACCCTCATCAATGGTGGGGCAGGGCTCAACGTCCTGTCCGTGGAAACATTCAACAATCTCCAAGTGCCCTATGACCAGCTTCAGCCAACCAAGCCTTTCTCCGGAGTCACCGACGGTTCCATGGTCCCGATTGGGCAGGTCCGCCTCCCTGTCACCTTCGGGGCATGCAACAACTACCGTACCGAGATCATCGACTTCGACGTCGCCCACATCCGCCTGTCGTACAACGCCATCCTTGGGTACCCAACGCTGGCCAAGTTCATGGCCGTAACTCACCATGGCTATAACGTCCTCAAGATGCCAGGAAGTGGCGGAGTCATCACTGTGCCCTGTGAAGAAAAGGATGCAGTGTGTTCCCTGGAGCGAGCCTTTCAGGCCGCGTCACTGGAAGACCCGGATCACGGAAGCAGGAGGCTTCCCGAGTCCAACCCCAAGAAGAAGAAGACATCGTCTGGCCAGGCCCCTCAGGAGGCGGGCCCCTCAGGGCCCGCGTCTGCCCAAGGGGAACCTCCTTCCATCGCATAGGAAAGCGCGCCCGGCGCCCTCCTCAGGCAGGGCTCGGGGGCTCTCCCCTGGAGGGCCACCGACCTGGCCAAGGTCATGAGGGAGGCGCTTGGGCACCACGTGGAGGCGTGTTTCTATGCACGTTTCCCTCAAGAAGGAGCAAGGCAAGGAAGGTCAGACCAGCAGGAGTTCGTCAACAAGGCCGTTCAAGAACTACAGGAATCAAGAGTCATGAGAGGCTGCCGCCATCTACCGGCTGTGGCTCCCCATCCAGGCGAGGATGGTGGGCTGCGCGTCTGCATCGACGTACTAGGGCTCAACCGAGTCGCCTCGCTGGAGCGCCTCTGGCCCTCGCAGGTGGGGCGCTGCGGAGGTCCGCCCCACGGCTACGCTCGCATGCCCTATGGCTTGCCGAGCGCGGCTGCTACGTACCAGCGCCTCATGAGGGGCATCATGGAGGCTCAAGAAGACAGGCGTCTCGCAGCCTTGGCGGAGATGGAGATCATTCGCGAAGAGCCACCAGTGCCTCCGGAGCCTCCCGAGGCCCCAGGGCCTGGGGGCTCGTGAGGATCGGCTTCCGCAGCCCACCGAGTCTGCTGCACCAACACCCCTTTGTCCTCGACATCTTCAGGTGACATCTTTCGAGTTTCATTTCCAGCTGGGAGCGCCCTCCCAGGGCTGCATCATTCCCAGGCCGCGTGGGTCCGTCCCTGCGGCATGTATCCCTTTCGTTTTCATGTTGTTAGCTTACCCTGTTGGGGGCGCCCCTCGGCTGCATCATCCCCAAGTCGCTCGGGCCTGACCCAGCGATGTCTACCTTCCCAGCATCTATTTGAATGAATCCACTCCTTCGCGGCTAACGTGTTTGATCTAGTTGCCTGCTCAACCGACGCCGACGGACGGAACTGCTCCCACAACGGCACGACGCTTGCGCATGGGTCCGTCCCTGCAACGCCGACAAACCTGAATGGCTGAGCTCTGGCCGCGGCAGCCCCGCATGGCGCCACCTCATCAAGCCTTCAGGGACCCATCTCCCCTTGGAAGCAACTAACGGCTGGTTGTCAATTGTCATGGCAAACCCTTTTTCCTTCTATGATGAGTCTACAGGATCTCCCAAGAGAGCTGCGCCAGGCAAGGCCCTTGCGGTGTCTCCTTCACTCTCGTCCGTGCAAACCACTTGCACGTTAAAGGCGGGGTGCCTGAGCATCGCGACTCAGGGCTCTTACTGGCTCTCCAGCCCTCACCCTCTGGCCTTGACCACGGCATCGCGACCTGGCATACCAGCGACGGCTGAGACTCGCTCGAGGGCCGGGACCCGAGGACGCATAGCAAAAAGGGGAGCAAAGACGAGGGGGAAAGGGGGACGCGAGGACCTTGCCAAGCGATTCCGCTTCTACCGACGCGTGGACCCGACGACACACCAGGAACGATCCCCGACTCTCGAGATAAGTCATCACCCTAAGGCACCGGCTACCGTGGCACCACCCACGCACCTAACGCAATTCCGTGCTAGCGACGCCGCTCTCCTTTATCACCGAGCGACGGCTGCTTGCGCACCAAAGGGGACCTTCTGAGCATCGCGACTCAGGGGCTCTTACCGGACCCCGGGTCGCTCACCTCCTGGCCTTGACCACGGCATCGTGACCTGGCATACCAGCGACGGCTGACGCCGCCTTGGGACTGGGACCTGTCGACGCAGAGCACCAAGCCCTCGCGAGGTTCGAAAGGGAAAACTGAGCTAAGACGGAATCTGCAACTCACACAATTCTGCGACAAGGGTTATATATTAACAAGCAGGATCACAGGCACCTTACAAGCCCCCATGGGGCGCATTTTGATTCCTCGCAGAGAACGGATCCTAAAAGATGCTAACTACACGCGCCCCCGCAAAAGACGCCATCATCAACAGTGGGCCGTCAAGCACCGGCGCCAACCCCATCCAGATCAGAGCCGGCGACGGCCAGACGAGCCCGCCCTGCTCCAGGAGCGGCGCCGGCTCGTGGGCTCGTAGCTGTCGTCGCTCGTCTCCGGAGTTGCGAAGATCTCGCTGGAGTCGCTGGATCCTCCGGCGCCTCCGTCGCCTGTGGAGCCACCAAGGGAACGGTCGACGGGCCTAGTCCTCACCGTGGCGAGGTCCTGGCCACCTCTCCCGGGGCAGCACTCCAGCCGGCGCCCGTTCGTGTCGAAGACCTTGAAGAACATCACCGAAGCACCATCGTACTCCAGGCGGATCACGAAGGCGCCTCTAGTCTTGCAAGCCCGGGCGATTTCGCCCCAGCCTCGAGTCATGAAGACCTCGCCCGGGGCAACCACCGCGACCTCTGCCTCGGTTGCGAGGGTGCTACAGCCGGCGTGCTGCAGCCAAAGCTCCAGGAGCTCTCCCTGTGGGATGATGGAGGTGAAGAAGGGGGGAGACGAATCCAAGACCGAGGAGGGATGGCGGCGTGAAGAACGAACTCTCAAGAGGAGCCCTCGGTGTGGACCCCAGGGGGGATGACCCACACCTTCGTGACCCGTCGGCGCCTGCGGCGGCGCCGCCCACGGCGATTGGCATCGGCTCCTTCAGCGCCCTCAATGTGGGTGTACAAGGGGAGCGGGAACCCCGGCGGCGCCCGTTCACCCCAGGGTTTCGACACCACCTGAAGAGTCCCCTCGTCACGACCACGGAGTGCGAGCCGTTTCTTCGGCGGGAGCAGGTCAGGTCCCTCTCGGGGGGCCTTTCCTTTCTCTGCCGCGGAGAACCGACGGATCGGAGCCATCGCTGCAAGACGGAGCGAGGATCGGGAAGAAGGAGAAGCAAAGAGGGATGGACTGGAAGGGCGCATGCCGTTCCGTACTTATAGCCGGCAAAGGCCAACCGTCGACCTCCACGATCGCAGGTAATCATGACCAGTTTTGCATGCAGGGACTTGTCCAATCCGTGTAGATGCCGAGGCGTCATGGGGAAGTGGAGACGCCCACGTCCCATCAACCGCCACGCGGCGCCCAAGGCCGCAGGCTGTTAGGGCCCACGGCGCTTCGCCCTTGCCCTTTCGCCTCTCAGCACGGCCAAGTCCGTGCGCGCCTTGGACCCGGGGGCTACTGTCAGTGTTCTGGGAACGGGGGTCTCCAGACTTGCCTGCCTGCGGCCTGCGGCGTGGCTTAAAGGGGGCCCAGCGTGACCCATCTTCATCAACACAAGACCCAAGACCCTCGCGAGGGGCCAAGCCTCGCGGGGCGGACGACGTGGAGCTTCCTCAGGCGCAGCCTCATCAGGCTGGCTCACGAGGAGGCGGAGAGATCAAGGCGTGGTACCTCACGAGGTGCCATTGAAGCAAGCCATGACGACCAAGGGCGCCAGGCGAGCGCCAGCCCGCGCAGTGTCCTCCCTTTCCTCTTTGGTGCAAAGGGAGCAAGCGCAGGCGAGAGGATCAGGCAAAGGCACCCATTTCGGTGCAACGAGACCAAGACCAGCTCCGCGACAAGGAGAAAGTCACTGTGGAGCCCAAGCCAGCGTCATCACCAGACCCTTTGGCAGGCGAGGACCAACTTTAGTTGGGATAAGTGTACCAGATGTTCCCCTTCAAAATGGCCAATTGTTGGCGCCCTTCCCGCTCAATATTTGGGAAGAGTCCCAGGGCCTTTTCCTATAAATAGGACTAGCCACCCCCAAGGTAGAGGCAACTGGATGAAGGAAGATCTGGACATCTAGCAATTGAATCAATAAGAGAGAGAGAGAGAAGGGCGGCTGAACTCCTCCTAGCAGTTCATCCCCATGGCCAAGAACAGACCCTCGCGAGGCTGTTCTACCTTGTAGTGTTCATCATCATCAGCCCAAGAGGCAATCCACCACACCACACTGGAGTAGGGTATTACACCACATCGGTGGCCCCAGTATAAACTCTGTGTCTCTTGTGTTGTTCTTTTAGTGGTTTAGATCTTTGCGAGACGGAGAGGTAGAGGGCGTAATCTACGCGCGCACCCCAGAGTTCGAACCTCAAGGGTCTGCCGGAACCCGAAATCCGACAGGCGGTAATGTTTTTTTTTACTAAATATAGAGGCCCTTTCGGTGGGTCCCAGATGTTAGGTGGAGGAATCATTATTTTGCGCATAATAAGGAGGCATTTCCTTGCGTGCGGCCCTGGACCCAGCTGTCAGCCTCTCCACGTACAGTCCACTTTAGATGCATGTCGGTCGTTGACCATGTTGACTAGGCTGCGGCGAGAGCATCAGGGCGGTGGACGACGGCAAGGCCTAGGAAGGGAACGACACGGAGGCAGGGAAGACTCGGCAGTTGTTTCCCACGCGGAAGGGAGCACGACTGTACGAGGGTTTACTGGTTCGTCTGCCGTCGCCGGAGAACAACAGCAGATGTCGGTGAGTAGAGGGATGGCTAGGCCAACAATGGGAGTACGGTGGGGCAATAAGGCCTGCGCGGCAGCACAGACGGCCGCGGGGAGGAGGGAGCAAGCAGTCCCGCCGGCCCTTGTTTGAGCGGCTGGAGCAGGAAGAGCAGATATTGAAGAAGCACGACGGCCGTTGGATGGACATCCAACAGTCACTGCTTGTGCGTCAACCTTTTTTTAGCAAAGCTTCAAATCTGTGGAAAACAGCATATAGCCCATCTGCCATTATTTCTAATAATTTACAGCCCATTTGCTAATTCTTAAGGTTTTTTTGGAGCCCGTATTATTTTTGTTAGCATTATAGCCCATATTGTGGCCACGATTAAAAAATTATACGAAATTTTGCATATTTCGGTGCGGTCCGAACTGTTTTTAATCCTGAAATTTCGTGTCACATTCAAACTGATTTTGAAAATAACTGTATATCATTATAAAATCCAACAAATTTTCCACGCATAAAAATCAATGCAATTTAAAATCTCGAAATGAAAAAAAGAAATTTGAAACTAATTGCCGGTTTGATGTGTTTTAAAAATGTACAACCCATTTCTCATTACTGTAGGCTATTTTCTCGGCCAGCCGAATGAAAGCTCTCCTTGTCTTGAAAGATTTGCAGCCCAACAGGACTGACAAAGCGACTTACTTGGCAAATCACAAAAAAACTAGGCTGTGGCCGTGGACCCAGCTGTCAGCCTCTCCACATACAGTACTCTTCCGATGGAAGTCGGTTGTTGACCACATTGACCACGCCGTGCCGGGAGCACCAAGGCGGTGGACGACGGCGAGGCCTAGGAAGGGGACGAGACGGAGCCGTGGAAGACGCGGCAGTTGATGCCCACACGGAGAGGAGTATGAGGGTTCACTGGTTCGACTGCGGTGTGAGGCTGCCGTCGCCGCAGGGCCTGGCTAGAAGGTGGAGTAGTAGGGGGTGATGAGGCCTCAACGGCAGCACAGCCGGCCACTGGAGGCAGGAGCAGGCGGTCTCGCCGGCGCTGGTTTGGGCGGCTGCTGCAAGAAGAGCAGCGATTGAAGAAGTAGCAGGACCGTTCGATTCAAATCCAACGGTTACTGCTGCTAGAATCGTTTGTTGACTAAGTTGACAAGCCCTGCGTACGCGTCAACTTAGTAGGCCCACAGGTCATCCTCCCAACCGGTGTGCCCGAGAAGTCAGTCGGAGGAATCATTTTTTTCGCATAATAAGGAGGTAGTTGATTGCGTGCGGCCAGGCCAGCGGAGGGAGTAGGGTGGGCCAGGGAAGCCTGCACGGCATCACATCAGGCCACAAGAGGAGGGAGCAGGAAGTCCCGGCGGTGCTACTTTAGGCGGCTGGGGCAGGATGATCAGAGATTGAAGAAGCACGACGGCCGTTGGATGGACATCCAACAGTCACTGCTTGTGCGTCAACCTTTTTTTAGCATGGCCTCAAATCTGTGGAAAACAGCATATAGCCCATCTGCCATTATTTCTAATAATTTACAGCCCATTTGCTAATTCTTAAGGTTTTTTTTGGAGCCCATATTCTTTTTGTTAGCATTATAGCCCATATTGTGGCCACGGTTAAAAAATTATACGAAATTTTGCATATTTCGGTGCAGTCCGAACTATTTTTAATCCCGAAATTTTGAGTCACATTCAAACTGTTTTTAAAAATAAATGTATATCAATATAAAATCCAGCAAATTCTCCGCGTATAAAAATTAATGTAATTTAAAATCTCGAAATAAAAAAAGATATTTGAAACTAATTGCTGGTTTGATGTGTTTTAAAAATGTACCGCCCATTTCTCATTACTGATGGGCCATTTCCTCGGCCAGCCGAATGAAAGCTCTCCTCGTCTTGAAAGATTTGCAGCCCAGCAGGCCTGACAAAGTGACGTACTTAGAAAATCACAAAAAAACTGGGATGTGGACGTGGACCTAGCTGTCAGCCTCTCCACGTACAGTACTCTTCCGATGGAATGTCGTTGACCATGTTGACCACGCCGCGCCGAGAGCACCAAGGCGATGAACGACGGCGAGGCCTAGGAAGGGGACGATGCGGAGCCGGGGAAGATGCGGTAGTGGATGCCCACGCGGAGAGGAGTATGAGGGTTCACTGGTTCGGCTGCGGTGTGAAGATACCGTCGCCGCAGGGCCTGGCTAGCGGTGGGAGTAGTAGGGGGCAATGAGGCCTCAACGGCAGCACAGTCCGCCACTGGAGGCAGGAGCAGGCGGTCTCCCCGGCGCTGGTTTGGGCGGCTGGTGCAAGAAGAGCAGCAATTGAAGAAGCAGCAGGACCGTTCGATTCATATCCAACGGTTACTGCCGCTAGAATCATTTGTTGATTAAGTTGACAAGCTCTGCATACACGTCAATTTAGTAGGCCCACAGGTCAGCCTCCCAACCAGTGCGCCCTAGATGTCAGTGGGAGGAATCATTTTATTCGCGTAATAAGGAGGCAGTTGATTGCGTGCGGCCAGGCCAGCGGAGGGAGTAGGGTGGGCCAGGTAAGCCTGCGCGGCATCACAGCAGGCCACAAGAGGAGGGAGCAGGCAGTCCCGCCAGCGCTACTTTAGGCGGCTGGGGCAGGAAGATCAGAGATTGAAGAAGCATGTCGGCCGCTGGATGGACACCCAACAGTCACTGCTGCTAGAATCATCTGTTGACTGACAAAGCCTTGCGTAAACAAGTCAGCCTTGAAATATGTGGCATGTACAATCCATTTCCTATTATTTTTATAATTTTTACTCATTTTCTAATTTATATGGAATTTATTGCATCCCATTTTCCATTTTTAGAATTGCTGCCCATTTTCTGGTCAGTACCAGGGTTAAAAAATTAACTAAATATGTGGGAAATTTTGAAAATTCTCAAACTTTTGCTGGGGAATAAAATATTCTTAATCCAAAAATTAGTAGCCATACTAAAAAAAATTAAAAATAAATTAGTACTATGTAATGTTAAATCCAATGAAATACGTATAAGATATCAGTGAAGAACAAAAACAAAAAAACTAATATCCCATTTGCTATAAATTCTTTGGAATTTTCAACCCCTTTTGATATTACTTTTAACAGACACTGACCATGCTCTTTGGCCAGGCCGGAATGCATCCCTCCTCGTCTTGAAAGATTTGCAGCCCAGTAAGTCGAAGAAAACAAATAGGCCTAGCTTGGGTATTCTTCAAAAATAAATACTGGGCTACCTATTTTCCCAAAGAAAATACTGCGGGGCTGGTCATGTTGTTAGACGGGCCACAGAGACCACACAACCCAGTTTATAGCTTGCTCCTCCGAATTACTACTAAAAAGAGTTGTGCAATTCTGTCGTTAATTGACTATACGTTGAAAATTATGTGTGTCCCAGATATCAGCAGGGTGGATTAGAGTAAAAAAAACGAGGGGTTCATCTGAGTAGTAAAAGAGGTGCTTGCTTGTGTTCGGGAGTGGACCTGGTGGGTCCGTACTGTCATACTCACAACTACAGTCCTCTCTCGATTCACTATGTTGACAGGGACCGTTTCGAAAAAAACCCTATGTTGGCAGGGCCGGACGGCGGCGCCGCGGCGAGCGCACCAAGGCGGAGGATAAAGTGTTGTCACCAATGTGTTGGGCTGGGTTGGACATTCTTATTGAAAAATAAAAATGGACCGGATCTATTTACAACATTGACTACGATTTGCATGGGTCCTCTGGTTGCAGGAAGAAAATGCTGGGAGAAAGAAGACTGGTCGCTATCTTTGCCGAAGAATAATATCGACTGAATGTAACGACACTGTCATAGGAAATAATACCCTCCTATTAAATCGTGAATTTAAAGAACTGGTGCATGAGCATTTAGCTTTATTTATTTACTTACTTATTTATGTTTAGGGGACCATGACCATGTACCTGGGCCGGATTCATGTGAGAGCCTCCCTTCTAGTTAATTATGGGCTTCTCTATTGGGCCTTCATCAGTGGGCTGCATGTTATCAACAAGTGGAAAATGTGTTCTGTACGAAAAATAGTATGCGCTACGTACGGTACGGGGCACTAAAGGATCGAACCGTTCAACGACTTCAAAAACATTGTGTTTGTCGTTCTAACAACACATTTATTCAACCAACAGACGAAATATACTACTGATTGTACATTGAAAACAGCAGCATCAGCAACCAGGGCTGGGGTGCAACAGAAGCAGTAAGCAGGCCAGAAGAGTAAAGACGCAACTCTCTCTTCCAAACCAAACATCAGCCATCATTACGAAAGGGCTACAAAAAAAAGATCCTACTACACCAAGTGTACGCATCTAACTAACTGGCTCAGTTAGACGTTACTATTTATTAAGCTGTGGAGATTGGCTGACGGCTTTAACCAGATGGGTGCCTGACGGGGGAAACTCCAGCCAGCAGGTCGAAGTCTGATACTTGCGACCCTCTCTCCTACTTTGGGCCGCAGACCGTGGCGGCACATATCAGGGTATGGTGCATGCAGAGACGCATCGTACGTTGTGTACACACAGTTTTTCCTGATGAACAAAACCGCGCTGGCATCATGATCCTTGCCGTCGGTTATCTCTTGGTTAATTGGATAATTCAGTCCGACAAATAGAGGGCGTGTACCAAGGCTACTTACCAACCTCCAGTCAAAAATTCCTGAAGACCCAGAGAAGCTGGAATCCTGCTCAAAGACCTTGCAGTGAACGTGATTGTATTCTGCAAAACAACACGTTCGGTACGTGCGAACGATCATCAATCGTTCGCCATCGTCTGATCGAGCCTGGAACCACCTGCAACTGCCATGACGCTTTTCTTTGAAAGGTTCTGGGATTAGGAAGGGTAGGGACACGAGGCGGCCTACAACATCATATCAAGTTGGAGTCAAATAACCCTAAAAAAAAGTTGGAGTCAAATAAAAAAGGGCTCTTGATGTAGTCAATCTTAAGAACATCATGTTATGAGCATGAATATTTTTTCAGTAAATGTTGACAGTAATATAAGCAAGCCATCATGATATCATAGGAAAGTAACATACTGCTGTAACAGCCGTTCGTAGCGATGACTGGAGTAGGCCAGCAATACGTCCAGCCATAGAAGGAGTCGACATCGTAAATGAAGCCCTTGTGTTCAATGGCATCAGAGAACCATTGAGGATGTATGATCCTGCGATGGACGTGCAGATTTATCCACTTACCGCAGTGACCTGTCAGATAGGCGAGACTACGGTTGAAGAACGCAATTAGCCTGAAGTCTTTATAATTCGCAGATCTTGTGGGCACTTGGCAGATTACAACCTTGAGCAAATCAAACTTGGTATCATGTTGGCTACTGTAAGATTCCGAGTATTCTGGGCCGGGGTGCCAAAGCAGTGCAGTGTTAATCGAAAGAAGGGGGATCAATCGCCGGGTGTAGACCTCCACGAGCATCCAGCTGCCGCGACCGTCGACGAGCTCCATCCAAGACGTGTTCATGCCGACCTAGTACATACCGTTAATGTAGTTGAGGGTGACGGGGAATGGATCGCAGTCAAGGGGGTTGATGCTCGCCACCCTACGATCGTTATGCTGCGTGACACGCCATTTCTGAAGATCAGACGGCATCAGCAAGCAAGGAGCTGGCTTAAAAAGCTCTGACTCGAGGGCTTTGAGTAAACGGTACAGCCCCGACGAGCACGCGGCGAGCGGCATGGTACTGAGATGTTCCACACGCGAAACAATGAGCTTGATTACCACTGTGGGGAGTGAATTCCAGCCACTCTTTTGACGGACGCTGGTCGGTTCTGCCATTGTTAGTGATTGGGTTTCGGACGAGGGGGGGGGGGCGCCTTAGCGGGGATGGAAGATCGGACGAGGGGGGGAGGCTCCTTAGCGGGGATGGAAGAGCGGACAAAGATGGAGAAGCGAATATGTGCTGCGGGAAGTGGACAGGTGATGATGACTACAGCACGCCGCTTGACTTACGAGACACATACTAGCAACGAGGGTCATATCGAAGTCAGACAACTTGCTTGAGTGATCACAGTACTGGTACTCCCTACAGTACCTGCTACTATGCCCTAACTTGCTTGAGTTGAGTAGTAGTGGAGTAGGACTCTGCTCTACTACTACCACCGTAGGAGTAGTATGTTCTAATCTAAATTAGTTACAAACTTTAATGCCCGAGCGTGGAACGACTACGAACCGCCATCGGTGCTAACTCCAATCCTGCAAGGCATGGATTTGTTTCTTTTTAACTTTCTGTATGAATCTATAGCCAGCCTGCAAGTCATGTACACTGTACTGATAGTGGAACCCACAGAGTACTTAGAATACAAGATTAAATATGCAATTAACCTTTTATAGAGGGAGAATCATACACGCAATTAACTCAAATGGATTGGATGTGACTCTATCATTCTCCAATGGCAACCAGAAAATTTCCTCCCGCGGGTCGGAGTAGGTTTCTCGGTTTGCATGCGGGTATAACGGAGGGGTTTGATGGAGGCAAGGAGGCCTGCTCAGCCGGGCGTGCAGTGGATGGCGTAGTACTATTCGATTTGACAACTACAACTAGTATATTATAAAAAACAAAGAAGAGTAGTAGAGATAGAGATAAGAATAGAGACTAGGGAGGAGCACCATCTACTGCTTCGTGGGCTACTCCTGCACTTCATTCGGCGACCGCAACGTCCCCTATAGCCACTCGCTCCTGCGCTCCATTCGACGGGCGCTATTGAAATTTGGGGAGCGCACTCTCACGACTGCTAGCAGCAACGACTTGAGCGATGACGACCTCTTCCCCGACCTCGGCAACCTCTTCCTCAACGACATGGGCGACAAACTCAACGCAATGGTGCTGCTCCCGTTGCACCGTATGTGTTTCTGTCCTTCCTATTCGAAATCGTGGTAGAATTCATGTTTCTAGTCTGTGTCCTAGATTCGATCTTTTCATCTACTATGCTAGTCCGCATGATTAGTTTAATCTCTGTTATAGCCGTCATGATTTATTTTGTAGTAAATCTCGTAGTAACTTGCTCATATATTAAACTGGCAGAACGTCCCCTACAACCACTCCCGTTTCATGGACGGCCTGGTTGATGCCTCCAAGGAGCCCTTCGTCTACTGCTATGAGTGCTAGGTGCCGTTTTGGGGCCTGCCAGTGGACATCGTGCATCACGTGATGCAGGCGTGTGGCGATCACTACTGGCCCTTGGCGAAGAACATCAAGTACGAGACGTGCTACCCGTTCACCGTGCCGGAGTCGCTGGAGGATCAGCGCCGCCTGCTAGTCTCGGAGGAGGACAACAACGTCTTCCTCTTGATCGTGGCCACCGGCGAGGCCCGCGCAGGCCGCCGCCACATCTCTATAGTGTTTGTCAGGGGAGACGCCGTTGACGCTGACACTGACACGAGGCCGATGTACGGGTGCGTGCTCACTATTACTACCCCTCGGAGGTACGTGGGCGGCGACACTGGCTACGTCAAGCTGACTTGGACTCTGCTGAGCTGGGACCTTCCCGCCGATGTGGACATGGAAGACGCATGGTATTATTTGACCCCCAACAATGTGCATGGGGACTCCAAGGAGGTTCACCTGGACATCTGCATTACTAAGTTAAATGTTGATCATTAGTCTTCGCTCAATGTAATCCGTTGTCTAAGCATGTGGAGACTTCCATGCATGATCTTGCTCTATTGTAGTATCGAGCATGAATAAAAGTGTATCCATTTATGGTTTAGTCTAGAATCTTCCATGTATTAATTTTTACTACAGTACTGGTGAAAGACTTACGATGAACCATTTCTTACATATCGTCTGCCCCCTTCCAAGTCATCCTGATTTAATCCCTCCGTCTAGGTGTATAAGGGCATGGATAATACTTAAATAGTATAGCCAACTGTTGACTATAAGAAAGTGCCATGTCATCTGTAGCCAACATGTATAACAATGGATACTCAAAAACTAATTCTTGAAGATCATTTCCTGCAAAGCACAATAAGAGCTATTTCTTCACATGTTTTGGATGCAGGTTGAACAGTTGAACGCTTTTGTTGCAAAAGATACTTTTTTATCTATTTCACCCGGATGTTTGTGAGCTCTAGAGATGAAATAAGATCTGAACAAACCTATCGATACCCGTTACACATGAGCTGACGCCCACATCCTTTGTCAAAATAAACAACTCCCCGATCAATGCATTTCACTCTTCCGTGCAACGCACGGGCACCTAACTATAGATTAGTACGACCAAAAATTGAACTAACATTATATATAGTACGATAAATGATGATGCATGTCACCTAAAATTATATCATTGAAAATTATGTTCAAATATGAATCCAACGATATTGTTTTTGTTGACATGCACTAACATTTTGTCAGTTAAATCTTCAGTCAAATTTAATGGGGGATAAACCACGACCGATGTAGTAGTACTAGTGTAGAGGGCGACGCTGCTCGGGAGTCTCACCCCGCTCGTGGCGCGGCAGTAAAGCCATCATATCACAAAACACAACCACTCCTAGTAATAAGTGGCCTGGTAAAATAAACGGACAAGCAACCATCACATCCCTCCATCTTTTTTGCATTTCATCTATCTGCATTTACTTTCTCCGGTTCATCTCGCACACTCGATCCCTAGCTACTACTCCTAGAATCCCTAGCTACTACTCCTAGGGCCAGTTCTTTTGGCGGCTTCCCCAGCTTTTCCCATAGGACTAGTCACAGTGGAGAGTAACATTAAGGCGCCTCACTCATTTATTTGGGCTTCTAAACTACTAATAGTAGTACCTCCGTCCTGGTTTATTCCTCACCATTGTAATTTTTGCTAAATTTTGACCAAAGATTCAACTGATAAAATGTTAGTGCATGTGACATGCAATAACATTTCATTAGTTCAATTTATGATCAAAATTTGACACAGATTACAATGGGGACCAATAAACCAGGACGGAGGTAGTAGTTATGGGATTACTAATCTAGAAGCTTAAAAGAACTGGCCCCTGGTACTCCAATTAGTAGTAGTACTCAAGTTGGAATTCCAATTGCACGACACAACTTGTTAGGCAAACAAATTTGATACAGGGTGTAGGAAGCGGTTTGGGAATCTGCATGCCTTTCCGACTAGTGAGATACTCCGTACAAAGTACGACAGAGAAATAACCACAGAGAAGGAAGCTAAAAGTAAACAATCAAACAAGCATTTTTGCATTTGTTTTGCATTGAATCGTTTCACAAGCTTGACTAGTGCTGTTTTTCTACTTTTACAAAAACCGCTTCATAATGTTAAAACGTGCATTTGCACGTACATAAGTAATAGTAGTACTCCCTCCGTCTAGGTGTATAAGTCTTCCCTCCTTCTTTCTTGGTCATGGTTCACAACCAAAGATGACTTATTGACCTGGACGGAGGGAGTAGCACAGTCTGCAAGCATATATAGAGAGAGACGTGTAGTGCGGTAGTATATAGTAAAGTTTGTGCTATATGCACGTACTTGCAAAATGCATACGAATACACAAGGTTTCCAAACTTTCATTTTTACATACTTAATTAAGGACGCTAATAATTCCTGAACATTCGGGATTTATCATTTGCGTCCCAAAACTAATGAGATCGCCTTACGAAACAAAAACTATACTCCTACTAAAAGCCACGGCGCTCGCAGGAGCGCTTGCGGCGCGCCACGAGTGCCCTGGTGCGCGGCCGTTTCCCAGCGTGTTGACACAACACCTCTTCCTCAGCCTCGCAACTCGTGAGGTGTTGATTGGCGGCTTGCCGGCGGGCGAGCGCGATCTCACCGGTGTGGTGATCCGACGCCAACAGGTACTCCTCCTCGCTGGAAGCGTGCACCCGGTCCACGTATCGCCAAGCGTAGAAGAGGCGCTTGGGCCCGACTGCACCCAGGGCTTCGGCAAGGGCGTCCTCCACCACCCTCATGGCCCTCGCATGAGCCTTCTGCCAAAGAGCCAATTGCCTGACTCTCTCGGACGCGATATAGGCTTGCCAGGCAGCTTGTTCCGCGGTGCGCTTCTCTTCCTCGGCCTTCTTCTCCGCCTCTATTTTGGCGCGCTCTGCTAGAGGCAAAGCTCCCACAAGGCGACATCCATTTCTTTCCAAAGCTCCTCAAGGCTGGGGGGGGGGGGGCTTGGCGGGCAGCGCGGCATTCTCCTCGTAGCGGGGAGCCGACGCATTCTCCGACGCGCGTGCTGGCGAGATTGGGAACACCGACGCGTCGCGGCGAGGAGCGGAACGCCGACGCGTCCTCCTCGACTAGTGGCAGCGAAGAACGGAACGGCGACGCGTCGTGTCGGGCGAGGAGTGGAATGCCGACGCGTCCTCCTCGACTAGTGGCGGCAAGGAATGGAACGACGACGCATGACCGTCCGCGCGGTGCAGCGAGGGGCGCCTAGGGCTTGGGAGGGGCGATGCCATGGTGGTCAACGTGAGAGGGAGGGGGAGGAGATAGCGATGAACGTGAACGTGAGGGGGAGGAGATAGCGATGTTGTGGGAAGCACAGTATTTATAGCGAGCAATGGCACTCCTACGTAAGATCTGGACTGAGCTGCACTGACTTAACTGCAGGTCCAGTTGCGTCACTCACATGTGGGGCAGACCCCTGTTGGGCCCATATGTCAGTGATCCAATGCACCTGCAGTTAAGTAACAACTACGTGGGCATATTTGTTGGAGTAAATTACGGGGGAGGGAAGGGGTGGAAATATTGCTGGTCGCAACAGATTGGACGAGCGCGGGGGGAGGAGAGTCATGCATGCAGATTTTTCCACACGGGGTGGAGTGGTGGGACCGCCGGAGGGAGAAGGAGAGTCTGGCTGGCATATTGTTTCCACACATGGAGAGGAAAAGATTTGGAGACGAACGGGCTTCCTGCAGGTATGGGGAACGGTGCATAATAAGTCTCATCTTGCATGCCAAGCTAGGTATAGTCTCAAGTCATTAAAAACATACACGCCCCACACATGTTCACATTTCAAGGTGCACTAAATTATTGCATGCGATGATTAAGGCTGGCCATAATGGTGGTATCTTAGCTGGTATCATGCACACGGGAATAGCAAACATGCTGATGTGGCAAAGAATTAAAGAAGAGAGGGGGGTTAGAGTAACTAGTGTTCATGCATGCATTGGTAAACACATTTTTTTGTGAAGAACTACAAAAAAATATTCCACTGATTCTATATTGCTAGAGTAGGTGAAATTTTTTAATCGAGCCCTTTAAACTAGAAGGGAGGTAGTAGTACTCTAATAGCTAACCTTGTCCCTGTTTGGATCCATGTGTTAGAGTTAGTTTGGGTTAGTTCGAACTCAACTAACCCAAAAAATTTAACCCACCCAAGAGGTGCTTATTTGGGTTACTCCCTCCGTCTAGGTTTGTAAGTCATCTTACGTTGTGCACCGCGACCAAGGCGGAGAGGAAAACAAGAAAACTTAATGTCTTTTTGCTAATTAATAGCATTGCATGCAATGAACTAACCACTTCATGTCATGTTTGGCAGTCTCAAGTCATTGAAAGCATGCACGGCCCACATCTCTTATTAGTTGATATGTCACAAAACAAGAAACAAGGAGGGAGTTAATGTACGGTGCCTAAGTGTTTTGAGATCATTTGGTTTTCGTAAGGTGACTTACACACCTAGACGGAGGGAGTAGTTCTTCTCGGGACACTAAAAAACATATTTTTCTCTCGCTCTCCTCGCAGCAGATCCCTCCCCACTTCCTCGAAGCTTCTCGTCCTCTCCCTCCCTCCCTCCCTCTCGCACCGCCCATGAAGGCACCTCACCTTATCCGCGCTACATCTAACCCTGTCATCCAAACACCTCTTTCGCTAAAGTTACTTCAGGGTTAGTTCAGGATTAGAATCTTTAACTCATCTAATAGTAGTTCTTATACTCATTATAATCAGTATTGTAGATATTTATATTTTTAGTATAAATTTGGTCAAAAACTTTGCAAACGGTTGACGGAAGTAAAAAGGACCAGAGGGAGTATCATGCATGCGGAGTAGGCAAAAAAATTTGCTCATTTATAGCCGGTCGAAGTCTCAAAGGGCGCGACCGCGTGAGGGAGGCGAAGATCGTGGGAGGGGCGACGGTTGATGGAATTAAGTGAAGTTACCCACGCGCCGGCATGGCGTGCGAACAGGCAGAAGCTCTATCGTCAGGCCTACGATATGGGTCTAGTAGACATCGCATCTAGTGGGTCCCGCATAGTTCTCAAGAACTCTTTGGGGGCTTGCAGCCGTTTATCCACCGGGCAAGCCAGCAACCCCACGCCATTCGCACGCCCTACTCATCCCCGTCTTCTACTAGTACAGTACCTTACAACAGTTCGCTCCTAGTCGTCTCGTCCTTTCACATTACGGCAGTTCCACTAATCCTAACCCTCCTCCCAAATCCATGGCGTCCCAAATCTCCATGATCAGCGGTGAGTACAATGTTAGAACCATCACCGGCGATGAGTTCGACGTCATCTACACCCGTTCTTCCGCAACGGTGAAAGAATGCCTTGCTCAGTTCAAACGCATGTTCAAAAACTCAAATGATGAGTGGGTCGCTGGGCTAGATGTTGAGTACACCACAGTCCTGGGAAGCGAGAAGAAACTAAAGGAGGCAGAGAAGAAGAAGCCCGCCGTGATCCAGGTTTGCGTGCATGACTTATGCTTGGTCTACCACATATGCCATGCCGATGTTGAGTGCGAGGAATTTAAGATGTTCCTCACGGGCAGCCGAGTCAAATTTGTTACTGTAGACTTTAGGAACGACAAGGAAATCCTGGGTCAGAAAGGCCTCGTCGTAGGCCAGCCCTTCGATCTCCAAAAGGCAAGCCTGGTGTCCTTCTCTCAGCCTTCAATGCTGACCCTGGCAGCAGCCATGATTGATCGTTCGTACGCTAAACTGAAGAAACCTCACCACGAGTTTCATCATGCATGGGAGTCAAAGACATTAGATGAAGTTCACATCCTGTACGCAGCAATGGATGCCTACCTTTGTATAAATATCTACAAGGGTTGGATGAAGAAGCAGAGCCCAGTGTCCGGTTCAAGCAAAGAAGTGTCGGCGAAGAGGAAGAGGAAGAGGGACGAGGACGAAGTCGAGGACGTGGACTCGGACTCTGAGTAGGTGGCAGTGCCGTCGCTCTTGCTGGTTCTACTGCAGTGTCAAGCGGACTAGTTGGTTAGTTTATTTTCAAGGGTGTGTTGTGCTGAGGCCCCAACAGAACTATGTTTATGTTCTTTCTTGTTATTTGAACTCTTTAGTATGTACAATAGTACTAGTACTATGTCTTACTACTGTTCTTCTTGTAGTTGGTACTACTTCTCGTATCTTTGTGTTCCTACTATAGTTAATACGTTCGTACTAGTAGTATAATTTGGGTCAGTCGATTTGTGAAAGAAGTTCGACGGAGTGAAGGAAGAAGACGGCAGGGTGCCCATGATCTATCTTATGAGTGGTGGGTGTGGAATGCAATTCGCCAGAAAAAAATGGATCGTGCCCGGGGTTAAACGGATGGCGGGGGTGGGGGGAGCATGGCGGTGGCAGGCGGTTTAGGGGAGGGCGCGGCGGCGGCACGCGGTTAGGTGTGTGGCGGGCTGAGAAAATGAACCGTGCATCTATTTTGGAGGTTGAAGAAGCCCTTCTAGCCATCCATGTTGCATCAAACGGCTCACAAGAGTCGACTGACCCAAATTTCTCCTTCAGATTGCAGGATCCACGTGGCATTCAAGGTCTCGAAGGTAGATTCCGTGTACGCACCCGGTTTGCGGGCTCGACGCGCGCGCGACCGGCTAGTTCCTCCTCGCCGGCGTGCTGGAGCCACTACAAAAAATACACTCCCGTGATGATACGTGTTTGTCACAATAGGTCGCTTTTTTGTCATGCATCTACATCCATGACAAATTTATGACAGAATCAGGATAGTCATACCTGTGCTGTCGTAGAAGTGTTCCATGACATTACCAAAATTATCATCACGGAAGTGTCCACTTCCATGACGATAAATCGCGCGTCACAGAAGTGCTTTCGTCAAGGGTGACCGACACGTGGCATCCACCGTAACGGAACGTCGTTAAACTATCAGGTCGGGTTTTGGATCCGATAACCCATTAACAGCACCGACCAATGGGAAATTTCCACGTGTAAAATTCTTATTGGCCGGACGAAACACGTGTCAGCTTGTCAGTGGGTCAGATAGGCGCCTATGATATGTCGACACGTGGCACGGCCCAACAGTGGCCCATTCCGGTGAAAAAGGTCGGCCCAGTAAAAATTAGCAGGACGGCCCATATAAGGCCTACTTGTGTCTGGTCCATTTAAGCCCACGACCCATACGAGATGTGCCAATTCGGCCCGTTAAAGATTTGACACCATTGCAGCCCATCGTCAGTTCGAGCCCGTTAACAGCCCGTTATATACTTGGGCTCAATCGGCCCGATGATATTTCGGCCTGTTAACGACCCATTTAATGCATGGGCCAATTTTCAGGATGTACATCTTTCGGCCTTTTAGCGACCCATTTAAATGTTGGGCTAATTTCCGGCCCGGTGTGTCTTTCAGCCTGTTGACGGCCCATAAATCTGATGGTCCATTTGTAGTCGGACCTGAGTTTCGGCCTTTTAGTGGCCCATTTAAGTGTTGGGCCAATTTCTGGCCCGGTGTCACTTTTAGCCTGTTGACGGCCCATAAATCAGTTGGGCCAATTGTAGTCGGACCTGAGTTTTAGCCTTTTAGCGACCCATTTAAGTGTTGGGCCAATTCCCGGCCCTGTGTGCCTTTCGGCCTTTTAACGGACCATAAATGAGTTGGGCCATTTGTAGTCGGACCTTAGTTTTGCCCTCTTAACGGCCCATGCCCTTCATGGTCCAATACCAGCCCGGTTTCTCTTTCGGCCTGCTAAAGGCCCACAACACAGTTGGGCCGTTTACAATACGGCCTGACTTTCGGCCTCTTAGCGGCCCATGCTCTTCATGGTCCAATACAAGCCCGCTGTCTCTTTCGGCCAGCTAAAGGCCTATAGTATAGTTGGGCCATATGTATCCCAAACTTAGTAACGCCTGTTAACGGCCCATGAAATAAATTGGGGCCACCTGTTACCCGCTTGATGTCGGCCTGTTAACGACCCGGAAGGTAAGAGGGCCGACCATTAACTTTCGGCCTAGTAACGGCCCATTAACTCAATGGGCCCACTAAAGTTAGTTCATGTCTTTAGGCCAAATTAGATAATTTGAGCCCATTACGATGGGCAAAGGTACGTCATACAGGGAATAACGTTGCACATCCAGAATATATTACAGGAAATTACATCCACCGGGCAATCAAAGATTGATGCCAGTGCAAATAAATGAGCAGAAGCTAACCATCTACAACGTCACAATCTGCAACCTCAGCACAGATGACGCCCATAAGCATGTGGGCATGAAAGTGCGTTATATCGACTAGAGGGGGGTGAATAGGCGATTTTTATGAAATTCTTCATTGAGGAATTTGCTGGTGAGGAAATTCCTTAGCGAAGAACTACTAGCAGTGGAATAAGTACTCAGATGAAAACATAACAGAATCCAAGCATAGTCATCATGATGAAATGAAGACAAACACATAGTACAGAAAGCATAAACACAGGATAACACTAGATGAAGACAAAACAGACTAAAGAAATTGAACTGAGGAAATTGAGAAAGTATTCAGTTAAAGTCTTCAAACACAGATATGAACAAACATGCAACACAGTAATGAGGAAATGAAAGTGTTGAGGAAATAGAACCAGTTGGCTTGGTGAAGACAATGATTTGGTAGACCAGTTCCAACTGTTGTCTCAGTTGTACGTCTGGTTGGAGCGGCTGAGTATTTAAACTCGAGGACACCTAGTCCCGGATACATAGTCCTCACCGTATTCTCCTTGAGCTAAGGACACACAGTTCGCGCCCAATCACTCATGGTAAGTCTTCAGGTGACTTCCAAACCTTCACAAACTCGGTCACTCGGCGATCCACAATTCCTCTTGGATGCTCTAGACCTTGACGCCTAACCGTCTGGAAGAAGCACAGTCTTCAAAGGTAACAAGCATCAGATCCACGTAGGATCAATCTCTTCAGTGATGCTCAATCACTTTGGGTTTGTAGGTGTTTTTGGTTTGGGTTTGGATTTTCCTCACTTGATGATTTTCGCTCAAAGTCCTCGGAGGATGGGTTGCTCTCAAATGACAAGTGTCAAGTTCTCGTGGAGCAGCCAACCAGCTAGTGGTTGTAGGGGGCGGCTATTTATAGCCTAGGGAGCAGCCCGACATGATAAGACATAAATGCCCTTCAATGATATGACCGTTGGATGGATAAGATATTTTGGGACAGCTGGCGCATAGCACAACAACGGTCGGAAATTTGAGGTTCAAATTCCTCAGGGCTATCATGTTCCTCACAGTGTAGGTAATTCGCACTGGCGAATTCCTAACTCCTCAGTCAGAGCAAAGTCCTCAGTGACCAGAAGAACTGTGTCTCTGTCACTGAAGAAATTGACTGAACTGTATGAGATTTCCAATGGCTTCACTTGAAGGGATTGGTAGGTGTAGGATTTGAGTTGAGCATCACATGGAAATTTTCTCCTTAGTATTTCCTCGACCCCCTTTAACAGTACGGTGTTTCGTATGACTCAAGAATGAGAAAATGAAACTACGAAAACAAAGTCTTCACGCTTCATGTTCCTCAAATGATAACCAAGTCTTCAAGGTCACACCAATTTCTTCACTTTCAAAGTCTTCAGGAAGTCTTCAGAATATCAAAGTCTTTAGTTGAAGAACTTCATGTTTAGGGGTCGACTTTCTCTGTAAATATCAAACTCCTCATAGACTTATAGACCTGTGTACACTCATAAACTCATTAGATCCTTAACCTATAAGTCTTCAATACACCAAAATCACTAAGGGGCACTAGATGCACTTACAGGGCAAGTTCTTGCTGCTTTGCTACACTGTCTCTGAAAACATTAATCAGTTGTTGTGTCGCACGACTCTGCACCTCTGATTCATCCACCATTTCCATCATTGCTTCAGCCATTAATTGGTTCACAAACATACATTTATTCCGTTGCATTCGAGACAGAGGATACTGAACAGATTCAGATGGCGATTTTGGCAGGCTTGTATTATTGATAGTGGAGAGTGTCTTGACCACTTCATCATAACGTAAATTAGGACGGGAACCAAACAGATTAATCATGAGTTATTGCCATATTACTTGGCCTAGATTTACTGGAAAGAAACAATGGGGTTGCCTTGCTGTTTTCAGAGTTTGTCTTCTTATCTTCAACAGCCTGCACAAAATTAACACACTAGCATTGCTATCATTGGCCAAGTCAGATAATAGGAAAGCAACATTGACACAATGAACGTTCGGGCAACTAGCCTACACCAAATTAACACAATATGGCACAGCTATCATCAGCCGGGTAAGGTAATACGAAAGCAACATTGGCACAATGAATGAATGGGCAACCAGAGAAGCACTACAATTCAGTAATGTGCGTGATATGAGATAGCACATTCATGCAGCTCAGTACGCAAAACTACCAGGAAGTTTTCCTTACAAAAATCAACATTGGCGCCTTTAACATTTTGCTACAACTAATTTTAGATCAGATAAAGGTTAGATTCACGCCGATTAACAAAATACATGCTGATGTAAAAATATAGTGATATACAACAGGTACTTACATCAGCACTGGAGCACAGAGAATTCCCGCAAGATAGTTTCCTCGTATACGATCCCAATTTAGGAAGTCTTGTATCGTTTAACCTTATTTTCTAAAAGAGAGACGGGTAATAAACATGTAGAAAATATGATTAGAATGCTATAAATTTTCATGATGCGAGGATACGCACATGCTTCTTAGAATGGAGTTGACATTCTTTTGCTGGACTGGAGCGGACTAGTTCTTTGGCCACTGGAATATGCTTATTATCAGTGGTAGTTGGGTTTCTCTGTGCTGGAGCAGTATCTATGAAAAATGGAGTTGATTTATTATCTCCTGGCGTTTGGATCTTTTGCAAAGGCCTTGTTTGTAACCCTTCAGATTCTAACATAGCCGTCTTCCCCTTGCATGCCTTATATAGAAGAATGGTGATTCTGTTATAAAACATGCTACAACAGAGATGGAATAGGTACTGAAGAATAGAAAGGCATGACATATTGACATGTATTCACTCCATCCGGAAATAAATGGATGGGTCTAGGCGTATTTTAGTTCTAGATACATCCAGTTTTATCCATTTCTGCGACATTTAATCCGGACAGAGGGAGTATGATGTAAGAGCTTGGGATACAACAGGACAACACAGTAAAAAAAACATTGAAGAACCCACTGCAGAACCAAAGTATTCAAACCCACTGATATGAGATAGTACACTCATGCAGCTCAGGATGCAAAACTACCAGGCAGTTTTCCTTGCAAAAATCAACATTGTGGCCTTTAATCATACATTTTGCTACAACTAAATTTAGATCAGATAAAGCTTGGATTCACGCCGATTAACAAAATACATGCTGATGTAAAAATATAGTGATATACAACAGGTACTTACATCTACATTGGAGCACAGAGAATTCCTGCAAGAATCTTTCCTCATAAACGATACCATTGCAGAAAATCTTCTATCTGTTAAGCTTATTTTCTAAAAGAGAGATGGGTAAGAACCATGTAGAAAATATGATCAGCATGCTACAAAATTTCATGATGCAAGGATACACACACGCTTCTTAGAATTGAGTTGGCATATTTTTGCTGGACTGGAGCGGACTAGTTCTTTGGCCACTGGAATCTGCTTATTATCAGTAGGAGTTGGGTTTCTCTATGCTGGAGCAGTATCTATAAAAACTGGAGTTGATTTATTATCTCCTGGCGTTTGGATCTTTTGCAAAGGCCTGGTTTGTAAGCCTTCAGATTCTAACATAGTCGTCTTCCCCTTGCATGCCTTGTATAGAAGAATGGTGCTTTAATTATAAAACATGCAGCGGGAGAGATATGGAATAGGTACTGAAGAATAGAAAGGCATGACATATTGACATGTATTCCCTCCATCCAAAAAAATGGATGGGTCTAGGCGTATTTCAGTTCTAGATACATCCTTTTTTACCCATTTCAGCAACATGTAATCCGGACGGAGGGAGTATAGTGTAAAAGCTAGGGATACGACAGGACAACACAGCAAAAAAAAACACTAGTTGAATGTAAAACTGTATGCTAGCGGAATACATACAGAAATAACTAAGGCAAAATACACGTGTATGCTTGGGAAAATAAGATGGCATTGCAACAAAGCACTAGAACATCACTTCAATGTAAGAAAACATGGTATGGTAGACAGATGAAGTACATACTGATGAATAACAATGCATAAGATATTCAGAAGAATGATGTCCAAATTAAGCAGATGGCATTGCGATAGAGTAGAATGACATTACTTGAATTTGAAAACAGGTTATCATGAATGGAATAGGTACTGAAAAATAGGAAGGCATGACATATTTACATACATGATCAGCATGCTAAGCACATGGCATTGCAACAGAGTAGATACACTCCAGGACATTATATGCATGTTGTACCCATATCACAGGCCAAGTTAGAGCAAGGACCTTGTGGGGTGAAGAGGATTCATAATCTTTCTGCAAGTCTTCTGAAGAACTGCCTTTACATGTTCCATCATATTGGGTATCATTGACATCAAGTTTATTGGCCTTTACATTGCTCCGTGAGGTTCTTGTGGATATATCAGTGTGTGCAATTATATCTGACATGCATGGAAGACAACTAGTTGTTAGATTTATGTAATGAGTGCCTGTAGGAGACGACATAAAGAGTATGACTGGGGTTACCTAGCAGCAACAGGTCTCATAAACTAAAGGGAGAACACAGATGAAAGCTATAGAATATGTATCGTTTGTACTCGAGATTAACTAGATGGCACACAAAAGTATTAAAGAACAACATAGGAAATACTAGAAGTGGTATAATACTATAATCACCAGCCTGTGGGATAGCATTGGCTGATGGATGATAACTATGGAACAGTTTTACCTAAAGAACAAGTATCTTAGCTGAACTATGGAACAGCGTTAACTCCTGAACAAGACCCGTAAGAGATCAGCATGAATATACTGTGAAATGTGATGATCTATTTTCCATGCTTAGATCAATAACAAAGCCATAAATGTTGCACACAAGTAAGATGAGGGTACAACCTATCGGGCTGCCATCCATAGGAGTAAGCATCATGTGTTGACTTGTCGATGGCCCTGCAGTTGTTGTGGCTGTGCATGTCGGGCACGCGCATTTGATGTAGAGAACTGTTGAGTGGGGACTATAACTCCCTTCTGGTGTATGCTTCCCTTGTTAGAGCAGTTGCGGTGAGTCGGAAGACGGTGTGTCTAAAGATGCAGATAACGCATAATGTTAAGAACGACATATCTCTTTGATCTGAAGAAATACACTAAGAGATCAACAGCAAGGTACGAGAGTGGTCACACGTCTGTTGACTGAAGACTAACTTGGGGTCACACGATTTTATTTTATTTTGGTACTGTCCGATCTATGCCGGATGGCTGGCCGTCTTGTGCCTCCCGGCTGACACTGTTTGGAATCTTCCCTGAAGAGCCAGCGACCAACGGCAGAGCAGCCTGCCTCCGCCGTCCGTGGCAACGGCCAAAACCCCGCTCCCCGCCCCACCGCACTGCCGGGGTTGCGCCGCCCCCGGGCCAATCCACAAAGCCTCCCCGTCATCCAGATCCGGCGGTGGCAGTACCTTCAACCCACACAACTCTAAAAGATAGCCATCTAAGCGCTGCTTCCGCCGCGAACTTGTAGCACCGCACCCTTACGTTAGACACCAGCCAACCGACAGCCTAGGAGCTCCGCCGCCTCGAGGGGTGTTGCTTCCCATTGCAAATCGATTGGCCCAGAATAAAAATTCAGACAACTGACGCCTAAATAAAGTGATTTGAGAAGAGGGTGCGACCTGTATGGCGGCATGGTGAAGTAGGCAGGTCCAGTTGCCGAGTCGCTGAGGCCGGCGCGGTTGCGGTGGCGACCGGCGGCAGGAAAAGATCGATGTCGCGACGGTCAACGGCTACGCCGAAGCAGCGTCAGGACTCTGGACGGATCCAAAGTTGGAGCCGCTCCGGCGCCATGAACAACGGCGGGGGTGAATCGGCTCCGGTATGGTTCACGCGGCCGTCGTCGAGGCAGCACCAGCAGCACGGAGTAAGAGGCACACGGCCCAATGCACGACGGCAAATGGACAGCGTCTCCGGCATTAGGGAGGAGGGCGGTTGTGAAATTGGTGCGGTGGGGGGCGCCATGGAGGTGGGGCTGAGGTTTCGCGGCTCGGGAGAAGGGAGCTTGCCGGGGAGAAGGTGATTTGGCGCCCACGAGGTATGAATGGGTGCGGGCGGGGGGGGATTGGGAGGGGAGTGGAACCATGTCTTACGGACGCATTTGTCTGAAATGTGAGGGGGAGTTACAGTTCTACCCTTGCCTATAGGCTTCTCTGCTTGGGTCTGTGTACTGAGGGTCGGGGATAGTAGAGTAACTTTGCTTCTCCCCAAATAGTGGGCGGGAGCGATTTCGGGCGAGGAGGGCGTGTTTTGAACTATAGTGGGCGTGAGCGATTTCGGGCGAGGAGAGCGTGTTTTCAAATAGTGGGCACGAGCTATTTCGGGCGAGGAGAGCGTGTTTTGCCGACCATGGTTTATGAATTATTCGGCACATGTCATTTCGGCCGAGGAGAAGGAGCGCTTGGATGAAGTTACGAACCTACCCTCGATGCACAACGGGCCAATTGATGCGTGTCCCACATAGGACAGTAATTTTGCGTCTCCCATTTATTTGCTCGGGCGAATTCCACCGAGCAGAGAGGACGTTTAACGGTTCGTTCAAATTTTGGGAGAACGAGCATCCACGTCTACCTTACCAAGTCGATTCGGATCAAATTTCGAAATATTAGCTTGCCACTTCTTTTTTAGATGGAGAGATGATGCTTGGGAGTAATGTGTTTTTACATGCTCGTTGCTAGCGATTTACTATATGACAAATAGTTGACCCACTCAAAAACGCGAATCAAACCCAAAATGAAATATCGCGATTCAATGAAATAGCTCGTTCAGTAGGTCAAAATAGTGAACTAAATCCAAAATTGAACACCTCAATCGAGCAGCATGTTGTACAGTATTATATTACTCCATGAACATGTTGAAAGTCAAATTAATGAACTTGTTATACGCATATATCCGTTCATGTGTGGATTGCAGACAACATGTTCTCCAATTTAAATATTTGAATGCAAGTTTACATCGAAACATGGTTTATATCAGTCTTTGATGCATAAAACGTGACCTCTCCCTCTCCCGGACTCCTATTCTCTCTCTCTCTCTCTCTCTCGCCGACAATCTTCAACTCTGTTGCACGCAACCGACACAAAAACCTTGTTGGTCCCTCTCCCTTTCTCTCCATCTCTCTCTCTCTCTCTCTCTTTGTCTCTCTCTCTCTTTGTGTGTGTGTGTGTGGGGGGGGGGTCTTTCTAGTTCCCATGCATATATACACCATCTATAGGTCTCTCTCGCACACTATGTATGATACTCTAGCTAGTCAAAGCTAGATATCTTGGGTGCACTCATTGTACGCACACAGATTGCTGGGCTCTTTGCCTGTAACTCTCTCACGCACCACTATGTCGTCTCGGAGCTCTTCCCCCCCTCTCTCAAACTCTCCATCCACCCGGGTCACACATACACATGCATATCTCACTCGCACTCGATAGGCCCATCTAAAACTCTGTCTCTCCCCCTTGTTCTCTCTCCACCTCACACGCGCACACACACAATCTCATGCCCAGCTAGCCAAGTATGATGGTCTCTCACTCAATTGTAGGCACACGCAGTCCCCCCTATATGTATATGACTAGCTAATCTTAGTCTCCATCACAAACATGTGCATGGGCTATCTAGATTTCTCTCGGGGCATCTTTCTATCGCGCACGCACTCCCTCGATCTCCCACCCATATAGTCCCCTCACGATCTTGACGGGATCTCTCTATCACAAATACACCCTCTCTCCCTCCCCATGCGTCCATGCCATCCATGTGTCCCTCTCGACCTTTGTTCCTTGTTGGCCACACCTCTATTGGACATGTGCTACAGGGGTGTCTCTCTTCGTTGCAAACAATCACACACTAGCTATCTTCGTGTATCTCCTCGCCTCGCTTTTCCATCTCGGAGATGCATGCGTGATATGTTCGCATAAGAAATGAAAAAACACTCTCTCTTTCTAATTTATCATTTGTTGTCACTTTCTCTTTCACACGCATACTCTTTTTGCACACTTACTCATTCTCCTTCACACGCACTTGATCTGTCTCGACTGAGGCACTCTCCTCGGCCCATAGCATACAGATTTATTGAAAAGTCAAACATCACAAATTTGACCATTTACGTGGAGAAAAAGAATTACATCTAGTACGGCAAACATATATCATTAGATTCACCATGAGATGTAGTTTTGTATGATGTATCTTTGGTATTGTAGATATAAATAACATTTGCGTAAACCTGATCTAAGCTTCCAAAGTTTGACTTCTAAAAAATTTACATGCACTGCATTATCGAGCGGATGGAATATCTCTTTCCCCCTCTCAGCTATCTGACGCACCACTCAGCCTTATCGGGGCTCCTCAATCTCTCTCAAACTTTATCGGTCAGTTTGGTTTGTGACCTCACCCTCATGCCTTGATGGCCGGTACTGCCTGGTGTGGACGTGTGATGTAAAATACTTCTGCCTGGCCAGGCTTGTGTAGTGCTGAAGCATTTGGTTCATGCCTGGGCCAGGCAAAGCATCAACGTCACATCAATCAATCCATGCATCAATTATTTAATGCTAATATCCATCCATGTTGCTGTTAGCCTCGTGGCCACACGACCAGGCACGACCAGGCGTTCGAAATCGGTCGCCTGGGCCAGGCTACTTGAAGTGTCTGGAGATCAGCCAGGCTAATTAAAGTGCAAGGGAACCCAGGCCAGGCGGGCTTTCTTTCTCACAGGGTAGCAACCAAACAAGCGTGCATGAAATCCAGCCACAAATCCAGGCCAGTCAAAAGATGCTCAGGACGCAAGCCAAACTGGCCTTATATCTCCCTGGTTCACACATACACATGTCTCGCTCGCGCTATACATATAGACCCATCCAACACTCTCCGCCCTTGTTCTCTCTCCATGTGACACGCACCCCCCTAAGTACCATAATCCCTCAATCCATCATAGGCGCAAGCACTCCCCCCATTGATCCTAAGTATGATTATCTCTTACTAGCCATCAGGAACACACGTATTGTCTCCTTCCATCCATACGTCTATCTCGACATCTCTCGGGGCATCTTCTATCGCGCACACACCTTGTCACTCGATCTCCCACCCATGTAGTCCCATCACGATCTCCAGGGGATCTCTGTATGACAAACATACACTCTCTCCTCCCCATGTCTGCATTTTCTCCGTACGTCTCTCTCGACCTCTCTCCCTTGTTTGTCAGACCCCTCTTGGCCACGTGCAAGGGGTCTTGCTCTGTCGGTTCCAAACAACCACACACTATCTCCTCACCTTGCCTCCTTTGTCGAAGATGCATGTGTGATATGTTTGCATAAGACACGTATGGTTTTTCTCTACTTTTATTGTGTGTTGTCCATGTCTCTTTCACACACGCACACACACTTTTTTCACTCACTCTCTCTGTCTCTCTCTCTCTCTCTCTCTCTTGTTAGGGACTCTGTCACGTCCATAAGCATATGGATGTTTTGAAAAGTCAAACCTCAGAAAATTTTGACCAGGTATATGTGGAGAAAAACATTTACATCTGGAACGATCATTAGGTTCATCACAACATGTACTTACTTCATACTATCATTTATCTTTGGTATTGTAGATATAAGTAATTTCTTTATAAACTTGGTCAAAGTTTCAAAAGTTTGACTTAAAAAATGTTGGAACTACATTATCGAACGGAGGGAGTAGCTCTTTCTCTCTCTCTGCTATCTCTCACGGGCCTCCCCCCTCACTCGAACTCTCTATACCGACGGATTATACGCTCACTGTGTCAGCGTATAGCTCCGTATATTGTTTAGTTGACCGGTCAACCAATCCACATGCTGCCTTGTCAGCTCGTGTTCTGTATCTTCGTGTGCTGGCCCATGTGGCAGTGGGTGAAAATAAGTAAACTAGAGGCCCATCTGACACGCGGTGAAGTAAACAAAGTTGAAACCACTCGGGGTAGCACCCCGCACGCTAGTAAATTGAGGGCGCATTGAGGACAAACTTCTTGCGCGGGAAGGACGCACTCGCGCACAATTCACCACTGCGCGGGGGCATGCACAGAAGGACGCACTCGCGCACACCCAGCACACAACACACACCAACACACGTGTACACCGGCGTTCCCGCTGGTTGAGATGGACGGCGAGGCAGCCAACAAGCGGAGGCGGCTCGAGCCAAAACCGCATCCGGCGATCCTGGACTTCATCAGCAGCCTCCCTGACGACACGTTGCTCGTCATCATCGGCCTCCTCCCCACCAAATCTGCCGTGCGGACCGCCCTGCTCTCCCGGCGGTGGCACCCCCTCTGGCGCTGCGTCCCCCTCAACCTCACCGTCGACAGCTGCCTCAGCGATGGGGATTGCAAACGCATGGCCGCAGTCTCCAAGATCCTTTCATCGCACCCTGGGCCAGCCAAACGCCTTGACATCCGCATGTTCAGTACCAACTGCAAGGTCCAACCCAAGTTCGACGAGAGGTTCTTATCCCCCGCCCTAGATCATCTCGAGGAGCTCAGCTTTGAAGCTGGACGATGTCGCTCTCAGCCGCCGTCGGCGCTCCGCCTCACGCCAACGCCGCGCCGTGCCAGCTTCAGCTCCTGCTATCTTCCCCAGATTAATGTCGCGCCCGCTCTTCTTCTCCCTCAACTCAAGCAGCTCGACCTCTTCGACGTTGTCATCTCGAAGAAGGCTATGGACCACCTGCTCCGCAGCTGTACTACGCTCGAGTACCTTCTTCTTGAGCAGATCCACGGGTTCATTAGCCTCCACATCGCCTCGACGAATCTCCGATGGATTTATGTGTCTTGCTGGCCCCGCAACAAGACATCAATTGGGAAGAGATCACTCCAGCTGTTCCACATTATGGTCATTGAGAATGCGCCTTTCCTTGAGAGATTGCTTATATCGGATCTAGAAGGTCCAACAAAAATCAGGGTCATTGGAGCGCCGAAATTGACAGCATTTGTGTACTCGTCTGCCAAATTCTCCGAACTCTTTATTGGATCAGTAATTGTTCAGGTACAGCACTCATCTTCTTCTCCGTCTTCTTGAAATTCACATTTTTAAATTTCTTCTTGATGTATTTACGACCGTCCTCCAGAAAATGATTCCCACAAGCTTGACCCAGTCCATGCGCACAGTGAAGATCTTAGCACTAAAATCTATCGGTCTGAATCTGGATCAAGTTGTTGGATTCCTTACATGCTTTCCATGCACGGAGAAGCTACTCATCGAGGTGAAACTTCTTTCCTATAAGTAAACGGTAATCACAACATAGCTCAATTTTTTTCGTAATTTTCCCAAATTACGATGACAAGTGTAGTGTTCAAAACTGCATCTACGCACTGCACCGAAAGAAATGTTTTTAGTATTTTTTTCTCACGTGATCACCTGCATCGTTTTTAAGCTGTACTACTATAGTAGCCTAGGCTAGTCATAGTGGAAAGTAACTTATGGTTACCCTAAGAGCAAGTTCTACCTCCGTCCTGGTTTACTCTTCCAATTTTTTAGTATCAAAATTTGACCATAGATTTAACCGACAAAATGTTAATGCATGTCACTAGAACTATATCGTTGGATTCATATTTGAACATAATTTCAAATGGTGTAATTTCTAGTGACATGCATTGGCATTTTCTTAGGTAAATGTATGGTCAAAATTTTATACTAAATACGAGGTAGTATTACAAAAGTGGGCTATGTAGGCTAAAACATGTGCCAAATTCCCTTGTGATGCATTTGGCATCGATGCCCCTCCATTGCTCACCTGGTGTCCCAATCTGGATCACCTACTTTGCTTCGGTGCCAAATTAACTCACCCAATGAAAAAACACTGCGTGGGAGAGAGAGAGAGAGAAAGAGAGAGAGAGAGAGAGAGAGAGAGAGGACTGAGGCAATAAAAAACACTTGTTTGGGAGAGTGAGAGGTGGTGTAGTTGGTTTGATTGATTTGTTTATACATGTGGGTCTGTGTGCACAGCGGTGCCAACTCTCTCACATCGCGAGAGCGGTGCCAAAATCTTTTGATTTGACATCGATGCGTATTATGTGGCATACTTTTGCGAAATATGGCATCGGCCACATAGTAGAAGGCAACAAATGCCCAAGCTCTTCACGTGCTCCTAGTTAAATGAGGGGAAACACACACACACACACAGACAGAGAGAGAGAGAGAGAGAGAGAGAGTGAAAAAATATCACTAGCCAGCCAACCCTATCGTATGAGCGAATGATATTGGTACCTCCTGATGACACGGCAATCTTATGCAGCCAGCTGCTCTAATATGTTCTCTTCTTTTGCAGATAAAAAAGACCCGAAACTGAAAAATGTGCTGCACTATAACAATATCATCGAATGCCTTGATCTCCATCTTACAGAAATTGATTTGATCGACTACCGAGGCAGCACATCTGAGATTAAATTGGCCAGGTTCTTTGTTCTGGAGGCAAGTGTGCTCAAGGTAATGAGGTTTGGCGTTCTCTAGCACAACAATGAATGGCGTGCTGATCACCGCAAGCGTCTAAGCCTAAATGACAAAGTCTCCGCAGAAGCTGAATTTGTTTTTGAAACATCAAGTGGCCAGAGACTCGAAAACTTATTTTCCCATTAGTGACTTGTCAGGGCGGTGGATTTTAGTTTGTACGATAATGTTGCATCCACCTAAAGTAACAAAATTTCTTACGTAAACTTCCTAGTAATTCCCTCTTCGTAGGTGCAGCATTACTCCTAACATTTGTAATATCAGTTTGAAACTTGTAATATTGCCGTGTCCTATTCCTGCGTTTTCAAAATCCTGCGAATCAAACAGGTCCTGAGTTGGTGATGATGTTGTGCCTCCCATCTTTCACCAATAGCCGTCGGACCTAGATCTGACGCATACAAACGAAGCTTCTCCATTTTTGCAAAAAGATGTCCGCACTTGTTCCCTATTTACAAACAACTCCTTGTCTCTCACAATCAGCCTCATCTCCTCCCCACCACATCTAGGAGTAGAAGGCCGTGGAAAAATCTGGCGCGATGGCCGCTGCCGGAGCCGTACAACCCCAATCTTGGTGTTCCGTGCAATGCACCGGCATCTACGCACGTGAAATTATGTCGAACAGGGCTAGTTGTAAGCAGGCTAGCTCTACAGCCATGATGATAGTGACTGCAGACGGTGAGGCTGACTATGGTATGCTGAACACGGCGCCTATACTCAGGTGTCATCTCCGGCGCAGGGTCCTGTCACTTCACTGTGAGGAGCAGCACATAATAATTTGACCAACGAATAGTACAGTGCTAGTACTCCTACTACTACATTGGTAGTACTACTACTAGTACTAGTAGCACCACCGTCTGGATTTAGGAGTACTACCACGTCCATCTGGATTTTAGTATTTGACTAGCAATATCTAGTAATACATGTCACCAAAAATGTACTACTTCCTCTGTAAATAAATACATGGTGTTTTATTCCTATCGGCGAGAGAACTTAATGTTTTTTCGCTAACTATAGTACTAATAGGATTACATGCAATGAACTAAACACTGCATGTCATGTTTGGTACTAGTCTCAAGTCATTGAAAGCATGCACGACCCACATCTCTCATTGGTTGATATGTCATGAAATAAGAAACAAGGAGGGAGTAAATGCACCATGCCTAAGTATTTTGGGATTATTTGGTTTTCGTAAGGTGACTTACACAACATTTTTGTTTACATACATTAACATTTTATTAGTTAAATCAAAGGTCAGAACTTGGCGCAAAATGCAAAGGGGACCAATAAACCAGTAAACATCAAACTTCTCTCATTTGGCCCCAACTAGAGTCCGGTGAGATGACTATACTCCACCGGCACGGAGGGGGACGCAGCTTCATTGACTTACGGCAACTGCCTTTGGGTGAATGACACGTGGCCCTAGGGGGTGGCTGGCCCACCTATCATACAGCCAAAGGCAGGTGCAGTAGAGGGCCGAGGAGTAGTACGAAATCCTACGCACCTCCGCACACTAACCAAGGGCTGAGTGATCACCTGAATCGCAAGATCAGTTGACTAGAAGCTACGCTAGACCCATGGAGGCGATGAGTGCGAGCATCAGCCGGCTGTGCCAGATGGTCCACGACGCCGGCCTGCGGCCCGGCAGGTAGTAATGCTTGAGGCCGCCAGGGCGAGGGGCCGCTTGGACGACAGCTTCGTCTCCTTGTTCGACGAGGTCCTCGTCGGTTTCCTCAACAAGTTCCCCGTCGTCAAGAAGCTTGCGGACGACTTTGACGTAAGCCTCCAGCCGACGCGCCCAGGCTCTGTGATGCCCGCCACCCTCAACGGCCACTATGGTAACAACCTCGTCGACGCACTGTTGGCCCTACGACTGCCCGCCGTCGCGCCGGAGAATGTCCACCTCGAGGTCGCGCTCGCCACGCAGCGCCTGGCGCAACAAGACACCATCGACATAATCACCCACGTCTACGCGCAAATCGTCCACAAGGACTAGTACATGCAAGAGGAGGACGATAGGACGCAGGCCTTCTTGGAGCGCAGGGCAACCTTGGACGGCACTGTTCAGAAGCACGTTGAGCTCGCCGCCAACGCCGCTGCTCCTCACACGTCGGTTGGTGAACCGACGCACTAGGGCGTGAGGATGTCGTTGAACGTCGATGGATCCGTATGTATTTTTATCCTTCCGTCAAATCCATGTAGTAGTATATGATACTACAGTAATTATCTCACCTTTCGCATCAACTTCATAATTTTCATACGTACTCCCTGCATGAACGGCGCTAGAAGACAACTTCTCATTACTCTAGGCAAAATCGTTATTTTCTATCTATCGGTCGCGCCATGGAGCAGAACCAAATTTTACAAGTTACGAGTTCAAAAGGAAAAGCCTGCCGTGTTCGCGTCGCACCCCCACATGGTTGGTCCGGCATGCCGCTCAAGCGGGAATGCGTGCGGTGTTGCATTTTCACTTACAAGTGGGACCGCAGTTGAGCAAACCAACTATCGTCAAACCCCCACCCCGCCCACCGCGCGATGGCTGAGAAAAGAGGACTAGAGGGAGAAGAGATGGCTGTAGCACGGACTCCAAGAAAATTGGTATCGGATGGGACTCATGTGGGTGGCGTGTGCCGTACTGCTAGACGTGAATGCTAGTTATGGCCCATGCCACCCCACTATATCGAGCCTATATCGAGGTACGTAGAACAAATTTCCTGCAGTCCGTGCTCAGCCCTCCTCTATCTCTCTTCTCAGCCAGCCAGCAGACGCACGGAGCCCATCGTCTGTTTGCTCACATGCGGCCCCACATGTCAGTGAAAACGCAAGACGACCCACTGAACCTGCACATCTTTCACCTCGACGTGCTGGTGATGAAAAACAAATCCAATAAAGATCTTCAGTGGCCGCTTTTGGAGTTACTCGAGAGTAGTAAGATTATATTCACAGTTTAACCCAAGATGCACATCTCGTGGCTTCAACTACCACTCTATTTTCTTTCATGACACGACCTGGATGCTGGATGTCCCATGTGTCGGCAAAAGGAGGAAGAACCCGACCAAATCTTCGGTTCTGCTCTCGGATTAGACTAGTTGTGCTAACTTAAAAATTTTATTGTGTACTCCCTCCGTTCCAAAATACTTGACTTCCATTTGTCCAAAAATGGATGTACCTATATACTAAGACATGTCTACATACATATATATTTTGACAAATAGAAGGCATGTATTGTGCAACGGAGGGAGTAGAATGGATGTACCTATATACTAAGACATGTCTAGATACATATATATTTTGACCAAATAGAAGACATGTAGTATTGTGCAACGGAGGGAGTAGAATGGATGCAAGTTTTTGTATTGGGAAGAAGAGTACATCCATATATTGATAGAGCGCAATTTAGTAGATGTTCTATCACTTTTAGCTAGTATAGAATAGAGGCTAGACATGAGACTAGTTGCGAGGAAGCAACGTCTACTTCTTTACACTCGAAGAAGAAAGAAGCACGCAAGATCGAGCCTCCGCAGATCAAAAATGAATGCATCAAGAAGGCACTAATCCAACTTACTATAGGAATAGTCAAAATTATCGTTGGAGTTCGTGCAAAACGGAGGTCCATTTGGGGTCGTGCGTTGGAGTTGGCCTTACAAGTGGGACCACAGTTAAGGAAACTGACTATCGGCAAACCCCCACCTCGCCCTCCGCGCGATGGCTGAAGTTAGAGAAACAACGAGGTTGAAGAGATTGCTCTCGCACGGACTCCAAGAAATAATATGGTGTCAGATGGATGTCGTGGTGGTGGCGAGGCGCCTTCACGGGCGATGCGAGAGGGAGGGAGGGAGGGAAAGGACGAGAAGCTTCGAGGAAGTGGAGAGGGATCTGCTACGGGGAGAGCGAGAGAAAAAATGTGTTTTTTAATGATCCCAAGAAGAACTAACCCAAATAAACACCTCTTGGATGGGTTAGATATTTTGGATGGGTTAGATGCATCTAACCCAAACTAACCCTCCTGTTTGGATACTTTTGAGTTAGTTGAGTACAAAACTAACTCAAACTAACTCTAACCCATGGATCCAAACAGGGCCGCGAGGTTGAAGAGATTGCTCTCGCACGGACTTCAAGAAATAATATGGTGTTAGATCGATGTCGTGGTGGTGGCGTGTGTCGTACTCCTGGACGTGAATGCTTTTTCTGGCGCATGCCACCCTACTACTCCTACTATATAGTATACTACTAGTATCGAGGATTCGAGGTGCTGGTTACGTACAACAAACACATTAACATATGGCTACAGTAAAAACACCCGCCCGACGCGCGAAGCATGTGAAGCTAGTACAAATAGTGTACTACTATTGTTGATTGGCCTCATCCGATAACCTGTTGCAATGCACGTACAATTATGTATTCGGAAAATATTTTTTTGCCTCATCGCACCACTCACTCAGAGAAGCGACTCGAAAGCCCTTCATAAATTTGGTAAGTTTATCACAGGCATATCATTTTATTACATAGAACAATAGATCATCAACCCACATCGACAACGAGGATACATTATAAATACTAAAGTTTTCACCACACAACAAATAACAAGCAATGAAATGTAACTTCAACTCAACCATTCCTCGGCGTTGGAAACGCTTGCTTTGAACCACAAGTGATTCTCTGGGACGTGCCATGTATTGTCGATCTGGAGACCAACGCAGGACTGATCATCCAGGCTGAAGCGGCCTACTATATCAGTACCAGGGTAGGGAACCACGCAAATGTCCGAGGTATAGACACAGTTGCTTCCCATAAATGTGTCAACAGCGGTTGGATCTCCTTTCACCATCATCGGATAGTTTCATCCAAGGAAGAGCGAGTTTTCTCCAAGATTATCAATTCTGTGCCAGGGAGAAGGAGTTGGCAATAGCACACTAGTATCCATCCTAAATACCATGCAATGGGTGTTGGAATAGGTCCGGAGAGTGCGACCATGGGAGACTACACCTGCTTCCTTATCAGTAACATCATCAGTGGGCTGTATACACACAAGAAGAGGTGATCCATCGGAATTAGTTGCCAGGCGCCACAGAGTATATCGGCTCTGCTCGTCCTCATGCTCGTGATCATCACCATCGTCATCTCCCCCTTGGTTATAAAAATCTTCAAGTATAGGTGGTGGGATGTCCACAGGACCTTGGAAACACAAGAAGAAGGTTAATTAGTAAAGGGAAAGTAGCTAACCCGCATGCATGTGGATGAAACAATTATAATTACGGTGGAAGACAAACGTACCGAAAAAACGAGGATCCCATGCAAAAACTGTGCCACGAGAGGTGGCATCAAACACAAGATCCTTGTATTCAATAGCATCACAGTACACATCCGTGTATAGAAACTGATTTTTGAGTAATATCCATCCAGTCGAACCACGAAGGACGGCAACTAGCTTGTCGAACATAGCAACAACTTGATAGTTCTTGTAATTCCAAGAGCGGTTGGGAACTCGAGAAATTGCTATCTTCAGTACACGATAGTCACCATGATCATATTTGAACGTACGTAGATCATCTGTGTGCTCAACCTCTAGGGCACTCGGAGATTTTTGGAAGTGGAATCCGCTGGCGAGCGTACACATTCACAAGTTCCCACTCGCAATTGTACCCAATATAAACAACCTAATCTCCATTTGCACCAGCCCAGGACTTACCTTTAAGCGATGGCATCTTGACATCACACGTATCATTATCAAGCGGCATCAACTTGCACAAGGCGAGGTCTCCGTCATCCGCTCGCCAGCGAGCAGGGTCATGGCGAAGAAGATAGGGGAGATCAAACTGCTCCTTGACCCTTGGGTTCCTTGCAATGATGTTATTAGTTGAGTTGAGAATGGGCTTGAACGAACCTGCCATGCTAGCCGAGGTGATGACGTCGCACCGATCAATGAGTTCCTCCACCACGTCATCTTTCAGATCAGGGCAAGAATAACGGGGTCGTTTCCGGCCTGTTCCCTCCAGGGAGAAGATGATCGAACAATGGTAGAAGAAAGGGTGAAGGGATGAAGGAAAATGGAGGAGGGAGAGGAAGAGCGTGCGACAAAAGTTCCAAATCGAGAGGGAAAGGAGAAGAGTCGGTGGACGGTTGCGAGTTTTCCACGGTTCACGAAGAGGCGCCCCGGCCTACACGTCCGTTCAGAAATACTCCTACTACTCGCCGTCGTCTCACTGATATGTTGGAATGGGACCACATGTCAACGAAACATGGTGTGTAATTTCTCGTGCAAAATGCGATCTGGCCGCGTTGGCCCAAGGTGCCGCATTAGTTATCGACCTTTATTTTTTTATTGGCGTGCCGATCAGTTTTGAAGCACGACTAACTGGTACTGTACGCAGAGAAAATATAAACTGCTCTACCACTCCCCCACCTCCAGTACTAGTAGTATAAAAAAGATATATAGGCTGGAGCTTCAGCGTTTTCTTGCTAATGGCTGCCCACTTGCTTCTCACACTACCACCCTCTCTCCAGATCTAAAAAAGATGGCCCCTCTCTCCCTCCTCACGGTGGTCACAGATCCGCCGGGGAAGAGAAGGATGTGTAGCGTTGACGCACTAGTCGTCGGTGAGCGAGGTCACGCACTGACGACAAGGCCGTCCTCTCAGACCTAGCGCCCGCGCGGGAAGGCCTCCGTCCCCAAGCTCGCTGCCGTAGTGTGTGCGGAGGACGACGACCACGAGCGAAGCCACTTCCCGCCGACCATCAGGTATGCTACCTCTTTTCGAGCCATAACCTTGTTCTATTGCCCCATCTGCTAAGGGGAAAATCAGTAGCTAAGGAACGAGTCTCGTGTCTCTTGGTTGAAGAAGGGTGGAAAGGCATGACAACGCAATAGAGAATGACCAGGTCGATCGGTTTGTTGTCCTCGCATAGGAAAAAGGTGGCTAAAGAGAACAAAAATGGGACCGTAATCCACATATGCTGCCTGGATATTTGTTGCTCTGGGCAACCATACCTCCCTCACCACTCTGCGTCCGTGGAGGTACATCGTACTGGTTCCTCCCATGCTCTTATTGCCACTTTTTTTGCTGTTAGTATAACGCCAGCAGTCAAGTCAAGCAATGCTACTGCTAAAGTGATGCCACATTTAACTAATGCCGCTCTCAGTCTAATGCCATCCATAAATTTAAGCAATGCCATTTAATGTCACTGGATTATTTCAGGGTTAGCTGTTGATTGTGGATGTATTAAAGATTTTTCAGTTATAAGGCATTCTAATGCTGTTGCACAGCCAGTATACCAATGATGGAACTTGTTACTCCCGTCAGATTTTTGCACTGTTAATGCGTATAGATTACATACCTCACTTTCATGAGATAAGTTATTTTTTTTGTACAGTGTCACCAAAATGCCAAGGCGCTGATGTCATTTTATTTTGGTTAAGCCGCACAGATAATTATGAAGACAAGAGGAAAGGTCAAGAGTGGGCACCTCCTCCTCCGACTATTCTCTTGAGGAGGTCTGTATGTTTGTCTCTAATGCCTGTCGACTACATACCTGACATCATGATGTAATGTTAAGTCATTTCCTTTTGTACAGTGTCACTGAATTGTCAAGGCGGTGATGGCATTTTATTTTAGTAGAACTGCACAAAATTTGCTTAAAAGAAGAGGAAAGGTCAGGAATGGCTCACTTTTCCAGAAAAAACTATGTATGCCTTCCTCACATCAGCCGATGTTGCTTTATTTATTCCTTCAAACAGGTGGTTAGAAACAGTCTTGCTACATTTTCCCATTAAGAATTTGGAATGCTTATATTTGTGAGTCTATGCTTCAACTAGTGCCACTTTTAGAGTAATGACACTTTCAATATCTATGCAAACAGGGATGCTCGATTTTAGTGGAACTTCACAAAAAAGTCCAACTGGTTCAACATTAGGAGCATGTTTTTTTTCCAACCTTTATATCCAATTGGTGGCACTATGAGCTGTTCATTACGAAGGTACATGGTTTGCTACTATATTGCTACTCTTTTTGTACTGTCATTAGATAGTAATACTAGTGGTTTGCATGTGAATTTATTGGCAGGGTGGACCTACATTGGAGGTGCAGGACATGATTCAATGATTGGATGCTCAATTTCGGTTGTATCGATTTCACCTCTTCCATCACTGCGAACATGGATACCCTTGGTCCGATGAAGAATAGGCGCTATATTTCTGCTCTGAACCAGCAAATCAATCCAGTATGAAATTGTCCAGGGCAAAACATAACTGTATCAGATTATCTAGTGCAAAACATGACAGATGCTAAGCGGAAGAGACATGTTTAAACCGAAAATACAAGGTGTGGTATATGTTTACTAGCTGCTTGATATTTGTGCAGACAGAGATGTCTGCCCGTTGCTATTTGGCAAACCAACAAAGTGCCCGCAATTTTGGTTGAACTGCACAAGAGAATAGTATAGTCACTGCATCCAGTGCCATTTGAAAATAGACACAGAAAGATTGGATAGTCACTTCATGGACTGCAGAAAACTAGTACTATACTATTTATTGGCCAACACTAGGTGCTTCATTGCTTTGGTTTGATTATACAATGGGCATCATTTTGCCTAAGTTATGGTTTGTATTTCGAAAATAGTCTCGCCGTGTGATCGAGAGAAGACCAAATCATATTGCAGTGGATGTTCCTCCATCATGTCTGGTTCATTCTCATGGTTCCAGCTGTTAGTGAAACCACTTACGTTTGCAAGAGGAATGGTAGACTTCACAAACAAATTTGTATTTCAGTCTGTACTGAATGTTGGCCAAGAGAAGCATCCACGTTAGTAGGAAGAACAGATGTTTTTCTAGATCTTTGCTTTTGGAGCTACATATTTGTATATGATCTGTGAGTCATTGAGATGCATTAACATGTTGATCTTATGTATGGGAATCGTACTAGTTAGTTTTAGTTGCGATGCAAGATCCGAAGTGGCTGATCTTTGCTTTTGGAGCTACATATTTGTATATGATCTGTGAATCATTGAGATGCATTAACAGTTACTTATTTCTGTTCGCTCAGTGTTTACAAGTTACTGATCGATCGCTAGCTAGCCTACAAATGCGCTCCTGGCAGTTTTATTTGCGACGCAAGATGCGAAGTGGCAGCTTTTTGAATAAAAATGCCTACCTATGAAGAAACTGACAAGCTACACTATCGATCCTACACGGATAAAAATGCCTACCTCTGAAGAAACTGACAAGCTACACTATCGATCCTACACGGATAAATAGCGGATCACGCACGTACTACCTCCTTTCCAGTTTGCAGGGCTCAATTCAAGAAACGACCTACTCGATCATACACAAATAAATAGCGGATCACGCACGTACTAGTACCTCCTTTCCGGTTTGCAGGGCTTAATTCAAACCTCTCACCAACCAAGGCACTTCGTCCGTCCGGGTTTATTAGTCCCGTGAGGAAAGCAGCAAGACCAAGGCATGGCAATAATTAACGGCATGCAGAAGTTTAAGCCTAATAAATTCCAGCGATTTAAGTGGCTGCATGCGTGCCCTCGGCATGCAGAAGTTTAAGCCTAATTAATTCCAGCGATTTAAGTGGCTGCATGCTGCTTCGCGTACTGCCTGCGAGCGATTCTGAGTGCCTGCATGCAGCCGGCCGTAATTAAGGCAGCTAACTGATGCGAAAAAGATACGCTTTAAATCTGTGGAATCATTATTGACAAGGAGGGAGATGATTCGAGTGCATTCGTTTGACCGCCATGCCGGCGTGCGACCCAGACGGGACGGGACGGCACAGTCATAATTTCAGTTCTCTAGTTTTCCACAGCAAGCTGGCGCGCTAAGCCATTATGCATTGAATTCCGATGACCGTCGCGCTACCTTCCTCCTATAAGTACTGTTTCCCGGCCTTCTCAGGTGCCACCGTGACCCAACTCGCCATATCCTCATAAGCCCCCATCGGCCCGACGTCGCTCGCCACATCCGCCATGCCCCCGCCCGTCCACGGTAGGCGACGCCGGAGGTGGTCACCGCCGGAACTAGTGTTCGGGTTTTCACCGGAAGGCAGACGGAGGGAGGAGGCATTCTATCTGTCTTTAGATGGCAATGCAGAGATCGAGGAGTTGTTGGAGCGCGACCGCATTGCGGAGGAGCAGGAGTTGTTGGAGCGCGACCGCCTGGTGGAGGAGCAGTGTCTCGCCGATTTGCGCCGCCAGGGGGACATGGAGCAGCAGCTCACCGACGCTCTGAGCTGCGAGCAGAGTGCCCGCAACTGGGCCGACTCCGTGGAGGCCGGCGCCCGGCAAATAGCCCTGGAGGCTTTCGGGCACGCACGCATTCGCGACGCCGATTTTTACTACCAGCTCATCAAGTGGGTTTCCCGCTTGGAAGCCGAAGCTTCGGTGGACCACGCCGGCATGGAAAGGGCCAACGCGCGCATGCAACGCGCCCTATCACACCTCTGGCAAGTCCGAGGCGAGGCGGAGGACGCCGGTGCCGGCGTTTAGCATGGACAGCAGATGGCGGCCGGCATCGTCTAGTTAGCTAAGAGTAAGTTAGTACTTGCACGCTACTAGAGTGTTAGTGGGAGTAGATAGTTCACTGGCTATGATGGTTGTCAACGTGGAAGTTCAGTACTCTAGATGTGGATCAGACCTGTTACTTTGCTCTGAATGTTGAACTTTCCGTTTGAACGTATGGAATGGGCTGTTATTTTTTTAAATGGGTTGTATTTGTCCTGCACGGTTTAGAGGCTGACTTGTGGGCCTAGCAAGTTGACGCGTACACAATCAGGAGATGATTGTACGTGGAGAGGATGACAGCAGGGACCCGCCAAGGTCATGGCAATACGCAAGCAAGTGCCTCCTTATTTCAAGCCAATAAAAAAATGGCTCCTCCTAGTGGATTTCTGACATCTGGGTCCCATGCCATTGTCAACGTAGTCAATAAACGAGAGAATTGCACAACGAGCGGCTGACACCAGGGACCAGACAGCTCGCCCAGTTATTTTTGTTTTGGGTTAATTTAATAAATGTCACTCCACTGGTGTATCCGAGAAATGCCACTGCAATTTCCGAACTTTGAAAAATGCCATTTCATGCCATTTCGAGTGGCTTTTTCGAAGTCTGGAGTGGCGTTTTTCAAAGTTTGCAAACTACAGTGGCGTTTTTCAAAGTTTGCAAAAATTGCAGTGGCATTTTTCAAAGTTTGGAAATTGTAGTGGCATTTTTATGAATCGCCATAATTGGAGTGGCATTTATCTAATTTGTTTTTGAGATGGAAGCAGGGTGTCAACTGGGCTGTGCGGGACACTCTGCCCTGTCTAGACAGCCTTTTCTTTTATGTTTACCACGGTCCAGCCCAGTAGTTTTTTTTTCTTTCTGAAAATGGCTAGCCCAGTTTTTGTGATTTGTCAAGTAAGTCGCTTTATCATGCCTGTTGGGCTGCAAATCTTTCAAGACGAGGAGAGTGGCCTATCAGTAATGAGAAATGGGTTGTACATTTTTACAACACATCAAAGCGGCAATTATTTTCAAATATGTTTTTTCATTTTGATATTTTAAACTACATCGATTTTTATGCATGGACAATTTATTGGATTTTATATTGATATACATTTATTTTTAAAATCAGTCTGAATGTGACTTGAAATTTTGGGATTAAAAACAGTTCAGACCGCACCGACATATGCAAAATTTCGTATAATTTTTTAACCGTGGCCACAATATAGGCTGTAATGCTAACATAAAGAATATGGGCTCCAAAAAACCCATAAGAATTAGCAAATGGGCTGTAAATTATTTGAAATAATGGCAGATGGGCTGTATGCTGTTTTCCACATATTTGAGGCTTTCCATAGATGGCCTGTATACTGTTGGATGTCCATCCAACGACTGTCGTGCTTCTTCAATCTCTGCTCTTCGTGCTCCAGCCGCTCAAACAAGCGCCGGGACTGGCTGCTCCCTCCTCCCCACGGCCGGCTGTGCTGCCGCGCAGGCCTCGCTGCCCCACCGTACTCCCATTGTTGGCCTAGCCATCCCTCTACTCACCCACACCTGCTGTTATTCTCTGGCGACGGCAGACGAACCAGTAAACCCTCGTATAGTCGTACTCCCCTCAGCGTGGGAAATAAAAACAACGGCCGAGTCTTCCCTGCCTCCGTGTCATTCCCTTCCTAGGCCTCGCCGTCGTCCACCGCCCTGGTGCTCTCAGCGTGGCGTGGTCAGCATGGTCAACGACCGACATGTATCTGAACTGGACTATACGTGGAGAGGCAGACAACTGGGTCCACGACCGCACGCAAGGAAATGCGTCCTTATTACGCGCAAAATAATGATTTCCTCCACCTGACATCTGGGACCCACCGAAACGGCCTCTGTATTTCGCAAAAAAACGTTACCTCCGCTGACAGCTCGGACCCACCAGCTATATCTTCGCACGCAAGGAAGTGCCTCCTTATTACGCACAAAAAAAATGAATACTCCCCCTGCTAGCTGGGACCCAGTATAGTCGGCCTACTAAGTTGACGGGGACGAAGGGCTTTGTCAACTTAGTCAATATGCACGATTCTAGCTCGACTGGCCGTACGATGTCCATCCAACGGCCGTAGTGCTTCTTCAACCTCTGGTCTTCTTGCTCCAGCCGCCCAAACCAGCACCGGTCGTGCCGCCTGCTCCTGCCTCCTGTGGCCGGCTGTTCTGCCACGGAGGCCTCACCGCCCCCATACTACTCCCAACGCTGGCCAGGCCATCCCTCCACTCCACTCAGCCACACCCCCTGTTATTCTGCGGCGACGGCAGCGCAACCGAACCAGTTAACCCTCGTACTCCTCTTCGCGTGGGCATCCACAACCGCGTCTTCCCCGGCTCCGCGTCGTCCCCTTCCTAGGACTCGCCATCGTCCACCCCCGTGGTGCTGTCGGCGCGCCGTGTTCAATGTGGTCAACGACCGAATTCCATCGGAAGAATACCGTACGTGGAGAGGCTGATAGCTGGGTCCACGGCAGCCGCAAGGAAGTGCCTCCTTATTACACGGAAAATAATTATTCCTCCACCTGACTGCAGGGAGCCACCGGACGGGCCACCAGTATTTTGTGAAAAAAATCGTTTCCCCCTGACTGCTGGGACCCACCGGACGGGCCACCGTATTTCGCGAAAAAAACATTCCCCCCGCTGTCAGCTCGGACACACCGGAAGTGCCTCCTTATTACGCACAAAAAAATGAATAGTCCCCCGGCTAGCTGGGACCCACCTTGCTGGGAGGCTGACTTGTGGGCCTACTAAGTTGACGGGGACGGAGGGATTTGTCAACTTAGTCAATATGCACGATTCTAGCTCCAGTGACCGTACGATGTCCATCCAACGGCCGTAGTGCTTCTTCAACCTCTGGTCTTCTTGCTCCAGCTGCCCAAACCAGCGTCGGTCGTGCATCTGCCTCCCGTGGCCGTCTGCGATGCGGCGGAGGCCTCACCGCCCCTACTACTCCCACCACTGGCCAGGCCATCCCTCTACTCACCCACACCCCCTGTTATTCTGCGGCGACGGCAGCCTCACACCATAGCGAACCAGTGAACCCTCGTACTCCTCTACGCGTGGGCATCCACTGTCGCGTCTTCCCTGGCTCCGCGTCGGCCCCTTCCTAGGCCTCGCCGTCGTCCATCACCCTGCTGCTCTCGGGGCGGCGTGGTCAACGTTGTCAAGGAACGACATCCATCGGACGTGGATTGTACATGGAGAGGCTGACAGCTGGGTCCACGGCCGCAGCAAGGAAGTGCCTCCTTATTATGTGCAAAATAATTATTCCTCCACCTGACAGCGGGGACCCACCGGACGGGTCACCGTATTTCGCCCCCTGACTGCTGGGACCCACCAGCTACATCTTCGCACGGAAGAAAGTGCCTGACAGTCGGGACCCACCTGGTCGAAGCGTACGTAGCGTTGTCATTTTGGTCGCGAACGTTTACGTGCATATATACTGGTGGATGTAGAGGCGGCCAGGGTGCAAGAAAGAAAATACGGCCACATATGTGTACATACGGGCGGGGTCTCGAACGCCTACTAGCGCATACGTACGGTGAGGGCTCGTGTACATGGCTGGGTCGGAACGGAGAAACAGCGTCGTCGTCGTGTTCATGGGGAGGCAACGGAATGCGTCGTGTTCATCGGGAGGCAACGCGGCTAGGTCGGAACGGAATGTGTGGTCGTGTTCATCGGGAGGGCTTGTACGGAAGAGGTGATGGAAACGAGGCCTGGCGTACCGCACAACGGAGGAAATGGACCTCCTACGGTCGAAACAGGGGTCCTGTTGATCGGAGGGGTGTGGCGTACCGCAAAACGGGACTCCACAGGATACTGTTCATCTCCACCGTGGACCCCCTCCAGCCTCCATGAGCTACTGTTCATCCACTGTCGACCTCCTCCAGCCCCCACGGGCTCCTGTTCATCCAGCCTCCACCGCGCGCTACTCCACCGACTACTGTTCAACCACCCCTCCACCGTCTACTGTTCATCCAGCCCTCCACACCACGGGGTCCTGTTCAACCACCCCTCCACGGGCACCCCTCCACTGTCTACTATTCATCCTGCCCTCCACACCACGGGGTCATGTTCATCCACCCCTCCACGGGCACCCTCCACCGTCTACTGTTCATCCAGCCCTCCACCACACCATGGGGTCCTGTTCATCCAGAGGCAACGCCACCGCTCACTGTTCATCCAACCCCCCCTCCCCCGCAACGCTCACTGTTCATCCCATCGATCGGCTTCAGTTAGCAGCAGTAGACAAGGAATCGGTCGATCGGGTTCAGTTAACAGCCATCGATCGATCGCTCGGGTTCAGTAACGCGTAGCCTGCAGTGCAATCGCTCGAGTTCAGTTAGAGCCCAACGCCTCGCTCGGGTTCAGTTAGAGCCAACGCCTCGCACACACGCGCGTACGTGTACGAAAGAAACGCGCATCACTCGGCCCCCGACCTCCCACCGTAACCGGGAACTCCCCGAAATTTTCCTCCCCCTCGCTTCTACCACGGTTTTTTCCATCATGGACAGCCCAAAGAATGTCATGCAGCTACGTCTCCGGCCCGCCCAGTACGAAAAGCCCATTTTCTGTCATGATTTTTTGTCATAGAAGTAGGAGCCCACCACATCTACGATGATACCGGGTTTTGTCACAATTATCGTCATACAAGTGTCATATGTATGACAGAAAAAAATTTCGTTCGGCCCAAAATGTCACGGATGTGTCTTTTTTTGTAGTGAGCACGCACTCGTCCTCCTCTTCGTACGCTGCATGCATAGACGCGGCTCCACCAGCTGCTCGCATGCTTGGCAGCGCGGTGGCATCGCGAGGAGGGATTGCAGACGACGTGAGCGGGCGAGCCTTCGGCTTGGCGGAGACACGGCGGTGATGGGCGAGAAATTGTTGGCCGGCGCAGGCGGGCGCCGGCATGCGCAATGGCGGCGGCGACATATTGATGAGTGCGCTTATGGGAGCCTGGTTTAGTTTTATATAGGGTTGGTCAAAATTAAAAGAAAACTGTACTAGTACACATAAACATTAGACATAGGCATCGCTTTTAATAGTTACCACAACCACGATACGGAATCCTGTGCAAGCGCGTGAACCGTGGCCGCGCGGTCGATTGAACGGTGTGTCACCGTGTCGCGCTCGAAGGACATCCACCAAACCTTTTTGTGTGTGTGAAAATTTCCCCAAATATTACTCAACTTTTTTTTCGGGAAAAGTTCTTGATGCTACAATATTTCCATATATTTGAATTTAGCTCTAGTTCGTGTTTGTTGGATTTGGACGTTTTAATACTGATTTTGGGGTTGTTTGGTTCCCAGCCACCATTTGCCAAGACAAAATCTGGCAGCCACAGTTTAGTTGGCATGTGTTTGGTTTTTGCCACACTTTGGCTTGCCACAATTTATTTCCCCTATGGCCCACTTGTCATAGAGACAATTTTTTGCCAACTTTTGCCAAAGTTTGGCGTCCAAAGTGTGTGTGACTGAGAGCGAACGTGTGTATGTGTCCATATGTGTGTTGTGGCGGAAGTGCAATGTGGAGACGGTGTGCGTGTGATAGAGACATAGAGAGGTGTGAATGTGCAAATGATCATGCATGAGTGAGACATAGACAGATGCCGATGCGTTGTGTATACATGAGAGAACGGTCTTCTATTTTACTTGTGTGTGTGTGTGTGTGTGTGAGAGAGAGAGAGAGAGAGAGAGAGAGAGAGAGGAGCATCCGTAACACAACAACCATCTCTCTCGACTCGTCCGTCCCTCGCACGATCGCATGTAACACATGCATCAACGCACACATTTTGACACCCTCACCCGACCCCTGCCCACCTCAAGGCCAACACATCGCTCTCTATCTCGCACGCACAATCTCTTCGTGAATACCCTGTTTAGCAAGTAGCTTTCCATCACATACACACACATTTCCCTCCTTAGGTTTTTTCTCTCAATATCTAACACACACACACACACACACACAACACACAACACACACACCCCCTCTCCCGAGCACACAATTCATCCCCATCCAAGGTTATATGGCGACCACTCTCGCTTGTGCTTCTCTGCACCCCAGCATGCACAACACCTCAATCTTCAAAGAGGGAATTCAGGAGATTGAAGACGGCGACCACACTGCGCTAGAGAATGCGGGCCATTTGGAAGCAGGATGATGTGATGACGGCTGACTGACTCCTCCCCCCTCCCTCTCTCTCTCGCACAAAATTACCAATCCCTCTCTCCCCCGCACAAATTTATCAATCCCTCAACCCACGAGATCCTTCCCCTCTCGTCCGTGTTTTTCTAGATCTCTCATCAAACCTGTTGTCTATTCTCCTTCCACGTGTACAGAATCCAGATGCACACGCATCTCATGTATATTACATGTCTCCATCTTTCTCACAGACCTAACTTCTTCCTCTCTCTTTCTCTCTATCTCCCTCCCTCTGTTTCGTTAGGTTTGTCTCCTACTCTCTCGTCCACATACATACAATCTTTCCCGCCCTATCTGCTCCATCTTCGCAAGCTCTCTATGCATGTTTCATTCACACATTGGGATATGTTCAAAATGTTGCTTTTATAATGGCTGATGTAGAGTTATTGTTGGTTTTGTTGCATCCTACAAAGTAATAACTATGAAATGCATTTAGATTGTCATTTGACTGGGATTATGCGAGTTTGAGCATGTTGTGAAGTACTATAGACCTCGCATACATCTTGGAATTCGACAATGATTGTAACTATTGAATTGTATAGACCATTACATTTGAAGTCAGTAGCCTAATATATTTATTTCACAATTTCAACAAATGATTAATTCACTAAATACTAAGAAAACAAATGTGTACACCCTCCGTTTTTATTTAAGTCTGCGTATTAGCATTGGTCAAAGTCAAGATTTGTAAACTCTCAGGAAGTTTATAACAAAAAAATTAACATATACAACAAAAAATAAATACCATTAGATTCATTATTGAATGTACTTTCACATCATACATATCTGTTATGGTAAATGTTTATATTTTTCTATAAGCTTGGTCAAACTTTAGGAAGCTTGACTTCGGTCAAACCAAATATGCAGAGTTTACTAGTACTACTCGCTAGTTGCTTAGCCGAATCACCCAACATGCCACACTGGGAGTCCAGTGTCACAAAATTTTGAGGTCGGCGGGAAAATCTCTCGCGACCCTGATTTGAGCAATGGGAAGTTACCATCATATCCTTCGAAACAGGCCTACGGATGACGGTTGGTAGGGGCTGTTTTCGTAACTTCAGGTTCACCCTACCCAGTCAACCCCACCCCGACACCCAGATTAGTACACCTGAATACTCCCCATTTTCTATCCCCACCGCAAAATAGACTTCTCCACGGCACCGCAGCCTTCGTGCTCCTCCCCTTCTACATCGATACACTCATCCACCATAGCGCATCTGCCTCATCGACGACCTCGTACGCCGCACTAGAGCTGGCCCACCGTCGTTGTCGTACACGGAGCCTCTTCCCCAGCACAGTCTTCCACGGTCTTGGATCTGCTTCCCGGAAGCCGACGCCAAGCGCAGAAGCACCACCGTCGTGGACAATGAACTGACTCCCGTTGCCGACCATGACTCACAGAGGCCGCCGCGACCATCGTTCTCCTCCTCGATTGCTAATGGGTGTATTGAATCACTTAGCAGTACATGTGCAGTTCCAATTTTGTTCATACCTACCCTTCAAATTTCCTGGGTGCTATTGTTCCCGTAAAAGTAATTGGTTATAGCCTCCATTGTCCAACAGAATATTAGCTTGTAATTGTGCGTTGCTCCTGTATCGCGCTGTGCTTGGGTATGTATTTCATCTGCAACCAGTAGTGTGGCAAATGATGGATAGTTTTTTAGAACTAGCAAGATGCCCACGCGTTGCACACATTAAGATGCTTTTGTATGAGTAGTTTATCTTGTGGGAGAAAAGGATGAACGAGGGAATGCCTTATTTGCAAATGCGGAGAGGGCTGTGGGTATCTTTTTGCAAAATTGCCACAGTTTCCTTCCTATCCGTCGGATATAAATTGGATGGCCTATATTGCATGATGGCTGGAACACCATCATCACCAACTCTGTTTTTTATAAGAGTAGGGAAAAAGTAGAGAGAAAAAATAGAGAGTAGAGCAGTAGAGATAAATATTAAATGTAAAATAAGTATAATAGTAGAAGAGAGTAGAGATGGCAGAGACGTCGGGAAACGATTGCGCGCGTGCGAGAAAAAGAGGTCGGGCGTGCGCTAGTTTTGGCACGTGGCGTCCGGCGCGCTTTATAAAATCCAACGCCCTCCCACCGCTCTGTGCCTTGCCACTGCTCTGTCCCCGCTCTTTCTCGCCTCGCCGCCGCGCCACCATGCCACCGCGTCGCCAGGAAACTTGGGGATACTGCGGCGTCCATGTGCGCCCCTCCGGCGGCTTCTCCGTCGAGATCCGGTTCCCTGGGATGAGCCTCGACCTCAGCAATTTTGACACAGCCAACAAGGCCACCCGCGCGTACGATGCGGCGGCGTGGCGCCTCCGGTGGCCTCATAGAACATTGAACTTCCCCAACGTGCCGACACGGGAGCGGGCACAGGAGCTCGCGCCTTTGCCGCGGCTTATCACCGACGAGGATCGTCGTGACAACCGGAGGTGGGAGCACCGTCCCGGCATTGCCGAGATGGACGAGGAAGCCATGGCGCTGTGGCGCCAACACTTCTCATAGGACATCATCAACCATCGCGAGTCCTACGAACAAAGGAGGGCAGAGAGGGATAAGAGGAGGGCGGAGTGAACCGCCTATCGCAAGGACAAGCGTAGGCGAAAAGCAGGTGATCAATTCAACATGAGGCTAGGAGCAGCATTGCCCTAGGAATCCGACGACGATCGGTATCTTCACGCCTATAGTCAGATGTTGGAGGAGGACATCACCGGGGAGGAGTCGGACGACGAGGAGTAGTTGAATAGTCTATTTTTTATCTATCTATGCTAAGAACTATCCTCTACTCTCTATCTCTACTTCTCGATCTCAGCACTGTAAACGCTTTTTTAAAGTGTCGCGCGTTGCGATTCTGTTGGAGATGCTCTAACATGGCAGACGGGTGCTTTAATGTTGCCCACAAGATGCGCGAGTATTACAAGTAGTATATTTTTCTTGCCATGTTGAGATTTTAAAACCACGAGTACGAACATGGAGAGGAGCAATGAAGACCAAACATGGGATATTGGGGACATCTTCAAAGAGCGTGGCCAGTTAAAGAGGAGCTGCACCGAACTTGTAAAACGAGCTTTGGTAAGTAACACCCTTTCAATTACTTTCGTTTAGCCTCGTGTTCTTCGATGTGGATGTCGGATTTCGGGTTCCGGCAGACCCTTAAGGTTCGAACTCTGGGGGTGCGCGCGGAGATTACGCTTTCTATGTACCCATACTCGTCCGCCTCGCAAAGATCTAAGCTACCAAAAGAACAACACAAGAGACACAGAGTTTATACTGGTTCGGGCCACCGATGCGGTGTAATACCCTACTCCAGTGTGGTGTGGTGGATTGCCTCTTGAACTGATGATGATGAACACTACAAGGAAGAACTGCCTCACGAGGGTCTGTTCTTGGCCTGGGGGATGAACTGCTAGGAGGAGTTCAATCGCCCTTCTCTCTCTCTCTCTGCTGCCTATCTAACTGATTGCCAGGTTGCTGGATGTTCCGATCCCCTCCCCTTGGAGGTGGCTAGTCCTATTTATAGGCAAAGGCCCTGGGCCTCTTCCCAAATATTGAGCGGGAAGGGCGCCAAGAATTGGCCAGTTTGAAGGGGAACATGACCTTCCTGACGAACTCCTGAGGGTCTGGCTCTCCTTGCTTTACTCCTTGAGGGAAACGCGCTTCGAAACACGCCTCCACGTGGTGACCAAGAGCCTCCCTCGTGACCTTAGCCAGGTCGGTGGCTCTCCAGGGGAGAGCCCCCGAGCCCTGCCTGAGGAGGGCGCCGGGCGCGCTTTCCTATCCGATGGAAGGAGGTTCCCCCTGGGCAGGCACGGGCCCTGAGGGACCTGCCTCCTGAGGGATCGGTCTAGATGATGTCTTCTTCTTCTTGGGGGTGATCTCGGAGGCCCCCCTGCTTCCACGATCGGGGTCTTCCAATGATGCGGCCTGAAAAGCTCATTCCAGGGAACACACCGCGTCTTTCTCCTCACAGGGCACCGTGATGACTCTGCCGCTCCCCGGCATCTTGAGGATGTTGTAGCCATGGTGAGTCACGGCCATGAACTTGGCCAGCGCCGGGTACCCAAGGATGGCGTTGTACGGCAGGCGAATGTGAGCGATGTCGAAGTCGATGAGCTCGGTGCGGTAGTTGTTGCGTGCTCCGAAGGTGACAGGGAGGCGGACCTGCCCGGTCGGGACCGTGGAGCCGTCAGTGACTCCGGAGAAAGGCTTGGTTGGCTGAAGCTGATTGTAAGGCACTTGGAGATTGTTGAATGTTTCCATGGACAGGACGTTGAGCCCTGCCCCGCCATCGATGAGGGTCTTGGTGACCACCACGTTGCTGATGATTGGGGAACAAAGCATCGGGAGAACTCCGGCTGTAGCTGCACACTTGAGCTGATCCGCTGAGCTGAATGTGATGGCGCGTGACGACCACCTGAGAGGACGTGTGGCTTCGAGCTTGGGGAGGACTGCATTCACTTCGCAGGCGAACTGCTTGAAGATGCGCTGAGAGGCTGGGGCTTGAGCTCCGCCCAGGATGCAGGCGATCGCGCGTGGCTCCTGGAAGCCCCCAGCCCCCTCGTCCTGGTGGCGGTCTTCGTTTCTTCTTGGATGAGGCGGCAACGGAGGGAGTCCTGCGTTACCTTGCGGGCGATCCTCGCGAGGCTGATCCCTCCAGTCTCCCTCACGAGGCGGGTCTTGCCAGCGGTCCTCGCGAGGTCGATCACGCCACCCTTGGCGTGGGCCGTGGTCTTCCCAGCGTCCTGCATTTCTTCCTCCTCCTCGGCCGTAGCCCCGGTCGACACGGTCGGGGCGACGGCCGATCCTTCCTTCTCGCATGGCTCGGAGCTCTTGGCATTCGTTGGTGTTGTGGGTGTGGAGGTCGTGGTACACACAGTATCGATTGACCTTGGAAGACTCGGGCTGATCTCTGTCCCGCTTGGTGTCCGGTTTTGCCGCGAGCACAGCAGCCCCCTTGCGCTTCACGTCCTTGGCCTTGGACTTCTTTTCTTCTGGGTCTGCGGCAGGCAGCTCGAGGAGGGAGAGACATCCTTCCTCAGCCCTGGCGCACTTGGTCGCCAAGTTGAACAGCTCCAAGGAAGTGCACAGGTCTACATGCATCGCCAGCTCCTCCTTCATCTTGACGTCGCGCACGTTGTCGGAGAAGGCTGAGATGATGGCCTCCTCGGACACCCTGGGGATCTTGAGGCGTGCGTTGTTGAAGCACTGGATGTACTTTTGCAGGGTCTCTCCGAGCTGCTGCTTGATGCGGCGCATGTCGCTCACGGCGGGTGGCCGGTCGCGGGTACCTTGGAAGTTGGGGATGAAGCGGGTGCGCATCTCGTCCCAGGAGGAGATCGTGCCTGGGACCAGGTTCAGGAGCCAGGCGCGGGCTCCGTCCTTGAGCGCCATGGGAAACCAGTTCGCCATGACCTTCTCATCTCCGTTGGCAGCTTCGATGCCTAGCTCATAGAGCTGGAGGAACTCCGCAGGGTCGGCTGTGCCGTTGTAGCGAGGAGGCAAGTCTGGCTTGAACTTGTCGGGCCACGCGACGCTGCGCAATTCAGCGGTGAAGGCGGCAGCCCGCCGTGGTCATGGGAGGCGGTGAAGGAGAGCTTGCTCTTGCAGGTCCCCGCGCACAGCAGCTGGGAGCAGCGCGGGGTCTTGACGCGCGGGAGCAGGAGCGTGGCCGCGGCGTGCCGGAGCATGGAGCGCCCAGGCGGCTGCTTGCAGGCGAGGGACTTCTTGGCAGTTCTGCTCTTGCCGCGCTGGTGCCTGGCGGAGCGGGTTCCAGCCAGGGGCCACGCTCCTTGCGGCCGGGGCGTCTACTTGGTGAGGAGGCGGCCGGGGCGCCCCCGGAGCTTCGTCACCAGCGCGGGGCGGGGTGCGGTGCAGCGGAACGGACGGTGCAGGAGAGCCCCCCGCGGCGCGAACAAGCTCGGCGACACGATTGAGCCACTCTTCGTAGACGTCATCGACGGGACGGTAGCGCAGGAGCTCGTTTGCGGCGATGAGCGCAACTCGGGCCTCCAAGGGCGCGCAGAGCGCGCGGGACGAAGAGCCAGCTGGGGTGAGCGAGGGAGTAGCGGTGCGGCCGTCTCGCCGCATGGAAGGATGCTGGGACGACGCTTGCTGCTTGTTCCCCGCCGGGCCAGTGGCGGCGTTGATGGCAGGCGACGGGGAACGGCGAGGACACCCGCCGACGGGGGCCGTCTGGGCGACGCGGGAAGCGAGAGCGGCTTGGCGCTCGGCGCGGGCCCGACGAGCGTCAGACATGGATGCGATGGTCGGAGGAGAACGGAGCGGCGGAAGACGAATTTCGGCGCACCCCTACCTGGCACGCCAAATGTCGGATTTTGGGTTCCGGCAGACCCTTAAGGTTCAAACTCTGGGGTGCGCGCGGAGATTACGCTTCCTACCTACCCGTACTCGTCCGCCTCGCAAAGATCTAAGCTACCAAAAGAACAACACAAGAGACACAGAGTTTATACTGGTTTGGGCCACCGATGCGGTGTAATACCCTACTCAAGTGTGGTGTGGTGGATTGCCTCTTGGGCTGATGATGATGAACACTACAAGGAAGAACAGCCTCGCGAGGGTCTGTTCTTGGCCTGGGGGATGAACTGCTAGGAGGAGTTCAATCGCCCTTCTCTCTCTCTGCTGCATATCTAACTGATTGCCGGGTTGTTGGATGTTCCGATCCCCTCCCCTTGGAGGTGGCTAGTCCTATTTATAGGCAAAGGCCATGGGCCTCTTCCCAAATATTGAGCGGGAAGGGCGCCAACAATCGGCCAGTTTGAAGGGGAACATCTGGTACACTTATCCTGACTAAAGTTGGTCCTCGCCTGCCAAAGGCTCTGGTGATGACGCTGGCTTGGGCTCCACAGTGACTTCCTCCTTGTCGCGGAGCTGGTCTTGGTCTCGTTGCACCGAAATGGGTGCCTTTGCTTGATCCTCCCGCCCGCGCTTGCTCCCTTTGCACCAAAGAGGAAAGGGAGGACACTGCGCGGGCTGGCGCCCGCCTGGCTCCCTTGGTCGTCATGGCTTGCGTCATGGGCACCTCGTGAGGTACCCCGACTTGATCTCTCCGCCTCCTCGCAAGCCAGCCTGATGAGGCTGCGCCTGAGGAAGCTCCGTGTAGTCCGCCCCGCGAGGCTTGGCCCCTCGCGAGGGTCTTGGGTTTGTTATGATGAAGGTGGGCCTTGCTGGGCTCCCTTGAGCCACGCTGCAGGCCGGCAAGTCTGGGAACCCCCGTTCCCAGAACGCCGACAGTGTATATGTTGTAGTTTCTGTTTCTCTTAAGCCTCGTGTTCTTCGATGTGTCATAAGAAGAGTCTTAATCGTCCTAATGCTTTTGTTTTTAGCTTGATGTAGGAAGTGGGTGTTCTCACCTTGTAGTCTGTTTATATATTTTTTTCCTTTTGAATTCACTTCTCCCAGTTCTGTTTATCTAGCTTCTACTAAATGGATCTGGGTTGCTATGAGTAATTATCTAAAAAAGAAGTAACTTCATGTCAGGATGCAGCTCCTGCAAGGAAGGAAGTATGGTCAACCTCGAGATCATGTTTCCAGAATGAGGCTGGATTACACACAAGGTGCCAGTTCCCTAATGATGCTGGATTAGACACAAGGTGCAAATTCCCAGATGATGCTGGATTACACACAAGCCAGGTGGAGTCGTCAGCTGTTCGTTTCCTCATGGCTCTAGTAAAGGCTGGAAGAAAGCGTGTAGCAGCCCTTGAGAATGTAGCTGAGTTCCTGAAGAAGCGAAAAGAGCAATCAGATGCTCTCTTCACCCATGCGAAAGAAGAGATGGAAGAAGCCAGAAATATGCTAGCAGAGGCAGAGCAGGCTAGGCGTCTCCTGCTATCTAAAACTGTTGTCAATGCAAAATTTCCTTCAAAGTAGCTAGGTTCAAATGTTTATCCAGTTAGCATGCATTACTCACTTTCGCCGACGTGTGGGATAGCCAGCATCGGATTCCACCATCCATGCACTAAATTACTCTGTAGTAAAGTGACGATAGACTACCCCGATCGAAGCGCCGCAGTAATGCCCAATGAGCCATCAAATCACAAAACCCTCTCCTTTGTAGTATTAAGTTGGACGGACGAAGCAACCATCATTTCACTCTTCTCTCTTAGATTCCTCTCTACCCAACTCGCTTCTCCCTCATCTTGTTCCTTATTTCTTCAAGAAAACCCCGACCTGCTTCTGCCATTGTTCTTCTCTCCCAAAGAAGGAAAGGTGAGCGCATCAATGGTGTTGATTCTGGCCAAGGCCCGGCCTTGCAACCCAGAGACTGATCCTATAACTCCCTCTCTTTTCTTCTTTTTGGTTTGTGATTATGGTTTCTTTTCTTTTATTTCTATTTGACAGTTTCTTGATGGACGCTGGAGCACCGGCCGAAGTGATGTCTATGGCTCTGGCCAAAACCGTCGAGGCTCAAGGTACGAAGAAGCGCAAGCACCCCGCCGAGACTACCGCAGACAAGATCAAAGCCATCGCCCTGTCCAAGTCCCCCTCTCAGGGATCCCTCATTAAGCAAGTCCAGGTAATATCTCTTCTTGATGATCTTTTTCTCGATCTTGATCGTGTTTTTTCATCTAACACGCAGTACTAGTACTAGTAGTACAACTTTCTGGGTGATCTTGCATGTGATTTTTGTGTGCCAAAAGACGGTTCTAAATTCCTCTTTTGACCAAAACATGCGAGAGGTTGACACTGATTTCTTATAGATTACTTTCAACTACTCGCTCTGTCCCAAATTTCTTGTCTTAGATTTTTCTAGATACGGATGTGTCTAATATTAAAATCTGACTTGATACATCCATATCTAGACAAATCGAAGACAAGAATTTTGGGACGGAGGGAGTACTTTATGAACATCAATGCTACCTTTGAAGAGGGTATATTTGCCTCAGTAACTTGTGTTATGGATATTGCAAGTAATCCCTCTGCTCTCATGCCTTTGAAGACATGTTCTAGTGTCTTTGTTCACTCATTTCTGTGCGTATATGTAGTCATATATGTAGTATAATATCGAAAATCATCTTATATTTCTGAACGGAGGTAGTAATAAAATTTGGTTTCTATTTGAATTAGAACCAGGTCCGCGGTGGAGATGAAGTTCTCAAAGTCATGCCATGTGAAACTGGAAGACCTGAGGATGAGTTCTACTGCTAAACTATCCAGCTGTTGTGTCCTTGTCGCCATGTGTCCTGAACTAGTGTTTTCATGTAGCATTGTTGTCAGGCGTGCTCTCGAGGCTGTACTTGACCGCAACAATTTCCTGGCTGTGCCTTCGATTACGAAGGGTGTGGTTCTCGTAAAGCTTCCCAACAAATCTGATGCGACCTGTCTTCATGATCATGTTTATGAGTGGAAAGACCACTCTGTTAGCTTCTCCAAGGTTGATGAGATGGTGATGGTGCATGTAGACATCTCTCATGAAGTCCATGGCCTAGTCAGTTATGCGGGCTTCATCCCGTAGGTCGGTGGCAAGAAATAGTCTGCAAAGTTTAATTAGTGCAACTTTGCTTGTCTGTAGTAAGTACTATTGTTCAATACTTGATTTGTGTTTGTGAACCCTGTATTGTTTATTAGTACTGCCGCTTTTGGTGTGTGGTCAGTCCTGAGAACGGTCTATGTTAATGTTTGTCCACTCAATTTAGTCTGTATATTTTGAAGTATCCAGATCATCTTTTTTGTGAGGATAATTTATCAATTATGGTTACACTCCAATATCTGTATGCATTGTAGGGTTTATCGCACCCACCAAGATTTCTAGTCCCATGGATGTTCGGTCCATACGATTTGTCACGACCTTTGGATTGTCCTGCTTGTGGGAGTAGGAGGGGCCCCTGCATGCCACCCGTAGTTGGACGATCAATCTTCTGTTTAGTACTTCAACATAGTGATTTCCTGGTAAGGATTCACTCGTGTCACATCAAGTAAATCTTATTGATTTACTGTGTAAATCTTATTGATTTATTGTCATGTTTTCTTTCTTTTCCTGCACAAGTTTTGCCATGTGACATTCATCACAGAATAAACCGTTTGGTTTGCTCTATGATGGCTATTTTTGCAGGTTTCACTTCTTATGTCGTGTCAGTAATGAAGGCACTGTCCATCACTTATATTACTGGAAAAAATTGGATCAGTATGTTGTCCGAGTACAAGCTGAATCCCTATGATGAACTGCAGTTTGGTTTAACAAAAATGCCACAATTAGTCCTTCTCGCGTTTAAAAGAAATGAAGAAAAAAAATGGATCACGGTCACGAAGCCTAGTCAAGTTAGAAAGCTGATCATAGCAGACCAGACACGATTGTCGCTGTCTCGCACATCGGTACCACCTTCAGCAACGGATCGAGCACCGGCAGTTGCTCTAGCAATGACAGCGGCAGCAACTCAGTCTGATCCAACTGAGGATTGGGCACCGACCGCATCAGCGGATCAGGCTGATCTACCGGAGGATCGAGCATCAACATAGGCACCTGCTCCGACACCGGCACCTGCTCTACAAGGAGCTGTAAGTGCAACTAGTGCCCCTTAGTGATTTTGGTGTATTGAAGACTTATAGGTTAAGGATCTAACGTGTTTATGAGTGTACACAGGTCTATAAGTCTATGAGGAGTTTGATATTTACAGAGAAAGTCGACCCCTAAAAATGAAGTTCTTCAACTGAAGACTTTGATATTCTGAAGAATTTTTGAAGACTTTCTGAAGACTTTGAAAGTGAAGAAATTGGTGTGACCTTGAAGACTTGGTTATCATTTGAGGAACATGAAGCGTGAAGACTTTTGTTTTCGTAGTTTCATTTTCTCTTTCTTGAGTCATAGGAAACACCGTACTATTAAAGGGGGTCGAGGAAATACTAAGGAGAAAAATTCCACTTGATGCTCAACTCAAATCCTACACCTACCAATCCCTTCAAGTGAAGCATTGGAAATCTCATACATTTCAGTCAATTTCTTCAGTGACAGAGACGCAATTCTTCTGGTCACTGAGGACTTTGCTCTGACTGAGGAGTTAGGAATATGCCAGTGCGAATTTCCTACACAGTGAGGAACATGATAGCCCTGAGGAATCTGTACCTCAAATTTCCGACCGTTGCTGTGCTACGCGCCAGCTGTCCCAAAAATATCTTATCCATCCAACGGTCATATCATTGAAGGGCATTTATGTCTTATCATGTCGGGCTGCTCCCTAGGCTATAAATAGCCGCCCCCTACAACCACTAGCTGGTTGGCTGCTCCGCGAGAAATTGACACTTGTCATTTAAGAGCAACCCATCCTCCGAGGACTTTGAGCGAAAATCATCAAGTGAGGAAAATTCAAACCCAAACCCAAAACACCTACAAACCCAAAGTTATTGAGAATCACTGAAGATATTGATCCTGCATGGATCCGACGCTTGTTACCTTTGAAGATTGTGCTTCTTCCAGACGGTTAGGCGTCATGGTCTAGAGCATCCAAGAGGAATTGTGGATCGCCGAGTGACCGAGTTTGTGAAGGTTTGGAAGTCACCTGAGGACTTACCACGAGTGATTGGGCGAGGACTGTGTGTCCTTAGCTCAAGGAGAATACGGTGAGGACTGTGTGTCTGGGACTGGGTGTCCTCGAGTTTAAATACTCAGCCGCTCCAACCAGACGTACAACTGAGACAACAGTTGGAACTGGTCTACCAAATCATTGTCTTCACCAAGCCAACTAGTTCCATTTCCTCAACACTTCCATTTCCTCATTATTGTGTTGCATGTTTGTTCATATCTGTGTTTGAAGACTTTGACTGAAGACTTTCTCAATTTCCTCGGTTCAATTTCTTCAGTCTGTTTGTGTTCATCTTGTGCTATCGTGTGTTTACGCTTTCTGTACTCTGTGTTTGTCTTCATTTCTTCATGATGACCATGCATGTATTCTGTTATGTTTACTTCTGAGTACTTATTCCGCTGCTAGTAGTTCTTCGCTAAGGAATTTCCTCACTAGCAAATTCCTCAGTGAAGAATTTCATAAAAATCGCCTATTCACCCCCCTCTAGTCGATATAGCGCACTTTCAGGAGCACCATCGCCTGCAACAGCTGCGGCTTCGGCACCTGCACCAACACTTGCACTTGCATCTGCTCCGGCCCGTGCAACGGCAACCGATCGAGCAGTTGCACCGGCAACAGACTGGGCTGCAGTTCGCACTTCATATACCAAAGTCCTTACAAAAACCGACTTGTCCACCTTCTTGGTAAGCATTGCCCGCCCAAGTGTTACGTTCTTTTTTCTTTCCATGTTGTTTCGCAACTTTCACTGTGTTGATCTAACTGTTTGGGTATGTCTTCTTGTTTGCAAACAGAGAATTCCTAGAGCAACGAGGGAGTCGTTCAACAATCCGGGCGACAACGGCCAAGTTTCTCTTACCATGTGCAGCCTTGGTGTGAATGAACCTGCTCAATATATTCTAAGTACAAAGGATGGTAGCATGACGATTGATGCTAAAGGATGGTCAAGGTTCAAATCTAAATCATATCTTGCGGTAGGGAATGATCTCAAAATCGAACTTTCTCGGCAAGGAGAGCCGGTCCAAATCAACTTTGGAATTCTTTAGTAGCAGCACACAACTGCTGAACTGATCTATCCTCCGAGAGATTTTGATGTAATAATCTGGCATGGTGAAACAAGTGTCCTGTGTGTATAAGTAATACGACAGTATTATTTATCACATGGTATATCGTTGATAGAATTGCAACTCTCATTGCTGGTTAGGAACTGTCGTCCAATTTCATTCCAACAGCTGATGTGCTTTATTCAATTTTGTTTATTCGCCTTGCGATAGCATCTAAAACCAACGTCGTACCGGTGCTTGCAATATGAAAAGCGCTGAGGTAGAACACATGGGCCCCCAAACATGCAGGGTGGGCTTGCGACCCAAAGTCCAGAACCGTGAGCCTGTCTGAGTATTATATTCTCAGCTAAACCCCCATAATGCCCGTGCGTTGCATGTAACATCAAGATGCATTTGTATCAGTATTTTATCTTGTGAGAGAAAAGGATGAACGAGGGAAAGCCTTATTTGCAAATGTGGAGAGGTGTGTGGGTACCTTTTTGCAAGATTGCCATAGTTTCCTTCCTATCCGTCAGATATAAATTGAACGGCCTATATTGCAAGATGGCAGACACACCATCATCACCAACTCGTCTATACTGTGTTAAATGCAACTCTATTTTTTATATTTATATATGTTATATATATTCCCCTTGATTTTTCTTATGTATAAAGTTGTGATATAAAAGATTTGCATATTTCTTTACAGAGGGAGTATCTCTTTGTCAAAAATACTTTTTGTGTAACTAGTTACTCCTGTCTTTCTACTTCCTTTCGCTGATATGTGGGGCATCAGGAAACGGGGTCCACGTTCCATATGCACAAATTAGAGTGCACAACTGCACGGTAGACACACCCCGGTCATACCGCCGCAGTAATGCCCAATGAGCAGTCAAATCACAACCCCCCCCCCCCTTTCCAGCTTTAGCAGTAAGTTGGACGGACGAAGCGGCAATATTTCACTCGGCCTGAATCCCCTTCTCCCTCGTCTGCTTGTTCATAGAAAACCCCCTCTCGGCGATTGCATAGGGTTTTCTCATGGAGAACCAGGTACGAATTCTTCATCCATCCCCGATAAATCCAAGTCCCTTGGTCGCGGGTCATCCTAGGATGGCAGCCGCCGCCGTTGATGCATTTTTCTTCCAACTGAATCTAGTGTGTTTCATTTGCAGTGCCCAAAGTGCGAGGACCCTAAAGGTTTCTACGCCCTCTGCGAGACACCACACTTGTTCCTTCTCATCCTAACACAAGATTTTAAAATGCGCACAACATGTTCCTAGAATCCTCTTTTCTATCCAGGAGGGTGGGGTTTTTTTTGAACATGTTGTCGACTAATTTGGAATTTTGGATTGCTATATTTGGATAAAAGGTACTACCAGTATGATGGTCAACACTGACGTGAAGGAGGAAGTTATTTCTGGATTTGGATAGGGAATACATTGTGTTCGCATATTATTTTTTTCTGCAGTGCATTATTTGCTCTGCCAGAACACATGTACTCAAGATGCTTGACCTTGCCATAACTAAATACACCAGTTTAATGGTCACAGTGATGACAAGCCATGGATATAAGTTCTGAGTTGGGTTCATGAACCAAGAAGATCGCTGCTTTTTTTATGGCCGAACTTGGATAAACTTTCTCAAGTGTTACAGACTGTAAGTTGGCGCACGAATGTTGATGGAAATAGCAGAACATGGTCTCATCTTCACTGCAATCTTCCACCCCGACATCGTTCCAATTGTTCATCCATGTTAGTTTTGTATCTGGTTCTTGCTTGTTGCCTTGATTACTTCTTAATCCACCTATTCTGTCTAACTAATCACAATTTAACTTTAGAAGTAGCAACGAATCTCTCACGAAGATGCTACTTCTACCTAATATTTTCTTATAATTGGTGGCACGTGTAGGTTTTTTCAGTGTTAAGCAGGCTGCTCGTTTGTTATTCTGTAACAACTCGGCTGTTACTGATGGCACTGAAGTTGACTAGGACGACATCCACAAGTTCCTACACGTTATTGATCGTCTTGAGGTCCTTGTGGGGCGTTTCAATGGTGGAAGGCCACGTGGGATATGTGTGCCACTGCTGCACTCGTTGAACAGGTCCAACTGTGTTGAGAAACTTATGGTACGAGTTGTTTTCTGTTATATATGATGTTCACAAACTATTGCTTATACACAGTTTTACAGTTGTGATCTTCTTGAAACAGAAACTGCCTAGTTCTATTGTTCCTATACAGATGCCTGGCCATGGTCGGGTCAGACTTGCGCTTGGTCACAACATGATGTTTATGTCGACCTACTACATTCCCCTTGGAGGTGAAAAGATACTTATTCATGGGTGGTCTCAAATAATGAAGGCCCGTCCATCTTGGAGAATAGGACAGAAGATTATGTTCCTGCTTTTTCATGGCTCTAAAGCGAATATCCTGTTTATTGACCACATTGTGAGATGAAGCCGCTTTCAGAAGGTTGTGGATGCGCGGGGTGGCGCCTAGGCCTTGTCCTGGGGCTTGGTGGCCTCACCCTTGGTTAACTGTAGGCAAAGTAGCACTGTTCGAGGCGTGCTTTGTACGGTTGAACCTGTATAAGTACTCATACTGCTTTCAGCTATGGTTGTTAAGTGCCCCTGCTGGTTTGAGTTAAGGTTGTTAAGTACTCCTGCTGCTTTTACAGTCTGTCGTGTTTCTTTAGTCATGTCTTCCTCCAACCGCCAAAACTAAACCAGCACTGGCGGGGCCGCCTGCTTCCGCCTCCCATGGCTGGCTGCACCTCAGCGCACGCATCGCCGCCCCACCGTCTCCTAAATCGTTAATGCCGTCGTCCTCCGCGAGCTTTGGTGCACTCGCCGCAGCGCCGCCCTCTGTCAACATGGTCAACAAACAACAGGAATCAGCAGAAGTACGTGGAGAGGATGACAGTACGGGCCCACCATGTCAGCGTATGGAAAAATAAAATGCTTCCTCCGAGTGTTTTCCTGAAATCTGGGACCCACGACATTGTGAGCGTATATAGTCAATAGACAAGAGAGCAACACAAGATCGGCTGACACATGGGACGTGGCTGCTCGGGTAGTATTTTTTTTGTTATTGTTGAGACGGAGCAGGGTTTGAACTGGGTTGTGGCCCATCTAGCCCAGGCTTATATTTTATGTTCACCATGTGACCAGCCCAGCTATTTTTTCTTTGTGAAAATGAGCCCAGTTTATTTTTTCTCAAGAATACCTAGTCCAGGCCTACTTATTTTCCTACGCCCTGATGGGATGCAACTCTTTCAAGACGCCTGCAAATCTTGAAAGTAATATGAAATGGGTTGTAAATATAAAAACAGATGACAAATTGGCAATTACTTTATAATTTCTGAATTTTTTCACATTTTCAGATTCCTATTTCATGTGGCATTAACCTAATTTAAATATATCTTCAAAGTACTTTAAATCTGGCTCGACATTTCGGTATTAAAAATAGTTCGGAACCCATAGAAATATGCGAAATTGGCCCTGGCCAACCAAAAAACGGACTGCAATAAATTGCATAAGAAGTCTAAATGAGCTATATATAAATTATTAAAAAAAAGAGGGAATGGTCTGACTTATGGGCCTATTAAGTTGACGCGTATGCAAGATTTTTGTTATTGTTATATATGTCAACAAATGACTGTAGCAGACGTAACCGTTGGATGTTAATCCAACGGCCGTCGTGTTTCTTCAATCTCTGATCTTCTTGCTCCAGCTGCCAAATCCAGCGCCGCCGGGACCGCCTGCTCCCGCCTCCCATGCAAGCCTCACCGCCCTCTACTACTCCCACCGTTGGCCAGGGCATCCCTCTACTCACCCACACCCCCTGTTATTCTGCAGCGACGACAGCCTCACACCGCAGCCGAACCAGTGAACCCTCGTACTCCTCCCCGCGTGAGCATCCACTGCCGTGTCTTCCCCGGCTCTGCGTCGTCCCCTTCCTAGGCCTCGCCGTCATCCACCGCCATGGTTCTCTCGGCGCGGCGTGGTCAACATGGTCAAGGAACGACTTCCATCGGAAGAGTACTGTCGTGGAGAGGCTGACAGCTGGGTCCACGACAACCGCAAGGAAGTGCCTCCTTATTACGCGGAAAATAATTATTCCTCCACCTAACAGTAGGGACCCATCGGACAGGACATCGTATTTGGCAGAAAAGAAATGTTTCCCCCCTGACTGCTGGGACCCATCGGACGGGGCACCGTATTTCGCGAAAAAAAAACGTTCCCCCTGATGTCAGCTCGGACCCATCGCATGTTCCTCCTTATTACGCACAAATAAAATGAATACTCCCCCTGCTAGTTGGGACCCACCTTGGTGGGAGGCTGACTTATGGGCCTACTAAGTTGACGTGGACAGAGTGCTTTGTCTACTTAGTCAATATGAATGATTCTAGCTCTAGTGACCGTACGATGTCTATCCAACTGCCGTAGTGCTTCTTCAACCTCTGGTCTTCTTGCTCCAGCCGCCCAAAGCAGCGCCGGTCGTGCCGCATGCTCCTGCCTCCCGTGGTCGGCCGTGATGCCGCGGAGGCCTCACCGCCCCCTACTACTCCCACCGCTGGCCAGGCCATCCATCGACTCACCCACACCCCCTGTTATTCTGCGGCGACGGTAGCCTCACACCGCAGCCGAACCAGTGAACCCTCGTACTCCTCTTCGCTTGGGCATCCACTGCCGCGTCTTCCCTGGCTCCGCGTCCTCCCCTTCCCAGGCCTCGCCGTTGTCTACCGCCTTGGTGCTCTCGGCGCGGCATGGTCAATGTGGTCAACGATCGACTTCCATCGGAAGAGTACTGTACATGGAGAGGCTGACAGCTGGGTTCACGGCAGCCACAAGGAAGTGCCTCCTTATTACGTGAAAAATAATTATTCCTGCACCTGACAGTGGGGACCCACCGGACGGGCCATCGTATTTCGCGAAAAAAAACGTTCCCCCCTGACTACTGGGACCTACTAGCTACATCTTCGCACACAAGGAAGTGCGTCCGGGCAAAAAACAAAATGATTTGCCCCCTGACTGCTGGGACCCACCAGCTATATCTTCGCACACAAGGAAGTGCCTGACAGTCGGGACCCACCTGGTCGAAGCGTACGTAGTGTTGTCATTCTGGTCACAAACGTGTACATACATACTGGTCGATGTAAAGGTGCGCACGTGTCGTAGTAGAGGAGCGCGCGTAGCATGTACACGTACGTACAGCGGCCAGGGTACAAGAAAGTAAATACGGCCATGTACGTACATACGAGCGGGGTCTCGAATGCCTACTCGCACATACGTACGGCCAGGGCTCGTGTACATGGCTGGGTCAGAACGGAGAAACTGCGTCGTCGTTGTGTTCATGGGGAGGCAACGGAATGCGTCGTGTTCATCGGGAGGCAATGGAACGCGTGGGAGCCAACCGGCTTGGATGGAACAGCCGATGGAAACGAGGCCTGGCGTACCGCAGAATGGAGGAAACGGCCTTGTGTTCGACCGGCCACGTTCGAAACCGGATCCTGTTCATCAGGAGGGGTCTGGCGTACCGCAAAACAGAGGAAACGGACCTCCTATGGTTGAAACAGGGGTCTTGTTGACCGGGAGGGGTGTGGCGTACCGCAAAACGGAGGAAACGGACCTCCTACGGTCAAAACAGGGGTCCTGTTGATCGGGAGGGGTGTGGCGTACCGCAAAACGTAGGAAACAGACTTGTGTTGGAGCGCTACGGTCGAAACGGGGGTCCTGTTCATCGGGAGGGGTGTGGCGTACCGCAAAACGGGACTCCACGGGATACTGTTCATCTCCACCGTCGACCCCCTCCAGCCTCCACGGGCTACTGTTCATCCACCGTTGACCTCCTCCAGCCTCCACCTGCGACTGCTCATCCACGGGCTCCTGTTCATCCAGCCTCCACCGCACACTACTCCACCGGCTACTGTTCAACCAGCCCTCTCCACGGGCTCCTGTTCAACCTCCCCTCCACGGGCTAGTATTCATCTACCCCTCCACCGTCTACTGTTCATCCAGCCCTCCACGGGGTGGTCCTATTCACCCAACCCTCCACGGGGTCCTGTTCATCCAGCCCCAACCGGCTCGATCGATCGGGGTCCTGTTCATCCAGAGGCAACACCACGGGGTCCTGTTCATCCACCCCCACCGGGAACTGTTCATCCAAACCCCACCAGCAATGCTCACTGTTAATCCAGAGGCAGCATCGATCGGCTTCAATTAGCAGCAGTAGCGAAGGAATCGCTTGATCGGGTTCAGTTAACAGCCATCGATCGATCGCTCGGGTTCAGTAACGCGTAGCCTGCAGCGCAATCGCTCGGGTTCAGTTAGAGCCCAACGCCTCGCTCGGGTTCAGTTAGAGCCCAATGCCTCGCACCCACGCGCGTGCGTGTATGAGAGAAACGTGCATCGCTCGGCCCCGACAACCCATCATAACCGGGAACACCCCAATATTTTCCTCGCCCTCGCTTCTACCACAGTTTTTCCGTCATGGACGGTGTTGGGGAACGTAGTAATTTCAAAAAATTTCCTACGCGCACGCAAGATCATGGTGATGCATAGCAACGAGAGGGGAGAGTGTTGTCTACGTACCCTCGTAGACCGAAGCGGAAGCGTTGACACAACGTAGAGGAAGTAGTCGTACGTTCTCCTCGCGATCCAACCGATCACAGCACCGTTACTCCGGCACCTCCGAGTTCTTGGCACACGTTCAGCTCGATGACGATCCCCGGGCTCCGATCCAGCAAAGCGTCGAGGAAGAGTTCCGTCAGCACGACGGCGTGGTGACGATCTTGATGTGTTACCGGCGCAGGGCTTCGCCTAAGCACTGCAACGATATGATCGAGGTGGAATTTGGTGGAAGGGGGCACCGCACACGGCTAAGGAACGATCCGTAGATCAACTTGTGTGTCTTTGGGGTGCCCCCTGCCCCCGTATATAAAGGAGCCAAGGGGGAGGGGCTGGCCGGCCAACTCTTGGTGCGCCAGGAGAGTCCTACTCCCTCTGGGAGTAGGATTCCCCCCCCCCCCCAATCCTAGTTGGACTAGGATTCTCCAAGGGGGAGAGAGAGAGAGGAGGCGCCCACCTCTCCTAGTCCTAATAGGACTAGGGGAAGGGGGGGAGGCACGCAGCCCCTAGGGCAGCCCTCTCACCTCTCCTCCAAGGCCCATGTTGGCCCATTATGCTCCCGGGGGGTTCCGGTAACCCTCCCGGTATTCCGGTAAAATCCTGATTTCACCTGGAATGCATCCGATGTCCAAACATAGGCTTCCAATATATAATTCTTTATGTCTCGGCCATTTCGAGACTCCTCGTCACGTCCGTGATCACATCCGGGACTCCGAACTCCTTCGGTACATCAAAATGTATAAACTCATAATAACTGTCATCGTAACGTTAAGCGTGCGGACCCTACGGTTCGAGAACAATGTAGACATGACCGAGACACGTCTCCGGTCAATAACCAACAGCGGGACCTGGATGCCCATATTGGCTCCTACATATTCTATGAAGATCTTTATCGGTCAGACCGCATAACAACATACGTTGTTCCCTTTGTCATCGGTATGTTACTTGCCCGAGATTCGATCGTCGGTATCCAATACCTAGTTCAATCTCGTTACCGGCAAGTCTCTTTACTCGTTCTGTAATACATCATCTCGCAACTAACTCATTGGTTGCAATGCTTGCAAGGCTTTATGTGATGTGCATTACCGAGAAGGCCCTGAGATACCTCTCCGACAATCGGAGTGACAAATCCTAATCTCGAAATACGCCAACCCAATATGTATCTTCGGAGACACCTGTAGAGCACCTTTATAATCACCCAGTTACGTTGTGACGTTTGGTAGCACACAAAGTGTCCCTACGGTAAATGGGAGTTGCATAATCTCATAGTTAAAGGAACATGTATAAGTCATGGATAAAAGCAATAGCAACACACTAAACGATCGGGTGCTATGCTAATGGAATGGGTCATGTCAATCAGATCATTCAACTAATGATGTGATCTCGTTAATCAAATAACAACTCTTTGTTCATGGCTAGGAAACATAACCATCTTTGATTAATGAGCTAGTCAAGTAGAGGCATACTAGTGACACTCTGTTTTGTCTATGTATTCACACATGTATTATGTTTCCAGTTAATACAATTCTAGCATGAATAATAAACATTTATCATGATATAAGGAAATAAATAATAACTTTATTATTGCCTCTAGGGCATATTTCCTTCAGTCTCCCACTTGCACTAGAGTCAATAATCTAGATTACAAAGTAATGATTCTAACACCCATGGAGTTTTGGTGCTGATCATGTTTTGCTCGTGGAAGAGGCTTAGTCAACGGGTCTGCAACATTCAGATCCGTATGTATCTTGCATATCTCTATGTCTCCCACCTGGACCAAATCCCGGATGGAGTTGAAGCGTCTTTTGATGTGTTTGGTTCTTTTGTGAAATCTGGATTCCTTTGCCAAGGCAATTGCACCAGTATTGTCACAAAAGATTTTCATTGGACCCGATACGCTAGGTACAACACCTAGATCGGATATGAACTCCTTCATCCAGACTCCTTCATTAGCTGCTTCCGAAGCGGCTATGTACTCAGCTTCACATGTAGATCCCGCCACGACGCTTTGTTTAGAACTGCACCAACTGACAGCTCCACCGTTTAATGTAAATACGTATCCGGTTTGCGATTTGGAATCGTCCGGATCAGTGTCAAAGCTTGCATCGACGTAACCGTTTACGACGAGCTCTTTGTCACCTCCATAAATGAGAAACATATCCTTAGTCCTTCTCAAGTACTTAAGGATGTTCTTGACCGCTGTCCAGTGATCCACTCCTGGATTACTTTGGTACCTGCCTGCTAAACTTACAGCAAGGCACACATCAGGTCTGGTACACAGCATTGCATACATGATAGAGCCTATGGCTGAAGCATAGGGAACATTTTTCATTTTCTCTCTATCTTCTACGGTGGTCGGGCATTGAGTCTTACTCAACTTCACACCTTGTGCCACAGGCAAGAACCCTTTCTTTGCCTGATCCATTTTGAACTTTTTCAAAACTTTGTCAAGGTATGTGCTTTGTGAAAGTCCTATTAAGCGTCTTGATCTATCTCTATAGATCTTAATGCCCAATATGTAAGCAGCTTCACCGAGGTCTTTCATTGAAAAACTTTTATTCAAGTATCCCTTTATGCTATCCAGAAATTCTATTTTATTTCCGATCAGTAATATGTCATCCACATATAATATCAGAAATGCTACAGAGCTCCCACTCACTTTCTTGTAAATACAGGCTTCTCCAAAAGTCTGTATAAAACCAAATGCTTTGATTACACTATCAAAGCGTTTATTCCAACTCCAAGAGGCTTGCACCAGTCCATAAATGGATCGCTGGAGCTTGCACACTTTGTTAGCTCCCTTTGGATCGACAAAACCTTCTGGTTGCATCATATACAACTCTTCTTCCAGAAATCCATTCAGGAATGCAGTTTTGATATCCATTTGCCAAATTTCATAATCATAAAATGCGGCAACTGCTAACATGATTCGGACAGACTTAAGCATCGCTACGGGTGAGAAAGTCTCATCGTAGTCAATCCCTTGAACTTGTCGAAAACCTTTTGCAACAAGTCGAGCTTTATAGCCAGTAACATTACCATCAGCGTCAGTCTTCTTCTTAAAAATCCATTTATTCTCAATTGCTTGCCGATCATTGGGCAAGTCAACCAAAGTCCACACTTTGTTCTCATACATGGATCCCATCTCAGATTTCATGGCCTCAAGCCACTTTGCGGAATCTGGGCTCACCATCGCTTCTTCATAGTTCGTAGGTTCATCATGGTCTAGTAACATGACTTCCAAAATAGGATTACCGTACCACTCTAGTGCGGATCTTACTCTGGTTGATCTACGAATTTCAGTAGAAACTTGATCTGAAGTTTCATGATCATTATCATTAGCTTCCTCCCTATTTGATGTAGGTGTCACAGAAACAGATTTCTGTGATGTACTACTTCTCAATAAGGGAGTAGATACTGTTATCTCATCAAGTTCTACTTTCCTCCCACTCACTTCTTTCGAGAGAAACTCCTTCTCTAGAAAGTTTCCGACTTTAGCAACAAAATTTTTGCCTTCGGATCTGTGATAGAAGGTATACCCAATAGTCTCCTTTGGGTATCCTATGAAGACACATTTTTCCGATTTGGGTTCGAGCTTATCAGGTTGAAGCTTTTTCACATAAGCATCGCAGCCCCAAACTTTAAGAAACGGCAACTTTGGTTTCTTGCCAAACCACAGTTCATAAGGCGTCGTCTCAACGGATTTTGATGGTGCCCTATTTAACGTGAATGCGGCCGTCTCTAGAGCATAACCCCAAAAAGATAGCGGTAAATCGGTAAGAGACATCATAGATCGCACCATATCCAGTAAAGTACGATTACGACGTTCGGACACACCATTACGTTGTGGTGTTCCGGGTGGCGTGAGTTGCGAAACTATTCCGCATTGTTTCAAATGTAGACCAAACTCGTAACTCAAATATTCTCCTCCACGATCAGATCGTAGAAACTTTATTTTCTTGTTACGATGATTTTCCACTTCACTCTGAAATTCTTTGAACTTTTCAAATGTTTCAGACTTGTGTTTCATTAAGTAGATATACCCATATCTGCTTAAATCATCAGTGAAGGTGAGAAAATAACGATATCCGCCACGAGCCTCAACATTCATTGGACCACATACATCAGTATGTATGATTTCTAATAAATCTGTTGCTCTCTCCACAGTACCGTAGAACGGTGTTTTAGTCATCTTGCCCATAAGGCACGGTTCGCAAGTGCCAAGTGATTCATAATCAAGTGACTCCAAAAGTCCATCAGTATGGAGTTTCTTCATGCGCTTTACACCGATATGACCTAAACGGCAGTGCCACAAATAAGTTGCACTATCATTATCAACTCTGCATCTTTTGGCTTCAACATTATGAATATGTGTATTACTACTATCGAGATTAAGTAAGAACAAACCACTCTTTAATGGCGCATGACCATAAAAGATATTACTCATATAAATAGAACAACCATTATTCTCTGATTTAAATGAATAACCGTCTCGCATCAAACAAGATCCAGATATAATGTTCATGCTCAACGCTGGTACTAAATAACAATTATTTAGATCTAATATTAATCCCGAAGGTAGATGTAGAGGTAGCATGCCGACCGCGATCACATCGACTTTGGAACCATTTCCCACGCGCATCGTCACCTCGTCCTTAGCCAATCTTCGCTTAATCCGTAGCCCCTATTTTGAGTTGCAAATATTAGTAACAGAACCAGTATCAAATACCCAGGTGCTACTGCGAGAATTAGTAAGGTACACATCAATAACATGTATATCATATATACCTTTGTTAACCTTGCCATCCTTCTTATCCGCCAAATACTTGGGGCAGTTCTGCTTCCAGTGACCAGTCTGCTTGCAATAGAAGCACTCAGTTTCAGGCTTAGGTCCAGACTTGGGTTTCTTCTCTTGAGTAGCAACTTGCTTGCTGTTCTTTTTGAAGTTCCCCTTTTTATTCCCTTTGCCCTTTTTCTTGAAACTAGTGGTTTTGTTAACCATCAACACTTGATGCTCCTTTTTGATTTCTACCTCCGTGGCTTTTAGCATCGCGAAGAGCTCGGGCATAGTTTTGGTCATCCCTTGCATATTATAGTTCATCACGAAGCTCTTGTAGCTTGGTGGCAGTGATTGGAGAATTCTGTCAATGACGCAATCATCCGGAAGATTAACTCCCAGCTGAATCAAGTGATTGTTATACCCAGACATTCTGAGTATATGCTCACTGACAGAACCGTTCTCCTCCATTTTACAGCTATAGAACTTATTGGAGACTTCATATCTCTCAATCCGGGCATTTGCTTGAAATATTAACTTCAACTCCTGGATCATCTCATATGCTCCATGGTGTTCAAAACGTCGTTGAAGTCCCGGTTCTAAGCCGTAAAGCATGGCACACTGAACTATAGAGTAGTCATCAGCTTTGCTTTGCCAGACGTTCACAACATCTGGCGTAGCTCTTGCACCAGGCCTGGCACCTAGCGGTGCTTCCAGGACGTAATTCTTCTATGCAGCAATGAGGATAATCCTCAAGTTACGGACCCAGTCCGTGTAATTGCTACCATCATCTTTCAACTTTGCTTTCTCAAGGAACGCATTAAAATTCAACGGAACAACAGCACGAGCCATCTATCTACACAACATAGACAAGCAAGATACTATCAGGTACTAAGTTCATGATAAATTTAAGTTCAATTAATCATATTACTTAAGAACTCCCACTTAGATAGACATCCCTCTAATCCTCTAAGTGATCACGTGATCCAAATCAACTAAACCATGTCCGATCATCACGTGAGATGGAGTAGTTTCAATGGTGAACATCACTATGTTGATCATATCTACTATATGATTCACGCTCGACCTTTCGGTCTCTGTGTTCCGAGGCCATATCTGTTATATGCTAGGCTCGTCAAGTTAAACCTGAGTATTCCGCGTGTGCAACTGTTTTGCACCCGTTGTATTTGCACGTAGAGCCTATCACACCCGATCATCACGTGGTGTCTCAGCACGAAGAACTTTCGCAACGGTGCATACTCAGGGAGAACACTTCTTGATAATTTAGTGAGAGATCATCTTATAATGCTACCGTCAATCAAAGCAAGATAAGATGCATAAAAGGATAAACATCACATGCAATCAATATAAGTGATATGATATGGCCATCATCATCTTGTGCTTGTGATCTCCATCTTCGAAGCACCGTCATGATCACCATCGTCACCGGCGCGACACCTTGATCTTCATCGCAGCATCGTTGTCGTCTCGCCAATCTTATGCTTCTACGACTATCACTACCGCTTAGCAATAAAGTAAAGCATTACATCGCGATTGCATTGCATACAATAAAGCGACAACCATATGGCTCCTGCCAGTTGCCGATAACTCGGTTACAAAACATGATCATCTTATACAATAAAATTTAGCATCACGTCTTGACCATATCACATCACAACATGCCCTGCAAAAACAAGTTAGACGTCCTCTACTTTGTTGTTGCAAGTTTTACGTGGCTGCTACGGGCTTTAAGCAAGAACTCATCTTACCTACGCATCAAAACCACAACGATAGTTTGTCAAATAGACTCCGTTTTAACCTTCTCAAGGACCGGGCGTAGCCACACTCGGTTCAACTAAAGTTGGAGAGACAGTCTTCCGCAAGCCATCTATGTGCAAAGCACGTCGAGGGAACCGGTCTCGCGTAAGCGTACGCGTAAGGTTGGTCCGGATCGTCTCGTCCAACAATACCGCTGAAACAAAGTATGACATGCTGGTAGGCAGTATGACTTGTATCGTCCACAACTCACTTGTGTTCTACTCGTGCAAATAACATCAAACCATAAAACCTAGGCTCGGATGCCACTGTTGGGGAACGTAGTAATTTCAAAAAATTTCCTACGCGCACGCAAGATCATGGTGATGCATAGCAACGAGAGGGGAGAGTGTTGTCTACGTACCCTCGTAGACCGAAGCGGAAGCGTTGACACAACGTAGAGGAAGTAGTCGTACGTTCTCCTCGCGATCCAACCGATCACAGCACCGTTACTCCGGCACCTCCGAGTTCTTGGCACACGTTCAGCTCGATGACGATCCCCGGGCTCCGATCCAGCAAAGCGTCGAGGAAGAGTTCCGTCAGCACGACGGCGTGGTGACGATCTTGATGTGTTACCGGCGCAGGGCTTCGCCTAAGCACTGCAACGATATGATCGAGGTGGAATTTGGTGGAAGGGGGCACCGCACACGGCTAAGGAACGATCCGTAGATCAACTTGTGTGTCTTTGGGGTGCCCCCTGCCCCCGTATATAAAGGAGCCAAGGGGGAGGGGCTGGCCGGCCAACTCTTGGTGCGCCAGGAGAGTCCTACTCCCTCTGGGAGTAGGATTCCCCCCCCCCCCAATCCTAGTTGGACTAGGATTCTCCAAGGGGGAGAGAGAGAGAGGGGGCGCCCACCTCTCCTAGTCCTAATAGGACTAGGGGAAGGGGGGAGGCGCGCAGCCCCTAGGGCAGCCCTCTCACCTCTCCTCCAAGGCCCATGTTGGCCCATTATGCTCCCGGGGGGTTCCGGTAACCATCCCGGTATTCCGGTAAAATCCTGATTTCACCTGGAATGCATCCGATGTCCAAACATAGGCTTCCAATATATAATCCTTTATGTCTCGACCATTTCGAGACTCCTCGTCACGTCCGTGATCACATCCGGGACTCCGAACTCCTTCGGTACATCAAAATGTATAAACTCATAATAACTGTCATCGTAACGTTAAGCGTGCGGACCCTACGGTTCGAGAACAATGTAGACATGACCGAGACACGTCTCCGGTCAATAACCAACAGCGGGACCTGGATGCCCATATTGGCTCCTACATATTCTACGAAGATCTTTATCGGTCAGACCGCATAACAACATACGTTGTTCCCTTTGTCATCGGTATGTTACTTGCCCGAGATTCGATCGTCGGTATCCAATACCTAGTTCAATCTCGTTACCGGCAAGTCTCTTTACTCGTTCTGTAATACATCATCTCGCAACTAACTCATTGGTTGCAATGCTTGCAAGGCTTTATGTGATGTGCATTACCGAGAAGGCCCTGAGATACCTCTCCGACAATCGGAGTGACAAATCCTAATCTCGAAATACGCCAACCCAATATGTACCTTCGGAGACACCTGTAGAGCACCTTTATAATCACCCAGTTACGTTGTGACGTTTGGTAGCACACAAAGTGTTCCTACGGTAAATGGGAGTTGCATAATCTCATAGTTAAAGGAACATGTATAAGTCATGGATAAAAGCAATAGCAACACACTAAACGATCGGGTGCTATGCTAATGGAATGGGTCATGTCAATCAGATCATTCAACTAATGATGTGATCTCGTTAATCAAATAACAACTCTTTGTTCATGGCTAGGAAACATAACCATCTTTGATTAATGAGCTAGTCAAGTAGAGGCATACTAGTGACACTCTGTTTTGTCTATGTATTCACACATGTATTATGTTTCCAGTTAATACAATTCTAGCATGAATAATAAACATTTATCATGATATAAGGAAATAAATAATAACTTTATTATTGCCTCTAGGGCATATTTCCTTCAGACGGCCCAAAGAATGTCATGCACCTGTGTCTCCGGCCCACCCAGAACGAAAAGCCCATTTTCTGTCATGATTTTTTGTCATAGAGGTAGGACCCAACCACATCTATGATGATACCGGGTTTTGTCACAATTATCGTCACAGAAGTGTCATAAGTATGACAGGAAAAAAATTCGTTCGGCCCAAAATGTCACGGATGTGTCTTTTTTTGGTAGTGATTGTTGATGTAGGCCTAGCATTACTAGCAAATGCATCTATGCCACTCAAATTTTGGGATGAAGCATTCTTAACTGCCACCTATCTGATCAACTTACTCCCAAGTAAGGTCATCAAACTTGAAACACCCATCACACAAGTTCTTGGTATCATACCCAATTACACGTCTCTTCGTATCTTTGGTTGTGCGTGTTGGCCAAAGCTTTGACCCTACAACACACGCAAGCTCGCATTTCGTTCAAAAAATGTGTTTTCTTAGGCTATAGCCCTATGCATAAAGAGGTTAAATGTCTAGATGTTCCAATTGGTAGGGTCTACATATCCAGAGATGTTGTGTTTGATGAGTCCGTGTTTCCTTTTGCATCCATTCATCCAAATGTCGGCGCCCTCCTCCGAAAGGAAATTCTCCTTCTTCCACCAATCCTTCGGAACTTTGATCATGGGGGAGACAATTGTACTGACCAATATGATGATAACCCTGCTAGAACCAGTTCTCCTCTTATGCATGTGTAGGTCCCTGCAAAAAACGACGCGCCAAACGGTCAAAACAATGCAAATGCAGCTCCAAATGATGTTATATTTCATGCTCCAGAAGAAGACGAATCTGGTGTGGAGCACGAGGCTGATCCGGCAGCGCCTGCTACACCTGCCCGCCTGCAAACCTCCGATCCAGTGAGAGAATTCCTCTCAGATCGTGGTGATGACAGTGGTGGCCTCGATTCCTAGGGGACCCACCCTTGCACTGACACATCACTAGACAGCGGGCCAACCGCTTCTCCTCGCGCTCTCCGCGCATGCAGCTGCATATGGGTACCGGGGCCAACTGATCCTCCTCACATCTTGTGCGCATGCAGTTGCCGGGGGGGGCAGCGGATCTTCTGCGCTCGTGAATCCTGCGCCTTCCAGGGCGGCTGTTGGAGGGGCGGCCACACTACGCTTGACTGGATCTCTTGCGTCGGCTCCTGTACTAAGGAGGGGATCTTCTGCATCCAATGCATTTGTGCAACCAGTACCACCTGTACGCATGCAATCAAATGCCCCAACAGCCCCCTCCTATGTTATGACCAGACTACAGAAAGGTATACGTAATCCAAAAGTCCAAACTGATGGTACTATACCATATTGCATGTTGTGTATTTCAAGGGAACCAACTATGTTGCATGATGCACTTGGTGATCCTAAGTGGAAGAAAGCAATGGATGAGGAGTATTCTGCACTCATGAGAAATAAGACTTGGCGTATTGTGCCTGACCAAAGAGGTCAAAATATTATTGATTGCAAATGGGTGTACATAATTGAAAAGAAAGCAGATGGCTCCATTGACAAGTATAAGGCACGTCTAATTGCAAAGGGTTTGAAGCAATACTATGGTATAGACTGTGAGGATACTTTTAGTCCTATTGTGAAAGCTGCAACCATACAACTTGTTTTAGCTATTGTTGTGTCCAAGGGATGGAGCCTAAGACAGAGATGTACAGAATGCGTTTTTGCATGGTGTTCTGGGAGTATTCATGAGACAACTGATACGTCTCCAACGTATCTACTTTTTCTCACGCTTTTCCTCTTGTTTTGGACTCTAATTTGCATGATTTGAACGAAACTAACCCCGGACAGACGCTGTTTTCAGCAGAACTACCATGATATTGTTTTTGTGCAGAAATAAAAGTTCTCGGAATGGAACGAGACTTTGCGGGGAATTTTTTATATTAATAATAAGAATTTCTGGAGCCAAGACCTGCCGGAGAGGGGCGCCTGGGTGGGCACAACCCACCAGGGCGCTCCCCCCTCTCCTGGCACGCCCAGGTGGGTTGTACCAAACTAGTGGCCCCGCTGACGACCCCCCTGATACTATAAAATTACATATTTAAAAAAAAATAGGGAGAAAGAATTATCACGATCCACGAGACAGAGCTGCCGCCAAGCCCTGTTCATCCTCGGGAGGGCAGGTCTGGTGTCCGTTTGGGGCTCCGGAGAGGGGGATCTTCGTTCTTCGTCATGACCAACCCATCTCCATCGCCAATTCCATGATGCTCCCCACCGGGAGTGAGTAATTCCTTCGTAGACTCGCTGGTCCATGAGGAGTTGGATGAGATTCATCATGTAATCGAGTTAGTTTTGTTAGGGCCTGATCCCTAGTATCCACTATGTTCTTAGATTGATGTTGCTATGACTTTACTATGCTTAATGCTTGTCATTTTGGGCTCGGGTGCCATGAACTCAGATCTGAACCATTTATGAATTCATCATTATATCCATGTTTTAGATCCGATCTTGGAAGTTATAGTCACCTACTACATGTTTGTTGGGTAACGCAGTAATTTCAAAAAAAACTCCTACGCACACGCAAGATCCATCTAGGTGGCGCACAACAACGAGCGGGGAGAGTGTGTCCACGTACCCTCATAGATCGAAAGCGGAAGTGTTTAGTAACGCGGTTGATGTAGTCGAACGTCTTCGCGATCCAACCGATCCAAGTACCAAACGCACTGCACCTCCGTGATCTGCACACGTTCAGCTTGATAACGTCCCTCGTACTCTTGGTCCTGCTGAGGCTGAGGGAGAGTTCCGTCAGCACGACGGCATGGTGACGGTGTTGATGAAGTTATCGACGCATGGCTTCGCCTAAGCACTACAACAATATGACCGAGGTGGAAATCTATGGAGGGGGGGCACCGCAGACGGCTAAGACAACAGTCAACTTGTGTGTTCTAGGGTGCCCCTGCCCTCGTATATAAAGGAGCAAGGGGGAGGCCGACCGGCCCTCATGGGGTGCGCCCCAAGTAGGATTCCTACTAGGAATCCTATTCCTAGTAGGTTTCCAACAAGCGAAGAGAGAGGGGAAGGAAGGAGAGGGAGAGAGGGAGACGGAAAGAGGGGCCTGATACGTCTCCAACGTATCTATAAATTTTGATTGCTCTATGCTATATTATCTACTGTTTTGGACTATATTGGGCTTTATTTTCCACTTTTATATTATTTTTGGGACTAACCTATTAACAGGCGGCCCAGCCCAGAATTGATGTTTTTTGCCTATTTCAGTGTTTCGAAGAAACAGAATATCACACGGAGTCCAAACGGAATAAAATCTTCGGGAACGTGATTTCTCACCGAACGTGATCCACAGGACTTGGACCCTACGCCAAGGCATTGAAGAGGTGGTCACGAGGGTGGGGGGCGCGCCCCACTAGGGCGCGCCCCCCTACCTCGTGGGCCCCTCGAAGCTCCACCGACGTACTCCTTCCTCCTATATATACCTACGTGCCCCCAAACGATCAGAACAGGAGCCAAAAACCTAATTCCACCGCGGAAACCTTCTGTATCCACGTGATCCCATCTTGGGGCCTGTTCCGGAGCTCCGCCGGAGTGGGCCGTCATCACGGAGGGCTTCTACATCATCATAGCCTCTCCGATGAAGTGTGAGTAGTTTATCTCAAACCTTCGGGTCCATATTTAGTAGCTAGATGGCTTCTTCTTTATTTTTGGATCTCAATACAAAGTTCTCCCCCTCTCTTGTGGAGATCTATTCGATGTAATCTTCTTTTTGCGGTGTGTTTGTTGAGACCGATGAATTGTGGGTTTGTGATCAAGTCTATCTTTGAAGAATATTTGAATCTTCTCTGAATTCTTTTATGTATGATTGGTTATCTTTGCAAGTCTCTTCGAATTATCAGTTTGGTTTGGTCTACTAGATTGGTTTTTCTTGCCATGGGAGAAGTGCTTAGCTTTGGGTTCGATCTTGCGGTGTCCTTTCCCAGTGAAAGAAGGGGCAGCAAGACATGTATTGCATTGTTGCCATCGAGGATAACAAGATGGGGTTTATTTCATATTGCATGAATTTATCTCTCTACATCATGTCATCTTGCTTAAAGCGTTACTTTGTTTCTAACTTAATACTCTAGATGCATGCTGGATAGCGGTCGATGAGTGGAGTAATAGTAGTAGATGCAGAACCGTTTTGGTCTACTTGTCACGGACGTGATGCCTATATACATGATCATACCTTAGATATTCTCATAACTATGCTCAATTCTGTCAATTGCTCAACAGTAATGTGTTCACCCACCGTAGAATACTTATGCTCTTGAGAGAAGCCACTAGTGAAACCTATGGCCCCCGGGTCTATTCTCATCTTATCAATCTCCATTACTTTAATCTTTCTTTCCTTTTTACTTTGCCTTTTACTTTTCACTTTGCATCTCTATACCAAAAATACCAAAAACATTATCTATCAGTTCTCACTCTCGTAAGAGACCATGAAGGGATTGACAACCCCTAATCGCGTTGGTTGCGAGTTGCTATCGTTTTGTGCAGGTACGAGGGACTTGAGCGTGGCCTCCTACTGGATTGATACCTTGGTTCTCGAAAACTTAGGGAAATACTTACGCTACTCTGCTGCATCATCCTCTCCTCTTCGGGGAAAACCAATGCAAGCTCAAGAGGTAGCAGGGGCGCCGCCCCCTCCTAGTCCAATGAAGACTCCTCAAGGGGGGTGGCCAGCCCTAAGGGCCCCTCCACTCTCTCACACAAGTCCCATGTTGGCCCATTAGTTCCCCCGGGGGTTCCGATAACCCCCCCGGCACTCTGATATTTATCCGATTACCCCCGGAACTCATCCGGTGTCCGAATAACATCATCCAATATATCAATCTTTATGTCTCGACCATTTCAAGACTCCTGCTCATGTCCATGATCACATCCGGGACTCCGAACAACCATCGGTGCATCAAAACACATAAACTCATAATACCGATCGTCATCGAACGTTAAGCGTGCGGACCCTACGGGTTTGAGAACTATGTAGACATGACCGATACTCATCTCTTGTCAATAACCAATAGCTGAACCTGGATGCTCATTTTGGTTCCTACATATTCTACGAAGATCTTTATTGGTCAAACCGCATAACAACATACGTTGTTCCTTTTGTCACCGGTATGTTACTCTCCCAAGATTCGATCATCGGTATCATCATACCTAGTTAAATCTCGTTATTGGCAAGTCTCTTTACTCATTTGTAGGAACAAAAGTATGTCTAGAGGGGGGTGATTAGACTACTTGACCAAATAAAAATCTAGCCTTTTCCAATTTTAGTTCTTGGCAGATTTTAGCAACTTAGCACAAGTCAAGCAATCAACCTACACATGCAATTCTAAGAGTATAGCAGCGGAATGTAAAACAATTGCATATGCTCTTAGAATTGCATGTATAGGTTGTGGAGTTGTTGAATTGTTGTAAATGCAATGTTGAACAGAGATTTGAGGGAGCAAACACATCAATTCTAAGGTAAAGGGAGGAGTTGGAGGGAGCAAACGCAATGTTGACACGGAGATTTTTTATCCGTGGTTCCGATAGGTGGTGCTATCGTACATCCACGTTGATGGAGACTTCAACCCACGATGGGTAACAGTTGCGCGAGTCCACGGAGGGCTCCAACCATGAAGGGTCCACGAAGAAGCAACCTTGTCTATCCCACCATGGCCATCGCCCACGAAGGACTTGCCTCACTAGGGTAGATCTTCACGAAGTAGGCGATCTCCTTGCCCTTACAAACTCCTTGGTTCAACTCCACAATCTTGACGGAGGCTCCCAAGTGACACCTAGCCAATCTAGGAGACACCACTCTCCAAGAAGTAACAAATGGTGTGTTGATGATGAACTCCTTGCTCTTGTGCTTCAAATGAGAGTCTCCCCAACACTCAACTCTCTCTCATAGCATTGGATTTGTTGGAAAGAAGATTTGAGTGGAAAGCAACTTGGGGAAGGCTAGAGATCAAGATTTATGTGGTTGGAATGGAATATCTTGACCTCAACACAAGTGTAGGTGGTTCTCTATCATAAAATATGTGTTGGAAGTGTACGCATGTTCTGATGGCTCTCTTCACGAATGAAGAGTGGGTGGAGGGGTATATATAGCCTCCACACAAAATCTAACTGTTACACAAAAACCACCAAACTCGGTGGGACCGATCCAAAGAACTTGGTAAGACCAATTCGGTTCATAATGTGACCGTTAGGCATTTTAGTGGGACTGACATTTCAACTCGGTGGGACCGATGTCATTAGGGTTAGGGAATAACGTAATCTCAGTGAGACCACACAAACTCGGTGAGACCGATTTTGGTAACAGACAAACAGAGAGTTGGTCAGGCAAACTCGGTGGGACCGATTCGCTCATCTCGGTTGGACCGAAATGTTACGAGAAGGAAACAGAGTGTTTGCATTGCAATCTCGGTAGGACAGATCGCTCATCTCGGTTTGACCGAAACGTTACAAAGAGGAAACAGAGAGATTACAATCCCATCTCGGTGAGACCGACATCCCTATCGGTGAGACCGAAAAGACTAGGGTTTCTGGCAGTGGCTATGTCAACTGAACTCGGTGGCTTCAGATAGAACGAATCGGTGGGGCCGAGTTGGACTCACTACAAAAAAATACACTTCCGTGATGATACATGTTTGTTACAGTAGGTCTCGCTTTTTGTCATGCATGTACATCCATGACAAATTTATGATAGAATCAAGATAGTCATACCTGTGATGTCGTAGAAGTGTCCCATGACATTACCAAAATTATCATCACGGAAGTGTCCACTTCCATGAAGATAAATCGCGCGTCACATAAGTGCTTTCGTCAAGGGTGACCGACACGTGGCATCCACCGTAACGGAACGCCATTAAGCTATCGGGTCGGGTTTTGGATCCGATACCCCGTTAACACCCCCGACTAATGGGGATTTTCCACGTGTAAAATCATCATTGGCTAGAGGAGACACGTGTCAGGTCCGCGTTGGCACAGGTGTTACTCATCCAATGGGCGAGACGTGCCTATGATATGTTGACATGTGGACCGGCCCATCAAGTTTAAATGGGCCGGCCCAACTGAAGGCCCACAAGATTGTGCGAACCATAATGGGCCGGCCCAACTAATGGCCCATGAGATTTTGTGGACCATAATGGGCTGGCCCAGCTAAAGGCCCACAAGATTTTGCGGGCCATAATGGGCCGGCCCAGGTAAAGGCCCACAAGATTTTTGTGTGCCATAATGGGTCAGCCCAGGTAAAGGCCCACAAGATTCTTGCGGATCATAATGGGCCAGCCCAGCTAAAGGCCCACGAGATTTTGCTGACATTAATGAGCTGGCCCAGCTATAGGCCCACAAGATTTTCAAGACCCTAGTAGGCCGGCCCATTAACTAGCTGCCATGTTTTTGGCCAAATGTCGGCCCATATTTGATCCGGTCCACTAATTGTCTGCCACACTCCGGGCCTAATAGTGGCCCATATGAGATCCGGCCCGTTAAAAGCCTACCATGTTCTGGGCCAAATTACGGCCCAGGTCAGGTCCGACCCTTTAAGAGGCTTTGGGCTCAATTATGGCCCATATTAGATTCGGCCCGTCAAGTGGACACTATGCTTTTGGGCCCACTTGCTAAAGGCCCACTGAGGGAGTCCTGGATTAGGGGGTGTTCGGATAGCCGGACTATACCTTCAGCCGGACTCCAGGACTATGAAGATACAAGATTGAAGACTTCGTCCCGTGTCCGGAAGGATCTTTTCTTGGCGTGGAAGGCAAGCTAGGCGTGCGGATATTCAAGATCTCCTACGATTGTAACCGACTCTGTGTAACCCTAACCCTATCCGGTGTCTATATAAACCGGAGGGTTGTAGTCCGTAGGACAACCATCATCATACACAATCATACCATAGGCTAGCTTCTAGGGTTTAGCCTCCTTGATCTCGTGGTAGATCCACTCTTGTACTACCCATATCATCAATATTAATCTAGCAGGAGTAGGGTTTTACCTCCACCGAGAGGGCCCGAACCTGGGTAAAATAAAGTGTCCCTTGTCTCCTGTTACTATCCGACCTTGACGCACAGTTCGGGACCCCCTACCCGAGATCTGCCGGTTTTGACACCGACATTGGTGCTTTCATTGAGAGTTCCTCTGTGTCGTCGCTTTTAGGCCCGATGGCTCCTTTGATCATCAACAACGATGAGGTCCAGGGTGAGACTTTTCTCCCCGGACAAATCTTCGTCTTCGGCGGCTTCGCTCTGCGGGCCAATTCGCTTGGTCATCTAGAGCAGATCGAAAGCTACGCCCCTGGCCATCAAGTCAGGTTTGGAAGCTTAAACTACACGGCTGATATCCCTGGAGACTTGATCTTTGACGGGTTCGAGCCACAGCCAAGCGCGCCGCACTATTTCGAGGGGCATGATACGGCTCTGCCTCCGAATAGTACCCTGGAGGTCGCACACGCTCCAGCCCCGATCTCTGACTCGGAGCCCGCTGCGTTCTTCGAGGATGAACGGTTGGACGTCACCTCGGGGGCTGCGATCTCAAAGGCGATTGAGCCGAACGCCAGCCACGCACTCCGCACGGCCCATGACTCCAAGGAGTCGGATTCTTCTTCGAACTCCAGGCCTTCCGCGCCCCCGCCGATCGAATCTGATTGGGCGCCTGTAATGGAGTTCACCGCCGCGGACATCTTTCAGTGCTCACCTTTCGGTGATATCCTGAACTCTCTCAAGTCTCTCTCTTTATCAGGAGAGCCCAGGACGGACTATGGTCTGCGAGGTTGGGATTCGGACAACGAAGAAATTCAAAGCCCACCCACCACCCACTTAATAGCCACTGTCGATGACTTCACCGACATGCTTGACTTCGGCTCCGAAGACTTCGACGGTATAGACGACGAAGGAGGAGACGAACAAGAACCAGCACCCGTAGGGCGCTGGACCGCCACCTCGTCATATGACATATATATGGTGGATGCTCCAAAGGATGCAGATGGCGATGGAACAGCGGAAGACGACAACTCAAAAAAACCGCCAAAACGCCGGCGCCAACGGCGCCGCTCTAAATCCCACCACAGCAGAAACGGTGATTCCGGCACGGGAGATAATACTACCCCGGACAGCGCCGAAGAACAACAGAACTAGCAAGATTCGGCGCAGGAAGATGGAAAAGCCAGCCCTCATGAGAGAGCGGCAGAGCGAGAGGTTGAGGATGACAACTACATGCCTCCCTCCAAAGACGAGGCAAGCCTTGATGACGATGAATTCGTCGTACCATCAAACCCCACCGAACAAGAGCGTTTTCAACGCAGGCTTCTAGCCACGGCGAACAGCCTAAGGAAAAAGCAGCAACAGCTTAGAGATGATCAAGATTTGCTAGCTAATTGTCACACCCTGATTTTCATGCCACAACACATAAGCTAATAAAACATGATAAAATGTGGTTTGACAAAAACTTTTGAGTGTTTTGGATTTTTGCTTGATTTGATTTTTGTGTGTTGTTTGCAAGTGCTCTAAAAATCAAATAAAGCCTCCAACTCGTATACTCCTTCTCCTTGATCCAAAACCTTTTCCCAATGATCATTCCATGTGTATAGTGCAATATAGTATTTTCTTACAAAAATAACTTGGCCAAATGGTATTTTCAAAAAATAGTTTTCCAAAAACCCCTTGATTGAGGATTGCACTGCAAGTACTTAATTAAGGGCAGTAAAAATCTTTCCAAAAATATTTTTGATTCCTACTAGATGTAGGTTACCCAGAAACCACAAAAAAATATTTTTAAAAGTTATTTTCCTATTTTATTTAAAGGCTTTTTCTTAAGGCCAGAAATGGTCTTAAATAGGTTAAAATTATTTTAAAGCTTTAATAATATTTGAGAAAAATTAGGGAGACTCAAGGGACATATATTTTCCATATATGTGAGTTTCAACATATGGTCATGATGAAAATATTGGACAAAATCTCCCAAAACCTTTTCTGCTCATTTCAAGGATTTGAAATATTTCTACAGGAAATATTTTCATAAAAATCCAAGGAAATTCCAACATGTCACATATGACATTTTTGATGATCTTGCCAAGTCTCATGTCATGGAGAACAGTATAACCTCATGAAACCCTCTCAAAACCACTTATGTCCCTTTTCAAGTTTGAACAGCTTTGCACTGTCAAACATGTCCAATTGCTCTCAAACTTGGTGCACATGCTCAAATGGTGTAATAATGCATTTAGACCAAATGGCACAAGTTGAAGAGAATTTTATCTTGATCATAGTGCCCCAAAACCCTCTTTGACCAGAATCAAATTTGAACAAGTTTGTACTGCCAATTTTTTCTCCTTGACCCCAACTTTTGTGAGCATGTTCAAATCCTCAAATGATGACACTACACCAAGTGGTGCATCAAGGAGAATTGATTTGCATGACTAAATCTTGGTAAAACCATTTCTGTTGATTTCTAGGGTTTACCAAAGCTACATTGGCCACTTTGCCTAAATGAGCTCAAAATTGGTGGAAGGTCCTAATTATATGAGACATTGCACCCTATGGAGTCTCATGGAAAATGGAAATCATCTGCTTGCCCAAACCACTATCAAACACCTTCTGGCAGAAATTTAAAATGCATGTTTTGGCCATTTCCACTAATCTCCTTGAGCTCAACTTTGTACCTCAGCCCCTCCTAATCCCCCTCTACCTCCAGTAACAATGGCTGCCTCTCAGCTCAATTATTTGGGGGTGAAACCCTCACTTTCTCTCTCTGGACAGCCTCTTTCTCTCCATCAACCTTTCTTCTCTCCTACTGGCCACCCAGAGCATCCAATGCCTCTCCCTACTTCTTTACTCCCCCCTTAAGCTACTGGACACGGGTGGCCGCGCCCACAAGCATAGAAAATGGCCTGGGCAGCCATATGGGCGCTCTAGAGTGCGCTACAGTGCGCTCCCGCACTGTAGCCGCCCCCTGCCAAGCACCTCCGGCCACCTCGGGCCTCCCCAGCGCGCCCGACGAGACGCCTCGCCGTCCGGGACACGGCAGCTGGTCGGCCCCCTCCTCCCCCTCTCTCTCCTGCCCCTGCACGCACGCGCACCGGCCGCCCAAGAGCTCCTGTGAGCGGGCTCACACGCGCAGTGCCTCTGGCCCCCTGCTCCCTCTCTCTCTTCTTTCCCTCGCCCTGGACCGAACCCATGAGCACCCCAGACACGACGCCAGCTCCTCCCGAGCCCTGTGGCGACGAGCAGGAGCTCTCCGGCGCATGGGTCCACGACAGCTCGCCGTTCGCCTACTTAAAGGCCTCCCCGAGCCTCTCACTCATCACCACTCACTCCTACCTACTCCAAAAAGGCCCCCTGTGCCCTCCACTCTCCTCCAGGAGCACCCGAGCTCGAGATCGAGCTCGAGCTCCGCCGCCTCGGGTCGTCGTCGATCTCGGGGTACGGGCTCCCTCCGCCCCCCCTCTACCTCGATCTGGAGCTCCTGCAGCCCTCTGATCCATTCCCCCTTGTTTCCCCTCTCTTTTGCAGCCAGAACCGACCTGGGCAAGCACCTCCCGAAGCCCTACCGCCGGCTTCCTCGTCGCCGGCGAACCCCTGCGCTGCGGCGACCGCCTCCACCTCCACCGAACGGCGGGTCCTCCCTGAGCACAACGGTACCACCCACGCACCCTCCCGTGCCCTGTATCGCCGCCGGCGAGCTCGCCATCGCCTCTGTACAGAAGTAGATGACGACGGCCGTGGGCCCTGCCCGTCAGCCTCACGCCCTGACGGGTGGGACCCGCCCGTCAGGTTTAAACACGCACGCGCACGCACCGGTTCGCTTCGTCGGCTGGAGATGTATTTTGCAAATACGCCTTCGCTACTGAGGGAGTCCTGGATTAGGGGGTGTTCGGATAGCCGGACTATACCTTCAGCCGGACTCCAGGACTATGAAGATACAAGATTGAAGACTTCTTCCCATGTCCGGAAGGATCTTTTCTTGGCATGGAAGGCAAGCTAGGCGTGCGGATATTCAAGATCTCCTACCATTGTAACCGACTCTGTGTAACCCTAACCCTATCCGGTGTCTATATAAACCGGAGGGTTGTAGTCCGTAGTACAACCATCATCATACACAATCATACCATAGGCTAGCTTCTAGGGTTTAGCCTCCTTGATCTCGTGGTAGATCCACTCTTGTACTACCCATATCATCAATATTAATCTAGCAGGAGTAGGGTTTTAACTCCACCGAGAGGGCCCAAACCTGGGTAAAATAAAGTGTCCCTTGTCTCCTGTTACCATCCGACCTTGACGCACAGTTCGGGACCCCCTGCCCGAGATCCGCCGGTTTTGACACCGACACCCACTTAGTAATTCGGCCTGATATTAGTTTTGACCTGTTAAAAGCCCGTCATACAGTTGGGCCTAACTATGGCCCGGTTTGCATCCGTCCTGCTCGCAGCCAATATCTGATTGGGCCAAACAAGGACCGAGACAATTTTGGCCTATTTAAAGCCCATGATTTGAATCGCACAATCATGGGCCGGGGTTCCTTTCGGGCTGTTGCCGGCCATGAGCTCTTCGGCACGTTTCAGGCCCAACCTACATCGTGATTGGATGACGGCCAGATTATGTACTGTAATTTTACGGTTTGGCCGATTTACTGCGAAGATAGGATATATATACAGTAAAATAATTGCAGCATCGTGAATAAGAAAAAACCTGGACTATACAATAAAGAAATTATGGCATATTACATCCACTGGGCATCAAAGTTCGCCACTATGATAATAAAGCACAAGCAGACAGCAGATTACATACACTGGGCATCAAAGATCGCCACCAGTGCAATAAACATGCCGACAAAATAATATACAAAACCGAGAGCACTTCAATAGAGTTCAAGAAAGGTTAGCCCTGCTGGGGAGCTGCAGCGCAAGCAGCTGAGCAAGATGATGAGACTGCGCTTGTTCAACACTTATATCTTCCTCACTCTGAAAGATAAACAAGCAGACAGATGACAGGTTTTGCACATAAAAGTATCAGTGCTAACAATTCATCACATTTTTTACTGACGAATAAAGTGACATAGTTTAAAATTGCATTAACACAATATGGTATTGTTCAGGTCAAGACATGGCAAAAAATGACATTGTGAAGGAGTTGGCAGCTTCACGACACCACTGGATTACAGATCAAGAACTTATAAGTATCAATGGTTAGTGTGCTGTCAATTTATACCATTTCAGATTGGCAAATAAAGAGACGGTTTAAATAATAGTAGAATGATATGACATTGTTCATAGTTAAGACATTGCAGAATATGACATTGTGCTGTAGTGGGTAGGTTCACCACACCACTGGATTACGGATGAATAACAGAAGCATACATGCAGTGCAAAAGAAGATCACTTGCTCTCTATAGTTTAATTTACATGGTATGAAGAAGGAACTTGGTAGTACAAGTGAAAACTTAAATTGAGAAAGGACAAACTTTTTTTTATGAACTACATAATAAACTTTAAACAAGTAATTTGATGCAAACACCAAAAATAAACAGCTGTTGCAGTCATGCCTAACCAAATATATACAACAAACTTTGAAGGCTTGAGATGGACAAACTTACATTATTGGTGAAGACAGACTCTATAAAGGCCTTGTCCATGCTGATGGGGGGGGGGGGCAATTCAAGAAGTTTACCACAAAATCTTCTTCAAAAGCTTTGCCTTTATTCTTCATTTTGTTAAGAGTAAATATAGATGTGATAATATACGAAAAAATGGAGAATATTTAAGATAAGATGAAGAGTGATGCTACATAACTAAGTAGCTATAAATGTAAGTGCAGCGATACAGGCAAAAGGTACAGCCAAGAGCAATGCACAGCTAAACTTCTTCAGTACCAACCTTATGGTAAGAGTAAATATAGATCTGATGTGTAGAAAATGGAGGGCAAAGGAAAATAAGCTGCAGAGTGATGGTACATGAACAACTACCTGTCATTATAAGTACACTGATAAAGGACAACATGTACTTACAAGAACAATGCACAGCTCAAAAACATTGGCATTGGATATATTCTACACTAATTTAACCATTCATACAGATCAGATAATTTGGAGCGAACAATTGATAATCAAGCTATCATGCATACTGCTGTCACATAATGAACGAGGTATGTATGCAAGTACAGTGATACAGGACAACAGGTACTAACAAGAGCAAAGCAGTTGGCAGCATATTTGCGATATCCTGTCGTTCTTGTCAAACCAGAATTCTTCTTCGAGCAGATTTCTTGCAAAAAAGATCCGTAAGGCACATGCGGAAAAGTAGAAGTTCAAATTGTCATGTGATTTCATAGACAATACCTCATCCTGGGAACGAGACCAGTGCATAACAATGTTTTTGCATTCAATGTCTTCTAAATTTAGCACAGGAGACTTCACCGGAAATTCGTTTATAGACTTGCCATCAAAGTGTGATTTCCTCAGGTAACACCGATACTTCTACAATGCTTCCTTGAAAAGCACAAGCAAGCTTTGCTCGTCATGACTATCCAGATTGACCCTCGCCTAGTTACAACAACGTAATGTAAATCATTGATGTGTTCAATCAGCAGAAAACAGGAAAATAATCACCATGGATAATAACACTTATACGTAAGTTGGACAGGAAGATGTGAAAATGGTGTTTGTCTTCACAATAATCTTCCCATGATGGGAATATATGCACGTAGTCCCTAACAACATTGAAAGCATTGTCTTATAAACTAGGAATAAATGGAATGGGGTTCTAATCTACAGGAATTGGCTGTCTCTGCAGTTGGCATAGGTCTTCGGCCGGTGGACTTGCTGTACTTTTTGCTGGAGTGGGATTTTTCTGTGGTACAGCTGGTGCTATGGCAAATGAAACCGGTATACCTTTTGCTGTAGTGCAGGTCATGGTGGGGCTAGTGGTGTGGCCAGTGAATTATGGGTACAGTCTGCTGGAGTCGGTCCTATGTTTTGTGTCACTGGTTGTACAGCTAATATAAGTGGGGTGCTGTCTGATTTCTCTGGCACCACCACGTTTTTCAAGGACTTTGCTGGTGCTCCTTCAGGTTCGGCAATCACCCTCTTCCTTTTTGATGTCTGATGCACAAGAACAACATTTGAGTGGAAAAACATGGTATGATGACAGATGGAATATGTATTGATAATGGATGGGCATGGCATCTCGACATATATGATGAGTAAACTAAGCAGATGGCGGTGCAACAAAGTAGAAGAAATGCAAGACAACATATGCAAGATACCCGCAATCAATAAAACATTGCCAAATTAGAACAGGCACCTTGATGGGTGAACAGGACAGGCCATCTTCCTTTGACTCCTTGAGGTTAGAATAGTTATTAGGATCATATTCTGAACAAGAATCAACAGGTGGGGAGCGTATGAGTTTCACTGCATCCAGAATGGCACTCAATGCCTTGGTGCCAATTTTGTAAGTCATTGTAGTGTTTAGCTTCAAGAGTGGACTGCTGCTAGTGCGACACAAAGCAGCTACACAGATCATAGTGTAGATATAACGGGAAAACCTTAAGCATCAGAGTAAAATCAGCAAAGTGGAACTTGCTGGAATATATGTGCTAGTATTGCCGGTACGACTAGAAAGGCTTCGGATACCAGCTCTCTTCAAGTGAAGGTGCGGTACTGTTAATATCAGTGTAACTCCCAAAGGCGACACAGCTCCCCGCATTTCCTTGCTATTCTTATAGGATTCAAGTGGGCAGGCCACTACAAATCCTATTCCTATGTTTACAAGATCCTACGAATCAAACGGGCTCAAAGTGTCCTTCACAACCGACCGTATAGACCTCTACACTGCAAAGGTCCCTGCTCATCTTCAGTACAAGGAACATACTTTACTACTATCATACTTCCTCCGTTCCAAAATATAAGTCTTGGTAGAGATTTCCACTATGGATCACATACAGATGTATCCAGATACATTTTATAGTGTAGATCCACTCATATTGCTCCATATGTAGTCCATGGTGGAATCTATACAAAGACTTGTAGTTAGGAACGGAGAGAGTGCATATTGAAGAAGAACGGAAGAGGAACATGGTAAAGAAGAGCAAGTAGATTTTGGATAATAAAATGTTGGTTGCGCAGTGCCCACACATGATGAACCAGAGCGCATTAAGAATGCAAGTCCCAGCTGTCTCTCGACCATTTCAGGCAGTTGGATGAAGATCCTACGTCTCCTAACCCTTCTTCTTCCTCGTCTCTGATTCTTCCCATACAGAACACCGCACGGGCCGCCGGCCAGACCACCGGACCGCCGGCCCTCACCCCCTGTGTTCCTCCGCCACCCCCACCCCCACCCCCGCCCCAACCCCCACCCGCGTCGAGTTTTCTTTGTTCAGTGAGGCCCCACAACCACCCAAACCCCTTCGATCGCACCGGCGAACTCCGGCGAGCTCTAAAAAATCGACTGACCCAATTTTGAAATTTAGTCTACCGTGATTTAACTAGTGTGGAATATAAAAGGGGAAAACCATAAGCATTGGGAGTATAGTGTTGAGCGTGCCATGGCGGGTCTGAAGGTGCAAACCGGGCAAAGGCAACTTCGCAACCAAGACAAGAAATCAGAGTAAAACAGTGGCGATCTATTTTCTTGTTGCGATAAATAAGTTGAGCAGATACGAAAGAGTACCGCCTCCGGTGCGGCGCCGTGTACGCATCTGCTGAGAATTTGACGGTGCTGCGGTAGCGATGGCTGTCGGCGGCGTGGAAGCAGATCTAGGAGGGTAGACGGTGGCGGCGGGGCGCGGTGGACGAGACGGTCGTAGGAGCGGCGCCGGCAAATTGGACGACGGCGGGGATGAAGTGAGAGGACGGGATGCAAGGACCCCGGTCTGAAGCCGTGGATGAGAGAGGTCGATCTCTTGTAATGGACGGCGGCGTCGAGGTATCAGCTCTGGCATGGTGGAGGAGGACGATGGTGGATGGGGCGGTGGACGGCGGCGAACGGCGGAGGGTGGGGTGGAGAGGGTGTTTTGGCGCCCACGGAGTATGGATGGGGAAAAGGGAGGTAGAGCGGAAGGAGGGAACCATGTATTCAGGGCGTGCTTGTCTCAAATGCGAGGAAATTTACAAACTTAGCCCCCGTTTCAAATTTCTACTACATCACAACAACATTAGTCGGTTGGGGATAGGACGGTAGTCTTGCATACACCGAATATTTGCCGACGAGAGTTTGTTTTTGGCGCCCACCGTGTATGAATATGAATCGGGGAGGGAGACAATTTTGGTCGAGGACACACTGTGTTTTGGTGCCCACCGTGTATGAATCCGGGTGAGAGGCGGTTACATCACATTTGGGTGAAATTACAAACCTACCCCTATCTAAACCTATAGAAATCCAGCATATAGGCTCGTGGCAGGGATACGCAGTAGTGATTTCCATCTCGCAGAATTTGGTTTCGGGCGGTTACTGCGACTTCCCCCGCTTCGTTCAAATTTTGCAGAGTGCACGTTTACCGTGCCAACTCAATTCGAATCCTGTTTGTATTCTATTTTTTTCGGGCGGGATCCATTATCAATTGGAATTACATTCTATATACATCATTTTTTTATATACTTTCAGAAGCACAACAAATAATTATGCTCCTTTAAATGTATAATATGATTTACAAATACAACGATCTCGAAATCTTAAGGTTGAATTCGAAAAAAATTAACCAAATTATGTTCTACTAAAATGTATGGATCAGTAATATCTACATATTAAATAACATAGATGTGCGTGAGTTCATATGAGTATGCATGTTTGATAGATCAATTTTGGTTCGAGTATGGATTACATGTATCATCATCTTGAATTCAAATATTTGAATCCCTTTTTTGTTCACTCCTTTCACGCCCATCTCTCTCGCATGCATGCTCCTTTAGGTAGCTATCACTCTCTTTTCTCCAGCTCACCCGCATGCTCACTTCATGTTTCTCCTATCCTCCCAAACATGGTCTCTCTACGTCTCCCTTGAGAAGTGTCACACTCTCCCTATCATTATACATTACACGGTTTTCATTATCTCTCACGTCTCTACTATCCTCTGGTATCACTCGATACCTAAGCTTTCTTTTTCACCGCCACACACACAGTCTCCACTCGTCTTTCACTTTGTCTTTCTCTCTATGGGATTCTCTCACACACCCTATATGTCTCTACATATGACTCATACCACTAAAATTACTCTCTCTCTCTGTCTCTCTCTCTCTCCTGTAGACACAACATTTGTTGCGGTCTCCTTTTCGTCTCCATCCCAGACTAACATTATTCATTTGTTTACCGATCAGACAACCCCGACTACCATCTCCTGTCTCTCTCTCTCTCTCTCTCTCACAGACACACACACACACACACACACAAAACTCTCACTTTCGCACCCCAACTCGTATTTCTCTCACAAACATTTATCGACTAGCTAGCCTCTAGATAGGTTTATACACCCACACACTCGTGCTTCCACCATCGCATACATGTCTCTCTCCTGCTCCTTGTATCTATGTAGATTTTTCTTCCCTTCTTGAGACACGCCCTCTCGATCGTGCACACACACACTATCACCTCATTTTAAGATGATACCTATCGCACACACACACTCCTTGTGTCTTTGTCACACATGCACTCCGTCCTCCTCCACTATCCCTCTCTCTCTCACACATATGGGCTTTTTGCAACAACTAGCAAGATGCCCATGCGTTGCACGGAACATCAAGATGCATTTGTATGAGTAGTTATCTTTTGGGGGGAAAGGATGAACGAGGGAAGGCCTTATTTGCAAATGTGGAGAGGGGTGTGGGTGTCTTTTTGCAAAATTGCCATAGTTTCCTTCCTATCCGTTAGATATAGATCGGACGGCCTATATTGCAAGATGACAGGCACACGATCATCACCGACAATGCTTTTTATAAGAGTAGGGATAAAAAATAGAGTTGGTGATGATGGTGGGCCTGCCATCCTGCAATGTAGGTCGTCCGATTTATATCTGATGGATAGGAAGGAAAATATGGCAATTTACCCACACTCTTCACCACATTTGCAGATAAGGCCTTACCTCGTTCATCCTTTTCTCCCACAAGATCTTGATGTTCCGTGCAATTCACGGGCATCTTGCTAGTAAGAGTAGAAATTAGACATATACCACTTCTCGAATCTTGAAACCAACAACATTCCTCCCTTATCTCATCAAAACCGCCAAAGGAATATATTTTGAGTGAAACATAACATATTTTTAGTGATATACGTATTTCAAAACTAGACTTTTTTTCTATCAAATCGGTGAATATGAATTAATCTACTTTGATTGTGTGGCAACGCATTGGCACATTGCTAGTAGTTATTATAATTTTTTGGACACCAGACAAACGGTGAAGTACATATATGAAGAGAAGAGGCACACGCACGCAGTCAGCCTCTCACTGTCTCGCACACATGAGTGTTACGTAAAGGCGACATTAACAAATAAACCCTAAAACCCTAGGTGCACGATTGCTGCATTCGCGGGTACCGGGTACGTGGTGGAGCACCTTTGTAGGAATAGTCAGCTCGCGTGATAATTTGATCCGTAGGAGTTGATGGTCGGGACCACAGGTGAACAACTTGGAGCGCGGTGGCTCGCCAGTTACCACAGATCGAGTAGCCACATTTAAAATATATTTTTTTAGCGGGGTTAAGAGTTCCGATTTTCAAAGGCGCGTTATAAGTAGTAAGTAGTTTTTAGAACGATTGGTATGGAGCGAGAATGGAATTCATAGTACTACGTACCTCCTTGGCGTATGGTTGTATGGTTTTTTTTGCGATGGAGGTTTTATGGGTTTATGTTGCGAGATGTTGAACCTGGTAGTTCTAGGGCAAATACTATTGTTTAGATTTAGATGCTGGTTTTCGGTAATGAAAATCGGAAGGGGAAACCCTTCTTTGATTAAAAAAACTACTACCTCCATTCTTGTTTACTAGTACCCATCGTACTTTGGGTCAAAGTTTGTCCACGAATTTTACTTGTAAAATGTGAATGAAAAACAAGATTTTGTATGCCCAAACAAAAAAGGACTGGAGGGAGTGATTGCTCTGACACGAACGCGACCTCTCATAGCGCAAGCATTGAACCAGCGCGCCGGCCAAGAGGACAGCACTCGCTGCAGGCCCAGCTGAGCACGCCTCCTCGCCGCGTGCAACCAGCTTAAGACTGCCCCGCCTGCCTTCATTGAATCCGCACGTGTGCCGGCAACACGTCCTTCCGCGAGCTGGCAGGCATTTTAGAACACAAAAAATGACTAAAATATAATTAATTTACGCATGGTCTTGACTTGTTGTGCTCGCACTGGTAGCAGGAACTAGTAGATGATTTTCTTTATTTATAACTCTCCTCACATTTTTTTGGCTTTGAAGTGAATCATGGTTGTGGACATTATGTATGAATGTGCAGATATCTGCGAACATGAGTTTGATGTGGAAGTTGAACTTGGAATGTCGGGCTTGCGCGTGAACTATACCATGTCCAATGCTTCGTCTGTTATTGTTTGGAAAGTAATTGCTGTTATTACATGACCCGAAAAAAACATTTTGTGCCACATCAGTAGGTGCACGGACATCACAATAGGCATGCTGACTGGATAAACATTTGAACCTAGCTATTATGAAGGAAATTTTGTATTGAGAACAGTTTTAGATAGCAGGAGACGCCTAGCCTGCTCTGCCTCTTCTAGCTCATTTCTGGCTGCTTCCATCTCTTATTTGGCTTGGGTAAAGAGAGCATATGTTTGCTCTTTTCGCTTCTTCAGGAACTCAGCTACATTCGCAAGGGCTGTTGCATGCTTTCTTTCAGCCTTTACTAATGCCACGAGGACACGAACAGCTGACGACTCCACCTGGCTTGTGTGTAATCCAGCATCATCTGGGAATTTGCACCTTGTGTCTAATCCAGCATCATTAGGGAACTGACACCTTGTGTGTAATCCAGCCTCATTTTGGAAACATGATCTCGAGGTTAACCATACTTCCCTCCTCGCAGGAACTGCATCCTGACATGAAGTTACTTCTTTTTTAGATCAACACTCAGAGCAACCTAGATCCATTTAGTACAAGCCAGATAAACAGAACTCGGAGAAGTGAATTCAAAAGGAAATAAAAAATAAAAACATACTACAAGGTGAGAACACCCACTTCCTACATCAAGCTAAAAACGGAAGCATTAGGACAATTAAGACTCTTCTTATTACACATCGAAGAACACCATGCTTAAGAGAAACAGAAACTACAACATATACACATCGAAGAACACGAGGCTACACGAAAGTAATTGAAAGGGTGTTACTTACCAAAGCTCATTTTACAGGTTCGGTGCAGCTCCTCTTTAACTTGCCACGCTCCTTGAAGATGTCCCGAATATCCCGTGTTTGGTCTTCATTGCTCCTCTGCATGTTCGCACTCGTGGTTTTGAAATGTCAACATGGAAAAGTATACTACTAGTAATACTCGCGCATCTTGTGGGCAACATTAAAGCACTCGTATGCCATGTTAGAGCATCTCCAACAGAATCGCAACGCACGGCGCTTTAAAAAGCATTTACAGTGCTGAGATCGAAAAGTAGATACTAGAGAGTAGAGATAGTTCTCAGCATAGATAGATAAAAAAGATAATTCAACTACTCCTCGTCGTCTGACTCCTCGGTTGGAAAATGGAGGCTATAACCAATTACTTTTACGGGAACTATAGCACCCAGGAAATTTGAAGGGTAGGTATGAACAAAATTGGAACTGCAGATGTACTGATAAGTGATTCAATACACACATTACCAATCGAGGAGGAGAACGATGGTCACGCCGACCTCTGTGAGTCATGGTTGGCAACGGGAGTCAGTTCATTGTCCACGATGGTGGTACTTCTGCGCTTGGCATCGGCTTCCGGGAAGCAGATCCGAGACCGTGGAAGACGATGCCAGGGAAGAGGCTCCGTGTACGACGACGACGGTGGACCAGCTACAGTGCGGCGTACGAGGTCGTCAATGAGGCAGATGCGCTGCGGTGGACGAGTGCACCGATGTAAAGGGGAGGAGCACGAAGGCTGCGGTGCCGTGGAGAAGTCTATTTTGCGGCGGGGATAGAAAATGGGGAGTATTCAGGTGTACTACTCTGGGTGCCGGGGTGGGTTTGGCTGGGTAGGGTGAACCTGACGTTACGAAAATAGCGCCCTACCAAGCGTCATCCGTAGGCTTGTTCTGAAGGCTATGATGTTAACTTCCCACTGCTCGAATCAGGGTCGCGGGAGATTTTCCCGCCGACCTCAAAATTTTGTGACACTGGACTCCCCGTGTGGCGTGTTGAGTGATTCGGCTAAGCAACTAGCGAGTAGTAGTAGTAAACTCTGCATATTAGGTTTGACCGAAGTCAAACATCCTAAAGTTTGACCAAGTTTATAGAAAAATATAAACATTTACCATAATAAATATGTATGATGTGAAAGTACATTCAATAATGAATCTAAGGTATTTATTTGTTATTGTATATGTTAATATTTTTTGTTATAAGCTTTCTGAGAGTTTACAAAACTTGACTTTGACCAATGCTGATACGTGGACTTAAATAAAAACCGAGGGAGTACACATTTGTTTTCTTAGTTTGTAGTGAACTAATCATTTGTTGAAATTGTGAAATAAATATATTAGGCTATTGACTTCGAATGTAATGGTCTAATACAATTCAATAGTTACAATCATTGTCGAATCCCAAGATGTATACAAGGTCTATAGTACTTCACAACATGCTCAAACTCACATAATCCCAGTCAAATGAGAATCTAAATGCATTTCATAGTTATTACTTTGTAGGATGCAACAAAAACAACCATAACTCTACATCAGCCATTATAGAAGCAACATTTTGACATATCCCAATGTGTGACTGAAACGTGCAGAGAGAGCTTTTGAAGATGGAGCAGATAGGGCGAGAAAGATTGTATGTATGTGGACGAGAGAGTAGGAGACAAACCTAACGAGACAGAGACAGAGAGAGATAGAGAGAGAAAGAGAGAGGAAGAAGTTAGGTCTATGAGAAAGATGGATACATGCAATATACATGAGATGTGTGTGCATACGGATTCAGTATACGTGGAAGGAGAAGAGACACCATGTTTGATGAGAGAGTTGGAAAAACATGGACGAGAGGGGAAGGATCTCGTGGGTTGTGGGATTGACAATTTTGTGCGGGGGAGAGAGGGATTGGTAATTTTGTGCAAGAGAGAGAGGGAGAGGGTGGGGGGAGGAGTCAGTCAGCCGTCGTCACATCACCCTGCTTCCAAATGACCCCGCATTCTCTAGTGCGACGTGGTCACCGTCTTCGATCTGCTCGATGCCCTCTTTGAAGATTGAGGTGTTGTGCAGGTTGGGGTGCAAAGAAGCACAAGCGAGAGTGGTCCCCGTATAACCTTAGATGGGGATGAATTGTGTGCTTGGGTGTGTGTGTGTGTTGTTGTGCTGCGTGTGTCTCTCTCTCTCTGTGTGTGTGTCGGATATTGAGAGAAAACAAACCTAAGGAGAGAAATGGGTATTCACGAAGAGATTGTGCGGGCCTTGAGGTTGGCAGGGGCCGGGTGAGGGTGTCAAAATGTGCACGTTGATGCATGTCTTGCATGCGACCGTGCGAGGGATAGATGAAGGAGGGAAACTTTACTATATACTATCGCACTACACGTCTCTCTTGATATATGCTTGCAGACTGTGCTACTCCCTCCGTCCAGGTCAATAAGTCATCTTTGGTTCTGCACCGTGACCAAGGAGGGAAGACTTATACACCTAGACGGAGGGAGTACTACTATTACTTATGTACGTGCAAATGCACCTTTTAACATTACGAATCGGTTTTTGTAAAAGTAGAAAAACAGCACTAGTCAAGCTTGTGAAATGATTCAATGCAAAACAAATGCAAAAATGCTCGTTTGATTGTTTACCTTTAGCTTCCTTCTCTGTGGTTATTTCTCTATCGTACTTTGTATGGAGTATCTCATTGGTTGGAAAGGTATGCAAATTCCCAAACCGCTTCCTACACCCTGTATTGAATTTTTTGCCTAACAAGTTGTGCCGTGCAATTGGAATTCCAACTTGAGTACTACTACTAGTAGGAGTCCCAGGGGCCAGTTCTTTTAGGCTTCTAGATTAGTAATCCCATAACTACCATACCTCCATCCTGGTTTATTGGTCCCCATTGTAATCTGTGTCAAATTTTGATCATAAATTTAACAAATGAAATGTTAGTGCATGTCACATGCACTATTCCATCTGTCTAGGTGAGTAAGTCATCTTAGGCCGTGCACCGTGACCAAGGAGGAGGAGAAAACGAGAAAATTTAATGATTATTTGCTAATTAATAGTATTGCATGCAATGAACTAACCATTGCATGTCGTGTTTGATATCTCAACTCATTAAAAGCATGCACACTCTTTATCTCTTACTGTCGGCGTTCTGGGAACGGGGGTCCCCAGACTTGCCTGCCTGCGGCCTGCGGCGTGGCCCAAAGGGGCCCCAGCACGGCCCATCTTCATCAACACAAGACCCAAGACCCTCGCGAGGGGCCAAGCCTCGCGGGGCGGACGACACGGCGCTTTCTCAGGCATGGCCTCATCAGGCTGGCTCACGAGGAGGCGGAGAGATCAAGGCGGGGTACCTCGCGAGGTGCCCATGACGCAAGCCATGACGACCAAAGGCGCCAGGCGGGCGCCAGCCCGCGCAGTGTCCTCCCTTTCCTCTTTGGTGCAAAGGGGGCAAGCGCAGGTGAGAGGATCAAGCAAAGGCATCCATTTCGGTGCAACGAGACCAAGACCAGTCCAACGGTGGGAAGGAGGTCATCGTGGAGCCCACAACGGCGTCACCACAGGGCCTTTGTCAGGCGAGGACCAACTTTAGTCAGGATAAGTGTACCAGATGTTCCCCTTCGAATTGGCCAAATTGTTGGCGCCCTTCCCGCTCAATATTTAGGAAGAGGCCCAGGGCCTTTGCCTATAAATAGGACTAGCCACCCCCAGGGTAGAACAGACGGAGAGATCATCGAGTAATTTAGCAATTGGACCAGAGAGAAAGAGAGAGAAGGGCGATTGAACTCCCCCTAGCAGTTCATCCCCCTAGCCAAGAACAGACCCTCGCGAGGCTGTTCTACCTTGTAGTGTTCATCATCACCAGCCCAAGAGGCAATCCACCACACCACACTGGAGTAGGGTATGACACCGCATCGGTGGCCCGAACCAGTATAAACTCTGTGTCTCTTGTGTTGTTCTTTTGGTAGTTTAGATCTTTGCGAGACGGACAGGTAGAGGGCATAATCTCCGCGCGCACCCTAGAGTTTGAACCTTAAGGGTCTGCCGGAACCCGAAATCCGACATTTGGCGCGCCAGGTAGGGGTGCGCCGGAATCCACCTCTCTACCGCTCCGCGTCCCGTCGCATCGTCACCACCATGTCCGGTGACCAGGCGGGCAACCAAGATCCATGGGCGGCGTGGCCCGCCCACGCGGAGCCGCCCGCCTCGGGCGACCCCGCGCCCCAGGCAGCTCGTGGTCCGCAGGGCGCTGCGGGCCGCGGGCGGCGCGGACAGGCTTCAACAACCCTCACGCCGCGACAAGCGCGGTCGGCGGCAAGGGCCTCCAATCACACCGCGACCGCAACACCGTACACCCGCCGGGAGCAAGCGAACTCGAGGGCCGCGCTCATGGTGGCCCGAGAGCTGCTGCAGTGTAGGCTGCTGGAAGGCGGCCGCGACGTGCTGCTGGAGCGGGTCGCCGAACTCCTGGGCTTTGCTGCTTCGGGGGCTCACCCCTTCTACATCCGGCTTCCGTCTCAAGCCCAGGGCGGCACGCGCGGGGGCCCCGAACGCTCCCGCTTGCCTCAGGGCTACCCCAACACCGGCGAATCCGTCGGTGCCGGACTGGCGGTGGCGCTACCCACGCCCCCGGCGTGTGAGGGAGAAGGGCTCGGCGCGGCTCACGGCGTCAACGGGCAGCCGCGCTACCACCCCGCGATGGGCACGTCAAGCAGCGCCGCATGGCACATGGAGCACTACAGCACAGCCTTCGGGGTGGCGGCGCCAGAAGAATACATGACCCACATGATGGACCAAGGGCATGCTCACGAGGGCGAACAAGGCTCGCTTCTCAGCCCAAGCTGGGGAGACGAGACACCAGAAGCTGAGCTCTTCCAAGCGCCCCGCGACGACTCCACCGGCCACGCTGGAGGCGACAATTATCGGGTACCACTAATTCCTCCGGAGCAGGAGTACGCTAATCATGGATCGCAGGAGGTGCAGGTCGTCGCAGCGAGCAGCTGCCCCGCTCCCACAGTCTCCTACCCCTCGGGAGGAGGGCGTAGGGGGCTGCAGGAGAGGGGCAGGGATCCCACATCGCCACCACGGTGTTCAGAGCAAGGCGTTCTTAGGAGGTAGGCCCTCCGCTGGGGAGGCGCCTGAGGGCCTGCCCCTGGCGGAGGACCCGTGGTCGTCGGGGGAACCGCTGGCGACCGCTCTACCCCACCGGCGGCATCCTGGTTTCCGGTCGTCGTTGGTGGCACTAGAGTGTGGCGCAAGGCGGGGCCCTCGTCTGGCGATATGAAGCAAGGCCGGTACCTGTGAAGAAGGCCCAGTGCCTGTGAAGCTCGCCGCCCCGTGACACTCTCACGTAATAATGAGTGGGGTTGTACACGCCCCGGAGTCTCAGGGGTGCCGGCCTCAGGCCCTGGGGCTCCCTCCCACGCCCAGTGGACAGCACTTAGCTCCGCGCTAGTGAGAAGACGCGCAAGACTAGATTAGGTGCCGGACGCGGCCTTTTGCCTGTTTTCATTGACTTCTTCTTTGGTTGTAACTTTTCCCCTGCTCGATTTAAGTTGGATTCCAATTTGAGATTTGCGTGTGTTCGGGGAAGGGGTGCTTAGTCTCGTTCGAGCCATTTCTCGCGTTCTGGTTACCGCTCCACCACAGCTGCCTCCCCTCGCGAGCCCCTCGCGAGCCGGGCCGGGCCTAGCTCGCGCGCAGCCCAGACTGCCGATGTTGCTCCTTCTCGGGAGGACGTTTCGGTGCCTGCGGAGGATGCCCTTTCAGGAAAAGGCCCAAAGCCTATGAAGAAGGTGAATGCCTGTGAAGCTATCGCGTTTAGGAAAAGGCCCAGAGCCTGTGAAGAAGGCGAATGCTTGTGAAGCTATCGCGTTTAGGAAAAGGCCCAGAGCCTGTGAAGAAGGCGAATGCCTGTGAAGCTATCACGTTTAGGAAAAGGCTTGGAGCCTGTGAAGAAGGCGAATGCCTGTGAAGCCATCACATGCGGGAAAAGGCCCAGAGCCTGTGAAGAAGGCGAATGCCTATGAAGCTATCGCGTTTAGGAAAAGGCCCAGAGCCTGTGAAGAAGGCGAATGCCTGTGAAGCTATCGCGTTTCGGAAAAGGCCCAGAGCCTGTGAAGAAGGCGAATGCCTGTGAAGCTATCGCGTTTAGGAAAAGGCTCGGAGCCTGTGAAGAAGGCGAATGCCTGTGAAGCCATCACATGCGGGAAAAGGCCCGGAGCCTGTGAAGAAGGCCAGCGCCTGTGAAGCCCCTCGCCGGCGACACTTGCGCGTCCTACGATTTCAACTAGATCACACTCAGGACACCACGTCCTCCCACGAGCTGCCTCGGGGCCTGCGCGAAACAAAGGTAAACCAGCCAGCCGCCAGGCCCGGGTGCTCGCGCAATATAATAGCTGCTAATACGGTGCATACATGTTTTACATGAGGGGCTTCCCCTCCCCAAAATGCTCTCACAGCCATCAGGCCGAACACCTGAGTTCTACTTGTGCAGGGTAAAAAGACACGAGCAATACATACTCACTTGGAAAAATCCCCCAATGCGTCCTCAGGAGCACCTCCCGAGCCGCCGCTGGCATCACTGAACTCGTCATCGCTACCTGCATCGCCGCCAGCGCCATCAGGGCCGTCCACCACACCGCCCTCGTCGGCAGCCACGATCATGTCGTCGTCATCCAAAGTGAAGGTCCTGACAAGAGCGTCCACGTTGTCTTCCACCCAGTGCGCCAGGTCACCTCGGACGGCCTGGGGGACTGGGGCGATGGCGGCATCGAAGTCGAAGTGGGGATCCATGTTCCAGAGATGGCTGAAGACACGAGAGAAGGCGCGCCCGAGTAGGGCGCGGCTCCTCTCCTCCACCAACCTGTCGGCCCTGACCGATCGCGCCTCCAGCTGCGTCACCACGGCGGTGAAGAACTGCAGGTTGCCGGCATAGTTGATCGTGTGTGGCTTGTCGACAGCCGCCTCGCAGATGTTGCCCAAGGCTGCGTTAGCCCTCTCCCTGAGCGTAGCCAGCATGGGCCCGTGCACGTGCTCCAGGACCTGCCGCTGGTGTATCTCATCAGCATTCTGATGTTCGACGGCTTCAGCCTCTTCCACCCGCTGACGAAGACGGAGCACCTCGGCCTGGAGGGCAGTCGACTCCTTCTGCGTTGCCTCAAGGGCGGCCCGGGAAGCGTCGGCCCGCCGCGTCGCCTCATGCCGTTGGGCCCTCAGGGCTGCGATTCTTCCCTCGGCCTCGACCCGGATCAACTCCAGCTTCCCCTCGAACTCGCGCACAAGGCCTTGGCGTGCCGTCGCCACCCGACGACCAACCTCTCCCAGGACACGTGCTACCCGTGCGGCGACTTCCTCTTCCGCCTGCGTCACCAGGCGCTCCCTCGTCTCCAGCCGCTTGTACTCGCGGGTGCGTTCGGCGGTTTCCAGCGTCAACACTTCCTCATGCTTCTAGAGCTCAGGTGGGTCGCCAGAGGCCACCTTCATCGACGCAAGGGCCGCCTCGCGCAGTTCCACCTGCTCCTCCAATGAGTGGCATCGGGCCAGGAGCTCCTGAGCCTGCTCCTCCGCTGCTTCTCACCGTCAGTCAGCTCCCAGGGCCTCCTCAGCGGCCTGGGATCGGGACACCCGAGAGGCCTCCGGCGATGCCTTCGCTTCTTCGTCTTCAAGGTCGCGCTGGTGACGCGCGAGGGAGATGGCGGCCTCCAGCTCGCGCCTCCCTGCGGCCAGGCGCAGGCCCTCGGCCTCCAGGCGCGCGTCTTCACCAGCGAGCTCCTCCCCAAGCAGGTCCACCGCGTCAGTTGCCCTTCGAAGGAACTCTTGGCGACGAGCACGACGCTCCCGAGCGCGCCCGAGCACGTCTTCCACACCATCATCTGCCCCAAGCGAGCGCCGTGGGCCACGAACCATCGCTCCTCCTTCGGGCAGGGGGCTGGGGGCTGGCACCCTCACGACGGCCGGGAGTGCCATACCAGAAGCCCGGCCTGGGGCCAGCCCGTCTCCAGAAGAAGGGCACAGGGGCTGCCTCAGCCGGTCGCAGCCCGCGACCAGATGAGAAGCCCACGGCAGGCCGGCTATGCCAAGAGAGGGCCCGCGAAGGAAGATCACAGGAAGAGAAGGGCTGCGATGCGCCTCGGGATGGTCCACCCCTTCATTCGCCCTCACCACGAGAGCAGTGCTGCTCGGAGCACTTGGGGACGACGGGGGAGGTGAAGCCAAAGGAGGCGGCGCCTCAGCGACTCCCACGAGCTCGGCTGGAAGAGGCCTGCGGAGTAAGGATCAGTAGACGCAGAAAGGGGATCAGGAGCCAGGAAAGGAGAAGGCTTACTCGTCAGTAGCGAAGTATTTCTGGCGCTTCAGCAAGCGACAAGAGAAGTCATCACCCAGGGCCTCCCTTTTCCTCCGGAGGGCCTCAAAGTCCACACGGAAGCAGCCCAAGAGAAGAGCGCAAGGATCAACCTGCGACGAAGACGGAGCAACAAAGCGATCCGCGTCAGGGGCGCCTGCCTGACGCGTGCTGCCAATCACCTCGGCAGAAGATGCGGTCGGGGCCTCAGGAGCCTTGGCCCCAGGCGCTGGGAGCGGCTGCTTGCCATCCACAGCCTCAGCAGCATGGGCCTCAGGAGCTGCTCCCTCGAGGGCATCGCCAGGCGCAGTCACCTCATCGGGAGCCTTCTCGGCCTCCGCCATCTCATGCCTCCCTGCTCCGCCACTCGAGGAGGATTCGCCTTGACCGACCGGAAGGGCGGTCACCACCACAGGGTTCTCGCGAGGCCCTTGGAAGCCAGCGGGGGGCAGCCCCCATTCATCAAAGGAGGGCATCTGCTTCACGAAGACGTCCCTGTTCTGGCAGAGGTACAGCAGGGCCCCTCCCGCTGGATGCTGCCCGGGTTAGGGTCACCAGTCAGGACCAAGAGCACTGTCCTTAGCGCCCCAGGCGTCAGGTCTTCTTCCTGGAGCCTCATGCGATCATCATGCCCGCTGAAGGCCCACATTCGGCAAGAGTGGCGTTGGAGAGGGGCAATGCGGTGTAACAGGAACTCCTTCACCACTTTGGGTGCCATCATGCCGAGCGATCTCAAGAAAGTGAAGCGGAGCCAGACGAAGGCGACCCGGGGGCTCACGAGCGTCTCCTGGCCCCAGCCCGAATTGGGTACGGCAGGCGAAGTTGGCTTCGCCAGCAGGGGGATGGGCACCCCGACATCAACGTACAACCACCGCTCGCGGAACCCAGCTGAAGGCGAAGGAAGCTTGAAGTCGATCCCCGAGGCCGCAGTCTCAGGCGAGGCAACGAAGCTCACACACGCTGAGCATTGAGTGGGGTCAGCAAGGCGCAAAGAGAAGAAGTGGCGCAGCAAGGCAATGGAAGGAGGGATGCCCATCATTGCCTCACAGACAAAAGCAAAGACCGAAAGGAGGGTGATGGATTCAGGACCCAGATGCATCATATGGATCTGGTAATGAGAGAGGACGGCCTTGAAGAAATCGGAAAAGGGGGGAACCAGACCCGCCCACAAGGCGTCGGCAAAATAATGAACCTCAGTGATTATCCTGTCAGTGGGGAAGTGAGATGTAGACCAGGCCGTCGTCCTCCCGCACTCGTTGAAGATGGTGGCCAGAGCCGGGCTGAGCTTATCCAGGCACTCTCGATTGAGTATGATCGACCGGCCGACAGCGGGGGCCACCGACGGCGGCGAGCGAGATGGAGGCATGGGTTTCTTCCCTTTCTCCTTCTTCGTCGGAGCCATGGCGATGGAAAGGAGGGGGAAGATGTGAGATGGGATTGGAGACAAGGGTCGGAGTTTGAAGGGAGGAAGAATAGGGGACGGTCGAGCAATAGGAAGGGGAGCGGCTGTGTACAACTGCGAGTCCACCTAGCAGGGCGCAAAATAAGGGAGCGTGGGGGAACAGTGCAGCCCATGTCCAATCAACCGCCACGCGGCCCCCGAGGCCGCAGGATGTTAGGGCCTGCGGCGCTTCGCCCTAGCCCTTTCGCCTCTCAGCACGGCCAAGTCCATGCGCGCCTTGGGCCCGGGGGCTACTGTCGGCGTTCTGGGAACGGGGGTCCTCAGACTTGCCTGCCTGCGGCCTACGCCGTGTCCCAAAGGGGGCCCAGCACGGCCCATCTTCATCAACACAAGACCAAAGACCCTCGCGAGGGGCCAAGCCTCGCGGTGCGGACGACACGGCGCTTCCTCAGGCACAGCCTCATCAGGGTGGCTCACGAGGAGGCGGAGAGATCAAGGCGGGGTACCTCGCGAGGTGCCCATGACGCAAGCCATGACGACCAAAGGCGCCAGGCGGGCGCCAGCCCGCGCAGTGTCCTTCCTTTCCTCTTTGGTGCGAAGGGGCAAGCGCAAGCGAGAGGATCAAGCAAAGGCATCCATTTCGGTGCAACGAGACCAAGACCAGTCCAACGGTGGGAAGGAGGTCATCGTGGAGCCCAGAACGGTGTCACCACAGGGCCTTTGTCAGGCGAGGACCAACTTTAGTCAGGATAAGTGTACCAGATGTTCCCCTTCGAATTGGACAATTGTTGGCGCCCTTCCCGCTCAATATTTGGGAAGAGGCCCAGGGCCTTTACCTATAAATAGGACTAGCCGCCCCCAGGGTAGAACAGACGGAGAGATCATCGAGTAATCTAGCAATTGGATCAGAGAGAAAGAGAGAGAAGGGCGATTGAACTCCCCCTAGCAGTTCATCCCCCTAGCCAAGAACAGACCCTCGCGAGGCTGTTCTACCTTGTAGTGTTCATCATCACCAGCCCAAGAGGCAATCCACCACACCACACTGGAGTAGGGTATTACACCGCATCGGTGGCCCGAACCAGTATAAACTTTGTGTCTCTTGTGTTGTTCTTTTGGTAGTTTAGATCTTTGCGAGACGGAGAGGTAGAGGGCATAATCTCCGCGCGCACCCCAGAGTTCGAACCTTAAGGGTCTGCCGGAACCCGAAATCCGACACTTATTGGTTGATATGTCAAGAAAGAAGAAACGAGGTAGAAGTTAATGCACCGCGCCTAAGTGTTTTGGGATTATTTGGTTTTCGTAAGATGACTTACACACCTAGACGGAGGGATTACAATGGTGAGGAATAAACCAGTTAAATCTTTGGTCAAAATTTAGCACAAATTACAATGGTGAGGAATAAACCAGGACGGAGTAGTAGTTTAGAAGCCCAAATAAATGAGTGAGGCGCGTTATCGTTACTCTCCACTTTGACTAGTCTTGTGGGAAAAGCTGGGGAAGCCGCCAAAAGAACTGGCCCTAGGAGTAGTAGCTAGGGATCGAGTGTGTGAGATGAACCGGAGAAAGTAAATGCAGAGAGATGAAATGCAAAAAAGACGGAGGGATGTGATGGTTGCTTGTCCGTTTATTTTACCAGGCCACTTATTACTGGGAGTGGTTGGTTTTTGTGATATGACGGCTTTACTGCCGCGCCACGAGCGAGGTGAGAGGTGAGACTTCCATGCAGCGCCGCCCTCTACACTTGTAGGAGTACTACATCGGTCGTGGTTTAGTAGTCCCCCATTGAATTTGAGTGAAGATTTAACTGACAAAATGTTAGTGCATGTCAACAAAAACTATATCGTTGGATTCATATTTGAACATAGTTTTGAATGATATAATTTTAGGTGACATGCATCAGCATTTATCGTACTATACATAATGCTAGTTCAATTTTTGGTCGTACTAATCTATAGTAGTAAGGTGCCCGTGCGTTGCACCGAAGAGTGAAATACATTGATCGGGGAGTTGTTTATTTTGACAAAGGATGTGGGGGTCATCTCATGTGTAACGGGTATCGATAGGTTTCTTCGGATATTATTTCATCTCTAGAGCTCACAAACATCCGGGTGAAATAGATAAAAAGGTATCTTTTGCTAACAAAAGCATTCAACTATTCAACCTGCATCCAAAACTTGTGAAGAAATAACACTTATTGTGCTTTGCAAGAAATGATCTTTAAGAATTAGTTTTTGAGTATTGATTGTTATACATGTTGGCTACAGATGACATGACACTTTCTTATAGGCAACAGTTGGCTATACTATTAAGTAACATTAACCATGCCCTTATACACCTAGACGGAGGGATTAAATCAGGATGACTTGCAAGCAGGCAGAGGAGATGTAAGAAATGGTTCATCGTAAGTCTTTCACCATTACTGTAGTAAAAATTCATACATGGTAGATTCTAGACTAAACCATCAACAGATACACTTTTATTCATGCGCGATACTCCAATAGAGCAAGATCCTGCATGGAAGTCTCCACATGCTTAGACAGCGGATTACATTGAGCGAAGACTAATGATCAACATCTAACTTGATAATGCGTATGTCTAGGTGAACCTCCTTGGAGTCCCCGTGCACCGCGTCGGCGGGTAAAGGATGCCATGGGTTTTCCAAGTCCACATTGGCGGGATAGTCCCAGCTCGCCAGAGTCCAAGTCCAATCGATGAGGCCGGTGTCGCCGGCCACGCGACGCGGAGGGGTAGTAACACTGACCATGCACTCGTACATTGGCCTTGTGTCAGTGTCAGTGTCAGCGTCAGCGGCGTTGCCACTGGCGCACATTACAGAGACGGGGCAACGGCCTGCACGGGCCTCGCCGGTGCCCACGATCAAGAGGAAGACGCTGCCGTCCTCCTCCGAGACTAGCAGGCGGCGGTGATCCTCCAGCGACTCCGGCATGGTGAACGGGCATCACGTCTCGTACTTGATGTTCTCCGCCAAGGGCCAGCAGGGACCGCTGCATGCATCCGTGAGGTGATGCACCATGTTTGTTGGCGAGCCACAAAACGGCATCGGGCACTCATAGCAGTGGAAGAAGGGCCTATTATCAGGTTTTTGGATTGTTGGAAATATGAGCAAATTACTATGATATTTGATCCGAATAAATAGAAAATAGATCATGACAACATTGACATAGATTAAACTAATCATGCAAACTAGCATAGCAGATGAACAAATCACATACTAGAAACATACGGTGCAGCAGGAGCAGCACCGCCGGCGTTGACGTTGTCGCCCATGTCATCGAGGATGAGGTTGCCGAGGTCGGGGAAGAAGTCGTCGCTGCCAGCAGTCGCGCGAGTGCGCTCCCCAAAGACCTGATCGCCCCTCTCCCGTATAGGATCACGAGAGCGGGGTTCCGGAGGCCTGCTGTCCCTTCTCCCGGTGCACGCTGAAAGGAGGGATGGAGAAGACTTGCTTGGCGGCGCAATGATCTGGAACGATGGTGAGAAACTATAGTGTGGGCCGGGTAGATCGTGGGAGTATAGCTCTGTCCTCGGCTCGGCTCAATCCCGCAACCCGCGGCGCGTCGTGACGATGCGTGGCGTGGCGAGGCGAGCGAGGAGGAGGAGCGCGCGTGTAGGTCTCCTCTTCTCATGCTCATACAAGTGGTAGAAGAGCTCACCTTATAAAGGCCTACTAGCAAAATTCCAACATTGACCAGGCCGTCCATGAAACGGGAGTGGCTGTAGGGGACGTTGCGCCAGTTGAATATATGAGCAAATTACTACGAGATTTAATCAGAATAAGCACAAAATAAATCATGACAGCTATAACAAAGATGAAACTAATCATGTGGACTAGCATAGTAGTAGGATATAGAGTAGAAACATGAATTCTACCACGATTTCGAACAGGAAGGGCAGAAACACATACGGTGCAACTGGAGCAACACCATTGGCGTTGAGGTTGTCGCCCATGTCCAAACACCACGTAGACACGGTCTTTGAGCATGGTTCGTAGTCATTCCATGCTCGGGCATTGAAGTTTGTAACTATTTTAGATTAGAATATACTACTCCTCCGGTGCTAGTAGTAGAGCAGAGTCCTACTCTACTACTCTACTCAAGCAAGTTAGGGCATAGCACTGTAGGGAGTACCAGTATTGTGATCACTTAAGCAAGTTGTCTGGCATCGACATGACCCTACTCTGCTGGTATGTGTATCGTAAGTCAAGCGGCATGCTGTAGTCATCATCACCTGTCCACTTCCCGCAGCACATATTCGCTTCTCCATCTTTGTCCGCTCATAATCTCGTCCAATCTTCCATCCCCGCTAAGGCACCTCCCCCCTCGTCCGAAACCCAAGCACTAACAATGGTAGAACCGAGCAGCCTCCGCCGAAAGAGTGGCTGTAATTCGCTCCCCACAGAGGAATCAAGCTCATTGTTTCGTGTGTGGACAATCTCAGTACCATGTCGCTCGCCGCGTGTTCGTCGGGGCTGTATCGTTTACTCAAAGCCCTCAGGCCGGAGCTTTTTAAGCCAGCTCCTTGCTTGCTGATGCCGCCTGATATCATTATGGCTTGCTTATATTACTGTCAACATTTGCTGAAAAAATATTCATGCTCATAACATGTTGTTCTTAGGATTGACTAAATCAAGAGCCCTTTTTTATTTGACTCCAACTTTATATGATGTTGTAGGCCGCTTGGTGTCCCTACCCTTCCTAATCCCAGAACCTTTCAAAGAAAAGCGGCATGGCAGTTGCAGGTGGTTCCTGGCTCGATCAGACGACGGTGAAAGATTGATGATCCTTCGCATGTACCGGACGTATTGTTTCACGGAATACAATCACAGTCACTGCAAGGTCTTTGAGCAGGATCCCAGCTTCTCTGGGCCTTTAGGAATTTTTGACTGGAGGCTGGTAAGTAGGCTTGGTACACGCTCTCTGTTTGTCGGACTGAATTATCTGATTAACCAGGAGATAACCGACGGAAGTATCATGATGGCAGCGCGGTTTCGTTTATCAGGCAAAACTGTGTGTACACAGCGTACCATGCGTCTCTGCATGCACCATACCCTGATATGTGCCGCCATGGTCTGCAGCCCAAAGTAGGAGAGAGGGTCACAAGTACCAGACTTCAACCTACTGGCAGAAGTTTCCCCCATCACGCACCCATCTGGTTCAAGCCGTCAACCAATCTCCACAGCTTAATAAATAGTAACGTCTAACTGAGCCAGTTAGTTAGATGCGTACACTTGGCGTAGTAGGATCTTTATTTAGTTTGATGCATACACTTGTTCTTTTTTGGTAGCCCTTTTGTAATGATGGCTGATGTTTGGTTTGGAAGAGAGAGTTGCGTTGTCGGATTTCGGGTTCCGGCAGACCCTTGAGGTTCGAACTCTGGGGTGCGCGCGGAGATTACGCTTCCTACCTACCTGTACCCCTCCGCCTCGCAAGGATCTAAGCTACGAGAAGAACGACACAAAAGACACAGAGTTTATACTGGTTCGGGCCACCGATGTGGTGTAATACCCTACTCCAGTGTGGTTGTGTGGTGGATTGCCTCTTGGGCTGATGATGAACAATACAAGGTGGAATAGCCTCGCGAGGGTCTGTTCTTGGCCGGGGCGATGAACTGCTAGGAGGATCTCAGTCGCCCTTCTCTCTCTCTCTCTCTCTCTCTCTCTCTCTCTGATTGCCAATCGATCCCTCCTCCAAGTCGCCCTTCTCTCTCTCTCTCTCTCTCTCTCTCTCTGATTGCCAATCGATCCGTCCTCCAAGTCGCCCCTACCCTGGGGGTGGCCAGTTTGAAGGGGAACATCTGGTACACTTATCCTGACTAAAGTTGGTCCTCGCCTGCCAAAGGCTCTGGTGGTGACGCCGGCCTGGGCTCCACAGTGACTTCGTCCTTGTCGCGGAGCTGGTCTTGGTCTCGTTGCACCGAAACGGGTGCCTTTGCTTGATCCTCCCGCTTGCGCTTGCTCCCTTTGCACCAAAGAGGAAAGGGAGGACACTGCGCGGGCTGGCGCCCGCCTGGCGCCCTTGGTCGTCATGGCTTGCGTCATGGACACCTCGTGAGGTACCCCGCCTTGATCTCTCCGCCTCCTCGCGAGCCAGCCTGATGAGGCCGCGCCTGAGGAAGCTCCGTGTCGTCCGCCCCATGAGGCTTGGCCCCTCGCGAGGGTCTTGGGTCCGTGTTGGGCCCCCTTTGAGCCACGCCTTAGGCCGCAGGCAGGCAAGTCTGGGGACCCCCGTTCCCAAAACACCGACAGTAGGCCCCGGGCCCAAGGCGCACCCGGACTTGGCCGTGCAGGGAGGCGAAAGGGCAAGGGCGAAGCGCCGCGGGCCCTAACAGCCTGCGGCCTTGGGCATCGCGTGGCGGTTGATTGGACGTGGGCATCTCCACTTCCCCACGACGCCGCGGCATCTGCATGGATTGAACAAGTCCCTGCCTGGGAGGTGGTGGTGCGTCTGCCCGCCGTCGCACTTCGATGAAGCGCGAGAGGGAGTCTGCCTGAGTCCAGGAGGTGGCTCGAGTCTTCCCTGTAGGCCGGTGTGAGGCGAGCTGTGCCCGATTTGTTCTTTATTTTCCTTTGTCCTGCATAAAAAGACAGTAGCGTGGGGCCCTGCGGGGGCGTGTTTGGGTTATCGCCATTAATCATCGCTTTGCTTTTGCTATCGTGCCTTCTGGCTTCGTGCCCATGTGAAGTTAGTTTCCAACCCCAGCCGTGAGGGGGGCGACCGACCCATGCCCTGTGTTCATGTCGCGGTGCCCGTGGGGCACTGACTGGAGGGGTGCTCCTGCAATGGACCCAGGTCGCGAAACCTTTGAACGGCTAGGACAGAAATACTCGTGAGGGTGCTCGGCTGCCCCTTCCCCTCGCAAGGCCTTGCATAAGAGAAATCGAGGCAGGAGAGTGAAAAAGTCGAAGAACCATAAGTCAAAGGCGGCAATAGCTCCAATAAAACTTCAAATGAGAATGAACAAGCCAACTGCGGAAAGCAAATGAAAAAGCCGCGTCTGGCACCTAATCTAGTCTTCGACGTCTTCTCACCAGCGCGGAGCTAAGTGCTGCCACTGGGCGTGGGAGGGAGCCCCAGGGCCTGAGGCCGGCGCTCCTGAGACTCCGGGGCGTGTACAGCCCCACTCATTATTACGTGAGAGTGTCACGGGCGGCGAGCTTCACAGGCTCCGGGCCTTTCTTAGGGGGAACGAGCTTCACGGGCATTTGCCCTCTTCACAGGCTCTGGGCCTTTTCCAAAACGCGACAGCTTCACAGGCAGTCGCCTTCTTCACAGGCTCTGGGCCTTTTCCAAAAAGGATAATCTTCACAGCCGTTCACCTTCTTCACAGGCTCTGGGCCTTTTCCAAAAAAGGATAATCTTCACAGGCATTCGCCTTCTTCACAGGCTCTGGGCCTTTTCCAAAAAAGGATAATCATCACAGGCATTCGCCTTCTTCATAGGCTCTGGGCCTTTTTAAAAAAAGGATAATCTTCACAGGCGTTCGCCTTCTTCACAGGCTCCGGGCCTTTTCCAAAAAGGATAATCTTCACAGGCGTTCGCCTTCTTCACGGGATCCGGGCCTTTTCCAAAAAGGATAATCTTCACAGGCGTTCGCCTTCTTCACAGGCTCTGGGCCTTTTCCAGAAAGGATAATCTTCACAGGCGTTCGCCTTCTTCACAGGCTCTGGGCCTTTTCCAAAAAGGATAATCTTCACAGGCGTTCGCCTTCTTCACAGGCTCTGGGCCTTTTCCAAAAAGGATAATCTTCACAGGCGTTCGTCTTCTTCACAGGCTCTGGGCCTTTTCCAAAAAGGATAATCTTCACAGGTGTTCGCCTTCTTCACAGGCTCTGGGCCTTTTCCAAAAAGGATAATATTCACAGGCGTTCGCCTTCTTCACATGCTCTGGGCCTTTTTAGGGGTAGAACCTCCGAAGGTGCTGGATGTTCCACGCGTTCTGGATCGGCACCCCTCCTGAGTCTCCAAGCGCGCGGAGCCAGGCTTGGAAACATGAACAACCTTGAACGGGCCCTCCACATGGGAGAGAGCTTGTGCAGTCCCTACCCGGAGAGGACCCGCCTGAGCACGAGGTCTCCTACCTCGAGAGTTCTGGGGCGGATGTGGCGGCAGTGATATCGTCGCAGTGCTTGTTGGTACCTCGCCGCCCGCAGTGCGGCTTCTCGGTGGCGTTCCTCCCTCAGCACGAGGTCCATCCCCCGCATGGCGTCCTACTGCACCTCGTCGAACGCCAGGACCCGCGTGGAGCGACGTCTGACCTCATGAGGGAGGACCGCCTCGGCTCCGTAGAACAGGAAGAACGGGGTCTCTCCCGTCGGCTTGGTCGCGGTGGTGCGGATGGACCACAACATGGACGGAAGCTCGTCGTACCAACGTCTTCCATAGGCCTCCGGCTTCTTCTTGACTGTCCTGGTTTTGAGGCCCCTTAGGACCTCTGCGTTGGCTCGCTCCGCCTGGCCGTTGCTTCGGGGGTGTGCCACCGAAGCGTAGCATATCTGCGTCCCAAGGTTAGCACGGTATGTTTTAAAGAGGTTACTGGTGAACTGCGAACCATTGTTTGTGATGATGCGGTTTGGCACCCCGAACCGGCTCACGATGCCCCTGATGAACTTGACCGCGGAACCCGCGGGGATGGTGCGGACGGCCTCTACTTCAGCCCACTTGGTGAACTTGTCCACGGCGACGTAGAGGTAGCGGTAGCCCCCTGGCGCCCGAGGAGACGGGCCCAGGATGTCCAGCCCCCAGACTGCGAATGGCCACGAAAGGGGTATAGTCTGCAGGCCTCCCGCCGGCTGATGGATCTGCTTGGCGTGGGACTGGCAGGCCTCACAAGCCTTCACCAGTTCGACGGCGTCATTGAGTGCGGTGGGCCAATAAAACCCACTGCGAAACGCCTTGCCAACGAGGGTCCGTGATGATGAATGATGTCCACAGTCTCCGCCGTGTATGTCTTCCACCAGTTCATTTCCTTGCTCCCTGGAGATGAAGCGCAGGGATACGTCGTTTGGTCACTTCCAGTAGAGCTCTCCATCCTTGATGCAGTATGCCGTGGCCTGCCATGCCACACGCTCCGCTTCCTCCTCCTTCTACGGCAGGATCCCCTGTGTTGAATAACTCCGGAGCTCTGTGATCCAGCACCCCTCCTGAGGTTCCATCGTCAGGAGTAGGCGCGCTCCTGAGGCCGGGCCACAGACTGGGGCTCCTGAGGCAGGTGGCTGGGGGGGCTCTTCTCGAGGCTGAGCCGTGTTTGATAATGACGGCAGAGCTGAGGGCTTGAAGAGCCGCTCCTCGAAGACGCCAGCTCCTGAGGTAGCCGCCTGGACGCCCGTCTGGCGATGTTGTCGGCCTCCTGATTGGTGCCATGGGGTACATGCTTCAACTCCAGCCCCCAGAACTGCTTCTCCATCTTGCGGACCTCTGCAAGGTAGGCCTCCATGTGCTCATCCTTCGGCTCGTACACCTTATTGGAGAAATTGACAAGGAGCTGCGAATCGCCCTTGATGGTGAGGCGTTTCACCCCCAGGGCAACTGCGGACCTCCAAGCCCGCTATAGACCTTCATACTCCGCTATGTTGTTGGACACCTTTTCGCCTTGCTGGAAACAGAGCTGTACTGCGTAGTAGAGCTTGTCCTGTGTGTGCGATATAAGCACCGCCCCAGCCCCAGCACCATGCCTGGAGAATGCCCCATCGAAGTACATGACCCAGCCTTCCGGCGCCTCGCTCCCCGGGGACAGGGACCGATCCTCGTCGGCCTTGAGGCCTGGTGCCTCCGTCCATTCTGCCACAAAATCCGCTAATGCTGCTCCCTTGATGACCCTGGTCGTGCTGAATTCGAGCTGGAACGCTTACACTTCTATGTTCCACTCGGCGACCCTTCCGGCCAAGTTAGGGCTCCTGAGCACCCTCTCCAAGGGGTATGATGAGACGACCTTGATGGGGTGACCCTGAAAGTAGTGCCGCAACTTGCGTGAGGCCACCAGTAGTGCGAGGAGGAGCTTCTGAGGCATGGGGTACCGTGCCCTCGCGTCCCGCAATACCATGCTGACGAAGTACACGGGGTGCTCAACGAGGCTGGGTGCGTCAATGCTTGTGGCGCCCTCCAGAGATGATTGCGCCTCCGGAGGCGCTGAGGCCTCCGGAGGCTGACCATCTGGGTGAGGAGCTCCTTCCACCTCCGGTGCGCTCCTCTACGGCGGCTGATTCTCCTCAACTGCCGTGGCGGTTTCTGTGGGCCTTCTTTGTTTCTGTTTTGCCTTGTCCCGGGCTGCAGCTGCGGTTTTGATTCGACGCTCCTCCCTAACCGCCACTAGGGCTGCACTGGCGGAGTAAGGAGTGGCGGCGAGGTAGAGCACCCGGAGCTCTTGAGGGCACGGGGCCACCATGACCGGAGGGCTGGTCAGGTATCTCTTGAGATCTTGGAATGCCTTGTCGGCCTCTTCAGTCCATTCGAAGGGCCCCTTTCTCTTCATCAGCTGGAAGAAAGGCAGCGCTCGCTCCCCTAACTTTGAGATGAAACGCCCTAGCGTGGTCACGCGCCCAGTGAGCTTCTGAGTTTCTCTGAGGGTCTTCGGCGGGCTCATGTCCTCGACCGCCTTGACCTTCTCCGGGTTAGCCTCGATGCCTCGGTGGGACACGAGGAAACCCAAGAGCTTGCCCGAGGGGACTCCGAACACACGCTTCTCTGGGTTGAGCCGCAGGTTCACTGTGTCGAGGCTCGCGAAGGTTTCCTCCAGGTCTTGTATCAGGGTCTTGGCCTCCCAAGACTTCACCACAATGTCATCGACGTAAGCCTCGACATTCTTCCCGAGCTGCGGGCCCAAGGTGATGTGCATCAGCCGCTGAAAGGTCGCCCCTGCATTTCGCAGCCCGAATGGCATGCATGTGTAGCAGTACACCCCACACGGGGTTAGGAAGGCTGTCTTCTCGAGGTCTTCTACCGCCATCTTGATCTGGTGATACCCAGAGAAGGCATCCAGGAAGCATAGCAGGTCGCATTCCGCGGTGGAATCGACGATCTGATCGATGCGGGGGAGCGGGAATGGATCTTGTGGACATGCCTTGCTGAGGTTGGTGAAGTTGACACACATGCGCTCCTTACCTCCCTTCTTTGGCACAACGACAGGGTTGGCCAACTAATCCGGGTATCGGACTTCGCGAATGACCCCAGCGGCTTCTAGTTTCTGGGTCTCTTGGACGATGAAGGCCTGCTTCTCTGTGGACTGCCGCCTCGCCTTCTGCTTCACGGGGCGCACGTTGGGGCACACGTTGAGGTGATGCTCGATTACACTCCTAGGGATCCCCGCCAACTGGTCAGTCTCCCAAGCGAATACCTTCTTGTTTGCGCACAGGAACCTAACCAGGGCTTCCTCCTGCTCGGGCTCGAGGTTGGTGCCTATGGTGAAAGTGGCACTGGTGGACCCGTCCTCATCGACGGGTATCTGCTTGGTTTCTGCCTTATCTTGGGTGAACAACTGCTTCTTCTTGGCGGGTGCAGCCCCCTTGGGCTCGGGGGCCTCCGGGTCAGCCGGCTGTGCTGACGCCGCCATCTTGAAGGCGAGCTTGAGCACTCGCAGCGCGTCTCCGGTATCCCCGTGCACGGTGAGGACACCGCTACTCCCGGGCATCTTCATGAGGTTGTACGCCGGGTGTGTCGCGGCCATGAACTGGGCCAGCGCTGGGTAGCCGAGGATGGCGTTGTAGGGGAGGCCGATGGGGGCGATGTCGAAGTCAACCATCTCCATGCGGAAGTTGTCGTAGGTGCCAAAGGTTACTGGGAGCCGGATCTATCCCAAGGAGCTGGATGATTTGCCCCTAACGCCCGAGAAGGGCCGGCTGGGTTGCAGTCGTTCCAGGGGTATGCGGAGGAGGTTGAAGGCCTCGACCGAGAGCATGCTGAGGCCGGCACCGCCATTGATGAGAGTTCTGGTGACGGCCACCTGGCAGATGGTGGGGGTGCACAGCATGGGGAGCACGCCCGAGCAGGCCGAGTTCGAGGGGTGGTCCTCCGAGCTGAAGGTCAGGCCGGCCTTGGGCGCCGCCCAGTCCGTGAGAGCCCCCTGCCGCGCGGAAGCGGCGCTGACCCGGCGGACGAACGACTTGATGTGGTGACTTGTAGGCGGCGCCTGCGAGCCGCCCAGGAGGGCCGCGACGACCGGGGGTGTTGGTGTAGCGGTGCGGCCGTCTTGCCGCACAGACGGATGCTGAGACGACACTTGCTGCTCGTTCCCCGCCGGGCCGGTGGCGTTATTGACGGCAGGTGCCGGGGAACGGCGAAGACGCCCGCCGACAGGAGCCGTCTGGGCGATGCGGGAAGCGAGGGCGGCCCGGCGCCCGGCGCGAGCCCGACGGGCATCAGACATGGACGCGATGGTCGGAGGAGAACGGAGCGGTGGAAGGCACATTCCGGCGCACCCCTACCTAGCGTGCCAAATGTCGGATTTCGGGTTCCGGCAAACCCTTGAGGTTTGAACTCTGGGCTGCGCACAGAGATTACGCTTCCTACCTACTTGTACCCCTCCGCCTCACAAGGATCTAAGCTACGAGAAGAATGACACAAGAGACAGAGTTTATACTAGTTCGGGCCACCGATGTGGTGTAATACCCTACTCCAGTGTGGTGGTGTGGTGGATTGCCTCTTGGGCTGATGATGAACTGCTAGGAGGAGCTCAGTCGCCCATCTCTCTCTCTCTCTCTCTCTCTCTCTCTCTCTCTCTCTGATTGCAAATCGATCCGTCCTCCAAGTCGCCCTTCTCTCTCTCTCTCTCTGATTGCCAATCGATCCGTCCTCCAAGTCGCCCCTACCCTGGGGGTGGCTAGTCCTATTTATAGGCAAAGGACCTGGGCCTCTTCCCAAATATTGAGCGGGAAGGGCGCCAACAATTGGCCAGTTTGTAGGGGAACATATGGTACACTTATCCTGACTAAAGTTGGTCCTCGCCTGCCAAAGGCTCTGGTGGTGACGCCGGCCTGGGCTCCACAGTGACTTCCTCCTTGTTGCGGAGCTGGTCTTGGTCTCGTTGCACCAAAACGGGTGCCTTTGCTTGATCCTCCCACCTGCGCTTGCTCCCTTTGCACCAAAGACGAAAGGGAGGACACTGCGCGGGCTGGCGCCCGCCTGGCACCCTTGGTCATCATGGCTTGCGTCATGGACACCTCGTGAGGTACCCTGCCTTGATCTCTCCGCCTCCTCGCGAGCCAGCCTGATGAGGCCGCACCTGAGGAAGCTCCATGTCGTCCGCCCCGCGAGGCTTGGCCCCTCGCGAGGGTCTTGGGTCCGTGTTGATGAAGATGGGTCGTGCTGGGCCCCCTTTGAGCCACGCCGTAGGCCGCAGGCAGTCAAGTCTGGGGGCCCCCGTTCCCAAAACGCCGACATGCGTCTCCAAAAAAATTATAGCAAATGGGATAGAAGTCTTTTTTTTGTTCTTCACTAATATCTTATACGTATTTCATTGGATTTAACATGACATAGGACTAATTTATTTTTAAATTAGTTTTAGTATGGCTATTAATTTTTGGATTAAGAATATTTCGTTCCCCAGCAAAAATTTGCAAATTTTCAAAATTTCCCACATATTTAGTTAATTTTTTGACCTTGGTACTAACCAGAAAATGGCCAGCAATTCTAAAAATGGAAAACGGGCTGCAATAAATTCCATATGAATTAGAAAATGAGTAAAAATTATAAAAATAATAGCAAATGGGCTGTACACGCCACAGATTTCGAGGTTGACTTGTTTACGCAAGGCTTTGTCAGTGAACACACGATTCTAGCAGCAGTGACTGTTGGATGTCCATCCAACGACCGACGTGCTTCTTCAATCTCTGATCTTCCTGCTCCAGCCGACTAAACTAGCGCCGACGGGACTGCTACTCCCTCCTCTTGTGGCCTGCTGTGATGCCGCGCAGGCTTCCCTAGCCCACCCTACTCCCTCCGCTGACTTGGCCGCACGCAATCAACTGCCTCCTTATTACGCGAATAAAATGATTCCTCCCACTGACATCTAGGGCGCACTGGTTGGGAGGCTGACCTGTGGGCCTACAAAATTGACGCCTACGCAGAGCTTGTCAACTTAATCAACAAATGATTCTAGTGGCAGTAACCGTTGGATATGAATCGAACGGTCCTGCTGCTTCTTCAATTGCTGCTCTTCTTGCACCAGCCGCCCAAACTAGCGCCGGGGAGACCGCCTGCTCCTGCCTCCAGTGGCCGACTGTGCTGCCGTTGAGGCCTCATCGCCACCTACTACTCCCACCGCTAGCCAGGCCCTGTGGCGACGGTAGCTTCACACCGCAGCCGAACCAGTGAACCCTCATACTCCTCTTCGCGTGGGCATCCACTGCCGCGTCTTCCCCGGCTCCGTGTCGTCCCCTTCCTAGGCCTTGCCGTCATCCATCGCCTTGGTGCTCTCGGCGCAGCGTGGTCAACGTGGTCAACGACATTCCATTGGAAGAGTACTGTACGTGCAGAGGCTGACAGCTGGGTCCACGTCCACATCCCAGTTTTTTTGTGATTTTCTAAGTACGTCACTTTGTCACGCCTGTTGGGCTGCAAATCTTTCAAGACGAGGAGAGCTTTCATTCGGCTGGCCGAGGAAATGGCCCATCAGTAATGAGAAATGTGTTGTACATTTTTAAAACACATCAAACCAGCAATTAGTTTCAAATATCTTTTTTATTTCGAGATTTTAAATTACATTAATTTTTATGTGCGGAGAATTTGCTGGATTTTATATTGATATACATTTATTTTTAAAAACAGTTTGAATGTGACTCAAAACTTCGGGATTAAAAACAGTTCGGACTGCACCGAAATATGCAAAATTTCATATAATTTTTCAACCGTGGCCACAATTTGGGCTAAAATGCTAACAAAAAGAATATGGGCTCCAAAAAAACCTTAAGAATTAGCAAATGGGCTGTAAATTATTAGAAATAATGGAAGATGGGTTGTATGCTGTTTTCCACAGATTTGAGGCTTTGCTAAAAAAAGGTTGACGCACAAGCAGTGACTGTTGGATGTCCATCCAACGGCCGTCGTGCTTCTTCAATCTCTGCTCTTCCTGCTCCAGCCGCTCAAACAAGTGCCGGCGGGACTGCCTGCTCCCTCCTCCCCACGGACGGTTGTGCTGCCGTGCAGGCCTCACCGCCCCATCGTACTCCCATCGCTGGCCTAGCCATCCCTCTACTCACCCACACCTGTTGTTATTCTCCGGCGACGGCAGACGAACCAGTAAACCCTCATACAATCATACTCCCCTCCGTGTGGGAAACAACTGCCAAGTCTTCCCTGCCTCCGTGTCGTTCCCTTCCTAGGCCTCGCCATCGTCCACCGCCCTGGTGCTCTCGGCACGACATGGTCAACATGATCAACGACCGACATGCATCTGAAGTGGACTGTACGTGGAGAGGCCGACAGCTGGGTCCACGGCCACACGCAAGGAAATGCCTCCTTATTACGCGCAAAATAATGATTCCTCCACCTGACATCAGGGACCCACCGAAAGGGCCTCTGTATTTAGCAGAAAAAACGTTACCGCCGCTGATAGCTCGGATCCACCAGCTATATCTTCGCATGCAAGGAAGTGCCTCCTTATTACGCACAAAAAAATGAATACTCCCCCTGTTAGCTGGGACCAAGTATAGTGGCAGGCTAACTTGTGGGCCTAATAAGTTGATGGGGACGGAGGGCTTTGTCAACTTAGTCAATATGCACGATTCTAGCTCCAGTGACCGTACCATGTCCATCCAACGGCCTTAGTGCTTCTTCAACCTCTGGTCTTCTTGCTCCAGCCGCACAAACCAGCGCCGGTCGTGCCTCGTGCTCCTGCCTCCCGTAGCCGGCTACGATGCGGTGGAGGCCTCACCGCCCCCTACTACTCCCACCACTGGCCAGACCATCCCTCTACTCACCCACACCCCCTCTTATTCTGCGACGACGGCAGCCTCACACCGCAGCAAACCAGTGAACCCTCGTACTCCTCTACGCGTGGGCATCCACTGTCGCGTCTTCCCCGGCTCCGCGTCGTCCCCTTCCTAGGCCTCGCCGTCATCCACCGCCCTGGTGCTCTCGGCGCGGCGTGGTCAACGTGGTCAAGGAACGGCTTCCATCGGACGTGGACTATACGTGGAGAGGCTGACAGCTGGGTCCACGGCCGCAGCAAGGAAGTGCCTCCTTATTACGTGCAAAATAATTATTCCTCCACCTGACAGCGGGGACCCACCGGACGGGCCACTATATTTCGCGAAAAAAACGTTTCCCCCCTGACTGCTGGGACCCACCAGCTACACCTTCGCACGCAAGGAAGTTCGTCTGGGCAAAAAAAAACAAAACGATTCGCCCCCTTGAATGCTGGGACCCACCAGCTACATCTTCGCACGCAAGGAAGTGCCTGACAGTCGGGACCCACCTGGTCGAAGCGTACGTAGCATTGTCATTCTGGTCGCGAACTTGTACGTACATATATACTGGTGGATGTAGAGGCGCGCACGTGTCGTAGTAGAGGCGCGCACCTAGCATGTACACATACGTACAGCGGCCAGGGTGCAAGAAAGAAAATACGGCCGCGTACGTACATACGGGCAGAGTCCCGAACGCCTACTCGCGCATACGTACGGCGAGGGCTTGTATACATGGCTGGGTCGGAACGGAAAAACAGCATCATCGTCGTGTTCATGGGGAGGCAACGGAATGCGTCATGTTCATGGGGAGGCAACGGAATGCGTCGTGTTCATCGGGAGGCAACGGAATGCGTGGGAGCCAACCGGTTGGGTCGGAACGGAATGAGTGGTCGTGTTCATCGGGAGGGCATGGACGGAACAGGCTATGGAAACGAGGCCTGGTGTACCGCAGAACGGAGGAAACGGACCTCCTACGGTCGAAATGAGGGTCCTGTTGATCGGGAGGGGTGTGGCGTACCGCAAAACGGAGGAAACGGACTTGTGTTGGAGCGCTACGGTCGAAACCGGGGTCCTGTTGATCGGGAGGGGTGTGGCGTACCGCAAAATGGGACTCCACGGGATACTGTTCATCTCCACCGTCGACCTCCTCCAGCCTCCAAGGGCTACCGTCGACCTCCTCCAGCCTCCATAGGCTCCTGTTCATCCAGCCTCCACCGCGCGCTACTCCACCGGCTACTGTTCATCCACCCCTCCACCGTCTACTGTTCATCCAGCCCTCCACACCATGGGGTCCTGTTCAACCACCCCTCCACGGGCACCCCTCCACCGTCTATTGTTCATCCAGCCCTCCACACCACAGGGTCTTGTTCAACCACCCCTCCACCGTCTACTGTTCATCCAGCCCTCCACCACACCACGGGGTCCTGTTCATCCAGAGACAACGCCGCCGCTCACTGTTCATCCAACCCCCCCCCCCCCCGCAACACTCACTGTTCATCCCATCGATCGGCTTCAGTTAGCAGCAGTAGCGAAGGAACCGCTCGATCGGGTTTAGTTAATAGCCATCGATCGATCGCTTGGGTTCAGTAACGCGTAGCCTGCAGTGCAATCGCTCAGGGTTCAGTTAGAGCCCAATGCCTCGCTCGGGTTTAGTTAGAGCCCACGCCTCGCACACATGCGCGTACGTGTACGAGAGAAACGCGCATCGCTCGGCCCCTGACCTCCCACCCTAACAGGGAACTCCCTGAAATTTTCCTCCCCCTCGCTTCTACCACGGTTTTTGCCATCATGGACGGCCCAAAGAATGTCATGCAGTTGCGTCTCCGGCCCGCCCAGGACGAAAAGCCCATTGTCCGTCATGATTTTTTTTCATAGAAGTAGGAGCCCACGACATCTATGATGATACCGGGTTTTGTCACAATTATCGTCATAGAAGTGTCATATGTATGACAGAAAAAAAATCGTTCGACCCAAAATGTCATGGATGTGCCTTTTTTTTGTAGTGACTTTTGGTTTGGGACATATGTGGATGTGAGAAAGTAGTGGAGGGTTTTAGAGCATATCACTAAGCACTATGAGCAAGAACCTCATTAAGCAACACCTCATCCCTTCTTAATTGTATTGGCTTTTCCTATAGACTCAATGTGATCTTGGATCACTAAAATAGAAAATGTGGTCTTGTGCTTTGAGCTTGAGCCAATCTTTTGTCCTTAGCATTTTTAAGGGTCCACTTTCTAACCCATGCCATGCCAACCATTGAGCTTTCCTGAAATATTCATCTTGGAATAGCATTAGCTCAATGAGCTATATGTTGTTAGGAATTACCAAAACCACCCAGGGATAGTTGCACTTTCAATCTCCCCCTTTTTGGTAATTGATGACAACATATAGATCAAAGCTTCGAAAAATGATAAATAAGATTGAAAAAAAATCGTCGCATTGAGAAGTATGTGATAAGCAAGAGCTCCCCCTAAATTTGTGCATTATTTAAATTTGCTTTTAAATGCAAATGCACAATCGATTAGGATCATGGGTTACTCTTCCATGTCACATACATCTTGGTGGAGCGCTCAAAATGATAGAAGTTAAAACACATGCACTCATCACCAAGCAAAGTGAATGATCATAAGACGATATGAAAGATAATATCATCCAACAAGCATTAATGGTAGCATATGATCAACCAAGTATCTCACAAGGACATAAAGTAGTATCTCACACAAGCACACAACAAAGTTTCAACCAAAATAGCAAGAGAGATAAAAAAGCAACACTCTCTCTCGAAGCCTATGATCCATAAATTTTTCTCCCCCTTTGGGAACAAGTTACCAAAAAGTTCAAAAATGCATAGTGCTAAACGACTCTCAGGCTTGATCTTCGGGAGGTGGTGTTGAAAGAACTCTGAGGACGAAGGCTTGAAATGAAGTAGCTAGAGCTGGTGGAGTAGCTGCTGGAGGTGGAACTGGAGCTATTGTTACTAGTGCTGATGTTGTAGCTCTAGTGTCTGTCACTGGCACTACGGCAGATCTCTGTCCTCTGGGCACTCTCGCAAAAGCATCTGTGGTAGACTTTCCCTTCTCCTCCTCAGCTTCCTCCTGGAGTTGCTCAACTGCAGTTTGGATCTCTGTCACCTTGACATCAAGGTCATAGAATTTTGTCTCAATGATCCTCTCCAGACTCTCCTGGTTCTTGGTCAACGTGGCCAATCCTCAGGGTGGATTGGATCAGGTATCCAAGCTGGTCTTGCTTGCTCTTCAAAAATACATGAGATGCCTCTTCTACTGTTGGCATCTTTGCAGCTTTCTCAGCCTTAGCCTTCTCTCTCTTCTCATGTGCTTGAGCTGAAGATGGTTCATTCTCATTCATCACCACTGTGTTATCTTCAAATTCAGGGTAGATGGGCAGGTGCTCCTTATCAAAAATGTTTTTGCCTTTGCCCATCTTTGAGTTGATGAGCTCCTGAATTTGTGGGGCATACCCAGAACTTCTCTTCTGATCAGCTGTTGTCCTCTTAATTGTTTCCACAATCAGGCTCATGACTTTGAATTTTTGAGGGACATCAAATATATGCAGCAAATTGATGGCATGTCCTCTGATCATCTTGTGATCACCTAACTTTGGTAGCAGTGTGTGCCTTAAGATCCAGTTGATAGTGGGCAGACCAGACAACAAGTAATGAACAGATCCAAACTTATGTGTATCCAAAGCAGCATCTGGGATCTCTTTGTACATGTTGGCCATAGTGTTGTGATCTTTCTTCTTCTCTGCATACATATCCAAGTCATCCTCATGTTCCTCAGGAGCATTGATAAGCTTGGCCCATTCCTCAACTGTAGACTGGTACCTAGTACCCTCATACATCCATACTATCCTTCCATTTGGATAGAAGTGGGCAGTGGAGTAAAACTGCATGATGAGCTCATATCATTCCACTTGGTGAGCTTCTGGGCAACAAAAGTGTCAACTCCACATGCCTTGAAGCTATCAAGCACACCTAGGAAGTGATCCTCATTCTCCTTGATGAACTCCCAGTCAACCCATCTCATGTCACACACAATGGGCTTCTTATCAAGCAGAACTGTCTCATAGAAGTCATGTTGTTCCTTAGTGTGAAACCTGTAGTCCACAGCAGTCCTTCTCCTAATAGCATACAGATCAGACTGTCTCCATAGTCTCAATCCCGCATCCTTCCTGATTTTCATGTTCTCTGCAACTGGGTGTGCATCAGTGTGGTCAGGGATCTTGGGTTTCAGCTTCCTCAATACAACAGAGTCATGTTCTTCTTCTTCAGCAGCTTCAGGCACTGGGGGCTTGTACTTATCTTGGGTTTAGGCTTTGGAGCTGGAGCAGCAGCCTTGGGAGCAAATTGGACTTAGTTGGAGCAGCCCCTGATTTCATTGCATCCCCCATAAGCTTTTGAGCTTTGGGTGTTGGTGCAGCATCATCTTCCTCTTCCTCTTCAGAATATTTCCTCATTGAGGGCTTGCCAAGAACTCTAGCAGTAGTGGTTATGGCCCTCTTCTTCTTCTTATCCTCCCCACCTGCTTCTTCTTCAGATTCAATGGTGAACTTCATAGTTTCACCTGGAGCTTTTGTTTTCAGACCAGGCTTTGTTGCAGCAGCTGTGCCGTACTCTTTCTTCAGCACCTTTTTCTTTGAAGTGGCTTCATATTCAACTGCCACATAGTCTTCATCCTTAGAGTCAGAAGTTCTCTTCTTCCTTGTCCTGGCAGCAGCCTTTGGCAGGTTGCTTGGTGTGCTCCTGCTGCCCTCATCATAGCTGCTAGAGGGATCTGAACCCTCACTCAACTGCACCTGCTGTTCAGACTTGTTCTGGCTGTCACTCTGGTCCGACATCTCTGCAAACACTCTGACAGCAGACCCTGTGAATAGGTTATAGATGAGGTAGAGAAGATGAAAGTACAGGAGTTTTGCAAAACAGATGACTTAAAAACTTAGTTTTAGTTCTTCATAGAAAGCATTTCAGATCTACCAATTTGTAAACTCGGTGATACCGAAGCAGCTTTTGGAACCTAAACTAGTGAACTCGGTCAGACCGAGTCACAGTCCAGTGGTACTAAGACTGCTAGGGTTTCACAAAGAATCGAACTTGGTCACACCGATTTGCAATTTTCGGTCAAACCGAAAATGCATGTGCTCTGGCCTAAACCATATCGGTGAGACCGATTTCTACAACTCGGTCGGTCCGAGATGAATACGGCGGAGACCTAACCCTAAATTTTCAAATCTAATCTAATCTACGGGACATTTTCATTGGACAGGATGATTTCAATCGTGGCAAGAATCATGGCAAAGCAATGTGCTAAGAATCAGAGTTAAGGATTAGCACAAAGTTTAAGTTCGTACCCTAGTTCGGCGGCGAACTTTCTACGGCGGCAACGGCGGGGAAGATTGCCATTGACGGCGGCGGAGACCAGTGGCAGCAGGTCGCTCTCGACGAGAGGATGATTCGGACACCTGAAGAGGCAGAGCAGGTTATGCGCGGGCGAGGAGGCTCGGAAAAATTTCCAAAATTTGGCACGTCGGTATATATAACCTGACCCTATCGGTGTGACCGAGTGGAACGACTAGGTGGCATCGAGATGCAAGACTGCAAGTAGTTACTACAACTCGGTGTGACCGAAAGGTTCTAATCGGTTGCACCGAGATTGAAAACCCTAGATCCACTTAGTGATCTCGGTAGGACCAAAAAGGATGAATCGGTCAGGCCGAGATGCACAAAGAGGTTTTCGAGGTTTAAGTCCATGACGAATCGGGAACTCCGAGTGCTCGTCATACAGAGTGGTTCGAATCTGACTTGATCAAACTTTGTGATGTAGCATGAATAGAGTTTGAGACGAGGAAAGCATAGATAGCTAGAGGGAGTTCTTAGGCATTCTTGTCCATCCATTTGGAAAAAGATAAAGAGCCAAACAATCAAAACAACAAATGGATGTCCTCGAATGAGTAAAATATGCATTCAACATGATCACACAACTAAAATGGCAAATGAAATATGTGACAAAGCATGCAGAAACACTCTAGCATCTATCAAGCAATTTGGCGATGACTAGGTCATCTATATATGAGTATATTGACTTAGGAGTCAAATGAGAACATTTTATCATAGGTCATACTCATCGTTTAAGCACAAGTGGGGTTACCACTTTTACATAAAGTATTGTTGTGTTCACACCATTAGAGTTGCTTTAACTCAATTGATTAGAGTAAAGCTCCCCCTAGATGTGATATCCCCCTAAGAGGGATGAACTAACCTTGGGTTTGGTCGATGATGACTTCATGTTGGTGTTGAAGATGTAGATGCTCAATGTTTATGTAGATCATTTGGAGCAATCCATTGGAGTGAGTTGCACTTTCAATACCTACACGGGTTAGTCCCACAAGGAACAAACAAGGATATCCATAGACATAGAGTGATGCATACACAAGATGATGTACATGGAAGCATTAGGTTACCTTGTCCCTTGTCTTACCAACAAGAGGGTTGTGACTCCTTGAACTAGTGCTATATATGGAAATTGTTTGCACTTGTTCTTGCCAAAATGATAAGAGTGAGGTATGTTGGCGGAGTCACCCTCAAGAACTCTCTAGTTCTTCATCTTCTAGATCCACACCATCTTGATGGGAATCCTTGGAGTTGTAGTTGTACTTGATGAAGTAGAACTTGATGTAGTCTTGGGAACCCACTTGACCAAGGCCTTAGGTGCTTCTTCAAATGCATCAATTTCCTCTTGAAGCTGGTACTTGCCTTTTCGCTTATGGTCTAGTGGTGGAAGATCATCTTGAGCTTGTGTCCCTTTGAAAGAAGTGGGATCAGACTTCTCTTATTGAGGAACAAACTTCATCTTGGAGTATTGATCTTCTTCCCACTCAACTCCATTGGCATTGAACTTTCATTCAAAACCAACACCTTGATTCTTCCGGTGTCTTCCTTGCTTGCGTACAATTTCCTCAAATTGCTTACTTCCGGCAAGGCTCTTGTAAACACCTTTCTCTAGAATTCCCTTCAATAAGCTATTTTCTTGCTCAAGTGTAACTTGGCTAAGAGAATCATTAGTATAATCAAGAAAACTACTAGAATCAACAACATTGGATTTAGAATGATTGTTGTTACTACTAGATGAAGCATCTTTCTTGTTCTTGTTGCTAGATTTAACTTGTGGCATGTAAGTAGACAAGAGTAAACGCTTGGCAATGTAAGAAGAACTTTTCTTGCGAAGATCATCATTGATTGCCTTTTAAAACTCATGCTCTTTCTCAAGGTTGACCTTTTCAAAGCGTAGCTTATCATGAGTCTTTAAAAGTTCTCGATGATCTTGCAAGGTAGTTTCATGAGCTAACTTAATAGTGTTTAGTTCTTTAGTTAGATGCTCAATATCCTTCTTATCATCGTCATTCATTTTATCTTGATTGGCATGATTAATTGACGTTTCATCATAGTTTTCATCACTAGAGTTGTCAAGAAGTAAATCATCATCACCTAGCAAATCATCTTCATCACTATTGAAATCAACATACTCGGGATGTGTTACCTTTGGACCTTTGGCCATGAAGCATCTCCCAACTCCTCATTTGGTGAGTCAAATATGTCGTAGGAGTTGGTTGACACAAGTTCTAGACCGGCAACACCTTCATCTTGCGTATATTCGGAGTCAGAGTGATAACTTCTTTCGGAGTGATTGTCGGAGTCGGAGTCGGATACCCATTCACCAACATGAGCTTTTTGTGTAGCTCCTTCATGACTTTTCCTTCCTTTCCGAGTCCTTGCATCTCCGAGAGGGTTTTCGTTCATAACGATCATCTCTACTCCTCCTTTCTCTTGGTGGTGACACTTCTCTTCTACTTCTTATTTTGGGAGAATCTTCTCTTCTTTTGTAGGGGGTCGTACACTCATTGGAGTAGTGTCCGGGTCTTCCACAATTGTAGCAATTACGCTCATGACTAGAAGATCTTTTGTCATTGTAGGACCTTGACTCGGAACTTCTTTCTTTGCTTCTACTCTTGTGGAACTTGTTGAAGTTCTTTACCATTAGGCTCAATTCTTATTTAAGGTTTCCTTCTCACTTGATGATGTGGGAGCATCACACGAGGCTTTGTAAGCACCACTTGACTTGTTGTGAAGCTCTTACTTATCCTTGAGTGACATCTCATGAGCAACAATTCTTCCAATGACTTCCGTTGGTTTGAGATTTTTTTAATTGGGCGTCATTTGGATCAATGTGCACACGGTATCATATTTTCCATCCAAGGCTCTTAGGATCTTCTTGATGATGAATTTGTCGGTCATCTCTTCACTTCCTAAGCCGGCAATCTCAATTGTGATGAGAGCAAGCCTAGAGTACATTTTAGCGGCACCTTCACCATCCTCCATTTTGACCTTGTCAAGATGACTTTGAAGCACATCCAATTTGGATTCCTTGACGGAGTCGGTACCTTCGTGCATATCAATCAAAGTATCCCAAATTTCCTTTGCATTCTCAAGACAACTGATTTTGTTGAATTCTTCAAGGCACAATCCGTTGAAGAGAATATCACAAGCTTGTGCGTTGTATTGTAGCATCTTCAACTCTTCCGCGGCAGCTTCATGGTTAGGTTCTTTCCTATCGAAGAATTCACCTTGCAAGCCAATACACACAATAGCCCAACTGGCGGGCTTATGTCCAAGAATATGCATTTTCATCTTATGCTTCCAACTAGCAAAATTTGTACCATCAAAGTAAGGAACTCTACGGTGGTAATTTCCCTCGCTAGACGCCATAATTTCCTAGGTTGTGAAACCAAGACTATGACCACCAAAAGCTATGGAAATCAAAGCAAATGGAGACCAAAGCTCTGATACCACTTGTAGGATCGAAAGTATGTCTAGAGGGGGGGGGGTGATTAGACTACTTGACCAAATAAAAATCTAGCCTTTTCCCAATTTTGGTTCTTGGCAGATTTTAGCAACTTAGCACAAGTCAACCAATCAACCTACACATGCAATTCTAAGAGTATAGCAGCAGAATGTTTAACAATTGCATATGAAGGTAAAGGGATGAGTTTGAAGGAGCAAACGCGATGTTGACACCGAGATTTTTTATCCGTGGTTCCGATAGGTGGTGCAATCGTACATCCACGTTGATGGAGACTTCAACCCACGAAGGGTAACAGTTGCGCGAGTCCACGGAGGGCTCCCCCCATGAAGGGTCCATGAAGAAGAAACCTTGTCTATCCCACCATGGCTGCCTCCCATGAAGGACTTGCCTCACTAGGGTAGATCTTCACGAAGTAGGCAATCTCCTTGCCCTTACAAACTCCTTGGTTCAACTCCACAATCCTGACGGAGGCTCCCAAGTGACACCTAGCCAATCTAGGAGACACCACTCTCCAAGAAGTAACAAATGGTGTGTAGATGATGAACTCCTTGCTCTTGTGCTTCAAATGATAGTCTCCCCAACACTCAACTCTCTCTCATAGGATTGGATTTGGTGGAAAGAATATTTGAGTGGAAAGCAACTTGGGGAAGGCTAGAGATCAAGATTTATGTGGTTGGAATGGAATATCTTGACCTCAACACAAGTGTAGGTGGTTCTCTCTCAGAAAATATGTGTTGGAAGTGTAGTCATGTTCTGATGGCTCTCTTCACGAATGAAGAGTGGGTGGAGGGGTATATATAGCCTCCACACAAAATCTAACTGTTACACACAAATCACCAAACTCGGTGGGACCGATCCAAAGAACTCGGTGAGACCGATTCAGTTCATAATGTGACTGTTAGGCATTTCGGTGGGACTGACATGTCAACTCAGTGGGACCGATGCCATTAGGGTTAGGGCATAACGTACTCTCGGTGAGACCGATTACAAAAACTCGGTGAGACCGATTTTGGTAACAGACAAACAGAGAGTTGGTCAGGCAAACTCGGTGGGACCGATTCGCTCATCTCGGTTGGACCGAGATGTTACGAAAAGGAAACATAGTGTTTGCATTGCAATCTTGGTGGGACCGATCACTCATCTAGGTTTTACCGAAATGTTACGAAGAGGAAACAGAGATATTACAATCCCATCTCGATGAGACCGAGATCCCTATCGGTCAGACCGAAAAGACAAGGGTTTCTGGCAGTGGCTATGTCAACTGAACTCGATGCCTCTGGATAGAAAGAATCGATGGGGCCGAGTTGGACTTTTGGTTTGGGACATATGTGGATGTGAGAAAGTAGTGGATGGTTTTGGAGCATATCACTAAGCACTATGAGCAAGAACCTCATTAAGCAACACCTCATCCCTTCTTAATAGTATTGGCTTTTCCTATAGACTCCATGTGATCTTGGATCACTAAAATAGAAAATATAGAGTCTTGTGCTTTGAGCTTGAGCCAATCTTTTGTCCTTAGCATTTTGAAGGATCCACTTTCTAATCCATGCCATGCCAACCATTGAGATTTCCTGAAATATTCATCTTGGAATAGCATTAGCTCAATGAGCTATATGTTGTTGGGAATTACCAAAAACACCCAGGGATAGTTGCACTTTCAAGGTGTGACCGAGTGGAATGACTCGGTGGCACCGAGATGCAAAACTGCAAGCAGTTACTACAACTCGGTGTGACCAAAAGGTTCTAATCGGTTGCGCCGAGATTGAAAACCCTAGATCAACTTAGTGACTCGGTAGGACCAAAAGGGATGAATCGGTCAGACCGAGATGCACAAAGAGGTTTTGGAGGTTTAAGTCTATGATGAATCGGGAACTCCGAGTGCTCCTCACACAAAGTGGTTCGAATCTGACTTGATCAAACTTTGTGATGTAGCATGAATAGAGTTTTAGACGAGGAAAGCATAGATAGCTAGAGGGAGTTCTTAGGCATTCTTGTCCATCCATTTGGCAAAAGAGAAAGAGCCAAACAATCAAAACAACAAATGGATGTCCTCGAATGAGTAAAATATGCATTCAACATGCTCACACAATTAAAATGGCAAATGAAATATGTGACAATGCATTCACAAACACTCTAGCATCTGTCAAGCAATTTGGCGATGACTAGGTCATCTATATATGGGTATATTGACTTAGGAGTCAAATGAGAACATTTGATCATAGGTCATACTCATCGTTTAAGCACAAGTGGGGTTACCGCTTTTAGATAAAGCATTGTTGTGTTCACATCATTAGAGTTGCTTTAGCTCAATTGATTAGAGTAAAGCTCCCCCTAGATGTCATATCCCCCCTAAGAGGGATGAACTAACCTTGGGTTTTGTCGATGATAACTTCATGTAGGTGTTGAAGATGTAGATGCTCAATGTTGATGTAGATCATTCGAAGCAATTCTTTGGAGTGAGTTTCACTTTCAATACCTACACGGGTTAGTCCCACAAGGAACAAACAAGGATATCCATAGACATAGAGTGATGCATACACAAGATGATGTCCATTAAAGCATTAGGTTACCTTGTCTCTTGTCTTACGAACAAGAGGGTTTGTGACTCCTTGAACTAGTGCACGATATGGAAATTGTTTGCACTTGTCCTTGCCAAAATGATAAGAATGAGGTATGTCGGTGGAGTCACCCTCAAGAACTCTCTAGTTCTTCTTCTTCTAGATCCACACCATGTTGATGGGAATCCTTGGAGTTGTAGTTGTACTTGATGAAGTAGAACTTGATGTAGTCTTGGGAACCCACTTGACCAAGGCCTTAGGTGCTTCTTCAAATGCATCAATTTCCTCTTGAAGCTTGTCCTTGCCTTTTTGCTTGTGGTCTTGTTGTGGAAGATCATCTTGAGCTTGTGTCACTTTGAAAGAAGTAGTGAGGGAGTCCTGGATTAGGGGGTCCTCGGACAGTCGGACTATATACTTTAGCTGGACTGTTGGACTATGAAGATACAGGATTGAAGACTTCGTCCCGTGTCCGGATGGGACTCTCCCTGGCGTGGAAGGCAAGCTTGGCAATACGGATATGTAGATCTCCTCCCTTGTAACCAACTCTGTGTAACCCTAGCCCCCTCCGTGTCTATATAAACAGAAGGGTTTAGTCCGTTGGACAACAACAATCATACCATAGGCTAGCTTCTAGGGTTTAGCCTATACGATCTCGTGGTAGATCAACTCTTGTAATACTCATATCATCAAGATCAATCAAGCAGGAAGTATGGTATTACCTCCATCGAGAGGGCCCGAACCTGGGTAAACATCGTGTCCCCCGCCTCCTGTTACCATCCGCCTTAGACGCACAGTTCGGGACCCCCTACCCGAGATCCGCCGGTTTTGACACCGACATTGGTGCTTTCATTGAGAGTTCCACTGTGCCGTCACCGTAAGGCTTGATGGCTCCTTCGATCAACAGCGACGATGCGATCCAGGGTGAGGTTTTCCTCCTTGAACAGATCTTCGTATTCGGTGGCTTCGTACTGCGGGCCAACTCGCTTGGCCATCTAGAGCAGATCGAGAGCTACGCCCCTGGCCATCAGGTCAGGTTTGGTAACTTGAACTATACTGCCGACATCCGCGGAGACTTGATGTTTGACGAATTCGAGCCCATGTCAGGTGCGCCGCACAGTCACGACGAGCATGATTTAGCTCTACCGCCGGACAGTGCTTGGGAGATCACACCTGCGACTACTCCGGCCCTCAAACCGGAGCAGATTGCGTCATCCGAGGATGGGTGGATGGACCCCGCCTTGGAGGCCGCACACTTAGTGGCGATAGAGCCGAATACTGACTTCACCTTCTACGAGACCCGTGTTGCCAACCCGTTGCATTCGTCACCGGCCACGGGCCTCGAACCGCTTGTGTCGGTGCCTATCGAATCTGATCGGGCACCGATCTTGGAGTTTTCCTCTGCAGATATCTTTCAACTCATTGAGGTCTCTCTCCTTGTCAGGAGACCCTTGGCCGAACTATGTCTGGCTAGAATGGGATGTGGACGACGAAGAAATTCGCTCCCCACCCACCACCCACTTAGTAGCCACTGTCGACGATATAACCGACATGCTCGATTTCGGCTCCAAAGACATCGAGTGTATGGACGACGATGCAGGAGACGAACAGGACCCATCGCTCACAGGGCGCTGGACATCCACTTCATCACGTGATATATACATGGTGGATACACCCAAAGAAGACAATGATGAGGAACAGGAGGATGCAGCGAAGGATAACCCCCTCGAGAAGCAACCAAAGTGGCAACGCAGACGCCGCTCCAAATCTCGCCTCGGCACAAACAGCGATAACACCGCAAGAAAGAATGAGACCCCGGTCGACTCCAAAGCAACAGAGCAGGACGAGCCAGCGGCCGGCGAACATAGTACGGAGCCACTGCCCGATCACGGTGATGCCTAGGGTAGAAATCATCAACCTGTCTTCGGAGAGCAAAATAGTCCGGATGACGATATACATATCATCCCAGAAAGGAACTTGGAACAAGAGAACCTCCACAGAAGGCTTATTGCCACCGCGAGGAGTCTTAAGAAGCAGAAACAAAGGCTTAAGGCCGCGCAAAATACACTCATCAGTAGATGGAACAAAGTGCTGGACACTGCGGAAAAGTACGGTGGCAGTCACCACACAAAGAATTACCCAAAGCACAAGTTGCTGCCTGAATTCGATGACGAGGCCTTAGAGCCTACACAGCCAAAAAATAAAACGGCCGACCGGTCGGATTGACCACCTCGTGGCCGTGATAGGGCGGCTAACGAGGCCGCACATAAGTCAGCACACGATTCACGTGAGGACTTGCATCAAAAAGCCGGCATGACCAGATCCATCTATGGATCTAGGAAGCGCGCTCCAGCACAGAATCAAAACCGAACACTACAACAGCCAGAACGCCATGACACATACAAATATAGGGGTGCCGCATACCCCCTATGCTTCACCGATGAGGTGCTGGATCACGAATTTCTAGAGTGATTCAAACCCGTGAACATAGAGGCGTACGACGGAATGACAGACCCTGGGGTCTGGATTGAGGACTTCATCCTCCATATCCATATGGCTCGTGGAGACGATCTCCACGCCATCAAATACTTGCCCCTCAAGTTGAAAGGACCAGCTCGGACTGGCTGAAGAGCCTCCCCGAAAATTCAATTGGAAGTTGGGAGGAGCTTGAGGATGCTTTAGGGCTAACTTTCAAAGGACCTATGTCCGACCTCCAGACACAGACGATTTAAGTCATATAATTCAACAGCCCAGAGAGTCAGCCCAAAAGCTTTGGAACAGATTTCTCACTAAGAAGAATCAAATCGTCGACTGCTCGGACGCCGAAGCCTTAGCAGCTTTCAAACACATCATCCGAGACGAATGGCTTGCCAGACACCTCGGCCAAGAAAAACCAAGGACAATGGCAGCCCTAACAAGCCTCATGACCCGCTTTTGCATGGGCGAAGATAGCTGGCTGGCCCGTAGTAGCACCAGCGACCCAGGCACGTCTGAAGTCAGGGATAGTAATGGAAAACCAAGACGCAGTAAAAGCAAGCGTCAAAATAACGAAGACAGCCCAGACAACATGGCGGTAAACGCCGGATTTAGGGGCTCTCGACCCAGTTAGCGGAAAAAGCCTTTCAAAGGCAACATAGATGGACCGTCCAGCCTAAACAAGATTCTAGACAAATTATGTCAGATTCATGGCACCTCCGATAAACCTGCAAATCACACCCACAGAGAATGCTGGGTCTCCAAGCAGGCCGGCAAGTTAAATGCCAAACACAAGGGGAGGGAGATACCAAGTGTAGACGAGGATGAGCCTCGCCAGCAAAGCACTGGGAGACAGAAAAATTCCCACCAGAGGTTAAAACAGTGAACATGATTCACGTAACTAAAAGAAGAAGAAAACATGCACTCCGAGACATATGCGCCATAGAGCCCGTCACCCATAAGTTCAACCCTTGTTCGGCCCGCCCGATCACTTTTGATTGCAGGGATCACCTGACGAGTATCCGGCACGGAGGATTGTCTGCCTTGGTGCTAGACCCAATTATCAACGGATACCATCTCACCCAAGTCCTCATGGACGGCGACAGTAGTCTTAATCTGATATATAAGGACACAGTCCGCAAAATGGGGATACACCCAACAAGAATCAGCCAAAGCAATACTACTTTTAAAGGAGTAATACCAGGCCCAGAGGCTCGCTGTACGGGCTCTCTAGTGCTAGAGGTTGCATTCGGTTCTCCCGACAACTTCTGGAGTGAAAAGTTAACCTTCGACATCGCTCCATTCCGAAGCGGCTATCAAGCATTACTCGGAAGAACAGCTTTTGCTCGTTTTAATGCAGTACCGCATTACGCTTCTCTTAAGCTTAAGATGCCCGGTCCACGTGGCATCATCACAGTTAGCGGAAATGTTGACCGTTCCTTACGCGCCGAAAAACGTGTGGCGGCTTTAGCAGCCGAACACTGAACGGCCTCTCCAACCAGAATGAATGATCGGTCGTCAAGACCGCGGACATGGCTAGATGAGTCCAGCGCATCACTAGCTGTAATAGCGTAGATAAACCTGAGATTGGTTTGATGGATATACCCCCATAGGCGGTACCAGGGGCTTCCCGCATGTAAAAAGGACTACAGTTTGGCTCGACCTTACTTATCTTGAATTTTAATGGTTTATTGAGAATAACCAATTTTTCACATGACAACTTTCACCTAAGTTCTTCTCTTTTACAGATGATGATCGTGCTACACCCTTCCAGGATACGGCACAACGGAGACACAGGCGCAGACGTGCAGTAGGGCCCCGCTCAAAGGTTTCTTTTTAGATTAAGACCCTGTGTAAAACTTGTTTTGCTGTCTCTTGTTGCTTCACATCCTCCGGATACTCGGTATAACTGAGAGGGATGCTGACGTTATTGGCATTTCGCCACGTCAGAATAATGCACGTACCTGGACACTCGGGGTTCATTATCAAGGGCGTTACTCAGCCCGGTATATGTTGTAAAGACCGAATACCTTAGGGAGTGTTCGGCGTCACGAGTTTGGCCTTGTATGCATCAGCTCCGAATCATGTCTTTGGTAAAATGTTGGGTTTGCTCGGCTCCCGCATTTTGCTACCTTACGTTCCGCTCTATCGGCTAAGGTGGCACCGGGAGAACTACTGCGATTGTGCCATGGTTCATCCGGATGAGCACCTCAGTAGAGAAAGACGAAAACTAACTGTCATGATAAAGAGCGAGACTGGCCAACCACTCGATGACTTAGCGGAATCTTCGGGATTCCTCCGCATTAACGAAGGGCCGGTTTTCCCGGTCATGTACATACGCGCCCCGTACTCGGATGAGCGCGGAAGTACCAGGGGCTATAGAGTAGCCCCACTGTCAAACTCCTATGGTTAAGTGAAAGTGTTAAAGCAATATAGTCTGATTGCCTCGTTCGCCGCGCTACCACCTCCTTAATGGACCAAGACGATGGATCAAGTGTGAACACGCGCTTTTTCAAACACCCCCGCATTATATGTGTGGGGGCTAAAGCCGACGACTACAAACTTTCAGGTTATATACATAAACGTCCGCAAAGGAGGCATCATAATACTTTCAGGCAAAAGTATAAACACAACCTTTATAATTCAAAAGCATTGTTATTACAATCGAGATACATGTCACTCGAACGTGGCACTCTTCGAGCACTGAGCCTCTATTAAACGAGCACCTTCCAGGACTTCTTCAAAATAGTGCTCGGCCGAAACCTGGCCTATGGCCGGATTCTGGGTTGCAGTCGCGGTGGACTCCATCTCCGCCCAATATGGTCTTGACACAGGAAAGAGCCATCCATGCACCCTCTATGCACGCCAACCTCTTTACAGCGTCGATATGCGATACAACACCAAGGAATTGTTGCAAAAGACCAAAATAACTATTCAACCTTGGTCCTTCCGGCCAGAGACGATCCACGACAGACCTCATGACAAGCCCGAACAACCTATGGAGCTTGGCCCACTCGTCCATTTGCTCATTTAACAGCAGCGGACGCGCCGGAGCATTGAACTGCAACCAGAACAACTTTTCCACTACGTGATCTTTTTGATCTTCGAAAAACTTGGTCGCATCAGCAGCACTTGCTGCCAAATCTAGGTACGCGTCCGCAGAACTCCATAATTGATCCATAAGGGCATACTTAGGATCTCCGAACTTCGTCCGCGACAAAAAGGGCTTCCCAACCGTGATATTTCCGGCTTGACGTAGCTCCTCCTTCACTGCTCTGATTTTAGAGCGGGTTTCCTTAGCTGCTACCGTGTCTTTCTCCAGGTCCGCCGTCTTCATTTGACTTTCCCTTTCGAGAAGCTCATAATGGTCGGCGACATCTTTCAACTCAACAGCCATCTTGGCTATTTTCTCTTTGCTCTCGCAATGCGCAGCCTATTCGGCTATTAACTCTTCAACAGCCTTTAGGGCAGCCGCATCACTCCTCCTGGCTTGTTCCTTGGCTCGGGCAAGTTCCGCCCGAAGGGTCCACGGTGGCAGCTCCATCTGCAGTTATAGCATATTATAGATACTAGCATTATGCTCCTCTTAATATATGTTGACCACCGGAGAATACATACCATGTGCCTCGTCAAGCCGCCTGTTTACAAGCACGATGTCGGCATCTGCCGCATCAAGTTGCTGCTTCAGTTCGGCAAACTCACTAGTCCGGCTAGCCACCGGACCTTCAGCCACCTGCACATGAAGGCGGCATGATTATTACCTGGGACTATGATCCTCTGTTTGCCGCCTTTTTTGATAGCAACCAAGGTCTCAGGGGCTACTATCTACATAGGGCACATCTGGCGTGTGCGGTACCGTAAAAAATATACATATTACTTTGCGTACCTCAAAGTCTCTCAGCAGGCTCATAAAAGCTTCATGCAACCCGCTTTCGGCGGATGAAATATTCCCAACTACCGTACCCATTAACGTACGGTGTGCTTCTGAGATAGCCGCTTGCTCCAGAAGATTCTGCAGTGAGTCTGGTCGCGCACCGGATAGTTCCGGACTCATTTTGTTGCTCTCCTTAGGATCCGAATACTCTGGACTCCGGGTGGCCGAAGGGTAACCTTCCGGCCTTGGCGGATCAGGAGAAACCCTTCGTGACGACACCTCAGGGTTGCCCGCCTCATGAGGCGGGGAGGCATGGGGAGGTGTTTCGCTCTCCATCATCTCCGGAAGAAGATCCCCCGAAGACGAACTCTGGCGAGAAGGGCTACAATCTGAATTACAGGACATACGTCTCGGTTATTGTCCTCGGAAATAAAGTAGGATATGTTTACTATAAAGTACTTTTGTCTACTTACAGCTCGGTGGGGGGCTGATACCCTTCCGGGCACTGTTCGATAAGGATACCCTCCGGGGTAGGACCCCCTGATGAAGATTTCTTCCCTCGTTTGGAAACCATTGTTTCCAAGTCTTCAGGGGCGGTCCTCTTCCTTCCCTGGGGAGAGGGAATTTTAGATCCTTCTCCCCGGTTATCCTCCTTCGCGGAGGCACTAATTCCCCCGGTCTAGATGAATAATGACTGAGGCCCGCTTTCGACATCTTTATTCCCCCTTTATCTTCCCCTGAGGGCGCTTGATAAGGTGAGAGCTCAAGCATTCTGGCCAGTACTGGATCTGTTGAGCCTTCGGGAAGGGGGGCCGAACACCTGATCATCTTCTCCTTTTTTACCCAATCCTAGTCAAAGAGCGACTTTTCAGAATGATGTTGTGATAATAAAGAGACAGCATGTTCGGCCGAAGAACTACTTACTTGGGTATCTGGACGATTGCAGCTCACACCCGCATCCTCGGTGGTGTCTGGACACTTTATTTGTGATTTGAAGAACAATCTGTACATCTCTTCGAGCGTCACGCCGAAGAAGTGCTGAATAGTTTGCAGTCCTTCCGGGTTGAACTCCCACATACGGAGAGGTCGACGTTAGCATGGCAGGACTCGACGAACTAGCATGACTTGCATTACCTTGACAAGGCTGATATCTCTCTCGAGGAGATCTCGGATGCGACTCTGCAATGTCTACACATCATTTACTGTCCCACAGTCCAGCCCCTTGTTGATCCATGACATGAGTTGTGGCGGGGGGGCCCGAGCGAAAGGCAGGGGCGGCTACCCACTTAGTACCTCGGGGAGCTATGATGTAAAACCACTCCCGTTGCCATAAGATGGACACCTCCGGGAAGGAACCCTTTGGCCATGGAACATCGGCGCCTTTGCTTATTACGGCACCTCCACATTTTGCGTGTCGCCCATTAATCATCTTCGGCTTCACATTAAAGGTCTTGAGCCATAAGCCGAAGTGTGGGGTGACATGGAGGAAGGCCTCACACACGACGATGAACGACGAGATGTCAAGGATGGAATCCGGGGCCAGATCATGGAAATCAAGCCCGTAATAGAACATGAGCCCTCTAACAAAGGGATCTAGACTAAAGCCTAGCCCTCGGAGGAAGTGGGAGACGAATACGACACTCTCGCCGGGTTCGGGAGTGGGAATGACCTGCCCTCGAGCAGGCAGCCTGTGCGAGATTTCGATGGTCAGATACCTGGCTTCTCTTAGCTTCTTGATGTCCTTCTCTGTGACAGAGGAGGGCATCCACCGACCTTGAAGGTTGGATCTGGACATGATTGAAGGTCTGAAGCACCTAGCATGAGCCTTGGGTGTTGGAACTCAAGGTGGGGGAAGGATTCGATTGAGTGCGAGAAGAAAAGGACAGGCCTTGGCCCCTTTATAAAGAGGGTGAATATCAAGCATCGTCCGCGTGGCCGTTTGGAACTTTCCTAAAATCTAGGAGTCATACCAATAGGCACGATTGGGTTACCCATACCCGTATTGATGAGAATCCCGTGATAAGGGGAACACGATCTCTGCTTCGACAAGACGTGCCAATAAAACCGCCTCACGAAACATGCAGTGGCAGGCTCGGAGAAATGGTTCGAATAATGACCAGGCCATGGTGTGATGTCACGTTATGAAAAGTTGTCAGTAGATTAGATTTGTGGAAATATTATTTTCTCTATGGTGGTATGTGGAATTTCTTTTGCAGAGCCGGACACTATCCTGGTGTTCAAAATCTTCTATGGAGTATTCGGAGGAAGAACCCGCCTTGCAATGACGAAGACAATCTGCGCGCCGGACTCATCGTCATTGAAGCCTAGTTCAGGGGCTACTGAGGGAGTCCTGGATTAGGGGGTCCTCGGACAGCCGGACTATATACTTTAGCTGGACTGTTGGACTATGAAGATACAAGATTGAAGACTTCGTCCCGTGTCCGGATGGGACTCTCCCTGGCGTGGAAGGCAAGCTTGGAAATACGGATATGTAGATCTCCTCCCTTGTAACCGACTCTGTGTAAGCCTAGCCCCCTCCGGTGTCTATATAAACCGGAGGGTTTAGTCCATAGGACAACAACAATCATACCATAGGCTAGCTTCTAGGGTGTAGCCTCTATGATCTCGTGGTAGATCAACTCTTGTAATACTCATATCATCAAGATCAATCAAGCAGGAAGTAAGGTATTACCTCCATCGAGAGGGCCCGAACCTGGGTAAACATCGTGTCCCCCGCCTCCTGTTACCATCCGCCAGACGCACAGTTTGGGACCCCCTACCCGAGATCCACCGGTTTTGACACCGACAAGTAGGATCATACTTCTCTTGTTGAGGAACAAAATTCGTCTTAGGGTATTGATCTTCTTCCCACTCAACTACATTGGCATTGAACTTTCATTCAAATCCAACACCTTGATTCTTCCGGTGTCTTCCTTGCTTGCGTACAATTTCCTCAAATTGCTAACTTCCGGCAAGGCCCTTGTAAACACCTTTCTCTATAATTCCCTTCAATAAGCTATTTTCTTGCTCAAGTGTAACTTGGCTAAGAGAATCATTAGTCTAATCAAGAAAACTACTAGAATCAACAACATTGGATTTAGCATGATTGTTGTTACTACTAGATGAAGCATCTTTCTTGTTCTTGTTGCTAGATTTAACTTGTGGCATGTAAGTAGACAAGAGTAAACGCTTGGCAATGTAAGAAGAACTTTTCTTGCGAAGATCATCATTGATTGCCTTTAAAAACTCATGCTCCTTCTCAAGGTTGAGCTTTTCAATGCGTAGCTTGTCTTGAGTCTTTAAAAGTTCTCGATGATTTTCCAAGGTAGTTTCATGAGCTAACTTAAGAGTGTTTAGTTCTATAGTTAGACGCTCGATCTCCTTCTTATCATCATCATTCGTTTTATCTTGATTAGCATGATTAATAGCAAATTCATCATAGTTTTCATAACTTGAGTTGTCAACAAGTAAATCATCATCTCCTAGAAAATCATCTTCATCACTACTGAAATCAACATACTCGGGATGTGTTACCTTTGGACCTTTGGCCATGAAGCATCTCCCAATTCCTTCATTTGGTGAGTTAAATATGTCGTAGGAGTTGGTTGACACAAGTGCTAGACCGGCAACACCTTCATCTTGAGTATATTCGGAGTCGGAGTGATAACTTCTTTCGGAGTGATGGTCGGAGTCGGAGCCGGATACCCATTCACCAACATGAGCTTGATGTCTTATTTTTATGTAGCTCCTTGATGACTTATCCTTCCTTTCCGAATCCTTGCTTCTCCGAGAGGATCTTCGTTCATAACGATCATCTCTACTCCTTCTATATCTTGGTGGTGATTCTTCTCTTCTACTTCTTCTTTTGGGAGAATCTTCTCTTCTTTTGTAGGGGGTCGTACACTCATTGGAGTAGTGTCCGGGTCTTCCACAATTGTAGCAATTACGCTCACGACTATAAGGTCTTTTGTCATTGTAGGACCTTGACTTGGAACTTCTTTCTTTGCTTCTACTCTTGTAGAACTTGTTGAAGTTCTTTACCATTAGGCTCAATTCTTCTTTGAAGGTTTGTTTCTCACTGGATGATGTGGGAGCATCACACGCGGCTTTGTAGGCACCACTTGACTTGTTGTGAAGCTCTTTGAGGGAGTCCTGGATTAGGGGGTATCCGGACAGCCGGACTATATCCTTTGCCCGGACTGTTGGACTATGAAGATACCAGATTGAAGACTTCGTCCCGTGTCAAGATGGGACTCTCCTTGGCGTGGAAGGCAAGCTTGGCAGTACGGATATGTAGATATCCTTCCTTGTAACCGACTCTGTGTAACCCTAGCCCCCTCCGGTGTCTATATAAACCGGAGGGTTTAGTCCGTAGGACCAAGAACAACAATCATACCATAGGCTAGCTTCTAGGGTTTAGCCTCTTCGATCTCGTGGTAGATCAACTCTTGTAATACCCATATCATCAATATCAATCAATCAGGAGTAGGGTTTTACCTCCATCGAGAGGGCCCGAACCTGGGTAAAAACATTGTGTCCCCTGTCTCCTGTTACCATCCGCCTAGACGCACAGTTCGGGACCCCCTACCCGAGATCCGCCTGTTTTGACACCGACATTGGTGCTTTCATTGAGAGTTCCTATGTGTCATCATCGTCAGGCTTGATGGATCCTTCGATCATTGATAGCGATGCAGTCCAGGGTGAGACTTTTCTCCCCGGACAGATCTTTGTATTCAGCGGCACTGCGGGCCAACTCGCTTGGCCATCTGGAGCAGATCGAGCGTTACGCCCCTGGCCATCAGGTCAGGTTTGGAAGCTTAAACTACACGGCCGACATCTGCGGAGACTTTATCTTCGACGGATTTGAGCCCCTGCCGAGTGCGCCGCAACGTCACGATGAGCATGATTTAGCTCTGCCGTCAGACAGTGTTCAGGAGATCGCACCTGCAACCGCTCCGACCCTCAATTCGGAGCCAATCGCGCCATCCATGGACGGGTGGCTAGACCTCGCCACGGAGGCCGCAGTCTCAGCGGCGATCGATCCGAATACCAACCTTACCCTTCACGAGAGCCATGACTCCAAATTGCCGGATTCTTCTCCGGCCACGGACTTCGAACCGCATGCGCCCGTGCCTATCGAATCCGACTGGGCGCCGATCATGGAGTTAACCTCCGCGGATATATTTCAGCACTCGCCCTTCGGCGACATACTGAACTCATTAAGTTCCCTCTCCTTATCAGGAGAAACCTGGCCGAACTATGTCCAGCAGGATAGGGAAGCGGATGACGAAGAAATTCGCTGCCCACCCACCACCCACTTAGTAGCCACTGTCGACGATTTGACCGACATGCTCGACTTCGACTCCGAAGACATCGACAGTATGGACGATGATGTAGGAGATGAACAGGAACCACTGCCCACAGGGCACCGGACAGCCACCTCATCCCATGATGTATATATGGTGGACACACCCAAACAAAACGACGACGAGGAATGGAAGGACGCAGCGAATGATCGCTCCCTCGAGAAGCAGTCAAAGCGGCGGTGTAAACGCCGCTCCAAATCCCGGCTCGGCAGAAACAACGATCATATAGACCCAGCGATAGAGCAGGGCGAGCCAGAGGACGACGAACACGGCATTGAACAACCGTCCAATGATGGCAACATGGAGAATCAAACCGAACAACCCGTCTCCGACGAAGATAACAGTCTGGATGACATCACACCGGACAAGCTCCTGGAGCAGAAGAATCTCCATCAAAGGCTTGTCACCACTACACGAAGCCTGAAAAAGCAGAAGCGAAAGTTCAAGGCTGCGGAAGATACAGTCAGAATCGGATGGATTAAAGTACTCAACACCGCAGAAAAGTATGGCGACAGTCGCCACACAAAGAGCTACCCGAAGCAAAAGCTACTACCTGAATTCGATGATGAGGCCTTAGAGCCCCCGCAATCGAAAATCAAAACAGCCATCCGTTCGGATAGACGACCTTGTGGCCAGCATAGAGCGGCAAACGACGCTGCACACAAGCTGGTACACGATCCACAAGAGGACTCGCATCAAAAGAACGGCCCAACCAGATCCATCTACGGGCCAAGAAAGCGCGCTCCAGCATGCAATGCAACACAACAAAAATCCGAACACCACGGTACACCCAAATACAGGGGTGCCGCACACCCCCTATGTTTCACCGATGAGGTGCTGGACCATGAATTTCCAGAGGGATTCAAACCCGTAAACATAGAGGCATACGACGGAACGACAGACCCTGGAGTATGGATTGAGGACTACATCCTCCATATCCACATGGCTCGAGGAGACGATCTCCATGCCATCAAGTACTTACCCCTCAAGCTCAAAGGGCCAGCACGGCGCTGGCTTAAAAGCCTCCCCGAAAACACCATTGGAAGTTGGGAAGAGCTCGAGGACGCTTTTCGGGAAAAATTTCAAGGGACCTATGTCCGACCACCGGATGCAGACGATTTAAGTCATATAACTCAACAGCCCGGAGAGTCAGCCCGAAAGCTTTGGAACAGATTTCTCACTAAAAAGAACCAAATAGTCGACTGTCCGGACGCCGAAGCCTAGCAGCTTTCAAACACAGCGTTCGAGACGAATGGCTTGCCAGACACCTCGGCCAAGAAAAGCCAAGAACAATGGCAGCATTAACAAGCCTCATGACCCGCTTTTGCATGGGTGAGGACAGCTGGTTAGCCCGATGTAGCACCAGCGACCCAAGTACATCCGACGTCAGGGACGGAAACGGGAAGCCGCGACATAGCAAAAACAAGCACCGGAATAAGGAAGACAGCCCGAAGAGCACGGCGGTAAACGCCGGATTCAGAAGCTCTCGTCCAGGTCAGCAAAAGCTGCCCTCCAAAGGCAACAGAGATGAACTGTCCAGACTAAACAAGAGTCTGGACAAACTATGTCAGATCCACAGCACCCCGACAAACCTGCAAATCATACCCATAGAGAATGTTGGGTTTTCAAGTAGTCCGGCAAGCTCAACGCCGAACACAAGGGGCAGGATACACTAAGCGAAGACGAGGACGAGCCTCGCAAGCAAAGCACTGGGGAACAGAAGAAATTCCCACCAGAAGTCAAAACAGTAAACGTGTTACACGTGATAAAGAAAAACAACGCGGCACTCATAGAGACACGTGCCCCAGGGCCTATCATCGCGGAGTTCCGCCACTGGTCGTCCCAACCGATCACCTTCGACCATCGGGATTACTCGGCAAGTATCCGGCACGCAGGATGGGCTGCCATGGTGTTAGACCCGATAATTGACGGATACCACTTCACGCGAGTCCTGATGGACGGGGCAGTAGTTTAAACCTGATATATCAGGATACAGTCCGCAAAATGGGGATAGACCCAACAAAAATCAGCCGCAGCAGTACTACCTTTAAAGGAGTAACGCCAGGCCCAGAAGCCCGCTGTATGGGCTCCCTGCTACTAGAAGTTATATTCGGCTTTCCCGATAACTTCCGCAGCGAAAAGTTAACCTTCCACATCGCTCCGTTTCAAAGTGGCTATCAAGCACTACTCGGACGCAAAGCTTTCTCTTGCTTTAACGCAATACCGCATTATGCTTCTCTCATGCTTAAGATGCCCGGTCCACACGGCATCATTACAGTAAATGGAAATATTGAGCGCTCCTTGCGCACGGAAGACCGTGCGGCTGCTTTGGCAGCCGCACACTAAACGGCCTCACTAGCTAGAGCATCCGAGAGGTCGTCAAGACCATGGACATGGTTAGACGAGTCCGGCGTAGCTATATAATTGATACAGGTTTGATGGCTATACCCCTACAACAATACAAGGGGCTCAACGCGTGTAAACAAGTGACAAATAGGCTCAATTCCTCTCATCTTGAACTGTACTTAGTTTATGTAGTATAACCTACCTTTTGCACAACAACTTTTCAGCTAAAGTTTCTCTCTTTTATAGATGACCATCATGATACACCCGTCCAGGATACGACACAACGGAGACACAAGTGCAGACGTGCAGCAGGGACCCGTTCCAAGGATTCTCTTTAGATTAAGACCCTGTGTAAACCTTTTTTACTGTCTCTTGTTGATACAGATCCCCCAGATTCTCAGTACAACTGAGATGGATGCTGATGTATTGGCATGTGGCCACGTCAGATTACTGCACGTACATGGACACCAGGGGCTTATTACAAAGGGCACTGCTTAGCCCGGTTTACATAATAAAGACCGAATACCTTAGGGAGTGTTCGGCGTCGCGAGTTTGGACTTATATGCATCAGCTCTGAATCATGTCTTCGATCAAATGTTGGGTTCGCCCGGCTCCTGTGTTTTGCTGCCTTACGTTCCGCTCTATCGGCTAAGGCGGCACCAGGAGAACTACTGCGATTGTGCCCTGGTTCATCCGGACGAGCACCTCAGTAGAGAAAGCCGAAAACTGACTGTCATGATATAGCATGAGACTGGTCAACCACTCGATGACCTAGTGGAATCTTCGGGATTCCTCGGCCTTAATGAAGGGCCGTTTCCCTACCAGGCATGTACGCACCCCGAATACGGATGAGCGCGGAGCCACCAGGGGCTATATAGTAGCCCCACTGTCAAACTCCTCTGGCTAAGTGAAAGTGTTAAAGCATTATAGTCCGATTGCCTGGTTCGCTGCGCTATCACCTCCTTAATGGACCAAGACGTTGGATCAAGTGTGAACATGCGTCTTCTGCGAACACCCCCGCATTATATGCGTGGGGCTGAAGCCGACGACTGCCATCTTTCAGGTTTTATACATACATACATAAACGGCTGCATAGGAGTTATTATAATTCTTGTAGGCACAAGTATAAAATAGCCTTCATAATTCAGTAAAACAATGTTTTTCAATGGGAATACATGTCATTAGAACATAATATTCTTTGAGCACTGCACATCTATGGAGCGAGCACCCTCAAGAACTTCTCGAAAGTAGTGCTCGGCAGGTACTCGGCTCTCGTCCGAATCTTGGGTTGCAATGGCGGTGGCCTCCATCTCCGCCCAGTATGTCTTTACACGGGCAAGGGCCATCCGCGTACCCTCTACGCACGCCGACTTCTTCATCGCGTTGATATGCGGCACTGCACCAAGGAACTGCTGCAACAAACTGAAATAACTGTTCGGCTTTCGCCTTTCCGGCCACAGATGATCCACAACAGACCTCATGGCGAGTTCGGACAATCTATTCAGCTCGGCCCATTCGGCCAATCGATCAGTCAATGGAAGCGGACGCTCTGGAGTGTGAAATTGTGACCAGAACAGCTTTTCCACTTCGCGGTCTTTTTGATCTCGGAAGTTTTCGGCCGCATCAACAGCACTCGCCGCTAAGTCCACATATGCGTCCGCAGAACTCCACAGCCGGTCCAAAGGGGCGTACTTAGGATCTCCGAACTTTATTCGCAGCATAAAGGGCTTCCCAGCCATAATATCCCCGGCTTGGCGCAGCTCCTCCTTCATCGCTCTCATTGCAGAGCGGGTGTCTTTGGCTGCCACCGTGGCCTTCTCCAGGTCTGTCCTCTTCGCTCGATCCTCCTTTTCAAGAAGCTCATAACGGTCAGCGGCATTCTTCAATTCCACAGCCATTCTGGCTATTTCCTTCTTGCTTTGGCAGTGAGCAGCATGTTCGGCTTTCAGCTCCTCGATTGCCTTTAGGGAAGCCGCATTGCTTTTCCTAGCTTATTCTTTGGCTCGGGCAAGTTCTGCCCGAAGGTTCTCCACGGCCGCAGCTCCATCTGCATTCAAATACATGTTATAGATACTGGCATTATGCTCCTCTTATGATGTGTCACTGGAGAAATTACATTCCCTGCGCCTCGTCAAGCCGCTTGTTGACAAGTACGATATCAGCGTCTGCCACATCAAGTTGCCGCTTTAGATCGGCAAACTCCTTAGTCTGGCTGGCCACCGGACCCTCCGCCACCTGCATATCATGGTGGCACGATTATTCCTGGGACTATGATCCTATATGTGTCGTCGTTTTCGACGGCACCCAGAGTCTCAGGGATTACTATCTACACAGGGCACATATAAAAATGTGCGGTACTGTCAAAAATGTACATCATTTCGCGTACCTCAAAAGTTGTCAGAAGACTCATAATAGCTTCATGCAACCCGCTTTCGGCGGACGAAATTCTTTCAATCACCGCACCCATCAACGTGCGGTGCTCTTCTGAGATAGCCGATCGCTCTAGCAGATCCCTCAGTACGTCCGACCACACACCAGACGGAGCCAGACTCTTTCAATTGCTCTCTTCAAAAGCCGGATACTGAGGACTTCGGGTGGCCATATGACTACCTTTTGGCCTTGCCGGATCAGGAGAAACCCTCCGTGACAACACCTCGGGGTCGCCCGCCTCATGAGGCGGTATGGCAGGGGGAGGCGTTTCGCTCTCCATCATCTCTAGAAGAAGATCCCCCGAAGACGAGCTCTGCTGAGAAGGGCTAAGATCCGAACTGCAAGATAAATGCTTTGGTTATTTCCTCAGGAGTAAAGTAAGGTTTTTTCATTATTAAAGTACCCTTTTTACTTACAGCTCGGTGGAGGGCTGATCCCCTTGAGGGCATAGTGCGGCCGGGGTATCCCTCGGTACAGGACCCTCTGGCAAAGATTTCTTCCCCCGTTTGGAGACCATTGTCTCCGGGTCCTCAGAGGCGGTCCTCTTTCTTCCCTGGGGAGAGGAAGTTTTGGTTCCTTCTCCCCGGCTAACCTCCTTCGTGGAGGCTCTAGCCTCCTTGTTCCACCCTTTATCTTCTCCTAAAGACACTTGATAAGGCACGACCTCCAGCATCCTGGTTAACACGGGGTGTGGTGAGGTCTCAGAGAGGGGGGCCGGACACCTGATCAACTTTGCCTTCGCTATCCAATCCTGGTGAAAGAGCGGCCTTTTTAGGGTGACGTTGCGATAAATAAACAGACGGTGTGTTCGGATGAGGGGCTACTTACTTGCGTATCCGGGCAATTACAGCTCAGACATGCATCCTCCGTGGTGTCCGGACACATTATTTGTGGTCCGAAGAACAACTTGTACAACTCCTCGGGCGTCATGCCGAGGAAGTGTTGAAGAACTCGCGGTCCCTGCGGATTGAACTCCCACAGGTGGAGGGGACGACGTTTGTAGGGCAGGACCCGGCGAATTAACATGACTTGCATCACCGTGACCAGACTGACATCTCTCTCAAGGAGATCTTGGATGCGGCTCTACAATGTGGGAACATCCTTTACTGGCCCCCAGTCCAGCCCCTTGCTGGCCCATGACGTTAGTCGTGGCGGGGAACCCGAGCGAAAGACCGGTGGGGCCACCCACTTAGTACCCCTGGGAGCTGTGATATAAAACCACTCCTGTTGCGATAAGCTGGACACCTCCTGGAAAGAGCCCTCGGGCCACGGGGCATCGGTGTTTTTGCTTATTACGGCGCCTCCGCACTCCGCGTGCCGCCCCTCGATCATCTTCGGCTCCACTTTGAAGGTCTTGAGCCACAGTCCGAAGTGAGGGGTAATACGAAGGAAAGCTTCGCACACGACGATGAACGATGAGATGTGGAGGATAGACTCCGGAGCTAAGTCATGAAAGTCCAGCCCATAATAGAACATAAGCCCCCTCACGAAGGGATCTGGCATGAAACCTAGCCCCCGGAGGAAGTGAGATATGAACACGACGCTCTCACCGGGCTTGGGAGTGGGAATAACCTGCCCTTGAGCAGGCAGCCTATGCGGGATTTCGCCGGTCAGGTACCTGGCCTCCCGTAGCTTTATCACATCTTCCTTCGTGACGGAGGAAGGCATCCACCGACCTTGGAGGTTGGATCCGGACATAATCGGAGGTCCGAAGCGCCTGAACCTGAGGTTTGGGTGTTGGAACTCGAGGTGGGAGGCGGATTCGATTAAGATCGAGAGGAAAAAGAATAAGCCTTGGTCTCTTTATAAAGAGGTTGAATACCAAGAGCCCTCCTCATGACCGTTTGGGACTTACCTTCAATAGAGGGGTCATACCAACGGGCACGATTGGGTTACCCACATTCGTATTGATGAGAATCCCGTAACAAAGGGGACACGATCTCTGCTTCGACAAGACGTGCCAAGGAAACCGCCTCGCGAAACGCGCTGAGATTGGTTATGAAAAACGATTCGAATAAAGACCTGGCTGTGGTGTGATGCCACACTACGGGGTACGTCAGCAGATTAGATTTGTGGAAGCATTATTTTCTCTGCGGTTGTATGTGGAACTTGTTTTGCAGAGCCGGACACGTTCCTCGTGTTCAAAATCTTTTATGAAGTATTCGGAGGAGGAACCCGCCTTGCAATGCCGAAGACAAATCTGCGCGCCGGACTCATTGTCATTGAAGCCTGGTTCAGGGGCTACTGAGGGAGTCCTGGATTAGGGGGTATCCGGACAGCCGGACTATATCCTTTGGCCGGACTGTTGGACTATGAAGATACCATATTGAAGACTTCGTCCCGTGTCCGGATGGGACTCTCCTTGGCATGGAAGGCAAGCTTAGCAATACGGATATGTAGATATCCTTCCTTGTAACCGACTCTGTGTAACCCTAGCCCCCTCCGGTGTCTATATAAACCGGAGGGTTTAGTCCGTAGGACCAAGAACAATAATCATACCATAGGCTAGCTTCTAGGGTTTAGCCTCTTCGATCTCGTGGTAGATCAACTCTTGTAATACCCATATCATCAATATCAATCAAGCAGGAGTAGGGTTTTACCTCCATCGAGAGGGCCCGAACCTGGTTAAAAACATCGTGTCCCCTGTCTCCTGTTACCATCCGCTTAGACGCACAGTTCGGGAGCCCCTACCTGAGATCCACCGGTTTTGACACCGACACTCTTCCTTATCCTTGAGTGACATCTCATGAGCAACAATTCTTCCAATGACTTCCTTTGGCTTGAGATCTTTGTAATTCGGCATCATCTTGATCAATGTGCACACGGTATCATATTTTCCATCCAAGGCTCTTAGGATCTTCTTGATGATGAATTTGTTGGTCATCTCTTCACTTCCTAAGCCGGCAATCTCATTTGTGATGAGAGCAAGCCTAGAGTACATTTCAGCAACACCTTCATCATCCTTCATTTTGAACTTGTCAAGTTGACTTTGAAGCACATCCAATTTGGATTCCTTGACGGAGTCGGTACCTTCGTGCATATCAATCAAAGTATCCCAAATTTCCTTTGCATTCTCAAGACGACTGATTTTGTTGAATTCTTTGGGGCACAATCCATTGAAGAGAATATCACAAGCTTGAGCATTGTATTGTAGCATCTTCTACTCTTCCGCGGTAGCTTCACGGTTAGGTTCTTTCCCATCGAAGAATTCACCTTGCAAACCAATACACACAATAGCCCAAACGGCGGGGTTATGTCCAATAATATGCATTTTCATCTTATGCTTCCAACTAGAAAAATTTGTACCATCAAAGTAAGGACCTCTATGGTGATAATTTCCCTCGCTATACGCCATACTCTCCTAGGATGTGAAACCAAGGCTATGACCACCAAAAGCAATGGAAATCAAAGCAAATGGCGACCAAAGCTCTGATACCACTTGTAGGATCGAAAGTATATCTAGAGGGTGGGTGATTAGACTACTTGACAAAATAAAAATCTAGCCTTTTCCCAATTTTAGTTCTTGGCAGATTTTAGCAACTTAGCACAAGTCAAGCAATCAACCTACACATGCAATGTAACGCCCTCGATGCGGCTATATCTCCCACGTGTCGAGGCACGACTTAGAGGCATAACCGCATTGAAAGCAATGTCGCAAGTGAGGTAATCTTCACACAATCCATGTAATAAATAAGGGGAAAGATACATAGTTGGCTTACAGTCGCCACTTCACACAATACATGAATAAACATTCATCATCCAAATTACACTCAAGGTCCGACTACGGTACCAAAATGAAAGAAGACTACCCCAAATGCTACATAGATCCCCGGATCACCCCAGCTGGGCTCCACTACTGATCATCTGGAAAAGACACATAGTAATGGCCACGTTCCTCGTCGAACTCCCAAGTGAGCTCAGTCGCGTCATCTGCACTGGCATCGTTGGTACCTGCAACTGTTGTGGTAGAATCTGTGAGTCACGGGACTCAGCAATCTCACACCCGCGAGATCAAGACTATTTAAGCTTATAGGTAGGAAAGGTTTGTGAGGTGGAGCTGCAGCAAGCGACTAGCATATATGGTGGCTACAACGCAAAAGAGAGCGAGAAGAGAAGGCAAAGCACGGTCGTGAAGCTAGAAGTGATCAAGAAGTGATCCTAGAACTCCAACACCGTGTTCACTTCCCGGACCGCGCCGAGAAGAGACCATCACGGTTACACACGCGGTTGATGTGTTTTAGTTAAGGTCAACTTCGGGTTTTCTACAACCGGACATCAACAAATTCCCATCTGCCTCATAACCGCAGGCACGGCTTTCGAAAGATAATACCCTGCAGGGGTGTCCCAACTTAGCCCATTATAAGCTCTCACGGTCAACGAAGGATATTCCTTCTACCGGGAAGACCCGATCAGTCTCGGAATCCCGGACTACAAGACATCTTGGCAGTAATAAAACAAGTCCAGCAAAGCCGCCCGATTGTGCCGACAAATCCTGATAGGAGCTGCACATATCTCGGTCTCAGGGCACATCCGGATGAGACATCCTACGAGTAAAACCAAGCCTCGAGTTTCCTCGCGGTGGCCCCGCAGTCTGCTCGTTTCGGGCCAGCACCCAAAGGAGCACTGGTCCGGGGGGGGCTAAAATAAAGATGACCCTCGGGCTCGCGAAAACCTAAGGGAAAAGTGGTAGGTGGTAGGCAAATGGTAAAACCAAAGTTGGGCCTTGCCGGAAGAGTCTTATTCAAAGCAAACTGTCAAGGGGGTCCCATAAATCACCCAACCGTGTAAGGAACGCAAAATCCGGGAACATAACACCGGTATGACGGAAACTAGGGTGGTAAGAGTGGAACAAAACACCAGGCATAAGGCCGAGCCTTCCACCCTTTACCAAGTATATAGATGCATTAATTAAATAAGAGGCATTGTGATATCCCAACAAGTAAACATGTTCCAACAAGGACCAACAAGTCCATGTTTCAACAAGGAACAAACTTCATCTTCACCTGCAACTAGCAACGCTATAAGAGGGGCTGAGCAAAGCGGTAACATAGCCAAACAACGGTTTTCTAGGACATGGATGGTTAGGGGCTGACATGGCAATATGGGTGGCATGATATAGCAAGTGGTAGGTATCGCAGCATAGGCATAGCAAAAGAGCGAGCATATAGCAAGCAAAGATAGAAGTGATTTCGAGGGTATGGTCATCTTGCCTGCAAGGTTCTCAGAGTTGTCGAAGGCTTGATCCTCGTAAGCGTTCTCAACAGGTTCCTCGTTCACGTACTCGTCTCCCGGCTCTACCCACAACAAGAACACAAGCAAAGGGGACAAACATCAATCACGATGCAATGCGCAACCAACATGATGCAAAAACATGGCATGATATGCGAGATGTGATATGCAATGCATATGCGTGTTCCGGAAGGGAAAAAGATGAACAAGGCATAATCTTGGCAAACCAAGTATGCCACTGGATAGTTGAGGTGATTTCGGTTGAAATCGATATAAAGATCACCGGAATCGGATGCACGGTTAGCAAATGACAAGCAAAACAAGAATGACAAGAATCTGCCATTAACAGCATGATGCTACTTAGCAAGCAACAAGAAATTGAGCTACTGCACCCAAACATATCAACAAAGCATATGACAGTAATATACTCAAGATTCTTGACAAAAGATGAACACTGAGCTACGGCTAAATCACATCATAATAGGTTCAAACAAGCATGGCAAAAGTGCAAAAGATAACAGGTTCACAGACTTGGTGAAAATAACAACATAGCAGAAACTAACATCAGGATGACATGTTTAGAGCAATGAAACAACATGCTACAGGAATAGGACATAGCAAAGTAAGACATGGCATGAATCTACTCAAAGCACTTGACAAAAGTCCCTTACTGACCATAAGCCAAAAAGGATCATAAAATATGATTACTCCCATGTCAAATAAGCAAGTTTCGTTACAGGTTTCAGACTTGACAGAAAACTGGACATGTCAAAAACAGATAACAAGTAGGCATGTTCGTGAGCTCGATGCACTCACTACAGAGCATTACATGATAAACTAAGCATACATACATCAAGAAGACATGGCATAGAAGCTATACATGGCAAGAATAACATCATAGCATGCAAGGATCAACTACAACAAGCTTGGCCAAATCGAATAACATGTAAACAATCTGCCAGTAACATTTTATAGCAAAAGTAGAGCTCGATTGACTCAAGCTATGACACTCTGTAATTACAAACAAAGGCATGCATGGATCGAGCAAATCCATATTCTCAAAATACCCTTACTAATCATGCTCAAATTATGCATAGATCTCTGTGAAACAACATGAACACATGGCATAAAAATAACAGCAGGCAGGGACTTAGTGAAATTACTAAGTCTCTGAAATCAGCAACATAAAGTACCCTAGTTTGCATGCTTGTGCTAGTCACCACAAAGATCACAAAAATACATGGCATAATTCTCTGGAAAGGTAACATGGCATGTTACAAAACTCATGTAGGACTCAACTTCATAGGAGGCACACATCAATCATGGCAAAAATGACAAAAGTGCATGTTCTGATAAGAATCAGAAACTAACATCACATAGCCCTATTCCAACAGCATTTCGGGCATCAAGATGACCTCAAATGAAAATTATGCAATGTAATGAAATGATGTACTCTTCGGGACGAACAATTTGACATATTATACGCACGAAACAGAGCTACGGATGCAAAGTTATGGCACGATGAACATGTGACAACGATGCAAAAAAAAGGACTTAGAATATTTTCGAGGGAGAGAAAAGTCAACCATCCCGCGCGGATCTAGATCTGGATCCCGGGCGGGCGCGCAGCTCGAGGCGGTACCGGCGACGGCGGAGTCGGCGGCGGCCGGCGGAGTCGCGGGCGGCGCGGGCCGGCGAGGTCGCGGGCGGCGGGGAGAGGAGCTCCGGCGAGGCGCGGGGTGGAGCTCCGGCGCGGCGCGGGGTCGGCGCCGGAGACGGCGGCGGCGGCGGAGGAGCGCCGGCGCGGGGAGAGGCGCGCGCTGGCGGGCGCCCGCGGGGCGGCGGCGGCGGCAGCCCGGGCCGGGAGGGCCGCGGACGGGCCCGGCGGGCCCGCGGGTTCGGCGATGTGGGCGTGGGGCGGGCGGCGAATCAGAAGGCGCCACGTGGCGGCGGCGGCGCGTGTCGGACACGTCCGGCCTGGCGGGTTTCGTCCGGCGGCGCGGGGGAGAAATGGACTAGGGTTAGGGTAGGAATGGACCCGGGATGGAGGAGGGGTGCACATATTTATAGGTAGGAGGAGCTAGGAGGCTCCAAATGGAGTGCGGTTTTCGGCCACGCGATCGTGATCGAACGGCGGAGGACATGGGAGTGCCTTATATGGGTTATTGGGCTGTTTTAAAGGGGTGTTGGGATGCAACACACACGAGGGATTCACGGTTACCCGGTTAACCGTTGGAGTATCGAACGACCTCCGATTGACCCGAAACTTGACAGGCGGTCTACCGGTGCTATACCAGGGCCGCTTGGCAAACCTCGGTCCATTGCGAGAATGTTTAATACCCGCTCACGAAGAAATGTAAAAGTGGACGCCGGGGAACATAGGAGCGCCGGATTGCAAAACGGACAACGGGGAAAATGCTCGGATTCATGAGACGAACACGTATGCGAATGCGATGCACATGATGACATGATAAGAAATGCATGACATGAACAAAATACAAAACGAAGGGAAACCCAACCACGGAGGGAATATCATATCACAATGCCGAAAATGGCAAGAGTTGGAATACAAATATGGCAAGTTACATCTGGGGCGTTACATGCAATTCTAAGAGTATAGCAGCGGAATGTAAAACAATTGCATATGAAGGTAAAGGGAGGAGTTTGAGGGAGCAAACGCAATGTTGACATGGAGATTTTTTATCGGTGGTTCCGATAGGTGGTGCTATCGTACATCCACGTTGATGGAGACTTCAACCCACAAAGGGTAACGGTTGCGCGAGTCCATGGAGGGCTCCACCCATGAAGGGTCCACGAAGAAGCAACCTTGTCTATCCCACCATGGCCGTCGCCCATGAAGTACTTGCCTCACTAGGGTACATCTTCACGAAGTAGGCGATCTCCTTGCCCTTACAAACTCCTTGGTTCAACTCCACAATCTTGACGGAGGCTCCCAAGTGACACCTAGCCAATCTAGGAGACACCATTCTCCAAGAAGTAACAAATGGTGTGTTGATGATGAACTCCTTGCTCTTGTGCTTCAAATGATAGTCTCCCCAACACTCAACTCTCTCTCATAGGATTGGATTTGATGGAAATAAGATTTGAGTTGAAAGCAACTTGGGGAAGGCTAGAGATCAAGATTTATGTGCATGGAATGGAATATCTTGACCTCAACACAAGTGTAGGTGGTTCTCTCTCAGAAAATATGTGTTGGAAGTGTAGGCATGTTCTGATGGCTTTCTCCACGAATGAAGAGTGGGTGGAGGGGTATATATAGCGTTCACACAAAATCTAACCGTTACACACAAATCACCAAACTCGGTGGGACCGATTCAAAGAACTCGGCCAGACCGATTTGGTTCATAATGTGACCGTTAGGCATTTCGGTGGGACTGACATTTCAAATCAGTAGGGCTGATATCATTGGAGTTAGGGCATAACGTAATCTCGGTGAGACCGATTACACAAACTCGATGAGACAGATTTTGGTAACAGACAAACACAGAGATGGTCAGGCAAACTCGGTGGGACCGATTCGCTCATCTTGGTTGGACCAAAACATTACGAAAAGGAAACAGAGTGTTTGCATTGCAATATCGGTGAGACTGATCGCTCATCTCGGTTTGACCGAAACTTTACGAAGGGAAACAGAGAATTTGCAATCCCATCTCGGTGAGACCAAGATTCCTATCGGTGTGACCGAAAAGACAGGGGTTTCTGGCAGTGGCTATGTCAACTGAACTCGGTGGCTCCGGATAGAAAGAATCGATGGGGCCGAGTTGGACTTTTGGTTTGGGACATATGTGGATATGAGAAAGTAGTGGATGGTTTTGGAGCATATCACTAAGCACTTTGAGCAAGAACCTCATTAAGCAACACCTCATCCCTTCTTAATAGTATTGGCTTTTCCTATAGACTCAATGTGATCTTGGATCACTAAAATATAAAATGTAGAGTCTTGTGCTTTGAGCTTGAGCCAATCTTTTGTCCTTAGCCTTTTGAATGGTCCATTTTCTAATCCATGCCATGCCAATCATTGAGCTTTCCTGAAATATTTATCTTGGAATAGCATTAGCTCAATGAGCTATATGTTGTTAGGAATTACCAAAACCACCTAGGGATAGTTGCACTTTCATCGTTCCGTAATGCATCGTCCCGTAACTAAGTCATTAGTCACATTGCTTGCAAGGCTTATAGTGATGTGCATTACTGAGAGGGCCCAGAGATACCTCTCCAACAATCGGAGTGACAAATCCTAATCTCGATCTATGCCAACTCAAGAAACACCAATGGAGACACCTGTAGAGCATCTTTATAATCACCCAGTTACGTTGTGACATTTGATAGCACACTAAGTGTTCCTCCGGTATTCGGGAGTTGCATAATCTCACAGTCATAGGAACATGTATAAGTTATGAAGAAAGCAATAGAAATAAACTAAACGATCATAGTGCTAAGCTAAAGGATGGGTCAAGTCAATCACATCATTCTCAAATGATGTGATCCCGTTCATCAAATGACAACTCATGTCTATGGCTAGGAAACTTAACCATCTTTGATTAACGAGCTAGTCAAGTAGAGGCATACTAGTGACACTCTATTTGTCTATGTATTCACACATGTACTAAGTTTTCGGTTAATACAATTCTAGCATGAATAATAAACATTTATCATGATATAAGGAAATATAAATAACAAATTTATTATTTCCTCTAGGGCATATTTCCTTCAGTCTGCCACTTGCACTAGAGTCAATAATCTAGTTCACATCGACATGTGATTTAACACCAATAGTTCACATCACCATGTGATTAGTTCACATCGCCATGTGACTAATACCCAAAGGGTTCTACTAGAGTCAATAATATAGTTCACATCGCTATGTGATTAACACCCAAAGAGTACTAAGGTGCGATCATGTTTTGCTTGTGAGAGAAGCTTAGTCAATGGGTCTGTCACATTTAGAGCTTTATGTATTTTGCAAATTTCTATGTCTACAATGCTCTGCACGGAGCTACTCTAGCTAATTGCTCCCACTTTCAATATGTATCCAGATTGAGACTTAGAGTCATCCGGATCAGTGTCAAAGCTTGCATTGGCGTAACTCTTTACGACAAACTCTATATCACCTCCATAACCGAGAAATATCTCCTTATTCCACTAAGGATAATTTTGATCGTTGTCCAGTGATCCACTCCAGGGAACGAACTGTTGGACAAGCTGAAGAATTATCGAATAACATATTGAAAATTATGATGACTGGACTATTCCTGAACCACCGGCTAAACCCACTCCGAAGAAGAGGGGTATATTATATCTCAGTCCTGAAGATATGCAAGAGGCAAAGAAATCTATGAAAGAAAAAGGTATTAAAGTTGAGGATGTTAAAATTACTTCCTATTGATGAAATACATGGGCTTAATACACCACCACTGCCTAAGGTGGTAGAGGTAAATTCTTTTATGAAATTCAATGAAAATGGCAATCCTCACAATATGCATGCTAGCCAATGCCTTTATGAGTTTGAAAACTACATTAGAAAACAAGATCACTTCAATGCAAATGTTATGAAACAATTGAAATATAATTCTGATATGATTGCTCACTTGAGTGACTTGTTATTTAGAATATCAAATGATGTTAGAGGTGTTGGAAAACATGCTTCTATGGTTCAAACCCAGTTAGAACAAGTTGCTAAATCTCAAAGAGAATTGCTTGATGAAATGAATCATAATATGCACGACTTTGCTATTAGAGTTGAAACTAGAGGAGGTAAAATGACTCAGGAACCACTTTATCCTGAGGGACACCCAAAAAGAATAGAACAAGATTCACAAATTGCTAACACTAGTGCACCTAGTCCTTCTAAAAAGAAAAAGAAAAATGATAGGACTTTGCATACCTCTAGTGAACCTGAAATAGAAAAACCTCCTGATAATGAAAATGAAACTTCTATCTCAGATGCTGAAAATCAATCTGGTAATGAACACTCACCAAGTGATAATGAAAAAGATAGTGATGAGGTTCATGAAGAGTCTCAACCAAGTAATGATAAGGAACCAGATAATGATGTTGAGATAGAATCACGTGTTGATCTTGATAACCCACAACCTAAGAACAAAAGATATGATAAAAGAGACTTTGTGGCTAGAAAACACGGTAAAGAAAGAGAACCGTGGGTTCAAAAACCTATACCTTTTCCACCCAAGTCAACTAAAAAGAAATATGATGAAGAATTTGAACGCTTTGCTGAAATGTTGAGGCCGGTCTTTTTGCGTACTCGCTTGACTGGTATCTTGAAAATGCATACTTATGCAAAGTATATGAAAGACATCAAAATAAATAAGAGAAAAATACCGGAAGCTGAAATCGCCACTATTCTTGCTAATTATACTTTTAAAGGTGGAGTACCTAAAAAACTTGGAGATCCGGGAATACCAACTATACCTTGCTCCATGAAAAAGAACTATGTGAAACTGCTTTCTGTGATTTAGGAGCTGGTGTTAGTGTTATGCCTTTCTATTTATATAAAAGACTTGACTTGAATAAACTCACACCTACTGAAATATCTTTGCAAATGGCTGATAAATCAAATGCCATACCTATCGGTGTCTGTGAGGATGTGCCCGTTGTTGTTGCTAATGTTACTATTTTGACTGACTTTGTTATACTCGAGATGCCCGAGGACGACAACATGTTGATTATCCTTGGTAGACCATTCTTGAAGACAGTAGGGGATGTTATTGATTGCAATCAAAGCAAGGTCAGTTTTCATATTAATGGTAATGAGCATATGGTGCACTTTCCGAAGAAACAATTCTATGTGAATGGTATTAATGTTATTGAAAAATCTCCGACAATCACTATTAGAAGTTTTCAAATACCTCTACCTACTATTAAAAAGAAATATGAAATGCTTATTGTTGGGGACATTCATATCCCCATTGCGATAACTTAGTGATTTACGAAAGTTCTTCGGTTTCATGCTAATCGAAACTGCTTGATAATAAGAATTGATCAACCTTATTAATGAATCATTTTTTAGTGGTATGAAGTTGATGAATTTAGTAAGCACTACCTTTTGTCCTTACTTTTTGTTTTCTGTTTTTATTAGTTAAATAAAATAAAATGCCATGTTTTGTCTATTTTTTGAATTTCCCGTGCAATAAAAAATGACCCAAAAATAAAAGTTCTCAGAATGCTCTCAAAATTTTATACGATTTATTTCTGAATATTTCTGAATTTCTGGTGCAAATAATATCAGAGGGAGGCGCGCCCTGGTGGGTTGTGGTCCCCACGTGGGCCCCTAACTTACCTCTTCATCCCACATCATCACTTACCTCCAGAAAAAATCTCAATTGCTCTCTCTCTCTCGTGTTCTTGCCCTCAAACCCGCGGATTTCGATCTCTTTGCTCGAAGCTCCATTTCCGAAACTGATTCGGTGGATAGTTGCTTGGTATGTGGCTCCACCGTTTGTCCAATTAATGTTTTTAGTGGTTTATATTTTGAATAATTTGCTACTCTTGGTGTTGCTGTAGATGTGCTTGCATGTTAAATTATTAGAGTTCTAAGTAGTTTGAATGCTTATTATGGCCTCTATGCATCCCTATGAGTAGTTGCTATCAATTTTATAAAGTTTTGTTGATAAATTTTTGTCACCCCCAAATTTTTTTTCTTCGGAAAATTGTACGCGGACATGAATATCATTAGGAAGTTTGGCTCTAAGAAGAACTCCAAGGGAGTTATTGGGGAGTCTTCTGACAGTGATCTCCACCCTCGGAGTTTGGTGGAGGTACGGCCGTGCGAATGGCCGCACACCCCGTTCTTGGAAGAGGCGGGAATCCTTCAGGAGTTCACACAATATGTTGCAAATGCTGGCACCAAATCTTCACAAACATCTTTGTTCAGAGTTTTACTTTCCTGCAGAAATAATCCTCCTGAAGTGAGCTTCGATTTATATGCTGAAAACCATCAGATACCACTTACTGAGTTTTGTGACATATGCATGATCCCTTCTGATGGGGGCTTGGCTAAGCCTTGGTCGGCCGAGTTTGAGGCCTTCTATCGCACTTTGACCATGGGTGATGAGAGAGGAGTGTCAGCCATCACTGCCGCTGGCTTACATTTTCCTGTTGTTCGTTAATTTGCATATTTTATTACCAAATGCTTGCTTGCTAGGGATAAGGTGGGTGCGCTTATTTCACCAGACATTGTTGTTTTACGTCGTGCACTTGAGGGAGACAACACGCATAGCTTGGGAGCTATCATGGCTCGTCGCCTGCATCTTAATAAATCCCAGGGTAAAATACATGGTGGGATTTTCCCACTCATTTGGCAGCCCATTTCGAGCTTGCGATACTCCCTCATGATTACCCTCTGACTAAGGTTTACCTAGACCGGGCAGCCATGGAACACCATCACTTTCTTGCACATGATCGTCCTGATATTGCCATTCCTTATAACCTGATCTATAGCGTTTCAACTTGTGATGTTATCCCCTTGCCTGCACCTGCTTTGTTTGATTCTACTACCAGGGGCGGATATAGGATTATGCCTGCAGACATCATCGCCTACTATAATGCTCATGCTACTGCAGAGGCTACACAGGTACCTCAGCAGTGGGATGAGTGGATTCCCTCTCCTCACGATCCCTACTACCCTCCAAGCTATTGATCGACTACCAAGTTAGGCCAAAATCCTAAGCTTGGGGGAGTGCATGTTTCTCACCGACATTATATTCATGCTCACATATCATTCTATTTGTCGGTGTTCACACTTTTTAATTGTCATATCCATGCTTAGATTTATTTTCTTGCTTTCTTCTCGTGTGTTTGTAAAACTTTAGAAAAAACAAAAAAAATAGTTGTAGTAATTTACTTTCTATGCATGCTTAGTAGTAGTACTAAAAAGAAAATCCAAAAAGATTTCCTTGTTCTTTTTTTTGCTTGTTGGGAGCTTTCCCGTGTAAATAGTTGTTCTCGTTTTTGCTTTTTATTTGCTTGTTCAAGAAAACCAAAAACTCCAAAAATATTTCAGTGTGTTTCTCTAAATTTCTTTTCCTTTTTATTCGAGTTGTACCAAGGAGAAGACCACGATGAAAATGTTGAGTGGCTCTCATATGAATAATTGTTGAACTAATAAAGAGCACATTTTACCTTGTCTACTCCTGTTGAATAAAATGTTTTGCAGATTCCAGCTTAGTCCATGGCACTCTTGCACTATTATTATTTTCATATCGTTCGGTCGTGCAAGTGGAAGGCAATAATGACGACATTTGATGAACTGGTCGTGGCAGAGAGAAACTGGTATGAACTCGACTTGTTCTGTTTTGTGTAAATATGTTTAACCTAGTATCCATGATTCAGCCCATTATGATTAAACATGTTTGCAATGACAATTAGAGATTATAGTTTCTCATGCCATGCATAAGTAGCTAGGAGTTGATAATGATTTATCTTGGATATCAATATAGCGTTAAAAGGATTGTGATGTAGTATGATGATATGGTATCCTCCTCTGAATGTTCGAGTGGCTTGACTTGGTGCATGCTCATGCATGTAGTTGAATCAAAACCAACATAGCTCTATGATATTTATGTTCATGGTGGACATATCCTACTCATGCTAGTGTCCAATGTTACTTATGCATAATGCATGGTTATGATCGTTGTTACTCTCTAGCTGGCCGCTTCTCAATCTTAATTGCTAGCCTTCGCCTGTACTAAGTGAGAATTCTGCTTGTACATCAAAAACCATGAACCCAAAGTTATTCCAGATGAGTCCACCATACCTACCTATATGCGGTATTACCCTGCTTTCCTAAGTAAATTTGCATGTGCCACCTCTAAAAAACTTCTAAAAATTATCCTTTTTGTGTGCCTCGATCGTTCATGGAACGACAGGAGATGGTCGATATCTTCCGTGCTAAGCGGGTTATTCTCAGGTAGAGTGTTTATTCACTCACCATCGCACGAGAAAAGGGCAGTAATAGGGATTCCCAATGGCGAACTAACAAATGCAAATAATTAAACAAAACTCCCCCGGGACTGTTGTTGGTACCGACGGCAACCGTTGTTTCGGACAAGCCGTGGAATGTGATTGTTGGTGGAGGGGGAGTAAACCTTTATTTTTATCGCTTGGGAACCGCCACTAGCGTGCTTAGCATGGAAGATGTTGATAACCGATGGTCGTGAAGTAAATAAGAAGGGTGCATGTCTCAAAATAATCATTTATCTCTGTTTTAAAAATTGAGCACTGGCACCTCTGCAAATCACGGCTTCCCTCTGCGAAGGGACTATCTATTTACTTTTATGTTGTGTCACTACCTTCTAAAGACAAGCACCAGAAACTGAGTAGAGCACAACTGTCATGATATATGCATGGTGTGTAGCTAATGTTGGGTGCATCATGACTGGATCTTTCTACCATGAATTACAATGTTTAGTCGCTGCTTGAACTTTGGAGGTGCTCTGCATTTATGTTTTACGGTCTCAGAAAGGGCTAGCGAGATACCACTATTGTCATATGATATCATGGTTGTTTTGACAACGTGTTACTGTTTGAGATATCTTAGTATTGCTTGCTAGCTGATTATTTCATTGATATGAGTCATTATAATCTTTAAGAGTTATAGTCGACATGGTTAGTTATCATGCTGGCTAAAAACCTGGGTGTTGTTTAAGCTTATTTATGCAAACAAGAGAAGAAGAGTTCGTAAAAGTTTTTCTTTTTCACTTTCAATTTATCAACTGAATTGCTTGAGGACAAGCAAAGGTTTAAGCTTGGGGGAGTTGATACGTCTCCAATGTATCTACTTTTTCTCACGCTTTTCCTCTTGTTTTGGACTCTAATGTGCATGATTTGAATGAAACTAACCTCGGACTGACGTTGTTTTCACCAGAACTAGCATGGTGTTGTTTTTGTGCAGAAATAAAAGTTCTCGGAATGGAATGAAACTGTGCAAGGAGTTTTTATATCAATAATAAGAATTTCTGGAGCCTAGACCTGCCGGAGAGGGGCACCTGGGTGGGCACAACCCACCAGGGCGCCCCCTCTCCTGGCGCGCCTAGGTGGGTTGTGCCCACCTGGTGGCGCCGCTGACGACCCCCTGATACTATAAAATCACATATTTCCAGAAAAAAATCAGGGAGAAACAATTATCACGATCCACGAGACGGAGCCGCCGCCAAGCCCTGTTCTTCCTCGGGAGGGCAGATCTGGAGTCCGTTTGGGGCTCTCGAGAGGGGGCCTTCGTTTTCGTCATCACCTACCCATCTCCATCGCCAATTCCATGATGCTCCCCACCGGGAGTGAGTAATTCATACGTAGGCTCGCTGGTCGGTGAGGAGTTGGATGAGATTCATCATGTAATCGAATTAGTTTTGTTAGGGCATGATCCCTAGTATCCACTATGTTCTTTGATTGATGTTGCTATGACTTTGCTATGCTTAATGCTTGTCACTTTGGGCCCGGGTGCCATGAACTCAGATCTGAACCATTTATGAATTGATCATTATATCCATGTTTTATATCCGATCTTGCAAGTTATAGTCACCTACTACGTGTTATGATCCGGCAACCCCGGAGTGACAACAACCGGGCCCACTCCCGGTGATAACCGTAGTTTGAGGAGTTCATGTATTCACTATGCGCTAATGCTTTGTTCAAGTTCTCTATTAGAAGGAGGCCTTAATATCCATTAGTTTTCCAATATGGACCCCGCTGCCACGGGAGGGTAGGACAAAAGATGTCATACAAGTTCTTTTAATAAAGCATGTATGACTATTTATGGAATACATGCCTACATTATATCAATGAACTGGAGCTAGTGTCGTATCGCCCTAGGTTATAACTGTCACATGATGAATATCATCCAACAAGTCACAGATCCAATGCCTACGAATTTATCTTATATTGTTACTACTAAGCTACTACTTCTATCATCACTGTTACACTTGTTACAAAATTACTGCTATCACTGTTACTGTTACCGTTTCTGCTGTTACTACTATCAAAACTATCATATTACTGTGCTACTGATCTTTGTACTCATATATGTTGATGACATCATAGTTACAAGTTCTTCACAAAGTGCTACTAATGCTCTTCTGCATGACTTGAGCTCAGAGTTTGCCTTGAAAGGTTTGGGTGATTTGCACTTCTTCCTAGGCATTGAAGTCAAGAAAACTCAAGATGGCATAGTACTAAGTCAAGAAAAATATGTTACTGAGCTTCTATCTCGCATGGGAATGAAAAACTTCAAGCCTGTTCTTACACCTTTGTCCTCCTCAGATAAACTCTCAGCATATGACGAAGAACCACTTCAGGAGGAAAATAGCACAAGGTATAGGAGTACTGTGGGAGCATTACAATACTTGACTCTGACACGCCTAGATATATCATTTGCCATCAATAAGGTTTGTTAGTATCTACATGCACCCACTACTGCACATTGGACAGCTGTCAAGAGAGTTGTAAGATATGTAAAATATACTATGGGATTAGCTAGGACTTAATTTCAGACGTTCTAACTCCACTCTTGTCGGTACTTCTTCTGATGTTGATTGGGCAGGCTGCAGCGATGACAGAAAATCAACAGGAGGTTTTGCAGTATTTTTTTTGATCCAACCTTATCTCTTGGAGTGCTAGAAAACAAGCTACCGTGTCAAGGTCGAGTACTGAAGCTGAGTACAAATCTTTGGCAAATGCTACTACATAGATTATCTAGGTGGAGTCATTACTTGAAGAATTGGGAATCAAACTAAACCGCATCTCATGTTTATGGTGTGACCACCTAGGAGCAACATACTTATCTGCAAATCTAGGATTTCATGCAAGGACCAGACATATTGAAGTTGATTTTAATTTTGTTCGAGAAAGGGTTGTAGAGAAGAAACTTGAGATATGGTTTATTCCCACTAAGGATCAGGTAGCAGACGGTTTCACCAAGGCACTACCAGCAAAACCATTCGAAGATTTCAAGAGTAATCTTAATATAGGATAGTTGAGATTAAGGGAGAGTGTTATACTTTGTGTTTATCTCATCATGTAATCTCAACAGAGTTCTCTCTCTCTCTCTCCCTCTCTCTCTCTCTCATAGCTCTAGGACTCTATTTGGAAACAACCGAATCCCAAGATCGGTTTCTTGAGCTTGTAAGCCTTGGCAAGGATTTTGCCTCATATCAATATAAACCAAATGCGGCTCCCCTCTAGGGAGTAGGAACGCTTCCCAATCTTACACACATACCATGATTAGCAATCATCCTGGGTGAGGTATTGCTTAGATTAAAACCATAACTGTTGTGATAAACCTTTCTCAGGCTTATAAATACTCCTCCTATATATTCAAAACGTGGAGTCATACATTGGTTTTCTTCCTTCAAAACATGGCCCCCACTTTATAAGTACAGCTCAGACAGCCGAAGCACCACAAGGTCATGACAAAATCCCATTTACAAAGCAGGCCAAAATAATACCGACATCCAAGAAAATAGCGAGAATGCTAGCAACTCCAAGTCAAGCAAGAATATAGGAGTAACCACACCCAACAAAAGGCCCCCAAAGTTACCGACTAGGAATGAAAACCGTGCCTCCTAGGGAGACTACCGGACAAAGTTGCACTGCACATACAAAGCTATCGCCAGAGAAGGCCACATGCCCTCTCGCTCTGGACTACAAAGCACTAATCCTGCCTACAGAAAGCGAGGACCAAGAACGGTGACAAACCAGATCACTGATATTTCTTGAGCTTGTGTTGCTTTTTCCCTTGAAGAGGAAAGGGTGATGCAACAATGTCAAGTAAGTATTTCCCTCAGTTTGAGAACCAAGGTATCAATCCAGTAGTAGACAACGCACAACTCACCAAATACCTGCACAAACAATCAAACAACTTGCACCCAACGTGATAAAGGGGTTGTCAATCCCTTCATGGTTACTTGCAAAGCTGAGATCTAATAGAGATAGATAAACAGTAAAGTAAACATTTTTGGTATTTTTGATTTATATCGGAAAGTAAAAGATTGCAAAAAGAGTAAATAGGAAACTAATATTGTAGATCGGAAACTTATATGATGGAAAATAGAAAATTATATGATGGAAAATAGACCCGGGGGCCATAGGTTTCACTAGAGGCTTCTCTAAAGATCGAAAATATTATGGTGGGTGAACAAATTACTGCCGAGCAATTGATAGAAAAGCGCAAAGTTATGACGATATCTATGGCAATGATCATGTATATAGGCATTACGTCTATGTCAAGTAGACCGAAACGATTCCGCATCTACTACTATTACTCCACACATCGACCGCTATCCAGCATGCATCTAGAGTATTAAGTTCATAAAGAACAGAGTAACACATTAAGCAAGATGACATGATGTAGAGGAATTAACTCAAAAAATATCATGAAAATCCCATCTTTTTACCCTCGGTGGCAACAATACAATACGTGCCTTGATGCACCTACTGTCACTGGGAAAGGACACCGCAAGATTGAACCCAAAGCTAAGCACTTCTCCCATTGCAAGAAAAACCAATCTAGTTGGCCAAACTAAACCGATAGTTCGAAGAGAATTACAAAGATATCAAATCATGCATAAAAGAATTCATAGAAGATTCAAATAATATTCATAGATAAGTTGATCATAAATCCACAATTCATCAGATCTCGGCAAACACACCGCAAAAAAGTATTACATCGAATAGATCTCCAAGAACATCGAGGAGAACATGGTATTGAGAATCAGAAGAAGCCATCTAGCTACCAGCTATGGACCCATAGGTCTGTGGTAAACTACTCACGCTTCATCGGAAGGGTAATAGAGTTGATGTAGAAGGTCCCTAGATGGGATATCATACGTCTTCAACGTATCTATAATTTTTTATTGTTCCATGCTGTTATATTATCAATCTTGGATGTTTTATAATCATTTTATAGTCATTTTATAACATTTTTTGGTACTAACCTATTGACATAGTGCCAAGTGTGAGTTGTTGTTTTCTGCATGTTTTTACATCGCAGGAAATCAATACCAGACGGAGTCCAAACGCAACAAAACTCCACAGAGATTTTCTTTCGACTAGAAGGAACATAATGGGCCCTGGCTACGCCTCGGGGTTCCTCGAGGAGGGCACAACCCACCAGGCCACGCCGGGAGGCCCAGGCGCGCCCTGGTAGGTTATGGCCACCTCGGGTGCCCCCCGGACCGCCTCTTTCCTCTATAAATACCCCAATATTCCCGAAACCCTAGGGGAGTCAACGAAATATTCATCCAGCCGCCGCAGAGTCCAGAACCACGAGATCTAATCTAGACACCATCTCGGATGGGGTTCACCACTTCCATTGGTGCCTCTCCGATGATGCGTGAGTAGTTCTTTGTAGACCTTCGGGTCCGTAGTTAGTATCTATATGGCTTCATCTCTCTCTCTCTCTCTCTGAATTCTCAATAAAATGGTCTCTTGGAGACCCATATGATGTAACTCTTAAAATGATTGGTGTTTCTTCTATTGATTCCTTGTTTAGTAAAGTTAAGATTGATGAAAAAGGGACTGGAGAAGAGTCAAATTTACGTAGAAGGCGTCCCAATATTTCGGAGGGTGAAAATCTTGTTGAGAAAATTGATGAAAGTGGGTTTGGAGGGGTCAAAACTTTAGCTAGTGATGTGCCCACTCTTTTGGACTACAAAGACTTTAATTATGATAGTTGCTCTTTAATTGATTGTATTTATTTGCTGCAATCCATGATAAATTTACCCCATGCTTATGAACAAAATAAAGCTTTTACTAAACATATTGTTGATGCTATGATGAAAGCTTTTGAAGAAAAATTGGAATTAGAAGTATCAATTCCTAGAAAATTGCATGATGAGTGGGAACCTACTATCAAAGTCAATATTAAAAATTATGAGTGTTTTGCTTTGTGTGACTTGGGTGCTAGTGTTTCTACAATTCTGAAATCTTTATGTGATGTGCTTGGTCTTACCGATCTTGAAGAATGTTCTTTGCATTTGCACTTGGCGGATTCTACTATTAAAAAGCCTAAAGTAACAATTAATGATGTTCTTATTCTCGCAGATAGGAATTATGTGCACATAGATTTTATTGTTCTTGATATTGATTGCAATCCGTCTTGTCCAATTATTCTTGGTAGACCGTTTCTACGCACTATCGGTGTCGTGATTGATATGAAAGGAGGCAATATTAAATTCCAAATTCCTTTTAGGAAGGGTATGGAAAACTTCTCTAGAACAAAAAATAGGCCACCATATTAATCAATCATGAGGGCATCTTATGGATCTCGAACTAAAGATGACAAAACTTAGATCCTTGCTTTATGCCTAGCTAAGGGCGTAAAACTATAGGGCTTGTCGGGAGGCAACCCAATGACTAAAATTTATTTTTTTGTTTTTGCTTTCTGTTCTTGAGTGTTAGAAAAATTATGCTACTGTTATTATTGTGTTTTTTGTGTCTTAATTAGTGTTTATGCCAAGTAGAAGCGATAGGATCTTCTTGGGTGATAGTTGTTTGATCTTGCTGAAAAAAACAGAAACTTTGCGCTCACGAAAACAGCTCTTATTTTTTACAAGAGCGTGATAAAATGCCAATTATTTTTGCAGAAGTTTAATATACAAATTACCCAGGTTTTCCTAGTTTTTCAGAATTTTTGGAGTTACAGAAGTATTCGAAATAGTCAGATTGCTACAGACTGCTCTGTTTTGACAGATTCTGTTTTCTTTGCGTTGTGTGCTTATTTTGATGGCTCTATGGTTTTATTTGATGAGTTTTTGCCATAGAAAAGTTGGAATAAAGTTGATATAATGCGAAAACAAAATATGAATTATTTTGGTACAGTACTTATAGTAGTGGTTTGCTTTTTTATACTAACGGATCGCACGAAGGTTTTGTTGAGTTTTGTGTGATTGAAGTTTTCAAGTTTTGGGTTATCTTAAAATGGATGGAGGAATAAAGGATAGAAGAGCCTAAGTTTGGGTATGCCCTGTAATCCCAAGCTATTATCCAAAAATGATCAACCAACTAAGCTTGGGGATGCCCCCGAGTGGCATCCCCTCTTTCTTCTAACGACCATCGGTATTTTACTCGAAGCTATATTTTTATTCGTCACATAATATGTGTTTTGCTTGGAGCGTCTTGTATGATATGAGTCTTTGCTTGTTTTATTTTGTGTTTTAAGTCTTGATTCCATGATGGACACACCTATTTGGGAGACCCAAAATTATGGCATGAGTTGTTAGTATTTTTTGTATGTGCCATCTCTAATTTTCAACATAAATTTCTCTTTTGTGTGCTCGTACCGCTCGTGAGGCGGTGAGGGTGGCCAATATTTTCCATGCTAGATGTGTTATTCTCAATATGAGTGTTTATTTACTTGTCATTGCACGAGAGTAAGGCAAAGGTATTAGGGATGCCCAATCCCAAAATGAAAAATTAATTTACTTTATGTTGTCAAATAATAAATTCCTTGGAAAGTGTTGGTATGGAGGGCAACCATGGGTACGGCTAGCCATGGAAAGTGAAAGCATGGTTGAAAAAGGAATAAACTTTATTTTCTGTTTGGGAACCGCCTATGATATATCTAGCATGGAAAGTGTTGGGAACTCTAAGTCGTTTTCGTTGTGGGATGGATACACCTCCCAAAATGTTTTTATCTCTCAATTTTTGCTTTGAGCTCTGGCACCTCTACAAATCCCTACTTCCCTCTGCGAAGGGCCTTTCTTTTACTTTATGCAATTTTTATTTTTAATTTGAGTCTCCATCTTCTCTTATAAAAGCACCAACTAGGAGTCAATATGATCGTACTTAAGTATTGGGTGTAACTAATATACGAGTATGTTTCATGAATGGATCAATGGTTGAGCATGATGGGCTAGGGATAAGTTATTTTAGCATTGATATTTTGAAAGACATGGTTGCTCGTTGATATGCTTGAGTATTTAAATTATCATGTCTAAACTAGACTACTGTTTTGAATCACCTAAAATTCCAAATGTCCATGCTATAAAGAAAAGAATATGATATGACATGTTCGGCACCATTCCACATCAAAAATTCTGTTTTTATCACTTACCTACTCGAGGACGAGTAGGAGTTAAGCTTGGGGATGTTGATACGTCTCCAACGTATCTATAATTTTTTATTGTTTCATGTTGTTATATTATCAATCTTGGATGTTTTATAATCATTTTATAGTCATTTATATCATTTTTTGGTACTAACCTATTGACATAGAGCCAAGTGCCAGTTGTTGTTTTCTGCTTGTTTTTTACATCGTAGGAAATCAATACCATACGGATTCCAAACGCAATGAAACTCCACGGAGAGTTTTGTTTTGGACCAGAAGGAACATAATGCGCCCTGGTTGCGCCTGGGGGTGCCTCGAGGAGGGCACAACCCACCAGAGTGCGCCAGGAGGCCCAGGCACGCCCTGGTGGGTTGTGCCCACCTCGGGTGCCCCACGGACCACCTCTTTGCTCTATGAATACCCCAATATTCCCAAAACCCTAGGGGAGTCGATGAAATATTCATCCAGCTGCTGCAGAGTCCAGAACCACCAGATCCAATCTAGACACCATCTCGGATGGGATTCGCCACCTCCATTGGTGCCTCTCCGATGATGCGTGAGTAGTTCTTTGTAGACCTTCAGGTCCGTAGTTAGTAGCTAGATGGCTTCATCTCTCTCTCTCTCTCTCTCTCTCTCTCTCTCTCTCTCTCTCTCTGAATTCTCAATACAATGGTCTTTTGGAGATCCATATGATGAAACTCCTTTGCGGTGTGTTTGTTGGGATCGATGAACTTTGAGTTTATGATCAGATCTATCTATTTATATCCATGAAAGTAATTGAGTTTCTTTGATCTCTTTTATGCATGATCTCTTATAGCTTCGTATTTCTTCTCCAATATTTGGGTTTTGTTTGTCCAACTTGATCAATTTATCTTGCAATGGGAAGAGGTGCTTTGTAGTGGGTTCGATCTTACAGTGCTTGATCCCAGTGACAGATAGGGAACCGACTCGTATGTATCGTTGCTACTAAGGATAAAACGATGGGGTCTATCTCTACATAGATAGATCTTGTCTACATCATGTCATCTTTCTTATTGCATTACTCCATTTTTTCATGAACTTAATACACTAGATGCATGCTAGATAGCGGTCGATGTGTGGAGTAATAGTAGTAGATGCAGGCAGGAGTTGGTCTACTAATCTTGGACGTGATGCCTATTGTCGGGGGGAAACGACACCTATTGGATCACATGAATCCCTTCTACGGTTGATGGGCGCGGGGTTGTGCAAAGAGCGGGTCTAGAAGCAGCACCTAGATCGTTTACCCAGGTTCGGGCGGCGAGGATGTGTAATACCCTAGTCCTGCTTTGGTGTATATTTGAGTTATCTTGAGCTTATGAACTAGCTACGGTGTGTGCGTCGTCCAAAATATCTGAATCCTCTCCCAGTATGCCGCGGGCCTCCTTTTATAGGCAAAGGGGCTGCCACAATGGCACACAGGAGGTGGAAAGTTATACAATGCACAAGCTTAACGCCTGTCATTACAGGACAAAGTGCATTAAATGTGCTACTTAGGTGTCCGCTTGCTTTATCGGGGGCGGTAATGAGGTTTGTCCCGTCCGTCGCAGCTCCGCCTTGCTCTGGCACGTGTCCAGGCCAACAAGGCATGCAGCGCCAAGTAGGCTGGCAGGCTACTGAGTTGGCGTGGTGGTAGGGTCTTCACGAAGATTTGCATGCCACCACGTAGGTGCTTGCTGAGTTGGCCTAGAGGCCGCATGTTGCCACGCAGGTGTTCGCCTAGTTGATGGGCTGGTAGCTGCATGGGAACAACGGCGGAGCTTTGGCAGATGTTGGCCTGGCTGCGGCCCCACGGATGTCTTCGGCAAGAGTCCTGTCGGGGCCCTGGCAAGGGTCTTGCCATGGCGTTTTGGTCGTCCTCGGCAAGGGGCTTGCCGGGGGTCTCGTCGGTATCCTCAGCAAGAATCTTGCCGAGGATCATTGTCTTCTGATTCTCATCTGATTTTGTATGCTTCTGGTCTTCACAAAGATCTGCATGCCACCATGGAAGCGCCTCCTGAGCTTTGGTTCCAATGTGGTTGAGGGCATCGGGACTCTCAGGATCGAGGGTGGCAGCCCTACTGCTGCTGGGCAAGTTGCCCCGGCAAGACTCTTGACGGGGCTGTGGAGGCCGCCCCGGCAAGGGCCTTGACGGGGGAGTCCACCTCGCTCTTATGCTCTTTGTGTTTCCGTCTTGGTGTTGATCTAGTCGTCTTGTGCTTTTGCTTCCTCTGCCCCGCCAAGCGTGGCCAGGGGCGTGGGGCTGCGACTGCCCGCGCACAAGTAAAGGGGTGCAAAAAGGGGACCCCTACCTTTTACACCGACAGGAGCCCCAGGCCTGGGCCACATATAAGCGTGGAGCGTTATTGTGCCAAGCCCAGAACGGTGTGCGGGCGCCCATGCGGTGGAGTTTTTACCGCAGTAACTCCCTCGCTCGCTTGCGCTTCCCCATGACCCGCTTTGAATGCGCGACCTGGGGGTCGTGCGTGACGTGAGGGTCATGCGTGGGGCGGTTGCTGCCCTCATGTGTCACATCGCAGTAAATGGTAAAGAGGCAGCTCGCACCTTCCCCAAAAATAGAAGGGGAAACTGCAGGCACGCTGCTCATTTACCCTCCGTGTCTCTTCAATCTCGGAAGAGTCGTTCCTCTCTTCTTCCTCAAAGCAAAAAACTCTCTCGCCTTGGTTCGCCGCCGCCGCCCCCATTGCTCTTCATTCTTCGCCCCCTCCAGTTGCCATGGCGCCCAAAACCAGTAGGGGCAAGGGAGCGGCCAAGGATGCTGGGGAGAAGGAGGCACCGGAGAGTGAGTTGGCGGTGCTTTGGATGCAGCACGCCTACTTCCCCTCTACGGTCGATGTCGTCCATCTTAGGGACTACTTCAAGCCCCTGTGGGGGCGAAGAGGACGGGGCATCCGGCCACGCACATCATCCCCGCTGATTTCGCTGAGGACGGCCCGAATCGGTATCCTTTCTTTGTTGACTACTTCCCCTGCGGTCTCTGCCCCCCTTCTCTGATTTCTTCAATGACGTCATGCACACCTACGGCTTCCACCTTTTGGATTTCACCCCAAATGCGGTGGCGTGCATGGCCATTTTTGCCCATCTCTATGAGGGCTTCGCCGGAGTGCATCCTAGCACGGTGCTCTTCCGCCACTGTTTTTACCCTCGTATCCAGAAAGGAGGCGCCATCTCAGGCTGTGTCGCCTGGATCCCAAGGAGCCAGGGGAAAGGTACGTACCCGGAGGGCTCCCAGAAGGTGAGGTGGGAAGAGTGGCGGGGCCGATGGTGCTGGATTAAAGAGGAAGATTCGTAGGAGTTCTGTCGGGTCCGTCAGGAGCCGTCGGTCCGTAGAGATGACTGGGGCAACGTAGATGCCAATGATAAAAAGCTCACGGTCGCCACCACCAAGATCCATCGCCTAACTGTGGTCGGGCTCACCCTTGAAATGATCGGGGCCGATTTCATCCGCCGCCGGATCGCCCCATTGCATAACAAGGGGGGCTGGCCTGGGATTACAAGAACGCGGCTAACATCATGAGGCTCCGCCCTGGCTTGAACGACAACTTCACGGTGATGGGGCACACCCACTTTTGCCAGAGGCTCTTCCAGCTTGACGTGGACCGCGACGGCACGGCTGAGAGGACCGGCAAGGCCGCGAAGGCCGGCAAGGCCGTCAAGGGTCCCTTGTTTGGATTGCCGGCGGGAGTGGTCCCGCTGAGCAAAAATTATCGCCAGACCGACATCATTGCTATGATGCCGGACTTCAATGCACACGGCCTTGACCCGAGCTGGGTCGAGCCGAAAGCAGAGCAGGTGCATGACTTTTTTGATAGCTTGTCAAAGAAGTATGTCTGTGATGAGCCAGTGCTTATCCGGGATACCACCAAGGAGGAGCTGGATTATATTGCCGCCATGGCGGCGAAGGCGGAGCTTGCCCGGGAGGCCGGCAGCGTTGGCTTCATGGAGGACGAGGCCGGCATGGCTGCAGAGGACAAGGAGCTCGCCGGATGGGTGGAGTCTGCTGGGGAGGCCAGCAGTGCCGGCGTCGGGGCTCCTCTTGTCGATGATGTGGTCGAAGAGTCGACCGAGGGGGAGGCCAAGGCCGACAACCCTTCGGCCCCAGGGAGTAGACGCGTCGTGTGCCGGGCTAGCTCCGGCGAGCCAGTTCGGCCCGACAGGGCCGTGCCGCGGCAACAGGTCCAGGAGCAGTCCGTGCACCAGACGAGGGCCGCGGCAGCGAAGAAGGCGGTGAAGGCCGCGGTAGCGAAGAGGAAAGCGACTGGCTCCTCTTCGTCCAAGCGTCGCCGGACTCCATCCCCTTCCCCTCCTCCCGCAGATGTCGACACGGAGGTCGTCTTTCATTTTGGGTCTCTCAGCCCAAGGAGGAAAAGAAAGCCAGTGGAGGAAGAGTAAGTATCTCGCCCCCCCACCCCTCCCCAACATTATCTCCTGACTTTACTCCTGTGTCATCTTTCTTTGATTTGATGTTGTCTTCTCAGGGACACGGAGACGCTGGCGCAGAGGGTGGCGAAGAGGGCCAAGGCCTCGATGGGCTACAAGCCCCCGGCGGGTACTTCGAGTACGCCGCTGGCGGTGCAGAGCAGCCCGGACAGCAGCCCCCGACGCAGCCCCCGCTTCAGCCCCCAGCGTGAGTGCACCACTCACTCTTCCATTAATGAACTGTGGGGGTGTGAATCCTTGATGTTGATCTTGTTGGGTTTGCAGGAGAAGAATGACAGCAGGAGGAGCCGCCGAGGGCCATCCCCAACACGCCGCCCCAAGGGGCGTCCCCGGCAAGGGCATCCACCACCGAGCCCACGCTTATGGAGGAGTAGGAGAAAACTTGGGTGCCGGTGGTTCCACCCCGGCAACGAACGTTGGCGGGGAGGGTGCCACTTCTTCCCAGCCCGGTGCTGGTAAGTTTTCTTGCTTCCCATCCCTGATCTTTCTTCTTCTTCTTTTGAACTCTTTTGAACTTTGATTTGGCTCTGCCTCATTCTCCTTCTTGGCATCTAGGCGCTTCCTCGGCGGACTAGGAGAACATCGATACCGTCATCGAGGAGGTCGCCAGGGACGCTGAGGCCGAGGCGGACAACATCGCCGCCGAGGAGGCCGCCAAGACTGCCGACGAAGAGGCCGCCAAGGGTCCTGCCGGGGAGGCCGGCAGGGCCGCTACCGAGGAGGCCGGCAAGGCCGCTGACGAGGAGGCCAGCACAGGGCATGCCGGGGAGGGGGTGGTTGACGACCAACCTTCCTCCTCCGCTGCCTCTGGCCCGGGTAACTACCTGAAGGTGAGAGACAACTTGTTCGTCGACCTCCCAGGGACGGCGAGCACCATGGCACCCACCGAGGGGGAGGTGTTCGATGACGAGGTGCTCTCCACCGCCGGGCTTGAGGTTGTTGACGAACCAAGCACCGGTGGCGGCGGTTCCCAAGAGGAGCAGCTCCTTCAGGCCATGAGCGCCAACTTCCATAAGCTCCAGACGCTTCACCGTGCCTGCCTGGACAAGACAAAGTCGAGAATGGCGGCGGTGGGCAAGGCGGAGGTAGACCTCGCGGGGCACGTCACCGAGACGCAGGTCTGGTTCCACCAGGCCCACGAGGAACTGAAGGTTGCCTAGGATCTATTGGCTGAGCGCAAACAGGAGCTTATCCTGCTGAAGGCCGATGTCGAAAAAGCCCAGGAGGCGACGAAGGGACAGGCCGCCAAGGACAAGGCCGCTCGGCACCAGCACCAGGCCGAGCTGAACTCCCAGGAGGAGGGCCTTGTCGCTCGTGAGGGGGCGCTCGCCACCACCCTTCGCGGCAAGGACGAGGAGGTCAAGAAGCTTGTCGCGCTGCGGACCCAGGAGCTGGAGTTGAGGCACAAGGAGGCACTCAATGCTCAGGCCCAGGTCCATGCCGGCAAGGTGAAGGAGCTGGAGGTGGAGCGGGATGGGCTGAAGGAACAGGTCCTGGGACTGGTGAAGGAGAAGGACATGCTCAACGGCGCCTTGGTGGAGGCGTAGGCCGCAGTCCTCGGCAAGGCTGAGCAACTCTCCAAGGCCAACGACTCCGTCAAAGACCTGAAGCTGAAGCCGAAGGGTCTTGAGGGGACGCTTTCAGAGGTCAGGGCCCGGGAAGAGACCCTGACCAAGGCCCTGGAGGACGAGAAGCAACTGCGGAGGAACGACGCCGCCAACCACGAGGATTACGTGGCGGGCGAAAACCTCTAGATCAGCCGCCTCGCCGATGTCGCCGGCAGGATCACCATGAAGCTGGCTACCATGGGGATGCCGAACGTGAGGTACGCCCCGGAGCCGAACGTGAGTCACAATGCCGAACTGACCCTATTCTTCGAGGGCGTTCTTCGAGCCCTGGAGCAGTTCCGCTCTAACAGAGCGACCTCTCTGGCTAATGAAGCCTAGAAGCTTTGCCGGGGTGCCTTGACCAAGGTCCTCACCAAGGTGGTGTACTGGAACCCCAACCTCGACTTCGACGCCGCGCTGGAGAGCTTGCTGCAGGATGTGGATCGCGACACTCGAGGAGCGTATCAAGCCCATCATCAGCCGTGTTGATGGAGTTCAAAGGATAGTGGGCCAGCGCCGGGACTAGGCACCCCGTTTCTCGTCACCGCTGCGAGTTCAATACCAAGACAATTTTATGTTAAGTTAGAACCGCAGATATTATTTGATGTAACGTAACTCTGCAGTACTTCAATATCATGCATGCTATCTTCTTGTTAGACCTTTCTTTGTATGTTCACACCCTACGCTTGTTGAGATAAGGCTGTCGGCGCGTAAACCCATGTTGTGGTGCTTTGAGGACGGATCCTTAGCACCCTGTCGGAAGAGCGCTTGCTGCCGGGCAAGCCACCTTGCCGCTGCCAGCGCGGTTGCTTGAACTGTCGAGCAGACTCGGAACAGGACAAGAGCGTTGCTGGTAGCGGGTAGGCCACCTTGCCGTTCTCAGCGCGGCTGCATGCACTATCGAGCGGACTCGAGATAGAGACAAGGGCGTTGCCAATAGCGGAAGGGTCCTATTGCGTGCAGGTTTCCCATACAAGGAATGAGATCTTTCGGGGAGGACAGACTTACATAAATGAAATTAGCCAAAATTCTGCAGGACTTAGCTTTTTTGTCGCCATACGGGTGGTTGTTGTGTCTGCAGATGATGTCGCTCGTTCGGTCGTCTTCTTCCTTGGAGTGATGACCACGATGAATCCGCTGCACCAACTAGACCTGATTTTCACAACTGCGCCCCCTACCTCGCGCGCCAAAGATGTCGGGGGAAAACGACACCTATGGGATCACTAGAATCCCTTCTACGGTTGACGGGCGCGGGGTTGTGCAAAGAGTGGGTCTAGAAGCCAACACAAAGATCATTTACCCAGGTTTGGGCCGCGAGGATGCGTAATACCCTAGTCCTGCTTTAGTGTATATTTGAGTGTTCTTGAGCTTTTGAACTAGCTACAGTGCGTGCGTCGTCCAAAAGATCAGAATCCTCTCCCAGTACGCCGCGTGCCTCCTTTTATAGGCAAAGGGGCTGCCATAGTGGCACACAGGAGGTGGAAAGTTATATAGTGCACAAGCTTATCGCCTATCATTACAGGACAAAGTGCATTAAATGTGCTACTTAGGTGTCCACTTGTTTATCGGGGCGATAACGAGGTCCGTCCCGTCCATCGCCGATCGGCGTTGCTCCGGCACGTGTCCAGGCCAACAAGGCATGTAGCGCCATGTAGGTTGGCAGGCTGCTGAGTTGGCGCGGTGGTAGGGCCTTCACGAAGATCTGCATGCCACCACGCAAGTGCTTGCTGAGTTGGCCTAGAGGCCGCACGTCGCCACATAGGTGTTCGCCTAGTTGATGGGCTGGCAGCTGCATGGGAACGGCGGTGGAGCTTTGGCAGATGTGGGCCTGACTGCGGCCCCGCGGATTTCTTTGGCAAGGTTCTTGCCGTGGCGTTGCGGTCGTCCCCAGCAAGGGGCTTGCTGGGGGTCTCGTGGGTATCCTCAGCAAGGATCTTGCCGAGGATCATCGTCTTCTGATTCTCATCTGATTTTGTATGCTTCTGGTGTTCAGAAAGATCTGCATGCCACCATGGAGGCGCCTCCCGAGCTTTGGTTCCAATGTGGTTGAGGGCATCGGGACTCTCAGGCTCGAGGGTGGCAGCCCTGCTGGTTCTGGGCAAGTTGCCCCGGCAAGGCTCTTGCCGGGGCTGTGGAGGCCGCCCCGGCAAGGGCCTTGCCGGGGGAGTCGACCTCGCCCTTCTGCTCTTTGTGTTTCCGTCTTGGAGTTGATCTAGTCGTCTTGTGCCTTTGCTTCCTCTGCCCCGCCAAGCGTGGCCAATGCATGAAGATGTGGAAGAGATGCAACTGCCCGCACATGAGAGTCTTGGAGGGGATGCTGACCTGCGGCGCCATGGGTGGAGCTGTGAGGTAGGGTTTCGGGCGGCGATTGAGGTTGGAGGGGGTGGAAGGAGCCGGAGGAGGAGGACTCCTCTGCTGGTGGTTCGCGGTGGAGAAGGAAGGAGCTCCAGGCGGGCCGGCGGTGCTGGTCGCCACAGCCCTAGAACGGTGGCTCCTCTACAGCGACCGGAGAGGAGACGAGCTGCTGCATCTTGGGAAGGAAGAACGCGGGCGTGGGAGCCGCCACCGCCGGACTGGGGATCGCGGAGGTGGTGGTGGTGGAGGCATCGGCGGCGAGCGGGAGGGAGGAAGCCGAGGCGGCGCGGGGGCGAGGGGTTGGGTGGGAGCAAATGGGATTGATTGGGGATTTTTTTCCTCCCTTGACTTGTGTGACTGGCTAAAAAAAGGATAGGATGCGTGGGAGGATATTATTGGTGGATGGAGCCTCCCACGGATCGACACCTTCGCCACTCGATCATAGCCTTTTGATCATTGGAGCCACGGATTGTGCTTCATCTGTTTAGCTTGGTAAAATAAAAGCTCTCTTCGTCCAGATGTAGGTGCATAGAGCATTTAAGGATGCGCATCGCAACCTAGGCATGTATAGATTGGATGCAGCAACCATCTCAAACCGCGAAGAAAGCCAATCACCATAGAGCACTTAATCAGCGTGTGTTATTACAGTGATGGCTGGGCTACCCTGTGCAAGATTCATCTCTTCCACATCTTCATGCATTGGCCTAGACCCTCGTGTGCAGAGGAGCGATTGGCCAAGATTCATCTCTTCCACATCTTCATGCGTGGGGCTGCGACTGCCAGCGCACAAGTAAAGGGGTGCAAAAAGGGGACCCCTACTTTTGTACACCGACACATATGTAATGATCATTGCCTGGATATCGTCATGAGTATTTGAAGTTCTATCAATTTCCCAACAGTAATGTTTTCACCCACCGTTTGCTATTTTTTCGAGAGAAGCCACTAGTGAAACCTACGGCCCCCGGGTCTCTTTCTCATATACTTGCCTTTGCGATCTACTTTTCTTTTGCATTTATTTTCAGATCTATTAAACTAAAAATACAAAAATACATCGCTACATTTTATTCCTATTTTTTTATTTGGCGTTCGGTCTATCAATCTACTACAAATTATCTCACGTCCGTTTGCGTATCTTGAGGCGTCGTACCCCGGAAGGGATTGACAACCCCTTTAACACGTCGGGTTGCAAGGATTTGTTATCTGTCTGCAGGGGGTGTTTACGTTGTGTTGCTTGGTTCTCCTACTGGTTCGGTAACCTTGGTTTCATATATAAGGGAATTACCTACCGCCGATGTGCTGCATCATCCCTTCCTTTTTGGGAAAATACCAACGTAGCTTCAAGCGACATCGGGATCTCACGGGTACAGAAGGTTGCGGCGGTGGAAAACTGTTTTCGTGGATGCCTCTGTTGGTTTGGGGATATATAGGAATATATAGGCGAAAGAAATAGGTCGGTGGAGTCACGAGGGGCCCACAAGGATGGGGGCGCACCCGCCATCCTTGTGGCCGCCTCATGGCTTTCCTGACGTGCACTCCAAGTCCTTTGGTTGTCTTCTGATCCAAGAAAAATCATCGTGAATGTTTTATTCTGTTTGGACTCCGTTTGGTATTCCTTTTCTATGAAACTCAAAAACAGGGAAAAATCAGGAACTGGCACTGGGCTCTAGGTTAATAGGTTAGTCCCAAAATAATTTAAAATAGCATAGTAATGCATATAAAACATCCAAAACAAATAATATAATAGCATAGAACAATCAAAAATTATAGATACGCTGGAGACATATCAAGCATCCCCAAGCTTAATTCCTGCTCGTCCTCGAGTAGGTAAATGATAAAAACAGAATTTTTGATGTGGAATGCTACCTAACATATTTATCCATGTAATTTTTTTATTGTGGCATGAATGTTCAGATCCGGATGATTCAAAACAAAAGTTTAATATTGACATAAAAACAATAAAACTTCAAGCATACTAACAAGGCAATTATGTCTTCTCAAAATAACATGGCCAAAGAAAGCTTATCCCTACAAAATCATATAGTCTGGCTATGCTCCAACTTCATCACACAAAATATTTAAATTAGGCACAACCCCGATGACAAGCCAAGCAATTGTTTCATACTTTTGATGTTCTCAAACTTTTTCAACTTTCACGCAATACATGAGCGTGAGCCATGGACATAGCACTACATGTGGAATAGACGGTGGTTGTGGACAAGACAATAAGAAGGAGATAGTCTCACATCAACTAGGTGTATCAATGGGCTATGGTGATGCCCATCGATAGATATCAATGTGAGTGAGTAGGGATTGCCATGCAACGGATGCACTAGAGCTATAAGTTTACGAAAGCTCAAAAAGAAACTAAGTGGGTGTGCATCCAAGTCGCTTGCTCACGAAGACCTAGGGCAATTTGAGGAAGCCCATCATTGGAATATACAAGCCAATTTCTATAATGAAAAATTCCCACTAGTATATAAAAGTGACAATATAGGAGACTCTCTATCATGAAGATCATGGTGCTACTTTGAAGCACAAGTGTGGTAAAAGGATAGTAGCATTGCCCCTTCTCTCTTTTCTCTCATTTTTTTATTTGGGCCTTCTCTCATTTTTTGGCCTCTTTTTTTCGTCCTGAGTCTCATACCGACTTGTGGGGGAATCATAGCCTCCATCATCCTTTCCTCACATGGGACAATGCTCTAATAATGAAGATCATCACACTTTTATTTACTTACAACTCAAGAATTACAACTCGATACTTAGAACAAAATATGACTCTATATGAATGCCTCCGGCGGTGTACCGGGATGTGCAATGAATCAAGAGTGACATGTATGAAAGAATTATGAACGGTGGCTTTGCCACAAATATGATGTCAACTACATGATCATGTAAAGAAATATGACAATGATGGAGTGTGTCATAATGAATGGAATGGTGGAAAGTTGCATGGCAATATATCTCGGAATGGCTATGGAAATGCCATAATAGGTAGTTATGGTGGCTGTTTTGAGGAAGGTATATGGTGGGTTTATGGCACCGGCGAAAGTTGCGCGGCACTAGAGAGACTAGCAATGGTGGAAGGGTGAGAGTGTGTATAATCTATGCACTCAACATTAGTCATAAAGAACTCACATACTTATTGAAAAAATCTATTAGTTATCGAAATGAAGTACTGCGTGCACGCTCCTAGGGGGTAGAATGGTAGAAAAATACCATCGCTCGTCCCCGACGGCCACTCATAAGGAAGACAATCAAAAAATAATTCATGCTCTGACTTCATCACATAACGGTTCACCATACGTGCATGCTAGGGAATCACAAACTTTAACCCAAGTATTTCTCAAATTCACAATTACTCACTATCATGACTCTAATATCACCATCTTCATATCTCAAAACAATCATAAGCAATCAAACTTTTCATAGTATTCAATGCACTTTATATGAAAGTTTTTGTTATATCCCCCTTGGATGCCTATCATATTAGGACTAAATTTGTAATCAAAGCCAATTACCATGCTATTTAAATAATCTTAAAATAATATAAGTGAAGCATGAGAGTTCATCAATTTCTGTAAAATAAAACCACTGCGGTGCTCTAGAAAGATACAAGTGAAGCACTACAGCAAAATTGCCTAGCTCAAAAGATATAAGTGAAGCACATAGAGTATTCTAATAAATCACGATTCATGCGTGTCTCTATCACAAGGTGTGTACCGCAAGGATGGTTATGTCAAACTAAAAAGCAAAGACTCCAATCATACAAGACGCTCCAAGCAAAACACATATCATGTGGTGAATAAAAATATAACCTCAAGTAAAGTTACCGATAGACAAAGATGAAAGAGGGGATGCCTTCCGGGGCATCCCCAAGCTTAGGCTCTTGGTTATACTTGAATATTACCTTGGGGTTCCTTGGGAATCCCCAATCTTAGGCTCTTGCCACTCCTTATTCCATAGTCCATCAAATCCTTACCCAAAACTTGAAAACTTCACAACACAAAACTCAACAAAAAAATCCGATAAGCTTTGTTAGTATAAGAAAATAAATCACCACTTTTGGTACTATTGTGAACTCATTCTTTATTTATATTGGTGTAATATCTATTGTATTCCAACTTTTCCATGGTTCAAACCCCCCGATACTACCCATAGATTCATCAAAATGAGCAAACAACACATAGAAAACAGAATCTGTCAAAAACAGAACAGTGTGTAGCAATATGGATATTTCGAATACTTCTGTACCTCCAAAACTTCTAAAAAATTAGGACAACCTAAGAAATTTCTTTATTAAACTTCTGCAAAAAGAATCAAGTCAAAAGCACTCGTATGTTAAAAATGAGAATTGTTTTCCTGAGCGCAAAAGTTTCTGTTTTCAGCAAGATCAAATCAACTATCACCATAAGCTATCCCGGAGGTCTTACTTGGCACAAACACTAATTAAAACACAAAACCACATCTAACCAGAGGCTAGATGAATTATTTAATGCAAAACAGAACCTAAAAAGCAAAAACAAAAATAAAATTGTGTTGCCTCACAACAGGCGCTATTGTTTAACGCCCTTAGCTAGGCATAAAACACGAATAGATCAGGGTATAGTCGTAATAATGATAAGGCAAATATCAAAAACTCATGTAATACTCCCTTCATTCAGCAACAAGTTTTTTTTGTGGTATGCAAAATTAATCAAAAGGGCTAAATTTAACAGGATAAGAATCCCAAGATCGATCTCGGGAGGAATTGGTTCCTTCTTCGGCCCTTCATATTGTATGACCAACTCATCATTATAAGCATTATTTTGGCAAAAAGTCATGAGCTTGTGTCCAAGAGAGGAACCCAATCCGTTGTTTTGTATAGCAAAATTATTATTAAGCTCAGAAATCTTATCAACTAAAACATCGATAGGGACTCTCTTTCTTAAATTTTCATTATAAGCAACATGATCTAGAGATCGTAAACGCATTATGTCCTCTTGATTAAAAAGAATTCCCTCTATGGGAGGATGACCACCATCTACTTTATAATGCGCAAACATTCTACTAGCTTCTTTCATAATAAATCTAAACTCATGAGCTAGAAATATAGTGGCGGCACGCTTAACGGAAGAATGCGCAGTATTAGAAAACCCTAGAAAGATTCTTCGTGTGGATGGATGCATATGAACAAATTGTCTTTCAAGTTCAACTACGAGCAAAGATATAGCATTCGCAAGGCTACTAGTTTTATGGAGAATAGATCCACCCAAGGTGGGAAGCGCACCGGCACAAGTAAAGAAATCGTGAATAACCACTTTTCCAATAATATTGCCACTACCAATGCGAAGCTTTTTAGTGTGTAGAATAGCAGATTCTTCATGAGGATTGGTATTGGAAAAAGCATCAAAGTTTCCCCCAGCATTACTACTATATTTTTCAGCGATAACCTCCCCAATTTCAGACATGGTGGCAGCAAACAAATCTAGCAAACGAGCAACCAAGAGGCAAACGAAGAAGACGAACGGAAGAGGGGCGAAGAAAAGGCAAACCTTTTCGAAAATCGTTTTAGAAGTGGGGCAGAGGAAAACGAGAGGCGAATGGTGAATAATGCAATGCAAGAGATGAGAGTTTATGATGGGTACTTGGTATGGCTTGACTTGACGTAGATATCCCCGGCAACGGCGCCAAAAACTCTTCCTGCTACTTCTTGAGCTTGTGTTGGTTTTTCCCTTGAAGAGGAAAGGGTGATGCAACAAAGTAGAGTAAGTATTTCCCTCAGTTTGAGAATCAAGGTATCAATCCAGTAGGAGACAATGCACAAGTCAGTGAATACCTACACAAACAATCAAACAACTTGCACCCAACGCGATAAAGGGGTTGTTAATCCCTTCATGTTACTTGCAAAGGTGAGATCTAATAGAGATAGATAAATGGTAAAGTAAATAATTTTGGTGTTTTTGGTTTATAGATCGAAAAGTAAAAGATTGTGAAAAGAGTAAATAGGAAACTAATATTGTATATTGGAAACTTATATGATGGAAAATAGAAACTTATATGATGGAAAATAGACATGGGGGCCATAGGTTTCACTTGAGGCTTCTCTCAAGATAGAAAATATTACGGTGGGTGAACAAATTACTACTGAGCAATTGATAGAAAAGCGCAAAGTTATGAAGATATATAAGGCAATGATCATGAATATAGGCATCTCGTCCGTGTCAAGTAGATCGAAATGATTCTGCATCTACTACTATTACTCCACACATGGACCGCTATCCACCATGCATCTAGAATATTAAGTTCATAAAGAACGGAGTAACACATTAAGCAAGATGACATGATGTAGAGGAATTAACTCAAACAATATGATGAAAACCCCATCTTTTTATCCTTGATGGCAACAATACAATACGTGCCTTGCTGCCCCTACTGTCAATGGGAAAGTGTTGGGGAACGCAGTATTTCAAAAAAAAAATTCCTACGATCACGCAAGATCTATCTAGGAGATGCATAGCAACGAGACGGGAGAGTGTGTCCACGTACCCTCATAGACCGAAAGCGGATGCTTTTAGTAACGCGGTTGATGTAGTCGAATGTCTTCATGATCCAACCGATCCAAGTACCGAACGTCCGACACCTCCGTGTTCAGCACACGTTCAACACAATGATGTCCCTCGAGCTTTTGATCTAGCTGAGGACGAGGGAGCGTTCCGTCAGCACAACGGCGTGGCGACGGTGATGATGAACTTACCGATACAGGGCTTCGTCTAAGCACTACGACAATATGACTGAGGTGTAAAACTACGAAGGGGGGCACCGCACACGGCTTAGAGATTGTCTATTGTGCTTTAGGGTGCCCCATGCCCACGTATATAAAGGAGGGCGGAGGAGGAGGGGCGCGCCTATAGGGGGACTCCAACTACGATTCCCAATCCTGGTTGGACTCCCCTTCCTTTTCCAAGAGGGGGGAGAGGGAAGGAGTAGGAGAGGGAGAAGGAAACAGGGGGGCACCGCCCCCTCCCTAGTCCAATTCAGACTTGCCATGGGGGGGCGGCCGCCCTTGCGGCCCTCCTCTTCTTTCCACTAAGGCCCATGAAGGACCACTACTTCCCCGGGGGGGTTCAGGTAACCTCCCGGTACTCAAAAAACAACACGAATCACTCCGGAACCATTACGATGTCCGAATATAACCTTCCAATATATCGATCTTTACCTACGGGGCTCCGAACAATCTTTGGTCATCAAATCACATAACTAATAATACAAAACGTCATCGAACATTAAGCGTGCGGACCCTACGGGTTCGAGAACTATGTTGACATGACCGAGACACATCTCCGGTGAATAACCAATAGAGGAACCTGGATGCTCATATTGGCTCCCATATATTCTACGAAGATCTTTATCGGTCAAACCGCATAACAACATACGTCATTCCCTTTGTCATCGGTATGTTACTTGCCCGAGATTCGATCGTCGGTATCATCATACCTAGTTCAATCTCGTTACCGGCAGGTCTGTTTACTTGTTCTGTAATGCATCATCCCGCAACTAACTCATTAATCACATTGCTTGCAAGGATTATATTGATGTGCATTACCAAGAGGGCCCACAGATACCTCTCCGATACACGGAGTGACAAATCCTAATCTTGATCTATGCCAACTCAACAAACACCTTCGGAGACACCTGTGGAACATCTTTATAATCACCCGGTTATGTTGTGATGTTTGATAGCACATAAAGTGTTCCTCTGGTATTCGGGAGTTGCATAATCTCATAGTTAGAGGAACATGTATAAGTCATGATGAAAGCAATAGCAATAAAACTTAACCGATCATAATGCTAAGCTAACGGATGGGTCTTGTCCATCACATCATTCTCTAATGATGTGATCATGTTCATCAAATGACAACACATGTCCATGGTCAGGAAACTTAACCATCTTTGATTAACGAGCTAGTCAAGTAGAGGCATACTAGGGACACTCTGTTTGTCTATGTATTCACACATGTACTAAATTTCCGGTTAATACTATTCTAGCATGAATAATAAACATTTATCCTGATATGAGGAAATGTAAATAACAACTTTATTATTGCCTCTAGGGCATATTTCCTTCAGTCTCCCACTTGCACTAGAGTCAATAATCTAGATTACATAGTAATGATTCTAACACCCATGGAGTCTTGGTGCTGATCATGTTTTGCTCGTGAGAGAGGGTTAGTCAACGGGTCTGCAACATTCAGATCCATATGTATTTTGCAAATCTCTATGTCTCCCTCCTTGACTTGATTGCGAATGGAATTGAAGTGTCTCTTGATGTGTTTGGTTCTTTTGTGAAATCTAGATTCCTTCACCAAGGATATTGGTCCAGTATTGTCACAAAAGATTTTCATTGGACCCGATGCACTAGGTATTACACCTAGATCGGTATGAACTCCTTCATCCAGACTCCTTCATTTGCTGCTTCTGAAGCAGCTATGTAGTCCGCTTCACACGTAGATCCCGCCACGACGCTCTGCTTGGCACTGCACCAACTAACAGCTCCACCATTCAATATAAATATGTATCCGGTTTGTGACTTAGAGTCATCCGGATTAGTGTCAAAGCTTGCATCAACGTAACCATTTGCGAGGAGCTCTTTGTCACCTCCATAAATGAGAAACATATCCTTAGTTCTTTTCAGGTATTTCAGGATGTTCTTGGCCGCTATCCAGTGATCCACTCCTGGATTACTTTGGTACCTCCCTTCTAAACTTATAGCAAGGCACACATCAGGTCTGGTACACAGCATTGCAAATATGATAGAACCTATGGCTGAGGCATAGGGAATGACTTTCATTTTCTCTCCATCTTCTGCAGTGGTCGGGCATTGAGTCTGACTCAACTTCACATCTTGTAGCATAGGCAAGAACCCTTTCTTTGACTGATCCATTTTGAACTTCTTCAAAACTTTATCAAGGTATGTTCTTTGTGAAAGTCCAATTAAACGTCTTGATCTATGTCTATAGATCTTGATGCCTAATATATAAGCAGCTTCACCGAGGTCTTTCATTGAAAAATTCTTATTCAAGTATCCTTTTATGCTATCTAGAAATTCTATTTTATTTCCAATCAACAATATGTCATCTACATATAATATTAGAAATGCTACAGAGCTCCCACTCACTTTCTTGTAAATACAGGCTTCTCCAAAAGTGTGTATAAAACTATATGCTTTGATCACACTATCAAAGCGTATATTCCAACTTCGAGAGGCTTGCATCAGTCTATAAATGGATCGCTGGAGCTTGCACACTTTGTTAGCATCTTTAGGATCGACAAAACCTTCTGGTTGCACCATATACAACTCTTTTTTAAGATATCCATTAAGGAATGCAGTTTTGACATCCATTTGCCAAATTTCATAATCATAAAATGCGGCAATTGCTAACATGATTCAGACAGACTTAAGCATCTTTACGGGTGAGAAAGTCACATCATAGTCAACTCCTTGAACTTCTCAAAAACCTTTCATAACAAGTCGAGCTTTGTAGACAATAACATTACCGTCAGCGTTAGTCTTCTTCTTGAAGATCCATTTATTCTCTATGGCTTGTTGATCATCGGGCAAGTCGACCAAAGTCCACACTTTGTTCTCATACATGGATCCCATCTCAGATTTCATGGCCTAAAGCCATTTCGTGGAATCTGGGCTCATGATCGCTTCCTCATAGTTCGTAGGTTCGTCATGGTCAAGTAACATGACCTCCAGAACAGGATTACCATACCACTTTGGTGCGGATCGTACTCTGGTTGACCTACGAGGTTCGGTAGTAACTTGATCCGAAGTTTCATGATCATCATCATTAGCTTCCTCACTAATTGGTGTAGGAATCACTGGAACTGATTTCTGTGATAAACTACTTTCCAATTCGATAGAAGGTACAATTACCTCATCAAGTTCTACTTTCCTCCCACTCACTTCTTTCGAGAGAAACTCCTTCTCTAGAAAGGATCCATTCTTAGCAACGAATATCTTGCCTTCGAATATGTGATAGAAGGTGTACCAATAGTCTCCTTTGGGTTCGAGCTTATCAGGTTGAAGCTTTTTCACATAAGCATCGCAGCACCAAACTTTAAGAAACGACAACTTTGGTTTCTTGCCAACCACAGTTCATATCGTGTCGTCTCAACAGATTCAGATGGTTCCCTATTTAACGTGAATGCAGCTGTGTCTAAAGCATAACCCCAAAACGATAGCGGTAAATCAGTAAGAGACATCATAGATCGCACCATATCCAATAAAGTACGGTTACAACGTTCGGACACATCATTACGCTGTGGTGTTCCAGGTGGCGTGAGTTGCGAAACTATTCTGCATTGTTTCAAATGAAGACAGAACTCGTAACTCAAATATTCACCTCCATGATCAGATCGTAGAAAATTTATTTTCTTGTTACGATGATTTTACACTTCACTTTGAAATTCTTTGAACTTTTCAAATGTTTTAGACTTATGTTTCATCAAGTAGGTATACCCATATCTACTCAAATCATCTGTGAAGGTCAGAAAATAACGATACCCGCCGCGAGCCTCAACACTCACTAGTCTACATACATCGGTATGTATTATTTCCAATAAGTCAGTTTGTCGCTCCATTGTTCTGGAGAACGGAGTCTTAGTCATCTTGCCCATGAGGAATGGTTAGCATCAAGTGATTCATAATCAAGTGATTCCAAAAGCCCATCAGCATGTAGTTTCTTCATGTGCTTTACACCAATATGACCTAAACGGCAGTGCCACAAATAAGTTGCACTATCATTATTAACCTTGCATCTTTTGGCTTCAATATGATGAATATGTGTATCACTACAATCGAGATTCAACAAAAATAGACCACTCATCAAGGGTGCATGACCACAAAAGATATTACTCATATAAATAGAACAACCATTATTCTCCGATTTAAGAATAACCGTCTCGCATCAAACAAGATCCAGATATAATGTTCATGCTTAACGCTAGCATCAAATAACAATTATTCAGGTCTAAAACTAATCCCGAAGGTAGATGTAGAGGTAGCGGGCCGACGGCGATCACATCGACTTTGGAACCATTTCCCACGCGCATCGTCACCTCGTCCTTAGCCAATCTTCGTTTAATCCGTAGCCCCTATTTCGAGTTGCAAATGTGAGCAACAGAACCAGTATCAAATATCCAGGCACTACTACGAGCATTAGTAAGGTACACATCAATAACATGTATATCAAATATACCTTTCACTTTGCCATCCTTCTTATCCGCCAAATACTTGGGGCAGTTCCGCTTCCAGTGACCAGTCCCTTTGCAGTAGAGGCACTCAGTCTTAGGCTTAGGTCCATACTTGGGCTTCTTCACTTGAGCAGCAACTTGCTTGTCGTTCTTATTGATGTTTCCCTTCTTCCCTTTGCCCTTTTTCTTGAAACTAGTGGTCTTGTTAACCATCAACACTTGATGCTCCTTCTTGATTTCTACCTCCGCAACCTTTAGCATCGCGAAGAGCTTGGGAATTGTCTTAGCCATCCCTTGCATATTATAGTTCATCCCAAAGCTTTTATAGCTTGGTGGCAGTGATTGAAGAACTCTGTCAATGACACTATCATCAGGAAGTTTAACTCCTAGTTGAGTCAAGTGGTTGTGGAACCCAGACATTCTGAGTATATGTTCACTGACAGAACTATTCTCCTCCATTTTGCAGCTATAGAACTTATTGGAGACTTCATATCTCCCAATTCAGGCATTTGCTTGAAATATTAACTTCAACTCCTGGAACATCTCATATGCTCCATGACGTTCAAAACGTCTTTGAAGTCCTAATTCTAAGCCGTAAAGCATGGCACACTGAACTATCGAGTAGTCATGAGTTTGCTCTGCCGGACGTTCACAACGTCCGGAGTTGCTCCTGCAGCGGGTCTTGCACCTAGCGGTGCTTCCAGGACATACTTCTTTTGTGCAGTAATGAGGATAATCCTCAAGTTATGGACCCAGTCCGTGTAGTTGCTACCATCATCTTTCAACTTAGCTTTCTCTAGGAACACATTAAAATTCAAGGGAACAGTAGCACGGGCCATTGGTCTACAACAACATAGACATGCAAAAACTATTAGGTACTAAGTTCATGATAAATTGAAGTTCAATTAATCATATTACTTAATAACTCCCACTTAGATAGACATCCCTCTAGTCATCTAAATGATCACGTGATCCAAATCAACTAAACCATGTCCGATCATCACGTGAGATGGAGTAGTTTTCAATGGTGAACATCACTATGTTGATCATATCTATAATATTGTTCACGTTTGACCTTTCGGTCTCAGTATTCCGAGGCCATATATGCATATGCTAGGCTCGTCAAGTTTAACCCGAGTATTCTGCACATGCAAAACTGCCTTGCACCCGTTGTATGTGAGCGTAGAGCTTATCACACCCGATCATCACATGGTGTCTCGGCACGACGAACTGTAGCAACGGTCCATACTCATGGGGAACACTTATACCTTGAAATTTAGTGTGGATCATCTTATAATGCTACCGCCATACTAAGAAAAATAAGATGCATAATGGATAAACATCACATGCAATGAAAATATGTGACATGATATGGCCATCGTCATCTTGTGCCTTTGATCTCCATCTCCAAAGCACCGTCATGATCTCCATCGTCGCCGGCTTGACACCTTGATCTCCATCATAGTGTTGGTGTCACCTCGCCAATTGTTGCTTCCACGACTATCCCTACCGCTTAGTGATAAAGTAAAGCAATTACATGGCGATTGTATTTCATACAATAAAGCGACAACCATAAGGCTCCTGCCAGTTGCCGATAACTTTTACAAAACATGATCATCTCATACAAAAATCCATATCTCATCACGTCTTGCCCATATCACATTACAACATGCCCTGCAAAAACAAGTTAGACGTCCTATACTTTGTTGTGGCAAGTTTTACGTGGCTGTTATGGACTTCTAGCAAGAACCGATCTTACCTACGCATCACAACCACAACAATTTTCCGTCAAGTGTGTTGTTTTAACCTTCAACAAGGACCGGCCATAGTAAAACTCGATTCAACTAAATTTGGAGAAACAGACACCTGCTAGCCACATCTGTGCGAAGCACGTCGGTAGAACCAGTCTCATGAACGCGGTCATGTAATTTCGGTCTGGGCCACTTCATCCAACAATACCGCCGAATCATAGTAAGACGTTGGTGGTAAGCAGTATAACTATTATCGCCCATAACTCATTGTGTTCTACTCGTGCATATAACATGTACGCATAAACCTGGCTCTGATACCACGGTTGGGGAACGCAGTATTTCAAAAAATTCCTACGACCACGCAAGATCTATCTAGGATATGCATAAAACGAGACGGGAGAGTGTGTCCACGTACCCTCGTAGACCGAAAGCGAAAGTGTGTAGTAATGCAGTTGATATAGTCGAACGTCTTCGCGATCCAACTGATCCAAGTACCGATCGTACGGCAGCTCCGTGTTCAGCACGATGACATCCCTCGAGCTCTTGATCCAGTTGAGGATGAGGGAGAGTTCCGTCAGCACGACGGCGTGGCGACGGTGATGATGAAGTTACCGACGCAGGGCTTCGCCTAAGCACTACGATGATATGACTGAGGTGTTAAACTGTGGAGGGGGCACCGCACACGACTAAGAGATTGTCTGTTGTGCTTTAGGGTGCCCCCCTGCCCACGTATATAAAGGAGGGGGAGGAGGAGGCCAGCCAAGGAGGGGCGCGCCTATAGGGGGAGTCTAACTAGGATTTCCAATCCTAGTTGGACTCCCCTTCCTTTTCCAAGAGGGGGGAGAGGGAAGGAGTAGGAGAGGGAGAAGGAAAGAGGGGGCGCCACCCCCTCCCTAGTCCAATTCAGACTTGCCACGGGGGGTGGTCGCGCGCCCCCTCCCTAGTCCAATTCAGACTTGCCATGGGGGGCACGCGGACACCCTTGCGGCCCTCCTCTCCTTTCCTCTTAGTCCCATGAAGGCACACTACTTCCTCTGGAACCATGCTGGTGTCCGAATATAACCTTCCAATATATCGATCCTTACCTCTCAACCATTTCGAGACTCCTCATCATGTCTGTGATCTCATCCGGGACTCCGAACAATCTTCAGTCATCAAATCACATAACTCATAATACAAATCGTCATCGAACGTTAAGCGTATGGACCCTACGGGTTTGAGAACTATGTTTACATGACCGAGAAACATCTCCGGTCAATAACCAATAGCGAAACCTGGATGCTCATATTGGCTCCTACATATTCTAAGAAGATCTTTATCGGTCAAACCGCATAACAACATACGTCATTCCCTTTGTCATCGGTATGTTACTTGCCCGAGATTCGATCGTCGGTGTCATCATACCTAGTTCAATCTCGTTACCGGCAAGTCTCTTTACTCATTCCATAATGAATCATCCCGCGACTAACTCATTAGTCACTTTGCTTGCAAGGCTTATAGTGATGTGCATTACCGATAGGGCCCAGAGATACCTCGCTGATACACGGAGTGACAAATCCTAATCTTTATCTATGCCAACTCAACAAACACCTTCGGAGACACCTGTAGAGCATCTTTATAATCACCGAGTTACGTTGTGACGTTTGATAGCACACAAAGGGTTCCTCCGGTATTCGGGGGTTGCATAATCTCATAGTCAGAGGAACATGTATATGTCAAGAGGAAAGCAATAGCAATAAAACTTAACCAATAATAATTCTAAGCTAACGGATGGGTCTTGCCGATCACATCATTCTCTAATGATGTGATCCCGTTCATCAAAAGACAACACATGTCAATGGTCAGGAGACTTAACCATCTTTGATTAACGAGCTAGTCAAGTAGAGGCATACTAGGGACACTCTGTTTGTCTATGTATTCACACATGTACTAAGGTTCCGGTTAATACAATTCTAGCATGAATAATAAACATTTATCATGATATAAGGAAATATAAATAATAACTTTATTATTGCCTCTAGGGCATATTTCCTTCAGGAAGGACACCGCAAGATTGAACCCAAAGCTAAGCACTTCTCCCATTGCAAGAAAAACCAATCTAGTTGGCCAAACCAAACCAATAGTTCGAAGAGAATTACAAAGATATCAAATCATGCATAAAAGAATTCAGAGAAGATTCAAATTATATTCTAGCTACTAGTTATGGACCCGTAGGTATGTGGTAAACTACTCACGCTTCATCGGAAGGTCAATAGAGTTGATGTATAAGCCCTCCGTGATCGAATCCCCCTCCGGCAGGGTGCCCGAAAAGGTCCCTAGTGAAGGAAATATGCCCGAGAGGCAATAATAAAGTTATTATTTATTTCCTTATATCATGATAAATGTTTATTATTCATGCTAGAATTGTATTAACCGGAAACATAATACATGTGTGAATACATAGACAAACAGTATGTCACTAGTATGCCTCTACTTGACTAGCTCGTTGATCAAAGATGATTAAGTTTCCTAGCCATAGACTTGAGTTGTCATTTGATTAACGGGATCACATCATTAGGAGAATGATGTGATTGACTTGACCCATTCCGTTAGCTTAGCACTTGATCGTTTAGTATTCTGCTATTGCTTTCTTCATGACTTATACATGTTCCTAGGACTATGAGATTATGCAACTCCCGTTTACCAGAGGAACATTTTGTGTGCTACCAAACGTCACAACATAACTAGGTGATTATAAAGGTGCTCTACAGGTGTCTCCGAAGGTACTTGTTGGGTTGGCGTATTTCGAGATTAGGATTTGTCACTCCGATTGTCGGAGAGGTATCTCTGGGCCCACTCGGTAACGCACATCACTATAAGCCTTGCAAGCATTTGCAGCTAATGAGTTAGTTGCGGGATGATGTATTACGGAACGAGTAAAGAGACTTGCTGATAACGAGATTGAACTAGGTATTGAGATACCGACGATCGAATCTCGGGCAAGTAACATACCGATGACAAAGGGAACAACGTATGTTGTTATGCGGTCTGACCGATAAACATCTTCGTAGAATATGTGGGAGCCAATATGAGCATCCAGGTTCCACAATTGGTTATTGACCAGAGACGTGTCTCGATCATGTCTACATAGTTCTCGAACCCGTAGGGTCCGCACACTTAAAATTTCGATGATGGTTATATTATGAGTTTATGTGTTTTGACGTACCGAAGGAGTTCGGAGTCCCGGATGAGACCGGGTACATGACGAGGAGTCTCGAAATGGTCGAGACGTAAAGATCGATATATTGAACGACTATATTCGAACATCGGAAAGGTTCCGAGTGATTCGGGTATTTTCGGGAGTACCGGGGAGTTACGGGAATTCGTATTGGGCCTTAATGGGCCATACGGGAAAGGAGAGAAAGGCCTCAAAGGGTGGCCGCACCCCTCCCCATAGGCTGGTCCGAACTGGACTAGGGAGGGGGGCGCCCCCTTACTTCCTTCTCCTTTTCCCTTCCCTTTCCTTCCCTCCTACTCCTACTACTTGGAAGAGCTCCTAGTTCTACTAGGAAAGGAGGAATCCTACTCCCGGTGGGAGTTGGACTCCCCTAGGGCGCGACATAGAGAGGGCCGGCCCTCCCCCTCCTCCACTCCTTTATATACGGGGGCAGGGAGCACCCCATAGACACAACAATTGATCTCGTTGATCTTTTAGCTGTGTGCGGTGCCCCCCTCCACCATAGTCCACCTCGATAATACTGTAGCGGTGCTGCGAAGCCCTGCATCGGTAGAACATCAATATCGTCACCATGCCGTCATGCTGACGAAACTCTCCCTCCACTCGGCTGGATCGGAGTTCGAGAGACGTCATCGGGTTGAACGTGTGCTGAACTCGGAGGTGCCGTGAGTTCGGTACTTGATCGGTCGGATCGTGAAGACGTACGACTACATCGACCGTGTTGTGCTAACGCTTCCGCTTTCGGTCTACAAGGGTACATGGACAACACTCTCCCCTCTCGTTGCTATGCATCACCATGATCTTGCGTGTGCGTAGGATTTTTTTTTTTTGAAATTACTATGTTCCCCAAGAGTGGCATCCGAGCCTGGTTTTATGCGTTGATGTTATATGCACGAGTAGAACACAAGTGAGTTGTCGGCGATATAAGTCATACTGCTTACCAGCATGTCATACTTTGGTTCAGCAGTATCGTTGGACGAAGCGGCCCGGACCAACATTACGCGTACGCTTACGCGAGACTGGTTTTACCGCCATGCTATGCACACAGGTGACTAGAGGGTGTCAGTTTCTCCAACTTTAGTTGAACCGAGTGTGGCTACGCCCGGTCCTTGCGAAGGTTAAAACAGCACCAACTTGACAAAATATCATTGTGGTTTTGATGCGTAGGTAAGAACGGTTCTTGCTAAGCCCATAGCAGCCACGTAAAACTTGCAACAACAAAGTAGAGGACGTCTAACTTGTTTTTGCAGGGCATGTTGTGATGTGATATGGTCAAGACGTGATGAGATATAAGTTGTTGTATGAGATGACCATGTTTTGTTGAAGTTATCGGTAACTGGCAGAAGCCTTATGGTTGTCTCTTTATTGCATAAGATGAAAGCGCCAAATAATTGCTTTACTTTATCGCTATGTGATAGCAATAGTTGCAAGAGCAATAGTTGGCGAGACGACCATGTAACGACACATTGATATAGATCAAGATGATTGAGATCATGGTGTCATGCCGGTGACGATGGAGATCATGACGATGCTTTGGAGATGGAGATCAAAGGCTCAAGGATCATGGCCATATCATGTCACATATTTTGATTGCATGTGATGTTTATATTTTATACATCTTATTTTGCTTAGTTCGACGGTAGCTTTATAAGATGATCTCTCACTAAATTATCAAGGTATAAGTGTTCTCCCTGAGTATGCACCGCTGCGAAAGTTCTTCGTGCTGAGACACCACGTGATGATCGGGTGTGATAGGCTCTACGTTCAAATACAACGGGTGCAAAACAGTTGCACACGCGGAATACTCAGGTTAAACTTGACGAGCCTAGCATATAACAGATATGGCCTCGGAACACTAAGACCGAAAGGTCGAGTGTGAATCATATAGTAGATATGGTCAACATAGTGATGTTCACCATTGAAACTACTCCATCTCACGTGATGATCGGACATGGTTTAGTTGATATGGATCACGTGATCACTTAGAGGATTAGAGGGATGTCTATCTAAGTGGGAGTTCTTAAGTAATATGATTAATTGAAATTTAATTTATCATGAACTTAGTCCTGGTAGTATTAGCATATCTATGTTGTAGATCAATAGCTCGCGTTTAGCTCCCATGTTTTATTTTTGATATGTTCCTAGAGAAAACTAAGTTGAAAAATGTTAGTAGCAATAATGCGGATTGGATCCGTGATTTGAGGTTTATCCTCATTGCTGCACAGAAGAATTATGTCCTTGATGCACCGCTAGGTGACAGACCTATTGCAGGAGCAGAGGCAGACGCTGTGAACGTTTGGCTAGCTCAATATGATGACTACTTGATAGTTTAGTGCACCATGCTTAACGGCTTAGAATCGGGACTTCAAAGACGTTTTGAACGTCATGGACCATATGAGATGTTCCAGGAGTTGAACTTAATATTTCAAGCAAATACCTGAGTTGAGAGATATGAAGTATCCAACAAGTTCTATAGCTAAAAGATGGAGGAGAATAGCTCAAGCAGTGAGCATGTGCTCGGATTGTCTGGGTACTACAATCGCTTGAATCAAGTGGGAGTTAATCTTCTAGATAAGATAGTGATTGACAGAATTCTCTAGTCACCATCACCAAGTAAGTAGAACTTCGTGATGAACTATAATATGCAAGGGATGACGAAAACAATTCCCAAGCTTTTCGCAATGCTAAAATCGGTGAAGGTAGAAATCAAGAAAAACATCAAGTGTTGATGGTTGACAAGACCACTAGTTTAAGAGAAAGGGCAGAGGGAAGAAGGGGAACTTCAAGAAGAACAGCAAGCGAGTTGCTGCTAAAGTGAAGAAGCCCAAGTCTGAACCTAAGCCTGAGACTGAGTGCTTCTACTGCAAAGGGACTGGTCTCTGGAAGCGGAACTGCCCCAAGTATTTGGCGGATAAGAAGGATGGCAAAGTGAACAAAGGTATATTTCATATACAGATTATTGATGTGTATTTTACTAGTGTTCGTAGCAACCCCTCGGTATTTCATACTGGTTCAGTTGCTAAGAGTAGTAACTCAAAACGGGAGTTGCAGAATGAACAGAGACTAGTTAAGGGTGAAGTGATGATGTGTGTTGGAAGTGGTTCCAAGATTGATATGATCATCATCGCACGCTCCCTACACTTTCGAGATTAGTGTTGAACCTAAATAAGTGTTATTTTGGTGTTTGCGTTGAGCGTGAATATGATTTGATCATGTTTATTGCAATACGGTTATACATTTAAGTTAAAGAATAATTGTTGTTCTGTTTACATGAATAAAACCTTATATGGTCATACACACCAACGAAAATAGTTTGTTGGATCTCGATCGTAGTGATACACATATTCATAATATTGAAGCCAAAAGATGCAAAGTTAATAATGATAGTGCAACTTATTTGTGGCACTGCCGTTTAGGTCATATTGGTGTAAAGCGCATGAAGAAACTCCATGCTGATGGGATTTTGGAATCATTTGATTATGAATCACTTGATGATTGCGAACCATGCCTTATGGGCAAGATGACTAAAACTCCATTCTCCGGAACAATGGAGCGAGCAACTGATTTATTGGAAATAATACATACTGATGTATGTGGTCCGATGAGTGTTGAGGCTCGCGGCGGGTATCGCTATTTTCTGACCTTCACAGATGATTTGAGCAGATATGGGTATATCTACTTGATGAAATACAAGTCTGAAACATTTGAAAAGTTCAAAGAATTTCAGAGTGAAGTGGAGAGTCATCGTAACAAGAAAATAAAATTTTCTATGATATGATCGCAGAAATAAAATATTTGAGTTAATGAGTTTGGCCTTCAGTTAAAACAATGTGAAATAGTTTCACTACTCACGCCACCTGGAACACCATAGCGTAATGGTGTGTCCGGACGTCATAACCGTACTTTATTGGATATAGTGCAATCTATGATGTTTCTTACCAATTTTACCACTACCGTTTTGGGTTATGCATTAGAGACATCTGCATTCACGTTAAAAAGGGCACCGTCTAAATCATTTGAGATGACACAATATGAACTATGGTTTGGCAAGAAACCGAAGTTGTCATTTCTTAAAGTTTGGGGTTGCGATGATTATAAGAAAAGGTTTCATCATGATAAGCTCAAACCCAAATCGGAGAAATGTGTCTTCATAGGATACCCAAAGGAGACAGTTGGGTACACCTTCTATCATAGATCCGAAGGCAAGACATTCATTGCTGAGAATGGATACTTTTTAGAGAAGGAGTTTCTCTCGAAAGAAGTGAGTGGGAGGAAAGTAGAACTTGATAAGGTAATTGTACCTTCTCCCTTATTGGAAAGTAGTTCATCACAGAAATATGTTCCTGTGACTACTACACCAATTAGTGAGGAAGCTAATGATGATGATCATGTAACTTCAGATCAAGTTACTACCGAATCTTGTACGTAAACCAGAGTGAGATCCGCACCAGTGTGGTACGGTAATCCTGTTCTGGAAGTCATGTTACTAGACCATGACGAACTTGCGAACTATGAGGAAGCGGTGATGAGCCCAGATTCCGCGAAATGGTTTGAGGCCATGAAATCTGAGATAGGATCCATGTATGAGAACAAAGTATGGACTTTGGTTGACTTGCCCGATGATCGGGAAGCCATAGAAAATAAATGGATCTTCAAGAGGAAGATGGACGCTCATAGTAGTGTTACTATCTACAAAGCTAGACTTGTCGAAAAAGGTTTTTGACAAAGTTCAAGGTGTTGACTATGATTAGATTTTCGCACTCGTATCGATGCTTAAAGTCTGTCCGAATCATGTTAGCAATTGCCGCATTTTATGAAATCTGGCAAATGGATAACAAAACTGCAATCCTTAATGGATTTCTTAAAGAAGAGCTGTATATGATGCAACTAGAAGGTTTTATCAATCCTAAAGGTGTTAACAAAATGTGCAAGCTCCAGCAATCCATCTATGGACTGGTGCAAGAATCTCGGAGTTGGAATATATGCTTTGATAAGTTGATCAAAGGATATAGTTTTATACAAACTTACGGTGAAGCCTGTATTTACAAGAAAGAAAGTGGGAGCACTACATCATTTCTGATAAGGATATGTGATTGACATATTGTTGATTGGAAATAAAGTAGAATTATTCTGCAAAGCATAAAGGAGTGTTTGAAAAGAGTTATTCAAAGAAAGACCTCGGTGAAGCTGTTTACATATTGAGCATCAAGATCTATAGAGATAGATCAAGACGCTTGATAAGTTTTTTCAATGAGTACATACCTTGACAAGATTTTGAAGTAGTTCAAAATGGAATAGTAAAAGAAAGAGTTCTTGCATGTGTTACAAGGTGTGAAATTGAGTAAGACTCAAAACCCGACCACGGCAGAAGATAGAAAGAGAATGAAAGTCATTCCCTATGCCTTGGCCATAGGTTCTATAAAGTATGCCATACTGTGTACCAGATCTATTGTATACCCTACACTGATTTTGGCAAGGAAGTACAATAGTGATCTAGGAGTAGATCACTGGACATCAGTCAAAATTATCCTTAGTGGAATAAGGATATGTTTCTCGATTATGGACGTGACAAAAAAAGGTTCGTCGTAAAGGGTTACGTCGATGCAAATTTTTACACTGATCCAGATGACACTAAGTCTCAATCTGGATACATATTGAAAGTGGGAGCAATTAGCTAGAGTAGCTCCGAGCAGAGCATTGTTGACATAGAAATTTGCAAAATACATACGGATATGAATATGGCAGACCCGTTGAGTAAACTTCTCTCACAGGCAAAACATGATCACACCTTAGTACTCTTTGGGTGTTAATCACATAGCGATGTGAACTAGATTATTGAGTCTAGTAAACCCTTTGGGTGTTGGTCACATGACGATGTGAACTATGGGTGTTAATCACATGGTGATGTGAACTATTGGTGTTAAATAACATGGTGATGTGAACTAGATTATTGACTCTAGTGCAAGTGGGAGACTTAAGGAAATATGCCCGAGAGGCAATAATAAAGTTATTGTTTATTTCCTTATATCATGAGAAATGTTTATTATTCGTGCTAGAATTGTATTAACCGGAAACATAATACATGTATGAATACATAGACAAACAGTATGTCACTAGTATGCCTCTACTTGACTAGCTCGTTGATCAAAGATGGTTAAGTTTCCTAGCCATAGACATGAGTTGTCATTTGATTAACGGGATCACATCATTAGGAGAATGATGTGATTGACTTGACCCATTCCGTTAGCTTAGCACTTGATCGTTTAGTATTCTGCTATTGCTTTCTTCATGACGTATACATGTTCCTATGACTATGAGATTATGCAACTCCCGTTTACCGGAGGAACACTTTGTGTGCTACCAAACGTCACAACGTAACTGGGTGATTATTAAGGTGCTCTACAGGGGTCTCCGAAGGTACTTGTTGGTTGGCGTATTTGGAGATTAGGATTTGTCACTCCGATTGTCGCAGAGGTATCTCTGGGCCCACTCGGTAATGCACATCACTATAAGCCTTGCAAGCATTTGCAGTTAATGAGTTAGTTGTGGGATGATGTATTACGGAACGAGTAAAGAGACTTGCCGGTAACGAGATTGAACTAGGTATTGAGATACCGACGATCGAATCTCGTGCAAGTAACATACCGATGACAAAGGGAACAACGTATGTTGTTATGCGGTCTGACCGATAATGATCTTCGTAGAATATGTGGGAGCCAATATGAGCATCCAGGTTCCGCTATTGGTTATTCGATGACGGTTGTATTATGAGTTTATGTGTTTTGATGTACCGAAGGAGTTCGGAGTCCCGGATGAGACCGGGGACATGACGAGGAGTCTCGAAATGGTCGAGACGTAAAGATGATATATTGGACGACTATATTTGGACATCGGAAAGGTTCCGAGTGATTCGGGTATTTTTGGGAGTACCGGGGAGTTACGGGAATTCGTATTGGGCCTTAATGGGCCATACGGAAAAGGAGAGAAAGGCCTCAAAGGGTGGCCGCACCCCTCCCCATGGGCTGGTCCGAATTGGACTAGGGAGGGGGGCGCCCCCTTCCTTCCATCTCCTTTTCCCTTCCCTTTCCTTCCCTCCTACTCCTACTACTTGGAAGGGCTCCTAGTTCTACTAGGAAAGGGGGAGTCCTACTCCCGGTGGGAGTAGGACTCCCCTATGGCGCGCCATAGAGAGGGTCGGCCCTCCCCCTCCTCCACTCCTTGATATACGGGGGCAGGGGGCACCCCATAGACACAACAATTGATCTCTTTGATCTTTTAGCCGTGTGTGGTACCCCCCCCTCCACCATAGTCCACCTCGATAATACTGTAGCGGTGCTTATGTGAAGCCCTGCATCGGTAGAACATCAACATCGTCACAACGTCGTCGTGCTGACGAAACTCTCCCTCAACACTCGGCTAGATCGGAGTTCGAGGGACGTCATCGGGCTGAACATGTGCTGAACTCGGAGGTGTCGTACGTTCGGTACTTGATCGGTCGGATCGTGAAGACGTACAACTACATCAACCGCGTTGTGCTAACGCTTCCGCTTTCGGTCTACAAGGGTACGTGGACAACACTCTCCCCCCTCGTTGCTATGCATCACCATGATCTTGCGTGTGCGTAGGAATTTTTTTTGAAATTACTACATTCCCCAACACCTAGATGGGATCTCACGGGTACAGAAGGTTGCGGCGGTGGAAAAGTGTTTTCGTGGATGCCTCTGTTGGTTTGGGGATATATATGGGAATATATAGGCGAAAGAAATAGGTCGGTGGAGTCACGAGGGGCCCACAAGGGTGGGGACGCACCCTCCGTCCTTGTGGCCGCCTCATGGCTTTCCTGACGTGCACTCCAAGTCCCCTGGTTATCTTCTGGTCCAAGAAAATCATCACGAGGGTTTTATTCCGTTTGGTATTCCTTTTCTGCGAAACTCAAAAACATGGGAAAACAGGAACTGGCACTGGGCTTTAGGTTAATAGGTTAGTCCCAAAAGTAATATAAAATAGCATAATAATGCATATAAAACATTCAAAACAGATAATATAATAGCATGGAACAATCAAAAATTATAGATACATTGGAGACGTATCAATCACCCCGCGCCAAAAGTTTAAGACGCTTCACAGCAGGATCAAAGCATGCCCAAAGGCAGCGACCTATTGGGTCTAGTAAGTACCTGATCCATGGCGACGCCTCCATGAGGTGACGATGCAACATGGGGCCATCGTCGAGACTGAAATGACAGCCTAGGGTTTTCACCGGTAGCCTAATAGGCATGCAATACTCAAGGCCATCATTGGTGCCGGTGCTGGAGCATGAAGCTTCTGCTCACAATGCCACCCTCAACACAATGGGGTACAAAGGTCGCCATCCCAATAGAAGGAAAGGACCACCAGCACTAGATCGAGGCCTCTAGATCAGGACCAGGGAGTCGCAATCTCTGAACCACCTACAGCACCAGGATCCCTCGCCACCATGCCCCTCGGCCCTCACCATCCACACATCCCCAAGGAGAGAGCCACCATCATTGTGACATTGCTCGTTGTAGGGGCAGCCTCACCATTCGGGGTCGCTGCCTCAGCATCCAATAACCTGCATCAACCCTTCAACACTCGGACACCAAGATGACACCTGATACGTCCATTTTGCATCATGTTTTCCTACTATTATTTATGATGTTTTATGCATGATAATGCTTTTTGGAGTAATTTTAATGCCTTCTCTCTCACAATATGCTAGGTACACACAAAGAGGGAGAATCCAGGCAGCTGGAAATCTAGACCTGGAAAAGCTACGTCAGGCTACCTATTCTGCAAAACTCCAAACAAGCTGAAACTCCACGAAGAATTTTTATAGATTATATGATGAATATTTGAGCAAATAACTACCATAGGGGGCCCACCAGGTGGGCACAACCCACCTGGGCGCGCGAGGGAGCCCAGGCGCGCCCTGGTGGATTGTGCTCACCCAGGCCCACCTCCAGCGCCCATCTTCTAGTATATAGGTCATTTTGACCTAGAAAAAAAAGGAGAGGACTTTTGGGACGGAGCGTCACTGTCTCCAGGTGGAACTTGGGCAGGAGCACTTTTGCCCTCGGGTGGAGCGATTCCGCCGGGGGAACTTCCCTCCCGGAGGGGGAAATCATCGTCATCATCATCACCAACAACTCTCCCATATTTGGGAGGGCTATCTCCATCAACAAATTCAACAACACCATCTCATCTCAAACCCTAGTTCATCTCTTGTATTCAATCTTGTTACCGAAACTATAGATTGGTGCTTGTGGGTGACTAGTAGTGTTGATTACATCCTGCAGTTGATTACTATATGGTTTATTTGGTCGAAGATTATATGTTTAGATCCAATATGCTATTTAATACCCCTCTAATCTTGAGCATGTTTATCATTTGTGAGTAGTTACTTTTGTTCTTGAGGTCATGGGAGAAATCATGTTGCAAGTAATCATGTGAACTTGATATGTGTTCGATATTTTGATAGTATGTATGTTGTGATTCCCTTAGTGGTGTCATGTGAACGTCGACTACATGACATTTCACCATATTTGGGCCTAAGGGAATGCATTGTGGAGTAGCAATTAGATGATGGGTTGCGAGAGTGACAGAAGCTTAAACCCCAATTTATGCGCTATTCCGTAAGGGACCGATTGGATCCAAAAGTTTAATGCTATGGTTAGAATTTATTCTTAATACTTTTCTCGTAGTTGCGGATGCTTGCGGGATTGATTATCATAAGTAGGAGGTTTTTTCAAGTAATAACAGCACCTAAGCATCGATCCACCCACATATCAAATTATCAAAGTAGCGAACACAAATCGAACCAACATGGTGAAAGTATAAGTCGATCGGCTGCCGCCGGTTGAGTGATAGGCTCCAAACAAAATATTTACTTGTTACTAATAAAAAATCAAAAGGTTTAGCCTACATTCTTCCTTAGATCCCTTCTTTTACTCTGATAGTATTGCCGATCACAATCGATGCAAAGAAAATGAATGCATTTCCATACTATAATAAAAAGGTAAGTGTAATAAATAAAGAACTGGATCATGTCACATGACTTATTCCATTTCTACTCTATGGGAGCGTGAAATCCGTTGCTTGTTTTTTCGCTAGCCTTCTTTCATTTCTGAATTTTCTTGCGCTTGAGTTATTTTTTAAGGGAAAGAAGGAAAAGGCAGATTCAAAATCTTTTTTCTTTGGACTTCCCCAAACACAAAATACCTCCTTGTATTCGGTAGTTTGATGAAGGAAAGGAAACCAGATCCTTTTTCTATGGTATGGCCTGGGCAGCGGTTCCCTATTCAGTGCTATGCATGGTTCCTTGCTAACCTCTAGTTTGAGCAGGGACCGTTGTTTTTGGGACAATGTTCAAGCAGGAGGCCATGAATCTGTCTAGTCTTGCCATGGGGTTGAGTTTATCTCATTGCTCCTTCCTGGTGTAAAGCCGATCATTGAGGTTTATGTCTGCGAGAACTCTTACCCATATCTTACAATTTCTTCGGAATTTTCCACTCATAGCACGATGGAATTGTCTGATTGTAGCCCGACGCGCATCTTCAATGGTTGGCAGTACGAAATCCTTCCTCAACCTTGTTTATAATTTTCACCGGGCATATCCGACTAGATGAAATTCCCGTGTACCCTCAAGAATGCTTTGCTTATTATAAGGGACCATTTTGGCCTCTCCTTTGCCTCAAAAGGATTGGGCTACCTTGCTGCTCTTTTGTTACTATTACCCTTACTTGCTTGTTACAAATTATCTTGCTATCAAACTATGCCACTTACAATTTCAGCACTTGTAGACATTACCTTGCTGAAATCAACTTGTTATTTCATTCTACTCCTCATTGGGTTTGATACTCTTACTTATCTAAAAGAGCTACAGTTGATCCCATATACTTGTGGGTCATCAAGGCTATTTTCTGGCACCGTTGTCGGGGAGTGAAGCGCCTTTGGTAAGTGGAATTTGGTAAGGAAACATTTATATAGTGTACTAAAATTTATTCTCACTTGTTACTATGGAAAACAATCCTTTCAGGGGTTTGTTCGGGGTATCTTCACCTCGTTCGGAACACAATTACCTACCCCTCAACCTACTGCACCTACTGAAAATATTGAATATGAAATTCCTTCGGGTATGATAGAACAAGTGCTAGCTAATCCTTATGCAGCAGATGGAATCGAACATCCTGATATGCACTTGATATATGTGGAACAAATTTGTGGATTGTTTAAGCTTGCATGTTTACCCGAAGATGAAGTTATGAAAAAGGTTTTCCCTTTATCTTTGAAGGGAAAAGCATTGGCATGGTATAGACTATGCGATGATATTAGATCATGGAACTGGAATCGATTGAAATTGGAGTTTCACAAAAAAAAATTATCATATGCATCTAGTTCATCGTGATCGGAATTACATATATAATTTTTGGCCTCGTGAAGGTGAAAGTATTGCTCTAGCTTGGGGGAGGCTGTGACGCCCGGATAATTACGCTACAGTAATTCCCTGTTAATGATGCCACGTCACCAGGATTACTGTTGTCGATCTCGCGATGGTTCAAAAATGATTCAAATTCAATTTTCAAATAAAGTAAAACGGTAAAAGTTTTCAAACTTTAAAACTAAAATGTCCGCATTGTTCAATAATTCCCCTGATCATTTATCATGTTGAACCCAACCTTATTTGAACCAACAATTAAGCCCTAGGAATTTATAAAGTGGTCCAATGGCGAATAAAATAGCCTTTTCTAAATAAGCAAATATTTATACAATTCCAATTGACCTCAAACTTTGTATGTCATTCCAAAATATTGTGACGTATTTAAGTGACAAGTTTCATGATGAATAAAATTCAATTGGTATTTAAAGGAAGTGCAAAACTGTGGTGAATAAAAGAAATCAGAGAATAAATAGAAGCAGAAAAATAAACAAATGGGGGGAAACCTAACTACTGTACACTCAAAGCCCAAAGGGCCAGTAGCTAGCCTAGCCCACCAGGAGGTATCCTCCAACCTCCTGTTCACAGGGGTCGCGTTGGACGCGCTCGCGGCGTCCATGGCCGGATTGGCCATGTGCCGGCCATCGAGCGACGCGCCGACGTCCTACAAGGTCATCTCGACCCCCTACGAACCCTAGCATCCTCACATCTGTCCCTTCGCCTCGCTCTCTCTTCCTCCCAGTACCCCCTCCCCATCGCGCCGCAGCCGCCATGACCATCACCGTCGTCGTGGCCGACGACCTCCTCGGCGCCTGAGAATACATCCAGGGGCTCCATCATCGTCGTCTTCTTCACCCTTGACCAAGGGGTCGAGCTAGGAGGCCCCGTTCGCCCGCCATCGCCGTCGTCTCCCTCGCGTACACCGTCGTCCGTCGCCAGATGCCGCTGCTCCCGACCATCCCTGACCTCCTCGAGCTCGACCACCGCCTCAATGTGAGCTCCTCTCCCGATTCCCCACCTTTCCCCTTTGATTTGTCGCTGTTTGCCATCGTCCCCGAGCTCGGTCGTCCTCGTCCACGGCCGCGTTCGAGCTTCCGGGTATGCGCACGCGCTTGCCCGCTCCTGCCGGTGGCCGCGCCCTGGCTACGCCATGCGCGCACCCACGCTGCTGCTCCCCTGCGCCTGCCCGCGCGTCCGCGCTCCCGCGTCCCCGCCTGCTATTTTTCTTGCTGTTGCATTGTTCTGCTACTCCCTATCGCCACTGCTGCTGCTTGCTGCTTGCTGGCGCAAAGGTTCTGCTCCTCGCTACTACTGATGTTCATGATAGCCACTACCTTGTTGATGCGTTTTTGCTGCTTCTACTGATGACAATGGTTGTCGTGGCTTGTGCGCCCATGCCTACTGGCCATGGCACCACAGCCGTTGCACATCCACTGGATGTGAAGCCGGCCCTTGCTTAGTTAGATTAGTTTAGCTTAGGATTAAATTGTTGATTACTTAGTGCATAGAGAATGACTTGTGGGACCACCTCGGTTAATTAACATTCTGTTAAACTAAAGTCAATGACAATTTGGACCCGCATACATTGTTTATATATTGACCAGTTAATCTTTGACTGGGTCAGACCATGCCCACTGGCCCCACTGTCATACACCATGGCTAGAATAGCACTAGGTAACAGAAGTATATTCTGTTTTTAATTCGAATTAATAATAAATTCAAAAAAATAGTAAACTTTAGAAAATCATATAAAATAATCCATAACTCAGATGGAAATATGTTGTACATGAAAGTTGCTCAGAACGACGAGACGAATCCGAATATGCAGACCGTTCGTCCCCCGCACGTCCCTAGCATAGTGAACATGCAACAATCCACCTCCGGTTCGTTTGTCCAAAAACATCAAACACCGGGAATACTTTTCCGGATGTTTTCCCCCTTCGCCAGTAGCACCTACTACTACTATGTTAGGTCACCTCTAGCACCGCGTAATGCCATGTTACACTTTGTGATGCTTTGATTGCTCTGTTATTTATTGTGTTCCTCCTCCGTTACTTCTTTCAGGTAGACCCCGAGACTGCCAGTGACCCCCAGTTCGACTACGGTGTTGACGACCCCTCCTTGCCAAACCAACCAGGCAAGCCCCCCCCCCCTGATCACCAGATATCGCATATTCCTTCTCTATATTGCTTGCATTAGAGTAGCATAGCATGTTACTGCTTTCGGTTAATCCTATTCTGTTGCATGGCCTGTCATTGTTGCTACAGTTGTTACCCTTACCTGCAATCCTAGTTGCTTAGTATAGGATGTTAGTATTCCATCAGTGGCCTTACACTCTTGTTCGTCTGCCATGCTATACTACTGGTTCGTGATCACTTCGGGTGGTGATCACGGGCATATGATATATACTTTATACTGTTACATTACTTATGATACAGTTCGGATATGGGGGCTGAAGGGGCAGGTGGCTCCATCCCGGTAGAGGTGGGCCTGGGTTCCCGATGGCCCCCGACTGTTACTTTGTGGCGGAGCGACAGGGCAGGTTGAGACCACCTAGGAGAGAGGTGGGCCTGGCCTTGGTCGACATTCGCGGATACTTAACACGCTAAACGAGATCTTGGTATTTGATCTGAGTCTGGCCACTGGCCTATACTCACTAACCAACTACGCAAGAACAGTTATGGGCACTCGGCGTCGTGGTATCAGCCGAAGCCTTCGTGACGTCAGCGACTGAGCGGCGCGCGCCGGATTGGAACGTAAGCCTGCTCTTGTATTAAGGGGGCTAGTTCTGCTTCCGGCCGCCCACGCAACATGCAGGTGTGCAATGGGCAATGGGCCCAGACCCCTGCGCCATAGGAATTAGATCGGTGTGCTGACCTCTCTGTTGTGCCTAGGTAGGGCTGTGACGTGTTGATTTTCCGAGGCCGGGCATGACCCAGGAAAGTGTGTCCGGCCAAATGGGATCGAGTGTGTTGAGTTATGTGGTGCACCTCTGCAGGAAAGTTTATCTATTCGAATAGTCGTGATTTTCGGTAACAGGATGACTTGGAGTTGTACCTTGACCTTATGACAACTAGAACCGGATACTTACTAAAACACACCCTTCCAAGTGCCAGATACAACTCGGTGATCGCTCTCTAACAGGTCAACGAGGAGGGGATCGACGAGTAGGATTATGCTATGCGATGCTACTTGGTGAACTTACCATCTACTCTCCTCTACATGCTGCAAGATGGAGGTGGCCAGAAGCGTAGTCTTCGACAGGATTAGCTATCCCCCTTTTTATTCTAGCATTCTGCAGTTCAGTCCACCGATATGGCCCTTTACCCATATACCCATGCATATGTAGTGTAGCTCCTTGCTTGCGAGTACTTTGGATGAGTACTCACGGTTGCTTTTCTCCCTCTTTTCCCCCTTTCCCTTCTACCTGGTTGTCGCAACCATATGCTGGAGCCCAGGAGCCAGACGCCACCGTCGACGACGACCAGGAGTAGTTGGGAGGATCCCAGGCAGGAGGTCTGCGCCTCTTTCGATATGTATCCCAGTTTGTGCTAGCCTTCTTAAGGCAAACTTGTTTAGTTATGTCTGTACTCAGATATTGTTGCTTCCGCTAACTCGTCTATGATCGAGCTCTTGTATTCGAGCCCTCGAGGCCCCTGGCTTGTAATATGATGCTTGTATGACTTATTTATGTTTTTAGAGTTGTGTTGTGATATCTTCCCGTGAGTCCCTGATCTTGATCGTACACGTTTGCGTGCATGATTAGTGTACGATTGAATCGGGGGCGTCACAGAGGCTTAAGTCGATGTTATATTCATGCCTCAATCATGAGCTCTCAAAAGAAATTATTATTCAGAATTTTTATGCTCGGCTTTCTCGTGATGATCAATCCATGCTTGATACTTCCTGTACTGGTTCCTATATGAAGAATACTATTGAGTTCCGGTGGGATCTTTTGGAAAGAATTAAACGCAACTCTGAAGATTGGGAACTCGACGAAGGTAAAGAGTCAGGTATTAAGCTTAAGTATGATTGTGTTAAATCTTTTATGAATACCGAAGCTTTTCAAAAGTTTAGCACTAAATATGGACTTGACTCTGAGATAGTAGCCTCCTTTTGTGATTCATTTTCTACTCATGTTGATCTCCCTAAGGATACGTGGTTCAAATATCACCCACCTATTAAAGAAGAAATTAAAGAACAGGTGCCAATTAAAGAAGAAACTATACCTTATAATTTTGATCCAGCTGTTCCTACTGCTTATATTGAGATACCACCTTTCCCTGTTAGGATAAAGGAACATGTTAAATTTTCAACTATGGTTAACAAAAGTTATATTAGAACACCTAAACCTGATGAACAAATTAAAGTAGAACCTAGTGTTGCTATGATTAAGGATCTCCTGGAAGAAAACGTAGATGGGCATGTTATTTACTTTTATGAAGAAGCTGCTAGAATTGCCAAACATTATAAAAAAGGTAATCATAGACCGGTTGTTGGCATGCATGTTGTCTCAGTTAAAATAGGAGATCACTTTTATCATGGTCTATGTGACATAGGTGCTAGCGTAAGTGCTATTCCATTTACCTTATATCAAGAAATTATGGATGACATAAGGCCCACATAGATAGAAGACATAGATGTTACTATTAAACTTGCTAACAGAGACACTATATCACCAATTGGGATTATTAGAGATGTTGAAGTCTTGTGTGGGAAAATAAAATACCCTACTGATTTCCTTGTTCTTGGTTCCCCACAAGATGACTTTTGTCCTATTATCTTTTGTAGACCTTTCTTGAACATTGTTAATGCTAAGATAGATTGTGAGAAACAAATTGTCGGTGTTAGTTTTGGTGATGAGTCTCATGAGTTTGATTTTTTCCAAGTTTAGTAGAAAGCTTCATGAAAAAGAATTGCCTAGTAAGGATGAAATAGTTGGTCTTGCTTCTATTGTTGTGCCTCCTACTGATCCTCTAGAACAATATTTGCTAGACCATGAAAATGATTTACATATGCATGAAAGAAATGAAATAGATAAGATTTTTTTTGAACAACGACCTCTTCTTAAACACAATTTGCCTATTGAAACTCTAGGAGGTCCTCCTCCGCCTAAAGGTGATCCTGTGTTTGAATTAAAACAATTGCCGGACACTTTGAAATATGCTTATCTTGATGAAAAGAAAGATATATCATATTATTATTAGTGCTAACCTTTCAGAACATGAAGAAGATATATACTCTTGGTGATTTAAAGGGCATTAGTATGACTCTATGTCAGCACAAGATTAACATGCAACCTGATGTTAAACCCATTGTTGATCACCAACGTCGGTTAAATCCGAAAACGAAAGAAGTGGTAGGAACGGAGATATTAAAACTTCTGGAAGCAGGTATAATTTATCCTATAGCTGATAGTAGATGGGTAAGTCATGTTCATTGTGTTCCTAAGAAAGGAGGTATTACTATTGTTCCTAATGATAAGAATGAACTTATTCCACAAAGAATTATTACAGACTATAGAATGGTAATTGGTTTTAGAAAATTAAACAAAGCAACTAAAAAGATCATTACCCTCTACCTTTTATTGATCAAATGCTAGAAAGATTATCTAAGCACACACATTTTTGCTTCCTAGATGGATATTCTGGTTTTTCACGAATACATGTTTCTCAACTAATCAAGAAAAGACCACTTTTACTTGTCCCTTTGGAACTTATGCTTATAGACGTATGCCTTTCGGTCTATGCAATGCACCTGCTACCTTTCAACGATGTATGACGGCTATATTCTCTATCTTTTATGAGAAGATTGTTGAGGTTTCCATGGATGACTTCTCTATCTATGGGAACACTTTTGATGATTGTTTAAGCAATCTTGATCGAGTTTTGCAGAGATGTAAACAAACAAATCTTGTCTTGAATTGGGAGAAGTGCCACTTTATGGTTAATGAAGGTATTGTCTTGGGTCATAAAATTTCTGAAAGAGGTATTGAAGTGGACAAAGCTAAGGTTGATGCAATTGAGAAAATGCCATGTCCTAAAGATTGTTTATTAGTAACGAGTAAATATTTCTAAGGAAGAATGTAGGCTAAACTTTTTGATTTTTGTAGTAACAAGTAGATATTTTGTTTGGAGCCTATCACTCAACCGGCGGGAGGAGCCCACGAAAGATTGAGCTGAAGAGGGAGGAGGCCTCGGAAGCCGTCAAGGGAGACAAGAGCAAGGAGGCTACCGTAGATCCAACCCCCGGTGGCTAAACAAGCATTGCCCGTCGAGGAGGAATAAGAAGATATCCTTAATCCTTACCTTGCTCATCTTACCCCTACTGAGATTGCAACCTTTCAGATTGTTGAAACGGTCCGTGTGCATAATAAATACCTCACTTGCGAAAATATTCTACATCAAGAGCACATAATCTTCCTTCGGAGTATCATACGTAGATTGGAAAATCTCTTGATCTTGAAGGACAGGATATCTACTTCATCACCACACCTTCTTCCTCATCGCCAAAGGAAAATTGAGTTTCGGGTATGGGCACTCCCCTTGGCTTCCGCCAAGCTTGGGGGAGGTGCCCCAGTATCGTATCATCCCCACTATATTTTTGCCTTAACTTATTTTAGTTTGATCTTTTCCCTTATATAAATAAAAGTTTAGTTCGATCCTTTCTTTTTTAGAGCTTGCTTAGTGATCTATCCTTGTAATCGTGTGCAAGATATATAATAAAATTTAGTTTGAGTTTTTGCTTTATTTACTTTCATGTTGCAATAAAAAGAAAGGATATAAATAAAATAAAGGAAATAAAAGAAAAATATCATATGCTAATCTTATGGTAGGTGATGGCACCACATAAGGAAAAGTATAAGTACAAAAGTTTATTAGAGATTGACAAACATAGCATTGGTCAATGATGCAACTCATGAAAGAATTAATAAGGGAATAGAAGATTCACATATAAATACACTATCCTAGAAATATTTTGTGACTGTGAGCCCCCATCAAAATATTATATGCCAAAGAAATTGACGTTGGACAAGGAAGACAACGTAATGATTTATGTTTGTTCATATTCACATAGAAGTCATATTGTCATAGATCCTTTAACATGTGGTGCTTGCCCCTATCTTTGCTAGCCAAAAATTCCGCACTAAGTAGAGATACTACTTGTGCATCCAAAAAACCTTAAACCCAAATCTTATTTACAAGAGTCCATCAAACCTACCTCGGGATTGAGCAAGGTCCCTCAAGTAAGTTGTCATTGGTGCAAAAAGGAAATAAAAATTGCTTCTAAATGTGTGAGTTCATTTACCGTAAGAGAAAACTGAGCGTTGCATGAACTTGTGATGGTGAAGAATAAAAGTGACATACTACATAATAAAGGTCGCTATCACAAGGAGCAATGCAACGTGACGTTATTTTGCACTAAGGGCTTGAGCATACAAACAAATAAGCGCATGGCAACCTCTGCTTCTCTCTACAATGGGCCTATCTTTTCCTTTTATGTATTTACTTTTATGCAAAGAGTCAAAAAAATTCTCCCCATTCCTTTTTATTTTTCTCCTTTGGAAAGCATCATGTGGTGAGGAAAGATCTAGGCACATATGTTCAGTTGAATATGGGTGGCATGAGTTATTATTGTTGACATCACCCTTGAGGTGAATACGTTGGGAGGTGAAACTATAAGCCCATATCTTTCTATGTGTCCTATTGGAACGTTTTGCTCATGTGTATGCGGTGAGTGTTAGCAATCATAGAAGACTATATGATAGTTGAGTATGTGGACTTGCCTAGAGGCTCCGATATGTGACCCTTCCTGAAAAGATGATGAATTGTAGTTGCAAAGTTGACTAAGAACATAGTTTGTTGGTTTCTAATAGAGTTTATGCTTTATGCTTCGATTGTGTGATGAACTGTTACTTATTCATGAGAAGTTTATGATGAAAGCTCTATGATAAAAGTCTTATGTTTAAATGTGTTGTTGTTATAATAATCTACATGATGCTTCTATGTCCGTATTTTTTTATCGAGACCTCTCTCTCTAAGCATGGTCATGTTTTTCGATTTTGGTTTTCACTTGAGGACAAGTGAGGTATAAGCTTGGGGGAGTTGACACGTCCATTTTGCATCATGTTTTCCTACTGTTATTTCTGATGTTTTTATGCATAATAACGCTTTTTGGGGTAATTCTAATGCCTTTTCTCCCATAATATGCAAGGTACACACAAAGAGGGAGAATCCCGGCAGCTGGAAATCTGGACCTGGAAAAGCTGCGCTAGGCTACCTATTCTGCAAAACTCCAAACAAGCTGAAACTCCACGGAGAATTTTTATGGAATATATGATGAATTTTGGAGCAAATAACTACCAGAGGGGGCCCACAAGATGGGCACAACCCACTTGGGCGCGCGAGGGAGCCCAGGCGCGCCTTGGTGGATTATGCTCACCCAGGCCCACCTCCGGTGCCCATCTTTTGGTATATAGGTCATTTTGACCTAGAAAAAATAAGGAGAGGACTTTCGGGACGGAGCGTCGCCGTCTCAAGGCGGAACTTGGGCAGGAGCACTTTTGCCCTCCGGTGGAGTGATTCCGCCGGGGGAACTTCCCTCCTGGAGGGGGAAATCATCGTCATCATCATCACCAACAACTCTCCCATCTTGGGGAGGGCTATCTCCATCAACATCTTAAACAGCACCATCTCATCTCAAACCCTAGTTCATCTCTTGTATTCAATCTTTTTCCCGGAACTATAGATTGGTGCTTGTGGGTGACTAGTAGTGTTGATTACATCTTATAGTTGATTACTATATGGTTTATTTGGTGGAAGATTATATGTTCAGATCCAATATGCTATTTAATACCCCTATAATCTTGAGCATGTTTATCGTTTATGAGTAGTTACTTTTGTTCTTGAGATCACGGGAGAAATCATGTTGCAAGTAATCATGTGAACTTGATATGTGTTCGATATTTTGATAGTATGTATGTTGTGATTCCCTTAGTGGTGTCATGTGAACATTGACTGTATGACACTTCACCATATTTGGGCCTTAGGGAATGCATTGTGGAGTAGCAATTAGATGATGGGTTGCGAGAGTGACAGAAGCTTAAACCCCAATTCATGCGCTATTCCGTAAGGGACCGATTGGATCCAAAAGTTTAATGCTATGGTTAGAATTTATTCTTAATACTTTTCTCGTAGTTGCGGATGCTTGCGGAATTGATTATCATAAGTAGGAGGTTTGTTCAAGTAAGAACAGCACCTAAGCATCGATCCACCCACATATCAAATTATCAAAGTAGCGAACACAAATCAAACCAACATGGTGAAAGTATAAGTCGATCGGCTGCCGCCGGTTGAGTAATAGGCTCCCCAAGGTCGTTTTTTAGTGCCAGCGCCGAAAAATCAGCCCAGTCGCGCCCCCACGAGCCTGTTTTTCGCCGGATTGGGCCGAAATTGGCGCCGGCTATCGGAGTAATGGGCCACGGGTAGGCTAAACCGAGGCCCAGAACCTTTCAAGACATCGGGGCAAGCTACGCCCCTCAGGAACCTCAAGACGGAGGGCCGCCTCTGGGAGTCGGCAGCGGCGCTGCTGGCTATCTGCTCACAACCGAGTCCTAGGGACGACTACAAGACGAGCCGACTCCTAACTGGCGGCTTCCAGAGAAGCCGGCCATGGGGAGTCAGCCCGCGACTTCCACCACCTCATGCCCTCGTGAGGAGGGACAAGGACGGGGCGCGGCCTCAGTACGGACCGCACCCGCCCCCCACCATGATAAGCCATCCTTGGCATATGTCGCACCCAACCCCCGACATTTGGCGCCCACCGTGGGGCAAGGTGCACCGTCGTCCGGAGACCTGCTCTGGACGAGAACCCTGTTCCTCCCTGGCGAGCGCAGCCAGCCCGGCACGCCAGATGGAGTTTGCGTCGACGCGCTGCACGGCGTTGAGCTGGCCGGCGCGGCCAACTGCCTCGCCGAACTTGTCGGTGAGGTTCGCCTCTCCGACGAGCCTGCATCCGATGCAGGCACGGGCGGCCCCGAGAGCCTCCTCGCGGGCCTCCTTGACCAACCCCATGTTGCCGACGAGCCTGCCATCGACTTGGAGTCCGTAGGCTCCACCGACCCGATGTTGGTCGACTCCGACACCGTGTCGCTCGACGCATTCCCTACCAACGTGGTGGTCTACGACGAGCCGCTCCCTCGCGCGGAGAGCGGCGGAAGCACCGTCACAGAAGTGCTCGTCATCGGTCACGGAGAGCACTCCGACGGCGGAGCTCACGACCCGCTCGACGCGGCTCTGCAAGACCTAGATGCGCCCATTCCCGAAAACGCTGACGCCGAGACCCTGGAGGCACGCCGCCTCCAGCTCGTCGAAGGCGCGAAGAAGCTGGCAAGCATGAGACGCTTGTCAGAGGCCTACCAGCGAGTGATGGATCGCGCTGTGGGCGGCTCACCGGCTCCGACGGGGCCTAGCCGCCTAGGCACGGTCCGGCAGCGCGGAGCGGACATCGCCAACCTGTTTGGGGCGGATCGCCCCGTATACGCCACGCCTACAGAGAACATCCGAGCCACCCAGGCGGCGGCGGACGAGCTGGACAACTTCGAAGGCGAAGAGCGCCGCCTGATGACGGAGCGAGTCCAGCGGCTCCTCGACGCGGCTGTCGCGCAGAACGCAGCCGGCGACCGCACAGAGGTGCCGCAACGACAAAATGACGACCCGCCTCCCCGCCGAGATCAAGGAGCGACGTCTCAGACACCGACTGGCGGGGTCCGCGGAAGAAAAGACAAGGATCCGGCTGTCAGTCGCAGTCGGACACACATCACCATCGAGCGCGACCAAGACGGCCGCCCAAGAGCAGTCGAGCGGCGAGACGACTATCTGCCTCCCCCACCTCGCAGAGAAAGGCGAGTCTCCCCGCCTCCCGTTGAGCATCCGACTCTCGGCGACCGCCTCAGCCGCCGAGAGGGAGTTGGAGAGAACGACGTGTGCCACCGGATCGATCGACTCCACCGATCCCTGACGTTGGAAGAAGAAGACGAGTTGGGCCCGCCCTGTTTCGGGCCCCGCATCCGAGATGAGCCGTTTCCCAAAGGGTTCACGCTCCCCCAAGATACACCCAAGTACACCGGCTCTGTGAAGCCGGAAGATTGGCTGGTTGACTACGCCACGGCCGTCGACATAGCGAGCGGCAACAAGCATGTTGCCGTGAAGTATGTTCTGCTCATGCTCCAGGGCACGGCCCGGACATGGCTGAACAACCTGAAGCCCCGCAGCATCAACAGCTGGGTCGACTTCACCGTGGCCTTCGTCCACAACTTTACGAGCACGTACAAGCGACCTCCCAAGCCTCGCCAGCTCTCCTTGTGCGTACAGAGTCCCAACGAGTCGACTCGCGACTACCTCACGCGTTGGGCCGAGCTTCGGAACTCCTGCGAGGGCGTGCACGAGGTGTAGGCTATCGAGTACTTCACCGCAGGGTGCAGAGAAGGCACCCTCCTCAAGCACAAGCTCCTCTGCGACGAGCCTGAAACCCTCGACGAGCTGCTGATCATAGCAGACAAGTATGCCACAGCCGACTCCTCCATGAAGGCGGAGATTCAAGTTAGTGTGACTGGCAAAGTGGCCCCTCATGCTCCCAGGACTCCAGATGGAGACGACAGTCGGCGACAACAGCAGAATGACCACAAGCGCAAGGCCCCGCAGCCGACTTCCAGCAGTCGGCAGGTGGCGCCAGTCGAAGACCAGCAGCCAGAAGGGCGCCCTCCGTGCAAGCGACCGAAAGGTGGCATGTCCAACTGGTTGCCGACTTTCTCTTACGAGCAGACTCTAGATGGTCCCTGCAAGTTTCACAGCGGCGCGAAGCCGTCGAATCACACCACCTGGAAGTGCCACTGGCTCACCAGGATCGCCAAGGGAGACGGCCTTCTGCCTCCCCCACCTGCTGGGCAGCCGCCTCCGCCTCCACCCCAGCAGCCGGCTGCCAGGCTAGTCGGCGCAGTACAGGACGAGTACCCAGAAGAGCATGGGGCCTATGTGCTGTTCACCAGTATGGCAGACGATAAACACAGCAAGCGGCTGCAGCAGCAGGAGGTGAATGCAGTGGCATCAGATGTTCCAGAGTTCATGCACTGGTCCGAGAAGCCCATCAGTTGGAGCAGAGCTGATCACCCCAAAGTAATGTCGAATCCGGGCTCCTATGCCCTGGTCTTGGATGCCACCTTTGCCACGGATAAAAGAGCCGCTCGTTTCTCACAAGTGCTGATAGACGAAGGCAGCAGCATCAACATCCTGTACAAGGATACCATGGAGAAGTTAGGAATCAAGCAAAGACAGCTTCAAAACAGTCGGACTGTGTTCCACGGCATTGTTCCTGGCCTTTCCTGCTCACCAATCGGCAAGATTCTGATAGATGTCCTCTTCGGAGACAAGGATCATTTCCGCCGAGAGCCAGTCTGGTTTGAAGTGGTGGACCTTAAGAGCCTGTACCATGCGTTGCTTGGCCGACCTGCCTTGGCCAAGTTCATGGCGGTCCCCCAGTACGCCTACCTCAAGATGAAGATGCCGAGTTCCAAGGGGATTCTGACCATAGCCGGCGACTACAGAAAGTCGTCCGCTTGCGCGGCCGAGAGCAGTCGGCTGGCCGAGTCCCTGGTGATTGCAGCTAAGAAGCGACTTCTTGATTGGGTTGTCGCGATGGCCGGCAAGCAGCCAGAGATGTCGCCCAACCCCAAGGAGTCGGAAGCTGAGGGCTCGTTCAAGCCGGCCAGAGAAACAAAGAAGATACCCTTGGACCCGGAGCACCCGGAGAGGTACGCTGTCATAGGTGCAAACCTTGACACCAAATAGGAAGGCGAGCTCGTCGATTTCCTCCGTGAGAATCGGGACATCTTTGCATGGTCCCCCAAAGACATGCCAGGTGTACCGACGGAATTCGCCGAGCACAAGTTACATGTCCGATCGGATGCGAAGCCCGTCAGACAGCCCTTGCGCCGCCTGTCAGAAGATAAAAGAAGAGTTGTTGGAGAAGAGATAGCCTGGCTCCTTGCAGCCGGCTTTATTATGGAAGTGTTTTTTTCCAGATTGGTTAGCAAACCCGGTCCTGGTGCTGAAGAAGAACAAGCAGTGGCGGATGTGTATTGACTACACAAGCCTCAACAAAGCTTTCCCCAAGGACCCGTTTGCTCTGCCGAGAATTGATCAGGTGATAGACTCCACAGCCGAATGCGAGCTGTTGAGCTTCTTAGATGCATATTCAGGATATCACCAGATCAAGCTGAACCCGGCAGACAGACTGAAGACCGCCTTCATCATGCCGTTTGGAGCCTTCTGCTACCTGACCATGACGTTCGGCTTGAGGAATGTCGGCGCCACCTTTCAGCGATGCATGCAGAAGTGCCTCCTCAAGCAACTCGGCAGAAACGCCCACGTCTATGTGGATGATGTGGTGGTGAAGACGGAAAAATGCGGAACCCTGTTGGAAGACCTCAAGGAGACTTTTGAGAACTTGCGCCGATTCCAGATCAAGCTCAACACTGAGAAGTGCGTCTTCGGAGTACCATCCGGCCAGCTTCTCGGCTTTCTGGTCTTCGAACGCGGCATAGAGTGCAACCCCGTGAAGATCAAGGCCATTGAGAGGATGGAGGTACCCAGCCGACTGTTGGATGTGCAGAAGTTCACCGGCTACCTGGCGTCCATCAGCCGGTTCATCATTTGGCTGGGCGAGAAAGCTCTCCCCTTGTACCAACTCATGAAGAAGACCAATTTTTTCGAGTGGAACCACAAGGCGGACGAGGCCTTTCTCCAGCTGAAGAAGATGTTGGTTACTCCCCCTGTGTTGGCGGCTCCGACTCCCAAAGAGCCCATGCTCCTGTACATTGCCGCCACCAGCCGAGTAGTCAGCACAGTCATCATAGTTGAACGCAAGGAGGAAGGCAAGGCACTACCTGTCCAGAGACCGGTATATTACCTAAGCGAAGTGCTGTCGACCTCCAAGCAGAAGTACCCCCACTACCAGAAGATGTGCTATGGCGTGCACTTTGCCGCCAAGAAGCTGAAGCCTTACTTTCAAGAGCATCCAATCACCGTGGTCTGCACAGCCCCACTAGCCGAGATCATCGGAAGGAGAGATGCGTCTGGCCGAGTGGCCAAATGGGCCATAGAGTTGGCCCCCTATACGATCTAATATCAGCCCCGCACCGCCATTAAGTCGCAAGCACTGGCCGACTTCCTCGTCGACTGGGCCGAGACCCAGTACCTACTGCCACCACCCGACTCCACCCATTGGCGGATGCATTTTGACGGCTCCAAGATGCGCATTGGCTTGGGAGCCGGCGTTGTCCTCACTTCCCGCAAAGGCGACAAGCTCAAGTATGCACTGCAGATCCATTTCGCCGCCTCCAACAACGTCGCCGAATACGAAGCGCTCATTCACGGGCTCCGGCTTGCCAAAGAACTTGCCATTCGCCGGATCATGTGTTATGGCGACTCCGACTTGGTGGTCCAGCAGTCATCTGGTGACTGGGACGCCAAGGATGCAAACATGGCAAGATACCGCTTCCTCGTGCAGCAACTCAGCGGATATTTCGAGGGGTGCGAGTTCCTCCACGTGCCAAGAAACAACAACAACCAAGCAGATACCCTAGCACGAATCGGCTCCACCCGCCAAGCAATATCGTTCGGCGTCGCCCTTCAGCACCTCCTCAAGCCGTCTATCAAGCCTTCACCGGAGTCAGACTCCATTTTTGTGCTGGCTCCCCCTGAAGAAGTCGGATCCGACTCAAGAGCCCCAGCAGACGGCACAAGAACTCCCGCAGACGGCTCCAAGAACGCCGCAGTCGCAGCCGGCCCTAGGACTTTAGAACCCGGCCCGGGGACTGCGGTGACCAGACCAAAGACTCCAGAGCTCGGCCCGGGGACTGCACCAGTCGGCCCCGGGACTTCACCGATCCAGCAAGCGGCCGTAGACTCCAGCCGCCGCCTCCCAGCCCAGCCGCCCTCGTCCAAGTCGCAGTTCTGGCAGTCGAAGAAATAGCAGCACCCTCCTGGGCACAGCCCATCCTGAAGTTCCTAGCGAGCAAAGAGCTGCCAACCAATGAAATCTTGGCTCAGCAAGTACAGCGCCGAGCGGCAGCCTACACCATAGTCAACAGAGAGCTAGTCAGACGCAGCGTCACTGGTGTCTACCAGCGTTGCGTCGAGCCAGAGCAAGGCCAGGCAATCCTCAAAGACATCCATCAGGGAGAGTGCGGCCATCATGCGGCCTCAAGAGCACTTGTCGCCAAAGCTTTTCGACACGGTTTCTTCTGGCCGACTGCCCTAGAAGAGGCCTAGGAGTTGGTCCAGAAGTGCAAAGGGTGCCAGAAGTTCCGATCCAAGCTGCATCAGCCGGCTTCAGCACTCAAGACTATCCCCATCGCCTGGCCCTTTGCAGTTCGGGGCCTGGACATGGTGGGACTATTCAAGACAGCGCGAGGCGGCCTAACTCACTTGCTTGCCGCGGTGGACAAGTTCACCAAGTGGATAGAAGTAAAGCCCATCAAGAAGTTGAATGGCCCGACTGCCGTGACTTTCATCTCCGACATCACGATTCGGTACGGCCTACCACACAGCATCATCACCGACAACGGCACCAACTTTGCCAAAGGCGCCTTGGCCCGTTTCTGCGCGACGCAGGGCATCCGACTGGACTTAGCATCCGTTGCCCATCCACAGTCAAACAGCCAGGTGGAACGGGCAAATGGCCTCATCCTGTCTGGCATCAAGCCTCGACTGGTCGAACCACTGGAGCGTTCGGCCGGTTGCTGGCTTCACGAGTTGCCAGCCGTCGTCTGGAGTCTGCGCACGACTCCAAACAAGTCGACCGGCTTCACGCCCTTCTTCCTCGTCTATGGTGCCGAAGCCGTCATCCCAACGGACATAGAGTTCGACTCCCCGCGAGTCACCATCTACACCGAGGAAGAAGCGGAAGAAGCACGCCAAGACGGCGTCGATCTGCTGGAAGAGGGCCGGCTGTTGGCACTCAGCTAGTCCAGCATCTACTAGCAGAGCCTACGCCGATACTACAACAGGAAGGTCAGGCCAAGATCTTTCCAAGAGGGCGACCTTGTGCTCCGGCTAATCCAGCGGACAGCCGGCCAGCACAAGTTGTCGGCGCCTTGGGAAGGCCTGTTCATCATCAGCAAAGTGCTGGGCAACGACTCCTACTATCTGATCGACGCTCAAAAGCCCTGAGCATGCAAGAGGGACGACTCCGGCAAGGAGACAGAGCGGCCATGGAATGCAAATCTTCTCCAAAGATTTTACAGTTGACGTGGTATGTACCACACTACCCTTTGTATTAAAAGTACCAAGACTTCGGGCCCCCCGAGAACGAGCTCGGGGACTGCCCTTTTTGTTATCTGTATGATAAGAATTATGCCTTCAAGTATGCTACTCTTTGTTATGCCATTTGGCACCGGGCTCGACTAGTTGGCCCGGGGACTCGCTGTCTTGCGCTATGAAATGCTCCCTGCAGTCGGACAAGTAGTGCGTAGCGCCTAAGCCGTCTCCTGTCAGAAGCCATAGTTTGCAGAGCGACTATTTGGTGGGCAGGAATAAGGAAGAATGGGCGCCCACACGAAAAATGGCTAAGGACTCAAAGCATAAACATAGCTTAAGCCGGCTTTCCAGCCGCCCTTCGCAAAACCGATTCACGAGTAGTCGGCTTGCCGCCTTCTATTCAACTTGCGAAAACGGCCAAGTACTTGCCTTCCCAAAGTAGCCAAGCACTTGATCCAGTGGCAGTCCGCAGAGCGGCTGCCCGACTGGCAAAGACGACAACTAAGGGAAGGCGGCAAAGGAAAAAGCAGGATTAGGGGGTGTTCGGGTAGCCGGACTATACCTTCGCCGGACTCCTGGACTATGAAGATACAAGATTGAAGACTTCGTCCCGTGTCCGGATGGGACTTTCCTTGGCGTGGAAGGCAAGCTAGGCGATGCGGATATTCAAGATCTCCTACCATTGTAACCGACTCTGTGTAACCCTAACCCTATCCGGTGTCTATATAAACCGGAGGGTTGTAGTCCGTAGGACATCCATCATCATACACAATCATACCATAGGCTAGCTTCTAGGGTTTAGCCTCCTTGATCTCGTGGTAGATCTACTCTTGTACTACCCATATCATCAATATTAATCAAGCAGGAGTAGGGTATTACCTCCATCGAGAGGGCCCGAACCTGGGTAAAAACATCATGTCCCTTGTCTCCTGTTACCATCCGGCCTTGACGCACAGTTCGGGACCCCCTACCCGAGATCCGCCGGTTTTGACACCGACATTGGTGCTTTCATTGAGAGTTCCTCTGTGTCATCGCCTTTAGGCCCGATGGCTCCTCTGATCATCAACAACGATGAGGTCCAGGGTGAGACTTTTCTCCCCGGACAGATCTTCGTTCTCGGCGGCTTCGCTCTGCGGGCCAATTCGCTTGGTCATCTGGAGCAGATCGAAAGCTACGCCCCTGGCCATCAAGTCAGGTTTGGAAGCATAAACTACACGGCTGATATCCGCGGAGACTTGATCTTCGACGGGTTCGAGCCACAGCCAAGCGCGCCGCACTATCTCGAGAGGCATGATCTAGCTCTGCCTCCGAACAGTGTCCTGGAGGCCGCACACGCACCGGTTCCGACCCTAGAATCGGGGCCTATTACACCGATCGAGGATGAGCGGTTGGACGTCACCTCGGGGGCTGCAATCTCAAAGGCAATCGAGCCGAATGCCAGCCCCGCACTCCGCATGACCCGTGGCTCCGAGGGTCCGGACTCCTATCCGGACTCCGAACCCCCCGTGCCCCTACCAATCGAATCCGATTGGGCACCTATAATGGAGTTCACCGCCGCGGACATCTTTCAGCACTCGCCTTTTGGCGACATCCTGAACTCTCTCAAGTCTCTCTCTTTACCAGGAGAGCCCTGGACGTATTACGGTCAGCAAGGATGGGATACGACGATGAAGAAATTCAAAGCCCACCCACGACCCACTTTGTAGCTACCGTCGACAACCTAAACGACATGCTCAACTTCGACTCCGCAGACATCGACAGCATGGATGACGATGCAGGAGATACCGATGAACCAACGCTCATAGGGCATCGGACAGCCACCTCATCTCACGATGTGTACATGGTGGATACCCCTAATGGAAATGACAATGAGGAAAAAGGGGATTGAACGGGAGATAGACCCCCCGGAAAGCAATCAAAGCGTCGGCATAAATGCCGACCCAAGCACCGCCTCGATAAAAACCCAGCCATAGAGCAGGACAAGCTGGTAGACGGCGAGCAAGCCTTAGAGCAGCCGTCCGAACAGGGCAACACGGATAGAGAAACCAAAACTCCCTCCCCCAGCGAAAACGGCATTCCGGACAACCTTACGCCGGATAAATCCATGGAGCAGAAGAGTCTCCACAAGAGGCTCGTTGCAACAGCACGCAGCCTGAAAAAGCAGAAGCGGAAGCTAAAGACAGTGGAAGATGCACTCCGTATCAGATGGAATAAAGTAATCAACACCGCAGATAAATACGGCGACGGTCGCCGTACTAAAAGCTATCCAAAGAGAAAGCTACTGCCCGAATTCGACGAAGAGGCCCTAGAGCCCTCGCATTCAAAAAAATAAGAAAGCCATACGGTCGGATAGACGACCCCATAAGGCGGCAAGTGGCACCGTACTTAAATCGGTATGCGACCCACCTTAGGATTCGCATCATGGCCCAGCCAGGTCCATTTATGGGCCAAGAAAGCAAGCTCTTATAAGCAATGCAAAAAAGCCATCATTAGAATCCGGCACACCCAAATACAGGGGCGCCGCACATCCCCTCTGTTTCACCGATGAGGTTTTGGACCACGAATTTCCCGAAGGATTCAAACCCGTCAACATAGAGGCGTATGATGGAACAACAGACCCCGGAGTCTGGATTGAGGACTATATCCTCCACATACATATGGCTAGAGGAGATGATCTCCACGCCATAAAATATTTACCCCTTAAGCTTAAAGGGCCAGCCTGGCACTGGCTTAAAAGCCTTCCCAAAAACACAATTGGAAGTTGGGAAGAGCTCGAGGATGCTTTCTGAGCAAATTTTCAAGGGACCTATGTCCGCCCTCCAGATGCAGACGATCTTAGTCACATAACTCAACAGCCCGGAGAATCAGCTCGGCAGTTCTGGAATAGATTCCTCACTACAAAGAATTAGATAGTCGACTGCCCGGACGCCGAAGCCCTAGCAGCTTTCAAGCATAATGTTCGAGACGAATGGCTCGCCAGACACCTCAGCCAGGAAAAGCCAAGAACAATGGACGCACTCACAAGCCTCATGACCCGCTTTTGCGCAGGAGAGGACAGCTGGTTGGCAAGATGCAGCCCCAGCGACCCAAGTACATCCGAAACTAGGGATGGAAACGGAAAACCGCGACGCAACAAAGATCGTCGCTGAACTAAAGAAAAAAGTCCGAAGAGCACGGCAGTCAATGCCGGATTCAAAAGCTCGCGACAAAATCAGACAAAACCACAACTCCAGGATAATAGGGATGATCCGTCGAACTTAAATAGAATCCTGGACAGGATATGTCAGATACACAGTACTCCATGCAAGCCTGCTAACCATACCCACAGAGATTGTTGGGTTTTCAAACAATCCGGCAGACTCAATACCGAACACAAGGGGCTCGACACATCAAGCAAAGACGAGGACGAACCCCAGAAGCAGAGCACCAGGAAACAAAAGAACTTCCCACAACAAGTAAAAACAGTGAACTTACTTCACGTAATAAAACGTGTGGCACCCATAAAGGTACACACAATACGACCTATCCCCAAGGGGTCCCGCCACTAGTTATTAAAACCAATCACCTTCGATCAGCTAGACTATTCTAGAAATATCAAGAACGCAGGCTGGACTGCCCTGATACTCAATCCAATAATTGGCGGATTCCTATTTGCAAATGTCCTTATGGACGGCGGCAGTGGACTAAACCTGATATATCAGGACATAATCCACCACATGGGGATAAACCCAGCAAGAATCCACCGCAGCAAAACCTCCTTTCAAGGGGTAGCACCTGGTCCGGACACCCATTGTATGGGTTTTCTCCGGCTCAAAGTTATATTCGGCTGTGCCGATAACTTCCGTCGCGAAAAGCTAACCTTCCATGTCGTCCCGTTCTCAAGTCGCTATCAAGCACTACTGGGACGCGAAGCTTTCGCTCGCTTTAACGCAATACCGCATTACGCATCTCTCGCGCTTAAGATGCCCGGTCCACGAGGCATCATCTCTTTGAAGGGGAAGCAATAAAGGGCGCCTCCCCCAAGCAAAGGACTGTGTGGCCGCTTAGACAGCCGCACAATAAAATGGCCTCACCAGCCAAAAAACTTTTCGACATAGGTCATTAAAGGCCACGTACGCAGAATAGAAGAGTTCAGTACAAGTCCATCATTAATGCAGGCTTAGAGGCCATATACCCCCGTACTAGGGGCTACACGCAGAGACAATAAAGTTCAATTTTATATTTTACTTTATACTTCATTTATTTTAAAACCTTTTGTTCGGCATGACCCATTTTCAATTCAGTTCCTCTCTTTTTCAGATGAACGTCATGCGGCGCCCGTCCAGGATACGGCACAACGGAGACACAGGCGTAGACGTGCAGTAGGGACCCATCCTAAAGGATTCTCTTTAGATTAAGACCCTGCGTAAACCTTTCTTACTGTCTCTTGTTGCAACACATCCCCTGGTTGTTTCCGATATAACCAAGGAGGAGGCTGGCGTCTTGGCATGTTGCCACGTCAGAATTTTTCGCACGTACCTGGACACTAGGGGCTTTTTTAGCAAAGAGTGTTGTTTCGCCCGCACTCATAAAAGACCGAACACCTTAGGGAGTGTTCGGCGTCCCGAGTTTTGGCATTATATGCATCAGCTCTGAATCATGTCTTTGGTCAAATGTTGGGTTGCCCGACTCCTGAGTTCGGCTACCTTACGTTCCGCTCTATCGGCTAAGGTAGCACCAGAAGAACTACTGCGATTGTGCCCCGGTTCGGCCGGGCGAGCACCTCAGTAGAGAAAGCCGAAAACTGATTGTCATGATGTAGTGTGAGACTGGTCAGCCACTCGATGACCTATTGGAATCTATCGGATTCCTCGCTTTAACGAAGGGTCGCTTCCCGGTCAGGCACATACGCGCCCCGAACTCGGGCGAGCGCAGTCGCCACTAATGGGCTACCTAAATAGTCCCACTGTCAAGCTCCTATGGCTAGGTGAAAGTGTTAAAGCATTATAGTCCGGTTTCCTGGCCCGCTGCGCTATCACCTCCTTTGTAGGACCAAGACGTTGGGTTAAGTGTGAAAATGCGTCTTCTGCGAGCACCCCCGCACTATGTGCGTGGGGGTTGAAGCCAACGACTGCAATCTTTCAGATTTTATATATATATTTTAAACGGCCGCACAGGAGGTGTTCACAATACTTGAAGACACAAGTATAAAAAGGCCACTACAGTTTATCAAAATATTACTTCATCATTACATATGCTATAATAACATAGCATCCTTCGAGCACTGTGTCTCTATTACACGAGCGCCTTCAAGGACTTCCTGAAAATAGTGCTCGGAGGACACTCGGCTTTTATCCGAATCTCGAGACGCAATAACGGTGGTCTCCATCTCTGCCCAGTATGTCTTGACACGGGAAAGAGCCATCCTTGCACCCTCTATACACGCCGACCTCTTCATTGCATTAATGCGCGGCACTGCGTCAAGGAATTGCTGCACCAAGCTGAAATAACTCTTTGGCTCCGACCTCCCCGGCCACAGATGTCCCATGACGTACTTCATGGCGAGTCCGGACAACCTATTAAGTTCGGCCAATTGAGCCAAACGATCGTCCACTGCCAGTGGACGCTCTGGATTGTGAAATTGCGACCAGAACAGTTTTTCCACTTCACGATCTTTCAGATCTCGAAAGTGTTCAGTCGCCTCAGCAGCACTCGCCGCCAAATCCAGATAGGTGTCCTCCACACTCCACATCCGGTCTAATGGAGCAAACTTCGGATCGCAAAATTTTCTTCGCAGCATGAAGGGCTTTCCAGCCGCAATCTGTTCGGCCTAACGCGGCTCCTCCCTTGCAGCTCTCATCGCAGAGCGCAGGTCCTTGACATCAGCAACGGCCTTCTCTAGGACCGCCTGTCTCGCCTAGTCTTCTTTCTCAAGAAGTATGCAACGGTCTGCAGTGCTCTTTAACTTCTCGGCCATACTGGCCATCTCTTCCTTGCTTCGGCAATGAGCAGCCTGTTCGGCTCTCGGCCTTTCAAAGGCCTTCTTGGCAGCCGCATCACTTTTCCTGGCTTGATCTTTAGCTCGGGCAAGTTCTGCCCTAAGACTCTCCACGGCGGTCGCACCATCTGCGTCAAGCACACATATCGTAAGACACTGGCATAAAACTCTTCTTACCTACTACCGCCCGAGGAATCACATACCTTGAGCCTCATCCAACCTCTGGTTGACAAGCGCGATGTCGGCATCTGCCACTTCCAGTTGCCGCTTTAGTTCGGCAAAACCAGCAGTTCGGCTTGATTCCGGACACCCTGCAGCCTACATTAAAAGGAGACATTTTAGACCTGGGATTATGATCCTCCGCGTGCCGTCATTTCTTGACGACATGCAGAGTCTCAGGGGCTACTATCTACATAGGGCGCATCTTATTTATGCGCAACTGACAAAAATACACATTATCTAATGTACCTCAAAACCCGTCAATAAACTTTCGACGGCCACACGCAATCCGATCTCTGCGGACGAAATCCTTTCAATCACCGTGCCCATTAATGCACGGTGCTCCTCTGAAATAGAAGCTTGCCCTAGCAGAACCTTTAGCTCCTCCGGCCGAGCACCAGACGGTGCCGGACTTGTCCCATGGCCTCTTTCAAAGGCCGGACGCGGAGAACCTCGGGGGGGGGGGGGGGCATAGCGATCTTCCGCCCCTGCTGTGTTGGGTTATGTAGTAATTTCAAAAAATTTCCTACGCACACGCAAGATCATGGTGATGCATAGCAACGAGAGGGGAGAGTGTTGTCTACGTACCCTCGTAGACCGAAGCAGAAGCGTTGACGCAGCATAGAGGAAGTAGTCGTACGTTCTCCTCGCGATCCAACCGATCACAGCACCGTTACTCCGGCACCTCCGAGTTCTTGGCACACGTTCAGCTCGATGACGATCCCCGGGCTCCGATCCAGCAAAGCGTCGGGGAAGAGTTCCGTCAGCACGACGGCGTGGTGACGATCTTGATGTATTACCGGCGCAGGGCTTCGCCTAAGCACTGCAACGATATGACCGAGGTGGAATTTGGTGGAAGGGGGCACCGCACACGGCTAAGGAAAGATCTCAATGATCAATTGTGTGTCTATGGGGTGCCCCCTGCCCCCGTATATAAAGGAGCCAAGGGGAAGGGGCTGGCCGGCCAAGCCTGGCGCGCCAGGAGAGTCCTACTCCCTCTGGGAGTAGGATTCCCCCCCCCCCAATCCTAGTTGGACTAGGATTCTCCAAGGGGAAGAGAGAGAGAGAGGGGGGGCGGCCACCTCTCCTAGTCCTAATAGGACTAGGGGAAGGGGGGAGGCGCGCAGCCCATGAGGGCAGCCCTCTCACCTCTCCACCAAGGCCCATGTTGGCCCATTATGCTCCCGGGGGGTTCCGGTAACCCTCCCGGTATTCCGGTAAAATCCTGATTTCACCTGGAACACATCCGATGTCTAAACATAGGCTTCCAATATATCATTCTTTACGTCTCGACCATTTCGAGACTCCTCGTCATGTCCGTGATCACATCCGGGACTCCGAACTCCTTCGGTACATCAAAATGCATAAACTCATAATAACTGTCATCGTAACGTTAAGCGTGCGGACCCTACGGTTCGAGAGCAATGTAGACATGACCGAGACACGTCTCCGGTCAATAACCAATAGCGGGACCTGGATGCCCATATTGGCTCCTACATATTCTACGAAGATCTTTATCGGTCAGACCGCATAACAACATACGTTTGTTCCCTTTGTCATCGGTATGTTACTTTCCCGAGATTCGATCGTCGGTATCCAATACCTAGTTCAATCTCGTTACCGGCAAGTCTCTTTACTCGTTCCGTAATACATCATCTCGCAACTAACTCATTGGTTGCAATGCTTGCAAGGCTTTATGTGATGTGTATTACCGAGAAGGCCCTGAGATACCTCTCCGACATTCGGAGTGACAAATCCTAATCTCGAAATATGCCAACCCAACAAATACTTTCGGAGACACCTGTAGAGCACCTTTATAATCACTCAGTTACGTTGTGACGTTTGGTAGCACACAAAGTGTTCCTACGGTAAACGGGAGTTGCATAATCTCATAGTTAAAGGAACATGTATAAGTCATGGATAAAAGCAATAGCAACATACTAAACGATCGGGTGCTATGCTAATGGAATGGGTCATGTCAATCAGATCATTCAACTAATGATGTGATCTCGTTAATCAAATAACAACTCTTTGTTCATGGTTAGGAAACATAACCATCTTTGATTAATGAGCTAGTCAAGTAGAGGCATACTAGTGACACTCTGTTTGCCTATGTATTCACACATGTATTATGTTTCCAGTTAATACAATTCTAGCATGAATAATAAACATTTATCATGATATGTAAGGAAATAAATAATAACTTTATTATTGCCTCTAGGGCATATTTCCTTCAGTCTCCCACTTGCACTAGAGTCAATAATCTAGATTACAAAGTAATGATTCTAACACCCATGGAGTCTTGGTGCTGATCATGTTTTGCTCGTGAGAGAGGGTTAGTCAACAGATCTGCAACATTCAGATCCGTATGTATCTTGCATATCTCTATGTCTCCCACCTGGACCAAATCCCGGATGGAGTTGAAGCGTCTTTTGATGTGTTTGGTTCTTTTGTGAAATCTGGATTCCTTTGCCAAGGAAATTGCACCAGTATTGTCACAAAAGATTTTCATTGGACCCGATACGCTAGGTACAACACCTAGATCGGATATGAACTCCTTCATCCAGACTCCTTCATTAGCTGCTTCCGAAGCGGCTATGTACTCAGCTTCACATGTAGATCCCGCCACGACGCTTTGTTTAGAACTGCACCAACTGACAGCTCCACCGTTTAATGTAAATACGTATCCGGTTTGCGATTTAGAATCGTCCGGATCAGTGTCAAAGCTTGCATCGACGTAACTGTTTACGACGAGCTCTTTGTCACCTCCATAAATGAGAAACATATCCTTAGTCCTTCTCAAGTACTTAAGGATGTTCTTGACCGCTGTCCAGTGATCCACTCCTGGATTACTTTGGTACCTGCCTGCTAAACTTACAGCAAGGCACACATCAGGTCTGGTACACAGCATTGCATACATGATACAGCCTATGGCTGAAGAATAGGGAACATTTTTCATTTTCTCTCTATCTTCTGCGGTGGTCGGGCATTGAGTCTTACTCAACTTCTCACCTTGTAACACAGGCAAGAACCCTTTCTTTGCCTGATCCATTTTGAACTTCTTCAAAACTTTGTCAAGGTATGTGCTTTGTGAAAGTCCTATTAAGCGTCTTGATCTATATCTATAGATCTTAATGCCCAATATGTAAGCAGCTTCACCGAGGTCTTTCATTGAAAAACTCTTATTCAAGTATCCCTTTATGCTATCCAGAAATTCTATATTATTTCCGATCAGTAATATGTCATCCACATATAATATCAGAAATGCTACAGAGCTCCCACTCACTTTCTTGTAAATACAGGCTTCTCCAAAAGTCTGTATAAAACCAAATGCTTTGATCACACTATCAAAGCGTTTATTCCAACTCCGAGAGGCTTGCACCAGTCCATAAATGGATCGCTGGAGCTTGCACACTTTGTTAGCTCCCTTTGGATCGACAAAACCTTCTGGTTGCATCATATACAACTCTTCTTCCAGAAATCCATTCAGGAATGCAGTTTTGACATCCATTTGCCAAATTTCATAATCATAAAATGCGGCAACTGCTAACATGATTCGGACAGACTTAAGCATCGCTACGGGTGAGAAAGTCTCATCGTAGTCAATCCCTTGAACTTGTCAAAAACCTTTTGCAACAAGTCGAGCTTTATAGACAGTAACATTACCATCAGCGTCAGTCTTCTTCTTAAAAATCCATTTATTCTCAATTGCTTGCCGATCATCGGGCAAGTCAACCAAAGTCCACACTTTGTTCTCATACATGGATCCCATCTCAGATTTCATGGCCTCAAGCCACTTTGCGGAATCTGGGCTCACCATCGCTTCTTCATAGTTCGTAGGTTCATCATGGTCTAGTAACATGACTTCCAAAATAGGATTACCGTACCACTCTGGTGCGGATCTTACTCTGGTTGATCTACGAAGTTCAGTAGAATCTTGATCTGAAGTTTCATGATCATTATCATTAGCTTCCTCCCTATTTGGTGTAGGTGTCACAGAAACTGATTTCTGTGACGTACTACTTCTCAATAAGGGAGTAGATACAGTTATCTCATCAAGTTCTACTTTCCTCCCACTCACTTCTTTCGAAAGAAACTCCTTCTCTAGAAAGTTTCCGAATTTAGCAACAAAAATCTTGCCTTTGGATCTGTGATAGAAGGTGTACCCAACAGTCTCCTTTGGGTATCCTATGAAAACACATTTTTCCGATTTGGGTTCGAGCTTATCAGGTTGAATCTTTTTCACATAAGCATCGCAGCCCCAAACTTTAAGAAACGACAACTTTGGTTTCTTGCCAAACCACAGTTCATAAGGCGTCGTCTCAACGGATTTTGATGGTGCCCTATTTAACGTGAATGCGGCCGTCTCTAAAGCATAACCCCAAAACGATAGAGGTAAATCGGTAAGAGACATCATAGATCGCACCATATCCAGTAAAGTACGATTACGACGTTCGGACACACAATTACGTTGTGGTGTTCCGGGTGGCATGAGTTGCGAAACTATTCCGCATTGTTTCAAATTGTAGCGACCCGACCTCAGACGGTCAAGCCTCTGTGTATCTGTGCCATCCCTGGATCAGTATGCTGGCACACACAGTACATCAATGTATATATCAAAGTGCAATCACATGTATAAATAACGTAAAACTGATATATATACCTCGTAATACTCAGCGGAAACAATCAAACGGGTGTGGAGTCCCATCAACGCCATCGGCAGGTTGAGTGTAGACCGTAACCCTGTATCGTAACTCTTACTCGTCGAAGAAAATATCTGCAACATGATACGTTGCAGCCGTGTAGGTCAGTACATGGAATGTACCGGCAAGATCACAATAAGAGAAAACTGATGATAAAACTATTCTATATGCAATATGGCTTTGTGGCTCTGGGTCTGAGTTTTTGTTTTGCATAAAAGCTGGTTTTACTTTACCTACAACAAAGGAATATCAGGAGCCTGTACTACGGAGTTTTCTAACATGACATGGTTCCGCCAACCGATGTCCCATAGCCCAAAATCATCATAAGTTGCCCACTATTAAGTTATCAATCCGGTGTTGAGAGTTCCGAGATAGATCCAAGTCCAGAGACTCAAATTGTCCGTAACCGGGGACACGGCTAATCGATTAGGTTTTAACCCTCTGCAGAGGTTTGTACACTTTACCCGCAAGATTCGATCCCTCTTTTTACGTTCTCGCACTTCATGGTGTTTGAGAACAAGATGACCGAAACATGGTCTTCCGAAGAGTTCCTCTGACCACTGTCCGGTGCTCATCCAATCCTACCGTCGTTCTACATCTGCTAGCACCGTCCCAGCCAGAGTCACAACTAAGGTCAACCAAGCCAGAGCCCATAGTGACTTGCGGTTGCACAGGTAAGCTTCTGGTCATGAAGTATTCTTCCGTCTCTTTGAGTCTGGGTGGAACTTTCCTCATGAGTACTGGCCAAAACCCAGCTCACTAGGCAAATCCACTGGGTACTCCAGGGTGCCTCACAACCAGTCCACCCAGTAGTGTGTATTGAAGTCTTGTCTCGAGTCTTGAAGTCTTGAGGTCTCGAAGATGCTGTCCTCGCAGGTGCCATCAGGAAGTTGTCGTCTTTGACGTAAAATCCTCCATTCTCACACCACTCCCGAGCACTCATACCAACCCCGTCTACTATAGCGTAGCTTTTAAAAGTAAACAACGTCCCGGGCTTGGTAACAGGAAGATGGGTTCCTACCTCATGCATTCTACTCAACTACAAGAATTCAATATCACTACTGGAGGGATTGAAATAATGGTGCCACTAAATGCAATAAAAACATTGGTATGAAAAATATGGTCAAAGTGAACTTGCCTGGTATAACTTGATGAAGATAGTCGCACTCAAATAAAGACTTGGTAGAACTATTCGTCACTCCGTTCAAAATCTATATTAAACAGACAATCATATAAGCAATCATCCTAGCAATCAATTCTAACACTCATTAAAACAACAAAGAAAAAATCAATAACAAAACTCAAACGAATTCCAAGGAAGTTTCAAATAAACTAGAAAGAAAACCTACTAACGAAGATCTATGACTTTGCTACAAACATCTAAGATAGTCTTGCCCTAAGTAAAACCTAACAATAATTAAAACACTAAACTGATAAATTAACAGAAAATAACTAATTTAACAGAAAGTATTTTTTCAAAATTTTATTTGCAAAAAAAAGAAACAAATAAAAAGCTTTTATGAAACACTAACTATGACCAAAACAAGTTTTCATACAAAACTAAATAAAATATATTTTTAATAATAATAATAAAAATCTTTGGTTGACTAACAGAAACAAAACTAAGTTTGTCAAACGTGACAAAAAGAAATAATTTAAAACTAATAAAAACAATAAAGAAAAGACTAAAACAAAACTATAAGTAAAACAGTACTGTTTTGCTAAAAACCTAATTTAAATTAACCTAGAAATAAAACACTAAATACTACTGGATAAACAGAGGTCCTAGAGACCAGGGGCAAAAAGAATCGGTCAAAAATAATATTCCTAACTCAAAATAGCTCAAATCTAGTGATTTGAGAAAATTCATACAAACACAAATTTAAACAGCTCAAATGTGAAATAAAATTGAACTAACAGAAACTTCATAAAATTTGTGATCCAAGGCAGTTGGAATCACTCAAAAATACCTCGTAGATAATTAACTATGGATTTTACAAGATTGAAACTATTCTGTTTTAAAAACAGAACGAAAAAAAAAAAAAAAGCAGGTCGGGATTACTGTACCTGTTCCGGCGAGGGGCTCGGGCGGGGTGGCTCCGGTGGTCCTCCGGGCGAGGCGAGGGGACGGACGGGGGCAGCTCGTCGAGGGCGGCCGGATGGTGGTGGCGGGTGGCGGCGGGGCGTCCGGTGGTGGCGGGACGGGGCGGCAATGGCGAAGGTGGTCCGGCGAACTCCGGCGAGGCGGCTCGGCGATGTGGGGCGAGGAGAGGAGGGACTAGGGGTGGGAATGGATGCGCGAGGTGGCTATTTATAGGGGGAGGAGGTCTTCTTGGAGGAGGGGGCAACGAGATTCGCGAATCCCGCGATTCCGGCGATGCTCCGGCGCGGTGCTACAGTTGATCGGGATGATATCCTGTGCTGGAGGAAGGAGAAGATTCAGATCGGATCGGGCCGGATTTGGCCCAAAGAAAGAAAATACCTTTCCCTTTTTTTAAAAGATTCCGCGAAAAAAGATCATTTTAGAAAATAAGATGAAAATAAAATATAGGAGTATTATATATCAAAACGACCGTAAAAAGAAATCCTACAATATGAACTATTTTACAAGATGAAATAAAATTCACACAAATTCTAATAAAACAAATAGTGCTACTGCTGCAAATAAAATTCAAATAAAATTTCTTTAAAATGCCAAAATGATTTAAAATTTATTTTTCTCCATTTATAATGTAGGGAATCATTTTACCCTATTTTCCATATGTTTTATTTTTGGAGAAAAATAATTTGAAAATAAAACCCGAAAACTTCCAAATGGTTTTGAATTTAAAATTCAAACTTTTTCTTCATACTTCCAACTCATATTTCCTATATTTGAAGAAGTCATTTTATCTTCTCTCCTGAAAATCATTGAGTTGCATAAAGTTTGAAATACTTTCAAATGGAATTCAAATATTCTTTTTTCAAAAACCCTTTTCATTTCAAATGGAGGAAGTCATGTCATCTTCACTCTAGGGTTTTTTTGATGAAATGGATTTGAATTCATGGAGATCATAAATGCAAGGTGAAAGTTTGGGAAAGTCATTTCATTCCCTCTCATTCAATTTTCAAAAAGTTTCAAATTCACTCAATTTCACACAAGCAATCCACACCACAATCAATCAATTTAATTATTTAATATAACATTCCAAAATTTAGAATTTTGGGATGTTACAAACTACCACACTTAAAATGAATCTCGTCCTCGAGATTCGAAGAGGCTAGCAAGAAAAGGTTAGGGGTTTGGGGGTCTTCTAGCAAATCCATTGATCAGAATGGTCTACTGTGCTACCACACTTAAAAGCGGGGTTACGGTTCCGAAAAAAATTCATGTACTCCATCCTTTGGGTTGATGGTGTCGGTCTTCTCATAATTTCTGGAATAACTCTTTCACTGGTGCTCTTTCGGTCGGGGTATGACCTGTTCTCACAATCTTTTGTCCCCTCAATCATGGTGAGTTTCTTCCGAGACTACGTCTTCATATCTGACGAGTCTGTCGCCAATACTAAACAACTATCAAAAATCTCATGGTGGTCGACAATTCATGGTTTCTCCTGCAGGAAAATGGTCGGGGTTGAATCTCACCGTATAACCTACGATTGGCAACGGTTGCCTGTAAAGGGTTCCATCGTCCTACCATTCTATGGTTTTATGGCTTATCGCGTCGACACTCTTCTAATATTTTCAAGTCTCTCTGATTTTCCATCAACATATGATAGTCCATGATAGAAGTCTCCGGTATGGGGGCCAATCCATCCCGTACTTGAACCATTTCTACATATGCAGACATCGAATCACGTATTCTAACACTTGGGTATACTCACAAGCATTGCAGAATTTCTCTTGTCAACGAACTGAGTTCGAATAAATCCATTGTTTCTGCAAGCTGAACCAGACATCGAAGGTTTCTTCACAACTCTCGGGTTTTCGTATCCTCCTAAAAATGTTGGCTGATTAACTCAGAGTTTTCTTCGGAATATCTTCCTTCAGCAAGAGTGTGCTTGCTTCTTATTAACTCCTGGGCCTGTGGGTTATGGTCCACTTCAACTCTTGTACAAGTTTAACTCATCCTTCCGAGGATTATCATTCCATATGCCAACATTACATCTCCTGTAAATCCAATAGTACTTCTTCCTTCATACCCTTGTGGTGACGATCATACAAAACTCCAACTTATTTGGTCCAGCTCCCTTCTATGGACCGTCCTGAATAACACATTTCTTTCTTCATTGATCCTGTGGCCTTACGGAGTACTACCATACCAAAAAATGCACTAGTTTATCCATAAATCACATTATTTTCATATCAATCTTTTATTACATCCTTAACCATTTTTCGTAAATCCAAATTCCAAAAAGTACTTCATTACAAATGCTGCCACCCACATGGTTCGGTATGGTCAGGCATTACTTCCAACTTTATTCATTCTTCCTCCTTGAGGATTCTTTAGTCCCACTGGAATTGTGCGACATGTGCCTTGAAATCTTCAATCTTCTGTTTCATCATGGTGGCCTTGAGCTTCATCTCCATCATCTCTCCATGCACTTCTCTTAGGTATTCCTGAGTATAACGAAGTCTTGCTTCAAGTATTTCTCCGATCTGGCGTATGGCTTCCATGGCTGCTTCACGAACAGCGTCGAAAAAAGTTGCTTGTGGTACACGTGAGATGAAAAAGTACTGCCCCATCGTCTTTGGGCAAACTCCTTTCATACGGTGGAGGTGTACCTCCACATACCAAAGTTCCACTCCCTTTTGCATGAAGGGGTAGCCTTTGTAGACTGCATCTCCTTCAAGGTGAATATGCTTCATCATGTCCTTCAGGATCTTTGGGTAATCATGATCACTTGTCAGGGTCATGATCGTTTCAGGGCCCTTAAGGAAAGACTCATAAAGGGTTGTCATCTGCATGTGTAGGATAAGAGGGGTACTCAGAACAAAGAGTGTATCTCCATGGGGATTTTTTTTATTGTCTCTAGAAAAGTTTGGTGTTCAGCTGTCCATGGGTTCGAGGTTTCGGGGTCTGGTTGAGATAGAAAGAGGAAGAAAATACCCACCCATCAACAAACAAATCCTAGCTCAAAAGAAAAAAAAAAGTATCATTTGTGATGGGCCGTTCTACTATGGTTTCGTTTCTAAGTCTTTATTTCTCCAGGTCTTCAATGCTCGAGAGTTTCCAATTCCTGATGCTTTTCCCATATGAAGGCCTTCTACCATTCCTCCGTAGCTTACGTCTCTCAAGGTTGACATAACAAGCCTACAAATATCGCATCTATCCAACCATTCAATAAACACAGAAAAATAATAGCAACCAAGCATTCATTTATTCAATCAATTCTATAGTATCGCCACCCACATAAATTGGTATGGTCAGATACTTAAATCGAGAAAGCGTTCATCTTTATTTCTCTCAGGGTGGGCTACTACTAAGCTAATTTATCGGGAACTTGATCATTGTCCCCACTGGGGCTTCTTCTGTGTGGACTTGATCTCCTCCAATTTTTCTGCTAGATTTTCCCTGTCGATGCGGAGTTTCTTGTGACGACCCTGTATGTCCTGAAGTTGTTCCTTGAGCTTCTGGATCTCAACGTCCTTGGCATGAGACATGGTCCTGCTGCTTTTCAGTTCCTGACGCATTCTCGGGATCTCGAGGTTCTCCTCCTCCAGCTTGTCTACCTTCAGTCTCTGAGTCTCGACCTCTTCTCGTAGTGCTTCATTGTCAAACAGGGCTTCCAGGAGATCCATCTGAAGATTCTTGACGTATTGTTCTAGATCCTGATTGTACACTAACAGTGGGGAGAACTTCATCTTTTGCGCTTCCGTCAAGGCAATAGTTGCTCCATCAAACTTCTGCCATCCAATCCTTCCAAAGAAGTGTGGGTTTAGTGCAGCACGATGACGATAACATAAGCGTGCAATAGCATCATGGACGGCAGTGTTGATGCCCATATCACAGTCACCATTTATGGTGCCGAAGTTGATGTCTGCAGTCTTGGGGTCTTCTTTACGGCCAAAAACTTGGGTCTTGACTCCCCATGATCTAGACGTCCTCTTAGTTGCCTTGATCTCAGGTATCGGTAGTTTCAGCAGCCTGACTAGCTCCACAAGGAAGGGGCCTCCAAGAACCTTCTCGTAATGTTCTCTTTTGTTCAGAATGTAGCTCTCCATCTATAGTTTGAAATAAGGAAGGTTCGGTAAAAGGAATCAGGTGTTACGAGAGTAGTAACAAAAACAAAGGTCGTTCCTGTCGGGGTCTTCATATTACTAATTCATTTCCTAGGGTCACGTCCTACAGTCAACATGTGCTCTGATACCATATCTGTAGCGACCCGACCTCAGACGGTCAAGCCTCTGTGTATCTGTGCCATCCCTGGATCAGTATGCTGGCACACACAGTACATCAATGTATATATCAAAGTGCAATCACATGTATAAATAACGTAAAACTGATATATATACCTCGTAATACTCAGCGGAAACAATCAAACGGGTGTGGAGTCCCATCAACGCCATCGGCAGGTTGAGTGTAGACCGTAACCCTGTATCGTAACTCTTACTCGTCGAAGAAAATATCTGCAACATGATACGTTGCAGCCGTGTAGGTCAGTACATGGAATGTACCGGCAAGATCACAATAAGAGAAAACTGATGATAAAACTATTCTATATGCAATATGGCTTTGTGGCTCTGGGTCTGAGTTTTTGTTTTGCATAAAAGCTGGTTTTACTTTACCTACAACAAAGGAATATCAGGAGCCTGTACTACGGAGTTTTCTAACATGACATGGTTCCGCCAACCGATGTCCCATAGCCCAAAATCATCATAAGTTGCCCACTATTAAGTTATCAATCCGGTGTTGAGAGTTCCGAGATAGATCCAAGTCCAGAGACTCAAATTGTCCGTAACCGGGGACACGGCTAATCGATTAGGTTTTAACCCTCTGCAGAGGTTTGTACACTTTACCCGCAAGATTCGATCCCTCTTTTTACGTTCTCGCACTTCATGGTGTTTGAGAACAAGATGACCGAAACATGGTCTTCCGAAGAGTTCCTCTGACCACTGTCCGGTGCTCATCCAATCCTACCGTCGTTCTACATCTGCTAGCACCGTCCCAGCCAGAGTCACAACTAAGGTCAACCAAGCCAGAGCCCATAGTGACTTGCGGTTGCACAGGTAAGCTTCTGGTCATGAAGTATTCTTCCGTCTCTTTGAGTCTGGGTGGAACTTTCCTCATGAGTACTGGCCAAAACCCAGCTCACTAGGCAAATCCACTGGGTACTCCAGGGTGCCTCACAACCAGTCCACCCAGTAGTGTGTATTGAAGTCTTGTCTCGAGTCTTGAAGTCTTGAGGTCTCGAAGATGCTGTCCTCGCAGGTGCCATCAGGAAGTTGTCGTCTTTGACGTAAAATCCTCCATTCTCACACCACTCCCGAGCACTCATACCAACCCCGTCTACTATAGCGTAGCTTTTAAAAGTAAACAACGTCCCGGGCTTGGTAACAGGAAGATGGGTTCCTACCTCATGCATTCTACTCAACTACAAGAATTCAATATCACTACTGGAGGGATTGAAATAATGGTGCCACTAAATGCAATAAAAACATTGGTATGAAAAATATGGTCAAAGTGAACTTGCCTGGTATAACTTGATGAAGATAGTCGCACTCAAATAAAGACTTGGTAGAACTATTCGTCACTCCGTTCAAAATCTATATTAAACAGACAATCATATAAGCAATCATCCTAGCAATCAATTCTAACACTCATTAAAACAACAAAGAAAAAATCAATAACAAAACTCAAACGAATTCCAAGGAAGTTTCAAATAAACTAGAAAGAAAACCTACTAACGAAGATCTATGACTTTGCTACAAACATCTAAGATAGTCTTGCCCTAAGTAAAACCTAACAATAATTAAAACACTAAACTGATAAATTAACAGAAAATAACTAATTTAACAGAAAGTATTTTTTCAAAATTTTATTTGCAAAAAAAAGAAACAAATAAAAAGCTTTTATGAAACACTAACTATGACCAAAACAAGTTTTCATACAAAACTAAATAAAATATATTTTTAATAATAATAATAAAAATCTTTGGTTGACTAACAGAAACAAAACTAAGTTTGTCAAACGTGACAAAAAGAAATAATTTAAAACTAATAAAAACAATAAAGAAAAGACTAAAACAAAACTATAAGTAAAACAGTACTGTTTTGCTAAAAACCTAATTTAAATTAACCTAGAAATAAAACACTAAATACTACTGGATAAACAGAGGTCCTAGAGACCAGGGGCAAAAAGAATCGGTCAAAAATAATATTCCTAACTCAAAATAGCTCAAATCTAGTGATTTGAGAAAATTCATACAAACACAAATTTAAACAGCTCAAATGTGAAATAAAATTGAACTAACAGAAACTTCATTAAATTTGTGATCCAAGGCAGTTGGAATCACTCAAAAATACCTCGTAGATAATTAACTATGGATTTTACAAGATTGAAACTATTCTGTTTTAAAAACAGAACGAAAAAAAAAAAAAAAAAGCAGGTCGGGATTACTGTACCTGTTCCGGCGAGGGGCTCGGGCGGGGTGGCTCCGGTGGTCCTCCGGGCGAGGCGAGGGGACGGACGGGGGCAGCTCGTCGAGGGCGGCCGGATGGTGGTGGCGGGTGGCGGCGGGGCGTCCGGTGGTGGCGGGACGGGGCGGCAATGGCGAAGGTGGTCCGGCGAACTCCGGCGAGGCGGCTCGGCGATGTGGGGCGAGGAGAGGAGGGACTAGGGGTGGGAATGGATGCGCGAGGTGGCTATTTATAGGGGGAGGAGGTCTTCTTGGAGGAGGGGGCAACGAGATTCGCGAATCCCGCGATTCCGGCGATGCTCCGGCGCGGTGCTACAGTTGATCGGGATGATATCCTGTGCTGGAGGAAGGAGAAGATTCAGATCGGATCGGGCCGGATTTGGCCCAAAGAAAGAAAATACCTTTCCCTTTTTTTAAAAGATTCCGCGAAAAAAGATCATTTTAGAAAATAAGATGAAAATAAAATATAGGAGTATTATATATCAAAACGACCGTAAAAAGAAATCCTACAATATGAACTATTTTACAAGATGAAATAAAATTCACACAAATTCTAATAAAACAAATAGTGCTACTGCTGCAAATAAAATTCAAATAAAATTTCTTTAAAATGCCAAAATGATTTAAAATTTATTTTTCTCCATTTATAATGTAGGGAATCATTTTACCCTATTTTCCATATGTTTTATTTTTGGAGAAAAATAATTTGAAAATAAAACCCGAAAACTTCCAAATGGTTTTGAATTTAAAATTCAAACTTTTTCTTCATACTTCCAACTCATATTTCCTATATTTGAAGAAGTCATTTTATCTTCTCTCCTGAAAATCATTGAGTTGCATAAAGTTTGAAATACTTTCAAATGGAATTCAAATATTCTTTTTTCAAAAACCCTTTTCATTTCAAATGGAGGAAGTCATGTCATCTTCACTCTAGGGTTTTTTTGATGAAATGGATTTGAATTCATGGAGATCATAAATGCAAGGTGAAAGTTTGGGAAAGTCATTTCATTCCCTCTCATTCAATTTTCAAAAAGTTTCAAATTCACTCAATTTCACACAAGCAATCCACACCACAATCAATCAATTTAATTATTTAATATAACATTCCAAAATTTAGAATTTTGGGATGTTACACAAATGTAGACCAAACTCGTAACTCAAATATTCTCCTCCACGATCAGATCGTAGAAACTTTATTTTCTTGTTACGATGATTTTCCACTTCACTCTGAAATTCTTTGAACTTTTCGAATGTTTCAGACTTGTGTTTCATTAAGTAGATATACCCATATCTGCTTAAATCATCAGTGAAGGTGAGAAAATAACGATATCCGCCACGAGCCTCAACATTCATTGGACCACATACATCAGTATGTATGATTTCCAATAAATCTGTTGCTCTCTCCATAGTACCGGAGAACGGTGTTTTAGTCATCTTGCCCATAAGGCACGGTTCGCAAGTGCCAAGTGATTCATAATCAAGTGACTCCAAAAGTCCATCAGTATGGAGTTTCTTCATGCGTTTTACACCGATATGACCTAAACGGCAGTGCCACATATAAGTTGCACTATCATTATCAACTCTGCATCTTTTGGCTTCGACATTATGAATATGTGTATCACTACTATCGAGATTAAGTAAGAACAAACCATTCTTTAATGGTGCATGACCATAAAAGATATTAATCATATAAATAGAACAACCATTATTCTCTGATTTAAATGAATAACCGTCTCGCATCAAACAAGATCCAGATATAATGTTCATGCTCAACGCTGGTACTAAATAACAATTATTTAGATCTAATATTAATCCCGAAGGTAGATGTAGAGGTAGCGTGCCGACCGCGATCACATCGACTTTGGAACCATTTCCCACGCGCATCGTCACCTCGTCCTTAGCCAATCTTCCCTTAATCCGTAGCCCCTGTTTTGAGTTGCAAATATTAGCAACAGAACCAGTATCAAATACCCAGGTGCTACTGCGAGAATTAGTAAGGTATACATCAATAACATGTATATCATATATACCTTTGTTAACCTTGCCATCCTTCTTATCCGCCAAATACTTGGGGCAGTTCCGCTTCCAGTGACCAGTCGGCTTGCAATAGAAGCACTCAGTTTCAGGCTTAGGTCCAGACTTGGGTTTCTTCTCTTGATTAGCAACTTGCTTGCTGTTCTTTTTGAAGTTCCCCTTTTTCTTCCCTTTGCCCTTTTTCTTGAAACTAGTGGTTTTGTTAACCATCAACACTTGATGCTCCTTTTTGATTTCTACCTCCGCGGCTTTCAGCATCGCGAAGAGCTCGGGCATAGTTTTGGTCATCCCTTGCATATTATAGTTCATCACGAAGCTCTTGTAGCTTGGTGGCAGTGATTGGAGAATTCTGTCAATGACGCAATCATCCGGAAGATTAACTCCCAGTTGAATCAAGTGATTGTTATACCCAGACATTCTGAGTATATGCTCACTGACAGAACCGTTCTCCTCCATCTTACAGCTATAGAACTTATTGGAGACTTCATATCTCTCAATCCGAGCATTTGCTTGAAATATTAACTTCAACTCCTGGAACATCTCATATGCTCCATGGTGTTCAAAACGTCGTTGAAGTCCCGGTTCTAAGCCGTAAAGCATGGCACACTGAACTATAGAGTAGTCATCAGCTTTGCTTTGCCAGACGTTCACAACATCTGGCGTAGCTCTTGCACCAGGCCTGGCACCTAGCGGTGCTTCCAGGACGTAATTCTTCTGTGCGGCAATGAGGATAATCCTCAAGTTACGGACCCAGTCCGTGTAATTGCTACCATCATCTTTCAACTTTGCTTTCTCAAGGAACACATTAAAATTCAACGGAACAACAGCACGAGCCATCTATCTACACAACATAGACAAGCAAGATACTATCAGGTACTAAGTTCATGATAAATTTAAGTTCAATTAATCATATTACTTAAGAACTCCCACTTAGATAGACATCCCTCTAATCTTCTAAGTGATCACGTGATCCAAATCAACTAAACCATGTCCGATCATCACGTGAGATGGAGTAGTTTCAATGGTGAACATCACTATGTTGATCATATCTACTATATGATTCACGCTCGACCTTTCGGTCTCCGTGTTCCGAGGCCATATCTGTTATATGCTAGGCTCGTCAAGTTAAACCTGAGTATTCCGCGTGTGCAACTGTTTTGCACCCGTTGTATTTGAACGTAGAGCCTATCACACCCGATCATCACGTGGTGTCTCAGCACGAAGAACTTTCGCAACGGTGCATACTCAGGGAGAACACTTCTTGATAATTAGTGAGAGATCATCTTATAATGCTACCGTCAATCAAAGCAAGATAAGATGCATAAAAGATAAACATCACATGCAATCAATATAAGTGATATGATATGGCCATCATCATCTCGTGCTTGTGATCTCCATCTTCGAAGCACCGTCATGATCACCATCGTCACCGGCGCGACACCTTGATCTCCATCGTAGCATCGTTGTCGTCTCGCCAATCTTATGCTTCCACGACTATCACTACCGCTTAGTAATAAAGTAAAGCATTACATCGCGATTGCATTGCATAAAAAAAAGCGACAACCATATGGCTCCTGCCAGTTGCCGATAACTCGGTTACAAAACATGATCATCTCATACAATAAAATTTAGCATCATGTCTTGACCATATCACATCACAACATGCCCTGCAAAAACAAGTTAGACGTCCTCTACTTTGTTGTTGCAAGTTTTACGTGGCTGCTACGGGCTTAAGCAAGAACTCATCTTACCTACGCATCAAAACCACAACGATAGTTTGTCAAATAGACTCCGTTTTAACCTTCTCAAGGACCGGGCGTAGCCACACTCGGTTCAACTAAAGTTGGAGAGACAGTCTTCCGCAAGCCATCTATGTGCAAAGCACGTCGAGGGAACCGGTCTCGCGTAAGAGTACGCGTAAGGTTGGTCCGGATCGTCTCGTCCAACAATACCGCTGAACCAAAATATGACATGCTGGTAGGCAGTATGACTTGTATCGCCCACAACTCACTTGTGTTCTACTCGTGCAAATAACATCAAACCATAAAAACCTAGGCTCTGATACCACTGTTGGGTTATGTAGTAATTTCAAAAAAATTCCTACGCACACGCAAGATCATGGTGATGCATAGCAACGAGAGGGGAGAGTGTTGTCTACGTACCCTTGTATACCGAAGCGGAAGCGTTGACGCAACATAGAGGAAGTAGTCGTACGTTCTCCTCGCTATCCAACCGATCACAGCACCGTTACTCCGGCACCTCCGAGTTCTTGGCACACGTTCAGCTCGATGACGATCCCCGGGCTCCGATCTAGCAAAGCGTCGGGGAAGAGTTCCGTCAGCACGACGGCGTGGTGACGATCTTGATGTGTTACCGGCGCAGGGCTTCGCCTAAGCACTGCAACGATATGACCGAGGTGGAATTTGGTGGAAGGGGGCACCGCACACGGCTAAGGAAAGATCTCAATGATCAATTGTATGTCTATGGGGTGCCCCCTGCCCCCGTATATAAAGGAGCCAAGGGGGAGGGGCTGGCCGGCTAAGCCTGGCGCGCTAGGAGAGTCCTACTCCCTCTGGGAGTAGGATCCCCCCCCCAATCCTAGTTGGACTAGGATTCTCCAAGGGGAAGAGAGAGAGAGGGGGGCCGGCCACCTCTCCTAGTCCTAATAGGACTAGGGGAAGGGGGGAGGCGCGCAGCCCATGAGGGCAGCCCTCTCACCTCTCCACCAAGGCCCATGTTGGCCCATTATGCTCCCGGGGGGTTCCGGTAACCCTTCCGATATTCCGGTAAAATCCTGATTTCACCTGGAACACATCCGATGTCTAAACATAGGCTTCCAATATATCATTCTTTACGTCTCGACCATTTCGAGACTCCTCGTCATGTCCGTGATCACATCCGGGACTCTGAACTCCTTCGGTACATCAAAATGCATAAACTCATAATAATTGTCATCGTAACGTTAAGCGTGCGGACCCTACGGTTCGAGAACAATGTAGACATGACCGAGACACGTCTCCGGTCAATAACCAATAGCGGGACCTGGATGCCCATATTGGCTCCTACATATTCTACGAAGATCTTTATCGGTCAGACCGCATAACAACATACGTTTGTTCCCTTTGTCATCGGTATGTTACTTGCCCGAGATTCGATCGTCGGTATCCAATACCTAGTTCAATCTCGTTACCAGCAAGTCTCTTTAATCGTTCCGTAATACATCATCTCGCAACTAACTCATTGGTTGCAATGCTTGCAAGGCTTTATGTGATGTGTATTACCGAGAAGGCCCTGAGATACCTCTCCGACATTCGGAGTGACAAATCCTAATCTCGAAATACGCCAACCCAACAAATACTTTCGGAGACACCTGTAGAGCACCTTTATAATCACTCAGTTACGTTGTGACGTTTGGTAGCACACAAAGTGTTCCTACGGTAAACGGGAGTTGCATAATCTCATAGTTAAAGGAACATGTATAAGTCATGGATAAAAGCAATAGCAACATACTAAACGATCGGGTGCTATGCTAATGGAATGGGTCATGTCAATCAGATCATTCAACTAATGATGTGATCTCGTTAATCAAATAACAACTCTTTGTTCATGGTTAGGAAACATAACCATCTTTGATTAATGAGCTAGTCAAGTAGAGGCATACTAGTGACACTCTGTTTGCCTATGTATTCACACATGTATTATGTTTCCAGTTAATACAATTCTAGCATGAATAATAAACATTTATCATGATATGTAAGGAAATAAATAATAACTTTATTATTGCCTCTAGGGCATATTTCCTTCATGCCGGACTCGGAGAAACCCTCCGTGACGACACCTCAGGGTCGCCCGCTTCGTTAGGCGGTACAGCAGAAGGAGGCGTCCCGCTCTCCATCATCTCCGGAAGAAGATCCCCCGAAGACGAGCTCTGCTGAGAAGGGCTGAGGTCCGAACAACAAGGTAAAAATTCGGTTAAACTTCTCAGATATAAATCACGGATTTCTCTCATCCCTCAAACGGAAAAATCTTTCTCTACTCACGGCTCGCTGGAGGGCTGATCTCCTTGAGTACGCAGTCCGGCCGTGGAACTCCCCGGTGTCGGACCCTCTGACGAGGATCTTTTCCCCCGCTTCGAGACCATGGTCTTCGGGTCGTCAGAGGCGGCTCCCTTCTTTCCCTTAGGAGAGGAATTGTCGGTTCCTCCCTTACGAGCAGCCTCCTTCGAGGAGGCCATAGTTTCCTTGTCCCCCTCCCCCTTACTTCCCTCCAAAGGCACTACCTCCAGCATCCTGACTAGCACGGGATCCGGCCTAGTTTCGGGAAGGGGAGCTGGACACCTGATTAGCTTCGCCTTCGCTATCCACTCCTTTTTGAAAGGACAGATCTTTTAAGGGCAAGTTTATGATAATTATACGAATAGAAGATCCGGGCACAAGTTTACTTACTTGAGTATCCGGGCGATTGCAGCTCAGGCCTGCGTCCTCGGTCAAATCCGGACACACTTCTTGTGATCAGAAGAACAGTTTATACATCTCCGCGGGCGTCGAGCTCATAAAATCCCGGAGAGCTCGCGGTCCCTCTGGGTTGAACTCCCACAGGCGAAGGGGGCGACGTTTGCCGGGCAGAGTCCGGCGAATCAGCATGACCTGCGTCACCTTGACCAGGTTGAGGTCTCCTTCCAAGAGATCCTTAATGCGGACCTGCAGCAAGGGTACGTCTTTGGGCAAACCCCAATCTAACCCTCTATTGATCCATGACGCTAGCCGTGGTGGTGGACCCGAGCGAAAGGCAGGAGGCGCCACCCACGTGGTGCCCTGGGGAGCGGTGATATAAAACCACTCTCGTTTCCACAAGCCTAGCTCCTCTTGAAAAGAGCCCTCGGGCCATGGAGCATCGACATTTTTGCTTATAACAGCGCATCCGCACTCTGCGTGCCATCCCTCGATCATATTCGGCTCCACTTTGAAAGTCTTGAGCCATAATCCGAAGTGAGGGGTAACACAGAGGAACGCTTCACACACGACGATAAATGAGGAGATATGGAGGATGGACTCCGGAGCTAAATCATGAAATTCCAGCCCGTAATAAAACAGCAGTCCCCTCATAAAGGGATCCATGGGGAAGCCTAACCCTCGGAGGAAGTGAGACATGAACACCACGCTCTCGCCGGGCTGGGGACTCGGAATAACCTGCCCTTGAGCAGGCAATCTATGTGAAATTTCACTGGTCAGGAACTTAGCCTCCCTCAACTTTAGCACGTCCTCCTTCGTGGCATCCACCAGCCTTGAAGGTCAGAACCGGACATTATCGAAGGTCCGAAGCGCCTGGAATCTGGAGCCTGGGGTGTTGGAACTCGAGGCGACGGGCGAACACACTTGAGATTGAAAAAAGAAGTAAGGCCTTGGTCTCTTTATAAGAGGTTGAATACCAAGAGCCCTCCCCGTAACCGTTTTGGACTCGCCTTTGATCGAGGGAACGCGCTAACAGGCGCGATTGGGTTACCCATGTCCGTATTGATGAGAATCCCGTAAAAGGAGCACACGATCTCTGCTTTGACAAGACGTGCCAAGGAAACCGCCTCGCAAAGCATGCTGAGGGCGAAAAAGTAAAGACGATTCGTAAAAGGACTTGGCCGCAGTGTGTTGACGCACTGCGGAATACGTCAGCAGATTTGATTTGTGTTAATATTATTCTCTCTATGGCAATATGTGGAAACTTATTTTGCAGAGCCGGACACTATTTTGGGTGTTTACAATCTTCTATGAAGGACTTGGAGGAGGAACCCGCCTTGCAATGCCGAAGACAATCTGCGCGCCGGACTCGTCGTCATTGAAGCCTGGTTCAGGGGCTACTGAGGGAGTCCTGGATTAGGGGGTGTTCGGGTAGCCGGACTATACCTTCGCCGGACTCCTGGACTATGAAGATACAAGATTGAAGACTTCGTCCCGTGTCCGGATGGGACTTTCCTTGGCGTGGAAGGCAAGCTAGGCGATGCGGATATTCAAGATCTCCTACCATTGTAACCGACTCTGTGTAACCCTAACCCTATCCGGTGTCTATATAAACCGGAGGGTTGTAGTCCGTAGGACATCCATCATCATACACAATCATACCATAGGCTAGCTTCTAGGGTTTAGCCTCCTTGATCTCGTGGTAGATCTACTCTTGTACTACCCATATCATCAATATTAATCAAGCAGGAGTAGGGTATTACCTCCATCGAGAGGGCCCGAACCTGGGTAAAATCATCGTGTCCCCTGTCTCCTGTTACCATCCGGCCTTGACGCACAGTTCGGGACCCCCTACCCGAGATCTGCCGGTTTTGACACCGACACCTGGCGCGCCCCAGCCCGGGCCGAGGAGCCCTTCCAAGCCTCAAGACGGCCTGCTGCGACCTCCAGCCAGTCGGCAGTCCGACTGGGAGTGCGCAGAATCGACATCTCTGGCCACAAGGCAGCAATCGCCTGGGCGCCGACACGTTGAAGCCGGCGCAGCATCCGGTGGGCTGGCCGCAGACGAGCCTCGATGCTCAGAAGCTGCTCATCAAGGGTCCGGGGCGCATTGGCGGCAACCTCCTCGCCAGCTGCCCTTCGTGCCTCGCGATCAGCCTCGATGGCTTGGGTGGCAGCTTGCGAGTGGCCAGGGAAGAAGTCTGCCAAGACGAGAAAGAAGCAAGTCAGAAAATCAGGAGTCGGCCCGACCTGCAGTCGGCAGCTCAAAGAAAGAGAGTAAAGAGAACTCACCGTCGACAATATCCTCAATCTCATGGAAGCCGGAGGTCAGCATTGCCTTCTTGTCAGTCCAGGAGGAGCGGTCGACCTCGAACTCGGCCAGGAGTGCAGTTTCTTTCTTCTCTGCCTCCTCCCGCGCCTTCTTCAGCAGCTCCTTCTGCTCCGCCAGCTGCGTAGCCAGCAGGTCGCGCTCTGCGACAAGCTTGCCGCACTCCACCCCCTTGGCGCGCAAGGCGGTGTTGGCTTCGCCCAGCTGCTACTGAAGAACGGCGTTGGCCTCTGAAGAAAGAAGAAGAAGAAAGAAGGAAAAAAGACGTAAGTCGCCAACAAAGAAGGTCGCCGGGAAGATCCGGCCCGACTGCTCAGCAGTCGGCCCGAATCTCGGGGACTACAGCCCGCGGGTGCGCCAGCGCACCCCCGCGAAAAAGAAGGAGAACTTACTCCGGCTCTCCGACAAGTCAGCAGTCCGCTTGCCCAGCTCTTCAACATTGCGGTTGAAGGTGGTGACCCGGAGGTTGTGGTAATCCTGTGATAAATATTTCAAGCAAGAGTAAGCGCTTAGAACTTGCCAATGGAGTTCCGCCCCGCCTGCTCAGCAGCAGGCCTGGAACTCGAGGACTACACCCAGTGGGTGCGCTGGCGCGCCCCCACAGAGAAGAACAAGAAAAACAAAGTCAGAAGAAACATACCCGGACGGCTTCTCGCGACGCCAGATACGCCTTGGTGCAGTTCTGGATGGCATCGCCCTCAGCTCGCAGCTTCGCCTGGACGTCCAGAAGCGCCTGGTTCAGCAGGCCCGTGCCGCCTCCTCGCACCCACCCAACGGGCGCGGCGCTCGTTGCCTCGACGTTTGGGATGGCTGAGCTGGTGGCGCCGGCCTCCAGGGGGCGTGGCGCCGAAGTCGCCTTCTCAAGACGGCGGCGCGTTGGCGAGGCGACTTGGAGGAGTAGCTGCGCCACGGCCTCGTCGTTAGTCAGCGGCACCTAAGGGTCCGCCGGCTGTTCGCCTCGCGCGCTCACAGACGGCGGTGGAGGCGGCGGTGGCGGCACGACCGTGTCCGACTCAGAGGCCTCGCCACCCTCCCTCTCCATGACGGGATGATCGCCGCCGGCTTCCCCGGTCTGCTCCGTGAAATCTTGAGGTGGCCGCGCTGAGTTCAGCGGGATGACAAGCAATGCCGACTGGCGGCGTGCGGCTTCCTCGGCCTGCCGCTTTGCCGCAACGGCGGCTTCGGCTTCATCCAGCCTCTTCTAGGCGGAGGCGGCCGCCTTCTCGGCCTCCGCCTTCTCTCGGCGGGCGGCTTCTTCCTCGTCGCGCTTCTCCTGCGCATTCCGCTCCGTCGCCTCCCGGAGGTCGGCGGCAGGGTCAATGCGCCAAGTGGTGGCGGACGTCTCTGCCGACCCCTTGATGGAAGCGGCGGTAACCCTCCCAAGGGTGAGGGGAGCCTTGGAATAGGGAAAGCATATAAAAGATTTGGACAAAATCCACAAGAAGAAAGCAAGACAAAGGACGGAAGCACTTACGCAGAAGTCAGTGGCGGTTTCTTCACTTCCTTGCGGAAGCGTTGGGACCTCGCGACCGCCTCTTCCCACTTGGTCGCGGCGGTCGCCCCTTTGAACTTCTTCTCCCGGCCGCCAAGAGAGCTCGGCCCGGCCCGGCGCTTCCTCGCGCCGCCTAAACCGCCCAAGGCGGCGGACGAGCTCGCGCCGTGGAGGCCGGCTCTTGGTTGGTGGCGCGGGGCGACTCCCCCATCATCACCAACAGGCCAGTCGGCAAAAGTGGCCGAGGGCCTGAGGCCGCCTTCCTCTCCTCCGCCGCCTCCGTCGGCGTCGGCCTCCATCGCCGCCGCCCCTAGATCGGGATCGTCAATGTCGCTCTCCGCTCGGTCAGGGGCGAACTGGCGGGCTGGCCCCGCGGTGCCGGCCGAGGGCTGGACGAGAGGGTTCTGATTCAAAGACTAAAAAAGATCAGAAGTCGGATTTGGCTGCAAAAAGGAAACAGAAGAGGAAGAGAGACAACTTACAATCGGCGGAGGGTTAGCGCGCGAGTACGACTCCATGCCGAACTGCCAATCCTCTGAGAGGCCGGAATTCGCGATGTAATTCACCGTGTCCGCCACCTCCGCGTGGGGCATGTCTTTGGAGCACATCCGACTGGGGTCCCAGTAGCCGCTCATCTGACAGATCAGATGAGGCCGGCCTTGGGGCGGGAGGACTCGGCGCACCACGAAGGCGGCCAGCAAGTCGGCCCCAGTCAGACCCTCCGACTGCGTCAGCACTCGGAGCCGTGTGACGGCGGCGGCACCGATCGGAGTCAGCGTCTTGGCTCGGTGGGACCAGCTAGGGAGCCTCCCAGCCGGCGCGTCGGCTTCGTACTCCGGCAAGTTGACCCAGTCGCCTTCTGGGGCAACGTTCTTCACATAAAAGTAAGATCGCTGCCACATCTTCACCGACTTGATCAGCGAGATGGCGGGGAACGGGTTGTCGGCCACCGACCTCCGCATCGCGATGTAGGCGCCGCATTGAGCTGGCACACCGGCGACGTGCGTGCCGAGCTTGGACTGGAAGAATCCCCCCCCCACACACAGCTCGATGGTGGGAAGAACATCGAGGAAGCCTTCGCACAAGGTGGCGAAGGCAGCCAGCAGCACCACCGTGTTCGGGGTGAGGTGGTGCGGCTGGAGGCCATGGAACTCCAAGAACGAGTGAAAGAAGCCGCTCGCTGGCAGCCCTAGGCCACGCATGAAGTGCGAGCGGAATACGACCCGCTCGCCCTCCTCCGGCGCCGGCGACACCTCCTTCGCCGGTGGGGCGCGGGCCCACACTAAATTCGCGCCGGGGAGGCGACACGTCTTGTGGAGGAACTCGATGTTGTCGTCGTCGATATCGGAGCCGTCCCACACGCCGGAGCGCGCGGCGGTGGGCGCGGCAGCAGAAGAAGAGCTCATCGCTGCGTGCGTGACGTGGTTCAGCGCAGCAGCGGCGGGAGGAAGAAGAAGGAAGAAGAAGCAGAGGAGAGTAAGGGAGAGCGGGCACGCGTGCTTCGCCGCCCCGCTCCCTCCGCCTACTTATAGGCTTGTAGGCTGAGAAGCCGAGGGGGCGTCGTGGGATTAACTGCGCCCACGACCCCACGACTTACCATACGAAGTTACTACGCAGGAATCCCAACCGACCACATGGCCGCAACGGATCCGTACGAAGGCCGAGGCATGGTAGTGGCGGGCCCCACCTGCGGGCCTATCCCGTCGTGCGCGTGGGTGGGCAGACTGGCCCGACCACGTGGCGCCTCACGGCAGATCCGCAACGGGCGGCAACCTGGAAGCTTATCAGGCGCGCCGCTTGGATCACGCCACGACTTTCAAACTCTTCAAGAAACAAGACGGCGGGCGAAGCCCAGATCCAACGGCCACAAGGAAGAAACTGTTGAGGCTCCTCAGTACGTCTCCCTCGGCGCCTCACCAGCTTCGGGGACTACTGTCGGAGTAATGGGCCACGGGTAGGCTAACCCGAGGCCCGGAACCTTTCAAGACATCGGGGAAAGCTATGCCCCTCAGGAACCTCAAGACGGAAGGCCGCCTCTGGGAGTTGGCAGCGGCGCAGCCGGCTATCTGCTCACAACTGAGTCTGAGGGACGACTACAAGACGAGCCGACTCCTAACTGGCGGCTTCCAGAGAAGCCGGCCATGGGGAGTCGGCCCGCGACTTCCACCACCTCATGCCCTCGTGAGGAGGGACAAGGACGGGGCGCGGCCTCAGTACGGACCGCGCCCGCCCCTTACCAAGGGCAGGCATGGCCACAGTGCACCATACCAACGGAGATCTCCGTCACGGCGCGGCACTGTTGCCATGCCAGCCCTGACATCAGCTCCACCGGTGGAACCCTGTGCCCACGTCGGCCTGCCTGTACGGCCCGAAGACGGCGGGCCCCTCTTGTCGGCGGGGGTACAGAAGACGGCGAGAGCGCCACAAGACGGACCCCGTGGGAGTCGGCCTCCAAGAGTCGGCCGGCTCCTCCCACGGGCCCCGCACGCCATTAACCAGACAAGACGGGGAATGGCAACAGTGATCGCCCGTTAGGCGGCGGTACTGTTGCCATGACCCAATGACCAAGTCAGCGTCATTAGAAGCGTGGATACAGTAATCCGCAGTCGGCGAGACCCGCCCGCGGGAGACAAGGCATGTCGGCTCCGTACCGGACCCGTCAGCAGGGCCCACCAGTCGGCAGGCCCCAGTAGTCGGCGGAGAAGACGGCGGCCTGAGAGACAGACGGCTGGGACCCGCGCCCAGCCGGATTACCATTGTACCCCCGGGGGGTAGGCCTATATAAACCCCTTGGGGTACCCATGCAAAGGGTTTGGCCCCATTAGCACTAGACCAAAGAGATAGGAAGGAGAGAGCTAGCCTTGCCTTCTCCTACCTCCAAGAAACAGCTCGAGGAGCAACCTTGTACACACTTTGCCATAGTGATCATGCGGAGACCCCGCAGAGCAGATGCAGGGGTGTTATCTCCTCGGAGAGCCCTGAAGCTGGGTAAGATTCGTCGGCGTGCATGTCTACGCCTCATCCCGTTTCCAGGCACCGGCGACGTTCTACTCGCCCCCACCATGATAAGCCATCCTTTGGCATATGTCGCACCCAACCCCCGACACCGGCGCACCCAACCCGAACCCGGCGCGTTGGGGGGCGCCCGGGGGCGTCGGCGCGAACGTTTTGGCGTGAAAGAGTGGCGGGACCGGCGCGTCAGCGAGACGAAGGCTGGTCGTCTTCATCGTCTCGGTTTTCCAACGGGGAATCAATGCCAAGGTTGCCGCCGGTCAGCCAGCCATTGATTCACGAGCGGCAAAGTGCGGCGACGCCGCCCCGCCTTCCGCCACGCATTCGCATGCGACCGCCCCCAAGCCGCTATAAAAGGCGCCCCTGGCCACGCCAGTGAGGCACCCATCCATCGGCAGTCCTTCCCCTCCTCGTCGCCGCACTTCCTCCCCTCTCTCTGCCGTTCGAGCCCCTCTCTCCACCCCGGCAACCATGAGCGCGAGGTACCCCGGCGACGCAGCGGCGGCCAACGGTTTCGGCCGCCGCTCGCTGCATGAGTGGGAGGCCCACCTCCTCCACGAGGCCAACTACCCCGCACCGCCCGACGTACGCGCTCCGTCGCGGTGGAGGATCAGCGCCGGCGGGGTCCCTGTCCCCCCTCTGCCCGTCCCCGAGACGACAACCTATTTTGAGGTCGAGATCGAGCGTGCGCAGGCGTCCCTGACGGCCACGGAGCGGGCGCTCTCAAAGTACGCCGGTGGCAAGCACGCGGTGTGGGCAGCGTACTTCAAACGCCGGCAGGAGGAGCGGCTCGCCTCCACCAACAACGCGCCAACGCCGCGCGGCCGCAGCAACAGCGAGGGCCGCCGTCTGTGGTGGGGCGTCCCGGGCCGCACGCTCAGCGGCATCCTTGCGCACCTCGAGGGCGGCAACGACCCGCCCTTCGAGTACCCGACTGCTCGGAGCGGCGGCGCGTGGCTGCCGAGGAGGGTGATGGGATGGTCATCCTCCTCTTCCTCCTCCTCCTCCCGATCCTCCTCTCACTCCTCCGGCGCTCCGGCGTTGGTCAGCGTCAAGCCAGAGCTGTCCGAGACGCCGCTCGGTAGGCGCACCCGCGGCGCCGGCCTCGTCATCAATGACGGCGGTCGTGGCTCCTCCTCCTTGGCCCCTCCTCGCCTAGTCAAGCCGAAGAGGGAGCCCGGGCTAGCGACGGTTAAGCCGGAGCCGGGGCTCGCCGCTATGAAGTCGGAGCCTGCCCTCACCAAGGAGGCCGACCAAGAAGAGGCCGCCTTGAAGTGGGCGCGCGAGGACTACGCGCGCATGGAGTTGGACCGCCGGCGCCGCGCCCTGGTGGAGATCGCCGAACGCCGCCGCCGTGAAGCAGCGCGCCGAGGCGAGGGGTCGAGCAGCGGCGCCGGCCGTGTCAAGGAGGAGAAGCAGGAGGACGACGCCGGCGACGACTACGCCCTGCTCAGCGCCTACTTTGGCCCGTAGTTTAGGGTTTTTTTTCGTCCATGTTATTCGGGTAAAAAACGTCTAAATTTCGCCGAAATATGTCGTGTTTGTTGAAATTTGGCCGTCTTTGCTGAAATTTGGCCGAACTATGGTGACCTCTGGGGCCCGACGGCTGCGGAGGTACTCGCCCCCACGCCGAAAAAACCGCCGGCCCGCCCCCAAGCAGCGATTTTCAGCCCGTCTTGGGGGCGCAATGGCTGGAGATGCTCTTAAACCCCAGTTTATGTGCTATTCCGTAAGGGACGGATTGGATCCAAAAGTTTAATGATATGGTTAGAATTCATTCTTAATACATTTCTCGTAGTTGTGGATGCTTGGGGGAGGGTTAATCATAAGTAGGACGTGTGTTCAAGTAAGAACACCACCTAAGCACCTATCCACCCACATATCAAATTATCAAAGTAGCGAACACAAATCGAACCAACATGGTGAAAGTGACTAGATGAAATTCCCGTGTACCCTCAAGAACTCTTTGCTTATTATAAGGGACCGTTTTGGCCTATCCTTTGCCTCAAAAGGATTGGTACCTTGCTGCACTTTTGTTACTATTACCGTTACTTGCTCGTTACAAATTATCTTGCTATCAAACTACTCTGCTACTTACAATTTCAGCACTTGCAGACATTACCTTGCTGAAAAGCACTTGTCATTTCCTTCGGCTCCTCGTTGGGTTCGACACTCTTACTTATCGAAAAGAGCTACAATTGATCCCATATACTTGTGGGTCATCAACACCCATGCGAGGAGGGTCTTCGTCCAACCCTGGATTGTACTATGACATCCTGGTCAGTAGGATAAAAGGACTACCCATATCAACAAGATGCACCTTCTTTCTCGGAAGCTCGTTTCCAAAGAACCTCGGGGGTTAAGCGTGCTTCGCTTGGAGCAATTTGGGGATGAGTGAACAACCAAGAAGTTGTTCTTCGATGTGCACGAGTGAGGACACAGTGCGCAAGAAAGACCAGTGTTTGTATGTGGACCAAGAAGGGATGGTTGTGGTTGGGATGTTACACACACTGTCAAACAGACCCGTAGCACGTCTGCGGCGTATAGTCCGAGCCGGAGCGGTGCTACCTCTTGAGCACTGCGTTGGTTTTCCCTTGAAGAGGAAAGGGTGATGCAGCAAAGTAGCGTAAGTATTTCCCTCAGTTTTTGAGAACCAAGGTATCAATCCAGTAGGAGGCCACGCACAAGTCCCTCGCACCTACACAAACAAATAAATCCTCGCAACCAACGCAATAAAGGGGTTGTCAATCCCTTCACGGTCACTTACGAGAGTGAGATCTGATAGATATGATAAGATAATATTTTTGGTATTTTTATGATAAAGATACAAAGTAAAGAAAGCAAAATAAAAACGCCGCCAGAAATAGCTTGTTGTGGGAGATTAAATATGATGGAAAATAGACCCGGGGGCCATAGGTTTCACTAGTGGCTTCTCTCAAGAGCATAAGTATTACTGTGGGTGAACAAATTACTGTTGAGCAATTGATAGATTGAGCATAGTTATGAGAATATCTAGGTATGATCATGTATATAGGCATCACACCCGAGACAAGTAGACCAACTCCTGCCTACATCTACTACTGTTACTCCACACATCGACCACTATCTAGCATGCATCTAGAGTATTAAGTTCATAAGAACAGAGTAACACTTTAAGCAAGATGACATGATGTAAGAGGGATAAACTCATGCAATATGATATAAACCCCATCTTGTTATCCTCGATGGCAACAATACAATACGTGCCTTGCTGCCCCTACTATCACTGGGAAAGGACACCGCAAGATTGAACCCAAAGCTCAGCACTTCTCCCATTGCAAGAAAGAACAATCTAGTAGGCCAAACCAAACTGATAATTCGAAGAGACTTGCAAAGATAACCAATCATACATAAAAGAATTCAGAGAATATTCAAATATTGTTCATAGATAAACTTGATCATAAACCCACAATTCATTGGTCTCAACAAACACACCGCAAAAGAAGATTACATCGAATAGATCTCCACAAGAGAGGGGGAGAACATTGTATTGAGATCCAAAAAGAGAGAATAAGCCATCTAGCTAATAACTATGGACCCGAAGGTCTGAGGTAAACTACTCACACATCATCGGAGAGGCTATGGTGTTGATGTAGAAGCCCTCCGTGATCGATGCCCCCTACGGCGGAGCTCCGAAAAAGGCCCCAAGATGGGATCTCACGGGTAAAGAAGGTTGCGATGGTGGAATTAGGTTTTTGGCTCCGTATCTGGTAGCTTGGGGGTACGTAGGTATATATAGGAGGAAGAAGTACGTCGGTGGAGCAACGTGGGGCCCACGAGGGTGGAGGGTGCGCCCCCCTACCTCGTGCCCTCCTGGTTGATGTCTTGACGTAGGGTCCAAGTCCTGTGGATCACGTTCGTCTCGAAAATCACGTTGCCGAAGGTTTCATTCTGTTTGGACTCCGTTTGATATTCTTTTTCTACGAAACTCTGAAATAGGCAAAAAACAGCAATTCTGGGCTGGGCCTCTGGTTAATAGGTTAGTCCCAAAAATAATATAAAAGTGTATAATAAATCCCAATAATGTCCAAAACAGAATATAATATAGCATGGAACAATCAAAAATTATAGATACGTTGGAGACGTATCAAGCATCCCCAAGCTTAATTCCTGCTCGTCCTCGAGTAGGTAAATGATAAAAACAGAATTTTTGATGTGGAATGCTACTTGGCATAATTTCAATGTAATTCTTCTTAATTGTGGTATGAATATTCAGATCCGAAAGATTCAAGATAAAAGTTCAATATGGACATTAAAATAATAATACTTCAAGCATACTAACTAAGCAATTATGTCCTCGCAAAATAACATGGCCAAAGAAAGTTCATCCCTACAAAATCATATAGTTTAGTCATGCTCCATTTTCTACACACAAAAATGCTCTCATCATGCACAACCCCGACGACAAGCCAAGAAATTGTTTCATACTTTAGTAATCTCAAACTTTTTCAACCTTCACGCAATACATGAGCGTGAGCCGTGGATATAGCACTATGGGTGGAATAGAATATAATGATGGGGGTTATGTGGAGAAGACAAAAAGGGAGAAAGTCTCACATCAACGAGGCTAGTCAATGAGCTATGGAGATGCCCATTGATTGATGTTAATGCAAGGAGTAGGGATTGCCATGCAACGGATGCACTAGAGCTATAAATGCATGAAAGCTCAACAAAAGAAACTAAGTGGGTGTGCATCCAACTTGCTTGATCACAAAGACCTAGGGAATTTGAGGAAGCCCATTGTTGAAATATACAAGCCAAGTTCTATAATGAAAAATTCCCACTAGTATATGAAAGTGACAAAACAAGAGACTCTCTATCATGAAGATTATGGTGCTACTTTGAAGCACAAGTGTGGTAAAAAGGATAGTAACATTGTCCCTTCTCTCTTTTTCTCTCATTTTTTTTGGCCTTCTTTTTTTATGGCATTTCTCTTTTTTTTCTCACTTGGGACAATGCTCTATAAAATGATGATTATCACACTTCTATTTATTTACAACTCAATGATTACAACTCGATACTAGAACAAAGTACTCTATATGAATGCCTCCGGTGGTGTACTGGGATATGCAATGAATCAAGAGTGACATGTATGAAAATTATGAACGGTGGCTTTGCCACAAATACTATGTCAACTACATGATCATGCAAAGCAATATGACAATAATGAGTGTGTCATAATAAACGGAACGGTGGAAAGTTGCATGGCAATATATCTCGGAATGGCTATGGAAATGCCATAATAGGTAGGTATGGTGGCTGTTTTGAGGAAGATATAAGGAGGTTTATGTGTGGAAGATCATATCATATCACGGGGTTTGGATGCACCGGCAAAGTTTGCACCAACTCTCAATGTGAGAAAGGGCAATGCACGGTACCGAAGAGGCTAGCAATGATGGAAAGGTGGGAGTGCGTATAATCCATGGACTCAACATTAGTCATAAATAACTCACATACTTATTGCAAAAAATCTACAAGTCATCAAAAACCAAGCACTACACGCGTGCTCCTTGGGGGATAGATTGGTAGGAAAAGACCATCGCTCGTCCCCGACCGCCACTCATAAGGAGGACAATCAAAGAACACCTCATGTTTCAAATTTGTTACATAACGTTTACCATATGTGCATGCTACGGGACTTGAAAACTTCAACACAAGTATTTCTCAAATTCACAACTACCCAACTAGCACAACTTTAATATCACTACCTCCATATCTCAAAACAATCATCAAGCATCAAAATTCTCTTAGTATTCAACACACTCATAAGAAAGTTTTTACTAGTCTTGAATACCTAGCATATTAGGATTAAGCAAATTACCATGATGTTTAAGACTCTCAAAATAATATAAGTGAAGTATGAGAGAATAATAGTTTCTGTAAACAAATCTACCACCGTGCTCTAATAGATATAAGTAAAGTACTAGAGCAAAAACTATATAACTTAAAAGATATAAGTGAAGCACATAGGGTATTCTAATAATTTCCGAATCATGTGTGTCTCTCTCAAAAGGTGTGTACAGCAAAGATGATTGTGGTGAACTAAAAAGCAAATACTCAAATCATATAAGACGCTCCGAGCAAAACACATATCATGTGGTGAATAAAAATATAGCTCCAAGTAAAGTTACTGATGGAAGTAGACGAAAGAGGGGATGCCTTCTGGGGCATCCCCAAGCTTTGGCTTTTTGGTGTCCTTAGATTATATTGGGGTGCCATGGTCATCCCCAAGCTTAGTCTCTTGCCACTCCTTGTTCCATAATCCATCAAATCTTTTACCCAAAACTTGAAAACTTCACAACACAAAACTTAACAGAAAATCTCGTAAGCTCTGTTAGTGAAAGAAAACAAAACACCACTTCAAGGTACTGTAATGAACTCATTCTTTATATATATTGGTGTTAAACCTACTGTATTCCAACTTCTCTATGGTTTATAAACTATTTTACTAGCCATAGATTCATCAAAATAAGCAAACAACACACGAAAAACAGAATCTGTCAAAAACAGAACAGTTTGTAGTAATCTGTAACTAACGCAAACTTCTGGAACTCCAAAAATTCAGCCAAAATAGGTAGACCTAGAAAATTTGTTTATTGATCAGCATCAATTGGAATCAATATTTTATCAAGTTCTGGTGATTTTTAACAATTATTTTCGTGAACAGAAAGTTTCTGGAATTTACAGCAAGATCAAATAACTATCATCCAAGAAGATCCTATAGGTTTAACTTGGCACAAACACTAATTAAGACATAAAAACACATATAACCAGAGGCTAGATCAAATATTTATTCCTAAACAAAAGCAAAAAGCAAAAAGCAAAAAAACTAAAAATAAAATTGGGTTGCCTCCCAACAAGCGCTATTGTTTAACGCCCCTAGCTAGGCATAAAAGCAAGGATAGATCTAGGTATTGGCATCTTGGGTTTTTAATTTCTTAACAGAGTTATGCTCGAATCCAGGAGGTTCTTTACGCTTCCCTTCATATTCCGATATTTTCAGATCTAAAGAATCCAACCTCTTATTGCAAAGAGTAATCAACATGTTCATGCGGTAAAGATTCCCACTAATACCCTTAAGGGGTTCAAGAGCTTTTTGTAAAATTTTCGGTACTTCGCAAATTTTCTCAAAAACTTGTGTTTCTTCTTGGGTATGATGAGGCCCCTTTTGTTGAGGTAGTGTTCCCACTATACCTTCTATAACTTCATGCGCAATATGGGGATCAATTTCAATAAAATTGCCTTTGGCAACGCAATCCAAGAGTTGTCTATGAGACATATTCAATCCAACATAAAAATTGCGAAGCAAAATTCTAAGGTTCACTTCAAAGGTACAATTACGGTAAGACTCCATCATTCTAGACCAGGCATCTTTTAAGTTTTCTCCTTGTCTTTGTTTGAAGTGAAAGACTTCAAACTCAGGGGACAACTGATTAGATAAGGGACTAGCCATAACAACAAGCAAACGAAAAAGAGGCAAACGGAAAAGAAAGGGCAAATAAAACGACAAGGGTGAAGTGGGGGAGAGGAAAACGAGAGGCAAATGGCAAATAATGTAATGTTGGAGATAAGGGTTTCTGATGGGTACTTGGTATGTTGACCTTTGCGTAGACTCCCCGGCAACGGCGCCAGAAATCCTTCTTGCTACCTCTTGAGCACTGCGCTAGTTTTCCCTTAAGGAAAGGGTGATGCAGCAAAGTAGCGTAAGTATTTCCCTCAGTTTTTGAGAACCAAGGTATCAATCCAGTAGGAGGCCACGCACAAGTCCCTCGCACCTACACAAACAAATAAATCCTCGCAACCAACGCAATAAAGGGGTTGTCAATCCCTTCACGGTCACTTACGAGAGTGAGATCTGATAGATATGATAAGATAATACTTTTGGTATTTTTATGATAAAGATAAAACATAAAGAAAGCAAAATAAAAATGGCGCCAGAAATAGCTTGTTGTGGGAGATTAAATATGATGGAAAATAGACCCGGGGGCCATAGGTTTCACTAGTGGCTTCTCTCAAGAGCATAAGTATTACGGTGGATGAACAAATTACTGTTGAGCAATTGATAGAATTGAGCATAGTTATGAGAATATCTAGGTATGAGCATGTATATAGGCATCACGTCTGAGACAAGTAGACCGACTCCTGTCTGCATCTGCTACTATTACTCCACACATCGACCGCTATCCATCATGCATCTAGAGTATTAAGTTCATAAGAACAGAGTAACGCTTTAAGCAAGATGACATGATGTAGAGGGATAAACTCATGCAATATGATATAAACCCCATCTTGTTATCCTCGATGGCAACAATACAATACGTGTCTTCCTACCCCTACTGTCACTGGGAAAGGACATCACAAGATTGAACCCAAAGCTAAGCACTTCTCCCATTGCAAGAAATATCAATCTAGTAGGCCAAACCAAACTGATAATTCAAAGAGACTTGCAAATATAACCAATCATACATAAAAGAACTCAGAGAAGATTCAAATATTGTTCATAGATAAACTTTATCATAAACCCACAATTCATCGGTCTCAACACACACGCCACAAAAGAAGATTTCATCGAATAGATCTCCACAAGAGAGGGGGAGAACATTGTATTGAGATCCAAAAAGAGAGAAGAAGCCATCTAGCTAATAACTATGGACCTGAATGTCTGAGGTGGAGCAACGTGGGGCCCACGAGGGTGGAGGGCACGCCCAGGGGGGTAGGCGCGCCCCCTACCTCGTGCCCTCCTGGTTGATGTCTTGACGTAGGGTCCAAGTCCTCTGGATCACGTTTGTTCCGAAAATCACGTTCCCGAAGGTTTCATTCCGTTTGGACTTCGTTTGATATTCTTTTTCTGCGAAACTCTGAAATAGGAAAAAAATAGCAATTCTGGGCTGGGCCTCCAGTTAATAGGTTAGTCCCAAAAATAATATAAAAGTGTATAATAAAGCCCAATAATTTCCAAAACATAATATAATATAGCATGGAAGTCCAACATGCCACAAACCTCCTTGCCTTCGTGACAACCACTAGGGCTACCTCACATGGAAGACCAACTTACGATGCCCATCAAATCCAACCTGCCCCCCCCCAGATGGAGGTGCGACGCAGAAGCCTGAGGGAATGAGGGCGACACCAAAGAAGTTGGCATAGGACGAGGCTCGAAACATCCGCGAGAAGGAGGTAGAAGATGGGAGGAGAGGTGGAGAAAGGCGAGAAGGGAGCATCGCCATTGTCTACCGCCGGAGTTTTGCTCGGCGGCATTGACCAATGACGGCTAGGGGAAGGTCCGGTCCTTCTAGCCAACGACTCCCGGTGCCGAAGACCGGTCTCCACCATCCCCAAGCATGCAATGGGTAAGTTGCGGCTTGCTGGAACCGTCACTGTGGCGAGGTGCGACGGTGACCGTGACTTGCTGGAACCGTCACTATGGCGAGGTGCGACGGTGACCGTGACTTGCTGGAACCGTCACCGTGAGGATCTGCAATGGTGGTTGCGACGAGCTGAGATGGTGACATCGGGGTGCTGCAACCATAGGAGACGGAGTTGCAACCAAGGGTCATGGCGGAGCTGCAGCCGACCACCGGGGTTGTTACGACCATGTCGGCTGACGCCATGATGGCCACCCGGCGCCCACAAGAGATGCTACGATAGGCACCACAAGATGTTGCAACCAACACTGGTGTTCGCTATGACAGTGCTCAGCGACGCTATGATGGCCACCGCGGTTGCTTGGATGGCGTCGATCCCGTGCTACAACTGACGCAAAAATTACTGCTCTGATCTTATCAGAAACCTTTAACACAAAATGACCTCTCTCAGAAACTATTTCACGATCTGACCTTTTCTAAAAAGCCAAACCTCATGGCGTTACCGGACAAAGTAGAAATGCCGAACTATCCAGCATTGCTATCCGGCCACGTGGCAAGTCAAAACACCAAAGTATGCCATCGTTGGTAGAAACGCCAGACCCCTTGGCGTTGCTGTTGCACATCACAACACCAAAGTCTGTGGCGTTGCCATCAAGGAGAATATGGCTGTAGGAGGGCTATTGCCTTGTCGATAATGCTTGGTCATGGAAGACATTAGCATTGCTATTAGTTTTGCAGTCCATGTGCTAAATATGTTAAATTAATCTCTTTTGGATTGTAGAATTTTAGTAAGTACTAAAAAATTGGTTCGTTTCTTTCTCTGTGTTCCTGCAGGTGATGCGGTAGTCAGAGCAACTCCAACCGCAGTTCGCAGACCGCTGGCCCACGCGTCAGCAACGGCGGGCGCCTTTTTTTAATCCGAGCGTGTGGGAGGGCCGTCCTCATCCTCTTCCAGCCTCCCATCCCCATCTAGCCACCCTTCTGCTCCCCCGTTAGCGACAAACCTAGCCACCATTCCACGCGCCACCATGGGCTTCTTCACCGGCAAAAACAATGGCAAGGCTCCTGCTGGAATTTTGTCTATTTTGGGCCTAGCCCAATAGCAGTTTTAGATATTCCTAATAAATCCTAGAGGCCCACATAGCCCATTCGTGCAGGGCAAGAGGTGGAACTAAAGTTTAGTCCCACATTGCTAGTGTAGAGGGAGTTGGACCTCTTTATAAGGGAGGCTCTTTTTCCACATGTATGAGGATGAGAACAAGAGAGACATCCACGCGCACTCCTCCGCCGCCCGCCTCGCCACGCCACGCTATGCCTCGCCTTGTCACGACGCGCCACGGGTTGTAGGAATAAGCCGAGCTGATGTCTAAATTTTTGCCACGCATGACGGGTATACGAAAGGTCACGCAGTAGCTGAAACGTTTTGTTGTAGTGGAGAATGAATACGAATGGCGCACCACTTCGCCTGTTGCATGTTCGTTTCGTCTCCCTCGTTCCCTTCAGCTCTTGGCGCAGCCTCTCGCCTCCTTCTCCTGCGCCTATAAAAGGGAGGTCGCTCCTCTCAGAGAGACGCACCAGAAGATCCTCTTCCTCTCGCCACAAAGTTCCTGAGCACTGCGCTGCTGCTACGACTTCCCCATCCCGGCTTGTGGCATGCACCGCAGGTCGGGCCAGTAGGCCTCCGAAACTCCACCTCTTTGAGTCATGTATGAGAGAAGGGTGAAAGCACAAGTGCTCCCTGGGTGATTTTGATAATTAATGACAACATATCTCTTGTTGGACTAATACTTTTACCTAGTGTGTTTCAGACAAGTTCAACAAATTAAGTGGCATGGACTAAAGGATGTGGAACCCCTTCAAGATGCTAAGGACAAAGGATTGGCTCAAGCTTCAAGTACGAGACTCTACATTTTCTATTTTAGTGATCCAAGATCATATTGAGTCTATAGGAAGAGCCAATACTATCAAGAGGGGATGAGGTGTTGTTTAATGGCTTGCTTGCTCAAAGTGCTTAGTGATATGCTCCAAAACCCTCAACTACCTTCCCAAATCCACATTTGACCCAAACCAAAAGTCAAACTCGGCCCCATCGATTCTTTCTATCCGACGCCACCGAGTTCAGATATCATAGCCACTGCCACAAAACCTAGGCAAATCGGTTTCACCGATAGGGATCTCGGTCTCACCGAGATGGGATTGTAATCTCTCTGTGTATGTCCATTACCAATATCGGTCTCACCGATATTGTGAAATTGGTACTACCGAGATTACAATGCAAACTCTCTGGTCAGCTTATTACCAAAATCGGTTCCACCGAGTTTGTGTAATCGGTCTCACCGAGTTTGCCTGACCAACTCTCTGGTTAGCTTATTACTAAAATCGGTCCCACCGAGTTTGTGTAATCGGTCACACCGAGATTACGTTATGCCCTAACCCTAGCCATATCGGTCCTACCGAGTTGCATCTCAGTCTCACCGAAAATCCTAACAGTCACTAGGTTTGCTGAATCGGTTCGACCGAGTTTAACCATTCGGTCCCACCGAGTTTAGCAAATTGTGTGTAACGGTTAGATTTTGTGTGAAGGCTATATATACCCATCCACCCACTCTTCATTCGTGGAGAAAGCCATCAGAACACATCTACACTTCCAATACTCATGTTCTGAGAGAGAACCACCTACACTTGTGTTGAGGTCAAGATATTCCATTCCTACCATATGAATCTTGATCTCTAGCCTTCCCAAAGTTGCTGTGAGAAAGAGTTGAGTGTTGGGGAGACTATCATTTGAAGCACGAGAGCAAGGAGTTCATCATCAACACACCATTTGTTACTTCTTGGAGAGTGGTGCTCCTAGATTGGCTAGGTGTCACTTGGGAGCCTCCAACAAGATTGTGGAGTTGAACCAAGGAGTTTGTAAGGGCAAGGAGATCACCTACTTCGTGAAGATCTACCGCTAGTGAGGCAAGTCCTTCGTGGGCGATGGCCATGATGGGATAGACAAGGTTGCTTCTTCGTGGACCCTTCGTGGGTGGAGCCCTCCGTGGACTCGCGCAACCGTTACCCTTTGTGGGTTGAAGTCTCCATCAACGTGGATGTACGATAGCACCACCTATCGGAACCACGACAATAACATTCGTGTCTCCAATTGCATTTGAGTTATCCAAACCCTTCCCTTTACATTCTTGCAAGTTGCATGCTTTACTTTCCACTGCTCATATACTCTTTGCATGCTTGCTTGACATGTATTGTGTTTGTTAAACTTGTGCCAAAACTCCACTTCAACTTAAAGAAATTAAAAACTGAAACTTTTGGCACTTCGTGTCTAATCACCCCCCATCTAGACACCTCTTCTCGATCCTTTCAATTGGTATCAGAGCCTTGGTATCCATTGCCTTGGTTTAAACACCTTTGGAGGAAGATGGATGTGTCTACTTTGGGGAGTCTTAGACATAGAGTGCCTATTCTTGATGGAGAATATTTTCATGAGTGGAAAAATGAAATGCTTGAAATTATAAATGAATATCACTTGAACAAGTACATTGCTAGCCCTTGTGCACCTCATATTGATCCCTTGCATCCCACACCCAAAGAGGATCTTGACATGATTCGCAATCTTAGAACCATCAATCTTATCATAAGAGGATTGCCCAAAAATTTGATTGCTAGTTTGCCTACTCTTGATTGTGCCTATACTATATGGAAATTTCTTGAGGAACGATTTCCAGATTATTCCTTGAAAAATTTAGACGAAATTCTCTATAAGTCTATTGCTTTGAGTAAGATGAACTCTAGCGATCCTAGCTTTGGTGATTGTCTATTTGAGCTTACCAATCTCATGCGTGCCATAGGAAATGTTGGGATCATTAGTGATATCATATCCGAAGTTATTAGAATTCATAAAGGTGACCATTGTAATGATCATTTGTCTAATGAATTACCCTCTCTAGGAATTGATCAATCACAAAATGATGTTGAACATGGATACTATGATGAGGATGATGATAGTGACTATGATCTCGATGATGCGATGAGACACTTTGGTCTTATGGCAAATCTTCGCGGCTACATGGCTGGAGGAAAGGAATGGGTCCTTGATAGTGGATGTACTGATCATATGACCAGAGATAAAGACATGTTCCGTGAGCTTGCTGGAAACGACGGCCCTCAAAAATATGTCACTTTTGGTGATAATTCAAAGGGTAAGGTGTTTGGCCTTGGTAAGGTGGCCATCTCACATGATAGCTCCATACAAAATGTCATGCTCGTTGAATCTCTTGGCTACAACTTACTTTCAGTATCTAGACTTGCTGATTTCGGTTTCAATGTCCTATTTACTGAAGTAGACTGCCAAGTGTTTTGTAGAGATCATCATAAAATGGTCTTTACCGGTATACGTAGAGGAGATCTTTACATTGTTGATTTCACTAAAAAGGCTCAACCTAGAACTTGCTTAATTGCTAAATCTTCTAAAGGCTGGTTGTGGCATAGAAGGCTAGGCCATGTGGGCATGTGAAACCTTGACAAACTCATTAAAGGAAATCATATCCTTGGCGTCAACGATGTCATATTTGACAAGGATAGACTTTGTAGTGCTTGTCAAGCAGGGAAACAAGTTGGAGGAAGTCATCGCGCTAAGAACATCATGACCACAAGAAGACTAATCGAGCTACTTCACATGGATCTCTTTGGTCCAAATGCCTACAAGTGTCTCGGTGGTAACTCATTTGGTCTAGTCATAGTTGATGATTTTTCAAGATTTACGTGGGTGTTCTCTTGATGACAAATCGCAGGTCCAAAAGATCTTCAAAAACTTTGCTAGGAAGGCCCAAAATCAATTTGACATAAAGATCAAGAAGGTTCGGAGTGACAACGGAACGGAGTTCAAGAACGCAAATGTGGATACCTTTCTTGACGAGGAAGGGATTTCACATGAGTTCTCGGCTACGTACACACCTCAACAAAATGGAGTCGTTGAGAGGAAGAACCGGACTCTTATCGAGATGGCAAGAACGATGCTTGATGAGTACAAGACGCCAAAACACTTTTAGGCGGAAGCGGTTGAGACAGCTTGTCATGCAACAAATCGCTTGTATCTTCACAAGCTACTCGGCAAGACAGCATACGAGCTCCTCACCGATAATAAACCCCAAGTTGGATACTTTCGAGTATTCGGCTCAAAGTGCTACATTCTTGATAAGCATCGTCGTTCTAAATTTTCTCCTAAGTCTCTTGAAGGTTTTCTACTTGGTTATGGCTCAAACTCTCACACATACCGTGTCTACAACAATTTCACCCGAAAGGTTGAAGAAACGGTAGATGTGAAGTTTGATGAATCTAACGGCTCGCAAGTAGAGCAATTGCCAATTGATGTAGGAGACAAAGATCCCTCGGAAGCAATACAAGACTTGTCCATTGGCAAGATTCGTCCAACGGAGATGAACGAGAGTACCTCGTCCGTCCAAGTGGAAGCTTCTATCTCACGACAAGGTGAACCAAGAGTTGATACGGAAGCATCCACGAGTGGGACACACCAAGATGAAGAAAACGAGGAAGTGCACCAAGACGAACGTCAACAACCTCCTTCTCCACCACGACAAGAGAACGATAACGCTAACAATGAAGAAGGCCAAGAAGAAGAACAAGATGAAGAAGATGTTCAACCAAGACCCAAGCAAAAGCTTTCATGAGTTCGAGCAAGAATTGCTAAAGATCATCCCGTGGAGCAAATCTACAATGATATCCAAACCGGGAGAATCACTCGCTCTAAAACTCGTTTGGCTAACTTTTGTGAACATTACTCATTCATCTCTAGCATTGAACCTATGAAGGTTGAAGAAGCATTGGAGGATCCGAACTGGATAAACGCTATGCATGAAGAGCTACACAACTTTGAGAGAAATCAAGTGTGGACATTGGTCGAGAAGCCCGACAACAACCACAACATCGTCGGTACCAAATGGGTGTTTCGCAACAAGCAAGATGAAGATGGACAGGTGGTTCGCAACAAAGCACGTCTCATCGCCCAAGGCTACACACAAGTCGAAGGTATGGACTATGGTGAGACATATGCTCCCGTTGCTAGACTTGAGTCCATTCGCATCTTACTTTCTTATGCTAATCACCATGATATCACTTTGTACCAAATGGACATTAAAAGTGCTTTTCTAAATGGTGAAATTGAGGAGGAAGTTTATGTTAAGCAACCTCCCGGCTTTGTCAATCCTAAGAAACCTAATCATGTCTACAAACTTCACAAAGCCCGTTATGGTCTTAAACAAGCTCCTAGAGCATGGTATAAATGCTTGACCAAGTTCCTTATTGAAAAAGGCTTTGAAATTGGAAAAATAGATTCTACTCTTTTTACTAAAAGGGTTAATGGAGAACTATTAGTATGCCAAATTTATGTCGATGATATTATATTTGGATCAACTAACCCTCATTTTAGTGAAAAGTTTGGGAAGCTAATGTCGGAGAAGTTTGAGATGTCTATGATGAGTGAACTCAAATTCTTTCTTGGTTTGCAAATCAAGCAAACTAAAGAGGGTACTTTTGTCTCTCAAACGAAGTACACCAAGGACTTATTCAAGAATTTCAATATGCAAGAATGCAAAGGTATGACTACACCCATGCCTACTAGTGGACACCTTGATTTGACCAAAGATGGTGAACCGATTGATCAAAAGGTTTATCGCTCTATGATTGGTTCATTATTATATCTATGTGCTTCACGTCCCGACATCATGCTAAGTGTGTGAATGTGTGCACGATATCAAGCTGCTCCTAAGGAATGTCATCTTAAGGCCGTGAAGAGGATAGTGAGATACTTAATACATACACCAAATTTTGGCATTTGGTATGCAAAGAGGGCTTCCTTTGATCTTGTTGGCTACTCCGACTCGGACTATGCCAGTGACAAAGTTGATAGAAAGTCCACTTCGGGTACTTGTCAATTCCTTGGTAGATCTCTTGTATCTTGGTCTTCCAAGAAACAAAACTCGGTATCCTTATCCACTGCCGAAGCGGAATACATTGCCGCTGGTTCATGTTGTGCTCAATTGCTTTAGATGACCCAAAATCTTAAACATTATGGGATATATGTGAAACATGTTCCATTACTTTGTGACAATGAAAGTGCTATCAAGATTGCTCACAATCCCGTGCAACACTCTCGAACTAAGCATATTGAAGTTTGTCATCATTTCACTCGAGATCACGTTGCTAAGAGTGACATAAACCTTAAGCATGTTCGCACCGATAAGCAATTAGTGGATATATTCACTAAACCACTTGATGAGAAAGTGTTTTGCAGGTTAAGAGGTGAATTGAACATCATTGATGCTTCAAACTTGGAGTGGGAACTCCATTGGATACATGCAAGACTTGAGCTTACGACTAATCCTTGATATTTCTCCTATGATGATTATCTTATATCTTGGAAAAATTTGCATCTTGCATGTTTTCAAACCCGTGGAAAAATTTGTTGCGCAACTCCTTCGTGGGCGATGGCCATGACGGGATAGACAAGGTTGCTTCTTCGTGGACCCTTCGTGGGTGGATCCCTCCGTGGACTCGCGCAACCGTTACCCTTCGTGGGTTGAAGTCTCCATCAATGTGGATGTACAATAGCACCACCTATCGGAACCACGACAAAAACATCCGTGTCTCCAATTGCGTTTGAATTCTCCAAACCCTTCCCTTTACATTCTTGCAAGTTGCATGCTTTACTTTCTGCTGCTCATATACTCTTTGCATGCTTGCTTGATATGTATTGTGTTTGTTAAACTTGTGCCAAACCTCCACTTCAAGTTAAAGAAATTAAAAACTACAACTTTTGGCCCTTAGTGTCCAATCACCCCCCCCCCCTCTAGACACCTCTTCTCGATCCTTTCAAAGGGTGATAAGGTTTTGGGGGAGCGCTCAGCGCGACAACTGACTTCTTCATCACGGACGCCCCGGACTCCGACGACTACTTCCCCAGCGACGACTTCTTCCTCGACGTCGACAACCTCCTCGACGACATGGTTGGCGAGGACACCGACCCCAAGTCCAGCGCTTCTGCTGCTGCTGTCCCGAACGTGTTCTTCCTCTTTCTATTAGAGGTCCTGCTACAGTTCCTTGTTCTAGTGTTTGCCCTAGATATGTTAGACTCTATTTCATATATGCAACTTGCTATACTGTCTGCTCTAGATGTGTTCAGTTACAGTTCATATATGAAGATGTTGTTTACCTTCTCTTTGTCAAATTGCATGACTTGTTTTATCACTGCTATACTAGTCGTGCTTTATCTAGTATTTCTTTTAACAAAATCATTCTGTAAATTTCTCATATTTCCAACAATCCAAAAACCTTATTATAGGCAATTTACACCAAGTGTTTTTGCTGCTTCCATGAGACCTCCTATGTTTGAGGGTATCCACTATAAGAGGTGGCGTGTGAGGGCAGTCTTATGGTTTCAAACCATGAGTTGCTATGACACCACTCTTGGCAAACCTGAAGGGGAGCATGATGCCCAACAGGAACAAGCTTTTCAGAATATGGATACTCTGTTTAAGGCTGCTCTCTTGAGTGTTCTTAGTGAGAACGTAGTTGATGTGTATGCGTTAATTGACAATGGAAAAGATATGTGGGACGCACTCAATGCCAAGTTTGGGGTCTCAGATGCTGGCACTGTGTTGTACATCATGGAGCAATTCTATGATTACAGGATGACTGAAGAGCGCTCCGTGGTTGAGCAAGCTCATGAGATATAGTCATTTGCTAGAGAACTTCAGCACTTCAATTATATGCTACCGGACAAGTTTGTTGCCGGAGGTATCATCACTAAGCCTCCTCCTTCATGGAGGAACTTTGCTACCTTACTAAAGCATAAGAGACAGGAGTTTTCCGTTTCGATCTCATTGGTACTCTTGATGTGGAAGAAAAGGCGAGAGCAAAAGACACACGTGCTCGAGGTATTGAGGGAGGATCTAGTGCCAATCTGGTACAGAAGCAGAACTTCTAGCCCCACAAGTTCAAGAACAAGGGCAAGTTTGATGGTAAAGCAAAGTTTGATGGGAAGAACAAGGCTGTCCAGCATAAGAACTTCAAGAAGAAGAATGACAAGAAGAAAGGTGTTTTTCATGTGTGTGGTGATCCTGATCATTGGGCTCCTAGTTTCCCTAATCGCTATGACAAGCATCGTCCTGGGAAAGGCGGCAACACCGCTGATGTTGTCATTGGAGACACTGACATGAAGGATGTTGGGTATGGTATATTTCCCACTATTCTTTCAGTATGTCATTCTCCTAATTGGTTGATTGACACGGGTGCTAATGTGCATGTATGCGGTGATATTTCCATGTTTTCATCTTATCAGACCGCAGGGACTTCAACCATTCTGATGGGCAACAGTTCAAGTGCTTCTGTTCATGGTGTTGGCACGGTCGATCTGAAGTTTACTTTGGGGAAGATCGTGCGGCTGAAGAATGTGCATTATGTCCCCTCCATCAATAAAAATATTGTTAGCGGATTTCTTCTGTGTAGAGATGGCTACAAGCTTGTCTTTGAGTCGAATAAATTTGTAATATCCAAGTATAGAACCTTTTTTGGTAAAGCCTATGAGTCAGGAGGCCTATTTCGTTTATCATTATCAGACATTTGCAATAAAGTTGTTAATCATATTTGCAACAATAGTGAATCAAATGTGTGGCATTCACGTCTTTGTCATGTTAACTTTGGTTGCATGTTGCGACTAGCAAAGTTGAACTTAATCCCTAGTTTCACCACTGTCAAGGGATCCAACTGTCAAGTGTGTGTGCAAGCTAAGCAACCTCGTAAGTCTCATGTGACTGCGGAAACGAGAAATCTTGCACCACTAGAACTCATACATTCAGATCTATGTGAAATGAATGGTGTTTTGACAAAAGGTGGAAAGAAATATTTCATGATGTTAATTGACGACTCCAGTAGATACTGTCATGTGTATCTTCTGAAATCTAAGGATGAGGCTTTGAACTTTTTCAAGATCTATAAAGCTGAAGTGGAAAACCAACTTGATCGAAAAATCAAGAGGCTTAGGTCCGACCTGAAGGAAATATGCCCTAGAGGCAATAATATAGTTATTATTTATTTCCTTATATATCATGATAAATGTTTATTATTCATGCTAGAATTGTATTAACCGGAAACATAATACATGTGCGGATACATAGACAAATAGAGTGTCACTAGTATACCTCTACTTGACTAGCTTGTCAATCAAAGATGGTTTCCTAACCATAGACAAAAGAGTTGTCATTTGATTAACAAGGTCACATCATTAGTTGAATGATCTGATTGACATGACCCATTCCATTAGCTTAGCACCCGATCGTTTAGTATGTTGCTATTGCTTTCTTCATGACTTATACATGTTCCTATGACTATGAGATTATGCAACTCCCGTTTACCGTAGGAACACTTTGTGTGCTACCAAACGTCACAACGTAACTGGGTGATTATAAAGGTGCTCTACAGGTGTCTCCGAAAGTATTTGTTGGGTTGGCGTATTTCGAGATTAGGATTTGTCACTCCGAATGTCGGAGAGGTATCTCAGGGCCTTCTCGGTAATGCACATCACATAAGCCTTGCAAGCATTGCAACCAATAAGTTAGTTGCGAGATGATGTATTACAGAACGAGTAAAGAGACTTACCGGTAACGAGATTGAACTAGGTATTGGATACCGACGATTGAATCTCGGGCAAGTAACATACCAATGACAAAGGGAACAACGTATGTTGTTATGCGGTCTGACCGATAAAGATCTTCGTAGAATATGTAGGAGCCAATATGGGCATCCAGGTCCCGCTATTGGTTATTGACCGGAGACGTGTCTCGGTCATGTCTACATTGTTCTCGAACCGTAGGGTCCGCACGCTTAAGGTTACGATGAAAGTTATTATGATTTTATGCATTTTGATGTACCTAAGTTAGTTCGGAGTCCCAGATGTGATCACGGACATGACGAGGAGTCTCGAAATGGTCGAGACATAAAGATTGATATATTGGACGGCTATATTCGGACATCGGAATGGTTCCGAGTGGTTTCGGAGAAAACCGGAGTGCCGGAGGGGTTACCGGAACCCCCCGGGGAAGTATTGGGCCTTAGTGGGCCTGAGGGGAGAGAGAGGGCAGCAGCCTAGGAGGTGGCGCCCCCCCCCCCTCATGGGGAGTCCGAATAGGACTAGGAGGGGGCGCGGCCCCCCTTTCCCTCTCCCTCTCCCTCTCTTTCCTTCCCCCTCTCTCTTCCTAGTTGGACTAGGAAAGGGGAGTCCTACTCCCACTAGGAGGAGGACTCCCCCTCCCTTTGGCGCGCCCCATAGGGCCGGCCGGCCTCCCCCCCTTGCTCCTTTATATACGGGGGCACGGGGGCACCTAAGACACACAAGTTGATCATCGTGATCGTTCCTTAGCCGTGTGCGGTGCCCCCCTCCACCATATTCCACCTCGGTCATATTGTTGCAGTGCTTAGGCGAAGCCCTGCGTCGGTAGTACATCAAGATCGTCACCACGCCGTCGTGCTGACGGAACTCGTCCCCGAAGCTTTGCTGGATCGGAGCCCGGGGAACGTCATCGAGCTGTACGTGTGTTAAGAACTCGGAGGCGCCGGAGTAACGGCGCTTGGATCGGTCGGATCGGGAAGACGTACGACTACTTACTCTATGTTGCGTCAACGCTTCCGCTTCGGTCTACGTGGGTACGTAGACAACACTCTCCCCTCTCGTTGCTATGCATCACCATGATCTTGCGTGTGCGTAGGAAATTTTTTGAAATTACTACGTTCCCCAACACGACCGTGGTGGAGAGTATTTTTCCAATGAATTTGGTGCTTTTTGTGCGGAACATGGTATAATCCATGAGAGGACGCCTCCCTATTCACCTCAGTCAAATGGGGTGGCCGAAAGAAAAAACCGTAATCTAACAGATTTGGTTAACACCATGTTAGGCACATCGGGTCTCTCCAAGGCATGGTGGGGGGAGGCGATATTGATTGCATGTCATGTCCTAAACCGAGTTCCCACAAAGAATAAAGAGATAACTCCATTCGATGAATGGGAGAAGAAAAGGTTAAAACTCTCCTATCTACGAACCTGGGGTTGTTTGGCGAAAGTCAATGTGCCAATTCGAAAGAAGCGCAACCTTGGACCAAAGACCGTGGATTGTGTTTTCCTGGGATATGCTTTTCATAGCATTGGTTATAGATTCTTGGATGTAAAATCTGAGGTACCTGACATGCATGTCGATACGATCATGGAGTCGAATGATGTGACTTTCTTTGAAGATATCTTTCCCATGAAGGATATGGCTACCTCATCTAATCAGGAGATGCCTAGTTCATTGAATCAGGAACCAGTTACAATTACTGAACCTGCCATTTCGATGGAACACTTTGAAAGTCTTGTGGAGGAGAACAATAAAGTTCCTACTAGGAGCAAGAGACAGAGGACTGCAAAGTCCTTTGGTGATGATTTTCTTGTGTATCTCATAGATGATACTCCCAGTTCTATTTCAGAGGCCTATGCATCTGAAGATGCTGACTATTGGAAGGAAGCGGTTCATAGCGAGATGGATTCCATCTTGGTGAGTGAAACTTGGGAGATAATTGATCGTCCTTATGGGTGCAAACCTATAGGATGCAAATGGGTATTCAAGAAGAAGCTTAGGCCTGATGGTACTATTGAAAAGTACAAGGCTCGGCTCGTGGCTAAGGGTTATACCCAAAAGGAAGGTCAAGACTTCTTTGATACTTACTCACCTGTGGCTCCACTGACCACTATTCGAGTTCTACTTTCACTAGCTGCCTCACATGGTCTTCTCGTTCATCAAATGGATGTTAAGACTGCTTTCCTAAATGGAGAGTTGGACGAGGAAATTTATATGGAACAACCAGATGGGTTTGTACTAGATGTTTAGGAAGGAAAAGTGTGCAAGTTGCTGAAGTCTTTGTATGGACTCAAGCAAGCACCCAAACAGTGGCATGAGAAGGTGAAGACTTCTTTGATACTTACTCACCTGTGGCTCAACTGACCACTATTCGAGTTCTACTTTCACTAGCTGCCTCACATGGTCTTCTCGTGGCTAAGGGTTATACAAAAAAGGAAGGTGAAGACTTCTTTGATACTTACTCACTTGTGGCTCGACTGCCCACTATTCGAGTTCTACTTTCACTAGCTGCCTCACATGGTCTTCTCGTTCATCAAATGGATGTTAAGACTGCTTTCCTAAATGGAGAGTTGGACGAGGAAATTTATATGGAACAACCAGATGGGTTTGTACTAGATGCTTAGGAAGGAAAAGTGTGCAAGTTGTTGAAGTCTTTGTATGGACTCAAGCAAACACCCAAACAGTGGCATGAGAAGTTTGAAAGAACTTTAACAGCTGCAGGCTTTATTGTAAACGAAGCTGACAAATGTGTGTACTATCGCCATGGTGGGGGCGAGGGAGTTATCCTTTGCTTGTATGTTGACGACATATTGATTTTCGGAACAAATCTTAATGTTATTTAGGAGGTCAAGGATTTCCAATCTCGTTGTTTTGAGATGAAGGATTTAGGAGTGGCTGATGTCATTCTAAACATCAAGTTGTTGAGAGACGATGATGGTGGGATTACATTGCTTCAATCTCACTATGTGGAAAAGATCTTGAGTCGCTTGGGCTATAGTGACTGCAAGCCCTCTCCAACACCATATGATGCTAGCGTGCAGCTTCGAAAGAATCAAAGAATTTCTAGAGATCAATTAAAGTACTCTTAGATTATCGGCTCGCTTATGTACTTAGCCAGTGCTACAAGACCTGACATCTCTTTTGTTGTAAGCAAGTTGAGTCGGTTTGTCACAAAACCAGGAGATGTGCATTGGAAAGCTCTAGAGAGAGTTTTCCGTTATCTGAAAGGCACTGTGAATTAAGGAATTCACTATAATGGGCGTCCAAAGGTGATTGAAAGGTATAGTGACTCAAACTGGATCTCAGATGCTGATGAGATAAAGGCCATGAGCGGATGTGTATTCACTCATGGAGGTGGCGCTGTTTCTTGGAAGTCTTGCAAGCAGACCATCTTAAAGAGGTCAACAATGGAAGCAGAACTCATAGCACAAGATACAGCTACGGTCGAAGCAGATTGGCTTCGTCGGCTCTTGAATGACTTGTCGGTAGTTGAGAAACTTGTACCGGGTATCCTTATGAACTGTGACAATGAAACTGTGATCACGAAAGTGAGCAGCTCAAAGGATAACATGAAGTCATCAAGACACGTTCAGAGAAGGTTAAAGTCTATCAGGAAAATGAAAAACTCCGGAGTTATTGCATTGGATTATATCCAAACATCTAAGAATCTGGCAGATCCTTTTACTAAGGGTCTATCATGTAATGTGATAGATAATGCATCGAGGTAGATGGGTATGAGACCCACAATATGAGTTGTTCAGAGTGGTAACCTATTCTTTGTGATCGGAGATCCCTTGAATTAGATGTGGAAGACAAGTTGTTGGTCAACTGAGAGGAGAGTAACCTTACTATCAACAATACCACTCCATGAAGATGCAATACTCTCCTAATCCGCATGGCAGGTTGATGTATATCTTAATGTGTTCTAAGTGGCTCATTGAAGCAGAGATGTCGTCCTGCAGAACATCTTTTAAAGAACGCACCTATATGAGTCTGATTGTTAAACGTCGCAATCTATGAGAGTAGGGTTCTTTCTAGTAAACTCATTAAAGGTCTCGAGTATGACGCATAAGCTCCACCTGCGGGGAAGACTCACGGTAGCCACGTATCGGTCAAGGCTTTATGTGAAGCTAGATTCGCAGAAAACTTGCAGTTCAAGGCCTAGTCCACTGTTCAAGTTGCTTACTAGTGTAGCACAGAGTTCTAGGTGGAACTTCAACTTAACAGTCTCCACTGTAGTACCGGTATATAAAATAGTGTTTTGGAACTAAAGGCAAATTCTATGTGCCTCTAGGATCTGGTGGGGGATTGCTGGAATTTTATCCATTTATGGGCCAACCCAATAACTATTTCCGAAATTCCTAAATAAATCCTAGAGGCCCACTTAGCCCATTTGTGCAAGGCAAGGGATACTACTAAGGTTTAGTCCCACACTGCTAGTTTAGGGGGAGTTAGACCTCCTTATAAGGGAGGTTCTTTCCCAACTTGTATGAGCATGAGAACAAGAGGGACATCCACGCACACTCCTCCTCTGCCACCCGCCTCGCCATGCCATGCCTCGCCTCGTCACGACGCGCCGCGGGTTGCGGGAATGAGCCGAGCCGAAGACTAAATTTTTGCCATGTACGACGGGTATACGAAAGGTCACGTGGGAGCTAAAACGTTTTTCTGTAAGGGACACTGAATCCGAACGGCTCGCATCTTCGCCTGAAGTCTGTTTGCTTCGTCTCTCTTTGTTGCTTGACCTCCCGTCGCAGCATGTTCGCCTCCTTCTCTTGTGCCTACATAAGAGAGGTCGCTCCTCTCCAGGGAGACACACCAGAAGATCCTCTTCCTCTTGCCACAAAGTTTCGGAGCACTGCGCTGCTGCTACGATCTTCTCCATCCCGACTTGCAGTGTGCACCGCAGGTTGAGACAGTAGGCCTTCGAAACCGCACCTTTTGAGTCATGTAAGGGAGATAACTCCATTCGAGGAATGGGAGAAGAAAATATTAAAACTCTCTTATCTACGAACCTGGGGTTGTTTGGCAAAAGTCAATGTGCCAATTCCAAAGAAGCACAAGCTTGGACCAAAAACCACGGATTGTGTTTTCCTTGGATATGCTTTTCATAGCATTGGTTATAGATTCTTGGTTGTAAAATCTGAGGTACCTGACATGCATGTCGGTACGATCATGGAATTGAATGATGTGACTTTCTTTGGAGATATCTTTCCAATGAAGGATATGGCTACCTCATCTAATCAGGAGATGCCTAGTTCATCGAATCAGGAACCAATTACAATTACTGAACCTGCCATTTTGATGGAACACTTTGAAAATCCTGTGGAGGAGAACAATAAAGTTCCTACTAGGAGCAAGAGACAAAGGAGTGCAAAGTCCTTTGGTGATGATTTTCTTGTGTATCTCATAGATGACACTCACAGTTCTATTTCAGAGGCCTATGCATCTGAAGATGGTGACTACTGGAAGGAAGCGGTTTGTAGCGAGGTGGATTCCATCTTGGCGAATGAAACTTGGAGATAACTGATCGTCCTTATGGGTGCAAACCTATAGGATGCAAATGGGTATTCAAGAGGAAGCTTAGGCCTGATGGTACTATTGAAAAGTACAAGGCTCGGCTTGTGGCTAAGGGTTATACCCAAAAGGAAGGGGAAGACTTCTTTGATACTTACTCACATGTGGCTCGAGTGACCACTATTCGAGTTCTACTTTCACTAGCTGCCTCACATGGTCTTCTCGTTCATCAAATGGATGTTAAGACTGCTTTCCTAAATGGAGAGTTGGACGAGGAAATTTATATGGAACAACCAGATGGGTTTGTACTAGATGGTCAGGGAGGAAAAGTGTGCAAGTTGCTAAAGTCTTTGTATGGACTCAAGCAAGCACCCAAACCGTGGCATGAGAAGTTTGAAAGAACTTTAATAGCTGCAGGCTTTGTTGTAAACGAAGCTGACAAATGTGTGTACTATCGCCATGGTGGGGGCGAGGGAATTATCCTTTGCTTGTATGTTGATGACATACTGATTTTCATAACAAAACTGAATGTTATTAAGGAGGTCAAGGATTTCCTATCTCGCTGCTTTGAGATGAAGGATTTAGGAGTGGCTGATGTCATTCTGGACATCAAGTTGTTGAGAGACGATGATGGTGGGATTACATTGCTTCAATCTCACTATGCAGAAAAGATCTTGAGTCGCTTTGGCTATAGTGACTGCAAGCCCTCTCCAACACCATATGATGCGAGTGTGTTACTTCGAAAGAATTGATTAATTGCTAGAGATCAATTGAAATATTCTCATATTATTGGCTAGCTTATGTACTTAGCCAGTGCTACAAGACCTAACATCTCTTTTGCTGTTAGCAAACTTGTCGGGGTAAATGACCACGGGTAGCCTAGCCGGCTCCCCTTGGCACTTCAGAAAAATTACGAGCCGATCCGGCCTCCAAGAAACCAAGACGTGGGGCCGCCTTCCCCCTGCCGGTTGCCTCTCAGGCCGACTGTCGGAAGGCCGCCCGGCTTTAACCCTCATGAAGAAAGCCGCGGGAGGGCCGGTTCCGAGAAGCCGGCCACGAGAAGGCCGACTCCAAGAGGCCGGCTCCCACGACGCGGTCAAGATCGTACCCTCGAGGCCCGCATCCACATAGTGGCGATGGGACGGGGCGTGGCTACAGTAAAGCCTGCCACCCCCGAAACCCGGAGCACGCTTGGCACAGTGCGCCGTACGGGGTAGCCCTGACCCGTCCGGCGCAGCACTGTTGCCATGTTGACTATGGCGCCATCCACGGCGGGCTGTCAGCGCGGCCCACGGGCGGTGGGCCCCTTTGGGCAGAGAGACATCCGAAGGCGGCCAGGCCTCCCCCAGTTGGCCCAAGACATGGCCGGCTTTCCCAAGCCGGCTTGCCCCCTCCCTCGAAGGAGGCGCCCCATTAAGAAGACAAAACGACATGAGGCTACAGCGATCGCCCACCAGGTGGCGGCGCTGTAGCCACGCTTACCTCGATAAAGCCCTCATCATCAGGATTGAGGCAACAGTAATCGGCCGCCGACAGGGCCCTAGGCAGTAGGGCCTGCCTGTCGACCAAGATGCCGGCAGCCGGCGGGGCCCACCAGCCGGCGCAGAAGCCGGCGAGCGTAGACACTGACGGCTGGGACCCGTGCCCAGCCGGATTACCATTGTACCCCCGGGGGGTAGGCCTATATAAACCCCCCGGGGCACCCATGCAAAGGGTATATCTCATTTAGGTTTTACTACACATACAGAGAAGAGGAGAGCTAGCTTGGCCCTTCTTCTTCCTCTCGCCAAACAGCTCGAGGAGCACCTTGTAGCTACTTGTTCATCGAGTGATCATGCGGAGACCCCGTAGAGCAGCAGTAGGGGTGTTATCTCCACGGAGAGCCCCGAAGCTGGGTAAGATCCGCCGGCGTGCATGTCTTCGCCTTATCCCGCTTCCAGGCACCGGCGACGTCTTACTGGCTCCCACACAGATAAGCCACCCGTTGGCATATGTCGCACCAACCACCCGACATTTGGCGCCCACCGTGGGGCCAGGTGCACCATCGTCCGGAGGCCTGTTCTGGACGGGAACCCTCTTCCTCCCTAGCGAGCGTAGCCAGCCCGGCACGCCCGATGGCGCTTGCCACGATGCGCTGTAAAGCGTCACCAACGCCTGCGCAGCGGGCGACCTCGCTGATCCCCTTGGCAAGGCCCTCATCTCCGACGAGCCCGCCTCCGACGCGGGCACCGACCACCTCGTCAACCTCCTCGGCCAGCTCCGCGTCTCCAGCGAGCCTGCTGTGGACCAGGAGTCCGTTGGCTCCACCGATCTGATGCATGTCGACTCCGACACGGCCTCGCTCGACGCCTTCCCCACCAACGTCGTGATCTACGACGACCCGCTTCCCTGAGCTGATGGTTGTGACGTTGCCACCGCCGAGGTGATGGTCATCAGCCACGGCGGCGCTTCTGGCGAGAACGCCCACGACGCCCCACAAGCGGTGATCCATGACCTGTCCGTCCCCCTCCCGGTCGACGCCGACGCCGAAGCACTGGAGGCTCGCCGCCTCGCCTTCCTCGCGGAGGGCCGGAAGCTAGCTTCCGTGAGACGCCTCACCGAGGCCCACCAGCGCGAAGTCGACCACGCCGCCTTCGGCACGCCACCTCCTGGCAGGCCAAGCCAAGTCGGCATCATCAGACAGCGTGGCGCTGTCATCGCCGACATGCTTGGAGTCGACCGCCCAGTCTATGCCACCCCACTCGAGAACCTGCACGCCGCCCAGGCGGCCGTAGACGAGCTGGATGGACTGGGGGCCGAAGAGCTCCCTTACATGACCAGACGCATCCAGCAGCTAATCGATGCAGCCGCGCACCGGCACGAAGCCGACGCCCGTGAGGAAAGCCCTCCACCGCGCCGAGAGCACGGCACGACGTCCCAGACGCCGACTGTGGGTAAAACCCGTGCGCGACACGAGAAAGAGCCGGCTGCCAGCCAAAGCCGAACCCGGATCTCCATCGAGCGAGACGCAGAAGGCCACCCTCGAGCCGTGGAGCGGCGGGGCAACCCGCCTCCGCCTCCGCCTCGTGGGGAAAGGTATCCCACCCCACCGCCTGTCACGCATCCGACTCTCAGCGGCCGACTAGGTCGCCGCGAAGGAGTCGGCGAGAACGACGCCCGCCATCGGATCGACCGCCTAGCGCGATCCCTGGCGCTAGAAGAAGAAGATGATGTCGGCCCGCCTTGTTTCGGCCCCCGCATCCGCGACGAGCCCTTCCCCAAAGGGTTCTCGCTCCCAAGAGACACGCCCAAGTACAGCGGCTCCGTGAAGCCGGAAGATTGGTTGATCGACTACTCCACCGCGGTACGCATCGCGAATGGCAACTGGCGCGTTGCCGTGAAGTACGTGCCCCTCATGCTCCAAGGCACGGCGTGGCCCTGGCTCAACAGCCTCAAGCCATACAGCATCAACAGCTGGCTAGATTTCACAGAAGCCTTCGTCCGCAACTTCACCAGCACCTACAAGCGGGCTCCCAAGCCCAGACAGGTCTCCTTGTGCGTACAAGGCCCCGCCGAGTCCACTCGCGACTACCTCACGCGTTGGGCCGAGCTTCGCAACTCTTGCGAAGGAGTGCACGAGGTGCAAGCCATCGAATACTTCACAGTCGGGTGCCGAGAGGGCACCCTCCTCAAGCACAAGCTCCTCTGCGACGAGCCGACTACCCTCGACGAGCTCCTGATCATAGCGGACAAGTACGCCAACGCCGACTCCTTAATGAAGACTGAACTTCGGATTGACGCGTCCGGGAAGGTACTCAACCCGGCGCCCAAGACGCCGGCTGGGGACTCCGACCGACGCCCGTACCAAAACGACCACAAACGCAAGGGCCCCATGCCGCCTTCTACCAGTCGGCAGGTGGCCACGGTCGAGGGTGAGCAGCCCGAAGGGCGGCCCACACCCAAGAAGCAGAAAGGTGGCAGGCCGGCTTGGCAGCCGGCCTTCTCCTACGAGCAAACCCTCGACGCCCCATGCAAGTTCCACAGCAGCGCGAAGCCGTCCAACCACACAACCCGGAAGTGCCACTGGCTCACCCGAATCTCCAAGGGCGAAGGACTCGTGCCGCCCCCACCTGCTGGTCCGCCCCCTCCGGCTCCGCAGCAGCCGGCCGCTCGGCCAGCAGTCGGAGTCGTGCACGACGAGTTCCCTGACGAGCATGCTGCCTATGTCATCTTCACGAGCCAGCCTGAAGACCGGCACAGCAGGCGCCGAGAGCACCAAGAAGTCAACGCGGTTGCTGCCAACCCCTCCGAGCACATGCACTGGTCAGAAAAACCCATCAGCTGGAGCCGGGCCGACCACCCAGAGGTGATGCCACCTCCCGGCTCTTATGCACTAGTTCTGGATGCCACCCTTGCAACAGACAGACGCGCAACCCGTTTCTCCCGCGTGTTGATAGACGGCGGGAGCAGCATCAACATCCTGTACCTTGACACCCTGAAGAAGCTCAACGTCAAGACGAAGCAGCTCACGCCTACCCGGACTGTGTTCCACGACATCGTACTCGGCCTGTCTTGTGCCCCCATTGGCAAGATCAAGATTGATGTCCTCTTTGGGGACAAGGATCATTTCCGCAGGGAGGCCATCTGGTTTGAAGTGGTGGACCATGAGAGCTCTTACCATGCACTGCTTGGCCGACCTGCCTTGGCTAAGTTCATGGCTGTTCCCCACTATGCTTACCTCAAGATGAAGATGCCGAGCACCAAGAGCATCATCACCATAGTCGACGGTTACAAGAAATCAGCCGAGTGCGCAGCAGCCAGCAGTCGGCTGGCCGAGTCCCTCGTGATTGCCGAAGAGAAGAAGAAGTTGGACCAGGTCGTGGCCCTGGCTGGCAAGCAGCCGGCCCTGTCCCCCAATCCCAAAGAGTGTGATGCCCAAGGTTCCTTCCAGCCGGCCAAAGAAACGAAGAAGATACCTCTTGACCCCGAGCACCCGGAAAGGTTTGCCGTCATTGGGGCAAACCTAAACAGCAAATAGGAAGGCGAGCTCGCCGATTTCCTCCGTGAGAATCGGGACATCTTTGCATGGTCCCCCAAGGACATGCCGGGTGTTCCAAAGGATTTCGCCGAGCACAAATTACACGTCCGAGAAGGTGCAAAACCAGTCAAACAACCCCTCTGCCGACTGTCGGAGGAAAAGAGAAGGATTGTAGGAGAAGAGATAGCCCGGCCTCTGGCCGCTGGCTTCATTATGGAAGTTTTCTTTCCGGAGTGGCTCGCCAACCCGGTCCTCGTGCTGAAGAAGAACAACAAGTGGCACATGTGTATAGACTACACGAGCCTCAACAAGGCCTGCCCCAAAGATCCTTTTGCCCTGCCAAGGATAGATCAAGTGATAGACTCCACAGCCAGATGCGAGCTGCTGAGTTTCTTGGATGCTTATTCCGGTTACCACCAGATAAAGTTGGACCCGGCCGACCACATGAAGACCGCCTTCATCGCGCCATTCGGAGCCTTCTGCTACCTGACTATGACATTCGGCTTGAGAAATGCCGGTGCCACTTTTCAGCGTTGCATGCAGAAGTGCCTCCTCAAGCAGCTCGGCAGGAATGCTCACGTCTACGTGGACGACATTGTGGTGAAGATGGAGAAGCACAGCACCTTGCTGGAAGACCTCAAGGAAACATTCGAGAACCTGCGCCGATTCCGGATCAAGCTCAACCCCGAGAAATGCGTGTTTGGAGTGCCAGCCGGCCAGCTCCTAGGCTTCCTGGTCTCCGAACGCGGCATCGAATGCAACCTAGTGAAGATCAAGGCCACTAAGAGAATGGCAATTCCCACCAAGCTTCGAGATGTCCAGAAGTTCACCGGATGCTTGGCTTCCCTGAACCGCTTCATCAGTCGGCTCGGAGAGAAGGCTCTCCCCCTCTACCGCCTCATGAAGAAGACCACTCACTTTGAGTGGAACGACCAAGCCGGCCAAGCCTTTCACGAGCTGAAGAAGATGCTGACCACGCTGCCTGTCCTGGCGGCGCCGACTGAGAAAGAGCCCATGCTCCTTTACATTGCTACAACCAGCCGGGTGGTCAGCACCGTCATCGTAGTCCAGCGCCCAGAAGAGGGCCGAGCCCAGCCGGTCCAGAGGCCGGTGTACTATTTGAGCGAGGTGCTATCTACCTCGAAGCAGAACTACCCGCACTACCAGAAGATGTGTTATGGCGTGTACTTTGCCGCCAAGAAGCTGAAGCCCTACTTCCAAGAGCACCCCATCACGGTCGTATGCATCGCCCCGCTCGCCGAGATCATAGGCAGCCGGGATGCATCTGGCCGGGTGGCGAAATGGGCCATCGAGCTGGCCCCTTACACGATCTTCTACCAGCCTCGCACCGCCATCAAATCCCAAGCATTGGCCGACTTCCTCGTCGACTGGGCCGAGACCCAGTACCTGCCGCCGGCTCCCGACTCCACTCACTGGCGCCTGCACTTCGACGGGTCCAAGATGCTCACCGGCTTGGGAGCCGGCGTCATCCTCACCTCTCCCAAAGGCGACAAGCTTAGATACACGCTGCAAATTCACTTTGCCGCCTCCAACAACGTGGCCGAGTATGAGGCGCTCGTACACGGGCTCCGGCTTGCCAAAGAGCTCGGCATACGCCGGATCCTGTGTTACGGCGACTCAGACTTGATAGTCCAGCAGTCATCCGGCGATTGGGATGCCAAGGACGCAAACATGGCAAGCTACCGCTTCCTTATCCAGCAGATCAGCGGGTACTTTGAAGGATGCGAGTTCCTCCACGTACCACGAGCCGACAACGAGCCAGCAGATGCCCTGGCTCGATTAGGCTCCACTCGGCAGGCAATACCAACCGGCGTCTCTCTGCAACGCCTCCTCAAGCCGTCTATCAAGCCGTCTCCAGAGTCCGATTCCATCTTCGTGCCGCCTAGCCCCGATGCAGCCGGATCCGGCTTGAAGAGCCAAGCAGGCGGCCAGGGGACTTCGATAGGCGGCGTGGGGACTTCCGTAGTCGCACCCGACCTAGGGACTTCTGAACCCGGCTCGGGGACTGCGGTAGTCGGCCCGGGACTGCACCAGCACAGCAGGCGGCGGCCGACTCCAGCATTTCACAACCCAGCCCGCACACCCTGGTTGCAGTAGCCACGTTGGCAATAGAAGAAGTCACAGCTCCATCATGGGCCCAGCCCATCCTCAACTTCCTAACAAACCAAGAACTGCCGGCTGACGAGACAGAGGCAAGACAAGTCCAACGCCGAGACGGAGCATACATAATCGTCAACAGAGAGCTCATCAGGCGCAGCGTCACTGGAGTCTTCCAGCGATGCATTGAGCAAGAGAAGGGCATAGCAATCCTCAGAGACATCCACCAAGGTGAATGCAGCCACCACGCGGCCTCAAGATCACTAGTCGCCAAAGCTTACCGCCATGGATTCTTTTGGCCGACTGCTTTGGACGACGCCAAGGAATTAGCCAAGCATTGCAAAGGGTGCCAAGTCTTCAGCTTCAAGCAACACCTGCCGGCTTCGGCACTCAAGACCATTCCCCTCACTTGGCCCTTTGCCGTTTGGGGTCTGGACATGGTGGGCCCATTCAAGACGGCGCGCGGCGGCATGACACATCTTCTTGTCGCCGTGGACAAGTTCACCAAGTGGATCGAAGCAAAGTCGATCAAGAAGCTGGATAGGCCGACTGCCGTGACATTCATCGCAGACATAACAACTCGGTACGGCGTGCCGCACAGCATCATCACCGACAACGGCACAAATTTTGCCAAGGGAGCATTGGCACGTTTCTGCATGACGCAGGGCATCCGACTGGACTTAGCGTCTGTTACCCACCCGCAGTCAAACGGCCAAGTCGAATGAGCCAACGGCCTCATCCTTTCTGGCATCAAGCCCCGACTGGTCGTGCCACTGGAGCGTTCGGCCGGCTGCTGGCTCGACGAGCTGCCGGCCGTCCTCTGGAGTCTGCGCACTACCCCAAACAGGTCAACCGGCTTCACTCCTTTCTTCCTCGTATATGGTGCCGAGGAGGTCATCCCAACCGACATCGAGTTCGACTCACCTCGGGTGACCATGTACACGGAGGCGGAGGCCAAGGAAGCACGAGAAGACGGCGTCGACCTGCTGGAAGAAAGCCGGCTGTTAGCCCTCAGCCGGTCCGCCATCTATCAGCAGGGTCTGCGTCGCTACCATAGCCGGAAGGTCAAGCCAAGATCCTTCCAAGAGGGCGACCTTGTGCTCCGGCTGATCCAGCGAACAGCCGGCCAGCACAAGCTCTCGGCCCCTTGGGAAGGCCCCTTCGTCATCAGCAGAGCGCTAGGAAACGACTCCTACTACCTGATCGACGCGCAGAAGCCGAAGGCACGAAAGAGAGACGACTCCGGCAAGGAGTCGGAACGACCATGGAACGCCAACCTCCTCCGAAGATTTTACAGTTGAAATGCAGTATGTATCATGCTAACTTTGGTACTAAGTACGAGACAATAGGCCCCGTGAGGAGAACTCGGGGACTGCCATCTTTCATCTATGAATGAAGAGTATCATGCTTATGATTATGTCATTACTTCTCTCGTCCGGCACCGGGTTCGACTAGTCGGCCCGAGGACTGGCCGCCTTAAGTTATATTAGAAGCCCTACCCGCGGTCAGACAAGTAGTGTGCCGGCTCCAAAGCCCTCTCTTGCCAAAAGTCGCAGTTCGAAGAATCGGCTGTCCGACTGGCAAGAGCCAAAGGCAGTAAAGGACGCCCACACGAAAAACGGCTAGGGACTAACGGACTAATATAACAAAAGTCGGCTTTTTCCCACCGCCGACCGACTACAAGAGTAGCCGACCGGCCGGTTTCCATTCACTTCGCTACAATCTAAGAAAGCTCGAGTACTTGCCTTCCCCAAAAAAGATAGTCGAGTCCTTCCTTAGCCACAGACTGCAGAGCAGCTACTGGCTGGGAAGGCAGCAATCAGGGGAAGGCGGCAAAGGAAACAGCCTAAGGATAAAAAGCATACGAGAATGGAAGCCAAACACATGCATGATTATATTTACACAAAAAGCCTTGAAAAGGCCAACATTCAACATAGTTTGAATACACCCCCAGTGGGTGGAACTGCGCAAGCTTAATAAGAATTGTTCAAAGAGTAACAAGCAGGAAAAGCAAGGACGGCAGATCAAGCCAAGGGAACGACTGGCGAGTCAGGCAGGTCGGCGGAGACAGTAGCGCCAGCTGGAGGAGTGGCCGGATGGTGAACCTCGGCATGATCACCGCCTCCCGCAGAGGGTGCGCCAGCACGCGCCTCGTTGCTGGAGGCACGATCATGCTGAGGCTGGCTGGTTACTTCACCGGCCGGCTCGACGTCTTCGCCCTCCTCCCCTTCTTCGTCTTCACCTTCATCGCTGAAGGCGATCTCTTCCGCCGAGTCTTCACCCTCCGTCGGGTTCAGCCCAAACCACTCCTCCGGCTGGGCGACGCCGTTGTCGTCCACCTCAGGAGCGAAGACGCTGGTGTCGGTAAAATCGGCAAGAGCCGAAGCACGCTGGATGATAGCCGGCTGCACCTCCACCAGCTCTTCGCCAGCCTCCTCCCGCCAAGTCCTCAGCTGTTCCAAATTCAGCCCGGGGTACCAGGCCCGGACGAACTCCAGCGCCCGCCTGGCGCCAGATCGAGCAGCGGAGGCCTTCCAAGCCTCGAAGCGGCCGACTGCCACCTCCAGCCAGTCGGCAGTCCGGCTCGGGTGCGGGGAATCGCTTCGCCCGGCCAGAGGGCGGCCAGCACCTGCGCCCCAGCACGCTGGAGGCGGCGGAGCATGCGGTGTGCCGGCTGCAGCCGGGCTTGGATCGCCAAGAGCTGCTCCTCAAGTGTCTGGCTCGCGTCCGGCGCGATCTAAACCCCCGCCTGCTGCGTGCCTCGCGGTAGGCCTCGATGGCCTGGGTGGCAGCGACGGAGTGGCAGGGAAAGTAGTCTGCGTAGAGAACAAAAGCAGCACAAATCAGAAGATGAATCAGAGGGCAAGGGGCGAGCAAGGAGTAAGGGAGGCGGCTTACCGTCGATCAGATCCTCGATCCGGCTGTAATCCTCGCTCAGCGCTTGCTTCGCCTCAGCCCAGCCCGCCGCTTCGGTCTCGAACTCAGCTTTGAGGGCGGCCTCGCTATCCCGTGCCTCCTTCAGGGCCGCCTTGTGGCTCTCCTCCTGGTCAGCCAACTTCTTGGCCAGGCGGTCGCGCTCCTGGACTAAGGCATTGAGCTCGGCCTCCTTGGCGCGAAGGGCGGTTTGGACCCCGCCGAGCTGCTCCCTCAAGTCGGCATTGGGCCCCTGAAAGCATGAAGACAAAGGAAGAAACAATAAGGAAGAAGTCGTTGGGGAAGATCCGACCCGACTGCTCAGCAGTCGGCCCGGATCTCGGGGACTACACCCAGTGGGTGCGCTGACGCGCCCCCACAGGATATGAACAAAACCGAGCACGTACTCCGGCTGTCGGACAGATCCTCGATCTTCTGGCGCAGCTCCTGAGCCTGGGAGTCGAAGGCGGCGGTGCTCTGGTTATGGTACTCCTGGAAGATCAGACAGGACGCAGGAATAAGATAACTGTCAGGACCTAGTAAGTTCCAAGTCGCCTGCTCAGCAGCCGACTCGGAACTCGGGGACTACACCCAGTGGGTGCGCTGACGCGCCCCCACGGAAGAAATCAAAAAAGCAAAACAACCAAGGCTAGAAGACTCACCCGGACGACGGCCCGCGTCGCAAGGAAATCGCGGGTATATCGCTGCAGCGTGGTGGCATGAGCCTCAAGCCGGCTCCGGACCTCCTGGGCCGCCGTGTTCAGCTCGGCCGTCCCCCCGCTGGGCGCCCACTCGGACGTGCTGGAGCTGGCCGCCTCCAGGGCCTACGCCGTACGGCTGGCGCTCGCAGCTCTGTCCGGCTCCGGCACGGGGGCAGCTTCCCTCGCGCGCCGGCGTGATGACGGCTGCACCACCAGGCCGGTTCCTGCTGCCGGCTCGCCCCCAGCCGGCTGCACCGGCGCCGCAGCCGGCTGGCCGCCCTGGCCCGCCCCAGTCGGCGCCGTCCGCGGCACCTCCTCCAAGACAATCACATCATCCTCCCTCCGCTCCGCCGCCGACTGGCTGTGGTTGGCTTCCTCAGACGGAGGCACGGGGACGTTGGGGGCCACACTGCGCCGGGGGATGACGAGCTGTGGGGGCCGGTTGCGCAAGGCCTCCGCCTCCCTCTCCGCGGTCGTCGCCTCCGCCTGGGCCTTCGCCGCCGCGTCGGCCTGCTCCTTCGCCGCCTGGGCGGCCCTCCGCTCCGACGCTTCCCGTTCCTCCTGCGCCTCCCGCGCGTTCCGCGCCGTAGCCTCCATGAGGTCGGCGCGGGGGTCCACGCGGCGTGAGCTCGAAGACCCTCCGGCTGATTCAATCACGGAGCCGGCAGGCAAGGTTGTCAGAATCGTGATCCTGAATCGGATCGGAGCTCTGATGGTAGAATCGCAAATCGTAGAATCTTCACTATCAGGATCGTAGAAACATAGATTCTATGAACCAAAATTGTAGAATCAAAAGGGTAAATTTGGATCGTAAAGTCATAGAATCATACAATAGAATCGCGATTCTGACAACCTTGCCGGCAGGACCCCGTTCAAAGGAAAGCGGCGCCCTGGCCGGTCAACCAAGAAAGAATTTAGAAGAACTCCAATCAAAGAGCACGACAAGAATACAAGACGTTTAACACTTACGCTGAAACTGCCTGCGGCCGCTTCACGACCTTCTGGAAGCGGGCCGCCTTCGCGGCCGCCTCATCCCGCTTAGTTGCCGCGGCGGTGCCCCTGGGCTTCTTCTACCGGCTGCCGAAGTAGGTCGACACGACCCGGCGCTTCGGTGCGGCGCCACGGGCGGCCGGCGCGGCAGAAGGGCCCGCGCCTTGAGGATCCGACGCCGGCTGGCGGTGCGGGACGACTTCGACCTCGTCGTCGTCCGCCCAGTCCTGGAGGCCGGCTCCGAGCCCCGCGCCGCCTGCCTCGCCGCCTTCCCCCGCGGCGGCGTCTTCCATGGCGGCTTCTCCAAGGTCCGGATCGTCGACGTCATCTACCGTGCAGTTGGGGAGGAACGGGCGTTCTACCCCTGCGGCCCCCGCCGCCGGCGGAAGTAGGGGATTCTGGAGAAAACAAGCCGGCGGATCAAAGGCTGGTCATATCAAAGCCAGAAACACAAAAGAAAGGAAAGAAGAAACACTTACGGCAGGCGGAGGGTTGGCGCGAGAGTACGGCTCCTTGCCGAATCGCCAATCCTTGGCGAGCTTGCAGTTGGCGATGTAGTTCACCAAGTAGGACACCTCGGCATGAGGCATCCCCCTGGTGCTCACCCGGCATGGGTCGAAGCGGTCGCTCATCTGGCAGATCATGTGCGGCCGACCTTGGAGCGGAAGTACCCGGCGCTCCACGAAGGCGGCCACCAGGTCGGCTCCGACCAGGCCCTCCGACTGAACCATCACCCGGAGTCGGGCGATGGCGGCGTTCCCGACCGGGGACAGCGTCCTGGCCCGGTAGCTCCATGAGGGTGGCCTCGCAGCCGGTGGGCCGGCTACGTAAGCCGGCAGGTTGACAAAGTCCCCTTGTGGGGCGACGTTCCTCACGTAGAAGTAGGATTTTTGCCAAAGCTTCACCGACTGGATCAGCGGGATGGACGGGAACGGATTGTTCTTGCCCATCCGCCTCATGGCGATGAAAACTCCGCATGGGGCGGGCACGCCCGCGACGACGATGCCGAGCTTGCTTTGGAAGAACTCTCCCCAGAGCTCCAGGGTGGGGAGAACGCCAAGAAAACCCTCACAGAGGGTGACAAAGGCTGACAGCAGCATCACGGTGTTGGGGGTGAGATGATGCGGCTGAAGGTGGTAGAACTCAAGGAAGGAGCGGAGGAATCCGCTCGCCGGGAGGCCGAAGCCGCGTATGCAGTGCGAGCGGAAGACCACCCGCTCGCCCTCCTCCGGTGCCAGCGAGATCTCCTCCTCCGGCGCGCGCCGGACCCACACGTAGTTCTCGTCGGGCAGATGCCGCGTCCGGCGGAGGAACTCGATGTGCTCGTTGAGGACGTTGGAGCCGTCCCACGAGCTCGACAGCGCCATTGGAGCGGTGCGGTGAGGAGCGAGATGCGGTGGCGGCGAAGGCGCGTGCGACCCCGCTGCGGCGGAACAGCGTGGCGAAGAGGCGTTGCGGCGGCGGAGAGAATAAGGAAAGAAAGCGAGGAAGGGCGGAGCGAGGGAGAGCGTGCGAGCCTTTACCGCTCCCTCTCCTCCCCTTACTTATAGGCCCTCGCGGCGGAGCCGAGGAGGCGTGGTGTGGGGGACGTGGGATTAACTGCGCCCACTCCCCCACGTCCCGCTATAACTGCGCCTTGACGGCGTGGCGAAACCGCCGCGGGAAGGCAAACAGCCCACCTTGGGCCGCAGAAGATCTGCGCCTGGGCCGAGGTCAGGAGTGGCGGGCCCGGGCCTGCAGCGACGTCCCGTCACGCACGCGCCATGGCAGGTATTTTCTGCCACGTGACACGCAGGGAGGCGCGCGGTCAGAGCACGAGTTGGCCCACATTCCCGTTGACGAGACCACGACGCCCCCCCCCCCAAGGCGGCGCGCATAAGCAAAGCCGGCTCCCAGTTGCCGGCTTCTCAAGATAGGGAGCTGACCGAGCTTCTCGTCCCCTTGCCGACCTCGAAGCGCGACCAGCTTCGGGGACTACGGTCGGGGTAAATAACCACGGGTAGCCTAGCCGGCTCCCCTTGGCACTTTAGAAAAAATTACGAGCCGATCCGGCCTCCAAGAAACCAAGACGTGGGGCCGCCTTCCCCCTGCCAGCTGCCTCTCAGGCCGACTGTCGGAAGGCGGCCCGGCTTTAACCCTCATGAAGAAAGCCGCGGGAGGGCCGGCTTCGAGAAGCCGGCCACGAGAAGGCCGACACCAAGAGGCCGGCTCCCACAACGCGGTCAAGATCGTACCCTCGAGACCCGCATCCACATAATGGCGATGGGACGGGGCGTGGCTACAGTAAAGCCTGCCACCCCCGAAACCCGGAGCATGCTTGGCACAGTGCGCCGTACGGGGTAGCCCTGACCCGTCCGGCGCAGCACTGTTGCCATGTTGACTATGGCGCCATCCACGGCGGGCTGTCAGCGCGGCCCACAAGCGGTGGGCCCCTTTGGGCAGAGAGACAACCGAAGGCGGCCAGGCCTCCCCCAGTCGGCCCAAGACATGGCCGGCTTTCCCAAGCCGGCTTGCCCCCTCCCTCGAAGGAGGCGCCCCATTAAGAAGACAAAACGACGTGAGGCTACAGCGATCGCCCACCAGGCGGCGGCGCTGTAGCCACGCTTACCTCGATAAAGCCCTCATCATCAGGATTGAGGCAACAGTAATCGGCCGCCGACAGGGCCCTAGGCAGTAGGGCCTGCCTGTCGACCAAGATGCCGGCAGCCGGCGGGGCCCACCAGCCGGCGCAGAAGCCGGCGAGCGTAGACACTGACGGCTGGGACCCGCGCCCAGCCGGATTACCATTGTACCCCCAGGGGGTAGGCCTATATAAACCCCCCGGGGCACCCATGCAAAGGGTTGATCTCGTTTAGTTTTTACTACACATAGAGAGAAGAGGAGAACTAGCCTGGCCCTTCTTCTTCCTCTCGCCAAACAGCTCGAGGAGCACCTTGTAGCTACTTGTTCATCGAGTGATCATGCGGAGACCCCGCAGAGCAGCAGTAGGGGTGTTACCTCCACGGAGAGCCCCGAAGCTGGGTAAGATCCGCCGGCGTGCATGTCTTTGCCTTATCCCGCTTCCAGGCACCGGCGACGTCTTACTGGCTCCCACACAGATAAGCCACCCGTTGGCATATGTCGCACCAACCACCCGACAAAACTGATTTGGTTTGTCTCAAAACCAGGAGATGTGCATTGGAAAGCTCTAGAGAGAGTTTTGCGTTATTTGAAAGGCACTGCGAATTATGGAATTCACAACACCGAGCATGCAAAGGTGCTTGAAGGGTATAGTGACTCAAACTGGATCTCAGATGCTGATGAGATAAAGGCGACGAGCAGATATATATTCACTCATGGAGGTGGCGCTTTTTCTTGGAAGTCTTGCAAGCAGACCATATTAACGAGGTCAACACTGGAAGAAGAACTCATAGCACTAGATACAGCTACGGTCAAAGCAGATTGGCTTCGTCGGCTCTTGAATGACTTGTCGGTTATTGAGAAACTTGTACCAGGTATCCTTATGAACGGCGACAATCAAACTGTAATAACGAAAGTGAGGAGCTCAAAGGATAACATGAAGTCATCAAGACACGTTCAGACAACGTTGAAGTCTATCAGGAAAATGAAAAACTCCGGAGTTATTGCATTGGATTATATCCAAACGTCTAAAAATCTGGTAGATCCTTTCACTAAGGGTCTGTCACGTAATGTGATAGATAGTGCATTGAGGGAGATGGGTATGAGACCCACAATATGAGTTGTTCATAGTGGTAACCTAGTCTATGTGATCGGAGATCCCGTGAATTAGATGTGGAACACAAGCCGTTGGTCAACTGAGAGGAGAGTATCCTTACTATTAACAATACCACTCCATGAAGATGCAATACTCTCCTAATCTGCATGGCAGGTTGATGTATATCTTAATGTGTTCTAAGTGGCTCATTGAAGCAGAGATGTCTTCCTACAAAACATCTTTTGAAGAACGCACCTATATGAGTCTGATTGTTAAACGTCGCAATCTATGAGAGTAGGGTTCTCTCTAGTAAACTCACGAAAGGTCTCGAAGTATGACGCATAAGCTCCACCCACGGGGAAGACCCACAGTAGCCACGTATCGGTCAATGCTTTATTTAAAGCTAGATTCGCAGAAAACTTGCAGTTTAAGGCCCAGTCCACTGTTCAAGTTGCTTACTAGTGTAGCATAGAGTTCTAGCTGGAAGTTCAACTTAACAATATCCACTGTAGTACCGGTATATAAAAGAGTGTTTTGGAACCAAAGGCAAATTTTGTGTGCCTCTGGGATCTGGTGGGGGATTGCTAGAATTTTGTCTATTTTGGGCCTAGCCCAATAGCAGTTTCAGAAATTCCTAATAAATCCTAGAGGCCCACGCAGCCCATTCGTGCAACGCAAGAGGTGGAACTAAAGTTTAGTCCCGCATTGCTAGTTTAGAGGGAGTTGGACCTCTTTATAAGGGAGGCTCTTTCTCCACATGTATGAGGATGAGAACAAGAGAGACATCCACGCGCGCTCCTCCTCCACCGCCCGCCTCGCCACGCCACGCCATGCTTGTATACGAAAGGTCACACAGAAGCTGAAACGTTTTGCTGTAGTGGAGATTGAATACGAACGATGCACCTCTTCGCCTGCTGCCTGTTCGTTTCGTCTCCCTCGTTCCCTTCAGCTCCCGGCGCAGCCTCTCGCCTCCTTCTCTTGCGCCTATAAAAGGGGGGTCGCTCCTCTTAGAGATACGCACCAGAAGATCCTCTTCCTCTCGCCACAAAGTTCCTGAGCACTGCGTTGCTGCTACGATCTTCCCCATCCCGGCTTGCGGCATGCACCGCAGGTCGGGACAGTAGGCCTCCGAAACTCCACCTCTTTGAGTCATGTACAGGAGAAGGGTGATAAGGTTTTTGGAGAGCGCTCAGCGCGACTACTGACTTCTTCCTCACGGACGCCCCGGACTCCGGCGACTTCTTCCTCAACGTTGACAACCTGTTGATTACTATATGGTTTATTTGGTGGAAGATTATATGTTGAGATCCAATATGCTATTTAATACCCCTCTAATCTTGAACATGTTTATCATTTATGAGTAGTTATTTTTGTTCTTCAGATCACGGGATAAATCATGTTGCAAGTAATCATGTGTACTTTATATGTGTTCGATATTTTGATAGTATGTATGTTGTGATTCCCTTAGTGGTGTCATGTGAACGTTGACTGCATGACACTTCACCATATTTGGGACTAAGGGAATGCATTGTGGAGTAGCAATTAGATGATGGGTTGAGAGAGTGACAGAAGCTTAAACCCCAATTTATGCGCTATTCCGTAAGGGACCGATTGGATCTAAAAGTTTGATGATATGGTTAGAATCTATTCTTAATACATTTCTCATAGTTGCGGATGCTTGGGGAGGGTTAATCATAAGTAGGAGGTTTGTTCAAGTAAGAACACCACCTAAGCACCAATCCACCCACATATCAAATTATCAAAGTAGCGAACATAAATCGAACCAACATGGTGAAAGTGACTAGATGAAATTCCCGTGTACCCTCAAGAATGCTTTGCTTATTATAAGAGACCGTTTTGGCCTATCCTTTGCCTCAAAAGGATTGGGCTACCTTGCTGCACTTTTGTTACTATTATCGTTACTTGCTCGTAACAACTTATCTTGCTATCAAACTACTCTGCTACTTACAATTTGAGCACTTGCAGACATTACCTTGTTGAAACCACTTGTCATTTCCTTCTGCTCCTCATTGGGTTCAACACTCTTACTTATCGAAAAGAGCTACATTTGATCCCATATACTTGTGGGTCATCAACACCCATGCGAGGAGGGTCTTTGTCCAACCCTGGATTGTACTGTGACATCCTGGTCAGTAGGATAAAAGGACAACCCATATCAACAAGATGCACCTTCTTTCTCGGAAGCTCATTTCCAAAGAACATCGGGGGTAAAGCGTGCTTCGCTTGGAGCAATTTGGGGATGGGTGAACAACCAAGAATTTATTCTTCGATGTGCACGAGTGAGGACACAGTGTGCAAGAAAGACCAGTGTTTGTATGTGGACCAAGAAGGGATGGTTGTGGTCGGGATGTTACACGCACTGTCAAACAGACCCGTAGCACGTCTGTGGCGTATAGTCCGAGCTGGAGCGGTCAGATGGTAGCACAAGGGCGAGCAGTGACCGCAACCAGCCTGGACGAAGTCACCAAATCGAGGCCTCCCCACCAAGCCCTCAGCCCCCCCCCCCCGGATGGTCGCAACCACAACTAGGTCCAACAAGCCACAACCCTCCTTGACTTCGCGGCAACCACTAGTGCTACCTCACATGGAAGACCAACTAACGATGCCCATCAAATCCAACCTGCCCCCCCCCCCAGATGGAGGTGCGACGCAGAAGCCCGAGGGAATGAGGAGCGGCACCAAAGAAGTTGGTATAGGACGAGGCTCGAAACATCCGCGAGAAGGAGGTAGAAGATGGGAGGAGAGGTGGAGAAAGGCGAGAGGGGAGCATCGCCATTGTCTACCGCCGGAGTTTTTCTCGGCGGAATTGACCAATGACGGCTAGGGGAAGGGTCGGTCCTTCTAGCCAATGACTCCCGGTGCCGAAGACAGGTCTCCACCATCCCCAAGCATGCAATGGGTGACCATGACTTGCTGGAACCGTCACTGTGGCGAGGTGCGACGGTGACCATGACTTGCTGGAACCGTCACTGTGGCGAGGTGCGACGGTGACCGTGACTTGCTGGAACCGTCACCATGAGGATCTGCAATGGTGGTTGCGACGAGCTGAGATGGTGACTTTGGGGTGCTGCAACCATAGGAGACGGAGTTGCAACCAGGGGTCATGGTGGAGCTGCAGCCGACCACCGGGGTTGTTACGACCATGCCCTGCGACGCCATGATGGCCACCCGGCGCCCACCAGAGATGCTACGATGGGCACCACAAGATGTTGCAACCAACACCGGTGTTCTCTATGACAGTGCTCAGTGAAGCTACGATGGCCACCGCGGTTGCTTGGATGGCGTCGATCCCATGCTACAACTGACGCCAAAATCACTGCTCTGATCTTATCAGAAACCTTTAACACAAAATGATCTCTCTCAGAAACTATTTCATGATCTGACCTTTTCTAAAACGCCAAACCTCATGCCGTTACCGGACAAAGTAGAAATGCCGAACTATCCAGCGTTGCTAGCCGGCCACATGGCAAGTCAAAACGCCAAAGTATGTCATCGTTGATAGAAACACCAGACCCCTTGGCATTGCTGTTGCGCATCACAACGCCAAAGTCTGTGGTGTTGCCATCAAGGAGAATATGGCTGTAGGAGGGTTGTTGCCTTGTCGATAATGCTTGGCCATGGAAGACATTAGCATTGCTATTAGTTTTGCAGTCCATGTGCTAAATATGTTAAATTAATCTCTTTCGGATTGTAGAATTTAAGTAAGTACTGAAAAATTGGTTCGTTTCTTTCTCTGTGTTCCTGCAGGTGATGCGGTAGTCAGAGCAACTCCAACCGTAGTCCGTAGACCGCTAGCCCATGCATCAGCGACGGCGGGCGCCTTTTTTTAATCCGAGCGGGTGGGAGGGTCGTCCTCATCCTCTTCCAGCCTCCCATCCCCATCTAGCCACCCTTCTGCTCCCCGTTGGCGACAACCCTAGCCACCATTCCACGCGCCACCATGGGCTTCTTCACCGGCAAAAACAATGGCAAGGCCCCTGCTGGAATTTTGTCTATTTTGGGCCTAGCCCAATAGCAGTTTCAGAAATTCCTAATAAATCCTAGAGACCCACGCATCCCATTCGTGCAGGGCAAGAGGTGGAACTAAAGTTTAGTCCCACATTGCTAGTTTAGAGGGAGTTGGACCTCTTTATAAGGGAGGCTCTTTCTCCACATGTATGAGGATGAGAACAAGAGAGACATCCATGCGCGCTCCTCCTCCGCCGGCCACCTCGCCATGCCACGCCATGCCTCGCCTTGTCACGACACGCCGCGGGTTGCGGGAATGAGCCGAGCCGATGTCAAAAATTTTGCCACGCATGGCGGGTATACGAAAGGTCACGCAGAAGCTGAAATGTTTTGTTGTAGTGGAGATTGGATACGAATGGCGCACCTCTTCGCCTGCTACCTGTACGTTTCGTCTCCCTCGTTCCCTTCAGCTCCCGACGCAGCCTCTCGCCTCCTTCTCCTGCGCCTATAAAAGGGAGGTCGCTCCTCTCGGAGAGACGCAACAGAAGATCCTCTTCCTCTCGCCACAAAGTTCCTGAGCACTGCGCTGCTGCTACGATCTTCCCCATCCCGGCTTGCAGCGTGTACCATAGGTCCGGGTAGTAGGCCTCCAAAACTCCACCTCTTTGAGTCATGTACGTGAGAAGGGTGATAAGGTTTTTGGGGAGCGCTCAGCGCGACTACTGACTTCTTCGTCACGGACGCCCCGGACTCCGACGACTACTTCCCCGGCGATGACTTCTTCCCCGACGTCGACAACCTCCTCGACGACATGTTTGGCGAGGACACCGACCCCAATTCCAGCACTTCTACTGCTGCTGTCCCGTACGTGTTCTTCCTCTTTCTATTAGAGGTCCTGTTACAGTTCCTTGTTCTAGTGTTTTCCCTAGATATGTTAGACTATGTTTCATATATGCAACCTTCTATACTGTCTGCTCTAGATGTGTTCAGTTACAGTTCATATATGAAGATGTTGTTTACCTTCTCTTTGTCAAATTGCATGACTTGTTTTATCACTGTTATACTAGTCGTGCTTTATCTAGTATTTCTTTTAACAAAATCATTCGGTAATTTTCTCATATTTCCAACAATCCAAAAACCTTATTATAGGCAATTTACACCAAGTGGTTTTGCTGCTTCCATGAGACCTCCTATGTTTGAGGGTATCCACTATAAGAGGTGGCGTGTGAGGGCAGTCTTATGGTTTCAAACCATGAGTTGCTATGACGCCACTCTTCGCAAACCTGAAGGGGAGCATGATGCCCAACGCTACCTCTTGAGCACTGCGTTGGTTTTCCCTTGAAGAGGAAAGGGTGATGCAGCAAAGTAGCGTAAGTATTTCCCTCAGTTTTTGAGAACCAAGGTATCAATCCAGTAGAAGGCTACGCGCGAGTCCCTTGCACCTACAAAAACAAATAAATCCTCGCAACCAACGCGATAAGGGGTTGTCAATCCCTACACGGTCACTTACGAGAGTGAGATTTGATAGATATGATAGGATAATATTTTTGGTATTTTTGTGATAAAGATGCAAAGTAAAATAAAAGCAAAGGAAATAACTAAGTGTTGGAAGATTAATATGATGAAGATAGACCCGGGGGCCATAGGTTTCACTAGTGGCTTCTCTCAAGAGCATAAGTATTTTACGGTGGGTGAACAAATTATAGTTGAGCAATTGACATAATTGAGCATAGTTATGAGAATATCTAGGTATGATCATGTATATAGGCATCACGTCCGAGACAAGTAGACCGACTCCTGCCTACATCTACTACTATTACTCCACTCATCGACCGCTATCCAGCATGCATCTAGAGTATTAAGTTCATAAAAACAGAGTAACGCCTTAAGCAAGATGACATGATGTAGAGGGATAAATTCATGGAATATGATAAAAAAAACCATCTTGTTATCCTCGATGGCAACAATACAATACGTGCCTTGCTTCCCCTATTGTCACTGGGAAAGGACACCGCAAGATTGAACCCAAAGCTAAGCACTTCTCCCATTGCAAGAAAGATCAATCTAGTAGGCCAAACCAAACTGATAATTCGAAGAGACTTGCAAAGATAACCAATCATACATAAAAGAATTCAGAAGATTCAAATATTGTTCATAGATAAACTTGATCATAAACCCACAATTCATCGGTCTCAACAAACACACCGCAAAAGAAGATGACATCGAATAGATCTCCACGAGAGAGGGGGAGAACATTGTATTGAGATCCAAAAAGAGAAAAGAAGCCATCTAGCTAACAACTATGGACCCGAAGGTCTGAGGTAAACTACTCACACTTCATCGGAGGGGCTATGGTGTTGATGTAGAAGCCCTCCGTGATGGATGCCCCCTCTGGCGGAGCTCCGGAACAGGCCCCAAGATGGGATCTCGTGGGTACAGAAGGTTCCGGCGGTGGAATTAGGTTTTTGGCTCCTGTTCTGATCGTTTGGGGGTACGTAGGTATATATAGGAGGAAGGAGTACATTGGTGGAGCAACGAGGGGCCCACGAGGGTGGAGGGCGCGCCTGGGGGGTAGGCGTGCCCCCTACCTCGTGGCTTCCTCCTTTGTTTCTTGGCGTAGGGTCCAAGTCCTCTGGATCATGTTCATTCCGAAAATCACATTCCCGAAGGTTTCATTCCGTTTGGACTCCGTTTGATATTCTTTTTCTGCGAAACTCTGAAATAAGGAAAAAAATAGCAATTCTGGGTTGGGCCTCCGGTTAATAGGTTAGTCCCAAAAATAATATAAAAGTGAATAATAAAGCCCAATAATGTCCAAAACAGAAGATAATATAGCATGGAGCAATCAAAAATTATAGATACGTTGGAGACGTATCACCCAACAGGAACAAGCTTTTCAGAAAATGGATACTCTGTTTAAGGCTGCTCTCTTGAGTGTTCTTAGTAAGAACATAGTTGATGCGTATGCATCAATTGACAATGGAAAAGATATGTGGGACGCACTCGATGCCAAGTTTGGGGTCTCGGATGCTAGCACTGAGTTGTACATCATGGAGCAATTCTATGATTACCGGATGACTGAAGAGCGCTCCGTGGTTGAGCAAGCTCATGAGATACAGTCATTTGCTAGAGAACTTGAGACTTGAGCACTTCAATTGTATGCTACCGGACAAGTTTGTTGCCGGAGGTATCATCACAAAGCTTCCTCCTTCATGGAGGAACTTTGCTACCTTACTAAAGCATAAGAGACACGAGTTTTCCGTTTCGGATCTCATTGGTACTCTTTATGTGGAAGAAAAGGCGAGAGCAAAACACACACGTGCTGAGGTATTGAGGGAGGATCTAGTGCCAATCTGGTACAGAAGCAGAACTTCCAGCCCCACAAGTTCAAGAACAAGGGCAAGTTTGATGGTAAAGCAAAGTTTGATGGGAAGAACAAGGTTGTCCAGCACAAGAACTTGAAGAAGAAGAATGACAAGAAGAAAGGTGTTTTTCATGTGTTTGGGGATCCTGATCATTGGGCTCCTAGTTTCCCTAATCGCTATGACAAGCGTCATCCTGGGAAAGGCAGCAAGACCGCTAATGTTGTCATTGGAGACACTGACATGAAGGATGTTGGGTATGGTATATTTCCCACTATTCTTTCAGTATGTCATTCTCCTAATTGGTTGATTGACACGGGTGCTAATGTGCATGTATGCGGTGATATTTCCATGTTTTCGTCTTATCAGACCGCAGGGACTTCAACCATGCTGATGGGCAACGGTTCAAGTGCTTTTGTTCATGGTGTTGGCATGGTCGATCTGAAGTTTACTTTGGGGAAGATCATGCGGCTGAAGAACGTGCATTATGTCCCCTCCGTCAATAAAAATATTGTTAGCGGATCTCTTCTGTGTAGAGATGGCTACAACCTTGTCTTTGAGTCGAATAAATTTGTAATATCCAAGTATGGGACCTTTTTTGGTAAAGGTTATGAGTCAGGAGGCCTGTTTCGTTTATCATTATCAGATGTTTGCAATAAAGTTGTTAATCATATTTGCAACAATAGTGAATCAAATGTGTGGCATTCACGTCTTTGTCATGTTAACTTTGGTTGCATGTCGCGACTAGCAAAGTTGAACTTAATCCCTAGTTTCACCACTGTCAAGGGATCCAAGTGTCAAGTGTGTGTGCAAGCTAAGCAACTTCGTAAGTCTCATGTGACTGCGGAAACGAGAAATCTTGCACCACTAGAACTCAAACATTCAGATCTATGTGAAATGAATGGTGTTTTGATAAAAGGTGGAAAGAAATATTTCATGAAGTTAATTGACGACTCCACTAGATACTACCGTGTGTATCTTCTGAAATCTAAGGATGAGGCTTTGAACTTCTTCAATATCTATAAAGCTGAAGTGGAAAACCAACTTGATCAAAAAATCAAGAGGCTTAGGTCTGACCGTGGTGGAGAGTATTTTTCCAATGAATTTGACGCTTTTTGTGCGGAACATGGTATAATCCATGAGAGGACGCCTCCCTATTCACCTTAGTCAAATGGGGTGGCCGAAAGAAAAAAACCGTACTCTAACAGATTTGGTTAACACCATGTTAGGCACATCGGGTCTCTCCAAGGCATGGTGGGGGAGGCGATATTGACTGCATGTCATGTCATAAACCGAGTTCCCACAAAGAATAAAGAGATAACTCCATTCGATGAATGGGAGAAGAAAAGATTAAAACTCTCCTATCTACGAACCTGGGGTTGTTTGGCGAAAGTCAATGTGCAAATTCCAAAGAAGCGCAAGCTTGGACCAAAGACCGTGGATTGTGTTTTCCTGGGATATGCTTTTCATAGCATTGATTATAGATTCTTGTATGTAAAATCTGAGGTATCTGACATGCATGTCGATATGATCATGGAGTCGAATGATGTAACTTTCTTTGAAGATATCTTTCCCTTGAAGGATATGGCTACCTCATCTAATCAGGAGATGCCTAGTTCATTGAATCAGGAACAAGTTACAATTACCGAACCTGCCATTTCGATGGAACACTTTGAAAGTCCTGTGGAGGAGAACAATAAAGTTCCTACTAGGAGGAAGAGACAGAGGACTGCAAAGTCCTTTGGTGATGATTTTCTTGTGTATCTCATAGATGATACTCCCAGTTCTATTTCAGAGGCCTATGCATCTGAAGATGCTGACTACTGGAAGGAAGCGGTTCATAGCGAGATGGATTCCATCTTGGCGAGTGAAACTTGGGAGATAACGGATCGTCCTTATGGGTGCAAACCTATAGGATGCAAATGGGTATTCAAGAAGAAGCTTAGGCCTGATGGTACTATTGAAAAGTACAAGGCTCGGCTCGTGGCTAAGGGTTATACCCAAAAGGAAGGTGAAGACTTCTTTGATACTTACTCACATGTGGCTCGACTGACCACTATGCGAGTTCTACTTTCTCTAGCTGCCTCACATGGTCTTCTCGTTCATCAAATGGATGTTAAAACTGCTTTCCTAAATGGAGAGTTGTACGAGGAAATTTATATGGAACAACCAGATGGTTTTGTACTAGATGCTTAGGAAGGAAAAGTGTGCAAATTGTTGAAGTCTTTGTATGGACTCAAGCAAGCACCCAAACAGTGGCATGAGAAGTTTGAAAGAACTTTAACAGCTGCAGGCTTTGTTGTAAACGAAGCTGACAAATGTGTGTACTATCGCCATGGTGGGGGCGAGTCAGTTATCCTTTGCTTGTATGTTGATGACATATTGATTTTCGGAACAAATCTGAATGTTATTAAGGAGGTCAAGGATTTCCTATCTCGTTGTTTTGAGATGAAGGATTTAGGAGTGGCTGATGTCATTCTAAACATCAAGTTGTTGAGAGACGATGATGGTGGGATTACATTGCTTCAATCTCACTATGTGGAAAAGATCTTGAGTCGCTTGGGCTATAGTGACTACAAGCCCTCTCAACACCATATGACGCTAGCGTGCAGCTTCGAAAGAGTTGAAGAATTTCTAGAGATCAATTAAAGTATTCTCAGATTATCGACTCGCTGATGTACTTAGCCAGTGCTACCAGACCTGACATCTCTTTTGCTGTAAGCAAGTTGAGTCGGTTTGTCACAAAACCAGGAGATGTGCATTGGAAAGCTCTAGAGAGAGTTTTGCATCATTTGAAAGGCACTTTGAATTAAGGAATTCACTATAATGGGCATCCAAAGGTGCTTGAAGGGTATAGTGACTCAAACTGGATCTCAGATGCTGATGAGATAAAGGCCACGAGCGGATGTGTATTCACTCATGGAGGTGGCGCTGTTTCTTGGAAGTCTTGCAAGCAGACCATCTTAAAGAGGTCAACAATGGAAGCAGAACTCACAGCACTAGATACAGCTACGGTCGAAGCAGATTGTCTTCGTCGGCTCTTGAATGACTTGTCGGTAGTTGAGAAACTTGTACCGGGTATCCTTATGAACTGTGACAATCAAACTGTGATCATGAAAGTGAGCAGCTCAAAGGATAACATGAAGTCATCAAGACACGTTCAGAGAAGGTTAAAGTCTGTCAGGAAAATGAAAAACTCCGGAGTTATTGCATTGGATTATATCCAAACATCTAAGAATCTGGCAGATCCTTTTACCAAGGGTCTATCACGTAATTTGATAGATAATGCATCGAGGTAGATGGGTATGAGACCCACAATATGAGTTGTTCAGAGTGGTAACCTATTCTTTGTGATCGGAGATCCCTTGAATTAGATGTGGAAGACAAGTTGTTGGTCAACTGAAAGGAGAGTATCCTTACTATCAACAATACCACTCCATGAAGATGCAATACTCTCCTAATCCGCATGGCAGGTTGATGTATATCTTAATGTGTTCTAAGTGGCTCATTGAAGCAGAGATGTCGTCCTGCAGAACACCTTTTAAAGAACGCACCTATATGAGTCTGATTGTTAAACGTCGCAATCTATGAGAGTAGGGTTCTTTCTAGTAAACTCATTAAAGGTCTTGAGTATGACGCATAAGCTCCACCCGCGGGGAAGACCCACGGTAGCCACGTATCGGTCAAGGCTTTATGTGAAGCTAGATTCGCAGAAAACTTGCAGTTCAAGGCCTAGTCCACTGTTCAAGTTGCTTACTAGTGTAGCAAAGAGTTCTTGGTTGAAGTATAACTTAACAGTCTCCACTGCAGTACCGGTATATAAAATAGTGTTTTGGAACTAAAGGCAAATTCTATGTGCCTCTAGGATCTGGTGGGGGATTGCTGGAATTTTATCTATTTATGGGCCAACCCAATAACTATTTCATAAATTCCTAAATAAATCCTAGAGGCCCACTTAGCCCATTTGTGCAAGGCGAGGGATACTACTAAAGTTTAGTCCCACACTGCTAGTTTAGGGGGAGTTGGACCTCCTTATAAGGGAGGTTCTTTCCCAACTTGTATGAGCATGAGAACAAGAGGGACATCCACGCGCACTCCTCCTCCGCCACCCGCCTCGCCACGCCATGCCTCGCCTCGTCACGACGCGCCGCGGGTTGCGGGAATGAGCCGAGCCGATGTCTAAATTTTTTCCATGTACGACGGGTATACGAAAGGTCACGCGGGAGCTAAAACATTTTTCTGTAGTGGACACTGAATCCGAACGGCTCACCTCTTCGCCTGAAGTCTGTTCACTTCGTCTCTCTTTGTTGCTTCACCTCCCGTCGCAGCCTGTTCGCCTCCTTCTCTTGTGCCTACATGAGAGAGGTCGCTCCTCTCCAGAGAGACACACCATAAGATCCTCTTCCTCTTGCCACAAAGTTCCGGAGCACTGCGCTGCTGTTACGATCTTCTCCATCCCGACTTGCAGTGTGCACCGCAAGTCGAGACAGTAGGCCTTAAAAACCGCACCTTTTGAGTCATGTATGGGAGATAACTCCATTTGAGGAATGGGGGAAGAAAATATTAAAACTCTCTTCTCTACGAACCTGGGGTTGTTTGGCAAAAGTCAATGTGCCAATTCCAAAGAAGCGCAAGCTTGGACCAAAAACCACGTATTGTGTTTTCCTGGGATATGCTTTTCATAGCATTGGTTATAGATTCTTGGTTGTAAAATCTGAGGTACCTGACATGCATGTCGGTATGACCATGGAATTGAATGATGTGACTTTCTTTGAAGATATCTTTCCAATGAAGGATATGGCTACCTCATCTAATCAGGAGATGCCTAGTTCATCGAATCAGGAACCAATTACAATTACTGAACCTTCCATTTTGATGGAACACTTTGAAAATCCTGTGGAGGAGAACAATAAAGTTCCTACTAGGAGCAAGAGACAGAGGAATGCAAAGTCCTTTGGTGATGATTTTCTTGTGTATCTCATAGATGACACTCACAGTTCTATTTCAGAGGCCTATGCATCTGAAGATGTTGACTACTGGAAGGAAGCGATTTGTAGCGAGATGGATTCCATCTTGGCAAATGAAACTTGGAGATAACTGATCATCCTTATGGGTGCAAACCTATAGGATGCAAATGGGTATTCAAGAGGAAGCTTAGGCCTGATGGTACTATTGAAAAGTACAAGGCTCGGCTCGTGGCTAAGGGTTATACCCAAAAGGAAGGGGAGGACTTCTTTGATACTTACTCACCTGTGGCTCGAGTGACCACTATTCGAGTTCTACTTTCACTAGCTGCCTCACATGGTCTTCTCGTTCATCAAATGGATGTTAAGACTGCTTTCCTAAATGGAGAGTTGGACGAGGAAATTTATATGGAACAACCAGACGGGTCTGTACTAGATGGTCAGGGAGGAAAAGTGTGCAAGTTGCTAAAGTCTTTGTATGGACTCAAGCAAGCACCCAAACCGTGGCATGAGAAGTTTGAAAGAACTTTAACAGCTGCAGGCTTTCTTGTAAACGAAGCTGACAAATGCGTGTACTATCGCCATGGTGGGGGCGAGGGAATTATCCTTTGCTTGTACGTTGATGACATACTGATTTTCAGAACAAAACTGAATGTTATTAAGGAGGTCAAGGATTTCCTATCTCGCTGCTTTGAGATGAAGGATTTAGGAGTGGCTGATGTCATTTTGGACATCAAGTTGTTGAGAGATGATGATGGTGGGATTACATTGCTTCAATCTCACTATGTGGAAAAGATCTTGAGTCGCTTTGGCTATAGTGACTACAAGCCCTCTCCAACACCATATGATGCGAGTGTGTTACTTCGAAAGAATCGAAGAATTGCTAGAGATCAATTGAAATATTCTTAGATTATTGGCTCGCTTATGTACTTAGCCAGTGCTACAAGACCTGACATCTCTTTTGCTGTTAGCAAACTAAGTCGATTTGTCTCAAAACCAGGAGATGTGCATTGGAAAGCTCTAGAGATAGTTTTGCGTTATTTGAAAGGCACTGCGAATTATGGAATTCACTACACCGGGCACCCAAAGGTGCTTGAAGGGTATAGTGACTCAAACTGGATCTCAGATGCTGATGAGATAAAGGCCACGAGCAGATATGTATTCACTCATGGAGGTGGCGCTGTTTCTTGGAAGTCTACAAGCAGACCATCTTAACGTGGTCAACAATGGAAGCAGAACTCACAGCACTAGATACAGCTACGGTCGAAGCAGACTGGCTTCGTCGGCTCTTGAATGAATTGTTGGTTGTTGAGAAACCTGTACCGGGTATCCTTATGAACTGCGAAAATTAACATGTAATAACGAAAGTGAGCAGCTCAAAGGATAACATGAAGTTATCAAGACACGTTCAGAGAAGGTTAAAGTCTGTCAGGAAAATGAGAAACTCTGGAGTTATTGCATTGGATTATATCCAAACGTCTAAAAATCTTGCAAATCCTTTCACTAAGGGTCTATCACGTAATGTGATAGATAATGCATTGAGGGAGATGGGTATGAGACCCACAATATGAGTTGTTCACAGTGGTAACCTAGTCTATGTGATCGGAGATCCCATGAATTAGATGTGGAGCACAAGCTGTTGGTCAACTGAGAGGAGAGTATCCTTACTATTAACAATACCACTCAATGAAGATGCAATACTCTTCTAATCTGCATGGCAGGTTGATGTATATCTTAATGTGTTCTAAGTGGCTCATTGAAGCAGAGATGTCGTCTTGCAGAACATCTTTTGAAGAACGCACCTATATGAGTCTGATTGTTAAACGTCGCAATCTATGGGAGTAGGGTTCTCTCTTGTAAACTCATGAAAGGTCTCGGAGTATGACACATGAGCTCCACCCGCGGGGAAGACCCACTGTAGCCACGTATCTGTCAAGGCTTTATTCAAAGCTACATTCGCAGAAAACTTGCGGTTCAAGGCCCAGTCCACTGTTCAAGTTGCTTACTAGTGTAGCATAGAGTTCTAGCTAGAAGTTCAACTTAACAGTCTCCACTGCAGTACCGGTATATAAAACAGTGTTTTGGAACCAAAGGCAAATTTTGTGTGCCTCTGGGATCTGGTGCGGGATTGCTGGAATTTTGTCTATTTTGGGCCTAGCCCAATAGCAGTTTCAGAAATTCCTAATAAATCCTAGAGACCTACGCAGCCCATTCGTGCAGGGAAAGGGGTGGAACTAAAGTTTAGTCCCACATTGCTAGTTTACAGGGAGTTGGACCTCTTTATAAGGGTGCCTCTTTCTCCACATGTATGAGGATGAGAACAAGAGAGACATCCACGCGCGCTCCTCCTCCGCCACCCGCCTCGCCACGCCACGCCACGCCACGCCATGCCTTGTCACGACGCTCCGCGGGTTGCAGGAATGAGCCAAGCCGATGTCTAAATTTTTTCCACGCATGACGGGTATACGAAAGGTCACGCAGAAGCTGAAACGTTTTGCTGTAGTGGAGATTGGATACGAATGGCGCACCTCTTCGCCTGCTGCCTGTACGTTTCGTCTCCCTTGTTCCCTTCAGCTCCCGGCGCAGCCTCTCGCCTCCTTCTCCTGTGCCTATAAAAGGGAGGTCACTCCTCTCAGAGAGACGCAACAGAAGATCCTCTTCCTCTCGCCACAAAGTTCCTGAGCACTGAGCTGCTGCTACGATCTTCCCCATCCCGGCTTGCAGCGTGTACCGTAGGTCCGGACAGTAGGCCTCCGAAACTCCACCTCTTTGAGTCATGTACGGGAGAAGGGTGATAAGGTTTTTGGGGAGCGCTCAGCGCAACTACTGACTTCTTCGTCACAGACGCCCCGGACTCCGAGGACTACTTCCCCGGCGATGACTTCTTCCCGGACGTCGACAACCTCCTCGACGACATGGTTGGCGAGGACACCGACCCCAAGTCCAGTGCTTCTGTTGCTGTTGTCCCGTACATGTTCTTCCTCTTTCTATTAGAGGTCCTGCTACAATTCCTTGTTCTAGTGTTTGCCCTATATATGTTAGACTATGTTTCATATATGCAACTTGCTATACTGTCTGCTCTAGATGTGTTCAATTACAGTTCATATATGAAGATGTTGTTTACCTTCTTTTTGTCAAATTGCATGACTTGTTTATCACGGCTATACTAGTCTTGCTTTATCTAGTATTTCTGTTAACAAAATCATTCGGTAAATTGCTCATATTTCCAACAGCCCCCGCCTCATCCTCTTCACACGCGATCCCCTCGCCGCCGGCGGCATCAGCCTGCCCAGCGAGGCAGTGGATAAGCGTCCTAGTGCACCACGAGGTGGACATGGGTGTCTGCTGGGCCGACCCAAATGGACAAAAAGTGGACCTTGACATTGCACCAGGCGAGGTGGACATGAGTGTCCGTTGCGCCGACCCAAACACGAAAGCGGACATGGATGACCGTTGGGCCGACCCAAATGGGAAAATAGGAACAAGATCGCCATCCGTTTGGGTTGGTCGGATGGAGTTGATCTCACGTACAGGAACGGCGAGAGGTCGGCTTAGTTTCTGCGAAATTCAGGCTTTTCATACCTGAAGGTCAAAGCCTACAATGGGTACTAAAGATGGACATGCACAATTTTCCACATGATCATTATTTTACTTCTGAAATTTACTATTTACTCTGTAAACAAATATAAGAGCGTCTAAAACACTACTTTAGTGATATAAACGCTCTTGTATTTTTTTACGGAAGGAGTGCTAACATAATGCCATTTGTGCAGACTGGGCCATCACACTACCCCTGACAAAATGGATGATGTCTCCAAATGGCTCAGGGCAAGGCTCATACTTGATATCTCTAAGTGGAGAAGGTTGTGCCTTGGTGGCTGACACATGACATGAGAGATTGGTGTATTGAAGATCGAGTGGGTGGACCAGGAGGGCAACGCCATAGACGTTGGCATTGTGACGTGTAACACCAACGCCAAGGGGTTTGGCGTTTCTGCCGACGTAGCACACTCTGCCGTTTCGACTTGCCACATGGCTTGCTAGCAACGCTAAATAGAACGGTGTTTCTATTTTGGCCAGTAACGTCACGAGGTTTTGGCGTTTTAGAAAAGATCAGATTGTGAAATAGTTTTTGGGAGAGGTCATTTTGTGTTAAAGATTTCTGACAAGGTCAGAACGGTGATTTTGGCCTACAACTGACGCAGACATGGCTGTGACGGCGACGGTCTCTCGCCCACAACAATGGCGGCATGTTGCTGCGCGCAGCTATGACCAAGGTTGCATCGTTGTGCGGCTACGGCTACGTGAGAGCGAGCGGTGTGGGGGAGCGGTTGAGTTGAGACACCGTCACACACGGGGGATGCGAGGCGAGGGGATCCCCTTGTTAGAGACCGAAGTGAAATGGAGCTCCCACGTTCGTTACGATTTTGGGCCGTCCGATCGAGCTCCTTGACGCGTCCTGTCCGTCGGATCACGAGATGGAGCGATCCGGGCCGTCCGATCGAGCCCGCAGTGACCCTGGCCGTCCGCTCGGAATTGCCATGCCACCGCCTGTAAATTCCGTGCCCCACCGAGGGTAGTCTCGTCTTTTCACATTGCAGGAGAGGGGGGTCGATAGGGCGCCGACAGCGTCGTCCTCTCCTCATCTCCTCACTCCCCCCGCTCCTCATTCCCCTAACCCTAGCCCGTTCTCCATGCTGCCGCCGCCGCCGCCTCCCGTCCCCTGGCGCCGCCGCCTCCCCCTTCTCATCCCGATGCTCGAGTCTTGGAGAGAAGCCGACGGCGATGGATAAGGAGATCCAGCGGGAGCCGCTGCTGTCGCATCTTCTCCTACTCCAGCGCATAATCCCCCGATCTCCCATGCTCGCCCTCCGTCCCGTTCCCCTGCCTGGCGGCGCTCCCTACCGCCGTTGCTACGTCTTCTCCTCCCCGACCATCGACCTCAGGCCGCCGCTCCGTCACCCGTCCCCATCGCACCCTTCCTCGAGCAGCAGGCCAGGAGGCAGCCAGACCATGGCCGCCGCAGTTCGTCCGGATCCGCGCCCTCCCCAGTTGCTCGCCCGCTAGGAGAAGAGGAGGTGGCAGCCACTGCTGCCGTTCTCGTGCGACCGCAGCTCCTCGGCCCCGACCCCATCAAGGTGCCCTCCTCCCCCTTCTCGATTCGATGTTGCTTGTGTTGCTCTCTTCATGAAGCTCCTCTCTGCTGCAGCTCCTCCGCATCCTCTCCCCGTCGTGGTGCAGCTCGGACAAGTTGGTACGTACACCACATCCACCCCGCCCCTGCCACTGATCGTTTAGATCAATTTTCCTCTCTCAGTCCATGACGGGTTTCGTGATTGTTTGGTTTGTGGGTTCTTGATGGCGGGTACAAATCGGGAGGGGATGGAGGAGCTGGACATGGACGTAGAGAAGGCAGCCAAATCCGAGTTCGTCCACCCCTACTGCTACGAGGACCATGACTCGCATCCTTGTGTTGGCACCTCGATGAGGAGCACCCCTTCAAGCCTAACACCATGGTTTGTACCCCCAAGTAACCCGTTGCTTCTTGAATTATTAATTAGGGTCACCACAGATGGAGTTCGTAGTATAATTTGAGTATGAGTGACATGTATTTTCATTATCTATGGCTAGAAAATAAAGTGAACTCAGCCAAGCCTATAGAAGAAACCAGAACTGCAGATCATAAAATTCAGCAGTGCAGCTGCAAGGTGATACATGCCTCTGCCCCTTTCTCTCACACAGTAACTAATATTTCTAATATCCTTGTGTGATGATTCTTGTGTGAGATGGATCTTTCTAATATTTCCGTGTGATGAAAGTTGCAATCAATTGCCTGTTATTATGTGATATCTGTTTGGGGCAATACCTTTCTAATATATGCTAGCTTTCTGCTGAATGAAGGGAGGAGCTGGAGCCATAGCGGTGGTCCACGGCGCCATTGCCGTCCTCCTTGGCAGGAGGAGCATGGGCCGGAGAGACGGCCGGATTTGTCCAGCCCTCGCGCCGCTGTCCGCCCACCCTAGAGGTCTGTTCCTGTGTCCTTGCCTCCATTCTCTGAATTTTTGTGCCTGTGTCCTCGCCTCCGTTATGGCTCTTGTTGAAGTTCCAACGAATTTCTGTGTTACCTAAGAAGTACTAATGCTCATAATTTACAATTTGGTTTCCACAACTTTTAGTCATGGGTTCTTGAGAAAAGCAGTGAAAGCCTTTTTGTGTGCAGAAAATTTCTCACTCTGCATTAGTTGCAAAAGATGTTGATTTTGATCTTAACAATTATAGTTGTTGTTCAAGCAGTAGCAGATCTGGCAACCTCACGGTCATTTCGCATTCAGAATTCACGTCCTATCCTGAAAGTTTAGCTTAGTGTATTATTTATTTTCTGGTTTACTTTATTTTCCTCATGTGACACAAAAGGTTTGAAGTCTTCTTTTAACTCGCACGTCTTTGCTAACTGAACTTATTTCTAGCTGTAAGAAGAGTTCAGAGCGAAGCAGACAAACATCGTCGCTACCCTGGACCGTCTCTATATTCTCCGACTGGCCTATTTATCTTAGTTTCTTGTTTCCCTATATGGAATACTTGCTATGACATTATGCAAAGCATCCTGAGTGCATCACTGATGTTCCAGATGTAGAGTGTGAAATTGGGCCATACATTTGATATACTTTTGTAACAAGATATTTCATCCATTTAACATTTTTGGAAATACTTCTATTGGCCAGTTTCTAATTGTCGTCTCAGATCATACATTTGATATACTTTTGTAACAAGATATTTCATCCATTTAACATTTTTGGAAATACTTCTATTGGCCAGTTTCTAATTGTCGTCTCAGATCTGTAGCATCATGTTGTAGGATTACAGTCTGCCCTCTTTTGAACAAGCATGCTATATTTAACAACCTGCTGCTATGGTAAACTGCACATCTTGCTACAAGTTTGTTTGGTAAAAGGGAACCACTTTTGACATTTTTTGTTCTACATTCCTATGCATCGTATCACATTACAGTTGTGTTTAACTAATACATAAATAGCATCCATATACTGCTTCTTTATCACTGTCTGACGTGTGGTCTCACCATGTTGTTCTTGAAGGTTGCTGTCAGCGATTTGTTTCCTGGGATCTATCTTATGTGTGGCTGTGTGCAGCTTGTAGGTCCTTTGTCCTCTTTGAGAGACGTCACATACTCAAGGTATAGAAGGGCTCTCGGACCGGGAGTCATCATGGTCTATAAGTTAATCATCAATGGTTTTCTTCATAGTTAGCATCAAATCTTGTGTGATTAACTTTCCAGATAGAACTATAATGCTCGAAAAGTTACCTTCATAAGACACGTCTTTGTAGTATATATGATAGCTTCATAAGATATGTCTTTGTAGTATATATGATACCTTCATAATGACCATGTGTTCTGATGCTGATGCTTGCTTATGTGGCCGCAGATCGACTTGCGAATTAGAGAAGAGTATTTTTACCAAAATTGAGTTGAGATATTTTTGTTCGTCTTGGTTGTGTTGAATATATGATTTAGCTACAGATAATCATTAATGAACTAATGCAATTTCTTTGCCAAGTTGTAGTTAGAGTTAATGTGCCACTGCTTATTTTATATCCTTTATTTATTCTTATTCTTCTAAATGAAATAGGAGATTTGTTGGTGCTCCATTAACTAAATATCGCTGACAAAATGTTGATCTCATTTCACTTGAGAGAAAAATTGCATACTGTGTGAACCAACTGGTGATTCATGTTGCTTCCCTGGATATTGATGTCACTGGTGATTTTATATCATTTGTTACTATTATTTAATCGCCAAATCATATAGGAGATTATGTCGGTGCCCAATTAACCAAATGTTGCTGAAAACTGACAAAATGTTGTTCTGGTTTCAGTTTGAGCGCAAATTGCAACTGTATAAACTAACGGGAGATTTCTGTTGTTTTGAAAATATTGTAGGAAGGGTGGACTATAATGGGAAACATTGGTGTTTCTAAGACAGATGTTCTGTGTTTGAGATCTTGCCTTGGTGGCTGGATGCCTTGGTACAAGACATTCAAGGTAAAGATTGATCTCCTCTACCCATGAGTTCACTTCTCATGTAGAGCTAATAGTCCTATTATTTTTCTATACACTATGGAAGAGTAGAGATATATTGTGTATCCCAACATGTATGTAAGAGTAATAATAATATGATACTTCTGATTGTAGATCCAAGGATTAAACCGACAAAAAATGCTCTCAGTTCTCATATCAATTTTTTATGCCAGATGTGCATGCTCAAAGATTTTAGTCGACAACTTATAGTGTGTATCAAAGGATTCTGAAAAATAAATAAGGTTGAGTTGTTATTGGACATTGGACCTTTATACCTTTTGCATGAAAAATTGATGCCTTGAGTGACAAATATCCTAGCAAGCTTGGTGTTTTCTGCTTTGGAATTTCTTTTTATTTACTAATACGCATTCTCTACAAATAATTTGCATCGCTTGGATGACGACATCATCAAAACCATGACACCTTTTTGAGGCTGGGAAGAGTTGAAAGGTTCAAAGTGGCGATTGTGTTGGTTGTACCTTGCGTGTTATTTCCTACTGGGCTATAAATGTAAAACAATTGATCCCTTTCCCTTTAATTTGTTTGACGGCTGAATTAAAGTTAGTGCAAGCATGTTTCAGTTAATAGGATGTTCTATGTTTTTACAGGTCATTGCGGTTGTCGTTTCCATGATCCCGTCGTTCGCGTATGTTCGTTTGTTTACTCGGTCATTCCTAGAGAGTATAATTCATGTGCTCTGTCTTGCTTGATAATGTATCCTGCTCTTGCTTTCTTACTGTTGAGGAGATGGATTAGATATATATTGTACTTCTAGGCATGTCCTTGGTCTCTGCAAAGTAGTTTTTGTTGGTGCCTTCCTTGCTTTATTTGGTACCTTGCTATTTCCCACTGTCGATTAGGAGACAAATATGGCATCAACCCCTATCCTTGCTCTTTGCAGAGGAGGTTTTTGTTCTTTTGTTTGATATATAGGTGTTAAAAGACGAGTAGTGAGTTGAGTCAGTGGCAGGGTATTCTGGATGAGTCTATCTAAGTATATAAGTATGTTGTTGGTCTGCTTCCTTTGATTATCCTGATTTTGCGCTTAGAATTAACTCAAATTTGTACTTATGCTTGATGGGTGATTGGATATGAGATCTCAGAAAGGTTGTACTATTTACTACACAAGTGAATGCAAATTCATGTCGTATAGTTATGGTGTGTGTGTGTGTGTGTGTGTGTATACACTTTATGCTACACTAATGTATAACTTGGTGTTTCTGGACCATGTAGAGTGGTTGTCTGGTATATGTCCTTGGTAACTTCCATAATATTTTTAGGAGCTCAATTTGCAAAGCTTCTCAAACGGCTAGGTTGTTTATCTATTATTTTACTCTCTAATGTCAACTCTGCCTCTTTTTTCTTCAGTCCTTTTGTTGTTTGTTTTGCTATGCAACCTTTGGTGTTGTAGTGCATATAACTTCTGATTGCTTCATCAGCATTGCTTACTTTCACTTGGGAGTACCCCGATTTTTGAATTGCGGTGTTCATAGCTACAACGTTTTAATTTATTACTTCTTACGAATTATTGTCACTTTAAGATTTGAAGAAAATTTCTATTATGTGATATCTTTCTCTTTAGCTTGGAAGTAAGAGTAGCCTTTCCGATATCAACGGCCTATGTCAAATAATATTGTTACAACAATGAAAACAACTTGCAAAGGTGGAGATGGAGAGAAAGTTGTTGATGCTCAAGCCATGCGATGAAGTATGTAGCAAGAAGAGACGAATGATAAAACTGTAAGGCTTATTCTTAGGTTGTATCTGTTGTGGCATCGACGCTTAGTTTTTTTTACTGTTGCCGATGTTGGCCATTTGATGAATAATTGATGAATGCTCAATTGTTTAGAGTTGAATCTATGAATATACCAGTAATACAAGATAGTTGTGATGTGTCTGTTTTATTTTTCAATTTTCTAAGAAATAAAACATCAATAACTCTTTAGACGGCATATCGCCATTAATTTGGCTCACATATGTTGATACGAATTTGCTATACATGAATGATTCAGCCTAAGCAATCATTAAATGTTTTGTTCAAACACCGGGAAAAAACGTTGAGCTATGCACTGTGAACCAAGGCGCGTTTCCTAAATTTTCATAAGGCTGAGGTGCAATGTTAAGCGACTGTAATTTTTGATGAAATGTATGTTTTTACTAATAAAATACATGTCGATTTTGGTATACAAAATATGTTGCAATGCTTCAATGATTGTATTACTGGGTTGGATATGACTATACCCGACAGCGGACCGCTGTCGGGTGCGGCAAGCCGCACTTCCTACCTAGTAAGGAATGATTGGACGAGAAATGGGAGAGACGCACGGTAGAGGGGAATCAAATGGTCTTCAATCTCTACTCCTAATATAGTAGTTGGTGAATAGTCTTCCGGTTTTTTTTCGCTAGTTTTTTATCATCTATCCTCCCACCATCCCCTCCCTTCGCTGGTTTTTCTTCGTCTATCCTCCCACCACCCCCTCCCATCGTTGGTTTTTTTCGTCTCTCCTCCCACCACCCCCTCCCATCGGTTTTTCTATTTTATCGTCTAGCCGGCAACACCCAACGTATTTATGGTAATCAATCACAATTAATCCACGTATAGTAATAAATCAATCCAGGTATGGTAAGGCCATAACTCAGGAAATTTTGAATATGATAATTATATGGTAATAAATTTAAATTACCCCAAAGGCTATCAATTCAGATATGGTAAGGCCATAACTCAGGAAATATCGAATATGATAATAATCTCTACTCCTAATATAGCAGTTGGTGAATAGTCTTCCGGGTTTTTTTCGCTGGTTTTTTATCGTCTATCCTCCCACCATCCCCTCCCTTCGCTGGTTTTTCTTCGTCTCTCCTCCCACCACCCCCTCCCATCGCTGGTTTTTTTCGTCTCTCCTCCCACCACCCCCTCCCACCGGTTTTTCTATTTTATCGTCTAGCCGGCAACACCCAACGTATTTATGGTAATCAATCACAATTAATCCACGTATAGTAATAAATCAATCCAGGTATGGTAAGGCCATAACTCAGGAAATTTTGAATATGATAATTATATGGTAATAAATTTAAATTACCCCAAAGGCTATCAATTCAGATATGGTAAGGCCATAACTCGGGAAATATCGAATATGGTAATAAATTTAAATTACCACCAGGTATGGTAAGGCTATCAATCCCCTCCTATATGGCAAGTTTCTGCCGAGAAACAAAATCAGCATACAATCCCTCGTATTCCTGTAAGGCAAGTTTCTGCAGAAAAATCAGGACACGATAGGATTTGATTACGTGATTTCCATCCTAATCTACAGTACTACACTGCGCTGCCTCCGACTAGACTACAGTACTACACTGCGCCTCACCAGTACCTAGCAACCCTAACCTCAACTCATGCTTCTAGCCAGTCCCGATTTCCATCCTATCATTTTGTTGCAGCTTTCTCATGGTACTTTCGTTGATGGTAGGCGCGCAACAAGACCTCATCGCCGGTGGTCAGACGGACTCCTCGTCTACGGCGGCGGCAAGACAACACCTCGTCGCCTGTGGCCGAACGGACTCTTTCTATGGCGGTCACGCGACGGAACCTCGTCGTCGGCAGCCGCGCGGCCACTCGTCAAAGATGCATCGATCGAGCTGCTCGATCTGTGGCGCTGCACTACCTCACGTCGTCTGGTACGGTTATTCCGGTGTCGGCTCACGTGATATGTCCGTCGAGGACTCTTCCGATCATGATGAGTGTGAGATGAATACGACGACGTGATATGCCCATGTTGTAGGTCTTCCGATCACTAGCTCACGTCGTGCATAGTCCAGTGGTAGGTGGATTGATTGACTCCAGACTCCGATATGCTAGGTGTTCATTTTTTACTTTTAAGTAGTCCGATGCTATGCCAAAGTTTGACGATAGCATTAGTTCTACAACACGGGCAATTGGAGTTAACTCTTAGCAATGAGCTCATGTGTGTTCGCCCAAATTACTAGATGCATCTTGACCGCCCCCGGCGATGAGGTCTTTGAGGAGTCCACCCCGCCGGCCGCCAGGGACAAGGTCTCGGCGTGTGACCGCCATGGACGAGAGCAGCAGGAGAATGCCATCTTGACTGCCGCCGACAAGGTCTCGTCAGCCACCGTCTACGAGCAGGATGACAAAGCCATCTTATATGTATACTATGCCTCTTGGATATAGGTTTTTGTGTCCTAAATTTGTTGAACCACCCAGTATTTTATGCCACTTGGAGAATCCTGTCTGAACCTTTGAGTTTGCAGGTTTTATTGCAATCAAGAAAATTGATTTATGGTCACAAACATGAAGAGTTTATCCTGTTAATAAACTCATACATATGTTTGTATGAATTTCAAAACATTCATTTTCTTAAAACACACAGGGTTTTTGATGACTGAGAAAGAGTCAGTTATGTCAACACCATGAGCTATTACCACTGAATAGAATCGTGCTATAGGCGTTGTTTGGGTAGCGACGGGATTATATAGAACTGGTGTTTAGCCAATTTTTAGTAAAATCAGTTTTATCAATTGTTATATGTGTAACCAGTTTATGAAAATAGATGTTTGGACTAGAAAAAACTTAGGATCGATTTGTCACGTTCCTTGTTTGGTTTGGATAGGCTTTTCGCCCACACGCATCAAAGAGTTTGTTGAGAAAAGGACGGGCGCAGAGAAAAAGTTAGCGATCGAGTATATCCAGATCGCGTTTTTAGAAAAATAACTAATCCTCGTTTTTCCATATACCTGAAATCCTGGATTATGGAAAACCAGATTTTCTATATTCACGGATTAGATAGAGTTGCCAAACAGGACTTTAGTTTGTTACATCGTTTTCCTAATTTGTGGAGAACCAGTTCTCTACGTATCACGTATCCAAACAACGCCATAGAGTGGTATGTTTTCATAAATGATGTAAAAGACAGAGCTCAACTGATTATTGGGTTTGAACTTTACATATTTTTGAGGCACGCATAAATATAATATGACATTGATGGTAGAAGTTATGTGAATATGATTTTTTATAAGAAGTTTGATTCTAATGATTTTGCAGGAGCTTGATTGGTGATAATTTTTTAATGGAAATTGTGTGCTGATTATTGCTTGCGATGATGCATATTGCTATGATGGCTAATTAGAGTGATCTTTCATACTGCAACCTGGCAAAAATATAGCTCTGTGATATTGTATGACAAAATTAGTGAGCTTAACTAATGAATTTTGCAACTGAAAAATTTTATAAGTCATGGGAAGGTTGAGATGTCATTCAGTTGCATCACGTGGGGAGATCGTAGGAGATTTTTACGAGTGTTATTTTTTTTATATCACAGGAATTGGTGGGTAAATGAAATATATATGTTAACACTGGTTCTATAATCTTTTTTTATGATTCTCTTTCGTTTCTTTTATTAAAAAATTTATTATTATTATGTGTACATATTTTAATAGGATGTCAAACATCCGAGAGTTTATCTATATTGTGTATTGCACAGGATCTTCAAGAAATTGTGACATGTGTGCAGAACATAGATGCTTCGATTTTATCATATGCAATATGTTACACCTATTATTGATCCTTCCTTGACAATTTTTTTCAGGTATAATATAGTTTCCCATTACTGATTTGACGGTGCGGAGCAGTGGCAGCGGTAACATCTGTTGGTCGATTTGGAGGGGAGCAGAATAATGGCGAGCAACATAGTGTGGAGTGGTTCAACGTTAGCCAATAGAATCGCCCCAACATTGGCCCGACCGACTGGTTTGAGATCCTTCCATGCCTTCCTAACTACCTTGTGAGTTGACCTTTGATCGAAAAAAAGTCCTAGAGGTTTAGAAGAACACTAGAGATTTTATTTTTCAGGTTTTCAATGCTAATACACGTTTCTAAGTTATATAGTGCAAGCAGTTGAGTTGGCTTGAACTTTCCTGTACAACTGAAGGTCCTTCTCGAGCGTGTGCAGCTTGATGTAACATCATGTAGTTTGTGATGCTGAATCAGTGTTTAGTAGGAACAACTTAGCGCATATGTATTTTGTGTGTACTGACGTGATGCAAATATATTCATGTGTAACGCCAGACAAGGTACAAAGATAATGTAGATTCAGTGTAATGATTTGATTTTCAAAAAAAATATTGTGTCCTTAGAAAATTTGATGTTCGCAAAGTTTGTAATGATAAGTAATGTATGTAATTCCCACAAAAAAAGTAATGTATGTAAGTGTACATTATCATACGAATGTTGGATTCCATATGATATTTTCCCCATTATCAATTACTCGAGGATGCTACTGAGTACAATACATGATGGTGACTTGGTCAAAATCCATTACATCTTTTTCTGTCATCAACGACCAAAAATATTACAATTACAGTTATCTCCTTAAAATTCAAAATGGGTGTGCTGGTGGGACAGGGATCCCTACTGCAGCGGCCCTCATGTCAGTGGCCCAACTACATCTTGCAATACATCAAGGGAGATTCTTCCATGGTGGTGGTGGAGGGGGGGTGATGTTGGGAGACGGAGATGGTGGGTGGAAGAAGAAGAAAAGTAATGATTTAACGATAAAAAGTTGACAATGCTATTGACATGCATACAATACTACATATATGGTTAACCACAATTGTTGTCAAACTATTAGAATATATACCTATGCCCCCTTTACAATGCACGGGCAATTTCCTCATTAGGGTGAGGTTTAGGGAGGTGGGCATAGCTGGCAGGAGCGACTCTAAAACTTAATCGGTGACGATGCATGGGGTGCCGGGGGGTCGGAGTTGTTTATCGGGGCGAGGCTTAGATGGATGAGTGGGCCGACAGTCGAGGGGAGGGTGGGTGGCGATATTCGCCGACCGAGCGGGTGGGGTGGGGGTGGAGGCAGGAGTTTAGGCCTGGGTATGCCATGGTTGAGGAGGAGGAACCGTCACGAAACAAGAGGAAGAATGTGATGGTGCATGGGGTACCGGGGGAGGGGGGTCGGAGTTGTTCATCGGGCTGAGGCTTAGATGGATGGGTGGGGCGGTAGCCAGCATGGTCGCGGAGGAGGTCAAGGGGAGGGTAGGGCGGCGATGTCCACCGGCCATGGGGGTGGGGGTTGGGGGGTGGAGGCAGGAGGTTAGGTCTGGGTAGGCCATGGTTGAGGAGGAGGAACCGTCACGGAACAAGAGAAGGTGCGGGAGGAAGAAGATGAACAGGTGACGGCGTGCTCCTAACTGTTGGATGATTTGATGGACAAAGATAAAAGTGACAGGCGCGAAGAGATTTTCAGATACCTGAGATATAGGTGCCCCCACTAATTTATTTTGAATTATTTGCCCGTTGGAATACGTTCAGATTGCCACTCGCCTTCAACGTCAATGTGCATTTGACCTTTGAGAGTGATCTTTATTTGTTGTTCTATGTCAATAGTATGTGTTAGTTTAACCAACTCTATATATTGCAAATATGAAAATTTTAATTCATGTTGTAATGCACGGTGAAGATGAGGTGGACGTCATCTGGTTTTAAAAGAGGTGGCTCCAGCGAAAAATGTTCCGCTACAGCAGGAAACCAAGCGAAAAGGGTAGGGTCAAATAAAAAACAAAAAGGAGCGTCCTGGGATGGGATTTGTGTTTGGCTCAGGTGTTGGAAATAACATGACAGATAGCCCATAGCAACGCACGGGCGTTCTCCTAGTGCTCCAATAGGATTGCTGCGCGGCGAGTGGCCAGGCTTTCGACATACACAGAACAAGATGACATACTGTATTTTCTGTATCACCAATATGAATTGTTTCCTCAGAAAGTCTTATACTATACCAATATTGTGGTAAGTACGTGACGGTTGACGTGCAGTCAGTCAACCCAAATTATTATCAATGGTGATGTCTGGCTTGCCCTGTCAATGCCGTACATGTATTTAAGAAAATCAGGACCATGATACAGAAGGTTGACGTGCAGTCAGCCAAATTCCTTATCAGTGGTGAAGCCTGGCTTGCCTCTCAATGCCGTACGTGCATGTGGTTAAGAAAATCATGACCATGGAATACGGAAGGTTGACGTGCAGTCAACCCAGGAAGTAGTCCAGAAAATCAGGACCATATAATACAGAAGGTTGACGTGCGGTCAACCCAGGACATTAGCAATGGTGAGGCCTGGCTTGCCTGTCAAATGAGAGGAAAAGAGATGAGCGATTTCTTGCGGCATGACCATACCGTAGCAGATACTAGCAGGGTGCGACTTTTCTGTGGATAGCGGGTCGTGTGGAGGCAAAATTTCGTGTTTTGACTTTTTCTAAAAGTTAATCGAGATATGACCTAGGAGTAGTTTGTAAAGATTTCAGGATCTGACTCTTTTACTATCATCAGGGTCCATTGCGGTAGGGTGTAACAGCCTATTGGCAGGGAACTTGGAGGTCGGAAACACCCCTACCGCCAAATAGGCTGACGGTAGCCTGTACAACCCTACCGTCAAGGTGCCCGGTGGTAAATGCGAGCATGCATTGCATTTCATACTTAGGAAAATTTTACGAAAGGGCGTGCAATCCTATTGACGGGGACCTTGGTGGTTGACTGTTATACTCTACGTCTCTACCGTCATGGATCCTGGTGATAAGAAAAAAGGAAAAAGTCCAAAATAAACCTTGAACTTGTAGGTAAAAGCCAAATCGAACCCTGAACTTGTAATCCCGGGAATTGGTACACCAAACTCTTCAATCCCGGTCTATTTTAAATGCTAAGAACGTTTCCAAACAGGGATTGTGGACGTGGTTGTCGGCTGCAAACACGATCGGGCCGGCCCATCGGGCGTGAAGCAATGTTTTTCTTTAATTCGTTCTATAAGGCGCGACTTAAAAACAAAAGTAGACACTTCGGGGTATTGAACTTGCGACTAGGCGTTGCCGCCCTCCACCTGCCAGCCACCTGAGTACATGGTTGTTAGTGATATATAATTCGAAGGTCAAACATATTTAATAACAGACCGCAAAGTCGGCATTGAAAACATTTTTTGAGAGCAATTTTTTTAAAACGTATTTTGTTTAAATTGCCGAACATTTTTTAAAGTGTGAACTTTTTCATCAAATTCCGAATACTTTTGACAAAAGAACCATTTTTTTTTGAAAACACAATCAGTTTTTTGTTCTCTTTTTTTGTTTTTTGAGGGAATTATTTTCAAACCTGATTTTTTTAAAAGTTACGCAATGAAATAAAATGTTCTATAATTTTGTAAAATCTTTATTGTCATTAACAAAATGTAATACATGTGTTTGGAAAAAATGTTACCGTGTCACATTTGAAAAAAAAATGGAATTTCTTGAATTATTTGCGTTAAAAAAATTATAATGGGTATTTCAAAATTGTTCACATTTTGTTTCAGAAATATTTTTAAAAAATCAGGAAAGTTTTTATATATGAACGCTTCTGTTAGTTTTTTAAAACGAAGCCCTATCTATAATCGCTAGCAGCCGTCGTGGTTACTGGTTAGGTGCGGTATTTGTTAGTGTGTTGTCCTGAGTTCAAGTCCTCCTATGTGTAACTTATTTTTGCATCTGCTGGTATTTTTTGTCACTACTAAGACAAGTGAGTACCCCTTAGGGAAAGACAAAGTGGGTACGTGTAGTTCTAAAAAGTGTGTATTGTCATTACGAAAATGTAAACTAGAATTTATTATCTTTACGAAAATTAAAAACAAAGAAAGAAAAACGAAAAAAAACTAAACAGAGTAGAGCAAGCGAGCGACTGTGCTAATGGGCCAGCCCAATTCGTCCTAATGTCCAGCTAGCCCCTGCCACGTCAGCAAATACCAGTTAAATACCCTCAAGGTTCAAAATAGATCGGGATTGAAGAGTTCGGTGTGCCGATTTCCGGGATTAGAAGTTCAGGGTTCGATTTAACTTTCGTCTACCATTTCAAGGTTTGTTTTAGACTTTCGATCAAGTTTTGAAAAAGGTCAGATCACGAAATTTTGGCAACTCAAGGTCAGATCTCGATCAAGTTTTGAAAAATGATCAAAACACAAAATTTAACATTGTGTGGATTGTATCGTAGCCGTCGAACAATTCCTGGAGACGCACAAACGTCACTTCCGTGTCCCCCTTATTCGTTCTCCTAGTTAGAATAGGTGGCATAGGCGTATGGGTTTGGCACAATTGTTTCGGTCCTTTGGAACTGGACTAGTGAAACTACGCGAGCTGGTACACATGCCGCATCAGTAGATGACTTGACCGGGTGATGTAGCCTGACGGGTGATGAGCCATAAGCGGAAACTTTTTGCACGTCTGGACGTGACAAAAAATGACCCTGCCATCTTTTCATCATGCACAGTGTGCCTCTCTTGCAATTACTCCATCCAGGGTCGTTAATCAAATATACAGTATTTGGTTAGTTTAATGTGCCGGGTAAAAAAAGATTCATACTAACATCTAAAAGAAGTACTGTACTTTCAAACGGACGGGTGCATTGGATCTTTTTTTCAAATGATTCAAAAATCATATTTCCAGACAGGTCGTTGATAACATAAGGCCAATTTCACCGCACGATCCTAAATCTATACCCATTTTGTCCGGATTTGTCCGTATGAGGTAGAAATAGGGAGAACAAACGCCGGACAGAGGCCGGACAAACTCGCTGCACCCTGCGTTGCTACCCTATTTTCACCCCATTTCACCAGTTGTCCGTCCTCGTCATTTCCTCGAACACGTAGCGGGCAAGGCCTGCCGGCGTTGAGGCGATCCCATGGCTTGCCCTTGCCTGACCAGTGCATCAGGCTGACAGGGCCCTTGTGGAGCGGGCGGCAGCTACAAGAATGTTGTCGCCGCCCAAGCCGTGCTGGTTCCACCGATGGTCGACAGCCTCCACCTCGCCGACGAAGAGGAGCAAGAAAGGGGGCAAGGACCCCAGCTCGTAGATTCGCTTCTCCTTCTGCAACTCCATCCACTGCTCGACACGGTGGCGGTAGTTCCCCGAGCGCCAGCGCCGGAGGTCGATGACCATGACGCCCGTGTTGAAGTAGCAGGGCGCGCGGCGGCGGCCCGCGAAGACGCGCGCGCCAAGGTCCGGGTCGGATCAGAAGGCGTCGGTGAAGTAGCGGGAGAAGTTGGCGTGGCAGTACTCGGGCGCGGCGACGACGGCGGCGGCGGGCAGGCGCGTCTCCCACAGACGGCGCACGTTGTCGACGACGAGCACGTACGAGTCGAGGTAAATGGCCCGCGGCACGCACTTGGGAAGCAGGTCGGCGAGGTAGTTCCTGGCGTAGTTGAGCGGCGCCTCGAGCGCGGCGCGCACCGAGACGGAGATGAGCCCCGTGACGGCGTCGGCCGGAACGGGTAGATCTCAAACCGCAGCGACGGGAAGGAGGCGGCGAGCATGCTCCGGAGCTCGCCCATCTCGGGTGCGGCGCCGCCGTCGGCGGCGAGGAAGTGGAAAAAGAGCGACTTCGGGCAGGAGGCGTGCTTGGCGGCCATGGAGCCCCGAGGTAGTGCGCGTCGAGCGTCATCGTGATGTGGACGAGCCCCGGGCCAGGTACAGAAAAGGAGAGAGTGATATGTGGGGTCTAGGGCGGACACAGACGAACGACGAGGACGCGAAGACGTCCGCTTTCTGTCCGCTTTGGCCCCAAACCCAGAGCAACTTTGGTCCTGAAATGGGGCAAAAGCGGACACAGACCGAACGAAACATGTGTATGCTCCCATGCATTGGGTCATTCGGTTTGTCCATTTTATCCCAAACGAACAGACGATTTGGGGTCGATTTGGGTCACGCGCTCGAGTTGGCCTAATCTCTACGCAGCACACTGGCTCCATGGCCTTAAATGCCAGTTTATAATATTCTATGCGCTGACGTGTGAGGGGTGGCCATCGGCCCGCATGTACGTCTGACTAGTCCGCGTGCCAGAGTGCTGCTGGAGTGTATCCTGAAACACGGCCCAAGAGTCGTTCTGGCGCCTAGATTCTGTCCAACAGGCTAGCGCAGCTAAAATCACTGTTTTGACCTTATTGAGAAAGTTAATCGTGATTTGATCCCTTTGTAAATATTTTCGAATTTGACCTTTTTACATCGCGCCCCGAGTCATGGCGCCGTGACGTTGCCAGAGTGACACGATCGGGCGCAGGGGTAGGTACATGGCGCTATGCCCCGTTGCACGCCTGCAATGGACTTGGATCTGCGTGTGCTTGCATGCATGCACGGCACGGCCACCATGCATATGTATCGCACAGCGCAGTACGTGTATATTTGGAGTGTACGTTGGAGCAAAAATGAAATCACCGCCCATCGGCGATCATCGAAGACACGATAGAACAGAGAGAGAGGGACACAGAGGATTTCTGGGTGCACAAACACCATGGCGCGTCGGTGACCTTTTCTGTTTTTTCACCTTGAGCACAAATTCGGTCCTCTGACTACAACACACAGGAGGAAGGAGGACTTATACGCACACGCACCGACGCGCCGTGTCGCGTTCCCGATGCACCCCACTCACATGATCTCCACGCCTCGCGCTCCACGGCTCGCGCGACCGTCATGCTCGTACGCACACAACACATCCGGGTCCAACGCCCTGACGCTATCACCCCTCCGAACTTGTCGCCAACTAATATACCCACGCACTCACACACGCGCTCGTGCCCTGCACGGACCCGACCTGGGTGCACCCGACGCCGGTCTGCTCCAGGACCAGGGCACGGCTTATTCTATCAGTGTACATACATATCAATATATGTACATGAGAGCGAGGCTGTGACGGTGTTTGTTTGGCGTATATATGAACCAGTGGACAATATTATTAAATAAAGAAAGGAAGGAAACAAATTGTCAATCGCTTTCCTTGGAGAAGATACAATGGCGATCTCGCCTCCAGCCGGCAGGGCGCTTCCCTCTGCCGCTGTCCTTCGGTGGCTTCTGAGGTCGTGGGTGGTGAGGGAGTCGCCAGATCCACATGTGTGGATCATTTTAGGCATTAGTAATTTAGAATTTTGGGATGTTCATCGTCTTGACTTCAGTGATGGCAATGGCAATTTCGAATAAAAAAATCTTTAGATCCTTCCACGATAAGGCCAACAACATTGGGGTTGGACTTGAAAACTGGTTTGCTCAAGTAAGGACGATGCGACGACGGCGGCATCCTCATAGTGGACCTATGTCCTCAGGCTCCGGCGTTGGGACGGTGTTTTCTTCAGTGGAGGTGGTCTTCCTCCTCCCGTCGATTCAGCGAACACATCGTAGGCATGACCAGTGGAGTCGCCGTGAATGGGGAAGCCGTGGCCTGCGGAGGCGGAGGAGGAGCCTGGGACTTGATCGCCTTCTTTTTCTGGATCTTTGCCCATGCACCGGCCGGGCCGAGGGAGGTGGTCTTCCTCCTCGCGTTGATTCATCGAACACGTCGTAGGCGTGACCGGTGGAGTTGCCGTGAATGCGGAGGCCGTGGCCTGCCGGAGGCGAAGGAGGAGCCCGACCTCTTGACGTGATCGCCTTCTTCCTCAGGGTCTTTGCCGGGAGGAGCCAGAGCGGGGCTGAAAGAGGGAGGTGTCGCGCCGGCTGTGGCCCCTTGGACGAGGTGCATGGTTCCCCTGCCGCTTCCTCTTCATGGCGACAGTGGAAGGAGTTGGGGCGGCGCCGGCATGAACGGCCGCGGGAGGCACGGGCGAACGGAGCGGCGACATTGGAGGTGGCGGTGGTGCATCTTCGGATGGCGGCTGCAGGTACTCCAACCAGCCGGTTTCCGGCGCTGCGAGGCTGGACGGCAAGGTCGGAAGTGAGATTTCAGGCGGCGGCGACGTGGGCCACGGAAGGCGGGAACTGAAGCTAGCGGAAAGAGAATCCGGCAAAAACCAAAATAATTCCTATATATATATGGCAGAATGGGCTGGGGTTTGCAGGATCTCTAAAACAATCCAGAACCGGCGAATATACGAGATCTATTCGGACCGACAAAATCGTCCCGTAAATCGACGGTTATTTTGCTGGATGACCGGGTTTACTGGATCGGCCGGAGATGCTCTTAGGCCGTGCTGGTAGTTACGGTTGTGTGCTCCTCATTGAACCTGGTTGTAACTAAGCCTGTCCAGCGTATATTCACGGGGTAATAGCTATACGTATATAACTATATACGTGGCTAGCTCTCATGTTTGTAGCTAGGCTAGCCTGGACCATTGAGAACAGTACACTAATTAAGTACCGTCGATAGTCATACATACAAGTGCAAAGCAGATCAACCGGTTGATATGTCATCGAGTGTGCATGTAAGCAAGGGCTGGTTGCGGCTACGTAGCCAGCGGGGCATCGCATTGGAGCTGCATAGCGCCCCCGCTGGAGGCTCTATGGGGACGGGGCTTGCCTGCTCCGCGAAAATACTCCCATCCGTGCTCCCTCGTAAGTGGCGCTCATCCAACAACCCACGCTGCTGGCTCCCTTCTCCCTTAAAAATCCAGCAATTAAACAAAACCGGTCGGCACCCGCCTCTTAATTAAAACCGGCCGCTCGGGACTTTCTTTAGGCAAACGTAATTAACGCAACAAAACAGAGATTTGGAGGGAAATAAATATGTCTTGCCCGCCAAAAGCATTGGCCGTGAACTTATCCCGCACATAGAGTACGAAACAAACCAAACTATACACTTCTTCATCAAATCTATCTACGAACACAGATCCAACAAAGGGACTTGCTGGAGGAACTTGATGGCTTCTTCACCAATTCTTGCCGGAACCAATGAGGAATCAGATCCCCCAAATGTAAGCCATCTTGTTCCATTGCGTTCTTCCTTTTTCTCTGACCCAACAGTCTTCTTCCAATCCTGCAATGAAACAGATCTATGACTTTCACATTTTTGTGATTGATGTCAGTGGGACCACGTAGCAAAATGAAACCAGATAGTAGATGCGTATATTTCTTACTCCTAGTGCGCCAATATCCAGCTAACATGTCTTGCACAGATCGCACAATACAAAGTTGTATTACTGATGGAAAGATTGACACTGATGTTGGACATATAAGAAAATGTAATGGTTCGAGGGGCAAAGACATACCTCTGATTAGTTGAGAATGCGTAGTCAGAAGATTGAAATTATTAACCAGCTTGTTCAGAATGGGAAAACAACACAGATTCCTCTCCTTTCCATTCCACTGTGACATCGAAATAAATAGTCATAGTGAGGTTATCGCTGATTTACAACACAGATATGTTTTCTTCTCCTTTTCCTTGTATTTTCACCAATTGCTAAAGTGAGTACTAATTTAATCAGGGGGTCGAAGAAACTACAGCAAGCAATGCAACAGAGCAAATTGAAAAAAGGGTGCCAAAGATTGGCATGCAGTTTTTATCTGAAGAAGAAGCATATGACTTCTATAACAAGTATGCTTATTCCTTGGGTTTTAGCATCCGAAGAGGCAATCATCATAAAGTAAAAAATTCCAGTACAATACAACAACGGACATTCACATGTTCTCGTCAAGGTATGGACTAGTTCTAACTTGTTCTGGTCATATGAATTTTTAGATGCGACTAATAAGAAAATTACTTCAACTGATAGGAGTTCGTGCGGAAGATAAAAGAGAGGAGAAATTCAGTTATAGTAGGCCCGAGACACGATGTGGTTGTGATGCACGTATGAAGATAAGTCTTAATAATGGGATTTATTATGTATACGAATTTAAAGAAGCCCATAACCATAGTCTTGCTACTGGAAACATGTCGCAATACTTAAGATCACACAGGAAAGTAACTGAAGCTCAACTAGCCAATGCCGAGGTCGCAAAGTCAGTGGGCATTTCAAATAAAGCAACTATTGATCTAATGACGAAAGAAGCATGTGGACCTGAAAACCTTGGCTTTATAAGTACTGACATGAAAAATCGTTTGTACTCAAAGAGAACACTAAAAGCAAAGGTCGGTGACACGGGTGGAGTGTTAGAATATATGGAGAAGAAGGTTTCAGAAGATGTCAAGTTCTTTTATTCAATTCAAGTTGATGAGGATGATTTGATAACTAATATATTTTGGACGGACTCCAAAATGGTCTCAGACTATGCATTATTTGGTGATGTCATATGCTTTGACACCACATACAGGAAACTAGACGATGGGCGTCCGTTTGGGTTAATTGTTGGCGTGAATAATCACAAGAAAACAATTGTGTTTGGTGCTGCACTTCTCTATGATGAAACGGCAGATAGTTTTGCTTGGCTTTTTAGAACATTTTTAACAGTAATGTCTAGAAAACATCCACATACAATTCTGACTGACGAACATGCAGCAATGGCTAAGGCGATCCGCTCAGTCCTGCCTCACTCTCATCATAGACTTTGCGTGTGGCATATGAATCAAAATGCTGTCAAACATCTTGGTGGAGTTGTTATAGATTACAAGAAGTTCAATGCTGATTTTCAGCATTGTATATATGATATTGAGGAAGAAGATGAATTTATAAGTGCATGGAATGAAATGCTTGACAAGTATGAACTCCGGGACAATGCATGGCTCCAAAGGTTATTTGAGAAAAGGGAGCATTGGGCCCTAGTGTATGGCAGGAATAGTTTCTCTGCACACATGAGCAGTACCCAAAGGAGTGAAAGCATGAACAACGAACTAAAACGTTACATTAGTTCTAAGTATGACATGCTTACTTTTTTTGAGCATTTCGAACGTCTAGTTGCAGATAAAAGATTTGAGGAGGTGAGATGTGACTTCAAAGCAACACAAAGTACTCCTAAGCTGAAGGCAGAAAGCTATATGTTAAGGCAAGCATCAACTACATATACTCCACCAATATTCAAGATGTTTCAGGAACAAGTGCTTCGGACCTTAAACTATGACACATTCCTTTGTGATGACAGTGACACCGAGGAGAAGGTTTACAAAGTAAAATTTCATGGTACAGAGCGTGATCATGTTGTTAAATTTTTTCCGAAAGAAGAAAAGGTCAATTGCAGTTGCAAGAAGTTCGAATTTGCTGGAATTCTTTGCTCTCATTCCTTGAAGGTACTTGACATTAATAATATCAAGCATATCCCTCAACAGTACATCTTGAAAAGATGGACAATTGATGCAAAAGTTTTGGATATAACAAGCAATTGCAACCTACATGAAGACCGCAAAGCAATACTGACAAAACGCTATAAAGAGTTGTGCAGAATGTTTATCCAAATAGCTGCTCGAGCCGCAGAGTCTGAAGAGTCATACTTGATGGCTGCTAATTATGCAGAGAAATTAGCAGAAGATGTGGAGAAATGTCTAAAACATAGATCTGATCCAGATACAGGTAACTCTGTTTGTTCACAAGGTATGTACATTTAGTTTTATGCTCTTATCAAGCTTAAATTTTACTTTTATAGTTGCAGACTCAAACAATATCACGACTACAAGTTCAGAACAGAATGAGAGGCCTACCAAGCCAAAAGGAATGAAGGTGAAGGAGAAGACAACTCGAGGATCAAACAGACATCCAGATTTATGTAACTCCCTTGGCACAATATCTGTAAGTTTAGTTTTATGATCTTATCAAACTAAAATATGTTTGCTTTTACAGTTGCAGACCCAAACATCAACTCGTCTACAAGTTCAGAACAAAATGAGGGATTTGCCAATCCAACAGGTAACAAGGTTAAAAAGAAGACTATTCGAGGGTCAAGTATACCCGCTGATGTGGGTGTGTAGTTTTATAATGTTATCAAACTTGAATTTTATTTAAATATATATTTGCAGAACCAAACATTAACTCATCTACAAGTTCAAAACAAAATAAGGGGCTAGCTAAGCCAAAAGGTATCAAGTTGAAGGAGAAGACTGTTCAAGGAGCAAGTAGACCTATTGGTGGCTTAGAGAAAGCAAAATCAAAGAGGAAAAGGAAAGTAGATAATCCTGTAGCGCTACAACCTCATGGCACCTCAGTGGTATAAATAAATTCATAGTTGATCTGATATAAAAACTTAAGTTATACAAGATTTATCTCACCATTTTTTATAGGGTCATTCGGAGCTTTTTATGAATCAAATGCCTGCATATCTACCACAGTACAACCCAATCCTAAATCCTATGGCGATGTATGGTCAAGACCAAAGATTGCCAGCTGAATTGCAACATTACAATAGCTTCATGGTATAAGCTACCTACACTCATATTTCAGTTTTATCATTTTGAAGATTTATGGATACTAACCTTTGCTACTACTCATAGGGTCATTTGGGAGTTCCGACAAATCACGTTTATACCTATTCAGAACAATGCAACTCAGCTCTGGATGCCTCACTATTGCCGTCTCTTGGTACGATGAGAGGACACCCAGCTCCAAATGCCTCGCTGCAGCCATCCGTTGGTACGATGAGAGGACGCCCAACTCCGAATGCCTCGCTGCAGTCGTCCATTGGTACGATGATAGGACACCCAACATCAAATGCTTCACTGCAGCCATCCTTTGGTACAATGACAGGTCAAAATCAAGTCTTCTTCCAACAACAGAAGCCAACTTAATCCGCCATCGTTGTCAGAGACTCATTTTTTTGGGCTACTTTCCTAAAAACTTGTAATATATTACTGGATTTATGGGGATTCTGTGCATATCGATCGAATGCACAACTTAATTAAGTGAGAGCAATGCATACTTGATGTTCAAAAGCATAGATTTAAGGCGTAAGTATTTTAGTTGATTGACATGCGTAGCTTAATCAAGTCAGACCAAAAGCACAGTTCTTGTCCAAAAGCATAGTTGCTTGCATCTCAACCACCTCACACGGACAAAAGAAGCATTTGGTTGAGAAATTAGAAGAACAGCAGCCATCTACTTGAGTAATTGGACGACGTACCTTCTACCACGGCAAGTCTTGGAAGCTCAGTAGTTGGGTCGCGGCGAACACGCCAAACAGGGCCACGAAGGTGACCGCCGAGGTGGGACGACACGCAGTTCGCCGACGAGCGCCGCGCCGGGCGACGGAGGCTGCGGCCTCAGGAACAGCGCGCAGCTCGACGACGAGCGCCGCGCCGGGCGACGGAGGCTGCGGCCTCAGGAACAAAGCGCAGCTCGACGACGAGCGCCGCGCCGGGCGACGGAGGCTGCGGCCTCACGAACGGCGCGTAGCTCGCCTACGAGCGTCGCGAGGGCCGAGGGACGCCGTGGCCGCAGGTCTGGTGTGCAGTTCGCTGACGAGCGCCGCGCCGGGACGACCACGGAGCGCTCGCCGACTAAGACAACCGGCTGGATGAGCAAGCTTGCGGGGATGTCGAGAAGCTACTCCTTTGCCTGTGGGGAAAGTGAGTGGATAGGAGAGGAACGAAACGAGTGGCTGGTCTTTTCCTGCGTTTAATTAAGAGGCGGGTGCCGGCCGTTTTTGTTTAATTGCTGGGTCTTTAATGGAGAAGGGGCCAGCAGCGTGGGTCGTTGGATGAGCGCCACTTACGGGGAGCACGGATGGGAGTATTTTCATGGAGCAGGCAAGCCCCGTCCGCTCTATGGTACCCAGCCCCTGGGCCCGGCTGCCACGTTGGCAACGACATAGCGCCGTGCTTCGGGGCGCTATAGAGTAGAGCAGCGCAGGCGCGATGCAAAAAGGTCAGATTCAAAAATATTTATAAAGTAGGGTTAAATTATAATTAACTTTTTCAAAGAGGTCAAAACAGTGATTTTGTCCGGCTAGCGCTGGCAGCCGACATACAAGAGGTTGCAAGCGTGTACGAGAGGACAGCCCGCGTAAATACCGGGACAAATCTGGTCAATGTGGAAAACGAACGGCGAGGATACAGTCCGCAGAGTGCTCGTCCGCCGTTAGGCATTTTCGTTTGACACCCCCCTTACCCTACTATTGTCATTATCAGGTCGCTATTTGGGCTCGGTTGCTGCTTTCCAAGATTCCCCTCGCTCGCAAATACCTTCAGTCTATCTGTATTCCCTTTGGATGCTCAAAAAAAAAAAAACTGTATTCCCTTTGCTGTAAGTTTTTAGTCTCATCAGTCCGGTGTTATCTGATTATTATGTGTAGATGGCATCTGTATGGCCAAACAACAGTATATAGCACTGCCAACTGTGTAGTACTCCCTCCGTCGCAAAATAAATGTCTCAACCTTAGTAGTATAATTTTGTACTGAAATTAGTACAAAGTTGAGATACTTGTTTTGAGGTGGAGGAAGTACAACCTAAGAATTGATGGCACTCTTATTGCTACTCACTAGTCATCATAGTCTAGTGCCACTCTGAGGCAGCCTCTAACAGTGCAACAAGTTCCATCCTCACAACACACGATATGGTCTCTGTCCACTCCCAGTCGTACTCACAACTAACGATACTTCTAAACAAGATTTGACTATTATGGTTATATGATGGGATCTATGGTCCCTCAAGTGGGGAGACTATACCACTGTCCTTCTGGTTTCTGAACGTATGGTGGAAGACGGCAAGGATTTCCACACAACCCGTCTCGCACGTATGGTGGAAGTCTTGCATCATTGGAGCTTTCCTTTCTTGCCAGTTGCATTATTTGGACAACTTGAGCGAAGACCGGCAGAAAAATTGAATTGATACGGCTTCCGACGAATCCATCACTGCAGTTTTTCTGAATCTCTTGCCTCTGTTTTGATTTGGTTATTCTCTCTATAAAGCCCAGCGGCACTCCTGCTTGTTCTCCCAAAATTAAAGAAGAGAAACAAATACACAACTGTGCTTGGACTTGGACAAATGGCTTCAGTCCGTCGGGTGCTGCTATTCTCTCTTGCAACTGTTTCGGCACAAGCCACCTCCGGCACCCATAGAGATGATAACCTCCTCACTCTCTAAAGCAATCCTTCACATTCTCCCATCACCCTAGCGCCCTTGAGACATGGCAAGATGGCACCGACTGTTGCCTTTGGAAAGGCGTTGGCTGCAGCAACTCCTCACGCAATAGCTGGTCAAATGGGCCATGCCAGCTGGGCCGGCCCGTTAGCACGCATGCACGGCACGAGCTAAACAGGCCGAACCCGGCATGCGACACGTCAGGGGCCATGCCTGAGCCTGGAGGTTGGGCACGTGGGCCGGCACGGCACGACACGATTAGCTTTATTTATTTATTTTCAGATTTGTAAATATTTATAGGCTATATAAAGCAGCTCAAATAAGAAAAAAATAGCCGAAATACTGCCCAGCAGGCCAAAACTACACGGGCCGGCCCGATTAGCTCAGCGGCCATGCCTGGCTGCGAGGCGCAGCACGTGGGCCGGCACGGCACTGCCCGCTTACTAATCGTGTCCCTGTGGGCCGGGCCGTGCCAGGCACGATTAGAGCATGCTGGGCCGGGTCGGGTCGGCCCGTTTGGCCAGCTCTGCCTCAGGCTATGTCACTGCTCTAGAGCTTAGTGGTCGTGGCTTGTACAGTCAGGGTCTTAACTATGCAATCTTCAACCTCGCCTCGCTCCAACTACTCAACCTTAGCATGAATAATTTTGGCTAGTAAAATCTCCCGGCAAGTAGGTTTGAGAGGTTCTCCTTGCTCACCCAGCTCAATCTCTCCAATTCGGGCTTCCAAGGCCAGATACCTATTGGCATCGACAAACTTGCCAACCTTATCTCCTTGGATCATTTTGTTCTCTATTATACCGCTTCTGATGATTCTCTTAATGGCTATGGCACCAACATTCCTGGCGTTACTAGTTGGCTATGGCTACAGGAACCCAACTTTCAGATCCTAGTTGGCAACCTCAACAATATGAGAGAGCTCTACCTTGATGGAGTGGATATGTCTACCTGTGCAGATGATTGGAGCACTGCATTTGCTAATTCTCTTCCAAATATCCGTGTTCTTAGCTTGAGATATTGTAATCTTGTTGGTCCTATTTGCCCGTCCCTGTCGACCCTATGCTCCTTAGCCGTGATCGGCTTCCAAGATAACTTTCATAAGTCTGTTACTCCCCCTCAGGAGATGTTCATGGATTTTCACAATTTAAGTTTTCTTCAGCTTACTTGATCAAATATCCGACACTGGTACCCTAGTAGAATCTTCCAATACAAAAATAAGGGTCCTTGATTTGTTTGGAACATGGTCCCTCAAGTTATGTGCCAGATTTGTCCATCTAAAGTGATCTTTAATAGAAGGGAAATGCATGAGCTATGAAGAAAGGAAAACACTAAACGGATGCAGCTCATAACTATAACATTTAACTGGAGCTTCATTGGACGGGTGCCAATAGCAAAGGATAGTTTAAATAGCTTATAGATGTTTGTCGTTGTTTATTCTTATAATATTTTTTATTTTTGGAAAAAAGATGTGGTTGGGTCTTGCCACCGTTGTTTTTCTTTCTGTAAGTCCGCGGTGGATTTCTGAATGAAAATTGGAGAAAAGTGCACTAGTAGAAAATATGGTTTTGGTCCTGGCCAGATAAGAGCTTTAGTCCCGATCGTGTTATGAACCGGGACTAATGGGAGCATGTAGCGACCCGACCCGAATGGATCAAGTCTCTGTGCTTAAGTGTCATCCCTGGATCAGTATGCTGATACACACAGTACTCGAGAATTTATAACAGAGGTAAATCACATGTATGAAATAACGTAAATACTATTACCTCAATCCAAATAGTGAAAGTAACAACAAAGTTGTGGATTCCCATCAAAACCAACGGCAAAATTGAATGTAGACTTTGTAACCCTAATATATCACTTACACGTCGTAAGATTCCTACAACATGAGACGTTGCAACCATGTAGATCAGTATATTGAATGTACTGACAGATTCACACCATAGAACAATGAGGAATAATAGCTATCACTACATGCATATTTGGCTGGTGGAGGCTCTACGGTTATCATTTGCATAAAGCTAATTTTTTTCTTACAACAAAGGAATATATTTATTTAACTACAAAGTTTGTTGAAAAGAATTCGAGAAGGTAACACCAACTCAATTCCCAAATCATTAATAACCCAACAATTTCATTAAATAGAGTGATGAGATCAAATCAATAATTCAAGCACCACATACTCAAGATGTCCGTAACTGGGGACACGACTAATCATGATTAGTTTATACACTCTGCAGAGGTTTGCGCATATTTCCCCCACAAGAATCGATCTCCTCCTTTGAATTTCTCGCACTACATGGTGTTTGAGAAACGGATGACCGAGACACAGTCTTTCAGAAGCATTAACTCTTTGCGATGGGTAAACCGTACCACCTACATCCCCTACATCTGCTAGTCTACCACTGTAAGAGGTCACACAACATACTCAACTATGCCAGAGCCCATAATGGCTTGTGGCTGCACACAAAAGTTTCTAGCATGAATAATCTTATGATCCCTTTAAGCCTGGGTGGCATTCCAATAGGATGATCACACGGATACCCCGGGATCTCCTAGGACAACACTGGATTCTCTAAGTGCATCTAGTGCCCCTTAGTGATTTTGGTGTATTAAAGACTTATAGGTTAAGGATCTAATGTGTTTATGAGTGTACACAGGTCTATAAGTCTATGAGGAGTTTGATATTTACAGAGAAAGTCAACCCCTAAAAATGAAGTTGTTCGACTGAAGACTTTGGTATTCTGAAGACTTTCTTAAGACTTTGAAAGTGAAGAAATTGGTGTAACCCTGAAGACTTGGTATTCATTCGAGGAACATGAAGTGTGAAGACTTTTGTTTTCGTAGTTTCATTTTCTCTTTCTTGAGTCATAGGAAACACCGTACTATTAAAGGGGGTCAAGCAAATACTAAGGAAAAATTTCCATGTGATGCTCAACTCAAAATCCTACACCTACCAATCCCTACAAGTGAAGCCATTGGAAATGTCATACAGTTCAGTCAATTTCTTCAGTGACAGAGACACAGTTCTTCTGGTCACTGAGGACTTTGTTCTGACTGAGGAGTTAGGAATTCGCCAGTGCGGATTGCCTACATTGTGAGGAACATGATAGCCCTGAGGATTTTGAACCTCGAATTTCCGACCGTTGTTGTGCTATGCGCCAGCTGTCCCAAAATATCTACCCACCTAACGGTCATATCATTGAAGGGCATTTATGTCTTATCATGTCGGGCTGCTCCCTAGGCTATAAATAGTTTCCCCCTACAACCACTAGCTGGTTGGCTGCTCCAAGAGAAACTGACATTTGTCATTTGAGAGCAACCCATCCTCCGAGGACTTTGAGCGAAGATCATCAAGTGAGGAAAATCCAAAACCCAAACCCAAACACCTACAAACCCAAAGTGATTGAGCATCACTGAAGAGATTGATCCTGCATGTATCCGACGCTTGTTACCTTTGAAGACTGTGCTTGTTCCAGACGGTTAGGCGTCATGGTCTAGAGCATCCAAGAGGAATTGTGGATCGCCGAGTGATCGAGTTTGTCAAGGTTCGGAAGTCACCTGAAGACTTACCACAAGTGATTGGACGAGGACTGCGTGTCCTTAGTTCAAGGAGAATACGGTGAGGACTTGGTGTCCCGAGCTGCGTGCTCAGGACTGGGTGTCTGGGACTGTGTGTCCTCGAGTTTAAATACTCAGCCGCTCCAACCAGATGTACAACTGAGACAACAGTTGGAACTGGTCTACCAAATCATTGTCTTCACCAAGCCAACCGGTTCTATTTCCTCAACACTTTCATTTCCTCATTACTGTGTTGTGTGCTTGTTCATATCTGTGTTTGAAGACTTTCTCAATTTCCTCAGTTCAATTTCTTCAGTATGTTTGTCTTCATCTTGTGCTATCCTGTGATTACGCTTTCTGTACTCTGTGTTTGTCTTCATTTCATCATGATGACTATGCTTGTTTTCTGTTATGTTTACTTCTGAGTACTTATTCCGCTGCAAGTAGTTCTTCGCTAAGGAATTTCCTCACTGGCAAATTCCTTAGTGAAGAATTCATAAAAATCGCCTATTCACCCCCCCTCTAGTCGATATAACGCACTTTCAGATTCCCCAGGTGTCCGGGCAAGCCACTGGTATCCCCAGGGTGCCCCAACCAATCCATCCAGATGTGTATTAAAGTAGCCACCTTAAGTTTCCCTTAGTTAATATAACTCTCACATATTTCATGAATCTCACATACCAATCCACGTATACGAGCATAGCAAAGCAGTATGAGCATAACGTATAATCCCAAGGTTGAAATGAAGAACAATAGGTTCCTACCTCATCAACTACTTCCCAATACCCACATGTTATCAAGTCCTAGTCATGCAATGTTTGAGTGTTGAATCTAATGCATAAAAACTGGGTAATAAAGTGAGTATAATCAAAGTGTGAACTTGCCTTGTATTGTTGATGAAGATGACTCGCACTCATAACTCCTAATAGTTCTACTCGTCACACTCCTGTCGATCTGTGTAAGCAAGCAATTGCATACATAAGCACCCATGCAAAAGAATCGAAGAAAATATCCGAACTAAACAGTTCTAGGTTTTCGAAAATAATCAATTAACTCTTGCAACAGAAAACAATTTACAACAGTACCAAAATTAAGTGAATTTGGCCTTATCAGAAAGTTTAGGTCAAGAGCTTCTATTAGCAAAAGAATCAACTAAATCGGGGTTACAAAACTCGTGTTATGATCAAACGAAATTCAAATTCAAATCTGTTTGAAACCAAATTTTAAACTTTCAAAAATATGTTTAAGTTGGTTATCTGGATAGAGGGGATCATGACGAAGAAGTGAGCGTTGGTTTCGTTGGATTTGGATAAACGGTGTAAAAGGTGTGATCGTTTAAAGATCAGGGGCTAAACTGTAAATAAACTAATTATATCTAAGTCCCTGGTCGAAATTAAAATAGAAAAAGAAAGTGGCGACGGCTTGCGGCGGAGGCGAGCAGCGGCGACGCGGGAAGTGGTGCGGCGGCGGCGCGGGAAGCCCGGTGGCGGTGGCGACGTGAGGAGGAGGAGGGACGAGGCCCGGGCCCCTCGCTATTTAAGGAGGCCAGGGGGGCGACGGCTTGTGGGAGGGGTCGCGGGGAGGCGTGCCCAGCCGGGACTCGGGCGGCGGCGGCGGAGTCGGACACGCTCGGGACTTCATCCAGAGCTCGAAGACGGAGGCAGTCGGCGACTTGGGCCGGCTAGGTTTCGGCCTAGTTCGGTCCAAGAAAGTTTTTTTAAACAATTTTTTTACAGAAATAAAAATAAAATAATCAACAAAAATACAAATTATTCAAAGGCATATTATATATCAAAAAATTTAGAAAAATATTTTCTACAACTTGAACATTTTTCTAGCATAAAATAAAGTCCATAATAATTTAAATAAAGCAAAGAGTGTTGGTTTATTTAAAAACCAAACAAAAATATTTTAAAATATCAAAATAATTTCAAACCCATTTTTCTCCAATTTTCTAATGTAGAAAATCATTTTACCCTAATTTCCATATATTTTATTTTTTTGGAGAAAAATAATTTGAATAAAAACAAATAACTCCAAATTGAAAAAAAATCAAAGGGACTTTAAATTCGATTTTCTTTAACTTCCAACTCATATTTCATACAATTTGAAGAAGTCATTTTATCTTCCTCATGAAAATCATTGAGTCGCATAAAGTTTATGAATTTGAAATATTTCCAAATGAAATTCAATTATTTTCAAAAACCCTTTTCATTTATTAAATGGAAGAAGTCATATCATATTCACTCTAGGGTTTTGTGATGAAATGAATTTGAATTCATGGAGATCATAAATGCAGGGTGAAATTTTTGGGAAAGTCATTTTATTCCCTCTCATTCAACTTTAAAAAAAATCAACTTTCACAAGCAACCACACCACAATCAAACAAACAATCAGAACTATTTATTTAATATAACATTCCAAAATTTAGAATTTTGGGATGTTACAGAGCATCAATCCCGGTTCTAGAGCCTAGGACGCCGGCATGGCCTCGGCAGGCATCAGTCCCGATTCAACTGGGACCCAACCCCTTTAGTCCCGGTTTGTGTCTGGAACCGGGACTAAAAGGTAGGCCTTTAGTCCCGGTTTTAGACACAAACCGGGAGTAACGTTTTGCCTATATATATCCATGCCCCCCCCCCATCTCTTCTTTTTTTGGCCGTGAAAGGGTGGAGGTGTGTGCTACTCTGTTTTTTGCCTGTATATGCACATGAGGTGTTCGATGAAATGTCGGAGCTACACTTAAGCTTTCTCCTCTCCAACCTCGACCTCCAAACTACATTTTCCCCAAGATTTGTCTAGGTTTGGCGATGCACCATCTACACAAGTATTCTAAAAGGTTAGCAACTTCATCATTTCATCTCTCACTTCTAGTTTAGCTCATTTCAAAAGCTCTAGAAGTATAGTGGTTTTTGAGTTTTAGTGGAGGAGTGTATGTGGGGGTTCTTTTAATTTAGATGCACAATTTGAGCTCAAATTAACTTCTTAGAGTCTGCACATGTGTAGGGTGTCGTCCTATCCCCGTCCTCACTTCCGTCGATCGCCCGCGCCGATCTCGTCGCCGGCACCACCGTGGTGAGCCTTGTTCTTATCTTCTTTTTAAAAGAAAACATTCTTACTTGTATGATCTAGATAGCTACTTGTACAATTTTAATACTTTTATTATTGTTTGTTATTATATAGTGCCATAGTTTTGGTATCCGCCCCTATCGGCTCTTGTCCGCTCTATGATTCGGATGTGGTATATTATCTTTTATAACTATTTGTTTCATTTAGTGTTTGTGAAAATTATGCCTACCAACGTGACATAGATGTTTTTATCTAGGAGGTATGTGAAACAGAAATTTCAACCGACCCTCTTGTCGAGAGGTTAAACTTAGTTGAAAAAGAAAAAAATGAAAGAAAAATTGAAAAGAATTGAAGAGGAGAAGATAAAATTGGAGTTGCATGTTATCGATGTCGTCGATGATCACAAGATGCAGATGGATGCAATGCGCTTGAAGATTAGAAAATATGCCATTGATAACGAGACTTAATATCATTATGCTGTTGGATCAATTGTTACCTTAGTTGCGATTATGACTGTGTTTGTTGTTGCATTTAAATGTTCTACATAGTTGTATGTTAGTTTCAATGTATGTTTTCATTAGATTCTCTAGAGAGCTGCATGTTGTTCTATGAGAACTATGTATGAACTTTATGTATTTATTTTTTCAGTAATAACGTTTGATCACTACTGTACTTTGGTTTTAATGTGATGATGAACTTGTATTGATTTGGTCACTTCTCTATTCATGATGTCCTATAATGGTTTTTGATATACTTAATTATATAATGCACGCAAATTAACCGACAATGGATGTACGGTGACCGACGCACCTCCGACTACATTAAGGGCCTGCATAATTTTCTCGAAGTGGTTGATGCAAACAAGGAGAATGGTTTTATGTATTGTCCATGTACTGTCTGTGGGAATACGAAGGATCAATCTTCCACGAAAACCCTTCACTTCCACCTGCTTGAGAAGGGTTTCATGCCACACTATAATGTTTGGACCAAGCACGGAGAAAAAGGGGATATGATGAAAGACAACAAAGAAGAAGAGGATGATGTCAACTATCCTATGTTCCTTGAATACGGTGATACTGCAACGGGGGAAGGTGAAGATCAAGAGGCACTAGACGATGTGCTCGACGATGATCTTCGCCAGGTCATTGTTGATGCACAGAGAGAATGCGAAAGTGAAAGGGAGAAGTTGAAGTTCGATCGCATGTTAGAGGATCACAAAAAGGGTTGTACCCATATTGCGAAGATGGCAACACAAAGCTCGGTACCACACTGGAATTCCTGCAATGGAAGGCAGACAATGATGTATCTGACAACGGATTTGGGAAGCTATTGAAAATTATGAAGAAAAAGCTTCCAAAGGATAACGAATTGCCTGACAGTATGTACGAAGCAAAGAAGGTTCTCTACCCTCTAGGATTAGAGGTGCAGAAGATACTGATACGTCTCCAACGTATCTATAATTTTTTATTGTTCCATGCTATTATATTATCTGTTTTGGATGTTTTATATGCATTAATATGCTATTTTATATGATTTTTGGGACTAACCTATTAACCTAGAGCCCAGTGCGAGTTTCTGTTTTTTCCTTGTTTTAGAGTTTCGCAGAAAAGAAATACCAAACAGAGTCCAAACGGGATAAACTTTCGCCATGATTTTTCTTGAACCAGAAGACACCCAAGAGACTTGGAGTGCAAGTCAGAGGAGCCTCAAGGCGGCCACAAGGGTGGAGGGCGCGCCCCCGACCTTGTGGGCCCCTCATAGCTCCCATGACCTAATTCTTCCTCCTATATATACTCTTATACCCCAAAACCATCGAGGGGAGCCATGAAACCACTTTTCCACCAACGCAACCTTTTGTATCCGTGAGATCCCATCTTGGGGCCTTTTTCGGCATCTCGTCGGAGGGGGAATCGATCACGGAGGACTTCTACATCAACACCATTGCCTCTCCAATGAAGCGTGAGTAGTTTACTTCAGACCTACGGGTCCATAGCTAGTAGCTATATGGCTTCTTCTCTCTCATTGATTCTCAATACAAAGTTCTCCTCGATGTTCTTGGATATCTATTCGATGTAATACACTTTTGCGGTGTGTTTGCCGAGATCCAGTGAATTGTGGATTTATGATCAGCTTATCTATGAATATTATTTGAATCTCCTCTGAATTCTTATATGCATGATTTGATATCTTTGCAAGTCTCTTCGAACTATCGATTTGGTTTGGCCAACTAGATTGGTTTTTCTCGCAATGGGAGAAGTGCTTAGCTTTGGGTTCAATCTTGCGGTGTCCTTTCCCAGTGACAGTAGGGGCAGCAAGGCACGTATTGTATTGTTGTCGTCGAGGATAAAAAGATGGGGTTTTTGTCATATTGCTTGTGTTAATCCCGCTACATCATGTCATCTTGCTTAATATGTTACCCTGTTCTTATGAACTTAATACTCTAGATGCAGACAGGAGTCGGTCGATGTGTGGAGTAATAGTTGTAGATGCAGAATTGTTTCGGTCTACTTGACATGGACGTGATGCCTATATTCATGATCACTGCCTTAGATATCGTCATAACTTTGCGCTTTTCTATCAATTTCTCGGCAATAATTTGTTCACCCGCCGTAATAATTTCTGTCTTGGGAGAAGCCTCTAGTGAAACTATGGCCCCCGGGTCTATCTTCCATCATGTAAGTTTTCGATCTACAATCTCTAGTTTCCTATTTACTTTCTTTGCAATCTTTACTTTCGGTTCCATAAACCAAAAATACCAAAAATATTACTTTACCGTTTATCATCTCTATCAGATCTCACTTTGCGAATAACCGTGAAGGGATTGACAACCCCTTTGTCGTGTTGGTTGCAAGTTGGTGTTTGTTTGTGTAGGTATTCGGTGGCTTGTTGTGTAGTCTGCTACTGTATTGATACCTTGGTTCTCAAAACTGAGGGAAAGACTTACGCTCCTTTGATGCATCACCCTTTCCTCTTCAAGGGAAAAACCAACGCAAGCTCAAGAGGTAGCAAGAAGGATTTCTGGCACCGTTGTCGGGGAGATCTACGCCAAGCCAAGACATACCAAGTATCCATCATAAACTCTCACCCCTCGCATTACATTATTCGCCATTCGCCTCTCATTTTCATCTCCCCCACTTCTAAAACAATTTTCGAAAAGATTCGCCTTTTGTTCGCCCCTCTTCCGCTCGTCTTCTTCGTTTGATTTTTGTGTGCTCGTGTGTTGGATTGCTTGCTTTGTCACGATGGCTCAAGATAATACCAAATCATGTGGCTTTTCCAACAGCAACAACAACGATTTTATTAGTACTCCGATTGCTCCCGATGCTAATGCGGAATCTTGTGAGATTAATACTGCCTTTTTGAATCTTGTTACAAAAGATAAATTTTCCGGCCTTCCCAATGAAGATGTCGCATCCCATCTTAATATTTTCATTGATTTGTGCCATATACAAAAGAAAAAACATGTGGATAATGATATTGTTAAGTTGAAGTTATTTCTGTTCTCGCTTAGGGATCGCGCTGAAACTTGGTTTTCATCTTTGCCCATAAATAGTATTGATTCATGGAATAAGTGTAAAGATGCTTTTGTTTCCAAGTATTTTCCTCCCGCTAAGATCATCTCCCTTAGGAACGATATTATGAACTTTAAGCAACTTGATCATGAACATGTTGCACAATCTTGGGAGAGGATGAAATTGATGATTAGAAATTGCCCTACTCATGGTTTGAATTTATGGATGATTATACAAAAAAATATGCCGGATTGAATTTTGCTTCTACAAATCTTGTAGATTTGGCCGCGGGAGGAAATTTTATGCAAATTGCTTTAGGAGAAGCTACTAAACTCCTAGATAATATTATGGTTAATTATTCTCAATGTTATACCGAAAGATCTTCCACTAGTAAAAAAGTGCATGCAATTAAAGAAATAAATGTTTTGAGTGGAAAGATGGATGAGCTTATGAAATTGTTTGTTAGTAAGAGTGCTCCTATTGATCCTAATGATATGCCTTTGTCTACTTTAATTGCTTTAGGAGAATCTACTAAACTCCTAGATGATATTATGGTTAATTATTCTCAATGGCATACCGAAAGATCTTCCACTAGTAAAAAAGTGCATGCAATTAAAGAAATAAATATTTTGAGTGGAAAGATGGATGAGCTTATGAAATTGTTTGCTAGTAAGAGTGCTCCTATTGATCCTAATGATATTCCTTTGTCTACTTTGATTGAAAACAATAATGAATCTATGGATGTAAATTTTGTTGGTAGGAACAATTTTGGTAATAAGCGTATAGAAGTAATTTTAATCCTAGGCCGTTTCCTAGTAATTCCTCTAATAATTATGGTAATTTCTACAACAATTCTTATGAAAATTATAATAAGATTTTGTCTAAATTTTAGAATAGTGTTAAATAATTTATTAGTTCGCAAAAGAATTTCAATGCTTTGATTGAAGAAAAATTTCTTAAGATTGATGATTTGGCTAGGAACTTGGATAGAATTTCTCTTGATGTTGATTCTTTAAAAATTAGATTTGTTCCACCTAAGCATGATATCAATGAGTCTCTCAAAGCCACGAGAATTTCCATTGATGAGTGCAAAGAAAGAACCGCTAAGATGCGTGCTAAGAAAGATTGGTTTATAAAAAGCGTGTTTTTCTAGTTTCCGTGAAAATAATGATGAAGATCTTAAGGTGATTGATGTGACTCCTATTGAATCTTTGTTTCCCAATGTAAATCTTGATAAAGATTGGACTGGAGATGAGTCAATTTTAGTTAGAAGGCGCCCCAATAATTCAGAGTTTTTAGATCTTGATGCAAAAATTGATAAAAGTGGGATTGGAGAGGTCAAAATTTTAGATAGCAATGAACCCACTATTTTGGATTTCAAGGAATTTAATTATGATAATTGCTCTTTAATACATTGTATTTTCTTGTTTCAATCCATGTTGAATTCTCCTCATGCTTACAATCAAAACAAAGCTTTTACTAAACATATCGTGGATGCTATGATGCAATCTTATGAAGAAAAGCTTTATTTGGAAGTTTCAATTCCTAGAAAACTTTATGATGAGTGGGAACCTACTATTAAGATTAAGATTAAATATTATGAATGCTATGCTTTGTGTGATTTGGGTGCTAGTGTTTTCACGATTCCGAAAACTTTATGTGATGTGTTAGGTTTTTGTGAATTTGACGATTGTTCCTTAAATTTGCATCTTGCGGATTTCACTATTAAGAAACCTATGGGAAGAATTAATTATGTTCTTATTGTTGCAAATAGGAATTATGTGCCCGTAGATTTCATTGTCATTGATATAGATTGCAATCCTACTTGTCCTATTATTCTTGGTAGACCTCTCCTTAGAACGATTGGTGCAATTATTGATATGAAAGAAGGAAACATTAGATTTCAATTTCCGTTAAGGAAAGGCATGGAACACTTTCCATGAAAGAAAAATAAATTGCCTTATGAATCTATTATGAGAGCCACTTACGGATTGCATGCCAAAGATGATAATACTTAGATCTATTCATGTTTTTATCCCTAGCTAGGGGCGTTAAACAATAGTGCTTGTTGGGAGGCAACCCAATTTTATTTTTGTTCTTTCTTTTTAGGTCATGTTTTGCTTTGAATAAATCATCTAGACTCTGGTTAGATGTGGTTTTGTATTTTAATTAGTGTTTGTGCCAAGTAAGACCTATGGGATAACCTACGGTGATAGTTAATTTGATCTTGCTGAAAAACAGAAACTTTTGTGCTCACGGAAACAATTCTTATTTTTACCAAGAGCGTGATAAAATAATTATTCTTTTTGAAGAAGGTTAATAAAAAATTATCTAGGATTTACTATTTTCTCATGATTTTTGGAGTTACAGAAGTATTCGAAATATTCACATTGCTATAGACTGTTCTGTTTTTTGACAGATTCTGTTTTTTGCGTGTTGTTTACTTATTTTGATGCATCTATGGCTAGTATCGGGGGGTATGAACCATGAAAAAGTTGGAATGCAGTAGATATTACACCAATATAAATAAAGAATGAGTTCACAACAGTACCAAAAATGGTGATTTTTTTCTTATACTAACAGAGCTTACGAGATTTTCTGTTGGAGTTTTGTGTTGTGAAGTTTTCAAGTTTTGGATAAGGATTTGATGGACTACGGAATAAGGAGAGGCAAGAGCCTAAACTTGGGTATGCCCAAGGAACCCCAAGGTAATATTCAGGGATGTAAAAAATGCTAAGCTTGGGGATGCCCGGGAAGGCATCCCCTCTTTCGTCTTCGTCTATCGGTAACTTTATTTGAGGCTATATTTTTATTCATCACATAATATGTGTTTTGCTTGGAGCGTCTTGTATGATTTGAGTCTTTGGTTTTCAGTTTGCCTAAATCATCCTTGTTGTACACATCCTTTGGAAGAGACACGCATGAATCGTGATTTATTAGAATGTTCTATGTCCTTCACTTATGTCTTTTGAGCTAGGCAATTCTGCTTTAGTGCTTCACTTATATTTTTTTAGAGCATGGCGGTGGTTTTATTTTATTGAAATTGATGAACTCCCGTACTTCACTTATATTATTTTGAGAGTCTCTAAACAGCATGGTAATTTGCTTTGGTTATAAAATTAGTCCTAATATGATAGGCATCCAAGAGGGATATAATAAAAACTTTCATATAAAGTGCATTGAATACTATGAGAAATTTGATTCCTTATGATTGTTTTGAGATATGAAGATGGTGATATTAGAGTCATGCTAGTAAGTTGTTTTGAATTTGAGAAATACTTGAGTTAAGGTTTGTGAGTCTCGTAGCATGCACGTATGGTGAACCGTTATGAAACGAAGTTGGAGCATGAGATATTTTTTGATTGTCTTCCTTATGAGTGGCGGTCGGGGATGAGCGATGGTCTTTTCCTACCAATCTATCCCCCTAGGAGCATGCGTGTAGTAGTTTGTTTCGATGACTAATAGATTTTTGCAATAAGTATGTGAGTTCTTTATGACTAATGTTGAGTCCATGGATTATACGCACTCTCACCTTTTCGCCATTGCTAGCCTCTCTAGTACCGCACAACTTTCACCGGTACCATAAACCCACCACATATCCTTCCTCAAAACAGCCACGATACCTACCTATTATGGCATTTCCATAGCCACTTCAAGATATATTGTCATGCAACTTTCCACCGTTCCGTTTATTATGACACGCATCATCATTGTCATATTGCTTTGCATGATCATGTAGTTGACATCGTATTTGTGGCAAAGCCACCATTCATTATTTTTTATACATGTCACTCTTGATCCATTGCACATCCCGGTACACCGCCAGAGGCATTCACATAGTCATATTTTTTTTCTAGTATCGAGTTGTAATTTTTGAGTTTTAAGTAAATAGAAGTGTGATGATCTTCAATATTAGAGCATTGTCTCATGTGAGGAAATAAAAAAAAGAGAAAGGACAAATAAAAAAGAAGGCCCAAAAAAGAAAAAGAGAAAAGAAGAAAAAAAGAAAAAAAATGAGAGAAAACGAGAGATGGGACAATGTTACTATCCTTTTTGCCACGCTTGTGCTTCAAAGTAGCACCATGATCTTCATGAAAGAGAGTCTCCTATGATATCACTTTCATATGCTAGTGGGAATTTTACATTATAGAACTTGGCTTCTATATTCCAACGATGGGCTTCCTCAAAATGCCCTAGGTCTTCATGAGCAAGCAAGTTGGATGCACACCCACTTAGTTTTCTTTTTGAGCTTTCATAAACTTATAGCTCTAGTGCATCTGTTGCATGGCAATCCCTACTCACTCACATTGATATCTATTAATGGGCATCTCCATAGCCCGTTGATACGCCTAGTTATGTAAGACTATCTCCCTCTTTTTCTGTCTTCTCCACAACCACCGTCTATTCCACCTATAGTGCTATGTCCATGGCTCACGCTCATGTATTGCGTGAAAGTTGAAAAGGTTTGAGAACGTCAAAAGTATGAAACAATTGCTTGGCTTGTCATCGGAGTTGTGCATGATTTGAATATTTTGTGTGATGAAGATGGAGCATAGCAAGACTATATGATTTTGTAGAGATAAGCTTTCTTTGGCCATGTTATTTTGAGAAGACATAATTATTTTATTAGTATGCTTGAAGTATTATTGTTTTTATGTCAATATTAAACCTTTTTTAATCTTACGGATCTAAACATTCATGCCACAATAAAGAGAATTACATGGATAAATATGATAGGTAGCATTCCACATCAAAAATTCTGTTTTTATCATTTACCAACTCGAGGACGAGCAAGAATTAAGCTTGGGGATGCTTGATACGTCTCCAACGTATCTATTAAATTTTATTGTTCCATGCTATTATATTATCTGTTTTGGATGTTTTATATGCATTAATATGTTATTTTATATTATTTTTGGGACTGACCTATTAACCTAGAGCCCAGTGCCAGTTTTATTTTTTTCCTTGTTTTAGAGTTTCGCAGAAAAGGAATACCAAACGGAGTCCAAACGGAATAAAACTTTCGCCATGATTTTTCTTGGGCCAAAAGACACCCAGGAGACTTGGAGTGCAAGTCAGACGCGCCTCGAGGCGGCCACGAGGGTGGAGGGCACGCCCAGGGGATGGGGGCGCCCCCGGCCATGTGGGCCCCTCATAGCTCCCCTGACCTAATTCTTCCTCCTATATATACTCTTATACCCCAAAAACATCCAGGGGAGCCATGAAACCACTTTTCCACTGCCGCAACCTTTTGTACCCGTGAGATCCCATCTTGGGGCCTTTTCCGGCATCCCACCGGAGGGGGGATTGATCACGGAGGGCTTCTACATCAACACCATTGCCTCTCCGATGAAGCGTGAGTAGTTTACCTCAGACCTACGGGTCCATAGCTAGTAGCTAGATGGCTTCTTCTCTTTGATTCTCACTGCAAAGTTCTCCTCGATGTTCTTGGAGATCTATTTGATGTAATACTCTTCTGCGGTGTGTTTGCCGAGATCCAATGAATTGTGGATTTATGATCAGCTTATCTATGAATATTATTTGAATCTCCTCTGAATTCTTATATGCATGATTTGATATCTTTGCAAGGCTCTTCGAACTATCGATTTGGTTTGGCCAACTAGATTGGTTTTTCTTGCAATGGGAGAAGTGCTTAGCTGTGGGTTCAATCTTGCGGTGTCCTTTCCCAGTGACAGTAGGGGCAGCAAGGCACCTATTGTATTGTTGCCATCGAGGATAAAAAGATGGGGTTTTCGTCATATTGCTTGAGTTAATCCCGCTACATCATGTCATCTTGCTCGGCAGTAATTTGTTCACCCACTGTAATAATTTCTATCTTGAGAGAAGCCTCTAGCGAAACCTATGGCCCCCGGATCTATTTTCCATCATATAAGTTTCCGATCTACAATCTCTAGTTTCCTATTTACTTTCTTTGCAATCTTTACTTTCCGTTCCATAAACCAAAAATACCAAAAATATTACTTTATCGTTTATCATCTCTATCAGATCTCACTTTGCGAATAACCGTGAAGGGATTGACAACCCCTTTGTCGCGTTGGTTGCAAGTTGGTGTTTGTTTGTGCAGGTATTCGGTGGCTTTTTGTGTAGTCTCCTACTGAATTGATACGTTGGTTCTCAAAAATGAGGGAAATACTTACGCTCCTTTACTCAACCAATGCAAGCTCAAGAGGTAGCACATACATGCATGCTTAATGACTGCATCCTCTACCGCGGTGAGGAGTACCAGAATTTGAATGCATGCCCGGTATGCGATGCATTGCGATATAAGATCAGACGAGATGACACTGGTGATGTTGAGGGCGAGTGCCCTAGGAAGAGGGTTCCTGCCAATTTCATGTGGTATGCTCCTATAATACCACGATTGAAACGTCTATTCCGAAATAAAGAGCATGTCAAGTTGTTGCGATGGCACAAAGAAGACCGTAAGAAAGACGGGAAGTTGAGAGTAACCGTTGACGGGTCGTAGTGGAGAAAAATCGAGAGAAAGTGGCGGGACTTTGCAGATGATGCAAGGAACGTATGGTTTGGTTTAAGTGCAGATGGCATTAATTCTTTTGGGGAGCAGAGCAACAATCATAGCACGTGGCCCATGACTCTATGTATCTATAACCTTCCTCCTTGGTTGTGCATGAAGCAGAGGTTCATTATGATGCCAGTGCTCATCCAAGTCCCTAAGCAACCCAGCAACGATATTGATGTGTACCTAAGGCCATTAGTTGAAGAAATTTTACAGTCGTGGGATAAAAAAGGTGTACGTGTGTGGGATGAGCACAAACAGCAGGAATTTGACCTATGAGCGTTGTTGCTTGTAACCATCAATGATTGACCTACTCTTAGAAACCTTTCAGGATAGACAAACAAGGGATACAATGCATGCACGCACTGTTTAGATGCGACTGAAGTATATATTTGGACAAATGCAAGAAGAATGTGTACCTGTGACATCGTTGATTTCCTCCGACCAGGCATGCCTTAAGAAAGAAAGGCAAGCATTTCAAAGGTGAGGCAGATCACTGGAAGAAGCCCGTCCTCCGTACTGGTGCTGATATAGTTGATATGGTCAAGGATTTACAGGTAATATTTGGAAAGGGTCCTGGTGGACAATATGTTCCGAATGACGCAGAGAGACACGCACTCATGTGGAAGAAGAAATCTATAGTTTGGGACCTTTGGTGGTGTGTAAAGTCCTTGTGTGTTTGTGTCCTCGGGGTGTGTGTTAATCTAATCCTTGTATCAGGCATTCAGTTTCATAAAGGTGTTCCTGAAGTTGGTCAGGTGGGGTTGTGACAAAGCTGTTGGCGTCAAATAGAGAAGATTGTAATAAGTATAGGCTAACCAAATGGAGTGTGGTTTGTTGACCAAAAGACCAGGGAGGTTTAGGTGTTCAAGACCTCCAGGTTAAGAATGATACCTTGCTCAGTAAATGGTTGTTCAAGCTACTTACCGAGGATGGTGTTTAGCAAACCCTATTGCCCAATAAGTATCTAGGCCAAAAAGCGTTGTCCCAGGCATATTGGAAACCTGGTGAGTCACATTTTTGGTCTGGTCTGATGGCGGTAAAGAAACATCTATTCCGCTTTGGATTATTCGCGATAAAGGACGGCTCCGAGATAAGTTTCTGGGAGGACAGGTGGCTAGGAAACACCACTCTTTAGGAACAGTATCCAGCCTTGTATCAAATTGTACGCGATAAGAATGATACTCTTGCGCACGTGCTTAGCTCCTCCCCGCCAAATGTATCATTTAGGAGGGATTTGATTGGCCTCCGCCTTGCGTCATGGCAACATCTTCTATCTTGTTTGGATTCAGTTAACTAGACACAAGGGAGGGATGTGTTTCGCTGGAATCTCACTACATCTGGATCCTACACAGTTGACTCTATGTACCGTGCACCCTCGCACTCAGAGGTTCCATTGGATAATAATAAACTAATATGGAAATCAAAGATGCCACTAAAAAATAAGATTTTCATGTGCTATCTTCGGAGAGGAGTTGTGCTAACAAAAGACAACCTCGCCCGACGCAACTGGCAAGGAAGTAAGAAGTGTAGCTTTTGTACTCATGACGAGACAATTAAACACCTCTTCTTTCAGTGCAAGTTCATGCGTTCTATATGGTCAGTCATCCAAATAGCGTCCAATTTGTATCCGCTAACAAGTGTTGCCAATATATATGGTCACTGGCTTGATGGAATACCAAATACTTTTAGTATGCTAATACGGGTGGGAGCGTCTGTCTTATTATGGTCGTTTTGGCTATGTAGAAACGATTGTGTTTTTAATGGCAAAACCTCTTCTTCTACGCAGGTAATTTACCGTTGTACGCAGTGGCTTCGTATGTGGTCTACGCTACAGCGAACGGAGTATCAATCACTGTTCAAGGCGGTGTGTATGCTGTTGGAGCGGGTGGCTAGGGAGTTTTTTACCCAATATGGGTGGCAACATAATCTCCAAATCGGTCCACCACCGTCGACATTGGCATAGTTTTTGACTCATATGGCTATATTGTTGCCAACTTGTCGTTTTTTCTATATATATATATACACGTTGCTAGACTCTTCGTTAAGGCTGTGTGCATCTTAACTATGCAGAGCCCAGGTGTCGCTCATTATGCTTTGTATCCACTTGATGCTTCATTATGAGTTAATAAAAGCGTCTTTTATCAAAAAGAGAAGACTGTAATATGTATATTGAGCATAATCTATTAAAATGTAGGGACGTGGCTCGTGGGCGCACGGGCGCCCGATCGCAGCCCCGAGCGCTCTCCCAGAAAAGGAAGGAGCCGCCCGCACGCGCGACCAGACAGCCAGAAAAGGAAAGCAGCCCGTCGCGCGCGAAATCGACCAACCCAAGCCCGCGCGAATCACGCGCGCGCCCCGATCACACCTAGTCCCCCCTGGCCCTCGCTTCCTCGCACCCGTCGTCCCCCAGGCTTCGGTCCCCACCCCCACCCACGCTCCCCCTTGCGGACGCCTCACGCAACCCCCTCCTCCTTTTCCTTGAAGGACAAGCCCACGCACGGGTCCCCTTCTTCCTCCTTGCTCCTGCCTTTCCTCCTCTAAACAACATCGGAACAAGATCTGCCCCATCTATGGCGTCTTGAAGAACAAAGTCGATGCAGGAACACCTCCTTCCTCCTCCTTACTCCAAAAATCAGATCTGGAGAAAAAAAACTAGACCTACCTGCCCCTAAAAAGGTAAGCACCACCTCCACCCGACTCCTCTCTCTTCCCTACTCAACCACCCCTGCCCTTCCCTTCTTGAACATCAACTAGTCCAGTTTTTAGTTCGTTCTTTTGATCTCGTGAAAAAAGCAACTATAGTGGGAACACAGGTACGCATCTTGAGCAACTATTATGATACAAAATAAGCAGGACCAGTACAAAAATAGAGCAACTCTAGTGGGAAAGAAAATGCAGGACCATTGCGTTTGTGCAGGTGCATTGCAACACAAAACCTGCTTGGCTTTCTTTCCTATCCTATTATAAGGTGCTTGGGGTTCATGAGCAACCCTGAATCAGGGAAGGTAACCTGACAACTCGAACAATTAACTGAAGCAACTATGTTCATTTTTGAAGCAACTCTGGTAAAAAAAGCTGTGCAACCGTAGCTGTTTAGAAATTCTAGAGTTGCCTCTACCAGATGTGAGAACATGTCAACTCTAGTACTAAAACACATGCAACTTCCCTACTCAACCAACCCTGCTTGAACATCAACTAGTCCGGATTTTAGTTCGTTGTTTTGATCGTGAAAAAAGAAACTATAGTAGGAACACCAGTACGCATCTTGAGCAACTGTTATGATACAAAAAAGCAACACCAGTACAAAAAAAAGAGCAAATCTAGTGGGAAAGAATAATGCAGGACCATTGCGTTTGTGCAGGTGCATTCAACATGAAACCTGCTTGGCTTTCTTTCCTATCATATTATAAGGTGTTTGGGGTTCATGAGCAACCCTGTTCAGGAAAAAAGTAACCTGACAACTCGAACAATTAACTGAAGCAACTATGTTCATTTTTGAAGCAACTCTGGTAAAAAGAGCTGTGCAACCGTAGCTATTTCAGAAATTCTAGGGTTGCTTCTACCAGATGTTAGAACATGTCAACTCTAGTACTAAAACACATGCAACTTCCATGTGCATTAAAGCATGAACTATCAAAAGAACGTAAAAACTCAAGTTATAGACATAGATAGAAGGTATTAACTTGCATGTGTTAAGCACAGCTTTTGCTACGTCAGTATGGTTCTCGCTAAAAAGAAGACACAAACAACAAACACACACAAAAAGGTCGCGTCGTAAAAAACAGATTCAAACAATCCCACACTAAGATACTTTGCTACATTCCATATGGTCTCACTAAAAAAATAAAAAAAGACATAAACTACACCAAATGATAGGCCTCCTGCTCCTGGTAAGCTCTCCGTCAGATATGCACATTGGTTGTTTCTTTCCAATCATCAAAAGTTGTAGGAAAGTTGTAATTTGCTGCTAAAAAAAAGGCACAAATGAATCAGCGCATGTCGTGTAAAAAACAAGAAGAAAACATAACACATATATAAGAAAACAAAAGAAGAAAAATAGGAAACTTTTGAGGAAAAAGAAGATATGAATTGCCTCTGTTTAACTTTATAGTTGCCCAAACAAGTGTTTATAGTTGCTCCTTTATATTCTACAACTAGTTTGTTCATAAAAGGTCATGCATGCTATTTGATGCTGTATATCTGTGTCATACTGGTAGAAACATAACACATATAAGGAAACAAAGAAGAGAACAGGAAAACTTTTGAGGAAAAAAAGAAGATGTGAATTGCCTCTGTTTCACTTTATAATTGCCCAAACAAGTGTTTATAGTTGCTCCTTTGTATTCTACAGCTAGTTTGTTCATAAAAGGTCATGCATGCTTTTGTGGTGGGCTAACACACAATTTGTTGCAGGTTGATTGTTCATGATGATTGATCTGAATGAACCACCGCTTGACGTAGAGTCCATCAACATTTCAGTCAAGTTGGGTGCACCCTTCTTGCATGCAGGGGGTGAACAGGAACATCAACAATTGGAGGAGGAGGTTGGTGAGTCTCCTGACCCCAATTATGGATCTAACACTACTCATGTCCCGGACAACCGTGTTGCCGCTCCCCCACCTATGGTTGCTCCTGCTAATGCTTTAGTTCATGAGGCACATGAGTTGGAAGATGAAGAAGTTGGATCACAGCCACAACAACCTTATGTTGGCATGCGCTTTGACACATTAGAGGATGCGAGTGAACACTACAATCGCTATGCTTTGATGGAGGGCTTTTCAATCAAGTCAAACACGTCTTATAGGTCGGCCTACACAGGTGTGGTGGAAAAACAGCAATTCTGCTGTAACAAGTTCCGCAAACCAGTAGAGAGGGTTGGGATCCCGGATGTTCCCTCGTCGAGTAAAAAAACTACATGTCCAAGCTCACCTGAACAAGATGTTGAAGATGATGTCGAGGAACACACTTTCAAGAAGAAGAGGAAACGGGAAACTGTGAAGCAAACAAAATGCCGTGCTAAGATGGTGGTTAAACTTAAAGATGACAGATGGGAAGTTATCACTTTTATTGCAGATCATGACCATCCACTGATTGAGAAGCCATTGCTTTCGAAATACCTCCGTTCTCACCAAGGAATTCCGCCGGAACAGAAAAAACTACTGACTCACCTAAATGAATGCAACTTGATAGCAGGTACAAAACTCACATTGTGTTAAGTCTTTTTACCCACAGAACTGTTACTTACTCTTGCATCAAGTACCTTGACCTGAGCCAACTATGTTCTTTTTTTATGCAACTATGTTCATTTTTTGTGCAACTCTGGTAATTAAAAAAATCAAGACCCAAAACAGAAACACCTTGGTGTTGCTTATTCCTACCTCAACTACTTGGGTTTGTTTCCTATCCTAGTATAAGCTGCTTAGGATTCATGGGCAGCCCTGATCAGGGGGGAAAACTGGCAACTTGAAAAGTAAACTGAGGCAACTATGTTCATTTTCCGAGCAACTCTAAAAAATAAAATAAAAGACATCACCCATCAAAAAACAAAACTTGGTTGGATACAGGCTTCATTCTTGTTCTGCTTATGCATGATTGTTACTTTATGTTATCTATAAAAAAACATGTTGCTCGCTGCATTGTGGTTAGTTAGTCCTGGAAAAAAACAAGTTTCTGCTTTTTTACTGCAGGAAAAATGATGATGTTAATGTCATCATACTACGGCTCGGAGTTGATTGTTCCGTACACAGCTAAAGCCATCCATAACCACTGTTCGAAGCTCAACGCCCCAACTAAAGACATTGACATTGAAGAAACACTAAACTACTTTTGCAAGGTGATGGAAAATGACCCAGGATTTTTCTTTAAATGCAAGACAGATGCGGAAGGTAGGACAGAAAACTTGTTTTGGGTGGATGGTGCGGCACGGAAAGCATATGCGGAGGCTTATCATGATTGTGTGTCATTTGATGCAACTTACCTCAAGAACATGTACAATATGCCATTTGCCCCCTTCATTGGAATCAACAGACATGGGCAGTCAATAATGCTCAGGTGTGGATTTGTCCGGCAGGAACTAGCCTCAAGTTATGACTGGTTATTTGATGCTTTCCTAGAAGCAATGGATGGTTTGGCTCCGGACAACATCATCACGGACCAAGATGTTGCTATGGCACAATCTATCAAGAGGAAGTTCCCGGCAACGATTCACCGTTGCTGCTGTTGGCATATAATGAAGAAAGCACAAGAGAAGCTTGGCCCCGTGTTGGCTAGGAACCTGGAATTGGTAAAAGACTTCAATGAATGCATTGACATCAATTTCACACCGGCTGAGTTTGAAAGGAAATGGGCTGCACTTCAATTGAAATATGAAGGTCTTATGCATGGTCACTTTGAGAAACTCTATGAAGATCGGGCTACATGGGTGCCGTGTTACTTCAAATTCAGGTTTTCCGTTTCCTTCAGTCAACGCAACGCAGCGAAGGGTTCAATGCTGTGTTGAAGCGCTATGTGAACCCACACAAGTCAATTCTCAACTTCGTCAAGCAATATGAGAAAATTCAGGTACACATACTCGTGAGGGAGGGCGGGAGCGACTACCGTACAGAACATCTAGAGACACAAAGATGGTCGTGTTTCCCCATTGAGAGGCATGCCTACAAAGCATACACTAGGGACATCTATGTGAAGTTTAGAACTGAGTTTCAGATGATTGGCCAGTACGATGTGCGTCCCGCTGGAATAAACTTCTATTACCTTGAGCCCAATACAGAAGAAGTTCTAGGGTATGGCTCGAGGAAGTACCTAGTCACAGTGAGACCATAGCCAGCTATCTACGATTGCGAATGTTGCAAGTGGCATAGGGACGGCATGCTTTGTTGCCATGTCTTGAAAATCTTCACACACCTTGGCGGTAATGAGATACCTGAACACTACATCAAGCGCCGCTGGACGCAACATGCAGTGCCAAGTGCACCACCGCCACCTAGCGAGGGCCCTCCGCATGACTTGCCCGCTGAGTCAGAGAACCAAGTTCGACAAGTGACTATGACAATGGATTTTGCAAAACTAGCCAAGAAGGCAATGACTAGTGATGAGGCAGTCACTGCAGTTAGGAGGCACATGAAAGCAGCAGATACTGAGGTTACTAAGCTGAATAAACTGAGGAAGAAGAGGCTAAGGGCAGCCCGGGAAGTGGCTCGTGCTAGGGAAGCATCAAACCCTAATGCCCCAAGTACTTCAAACCAACCTCCTGCCCCCTGCTCCTATGGATCCACCTTGTTCAGTCACAAAAGGGCGCAGCCGCAGCAAGCGCTTCAAATCAGCCCTGGAACTACACCCTAAGAAAAAGAACAAGTGCAGCATTTGTGAATCAATCGATCAAACTGTTGCGACATGCCTAGGGAATCTGATGTGATCGTTACCACATGAAGATAATGACCCCCTGGGCTTGCAAAACTAGCGGAAAGTAAGAAAAAAAGAGCAAACAGTGTCCTGGTAGATGAAGCAATTGAGGTCTGGTTTCTGAGCAAATGTAGAAGGGAAATCAAGCAACTGCCAGCTTTCAAGAAAAAAGCAAACGATGAAATCATTTGCATGCACTTGTTTTAATTTATGTGTTTTCCTAGCTTTAAATTCACAAATTGGAGACTGTGTGGAGGTGGATGCTTGACATTTGTGCTTATATTCCTTACTCGTAAAACATGCAAAATCCTATGGACGCTTGTGATTTATGCAAACATGTTATAGGTGGTTTGGGGCAATCTTTTGTGAGTTTTGTAATGGAACGCATTAGTATTCGCATTTGATATTCTCTAATGGAACACATTGATCAGGAAAAAAATGCACCTAGATATTTGTTCACTTGTTGGCCGGTTTGAGGATCTCCTGCCATTGAATCTTGTTCAGGTCACACTTCAGCATGGAGATGGTCATCTTCTTCCTGATGTTTGGTATGTCGCTTTGTCCATAGTTCGGGAGCCACGTCCCGTTCCACAATAACACGTTCATCAACGCGAATATGCTACAGTCACCACTGCAAAAAAAACCAAATGTCAAGAAAGCACTTGCCAAAAAAAGCAAAACACTACGTCTTATAACAACGATATGTGTGTATGTGGGTTGGTCCTTACGATACAATCTGCTTTGGTGCATCGATATCCACAAGCGGGAACTTGTCCATTGTCTTTGCTTGTTTTGGATAGTACTTGTCCCACAACACACGAACTGCAGCTACAATAGCCCTTGTAACATCATCCAGCCTCTTGCTTTTCTTTAACATCCTCCAAGAGTCAAACACTTCGAACCTTTTGTCCCTCAGATTGATGTTGAGTACCCAGTAGTGGTGTGCACCATTGGGGTTCTCTGGGTCTAAATTTTCAAGCACGAGAATCATAACCTTGAAGAAAAAAAAACCATGTCAGCATACCAAAAAAGACATCAACTACTGATATGTTTTTGGGAAACTCTATATGTTTGTATGAGCAACATCTCCTATGATTTTTAGGCAACTCTATAGAATTTTAGGCAACTTCTGGCATAACTCTCAAAACACTGAAAAAACATCAAAAAACTTCTGACAAATGTGTATGAAGCTTCTGCAAAACTGGCTTATCAGGCAACTCAGTGGCTTTTTATGAGCAACTTATCATGTGATTTCAAGCAACTCTATGATTTCCTGACATCAGCTTCTAGAAAAAAATCTAAAGAAAAATAGAATAGAGCCTTTTATCATGTTTGACAACTAGTAAAAACACACGCACCATACCATGTCTTGCTCATCCAAACGGTTTGAATTTTTGAATCTATCATGCAGCTCCCTCACATCTAGATCGAGCCTTTGAAGCCAAGTCTGTGGAGAAATGTAGAATCAGATAATAAAGCAACAAAAACTTCAGTGCCAAAAAATAAAAAAGGGAAAAATTGTGGGTTTTTATTTCTCTTACCGAAAACCTAACAGGCATGATTATTTTCTTGGACCCCACCTGTCTGTTGTACATGATTGCTTCAATCCCCAACTCAAAGACATGTGTCTTCATCCATCCTGCCTTCCTCATTTATTGAGCAAGCTCCTTGATTGTGCAGAAGTAACCACGATAGTTTATGATTTGCGGCCTGTAGAACAAAAAGAAAAGCTCTGATAAGAAAAATAACAATAGGAGAGATCATTGCATGCAAAAAAGGAAAAAGAAGGAAAAAAGTGGCTACTGGAACAAACACTCACGTTGTATCATCACCCTGCGACGTCCTTCTCGTCCCTCCTCCTCCTCCAAGCAACAGAACAAGTGCATACACTTTGTTTGTCTCTGCATTGCATGTGAAATCCTTCCTCATCTCTACATTCACATATGGTGACCTCTGTGATGGTGGAGCTTTCTGTATCCTCCTCTCGCGCTTCTCAGGAACAGTGTCTTCCGAGCTGCTGGTTGCACCTTTGCCAGATGATTCCCCCTCAACGGTAGTTTTTGCAACTTCGGTTGGCGTGCTGAAACAGGCAGGTGACATGTGCCCCGCACTCTGACCTACAGCATTTTTCACTGTCCTCTCGACAACTTCATCGAAGTCCATATTGCCCCAGTCAACTCCCCACTCAATGTCACCGGTGGCAGCTGCGTTTGCAACCCCCTTATCCTCTGCTGCCTTGCCCTCCTCGCCTGTTATTCCTGATGGCTCATCTATGCCAAGATCGAAAGGTGGAGCTAGACAGTAATCATCCCACACAGCGCTCCCAGACTTTGATCTTTGCAACAAACGTGCTTCTTCACCTGAATCGCATGCTCCTTTGTTTGCTGGTAGATTGATGGTAGTTGATGTCCGTATTACAGGTATGGTGCCAGCAGAATTACTCCTCGCGAGTGGTGGCGTCGAACCTGGGCTCACACACTTCTCAAGGAGCTTGTTGATGTCCCTAACATCATCCAGTGAGATTTATTTCCCCTTTGCAGAACATGCTTGCTTGTTGGGGAGTACCGGAGGCTTGTCTATTGAGTCCTGGGCGGTTGCTTGCTCCTGCTCAGGGGTTGCTTCCTCAAGCACAGCATAGCCTCCGTGCTTTGCGTGGGAGGGGCTGCTGATTCCTGGGCAGTTGCTGCCTGCATGCTCACTCTGGTTGCCTGAGTTTTTTGCTGAGTTGCTTCAAAAGTAGCTCCAGTTGCTCTGTTTTCAGTCTTTGCTGATTCAGCAGTTGCTCTGTTTTCACTCTTTGCTGATTCAGCACTTGCCCTGTTTTCAGTCTTTGCTGATTCACCAGTTGCTTGTTTTTTCTGTTCAGTTGTTGTGTTCTGCTTCTTTGCTGCTCTTTTCTGATAAACCTTGCTTTTTGCTGGTGATGTTGCTTTATGACTTGCCGCTCCATCTGTCGGCTTCTGAACTATCGGAGCTTGCTGGCTGGTTGTCGTAGTTGCAGCACTTTGAACAGCCGCATCCTCTCTTCCTTTTGGAGACATAACACAGGCCTTAACTGTCTTATGGCTCACTTTCTTGACTTTCCTTGTGGCAGCCGCTCCAACTCCTCCTGCAAGCTTTCTTTCCTTCTCTTTTTGGCCAAAACTTGGTAGTTCCAACTCATCTACCATCATCTCAGGGCACAAATCCATCACGGAGAAAATTTCCTCAGTTGGCATCGCAGGCATCGGGAAAAGAGGGATATCGTGAGTCTCGGGAATGACCTATTTCTGTTTGTACTGGGTATCTCCAATCTTCACCACATCTGCAGCTAAAATGACAGGCCCACTCTGAACCTCAACAAACGGCTCCTTCCGCATGTCCATCCTAATGAAGCTGCTCTGGAAAAAATTGCCGGCACTTTCGATGCTTCCTTGTGTGCTCTCGATGGACATCGTTTCCTCTGCCACACTTCTTTCCTTGCCAGTGCGCTTGAGTCTCTCCATGATGGTACTTAGCGGCACCTCGTCGTCACAACTACCCCCACGCCACCCCGGATTTCGTGCACCTCCCTCATCATCACCACCTCCCTTGCTGGGCTGGTCGGTGCTAGCGTTGCCACCATTCCCGCCATCATCCTTATCTTCGCCATCCTTCTTCCCACCCCCGCCATCTTCCTCCGCATCATCATCTTCATCCTCTCTGTGTTCCTCCTCTTCTTCCTGTTCTTCACTCTTTTCATCATCCTGTTTCTCCTCCGATTCCCCCTCTTTCTTATCTGGTTCATTCTCTTCATCATTGCCCCCTTCCACATTTCTCTCCTTCTCTTCGTCCCGATCCTCTTCATCATCATCCTCCCTATCCTGCTCTTCATCTTCAGCATCGTCCTCATCGTCGTCTTCCTCATCTCCACCATCTTCTTCACCAACAATGGGCGGCTGGGAGTTGTTAGCGTCCGTGTGCTGTGAATCATCATTGTCATGATCTGTGGCTGCTGTATGACGGAGCATCATCATCATAGTCATCGTCATCGTCATCATCGTCATTGTTGTCTCCGTCATTATCCGAACTCTCCTCTTCAGGACTGTCCTCATCTTTCCCTTCCTCCTCTTCTTCTTCTTCTGAAGATTCAAATTCTTGCTCGTCGGATTCCTCTTCCTCATCGGACTCCAAAAAAGTCTCCTTGCACTAACTGCTACTGCCCCTTGTATTCTTTTGCTTTGCAACCTTCTGCTGTTTCGGACTCGTCGCTGCCTTTTTCAGCCGTGATGATTGACGTATGCCTGCGACCCTAGAAACACTTGTGCCTGCTGGTTCAACCTCCTCCTCCTCCTCCAACTTGCCCACCCCTTGAACAAACCTCCCAACTTGGACTGATATTTCAAAGCACATATCATGGACCAGCATGGACAACCTCCTTTGTTTCTGCAAAAATACAAAAATACAAAACTCGAAAAGATGAGCAGTATATAGAACAACGACGATAAACGAAAAAATTACTCTGTTTCTTATGAAAAAAAGGCAAAAACCATGGTGACAAAAGAAAAATACATTGTTGTTGTAGTTTTGAGGAAGCCTCGCAGCAACAAACTTCTAGATGTGATCCATGCTCCCAAAAACACTATCTTCTGCACATCTCGAGAACTCAGCTTTGAGTTGTTTGTTGTAAAAAAATGTACATGATAAACTCAGTTAGCAAAAAAGAACAAACAAAGTTCAAAAAAAGAGGAGGGAATGAATGAGCAACTGCCTCCCTAACTTAGGGCAAAAACAAGCACTATTGATGGCAACTGCAGTTATGGACATCACAAAAACCTACAGCACCTACAGCAACCCCCCAAAAAAATTGAGCAACTACAGAAACTATAAATTATTGGCAACTGTTGCTTAAAAAGACTAATGTAATTGGACATGTATGACTACTTGGAGACAAAATGATGAAAAGCAACTAGCTTCCTAAAAATAGGCAACACAATCCCTATAGGTGGGCAACTGCATAAAAAAATCAAGCAACTACAAAAAAAATATTCAGACAGTAAAAAAGTGATCTATACTTGCAGATTAGGAAATTGAATTTGTAGTATAAGTTCTTGGCCTATTGGTTTTCTTTTTTTTTCCTTTTTCCTTTTTAATCACCAAGCCTAGGCTTCCTAAAAAATAGGCAACACAATCCCTATAGGTGGGCAACTGCATAAAAAAATCAAGCAACTATAAAAAATTATGTTCAGATAGTAAAAGTGACACTTACTCGTAACTTTCCATAGACACCCCTCCTAATCCTGTCCTTCTTAATTACTGCTTTGATCAGACCTTCATTCCATGCTTTGACCCTTGGAAGAACAGTTGTCGTCCTCTCATCCACATAATCCTTATGGATTGTCCTAAAGTCCACGTCAAGCGAGTCAAGGTATACCAGCTGTTTCAAAAAAAAATGAGAACACATGTCGGTTGCGAAAAAACCTATCGAACTTCAGCTTGAAACATATAATGCGAAATGAAAAACGAAAAAACAAGGGGGGAGGCCTAGGATCATTTTACCACTAGGTGGAAAAGGCAGCAGCATATAGTATTCTTCTTGTCTCCCAAACCCATGAAAGCAAGCCTAAGTTGGTCGACGACAAACTGGCAAACATTTGAATTCACAACCTCACGTGGATTCAGCGCAGCTGAGTACGCGCGCGGTGACACCTTCAAGTTGGTCGTCGGTGCAAGAAAACAGCTATAAACAACAACCAGCCAAGCGCTTAAGAACTTGTCGTCCGCAACAGCTCCCATATCTTTTATCATTTTGCACCACTCGGTCACTGATGGCGCGGGCCATGTCGGGATATCGAACATCTCATTGAACAACCTAACTACGTCTGGCTCCACTTCATATGCAACCTTCCCTGCCCCCCTTGGCAAACCCCGGATTCTTTCTACGCTTGCTACATCAACTAGGATCTTCCCCCTATCTGGGATAACAAGCTGCGACAACTCTGGATCATAACACTTCGTCACAAACTTCACAAGATCTCCTTTCATTGTTCTTGTCCCGATATCAAGCACACCCCCAAAGCTTATATCACCAATGGCATCCTTTTGTATATCATCGAGGCCACTGTTTAGGAGAAAAAGTCTTGAAGGTGACGCCCTGTTCCTCGGTGGTGGCCCACTGCTACCAATCTGCATACAGATTTAAAAAAAATGAGCAACCCAATATATTAAGCTGAGCAACTCACTGTACTAAAACTAAGCAACTAGATCTGTAATGAACTGCAACTGTTAGTACTAAACTAGGCAACTGCTACACTGTTATTCTGCTGCTTATCAAATGATACGAGTGCATATACAAAAAAAGAAAACCTATGCCATGCTGACTTGAGCATTACATATTTCAAGGATGCCTCCCTTCTTTCAAATTTTTCATAAGAAAAATACCTCATCCGCAACTTTCTTCGCACGAGGGGTGGAATCAGTGCCCCGTTTCCCCGCCCGACCACCCGGGCAGAATTGGTGGCCCGTTTCCGTGCCCGACCACCACGTACATGATCCTCATTCGCCTGCCCGCGCTTGCGTCCAACATTACTCCTTGCTGGTTGAGCTGCCACTTCTTCTCCATCATCTTCACCATCACTTCTACCCGCATGCCTTTTGCTTTTCGGAGCCATTCTGTACAAGAAAACACAAAAAAACCATGTTCATGAAAAACGGATACAACCATATATAAAAGCATTTATATCTGGTAGATGAACAAAAACTCCATTTATTCCCTAACCAGAGATAACTCAACAACTAAATTGCTAGTGCTTGCAGAAGCAATTGGGTATTGAGAACTATGCAACTAGTCATTATTTTGTGGCAACTAAAAATAAAGCACATAAAAAAACTACTCGTCAAAAAAAGTCACATGTTCATCTTCATCACATTAGCTAAAAAAAGATCAAAAAACACTCGGGCTTTGCCGCATATTCATGAGAGATATCTCATCTCCAATTCATAGTTGCAATGAAGGACCGCAGCTCGATGGTTGATATAAGCATCATCATGTTTCACACAGTAAAATTTAAAGAACACTACAAAAAGGATATCAACTTGGTGTTGCAAATCTAGACAATAACTAAAACTAAAATCAACAAATTAGAAAAGCCATTTCCCCCAAAAAAACAGTGCATCCCCTGACCCCTCCATGAACTGCCCAAGTCAGATGCATCCCCTGACCCGCCCCCTCACAAATTTGTAGGAAAACATCTAAGCAACTAGCACCAAATTTATGAACAACTACCTAGGTAAGATGCATCCCCTGACCCTCCCTCTCTCAAAAATTTGCAGCGAAAAAACTAAGCAACTAGCACCGAAATTATAAGCAATTGCCATCAAAAAAATGAGCAACTGCCCCAGTCAGATGCATCCCCTTGCCCTCCCCTCCATCTCACAAATTACAGGAAAAAAATCTAAGCAACTCCATCGAAATTATGAGCAACTGCGTCTTGAGAAGCAAGCAACATCGAAAAAATGAATCCTATGCGCCAGTAACTAGGATTCGGTCGCGTGTATCCCCTTACAGCCACTCAATCGCGCCTAGCCCCAGCACAAACCCACCCCCTCCCCTCCCCTCACCATAGCAACGCCACGCCCCCCAAAAGCATTCACGACGTGGAGCCCGAGGACGCCATGGACAAGCTCGTTCCCGCCCCCTCACCGAAACCCTAACTCCATGGAGCGCAAAACAGGGGAGCAGAGCGAGAAAAACAGGGGAGCAGGGGGAGGAAATAGCGGGTTACCTCCGCCTGCAGCCGGCGACTCGCAGCGCTCGCGGACGGCCTCCCGCACCGGCGACTCCACGCCGGAACCACCACTACAGCACCCCGCCTCGCCGCGCCGTTGCTAGAAGAGGGGAAAGGGAGAGGGAGAGGAGTTCGAATGAATCTGCGGGGGGTGCGGGCGGTTTCGAACAAGACGAGCGGGGGTGCGGCGCGGGGGGGCGGTTTCGCCTGGAATAAAGGGGCCGGGCCCACCACTCGTCGCACATTTCGTGCAATCCGTAACGGGCACCTGGTCGGGATGAAATCGTCGCACATCGCATCATACGGTTCTGCTCCGTGCGCTCGCGCGAGCGAACGAGCACAGTTGCGCGGTTCAGAATTCACTTTAAAATATTGGTTTACTCTCTAATGAGCACACATCTTTTATACTCCCTATAAAATGAAAACAACTAAATTGAGCCTTATAAAATGGAAAAACTAAAATTTTGAGATAAACTCTATAAAACGGAAAAGAGGGAGTACTATATAAGTGCGATGTATCAAGTGAAAACTGGTTTTCAGTGCAAATCTGAAAACTTTTCGCGTGGGTCATCGGATCAGTTATGAACGACACAGATAGAAGGTGGGATCCCTAACCTGCCACTTAAAGGCTAATTAGCAGATAACCCCCTGTTATCCACCGATAAGGTGGAAAATCTTTTGAGTGCTCGTGACTGTATCAGTTCATCTTCCATCTCGTGCGTCGCGGTGGCGATGGAGTTTCCGGCCGTTTGCCCTCTGCCGGCCCTGACAGGACCTCCGCCGACGGTAGACTGGACCTTCACCGGGCTGCGGTCCACCATCCACCGGCCAGAACTCGCGCCATGATTTGCCTATCGCCCGCCACGACTCACCCTTAGGAACGCGGAGATCTCGCCGGATTCTCGTATACCTGCATCAGGATCTTGCCGCGGCGCCGGAGAACTTGGTTGCAAATAAACGGGAAGGCAACAACTGATCTTCCCCCGCCCGAGGGCGATTTGGAGTCTACGCCGTCCCAGTGCTGCTCCACGCTACGCCGTCCCAGTGCTGCCTCACGCAACAGTGACCCGACAGCCGCAGCACTGCCCCAGGCGACACGGCGGCCTCGTCTCCGCTTGCATTTTGAAGCGGCATAATTGTACTGAATGAATGTGGCAAAAGCCCTATGAGCATAGTTTAAACCTGAATATTCTGTAGCTGGAACCGATTTCAAAATTCAAAAGCTAGTCAAGCTGTGGAAGATGAAGAAAAACAGAATAGATTGAGCATTTTGATTTTTGCCAGTTCTGAGTCAATTGCAGCAGCTTACTGGGAGCTTTTCTGATTTTGTTTTATCTTATGTAAAAAGAGATGCGAACATGGCTGCAGACCACACGGCCAATCTGCATCTTGTACTAGGCTTCATCATGTCTCTGCTGTACTGCTCCCTTGTATGCAGCATTTCAACATTACTTGAACAGTTGAACATGCAGTGATAATAATAGAAGCTCTAATTTCACTAAGATAAACTGAGTGTGGCAATGTGGCCACCGTACAGATTCTGTGTAGACAATTTCTGATGTAATCCGTGGATGTATGATACTCAACGATGGATAACAGGTTGATTTCAAGGTTGCATTGCAGGATTAGAAACTTTCAGAAGGATAAACATATGCTTTCGATTGTCATTATTCATTACATTGCAGAAATCTGATGCTTATGTTCAGCTTTATCAATTGTAGTATTTCGAAACAACGGAAGTTGTAACTTTATTCATTTTAGTACGATGGATGACCTCCTACTAATGCATATGCTCCTTCCCCTAAAAAAATGCATATGCTCCTGAAATTGCAAAATTTATGGTTGCTTGACCATGGCAGGAAGCATCAGCACGAGAAAGAATAGGCAACATCTGACCGCCAACAAAAATCACGCATGTACTGATGTTGTTGCCAGCCCGTTGAACTGCGGCCAAGTTCACCAGCGCGGCAACGAGCTCTTTTTGCAGGTAGATGAAAATCTGTCCAATCTTCACGCTTCAAAGGGTGAGTCGTGGTCGGCGGCGGGCGGATGGGCAAATCATGGCGCGAGTTCTGGCCGGTGGATGGTGGGCCGCAGCCCGGTGAAGATCCAGTCTGCCGTGGACGGAGGTCCTATCGGGGCCGGCAGAGGGCAAACGGCCGGAGACTCAATCGCCGCCGCAGCGCACGAGAAGGAAGACGAACTGATACAGTCACGAGCACTCAAAAGATTTTCCACCTTATCGGTGGATAACAGGGGGTTATCTGCTAATTAGCATTTAAGTGGCAGGTTAGGAATCCCACCTTCAATCGGTGTCGTTCATAATAACTGATCTGAAGACCCACACGAAAAGTTTTCAGATTTTCACTGAAAAACAGTTTTCACTTGATACATCACCATGCTTCAAAGCCAAACGACAAGAATGATGGCTAATTTTCTGTGGATCCCAGTATCCATCTAACTTGGTATGCGTGTTCCATTACCGTTCTGACAGAATGATGGTTGAATTATGTAGCATCCTGCTCGGGACAGATTAGTATTCATTTATCAGAGCTTCTTTGGATATCTGAATATACTACTTTAATTCGTAACAGATCCAATACATCATTGCGCCCCTTGATCAATTCAACTGAAGGATGAAGTTACTGTCAATGCCAAGAGGGCATCGTTTATCTGTATTTGCAATTCCACAGTTGGAAACACAGTTCAGGCAATTAAAAGGTTATTGTATTAACTACAAATCGACAGAAATAAAGCACAAATGATGATCCTGATTAACTTATAGCAGTTAGCACGAACCACATGATGAATTGGTCACTGAGATAGTTTCACAGTACAAGTCGGACAGCAAATTTGTACACCAAGAACTCTGGTTAAGGATAGAAACTCAATCAACAACTCGATGTATGAAATGCAGACAAATCACCATCTCCATTTCACACATTGCACCACAGAAGTAACATCAAGGGCGTCCAGTATAAATGCACCAGATCAGATAACAGAAGCAGAGCAAACGATGTTGCTGAATCGACACACAATTATACAGTCACTTCGTCGTTGTTTAACATTTCAAATTAGACTGCAAACAAGTACGGCTAATCCGGGGCTCCTGGCAAATTATGGCAAATCAACTCATCGCCACCTCGATATCGATCCGACAAAGACCAAGCAGCGAAACAAATTCAGAAACAAAAAACACATGCAGAGAGAGAAGTTTGATTTCCAATAAACACATGCGATTAACTTTGTTCCACGATTCAGTTGGAGCAGAGTACACAGGAAACAGCGAACTAGACAAGTCGGGGTTCCATCAAGCTCTTCGAATCTGCAGGCGGCGACAGAGACAGGCGACCGTCGGCCGGCCCTAGCCGCCGAAGCCGTAGAGGGTGCGTCCCTGGCGCTTGAGCGCGTAGACGACGTCCATGGCGGTGACGGTCTTGCGGCGGGCGTGCTCGGTGTAGGTGACGGCGTCGCGGATGACGTTCTCGAGGAAGATCTTGAGCACGCCGCGGGTCTCCTCGTAGATGAGCCCCGAGATGCGCTTCACGCCGCCCCTCCGCGCCAGCCGCCGGATCGCCGGCTTGGTGATGCCCTGGATGTTGTCGCGCAGAACCTTCCTGTGGCGCTTGGCGCCGCCCTTGCCGAGCCCCTTGCCTCCCTTGCCACGCCCGGACATGGCTGCCGATATCGACCTGCGAGCGGATGTGGAATCGGAGGAACGGTGGTGGCTACTGGTGATGTGATTTGCGGGCAGGGGCCAAGGGCGTTTTAAAGGGGGCGAGAGGTTGGAGGAGGCCTCTGCCTGCCGTTGGATGTGGATGGAGTGGACGGTGGAGATGGCGATCCGGGGGCGGGATGCCGCGGATCGGTGACATGGCCGGAAGCTTGGGCCGGTGGATTGGCGGGCTGGGTCAGAGCTATGGGCGGCAGCTCGAAAATTTTGGCCATTTCCATAAACATGCCCCATTTTCATGTATTTAAAATGCAGAGTAATTTCGTCTTCAGAAAAAATGCAGAGTAATTCGCTGTTCAGGCACTCAAATTTTAAACATATTACATGAGTGAATTTAGGCCAAAATTACTCAAATGTTTAAATATATTCAGGCACTCGAAATTTTTGGGCTGTGGGCGGGGCCAGGTGTTTATTCAGAACCGCTGTGCTGTGTCGTGTTCTTTAATGCATGGAATTTTCTCTATCGAAATGAGAATGATTGTCTTCAGTTATTCTGCAAGGAACAGACTTTTTTTATGGCTGTACTCCAAACCCAGAAAACAAGATAAGTCGCTAATTCACTGTGAATATCAATTCAATTTGATAGACTTGCTGCATTGCTGTAGCATGTCCTCCAATGAAAGACTCTTATTCCTTCATCCGGACTGTTTTTGAGTTCCGAAGATAATCTACTATACAAGAAACTTGCTCGAACGCAATGCATCAATGCTATTCTCATTTTTCATCGCTTACTGGAGTTCACTTTTTTAGGATTCAAGCATTCAGATAACACTTTACAAAATTACATACAATAACTTAGCGATCAGGTAACTGGTGCTAGAAGCTTAATGGCCTCCGATATTCTGCATCCCTTTTGAGTCACACGAGAGTGCCATTAGAAATCTTCTCCCGTCAAAGAACTCGTATCGTGCATCAGTAATAAATTTCATAATAAAATTAATTGTACGGTTCATAAACATAATACTGCCTCTCTTCCTTCAAAATTAAGTTTCGAGATGCTTGACTGTTCTAACATCAGCTTACCACCATAAACATTCGGGTCCCACAGCAGCACTGTTGTAAACTGCCCAGAATGAAGGGCGTTTCGCATTAAGTGTGTGTGCGCGCTAGTCGATTGGAGAATAGGTACCAAGAAATTGGCGTTGGTATTACTGTGGCAGCAGCTACCCATGGGCGACCACTAAAATTCTCTTAAGAAGTAGAGTAGCAGTGTGCCTCATGATAAACATTTAATCAAGAAAAACTGTAGTCGGAGGCATCCTTGTAACTGTGTTTGTAGTTTTGAGATTACACAGGATTGAGGCACTTTCAGTGTTGATGCGATCATCAGGAAGAACTACTGTTTATGTGAGGTACACAAAACTGAACTGAATGGGCATATTACATCTGTTCATCCAGGTTCAGAGGCAACCAACCGGAATAGTTATTTGGAATTTTGACACACTACTACAGTAACATTTATAAGCTACAAAATCGAAGCAATTAAGAACAAAGTAGCTGAAACTGGCAGGTCACTTCACATGCTTGGGATAGGACACATGTTCTCTTTACACTCCTGAATGTAACAAATGTTCAGGATACTCTATCCAAGCAATGGCCAGTCCACTGGAACAGAACATCAAGCAAACAACTGCTGCTTCGACAGGCAGAACCAGGAATGGCATGGGATTCAGACGAATCGTGGCCAGCGCTTCCTCGATGTTCTGGTGTGTTACGTAGGAATTGTGGGTGATGCAACCATTAATATTGCAGGCACGGTGTGGAAGCCTGCAGCCATTCCTGGACCTGTAAGATCTGAAGACAGGACACCAAGTTATACTATCAGTATGTAGGAGTACTTAGTTTAGAGCATGGTTCATAGACTTGCAGGGTTGCAATATAATCAGGCAAAATATGGATGCTTTTCAACAGAATATGTGCACTGAACATCAGACACACAGGTACTGTCATGCAACTTATTGATAGACGGAACTGAAGACGAACACACTAGCGGACAAGCAATTTTCGGGTACCACCTCAACTGCCAGTTAGTTCAGGTTCAGAGGCAGCTAGCCAGGTTCATGCTCTGAATGGTAAAAGCTGAAATTCAGAGCAAAATAGAACAAGCTAGCTAAATCAGGCAAGAACTCTGACAAGTTGGGAACAGGAATTCAAACACAGATGAATGAGAAGAGGAAGCCAACATTTTTCATTTCCATCGCTGATGGCAACAAGAGGGTACCATCAGATGAGGCACAACGCATCAACCATGGCAAGAACAACACAGGCACATCCTGGAACACTACTACAGTAGCACACACATTTCCGCCGACGAACTCAGCCTAACAGGGATCTAACAGACGACGCATGGGTTGCGGCCTAGGCCCTCTCGCCACGGATCCGGCGAGCGAGCTGGATGTCCTTGGGCATGATGGTGACGCGCTTAGCGTGGATGGCGCAGAGGTTGGTGTCCTCGAAGAGGCCGACGAGGTAGGCCTCGGCGGCCTCCTGCAGGGCGGAGACGGCGGAGGACTGGAAGCGGAGGTCGGTCTTGAAGTCCTGGGCGATCTCGCGGACGAGGCGCTGGAAGGGGAGCTTGCGGATGAGCAGCTCCGTGCTCTTCTGGTACTTGCGGATCTCGCGGAGCGCGACGGTGCCGGGGCGGAAGCGGTGGGGCTTCTTGACGCCGCCGGTGGCCGGGGCGGACTTGCGGGCGGCCTTGGTCGCCAGCTGCTTCCTCGGCGCCTTGCCGCCGGTGGACTTCCTCGCCGTCTGCTTGGTGCGGGCCATGTCGGAGATGCGCCGGGAGGCTGAGGCGGAGCTGGTTGTCGCTCGCGCTTGGAGATTTGGGGACGGACTGGGGTGAAGAGGAAGAAAGGGAGGGATGGTGTTAAATAGAGAAGGAGGCGCGCGCCGTCGCCGAGCGGGCGGGGGATTTTTGGAGGGAGGGCGCGTGAGTTTTGCTTTTCGGGAGGGAAGATGAGCGTGGAGCGTTGGATGTGTGGTGCGTCGACGGTCGAGATTTTGTATGGAGGGAGCGATCCGTGGGGTGGTGGTTCGCGTGCTGTGATTGGTTGGGTGCGGGTGAGGCGGATCGTGGAGGTCGCGTTGGATGTATGCCCGGCTCCCTTTCACTGCTCGGTACAGAACAGGGCCAGCCGGTTCGTTCGGTCGCAGCTGCGACCGCTGCGTTCGATCCGTTCTTTCTTTTTTTTAGGTTGTTCGATCCGTTCCTTAGAGCATCTTCACTCGGAGCCAAGGACGACTCCCCAAACACCTTTTTTAGTATCTGTGTTAAAAAAATGGTCTCAGTCACGCCCTTAAGATGTCGTTTTGCGCCGGAGTTGAGCAAAAATAGCTCCGGCGACCCAGCCTCCGGGAGGGCACTTGGAGCGTCCAGCGCTATTTTGTGCATGGTCAAACCCCAGCAGTCAACCTCTCTCCTCTCTCTCCTCCCTTTTTCTGCTAGGCCCACCCCACCCACTTGCATGAAAAAAGAATCTCTTCTCTCTCTCTCTCCACAAGCACAGCTCCTTGCTCCAACCGCACTCGCCGCCACGCCTCCTCGCCATTGTCTCCTTGCTGCCCGCCGAGCCCTCGCCATGCCTCCTCTCGCGCGTGCCCTCGCTACGCCTCCTCGCCGCCCGCTCGGCTGGACGAACGGGCCGTGAATTGGGCGCCCTCGCCCGAGGAGCTGCCGGAGGCTGGCGACGAGGAGACGCTCGCATAGGACCACCCGGCAGTGCAACGTGCTCGCCGAGGCGCTCGCGGAGGCCAGGAGGTTCGACCAGCTCCGGTGGCTGGTCCGCGAGATGGCGGCCGTCGACAACGTCATGCCCAGACCGTAGATGCGGGCTGCCATCGCCATCATGAGGGAGGCCGGCCACCCGGAGGGAACCGAGGACTTTGTCGAGGAGCTTTTCATCGGATGCTAGGATTATGTATGCCGTGGACGACGCGGACGGCGAGGGAGACAACGAGGAGGAAGAGGATGGTGGCAAGGACACGCCCAGAGCTAAGGAGACGCCGCTCAAGCTATGGCTAGACCCGCGGGAGCCCTCATACGTCTCCAACGTATCTATAATTTTTCATTGTTCCATGTTGTTATATTGTCAATCTTGGATGTTTTATAATCATTTTATAGTCATTTTATATTATTTTTTGGTACTAACCTATTCACATAGTGCCAAGTGCCAGTTGCTATCTTTTGCATGTTTTTTACATCACAGGAAATCAATACCAAACGGAGTCCAAACGCATCGAAACTTTATGAAGATTTTTTTTAGACCAGAAGGCACATAATGGGCCCTGGCTGCGCCTGGGTGCTCTGAGGAGAGCACAACCCACCAGGGCACGCGAGGAGGCCCAGGCGCGCCCTGGTGGGTTGTGCCCACATCAGGTGCCCCCCGGACCGCCTCTTTGCTCTATAAATACCCCAATATTCCCAAAACCCTAGGGGAGTCGACGAAATATTGATCCAGGCGCCGCAGAGTCCAAAACCACCAGATCCAATCTAGAAACCATCTTGGATGGGGTTCACCACCTCCATTGGTGCCTCTCTGATGATGCATGAGTAGTTTTTTGTAGACCTTCGGGTCCGTAGTTAGTAGCTAGATGGCTTCCTCTCTCTCGCTGAATTCTCAATACAATGGGCTCTTGGAGATCCATATGATGTAACTCTTTTTGCGGTGTGTTTGTTGTGATCGATGACTTTGAGTTTATGATCAGATCTATCTTTTTATATCCATGAAAGTATTTGAGTTTCTTTGATATCTTTTATGCACGATTACTTATAGCCTCGTATTTCTTCTCCGATATTTGGGTTTTGTTTGGCCAACTTGATCTATTTTTTCTTGCAATGGGAAGAGGTGCTTTCTAGTGGGTTTGATCTTACAGTGCTTGATCCCAGTGACAGAAAAGGAACCGACACGTATGTATCGTTGCTACTAAGGATAAGACGATGGGGTCTATCTCTACATAGATAGATCTTGTCTACATCATGTCATCGTTCTTATTGCATTACCCCGTTTCTCCATGAACTTAATACACTAGATGCATGCTGGATAGCGGTCGATGTGTGGAGTAATAGTAATAGATGCAGGCAGGAGTCGGTCTACTAATCTTGGGCATGATGCCTATGTAATGATCATTGTCTGGATATCATCATGATTATTTGAAGTTCTATCAATTGCCACACAGTAATTTGTTCACCCACCGTTTGCTATTTTTCTCGAGAGAAGCCACTAGTGAAACCTACGGCCCCGGGTCTCTTTCTCACATTATTTTCCTTTGCGATCTATTTTCCTTTGCTTTTATTTTCAGATCTGTTAAACTGAAAATACAAAAATACCTTGCTGCAATTTATTCTTATTTATTTTATTTGGTGTTCGATATATCGATCTACTACAATTTTATCTCATGCCTGTTTGCCCATCTGGGGCGCCGCTACCCGAAAGGGATTGACAACCCCTTTTACACGTCGGGTTGCGGGAAGTTGTTATTTGTGTGCAGGTGTTGTTTACGTTGTGTTGCTTGGTTCTCCTACTGGTTCGATAACCTTGGTTTCACATCTGAGGAAAATACCTACCACTGCTGTGCTCCATCATCGCTTCCTCTTTGGGGAAATACCAACGTAGCTTCAAGCCGCATCAAAAGGAATTTCTGGCGCCGTTACCGGGGAGGAACTTCAACATATACCAGGTTTCTAATCACAAATTTCATCTCTTGCAATTTACATTATTTGCCATTTGCCTCTCGTTTTCCTCTCCCCCACTTCACAAAAAATTGTTGTTTTATTCGTCTCTCTTTTTCGTTCGTTGTTTTCTTGCCGGATCTGTTTTTGAGTGCAATCTTGTTGCGTAGTCATCATGACTCAAGAGAACACCAAGTTGTGTGATTTCTCAAATACCAACAACAATGATTTTATCGGCACTCCGATTGCTCCTCCCGCCACTAGTGCGGAGTCTTGTGATATTAATACTACTTTGCCGAATCTTGTTATGAAAGATCAATTTTCCGGTACTCCTAATGAGGATGTCGTGTCCCATCGTAATACCTTCGTGGAATTATGCGATATGCAAAAGAAAAAAGATGTGGACAATGATGTTGCGAAGATGAACTTATTTCCGTTTTCTTTGCGTGATTCTGCAAAATTTTGGGTTTCTTCTTTGCCTCGCAATAGTATCGATTCTTGGAATATGTGCAAAGATGCTTTTATCACTAAGTATTTTCTGCCCGCAAGAATTATTTCCCTTAGAACCCAGACCATGAATTTCAAGCAACTTGAACATGAGCATGTTACACAATCTTGGGAAAGGATGAAAATGATGCTAAGGAATTGCCCAACTCATGGGTTAAATCTTTGGATCATCATACAATTTTTTTATGCGGGGTTGAATTTTGTTTCTCGTAATCTTTTAGATTCTGCCGCGGGTGGAACTTTTATGGAAATTACTTTGGGTGAAGCTACCAAATTGCTTGATAATATTATGGCAAATTATTTGCAATGGCATACCGAAAGAGCTCCTACTAGTAAAAAAGTTAATTCGGTTGAAGAAATTTATTCTTTGAGTGAAAAAGTTGATGCTCTTATGAAATTGGTTGCTACTAAAAGTGCTCCTATTGATTTTAATGATATGCCTCTGTCTACTTTGATTGAGCAAAATAGTGATGCCATAGATGTGAATTTTATCTCTCGAAATAATTTCAATAACAATGCTTATAGAGGTAATTTTAATCCTAGGCCTTTTCCTAGTAATTCCTCTAATAATTGTGGTAATTCCTATGGAAATCAATCATATAATAATAATAATAATAATAATAGGAACACCTCTGATCTTGAGAATAATATTAAAAAAATTATCAACACACAAATAGTTTTCAACACTTCCATAGAAGAAAAGTTGAGTAAGATTGATGATTTGTCTAGAAGTGTTGATAGAATTTCCCATGATGTGGAAAATCTCAAGATGAAATTTTTTGTGCCTAAGGTTGATGAATCAATTAAAGCTCTTTATGTTTATATGGATGAAAGTAAGAAAAGAACCGCTATGCTTAGAGCTAAAAGAGAATTTTTAGAAAAAAACGTTTTCTAGTGATTACTTCCGCAAAAGTGATGAAGATCTTAAAATGATTGGTATTTCTTCTATTGATTACTTGTTTAGTGAAGTTAAGAATGATGAAAAAGGGACTAGAGAAGAGTAAACTTTAGGTAGAAGGCGTCCCAATATTCCGGAGGGTGAAAATCTTGTTGAGAAAATTGATAAATTGGGTTTGAAGAGGTCAAAACTTTCACTAGTGATGTGCCCACTCTTTTGGATTACAAAGACTTTAATTATGATAGTTGCTCTTTGATTGATTGTTTTTATTTGTTCCAATCCATGATAAATTCACCCCATGCTTATGAACAAAATAAAGCTTTTACTAAACATATTGCTGATGCTATGATGAAAGCTTTTGAAGAAAAATTGGAATTAGAAGTTTCAATTCCTAGAAAATTGCATGATGAGTGGGAACCCACTATCAAATTCAATATTAAAAATTATGAGTGTTTTGCTTTGTGTGACTAGGGTGCTAGTGTTTCTACAATTCCGAAATCTTTATGTGATGTGCTTGGTCTTACCGATCTTGAAGAATGTTCTTTAAATTTGCACTTGGCGGATTCTACTATTAAAAAGCCTATTGGGAAGAATTAATGATGCTCTTATTCTTGCAAATAGGAATTATGCGCCCATAGATTTTATTGTTCTTGATATTGATTGCAATCCATCTTGTCCAATTATTCTTGGTAGACCATTTTTACGCACTACCGGTGCCGTGATTGATATGAAAGAAGGTAATATCAATTCCCAATTTCCTTTGAGGAATGGTATGGAACACTTTCCTAGAACAAGAATTAGGCCACCATATGAATCAATCATGAGGGCATCTTATGGATCTCGAAACAAAGATGACAAAACTTAGATCCTTGCTTTATGCCTAACTAAGGGCGTAAAACTATAGCGCTTGTTGCGAGGCAACCCAATGAATAAAATTTATTTTTGCTTTTTGCTTCTTGTTCTTGAGTGTTTGCACAATTATGCTAATGTGATGATTGTGTTTTTTGTGTTTTAATTAGTGTCTGTGCCAAGTAAAGCCTTTAGGATCTTCTTGGGTGATAGTTGTTTGATCTTGCTGAAAAACAGAAACTTTTGCACTCACGAAAACAATTCTAATTTTTTCCTAGAGTGTGATAAAATGCCAATTTTTTTGGCATAAGATTAATATACAAATTTCTCAGGTCGTCCTAATGTTTCAGAATTTTTGGAGAGTTCCAGAAGTTTTCGAAATAGTCAGATTGCTACACACTGTTCTGTTTTGACAGATTCTGTTTTATTTGCGTTGTCTGCTTATTTTGATGGCTCTATGATTTTCTTTCATGAGTTTTTGCCATAGAAAAGTTGGAACACAGTAGATATAATGCAAAAACAAAATATGAATTAGTTTGGTACAATACTTATACTCGTGATTTGCTTTCTTTTACTAACGGATTTCACGAAGGTTTTGTTGAGTTTTGTGTGACTGAAGTTTTTAAGTTTTGGGTTATCTTACAATGGATGAAGGAATAAGGAGTAAGAAGAGCCTAAGCTTGGGGATTCCCCGACATCCCAAGCTATTATCCAAAAGAGAGCACACAACTAAGCTTGGGGATGCCCCGAGTGGCATCCCCTCTTTCTTCTAACGACCATCGGTATTTTACTCGAAGCTATATTTTTTTCGTCGCATACTATGTGTTTTGCTTGGAGCGTCTTGTATGATATGAGTCTTTGCTTGTTTTATTTTGTGTTTTAAGTATTGATTCCTTGCTGGACACACCTATTTGACAGAGCCAAAATTATGTCATGACTTGTTAGAATTGCTCTCTATGCTTCACTTAAATCTTTTATGAGCTATGAACTTGCTCTAGTGCTTCACTTATATCTTTTTGAGCACAGTGTGCTTTAGTATTTTTTAAGAAATGCTCTCTTGCTTCACTTAGATTTATCTGAGAGTTAGTAAATTTTCAAGAAATTCTCTCTTGCTTCACTTAAATTAATTTGAGAGAAAGAAAACAAATTATTATGCTCATGATCTTCACTTATATTTGTTTGAGCTTATCGAAAGCAACACATGAAATTTAGTTCCAAAGTGATAGATATCAAAGAAGGATATAATAAAAACTTTCATGAAGATCATTGGACAAAATAAACTTGATTCTTAGTAATAGTTTTGAGATATGATGATGTGATATGTGAGCTATGTTGATGAGTAATTATGCTTTAGTAAGAATATTGGTGTTAAAGTTTGTGATTCCCTATGCAAGCACGAAAGTCAATAATTATGCAATGAAATTATATCCTACTTGTGGTGCATTATTTGGTGTTAATTGTGCTTAATGCTCGCTTATGAGACTATACGTTTCTTGGTTGGTCTCTTCTCAATCTTTTTGCTAGCCTTCATTTTGCACTAAGTATGATATCTACTTGCGCATCCAAAGACCTTTAAACCAGTTTTGCCACATGAGTCCACTATATCTACCTATATGCGGTATTATTTTGCCGTTCTAAGCAAATTTGTATGTGCCATCTCTAATTTTCAAAATAAACTTCTCTTTTGTGTGTTCGTTTCGCTCGCTGAGCGGTGAGGGGTGGCTAATATTTTCCATGCTATATGTGTTATTCACACGATGAGTGTTTATTCACTTGTCATTGCACGAGAGTAAGGCAAAGGTATTAGGGATGCCCAGTCCCGAAATGAAAAATGAATTTACTTTATGTTGTCAAATAATAAATTCCTTGGAAAGTGTTGGTATGGAGGGCAACGTGGATACAACTAGCCATGTAAAGTGAAAGCATGGTTGAAAACGGAATAAACTTTATTTTCTGATTGGAGACCGCCTATGATATATCTAGCATGGAAAGTGTTGGGAACTGTAAGTCGTTTTCGTTGGTGGGAAGGATACACCTTCCAAAATGTTTTCATCTCTAAGTTTTTCGCTTTGAGCTCTGGCACCTCTACAAATCCCTACTTCCCTCTGCAAAGGGCCTTTCTTTTACTTTATGCAATTTTTATTTTTGAATTTGAGTCTCCATCTTATCTTATAAAACCACCAACTAGGAGGCAATATGATCGTACTTGAGTATTAGGTGTAGCTAATATAGGAGTGTGTTTCATGAATGGATCAATGATTGAGCATAATGGGCTAGGGATAACTTATTTAAGTGTTGATATTTTGAAAGACACGGTTGCTTGTTGATATGCTTGAGTATTTAAATTATCATGTCAAAACTAGATTATTGCTTTGAACAATATAAAAGTCTAAATGTCCATGCTACAAAGAAAATAAATATGATATGACATGATAGGCAACATTCCACATCAAAAATTCTGTTTTTTATCACTTACCTACTCGAGGACGACTAGGAGTTAGGCTTGGGGATGCTGATACGTCTCCAACGTATCTATAATTTTTTATTGTTCCATGCTGTTATATTATCAATCTTGGATGTTTTATAATCATTTTATATTTTTTGGTACTAACCTATTGACATAGTGCCAAGTGCCAATTGCTATCTTTTGCATGTTTTTTACATAGCAGGAAATCAATACCAAACGGAGTCCAAACGCAGTGAAACTTTATGGAGAATTTTTTTGGACCAAAAGACACATAATGGGCCCTGGCTGCGCCTGGGGGTGCTCCGAGGAGAGCACAACCCACCAGGGCGCGCCAGGAGGCCCAGGTGCTCCCTAGTGGGTTCTACCCACCTCGGGTGCCCCTCGGACCGCCTCTTTGCTCTATAAATACCCCAGTATTCCCAAAACCCTAGGGGAGTCGACGAAACATTGATCCAGCCGCCGTAGAGTCCAGAACCACCAGATCCAATCTAGACACTATCTCGGATGGGGTTCACCACCTCCATTGGCGCCTCTTTGATGATGCGTGAGTAGTTATTTGTAGACCTTCGAGTCTGTAGTTAGTAGCTAGATGGCTTCCTCGCTCTCGCCGAATTCTCAATACAATAGTCTATTGGAGATCCATATGATGTAACTCTTTTTGCAGTGTGTTTGTTGGGATCGATGAACTTTGAGTTTATGATTAGATCTATCTTTTTATATCCATGAAAGTGTTTGAGTTTCTATGATCTCTTTTATGCATGATTACTTATAGCCTCGTAATTTTTCTCTGATATTTGGGTTTTGTTTGGCCAACTTGATCTATTTTTATTGCAATGGGAAGAGGTGCTTTGTAGTGGGTTCGATCTTACGGTGCTTGATCCCAGTGACAGAAAGGGAACCGACACATATGTATCGTTGCTACTAAGGATAAACAATGGGGTCTATCTCCACATAGATATATCTTGTCTACATCATGTCATCGTTCTTATTGCATTACTCCGTTTCTCCATGAACTTAATACACTAGATGCATGTTGGATAGCGGTCGATGTGAGGAGTAATAGTAGTAGATGCAGGCAGAAATCGGTCTACTAATCTTGGACATAATGCCTATGTAATGATCATTGCCTGGATATCGTCATGATTATTTGAAGTTCTATCAATTGCCCAACAATATTTTGTTCACCCACCGTCTGCTATTTTTCTCGAGAGAAGCCACTAGTGAAACCTACGACCCTCGGGTCTCTTTGTCATATTGTTTGCCTCTGCGATCTATTTTCCTTTGCTTTTATTTTCAGATATATTAAACTAAAAATACAAAAATACCTTGTTGCATTTTTATTTATTTTATTTGGCATTCGATCTATCAATCTACTACAATTTTATCTCACGCCCGTTTGCCCATCTAGGGCGCTGCTACCCGTAAGGGATTGACAAACCCTTTTACACGTCGGGTTGCAGGAAGTTGTTATTTGTGTGCAGGTGCTGTTTATATTGCGTTGCTTGGTTCTCCTACTGTTTCGATAATCTTGGTTTCACATCTGAGGGAAATACCTACCGCTGCTGTGCTGCATCATCCCTTCCTCTTTGGGGAAATACCGACGTAGCTTCAAGCCGCATCAAGCTCGCGAGGGCGCTAGAAGGCTGGGACCCCGAGGAGGTGGCGGACCTGGAGGCCGCCCGGATCATCTGGACGTCGTGGCTCATGTGCAAGCTCTTGCACGCATTCAGGAAGCCGGTGACACCGTGGGAGTTCTTCTGCTGGGTGGCATGCCGCCTCGGCGGCTTCACACACGACCACTACAACGCCTCAGCCTCGCCGCCGTGCTCGCCGAGGCGCGCTAGCGCACCACTACCCGTCTCCTCGAGCTTTCCTTCCACGTTGACGCTCGCGCTCCTCCCATGGGCGCGCACCGAGGAGGTCGTCGATGTCGTCGCGCTGAAGATGCTCGTGGGTGGCGCAATGAGTGGAAAATTTTGCCCCCACCCCCAGGCCAAAATTTTCGCCGACAGCCCCCCAAGCGGCGGAAAAAAATGCCTCATGGGTGGCAAACGAGTGGAGATACTCTTAGCTGGTTTACTTCGTTTTTTTGGGTTTTTCTCTTTTTTGGTTTTCTCGCTTCAATGGTTTTCTTCAGTTTCTCTTTTCCTTTGGTTTTTCAGTTTTATTATATTCCAACGGTTTTCACTGGGTTTTATAATTTTCTTTGGTTTTCTTTTTTCCTTTCTTTATTTTTTAATCTTTTTTCTTCACCGGTTTTCTTTGTTTTTTTAATAATAGATGTGTTTTTCACTGATTTTCTTTCGTTTTTTCTTCATTATACTTTGGTTTTCTTTGTTTTCTTATGTTTTATCCGCTTTTTGTTTTTGTTTATTTTTTTGTTGATTTTCATCGGTTTTATTTTTTGTTCAACTCATGTTAACTTTTCCTCAATAACATTCAACATTTTTGGTATATGTCGAAAACATTTCTTATATACACGTTAAACATTTCTAAATACATGATTCTTAAAAAAAGTTATACTCCCTCCATTTCATAATGTAGTGTGCCCGCGCTTCCCAAGATTCAAGTTTGACCGTAAATTTAACCAACGAGACCGACTGCGGCGGGAGCAACAATTATACCACTGAATTTGTATTTTTGATATGAATTCAGTGATATAATTTTTGAACACGATGCAATCGGTCTCATTGATTAAATTAACAGTCAAACTTGGATCTCGGGAAGCGCGGCCACACTACATTGTGGAATGGAGGGAGTATTTTTTATGTCTGCTTTTTTTCATACACACTGTATATTTTTTGTATATATCTAATTCATTTTCTAATAAACTTTTAACATGTTTCAAATACAACATTAACATTTGTTTACTCCCTCAGTCCGAAAAAAATTGCCCTCAAATGGATGTATCTAGCATCAAGTTAGTGGTAGATACATTCATTTGATGGACAAGTTTGGGACAAGCTTTTTTGGACTATGGGAGTACATGGTCAATACCTTTTCCACACACATTTTTTTAAATACACGATCAACATTTTTTCATACACATTTTTTACATTTCTAAAATGCTTTATTAACAATTTTTAAATACAAGATTAAAAAACTCCATACATATTTAACATTTTAAAATGCTTGATTAACATTTTTCAAATACAATATTAACACTTTGTAACATGGTCAACTTTTTTGATAAACATTTACATTTTGAAATGCTCGATTAACATTTTTCAAATACAAGATTAACATTTTGTAATACATGGTCAACTTTTTTTTATACAGATTTACATTTTCAAATGCTTGATTAATATTTTTAAAATACAAGATTAACTCTCTTTAATACATGGTCAACATTTCTTCCATACACATTTAACATTTTTAAAAAAATACAAGATTAATGATACGTCTCCAACGTATCTATAATTTTTGATTGCTCCATGCTACTTTATCTACTGTTTTAGGCAATATTAGGCTTTATTATCCACTTTTATATTATTTTTGGGACTAACCTATTAACCGGAGGCCCAGCCCAGATTTGCTGTTTTATGCCTATTTCAGTATTTCGAGGAAAAGGAATATCAGACGGAGTCAAAACGGAACGAAATCAACTGGAGAAGTTATTTTTCGAAGGAAACCCACGTGATGGACTTGGACCCCACGTCAGAAGAGCCACGAGGCGGTCACGAGGGTGGAGGGTGCGCCCTCCCCCCTGGGCGCGCCCCCTGCCTCGTGGGGCCCCCGTAGCTCCACCGACGTTCTCCTTTCACCCATATATACCGGCGTACCCTAAAACTTCCAGAACAGAAGATAGATCGAGAGTTCCGCTGTCGCAAGCCTCTAGAACCACCAAAAACCAATCGGGACCCCTTTCCGGTACCCTGCCGGAGGGGGGATCCATCTCCGGTGGCCATCTTCATCATCCCGGTGCTCTCCATGACGAGGAGGGAGTAGTTCACCCTCGGGGCTGAGGGTATGTACCAGTAGCTATGTGTTTGATCTCTCTCTCTCTCTCTCTCTCTCTCTCTCTCTCTCTCTCTCTCTCTCTCTTTCTCGTGTTCTCTCTCGTGTTCCTCTATGGCACGATCTTGATGTATCCTGAGCTTTGCTATTGTAGTTGGATCTTATGATGTTTCTCCCCCTCTACTCGTTTGTGATGAATTGAGTTTCCCCTTTTAAAGTAATCTTATCGGATTGAGTCTTTATGAGAACACTTGATATATGTCTTGGTGATCAACTTGCGGGTTTCGTGACATTGGGAACCTATGCATAGGGGTTGGCACACGTTCTTGATTCTCCGGTAGAAACTTTGGGGCGCTCTTTGAAGTACTTTTATGTTGGTTGGATAAATCTGAGCTTGTGTGATGCATATCGTATAATCATGCCCATGGATACTGGAGGTGACAATGGAGTATCTAGGTGAGATTAGGGTTTTGGTTGATTTGTATCTTAAGGTGTTATTCTAGTAAAAACTCCAGGGTTGTTTGTGACACCTATATGAATAGCCCAACGGATTGATTTGAAAGAATAACTTTGTGGTGGTTTCGTACCCGACCATAATCTCTACGTTTGTTCTCCGCTATTAGTGGCTTTGGAGTGACTCTTTGTTGCATGTTGAGGGCTTGTCATATGTTCTATCTATGTTATTATTGTTGGGAGAACTTGCACTAGCGAAAGTATGAGCCCTAGGCCTTGTTTCCTATCATTGCAATACCATTTACACTCACTTTTACCACTTGTTACCTTGCTATTTTTGTATTTTCAGTTTACAAAAACCTATATCTTCTATCCATATTGCACTTGTATCACCATCTCTTCGCCGAACTAGTGCACCTATACAATTTACCATTGTATTGGGTGTGTTGGGGACACAAGAGACTCTTTGTTATTTGGTTGCAGGGTTGCTTGAGAGAGACCATCTTCATCCTCACGCCTCCTACGGATTGATAAACCTTAGGGCATCCACTTGAGGGAAATTTGTTACTGTCCTACAAACCTGTGCACTTGCAGGCCCAACAACGTCTACAAGAAGAAGGTTGTGTAGTAGACATCAAGCTCTTTTCTGGCGCCGTTGCCTGGGAGGCTAGGTAAGTGAAGGTATATCTTTAGATCTTGCAATCGAATCTTTTTGTTTCTTGTTTTATCACTAGTTAATATTATAAAATAAAACTAAAAAAATGGAATTGAGTTTGTCTCATACGCTTCATCTTTTTAATATCTTTCGTGAGTATGATGGAAAGGAAAATTGTGCTCAAGTGCTAGAAGAAGAAATCTATAAAATGTTTGGCACTAAATATGTGAATGATGAGCATGATTGCAATGTTGTTAGTATTAATTCCTTGAATATCCATGATGCTAATGATATGCAAAGTCACAATCTTGGGGAAGCTATGTTTGATGAAGATGATATTTTTTGTCCCCCAAGCTTGGATGAGCAAATTTACTATGATGAAAGCATGCCTCCTATCTATGATGATTATTGTGATGACATGTATGCTTTAAAGAATAATGATAACCATGAAACTTGTCATCTTGATCTTAATTCTCAATCATATGATAGTTATTTTGTTGAGTTTGCTCCCACTACTATTCCGAATGAGAAGAATTTTGCTTATGTGGAGAGTAATAAAATTTCTATGCAAGTAGATCATGAAAATAATGCTTTAGGTGCTGGTTATATTGTTGAATTCATTCATGATGCTACTGAAAATTATTATGAGGGAGGAACATATGCTTGTAGGAATTGCAATAATATCAAGTTTCCTCTCTATGTGCTTAAATTTTTGAAGTTATGCCTGTTTTACCTTCCTATGCAAGTTGATTATTGTTCCCATAAGTTGTTTGTTCACAAAATCCCTATGCATAGGAAGTGGGTTAGACTTAAATGTGCTAGTCATATTCTTCATGCTCTCTTTATGTTTTAATTCTTATCTTTTATGTGAGCATCATTGTCATCATCATGCCTAGCTAAAAGGCATTAAAGAAAAGCGCTTGTTGGGAGACAACCCAATACTTATCCTCACTGTTTTTGTGTGTTCACATGATTATGCTACTGTATTAATCATGTTTTATATATTTTGTTTCAATAAAGTGCCAAGTAGAACCTTTGGGAAGACTTGGGTGAAGTTTATGTGATCTTGCTGTGAAAAACAGAAACTTTAGCGCTCACGAGAATAGCTTCCACTTTTTACTGCAGAGTGCTGTTTAGTTGACTATTTTTGCAGATGATTACTAGAAAAATTCCTAAGGTCCACCAATTTATTTTAGAATTTTTGGAGTTTCAGAAGTTTGCGTTAGTTACAGATTACTACAGACTGTTCTGTTTTTGACAAATTCTGTTTTCTTTGTGTTGTTTGCGTATTTTGATGAATCTATGGCTAGTAAAATAGTTTATAAACCATAGAGAAGTTGGAATACAGTAGGTTTAACACCAATATAAATAAAGAATGAGTTCATTACAGTACCTTGAAGTGGTGTTTTGTTTTCTTTCGCTAACGGAGCTCACGAGTTTTCTGTTAAGTTTTGTGTTGTGAAGTTTTCAAGTTTTGGGTAAGGCTTCGATGGACTATGGAATAAGGAGTGGAAAGAGCCTAAGCTTGAGGATGCCCAAGGCACCCCAAGGTAATATTCAAGGACAACCAAGATCCTAAGCTTGGGGATGCCCCGGATGGCATCCCCTCTTTCGTCTATGTTCATCGGTAACTTTACTTGGAGCTATATTTTTATTCACCACATGATATGTGTTTTGCTTGGAGCGTCATTTTATTTTGTTAGTATTTTATTTCTGTAGTTAGAATAATGTTTTGCCTCTTTAGTTTCAATAAAAAAGTCAAGGATAGCCTTTTCCATGCTTATTTTGCTAGTTTGCATGTTGCTGTTTGAAAACAGAAAGTTTACCGCTGTTGCAAAAATTACCTAGAAAATTCAGAGCATGGTATAACGTTGAATCTTTTTTAATATTGAGCTCTTATAAATTTATTACAGTGGGAATTTTAGTTCATAATTTTTAGATTCAGGGAAGTATTGATACTCTTGCATTCTTTACAGACTGTACTGTTTTGACAGATTGCTGTTATGTTTGCGTTGTTTGCATATGTTTGCTTGTTTAATGATTCTATTTGATGATAGGAGTATTAAATATGCAGAGGCATTTAGTATTCAATGTTGAATAATAATTTAAGTGATTTGTTACAGTATAATATGATAAGGTTTTGCATTGGTTTATACTAACCTATCTCACGAGTTCTTGTTGAGTTTGTTGTGAATGAAGCTTTTGATAAAAAGAGAAACCATGATATGAGAGGAATTAAGGAGACACAAAAGTTCAAGCTTGGGGATGCCCAAGGCACCCCAAGATAATATTTCAAGAAGTATCAAGCATCTAAGCTTGGGGATGCCCCGGTAGGCATCCCACCTTTCTTCTTCAACAACTATCGGTTACTATCGGTTGAGCCTAAGTTTTTTGCTTCTTCACATGAATTGTGCTATCCTTGCAATATAGTTTTATTTAGCTTAGCTTGTTGTTTGAATAAAGTATCTAGATCTGAAATTCCTAAATGGGATAGTCTTCGCATAGTTACATAATTATTTAGCTACTCATTGATCTTCACTTATATCTTTCGGAGTAGCTTGTTGTTTGCTCTAGTGCTCCACTTATATCTTTTAGAGCACGGTGGTGGATTTGTTTTAAAGAAACTTGATCTTTCATGCTTCGCTTATATTATTTTTAGAGTCATTAATAGCATGGTAATTTGCTTAATGTGAATATACTTAGTGTTCAAGATATGTGAAACTTTCTTTTGAGTGAGTTGAATACTAAGATAAATTTAATGCTTGATAATTGTTTTGAGATATGGAGATAATAATATCAAAGTCGTGCTAGTTGGTAATTGTGAATTTGAGAAATACTTGTGTTGAAGTTTGTAAGTCCCGTAGCATGCACATATGGGTAAAGTTGTGTAACAAATTTGAAACATGAAGTGTACCTAGCTTGTGCATCCTTATGAGTGGCGGTCGGGGACGAGAGATGGTCTTTTCCTACCAATCTATTCCCCTACGAGCATGCATAGTAGTACTTTGCTTCCAGGGCTAATAACTTTTGCAATAAGTATATGAGTTCTTTATGACTAATGTGAGTCCATGGATTATACGCACTTTTACCTTTCCGCCATTGCTAGCCTCTTCGGTACCGTGCATTGCCCTTTCTCACCTTGAGAGTTGGTGCAAACTTCGCCGGTGCGTCCAAACCCCGTGATACGATACGCTCTTTCACACATAAACCTCCTTATATCTTCCTCAAAACAGCCACCATACCTACCTATTATGGCATTTCCATAGCCATTCTGAGATATATTGCCATGCAACTTTCCACCGTTCCGTTCTTCATCATCATGACATACTTTACTTCTGTCATATTGCCATTGCATGATCATGTAGTTGACATCATATTTGTGGCAAAGCCACCATGCATTATTTTCCATACATGTCACTCTTGATTCATTGCACCATCCCGGTACACCGCCGGAGGCATTCATATAGAGTCATATTTTGTTCTAAGTTTCGAGTTGTAATTGTTGAGTTGTAAGAAAAATAAAAGTGTGATGATCATCATTATTAGAGCATTGTCCCAAGTGAGGAAAGGATGATGGAGACTATGATTCCCCCATAAGTCGGGATGAGACTCCGGACGAAAAAAAAAGAGAGAGAAAGGCCAAAAAAAAGAAAGGCCCAAAAAAAATGAGAGAAAAAGAGAGAAGGGACAATGCTACTATCCTTTTACCACACTTGTGCTTCAAAGTAGCACCTTGTTCTTCATGTAGTGAGTCTCATATATTGTGCTTCAAAGTAGCACTAAGATCTTCATGATAGAGAGTCTCTCATTTTGTCACTTTCATATACTAGTGGGAATTTTTCATTATAGAACTTGGCTTGTATATTCCTACGATGGGCTTCCTCAAATGCCCTAGGTCTTCATGAGCAAGCAAGTTGGATGCACACCCACTAGTTTTCTTTTGTAGAGCTTTCATATACTTATAGCTCTAGTGCATCCGTTGCATGGCAATCCCTACTCCTCGCATTGACATCAATTGATGGACATCTCCATAGATCATTGATTAGCCTCGTCAATGTGAGACTTTCTCCTTTTTTTTTCTCCTCCACACAATCCCCATCATCATATTCTATTCCACCCATAGTGCTATATCCATGGCTTGCGCTCATGTATTGCGTGAGGGTTGAAAAAGCTGAAGCGCGTCAAAAAGTATGAAACAATTGCTTGGCTTGTCATCGGGGGTATAGAAGTTGGGAACATCTTTGTGTGACGAAAATGAAGCATAGCTTATGTTGGGGAACGTAGTAATTTCAAAAATTTCCTACGCACACACAAGATCATGGTGATGCATAGCAACGAGAGGGGAGAGTGTTGTCTACGTACCCTCATAGACCGAAAGAGGAAGCGTTATGACAATGCGGTTGATGTAGTCGTACGTGTTCACGGCCTGACCGATCAATCATCAAAACTACGGCACCTCCGAGTTTTAGCACACGTTCAGCTCGATGACGATCCCCGGACTCCGATCCAGCAAAGTGTCGGGGATGAGTTCCGTCAGCACGATGGCGTGGTGACGATCTTGATGTTCTACCGTCGCAGGGCTTCGCCTAAGCACCGCTACAATATTATCGAGGATTATTGTGGAGGGGGGCACCGCACACGGCTAAGAGAACGATCACGAAGATGAACTTGTGTGTCTATGGGGTGCCCCCTGCCCCCATATATAAAGGGGTGGAGGAGGGGAGGGCCGACCCTCTCTATGGCGCGCCCTAGGGAGTCCTACTCCCACCGGGAGTAGGATTCCCCCTTTCCTAGTCCAACTAGGAGTCCTTCCATGTAGTAGGAGTAGGAGACAAGGAAGGGGAAAGGAGAAGGGAAGGAAGGAGGGGGCGCAGCCCCTCCCCTAGTCCAATTCAGACTAGGCCTTGGGGGGAGGGGGCGCGGCCTGCCCTAGGCAGCCCCTCTCTCTTTCCCCTATGGCCCAATAAGGCCCAATACTTTTCCCCGTATTCCCGTAACTCCCTGGTACTCCGAAAAATACACGAACCACTCAGAACCTTTCCGATGTCCGAATATAGTCGTACAATATATCCATCTTTACGTCTCGACCATTTCGAGACTCCTCGTCATGTCCCTGATCTCATCCGGGACTCCGAACTCCTTGGGTACATCAAAACTCATAAACTCATAATATAACTGTCATCGAAACCTTAAGCATGCGGACCCTACGGGTTCGAGAACAATGTAGACATGACCGAGACACGTCTCTGGTCAATAACCAATAGCGGAACCTGGATGCTCATATTGGCTCCCACATATTCTACGAAGATCTTTATCGGTCAGACCGCATAACAACATACGTTGTTCCCTTTCTCATCGGTATGTTACTTACCCGAGATTCGATCGTCGGTATCTCAATACCTAGTTCAATCTCGTTACCGGCAAGTCTCTTTACTCGTTTCGTAATACATCATCTCACAACTAACTCATTAGTTGCAATGCTTGCAAGGCTTATGTGATGTGCATTACCGAGAGGGCCCAGAGATACCTCTCCGACAATCGGAGTGACAAATCCTAATCTCGAAATACGCCAACCCAACAAGTACCATCGGAGACACCTGTAGAGCACCTTTATAATCACCCAGTTACGTTTTGACGTTTGGTAGCACACAAAGTGTTCCTCCGGTAAACGGGAGTTGCATAATCTCATAGTCATAGGAACATGTATAAGTCATGAAGAAAGCAATAGCAACATAGTAAACGATCAAGTGCTAAGCTAACGGAATGGGTCATGTCAATCACATCATTCTCCTAATGATGTGATCCCGTTAATCAAATAACAACTCTTTGTCCATGGTTAGGAAACATAACCATCTTTGATTAACGAGCTAGTCAAGTAGAGGCATACTAGTGACACTCTGTTTGTCTATGTATTCACACATGTATTATGTTTCCGGTTAATACAATTCTAGCATGAATAATAAACATTTATCATGAAATAAGGAAATAAATAATAACTTTATTATTGCCTCTAGGGCATATTTCCTTCAGTCTCCCACTTGCACTAGAGTCAATAATCTAGTTCACATCGCCATGTGATTTAACAACAATAGTTCACATCACCATGTGATTAACACCCATAGTTCACATCGATATGTGATCAACACCCAAAGGGTTTACTAGAGTCAGTAATCTAGTTCACATCGCTATGTGATTAACACCCAAAGAGTACTAAGGTGTGATCATGTTTTGCTTGTGAGATAATTTTAGTCAACGGGTCTGTCACATTCAGATCCGTAAGTATTTTGCAAATTTCTATGTCAACAATGCTCTGCAAGGAGCTACTCTAGCTAATTGCTCCCACTTTTCAATATGTATCTGGATCGAGACTTAGAGTCATCCAGATCGGTGTCAAAACTTGCATCGATGTAACTCTTTACGATGAACCTTTTGTCATCTCCATAATCGAGAAACATATCCTTATTCCACTAAGGATAACTTTGACCGCTGTCCAGTGATCTACTCCTAGATCACTATTGTACTCCCTTGCTTAACTCAATGTAGGGTATACAATAGAGCTGGTACACAGCATGGCATACTTTATCGAACCTATGGCTGAGGCATCGGGAATGACTTTCATTCTCTTTCTATCTTCTGCCGTGGTCGGGCTTTGAGTCTTACTCAATTTCACACCTTGTAACACAGGCAAGAACTCTTTCTTTGACTGTTCCATTTTGAACTACTTCAAAATCTTGTCAAGGTATGTACTCATTAAAAAAACTTATCAAGCGTCTTGATCTATCTCTATAGATCTTGATGCTCAATATGTAAGCAGCTTCACCGAGGTCTTTCTTTGAAAAAACTCCTTTCAAACACTCGTTTATGCTTTGCAGAATAATTCTACATTATTTCCGATCAACAATATGTCATTCACATATACTTATCAGAAATGTTGTAGTGCTCCCACTCACTTTCTTGTAAATACAGGCTTCACTGCAAGTCTGTATAAAACTATATGCTTTGATCAACTCATCAAGGCTTATATTCCAACTCCGAGATGCTTGCACCAGTCCATAGATGGATCGCTGGAGCTTGCATATTTAGTTAACACATTTAGGATCGACAAAATCTTCTAGTTGCATCGTATACAACTCTTCTTTAATAAATCCATTAAGGAATGCAGTTTTGTTTATCCATTTGCCAGATTTCATAGAATGCGGCAATTGCTAACATGATTCGGACAGACTTAAGCATAGATACGAGTGAGAAACTCTCATCATAGTCAACACCTTGAACTTGTCGAAAACCTTTTGCGATAATTCTAGCTTTGTAGATAGTAACACTACTATCAGCGTTCGTCTTCCTCTTGAAGATCCATTTATTTTCTATGGCTTGCCGATCATCGGGCAAATCCATCAAAGTCCATACTTTGTTCTCATACATGGATCATATCTCAGATTTCATGGCCTCAAACCATTTCGCGGAATCTGGGCTCATCATCACTTCCTCATAGTTCGCAAGTTCATCATGGTCTAGTAACATGACTTCCAGAACAGGATTACCGTACCACTCTGGTGCGGATCTCACTCTGGTTTACCTACGAGATTCGGTAGTAACTTGATCTGAAGTTACATGATCATCATCATTAGCTTCCTCACTAATTGGTGTAGTAGTCACAGGAACAGATTTCTGTGATGAACTACTTTCCAATAAGGGAGAAGGTACAATTACCTTATCAAGTTCTACTTTCCTCCCACTCACTTCTTTCGAGAGAAACTCCTTCTCTAGAAAGTATCCATTCTCAGCAACGAATGTCTTGCCTTCGGATCTGTGATAGAAGGTGTAGCCAACTGTCTCCTTTGGGTATCCTATGAAGACATATTTCTCCGATTTGGGTTTGAGCTTATCAGGATGAAACTTTTTCACATAAGCATTACAACCCCAAATTTTAAGAAACGACAACTTTGGTTTCTTGCTAAACCACAATTCATATAGTGTCGTTTCAACGGATTTAGATGGTGCCCTATTTAACGTGAATGCAGCTGTCTCTAATGCATAACCCTAAAACGATAGTGGTAAATCGGTAAGAAACATCATAGATTGCACTATATCCAATAAAGTACGATTATGACGTTCGGGCACACCATTATGCTGTGGTGTTCCAGGTGGCATGAGTTTGTGAAACTATTCCACATTGTTTTAATTGAAGGCCAAACTCGTAACTCAAATATTTTACCTCTGCGATCATATCATAGAAACTTTTATTTTTGTTACGATGATTCTCCACTTCACTCTGAAATTCTTTGAACTTTTCAAATGTTTCAGACTAGTGTTTCATCAAGTAGATATACCCATATCTGCTCAAATCATCTGTGAAGGTCAGAAAATAATGATACCCGCCGCGAGCCTTAACACTCATCAAATCGCATACATCAGTATGTATTATTTCCAACAAGTCAGTTTCTCGCTCCATTGTTCCAGAGAACGGGGTTTTAGTCATCTTACCCATAAGGCATGGTACGCAAGCATCAAGTGATTCATAATCAAGTGATTCCAAAATCCCATCAGCATGGAGTTTCTTCATGCGCTTTACACCAATATGACCTAAACGGCAGTGCCACAAATAAGTTGCACTATCATTATTAACTTTGCATCTTTTGGCTTCAATATTATGAATATGTGTATCACTACGACCGAGATTCAACGAACTATTTTCATTGGGTGTATGACCATCAAAGGTTCTATTCATGTAAGCAGAACTACAATTGTTCTCTAACTTAAATGAATAACCGTATTGCAATAAACATGATCAAATCATATTTATGCTCAACGCAAACACCAAATAACACTTATTTAGGTTCAACACTAATCCCGAAAGTATAGTGAGTGCGCGATGATGATCATATCAATCTTGGAACTACTTCCAACACACATCGTCATTCACCCTTAACTAGTCTCTGTTTATTCTGCAACTCCCGTTTCAAGTTAATAATCATAGCAACTGAACTAGTATCAAATACTTAGGGGTTGCTATAAACACTAGTAAAGTACACATCAATAACATGTATATCAAATATACCTTTGTTTACTTTGCCATCCTTTCTTATCCGCCAAATACTTGGGGCAGTTTTGCTTCCAGTGACCAGTCCCTTTGCAGTAGAAGCACTTAATCTCAGGCTTAGGTCCAGACTTGGGCTTTTCACTTGAGCAGCAACTTGCTTGCCGTTCTTCTTGAAGTTCCCCTTCTTTCCCTTTCCCCTTTTCTTGAAACTAGTGATCTTGTTAACCATTAACACTTGATGTTTTTCTTGATTTCTACCTTCGTCGATTTTAGCATCACGAAGAGCTTGGGAATCGTTTCCGTTATCCCTTGCATATTATAGTTCATCACGAAATTCTACTAACTTAGTGATGGTGACTAGAGAATTCTGTCAATCACTATCTTATCTGGAAGATTAACTCCCACTTGATTCAAGCGATTGTAGTACCCAGACAATCTGAGCACATGCTCACTAGTTGAGCGATTCTCCTCCATCTTTTAGCTATAGAACTTGTTTGAGACTTCATATCTCTCAACTCAGGTATTTGCTTGAAATATTAACTTCAACTCCTGGAACATCTCATTTGGTCCATGACGTTCAAAACGTCTTTGAAATCCCGATTCTAAACTGTTAAGCATGGTGCACTAAACTATCAAGTAGTCATCATATTGAGCTAGCCAAACGTTCATAACGTCTGCATCTGCTCCTGCAATAGGCCTGTCACCTAGCGGTGCATCAAGGACATAATTCTTCTGTGCAGCAATGAGGATAAACCTCAGATCACGGATCCAATCCGCATCATTGCTACTAACATCTTTCAACACAATTTTCTCTAGGAACATATCAAAATAAACATATGAAAGCAACAACGCGAGCTATTGATCTACAACATAGATATGCTAATACTACCAGGACTAAGTTCATGATAAATTAAAGTTCAATTAATCATATTACTTAAGAATTCCCACTTAGATAGACATCCCTCTAATCCTCTATGTGATCACGTGATTCAAATCAACTAAACCATGTCCGATCATCACGTGAGATGGAGTAGTTTTCAATGGTGAACATCACTATGTTGATCATATCTACTATATGATTCACGCTCGACCTTTCGGTCTCCAGTGTTCCGAGGCCATATCTGCATATGCTAGGCTCGTCAAGTTTAACCTGAGTATTCCGCGTGTGCGAAACTGTCTTGCACCCGTTGTAGATGGACGTAGAGCTTATCACACCCGATCATCACCTGGTGTCTGGGCACGACGAACTTTGGCAACGGTGCATACTCAGGGAGAACACTTTTATATTGAAATTTAGTGAGAGATCATCTTATACTCTTACTGTCAATCAAAGCAAAATAGGATGCATAAAAGATAAACATCATATGCAATCAAAATATGTGACATGATATGGCCATCATCATCTTGTGCCTTTGATCTACATCTCCAAAGCATCGTCATGATCTCCATCGTCACCGGCATGACACCATGATCTCCATCATTTTGATCAATATCAATGTGTCATCACATGGTCGTATCGCCAACTATTGCTCTTGCAACTATTGCTATCGCATGGCGATAAAGTAAAGCAATTATTTGGCACTTGCATCTTATGCAATAGAGAGACAACCATAAGGCTTTTGCTAGTTGCCGATAACTTTAACAAAACATGATCATCTCATACAACAACTTATATCTCATCACGTCTTGACCATATCACATCACAACATGCCCTGCAAAAACAAGTTACACGTCCTCTACTTTGTTTGTTGCAAGTTTTACGTGGCTGCTACGGGCTTAAGCAAGAACCAATCTTACCTACGCATCAAAACCACAACGATAGTTTGTCAAGTTGGTGTTGTTTTAACCTTCGCAAGGACCGGGCGTAGCCACACTCGGTTTAACTAAAGTTGGAGAAACTGACACCCGCCAGCCACCTGTGTGCAAAGCACGGCGGTAGAACCAGTCTCGCATAAGCGTACGCGTAATGTCGGTCCGGCCCGCTTCATCCAACAATACCGCCGAACCAAAGTATGACATGCTGGTAAGCAGTATGACTTATATCGCCCACAACTCACTTGTGTTCTACTCGTGCATATAACATCAACACATAAAACCTAGGCTCTGATACCACTATTGGGGAACGTAGTAATTTCAAAAATTTCCTACGCACACGCAAGATCGTGGTGATGCGTAGCAACGAGAGGGGAGAGTGTTGTCTACGTACCCTCGTAGACCGAAAGCGTAAGCGTTATGACAACGCGGTTGATGTAGTCGTACGTGTTCACGGCCCGACCGATCAAGCACCGAAACTACGGCACCTCCGAGTTTTAGCACACGTTCAACTCGATGACGATCCCCGGACTCCGATCCAGCAAAGTGTCGGGGATGAGTTCCGTCAGCACGACGGCGTGGTGACGATCTTGATGTTTTACCGTCGAAGGGCTTCGCCTAAGCACCGCTACAATATTATCGAGTATTATTGTGGAGGGGGGCACCGCACACGGCTAAGAGAACGATCACGAAGATCAACTTGTGTGTCTATGGGGTGCCCCCTGCCCCCGTATATAAAGGAGTGGAGGAGGGGAGGGCCGACCCTCTCTATGGCGCGCCCTAGGGAGTCCTACTCCCACCGGGAGTAGGATTCCCCCTTTCCTAGTCCAACCAGGAGTTCTTCCATGTAGTAGGAGTAGGAGACAAGGAAGGGGAAAGGAGAAGGGGAGGAAGGAGGGGGCGCAACCCCTCCCCCTAGTCCAATTCGGACTAGGCCTTGGGGGGGCGGCCTGCCCTAGGCAGCCCCTCTCTCTTTCCCGTATGGCCCAATAAGGCCCAATACTTTTCCCCGTATTCCCGTAACTCCCTAGTACTCCAAAAAAATACCCGAACCACTCAGAACCTTTCCGATGTCCGAATATAGTCGTACAATATATCCATCTTTACGTCTCGACCATTTCGAGACTCCTCGTCATGTCCCCGATCTCATCCGGGACTCCGAACTCCTTCGGTACATCAAAACTCATAAACTCATAATATAACTGTCATCGAAACCTTAAGCGTGCGGACCCTATGGGTTCGAGAACAATGTAGACATGACCGAGACACGTCTCTGGTCAATAACCAATAGCGGAACCTGGATGCTCATATTGGCTCCCACATATTCTACGAAGATCTTTATCGGTCAGACCGCATAACAACATACGTTGTTCCCTTTGTCATAGGTATGTTACTTGCCCGAGATTCGATCGTCAGTATCTCAATACCTAGTTCAATCTCGTTACCGGCAAGTCTCTTTACTCGTTCCGTAATACATCATCTCACAACTAACTCATTAGTTGCAATGCTTGCAAGGCTTATGTGATGTGCATTACCGAGAGGGCCCAGAGATACCTCTCCGACAATCGGAGTGACAAATCCTAATCTCAAAATACGCCAACCCAACAAGTACCATCGGAGACACCTGTAGAGCACCTTTATAATCACCCAGTTATGTTTTGACGTTTGGTAGCACACAAAGTGTTCCTCCGGTAAACGGGAGTTGCATAATCTCATAGTCATAGGAACATGTATAAGTCATGAAGAAAGCAATAGCAACATAGTAAACGATCAAGTGCTAAGCTAACGGAATGGGTCATGTCAATCACATCATTCTCCTAATGATGTGATCCCGTTAATCAAATAACAACTCTTTGTCCATGGTTAGGAAACATAACCATCTTTGATTAACGAGCTAGTCAAGCAGAGGCATACTAGTGACACTCTGTTTGTCTATGTATTCACACATGTATTATGTTTCCGGTTAATACAATTCTAGCATGAATAATAAACATTTATCATGAAATAAGGAAATAAATAATAACTTTATTATTGCCTCTAGGGCATATTTCCTTCAGTTTAACCATATGATTTTGTAGGGATGAACTTTCTTTGGCCATGCTATTTTGAGATGACATAATTGCTTAGTTAGCATGCTTGAAGTATTATTATTTTTATGTCAATATGAACTTTTATCTTGAATCTTTCGGATCTGAATATTCATGCCATGATTAAGAAGATTTACATTGAAATTATGCCAAAGTATCACTCCGCATCAAAAATTATCTTTTTTATCATTACCTACTCGAGGACGAGTAGGAATTAAGCTTGGGGTTGCTTGATACGTCTCCAATGTATCTATAATTTTTGATTGCTCCATGCTACTTTATCTACTGTTTTAGGCAATATTGGGTTTTATTATCCACTTTTATATTATTTTTGGGACTAACCTATTAATCGGAGGCCCAACCCAGATTTGCTGTTTTATGCCTATTTCAGTATTTCGAGGAAAAGGAATATCAGACGGAGTCAAAATGGAACGAAATCAACTGGAGAAGTTATTTTTCGAAGGAAACCCACCTGATGGACTTGGACCCCACGTCAGAAGAGCCACGAGGCGGTCACGAGGGTGGAGGGCGCGCCCTCCCACCTGGGCGCCCCCTCCCTCGTGGGGCCCCCGTAGCTCCACCGACGTTCTCCTTTCACCCATATATACCGTCGTACCCTAAAACTTCCAGAATAGAAGATAGATCGAGAGTTCCCCCGCCGCAAGCCTCCAGAACCACCAAAAACCAATTGGGACCCCTTTCCGGTACCCTGCCGGAGGGGGGATCCATCTCCGGTGGCCATCTTCATCATCCCGGCGCTCTCCACGACGAGGAGGGAGTAGTTCACCCTCGGGGCTGAGGGTATGTACCAGTAGCTATGTGTTTGATCTCTCTATCTCTCGTGTTCTCTCTCGTGTTCCTCTATGGCACGATCTTGATGTATCCCGAGCTTTGCTATTGTAGTTGGATCTTATGATGTTTCTCCCCCTCTACTCCTTTGTGATGAATTGAGTTTCCCCTTTTGAAGTAATCTTATCGGATTGAGTCTTTATGAGAACACTTGATGTATGTCTTGGTGATCAACTTGCGGGTTTCGTGACATTGGGAACCTATGCATAGGGGTTGGCACACGTTCTTGATTCTCCGGTAGAAACTTTGGGGCGCTCTTTGAAGTACTTTTATGTTGGTTGGATAAATCTGAGATTGTGTGATGCATATCGTATAATCATGCCCACGGATACTTGAGGTGACAATGGAGTATCTAGGTGACATTAGGGTTTTGGTTGATTTTTATCTTAAGGTGTTATTCTAGTAAAAACTCCAGGATTTTTTGTGACACTTATAGGAATAGCCCAACGGATTGATTTGAAAGAATAACTTTGTGGTGGTTTCCTACCCGACCATAATTTTACATTTGTTCTCCGCTATTAGTGGCTTTGGAGTGACTCTTTGTTGCATGTTGAGGGCTTGTCATATGTTCTATCTATGTTATTATTGTTGAGAGAACTTGCACTAGCGAAAGTATGAACCCTAGGCCTTGTTTCCTATCATTGCAATACCGTTTACGCTCACTTTTACCACTTATTGCCTTGCTGTTTTTATATTTTCAGTTTACAAAAACCTATATTTTCTATCCATATTGCACGTATATTACCATCTCTTTGCCGAACTAGTGCACCTATACAATTTACCATTGTATTGGGTGTGTTGGGGACACAAGAGACTCTTTGTTATTTGGTTGCAGGGTTGCTTGAGAGAGACCATCTTCATCCTCACGCCTCCTACGGATTGATAAACCTTAGGTCATCCACTTGAGGAAAATTTGTTACTGTCCTACAAACCTGTGCACTTGCAGGCCCAACAACGTCTACAAGAAGAAGGTTATGTAGTAGACATCAATTAACATTTTGTAATACATGGTCAAAAAAATTTCTATACACATTTGCATTTTTAAAATGCTTGATTAACATTTTGCAAATACAAAATTAACTTTTTTTAATACATGGTCAACATTTTTTTAATACATGGTCTACATTTTTTAATACATGGTCAACATTTTTGAAGAGAATAGACCGGGAAGCTACGAAGAATAAGAGCATCTCTAGCTGACCCCTTATATTGCGGACCCTTAAAACCGTTATAAGGGTTGCAAAAAATGTGTTTTAAGGGTCGACTTTACCTCCAGCGGAACAGATCTTGTAAACGGCACTGTAAAAACGAATATTCCTCTCAGAGATGCTCCCCGTCGTCCTCCTCCACCTTCCCTCCTTGTTCCCCGCCGTCCCCCGGACGCCACCGACAACAGTCGGTCACATCCATGAGGTGGCGCTCATCCTAGCAACCTCGCCCCGCCCTTCTCCGGAACCAATTTGAACAACCGGCGGCTGATTACGGCGGGCGATTTCGATGGGCAGCAGAAAATTCCGGTGAGCTATGCGGTGGAATTGCGGCGGTGCGTCCTTCCAACGAGGTTTGTCCGGTATAAGGGTCGCCCTCAGTTTGGCCTTCGAACCTTCAAATATGGGTTTCGTGTGTTGGTTTACGGTGCCCCTTAAAATATTTAAGGGTCGGGCCACTTTTTTTGACCAAACCCTTAAACTCTGAAAATTATAAGGGTTTGACCAGTTTTACGGGGTCTGCTAGAGATGCTCTAAGTTGGGAAGCTCCTATTGCACCTGCATGTGTCAGCTACGTGGTAGTTCCGACCGGCATAAATGGAAGCCCCAACTTTAAACAAAAGCTTGAGGTATTGATTTGTTTGTCCCCTGTATGATTAGATTCAATTACGGGTGTATGACTGTCCCTTCTGCTTTTGTGTCATCTGTGTTGGCAATCGAGGTGAGATGATTGGACATTCGTATAAAGGCCCGTACGATGAATATGTCAACCAATGATGCAAGACCGGTGACCAAGGGCAAGGATGTGGTGGATTGTTGATGTGTCTTTTTTTGAGAAACTTGACAGTAGGGTGAAAACCCTACTGTGTTTTCATATATCTATATAAATGGGGTGTTTACATAGACATGTCAACCATTTACAGGTAGAGGGGCCACCGCACCTAATGTGTGGCCAGGGATCAAACAGTGAGAGAGTGTTGACTATACAATAGAATTACAAAATTTACCAAGGCAGCACTATGTGCTGCCTTAACCCTATGTAGAAGAAGTTTAAGATCCTCTTTAAAGCGGTTTAGCCAGGACCCCACACTAGGAGCCACCCCTCTGAAGTGTTTGTTGTTTCTTTCCTTCCAGATGCTCCAAGCCGCGGTTAGAAATGTTTTCAAAAAAAATTGGTTCGACGAAGTGTCTTTTGTGGCTTGTAGAAGAGTGAGTCGAAAGTCAAAAGGTGCCCAAACAATGTGGAGTTTAGCCCAGCAGCTCTGACTAAAGGGGCATGTAAAGATCATATGGTCAACAATTTCCTCAATGTGCTTGCCACAAAGGATGCAATCAAAGTTGTCACCAATATTATGATGTCTCCTTTTAAGCATGATGCGTGTGTTGAGTCTGTCCAGGAATAAGAGCCAGCCAAACACTTTGATTTTCATAGTGCATCTTGACTTCCAAAGTTGTTTGAATGCGGGGTGCGCCTCCCCATCCCTAAAGTAGTAGTTGTAATAATCCTTTGTTCTGTAACATGTAGAGCCCCAAGAATAGTGCCATACATCGTGCAGCGACGGAGAGATCCAAAATGAAGAAGCATGCACGTCTTGGATTTCATAAAGTGCTTGTGGTGAGACCTGTAGGTGAAAGGTTTCATGCAGATCAGTACATGCCATCACGTCGGCCACAGACAGGTCTTCATGAATAGCAAAGGAGAAGGCACGAGGGTGAGATATTTGGAGGATCTCCTCCTTCCAAAGGTCATTAATTGCAGCCTGGAGTAACTCGGCTGTGAGGACAAAGATCAGAGGGGAGAGCGGATCGCCTTGACGAACCCCGCACTTGCAAATAAATTGACGGCCCGACACTCCATTGAGAAGGACTGAAGATCGGCCCGAGGAGAAGAGGCAGTTGATCCATGCGATCCAACGATCGTTAAACCCCATATGTCACATTATATTGATCATGGGCTCGTGAGCAATGGTGTCAAATGCTTTAGCGAAGTCAAGTTTGAGCAGAATAATCTCCCTGCCAGAAGCATGGCATTGGTGAATATAATGATATGCCCATGCCAGACAATCTTGTATGGTGCGTCCTTTTAGAAATCCGTATTGATTATGGTGAACCAGTTGGAGGATGACACGTTGTAGGCGATTGGCAAGCAACTTAGTGATCAACTTTAGGCAGCAGTTAAGCAGTGTAATCGGTCTATAGTCATTAACCGACTCAGGGGAGTTAACCTTGGGGATTAATGTGATGAAACCATCGTTGATGCTAGTGATGTCAAGATTGCCTTCATAGAATTGCGTGCAAAGCGCATAACAATCATGCTTGATAATGGGCCAGCATGCCTTAAGAAAAGCTTCACTGAATCCATCAGGTACGAGGGCACGATCTGGAGGCATTTCTTTGACAATTCCATCAATTTCTTCCATAGAGAATGGCTCAGTAAGATGACCAAGGCTGCATGCATGTGGAATGATCAAAGGCAAATCAAATTTCATATCACATGAGGCAGTGGTGCCCAACCTGGTTTTATATGTGGAGTGGAGTCGGGCTTATTTTCGAGGGTGATCATCAACCAAACCGTCGTCTTCAGTGTTGAACGAAGCAATGTTGTTCTTATGAAACCTCTCAGTAGCAATGGCTTGAAAAAACTTGGTATTCTCATCGCCAAACTTGATCCAACGGATGGTGCAACATTTTTTCCAATATAGCTTATGATATTTAAGCAACTTGAGCAGATGAGCTTTAAGGATGTATCTGAAGTTTGATTCAGGGATTGTGAGGCATCTCTTGTTTTCTAACTCGTCCAAATCAGCCAGGACACCATTACAATTACTGATCGCAATGGAAAGCTTTGATATGTGTCTACTCCAATTTTTTAGGCATGTCTGAGAGCCTTAAACTTATGAGAAAGCGTGACAGCCGCATTTTTGTTGTGAACTGGCTTGTTCCAAACCTTTTGAACTACATCCATGAACCCGGGGTGTAATATCGAATAGGATTCGAAGCGAAAAAGTTTGATGCGAGGGATTTTAGTTTTAATTGTTACCACGCATGGAATATGGTCGGAGACAGGTTTTGTTGGGGAACGTAGTAATTTCAAAAAAATTCCAACGCACACACAAGACCATGGTGATGCATAGCAACGAGAGGGGAGGGTGTCATCCACGTACCCTCGTAGACTGTTAAGCGGAAGCTTTATGACAACGCGGTTGATGTAGTCATACGTCTTCACGATTGACCGATCCTCAGTACCGAAAGTACGGCACCTCCATGTTCAGCACACGTTCAGCTCGGTGACGTCCCGCGAACTCACGATCCAGTAGAGCTCGAGGGAGAGTTTCGTCAGCACGTCGACGTGGTGATGATGTTGATGAAGCTAGGGCTTCACTTAAGCACCGCTACGATTTGACCGAGGTGGATTATGGTGGAGGGGGGCACCACACACGGCTGGGAGAGATCAATGATCAACTTGTGTGTCTTGGGGTGCCCCTGCCCCCGTATATAAAGGAACTAGAGGGAAGGTGGCCTGCCAGGAGGAGGGCGCGGCAAGGGGGGGAGTCCTACTTCCACGGTGAGTAGGACTCCTCCTTTCCTAGTAAGAGTAGGGGAAGGGGGAGGAGGAGAGAAAGGGGAAGGAAAGGGGGGCGCCACCCCCTCCTTGTCCAATTCAGACTAGAGGGGGAGGGAGCGCGCGGCCTGCCCTGGCCGCCCCTCCTCTTCTCCACTAAGGCCCAATAGGCCCATTACACTCCTCGGGGGTTCCGGTAACCCCCCGGTACTCCGGTATATGTCTGATACCTCCCGAAACACTTCGGGTGTCCGAACATAGTCGTCCAATATATCGATCTTTACGTCTCGACCATTTCGGGACTCCGAACTATCTTCGGTACATCAAAACACAAAAACTCATAATATCGATCGTCACAGAACTTTAAGCGTGAGGACCCTACGGGTTAGAGAACTATGTAGACATGACCGCGACATGTCTACGGTCAATAACCAATAGCAGAACCTGGATGCTCATATTGGTTCCTACATATTCTACAAAGATATTTATCGGTCAAACTTCATAACAACATACGTTGTTCCCTTTGTCATCGGTATGTTACTTGCCCGAGATTTGATCGTCGGTATCTCAATACCTAGCTCAATCTCGTTACGGGCGAGTCTCTTTACTTGTTTCGTAATGCATCATCCCGAAACTAACTCATTAGTCACATTGCTTGCAAGGCTTATAGTGATGTGCATTACTGAGAGGGCCCAGAGATACCTCTCCGACAATCGGAGTGACAAATCCTATTCTTGATCTATGCCAACTCAATAAGTACCATCGGAGACACCTGTAGATCACCTTTATAATCACCTAGTTACGTTGTGACGTTTGGTAGCACACAAAGTGTTCCTCCGGTAATCGGGAGTTGCATAATCTCATAGTCATAGGAACATGTATATGTCATGAAGAAAGCAATAACAGTAAACTAAACGATCAAGTGCTAAGCTAACGGAATGGGTCAAGTCAATCACATCATTCTCCTAATGATGTGATCCCGTTAATCAAATGACAACTCATTTCTATGGCTAGGAAACTCAACCGTCTTTGATCAACGAGCTAGTCAAGTAGAGGCATACTAGTGACACTATGTTTGTCTATGTATTCACACATGTATTATGTTTCCGGTTAATACAATTCTAGCATGAATAATAAACATTTATCATGATATGAGGAAATAAATAATAACTTTATTATTGCCTCTAGGGCATATTTCCTTCAGTCTCCCACTTCCACTAGAGTCAATAATCTAGATTACACAGTAATGATTCTGACACGCATGGAGTTTTGGTGTTGATCATGTGTTGCTCGTGGAAGAGGCTTAGTCAACGGGTCTGCAACATTCAGATCTGTATGTATCTTGCAGATCTCTATGTCTCCCACCTGGACTTGATCTCGGATGGAATTGGAGCGTCTCTTGATGTGCTTGGTTCTCTTGTGAAATCTGGATTCCTTTGCCAAGGCAATTGCACCAGTATTGTCACAGAAGATTTTCATTGGACCCGATGCACTAGGTATGACACCTAGATCGGATATGAACTCCCTCATCCAGACTCCTTCATTTGCTGCTTCCGAAACAGCTATGTACTCCGCTTCACACGTAGATCCTGTCACGACGCTTTGTTTAGAACCGCACCAACTGACAGCTCCACCGTTCAATGTAAACATGTATCCGGTTTGCGATTTAGAATCGTCTGGATCAGTGTCAAAGCTTGTATCGACGTATCCATTTACGACGAGCTCTTTGTCACCTCCATAAACGAGAAACATATCCTTAATCCTTTTCAGGCATTTCAGGATGTTATTGACCGTTGTCCAGTGATCCATTCCTGGATTACTTTGGTACCTCCCTGCTAAGCTAATAGCAAGGCACACATCAGGTCTAGTACACAGCATTGCATACATGATAGAGCCTATAGCTGAAGCATAGGGAACACTTTTAATTTTCTCTCTATCTTCTGCAGTAGTCGGGCATTGAGTCTGACTCAACTTTACACCTTGTAACACAGGAAATAACCCTTTATTTGCTTGATCCATTTTGATTTTTTTCAAAACTTTGTCAAGGTATGTACTTTGTGAAAGTCCTATTAAGCGTCTTGATCTATCTCTATAGATCTTGATGCCCAATATATAAGCAGCTTCACCGAGGTCTTTCATTGAAAAACTCTTATTCAAGTACCCTTTTATGCTATCCAGAAATTCTATATCATTTCCAATTAGCAATATGTCATCCACATATAATATTAGAAATGCTACAGAGCTCCCACTCACTTTCTTGTAAATACAGGCTTCTCCAAAAGTCTGTATAAAACCATATGCTTTGATCACACTATCAAAACGTTTATTCCAACTCCGAGAAGCTTGCACCAGTCCATAAATGGATCGCTGGAGCTTGCACACTTTGTTAGCTCCCTTTGGATCGACAAAACCTTCCGGTTGCATCATATACAACTCTTCTTCCAGAAATCCATTCAGGAATGCAGTTTTAACATCCATTTGCCAAATTTCATAATCATAAAATGCGGCAATTGCTAACATGATTCGGACAGACTTAAGCATCGCTACAGGTGAGAAAGTCTCATCGTAGTCAACTCCTTGAACTTGTCGAAAACCTTTCGCAACAAGTCGAGCTTTGTAGACAATAACATTACCGTCAACGTCAGTCTTTTTCTTGAAGGTCCATTTATTCTCTATGGCTTGCCGATCATCGGGCAAGTCAACCAAAGTCCACACTTTGTTCTCATACATGGATCCCATCTCAGATTTCATGGCCTCAAGCCATTTTGCGGAATCTGGTCTCACCATCGCTTCTTCATAGTTCGTAGGTTCGCCTTGGTCAAGTAACATGACCTCCAGAATAGGATTACCGTACAACTCTAGTGCGGATCTTACTCTGGTTGACCTACGAGGTTCGGTAGTAACTTGATCTGAAGTTTCATGATCAATATCATTAGCTTCTTCACCGATTGGTGTAGGTGTCACACGAACCGGTTTCTGTGATGAACTACTTTCCAATAAGGGAGCAGGTACAATTACCTCATCAAGTTCTACTTTCCTCCCACTCACTTCTTTCGAGAGAAACTCCTTCTCTAGAAAGGATCCATTCTTAGCAACAAATGTCTTGCCTTCAGATCTGTGATAGAAGGTGTACCCAACAGTTTCCTTTGGGTATCCTATGAAGACACATCTCTCCGATTTGGGTTCGAGCTTATCAGGTTGAAGCTTTTTCACATAAGCATCGCAGCCCCAAACTTTAAGAAACGACAACTTTGGTTTGTTGCCAAACCATGGTTCATAAGGCATCATCTCAACGGATTTCGATGGTGCCCTATTTAACATGAATGCAGCCGTCTCTAAAGTATAACCCCAAAATGATAGCGGTAAATTAGTAAGAGACATCATAGATCGCACCATATCTAGTAAAGTACGATTACGACGTTCGGATACACCATTTCGCGGTGGTGTTCCGGGTGGCGTGAGTTGCGAAACTATTCCGCATTGTTTCAAATGTAGACCAAACTCGTAACTCAAATATTCTCCTCCATGATCAGATCGTAGAAACTTTATTTTCTTGTTACGATGATTTCCCACTTCACTCTAAATTCTTTGAACTTTTCAAATGTCTCAGACTTATGTTTCATTAAGTAGATATACCCATATCTGCTCAAATCATATGTGAAGGTGAGAAAATAACGATACCGGCCGCGAGCCTCAATATTCATCGGACCACATACATCAGTATGTATGATCTCCAACAAATCTGTTGCTCGCTCCATTGTTTCGGAGAACGGTATTTTAGTCATCTTCCCCACGAGGAATGGTTCGCAAGTACCAAGTGATTCCAAAAGTCCATCTGTATGGAGTTTCTTCATGCGCTTTACACCAATATGACCTAAACGGCAGTGCCACAAATAAGTTGCACTATCATTATCAACTCTGCATATTTTGGCTTCAATATTATGAATATGTGTATCACTACTATCGAGATTTAATAAAAATAGACCACTCTTCAAGGGTGCATGACCATAAAAAATATTACTCATATAATAGAACAACCATTATTCTCTGATTTAAATGAATAAACGTCTAGCATCAAACAAGATCTAAATATAATGTTCATGCTTAATGCTGGCACCAAATAATAATTATTCAGGTCTAAAACTAATCCTGAAGGTAGATGTAGAGGTAGCGTATCGACCATGATCACATCGACTTTGGAACCATTTCCAACGCGCATTGTCACCTCGTCCGTAGCCAATCTTCGCTTAATCCGTAGTCCCTGTTTCGATTTGCAAATATTAGCAACAGAACCAGTATCAAATACCCAGGTGCTACTGCGAGCATTAGTAAGGTACACATCAATAACATGTATATCACATATACCTTTGTTCACCTTGCCATCCTTCTTATCCGCCAAATACTTGGGGCATTTCCGCTTCCAGTGACCAGTCTATTTGCAGTAGAAGCACTCAGTCTCAGGCTTAGGTCCAGACTTGGGTTTCTTCTCCTAAGCAGCAACTTGTTTGTTGTTCTTCTTGAAGTTCCCCTTCTTCTTCCCTTTACCCCTTTTCTTGAAACTGGTGGTCTTGTTGACCATCAACACTTGATGCTCCTTCTTGATTTCTACCTCCGCAGCCTTTAGCATTGCGAAGAGCTCGGGAATTGTCTTATCCATCCCTTACATATTATAGTTCATCACAAAGCTCTTGTAGCTTGGCGGCAGTGATTGAAGAATTCTGTCAATGACACTATCATCCGGAAGATTAACTCCCAGTTGAATCAAGTGATTATTATACCCAGACATTTTGAGTATATGTTCACTGACAGAACTATTCTCCTCCATCTTGCAGCTGTAGAACTTACTGGAGACTTCATATCTCTCAATCCAGGCATTTGCTTGAAATATTAACTTCAACTCCTGGAACATCTCATATGCTCCATGACGTTCAAAACGTCGTTGAAGTCCCGGTTCTAAGCCGTAAAGCACGGCACACTGAACTATCGAGTAGCCATCAGCTTTGCTCTGCCAGACGTTCTTAACATCGTCAGTTGCATCTGGAGCAGGCCTGGCACCCAGCGGTGCTTCTAGGACGTAATTATTCTATGCAGCAATGAGGATAATCCTCAAGTTACGGACCCAGTCCGTGTAATTGCTACCATCATCTTTCAACTTTGCTTTCTCAAGGAACGCGTTAAAATTCAACAGAACAACAGCACGGGCCATCTATCTACTACAACATAGACAAGCAAAATACTATCAGGTACTAAGTTCATGATAAATTAAAGTTCAATTAATCATATTACTTAAGAACTCTCACTTAGATAGACATCCCTCGAATCATCTAAGTGATCACGTGATCCATCTCAACTAAACCATGTCCGATCATCACATGAGATGGAGTAGTTTTCAATGGTGAACTTTACTATGTTGATCATATCTACTATACGATTAACGCTCGACCTTTCGGTCTCAGTGTTCCGAGGCCATATCTGCATATGCTAGGCTCGTCAAGTTTAACCCGAGTATTCTGCATGTACAAAACTGGCTTACACCCGTTGTATTTGAACGTAGAGCTTATCACACCCGATCATCACGTGGTGTCTCGGCACGATGAACTTTGGCAACGGTGCATACTCAGGGAGAACACTTATACCTCGAAATTTAGTGAGAGATCATCTTATAACGCTACCATCAATCAAAGCAGAATAAGATGCGTAAAGGATAAACATCACATGCAATCAATATAAGTGATATGATATGGCCATCATCATCTTGTGCCTTTCATCAACATCTCCAAAGCACCGTCATGATCACCATCGTCACCGGCGCGACACCTTGATCTCCATCGTAGCATCGTTGTCGTCTCGCCAACTATTGCTTCTACGACTATCGCTACCGCTTAGTGATAAAGTAAAGCAATTACAGGGCGATTGCATTGCATACAATAAAGCGGCAACCATATGGCTCCTGCCAGTTGCCGATAACTCCGTTACAAAACATGATCGTCTCATACAATAAAATATAGCATCATGCCTTGACCATATCACATCACAACATGCCCTGCAAAAACAAGTTAGACATCCTCTACTTTGTTGTTGCAAGTTTTACGTGGCTGCTACGGGCTGAGCAAGAACCGTTCTTATCTACACATCAAAACCACAACGATAGTTCGTCAAGTTAGTGTTGTTTTAACCTTCTCAAGGACCGGGGTAGTCACACTCGGTTCAACTAAAGTTGGAGAAACTGACACCCGCCAGCCACCTGTGTGCAAAGCACGTCGGTAGAACCAGTCTCGCGTAAGCGTACGCGTAATGTCGGTCCGGGCCGCTTCATCCAACAATACTGCTGAACCAAAGGTTGACATGCTGGTAAGCAGTATGACTTGTATCGCCCACAACTCACTGGTGTTCTACTCGTGCATATAACATCTACGCATAAACCTGGCTCGGATGCCATTGTTGGGGAACGTAGTAATTTCAAAAAAAAAACCTACACACACACAAGATCATGGTGATGCATAGCAACGAGAGGGGAGAGTTTCGTCCATGTACCCTCGTAGACCGTTAAGCGGAAGCATTATGACAACGCGGTTGATGTAGTCGTATGTCTTCATGATCGACCAACATATGACATCTTCGAGTTCAGCACATGTTCAGCTCGGTGACGCCCCGCGAACTCACGATCCAGTAGAGCTCGAGGGAGAGTTTCGTCAGCACGTCGGCGTGGTGACGATGTTGATGAAGCTATCGATGCAGAGCTTCACCTAAGCACCGCTACGATATGACCAAGGTGGATTATGGTGGAGGGGGGCACCGCACATGACTGGGAGAGATCAATGATCAACTTATGTGTCTTGGGGTTCCCCCCGCCCCCGTATATAAAGGAGCTAGGGGGAGGCGGCCGACCAGGAGGAGGGCGCGCCAAGGGGGGAGTCCTACTCCCACCGGGAGTAGGACTCCTCCTTTCCTAGTAAGAGTAGGAGAAGGGGGAAGGAGGAGAGAAAGGGGGAAGGAAAGGTGGGCGCCGCCCCCCTCCTTGTCCAATTCAGACTAGAGGGGGAGGGGCGCGCGGCCTGCCCTGGCCGCCCCTCCTCTTCTCCAGTAAGGCCCAATAGGCCCATTACACTCCCCGGGGGGTTCCGGTAACCCCCGGGTACTCCAGTATATGTCTGATACCTCCCAAAACACTTCCGATGTTCGAACATAGTCATCCAATATATCGATCTTTACATCTCGACCATTTTGAGACTCCTCATCATGTCTGTGATCATATCAGGGACTCCGAACTATCTTTGGTACATCAAAACACAAAAACTCATAATACCGATCGTCACAAAACTTTAAGCGTGCGGACCCTACGGGTTCGAGAACTATGTAGACATGACCGAGACATGTCTCCGGTCAATAACCAATAGCGGAACCTGGATGCTCATATTGGTTCTTACATATTCTATGAAGATCTTTATCGGTTGAACCGCATAACAACATACGTTGTTCCCTTTGTCATCGGTATGTTACTTGCCCGAGATTCGATCGTCGGTATCTTAATACCTAGCTCAATCTCGTTACCGGCAAGTCTCTTTACTCGTTCCATAATGCATCATCCCGCAACTAACTCATTAGTCACATTGCTTGCAAGGCTTATAGTGATGTGCATAACAAGAGGGCCTAGAGATACCTCTCCGACAATCGGAGTGACAAATCCTATTCTCGATCTATGCCAACTCAACAAGTACCATCGGAGACACCTGTAGAGCACCTTTATAATCACCCAGTTACGTTGTGACGTTTGGTAGCACACAAAGTGTTCCTCCGGTAATCGGGAGTTGCATAATCTCATAGTCATAGGAACATGTAAATGTCATGAAGAAAGCAATAACAGTAAACTAAACGATCAAGTGCTAAGCTAACGGAATGGGTCAAGTCAATCGCATCATTCTCCTAATGATGTGATCCCGTTAATCAAATGACAACTCATGTCTATGGCTAGGAAACTCAACCATCTTTGATCAACGAGCTAGTCAAGTAGAGGCATACTAGTGACACTCTGTTTGTCTATGTATTCACACATGTATTATGTTTCCGGTTAATACAATTCTAGCATGAATAATAAACATTTATCATGATATGAGGAAATAAATAGTAACTTTATTATTGCCTCTAGGGTATATTTCCTTCAGGTTTGCCAAGTGGTTTAACCAGGGTTTTAGGGTATGTATTGGTCCAGTGGAGGGAAGTGAGGAACCAATCAATTTGCTCAAGTAGTGGGTCAAGTTGCATGTTACTCCACGTGTATGATCTACCTTGAACCGGAATTTCAATGAGTTGCTTCTTGTGAATGATATCATTGAATGTAATCATGTCATTTAAGTTCCCCCCGGCTTGTTACGGTTATCAGGAGCCCGCATATAGTTGAAGTCATCGAGTAATAACCAATCTTGTCCATTAGGAATTTGGACATCATATAACCAGGTGGTAAACGCATCTCGATCGTCCCCTGAGCAAGGACCATAAACATTGACAAGTGACCAAGATTGAGATGATTATGTGCTGACGAAACTGACGGCTATCGCAAAAACATCAGCAAAAAAGACATTACCCGTGAATAAAGCACTTCTCCACACTGTAAGAAGGCCTCCAGAGGCACCACGCGAGGGAACAAAAGCGAAGCGATCAAATTGTTTAGGAAAGCAGGTTTTAATAAACGCAAAAGAGACATCAGGCGTTTTGGTCTCCTGCAAACAAAGGACCGCACAACCACTAGAGATAATCGCATTATTGAGGGCTAACTGTTTCTTCTCGGAGTTTAAACCTCTGACGTTCCATGAGAGCACATTCCAGCATCGCAGAGGAGGCATGAGGACCAGTGGGATCACTCTAAGGTGGGAGAGGCCACATCCACTTGCATTTCTTCAGGTTCAGGTGCAGTCGAGGGGGAAGCCAGTAAAGCTTTAGAAGTAAGATCACCTTAGGGATTGCACAACGGTTTACACCAATTGCTTGCAGTGTGGAGACCGGTGTTGGAGGAGGGATGCCATCAGCAGAGCTAGAAGAACAAGGGCATAAAACAAGGCTTTACCTTCGATGTGGTCGGGCAAGTGTCCTTGACAGCTTGAGATTTGAAACCATTATACTTGTTTGAACGCTGACTGCGCCTGACTTCCATCATGGAGACTGGAGCTGCTACCCTGGGATGCCTTGCCCAAGTCTGGGGAGCAGGAGGGGCAAGAAGCAAGGCATCAGAGGATTGCTGAAGCTCATCAGTACTAGGCCAAGCAGTGTCATCAGCGATTTCTTCAATGGCCACGGACGAAGCAACGGGAGGGTTTACAGAGATAGCATGAACCTGAGAGAAGTTGATACCGCCGAGTCAACTGAAACTCTGAAAGTAATTTCAGAAGTAGCATTCCTCATGCCATAACCCTCACGCCAAGGTCCAATAGAAGCAATAACTGGTCGCAGCGCTTGAAAAATGAAGGAGTTGAGACGCTGTCGAGGGACTGGATCATTCAATAAGAGGGACATCAACTCCTCCCCTTGAGCAGACAAACCAAAACGGATACCCTGGGAGTGTATATCCATAGTGACAGACAGAGATTCAGGGGGAGCCACCTAGTTAACCACATCAACAGACAGATCGGGCAGCACATCCACAACAACATTCAGATTAGGCAGCACATCCAACTCAACCTCGGAGGAGCTAGAAGTGTCACACATAGTAATGGAGTCGTTCTAGGCCTGAAAAGCATTGTCCGTGATATTATCTTCAGGAACTAGGCCATGCTGAACCGTCAGACCCTGGGATGCAAGCCATGGCTGGTAGTTGACAAGATGAGGAGGCATTGGGGGAAGCTGCACAGGTTGAGGAGGAGGCCAATGACCCCAACCACCTTGATCATGGGCATCCTGGACTACACCCTGACCTGCATTGTTGCCCGCAGGTGGTGCACCATTTTGAACAAGCCAGTTGTGTACTTACTGCTGGTACAGTTGTTCAACGCTGAGATCAGGCCCAAACAGAGGGTAGGGGTTACCATCTGGAGGCGGTGGTTCCTCCCCTGGCGGCAGCACCTCTGGTAAAAGGCCATTCCAGTCGTTGCTGTGTAAAATGGTGACCTGAACTGTCCAGCAGTCCCGGGTGCCTCCCAATTGCCAAACAACAAAGGTTTTTGGGATTAAACGGAGACGAATCACCCTAGCTTTGAGCAGCACGAATCTACGTTCCTGCCTCGGGTTGTACTAGGAAACCAAAGAGCCATAACCCCCCAGAGCCTTGGTGATGTAGTAGCCAGTTTGATAATCATATGGAAAACCAAAAAACATCAGCCAAACTTCTGGCCCGAATGAAGTGGTGCGCCTATTAAGTGTCTCATTGTGGGGAACAAATGAAATCATTGTTGATGTGTCACCAAGCACAGTCGATTAATGGAAGTACAGAATGTGAATTCATTGTTTTATATTTTTCCTAGGGCAATGGATTGAAGCATATGTGACATGTTAACATTTCTACCACATTAAGTTTGGGATTTCGAGGATGTACATCAAATCTTTCCTCTCAAAGATTATATTGATGTTAGATAATTTGTACCTCCACTAATGTTATGTAATTTGTACCATCCTTTGGACTAGCAAGGTCAAAGTTTATGTAATCTGGATAATGAATATTGTGCCTATCATTTTTTGGTCAAGTTGTACTATGTAAAGTATGGGGGTGGTAATTTATATTTGCATTTGAATACAATTTTTTTATAACATCATGAATAGATAGGAGCCCTATGATTTGTTGTATATCTTGCTTTCCCTTACTAAATTTCCTATTTTGATGCTAGGTTTTTGGCCGTGGCTATATTTCCTATTTTGGTGTTAGATCTTTGACTCTGGAACCATTCTCGGAGATGCTGGAGTGACTCGAGTTGCTACGATCCAGGGTACCGCAATTGTCAAATGCTGCAACCGGCGGAGCCAGTTACTGGGACAAGCAGCGCCAGATGTTGGAACTAGCTACCACGACGCTACGAGTGTGGTGACATGCGAAGCGAGATCGTCGGCGTCGTGCTTGCAACCGTGGGGATGTGGATGTTGCGAACACGTGTTAGCAACCAAGTACATTATGTTCTCACCTAGCCATGATTCGGAGGTTACATGACATTGATCGAGGAATCAGAAGCTAACTAATGGAGTTCATGGGATACAGGTGAGGAAGATGAGCAGTACAAGAGATAGGGAGAGGAAAACGTCCCACGCGCGCCATCCAAGCCAAGGCCGAAGGCCTCCGATCCAAGCCGCTATCGCTCATTGTCATCTCCCGTCTATACTACTGATTCTCCAATAGCGTTTGGTTAAGCCCAAGGCCCAAGAGCAACTCATAGTCCAGCCCACGTAATTAGAAGTCCTTTGTGGTGCTAATTTCCTCCGTCTAATTCTCCAACAATGATTAGCTCTGGACGATGAAGTGCTACCGGATTATGAAGGTGGCATGCTTGCAACCAAGTAGAGAGGTCGTGCTTTCGGTCTTTGGTTTGAGGGAATGTTCGTGGGCGGTACGAGGGATCGTTCATCGATGGTTTGAGGGACTCCAAGTACGATCTACACTGACACATTCTTCATCCGCTGCAACTTGGTGACGGTAACGATCGTGATCCCAGCCCATTATGCATCTTCATATTGATCTTGGGTGATAGTAGGCGTGGATTTCTTTTGTTTTTTACTATGTTTCCCAACAACCCCATGCTAACCCCTCCATCCAAGGGCACGCCGGCATGGGAGTAGTATAACCACTTGTACGATACCATCCAAATCCTCTCCATGCAGCAGCAACAGCAAGCCGGCGGCGCCCAAGAGTTGTTCCTTGACACCGGGGCTTCCTCTCACGTAGCTGGTAAGACGAACACTCTCGCCTCTTATTCTTCCCCTTCATCGCATCATTCTAAGGTATCTTGAGACGACAACCATTATCAATCTACACAACTCAACGCCATAAGTATGAAAACGGGGGGAAAAGGCACTCTGATGTCATTGCTGAAACAACTTGTCATATTTTCTATAACTGTCACCTCTAAAACTGACTCCCTCATGCGCAAGACAGACGATCTGATGCAAGCGCCTGTAGCATGCGGGTCGTGCTTCTCTAGTGTATTAAGAATAATCCGACAGAGCCCTCATAAGTGTTACCGATATGGCCACTGTTGGGAATTACAACAACTGCACTTGCAGCAGAGCAATCGTATTCTCATCCGACGACTCTGGTGTTCCCTTCACTCCATGACAGCAACCTAAACTGTTGTATTGTGTGCCATGAAAAGCATGGTTTCTCTAATCTGTGCCGGACTGGGATGCTCTGAATCGGGTAAACGCAGCACCAAGAGCTTGATGCTGCTCAGAGCTTTTCAGGGGAACCTGCCATCTCTCTGCTGCTTGGGTCACCTCGATGCCCATACTTGATAGTGATTTTTCAATTTTTTCTATACATCGGTGTACATGTATATTTATTTTTTTCAAACGAGAAGGTATAGCGCTCTCTACCTTATATATTTCAAAACAGGACAAAACCTGGAAGACCTAGAGGTCAATTACATGAAAGGCAAGATAATGTTGCATGAAGGTGGAGCTGGCCCTTGCCAGGACTAAAAAGGAATAGTGAATACATCATTAGGAGGGGAGAGGGAGCACATCAGGGGGGAGGAGCAACGGATTGGACTTGTGAATTTGTATATAGCTTACTCGCCCACAGATGCAGATTCTCTCTGTCTCTCTGTCTCTTTGCATGGTTTCTCCATAGGAGTAGCAAATCTGCTGCATATTGGGCCACATATGTAAGTGGCCACTGCTTATTGTCATAGGTTCTTGCATTTAGAGCAGACCATAGGGTAGCAGCCACAGCGGTAAAAATGATGTTCCAGTTGGTTCCGAAGAGGAGGATCATAGATTCCATCCCAATAAAGATGTCAATACTCGTGCAAGATGATGCTGAAGCTGAAACACCCAGCTTGTTCCAAAGGGGAGAGGCCGCCCGATAATGTAGGATGATGTGTGTAATTGTTTCAGCCGCTGGACACATATCACAACCATCGTGGGGTGGTACCTTGTGCCAATTCTTTTTAACCATGTTTTCTTGGCATTGAGCCAATCTCATAAGGCAGGCCAAAGAAATATCTTATGCTTTAGTGGAATGATAGGGTCCCGGAAAAAGTCTGGGAAAAGCCAACTTATACCTCTGAATGAAAGCAGTCCATAGAAGTATGCAGTCGTCGGCTGGGAACCAAGTGTGGAGGATAACGGTTGGTCGTGAGTGCCATGTTGAACTCTGAAACCATTTAGGCATGTTGTTAACAATTCAAGCTTGCGGCTAGCCATGGCAGACAGGTTTGGCAACAGTTGAATGTCACATGCCTGATTGGCAATCTGAGTAGCTACCGTCCAACATTTATCTCTGGCAAAAGAGAAGATGTTTGGGTGGGAGAGGCCGAGGTTACCAGAACCTATCCAGTTGTCATGCCAAAAGGAGATATGCATGCCATTTCCAAGCTCACATCTGGTTGCCTGCATGACTAATGGGACCACAGACTTAAAACCTCTCCAAGTGGTAGTGTCTGTATTATTGCTCTTAAGAGGAATGGATTTATGGCAGTAGCAGGTGGCAAACCACTGGAAGCAGGGGACATCAGAGCCTTGTAGGATCCTAGCTTGGCAGAGGAAGCCCCTCAATAATTTTGCCAAGTGCTCCAGAGATTCCTTAGGCCAGAGGAAGCATGACATGAAGTAGATCGATATAGATGCAAGTACTGCATTGATCAGAGTTAGCCTGCCTCCCCAAGACAAGAAACTAGCAAGCCACCCCGAGAGCCGCTTATCAACTCTGTCAATGACCGGGACAAGCATGGCATGCGAGATCTTGTGAGTGGATAGAGGCAGTCCCAAGTAGGTGCACGGGAAAGTGGAGATGGAGCAACCAAGTACATCAGCATTTTGTTGACTGATGGTAGGGTCCATGCAGAGGAACAAAAGTGCTCTTATCATAGTTAATTTGCAAGCCGGTGAAATCCAAGAAGGTCTGCAAGATTGTTTTGATGATTTGTGCATGCTGCGGGTCTCCCTTGATTAGTAATAGCGTGTTGTCTGCATACTGTAGAACTGGGAAGAAGTCACTCACGTTCAGTGGTTGTGCAAGGTTCCCGCGTTCATATTCTGCACAACATAATCTCTAAAGGATGTTAATAGCAGTGATGATCTCTTCCCAAGTGAAATGTGTTTCTGCAGACGCCACGTTTCGGTGCTGGAGCGTGTTGATTCATGGAGGCCGGCGCGTGCCAACTGCCATCGGCCATTGACGCAATTTCCCCCTCCTCCCGCCAACTTTTGCTGCCATTTTTTCCTGCTGGTCGTGTGCCTCCCGCGGCTATAAGAAGACCTTCACCATGACCAGCAACTCATCCTCTATCCTCGTAGCCACCACATCCCTCCACATTGACATGGCCGAATAGATGACCACCTCCATGACCACTTACCCCCAACCCACTCCATGGACGAAAACCAGGAAGGCATGGAGGTGGCCCGTCACCATGGTCTCGCGCGGTTGTTGTTGGGTACCATAGATAACATGAGAGAGAGAGAGAGAGAGAGAAAGAAAGAGAGAGAAAGAGAAAGAGAGGGAGGGAGGGAGGGAGCACTGGTATTTCCTAGTCCCGGAGAGATGCTTTTCTTTTGCCACACTGGTCTTCAGGAATCTCTGGATATATAGAGCAGCACACGGGTGCATGGAGATTATGTTTATGAATATCGTTAAATCAACGCGTGATTAGGGGGTTTAGGCGCAGTAATCTCCATGCATTCAAAGCTCGTGTGCTAATAGGCAGGTTTCAAACACGGGAGGCCCGTTGATAGGTGAAAAAATAACCATGCGGGGAGTAACATAGATAGTAACATCACACCTATCTAGGAAAAATAGATGATGTGGCAAGTAATTAATGAGCAAACTGATGAATTGAGTAACATAGCTAGTTATTCACACTATGTGTAACATCACACATACCAACACAAGATGAGTCTATAACCTAAGAAGTGTTGTATGACACCACACATATGTTACTTACAACGGTTCTTCATTGCAAACCAAGCGAAAAACCGGCATTGCTACGGCCCCCTCGATCCCCATGCGAGCTCCGCGTACTACTCGACCCGTCATGCCGCGAATTTGGCAGCATAGGCCGATCGTAAGAAGTACTCACCATTTGGCTCCCATGCCCATCGGATGGTGTTAGTAGTTGTCATGTTCAGGTACACCTCATCCAAGCGCTTGCAAAGGTGTAGGTACTCCTCAAATAGGTGCTACGAATTCTTATATCTCTAAGGGCTCCTTTGATTCATGGGATGGCATGTGTTTGATTTGTAGAATGTAATCCTTAGAAATTATTCCTATTGAACTTTTCTTGGTCTATTTCATAGAAACTTTTCCATGAGGTATAGGGCCTGTTTGATTTGAAGGACTAAAAGAACACAAGAATAGGAAAAATCAGAGGGATGGAATGTCATGCGCATTCAAATCCTACACGATTTGAGTTTGCTTGATTGCATCACAGAAAAAATGGTTTTTTCTGAGAGATTGGAGTGGGTCCTTGATTCCCTACGTAGGCTTCCTTTGGTTCATAGGATGGGAATATCATAGGAATAGGAAAACCATAGGAAGTGAGGTGGCATGTATCTCAATTCCTATAGGAAAAAAGATGCCATTTGATGCATATGATAGTTTTTTTCCAATGATTCTAGACTAATATTTGGTTTCTTCTTTGAAATGTGAAAGATTGATTCCTATCCTACATAGGAATAGGAATAGGAATCCATTCCAACAAACTGAAGGGCTCCAAAGGAATTTTTCCATTGATGAACATACTATCCTATAGAGTTCCTACAAACTTCCTACGAACCAAAGGATGCCTAATGCAGAAAAAATGATTCCTTAAGAAAAACAAACTTCTATAGATTCAATCCTAAGATCTCTTCTGGTTTACAAGAATTTTGTAGGAATTTTACAGGATAGGAATTTTGTAGGAAAAATTTCTTTGGAGCCATTTGGTTTGTAGAAATGGATTCCTATTCCTACGTAGGATAGAAACCAATCCTTCACATTTCAAAGGAAAAAACACATTAGCCTAGACCCAATGAAAAAGTTTGTATCCTATGAATCAAATGGCACATCTTCCTTTATAGGAATTGGTATACATGGTATCTCACTTCCTATGATTTTCCTATTCCCAGGATATCCATATCCTATGAACAAAAGGCGGCCTACGAATCAAACAACCAACATATGAAACTTTCTAATGATTACAATTCTCCAAAAATCGTATGAAAATCCTTAGCTTTGTTTGGATGTAGACATTGAAGGGCTTGGCATTGAATTGGCTCGAATGCCAAATATTCAGGACATTGATATTGAGCTTCAATGCCAATTTCGGTGTTTGGATGCCCATGTATTTGGCTTGTGGAATCCAAGAGAAAAAACAATTCCAATTGTTGTTTGGATGGTCAGGTGCTGAATTGCACATGTAATAGGGTATGAAGTTTCATACGTTGTTGTACATGTTTCAAACTGAATTATACGTACATGACATATGCATGTGTCTGAATGATCCTGGGAAGCATGTGCGTGAGGGATTGAAGAAGAATACATCAGTTGTTGGTCGTGCACTCGTGCTTGCAACAGACTCAGCTTCGTGCACCTGCAATCAAACGTAGAGGATGTACAGGCACACATCATCCGACTTGAGCACATGCGCACACAACCTAGATGCGGTGGTGGGCATGCAGCGGCAGCGGCACCAGACGCGATGGTCTGCACGTTCGGGTCAGCGGCGAAGTCCACGTCTGCCAATGGGGCTCTTCTCGTGGTGGAAGGGTTCCCGTCGCGGCTCGCCGGAGCAGCCCAGAACCAGCTGCCGGCGGAGGGAGCGAGCCAGCGAGGGATGCGGTCGCCGGCGGAGGTGCGGCCGCAGTGGCAGCCGAACGCGTCAGTCTTCAAGCTCGGGCCAGCGGCGAAGTCCGGCACCACTGTGGCACTCGCGGGCTACTGGCAGGTTTTCCCTGGATGTGCAGGGAAAGGGGGTGAAGGGAGTCTTGGCTGGGGCGACGGGCGAATATCAACGAAAACCGAGGTCGGAGCCTCTGAATTGGTTGGCGGAGAGTGCACGTGAAAAGGGAACCGCTCGATATCGAGCCTCAATTCCACGATCGAATGTCTTGCGCAACCAAACAACGATATTCGGGCTACCGAATGCCAAAGTCAAAATCTGGCCCTGAATACCAACATCCAAACGCAGTGTTGAAGGAATCATGTGATTTTCCTATGCCGCCATTAAACACCCACTTGTGCCAATTCCTATGTTTTCCAACTCCCAGGATTCCAGTGGGCAGGCATAACAATTCTCTAACTTTCCAGTTCATTCATTTTTCCTATAATATAAATCAAAGGAGCCCTAAATCGATGGTCCTAGTCGATGTAATTTTGATACCCCACTCTTACATACAGACATCAGACAACTTAGGACGTCAACTTGGACATGAGAAAATTCCCAGGCAACTTGGATTTAACAGAAACAATAGTAACACAAAATTTCGAGCTAGTTCCGACTCTTTTTTTAACGTTTTAAGGGATGAATGGCCAGCCCAAAAGCTATTGTGATTGAAATAAAAAAACTAGCTGTCACATAACTAGATGCTTCTCGCTCCAATGAAAGAAACAAAACCGGTTTTATGTACTAAATATATGTGATTAAAAATACATAGATGCAGAAAAATCACATATTAATTTTTTTCTTAACCACAAAAAAATATTCATGTGCTAGAAAAATGTTCATATTATTTTATATAAAAATTCCATGCTTTAAAAATGTTCATATACTTTTAGTAAACATTTTTGTACCCCCACCCCACACCCCACACATATACACAAAACAAAGATGGAACAAAAAAGGAAAAGAAAAACAAACAAGAAAAGTGATAAAAACCTAAAAGAAACCGTACAGAAAAATAAAAAAGGGGGAAATCTGATCGAAAGCACACACAGAAAAAAGAAGAACAACAAAACTGCAATCAAAACCAGACTCTTTTTTACGGTTAGAAAACTTGACATGAAAAGGAAAACCCCAATATCTTTTTTTGAGGGATGAAAAAGAAAAACCCAATAAAAAAGAATGGGAAACCCGCTCGAGCCTGGCCCATGTAGCGTCGCCCGCGGACCTTTGTCTCCTTGGGCCGTATCTAGCGAGCCCCTTATGTTTTCATTCACTTGGCACTCAGGCCTGCCGAGGCGCCATGTAGCGAGCCCAAAGAGCTCTCTGTGTTGCTGAAGACCTACTGTTGAACGAGATTGTGGTAGCTTCAGATGCTAAACAGATCATCCGGGATATTACCAAGGCAATCAAGGCAAACATGGTGCAATTATCACCGAGATCAAAGCTCGGTCTACTGCATTTTCACGTAGTTTTATTTTCGAGGGTCGAGCTAGTAATGTTGAAGTTCATAGCTTAGCTAGATTCGCTTTAAATTAGTTTCTAGGCGTCATGTGTGATTTGATCAACCACATGATGCAAATGTTATCCCACACTTTATGGTTTTTGATCAATAAAGTTTTGGCCTTTTCCCCTAAAAAAATCTTTTTCTCCCAGTTCAGAGCTCTACGTAACTGTTGTGATCATCGCGGGGACAGCGACGCCGAGGTGGACCGACCGATCGACCACCGTGCTGGCATTAAAAGGAGCATCAAGCTGGACGGGGCGGACGAACGGCCTCACCGCTGGTTTGAAGTGCCGACTGTTGGAGGGATCAGCGTTGCTTGTTCACGTACGTACCCCCGCTGCGTCGACCAGCTGCGTAATCCATCCGTCTCACCGCAGGAATTGAATGCTCCTCTGCCTTTTCTTCTCCATGGGAGAAACGCACACCTATGTGCACGAGGATGGTTGCAGCGCCACACAGTCCAAGTTAAAATTTTGATCTTTCTAAACATGTTGAGCAGGGCTTAGGGCATCTCCGACGCCGACCCGCAAACCTCTCGTAACCGTCTTGAACGCGTTATCTGCACCGCAGAACCATCCAACAGGGTCCTGTATCGGTCCGCACCGTAGTCCGGACGTGTTGTGCTCGCCCGGAAGATCAGCACGGCGACGCGCCAAACTCACCGTGTCAAAGCGAAGGCCGCAAAGAAGGAGAATCTCAAGAAGCGGTTGGCCGCCGGTGGGCCTAGTGGTGGCGATGGGCGTGGAGGTCGTGGCGGACGCGAGACGGGCACGCCCAGTATAGACGACGTCGTGGCCGGAGCCTTACAAGTCTCCAGCTCGGAAACCCCGCCTGGTATGGTGCCTTACATCGTCGACATTAACGCGGCGCCACTCTTCTCCCAGTACTCTTCGCCGCAGCTTGTCCGGGCACGGACGGCGGCCAGGGAGCATGTGGGTGCCCCACATGCTGTTCGCTCCAATGCCTAGAGCGTGGGGAGCCGGCGTACGACATGGACATGGAGATGCTCGACATCATCCACGACGGAGACAAGGGAGCAGGAGGGGGCTATGAGGACAGGCAGGTGAAAGACTCGGATCCCACCTAGTCCGGCAACTACCACCTGCAGCAGTCCTACACCCAGACGGCCACGCAGCAGACCTACACCCAGACCCGCGATGGCACACAGTAACAACAACATTGGGCCGCCGGATGGGGAGGAGGAGGAGAAGGAGGACGGCGACGACGATGAGTCGGATGATACAACCGGTGTTCTGAAGAAGAAGGGTAGAGGAGAAAGCTTCAACATGCGGGAGGATAAGCTGTTGTGCTGCATGGTTGGCCACTAGCATTGATTCGATCCATGGCACGAAGCAAAAGGGCACAACCTTTTGGAGGGACATCCACATATGGTTCCATGAACACAAGCATTTTGTGCCCTACTCCGACGCGGCAATCCGCAACCGTGAATGGAAGTCCATCAACCATCGATGGTGCACCATCCAAGAGGCCGTGTCCAAGTATTGCGGGCACTTGAAGCATCTCATCGCACGGTGGCCTAACGGTGCACAAATCACCGAGCAAGTATGTTGATCACTAGCCGGATATGCTTATTTTTGTTGATCACTAGCCGAACATGTATTGTTTTGTCGCTCACTAGTTTGATATGCATTGTCGACATTATTTCACTTTGTAGCCTACTCGTGCTTGTGTGGTGTACAAGAAGTTGGAGAAGAAGTCCTTCACCATCATGCATTGTTGGTTGAAGTTGAATGGGCAACCGAAGTGAAACCTTTTCACTGGCAAAACCGTCGACCAAGTCAACGAGGAAGAAACCGGTGACCCTACCGACCCAACCCAAGAACCGCCGAAGAAATTGAGAAGAAGTTTACGGGGGAAGAAGTGGGAGGAGGAGAGGACGAAGCGAGAAGGTGCGGCAGCCAAGCTGACAGAGAGGTTCGAGGACATCTTGGCAAAGAAGAAGGAGGCATGCATGAGGCGCTCAACATCAAGGAGGAGAAGAAAACGGAGAGGTTCAAATTGTTGATGGAGGTGCCGGACAAGAAAGTCAAGCTGAAAAATAGGAGGACCATGATCGAAGAGAAGAAGACCGCGGTCGAGGAAAAGAGGGTGAACATCCCCTCCAATGTGGAGTTCACCATGATGTTGATCTTGAAGTCGACTCTTTGGATGCCGACGCAAAAATGATCGTGCAATCCGTCCACTATCAGATGTTGCAGCGGCAGTAAGATGAGTTGGCGGCGACGGACAATGAGGACGCGGCGGAGGCGGTGGCTGCCTACACAGCGGCGATGACACCTCCTTAATCCGATAGCAGACGGTTGGGATTGCCGGTCCGGCAGAGCAAAAATGCACGGACTGCGGGACTAATACTTTTTGAATTCGGCCATGTAAAAACTAAGTATATTTGCCTTTTTTTTGTTGATCAGGCACGCGATCCGATGCGCTATATAGACCAAATTACATTTGGATTTGAATTTACTGACATATCAGGATAGTGTTGGATGACAGCCTTCCGCATCCATGTCCACGAATTGATCCTCTATCCGAAAACAGACGCGGGAGAAAATTTACGGGTTGCCGCTCAAGATGCCCTAAGGGCATCTCCAGCCGTTGGCCCCCCAGGGGGCATCTAAAAGCGCCGCCTGGGGGTGAGCCGGCGCAAAAAATGGCCCTGGGGCGAGTCGGTCCCCAGCCGTCGGCGCCCAGGGCCGCCCCCAGGCGCGTATTTAAAAAAACAAAAAAAACCGTTCGACCAAGTTATGACAAAAACTAGTTAAATTTCAGCCAAACATGGCAAATTTCGGCGAATTACATTAACATACTCTAAAAAAAAGAAAGGGGCTGAAGTCGTCGCCGCCGTCGTCCTTGTCGGCCTTCTCGTCCTTGACGCGGGTGCCCTTGCTGGACCCCTGCCCGGCGTCGCCTTGGCGAACAGGCGGCAGCGCGTCGTCGTCGTCGCTGTCGCACAAGACGACGACCCCGCCTTCCTCGCGGCCGCGTCGGCGCTCCTCGAAGCGGCGTAGGGCGACGCGCTGACGCTCCTTCTCCTTCTCCCGACGCGCCTTCTCCATCGCAATGGAGTCCTGGCGCGCCCATTCGAGGGCCGCGTCGTCGTCGTCGTCGAGCTCCGCCTTCACCGGCGCCAGCCCCGTCTCCGTCTTCACCGGCGTCAGCCCCGGCTCCGTCTTCGGCTTGACGAAGCGCGGAGGAGCTGACGAGGACGAGGCGCGCCGACCGCCCTCATTGATGACGATGCCGGCGCTGCGAGTGCGCCGGCCGAGCGGCGTCTCCGCCGCTGGCTCGGCCTTGACGCCGAGCAGCGCCGGAGAGCCGGAGGAGTGCGAAGAAGAGCGTGATGAGGAGGAAGAAGAGGAAGCGCCGAACCTCCTTGGCGCCCATGGCCCGACGCGTCGGTGCTGCGCCGGGCTGGCCGCCCTCGCCGGGGGGTACGCCAACGGCGGGTCGTTGCCGCCCTCGAGGTACGTGAGCACGCCCTCGAGTGTGCGGTCGGGGACGCCCCACCAGAGGCGGTGCCCGTCGCTGTTCTGCCGGCCGCTGACCACCGGCGCGCCGTTGGTGGACGCCAAGCGCTGCTGCTGCCGGCGCTCGAAATACGCCGCCCAGGCGGCGTGGTTGTCGGCGGCGTATTGGGGGAGGGAGAGCTGGGCGTCGGTGAGGGACGCGCGCACGATGTCGACCTCCTCGGCGAAGTACTTCAGCTTCGCCACGGCGTCAGGCAACGGGGGAATGGGCACTCCCCCGGCGCTGAGTCTCCACCCCGTTGGCCCGGCGCGCATGTCCGCCGGCGCCGGGATGTTCGCCTGGAACAGGAGCCAGGGCTCCTGTTCGCGGAGCGAACGGCGGCCGAAGCCGTTGGCCGCCGCCTCGTCTCCGGGGAAGCGTTCTGCCATGGCGACGGCGGGGCTGGGCGGGCTCGGGAGAGGTAGAGGGAGGGGCTGGGCGGCGGCGCTCGGGCTCGGGAGAGGGGAGAGGGAGGGGCTGGACGGCGGCGAGGGAGGAGCGGGGCTGGTGTGGGCACAGGCGAGTGGAGGCCGCCGGCTTTTATAGCCGGGCTGCGCCCGTGTGTACGCTTGCGAGGGAGGGGAGGCGTCGGCGCGCCGTCCCGTGAGACGCCGCCCGTGAGGAATCAATGGCAAGGCTGCCCGGCCCGCGGGAACCGAGGCCGTTGGGGGAAGACGAGGCGCCGAGTCGCTGACGCGGCTGGCCCGCGTCATTTTCGCGCCGAAACAGCTCGCCCCGGCGCCCCCGGGCGCCCCCCAGCGCGCCGGGTTCGGCCTGCGTTCGCCGGCGCTGTTTTCGGCCCAAGCCGGCGAAAATCGGGCTCCTGAAAACGCGACTGGGCCATTTTTTCGGCGCCGGCGCGAAAAAATCGTCTAGGAGGCCTTCCTGGAGCGCGGCTGAAGATGCCCTTACCCCTAGTCCCAGGGCGCCGCTGTCTTTCCGCCTCCCTGTGGATCTGGCCGTCTCGTCGCCTCGTCGACGCAGAAAATTTTGGCTGTGAGCGAACAGCCAACGCTTTCGTCCGACTCGTAGCAAATCCAGAAAGATGGCCCTGTAATTTGTCACCATTGCTTTGCTAATTCGATCGCATCTCTGGACCACCCGCGCGCGATGGGTTTCTCACGCGCAATGAGACAAGTTCATCAGGGGCCATGAGCAGAAGTCAACCGACCTTCCAGCTAAAATTCGATGGAGACTCTAGCTAGCTACGTACATGATGCACAGCCCATGCACGCACGGGCGCACGACTGCTCTTGGAGCCAAGCACCGGGTGCATGCATCTGATGCGTTGACCCGCCTGCAGGAAAAACGTACGGGGCAAACGACATCGCATATTCTCTGGTTTCGATCATGTAGTACAACACATGCATACTATCTCAACCCACCTCCGGAATGGTCACCAATAATTGTCCAAGAACCACAAGAGTGGCAGCACTAGGATAACTAGTGTGCGCACGCGTTCGGTCATCCCTGCGAATAAATTGCGCCGATGGTTCTATGAAAAACCCTCGAACCAACATACATTATTGACAGTTCTTTTACATAGTTATTGAGTTAATTGCACCTATGATACACGAACTTGCACCGTGCGTACAAATTCATACAACAACTTGCAAAATGACACAAATTGATCATATAACTTGAGTTTCGATAACATTTCAGTACAATTCCGTCACATACCGTTAGTGCTCCGTTACATTCCTTTACATTAGTGCTCTCTCCTCTATCATAACGTGGGTCCATCATGTCAGTCAAAAACAATATTTTGTACAGGTTTCGAACCTGAGACATCCGCTCAAACTAGAAAGGTACTAACCACAAATTCCTCCAGTTTGTTACTGTTAAACAATGATACAAAGTTGTCCACATCCTTTTAGGTTGCGTACGACGTTTTCTTTTTCATTACTGTATTATTTTTACTGATAATATCGCTGCTTTTCTCTCTCTCTTTTTTGCGGGTAGTGTACGCTGCTTTCTCAAAGCTACAGGTACATACATGCATTCAGAGTCGGAGACGACACTGAAAGGCATGAGCACCTAAAGACTAAGCCGACATAGCATCTTGAGTTTTTACATAGTCATCACAGACGCCTCGCAGTCGACGGAAACGTGTCATCCCACTTGATAATCATTTTATCCACTTGATGAGCACAAGCATTATAGTCGCACAAACGGGAGTACGAAGTTGTGGCTGGCGGGCTTCCTAGAGCCATTTTAAAAAAAAAATCTAAAAACATATCTAAAAGTTTTAAAAAATATTTTGTGAACACTTGTATGTGCTCAGTACAAATTTGTAAAAAATGATTTAAAAATATAATGATTTGTAAGCCTCACATACATAAAATCTCGACCCAACTGCAAAAGAACAACCCTTTTTTATATACATATTTGTCCTATTTTTACAGGCCACTCTATATTCAGTTTCTGTCTCCGCCACTGCCCATACGTTGCGCGCCCATTTCATTTGACCGGGCAAAGCAAATCTGGTGCCGTGATTATTTTTTTCTATATCCCATGTTGAAAAGTGCTACAACATTTCCGCAAAAAAAAGATAAGTGGTACAACAAATAAATTGTTCTCAAGAAATAAAATAGGTTCTGCATCGTTATTCATCAACTAATTGTTTTGGTTGGGTTGGCTAGCCCACGCGCATAAGTGAGCCTGTAGCTATTGTGTTCGAATTCCTGGGATGCACCATTTTTATTTTCATTTCCTTTCTGTTCCAGCTGGCAGGTGGGACCTACTGTGATGGTGGCATGCGATATAGACAGACTGGCAGAGTTAACATACCATTTGACGGTGAGTAACGGAAATGTATGAAAATGTTCTCGAAACTCTAGTTAGTGGACCAATTTGTGTCATTTTTCAAGTTGTTGTATGAATCTGTACATACCGTGCAAGTTTGTGTACTATATGTGTGATTAACTCTAGTTATTACTAGTACCCATGGAAAAAATTACCACCGACGTCGAGAAAATTGAGCCGGGCGACGGGGATTTCTTCGGCGTTGCCGACCCTCGTACCGTTCGATTCCACACTGATCGCCCTGGACCGTATGTGACATGCTCACAGCCTGGATCGATCACATCACATGGCGACCTACTCCAACCATGAACCTAACCCTCTCTCGCGCCGTACGTAAGTACGTATACTATTGTCAGAGTGTCAGTGGATTCTTTACTTGGTTTGTCCACACATTCTTGACTTGCTTGGTTGTGCATCTATGCATAGTTAGTCAATCAGCTCTATAGTGTAGTAGCTGTCGTGGTTCTAAGTCTGACAGTAAGTATGGAGAGGCAAGATCCTATCTATGGAGTAGTTGTATGCGCAAGGAGTTTTACGAGTTCGGGCCCTTCTCTGAGGAAGTAACAGCCCTACGTCTCGGAGCCCGGAGGCAGTCGACTGGATTATGTGTGTGTGTGTTACAAAGTTGCGAACCCTTGTCCTAGTGGAGGGGGGTGGCTTATATAGAGTTCGCCAGGACCCCAGCCAGCCCACGTTACAAGGAGTTTAATGTACATAAAGAGAGGCGGTTACTGGTAACGCCTGTAATAAAGGACCATGAAGGCCATAAAAACTACTTATGAGATGACCGTTTGTAGGCAGTGCCTTTAGGTCTTCTTATAGTCGAGTGGTTGTCTTCATGGTCGACTGCTTGTGCTTCTGGTCGAGTACGCTCGTGTCCGTCGACTGGGCTGAGCAGGTCGACTGAAATGTTGATACTTCTTAGAATGTCTTTCATTGTAGGAGTCATGTCCTTGATTGGGTACCTCAGGTATGATAAGTTACCCTACCCTAGGTACGTATCCTCGTCATTAGCCCCCGAATGGGTCAGGGGTTAAGTGAGAATGGGGCCGAGCCTATGCTTCCGACTCAACCTCCATGCTTCGGTTGCATCCGTCTTTGAATAAATGGAAGTTACGGTGGGAACCCATTCTTCAGTTGCCTTGATCCATTCAGATGTCCGTCGAGTGGTTTCATATTACCGTCGAGTGTGTTTACGTGACGAGTCTCTTGGGAGACTTAAGGAAACGGATCTTTTCGTCTGACAAACCGTCCTGTCGATCGCGGATCTTGCGAGATTTGAAAATTGGGAAGCGCACCGAACGGAGAAAATCACGCGAATCGGCTGGATAAGGCAAGGGCGCCTCGATCTCCGCGCCACCTTTTTCGCCACGTACTGCGCGCGCGCCTGCTGCGGGATTTGACTGGGGGGCGCAGGCCCACTGATCAGCCACTCGGGTGTGGCCTTATATAAGGTAATGATTCCGATTTTTTTTTCACTGTGCGCCCTTGTTTTTCTTCTCCCTTCCTTCGTAAGCCTCCGCCTCGCTCTTCGCTGCAATCTCGACACCGCCGCTCGGCCAAGACCTCGTTCGAGACAATGGGGAAGGACAAGACGGCGGCGGCGGAACGCGCGAAGAAGGCCGCGGCAAAGGGTAAGGGGAAGAAATCTGGCCGAGGCGGGTCGTCCTCGCGGGCCGCTCTGCCGTCCGGCTGGTTACAGGGGGATTGGATGCCCTCCATCCTTACTCAAGCGGATATCGACGACATGGTGGAGGGGGGACTCATTCCCTACAAGGCTGCTCGCCTCCCTGGGGAGGAGACGGAGCCGAAACCTCGCGAGGGTGAGTGCGTCCTGATAGCCACCCATGTCGACCGGGGGTTTTCCCTGCCCCCGAGTCCTTTTTTTAGGGCCTTTCTGAACTTCTTCGGAGCGCAGCTCCACCATTTCACGCCCAACTCCATAGTCTATCTTGCTGCGTTCGTGTCTCTGTGTGAGTGTTTCTTAGGCTGTCGACCTCACTGGGGCCTCTTCAAGCATATCTTCACTTGCCGATCCCAGTCGGTTAAAAGGCTCAGCCCGGACGGGGAAAGGACGCAGGTGATCCAGATGTGCGGGGGCCTCGGGATCCAGACGAGGGGTAAGAGTTATTTTCCTCCCATGACGCTTCCCGATTCCGTGCGCGGGTGGCAGTCGACTTGGTTCTACTGCAAGGACCAGCCGACCCCTGGCCACTCGACCGGCCTTCCTCCTTTTACCTTGGACCGAGTGCAGAAACCCGCTTCTTTGAAAGTGGTTCCAGAGGAGAAGGCTCAGGTGAAGGTATTAGTCAGTCGAGTGGTTGAGTTGGTTCGGGAAGGCGTGACCGGCATGGACTTGCTCGAAGTCTTCCTCCAGCGATGAATCCAACCTCTCCAGGCTCGGGATCACTCGATGTGGTTGTATTCCGGGTCCAACGACTCCACTCGGATCCACCCGGAGGCGGTCGAGGCTTCTGTACTGGAGAGCTGGCTGACCAGCATGACCGGGAATAAGGACAACCCCAGGGGTTCTAGGAGGATTGCTCCGCTTGATGGGATGATGGAGACAGACAAGGTACGTTTTACTTCTTCCGACTGAAATTTTCACTCCGTCTAGTAACTGGCTTGCGATAAGTCGACTGATCTTTGCTCTGCCCGTTGTCTTGCAGGAGATCAACGACATGTATTCGATGCCGAATGGGAACCAGGAGCAAGTATCTGAAGGAGGAGGGAGTGGAGGCGAAGGAAGTGAGGGTGGAGGTGAAGTCGAGGAGTGGGAATCTGATGGTGGCGTAGAGGAGGAGGCCAGCGACGACTCGGGTGATGAAGACGAAGAGGTGGAGGTCGACCTTCCTCGACGTGAGAGACGCTCCAAGAACGCTCAGGATCCCGCCGTGGAGCGCAGTCAGTCGAGTGCTCCGGTGGGCCAGTCATCCAAGCGCCCTCGGACCGCGTCGCCGGCCCCAACTGAGAAGGCACCCAAGCAGCCCAGAGCCATCCCGACCAAGCCACCCAAGGCCTTGCCCAAGATCAGGGTCGCCATCCCTGTCATCTCTGGGTAAGTGACTGTTTTTATCTTTCTTGAGTCGACTAGAACGGATTCTTAGTCGATTCACTTTCAAATTATTTGCTTGGAATCGTGCAGCGCCGCTACTTCCGAGACTTCCATCCAGAATGTCGATGAGATGATGGAGGACGACGTCACTTCCAACTTAGGTATAATCTTTGACACGATCCGACTGTTTAACTGCTGAGTCGATTGGATATTCATTTCTGAACTTTTGTAGCTCCGACCAACATTATTGACCTTCCGGATGATGAGGAGGAGGCGGAAGTGCCGCTCAGGCCTTTTAGGAGGAGAGGCTGGAGGGCCTCGGTCGACAAGGCTCCTCAGACCGCGTCGACTGCTGAGGCGGTGGTCCAAGGGGGTGACAACACCGCCCGGACTACTGTGACTTTTGCTGAACCACTGACGACTGCCCGGCCTTCGTCGTCGACTGCTCCCCCACTGGTCGACCCGCCCTCGTTCTTCGCCGCCTACCAGACCCCGGAGGATCAAGTGAGTGCTGCTAAGGAGGCTATACGTCAGGCGGGGCTCGTGATGGAGCAGACCAAAGCGGCTCGGGATGCCAGTCAAGCGGCCTATGACATCAGCTCGGCGTTGCAGCAGAACGTCCAGGTTAGTTGGTCTTCACTTGCGTTGTACACCCACTGGGTGCTGTTGATCTGAAATTTTTCATTGGTGGGGGCACGCTGAGTGCACCCACTGGGTGTAGTCCCCAAGGCCACGGTCGACTGCTGGCAGTCGACTGCGGTCTTTATGCTTTCAAACTTCCTCACTCGACTGATCGGATTGGGTCGAGTGGAAATCAAGGAAAACCGGTGGAGGCACGCTGAGTGCACCCACTGGGTGTAGTCCCCAAGGCCACGGTCGACTGCTGGCAGTCGACTGCGGTCTTTATGCTTTCAAACTTCCTCACTCGACTGATCGGGTTGGGTCGAGTGGAAATCAAGGAAAACCGGTGGGGGCACGCTGAGTGCACCCACTGGGTGTAGTCCCCGAGGCTACTGTCGAATGTTTTGATTCGGCTGTAGTCTTAGAAGTGTTGTGCTCTTTCTTTCAGTCACTCGGGAGTAACTTGTCTTTGATACCCTTTGTCGATTGACTCTTTGCAGAAGTCTTGTGAGCTTGTTGCTCAGCTCGCTGATCTGAAGGATAAGCAGATCCAGCTTAATCTTGATTTACAGTTTGCTCAGGAAAACGTGCAGAAGGCGAAGGATGAAGCAAAAGGTATGGCTGGTGAGGACTCGACGTCTATCTCTGTTCCTCTGCCCGTTCTGAACTCTGTGTCTGTTGTTGCTTTGCAGACGAACTAGAGAAGGCCCTGAAGAAGAAAGATCTTGAGCTTGCGGAGGCGCAAAAGGCAGCTGCGGAGAAGTTAAAGCTCGCTGAAGAGAAACTTGCTTCAGTCAGCCATCTTGAGAACGAGAACGCTAGGCTGAAGTCTGCTCTTGACGAGGCCAATAGGGAAGCGAGTCGACTGAAGACTGACAAGAGTACTCTGAACGACAAGATCGGCCAGCTGGCGGGGAAGCACAAGGACTTGGGGGATTATCTTGGGGGTCTTGCCAAGAAGCTATACCTCATGCTTGAAGGTAACCCCCTTTGTGCGATTAATCTTGTTGTTGTCGACTCACCATTTGGTTACAGTTTTGCTCTGTCGAAACTTCTTTCAGAATTCTGCCGGAATTTTGAGGAAGAGACCAGTCGAGTGGAGACCCGCCTGGACCCTATCAATTCTCCTGTGAAGGATGAAGTGGCCATGAATGTCCTCCGGTTGGAATCCCGTATCGCTGGTGTGGTGGACTACCTGGCTCGACTGAAAGCTGCTGTGTCGCGGATCGACTCCGCACTCTGGCCCAAAGAGACCCTTCAGAACGACCTTGAATCCTTGGTCACTCGACTAAGTGATGTTCCAGGTCGAGTGCGAGAATGGAAAAAGTCTTCTGCTAGGTGCGGTGCTGATGTGGCTCTGTCACTGATTCGTGTCCACTGCAAGGAGGCGTGAGAGGAGAAGCTGGCCGCTCTCCAGGTTGCCAATACCAGGAAGCATAATTTTCAGGATTTCATGGAGACCTTCATCGCTGCTGCCACTCGAATCTCAGACGGGATCGACTTGGACGAATTCGTTGCGCCATCAAGCCCTCCGCCAGAAGAGTAAAAAACTGCTGTGCTTTACCTTAAATTTGCCTCGGGATGCCGAGTGGTTTATGTATTTGATAAACTCCGTCGGGCTCTCAGCTCGAGTACTTTTATTTGCGATCTAGGATCTTTTGATTTTGTCCGAACATGGCTCGACGTTGAATGTCTTCGTGACTTGATCCGCCGATCTACTATTCGTTGTTCCCTCAGAGGCTGCTATTTGTTGTTCCCTCAGAGGCTGCCTGGTTTGCACGATGCTCATCGCCGCGATGGTGTCTGTCAAAATGGCTTAGGCGAGCACTGGGCTGCAGCTAAGTCCCCGAGTGGGAGGTTTGCTCTCCACTCGGTAGGATTCCAATTACTTAGGCGAGTGCTTGGACTGCAGCTAAGCCCCCGGGTGGGAGGTTTGCTCTCCACTCGGTAGGATTTCAATTACCTAGGCGAGTGCTTGGACTGCAGCTAAGCCCCCGAGTGGGAGGTTCGCTCTCCACTCGGTAGGATTTCAATTACTTAGGCAAGTGCTTGGACTGCAGCTAAGCCCCCGAGTGGGAGGTTTGCTCTCCACTCGGTAGGATTTCAATTACTTAGGCGAGTGCTTGGACTGCAGCTAAGCCCCCGAGTGGGAGGTTTGCTCTCCACTCGGTAGGATTTCAATTACTTAGGCGAGTGCTTGGACTGCAGCTAAGCCCCCGAGTGGGAGGTTTGCTCTCCACTCGGTAGGATTTTTTCAAACTTAGGCGAGTACTTGGACTGCAGCTAAGCCCCCGAGTGGGAGGTTTGCTCTCCACTCGGTAGGATTTCAATTACTTAGGCGAGTCCTTGGACTGCAGCTAAGCCCCCGAGTGGGAGGTTTGCTCTCCACTCGGTAGGATTTCAATTACTTAGGCGAGTGCTTGGACTGCAGCTAAGCCCCCGAGTGGGAGGTTTGCTCTCCACTCGGTAGGATTTTTTCAAACTTAGGCGAGTGCTTGGACTGCAGCTAAGCCCCCGAGTGGGAGGTTTGATCTCCACTCGGTAGGATTTTTTCAAACTTAGGCGAGTACTTGGACTGCAGCTAAGCCCCCGAGTGGGAGGTTTGCTCTCCACTCGGTAGGATTTCAATTACTTAGGCGAGTCCTTGGACTTCAGCTAAGCCCCCGAGTGGGAGGCTGGCTCTCCACTCGGTAGGATTTTTTCAAACTTAGGCGAGTGCTTGGACTGCAGCTAAGCCTTCGAGTGGGAGGCTGGCTCTCCACTCGGTAGGATTTTAATTACTTAGGCGAGTGCTTGGACTGCAGCTAAGCCCCCGAGTGGGAGGTTCGCTCTCCACTCGGTAGGATTTCAATTACTTAGGCGAGTGCTTGGACTGCAGCTAAGCCCCCGAGTGGGAGGTTTGCTCTCCACTCGGTAGGATTTCAATTACTTAGGCGAGTGCTTGGACTGCAGCTAAGCCCCCGAGTGGGAGGTTTGCTCTCCACTCGGTAGGATTTCAATTACTTAGGCGAGTGCTTGGACTGCAGCTAAGCCCCCGAGTGGGAGGTTGGCTCTCCACTCGGTCGGATTTTTTCAAACTTAGGCGAGTACTTGGACTGCAGCTAAGCCCCCGAGTGGGAGGTTTGCTCTCCACTCGGTAGGATTTTTTCAAACTTAGGCGAGTACTTGGACTGCAGCTAAGCCCCCGAGTGGGAGGCTGGCTCTCCACTCGGTAGGATTTTTTCAAACTTAGGCGAGTACTTGGACTGCAGCTAAGCCCCCGAGTGGGAGGCTGGCTCTCCACTCGGTAGGATTTTTTCAAACTTAGGCGAGTGCTTGGACTGCAGCTAAGCCCCCGAGTGGGAGGCTGGCTCTCCACTCGGTAGGATTTTAATTTCTTAGACGAAATGGATTCGCAGCTAAGCCCCCGAGTGGGAGACTTGCTCTCCACTCGGTAGGATTTCCTGAAAACTTAGGCGAAGCGGATTCGTAGCTAAGTCACCCACTGGGGGAAATTTAAACAAACAGAAAAAGAAATAGCAGTCTTTTACTTGAAACAAAAGAACTACAGAGGTACTTTTATTACATCTCAGTCGAGTGAGTTTTTAAGTGTAAAAAGGACGGAGCAGGTCCGCGTTCCATGCTCGAGGCTCGTCGATCCGTCGATCGATGTTGTAGAGGTGATACGCTCCGTTGTGCAGGACTTTGGTGATGATGAAGGGGCCTTCCCAGGTCGGGGCAAGTTTGTGAGGTTTTTGCTGATCCACGCGGAGGACCAAATCTCCTTCCTGAAAGGCTCGACCCTTCACATTTCTGGCGTAGAACCGACGCAACTCTTGCTGGTAGATGGTCGAGCGGATTAGAGCCATCTCTCTTTCCTCCTCTAAGAGGTCGACTGCATCTTGCCGGGCCTGTTCTGCTTCTGCTTCGGAATATAACTCGACTCGAGGCGCGTTGTGGAGCAGGTCGCTCGGCAAAACCGCTTCGGCTCCATAGACCAGAAAGAATGGTGTTCTTCCAGTCGACCGGTTAGGGGTGGTCCTCAACCCCCATAGAACTGACGGAAGTTCGTCGACCCAGGCGCCTGCTGCGTGTTTGAGATCACGCATCAGTCGGGGTTTTAGTCCTTTGAGGATGAGGCCATTCGCGCGTTCGGCCTGTCCATTCGATGAGCAACTGAAGCGTAGTCGACTCGAGTGCCTTGAGAGGCGCAGAAGGCTTTGAATCTGTCATTATCAAAGTTTGATCCGTTATCCGTGATGATGCTGTGCGGAACTCCATATCTGAATATCAATCCCCTGATAAAACTGATGGCAGTGCTTGCGTCGAGGTCCTTTATGGGTTTGGCTTCTATCCACTTCGTGAACTTGTCGACTGCAACCAACAAGTGGGTGAAGCCACTCCTACCAGTTCTCAGTGGTCCGATCATGTCTAGACCCCAGACAGCGAAAGGCCAGACGAGTGGAATGGTCTTCAAGGCGGAGGCGGGCTTGTGAGACATGTTGGAATAAAACTGGCACCCCTCGCACTTGTGGACTATATCCTTTGCCATTTCGTTCGCCTTTGGCCAGTAAAAACCCGCTCGGTATGCTTTGGCCACGATGGTCCGAGAGGACGCATGATGGCCACAGGTCCCCGAGTGGATGTCCTCGAGAATTATCTGTCCTTCTTCAGGTGTGATGCACTTCTGACCAACTCCAGTCGCGCTTTCTCTGTATAGCTGCCCTTTGATTACTGTAAAGGTTTTGGATCGACGGACGACCTGTCGAGCCTCTTCTTCATCTTCTGGGAGCTCTTTTCTCATGATATACGCAATGTACGGCACTGTCCAATCGGGAGTGGTGATCATAACTTCCATAATCAGGTCGACCACAGCTGGAACCTCCACTTCGGTCGAGTCAGAGGCGCTTTTTGGTTGTGGAGGCTCTTCTGTGAAAGGATCTTCTTGCACTGATGGTGTGTGAATGTGCTCCAAACATACATCTTTAGGGATGGCCTCCCTTTTGGACCCTATCTTCGTCAGATCATCTGCAGCTTGATTTTTCAGTCGGGGTATATGATGGAGCTCCAACCCCTCGAATCGTTTCTCCAGCTTCCTCACTGCGCTGCAATATCCTGTCATGGATGGGCTTCGGACGTCCCACTCCTTCATCACTTGATTAACAACCAGATCTGAGTCGCCGTAGACCATGAGGCGACGGACGCCGAGTGAAATGGCCATACGTAATCCGTATAGAAGCGCTTCATACTCTGCCTCATTGTTGGAGGAATCAAAGTGAATCTGGAGGACATACTTGAGCTTATCTCCTCGGGGGGAAACCAGTACAACCCCCGCACCGGATCCGTTCAGCATCTTGGAGCCATCGAAAAACATAGTCCAGTGCTCCGAGTGAACTTGAGTCGGAAGCTCCTGCTCGGTCCACTCGGCGAGGAAATCAGCTATTGCCTGGGACTTAATAGCTTTCTTTGCCTCGAACTTGATATCAAGAGGAAGAAGTTCAATTGCCCATTTCGCCACTCGACCGGTTGCATCTCTGTTATGAAGAATCTCTGATAATGGAGCGTCGCTGACGACTGTGATAGAGTGATCAGAGAAATAATGAGCAACCTTCTTCGTGGTCATGTAAATCCCGTAAACAAGCTTCTGATAGTGGGGATATCTTTGCTTCGACGGGGTCAGAACTTCAGAGAGATAATAAACTGGGCGTTGAACTTTGAAGGTCTTTCCTTCCTCTTCCCGCTCGACCGTAAGAACGGTACTAACGACTTGTCCCGTGGCTGCTATGTAAAGCAACAATGGCTCTTTGCTGACAGGAGCAGCAAGCACCGGCTGGGTGGAGAGCAAAGCTTTTAGCTCTGCAAATGCTGCATCAGCTTCTGGAGTCCATTCGAACGTGTCTGACTTCTTCATCAATCGGTAAAGAGGCAGCGCCTTTTCACCGAGCCTGGAGATGAATCGACTTAAAGCGGCCAAGCATCCAGCAAGTTTCTGGACATCGTGCACACGCACGGGGCGTTTCATCCGGAGTATGGTGCCAACTTTTTCGGGGTTAGCGTCGATTCCTCGTTCGGAAACAAGAAAACCGAGTAACTTTCCTCCAGGGACTCCAAATGTGCACTTCGACGGATTGAGCTTGATATCATAATTCCTGAGATTGGCAAAAGTTTCAGCTAGGTCAGTCAGCAGGTCGGAACCTTTTCGTGACTTGACCACTATGTCATCCATGTATGCTTCTACATTCCGACTGATTTGAGTGATTAGGCACTTCTGAATCATTCTCATGAATGTAGCTCCGGCGTTCTTGAGACCGAAAGGCATGGTAACATAGCAGAAACACCCAAATGGGGTGATGAAGGCTGTTTTTATTTCATCGGGTCCATACAGACGGATCTGATGGTATCCAGAGTAAGCATCTAAAAAAGATAACCTCTCGCATCCTGCAGTCGAGTCGACTATTTGGTCGATGCGAGGAAGAGGAAAATGATCTTTCGGGCAGGCCCGATTGATATGCTTAAAATCGATGCACATGCGCAACGATTTGTCCTTCTTAGGGACCATTACAACATTGGCGAGCCACTCGGAGTGGTAGATCTCGCGAATGAATTCTGCTGCTAGGAGTCGGGCCACTTCTTCGCCAATGGCCTTTCTCTTCTGAACGGCGGACCGTCGGAGATGCTCCTTGACTGGTTTGACCTTTGGGTCGACTCGAAGGCGGTGCTCAGCCAGTCCCCTGGGCACACCTGGCATGTCAGCAGGCTTCCATGCAAAGATGTCCCAGTTCTCACGGAGGAACTGGACGAGCGCTTCTTCCTATTTGGAGTCGAGTGTAGTGGAGATGTTGGTTGGAGCCGCATTTGGATCGGTCAGGTGGATGTGGACTTGCTTGGTCTCACCAGTCGACTGAAATGCTGACTCCGTGGCGGGCTTCTTGGCTCGTAACAACTCACTCGGATCCACAGTCTTCTGGTACTCTTGTATCTCTATCTTGGCCATCTGAGCATCAGCAATTTTGGCGCCTTTCTGGAAGCACTCCTCTGCCTTCTTCCGATTGCCAAGCATCTTCAGCTTGAGGTATACGTAGCATGGTCGAGCCATGAAACGAGCATAGGCTGGCCTCCCAAGAATGGCGTGGTACGCACTCTGAAAATCCACGACCTCAAAGGTTAACTTTTCTTTCCGGAAATTCTTCGAGTCACCAAAGACGACATCGAGAGTGATTTGACTGAGTGACTCAGCTTTCTTCCTAGGAATGACTCCGTGGAAGCTCATGTTGCTGGGGCTGAGTCGGGACATCGGAATGCCCATCCCCTTCAACGTCTCTGCATACAACAAGTTTAGCCCACTGCCGCCGTCCATCAGAACCTTGGTCAGTCGAGTGCCTTCAATAATTGGGTCGACCACCAACGCTTGCCTCCCTGGGGTGGCAATATGAGTCGGATGATCGGACTGGTCGAAGGTGATGGCGGTCTGGGACCACTTCAGGTAATGGGGTGTCACCGGAGCGACCATGTTTACTTCGCGATTGATGACCTTCAGTCGACTCTTACTTTCGACATCAGCGAAAATCATCAGAGTGGAATTGACTTGGGGGTATTATTCACCGCTGTCTTCCCTGTCTTCAACTTTGTCCGACTCTTTCTCTTTGTCCTTGGCCTGCTTCCCTTGGAACTGTTGCATCAGGAGTCGACATTGTCGAGTGGTATGCTTAGGGTAAATGAGATTTCCCTCTTCATCTTTCTTCGTGTGAATGTGGCATGGTAAGTCCATCACATCGTTCCCGTCCTGGTCTTTCACTTTCTTGGGGTTCTAAGGACCCTTGGGTTTCCCCTTAAACTTCCCTGGGGTCACAGCTAAGGCTTCCCCGGGGGCGACTGGCTCGGCCTTGCGCTTCTGCTTCCGACTGGAGTGTCCTCCGCCGGCCTCATTAGCGGCTGCCTTATACTTGCCACTCCGGAGTCTATCTTCCTCTTCTCCGTTCGCGTACTTGGTGGCGATTTCCATCATTCGACTCAGGGTCATATCCCCGGTTCGACCGAACTTCAAACTTAACTCCCTGTTTCTAACGCCTTCCTTGAAGGCGCAAACTGCCTGATGATCGGACACATTCTCGACCGTGTGATTCAGAGTGATCCACCTTTGGATATAATCCCTCAGGGTTTCACTCGACTTCTGAACACATGACTGCAATTCTGTCAACCCTGCCGGTCGCTTGCAAGTCCCTTCGAATGTCCTGACAAACACCTGGGCTAGATCTTCCCAAGTATAAATACTGCTGGGAGCCAACTGATTCAACCACGCTCTGGCTGATCCTTCCAACATGAGGGGCAAATGCTTCATGGCCACCTCGTCATTGCCGCCTCCGATCTGAACAGCCACTCGGTAATCCTTGAGCCATGTGTCCGGCTTGGACTCTCCGGTGAACTTGCTGACTCCAGTCGCCAACCTGAAGTTGGGAGGAATCACTGCAGCTCTGATTGCTCTGCTGAAACACTCGGGACCTGAGACGTGAACTCTGCTGCTGGACGGCGCGCCTCTGTCACGGTCTTCTCGGTGAGCTCTATTTCGGTCGACCAGACCTTGAACGATGATGGATCTCGCATCAAAGCCTGGTTCCCTGGGGTCGACTGGGACCCTTCGCCCAGTACTGAACTGGCGTCTGTCCTCTTGCCGTCGAGGAACGTACGACCCCTCTCTTGGGGCAGGAGAAGGCACTCGACGTTGATCGTTGCGATCGAATCGGTGCTCATATCGCTCGTGCTCTTGGTATTGATCCTCGTGCCGGCCTCTGTGTCCTTCACGCCTCGGGAACGACCTTGGACTATGAGCCGACTGAACGGAATTCGCAGCGACGGATCGACTGTGAATCCTGTTGCGCGACTGAGATACGGCTGAATTCTGGTCACCCGCTGCACGGAGCAAATCTCTGATCTGCAACAGACCTCTCCCTGCCTCTGACTGTGAAGGCTGGATCGACTCCGCTATGCGAGCCGCAGCTGCCAAATTCTGAATCGGGGTACGGTATACCTGGGTCGGCGGCTGGAAGAGGCGACGACGACTGGACTCGGGAACGGGCGGTCGTGCGCGCTCGTCGAGTGCTCTCTGGAGATTCTCCAGTCGAGTACGTTCAGCCAAGTTGGCCAAGCGCACCTCCTCCAGGGCTCGTGCCTCAGGGGTTTCTCCAACGATAGGAGTGTGAAGGGCGTCCATGTTCCGGCGACGGAGTTCCTCCCTCTGCACTGAGGTAAGGGGCTCGGGCCTGTACTCTTCGTGGCCCCGCACCGGAATCCCCCCTGCGGCAACCTCTTCGGTGTGGGGGAATCCGGGGGGACTACGTGGTCCGTCGACCATTAGTACTTCCGCCGCTGGATCACTGCTGTCGCACTCGGACGCAGTCTCTACGGAGCCAGTCGACAGGTCGAACAGGCCGTAGAGTGACTCGTCGGGCTCGATTGCCGCGACTTGGGGGATGGCCGACTGGCGGGCCAGTGCGTGCTTCACCCACCGCTGGAGTCTCGACCGACCGGTGCGCTTGCGCCGGTGGGAAACTGATGACGACGATGGCGAAACGAATGCCGACCCGTACTGGGTCGACGGTTGCCGCAGGAGGACGCCGCGGACGCATGCGTGAAAATGCGTGGCTCCGCGGGCGGGAAGCGCGTCCACGTCGAGTGGAGCCTCCTGCAGCCAAGCAGAGTTGTCAACGATGAAGGAGAGAGCGCCGAGACGGATCTCGCGGCTCTCGACCATGACTCCGCTCGAAAACATGATGTGGGGTGAAAGAATCCCAACTCCTCCAACAAATCGCTAGAACACCTGCCCCACGGTGGGCGCCAACTGTCGTGGTTCTAAGTCTGACAGTAAGAATGGGGGTTAAGTATGGAGAGGCAAGATCCTAGCTATGGAGTAGTTGTATGCGCAAGGAGTTTTACGAGTTCGGGCCCTTCTCTGAGGAAGTAACAGCCCTACGTCTCGGAGCCCGGAGGCAGTCGACTGGATTATGTGTGTGTGTGTGTGTTACAAAGTTGCGAACCCTTGTCCTAATGGAGGGGGGTGGCTTATATAGAGTTCGCCAGGACCCCAGCCAGCCCACGTTACAAGGAGTTTAATGTACATAAAGAGAGGGGGTTACTGGTAACGCCTGTAATAAAGGACCATGAAGGCCATAAAAACTACTTATGAGATGACCGTTTGTAGGCAGTGCCTTTAAGTCTTCTTATAGTCGAGTGACTGTCTTCATGGTCGACTGCTTGTGCTTCTGGTCGAGTACGCTCGTGTCCGTCGACTGGGCTGACCAGGTCGACTGAAATGTTGATACTTCTTAGAATGTCTTTCATTGTAGGAGTCATGTTCTTGATTAGGTACCTCAGATATGATAAGTTACCCTACCCTAAGTACATATCCTCGTCAGTAGCCACTCGAGAGATGAGAGTGGGACATTCTTTCCTTGTCTGCTTACTAGTTACTCCGAGCCGTGCATGGCTAGCACAGCAGCATTTCCCGCTTTCACGTACGTGGAAATGGACCTCGCTAATAAGCATGCATGGAAACGGTCCCCGGACCCCGGTCGATCATATATACATACATACAAGCAGAGTACCAGACGTTGTCAGAGACTCGACGACAGTCGTATTTGTTCCTATCGTACCTACGTGCTGTACGTGATGAGCTTTCGATTTGTAGAAGGATAGTCCCATCATTTTTGCATCAATACTGCATATATTGGCGGCATGCATGCATGTTACTTGCTAGGTTGACTTGTATTCGGTCGCCAAGTTACCTACCCATTCCGTGATTAATTTGGTCCACATATTTGCGAGGCCACCAACATCTATGATCTTCCATCCATCTTATATACACCAGCAATGCAAGTAGCTTCATGCTAATCTTATTTTGTCCAACTAATTTTATTTTTCTAGTCATTTGTTTAACCAATATTTTCTACTTGTGTGCTTAGTTTTCATGGTAGATAACAAATAGATTCAGCAGTAACATAGTTTCAAAACTCCAAACTGACCAAAAAACTAATTAAATATACAATCCCTATGATATATACTTCCAATAAGTACGCCCTCCCCCTTTGATGCATGTGTCAGTTACTCAAGGTCACGGACTTCACTTGACTTGCTACAGTCCATATTGTACGTGCTGACATGCTTGTATGCACATGATCAAAGCAACCCTAGCTGCCAGCTACTCTTGAGAATTCCTCTCTGAATTTATGTTTTTCTTCTGTGTTCTCTTCTCTGCACTAGGGGCTAATGAAGGAGTATTTTAGAACGCGATACTGATCACTGTGATGATGAATGATAATCACTGTGATGATCAATGATCGTGATCGATGTGACACTAACCCTACCTATTGCTACTACCTAAGGCGCCTCAATCAAATTGTGTCATATGACTTGACACGAGGAACTGTTTATCTCAATCAAGATTTTCAAGAGCGAATTAATTAACAAAATTACCCTAAAAAATATTAATTAACAAAATTTATGATCCCTGGTAGATGAGACATAAGGTCTTGGGCCGCATGGCAAGCTACTTCGTCGATTCACAACACGACTGGGCATGCTGATGCACCTCAAGAAAAAAAAAGACTGGGCATGCTGATGTCTCCCTCTGTTCAGCGAAGCTCCAGTGGCGACGGTGTACGTCGGAGAATGTTGGCGGTTTTGCCTTTTCCCCCTGAAGGGCTTCATTGCCTTTCTTGTGGGGTCTTTTTGCAAAGTGTAGTATTATGGGTAGTACCTCTGAATTTTGGCTATACGTGTGGTTTTGTAACTCTGCTCATGAATGAATGCACATGGTTTACCTAAAAAAAGTACCATAAATAAACCAGAAAAAAAATCTATTTTTGGCGAAAAACTTTTGACATATTCATCTTCATTCATGGCAGTATAACGAACACCAGAACTAATGAAAGTTACATCCAAATCTGTAGACCACCTAGCGACGACTACAAGCATCGAAGCGAGCCGAAGGTGCGTCACCGTCATCGCCCTCATGGGAGCTTGACAAAACTTTTTGTAGTACACAATTAGGAAGTCATCACGCAAAGGCTTCATAGGACCAGCGCATGAGAACAACAACAACCGGTGATGAAGAGTAGCGTAGAGCGGAATGATCGAACCTAAAGACACACAAACATGGACGAACAGATCCGAACAAATACATCAAAAATAGATCTTTCAGAGACACATCTTTACACGCCCATCGACGATTCTAGATGCATCACCCGGGCGGGGGCTAGGCAAGGAGAACCTTATTTCATCTTCGGGAAGCCGCCACCGTCTCATCTTTTCGAGCAGGACACACATTCTAACAAAACTCGAAGAAACATGTAAAAATAGTGCTCTTCCGCCAGCAAGGGCCGGGATCCACCGCGCCCTGGCCCTCGAAAATCTTTTTGTATGGAAGAAAACATAATCTTAAAACTACATGAATAGTTGGGATGGGGTTAGACCTTGGCGCTAGACCTGGACCCGCGCGACACCATCGCACAGGGAGGTCGATCGACGCCGGGACGACCCGTGCATGGTGCATGCGTCGCTCCGTGCATGGATCAACGCAGTGCAAAAGGCAAAGAACGGAATAGAAAAGGCAGCAGAGGAGACCTCTACCAGCTAGCTCATGATACGAAGAATTTATTTCACATCCATCGATCACCAATCGCACCGCTAAAGCATAAACCCTGGCCGCGCTCGTACCCCATGCATGCATGGACCACCCCAGCTGCAGTGCCCACACACGAGCTGCCTCTCCACGCCCGCATGCATGCTTGCATGTGGAGGAATCACAGTGCGTTGGAATGTAATGTCACCGCCAGCAAGAGAGTGAGAGAGTCACAGTGCTGCCTTAATTTCTCAGAACCACAAAAAAAAACATAATTTCAAGGATTAATCCCCTCAAACTTCATGGCAAAAAGACATTTTCTTAATTTGCAATACGAAAGGAAAACATTTCCCTTTTTCTTGACGAAAAAGCGAAAGATACGTTGCGAAAAAGACCGGATCAAGAAACCCAGGGTGACGAGCCGGCCAGGATGCACAATCCACAAATGAGAGATGCAAGCACCCATCTCAGTCACAGGAGCGGTAGCCGCCCAAAGTTGTTCTCATCCCGGCTGGTCATTTTCGCCTCTTTAACTCCATTTGTTGGTGACCACTTCTTCCCAAAAGGTCACTGGTGCCGTTTCTCGATCGAGTGCCCATCCACTGGTTCCCCGGCCGGCCTGCCCAAGTGTCCATCGACGAAAATCATGCACTGCTAACATACTAGTCTGGTTTTGTCCCAATAACCCGGCCGGCCTATCATATATGAATTTTGTTTGGCGAAATTCATCTGAAAATCCTTCAACTCAAAGGACCTAGCATAATTAAGTGGATTAATAAATACGGAGTACTACGTAACATAACAGGTGGTAGGAACCAAGTTGTCTTCTTCAAGTTTAACCGTACGTGATGCGTGACGGCTCTAGCTACTACTAGTAGTTTATAATCATCAAATGTATTGTCTTGGATCTTGCAAGGAATTCCAGCTCAAGACCAACAAGTCTGTCGACCTAGCTAAAGCACCAGAGGCACACATCACATCAGTAGGAACACTACGTGCACCTAGTCCCTTGTATTCTCCTTTTATTTTATTTTCTACCATGCACCTTCGGTAACAATTTTTACAAGCTATAAAGTAGACCTTTTCACATTCCTTCTAAAAGTTACAGTTAATTTGTTTTAGATCATCATATACTACAGTGTGCCATGATATTCCATGTACAAATATACCGGCATGATTTAAGCAATTATACATTTTTGCAGGGGATCATATATCACAAAAAGGTTTCATCATGTCAAATCGATACATGTACATAGTTGTACTACCACTGTAGTATTAAGGCTACCTAGCTAGTGCTTAGTCGCCACTACAGTAGTTACTAGCCATTAATTATTAGTACCAAGTTAATTAATCATCGATACTCCGGTTCAATCAAAACTAACCAGGATCATTAAGCAAAGCCTCCACTCCAGTATATATCGATGGTGCAAACTCCACTCTTATCCTCTCTCCCTCCCACCTACTTGCGCACCCCCAAATTGCTCGCCTTTCCTCAGCCATCTTGTTGCCCTAGCTAGCTGGCTCGCCTGCCTGCTGCTGCCGTGCGCACACGCGCGCTATGCGGGCAATAGGTACGGCGAGGGAGAGCCGGCAGCCATGAGCAGAGACGTCGACGAAGGAAGCGTTTCGGCGGCGACAGCAGGAGGAGGAGGAGGAGGGGAAGTGGGTGGCGAGCCGGTGGCCGGCGTCAGCGACGAGGCGGCAGTCGACTCGCACGAGAACGACCTGGTGATGCCGGGGTTCCGGTTCCACCCCACGGAGGAGGAGCTGATCGAGTTCTACCTCCGGCGCAAGGTGGAGGGCCGGCGCTTCAACGTCGAGCTCATCACCTTCCTCGACCTCTACCGCTTCGACCCATGGGAGCTCCCCGGTACACACTAGAACACACAATCAAACACCGCTTAGCTCAAATTATTCTTGGCAAATTGGGGTCTCGATTGATTTCTTGGTGTTGGCAGCAATGGCGGTGATTGGGGAGAAGGAGTGGTTCTTCTACGTGCCTCGGGACCGCAAGTACCGGAACGGCGACCGGCCGAACCGGGTGACGGCGTCGGGGTACTGGAAGGCGACGGGGGCCGACAGGATGATCCGCGGCGAGAACAGCCGGCCCATCGGCCTCAAGAAGACGCTCGTCTTCTACTCCGGCAAGGCCCCCAAGGGCGTCCGCAGCAGCTGGATCATGAACGAGTACCGCCTCCCGCCGCCCACCACCGACGCCGATCTCTTCTACAAGGTAATTGCTCCGATCTCCGATCAAGCAAGCGAAAATTAGACTAGGGTTTTGGAATTTGGAGGCCAGACTTAACAGCCGGAAATTCCTCATCTCCTGATTGGTTTTCGTTTTGCAAATTCATGGGGAGCTAGCTATATATCAGCCGTTGTTCATGCTGTTAATCATTGATTTGATCTGCTTTTTGTTCACTGCTACCTTTTTTGTTGGTTGGCATGATTTACATGAACATGTGACATGCCTTTCCTCTCTTTCTTTTCAGATCTAAGAGCTTAGGGTTCGCTTTTTGCTCGTTCTTTTTGGCATACATACGGACATGTACAAACGCTACCATGTTGAATTCAGAGTTCCTCTTATAGCCAGCTAGATACCACTTGCATGTACTCCAGATTCTTCAATTTAACTATTTGCATGTCCAAGCTAAACAGTCAATTCAGTTCCCCTTTGCTCAAATATTCAGATCCGAACTTAATTGAAGCATTTAATTCCATCTCACAGCTAGCGCTCACTTCATGTGAAAAGCATGCACCCTGTTCCTCAGTCCTCACTCAATTTACTGCATCCTATGTCACCTAGCTAGTAGTATCACGTACTCGTGTAAGATCTTTGGTATAGTATAATTTCTTTGCTTTTGACATGTCGCAGTAAATTTTGAATTCCTTAATTTGATCGTGCTTGTTTTTTCGACAAAGGGTGGATTTCATCGTGCTTGCTTATGTAGTTTATCCGAAGTTTCACAAAATTTTCATGCATGCAGTCCGAGATCTCGCTCTGCCGCGTGTACAAGCGCTCCGGCATCGACGACGGCCACGGGCGGCCCTCCTCCAGCAACGTCCAAGCGTCCTCGGCGAGGCCGGGCACCTCGCGCACCATTATTCCGCCGGCTGGCCAGCAGGTGTCATCACCGTCGTCCACGCCGCTGTCACCGACGCAGCAGCCCAGCTTCCACGGCCTACTCGGCCAGGGCGAGTGCTCGCCGGCGCCGCTGCCAGCCATCATGGACCAGGCCACCCCGCACAATAATGCTCCGCAGCTGCATCAGCCGCCGCCGCCTCCTCCTCCGAGGCCGAGCGCCTTTGCGTCGGCGATGAGCTCAACGATGTCGGTTGCGCCGGCCGCGAGGAGCTGCACGTACTCGCTCATGGCCCTGGCAGACGCACCCATGATGGGCAGCAGTTCCACGCCGGGGGACGAGCTGAGCCGGCTGGTGGGCCACAGCCAGGCCTACCCTAACCACCCGGCCGTCGGCAGCCACTTCCTCCCCTCACCATCGTCGTCGCAAATTCCGCCCCTCGGAGAGATGCCGGTGTCGCCGGCTGACAAGCTTTGGGATTGGATCCACCCTGACACTACAGGCAGCAGGGACTACGGCAGTTCTAGTTTTAAATGACTCCAAATCCAAGTAAATGCAGGCTTGTTGAGAGGAGGTTGCATTGCATATGCCAGTGGGCAGTGGCACTGGGCATAATTCGTAGGTTTTCACAGCCACGGTTAACCTCTGAAAACCATCAACCTAGACTTTACATTATAGCCTTTCACCACTCCACAGCAAGTGGTATATATGATTCAGAACTAAATTAAGATACGTATAGCACTGATGTTGTAAGCACAAGTTGGTGTTCAGTCATTCTAAATGTTCAGCTTCATGTCTTAGTTAACTCCACAGCAAATGAGGCTAGCTAGTTTACTTTGGTGAATGGTGATCACCCAAAATCTAAGCCTCCGGCAGGCAGTTGTTTCTAGCAGTTAATCTGCATGGCACATGAAATAATGTGTGCATGATTGGCGGGAGACCGTTGCAGCAGGGGTTGTTTCTTTCTGCATGAGTGGGGGGAAGACTTGCAGGCGCGGTAGGTGTCAGATAAGGCGAGGATTAACCGGCGTGTGCATGGAATAATCCATGTGATTATTGCTCTTGCTCTTTTGCGTAGTGTTTTGCTCATTGCTGTGAGCCACTGGCTGCAAAAGGTAAGGATACATATGCCGCATGCATGTTTAGAGTTCGTCTGTGCTGAAGTGCATGTGCCGGCTGGCCGGCCAGGCAAGAATGACTGGGCGAGATGCCTGTCGATTTGTATGTATCTGCTATTTGATTGATGGAGAAGACAATCTACTGGCAACTGGTGTAAAGACTAGTTCGTAAATTTGTTGTTATACATGCATGCTGGATGCAATATAGCTAGGTTTTGGCCGGTTTCGCTCTCTGCACTCTAGGATGTTTGTTACATCAATTTAGGTTGTATGATGATGGCAGCCGACTCTGCTATTCATTAATTGTAATACCCAACTACAATTCTCCAATTTGCCTTGTTGCATATTTAGAGATAAATCTACCGAAGCCATTAGAAAACAATTGGCCGCATGCATCTCTCCCATGCAGTGGCCGGGGGAAATCCTCATTTTCAAAAAAATAAAATAGAAAACAATTCAGTACACTTATACACATATTATGCATAAGCGAAGTTTATTTTAAAGCATATACTTTCACCTATCCAAAATTAAGTCTTTTTGGACTTTGACATGATAGTCTTGAAGATGGTATTTTGACTATCAATTTTTCTTTTGTGCAAACAGCCTTCCATAAAAATACAAGTAAATTCTAGTTTTTACTTCATCTTTTGACATTTTTCTTAAAGGATTTACCCTCATTTAACCAAACTCATGCCACATTTATACAAAAAAATGCCGTCGAGAATGTTATGTCAAGTCGGTCCCACCTGTTAAGGCCACGCGTTCACCTGCCAGCTCAGTTCATCCTTCTGTTCAGCTCCACACCCGTCTGGTCCCACATTACACGCCTCTTCAATGGTACATGGTCGAACCGTGTGCTTGCAGCTTCAACACATGTCCCTGTCACCTACAAAAACCTATCCCTAGACGTGTGCGAGAGTGAGGTGAGGATACAAAAATGGTGTGCCTCGAGTTTAGTCATGGTGTGACTTAGCCAACTGGATGACCGTGAAGTGAGAGGGCGAGCGCGTGAAGAAACCTGTTGCGGAGGAAAACCCTTCTATGTGGCATGCATGGATACTCTAAAAGATTGTAGTACCAGTTTGATAGTTTGAGTATTTCTAATTTGTTTTTAGGTCAAAAAGTGTGTTTTTGTTCTTACAAGTGTGGACTAAATTAGGATTTGAATGTTAAGAAATGATTCTAAATAGACAAATTTTAGCATGGTCCCTCTTGCCGTTTCCTTTGTTCCACATATAAGATTTATTTGAAGTCAAACTACGCAAAGTTTGATTAGATTTACATTTAAAATATCAACATCCATAATTAGTTATATAGTATGAAAATTAATTTCTTGATGCATCTAATGATATTGATTTTATATTGTTAATATTGATATTTTTCCAATAAATTTGATCAAACTTTATAAAATTTAACTTCAGTCAAATTTTATATGCAAATTGAAAAGAAGCAGGGGGGGGGGGGGTACTTAATTCGTTCCGCTAGCTAGCCAGCATGCATTGCAACATTAGGAGCATGATTATGACAACCAGGGACGGGACTACATGATATGTGTACTCGTTTCTACATATATAGGAGAAGCAAATCTCGATGGGAAAAGAACCCTGTATATCGGGTTGGAGGTGTATATAATCACGCGCCTTGATTAACGATTCAGAAAAGCTGTAGTCACACAAGACAGAAGTTTCACAAAAAGGCATATATTGCTTCGAACAATGATGAGCTAGCAATGAAGCTGGTCCAGCTTCGAGCCGGTCTATGGCACACATTATTTTGCCAGATGTTAGTGTTACTATGATGACGAGCACCACGCCGCATTTGCATTTCCTTTAGGCCGGCCCACTGCGCCCATGATCACACGCTCCTTCACTTATATGCACACATGCATATACCCCATGGCGAAGATGATAGCCGCAATCAGATGCGCAACATCAGCAAATTAACTCGCGACTTTGGAGGGGGTTCAGGCGTACGTGCATATTATGCCGGAAACAGCTGGAGTTGGACGACAAAATTGTTCACAAAAAAAGAGAGTGAAATTGTGGGGAGATGAACCACTGGTTGTTAGACTAGCATGTGGGTCCATGGGGTTAGTCCACTATCCGAACTGTAGTCCATGACTTGGATGGTCCCAGAATGATTTCCCCTGTAGACAGGATTTTCAGCACCCGGGTGCCCCTACACCCTCTATGAACAGTAAATTCAAAACAAATTAAAGAAAAAAAATCAAAAATAAATAAACTCTGGGACATCAAACATGATCAAACTTTTGACGATCTTGCAAAGTTTTAGCTAAAAAAACATTCGAGGAGCTCTCACGTAAAAAAACAAAATCATTGTTCAAAGTTTATGTACATTTTTAGCAGTGATTTATTTTTTTGTGAGGATCCACATAGGTTATTTGTTGCTGAAACTTTGCAAGAACATCAAATCTTTGATCCTTGAAAGTTTCATATTTTTTTATTTGTTTACATTTTTTTACGAATTTACTGCTCATGAGGCTGTAGGGGCACCCGGGAGCTCTTACGCCTTTCTCTTTCCCTGTGCAGTTTCTGGTTTGCGTGGGTTGACCATCGACAGGGAAGTGCCAGCGGCCGGAAAGACATGACTTGCGAGTTGCGGCTTGCGAGAGCTTCAGTTTGTAGGAAGAAACAAAGCTGATTCTTCGTTTCATCAATTAATCTCAAGTCCTATCAGGGAGAAGCACGCCTGTCAGTGGTAAATGCGATGACAACCATTCAGTTTGCTACAGCTATGATAGCCCAAACCATTCAGTGGAGTTTTTCTTTTTCTTTTTTGAGGGAACCATTCAGTGGAGTAGAGTACATGACAAATGGCATACGTGGGCTGACAAAAGGCCGGGCCCAGATTAGGCCCAGTTAGGTGATGGCGGGGAAGGTGGGGTATCATTTTATTTCTTCCTTCAACCCCTAAAAAAAAAATCTTACTTCAACAAAGCTGCCCATTTTGCTCCAACAAAAAAATAAAGATCCCCATACATTCTAAAAAAAAGATGCCCATGCATTCTGAAAAAAAAAGTCCATACACTTGAAAGAAATAGATGTATATCCCTCTAAAAGTTCAACTTACTCAAATGGACATCGTGGATTTTTCAAATCATGATCTTTTTTATCATTATTAGTAATAATTGTGAGAACAGAAAGTATACGTGCTAGAAAAAATATCTAGTGATGATTAACAGAGCACATAGAACCGATTTTTTTACTGAATTTTTTTAGAAGACACCAAATGAATAAATAGGTGAAAAAAATAAGTTATTTACACAAAACCTAAAATAAATAAATAAAGTAAAACTAAGAAATAGAAGAAGACAAAAGTACAAAAACATTGGCCTAAAGCATTGTTGGGGTAGCAAGAGTGCCATAAGGAGGAATACGTGGCCCTGAAAATTCAGCACTCTAATCGCCAGTTATAGGTGTTTGGGCAAACCGGCACCCCCCCCCCCCCCCAGCTTGGCCCATTTAATACTTTCTTTCTCGTTCGCAACGTAAGTGCACGGGCTAGATTGCTGCTCGACCGGTTTTTAAAGTGATTTTCCACTGGTTTTATAATTGTTTTTGGACCTTTTCAAATCGTTTATCTTTTTATTTCTTTCTTCCTTTTTTTCAAATGCGTGAACTTTTCTTAAATTTGCTAATTTTTTTCAAAATTTTATTAAAATTTTGAATTTCTTCTAAATTTCCTTGAACTTTTTTAAATTTCGTAAACTTTTTCCAATTTTGGGACTTTTTCATGACCCATGAAATTTCTTTTTGAAACTAATGAACTTATTTCAAATGCATGTGAACATTTCCAAAACCATGTCTTTTCCAAATTATGCAGACTTTTTTTTTCCAGAATCTGCAAACTTTTTTCAAATTATATATATTTCAAATCCATGAACTTTTCTCAAAATACTGAACCATTTCATATACGTAAAGTTTTTTAAAACTTATTTACTATTTTAAACCCACGTTTTCCCCCTCAATTTTTGATTCATAAAATTTACATTTTAAATCAAATTTTAGAAGTCAATAGTTAATGGTCTACTAGGCATAGTTGGGCCGGCCCAGCATGCGTGGGCGCCAGTTGGCCTAACTGGCGCTTAAGGTGTTGGTTAGGCCCACCCTACGTGGTGTGGCGACTATTTTTCGCTTTAAGCGAGTCATACGGGATCTCTTGCGTTGAGTTTACAGTAAAGGGTCGACACGTTAGCTCAATAAAAGGAAATAAAGGAGAGGAAAAAAGGTCGCGCGCGTCGCGAGGTTCAATCCCAAGAACTCTTGGTTACTTCGTTGGGCTGCTACCACTAAGCCATCGCCTAGTTCTTGTTAGGAGCATAGGACGCGAGCTAAATGAAGTAAAAAACAAATATACAATACTTCTCGGCTTTTCATTTTTGTTTTTCTGGTTTTCACGGACTTTTCTTTGTTTTTTTCTCTATTTCATCGATTTTTCCATTAGTTTTCACTGGTTCTTTTATATGTTTCTTGTTTTTGTTTTGGGGCGTGCTTCGTGTCTGCCGGCTGGTCTTTTTAAAAGATCGGTCGGGTCGCGAGCCGCAAGATTCCTCCCCATCAAGCGGCTAACGGACAACCTTCATCATTGCAACAGAGCTATTGTTGCAGAAACGTTTGCAACGGAAGTCGTGTTGCAGAAACCTTTGCAACAAAGGTCATGTTGCATAATGTTTTTGCAACAAAGGTCATGTTGCAGGATGTTTTTGCAACTAAGAAAATGTTGCAGAAATGTTTGCGGAACTTTTTGCAACAGAGACCATGTTGCTGATTTTTTTGCAATAAAGATCATGCTGCAGGAACTTTTTACTGCGCGTGGCATAGATGGTTGCAATGAATGGATAAGAAGGCAGGGACAAAGGAATAAGGTTACATCCTAGCATAGCACGTGGCGCCCCGACAAATGCTTTTTTTGCGATCAGCTGGCTGAAGGGAAGCTTTTCCCTTTTGTTTTTTGACAAGGTTTTCTTTGTTTTTTGTTTGGTTTTCTTTTTTCTCCTCCATTTTTTGTTTAGTTTTCTGATTTCTTCTCCATTTTTTGTATGGTTTTCCTTTTTCTTCTACACTTTATTTTTCTTTTGTTTTTTCTTATGTTTGTTTTCGTTTTCACTCTACATTTTCACATATGTCAAAAATATTTCTTGAATAATTGATCAACATTTTTTGTATACTCGATCAACATTGTCCGAATGCTTATTCAACATTTTTCAAATAATTTCTCAGCATTTAAATACTTATTCAACATTTTTCAAATACATGTTTAACATTTTTCAAATACTAGTTCAACATTTTTAATACTTATTCACATTTTCAAATACATGTTCAACATTTTTAATACTTATTCAACATTTTCAAATAGTCGTTCATTTTTCAAATACTCGTTCAACATTTTTCAAATACGTATCCAACATTTTCAAATACATGTTCTACATTTTTAATACTTATTCAACATTTTCAAATACTCATTCAATACTTTTCGAATACTTGTTCAGCATTTTTCAAATACTCGTTCAACAATTTTTTATACTTATTCAACATTTTTAATACTTACTAAAAAATTGTGTACCTGTTCAACATTTTTCGAATACTTGTTCAACATTTTTTAATACTTATCCAACATTTTTATATACATTTAAAAAAAATTAAAATGTCTTTTTGAAGAGTATTTTTTGTATATATATGTAGAATTATTTATAAAGTATGAGGAAAAGTAAAAAAAATAAAGCAAAAAATGAAAACTGAAAACAGAAAGAAAAAAACAAGTCGTGGCCTCCCTTTCCGGAAGAGGCACGCCCGTGTCTGTCACGAAATCACAACCGTGCCTCTCACGAAAGCAAAACCGTGATTCTCGCGGAAGGAAAAAAAGAAAAGAAAACGCGTTTTTTTCGTTTCGGAAGAGGCACGGCCGTGAATCTCGCGAAAGCACTCCCGTGCCTCTCGCTGAAGCAAAACCGTGTCTCCCGCGAAAGAAAAAAAAAATTCAAAAAACACGTTTTTTTTCGTTTCCGAGAGGCACGACCGTGACTCTCGCGAAAGCATAATCGTGCCTCTCACGGAAGCAAAACCGTGACTCTCGCGGAAGGAAAGAAAACAGAAAACGTGTTTTTTTTTCGTTTCCGAGAGGCACGGCCGTGACTCCCGCAAAAGCAAAACCGTGACTCCCGCGAAAGGAAAAAAACGCGTTTTTTTGCATAAATTTTTTTTCCAATTTTTTTGTCGAAAAGGTAAGGAAGACCGGTGGAAAACCAAAACGTCGAAAACCCCAGAAAACCCGTTTAAATAGCCGAAAATGCGTGCGGAAAAATAAAATAAATAAAATCCAGAGAAAGCACCCAGAGCGCGACACATGGCGAATGGCTGAGAGCGCGCCAAGTGGCGCTGCTCGTTGCAAGGCTCCCAAAAGAGCGCTCGTTAACTGATGGCTCCCATGAATCAGGTGTTTTGGTTGATATGGGCTCGTCACGTCTGGCAGTAGCATGACATCAACCTTGTAGGCCGCATCATTCGGCTAATGTTAGGGCAACTCCAATGATGTGCACAGTAGCATAGCCAACCCAATAAACTAGGGAGGTCCAACAATAGAACTTTCATTTGATCTTTTTTAAATTTAAATTTTTAAAATGTAACATAATATAATATATTATATGGAAAACTAGGGTGATCCATGGACCATCCCGCCCAACGTCGCTGGACGTGCATTAAAATAAACACACCAAATGTCCACAGGCATGTTTGGACGTGCCCGCGTAGGGAAGCCAGTCATTCGACAGACATCAAATAAGCATAAAATCCGGACAGTAGGGTGGGCCATGTGAACCCAGAGAAAAAAAACACATGTGGTGTAGGGAGATGTAGTTCAACTAACAAGTCAGACAGGTGGACGTCCGTACTCCCCCAAACCTCATCCGATTCTCTACCGCATTCTACTATGATGTAGTTTAAGATAACGACTTCAGACTTCGGAGTTCCAAACACTTGGACTTCGGAGTTTCAAACATATTTATGAAGATTTGAGAAACATATGTTCCATATATATGCATGAATAGCAAGGTTGCGAGTAGATTCACATGATCAAAAGTACAATTTTGTAAAATAAAAAGAAACAAAGTGTAGAGTTTCATTACTTTCAACAAAACAAACAAATTGTTTCCGAATTTTTAAAAAGAAAAAGTTTTAAGTGTCACAAGTCTGTGAGATGCCGAGACAGAAAACTCCATGTAAGCATGGCGGCAGGCCAGGCCGGCAAGACTTGGAACGTACTCCATGGTATGCATCATGTTTGGAGCCATGCTATAGCCCTGGCATGGCATGAGTCGTGCCCCGAGAAGCAGAGAGCAAGAGTTTTGAACTTCTACATTTCTCCAGCCTTCATGGAACTCCGGCGGGCCATCAACTCGTCTATCAGCCGGCCAACAGCATTGTATGAAGATCCACCATTCTCCACAGCGCTCCTTGCCTTACTACCGAGGTCCTTGGCTTTCTTCTGCATGGCGTCGCCCTCATCGCCGTTGCCCATCAATCTCCCGATGGATTCCGCGATCACCTCGCCGCCGATCACCTCGTGGGCCTCGACGCATGATGCGTAGTCCTTGGCGCCGATGCTGACGCCCACCTTGAGCAACTCCACGATAACCTTCTCGTTCTTGAACTGATCTGCATACCGCGGCCACGTGACCATCGGCACGCCGGCGCTCACGGCCTCCAGCGTCGAGTTCCAGCCACAGTGCGTCAGGAACCCACCGACGGCAGGGTGGTTCAGGATGAGCATCTGCGGCGCCCAGCCTCGGATGATGAACCCGCGGCCGCCGTGTGCCGTCAGCTCGGCGAAGCCTTCGGGCATCCACTCTGAAGAGTCTGGGCATGCGGCGCCGATCACCCACACGAAATTCATGCCTGAGAGCTCGAGGCCGCGTGCGAGCTCGTGCAGCTCCGCCGGCGAGAAACTGGTTAGCGTGCCGAAGGAGATGTACACCACCGAGCCGGCCGGCTTCGTGTCCAGCCACTCGATGCAGGTGTCCGCGTCCGGCGAGAGCGCGTCGGTGCCTCTCCCAGCCATGTCCTTGGTGGCGAGTGCCACCGGCCCGACGAGCCACGCGCGCCGGCCAAGCGTCGTGCGGTAGTGCTCGACGTAGTCCGGCTCCAGCTCGTGGAAGCTGTTGAACACCTCGCCGAAGCTCCTCTGGTCCGCGGCGTTCAGGCCCTCGAAGAACGCCCAGCCCCAGTGCTCCGCCTGGTTCGCGGGGTCCATCAACTGGCTGCGCCTCAGCTCGACACGGTGCGGCAGGCCCGGCAAGGAAACGAGGGCGTCGGGGTCGTCGGGGACAGTCGCCAACGGGTTGTTGCGCAGCATGGTGTCGATGCAGGACAGCGCGAACATGCTGCTACCCATGAACGCAAGGCGCGGGACGCCGTGCTCCGCGGCGGTGTCCACGGACCACGGGAATAAGCTGTCGGACACGACCGCGTCGGGGCGGTTGTCAACCAAGAACCGGTTGAAGGGCTCCCGGAGTAGCTGCGCCGCCTCAAAGAACTTGCCGCGGTCGCCCTGGGATTTAATGGCCGTGCCGTTCTCGACGCCCGGCGGGAGCCCGACGGCAGGGAAAGGCACGACGGAGATATCGATCGCCGGGGAGTTGGTGCCGGCGAAAGCGTCGTTGGCACGGTCGACGGCCGAGCGCATGACGGCAGCGTTGACGGGCGTGGTGAGGATGGTGCACCTGACGCCGCGGGCGGCGAAGAGCGCGGCCATGTCGGCGACTGGAATGAGGTGGCCGTGGGCTGGGAACGGGAAGAAGAGGATGTGCAGCGGCGGCTGCTGCTGCTCGTCTTTGACTGCCATGGCTAGCTGCTTCCTGTGACGACAGAAGGATACTGCGGCGCGGAGAGTACGGATATGAGTTTGAGAGATGGACCTAGGCTATAGGAGTGATACGTACCATGGTTTCGGAGCAATTAAGAAGAAGGCCGTGTAGAGAGGAAGGAGAACTTGCTTCTGGCTTGGTGATCTCCGTCTACTAGAATCCATCCAAGTTGCTTGGAAGTGCCGTTCGAGATTTTGATGCCTCCACGTATTACATGCGAGAGTTCGAACGAAAATTGTTTCACTTGTTTGTACCATTGGTACTGAGTCATAAGCGTATCTATTCAGTCTGCAATCGTCGAAAGAAAAAGTCACTCAACAAAGATACAACTACCAAGATTCCCTTACGCCCGCGCCTAGGGTTTTACTCCTCTTCGGCGATAGTTTTACTCCATCCCCAATCCATCCCCTCACTAGGGTTCAGCCCCCCCCCCCCCCACACACCCACACACACCCACCCACACACGCACACACACCCCTGTCCTCCCAAGAGAGATGGTGACCGTGTCTCATGCCCAATCAAAGAACAGTGGCGGTGTGACCGCCGTCAAAACCAACCTGGACAATTTCTTCAAGCAGTTAAAACTCATTGACGAAAACTTTGATGAACTGGAGATAAATTATGAAGATCCTGGTATCAATGAGAGCGTCTGATGGCTAGCCCTAGCTAGGGTTCACACTGAGAAAACTTTTAGCCAGGCTGCATTCTACCGCAACATGTGCTCCGCTTGGAACCTAGCGCGGGAGGTTCGCTTCTGTCCAACTGGTCCAAAACACTGTTCATTGTCGAGCATTGTACTTGGGCGATTGGAAAAGAGTGATGTATCAGGGCCCTTGGTTGTTAAGAAATTGGGTGGTACTGTGTGCCCATACGACGGTCTTAATAAAGCTGAGGATGTGAGCATTATGTTCATGTTGATATGGCTGCAAATACACAAGTTGCCGAATGGATTCTGCAAGAAAGGAATAGTGGAAAAGCTCCTAAAAGACACTGGGGTGATCCTGGATATACGACTATCGAATGCCCGTCGTGACTATGTACGTGTTCGGGTACAACATGAGGTGTGAGTGCCTCTCACAAAGTACGTGAGTAATCTTAGAGGAAAAGAACGCCAAGTTTATCTTGTGCGCCATGAGAAGCTCGCACGATTCTGTAGCATCCATTGCCTTGTTGGGCACGGGTTCAAGGAGTGTGGCTCTGGTATCCATGATGGGAAGAGCAAAAAATATGGATTATGACTGTATGCTGATACTCCAAACTACCCGCGTGCTGATGAGAAATTTGCAAAAGGCATAATAGTAGTTCGACCATTTTTACGAAGTTGGTAGCAGAGTATGATTCTTTGGGTATATGGCTCCTGTCGAGCTCCTCTGCAGCTTCTTCGCTACTTCTCATCATCTTGACACTCTCAACCGGATTAGGTTTTCGCTTTTCAGTGAACTTAGCCAGGATCATTGCTTTGGTCGTATATGACTTTGCTATTTGTTGGTGTTTTTGTGTGCGTGCGTTGGTGTTGGCTGTGTGCATCTTAGCTATGCAGATGCCGGGTGTGTACTCATTATGTTTGTATCCTCTTGATGCTTCATTTGAGTTAATAAAATTCACCCTTTGTCGAAAAAGCCAGGATCATTGCTTGGCTCTCAGCAATCTTAGTGACTTGTGCCTCCATGCTACGAGTTCTTTCCTCTAAAGCCTGCACATCGTTAGTGAGTTTATCAATTTTACTAGTCATTTGACAAAGCATATTATCATGATTCTTCAAGATATCGATATAGATTTTATTTTGCTCACTTTGAGCCATGATAAAAGTTTTGAGAGTTTCATCCAAGTATTACCGTTGCTCATTCCATTGAAATTATTGGGTGCTCCGTTATTAGTTGGATATGATGGCCTAGGAGCATACCATTATTTTCCAATTGGAATGATAACTGTTGCGAGCAATGAAGTTAACATCATTAACATCACCTTCGGTAATTGCATAAATATTTACCTCTTCTTTACCACTTATGGTGTTGATGTGTTCATCCATCTTCGTGGTTAGTCCCTCATCTTTCTCTTTAAAGATATCATTGACCTTTCTTGTGGTAGACCTTTCTACATTCCATTGGGTATGATTTTCTTGCTTTTATCAAGTAGCTTCTTGGCCTCTTCAATTGTTCTTCCTGTTATAGTTCATCTTGCAGTTGTTTCAAGCATAGTCTTTGACATGGGATTAAGAGCATTATAAAACAAATGAAGAATTAACCATTCTTCCATCCCATGGTTGGGTAGTTTCTTATAGCCTCCTTCATGTGGTGCCACACAAGCGTTAGGGGCTCACATTCTTTTGACTTAAAACCAGTGATCTAAATTTTCAGGGGACAAAACTGAGATAAAAATGTGCTACAACAAGAAGTCCATGATTTTATAGTTCCTCTAGTCAAAGTCAGATGTCATTCTTTTGCTTTTCCTCTGAAGGAGAAAGGAAATAGATGCAACCTCAAAGCATCTGGTTCATAGTCTATAATACGTGTCATGTCACACTACTCAGTAAAATTGTGTGAGTGCATATCGACATCCTCTGGTGCAGTGCCACCAAATTGGTCTTGTTGAACCATTGTGACTAAATGGGGCTTAATTTCATATTGCTCGACAACAACATTAGGTTGTGCAATTGGTGCATGCATGAAGTTTTCATTTGGAGCAGCGAAGACTCCGTTTTTGAGGCATAATAATTGTTTTGGGTTTTCGATAACGAAACATCTAGAAAAACAAATAAAGACAAGAACAGAAATTGAAATAAAAACTCTAACAATGACTCTAACATAATGACTAGTGACAAGATGCCTCCCCGACAATGGTGCCAGAAAAGGTGGTTGATGAAAGTGCTAGTTATCGACTAGAGGGGGGTTGAGGGAGTCCTGGATTAGGGGGTATCCGGACAGCCAGACTATAACCTTCGGCCGGACTGTTGGACTATGAAGATACAAGATTGAAGACTTCGTCCCGTGTCCGGATGGGACTCTCCTTGGCGTGGAAGGCAAGCTTGGCAATACGGATATGTTGATCTCCTTCCTTGTAACCGGCTCTGTGTAACCCTAGCCCCCTCCGGTGTCTATATAAACCGGAGGGTTCAGTCCATAGGACATAACAATAACAACAATCATACCATAGGCTAGCTTCTAGGGTTTAGCCTCTCTGATCTCGTGGTAGATCAACTCTTGTACTACCCATATCATCAATATCAATCAAGCAGGAGTAGGCTTTTACCTCCATCGAGAGGGCCCGAACCTGGGTAAAAACATCGTGTCCCTTGTCTCCTGTTACCATCCGCCTAGACGCACAGCTCGGGACCCCCTACCCGAGATCCGCCGGTTTTGACACCGACATTGGTGCTTTCATTGAGAGTTCCTCTGTTTCGTCATCGTTAGGCTTGATGGCTCCTTCGATCATCAATAGCGATGTAGTCCTGGGTGAGACTTTTCTCCCCGGACAGATCTTCGTATTCGGCGGCTTCGTAATGCGGGCCAACTCACTTGGCCATCTGGAGCAGATCGAAAGTTACGCCCCTGGCCACCAGGTCAGGTTTGGAAGCTTAAACTACATGACCGACATCCGCGGAGACTTGATCTTCAACGGATTCGAGCCCCTGCCGAGTGCGCCGCACCGTCACGATGAGCATGATTTAGCTCTGCCATCAGACAGTGTTCAGGAGATCGCACCTGCAACTGCTCCGACCTTCAATTTGGAGCCAGCCGCGCCATCCGTGGACGGGTGGCTAGACCCCGCACCGGAGGCCGCGGTCTCAGCGGCGATCGAGCCGAATACCAACCTTACCCTTCGCGAAAGCTGTGACTCCAAGTTGCCGGATTCTTCTCCGGCCACGGACTTCGAACTGCCTGCGCCCTTGCCAATCGAATCCGACTGGGCGCCGATCATGGAGTTCACCTCCGCAGATATCTTTCAACACTCGCCCTTCGGCAACATACTGAACTCTCTAAGGTCTCTCTCCTTGTCAGGAGAGTCCTGGCCGGAATATGACCGGCATGATTGGGATACGGATGACGAAGAAATTCGCCGCCCACCCACCACCCACTTAGTAGCCACTGTCGATGATTTAACCGACATGCTAGATTTCGACTCCGAAGACATCGACGGTATGGATGACGATGCAGGAGACGAACAGGAACCACTGCCCATGGGGCACTGGACAACCACCTCATCCCATGATGTATACATGGTGGACACACCAAAATAAAACAACGACGAGGAACGGAAGGACGAAGCAAAGGATCGTTCCCTCGAGAAGCAATCAAAGCGGCGGCGTAAGCGCCGCTCCAAATCCCGCCTCAGCAGAAACAACGGTCATACAGACCCAGCGATAGAGCAGGGTGAGCCGGCGGACGACGAACATGGCATTGAACAACCGTCCGACGATGGCAACACGGAGAACCAAACCGCACAACCCGTCTCCGGCAGAGATAATAGTCCGGATGACCTCACGCCGGATAAGCTCCTGGAGCAGAAGAACCTCCATAAAAGACTTGTCGCCACTGTGCGGAGCCTGAAAAAGCAGAAGCAAAAACTCAAGGCTTCAGAAGATACACTTAGAATCAGATGGAGCAAAGTACTCAACACCGCAGACAAGTATGGCGGCAGTCGCCACACAAAGAGCTACCCGAAGCGAAAGCTACTGCCTGAATTTGATGAGGAGGCCTTAGAGCCCCGGCAATAAAAAAACAAAGCAGCCATCCGGTCGGATAGACGACCTCATGGCCAACATAGAACGACAAACGACGCCGCACACAAGCCAGTACGCGATCCACATGAGGACTCACATCAAAAGGATGGCCCAACCAGATCTATCTACGGGCCAAGAAAGCACGCTCCAGCACGCAATGCAACACAACAAAAATCCGAACACCACGGTACACCCAAATACAGGGGTGCCGCACACCCCCTATGTTTCACCGATGAGGTGCTGGACCATGAATTTCCAGAGGGATTCAAACCCGTAAACATAGAGGCGTACAACGGAAGGACAGACCCTGGGGTCTGGATTGAGGACTACATCCTCCATATCCACATGGCTCGAGGAGATGATCTCCATGCCATCAAGTACCTACCCCTCAAGCTCAAAGGGCCAGCCAGGCACTGGCTTAAAAGCCTCCCCGAAAACACCATTGGAAGTTGGGAAGAGCTCGAGGACGCCTTTCGGGCAAATTTTCAAGGGACCTATGTCCGACCACCGGATGCAGACGATTTAAGTCATATAACTCAACAGCCTGGAGAGTCAGCCCGAAAGCTTTGGAACCGATTTCTTACTAAAAAGAACCAAATAGTCGACTGTCCGGACGCCGAAGCCTTAGCAGCTTTCAAACACAGCGTCCGAGACGAATGGCTCGCCAGACACCTCGGCCAAGAAAAGCCAAGAACAATGGCTGCATTAACAAGCCTCATGACCCACTTTTGCGCGGGCGAGGACAGCTGGTTAGCACGATACAGCACTACGACCCAAGTACATCCGAAGTCAGGGACGAGAACGGGAAGCCACGACGCAGCAAAAACCAACGTAGGAATAAAGAAAACAGCCCGAAGAGCACGGCGGTAAACGCCGGATTCAAAAGCTCTCGGCCAGGTCAGCAAAAGCTGCCCTCCAAAGGCAACATAGACGAACTGTCTAGCCTAAACAAAATTCTGGACAAACTATGTCAAATCCACAACACCCCCGATAAACCTGCAAATCAAACCCATAGAGAATGTTGGGTCTTCAAGCAGTCCGGCAAGCTCAACGCCGAACACAAGGGCCTGGATACACCAAGCAAAGACGAGGACGAGCCTCGCAAGCAAAGCAATGGGAAACAGAAGAAATTCCCACCAGAAGTCAAACTAGTAAACGTGTTACACGTGATAAATAAAAACAACGCGACACTCACTGAGATACATGCCCCAGGGCCTATCACCCCGGAGTTCCGCCACTGGTCGGCCGAACCGATCACCTTCGACCATCGAGATTACTCTGCAAGAATCCGGCACGCATGATGGGCTGCCTTGGTGCTAGACTCGATAACTGACGGATACCACTTCACACGAGTCCTGATGGATGGCGGTAGTAGTTTGAACCTGATATATCAGGACACAGTCCGCAAAATGGGGATAGACCCAACAAAAATTAGCCATAGCAATACTTCCTTTAAAGGAGTAACGCCACGCCAGGGGCCCATTGCATGGGCTCCCTACTACTAGAGGTTATATTCGGCTTCCCCGATAACTTCCACAGCGAAAAGCTAACCTACCACATCGCTCCATTTCAAAGTGGCTATCAAGCACTACTGGGACGCGAAGCTTTCGCTCGCTTTAACGCAATACCACTTTACGCGTCTCTCATGCTTAAGATGCCCGGTCCACGCGACATCATTACAGTAAAGGGAAATATTGAGCGCTCATTGCGCGCGGAAGACTGTGCGGCTGCCTTGGCAGCCGCACACTAGACGGCCTCACCAACTAGAGCATCTTACAAGTCGTTTAGACCACGGACGCGGCTAGACGAGTCCGGTTTAGCAATATAATTGATAAAGGTTTGATGGCTATACCCCTATAACAATACAAGGGGCTCCACGCGTGACAATAAGGCTCAATTCTACCCATCTTGAACTATACTTGATTTATTTAGTATAACATACATTTTGCACGACAACTTTGCAACTAAGTTCCTCTCTTCTACAGATGACCATCGTGCTACACCCGTCCAGGATACGGCACAACGGACACACAAGCGCAGACGTGCAACAGGGACCCGTTCCAAGGATTCTCTTCAGATTAAGACCCTGCGTAAACCTTTTTTACTGTCTCTTGTTGATAAACATCCCCCGGATTCCCAGTAAAGCTGAGACAGATGCTGACGTATTGGCTTGTGGCCACGTCAGATTATTGCACGTACCTGGACACCAGGGGATTATTACAAAGGGCGACGTTTCGCCTGGTTTATATCATAAAGACCGAATACCTTAGGGAGTGTTCGGCATCGCGAGTTTGGCCTTATATGCATCAGCTCCGAATCATGTCTTTGGTCAAATGTTGGGTTTTCCCGGCTCCTGTGTTTTGTTGCCTTACGTTCCACTCTATCGGCTAAGGCGGCACCAGGAGAACTACTGCGATTGTGCCCTGGTTCAGCCAAGTGAGCACCTCAGTAGAGAAAGCCGAAAACTGACTGTCATGATATAGCGTGAGACTGGTCAACCACTCGATGACCCAGTGGAATCTTCGGGATTCCTCCGCCTTAACGAAGGGCCGTTTCCCGGTCAGGCACGTACGCGCCCCGAATTCGGATGAGCGCGGAGCCACCAGGGGCTATATAGTAGCCCCACTGTCAAACTCCTATGGCTAAGTGAAAGTGATAAAGCATTATAGTCCGATTGCCTAGTTCGCTGCGCTATCACCTCCTTAATGGACCAAGACGTTGGATCAAGTGTGAATATGTGTCTTCTGCGAGCACCCCCGCATTATATGCGTGGGGGCTGAAGCCGACGACTGCCATCTTTCAGGTTATATACATATATACATAAATGGCCGCAGAGGAGGTATTATAATTCTTGCAGGCACAAGTATAAAAAAGCCTTTACATTTCAGCAAACATTGTTTTCAATGGGAATACATGTCATTAGAACATAATATTCTTCGAGCACTGCGCCTCTATTGAACGAGCGCCCTCAAGAACTTCTTGGAAGTAGTGCTCGGCAGGTACTCGGCTTCGGTCCGAGTCTTGGGTTGCAATGGCGGTGGCCTCCATCTTTGCCCAGTATGTCTTGACACGGGCAAGGGCCATTCGCGCACCCTCTACGCACGCCGACCTCTTCATTGCGATGATATGCGGCACGCCGCCAAGGAACTGCTGCACCAAACTAAATAACTGCTCGGCTTTGGCCTTTCCGGCCACAGATGATCCACAACAGACCTCATGACAAGTCCGGACAACCTATTCAGCTCGGCCCATTCGTCCAACCGGTCAGTCAATGGAAGCGGATGCTCTGGATCGTTAAACTGTGACCAGAACAACTTCTCCACTTCACGACCTTTTTGATCTCGGAAGTACTCGGCCGCATCGGCAGCACTAGCTGCCAGGTCAAGGTATGCATCCGCCGAACTCCATAGCTGGTCCAAAGGGGCGTACTTCGGATCGCCGAACTTCATCCGCAGCACAAAGGGCTTCCCAGCTGCGATATCTCCAGCCTGACGCAACTCCTCCTTCATCGCTCTCATGGCAGAGCGGGTGTCTTTGGCCGTCACCACGGCCTTCTCTAGGTCCGCCCTCTTCGCTTGATCTTCCTTTTCAAGAAGCTTGTAATGGTCAGCGGCATTCTTCAACTCCACAACCATCTTGGCTATTTTCTCCTTGCTTTGCCAGTGAGCAGCCTGTTCGGCTTTCAGCTCCTCGATTGCCTTTAGGGCAGCCACATCACTTTTCTTGGCTTGTTCTTTGGCTCGGGAAAGTTCCGCCCGAAGGTTCTCCACGGCCGCAGCTCCATCTGCATTCAAAACACATGTTATACATACTGGCATCATGCTCCTCTTATCATGTGTAACTGGAGAAATTACATACCTTGCGCCTCGTCAAGCCGTTTGTTGACAAGTACGATGTCGGCATCTGCCACGTCAAGCTGCCGCTTTAACTCGGCAAATTCATCAGTCTGGCTAGCCACCGGACACTTCGCCACCTGCACATTAAGGCGGCAAAATTATACCTGGGACTATGATCCTCTGCGCGCCGTCATCTTCGACAGCACCCAGAGTCTCAGGGGCTACTATCTATACAGGGCGCATCTTAAAGTATGCGATACTGTCAAAAAGGTACATCATTTCACGTACCTCAAAATATGTCAGTAGACTCATGACAGCTTCATGCAACCCGCTCTCCGTGGACGAAATCCTTTCAATCACCGTACCCATCAATGTACGGTGCTCTTCTGAGATAGACGCTCGCCCTAGCAGATCCCTCAGTACCTCCGACCGCGCACCAGACGGTGCCGGATTCATTCGATTGCTTTTTTCAAAAGCCGGGTACTGAGGGCTTTGGGTGGCCATATGACTACCTTCTGGCCTTGCCGGATAAGGAGAAACCATCCGCGATGACACCTCGGGGTCGCCCGCCTCATGAGGCGGTATGGCAGGGGGAGGCGTTCCGCTCTCCATCATCTCTGGAAGAAGATCCCCCGAAGACGAGCTCTGCTGAGAAGGGCTAAGATCCAAACTGCAAGATAAATGCTTCGGTTATTTTCCTCAGGAGTAAAGCAAGGTTTTTTCTCATTATTAAATACCCTTTTACTTACAGCTCGGTGGAGGGCTGATCCTCTTGAGGGCATAGTACGGCCGGGGTATCCCCCAGTACAGGACCCTCTGGCGAAGATTTCTTCCCCCGCTTTGAGACCATTGTCTCCGGGTCTTCAGAGGCGGTCCTCTTCTTCCCCTGAGGAGAGGAATTTTTGATTCCTCCCTTTCGGCCAACCTCCTCCGCGGAGGCGGTAGCTTCCTTGTTCCCCCCTTTATCTTCTCTTGAAGGCACTTGATAAGGCGCGATCTCCAGCATCCTGGTTAACACAGGGTCTAGCGAGGTCTCAGGAAGGGGTACGGACACCTGATCAACTTTGCCTTCGCTATCCACTCCTGGTTCAAGAGCGGCTCTTTTTAAAAGGGCGATGTTGCGATAAATAAACGGATGGTGTGTTCAGATACGAGGCTACTTACTTGGGTATCCGGACGATTGCAGCTCAGACCTGCATGCTCAGTGGAGTCCGGACACATTATTTGTGGTCCGAAGAACAATTTGTACATCTCCGCGGGCGTCATGCCAAGGAAATGTTGAAGAGCTCGCGGTCCCTCCGGATTGAACTCCCACAGGCGGAGGGGATGACGTTTGCAGGGTAGGACTCGACGAATTAACATGACTTGCGTCACCACGACCAGACTGACATCTCTCTCTAGGAGATCTCGGATGCGGCTCTGCAATATGGGCACATCCTTTACTAGCCCCTAGTCTAGCCCCTTGTTGACCCATGACGTTAGTCGTGGCGGGGGACCCGAGCGAAAAACAGGTGGATCCACCCACTTGGTACCCCTGGGAGTTGTGATATAAAACCACTCTTGTTGCCATAATCTGGACTCCTCTTGGAAAGAGCCCTCGGGCCATGGGGCGTCAGCATTTTTGCTTATTACGGCGCCTCCGCACTCTGTATGCCGTCCCTCGATCATCTTCGGCTCCACTTTGAAGGTCTTGAGCCACAATATGAAATGAGGAGTAATACGGAGGAAAGCTTCGCACACGACGATGAACGATGAAATGTGGAGGATAGACTCCGGAGCTAAATCATGGAAGTCCAGCCCATAATAGAACATGAGCCCCCTCACGAAGGGATCCGGCATGAAGCCTAGCCCTCGGAGGAAGTGAGGTCCGAACACGACACTCTCACCGGGATTGGGAGTGGGAATAACTTGCCCTTGAGCAGGCAGCCTATGCGGGATTTCACCGGTCAGGTACCTGGCCTCCCTTAGCTTTATTACGTCCTCCACCGTGATGGAGGAAGGCATCCACCGAACTTGAAGGTTGGATCCGGACATGATCGGAGGTCCGAAGTGCCTAAACCTAAGCTTTGGGTGTTGGAACTCAAGGCAGGAGGCGGATTTGATTGAGGTCGAAAGAAAAGAACAGGCCTTGGTTCTTTATAAAGAGATTGAATACCAAGAGCCCTCCTCGTGACCGTTTGGGACTTACCTCTGATCGAGGGGTCATACCAATGAGCGCGATTGGGTTACCCACGTCCGTGTTGATGAGAATCCCGTAAATAAAGGGGACACGTTCTCTGCTTCGACAAGACGTGCCAAGGAAACCGCCTCGCAAAACGTGCTGAGGTTGGCTGCAAAAACAATTCGAATAAAGGCTTGGCTGTGGTGTGATGTCACATTACGGGATACGTCAGCAGATTAGATTTGTGGAAATATTATTCTCTCTACGGTGGTGTGTGGGACTTGTTTTGCAGAGCCGGACACGATCCTCGTGTTTAAAATCTTCTATGAAGTATTCGGAGGAGGAACCCGCCATGCAATGCCGAAGACAATCTGCGTGCCAGACTCATCATCATTGAAGCCTGGTTCAGGGGCTACTGAGGGAGTCCTGGATTAGGGGGTATCCGGACAGCCGGACTATAACCTTTGGCCAGACTATTGGACTATGAAGATACAAGATTGAAGACTTCGTCCCGTGTCCGGATGGGACTCTCCTTGGCATGGAAGGCAAGCTTGGCAATACAGATATGTAGATCTCCTTCCTTGTAACCGACTCTGTGTAACCCTAGCCCCCTCTGGTGTCTATATAAACCGGAGGGTTTAGTCCGTAGGACATAACAATAACAACAATCATACCATAGGCTAGCTTCTAGGGTTTAGCCTCCGTGATCTCGTGGTAGATCAACTCTTGTACTACCCATATCATCAATATCAATCAAGCAGGAGTAGGGTCTTACCTCCATCGAGAGGGCCCGAACCTGGGTAAAAACACCGTGTCCCTTGACTCCTGTTACCATCTGCCTAGACGCATAGTTCGGGACCCCCTACCCGAGATCCACCGGTTTTGACACCGGCAGGGGTGAATAGGCGATTTTTATGAAAGTCTTCAAAACACGAGGTCTTTGAAGACAAACATATGAAATGAACCTATTGATATGCAGCGGAAGGTAGACTACACTAGACAAGCCATAGTCAAGTAAGCAATGTAGTGAAAGTACGAAGACTATCAGCAGCTAGGTAGTGTGGATCAGGATGGAAGATAGTATGAAGCCAAACAGGTAGTAGTCTTCACACAGTGAAGTCAAACAGATCAGACATGCAAGCAATGACTTCACGAAGAGCAGAGCAATGTGAGGCTCTTCCAGGACCGCCGACAGGCTTCATGCACGATGAATGAGTTCTTGGTGGCCAAGTTGCGAATGCGATTAACATCCACCAAGAGACTCTGCATTTGATGCTTCAGCCAATCATGATGCCAATCCTGCTTTTGATGTAGAGAAACCAGAAGCTCACGGTCGTTGAGGACACGAGGACGCTTCTGAGGCCTTTGAGCAACTGTGCTGGCAGTGGCTTCAGTATTGGCACGATGCGGCAGACGCAAGTTGCCAGCCAGAGGATAAGCAGGAGTAGCAGAGTTTGGCACATGAATCCCTTCAATAGCCTATGTGAAGCTTTGTAATTATGCATTTTGAAGATGGAGTGGCTTCTTTGCTGGCTCAGGGTAGATGGCTTCAATGGACATATCAACATCAGGCAGAAATACAATATGGTTGCACGCTGAAGGTTGATAGTTGATGGTTGAATGAAGCTTGATCAAACACATCACCCATGGAGCATGGAATTTCAGTCCAAAAAGATCAATTCCAGAGGCTGCAAGTTGTTAGATGAAGAAATCATGTGTCTTGAATCTGATGCCATTGATGATATAGAACACCAATATCTTCATGGTGCCTTCGAGTTTAGCTTCAAGGAATTGCCTTTGATTGGCCAGAGAGTACGCCTCAGAATGTGATAAACTGTGCACGACAAGTACTCAAGGTCTTTAACAAATAATTCCTTGGGGGTATTCGACGTCATGGGGAAATGGCTTCATCATGCTCAACATCTGGCTCGTGTTGGGCTCTCGCTTCTGGAATATGCTTTGCAGTTCGTTCTGATGAAGCTGACAACTAGGTTCATACAACTCACCTGGAGTGGGCAGGGAAGTAATCTCAATGGTGTCCTGAGCTTTGGCTTCATGATGAATGTCGCCTGTCATCCACTCAAGGATCCAAATCTTCGGATCCCTGTTGTAGCCTTGAATGTGCATTGTAGCATAAAACTGTAGCAGAAGTTCTTCGTCCAGTGCTCATTATCAGTCACAAACAGCATGAGCCCAACGTCTCTGAAGCAGTCCAGTGCCTCCTCAAGGCATGGCAGCCCAACCATAGCATCACAATCCAGACGCTTATGAGAAAAAAATCCGGTCCTGGCTGTATAAGATGCAGGAGTAGTAGCTTCGCTGCTGATGGCTCAAAAACCTGTCAGAGGAGATCTTGGGCTTCATGTACGGGTTCTTGGCATTGTCAAAGAAGGTGTTGTGCTCTCTGAAGCTGAGCACACTAAACGAGCCCTGAGTTGTTGCAGCACTGGGAAGCCTTGGCAATCTTGGCTTTGGCTTTTGAACCTGAGGCCCCTGCTCCACGTGATAATCATATTGCAGGCCAGGAGCAGTGGGTCGAACCATGATAGGCCATCTGACAGTCACAACTCACCACGATTGAACGCATGTTCCATAGTATGAGGCATTGGTGGAGGAACGGCGTCATCAGAGGTGATTGGCCGCACAATGGTGTCAGTAGCAGCGTTGGCTTCAGGATCCACATTGTCTTCAGCCATGATAGTGTCATTGGCTTTAGAAGTGTTGGTTGTGGCAGCCTCATTGTTTTCAACCTCCATCTCTTCAACGACTGGAGGGTCGGGCATGATCACATTCTCTTCGGGTTGGACTGGATCACTGGCAGGGGAGTAGCTTCTCTCTCTCTCTCTCTCTCTCTCTCTCTCTCTCTCTCTCTCTCTCTCTTCTTATTTTTCTTACTCGGTCGATGCAGCTGGAATGTCTTCAGCAGCTTTAGCTTCAGACTCAGAAGCAGACACAGAAGGGATGGATTCAGGGAACACTTGACGTGCTACTGAGTTGGTGTGTTGCACATCCTCTTCTGGAATGCTTGACATGGAGGCCTGGGGCCTGAGGCCTTTGCGAAGCCTGCGGAATGCTAGCGACGCCTTTGGAGAGGGAGTGGTCTGTTCCATGTAATCATCATCATGCACCGGAGTGGTGACTTGAGCTGGTGGAGTATGGGGGATCTCATCTTGTAGTGGGGTTTCTTGGTGTTGCTCTACCCACGAATCATCTTGGCGTCAAGGGACGACCAATGCTAATAAGTTCACTGCTCATGGGAGCAGGCGATGATACCATATTGGGTTCAAGCTGAGGAAGGACTTCATCATCATTCACATTGTCTTCACGACCAATGTCTTCAACTACATTGGGGTCAATAGTTGGAATCTCTTCACTTTCTGGAGCCTCTGTGGAAGCAGGCTCATGAATCACCAGGCGGCACTCGCGGTTGGCAGAGGCAGGGAGAGAAACGGAGATTGGTTCAACATTGAGGGGCTCTAGGGCAACAACATGCTCTTTTCTTGAAGACTTTGAAGCCTTTGTCTTCAACTTCTTGGAGGGAGCATCATCAGAGGTGTCTTTGAGCTTCCTCTTCCTGGCTTCGGCTTCGGCTAGCCTTGTCTTTTCTGCTCAGAAGCTGCTAAGGGGACCTTTGGCTTCGAGCCAGTCATGCTGGCAGGGAAGACAATGCTTGGTTGGCCCTGCCTTGAAGATTTAGGTTCAGCATCATGTAACACCCCCAGTGTCATGCTACAGTAATCCCCTATTAATGGTGCCATGTCATCATGTTACTGTGCTAATCTTCACTTGATCCAAATGACAGTTCAAATTTAGATTTTTAAAATAAAGTCAAAAATAACCTTTCTTTAAACAACTAAACAAAATTGTTCACAATGTGACAAAAATTCCCAAGCAATTGTGAAAATAACACATACTTCATTTGGATGCCCAAGTTGTCCCTGGCAATTTATTTAGTGGTCAAGTTGCATTTAAATTAGCCATTTCAAAATAAAAAAAACATTTAAAGTTTTCCTTTTTGACCTCAAACTTTGTGGGCCTCTTCAATGTATTGCCTAGTATTTGTGTGCCAATTTTCACATTTAACCAAATCCATTTGTTAGCTAATGTAAATAGAAAACAATACAGAAAAATAAATAAACAGAAAAAAGTAAAAGTAAAGAAACGGAGGACCTAACTTACTAGGCCACTTGGCCCACCTATCCATAAATGGCCTAGCCCACCCCCTGTTTTCCCCTTCCTCCTGCTACAGGAAGCAGAGGGGATCGTGGAGGCCATCCGTCGGCCGACCAACGCCGTGGAGGCCATCTGCCGGCTCCCCCTCACCTACAAGAACACGGTGCCCCTCCCCTCGAACCCTAGGACGCCCCTGCCTCTTCCCCCTTCCTCCTCGCGCCGCGCCTCGCTCTCCCTCGACGCGAACGCTCGCCCGAGCTCGCGTATGCCATGGCCGTCAACGCCATCGCGGCCACCATGCTCCCCGCGCCATACGAATTTGTCTCGAAGCATCCTCGTCGTCGTCTCCTTCGTCCCCGACCATTGAATCAAGCCGGGAGGGCATGTACGCTCGCCATCAAGCTCGTGTCATTCGCGTACATCACCGGCCCCCTCGATTCGATGTGGTAGCCTCCGTCCCCGAGCTCGTCCGAGCTCGCGTGTACGTACGTACGTGTGTACTGTTGCTGCTCCTGAAGCTGATGCTGCCGCTGCTGTGCGCGCGCGCCCGCACCCGTCCTCGCCGCGGTTGCTCACCAACCGCTGTGGCTGCTCTGCTCCTTGCGCGGCTGTGCTGCTTGCTGCTGCCACCGCTCTTGCACTGCTGTTGCGCTGCCGCCATTGCTCCTTTGCTCTGCTGCTTCGTGCTGCTGCTAGTGTTGCTTGCCGCTGCTACTACCTCCTGCTGTCGCTACTTAGGGCATCTCCAGCCGTTGGCCCCCCAGGGGGCGTCTAAAAGCGTCGCCTGGGGTGAGCCGGCGCAAAAAATGGCCTTGGAGGCGAGTCGGTCCCCAGCCGTCGGCGCCCAGGGCCGCCCCCAGGCACGTATTTAAAAAACAAAAAAAACGTTCGGCCAAGTTATGACAAAAACTAGCTAAATTTCAGCCAAACATGGCAAATTTCGGCGAATTACATTAACCTACTCTAAAAAAAAGAAAGGCGCTGAAGTCGTCGCCGCCGTCGCCGCCATCGTCGTCGTCGGCGGCCTTCTCGTCCTTGACGCGGGTGCCCCTGCTGGACCCCTGCCCGGCGTCGCCTTGGCGACAGGCGGCGGCGCGTCCTCGTCGTCGTCGCTGTCGCACAGGACGACAACCCCGCCTTCCTCGTGGCCGCGTCGGCGCTCCTCGAAGCGGCGTAGGGCGGCGCGCTGGCGCTCCTTCTCCTTCTCCCGGCGCGCCTTCTCCATCGCAATGGAGTCCCGGCGCGCCCATTCGAGGGCCGCGTCGTCGTCGTCGTCGAGCTCCGCCTTCACCGGCGCCAGCCCCGGCTCCGCCTTCACCGGCGCCAGCCCCGGCTCCGTCTTCGGCTTGACGAAGCGCAGAGGAGCCGACAAGGACGAGGCACGCTGGCCGCCCTCGTTGATGACGATGCCGGCGCTGCGAGTGCGCCGGCCGAGCGGCGTCTCCGCCACGGGCTCCGCCTTGACGCCGAGCAGCGCCGGAGAGCCGGAGGAGTGCCAAGAAGAGCGTGATGAGGAGGAAGAAGAGGAAGCGCCGAACCTCCTTGGCGCCCATGGCCCGACGCGTCGGTGCTGCGCCGGGCCGGCCGCCCTCACCGGGGGGTATGCCAACGGCGGGTCGTTGCTGCCCTCGAGGTACGTGAGCACGCCCTCGAGCGTGCGGCCGGGGACGCCCCACCAGAGGCGGCGCCCGTCGCTGATCTGCCGGCCGCTGACCACTGGCGCGCCGTTGGTGGACGCCAAACGCTGCTGCTGCCGGCGCTCGAAATACGCCGCCCAGGCCGCGTGCTTGTCGGCGGCGTACTGGGGGAGGGAGAGCTGCGCGTCGGTGAGGGACGCGCGCACGATGTCGACCTCCTCGGCGAAGTACTTCGGCTTTGCCACGGCGTCAGGCAACGGGGGAATGGGCACTCCCCCGGCACTGAGTCTTCACCCCGTTGGCCCGGCGCGCATGTCCGGCGGCGCCGGGATGTTCGCTTGGAACAGGAGCCAGGACTCCTGTTCGCGGAGCGAACGGCGGCCGAAGCCGTTGGCCGCCGCCTCGTCTCCGGGGAAGCGTTCTGCCATGGCGTAGAGGGGAGAGGGAGGGGCTGGACGGTGGTGAGGGAGGAGCGGGGCTGGTGGGCGGCGGCGCTCGGGCTCGGGAGAGGGGAGAGGGAGGGGCTGGACGGCGGCGAGGGAGGAGCGGGGCTGGTGTGGGCACAGGCAAGGGAGGCCGACGACTTTTATAGCCGGGCCGCGCCCGTGTGTACGCGTGCCAGGGAGGGGAGGCGTCGGCGCGCCGTCCCGTGACGCGCCGCCCGTGATGAGGAATCAATGGCAAGGCTGACCGGCGGCAGCCTTGCCATTGATTCCCCGCGGGAACCGAGGCCGTTGGGGGAAGACGAGGCGCCGAGTCGCTGACGCGGCTGGCCCGCGTCTTTTTTCGCGCCAAAACAGCTCGCCCCAGCGCCCCCGGGCGCCGCCCAGCGCGTCGGGTTCGGCCTGGGTCCGCCGGCGCTGTTTTCGGCCCAAGCCGGCAAAAATCGGGCTCCTGGGGGCGCGACTGGGCCGTTTTTTCGGCGCCGGCGTGAAAAAATCGCCTGGGGAGGCCTTCCTGGGGGCGCGGCTGGAGATGCCCTTAGCTGCTGCTCTAGCTGCTACAAATGGCCATGGCCGTGGCCATGCTATGTGCGTGTGTGTGCACAACCTCACGGCAGGTTGTGCCACCAAGCCGACCCAAATTCAATTAGGGACTAATCCTTCTTTAGTACTAGCCACCCCCACGTTGAGTCTACTAGTAGAGTGCCCGTGCGTTGCCACGGGCTCTTGAAATAGTTTGCAAGAGTTACATGTTAACTTTCTAAGGCCTCCCCCGCTGTAGATTCAGACCCCCGCCACTGATTCCATCCCGCCTGGGCCGCTGCTTGCCGCCACGCCGCCCCATCGCGTTCGCCTCCGCTCTGCCCCGACCTCGCCTGCCTCCTCTCCGGCCGCCTCCGCCTCTGGTCCATCCTCTACCCGGCCCCGCTCCGTCCGCCTCCTCTCCGGTCTGTCCCGCCCCGCTCCCCGCTCTGCCGCCGCCCGCCCCCGATGGCGCCGAAGAAGACGCCGAAGGGCAAGTTTGGTTTCTTCGGCATGAGGGCGAAGCCCTCCGGGAACTTCGGACTGAAGTTCTGCGACGCCGGGCAGCGTTGGTGGCTCGGCACGTATCCCACCGCCCATGAGGCTGCGCATGCCTATGGCATGGTGATGTGGCGTACCGGACGGCCGAAGACGAACCTAAACTTCCCGAGGTCAAGTCTTAGGCAGTGGCGAAGTGGCTCGTGCCACAGGGCATCCGGATGGAGGAGATGCCGTTTAAGAAGGCCAAGAAGAGATCGACAGTTGTTGCCGCTCCCGGCGAAAGTGACGAGGCGGCGATGGCTTGGTTTGTGCGAGAGCATCCGCAGTACATCCAGGCTGGGCTGGAGCACTACTGAAAGCGCGACGTCGAGGCAAAAAAGAAGGGAGTGAAAGGAGGACGAGGCTGGCCCCTCGACTGTGATCCCTATCAAGTCGTCGAATGAGGACTGGGGTGACACCGAGGAGGAGGACGAGGGGTGCGATGACCTGACCAAGGACGAGTTCTGGGAGCAGTTCCGTAGCTCCAAAACAGGCAGACGCAACGGCCTAACGCGCGCTCGCATTTGCAAAGTCTGTCCACTTAGTGTCCGCATGGACGCATTTCAGGCTCAATTTTGTGTCTGGTTTGCATCCACACGGACACGAAACGGACGCTCGCTCGTCCGCTCACCGTCTGCATTGGGACCCGCTTTTGACCATAGCACACAAGGCATTCCTCTGATATCCGGGAGTTGCATCTTTATAATCATCGTCTGAAGTAAATACGCCCGTGCGTTGCAATGGGAGAAAAATATACTATGCATTATTCTCACAGGCGTTTCTCCCGCACAGAAAAATACCATTGGCCCATTGTTAGATCATGCTCATACTTGCTACCTCCTACAGTATCACTTTTATCTACAACGGCCTACTCTTGACTATAGGTGCCTGTGCATTGTGATGGAATGTACTCTGGTAGCAGTAATGTGTATTTCATTATTGATCCATTTATCTATAGCAACCGACTTCCATCAGTGCATATTAGTATACCATATATAGGCAAATAAACAATGTGCTTCTCAAATTGAGCTGATAAAGTAGCAGCATGAGGAGAAACAAAAGGCTAAAAAATCCATATATAGCTGTCTATCAATCAATCATAACACATCAAAGCTCCATGGATTTAGCCCACTAATAAGATGAAAATGGAACATACATGTTCTTACCATTGCTTTAGTTATTGATATCATCATCCCTAAATGTCAATCACAAAACCACTATTACATGGACATAAAAAAATGAACTGTGTATTCTTATCTTCCTACTTAGATTGCAACTTCCGAAGAAGATTCAAACTGAAAAGAACAGCATGATGGTCTGAAATTCTTTGGTGCAAAAGAAAAATGCCGCATTGTCTGGCCATTCATATCATGTCGACACCATAGTTCACACCAAGCCTTAAAGTTTGCATTAAGTAAAGAAAACAGTCCAAAATGGTCAAAGTACCAAAGGACTGGAAATGGTCAGCACATTTTCGCTGTATAGGGAGCCTTGTTCATGGGCCAGCCCCCTCTACAAGGAGGCTGATGTCGTCTTGAATGAGGTGTGCTGTCACTGAGCACATGATTGCAATTTGGATTTCAAGAGATGATGCGAATCAAATGGATTTTAAAAATAATAGTCAATGCTATTACTTGCTGGTAGTGCCTGCAAAACGTTTGAATTTTTCACTTTTTAGCACAAAACATAGCTACAAAAGAGTACTGGGGAAAGTGACACCGGGAACATTAAAAATTGTAGGACTACAGAGTAAAGAAGCCCTGCTTCTAGATATTGGCTTATGCTGATAGACACAAAAATGATATGGTAATTGATGCTGTCTAAGGCAAGCCCAGCATCTTCTCCCTTCTTTAAAGCTTCATCTATCTCTGGATCACCAGAGTGATTCTTTGGCCAATCCTGTATAGCTTATGGTCATTGGTCAGCATAACATCTACATTTTAGCGCGGGGTAATGAAAACAGAACATGGCTCGCCGTTCTCCAATCCGTAGCAAGATATATTAGACTATTAGTGTAAGAACGTATTGCATCAAACCAAGTTATCTATGGAGGCAAGATTTCCATGTGTGACAGGAAGTTAAGATATATTGTAATATTCGAATGTGAATTTTTTCCTATTTGAGCTAACTAAAGAAAGCAATGTGAAACATGAGCGACAGTCTGAAAAAATGGCAAGGAAATGGATATGGTTTAACAAGATTTCAGGTGCTAATCAAACAGGATAGATAGATCAAACAAAATGCATTTTCCTTAATGTTGAACATATATTGGAACATTAAGTAGGATTGCCTTTTACTCAGTGGGAATCCTAAACATGAAAGCACAATATTAAGTTTATGGGTTTGAAACAATAGGAACATTCATAAGCAAGTACATGGCTTTAACTTAAAAAAAAGAACCAGATTGCATGCTCTCTGCAGTATCTAAGTTCAGACAGGTGTGTGCAAAAACTGCCATAGTTAAGCTTATATCTTCCCGAGGAGAATAACACAAGGGGATTTACTTTCCTTCTTAGGAACTTATTTCTTTCACACAATATCTACTCCTTCGGAATTATTAAATGTATTACTGGGAATAGTACATTTTATATATGAACATAATTCTGTTAAGATCCTACCTTCCCCTGGATGTCAGTGTATTTGTCAGCATTTTTTCTGTTGCAACATAGGCTAGCCAACTTATAACTGAAAAAACAATACACAAACCGATAGGGGCAAATTATGTCTAGTTTCTATGAAATTTGATGCATTGCATATGAAATTGAAATGTATAAAATATCATCTTCGATTCCTAGATTAATGATGACAAATCAAAGAGGTCTAGCTGAAAACTGCAAACAGTTCAATTAATATGAATTGTATAAAGTAGCACACTAATTAGAGATGTGAGATGGTAACCACGCCGAGAGAGGCTGAGACACTGAGCAGTGTAGATGCAATCACCGGGAGTTCCATCCAGCGGTGTGGTGCCCTGTTGCGGCTCATCGAGGGTCTAGTGGTGATTAGGAAGGAGAGGCATTCCGGTTGTCTCGAGCTTAGGAGAGGCAAGAAAGACTTCGTATCTATTGATCAAGTGATGGTCCAAATTAGTCAATGAGCGGTGAGTTGAATATAAACAGACTGACAATACATTATTGAAACTGGAAAGATATTTGGCCTCAGATTGGAGCCAAGCAACATATATGTTGTCATGTAAACAATCTTGCATCAACATCAAGATGCCACTATTTTGTACTGCCAAACAAAAAAAATGACGAACTTTGCACTGCCACTACCAAACAAAATACTAAACACCAACAACTAAATAATACTGACGCAAAATCTACCTCTGGGCTAGTTAATAGAAGGTAGAACCGACAACATCAAGGTAAAATACTATAGTTCTAATGATTCATAATAAGATGTTAAATAACTATAGACCCCGACCAGCAGAGCGGCGCCGTCAAGCATATCAACTACCATACGTCCACATTTGAATAAGAGTTATTAATCGTGTCTGCCCCATTGAAATTCCCCAAGAAAAAAACAAGAAATAAATTCGAGGAGGAAGCATACATGATGCCTCTCACCTTGGAATTCATGTTCTTTCTTGGGCTATAGATTAGTCCTGATCCAAAGCTGCAATTGAAAAACAAATAATGTCAGGTCAAATACAATGTATAGCAATTTGCATGTTCATACACCAATAATACAGATCACATTGCAGTACAAACAAAGGAAAAGATTACACTTAATTTGATATAGAATGTTTTTACAGTCATCCTCTTGCATCATAGGGTACCCTGCTCCGTCGAACTGCTACAACCAAATATGTGGCGACAGATGTGCTGCATCCAAATTAGTCGCCTGGATTACATAGTAGAGTACAGGCGTACAGCTCAAAATCCAAACTTTTTATTTATTCAAATTATCTCCATTATCTTGCTCTCCCTTTACCTAACCACAAATCCCTAACGAACAAGCAGAGCTGAAAATCACACAAATCCAGATCCGAGTTGCGCACAGATTTAATTTGCGCGCAAAGAAGGGGGAAGACGCGATCGATCTGGCGGGGGTAAAGTGCTCACTTTTGTCGTCGTCGCGGCGGCGCTTGCGGCTGGCGGCATCGTCGCTGCCGACGACCTCGACCCGCAGCCTCCTTGTCGGAGAAGGCCTCCTTAGATGTACCTTATGCAGATATATTGGCAATGAGACAAAACTGCAGTTAACAGTAAGGTAAATTTCTCATGTTCAGTTCCATGTTCAGAACAGAAAGCCAATTCTTGATATATTAGATAAAGACCTCAGACAAATCTTCCAGGTTCAGGTCGATGTTTAGAATAGAAAGCCAATTCTTCATATATTAGATAGAGGCCTCAGACAAATCTTCCAGGTTCAGTATATTAGATAGAGACATCAGACTTAATTTGAATTCACTACCAGTAGAAAAAGTAGCAGGTTGTCGCTTAAAATCCCTTCAAACTAATAAACCGACCCATACCATAGTCCACCCAATTGCAGTTGTAGAAAAAAGCTTGGAATTGCTACAATTTGAGTTCTAGTTCAATTGAGATAGACTCACCATAGTACTTTATATGGTTTTCCTGCACCTTTTCTTGTCGAGGTAATATAACTTGATGGAGGAACTCAAGATTAGCCCATCCAGTTTACTTCAATATGCAATGCACTCAGAACAAATAGCATTATGAAAGAAACTTGAGCTGCCCCTATGGGATGCACCTGAAACGCTGCACGAGCTCGCCTTTGGCCGCGACCTGTATGACACGAAGTACATGCTCACGACAGAGCAGATGTGTTGGTCACTAATCGCAGGGGAGCACATGCACGTCAGGAGTGCCTGCAACATCTGCGTCAAGATGGCCTCCTCGGTGGCAGCTTCAACCCCGGCCTCAAAGCGGCACCCTGCGATGGCGTCGACGACCTCCGCAGGCGGAGCCGAGGAGTGAGGGCCTGTTGAGCGCGATGACCTCTTGGACAGAGGCCGGCGTGATGGCGCCACCAGACTCCTTGAAGCTCACGGCATGGAGAAAGGTCACAGCGGTAGCGGCTATTCTAGGGTCGCGGGTAGATGCAGGGACTCCTTGATTCACACATCTTTGTCCTGCCAACGTTGGCACATCGCCACCGCGGTCCTCTTTGCTCTCCCTCCCCTTCTTCCTCCCCTCTTCCATGGCTGGCACAAGGGACACGATGATAGGAACGGGAGGCAACGCCTCATCCAGATCCAGATCAGGCAGGGGTGAGTGTAGGGGAGGGGGCGAGGCAGGCGGAGGGACGGGCAACAACGGAGCAGGGCGGCGGGGGGCGGCAGCGGCGGGAGGCGGGAGGCGAACCCTAGAGCAAGGGCGAGGTAGGTGGAGGGAGGGGCGACAACGGAGCAGGACGGCGAGGGACGGCGGCGGGCGGCGAACCCTAGAGAGGATCGAGCGACATCGAGCGATAGGAGAGGCGAGACCGAGGGAGAGGGAGGAGTTGGATCAAGCGATGCGGAGGGGAAAACCAACAGGGAGCACGGAGGTGGGAGGATGACGAAAAAAACCGGAGGTGGGAGGATGACGAAAAAAACCAGCAAAATTAAACCGCGCAGACTATTCACCAAGTCGTTCATTAGGAGTAGAGATCTTCGTCCTGCCAACGTTGGCACATCGCCACCGCGGTCCTCTTTGCTCTCCCTCCCCTTCTTCCTCCCTTCTTCCATGGCTGGCACAAGGGACACGATGATAGGAACGGGAGGCAACGCCTCATCCAGATCCAGATCAGGCAGGGGTGAGTGTAGGGGAGGGGGCGAGGCAGGCGGAGGGACGGGCAACAGCGGAGCAGGGCGGCGGGGGGCGGCGGCGGCGGGAGGCGGGAGGCGAACCCTAGAGCAGTGGCGAGGTAGGTGGAGGGAGGGGCGACAGCGGAGCAGGACGGCGAGGGACGGCGGCGGGCGGCGAACCCTAGAGAGGATCGAGCGACATCGAGCGATAGGAGAGGCGAGACCGAGGGAGAGGGAGGAGTTGGATCGAGCGATGCGGAGGGGGAAAACCAACAGGGAGCACGGAGGTGGGAGGATGACGAAAAAAACCGGAGGTGGGAGGATGACGAAAAAACCCAGCGAAATTAAACCGCGCAGACTATTCACCAAGTCGTTCATTAGGAGTAGAGATCTTCGTCCTGCCAACGTTGGCACATCACCACCGCGGTCCTCTTTGCTCTCCCTCCCCTTCTTCCTCCCTTCTTCCATGGCTGGCACAAGGGACACGATGATAGGAACGGGAGGCAACGCCTCATCCAGATCCAGATCAGGCAGGGGTGAGTGTAGGGGAGGGGGCGAGGCAGGCGGAGGGACGGGCAACAGCGGAGCAGGGCGGCGGGGGGCGGCGGCGGCGGGAGGCGGGAGGCGAACCCTAGAGCAGTGGCGAGGTAGGTGGAGGGAGGGGCGACAGCGGAGCAGGACGGCGAGGGACGGCGGCGGGCGGCGAACCCTAGAGAGGATCGAGCGACATCGAGCGATAGGAGAGGCGAGACCGAGGGAGAGGGAGGAGTTGGATCGAGCGATGCGGAGGGGGAAAACCAACAGGGAGCACGGAGGTGGGAGGATGACGAAAAAAAACCGGAGGTGGGAGGATGACGAAAAAACCCAGCGAAATTAAACCGTGCAGACTATTCACCAAGTCGTTCATTAGGAGTAGAGATTACATGTGGCCCTCAAGTGCTAAATTAATCCTCTAAATAAAATGCCAGTCTATTACATGTGGGACCCAACGTTAGATTAAACCAGGAAGTTAAAATAAATAATATGCTAATTTAAAGTGTGTGCCAATGACACCTGGGCCCCAACTATAGTTTGACAAGTCAACAGTCAAACAGTTGACTGTTGACTAGACTGTTGACTGGGTCAACTGGGACCCCCTGGACCCACTGTCAGCCTCTGTGTACAATCTGTGTACACAGGGCGGGGTACCCATAGCGTTTTAATCATTATTTTCGAATTAATAATAATCTCAAAATATTGCTAAAACTTTGAAAATTCATAGAAAATAAACCGTAATTCGGATGAAATTTTTTTATACATGAAAGTTGCTCAGAACGACGAGACGAATCCGGTTACACTCTCCGTTCACCTGTCACATGCCTCTAGCATAGCGAACATGCAACCTTCCCCCTCCGATTCGTCTGTCCGAAAATGCCAAACTTCAGGGAAACATTCCCGGATGTTCTTCCCCTTTGCCGTATCGTGTAGTGCCGCGTTAGAACATGTATAACTCCATCTGTTGTCCTGTTATACTCTTGTTTGCTCTGTATTTATTGTCTCTTCCTCCTCTTCTCTCCGGTAGACCCCGAGACCGCTGTTGATGTCCCTATGATCGACTATGTTGACGACGACCCTTCTTCCCTTTCAGCAGAGCTTCCAGGCAAGCCCCCCCTTTGATCATCGTGATATCACCCATTCCATTCTCTCATGCTTGCATTAGATTTTGCTATTGTTATTGTTTGCTCCTATTCTGATGCATAGCCTGCTTTTGTATCTGCTGTTGTACCTTACCTGCTTATCCTAAACTTCTTAGTATAGGTTGGTTAGTGATCCACCAGTGACCCCCACCTTGTCCTTGTTGCCCCTGCTTCATCATCGAAGACCCGACCAATGGGATCGAAGACCAGGCCCCGACACCGCACATCACTTCCCCTTAGTTGCTCGACACTACTGGGTTACTATCGAGTGCCGAGGGTGAGACCACTTCAGCACTTCTGTTGTTAACCTGTAGTGTAGCTTTCGGTCGTGGTCATCGAAGGTGATTTCCTCCTTAACCACTTCCGATATGGCTCTGTCGTGCAACCCCTCAAGTGTGAACCTCGAGGGTGATTCCTCTTACGTTCACCTTGATGATTACATCTAGGGGAATTCATCGGGGGTGATTCCTCGGGTTTTCCCTTTGATGTTTGGACACACGGATACTTGGACTTTACCACTGTTACTTGGAAAGACGGGTCGGCCCTGAGGGGTACCCGCGCGAGCTTAATTGCGAGTGATGTGGAGACGGGTTGGCCTGGAGGGTGCCCGCGAGATAATTACGAGGCGTGGCCGGGCATTCCTAGCCCTTGCCGCAAGTCCTCGAGACGGGGCAACGGGGTCACATCTTTCGTGAGTCTTTGTTTGTTTCCGCGCGTTCCTAATCCACTACGATTTGGATATTTGATCCGAGGGGCCTCTGGCCTGATAGCACTAACCATCACGTGGGCATAGTATGGGCGTTCTGCGTCGTATACATCAGCCGAAGCTTAATAGACGTCAGTGACTGAGCGGCGCGCGCCGGGTTGGACTGCGTAAGCACCTGCCTTGTTGAAGGAGGTAGCTAGGTCTGCTCACCGACCGCGTACGCAACGTGCAGGAGTTCCCGGGGAGATGGCCCATGACCCCTAGGGGCATAGGGTTAGTCCGGCGTGCTGGCCTCTCTATTAAGCCTAGGTCGGGTTGCGGCGTATTGTTTGGCCGAGGCTGGGCATGACCCAGGAAAGTGTGTCCGGCCGGAGTTAATCGAGCGTGGTGGGTAAGTTGGTGCACCCCTGCAGGGAAGAAAACATCTATCGATAGCCTGTCCTATGGTAACGGACACTTGGAGTTGTATCCCGATCGATACAACTAGAACTGGATACTTGTGATGAGAACTGGATGGTGATGAGAATTGGATTGTGATGACACTTGTATAGTATGGCTCTGGGATTGCTTTCTCGTAGGGAGTCGAGAAAGGAGCTCTGGCCGAGGTTGATAACACTACTACTACTTTACTTTATGCTACTCTACTCCTTCTCTTCTGGCATTCTGCAGTCCAGTCCACAGATACAACCCTTTTCATTGATACCGATGCATATGTAGTGTAGATCCTTGCTTGCGAGTACTTTGGATGAGTACTCACGATTGCTTTGCTCCCCCTTTTCCCCCTTTTCTTCTTCTTTCCGGTTGATGCAACCAGATGTCGGAGCCTAGGAGCCAGATGCCACCGTCGATGCCTACTACTACGTGAAGACCGCCGACGACCAGGAGTAGTTAGGAGGCTCCCAGGCAGGAGGTCTTGCCTTTTCGATCGATGTTGCTTTTGTGCTAGCCTTCTTAAGGCAACTTGTCTAACTCATGTCTGTACTCATATATTGTTTCTTTCGATGACTCTTGTGTATCCGAGCTTATGTATTCGAGCCCTCGAGGCCCCTGGCTTGTAATATAAAGCTTGTATTATTTTATTTTGTGTCTAGAGTTGTGTTGTGATATCTTCCTGTGAGTCCTTGATCTTGGTCGTACACATTTGCGTGTATGATTAGTGTACGATTGAATCGAGGGTGTAACAAGTTGGTATCAGAGCCGACTGCCTGTAGGTAGCCCGCTTTCCAACTCCTTGGCCGAAGTTGAGTCTAGTCGTCCAAAAATGTTTTACTAACTTGGCTATGTGGCTTGCGGGCCCACGTCGCCATTGGGTGGTATTATGATCTTTTATTCCTCGTCTATACTCTGGGACTCTGATCTCTCTTCTATTCGGGTTAAATAATTTTGCTAAAAATCTAACTTTAGGTTCTCGAAAATACTTTCTCCCGGAGAGCCCCTTCAGTCCAGATGATCGCTTGCTGCACCAGAAGATTTCGAAGATACTCTCCGATGTTTCCCCGAAACCCTTGTGCCCTTCGCCGTTGCAATTCTATATCACTGATAAATCCCTATGGACAGCTGCATACACTCGTCGTCCATACCTTCTTTTCCAATTGTTCTTGTTATTACAAGATACCTTGAAATACTTCGGAAGTTCCGAGAATCCTTTGTGCCTACTGCCTTGCAGCTTCTTTTCCGCCTGAATACCCCCCTATGAATAATTCCTCACACTTATCGAGGATTCGTTCATCCCCAGTGAGGGAGTCCTGGATTAGGGGGTGTTCGGATAGCCGGACTACATCTCCCGCCGGACTCCAGGACTATGAAGATACAAGATTGAAGACTCCATCCCGTGTCCGGAAGGTTCTTTCCTTGGCGTAGAAGGCAAGTAAGCGTGCGGATATTCAAGATCTCCTACCAATGTAACCGACTCTGTGTAACCCTAACCCTATCCGGTGTCTATATAAACCGGAGGGTTGTAGTCCGTAGGACAGAATCATCTTCATACACAATCAAACCATAGGCTAGCTTCTAGGGTTTAGCCTCCTTGATCTCGTGGTAGATCTACTCTTGTACTACCCATATCATCAATATTAATCTAGCAGGAGTAGGGTTTTACCTCCACCGAGAGGGCCCGAACCTGGGTAAAACAAAGTGTCCCTTGTCTCCTGTTACCATCCGACCTTGACGCACAGTTCGGGACCCCCTACCCGAGATCCGCCGGTTTTGACACCGACACTGGTGCTTTCATTGAGAGTTCCTCTGTGTCGTCACCTTTAGGTTCGATGGCTCCTTTGATCATCAACGGCGAGGAGGTCCAGGGTGAGACTTTTCTCCCCGGACAGATCTTCGTCTTCGGCGGCTTCGCTCTGCGAGGCAACTCGCTTGGCCATCTAGAGCAGATCGAAAGCTACGCCCCTGGCCATCAAGTCAGGTTTGGAAGCTTAAATTACACGGCGGATATCCGCGGAGACTTGATCTTCGACGGATTCGAGCCACAGCCAAGCGTGCCGCACTGTCGAGAAGGGCATGATATAGCTCTGCTCCCGAACAGTGTCCTGGAGGCCGCATACGCTCCGGCCCCGATCCTTGATTCGGAGCCCGCTGCGTTCGTCGAGGAAGAACGGTTGGACGTCACCTCAGGGGCTGCGACGTTAAAAGCGATCGAGCCGAACGCCAGTCCCGCACTCCGCGTTGCCCATGACTCCAAGGAGCCGGATTATTCTCCGAACTCCGGGCTTCCCAAGCCCCTCCCGATCGAATCTGATTGGGCGCCTATAATGGAGTTCACCGCCGCGGACATCTTTCAGTGCTCACCTTTTGGTGACATCCTGAATTCTCTCAAGTCTCTCTCTTTATCAGGAGAGCCCAGACCAGATTATGGTCTGCGAGGTTGGGATACGGACGATGAAGAAATTCAAAACCCACCCACCACCCACTTAATAGCCACTGTCGACGATCTAACTGACATGCTCGACTTTGGCTCCGAAGACTTCGACAGTATGGACGACGAAGGAGGAGACGAACAACAACCAGCACCTGAAGGGCGCTGGACCGCCACCTCGTCATATGACATATACATGGTGGACGCTCCGAAAGACGGAGATGGCGACGGAACAGCGGTGGATGGCACCTCAAGAAAGCCTCCCAAACGCCAGCGTCAGCGGCACCGCTCTAAATCCCGCCAAAGCAAGAACGGTGATTCCGGCACGGGGGATAATTCTACCCCGAATACCGCCGAAGAACACCAACCACAACAAGACTCAGCACGGGAAGATGGAGAAGCCGGCCTTCATAAGGAAGCGGCAGAACAAGAGGTTGAGGACGATAACTACACGCCTCCCTCCGAAGACGAGGCAAGCCTCGACGACGATGAATTCGTCATACCATCAGACCCTGCCGAACAAGCGCGTTTTCAACGCAGGCTTATTGCCACGGCCAACAGGCTAAAGAAAAAGCAGCAACAGCTTAGGGCTGATCAAGATTTGCTAGCTGACAGATGGACAGACGTCCTTGCGGCCGAAGAGTACGAACTCGGGCGCCACTCCAAAAATTACCCTAAGCGCAGGCCGCTCCCCCAATCAGAGGAGGAAGCAAATGACATGGCAGACCGGCCACCTCGCGACCGCGATAGAGAGGCCCGTCGAAATTTCAAGCCAAACATGCCCCGGGGCCGTTCGGCTAGGGCAAAAGGAAACAAGCCAGACCTGCGAGACGTACTGGAGGACAAAGCAAGGCGGACAAGATCAATCTATGGATCGCGCGGACGCCCAACACGTGACGATTTTCAGTCCGGACACAATAACTCCGGCCGGGCCAAAGTCAACAAGCACAGCTCTTCCGAGCTGCGTCGTGACGTAGCCCAGTACAGGGGCGCCGCACACCCGTTATGTTTCACAGACGAAGTAATGGATCATCAAATACCAGAGGGTTTCAAACCCATCAACATCGAGTCATACGATGGTACGACAGATCCGGCAGTTTGGATCGAGGATTATCTCCTTCACATCCATATGGCATGCGGCGACGACCTGCACGCCATCAAATATCTCCCACTCAAGCTTAAGGGACCAGCTCGGCATTGGCTTAATAGCTTGCCAGCAAATTCAATTGGTTCTTGGGAAGACCTGGAAGCCGCATTCCTTGACAACTTCCAGGGCACTTATGTGCGACCACCGGACGCTGATGACCTAAGCCACATAATTCAGCAGCCAGACGAATCGGCCAGGCAATTCTGGACATGGTTCCTAACAAAGAAAAATCAGATAGTCGACTGTCCGGACGCAGAGGCCCTAGCGGCCTTCAAGCATAATATCCGCGACGAATGGCTTGCCCGGCACCTAGGACAGGAAAAGCCGAAAACCATGGCAGCCCTCACGACACTCATGACCCGCTTTTGCGCGGGCGAAGACAGCTGGCTAGCTCGTAGCAACAACTTATCAAAGAAGACCGGTAATCCGGATACCAAGGACAAAAATGGCAGGTCACGTCGAAACAATCAAAAGCGCCGCATTTGCGGCGACAACAATGAGGATACGACAGTAAATGCCGGATTCAGAGGCTATAAATCCGGTCAGCGGAAACATCCATCTAAAAAGAATAACCAGGGCCCGTCCAGTTTGGACCGGATACTCGACCGCTCGTGCCAGATTCATGGCACCCCCGAAACGCCAGCCAATCACACCAACAGAGATTGTTGGGTGTTCAAACAGGCAGGCAAGTTAAGAGCCGAACATAAAAACAAGGGGCTGGACAACGATGACGAGCAGGAGCCCAGGCCGCCGAACAACAAAGGATAGAAGGGGTTTCCCCCGCAAGTGCGGATGGTGAACATGATATACGCGACCCATATTCCTAAGAAGGAAAGGAAGCGTGCGCTACGGGACGTGTACGCGATGGAGCCAGTCGTCCCAAAGTTCAATCCTTGGTCTTCTTGCCCGATCACTTTCGATCGAAGGGACCACCCCACTAGTATCCGTCACGGGGGCTTTGCCGCACTGGTCCTCGATCCAATCGTCGACGGATTTCATCTTACAAGAGTCCTCATGGACGGCGGTAGTAGCCTGAACCTGCTTTACCAGGATACAGTGCGGAAAATGGGCATAGATCCATCAAGGATCAAGCCCACAAGGACGACCTTTAAAGGCGTCATCCCAGGTGTAGAGGCCAATTGCACAGGCTCGATAACACTTGATGTGGTCTTCGGATCTCCGGATAATTTCCGAAGCGAAGAGTTAATCTTCGATATAGTTCCGTTCCGCAGTGGTTATCACGCCCTGCTCGGACGAACTGCATTTGCTAAATTCAATGCGGTTCCGCACTACGCATATCTCAAGCTCAAGATGCCAGGCCCTCGAGGAGTAATTACGGTCAGCGGAAACACCGAACGCTCCATCACAACGGAGCAGCACACGGCGGCCCTCGCAGCGGAAGTACAAAGTAGCCTCTCAAGGCAACTCTCCAGTCCGGCCGCTAAAACGCCGGACAATGCAAAGCGCGCCAGGAGTAACCTACAACAAGACCACTTGGCATGTTCGGAGCATGCGTAGCAATACGGCCCCGACCCCAGCCATCGCAGCATCGCGAAGCTAGTACCTCGAGTACACAGTTATGCCCTTAAAATTCCATGGGCATAGGGGAAGGAGGCATTTTAACGGCATGCCTACAATACGGCCTTAAACGTACTAGGGGCTGCTGGATTTTTTCTTTTTATCTTTTTTACTTTCAGGACTCCACATTCCGGATGACCTGTTCGGCCTTGTTGCCGCACAGACGATACAAGGCCTAGGAGAGCAGACAAAGCTACGCCGCACTACGGAACTCTCAGGTGGCCTCTATTTCGAGCGATATATCTGTTTCCAAATTTCCGCGGCCTGCGCCTGGCCAGGACATGTTAAATAGTCAAGTTTTTTTTGCTTATCGCACTACTTGTATCGTCCGGCTTCGAATAGCCTCTTTATAAACAATGCATAGCTTTGTGTCTATTTTCTGCATCACCTTCTTTGAATATATATGTTTATCACATAACATGATCGCACCCGTACACCATGGTACGGCAAACCATGCCAGGGGCTTCATTACCCTTTTATCTGGACGTGAGAAGTCCGTACACTTCCACAAGTGCGGCACCCCGAACTTATAGCACTATATGCATCGGCTCCGAGTCATGATTTTGGTCATATGTTGGGTTTGCCCGGCTCCTATGTTTTGGTGCCTTACGTTCCGCTCTATCGGCTAAGGTAGCACTAGGAGAACCGCTGCGATTGTGCCCCAGGTCATGTGGGTGAGCACCTCAGTGGAGAAAGCTAAAACAGACTGTCATGATAGGGCGTGAGACCGGTCGCTGTTCGAGAGGTTTTTCGAGTCCTTAAAGGCTTATGCCGCTTCAAGCGGAGAGCTGGTTAAATCCGGCTAAAGGCGTGGATAGCGCCCCGAATTCGGCCTTCCGAACTAGGGGCTTCGCCGAAATTTAAAATTATAAAGTTCTATGGCTAAGTGAGAGTGTTCAAGCATTATAGTCCGATTGCCTGGTTCGTTGTGCTGACGGCCTCCCTCGAAGGACCCAACTATGGGAACAAGAGCCCTCAGGTTTATCCCGAACACCCCAGCACTAGCTGCATGGGGGGGAGAAAGCTGACGACTCGCCATCTCTCAATTACTGATAAACGGCCGCACAGAAAATAATATTTTAAATTCAAAGCATTGCTTAAAGCGCATATGAACATGTTTTCAGCGCACAGGATACAAACGAACGAGTTCATGGAAATATTACATCTTTAGCACATTCATCCACAATAAGGCGGGCTCCGGCAAGAACTTCTTCATAGTAGTTCTCGGGCTTGCGATGTTCCTTCCCTGGCGGCGGCCCGTCCTTCACCAGCTTCTCGCCATTCAGCTTACCCCAGTGTACCCTCACACGGGCGAGGGCCCTCCGGGCGCCCTCGATGCAGGCAGAGCGCTTGATGACCTCAAGCCGTGGACATGCCTCCACCAGCCGCCGCACTAGCCCAAAGTAGCTCCCAGGCAGGGCCTCTCCAGGACACAGCCGAACTAGAAGGCCCTTCATAGCCTGTTCGGCCGCCTTGTGGAGCTCGACCAGCTGCTTCAGCTGATCACTCAAGGGCACAGGGTGTCCGGCCTCAGAATACTGAGACCAGAGCACACTCTCCGCCGAGCTGCCCTGTTCAGCTCGGTAGAACGCGGCGGCATCGGAGGCGCTGCGGGGAAGATCGACAAATGCCCCTGGAGAACTCCGGATTCGGGTAAGAAACAGGTATTTTATTTTTATATTCCTACTTTGCATTGAGAATGCCTTACCCGCTGCTATCTTTTTTACATCCTCCAACTCTTGGAGGGCCTTCTGGGCTTCGGCCTTGGCAATTTTGGTGGCCTCAACGGCAGAGGTGAGTTCGGTGGCTTGCGTTTTCGCGTCAAGCTCCAAACCCTTATGTTTTTCCATGAGGTCTTGCAGCTTCTGCTACACCTCGCCGCATTGAACCACAAGCTTTTCTCGTTCGATGCGCTCCCCGGCCGTCTTCTTTTCGGCCTCGGTGAGCGCCTGCCTCAGGGTGGCCACCTCTGTCGCGGCCCCTACATTAGGCAGTGTATACCTGTTATTTTCTGCAATCAAGCCTCTCCATAGGCAAATTTTTATTATTAACGGTCTTTTTTACCTTCCTTCTCCTCGAGCTGCCCTCGGGCAAGACCGAGCTCCCGCTCGGACCGCTCAAGGTCCTTCTTAAGGACATCCACCTGCGCAGTTAATGCGGCGGTGGACATCAGTGAAGCCTGCATACGCATATTTGACTTTTTTGTTAGACTCCTGCGATAATTATTAGATCCTCTATCCGGCTTTTCTTTCCGAACACCGAACAGAGCATCAGGGGCTACTGTCTATGTGGCAACGAATTTAGCATATTAATTACTTACCTGAAAGCCTGTTAGAAGGCTAGCGCAAGCTTCGTCCAATCTGCTTTTGGCGGACTGAACCTTCTGGACCACCGTACTCATAACAGTACGGTGCTCCTCATCGATGGTGGCGCATTCAAGCGCCTCCAGCAAGTTGTCCGGCGCCTCTGGTTGGGCAGAGGTCGCCGGCTCAGACGGCTTGCTCCTCTTGGAAGGAGTTCGCCTACCGCGGGCCGGGACTGTCGAGTCCGGCGCGGTGTCCGGCACAAAGCCGGACTTGGTGCCCTAGGGGGACTTGTCCCCTCCACTCCTGGAGTCCGGGAGGTTGCCTCGCGGCTCCTCCAGGACCACCTCCTCCTGCCCAGGAGTTCGGTGGGACGCCACTTCGGCGTCGTCTACCTGGCGGGGGGAGACAGCAGGCGGAACAGAGTTCACGTCCGATGAATCCAGGGAACCACTCGACGAATCATCGAGTTCGGCCCGGGGCGGCCTGCACGATTGCATTCAACATAAGGGAAAGCTGTGCAAATGAAAGGATGTCATGAGTTACTCTGGTATCCGAATACTTACGACATCGCCGGACGCTTGGTCCTTTCCGGCCGCTCCTCCTCGTCCTCGTAGGGGTCGGGGGAGTAGTCCGGCATGGGGGTCTTCCTCTTTTTGGATCCCGTAGCCGCCCCCGCTGGGGCGGCCTTCCTCTTCTTTCCTTCCCCCGTTGGAGGGGGAGGGATTCCTTGTTCCTCCTCCTCGTTTTCACGAGAGGAGGGCGTCGCAGACTCGCCAGATGACGAGCTCGACACCACCACATTGCGGGCACTCTTTCGAGTCCCGGTGGTCTTCTTCTTCTTGACCTTCTTCTCCGGCACCACATAGGGCGCCGGAGCCAGCAGCTTCTCTAGGAGAGCTGGGGCTGGGTCTTCGGGCAGAGGAGCCGGACAGTTGATTGGTCCGGCTATCTTCAGCCACGCCTGTCAAAGGCAAAGGGAGTTTTTAGATCCCACGTAGAGTTAATCTATGTAGAAAACCTTAATGAACCTGTGAAAGGTATAAGTAGCCTACCTCGCCAGCGTTGCGCTGCGAGCTGTATCCGCGGTCCTCGGAAGCGGATGTGGGGCACTCGGCGCCTTTGATTAGCACTTTCCAGACGTCTTCATACGTCGTGTCGAAGAGCCTATTGAGGGTTTGGTGCTGCGCCGGGTCGAATTCCCACAGAGTGAACTTCCGTTCTTGGCACGGGAGAATCCGGCGAACGAGCATAACCTGGATTACATTCACGAGCTTGATTGGCTTGTTCACCAGGGACCGGAGGCATGTCTGCAGTCCGGTCACTTCTTCTTCATTGCCCCATGATAGGCCCGTCTCTCTCCAGGACGTGAGCCGCGTGGGGGGTCCGGATCGGAACTCAGGGGCGGCGACCCAATTCGAGTCGCGTGGCTCGGTGATGTAAAACCACCCTGCCTGCCACCCCTTTAAGGTCTCCACAAAAGAGCCCTCGAACCAGAGGACGTTGGCCATCTTGCCGGCCATAGCACCTCCGCACTCCGCCTGGGTGCCGGACACCACCTTGGGCTTGACGTTGAAAGTCTTGAGCCAAAGGCTGAAGTGGGGGCGGATGCGGAGGAAGGCCTCACACACGACAATAAACGCCGAGATGTTGAGGATAAAGTTTGAGGCCAGATCGTGGAAATCCAGCCCATAGTAGAACATGAGACCCCGGACGAATGGGTGAAGTGGAAAACCCAGTCCGCGGAGGAAGTGGGGAAGAAAGACTACCCTCTCATGGGGCTTTGGGGTAGGAATAAGCTTCCCTTCCTCAGGAAGCCGATGTGGGATGTCCTTGGATAGGTATCCGGCTTTCCTTAACTTTTTTACTTGATCCTCCGTGACGGAGGAGGCTATCCACTTGCCACCCGCTCCGGACATTGCTGGAGTAGGCCGAGGTGGGAAGTGCGAGCTTGGGCGCTGGATCTCGAGAGCGCAAAGGATGGATAGGCAGAGGAGGAAGAAGGCGTAAGTAAAAAGGTGGATCCTTATCCCCTTATATGGGCGGATGCGGTTATGTGTCCCCACTTGCCTAATAAAACTCACTTGCCTCTCAAACGCCGTGGTAAATGGCGCGGTTGGGTTACCCATGTCCGTATTAATGAGAATCCCGTTGAAAGGGGCGCACGATCTCTGCTTCGATAAGACGTGCCAAGGAAACCGCCTCGTTAAACGTGTAGTGGTGGAACAGTAAAAATATTCCGTACAGAAGGCTTGGCCGCAGTGTTGTGATGCACAGCAGGATACGTCAGCAGATTTGATTTGCGTTAATATTATTCTCTATGGCAATATGTGGAAACTTGTTTTGCAGAAGCGGACACTTTTTTGGTGTTATTCATCTTCTTGAAGAACTTGGAGGAGGAACCCGCCTTGCAATGCCGAAGACAATTTGCGCGCCGGACTCGTCGTCATTGAAGCCAGGTTCAGGGGCTACTGAGGGAGTCCTGGATTAGGGGGTGTTCGGATAGCCGGACTACATCTCCCGCCGGACTCCAGGACTATGAAGATACAAGATTGAAGACTCCATCCCGTGTCCGAAAGGTTCTTTCCTTGGCGTAGAAGGCAAGTAAGCGTGCGGATATTCAAGATCTCCTACCAATGTAACCGACTCTGTGTAACCCTAACCCTATCCGGTGTCTATATTAACCGGAGGGTTGTAGTCCGTAGGACAGAATCATCTTCATACACAATCAAACCATAGGCTAGCTTCTAGGGTTTAGCCTCCTTGATCTCGTGGTAGATCTACTCTTGTACTACCCATATCATCAATATTAATCTAGCAGGAGTAGGGTTTTACCTCCACCGAGAGGGCCCGAACCTGGGTAAAACAAAGTGTCCCCTGTCTCCTGTTACCATCCGACCTTGACGCACAGTTCGGGACCCCCTACCCGAGATCCGCCGGTTTTGACACCGACACCCAGTTGTTCATGTGTCTCACAAAAGTCTTTGAAATACTATTCGATCTTTCGATAATCCTCAATAGTCTGTTGTTCTTACAATTCTTACTTGCTTGCATTATGGATAATCCCATAAGTCTAGTAATCTTATTAGCATCCTTTGTCACTATCCTTTTGAGTTCGTTGATTCAATATGTTGCGAATGCTCGCAAACCCCAGTCGGATCATAGAATTCATCCTTCCGGCTTGGAGATCATTTGATCAAGAGTTGATTCTCTACCAATCAAATTACCATCGATTGTACCTCTAAGTCTATTCAATTTATCCGTCCTTAATCAGAGTGTTTGCTTCTGATCCCTTGATTTGGACATCATAATTCCTTTGTATATTAAGCTTTGGAATTATCCAGATATTTCTATAATCCGATGCCTTTGCATTCTTTCTTCCTCTGATTGAGCACCGATACTCACCTCAGCTACATTGTGGATCACCAGATCCTTTGTTGGATTTTATCCGGTAGTGTCCTTCATATTTCATCACCTTGTGAATTCTCCCCCGATACATAATGCCTTTGATAAATTGTATCTTATGCTTTTGTCAATCATGCTCTGCTTCAAGCATGTGTTAATTGGTCATGAACTTTGTGGTATTTGTTCCTAAGATGCCCCGATGGGTTGAACCAACGCCTTCCCTAATCTGTGTGGACCCGAAAGTTCTCAGGGTCATACTTATCTGGTATTGCACCATTTAAAACTTTCAACAACTAATGCCATTTTTGAAAAACGAGAAGTGAATGGAAGGTTATACATTGAAGAAGTGGGAGTCGACCTTGAACTTTGTGTTCATTCCCATGGACACGATGTGGAACTTATCATGGAAGCTTCTTGTAATAATAACTATTTCCTTGATATAATATCATCTGGTATCGGTGAATTGATCCTTTGCAACCGTGGTTCCGACCATGATTGTTCTTCTTTGGTCCCATTTCTTGGACAAGTTAAATCACTTGTCTTCTGCAGGTCAATATGCCTGCCCAACCTCTATTATGATCTACCTTCGAGTATTACCCCTGGTATCTCGAGGATATCATGCCATGGCACTACATGTTATGAACTTTTGATGGAGTACTACCTTACCCTGTCTTTGTCACTTCATGGGTTCTAGGTTGTTTGTCAACCGAGAACACCGATAAGTGAATCGATTCCGCACTCCGATTCAATAACTCTAAGTAATTTTCATTGCTTACGAGTTTAATAATCCTTCAAGTCATTCCTAGCATGATCGGCTATATCATTATCGTGCCAAATTTTAACTTTGCTACCTGGTTCTTCTTCCCGAAGCACAATTTTCAATGATGAGCTAAGCTTACGTCGATCTTCCTTGTAAAATCATTTCGCCTTGAACAACAAGCTTGATTTCAAGTTTGTGTCATACCCGTGATTCCAATAACCTTTCGCTTCATCATTCCTTTTGCTTGATGTCATTGCTGCTCGATGGCATCTTCATAGGGCCTCTCGACAAAATTTGTCGTCATCACCATCAATATACTGCCTTGTTCTACGACATCAATCGAGAGGAGAAATACCATCCTTGCCCGTCGATGATTCGTGTTGACTTCGACACCATCCTTGACTTCCTGCCGATACAGACTTGGACATGTTTTGGTTATATCTTACATTCCTTGACATTCTTGGAATTGTTCCTTTGTACTTCTTGAGACCTTCAGATTCAATCTTGCTTGAAACACCATGTCCATGCTATCCCGAAGCATGATTGTGCTACTCCGAACATCATTAAGAACATTGGAGGCGCAATACTAACTGTTTCTTGATCACTTATTCAAACACCGTTGTTTGGGTAACGTCATGAAATTCCTCTCCCCTTACATAAATGGTTTTCTACTTACTACCCTGTCATGGATATCACCATCTGCTTGTCCTTGGAAGGATTCACTCCTGATATTTCTATTTAAACACATTTTTCCTTTCCATTGTTTTGTTTAACCTTTATCGTAATCTAACTTATCTGAGCAGAGGTAATTCCCTGCTTAGGTAAAAACCTCGATGTACAACTCTGTCAGTAAGTCCCTGTTACTATGGTTGATGACATTCCGGTAACCACCGATGGACGAGAACTTTGCCTATTGGCCCGCCTCGTTCAACGAGCAGGAAAATGGTTCTCTTCATCCCCCGCCCTTGGTACCAATGTTGTTGCCAACAAAACTGACAGGCTATCCTCTGACATGCCTCGCTATCATGACCATGCAAGCTGTCGGCGCCTCTTCTACCTTTAACTTACATGGTGGGCCCATAACCCACAGTTCCACAGGACCGAAACCTGACTCTTCTATACACCCCTATTTCTAGAGTTATTCCTCACACTTGGCTTCGTCTGTAATTTAGTGATCTATTCTAGTTTCAAACGCAATACTTATTCCCGTCGCTCTGAAACCCCCTTTCGCACTCTGTTTCAGGCAATGAATGATTGCCTACCCGATTGAAGCTTCTTATTGCACCTTCTTACCTTGCTCTCGATGACTTTCTTGAATTTCAACTCGAGAGATGCCTCCTTGCCACGTTCACTGACATAGTCCCCAGGTAACTATATTGTCTTGAGCTCCATCCTCCCCGAGTTTTTTCCCCTTACTCCACCCCTTAAATCTCAGGAGATGATTTCTTGTAGTGGAGGAGATTTGTAACACCCCTAGTGTCATGCTACAGTAATCCCCTATTAATGGTGCCATGTCATCATGTTACTGTGCTAATCTTCACTTGATCCAAATGACAGTTCAAATTTAGATTTTTAAAATAAAGTCAAAAATAACCTTTCTTTAAACAACTAAACAAAATTGTTCACAATGTGACAAAAATTCCCAAGCAATTGTGAAACTAACACATACTTCATTTGGATGCCCAAGTTGTCCCTCACAATTTATTTAGTGGTCAAGTTGCATTTAAATTAGCCTTTTCAAAATAAAAAAACATTTAAAGTTTCCCTTTTTGACCTCAAACTTTGTGGGCCTCTTCAATGTATTGCCTAGTATTTGTGTGCCAATTTTCACATTTAACCAAATCCATTTGTTAGCTAATGTAAATAGAAAACAGTACAGAAAAATAAATAAACAAAAAAAAGTAAAAGTAAAGAAACGGAGGACCTAACTTACTAGGCCACTTGGCCCACCTATCCATAAATGGCCTAGCCCACCCCCTGTTTTCCCCTTCCTCCTGCTACAGCAAGCAGAGGGGATCGTGGAGGCCATCCGTCGGCCGACCAACGCCGTGGAGGCCATCTGCCGGCTCCCCCTCACCTACAAGAACACGGTGCCCCTCCCCTCGAACCCTAGGACGCCCCTGCCTCTTCCCCCTTCCTCCTCGCGCCGCGCCTCGCTCTCCCTCGACGCGAACGCTCGCCCGAGCTCGCGTATGCCATGGCCGTCAACGCCATCGCGGCCACCGTGCTCCCCGCGCCATATGAATTTGTCTCGAAGCATCCTCGTCGTCGTCTCCTTCGTCCCCGACCATTGAATCAAGCCGGGAGGGCATGTACGCTCGCCATCAAGCTCGTGTCATTCGCGTACATCACCGGCCCCCTCGATTCGATGTGGTAGCCTCCGTCCCCGAGCTCGTCCGAGCTCGCGCGTACGTACGTACGTACGTGTGTACTGTTGCTGCTCCTGAAGCTGATGCTGCCGCTGCTGTGCGCGCGCGCCCGCACCCATCCTCGCCGCGGTTGCTCACCAACCGCTGTGGCTGCTCTGCTCCTTGCGCGGCTGTGCTGCTTGCTGCTGCCACCGCTCTTGCACTGCTGTTGCGCTGCCGCCATTGCTCCTTTGCTCTGCTGCTTCGTGCTGCTGCTAGTGTTGCTTGCCGCTGCTACTACCTCCTGCTGTCGCTACTTAGGGCATCTCCAGCCGTTGGCCCCCCAGGGGGCGTCTAAAAGCGTCGCCTGGGGTGAGCCGGCGCAAAAAATGGCCTTGGAGGCGAGTCGGTCCCCAGCCGTCGGCGCCCAGGGCCGCCCCCAGGCACGTATTTAAAAAACAAAAAAAAACGTTCGGCCAAGTTATGACAAAAACTAGCTAAATTTCAGCCAAACATGGCAAATTTCGGCGAATTACATTAACCTACTCTAAAAAAAAAAGAAAGGCGCTGAAGTCGTCGCCGCCGTCGCCGCCATCGTCGTCGTCGTCGGCCTTCTCGTCTTTGATGCGGGTGCCCCTGCTGGACCCCTGCCCGGCGTCGCCTTGGCGAACAGGCGGCGGCGCGTCCTCGTCTCCGGTCCACCCCGGCCTTCGTCGACTGCGCCCACGAGCTCTATGTGAGCTCCTCCTCCATTCCCCCTGCTTGCCGCCTCGATTCGATGCGGTAGCCTCCGTCCCCGAGCTCGTCCGAGCTCGCGCGTACGTACGTACGTGTGTACTGCTGCTCCTCCTGAAGCTGATGCTGCCGCTGCTGCGCGCGCGCGCCCGCACCCGTCCTCGCCGCAGTTGCTCACCAACCGCTGTGGCTGCTCTGCTCCTTGCGCGGCTGCGCTGCTTGCTGCTGCCGCCGCTCTTGCACTGCTGTTGCGCTGCCGCCATTGCTCCTTTGCTCTGCTGCTTCGTGCTGCTGCTAGTGTTGCTTGCCGATGCTACTACCTCCTGCTGCCGCTACTTAGCTGCTGCTCTAGCTGCTACAAATGGCCATGGCCGTGGCCATGCTATGTGCGTGTGTGTGCACAACCTCACGGCAGGTTGTGCCACCAAGCCGGCCCAAATTCAATTAGGGACTAATCCCTCTTTAGTACTAGCCACCCCCACGTTGAGTCTATTACATGTGGCCCTCAAGTGCTAAATTAATCCTCTAAATAAAATGCCAGTCTGTTACATGTGGGACCCAACGTTAGATTAAACTAGGAATTTAAAATAAATAATATGCTAATTTAAAGTGTGTGCCAATGACACCTGGGCCCCAACTGTAGTTTGACAAGTCAACAGTCAAACAGTTGACTGTTGACTGGACTGTTGACTGGGTCAACTGGGACCCCTTGGACCCACTATCAGCCTCTGTGTACAATCTGTGTACACAGGGCGGGGTACCCATAGCGTTTTAATCATTATTTTCGAATTAATAATAATCTCAAAATATTGCTAAAACTTTGAAAATTCATAGAAAATAAACCGTAATTCGGATCAAAAAGTTTTATACATGAAAGTTGCTCAGAACGACGAGACGAATCCGGTTACACTCTCCGTTCACCTGTCACATGCCTCTAGCATAGCGAATATGCAACCTTCCCCCTCCGATTCGTCTGTCCGAAAATGCCAAACTTCGGGGAAACATTCCCGGATGTTCTTCCCCTTTGCCGGTATCGTGTAGTGCCGCGTTAGAACACGTATAACTCTGTCTGTTGTCCTGTTATACTCTTGTTTGCTCTGTATTTATTGTCTCTTCCTCCTCTTCTCTCCGGTAGACCCCGAGACCGCTGTTGATGTCCCTGTGATCGACTACGTTGACGACGACCCTTCTTCCCTTTCAGCGGAGCTTCCAGGCAAGCCCCCCTTTGATCATCCCGATATCGCCCGTTCCATTCTCTCATGCTTGCATTAGATTTTGCTATTGTTATTGTTTGCTCCTATTCTGATGCATAGCCTGCTTTTGTATCTGCTGTTGTACCTTACCTGCTTATCCTAAACTTCTTAGTATAGGTTGGTTAGTGATCCACCAGTGACCCCCCACCTTGTCCTTGTTTCCCCTGCTTCATCATCGAAGACCCGATCAACGGGATCGAAGACCAGGCCCCGACACCGCACATCACTTCCCCTTAGTTGCTCGACACTACTGGGTTACTATCGAGTGCCGAGGGTGAGACCTCTTCAGCACTTCTGTTGTTAACCTGTAGTGTAGCTATTCGGTCGTGGTCATCGAGGGTGATTTCCTCCTTAACCACTTCCGATACGGCTCTGTCGTGCAACCCCTCAAGTGTGAACCTCGAGGGTGATTCCTCTTACGTTCACCTTGATGATTACATCTAGTGGAATTCATCGGGGGTGATTCCTCGGGTTTTCCCTTTGATGTTTGGACACACGGATACTTGGACTTTACCACTATTACTTGGAAAGACGGGTCGGCCCTGAGGGGTACCCGCGCGAGCTTAATTGCGAGTGATGTGGAGACGGGTTGGCCTGGAGGGTGCCCGCGAGATAATTACGAGGCGTGGCCGGGCATTCCTAGCCCTTGCCGCAAGTCCTCGAGACGGGGCAACGGGGTCACATCTTTCGTGAGTCTTTGTTTGTTTCCGCGCGTTCCTAATCCACTAGGATTTGGATATTTGATCCGAGGGGCCTCTGGCCTGATAGCACTAACCATCACGTGGGCATAGTATGGGCGTTCTGCGTCGTATACATCAGCCGAAGCTTAATAGACGTCAGTGACTGAGCGGCGCGCGCCGGGTTGGACTGCGTAAGCACCTGCCTTGTTGAAGGAGGTAGCTAGGTCTGCTCACCGACCGCGTACGCAACGTGCAGGAGTTCCCGGGGAGATGGCCCATGACCCCTAGGGGCATAGGGTTAGTCCGGCGTGCTGGCCTCTCTATTAAGCCTAGGTCGGGTTGCGGCGTATTGTTTGGCCGAGGCTGGGCATGACCCAGGAAAGTGTGTCCGGCCGGAGTTAATCGAGCGTGGTGGGTAAGTTGGTGCACCCCTGCAGGGAAGAAAACATCTATCGATAGCCTGTCCTATGGTAACGGACACTTGGAGTTGTATCCGGATCGATACAACTAGAACTGGATACTTGTGATGAGAACTGGATGGTGATGAGAATTGGATTGTGATGACACTTGTATAGTATGGCTCTGGGATTGCTTTCTCGTAGGGAGTCGAGAAAGGAGCTCTGGCCGAGGTTGATAACACTACTACTACTTTACTTTATGCTACTCTACTCCTTCTCTTCTGGCATTCTGCAGTCCAGTCCACAGATACAACCCTTTTCATTGATACCGATGCATATGTAGTGTAGATCCTTGCTTGCGAGTACTTTGGATGAGTACTCACGGTTGCTTTGCTCCCCCTTTTCCCCCTTTTCTTCTTCTTTCCGGTTGATGCAACCAGATGTCGGAGCCTAGGAGCCAGATGCCACCGTCGATGCCTACTACTACGTGAAGACCGCCGACGACCAGGAGTAGTTAGGAGGCTCCCAGGCAGGAGGTCTTGCCTTTTCGATCGATGTTGCTTTTGTGCTAGCCTTCTTAAGGCAACTTGTCTAACTCATGTCTGTACTCAGATATTGTTTCTTTCGATGACTCTTGTGTATCCGAGCTTATGTATTCGAGCCCTCGAGGCCCCTGGCTTGTAATATAAAGCTTGTATTATTTTATTTTGTGTCTAGAGTTGTGTTAATGCTTTGTTCTGGTTCTCTATTAAAAGGAGGCCTTAATATCCCTTAGTTTCCAATATGGACCCCGCTGCCACGGGAGGGTAGGACAAAAGATGTCATGTGAGTTCTTTTAATAAAGCACGTATGACTATTTACGGAATACATGCCTACATTATATCAACGAACTGGAGCTAGTGTCGTATCGCCCTAGGTTATAACTGTCTCATGATGAATATCATCCAACAAGTTACCGATCCAATGCCTACGAATTTATCTTATATTGTTTCTGCTAAGTTACTACTGCTATCATCACTCTTACACTTGCTAAAAAATTACTGCTATCATTGTTACTGTTACTATTGCTGCTGTCACTACTATCAAAACTATCAAACTACTTTGCTACTGATCATTTTGCTATAGATAATTAATCTCCAGGTGTGGTTGAATTGACAACTGAGCTGCTAATACCTTCAAATATTCTTTGGCTCCCCTTGTGTCAAATCTATAAATTTGGGTTGAATACTCTACCCTCGAAAACTATTGCGACCCCCTATACTTGTGGGTTACCAAGACCTTCTTCTGGCACCGTTGCCGGGGAGCATAGCTATATTTGTTGAGTCACTTGGGATTAATATCATATTATCACTATGAAGAATCTGAAGGATCCTAAGACTAAGATATTTTCCTCAAGTACGAGGGGAGGTAAGAAACTGCCATCCAGTTCTGCTTTAGATTCACCTTCTATTATGAGTAAGCTTGCAACACCACCACATGCTATTAATTCTGATATGTCACAAGTTATTGATGATGCTACTTCTACTATGAATGATGCTTATGATGATGCTAGTACCTTGCTTGATAATGATGATGTGCCACTTGGTGAATTTCTTGATGAACAATTTGCTAGAGTAATACAACATGATGTTGTTGAATCTGATGATGAGCTTAAAACTGAAACTCCTGAAACTCCTGCTAGAACTAGCCTTCCTTGATATGAATTGCCTAAGGTACCGGAAGGTTATGTTATGAGTGAAGAAACAACTAGAGATATTCTTGCTTGTAATGATAGAGACGATCTAGAGAAATTATTACACAAGTATAAAGAAAAATCTCTGAATGCTAGAATGAAATATGATCCTAAGTTTGCTACCTCACCCATCTTTATTGATGACAAGGATTATGAATTCTCTGTCGACCCAGAGTTAATTACTTCGATTGAATCTGATCCTTTCCATGGTTATGAAGCTGAAACTGTTGTGGCACATCTTACTAAGTTGAATCATATAGCCACCCTTTTTACTCATGATGAGCAATCTTGCTATTACTTTATTCTTAGATTATTTTGATACGTCTCCAACGTATCTATAATTTTTTATTGTTCCATGCTGTTTTATTATCAATCTTGGATGTTTTATAATCATTTTATATCATTTTTGGTACTAACCTATTGACATAGTGCCAAGTGCCAGTTGCTGTTTTCCCATGTTTTTTACATCGCAGGAAATCAATATCAAACGGGGTCCAAATGCCATGAAACTTCACGGTGATTTTTTATGGGCTAGAAGAAAGGCAATGGGCCCTGTTTGCACCTGGGGGGTGCCCTGAGGGGGGCACAACCCAGCAGGGCTCACCAGGATACCTAGGCGTGCCCTGGTGGATTGTGCCTACCTTGGGTGCCCCCCAGACCGCCTCTTTGCTCTATAAATACCCCAATATTTCAGAAACCCTAGAACAAGCATCGAAATATTCATCCAGCCACCGCAGAGTCTAGAACCACCAGATCCAATCTAGACACCATCACGGAGGGGTTCACCACTTCCATTGGTGCCTCTCTGATGATGCGTGAGTAGTTCTTTGTAGACCTTCGGGTCCGTAGTTAGTAGCTAGATGGCTTTCTCTCTCTCTCTCTCTCTCTCTCTCTCTCTCTCTCTCTCTCTCGCTGGATTCTCAATACAATGGTCTCTTGGAGATCCATATGATGTAACTCTTTTGCGGTGTCTTTGTTGGGATCTGATGAACTTGGAGTTTATGATCTGTCATATCTTTTTATATCCATGAAAGTTATTTGAGTTTCTTTGATCTCTTATATGCATGATCTCTTATAGCCTCGTATTTCTTCTCCGATATTTGGGTTTTGTTTGTCCAACTTGATCTATGATCTATTTATCTTGCAATGGGAAGAGGTGCCCGGTAGTGGGTTCGATCTTACGATGCTCGATCCCAGTGACAGAAGGGGAAACGACACGTATGTATCGTTGCTACTAAGGATAAAAAGACGAGATCTATATCTACCGCCATATAGATAAATGGATCTTGTCTACAGCATGTCATCGTTCTTATTGCATTACTCTACTTTTCCATGAACTTAATACACTAGATGCATGCTGGATAGCGGTCGATGTGTGGAGTAATAGTAGTAGATGTAGGCAGGAGTCGGTCTACTAATCTTGGACGTGATGCCTATGTAATGATCATTGCCTGGATATTGTCATAATTATTTGAAGTTCTATCAATTTCCCAACAGTAATTTGTTTACCCACCGTTTTCTATTTTTCTTGAGAGAAGCCACTAGTGAAACCTATGGCCCCCGGGTCTTTTTTCTCATATATTTGCCTTGCGGTCTACGTTTCCTTTGCATTTTTATTCAGATCTTTAAACCAAAAAATACAAAAATACCTTGCTGCACTTTATTTATTCGCGATCTATTATTTCAATCTACTACAATTTATCTCACATCCACTTGCCTATCTTGAGGCGCCGTTACCCGAAAGGGATTGACAACCCCTTTAACACGTCGGGTTGCGAGGTGTTGTTATTTGTGTGCAGTGTTGTTTACGTTGTGTTGCTTGGTCCTCCTACTGGTTCGATACCTTGGTTTCATAACTGAGGGAAATACTCTACCGTTGCTGTGCTACATCATCCCTCCCTCTCCGGGGAAATACCGACATAGTTCTAGCTACGAGCAAGGAGAATTCCTGGCGCCGTTGCCGGGGAGGATCTTCATCATAAATAGGTTCCTAATTACAAATCTCATCTCCTTGCAATTTACATTATTTGCCATTTGCCTCTCGTTTTCCTCTCCCCCACTTCAAAAAAATTGCCATTTTATTTGCCTCTCTTTTTTCGTTCGCCGTTTACTTGCCGAATCTATTTTTGCGTGTGAGATCTTGTTTGCCGTTATGGATAATTCCTCCTCTATTGCTTGCACTCCCGAGAACGAGGTTCTCAACTTTAAACAAAGGGGAGGAGAAAGTTTAAAAGATGCTTGGTATAGAATTTGCAATGCTAATAATAGATCTATCAGTAAGCAATCTACCGTTGTTCTTCTTCGTTGCTTTTATGTTGGGATCACTACTTGGTATAGATTCGTCCTTGAGACGATTACTGGTGGAAATTTCTTGATGTGTACCTCTCTTGATGCCTTTAATTCTTTGGGAAATTTAGTGGGCTCACCACCTCTTATGGTTAATGAAACACCTTTGACTCTTAAGCATGTTATGGAAAGATTAGACGCTATTGAAAAGAAAATGCTCACCAAAGATCATATGGAAATTTTAGATAAAAAGATGCATAATTCTGCCACTAAGATTGGGTCCAAAGCAGGAGAAGTTTTCTAATTGCTAAAAGAAAAGGGTACCTTAATCCATGAAAGAATAGAAGAAAGCCCATCACAGATTGATAAACTAGAGGAAATCTTTAGTGATCTAAGCACGGCTTTTGCTTCCGCTAAAAGCAACGAAAACTCCTATAAAAATTGGCAAAGTTACCAAGAACAAGGGTGCAACATCTAGTAGTGGCAATAAAGAACATCTTAAGATGATTAGTATCCACCCTGATTTTGTTGAAATGATAAGAGATCCTTTTTGCAAGAATGAAATCTTTGAATTTATTCCTAGGAGTGTTGGTATTGAAAATCTTTATGCTAAATCTTTGAGGGATTCTAAGTGTTTGATTGAAGAGTTGGACAAAGATGACAAAACTTAGATCCTTGCTTTATGCCTAGCTAAGGGCGTAAAACTATAGCGCTTGTGGGGAGGCAACCCAATCAATAAAATTTATTTTTGCTTTTTTGCTTTCTGTTCTTGAGTGTTAACACAATTATGCTAATGTTATGATTGTGTTTTTATGTTTTAATTAGTGTTTTTGCCAAGTAGAACCAATAGGATCTTCTTGGGTGATAGTTGTTTGATCTTGCTGAAAAAGACATAAACTTTGTGCTCACGAAATTAATTCTTATTTTTAATCAGAAAGAGATTTTGCCCTGATTCTTTTTGCAGAATACTAATATACAAATTCCCCTGCTAGTACTATTTTGGTAGAATTTTTGGAGTTCCAGAAGTATTCGTTAAATCAGATTGCTATAGACTGTTCTGTTTTGACAGATTCTATTTTCTTTGTGTTGTGTGCTTATTTTGATGGCTCTATGGTTTTCTTTGATGAGTTTTTGCCATAGAAAAGTTGGAATAAAGTAGATATAATGCAAAAACAGAATATGAATTGTTTTGATACATCACTTATAGTAGTGGTTTATTTACTTACACTAACGGATCTCACAAAGGTTTTCTTGAGTTTTGCGTGATTGAAGTTTTCAAGTTTTGGGTTATCTTACGATGGATGAAGGAAGGATGTAAGAGCCTAAGCTTGGGGATGCCCCAGCATCCCAAGCTATTATCCAAGAATGAGCAACCAACTAAGCTTGGGGATGCCCCCAAGTGGCATCCCCGCTTTCTTCCAACAACTATCGGTATTTTACTCGAGGCTATATTTTTATTCGTCACATGATATGTGTTTTGCTTGGAGCGTCTTGTATGATATGTGTCTTTGATTGTTTTATTTTGTGTTTTATGTCATCAATCCTTAACGGACACAACTTTTTGAGAGAGCCAAAATTATATCATGACTTGTTAGAATTGCTCTATATGCTTCACTTAAATCTTTTATGAGCTAGGACTTGCTCTAGTGCTTCACTTATATCTGTTTGAGCACGGTGTGATTTGTTATTTTTGAAGAAATGCTCTCATTTTGAAGAAATTCTCTCTTGCTTCACTTAAATTATTTTGAGAGAAAGAAAATTTGTTATGCTCATGATCTTCACTTATATTTGTTTGAGCTTATGAAAAGCAACACATGAAAATTAGTTCCAAAGTGATAGATATCCAAGAAGGATAAAAGAAATAAAAATGTCATGAAAATCATTGGACAAAATAAACTTGATTCTTAGTAATAGTTTTGAGATATGATGATGTGATATGTGAGTTATGTTGATGAGTGAGGGAGTCCTGGATTAGGGGGTGTCCAGATGGCCGAACTATAACCTTTGGCCGGACTCTTGGACTATGAAGATACAAGATTGAAGACTTTGTCCCGTGTCCGGATGGGACTTTCCTTGGCGTGGAAGGCAAGCTTGGTGACATTGATATGTAGATCTCCTTCCATTGTAACCGACTCTGTGTAAACCCTAGCCCTCTCCGGTGTCTATATAAACCGGAGGGCTTTAGTCTATAGGACGAACAACAATCATACCATAGGCTAGCTTCTAGGGTTTAGCCTCTCCAATCTCGTGGTAGATCTACTCTTGTACTACCCATATCATCAATATTAATCAAGCAGGAGTAGGGTTTTACCTCCATCGAGAGGGCCCGAACCTGGATAAAAACATCGTGTCCCTTGTCTCATGTTACCATCCGCCTAGATGCACAGTTTGGGACCCCCTACCCGAGATTCGCCGGTTTTGACACCGACATTGGTGCTTTCATTGAGAGTTCCTCTGTGTAGTCGTCGTTAGGCCCGATGGCTCCTCCGATCATCAACAACGATGCGGTCCAGGGTGAGACTTTTCTCCCCGGACTGATCTTCGTATTCGGCGGGTTTGCACTGTGGGCTAATTCGCTTGGCCATCTGGAGCAGATTGAAAGCTATGCCCCTGGCCATCAGATCAGATTTGGAAGTTTGAACTACATGGCCGACATCCGCGGGGACTTGATCTTTGACGGATTCGAGCCACAGCCGGGCGCGCCGCACTGTCACGATGGGCATGATCTAGCTTTGCCACCGAACAATGCCCTGGAGGCCGCACCCGCATCAGCTCCGACCCTTAGCTCGGAGCCAACTGCGCCGATCGCGGACGGATGACTAGACCCCGCCGCGGGGGCTGCAGTCTCGACGGTGATCGAGCCAAACATCAGCCTTAGCCTCTGCGAAGCCCGTGACTCCAAGGTGCTGGACTCGTCTCCGGACTCCGAACCCTCCGCGCCCCTTCCAATCAAATCCGATTGGGCGCCTATCATGGAATTCACCGCCGCAAATATCTTTCAGCACTTGCCCTTCGATGACATTCTGAATTCACTAAGGTCTCTCTCTTTGTCAGGAGAGTCCTGGCTGGATTATGACCAGCAGATTTGGGATGCGGATGACGAAGAAATTCAACGCCCACCCACCACCCACTTCGTAGCCACTGTCGATGATTTAACCGACATGCTAGAATTCGACTCCGAAGACATCGACGGTATGGATGACGATACAGGAGACGAATAGGAACCAGCGCCCACAGGGCACTGGACAACCACCCCATCCTACGACGTATACATGGTGGACACACCCAAAGGAAACGACGACGAAGAACGGGAGGACGCAACGAAGGATCATTCCTTCGAAAAGCAGTCAAAGCGGCGGCGTAAGTGCCACTCCAAGCCCCGCCTCGACAGAGCTACAGAGCAGGGCGAGCCAGCGGACAATGAACATGGCATCGAGCAACCGTCCGAACAAGGCAACTTGGATAAACAAACCACACAACCCGTCCCCGGCGAAGATAACAGTCCGGATGACCTTACACCGGACAAGTTCCTGGAGCAGAAGAACCTCCACAAAAGTCTCATCGCCACCGCGCGTAGCCTGAAAAAGCAGAAGCGGAAGCTCAAAACTGCGGAAGATGCACTCAGAATCAGATGGAGCAAAGTACTCAACTCCACGGATAGATATGGCGACAGTCGCCATACAAAAAGCTACCCGAAGCGAAAGCTACTGCCTGAATTTGACGAGGAGGCCTTAGAGCCCCCGCAATCAAAAAACAAAGCAACCAACCGGCCGGATAGACAACCCCATGGCCGAAATAGAATGGCAAACAATGCCGCACTCAAGCTAGCACGTGATCCACATGAGGATTCGCACCCAAAAAATGGCCCAGCCAGATCTATCTACGGGCCAAGAAAGCAAGCTCTAGCAAGCAATTCAGCACAACATATATCCGAAGACAACGGCACACCCAAATACAGGGGTGACGCACACCCCCTATGTTTCACCGACGAGGTGCTGGGCCATGAATTCCCAGAGGGATTCAAACCCGTAAACATAGAGGCATATGACGGAACAACAAACCCTGGAGTCTGGATTGAGGACTGTATCCTCCATATACACATGGCCAGGGGAGAATACCTCCACGCCATAAAATACCTACCCCTCAAGCTCAAAGGGCCATCCCGGCATTGGCTTAAAAGCCTTCCCGAAAACACCATTGGAAGCTGGGAAGAGCTCGAGGACGCTTTTCGGGCAAATTTTCAAGGGACTTATGTCCGACCACCGGATGCAGACGATTTAAGTCATATAACTCAACAACCCGGAGAGTCAGCCCGGAGGCTCTGGGACAGATTTCTTACTAGAAAGAACCAGATAGTCGACTGTCCGGACGCCGAAGCCTTAGCAGCCTTCAAGCACAGTGTCCGAGACGAATGGCTCGCCCGACACGTCGGTCAAGAAAAGCCAAGAACAATGGTTGCATTAACAAGCCTCATGACTTGCTTTTGCGCGGGAGAGGACAGCTGGTTGGCAAGATGCAGCACCAGCGACCCAAGTACGTCCGAAGTCAGGGATGGAAACAAGAAGCCACATCGTAGCAAAGACGAGCGCCGGAATAAGGGAAACAATCTGAAGAGCACGTCAGTTAACGCCGGATTCAAAAGCTCTCGGCCGGGTAAGAAGAAGCTGCCCCTCAATGATAATAGGGACGAACTGTCCAACTTAAATAAAATCCTGGACAAGATATGTCAAATCCACAGCACCCCTAGGAGACCTGCAAACCATACCCACAGAGAATGTTGGGTCTTCAAGCAATCCGGCAAACTCAATGCCAGACACAAGGGGCTGGATAGTCCAAGTGAGGACGATGATGAATCCCACAAACAGAGCATGGGGAAACAAAAGAATTTCCCACAAGAAGTTAAAACAGTAAATTTACTTCACGTGACAAAAGGAAAATATGAAGTGGCACCTATAGAGACACGAGCCATATGGCCTATCTCAAAGAAGTATCGCCACTGGTTGTTAAAACCGATCACCTTCGACCATCAGGATTACTCCGGAAGTATCCGGCACGCAGGCTGGGCTGCCTTGGTATTAGATCCGATAATTGACGGATTCCACTTTACACGAGTCCTGATGGACGGCGGCAGTGGTTTAAACCTGCTATATCAGGACACAGTCTGCCAAATGCGGATGGACCCAACAAAAATTCGCCATAGCAACACTTCCTTTAAAGGAGTAGTGCGAGGCCCAGATGCCCATTGCATAGGTTCCCTCTTACTAGAAGTTATGTTCGGTTCTCCCGATAACTTCCGTAGCGAGATGTTGACCTTCCACATCGCCCCATTTTCAAGTAGCTATCAAGCACTACTGGGACGCGGAGCGTTCGCACGCTTTAACGCAATACCACATTATGCATCTCTCACTCTTAAGATGCCCGGTCCACGGGGCATCATGTCACTAAAGGGAAATATTGAGTGTTTCTCTCGCGCGGAGGACTATGCGGCTGCCTTGACAGCCACACATTAAAACGGCTTCACCAATCAAAGCACCTAAACAGGTCGTTAAGACCACGGACTTGGCTAGGCAAGTCCGGCGTAAACATGCCATTGATAAAAGCTTAAATAACCGCATACCCCTGTACGAGGGGCTCCGCACATGTAAAACAAGAGACAACAAGGCTCAACTTTACCCATTTTTGAATTATACTTTATTTATTTAGTATAACGTACATTTCGTACGACCTTTTTCAACTAAAGTTCCTCTCTTTTTCAGATGAACACCATGCTATACCCGTCTAGGACACTGCACAACGAAGACACAGACGCAGACGTGCAGCAGGGATCCATTCCAAGGATTCTTTTTAGATTAAGACCCTGCGTAAACCTTTTTTACTATCTTTTGTTGATACACATCCCCCGGATTTTCAGTATAACCGAGGAGGAGACTGGCGTCTTGGCATGTGGCCACGTCAGAATTTTGCGCGTACCTGGACACCAGGGGCTTATTACCAACGACACTGTTCAGCCCGTTTTCATAAAGACCGAACACCTTAGGGAGTGTTCGGCGTCGCGAGTTTGGCCTTATATGCATCAGCTCCGAATCATGTCTTTGGTCAAATGTTGGGTTTGCCCGGCTCCTGTGTTTTGCTGCCTTACGTTCTGCTCTATCGGCTAAGACGGCACCAGGAGAACTACTGTGATTGTGCCCCGGTTCAGCCAGGCGAGCACCTCAGTAGAGAAAGCCGAAAACTGACTGTCATGATATAGCGTGAGACTGGTCAACCACTCGATGATCCATCGGACTCTTCAGTATTCCTCCGCATTAACAAAAGGTCGTTTCCCGGCCAGGCACACACGCGCCCCGAATTCGGGCAAGCGCGGTGCCACCAGGGGCTATATAGTAGCTCCACGGTCAAACTCCTATGGCTAAGTGAAAGTGATAAAGCATTATAGTCTGGTTGCCTAGTTCGTTGCGCTACCACCTCCTTAATGGGCCAAGACGTTGGATCAAGTGTGATGATGCGCCTTTTGCGAACACCCCCGCATTATATGCGTGGGGGCTGAAGCCAACGACTGCAATCTTTCAGGTTATATATACATATACGTAAACAGCCGCACAAGAGGCATTATAATTCTTGCAAGCACAAGTATAAAAAGCTTCTACATTTCAGCAAAATATTGTTTTCAATAAAAATACATGTTATTCGACCATAATATCCTTCGAGCACTGCGTCTCTATCAAACGAGCGCCCTCCAGGACTTCTTGAAAATAGTGCTCGGCAGGTATTCGGCTTTTGCCCAAGTCTTGGGCTGCAACAGCGGTGGCCTCCATCTCTGCCCAGTATGTCTTGACACGGGCAAGGGCCTTCCACGCACCCTCCACACACGCTGACCTCTTCATCGCGTTGATATACGACACCGCACCAAGGAACTGCTGCACCAAGCTAAAATAGTTGTTCGGCTTTGGCCTTTTCGGCCACAAATGATCCACGACATACTTCATGGCAAGTCCGGATAACCTATTCAGCTCAGCGCATTCGGCCAAACGATCGGTTAACGGAAGCGGACTCTCTGGATTGTGGAACTGCGACCAGAAAAGCTTTTCCACTTCGCGACCCTCCTGATCTCGGAAGTGTTCGACCGCATCAGCGGCACTCGCTGCTAAATCCAGATACGCGTCCGCTGAACTCCACATCCGGTCCAACGGAACATATTTAGGATCCCCGAACTTCATCCGCAGTATAAAGGGCTTTCCAGCCGCGATATCTCTGGCTTGACGTAGCTCCTCCTTCATCGCCCTCATCGCAGTGCGAGCATCCTTGGCCGCTGTAGTGGCCTTCTCCAGGTCCGTCCGTTCCGCTCGATCTTCCTTTTCAAGAAGCTGGCAACGGTCAGCAGCGCTCTTCAACTTCACAGCCATCTCAGCCATTTCCTTCTTGCTTCGGCAATGAGCAGCCTGTTCGACTTTCAGCTCTTCAACCGCCTTTAAGGCAGCCACATCACTTTTTCTGGCTTGCTCCTTGGCTCGGGCAAGCTCTGCCCGAAGTTTCTCCATGGCGGCAGCCCCATCTGTGTCAAGCATACGCGTTATAAGATACTGGCATCAAGCTCCTCTTACCAGGTGCCTCCGGAGAACTTACATACCTTGTGCCTCGTCAAGCCGCTTGTTGACAAGCACGATGTCGGCATCTGCCACGTCAAGTTGCCGCTTTAGCTCGGCAAATTCATTAGTCCGGCTGGCCACCGGACACTTCGCCACCTGCATATGAAGATGGCAAGATTATATTTGGGACTATGATCCTCCATGTGCCGTCGTCCTCGACACCACCTAGAGTCTCAGGGGCTACTATCTACACGGGGCGCATCTTAAAGTATGCGACACTTTCCAAAAAAAGAGGGGTGCATCATTTCACGTACCTCAAAGCCCGTCAGTAGACTCATGACAACTTCATGCAACCCGCTTTCTGTGGATGGAAACTTTTCAATCAGCGTACCCATCAACGTACGGTGCTCCTCTGAGATAAGCGCTCGCCCTAGCAGATCCTTCAGTGCCTCCGACCATGCACCAGGCGGTGCCGGACTCGTCCGATGGCCTTCTTTGAAAGCTGGGCTCGGAGGGCTTCGGGTGGCCATGTCGTTATCTTCCGGCCTTACCAGGTCAGGAGAAACCCTCTGCGAAGACACCTCGGGGTCGCCCGCCTCATGAGGCGGTATGGCAGGGGGAGGCGTTCCGCTCTCCATCATCTTCGGAAGAAGATCCCCCGAAGACGAGCTCTGCCGAGAAGGGCTGAGGTCCGAACTACAAGGTAAATTTTCGGTTACTTTCCTCAGGAGTAAAACAAAGATTTCTCTCATTATTAAAACGACCTCTCTACTTACAACTCGGTGGAGGGCTGATCCCCTTGAGGGCACAGTACGGCCGAGGTGTCCCCCCACACGGGACCCTCTGGTGAAGATTTCTTCCCCCGCTTCGAGACCATGGTCTCTGGGTCTTCAGAGGCGGTCCTCTTCTTCCCCTGAGTAAAGGGATTTTCGGTTCCTCCTTTCCGGACAGCCTCCTTCGGGGAGGCAGTAGCTCCCTTGTCCTCCCCTTCGCTTTCTTTCGAAGGCACGTTCTCCAGCATCCTGGTTAACACGGGATCCAGCGCGCTCTTGGGAAGGGGGGCCGGACACCTGATTAACTTCGCCTTCGCTACCCACTCCTGTTTCAAGGACAACTCTTTTAAGGGTAATGTTGTGATAAATGAACGGATGGAGTGCCCGGGCACAGGGCTACTTACTTGAGTATCCGGATGATTGCAGCTCAGACCTACGTCCTCCGTAGAATCGGACACACTACTTGTGGTCCGAAGAACAATTTGTACATCTCCACAGGCGTCATGCCAAGAAAATGTTGGAGAGCTCACGGTACCTCCGGATTGAACTCCCACAGACGGAGGGGGCGACGTTTGCAGGGCAGAACTCGGCGAATTAACATAACCTGCGTCACCACGACCAGACTGATGTCTCTTTCTAGGAGATCTCGGATGCGGCCCTGCAACAGGGGCACATCCTTGGCTGGCCCCCAGTCCAACCCCTTATTGACCCATGACGCTAGTCGTGGTGGGGGACCCGAGCGGAAAGCAGGCGGCGCCACCCACTTGGTACCCCTGGGAGCTGTGATAAAACCACTCTTGTTGCCATAAGCTGGACTCCTCTTGAAAAGAGCCCTCGGGCCAGGGAGCGTCAGCATTCTTGCTTATAACAGCGCCTCCGCACTCCGCGTGCTGTCCCTCGATCATCTTCGGTTCTACTTTAAAGGTCTTAAGCCACAGTCTGAAGTGAGGAGTAATACGGAGGAAGGCTTCGCACACAACGATGAACGACGAGATATGGAGGATGGACTCCGGAGCCAAGTCGTGAAATTCCAGCCCATAATTAAACATGAGTCCCCTCACGAAGGGATCCGTCACGAAGCCTAGCCCTCGGAGGAAGTGAGACACGAACACCACGCTCTCACCAGGCTTGGGAGTGGGAATAACCTGCCCTTGAGCAGGCAGCCTATGCGAGATTTCGCCTGTCAAAAACCTGGCCTCTCTCAGCTTCAGCACGTCTTCCTCCGTGACGGAGGAAGGCATCCATCGGCCTCGAAGATCGGAACCGGACATTGTCGAAGGTCCGAAGCGCCTAAAATCTGGGGCCATGGGTGTTGGAACTCGAGGAGAGAGGCGGATTCGATTGAGATCGAAAGAAGGGAGTGAGGCCTTGGTCTCTTTATAAGAGGTTGAATACCAAGAGCCCTCCCCGTGACCGTTTGGGACTTACCTTTGATCGAGGAGATATACTGACGGGTACGATTTGGTTACCCACGTCCGTAATGATGAGGATCCCGTAAATAAAGGGGACACGATCTCTGCCTCGACAAGACGTGCCAAGGAAACCGCCTCGCAAAACGCGCTGAGGTGGGACAGTAAAAATGATTCGAATAAAGGCTTGGCTGTGGTGTGATGTCATACTACAGAATACGTCAGCAGATTAGATTTGTGTAAATATTATTCTCTCTACGGTGGTATGTGGAACTTATTTTGCAGAGCCGGACACTATCCTTGTGTTCAAAATCTTCTATGAAGTATTCGGAGGAGGAACCCGCCTTGCAATGCCGAAGACAATCTGCGTGCCGGACTCATCATCATTGAAGCCTGGTTCAGGGGCTACTCAGGGAGTCCTGGATTAGGGGGTGTCCGGATGACCGGACTGTAACCTTTGGCCGGACTCTTGGACTATGAAGATACAAGATTGAAGACTTCGTCCCATGTCCGGATGGGACTTTCCTTGGCGTGGAAGGCAAGCTTGGCGACACAGATATGTAGATCTCCTTCCATTGTAACCGACTCTGTGTAAACCCTAGCCCTCTCCGGTGTCTATATAAACCGGAGGGCTTTAGTCTATAGGACGAACAACAATCATACCATAGGCTAGCTTCTAGGGTTTAGCCTCTCCGATCTCGTGGTAGATCTACTCTTGTACTACCCATATCATCAATATTAATCAAGCAGGAGCAGGGTTTTACCTCCATCGAGAGGGCCCGAACCTAGGTAAAAACATCGTGTCCCTTGTCTCTTGTTACCATCCGCCTAGACGCATAGTTCGGGACCCCCTACCCGAGATCCGCCGGTTTTGACACCGACAATGAGTAATTGTGCTCTAGTAAGAATATTGGTGTTAAGATTTGTGATTCCGTATGCATGCACGAAAGTCAATAATCATGCAATGAAAATTATATCCTACTTGTGGTGCATTATTCGGTGTCAATTATGCTTAATGCTTGCTTATGAGATTATTCGTTTCTTGGCTGGTCGCTTCCCAATCTTTTGCTAGCCTTCATTTTGCACTAAGTATGACCTCTACTTGTGCATCCAAAATCCTTTAAACCAGTTTTGCCACATGAGTCCACTATATCTACCTATATACGGTATTCTTTTGCCGCTCTAAGCAAATTTGCATGTGCCATCTCTAACTTTCAAAAATAAACTTCTCTTTTGTGTGTTTGTTTCGCTCGCGGAACGGTAACGGGTGGCTAATATTTTCCATGCTAGATGTGTTATTCTCAAGATGAGTGTTTATTCACTTGTCATTGCACGAGAGTCAAAGGTCTTAGGGATGCCCAACCCCGAAATGCAAAAATAATTACTTTATGTTGTCAAATAATAAATTCCTTGGAAAGTGTTGGTATGGAGGGCACCCGTGGATACGGTTAGCCATGGAAAGTGAAAGAATGGTGGAAAAAGGAATAAACTTTATTTTCTGTTTGGGAACCACCTATGGCATTGTAGCATGGAAAGTGTTCGTAGCTCTAAGTCTTTTTCGTTGGTGGGATGGATACACCTCCCAAAATGTTTTTATCTCCAACTTTTCACTTTGAGCTCTGGCACCTCTACAAATTCCTACTTCCCTCTGCGAAGGGCCTTTCTTTTTTACTTTATGCAATTTTTATTTTGAAATTTGATTCCCCATCTTCTCTCATAAAAATCATCAACTAGGAGGCAATATGATCGTGCTCAAGTATTGGGTGTAGTTAATATTCGAGTGTGTTTCATGAATGGATCAATGTTTGATCATGATGGGCTAGGGATAACTTATTTTAGCGTTGATATTTTGAAAGACATGGTTGCTTGTTGATATGCTTGAGTATCTAAATTATTATGTCAAAACTAGACTATTGCTTTGAACAGCTAAAAGTCCAAATGTCCATGCTATAAAGAAAAGAATATGTTATGACTTGATGAACAACACTCCACATCAAAAATTCTGTTTTTATCACTTACCTACTCGAGGAGGAGTAGGAGTTAAGCTTGGGATGCTGATACGTCTCCAACGTATCTATAATTTTTAATTGTTCCATGCTATTTTATTATCAATCTTGGATGTTTTATAATCATTTTCTAGTCATTTTATATCATTTTTTGGTACTAACCTATTGACATAGTGCCAAGTGCCAGTTGATGTTTTTTCCATGTTTTTTACACCATAGGAAATCAATATCAAACGGAGTCCAAATGCCACGAAACTTCACGATGATTTTTTATGGCCAGAAGAAAGGCAATGGACCATGGTTGCACCTAAGGGGTGCCCCGAGGGGGGCACAACCCACCAGGGCGCGCCAGGAGGCCCAGGCGCGCCCTGGTGGGTTGTGCCCACCTCGGGTGCCCCCCGGACCGCCTCTTTGCTCTATAAATACCCCAATATTCCAGAAAACCTAGAACAAGCGTCGAAAGATTCATCCAGTCGCCGCAGAGTCCAGAACCACCAGATCCAATCTAGACACCATCACGGAGGGGTTCACCACTTCCATTGGTGCCTCTCCGATGATGCGTGAGTAGTTCTTTGTAGACCTTCGGGTCCATAGTTAGTAGCTAGATGGCTTTCTCTCTCTCGCTAGATTCTCAATACAATGGTCTCTTGGAGATCCATATGATGTAACTCTTTTGCGATGTGTTTGTTGGGATCTCATGAAATTTGAGTTTATGATCAGTCATATCTTTTTATATCCATGAAAGTTATTTGAGTTTCTTTGATCTCTTATATGCATGATCTCTTATAGCCTCGTATTTCTTCTCTGATATTTGGGTGTTGTTTGGCCAACTTGATCTATTTATCTTGCAATGGGAAGAGGCGCCCGGTAGTGGGTTCGATCTTACAGTGCTTGATCCCAGTGACAGAAAAGGGGAAACGACACGTACGTATTATTGCTACTAAGGATAAAAAGACGATATCTATATCTACCGCCATATAGATAAACAGATCTTGTCTACATCATGTCATCGTTCTTATTGCATTACTCCATTTTCTCATGAACTTAATACACTAGATGCATGCTGGATAGCGGTCGAGATGTGGAGTAATAGTAGTAGATGCAGGCAGGAGTCGGTCTACTAATCATGGATGTGATGCCGATGTAATGATCATTGCCTGGATATCATCATAATTATTTGAAGTTCTATCAATTGCCCAACAGTAATTTGTTTACCCACCGTTTGCTATTTTTCTCGAGAGAAGCCACTAGTGAAACCTATGGCCCCCGGGTCTTCTTTATCATATATTTGCCTTGCGATCTACGTTTCCTTTGCATTTTTATTCAGATATATTAAAACAAAAAAAAATACAAAAATACCTTGCTGCACTTTATTTATTTGCGATCTATTATTTCAACCTACTACCATTTATCTCACGTACTCGAAAGGGATTGACAACCCCTTTAACACGTCGGGTTGCGAGGTATTGTTACTTGTGTGCAGGTGTTGTTTACGTTGTGTTGCTTGGTCCTCCTACTGGTTCGATACCTTGGTTTCATAACAGAGGGAAATACTCTACTTTTATTGGGCTACATGATCCCTCCCTCTCCCGAGAAATACCGACGTAGTTCTAGCTACCATCGTATTTCCATTCTCATTAAAGGGTGATGCTAAAGCTTGGTACAATACTCTTGCTCCTGGTTGTGTGCGTAGTCCCCAGGATATGATTTACTACTTCTTTGAAAAATACTTTCCTACTCATAAGAAACAAGCTGCCTTACAGGAAATATTTAACTTTGTTCAAACTAAAGAAGAGAGTCTCCCACAAGCTTGGGGGAGGCTTTGCCAGTTACTTAATGCTTTGCCTGATCATCCTCTGAAGAAAAATGAAATACTTGATATATTCTATAATGGACTAACCGATGCTTCTAGGGACTTCCAAGATATTTGTGCTGGTTGTGTTTTCAGGGAAAGAACTGTTGGACAAGCTGAAGAATTATTGAATAATATATTGAAAAATTATGATGATTGGACTATTCCTGAACCACCGCCTAAACCTACTCCGAAGAAGAGGGGTATATTATATCTCAGTCCTTAAGATATGCAAGAGGCAAAGAAATCTATGAAGGAAAAAGGTATTAAAGCTGAGGATGTTAAAAATTTACCTCCTATTGAAGAAATACATGGGCTTAATACACCACCACTGCCTAAGGTGGTACAGGTAAATTCTCTAATGAAGTTCAATGATAAGGACAATCCTCACAATATGCATCCTAGCCAATGTCTTTATGAGTTTGAAAACTATATTAGCAAATAAGATCACTTCTATGCAAATGTTATGAAACAATTGAAATACAGTTTTGATATGATTGCTCACTTGAGTGACTTTTATTTAGAATCTCAAATGATTTTAGAGGTGTTGGAAAACATGCTTCTATGGTTCAAACTCAGTTAGAACAAGTTGCTAAATCACAAAGAGAATTGCTTGACGAAATGAATCATAATATGCATGACTTTGCTGTTAGAGTTGCAACTAGAGGAGGTAAAATGACTCAGGAACCACTTTATCCTGAGGGACACCCAAAAAGAATTGAACAAGATTCACAAAGAGTTAACACTGATGCACCTAGTCCTTCTAGAAAGAAAAAGAAAAAGAAAAATGATAGGACTTTGCATACTTCTAGTGAACCTGAAATAGAAAAACCTCCTGATAATGATAATGAAACTTCTACCTCTGATGCTGAAACTCAATCTGGTAATGAACAATCACCTAGTGAAAATGAAAAAGATAATGACGATGTTCATGAAGACTCTCTACCAAACAATGATAAAGAACCGGACAATGATGTTGAGATAGAACCACCTATTGATCTTGATAACCCACAACCTAAGAATAAAAGGTATGAAAAAAGAGACTTCATTGCTAGAAAACATGGTAAAGAAAGAGAAGCGTGGGTTAAAAAACATATGCCTTTTCCACCCAAGTCAACCAAAAAGAAAGATGGTGAAGAATTTGAACGCTTTGCTGAAATGCCGAGGCCAGTCTTTTTGCGTACTCGCTTGACTGATATCTTGAAGATGCCTCCTTGTGCAAAGTATATGAAAGACATCATCACAAATAAGAGAAAAATACCGGAAGCTGAAATCTCCACTATGCTTGCTAATTATACTTTTAAAGATGGAGTACCTAAAAAACTTGGATATCCGGGAATACCAACTATACCTTGCTCTATCAAAAAGAATTATGTGAAAACTGCTTTGTATGATTTAGGAGTTGGTGTTAGTGTTATGCCTTTCTCTTTATATAAAAGACTTGGTTTGAATAAAATCAAACCTACTGAAATATCTTTGCAAATGGCTGACAAATCAGCTGCCGTACCTATCGGTATATGTGAGGATGTGCCCGTTGTTGTTGCTAATGTTACTATTTTGACTGACTTTGTTATACTTGAGATGCCCGAGGACGACAACATGTCGATTATCCTTGGTAGACCCTTCTTGAATACTGCAGGGGTTGTTATTGACTGCAATAAAAGCAAGCTCACTTTTCATATCAATGGTAATGAGCATACGATGCACTTTCTGAAGAAACAATTCCATGCGAATGGTATTAATGTTATTGAAAAATCTCCAACAATCACTATTGGAAGTTTTCAAATACCTCTACCTACTGTCAAAAAGAAGTATGAGGTGCTTATTGTGGGGGAAATGCATATCATCATTGAGGTAACTTAGTGATTTACGAAAGTTCTTCGGTTTCATGTTAATCGAAAGTGGTTGTTAATAAGACCTGATCAACCTTATTAATGGATCATTTTTGAATGGTATGAAGTTGATGAATTTAGTAAGCACTGCCTTCTGTCCTTGCTTTTTGTTTTCTGTTTTTATTAGTTAAATAAAATAAAATGCCATGTTTTCTCTATTTTCTGAATTTATCGTGCAATAAAAAATGACCCAACAATAAAAGTTCTCAGAATGCCCTAAAAATTTAATACAATTTTTTTCTGAATATTTCTGAATTTCTAGTGCAAATAATATCAGAGGGAGGTGCACCAGGTCGGCACAACCCACCTGGGCGCACCAGGACCCCCAGGCACGCCCTGGTGGGTTGTGGTCCCCACGTGGGCCCCCTCACTTACCCCTTCAGCCCACTTCATCACTTACCTTCAGGAAAAAAAATCTCCCTTGCTCTCTCTCCCGTGTTCTTGCCCTCAAACTCACGGATTTCGATCTCTTTGCTCGAAGCTCCGTTTTTGAAACTGTTTCGGGGGACTGTTGCTTGGTATGTGACTCCACCGTTTGTCCAATTAGTTTTTGTTTTAGTGGTTTATATTTTGAATAATTAGTTACTCTTGGTGCTGTTGTATATGTTCTTGCATGTTGAATTCCTAGAGTTCTAAGTAGTTTGAATGCTTGCTATGGCCTCAATGCATCCCTATGAGTAGTTTTTTTACTATATACTTCAAGGCAATAGCCTCACAGCCCTTCATTAATAAAGACATGAGAGGTTACAAGTTTACAAATTTACAAGCAAAAGAAAGAAAATACTTACAAAGGGGTTTAAGAAAGGTTAGCTATCCAAGAGATTCAGCTATCTTTATATTTACATCTAATTCTATGAGACAAAAGAGAGATGTCATGAATAAAGTTTCTCCTCCAAGATCTAAAGTAATGCTTCTCATTTCTGAAGATCTTCCCACTTCTTTGTATCCAAATATTCCATGAGGCAGTGAAGACCACCTCTGTGAAGAAAGGAAGACCAAAATCCCTCCTAGTTGATTGAGCCATCTCATAAGTGGTGTGGTTCGGCTGAACAGTCCAAGAAATTTCGTTGATAAATTTTTGTGGGCTAATAAATTTCAAAATTTTGTTCATAGGAAAATCATGAATATCTTTAGGAAGTTTGGCTCCAAGAAGAACTCCAAGGGTGTTATTGGGGAGTCATCTGATAGTGATCTCCGTCTTCGGAGGTTGGCGGAAGTACGGCCGTGTGAATGGCCGCACACCCCGTTCCTGGAAGAGGCTGGAATCCTTCAGGAGTTCATGCAATATGTTGAAAATGCCGGCCTCACCAACTTCATTGCAGATGAGTGTGAACAACACCAAATCCTCACAAACATCTTTGTTCAAAGTTTTACTTTTCTGCCTAGAAATAATCTTCCTGAAGTGAGCTTTTATTTATATGCTGAAAACCATCAGATACCACTTATTGTATTTTGTGACATATGCATGATCCCTTCTGATGGGAGCTTGGCTAAGCCTAGACCGGCTGGGTTTGAGGCCTTTTATTGGACTTTGATAGTGGGAGATGAGAGAGGGGTGTCAGCTACCATTGCCGCTGGCTTGCATTTTCTTGCTGTTCATTACTTTGCACTTTTCATTGCAAAATGCTTGCTTGCTAGGGAGAAGGTGGGTGAGGGAGTCCTGGACTAAGGGGTCCTCGGGCGTCTGACCTGTTATGCATGGGCCGGACTGTTGGACCGTGAAGACGAGAAGACCGAAGACTCTACCCGTGTCTGGATAGGACTCTCCTTGGCGTGGAAGGCAAGCTTGGCGACCAAATATGAAGATTTCCTTTTCTGTAACCGACTTTGTGTAACCCTAGATCCCTCTGGTGTCTATATAAACTGGAGGGCTAGGTCCGTAGAGGACAGATACAATCATAGTCATATAGGCTAGACTTCTAGGGTTTAGCCATTACGATCTCGTGGTAGATGAACTCTTGTAATACTCATATTCATCAAGATCAATCTAGCAGGAAGTAGGGTATTACCTCCATAGAGAGGGCCCGAACCTGGGTAAACATTGTGTCCCCTGTCTCCTGTTACCATCAACCCTAGACGCACAGTTCGGGACCCCCTACCCGAGATCCGCCGATTTTGACACCGACATTGGTGCTTTCATTAAGAGTTCCACTGTGACGTCGAAGATAGGATCGATGGCTCATCTTGTTCTCAAGGACAATATCACCTCTGAAGGAGCATTGGCCCCAGGCCAAACCCTCCGGCTGGGCGGCTTTACCATGACCTCCCGTTCGGCCGCTAAACCGATGATGACCTCTCGGGTCATCGAAAATTCCCTTCGTATTGACTCCAAACACTCCAAGCAGATGGATCCGGCGGAGCTTTCGTCATTAAACAAGCTTCTAGATCGCATCGCCGCCCTGGGGGTCGCTATGGACTACGATCGAATTGGGCTTAAACCCGATCAGAGAGAAATCAAATCTCCACTGATCACCCACCGGATAGCGATAGTCGAGGAGCGAGACGACAACTCTTCCTCCATACTGAGGACGGACTATGTCCGGATCTCCGACCTCGAAGAGCAGGACACCCACCAGCGAAGAGATGCATCCGACCCTCCGAACATAGAATTAGACGACAGGCCTAAGAAATCAGTTGATATCCCGGAGCCCGATCTGTTAAGTTCGGAAGACCTTCAGACTCCGGATCTAAAATTGGGCCAGGGTTCGGATTCAAAACCACCCACCCACCCAGATATACGCGCTCTCATGAGCATAAAACAGCAGTCTCAGGAAACAGTCCACCACTTCTGGGCCAGATTCCTTCTCGTCCAAGACAAGATTGAAGATTGCCGTGACGAAGATGCGATCTCAGTGTTCCGCAAAAGTTGCATGGACGAAGGAATCCTCAACGCCATCAACCGCCGTCGCGTATTACACTTTGCTGACTTGGCAACTATCGTACAGAAGTACATCGCAATGGAAAGCGCCTGGAAAAATCAGGCAGCCCGTTGGGAACTATCGGTCCCCACTCAACCCCTCATTCAGGCGAAAATGGCGCACCCTCATGGCACGCCCGGTCCAATAGTAAAGAAATACAAGCCCGTTACGGGGCGCGGAACTGTTCTGGAAGGATGGCTCGATGGGCCATGCAAAATACACACAACACCGGATAACATACCAACCCACAACCTTAGAGCATGTTGGATACTCCGGCAAGTGGCCAAGAGCGGTGAGGATATCCTCACCAAGAATACCCCAGAACAACACCCCCCAGAAGACGACAACCTCAAAGCAAGGTAGTCAGAGTCGGGATTCGGAGTCGGATCGGTTTTCCTCAGACATAATCGAGTCGTAAGATCGAGTCATGGAATCGAGGATTCTACTAGATTTACTCAAATAAGATATTTTGTATGCACACAAAAAAATTATATGGGTTCTATAGAGTTTTGACACTAAATATGGAGCAAAGAACGTACACATCAATGCTAGTTGTATTCCACTTATTTTTATGGCTAACATACCATCTAGCTCGCATGTATGGAACATATATGAGAGGGAAATATATAGAACATTTAAACCTTCAATGCACAAAATTTACTTATTTTATTTTTAGAGTGCATGAATAGTCGATCACTTGTCTATCTGACCTACAGTGCTAAACCTTGAAGGGTCTTGCTCTCCTTCTCCGATCAATCTTGAAGCATCCTCCTTTTCACGCCAATTCCATATGTCGACCAGCCTGATCCTCAATTTCGATCTAGGGTTTCTGAGATCTAGATAAAAGGTGTCTACGGCTGAGCATTTGGACTTGGGAGGGGAGTAAAGGTCCATGAGGTATATGAAAATGGGTTTGGATGATGACATACTATTTTGCTACAACTAAACAAACGGCTTAGATTAGTTAGTAGAATCGTATGTAGTCCATAGCATAGTCGGGATTAAACAGTTTTGTACAGGATTCTATGATTTGGATCGCGATCCAACATGGATTCTACCTGATTCAGATTCATAGTGGGATTTGGATCGACATGCTTCCATAGGGTCATGAAGTCATAGGATTCTAGCAGTCGAATCGGGATTCTGACAACCTTGCCTCAAAGTATTGATGGTCTTTGATACATTTGCTTCAAACAATAGGCGCAAAAGGGCACTCCACGAACTCGCTGAAGTCTGCCAACTCGCAGCAATAAATCCTTGGAACGACACGGGTATAACTTTTAATGCCGGTGATGAACCAAAATACAGGACAGTCCGAGCACCAGCCGCCTTAGTCCTCAGTTCAATCGTGGAGGGCTTTCGGCTCACCAAGGTTCTCATGGACGGCGGCAGCGGACTAAACCTCATCTATGAGGATACACTCCACAAAATGGAAATAGACAGGATCCGCATCAATCAAAGCAGCACGACCTTCCGAGGAATCATTCCCAGTCGGGAGGCGCGGTGTGCGGGAAAAATCACACTTGACGTGGTATTCGGCACGCCGGAGAATTATCGGTCCGAAGAAATAACCTTCCAAGTGGCCCCTTTCAACAGTGGATATAATGCCCTATTGGGGCGAGATGCATTTGCATGCTTCCAAGCTATACCTCATTATGGGTATATGAAGCTCAAGATGCCCGGGCCCAATGGCATAATCACCCTCGCCAGTGGTCCGGACATAGCACTCCGCGCAGAAAATAAAACCGCATCCTTAGCCCTTGAGGCATTATCTGAAACCCTCGCGGCCGAAGAATTAACTGCATTGTGCTCCACAGTGGACAGGGACGATGTAATCCTAGACAAACGACCCAAATCCACCTCCTTCAAACCAGCAGAAGAAATAGTCAAATTCCAAGTGCATCCAACGGACTCCAAGAAGACAACGGCTATTGGAGCACAACTAGACCCAATGGTTGATGTCGCGCTATGAGAGTTCCTGTGCGAGAACTGGGACATATTCGCGTGGCACCCTTCTGATATGCCAGGAATCCCACGCAGGTTGGCCGAACACAACCTCAATATATTGAAGGGATATAAACCGGTCAAGCAAACACTGCGGCGCTTTTCCGAACCCAGACGTCAAGCTATGGGGGAGGAGCTAGCCAAGCTACTCGAGGCTGGATTCATTAGAGAAATAAAGCACCTGGACTGGCTAGCAAACTTGGTGATGGTACCAAAGAAGGATAAATCCTGGTGCATGTGCGTCGATTTCAAAGACCTCAACAAGGCCTGCCCTAAGGATCCCTTCCCCCTCCCTCGCATTGATCAGATCATTGATGCAACTGTAGGACACGACTCACTGTGTTTCCTCGACGCGTACTCCGGATACCATCAAATCAAGATGAAGGAGTCTGATCAAGCCGCAACAGTATTCATTACTCAAAAACGCTGGCGCCACTTACCAACGCATGATTCAAACATGCTTGGAGAAACAGATCGACAAGACAGTTGAAGCATATGTGGCTGACGTCGTCATCAAAACCAGGCACATCGAGTCATTGATAGACGATCTACGTCTTACATTCGACAACCTCCGTACATATGACATCAAGCTTAATCTGGAAAAGTGTGTTTTCGGTGTCCCCGCCGGAAAACTGCTGGGCTTCATCGTTTCCAATAGAGGAATTGAGGCAAATCCAGCCAAAATACAAGCTTTGTCACAACTGGCTACGCCAACATACCTCAAACAGGTCCAAAAACTTGCGGGATGTGTGGCAGCTTTAAGCCGCTTTATCTCCCGATTGGGAGAAAAAACACTGCCACTCTACCGCCTTCTCCGACGCACCGACCACTTTGAGTGGACAGACACGACAATGGCCGGGCTGGAGGAAATAAAGGCCCTTTTAGCAAGCAACCCAATCCTGGCTGTCGGCGAACCCATGTTATTATACATATCGGCAACACACCAGGTGGTGAGTGCTGTGCTCGTTGTCGAGCGAGAGCAGGACGGACGGAAGTTCCCACTCCAGAAACCAGTATACTATGTATCTACTGTCCTCACACCATGCAAATCCTGGTACCCTCATTATCCAAAGATAGCATACGCGGTCTTCATGGCATCCCGGAAGCTACGACACTACTTCCAGGAGTGTTTGATCACTGTGTCTTCTGAAGTACCACTCAATGACATAATAAACAACCGCGATGCCACGGGTTGGATTGCAAAATGGGCCATTGAGCTCCTTCCATTTGACATAACATACAAACCGCGTCGAGCCATTAAATCCCAAGTACTGGCTGACTTCGTCGCCGAATGGACAAAGGCCGAACTCCCTAAAGAGTACGACACATATTCCAACTAGGTTATGTATTTTGATGGTTCCAAAATGCTGGTAGGGCTAGGAGCGGGCATCGTTTTAACGTCCCCCACTGGAGATGTTGTCCAGTACGTATTCCAAATATTATACACAAACTCCAACAATGCAGCCAAATACCAGGCCTTATCGCATGGTCTTTGGATGGCTGTCTCCATGGGCATACAATGCCTGGAAGTGCGGGGGACTCAAACCTCACAATATCTCAAATAAATGGAGACTTCGATGCCAAAGATCCGAAGATGGCGGCTTATCGCAATGTCATGCTAAAAATGTCGGCTCGGTTCGAGGGGCTCGAGTTTCATCAGGTGCCCCGAGAAAGTAATCAAGCGGCAGGCGTCCTTGCTCGCATCGGCGGCAAGCATGACCCCGTCCCACCTAACATGTTTCTGGAAAGGCTTCTTAAGCCATCCGTGGTGTGGCAAGGGGAGAGCGGCAACACCAGTCCGGGTTCGAACACAACCCCAGATTCCGTACACACCGATATCATCGAGGGCTCAGCCACCAAAATAACACCATTGGCCCATCTCATTATAGCAGTCATTGCCCCATGGGCCGAACCCTTCTTGGCCCACCTTAATAGAAAAGAACTCCCTGAGGATCAGAATGAGGCCCGCCGCATTGTCCAGCGTTCGAAGGCCTACAAGGTTCACAACGGAGAGCTCTACAAGAAAAACGCTACCGGAGTCCTTCAAAGATGTATCTCCGAGGAAGAGGGGCGGCAACTCCTAGCTGAAATTCATGCCGGTCTCCGCGGGCACCACCCGACAGCTCAGGCCCTTGTTAGCAAGGCCTTCCGTACAGGTTTTTATTGGCTGACGGCCCGAGCAGATGCACAGGACCTTGTCCAACATTGCGTCGGATGCCAACTCTTCGCCAACCAAAGCCATATGCCTCCCACCGCCCTACAAACAATCCCCATCACTTGGCCTTTCACGGTCTGGGGGCTTGATATGGTCAGACCCCTTAAAGGAGGAAGACATAAGAAAAAGTATCTGCTGGTCATGGTGGATAAATTCACCAAGTGGGTAGAGGCCAAGCCAGTTAAAACGGCTGAGGTCGGGCCAGTGATAGACTTTATATCCGGCGTCGTACACCGTTATGGTGTCCCACACAGCATCATCACCGATAACGGATCCAACTTCACAGCCAATGAGGTGAAAAATTGGTGCGCCAATCTGGCCATTAAGCTCGATTACGCCTTTGTCTATCACCCACAAACAAACGGTCAAGTCGAACGAGCCAATGGTCTCATTATGAGCGGCATCAAGCCCAGACTGGTGCGGTCTTTGAAAGAATCAGACAAGCACTGGGTTGAGGAGCTCGACTCCGTACTCTGGGGGCTGCGGACCACGCCCAATCGCACTACCAGATATACACCCTTCAAGGTAAGCATAAGATAAAAAGGCTATCATTATCCTGGTGCAGTTTTGAAAGCCAGCATATTGGACTGCATTGATTCGCCAGAGGAAGGTGAAGTTTCCTGATAGTTTGAGTCAGATGAATTGAGTGGTTGACGAATGAAACCCGCTAAAGGGTAAAAAGAATGTAAATCAGAGATGACCACAGTCCGACGCTTCCTTGTTACATCAGGTAAGCCGGAGGAGAGCTCCGCATCTTTGCTGGTCCGGGTCTGCCTCCGCCTCTCATGAATCTGTCACTTCAAAATAAATTGAAGATCTCGGTAAGCTAAAGGATGTGAAAATCTTACTTTTTGGGTTACTCTTCGGACTTTCTGTCTCGGCAAAGGCTCGGAGTCGGAGGAAATTATAGTTACCTAGTCAATTGCTACATGACTCGCTTTGGTATCATCCTGATGATAATAAGTGTCAATAAGATGGTTAAAAAGGAGCCTAAAGAGTTAAGAGCTACCTCTGACTCGGAGGTGTCCTCCAAACGAAACATATCTGAGGTGCTAGGCTTGCTCCCCTTCTTCCGGGAAGCGGATTTCCTGGCGGCTTTCTTGGTCTTCCTGGCTTTCTTTGCAGCCTCATGATCATACTTGACCTTCCAAAAGTCGTCGTCAGCCTGTAAATTACAATTAAGGTTTGAGTACAGGTGAAATTACTCAATGTAAAGGCGAAATGCTCAAGTTAATGTCTTACCGCTGGAGCCGGGTTAGTCTTGCAGAAAGGACTTAAGCCCACTTTCCCGCAGTCTGCCAGGCTCTCATTTAGAAGAGATTTGGTCGTGTCATCAACAACATCCTCAGGTAAGTCGTCAGGACTGTGCCATAGAGGGTCAGTCTTTTGGCCTGTGTAATCGCACATCAAGCCAGGGCGGCGGCTCAAAGGAATAACCCGCCAGGCAACCCAGACTTGGACCAGATCAGTGTCGTTTAGGCCATTTCCCAAAAGAGCCTTGACCTTGCTCATAGTAGGGGCGAGTGTTAGGCGTTCAGCCGGAGACAGCTTGTCTGGCAGGGGCTGAGTTGATTCTTGGCGCAGGGCGCGAAAGCCGGGCAGAGGGTTCTCATCAGCCGGCGAAGTATCTTGACAGTAGAACCATGTCTGGTTCCAATCTTTAGGACTCGGTGGTTCAGCATATGGGAAGAGAAAATCCCTCCGTCGCTGGATTGAAATTCCACCAAGCTCCAAGCTGGGTCCATTGGCGCGTTCATTTTGACGGTTCAAATAAAATAATTCCCTAAGGAGCAGCAAGCTAGGTTCCTCTCCAAGGTACACTTTGCAGAACACTTGAAAATTGCAGATATTTGACACGGAGTTAGGTCCGATGTCTTGAGGTCGCAGGTCAAAAAAGTGCAAGACGTCTCTGAAGAACTTTGAGCCGGGTGGACAAAAGCCCCGGTTCATGGATTAGTGAAGACAATAACTTCTCCTTCCTTGGGTTGAGGTTTCTCCTCTGTCGGGTTAGGAGCACGATAGGAAATGACCTCCTTCTTCGGCAGATAAACCGTCTTTACATACTCCTAAAGGTGTTGTTTGTGACGATGGATTTAACCCAGTTGCACGTAACGGGTGCTTTGGGAGCCTTGAGCGGCATTATGAAGTGGGAAGCCTATGACAAAGCAAAGTTCTGGTTCAAATTTAAGCCCGCGAAAATATTTCAATTCATATTTAAGATGGCGGCTTATGAAGGGGCCTAATTGCATATGGCTAATTATGTCAGATTATTTAAGCCGCCATGGATAAGCCGGCGGTAAGAGTCGCCATGGCTAGGTGGATCTAACAGATATAGTTTTTTGCTTAAGTACTACACAAACAAGTTTCACAGATTGCCATTGTTATCTTGGATCAAACGGTCATTCAGAAAATAAAATATTCTAGACCTAAAAAGCTAGTACAGATGAGTTTGAAAGTTCTAATGAGGCCTCTGAACTAGAAGAAGGAATCTACTGGCATCCGAAATGGATACGAAACAGTTACCGCACGAGCTACATGTTCTTTTTGGATCAGAAAAAGCTGTGGTGGAGGAACCGTGAAGAAACGGTGAAGAACCATGACGAACACGGAAGAACTCGAAAGCTCTAAATGCAGATCTGAAGCACGGGAAGATGAAGACTTACCGCTATAGATCTAATGCGGAGGATCACCGCTGTTGTCTGGTCGATTCAGGTTGATGCAGCGGTCAAGGTCGACGAAGACGAGGTGCTCTGCTGCGGTGGCAGCGGCGGCGGAGCTCGAGTAGCAGCGAGGTCACGAAAGGAAGAAGACGACAGAAGAGGGAGAATGGAAAAATACCTAGGGGTCGTGCTTATTTATAAGGAAGGGCTGACAGAGAGGGCGCGAGAAACGAGGAGGCCAGACGTGGTTATCCAGCTACTCCGACACCTCGATTTTCGGAATGGTCATTAAGATAAGGATCCGTTGAGATATGACAAAATAAAATATGAATTTAATGGAAGATGACGTCACGGCGGGTTACCGTGAATCCAGAAGATGACGTCACAGCGGGTCATAACCTTTGCACAGACAGAAGACAAAGGACTTTTTCTTAAAGTATTGAAGATTGACATGAACCGGTTCAAATCAATCTGGGGCCTAATGTTGGGGATATAACTATTTGTGTAAACCACCCAGGAGGGGCCGGGTTACGCAATGACGATTCACCGTATGAAGCCCAATATTAAGCTTGAAGATGGCGGTTCAATAAAGGGCCTAAAGCCTACAGGCGACTTAAGGACCATAGTAGTAAACCGCCATAATGGCATAACTTGTGTGGGAAGGCAAGATTAACTAGTCACCGAGCCGGACACTGTTTATGAGCCGGCTGGGACTCTGTAGGCCGTAGGGCGTCAACCTGTGTATATAAGAGGACGACCCGCCGGCGACTTAGGGCAAGTAACACCAAATCGAGAGCCGGGCATAGCAGATTTGCTCCCTGGTGATCGAAACCCCAACAATTCCATCACAACTAGACGTAGGCTTTATCTTCATCGTAAGGGGCCGAACTAGTATAAAACTCCCGTGTCCTTTGTCCCACTTTAACCCCTTTAAGCTTCCTAGTTGCGATGGATCCACGACTAAGTCCTTTCATGAGGACATCTGCCGTGAAAATTCCACAACAGCGAAGGTTTCAGTCCAATCGTTGTTACGTATCTCTAGATATATAAGAAACGGTGAAAGGGCAGAATCCCAGAGCGCAGAAACAGAAAGAGACAGATCCAATCTCGGAGGGGCTCTCGCCCCTCCCATGCAATGGAGGCCAAGGACCAGAGGTAAAACCCTTCTCCCGTCTAGGGAGGAGGTCAAGGAATAAGAAGAATAAGGGGGGCCCTCTCCCCCTCTCTTCCGGTGGCGCCGGAACGCTGCCGTGGCCATCATCATCATCACCGCGATCATCATCATCACCTTCGCCATCTTCACCAACATCTCCATCACCTTCCCCCCTCTATCTACAGCGGTCCACTCTCCCACAACCCGCTATACCCTTTACTTGAACATGGTGCTTTATGCTTCATATTATTATCCAATGATGTGTTGCCATCCTGTGATGTCCGAGTAGATTTTCGTTGTCCTATCGGTGGTTGATGAATTGCTACTATTGATTTGGTTTGCTTGTGGTTATCTTGCTGTCCTTTGGTGCCCATCATATGAGCGCGTGCGTGGATCACACCATAGGGTTAGTTGTATGTTGATAGGGCTATGTATTGGAGGGTGAGGGAGTCCTGGATTAGGGGGTGTTCGGATAGCCGGACTATACCTTCAGCCGGACTCCAGGACTATGAAGATACAAGATTGAAGACTTCGTCCCGTGTCCGGAAGGATCTTTTCTTGGCGTGGAAGGCAAGCTAGGCGTGCGGATATTCAAGATCTCCTACCATTGTAACCCACTCTGTGTAACCCTAACCCTATCCGGTGTCTATATAAACCGGAGGGTTGTAGTCCGTAGGACAACCATCATCATACACAATCATACCATAGGCTAGCTTCTAGGGTTTAGCCTCCTTGATCTCGTGGTAGATCTACTCTTGTACTACCCATATCATCAATATTAATCTAGCAGGAGTAGGGTTTTACCTCCATCGAGAGGGCCCGAACCTGGGTAAAATAAAGTGTCCCTTGTCTCCTGTTACCATCCGACCTTGACGCACAGTTCGGGACCCCCTACCCGAGATCCGCCAGTTTTGACACCGACATTGGTGCTTTCATTGAGAGTTCCTCTGTGCCGTCGCGATCAGGAAGGATGCCTCTTCCCGTCTTTAAAGACGGCGCCATTACAAAAGGAGCCTTGGCTGTCGGCTAAACTCTCCAGCTAGGTGGTTTTCTCGCAACCACCTGTTCGGCTGTTGCGCCGATGGTGACCTCCCGGGTCATCGAAAGCAACCTCCACGTCGGCTCAGAACTCGCCGAGCAATTGGATCCGATGGAGCTCTCTTCTGTAAACGAGCTCCTGGATCGCATCGCCACACTAGGTGTCGCTACAAATTACGACCAGGTTGGGCTTAAACCCGATCTAAGAGAAATTAACTCTCCCCAAGTCACCCACCACGTTGCTGTGGTGGAGACATAATGCGGCGACCCTTCATCTATCTTAAGGACTAGCTACGTCCGAATTCCTGAACACTCCATGCCGGATATCCGCGGAGGGGAGGATACAATCCAAGAACTTAGCTTAAAATCAGGCAAATTGGATAACATCCAAGACTCCGGATCTCAGAATCCGGAAGTTCTTCGGCCTCCGAACAGCAAACTGGGCGAAGTCTCAAATTCAATGACACCCGCCCGCCCGATCTTAAGCGATCTTTCCCAAATCAGGCAAATGCCCGAAGAAATAGTACATCATTACTGGGACAGATTCCTCCTGGTTATGAACAGGATAAAGGACTGCCGCGAGGGAGACGCAATTTCAATCTTTTGCAGTAACTGCACGGACAAGGGAATACTCAACGCCGTAAGTCGTCGTAATATTACACGCTTTGCTGACTTGGCGTCCATAGAACAAAAATACTGTGCGATGGAAAGTGCTTGGAAAACCGAAATAAAATTTTGGGATAATCCGGCCTTGAATAGCAATCCCGTCCGAATTAAGAGGGCGCACCACAGTAAGGCGCCCGGACTAAATAGCAAAAAATCAAAACCCTTTAGAGGGCATGGAACCGTACTGGAAAAGTGGCTAGATGGACCCTGCAAGATTCATAGTGCAGAGGACGCCACCCCAACTCACAGCCTCAGGGCATGTTGGATACTCCGGCAGGTGGCCAAAATTGGCGAGGACCTCCTAATTCCAGAGGTCGAAGGAAACCAGCCCGAGAATTTCAGTTCCGTTCTCACAGTCTTTGAGACTTTCGCATCAAATAACATGCGAAAAAGAACACTCCGCAGCCTCACTGAAGTCTATCAAGTAGCAACAATAAACCCATGGAGTAATACTGCTATCACCTTCAACGCGAGTGACAAACCTAAATTTCGAACAGCCAGAGCACCAGCCACATTGGTCCTCAGTCCCATAGTGGACGGCTGTCGCCTCGCAAAGGTACTCATGGACGGAGGCAGCGGATTGAACCTCATTTACGAGGAAACCCACCAAAAGATGGAAATAGACTAGAACCGCATTGAGCGAAGCAGCACAACCTTTAGAGGAATAATCCCCAGTCAGGAAGCGCGCTGCACCGGAAAGATCACACTAGATGTGGTATTCGGCACGCCGGATAATTACAGGTCCGAACAGATCACGTTCCAGGTGGCCCCGTTCAAAAGCGGATATCCCGCTATACTAGGACGGGAGGCTTTCACAGTTTTCCAAGCTATACGCCATTACGGGTACATGAAGCTTAAGATGCCTGGGCCAAACGGAATTATCACTCTCGCTAGTGATCCGGACATAGCACTCCGCGCCGAGAACAAGACAGCCGCATTGGCCCTCGAGGCACTATCCAAAACCTTAGCGGCCAAAGAACTGACTACGCTGCGATCCACGGTCAATAGAGATGATGTGATACTCGATAAGAGATCCAAATCCACATCCTTCAAACCAGCGGATGAAATAGTCAAATTCCAGGTCCACCCAACGGACCCCAATAAAACAGCCTCCATCGGGGCAAGATTGAACCCTGATGTAGGCGCCGCACTGTGAGAGTTCCTACAAGAGAACTGGGACATTTTCGCTTGGCACCCTTCAGACATGCCAGGAATCCCACGCAGGTTGGCCGAACACAGCCTAAATATCCAGAAAGGATTCAAACCTGTCAAACAAGCCCTTCGGCGTTTCTTCGAACCAAAGAGACAGGCTATGGGAGAGGAGCTAGCCAAGTTATTGGAGGCCGGATTCATTAGAGACATAAAACACCCGGACTGGCTAGCAAACCTGGTGATGGTACCAAAGAAGGACAAATCCTGGCGCCTATGTGACGATTTCAAAGACCTTAATAAGGCTTTCCCAAAGGATCCTTTCCCCCTCCCTCGAATAGATCAAATCATCGATGCCACTGTAGGACACGATTCGTTGTGCTTCCTCGACGCATACTCCGGTTACCATCAAATCAAGATGGCAGAATCAGACCAAGCCGCAACAGCATTCATCACACCATACAACCCATTCTGCTTCAAAACAATGCCCTTTGGGCTAAAAAACAGCGGCGCAACATATCAACGCATGATTCAAACATGCCTGGCAAACCAGATCGGCAAAACAGTGGAGGCGTATGTAGATGATGTGGTTGTTAAATCAAGACATGTCGAATCTCTAGTAGACGACTTGAGGCTTACATTCGACAACCTCCAAAAATTAGACATCAAGCTCAATCCGGAAAAATGCGTTTTCGGCATTCCAGCCGGAAAGCTCCTCGGCTTCATTGTATCCGGTAGAGGAATTGAGGCAAACCCAGCTAAAATCCGAGCTTTGTCACAATTGGATGTCCCAAAAGACCTCAAACAAATACAGAAACTCACCGGATGCGTGGCGGCTTTAAGCCGCTTTATCTCCCGCCTGGGAGAAAAGGCATTGCCCCTTTACCGCCTCCTCAGGCGCACCGAACACTTCGAGTGGACAGACGCTGCCACGGCCGGACTCGAGGAAATAAAGGCCATCTTGGCAACAAACCCAGTCCTGGCCGCGCCGAACACTGGCGAACCCATGCTATTGTACATTGCCGCAACTCATCAAGTTGTTAGCGCAGTACTCGTCGTCGAGCGGGCAACGGACGGACACAAACTCCCCCTTCAAAGGCCGGTTTACTACATGTCCACTGTCCTCACACCATGCAAATCATGGTACCCGCATTACCAAAAGATTGCATACGCGGTGTTTATGGCATCCCGGAAGCTACGGCACTACTTTCAAGAGTGTTCTATAACAGTAGCCTCGGAAGTACCACTCAATGATATTATCAACAACCGCGATGCAACGGGCCGGATAGCAAAATGGGCCATAGAGCTCCTCCCGTTTGACATAACCTAAAAACCACGGCGAGCCATTAAATCGCAAGTCCTAGCCGACTTCGTCGCCGAATGGACAGAGGCCGAACTCCCTAAAGAGTACGACACATATCCAAACTGGATCATGCATTTCGACGGCTCCAAAATGTTGGCCGGACTGGGGGCTGGCATCGTTTTGATGTCCCCTACAAGAGACACAGTCCAATATGTACTCCAAATTATGTACACGGACTCCAACAATGCAGCCGAATACGAGGCCCTTCTACATGGTCTCCGGATGGCAGTATCCATGGGCATTCAACGCCTGGAAGTACGCGGGGACACAAACCTCGCGATATCCCAAATAAATGGCGACTTCGACACCAAAGACCAAAAATGGCAGCTTATCGCAATGCCGTCCTAAAAATGTCAGTTCGGTTCGAGGGACTGGAGTTTCACCATATAGCCCGAGAAAATAATCAGGCAGCGGACGTCCTGGCACGCATCGGAGCAAAACGAGATGCAGTCCCCCCCAACATCTTCTTAGAAAGATTATTCAAGCCATCTGTAGCATGGGAGGGGGAACCCTCGGATAACAGTCCGGACACAACCGCACAACCCGACGCCGAACAATCCAACATAATCGGAGGCCCTGCCACCGAAATCACACCTTCAGCCCACGTAATAATGGTGGTCATCGCCCCATGGACAGAACCATTCCTAGCCTACCTTACTAGGCAGGAACTCCCAGAGGACCAAAACGAGGCACGTTGCATAGTGCGGCGATCTAAATCCTATAAAGTCCACGAGGGAGAGCTATATAAGAAAAGCACTACAGGAGCCCTTCAAAGATGTATCTCCGAAGAGGAAGGGCAGAGTATGTTGGCTGAAATTCATGCCGGACTCGGTGGCCACCACGCCGCAGCTCGGTCCCTTGTAAGCAACGCTTTCCGTACGGGCTTTTATTGGCCGACGGCCCGAGCAGACGCTCATGACTTAGTCAAACGATGCGTCGGTTGCCAGCTCTTTGCAAACCAAAGCCATATGCCTCCCAATGCCCTCCAAACTATCCCCATCACTTGGCCTTTTGTGGTCTGGGGGCTTGATATGGTGGGACCCCTTAAAGTTGGAACCCACAAGAAAAATACTTATTGGTCATGGTGGATAAATTCACCAAATGGATAGAAACCAAGCCTGTTAAGACGGCCGAATCCGGACCTGTGATAGACTTCATATCCGGGGTTGTACACCGTTATGGTGTCCCCCACAGTATCATCACCGATAACGGCACAAACTTCACCTCCGACGAAGTAAAGCTGTGGTGCAAAAACATGGGCATTAAGCTCGACTATGCTTCTGTCTATCACCCACAAACTAACGGTCAGGTCGAACGTGCAAATGGTCTCATCATGAGCGGCATTAAACCCAGACTAGTGCGGTCCCTCAAGGAATCTAATATGCACTGGGTGGAGGATCTCGACTCCGTACTCTGGGGGCTGCGAACCACGCCGAATCGTACCACCGGATTCACACCATTCTTTATGGTGTACGGCGCAGAGGCAGTTCCGCCCTGCGACATAATTCATGACTCACCTCGAGTGCGCATGTACGAAGAAAGAGAAGCCGAGCTTGATCGGCAGGACAACCTGGACGCCTTAGAGGAGGAGCGCGACGTGGCTAAAGCCCGTTCCGCATTTTATCAACAGCAGGCTCGAAGATATCAAAGCAGAGAAGTACGGGCCAAAAATTACAACGTTGGCGAACTAGTTCTACGCCTGCCGGATAAGAAAAAGGACAAACTCAAGCCCAAATGGGAAGGTCCCTTCATAATCGACCAATTCCTGACTGGTGGAGCGTACCGCCTGCGAGATGCGTCAGATAACCGACTCGAGCCGAACCCATGGAACTTCGCACGTCTCTGAAGATTCTATGCCTAGCGCCGAACTCTGGGTTTGTCTCCTTCCTCTGTCCATTTATATATATATTTTTCTGTTTTTATTTTGTCTCCTCCCACTCTTTCCTTTTATAGCCCTTAAAGGCTCATCATGTGACGCGCTATCCGCGCTCCTTAAACCCGGGGGCTTCTTTAACAGAAGCTTGTTTATATGGGTTTCACGCCCAACGCATGCGTCAGACTTCCGCATGCACCTTTTCTTCACCATTATATGCATCGATATGACTTAAGTTTTGGCATCTGCTTTGCCTGGCTCCTGTGCTTACCCCTACGTTCCCGATTGTTCGGCTAGGCGGTAAAGGGAGCACCTCTGCGATTGCTACTGCCGGATAAGCCGGATGTGTACCTCAGACTGGGTGAAGCCGAAACCTAGCGTTCTTAAGGGAATATTCGGTCGGTGAACTAAAGATGAACCTTTTTTACTTATACATGCCCCCAGATGTTTTCCTGCATTTGCAGTCCGGACGTGCACTTCAGGGCACGCCACCCCAGCGAAAGGAACCCTTAACGGAACTATTCTCTCTGGAAGATGTTTATTACTAACCATGTAATATAACATAACTAGTTGGGCACTTGTCTGATAAAGCACTAATGACCCCTACGCCTGGTCTCCATGCATACCTCGGTTCTTATATAACCGTTATGGTATTCAGACACACTCCGGACCGTCAGGTCCCGAGGTCGAAGCGAAAAGGTCGGCAACGACAAACGATCTACAATCCGGCTAGAAGGCATTACACATGTCAATTATAAATTACATAGTCATCCTGACTGATTGTATTCCTCCTCTATACCATCTAACAAGCTGTCTAATTTACAGTCCTGCTGGGAATACTTTGCGGCCAATTCTACCTGGCCATACACTAAGCTCACAGGGATCTCCTTCCCGTCAGGCCCCACCGGTCCGACCTCGGCCATGTGATTGGGGTCAGACTTCGTAAAGCGGGTCTTCACCATGGCCCAGGCCTCCCTAGCGCCCTGCCGGCAGGCCGATATCTTCCACAACCGGAAGCGCCGCCGAGCTCCCTTCAACTTCTCCGCAAGTTCTCCAAGGCCCTCAGGTATGGAGTGGGCAGGCCACAAGGCTTGGGCAATACCTCGCATCGCCTGCCGAACTTGTTCGTGCAGTTGCGAGAGTTCGGGAAGAAGATCGCCCGTTGAACCGGGCATCTCCTCTGCAGGACGACCTGTCAGCATACCTACAGAAATAACTCTGTTAGTCGTCTTCCTCGCCGAACTCCTTTTTCAAGAGTTCGCTTCAGCACTTACTAAAAATGCCGCGTCGAAGTCGCTGATTCTCCTTATTGGAGTCCGACAGCTGGCCACGAACATCTTTTAGTTCAACTTCCAGCCTGGTGTTGGCATCCTGGAGATCATTCTTCTCCCGCCTCACCTTGGTTAGCACGCTTTCACCAGCCTTTAACTGACGTAGAAGTTGTTGCCTGTCCGGATCGAGTCCGGCGCCATCTGCAATACCATTTGTCAGATTGGCACTTAAATCCACACAATACTAAATATTCTGGTATATTGTTTACCTGCAGGGGTCTCTTTAGACCCCCCTGCTGCCGTTAGTGCCGCCTCTAGTTGGGCCCTGCACCTTTCCAGCTCCTGGGACAGCGTGGTGTTTTTCTCGGTAAGAAACTGCATGTTATATGATTCTCGAATCAGTTATTTCCACTGCTTCAAGTCTCGGGGGCTACTGGCATATCTATATTTACCAAAATTTTCTTACCCGTATGTCTTTCACATACTGCTCCGTGGCTCTGGCTAAACCATTTTGAGCGGCACGGAGGTACGCGTCTCCTGAATTGAAGGCATTTAAAGCCTCCTGGGAGAAACAAGCGTCGCGAAGAACTGTCCGGCGGCGCCTGTGGTTCATGGCACTCTCCACCTCGGAATGGGTGGCAGACAACCTGTCCGCATCCTCTGATGGAGGAGCGTCCGGTGCGTACCTTGCACGGGCCTCCACTTCCGGGCCGGGCGTTGGAGTCTGGCTGGTGGAGGCGCGACTGGCAACCTCTCCGGATATAGTCCGGCGAGGTCTCTTCATCCTGAAGATAGCTCGAATGTTAATATACCCTGGAGGAGTAAAACACCAGGGAAAAAGAGAGGGTACGCCATACCTTTGCTCTGGCACCTCAGTCCGGACTACGTTCCTTTTTGCCCCATGGGGCCCTGCGGCCCCCCGCCGGCTAGCTGCAGCGGGGTCGGCTTCCCGCCTCGGGAATCTTCCCTACAAAGTACGGTTGCTGTCAGAACAACCAACCTCGTGAAAACGGAACCCCTCTTAAGGGGGTAAAGCTCCGGTATTTGTCACCTGGGAGGCCGGGATTAACCCTGGGTAATCAGCTATAATAGCTACCAAGGTATCGTCCTTGCTTAGTTGATAAAACACTCCGTCGATAAGCTCCACCGCTAAGTCCGGATCCTCTTCGGAGTCCGGATCGAGGGACCGTTCTGGGTCCTCTGGCTGTGGAGGACGGCTGTTTATGTTTTTTTACCTCCTGACGCAGGTCCTGCGTTGAAGTCGTTAGACTGCCTATTTAATCATGAGAATGTAAAATGAACAGTGAAGCACGATTGTCCGCTTACCCAATTCGGAGGACTATACATGGAAAATCTGCCTTGCGGGTCGACGCGGAGGAATTCCTCTTCTTCTCCCTTGTACAAAGAGGATAAGATCTTCATTAGAGCGACAGGAGAGTCTGGCCCTTTACGGCCGTAACAGGTGGCGTCATCTTCCCCGTTGAAATCCCACATGGGGTGGCTTTTGTATTGGAGCGGCTGCACCCCCCGCATAATGCATATGGCCATGACTTTAATCATGGTTAGTCCGGAATGAGCCAGTAGCTTAATCCGGCCCATTAAGTAAAGGACGTCTCTGTCATTCTCTTTCTGAGAGCTCCGAGGGCGCCAGCTCAGGCGTTTCTTCAGGGGAGCGTTGTTGAACTCAGGGAGACCGGCCCAGATAGGGTCCGGCAGGGGGACGTCGTCTATATAAAACCATTCTAAAGGCCAGTCCTCGGACGCCTTCTTCGGGGTTCCGGACGGGTATCCGGTCCCGGCGATGCGCCATACTTCGGCTCCGCCCACTTGATATATGGACCCCTCTTGGGAATGGGGCACTAGGCAGAATATCTTCTTCCACAACGCGAAATGAGCCTCGACGCCTAAAAATAGCTCGCAAAGAGCAACGAAGCTCGCGATGTGTAACACGGAGCTGGGCGTAAGGTGGTGCAGCTGGAGGCCATAGAACTCCAGAAGCCCGCGGAGAAAGGGATGAATTGGAAATCCCAGTCCCCTTATTAGATAAGGGACCAGGCACACCCGCTCCCCTTTAGAGGGACTAGGTGTGTTCTCCGCTTATTCTCCGCCTTGATAAGTGGTGAGTCCGGCTCGGACCGAGACCATATAGGCTTGAGGGAGAAATCCCTTGGCTTGGAGCGACACTAATTTGCTATGAGGGATGGAACAACTCTCCGAGTCTCCAGGGATAGGACTGGAAGGGCGAGAGGAGGAGCTGCGGCGGCTGGCCATGTTGGAATGGATCTTTGCTGGAGAAGCTCTGATGATTTCTCGCGGAAGGGGAAGGTGTGGTTTGGATCTGAATCCCCATCCTGTTAGATGGGCGGCTCGTTTATACGGCTAGGGGCTTGGATGTAAAACCGCCCCAGCTTTTCGCATTCGTTTGACACGTGGAAGGCGGCCATTATTGGGCGTGAAAGCCAAGGAGCGTTGCATTTTTAAAATCGGACGTTATACCCACAGGTACACAAAGTTTGAAGGAGAACCCGCCTTGCAATGCCGAAGACAAGCTGCGCGCCGGACTCATCATCATTGAAGCCTGGTTCGGGGGCTACTGAGGGAGTCCTGGATTAGGGGGTGTTCGGATAGCCGGACTATACCTTCAGCCGGACTCCAGGACTATGAAGATACAAGATTGAAGACTTCGTCCCGTGTCTGGAAGGATCTTTTCTTGGCGTGGAAGGCAAGCTAGGCGTGCGGATATTCAAGATCTCCTACCATTGTAACCGACTCTGTGTAACCCTAACCCTATCCGGTGTCTATATAAACCGGAGGGTTGTAGTCCGTAGGACAACCATCATCATACACAATCATACCATAGGCTAGTTTCTAGGGTTTAGCCTCCTTGATCTCGTGGTAGATCTACTCTTGTACTACCCATATCATCAATATTAATCTAGCAGGAGTAGGGTTTTACCTCCATCGAGAGGGCCCGAACCTGGGTAAAATAAAGTGTCCCTTGTCTCCTATTACCATCCGACCTTGACGCACAGTTCGGGACCCCCTACCCGAGATCCGCCGGTTTTGACACCGACAGAGGGCAAGAGTGACAGAAGCTTCAACCTACCATAGAAATTGATGCATACGGGTAGGGCTGCAAACGAGTCGAGTTCGAGCGAGTTCGTGTTCGCTCAGCTCAACTCATATTAAAATTCGAGCGAGCACAAACTGAGTGAAGCTCATGATCGAGCTGTAGAACATGACTCATGCTCAGCTTGTAACGATCTCGAGTCGATCTCGAGCTAGCTTCGAGCTAAATGAGACAGTGAAAATTATAAATTTATGACTATCTCGTCATTCTCGGGAGGACTCATCTTGGTATCTTGGAATAAATGGTGGTGTTCATGGACGAAAAACAAAAAAATGAAGGTGCATATGCTGGGAACTTTTGCCAAAAACAACAGGATATTTAACACATAGTCGATCACGTACGATAATTAGGCCTAAATCTCAGCTACACTTAAATAAGCTTCCATGTTTGCTAGTAAACAAAATTAAGAAAATTCATGAACATCATATATGGTAACAAATTATCTTATTTCCATTTAATATGTGGCATTATCATTTAACATAATAATATCATGTCGAGTTATCGAGCTAAAATCGAGCGAGCTCATATTGGCTCAAGATCGGCTCGTTTCTCGGTCGAGCTACATAAAGTGTTCAAACTCAGCTCGTTTATTTTCTAGTCTATCTCGAATCGAGCCAAAAAAATGAGTCGATCTCGAGCGGCTCACGAGTCTCGAGCTTTTCTTGCAACCCTACATACGGGATTGAAGGGGGACCAATATATCTTAATGCTATGGTTGGGTTTTACCTTAATGAACGTTAGTAGTTGTGGATGCTTGCTAATAGTTCCAATCATAAGTGCATAGAATTCCAAGTCAGGGATGACATGCTAGCAGTGGCCTCTCCCACATAAAACTTGCTATCGGTCTAGTAAAGTAGTCAATTGCTTAGGGACAATTTAGCAACTCCTACCACCACTTTTCCACACTCGCTATATTTACTTTATTGTGTCTTTATCTAAACAGCCCCTACTTTTTCTTTACGCACTCTTTATTATCTTGCAAACCTATCCAATAACACCTACCCAGTACTTCTAGTTTCATACTTGTTCTAGGTAAAGCGAACGTCAAGCGTGCGTAGAGTTGTATCGGTGGTCGGTAGAGCTTGAGGGAATATTTGTTCTACCTTTAGCTCCTCGTTGGGTTCGACACTCTTACTTATCGAAAGAGGCTACAATTGATCCCCTATACTTGTGGGTTATCAAGACCTTTTTCTGGCGCCGTTGCCGGGGAGTCATAGCGTGGGGTGAATATTCTCGTGTGTGCTTGTTTGCTTTATCACTAAGTAATTTTTATTTGCTATTCTTAGTTGTTTTGTATCTTTAGTTATGGGTAGGAAACGCAAAATACCAAAAAAAATAGTTGTACCTACTACACCAATGGTTGAAGAACCACTCAAAATCGATCACACTCCTGAAGCTTTTTACTTGGATCATCTTCGATCCCTTTGTGCTCGGGCTGAAACCCCAACTAGCTTAGTTGAGGGAAAATCTTTCGATGAGCATGCTTGTTATGTTCGACACCGCATATCTAAAAAAGGGAAACTTTTACTGGATCAAATTCATCATTTGCAATGCTATGCTTGGAATTTATGTGAAATATATGATATTACTTGTTGTTCTGAAAACCCTAAGAAACACCTTCCCTACCAATGTGAGTTTAGTGATAATGGAATCGTATCTTTGTATGCTAAGGGTGTTTATAATTACTTTGATGTTCAACAAATTGAAGAATTTGTTGCTTTTAAGGGTGCTTATGAAATTGCTTCTTTGATTGAAAAGTATGATGCTACTATTTACAAATCTGAAAATTTTGCCATACTTGAATATTGTTATGTGAATTATGCTTCTAGTGCCTATGTTAAACCATATATCGAGGACTCCTCCGCTATCCAAGAAGAGATTAATATTTTGCAGGAGTCTATGGAAGAAGAAATTAATGACAGTGTGAGCTCATTGGATGAAAAAGATGAGGAGGAGAGCGAAGAACAAAAGGAGGAAGAGCGGATTGAACACCCGTGCCCACCTTCTAATGAGAGTAACTCTTCAACTCATACATTGTTTAATTTCCCTTCGTGCTTACCGAAGGATGAATGCTATGATGATTGTTATGATCTCGTTGATTCTCTTGAAATATCCCTTTTTGATGATGCTTGCTATGTTTGTGGCCAAAATGCCAATATGAATTATGCTTATGGAGATGAACTTGCTATAGTTCCTTATGTTAAGAATGAAACTGTTGCTATTGCACCCATGCATAATAGTCCTATTATCTTTTTGAATTCTCCCGACTACACTATATCGGAGAAATTTGCACTTATTAAGGATTATATTGATGGGTTGCCTTTTACCGCTACACATGATGATTTTGATAGATATAATATGCATGTGCTTGCTGCTCCTACTTGCAATTATTATGAGAGAGGAACTATATCTCCACCTCTCTATGTTTCAAATATGATAAAATTGCAAGAAACTGTTTATACTATGCATTGGCCTTTACTATGTGTGCATGAATTGTTCTTTTATGACATGCCGATGCATAGGAAGAGAGTTCACTACAAAAAAATACACTTCCGTGATGATACGTGTTTGTCACAGTAGGTCGCGTTTTCTGTCATGCATGTACATCCATGACAAATTTATGACAGAATCAAGATAGTCATACATGTGCTGTCGTGGAAGTGTTCCATGACATTGCCAAAATTATCATCATGGAAGTGTCCACTTCCATGACGATAAATCGCGCGTCACAGAAGTCTTCCGTCAAGGGTGACCGACACGTGGCATCCACCGTAATGGAATGCCGTTAAGCTATCGGGTCGGATTTTGGATCCGATAACCCGTTAACAGCCACGACCAATGCCGGTTTTCCACGTGTAAAATTCTCATTGGCTGACGGATCCACGTGTCAGCTCCGCGTTGGCACAGGTGTCACTCATCCAACGGTCGAGATGGGCCTATGATATGTTGACACGTGGACCGGCCCAAAAGTGGCCCACAAAGTTTAAATGAGCCGGCCCAACCGAAGGCCCATAAGATTTAGCGGACCATAATGGGCCAGCCCAGATAAAGGCCCACAAAATTTAGCGGACCATAATGGGCCAGCCCAGCTAAAGGCCCACACGATTTTGCAGACAATAATGGGCCGGCCCAGCTAAAGGCCCACAAGATTTTGTGGACCACAATGGGCCGGCCCAGCTAAAGGCCCACAAGATTCTGCAGACCATAATGGGCCGGCCTAGCTAAAGGCCCAACATTCTTTGTCAAATTGGCCCATCAACTGCCTGTCCTAAACTTGTCATCAACGCGGCCCATGGTCACTTCTAGCCCGTTAACAGTCCGCTAAGTAATTGCGCCGAATTACGGCCCGGTGTATTTCCGGCCTGTTAAAGGTCCGGCTTCATTTGGGCCATTTACAGCCATCAAAACTTTCGGCCCATAAACGACCGTGGAGGATTTGGGTCATATTCGGCCATGTCTGACATTCGGCCTGTTAGAGGCCCACTATAGCTTTGGCCCACTTTCGGTCTGTTGTCATTTTCGGCCTGTTAACGCCGGACGTAAACCATGGGCCACATGTGGCCCAACGTCATATCGGGCCTATTAACGGCCCATATGAAAATGACGATAATCTAGCCCGACCGAAGTTCTGGCCTGTTAAAGGCCCGTGTATTAGGTCGGCGCATTTACGGCCCGTCTGAATTTCAGCCTGTCAAAGATCCGCATCGTAAATGGGCCACCATTTCGGCCTGCTAAGTCCAGTGGGTTATTTGGCACAATCAAGGCCCAATCTCACTTTCGGTCTATTAAAGGCCCATGTTTTTAATGGGCTCGAGATATTTACACCTGTAAACGGCCTATTTTTACTGAGGGCCCAAATTATGTTTAGGCCTGTTAAAGGCCCACTATGGGCATAGGCCTACCAGAAAAATATGAAATCTTATGCTGACTTAGGCCCAGATATTTTTAGTGGGCTACATGCCAGTTTCAGCCCGTATTGTTTTTAGCCCAATTGGAATGGGCCCGACGAATGTTGGCATGTTGGGCTCCTACGAAGCTTTCGGCCGAATACATTACTAAGATAAACCTACACTATACAAAAATAGCGTCGTAATTACTGCAGCCTGAGGCGGCATCACAAATGTTGTATCACAACAAAATAAATTCCAACCATACCACAAAAGGCATGTTGGCATAAAGTTTACAGTCCTTCCAGATAAAAGCACCATCAGATGTATAGAAGCACAAATCATTTGACCTGAGTGCTAATGTTTCATGCTGTAGAATCTGATGGAGCAGCATGATCTCCACCTTTTTTCCGCCATTGCTCTTGAACAACGAAGTGAATGTCTGATAGTCTGGTTTCAAAACCATTCATATCTTGACGACATTTCTCAACCACTATTCTTGTTTCCGAAACAACGTCCATTAGGGATTGGACTTGTGTCTGGAGCACAGATATATCACTCTATCTAGCAGGAATATTTTGTTCAGTAGGCGATTTGGACGAGGTTACCTTGACAACCAACCCAGAATTACGCAGGAAGGTGCTTTTGACACTGTTAGTGGAGAGATACTGATGCACTGCAGCAAGAGGTGACATTGTGCCTGTAGTAGCCTCGTCACCTTCAGGTGGTTGTGGCTGTTCAATCATTTGTTCCATAGCTTCCTGAAAGTTTGAACTTGTAGATTAGTGTACCAGATAAGTTACTAATGAGATAAAAACAAACAAAGTAGGTTAAACGTTTATACATAACTTATTTTGGTGAACTACCGTAATACATTAGCATGTATTGTAGTGCCAATTACATAATAAAATCACTTTCGGAACATATGTCCATGTAGCATGCCTACTGTATTGTCTATTTCCTCACATTCGTTGACATCTAAGGATAAAGAGACATGGTTTAAAGTAGGATGAACATAGTATGACATCATTCATATCATGGGCAAACAGATATAAAACAAACAGGCTATTTTATCATTGTGTGCGCACGTGAACATAACAACTAGATTACAGATCAAGACCAAAAGAATATCCTTCATCTCTTTTAAACCATGTAAGGTGAAATGATACGTTAAGACAACTGTGAATAAAAGTGAACAGAGTAACTGACATTGGCTGCAAACCAAGTAGTTAAATGAACACATCACAGTACCAATCAGTTCAAGGCAGGAGGAGTAAGGACTTACAACAACGGCTTGAACTGGTGTGCTCATGCCCTTCATCTTGCTGGTGTGGCAATCCTTGAAGATTTGCACTGCATTCGGTTCAGGTTCTTTTTGGTCCACACGGGCTTTCCTCTGTATTTGGAACAAGTCAATATAGATACGATAATATGGCACACAAAAAAGAAGGAAGTAGCAGCTATTTACAAGAGCCTCACAGTGTGCAATATGGCTACGAGATCCTGTTGTCTATTGGAATTTCACTTTAGAACGGTTGGTTTTGTTCTTCAAACAGTTAGCCTAGAAGAAGATACACTTGTAAGGCACATACATAAATACAAGTTCAATATGTGGTCTGATCAAATACATATTGCCTACCTGATACTTTGGATCAGACCAATGTTTAACGAGGGCTATCCAGTCTTCATCTGTAATATATTCCACTGGAGATGTTTGGGCGATTTCATTGTTAGCCTTGCCTTCAAAGTGAGATTTTCTAAGGTGGTACCGATACTGTCGCAGAGCAGACTGAAAAACATGAGTGCATGCTTGTTTAGTTGCATCATCTTTCGGATCCAACTTGAACCTCATCTGTTGGAAAAAGAATGTGAGTCTTATTAGGAGGAAGCTAGAAAGTATGGGACAGAGCAAGACAATATTACTAATTGCGATGAATAACATTACTTACGGATAAATGGTCAAGGAAGGTGTTAAACTGGGTATTGTCTTTCTCATTCCTGTACTGGATCCACGTTGGGAGGATACGTGCATGACACCTAACGGCAACGACTGCCTATGATACTAACTTGGCTGACTCTGTAGCATCACGTGGCCTTTTTAAACCTGCCTCAAAATGGATCTCCATTCTTCCTCCTTTAGATTTTGTTAATCTGTCAAACATTATCCCTGATGTCTATTTCCGCTTGCGCCGTGGTGCTAGTGCAACAACGAATATGGAAAGTGTTAGTGTACATCAAACTATGAGAGTCATATAAAGGAGCATGCAACTGCAACTAGACTCGGTCAGGTGCCGTCTTGGTGTTGATGCTCATGAGGATCATCTGATCTTGCCAAATCCTGTTGTATCAGCAGTGCTTCTAAAGTAGTGTTAGGTGTGAAGGCAGCTTGGGAACTGACCAGTTCCGGAGCAAACGAATGAGTAACTGGTTGAGATGCTGGTATAGTTGAAGCGGATGCTATAGTTGGTGGAGCAGGTGATACTGTGTTTGTAGATTTAGCCGGTGGACTTGGACCTTCTACTCCACTATAAGTACCAGCAGAATCTCGACGGCAGAACCTTTTCCGTTTCACCCGACGAGTAACAGCACTCCCTACTATATTATTTTCCTTGCTCTTTTTTGACTTTGCCATGTCAAGCTGTACCCACAACACAAAAGAATAAAATCACTCTTCAGAACTCACTGATGCATGATACAGACAAGCAATACTTTGATGTAAGACAACCGTATGAGGATGGAATATGTAAGAAAAACAGGACGGCATGACATATTCACAACTACGATGTGCAAACTAAGCATAAGGATTTTCAAGAAAATAGAAGTAATGCAAGCTAGACACCATATGAAAGATGCAACCAATATTACTCTGCCAAGTTAAAAGCGTCTTGTCATAAGTGGCAATTCAAAAAATTAGAAGCAGTACAACGTAGAAATCAATGCAAGATGCAACCACTATCAAACTGCCATGTTAAAAGCATTCAATCATAAGTGACTGATGCGGGATACACAACAACAGTACTTTGATGTAAGAACATGGTATGATAGATAGATGCAGTGTATTCTAGACACAGAAATCCATGGCATATGCACATGTATAACGTATAAACTCAGCAGGTGCAATTTAATCAAAATAGAAGAAATACAGGCAAGACAACATATGCAACATGAAACCAATTATAACACTGTCAACTTAGAGCAAGCACCTGCGATGGTGGAGTACGGGAGATGAACTCATCATGTAGACTTGGGACTTCAACTTCATTAGCAGTAGCAGTGGCAAATCTAGAGAGTCTCTGTTTGCGTCGGTGCGGAGGACCACCAACATCCCCTAACTTACTCTTTTCCTTCCTATTTTCTGATATTGCCTTATGAAGTCAAAACCATAAGAAGATGAATAAAATTAGCTCTGCATAACTGGTTGATGCATGATACAGACGAACACTACTTTGATGTAAGGCAAGCGCATGATAGGAGGATGGAATATATACAAAAAAAGACAGCGTTTCATATCCACACGTGCGATAGGAGGATGGAATATGTATGAAAAAACAGTAAGCGGAAGGCATTTCAATAAAATTAGAAGAAATGAAAGCTAGGCACCATATGAACATGCAACCAATATCACTCTATCAAGTAAAAAGTGTCTCATCGTAACTGCCATTTCAAGAAATTAGAAGCAGTACAAGCTAGAAGACAATGCAAGATGCAACCTACATCACAGTCCCAAGTTAAATGTGTCTTATGGGTAAGTGATCGTTGCAGGTATAAGTTGTAAGCTACACAGATGCAATTCAACATAATCAGAAGCAATACAAACTAGACATCATACGGAAAACGCAACCACGTATAACAGTTCCAAGTAGGAGCAAGCACCTGTGATGGTGGAGTAGGGGAGATGTGCTCATCATGTACACGTATGTTCTAGAAACAGGAACACATGTCATATTCACAGGCATTATGTGTAAAGTAAGCAGATGCAATTCAAGTTAGAAGCAATACAAGCTAGACATCATACGCAACATGCAACCACATATAATAGTGTCAAGTTAGAGCAAGCACCTGTGATGGTGGAGTAGGGGAGATGTGCTCATCATCTACACAGCTACGTTGACTGTCCAGCCTTGTGTTGTCTTGCGAATCTTGTTGGGAGGATGGCGGAGTAGAATCTGTAGAGACCCCCTGTTTGAGTTGCTCCGAAGGACCACCATCATCCACTGCCGGACTAATTTCCTTCAGCTGTAATGATTTTGCATTGTGAAGTCAAACCAATAAGAAAAAGGAATAAAATTCGCACTTCAGAACTCATTCATGCATGATACTGACGAACACTACTCGGATGAAATGCAAACACATGATGCGAGGATGGAATATGTATGAAAAACAGGATGGTGTGACATATTCACACCTATGATGTGGTAACTAAGCAGAAGGCATTTCAACAAATTAGAAGCACTGCAAGCTATTCACCATATGAAAGATGCAACCAATATCACTCTGCCAAGTTCAAACTGTATGGCGTTTCAACAAATTAGAAGCAGTACATGCTAGAAATCATATCCAAGACACAACCAATATCACAGTGGCGACTTAAAGGTGCCTTATCATAAGTGACTGATGCGGGATATGCAAGAATAGTAGTCTGATGTAGAAACATGAACACATGTCATATTCACACGCATTATGTGTAAAGTAAGCATATGCAATTCAACAAAGTTAGAAGCAATACAAGCTAGACATCATACGCAACATGCAACCACATATAATAGTGCCAAGTTAGAGCAAGCACATGTGATGGTGGAGTAGGGGAGATGTGCTAATCATCTACACAGCTACGTTGACTGTCTAGCCTTGCGTTGTCTTGCGAATCTTGTTGGGAGGATGGTGGAGTAGAATCTGTAGAGAACCTCTGTTTCAGTTGCTCGGAAGGACCACCATCATCCAATGTCTTGCCAATTTCCTTCAGCTTTATTGGTTTTGCATTGTGAGGTCATACCGACAAGAAAAAGGAATATCATTCGCTCTTCAGAACTCATTCATGCATGATACTGACGAACACTATTCTGATGAAAGGCAAAGTCATGATACGAGGATGGAATATGTACAAAAAAATGGACGGCTTGACATATTCACACCTATGATGTGGTAACTAAGCAGAAGGTACTTCAACAAATTAGAAACACTGCAAGACACCATATGGAAGGTGCAATCAATATCACTCTGCCAAGTTAAGAATGTCTCGTCATAGGTGGCGTTCATCAAACTAGAAGCAATACATGCTAGAAATCATATTCAAGACGCAAACCAATATCACACTGCCAACTTAAAGGTGTCCCATCATAAGCGACTGATGCAGGATACACAAGAAGAGTAGTTTCATGTAAGAACATGGTGTGATAGACAGATATAGTATGTGCCAAAAACAGGAAAGCGTGTCATATTCACATGTATCATGTGTAAGCTAAGTAGACGCAGTTTACACTAATTAGGAGCAATACGAGCCAGACATCATATGCAACATGCAACCAGATATCACACTGCCAAGTTAGAGCAAGCACCTTGGATGGTGGAGTAGGGGAGCGGAGACTGGGACCTTGTAATGCACTATCAGCACAGGGAGAATCGGTACAGATGCTCCGTTTACGTTGCTGCAGAGGACCACCATCATCGCCTTCCTTACTCTTTTCCTTCCTCTTTCTTGATTTTGCCTTGTCAAGTCAAACCCACAAGAAAAAGGAATAAAATTTGCTCTTCAGAACTCATTGATGCATGATACTGACGAACACTACTCTCATGTAAGGCAGCCACATGATAGGAGGATGGAATATGTATGAAAAACAGGACGGCGTGACATACTGACATGTATGATGTATAAAGTGTAAACTAAGCACAAGGTGCTTGAACTTGTTAGAATCGATGCAAGCTAGAAACCATATGAAAGATGAAACCAATATCACTCTGCCAAATTAAAAGGGTGCCCTAACAAATGTATTTGACCAAGTTAGAAGCAATACATGGCAACAGGCTAGAAATAATATGCAATATGCAACGAATAAAGGTGACTCATCGTAAGTGATTGATGCAGGATACAGAAGAGAGGTAGTTTCATGTAAGAACAAGGTTAACACATAGATGTAGTGTGTACCAAAAATAGGAAGGCATGTCATATTCACAGGTATAGTGTGTAAACTAAGCAGATGCAATTTACCCTAATTAGAAGCATTACAAGCTAGACACCATATGCAACATGTAACCACATATCACACTACGAAGTTAGAGCAAGCACCTGTGATGGTGGTGTAGGGGAAGTGCAGTCTTCAGGTACAGAGCTACGTTCAATATCTTCATTTAGGCTTGTTGTTTCTTGAGAATCATGTGGAGAAGATGAAATTGCATTCTTTATAAGAGTATTGTGTCTCATATTAACCCACACGCGTGACTGTCTCATCAGAAGCAATAGACGCAGGATACACAAGAACATTAGTTTGATGTAAGAACATGGTGTGATAGGCAGATGTAGTATGTACCAAAAACATGAAGGCGTGTCATATTCACATGTATAATGTGTAAGCTAAGGAGATGCAATTTAACAAATTAGGAGCATTGATGAGGGATACACAAGAAAAGTAGTTTGATGTAAGAACATGGTTAACAAAAAGACGTAGTATGTACCAAAAACAGGAAGGCATGTCATATTCACAGGTATAATGTGTTAAATAAGCAGATGCAATTTACCCTAATTAGAACCATTACAAGGTAGACACCATATGCAACATGCAACCACATATCACACTGCCAAGTAAGAGCAAGCACCTGCGATGGTGGTGTGGGGGAATTGTGGTGATCAACTAGAGAGCTACGTTGACTATCTTCTTTTGGCCTTGCTGTTTCTTGAGAATCATGTGGGGAGGATGACACTGCACTCTTTAAACAAGTAGGGCGTCTCACAGTAACCCACTCGGGTGACTGTCTCATCATAAGTGATTGACGAGGGATACAAAAGAGCATTAGTTTGATGTACGAACATGGTTAATAGAAATATGTAGTATGTATCAAAAACAGGAAGGCATGTCATTATCAAAGGTATAATGTGTAAAGTAAGCAGACGCAATTTAACCAAATTGGAAGCAATACAAGCTAGACACCATATGCAACATGCAACCACATTTGACAACGCAAAGTTAAAGCAATCACCTGGGATGGTTGTGTGTGGCAATTGAGATCATCAACTGCAGAGCTACGTTTACTGTCTCCAACTGCTGACACTGCACCCATTAGAGCACTGAAACGCTTAGTGCTTATCTTCGAGTTACATTGGAGCGACTTCTGTCTTTTCTTTTCTGCATTCATCAACACTGCGTCAGAGTCTGAAATACCCATGCATAAAAAAACAATAGTGTGAGTATGGGTGAAGTGTGTGCACAATTAGTACAGTGTAAAGGTAGCATATAGCAGGTCAGTGAGAAATAAATGACGGGAGACATATGATAGCTCTACAACATGCATGGCACACTAAACTACTACATGATTCTATGAAAATAACAATCGACTGAAAGCAAATAGGTCAGTCCATTTTTTTGCACCGTCCGATGTACAAAGAACGGGCAAATCGCCTTCATCTACCTCCAGCCAGTCAGTGTTGACGATCTTCCTCGAAACGCTAACGACCACCAGCCCAGTATTCCTCCCCTGCCTGCGCCCTCCCCTCGACCTCACCGCACTGCCGTGCTTGGCACCGCCCCCCGGCCATCCATTCAAGCCATGCCGACCTCCAGATCGGGCGCAAGCAGCTCCTGCGCCCCACACCCCTATGATAGACACTGATGCGCCGCTTCCCCGAGGAACAGGCGGACTAGGTGCTCCGCGCGCCTAAGCGGGTGCTGCTTCTTTTAATTGCAGTTTGACTGACCCTGAATTGAAATCCAGGCGGGCTACTGACCTCTAGCAAAGGTGAAATAGTAAAAGGGAGGAAACCTTGTGCATTTAGTATCACGAAGAAGATGCAGTAAGAAGCGCTCAACTAGTTTCTTTCATGGGATGAATACGGTGTGAGCGGAGACATAAGATTTGCATGAATAAGGGAAGAGGAGTACCTCTTTCTGCTGGCAGTGTTGTGTCCTCCTTCTGTTTTTCTGATGATCTTCTTGTTGTTCACCGGAAACTAGAAGTTGTGGAGGACGGTGCAGCCTTGGACGAACCCATGGCCAAGTTGTTGAGTGTGGTGCGGTGGCCGTCTGTCGGCGGCGGGGAAGCAGATCCGAGGCGGCGAACGACGGCGTAGCGGGAACAGCTCCGGTGCGGTGGACGGTTGCGACAGTGGAGCCGCAGCAGTGAGGCGCAGGACGGCGTGGTCGGAGTGGTTCTGGTACGGCGCACATCAGCGTCGGCGTCGTGGAGGCAGCTCTGCCTCGGCTTCAGCTGCTAAGTCCTTGAGGGCGTTGCGGTTGTGGTCGCGTTGGACGAAGATGTCGGGGTACCGGCTCCGGCGTGATGGAGGAGGGCGGCGGTGGATTGGCCGCTATGGGGTGGAGGATGGAGGAGGCTGGGGTTTCGCGGCTGGTGGAGAGGGCATTTTCGCGACCATGGAGTATGAATGGGGAAACGGAGCGAGGCGGGGAACTAAGGGGGAACAATGTTTCGGTTTGAGACGCGCTTGTTTGAAATTTGGGGAAAGTTACAAACTTTGCCCCCATCTAAAATTTCGGACATATTGCGGGTTGGGGGTAGGACAGTCATGTCAAGTGTCCCAAATGTGGGCGGGATAGATTTCGACCGAGCGCATGGGTAGGCGCCCACAGCATATGAATGCTTCTCGGAGGCGGTTGAGACTGGCGTCTTGGTGAAGTTACAAACCTACCCCGGTTTAGACCTTTGGACATCGGGCCGATAGGCTACACGGGACAGAGTCAGGACAGTAATTTCCTACCACCAAAACATTAGTCTCACACGGTTTCGGGTGACCAGAGGCCTATTTGGCGCTTTGTTCAATATTTGGGAGCAGAAGCATTAACGTTTTCAGTTCTCTTGAATTGAACTTTCAGGATTTGTCAAACTTCACAAATCTTTACTCTTGAAAATCCTAAAACTACGATTATTTTGGAATGGAGGGGGTACATTTGAATATACATTGTACACGAGTATATATTAAAATACCTCAGTTCATGCATGGTTCCAGATATAATCTCCTTGGTTGCAAAAAAAAGTTAGGTATGCATATGAATATATATAGCATGTTCAAACTCACAACAAAGATTGATGCCCCCTTTTACATATGATTTACAAATGCCATTATCTCGGGTTCAAATAGATGAATGCGCTTCCTATGAATTCGAATCTTTGAAACCCCCTTTATGTTGAATTCGACATGTATTCTATTTCGTAGCTATCAATTTGGAATGTATCCATGCAAGTAACAAATGTATAAAGTGCTTCACACTAACAACATGGAGTGCACTAATTAATGTTTATATATCAATTGCAAAAGCATCCATTGCCTATATTTCAAACCGCTCTCACTCTATGGATCGATAATATGAAATAAGCACATGCACATGCTAGAATTCAATAGAGTATGGGTGTCTGATAGACCAATTTTCGTCCATACGCAATCTGCAAAATTCATGATCTCATCCAAAAATAATAATGCCATTTATATTTTAATTTAATGCGTAGAACCGCCTTTTACACGTAGATGCACTATACCTCGCCCCGTTCTCACAAACGCGTTATATATCTCTCTATCTAACGCATAAGTGCACACACTTTATATGCATCAGCATTTCTCTTTCACACATGCTCACAATCTCTCTCAGGGTGTCGGGGTGTCTCACGCACATGCTCTCTCTGTTTCTCTCTCTCTCTCTCTCTCTCTCTCTCTCTCTCTCTTTCTGACTACTATCTACCACTCTTTTCACTAATCTCAGTTGGAAAACACTATTTCTCTCACATGCATATATACACATGCACGATCTCTACTAGCCCTCTATACGCACATATATGTGCCTACGTGTCTCCCGCACACACATTATCTTTAGGCCTCTCTCGCACACATTGCCCCCCGACACACCTCTCTCTTAGTAGTTGGCAGATATGATTTCATCATATCATTCGGTAGGATACCCCTGGCTATTAGGATGGATGGTAATACAAGGCAAAGTTTTACCCTAGTTCAGATCGGACCCTTGCAGTTGAAGAAAGAGCCTACTCCTGGTACTGTATATTAGTGATAGGGGTGTGTACAAAGTACACGTGAATACCAGGCATTGTGCGTGTGTGTATACTATCGAAGAACTAGCCCCCAAGCTTGTATAACATACTAAGGGCCTAGGTTACAAATCATATATAGTCGGCTTATCACCAGTGGGGCTAGAGTCCTCCGCGACTCTGGTATCTTCGTGTTGTACGCCGAGTCCTCCACATGGGTCTTTGTATAACACGTCTCGGTCCAACCTATATCTGGCGCAGGATGGAACCGACCCATGAGTCTTCATGTTGACCCACCACAACTAGAAATGATGTGCCCACCACACCACACACGCAATCGGCCACTAAGAAAATAAGGATATACAATAGTACAACGGTATCTAGCTCACAATACGTCTCCATATTTTGTTGATGACACTGACGGACTTTGCATTTGATGCATGCTCCATATTTTGTTGACGACACTTACGGTCATTGTATTTGAAGCGAAAGCACGATATGGTTACTGGACTTCAGAATAAGCTCATCACAGTCACCACATACATTTTGTCGTGCTAACAAACATGTGGTTGGATGGTTAGAGGACAGTGGTTTCTCGAGCCCACCAAGGTTAAAGTCCCGGTGCTCGCATTTATCTTGTGTTAATTTCAGTATTTGCCGGCGATGTACGTTCAGTGAGAGGAGACGTTCCACTCGACTACGAGGCACCTATGGTGACTTCCTAAAATCTCAAGATCATATATGCTGGCCCACTCTCTCGAAGGTGCTCATAGGGGTAGGGTTCGCGTGTGTGCGCTTATAGCGGTGAGTGCTTGCGCGTATACATGAGCCCTTGCGTCTGTACCATGTTAAACAAATACATATCATGATTATACGGTCACTGGCTCACCCGTACAACTCTGTATTTTGTTGATGACACAATCAATTGACCAGTCAAACATTCCACGCGGCGCAACTAGTGTTGCACCATCGGGGCGCGTAACCATGGGGCCCACTTGTCAGCCCGTATATGAAAGAAAGAAATGATAGTTTGAGTCTGTACTGTGTTAATAAAATAGGAGTACATTTGAGGGTGATCATACGGTCACTGGCTCACCATACAACTCCGTAATTTGTTGATAACACGATCAATTGACCAGTCGAACGGTCCACATTTAGCAGCGCACATTACCATAGTGCCCACCCGTCAGCGCATATATGAAGGACAGAAATGGTAATAAATTAGTGGTCGGTGAGTATTCGAAGTCGTGAGACCTCTGGTTGGCAGTCACCGGCGGTTGGGGGGCGTTCATTGGGCGGTGGGGTGGGGATCCCCGGAGAAAAAGCTCGGCGGGGGGGGGGGGGGGGGCTAGAGGGATGGCCGGTGTGGCGGCGGACCGGCGATGGGGAGTGGTTCCGGGGAGGCGGGCCGGCCGCGGGCGGCGGGGGCTGGTGGTTCGGCCGGTGGTGGTTGGCGGCTCAGGGGGGTGGAGTTTGATGATAAAATGGAGGCCCTTGATTTCGTATCCAACTGCTGAAAAATCTAATGACCAGAGATGAAAAAGTCAGTCGACTGACGTGTAGCCTCACCCCGCACGTACACATGCACACACGCAAGACACGCACGCATGTAGGCGTGCAACACTAACACGTACACACACACTCATGCTGGCGTGCAACACTGACACATACACATGCACTCACGAACACACGCACGTACGCACCCATGCATGCAACACTGAAACGTACGATTGCACGCACGCAGCACTCACACGCCTGCATGCACATAGCACACGACGCAAGACACATGCTCAACCTATACGTGCATGCACCCTTTGTTAAGGACATGGATTGTTACGGGTATTAATCAATCTTATCTGTGATAAGCAGAACATTGATGTTTGCAGCGGTCTTTATGAATCACAACGTATCGAACGGGCTATCAACATAGTAGGCTTATTGAGGGAGTCTTGGATTAGGGGGTGTTCGGATAGCCGGACTACATCTCCCGCCGGACTCCAGGACTATGAAGATACAAGATTGAAGACTCCGTCCCGTGTACGGAAGGTTCTTTCCTTGGCGTAGAAGGCAAGCTAGGTGTGCGGATATTCAAGATCTCCTACCAATGTAACCGACTCTGTGTAACCCTAACCCTATCCGGTGTCTATATAAACCGGAGGGTTGTAGTCCGTAGGACAGAATCATCTTCATACACAATCAAACCATAGGCTAGCTTCTAGGGTTTAGCCTCCTTGATCTCGTGGTAGATCTACTCTTGTACTACCCATATCATCAATATTAATCTAGCAGGAGTAGGGTTTTACCTCCACCGAGAGGGCCCGAACCTGGGTAAAACAAAGTGTCCCCTGTCTCCTGTCACCATCCGACCTTGACGCACAGTTCGGGACCCCCTACCCGAGATCCGCCGGTTTTGACACCGACACTGGTGCTTTCATTGAGAGTTCCTCTGTGCCGTCACCTTTAGGTTCGATGGCTCCTTTGATCATCAACGGCGATGAGGTCCAGGGTGAGACTTTTCTCCCCGGACGGATCTTCGTCTTCGGCGGCTTCGCTCTGCGGGCCAACTCGCTTGGCCATCTAGAGCAGATCGAAAGCTACGCCCCTGGCCATCAAGTCAGGTTTGGAAGCTTAAACTACACGGCGGATATCCGCGGAGACTTGATCTCCGACGGATTCGAGCCACAGCCAAGCGTGCCGCACTGTCAAGAAGGGCATGATATAGCTCTGTTCCCGAACAGTGTCCTGGAGGCTGCATACACGCTGACCCCGATCCTCAATTCGGAGCCCGCTTCGTTCGTCGAGGAAGAATGGTTGGACGTCACCTCAGGGGCTGCGACGTTAAAAGCGATCGAGCCGAACGCCAGTCCCGCACTCCGCGTTGCCCATGACTCCAAGGAGCCGGATTATTCTCCGAACTCCGGGCTTCCCAAGCCCCCGCCGATCGAATCTGATTGGGCGCCTATAATGGAGTTCACCGCCACGGACATCTTTCAGTGCTCACCTTTTGGTGACATCCTAAATTCTTTCAAGTCTCTCTCTTTATCAGGAGAGCCCAGACCGGACTATGGTCTGCGAGGTTGGGATTCGGACGATGAAGAAATTCAAAACCCACCCACCACCCACTTGATAGCCACCGTCGAAGATCTGACCGACATGCTTGACTTCGGCTCCGAAGACCTCGATGGTATGGACGACGAATACGGAGACGAACCGGAACCAGCACCCACAGGGCACTGGCTATCCACCACACACAGCGACGTACTCATGGTGGATACACCGGAAAATATTGACAATGAGGAAAAAGGGGGCGAAAAGAAGGGTGAACCCTCCGGGAAGCACTCAAAGCGGCAACGTAAACGCCGAGCTAAACCCCACCTCGATCAAGACCCCGCCATAGAGCAGGACGAATCGGCAGGTGACGAACATGCCTCAGAACAGCCGTGTGAACATCGCAGCACTGATAAAGAAGACGAACAGTCTTCCCCCTGTCATAACCAAACTCCAGACGATATCACGCCGGATAAAACCATGGAGCAGAAAAATCTCCAAAAAAGACTAGCTGCCACAATACGCAGCCTAAAAAAGCAGAAGCAAAAGCTAAAGACGGCGGAAAATGCACTCAAGACAAGATGCAGCAAAGTAATCAAGACCGCAGACAAATACAGCAGCAGCCGCCGCACCAAAAGCTATCCGAAGAGAAAGCTACTGCCCTAATTCGATCAGGAGGCCCTAGAGCCCCCAAACGTTGAAAATAACAAGGCTGCGCGGTCGGATAGACGACCTACCGGCCACCACAAAATGGCAAACGGCGCCGCACCCAATGCGGCATGCGACCCAATTAAAGACTCGCATCATGCCCCAGCCAGATCCATTTACGGACAAAGGAAGCACGCTCCCACGAGCAATGTAGAAAATACACCATCAGAATCCGGCACAACCAAATACAGGGGTGCCGCACACCCCCTATGCTTCACCGATGAGGTTCTGGAATATGAATTTCCAGAGGGGTTTAAACCTGTTAACATAGAGTCATACGATGGAACAACAGACCCCGGAGTCTGGATCGAGGATTATATCCTCCACATACATATGGCTAGAGGAGACGATCTCCACGCCATAAAATATCTACCTCTTAAGCTCAAAGGGCCAGCTCGGCACTGGCTTAAAAGCCTTCCTGAAAATACAATCGAAAGTTGGAAAGAGCTCGAGGACGCTTTCCGAGCAAATTTTCAAGGGACATATGTTCGTCCCCCGGATGCAGACGACCTCAGTCACATAACTCAGCAGTCCGGAGAATCAGCTCGGCAGTTCTGGAACAGATTCCTCACCAAAAAGAATCAAATAGTGGATTGTCCGGATGCCGAAGCCCTAGCGGCTTTCAGGCATAATGTCCGAGACGAATGGCTAGCCAGACACCTCGGCCAGGAAAAGCCAAGAACAATGGCCGCACTCACAAGCCTCATGACCCGCTTTTGCACAGGAGAGGACAGCTGGTTAGCACGATGCAGCCCCAGCGACCCAAGTACATCAGAAATCAGAGATGGAAATGAGAAGCCGCAACGACATAAGGATCATCGCCGAATCAAAAAGAAAAGTCTGAAGAGCACGGCAGTCAACCCCGGATTCAAAAGCTCACAGCACAATCAGACAAAGCCAAACCCTCAGGATAACAGGGAAGATCCGTCCAGCCTAAAAAGAATCATGGACAGGACATGTCAGATACACAACACTCCTGGGAAACCTGCTAATCATACCCACAGAGACTGTTGGGTTTTCAAACAGTCCGGAAGGCTCAACGCCGAACACAAGGGGCTCGACACACCTAGCGAGGAAGAAGACGAACCCCAAAAGCAGCACACCAGGAAGCAAAAGAACTTCCCACAAGAAGTCAAAACAGTGAACTCACTTCACATAACAAGGCATGAGGCACCCGTAAAGGTCTGCATATTCAAGCCTAAATCGCAGGCGTCTCGCCACTGGTCATTAAAACCAATAACTTTCAATCAGCTAGATTATTCTCGAAATATCAAGCATGCGGGCCGGACCGCCTTGGTACTCAAATCAATAATAGACGGATTCCAGTTTACCAATGTCCTTATGGATGGGGGCAGTGGACTAAAGTTGATATACCAAGATACAATTCGCAGTATGGGCATAAACCCCACAAGAATCCGTCACTGTAAAACCTCCTTTCAAGGGGTAGCACCCGGCCCGGACACCCATTGCATGGGTTTTCTTCGGCTGGCAGTCATATTTGGCTCCGCCAATAACTTTCGTCGCGAGAAGCTGATCTTCCACATAGTCCCGTTTTCAAGCCGCTATCAAGCACTACTGGGACGAGGAGCCTTCGCGCGCTTTAACGCAATACCGCATTACGCATCCCTCACGCTAAAGATGCCCCGTCCTCGAGGCATCATCTCTTTAAAGGGAATGCACTAAAATACGTCTCCTCCAAAAGGAGGATTGCACGACTGCCTAAACAGCCGCACAATAAAATGGCCTCGCCGTCCAACAGACCTTTTCGATATAAGTCACAGAAGGCCATGGCCCCGGACTCCATGAGTTCGGCAAGAGCCCCCCCATCATCGTCGGCTCGCTACGCCATACAAGGGGCTGCACACAGAGACAACAAAGCTCGACTTCATTCATTTTTATTCTTTATTATTCTTTTTGTCCCGCACGACCCATTTTAAATTTAAATTCCTCTCTTACAGATGAATGTCGTACGGTGCCCGTCCAGGACACGGCACAGCGGAGACACAGGCGCAGACGTGCAGTAGGGACCCGCCTAAAGGATTCTTTTTAGATTAAGGCCCTGCGTAAACCTTTTTTACTATCTCTTGCTGTTATACGTCCCCTGGTTCATTTTACCATAACCAAGGAGGAGACTGGCGTCTTGGCATGTGGCCACGCCAGGATTATTGCTCGTACCTGGACACGAAGGGCTTTTTTCTTTCTTTTTATATAAAAGGGGGAGGGTGTTGTTCTGCACACACCCACAAAGACCGAACACCTTAGGGAGTGTTCGGCGTCGCGAGTTTTGGCACTATATGCATCAGCTCCGAGACATGATTTTGGTCACATGTTGGGTTGCCCGGCTCCTGTGTTCGGCCACCTTACGTTTCGTTCTGTCGGCTAAGGTAGCTCCAGGAGAACTACTGCGATTGCGCGCCCCGGTTCGACCGGGCGAGCGCCTCAGTAGAGAAAGCCAAAAACCGACTGTCATGATGTAGCGAGAGACTGGTCGCCACTCGATGACTCATAGGGGTTTATCGAACTCCTCCGTTTTGACGAAGGGCCGCTTCCCGGTCCGGCTAGCATGCGTCCCGAATTCGGATGAGCTCAGTCGCCATTCCTGGGCTACCTAAAGAGTCCCATTGTCAAGCTCCTATGGCTAAGTGAAAGTGTTAAAGCATTATAGTCCGGATTGCCTAGCCCGCTGCGCTATCACCTCCTTTGTAGGACCAAGACGTTGGGTTAAGTGTGATATTGCGTTTTCAGCGCGCACCCCCGCACTATGTGCGTGGGGGCTGAAGCCAACGACTGCAATCTTTCAGAATTTATATATATTGAAACGGCCGCACAGGAGAGGTTTTATTACTTGAAGGCACAAGTCTAAAATACGCCGTCTATAAAAATACTGATCTATGATTACATATGCTGTCATAACGCAACATCTTTCGAACACTGCGTCTCAATTATACGAGCGCCCGCGAGGACCTCCTCAAAAAAGTGTTCGGCAGGATTTCGGCCTTCAGCCGAATCACGAGACGCAACAGTGGTAGGATCCATATCTGCCCAATATGTCTTAACTCGGGCAAGAGCTAGCCGAGCACCCTCTGTGCACGCTGACCTCTTCAAAGCTTCTACTCGAGGCACCACGTCAAGAAATTGCTGCACCAAGCTAAAATAGCTTGTCGGTTTCGATCCGCCTGGGCATAAGCGATCCATGGCATACGTCATGGTGGGTCCGGACAATCTATTCAGCTCGGCCCATTGGGCCAGGCGATCGTCCACCGCAAGTGGACGCCTTGGATCGGTGAACTGCGACCAGAAGAGTTTTTCCACTTCATGATTCTCCTTATCCTGAAAGTGTCTGGTCGCATCGGCAGCACTAGCCGCCAAGTCCAGGTAGATGTCCTTCACACTCCATGCTCGGTCCAACAGGGCAAACCTCGAATCACAAAATTGTCTCCGCAGCAAGAAGGGCTTTCCATCCGCAATCAGTCCGGCTTGACGTAGCTCTTCCTTTGTCGCTCTCACCACAGAGCGGGCGTCCTTGAGGTCAGCAACGGCTTTCTCCAAATCCGTCTGCCTGGCTCGGCCTTCCTCCTCAAGATATCTGCAACGGTCAGTAACACTTTTCAACTCTATGGAAATATTAGCCATCTCATCCCTGCTTCGGCAATGGGCAGCCTGTTCGGCCCGCAGCTCTTCACGGGCTCTCAAGGCAGCCGCATCGTTTCTTCTGGCTTGGCTCTTCGCTTTGGCGAGTTCGGCCCTAAGCCCTTCCACGGCTGCCGCACCATCTGCATCAAGTATACACACGATAAGATTTTGACCTAGATCTCCTCTTACTAACAATCGCCATGAAAAATCAATACCTTGAGCATCATCAAGCCGCTGGTTAACCAGCACGATGTCGGCCTCTGTCTCGTCAAGTTGCCGTTTCATTTCAGCAAAATCTTGAGTCCGGCTCGACCCCGGACAATTAGCCGCCTACATATACAGCCGCCATTTTAAGGACCTGGGATTAAGAACCTCTGCGTGCCGCACATCTTTGCGCCACACAGAGTCTCAGGGGCTACTATCTACATAGGACGCATGTTATTATGTGTAATTAACACTAATGTCCGTTATTTAAAACGTACCTCAAAACCCGCCAATAAACTCTTGACGGCCTCGTTCAGTCCGCCTCCCACGGCTGCAATTTTTTCAACCACCGTGTGCATCAACACACGATGCTCCTCTGAAATAGAAGCTCGGCCCACCAGAACCTTTAGCTCCCCCGGCCGAACACCAGTCGGCGCCGGACTCGTCCCACGGCCCTCTTCGGAGGCCGGGCACGGAGAGCCTTGTGGGGTCATGTGATCGTCTTCTGCCTCTGGCAGATTCGGAGAGATCCTCTGTGATGACACTTCGACGTCGTCCGCCTTGTCAGGCGATGCAGAAAGAGGAGGCGTTCCGCTCTCCATCATCTCCGGAAGGAGATCCCCCGACGACGAGTTCTGCTGTGAGGGGTCGAGGTCCGAACTACAAGGCAAAGTTTCGGTCAAACACTTTTCAGATATAAAGCAAGGATTTCTCTTAAGAACAATTCCTTTTCTACTTACGGCTCGTTGGAGAACCGCTCCCCTTGCGGACTCAATCCGGCCGAGGGGCTCCTCGGCGACGGGTCCTTTGACATGGATTCTTTCCCCCGTTTTGAAGCTTGGACTTCCGGGTCGTCAGTGGTGGCCCTCTTCTTTCCCCTAGGAGGGGAACTTTCAATTCCCCCCTTCGGAGTAGCCTCTCTCAAAGAGGCCATGGTTTCCTTGTCGGTCCCCTTATCTCCCTCCAAAGGCACTACCTCCAGCATCCTGACTAGCACGGGATCCAGCCTGGTTTCAGGAAGGGGAGCCGGACACCGGATCAGCTTCGCCTTTGCTATCCACTCCTGCTTGAAGGAGGAAATGCTGTTAAAAAGCGAGTAAAATTATGCGGATAGAAGGTCCGAACACAAGGTCGCCTACCTGAGTATCCGGGCGATTGCGGCTTAGGCCAGCATCCTCGATCAGGGTCGGACTCGCTTCTTGCGATCCGAAGAACAGTTTATGCATCTCCTTAGGCATTACGCCCATAAAATTTCGGAGAACTCGTGGTCCCTCTGGGTTGAACTCCCATAAGCGAAGGGGGCGACGTTGGCCGGGCATTGTCCGGCGAATCAGCATGACTTGTGTCACCTTGACCAGGTTGAGGCCTCCTTCCAGGAGATCCTTAATGCGACCCTGTAGCAGAGGAACATCTTTGGGCAAACCCCGATCTAATTCCGTATTGATCCACGATGCTAACCGTGGTGGGGGACCCGAGCGAAAGGCCGGAGGCGCCATCCACGTGGTGCCCCGAGGAGCGGTAATGTAGAACCACTCCCGTTGCCATAAGCCAAGCTCTTCTTGAAGAGCGCCTTCAGGCCAAGGAGTGTCGGCTTTTCTTTTTATAGTGGCACCTCCGCACTCTGCATGGCGCCCCTCGATTATCTTCGGTTCTACTTTGAAGGTCTTGAGCCATAGCCCGAAGTGAGGGGTAACATGGAGGAATGCTTCACACATAACTATGAAAGAGGAGATGTGGAGGATGGACTCCAGAGCTAGGTCATGGAATTCCAGCCCGTAATAGAACATCAGCCCCCTTACAAAGGGATCCGTTGGGAAGCCTAATCCACGGAGGAAGTGGGAGATGAATACTACGCTCTCGCCTGGCTGAGGGCTGGGGATCGCTTGTCCTTGAACGGGCAGCCTGTGCGGAATCTCGCTGGTCAGAAATCTAGCTTCCCTCAACTTTGATACATCCTCCTCCGTGACAGAGGAGGGCATCCATCGACCCTAAAGATCAGAACCGGACATTGTTGAAGGTTCGGCGCGCCTAGAATCTGGGAGCCTAAGGTGTTGGAACTCGAGGCGACAAGCGAGCTCATTTTGGGAATAGAAGAGGGGACGGGGCCTTGGTCTCTTTATAAGAGGAGGAATACCAAGAGCCCTCCCCGTAACCGTCTTGGACTAGCCTTGAGTTAGGCAGGACGTGCTAACAGGCACGTTTGGGTTACCCACGTCCGTATTAATGAGAATCCCGTTAAAAGGGGCGCACGATCTCTGCTTCGATAAGACGTGCCAAGGAAACCGCCTCGTTAAGCGTGTAGCGGTGGAACAGTAAAAATATTCCGTACAGAAGGCTTGGCCGCAGTGTTATGATGCACCGCGGGATACGTCAGCAGATTTGATTTGTGTTAATATTATTCTCTATATGGCAATACGTGGAAAACTTGTTTTGCAGAGCCGGACACCTTTTTGGTGTTATTCATCTTCTTGAAGAACTTGGAGGAGGAACCCGCCTTGCAATGCCGAAGACAATTTGCGCGCCGGACTCGTCGTCATTGAAGCCAGGTTCAGGGGCTACTGAGGGAGTCCTAGATTAGGGGGTGTTCGGATAGCCGGACTACATCTCCCGCCGGACTCCAGGACTATGAAGATACAAGATTGAAGACTCCATCCCGTGTCCGGAAGGTTCTTTCCTTGGCGTAGAAGGCAAGCTAAGCGTGCGGATATTCAAGATCTCCTACCAATGTAACCGACTCTGTGTAACCCTAACCCTATCCGGTGTCTATATAAACCGGAGGGTTGTAGTCCGTAGGACAGAATCATCTTCATACACAATTAAACCATAGGCTAGCTTCTAGGGTTTAGCCTCCTTGATCTCGTGGTAGATCTACTCTTGTACTACCCATATCATCAATATTAATCTAGCAGGAGTAGGGTTTTACCTCCACCGAGAGGGCCCGAACCTGGGTAAAACAAAGTGTCCCCTGTCTCCTGTCACCATCCGACCTTGACGCACAGTTCGGGACCCCCTACCCGAGATCCGCCGGTTTTGACACCGACACTTATCTACATGAAAAAGACGACGTCACACTCAATGAACAATCATCGGTTTATGAAATGCCCGCTTCTAACTGCCCTGGCCCACCAAAGGTTCCTCTGCTGTGCGCTGCCTGCGTTGGGTCACTGACATGCAGGCCATGCACCCAAAGAGCCCACACGTCAGTGGAAGAATGGCGCGGTGTCTTAGGTCAGAGTCGAGGGCGCCACTCGCGGCACGCCCGACTGAACACGCCTCCGTGCCGCATTCAAACGCCTCCATGAAACCCGCCCATGTGGAAGCCGAGAAACCCACTCTGGACACACGTCCGTTCATGACCGGGCCGACGTTAAATGCAACGCCGGCCGAGCTCCTCCCATCCGTCGTCTATTTAATCTCCTATTTAAACGAGGCCAAACGCCGACCAAGAATCGCACACCTCCGCCGCTCCCCTATCTCCTCCACCATTTTGTCCACTCTTACAATGGCTTACAAAGAGTAGTTATTCCGCATCCAAGCCGGCTGGGTAGCCTGCCGGATACGAGCTATGCAGCTCGCTGATCCACCTCCCTCCCCTCGCCCGATGGAGCCAATTGCCGCCCCAAGCCGGCGCACGGTTCAGCAACTCGCTGCTCCAGGCCAGCTCGACGAGGAGAGGCGCATGGGCGTCGTTGCTGCGACAGAAGCCGGGTGCGCGGAGAGCGACGAGTCAATGGCCAACGCCTCCGCGTCCGCCGCCATCATCAAGGAGAAGTAGAGCACGGGAGGCCGCCGCCGCTTGGGTCCCATGAAGGCCACCGTGGAGGCGACGTCGGCGTACACGGCAGGTGTCTTGCCGGATCCTTTTGTTGCGAGGACCTTCGTCGACCCTGCATGGGCTCCACAGAAGAGGGGAATGTTAGGATGAACTCGAGCCGGTGCCGGCCATGGCGAAGTGGTGGCCGGTGATGAACTCGAACCGGTATCGGCCACCATCATCTTCGGCACCAGCCAATGATATTAGTTGGACAGTGGGGAAGCGAGCCATCCTTTGCGCTAAAGCATATACCTCCGGGGCTCCCGACAGTCCGGTGATCATGCTGCCAGACATGAGGAACACAAATCGATCGATGGGCGACCATTTAGGCCAGGTATTATATACCTGTGTTGTCCAGAACTAGCACCGCGTAGTTCATTTGAATGTAATGAAATCGGTCATGTTTGTATGAAAATCCGGTATTTTATATGATTTACGTCGTTGTTTATATGAAATATCAGTTTGTCTACGTGTTTGCGTGAATTTCGTCCGATTGGTTGAGTTGCTGTCATAATGTGTGCGGCTATGGTTGGATGGCGTAATTTGTGGGTCGCCGGTCGGTCTGCGGGCGGCTCGGGCGGCGTTGTGGGACAAAAAAACACAGCTCGTGCGAGCTTGTCTCCAACGTGCACGCTGGAGGATGCATGACAGGATGAGAACCCGAGCCATTCCTCATTCATCGGTCGCAAAGGCACTAGTGGACAAAAGGGTCACCAATATTTTGGCTACCCCGGGCAAGATCCAAACAACCCCTCCCAATAGATTCAAATCCCTCGTTCGCCGTGGAATTTTGCCATGTGTTGTTTTCATGGACTAGCAAGATGCCCGTGCATTGCACGGAACATCAAGATGCATTTTTTTACAAACTCCCGCATGCATGCAAGGGATAATTAATGTCCTCGTTTGCTTGTACCACGAGGCAAACACCATTAATATTGCATCGATTAGTGTTAGTGGCCTTGTATATCTACAAATTGTAATTTTGATAGTGGCCCCTTGTATATAAAAATGGAGGGAGAAAGATGAGAGATAAAGTGAGGAGGAGTGGGGCGTGGTGGTGATTGGTGGTCGGACTGGGCGGAGTCATGGGGATGGACGGCGGATTATGTCTAGGTTTGTATCTCTCTCACACACACCCATGTAGGTGGGGGACATGCACGAAGAGAAGAGGTGCACGCACGGCGCACGTACTCCCGTCTCTTTCCCAACCACACCTGCGCGGGTACACGGTGGAGCTCATTTCTGTACGAAAAAGGCAGCCCACGTGGTAATTTGGCACGTGTACTGGTTGTCCACTTGGTGGAGGGAGGATCTTCTACCACGAGTGAACAAACAAATTGCGACTTGACGTGTTATGTTAAATTAAAAAAAGAGGCAAACCATGTGGGGCCTACCTTAGAGGCAAGGTTCTATACACTGGAGTATTTTTGATGTGTCCCGTCAACTCGCAGAACGAGGAGAAGCTTGCTTAGTACGCCGTCTCCCCTGCCCACGGGCGCGGTGTCTCGCAAGATGAGGTGAAGCTTGCTTACGAGTACTACTACTACTACTACTACTGTACGCCTTTACGCCCGCTCCCTCGCCCACGCGCGCGGTGGCTCGCAGCACGAGGATAAAATTTTACTACTCCATCCGTTTACTCCTCGTCCCTACTACATACTTTAATTAGTACTCCCTCCATGTACTTATACAAGGCCACTATAAAAAATACATTTTGCATCTATACAAGGCCACAAATAGTAATCGAGACAAAAGTTACTACTCCTTCCTTTCCAGTTTATGGCTCAATTTCAAAATCTCTCCAACCAAGGTAGACGGTGAGTGGTCGAATTAATTTCATAGTTTGCACAAGTAGTTAGTACGCTCGTTTTTCTCAAGAAGTTATGTTTACCGAGGCATTAATTAGAACGAATGCATGAATGACCACTAAATTTCCATGAACTTGTACATGCATTGGTTAGTTTCCTCTTGACACTGCTTGTGTCGGGTGATCTAACGCACCTTGAAATCCAACATGTAATGGTACTACTACTAGTATAGTAGAATTGAGACTTATCAAACAGAAAAACGAATGATTTTTAGATGAGCCCTATAAACCCTAGTGGGTACGTACTCCGTAAAAACAGATTTTTCCAAAACTAAGTCGCTCCCTTTCATGAATTCTGTAGTATACTGCTCCGTCGATGCTCCCTTTCATGAATTATGTACTTCCTGTCGCCGACATGTGGGACATATAGCAACCGGGTCGACGTGTCAAGCACCAAATAACAGTGCAGAATAGCAGGGGGTACACACCCCACTCGTACCGGCCCAGTAGTAGTAATGAGCAATGAGACGTCAAATCACAATGTCGCACCTTCCCAGACAGACGAAGCAACCATTATTTCACACTTCGGTTCGCCATCATCTCAAACCACGTAGTATTGCTTCTGCCTCAAGAGGGACACGCACATCGCCTTGGTACATCATGACTCGTGGGACCGCATGACAGGCCATGCTCCCCCGCCGATTGCTCGGTAAAATCACCTCATTTTTACTATACTTCCTCTGTATCGGTTTACTACATGGCATGCACGTCGTTCTTGGTTGAGAATTTAACTGGCTATATATCTGATGAACAGTACTCTAGCCTTTTAAAAAAATGTATACTTTTGTATAGTAGTACTATCGATGGATTGCGCCATGGAGCAAAAATTGAAATTAAAAAAAAGTACATATAGAGAGCGCTCGTCTCCAAATTATGCATATAGTACTATTAGAAAAGCTAGTATGTGCTTAATTGGAGTGCTAAATTCTATTAAAGAAATACTAGTAGTATGTACATACTGAAGAGTTAAAGTAATGAGAAGAAACATAACATAGTTCTGCTGGGGGCTCAGCACAACACACCCCTCAAATTAAACTAAGCACACCTGAAATTAAACTATGAACTAATCCGGTAGACACTGCATTAGAAGTTTAGAACCACCATGAGCAACGACACTGCCACCTTACTCGGAGTCCTCGTCCACGTCCTCGACTTCGTCCTTGTTCCTCTTCCTCTTGGCCGATACTTCTTTGCTTGAACCGCACACTTGGCTGTTGCTCTTCATCCAACCCTTGTAGATATTGAAACAAAGGTAGCCATCCATTGCAGCGTAGTGGATGTGGTCTATATCTAGTACATTCCGCGGCCATGCATGACGATGAAACGTGTAATGAGGTTTCTCCAGTTTACGGTATGAAGGATGAACCATGGCTCCTGCCAGGGTCAGCATTGAAGGCTGACGAGAGGGCACCAGCCGATTCTTCTGGAGGTCAAAGGGGTTGCCTACAACGAGGCCTATCAGACCCATGACTTCTTTGTCGTTCTTAAAGTCTACAGTAATGAATTTCATTGTTTTGTCCTTGAGGAAGTTCTTAAAATCCCGGCACTCAACGTCGGCATGGCATATGTGGTAGACCAAGCAAACGTTATGTACGCAAACCTGGATCACGACCGGCTTCTTCCTCTCTTCGTCCTTTAGATCCTCCTCTCGTCCCAGGACTGTGGTGTACTCAACATCTAGCCCAGCGACCCACTCATCATCTGAGTATTCGAACATGCGTCTGAAGCGAGAAAGGCATCCTTTCACCGTCGTGGAAGAACGGGTGTAGATGACGTCAAACTCATCGCCGGTGATGGTTCTAACCTTGTACTCACCGCCGATCATGGAGATTTGGGACGCCATGGATTTGGGAGGATGGTTAGGATTAGTGGAACTGCCGTAATGTGAATGGACGGGACGACTAGGAGCGAACCGCCATAGTATTGAAGGACGTGCGGGGACGAGTAGGAGCGAACTGCCAGCGTGCGAACGGCAGGGTAGTGGCTTTCCATTCTCCCATGATACGGGCTTCCGAGAGCCCTTGGATCTGAGATCGAACGGTTGCATGGCGTGATTCTAGACCTATGGGTGAATATCCTATCCTGGAGGGTTATTTTGCAAATTTTCAGCAACTTAGCATGCGACCGTTTGATCTCAGATCCAAGGGCTGCCAGCAGCCCGTATCATGGTCGCGCCTACCACGACCGTCGCGTTGCTCGCGCGGTCGCGCCCTTGGAGATTTAACACGGTGCGTTAGGCTATCTGATGTTGGCATGTCATGCATAGTCATCACTTAGTCACTCATACTACAACAAGGTTGGCTATAAGTGTATTTTTTTACTCCTCTCTATCTCTTTCTTCGTACTCCCTCCGTCCCATAATATAAGAACGTTTTTGACACTAGTGTAGTGCCAAAAATGTTCTTATATTATGGGACACAGGGATTACTAGTATTTATTGCATTTGCCAGGAAGTGACCTCTTCTAATGAAATGGTGTTGCTAAGTTTGCTTCATTTAATTAGCTATAGACTCAAAATTGTCTTTTCACCTAAGTACACGCGCTTAGCACTGTTTCTTCCATGGGTCACCAAACTAGTCTCTCTCTTCTTGATTAACTTGCCCCATCAGACTTTATGCCTATGTGGCAAGCTTAAGCACCTGTAGGAGCAAGTAAAAGTAAGTAAAATAGTGCGCTTTACATGGCATTTTTGCATATGTGGAGGAAAGAGAGGCAAGGAAAAAGTGGAGAAGTGGGCTCTCATGCAAGAGCCAGCCTCTACTACATGGCGGAGCATTGGGAGAGGCGCTTGTATGGAGGTGGTCAGGAATCGGGAGACTCACGCCGGTCATAGCGCCGCAGTTAAAATGATAATGGCAAGTCAAGTCACGGGGCCCCACTTGTCCAGCAGTAACTCACTGTCAAATCACACAGCCCTACGTTTGCAGCAGCCTACTCCCTCGTCTTCTCGCATCTCTGTCGAATCGACTAGGCGGAACTGCCCCGCTTACCGCGCAGGAAAAGCCCCGCCCTCGACTTTTAAATACAACTACATCCGCTTAAGAATCCAATGATATGCTTATTGTGACATAGTAACTCATATTTAGTTAGTCAAATGGATGACCTAGAACTACGTGTAGGCCCTATAAACCGATACGCCTAAAAATAAAAAAACCGAGATGGAGAGGGTAGTTCAGCACGTATCTTTTTAGATCAATATAGTCGGGATTCACCAAGGAGAAAAACCAAGTGGTAGGTTGCTCCTGTCGTGTTGGCGTAGCAACTCAAGCAGGGTCAGTCGGCACATGAAATGGCGACACACTTAACAGGACCCCTTTGGCCGACATGTGGCTCATCCACCGTCTTGTTCCACGTGTGATGCACCAAATTACAGTTCAGAGCAGCGGTTGGAATTGGAGGCACCCCGGTCGTAGCGCCATAGTAGTAGAAAATGAGCGATGAGGGGTCAAATCACAAAGCCCCACCTTTCCCGCATTAAGCTGGACGGACGAAGCAACCATCATTTCACTCTAGGGCACAAGAGCATAAAGAAAAGAGAAAGCAATGATGCGTGCGGCAGCTACCTAGGGCACACTAGGGTAGGGGCCTCCACTACAGATCCTTTTTTTTGAAAGCGCCTCCACTACAAATCGGCTTCTCCCTCGTCGTCTTGAAGAAAACCGATGATGAATGCAACGGTAGGGTTTGTAGGAGTACTACGGCGTGCGGGGCCACACCGTAGTAAACGGGTTCGAGTCGACACCTTAAATATGTGTGGGCCGCTTGGTTTTACGGAAATGAGGCAGCATTTTGGGTTCGGGGACCAGTGGAGATATAGTACGTACAGAAAATTGTGGACGTAGGTTCGACCGAAAGGCAATGATGCATGGGCCCTGCATTTTGATATACCCGGGGCCGCGTGAAATTTGCTACTCTACTCAAAACTAGTAAGGTACGCATGTATTGAATGCATGAGATTTCAAAACCAAATTATGAATAAATACACACTATAGCACGTAAAGCTTTGAGTCATATATGCATGATGTAGATGTTCGTTTAGTTCTTATAGTTCATCTCATTCAAAATCAATTAGTTTTATAAAAATGTTAAGATTCATGGGGTTGTGCATTGTAAATCATAAAGTAAAAAACAAATAATGGTAATTCATTTAGAAAAAATAATCAATTATTATACAGAAGATTCTAGAACAAAGGAGAAGTGCTTGTGTTTTGAGGTTTGTGCATTATGCTTAAGTTCAACCATGGAGTCTTCTAAATTGTACATGTGGCAGATCTGGTGGAATGTTGATGATATCCAACGGCCAGTAGTGCTCGGATTTGCCTATCTCTACACTGCCGGGTTAGCTTCATCCAGCGACCATCTTTCAAAGTTATTGGCACACTATATAGTTCTTGTGCCATAGTTGCATGTTTTGGAAAAAGCTACTAGTGGGTTGTACTATCTATTTAGGAATAGAAGATGTATACATGGAAGTTGTAGGGAAAGAGATGACATGGAGCATATCAATTCCTATGAGTAGGGATTGGAAAAGAGATGTCATTGGGTTCACATCATAGGAACTTTTCTATTGAATCTAGAGATGACATGTATCTCAATTCCTATGAGGAGGGATTAGAAAAGAGATGTAATTTGGTTCATATCATAGGGACTTTTCTATTGAATATACGCTAATGTTTATTTTCCTTTGAAATTAAGGGAGTATAGGAATCCATTCATATGAACCAAGTGGCTCTAAAGCTATAGAAATGATATCATGTTTATTTCCTTTGAAATGTGGAGTACATGAATCTATTCCTATGAACCAATTGGCTCTAAAGGAAAAAATCCTATAAAAATCATATCATATAGAGTTCCTATGATATTCCTCGACACTAAAGGATGCTTGAAATTGCTGCGGGTGATACGATGGTCTTTCTTTGTAGAATCCTCACCCATCTTTATAGTTACCTCTCGAAGATGAATGAAATGATATATACATGGTATTATACATGTGCAATTTGGTACATGAAAACTCGGTAAAAGTTTGCGAGGTTCGAATTTTCAATAAAGCTATATGCACTGCATTTCGGAATGGAGGGAGCATACGGCAGTTGCTAACACTCACGTGGAAGATTTGTGTGTAGGAGGAGTGGCTGTTCTGTTAAATGACATGGCAAAACTGACACTGTCGGATGCCGATCTAACGGTTCTTACGGCGTTCGTCAGGAAAAGGCTTGTGGCGAACGTTTGTCGGATAATGATTTACGGACACATGCATTGCATTGATACGTGCCCCCTCTCTCTCACGCACACGCACCCTCACGAGTCACGACTCTCCCAAGTCCTCTCGCAGACTCGCACGTTGCACCCGCCGTCTATCTGCAGGTAGACGTCACACACATATGTGCTCTTCACACCCTACTCTCAGAACTTCTAAAAAACAAAAGATGGCGCGCACATTTTATTTTAGCTCAAACGTCACACACTTATACTATTACTCTTGCGGCGAACGTTCTTTGGGCATAGTATATTGTGCTCTCACAAAGATAAGCGGTGCACGCACGCACTAGTTCTCTCACACCCACTCGCGGGTACACGTAGGAGCGCATTTTTTGAAGCTGGTACAACAAAATCACTCCAGGATATATAAAAGTAGGGGCCTTAGCGCTTGCTTTACTAGGGTTCCTCTCGTTCACTCTCTCATGCTCTCCAGATCTAAGCAACACATAGGTGGCCACACTCTCTCTCAGCTCACGGCTGGTCACAAATCCGGCCGAACAACCTCGACCGGGGCAGGGGTGTAGGTGCATCGATCATGCTGTCGTCGGCGGTGAGGGAGGAGACCAACGGCTGCCCGCGTGTCTCGATCGGTGGCCGTAACGTTCTCTCCGAGAGAGCGCCGGCTCGGGAGGGCCTCCGATCCCTTCTTCCTCCCTGTGGTGTTGTGGCCAAGATGCGTCCACCCGACACTGTCTTTGCCACATGCCGACGACCCTCAGGTATATATTCCTTCGAAACTTGCCTTGCTCTACTGCCACAGCTCCCTTCGTGTGGATCATTTTCTACTTCCGTCCGTTGTTCCAAAGCCACCTAGACTTCTACTATTATTAGAAGTAAAGCTAGTTCATACAGTCGACTCAAAGCGTTGGTTCAAACAAGGAAGAAAGTGGGAAAGCTGTAGCATGAATATAGGACTTGGTTCTAAGAGGAACCGGGGGAAAGTAGTAATATATGTCACTGTTTAAATAACCGTATTTCCTATTTGCGCAAACAGGGATGTTTGTCTCCATATCGTTTCGGGATGTCTGTCTCCGTATTGTTTCTATCCGTGCAATCAAAAGCACACACCTCAGTTTTAGTACAACTGCGCAAAATGAGATGGCTATCCCTCATTGCCGTCGTCTAACCTCCCGTCTTCAAGGTATCCCTACATTGGTAGTGACTAAGGTAGAATGACCAACGCAATCTAAAAGAAGCTGATTCGTACGTTTTACTTCCTGATTGCAGTGCAGGGACGAGCAAAAACAACTGCATCCTAGTCCGAAATGTACTTTCTACCAGTTCATCCATGGACCGAGGACTAGCTGGCACGGCTGCACGGCGATTTTTTGGACAGGTGCGCGGACAAGAGGCATTGTGGTCTGCTTATTTCTGCAAATAGCGGTGCTTAAATTTAGTGGAATGCACAAGCATTTCAGCTGGTCAGTACACTGCATGGTTCAGTTCAGCGTTCCAGCTGAGACCACAATTATAATTGGTTATTCTGGAATGAGAGAACCTAACCCTGGATGGTGGCAACAAGAAAAAAACAGAGTGAACTCCAGGAAATTTAAGCCTACCGGGAGGCCCTTTGCTCAGAGAAGCCTTGCTTGTTTTTTCCTAATTTGTAAACCTTCTCACAACTTTGTCTTTTGTTGCTAACTAGTATATGTTTGTTATGTTCTATGAATCATTGAGATGTATAAAATTGCTTAACATATGCTTTTCAAGTTTTTTATGAAGACGAGTTTAATGTGAGTGTTCCACATGAGCGCTGGACTAGCGTGTGAACGTTTGGAATTTATTACATTGTGGCCTCAATTAACTGCATGAACCACTGTAACAAGATACATAGTTGCTTATATGTCATAGAGCAGCACAACAACAAAAAGACACATCCGTGACATTTTGGGCCGAACGAATTTTTTTTTCTGTCATACATGTGACACTTCTATGACGATAATTGTGACAAAACCCGGTATCATCATAGATGTGGTGGGCTCCTACTTCTATGACAAAAAATCATGACAGAAAATGGGCTTTTCGTCCTGGGTGGGCCAGAGACGCAGCTGCATGACATTCTTTGGGCCGTCCATGACGGAAAAAGGCGTGGTAGAAGCGAGGGCGAGGAAAATTTCGGGGAGTTCCCGGTTACGGTGGGAGGTCGGGGGCCGAGCGATGCGCGTTTCTCTCGTACACGTACGCGCGTGTGTGCGAGACGTTGGCTCTAACAGAACCCGAGCGAGGCGTTGGGCTCTAACTGAACCCGAGCGATTGCACTGCAGGCTACGCGTTACTGAACCCGAGCGATCGATCGATGGCTGTTAACTGAACCCGATCGAGCGATTCCTTCGCTACTGCTGCTAACTCAAGCCAATCGATGCTGCCTCTGGGATGAACAATGAGCGTTGCGGGGGGTGGGGGGGTTTGGATGAACAGTGAGCGGTGGCGTTGCCTCTGGATGAACAGGACCCCGTGGTGTGGTGGAGGGCTGGATGAACAGTAGACGGTGGAGGGGTGCCCGCGGAGGGGTGGTTGAATAGGACCCCGTGGTGTGGAGGGCTAGATGAATAGTAGACGGTGGAGGGGTGCCCGTGGAGGGGTGGTTGAACAGGACCCCGTGGTGTGGAGGGCTGGATGAACAGTAGACGGTGGAGGGGTGCCCGTGAAGGGGTGGTTGAACAGGACCCCGTGGTGTGGAGGGCTGGATGAACAGTAGACGGTGGAGGGGTGGTTGAATAGTAGCTGCTGGAGTAGCGCGCGGTGGAGGCTCGATGAACAGGAGCCCGTGGAGGCTGGAGGAGGTCGACGGTAGCCCGTGGAGGCTGGAGGAGGTCGATGGTGGAGATGAACAATATCCCGTGGAGTCCCGTTTTGCGGTACGCCACACCCCTCCCGATGAACAAGACCCCTGTTTCGACCGTAGCGCTCCAACACAAGTCCGTTTCCTCTGTTTTGCGGTACGCCACACCCCTCCCGGTCAATAGGACCCCCGTTTCGACCGTAGGAGGTCCGTTTCCTCCGTTCTATGGTACGCCAGGCCTCATTTCATTCGCCTGTTCCATCCAAGCCCTCCCGATGAACACGACCACGCATTCCGTTCCGACCCAGCTGGTTGGCTCCCACGCGTTCCGTTGCCTCCCGATGAACATGACGTATTCCGTTGCCTCCCGATGAACACGACGCATTCCGTTGCCTCCCCACGAACACGACCCATTCCGTTGCCTCCCCATGAACACGACGACGACGTTGTTTCTCCGTTCCAACCCAGCCATGTACACGGGCCCTGGCCGTACGTATGCGCGAGTAGGCGTTCGAGACCCCGCCCGTATGTACACATACGTGGCCGTATTTTCTTTCTTGCACCCTGGCCGCTGTACGGACGTGTACATGCTACGTGCGCGCCTCTACTACGACATGTGCGCGCCTCTACATCGACCAGTATGTACGTACACGTTCGCGACCAGAATGACAACGCTACGTACACTTCGACCAGGTGGATCCCGACTGTGAGGCACTTCCTTTCCTGCAAAGATGTAGCTAGAGGGTCCCAGCAGTCAGTGGGGCGAATCGTTTTTTTTTGCCCGGACGCACTTCCTTGCATGCGAAGATGTAGCTGGTGGGTCCCAGCAGTCAGGGGCAATCTTTTTTTCACGAAATACGGTGGCCCGTCCGGTGGGTCCCCGCTGTCAGGTGGAGGAATAATTATTTTGCACGTAATAAGGAGGCACTTCCTTGCTGCGGCCGTGGACCCAGCTGTCAGCCTCTCCATGTACAGTCCACGTCCGATGGAAGCCGTTCCTTGACCATGTTGACCACGCCGCACCGAGAGCACCAGGGCAGTGGATGACGGCGAGGCCTAGGAAGGGGACGACGCGGAGCCGGGGAAGATGTGGCAGTGGATGCCCACGCATAGAGGAGTACGAGGGTTCACTGGTTCGCTGCGGTGTGAGGTTGCCGTCGTTGCAGAATAACAGGGGGTGTGGGTGAGTAGAGGGATGGTCTGGCCAGCGGTGGGAGTAGTAGTGGGTGGTGAGGCCTCCGCCGCATCGCAGCCGGCCATGGGAGGCAGGAGCACGAGGCACGACCGTCGCTGGTTTGGGCGGCTTGAGCAAGAAGACCAGAGGTTGGAGAAGCACTATGGCCGTTGGATGGACATCGTACGGTCACTGGAGCTAGAATCATGCATATTGACTAAGTTGACAAAGACCTCCGTCCCCGTCAACTTAGTAGGCCCACAAGTCAGCCTGCCACTATACTGGGTCCCAGCTAATAGGGGGAGTATTCTTTTTTTTGTGCGTAATAAGGAGGCACTTCCTTGCGTGCGAAGATATAGCTGGTGGGTCCGAGCTGTCAGCGGCGGTAACGTTTTTTCGCTAAATACAGAGGCCCTTTCGGTGGGTCCCTGATGTCTGGTGGAGGAATCATTATTTTGCGCGTAATAAGGAGGCATTTCCTTGCGTGCGGCCGTGGAACCAGCTGTCGGCCTCTCCACGTACAGTCCACTTCAGATGCATGTCGGTCGTTGACCATGTTGACCAGGCCGAGCTGAGAGCACCAGGGCGGTGGACGACGGTGAGGCCTAGGAAGGGAACGACACGGAGGCAGGAAAGACTTGGCAGTTGTTTCCCACGCGGAGGGGAGTACGACTGTACGAGGGTTTACTAGTTCGTCTGCCGTCGCCGGAGAATAACAGCAGGTGTGGGTGAGTAGAGGGATGGCTATGCCAGCAATGGGAGTACGGTGGGGCAGTGAGGCCTGCGCGGCAGCATAGCCGGCCGCGGGAGGAGGGAGCAGGCAGTCCCGCCGGCGCCTATTTGAGCGGCTGGAGCAAGAAGGGTAGAGATTGAAGAAGCACGACGGCCGTTGGATGGCCATCCAACAGTCACTGCTTGTGCATCAACCTTTTTTTAGGAAAGACTCAAACCTGTGGAAAACATCATACAACCCATCTGCCATTATTTCTAATAATTTACAGCCCATTTGCTAACTATTAAGGTTTTTTGGAGCCCATATTCTTTTTGTTAGCATTACAACCCATATTGTGGCCACGGTTAAAAAATTATACGAAATTTTGCATATTTAGGTGCGGTCCGAACTGTTTTTAATCCCGAAATTTTGACTCACATTCAAACTGATTTTAAAAATAAATGTATATCAATATAAAATCCAACAAATTCTCCACGCACAAAAATTAATGTAATTTCATATCTCGAAATGAAAAAAAGATATTTGAAACTAATTGCCAGTTTGATGTGTTTTAAAAATGTACAACCCATTTCTCATTACGGATGGGCCATTTTCTCGGCCAGCCGAATGAAAACTCTCCTCGTCTTGAAAGATTTGCAGCCCAACAGGCCTGACAAAGCGACTTACTTGGCCGTGGACCCAGCTGTCAGCGTCTCCATGTATAGTACTCTTCCGATGGAAGTCGTTCCTTGACCACGTTGACCACGCCGCGTGGAGAGCACCACGGCGGTGGACGACGGCGAGGCCTAGGAAGGAGACGACGCGGAGCCGGGGAAGATGCGGCAATGGAAGCCCGCGCGGAGAGGAGTACGAGGGTTCACTGGTTCGGCTGCGGTGTGAGGCTGCCGTCGCCGCAGGGCCTGGCCAGTGGTGGGAATAGTAGGGGGCGGTGAGGCCTCCGCGGCAGCACAGTCGGCCACGGGAGGCAGGAGCATGTGGCACGACCGGCGCTGCTTTGTGCGGCTGGAGCAAGAAGACCAGAGGTTGAAGAAGCACTACGGCCGTTGGATGGACATCGTACGGTCACTGGAGCTAGAATCATTCATATTGACTAAGTTGACAAAGCCCTTCGTCCCCGTCAACTTAGTAGGCCCATAAGTCAGCCTCCCACCAAGGTGGGTCCCAGCTAGCCGGGGGAGTATTCATTTTTTTTGCGTAATAAGGAGGCACTTCCGGTGGGTCCGAGCTGACAGTGGGGGGAACGTTTTTTTCGCGAAATACGGTGGCCCGTCAGGTGGGTCCCAGCAGTCAGGGGGCAAACATTTTTTCGCAAAATACAGTGGCCGGTCCAGTGGGTCCCTGCTGTTAGTTCGAGGAATCATTATTTTCCGCGTAATAAGGAGGCACTTACTTGCTGCGGCCGTGGACCCAACTGAGACTCTCCACGTACAGTATACTTCCGATGGAAGTCATTCCTTGACCACGCTGACATCGCCGCATTCCATTGCATGCATGCGTCCATGGGCGTGGTGGGTCCCCACTATCAGCCTCTCACGTATAGTCATTTTCCGACGACTCTCGGTTGTTGACCACGTTGACCACACCGTGCCGAGCGCACCTAGACTGGAACGACCCGGAGATGGGGAAGACAGGGCAGTGAATTCGCAGATGAAGAGGAGTGGGAAACTTCATTGGTTCGGGTGCGCGACAGCATAGCCGCGGTGCCGCCCACGGGAGACGGGAGCAAGAACAGAGGTTGAAGAAGGAGCACGGCTGTTGGATTAACATCCAACGGTCCAGCTGCTAGAATCATTTATTGATTAAGTTGACAAAGCCGTGCGTACACGTCTGCTTAGTAGGCCCACAAGTCAGTCACCAAATCTGACGGGTCCCAGCTGTCAACGGGATGAATATTTTTTCGCAAAACAAGGAGGCACTTCCTTCCGTGGGAAGATACAGCCTGTGGTCCCAGCTGTCAGGTGGAGGAAACATTTTTTCCCAGCTTAATAAGGAGGAACTTTCCTTGCGTGCGACCATGGACCTCGCGGGTCCCAGCCGTCAGGCTCTCCACGTACAGTCCTCTTCCGAAGACTCTCGTTTGTTGACCACGCCGCACCGAACGCAGCGAGGCGGTGGACGACGGCGAGGCCCCGGACGGGAACGACTCGGGGATGGGAAAACGCAGCAGTGGAGTCGCAGATTGAGAGGAGGAGAAGGGTTATAACTGGTTCTGTTGCGGCGTGGGGTTGTAGTCTGTGGAGAATAACAGGAGGTGTCGAGGGGTGAAGGGATAGCCTGGCCGGCGGTGGGGTAGCGCTTCGTAGCGATGCGTGCTAAGCAGAGCCGCTAGACGCCGGAGGCCGGACCAGGCGGTCCCGGCGACGCTGGAGGAAGAAGATGAGAGATTGAAGGTGCATGTCGGCCGTTGGATATAAATCCAATGTCTGTAGATGACACAATCATTTGTTGACCAAGTTGACAACGCCCTGCGTAGGCTTCGACCTATTGGCCCACATGTCAGCCTGCAAAAATGTGGCATATATTTAAACCATGTTTTCTAGAATGTACAGTCCATTTGCTGGGCTGGGTGAACAAATAATTTCGCGTCAATCAGGCCCATTTATATTTTCTAAGAAATCCCAGCCCATTTGCACTTCCTTGAAATACACGTATTAGGTGGGCTCGTTATATATATAATGTTATGTTAGAAGGAGCAATTAATATCAAAGAATAAACCGGAAAGGCACATTATATATATATATATATATATATATATATATATATATATATATAATTAAGAAATTAGCGAGTTATTACTCAAAATAAAAATGAGCGCGTTATTATTAAATTGGTCCTTAAAATCTTCGCAAGCTTTTGTACGCAATCACCAGGATTTTCCTTGCCTGTGAGTAAAAAATAACCAGGATTTTCCTTGCCAACTTCCGTTAAACATTTACTTTTATAAGTTAATAACACGTGGGATGTTTTTATAATGTATATATAAGTCTCTATAAAATATACGATAATAGTAATAATATAAATATATATAATGTGGTTAGAAGGGAAAACATAGATTGGACACAACATTACTTTTATAAGAGACCTGTGTTTTATACCCCACAGTAGGCATACTAACAAGTTCACACACAAATACAACAGAAAAGGTAAACATTCATATCAAACTCAGGTTCACAGGACACGTTCATATTCATAGCAAACATTCACTATCAACAACTCAAAAGATTCATATATACACAAGCTCAGCATATCTATGCATCCAAACGATTGATAGATCACACGACAATATTCATACATAATTTACAAAAAGATTCAGATATACACATGTTCAGTATGTTTATGCATCCAAATGATTGAGATCACAGCCAATATGATCCATGGACGAACTTTAATTACCTAGGGTACAGACTGGTAAATGGTGTTCAATCGGAGGTACTTCTTGCTAAAATTAGTTCTTGTATGAGTAAACTTTTGAGTACATAAGAGGCAGCACAAACAATCTGAACTTTGCTTGTAGGTTTATCCTCAAATAGTGGCCTCGTGCTGAGGGAGGTTTGAGCAACTTCGCCACTACTTTCATCCAACTAGTTTACTGGCTCATCTTGGTCCTTTATCTTGCCAAAATTCTACATTGCAGACGAGAAAGGAGGTGGTTGAGAAAATGAACCACCCATATTTTTTGTGCAGTTCAACTGAAATGGAGCATCCTTGGCGTGCAGACTGATTAAGTGCCAGATGAATATACGCGTCAACCAACTTGTCTGGGATCTTTAGACTCCATGCCATATAGTTCGCTACCATATGTGCTGATAACCAAAAGGCACAAGTTGGGACCAAAGACTAGACTGCGTTGTTCTGGGCTATGCACCAAGCAATATTTTTGGCGTTCACTCTCCTAATACTTGGAGTTTGACAATTGGTTGACATCGGTTGATACTCGAATGAATATAGGCACTTCTTGTCAACCTCGATGCTTGTCTGAGTGAACTTTGGAGTACATAGCAGCAGCATAAGTACCTGTCCATCTGATCATTTTGTGCAGTTCTACTGAAATCACCCGATGTAATGATTTGCCTGCGAGTTCAGGCTCCAAATTACTCCTTTATGAAATCGGCAAACAGTAGCACAATACCAAATTACCAATACATATGACAGGCACAATAATCAGGATAAAGACCAGTACCAACCTGTGTGAGGTAGCATATCAATTACTATTTCCTTTGACTGGAAGCCGAGATAAGCCAAGCGACTGACAGCAAAGGAAGAAAGCAAGCGTAGTTTAGCGACTGACAGGAAAGGACGGAAGCTGTCGAGGCAATGAAGCACCCAAAGTTTTTGTGCAGTTCCACCAAAATTGAGCATCCCTGTTGGCACATATATTGAGAGAGTGAGATTAATGTAATAGTGGGACTAGTTGACGAAACATACACTAACAAATAGAAGCACCCTCATTATCTTAATGGGTAAAGTTAGCAACATAGTAGTCTTGCTTAAAGAGAGGTATTAGTTTATTTAATCAGTGCCAATTAGCTCAACTCAACACTCAAAGCATTGCCATTTATCATAGGTTGCAAAACTTTAACGTGCAAAGATAAAGGAGTTTCTCATGACAGTAGCACGATACAAATAGAGATGACAACAAACTAATATGGATGAAGGCCTTAGGCCCGTACCAAACTGATAAAAAAAGCTTATTCATGTAGTCCCATAAGAGATGATAAAGCACTCACTGGAATCACACAATAGTATATATTTTTGTGCACTTCAGATGTATGGTTGAAATCACTATTGTTTACCAGTGCTGAGATTATATCGAAAGATTATCAAGAACTTCCAGCATAGTTAAAACACTGGCTAGGATACAGTTCATTGTATTGTCTTGTGTAGTTCCACTAAAATGTATGATTGGCACAACATGATCCCTGTTTGCACAAGTAGGAACAAGGTGAAACCTTCATTAGCTTAGTGAGAAAGGATAGGAAGACATTAGCATATTACTCAAATAGCAGCATCAAATTCATGATGGACAATACGCAAAACATTGCCTCATTTAACCAATGGCAATAAATTGACATGCAAAACAATAGCACTATTATGTCATGACACTAATAATATTCCCTCCCTGCTCCACCACATGATTCACCTCCATAGATAAACATACACACGTACATGATTCAGCATAGGGTCCTACTAAAGATTTGTTTAACTCCAACAGGAAAATTAGGCAGTAATAAACTAGTGGTACTTAAGTACTCCTAATTAATTAAGTGAGACAACAGAAGTGGAAGGGCTCCCTGGAGGATCATCTCACATGTAAGGTAGTCGTTGTCGGAGCCCTTGAATGGCCTCGACTGAGGCCTCTGGCTTTAGCAAGATCGCCTTGGCACTGTTTATTATTCTTCTTCTTCCTCTTCATGCTCTGTTTCTCTTTCTCCTCACCAGTTGGTTAAACCAAGTACATGATTGGCCTTCTAATTTAGAATTGGTTTTGTCAGTGAGGGAGTACAAGTGTACTAGTAAAAAACAGCATTATTTTCTCATGGCAGTCGGAAAATAGAGATGAACACATGCATTAAATATCATTCTTACCTAAAGGAAGGTTATGGCGCCAATATGGATGATGAGGATTGGAACACAGATCTCCCTTTGTGCAGTTCCACCAAAATGAACCAACTATTCCATTCTGACATTCCAGTTAAACAACACAAAAGTCACTTCTTTTAAGAAGAGTTTTGTGTAGTGCACCAAAAGGTCACAACAACAACCAGGTGAATTGGATACTCCTGTTTGCACAAAAAGGCACAGAGGAAACAACCAGAGTCTCAAACAATTATAGGCAAAAACATTTGGCTAAACTTGTCATGGCTTATAACAGTGGCATGGCTTCATTTTTACCAGGGACATTAGATTAAGAACAGCTAAGGCTGCGTTCGGTTCATAGGTTTCATGCAGGATTTTCGTAGGAACACAATTCCTACGGTATTCTTTCCCTTCCAACCGTTCAGAACACGGGAAAGGTGAACAGTGTTTCATAGGAAAGCTGGTCTGGTAGTACTGATTCCATAGGATTAGAAACATCCACGCGCTGCTCATTTTTTGGGTGGAAGCCCGAGGCAGGCGCTCGCTACCATGCGTTAGACAGGTTGTTGTGCTATGTTGCCGGAATAAAAAAATCAACCTATGTGTAGTACGTGAGGTGAGGACAAGAGTAGTCACTGTGCAGCTGAATAAACAAATAGCATCTCATACTGCCAAGCATGCTACTCTAAAAACACAAATCTGTACATTTCGTAGTCCATCCGAACACATTCTCTTGAGAGTTTCCTCCGGTTTGCTGTTCCATAGTTTTATACCTACATTCCTTTCCTATTCCTCTATTTTCATCAAGACCTATGTTTTCTACTCCTTTATTCCGAACGGAGCCTAAATATTTGGTATAAGGGCATGGGACAGTGGGTGCACCAGCAGTCCAGCACCTTGTACGTAAACAGGGGCATAAAGTGGTGATTCATAGTTTGTTGCCCCGAGAAGCAAACATCGAAGAAACATATCTGGGTTGGTCCCATTTTTGTTCACTCTAGCCACCTACTCCTATGTGTGGATAGCAAATCTAGTCCTGGTCATACCACTGTGTACATCGTTACCCCTATATTTCCCTTTTCGACCAAGAGACCGGTTGGATGACCAGTCTGTACTACTTTCACCCCCTTTCCTTCCTATTTGTACCAAGTCCAATGTACATACTATCCCCACTCCCACTTTATTTCTTGTTTGAACCAAGTACTCCCTTTGTCCGGAATTACTTGTCATCAAAATGGATGTGTCTAGAACTAAAATACATCTAGATACATCCATTTCAATGACAAGTATTTTCGGACGGAGGGAGTACAAGATTCGACTCCATGAAATAGCTTTACCTCTAACAATAGAAAAAAATGTGACGTTGGACCATCCGATCGAGAGGGGCTGAGAGGTAGAAAATGATGCACATGCAGCGACGTAGCGAGCTGGGGAAGTAGAGCTAAGGCGGTTTCGAACGAAGATATACCTGAAGGTCGTTGGGATGTGGATAGGTGGGCGGCGGGAGGCCGGATCCGCCCATAGGCAATGACGAAGGGATCGGAAAGGCAGGAGCAGTAAGTAGAAGCTTTCGCTACACGCTATCCCTCCGCACGAGGTGGATGGACATGCAGTAGTGGATTCGATACTGCAGAAGTAGGAGTAACATCATTGTTCGTCTTCTCGAAGAGGCGAAGAGCCAAGCGCAACCCGAACGTGGAAGTTGCGAACGCTCGCGTGGTGTGGTTCCTTGGAGTACTAGCCAGGCTCTTGCATGAGACAAAATTGCTATTGTTTAACAAATAAACTCCATTATCAATTGGTTGATACTCATTCTGCATAGGTCCACGTGCTTAGCACCGTTTCCTCCTGGGGTCACCAATGTTTATTTGCTAATTAATAGCATTGCATGCAATGAACTAGCCATTGCAAATCATTAAAAGCATGCACACCTCTCATCTCTTATTGGTTGATATGTCAAGAAACAAGAAACAAGGTAGAAGTTAATGCACCGCGCCTAAGTGTTTTGGGACTATTTGGTTTTCGTAAGATGACTTACACACCTAGACGGAGGGAGTAGTATAGCCCTGTAAACCGGAAAGGAGTATTTGCCTTTCTAGAGATTTCAACAAGTGACTAGACTACACCGTGTGCAGTACTCCCTCCCTTCCGGTTTAGACTAGTCACAATGGAGAGTAACATACACTAGTAGCATACACATATCTCTAGACTATGTTACTACCTTCATAGTGGGTAGTAACATAAGTGTGGTAACATGCAAAGCTTCATTTATTATGTTATAGACTCATATCGCATTGGGACATGTGATGTTACAGTAACTAGCTAAGTTACTACAAGTACCTCTCTCCTCATTAACTCATTGCCACATAAGCAAATTTGCTGAGTTGGACTCGATGTTACGGCTGAAGTTACTCCCACTATGGCTAGTCTTATAGGGATCAAATCTCAAATCTCATGAACCAAGGCATTTTGCGATTGGAGGAATGTATCTCGTACTTTACAAAACTACCCTAATTAAACTCATGCATTAATTACGTACTTCTCTCGTTTTCCTCTCCACCTTGGTCGTGGTGCACAATATTGAGCACTCCTATTTGACTAGCTGCTCTATCTACATGCGAGACATTTCAAAGCATCCGGGCCCGTGTGCCATCCACCAAATCATAGCGAAGTGCTATAGTCGAGACTCACCTGTCACCCCGGTGTGGCCGTCATGACCCGTCATATCACAAAACCCACACCTTTACCAGCAGTGGTAAGGTGGCCTTCAAGTTGGACTGGACGAAGCAACCATCATTTCACTGGAACGCTCGTTCAAGCCCTTTCTTCCCTTTCTTGAAGAAAACCTCACTCCAGGCTACTCACTTCTGCCATTTTTCTTCTATACCGACGAAGGAAAGGTGGGCGAATCAGTTATGCTGCTATATTTTCATTCCAAGAATCTTCTTTTTGCGAAGCACCCACCGATTCTCACATCCTATTCTTTTCCCGTTTTCATTGCGATTGTGGTTTCCTTTCGATTGCTTTTTGTTTGTCAGTTCATTGATGGATCCTGGAGCACTAGGCAAAGAGTTGCCGGCGGACAACCCACTGGAGACAGCGATCTCCAGGAAGCGAGCACCGACCAACGAGTTGACCATGTTGGCGGGCCAACCCATGGAGATGAAGAACTCCAAGAAACAAGCACTAGCCAAAGAGTTGAGGACGTTGGCGGACGAACTCCTCAAAGAAAGTTGGAAGAACAGCAAGGGCCCCACCGTGCCTACCCCAGGAACTCTGATTGCCACCTATGTGAGGCTCAAGACCGAGTTTGAGGAGATAGTCGCCATTGAGAAGCAGTATTCCCCTGGCAAGGTGATGGCCCCCATTGAGCATGAGGAGATGGCCCCCGGAGGAATGAGATCCCCCGGTGAGCTGCACAAGGTAAAAAATAATGGCTTATTACCATAGTTGTGGTTTTTTATTATTTGCAATGTGCTTGCTAATATGTTAGGGTTGTGCAGGTGCCGGTGGACGTCCTTGATGATTCCGATGTCATGGCCCGTCATGTTGGCATCGCCCCTGAGATCGATTCCGATGCCGCTGTCCATCCTGTGGACATCGCCCCAGAGATCAATTCCGATGTTGCGGTCAGTCCTGTGGACATCGCCCCAGAAATCGATTCCCATGCCGCTGCCCGTGCTGTGGTCATTGCCCGAGAGATCGATGACAAGAAATAGTTGGTCGCGCTAATCCTTCAGGGTAGTTTGCATTGCCCTGTGTTTAATTACCAGAATGATGCGTGTTATCAAACCAGGGCTAGTGCACTGTCTTGTGTGGGCGGATCTTGCTACTTTTGTTTGATAGTGAATCATGCAAACCCTCTCCGAGTTATGGAAACAGATGTATCCTTACCAGATTTTGATGTAATATATGGCATGCTTAGATGTAAGTTTGAACTGTTTATCATATCAGGAGGGCTTATTTGATGATTCTTGGTGTCAGTAGGCTAGCTACTGTGCGAGCTATAGTACTTGCAAAACACTCACCGAAGAGAAACGTTGGGGCTGATGAGCTCGTGGTATGCTTATACTTATCCCTCGTCGATCAACCAATAACCCTAGCTCCTAAAATTGTAGGCTTAGCGATCGATCAGAAAATAGTCGACATACATTTAGGCCTCATTTGGTTCATAGGGTAAGAAAATCGTAGCAAAAGTACAGAGAACGTGCAACAAAAAATCATAGCAGTGCAGAGACGTACTCCCTCCGTTCCAAAATAGATGACCTAGGCGGGCTAGTTTGGCCTAGTGGGTTTCAATGATATGACGTGGTACACAGCCGTCCAGTCTTCGCGCGTGGTAGCAGTATTGCGGGTACAGTAAGTTTTCTTGAAGAAGCGGAATTCAACGAAGTCATGATGGTTCCTTCGTCCGAACAACTTACAATGGGAAAGGTTGGGCCTGCGATACAACCGGGGTAGACTAGGATAATTTTGTGCATGGTAGGTGGACCAGGATGGTCGACGTCCCACGTGTTGGCGAATGAAAGTATTCTTTCCGATATAGAGGACGAGCAACGAGTATTCATTGTTTATTTTTGATGAAAGCTATTATCTCCACTGTTACGACGGAGGAGTGTGAAACACAGCAGCCCAGTGAACTTGGCATGTGCACCACTCCCTCCTTCCTCATGTAATGCCCAGGTTACAGCCTTTTCTCACTTTCTCTCTATCTATTTCCTCTCAAATGTTTTTTACCTTTCTTTTTTTAAGACACAATTGTTTTGATGCCTTTTTAGAATTATATTTTTTATACCTAGGAGCACGTGTAGAGACGGGCTCTTGCAGAGCCCACTCCTTGACTTTGTCAATGCCTCTCTCTCCTCCACATAAGGAGTACTACTCCTGTCACATCCCTAGTTCTGGTATGCACTAGGCTAGCCTTCATGTGAGCATCATGTTTAAATTCAAATGAAATTTGAATTGAGGAATTTTCAAAAAGCCTTAGAAGACCTCTAAAAATAACCAACATTTAAATCTCATCAAATGAGTCCAAGAAAATGTTCTTGTTATTCAGTAAAAATATTGGCATGAGGTAAAATGCAAACCAATATTTTGGAGTGACTGAAATATTTATTTTGGGCTTTTTGAATTAAATCAATGACATATTTGAGTTGGATTTATTTCTATTATATAAGAAATAAAGCCCAAACATTTTTGTAAGTTGCATGTGACCTTGGGCTAGTCCTGAGATCACATAAATTTTTTACAGAAAGTTTATAAAATGGTTTGATGTTTTAATTCAAATCAAAACCAATTATAGAAAAATAGAAAACAGAAAAAATTTTAAAAAAAGAGAGAGAGAGCGCCTACCTGGGCCACTTACCTGACCACCTACCTGTGCAGCCCACCAAAGCCGGTCCAGCTGGCTGGCCTAGCCCACCAGGGGCACGCTCATCTTCTTCCCCATGCCAGCGCACGAAGCAGCTCGGTGGCGAGCGCCGGCGTCGCGCCTGGCCACCTCCTGCTTGCTGCCGCCTCCTCGACGTCGCCCTGGAGACGCCACGCGCCCCCCAGGCCCTCTCAGCCTCTCCCCGAGCTCCTCTCCTCCTCTGGCTCTCTCGCACGCAAACCACCGAGCGCTGTCATCGCCGCCGACGAGCGCCACCGCGGCCATCGCATCTCCCTCGCCTCTCCGTGTTGTCCAGAGGCTCCGCCTCAACGCCACGGAGCCCCAAGACGAAGCACGCGCCCGCGGAACGCCTTAAGCGACGCCATCGTCCTCATCCTCGCTGTCGGACGCCGAAGATCCCCCTCGCCGCCCGCTCGCTTCAGCCCCTCCCCGAGCTCGCCGACTCGCTCCTCGTGTTCACCGTGAGCTTCTGACCATCCTCCCCCTCTCCGTTTCCTCTTTTGCACTCCGTAGCCACCGCACCCCTCTCGCCCGACTGCGCTGCCACCCGCACTCGTCGCCGACGCAGCTCCGGTGACCATTTGGTCCCGGGCGTGTGTCCAACATGCTCACCACCACGCATAGAGCATCCCTAGCGCCACACCACGCCCGTTTGCACCCTGAAACGCCGACCCCGAGCACACCCGCACGTCGGCCGCCGCCGCGAGATCACCTTCGGCGAGCTCCGGCCTCCCCACGAGCCAGCACCCGCACCGTTCGACGCGCGGGAGCAGGAGCTCTCCGACGCACCCAGACACGCTTTGAACGAGGCCCTGTAGCGCGTTTCCGACGCTCGCCACCGTCTCGGGACTCGCCGGCATCGAGTCACCGGTGAGTTTGACCCCGTTTGACCCAGGTTGACCCTATGTGGGCCCAGGTTGACTTCCCCCTGACTCCATGATAGGTGGGACCCGTCTGCTAATTAAATTAGTTTTAGTGCTAACTAAAAACTAGTTAGGCTAATTACACTGACACGTGGGACCCACAGGTCAGGGTTTGACCTGGTCAGCCGCCGTTGACCTGCTGACGTCACAGTGACGCTATGCTGACGCAATAAGTATTTTCTAGATTTATTTTTATATAGGAAATTCCAGAAAATGTTGCAAACTTAAAAAATTCATAGATAATCAATCGTAACTCCAAATGAAAAGATTTATATATGAAAAATGATCAGAAAAATCCAATCTATCCATCTGTACTGGTTTCATGCATGATAAAGCAACTTAAACCTGCTGTTTATTTCAAAACATGATAAGGCACTATTTAAATTCATAATTTGAGTTTGGGATTGAACCTTTGGTTCAAAATGACCCAAACCCATCTGGTTGTAGCTGCATTAGCCCAACACACTCATTTTACCATGTCATGATCATGCATCATATTGTGCATTGCATTGATGGTGTTCCTCTTGTTGCCGGTATTTGTCCCCTCTCGATAGATGTGATTCCGGCGATGTGATCGATGACACCGATGAAGAGTTATACTATCTTCAGAAGTGCCAGGCAAGCAAAACCCCCTTGTTCATTCCGATACAATCCCACTTTCTCGCTTCTGCTCTCTTTTACTGCATTAGGACAACAACGATTCAACTGTTACATGCTACGGTAGTTGAACCCCTTATCCTCTGCATGACCTGTCATTGCCACAGTAAATAGATGAAACCCACTAGCATGAGTAGGAGTTGTTTGAGCCCTGATGTGCCTACTCATTCATGCTTGTTTGTCGTGCCTGCTACTGCTTAGAGTTGAGTCATGTCTGATTCATCGGGAATGAATTGGAATGGTGATGAACATGTCCTACTGTGTGTGAGCTAAGTGTGTGAACACGATTTGGTAAAGGTAGTGGTGAGAGGCCATGTAGGAGTACATGGTGGGTTGTCTCATTGAAACCGTCCTCAGGAACTAAGTTTTGTGTTTGTGATCCATGAAACAGCTACTACCACACGTTGGGCCCTGAAATATGACCCCGCTCGACTTACTGACCCCTCTCGTCCTCTGTCCAGGAGTTGCAAGTAGTTTCTGGTGTTTGTAGTATGCCGGGGCCGCACGCAGTGCTGACCATAGGGGTGGGCTGTGTTGCGGTAGGCACGTGGCACGGTGTACCGGGCGCCCGTTTGGTGTCCCGGGAACCCTGCACACATCGTTTGGGGCTGTGAGCGAAACTCCGGCCGGATCTCCTCGCGGATGGTACCCAAATAGGCGATAAACCTGGACTAGAGACTTGTGTGGTTAGTTAGGTCGTGGTCTACACCCACGTCGGCTTTCGCTTGAAGTCTGCCGAGCACATGTCGTGTGCAGCCGCTAAGTGGTGGAAACATGTGTGAAGAAGTACACCCCTGCAGGGTTATAAATGATCTATTCGAATAGCCGTGTCCGCGTTAATGGACTTCTGGGTTGCCTATAACAGTTCATAGACAAGTGAAAGTGGATACTCTAAAATGCGCAAGATAAGCGTGAGTGCTATGGATGGCGTTCTCGTAGGGAGATGGGAGCGGATCCATAGTGGTGTATTGAATGGTGAATATGTGGACTCGTGTACGCCACCTCAAAAGAGTTACTTGCAGTCGTAGTTCAGGATAGCCACCGAGTCAAAGCTGGCTTGCTGCAGTCAAACTCCACCACCCCCTTTATTGATACCGATGCATATGTAGCTAGTTCTGATGTAAGTCTTGCTGGGTACATTTGTACTCACGTTTGCCTATTTTATGTTTTGCAGAGAGACGCCAGTCTCGCTAGTAGTTCCGTGTGGACTTCGACGTTTAGCTTGATACCTCAGCTACGGTCTTGTGCCCTCGGCAGGATCTGGTAGATAGTCAGGCTTCTCAGCCTTTTTCATTTGTAGATGTCTGTACTCAGACATATTAAGCTTCGGCATGTGCTTTGATTTGTATGCTCTGAATGTTGGGTCATGAGACCCATGTTTGTAATAACTCGCTCCTCAGAGCCTAATGAATAAATACTTTGAGTCGTAGAGTTATGTTGTGATGCAATGTTGTATTTACTCATATCGGGCATATTGTGTGTATGATTGAAATGCTTGGTATGAGTGGGATCCGACTATCTAGTTGTTTATCCTTGGCAGCCTATCATATGGGGAAATGTAGTCTAGTACTTCTGAGCGATAGTAGTCCGCTACAGCCCGGTTCATCGGAGTCCTGCTAGCCCAGCACTACTGCTCGGAACACTTGACTGGCCGGCATGTGATTCTCGTCGTTCCTGTGTCTGTCCCTTCAGGGAAATGTCACGCGGTGTTATCCGGAGTCCTGCCTAGCCTGCTACAGCCCGGGTTACCGGATTCCTGTTAGCCCAGTGCTACAGCCCGAATTTATACGTTGTTGACCGACATGCTCGATGTGATTCATGTATGCCTGTCCTCATAGGTTAGCGCCGCTTTGGGTTCACGACTAGCCATGTCGGCCCGGGTTCTTTGTCATATGGATGCTAGCGACACTATGATATACATGAGCCAAAAGGCGCAAACGGTCCCGGGCCAGGTAAGGTGGCACCCGTGGGAGTACCGTGCGAGAGGCCGCAAAGTGATATGATGTGTTACATGCTAGATCGATGTGGCTTAGGATCGGGGTCCTGACAGCATTGGTATCAGAGCCTGACTGCCTGTAGGATTACCAAGCCAAACTGGTCGAAGTTGTGTCTAGAAATGCTTTAGTTATATACGGGAATTGATTGTGGAAGGGAACGTAAGGCTCTTTTTACTCCTTTACCTCATGCCCTCTGATCTGAGTCATCCTCTTCTTCTCTACGGGGATCTAGAACTAGGCCTTCTCATCTATCCATTAGGATGACGTGTTACAAATCCATAGACTTACAGAATTGATAGTTCCAGGCCTCAGTTCAGTTTCTACTACTTTTAGTAGGTTGTCAGTCGAATCAGACCCTTGATATGATGATGTTGAGTGGTTATGCCACCATTTTGTAGGATGTCTCAAATCTTTTTGAGCATTTACAGCCGTTATGCTGTCCGAGTCATCCCAGTTTTCTAGCTAGTCTGATGCATTTGCAAATTCCTTCTTCCGTTACCGACGTTCCTTTGGGCCAGTTTATCCACACTAATCGGTGAGTTGAGGTACTCTGTTGCCTCGACATATATGTTGGAGCAATTATTATGACCCTAGGTGTCTTAGAGAACCACCCAGTAATCTAGCCATGTTTTGTGTCCCAGTGTGATGATTCTGGCCATCATTCTCGAAAGCATCCCATGATGCCATTTAGTAGTAGGTATTCTACTCCTGGGTTTTCGACCCAAGATTCACTCTACTTACCTCATGTCGATAGTGTTTGCTAGTTCCTTTAGGATATTAGTAACCTTTGCATTAGTCCTCGAGGTCCGTGGTATTTCCTTCTTCCAAATACCATGAACCATTAAGGCAGATGTTCTTTGAACCAAAAGCTCACAATCAGAGTACTCTTGAGGAGTCCTCCATCCATAGTTGTGAATCTGCCAGTCCTTCTTCTTCTGCATGGGTTATCCGGAAGAAATATCTTGAGCTTTGCTCGACATACTAATCTATGCCTCCACAGCTCAGAAAATTATATGTTCCTTGAGTTGTTCCTCTTCAGTTGTATCCCGGCCATCCTCTATCAGTAGATAGCCAAGAGTATGTGTGCATTTGTGTTCATCGGTGCCTTTTATTCTTGTGGTCCGTCAAGCCATTCTATTCCGGAATGACTAGGAGAAACAAACTCCAGTACCCCATCCATATCTAGGGTTGGGTCAAAATAGTTGTATTCCGCAGATCAAATTGCCAATCCAGCTTTTGTTCTGTTCTACCTGGAGTGTTACCATCTTTATGTCAAGAATGTCATGAGACTTGCACCACCTCTTGTGAATTCTTGACAGAGTGATACTTCTCGCCATCATTATTCATTCCTCGGTTCCGTGTTTTTATAACTGGAATACCGACAAGTGAACCGTGATGTGTGTAATCAATACTCCTAGCAACCATGTTGCTTGGTAGTAAATGGACGAAATTCTCATTCTTAGCGTGTTGGTCATCAAATCATCATCCTAAGATTGATCGTGCTACCAAGTCCTTATTTCTGGTGCACTCTTCGATCAATGAGTTAGGATTATTCAATCCTTTGCTTATTTGATCATATCGTCTTGCTCTGAAAAGCAAGATTGTTCTCTAGTTTAGTAACATATCGGTGGTTTGTGATGTTCTGAATATCTTCTCGGAAATATTACCAGGTTGTCACCTGACCGCTATGTTGAGTTCGTGATCATGTTGGTTTTCCTCCAAACCACCCCTTCTCCAAGAATTTGTGTTGGATACCCCTGAGCTAGTTGGCTAAGCTAAAACAACAACTTGGAGAGTTGGAAGATAAAAGCTTTGCCTGACTTAGTTCATCTCTAAGGGATTCCTTCTCTGCGTATGTGTTGAAGAAAGATGATATTTTCATCGATTGGTCCTCGTGATCAGTTGTTGGATCTATTGTCTTGCCAAAACTTTGATTTGAGTATGGGCTATCGTCAAATCAAATCAGAACCAACGATGTTCGTAATGTTAACTTACACGTGGTTGTTTCCTCGGCCAGACACCATTATATCCTTTTGGTCTGACCGATGCTATCACCTTGTTCACATAGTTTTGGAATTCCATGTATATGGAACCTCGATAAATGTTGTCGAGCCCATTGACAACAATTCCATCTTGTCCATGATTCATGTTGAACATCTAAGTTAGTATTGGAAATTTTGTAAGCATTATCTTCATGTTCCGTTCATGAAGCATATGTTTGGATGAAAGTAGCGACTTCCTCTAAGTTCACGTGCAATCGATGCAAGTTGCCGCCATGAATTTGAGAAAGGTTTGTTTTTTGCTTCCTCCGGAATCATCCCAAGTCAGTCATGCATATGTGCGAAGTATTCTGTGGTTTGGAGACCTGCAACCTTCATTCCATATGTTTTCCCTAGCACCCCAAGCCACTGATTAATTTGTTCAAGGAAAAGGAGTTAAGTGCTAATCCATGGTAATGCACAAGACTTCGATATCCTCGATGATGGTTCCCCACCTGAACTTGGTAGTGTTTTATTATAAGACTACTACTTGGTCATGCATGTCTGGGACAGTGTGTTCACATGTATGTAGCAGAACCGGCTCATGTTTTGGAGCCTACTACCATAGTTCATCTCCCGAGAATCCCGCAACGTTATCCCGTCGATTTGTGTTGCAACTCTTCTTTTCAGACATGTGAGTCTGAAGTATCCTGTTTCTAACCAGATCTGAATCTCAGGCAGATATGATGGTTGGGACACTCCCAACATTTGCATTTTGTTCCCAGCTGCACCCCATCGTGCCAATTTTCCAATGGATGCCTTCTCAGTAGTTGCTGTCCCGGTTCATCTTCAAAGCTGGACTTACCATGAGTCCCATCCATTTCCGATGATAAGCAAAAGTCATCCATTGCGTTGTCTTCAACAAGGTGGACTACATCATCCATCCTAGTCCGAGTACGCCATTTCTTCGAACTCCTTCAAACGATTGCTCGAGATTTTTTCTAGGCTGGTATAGAGAATTTCATTGATCTATGGATCAAAATTAATTCTTTTGCCACTCAAGGGAATATTTCTACCAGCCACCTTCCCTAAGGTGTCCGTTATGGAATCTTAGCAATTCATTTCCCTCTTACCCATCCACCATCCTTCTAGGCGTGGAATTGTTGCCCACCAAAACAAACCCCGTCGTTTGCTCTTCCATCCCTCTTGATGTGTTTTGTGTCTCAACCCGAGATGTTACAACATCTCAACCCATGAGTTGATCTTGAATTTCTCGATTTTCGAGGGATCGATTTCTGTAGAGTTTCTTCCTGCCATCATCGGGTTGGACAAAGATCTCGAAAGCAAAGACGCCAAGATCAATGTGATGCAATGGATCAATATATTCGAGATGAGCAGTTGGTTCATGAAGATTGCATTAGATTTGTGTCCCCTCTGTCTTCTTACCTCACGACTTGAATCTCGGGACGAGATTCCTGTTTAGTAGGGGTGAGCTGTCACATCCCTGTTCTGGTATGCAGTAGGCTAGCCTTCATGTGAGCATCATGTTTAAATTCAAATGAAATTTGAATTGAGGAATTTTCAAAAAGCCTTAGAAGACCTTTAAAAATAACCAACATTTAAATCTCATCAAATGAGTCCAAGAAAATGTTCCTGTTATTCTGTAAAAATATTGGCATGAGGTAAAATGCAAACCAATATTTTGGAGTGACTGAAATATTTATTTTAGGCTTTTTGAATTAAATCAATGACATATTTGAGTTGGATTTATTTCTATTATATAAGAAATAAAGACCAAACATTTTTGTAAGTTGCATGTGACCTTGGGCTAGTCCTGAGATCACATAAATTTTTTACAGAAAGTTTATAAAATGGTTTGATGTTTTAATTCAAATCAAAACCAATTACAGAAAAATAGAAAACAGAAACAATTTAGAAAAAAAGAGAGAGAACGCCTACCTGGGCCACTTACCTGGCCACCTACCTGTGTAGCCCACCAAAGCCGGTCCAGCAGGCTGGCCCAGCCCACCAGGGGCACGCTCGTATTCTTCCCCATGCCAGCGCACGAAGAAGCTCGGTGGCGAGCGTCGGCGTCGCGCCTGGCCACCTCCTGCTTGCTGCCGCCTCCCCGACGTCGCCCTGGAGACGCCACGCGCCCCCCAGGCCCTCTCAGCCTCTCCCCGAGCTCCTCTCCTCCTCTGGCTCTCTCGCACGCAAACCACCGAGCGCTGTCATCGCCGCCGACGAGCGCCACCGCGGCCATCGCATCTCCCTCGCCTCTCCGTGCTGTCCAGAGGCTCCGCCTCAACGCCACGGAGCCCCAAGACGAAGCACGCGCCCGCGGAACGCCATAAGCGACGCCATCGTCCTCATCCTCGCTGTCGGACGCCGGAGATCCCCCTCGCCGCCCGCTCGCTTCAGCCCCTCCCCGAGCTCGCCGACTCGCTCCTCGTGTTCACCGTGAGCTTCTGACCATCCTCCCCCTCTCCGTTTCCTCTTTTGCACTCCGTAGCCACAGCACCCCTCTCGCCCGACTGCGCCGCCACCCGCACTCGTCGCCGACGCAGCTCCGGTGACCATTTGGTCCCGGGCGTGCATCCAACATGCTCACCACCACGCGTAGAGCATCCCTAGCGCCACACCACGCCCGTTTGCACCCTGAAACGCCGACCCCGAGCACACCCGCACGTCGGCTGCCGCCGCGAGCTCACCTGCGGCGAGTTCTGGCCTCCCCACGAGCCAGCACCCGCACCGTTCGACGCGCGGGAGCAAGAGCTCTCCGACGCACCCAGACACGCTTTGAACGAGGCCCTGTAGCGCATTTCCGACGCTCGCCACCGTCTCGGGACTCGCCGGCATCGAGTCACCGGCGATTTTGACCCCGTTTGACCCTGGTTGACCCTATGTGGGCCCAGGTTGACTTCCCCCTGACTCCATGATAGGTGGGACCCGTCTACTAATTAAATTAGTTTTAGTGCTAACTAAAAACTAGTTAGGCTAATTACACTGACACGCGGGACCCACAGGTCAGGGTTTGACCTGGTCAGCCGCCGTTGACCTACTGACGTCACAGTGACGCTATGATGACGCAATAAGTATTTTCTGGATTTATTTTTATATAGGAAATTCCAGAAAATGTTGCAAACTTCAAAAATTCATAGATAATCAATCGTAACTCCAAATGAAATGATTTATATATGAAAAATGATCAGAAAAATCCAATCTATCCATCTGTACTGGTTTCATGCATGATAAAGCAACTTAAACCTGCTGTTTATTTCAAAACATGATAAGGCACTATTTAAATTCATAATTTGAGTTTGGGATTGAACCTTTGGTTCAAAATGACCCAAACCCATCTGGTTGTAGCTGCATTAGCCCAACACACTCATTTTACCATGTCATGATCATGCATCATATTGTGCATTGCATTGATGGTGTTCCTCTTGTTGCCGGTATTTGTCCCCTCTCGATAGATGTGATTCCGGCGATGTGATCGATGACACCGATGAAGAGTTATACTATCTTCAGAAGTGCCAGGCAAGCAAAACCCCCTTGTTCATTCCGATACAATCCCACTTTCTCGCTTCTGCTCTCTTTTACTGCATTAGGACAACAACGATTCAACTGTTACATGCTACGGTAGTTGAACCCCTTATCCTCTGCATGACCTGTCATTGCCACAGTAAATAGATGAAACCCACTAGCATGAGTAGGAGTTGTTTGAGCCCTGATGTGCCTACTCATTCATGCTTGTTTGTCGTGCCTGCTACTGCTTAGAGTTGAGTCATGTCTGATTCATCGGGAATGAATTGGAATGGTGATGAACATGTCCTACTGTGTGTGAGCTAAGTGTGTGAACACGATTTGGTAAAGGTAGCGGTGAGAGGCCATGTAGGAGTACATGGTGGGTTGTCTCATTGAAACCGTCCTCAGGAACTGAGTTCTGTGTTTGTGATCCATGAAACAGCTACTACCACATGTTGGGCCCTGAAATATGACCCCGCTCGACTTACTGACCCCTCTCGTCCTCTGTCCAGGAGTTGCAAGTAGTTTCTGGTGTTTGTAGTATGCTGGGGGCCGCACGCAGTGCTGACCATAGGGGTGGGCTGTGTTGTGGTAGGCACGTGGCACGGTGTACCGGGCGCCCGTTTGGTGTCCCGGGAACCCTGCACACATCGTTTGGGGCTATGAGCGAAACTCCGGCCGGATCTCCTCGCGGATGGAACCCGAATAGGTGATAAACCTGGACTAGAGACTTGTGTGGTTAGTTTGGTCGTTGTCTACACCCACGTCGGCTTTCGCTTGAAGTCTGCCGACCACATGTCGTGTGCAGACGCTAAGTGGTGGAAACATGTGTGAAGAAGTACACCCCTGCAGGGTTATAAATGATCTATTCGAATAGCCGTGTCCGCGGTAATGGACTTCTGGGTTGCCTATAACAGTTCATAGACAAGTGAAAGTGGATACTCTAAAATGCGCAAGATAAGCGTGAGTGCTATGGATGGCGTTCTCGTAGGGAGACGGGAGCGGATCCATAGTGGTGTATTGAATGGTGAATATGTGGACTCGTGTGCGCCACCTCAAAAGAGTTACTTGCAGTCGTAGTTTAGGATAGCCACCGAGTCAAAGCTGGATTGCTGCAGTCAAACTCCACCACCCCCTTTATTGATACCGATGCATATGTAGCTAGTTCTGATGTAAGTCTTGCTGGGTACATTTGTACTCACGTTTGCCTATTTTATGTTTTGCAGAGAGACGTCAGTCTTGCTAGTAGTTTCGTGTGGACTTCGACGTTTAGCTTGATACCTCAGCTACGGTCTTGTGCCCTCGGCAGGATCTGGTAGATAGTCAGGCTTCTCAGCCTTTTTCATTTGTAGATGTCCGTACTCAGACATATTAAGCTTCCGCATGTGCTTTGATTTGTATGCTCTGAATGTTGGGTCATGAGACCCATGTTTGTAATATCTCGCTCCTCGGAGCCTAATGAATAAATACTTTGAGTCGTAGAGTTATGTTGTGATGCAATGTTGTATTTACTCATATCAGGCATATTGTGTGTATGATTGAAATGCTTGGTATGAGTGGGATCCGACTATCTAGTTGTTTATCCTTGGCAGCCTATCATATGGGGAAATGTAGTCTAGTGCTTCTGAGCGATAGTAGTCCGCTACAACCCGGTTCACCGGAGTCCTGCTAGCCCAGCACTACTGCTCGGAACACTTGACTGGCCGGCATGTGATTCTCGTCGTTCCTGTGTCTGTCCCTTCGGGGAAATGTCACGCGGTGTTATCCGGAGTCCTGCCTAGCCTGCTACAGCCCGGGTTACCGGAGTCCTGTTAGCCCAGTGCTACAGCCCGGATTTATACGTTGTTGACCGACATGCTCGATGTGATTCATGTATGCCTGTCCTCATAGGTTAGCGCCGCTTTGGGTTCACGACTAGCCATGTCGGCCCGGGTTCTTTATCATATGGATGCTAGCGACACTATCATATACGTGAGCCAAATGGCACCCGTGGGAGTACCGTCGTGAGGCCGCAAAGTGATATGATGTGTTACATGCTAGATCAATGTGGCTTAGGATCGGGGTCCTGACAACTCCCTCCGTCCGGAATTACTTGTCGCAGAAATTGATGTATCTAGACGTATTTTAGTTCTAGATACGTCCATTTCCGAGAAAAGTATAATTCCGAACGGAGGGAGTGCTTTCTATGCATGCATGCGGTGGGCAGCTGGCGTCTTGAGGGGCCAGGGCAGTGAGAGCGGGCTCCGAAAGCAGTCTGGACTCCAGCATAATTTTGGTTTTTACAGTATTTCTTTCTTCATTGACAGGTAGGCCCGCGTAGATAGATAAAGAATACGAGCTGATGAGGCGCATGCAGATGGTTTAACTGGTCAACCAGACAAATACGGAGCTATACGCTGAGCCAGTGACCGTATAATCACCATATCTCATATACAATGATCAAAGTGAGCTATCAAGATAAGTTCGTGAAGGAAATATGCCCTAGAGGCAATAATAAAGTTATTATTTATTTCCTTATATCATGATAAAGGTTTATTATTCATGCTAGAATTGTATTAACCGGAAACATAATACATGTGTGAATACATAGACAAACAGAGTGTCACTAGTATGCCTCTACTAGACTAGCTCGTTAATCAAAGATGGTTATGTTTCCTAACCATGAACAAAGAGTTGTTATTTGATTAACGAGGTCACATCATTAGTTGAATGATCTGATTGACATGACCCATTCCATTAGCTTAGCACCCGATCGTTTAGTTTTTTGCTATTGCTTTTAATCCATGACTTATACATGTTCCTATGACTATGAGATTATGCAACTCCCGTTTGCCGGAGGAACACTTTGGGTGCTACCAAACGTCACAACGTAACTGGGTGATTATAAAGGAGTACTACAGGTGTCTCCAAAGGTAGACGTTGGGTTGGCGTATTTCGAGATTAGGATTTGTCACTCCGATCGTCGGAGAGGTATCTCTGGGCCCTCTCGGTAATGCACATCACATAAGCCTAGCAAGCATTACAACTAATGTGTTAGTTGTTAGATGATGTATAACGGAACGAGTAAAGAGACTTGTCGGTAACGAGATTGAACTAGGTATTGGATACCGACGATCGAATCTCGGGCAAGTAACATACCGATGACAAAAGGAACAACGTATGTTGTTATGCGGTCTGACCGATAAAGATCTTCGTAGAATATGTAGGAGCCAATATGGGCATCCAGGTCCCTCTATTGGTTATTGACCGGAGAGGTGTCTCGGTCATGTCTACATTGTTCTCGAACCCGTAGGGTCCGCACGCTTAAGGTTTCGATGACAGTTATATTATGAGTTTATGAGTTTTGATGTACCGAAGGAGTTCGGAGTCCCGGATGAGATCGGGGACATGACGAGGAGTCTCGAAATGGTCGAGACGTAAAGATCGATATATTGGATGACTATATTCGGACATCGGAAGGGTTCTGAGTGGTTCGGCTATTTTCGGAGGTACCGGGGAGTTACGGGATTACGGGAGAAGTAATGGGCCTTGATGGGCTTTAGTGGGAAGAGGAAAAAGGCTGCTGCGCCCCCCCTCCCCTCTAGTCCGAATTGGACTAGGGAAAAGGGAGCCGGCCACCTCTCCTTCTCCTCCTATTCCTTCTCCCTTCCTCCCCTTTTGGTGGACTCCTACTAGGACTTGGAGTCCTAGTAGGAATCCATATCCTGGCCGCACCTTTGCCTTGGCCGGCCTCCTCCTCCTCCATCCTTTATATACAGGGGCAGGGGGCACCCCATAGACACACAAGTTGATCTACGGATCGTTCCTTAGCCGTGTGCGGTGCCCCCTTCCACCAAATTCCACCTCGGTCATATCGTTGCAGTGCTTAGGCGAAGCCCTGCGCCGGTAACACATCAAGATAGTCACCACGCCGTCGTGCTGACGGAACTCTTCCCCGACGCTTTGCTGGATCGGAGCCCGGGGATCATCATCGAGCTGAACGTGTGCTAAGAACTCGGAGGTGCCGGAGTAACGGTGCTGTGATCGGTCGGATCGCGAGGAGAACGTACGACTACTTCCTCTATGTTGAGTCAACGCTTCCTCTTCAGTCTACAAGGGTATGTAGACAACACTCTTCCCTCTCGTTGCTATGCATCACCATGATCTTGCATGTGCGTAGGAAATTTTTTGAAATTACTACGTTCCCCAACAGTGGCATCCGAGCCTAGGTTTTTTTATGGTTTGATGTTATTTGCACGAGTAGAACACAAGTGAGTTATGGGCGATACAAGTCATACTGCCTACCAGCATGTCATACTTTGGTTCAGCGGTATTGTTGGACGAGACGATCCGGACCAACCTTACGCGTACGCTTACGCGAGACCGGTTCCCTCGACGTGCTTTGCACATAGATGGCTTGCGGAAGACCGTCTCTCCAACTTTAGTTGAACCGAGTGTGGCTACGCCCGGTCCTTGAGAAGGTTAAAACGGAGTCTATTTGACGAAGTATCGTTGTGGTTTTGATGCGTAGGTAAGATGAGTTCTTGCTTAAAGCCCGTAGCAGCCACGTAAAACTTGCAACAACAAAGTAAAGGACGTCTAACTTGTTTTTGCAGGGCATGTTGTGATGTGATATGGTCAAGACATGATGCTAAATTTTATTGTATGAGATGATCATGTTTTGTAACCGAGTTATCGGCAACTGGCAGGAGCCATATGGTTGTCGCTTTATTGTATGCAATGCAATCGCGATGTAATGCTTTACTTTATTACTAAGCGGTAGTGATAGTCGTGGAAGCATAAGATTGGCGAGACGACAACGATGCTACGACGGAGATCAAGGTGTCGCGCCGGTGACGATGGTGATCATGATGGTGCTGCAGAGATGGAGATCACGAAGCACAAGATGATGATGACCATATCATATCACTTATATTGATTTGCATGTGATGTTTATCTTTTATGCATCTTATCTTGCTTTGACTGACGGTAGCATTATAAGATGATCTCTCACTAAATTATCAAGAAGTGTTCTCCCTGAGTATGCACCGTTGCAAAAGTTCTTCGTGCTGAGACACCACGTGATGATCGGGTGTGATAGGCTCTACGTTCAAATACAACGGGTGCAAAACAGTTGCACACACGGAATACTCAGGTTATACTTGACGAGCTATGCATATAAGATATGACCTCGGAACACGGAGACCGAAAGGTCGAGCGTGAATCATATAGTAGATATGATCAACATAATGATGTTCACCATTGAAACTACTCCATCTCACGTGATGATCGGTCATGGTGTAGTTGATATGGATCACGTAATCACTTAGAGAATTGGAGGGATGTTTTTCTAAGTGGGAGTTCTTAAGTAATATGATTAATTGAACTAAAATTTATCATGAAACTTAGTACCTGATAGTATCTTGCTTGTCTATGTTGTGTAGATCAATAGCTCGCATTGTTGCTTCCCTGTGTTTATTTTGATATGTTCCTAGAGAAAATTGTGTTGAAAAATGTTAGTAGCAATGATGCGGATTGGATCCGTAATCTGAGGTTTATCCTCATTGCTGCATAGAAGAATTATGTCCTTGATGCACCGCTAGGTGACGGACCTATTGCAGGAGCAGATGCAGACGTTATGAACGTTTTGCTAGCTCAATATGATGACTACTTAATAGTTTAGTGCACCATGCTTAACGGCTTAGAATCGGAACTTCAAAGACGTTTTGAACGTCATGGACCATACGAGATGTTCCAGGAGTTGAAGTTAATATTTCAAGCAAATACCAGAGTTGAGAGATATGAAGTCTCCAACAAGTTCTATAGCTAAAATATGGAGGAGAATCGCTCAACTAGTGAGCATGTGCTCAGATTGTCTGGGTACTACAATCGCTTGAATCAAGTGGGAGTTAATCTTCCAGATAAGATAGTGATTGACAGAATTCTCTAGTCACCATCACCAAGTTAGTAGAACTTCGTGATGAACTATAATATGCAAGGGATAACGGAAAATATTCCCAAGCTCTTCGCGATGCTAAAATCGGCGAAGGTAGAAATCAAAGAAAAACATCAAGTGTTGATGGTTGACAAGATCACTAGTTTCAAGAAAAGGGCAAAAGGAAAGAAGGGAAACTTCAAGAAAGACGGCAAGCAAGTTGCTGCTCAAGTGAAAAAGCCCAAGTCTGGTCCTAAGCCTGAGACTAAGTGCTTCTACTGCAAAGGGACTGGTCACTGGAAGCGGAACTACCCCAAGTGATTGGCGGATAAGAAGGATGGCAAAGTGAACATAAGTATATTTGATATACATGTTATTGATGTGTACTTTACTAGTGTTCATAGCAACCCCTCAGTATTTGGTACTAGTTCAAGTTGCTAAGATTAGTAACTCGAAACGGGAGTTGCAGAATGAACAAAGACTAGTTAAAGGGCAAGGTGACGATGTGTGTTGGAAGTGGTTCCAAGATTGATATGATCATCATCACACACTCCCTATACTTTCGGGATTAGTGTTGAAACTAAATAAGTGTTATTTGGTGTTTGCATTGAGCATGAATATGATTTGATCATGTTAATTGCAATACAGTTATTCATTTAAGTTAGAGAACAATTGTTATTCTGTTTACATGAATAAAACCTTCTATGGTCATACATACCAATGAAAATAGTTCATTGGATCTCGATCGTAGTGATACACATATTCATAATATTGAAACCAAAATATGCGAAGTTAATAATGATAGTGCAACCTATTTGTGGCACTGCCGTTTAGGTCATATTGGTGTAAAGCGCATGAAGAAACTCCATGCTGATGGGATTTTGGAATCACTTGATTATGAATCACTTGATGCTTGCGAACCATGCCTCTTGGGCAAGATGACTAAAACGCCGTTCTCCGGAACAATGGAGCAAGCAACAGATTTGTTGGAAATCATACATACTGATGTATATGGTCCGATGAATATTAAGGCTCGCGACAAGTATCATTATTTTCTAACCTTCACAGATGATCTGAGCAGATATGGGTATATCTACTTGATGAAACGTAAGTCTGAAACATTTGAAAAGTTCAAAGAATTTTAGAGTGAAGTGGAAAATCATCGTGACAAGAAAATAAGGTTTCTACGATCTGATCGCGGAGACGAATATTTGAGTTACGAGTTTGGTCTTCAGTTAAAACAATGTGAAATAGTTTCACTACTCACGCCACCTGGAACACCACAGCATAATGGTGCGTCCGAACGTCATAACCGTACTTTATTGGATATAGTGCAATCTATGATGTATCTTACCGATCTACCACTATTGTTTTTGGGATTATGCATTAGAGACAGCTGCATTCACATTAAATAGGGCACCATCTAAATCCGTTGAGACGACACCGTATGAACTATGGTTTAGCAATAAACCTAAGCTGTCGTTTCTTAAAGTTTGGAGTTGCGATGCTTATGTGAAAAAAATTCATCCTGATAAGCTCAAACCCAAATCAGAGAAATATGTCTTCATAGGATACCCAACGGAGACTGTTGGGTACACCTTCTATCACAGATCCTAAGGCAAGACATTCGTTGCTTATAATGGATCCTTTCTAGAGAAGGAGTTTCTCTCGAAAGAAGTGAGTGGGAGGAAAGTAGAACTTGATAAGGTAACTGTACCTGCTCCCTTATTGGAAAGTGGTTCATCACAGAAATCAGTTCCTGTGACTACTGCACCAATTAGTGAGGAAGTTAATGATGATGATCATGTAACGTCAGATCAAGTTACTACCAAATCTCGTAGGTAAACCAGAGTGAGATCCGCACCAGAGTGGTACGATAATCCTGTTCTGGAAGTCATGTTACTAGACCATGACGAACTTGCGAACTATGAGGAAGCGATGATGAGCCCAGATTCCGCGAAATGGTTTGAGGCCATGAAATCTGAGATATGATCCATGTATGAGAACAAAGTATGGACTTTGATGGATTTGCCCGATGATCGGCAAGCCATAGAAAATAAATGGATTTTCAAGAGGAAGACAGAAGCTGATAGTAGTGTTACTATCTACAAAGCTAGAATTGTCGCAAAAGGTTTTCGACAAGTTCAAGGTGTTGACTACGATGAGAGTTTCTCACTCGTATCTATGCTTAAGTCTGTCCGAATCATGTTAGCAATTGCCGCATTTTATGAAATCTGGCAAACGGATAAAACAAAACTGCATTCCTTAATGGATTTATTAAAGAAGAGTTGTATATGATGCAACCAGAAGGTTTTGTCAATCCTAAAGGTGCTAACAAAATGTGCAAGCTCCAGCGATCCATCTATGGACTGGTGCAAGCATCTCGGAGTTGGAATATACGCTTTGATGAGTTGATCAAAGCATATAGTTTTATACAGACTTGCGGTGAAGCCTGTATTTACAAGAAAGTGAGTGGGAGCACTACAACATTTCTAATAAGTATATGTAAATGACATATTGTTGATCGGAAATAATGTAAAATTATTCTGCAAAGCATAAAGGAGTGTTTGAAAGAAGTTTTTCGAAGAAGGACCTCGGTGAAGCTGCTTACATATTGAGCATCAAGATCTATAGAGATAGATCAAGACGCTTGATAAGTTTTCAATGAGTGCATACCTTGACAAGATTTTGAAGTAGTTCAAAATGGAACAGTCAAAGAAAGAGTTCTTTCCTGTGTTACAAGGTATGAAGTTGAGTAAAGACTCAAAACTCGACCACTGCAGAAGATAGAGAGAAAATGAAATATGTTCCCTATGCTTCAGCCATAGGCTCTATCATGTATGCAATGCTGTGTACCAGAGCCATTGTATACCCTACACTGAGTTAAGCAAGGGAGTACAATGGTGATCTAGGAGTAGATCACTGGACAGCGGTCAAAATTATCCTTAGTGGAATAAGGATATGTTTCTCGATTATGGAAGTGAAAAAAGGTTCGTCGTAAAGGGTTACGTCGATGCAAGTTTTGACACCGATCTGGATGACTCTAAGTCTCGATCTAGATACATATTGAAAGTGGGAGCAATTAGCTAGAGTAGCTCCGTGCAGAGCATTGTAGACATAGAAAATTGCAAAATACATAACGGATCTGAATATGGCAGACCCGTTGACTAAGCTTCTCTCACAAGCAAAACATGATCACACCTTAGTACTCTTTGGGTGTTAATCACATAGCGATGTGAACTAGATTACTGACTCTAGTAAACCCTTTGGGTGTTGATCACATATCGATGTGAACTATGGGTGTTAATCACATGGTGATGTGAACTATTGCTGTTAAATCACATGGCGATGTGAACTAGATTATTGACTCTAGTGCAAGTGGGAGACTGAAGGAAATATGCCCTAGAGGCAATAATAAAGTTATTATTTATTTCCTTATATCATGATAAAGGTTTCTTATTCATGCTAGAATTGTATTAACCGGAAACATAATACATGTGTGAATACATAGACAAACAGAGTGTCACTAGTATGCCTCTACTAGACTAGCTCGTTAATCAAAGATGGTTATGTTTCCTAACCATGAACAAAGAGTTGTTATTTGATTAACGAGGTCACATCATTAGTTGAATGATCTGATTGACATGACCCATTCCATTAGCTTAGCACCCGATCGTTTAGTTTTTTGCTATTGCTTTTAATCCATTACTTATACATGTTCCTATGACTATGAGATTATGCAACTCCCGTTTGCCGGAGGAACACTTTGGGTGCTACCAAACGTCACAACGTAACTAGATGATTATAAAGGAGTACTACAGGTGTCTCCAAAGGTAGATGTTGGGTTGGCGTATTTCGAGATTAGGATTTGTCACTCCGATCGTCGGAGAGGTATCTCTGGGCCCTCTCGGTAATGCACATCACATAAGCCTTGCAAGCATTACAACTAATGTGTTAGTTGTTAGATGATGTATAACGGAACGAGTAAAGAGACTTGCCGGTAACGAGATTGAACTAGGTATTGGATACCGACGATCGAATCTCGGGCAAGTAACATACCGATGACAAAAGGAACAACGTATGTTGTTATGCGGTCTGACCGATAAAGATCTTCGTAGAATATGTAGGAGCCAATATGGGCATCCAGGTCCCGCTATTGGTTATTGACCGGAGAGGTGTCTCGGTCATGTCTACATTGTTCTCGAACCCGTAGGGTCCGCACGCTTAAGGTTTCGATGACAGTTATATTATGAGTTTATGAGTTTTGATGTACCGAAGGAGTTCGGAGTCCCGGATGAGATCGGGGACATGACGAGGAGTCTTGAAATGGTCGAGACGTAAAGATCGATATATTGGACGACTATATTCGGACATTGGAAGGGTTCTGAGTGGTTCGGGTATTTTTGGAGGTACCGGGGAGTTACGGGATTACGGGAGAAGTAATGGGCCTTGATGGGCTTTAGTGGGAAGAGGAAAAAGGCTGCTGCGCCCCCCTCCCCTCTAGTCCGAATTGGACTAGGGAAAAGGGAGCCGGCCACCTCTCCTTCTCCTCCTATTCCTTCTCCCTTCCTCCCCTTTTGGTGGACTCCTACTAGGACTTGGAGTCCTAGTAGGAATCCATATCATGGCCGCACCTTTGCCTTGGCCGGCCTCCTCCTCCTCCATCCTTTATATACAGGGGCAGGGGGCACCCCATAGACACACAAGTTGATCTACGGATCGTTCCTTAGCCGTGTGCGGTGCCCCCTTCCACCAAATTCCACCTCGGTCATATCGTTGCAGTGCTTAGGCGAAGCCCTGTGCCGGTAACGCATCAAGATCGTCACCACGCCGTCGTGCTGACGGAACTCTTCCCCGACGCTTTGCTGGATCGGAGCCCGGGGATCATCATCGAGCTGAACGTGTGCTAAGAACTCGGAGGTGCCGGAGTAACGGTGCTATGATCGGTCGGATCGCGAGGAGAACGTACGACTACTTCCTCTACGTTGAGTCAACGCTTCCGCTTCAGTCTACAAGGGTATGTAGACAACACTCTTCCCTCTCGTTGCTATGCATCACCATGATCTTGCATGTGCGTAGGAAATTTTTTGAAATTACTACGTTCCCCAACAGTTCGATGACCGCCAATGCATTTTACTCGGTAATAAATGACAATGATTGAAGGGGAATCCAAATTTGATTCATCTTCTGTCCTTGAGCTCTTGACAAACCAATGCATTATACGGTTGTCCGGCCATTCCACCCCAGAGCTCTCACCAAGCGTCGTTCATGCCACCACGCCGCACACTAACCGGTAAGGCAGCGATGGCATCCCACCGCGCCGAGTTCCTCACCGCCCACGAACGCACACAAAATGGTAGGGAAGCGATGGCATCCCGCCGTGCCGAGTTTATCGCCGCTCGCGACCTCACAACTATGTGGGAGGAATTTGAAGATGCCAAGGCCGAATGGGTGGTAGAGCAAGAGGCGGCCAAAGCAGCACAGAGGGAGCGGAAAGTCAGAAAGCACTCAAGAAAAGAGAGGCCCGCCGCCGCAAGAAAGAAAAGGACGCACGTGCTACTGCGAACAGGGCGGCGGAGATCCAAGCACGGTGGGGTGTCGCCGAAAAATCCGGGAAGGAGAACGACGGCATCTGGCCGGCATGTGAGAAGTAGTAGTACTAGTAGTTAGTGTGTGTGTTTGTGTCTGAGTACAAGCATGTACCAGTACTACTAGTTACTACTGTAGTTTTTAGAGCAAATTACCAGTACATTAGCCTAGACTAAATGAAAAATTTCCTATCCTAAGCATCAAATGGCATCTATTTCTCTATAGGAATTGAGATGCATGTCATCTCACTTCCTATGATTTTCATATTCCTATCCTATGAACGAAAGGAGGCCTCTATTGGAGTAACTACTGTAGCTAGCAGTACTGCTGGTATAGTAGTTTTCTTCAAGAAGCGGAATTCAATGAAGTCATGATGGTTCCTTCGTCCGAGCAACTTCAAAGTGGGAAGTGGGCCTATGATTTGACGGCTCATTAGTCATTGTTACTGCGGCGCGACGACCTGGGTGACTCTCCCTTGGAGTTCTGCGTGCATGGCAAGTGGACCAGGATGGTGGACGTCCCACATGTTGGCGAACGGAAGTATTCTTTCCGATGTCGAGGAGCAAGGAAACCGCGTGGTGTAGTATCACTGCTGATTGGTTCACAAAAATTAGTATCACTGCCGATTTATAATTATTTTTTATTTCTGATGAATGCTAGCATTTCAACTCTTACGACGAAGGGTGCCAAACACGACACGTGCTGGATGTCCCACGCGTCAGCGAAAGGAGTGGGACATGAATAGCGTGGTAGAGCCCAGCGTAAAAAAATAGCGTGGTAGAGCGTCTCCACTTCTTCCACTTCTGGGTCGGAGACCACACATAGTAGTACTTAGTGGTATGAATGATACAAAGTGCGACCTGGAGAGAAAGACACGTCTAGTTGGAAGGTCTCGTGGCATACACGTAAACAAATATAAAAGTTAATATGTGCCTCCAACTAATATAGTAGTAGTAGAGTACTTAGGCACGTACTCCATAACATCACCGTGCATTGCACGTACAACATTTAGTGGTAGTACATAGTAAGAGACAAATGTCGCCCAAGAGTTCCCTTCTCGACCTACTTTTGGGTGTTTGGTAGAGTGTATGGAGGGTGCATGAGTCCACACTAGTTTAGCACAAATACACTAGAAGCATGCATGAAGAGAGCATGCATGAAGAGAGCATGCATGAAGAGGGGTGTTGAGTTGAGCATGCATGAAGAGGGAACAACTATGCTGAGACGAGAACGCAACCAAACACACCCTATATGCCATGCATGTTCATACCATTTGTGCCTTTCTACTTCACTTACTGCGCTACATTACTCAGGTTCGTACGTCCACTCCTGGGTACATGTCCGTCTCGTAGTTCTAGTCCCACGTGTTCTTCATATAGATGGAACGATCCTTGCATAACATGTGCACCTTGATGCTAGATGTCTCGCGTGTTGGCAGAAGGATGAACAAAGCTCACGTAAAAAAATAGAGTGGAAGAACATAGATTCCGGACGACCAAGAAGGAGCAAGGAACCTCGTGGTGGAGCGTCTGCACTCATAATATTTAATATTATTCAGCTATATAAAATTAACCAATCATCTCCACAGTGGACTGGAAGAGTACGAAACACGGAAGCCCGGTGTAGTTACATCATATTAGTACATGGCTAACCCACACTATCACCATATTTCTTGGCTTCCGTGCGACACCTATCTCTAGTAATCCAGCAGCCTGTATCGCTTCTCCCTCCTCGTCTCTATCAAAGTGCGGCGGGCTGGCGTTTCTGCCGTCTATTGAGGTCGGTTAACTATCACATGTTAGCGACATGCCAAGAGCATTCTAAAAAAATTCCTTTCACGTTCCGTTTTCAAAAACAAAAAAATCCTTTCACGTACGAATTTGCCTGTATGCTTTGAGCAACTTGCATGTCCTATGCTGCTCCTGTTTGATACTCTAACTTAGCTAGAGGTTAGACTAACTCATGACTAACCCTGAACTAACTGTAGCCAAAGAGGTGTTTGGGTGACAGGGTTAGATTGACAATAAATGCACTTCATGGAGAGAGAAAAGTGATTTTTCAGTGGTCCCAATGAGAACTATCTCCAGTTAGCACCTCTTGGGTGGGATAGTTTTTTTGGTGGGTTCGGTGCAACATGCTCCAATTTAAACCCTCATGCTATTTGAGCCCCAACTAGCTCAAACTAACTCTAACCCATGGATCCAAACAGGGCCTATGGCCAGTCTCGACGCGGAGCAGTCGCGTGCACCGGGAGGCGGCGCTCTCTCGGCCATCGCGCCACTTCAAAGCCGGCGCCAGTGAGAGGTCGCCTCCGCTCTGGCCGGGCATTAATGCGGCACTGACGCTCCAGGGCGACGCTGACCGTTTCACGCGGGAAGCATGCGCTGGCAAGGGAGTATAGGTTTTGAACCGTTTCAGGTGTAGTACTGGTAGTTTGCAAAACTACTCAATTATTGCACTCAGTTTCCTAAGAAATTGTGGTAAAAAATGTTACTCTACAACCCACTTCCCTTCTCATTCCTCTTCCACCGCCCGCGCACATCCGCAGGAAGCGACCGCTCAACCCTTATATAGGAGTGCTAGCACAAAAAGATGCATGCATGACCACTAAAATTTCCATATTAAAGCGCTGCTCCGGCGGGAGTATGGCGTATGTTGTTACCTTCGGCCGGCCCATGGCTACCGGATGACGACGACCAGAGAAGAGGCGGCGGGAGGGGAATGAATGCAGCTACTGTTTGGGTTCGCCTTCCGGCTTAAATAAATGCCTAGCATCACGTGTACCCGCGGGTGCACAAATTGTAACATACGTGTCTGCTTAAGTGGGCGTCATGTAACTAGTGTGTGTGTGAGAGAGATTCTAAGAGACAGAGTGCGTGTGTGCGACTCTACTCTTCGGACATGTACTCAACCTTTTGCATCAGGATATAAGTATAATGGTATTTACTTTAGCTAGTGATTTATGTGGCCATGTTAACGTGGTTGTGTCAAATAAATGTCACTTCCTGCTCGTGATTTGCGTTATATAATTACAAGCAAGATTCTCGTGCATTGCACGGAACATCAATATGCATTTTCTTTACAAAACACCTGTTGTGATTGACCCATGCAGGAGTAATCCCATGTGTAAAAACTAATTATATCTTGAGAATTTTATCGGAAAACTGGTATCTCGACAATGTCATCAAAAAAATGAATGATGAGAGATAAGGCGAGGAGGAGTGGAGCGTGGTGGTGACTGGTGGTCGGAATGGGCGGAGGCATGGGGATGGACGGCGTCGGCAGGCGGCAGCGGCCACCATGCATGCTAGATTGTTCCGGAGACTTATTCCTTTTTAATTGCTGAGCAATGAGGTTGCGGGAGATAATGATGTGGAGAGAGGTGCGGGTATGTTTTGTAAAATTATCATAGTTTGATTTCTATCCTCGGATATAGATCATATGGTCTGTATTACAAGATGGCAGGCACACCATCACCACCAACTCGTTTTTTATAAGGGTACAGATGATAATTTTGCTGACTACTAAAGTAAAGTGGAATTTGTCCATGTTATGAAAGTAAATAAAGGTGATTGTTTATCATACGGGTAAGGTTGGATGAAGGGTGGTAGGAACAAATGCTCTGCCTAGAGCATGTGTGTGTGAGATGGAGTCTTAGTGTGTGTGTGGGGGGGGGGGGTGTGTGAGAGAGAGAGAGTGATAGAGAGAGAGGAGAGAGAGAGAGAGAGAGATGGAGTCTTAGTTTGTGTGTGTGTGTGAGAGAGAGAGAGAGATGCAGTATTAGTGTGTGTGGGGGGGTGCGTGTGTGTGTGTGTGTGTGTGTTTGTGTGTATGTGTGTGTGTGTTGCGGGGTCCTCTTTGGCGGATGTAATTTAAGTGTGCATGGCTTCATCATAGAGAGGTGATGTGTATGGCAGAGGCCACCAACGATGGGGTGCGAGAGAGATAATGCCCGTAGAGAGGGAAGAGAAGGTGTGTGCGCGTGAGAGGAGTCGACATCAAGAGAACGTGTTTGTTCGAGAGACACCGAGGAAGACTACTATATATTGATGGTGCATGTAGGCGGGAATTAAACAAAGGGATGGTCTTATTGGTTTCGGGGATATAGGGGAAGATTGAGAGGCGGGGGGGGGGCAGCTAGAAGAAGATTGTTAAGTGTGAGTGTGTGTTTTACCCATCCAGGCGGAAGTTATGTGCACAAAAGAGGAGAACGATTCGATGTGGCGTTAGGATTGAGGGTAATTAACTACGCACGGAGACATAGAGACCATGAACGTGCATGTGTGAGAGGTATACATGTATACGTGGGATGTATGTGTGTGTGTGCGCGCGCGCGCATGATCGAGATAAAAGAAAGAAGACATAAGTCATAAGATCAACGACATGGGAGAGACGGATCGGTATGACAATATGCATGCATGTGAGAATGCAGGGAAGAAGGCCCGACAATTGAGCATGTGTTTTTGTCTTTAAGAGATAGTGGCGTGGGCTGGAGCATGCATCTATGGCGAGAAGAGGGAGTGAGGCGCAATGATTATGCAAAAGAGACCAACCAATAAATGCATATGTATGGAGAGACATATATAGTGTGGGTGATAGGAAGCAAGACTCTGTGCGAGAAAGAAATGTTGACGGAGAAACTACAGATAGATACAGAGATGGAGATGCTAGCTAGAGGGACATCCGCTAGTTTGGGTGTTGGAGATGACCGTCGGGTGGTTCAAAGGGTGAAGTTATATATGTGTGTGAGAGGGCACTTGACTGCATGTAGAGATAAACATATGTAGTGTGCGTGATAGGAATCGAGAGTGAGGGCGAGAAAGAAGGTTGATGGAGAAACAGATAAATAGAAGGATAAAGATGCTAGCTAGTGTGCGTTAGAGATAGGAGTCGAGTGGATCAGAAGGCTGGGTTATGTGTGTGGGTGTGAGAGAGATAGAGAGAGGGTGCATGTGAGTCACATACAAACAGATATCAGAGAGAAATGAGATCCAGAGAGACGGAGTTTTATGTCTATGAGAGAGAAAGATATTTCACAACGAGAGTGATAGCTAGAGAGACATATGAGGGAACGCAAGATATCTCTAGGGAGAGAGGGTGTCTGTGAGCGACATACAAGAGAACAATGGAGAAATATGAGACCCTGGGAGACAGAGTTTGTGTTTGTGTGTGAGAAAGAGATATTGAAGAGGAAGAGTCATAGGTTCTCATATCTAAGGAGCGAAAGACATCTCTGTATGAGGGGTGTGCGAGTGGCACACATGGGAATAGTAGAGAGAAATGAGACCCCGGGAGACAAAGCTTTGTGTTTGTGTGAGAGAAAGAGATTCCACATGGAGAATCATAGTTAGAGACACATAGCAGGGAGCGAGATATACTTAGAGAGAGATATAGTGTTACGAAGATAAAAGATCATTGTCGACATACAGGTAGCACGAGATTTACCTGAGAGACGATGAACTCGTATAGGTCCAGAGAGATAGTCCTATATAAGCATGAGTGATAGCTATATGAGACGAATATCTGGATTAAAGGGGATTCAAATATTTAAACTGGAGATCACGACATCGATAATATCATAACGCAAATTGGTGTATCAAACATGCATATTCATTTGAATTTGGGCACACGTGTAATGTTATATAGTTTATCAATATTGGTGATCCATAGATTCTTCAATTACAAACAATGCATGGTTTATATGCAATTAATGTCTAAACGGGATTACATTATATGTTGGGTGTGTGAAACACATTATACATGTTTGAGAAGTAAAAAAACCCGCATGAAACACACATTAATTGGAGACAGTTAGCGAGGAATGCATACATTGGATTTCAACATAAAGTGGTTTCAAATATTTGAAAATCCAAATTGATGGATACAACCTTATGAATCTGGGATCATGCCATTTGTAAACCATATTTATGTATAAATGGTGTTGTGCTTTTGAAAGTATATATAAAAAATGATGTATATAGAATGTAATTCCAATTAAAAATGGATCCCGCCCGGAAAAAAATAGAATACAAACGGGATTCGAATTGAGTTGGCACGGTAAACGTGCACTCTGCAAAATTTGAACGAAGCGGGGAAAGTCGCAGTAACCGCCCAAAACCAAAATCTGCGAGATGGAAATCACTACTGCCTATCCGTGCCACGCAAAGCCTATCTGCTAGATTTCTATAGGTTTCGATAGGGGTAGGTTTGTAATTTCACCCAAACGTGTCGTAACCGCCTCTCACCCGGATTCATACATGGTGGGCACCAAAACACAGTGTGTCCTCGGCCGAAATCGACTCCCTCCCCGATTCATATTCATACACGGTGGGCGCCCAAAACAAAATCTCGTCGGCAAATATTCGGTGTATGCGAGATTACCGTCCTATCCCCAACCGACTAATGTTGTTGTGATGTAGTAGAAATTTGAAACGGGGGCTAAGTTTGTAAATTTCCTCGCATTTGAGACAAGCGCGCCCTGAATACATGGTTCCCCCTTCCTCTCTACCTCCCTTTCCCCCATTCGTACTCTGTGGGCGCCAAAAAATCCTCTCCACCCCACCCTCCTCCGTCCGCCGCCGTCCGCCACCCTATCCACCGCCGTCCTCCTCCACCATGCTGGAGCTGATACCCCGACGCCGCCGTCAATTACAAGAGATCGACCTCTCTCATCCACGGCTTCGGACCGGGATCCTTGCATCCCGTCCTCTCGCTTCATCCCCGCAGTCGTCCACCTTGCCGGCGCCGCTCCTACGACCGTCTCGTCCACCGCGCCCCGCCGCCACCGTCTACCCTCCTAGATCTGCCTCCACGCCGCCGACAGCCATTGCTACCGCAGCACCGTCAAATTCTCAGCAGATGCGTACACGGCGCCGCACCAGAGGCGGTACTCTTTCGTATCTTCTCAACTTATTTATCACAGCAAGAAAATAGATCACCACTGCTTTACTCCGATTTCTTTTCTTGGTTGCGAAGTTGCCTTTGTCCGGTTTGCACCTTCAGATCCGCCATGGCACGCTCAACACTATACTCCCAATGCTTATGGTTTCCGCTTTTATATTCCACACTAGTTAAATCACAGTAGACTAAATTTCAAAATTGGGTCAGTCAATTTTTGAGAGCTCACCGGATTTCGCCGGTGCGATCGAAGGGGCTCGGCTGGTTGTGGGGCCTCGCCGAACGAAGAAAACTCGACGCAGGTGGGGGTTGGGGCAGGGGTGGGGGTGGCGGAGGAACACAGGTGGTGGGGGCCGGTGGTCCGGCCGGCGGCCCGTGCGGTGTTCTGTATGGGAAGAATCAGAGAAGAGGAAGAAGAAGGATTAGGAGACGTAGGATCTTCATCTAACCGCCTGAAATGGTCGAGAGATAGCTGGGAGTTGCATTCTTAATGCGCTCTGGTTCATCATGTGTGGGCACTGCGCAATAAACATTTTATTATCCAAAATCTGCTTGCTCTTCTTTACCATGTTCGATAGAGCTGGCCTGTACGTGATCGATAGGCTTTCAATTACTAGCGGCAATACAACACCGTATTTTCAAGCCAGTTCCACTTTCCCGATTTATATATCATGGTTATGGTGTACCCTTGTTATGTACACTATGATCTGCCTAGTTGTTGTGTGCTCTTGTTATCATGGTTTGGCAATAAACTCTCTATACAGTATATTATGAACCTATCATCTGCCAGCTATGCTTACTTCTGGAGCCTATTTTTTGTGTACTTGTGGCGGATTATATAAATGCACGTACCATATTACAGCACACATGAGCTCTCTCATCAGAATTGAGTGATAGCACACAAGTGTTTACAGGGGCGCCCCTATATTAGAATATCATTTGCATTGCAAAGATAATCTCACAACTATTTATGTTTTCATGGTTCTCAGATATTATATGCAATTACAGTGAATATCAGAATCTGCGCATCAGAAGAATATTGTGGAACACTGCAATGACTTACAAAATTGGCACCAAGGCATTGAGTGCCATTCTGGAAGCAATGAAACTCGTACGCTCCCCACCTGTTGATTCTTGTTCAGAATATCATCCTAATGACTATTCTAACCTCGAGGAGTCAAAGGCAGATGGCCTGTCCTGTTCACCCATCAAGGTGCCTGTTCTAATTTGGCAAGGTTTTATTGATTGCGCGTATCTTGCATATGTTGTCTTGCATTTCTTCTACTTTGTTGCACCGCCATCTGCTTAGTTTACTCATCATATAAATCGAGATGCTATGCCCATCCATTATCAATACATATTCCATCTGTCATCATACCATGTTTTTTCACTCAAATGTTGTTCTTGTGCATCAGACATCAAAAAGGAAGAGGGTGATTGCCGAACCTGAAGGAGCACCAGCAAAGTCCTTGAAAAACGTGGTGGTGCCAGAGAAATCAGACAACGCCACACTTATATTGGCTGTACAACCAGTGACACAAAACGTAGGACCGACTCCAGCAGATTGTACCCATACTTCACTGGCCACACCACTAGCCCCACCACACAGGACCTGCACTCCAGCAAAAGTTATACCGATTTCATTTGCCATAGCACCAGTCGTACCATGATACGTCTCCGTCGTATCTACTTTTCCAAACACTTTTGCCCTTGTTTTGGACTCTAACTTGTATGATTTGAATGGAACTAACCCGGGCTGACGCTGTTTTCAGCAGAATTGCAATGATGTTGTTTTATGTGCACAAAACAAAAGTTCTCGGAATGATGTGAAATTCCATGTATCCATTATGTTCTGATATTGATGTTGCTATGACTTTGCTATGCTTAATGCTTGTCACTGGGGCCCGAGTGCCATGATTTCAGATCTGAACCTATTATGTTTTCATGAATATATGTGAGCTCTTGATCCTATCTTGCAAGTCTATAGTCACCTACTATGTGTTATCCGGCAACCCCGAAGTGACAATAATCGGGACCACTCCCGGTGATGACCATAGTTTGAGGAGTTCATGTATTCACTATGTGCCAATTCTTTGTTCCGGTTCTCTATTAAAAGGAGGCCTTAATATCCCTTAGTTTCCAATAGGACCCCGCTGCCACGGGAGGGTAGGACAAAAGATGTCATGCAAGTTCTTTTCCATAAGCACGTATGACTATATACAGAATACATGCCTACATTACATTAATGAATTGGAGCTAGTTCTGTGTCACCCTATGTTATGACTGTTACATGATGAACCGCATCCGGCATAATTATCCATCACTGGTCCGGTGCCTACGAGTTTTCCATATACTGGTTTACGCTTATTTGCTTTTCCGTTGCTGCTGTTACAATCACTACAAAATACCAAAAATATTACTTTGCTTTCTTTACTCTTTTGTTATCGTTACCACCACTATCATATTACTTTGCTACTAAACACTTTGCTATAGATACTAAGTTTCCAGGTGTGGTTGAATTGACAACTCAGCTGCTAATACTTGAGAATATTCTTTGGCTCCCCTTGTGTCGAATCAATAAATTTGGGTTGAATACTCTACCCTCGAAAGCTGTTGCGATCCCCTATACTTGTGGGTTATCAAGACCTTTTTGTGGCGCTGTTGCCGGGGAGCATAGCTCTATTCTTTGAGTCACCTGATATTTATATCTGCTGGACACTATGAAGAACTTGAAAGACACTAAGACAACAATTTATCCCTCAACTACGAGGGGAGGTAAGGAACTGCCATCTAGCTCTGCACTTGATTCACCTTCTGTTATGAGTAAGCTTGCAAGACCTAAACCTGCTTCTGCTATTCGTTCTGATATGTCGCATGTTATTGATGATGCCACTTCTGCTATGCATGATACTTATGATGAAACTGCTTCTATGCCTGATACTACTGTGCCCCTTAGTGAATTTCTTGATGAACAAATTGCTAGGGCTAGAGAGAAAGAAATTATTGAATTTGAATATAATGATGAAAGTGATGATGAAGATTTGCCTGTTATTCCTGAGGGTTATGTTTTTGATATGGAATCTTCTGCCGCTATTTTAGCTTACAAAGATAGATATGAGCTCAAGAGGTTATTAGCTAAGTGGAACAAAGAATCACTTAGAGATAAAATGAAACCTGACCCTGCTTTTGCTACTTCACCCATCTGTGTTCCTGATAAGGATTATGAATTCTCTGTTGATCCTGATATAATTACTTTGGTTGAATCTGATCCTTTCCATGGTTGTGAATCTGAAATTGTTTTGGCACATCTTACTAAATTAAATGATATAGCCACCCTATTTACTAATGATGAGAGATCGCGTTACTTTTATATACTCAAAATATTTCCGTTCTCATTAAAGGGTGATGCTAAGATATGGTTCAATTCTCTTGATCCTGGTTGTGTGCGTAGTCCCCAGGATATGATTTATTACTTCTCTGCTAAATATTTCCCTGCTCATAAGAAACAAGCCCCTTTAAAGGAAATATACAACTTTGTGCAAATTGAAGCAGAGAGTCTCCACAAGCTTGGGGGAGGCTTCTCAAGTTACTTAATGCTTTGCCTAATCATCCTCTTAAGAAACCTGAAATACTTGATATCTTTTATAACAGACTAACCGATGCTTCCAGAGATTACCTGGATAGTTGTGTTGGTTCTCTTTTCAGGGAAAGAACACCGGATGAAGCTGAAATTCTATTGAATAATATGTTGACAAATGAAAATAATTGGGCATCTCCTGAGCCAGCTCCCGCTCCAATTACTGAGCCTATTCCTAAACCAACTTCGAAGAAGAGAGGTGTACTATTTCTCAGACCCGAAGATATGCAAGAGGCAAAGAAATCTATGAAAGAAAAAGGTATTAAAGCTGAAGATGTTAAGAATTTACCTCCTATTGAAGAAATACATGGTCTTAATCTACCACCTATTGAAAAAACATATAATCTTGATCCATTACCTATTGAAGAACCTCCTGATACCGATATCCCGACACAGGTAGTAAAGGTAAATTCTCTCTATAGATTTGATGAAGGTGATATTCCTCACTATAAGTCTGCTAGACAATGCTTTGATGAGTTTGATAACTTTATTGTCAAACAAGAAAACTTCAATGCTTATTTTGGTAGACAATTGAAATATGATTCTGATATGATTAGACGCTTGGGTGATTATATGGCTAATATTAGAGCTGAACTTAAACTTGTTAGCAAACATGCTTCCATGGTTACCACTCAAGTAGAACAAGTACTTAAAGCTCAAAAAGAAGTGCTTCATGAAATGAATAGTAAGAAAAATGATTATGCTGTTAGAGTGACTACTAGAACTGGTAGAATGACTTAGGAACCTTTGTATCCTGAAGGCCACCCTAAGAGAATCAAGCAAGATTCTCAGAGAAATAATATTGATGTTCCTAGTTCCTCCAAAAAGAAGAAAAATAAAAATGATAGAACTGTTCAAACCTCTAGTGAACCTATTGTTGAACCACCTGATAATCCAAATGATATCTCTATGTCTGATGCTGAAACACAATCTGGTAATGAACATGAACCTAATGAAAATGTTAATGATGATGTTCATGATGATGCTCAACCTAGTAATGATAATGATGTAGAAATTGAACCTGATGTTGATCTTGATAACCCACAATCAAATAATCAACGTTATGATAAAAGAGACTTTGTTGCTAGAAAACATGGTAAAGAAAGAGAACCTTGGGTTCAGAAACCCATGCCTTTTCCTCCCAAGCCATCCAAGAAAAAGGATGATGAGGATTTTGAGCGCTTTGCTGAAATGATTAGACCTATCTTTTTGCGTATGCGATTGACTGATGTGCTCAAAACAAATCCTTATGCTAAATATATGAAAGATATCATTACTAATAAAAGAAAGATACCGGAAGCTGAAATTTCCACCATGCTTACTAATTATACTTTTAAGGGTGGAATACCAAAGAAACTTGGAGATCCAGGAGTACCTACTATACCATGCTCCATTAAAAGAAATTATGTTAAAACTGCTTTATGTGATCTTGGAGCTGGTGTTAGTGTTATGCCTCTCTCTTTATATCGTAGACTTGACTTGAATAAGTTGACACCTACTGAAATATCTTTGCAAATGGCTGATAAATCAACTGCTATACCTGTCGGTATTTGTGAGGATGTGCCTATTGTGGTTGCAAACGTTACTATTTTAACGGACTTTGTTATTCTTGATATTCCTGAGGATGATAGTATGTCTATTATTCTTGGAAGACCTTTTCTTAATACTGCAGGGGCTGTTATTGATTGCAACAAAGGCAATGTCACTTTTCATGTTAATGGTCATGAGCATACGGTACACTTTCCGAGGAAACAACCTCAAATTCACAGTATTAACTCCATTGGAAAAATTCCATCGATTATATTTGGAGGTTTTGAATTTCCTCTCCCTATCGTCAAGAAGAAATATGATATACTTATTATAGGGGATGTGCATATCCCCGTTGAGGTAACTTAGTGTTATTCGAAATTTCTCTGGTTTCATGATTATCGGAATGAGTTTGTTAACAAGACTTGATCAACCTTGTTAGTGGATTCTTTTTGATGAGCATGAGACGAATGAAACTAGAAGCACAACCTTCTGTACCCTCTTTATATTCTCTGTTCTTTAGTAGAAATAAAGAAAAAATAGTATTTTTCTGTCTGTTTCCTGACTTATCCGTGCAATATAAAAATATCCCGAAAATAGAAGTCCTCAGAATGCCATGCCAATGTAATACGATTTTTTCGGGAATATTTGAGGATTTACTGTGCAAAAATTACCGCGGGGGGAGCTGCTACCTGGTCACGAGGGTGGAGGGCGCGCCCTACCCCCCTGGGCGCGCCCCCTGCCTCGTGGGCCCATGGTGGCCCTCCTCCACTTATCTCAGCACCTATCTTCTTCCTCTGCCTCACACAAACCCGAAAAACCAACTCAAGCATGAGTTCCAGCCACTTTTGCTATGATTTTCGATCTCCTTGCTCAAAGCACCTCTCGCAAAACTGCTTGGGGAGATTGTTCTTTGGTATGTGACTCCTCCATTGGTCCAATTAGTTTTTGTTCTAGTGCTCTATTCTTTGCAAATTTGTGATGCATAGGTGACCATGTTCTTGAGCTTGCATGTCAAATTTATATGGTTCCAAGTAGTTCTAATGCTTGATATAGGCTCTAGGTACTTGTAGGAGTAGTTGCTATATGTTTTATTGAAGTTGGTTCACTTTTGTTTGAAGTTACTAAAAATTTCAGATTATTTTAGAAAATAATGAAGAGACTTTTGAGGGGCTCATCGAGCTGAAGCTCAAAGGAAAAACAAAATGAAGAAGCTCAGAGGCCCAAATATAATTTGCCTCGTACCGCGGAGATACGGCCGTGTGAATGGCCTTCTGATAACTTCTTGACACAGGCCGGGATTTATGAGGATTTCTATTCATTGATTGAAAATGCTGGCCTCACTGACTTCGTCCGCGACCAACATCCACAGACCCTATCTCGTTACGTGGGCTGCCGTTCAAGCTTACCGAAATCCGGCACCAGCCCCGGAACCGAAACCACAAGATGAGCCTCCATGACAATCTGTTTATTATTGGGATCCAGAGATGACTGTCAGTCAATGGCAGTCAGAGTCTTCTTCATCACAGTATGATCCCAACTATTCTTCGTCGCAGTACGACCCCAGCTACACCTACGGGTATCCGCCAGGCTATCCCTGGCCATAAACCAACTTAGGCCAAAAGCCTAAGCTTGGGGGAGTACGTATTTCTCACCGACATTACATTTATGTTCACACACACTCATTGCTAGATGTCGGTGCTCATACTCTTTCACTGTAATATCCATGCTAGTTTATTTTCTTTTTCCTGCTTTCTTGTGTGTTTGTTAGACCTTAAGAAAAACAAAAAAAATTAGTAGTAGTTTACTTTCTTGTTGTAGTAGTAATAAAAAAGAAAACCCAAAAATATTTCCCGTTCTTCTTTTGTTTGTTGGGAGCTTTCCCGTGTAAATAGTTTTTATTTCTTTTCTTTTCTTTGGGGGTCAGTAGGAGAAGACCATAATTAAATTGTTGAAGTGGCTCTTATATGCATTATTGTTTATTTAACCAAGAGCCCATATTGCCTTGTCTTCTCCTATTTATTGAATGCTCGCAGATTCCAGCTTAGTCTAATGCACGTGCACTCTTATTATTATTCACACCATTCGGTCGTGCAAGTGAAAGGCAATTATGATGATATATGATGGACCGACAGAGATGGGAAAATCTGGTATGAACTCGACCTCTTTTGTTTTTGTAAATATGATGAGTCTGTCATTCTTGATTCAGCTTATTATGAATAAACATGTTTGCAATGACAATTAGAGATCATAGTTGCTTGTGCCATGCTTGATTAGCTATGAGTTATAATGATTTACCTTGCGTGCCAACATGCTATTGAGATGGTTATGATGTGGTATGATGGGATGGTATCCTCCTTTGAATGATTTAAGTGACTTGACTTGGCACATGTTCATGCATGTAGTTGAAACAAATCAACATAGCCTTCACGATATTTATGTTCATGGTGGATTATATCCTACTCATGCTTGCATCCAATGTTTATTAATTTTAATGCATGTACATGGCTGTTGTCGCTCTCTAGTTGGTCGCTTCCCAGTCTTTTGCTAGCCTTCACCTGTACTAAGCGGGAATACTGCTTGTGCATCCAATCCCTTAAACCCCAAAGTTATTCCAGATGAGTCCACTATACCTTCCTATATGCGGTATCTACCTGCCGTTCCAAGTAAATTTGTATGTGCCAAACTCTAAACCTTCAAATAAACATTCTGTTTTGTATGCTCGAATAGCTCATGTATCAACCAAGGCTGCCCTTATCTTCCATGTTAGGCGGGTTATTCTCAAGAGGAGTGGACTCCGCTCCTCACTCACGAGAAAATGGTTGGTCACCGGGATGCCCAGTCCCATGCTTTATGCAAACTAAATCAAAATTAATTGCAAACAAAACTCCCCCTGGGACCTGATGTATGTTGGAGGCACTCGTTGTTTCGAGCAAGCCATGGATTGATGCTTGTTGGTGGAGGGGGAGTATAAACTTTACCATTCTGTTTGGGAACCGCCTATAATGTGTGTGACATGGAAGATATCGCCATCTCTTAGTTGCTATGTTGACAATGAAAGTATACCGCTCAAAATACAATTTATCTCTATTTCAAAACCGAGCTCTGGCACCTCTACAAATCCCTGCTTCCCTCTACGAAGGGCCTATCTATTTACTTTTATATTGAGTCATCACCCTCTTATTAAAAAGCACTAGCTGGAGAGCACAGCTGTCATTTGCATTCATCACTATTAATTTATATTGGGTGTGACTATGATTGGATCTCTTTTACCATGAATTACAATGTCTAGTCAGTCCTTGATCTTTAAAGGTGCTCTGCATTTATGTTTTGCGGTCTCAGAAAGGGCTAGCAAGATAGCATCTTGTTATATCATATTATGATTGTTTTGAGAAAGTGTTGTCATCCAAGATTTATTATTATGGCTCGCTAGTTGATTATGCTATTGATATGAGTAATTATGAGACCTGAGAATTATTGCAAATGTGGTTAGTTATGATCTTTGCTGAAAACTTGAATGCTGGCTTGACATATTTACAACAACAAGAGCAAACAGAGTTTGTAAAGGTTTTTCTTTTTCTCTTTTAGTTTGTCAACTGAATTGCTTGGGGACAAGCAAGGGTTTAAGCTTGGGGGAGTTGATACGTCTCCGTCGTATCTACTTTTCCAAACACTTTTGCCCTTGTTTTGGACTCTAACTTGTATGATTTGAATGGAACTAACCCGGACTGACACTGTTTTCAGCAGAATTGCCATGATGTTGTTTTATGTGCACAAAACAAAAGTTCTCGGAATGACGTGAAATTCCATGGGATGTCTTATGAAAAATAATAAAAAATCCTCGCCAAAGATGAAGACCAGGGGGCCCACACCCTGTCCACGAGGGTGGGGGGCGCCCCCCCCCTACCTCGTGGGCCCCCTGGAGACCCTCCGACGCCAACTCCAACTCTATATATTGGCTTTCGGGGAGAAAAAAATAAGAGAGAAGAAATCATCGCGTTTTACGATACGGAGCCGCTGCCAAGCCCTAAAACCTCTCGGGAGGGCTAATCTGAAGTCCGTTCGGGGCTCCGAAGAGGGGGATTCGTCGTCGTCGTCATCATCAACCATCCTCCATCACCAATTTCATGATGCTCATCACCGTGTGTGAGTAATTCCATCGTAGGCTTGCTGGACGGTGATGGGTTGGATGAGATTTATCATGTAATCAAGTTAGTTTTGTTAGGGTTTGATCCTTAGTATCCATTATGTTCTGATATTGATGTTGCTATGACTTTGCTATGCTTAATGCTTGTCACTGGGGCCCGAGTGCCATGATTTCAGATGTGAACCTATTATGTTTTCATGAATATATGTGAGTTCTTGATCCTATCTTGCAAGTCTATAGTCACCTACTATGTGTTATGATCCGGCAACCCCGAAGTGACAATAATCGGGACCACTCCCGGTGATGACCATAGTTTGAGGAGTTCATGTATTCACTATGTGCCAATGCTTTGTTCCGGTTCTCTATTAAAAGGAGGCCTTAATATCCCTTAGTTTCCAATAGGACCCCGCTGCCACGGGAGGGTAGGACAAAAGATGTCATGCAAGTTCTTTTCCATAAGCACGTATGACTATATACGGAATACATGCCTACATTACATTGATGAATTGGAGCTAGTTCTGTGTCACCCTATGTTATGACTGTTACATGATGAACCGCATCCGGCATAATTATCCATCACTGATCCGGTGCCTACGAGTTTTCCATATACTGGTTTACACTTATTCGCTTTTTCGTTGCTGCTGTTACAATCACTACAAAATACCAAAAATATTACTTTGCTTTCTTTACTCTTTTGTTACCATTACCACCACTATCATATTACTTTGCTACTAAACACTTTGCTACAGATACTAAGTTTCAAGGTGTGGTTGAATTGACAACTCAGCTGCTAATACTTGAGAATATTCTTTGGCTCCCCTTGTGTCGAATCAATAAATTTGGGTTGAATACTCTACCCTCGAAAGCTGTTGCGATCCCCTATACTCGTGGGTTATCATACCACAGAAAAATCCCACTCCAGCAAAAAGTACAGCAAGTCCACCAGCCGAAGACCTATCCCAACTGCAGAGATGACCAATTCCTGCAGATTGGAACCCCATTCCATTTACTCCCAGTTTAAAAGACAATGCATTTAATGTTGTTAGGGACTACGTGCATATATTCCCATCATGGGAAGATTATAGTGAAGACAAACACCATTTTCACATCTTCATGTCCAACTTACGTGTAAGTGCTATTATTCATGGTTATTATTTTCCTGTTTTCTGCTGATCGAACACATGAATGATTTACATTACATTGTTGTAACTAGGTGCGGGTCAATCTGGATAGTCATGACAAGCAAAGCTTGCTTGTGCTTTTCAAGGAAGCATTGCAGCAGTATCGGTGTTACCTGAGGAAATCACACTTTGATGGCAAGTCTATAAACAAATTTCCGGTGAAGTCTCCTGTGCTAAATTTAGAATACATTGAATGAAAAAACCTTGTTATGCACTGGTCTCGTTCCCAGGATGAGGTACTGTCTATGAAATCACATGACAATTTGAACTTCTACTTTTCTGCATGTGCCTTACGGATCTTTTTTGCAGGAAATCTGCTCGAAGAAGAATTCCGGTTTGAAAAGAATGACAGGATATCGCAAATATGTTGCCCGCTGCTTTGCTCTTGTTAGTACCTGTTGTCCTGTATCACTGTACTTGCATACATACCTGGTTCATTATGTGACAGCAGTATGCATGATAGCTTGCTTATCAGTTGTTCACTCCAAATTATCTGATCTGTATGAATGGTTACATTAGTGTAGAATATATCCGATGCCAATGAATTTTTTTAGCTCTGCATTGTTCTTGTAAGTACATGTTGTCCTTTATCAGTGTACTTATATTGATAGGTAGATGTTCATGTACCATCACTCTGCAGCTTATTTTCCTTTGCCCTCCATTTTCTACACATCAGATCTATATTTACTCTTACCATAAGGTTGGTATTGAAGAAGTTTAGTTGTGCATTGCTCTTGGCTGTGCCTTTTGCCTGTATGGCTGCACATACTTTTATAGCTACTTGGTTATGTAGCATCACTCTTCATCTTATCTTAAATATTCTCCATTTTTCGTATATTATCACATCTATATTTACTCTTAACAAAATGTAGAATAAAGGCAATGCTTATGAAGAAGATTCTGTGCTAAACTTCTTGAATTGCCCCCCCCCCATCAGCATGGACAAGGGCTTTATAGAGCCTGTCTTCACCAGTAATGTAAGTTTGTCCTTCTCAAGCCTTCAAACTTTGTTGTGTATACTTGGTTAGGCATGACTGCAACAGCTGTTCATTTTTGGTGTTTGCATCAAATTGCATGTTTAAAGTTTATTATGTAGTTCATAAACAAAAGTTTCTCCTTCTCAATTTAAGTTTTCAGTTGTACAACCAAGTTCCTTCTTCATACCATGTAAATTAAACTATACAGAGCAAGTGATCTTCTTTTGCACTGCATGTATGCTTCTGTTCTTCATCCGTAATCTAGTGGTGTGGTGAACCTACCCACTACAGCACAATGTCATATTCTGCAATTTCTTAACTATGAACAATGTCATATCATTCTATTATTATTTAAACTGTCTCTTTATTTGCCAATCTGAAATGGGATAAATTGACAGCACACTAACCATTGATACTTATGTGTTCTTGATCTGTAATCCAGTGGTGTCGTGAAGCTGCCAACTCCTTCACAATGTCATTTCCTGCCATGTATTGACCTGAACAATACCATATTGTGTTAATGCAATTTTAAACTGTGTCACTTTATTCGTTAGTAAGAAATGTGATGAATTGTTAGCACTGATACTTTTATGTGCAAAACCTGTCATTTGTCTGCTTGTTTATCTTTCAGAGTGAGGAAGATATAAGTGTTGAACAAGCGCAGTCTCATCATCTTGCTCAGCTGCTTGCGTTGCAGCTCCCCAGCAGGGCTAACCTTTCTTGAACTCTATTGAAGTGGTGTCGATTTTGTATATTATTTTGTCGGCATGTTTATTTGCACTGGTGGCGATCTTTGATGCCCAGTGTATGTAATCTGTTGTCTGCTTGTGCTTTATTATCATAGTGGCGAACTTTGATGCCCAGTGGATGTAATATGTCGTAATTTCTTTATTGTATAGTCTAGGATTTTTCTTATTCATGATGCTGCAGTTATTTTACTCTATATATATCCTTTCTTCGCAGTAAACCGGCCAAACCGTAAAATTACGGTACATAATCGGGCCGTCATGCAATCACGATGTATGATCCGCATCATGGGCCCCGTCAAACTGGCCCACTAGTAGATTTGGGCCTTTAATAGGCCAATTAACCCTCGGCCCTCTTTTCGCAAGAAAACTCAATGGGCTTTTAGGAGGCTGAGAAGTAGGTTGGGCCTGAAACGTGTTGAATAGCTCACGGGCCGACAGCAGCCCAAAATGGACCCCGGCCCATGATTGTGCGAATCAAATCACGGGCTTTTAACAAGCCAAAGTTGTCTTGGTACTTGTTTGGCCCAATCAGATATCGACTGCGAGCAGGCTGGATGCAAACCGGGCCGTAGTTAGGCCCAACTATATGACGGGCTTTTAACAGGCCGAAATTAATATAGGGCCGAAATGTTAAACGAACCCTTCATAGGCCGAAACTAATATCAGGCCGAATTACTAAATGGGCCTTTAGCAACTGGCCCCAAAAGCATAGCGTTCAGTTAACGGGCCGAATCTGATATGGGCCATAATTGAGCCCAAAGCCTCTTAAAGGGTCGGACCTGATCTGGGCCGTGATTTGGCCCAGAAAGTGGGAGGCTTTTAACGGGCCGGATCTTATATGGGCCATTATTAGGCCCGGAACATGGCAGGCCATTAATGGACCGGATCAAATATGGGCCGGCATTTGGCCCGAAACATCGCAGCCAGTTAATGGGCCGGCCTACTAGGGTCCTCAAAATCTTGTGGGCCTACAGCTGGGCCGGCCCATTAATGTCGGCAAAATCTCGTGGGCCTTTAGCTGGGCCGGCCCATTATGATCCGCAAGAATTTTGTGGGCCTTTACCTGGGCCGGCCCATTATGGCACACAAAAATCTTGTGGGCCTTTACCTAGGACGGCCCATTATGGCCTGCGAAATCTTGTGGGCCTTTAGCTGGGCCAGCCCATTATGGTCCGCAAAATCTCGTGGGCCTTTAGCTGGGACGGCCCATTATGGTCCGCAAAATCTTGTGGGCCTTTAGTTGGGCCGGCCCATTTAAACTTGTTGGGTCGTGCCACGTGTCGACGTATCATAGGCGCCTTCTGTCCAGTGAGTGAATGACATCTGTCCCAACGATGAGCCGACACGTGTTTCCTCTAGCCAATGATGATTTTACACGTGGAAAATCCCCATTGGTCGAGGCTGTTAACGGGTTATCGGATCCAAAACCCGGCCCGATAGCTTAACGGCGTTCCGTTACGGTGGATGCCACGTGTTGGTCACCCTTGATGAAAGCACTTCTGTGACGTGTGATTTATCGTCATGGAAGTGGACACTTCCGTGATGATAATTTTAGTAATGTCATGGAACACTTCTACGACAACACAGGTATGACTATCTTGATTCTGTCATAAATTTGTCATGGATGTACATGCATGACAAAAAACGTGACCTGCTATGACAAACACGTATCATCACGGAAGTGTATTTTTTTTGTAGTGCAGATTGTTGATTGTTAGCTAGTCGACAGCCTAGTGTTGAAGCGAGCTGAGCCAATGTGTCGTGTTTTGCACAACTACTTACAAGTGGGGTAGCACCAATAGTGTTTACAAGTACTTATGTATATGTCGGCGCACGGTTCTCAAACGAGTGCTCTATTTCATCAAAACACACACTGCTTGTATGATAAACCATGACAACTTATGTCTTACCATGCCATATTCATGAAAAAACTATTGAGGACGCATCTGTTTCGGCAACAATTACGATGGTTCTCACATGATTCATGGGCACACAGAAGTAGTAGCAGTTCCCATAGACGGATTCAAACAAAGTACTAGCCCCAGAGGGGTCGATAACAGGCATGGTTCGGATAATTAGACACAATCCAAAGTACTATTAAACACTAGCTGGGGCAACTATTTCATGCCTCGATCTAATTTGGGCTAGACACAATACGGACCTTGCCATGAACATCATCGAGGACGTCCCGCAGCAGCTCAATCCTGATAAACTTGTTTGTGGAGGCATGCCACTTCATCTTCCTGCGTAAGCTTGACAAGAACAGTATGCCTCACAAACGAAGGAGTGGCTTTGAACTTCTTGTGCTTCAGTACACCCTGGACAACACGCCTGACAACAGTGAGGCTGGAATACAACTCTTCATTGGTATAACCGCAAATGGCTTCCAGGATCCAACAGCCTAAGAACTCTGTTTTCCTAGTGCGTATATTCAGGTCGTCCGCCTCATAGCGAGTGACATGTACAACCACACAATCCTTGTCTGCATCAGGGCTCTAATTGAAACGGAAACAAATTCTGAATTACTTTTCAGTATAAGAAACACAAGTTATTTAAACCACTATGTATAGCATGGCATCGAAGCTAATAAAATTTTGCATTATTAATCACCACATACTTAGATGAAAAACCACAATCGAGATCGGCAAAGAAGGAAATCACCTTGGGCAGCTCAGCGGGGGGGGGGGGGACACATCCTCGAAGGGGGAAAACTGCTCCTGCAGTGCCACGAGGGTTGTAACCTCAAAGGGGGCGTTGACCATCTCAGTAGTGGTCGTGAGCGTATCTGGGGTCGGCTCGGTGGTTGCCTCCATCTTCTTGAAGCTCTCTGTCTCGTGGGGATCAGCCTCCCGCGTCTGCTCCAATATTGGCAGATCTTTGCCTGGTTCTCCTTGGTCCATCATGAAACTGACGAATACTAGGAGACCACTGAAAGGAAAACACAATCGCAATGACAATGAAACAAAAAAGAGAGTGAGGATCGGTTACTGCTTTGCAAAAGTTCTTTTTTTTTCTCTGAACGAAAATATACCAACATCACGGATCCGCTTACCTTCCCTTTGTTCGGACAGAAGGACAGTGGCAGATGCGAGTGTTGCCTTTCTTGAAGACAGTGAGGGAGAAGGGGATTCAGCGAAGAGTGAAATGATGGTTCCTTCATCCGTCAAACTTAGACTGCGGGGAGGTGGGGTTTTGTGATACGACGGCTCATTACTGCCGCGCTACGACCGGGGTGACTCTCTGCCTGCATACTGCCTTCTAATTTGGTGGATGGCATTTGGGCCCGCACGCTGCATGGCTCACATGTCGGTGAACAAAAGTATAACGGCATTCAGTAGAGGGAGACGTTTCAATGACCTAGGAGGAGCCAGAAGCGGTAGAGTGTCTCCACTGTACTAGTAGTAATTGTTTTTCTGGGTAGCTGTAGAGTGTCTCCACTATACTAGTAGTAATTGTTTCTCTGGGCCCAAGACAAAACAGCCCATCCACACTAGTAAATAGTAAAATCAATTCAAAAGCCCATATATTTACTGAATGAGAGGCGCTACCCACACCCAGCACACCCCCCCCCCCAAAAAAAACCTGGGTGCTCTTCTTCCTCCTCGCTCCCACCCACCTCACGTCAGCTCGCTCCACTCGTACCCCCAAATTCCTCACCTCACTCCTACAGAACACCCCAGCTGTCCTTCTTCCTCACTACTACAGAAAACCCACAGCTCCCCTTCTTCTTCGCTCGCACTACAACTAGGCTCGTCATTCATTACTCTGCTCAAATCTGTGAGCATGATGCGATGCCCTCGAGGAAAATGGAGTCTGCTGACCCCAGCGCCAAGAAGATGAGGCTCCCGCCAGTGGTGATGCCTGTTGTAGATCCCGCACCCGGCAGCGCGGGGAGAAGCGGCGACCCCACCCCCACCGGATCCCAGGAACCCATAGAATCTCGGGTGGACCGCATCAGCGATCTCCCGGATGCCGTCCTTGGGGAGATCATCTCGCTTATCCCCACCAAGGATTGCTGCCGCACCCAAGTCCTCTCAATTCGGTGGCACCCTCTATGGCGCGTCGTGCCCCTTAATCTCGACTATCGTCAGCTATCTCTCTTCAATGATTTTGAAATCCCCAGAGCCATCATCTCCTCCCAACAGGGCTCCGTTCAAAACCTCTGCATCCCGTCATGCTACCTGAGCAAGCATACCATGCCCTGCACGGTGGACGCCTGGCTGAAACCCCCTGAATTCACAGAACTACAGCTGCTTGAGTTCTACTATTCCCCTAGAAATCACATACCACATACCAAACGCCATGAACGTGTGCCCTCAGCACCGATGTCCATCTCGTGGTTTTCGTCGTCTCTTCACACCGCTAACTTTGCGCTGTGCTACCTACCAGACAATCTAGTACTAAACCTTCGACTCCCATTTCTCAAGAAACTTTCACTTGTGCGGGTTCGTATATCGGAGGCCTCATTGCACAGCATCATCCACTCCAGTTGCCCTGCGCTGGAGTGCTTGGTGCTTGTTTTCACAGTTAGAATCAGTTATCTCCAAATAAAGTCGCCTAACCTTGTATGAATTGGAATTTCTTTTGACGGAAGGCAGCTCATCATCCAAGATGCCCCTTCACTTCAAAGGTTGATCCTTGATTCTAATTATTCACCGTTGCAAATAATTGTCCTCTCTGCGCCTAAACTGGAGACCTTGGGTGTAATACATGATCTCTGTGCTCATTTCAATATGGTGTTTGGCTCCACAAATCTTCAGGTACTTTATATTATCATCTACACTTGTAACCATAAGCTGCATTTTAAATTTATGCGCATAATTTATATATCATCTTGGAGTACACATTTTGTACTAATATTATGTTCTATGCTCAATGAAGAGTTTCTCCATGGATGGCCTATCAATGGTGCTGGATTCTGTCAAGATCTTATATATCCAAATGAATAGTTTTGATCTGAAAAAGATTATTGGCTTGCTGCAATGCTTTCCATGTCTGGAGAAGTTGTATATAAAGGTGATAATTTCACGCACATTGGAAGCCCGCATATAGTGTACTAGAATTAACCATTCAGATGTTGCTCTTTCGTCACTCTTCTTTTAGACCCTAACTGTTTTCAATCTTCATGTCTATTTAGGCAACAGGACGGGGTAAGAAAGTTATAACCAATCGGTGGATTCGTAAGCATCGGGATTTTCTCACTTCTCATGAGATTCGATTGAAGACAATAACGCTAGAACGATATGTAGCCAACCGTGCAAACACAAGATTTGTCACATTCTTCCTGCTGAATGCGAGGTTACTATTGTCCATCAGGCTTAAGTTTATCAGCAGCATGGTTTTGACGGATGGGTATGTCAAAGAGCAAAAAAAGGAGTTTCAGGTGGGCAAAAGAGCTTCTGAACGTGCCGGGCTTCTATTTACAACATATTATGGTCATAATCTAGTAAAATTTACGACCCAGGATGTTCATTCTATGGACCTGACCGATCCATTTGACTGTGACTGCCGAAAACAGTGCTGGAGTTAGATGTTGTTGCCCTTTTCAATCTGGTTTTTTTTGTAAACCTGATGAACAATTAACCCTCGTGCTTTTGTACACTTTGTAAGCTGGAGTTAGATGTTCCTGCCCTTTTCAACTCGGTTGTGACTGTCATATTTTCTTTGAAACAAGGCAAATGGCTTGCCATTCGTTTAATTTAGAGTGAAATATTGTAACAAATCCCAACCAAGGGAAATAACATCACTCTCGCCGGCTGCTTGAGCTCACTGTGCATTACAGAAGGCAAGTGATTAGCCCCCACCAGCACCCACAAACTTATTTCGAACTAGCACATCAATTGGGCTGTAAATTTTCATAGGAAAGGCTGCATGACCGTGACAGATTTGGATTCTGACATTTGGGACCCACAAGGAAATAGCCTATCCAAGGTGGTGTCGACTTACTAGCCAGTCAACAAACGATTCTGCCTAGCAGCCATTGGATTGACATCTGTGACACCCAAGTTTTATTTAGATTTTTCGAAAGGTTTTATTTGACTTGAGGGGAGTGATTTAAAAAATTTTCTTCAAGAGGACTCTCCCTCTCATAAAATTTCCTTATGGCAAAAGTTTTATTTGGATTCACCCAAGGTCTGCCTTTGGTCTTGGGAGTCCTTGCTCTTCATTTGGGCTTAAGACAAAATGTTTTTTTATTTTATTTGAAAAAATAGCCTTTGAAAATCTTTTTGAGAATGCACTATGGCTTTTGGAAAAAAAAGATCCTTTGCCACTTGCAACTATCCCTCTTGCCATGGCATTGGTGCAAATACTCTCTCCTAACCTTTCCCCCACCTTTGGATCAAGATTTGCATCAAACCCAGCAAGTTGATCCTTCCCATGTGATCTTTTCCATTCAAGTTCTATTCAAATAAATTTCTGTCTTCTCTTATAGCACTTGGAGTTTTGCAAAGGAACTCCTTTTCTGTTTTGATTTTTGCCACCAAACCTTTTTCCCCTCCTAGTCCTTTGAACCATCAACCTAGAACTATGAAGATCCACTGGTCTCTAGTTCAATTTTTTCAAATTACATCTGCTGCAAGTTTGGACCAGATTTGTCAAATTTGGTGAAATTCATATCTACACTTCTCCAAAAATTCCACCAAAAATCAGGCAGCCTACTGGAGCAATGAGAAGTCACTCCACCAAAAATCAGCCCAAGGAAAAATCCCTACATGCCTGGATCATTCTGTCGAACACCTTGCATGCACTGTTCAAACACTTTCAGAAAATTTAGTCTTCAGTGTTGATTTCTTCAGTTCAGTTCGGTCACGCGCCCACAGTGCGCTTGGCACGTTGCTCGCCGCCTGGTCTGCTTGTCCAGAGCCCCGCACGCGCGCTTGGCTTCTTCCTGGCGTCGGTGGTGCTCTGACCCGACCACGCCGGCGTGTCTCGCGGCGGCTGAACCGCCGTGGCAGCCAACAGGGAGCAGAACGGCGGCTCAACGCCGTTCCGCGCCGCCCAACCCCGCTGATGGCTCCGCGTGGCCATCCCCACGCCAGCGCACGCATGCAGCACAGCCGTCGTGGCACGACACGCACAGAGCGTGCACTCTGCCGCCGACGTGCCCGTGCTGCTCCGTTCCGTCGAGTTCCCCCAAGACTTCAAGTCCCAGCCTGTTTAGCACCAAAACGGACCCAATGGACCTTCACGACGGCGCTCAACGCCTAAACCACCCGACCAATGCTCTGCATCACCGTAATCCCTCACCGGACTTATCCCGTTCACGGCAATCGCCTCGGGCCGGCTATTTATAGCGCCCCCGAGCCCACTCTCACTCCCGCACGGCTCCACCACCTCGCCACACCCCGCCTGGCCACTGGAGGGGCCTCGAGGAGCCCTTCTTCCCCGACTCCGGCCACCCCGCTCTGCCTCGGCCTCCAGCTCGATTCACTTCGGCGAGACCATCTCCGGCGCCCATACTCCGTCAACTACCTCCTCTAGCTACCAGATCCTTGACCCCCTCCTCAATTTGATCAGTGCAGCTCTCTCCGGCGACCTCCAACCATGCCCGAACCGCCGTCCGCCGGAGCAGGGGCCACCGCCGATGTGGTGCTTCTCGGCGACCACCACCACCACCAATCGACGCGGAATGGCACCCTGAGCACGGAGGTAACCTCCGATCTCTCCGCCTCGCCGTGGATCACCGCCGGCGATCGCCGCGGCTCTCTGGCGCCAAAGGCGCCGTTCGTTTTCAAACCTGACGGGTGGGACCGCCCCGTCAGATTTCTCTCTTTTTCCGAATCGTTTTCTGAAGGCGTAATCGGGCAGAATACGTCTTCTCCTCTGAGCCGGCGTATTCGAGTCTGAAACGTTTTCTGTTTTTATAATAAAAACCCTGGAAAGTTTCTGTTTCATTACAGATGAGTCCCTGGGCAAAAACCCTTATAACGTTTTATCAGAAGCATATTTTTGATTGATTCTTTTTCTGTTCTCTTCAAAATTTTGTCTAGTTTTTTATCAGATTTATTTGAAAAATATTTGCAATACTTTTTCTGCACCTCTCGGTATTCACGTTAGCGCGTATGTTTTCTCTGTACCGTAGATACCGACGGAGGTGACGGGGCCGCAAACTTCACCGAGCTAGGCTCCGACTACTCTAAACCAGGCAAGCAATGTTCGAACTTTTGATATGATGAGTGTCTTGGCATGTTTGCATGTAGATAGTTTCTCGGCATGTGTGAAGCATACCGATGAACTCATTATGCATTGTTGAGGCAAGTAAGCCCGATGATTTCACACGTCGTTGGACGTGAGTATGCAAGGCCATGTGTTGGCATGAAGATGGGTAAGATGGCAGTGTTGTAGCATGCCAGTCTTAGGCCCTGCAAGTTATCTTCAGTACCAACCCATATCGGTTGGGTTCAAATCCACTTCCTTTCCCTGTACTACCACATGTTTCCCAAAAGGGATATGGTTTAGTAAGACGCAGACCGCTTTCTGGGTACACACCAAAAAGGAGAGGCCGGGATGATGGTTCCATGGCCCTGGATTAAAGCCAGGCATCCGGTCAGGGGGCATGGGTGTTTCCGGTTGGGACCGAGAGGGGGGCACCCCTTAGAGCGCGCGTATATAAATTTGATCCCATGCTATTCGAGATTGTGATCTCCCCGTCTCAATAGTTTTTCTTGGACGATGTTGAGGGTGATTCCTGGCATCGAAGAGTTGGATGGGTGTGTACTGGTTAGCTGTGTTTTCTTCTGAAATACCTAACGGAACTAGTCCTGGTGACTACGGAAATCCGTCAACTGTGGGAAATTTTTGTACAAACTCTGCAGAGCTCTATATCCTTAAATCATCTTATCTATATCCAAGTTCCCTGCTAACAGTCATGTGCCAGTTTGGTGGCAGATTATCCGGTGGGACACATGAGCACTAAGACCGGCTAAATGTTTATTCTTGTGGATGGACTAACCCGTTTAATTCCTTGAGTTGATTATATATATGATGAATATATTATTTCCTTATCAGTCAAAAGCCCTTTATGTGGTGTCGCTCAGACGCCCGACTGTGGCATTTCTTTTTAAAGTCCTTTATGTGGTGTCGCTCAGACGCCCGACTATGGCATTTCTTTTTTTTAAAGCCCTTTATGTGGTGTCGCTCAGACGCCCGACTGTGGCATTTCTTTTTAAAGCCCTTTATGTGGTGTCGCTCAGACGCCCGACTGTGGCATTTCTTTTTAAAGCCCTTTATGTGGTGTCGCTCAGACGCCCGACTGTGGCATTTCTTTTAAAGCCCTTTATGTGGTGTCGCTCAGACGCCCGACTGTGGCATTTCTTTTTAAAGCCCTTTATGTGGTGTCGCTCAGATGCCCGACTGTGGCATTATTATTCTGCATTTTTCCGCTCGAGGAGTCTTTCAGACACTCGTTTGGCACCAGTATTATTATTCTGCATTTTCCGCTCGAGGAGTCTTTCAGACACTCGTTTGGCACCAGTATTATTATTCTGCATTTTCCGCTCGAGGAGTCTTTCAGACACTCGCTTGGCACCCAGTATTTCTTACCTCTATGTCTGATCGTACTGGTTAACTTGCTCATGTATTTCATGTTAGCATTTGTTATATCTTATGTCCGAACTGTCTTGCGAGTACTTTCGAAGTACTCACTGGCTTGTTGATTTAGCCAGATGCTGACGAAGGTGATCTCATGGATGAAGAGTTCGATAGCGAATCCGACGCCTAGAGGAGTCCCAGTCAGTCTCGTGCAACCCTGGAGTTGGTCACTGTATTATATCCGCTTCCGCTACCCTAATAAATTCATCGAGCCTCACCTCGACGCTCGATGGGATGTTAGTTTGAGAATCCCATATCCACTCCCCACTGTGTTACTCCACCTCTACCATATTTGCGATTCAGTAGTTTGCCACCACTCCCTTGTGTCATTAATCGCCTTTATGTATAATGATTGGCACGCTTGTAATAAATTGTTGAGCACCGTCAGCTCAACCCTGTAATATTTTTATGCTACTGGCTTTTTGTATCAAAAGTTTGTCTGCCAGTGAGGAGGTTTTATCTCAAACTGGATTCTAAAGATTGGTTTCTCAATAAATATTTTTATTAGAAAACCGGTCGTGACAAGCTTGGTACCAGAGCCAGGCTGACTGTAGGAAGCCACTAGGTGCGATCGCTAATCGGTTATTAGCATGATAGAGCTTATTCTTGTTTTTGCAATAGTAGTCATTTTTCTGACAGTCAGCATATATTTATGATCTGACCATTCAGGATTTTTGCCTACTTTTGTAGATGGCCGACCGCAGCTGCGAGTCTCAGACCTTCGCCAACGTGCCCGATGGGTTCGTCAAGCTTCTCTCCTTCGTCGTTCAGGTCGCGATGGGGCCGTCTGTGTGCCCAGTCGTCACTCTCTGTCAGCATAGAGTCAACGACAGTCTGACTATGCACCAGGCCGTGGTGCAGTTCAAGGGAGGGCGTGGTGAGCTACGCCGCTTCCGATTCTTGGGGAGAGCCATGCCTACGGATAAGCATGCCATCCAGATGGCAGCCCGCGAAGCGATAGCTCGTCTCAGGGATGCCCTTCCCGCGATGAAGGCTCATCGCTACCGCTATCTTCCATGCCATGTGCCCTACACCTGTCACTGCGCATTCTCCTGCCACAGAGGAGAACGAGACGAGGCTTTTGAGATGCTTATTGAGTATCTCCGGGCCTTGGAGGCAGCCTTCGACAACTTGGTGGATGACTTTGTGGCCGCCCGCATGGACTCAGTCCACGGTTGTGCCGCCAACAGGAGGGAGCTCCTGCCCACCGCACCGCCACTGACTTTGTCTCGTCCTCTGCATCCCATGCTCCTGCTCGTCGCCTGCCTACCACCGAGGAGTTCAACCAGGTCATTGCGCCCACTCCAGCGCGCACTGCACCACCCTTCGCGCCGACTCCAGTTCGTGCGATTCCGCCCCTGGCACCCGCTCCATCTGCTCGGCGCAGCACTACTCGTATGGAGCCTATTAGCGAGGAAGAAGTCGAGTCCCCGGCTTCGCTACGCCCCACCCTTGGCAGGGCCAAGGACGCCATCATCATCTCCGACTGAGTACGCTTAGCCGCCATGCGTTGCATCGCCATGTAAGATGTTGTGAGAAGTAGACTGTTTGCGCATCATGTAGGATCTGGAGAAGTGCACTGGCCTAAATAACATGTCAGGGTTATGTACGCATATCCTGAGTGATGTATTGTATAATTATCGCCGTGTGTAAGATACGTAATGACGCAGTCCTTCTCTATGCGCAAATCGATTTGTTTTCCCTTGAGTAATCTTGGCCTTAAAAAATTTATTTGTCAACCTTGTGCATTATGGGTTTTATCTTTGCAACCCTTCCATTTTTCTTATGGGTTTTACAAATACTTCCCCAGAGTGAAAAATATCTCGTCCTTGGACTCGCTCCATGCCAGCCCCACCAGAGGAAAATTATGGCAATCAACCGGGCAACAATTTTGCACAAGGGCAGTCAAGTCAACACTATAATACTCAATCAGGCAACAATTTTGCACGAGGTCAGACAGGTCAACAGGACAGTGAAACGGCACTTTCCCAAATGTGCCGCCTTTATGAACAGAGTCAGCAACAACATCGGGAAATGATGAACCAAGTCATTAACATGGGAAATCACCATGGGCAGTATCCGCAGCATTCCAAGTTATCTGAGCTACAGAAGACACGTCCCTCAACATTTTATCATACTGACAAGCCACTTGAAGCCGAAGATTGGCTTCGCTATATGGAGAGAAAGTTAATTATTGCAAAATGCTCAGACCCAGAAAAGGTACTGTACGCACCGCATTATCTCACGGGAGCAGCCGCATCCTGGTGGGAAAATTTTCTGCACATGCATCCCAACGAAAATGATATAACCTGGGATGATTTCAAAGAAGGTTTCCGTGGCGCGCATATTCCTAAGAGTATTATGAAAATCAAGAAAAGAGAGTTCGATGACCTCAAGAAAAGAAACATGACAGTGTCAGATTACAACGGCCAATTTACTCTGTTATCCCGCTACGCCAACGAAGAGCGTATGACTGAAAGCAAGAAAATGGAGAAGTTCCTTGACGGCCTAGCACCCGCGCTTAAATGCCAACTGGTCATACACACTTTCCCATATTTTAAGACGCTGGTAGATAAAGCCATTACTCTAGAAAATGAAAGACGCAGTTTGGAAGATATCCGCAAGCGAAAAAGGGACCAGACTAACCACGCTCGCAATCACCGAAGTAAGACCGATTTTCAGAAGGGTGGGACGCACAAATCATCATCCAACGTCTCACGCCCAACAAAGAATTTTCATGCTAGGGACAAGGAGTTCACATATCGCCCAGGTGTTACTTGTTATGCCTGTGGAGAAGAAGGACACTATGCCAAGCAGTGTCCCAAGCCAAGAAGCTCAGCACCGAAGCCGAACAACGGCAACAATAATTCAGCGCCCAAGCGAAACAAATTCAATCCCAACAATAACCACAGGAATGGTCATCTGAACCACGTGACCAAAGAGGAGGCACAAAATGCTCTGGATATCGTACTCGGTACGTTTCCTGTCAACACAATACCTGCAATGCTTTTGTTTGATTCTGGAGCTTCTCACTCTTTTATTTCGAAAAGTTTTGCTTTGCAAAATAATTTTTCGATGCTTCCTTTGGAGAAATCCATGATCATCAAGTCCCCTGGAATTCAGCAAGTTACTCAGAATTACTGCCAGGATGTGATTATTGAGTTCAAAGGATTGAAGTTTCACGCCAATCTCATTGTGTTGGAAAATAAGGGACTGGATGTCATCCTAGGGATGGACTGGTTAACCACCAACAAAGGTTTCATTGACTGTTTCAATCGGACCGTGATTCTCACACACCACCATGGTAAGACAATAAGAGTATCCGCCAAAGAAAGGGAAATGCCCAGACAACCACGACTGAACAAGGTGGACATTTCTGAATTAAACAAGGTTCCAGTGGTGTGTGAAGTTCCAGACGTATTTCCTGAAGAGCTACCAGGCATGCCACCAGACCGAGAGATAGAATTCAGCATTGAGCTAGCACCAGGGACCACCCCCATATACAAGAAACCATACAGAATGGCACCATCCGAGTTAGTTGAACTGAAGAAACAAATAAAGGAATTGCTTGACAAGGGATACATTCGAGCCAGTTCCTCACCATGGGGATCACCAATTTTGTTTGCCAAAAAGAAAGATGGAACACTGCGATTGTGTATTGACTACCGAGCACTCAACATGGTCACGATCAAGAACAAATACCCAATGCCAAGAATAAATGATCTATTCGATCAACTCGCTAAGGCCAAGGTATTCTCAAAAATCGACCAAAGGTCAGGATACCATCAATTAAAGGTACGAACAGAAGATATCCCCAAGACAGCCTTCACCTCCAGATATGGACTGTATGAGTTCACAGTAATGCCTTTTGGATTAACAAATGCCCCTGCATATTTTGTTCACCTCATGAACAAAGTATTTATGAGGTTTATGGACAAGTTCGTTGTGGTATTCATCGACGATATTTTAGTATACTCCAAAACACCAGAAGAACACGCTGAACATCTCAGAATTGTACTAGGAGAACTCAGGAAACACCAATTGTACGCCAAATTCAGCAAGTGTGAGTTTTGGTTAAGGCAAGTAGGCTTTCTAGGCCACGTGCTAACCCAAGACGGGATCGCCGTGGACCCAGAGAAAGTCAAGGCCGTACTTGGCTGGAAGTCACCAGCCAGCGTAACAGACATACGGAGTTTCTTGGGAATGGCAGGATATTACCGCAGATTTATTGAAGGATTCTCCACCATAGCCAAGACAATGACGCAGTTGCTCAAGAAAGATAAGAAGTTTGAATGGACAGAAGCCTGTGAGAAAAGTTTCCAAGAGATAAAACGGAAATTAACAACAGCACCAGTATTGATTGTGCCAGACATACACAAGAATTTTGAAGTATATTGTGACGCGTCTAGAAAGGGACTCGGATGTGTATTAATGCAAGAAGGCAAGGTTGTCGCATACGCTTCGAGGCAACTTCGCAAGCATGAGGAAAATTATCCCACTCATGACTTAGAAATGGCAGCAGTTATTCATGCACTCAAGGAATGGAGGCATTTCCTACTTGGAAATCGATGTGAAATATATACGGACCATAAAAGTCTCAAATATATTTTCACACAGCCAGAGCTGAATTTAAGGCAACGACGCTGGTTGGAGCTAGTAAAGGATTATGATGTCGGAATCCACTATCATCCTGGAAAAGCGAATGTAGTAGCCGATGCTCTTAGTCAGAACCCCAGCGCCGACAACAACAGTCTGCCCAACTTAAGACCCGAATTCAAAAAGGAATTTGCCAGACTCAACTTGCTGATGGTAGCAGAAGGCACCATAACAAACTTGGAGATACAACCCAACCTTGTGAAAAGAATCAAAGAAGCCCAGCCGGGTCACCCCAGCATTGAAGGCATCAAAAGAAAGGTGAGCATGGGCAAGGCCTCAGAATTCATCATAGACGAAGAAGGGACACTATGGTACGGAAACAGACTCTGCGTGCCAGACATAGAAGACCTCAAACGGCGAATTCTAGCTGAAGCCCACACCGCTCCATATTCGATCCACCCTGGAGGGACCAAGATGTATAAGGATATCCAGGAAGGATTTTGGTGGCACGGTATGAAGAGGGACATAGCCACCTTCATTGCATGCTGCGACTCTTGTCAACGTATAAAGGCTGAACATCAGAGACCAGCCGGACTACTGCAACCAAATAAAATACCTGAGTGGAAATGGGATGAAATAGGGATGGATTTCATTGTCGGACTACCTCGATCACGACACGGGAATGATGCCATATGGGTTATCACCGACAGGTTGACTAAGGTGGCACATTTCATTCCAGTAAAGACGACCCACACCACTCAGAAGCTTGCCAAGATATATCTCTCTCGCATAGTTTGTCTGCACGGTGTCCCGAAGACTATAATACCTGACAGAGGAACACAGTTCGTCTCGAGATTCTGGGAGCAGTTACAACAGGCTCTAGGAACTCAACTAGCCTTCAGTACGGCATACCACCCCCAGACGGATGGACAAACAGAACGGGTAAACCAGATTTTAGAGGACATGCTGAGAGCATGTGTCCTCACCTATGGAACCAGTTGGGAAGACAGCCTGCCATACGCCGAGTTCGCGTACAACAACAGTCATCAGGCCAGCCTGCAAATGGCACCATTTGAAGCCTTGTATGGACGAAGATGTCGTACCCCGTTAAATTGGTCAGAGACCGGAGACAGCCGTATCTTCGGCCCAGACATGCTCAAGGAAGCCGAGGAAAAGGTCCAACTAATCAGAGATCGACTCAAGACCGCCCAAAGCCGACAAAAAAGTTATTACGATCAGAAACATCGTGGGGTCAGCTTTGAACCCGGAGAATTCGTGTATCTATGAGTATCCCCTATGAGAGGACTACAACGATTCAAGATCAAAGGGAAACTAGCACCAAGGTTCATCGGGCCATTCGGTATATTGGCACGGAGAGGCACTGTAGCCTACCAGCTAGACCTACCTAAGGAACTATCAGATATCCACAACGTATTCCACGTTTCACAATTAAGGAAATACGTGAGCAACCCAGAGAAACAAGTATCCCATGAGAACATAGACGTGTAGCCAGACCTCACTTATCGGGAACACCCAGTAAAAATATTAGAGGAGTCTGAAAGGAGGACCCGGCAGAAAACCATCAAATTTTTCAAAGTTCAGTGGAGTAATCACACCGAAAGTGAAGCAACATGGGAAAGAGAGGACTTTCTTCGAACAGAGCATCCACATTTATTTAAGGATCAACTGAAATCTCGGGGACGAGATTTTTCCTAAGGGGGTAGGTGTTGTGACACCCAAGTTTTATTTAGATTTTTCGAAAGGTTTTATTTGACTTGAGGGGAGTGATTTAAAATTTTTTCTTCAAGAGGACTCTCCCTCTCATAAAATTTCCTTATGGCAAAAGTTTTATTTGGATTCACCCAAGGTCTGCCTTTGGTCTTGGGAGTCCTTGCTCTTCATTTGGGCTTAAGACAAAATGTTTTTTATTTTATTTGAAAAAATAGCCTTTGAAAATCTTTTTGAGAATGCACTATGGCTTTTGGAAAAAAAAAGATCCTTTGCCACTTGCAACTATCCCTCTTGCCATGGCATTGGTGCAAATACTCTCTCCTAACCTTTCCCCCACCTTTGGATCAAGATTTGCATCAAACCCAGCAAGTTGATCCTTCCCATGTGATCTTTTCCATTCAAATTCTATTCAAATAAATTTCTGTCTTCTCTTATAGCACTTGGAGTTTTGCAAAGGAACTCCTTTTCTGTTTCGATTTTTGCCACCAAACCTTTTTCCCCTCCTAGTCCTTTGAACCATCAACCTAGAACTATGAAGATCCACTGGTCTCTAGTTCAATTTTTTCAAATTACATCTGCTGCAAGTTTGGACCAGATTTGTCAAATTTGGTGAAATTCATATCTACACTTCTCCAAAAATTCCACCAAAAATCAGGCAGCCTACTGGAGCAATGAGAAGTCACTCCACCAAAAATCAGCCCAAGGAAAAATCCCTACATGCCTGGATCATTCTGTCGAACACCTTGCATGCACTGTTCAAACACTTTCAGAAAATTTAGTCTTCAGTGTTGATTTCTTCAGTTCAGTTCGGTCACGCGCCCACAGTGCGCTTGGCACGTTGCTCGCCGCCTGGTCTGCTTGTCCAGAGCCCCGCACGCGCGCTTGGCTTCTTCCTGGCGTCGGTGGTGCTCTGACCCGACCACGCCGGCGTGTCTCGCTGCGGCTGAACCGCCGTGGTAGCCAACAGGGAGCAGAACGGCGGCTCAACGCCGTTCCGCGCCGCCCAACCCCGCTGATGGCTCCGCGTGGCCATCCCCACGCCAGCGCACGCATGCAGCACAGCCGTCGTGGCGCGACACGCACAGAGCGTGCACTCTGCCGCCGACGTGCCCGTGCTGCTCCGTTTCATCGAGTTCCCCCAAGACTTCAAGTCCCAGCCTGTTTAGCACCAAAACGGACCCAATGGACCTTCACGACGGCGCTCAACGCCTAAACCACCCGACCAATGCTCTGCATCACCGTAATCCCTCACCGGACTTATCCCGTTCACGGCAACCGCCTCGGGCCGGCTATTTATAGCGCCCCCGAGCCCACTCTCACTCCCGCACGGCTCCACCACCTCGCCACACCCCGCCTGGCCACTGGAGGGGCCTCGAGGAGCCCTTCTTCCCCGACTCCGGCCACCCCGCTCCGCCTCGGCCTCCAGCTCGATTCACTTCGGCGAGACCATCTCCGGCGCCCATACTCCGTCAACTACCTCCTCTAGCTACCAGATCCTTGACCCCCTCCTCAATTTGATCAGTGCAGCTCTCTCCGGCGACCTCCAACCATGCCCGAACCGCCGTCCGCCGGAGCAGGGGCCACCGCCGATGTGGTGCTTCTCGGCGACCACCACCACCACCAATCGACGCGGAATGGCACCCTGAGCACGGAGGTAACCTCCGATCTCTCCGCCTCGCCGTGGATCACCGCCGGCGATCGCCGCGGCTCTCTGGCGCCAAAGGCGCCGTTCGTTTTCAAACCTGACGGGTGGGACCGCCCCGTCAGATTTCTCTCTTTTTCCGAATCGTTTTCTGAAGGCGTAATCGGGCAGAATACGTCTTCTCCTCTGAGCCGGCGTATTCGAGTCTGAAACGTTTTCTGTTTTTATAATAAAAACCCTGGAAAGTTTCTGTTTCATTACAGATGAGTCCCTGGGCAAAAACCCTTATAACGTTTTATCAGAAGCATATTTTTGATTGATTCTTTTTCTGTTCTCTTCAAAATTTTGTCTAGTTTTTTATCAGATTTATTTGAAAAATATTTGCAATACTTTTTCTGCACCTCTCGGTATTCACGTTAGCGCGTATGTTTTCTCTGTACCGTAGATACCGACGGAGGTGACGGGGCCGCAAACTTCACCGAGCTAGGCTCCGACTACTCTAAACCAGGCAAGCAATGTTCGAACTTTTGATATGATGAGTGTCTTGGCATGTTTGCATGTAGATAGTTTCTCGGCATGTGTGAAGCATACCGATGAACTCATTATGCATTGTTGAGGCAAGTAAGCCCGATGATTTCACACGTCGTTGGACGTGAGTATGCAAGGCCATGTGTTGGCATGAAGATGGGTAAGATGGCAGTGTTGTAGCATGCCAGTCTTAGGCCCTGCAAGTTATCTTCAGTACCAACCCATATCGGTTGGGTTCAAATCCACTTCCTTTCCCTGTACTACCACATGTTTCCCAAAAGGGATATGGTTTAGTAAGACGCAGACCGCTTTCTGGGTACACACCAAAAAGGAGAGGCCGGGATGATGGTTCCATGGCCCTGGATTAAAGCCAGGCATCCGGTCAGGGGGCATGGGTGTTTCCGGTTGGGACCGAGAGGGGGGCACCCCTTAGAGCGCGCGTATATAAATTTGATCCCATGCTATTCGAGATTGTGATCTCCCCGTCTCAATAGTTTTTCTTGGACGATGTTGAGGGTGATTCCTGGCATCGAAGAGTTGGATGGGTGTGTACTGGTTAGCTGTGTTTTCTTCTGAAATACCTAACGGAACTAGTCCTGGTGACTACGGAAATCCGTCAACTGTGGGAAATTTTTGTACAAACTCTGCAGAGCTCTATATCCTTAAATCATCTTATCTATATCCAAGTTCCCTGCTAACAGTCATGTGCCAGTTTGGTGGCAGATTATCCGGTGGGACACATGAGCACTAAGACCGGCTAAATGTTTATTCTTGTGGATGGACTAACCCGTTTAATTCCTTGAGTTGATTATATATATGATGAATATATTATTTCCTTATCAGTCAAAAGCCCTTTATGTGGTGTCGCTCAGACGCCCGACTGTGGCATTTCTTTTTAAAGTCCTTTATGTGGTGTCGCTCAGACGCCCGACTATGGCATTTCTTTTTTTTAAAGCCCTTTATGTGGTGTCGCTCAGACGCCCGACTGTGGCATTTCTTTTTAAAGCCCTTTATGTGGTGTCGCTCAGACGCCCGACTGTGGCATTTCTTTTTAAAGCCCTTTATGTGGTGTCGCTCAGACGCCCGACTGTGGCATTTCTTTTAAAGCCCTTTATGTGGTGTCGCTCAGACGCCCGACTGTGGCATTTCTTTTTAAAGCCCTTTATGTGGTGTCGCTCAGATGCCCGACTGTGGCATTATTATTCTGCATTTTTCCGCTCGAGGAGTCTTTCAGACACTCGTTTGGCACCAGTATTATTATTCTGCATTTTCCGCTCGAGGAGTCTTTCAGACACTCGTTTGGCACCAGTATTATTATTCTGCATTTTCCGCTCGAGGAGTCTTTCAGACACTCGCTTGGCACCCAGTATTTCTTACCTCTATGTCTGATCGTACTGGTTAACTTGCTCATGTATTTCATGTTAGCATTTGTTATATCTTATGTCCGAACTGTCTTGCGAGTACTTTCGAAGTACTCACTGGCTTGTTGATTTAGCCAGATGCTGACGAAGGTGATCTCATGGATGAAGAGTTCGATAGCGAATCCGACGCCTAGAGGAGTCCCAGTCAGTCTCGTGCAACCCTGGAGTTGGTCACTGTATTATATCCGCTTCCGCTACCCTAATAAATTCATCGAGCCTCACCTCGACGCTCGATGGGATGTTAGTTTGAGAATCCCATATCCACTCCCCACTGTGTTACTCCACCTATACCATATTTGCGATTCAGTAGTTTGCCACCACTCCCTTGTGTCATTAATCGCCTTTATGTATAATGATTGGCACGCTTGTAATAAATTGTTGAGCACCGTCAGCTCAACCCTGTAATATTTTTATGCTACTGGCTTTTTGTATCAAAAGTTTGTCTGCCAGTGAGGAGGTTTTATCTCAAACTGGATTCTAAAGATTGGTTTCTCAATAAATATTTTTATTAGAAAACCGGTCGTGACAACATCCAACATCTATCGTGTATCTTCTATCTCCTGTCTTCTTCTTCCTCCAGCCGCCCAAACCAAACCACCCCATCGGCTCCGCCTGCTCCTTTCTCCCATGGCTGGCTGCGCCTCCGCCGCCCTACCGTATGTACCCTCCAATGTTGGCCAGTCCCTCCCTCTATTCCCCCACATGTCCTGTTATTCTCCGGTGACGTCAGCCCCAGCACGCACCCGCGCCCGAACAAGTCAACCCTCGTACTCCCCTCCGCCTGTGACTGGACCGGCGCATCTTCAACGGCTCCTGTTCGTTCCGTCCGAGGCCTCGCCGTCGTCCTCCGCCTTGCGGCCTTGGTTCGCTCGCAGTGCGCATTGCGCCACCCTCTTGTGTTGTCAACGTCGTCAACAACCGAGAGGAACAAGGAGACGATTGTACGTGGAGAGGATGGCAGTAGGGACCCACCAGCATCATGGCAGTACGCAAGCAAGTGCCTCTATAGTACAAGCCCAAAAATATGGTTCCTCCTAATGGTTGGACATCTGGGGCTCACGCCATTGTCAACGTAGTCAATAAACGAGAGAATTACACTACGAGCGGCTGACACCAGGGACCGAGCAAGTCGCGCAGTTTTTTTTAGGAACAAGTAGTTGTTATTTATACTAGTTTTAGCGATGGATCAGGGTAACAACGGGGCTGTGCGGGGGCTGTGGCCCGTCTAGCCAGGGTTTAATTTATGTTTACCACATCATGAGCCAGTTGTGTTTTTTTCTTGCTGAAAATGGCTAGCCCGGTTCTATTTTTTAAAAGAAATACCCAAACAAGGCCTACTTGCTTTATCGGCCCTGTTGGGCTGCAAATCTTTCAACACGAGGAGAGTTTCATTCGGTTTGCCCAGAAATGGGCTGTACATTTTTAAAACACATCAGACCGGTAATTAGTTTCGATTTTTTTTATTACAAGATCTTAAATTCCATTGATTTTTATGCGTGGACAATTATTTGGATTTTATATTTATATAAATTATTTTTCAAAATAGTTTGAATGTGAATCGATATTTCTGGATTAAAACAGTTGACCGCACAGAAATATGCAAAATTTCGTATACTTTTTAACCGTGGCCACAATATGGGGTGTAATGCTAACAAAAAGAAGATGGGCTCCAAAAAAATTCTTAAGAATTAGCAAATGGCAGATGGGTTGTATGCTGTTTTCCACAGATTTGAGGCTGACTTGTGCGCCTACTACAGGTTGACGTGTATGCTTTCATAAAAAAGGTTGACGCACACACAACACCCTGTCAACTTAGTCAACACACGAGAGCAGTGACTGTTGGATGTCCATCCAACGGCTGTCGTGCTTCTTCAATCTCTCCTCTTCATGCTCCAGCCGCTCAAACAAGCGCCGGCGGGACTGCCTGCTCCCTCCTCCCGCGGTCGGCTATGCTGCCGCGCAGGCCTCATGGCCCCACCGTACTCCCATCGTTGGCCTAGCCATCCCTCTACTCACCCACACATGCTGTTATTCTCCGGCGACGGCAGACGAACCAGTAAACCCTCGTACTCCTCTGCATGGGAAACAACTGCCGAGTATTCCCTGGCTCCGTGTCGTTCCCTTCCTAGGCCTCGCCGTCGTCCACCGCCCTGGTGCTCTCGGCGCGGCCTGGTCAACGTGGTCAATGAACGACATCCATCGGAAGTGGACTGTACGTGGAGAGGCTGACAGCTGGGTCCACGGCCGCACGCAAGGAAATGCCTCCTTATTACACGGAAAATAATGATTCCTCCACCTGATAGCTAGGACCCACAGAAAGGGCCTCTGTATTTCGCGAAAAAAATGTTCCCCCGCTGACAGGTCGGACCCACCAGCTATATCTTCGCACGCAAACAAGTGCCTCCTTATTACGCCCAAAAAAATGAATACCCCGTGCTAGCCTGGACCCACCATATTGTTGGGATGACTTGTGGGCCTACTAAGTTGACGGGGACGGAGGGCTTTGTCAACTTAGTCAATACTCCAGTGACCGTATGTTGTCCATCCAACGGCCATAGTGCTTCTTCAACCTCTGGTCTTCTTGCTCCAGCCGCCCAAAACAGCGCCGGTCGTGCCGCCTGCTCCTGCCTCCCGTGGCCGGCTGTGCTATCGCGGAGGCCTCATCGCCCCCATACTACTCCCACCACTGGCCAGGCCATCCCTCCACTCACCCATACCCCCTGTTATTCTGCGGCGACGGCAGCCTCACACCGCAGCCAAACCAGTGAACGCTCGTACTCCTCTCCGAGTGGGCATCCACTGCCGCGTCTTGCCCGGCTCCGTGTCGTCCCCTTCCTATGCCTCACCGTCGTCCACCGTCGTGGTGCTCTTGGCGTGGCGTGGTCAATGTGGTCAACGACTGACTTCCATCGGAAGAGTACTATACGTGGAGAGGCTGACAGTTGGGTCCACGGCAGCCGCAAGGAAGTGCCTCCTTATTACGCGGAAAATAATTATTCCTCCACCTAACAGCGGGGACCCACCGGACGGGCCACCAGTATTTTGTGAAAAAATCGTTTCCCCCTGACTGCTGGGACCCACCGGACGGGCCACCGTATTTCGCGAAAAAAACATTCCCCCCGCTGTCAGCTCGGACCCACCGGAAGTGCCTCCTTATTACGCACAAAAAAATGAATACTCCCCCGGCTAGTGGGAGGCTGACTTGTGGGCCTACTAAGTTGACGAGGACGAAGGGCATTGTCAACTTAGTCAATATGAACGATTCTAGCTCCAGTGGTCGTACGATGTCCATCCAACGGCCGTAGTGCTTCTTCAACCTCTGGTCTTCTTGCTCCAGCCGCCCAAAGCAGCGCCGGTCGTGCCGCATGCTCCTGCCTCCCGTGGTCGGTTGTGCTGCCGCAGAGGCCTCACCGCCCCCTACTATTCCCACCGCTGGCCAAGCCCTGCGGGGACGGCAGCCTCACACCGCAGCCGAACCAGTGAACCCTCGTACTCCTCTCCACGCGGGCTTCCACTGCCGCGTCTTCCCCGGCTCCGCGTCGTCCCCTTCCTAGGCCTCGCCGTCGTCCACCACCGTGGTGCTCTCCGTGCGGCGTGGTCAACGTGGTCAAGGAACGACTTCCATCGGAAGAGTACTGTACGTGGAGAGGTTGACAGCTGGGTCCACGGCCACAACCCAGTTTTTTTGTGATTTGCCAAGTAAGTCGCTTTGTCAGGCCTGTTGGGCTGCAAATCTTTCAAGATCAGGAGAGCTTTCATTCGGCTGGCCGAGAAAATGACCCATTAGTAATGAGAAATGGGATGTACATTTTTAAAACACATCAAACCGGCAATTAGTTTCAAATATCTTCTTTTTTATTTCAAGATTTGAAATTACATTAATTTTTATGCTTGGAGAATTTGTTGGATTTTATATTGATATACATTTATTTTTAAAATCAATTTGAATGTGAGTCAAAATTTTGGGATTAAAAACAGTTTGGACCGCACCAAAATATGCAAAATTTTGTATAATTTTTTAACCGTGGCCACAATATGGGCTGTAATGCTAACAAAAAGAATGTGGGCTCCAAAAAAACCTTAAGAATTAGCAAATGGATTGTAAATTATTAGAAATAATGGCAGATGGGTTGTATGCTGTTTTCCACAGATTTGAGGCTTTCCTAAAAAAGGTTGACGCACAAGCACTGACTATTGGATGTCCATCCAACGACCGTCGTGCTTCTTCAATCTCTGCTCCTCCTGCTCTAGCCCCTCAAACAAGCGCCGGCGGGACTGCCTGCTCCCTCCTCCCCGCGGCCGGCTGTGCTGCCGCGCATGCCTCACCATCCCTCTACTCACCCACACCTATTGTTATTCTCCGGCTACGGCAGACGAACCAGTAAACCCTCGTACAGTCATACTCCCCTTCGCGTGGGAAACAACTACCGAGTCTCCACTGCCTCCGTGTCGTCCCCTTCCTAGGCCTCGCCGTCGTCCACCGCCGTGGTGCTCTCGGCACGGTGTGGTCAACGACTGACTTCCATCGGAAGAGTAATGTGCGTGGAGACGCTGACAGCTGGGTCCATGGCCGCAGCAAGGAAGTGCCTCCTTATTATGCGCAAAATAATTATTCCTCCACCTGACAGCGGAGACCTCACGAAAAAAACGTTTCCCCCCTGACTGCTGGGACCCACCAGCTACACCTTCGCACGCAAGGAAGTGCGTCCGGGCAAAAAAAACGATTCGCCCCCTGACTGCTGGGACCCACCAGCTACATCTTCGCACGCAAGGAAGTGCCTGACAGTCGGGACCCACCTAGTCGAAGCGTACGTAGAATTGTCATTCTAGTCGCGAACGTGTACGTACATATATACTGGTGGATGTAGAGGTGCGCACGTAGCATGTACACGTACGTACAGCGGCCAGGGTGCAAGAAAGAAAATACGGCCACGTATGTGTACATACGGGCGGGGTCTCGAACGCCTACTCGCGCATACGTACGGCGAGGGCTTGTTGACATGGCTGGGTCGGAACGGAGAAACAGCGTCGTTGTCGTGTTCATGGGGAGGCAACGGAATGCGTCGTGTTCATCGAGAGGCAACGGAACGCGTGGGAGCCAACCGGCTGGGCCGGAACGGAATGCGTGGTCGTGTTCATCGGGAGGGCTTGGATGGAACAGGCGATGGAAACGAGGCCTGGCGTACCGCAGAACGGAGGAAACGGCCTTGTGTTCGACCGGCCACCTTCGAAACAGGATCATGTTCATCGGGAGGGGTCTAGCGTACCGCAAAACGGACGAAACGGACCTCCTACGGTCGAACGGGGGTCCTGTTCATCGGGAGGGGTGTGGCGTACCGCAAAACGAGACTCAACGGGATACTGTTCATCTCCACCGTCGACCTCCTCCAGCCTCCACAGGTTACCGTCGACCTCCTCGAGCCTCCATGGGCTCCTGTTCATCCAGCCTCCACCGCGCGCTACTCCATCGGCTACTGTTCAACCACCCCTCCACGGGCACTCCTCCACCGTCTACTATTCATCCAGCCCTGCACACCACGGGGTCCTGTTCAACCACCCCTCCACGGGCACCCCTCCATCGTCTACTGTTCATCCAGCCCCCCACACCACGGGGTCATGTTCATCCAGAGGCAACGCCACCGCTCATTGTTCATCCTACCCCCCCCCCCCCCCCGCAACGCTCACTGTTCATCCCAGAGGCAGCATCGATCGGCTTCAGTTAGCAGCAGTAGCGAAGGAATCGCTCGATCGGGTTTAGTTAATAGCCATCGATCGATCGCTCGGGTTCAGTAACGCGTAGCCTGTAGTGCAATCGCTCGGGTTCAGTTAGAGCCCAACGCCTCGCTCGGGTTCAGTTAGAGCCAACGCCTCGCACACATGCGCGTACGCGTACAAGACAAACGCACATCGCTCGGCCCCCGACCTCCCACTGTAACCGGGAACTCCCCGAAATTTTCCTCGCCCTCGCTTCTACCACGGTTTTTTCCGTCATGGACGGCCCAAAGAATGTCATGCAGCTGCGTCTCCGGCCCGCCCAGGACGAAAAGCCCATTTTCTGTCATGATTTTTTGTCATAGAAGTAGGAGCCCACCACATCTATGATGATACTGGGTTTTGTCACAATTATCGTCATAGAAGTGTCATATGTATGACAGAAAAAAAATTCGTTCGACCCAAAATATGAATTGGTTTGCAACAGTACTTAGAGTAGTGATTTGCTTTATTTTATACTAACGGATCTTACCGAGTTTTCTGTTGAAGTTTTGTGTGGATGATGTGTTCAATGATCGAGAAGGTCTCGATGTGAGAAGAAGGAAGGGAGGCAAGAGCTCAAGCTTGGGGATGCCCAAGGCACCCCAAGTAAATATTCAAGGGGACTCAAGCGCCTAAGCTTGGGGATGCCCTGGAAGGCATCCCATCTTTCTTCAACAAGTATCGGTATGTTTTCGGATTCGTTTCGTTCATGCGATATGTGCAAATCTTGGAGCGTCTTTTGCATTTAGTTTTCACTTTTCTTTTATGCACCATGCTGGTATGAGATATTCCTTGGTTTATTTATAGAATGCTCATTGCACTTCACTTAAATCTTTTGAGTATGGCTTTATAGAATGCTTCATGTGCTTCACTTATATCATTTGAAGCTTGGATTGCCTGTTTCTCTTCACATAGAAAACCACCATTCCTAGAATGCTCTTTTGCTTCACTTATATTTGTTAGAGAGTGGTCATATCTTTTGTAGAAATAATTAAACTCTCTTGCTTCATTTATATCTTTTTAGAGAGATGACAGGAACTGGTCATTCACATGGTTAGTCATAAAATCCTACATAAAACTTATAGATCACTGAATATGATATGTTTGATTCCTTGCAATAGTTTTGCGATATAAAGATGGTGATATTAGAGTCATGCTAGTGGGTATTTGTGGATTGTAGAAATACTTGTGTTGAAGTTTGTGATTCCCGTAGCATGCACGTATGGTGAACCGTTATGTAACGAAGTTGGAGCATGAGGTATTTATTGATTGTCTTCCTTATGAGTGGCGGTCGGGGACGAGCGATGGTTTTTTCCTACCAATCTATCCCCCTAGGGGCATGCGTAGTAGTACTTTGCTTCGAGGGCTAATAAACTTTTGCAATAAGTATATGAGTTCTTTATGACTAATGTGAGTCCATGGATTATACGCACTTTCACCCTTCCATCATTGCTAGCCTCTTAGGTACCGTGCATTGCCCTTTCTCACCTCGAGAGTTGGTGCAAACTTCGCCGGTGCATCCAAACCCTGTGATATGATACGCTCTATCACACATAAGCCTCATTATATCTTCCTCAAAACAGCCACCATACCTACCTGTCATGGCATTTCCATAGCCATTCCGAGATATATTGCCATACAACTTCCATCATCATCATATACATGACTTGAGCATTTATTGTCATATTGCTTTGCATGATCGTAAGATAGCTAGCATGATGTTTTCATGGCTTGTCCCTTTTTTGATGTCGTTGCTACGCTAGATCATTGCACATCCCAGTACACCGCCGGAGGCATTCATATAGAGTCATATCTTTGTTCTAGTGTCAAGTTGTAATATTGAGTTGTAAGTAAATAAAAGTGTGATGATCATCATTATTAGAGTATTGCCCCAGAAAAAAAGAGGCCAAAGAAGCCTAAATAAAAAAGGGGGCCAAAAGAAGCCCGCCAAAAAAAGAGAGAAGAAAATGGGGCAATGTTACTATCCTTTTACCACACTTGTGCTTCAAAGTAGCACCATGTTATTCATATAGAGAGTCTCTTGAGTTATCACTTTCAAAAACTAGTGGGAATTTTCATTATAGAACTTGGCTTGTATATTCTGATGATGGGCTTCCTCAAATGCCCGAGGTCTTCATGAGCAAGCAAGTTGGATGCACACCCACTTAGTTTCAGTTTGAGATTCCATACACTTATAGCTCTAGTGCATCCGTTGCATGGCAATCCCTACTCCTCACATTGACATCAATTGATGGGCATCTCCATAGCCCGTTGATTAGCTGCGTCGATGTGAGACGCTATCCTTTTTTGTCTTCTCCATATAACCCCCATCATATTATTCTATTCCACCTATAGTGCTATATCCATGGCTTGCACTCATGTATTGTGTGAGGGTTGAAAGGGTTGAAGCACTTTAAAATATATGAACCAATTGCTTGGCTTGTCATCGGGGTTGTGCATGATGTGAATATTTTATGTGGTGAAAATGGAGCATAGCCAGACCATATGATTTTGTAGGGATAAATTTCTTTGGCCATGTTATTTTGAAAAGACATGATTGCTTTATTAGTAGGCTTGAAGTATTATTGTTTTTATGTCAAATGATAGACTATTGCCTTGAATCACTCGTGTCTAAATATTCATGCCATCATTAGATTACATGATCAAGATTATGCTAGGTAGCATTCCACATCAAAAGTTATCTTTTTTATCATTTGCCTACTCAAGGACGAGCAGGAATTAAGCTTGGGGATGCTGATACGTCTCCATCGTATCTATAATTTTTGATTGTTACATGCCAATATTATTCAACTTTCATATACTTTTGGCAGCTGTTTATACTATTTTCGGGACTAACATACTGATCCAGTGCTCAGTGCTAGTTCATGTTTGTTGCATGTTTTATGTTTTGCAGAAACCCCATATCAAACGGAGTCCAAACGGAATAAAAACGGACGGAGAATATTTTTGGAATATTTGGGAAATATGGGAGGAAGAATCAACGCGAGACGGTGCCCGAGGTGGCCACGAGGCAGGGGGCGCGCCCCTGGCCCTCGTGGGCCCCTCGTAAGGCGGTTGCTGCTATTCTTTTGCCGCAAGAAAGCTAATTTTCGGAGAAAAAAATCTCGGCGAAGGTTTCAGTCTAATCGGAGTTACGGATCTCCGGATATATAAGAAACGGTGAAAGGGGAGAATCCCAGAGCGCAGAAACAGAAAGAGACAGAGAGACAGATCCAATCTCGGAAGGGCTCTCGCCCCTCCCATGCCATGGAGGCCAAGGACCAGAGGGGAAACCCTTCTCCCGTCTAGGGAGGAGGTCAAGGAAGAAGAAGAAGGGGGGCCCTCTCCCCCTCTCTTCCGGTGGCGCCGGAACGCTGTCGTGTCCATCATCATCATCATCACCGCGATCATCATCGTCACCTCTGCCATCTTCACCAACATCTCCATCACCTTCCCCCCTCTATCTATAGTGGTCCACTCTCCCGCAACCCGTTGTACCCTTTACTTGAACATGGTGCTTTATGCTTCATATTATTATCCAATGATGTGTTGCCATCCTATGATGTCTGAGTAGACTTTCATTGTCCTATCGGTGGTTGATGAATTGCTACGATTGATTTAATTTGCTTGTGGTTATGTTGTTGTCCTTTGGTGCCCATCATATGTGCGTGCGCGTGGATCACACCATAGGGTTAGTTGTATGTTGATAGGACTATGTATTGGAGGGAAAGAGTGACAGAAGCTTCAACCTAGCATAGAAATTGATGCATACGGGGTTGAAGGGGGACCAATATATCTTAATGTATGGTTGGGTTTTACCTTAATGAACGTCAGTAGTTGCGGATGCTTGCTAAATAGTTCCAATCATAAGTGCATAGAATTCCAAGTCAAGGATGACATGCTAGCAGTGGCCTCTCCCACATAAAACTTGCTATCGGTCTAGTAAAGTAGTCAATTGCTTAGGGACAATTTCGCAACTCCTACCACCACTTTTCCACACTCGCTATATTTACTTTATTGTGTCTTTATCTAAACAGCCCCTACTTTTTATTTACGCACTCTTTATTATCTTGCAAACCTATCCAACAACACCTACCCAGTACTTCTAGTTTCATACTTGTTCTAGGTAAAGCGAATGTCAAGCGTGCATAGAGTTGTATCGGTGGTCGATAGAACTTGAGGGAATATTTGTTCTACCTTTAGCTCCTCGTTGGGTTCGACACTCTTACTTATCGGAAGAGGCTACAATTGATCCCCTATACTTGTGGGTTATCACAACCACAATGTAATATAACATAGCTAGCCGGATACAACTTGTTTGTTCAAGCAACTATGACCCCTACGCCTGGTTTCCACGCATACCCCGGTATATTTTGCCGCTCAGGTATTCGGAAACACTCTGCACCTTCGGGCCCAGAGGTCAAAGCGAAAAGGTCTGCCATGACAATCGTTTTATAGTCCGTCTAGGGACACAAAATTCAAGGAAAGTATATAGTCACTTGGACTTAATAAATTTCCTCCTCTGTACCGTCCAATAGGCTCTCTAACTTACAATCATGTTGGGAATATTTGGCGGCTACTGCTACTTGGTCAAATACCAGACTAACGGAAACTTTTCCATCTGACCCTAGAGGTACGACCCGGGCCATGCGATTCGGATCAAGCTTGGTATACCGTGTTTTCACCATGGCCCAGGCCTCTCGCGCACCCTCCCGGCAGGCCGATATTTTCCATAATCGGATACGCCGCCGTGCTCCCTTGAATAGCTCTACAAGCTCCTCCATACTTCCTGGAGGGGAGGCGGATGGCCATAAGGCCTTGGCAACACTCTGCATTGCCTGCCGAGCTTGCTCGTGCATTTGCAACAGCCCTTGCAGCAGGTCGCCCGACGATTCGAACGTCTCCTGTTCGGGACGGCCGTAAGCATACCTACAAACATAACTCTATCAGTTCCTTTCATCTCCGAACTATTATAAGGTAAGTTCGGCCACATACTGAATATGCTGCTGCGCAGCATTTTATTCTCTTTCACGGAGTCGGACAGCTGGGCCCGTACATCTTTCAGTTCTTCGCCCAGCTGGGTGTTTGAATCCTGGAGTTTGTTTTTCTCCTCTCTGACTCAGGTCAGAACACGCTCGCATGCGGCGTGTAGTATTTTCGCCTCTTTCTCGCCCGCTTGAGCGGCTTTCATTTGCTCCCCAGTTGATCTGACGATCCTGTTATGAGATAAGCAACAGTGTTAGCACATCTGGTATATAATTATTGTTTCTCGATGGAGGGAAATATTACCAGACGACGCCTTCTTGGAATTTTCCAAATCGGCGGTAACAACAGTTAGTTGTGTCCGACACTTTTCTAGCTCTTGGGCTAGCAGGTCGTTCTTCTCCGTAAGAACCTGGTTATACAATGATCCTTAAATCAGTTGTCCCAACTGCTTCAAGTCTCGGGGGCTACTGGCGTATGGTTATCATATTCGGACAGAGTAAATTTACCTGCACGTCTTTTAAATATTGATTTGTGGCTCTGGTAAGCCCATCTCGAGCAGCTCGGATGTATGCATTAGCCGAGCTGAAGGCATTAAACAGCTCTTCTGAAAAGCTGGGGTCTTGTAAAATGGCCCTTCAGCACCGATGATTCATGGCGCTCTCCACTTCCGAGTTGGTGGAGGATGCATCATCTGAATCCTTGGCTGGAGGACAATCCGGCTTCACCCCCGTATTAGCCCCCATCCTTACGGCGGGATCTGGATCCCGGTTGTGGGGAGTATGACCGGCCGGACCCCCGGACATAGTCCGACACACTCTTTTCCTGATACAGGACAAACAAAAAGGTCACAGTTGGATGCGACTGCCAAGGGGCATATTTGCAAATCCATACCTCTTCGATGAAGGCTCGCCTGTATCTTCGTTTGCCTTCCTCTTCGAAGGCTTGCCCGGCATGGGGGCCACTCTCTTCGGAGATGCCCCTGGGGTAGCATGGCGCGCCGAACGCCTCCCCTTTTGAGCACAGGACGGTGCGGTGGGTGAGGCAGAATGAGAGAACTCTTTCGGATGAGATATCTCATGATTACTTACGTGCGAAGCAGGGAGAAGACCGGGATAATCGGTGGTGATGGCCACTTCTGTGCCGTCATAGCTCGCCTGGTAAAACACCTCGTCCTCGAGCACCACGAATGTATCCGGATCCTCTTCGAATCCGGAGTCAAGGTCCCGATTGTGGCACTCGGGTTGCGGGGCGGGGCTGTGAAGCCCTTCAGAAATATTTCGCCAGTGCTATTATAAATGGACGGATTAATATTCACCGAAAGTAGCTTAGGGAGTGGGGTGAATAGAGCAGACGAGTTGGGACTTACCCAGCTAGGAGGATCGTACATGGAAAATCCATCTCTGCACTTGATGCGAAGAAAATTCCTCCTCCTCCCCTTTGAACAGTTTGGCCAATATTTTGGCCATCCTCCCCATTGTAGTGCCACATGGGAAGCCCTCTGTATTGGAGAGGCTGAACCCCCCGCACTATGGAAGTCGCCATTACCTCGACTATTGATAATCTGGACTGAGCGAGCGTCCTTATCTTGCTCATGAGTTGACGAACTTCCGCACTATCTTCCTCCTTGAGGCTTTGAGGGCGCCAATGGTGGCGTTTCTTCAAAGGAACGCTCACAAACTCGGGAAGACCCCTCTGAACTGGATCAGGAAGTGCGACGTCCTCGATATAGAACCATTCGGAGGGCCACTCTTCGGATGCCTTCTTTGGTGTGCCGGACAGGTATCCGGTCTCGGCGATGCACCATATTTCGGTTCCGCCCACTTCAAATATTGATCCCTCGTGGTTACGCGGGACGAGGCAGAATAGCTTCCTCCACAATTCAAAGTGGGCCTCACAACCCAGGAAAAGCTCACAAAGAGTGACATAACCCGCGATATGCAGAAGGGAGGTAGGAGTAAAGTTGTGTAGTTGGAGGCCGTAATACTCCAGAAGCCCTCGGAGGAACGGATGAATTGGAAATTCGACACCTCTTAACAGATAAGGGACAAAGCACACTCATTCCCCCTAGATGGATTGGGGAAAATTTCAGCCTGAGCCCCGCCATTGAAGGAGGTCAATCCTGCTCGAGCAGGGACAAGATTTGTGGGGGGAAGAAAGCCCTGTGTTTGCAGCTTCACCAGCTGACTGTGGGATACGGAACACCTCTCCAATTCGCCTATTTCTGGGATGCAGGGGCGGGATGAGGAGCTGGGAGCGTCAGCCATGTTGGAGTGGTCTTTCCTAGCAAGCTCTGAGGATTTTTCCGCGTGGTGCTGAATGGATCTGAGATCCAATCCCTTTAAATAGACATCCCTCCTTGCACGGCCGGGGTGTTATGTGTAAAAACACCCTGACCTCTCACATTCGCTCGACACGTGGAGGCTGAAATTATTAATGCACAGAAGTCGAGGGATACGACATTAAATGGGAGGCCGAATACATCACTTTGAAGTCATCGGAGGAAGAACTCGCCTTGCAATGCCAAAGACAATCTGCGCGCCGGACACCTCATCATTGAAGCCTGGTTCGGGGGCTACTGAGGAAGTCCTGGACTAAGGGGTCCTCGGGCGTCTGATCTATTGTGCATGGGCCAGACTGTTGGGCTGTGAAGACGAGAAGACCGAAGACTCTACCCATGTCCGGATGGGACTCTCCTTGGCGTGGAAGGCAAGCTTGGCAACCAAATATGAAGATTTCCTTTTCTATAACCGACTTTGTGTAACCCTAGATCCCTCTGTTGTCTATATAAACCGGAGGTCTAGGTCTGTAGAGGACAGATACAATCATAGTCATACAGGCTAGACTTCTCAGGTTTAGCCATTACGATCTCGTGGTAGATCAACTCTTGTAATACTCATATTCATCAAGATCAATCAAGCAGGAAGTAGGGTATTACCTCCATAGAGAGGGCCCGAACCTGGGTAAACATTGTGTCCCCTATCTCTTGTTACCATCAACCCTAGACGCACAATTCGGGACTGTCGGATTTCGGGTTCCGGCAGACCCTTAAGGTTCGAACTCTGGGGTGCGCGCGGAGATTATGCCCTCTACCTCTCCGTCTCGCAAGGATCTAAACTACCAAAAGAACAACACAAAAGACACAGAGTTTATACTGGTTCGGGCCACCGACGTGGTGTAATACCCTACTCCAGTGTGGTGTGGTGGATTGCCTCTTGGGCTGGAGATGATGAACAATACAGGGAAGAACAGCCTCGCGAGGGTCTGTTCCTGGCTAGGGGGATGAACTGCTAGGAGGAGTTCAGTCGCCCTTCTCTCTCTCTCTCTCTCTCTCTCTCTCTCTCTCTCTCTCTCTCTCTCTCTCTCTCTCTCTCTCTCTCTCTCTCTTGCTCAGATTCTAGGTTCTGCTTGCCTGATCGCTAGGTACCGAATGCCTCTACCCTGGGGGTGGCTAGTCCTATTTATAGGCAAAGGCCCTGGGCCTCCTCCCAAATATTGAGCGGGAAGGGCGCCAACAATTGGCCAATTCAAAGGGGAACATCTGGTACACTTATCCTGACTAAAGTTGGTCCTCGCCTGCCAAAGGCCCTGTGGTGACGCCGTTCTGGGCTCCACGATGACCTCCTTCCCACTTGTGGACTGGTCTTGGTCTCGTTGCACCGAAATGGGTGCCTTTGCTTGATCCTCTCGCCTGCGCTTGCCCCCTTTCCACCAAAGAGGAAAGGGAGTACACTGCGCGGGCTGGCGCCCACCTGGCGCCCTTGGTCGTCATGGCTTGCGTCATGGGCACCTCGTGAGGTACCCCACCTTGATCTCTCCGCCTCCTCGTGAGCCAGCCTGACGAGGCCGTGCCTGAGGAAGCGTTGTGTCGTTCGCCCTGCGAGGCTTGGCCCCTCGCGAGGGTCTCGGGTCTTGCGTTGATGAAGATGGGCCGTGCTGGGCCCCCTTTGAGCCACGCCGCAGGCCACAGGCAGGCAAGTCTGGGGACCCCCGTTCCCAGAACGCCGACAGTAGCCCCCGGGCCCAAGGCGCGCCCGGACTTGGCCGTGCTGAGTGGCGAAAGGGCAAGGGCGAAGCGCTGCGGGCCCTAACAGCCTGCGGCCTCGGGCGCCGCGTGGCGGTTGATTGGACGCGAGTGCTTCAGCAACCGCGCAGTTTATTAAAGGTGCGGTGGCTGCCCAGGCTTTGCTTTTCTCCGGTTGCTGTTCAGATCCCATTTCTTGCGCCTCTCCTTCCTTCCTCCCAATTCCCAGATCTGCTCTACCCATGTGACCTAGGAAGACATGGTGCCTCGTCAGCCTCCGGCCGAAGCTTGGTTCTCGCCTGCTCTGGACTCGCCGAATGTGTCGGAGGCGAGCCTTGCCCGGCTCCGCCGGATGGCGGCGGCGCGGGGCATCGACGGGGCGGGGGTGTTCAAGGTCGGCTCCGCCACCCCTGAGGGCCGAGGAAGCACCTTCTACCCTCTCTTCGTAATCTCCATTACTGCGGGCCTGGTGCCTCCTTTTTCCGAGTTCTTCCTCTTTGTCCTCCGCCATTACGACTTACAAGCTCTACATCTCCACCCCAACTCCATCCTTCTCCTGGCGATCCTCGCCTACTACTACGAGGCTCATGTAGGGGTGCAACCCTCATTGGCCTTGCTGCGCCACTACTTCTACCTCCGGGTCACTCGTGGTTCCCCTTTCGCATGCGCGAGCTTCGTCCCGTGCGGCGGCGCCATTGCCATTTCGAATCCCGGGAAGAGGATTGAGGGCTTCAGGAGCAAGTGGGTCTTGGTAGACACTGGGCGCATCCACCCTCGGCTGATCCTACCCACGGAGCAGCCCGTGAGTTCCGGCGACTGGTCCCGGGCGGAGCTTACGGACCCCCACGCAAAGTCGGTACTGGAGAAGATGGACGCGGACCTGAAGCCGGCCAGCACGGCGGCGGCGAAGCTGACCGGCGCATCGCTGCTGAGGGAGTTCTTGGAGCACCAATTGGCTCCGCTTCGGCAGTACTCACCTCCGATGTGGAGGCCTCATCCGAGCCCCGCGGCCTTGGGCGACGAGGATTTGACCGCGGTTCTCCAATCTCTGGTCGGGGGCGAGGTGGCAAGGTTGTAGGGCGTGCCCACACCCTTGTTCCTTCGCGACGACTGGAAGCGGGTGGTGGAGTCCATGCCCGTGTTTAACGGGGACGGGCCCGTGCCCGTGGTGGCTCCCGAGGGACTGGTGGACGTGTCCTCTGGCGACTCCAGCGGAGATGGGGGCGAAGAGGAGAGGGAGGAGGGCCCTGACTCCGAGGCAACTGACGGAGAGTCCAGGGCTCCCCTTCCCTGGCGCAAGTCCCGTACTCTCCGCCTTTCGTTAAGCGATGATGATGAGGACGACGACGTGCTGGGTAGCGGGAGCTTGCCCCCGATCCCGAAGAAGGACAGGACCGGGCTAATCCCCCGCGGATCCGCCCTGGCTCCGGGGCGATCCGCGGACATGCCTTCTGCTTCTGAGGTTGACCCCTCCAGCCGGCTCTCAGGCTTCAAGTATGGCCGGAGGCTTCTTGAGCCATCCAGCGACGATCCGTAAGTGCTCGATCCTTCATCTTTTGTTTCTTGTTCCGCCGCTGAGGCTTGATGTTCGCTTCTCTTGGATAGGCTGGCGCCCGCGGCGAAGAAGCCGAAGGGGGCTCCCGAGGCCCCATCCGCGGCGACGCCTCCGCCTGCAGGGGAAGGCGATCGTGACGCACGGGCTTCTCTTGCCCGGTCATCCTCGCGAGGCCTGGCTGAGCTGGCTGGGGCGAGCCCAACCCCCATGGCCCAAGTGACTCCCGAGGTGCTCTTGCCTACTGCCACCGCCACGGCCGTCGGGGCACAGCAGACTCCGCCTCAGGATGCTATGGTCTCGCCGCCGCTACCTTCTCCTCCCGTTCCATCGACCGCTGCTCCCCCAACTCCTCCTGCTGCCTTGGAGCGTGCCGATGTTTCTTCGTATTCTTCTTCCGTCCTGGAGCGTGTCGTTGCTGAACTCGACCGGCTGCAGCAGGATCTTCTTGGCGCCGACCCTTGCCTGGTGGCCGGGCGCCTGGAGCTGGCTTCGGGGTGGATCCGCTCCGACGCCTCGATTCGGGCGGTGCTGGTTCAGGCCTCGACGGCCTGTGACGGAGAGAGGGAGGCCGCCCTCGAGGCGAAGACTGCCCAAGACGCGGCCCTGGGAGAGGTGGTTGAAGTTCGTGGTCGCTGCAAGGAGCTGGAGGACGAACTGCAAGGCCTGCGAGACCAGCTCGCGAAGGAGGTCCACCTTCGCCAAGAGCAGGAAGAAGGCACGAAGGCTCGCGAGGCGACCATCAAGGACCGGGAGGCCAAGCTCAAGAAGCGCTGCGACCGCCTAAGCGCGCTGAAGAAGGAGCTGGAGGTGACGAAGGCCGAACTGGACGCCAAGGCCCGGGTCCTTGCCGAGGATCGCGTGGCCTTCGCGAACATGGAGAAGGATGCTCGTGCTTCGCTGAAGACGCTTTACGAGAGCGGCTTGGAGAGCCCGCTGGCCGGTGACGGGGATGGCCCCGCCAAGCTGCTTCCCTTCCTGGTTTATGCCCTTGGGGATGTCGCCCTTGGCCTTGGCCCCACGGCTGAGGCTGAGGTATCAGGACCCCGATCCTAAGTCACACCGATCCAGCATGTAACACATCATATCACTTTGTGGCCTCACGCACGGTGTTCCCACGGGTGCCACCTTACCTGGCCCGGGACCGTTTGCGCCTTTTGGCTCACGTATATGATAGTGTCGCTAGCATCCATATGACAGAGAACCCGGGCCGACATGGCTAGTCGTGAACCCAAAGCGGCGCTAACCTATGAGGACAGGCATACATGAATCACATCGAGCATGTCGGTCATCAACGTGTGAATCCGGGCTGTAGCACTGGGCTAACAGGACTCCGGTACCCCGGGCTGTAGCAGGCTAGGCAGGACTCCGGATGTCACCGCGTGACATTTCCCCGAAGGGACAGACACAGGAACGAAGTGAATCACATGCCGGCCAGTCAAGTGTTCCGAGCAGTGGTGCTGGGCTAGCAGGACTCCGGTGAACCGGGCTGTAGCGGACTACTATCGCTCCGAAGCACTAGACTACATTTCCCCATATGATAGACTGCTAAGGATAAACAACTAGATAGTCGGATCCCACCCATACCAAGCATTTCAATCATACACACAATATGCCCGATATGAGTAGATACAACATGGCATCACAACAAGACTCTACGACTCCAAATATTTATTCATTAGGCTCCGAAGAGCGAGATATTACAAACATGGGTCTCATGACCCAACAATCAAAGCATACAAGTCAAAGCACATGCGGAAGCTTAACATGTCTGAGTACAGACATCTATAAATGAAAAAGGCTGAGAAGCCTGACTATCTACCAGATCCTGCCGAGGGCACAAGATCGTAGCTGAGGTAACAAGCTAAACGTCGAAGTCCACACGGAACTACTAGCGAGACTGACGTCTCTCTGCAAAAACATAAAATAGGCAAACGTGAGTACAAACGTACTCAGCAAGACTTACATCAGAACTAACTACATATGCATCAGTTTCAATAAAGGGGGTGGTGGAGTTTGACTGCAGCAAGCCAGCTTTGACTCGGTGGCTATCCTGAACTACGACTGCAAGCGACTCTTTTGAGGTGGCGCACACGAGTCCACACATTCACCAACCAATACACCACTATGGATCCACTTCCGTCTCCCTACGAGAAGGCCATCCATAGCACTCACGCTTATCTTGCGTATTTTAGAGTATCCACTTTCACTTGTCTATGAACTGATATAGGCAACCCAGAAGTCCATTACCGCGGACACGGCTATTCGAATAGATGATGTTAACCATGCAGGGGTGTACTTCTTCACACACGCTCTCACCACTTACCGCCGTTTACACGACATGTACTCGGCAACCTTCAAGCGGAAGCCCAGCGAGGGTGTCGGCCACGGCCTACCTAAACACTCAAGTCTCTAGTCCAGGTTTATCGCCTATTCGGGTTCCATCCATGAGGAGATCCGGCCGGAGTTTCGCTCACAGCCCCAAACGATGTGTACAGGGTCCGAGACACCAAACGGGCGCCCGGCTGCCCGGCCACGTGCCTACCGCAACACAGCCCACCCCTACGGTCAGCGCTGCGTGCGGCCCCCAGCATACTACAAACACCAGAAACTACTTTGCAACTCCTGGACAGAGGACAAGGGTGATCAAGAAGCCGAGAGGGTCCATTGGTTTCGGGCCCAATGCGTGGTAGTAACTGTTTCATGGATCACAAACACAGAACTCAGTTCCTGAGGACGGCTACAATGAGACAACCCACCATGTACTCCTACATGGCCTCTCACCGCTACCTTTACCAAATCGTGTTCACACACTTAGCTCACACACAATAGGACATGTTCATCACCATTCCAATTCATTCCCGATGAATCAGACCCGACTCAACTCTAAGCAGTAGCAGGCATGACAAACAAACATAAATGAGTAGGCACATCAGGGCTCAAACAACTCCTACTCATGCTAGTGGGTTTCATCTAATTACTGTGGCAATGACAGGTCATGCAAAGGATAAAGGGGTTCAACTACCGCAGCAAGTAACAGTTGAATCGTTGTTGTCTTAATGCAGTAAAAGGGAGCAGGAGCGAGAGAGTGGGATTGTATCGGAATGAACAAGGGGGTTTTGCTTGCCTGGCACTTCTGAAGATAATATTGAGTCTTCATCAGTGTCAACGATCTCATCGTCGGAACATACGTCTACCGAGGGGGAACAACCACCGGCAACTGAGAAGGAAACACAATCAATGCAATGCACAATATGATGCATGATCATGACATGGCAATATGTTGTGGTTGAGCTAATGCAACTAGCAACATGTTAAATGGAGTGGGTTTGAACCTTAGGTTCAAATTCAAACTCCATATGTGAGAGTTTAAATGACATTTATGCAAATTGCCTTAAACAGCAACTTTAAGTTGTTCAAACATGCATGAAAATGGTACAGATGGATTCCTTGAATTTTTCTGATAATTTTTCATATATAAATTATTTCATTCTGAGCTATAGATTAATTTCTATGATTTTTAGAAGTTTTAGGCATTTTCTGGATTTTCCTGATTTAAAATAAATATAGAAATTATTTACTGCGTCAGCATTGCATCATGCTGACGTCATCTGGTCAACAGACGCGGTCCAGGTCAAACCTGACCAGTGGGGTCCACTGGTCAGTGACCCATAGTCAAGTACAGAGGCTGACATGTGGGACCCGGTCAAGGCTGACGTGGCCAAGTCAAAGTTGACAAGCGGGGCCCACTGAAATTAGTGCTAATCTAACAGAGAGTTAAACTTAATTAGTTTAGTCACTGGGCCCACATGTAAGTGCGTCAGGGAATTAATTAGTGGGCGATTAGTGCTAACAGGTGGCCACGTCGACACTCGCCGGAGTCTCGCCGGCGGTGACCTCAAACCGCGGCGAAGTTCGCTCGGAACTCGCCAGAGGCAACGGATCGACGCGCCAGGGTCACCAGAGGATAGCCCGTGTCTGTGCGCACCTAGGGAGACCAACGGAAGGTGCGGGGGTGGCCGGAGTCGACGCCGGCGAGGACCTTGGCGGTCGCCGGAGTTCGGGCGAGGTCGGCTCCGATGCTAGGGGACACGGCAAGGCGCGTGAGGAGTGCTACGAGCTCGTGCGAGTGCGGCGGAGACGATGACGTGCTCAGAATCGTCCCAACGTGGCTGTGGCCACGACGGCGACGTGCGGTGGCGGCGGCGGGTGCGGCCGAGCTCGGTGTTGTTGCTGAGGTGCTCGAGAGCGAGAACGGGAACGGGGAGGAGGAAGAGGAGCTCACGGAGAGTCAGTTGAAGCAGACGGCGAGCTCGGGGAGGCCCTGTGGACGACGAATCGGGCGACGGCATCCGGCGGCCGTGGACGGGGAAGAAGGGTCACGGCGTCGTCTTGGGGTCCTCCGGCCTTGCGTGGGTCGGCGGAGAGGTCCAGGGCGACGAGGCGGGGCTCTGGAACTGATCAGGGAGGCAAGGGGGGGCGGTGGCTGCAACAACAGCGAGCGGCGGCGACGAGCTTCGCTCGGGGAGGAAAAGAAAGGGATCCAGAGGAGGGGGGGAAGGCGCGGGAGAGAGAGAGAGGACTTGGGGGGTGCGTGGCGCTCTTGGCGCCCTCCAGCAGCAGCGGCAGCAAGCAGGAGGTGGCCGGGCGCGTGCCGGCGTGGTTCGGCCACGCGCGCTGCCTACTGGCGCGAGGAAGACGACAGGGAGGGAAGGTTGCTGGGCTGGGCCAAGTGGCTGGGCCGGCCACTTGGGCTGCCAGGGAAGTTGGCCCAGGTAAGTTTCTCTCTCCTCTTTTATTTCTCTTTCTATTACTTCTGCAGCTTTAGGGCTTTATTAAAAATACCAGGGCAAAACCAAAAATCATGAAACTAATCATGGCTACTGTTTAGAATATATCAAACAGCAAACATTTTAGTTTATGACTATTTGGGCAATTTAAATATTTTATAGTATTAAAGTGCCCAAATTCAAATAGAATATGATTTAATTCAGGGCCCAAATGGTCATGGAAAAATGTGCATCACCTCTGGTTACTGTTTACAGTATTTTCCATAAATGAAGAACATTTTTTGAAAACCATTTGGATTTACTGAAAAATATTTTAGTTGACCCTAGTTGGATTCCTTTGATGCTAGGGCTTGGACAATCCCCATTTCCAATTAATTTTGAATTTAACATGATGCATGGAGGCTCACAGATGCAACTAACCACTAGCAATTCTAGGGCTGTGACAACTCACCCCCACTAAACAAGAATCTCGGCCCGAGATTCAAGACGTGAGGTAAGAAGACAGAGGGGTCGCAAACTAACACAATCTTCAAGATCCAACTGCCCTTCTCGAAGATGTTGATTCATTGCATCATCTTGATCTTAACATCCTTGCCTTCGATATCTCCATAAAGATCGATCGAGTCATGCCCAACTCATGGAATGAGATGTTGGAGCATCTCTTGAGCTGAGACACAACACATACATCCAAGTGATGGAGGAAAACTAGAATACGAGGGTTCAATTTGGTAGGCCACAAAACCATGCTTGAGTAAGATGGTGCATAAGTTTCAAAGTAGCGAGGAGTTAATTGCCATGATTCCACAACGGGGCACCTTAGGAAAGGTTACTCGAAGAACTATTCCCTTAAGTGGCAAAAAGAATTACTTTTGATACAAGATCGTTGAAATTCTTGGTACCAGCCTAAGGCAATCACAAACGATCGTGTGAACGAATTCGAAGGAATGGCATACTCCGACTAGGATGAATGATGTGGACTACCTTGTTGAAGACAACGCGATGGATGATTTGCTTGCGCGTGCTCTCAAGAACTTGAGCATTTCCATATTCATCAAAGTTCTACCAACATCCGCGTCGAGGATCCTGGCAACACATCTTACTACCTTGACGAATAGTGATGGACAATGCAGATGCATAGAAAGACACCACTTTCCCAGATCTCGCCTTAGCGAGGCCAAGGGAACGAAATCTGGATGATCGACCGAGAGACATTTAGCACTCCGCTTCTAATGTTCTCCTTGATGTACTAGGTACCACGATCAATGCTTAAAAGCATCAACATGGCCATCAAGTAAAGGTCGGACTTCGGGAGCACAAAAATCCATAAGGAACAACTATTAGAATAAATTCTACGAGATCCTTATGGGGAGGTGGCCAACTTTCACAATCAAGATACTACAATAATAGGTCTTCCAGCTGGGTGTGTTGGCCACGACATCCACTTTACCGGGTATAGAGAGACCAATGTTATAGTCCTTGAGAAACGTTCCAACCATCATATCTGCCTGAGATTCAGATCCGGTTGGTGTCAGGATATTCCAGACTCATCAAGTCTAGAAAGAAAATGAAAGTTTGCAACACAAATCGACGAGATGACGTTGCGAGATTCTCGGGAAATGAACTACGATAGTAAGCTCCAAAACATGAGCTGGTTCTGCTACAAACCCGTGAACACGCTGTCCCAGACAAGCATGACCACGTAGTAGTCTTATAATAAAATACTACTGAGTTCTGGTTGGGAACCATCATCGAGGATAAGGAATCTTGTACAAATCCGTCTGGTACCTTCAGGACTAGCACTTGGAACATATTATCCTTGAACAATCCAATCAGTGGCTTGGTGTGCTAGGAATTACATATGGAACGAAGATGATCAGTCTATCAGACCATAGAAAACTTCGCACATGCGTGACTGACTTGGGATGATTCCAAAGGAAGCAAAGACAAACTTTCTCGAATTCACGGCGGCAACTTACATCAGATACACGTGAATTCGAGGAAGTCACTTCTTTCATCCAAGCATAAGCTTCATGAACGGAACACGAAGGCATTGCTTACAAAGTTTCCAACACTAGGTTGATGCTCAACATGAATCATGGGGGAGACAAAATGCTGCTGATGGGCTCAACAACAACTCATCGGAATTTCCATATCACTGGACTTCCACCATCATGTGAATACGGTGATAGCATTGGTCAGACCAAAAGGTGTAATGGTGTATGTTCGAGGGATCAACCACGAGTAAGACAACATTACGAATATCATTGGTTCTGATTTGACTTGACGATAGCCCATACTCAAGTCAAAGCTTTGACAAGGCAATAGATCCAACAACTGATCACGAGGACCAGTCGATGAAGATATCATCTTTCTTCAACACACACACAAAAAGATATCCCTTAACATGAACTAAGTCAGACAAGCTTTTATCTCCCAACTCTCCAAGTTGTTGTTTAGCTTAACCAACTAGCTCAAGGGTATCCAACACAGATTCTTGGAGAAGGGGTGGTCTGCAAGAAACCAATTTGATCGCGAACTCAACATATCGGTCAGGGGACGACCTGGTGATACTTCCGTGAAGATATCCGGAAAATCATGAACCACCGATATGTCTCTAAGCTCGAGAACATCCTTGCTTTTCAGGGCAAGATGATACAATCAAAAGAGTGAGGGGTTGACATAATCCTAACTCATTGATCGAAGAGTGCACCAGAAATAAGGACTAGGTAGCACGATCAGGCTTAGGGTGATGACTTGATAACCAACACGCTAAGAATGAGAATTTCGTCCATTTACCACCAAGCAACTAGTTGCTAGGAGTATTGATTTCACACATCATGATTCACTTGTCGGCATCCCGGTTACAACAACACGGGACCGAGAAATGAACAATGATGGCAAGAAGTATTACTGCGTCAAGAATTCATAAGAGGGGGTGCAATTCTCATGTCACTCTTGTCATAAGACGGTAATACTTCAGGGTAGAACAGAATCAAAAGCTTGATTGCATTTGGTCTGTAGAATACAACTGCTTCGACCCAATCCTAGAAATGGATGAGGTACTGGAGTTTGTTTCTCCAAGTCATTCTGGAATAGAATGGCTTGACGGACCACAAGAATAATAGGCATCGACGAACGAATGCACGCATACTCTTGACTATCAATTGATAGACGAAGGTCAGAGAACGACTAAAGAGGGACAACTCGAAGGAACATATTGTTTTCTGAGTTGTGTATGCATGGGCTAGTATGTCGAACCAAGTCCAACATATTTCTTCCAGATAATCCATGCAGAAAGGTGGAACTGGCAGAATCATAATTATGAATGGAGAACTCCTCAAGAGTACTCTGATTGTGAGCTTTTGGTTCAAAAGAACTCCTGCCAAGGATGGTTCATGGTATTTGGAAGAAGGAATTACCACGGACCTCGATGACTATCGCAAAGGTTACTAATGTCCTAAGGAACTAGCAAGCACTATCAACATGAAGTAAGTAGGGTGAATCTCGGGTTCGGAAACCCAGGAGTAGAATACCTACTACTAAACGGCATCACGGGATGCTTTCGAGAATGGCGGCCAGATTCATCACACTGGGAACACAAAACATGGACAGATTACTAGATGGTTTCATAAGACACCTAGGGTCATCATAGTAGCTCCAACATATATGTCAAGGCAACGGAGTACCTCAACAGACCGATTAGTGTGCTTATTATGACCAAAGACAATGGGAATGGAAGGAAAGGATTTGCAAATGCATCAGACTATTTAGAGACCTGGGATGACTCGGACAGCATAACGGCTATAAATGCTCAAAATTATTTGAGACATCCTGCAAAAATGGTGGCATAGCCACTCAACATCACAATATTAATGTTCTGAGATCAACCAAGAACACATGGAAGTAGTAGAAACAGAACTGGGGCTTGAACTCAACAATCCTAGGCAACTACGGTTTAGTAACACGTCATCCTGATAGATAGATGAGAAGGCCTAGTTCTTAATCCCCGTAGAAGAGAAGAGGTTGACTCAGATCAGAAAGGCATGAGGTATAAGGAGTAAAAAGAGCCTTACGTTCCCTTCCACAATCAATTCCCTTATATAACTAAAGCATTTCTAGACACAACTTCGACCAGTTTGGCTTGGTAAACCTACAGGCAGTCAGGCTCTGATACCAACGCTGTCAGGACCCCGATCCTAAGTCACACCGATCCAGCATGTAACACATCATATCACTTTGTGGCCTCACGCACGGTGTTCCCACGGGTGCCACCTTACCTGGCCCGGGACCGTTTGCGCCTTTTGGCTCACGTATATGATAGTGTCGCTAGCATCCATATGACAGAGAACCCGGGCCGACATGGCTAGTCGTGAACCCAAAGCGGCGCTAACCTATGAGGACAGGCATACATGAATCACATCGAGCATGTCGGTCATCAACGTGTGAATCCGGGCTGTAGCACTGGGCTAACAGGACTCCGGTACCCCGGGCTGTAGCAGGCTAGGCAGGACTCCGGATGTCACCGCGTGACATTTCCCCGAAGGGACAGACACAGGAACGAAGTGAATCACATGCCGGCCAGTCAAGTGTTCCGAGCAGTGGTGCTGGGCTAGCAGGACTCCGGTGAACCGGGCTGTAGCGGACTACTATCGCTCCGAAGCACTAGACTACATTTCCCCATATGATAGACTGCTAAGGATAAACAACTAGATAGTCGGATCCCACCCATACCAAGCATTTCAATCATACACACAATATGCCCGATATGAGTAGATACAACATGGCATCACAACAAGACTCTACGACTCCAAATATTTATTCATTAGGCTCCGAAGAGCGAGATATTACAAACATGGGTCTCATGACCCAACAATCAAAGCATACAAGTCAAAGCACATGCGGAAGCTTAACATGTCTGAGTACAGACATCTATAAATGAAAAAGGCTGAGAAGCCTGACTATCTACCAGATCCTGCCGAGGGCACAAGATCGTAGCTGAGGTAACAAGCTAAACGTCGAAGTCCACACGGAACTACTAGCGAGACTGACGTCTCTCTGCAAAAACATAAAATAGGCAAACGTGAGTACAAACGTACTCAGCAAGACTTACATCAGAACTAACTACATATGCATCAGTTTCAATAAAGGGGGTGGTGGAGTTTGACTGCAGCAAGCCAGCTTTGACTCGGTGGCTATCCTGAACTACGACTGCAAGCGACTCTTTTGAGGTGGCGCACACGAGTCCACACATTCACCAACCAATACACCACTATGGATCCACTTCCGTCTCCCTACGAGAAGGCCATCCATAGCACTCACGCTTATCTTGCGTATTTTAGAGTATCCACTTTCACTTGTCTATGAACTGATATAGGCAACCCAGAAGTCCATTACCGCGGACACGGCTATTCGAATAGATGATGTTAACCCTGCAGGGGTGTACTTCTTCACACACGCTCTCACCACTTACCGCCGTTTACACGACATGTACTCGGCAACCTTCAAGCGGAAGCCCAGCGAGGGTGTCGGCCACGGCCTACCTAAACACTCAAGTCTCTAGTCCAGGTTTATCGCCTATTCGGGTTCCATCCATGAGGAGATCCGGCCGGAGTTTCGCTCACAGCCCCAAACGATGTGTACAGGGTCCGAGACACCAAACGGGCGCCCGGCTGCCCGGCCACGTGCCTACCGCAACACAGCCCACCCCTACGGTCAGCGCTGCGTGCGGCCCCCAGCATACTACAAACACCAGAAACTACTTTGCAACTCCTGGACAGAGGACAAGGGTGATCAAGAAGCCGAGAGGGTCCATTGGTTTCGGGCCCAATGCGTGGTAGTAACTGTTTCATGGATCACAAACACAGAACTCAGTTCCTGAGGACGGCTACAATGAGACAACCCACCATGTACTCCTACATGGCCTCTCACCGCTACCTTTACCAAATCGTGTTCACACACTTAGCTCACACACAATAGGACATGTTCATCACCATTCCAATTCATTCCCGATGAATCAGACCCGACTCAACTCTAAGCAGTAGCAGGCATGACAAACAAACATAAATGAGTAGGCACATCAGGGCTCAAACAACTCCTACTCATGCTAGTGGGTTTCATCTAATTACTGTGGCAATGACAGGTCATGCAAAGGATAAAGGGGTTCAACTACCGCAGCAAGTAACAGTTGAATCGTTGTTGTCTTAATGCAGTAAAAGGGAGCAGGAGCGAGAGAGTGGGATTGTATCGGAATGAACAAGGGGGTTTTGCTTGCCTGGCACTTCTGAAGATAATATTGAGTCTTCATCAGTGTCAACGATCTCATCGTCGGAACATACGTCTACCGAGGGGGAACAACCACCGGCAACTGAGAAGGAAACACAATCAATGCAATGCACAATATGATGCATGATCATGACATGGCAATATGTTGTGGTTGAGCTAATGCAACTAGCAACATGTTAAATGGAGTGGGTTTGAACCTTAGGTTCAAATTCAAACTCCATATGTGAGAGTTTAAATGACATTTATGCAAATTGCCTTAAACAGCAACTTTAAGTTGTTCAAACATGCATGAAAATGGTACAGATGGATTCCTTGAATTTTTCTGATAATTTTTCATATATAAATTATTTCATTCTGAGCTATAGATTAATTTCTATGATTTTTAGAAGTTTTAGGCATTTTCTGGATTTTCCTGATTTAAAATAAATATAGAAATTATTTACTGCGTCAGCATTGCATCATGCTGACGTCATCTGGTCAACAGACGCGGTCCAGGTCAAACCTGACCAGTGGGGTCCACTGGTCAGTGACCCATAGTCAAGTACAGAGGCTGACATGTGGGACCCGGTCAAGGCTGACGTGGCCAAGTCAAAGTTGACAAGCGGGGCCCACTGAAATTAGTGCTAATCTAACAGAGAGTTAAACTTAATTAGTTTAGTCACTGGGCCCACATGTAAGTGCGTCAGGGAATTAATTAGTGGGCGATTAGTGCTAACAGGTGGCCACGTCGACACTCGCCGGAGTCTCGCCGGCGGTGACCTCAAACCGCGGCGAAGTTCGCTCGGAACTCGCCAGAGGCAACGGATCGACGCGCCAGGGTCACCAGAGGATAGCCCGTGTCTGTGCGCACCTAGGGAGACCAACGGAAGGTGCGGGGGTGGCCGGAGTCGACGCCGGCGAGGACCTTGGCGGTCGCCGGAGTTCGGGCGAGGTCGGCTCCGATGCTAGGGGACACGGCAAGGCGCGTGAGGAGTGCTACGAGCTCGTGCGAGTGCGGCGGAGACGATGACGTGCTCAGAATCGTCCCAACGTGGCTGTGGCCACGACGGCGACGTGCGGTGGCGGCGGCGGGTGCGGCCGAGCTCGGTGTTGTTGCTGAGGTGCTCGAGAGCGAGAACGGGAACGGGGAGGAGGAAGAGGAGCTCACGGAGAGTCAGTTGAAGCAGACGGCGAGCTCGGGGAGGCCCTGTGGACGACGAATCGGGCGGCGGCATCCGGCGGCCGTGGACGGGGAAGAAGGGTCACGGCGTCGTCTTGGGGTCCTCCGGCCTTGCGTGGGTCGGCGGAGAGGTCCAGGGCGACGAGGCGGGGCTCTGGAACTGATCAGGGAGGCAAGGGGGGGGGGCGGTGGCTGCAGCAACAGCGAGCGGCGGCGACGAGCTTCGCTCGGGGAGGAAAAGAAAGGGATCCAGAGGAGGGGGGGAAGGCGCGGGAGAGAGAGAGAGGACTTGGGGGGGTGCGTGGCGCTCTTGGCGCCCTCCAGCAGCAGCGGCAGCAAGCAGGAGGTGGCCGGGCGCGTGCCGGCGTGGTTCGGCCACGCGCGCTGCCTACTGGCGCGAGGAAGACGACAGGGAGGGAAGGTTGCTGGGCTGGGCCAAGTGGCTGGGCCGGCCACTTGGGCTGCCAGGGAAGTTGGCCCAGGTAAGTTTCTCTCTCCTCTTTTATTTCTCTTTCTATTACTTCTGCAGCTTTAGGGCTTTATTAAAAATACCAGGGCAAAACCAAAAATCATGAAACTAATCATGGCTACTGTTTAGAATATATCAAACAGCAAACATTTTAGTTTATGACTATTTGGGCAATTTAAATATTTTATAGTATTAAAGTGCCCAAATTCAAATAGAATATGATTTAATTCAGGGCCCAAATGGTCATGGAAAAATGTGCATCACCTCTGGTTACTGTTTACAGTATTTTCCATAAATGAAGAACATTTTTTGAAAACCATTTGGATTTACTGAAAAATATTTTAGTTGACCCTAGTTGGATTCCTTTGATGCTAGGGCTTGGACAATCCCCATTTCCAATTAACTTTGAATTTAACATGATGCATGGAGGCTCACAGATGCAACTAACCACTAGCAATTCTAGGGCTGTGACATGAGGCGTGTGTCCTGTCTTCCGCCGCGCTGACGCGGGTCTTCGCCCACATCTACCTTCATGATCCCAGCGCCGACCTTGACAACCTGTTGGAGCCGGTGAGCGGCGAGGGTGCTGCCGCCGCTGTCGAAGCCGTGAAGGGGAGCGCGGAGGCGCTGCTGGGGAAGTTCTGGGCCTTCAGCACCAAGCCGAAGCAAGGCGCTGCCGGCCCTGCTGCTCCACGAGGCGAAGCCACTCCGCGCTGCTCCACCGCTGACAAGTGACTCCGCTACTGCTCCTGTTCTTCTTTTAGTTCCTGCACATGCATCACACCTCGGGCAGGCATTTAAACTTGCATTTGGTACTGAGACGACAGTATGGACTGTAATATTTTGCTTTTAAATTCCTTGAATTTTATGCTTTTCTTCCGTACTTGCTTGTGTTCTACGCCGGCAGAGCCCGGCCCCGCGCGTACCTCACCCAGCATTAGCCCCGACCGGAAACCAGGACAAGACCAAAGGAGTGAGGGGCTACGTGACAAGTTAGGCTCCTGAGTCGCGATGCTCAGGAGTCCCCCTTGGCGCACGAACAACAAGTAGGGAAGCGTGATGTAGGTGTATCTTCCGTTCTACGTCTGCAGAGCCCGACTCCGCGCGTACCTCACCCAGCATAGCCTTTCGGAACTAAGGAGTGAGGGGCTACGGAGCCAGTTGGGCTCCTGAGTCGCGATGCTCAGGAGTCCCCCTTGACGCGCAAACGGCGGGCGATGAGGTGAGATGTAAGCGGGACTACCGTTCTACGTCTGCAGAGCCCGGCCCCGCGCGTACCTCACCCAGCATAGCCTTTCGGAACTAAGGAGTGAGGGACTACGGGACCAGTTAGGCCCCTGAGTCGCGATGCTCACGAGTCCCCCTTGACGCGCAAACGGCCTCCGTACCTTGGCTCCGCTCGGGGAGAGACGCGCGACGAACCAGGCCCGAGGGGCCTGGCTGGGCGGCGTACGTCTGGGCGTGACCCAGGCATAGCCCCCGTGCCTAGCCCCCTCGCGCGGCGCTCCCGAGGGGAGGCGTTGCGATGAGGCTAGCCACTGAGTTCTGGGCTCCCTGAGGTTAACGCGGCCCCGAGGCCACCCTCAGTTGTTTATCACCAGCGCGGAGCATAGCGCTTCGGTATGTGTACAGGCATAGCCGCTCCTCGACAGTGTCGTCAGCCAGCGTGGAGCATGGTGCTTCCACTGGTACGTGGGAGGGGGCTCCCCTCCGGGAAGAGCCCCCAGGGCGTGTACAACCCCGCCCTGACACGTGGCCGGCACGGTAGGGCTAGGTGAGGTGTATCTGGGCACCCGTGAGCCAGTGCGGGACTCACGGGGCCCTACCTCTAGGCGGGTTGCGCCTGGCACTGGGCCGTATCTTGAGATGTGTTCCTGCAAGTTGGGTTAGATGCCGGCACTCTACGTCCTCGGGTCCCGGCCCTCGAGCTTGCCTCAGCCATCGCTGGTATGCCAGGTCGCGATGCCGTGGACAAGGCCAGAGGGTGAGGGCTGGAGAGCCAGTAAGAGCCCTGAGTCGCGATGCTCAGGTACCCCCCCTTTAACGTGCAAGTGGTCGACATGGAGAAGAAGAGGTGCCGTGGACAGGCATCAAGTAATCAAGCATGATAGGCGAAAGCATAGCTGGAAATAAACGCAAGGAAGATACACGCCACTGGGCCTGGCCCGAGCGCTTGGGGATGATGCAGCCCGAGGGGCGCCCCCAGCAAAGCAAGCTAATGACCGAAAAAATAAAAAGGGATACATGCCGCAGGGACGGACCCAGACGGCCTGGGAATGAAGCAGCCCTGGGAGGGCGTTCCCAGCCGGAAATGAAGCTTGAGAGATGTCACCTGAAGATGTCGAAGATGAAGCGGTGTTGGTGCAGCAGACTCGGTGTGCTGCGGAAGCCAATCCTCACGAGCCCCCAGGCCCAGGGGCCTAAGGAGTCTCCGGAGGCGCTGGTGGCTCCTCGCGAATCATCTCCATCTCCGACAGGGCTGCGGAACGCCTGTCTTCTTGAGTCTCCATGATGCCCCTCATGAGGCGCTGGTATGCAGCAGCCACGCTCGCAAGCCGTAAGGCATGCGAACATAGCTGTGGGGTGGGCCTCCGCAACGCCCCACTTGCGAGGGCCAGAGGCGCTCCATCGTGGCGACCCGATTGAGCCTTGGTACGTCGATGCAGACGCGCAGCCCACCATCCTCGCCTGGATGGGGAGCCACAGCGGGTAGACAGCGGCAACCTCTTATGATTCTTGACTCTTGTATTTTTTGAACGGCCTTGCTAAGAAACTCCTGCTGGTCTGACCTTCCTTGCCTCGCTCCTTCTTGAGGGAAACATGCTTCGAGGCACGCCTCCACGTCGTGCCCAAGCGCCTCCCTCATGACCCTGGCCAGGTCGGTGGCCCTCCAGGTGAGAGCCCCCGAGCCCTGCCTGAGGAGGGCGCCGGGCGCGCTTTCCTATGCGACGGATGGAGGGTCCCCTTGGGCAGATGCGGGCCCTGAGGGGCCTGCCTCCTGTGGGGCTGAGCCTGACGATGTCTTCTTCTTCTTGGGGGTGATCTCGGGAAGCCTCCTGCTTCCGCGATCTGGGTCTTCTAGCGGCGCGGCCTGAAAGGCTTGCTCCAGGGAACACACTGCATCCTTCTCTTCACATGGCACCGTGATGACTTCGCCACTTCTTGGCATCTTGAGGACGTTGTAACCATGATGAGTCATGGCCATGAACTTGGCCAGCGCTGGGTACCCGAGGATGACGTTGTACGGCGGGCGGATGTGAGCGACGTCGAAGTTGATGAGCTCGATGCGGTAGTTGCTGCGGGCTCCGAAGGTGACAGGGAGGCGGACCTGCCCGATTGGGATCGTGGAACCGTCTATGACTCCGGAGAAAGGCTTGGTTGGCTGAAGCTGGTCGTAGGGCACTTGAAGATTGTTGAATGTTTCCACGTACAGGACGTTGAGCCCTGCTCCACCATCGATGAGGGTCCTGGTGACCAGTACGTTGCTGATGACTGGGGTGCAAAGCATCAGGAGGACCCCGGCTGTGGCCGAGCACTTGAGCTGATCTGCTGAGCTGAACATGATGGCGCACGCCGACCACCTGAGAGGGCGCGTTGCTTCGAGCCTGGGGAGGACTGCATTCACTTCGCGGCCAAACTGCTTGAAGATGCGTTGGGAGGTTGGGGCTTGAGCTCTGCCCAAGATGCAGGCGATTGCGCGCGGCTCCTGGAAGCCCCCAGCCCCCTCATCCTGGTGGCGGTCCTCGTTCCCTTCTTGGCTGAGGCGACAGTGGAGGGAGGCCTGCGTTGCCCTGCAGGCGATCCTCACGAGGCTGATCCCGCCAGTCCCCCTCGCGAGGCAGGTCTCGCCAGCAGTCCTCGTGAGGTTGATCGCGCCACCCTTGGCGTGGGCCGCGGTCTTCCCAGCGTCCCGGGTTCCTTCCTCCTCCTCGGTTGTAGCCCCGGTCAGCACGGTCAGGATGACGGCCGATCCTTCCTTCTCGCACGGCACGGAGTGTCGAGGGAAATCGGCTTCCTCGAACACCTATGGGGACCGAGCCCCTTACTGGTTCGGCGGGGGGCGGAGGTCGCGCGAAGAGCGGATCGAGGCGATGCACACAAGGGGTTTACCCAGCTTCGGGCCGCACGGATGCATAAAACCCTACTGTTGCTTTGTGGATTGTATTGTGTTCTTGCTCGGAGGCGCGTGGTGCTACAGTACACACGAGCCGCTGGCAAGACCGAGCGTAAAAAATGGGTGTCCCCCCTTTCTACGTGCGCATGGGGCCTCCTTTTATATGCTCAAGGGGTTACCCACAGGTGGCAGCGTAGGTGGGGGCAAAAATGGGAGAATGCTGTAGTGGGTACAGCTGCCTGCACAGTGGCTGTACAGTGCTATCATACCTAACTCTGACGACGGGGGACAAGGGCATTAAATGCCCGTCCGCATCGCCCAGACGATGCAGGAAAAGGACCGTCAGGAGCGCCACCGTTTGCCACGATGGCTACTCTGTCAGCTTTGCTTCGCCACCGCATGCCCCTGGCTACACAGCCTTCCGCCACGTGCGCCTGGAATGCCCCCAGAGAGACACGTTGGTGGGTGAGCTGGAGCGCAGGCACGGGGTGGTAACTTGCCGCGGCAAGCGCCTTGCCGCGGTGGATGTCTTGTCGCGCCTGGGAGCTTGTCGCTCACCGGGCCTTGCCGGAGCGCGGGGCGCGTCGCGGCAAGCCTCTGGGCGTGCCGTGGTTGGCCTTCCCGGCAAGCTCCTCTTGCCGGGGTCTTGTGCTTCGAGCGGCAGTCCCGGCAAGCTCCTCTTGCCGGGTCCTCGCTCTCTTCGGGTGGCCTTCCCGGCAAGCTCCTCCTGCCGGGGCCTTGGCTCAAATACTTTGTTCTCGAATGGCCCAAAAGGGGACCATGGAGGGTCTTGGCGATCACCTGGCAAGCCTTGCCACGGGGTGCTACGACTGCCCGTGCACAGGTTCGGGGTACTAAGGTACCCCTACTTTAGTACACCGACAGGAGCCCCCGGGCCTGGGCCATACACGGTGCCGAGCGCTGTTGGGCCAGGCCCAAAACAGTGCACGGGCACGCGCGGCCTGGGTCACGCTGCATCTTTTTCTGCGTATATCACGCCCTCTCCGAACGGTACGCGTCGAACGCGGCATCGTGGGGAGAGGCGTGCGTGACGTGGGCGGCGTGCGCGGGGCTGAGCCTCGCAGGCACGCGTCACGTCGCAGGTGATTTGTTTACTCGGAAAGGCGAAACGCCCCCTCTTCCCCCTTATAAGCAGGGGAAACAGGGGCAGTCCGCCCGCCCGCCAGTTGTAATTCCTCAAAAGTCTCCACCACTTCCCAAGAGAAGCAACGTTCCGCCCCTTCCCTCGCCGCTAGTGCTACCGACGCCGCCGACCCCCCCCCCCCCCGCTTCCGCCATGGCCCCGAAGGGCGACAAGGGAAAGGGGAAGGCCGTGAAGTCGGCCAAGGCGCAGCGGCTTGAGGCGCAGCGAAAGGAGCAGGCAACCTTCCCCCCTGAGCTCGAGGCGCTGGAGCTGAGGGAGGAATTCTACCTCTTCTGGTCGGCGAGGACGCGAGCGCATCCGTGCACGAGGGTTCTTCCCGCCGCCGCCCAGAAGGAGTATCCAACCGGGTATCCCTCTGGGGAGAACGTCCCACCCAGCGCCAAGCTCACTTCGTTCTTCAAAGGCGTGGTGGCGGCCCTTAAGCATCTCCGGAATGCGATCCCAGAGCAGCTGGCCGGCGAGACGCGCGAAGCCACCGCCGGAGCCCTCGAGAAGGTGTTGGTGAAGATCGTCTTCCGCAACCCCGGCATCAGGCTCACCAACGCCCTCAAATCCATGCCACCAGACGCTAATCTGGAGGAGATCAGGTCCCTCGTCGCGCCCATTGTGGAGAAGGTGGCCGGGATCAAGAGGATCGAGGGAGACCGTGTGGATTAGGCCGCCTGCCCATTTCTTTTCTTGTCGCTGCTGGCCAAGTTATGAAAGCGATTCATTAGGGCCGCAACAAATTATCTTGTAATATAACTTCGTCTTAAGTAGTGATTGCACTGTTATCCCCTCTACTTGATTCTGCGCTTTGTATGCTTTTGCCCTACGCCCTTGGGAACTTGCCGGCGTAGGCCTCCGCCTTGCCGCGGGCGCTGAGTGCGGGACATCAGCAGCCCGCCAGCGGCGCTATTACCGGCAAGAAACCTTGTCGCGGCTAGCTGCAGCTCACTTAAATTGTTGAGCAGGCTCAAAACAAAGTAAGTGTTGCGACTGCAGTCGCAGCACACTTAAGCTGCCGAGCGAGCTTGAAACAAAGTAAGGATGCCACTCTGGTCGTAGCACACATAAGTCGTTGAGCGGACTCGAAACGAAGTAAGGGCGCAACTAGCCACGAGCCGGTCCCTCCGCGCATAGGTTTTTTTTCATTCAAAGTGCGGTCGTTCAAGGGAGATAACTCAAAAATCTAAAAACTTAATTGCTCAAACTTTGGCAACTTAGCTTTTCTGCCGTTCGCTGCCCGGCAAGGCAAGGTTTTCTTGGACGATGCCTGGCCCCCACCATTATCTTCTCCTCTCCCCTCCCCGGCCAACTTGTGGGCGAGGGGTCCTCCCTTTTCTCTAGAGAAAAGAGAGAAAAGGGAAAACAAAGGTACAGGGCTTCGCGGCTCGCTATTGCTCGCCGGGGGTAAGTGTTGCACGACGTGTCGGATAGCACATGCACAAAGTAAATAGCACAAAATCGACAAGGTGTGCGAGGCACATGAGCTATGCACGGGATCTGCGCCCGGCTTTGTACCAAGGATTACATGCAACATCGGCAAGACTTGGACAAAGAGGGTGGTTGACGGAACGGGTTCCGACAACCGCGCTGGCAAGGGCCTCCCCAAGGTCGGCGTCAACTTGCTGGGATCTTGGCGGACTGAGCGCGCCGAAGATCAAGGTCGCCTTTCTCGAAACTTCTGGCGCTAACTTTGCGGCTATAGAAGCGGCGCAAAGCTTGCTGGAAGCGAGCTGCTTGCACAGCGGCCTGAAGACGATCCCCCTCAAGGAGCAGCTGCTCTTGCTCGAGCTCAGCGTGAGCGAGCACTCGAGGTGGGCCGTATACGAGTCCATGAGGAGAACTGCCTCCGCTCCGTGCACCAGAGCGGAAAGGTACCTGGACATACCTGGGCTTACCTGTGTCCACCCAAGTGCCCCTTCACCCCCCCTACCAGGCGCGCCAAAGATGTCGGGGGAAATCGGCTTCCTCGAACACCTATGGGGACCGAGCCCCTTACTGGTTCGGCGGGGGGCGGAGGTCGCGCGAAGAGCGGATCGAAACGATGCACACAAGGGGTTTACCCAGCTTCGGGCTGCACGGATGCGTAAAACCCTACTGCTGCTTTGTGGATTGTATTGTGTTCTTGCTCGGAGACGCGTGGTGCTACAGTACACACGAGCCGCTGGCGAGACCGAGCGTAAAAAATGGGTGTCCCCCCCCTTTCTACGTGCGCATGGGGCCTCCTTTTATATGCTCAAGGGGTTACCCACAGGTGGCAGCGTAGGTGGGGGGAAAATGGGAGAATGCTATAGTGGGTACAGCTGCCTGCATAGTGGTTGTACAGTGCTATCATACCTAACTCTGACGGCGGGGGACAAGGGCATTAAATGCCCATCCGGATCGCCCAGACGGTGCAGGAAAAGGACCGTCAGGAGCGCCACCGTTTGCCACGATGGCTACTCTGTCAGCTTTGCTTCGCCACCGCATGCCCCTGGCTACACAGCCTTCCGCCACGTGCGCCTGGAATGCCCCCAGAGCGACACGTTGGTGGGTGAGCTGGAGCGCAGGCACGGGGTGGTAACTTGCCGCGGCAAGCGCCTTGCCGCGGTGGATGTCTTGTCGCGCCCGGGAGCTTGTCGCTCACCGGGCCTTGCCGGAGCGCGGGGCGCGTCGCGGCAAGCCTCTGGGCGTGCCGTGGTTGGCCTTCCCGGCAAGCTCCTCTTGCCGGGGTCTTGTGCTTCGAGCGGCAGTCCCGGCAAGCTCCTCTTGCCGGGGCCTCGCTCTCTTCGGGTGGCCTTCCCGGCAAGCTCCTCCTGCCGGGGCCTTGGCTCAAATACTTTGTTCTCGAATGGCCCAAAAGGGGACCATGGAGGGTCTTGGCGATCACCTGGCAAGCCTTGCCGCGGGGTGCTACGACTGCCCGTGCACAGGTTCGGGGAACTAAGGTACCCCTACTTTAGTACACCGACACGGAGTTCTTGGCATTCGTTGGTGTTGTGGGTGTGGAGGTCGTGGTACACACAGTACCGGCTGCCCCTGGAGGATTCAGGCAGATCCTTGCCCCGCTTGGTGTCCGGTTCTGCCGCGAGCATGGCAGCCCCCTTGCGCTTCACGTCCTTGGCCTTGGGTTTCTTCTCTTATGGGTCTGCGGCAGGCAGCTCGAGGAGGGAGAGACGCCCTCCTCAGCCCTGGCGCACTTGGTCGCCAAGTTGAACAGCTCCAGGGAGGTGCACAGGTCTTCATGCATCACCAGCTCCTCCTTCATCTTGACGTCACGCACACCATCGGAGAAGGCCGAGATGATGGCTTCCTCGGACACCTTGGGGATCTTGAGGCGCGCACTGTTGAAGCGCTGGATGTACTTTTGCAGGGTCTCTCTGGGTTGTTGCTTGATGCGGCGCATGTCGCTCACGGCAGGCGGCCGGCCACGAGTACCTTGGAAGTTGGCGATGAAGCGGGTGCGCATCTGGTCCCAGGAAGAGATCGTGCCTGGGGCCAGGTTCAGGAGCCAGGTGCGAGCTCCTTCCTTGAGTGCCATGGGAACCAGTTCGCCATGACCTTTTCGTCTACACTCGCAGCTTCGATGCCCAGCTCATAGAGCTGGAGGAACTCTGCAGGGTCGGTCGTGCCATCGTAGCGAGGAGGCAGGTCTGGCTTGAACTTTCCGGGCCACGCGATGCTGCGCAGCTCGGTGGTGTAGGCGCGGCAGCCTGCGGTGGCCACGGGAGGCTTCGGTTGAGGTAGAGCTTGGCCTTGTGTGTAACGCCCTCGATGCGGCTATATCTCCCACGTGTCGAGGCACGACTTAGAGGCATAAGCGCATTGAAAGCAATGTCGCAAGTGAGGTAATCTTCACACAACCCATGTAATACATTAAGGGAAAGAGATACATAGTGGATACTTGTTCTTGATTGTCTTCTTGTTCAATGGACGGTAATCGACACAAAGTCGGTCCGTGCCATCCTTCTTCTTGACAAAAAGAACACCACAACCCCAAGGAGAAGAACTCGGTCTGATTAGACCCAGACGTTCTTGTTTATCGAGTTGAATCTTCAATTCCTTGAGCTCATCTGGTCCAAGCTTGTAAGGACGCTTGCAAACGGGTTCCATGCCCGGCTCAAGATCAATAACGAATTCAGCTGGCCGACGGGGAGGCATACCCGGAAGCTCTTCTGGAAAAACATCTTGGTACTCACAAACGACTGGAATCTGAGAGATAGCCTCCAATTCATCATTCTCATTGAGAGAAAAAAAACCGAATGGTATCATCACGAGAGGCATAAATGATCACATCGTTAGAAGAGTGAGTCAATTAAATGACCATCCTTCACTAAGTCTCTGAAATCAGCAACATCAAGTGACCTAGTTTGCATGCTTGTGCTAGTCACCACATAGATCACAAAAATACATGGCAAAATTCTCTGGATAGGTTACATGGCATATTTCAAAACTCATGTAGAACACAACTTCATAGGAGGTACACATCAATCATGGCAAAAATGGCAAAAGTGCATGTTCAGATAAGATCCAGCCACTAACATCAACTAGCCCACTTCTAACAGAATTTCGGGCATCAAGATGGCCTCAAATGAAAATGATGCAATGAAACAAAATGATGTACTCTTCGAGTCTAACAATTCGACATATTATACGCGCGAAACGGAGCTACGGATGCAAAGTCACGGCATGATGAAGATGCAATGATGATGATGAAAATACATGACTTAGAGAAAAACGGGCTTCGGGGAAAAGTCAACCACCGGCACGCGGAACGAGGCGGGCGGCGGATCTGGCGCCTGGCTCGCCGGAGAAGAGGCCCGAGGCGGCCGGGGAGGCTCCGGTGGCTGGGGCGCGTGGGGCAGAGGCGCTGGTGGCCGGATCCGGCGGGCGGGACGGCGATGCGGCGGCGGCGTCGCGCGGATCGAGGCGGAGCGGGCGGCGCCGGCTGCCGGGGCGCGTGGCGGCGCAGCGGCGGAGGCGGGCGATGGCGGCGGCACGGATGCGGGCGCGGGGGAGCGGGAGGAGCCGCGGCGGCGGGGCGGCGACCGGGCCGCGGGGGGCCCGCACGGGCCTCGCGGGCCCGCGGGTCGGCGGCGAGCTGGGGGACCGCCCGGGACACGTGGCGGCCCCTGGTTGGCGGGGAACGCGGCGGCGGACACGTCCGGCCGGCGCGGGCGACGGTTGATCTAGGGTTTGGGTGGATATTTGCCCGGATTTGAGGAGGGGGAGATGTTTTTATAGCTAGAAGGAGCTAGGGAGCTCCAAATGGAGAGCGGTTTTCGGCCACGCGATCGTGATCGAACGGCGGAGGACATGGGAGTGACTTAGATGGGTTATTGGGCTGTTTTGAAGGGGTGTTAGGCTGCAACACACACGAGGCCTTCACGGTTACCCGGTTAACCGTTGGAGTACCAAACGAACTCCGATTGACCCGAAACTTGACAGGCGGTCTACCGGTGCTATATCGAGGCCACATGTCAAACCTCGGTCCATTCCGAGAATGTTTAATACCCGCTCACGAAGAAATGTAAACGGGGACGCCGGAAGACATAGGAGCGCCGGATTGCAAAATGGACAACGGGAAAGATGCTCGGATTTATGAGACGAACACGTATGCGAATGCGATGCACATGATGACATGATATGAAATGCATGACATGACCAAAATGCAAAACGAAGGGAAACCCAACCACGGAGGGAAAATCATAACACATAGCCGAAAATGGCAAGAGTTGGATTACAAATATGGCAGGTTACATCCGGGGCATTACATTGTGGGTCCCCATGCGCAGCAGCTGGAAGCAGCGCGGGGTCTTGACGTGCCGGAGTTGGAGCAGGGTCACGGCGAGCCGGAGCAGGGAGCGCCTGGGCAGCCTCTTGCGGCCGGGGGACTTCTTGGCACCTCCGTTCTTGCTGGGCCGGCGCCTGACGGAGCGGGTTCCGCCCAGGGGCCACGCGCCTTGGAGCCATGGCGTCTTCTTGGAGAGGAGGCGGCTGGTACGCCCCCGGAACTTCATGCCCCGCGCGGGGCGGGGTGCGGCGCAGCGGAGCGGACAGCGCAGGAGAGCCCCCCCCCCCTCCCGCGGCGCGGACGAGCTCGGCGATGCGGTCCAGCCACTCTTCGTAGACGTCGTCGACGGGACGATAGCGCAGGAGCTCGTTTGCTGCGATGAGCGCAGCCCGAGCCTCCAAGGGTGCGCGGAGCACGCGGGACGAAGAGCCAGCTGGTGCGAGTGATGGAATAGCTGTGCGGCCGTCTTGCCGCACGGACGGGTGCTAAGACGACGCTTGCTGCTCGTTCCCCGCCGGGCCGGTGGCGGCGTTGACGGCGGGCGACGGGGAACGACGAGGATGCCCACCGACGGGGGCCGTCTGGGCGACGCGGTAAGCGATGGCGGACGAGCGTCAGACATGGACGCGACGGTCGGCGGAGAGCAAAGCGGTGGAAGACAAATTCCAGCACACCCGTACCTGGCGCACCAAATGTCGGATTTCGGGTTCCGGCAGACCCTTAAGGTTCGAACTCTGGGGTGCGCGCGGAGATTATGCCCTCTACCTCTCCGTCTCGCTAGGATCTAAACTACCAAAAGAACAACACAAAAGACAAAGAGTTTATACTGGTTCGGGCCACCGACATGGTGTAATACCCTACTCCAGTGTGGTGTGGTGGATTGCCTCTTGGGCTGGTGATGATGAATAATACAGGGAAGAACAGCCTCGCGAGGGTCTGTTCCTGGCTAGGGGGATGAACTGCTAGGAGGAGTTCAGCCGCCCTTCTCTCTCTCTCTCTCTCTCTCTCTCTCTCTCTCTCTCTCTCTCTCTCTCTCTCTCTCTCTCTCTCTCTTGCTCAGATTCTAGGTTCTGCTTGCCTGATCGCTAGATACCGAATGCCTCTACCCTGGGGGTGGCTAGTCCTATTTATAGGCAAAGGCCCTGGGCCTCTTCCCAAATATTGAGCGGGAAGGGCGCCAACAATTGGCCAATTCGAAGGGGAACATCTGGTACACTTATCCTGACTAAAGTTGGTCCTCGCCTGCCAAAGGCCCTGTGGTGACGCCGTTCTGGGCTCCACGATGACCTCCTTCCCACCGTTGGACTGGTCTTGGTCTCGTTGCACCGAAATGGGTGCCTTTGCTTGATCCTCTCGCCTGCGCTTGCCCCCTTTGCACCAAAGAGGAAAGGGAGTACACTGTGCGGGCTGGCGCCCACCTGGCGCCCTTGGACGTCATGGCTTGCGTCATGGGCACCCCCCGAGGTACCCCGCCTTGATCTCTCCGCCTCCTCGTGAGCCAGCCTGACGAGGCCGTGCCTGAGGAAGCGCTGTGTCGTTCGGCCCGCGAGGCTTGGCCCCTCGTGAGGGTCTCGGGTCTTGCGTTGATGAAGATGGGCCGTGCTGGGCCCCCTTTGAGCCACGCAGTAGGCCGCAGGCAGGCAAGTCTGGGGATCCCCGTTCCCAGAATGCCGACAGGGACCCCCTACTCGAGATCCGCCGATTTTGACACCGACAGTGGGTGCACTTAGTTCACCAGACCTTGTTGTTTTACGCCGTGCATAGGAGGGCAACAACACTTATAGCTTGGGAGATATTGTGGTTCATGGCCTCCATCTTAATAAATCTCAGGGTAAAATACATGGTGGGATTTATGCTTCTCGCTTGGCGGATCACTTCGAGGTTGAGATACGCCCTCATGATTATCCTCTTACCAAAGTATACCTAGATCGTGCGGCCATAGATCACCACCATTTCACTGATATCGAGTCTCCTAACATCCCTATTCCATATAACCTAGTTTTTAGTGTGAGAACTCGTGATATTATTCCATTGCCTGCTCCTGCTTTGTTTGATTATGTTGTCAAGGGCGGATATAGGATTATGCCTGCGGACATCGTCGCCTACCGGAACGCTCAGGCTGTTGTGGAGGCGGCACAGGAGGAGCCTTAGTAGTGGGATGAGTGGATGCCCGCTCCTCAGCACCCCTACTACCCTCTAGGCTACTGATCGACTACCAAGTTAGGCCAAAAGCCTAAGCTTGGGGGGAGTACGTGTTTCCACCGACTTTACATTCATGTTCACTTATTCCATGTGTCGGTGTCCACACTTTTTCATTGTATCATCCGTGCTTAGATTTATTTTTCTTGCTTTCTTCTTGTGTGTTTGAAAAACCTTAGAAAAAACAAAAAAATTAGTTGTAGCTAGTTTACTTCTATGCATGCTTAGTAGTAATATTAAAAAGAAAACCCAAAAAGATTTCCTTGTTCTTCTTTTGCTTGTTGGGAGCTTTCCCGTCTAAATAGTTTTTTTTTCATTTTTTGCTTTTCCCTTTTATTTGCTTGTTCAAGAAAACCAAAAATTCCAAAAATATTTCAGTGTGTTTCTCTGAATTTCTTTTCTTTTTATTCGAGTTGTACTGAGGAGAAGACCACGATGAAAATGTTGAGTGGCTCTCATATGAATAATTATTGAACTAATAAAGAGCACATTTTACCTTGTCTTCTCCTGTTGAATAAAATGTCTTGCATATTCCAGCTTAATCCACGGCATTCTTGCACTTATATTATTTTCATATCATTCGGTCGTGCAAGTGAAAGGCAACAATGACGACATTCGATGAACTGGCCGTGACAGAGAGAAAGTGGTATGAACTCGACTTGTTCTGTTTGTGTAAATATATTTAACCTAGTATCCATGATTCAGCCCATTATGATTAAACATGTTTGCAATGACAATTAGAGATTGTAGTTTCTCATGCCATGCATATGTAGCTGGGAGTGGATAATGATTTATCTTGGATTTCAACACTGCATTAAAATGAGTGTGATGTAGTATGATGATATGGTATCCTCCTCTGAATGTTCGAGTGGATTGACTTGGCACATGTTCATGCATGTAGTTGAATCAAAACCAACATAGGCTCTATGATATTTATGTTCATGGGGTTCATATCCTACTCATGCTAGTGTCCAATGTTACTTATGCATAATGCATGGTTATGATCGTTGTTGCTCTCTAGCTGGCCGCTTCTCAATCTAATTTCTAGACTTCACCTATACTAAGTGGGAATTCTGCTTGTACATCAAAAACCTTGAACCCAAAGTTATTCCAGATGAGTCCACCATACCTACCAATATGCGGTATTACCCTGCCGTCCTAAGTAAATTTGCATGCGCCACCTCTAAAAACTTCTAAATAAATTTCCGCTTTGTGTGCCTGGATTTTTCATGGAACGACAGGAGGTGGTCAGTATCTTCCATGCTAAGCGGGTTATTCTCAGGCCGAGTGTTTATTCACTAGCCATCGCATGAGAAAGAGGCGGTAATAGGGATGCCCGGTCCCAAACTGCAAAATACAACAAGAGTTAATAGCTCGAATAATCAAATAAAAACTCCTAATGGAGTCAAAACCTTTACTTTTATCACTTGGGAACCGCCACTAGCGTGCTTAGCATGGAAGATATTTATAACTGATGGTCGTGAAGTAAATAAGAAGGGTGCATGTCTCAAAATATCATTTACCTCTGTTTTAAAAATAGAGCTCTGGCACCTCTACAAATCACTGCTTCCCTCTGCGAAGGTACTATCTATTTACTTTTATGTTCTGTCATCACCTTCTAAAACAAGCGCTAGAACCTGAGAGCACAGCTGTCATGACTTATGCATTGTGTGTAGCTAATGTTGGGTGCTTCCCTCTCCAACGTATCTACTTTTCCTAACGCTTTTCCTCTTGTTTTGGACTCTAATTTTCATGATCTGAATGAAACTAACCCCGGACTAACAATGTTTTCAACAGAACTACCATGGTGTTGTTTTTGTGCAGAAATAAAAGTTCTCGGAATGGAACAAAACTGTGTGACGAATTTTTATATCAATAATTAATTTCTGGAGCCAAGACCTACCGGAGAGGTGGCCCTGGGTGGGCACAACCCACCAGGGCGTGCCTCCCTCTCCTGGCGCGCCCAAGTGGGTTGTCCCCGCCTGGTGGCCCCACAGACCCTGAAACCGATAATACAAAATCCTATTTTCGGAGAAAAAAATCAGGGAGAAAGAATTATCACGATCCGCGAGGCGGAGCCGTCGTCACCTCCCGTTCTTCATCGGGAGGCCAGATCTGGAGTCCGTTTGGGGCTCCGGAGAGGGGGGTCTTCATTCTTCGTCATCACCAACCCTTCTCCATCGCCAATTCCATGATGCTCCCCACCGGGAGTGAGTAATTCCTTCGTAGGCTCGCTGGTCGGTGAGGAGTTGGATGAGATTCATCATGTAATTGAGTTAGTTTTGTTAGGGCTTGATCCCTAGTATCCACTATGTTCTAAGATTGATGTTGCTATGACTTTGACATGCTGAATGCTTGTCACTTTGGGCCCGGGTGCCATGATTTCAGATTTGAACCGTTTATGTTATCACCATTATATCCATGTTCTAGATCCGATCTTGCAAGTTATAGTCACCTACTACGTATTATGATCCGGTAACCCCGGAGTGACAATAATCGGGACTTCTTCCGGTGATTATCGTAGTTTGAGGAGTTCATGTATTCACTATGTGTTAATGCTTTGTTTCGGTTCTCTGTTAGAAGGAGGCCTTGATATCTCTTAGTTTCCAATATAGAGCCCGCTACCACGGAAGGGTAGGACCAAAGATGTCATGCAAGTTCTTTTAATAAAGCATGTATGACTATTTACGGAATACATGCCTACATTATATTGACAAACTGGAGCTAGTGCCGTATCGCCCTAGGTTATAACTGTCTCATGATGAATATCATCCAACAAGACACCGATCCAATGCCTACAAATTTATCTTATATTGTTTCTGCTAAGTTACTACTGCTATCATCACTGTTACACTTGCTACAAAATTACTGCTATCATTGTTACTATTACTATTGCTGCTATTACTACTATAAAAACCATCAAACTACTTTGCTACTGATCACTTTGCTGTAGATAATTAATGTCTAGGTGTGGTTGAATTGACAACTCAGCTGCTAATACCTTCAAATATTCTTTGGCTCCCCTTGTGTCGAATCTATAAATTTGGGTTGAATACTCTACCCTCGAAAACTATTGCGATCCCCTATACTTGTGGGTTATCACAGACTCCTTTGCAAACTGAAAGTTGCGCTTGAAGAGATTGTCGTCACGACACCATCGAAGAGATGATGGGTCGACATTCTCTAGTTGAGGTCCTCGGACCATGCATGGATAGAAGCCTTGGGCAATAGCTTCAGGCTTCATCTTGGGTTGCAGATTCTTGTAAAGAATATCGCCCCACGGGCATTTGATAGCATTCTTTTTAGCATACTCAGGAGTGACGAAGTTATATTTGAACCATTGTTCAGCCCAATATCTTCGGATCCATTGTATTCTAGTCTTGCGTTGATTGTAACTTTCCTATGGATCAGACTTGTAAACTTCAAAAAAATCGGGAGGCAGGTCCAGGGTAGTATTTCCACGGCGCTGCCTACCACCTTTCCTTGCAAATTTTTCAGTGGCCATAATATTCAGACAGAGAGGCTTCAAGACAGTGAAAAGCTTCCGACGACTTGTCAAACAAGAACTGGCTTCAGGAGATTCAATATGATGCTGTAAGAATTCTGCAAATGAACGCAGACTATGAGAACCAAGGGATACTCCCACGAACATGTACCTGTGACAGCATTAGAGATGCAAGGGAAGGGGAAGAGGTCATATGCATTCTCAGAAGATTTTGAAGATAAATCATTTTGAAGACATTGACATCATAGTGCGAAGACATTCACTTATTTGAAGTGAGTTGGTTCCAGATTTGTACAAATCCATGAATAAGTACATGTGAGGAATCTAACTAGTTATGAAGCATAAGTGAATATACTTTGCAAGATATGAGATTCAGAAAGTGAAAGATCCAGATTTGGAAATGCAGAAACCACTTTTGGTTGAAGTGGATGGATTTGACAGATCAAAAAAGCGGTAAAAAGTGAGTTTTATTTACCACTGAAGAACTGCTAGACGGGGCAAAACGGATGCCGAGCGGTCCAATCTCCTGCGCCCTAACTTGGCGGCGGAAGACACCTACGGCGGCGGCGGAGAAGACGAGGTCCGCGACCGGCGTGAGGATGGCGTTAAGGAGGTTGCAGCAGCTAAGCGCTTCGTCTCCAGCATCGACGCGAGCTAGCGGTGGCGCTAGGGTTTGAGCGAGATGGCGAGGTGGAAGAGGAAATAATGACCGTGTGGGTGTGTGTTTATAAGGTGAAGGGTTGCACAACGCAATTACGCTGGTGCCCCTGGCGGTTCACATCTGGTGGACACGTGGCATGCATGCAACTCATTGAGAGTTGTTCCATGTTCCCACGCGCGCCTGGTTTGTCGGGTGGTCGTTCCGGCTTCTACGGTATTCAGGCAAAAAAGATATGGAATTAAAACATATTTAAATGTGTGTCTCTGTATCTTCAGCTGACAAGGACGCAGTGAAGACATTCGACACGTGTCAACAGAATGCATAAGACTAGATAGATAGAATTTGTGGAAGAAGCACAGAAGGGGTTAGGGTCCGATCACATTCACTTAGTTCAGAAAATGGCAAGTTTGAAGACATAGCTAAAAATGAATGTTGTAGAGGACAGAACAAAAGCACACGCGCGCGCGCGCGCGCGCGCGCGCACACACACACACACACACACACATATATATATATATATATATATATATATATATATATATATAGGGATTGACTATTCGTCATCCTGGGTGAGGAATAGTTATTCTTCACCCCCTCTATTTTACCATCAATGCACCGTAATTTTACGTTCCGTAAGTTTTGTCTTATTTCCGACGTAAAAAGAGACCGTAAGAAAATATATAATCATCGTAAAAAATATTTTATGTTATGTAAAATTACAAACGTAAAAACACAGTGTAAAATACACATAAACTGCAAATTTTCTTATCACCTATATTTTTAATTTTTTATGCCGAATTTTACGTAGTAAATCCGCCACCCCTGCTCCCACACGTCGCCGCCCGCCGCCCCCCTGCTCCCACGCGCCGCCGCCCGCCGCCCCCTGCTCCCACGCGCCGCCTCCCTCTCCCCGACGGCCAGCCGCGTCCCTTACCCCAGTGTCGGCCTCCTCCTTCCCCCACGTCGACGATGGTCGCCTAGTGGATGCAGACCGCCTTCTTCCCCGCCGCCGGCCACCTCTTCCCCTTGCTCCGGCCGCCTCCTTCCCTCCCTCTACTGCGCGCCTCCTGCTGGATCCCGCTGTCGAGCGCATCGGCCGCCCTGGCCACAGCCGTGCCTCATCCTCCCCCGCGGCTACCCCCGCCAGGGGCTTCCCAGCTCACCGGATCCGCTGGGCGCACGCGTTCCTCGCCGCCGTGAGTGTGAGGTCCGGAACCTGCAAGTTCAACATTTGCACAATATTCAGTTCTTGTAGTACAAATGTCTCCCTCCCCCCACGCCATCCTCGGCACCCCTCACTCGCGCCACGGCCGCAGCTTCACTCCCGTGCGCCACCCTCGGCTGTCGCGCCATGGCCTGCGCTCAGCGGCTGCGGGTGGAGCCGCTGGGTCGAGGAACTTTGCCTCGACAGTACAACAGCACACTCTGCTGTCGGTCGCGATAAGAGCTGCGCACAGGCCACCCCGTGTCCGCCCTCGATCCGTCTTAGTCATCTCCCTCTCATCCTCTCTCTATCTCTGGTCTGCGTTTGTGTGTGCAGGGAGTGGGAGGAGATAGACCAGGGGAGTGGGAGGCCCTTCCACGGCAAATCCGTCGGCATCTTCCATGGAGATTGTGACCTCTCTTGATTTTTGCTTGAGGATTTCTCCTCTGGATCTGTAGACTGTAGTTCCTGCATAGCGGTGTCCTTTTTTCTAGTGTTCCTCTTTCGATGTTGATGCATGTGTTTAATAACCCCACTGATACGAATTCTGAAAACAAACTTCAGTACAAGAAAAATGGGTCGTTCAGTTCAATTCTGAATTGTAAGTGTGTAAACACATCCTGCTTACACAGTAACTAATTAACTATGATAACCATGTTCAGACTTCTACAAATCCCAAAACTATCCAGAGTTAGGGTTGTTACTACCTTGTTTCTTACTATTGATTCATTTTTTATGAGAAGGTATTGAGATGGTACATGTAGTTGGACATCTCAATATATTGTAATGTGTTTTTTTGCATATTACCTTGAAATTATGTTAGCAATTCTGAATTGCGATTGTGCTTGAAACTGAAAATAATTCTGTAAATTCTTATTTTAGTTTTAGTTCATTTCAATTCTTATTTTATTCAATCTGTAGTCTATGGATTTTATTTGGCCTAGATTGCTAGATGTACTAACTTGTTGTGCCAAGGCAATCTAAAACATTAAGTGTTGCGACTGTAATTTGTTCATTGTTTCACGCCTTCCCGCAGACGCGCGCCCCCACCTCCTCGCCGACGCGCCCCGCCCTGAGACGTGCGCCCCCCGCCTCCCCGTCGACGTGCGCCGCCATGCCTTCCTACAGACGCGCGCCGCTCCGCTGCCTTAGCGCCCATGCCGTTCAAACTCAGCCACCTATGCCGTTCAGTTGGCGGCGTTCCTGCAGCTGCAGATGTGGTGCTGACAGTAGTAGGCGCTGGTTGTGTTGGATAAAATGCCTAGGAGCTCCCATGATTTATACATGGAACCTAGATGATTCTGTCTCTTCATTCCCCCAAGTGCTTCAATGCTGGCTCCTTCTCGGCTGGCTCGATCGCTGCTGGGTTGGGTGGGCGTAGGTGTGGGTTTACATGGAAGCTGGCACCGCTCTTGTGTTATTTTCTCTAGCGATTGAGAAATTTATACACTCTTTTTAATGCGTAAGTTTATCTGCTCACAACCTGTTTGTATGAAAAGCCAACTAGCTTGAGAATAGCAACCTGTTCGAGCTTAGCTGAGAGGATTTTGAATCGTTGTGTGAGGAAGTGTGGACATGGCCTTGAGATAATGCATGCTGCTTTATTCATAAAGAGACGGTGTCGTTGATTTTATTCATAGGAAACTGAACCAAAACAGTGGTTGCTACTAGTGTTTGGAAATTATAATTACTAGAACTCTTATTTCTCACCCTTTTAATTGCTGGCTAATTCTTGTAAAAAGTAGTGGTTAATCTTGCTAATTACTTTGATGTGATGCCTAGGTGGTCAGTCCAGCTCCTGCAACCAACACAGGTCGTTGCCCCCTTTGCCACAACGGCAGGAGCACAAAAATACCAGTGTGGTCGTCCTCAACCAGTTCCTTCACACGGCCTCCGCGCAAGCCCTGCTCATGTATGCTTACACCAAAAGTCCAGTTCCTTATAATTTGTATACTTTGTGGTTGTACTGCTGTAGTGTTTGCATAAGCTCTGACAGGTTTGGGGCCGTACTCTGTTAAGATTCAGGAGATAAAATTTCTATTGTGGGAAGAAATGTTGCGATATCATCATAATTAACTATCATCTATTTTATTTCCTGAAAACACAAACTATCATCTATTTTATTTCCTGTTAATGTATTGCACTTCATCTTTACAGAGCCAAATCCTGGCGCGCCCAGCCGCTGCTCGTGAACCCCGACTCCATCAGCTCCACTTCACCGAAGCCGTCAGTCCACAGGAATAGAGGTAGCGGATCCCCTATAGCGGCCAAATCCCGGTGCACCCAGCCGCCGCTCGTGATCCCCTCTCCTTCAGCTCCACTTCGTGGCACTGTCAGTCCACAGGAGTAGGGGCAGGTGCCCATCAACAAAAAGGAACAAACGGTATATGCTTGGAAACTTAAAATTCTGTACACATTTGGGAAACAGATGTTATAGCTTCTTTCAAAGTTCAAAACAGATGGTATAGGAAGTACATGTATTCATGTGGGTGCTTGAAAGTTCTGTACAGGAATAGGCCGATGATTTTTGTGCTATGGATAATATGATTTATGTACATGTATTATATGTGTGGAAACAATTTCTGTGAGATGATGAAAGGAAAAATGGTTTGAATTAAAAATATTGATCAGTACGAGTTAAAAATGATAGTCCGTTCGGAATAAAAACTTAAAATATGCCGTGGTTTGTGGGGAGGTTCTGCTCACCGCCGGGTGGCACCATCTCTAGCAGTTCGACAGGGACGCGTCCCTCAGTACTACGATGTTGAGGCAGACAGCCGCCCACTTCCCTACAACCCCACGTGGATCTCTTTCTTTCTTCTCTCTCAAATTCGTTGAAAAACTTGGTTGCTTGTTCTTGTTAAAAAACACGCCGAGACACGCGACAGCCACCCCAGTTCGGGCATAGTAAGTACCTTAGTACGAGTTAAAAACGGTGGTCCGTTTGGAATAAAAGAAATGACAGAAATTTAAATTGTAAAGTTCAAGCAAAAAAAGAAACGCCATGAAAATCCTGCTTAGTAAGTACCTCAGTACAAGTCGTAAAATGAGAGAAGTTCAGAACAACGTTGTCAAAAAAATGTCTTGAGTTAAAAAAGAGAAACAAAACAAACACATTTTCTTTTTGAATAAAATATAATTCAGTTCGATGATACAAACCATACAAGTACAGGGGCGACGATACAGTAAACCATTGAAAACTTATGAGAAAAATATTACCCAAAAAACAGAGCAAAGTCTAGTTAGTGAAAACACGCTTAGTACAAACCCATGCAAGCATCAGTACAAGTACCCTTTTTCGGAACCATTCAAAATTACTCTAAAAAATAGCTCAGTACAAACATACACAAATATCAGTACGACTACTCTGTCTTTTAGACAAGAAAACAACAAGATCTGTCATGCCGTATTCTAAATTACTCTTAAACGGTTGCGAAGTAGAGAAAACGTTCAACATGACTAAGTTTCGCATTTTCAATAGCTATCCAACGGTATATTATTTGCCATATTTTGACAAACTTTTTTAAAAAAATCATGTTCAAAATCAAATTTGACCGTATTCGAATTCGTTTTTAAACCGTAAGGAATTAGAAAAACATTTATTTACAAAAAGTTGCGCATTTTCCATAGCTTTCCAACGCCGTATCATTTGTGTCAATCCGACAAACCGTTTGCAAAAAATCGCGAAAATACATTTTGCCCAGAATTTCACCGTTTTTCAAATTACTTTTAAATCATCTAGAATTAGAAAAACAATACATATATAGAAGATGCGGATTTTCACCAGCTTTCCAACGCCATCTTATTTTCTCAATTCCGACAAATGCTTTGAAAATTGAGTCCAAAATACGATTCGCGTTTTCGGTTTTGAAAAAAACGGTTTTTTCAAAACTGCTCTTCAACCATAATGATTTTGCAAAAACGTTCAATATACTTGAAATATAGTTGTCAAGAGCTTTCCAACGATATATTACACGCCCCGTTCCGACAAAAAAATTACAAAAAGTTTTTGAACTAAAGAAGACGATCTATTAAACACAACTGAAAGCATAAGTTCAACCGCTTCGAAAACATCAGTACAACAACCTGAAAACGTCAGTTCAAAAAGGGTAACAAAATAATATTCGGTTACGCGTAACAGAATAGCCTAGATGTGTGTGTGTGTCTATTTATATATATATATATATATATATATATATATATATATATATATATATATATATATATATATATATATATATCAGAAAAGACCAAATCAACATTGCGAAGATAAACCTTGAGGACAAATCAATGTTGAAGACAAACCAAATATGAAGATAATGCAATCGTGACGCCAAATGAAAACCTTCGAGAAAGTTTGGTGGTGGCGTTTCCCACCATATAGGAAGTATTAGAACCAGACACGACGCACAATTATCATGGTGCTCCGAAGTCAAATTCCGCGTTAATGTATTCACACTTAGAGGGTAAGTCTTCATTAATTGAAGATATACATTACTTCGTGTGTTGCACATCTAAGTCATCAACGTGCATAAGCGTTAGGATGTGTGTCCAATCATAGGACATTCGAGGATTCTAAGATATTTAGCTCACACCGCAGCTTGCAAAACCTTTTCTCATCCAAGGGCTTTGTGGAGATATCTGCCAATTGCTTTTCAGTGTTGACGTGAATGATATCAATGTCTTCCTTCAACACATGATCTCTGAGAAAATGATGACGAATTTGATTGTGCTTTGTCTTCGAGTGCTGAACTGGGTTGTGAGCAATCTTGATGTTGCTTTCATTATCACAGTAGAGTGGCACATGCTTCAGGTTGATGCCATAGTCCTTGAGAGTTTGCTTCATCCAGAGAAGCGGAGCGCAGCAAGATTCAGCAGCAATGTATTCAGATTCAGCAGTGAAGAGTGATACACAGTTCTGCTTCTTTGAAGACCAACAGACAAGGGATCGTCCAAGAAAGTGACATGTGCCTGATGTGGACTTGCGGTCAACCTTGTCACCAGCATAATCAGCATCTGAGAACCCAACTAGATTAAACTCTGAGCCCTTTGGATACCATAATCCTAGTGTTGGGGTGTGAGCCAAATATCGAAGAATTCGCTTCATAGCTAAATGATGTGATTCCTTTGGTGCCGCTTGGAATCGGGCACACATGCAAGCGCTAAGCATTATATCAGGCCTAGATGCACATAATAGAGTAAAGAACCAATCATGGAACGGTATACCTTCTGATTGAACTCTTTACCATTGTCATCGGGGCCCAATTGGCCCTTGGTTGGCATTGGCTTCGTGTACCCTTTGCAGTCTTGCATTCCGAACTTCTTCAGGCAATCTTTGATGTATTTCTCTTGTGATATGAAGATGCCATTTCTCTGTTGACGGATTTGAAGACCAAGGAAGAACTTCAGCTCACCCATCATGGACATCTGATATTGCTCTTGCATCATATGCCCAAACTCATCGCTGTATCTCTTGTCAGTGCAGCCGAAGATAAAGTCATCCACATAGATTTGGCATACAAACAGTTCACCATCATATGTCTTTGTGAAGAGAGTGGGATCTAGAGAACCAGGTTTGAAGCCTTTGCTCTTCAGTAAGTATTTGAGTGTGTCATACCAAGCACGAGGAGCTTGTTTGAGGCCATACAGTGCCTTGTTGATCTTGTATACCATGTCAGGACGCTTTGGGTCTTCAAAGCCAGGTGGTTGTGCAACATACACTACTTCTTCAATTTTGCCGTTGAGGACATCACTCTTTACATCCATTTGGTACAGAAGAATGTTGTTGTGGTTGGCATATGCTAGCAGTATGCGAATGACTTCAAGCCTAGCTACAGGAGCAAAGGTTTCATCAAAGTCAATCCCTTGAACTTGTGTGTAACCTTGAGCAACGAGACGAGCCTTGTTTCTGACAACTTGACCATGCTCATCTTATTTGTTGTGATAGATCCATTTGGTGCCGATGATATTGTGCTTGCGAGGATCACGACGCTTTACTAGCTCCCATACATTGTTTAGATCAAACTGTTTAAGCTCTTCTTGCATAGCTTGAATCCATTCAGGTTCCATGAAGGCTTCACCAACTTTCTTGGGTTCAGATATAGAGACAAATGCAAAGTGCCCACAGAAATTAGCTAGCTGTGTTGCTCTTGAACGAGTGAGTGGACCAGGTGCATTGATGCTGTCGATTATCTTCTCAATCTGGACTTCATTTTCAACGCAAGGATGTACTGAACGAAGATTTTGCCCTTGCTAAACATTGTCTTCATCTTCAGCATTGGCTTCAGGCTGAGCAGTGTCTTCATGCTAGTTAGGTGTAGAAATGATGATTACCTCTTCAGCCTGTTCCTCTGAAGGTATGATTTCTCCAGTACCCATAAGTTTGATAGACTCACTTGGTGTAGCTTCATCTAGCACATTTGGCAGGTGCTCTCTTTGCGAGCCGTTATTCTCATCGAACCGCACATCCACAGTTTCAACCACTTTGTAGTGAAAGAGGTTGAAGACTCTGTAGGAGTGTGAATCCTTTCCGTAGCCAAGCATAAAACCTTCATGTGCTTTCGGTGCAAATTTTGAAGTGTGGCGTGGATCCTTGATCCAGCACCTAGCACCAAAGACTTTGAAATAGCTGACATTTGGCTTCTTACCAGACAAGAGCTAATATGATGTCTTATTTAGGAACTTGTGAAGATAAACACGGCTGATGATGTGGCAAGCCGTGTCAATGGCTTCAGGCCAGAATTTCCTTGGAGTCTTTTACTCATCAAGCATCGTTCGTGCCATCTCAATGAGGGTTCTATTCTTACGCTCCATGATGCCATTTTGCTGAGGTGTGAATGGAGCAGAGAACTCATGTGTGGTTCCCAATGTATCAAGATAAGTGTCGACGCCGGTGTTCTTGAATTCTATGCTATTGTCACTTCTGATGTGCTTGATCTTGATGCCATAATTGGTGATGGCGCGATTGGCGAATCGTCTGAAGACATCCTGCACTTTAGTCTTGTAGAGAATTATGTGCACTCATGTATATCTTGAGTAATCATCACCAATGACGAAGCCATAGAGGCATGTGACACGTCCCCAACTTATCTATAATTTTTGCTTGTTCCATGTTGTTATGTTATCAATATTGGATGTTTTATAATCATTTTATAGTCATTTTATATCATTTTTTGGTACTAACCTATTGACATAGTGCCAAGTGCCAGTTGTTGTTTTTCCATGTTTTTTACATCGCAGAAAATCAATATCAGACGGAGTCCAAATGCCATGAAACTTTACGGAGAATTTTTATGGGCCAGAAGGAACACAACGGGCCCTGGCTGCACCTAGGGGTGCCTCGAGGGAGGCACAACCCACCAGGGCGCGCCAGGAGGCCCAGGCGCGCCCTGGTGGGTTGTGCCCACCTCGGGTGCCCCCGGACCACCTCTTTGCTCTATAAATACCCCAATATTCCAGAAACCCTAGAGTAGTCGACAAAAACTTCATCCAGCCGCCGCAGAGTCTAGAACCATCAGATCCAATCTAGACACCATCTCAGATGGGGTTCACCACCTCCATTGGTGCCTCTTCGATGATGAGTGAGTAGTTCTTTGTAGACCTTCGGGTTCGTAGTTAGTAGCTAGATGGCTTCATCTCTCTCTCTCTCTCTCTCTCTCTCTCTCTCTCTCTCTCTCTGAATTCTCAATACAATGGTCTTTTGGAGATCCATATGATGTAACTCTTTTGCAGTGTGTTTGTTGGGATCGATGAACATTGAGTTTATGATCATATCTATCTTTTTATATCCATGGAAGTATTTGAGTTTCTTTAATCTCTTTTATGCATGATCTCTTATAGCCTCGTATTTCTTCTCTGATATTTGGGTTTTGTTTGGCCAACTTGATCAATTTATCTTGCAATGGGAAGAGGTGCTTTGTAGTGGGTTCGGTCTTACGGTGCTTGATCCCAGTGACAGAAAGGGAACCGACACGTATGTATCGTTGCTACTAAGGATAAAATGACGGGTCTATCTCTACAAAGATAGATCTTGTCTACATCATTTCATCGTTCTTATTGCATTACTCTATTTTTTCATGAACTTCATATACTAGATGCATGCTGGATAGCGGTCGATGTGTGGAGTAATAGTAGTAGATGTAGGTAGGAGTCGGTCTACTAATCTTGGATGTGATGCCTATATAATGGTCATTGCATGGATATCGTCATGAGTATTTGAAGTTCTATCAATTTCCCAACAGTAATTTTTTCACCCACCGTTTGCTATTTTTCTCGAGAGAAGCCACTAGTGAAACATACGGCCCCCGGGTCTCTTTCTCATATATTTGCCTTTGCGATCTACTTTTTCCTTGCATTTATTTCAGATCTATTAAACAAAAAATACAAAAATACCTTGCTGCAATGTATTCGTATTTATTTTAGTTAGTGTTTGATCTATCAATTTACCACAAATTTATCTCACGTCAGTTTATCTATCTTGAGGCGTCGTAGCCTGGAAGGGATTGATAACCCCTTTAACACGTCGGGCTGCGAGGATTTGTTATCTGTGTGCATGAGCTATTTACGTTGTGTTGCTTGGTTCTCTTACTAGTTCGATAAACTTGGTTTCATATCTGAGGGAAATACCTACCGCCGCTGTGCTGCATCATCCCTTCCTCTTTGGGGAAATACCGATATAGTTCAAGCGACATCAAAAGGAATTTCTGGCGCCATTGCCGGGGAGGATCTTCAAAATATATACCAGGTTCCTAATAACAAATCTCATCTCCTTGCAATTTACATTATTTGCCATTTGCCTCTCGTTTTCCTCTCCCCCACTACACAAAAATTTGCCGTTTTATTCGCCCCTCTTTTTCATTCGCTGTTTTCTCGTCAGATCTTTTATTTGCTTGTGTTTCCATGTGCCTTCTATATGCTTGCATCTTCGCTTGATAAAAATCTATTGATATGGATCCCCATCCACTTGCTAATCTTTTAAAAGATCCAATCATGATGAACCAATTTCTAGTGAGTTAAGTGCACTAGATTATCTTTATGAAGTTTTTCTTGAGATTTGTGAATGTGCAAATTGTGATGAAGAAATTTACGTAGTGATTCATGATAGCTCTTCGAATGAAAAGCACGATTGCAATGATTTTACTATAAATTCTATTAATGTCAATTGTGCTAATAATATGCAAAACCCCAAGCTTGGGGAGGCTACTATGTCCACTACTTGTTGCAACGATCATGATTGGGGTGATAATGATTCTGGTGATCTTGAAAATTTATTTAAACCTCATGATGAATATGTTTGCGGTAATATTGAAAGTGGGTTCGGAAGAATGTCAACTCTAGGTAAAAATAATCCCACATATTTGGAGAGTGTTCAATCTTATGATTTTTTTTGATAAAAGTGGGCTTGGAGAGGTCATGACTTTTTTTGATGATAATACCACTGTTTTAGAAGAGTGTCAACATTGCATGCATGTGGATCATAAAGAGAATAGTGTTTATGATAGCTATATTGTTGAATTTGAGTATGATCCTACATGTAACTATTATGAGAGAGGAAAATATGGTTGTAGAAATTTTCATGTTACTAAATCACCTCTCTATGTGTTGAAATTATTAATGCTTCCTTCTTCCTATTTGCCTATGCTAGAAATTGCTTGTCTTGATAATTTGTTTTCCTATAAAATTCCTATGAATAGGAAGTATGTTAGACTTAAATGTGGTATTCATATGTTTTTTGATGCTCTCTTTGAGTTTTAATTATTATCTTTCATGAGAGCATCAATAAAATCTTAAGCCTATCTTAATGGCTACAAGGAAAGAGCTTGTTGGGAGGCAACCCCAATGAATAAAATTTATTTTTGCTTTTTGATTTCTGTTCTTGAGTATTAGCACAATTATGCTACTATTATGATTGTGCTTTTTGTGTTTTAATTGGTGTTTGTGCCAAGTAAATCCTTTAGGATCTTCTTGGGTGATAGGTGTTTGATCTTGCTGAAAAACAGAAACTTTTGCGCTCACGAAAACAATTCTAATTTTTTACCAAAGCGTGATAAAATACCAATTCTTTTTGCAGAACATTAATATACAAATTGCTCAGGTCGTCCTAATTTTTCAGAATTTTTGGAGTTCCAGAAGTTTTCGAAATAGTCAGATTGCTACAGATTGTTCTGTTTTGACAGATTCTGTTTTCTTTGCATTGTGTGCTTATTTCGATGGATCTATGGTTTTGTTTGATGATTTTTTGCCATAGAAAAGTTGGAATACAACAGATATAATGCAAAAAAGCAAAATATGAATTGGTTTGGTACAGTACTTATAGTCGTGATTTTCTTTCTTTTACTAACGGATCTCACGAAGGTTTTGTTGAGTTTTGTGTGATTGAAGTTTTCAAGTTTTGTGTTATCTTACGATGGATGAAAGAATAAAGGATAGAAGAGCCTAAGCTTGGGGATGCCCCGACATCCCAAGCTATTATCCAAAGATGAGCAACCAACTAAGCTTGGGGATGCCCCCGAGTGGCATCCCCTCTTTCTTCTAACGACCATCAGCATTTTACTCTATATTTTTATTCGTCACATAATATGTGTTTTGCTTGGAGCGTCTTGTATGATATGAGTCTTTGCTTTGTGTTTTAAGTCTTGATCCCTTGCTGGACACATCTATTTGAGAGAGCCAAAATTATGTCATGACTTGTTAGAATTGCTCTCTATGCTTCACTTAAATTTTTATGAGCTATGGACTTGCTCTAGTGCTTCACTTATATCTTTTTAGCATGGTGTGCTTTAGTCTTTTTTAAGAAATTCTCTCTTGCTTCACTTAGATTTTTTTGGGAGTTAGTAAAATTTTCAAGAAATTCTCTCTTGCTTCACTTAAATTAATTTGAGAGAAAGAAAGAAAAACTATGCTCATGATCTTTACTTATATTTGTTTGAGCTTATGAAAAACAACACATAAAAATTAGTCCCAAAGTGATAGATATCCAAGAAGGATATAATAAAAACTTTCATGAAGATCATCGTACAAAATAAACTTGATTCTTAGTAATAGTTTTGAGATATGATGATGTGATATGTGAGTTATGTTGATGAGTAATTATGCTTTAGTAAGAATATTGGTGTTAAGGTTTGTGATTCCCTATGCAAATACGAAAGTCAATAGTCATGCAATGAAATTATGTCCTACTTGTGTTGCATTATTCTTTGTTATTTATGCTTAATGCTTGCTTATGAGATTATTTGTTTCTTGGTTGGTCGCTTCTCAATCTTTTGCTAGCCTTCATTTTTGCACTAAGTATGACCTCTACTTGTGCATCCAAAAACCTTTAAACCAGTTTTGCCACATGTGTCCACTATATCTACCTATATGCAATATTCTTTTGCCGTTCTAAGCAAATTTTTATGTGCCATCTCTAATTTTCAAAATAAACTTCTCTTTTGTGTGTTTGTTTTGCTCGCGGAGCGGTGAGGGGTGTCCAATATTTTCCATGCTAGATGTGCTATTCTCAAGATGAGTGTTTATTCACGTGTCATTGCACGAGAGTAAGGCAAAGGTATTATGGATGCCCAGTCCCGAAATGAAAAATGAAATTACTTTATGTTATCAAATAATAAATTCCTTGGAAAGTGTTGGTATGTGAGGGAGTCCTGGATTAGGGGGTGTTCGGATAGCCGGACTATACCTTCAGCCGGACTCCAGGACTATGAAGATACAAGATTGAAGACTTCGTCCCGTGTCCGGAGGGGACTTTCCTTGGCGTGGAAGGAAAGCTTGGTGATGCAGATATTCAAGATATCCTACCATTGTAACCGACTCTGTGTAACCCTAACCCTATCCGGTGTCTATATAAACCGGAGGGTTCTAGTCCGTAGGACAACTCCATCATACAACAATCATACCATAGGCTAGCTTCTGGGGTTTAGCCTCCTTGATCTCGTGGTAGATCTACTCTTGTACTACCCATATCATCAATATTAATCAAGCAGGAGTAGGGTTTTACCTCCATCGAGAGGGCCTGAACCTGGGTAAAAACATCGTGTCCCTTGTCTCCTGTTACCATCCGCCTAGACGCACAGTTCGGGACCCCCTACCCGAGATCCGCCGGTTTTGACACCGACATTGGTGCTTTCATTGAGAGTTCCACTGTGCCGTCGCAATCAGGAAGGATGCCTCCTCCCGTCTTTAAAGACGGCGCCTTAGCTGAGGGAGCCTTGGCTGTCGGCCAAACTCTCCGGCTAGGTGGTTTTCTCATGACCGCCTGTTCGGCCGTTGCACCGACGGTGACCTCTCGGGTCATCAAAAGCAACCTTCACGTCAGCTCGGAACTTGCCGAGCAGCTAGATCCGATGGAGCTCTCTTCCGTAAACGAGCTCTTGGATCGCATCGCCGCCCTGTGGGTCGCAACGGATTACGACCAGGTTGGGCTTAAACCCGATCTAAGGGAAATTAACTCTCCCCAGGTCACCCACCACGTCGCCGTGGTAGAGGCGCAGTGCGGCGACCCTTCATCTATTTTAAGGACTAGTTACGTCCGAATTCCTGACCCCTCCAAGGCGGATATCCGTGGAGGGGAGGATGCAACTCGAGACCCGAGCTTAGAATCAGGCAACGGGCTAGACTCATTGGACAACATCCAAGAATCCGGACCTCAGAGTTCGGAAGCTCTTCGGCCTCTGAATCTTAGATTGGGCGAGGTTTCAGAATCAACACCACCCGCCAACCCGAACATAAGTGATCTTTCCCAAATCAGGCAAAAGCCCGAGGAAACAGTACATCATTACTGGGCCAGATTCCTCCTGGTTATGAACAGGATAAAGGATTGCCGCAAGGGAGACGCAATATCAATCTTCTGCAATAATTGCACAGACGAGGGAATCCTTAACGCCATAAGTTGTCGTGATATTACACGCTTCGCTGACTTGGCGTCCATAGTACAAAAGTACTATGCGATGGAAAGTGCCTGGAAAACCGAAATAAAATTTTGGGACAATCCGGCCTTGAATAGCAATCCCGTCCGGACTAAGAGGGTGCATCATCGTAAGACACCCGGGTTAAACACCAAAAAAACCAAAACCCTCTACAGAGCATGGAACCGTACTGGAAAGATGGCTTGATGGACCCTGTAAAATTCACAGTACAGAGGATGCCACACCAACTCACAGCCTTAGAGCATGTTGGATACTCTGGCAGGTGGCCAAAATTGGCGAGGACCTCTTAATTTTGGAGGCCACAGAAAACCACCCCAGGGATACCAGTACCGTTCTCACAGTCTTCGAGACCTTCACATCAAATAATATGCGAAAAACAACACTCCGCAGCCTTGCCGAAGTCTATCAAGTAGCAACAATAAACCCATGGAGCGACACCGCTATTACCTTCAACGCAAGTGATGAACCTAAATTCCGAACAGCCCGAGCACCAGCCGCATTGGTCCTCAGTCCAATAGTGGACGGCTTTCGCCTCAGCAAGGTACTCATGGATGGAGGCAGCGGATTGAACCTCATTTATGAGGAAACTCTTCAAAAAATGGGATTAGATTGGAGCCGCGAAGCAGCACAACCTTTAGAGGAATAATCCCCAGTCAGGAAGCGCGCTGCACAGGAAAAATCACACTAGATGTGGTGTTCGGCACGCCGGATAATTACAGATCCGAAGAGGTCACATTTCAGGTGGCCCCGTTCAGCAGCGGATATCACGCCCTACTAGGGCCAGAAGCATTTACAATCTTCCAAGCAATAACCCATTATGGGTACATGAAGCTCAAGATGCCCGGGCTGAACGGAATTATCACTCTCGCTAGTTGGCCAGACTAGGGGCTGGCGTCGTCTTGACGTCCCCCATAGGAGACACAGTTCAATATGTGCTCCAGATCATGTAAACGGACTCCAACAATGCAGCCGAATATGAGGCCCTCCTACATGGTCTCCGGATGGCAGTATCCATGGGCATTCAACGCCTAGAGGTACGCGGGGACTCGAACCTCGCGATATCCCAAATAAACGGAGACTTCGACGCCAAGGATCCAAAAATGGCAGCTTACCGCAACGTCGTCCTAAAAATATCAGCTCGGTTCGAAGGGTTGGAGTTTCATCATATAGCCCGAGAAAACAATCAGGCAGCGGATGTCCTGGCACGCATTGGAGCAAAACGCGATGCGGTCCCCCCCCCAACATCTTTTTAGAAAGACTGTTCAAGCCATCCGTAGCATGGGAGGGGGAACCCGCAGATAACAGCCTGGACCTAACCGCACCACTCGACGCCGAACAATCTGACATAATTGGAGGCTCTATCACCGAAATTACACCTTCAGCCCACGTAATGATGGCGGTCATCGCCCCGTGGAAAGAACCGTTCCTAGCCTACCTTACTAGGCAGGAACTCCCAGAGGACCAAAATGAGGCACGCTACATAGTGCGGCGATCTAAAGCCTATAAAGTCGGAGAGCTTTATAAGAAAAGCACTACCGGAGTCCTTCAAAGGTGCATCTCTGAAGAGGAAGGGCGGAACTTGCTGGCTGAAATTCATGCCGGACTCGGTGGCCACCATGCTGCAGCTCGGTCCCTTGTAAGCAAGGCTTTCCGTACAGGCTTTTACTGGCCGACGGCCCGAGCAGACGCTCAGGACTTGGTCCAACGATGCGTCGGTTGCCAGCTTTTTGCAAATCAAAGCCATATGCCACCCACCGCCCTCCGAACTATCCCCATTACTTGGCCTTTCACGGTCTGGGGGCTTGACATGGTTGGACCCCTTAAAGGCGGAACCCACAAGAAAAAATACTTACTGGTCATGGTGGATAAGTTCACCAAATGGATAGAAGCCAAGCCTGTTAAGACGGTCGAATCCGGACCTGTGATAGACTTCATATCCGGGGTTGTACACCGTTACGGCGTCCCCCACAGCATCATCACTGATAACGGCACAAACTTCACCTCCGACGAGGTGAAACTCTGGTGCAAAAACATGGGCATCAAGCTCGACTATGCTTCCGTCTATCACCCACAAACTAACGGCCAGGTCGAACGTGCAAATGGTCTTATCATGAGTGGCATTAAACCCAGACTAGTGCGGTCCCTCAAGGAATCTAACACGCACTGGGTCGAGGAGCTCGACTCCATACTCTGGGGGTTGGGGACCACGCCGGATCGCACCACCGGATACACACCATTCTTTATGGTGTACGGCGCAGAGGCAGTTCTGCCCTGCGACATAATTCATGACTCACCTCGAGTGCGCATGTACGAAGAAAGAGAAGCCGAGCTTGATCAGCAGGACAACTTGGACGCCTTGGAGGAGCGTGACGTGGCAAAAGCCCGTTCCACATTTTATCAACAGCAGGCTCGAAGATATCAAAGCAGAGAAGTACAAGCCAAAAATTACAATGTTGGCGAACTAGTTCTACGCCTGCCGGATAAGAAAAGGACAAACTCAAGCCCAAGTGGGAAGGTCCATTCATAATCGACCAAGTCCTGACTGGTGGAGCATACCGCCTGTGAGATGCGTCGGATAACCGACTCGAGACGAACCCACCGCCCGTCTCCGAAGATTCTATGCCTAGCGCCGGACTCTGTGTTTGTCTCCTTCCTCTGTCCATTTTTTACATTTTTTGTCTTACATTTCTCTCCTCCCCCTCTTTTCTATTATAGCCCTTAAAGGCTCATCAAGTGACGCGCTACTCGCGCTCATTAAACCTGGGGGCTTCTTTAACAGAAGCTTATTTATATGGGCTTCACGCCCAACACATGCGTCAAACTTCCGCATGTACCTTTTTCTTCACCATTGTATGCATCGATATGACTTAAGTTTCGGCCAAGCTTGGTTGCCTAGCTCCTGTGCTTACCCTACGTTCCCGGTTGTTCGGCTAGGCGGTAAAGGGAGCACCTCTGCGATTGTTACTGCCGGATCAGCCGGATGTGTACCTCAGACTGGGTGAAGCCAAAAGCTAGCGTTCTTAAGGGAATATTCGGTCGGTGAACTAAAAGACGACCTTTTTTACTTATTTACATACATGCCCCCAGATGATTTTCCCGCATTTGCAGTCTGGACATGCACTTTAGGGCATGCCTCTCAGAGAAAGGAACCCCTAACGGAACTATTCTCTCTGGAAGATGTTTCTTACTATCCATGTAATATAACATAACTAGTTGGGCACTTGTCTGATAAAGCACTAATGACCCCTACGCCTGGTCTCCATGCATACCCCGGTTCTTACATAACTGGTAGGGTATTCGGACACACTCCGGACCGTCAGGTCCCGAGGTAGAAGCGAAAAGGTTGGCAATGACAAATGATCTACAATCGGGCTAGAAGGCATTGCACATGTCAATTAACAATTACATAGTCACTCTGACTGATTGTATTCCTCTTCTATACCATCTAACAGGCTGTCTAATTTACAGTTCTGTTGGGAATACTTTGTGGCCAATTCCACTTGGCCGTATACTAAGCTTACAGGGATCTCCTTCCCATCAGGCCCCACAGGTCCGACTTCGGCCATGTGATTTGGGTCAGACCTCGTAAACCGGGTCTTCACCATGGCCCAGGCCTTCCTAGCGCCTTGTCGGCAGGCCGATATCTTCCACAACCAGAAGCGCCGCCGAGCTCCCTTAAGCTTCTCCGCAAGCTCTCCAAGGCCCTCGGGCACGGAGTGGGAAGGCCATAAGGCTTGGGCAATGCCTCGCATTGCCTGCCGAACTTGCTCATGCAGTTGCGAGAGCTCGGGCAGAAGGTCACCTGTAGAACCAGGCATCTCCTCTGCAAGACGACCTGTTAGCATACCTACAGACATCACTCTGTTAGTCGACTTCCTCGTCGAACTCTTTTTTCAAAAGATTCGCTTAAGCACTTACTAAATATGTCGCGTCGAAGCCGCTGGTTCTCCTTATTGGAGTCCGACAGCTGACCACGAACATCTTTAAGTTCAACACCCAGCTTGGTGTTGGCATCCTGAAGATCATTCTTCTCTCGCCTCACCTTTGTCAGCGTACTCTCACCGGCCTTTAGCCGGCGTAAGAGTTGTTGTCTCTCCAGATCGAGTCCGGCGCCATCTGCAATATGATTTGTCAGATTTGCACCCACGCCGCAAAATACTAATCTTTCGAAGTGTATCTTACCAGAGGGGGTCTCTTTGGGCTCCCCTGTCGTGGCTAGTGCGGCCTCCAGTTGGGCCTTGCACTCTTCCAGCTCCTGGGACAGTACGGTATTCTTCTCTGTAAGAACTTGCATACCAAATGATCCTTAAATCAGTTACTCTAACTGTTTCAAGTCTCGGGGGCTACAGGTATATATATATATATATTTCACCAAAATTTTCTTACCCATATGTCTTTGACATACTGCTCCGTGGCTCTGGCTAAACCATTTTGAGCGGCACGGAGGTACGCATCTCCCGAATTGAAGGCATCTAATGCCTCTTGGGAGAAACAAGCGTCGCGAAGAACTGTCCGGCGACGCCTGTGGTTCATGGCACTCTCCACCTTAGAATTTGTGGCGGACAGCCTGTCCGCATCCTCTGTCGGAGGAGCGTCCGGTGCGCGCCTTGTGCTCGCCTCCGCTTCCAGGCCAGGCATTGGATCCTGGCTGGTGGAGGCGCGATTGGCAACCTCTCCGGATGTAGTCCGGCGAGGTCTCTTCGTCCTGAAGATAGCACGCACGTTAATATGCCCTGAAGAAATAACACCAGGGAAAAAGAGGGTGCGCTATACCTTTGCGCCGGCATCTCAGTCTGGACCACGTTCCTTTTTACCCCACGGGGCCCTGTGGCCCCTCGTTGGCTAGCCGCCGCAGGTTCGGCCTCCCACCTCGGAAATCTCCCCTGCAAAACGCGGTCGTCGTCAGAAATACTAAAATACGTGAGAATGGAATCCTTCTCAAGGGAATGAGGCTCCGGTCTCTATCACCTGGGAGGCCGGGATTAACCCTGGGTAATCAGCCGTAATGGCCACCAAGGTGTTGTCCTTGCTTAGCTGATGGAACACCCCGTCGATAAGCTCCACCGATATGTCCGGATCCTCTTCGAAGTCTGGATCGAGGGGCCGTTCTGGATCCTCGGGCTGTGGAGGACGGCTGTTTATATCCTTCACCTCCTGACGCAGTTCCTGCGTTGAAGTCGTTAGACTATATATTTAATCACGGGAATATAAAACGAACGGGCAATCACAATTGTCCACTTACCCAACTTGGAGGGTTGTACATAGTAAATCCGCCCTCGGGTTGACGCGGCGGAATTCCTCCTCTTCTCCCTTGTACAAAGAGGATAAGATCTTTACTAGAGCGGCAGCTGAGGCTGGCCCCTTACGACCGTAACAAGTGGCGTCATCCTCCCCGTTAAAATCCCACATGGGGTGGCCTCTATATTGAAGCGGCTGCACCCCCCGCATGATGCATACGGCCATGACTCCAATCATGGTTAGTCCGGAATGAGCCAATAGTCTTATCCGGCCCATCAGGTAAAGGACGTCTCTGTCGCTTTCTCTCTGAGAGCTCCGCGGACGCCAGCTCAAGCGCTTCTTTAATGGAGCATTGTTGAACTCAGGGAGTGTCGGGGGGAATCGGCCTCCTCGAACACCTATGGGGACAGAGCCCCTTCTCGGTTCGGCGGGGAGCGGAGGCTGCGTGAAGAGCAGATCGAGGCGACACACACACACAACGATTTTACCCAGCTTCGGGCCGCACTGGTGCGTAAAACCCTACTGCTGCTTGTCTGGTTGATTTGGGTTCTTGCTCAAAAGCGCGAGATGCTACAGTACACTCGAGCTGCTTGCGAGGATGGACGTGAATGGGTTCCTCCTCCTCTTTTCCTCCTCTCCCTACGTGCGTATGGGGTCTCCTTTTATATGCCAAGGGATTGCCCACAGGTGGCAGCGTAGGTGAGGGTAAAAATGGAAAAGAGCTATGTGCACAGTGGCTGCACAGTGCTATCGCACCTAACTCTGACGGCGGGGGACAAGGGCATTAAATGCCCGTCTGGGTCGCCCGAACAGTGCTGAGGCGGACCATTAGGGGCGCCCCCGTTTGCCACGAGAGCGGCCTTGTCAGCGTTGCATGCCATCGCATGCCTCTGGCTGCGCGGTGCCCCGCCACGTGCCTCTCAGGAAGCCCCAAAGCGACGCGTGGGCGGGTGAGCTGGAGCGCAGTCCTGAGGTGGTAGCTTGTCACGGCAAATGGCTTGCCGCGGCTGTTGTCTTGCCGCGCCCGGGTACTTGCTGTTCGCCGGGCCTTGCCGGGGCGCACGGTGCACCGGGGCGAGTTTTTCCTGAGTTGCCCTGGTGGGCCTCCCCGGCGAGCTCCTCCCGCGGGGGTCTCTTGTGCTTCTGCTTGGTCGTCCCGGCAAGCTCCTCTTGCCGGGGCCTTGTCTCTCTGGCCCGGCAAGCGCCTCTTGTCGGGGTCTTGCCTTCGTACTTTGTTCTTGAATGGCCCAAGAGGGGACCATTGAGGGTCTTGGTGATCGCCTGGCAGGCCTTGCCGCGGGGTGCTACGACTGCCCGTGCACAAGTTCGGGGTACTAAGGTACCCCTACTTTAGTACACCGACAGGAGCCCCCGGGCCTGGGCCATACACGGTGCCGAGCGCTGTTGGGCCAGGCCCAAAACAGTGCACGGGCACGCGCGGCCTGGGTCACGGTACATCTTTTTCTGCGCCCACCACGTCCTCCCCGAAAGGCACGCGTCGAACGCGGCGTCGTGGGGAGAGCCGTGCGTGACGTGGGCGGCGTGCGCGGGGCCGAACCCTGTAGGCATGCGTCACGTCGCCATAAAGGGGGACGGTTCGCGCTAGCTCCATAAGTAGAGGGAGGTGTGGAGGCGTGGCTCCTTCGCTGGATGGGGCCGAGGCACGGTTTCTGAGGCACCCGTTCCCCACGAGCACGGGGTGGGGGAGAGGCCGCCTCATCCGTCGCCTCGGCCCTGCGCGTCAGCCACGCGGCCTCCATGCACCCGGGGTTGCGGACGGTGGAGGCAGGAGACCGGGCCGTCGCGGGTCGGGGCAGCAGGTCGGCCCCAGTCGCCTGGCCTTCCTGCGTCTTGATTGGCTGAGCGGCGCGGTCGAGCCCCCACTCTGCTCCTTTATAAAGAGCAAGAGGGGGGGCGACGGGAACCCGCACTCCTCCATCTCTTCTCCTCTTCATCTTCTGACCCCCTCTCTCCATTCTCCATGGAGAAAGGGAATCTGGGTCCTTCATCGGTGGCGGCGAGGGTTGCCGCCAGGCAGCGCGCCCCTCCTCCCCTTGCACCCGCGGTGGCGGAGCCAGCCGTAAGGGGAAGGGGGAGGGGGCGAGGTTGTGGACGAGGGCGTGGACAAGGCCGCGGCGCTCAGGGAAGAGGCGGGCGGGGCGACGCGCCGGCCTCGCCTCCGCCAGCGGCCCTTCTTCCCACGGCGGTCCACCTTGGGGATGATCCTTGCGAGTTCGTCGTCAGGCTGCGCCGGGCGCCTCGTCGCCGCCTCCGCCTTCCGGCTCCTTTCGCGAGCGTAATGGAGATGGAGCAACCCGAAACGCTAAGGTTGCACATGAAGGGCTGCGGGATCAGTGGCACGCGGGTCCACGTCGAGTTCGCAGCCCCCGGCGTGGTGTATCTTGGCCGAGGGTGGAAGACATTCGCCCGTATCCACACCTTGACGGAGAGGTTCACCCTCCATTTCAAGTTGATGGAGGGCGATCTCCTCTCCGTCAAGGCCTTCGGGGACTTCGGGACCCGGGCCAGGTGCTGCGTGGATAGCTCCTCCGACAGCGGAAGCTCCTCCTCGAGCGAGAGCGATGAGGAGGGGAGCGACAGCGACGACGAGGGCAGCGGTCGTCGGGATGACGGGTCCGACTAGGCGCCGGTCGTAGCTCCGTGTGGCACTGGCGACCCCATCATCCGGGTCGCCGGCTCCCTGAGCTTCTCGGGGTCGTCCTCCCGGGCGGCTGGAGTGGCGAGGCTGCGGAAGAGGAGGAGGACTGGCGGCAAGGCCGTCAACTCGGAGTACGAGGGCTAGGTGCCCCCGACAGCGTGTTGACATCCCGCTGCCTCATCTTCGAGCTCCATCTCCGGCGCCACTGCCACCATCCAGCCTCCGGAGCCCCCGGGGCGTTCTCTTGGTGTCTTCTGCCACCCGTAGCTTGTCTAGGCGCCCCTTTTGCCCTTTTCGCCTCCTTGTCCTACCTCCTGAGGAGAGAGACAAGAAAGGGATTACGGGCACCTTATCTTTTTTTCAATCTGTAAGCCTTCGGGCCTTAGCTGCATTTAAATCTTGTAATCCCATCTTTTCATGTTTTTCATTCTCTCTGAACTGTACCTGAGCGGAATGTTTTTAATGAAAAAGGGGATGTTTGCCGGATCATTTGTCTCGCGGGTACCACCCGCGGCAAGGAGCGAATCCTTTACATCGTTAAGATAGACACTTCCTCGCCCGGCAACAGGCCCTGCCGTCTTCCCGCGCCCCTCGACCTCTCTCGCGCTCTTGGCGGAGGCAGGGAGAAGGCGGGTCCAGGCCCCTCGTTTCCTTCTTTTGCCGCCGCGGCTACTATCAAAAACGGGCCCCAGGAACGCGCTCTGGGGCTTGTCGTTTAAGAGAGCACGGCAGCTCTTAGGAGGAAGCGAGGTTTTCGTATCCCACAGTCCATAAGAGAATGCATGATAAGGGATGCAAAAACTTATCTGAGGTTACAGCCCCCGGCATCTCAGGCTTGCCGCGGGTGGATCCTCGTACTTGCAGTCCCCGGCAACTTTGGCTTGCCGGGGTGTAGGCGTTGGTTCGTCCTTCCCCCCCTCTTCGTCCTTGAGCGGCCTGGCTGGGACATGTAATCCCTGTGAACCAAAGGAAAGAACAGGAAAAAGGGACGCAGACTCGACCTCTAAGCTAGGGGTTAGCGACAGCTAGGCACTATCAACCCTAACCAAGGACGAGACTCGACTCAGCATGCATGCTAAAACTTAGGGCGCCAGCGCTTCATTATCTGCTGCCAGGGTCTGCGCCTGGCTTTGTACAAAGGATTACATGCAACTGCGGCAAGACTTGTACAAAAGGTTGGTTGCCGAACGGGATCCGACAACCGCGCCTTACGGGTAAAACTTACGAAGATGCTCAATATTCCAGGAGTTGCTCACCGGAGTTCCATCTTCGGTCTCGAGGCGGACAGCGCCGGGCCTCGTGACTCGTTTCACCCGGTAAGGGCCTTCCCACTTCGGCGTCAACTTGTTGTGATTCTTGGCCGACTGAACGTGCCGAAGAACAAGGTCGCCTTCCTCGAAGCTCCTGGCTTTGACTCTGCGGCTATGGTAGCGACGCAAAGCTTGCTGGTAGCGAGCGGCTCGCACAGCAGCCTGGAGACGATCTTCCTCGAGGAGCAGCGCGTCATCTTCACGCGACCGCTCTTGCTCAAGCTCATCATAAGCGAGCACTCGAGGTGACCCGTATACGAGTTCCGTGGGGGTAACTGCTTCTGCTCCATAGACTAGAGCAAATGGTGTCTGGCCAGTGGCTCGATTTGGCGTCATTCTGATCGACCAAAGAACCACTGGCAGCTCCTCGATCCAGTTCCGTCCGCGCTTGTGCAGCCTGTCAAAACTTCTGGTCTTAAGCCCGCACAACACCTCGGCGTTGGCCCTTTCCGCTTGACCGTTGCTCTTAGGATGAGCAACAGAAGCGAAGCAGACCTTGGCGCCGAGGTCTTGGATGTACTGCATGAAGGCGTGGCTCGTGAATTGCGTACCGTTGTCGGTGATGATCCTGTTAGGGATCCCGAAACGGCAAACAATCGACCTGAAGAATTTGATCACGGACTGGGCCGTCACCTTCCTCACTGGTTCCACTTCCGGCCACTTTGTGAACTTGTCGATGGCGACGTACAAGTACTCAAAGCCCCCGACAGCTTGGGGGAAGGGGCCGAGGATATCGAGCCCCCAGACCGAAAAGGGCCAGGATAAAGGGATTGTCTGGAGAGCTTGAGCTGGTTGGTGTATCTGCTTGGAGTGGAACTGGCACGCTTCACACTTGGTTACTTGTGCAGTTGCATCCTGGAGGGCTGTCGGCCAGAAGAAACCCTGACGGAATGCTTTGCCGGCAAGTGCTCTTGCGCAAATGTGGTGACCGCATATGCCTCCATGTATCTCCGCCAACAGCTTCTGTCCGTCTTCCCGGTGGATGCACTTCAATTTCACCCAATTGCGTCCTCTTCTGTACAGTGTGTTGTCAACAAACTGGTACATACTGGACTGCCGGGCTACTCTTTTCGCTTCCTCTTGCTCTTCGGGAAGTTCTCCTGTCTGAAGGAAACGGACGATCTGCTGCGCCCATGTCGGAGCTCGTGGCTCGACGACAAGGACCAAAGGCATGTCTGCGGCTGTGGGAACATTAGCTTCTACAACGAGAGTCTGGGGCTCGGCCGGAGCTTGTCATTCCCCGGCAAGCCTGCCGGAGCAGAGCTTGTCGGGAGCACCTGCTTCGACGGAACAAACCCTAGGGCTTGCCGGAGCGGTCGCTCCTCAGCACTCTTGGCGTCGATCTTGGGGACTCTCTTGACGGCGGCTTCGGGAAGCTCTGCCGGGAGATAGTCGCCGGAGACCAACTTCCTCTTCTTGTTCTGCCCAGTTGATGGTGTCACGGATGGCTGAGTCAGTTTGAGCACAAAGGTTCCTGGTTCCACAGGTAACTTTAGTGCGGCGCACTTTGACAAGCCGTCGGCAACGTCGTTCTCAACTCTTGGAACGTGCTCCATGTGTAGGCCATCAAAGCGCTCTTCTAGCTTCCTCACTTCATCAACGTAAACCTCCATCAATGGACTCTGGTAATCCTTGTTCACTTGGCGGACGACGAGTTGCGAGTCACCCCTGACAACAAGCTTCTTGATCCCAAGTTCTGCCGTGATCCTGAGACCGGCAAGCAAACCTTCATACTCTGCTGTATTGTTGGTTGCCTGCTCCTTGGGAAAGTGCATTTGGACGACGTACTTGAGGTGCTCTCCGGTGGGCGCGACAAGCAGTATGCCAGCACCGGCGCCTTGCAGCGAGAAAGCCCCATCGAAGTACATCAGCCACTCTTTGTTTGCTTCCTTGCCGAGGATGCTCGTCTCTGGAATTTCTTCGTCTGATGTCGGCGTCCATTCCGCTATGAACTTTGCCAATGCTCTGCTTTGGATCATTGAAGTGCTCTCGAACTTGAGGCCAAAGCTTGACAGTTCCAGTGCCCACTCGACGATCCTGCCTGTTGCTTCGGGATTCTGCAGTATCCTCTTCAGCGGAAAGCGAGTGACAACTGTGATCTCGTGTGCTTGGAAGTAGTGGCGCAGCTTTCTCGAGGCCATAAGGAGACCGAAAAGCAATTTCTGCACTCCAGAGTACCTTGACCTAGCTCCCTGCAAGAGGGAACTGACAAAGTAAACTGGGCGCTGCACCATTTTCTTCTTTTGCACCTCCCCTTGCATCTGCGCAGATCCATCTTCGTCGGGGCCAGAGCCTGTCGGGGAAGCCCCCTGCTTGCCGTCGGATGTGCTCGCCGTGGTCGCTGGCTCGTCATCTGCCTCGCTCTCCGCTACTAACGCAGCGCTAACCACTTGATTGGTTGCCGCTAGGTACAACAGCAACCTCTCTTGTGGCTTCGGCGCGGCAAGTATTGGAGCGGAGGACAGATATTTCTTCAGGTCCTGCAGCGCAACCTCCGCTTCCGGAGTCCATTTTACTGGACCTGCCTTCTTCAAAATTTTGAAAAATGGCAGGGCACGTTCCGCAGACTTGGAAATGAACCTGCTGAGAGCCGCTACGCAGCCGACAAGCCTTCGCACATCCTTGACACGCGTTGGTGCTTCAATCTGCTCAATGGCCTTGATCTTGTCGGGGTTGGCTTCGATTCCCCGCTGAGACACGAAGAACCCGAGAAGCTTGCCGGAAGGGACTCCAAACACGCACTTCTCGGGGTTGAGCTTGAGGCTGATCTTGTGCAGATTTGCAAAGGTCTCTTCTAAGTCTTGAATCAGGGTTGCCCTGTCCCGGCTTTTGACCACTATATCATCCATGTAGGCCTCCACATTCCTGTGGATCTGCGGCCCAAAAGCGGTATGGACAACCCTTGCAAATGTTGAACCAGCATTTTTCAGTCCGAAAGGCATTCGTACAAAACAGTACGTGCCACATGGAGTGATGAATGCGGTCTTCTCTTCGTCTTCTTCAGCCATAAAGATCTGGTGGTATCCGGAGTAGGCGTCAAGGAATGAAAGCAGGTCGCATCCGGCCGTGGAGTCAACAATCTGGTCAATGCGCGGCAAGGGAAACGGGTCTTTGGGGCAAGCCTTATTGACATCGGTAAAATCGATGCAAAGCCTCCATTTCCCATTTGCTTTACGCACGACAACAGGATTGGCCAACCACGTCGGATGGAGCACGCCTCGGACGAGGCCTGCCGCTTCCAACTTCTTGATCTCTTCCGCGATGAACTCTTGGCGCTCCACCGCTTGCTTCCTAACCCTCTGCTTGACGGGCCGCGCATGAGGACAGACGGCAAGGTGGTGCTCAATCACTTTCCTGGGAACGCCGGGGATGTCAGATGGTTGCCAGGCAAACACATCGACATTCGCCCGCAGGGAAGCAACGAGCGCGCTTTCCTATTTGGGGTCGAGAGTGGCACTGATGGTGAAGGTACCACCAGTGCCGTCCTCCTTGGCGGACACCTTCTTGGTCATTGGCGGGGCTGCCATCGACTTCTTGCTGTTGCCGGTGGAGCTCGATGGTGCGTCCTCGACGGTAGCGCGGCACTCCGAAGAGGTGCGCTTGCCGGAGTGGGCACCAGAGCACTTGCCGGGCTTGGTCTTCTTCTTGCCGGCGGAGCTCGATGGCGCGTTCTTGACAGCATCGCAACACTCCGAAGAGGTGCGCTTGCCGGAGTAGGCACCAGAGCTCTTGCCGGGCTTGGCTTTCTTCCCTCCGGGGGCTTCAGCGGCAAGCGGCTTGTGATCCACTGCGGCTGCTGCTTCCCGGTAGATCTTGTCGGCACAGATAAGGGCATCCTTCTTGTCGCCAGGGACAGAGATGACACTTATCGGGCCTGGCATCTTGAGCACGTTGTACGCATAGTGAGAGGCCGCCATGAATTTGGCGAGCGCTGGACGGCCGAGGATTCCATTGTAAGGTAATGGAAAATCGGCGACATCAAAGGTGATCCTCTCGGTCCTGAAATTCAGCTCGCTACCAAACGTCACTGGCAGTGTGATCTTCCCCTTCGGCTTGCTCCTTCCCAGGTTGATTCCTTGGAACGTGCCGGTCTCTTCGAGCTCGCTGTCGGGAACTTGGAGTCTTCGGAGAACAGCGGAGGAGATCAGGTTCAAGCCGGCCCCGCCGTCAACTAGCACCTTAGTGACCTTGAGGTTGCGGACCATTGGGGAAACCAACATCGGCAAGCACCCGACCGCGGTTGTGCGATCAGGGTGGTCCTCAATATCAAAGATGATAGGCGTGCTGGACCACTTCAGAGGCCTGCGCGACTCGACGGGTGGTTCCGCTGCATTGACTTCCCGCGCCCACTGTTTAAGCTGGCGGCGAGAAGTGTGCAGAGAGGCACCGCCGTCCACACACAAGACCTCTGTGGCTTTCTGAAACTCCTGCTCGCTGGTCTCGGGGTCTTCCATGTCTTCGTTGTCGTCGTCGTCTTCATCCTTGTCGCGGCCTCTGGGAGGTCTGTCTGCTTGCCGCTGCTTGTCCTTGCCGCGGCGTTCCCCCTGGCCGGGACGCTTCGTGCCGGATCCCCCGCCGTCTGCTTGGGCTCTCTCCTTGTCGCACCGCTCGTACTCGGCCTTCTGCAGCTCGACGAGCCGCTCGACCTGTTTGCAGCTCTGGAGGTCATGGCCCTTGGTGCGGTGGATCTTGCAATACTGTTTGTTGGTGCCATCCCGTTTGTCGGCGACCGCCACGGCCTGGCAGTTGGCGCATCCGGCAACCCCCTTGCCGGAGCTACCAGCCTGGGCCTTCTTGGCGGTGCCTTCATCACCGGACTACTCAACAACCAGTACTTCTTGGCTCTTCTTCTTCTTGTTATTCCGCCGTCCGCTTTTCCTCGCCGGGGTGGTGTCGTCACTGTCAGATCCTCCTGCTCCGATGCTTTCTCCGGGGAGTTTCCTCCCCTCCTCAGCGCGCGCACACTTGTCGGCCAGGGCGTATAGCTCGCTGACGTTCCTGATTTTGCACATCGCCATCTCCTCCCGCATTCTGCGGTTTCGCACGTTCTGATGGAACGCACTAATGACCGCAGCGGGGTGGACATCTGGGATGTTGTAGTGCACGCGGCTGAATCTTTGGATGAACTTGCGCAGAGTCTCTCCTTCCTTCTGAACGAGCAAGTGAAGGTCACTCGCCTGGCCATGGGGTTTGTGGCCGCCCGTGAAGGCGCTGACAAACTGATGGCACAGGTCTGGCCAGGAGGATATGGAGTTGTCCGGCAAGTGCATGAGCCAGGATCTGACGTTGGGTTTGAGTACCAGCGGGAAGTAGTTGGCAAGGATCTTGTCGTCTCGTCCCCCGGCAGCTTGCACCGCAATGGTGTAGATGCTGAGGAACTCCGACGGATGCGGCTTGCCGTCGTACTTCTCGGGTACGTCAGGCTTGAAGTTCTTTGTGTTGGGCCATTGGACTTGCCGCAGCTCGCGGGTGAACGCAGGGCAGCCTACCGAATACGGCAAGTCGCCTGGTTCCCCCAGTGCGTGCATGTCGCCAGCGGGCTCAGCGCGCTGGTCTGATTGATGCCGCGCTTCTCTTCTGCGCTCGATGCGAGTTCGAGCATCTTCCTCCTTTCGCTCGTGGAGGACTTGGCGCTGGTCGCGACGGGTCCGCGGATTCGACGACACGGTAGAGGCGTCGTCGTGGTGGGTCCGGCGGGTCAGCGACCGTTGCCTCTGGTGTGGGGAGTGCACGGTGGTCGCACCCCCACCAGTCCTGGTGCCATCGGTTCTCGCCTGGGCGACCTGCCGCGGCTGCGACGCACCAGGCTGCCGCGGCGTGTCGCCGTTGGCAAAACCGATGAGACTCTAGATGGTGGCCCTCCAATCATCGAGCTTGTCCGACGCCGGAGGGTAATCCAGGAGCAATTGGGCTCGTGCAAGAGCTTCCGCTGGAGTGGCGGGCAGTGGCGGCGAACGGCGCGTGGAGCGGGATGTGCTCGAACTCCTAACCACGTTAGAAGGAGCAGCACCCGGTCCAGGCAGCCGTGCTACGCTCGTGCCAACACGCTGGTGCGCCTGCTGGCCTTGAGCGTCCTGGGGTTCGCCAGCTCGATCTGGGTCCAGCGAGCGTATGGCACCGTGGGTACCAAGACGCTGCTGATTCCGCGCCTCCTGGGAGGAGCGCGGAGCGATTTCGGACGTCGTGGTACCACGAACTGGTTCAACGACGTCCGTTCCTCCGCCGGTGCCTTCCCCACCACCCATCCGCTCCAAGGGCTGTGGGTTCAGCGCGTACGGGCCAGCCACCTCAAGAGCTTTCTTCTTCGGTGGCATGTCGATGAAGGCGATGGAGATCTAGCCTGTGCGGACGCCGGATCAGGTTCGCACAACCTCGACGCCCCCTACCTGGCGCGCCAGAGATGTCGGGGGGAATCGGCCTCCTCGAACACCTATGGGGACAGAGCCCCTTCTCGGTTCGGCGGGGAGCGGAGGCTGCGCGAAGAGCAGATCGAGGCGACACACACACACAACGATTTTACCCAGCTTCGGGCCGCACTGGTGCGTAAAACCCTACTGCTGCTTGTCTGGTTGATTTGGGTTCTTGCTCGAAAGCGCGAGATGCTACAGTACACTCGAGCTGCTTGCGAGGCTGGACGCGAATGGGTTCCTCCTCCTCTTTTCCTCCTCTCCCTACGTGCGTATGGGGTCTCCTTTTATATGCCAAGGGATTGCCCACAGGTGGCAGCGTAGGTGAGGGTAAAAATGGAAAAGAGCTATGTGCACAGTGGCTGCACAGTGCTATCGCACCTAACTCTGACTGCGGGGGACAAGGGCATTAAATGCCCGTCTGGGTCGCCCGAACAGTGCTGAGGCGGACCGTTAGGGGCGCCCCCGTTTGCCACGAGAGCGGCCTTGTCAGCGTTGCATGCCATCGCATGCCTCTGGCTGCGCGGTGCCCCGCCACGTGCCTCTGAGGAAGCCCCAAAGCGACGCAGTCCTGAGGTGGTGGCTTGTCGCGGCAAATGGCTTGCCGCGGCTGCTGTCTTGCCGCGCCCGGGTACTTGCCGTTCGCCGGGCCTTGCCGGGGCGCACGGTGCACCGGGGCGAGTTTTTCCTGAGTTGCCCTGGTGGGCCTCCCCGACGAGCTCCTCCCGCGGGGGTCACTTGTGCTTCTGCTTGGTCGTCCCGGGAAGCTCCTCTTGCCGGAGCCTTGTCTCTCTGGCCCGGCAAGCGCCTCTTGCCGGGGTCTTGCCTTCGTACTTTGTTCTTGAATGGCCCAAGAGGGGACCATTGAGGGTCTTGGCGATCGCCTGGCAGGCCTTGCCGCGGGGTGCTACGACTGCCCGTGCACAAGTTCGGGGTACTAAGGTACCCCTACTTTAGTACACCGACAGGGAGACCGACCCGGAAAGGGTCCGGTAGTGGGACATCATCTATATAAAACCATTCCGAAGGCCAGTCCTCGGACGCCTTCTTTGGGGTCCCGGATAGGTATCCGGTCCCTGCGATGCGCCACACTTCGGCTCCGCCCACTTGATATATAGACCCCTCTTGAGAATGGGGCACCAGGCAGAATATCCTCTTCCACAGCGCGAAATGAGCCTCAACACCCAAAAATAGCTCGCAAAGGGCGACGAAGCCCGCGATATGCAATATAGAGGCGGGCGTGAGATTGTGCAGCTGGAGGCCGTAGAACTCCTGAAGCCCATGGAGAAATGGATGAACTGGAAATCCCAGTCCCCTTATTAGATAAGGGACGAAGCACACCCGCTCTCCTTTAGAGGGATTGGGGGTGCTCTCCGCTTGTTTTCCGCCATTGTAGGTGGCGAGTCCGGCTCGGACCGGGACCATATAAGCCTGAGGGAGAAATCCCTTGGCCTGAAGCGACACTAACTCGCTGTGCGGGATGGAGCAATTCTCCCAGTCTCCGGGTTTAGGACTGGAAGGGCGAGAGGAGGAGCTGCGACGGCTGGCCATGTTGGAATGGACCTTTGCTGGAGGCGCTCTGATGATTACTCGTGGAGAGGAGAAGTTGTGGTTTAGATCTGAATCCCCATCCCGTTAAATAGGCGGCTCGTTTATGCGGCTAGGGGTGTGGATGTAAAAACGCCCCAGCTTTTCGCATTCGTTTGACACGTGGAAGACGGCCATTATTGGGCGTGGAAGCCAAGGAGCGCTACATTACAAAAATCGGACATTATTCCTACAGGTACACAGAATTTGGAGAAGAACCCGCCTTGGAATGCCGAAGACAATCTGCGCGCCGGACTCGTCGTCATTGAAGCCTGGTTCGGGGGCTACTGAGGGAGTCCTGGATTAGGGGGTGTTCGGATAGCCGGACTATACCTTCAGCCGGACTCCAGGACTATGAAGATACAAGATTGAAGACTTCGTCCCGTGTCCGGAGGGGACTTTCCTTGGCATGGAAGGCAAGCTTGGCGATGCGGATATTCAAGATCTCCTACCATTGTAACCGACTCTGTGTAACCCTAACCCTATCCGGTGTCTATATAAACCGGAGGGTTCTAGTCCGTAGGACATCTCCATCATACAATAATCATACCATCGGCTAGCTTCTAGGGTTTAGCCTCCTTGATCTCGTGGTAGATCTACTCTTGTACTACCCATATCATCAATATTAATCAAGCAGGAGTAGGGTTTTACCTCCATAGAGAGGGCCCGAACCTGGGTAAAAACATCGTGTCCCTTGTCTCCTGTTACCATCCGCCTAGACGCACAGTTCGGGACCCCCTACCCGAGATCCGCCGGTTTTGACACCGACAGTATGGAAGGCAACCGTGGATACGGCTAGCCATGGAAAGTGAAAGTATGGTGGAAAAAGGGATAAACTTTATTTTTTGTTTGGGAACCACCTATGATATATCTAGCATGGAAAGTGTTGGGAACTCCGTTTTCGTTGGTAGGATGGATACACCTCCGAAAATGTTTTTATCTCTAAGTTTTTCGCTTTGAGCTCTCGCACCTCTACAAATCCCTACTTCCCTCCGCGAAGGGTCTTTCTTTTACTTTATGAAAATTTTATTTTTGAATTTGAGTCTCCACCTTCTCTTACAAAAGCACCAACTAAGAGGCAATATGATCATACTTAAGTATTGGTTGTAACAAATATTCGAGCGTGTTTCATGAATGGATCAATGGTTGAGCATGATTGGTTAGGGATAACTTATTTTAGCGTTGATATTTTGAAAGACGTGGTTTCTTGTCGATATGCTTGAGTATTTAAATTATCATGTCAAAACTAGACTATTGTTTTGAACAATATAAAAGTCCAAATGTCCATGCTATAAAGAAAGAAATATGATATGACATGATAGGCAGCATTCCACATCAAAAATTCTGTTTTTATCACTTCCCTACTCAAGGACGAGTAGGAGTTAAGCTTGGGGATGCTGATACGTCTCTAACGTATCTATAATTATTGCTTGTTCCATGTGAAAGTGTGTTATATCGACTAGAGGGGGTTGAATAGGCAATTTTTATGAATTCTTCACTGAGGAATTTGTGGGTGAGGAAATTCCTTAGCGAAGAACTACTAGCAGCGGAATAAGTACTCAAAAGTAAACATAAAAGAACACAAGCATAGTCATCATGATGAAATGAAGACAAGCACAGAGTACAGAAAACGTAATCACGGGATAACACAGGAGAAAGACAAGCAGACTGAAGAAATTGAATTGAGAAATTGAGAAAGTCTTCAGTCAAAGTCTTCAAACACAGATATGAACAAGTGCACAACACAATAATGAGGAGATGAAAGAGTTGAGGAAATAGAACCAGAAAGCTTGGTGAAGACAATTATTTGGTAGACAAGTTCCAACTGATGTCTCAGTTGTACATCTGGTTGGAGCGGCTAGGTATTTAAACCTGAGGACACACAATCCTGGACACACAGTTCTCACCGTATTCTCCTTGAGCTAAGGTTACACAAACCTCGCCCAATCACTCGTGGTAAGTCTTCAGGTGACGTCCAAACCTTCACAGACTCGGTCACTCAGCGATCCACAATTCCTCTTGGATGCTCTAGACCATGACGCCTAATCGTCTGGAAGAAGCATAGTCATCAAAGGTAACAAGTGTCGGTTCCATGCAGGATCAATATCTTTAGTGATGCTCAATCACTTTGGGTTTGTAGGTGTTTGGGTTTGGGTTTTCCTCACTTGATGATTTTTGCTCAAAGTCCTCGGAGGATGGGATGCTCTCAAATGATAAGTGTCAGTTTCTCTTGGAGCAGCCAGCCAGCTAGTGGTTGTAGGGGGCGGCTATTTATAGCCTAGGGAGCAGCCCGACATGATAAGACATAAATGCCCTTCAATGATATGACCGTTAGGTGATATGACCGTTAGGTGGGTAGATATTTTGGGACAGCTGGCACAAGGCACAACAATGGTCAGAAATTTGAGTATCAAATTCCTCAGGGCTATCATGTTCTTCACTGTGTAGGCAATCCGCACTGGCGAATTCCTAACTCCTCAGTTAGAACAAATTCCTCAGAGACCAGAAGAACTTCGTCTCTGTCACTGAAGAATATGACTGAACTGTATGAGATTTCCAATGGCTTCACTCGAAGGGATTGGTAGGTGTAGGATTTTGAGTTGAGCATCACATGGAAAATTTTCCTTAGTATTTCCTCGACCCCCTTTAACAGTACGATGTTTCCTATGACTCAAGAAAAGAGAAAATGAAACTACGAAACAAAAGTCTTCACGCTTCATATTCCTCGAATGAATACCAAGTCTTCAAGGTCACACCAATTTCTTCACTTTCAAAGTCTTCAGAAAGTCTCCAGAAGTCCAAAGTATTCAGATGAAGAACTTCATTTTTAGGGGTCGACTTTCTCTGTAAATATCAAACTCCTCATAGACTTATAGACCTGTGTACACTCATAAACACATTAGTCCCTTAACCTATAAGTCTTCAATACACCAAAATCACTAAGGGGCACTAGATGCACTTACAATCTCCCCCTTTTTGGTGATTGATAACAATATAGGTTAAGTTTTCAACGGGGATAATCATATGAATTGTAAATACTGAAATTTAGGAATTTGATTGCAATATATAGAAGAACTCCCCCTGAAGATGTGCATAGTGAGGAATTTGCTTTTGAAGCAATGCACACTTGAATAGTAGAATCATGGAGATCTCCCCCTATATCTTGTAATTCATAGACACATTTGAAATATAATATGAAGAATTTGAAATGCATGGTGAAATATGGTGACTGATGTAATTCAGCATGCGTGCATTAACATTAGAAAGGAATAAGCATGCATAAAATCACAACTTAAGTATCAGGCCACCATAGAGTTTAAGTTTACAACTCGATCCAGCAAAGTCATCAGAAGAACGAGAGTTGTAACTTAGCAAAAAAACGCCCATATAGATAGACCCGCTTGAAGACTAACTCAAATTTCTCCCCCTTTGTCATCGAATGACCAAAAGGATCGAAATGAAGACTAACGCCCCTGAAGAATATCAAGTTGATGAAGGAGCGCCAGCGTTGTTGGGGTCGTTTGTTGATGTTGGGCCTGCCGCAGTGTCGTCCAAGTCTTCATGCTCGTCGGTGTCGCGCGATGAAGAATACGAGTTGGCCACCAAGGAAGGAACCTTGACCTTTTTGTATTTCTTCGGTGGAGGAGCAGACCATTCAAAATCTTCCTTGAGACCCATTTTCTTCAGATCTTCTTCGCTATAAATGTGAGACAGAACAGCCCAGGTGCAGTTGAAGGTTTCATGAAGATAGTAATGGTTTTTCTTCACTGCATTGTGGGTAGCAGTCATGTTGTGAAGAATTGAACCAAACTGACGCTTGACCCATTTGTGATTACGATCAACCTTCTGGTGAGGACTGAGGAAAAGCTCATGATCAGTCATCACCCTGGGAGTTGTGCCTTGAGGATTTTGCTTGGTTGCATTGGCGGCAGAGTCATGAGTGGCAGAGTCATCATTGGTGGAGTAAGATGCAGCCTTGCGAAATTGACCATCCAATGGACGAATGCCTTCATCTATAACAGCAGCGGCCTTGCCCTTGTCATCAGCTGAGGAAAATGTCTGTTTGAGGACTTCAATTGGGGGCAAGTAGCTGCAATGGTTCAGTGTATCAGCTTTGTAGTTGAGTGAAGACCTTGTTCTGGTGAATCTCATAATCCAAGGTTGAAAGTGCAACTATCCCTGGGTGGTTTTGGTAATTCCTAACAACATATAGCTCATTGAGCTAACATTATTCCAAGATTAATATTTCAGGAAAAGCTTAATGAATGGCATGGCATGGATGAGGAAAGTGGACCCCTCCTAAGGACAAAAAGATTGGCTCAAGCTCAAAGCTCAAGACTCTACATTTTATATTTTAGTGATCCAAGATCACATTGAGTCTATAGGAAAAGCCAATACTATCAGGGAGGGATGAGGTGTTGCTTGATGAGGTTCTTGCTTCATAGTGCTTAGTGATATGCTCCGAAACCCTCAACTACCTTCCCACATCCACATATAACCTAAACCAAAAGTCAAACTCGGCCCCACCGATTCTTTCTATCCGGCGCCACCGAGTTCAGATGGCATAGCCACTGCCACAAACCCTAGGCAAATCGGTCTCACCGATAGGGATCTCGGTCACACCGAGATGGGGTTGTAATCTCTCGGTTTCCCTTCGTAACGTTTCGGTCCTACCAATATGAGCGATCGATCCCACCGAGATTGCAATGTAAACTCTCTGTTTCCCTTTTGTAACATTTCGGTCCCACTGAAATGAGCAAATCGGTCCCACCGAGTTTACCTGACCAACTCTCTGGTTAGCTTATTACCAAAATCGGTCCCACCAAGTTTGTGTAATCGGTCACACCGAGATTACGTTATGCCCTAACCCTAACCATATCGGTCCTACCGAGTTGCATCTCAGTCCCACCGAAAATCCTAGCGGTCACTAGGTTTGCTAAATCGGTTCGACCGAGTTTCTCAATTCGGTCTCACCGAGATTAGTAAATTGTGTGTAACGGTTAGTTTTTGTGTGGAGGCTATATATACCCCTCCACCCACTCTTCATTCGTGGAGAGAGCCATCAGAACATACCTACACTTCCAATACACATTTTCTGAGAGAGAACCACCTACTCATGTGTTGAGGCCAAGATATTCCATTCCCACCATATGAATCTTGATCTCTAGCCTTCCCCAAGTTGCTTTCCACTCAAATCTTCTTTCCACCAAATCCATATCTTGTGAGAGAGAGTTGAGTGTTGGGGAGACTATCATTTGAAGCACAAGAGCAAGGAGTTCATCATCAACACACCATTTGTTACTTCTTGGAGAGTGATGTCTCCTAGATTGGCTAGGTGTCACTTGGGAGCCTCCGACAAGATTGTGGAGTTGAACCAAGGAGTTTGTAAGGGCAAGGAGATCGCCTACTTCGTGAAGATCTACCGCTAGTGTGGCAAGTCCTTCGTGGGCGATGGCCATGATGGGATAGACAAGGTTGCTTCTTCATGGACCCTTCATGGGTGGAGCCCTCCATGGACTCGCGCAACCGTTAGCCTTCGTGGGTTGAAGTCTCCATCAACGTGGATGTACGATAGCACCACCTATCGGAACCACGACAAAAACATATGTGTCTCCAATTGCGTTTGAATTCTCCAAACCCTTCCCTTTACATTCTTGCAAGTTGCATGCTTTACTTTCCGCTGCCCATAGACTCTTTGCATGCTTGCTTGAATTGTTTTAAGATTGCTTGACTTGCGCTAAGATAGCTAAAATCTGCCAAAGACTAAAATTGGGAAAAGGATGGATTTTTAATTGGTCAAGTAGTCTAATCACCCCCCCCTCTCTAGACATACTTTCGATCCTACAAGTGGTATCAGAGCTCTGGTCTCCATTTGCTTTGATTTCCATAGCTTTTGGTGGTCATAGCCTTGGTTTCACAACCTAGGAGAGTATGGCGTCTAGAGAGGGAAATTATCACAGTAGAGGTCCTTACTTTGATGGTACTAATTTTGCTAGTTGGAAGCATAAGATGAAAATGCATATTCTTGGACATAACCCCGCCGTTTGGGCTATTGTGTGTATTGGTTTGCAAGGTGAATTCTTTGATGGGAGAGAACCGAATCGTGAATCCACCATGGAAGAGTTGAAAATGCTGCAATACAACGCTCAAGCTTGTGATATCCTCTTCAACGGATTGTGCCCCGAAGAATTCAACAAAATCAGTCGTCTTGAGAATGCAAAGGAAATTTGGGATACTTTGATTGACATGCATGAAGGTACCAACTCTGTCAAGGAATCCAAGTTGGATGTGCTTCAAAGTAAACTTGACAAGTTCAAAATGAAGGATGGTGAAGGTGTCGCTGAAATGTACTCTAGGCTTGCTCTTATCACAAATGAGATTGTCGGCTTAGGAAGTGAAGAGATGACCGACAGATTCATCATCAAGAAGATCCTAAGAGCCTTGGATGGAAAGTATGATACCGTGTGCACATTGATTCAAATGATGCCCGATTACAAAGATCTCAAGCCAATGGAAGTCATTGGAAGAATTGTTGCTCATGAGATGTCACTCAAGGATAAGGAGGAACTTCACAACAAATCAAGTGGTGCTTACAAAGCCTCATGTGAAGGCCCCACATCATCAAGTGAGAAACAAACCTTCAATGAAGAATTGAGCTTAATGGTGAAGAACTTCAACAAATTCTACAAGAGTAGAAGCAAAGAGAGAAGCTCCAAGTCAAGGTCCTACAATGACAAAAGATCTTCTAGTCGAGAGTGTCGGATTTCGGGTTCCGGCAGACCCTTAAGGTTCGAACTCTGGGGTGCGCGCGGAGATTATGCCCTCTACCTCTCCGTCTCGCAAGGATCTAAACTACCAAAAGAACAACACAAAAGACACAGAGTTTATACTGGTTCGGGCCACCGGTGTGGTGTAATACCCTACTCCAGTGTGGTGTGGTGGATTGCCTCTCAGGCTGGTGATGATGAACAATACAGGGAAGAACAACCTTGCGAGGGTCTGTTCTTGGCTAGGGGGACGAACTGCTAGGAGGAGTTCAGCCGCCCTTCTCTCTCTCTCTCTCTCTCTCTCTCTCTTGCTCAGATTCTCGGTTCTGCTTGCCTGATCGCTAACCCAACTCCCCTCTCTACCCTGGGGGTGGCTAGTCCTATTTATAGGCAAAGCCCTGGGCCTCTTCCCAAATATTGAGCAGGAAGGGCGCCAACAATTGGCCAATTCGAAGGGGAACATCTGGTACACTTATCCTGACTAAAGTTGGTCCTCGCCTGCCAAAGGCCCTGTGGTGACGCCGTTCTGGTCTCCACGATGACCTCCTTCCCACCGTTGGACTGGTCTTGGTCTTGTTGCACCGAAATGGATGCCTTTGCTTGATCCTCTCGCCTGCGCTTGCCCCCTTTGCACCAAAGAGGAAAGGGAGTACACTGCGCGGGCTGGCGCCCGCCTAGCGCCCTTGGTCGTCATGGCTTGCGTCATGGGCACCTCGCGAGGTACCCCGCCTTGATCTCTCCGCCTCCTCGTGAGCCAGCCTGACGAGGCCATGCCTGAGGAAGCGCTGTGTCGTCCGCCCCACGAGGCTTGGCCCCTCGCGAGGGTCTTGGGTCTTGTGTCGATGAAGATGGCCCGTGCTGGGCCCCCTTCGAGCCACGCCGCAGGCCGCAGGCAGGCAAGTCTGGGGACCCCCATTCCCAGAACGCCGACAGTAGCCCCCGGGCCCAAGGCGCGCCCGGACTTGGCCGTGCCGAGAGGCGAAAGGGCATGGGCAAAGCGCCGCTGGCCCTAACAGCCTGCGGCCTTGGGCGCCGCGTGGCGGTTGATTGGACGTGGGCGTCTCTGCTTCCCCACGACGCCTCGACGATCGCGCGGATTGGACAAGTCCCTGCATGCAAATCATGTCATGATTACCTGTGATCGTGGAGGCCGACAGTTGGCCTCTGCCGGCTACAAGTACGGCACCGCGCGTGCCCTTCTAGTCCATCTCTCCTTGCTTTCTCCTTCGCCTTGATTCTTGCTCCGCCTTGCCGTGATGGCTACGGTTCGCCGGTTCTCTACGGCGGAGAAGGGAAAAGCTCCTCGAGAGGAACCAGACCCGCTCCCGCCGAAGAAGCGGCCTGCCTTTCGCGGACGAGACGAGGAAGACCGCCTGGCGGTGCTGAGGCCTTGGTACGAGCGGCCTCCGCCGGGGTTCCAGCTTCCCTTGTATGCCCACGCCGAGGGCCTTGGAAGAGGAGATGCCGATCCCCTCAGTCAGCGCTGTCGGCGTTCTGGGAACGGGGTCCCCAGACTTGCCTGCCTGCGGCCTGCGGCGTGGCTCAAATGGGGGCCCAGCGTGGCCCATCTTCATCAACACAAGACTCAAGACCCTCGCGAGGAGTCAAGCCTCGCGGGGCGGACGACACGGCGCTTCCTCAGGCACGGCCTCCTCAAGCTGGCTCGCGAGGAGGCAGAGAGATCAAGGCGGGGTACCTCGCGAGGTGCCCATGACGCAAGCCATGACGATAGAGGGTGCTAGGCGGGCGCTAGCCTGCGCAGCGTTCCCCTTTCCTCTTTGGTGCAAAGGGGGCAAGCGCAGGCGAGAGGATCGAGCAAAGGCACCTATTTCGGTGCAACGAGACAAAGACCAGTCCAACGGTGGGAAGGAGGTCACCATGGAGCCCAGAACGGCGTCACCACAGGGCCTTTGGCAGGCGAAGACCAACTTTAGTCAGGATAAGTGTACCAGATGTTCCCCTTCGAATTGGCCAATTGTTGGCGCCCTTCCCGCTCAAATATTTGGGAAGAGGCCCAGGGCCTTTGCCTATAAATAGGACTAGCCACCCCCAGGGTAGAGGCATCTGGACATCTTGACATAGAGAGATCATCCATCAGTCACGGGTTGAACCCCTTCAAGCAGTTCATCCCCCTAGCCAAGAACAGACCCTCGCGAGGTTGTTCTTCCCTGTATTGTTCATCATCACCAGCCCAAGAGGCAATCCACCACACCACACTGGAGTAGGGTATTACACCACGTCGGTGGCCCGAACCAGTATAAACCCTGTGTCTCTTACACTGTTCGCTCTGTAGTTTAGATCCTTGCGAGACGGAGAGGTAGAAGGCATAATCTCCGCGCGCACCCCAGAGTTCGAACCTTAAGGGTCTGCCGGAACCCGTAATTCGACATTTGGCGCGCCAGGTAGGGGTGCGCCGGAATCTGCCTTCCACATTCCGCTCTCCTACGACCGTCGCATCCATTTCTGACACTCGTCGGGCCCGCGCCGAGCGCCGGGCCGCCATCGCTTCCAGCGTCGCCCAGACGGCCCCCGTCGGTGGGCGTCCTCGTCGTTCTCCATCGCCCGCCGTCAACGCCGCCACCGGCCCTGCGGGGAATGAGCAGCAAGCATCGTCTCAGCACTCGTCCGTGCGGCAAGACGGCCGCACCGCTACTCCGTCGCTCGCCCCGGCCGGCTCTTCGTCCCGCGCGCTCTGTGCACCCTTGGAGGCTCGAGCTACGCTCATCGCGGCGAACGAGCTCCTGCGCTACCACCCCGTCGATGACATCTACGAGGAGTGGCTCGACCACGTCGCCGAGCTCGTCCGCGCCGCAGGGGGCTCCCCCGCGCCGTCCGCACCGCTGCGCCGCACTCCGCCCCGCGTGGGCAACGAAGCTCCGGCGGCGTACCAGCCACCTCCTCTCCAAGAAGACGCCATGGCTCCAAGGCGCGCGGCCCCTGGGCGGAACCCGCTCCGTCAGGCGCCAGCCCAGCAGGAACGGAGCTGCCAAGAAGTCCCTCGACCGCAAGAGGCTGCCCGGGCGCTCCCAGCTCCGGCTCGCCGAGACCCCGCTCCGGCCCCGGCGCGTCAAGACCCCGCGCTGCTCCCGGCAGCAGCCCAAGGGGACCCGCAAGGCCAAGATCTCCCTCAACTGAAGCCTCCCGTGGCCGCCGCAGGCTGCCGCGCCTACACCACCGAGCTGCGCAGCATCGCATGGCCCTGCAAGTTCAAGCCGGACCTGCCCCCTCGCTACGACGGCACAACTGATCCCGCGGAGTTCCTCCAGCTCTACGAGCTGGGAATCAAAGCCGCCAGCGGGGACGAAAAGGTCATGGCGAACTGGTTCCCCATGGCGCTGAAGGAAGGAGCTCGCACTTGGCTCCTGAACCTGGCCCCAGGCACGATCTCCTCCTGGGACTAGATGCGTACTCGCTTCATCGCCAACTTCCAAGGTACCCGCGACCGGCCTCCCGCCGTGAGCGACATGCGCCGCATCAAGCAGCAACCTGGGGAGACCCTACAAAAGTACATCCAGCGCTTCAACAGCGCGCGCCTCAAGATCCCCAGGGTGTCCGAGGAAGCCATCATTTTGGCCTTCTCCGATGGCGTGCGCGACGTCAAGATGAAGGAGGAGCTGGCGATGCATGAAGACCTCTGCACCTCCCTGGAGCTGTTCAACTTGGCGACCAAGTGCGCCAGGGCTGAGGAGGGACGCCTCTCCCTCCTCGAGCTTCCCGCCGCAGACCCAGAAGAGAAGAAGCCCAAGGCCAAGGACGTGAAGCGCAAGGGGGTTGCCATACTCGCGGCGGAACCAGACACCAAGCGGGGCAAGGATCTGCCCGAATCCTCCAGGGGCAGCCGGTACTGCGTGTACCACGACCTCCACACCCACAACACCAACGAATGCCAAGAACTCCGCGCCGTGCGAGAAGGAAGGATCGGCCGTCGCCCTGACCATGCTGACCGGGGCTACGGCCGAGGAGGAGGAAGAAACCCAGGACGCTGGGAAGATCGTGGCCCGCGCCAAGGGTGGCGCGACCAACCTCGCGAGGACCGCTGGCGGGACCTGCCTCGCGAGGGGGATTGGAGGGATCAGCCTCGTGAGGATCGCCCTCGAGGCAACCCAGGCCTGCCGCCGCTGCCGCCTCAGCCAAGGAGGAATGAAGACCGCCACCAAGACGAGGGGGCTGGGGGCTTCCAAGAGCCGCGCGCAATCGCCTGCATCCTGGGCGGAGCTCAAGCCCCAGCCTCTTAACGTATCTTCAAGCAGTTTGCCCGCGAAGTGAATGCAGTCCTCCCCAAGCTCGAAGCAACGCGCCCCCTCAGGTGGTCAGCATGCGCCATCACGTTCAGCTCGGCAGACCAGCTCAAGTGCGCGGCCACAGCGGGAGTCCTCCCGATGCTTTGCTCCCCAGTCATCAGCAACGTTCTGGTCACCAGGACCCTCATCGATGGTGGAGCAGGGCTCAACGTCTTGTCCGTGGAAACATTCAACAACCTCCAAGTGCCCTATGACCAGCTTCAGCCAACCAAGCCTTTCTCCGGAGTCACCGACGGTTCCACAGTCCCGATCGGGCAGGTCCGCCTCCCTGTCACCTTCGGGGCCAGCAGCAACTACCGCACCGAGCTCATCGACTTCGATGTCGCCCACATCCGCCTGCCGTACAACGCCATCCTCGGGTACCCAGCGCTGGCCAAGTTCATGGCTGTGACCCACCACGGCTACAACGTCCTCAAGATGCCAGGAAGTGGCGGCGTCATCACGGTGCCCTGTGAAGAGAAGGACGCAGTGTGTTCCCTGGAGCGAGCCTTTCAGGCCGCGTCGCTAGAAGACCCAGACCGCGGAAGCAGGAGGCTTCCTGAGACCACCCCCAAGAAGAGGAAGACGTCGTCAGGCTCAGTCCCTCAGGAGGCAGGCCCTTCAGGGCCCGTGTCTGCCCAGGGGGACCCTCCTTCCATCGCATAAGAAAGCGCACCCGGCGCCCTCCTCAGGCAGGGCTCGGGGGCTCTCACCTAGAGGGCCACCGACCTTACCAGGGTCACGAGGGAGGCGCTTGGGCACCATGTGGAGTCGTGCTTCGAAGCACGATTCCCTCAAGAAGGAGCCAGGCGAGGAAGGTCAGACCAGCAGGAGTTCGTTAACAAGGCCATTCAAGAACTACAGGAGTCAAGGATCATGAGAGGTTGCCGTCGTCCACCAGCTGTGGCTCCACATCCAGGCGAGGATGGTGGGTTGCGCGTCTGCGTCGACGTACCAGGGCTCTATCAGATCGCCACGACGGAGCGCCTCTGGCCCTCCCGAGTGGGGTGCTGCGGAGGACCGCCCCACAGCTATGTTCGCATGCCTTACGGCCTGCCGAGCATGGCTGCGGCGTACCAGCGCCTCATTAGGGGCATCTTGGAGGCTCAGGAAGACACTCGTTCTGCGGCTCTGGCGGAGATGGAGACAGCTCGCGAGGAGCCACCAGTGCCTCCGGAGCCTCCTGAGGCCCCAGGGCCTGGGGGCTCATGAGGATCGGCTTCCGCAGCCCACCGAGTCTGCTGCACCAACGCCACTTCGCCAACGACATCTTCAGGTGACATCTTTCAAGTTTCATTCCCAGCTGGGAGCGCCCTCCCAGGGTTGCGTCACTCCCAAGCCGCGTGGGTCCGTCCCCGTGGCATGTATCCCTCTTTATTTCCTTCAGTCGTTAGCTTGCTTTGCTGGGGGCACCCCTCGGGCTGCATCATCCCCAAGCTGCTCGGGCTAGGCCCAGCGGCGTGTATCTCCCCTGCGTTTATTTCCAATTATGCATTCGCCTATCATGCTTGATTACTTGATGCCGTCCACGGCACCTCTTCTTCTCCATGTCGACCACTTGCACGTTAAAGGGGGGGTGCCTGAGCATCGCGACTCAGGGCTCTTACTGGCTCTCCAGCCCTCACCCTCTGGCCTTGTCCACGGCATCGCGACCTGGCATACCAGCGATGGCTGAGACAAGCTCGAGGGTCGGGACCCAAGGACGTAGAGTGCCGGCATCTAACCAAATTTTGCAGGAACACATCTCAAGATACGGCCCAGTGCCAAGCGCAACCCGCCTAAGAGGTAGGGCCTCGTGAGTCCCGCGCTGGCTCACGGGTGCCCTGGTACACCTCACCTACTCCAACCAACGAGCTCTTGAGCGACTAACGATCGACTGATAACTGCCATGGCAGCGCCATCTTCTTTCTTTGATGAATCTGCAGGATCCTTAGGGGAAACTGCGCTGGCCAAGGCCCTCATGGCGTTTCCTTCACCCTCGCCCGCGCAAACCGCTTGCACGTTAAAGGGGGGGCACCTGAGCATCGCGACTCAGGGCTCCTACTAGCTCTCCAGCCCTCACCCTCTGGCCTTGTCCACGGCATCGTGACCTGGCATACCAGCGACGGCTGAGACCAGCTCGAGGGTCGGGACCCGAGGACGTAGAGCAGAAAGGGGAGCAAAGGCGAGGGAGAAGGGGCACGCGAGGACCTCGTCAAGTAACTCTGTTCAAGTTACCCTCCGGACCCGACGACGCGCTGGGGGCGATCCCCGATTCTCAAGATAAGTCACCATCCAAAGCATTGGCTATCGTGGCACTACCCCCGCACCTAAAGCGACTCCGTACTAGCAACGTTGCTTCCCTTTCTCACCAAGCGACGGCTGCTTGGGCGCCAAAGGGGACCTCCTGAGCATCGCGACTCAGGGGCTCTTACCGGACCTCGGGTCGCTCACCTCCTGGCCTTGACCACGGCATCGCGACCTGGCATACCAGCGACGGCTGACGCCGCCTTGGGACTGGGACCTGTCGACGCAGAGCACCAAGCCCTCGCGAGGTGCGAAAGGGAGGACTGAACTAAGACGGAATTTGCGATTCACACAGATCCATAGCAAGGGTTACATATTAACAACAAGGATCACAACCGCCTTACAAGCCCCTATGGGGCGCAATGTGATTCCTCGCAGGGAACGGATCCTAAAGGGTGCTAACTACACGCGCCCCTGCAAAAGACGCCATCATCAACAGTGGGTCGTCAAGCGCCGGCGCCAACCCCATTCAGATTAGGGTCGGCGACGGCCAAGCGAGCCTGCCCTGCTCCGGGAGCGGCGTTGGCTCGCGGGCTCGTAGCTGCCGTCCCTCGTCTCCGGAGTCGCGAAGATTTCGCTAGAGTCGCTGGATCCTCCGGCGCTCCCGTCGCTTGTGGAGCTGCCGAGGGAGCGGTCGGCGGGGCCAGCCCTCACCGCGGCAGAGTCCTGGCCGCCTCCCCCGGGGCAGCACTCCAGCCGGCGCCCGATCGCGTCAAAGATCTTGAAGAACATCACCGAAGCGCCATCATACTCCAGGTGGATCGTGAGGGCGCCCCTCGCTCTGCAACCCCGAGCGATTTCGCCCCAGCCGCGAGTCATGAAGACCTCGCCCGAGGCAGTGATCGCGACCTTTGCCTCGGTCGCGGGAGTGCTGCAGTCGGCGTGCTGCAGCTATAGCTCCAGGAGTCTCTCCTGCGGGAATACAGAGGCGAAGAAGGGAGGAAAGTGAATCCAAGTCCGAGGAGGCATGGCGGCGTGGAGCACGAGCTCGCGGGAGGAGCCCTCGGCATGGACCCCAAGAGGGATGACCAACACCTTCGTGATCCGTCGGCGCCGGCGACGGCGCTGGCCGCGGGGACCGGCACCGACCCCCTCAAGGCCCTCGGCGTGGGCGTACAAAGGAAGCGGGAACCCCGGCGGAGGCCGCTCATACCAAGGCCTTGGCGCCACCTGACGGCCCTCCTCATCGTGGCCGCGGGGAGCAGGTCGCTTCTTCGGCGGGAGAGGGTCTGGCCCCTCTCGAGGAGCCTTTCCCTTCTCCACCACAGAAAACCGGCGAATTGGAGCCATCACACCAAGACGGAGCAAGAACTGAGGCAGAGGAGGAAGCAAGAAGAGATGGGCTGGAAGGGCACGCGCGGTGCCGTACATATAGCCGGTGAAGGCCAACCGTCGGCCTCCACGATCACGGGTAATCATGACAAGATTTGCATGCAGGGACTTGTCCAATCCGCGCGGTCACCAAGGCGTCATGGGGAAGTGGAGGCGCCCACGTCCAATCAACCGCGACGCTGCGTCCAAGGCCGCAGGCTGTTAGGGCCTGCGGCGCTTCGCCCTTGCCCTTTCGCCTCTCGGCACGGCCAAGTCCATGCGCGCCTTGGGCCCGGGGGCTACTGTCGGCGTTCTGGGAACGGGGGTCCCCAGACTTGCCTGCCTGTGGCCTGCGGCGTGGCTCAAATGGGGGCCCAGCGTGTCCCATCTTCATCAACACAAGACTCAAGACCCTCGCGAGGAGCCAAGCCTCGCGGGGCGGACGACACGGCACTTCCTCAGGCACGGCCTCCTCAGGCTGGCTCGCGAGGAGGCGGAGAGATCAAGGCGGGGTACCTCGCGAGGTGCCCATAACGCAAGCCATGACGATAGAGGGTGCCAGGCGGGCGCCAGCCTGCGCAGCATTCCCCTTTCCTCTTTGGTGCAAAGGGGGCAAGCGCAGGTGAGAGGATCGAGAAAAGGCACCCATTTCGGTGCAACGAGACCAAGACCAGTCCAACGGTGGGAAGGAGGTCACCATGGAGCCCAGAACGGCGTCACCACAGGGCCTTTGGCAGGCGAAGACCAACTTTAGTCAGGATAAGTGTACCAGATGTTCCCCTTCGAATTGGCCAATTGTTGGCGCCCTTCCCGCTCAAATATTTGGGAAGAGGCCCATGGCCTTTGCCTATAAATAGGACTAGCCACCCCCAGGGTAGAGGCATCTGGACATCTTGACATAGAGAGATCATCCATCAGTCACGGGTTGAACCCCTTCGAGCAGTTCATCCCCCTAGCCAAGAACAGACCCTCGCGAGGTTGTTCTTCCCTGTATTGTTCATCATCACCAGCCCAAGAGGCAATCCACCACACCACACTGGAGTAGGGTATTACACCACGTCGGTGGCCCGAACCAGTATAAACCCTGTGTCCCTTGTGTTGTTCACTCTGTAGTTTAGATCCTTGCGAGACGGAGAGGTAGAAGGCATAATCTCCGGGCGCACCCCAAAGTTCGAACCTTAAGGGTCTGCTGGAACCCGTAATCTGACAAGCGCCATCGCCGGCGCCGGAGGGTCACGAAGGTGTTGGTCGTTCCTCCTGGAGTCCATGCCGAGGGATCCTCCCGCGAGCTCGTGCTCCATGCTGCCATGCCTCCGCGAACTTGGATTCGCTTTCCTCCCTTCTTTGCCTCCGTCTTCCCGCAAGGGAGACTCCTGGAGTTATGGCTACAGCACGCCGACTGCAGCACCCCCGCGACCGAGGCAGAAGTCGCCGTCCTTGCCTCGGGTGAGGTCTTCATGACTCGCGGCTGGGGCGAGATCGCTCGGGGTTGCAGGGCAAGGGGCGTCCTCACGATCCACCTGGAGTATGATGGCGCTTCGGTGATGTTCTTCAAGGTCTTCGACGTGAACGGGCGCCGGCTGGAGTGCTGCCCTGGGGGAGGCGGCCAGGACCTCGCTATGGCGACGGCTGGGCCCGCCGACCGCCCCCTGGACAGCTCCACAAGCGACGGGAGCGACGGAGGATCCACCGATCCCAGCGAGGTCGTCGCGACTCCGGAGACGAGCGACGACAGCTACGAGCCCGCGAGCCAGCGCCGCTTCCGGAGCAGGGCGGGCTCACTCGACCGTCGCTGACTCTGATCTGGATGGGGTTGGCGCCGGTGCTTGATGGCCCACTGTTGATGATGGCGTATTTTGCAGGGGCACGTGTAGTTAGCGTCCTTTAAGACTTGTTTCCTCCAAGGAATCATACTGTGCCCAATGGGGGCTTGTAAGGTGTCTGTGATCCTTTTGTTAATATATGACTTTTGCTATGGAACTGCGCGAGTTGTCAATTCCGTCGTAGCTTGGATCTCCCTTTCGAACCTCGCGAGGGCTTGGTGCTCTGCGTCGACCGGTCCCAATCCCAAGGCGGCGTCAGTCGTCGCTGGTATGCCAGGTTGCGATGTCGTGGTCAAGGCCAGGAGGTGAGCGACCCGGGGTCCGATAAGAGCCCCTGAGTCGCGATGCTCAGGAGGTCCCCTTTGGCGCCCAAGCAGCCGTCGTTCGGTGAGAAAGGGGAGCGACGTCGCTAGTACGGAGTTGTGTTAGGTGCGGGGATAGTGCCACGGTAGCCGGGGTTGTCGTGCGGTGACTTATCTTGTTAATCAGGGGTTACTCCTGTGCAACGACGGGTCCGCGCGGCAGCGGGAACGGAGTTGCATGGCGAGGTCCTCGCGTGCCCCTTCTCCCTCACCTTTGCTCCCCTTTCTGCTCTACGTCCTCGGGTCCCGGCCCTCGAGCTGGTCTCAGCCGTCGCTGGTATGCCAGGTCGCGATGCCGTGGACAAGGCCAGAGGGTGAGGGCTGGAGAGCTAGTAGGAGCCCTGAGTCGCGATGCTCAGGCACCCCCCTTTAACATGCAAGCGGTTCGCGCGGACGAGGGTGAAGGGAACTCCGTGAAGGCCTCGGCCGACGCAATTCCCCCAGGGGGTCCTGCAAGCTCATCATAGAAGGAAAAAGGGGCTGCCATGACAGCTATCAGTCGGTTGTTAGTTGCTCCGGTTGGCGCAGGTGAGGTGTACCTGGGCGCCCATGAGCCAGCGCAGGACTCACGGGGCCCTACCTCTAGGCGGGTTGCGCCTGGCACTGGGCCGTATCTTGAGATGTGTTCCTGCAAATTGGGTTAGATGCCGGCACTCTACGTCCTCGGGTCCCGACCCTCGAGCTTGTCTGAGCCGTCGTTGGTATGCCAGGTCGCGATGCCATGGACAAGGCCAGAGGGTGAGGGCTGGAGAGCCAGTAAGAGCCCTGAATCGTGATGCTCAGGTACCCCCCCCCCCCTTTAACGTGCAAGTGGTCGGCATGGAGAAGGAGAGGTGCCGTGGACAGGCATCAAGTAATCAAGCATGATAGGCGAAAGCATAGCTGGAAATAAACGCAAGGGAGATACACGCCACTGGGCCTGGCCCGAGCGGCTTGGGGATGATGCAGCCCGAGGGGCGCCCCCGACAAAGCAAGCTAATGACCGAAAATAAAAAGGGATACACGCCACAGGGACGGACCCACGCGGCCTGGGAATGAAGCAGCCCTAGGAGGGCGTTCCCAGCTGGAAATGAAGCTTGAAGGACGTCACCTGAAGATGTCGAGGATGAAGTGGTGTTGGTGCAGCAGACTCGATGGGTTGCGGAAGCCGATCCTCACGAGCCCCCAGGCCCAGGGGCCTACGGAGGCTCCGGAGGCGCTGGTGGCTCCTCGCGAATTATCTCCATATCCGCCAGGACCGCGGAACGCCTGTCTTCCTGAGTCTCCACGATGCCCCTCATGAGGCGCTGGTATGCAACAGCCACGCTCGGCAAGCCGTAAGGCATGCGAACATAGCTGTGGGGTGGGCCTCCGCAACGCCCCACTTGCGAGGGCCATAGGCGCTCCATCGTGGCGACCCGATTGAGCCCTGGTACGTCGATGCAGACGCGCAGCCCACCATCCTCGCCTGGATGGGGAGCCACAGCTGGTAGACAGCGGCAACCTCTCATGATTCTTGACTCCTATAGCTCTTGAATGGCCTCGTTAACGAACTCCTGCTGGCCTGACCTTCCTTGCCCTGCTCCTTCTTGAGGGAAACGTGCTTCGAGGCACGCCTCCACGTGGTGCCCAAGTGCCTCCCTTGTGACCCTGGCCAGGTCGGTGGCCCTCCAGGTGAGAGCCCTCGAGCCCTGCCTGAGGAGGGCGCCGGGCGCGCTTTCCTATGCGATGGAAGGAGGGTCCCCTTGGGCAGACGCGGGCCCTGAGGGGCCTGCCTCCTGAGGGGCTGAGCCTGACGATGCCTTCTTCTTCTTGGGGGTGATCTCGGGAAGCCTCCTGCTTCTGCGATCCGGGTCTTCCAGTGACGCGGCCTGAAAGGCTCGCTCCAGGGAACACACTGCATCCTTCTCTTCACAAGGCACCGTGATGACTCTGCCACTTCCCGGCATCTTAAGGACGTTGTAGCCATGATGAGTCACGGCCATGAACTTGGCCAGTGCTGGGTACCCGAGGATGGCGTTGTACGGCAGGCGGATGTGAGCGACGTCGAAGTCGATGAGCTCGGTGCGGTAGTTGCTGCGGGCTCCGAAGGTGACAGGGAGGCGGACCTGCCCGATCGGGATCGTGGAACCGTCGGTGACTCCGGAGAAGGGCTTGGTCGGCTGATGCTGGTCGTAGGGCACTTGAAGATTGTTGAATGTTTCCACGGACAGGACGTTGAGCCCTACTCCACCATCGATGAGGGTCCTGGTGACCAGTACATTGCTGATGACTGGGGAGCAAAGCATCGGGAGGACCCTGGCTGTGGCCGAGCACTTGAGCTGATCTGCTAAGCTGAACGTGATGGCGCACGCCGACCACCTGAGAGGGCACGTTGCTTCGAGCTTGGGGAGGACTGTATTCACTTCGCGGGCGAACTGTTTGAAGATGCGTTGGGAGGCTGGGGCTTGAGCTCCGCCCAGGATGCAGGCGATTGCGCGCGGCTCCTGGAAGCCCCCAGCCCCCTCGTCCTGGTGGCGGTCCTCGTTCCTTCTTGGCTGAGGCGGCAGTGGAGGGAGGCCCGCGTTGCCATGCAGGCGATCCTCACGAGGCTGATCCTGCCAGTCCCCCTCGCGAGGCAAGTCTCGCCAGCGGTCCTCGCGAGGTTGATCGCGCCACCCTTGGCGTGGGCCGCGGTCTTCCCAGCGTCCTGGGTTCCTTCCTCCTCCTCGGTCGTAGCCCCGGTCAGCATGGTCAGGACGACGGCCGATCCTTCCTTTCCGCACGGCACGGAGTTCTTGGCATTCGTTGGTGTTGTGGGTGTGGAGGTCGTGGTATACACAGTACCGGCTGCCCCTGGAGGATTCAGGCAGATCCTTGCCCCGCTTGGTGTCTGGTTCTGCCGCGAGCACGGCAACCCCCTTGCGCTTCACGTCCTTGGCCTTGGGTTTCTTCTCTTCTGGGTCTGCGGCAGGCAGCTCGAGGAGGGAGAGACGCCCCTCCTCAGCCCTGGCACACTTGGTCGCCAAGTTGAACAGCTCCAGGGAGGTGCACATGTCTTCATGCATCGCCAGCTCCTCCTTCATCTTGACGTCACGCACACCATCGGAGAAGGCCGAGATGATGGCTTCCTCGGACACCTTGGGGATCTTGAGGCGCGCACTGTTGAAGCGCTGGATGTACTTTTGCAGGGTCTCTCTGAGTTGTTGCTTGATGCGGCGCATGTCGCTCATGGCAGGCGGCCGGTCACGAGTACCTTGGAAGTTGGCGATGAAGCGGGTGCGCATCTGGTCCCAGGAAGAGATCGTGCCTGGGGCCAGGTTCAGGAGCCAGGTGCGAGCTCCTTACTTGAGTGCCATGGGGAACCAGTTCGCCATAACCTTTTCGTCTCCACTGGCAGCTTCGATGCCCAGCTCATAGAGCTGGAGGAACTCTCCAGGGTCGGTCGTGCCGTCGTAGCGAGGAGGCAGGTCTGGCTTGAACTTGCCCTGCCACGCGACGCTGCGTAGCTCGGTTGTGTAGGCGCGGCAGCCTGCCATGGCCATGGGAGGCTTCGGTTAAGGGAGAGCTTGGCCTTGCGGGTCCCCATGCGCTGCAGCTGGGAGCAGCGCGGGGTCTTGACGTGCTGGAGCCGGAGCAGGGTCACGGCAAGCCGGAGCAGGAAGCGCCCGGGCAGCCTCTTGCGGCCGAGGGACTTCTTGGCAGCTCCGTTCTTGCTGGGCTGGTGCCTGACGGAGCGGGTTCCGCCCAGGGGCCACGCGCCTTGGAGCTATGGTGTCTTCTTGGAGAGGAGGCGGCTGGTACGCCCCCGGAACTTCATGGCCTGCGCGGGGTGGGGTGCGGCGCAGCGGAGCAGACGGCGCAGGAGAGCCCCCCACGGAGCGGACGAGCTCGGCGACGCGGTCCAGCCACTCTTCATAGACGTCGTCGACGGGACGGTAACGCAGGAGCTCGTTTGCTGCGATGAGCGCAGCTCGAGCCTCCAAGGGTGCGCGGAGCGCGCGGGACGAAGAGCCAGCCGGTGCGAGTGATGGAGTAGCAGTGCGGCCGTCTTGCCGCACGGACGGGTGCTGAGACGACGCTTGCTGCTCGTTCCCCGCCGGGCCGGTGGCGGCGTTGACGGCGGGCGACGGGGAACGACGAGGACGCCCACCGACGGGAGCCGTCTGGGCGACGCGGGAAGTGATGGCTGTGACACCCCAAAATTTTTGGCCTTGTTTTATTAATTAAATTTTTCCAGGATTTAAAAAAAAACTTTATTTTCTGAGCTCCCTTTTTATCTTTAACCTTGTCATTGTGGAGTTTTCCCCTTAGTATGGACTTTTCAAATGTGTTATTGTACTTGTTTAACCTCTCTAGAAAAAACTTTACTTTTATCAGTGCAACTAATTGCTCAATTAAGTTGCTTGATCTTCACTTTCTTGAAAATGGTTTTTCTAGGTTAAATGGCCATATTTGAACTACAACCATTTGATAAATTCACTTAAAATTCCCACCAAAATTTGGAGATGTCATGTGATGTTATTAAATAACTTTTATGAAAAAAGATCTTTTATTCTTGAAATATTTTGAGCTCTACACCCTTTTTTCTTCTCTGGTCCAGTGGGCATTTTTGCACCACAACCCATTTAAATATTTTCTTTTAGCCTCTACCAAAATTATGGGATGTCAGTAATATCATATGATTTAATTTTGTGCAAAAACCCAGTGAAGTTATTTGCAATTTTTGAGTGGATCAGCATCATCTTCATTCTGGACCAGACTGGTGTTTTCTACTGCAACCCTATTATTTCTTGCTCCAGTGACCTTGTGTTTTCTCATGCTCATAGTCCTCCCTACCAAACCCCTAAGTCCAGGAGCATGCACCCTTTGGAGCAATTTTGGTTCATAAAATGATGCCATTTATTTCCTGTCCAGAATTGTAATTCTGCAAAACTTGCACTAACAAGTTTTTCCTTTTGCCAAACTAACCTCACCACCCTCTTGTGCATCCAAGGAGACACTGATCTGGAGTTTTTGACCACTCCAAGACTTGCCTAAGTGCCCTTGGCATTGTGTCAAACACCTTGTGGGCATGATCTGTTTTGGCATGATGCTTGTCATTGCACTATGATCTTGCACCTCTGATCAAACAGGCATGTCCACTAGACTCCCTGTTTCCCCTAACCTAGACCTGCTAAACCCCAACTCCACCCAAGCCACCTAGCTTGCCCTGGCATTTCGCCGAGCAGCTGGTGAGCGTGCTCCGGCCGCGCCAGAGCGCGCCTATTGCAGCCGCGTGAACCGAGCCGCCGCGTCGCAACCCCCTGCCTTGGCCCGCACGGGAGAACTTGCCACGCACTCCCCGCCTAACCACTACACGCCAGCCACCCCTGGCGCCCTACAGTTCCACCGCCAGAGCCCTTTTGGCGGCACGCCGGCGTCGGCCGACAGCCTCTGCCACGGGCAGCGCCACCCAAGCCCCTCCCGCTCGCCACCTGGCCCCTGTAACAGCGCGAGCTCATCCGCAAGCGTGTCTGCTAGCCCTCGTCGCCGCCACGTCGCCCTAGCTACAGAATGGCGGTCGCCGGAGAGCTTATCCACGGCCGCCGCGGAACCGCCTCGCCACGCCTATTTAAGGAGTCCCCGAGCCCGTTCCCGCTCGCAGGCGACCTCAGGCCACCACTATGGCGTTCCCCTAGCCCGCATTCGACCCAGGGAGGTCTTCTTCCCCGTCTCCGGCAACTCCGACCACCGCCACTGCCCCTGCCGTTCCGGCGCCACCAGGACCTCCCCCTGTCCACTCTCTCCACCAGAAGCCTCCTCATCCTCCCGTGAACCTTTCCCCCTGCTCAATTTTGATCGGGAGCCACCGCAACCCCACTGGCACTTTGCTCCCGAGGCCACCTCCGCCGAGGAGCTCGCCGCCGGCAGCTCCCTCCGCCCCCGCCTGCCAGGCGACCACCGAGAGGACCGCCCCGGTGTAGCGGATCTATCCCCGCCCTCGGAGCCCCGCGAAGAGCCGCCAGTCACCGGCGACGATCGCCGGAGCTTCGCCCCCGCTCGGGACAGAGGAAAGAGAGGGAGAAGACTAGTCAAACCTGACTAGTGGGCCCCCTGGACCCACTGTCAGTGACTCACCACGCCGTCCACGTGTTTAGGTGAAGGCGTATTTTCCCCAGTACGTCTCCCCGCTCCGAAAGCGTATTCCCCTCTGAAACGTTTTCTTTTCTGATTTGTTTTTAAAACAGATTTTGACCAGATCTTTGACTGCCTATAACTTTTTAAATACAACTCCAAATGAGTTGATTCTTTCTCCTACCTTCCTTAAATTTGATCTAGTTTATTTTAAGATTTATTTGAAAATTTTCCAAAACAACTTTTTGTACTGTTTTGAAAACGTGTGTTAATTCAAATATTTTTTTAAAATAGGATTTTGGAGGAGGGAAGAAACTTTCAAAAGTTTTGGAGAGCACCTCACCCCTCCACAACATCAAGGCAAGCATCTTGAACCCTGGCATAATATATTTTGATGTGTTGGTTGACACATTTATATACACCACCTCATTCCGGTGGAATTGATATTTCATGTGACATGATCATTTGCATGGAAGCATATCAACGATTTCCTTGCTATTGGAAATGAAAATGATTGTGGTGGTAATCATCCTCATGTGCCTTGCATGCATATCGGGAAGGAATCCGGGAAAGCCTCGACCTTGGGTAGGCGTGAGCTTGTTTCCGGCCCCCGTCGGGACGGTTATATCCGGTATGGCATGGTAAGGTACATTGAGTGGAGATTCCTTCAATTGTATTATATTTGATATATATGTCATGCAGGGAACTTATGAACCTCCTGAGTTGACCACAGATCGAGTCTTGTTCTAGTAACCCCCATACTTGCCTCGTGCTACCACTCGTCCCTGCCGCAGGTAGGGTACGGTTCAGTAAGTTGTCAACCCCTTCCCAGCACACACCGTACAGAGAGGCCATGGTGGAAGATATCGGTTGTAGCCGGTAGGCATGCCACCTGGTCAGGGGGCATGGGTGTTTCCGGTTGGGACCGAGAGGGGAGGCCACCCCTTAGAGCGCGCGATATAAATTTGATCCCATGCTACGCGAGGTTGTAGCCTCCCCACTTAGAGTTTTGCTTGACAAGTGTCGTGGGTGATTCCAGACATCGATGAGTTAAGCTGGTGTGTGCAAGCTAGGCGTGTTTTCAACTAAAAGACCGTAGACGGAATTAGTCCCGATGGACTAAAGGAATCCGTTACTCGTGGGTAAAGAGTACACCCTCTGCAGAGATTAAACCTATTCGAATAGCCGTGTCCATGGTTAAGGACTACAGTCTGGGATGGGTCAAGTGTCGGTCTTAGTGTCGGTCTTCGGAGGTGAAATTGTTAAACCAGAACGGGAATTACTACTTGTGACTTGTGATGATCATGATTGTTACTATTGTTGACTAACCCATGATTATTATTGTCATCATCGAATATCTCTGGGATGGTTCTACCTCCGGGATATTCACTATGATTCATTTCTTTTAAAGCCCTTTATGTGGTGCCGCTCAGACGCCCGACTGTGGCATTTCTTTTGAAGCCTTTCTGTGGTGTCGCTCAGACGCCCGATTGTGGCATTATTATTTCGCATTTTCCACTCGAGGAGTCTTTCGGACACTCGTTTGGCACCAGTATTATTATTCCGCATTTTCCGCTCGAGGAGTCTTTCAGACACTCGTTTGGTACCAGTATTTATTATTCTGCATTTTCCGCTCGAGGAGTCTTTCAGACACTCGCTTGGCACCAGTATTTATTATTCTGCATTCTCCGCTCGAGGAGTCTTTCAGACACTCGTTTGACACCAGTATCTATTATTCCGTACTTTCCACTTGAGGAGTCATTCAGACCCTCGCTTGGCACACAGTATTCATTACCTCTATGTGGCCTTTGCATAAATTTCCGGTTGCATGTGAATGACTTGTTTGCATACATCAAGACAATCATTTTATGACTAATTAAGTGAGTGTATGGATGTTGCAAAGCATGAGCATCAACGATTATATTATACCCGTGTTCTTAATGTTTGCGAGTACATTCAAAGTACTCACTGGCTTGTCCCTGGCTATTGTCTTGGCCAGATTGCTTGCTTGGAGAGGAGTGTTGCGACGACCGCCTCGGAACCTGCGCAGCGGTGATAGCAGCCTCGTGAAGATAGGAGTTAACCTGGTCAGCTGTTCCCGTGGGAAATGGAGTCCCATAGCTGTAGTGATCCACAAACCGCTTCCGCCCTCAACCACTAGAAACCATTGGTTGTACTTATAGGCCACAATGCTCTTGTACTTCATATTTTGTACCTTTGCTTGGAATTTCTGTAACAAGTTGGTGCCTCATCAGCTAACAGTAATCCTGGGGCTGATGAGCTCGACGGCCATTTTCTGGAATTTAATGTCTGGAAAACCGGTCGCGACAGACTTGGTATCAGAGCCAGGCTGACCATTGGCTAATCCTATCCTAGCCAGGTCAATAAACTTAGGCATGCCAAACCACCAAGCCATAATCAAACCCGCAGCCAAGCTCCTCCTGCAAGATAGCCCCACAGTGACCCGACACCTTTTGGCAGTCGGTGCCCAACCTACCAGCCTAGCTGTCGATCACGCGCCAGTGACCGGCCCCCTAAATAGTCCTTTCTCGCAAGCGTGCGAAGGAAGACTCCGTCCCCTTTTTCTATAAAAGGGGCACGCTAGTCTCAACCCAGCACAGCCGGCCGCTATCCTAACCTAAGCCACATTGCCTGGTCCTATTGTGCACCATGAGACCACAGCGACCAACCTTGGAGGTTTTGTGACCATACTCGCAAACCTCACTCGTCGTGCCTATGCATTAGAAGAACCCCCAGAATATGTTGTGTACCAAGGGCCCGTAAGCGGTGAAAGCCGTCAATTCTGGGCCACTGTACACATCTACGGTAGGGGTCTCGCACCCGAACGCCCCTACCGGTTCACCGGAAGAACAACTTCCTTTGAGCCACAAGCCATCCAACTAGCTGCTCGAGAAGCTATAGTTCATCTCCGGCACTTGTCGCCAAGAGTTGACTGTCGCTCGTTCCACTACTACCCCAGGCGTGAAGGGTATGGTAGATCACCCCAAGTTGCCAACGGAGATCATGAGACAGATCCTGCATTGTTGCACCTGGTGCGCTATGTAAGTGCACTGGAAGAACTGTGCGATCAGGTCACAATTGATCTCATCGCAGCTCGTGGAGAGCTGGTTCGTCAAGCCCCGGCAAGAGGAGAGGACGAGCCCAACGTCGACAACCCAGTCATGCTGTTTGGACAACCGATCGAGCCCCTGAGGTCTACCCTAGCCATCGGCCAAGGTGTTGCGATAACCCCAGAAGTGCTACGTCGCATTTTGGGAACACACTCCAACGGAGTTGTGGCCAGCAATCCTCGAGATGGCCATCATCGCTACCCCGAGCCTGCAGCCCCTCAACCCACTCCAGTCAATTCCGACGGCGAGACCCGTGGAGAAGTCTCGGCATCCACAAGGCACGCCCGCATGGATGTGAACGAAGTAGACTAAGTAACCCGAGCTGTATCGAGTCCCGGTGTATCCTCGCTATGTAATCGTGTGGCCTGGTGTTTAAATGCTGCCTGTTGTCAAGCCTCTGCTTAAATGATAACCTCGGTTAAACGCCCAGTGCGCGGTGTGAGATTGCTACCCCGGCGCAGCTACCAAAAACCTTCCCGACAACCCCCCCCCCACACACACACACAGTAACATGTCACCTCGGTGAAATATGGGTATTGGTGGCTTTGACTTTCGGATCAGAGCTGGAAATTCCATTACCCTTCACCACGGTAAAAATGATCCAGCCCCGGTGCTATAAAAAAGGCCACCGCGTGACCTTGCCAAGCACCTCTCACCCCCACAACCATTTCTTGCCATGCCGAACCCCAGCGTTTACCTGAGAACCCCAGATGCAACCCCGGGTAGTTTTGTTAAGATATTGTGGGATTTTACCTGCAGTACCATGGGCGCTACCTAGCCACCCCAGTACGAGCTGTTCAAATCTAGGATCACCTCTTCCACCTCGAGATACTGGGCAGCAGTGCACATCCCCCCCGTGAACTCAGACCAAGACCCAACAGAGGTTTCCTTCGTGGGGAAATCTATGCCAACCCCACAGATGGCCGTGGAAGCTGCGGCTTGCGAAGCACTTGCTCGCCTTCGATTCGCGGTACCCTATGCCAGCGAGCGTGGGTATTATTACTTCCCGAGCCATGCAACGCCTGGAGGAGTAACATCGTTTCCCGGTGTGCGAATCGAAAGGGACCCCGTCCTGGCCAACCTTGTCCAGTACGTCATCGCTCAAGAGAGTTTGATCCAACGCGTGATGGGTTATCTCCAGAGCCTCGCAGACTTAAATCCTCAGATCGCCATCGGCAGATCACTGAGGCCCGACCAGGAGAGACACGTGCATCGACTAGTCAATCCGCTTTCTCCGATAGAGGAAGAATGTGTCTCAGTACCAGAAACATTTTCTCTGGACCCCATCCAATTACCGTTTGCATTATAAACGTCGCTGCTATGTTATTTATTGCAATCTTTATTTGCGTGTTGGGACTTGTGCGTGGAGCTTAGTGTGTGCTTTAAGTGTGTTATTTTGTTAATTTCGATTAATATGAGTGATTCTGTTGCATTACTGTTTTCTCCCGCGAATAATCCTGGAGTGAGACATCTTTTTCTGAGTTGATACTTCGGCACTTTCTCACGACGTGGATTTCGCGCAAGCACAACGACAACAGCTGACCCACAACCGCAAACACTCGGACACACACACGTACACCGTTTACAAACTTTGCAACAGTGTTGCAGCTGGCTAACCCCTCTCCTAACCACGATTAGCACCCGGCATCCCACCTACTCCTCGTGATCACCACCGCCGTGGAGAGCCAACACCCGAGCAGCAGCGTCGCGACGATCATCGAGGATCATCGCGCACAGGAGCACGGAGAGCCCCAGCAGTGTCGCCAGCCCTCCGCATATCAAGATCGCGTACCAGTCCGGCATCGCCTCCGCCATTAGAGCCTCGCCCGAGCTTCTGCAAGCAGAAATGGAGGAGGAAGGAAGGGGAGAAGCACGAGCAGAGGTGAGGAGAAGAGAGAAGCACCTCGGCCGTTTTATAGCTCGAGCTCGGTGCACGGTGGGCGAAGTCCACCAACGCCGCTCGTCGCCCGATCGCCGGTGTTCGAAGTCGAATCCGCGAGCAGTGCCGACAGCGCGCTGGCCCGCGAGGTGAGTGCACGCTGCTCCGGCAGCTAGCACGCCGCGCACTACCGCGGTACGGCCTAGATGCCCTACGCGCTAGGCACCGCCGGTGGAGAAAGCGCGCAGGAGAGAGGAAGAAGAAGAGCCAGAGGGAGAAGAAGAGGCTGACTGTGGGCCCCGGGTCCACCTGTCGGCCAGAGAGAGCACTGTGCTCCCGGGTACGACCAGCGTATATTTAAATTTAGACTTTATTCAAAATTTATACCCAGCGTAGAAATCTCGCGTTTTTGTCTCAGACCGTAGATCTTTCTCCGCGCAGCACCAGTATTTCACACTGTGGTCTTCATCACTTATTGCCCTCTTACTGTAGCCACTTTTTCGTTGCATACAATCTTTTCTTATGCGACTTTTAACAAATCTCGAGGACGAGATTTTTCTTAAGGGGGGTAGTTCTGTGACACCCCAAAATTTTTGGCCTTGTTTTATTAATTAAATTTTTCCAGGATTTAAAAAAACTTTATTTTCTGAGCTCCCTTTTTATCTTTAACCTTGTCATTGTGGAGTTTTCCCCTTAGTATGGACTTTTCAAATGTGTTATTGTACTTGTTTAACCTCTCTAGAAAAAACTTTACTTTTATCAGTGCAACTAATTGCTCAATTAAGTTGCTTGATCTTCACTTTCTTGAAAATGGTTTTTCTAGGTTAAATGGCCATATTTGAACTACAACCATTTGATAAATTCACTTAAAATTCCCACCAAAATTTGGAGATGTCATGTGATGTTATTAAATAACTTTTATGAAAAAAGATCTTTTATTCTTGAAATATTTTGAGCTCTACACCCTTTTTTCTTCTCTGGTCCAGTGGGCATTTTTGCACCACAACCCATTTAAATATTTTCTTTTAGCCTCTACCAAAATTATGGGATGTCAGTAATATCATATGATTTAATTTTGTGCAAAAACCCAGTGAAGTTATTTGCAATTTTTGAGTGGATCAGCATCATCTTCATTCTGGACCAGACTGGTGTTTTCTACTGCAACCCTATTATTTCTTGCTCCAGTGACCTTGTGTTTTCTCATGCTCATAGTCCTCCCTACCAAACCCCTAAGTCCAGGAGCATGCACCCTTTGGAGCAATTTTAATTCATGAAATGATGACATTTATTTCCTGTCCAGAATTGTAATTCTGCAAAACTTGCACTAACAAGTTTTTCCTTTTGCCAAACTAACCTCACCACCCTCTTGTGCATCCAAGGAGACACTGATCTGGAGTTTTTGACCACTCCAAGACTTGCCTAAGTGCCCTTGGCATTGTGTCAAACACCTTGTGGGCATGATCTGTTTTGGCATGATGCTTGTCATTGCACTATGATCTTGCACCTCTGATCAAACAGGCATGTCCACTAGACTCCCTGTTTCCCCTAACCTAGACCTGCTAAACCCCAACTCCACCCAAGCCACCTAGCTTGCCCTGGCATTTCGCCGAGCAGCTGGTGAGCGTGCTCCGGCCGCGCCAGAGCGCGCCTATTGCAGCCGCGTGAACCGAGCCGCCGCGTCGCAACCCCCTGCCTTGGCCCGCACGGGAGAACTTGCCACGCACTCCCCGCCTAACCACTACACGCCAGCCACCCCTGGCGCCCTACAGCTCCACCGCCAGAGCCCTTTTGGCGGCACGCCGGCGTCGGCCGACAGCCTCTGCCACGGGCAGCGCCACCCAAGCCCCTCCCGCTCGCCACCTGGCCCCTGTAACAGCGCGAGCTCATCCGCAAGCGTGTCTGCTAGCCCTCGTCGCCGCCACGTCGCCCTAGCTACAGAATGGCGGTCGCCGGAGAGCTTATCCACGGCCGCCGCGGAACCGCCTCGCCACGCCTATTTAAGGAGTCCCCGAGCCCGTTCCCGCTCGCAGGCGACCTCAGGCCACCACTATGGCGTTCCCCTAGCCCGCATTCGACCCAGGGAGGTCTTCTTCCCCGTCTCCGGCAACTCCGACCACCGCCACTGCCCCTGCCGTTCCGGCGCCACCAGGACCTCCCCCTGTCCACTCTCTCCACCAGAAGCCTCCTCATCCTCCCGTGAACCTTTCCCCCTGCTCAATTTTGATCGGGAGCCACCGCAACCCCACTGGCACTTTGCTCCCGAGGCCACCTCCGCCGAGGAGCTCGCCGCCGGCAGCTCCCTCCGCCCCCGCCTGCCAGGCGACCACCGAGAGGACCGCCCCGGTGTAGCGGATCTATCCCCGCCCTCGGAGCCCCGCGAAGAGCCGCCAGTCACCGGCGACGATCGCCGGAGCTTCGCCCCCGCTCGGGACAGAGGAAAGAGAGGGAGAAGACTAGTCAAACCTGACTAGTGGGCCCCCTGGACCCACTGTCAGTGACTCACCACGCCGTCCACGTGTTTAGGTGAAGGCGTATTTTCCCCAGTACGTCTCCCCGCTCCGAAAGCGTATTCCCCTCTGAAACGTTTTCTTTTCTGATTTGTTTTTAAAACAGATTTTGACCAGATCTTTGACTGCCTATAACTTTTTAAATACAACTCCAAATGAGTTGATTCTTTCTCCTACCTTCCTTAAATTTGATCTAGTTTATTTTAAGATTTATTTGAAAATTTTCCAAAACAACTTTTTGTACTGTTTTGAAAACGTGTGTTAATTCAAATATTTTTTTAAAATAGGATTTTGGAGGAGGGAAGAAACTTTCAAAAGTTTTGGAGAGCACCTCACCCCTCCACAACATCAAGGCAAGCATCTTGAACCCTGGCATAATATATTTTGATGTGTTGGTTGACACATTTATATACACCACCTCATTCCGGTGGAATTGATATTTCATGTGACATGATCATTTGCATGGAAGCATATCAACGATTTCCTTGCTATTGGAAATGAAAATGATTGTGGTGGTAATCATCCTCATGTGCCTTGCATGCATATCGGGAAGGAATCCGGGAAAGCCTCGACCTTGGGTAGGCGTGAGCTTGTTTCCGGCCCCCGTCGGGACGGTTATATCCGGTATGGCATGGTAAGGTACATTGAGTGGAGATTCCTTCAATTGTATTATATTTGATATATATGTCATGCAGGGAACTTATGAACCTCCTGAGTCGACCACAGATCGAGTCTTGTTCTAGTAACCCCCATACTTGCCTCGTGCTACCACTCGTCCCTGCCGCAGGTAGGGTACGGTTCAGTAAGTTGTCAACCCCTTCCCAGCACACACCGTACAGAGAGGCCATGGTGGAAGATATCGGTTGTAGCCGGTAGGCATGCCACCTGGTCAGGGGGCATGGGTGTTTCCGGTTGGGACCGAGAGGGGAGGCCACCCCTTAGAGCGCGCGATATAAATTTGATCCCATGCTACGCGAGGTTGTAGCCTCCCCACTTAGAGTTTTGCTTGACAAGTGTCGTGGGTGATTCCAGACACCGATGAGTTAAGCTGGTGTGTGCAAGCTAGGCGTGTTTTCAACTAAAAGACCGTAGACGGAATTAGTCCCGATGGACTAAAGGAATCCGTTACTCGTGGGTAAAGAGTACACCCTCTGCAGAGATTAAACCTATTCGAATAGCCGTGTCCATGGTTAAGGACTACAGTCTGGGATGGGTCAAGTGTCGGTCTTAGTGTCGGTCTTCGGAGGTGAAATTGTTAAACCAGAACGGGAATTACTACTTGTGACTTGTGATGATCATGATTGTTACTATTGTTGACTAACCCATGATTATTATTGTCATCATCGAATATCTCTGGGATGGTTCTACCTCCGGGATATTCACTATGATTCATTTCTTTTAAAGCCCTTTATGTGGTGTCGCTCAGACACCCGACTGTGGCATTTCTTTTGAAGCCTTTCTGTGGTGTCGCTCAGACGCCCGATTGTGGCATTATTATTTCGCATTTTCCACTCGAGGAGTCTTTCGGGCACTCGTTTGGCACCAGTATTATTATTCCGCATTTTCCGCTCGAGGAGTCTTTCAGACACTCGTTTGGTACCAGTATTTATTATTCTGCATTTTCCGCTCGAGGAGTCTTTCATACACTCGCTTGGCACCAGTATTTATTATTCTGCATTCTCCGCTCGAGGAGTCTTTCAGACACTCGTTTGACACCAGTATCTATTATTCCGTACTTTCCACTTGAGGAGTCATTCAGACCCTCGCTTGGCACACAGTATTCATTACCTCTATGTGGCCTTTGCATAAATTTCCGGTTGCATGTGAATGACTTGTTTGCATACATCAAGACAATCATTTTATGACTAATTAAGTGAGTGTATGGATGTTGCAAAGCATGAGCATCAACGATTATATTATACCCGTGTTCTTAATGTTTGCGAGTACATTCAAAGTACTCACTGGCTTGTCCCTGGCTATTGTCTTGGCCAGATTGCTTGCTTGGAGAGGAGCGTTGCGACGACCGCCTCGGAACCTGCGCAGCGGTGATAGCAGCCTCGTGAAGATAGGAGTTAACCTGGTCAGCTGTTCCCGTGGGAAATGGAGTCCCATAGCTGTAGTGATCCACAAACCGCTTCCGCCCTCAACCACTAGAAACCATTGGTTGTACTTATAGGCCACAATGCTCTTGTACTTCATATTTTGTACCTTTGCTTGGAATTTCTGTAACAAGTTGGTGCCTCATCAGCTAACAGTAATCCTGGGGCTGATGAGCTCGACGGCCATTTTCTGGAATTTAATGTCTGGAAAACCGGTCGCGACAATGGCGGCCCGGCGCTCGGCGCGGGCCCGATGAGCGTCAGACATGGACGCGACGGTCGGCGGAGAGCGGAGCGGTGGAAGACAAATTCCAGCACACCCCTACCTGGCGCGCCAAATGTCGGATTTCGGGTTCCGGCAGACCCTTAAGGTTCGAACTCTGGGGTGCGCGCGGAGATTATGCCCTCTACCTCTCCGTCTCGCAAGGATCTAAACTACCAAAAGAACAACACAAAAGACACAGAGTTTATACTGGTTCGGGCCACCGGTGTGGTGTAATACCCTACTCCAGTGTGGTGTGGTGGATTGCCTCTCAGGCTGGTGATGATGAACAATACAGGGAAGAACAACCTCGCGAGGGTCTATTCTTGGCTAGGGGGACGAACTGCTAGGAGGAGTTCAGCCGCCCTTCTCTCTCTCTCTCTCTCTCTCTCTCTCTCTCTCTCTCTCTCTTGCTCAGATTCTCGGTTCTACTTGCCTGATTGCTAGATACCCAACTCCCCTCTCTACCCTGGGGGTGGCTAGTCCTATTTATAGGCAAAGGCCCTGGGCCTCTTCCCAAATATTGAGCGGGAAGGGCGCCAACAATTGGCCAATTCGAAGGGGAACATCTGGTACACTTATCCTGACTAAAGTTGGTCCTCGCCTACCAAAGGCCCTGTGGTGACGCCGTTCTGGGCTCCACGATGACCTCCTTCCCACCGTTGGACTGGTCTTGGTCTTGTTGCACCGAAATGGATGCCTTTGCTTGATCCTCTCGCCTGCGCTTGCCCCCTTTGCACCAAAGAGGAAAGGGAGTACACTGCGCGGGCTGGCGCCCGCCTGGCGCCCTTGGTCGTCATGGCTTGCGTCATGGGCACCTCTCGAGGTACCCCGCCTTGATCTCTCCGCCTCCTCGTGAGCCAGCCTGACGAGGCCGTGCCTGAGGAAGCGCTGTGTCGTCCGCCTCGCAAGGCTTGGCCCTCGCGAAGGTCTTGGGTCTTGTGTCGATGAAGATGGGCCGTGCTGGGCCCCCTTCGAGCCACGCCGCAGGCCGCAGGCAGGCAAGTCTGGGGACCCCCGTTCCCAAAACGTCGACAGAGAGCAAACTGCTACAATTGTGGAAGGCCCGGACACTATTCCAATGAGTGTACGGCACCCCACAAAAGAAGAGAAGATTCTCCAAAAATAAGTAGAAGAGAAGAATCACCACCTAGAGAAAGAAGGAGTAGAGATTATCGTTATGAACAAAGACCCTCACGGAGAAGCAAGGATTCGGAAAGAAAGGACAAGTCATCAAGGAGCTACACAAAACAAAGACATCAAGCTCATGTTGGTGAATGGGTATCCGGCTCCGACTCCGACAATCACTCCGAGAGAAGCTATCACTCCGACTCCGAATATACTCAAGATGAAGGTGTTGCCGGTCTAGCACTTGTGTCAACCAACTCCTACGACATATTTGATTCACCAAATGAAGGAATTGGAAGATGATTCATGGCCAAAGGTCCAAAGGTATCACACCCCGAGTGTGTTGATTTCAACAGTGATGAAGATGACTTGTTAGGTGATGATGATTTACTTGTTGACAACTCTAGTGATGAATACTATGATGAAACGTCAAATAATCATGCTAATCAAGATGAAATGAATGATAATGATAAGGAGAAGATTGAGTCTCTAACTAAGGAGCTAAACACTCTTAAGTTAGCTCATGAAACTATCTTAGGAGATCATCGAGAACTTTTAAGGACTCATGAGAAATTACGTTTTGAAAAGCTCAACCTTGAGCAAGAGCATGAGTTCTTAAAGGCAATCAATGATGATCTTCGCAAGAAAAGCTCTTCTTACATTGCCAAGCATTTACTCTTATCCACTTACATGCCTCAAGTCAAGTCTAGTAACAAGAACAAGAAAGATTCTTCCTCTAGTAGTAACAATAATCATGCTAAATCCAATGTTGTTGCTTCTAGTAGTTCTCTTGATTCCACTAATGATTCTCTTAGCCAAGTTACACTTGAGCAAGAAAATAGCTTATTGAAGGGAATTATAGAGAAAGGTGTTTACAAGAGCCTTGTCGGGAGTACGCAATTCGAGGAAATTGTACGCAAGGAAGGAAGGCATCGGAAGAACCAAGGTGTTGGTTTTGAATGAAAGTTCAATGCCAATGGAGTTGAGTGGGAAGAAGATCAATACCCCAAGATGAAGTTTGTTCCTCAACAAGAGAAGTATGATCCTACTTCTTTCAAAGGGACACAAGCACAAGATGATCTTCCACCACAAGACCACAAGCAAAAAGGCAAGGACAAGCTTCAAGAGGAAATTGATGCATTTGAAGAAGCTCCTAAGGCCTTGGTCAAGTGGGTTCCCAAGACTACATCAAGTTCCACTTCATCAAGTACAACTACAACTCTGAGGATTCCCATCAAGATGGTGTGGATCCCGAAGAAGAAGAACTAGAGAGTTCTTGAGGGTGACTCTGCCAACATACTTCACTCTTATCATTTTGGCAAAGAACGAGTGCAATCAACTTCCACATCTTGCACTAGTTCAAGGAGTCACAAACCCTCTCGTTGGTAAGACAAGGGACAAGGTAACCTAAAGCTTTCATAGACACCGTCTTGTGTGTGCTTCACTCTATGTCTATGGATATCCTTATTTGTTCCTTGTGGGACTAACCCGTGTAGATATTGGAAGTGCAACTCACTCCAAAGGATAGCTCCAAATGATCTACATCAACATTGATCATCCACATCTTCAACATCTACATGAAGTCATCATCGACAAAACCCAAGGTTAGTTCATCCCTCTTAAGGGGGATCTCACATCTAGGGGGGAGCTTTACTCTAAGAATTGAGCTAAAGCAACTCTAATGGTGTGAAAACAACAACGCTTTATGTAAAAGTGGTAACCCCACTTGTGCTTAAACGATGAGTATGACCTATGATCAAATGTTCTCATTTGACCCCCATGTCAATATACTCATATATAGATGACCTAGGCATCGCCAATTGCTTGATAGATGCTAGAATTGGTTGTGCATGCTTTGCCACATATTTCAATTGCAATTTTATTGTGTGAGCACGTTGATTGCATAATTTACTCATTCAAGGACATCCAATTGTTGTTTTGATTGATTGGTTTCTTTTTCTCTTGCCAAGTGGATGGACAAGAATGCCTAAGAACCTTCTCTAGCTATCTATGCTTTTATCGTCTCAAACTCTATTCCTGCTACATCACAAAATTTGATCAAGTCAGATTTGAACCACTCTGTGTGAGGAGCACTCGGAGTCCCCGATTCATCATAGACTTAAACTTCCAAAACTTCTTTGTGCGCTTCGGTCTGACCGATTCACCCATTTCGGTCATACCGAGATCACTAAGTCGATCTAGGTTTTCAATATCGGTGTAACGATTTGAACTTTTCGGTCACACCGAGTTGCAGAAACTGCTTGCAGTTATGCATCTCGGTGCCACCGAGTTGTTCCACTCAGTCACACATACAGGGTCGGGCTATATATACCCACGGGCAAAATTTTGGAAATTTTCTCCGAACTCTTTCGCCCGTGCTTAGCCCACTCTGCTTCCAGGGTCTCCGGATCGTCCTCCTCATCGCCAGTTGCCTCCTGCCGCTGGTCTCCGCCGCCGTCAACAGGAATCATCCCTGCCGTTGCTGCCGTAGCGAGTTCATCGCCGAACTAGGGTATGAACTTCATCACTATGCTATCCCTATCTGATTCCTAGCACATTGTGTTCGCCATGAATCTTGCCACGATTGAAACTATCTTATCCAGTCAAAAACACTCCGTAGCTTAGAGTTGATTTGAAAATTTTAGGGTTAGGTTTCCGTCGAAACCATCTCGGACCAACTGAGTTGTTGAACTCGGTACTACCGATTCGGCTCAGGCCATTGCACATGTGACTCTCGGTCTGACCGAGAATTGAAAATCGGTGTGACCGAGTTCACTAGTTTAGGTTCCAACAGATGCTTCGGTATCACCGAGTTTACAAATCGGTTGATCCGAAATGCTTTTTGAGGAAAACTAAAACTAAGTTTTTGATTCATTCTTTTGCAAAAACCTCTGTATTTTGTGATGCTCATCCACTCTACCTCATCTATAATCTATTCACAGGGTCAGTTGTCAGAGATTGCATCATGTCTAATCAAAGTGACAGTCAGAACAAGTCTGAGGAGCAGGTTCACATGAGTGAGGGCACTAGTCCCTCTGCAGCTCAGATGATGGAAGCAGGAGCACCCCAAGCAACCTACCCAAAGCTGCCACCAGGGCCAGAAAGAAGAAAACTTCTGAATCTGAGGATGAAGACTATATGGCAGTTGAGAATGAGGCCGCTTCCAAGAAGAAAGTGCTTAAAAAGGAGTATGGCTCAGCTACAGCCACTAAGCCAGGAATGCAGAAGAAGGCACCTGCAAGAAGGATTCCCCCTTCAAACCTAGGAAAGTTGCCACAGGTGAGACAATGGTGTTCACTCTTGAACCCAAGGAAGCTGGAGATGGCAAGAAGAGGAAAGAGAGGGTCAAGAAGACCATGGCCAGAGTTCTTGGCAATCCCTCTATGAGGAGAGACTCTGAAGAGGAAGAAGAAGAAGAGGTTGCTGCACCAGCACCCAAAGCTCAGAAGCTTATGAGTGATGCTATCAGGTCAGGGGCTGCTTCATCAAATCCCAAAGAAGCACCCAAGGCTGCCTCCAAGCCCAAGACTGCACCAAAGAGGAGTACCAGGAACATTCCAGCTGCTGAGAAAAACAAGGCCCCAGAGCCTGAAACTGTTGTTGAAGAAGAAGATGATGAGACACATGTTTTGAGGAAGTTAAAGCCAAAAATTCCAGATCATAATGATGCTCATCCTGTAGCAGAAAACATGAAGATCAGGAAGGACTCAGGATTGAGGCTATGGAGAGAGTCAGATCCATATGCCACCAGGAGGAGAACTGTTGTGGACTACAGGTTCCATACCAAAGAACAGCAGGATTTTTATGAGACAGTGTTGCTTGACAAGAAACCAATAGTATGTGACATGAGATGGGTTAACTGGGAGTACATCAAGGAGAATGAAGAACACTATCCAGGAGTATATGACAGTTTCAAGGCTTGTGGAGTTGACGAGTTTGTGGCTCAGAAGCTCACAAAGTGGAATGATGAGCTTATCATGCAGTTCTACTCCACAGCTCACTTCTACCCAGATAGCAAGATAGTCTGGATGTCTGAAGGCACTAGATACCAGTCAACAGTAACAGAATGGGCTCAATTGATCAATGCTCCTGAGGATAATGAAGATGACTTGGATGTCTATGCCAAGAAGAAGAAGGATCACAACTCCATGGCTAGCATGTACAAGGAGATTCCTGATGCAGATCTTGAGACTCACCAATTTGGATCAGTGAAACACCTGCTGTCAGGACTGCCTACTATCAATTGGATCCTCAGGCACACTCTTCTGCCCAAGTCTGGTGATCACAGAATGATCAGAGGCCACTCCATCAATCTGCTACATATATTTGATGTGCCACAAAAGTTCAAGGCCATGAGTCTTATAGTTGAAACTATCAAGAGGACAGCTGCTGACCAAAAGAGAAGTTGTGGGTATGCACCACAGATCCAGGAGTTGATTAACTCCAAGATGGGCACTGGCACATACTTGTTGGACAAGGAGCACATGCCTATCTATCCAGATTTTGAGGACAACCAAGTGGTTATGAATGAGGATGAACCATCTTCTGTGCACGCTCAAGCAAAGAGGGAGAAGGCAAAGGCTGAGAAAGCTGCAAAGATGCCAACCATGGAAGAGGCATCTCAGTATCTTCTGAAGAGCAAGCAAGATCAGCTTGGATACTTGATTGCATCCACTCTAAGGATTGAGAAAGGGCTGGCCACCCTGACTCAAAATCAGGAGAGCTTGGAAAGGATCATGGAGCAGAAGTTCTATGACATGGATGTGAAGGTAACTGAGATCCAGTCTATTGTGGAGCAACTTCAGGATGACATGCAGGAGAGGAAGGGCAAGACAACCACTGAGGCATTTGCCAGAGTGCCTAGAGCTCAGAGGTCAACTGCAGTGCCAGTAACAGACACCAGAGCCACTTCATATGCACCAGCTATAGCTTCAGTGCCACCAGCTCCAGCACCTACTCCAACAGCTCCATCTACATCGACTGAAGCCTTCGTTCCTAGAGTTCTCCGAACACCACCACCTGAAGACCAAGCCTGAGAGACGATTTAGTGCTATGCATTTTCTATGAACTTTTTGGTAACTTGTTGCCAAAGGGGGAGAAAAATGTATAGATCATAGACTTCGAGAGAGAGCGTTGCTTTTTTTATTCTCTCTTGCTTTGGTGCTTGAACTTTATTTGCTTGATTGAGATACTTTCTGTCTGTGTGATACTTGGATGATCATGTGTGTTTGATCATATGCTACATTAATGCTTGTTGGATGACATTATCATTTTATCCATATATGATCATTTACTTTGCTTGGTGATGAGTGCATGTATTTAATTATTATCATTTTGAGCGCTCCACCAAGATGTATGTGACATGGAAGAGTAACCCATGAGCCTAACTTATTGTGCATGTGCAGTCCAAAGCAAATCTTAAACTATGCACAAATTTAGGGGAAGCTCTTGCTTTTCACACACTTCTCAAAGCGACAATGTTTTTCACTCTTATTATCATCCGTCGAAGCTTTGATCTATATGTTGTCATCAATTACCAAAAAGGGGGAGATTGAAAGTGCAACTATCCCTGGGTGGTTTTGGTAATTCCTAACAACATATAGCTCATTGAGCTAACATTATTCCAAGATTAATATTTCAGGAAAAGCTTAATGAATGGCATGGCATGGATGAGGAAAGTGGACCCCTCAAAATACTAAGGACAAAAAGATTGGCTCAAGCTCAAAGCTCAAGACTCTACATTTTATATTTTAGTGATCCAAGATCACATTGAGTCTATAGGAAAAGCCAATACTATCAGGGAGGGATGAGGTGTTGCTTGATGAGGTTCTTGCTTCATAGTGCTTACGGATATGCTCCAAAACCCTCAACTACCTTCCCACATCCACATATGACCTAAACCAAAAGTCAAACTCGGCCCCACCGATTCTTTCTATCCGGCGCCACCGAGTTCAGATGTCATAGCCACTGCCACAAACCCTAGGCAAATCGGTCTCATCGATAGGGATCTCGGTCACACCGAGATGGGGTTGTAATCTCTCTGTTTCCCTTTGTAACGTTTCGGTCCTACCGAGATGAGCGATCGGTCCCAACGAGATTGCAATGTAAACTCTCTGTTTCCCTTTTGTAACATTTCGGTCCCACCGAAATGAGCAAATCGGTCCCATCGAGTTTACCTGACCAACTCTCTGTTTAGCTTATTACCAAAATCGGTCCCACCGAGTTTGTGTAATCGGTCACACCGAGATTACATTATGCCCTAACCCTAACCATATCGGTCCTACCGAGTTGCATCTCAGTCCCACCAAAAATCCTTACGGTCACTAGGTATGCTAAATCGGTCCGACCGAGTTTCTCTATTCGGTCTCACCGAGATTGGTAAATTGTGTGTAAAGATTAGTTTTTGTGTGGAGGCTATATATACCCCTCCACCCACTCCTCATTCATGGAGAGAGCCATCAGAACATACCTACACTTCCAATACACATTTTCTGAGAGAGAACCACCTACTCATGTGTTGAGGCCAAGATATTCCGTTCCCACCATATGAATCTTGATCTCTAGCCTTCCCCAAGTTGCTTTCCACTCAAATCTTCTTTCCACCAAATCCATATCTTGTGAGAGAGATTTGAGTGTTGGGGAGACTATCATTTGAAGCACAAGAGCAAGGAGTTCATCATCAACACACCATTTGTTACTTCTTGGAGAGCGGTGTCTCCTAGATTGGCTAGGTGTCACTTGGGAGCCTCCGACAAGATTGTGGAGTTGAACCAAGGAGTTTGTAAGGGCAAGGAGATCGCCTACTTCGTGAAGATCTACCGCTAGTGAGGCAAGTCCTTCGTGGGCGATGGCCATGATGGGATAGACAAGGTTGCTTCTTCGTGGACCCTTCATGGGTGGAGCCCTCCGCGGACTCGCGCAACCGTTACCCTTCGTGGGTTGAAGTCTCCATCAACGTGGATGTACGATAGCACCACCTATCGGAACCACGACAAAAACATTTGTTTCTCCAATTGTGTTTGAATTCTCCAAACCCTTCCCTTTACATTCTTGCAAGTTACATGCCTTACTTTCCGCTGCTCATAGACTCTTTGCATGCTTGCTTGAATTGTGTTAAGATTGCTTGACTTGCGCTAAGATAGCTAAAATCTGCCAAAGACTAAAATTGGGAAAAGGATAGATTTTTAATTGGTCAAGTAGTCTAATCACCCCCCCCCCCCTCTAGACATACTTTCGATCCTACAAAGGTGCATAAGGCTTCAGCTCAAACGATGACATTGCGACATTTGCCAGAGTCCTCATGAAGAAATCATGGAAGTTGACGGGAACGCCATGAATGATATTGAAAAGCAGATTCTTCATGATGCCAACGACTTCTTCTTCATTTGAGTCGTGGCCCTTGATATGACTCAATGTCTTCGTCAAAATGTGATTGACAGTCTGAGGCACATATAGCAATTCCTTCACGAGGAATTTGGTTCTTGGGGCCTGACCTGGCTTCAATGGCTTCATCAGCACTTGCATATAGTGATCTGTAAGCTTAGGCTCACTGTAGACGCAACGAGCAGCTTCATGGGGAGGATTGAGAGGCAAAGCACAAAGCAATTCAGTAGCTGGTGCCTTATAGTGAGTGTTTTCAGACATCCAGTCCAGCACCCAGGAGTTCACATCTTCAGAGTCTCCGGTGATGTGCAGCGTTGCATAAAATTTAAGAATGAGTTCTTCATTCCAATTACAGATATCAGTGCAAAAGTTTAACAGTCCAGCGTCATGAAGAACACTGAGGACTAGCACGAAGCACGGTAGAGATTCCATGTCCACGTGAGGGATGTGCTCATGATCGAAGACTTTGTCTTTTTTGAACAGCACTGAGGAATAGAAATTGGCCTGGCTGGCAGTCCAGAAACGCCTCTTCCTAATGCAAGCAGAGTCATAGGGGTTGTAATCGGTGAAGAATACACGCTCGCCAAAGAAATCATCAGCCTTGAATTTTTGCTTCCTTGAGAATGGATCCTTTGGCTTGGGCTGAGGAGTGTCAGTCAGTTGCATCACAACCTCAGGAATCGCAATCTCAGGTTCTTCAGGCTGAGGAATTTTTGGTTCCTCTTCCATGGTAGTCTGTGTTTGCAATGGTTCAGTAGCAGCAGTTTCTTCAGCACTAGCGGCTGGAATACAGACGAAGTGGGGTGAGTTTCTTCAGAGCCCATTGGAACAGTATGTGCTGGGGACTGAGGGATTTGTTGCAATGGCGTGAACAGAGGAGAGTTCGGATGCTGACTTTCCCAAAAGTCATCATTCATCAATGGAGTAGTACTCCCAATGTCCACGTCAGAGTTGTGTTCATCCAATTCCTCAACGCCGGCCTCTTCAGCTGTGAACTGAGGCATGGGCGAGGAGACAATTGGAGTTGAAGGGATGACGTCTGCTTCAATTTATTCATCCATATGCTCTGAAGAAGCAGCAGAGGGGATGTCTACATCAGATCCGCTAGGGATCACATATTCTTCATCGAAAGGTACAAGTTCCTTTGATGGCATGCTGGAAACAGGAACAACATCAATAGGATTTGCAAATGAGCTTGTCAATTTCTTCATCTTCTTCGGAGCTGAAGAATCTGATGAAGCTGATGCTTTCCTTTTCTTCACAGTTGCACGCTCTGCAGCCTTGGTCTTCTTCACATCTGATGTAGATGGAAGGATTGGAGTTGGGGCAGGCGCGGGAGGAGCAGAGGAATTTGGTTGCATTTCTTCAGGCACAACTGATGCAGTTGCCCTGACTTCTTCATTTTCTTCATGCGCACCACTAGTGGATGCCCTCGCAATTTCTTCAGCGGCTGGAATGTAGTCATCGTCCCTGGAACTCAAATTTTCTTTAGTAGCCTGATTTTCATCAGCGGTGCTGGCGTGCTCTTCTATTGGTTGAGCAGATGCTTCGGCTTGAGGAATTTCTGGTTGCGATGGAGCTGCAACCTTGGTAGTGAATTTCTCAGTCACTTTTACAAACCTGACCTTGGCTCCTTGCCAATCAGCATAGTAAGCATTGAAATCATCGCTGAGGACTTTGATTTCAGACTGGATCTTCACAAGTTCTTCAGTTGTCATAGAGACTACGTTTTTCTTCAGGAAGCGCTCTTTCTTGTACTGAGCTTTCTTCAGCTGCCTGGCCTTCTCAAATTTTCATTTTTCTTCTTCAATGAAGGCAGTCAAAACATGACTTTGGCCAGGAGTGAGGTTCATATCTAGCAAAGGTGTGTTGGGATCCTTGTGCCAGAGGTCGATGAAGTCTAGGATTAGCTTCGGATTCAGAAGCAATGGCACGTTACTTCCTTTGGCTCTAGCGGCCTTGACTTGTCTGTCTCTGATGATTTCAGCTAGTTCATCATCAGCAGCTTCATCTTCATCGGACGATACTTGGAAAGCGACATGCTTCTTGTGAGGACTTGATCGAGGACCTCGTCCAGCAGCGGCCTATTTCTTCAGCAGAGAGGGGCCAGCTGAGGAACTTGAAGCAGCTAAGGAACTTGCAGAGGCTCCTGAGGCAATAGATATGCCAGCTGTCCTTTGGCACGTGGCGAGATGCACAAGTGCTGAGGATTTTGTTGGAGCAGCCGAAGACTTTGGTGGAGGAGCTGAGGACTTTGGAGTGGGAGCAGCATGAGGAGTTGGCCATGAGGGCTTTGAAGATTCTGGCCGTGAGGACATTGCTGAGGAACTTGGCCGTGAGGGCATTGAAGGTGAAGCACTTGACTTATGCGCAGGCTTCTTTTCCATGGCCTTCTTCAGCTTGCTAGCAGAGGCCTCAGCAGTGGCAGCAGCAGTGGCAGCAGCAGCAGCAGAGTCTTCGTTGAATTTCCTCACTGCTTCTCTTGCTTGTCTAGCCAACTTGGCCTGGCGCTTGGCCCATTCATCAGGATAATCCTCACCGCGCTTGAGGCTGGTGGGATCCGCTTCTTGGCCAGGTGCCAACGGAGGTCTTGGGCATGGAGGATTTAGAGCGAATTTCTTCATGTACTTGGGAGTAACATACCTGTACTCCCTCCACTCTCTTGCCCATCTCTTCTCAATACTCTGGATGCACACCTTGCGTTGATTTTTGTCCTCTTTTCCAAACTTGGCCTCATCAGGAGTGCATTAATTAGCATATATGTCATCAGGGATCTCAAACGATGTGTTGACCTCAGGCCTCTTTCCTCCTTTTTGTGGCTTCTTCCCATCTGCCATTTTCTTCAGCTGAGGAATTTGAACAATTGAATTCTCTGAAGATGTGTGCAACTTTTCTTCGAGGAATGCTGCAAATGAGTTAAGTTGATGAGAACCTAGTGATTCGGCAGCTGACATGAGTACCTGTGAACATAGTATAGTTGCGAGGAATTTGGAGATGTCATATGCGTTCTCAGAAGGTTTTGTAAAATGAACAAGTTTTAGGAATTTGACCAGATGAGTCTTAAAGAATTTCACTAAGCGTTCTTTGTCTTAGGTTCCAGAGTTGTACAGATCAAAAATCCACACAATTGGGGAATCGTGAAGAAAAATATTGCTTAGAGAAATGAATCAAGATTAGATGACATGTGAGGTGTTCAGTGTGTGAAGATTTGAAGAATAAACGCCTTTTGAGGATTTTGTAGAAATCATCAGAATCAAAGAGGGCAGTAAAAGTAACTTTTAATTACCCTGGACGAAGAATACGACGGACTGGGAAGTGTAGATGTGAAGTTCGTCAGTTCAGATCTTCCATGCCCTAACTCGGCTGAGGAAGACAGCTACGGCGGCGGCGAAGTGAAGAAATCCGTGGCCGGCACGAGTACGACGGCGACGAGGTCGAGGCAGTGAAGCTCTTCCTCACCGGCGACGATGAAGTAGCGGCGACGCTAGGGTTTGGGAAGCTTGAGCTGGAGTGAGGTCGAGCGGAGTAAAAGAGAAGTGAGGAAGGGGAGGGGTATATATAGCCATGGTGAAAAATTGTTCGCCCGAAGAAATAGGACGTACGTGCCCCTGACCCTTCTCATTCGCTTGACATGTGTCACCCACGTACTGAGAAGTGAAGATCGTATGAGATCGTGGGTGAATAGATAAGTGTATTCGTGGGATGCGGAACGGTTTGAGCGGCAAAATGAAAATTTTGGAAATGATAAGTTAAAAGTTCCGTTCGCAAATTCTTCAGCCTCCAAGGGCTTTGTGAAGATTTTGAACGAGTTTCAAATAGAACGCACATGAAGAATTTGTGAATAGATTCGGTTGAGTATAGCATAGAGGGGGAAGGGGCCGATCACATTCACTTAGCAGAAAACGCAACTCGAAGAAAGAGCAATAAGTGAATGTTGTAGAGGACATAAACTCATACATATATATATATAGCCAATGAAGAAAAACGATGGAAACAGTGAAGATAATGCAAAGTTGAAGGATATAAACAACTGAGGAATTTCACAATTGTGGAAAAACTCAAATTGAAGATTTTCGACTTTTGGTGGTGGCGAGACCCACCGTATAAGAATGATGATTTCAGACGTCGCGTACAATTGTCGTAGGGCTCTGAGAATCAAATTCTACGTTAATTTTTTCACACTTAGAGTGTTATTCTTCATTGATTGAAGAAAAACGTTTCTTCATGTGTTGCACATCTAAGTCATCAATTTTGCATAAGTGTTAGGATGAGTGTCCTTTTCAAAGAACATTCGAATATTCTAAGATATTTAGCTCACACCGCAACTTGCTAAATCTCTTCTCATCCAAGGGCTTTGTGAAGATATCGGCTAGCTATTCTTCAGTCTTCACATGCTCAATAGAAATGTCGCCCTTCAACACATGATCATGAAGAAAATGATGACGAATCTAAATGTGCTTTGTCTTCGAGTGTTGAACTGGGTTGTGAGCAATCTTGATGGCACTCTCATTGTCACAGAAGAGAGGCACATTCTTCACGTTGACACCGTAGTCCTTGAGAGTTTGCTTCATCCACAGCAATTGAGCACAGCAAGAACCAGCAGCAATGTACTCAGCTTCAGAAGTAGACAGTGATACACAGTTCTGTTTCTTCGAGGACCAACAGACTAAAGATCTTCCGGGGAAATGACATGTGCCAGATGTTGACTTGCGGTCCACACGATCACCAGCATAGTCAGAGTCTAAATATCCAATGAGATCAAAAGCCGAGCCCTTGGGGTACCATAATCCAAGTGTTGGTGTGTGAGCTAGATATCGAAGAATATGCTTCACAGCCTTATGGTGTGATTACTTCGGTGTAGCTTGAAATCGGGCACACATGCAAACACTAAGCATAATATCTGGCCTAGATGCACATGAGTACAATAAAGAACCAATCATTGAGCGGTATACCTTTTGATCGAAGTCAATACCATTTTCATCAGTGCATAGATGGCCATTTGTGGGCATTGGAATTTTGACCCCTTTGCAATCTTGCATGCCGAGTTTCCTCAGTACATCCTTGAGGTATTTCTCCTAAGATACGAATATGTCGTTGCACTGTTGATGAATTTGAAGACCAAAGAAGAATTTCAATTCTCCCATCATAGACATTTCATATTCCTCTCTCATCATATAACCAAATTCGTCAGTGTAACGTTGGTCAGTACAGCCAAATATAATATCATCAACATATATTTGGCACACAAATAATTCACCATCATAAGACTTAGTGAAAAGAGTATGATCAAGTGAACCGGGTTTGAAGCCTTTCTTCATGAGGAATTCCTTCAAAGTATCATACCACGCCCGAGGGGCTTGTTTGAGGCCATAGAGGGCCTTATTGAGTTTGAAGACTTTGTCAGGATGCTTTGGATCTTCAAAACCTGGGGGTTGAGCAACATATACTTCTTCCTCAAGCTTACCATTGAGGAATGCACTTTTCACATCCATTTGATATAGAGTGATATCATGATGGTTAGCATAAGCAAGTAATATGCGAATAGCCTCAAGTCTAGAAAAAAGTGCAAATGTTTCATCGAAATCAATTCCTTCAACCTGTGTGTAGCCTTGAGCTACAAGTCGTGCCTTATTCCTCACCACAAGGCCATTTTCATCTTGCTTGTTGCGGTAGATCCACTTTATGCCAATGATATTGTGCTTGCGAGGATCTGGACGTTTGACCAGTTCCCGGATGTTGTTGAGCTCGAACTGATGTAATTCTTCTTGCATGGCCTGAATCCACTCAGGCTCCAAAAATGCTTCATCTACCTTAGTGGGCTCTGTGATACAGACAAAAGCAAAGTGCCCACGAAAGTTAGATAAATGTGAAGCTCTTGAGCGTGTGACAGGACCTGGTGCTTCAATGTCATCGATGATCTTCTCAATTTGCACTTCTTTTGCAACGCGAGGATGAGCTGGTTGTCGTCGAGGAATTTGATCAGCATTTTCTTCAGCACCATTTTCTTCAGCATTTTCTTCATGTGCATTCGCTCGACGTTCTTCACGTTCTGGAATGAATTCTTCAGCAGATTCTTCGGTCGGAATGACACCCTCAGTAGCCTTGAACTTGATAGATTCCTCAGGTGCTGGTTCATCTATCACAGAAGGTAGGTTCTCTCTTTGCGAGCCATTAGTTTCATCGAACCGCACATCTATAGTTTCAACAACCTTGTGAAGAACATTGTTGAAGACTCTGTAGGTGTGCGGGTCCTTTCCGTAACCAAGCATAAAACCTTCATGTGCTTTCGGTGCAAATTTTGAGTTATGATGAGGATCTCTAATCCAACATTTAGCACCGAAGACTTTGAAATAACTCACATTGGGTTTCTTGTCAGTGAGGAGTTCATAGGCAGTCTTCTTGAAGAATTTGTGAAGATATACTCTGTTGATGATGTGGCACGCAGTATCAATTGCATCAATCCAGAAATGACGAGGCGTTTTATACTCATCAAGCATAGTGCAAGCCATCTCAACAAGAGTCCTGTTCTTGCGCTCCACGATGCCATTCTGTTGAGGAGTATAAGGAGCAGATAACTCATGAGTAATACGAAGTTCATCAAGATAGTCATCAAGACCAGAATTCTTGAACTCAGTTCCATTGTCACTTCTGATGTGCTTGATCTTCACACCAAAGTTGGTTGAAGCCCTCGAGGAAAATCATTTGAAGACTTCCTGCACTTCATGTTTGTAAGTAACAATGTGTACCCATGTGTAACGAGAGTAATCATCAACAATAACAAAGCCATATAGAGATGCATCATTTGTCACTGCAGAATAATGGTTAGGACCAAAGAGATCCATGTGAAGCAATTCAAATGGTCGAGTAGTAGTCATGATAGTCTTCGCTGGATGCTTGGCCTTGGTCATCTTTCCAGCTTCACAGGCTCCGCATAAGTGATCCTTGAGGAATTTGACATTCTTAATGCCAATGACATGCTTCTTCTTCGCAAGCGTGTACAAATTCCTCATGCTTGCATGACCAAGTCATCGATGCCATAGCCAGCCTTCTGAAGCTTTTGCAAGTAGGCACACGGCTGGTTGTGGTCCTGTAGAGAAATCAACAATATACAAGTCTCCTCTCCTAAAGCCTTCGAAGACTTTGGAATTGTCAGCTTCCATGATCACAACACAACGATACTTGCCAAAGGCAACAACCATATCAAGATCGCAGAGCATTGAGATAGACATGAGGTTGTAACCTAAGGACTCGACAAGCATGACTTTTTCCATGTGTCGATCCTTTGAGATCGCAACCTTACCTAGACCCAATACCTGACTTTTGCCTTTGTCAGCGAAGATGATATGCTTTAGATGCGATGGAGATAAGGGAGCATCCATCAATAGATTCTTGTCACCAGTCATGTGATTTGTACATCCACTATCAAGGACCCACTCAGTGGCTTTGGGTTGATCATCCTGCAGATGAATTAGTGCAGCTTACAAACTCATATACTTCATCAGTGAAGAACATGACATCAATTCATCAGATAAATTTCATCAAGCAATGGAACAGATAAAATAGTATGAGGACGTGAGAAATGAGAGTTCATTTCTTCAACGATTAGCCTGCGTCCTTTCAGACAATTTTCAGGTCTCCAGCAAATTCTTCAGACGTTTTAGCACGTCTGGAGACCTGACCCTGCATAAGAGATTAGTTCTTTTTCTTCACCACCCACATCTGAAGGGGTGGCAAAGAGTTCATCACTCTACGAGCTCCATATGAGAAAGGCGTCATAGAAGCCAGTCCATTTCGTTTCACATAAGAGGAGTTAGGATAAGCATATGAATAAGTAGAGAAATTCTCCGAGGACTTATGAACATAATGGTTAGAATAATAATGCTCATATTCATGGCCCTTAGCTCTTCCCTGCGAAACAAAAGGGTTAGCGCGATGATGATCATATGAGGACTTTGATCCTTCTGAGGAATTGGATCCACGTGAGGAATTTGGTCCGTATGAGGACTTGGATCCATATGAAGAATTTGGTCCATATGAAGAATTTGATATGGGGTTCCTATTCTTCACAGGTGGTGTCATGAGGACATTCACCTGAAGACTTTCAAGGCATGTTTTGGGAACCCAGATTTTCTTCATAGGGGAACTGTTCCTGCAGTTAGTACCAACATATCTAGCAAGTACTTCACCATTCTGATTTTTGAATAGTTTATAGTTGGAGTCAAATGACTCATCAGAAGAATGAGGAGATTCACAAGTAAAGCCAGATAAATTGGATGGATTAACTGGAGGTCCCTTTGCAGCAACCCATGAGGTTTTGGGGTACTGCTCAGGCTTCCAATATGTACCATCATCATTGAGTTTCCTCTCAAAGGCAATACCCTCTTTCCTAGGGTTCCTGTTGAGGATCTGCTTTTTAAGCACATCACAAAGAGTCTGATGCCCTTTGAGGCTTTTGTACATGCCTGTCATGTACAATTCCTTCAGCCCTGCATCATCAGTGATACTAGCAATGTCCTCAGATGAGGAATTAGTGATAGCAGAGACAGGTGAAGAATTTGAAGCATTTGAAGCATTTGAACATTCAGGTGAAGAATTAGCAGATTCACATTCAATGCACTTCAAACATGGAGGAACAAATTCTTCCTAAGTAGCGCTGATTTGTTGAGCAAGTAATGAATCACGCTCCTTCTGAAGATCTCCATAACTCACTCTTAACTTCTCAAGATCTTGCTTTCTTTGAAGAAATTCATAAGAAAGCTTCTCATGATCAGATAAGAGAGTGTTATGATGACCTTGAAGGTTGTCAAACCTAGACTGAAGTCTCTAAAGATTTTCAGTCAAGGTTTTAGTGCGATCCATTTCTTCACCCAACATATCATCACTTTTGTCTAGCATGTTTTGAACCTTTTCAAAAGCCTTTTGTTGTTTCACAGCAATCTTAGCAAGTTTAGAGTAGCTGGGTTTGAGGTTTTCATCAGATTCATTCTCACTTGATTCAGAGGAGGTATATTTGAGTACCTTGGCACCCTTTGCCATGAAGCAATAGGTGGGAGCATAGTCATCATTGCCTTCATCAGCCTTGTTGGTGAGGTCAGTTTCTTCAGAGTTGAAGATAGACTTGCTGACGAAAGTAGTAGCGAGAGCTAGACTCGCCACACCAGACTCAGACTCCTCAGATGCCTCCTCTTCCTCGTGTTCCTTAGATTCAGCCTCATAGTCCATTTCTTTGACAATGAATGCCCAAGCCTTCTTGGAGCTGCTCTTCTTGTGAGACGAAGACTTCGGGGATTTTGAAGATTTCTTCTTTTTCTTCACATCATCAGAACTGTAATCCTTGTATTTCTTCTCCTTTGATTCCTTTTCCCACTGAGGACAATCTTGAATGTAGTGTCCAGGTTTGTTGCATTTGTGGCAAAGCCTCTTCTTATAGTCACTGGATGAGGAATCATTGCTCCTTGAAGGTTTTCCAAAGCGACCACGTCTAGAGAACTTTTGGAATTTCTTCATGAGCAGTACTAGCTAATGGCTCAGTTCTTCAGGATCACCAAGGCTGCTGCCAGAATCTTCATCTTCAGATTCAGACACTGCCTTGGCCTTCAGGGCACGTGATCTGCCATAGCTCGAACCATAGAGATCTATATTTTCAGCAAACTGGAACTCATGAGTATTTAGCCTTTCGAGGATATCAGCGGGATCAAGTGACTTGTAGTCAACACGCTCTTGTATCATCAGTGCCAGAGTATCAAATGAGGAATCAAGCGATCTCAGCAATTTCTTCACCACCTCATGGTCGGTGATGTTAGTGGCACCAAGTGCTTGAAGCTCATTTGAGATGTCAGTGAGGCAATCGAAGGTTTGTTGAACATTTTCATTGTCGAGGAAGCGGTTGAAAAGATTGCGAAGAACATCAACTCGAGAGTCACGCTGAGTTGAGACTCCTTCATTGACTTTGGACAGCCTGTCCCAGATAAGCTTAGCAGTTTACAAAGCACTCACTCTTCCATACTGTCCTTTGCTCAGATGGCCACATATGATATTCTTCGCTTCAGAGTCGAGTTGCTTGAATCTATTCACATCAGCAGCATTCAGAGAAGGTGTGGCTGAGGGAACACCATTTTCCACAACATACCAGAGATCGTTATCAATTGCCTCAAGATGCATTCGCATCTTATTCTTCCAGTAGGGGTAGTCCGTCCCATCGAAGGTAGGAAACCCAGCGGAGACCTTGATCATACCTGCGGTCGACATAACTAAAACTCCAGGCAGTTAAACCAAAATCACACAGAACAAGGGAGTACCTTGCTCTGGTACTAATTGAAAGTGCGTTCTATCGACTAGAGGGGGGTGAATAGGCAATTTTTATGAATTCTTCACTGAGGAATTTGCGGGTGAGGAAATTCCTTAGCGAAGGACTACTAGCAGCGAAATAAGTACTCAAAAGTAAACATAACACAACACAAGCATAGTCATCATGATGAAATGAAGACAAGCACAGAGTAGAGAAAACGTAATCACAGGATAACACAGGAGGAAGACAAGCATACTGAAGAAATTGAATTGAGGAAATTGAGAAAGTCTTCAGTCAAAGTCTTCAAACACAAATATGAACAAGTGCACAACACAGTAATGAGGAGATGAAAGAGTTGAGGAAATAGAACCAGAAAGCTTGGTGAAGACAATGATTTGGTAGACCAGTTCCAACTGCTATCTCAGTTGTACATCTGGTTGGAGCAGCTAGGTATTTAAACCTGAGGACACACAGTCCCGGACACACAGTCCTCACCGTATTCTCCTTGAGCTAAGGTCACACAAACCTCACCCAATCACTCGTGGTAAGTCTTCAGGTGACTTCCAAATCTTCACAAACTCGGTCACTCGGCTATCCACAATTCCTCTTGGATGCTCTAGACCATGACGCCTAACCATCTGGAAGAAGCACAGTCTTCAAAGCTAACAAGCGTCGGATCCATGCAGGATCAATCTCTTCAGTGATGCTCAATCACTTTGGGTTTGTAGGTGTTTGGGTCTAGGTTTTCCTCACTTGATGATTTTTGCTCAAAGTCCTCGGAGGATGGGATGCTCTCAAATGACAAGTGTCAGTTTCTCTCAGAGCAGCCAACCAGCTAGTGGTTGTAGGGGGCAGCTATTTATAGCCTAGGGAGCAGCCCGACATGATAAGACATAAATGCCCTTCAATGATATGACCGTTAGGTGGGTAGATATTTTGGGACAGCTGGCACAAGGCACAACAACGGTCGGAAATTCGAGGTACAAATTCCTCAGGGCTATCATGTTCCTCACTGTGTAGGCAATCCGCACTGGCGAATTCCTAACTCCTCAGTCAGAACAAATTCCTTAGAGACCAGAAGAACTTCGTCTTTGTCACTGAAGAATATGACTGAACTGTATGAGATTTCCAATGGCTTCACTCAAAGGGATTGGTAGGTGTAGGATTTTGAGTTGAGCATCACATGGAAATTTTTCCTTAGTATTTCCTCGACCCCCTTTAACAGTACGGTGTTTCCTATGACTCAAGAAAACTGAAAATGAAACTACGAAAAGAAAAGTCTTCACGCTTCATGTTCCTCGAATGAATACCAAGTCTTCAAGGTCACACCAATTTCTTCACTTTCAAAGTATTCAGAAAGTCTTCAGAAGTCCAAAGTCTTTAGATGAAGAACTTCATTTTTAGGGGTCGACTTTCTCTATAAATATCAAACTCCTCATAGACTTGTAGACCTGTGTACACTCATAAACACATTAGTCCCTTAACCTATAAGTCTTCAATACACCAAAATCACTAAGGGGCACTAGATGCACTTACACCATGTTGTTATGTTATCAATCTTGGATGTTTTATAATCATCTTATAGTCATTTTATATCATTTTTTGGTACTAATCTATTGACATAGTGCCAAATGCCAGTTGCTGTTTTTTCCGTGTTTTTTACATCGTAGAAAATTAATATAAGACAAAGTCCAAATGCCAGGAAACTTTACGGAGAACTTTTATGGGCCAGAAGGAACACAACGGGCCCTAGCTGCACCTGGGGGTGCCTCCAGGGATGCACAACCCACCAGGGCGCGCCAGGAGGCCCAGGCGCGCCCTGGTGGGTTGTGCCCACCTCGGGTGGCCCCGAGACTGCCTCTTTGCTCTATAAATACCCCAATATTCCAGAAACCCTAGAGTAGTCGACGAAATATTCATCCAGCCGCCGCATATTCCAGAACCACTAGATCCAATCTAGACACCATCTCGGATGGGGTTCACCACCTCCATTGGTGCCTCTCCGATGATGCATGAGTAGTTCTTTGTAGACCTTTGGGTCCGTAGTTAGTAGCTAGATGGCTTCATCTCTCTCTCTGAATTCTCAATACAATGGTCTCTTGGAGATCCATATGATGTAACTCTTTTGCGGTGTGTTTGTTGGGATCGATGAACTTTGAGTTTATGATCAGATCTATCTTTTTATATCCATGAAAGTATTTGAGTTTCTTTGATCTCTTTTATGCATGATCTCTTATAGCCTCGTATTTCTTCTTTGATATTTGGGTTTTGTTTGGCCAACTTGATCTATTTATCTTGCAATGGGAAGAGGTGCTTTGTAGTGGGTTCGATCTTACGGTGCTTTATCACAGTGACAGAAAGGTAACCGACACGTATGTATCGTTGCTACTAAGGACAAAACGATGGGGTCTATCTGTACATAGATAGATCTTGTCTACATCATGTCATCGTTCTTATTGCATTACTCCGTTTTCCATGAACTTAATACACCAGATGCATGTTGGATAGCGGTCGATGCGTGGAGTAATAGTAGTAGATGCAGGCAGGAGTCGGTCTACTAATCTTGGGTGTGATGCCTATATAATGATAATTGTTGGGATATCGTCATGAGTATTTGAAGTTCTATCAATTGCCCAACAGTAATTTGTTCACCCACCGTTTGCTATTTTTCTCGAGAGAAGCCACTAGTGAAACCTACGGCCCCCAGGTCTCTTTCTCATATATTTGCCTTTGCGATCTACTTTGTCCTTGCATTTATTTTTAGATCTATTAAACCAAAAATACAAAAATACCTTGTTGCAATTTATTCTTACTTATTTTATTTGGCGTTCGATCTATCAATTTACTACAAATTTATCTCACGTCAGTTTGCCTATCTTGAGGCGTCGTACCCCGGAAGGGATTGACAACCCCTTTAACACGTTGGGTTGCGAGGATTTGTTATCTGTGTGCAGGAGTTGTTTATGTTGTGTTTCTTGGTTCTCCTACTGGTTCGATAACCTTGGTTTCGTATCTGAGGGAAATACCTACCGCCGTTGTGCTGCATCATCCCTTCCTCTTTGGGGAAATATCGACGTAGCTTCAAGCGACATCAGCATGCAGTGGTAGTAAGGGTAGAGTAATGAGTAGGGCCAAATAAGTCCATGTGAAGCAGCTCGAAGGGACTTGTTGTCGTCATGATTGTCTTCGAGGGATGCTTGTCCCTAGTCATCTTTCCGGCTTCATAGTCACCACACAGATGATCCTTCTTGAACTTGACGCCCTTGATGCCAATGACATGCTTCTTCTTCGCGAGAGTGTGCAAGTTCCTCGTGCCTGCATGCCCTAGCCTCCGATGCTAGAGCCAGCACTCTGAAGCTTTTGCTAGAGGACATACGGCAAGCTGTGGTCCTATGGAGAAATCTACCATATACAGATCGTCTTTTCGATACCCTTCGAATACTAGAGATTTGTCAGATTTCATAAGCACAAGGCAACGATATTTTCCAAATATCACAATCATGTTCAGATCACAAAGCATTGAGATAGAAATTAAGTTGAAACCAAGGGATTCAGCAAGCATCACTTTATCCATGTGCTGATCCTTTGAGATTGCAACTCTACCTAGGCCCAGTACCTTTCTTTTACTAGTGTCAGCAAATGTGATGTGACTTCTGTCAGACGGGCGTAGGGTTGAATCCATAAGAATACTTTGATCACCAGTCATGTGGTTAGTGCATCCACTGTCCATAATCCACTCAGTAGCCTTCGGAGCCGTACCCTACAGTGCGGTTCGGGGGATAGGCTTCACAAAGAGAAGTGTGAAGCATAAACATTTGACGAACAAGCATACTATCAAAGTTCAGATCCTTGTTAGGGTAGATAGGATGATTTTCAAGAAATCCTGGGACAAAATACATAGTGAGACCATTTTGGCAGATTATCTTGTGTCCCACAAGATGTTTTAGGTCCCCAGCATTAGTTCCTGAAGCTTTTGACTTCCGGCTGGAGACCTTTCCCTACAAAAGAGAGTTAATTCTTCTTAACCACCCACATCTTCAGGGGTGGCTTAGAAGCAATGAGTCTAAGTGCAGCATCTGAGAACTTTGGCTTTGGAGCCCTAGCAAATAGCCTTGCAGGAGGTGAATAATACTCATAAGAATAAGCCGAAAATTTCTTGGTTTTATGAATATAGCGGTTTGATGAAACACGCTCATATTCATAAGTTTGAGTATGGTTTCCTTGCAAAACATTAGCGTTAGGGTGACCCTGGTGGGTCCTCTGTCTGTATGAAGCCTTTGGTCTGGGGTTTGTCTTCTTCCCAGATGGTGTGATGATAACATTCACAGGAAGCTTCTCAAGACAACTTTTGGGCACCCAGATCTTCTTCAAGGGTGGTCCATTCATGCAGTTAGTGCCAATATACCTGGCAAACACTTCCCCATTCTGATTCTTTAAACAATTTATAATTTGCATCAAAGGATTCATCAATGGTAATAGGGTTAGCAAAAGTGAAGCCAGATAAGGTAGATGGATCCACTGAAGGTTCCTTTGCAGCAACCCATGTGGTTTTGGGGTACTGCTCAGGCTTCCAGTATGAACCATCAAAATTTTCCTCTCGAACCCAACACCCTCTTTCCTAGGGTTTCGGTTCATAATCTGTTTCTTGAGAACATCACATAGTGTCTGATGCCCTTTGAGGCTTTTGTACATGCCTGTTTCAAGAAAAGTCTTCAACCTAGCATTCTCATTAGCAATAGTAGTGGTATCCTCAGAAGAAGGGTTAGTCACCACATCAGCAGTTGAAGATATTGCAACACTAGCAGTAGTAGAACATTCAGCAACAGAGGCAGCATTATCACGCTCAAGACCTTTTAAACATGGTGGCTCAAAGTCTTCCTAAGCGGAACTGATCTGTTGAGCGTGAAGTGAATCGTTCTCCTTTTGAAGATCTTCATGAGGCGCTCTCAGATTCTCAAGTTCTTGCTTCCTTTGAAGATAATCACAAGAAAGCTTCTCATGAGTAGCTGAGAGAGTTTCATGATGACTTTCAAGTTCCTCGTACTTAACGTGAAGATTTTTTATGTCTTCAATTAAGGGCTGAGTTCGATTCATTTCTGCGTCCAACATGTCATCTCTTTTGTCTAGCAACTTTTGAATATGTTCCATAGCAGTTTGTTGTTCAGATGCAATTTTAGCAAGTGTCTTGTAGCTAGGTTTGGATTCACATTCAGAGTCATCTTCACTTGATGTTTGAAAGTAAGCATCGTGTGAGTTTACCTTGGCACCTCGTGCCATGAAGTAGTAGGTAGGAGCAAAGTCGTCCTCATCATCGGCTTTAGCGTCGGTGACGTGACCTGATAACCCACAAGTATAGGGGATCGCAACAGTTTTCGAGGGTAGAGTATTCAACCCAAATTTATAGATTCGACACAAGGGGAGCCAAAGAATGTTTGAAGATATTAGCAGCTGAGTTGTAAATTCAACCACACCTGGAGATTAATTATCTGTAGCAAAGTGATTAGTAGCAAAGTAGTTTGATAGTAGTGACAGCAGCAATAGTAACAGTAACAGTGATAGCAGTAATTTTGTAGCAAGTGTAACAGTGATGATAACAGTACTAACTTGGCAGAACAATATAAGATAAATTCGTAGGCATTGGATCGGTGACTTGTTGGATGATATTCATCATGAGACAGTTATAACCTAGGGCGATACGGCACTAGCTCCAGTTCTTCAATATAATGTAGGGATGTATTCCATAAATAGTCATACGTGCTTTATTAAAAGAACTCACATGACATCTTTTGTCCTACCCTCCCGTGGCAGCGGGGTCCATAATGGAAACTAAGGGATATTAAGGCCTCCTTTTAATAGAGAACCGGAGCAAAGCATTAACACATAGTGAATACATGAACTCCTCAAACTACAGTAATCACCGAAAGAAGTCCCGATTATTGTCACTCCGGGGTTACCAGATCATAACACGTAGTAGGTGACTATAACTTGCAAGATCGGATCTAGAACATGGATATAATGATGATAACATAAACGGTTCAGATCTGAAATCATGGCACCTAGGCCCAAAGTGACAAGCATTAAGCATGGCAAAGTCATAGCAACATCAATCTTAGAACATAGCGGATACTAGGGATCAAGACCTAACAAAACTAACTCGATCACATGATGAATCTCATCCAACTCCTTACCGACCAGCGAGACTACGAAGGAATTACTCACTCCCAGTGGGGAGCATCATGGAATTGGCGATGGAGAAGGGTTGGTGATGACGAAGAACGAAGATCCCCCTCTCCGGAGCCCCAAACGGACTCCAGATCTGGCCTCTCGAGGAAGAACAGGGCTTGGCGGCGGCTCCGTCTCGTGGATCGCGATAATTCTTTCTCCCTGATTTTTTGTGGAAAAATAGGATTTTATAGCGTCGGTTTCAGGGTCTGGCGGGACACCAGGTGGGGACAACCCACCTGGGCGCGCCTGGTGAGGGGGGTGCGCCCTGGTGGGTTGTGCCCACCCAGGTGCCCCCCTTCGGTAGGTCTTGGCTCCAGAAATTCTCTTATTTGATATAAAAAATCCTCGCAAAGTTTAGTTCCATTCCGAGAACTTTTATTTTTGCACAAAAACAACACCATGGTAGTTCTGCTGAAAACAGCGTCAGTCCGGGGTTAGTTTCATTCAAATCATGCAAATTAGAGTCCAAAACAAGAGGAAAAGCGTAATGAGAAGTAGATACGTTGGAGACGTATCATGACCATTGTATTCATTGTTGAAGATGGACTTGGCGACGAATGTCGAAGCTAGAGCCAGGCTTGCCATGCCCGAGTCAGACTCCTCTCAGACTCCACCTCCGCCTCCTCAGAAGCAGACTGCTCCTCTGAATCCATCTCCTTGCCAACGAACGCCCGAGCCTTGCTAGATGAGCTCTTCTTGTGAGACAAAGACTTTGAGGATTTCTTCTTCCTCTTGTCATCAGAATCATATTCCTTGCTCTTCTTCTTCTTCTTAGATTCCTTGTCCCATTGAGGTCACTCAGAGATGTAGTGGCCTGACTTCTTGCATTTGTGGCATGTTCTCTTCTTGTGGTCAAGAGTGGAAGCCTCATCAATTTTTGAGCTGGATCTTAAAGACTTTCCGAAGCGATTCCTTTTGGAGAACTTCTGGAACTTCTTCACGAGCATAGCAAGGTCCTATCCAATGTCTTCAGGATCCTCAAAACTGCGGTCAGATTCTTCTTCAGATGAGGAAACAACCTTTGCCTTCAAAGCACGTGTCCGGCCATAGTTGGGGCCATAGATGTCTCTCTTCTCAGATAGCTGGAACTCGTGAATGTTGAGTCTCTCAGGTATGTCAGACGGATCAAGATCTTTGAAGTCAGGGCGCTCTTGTATCATCAGTGCTAGGGTGTCAAATGAGCTGTCAAGTGATCTCAGAAGCTTCTTCATGATTTCGTGCTTGGCGATCTCAGTGGCGACAAGAGCGCGAAGCTCATTTGTGATATCAGTGAGGCGATCAAATGTGAGCTGGACATTCTCATTGTCGTTCCTCTTGAAGCGGTTGAAGAGGTTGCGAAGAACATCGATCCTTGAATCTCTCTGAGTTGAGACGCCTTCGTTGACCTTGGAGAGCCAGTCCTAGACTAGCTTCGCGGTTTCCAGTGCACTCACACGGCCATACTGTCCTTTGGTCAGATGACCACAGATGATGTTCTTGGCGGTCGAATTCAGTTGAATTAACCTCTTGACATCATCAGTGGTGACACCTTCACCGACCTTGGGAACGCCTGTCTTGATGACATACCAGAGGTCGACGTCAATGGCTTCAAGATGCATGAGCATCTTATTCTTCCAGTAGGGATAATCAGTGCCATCAAAGACTGGCCATGCAGCGGAGACCTTGATTATCCCTGCAGTCGACATAGCTAAAACTCCAGGTGGTTAAACCGAATCACACATAACAAGGGAGCACCTTGCTCTAATACCAATTGAAAGTGCTAGTTGTCGACTAGAGGGGGGTGAATAGGCAATTTTTATGGAAGTCTTCAAAAGACGAGGTCTTTGAAGACAAACAGATGAAACGAACCTATTGATATGCAGCGAAAGGTAGATTACACTAGACAAGCCATAGTCAAGTAAGCAATATAGTAAAAGTACGAAGACTATCAGCAGCTAGGTAGTATGGATCAGGATGGAAGACAGTATGAAGCCAAACAGGTAATAGTCTTCACACAGTGAAGTCAAATAGATCAGACAGGCAAGCAATGACTTCACGAAGACAAACAGTAAAGTAAAGGGAAGTGGGGAATAGAACCAGTTTCTTGGCAAAGACAAGGATTTGGTAGACCAATTCCAGTTGTTGTGACAACTATACGTCTGGTTAGGGAGGCTGAGATTAAACTCAGAAGACCGCATCTTCACCTTATTCCCCTTGAGCCAAGGACACCCAGTCAAGGTTGTTAGAATCGTGATTCTGTTACACGATTCTACGACTTTACGATCCAAACTTACACATCTAATTCTACGATTTTAGTTCATAAAATCTACGTTTCTACGATCCTGGTAGTGAAGATTCTACGATTTACGATTCTACCATCAGAGCTCCGATCCGATTCAAAATCGCGATTCTGATAACCTTGCACCCAGTCCTCGCTCAATCACTCTGGTGAGTCTTCAAGGTAGACTTCCAAATCTTCACAAACTTCGTTCATCGATGATCCACAATGGCTCTTGGATGCTCAAAACGCAACGCCTAACCGGCTGGAGGATTCACAGTCCTCAAGTGTAACAAGTCTTCAGATCACGCGGACAGAAAGACTTCAGTGATGCCTAACACTATTTGGCTCTGGGTGTTTTGGGCTTTGTCCTCGCAAGGATCTCTCTCTCTCTCTCTCTCAAAGGCTTTGGAGGTGGGTTGCTCTCAAACGACAAAAGCCGTGCACTAACTCTGAGCAGCCACAATTTATGGTGTAGGGGGTGGGCTATTTATAGCCACGAGGCAACCCGACCTGATATGTCCGAAATGACCCTGGGTCACTAAGGAACCGACACGTGTCCAACGATCAGATTTCAAACACACGCGGCAGCTTTACTTGGGCTACAAGCAAAGCTGACTCATCCAACTCTGGATAAGATTTGCTCTCATTGTCTTCGCTCAAAGACATAGGATTTTGGTTGAGCATCACATCAGTCACTCTGACTTTGTTCACTTGGACCCCACTTAACAGTACGGTGGTTCCTATGACTCAATAAAGAAGAAAAGGAAACTACGAAACAACTATGTCTTCGCACTCCATAGTCTTCAAGTGAATGTCTTCACATGTCATAATCTTCGTCGTGAATGTCTTCACGTATCACCATTGTCTTTAATGTCTTCACACATTTTTAGGGGTCATCTCTGGTAGGTAAACCGAATCAACAAGGGACTACTACCTGTGTTATCTTGCAATTCTCACAAACACATTAGTCCTTCAACCAAGTTTGTCGTCAATACTCCAAAACCAACTAGGGGTGGCACTAGATGCACTTATAGTTGATTCCCTATGAGATTCTGTTTAGATAGCGAAGGTTCCCGTGCCTTTTTTTGCAAGTTGTGCCCCTGAGTTATCGAGCCCACGAGATGATGTGAACTACAACAAAGGCTCTGACAAGTTATTGCTAATGAATTAAATTTCAGCTAATCAACCAAACCTTAGCAACATTTTGGGTGTAAACACTAGTATTAAAAAATAGGCATGGGTATGAGGTCTTACTCTCACAACTTTATATTTGTGCTATGGGTCTTATGAATTAAATTTCAGGTAATCAACCAAACCTTAGCAACATTTTGGGTGTAAACACTAGTATTAAAAAACAGGCATGGGTATGAGGTCTTACTCTCACAACTTTATATTTGTGCTATGGGTCTTAGTGATACTAAACTGTGCTCTAGAAGAAAATTGTTATGATGTGATTGCGATGCGGAAATGTAGGGAATGTGTCCAAAGTACGTCTTGATTGATGTGTGACCTGCATGTAGAGTTAGTTTTCCAACTGATTGCTCTTGTCGTCGCCTTAGTTATTAAAAATAAATATTCAGACAAAAGTACTAGACGTTTAATGACTACACTTCATTCGTCCCCAAGGAATAGCTTCCCCTTACCATACTAACCCCTACTCTCACTACTTTTTGGGATAAAGTTTCCGCGTCCTCCTTGATCTATCTACAGGATCCTAGGTACCGGCAGGGCCTTATAACGAGAACAAAACAAGAGACACTTTTGTTGCAATCAGACACATACAAATAACGTCAAATATACAAAGTCATTCCAACGATATTTTCCAAAAATACATTGGGTTATACGGTGCGTTAACCCATTGTCTTACCGAATTACTCACACATGGCAATCAAATCGCAAGATGAACTCATTGAAAATGACATAAAGAAGAATGGTTGATTAATAATATGTCATCCAATAGTTACCGGATGTGATACATGGATTACAAGTATGACTAACTTGGCGATGGACGATTGCGGTGATGGTGACGAATGCTATGGAGATGAGATGGAAAATGGCGGCAACTAGGGTGGATGATGGTTCCGGTTCTTTGTTTCGTGAGTGGTGCTCTCTCTATTAAGAATTATGTATCGACCCCTTAGAAGTTGGTCAGGTGGACTTGCTGGAGCCGGCGGCAGACGGTATGAGCGCGGATATGAGCGTTGAGCACCCCCCCTTGCGCTCTTTTGACTTTGTGTGCACCTTCAATTGCATCCTTTCTTCCACCAAACTTCATGTTTCCTTGTCTATTGTGATTTCCTTCTATGTTTGGGCCCCTTTTCCTTGCAGAAACTCATTAAACAAAGGATTTCGTAATCCCTCGCATCCATTAGTCATTAGTGATAATATCATAGTGATTTTCTGGGAAATCTGGGATTATCCAATTTAAACAATGATGTGATAAAGTGCAAAAATATTACTCATCAGCCGCTCATTTTCGCCGACCGAGACAACTATCGCGACCCCCACCGATGCTGCGGAAGCTAAGAACATCGCTGCCGATTCTAGACGTTCCCCCGCTCCCTCAATCGTCTGAGATGGTAGTTGTCACAGTACCATCGACCGACGTAGTCGATTAACGGTCAGGCGACCTCCAGTCAAGTGACCCAACTACACCGAACCACCGGCCCCGTTCGAAGTTCTCGGCGCTCGAGCAGCGTGCCGCCGCCGGAGTTGGCCGCAACCTCGGCTCCTACTCCCTTCCGACTCATGTCCTAGGTGGCCCAACGAATGTCTCGACCCTAGCGAACTTCGTTGACCGAGATTGTTCACGGCTCCAGCGATCGTCAGATTCGCCTCCCGACCTTCCCATGGTTGGATCTCATGTTTCAATTGTTCTCCAATTTTCTAGGCACCACTTTTTCATAATCTTTTGGAGCAACAACAACCATAGTGCACAAAAATCTTCTCCCCACTACCCTTTAATCGTTTTTATACATCATGTGTTAAAGTTATTTTAACTTCCTTTCTAACCATTCTACTACACGTTGGTTTTCCACTTCATTCGGTTTTGACGTGGGTGAAACGTAAGTCCTAGCCGTACACATTTCACGAACGGCCCAGATATTCGGGAGTAGCACGCGACGCCGTTTAGACCGAACCGAAGAGCAGAGGAACAAATGAGAATACAGTCTTTCAAAGCTTACGCATGCTCTCCCCCGCCGCCGCCGTTGTAGCCGCCGTCCGCGCCGCGGGGGGGTCACCGACGGCCGTACGCCGCGCCCACGCGCGTCTCCTCAAGGATGGCCTGGCGCTGCACCCTCCCGCGCCGTCCCTTCTCGTCTCCGCCTACGCCAAGTGCCGCCTCCTCCCCGACGCCCGCAGGGTGTTCGACGAAAGCCCGCGCCGGGACCTCCACCTCTACTCGTCGCTCCTCGCCGCCGTCTCCAACTCCGACGCTCCTTACCTCGTGCTCCCGATCATACGTCGCATGCTCTCTGCTGACGCCCTCCAGCCCGACCACTTCGTCCTCGCCTCCATCGCTAGCGCCTCCGCCAGGTTGCGAAGCCTCAGTCTTGGTAAGCAGCTCCATGGACACTTCGTTGCTTCCCCGTATAGCGGAGACGATGTCGTCAAGTCTTCTCTGATCGATATGTACTGTAAATGTGGTTTTCCGGATGATGCCAGGAAGGTGTTTGATAGTTTGAGTGCCAAGAACAGCGTCGTGTGGACTGCGCTTGTTTCTGGGTACGCGTCGAATGGCTATTCTGACGAGGCGCTGGAGCTCTTCCGGAGCATGCCTGGACGCGGCCTCTTTGCATGGACTGCGCTCGTATCAGGATTTGTAAGAGCTGGTGAGAGTGTTAGCGCGGTGGAGCTGTTTGTTGAGATGAGGCGGGATGCCGTCACTATTGATGACGCATTTGTTTTGTCAGCTGTAACTGGTGGGGCTGCAGACCTGGCTGCGCTTGTTCTGGGAAGGCAGTTGCATGGTTTGTCCATGAGGCTTGGGTTCTTGTCCAGCATGATGGTTGGGAATGCATTGGTTGACATGTACTCCAAATGTAGCGACATACACTCCGCTAGAGAAGTATTCGAAGATATTACAGTGCGTGACATCATCTCATGGACGACAATGATTGTTGGAGAGGCGCAGCATGGTCGAGCAGGGGAGGCTTTTGCTCTTTATGACCGGTTGATTCTTGCAGGAGTGAAGCCCAATGAGGTGACATTTGTTGGGTTGATCTACGCATGTAGCCACGCTGGTCTTGTTCAGAAAGGTCGGCAACTGTTTGACTCAGTGAAGCGGGAGTATGACATCAACCCTGGATTACAACTCTATACATGCTACCTAGATCTTCTTAGTCGCTCGGGCCATTTATCAGAAGCTGAAGAACTCATCACTACGATGCCATATGAGCCAGATGAAGCTGCTTGGGGGGCCCTCTTGAGCGCGTGCAAGAAACACAACGATGCTGAAATGTGTGTCAGGGTTGCTGATAATCTGTTAGAGCTGGGACCAAAATATCCTTCAACATGTGTCTTGTTATCTAATGTCTATGCAGTGAATGGCAAATGGGGGTCTGTGAGCACGGTGAGAAAGCTCATGGCTAATATGAAGATAAATAAAGAGCCTGGGTATAGCTGGGTTGAAGTTGGAAGAGAATCTCGTCTGTTTCATGCTGGGGAAGTGCCGGTTGATATGAGAGAAGAAATTCTAGTTTTTCTCGAGGAATTGGTCTCGGAGATGCGCCGGAGGGGCTATGTCCCTGATACCAGTTCTGTGATGCATGATCTGGAGGAGCATGAAAAGGAGCACCATCTGTTCTTGCACAGTGAGAGGCTGGCTGTTGCTTTTGGAATCCTCAAGTCTCTTCCGGGGTCGGTGATCCGGGTGGTGAAGAACCTCCGGGTCTGTGGGGACTGCCATACAGTGATGAAGTTAATTAGTGAAATTTTCCAGAGGAAGATTATTGTGAGAGACGCTACTCGTTTCCACCATTTTGAAGGTGGGAAGTGCTCTTGTGGTGAATTCTGGTAGCAGAACTGATCTGCTGATGTTCAGTTGTGCCTCTAGTCCTCTAGGTATGGTCTAATATCTTAACTTTCCCATGTCTAAAGAGATCTGTACGAAATGGATGACCTTTTTCTGTATGACTCAATTGATGTTTCAGTCTTAGAAAAAAACAAAACCGTATTGTGCCTTCTCCTTGTATAGATGGGCCAACTAACAAGCGAGACTAATAGAAACTAGAATTGTTCATTTGTTGTATCCTATTGTTCCCAGCTTTATGTACATCCTGGTAACAGATAGTCCTTTGGACTAGCCTGGGGAAACTATAGGGTCATGTTGCTACATTTTTTCCTTAAAAATCTAAACATTTTTGTCGGTGAATTCAAAGGTTATGTTGTTGGTGAATCATGTTTTTTTTAATCCTTTGTACTTGTCTGATCTGCTATTATGCAACCCAGCTCTCTGATACTGTGGATATAATACTACTAGTAGGGCTTGGTGAAAGATTAGACTGAAGTAGCTAAGATTGAGAATTCCAAAGTAGATCGGTACTCCAGTTTTTCTTTTTCTTTTTAGAAAAGATGAACCCTGGCCTCTGCATCTTGCGATGAACACAGCCAAATTTTATTAAGGTTCCAGTATCAAGCTCCGGTTCTGAAGTACAAAAAAGACAAAAAGACAAGCCACAACCGGCAAAAATAGGAATATATGCCTACACACATAGCCTACTATTGAACCGTCGCCCAAACCGGTTGTACGTATCCCGTGCTACCATCTTCCATTGGTTGCACAGTGTTTTAATCCATCACACGAAGTTAGACACAATGGATCCGGATGCGAATGGATTATAAAAATTGGAGATGTAGGATTTAAGGTTCTCTTGACCAACAATGGTGCCCTCATCTTGTTCAAGCTGAACAATTGTCTTCTTTCTATGCTACCTGTTTGCAATTAAATGGAAAAAACTGGGTGTTACTATCACCTTCCCGCACGTCCCTAACTTTGGCACTTTGACTAATGGGTTGGCTAAACTTGTTTCTTTACCTTATTACAGCCTACATAACAAGTTGATGCCACCCCAGTAGAAGAGTTTCATGTTTGTGGACAAGGAAAACATAGGATAACATTTATTTTTCAACAGCTGTGATTCTGAGATCTTATCTTGTGCCGCGAAATGACTACTGAAAACACTTGAACTATTAGAGAATAGAAGGATACCAAAACTTCAACATGTTTATGTTGATGACTGACGGTGCCGGGATTATTAGTGTATCCAGCTCTGTCAGCCAGTTTTAGTAATCAGTAAACACAAAGCAGCAAGTTGCTGTATTTATCGTAGTACATAATTTTGTGAGGAAAAGGAGGATTGGAGCAAATCATGAACATCAGACAGCTTTAATTGCAGAGGGGAGGGCAAGAGAAGAGGGGGGGGATTCATTACGGTCTCACCTTCCATGAGAAAAGGTAAAACGCTGCTTTTGATGAGGTAAAAAAGAGTGGAAGAGACGAATTGTCTAGTGGAGGCCCATGTGGTAAACTTTAATTAACCCCATGCACATGGCCACCCTCTTGTTTCACACAACCCAACCCTGCCTTACTTGTTGTCATCCTATAGAACCATGGATGGACCACGCCTTAAATATTTCTGTCAAGCAGCACTTAACAACTCTCTGACCATGATGCCAAGCCAACAGTTACCTCTTAATAACTTAACCTACAGCTTCACAAAAGGACATGGGGTGTGCACTGCAGCACTGGTAACAGTTCACCAGAAAGTTTCAGTTTTCTAAGCATTAACTGTTGCAATTACCTTTACGTCCATCAGTTTCAGATTAAATATTTGCGGCATACGCGTCCTACAAGGTGAGCCCTACTCCTCCTACCTCTCTGGTCTCCTTTTCCTCTTTGTGTCAATTCACAAATCCATTTGATAGACAAGCACACAACCTTTGCTTTCCCTGTGCAGGTTTGTTATTGTAAAGGAAGCAGCAGCAATTCCTTGTTCCATGCTGTGCCTCATCATGGCTTCTTTCTTCTTTAGCATCGCTGCATCATTTGGGCCACTAAAGCCCTTCTTGCCCCTGTGATTGTGAGCAAGTTCTTGATGCTTCCCAGATCCCAAATGGCCATACAACTCACGCTTCTACTCATTTCGTGTAGCCTTTACAGTATGTATTCTTCTTCTTCTTTCTCCACGTCCTCCTCTCTTGCATTGCTGGTGCTGGTTATCTCGACCTGCCTCTCCTTGCTCTTCTCGAACCTCAGACAACTGATGAAAACCAGCAGCCACAAAACTTCCATGGAGGTTGTTGCTCATCAGGAGAAGAGCACTGTGCCACAAGATGAGGTGTCCGAGGAAGCGCCGGTGAATTCGGCTGGAAGCCTGTCGGGGTCGTCAGATTGCCAGGTGAGTGAAGAGTGGACTGATGAAGTCTCGGTGTCTGACGACGACGACGACGAGAGTCTTATTGAGATCTCCCTTGTTGATGGGTACTATGTGGGGCAAGAGGAGCAATGTCTCTGGAAGAAGGAGCAAGACCTCCTCGCCGGCTTCCTGCCGGAGTTCGTTCTTGACAGGAGGGACTTCATAGACATCTTGTCGGAGATCAGTGAGGAGGAAAACATGATCGAGATTGACATTGCAAGGGGCTCCATCAAGTGCGCAAACTTCGGCGTCAAAGCATGAGCTTTGCAGAGGTTTGGTGAAGTTAAAATCATTCTATGAATTGCTCCTGGGCTTTCGTCAGGGCAAGGGAGTAGTAGTAGGTTGTACTGGACTACATGTGGTTTATTGCCTTGCCTTTTTTTTTTCACAAAGAGCTCAGTTTTCATTAGTGATTCTTCAGTGGAAGCCTTGCTGCATCTCTTCCCTTGTACTTTCTGAATGTTGCTATAGAAGAAATAAAGCGCATGCACATATTTTCTCGAAGATATTTAAGGAAATAACATGCGTGTGCATGGCCCTTCTTTTCATATCTAGTGTTTTAGACTTGAGTAGATGCTAATTATTATGTCAGGGCTAGCTATATCAAGCTCAAGGTGGGGTATACTTAAGTTACTTTATGATTAGTGCACTAATACAAAGCTGCATTGCAATTAAAAAACTGAATATGATTTGTTAGCTACTTGATGTGGTTTTAGAAATTAAGCTCAACCTTTTGTCATTCTAAATAAAAACTCAAAGAAAAAGTAGTGGCATATGGTTCAACAATCTAGAATAATCGGTCTTTTAGTTTGTGCTGCTGGGTGCTTTAAGCGGCTGATGTTTGATTTGGAAAAAGGCTATAAGATCTTCATGATTTGCACCTCTATTACTGTAGTAGCCTCTAGTGCTGTCCAATAACAAATGTAGCTTTGGGGATCCCTTGTTTATTGGAAGATACTGAGAGGATATAGGAAAACATTTTAGCGTACTATTGTTTTTGTGTTTTAGGTGACTGAACAAAAGATACACATGAATGCTTATTTTAACTCCACTTTGGATTCTTTCTCCCTGTTTTAAGTACAAAAATCAAAGATAATGAGTGTGAACATTTGTAATCTGACATGTTGACACTTGACACTTCAGATAAGTGTGCACATGCGTCCATTCACTGTTGGAAATAGGCAATTTCATGATTAACTAGCGGCTAACGCTCGCCTGTATTGTGGATATTTGCTGCCCTATTTTTTGGGGTTGTTTGTTTTCCTAGGGTTTAGGCTCTGTGTGCTCGGGATGTGATTGGCCTTTTAGTTCGGTAGGGAACGATATACAATTGTTATATATCACCTGTAACGAGCGGTACGCATGAATCGTCCATAGGTACTTCGGCATGAGCCGGCTCAATGGCACTGTTACAGGTGTTTTTTTTTACTGGCATCCCCGTCTTTTATGGCTGGGGCGCTTCAGTCCCCAGGAAGCTCTGTGGCGACCACGCGCCAACCCTCATGGGCCGGCCCATTAGAGCAAGATCAATTGAATTAGAAAAACCGAAAGAAAAAAATCGGAAAACGAAAGGAAAAATCATGAATTAAAAAATGTTCATACATTTCAAAAAAAGTTCATGATTTTGAAAAAAAATCAGAATTTGAAAATTGTCATAGAATTTGAAAAACCTTCATCGAAAATGAAAAGGAGTTCCTGGATTTTGAAAACAAATCTCATTAAATTTTAAAAAAGTTCATTGATTTTTAAAAAACTTCAAATTTTTAAGAAAGTCCATTATTTTAACTAAAAAAATCATCAATTTGAAAAAAAAACTTGGATTTTGAAAAAACATTTCATTGATTAGAAGAGAAAAAACGAATTTTAATAAATTTCATCGAAAAAAGAACAAAATAAAAATAAAAGAAGAAAGAGAAAAGAAAGGAACGATGCAACTAAACACATCTGGTTATTCGGCTTTGTGGTTACTGTAGCGCGCCTTGAGCCTGGATCGTGGGTTCTTATCACTTAGAGAGCACTTTTTGCGGATTTTTGCTGATAAAAACGCAGAAGGAAAAACAACTAGCTCGGCCGGCCCAGCGCGGGGGCGCATGAGGCGCCCGTTTGTGGCAACTTGCGATCGCGGCGACTATTTATCTCTTTCAGCGATTAGCGTCGAGATTTGACGGTCATCGTTGTTAGTGGACTAGCCCATTTTCGCGAACTGTTAAATGAAAAGAGAATGAAAAGAAGAGCCCGAGGCAAAGAAAGATAGCGCTCCTAGCCACCTTGCCAGACTATAGTTGGTCTAGAGAAAAGGGGGCGCACCCAACTTGAACCGGCTAGAGCCGTTTCTTTCATATTTTTTTTCGTCTTGGTTTTCTTTTTTCTTCTCCAATTTTTTCATTCTTTTTGTATTTGTTTCTTCGTTTCCCCCCTTTTTTCTTTAGTTTATTTTGTATTTTGACAGGGCTTTTCTTCGTTTTTCCTTTATTTTTTGTTTTGTTTTCTTTTTTATTCTTCATTTCTTAGTTTGGTTTTTATTCTCCATATTTTTTTCTTTGGTTTTATTGTTTCTTCTCTACTTTTTCTTCTTCTTTTTATTATTACGTTTATTTTCATTTTTAATCTACATTTTCGTATATGTCAAAAAATATGTTTAATAAGTGATCAACATTTTTTGTGTACACATTCAACATTGTCCGAATTCTTATTCATCATTTTTCAAATACTTGTTCAACCTATACTGATTCAACATTTTTTTAATACTCGTTCAATAGTTTTTCAGTACTTATTCAACATTTTAAATACTTACTTAACATTTCCAAATACATGTTCAACATTTTTTAAATACTTGTTCAACATTTTTAGTACCCGTTTAACATTTTCAAATACTTGTTCAGCATTTTAAATAGTTATTCAACATTTTTCAAAAACTTGTTCAACACTTTTTTAAATACTCGTTCAACAATTCTTAACACCTATTCAACATTTTTCAAATACTTGTTCAACATTTGCAAATACCTATTCAACATTTTTCAAATACTTGTTCAACATTTTCCCAATATGTGTTCAACATTTCTAATGCTTATTCAACATTTTCTATGTTTGTTAACTGATATTATTCTGGGAAAAGCGTGGGAAACCCGAGCAAAAAGAAAAAACACATAAAAAAGCATGTTGTATTAGACGAGTAAAAATGAAGGAAAAGAAAAGGAAAGTAGAAATAGGAAAAGGAAGTAACATGGTAAAAGCAGGCTTATTTTTCAACTAGTAGGCCGCGCTCTCTATGGTATTCAACAAGCCGTGTCCATCGCAGTGGCTAGTTTTTTTTTAGCATCAGTACAGACACAAGCGCTCATATACACGCGCATACACTCACCCCTATGAACGCACACACGCACATCTTACCCCTATGAGCACCTCCGAGAGACTGAGCCGGCATATCATCTTGAGATTTACGAAGTCACCGTAGGCGCCTCGTCGTCGACGGGAACGTCTCCTCCCACTGAAAGCACATCGCCGGAAATTCTGAAATGAATTTAGGAATAATGCGAGCACCAGGATTTGAACCCTGATGGGTTGAGATACCACTGTCCACCTAACCAAATCAACCACAGGTTGATTCGCATCGCAGTGGCTAGTTGTGCTGTGAATCTACCAGCCGATCCCACCAGGGTCGACCCCCAGCGAACGTGATTTTTTAACTCTTGTTTTTCTAAGTATACTTGCTACAGTGGGCCGGTCTGATTTGTAGCGCTCGATGCGAGAATCCCATCTCAGCTCGCTTAACGCGAGGAATAGGGGCGCCCACTGGCGATGGAGTTTCCCAGACAGGTTCTTTATGGGCTTTTTATGAACTACTCCCTCCGTTCTAATTTACTTGTCGTGGTTTTAGTTCAAATTTGAACTAAAACCACGACGAATAAATCGGAACGGAGGGAGTAGTTTCTGACGGTCCTTTCCTTTCAGCCTTTTAAACTATTATCTTTTATAAATATAATTCTTATAGATAAATCAGTTTTAAAAAACAGGCATTGAATATATTTTTAATTTATATTGAACAATTTTTAAATATACATTGAAATTTTTAACACATATTAACAAAAAATATATGAGTTGTATAATTTTTAGAAATTCTTGGGTATTTTTAAATTGATGAAAACTTTTTAGTTCACTATAACTTTTAAATTTCATGACTCTTTCTAAATTTTCTGAACATTTTGTGGAAGTCATGAATATTTTTCAGAATTCTTCTTTTGAATTCGCTATTTTTTTTAATTCATTGGACTTTTTTTACAAAAAATCAACAAACATTATTGGAAAAGGGAGTCGTTGGAGATGCCCTTTGTAACTTTATTGTAACTTCACTCGATCCCAACAACAAAAGACATATAGGCACCGACACGTATATAAAAACACTCACCCAGCCGCCATGAATACCTGCGGATCAACCCAAGAGGCAAAACCAAAGATCCATATACGCACCGACTCTTGTTTTTCTGAGTATACTTGCTACAGTGGCCGGCCTGATTTGTAGCGCTCGACGCAAGAATCCCATCTCGGGTCGCTTAAGAGGGTGCTTGGATCCAAGGGACTTATTTTAGTCTGACTAAAAATAATCTCTTTAAGAGGTTAAAGTTTCAAGCACCCCTGACTAAAGAGGGGCTAAAACTAGTCTTGAGACTAAAATTTTTTAGCCAGGGATACCCCTACTAAAATATGGATTAGTCCTCTCTCTCCTCATTTAACTCCTCTCCTTCAACACAGGCGAGTTCTGGATTGGAGGGTGTGAAGGATAATAAATGTTCATTAACTTGATTTTAGTCTCTTTAGTATTTGGATCCAAGCATGGATAAGGCTAGCAAGTTTTAGTCCCACTACTTTTAGTCATGAGACTAAAACGTATCCAAGCACCCTCTAATGCGAGGAATAGGGGTGCCCACTGGCGATGGAGTTTCCCAGACAGGTTCTTTATGGGCTTTTTACGAACCAGTTTCTTACAGTCCTTTTCTTTCAGCCTTTTAAACTATTATATTTTATAAATATAATTCTTATAGATGAATCAGTTTTAAAAAACAGGCATTGAATATTTTTAATGTATATTAAACAATTTTTAAATATACGTTGAACTTTTTAACACATATTAACAAAAATTATATGAGTCCTATAATTTTTAAAAATTCTTGAGTATTTTTAAATTGATGAAAACTTTTTAGTTTCACTATATCTTTTAAATTCCATGATTCATTCTAAATTTTCTGAACATTTTGTGGAAGTCATGAATATTTTTCAGAATTCATCTTTTGAATTTGTTGTTTTTTTAATTCATTGAACTTTTTTTAACAAAAAAAAAGCAGAAATTATTGGAAAAGGGAGTTGTTGGAGATGCCCTTTGTAACTTTATTGTAACGTCACTCGATCCCAACAACAAAAGACATATAGGCACCGACACGTATATAAAAACACTCACCCAGCCACCATGAGTACCTGCCGGGCCACCCAAGAGGCAAAATCAAAGATCCAGACACATACGATGGGCTCCTACGCAACACACATCCCAGATTCGCCAGGACGTTCCCTTTCGAAGGAGCTTAGTGTTTTAGAAGATTTGGTTAATATATGTTTGGTGGAAATACGAAGATGGACGCAATCCACCATTCAAACCTACAATATCAACCTTTGAGTGTGGATATTTTAAGACAGATGCATTCGAGCACTTTATTTCAAAAGGCTCAAAAGTGGTATCTAAAAGTTTTAATATTTTATTTTATTAAAAAAATATGGATGCATATTCTTTACATAATTGTATTTTTTTCAATAATACGATATATTATAAGTTAATTTTTTAGGAGAAAAGCCCATTTTTTGGATGTATTTTCATTTTCTTATATTTCACGTAAAAACCATGTACTGATGAAATTTCATACATAAATAGTACTCCCTCCGTTCTAAAATAGATGACCCAACTTTGTACTAACTTTGTATTAAAGTTGAGTCATCTATTTTGGAACGGAGGGAGTACACATCTATGTATATGCATGTACAAAGAAAATCAAACTTTTTCGAGCCATAAATTTAATATTTTAGAACTTTAAGAATAAAGGTCAATGTGCTCGTGCTCCAAGTAATTATCCCCCAGTTCAAATGAAATCTTGAATTATTTTTAAAAAATTACCATCACACCAAACTGCTGAACGCTTTTCAAAAATTTGCAAGGAGTCTGCTAAACGTTTTCGTCTACTCCTTGCAAATTAGGAGCTGTTTGGAGCTGAACTGTCAAATGTTTCACAAGAGTTCCGCAATAAAAAAGAAAAATGCTTCACAAGAGGAAACGGATGAGTGCCACGTTTCTTACGTCCCATTCTCCCCTGAGCTGCCTTAATGAAAAGCAGCCCAATACGCTATGCCTTCCCACTAACCAGCGGGTCACTATAATAGAAAAAACGATTAGCCTGGATAAATCTAACATGCTACTTTCTTCGTTTCTAAGTCTGTTTAGAGATTCCACTATGAACTATATACGGATGTGTATAGACATACTTTAGTATATAGATTCACTCATTAACTTCGTATATCGTCCGTAGTGGAATCTCTAAAAAAATCTTATATTTAGAAACAGAGAAAGTAGATGAAGCATCATGAACATCATCGCACATGCAACAATAGTTATAGGGTGTGTCTACGTCTTAGTCGATAGAGACTTAACCAAGTCTCAGTCAAGTGATATAGTACTCCCTCCGTTCGGAATTACTTGTCTTGGAAATGAATGTATCTAGTCATATTTTAATTCTAGATACATCCATTTCCGAGACAAGTAATTCCGAACGGAGGGAGTATATAGGAAGAAAAAAGAAAAACTGAAAAAAAAATTGTATGAATCTCCATGCAAGATCAAAGGAACATAGCATCGACTGAGATATAACGAAGTCTAAGTCGACTGAGACTTAGCAAAACTGATAGTTATAATAAAATATCAAATCAGGGGATACATAATGATTGGCATCGCACATGCAACAGTAGCCATAATAAAAAATTGAATCATGTCACGGGACACATACTGATTTGTTGCATATGAGGTAGTGATGATTGTCACGGAGGCGATGTTGTTCCCGACGAGTTGGCGAAGACAGGTCGAAGCATACTTTGGTGACGATGGCGTGCAACAGTGCCTGATCTTTGTGGTAGACAACCCACGGTGAAGAACACGAGTAGTCGCGTGAGGTGCTTCCTCAAAAACTACTCCGCCCTCTCCTGCAGTAGGATCACAAGGGTGTGAGGTTTTGAAGACCTGCTCTCCCGCTCGCCGGTGAACCCTGGCGTTCAAGATTGAGTAGACTACGATGATGGTGCAAGTAGTGAGAGAAGACAAAACTCTAACTCGATATATAGAAGACCACGCTGCGACACCTCTGTAATTAAGCTACAATGATTCCCCTCTAATTATGCCAAGACATCATGTTTTGTGAAGCTTAAATGCCATTTGTCCCAAATTCAATTTAAATTCCAATTCAAGTTGCAAGTCAAATATTATTTCTTTAAACAGTAAAACAAAAATGTTGGTAATATTCCAAATAATCCCCAAGCATTTTTCATGAAGAAACCAACCTCATTTGACTTCCCATTTTGCCCCTAGCAATTATTAAAGTGGACCAGTAGCACTTAACATGCCCATTTAAATACTAAAATAAATTTAAACATTTCAAAATGACCTCAAAATTTGTGGGCCATTTCAAAATATTGCATTGTAATTGTGTGATTGATTGATTGATTGATTCAATGTTGCTCTACACATTGTATAGCCTCTACGCGCTACCATGATGTATCAAAGGATAGAGGGACGTCATTTACATACATACATTGTTGCATAAAGCTGAAGGGACCGTATGCGTGTTACGACATGATCCGTCATGAAAAATTAGTTGAACATCCGGTTAATCTCGTTGAATTTAGACTATTGTTGTACTAGAGTTTATTTGTATGCTATGTATAAATGATTTTGTGCTATTTTCTATCCGAACTTTGATGAAATCCGTCATGTTTGGAAGAATTTCGTCAAGCAATGGTTGAAATATATGCGGGCAGCGTGGATGACCGGTTTTCGTATTGGTGTCCACGGGTTGGTCCCCATATTCGCAAACCGATGCTGAAACAAATTTGCGGATCAATGTTGGAAATGTCTTAAGGCAAAAATAAAAAATAAAGAATATGGTCATGCCAGCGACGAAGTACTACACGAAGCACCAAATGGAGAGCGTCAGGAGGGCCACGCGTTACTACGGTACTCTACTAGTACGTGGTATGATTCGCTAAACTTCTTTTTCCCTCAACTTGAGAAGTGTCGTGATCTCGGCAGTGCCCAACAAGAACTTCGCACTCGGCACCGGCGATGGTGGTTAGCGTCATGAATTAGGCAATTAGCGGCGACAGAGCTCCGTAGTTTTAGCAGCCCCCTAGCTCAGTGTGATCGCACGACGACGGCCTTGCGAAGCGAGGCTCCAAAATTGTTTTTTTAGAGGAAAAGGGCTCAAAGCCCCGGTTCCAATTGGATTATCAAAAGAAACCAGACATTGTTCACGTACGGTTACAAGAACGCGGGGAAGAAAACAGCACACGCGCTGCCCCAGCAAAATCGCCAGCTTGCGCCCATAGGCACAAACACTGTTGAAATGAAAAACTAAAGGAGTACAGTCTACCAAAGGGGCAACAAGCTAAAACCAGATGAATAGCTACAAAATCACTTGCTCGCAGACCCACTTGAGCACTTCCTCAGCCCTAGCCAGGGTCCGGCCATAGTAGGAGGGGTGGGGACCTTGCCATCTGTTCCAGCTTCCGCACCATGATCAGCACTTTGGTTTTGACAGGATCTGAGTAACGTACCGCCCAGCTGTCTAAGGTAGCAGCTATCTTCCTCCATAACACCTGCATCCCAGACCAGAGAGTATAATTGAAGCACATATCATTACGATGTTTCCATAGAGCCCACAAGACAGCAGAGTGCAATAAACAATCCGCCGGGTGATTTTTATTAAGGGACCACCATTCTAGCATGTCATTCATAGACATCCTGGGATGGTTATTGGAAAAGTCCCCAATCACTCTCCATAGCTCCATCGAAACCACACAATTAAAAAATAAATGTTTTATAGATTCAGGATCATTGCAGAAAAGACAGGACGCATTATCTACAGTTTGTCTTTTCTGCAGATTATCCCTAGTCAAAAGCTTGTTATTAGCCATAAGCCAAAGAAAAATATGAATGCGGAGCGGGACTTTGATATTCCAGATAGATATACTGTTTCCGGGGGAGACTCCTCTAAAGTTGATAATGTCGTAGAAGGACTTGACAGTGTAAACACCTTTAGTGTCAAAGTCCCAGCGAACAGTGTCTCTCTTGTCCACTAGGACAGTATTTTTGACATCATTAAATAGAGCATTCCACTCATCTACCATATCACGAGAAAAACATCTTCTGAAAGTGATTTTCAGATTTGTACCATCCCAGGCCTCACACACAGTGATGTTCTGATCATTGGCAATCTTATATAGATTCCAATATTTCGTGGCTAGGGTGGTATGCCCTATCCAACGATCTCTCCAAAACCTGGTGTTTTTACCATCTCCTATTATCCAGGAATATCCTATGTTTGCAGCTTTGGCCGCCCATAGAATACCTTTCCAAAAAGGGGAAGCACCAAGGCTAGAGCAAGCAAAAATATTAGGGTTAAGGGTGTTGTACTTGGCATCAATGATTTGTTTCCAAATCTTGCCCTGATCTACAAAATATCTCTTCACCCAGGAGGCTAATAAACATAAGTTCATATCTGCAATATTAGGGACACCGAGGCCCCCATGTTGCTTTTTTTGGGCCACACAACCCCAGGAAGCCAGGTGATATTTGTGGTGGCCCTCATAGTTGTCTCAAAAGCAATGTGCCAGTTGGGAATTAATCAACTTAATGGCCCACTTAGGAAATTTGAAAATACCCATCAAGTAGCTAGGTATAGTGGCCAAGCAAGTTTTCACTAATGTGAGTCTCTTGCCAGATGACAGAAGTCTGCCCCTCCACCCAGCACCTTTCTTGATTATTTTGTCCACAGTAGGCTGAAGTTCACATTTTTTCATCTTTCTGTGGTGGAGAGGGGCTCCTAAATATTTAATGGGAAAATCACTAATTCTACAACCCAGAATTTGAGCAAATATGTTTGCCTCCTCTATATTAACATTGATGGGAACTAGTTCACATTTATAAAAGTTAATGCGCATCCCAGAGATTTGCTCGAAGCAGGATAATAACCATTTAAGGTTCTTAGCTTGGGCAGCGTTATTACTCAGGAAAAGTAAAGTGTCATCCGCATATTGCATGCTAATAACACCAGCTGGATTGGAGCTAGGGAACAATCCTTCTAGAATGTTATTGTTAGCAGCCTTTGCAAGAATTCTGGTAAAGACGTCAGCTACTAGATTGAACAAAAGGGGGGAATAAGGGTCCCCCTGTCTGACTCCTTTACCAGTTAAAAAGAAATCACTGTTAGTATTATTTATATTAACTCCAACAGAGCCTTTATTAAGTAGAGAAGAAACTTTCTTCATCCACCTAGGGCTAAATCCTCTTTTACTCATCATGTCAACCAAAACATCTCTGTTGATCATGTCATATGCTTTCTCATAATCTAGTTTAAAAATAAAACCAGATTGCTTGCTGGAATACACAGAGTGAATAATTTCATGAGCTGTGATTATACTCTCAGCTATATATCTGCCTTTTATAAAGGCAGTCTGATTTAAAGAAATTAGATCTCTACAAATAGGGCCAAACTTATTGGTGGCACATTTGGCAAAGATCTTGAAGCTGCAATTAATCATGGCAAGAGGTCTAAATTTCTCTATCTTGCTAGCATCAGCTTCTTTAGGGACTAGGGTTAATAAAGAGAAGTTGAGTCTGTATAGGTCCAACTCATCTCTCTCCCAGTCCCTAAATAGAGCAAATAGTTCACCTTTAATAAGGTCCCAGAATTGCTGATAAAATAGAAAAGAAAAACCATCCGGCCCAGGGGCTCCTTCTGCATAAGAGTCGAAGACAGCCTCTTTAATCTCTTCCTCCGAGAAGGGCATATCTAGGATGTTATTATGATTGTTTGTCACTTTCTCATCATCTCTCCAAAAGTCATCTTTCAGGTTAATGTTGATTTTCTCTTGAAAACCAAACAATTTTTTATAATAGTCCACATCAATTTTCATAATATCCTTGTGTTCAGTCACATTACCTGAATCTCCTTCTAGTACCAGGATCTGTTTCCTCCTCCTCTTCTGATTTGCTATGGCTTTAAAATATCGAGCATTCAGGTCTCCTTCAAGTATATCTCTCTCTCTGGATCTCTGCCTAGCCTTGATTTCTTCTTTTCTCCAAATATCTCTAAATCACCTGCAATTTTTTTAATCCTGCTATTAGTGTTGGGGGAAGGAGGGTTAGTTTCAGAAAGAATATCCAGGCAGTTATACTCCGCTACCAAAGCTTGCTTATGCCTGTTTTGATCAGCCTCATAGTTGACCATCCAACCTTTAATGGCTTTCCTGGAGTTTCTAATTTTGAACTGCCAAATGTCTATAGCCTTAGTGAAAGGGCATTTGGCAGTCCAGGCTTTAGTGACAACCTCTCTAAAGCCCTCTACTTCCAGACACCATTTTTTAAATCTAAATTGTTTATTCTTGGGAATGTGAAAGGCACAGGTATTGAGGACCAGAGGAGTGTGATCACTCCCCAATCTAGGCAAGGCTTTTAGATGAACTCCAGGGAATTCAGAGGCCCAATCAGTGGAGTTCCCCCAAGTAAACTTCCTACCATTAATTTTTAACTCAATTAAACCAAATTTGTTAATCCAACCATTAAAGAGGTCAGCCCAGTGCTGATTAATAGCACCAGAGCTTTTCTCACTAGCCTCTCTAATTAAATTGAAGTCTCCACCTACTAGAGTGGGGCCAGCCCAACTAGCTAGAATGTAGTGGAGTTCATTAATAAAGTCCAGCTTAAATTGGTCATAAGCAGAGCCATATACAGTAGTAAGCTTCCAAACAAAGTTATCTTGTTTGTTTCTAACCAAACAGGAGATGCAAAATTTATGAAGATCACACTGGATAGTGTCCAATGTATCTTTTTTGCACCCCAGTAAGACCCCACCTGCAGTATTTATAGCAGGCAGCCATTTCTAGTGGAAATTGGACCCAGGGTCAAAATTCTCAATTTGGAGGATAGAGAATTCCTCCTTCTTAGTTTCAGAAATACAAATAAAATCCGGGTTGTTGGCTCTAATGAGCTCTTTCAGTTTGTCTGTCTTAGTAGGACTATTGAGTCCTCTCATATTCCAAAAAACACCCATCATTTACAGTCAAAAATGATTTTTCTTCTCCCCTTACAGGAGGATTTTTTATGAACCTCTATCCAGGGGGAGTCTGAAGCAGGGAGTTCAGTATTCTGATCCCCCACTTCTTCCTCACTATTATTGCCTGGACTAGGATCAGCCATAAAATCCTCACCAGTAATATCTATATTGTGAGGTAAAAATGTATCAGGGTTATCAGAATTAAACTTGGTAATTCTGTCTAATTCTACATTTTTAATAATGCAAATGTTTTCCTGAATATTATTACTACTGTTGCCCAGGCTAATCCCTGAACATTCTGCAGTTTTTATCAGGAAATCATTATCAAGACATGCAAAGGAATTCTGAGTACCTTTCCTCAACACAGGTTTTTCCAGGTTCTTGATTTGCTTGAGCTCTTGAGCTTTTTGTATAGCAGGCCTGTCATCTTTTTTGATCCTAGTGCTAGCCCTGGATGCCACCACAGGACCCCATGTCTGTTGAGTATTAGTTTTCCTCTGTGTCTCAGCCGCAGCAGCCTCAAATTTCTCCAGCAGTGGGCCACCCATGTTGACATCTTGCTTCTTCTTAACTACCTCCAAATAACTTTTGGTCATGGGGGCACCCACTAGCATGGAGGAAACTTTGTCAAAGTCATTATCAACAGGAGCAGGTGTGGAGCATTTGTGAACAGTGCCACTGTGTCCAGAAGTACCAGGTCTGTTCTTGTCAGCTTGATTGCTATTTCCAGTGTCCATATCCTCACCCAGCAGGTCATCTTCACTGGTGTCAAACTCCTCTTCAGTGTTCTTTTTCTGTGAAGGATTATCATCAGGTCCTGGAGGTATATCCGACTGTCCACTTCCTAGATCAGCTTCCACAGAGAATTTTAGCAGATATAGTTCATGATTTATCTCTACCACTCTGTCTCTAGGTATTTTAGCAGCATCCCTCACAGCAACCTGGATTCTCACCTTCCCATAGAAGCTCCTGAAGATGGTGTGCCAGTCTATATTCACCAGGACTCCAAGTATGGTAGCTACCTGAGAGATAGTGCTCCAAGCTATCCACTTAGGGGGTATTCCTTCAATCACTATCCAGTTTTCTTCCAGATAGTCATAAGTTGGCATCTCTCCCGTCCAATCACTGAAGGATATAGTTACACCCTCCTTTTTCAGGTTAATGGAAGGATATTCCACTAAATCCTTGATCTTTTTGTTTGGAGGGAACCTGACAATGTATCTCTTGCTGTCATACTTCATGATCTGCCAAGGCCAATTGGTCTTCCACATCTCAGAAAAGCAGCCTCCCGACTCTGATTTAGTTATCTCTCCTTTTTCAACAACTACTAGGCCCACATTCCCAAGGTTCAGCCATTCACTGTCTTCCTTGTCACTAGCATCTATGTGGAAGAATCCCAGCCCATTGTTAGCACTCCCCCAGTACATAGCTGCTGGATAGGGTTTGTACCAAGTAGGGCATGCATCCATGTGATGCCCAGGAGTTTTGCAAATGAAACAGATCTTGGGGATGGGGCACATTCCCACAAAATGCCCAGGTAGACCACAATTGTAGCAGATAACACCAATGTACTTAACAGACTCTTCACTGTTAGAGCTAGGCTGCACAACAGCTGGCCTATTCTTCTGATTTTTCTTCTTTTTGTTCTTTCCAGGCTCTAACTGACTGCTTTGCACGCTGCCCCCAGCGGAGGATCCACTTCCTGCATACTGATTCTGCTGCAACTGGGGATTAAAGGCCTGTGGGAATAACTGCGGAGGGGGGCATGTACTGGTATGGGAACTGTTGTTGGTTAGGCCATTGAGGCATTTGCAGCTGCTGCATCTGCGGGTTCCAACCACCCTGGTAACCATACACTTGTCCACCAGGCTGCATCATGGCTTGAGCAGATCCGACCGGGAACAGAGGGGGCTTGGCGTAGATCGACAAAGGGGGAGCAGACTGAGTCGCCTGAGGAACTGGCGGCGGCGCGGCCCCCACCTGCTCCGACGATGGCGGAGCAGGAGGGCGACCAGAGCGGCCTCTCCCCGAGCCGTATCTTCCACCCCGACTACTGCCATCTCTCCCTCCACCAGCCATCTTGACCACAACAGCAAAGGGGATCTTACCCGACTTTCTAGCCCAATAATCTCTAGAAAACGAGAACTGCTTCGGAGTTGGTAATCGATCTGATCTTCCTATCGGGTGGCAATCAACTTCCTCGAATTCTCCAGTAGCAAATTTGTCTTTCCGAATCCAAACTAGGGTGGAATTTCTGGATCTCTCTCGGTTCAGACGAACCCTAGCTCGCCCACGCTCGGGCTCCAGCTGTAGAGCCAAAGGCGGAGACGCCTTTTGTAGAGGCGCCACCACCTTTCTCGCCAAAAGCATGGGAGAAAGGTCAGCGGGGTCCGCCGTCCTCTCACAGACCCGCAGGGCCCTCCTGGCATTGGCACTTCTGCCTTCACCGCGTCTCTCCGGCGATTTGAACATCGGCGGCGGGGAATTTTCTCTCCTGTAGCTCATCGGCGAGCCGGGGGGCGTGGCGACAGCTCCATCGCTCAATCCAGGGAAGCTGGAGGCCAAGCCGCGATCCCCCGCAGTGGCGCACCTGAAGGGATCACACCGAGCACGCACTCCCATCTCTGTGCTCAAAGAAGATCGTCGGACTTCGCCTCTGACCTTGCCCATTTCACAAACTCCGCCGCCATGGAATCTGGGTATGGAGGCATCCTCTGTCTCTCCGCCACTGTAGCCTCGTCGTAGATCCGCTTCGCCAGCAACCTCTGTTGTTCCTCTGCACGCCGGCGGCAGGCATCGGCGTAGCTGCTCGCCGCGGCTCGCGTGATTGGGTCTCTCGCCGCCCCCACCGCCTGATCTGCCGCCCTCCACTCCTGAACTCGCCAGATCCACGCAGCCGTAGCGTCGCGAATCCTTGTCGCTCGCTCGATCCAGCTTCGACTCCCCAACGCCATGGATATAGCCTGCGGGATCGGGGAGATCAATCTCACCAACTCCGCAAGGTCTTCCTGAAATTGGGCGGGGAGACGGGTGGGGGAGCGGGGAGGAGGGGCGCCCCCGGTGTCTGGCGCCGTATGTCGACGCCGCGGAGGCATGGCGGGGAGTACGCGCGGCGAGATCTACGGCGGAGGCAATGGCGGGCGCGGGGCGTGAGGTCGCCGTGGTGAGGGGAGCGGGGGAGCGGGGGCGCGGGTAATGGCGGAGGCCCGGCTCCAAAATTGTATCAGGTGACCTTCCCACGGTACTACCTCGTCCCTGCTTCCTGCAAAAATTGGCTACCGGACACTGCCTGTTGAGGTGGCGAAAGCTGGAAGAAGAAACTGACACAGACACATGATGTGTGAACCGACTTTTTTGATAAGGAATACTAATAAGTAGAATGTGCGACGACTTGAGCGGGACACCATATGCACTCTGCAGCTGAAAACGTGGAGGACTCACCTAGTGCAGACCCTTATCACAACCAACTGAAAAAATGGAAATAAACCAAAGTGATTACTAGTACATAATAAACCAAGGTACTTTTTTTTTAAATGGAGGCATGCCCCCGGCCTCTGCATCACGATGATACATGCAGCCATCTTATTAACAATCCATAAAGTATCATCATAAAAGTCTTACAGCTCGCAAACGGACCAGAAAAAAGTAAAAAAAGGAAAATTACATGGTAACAAAGACAACCGATACGGTAATAAGAAGAATAGGCTCCCTGGACTCCTATCCTGTTATGCGAACGCCATATGAACCGATTGAATATAACCCGAGCTACCATCTCTCATTTGTTGCACCCAGTAACCAAAGGCTCCCTGGAGTCCATATGAGTGAGTAAGGACCACGTACGGATCCAAGCTGTAACTCTGAAGATAACCTGCAAGAAACTTAAAGTGTGTTGTCTGTTAAAAATCATATCATTCCCGCAGTTCCATATAGCCCATAATAGCGCACATATTCCAATCCGAATACGAGTCGCAGTAATTCAACCCCAGCTAACCACGTCCCAAACGATGACGCAATATCGACTGGAGGATTAATGTTGAAAGCTATATGAATCGTTCTTTAAAGTAGCTTGGCAAGTGGGCATTCAAGAAATAAGTGTTGTATTGTTTCATCATGATCACAAAAACAGCACCGCGAACTTCCTATCCATCGACTTTTAATTAAGTTATCCTTTGTGAGTATCACCTGCTTGTGGACAAACCACATAAAGATTTTAAATACGCAAAGGAACCTTAACCTTTTAAATGTGCAACGACCTTGAGAGTGGGCCAGAATTAATCAAGTCCATATAGAATGATTTCACCGTAAACATCCCATTCTTAGTTAACTTCCACTGTGTCGAATCCGGCTGGTCGGAGAGTTGAACTTCTATCAATCTCCGAACCAAGTGCATCCAGGCGGTCCATCTCTCATCAACTAACACACGTCTGAACTGGATGTTCAAGGGAATAGTTTGAAGGACCGTGCCTACGTAATCCTCCTTACGTTGCACAATATTATAGAGGGTAGTATATTGGACGGCCAGGGGCGTCTCTCCTAACCACGTATCCTCCCAAAATCTTGTTGACATCTCATTGCCAACCAAGAAATACGTTGCACAATAAACCAAGGTATACATTAAGATTTTTTAATAGAAATATTGTATATTTGAGGGAATTTCCTATGTTTATGTTTTCACAACCAAAGCATGCATGATTTTTTAATGATTCATTTGCACTGTATTTTATAAGGGATTTTTGTCCTAATTATTAGTTTGACTACAATTTAGAGAAACTTCTCCTTCTACTCATATCTCTTGATAAGAATATTTTCCGCACTGTTTTCTGTTAATTATCTCGGCAATTATTTTCTTCTTAATTAATCAATGGCACAAATCTTCTGCCTCGGTTTACAAAAATAAGAATTGATGTAGACAAAATCATGTTGGATGTCAATTGGTGTGACACTGCCATCATGTGTTTTGGCTATTGCTACACCTTTTTTTTGCAATCTCAATAGTATTGTAATCTTTAGAAACTTATTCGATGTTATCATAACGCGCAACCTCATATAAAATCCCCGCAAAAAAAAAACACCTCGTACAAAACCACAAATGGAATGAACCGATTTTTTTCATAAGAAATAGAATGTGCGACGACTTGAGCGGGACAACGTATGCACTTTGCAGCTAAATAAACCAAAGTGATTACTACTCCCTCCATCCCATAATATAAGAGCGTTTTTGACACTACACTAGTGTAAAAAACACTCTTATATTATGGAACAGAGGGAGTATATAATAAACCAAGATGTACATTAAGATTTTTTAAATAGAAATGTTGTATATTTGAGGGAATTTCCTATGTCGATGTCTTTACAATTAAATCATGAATGATTTTTATATACAAAAAATCAACAATGATTTTTTTAATGATTCGTTTGCACTGTAAGTTATAAGGGATCTTTGTCCTAATTATTATTTTGACTACAATTTAGAGAAACTTCTCCTTCTACTCATAGCTCTTGATAAGAATATTTTGCTTCCGAGATTTTCTGTTAATCATCAGGCCAATTATTTTATGCTTAATTAATCGGTGATGCAAATCTTTTTGCCTCCGCTTAAAAAAATAAGAATCGATGTAGACAAAATCATGTTGGATGTCAATTGGTGTGGTGCTGCCATCATGTGTTTTGACTATTGCTACACCTTTTGTAATCTCAATCAATAGTATTGTGACCTTTAGAAACTTATTCGATGTGGATCCTTATTTTTTAAATCTTCGTCCACATGGCATCGGTTATCATAACGCGCAACCAAACATCTCGTACAAAACCACAAATGGACGTGGTCTCTAGTCCTTTGAGAATCCCAAACGCTGTGCTTTGCCAATTGGCACTAAACCAAGCCCCGCAAATGCTGGCACGGTGAGAATATGGCCATGCCAGCGACGAAGTACTCCAGGGGAAGCAGCAAATGGAGCGTCAGGAGGGGCACCCTGTACCAGTACGTGGTATAATTCTTTTCTGCTTTTCTGTCGTCGTATATATACTGTATACAAATCACAAAGCGGACCGCTCCGCCGCGAGCCGGTCCAACCCGCCGTCGCCACGCGCCCTGGCCGGCGGGTGTCCAGTCCGGCCACACACCAGGTGGCGGTGGACTGGTCTTGTCTTTTTTTTTTGAGACGACTGGTCTTGTCTCTGGTGGTGGTAGTAACAGCGATCGGCTGGGCGTTGCCTGCCAACATCTGTTCCGCTCGGCGTGTCCCCGGTCGCACACTCGATGGCCCGTGACGCGGGCCGGACGCGTGCCTGTCAACCATCCCGTCCCGTGTGTCGCTTGCACGCATTGTTGCTGCTGCTGCGCTGCGCACGCTGCCGCTGGCGCTCCGTCCCCACCCGGCCAGACGGCTGGCCCCCATCCACTCTCTCCGTTGAATGACTCTACCACCGGCGGTGATCACGACACCCGAGGAGGCCGCAACTGGCTCAGTCGAGAGCTACGTTGCCAGTCGCCGGCCGCGTCGGCACGGCAGGGTCACGCGCGCAGCGACAGCCGCCGGTCGCTGTCTCGCGCGGACTACACTAGCAGCACCACTCCAATTCAAACCGACGTGTCCATCCACGCCGTGGCTCGCCCAGCGCCCCAGCGCGCGCCACTGATTTTCCACTGACTCCTGCCTGGAGCCGGTTTAGGAAGGTAATGAAGGCATACCTTTGACGCTAAGCCTGAGCCTCAGGCGTGCGCCACACTGTTTTCCTCGCTAACTTTAGCCGCGAGCATGCAGATTCAGGAAGGAATTGAAGGCATATCTTTTAATGGCATCCACGGTAGTATATCATGCGAACTGAAGAATTAATGGCCGAAACGCCTACCGCCAGCGCTTAAGAGCTAAGCAAACGACGGCTAGCTGCCCCCCCTCCCCACCCCCACCCCCGCCCCGCCGCGCCCAGCCACCTATCGGAGACAAACTGCTGCCGTGCCACCGCTATAATAAACTACAGGACGCGGCCCAGCTTCTTCCAGTACTTTCTCCAACGTCTCTCTCTCTCTTTCCTCCGTCGTCGTGCCTGCGTCGCCATCGCGGAGGGTGTGGGGGCGGATCATGGCGGAGCACGGCGAGGAGGAGGCGGCGACGCTCGAGTTCACGCCCACGTGGATCGTCGCGCTCGTCTGTTCCATCATCGTGCTCATCTCCCTCCTCGCCGAGCGGTGCCTCCACTACCTCGGCAAGGTAATCCGCCATCCATCAGACACCCGTTCGCCTGCTTTTATCACCTTCGTCCGTTCCGCCGCCATTCCGTCCCCTTCGATCTCCGGGCATCGGCGGTGCTCGTCCGTCCATTGACTGGCTGCTCCGTGTTCTTGGTTGCAGACGTTCAAGCGGAAGAACCAGAAGCCGCTCTACGAGGCCATCCTCAAGGTCAAAGAAGGTAACTAATTTCTCCTCCCCCCACCCGCCATGGCCCGCATGCATCCTGCTTCATTCGATTGCCAAGAACTCGAGAAAGTCCCACTCAGAAAAGAAGAAAAAATCTGGAGAAAGTACTACCATGTCGACAAAATTGTGGTGGTGTGGGCTGTGCGAAAAGCGCATCTCTCTTTATCCCTGCACCACGGGTAATTGGGTGGGGGCTGCTCTCAGCAGGAACGTCTGCAACTGTTCCCCTGAAAAAAAGTCAAAAAGCTACTAATCACTTCATCTGTCTTCTCTTTTTGAATTTTGGCCTTGCATGGTTGTATCTATCCTCCATGCTGGATTGTTGGGTGTAACATCAACTGCTCCTTGGTGCAATGCAGAGCTAATGCTTCTCGGGTTCATCTCGCTGCTGCTGACGGTGTGCCAGGGGAAGATCCAGAACATCTGCATCCGTCCTAGCTGGACACTCCACATGCTGCCATGCCAAGGGGAGGATGATGCCCGGGCCGGTGAGGGGTCGCCCGCAAAGGAGCATCTTATTACAGCCCAGATCATCGGCAGGATCGGGAGGCGGCTGCTCAGCGGCGGCGCGGCGGAAGTCGACGTCTGCCGATCCAAGGTGATTGGGCCAGGCAACCATTGCAATCAGTACATACTTTGATTTCTTGCAAACCGTGGCTCTCTTTTTTTGCGGGGTGGGGGGAGCTACTGTGCCATTGAGTTGGTTGGATGAGCAGTTGGAGTTGGGTACCATTGTGGTTTTTGAGCATGCAAACACTTAAATTTTCTTAGGACCTCGTAGCTAGTTTGGTACAGGGTTATTTGGACCAAACAGACAGAGCCACGGGGGCACCCTTTTTGCCATTCCTGTGACGTTGTCAATCTTAGGATGTGATGAAGCGACGTTGTTCTGTTTTGCTTGTACATTTGCGCTGACTATGATATGAAATGGGAACACTAGACACTAGCATGTGGAAGGAGTGGGCATCACAGCTGGGTATCATAAAGCCATAGACAGACAAGGATGGCCGGTTTAATCACATTCTTTAAGATTATTAGGTCGGCTAACCATATTGTATGGATAGTCATGTCACTGTACTGATTAACTTGCAGAGAGAAATTGATATATAACTTAATTTGATTGGAACATTCAAATCGCTCTGTTCGAAGTGTCTGTACAGCATGTTCAATTTTTTCTGTCATAATGTATTGCTTCTATGTTCCATTTATCCTTCCTACTCGTTCAGTAATGTTGAGTTTCTCACCATATAAATTGAACAATCTTCAGATTTCCTTTTTGATTTATTCTATTATGAACTCTAGTGTTTGTTTTAACAGGGAAAAGCTCCGCTGATGTCCCTTGAAGCTATACATCAGTTGCATATTTTCATATTTGTGCTGGCTATTACACATGTTGTGTTCAGTGTTTTGACAATGCTTTTAGGAGGTGCAAAGGTAAGCAGCTTATCAGTTACGGCGCTGCACATTAGCCACGGAATACCGCATGCTATGCTAAGCTGATTTTGCGCATTCCCTTACTCAGATACATCAATGGAAACTGTGGGAGGATGCAATTCAGAAAGACACTGCAGGAAATGGTACTTGAGCCTTTCTTGTTGTTAATATTTATCACAATGCCAATGATATACTTGTGGGTTAACAGTGCCCTCTTGTGCACTGAAAATTAATATATGTGTCTGATGGATAAGCAGCATTGTTTAGAGCCACTACAATTGTAACAGGATGATGATTCCATAATAAACTGCAGGGCCCAAGAAGGTGAACAATGTACACAATTTCGAATTTATCAGGGAGCATTTTAAGGGTATTGGCAAAGATTCTAGAATATTGAGTTGGCTGGTAAGCAATCATGAGGTCTTCTATCAGACTTAATATGTGTTGTGAAATTGCATGTACCAGTAAAGTTTTCTACGACATATGCAACCTTTTAGTCTGGTTATGCCTTATAGGAAAGGCTTTATTTTTATTTTAATACTGAAAGCGTGCGCTGGCGAACTAATTAGCCCTTTTCCATTTCGCATGCAGCATTCTTTTTTCAAGCAGTTCTATGGATCAGTAAGTAAAACCGACTACACCACAATGCGTCTCGGTTTTATCATGGTAAGCATAGCTTGTAATAAGCTGACCTTGGTTGCTTTCCTCGTATGCGAAAATGAGTTCATTTTTGGATTGCAGACCCACTGCCGTGGAAACTTGAAATTCGATTTCCATAAATACATGCTGCGGGTTTTAGAGTCTGATTTTAAGAAGGTGGTTGGCATAAGGTGAGCTAAGAGTATCACACAAGTTTCTACTTTCCTCATATACTATGCAAGTTATCTCAACTCATGCCGTGTTTATTCTCCTTTAGCTGGTACTTGTGGGTCTTCGTGGTGATCTTTCTGTTGCTGAATGTTAATGGTAAGTTGCAGTCCATTTTCTCTGAACAGCACTTGTTGTTCTGTAATTGCTTTTGCCTCCTGATCACTTAGTTTTTAAAATTTCAGACTGAAGTTCAATATTTTCAAAATATCATATGCGAACATGTTGGGATACACTATAAATCTGCAGAGTTTCATGGAAAGTTGTTCAGTTTGTGGAATACAGAGTAAAGATAAAATGTTGTAATCTAGCAAACGGTAACGGTAAAATGTTTACAAATTCCAAATTTGAATTAGATTCTTTAGCAGTTACGCTGGTAACGTGTGAAAAAACCAGAACCTGTCATGAGAACTGTTTTGTTCTGCAAGATGGTTAACTAAACCTTGTCGGTAATATATTTCATTATTTAAGCTTCTTGAAGCTATCTTACACCACATTTTGCTAATCTGCAGGGTGGCACACGTACTTTTGGATTGCATTCATTCCCCTTATTGTAAGTGCATATATAATGATGTATTATTTTAAACATTAACTATGCGCCTCTTATACCGCCCTTACTCACTCTCTGTTTTCCCTGCAGCTTCTGCTAGCCGTGGGCACCAAGTTGGAGCACGTCATAGCTCAGTTAGCCCAGGATGTAGCTGAGAAGCACTCCGCGGTCGAGGGCGATTTGATCGTGAAGCCATCGGATGACCACTTCTGGTTCGGGCGGCCGAGGATCGTCCTGTTCCTGATCCACTTCATCCTCTTCCAGAACGCCTTTGAGATTGCATTCTTCTTCTGGATACTGGTAAGCATCTTGAGAGGGCCCTAGTTTCAAATTTAAATTACGTTCGGTGAAGATCTAATGACTCATCGAAACATTGTTTGCCCCATTTCTGTTGTAGACCACCTACGGATTCAACTCCTGCATCATGGGCCAAGTTGGTTTCATTGTGCCGAGGCTTGTTATTGGGTACCTCACACACGTCTCCAACTTATTTTCCCATAGAAAAAAAGCGAACATGACCTTGTTTTTGAACTGACGCGTCCATGTGTTCTTGCACTTGCAGGCTCATTATTCAGCTTCTCTGCAGCTACAGCACCCTGCCTCTGTATGCAATTGTAACACAGGTGCGGCCATATTTCGACATCGTAAAATGTTTCTAGTGTCATCGACACTGATTATTGACACGTGTTTTGATCTCCTCTGTTGTGTGCGAAGATGGGAAGCTTCTACAAGAAGGAGATCTTCAATGAGCATGTGCAGCAGGGTGTCCTGGGTTGGGCTCAGAAGGCTAAGATGAAGAAGGGATTCAAGAAGAGCAATGGCGCGGCAGAATCGACGAGCCCCGTCGGTTCTGCGGGGCCTTCTGCTAAGGTTGAGATGGTGAGACGACCAGCGCGGGAAGGCAACGATGCTGTTGAAAGCATAGAATGATGTAGTACGGGTAGTGATTAGTGTTGTCTAGAGCAATGGCGTCTATGATGTCTATTTTGGTGCTGCAATGAAAGCACTTAAGCATGTGCTATCATTATGCAAATAGTTCTTGCAGCCGTAGAACATTGTGGTGGCAAGGGGTAAAAAGAAATTGGGTCAAAATAGAAATAGTTTATCTCTCACAACGTTAACTGTCGCTGCTTCTGCCGCTTCTTCTTTTTTTCACTCAAAAATGTAACATCAAGCGAATACAAACACGATGATGAACACGTGGCTTTTGCATAGCTAAGATGGTTCACCCAAAAGCAAAGCCATATACCACCGAAACTATGCCTAAGTCGAAGGAGGTGGTGGACCAGTCCGAACATTATGCCGCCATCCGTATTGGGTAAAAACCTCTCTGGTCACCCGCTTCAACCGCATACACACCGTCTTGAACAACGATTGGTAATCCATTCGATGTAGTGTAGACCATGTACGAAGACAGTGCATACAACGGAAAAAACCCTCCAAAGGAGTAGAGTTTAGTGCACTAAAAACAAAAATCATTTCTACGTAGCCAAAACGACCATAATAAGGTGGATGCTCCCACCCTTATTAGCATTTTAAACATATTTAAAAATTTATCCAACCAGTGACCATAAATATTGACAACACTTGTGGGTGGATACAAATTGGATGCTATCTGAATGACTGACCATGTAGAGCGTGCAGACTTGCAGTGAAAAAAGAGGTATTTGATTGTCTCATCATGAGTACAAAAACTACACATCTTACTTCCATGCCAATTGCTCCTCTCCGAGGATACCAAAAAAACTTATAGTGAAATCTTCGACTTCCAAATTTGCTTATTATTATCCATTGGGATATCTGAATACGTAAGTGCATGGTACATAGAGTCAACCGTGAAGGACCAGATGGTATTTGAGTCCTTTTCTTGTTGTTAATATTTATCACAATTCACAATGCCAGCGATATACTTGTGGCTTAACAACAGTTATCTTTTTCCCTCTTGTGCATTGAAAATCAATATATGTGTCTGATGAACAAGCATCATTGTTTACAACCACTATATTTGTAACAGGATGATGATTCCATAATAAACTGCAGGGCCCAAGAAGGTGACCCATGTGTCAAGATGGGTAAAGCGTCTCAACTCCCAGCAGGGGAGCCCGCATGAGTTTATATTGATCTGGTCGTGGTGATTACAGAAGGGTTTCGGTCAGGACTCCTAACCGAGAGAGAGAGAGAGAGAGAGAGAGAGAGAGAGAGAGAGAGGGAGGGGGAGAGGGAGGGAGAGAGAGAGGAGATCTTACAGGAGGGAGATAGAGATAAACCAACTAAATCGCAATAAATGATCCTATCTCTACCAGAACATGATATACAGGTAATGCGCCATAATATTACTTTAACACCCTCCCTTAATCTAAACTTCTCAAGTTAAGATTATGCTTGAATTCCTCAAACAGTCTTGTGTCCAAGGCTTTTGTGAAGCCGTCTGCAACCTGATATTTTGAATGAGCAAACCAAACTGCAACTCCTTGTTAGCAACTCTTTACCTCACAAAATGATAGTCAATCTCTATGTGTTTGGTTCTTGCATGAAAAATGGGATTAGCAGACAAGGATGCAACACCAAGATTGTCACACCAAAGACATGGGGTTGGTGTGTGACATATGCCAAGTTCCTTAAACATGGACTTGACCCATATAATCTCTGATGTTGCGTTTGCCAATGCTTTGTATTCTGCCTCAGTACTAGACCTCGAAACTGTGGCCTGTTTCTTTGCACACCATGATATTAAATTAGGTCCAAAGAAACTGCAAATCCACCTGTTGACCTTCTGTCATCTATGCAACCTGCCCAGTCAGAATCAGAAAAAGCACTAACAAGTGTGGATGATTACTTGCTGAAGGTTAGGCCAACACTGAAAGTATTTCTCACACATCTCAGTATGTGTTTGGCAGCATTCCAATGAGCTGTAGTTGGTGCATGAAGAAACTAGCAAACCTTATTAACAACAAAGGAAATATAAGGTAACTTCAATGCCAAGGAAGTAATGCAAGTCACCTAGATCCTTGAGAGCAAATTCTGAATTTAAACCCTGTAACAATGCAGTTACTGCCTCATTTGATGATCTTGTGACAATGATATCATCAACATATATAAGAACAAATATGGATGTTTTGAACTTGTTGTAAATAAACAGTGATGTGTCAGATTTAGAAGGAACAAAACCAAGTGTTTGCAATTTGGAACTTAGACATGAGTACCATGCTCTGGGGGGCTAGCTGCTTCAACCCATAGAGAGATTTATCAAGTCTGCACACATGAAAAAGTTTGTTCTTATCTTCAAACCCACGAGGTTGTTTCATATACACTTCCTCTTCCAGAACACAATGAAGAAACGCATTCTGCCCATCTAGCTGTCTGAGACTCCATCCTATGGATACGGCAATAGACAAAACAAGACAAATACTGGCAGCTTTAACAACAGGACTGAATGTATCCTCATAATCTATGGCATACCTCTGTCTGAATCCTTTAGCAACAAGCCTAGCCTTGTAACGATCTGTGGTACCATCTGAAGGAAATATGCCCTAGAGGAAATAATAAAGTTATTATTTATTTCCTTATTTTATGATAAATGTTTATTATTCATGCTAGAATTGTATTAACCGGAAACTTAGTACATGTGTGAATACATAGACAAACATAGTGTCACTAGCATGCCTCTACTTGACTAGCTCATTAATTAAAGATGGTTAAGTTTCCTAACCATAGACATGAGTTGTCATTTGATTAACGGGATCACGTCATTAGGAGAATGATGTGATTGACTTGACCCATTCCGTTAGCTTAGCACTTGATCGTTTAGTATGTTGCTATTGCTTTCTTCATGACTTATACATGTTCCTATGACTATGAGATTATGCAACTCCCGTTTACCGGAGGAACACTTTGTGTGCTACCAAACGTCACAACGTAACTGGGTGATTATAAAGGTGCTCTACAGGTGTCTCCGTAGGTACTTGTTGGGTTGGCGTATTTCGAGATTAGGATTTGTCACTTCGATTGTCGGAGAGGTATCTCTGGGCCCACTCGATAATGCACATCACTATAAGCCTTGCAAGCATTGCAACTAATGAGTTAGTTGCGGGATGATGTATTACAGAACGAGTAAAGAGACTTGCCGGTAATGAGATTGAACTAAGTATTGAGATACCGGCGACCGAATCTCGGGCAAGTAACATACCGATGACAAAGGGAACAACATATGTTGTTATGCGGTTTGACCGATAAAGATCTTCGTAGAATATGTAGGAGCAAATATGAGCATCCAGGTTCCGCTATTGGTTATTGACCGAAGACGTGTCTCAGTCATGTCTACATAGTTCTCGAACCCGTAGGGTCCGCACGCTTAAAGTTCGATGACGGTTATATTATCAGTTTATGTGTTTTGATGTACCGAAGGAGTTCGGAGTCCCGGATGAGATTGGGGACATGACGAGGAGTCTTGAAATGGTCGATACGTAAAGATCGATATATTGGACAACTATATTCGGACATCGGAAAGGTTCTGAGTGGTTCGGATATTTTCGGGGGTACCGGGGAGTTACGGGAATACGAGGAAGAAGTATATGGGCCTTATTGGGCTTTAGGGGATAGAGAGAAGCAGGCTGCGCGCCCCCAAGGCCTAGTCCGAATTGGACTAGGGGGAGGGGCTGCGCCCCCTCCTTCCTTCTCTTCTCTCTTCCCCTTCCTTGTCTCCTACTCCTACTACATGGAAGGGGGGAATCCTACTCCCGGTGGGAGTAGGACTCCCAGGGCGCGCCATAGAGAGGGCCGGGCCCTCCCCTCCTCCACTCCTTTATATATGTGGCCAGGGGGCACCCCATAGACACAACAATTGATCCCTTGGATCTTTTAGCCGTGTGCGGTGCCCCCTCCACCATAATCCACCTCGGTCATATCGTAGCGATGCTTAGGCGAAGCCCTGCATCGGTGGAGCATCATCATCGTCACCACGCCATCGTGCTGAAGGAACTCTCCCTCAAAGCTCGGCTGGATCAGAGTTCGAGGGACGTCATCGAGTTGAACGTGTGCTGAACTCGGAGGTGCCGTGCGTTCGGTACTTGATCGGTCGGATCGTGAAGACGTACGACTACATCAACCGCGCTGTGCTAACGCTTCTGCTTTCGGTCTACGAGGGTACATGGACACACTCTCCCCTCTCGTTGCTATGCATCACCATGATCTTGCGTGTGCGTAAGAATTTTTTTGAAATTACTACGTTCCCCAACAGTGGCATCCGAGCCTGGGTTTATGCGTAGATGTCATATGCACGAGTAGTACACAAGTGAGTTGTGGGCGATATAAGTCATACTGCTTACCAGCATGTCATACTTTGGTTCGGTGGTATTGTTGGATGAAGCGGCCCGGACCGACATTATGCGTACGCTTACGCGAGACTTGTTCTACCGACTTTGCACACAGGTGGCTGGCGGGTGTCAGTTTCTCTAACTTTAGTTGAACCGAGTGTGCCTACGCCCGGTCCTTGCGAAGGTTAAAACAGCACCAACTTGACAAACTATCGTTGTGGTTTTGATGCGTAGGTAAGAACAGTTCTTGCTAAGCCCAGTAGCAGCCACGTAAAACTTGCAACAACAAAGTAGAGGACGTCTAACTTGTTTTTGCAGGGCATGTTGTGATGTGATATGGTCAATACATGATGCTAAATTTTATTGTATGAGATGATCATGTTTTGTAACCGAGTTATCGGCAACTGGCAAGAGCCATATGGTTGTCGCTTTATTGTATGCAATGCAATCACCCTGTAATGCTTTACTTTATCACTAACTGGTAGCGATAGTCGTAGAAGCATAAGATTGGCGAGACGATAACGATGCTAGGATGGAGATCAAGGTGTCGCGCCGGTGACGATGGTGATCATGACGGTGCTTTGGAGATGGAGATCACAAGCACAAGATGATGATGGCCATATCATATCACTTATATTGATTGCATGTGATGTTTATCTTTTATGCATCTTATCTTGCTTTGATTGACGGTAGCATTATAAGATGATCTCTCACTAAATTTCAAGATAAAAGTGTTCTCCCTGAGTATGCACCGTTGCCAAAGTTCGTCGTGCCCAGACACCACGTGACGATCGGGTGTAATAAGCTCTACGTCCATCTACAACGGGCGCAAGCCAGTTTTGCACACGCAGAATACTCAGGTTAAACTTGAAGAGCCTAGCATATGAAGATATGGCCTCGGAACACTGAGACCGAAAGGTCGAGCGTGAATCATATAGTAGATATGATCAACATAGTGATGTTCACCATTGAAAGCTACTCCATTTCACGTGATGATCGGTTATGGTTTAGTTGATTTGGATCATGTGATCACTTAGATGATTAGAGGGATGTCTATCTAAGTGGGAGTTCTTTAGTAATATGATTAATTGAACTTAAATTTATCATGATCTTAGTCCTGTTAGTATTAGTATATCTATGTTGTAGATCAATAGCTCGCGTTTAGCTCCCCTGTTTTATTTTTGATATGTTCCTAGAGAAAACTATGTTGAAAAATGTTAGTAGCAATGATGCGGACTAGCTCCGTAATATGAGGTTTATCCTCATTGCTGCACAGAAGAACTATGTCCTTAATGCACCGCTAGGTGACAGACCGATTGCAGGAGGAAAAGCAAACGTCATGAATGTTTGACAAAGCTCGGTATGATGACTACTTGATAGTTTAGTGCACCATGCTTTACGGCTTAGAACCGGGACTTCAAAAATGTTTTGAACGCCACGGAGCATATAAGATGTTCCAAGAGTTGAAATTGGTATTTCATACTCATGCCCGTGTCGAGAGGTATGAGACCTCTAACAGTACTTTGCCTATGAGATGGAGGAGAATAGCTCAACCAGTAAGCATGTGCTCAGATTGTCTGGGTACTACAATTACTTAAATCAAGTGGGAGTTAATCTTTCAGATAAGATAGTAATTGACAAGGTTCTTTAGTCACTATCACCAAGTTACTAGAACTTCGTGATGAACTATAATATTCAAGGGATGATGGAAACAATTCCCAAGCTCTTCGCGATGCTAAAATCGGCGAAGGTAGAAATCAAGAAAAGCATCAAGTGTTGATGGTTGACAAGACCACTAGTTTCAAGAAAAGGGCAAAGGGAAGAAGGGGAACTTCAAGAAGAATGGCAAGCAAGTTGCTGCTCAAGTGAAGAAGCCCAAGTCTGGACCTAAGCCTGAGACTAAGTGATTCTACTGCAAAGGGACTGGTTACTGGAAGCAGAACTGACCCAAGTATTTGGCGGATAAGAAGGATGGCAAGGTGAACAAATGTATATTGGATATACATGTTATTGATGTGTACTTTACTAGTGTTTATAGAAACCCCTCGGTATTTGATACTAGTTCAGTTGCTAAGATTAGCAACTCGAAACGGGAGTTGCAGAATAAACAAAAACTAGTAAAGGGCGAGGTGACGATGTGTGTTGGAAGTAGTTCCAAGATTGATATGATCATCATCGCACACTCCCTATACTCTCGGGATTAGTGTTGAAACTAAATAAGTGTTATTTGGTGTTTGCGTTGAGCAAGAATATGATTTGATCATGTTTATTGCAATATGGTTATTCATTTAAGTTAAAGAATAATTGTTATTCTGTTTACATGAATAAAACCTTCTATGGTTATACACCCAATGAAAATGGCTTGTTGGATCTCGATCGTAGTGATACACATATTCACAATATTGAAGCCAAAAGATGCAAAGTTAATAATGATAGTGCAACTTATTTGTGGCACTGCCGTTTATGTCATATTGGTGTAAAGCGCATGAAGAAAATCCATGCTGATGGGCTTTTGGAATCACTTGATTATGAATCAGTTGATGCTTGCGAACCATGCCTTATGGGCAAAGATGACTAAGACTCCGTTCTCCAGAACAATGGAGCGAGCAACTGACTTATTGGATATAATACATACTGATGTATGAGGTCCGATGAGTGTTGAGGCTCGCGGCAGGTATCATTATTTTCTGACCTTCACAGATGATTTGAGCAGATATGGGTATATCTACTTGATGAAACATAAGTCTGAATAATTTGAAAAGTTCAAAGAATTTCAGAGTGAAGTGGAAAATCATCATGACAAGAAAATAAAGTTTCTACGATCTGATCGCGGAGACGAATATTTGAGTTACGTGTTTGGTCTTCAATTAAAACAATGTGGAATAGTTTCACAAACTCATGCCACCTGGAACACCACAACATAATGGTGTGTCCGAACGTCATAACCGTACTTTATTGGATATAGTGCAATCTATGATGTCTCTTACCGATTTACCACTATCGTTTTTGGGGTTATGCATTAGAGACAGCTGCATTCACGTTAAATAGGCACCATCTAAATCCGTTGAGACGACACCATATGGACTGTGGTTTGGCAAGAAACTAAAGTTGTCGTTTCTTAAAGTTTGGGGTTGCGATGCTTATGTGAAAAAGTTTCATCCTGATAAGCTCAAACCCAAAATCGGAGAAATGTGTCTTCATAGGATACCCAAAGGAGACAGTTGGGTACACCTTCTATCACAGATCCGAAGGCAAGACATTCGTTGCTAAGAATGGATCCTTTCTAGAGAAGGAGTTTCTCTCGAAAGAAGTGAGTCGGAGGAAAGTAGAACTTGATGAGGTAACTGTACCTGCTCCCTTTTTGGAAAGTAGTTCATCACAGAAATCTGTTCCTGTGATTCCTACACCAATTAGTGAGGAAGCTAATGATGATGATCATGTAAACTTCAGATCAAGTTACTACCAAACCTCGTAGGTCAACCAGAGTGAGATTCGCACCAAAGTGGTACAGTAATCCTATTCTGGAGGTCATGTTACTTGACCATGATGAACCTACGAACTATGAGGAAGCGATGATGAGCCCAGATTCCGCGAAATGGCTTGAGGCCATGAAATCTGAGATAGGATCCATGTATGAAAACAAAGTATGGACTTTGGTGGAATTGCCCGATGATCGGCAAGCCATAGAAAATAAATGGATCTTCAAGAGGAAGACAGACGCTGATAGTAGCTAGTGTTACTATCTACAAAGCTAGACTTGTCGAAAAAGGTTTTGACAAAGTTCAAGGTGTTGACTACGATGAGATTTTCTCACTCATAGCGATCCTTAAGTCTGTCTGAATCATGTTAGAAAATTGCCACATTTTATGAAATCTGGCAAATGGATGTCAAAACTACATTCCTTAATGGATCTCTTAAAGAAGAGTTGTATATGATGCAACCAGTAGGTTTTGTCGATCCTAAAGGTGTTGACAAAGTGTGCAAAGCTCCAACGATCCATTTTTTGACTCGTGCAAGCATCTCGGAGTTGGAATATACGCTTTGATAAGTTGATTAAAGCATATAGTTTTATACAGACTTGCGGTGAAGCCTGTATTTACAAGAAAGTGAGTGGGAGCACTACAACATTTCTGATAAGTATATGTGAATGACATATTGTTGATCGGAAATAATGTAGAATTTTTGGGAAAGCATAAAGGAGTATTTGAAAGGAGTTTTTTCAAATAAAAACCTCGGCGAAGCTGCTTACGTATTGAGCATCAAGATCTATAGAGATAGATCAAGACGCTTGATAAGTTTTCTCAATGAGTACATACCTTGACAAGTTTTTTTTTGAAGTAGTTCAAAATGGAACAGTCAAAGAAAAAGTTCTTGCCTATGTTACAAGGTGTGAAATTGAGTAAGACTCAAAGCCCGACCACGGTAGAAGATAGAAAGAGAATGAAAGTCATTCCCTATGCCTCACCCATAAGTTCTATAAAGTATGCCATGCTATGTACTAGATCTATTGTATACCCTACACTGTGTTAAGCAAGGGAGTACAATAGTGATCTAGGAGTAGATCACTAAACAGCGGTAAAAATTATCCTTAGTGGAATAAGGATATGTTTCTCGATTATGGAGGTGCCAAAAGGTTCGTCGTAAAGGGTTACGTCGATGCAAGTTTTGACACTGATCTAGATGACTCTAAGTCTCAATCTAGATACATATTGAAAGTGGGAGCAATTAGCTAGAGTAGCTCCGTGCAGAGCATTGTTGACATAGAAATTTGCAAAATACATGCGGATCTGAATGTGGCAGACCCGTTGACTAAACTTCTCTCACAAGCAAAACATGATCACACCGTAGTACTCTTCGGGTGTTAATCACATAGCGATGTGAACTAGATTATTGACTCTAGTAAACCCTTTGGGTGTTGGTCACATATCGATGTGAACTATGGGTGTTAACCACATAAAGATGTGAACTATTGATGTTAAATCACATGGCGATGTGAACTAGATTATTGACTCTAGTGCAAGTGGGAGACTGAAGGAAATATGCCCTTGTGGGGACCTTGACTCATAAGTCATGATCACCGAATGCACGTGTACAGTGATCCCAGAGATCAATGCTCACTGAACACACAGAAGCTGAATAACAAGAGTCTTACATCCATACATACCGTCTTACACAAATTATGACCATTATGGTCAAGTCTTACATAGATAAAACCTTAAGGGCTGAACATCAAATGAAACACAAGCAGCGGAAATCTTCGTCGATAAGTAGCACCCATGCCATCTGCCTTAACCCTACAGGCATTCTGACTAGGAAACGTCCTAGTTCGCATGTTCGTCTCCAAAGAATTCTTCTTCGAACTCCTGTTCTTCCATGCCTGGCCAATTAAATAACCAGTGGCAAGCCAATGAGTACTTTGAATGTACTCGCAAGCAACCCATGTTTTGGTTCAAGGTACAACAATGCATGATATAGGTAAATTTTTGCGGAAAGCTAGTTTTGAGTGCAATGACATGTTCAACAGCTTGTAAGGCATGCATCAGGAGAATTCAAGTAACCATGAGGACAGGTTACAGATATCAACATAAATAGAGTGGGCACCAACCCAACTCAATCATGTCAAGTCCTTGACTTGACCCAAGTAGTTCTTCCCACTTATCCAAACACACACACTGGTTTGTAATCATGTGGACGTAGCCCAAGAGCGGTTACCCAACTGTCCTTGACCGTGGACACGACTATTCGAATAGTTTTACACTCTACAGAGGTTGCACACTTTACCCACAAGATCCGGGGAACTTTCGTGTCATCCACAACCCGCGATACCTCAAGTACCCGGGGTAAGCACCCGATCACTATCTTTCCCTAGACGACACTAACAAGGAGTCCACTCATTGTTCCGTATCCTCATGATGTACATCATACAAGACTTACTCAAGATCATAACATCTGTGAGGGGACACAACGGTGTATCCGGTGCCCTGTGAAAACAGTCATGGCCGCCCTACCTGGCACGACCCCGTCCCGAGAGAGAGCACCAACTCCCCCCCCCCGTCACTAGTAATGCGGGCTCCAAGCTAGTATCGGCCTAGGTAATCAATAATGCCCTTTCCCATATAAGGGTAGAGTAGTTGCGCATGTAAGGTTGGAATAACGGTCGCAACTTAAACCAATCCGTTTTGGAAAAACAACACACACTTGTCTCGGTACACCACCTCGTCATCAAGTGGTTACCCAACTCATCATCTCCCTCGGGCATAAGTGGCACCCGATGGGGTTTTCAAAAAGTCCTTTGAAAATACTTTGTCTCCATCACAATGCATATTCCCGACCCCTTTTTGCGTAGCACTACTTTAGCATCCTATCTACTCCCACCGGCATAACCCTCATAAGGAGGTAGGGTCATGCACAATGCAAGTATCAACGAGGAAGCAACAGAGGCAACCCATCAAAGTGGTTACCACCTCATCATGATCCTGGAACAACACTAGTAATAAAGTGCTATATGACATGCATAAAAAGGGTTTCATAGACATGGTCAAAGGGCTGCTTGCCTGGCTCAGCAAAGTCTTCTGGGTCTTCAAAGTCTTCTGGTCCAACTCCTTCGTCAGCAACGCAATCGGCGACGATGCAGGCCACGGCGAGCTCCGGCGAGTGCGGGGATGGCTTCAGGAGACTGCCGCACGTCGGTGGGTGGTGGACTTGGCCGGCGGGGGTGCCTGGTTCGCCGGCGACGAGGAGCTGCGGCGGAGGAGCTTCGGGAGGCGGTGGCTCCGGCCGTTTCCGGCAGCTCGCGAACTCCAGCGAGCCGAAGCGGCGGAGCTCGAGCTTGATCTCGAGCTCGGGCGGCTCTGGAGAGGAACTGGGGTTGCAGTGGGAGGGTTTGGTGGTGCAGAAAGCGGGTGGTGAGGAGAGAAAGGCTCGGGGAGGCCTTTAAATAGGCGAACGACGAGGTCCAGTAGACCCGTGCGCCAGCGAGCTCACGCTCGTCGCTGCAGGGCTCGGGAGGAGCTGGCACCGTGTCTGGGGTGTTCCTGGGCGTGGACTACGCCGAGAGGAATAGAGAAAGGGAGTGGGGAGAGGTCAGGGGAGCGCGCGTGTGAGCCGCACCATTGGCGCGCTCGGGCGGCCTCTGTTTGCTAGCGCGGAGGCGCGGGGAGGAGGAGAGAGGAGGGGGACAGCACCGTGGCGTGTCGCGGACGCCGAGGCACATCGGCAGGCGCGCGGGGGAGGCTCGAGGTGGTCGGAGGCATCGGGCAGAGGGCGGCTACAGTGCAGGAGCGCACTGTAGCGTGCTCCAGAGCATGCAAATGGCCGGCATGCCATTTTTTTGGCAAGGTGGGCACGGCCAAGCATGTCTGGTAGCCCTAGGGAGGAGTAAAGAAGAGGGAAGGGACTTTGGATGCCCTGGAGAGCCAGTAGGAGAGGAGAGAGGGTGAGGGAGAGAGAGAAAGTGGCTGTCCAGAGAGGGAGAGAGAGATTTTTCCCCTCCAACAAGTGAGCTGTGGGCTTGCCATTGTTACTAGAGGTGAAAGGGGGCTAGGAGGAGCTGTGGTAAAGAGTTGAGCTGAAGGAGATTAGTGGAAGGGGTCAAAATGGTGTTTTTGGAAAAATGGCACAAGGTGTTTGTTGTTGGTTTGGGCAAGAAAATGAACTCCAATTGCCATGATACTTAGCAGGATGGAATGACACTTAGAAATAGGGCGTGCCACCAAATTTGAGCTTAATTGGGCAAAGTTGCCAATGCAACTTTTGTAAACCCTAGAAATGAGCAGAAATAGACTTGTGTAGATATAGTTGAGCAAATCACTTCTCCTTGATGCACCACTTGGTGTAGTGGCCTCATTTGGTCATGTGAACATGCTCACAAAATTTGGGGTCAAGGAGAGAAAGTTGGTAGTACAAACTTATTCAAATATGGTTCTGGTCAGAGAGGGTTTTGGGGCATTTTGGTGAACCAAAATGACTTTAATTGACATGAGGCTTTGCAAGGTGATCACAATATGCATTTGTGACTTGCTGGATTTTCCTTGGATTTTTATGAAAATATTTCCTGTAGAAATATTTCAAATCCTTGAAATGGGCAGAAATGGTTTTGGGAGGTTTTGTCCAATATTTTGATCATAACCATGTGTTGAAACTCATATACATGTAAAATATATGTCCATTGAGTCTCCCTAATTTTTATCAAATATTTTTAAAGATTTTAAATAATTTTAACCTATTTAAGACCATTTCTGGCCTTAAGAAAAATCCTTTAAATAAAATAGGAAAATAACTTTCAAAATTATATTTTTGTGGTTTCTGGGTATCCTATATCTAATAGGAGTCAAATATGTTTTTGGAAATATTTTTACTGCCCTTAATTAAGTATTTGCAGTGCAAACCTCAATCCAGGGGTTTTTGGAAAACTAATTTTGAAAATATTTTTTGGCCAAATTATTTTTGTAAGAAAATACTATATTGCTCTATACATATGGCATGATCATTGGGCAGAAGTTTGGGACAAGGGGATGAAGTATTGTAAGGTGGAGTAGTTGACTATGAAGAGCACTTGAAAAACCACACAGAGAAAACCAACTTCAAAATAAAAGCCAAATAATGCAAAAGTTTTTGTTGGTCCAAATTTTCATGCTTATTAATGCAAATGACATGTTACAAAATGCAGGGTGTGACAGACCTACCCCCCTTACAAGAATCTCGTCCCCGAGATTCCTAAACTAGGCTTTAAAGAGATATGGAAACTCGGATCTGAGGTAGTCTTCACGTTCCCAGGTTGCTTCTGCTTCAGTGTGGTTGCTCCACTGGACCTTGAAGTACTTGATCGTGCGGCTTCGAGTGCATCGCTCAGCCTCATCCAAAATGCAGATGGGCCTCTCACGGTAGGTCAAATCAGGCTGAAGGTCAATGGCTTAATGATTGACGTCCTTGTAAAGATCAGGCTTGTCTGGGACTTGGAGACACTTCCGGAGTTGTGACACGTGGAATACGTTGTGCACATCGGATAGTTCAGGTGGCAGTTCCAACTGGTAAGCCACTTCTCCTCGTCGGTCAGTGATCTTGAAGGGGCCGATGTATCTTGGGGCGAGCTTTCCTTTGACATGGAAGCACTGGGTTCCCTTGAGAGGTGTGACCCGGAGATAGACATGGTCTCCAACTCGGAAGTTCACTTGATCGTTTAGTATGTTGCTATTGCTTTCTTCATGACTTATACATGTTCCTATGACTATGAGATTATGCAACTCTCGTTTACCGGAGGAACACTTTGTGTGCTACCAAACGTCACAACGTAACCGGGTGATTATAAAGGTGCTCTACAGGTGTCTCCGAAGGACTTGTTGGGTTGGCGTATTTCGAGATTAGGATTTGTTACTCCGATTGTCGGAGAGGTATCTCTGGGCCCACTCGGTAATGCACATCACTATAAGCCTTGCAAGCATTGCAACTAATGAGTTAGTTGCGGGATGATGTATTACGGAACGAGTAAAGAGACTTGTGAAAGGATCGAGAAGAGGTGTCTAGAGGGGGGGGGGTGATTAGACACTAAGTGCCAAAAGCTGCAGTTTTTAATATTCTTAAGTTTAAGTGGAGTTTAAGCACAAGTTTAACAAACACAATACATATCAAGCAAGCATGCAATGAGTATATGAGCAGCGGAAAGTAAAGCATGCAACTTGCAAGAATGTAAAGGGAAGGGTTTGGAGTATTCAAACGCAATTGGAGACATGGATGTTTTTGTTGTGGTTCCGATAGGTGGTGCTATTGTACATCCACGTTGATGGAGACTTCAACCCACGGAGGGTAACGGTTGCGCGATTCCACGGAGGGCTCCACCCACGAAGGGTCCACGAAGAAGCAACCTTGTCTATTCCATCATGGCCGTCGCCCACGAAGGACTTGCCTCACTAGCGGTAGATTTTCACGAAGTAGGCGATCTCCTTGCCCTTACAAACTCCTTGGTTCAACTCCATAATCTTGTTGGAGGCTCCCAAGTGACACCTAGCCAATCTAGGAGACACCACTCTCCAAGAAGTAACAAATGGTGTGTTGATGATGAACTCCTTGCTCTTGTGCTTCAAATGATAGTCTCCCCAACACTCAACTCTCTCTCACAGGATTTGGATTTGGTGGAAAGAAGATTTGAGTGGAAAGCAACTTGGGGAAGGCTAGAGATCAAGATTCATATGGTTGGAATGGAATATCTTGACCTCAACACATGAGTAGGTGGTTCTCTCTCACAAAATGTGTATTGGAAGTGTAGATATGTTCTGATGACTCTCTCTATGAATGAATAGTGGGTGGAGGGGTATATATAGCCTCCACACAAAATCTAACTGTTACACACAGTTTGACAAACTCGGTGGGACCGAATGGTTAAACTCGGTCGGACCGATTCATCAAACCTAGTGACCGTTAGGATTTTCGATGGGACCGACATGCAACTCGGTAGGATCGATATGGTTAGGGTTAGGGCATAAGGTGATCTCGGTGTGACCGATTACACAAACTCGGTGGGACCGATTTTGGTAATAAGCTAACCAGAGAGGTGGTCAAGCAAACTCGGTGAGACCGATTACACAAACTCGGTGGGACTGATTTTGGTAATAAGCTAACCAGAAAGTTTGCATTGTAATCTCAGTAGTACCGATTGCTCAAACTCGGTGAGACCGATTTTGGTAATGGACATATACAGAGAGATTACAATCTCATCTCGATGAGACCGAGATCCCTATCGGTGAAACCGATTTGCTAGGGTTTGTGGCAGTGGCTATGACATCTGAGACTCGGTGGGGCCGGATAGAAAGAATCGGTGGGGCCGAGTTTGACTTTTGGTTTAGGTCATATGTGTATGTGGGAAGGTAGTTGAGGGTTTTGGAGCATATCACTAAGCACTTTGAGCAAGCAAGCCATTAAGCAACACCTCATCCCCTCTTGATAGTATTGGCTTTTCCTATAGACTCAATGTGATCTTGGATCACTAAAATATAAAATGTAGAGTCTTGATCTTGAAGCTTGAGCCAATCCTTTGTCCTTAGCATCTTGAAGGGGTTCCACGTCCTCTAGTCCATGCCACTCCATTGTTGAACTTATCTGAAACATACTAGGTAAAAGTGTTAGTCCCACAAGAGATATGTTGACATTAATTACCTAAACCACCCAGGGAGCACTTGTGCTTTCAATCTCCCCCTTTTTGGTAATTGATGACAACATACACCAAAGCTTTAGATAAAGATATAGAGAATAGCAAGTAAAGCTTTGGAAAGACATGTAACATGCATAGGCTCCGCCTACATGTATGCAATCATGTGAATATTGAATATAGGAGCATGTGAATGCGTAAACATGACAGAGTAAGCAATGTGTTACATGTATCTTGGCTATATGCATCAGAGCAAATGATGTGAATGTGAGAAATGTACCTTCATGCTCATGAGTCCTTCTTGCAAACAGTATGTACATCAGCAAGAACTTCTCATTCACATGACTGTGATGCATATACTTACCTTGTGGTCTTGAGTTGGCTTAGGATGGGATGAACCTGCACAAACAAGGTTAAATAACACAGATACACCTACTGACCAGAGCAAACAAGAGAAACCACAAGAGAACCAAGACTGGGATGACATGTAGAGTGAGTACTAAGTACCACATTGGATATAGACATGTCCCCAAAGGTAAACATATGCAATAAAATCAGAGATTTCCTTCCCTTAGATGTCTTGCTCCCCCTGAATCTGCATGGGATATTGGGAGAAGATAGGGAACAAAAAATCAGAGCAACAGAAAAGAAACAACATAGCTTGAGCTAAAGCAAGCACACAAACATGTCTTTCCCCTCTTAAAGACATGTGACATCTCTCCTCTTGAACACCAAGCATATGGGGTCTTTGATGATATTACTTTCTCTCTCCCCCCTGAGTATTCTCTCTTTCTCCCCCTATAGGAAAGATTAAGTTTTGATGTGATCTCTCTCTCCCCCTTTGACATCAATTTCCAAGAAGGGCTCTTCTGGACATGTGATACAAATGGGTTGGTCCTTGAGTCACAGAGCAAAGCAGCATGTCTAATATGATGCTGGTAGAGGACAAGAATCATTGAGTGGAGCTGGAGCAAACAAAAATCAGGAATAAGTGGCAAGTTGGTTTTCCTGTGGTGGAATTGGTGACTCCGAGTTGTGTGCTTCGGTTGCACCAAAAGATTTCGGTTGGGCCGAAGAGAACAAACCGGTGTGACCGAGTTCATCAGAGTGAAACCACTTGTCACCTCAGCTCACTAGACAAGTAAGATCTCACAAGGATATGCAAGGAATTAACTGAAAGATTTGCAATGAATTGGATGCTGGAAATGCAGAACAAAAAGAAAAGATAAGAAACTAAAAGATCTAGATGAAGTTTTTTTGTTTTGAAAGGGGAAACAAATATGCAAATGCAAAAGCACGGATAAACACTAGAGAACTTCATCTAGAAATGGTTGGTGACAAAGTCACCTATGTTAGAGTATATTGACTTAGGAGTCAAGTGAGAGCACTTGATCATAGGTCATACTCATCGTTTAAGCTCAAAATGGGGTTACCATTTTTCGTTTAAGCATCTTGATGTATTCACATCTTGTCTAGTTGCTTTGACTCATGACTTGGAGTAAAGCTTCTCTAAGATGGAATATCATACCTTGGGTGGTGGTGTTGATCTTGCTCATGTAGTTGAACTTGTGTGGGTTGCTCAAGGTTGATGTAGTTCATCAAGAGTTGGGAGCACCACTTGGAGTTTGAGTTCATCTACCTACATGGGTTAGCTTTGCAAGGAAGAGCACTTGTGTATCCAAAATGACAATCATGAGACTCAACATAGAATTTGCCAAAGGATATGTTCGAATGATTTCGTGCTTCCTTGTCTTCAACCACCATTGTGTAGAGACTTTGTGATGTAGAAATTGCTCAAGATGTGAGTGAATTGCAATCTCATAGATTTAGATTCAACCAAGTACCTACACGGGTTAGATAACATGCAAGGTACAAATATATCCAAGACATATGAATAGCATCATAAGAGAAATATCGAGGATTAGTCATAGGCTCATGCCCCGCATGTATCAAATGGAGTTCCTACTCCAGTTTGAAGCATCAATGATGTTCAGTTCACCTCTCAACCTACAAAACACTTTCTCATCAAGTGGTTTAGTGAATATATCAGCCAATTGCTTATCGGTGCGAACATGCTTAAGGTTAATGTCCCCTTTGGCAACATGATCTTGAATTAAATGATGACGAACTTCAATATGCTTAGTTCGAGAATGTTGCACGGGATTGTGAGCAATCTTAATATCACTTTCATTGTCACATAGAAATGGAACATGTTTCACATATATCCCATAATCTTTAAGAGTTTTGGTCATCCAAAGTAATTGAGCACAACATGAACCAGCGGCAATGTATTCCGCTTCGGCGGTGGATAAGGATACCGAGTTTTGTTTCTTGGAAGACCAAGACACAAGAGATCTACCAAGGAATTGACAAGTACCCGAAGTGGATTTTCTATCAACCTTGTCTCCGGCATAGTCCGAATCGGAGTAGTCAACAAGATCAAAAGAGGACCTCTTAGGATACCAAATGCCAAAATTTGGTGTATGGATTAGGTATGTCACTATCCTTTTCACAGCCTTAAGATGACATTCTTTAGGAGCAGCTTGATATCGTGCACACATGCACACACTTAGCATAATATCAGGACAAGAGGCACATAGATATAACAATGAACCAATCATAGAGCGATAAACCTTTTGATCAACCGGTTCACCATCTTTGGTCAAATCAAGATGTCCACTAGTAGGCATGGGTGTAGTCATACCTTTGCATTCTTGCATATTGAACTTCTTGAATAAGTCCTTGGTGTACTTCGTTTGAGAGACAAAGGTACCTTCCTTAGTTTGCTTTATTTGCAAACCGAGAAAGAATTTGAGTTCACTCATCATAGACATCTCAAACTTCTCCGACATTAGCTTTCCAAACTTTTCACTAAAATGAGGGTTAGTTGAACAAAATATGACATCATCAACATAAATTTGGCACACAAATAGTTCTCCGTTAACCCTTTTAGTAAAAAGAGTAGAATCAATTTTACCAATTTCAAAGCCTTTTTCAATAAGGAACTTGGTCAAGCATTTATACCATGCTCTAGGAGCTTGTTTAAGACCATAAAGGGCTTTGTGAAGTTCGTAAACATGATTAGGTTTCTTAGGATTGACAAAGCCGGGAGGTTGCTTAACATGAACTTCCTCCTCAATTTCGCCATTTAGAAAAGCACTTTTAATGTCCATTTGGTAAAAGGTGATATCATGGTGATTAGCATAAGCAAGTAAGATGCGAATGGACTCAAGTCTAGCAACGGGAGCATATGTCTCACCATAGTCCATACCTTCAACTTGTGTGTAGCCTTGGGCGACGAGACGTGCTTTGTTGTGAACCACTTGTCCATCTTCATCTTTCTTGTTGCGAAACACCCATTCGGTACCAATGATGTTGTGGTTGTTGTCGGGCTTCTCGACCAATGTCCACACTTGATTTCTCTCAAAGTTGTGTAGCTCTTCATGCATAGCGTTTATCCAGTCCGGATCCTCCAATGCTTCTTAAACCTTCATATATTCAATGCTAGAGATGAATGAGTAATGTTCAAAAAAGTTAGCTAAACGAGTTTTAGAGCGAGTGATTCTCCCGGTTTGGATATCATTGTAGATTTGCTCGACGGGATGATCTTTGGCAATTCTTGCTCGAACTCGTGAAAGATTTTGCTTGGGTCGGGGTGGAACATCCTCTTCATATTGTGCTTCTTCTTGGCCTTCTTCATTGTTGACGTTGTCGTTCTCTTGTCGTGGTGGAGAAGGAGGTTGTTGATGTTCATCTTGGTGTACTTCCTCGTTTTCTTCATCTTGGCGTGTCCCACTTGTGGATGCTTCCGTATCAACTCTTGGTTCACCTTGTCGTGAGGTAGAAGCTTCCACTTGGACGGACGATGTACTCTCCTTCACTTCCGTTGGACGAATCTTGCCAATGGACAAGTCTTGAATTGCTTCCGAAGGGTCTTTATCTCCTACATCAATTGGCAGTTGCTCTACTTGCGAGCCATTAGATTCATAAAACTTCACATCTACCATCTCTTAAACCTTTCGGGTGAAATTGTTGTAGACACGATAAGTGTGAGAGTTTGAGACATAACCAAGTAGGAAACCTTCATGAGATTTTGGAGCAAATTTAGAACGACGATGCTTATCAAGAATGTAGCACTTTGAGCCGAATACTCGAAAGTATCCAACTTGGGGTTTGTTACTGGTGAGGAGCTCGTATGCCGTCTTGCCGAGTAGCTTGTGAAGATACGAGCGATTTGTTGCATGACAAGCTGTCTCAACCGCTTCCGCCCAAAAGTGCTTTGGCGTTTTGTACTCATCAAGCATCGTTCTTGCCATCTCGATAAGAGTCCGGTTCTTCCTTTCAACAACTCCATTTTGTTGAGGTGTGTACGTAGCCGAGAACTCGCGTGAAATCCCTTCTTTGTCAAGAAAGGTGTCCACATTTGCGTTCTTGAACTCCGTTCCGTTGTCGCTCCGAACCTTCTTGATCTTCACGTCAAACTGATTTTGGGCCTTCCTAGCGAAGTTTCTGAAGATCTTTTGGACCTGCGATTTGTCATCAAGAAAGAACACCCACGTAAATCTTGAAAAATCATCAACTATGACTAGACCAAATGAGTTACCACCGAGACTCTTGTAGGCATTTGGACCAAAGAGATCCATGTGAAGTAGCTCGAGTGGTCTTCTTGTGGTCATGATGTTCTTCGCGCGGTGACTTCCTCCAACTTGTTTTCCTGCTTGACAAGCACTACAAATTCTATCCTTGTCAAATATGACACCTTTTATTCCAAGGATATGATCACCTTTAATAAGCTTATCAAGATTTCGCATACCAACATGACCTAGTCTTCTATGCCACAACCAGCCTTTAGAAGATTTAGCAATTAAGCAAGTTTTAGGTTTAGCCTTTTTAGTGAAATCAACAATGTAAAGATCTCCTCTACATATACCAGTAAAGACCATTTTATGATTGTCTCTACGAAACACTTGGCAATCTACTTCAGTGAATAGGACATTGAAACCGAAATCAGCAAGTCTGGAAACTGAAAGTAAATTGTATCCAAGGGATTCAACGAGCATGACATTTTGTATGGAGCTATCATGTGAGGTGGCCACCTTACCAAGGCCAACCACCTTACCCTTTGAATTATGACCAAAAGTGACATATTTTCGAGGGCCGTCATTTTCAGCAAGCTCTCGGAACATATCTTCATCTCCGGTCATATGATCAGTACATCCACTATCAAGGACCCATTCCTTTCCTCCAGCCATGTAGCCGCGAAGATTTTCCATAAGACCAAAATACCTCATTGCATCATCAAGATCATAGTCACTATCATCATATTCATCATAGTATCCATGTTCAACATCATCTTGTATTGATCAATTCCTAGAGAGGGTAATTTATTAGATAAATGATCATCACAATGATTACCTTTATGAATTCTAATAGCTTCGGATATGATATCGCTAATGATTCCAACATTTCCTTTAGCACGCATGAGATTGGTAAGCTCAAATAGACAATCACCAAAGTTAGGATCACTAGAGTTCATCTTACTCAAGGCAATAGACTTATGGAGAATTTCGTCTAAATTTTTCAAGGAATAATCTGGAAATCGTTCCTCAAGAAATTTCCATATAGTATAGGCACAATCAAGAGTAGGCAAACTAGCAACCAAATTTTTGGGCAATCCTCTTATGATAAGATTGATGGTTCTCAGATTGCGAATCATGTCAATATCTTCATCTAGGGTAGGGTGCAAATGATCAACATGAGGTGCACAAGGGCTAGCAATGTACTTGTTCAAATGATATTCATTGAAAATCTCAAGCATTTCATTTTTCCACTCATGAAAATACTCTTCATCAAGAGTAGGCACTCTATGTCTAAGACTCTTTAAAGTAGACACATCCATCTTCCTCCAAAGGTGTTTAAACCAAGGCAATGGAGACCAATGCTGTGATACCAATTGAAAGGATCAAGAACAGGTGTCTAGAGGGGGGTGATTAGACACTACGTGCCAAAAGTTGCAGTTTTTAATATTCTTAAGTTTAAGTGGAGTTTAAGCACAAGTTTAACAAACACAATACATATCAAGCAAGCATGCAATGAGTATATGAGCAGCGGAAAGTAAAGCATGCAACTTGCAAGAATGTAAAGGGAAGGGTTTGGAGTATTCAAATGCAATTGGAGACACGGATGTTTTTGTCGTGGTTCCGGTAGGTGGTGCTATCGTACAGCCACGTTGATGGAGACTTCAACCCACGGAGGGTAACGGTTGCGCGAGTTCACGGAGGGCTCAACCCACGAAGGGTCCACGAAGAAGCAACCTTGTCTATTCCATCATGGCCGTCGCCCACGAAGGGCTTGCCTCACTAGCGGTAGATCTTCACGAAGTAGGCGATCTCCTTGCCCTGACAAACTCCTTGGTTCAACTCCACAATCTTATTGGAGGCTCCCAAGTGACACCTAGCCAACCTAGGAGGCACCACTCTCCAAGAAGTAACAAATGGTGTGTTGATGATGAACTACTTGCTCTTGTGCTTCAAATGATAGTCTCCCCAACACTCAACTCTCTCTCACAGGATTTGGATACTGTGGAAAGAAGATTTGAGTGGAAAGCAACTTGGGGAAGGCTAGAGATCAAGATTCGTATGGTTGGAATGGAATATCTTGACCTCAACACATGAGTAGGTGGTTCTCTCTCAGAAAATGTGTATTGGAAGTGTAGATATGTTCTGATGGCTCTCTCTATGAATGAAGAGTGGGTGGAGGGGTATATATAGCCTCCACACAAAATCTAACCGTTACACACAGTTTTCCAAACTCGGTGGGACCGAATGGTTAAACTCGGTCGGACCGATTCAGCAAACCTAGTGACCGTTAGGATTTTCGGTGGGACCGACATGCAACTCGGTAGGACCGATATGGTTAGGGTTAGGGCATAACGTAATCTTGGTGTGACCGATTACACAAACTCGGTGGGACCGATTTTGGTAATAAGCTAACCAGAGAGTTGGTCAGGCAAACTCGGTGAGACTGATTACACAAACTCGGTGGGACCGATTTTGGTAATAAGCTAACCAGAAAGTTTACATTGTAATCTCGGTAGTACCGATTGCTCAAACTCGGTGAGACTGATTTTGGTAATGGACATATACAGAGAGATTACAATCCCATTTCGGTGAGACCGAGATTTTGCTAGGGTTTGTGGCAGTGGCTATGACATCTGAAACTCGGTGGCGCCGGATAGAAAGAATCGGTGGGGCCGAGTTTGACTTTTGGTTTAGGTCATATGTGGATGTGGGAAGGTAGTTGAGGGTTTTGGAGCATATCACTAAGCACTTTGAGCAAGCAAGCCATTAAGCAACACCTCATCCCCTCTTGATAGTATTGGCTTTTCCTATAGACTCAATGTGATCTTGGATCACTAAAATAGAAAATGTAGAGTCTTGATCTTCAAGCTTGAGCCAATCCTTTGTCCTTAGCATCTTGAAGGGGTTCCACATCCTCTAGTGCATGCCACTCCATTGTTGAACTTATCTGAAACATACTAGGTAAAAGTGTTAGTCCAACAAGAGATATGTTGACATTAATTACCAAAACAACCCAGGGAGCACTTGTGCTTTCAACTTGCCGGTAACGATCGAATCTCGGTCAAGTAACATACCGATGACAAAGGGAACAACGTATGTTGTTATGCGGTTTGATCGATAAAGATCTTCGTAGAATATGTAGGAGCCAATATGAGCATCCAGGTTCCGCTATTGGTTATTGACCGGAGATGTGTCTCGGTCATGTCTACATAGTTACCGAACCCGTAGGGTCCGCACGCTTAAAGTTCGATGACGGTTATATTATGAGTTTATGTGTTTTGATGTACCGAAGGAGTTCAGAGTCCCGGATGAGATCGGGGACATGACGAGGAGTCTCGAAATGGTCGAGACGTAAAGATTGATATATTGGACGACTATATTCGAACATAGAAAAGGTTCCGAGTGATTTAGATATTTTTGGGGGTATTGGGGAGTTACAGGAATACGGGGAAGAAGTATATGGGCCTTATTGGGCTTTAGGGGATAGAGAGAAGCAGGCTGCGCGCCACCCAAGGCCTAGTCCGAATTGGACTAGGGGGAGGGGCTGCGCCCCCTCCTTCCTTCTCTTCTCTCTTCCCCTTCCTTGTCTCCTACTCCTACTACATGGAGGGGGGGGGGAATCCTACTCCCGGTGGGAGTAGGACTTCCCAGGGCGCGCCTAGAGAGGGCCAGCCCCTCCCCTCATCCACTCCTTTATATACGTGGTCAGGGGGCACCCCCTAGACACAACAATTGATCCCTTGGATCTTTTAGCCGTGTGCGGTGCCCCCCTGCACCATAATCCACCTCGGTCATATCATAGTGGTGCTTAGGCGAAGCCCTGCATCGGTGGAGCATCATCATCGTCACCACACCATCGTGCTGATGGAACTCTCCCTCAAAGCTCGGCTGGATCGAAGTTCGAGGGACGTCATCGAGTTGAACGTGTGCTGAACTCGGAGGTGCCGTGCGTTCGGTACTTGATCGGTCGGATCGTGAAGACGTATGACTACGTCAACTGCGTTGTGCTAACGCTTCCGTTTTCGGTCTACGAGGGTATGTGTCACATCCCACCTAGATCATGCATTAGAGTGTGCATCATGTTTACTTTTGACAGAAAGTTGAAATGGGGAAGGCAGAACCCCCAGCACCCCTCCTGAAATCAACTAGGGTTTACTAAAATCTTTTTCAATGAACCTGAAATGCCCTTCTAAAATGCTCATCATCTTTGCTTTGGTCTTAAACCTCTGGCAAAAATAGTGCACATTTTTCTAGGTCAACAGAAGGTCATTGAATTAATGCACTAGTATTTGAATTTGGGCATTTAAAATTTATAAAATATTTCAAATGCTCAAATATCTCCAAACTAAAATGTTCCTGGCTGGAATTATTCTAACTAAGGACCAGATGCAGTTTGGTGAATTTTGGAAGTGTCTAAGTATTTTTAATAAGTCCACAAAGTTGCAGAAAATTAGAAAAGGAAAATAAAAAGGAAAACTTACCTGGCGCCTGCCAACCGGCCCACCTGCCGGCCCAGCCCAGCTGCCGCGCCAGCGAGCTGCTTGGCTCGGCCAGGCAGGCACGCAGGTGCTCGACGGCGAGCTCAGCGCGCGCCACGCAGCTCCCCGCCGCCCCGTTTCACCTCCTCGCTGCCCCGCTGGCCTGGACGCGTTCCACGTCGCCGCCCCGAGCCCCTGGACACGCCCACTCGCCCTGCCTCGCCTCCCTCGCTCCCCTTCGCCATGGCCGACGCCACCGTCGCCGCTCCGCCGTCGTAGCCATAGCCACCGTCGTCCTCGCGCCACCCGACCGTGTCCACGAGCTCCGCCACCCTCCTCTTCTTCGAGCAAGACGAGCCCCGAGCGCTCGCCCGCTCTGGAGTCGCCCCCGACCCCGTCTTCCCCAACTTCGGCCGCCGAGATCGCCATCATCGCCCTGCTCAGCTCCGACCTTCCCCGAGCCCGCCTCGACGCTCGCTGCAACCACCGTGAGCCTGGCCACCTTCCCATCCTCCCCGTTCTCTTTCTCGAGCCCCGTAGCGTTTACTTGTAGCTCGCCCGCACGCACCGCCACGGAGCTCGTCGCCGACGAGTCTCCGGGCCAACTCCGGCCACCTCACCATGTCTAACATACTCACCGCACACCCAGGACCCCGAAGCATCACTCCACGCGCCTCGCCGTGCCCCGCAGCCCCGGTTTCACCTTCACCCGAGCCCCGGCGCCGCCAAACTCGTCGCCGGCGCCAACTCCGGCCACCCCGACCCCAACCAACTCCACCAAGAGTTGCGGGTCAGCTCCCGCATCACGTAGACGTGCTCCGCCGTCGATTTGGTCGCCGGAGCACGAATCTGCACTTCCTCCGCCGCGTCTGGACGTCGCCGGCGGCTCAACGCCGGCGGAGTTGACCCGTTGACCCCCTGGGTCTATGACATGTGGGCCCGCCCGCTAACTAATCCAAGATTAGGATTAATCTAATCTGTTTAATCTAATGACCCTGACACGCGGGACCCACGCGTCAGGTTTGACCTGGACCGGGTCTGTTGACTTGCTGAGGTCAGCATGACCTCATGCTGACGCAGTAATTTTATTTACTGGAATTAATTTTATACAGGAAAATCCAGAAATTAGTTCAAACTTAAAAAATTCTTAGACAATTATCTATAACTCCAAATGCAAAGTTTTATATATGAAAAATTATCAGAAAAATCCAACCTATCCATTGGTGCTGGTTTCATGCATGTCAGAACAAGTTAAACCCACTGTTTAGGCATTACAAGTTGTTACACTAACATGATCTTCTTTAATGAGCTACCATTTGAATCTTTGGTTCAAATGGGTTCATTCCCTTCTGGTTTAACTTGCACTAGGTCAGGACACATCCATATTGCCATGTCATAGCATGCATCATATTGTTGCATATTGCCATATATTGATTGTGTTCCGATGTGTTCATCGTGGTAGGTTCTGCCTCCGAGGATATCTCCGAGTATCCAACTGAAGGGCAGTATCCCACGACCACTCCATCAGGCAAGCAACCCATTGATCATTCCGATACAAACCCATGTTCTCGCTTCTGCCCTTGTTTACTGCATTAAGACAACGCGTTTCAAACTGCTGTGTGTTGCGGTAGTTGAACCCACTTCCTTTGCATGACCTGTCATTGCCACAGTAACTAGATGAAACCCACTAGCATGTGTAGGAGTTGATTGAGCCAATACATGTGTGTGTGTTCCTACCATGCTATGCTTGCTATGCTTAGAGTTGTGTCAGGTCTGGCTCATCGGGATGATGAACTGGAGTGAAAGGTTGTGTCGGTGACAAGAGTGAAGTGTTGAACACGATTTGGTAAAGGAATCAATGAGAGGCCATGTAGGAGTACATGGTGGGTTGTTTCATTGAGGCCGTCCTTAAGAACTGAGATCTGTGTTTGTGATCCATGATACAGTTACTACCACACATTGGGCCCTGAAATATGACCCCGCTCGACTTCTTATCCACCCTTGTTCTCTGTCCAGGAGTTGCAAGTAGTTTCTGGTGTTTGTAGTATGCTGGGGGCCGCACGCGGCGCTGACCATCGGGGTGGGCTGTGTTGCGGTAGGCACGTGGCCGGGTCAACCGGGCGCCCGTTTGGTGTCTCGGAACCCTGTTCACATCGTTCGGGGCCGTTAGTGGAAACCTCGGCCGGACTCCCTGCGGATGGAACCCGAATAGGCGATAAACCTGGACTAGAGACTTGAGTGTTTAGGTAGGTCGTGGTCTACACCCACGTCGGCTTTCGCTTGAAGTCTGCCGAGCACATGTCGAGTGCAGACGCTAAGTGGTGGAAACATGTGTGAAGAAGTACACCCCTGCAGGGTTATAAATGATCTATTCGAATAGCCGTGTCCGCGGTAATGGACTTCTGGGTTGCCTATATCAGTTCATAGACAAGTTAAATGGATACTACTAAAACTCTCAAGATAAGTGTGAGTACTGCGGATGGCCCTCTCGCAGGATGGCGAGAGAGGATCCACGGTGGGGTATTGTGTTGGTGTTAGTGGACTCGTGTGCGACAAATGTTTTACAAGTGGTGTCTTTCGTAGGATAGCTTAGCCAAGAGTCAAAGCTGGCTTGCTGCAATAACCCCACTACCTTCTTGAGAATGTGCATGTATAGTAGGTTCCTGTTGTAAGACTTGCTGAGTACCTCCGTACTCATGTTGCTTTAATCATGTTTTTCAGACGACTGCACCAACCCCTCTGATGGGTTCTATGTAGACCTCGACGTTGACGAGTGACTTATCACCCAGGTGGTGATCCAAGACTTGTGAAGGGTCGTTGTAGATAGACAGGCTTCGTCAAGCCTTCTTTCTTTCTAGTGTCTGTACTCAGACTACTTTGCTTCCGCATGTGCTTGTATGTTGTATGACTTGAGTGTTGGGTCATGTGACCCCTATCTGTATGGATGATATGTATGGCTCCTCGGAGCCTTCTAAATAAAGTACTTGAGTCGTAGAGTACTGTTGTGATGTCATGTTGTATTTACTCATATCGGGCATATTGTGTGTATGATTGAAATGCTTGGTATGAGTGGGATCCGACTATCTAGTTGTTTATCCTTGGCAGCCTTTCCTATGGGGAAATGTAAGTCTTGTGCTTCTGAGCGATAGTAGTCCGCTACAGCCCGGTTCACCGGAGTCCTGCTAGCCCAGCACTACTGCTTGGACACTTGACTGGCCGGCATGTGTTTCACGTCGTTCCTATGTCTGTCCCTTCGGGGAAATGTCACGCGCTGTTATTCGGAGTCCTGCCTAGCCTGCTACAGCCCGGGTTACCGGAGTCCTGTTAGCCCAGTGCTACAGCCCGAATAGATACGTTGATGACCGACATGCTCGATGTGATTCATGTATGCCTGTCCTCATAGGCTAGCGCCGCGTTGGGTTCACGACTAGCCATGTCGGCCCGGGTTCTCTGTCATATGGATGCTAGCGACACTATCATATACGTGAGCCAAAAGGCGCAAACGGTCCCGGGCCAGGTAAGGTGGCACCCGTGGGAGTACCGTGCGTGAGGCCGCAAAGTGATATGATGTGTTACACGCTGGATCGATGTGGCTTAGGATCGGGGTCCTGACAGTATGTGGACACACTCTCCCCTCTCGTTGCTATGCATCACCATGATCTTGCGTGTGCGTAGGAATTTTTTTGAAATTCCTACGTTCCCCAACACTATCTGACTTCCTCGCAATCCTGATCACCCTCAATTAAATTTTTACCTTGGTGTGAAGGAACTAGATGTCATGTCTTATTTTTTTGAAGTGCTTGGAATTCATCTTCCATAGCCTTCCTCCACCTGGGATCCACACTTGCTTCTAGAAAGGTTCTAAGTTCTCCTGTTGAACATGCCAAACCAAATTTAATTTTATAATTCACAGGCTGAATTACCCCTGCTCATAGTCTTGTATGTGGTGGTGTAGTTTGTTGTTGAATTGTTGTTGACGATTCAGGCACATGCATAGAAGATCCCGCAGACTGTTCCTGGACAGAGGATCCATACAATCCCGAGACTGCTATTGTGACATCTACCGCCGCCTGATGTTCTGTGGCCATGTGTTCGGGCGAAGCTTCAATGGATGGCGCAGAAAATCCAAGCTGGCTAGCTGGATCAAGCAGGGGTCCCGCGCCCGCAACGGGCTGGTGCGCCGCCCGTCTGACGTAGACGCGTGGGGTCGGGCCAAACCACATGGTCGGCTGGTCCCCTGATGGTGATGCCCGTGAGTGGGAGGACGGGCCCCCAGGCGAGCACGTGTCGGGCGGGAGTTGGCAAGCCACTCCGCCTGGCATAGATTCGGTGCTGCAGCGCTCCGATCCTGGAGTAGATCACACCTGCACTGACACTGCCTATCCCGAGGCGGATTCGGGGCCAACTCTATCACATAGTGAAGGACACGTGAAATATTGGTTGTTTCGGCCATTTTCTTCACCATTTGATGCCAATTTTTTCTGTTGTTGCATCAATTTTCCTGCATCATCACAAGTCTCATGTTCACGGTTAGAAGAGTTAGTCAGGTGGTCAATACAATTGTTGTCCCCGTGATGAAAACCAGACAAATGAGGCGGTAGTAGAAGGATTTCTTGGCGAAGTAGGGCACCGACGTTAGGATGTAGATGTCCAAAAGAAATAACATGATTATCATTTTTGAGTAGGTACTTCTGTTCTTAAGGCCACAGGAGAAATATTGTTACAAGTAATCATGTGAATTTTATATTTGTTCTCTATTTTGATAGTATGTATGTTGCGATTCCCTTAGTGGTGTCATGTGAACGTCAACTACATGACACTTCACCATTTGGGCCTAAGAGAATGCATTGTGGAGTAGTTATTAGATGATGGGTTGAGAGAGTGACAGAAGCTTAAACCCTAGTTTATGCGCTATTCCATAAGGGACCGATTGGATCCAAAAGTTTAATGTTATGGTTAGAATTTATTCTTAATACTTTTCTCGTAGTTGCGGATGCTTGCGAGGGGGTTAATCATAAGTACGAAGTTTGTTCAAGTAAGAACAACACCTAAGCACCGTTCCACCCACATATCAAATTATCAAAGTAGCGAACACGAATCGAACCAACTTGATGAAAGTGACTAAATGAAATTCCCGTGTACCCTCAAGAATGCTTTGCTTATCATAAGAGACTGTTTTGGCATGTCATTTGCCTCAAAAGGATTGGGCTACCTTGCTGCACTTTTGTTACTACTATCGTTACTTGCTCGTTACAAATTATCTTGCTATCAAACTACCACTACTAGGGAAAATGTTATACACAGAACTTTAGCAGTAGCGCTTGTTAAAAAAGCACGCTACTGCTAGACAGCAGTAGCGCGTGCAAAATAAGCGCGCTGCAGATGGACATATATCAATAGCGCATCTCACCGAAAACCCGCACTACTAAAATTCCAATCACTTACCCGATGGGCTACACATAGTAGTAGCGATCTTCCAAAAGCCGCGCTACCGCTAATATACTTATAGCAGCGCGTTTATGCGTAAAGCGCTACCGCTAACAAAAATAAAATAAAACGGAAAACGAATAGAAAAATAAATGAAAATGAAAGAAATAGAAAAAGGAGAAAGGAAAAATATATAATGTAAAGAAAAATAAATGAAAAAGGGAAAAATGATGAAGACGTAGCAGTAGCGTGTTCGCTAAAACGCGCTATAGCTAACTTAGCTATAGCGCGTTTTCTGTAAGGAGCTACCTTTATTTTTGACTTAACCAAAAACAGTTTCCCCCCGGACACCACTTCTCCCCCAAATCGATCCCTCGCCCCACTTCGCCACCGTCTCCCCGACTTCTCCATCGCCCCCACTTCGCCGCCATCTCCTGCCGGCGTCGACGCCGCGCTCATCCTCACCGCCGTCGCCCGAGGCCGCCCAGTCTCACCGCCACCGCCTCTCGGGCCGCCCTCGACCTCACCGTCGCCTCCCTCGACCTCACCGCCGCCGCCCTCGACCTCACTGTCGGTGTCAAAACCGGCGGATCTCGGGTAGGGGGTCCCGAACTGTGCGTCTAGGCGGATGGTAACAGGAGACAAGGGACACGATGTTTTCACCCAGGTTCGGGCCCTCTCGATGGAGGTAAAACCCTACTCCTGCTTGATTGATATTGATGATATGGGTAGTACAAGAGTAGATCTACCACGAGATCAAGGAGGCTAAACCCTAGAAGCTAGCCTATGGTATGATTGTTGTATGTTGATGTTCGTCCTACGGACTAAAACCCTCCGGTTTATATAGACACCGGAGAGGGTTAGGGTTACGCAAAGTCGGTTACAATGGTAGGAGATCTAAATATCTGCATCGCCTAGCTTGCCTTCCACGCCAAGGAAAGTCCCATCCGGACACGGGACGAAGTCTTCAATCTTGTATCTTCATAGTCCAGGAGTCCGGCCGAAGGTATAGTCCGGCTATCCGGACACCCCCTAATCCAGGACTCCCTCAATAGCCCCTGAACCAGGCTTCAATAACGACGATTCCGGCGCGCAGATTGTCTTCGGCATTGCAAGGCAGGTTCCTCCTCCAAGTACTTCATAGAAGATTTTGAACACAAGGACAGTGTCCGGCTCTGCAAAATAAGTTTCCACATATTGCCATAGAGAGAATAATATTTACACAAATCTAATCTGCTGACGTATTCCGTAGCGCGACATCACACCACGGCCAAGCCTTTATTCGAATCCTTTTATTGTCCCACTTCAGTGTGTTTAGCGAGGCGGTTTCCTTGGCACGTCTTGTCGAAGCAGAGATCGTGTCCCCTTTATTTACGGGATTCTCATCAATACAGACGTGAGTGACCCAATCGTGCCCGTTGGCATGTTTTCTCGATTAAAGGCGAGTCCCAAACGGTTACGGGGAAGGCCCTTGGTATTCAACCTCTTATAAAGAGACCAAGGCCTTACTCCTTTCTTTCAATCTCAAACGAGTTCGCCTTTCGCCTCGAGTTCCAACACCCAAGGCTCCAGATTTCAAGCGCTTCGGATCTTCGACAATGTCCGGTTCCGACCTTCGAGGCCGATGGATGTCCTCCTCCGTTACAGAGGAGGACGTGCTAAAGTTGAGAGAGGCCAGGTTCTTGACCGGCGAAATCTCGCATAGGCTGCCTGCTCAAGGGCAGGTCATTCCTACTCCCAAGCTTGGTGAGACCGTGGTGTTCATGTCTCACTTCCGTCGGGGGCTAGGCTTCCAGACGGATCCCTTTGTGAGGGGGCTCATGTTTTATTATGGGCTGGAATTTCACGACTTAGCTCCGGAGTCCATCCTCCATATTTCCTCATTCATCGTCGTGTGTCAAGCCTTCCTCCGTGTTACTCCTCACTTCGGACTATGGCTCAAGACCTTCAAAGTAGAGCCGAAGATGATCGGGGGACAGCACACGGAGTGCGGAGGCGCTGTTATAAGCAAGAATGCCGATGCTCCATGGCCCGAGGGCTCTTTTCAAGAGGAGCTCGGCTTATGGCAATGAGAGTGGTTCTATATCACCCCTCCCAGGGGCACCAAGTGGGTGGCGCCACCTGCCTTTCGCTCGGGTCCCCCACCAGAGCTAGCGTCATGGGTCAATAAAGGACTAGACTGGGGGCCATCCAAGGACGTGCCCTTGTTGTAGGGCCACATCAGGGATCTCTTAGAAAGAGACCTCAGCCTGGTCGAAGTGACGCAGTTCATGCTGATCCGTTGAATCCTGCCCGACAAACGTCGCCCCCTTCGCCTGTGGGAGTTCAATCCGGAGGGACCGCAAGCTCTCCAGCATTTCATGGGCGCAACGCCCGCGGAGATGTATAAATTGTTCTTCGGATCACAAACAATGTGTCCGGACTTGATCGAGGACGCAGGTCTGAGCTGCAACCGCCCGGATACTCAAGTAAGTAGCCTTGTGCCCGGACTCGTTATCCGTATATTTTGTCATAAACTTGCCCCTAAAAGAGTTGTCCTTTAAACAGGAGTGGATAGCGAAAGCAAAAGTTGATCAGGTGTCCGGCTCCCCTCCCCGAGACCACGCCGGATCCCGTGCTAGTCAGGATGTTGAAGATTGTGCCTTTGGAGGAAAGCAAGGGAGGGGACAAGGAAACTATGGACTCCTCGAAGGAGGCTGTTCGGAAGGGAGGAACCAAAAATTCCTCTCTTCAGGGGAAGAAGAGGACCGCCTCTGAAGACCCGGAGACCATGGCCTCAAAGCGGGGGGGAAAATCCTCGTCAGAGGGTCCTACGCCGGGGGATACCTCGGCCGAATTATGCCCTCAAGGGGATCAGCCCTCCACCGAGCCGTAAGTAGAGAGAGGTTTTCTTTTTAAGAGATGAGAGAAATCCTTGCTTTATATCTGAGGAAAGTAACCGAAAATTTACCTTGTAGCTCGGACCTCAGCCCTTCTCAGCAGAGCTCGTCTTCGGGGGACCTTCTTCCGGAGATGATGGAGAGTGGAACGCCTCCCCCTGCCGTACCGCCTAGTGAGGCGGGCGACCCTGAGGTATCGTCGCGGAGGGTTTCTCCGAATCCGGCAGGGCCGGAAGGTAGTCGTATGGGCCCCCAAAGCCCTCCACGTCCGGCCTTCGAAAAGGGCCATCGGACGAGTCCAGCACCGTCCGGTGCGTGGTCGGAGGAGCTGAAGGATCTGCTAGGGCGAGCGTCTATCTCAGAGGAGCACCGTGCATTGATGGGTACGGTGATTGAGAGGATTTCATCCGCGTAGAGCGGATTGCACGAGGCCGTCAGGAGTTTACTGACGGGTTTTGAGGTACGTGAAATAATGTACCCTTTCTTGACAGTTCGCATAAACAAGATGCACCCTGTGTAGATAGTAGCCCCTGAGACTCTGTGTGTTGCCAAAAGTGAAGGCGCGCAGAGGATCATAATCCTAGGTCTAATATGCCGCCTTCATACGTAGGTGGCGAAGTGTCCGGAGGCCAGCCGGACTGATGAATTTGCCGAGCTAAAGTGGCAGCTTGACGTGGCAGATGCCGACATCGCGCTTGTCAACAAGCGGCTTGACGAGGCACACGGTATGTAATTCCTCCGGTGGCACCTGGTAAGAGGAGCTTTATGCCAGTATCTTACAATGTGTGTGCTTGATGCAGATGGTGCTGCTGCCATGGAGAATCTTCGGGCGGAACTTGCCCGAGCCAAGGAGCAAGCCAGAAAAAGTGATGTGGCTGCCGGAAAGGCAATTGAAGAGCTGAAAGCCGAACAGGCTGCTCACTGCCGAAGCAAGAAGGAAATGGCCGAGATGGCCGTGAAGTTGAAGAGCGCTGCTGACCGTTGCAAGCTTCTTGAAAGAGAAGACTGGGCGGAACAAACGTACCTGGAGAAGGCCGTTGCCGATGCCAAGGATGCTCGCTCTACGATGAGAGGTATGAAGGAGGAGCTGCGTCAGGCCGGAGAGATCGCGTCTGGAAAGCCCTTTATGCTGCGGAGGAAGTTCTGCGATCCTAAACATGCTCCGTCAGACCGGATGTGGAGTACGACGGACACCTATCTGGATTTGGCAGCGAGTGCTGCAGATGCGACCGAACACTTTCGAGATCAAGAAGATTGCAAAGTGGAAAAGCTCTTCTGGTCGCAGTTCCACAATCCAGAGCGTCCACTATCAGTAGCCGATCGTCTGGCCGAATGGGCCGAGCTGAATAGGTTGTCAGGACTCACCATGAAGTGTGTCATGAGTCATCTGTGGCCGGGGAGGCCAGAGCCGAAAAGTTATTTCAACTTAGTGCAGCAGTTCCTTGGTCCGGTGCCGCATATTAATGCGATGAAGAGGTCAGCGTGCATAGAGGGTGCACGGATGGCTCTTGCCCATGTCAAGACATACTGGGCGGAGATGGAGACCACCGCTGTTGCATCCCGAGATTTGGACGAAAGCCGAGTACCCGCCGAGCACTATTTTTAGGAAGTTCTTCAAGGCGCTCGTGTAATAGAGACGCAGTGCTCGAAGGATGCTATGTTCGAATAGCATATGTTATTGTAAAACAATGTTTTGATAAATTGTAGAAGCTTTTTATACTTGTGCCTTCAAGTATTATAACACCTCCTATGCGGCCGTTTAAGATATATGTATATATAATCTGAAAGATGGCAGTCGTCGGCTTCAGCCCCCACGCAAATAATGTGGGGGTGTTCGCAGAAGGCGCATTTTCACACTTAATCCAACGTCTTGGTCCAAGAAAGGAGGTGATAGCGCAGCGAACTAGGCAATCGAACTATGATGCTTTATCACTTTCACTTAGCCATAGGAGTTTGACAGTGAGGCTACTTATATAACCCCTGGTGGCGTCTGCGCTTGCCCGAACTCGGGGCGCGTATGTGCCTGGCCGGGAAACGACCCTTCGTTAATGCGGAAGAATCCTAAAGATTCCGATAAGTCATCGAGTGGTTGACTAGTCTCACGCTATATCATGACAGTCTGTTTTCGGCTTTCTCTACTGAGGTGCTCGCCTGGCCGAACCGGGGCACAATCGCAGTAGTTCTCCTGGTGCCGCCTTAGCCGATAGAGCGGAACGTAAGGCAGCAAAACATAGGAGCCGGGCAACCCAACATTTGACCAAAGACATGATTCGGAGCTGATGCATATAAGGCCAAACTCGCGACGCCGAACACTCCCTAAGGTATTCGGTCTTTATGAGGGCGGGCGGGACAACGCCCTTAGTTATAAGCCCCTAGTGTCCAGGTACGTGCAAAATTCTAATGTGTCCACATGCCAAGACGCCAGCCTCCTCCTTGGTTATACCAAAAAACCAGGGGATGTGTATCAACAAGAGACAGTAAAAAAGGTTTACGCAGGGTCTTAATCTGAAAAGAATCCTTGGAACGGGTCCCTGCTGCACGTCTGCGCCTGTGTCTCCGTTGTGCCGTACCCTGGACGGGCGCAACACGGTGTTCATCTGTAAAAGAGAGGAACTTAGTTGAATAAAGGTCGTGCCAAACAGAAGTTATACAAAATAAACAAAGTATAAATTGAAATGGGTAAGATTTAGCTTGATTGTCTCTTGTTTTATATGCGCGGAGCCCCTAGTACAGGGGCATACAGCTACTAAGCCTTTATCAATTATATGTTTGTGCCGGACTCGTCTAGCCGCGTCCGTGGTCTTAACGACCTGTTTAGATGTTTTGGCTGGTGAAGCCGTTTTATTGTGGGGCTGTTAAGGCAGCCGCACAGTCTTCCGCGCGGGAGGCGCGCTCAATGTTTTCCCTTTAATGAGATGATGCCTCGTGGACCGGGCATCTTAAGCATAAGAGACGCATAATGCGGTATTGCGTTAAAGCGTGCGAAAGCTTCGCGTCCCAGCAGTGCTTGATAGCTACTTGAGAATGGGGCGATGTTGAAAGTTAGCTTTTTGTGACGGAAGTTATCGGGGGAGCCGAACATAACTTCTAGCCGGAGAGAACCCATGCAATGGGCATCCGGACCTGGCGCTACCCCTTGAAAGGAGATTTTGCTATGGCGAATTTTTGTTGGGTCTATCCCCATATTGCGGATTGTGTCCTGGTATAACAGGTTTAGATCACTTCCGCCGTCCATCAGGACATTTGTAAAGTGGAGTCCGCCGATTATTGGATCTAATACCAAGGCAGTCCAGCCTGCGTTCCGAATACTTCTAGAGTAATCCTGATGGTCAAAGGTGATCGGTTTTAACAACCATTGGCAAGACTTCTTTGGGATAGGCCATATGGCGCGTCTCTCTGTTGGCGCCATTCTGTTCGTCACGTGAAGTAAGTTTACTGTTTTGACTTCTTGTGGGAAATTCTTTTGTTTCCTGGTGCTCTGCTGGTGGGGTTCGTCATTGTCCTCACTTGGTGTGTCGAGCCCCTTGTGTTCGGCGTTGAGTTTGCTGGATTGCTTGAAAACCCAACAATCTCTATGGGTATGGTTCACAGGCTTCCCAGGAGTACTGTGTATTTGACATACCTTGTCCAAGATTTTGTTTAAGTTGGATAGCTCGTCCCTGTTATCCTTGAGGGGCGGCTTTTTCTGATTCTGCCGCGAGCTTTTGAATCCGGCGTTGACCGCCGTGCTCTTTGGGCTGTTATTCCGGCGCTGGTCCTTGCTGCATCGGGGTTTTCCGTTTCCATCCCTAACTTCGGATGTACTTGGGTCGCTGGTGCTACATCTTGCCAACCAGCTGTTCTCTCCTGCGCAAAAGCGGGTCATGAGGCTTGTTAATGCGGCCATTATTCTTGGCTTTTCTTGGCCGAGGTGTCTGTCTAGCCATTCATCTCGAACGTTATGCTTAAAAGCTACTAGGGCTTCGGCGTCCGGACAGTCGACTATCTGACTCTTTTTAGTAAGAAATTTGTTCCAGAATTTCTGGGCTGACTCTCCGGGCTGTTGAGTTATGTGACTGAGATCGTCTGCATCTGAAGGACGGACATAGGTCCCTTGAAAATTTGCCCGGAAAGCATCCTCAAGCTCTTCCCAACTTCCAATGGTGTTTTCGGGGAGGCTTTTAAGGCAATGTCAGGCTGGCCCCTTAAGCTTGAGGGGTAGGTATTTTATGGCATGGAGGTCATCTCCCCTGGCCATGTGTATGTGGAGGATATAATCCTCGATCCAGACCCCAGGGTCTGTTGTTCCATCATACGCTTCTATGTGTACGGGCTTAAATCCCGCTGGAAACTCATGGTCCAGCACCTCATCGGTGAAACATAGGGGGTGTGCGGCACCCCTATATTTGGGTGTACCGTGATGTTCGGATGTTTGTTGAGTTGCATTGCTTACTAGAGCTTGCTTTCTTGGCCCATATATAGATCTGGTTGGGCCATCTTTTTGGTGCGGATCCTTAGGTGAGGATCGCGTGCTGGCTTGTGTGCGGCGCCGCTTGCCGCTCTAGGTTGGCCATGGGGTCATCTATCCGACCGGGTGGCTTCCTTATTTTTTGATCGTGGGGGCTCTACGGCCTCCTCGTCAAATTCAGGCAGTAGCTTTCGCTTCGGATAGCTTTTAGTGCGGTGACTGCTGCCGTATTTGTCTGCGGTGTTGAGTACTTTGCTCCATCTTATTCTGAGTGCATCTTCCGCAGTTTTGAGCTTCCGCTTCTGCTTTTTCAGGCTACGCGCAGTGGCGACGAGCCTTTTGTGGAGGTTCTTCTGCTCCATGAGCTTATCCGGCGTAAGGTCGTCCGGACTGTTGTTTTCGCCGGGGGCGGGGTGTTCGGTTTGTTTATCCACGTTGCCCTGTTCGGACGGTTGCTCGAAGGCATGTTCGTCGTCCGCCGGCTCGTCCTGCTCTACGGCTGGGTCTGTATGGCTGTTGTCTCTATCAAGGCGGGGCTTGGAGCGGCGCTTACGTCGCCGCTTTGATTGCTTTTCGAGTGAACGATCTCTCGTTGCATCCCTGTGTTCCTCGTCGTCGCTTCCTTTAGGTGTGTCCACCATGTATACGTCATGAGATGAGGTGGCTGTCTAGTGCCCTGTAGGCGTTGGTTCATGTTTGTCTCCTACATCATCATCCATACCGTCGATGTCTTTGGAGTCGAAGTCAAGCACGTCGTTTAGATTATCGATAGTGGCTACGAAGTGGGTGGTGGGTGGGCATAGAATTTCTTCGTCGTCCGAATCCCAATCCTGCCGGTCATAGTCCGGCCAGGACTCTCCTGACAAAGAGAGAGACCTGAGTGAATTCAGAATGTCGCCGAAGGGCGAGTGCTGAAGGATATCTTCGGCGGTGAATTCCATGATCGGCGCCCAATCGGCTTCGATTGGTAGGGGTGCGGAGGGCTCGGAGTCTGGAGAGGAGTCCGGCGCCTTGGAGTCACGGGCTTCGCAAAGGACAAGGCTGGTGTTCGGCTTGATCGCCGTAGAGATTGCAGCCCCGAGGCGGTGTCTAACCACCCATCCTCGATTAGTGTGGTCGGCTCCGAGCTAAGGGTCGGAGCGGACACAGGTGCGGCCTCCAGGGCACTGTTCGGCGGCAGAGCTAGATCATGCCCATCGTGACAGTGCGGCGCGCTTGGCTGTGGCTCAGATCCGTCGGAAATCAAGTCTCCATGGTCGTTCGCCGTGTAGTTTAAACTTCCAAATCTGACTGGATGGCCAGGGGCGTAGCTTTCGATCTGCTCCAGATGGCCAAGCGAATTGGCCTGCAGTGCAAAGCCGCCGGATACGAAGATCTGTCCGGGGAGAAGGGTCTCACCCTGGAATGCATCACCGTTGATGATCGGAGGAGCCATCGGGCCTAAAAGTGACGACACAGAGGAACTCTCAATGAAAGCACCAATGTCGGTGTCAAAACCGGCGGATCTCGGGTAGGGGGTCCCGAACTGTGCGTCTAGGCGGATGGTAACAGGAGACAAGGAACACGATGTTTTTACCCAGGTTCGGGCCCTCTCGATGGAGGTAAAACCCTACTCCTGCTTGATTGATATTGATGATATGGGTAGTACAAGAGTAGATCTACCACGAGATCAAGGAGGCTAAACCCTGGAAGCTAGCCTATGGTATGATTGTTGTTCCTCCTACGGACTAAAACCCTCCGGTTTATATAGACACCGGAGAGGGTTAGGGTTACACAGAGTCGGTTACAATGGTAGGACATCTACACATCCGTATCGCCAAGCTTGCCTTCCACGCCAAGGAAGGTCCCTTCCGGACACGGGACGAAGTCTTCAATCTTGTATCTTCATAGTCCAGGAGTCCGGCCGAAGGTATAGTCCGGCTATCCGGACACCCCCTAATCCAGGACTCCCTCACTCACCGCCCCCGAGCCCGCCAGGACCGCCGCGTACCGATCCCGAGCCCGCCCTCGCCGCCCCTACCTTCGTCGCCGAGCACCTCCCCGCCACCGTCTCTCCCCTCTATGTAAGCCCCCCACCAATCCTTTTTAGTTAATAGATGTTAATGTTAAGTAGTAGATACTGTTGATGTTTTTAGTTAGGGTAATAATAGATGTTAAGTAGTAGATAATGTTGATGTTAGTTAGTTTAGTAGGGTTTAGTTTTTGAATTGAGTTTGTTTAACTAGATGTTAATTAGGGCGGTAGGGTTTAGTTTAGAGTAAAATTTAGTTCAGTAGTTAACTAAATATAATCTATATTTTGAATTGAGTTTGAGAGAGCATGAGATTTGTGTAGATTTTCTTGTAGTGTCAAATGCTAGGACATGCAAATTTGAAGTGGTCAGGATATATGCAAATTCCTCAATTGTGTTTGCACATGTTTCGATTGTGCCCAAGTGGCCTTTTGTTGTTTCGAGGCAATGAAGCCGAGTGGCCTATGTTTTGCTAGAATGTTGATTCATTTCCATTCCGACAAATTTCAGGTTCTCGATTTGTCCACTTTTTAGCAATGGTCATGCCGAAATTTTCCATGAATTTCGGCATGACTTGTGCTACGAACTAGGACATATCGAGTGCCCGGGATTTGCCGCACCGGGAAGGAGTCAATGTTCCTGCAAAACAATAGGCCTTTTTTATGTCATTATTCATTTTATTAGGTCTAGAATTAATTGACTAGATTTAATCGTAGGAAACATGGCTAGCAACGATGAAGGACAGGGTTCTGGTGATTGCGACGACGTCTACCGGGCGGCACATGAATTTTTGAGCCTTGCCGATGATCAACCAATGTTGTTGCTGGGCCCACCGGTGGCATCAGGGACTGAGATCGACATGCAGACCGGTGCTGAGACTGAGACCGGCGCTGAGACTGAGACCGGCGTCGAGACCGACACTCAGACTGAGACCGGCACTGAGACTGAGACCGGCACTGAGACTAAGACCGGCATCGAGACCGGCGCTCAGACTGAGACCGGCGCCGAGACTAGCGGAGCCGGTGTAGAACCGAAAGCAAAGAGGCAACGGCTTCCTAACAAGCTCAGGACTACTAGACTGGTGGTCACGGAGGTGGACGACAACAATTTTGAGCCAAAAGCGCCCCAGGAAGTGCGCGCGTGCTACGGCAATCAAATAGGCTGCATCGTACGAACAACCACCACCATCAACGTTGAGAAACTACAGAAGATAGATAATATGAGGCCCTCCCTCCTAAAGAAGTTTCACCAGATATTCTTGTTCCCGGGCTGGAATGAAAAGGATTATAAAGATCCAGATAAGGACCCGGCAATGAAGAAGATAAACAAACACACCATGACCAAGTTTAGTGACACGTTGGCCGCCTGGAAAACAAGGGTGAAAGCAAGGATCATCGACAAGAAGGAACCCTACTCCAAGATTGTAAAGGATAATCCGACAATCACGGAAGAGCAGTTTCAAATATTCAAGGCGGCTTGCGAGGCTGAAGCTGCCAAAAAAAAGTCTAAGTACATGAAGGGGCTTCAAGAGAGGAACATTGGGAGCCACCACCTCGGAAGCCGTGGTTACGGCGGTAAGAGGTCCAAATGGGCCAAGGAGGACGCGGAAGCTGATACGTCTCCAACGTATCTATAATTTTTGATTGTTCCATGCTATTATATTATCTATTTTGGATGTTAATGGGCTTTACTATGCACTTTTATATTATTTTTGGGACTAACCTATTAACCCAGAGCCCAGTGCCAGTTCTTGTTTTCCCCCTTGTTTCACTGTTTCAAAGAAAAGCAATATCAAACGAAGTCGAAATGGAATGAAACCTTCTGGAGAAGTTATTTTTAGAAGGAAAGCAACCCGAGAGACTTGGAGTCCATGTCAAGAAAGCAATGAGGGAGCCACGAGGTAGGGGGGCGCGCCTTCCACCCTTGTGGGCCCCTCGTGGCTCCCCTGATGTACTTCTTCCTCCTATATATACCCATATACCCTAAAACGATCGGAGAACATAATAGATCGGGAGTTCCGCCGCCGCAAGCCTATGTAGCCACCAATACCCAATCGGGACCCTGTTCCGGCACCCTGCCGGAGGGGGGAACCCTCACCGGTGGCCATCTTCATCATCCGGCGATCTTCGTGACGAGGAGGGAGTAGTTCACCCTCGGGGCTGAGGGTATGTACCAGTAGCTATGTGTTTGATCTCTCTCTCTCGTGTTCTTGATTTGGCACGATCTTGATGTATCGCGAGCTTTGCTATTATAGTTGGATCTTATGTTTCTTCTCCCCCTCTACTCTCTTGTAATGGATTGAGTTTTCCCTTTGAAGTAATCTTATCGGATTGAGTCTTTAATGACTTGAGAACACTTGATGTATGTCTTGTCATGCGTATCTGTGGTGACAATGGGATATCACGTGATTCACTTGATGTATGATTTGGTGATCAACTTGCGGGTTCCGCCCATGAACCTATGCATAGGGGTTGGCACACGTTTTCGTCTTGAATCTCCGGTAGAAACTTTGGGGCACTCTTTGAAGTACTTTGTGTTGGATTGAATAGATGAATCTGAGATTGTGTGATGCATACCGTATAATCATACCCACGTATACTTGAGGTGACATTGGAGTATCTAGGTGACATTAGGGTTTTGGTTGATTTGTGTCTTAAGGTGTTATTCTAGTACGAACTCTAGGGCTGTTTGTGACACTTATAGGAATAGCCCAATGGATTGATTGGAAAGAATAACTTTGAGGTGGTTTCGTACCCTACCATAATCTCTTCGTTTGTTCTCCGCTATTAGTGACTTTGGAGTGACTCTTTGTTGCATGTTGAGGGATAGTTATATGATCCAACTATGTTATTATTGTTGAGAGAACTTGCACTAGTGAAAGTATGAACCCTAGGCCTTGTTTCCTAGCATTGCAATACTGTTTACGTTCACTTTTATCGCTTGCTACCTTGCTGTTTTTATATTTTCAGATTACTAAAACCTATATCTACCATCCATATTGCACTTGTATCACCATCTCTTCGCCGAACTAGTGCACCTATACAACTTACAGTTGTATTGGGTGTGTTGGGGACACAAGAGACTCTTTGTTATTTGGTTGCATGGTTGTTTGAGAGAGACCATCTTCATCCTATGCCTCCCACGGATTGATAAACCTTAGGTCATCCACTTGAGGGAAATTTGCTACTGTCCTACAAACCTCTGCACTTGGAGGCCCAACAACGTCTACAAGAAGAAGGTTGCGTAGTAGACATCAAGCAGTTTATGGCGCCGTTGTCGGGGAGGTGAGTGCTTGAAGGTATATCTTTAGATCTTGTAATCGAATCTTTTAGTTTCTTCTTTTATCACTAGTTTAGTTTATAAAAGAAAACTAAAAATGAATTGAGTTTACCTCTTACGCTTCATCTTTTTAATATCTTTCGTGAGTATGATGGAAAAGAAAATTGTGCCAAAGTGTTAGAAGAAGAATGCATTAAAATGTTTGGCACTAAATCTTTGAATGATGAGCATGATTGCAATGTTGTTAGTATGAACTCCTTGAATATCCATAGTACTAATGATGATTGCACTAGTTATGATGAAAATGTCTCCTATAAGCATGTCAATTTTTGTGGAGTGCATTGGGTTTGTGAGTACGCACCAAATAGGGAAGATAGATATTGCAAGAGGCATAAGTACTTAGAAACTAAATTGTTGCAAGAGAGGCTAGATGATTGCGCTGAAAGATTCAATATTTATCGCGCCCCTTGTGAACTTTGCAATGAACATGGTCATTAAAAACCCCAATGCTATTTGTTTCATGATCAAGTTGTGTCCAAAAATTGTGATAACTTGATTACTCTTGAGCATCATAAAGAGCTTAGTCTTCTTTTGGGTTACGCGAAACATGTTGAAATGCAGGCACTATGTTGTGGTGGATAACAATTACGCATGTATGCTCTGCCAAAACCCTCCTGAGGAAACACTGGAACATCTGTTTTTCTGGTGCCCCTTTAGCCAACGATGCTGGGATAAGGTTGGCCTGAGATGGTCGCTTAATGGGAACAGGATCTCCCTGCTGCATCATGGTAACACCCAATGGAGGCAGCCATTATTCATGGATATCTTCTTGATGGCCGCTTGGAGCATATGGAGGGAGAGAAACAATGAGCATTTTAGAGGAGTGCCACACTCCTTCACCTCATGGCTGGATAGATTCAAGCATCTGTTGGGCCTGCTCGCCCATAGCTGTAAAGAAGAGCTTCGTCCCTTCTTAGATTCTTATATTCAAAACTTGTAAACAACAAACCTTCTTTCTTTTGCCTCTGAAGGGTTGAGGGGAACCCTTCAAAACCCCCATATGTAATTATGTAAAATCGGTTGGTGTGTTAATATACAAGTCAGTGGGAGCCTCTCCCATTGTCGTTCAGTGTCAAAAAAAAAGAAATGAAACGTATAACTGAGGGTATTCCAAAGTTTAATCTTGATAGATTTCTTGATTTTGATCTAGAGAATATTTATATGTATTGTGCGGTGAATTGCATATAAAATCCTTATATTGCCAATTACATAAAGAAAAGAAAACAAATAGAAGATGAAGAGAATGCTAACGAAAGGGAAGAGACTTCCCAATATCCTCCTATTATTTCTTATGATGAATCAGGTAACGAGGAGGAGCCTTCTTTTCAACCAATCTCATTAATAAGGAGCTCCAAAAGGAGGATTGAACCCACACATGATGTGGTGAACAAGAAGAAAAGAAAAAGGAAGATAGGTAAAAAGATATCCTCCCAAATAATGTTGCTCCTATTATTGTTGTGCCTCATGAAAATGAATCAAAAATAATTGTGGAAGATGATGCACTTGATGATGATCTCGTTATGCCTATTGCTTGTTGTGATGATTACGATTGGGAAGATAATGATACTTCTTATGATCTTGAAAATCTTTTTGGCACTTGCTTGGAAGAATATGATAATTGCTATACTATTGGTGCTATCTATACTATTAATGATGAGAGTGATTATGCTTATAATATGAAAAGGCCCAAGCTTGGAGATGCTATGTTTGATGAAGATGATGTTTTTGAGAATATATTTGCTGAAATTAATGTTTGTCCTAAGCTTGGGGATGCTACGTTTAATGAAGATGATATTTTTAGTCTCTCAAGTTTTGATATGCAAATTTATAAGGACGATAGCATGCCTCCTACTTATGATGATTGTATTTATGAAAGTGGGTTTGGAAGAGTGTCAAATTTAGGAAGTAGTGATCCCACTATTTTGGAGGATGTTGAATCTTATAATATTTATTAAAGTGGATTTGGAGAGGTCATGACTTTATTTAGTGATGTATCCACTATCTTGGAAGAGGTTTCAATCGATTATGATGAGAACAAAGTTGCTACTTATGATGATTATTGTGATGAAACGTATGCTATAAAAAGTAGTGATGATTATATTTATAAAACTTGTCATGATTGTGATTACCCTTTTTCTGAATGTTACTCTTTTAATGTGGAAACAATTTATAGTATTCAAGTCTCTTATGATACTCCCACTATTCCGAATGAGAAGAATTTTGCTTATGTGGAGAGTAGTAAAATTTCTATGCAAATAGATCATGAAAAGAATGCTTTAGGTGCTGGTTATATGATTGAATTCATTAATGATGCTACTGAAAATTATTATGAGAGAGGATCATATGCTTCTACATATTGCAATAATATCAAGTTTCCTCTCTATGTGCTTAAAATCTTGAAGTTATGCTTGTTTTACCTTCCTATGCAAGTTGATTATTGTTCCCATAAGTTTTTTGTTCACAAAATCCCTATGCATAGGAAGTGTGTTAGACTTAATTGTGCTAGTCATATTCTTCATGATGCTCTCTTTATGTTTCAATTCATATCTTTTATGTGAGCATCATTGAAATCATCATGCCTAGCTAGGGGCGTTAAACGTTAGCGCTTGTTGGGAGGCAACCCAAATTTATTTTTGTTTCTTGATTTTTGGTTCTGTTTAGGAATAAATAATCCATCTAGCTTCTGTTTAGATGTGGTTTTGTGTTTTAATTTGTGTTTGTGCCAAGTAGATCCGTTGGGAAGACTTGGGTGAAGTCTTTATGATCATGCTGTAAAAAACAGAAACTTTAGCGCTCACGAGATTAGCTTCAACTTTTTACTGGAGAGTGCTATTTAGTTGATTATTTTTGCAGGTGATTACTAGACAAATTCCTCAGGTCCACCAACTTATTTTAGAATTTTTTGAGTTCCAGATGTTTGCGTTAGTTACAGATTACTACAGATTGTTCTGTTTTTGACAGATTCTGTTTTTCGTGTGTTGTTTGCTTATTTTGATGAATCTATGGCTAGTAAAAGAGTTTATAAACCATATATAAGTTGGAATACAGTAGTTTTAACACCAATATAAATAAATAATGATTTTATTATAGTACCATGAAGTGGTGTTTTGTTTTCTTTCGCTAACGGAGCTCACGAGTTTTCTGTTAAGTTTTGTGTTGTGAAGTTTTCAAGTTTTGGGTAAAGATTCGATGGACTATGGAATAAGGAGTGGCAATAGCCTAATCTTGGGGATGCCCAAGGCACCCCAAGGTAATATTCCAGGATAACTAAGTGTCTAAGCTTGGGGATGCCCCGGAAGGCATCCCCTCTTTTGTCTTCGTTCATCGGTAACTTTACTTGGAGCTATATTTTTATTCACCACATGATATGTGTTTTGCTTGGAGCATCATGTCATTTTATTTTGCTTTTCTTGATGTTTTAATAAAGTATCAAGATCTGAAATTCTTAAATGTTTGAGAGTCTTCACATAGTTGCATAATTATTAAACTACTCATTGATCTTCACTTATATCTTTTCGGAGTAGTTTGTCATTTGCTCTAGTGCTTCACTTATATCTTTTTAGAGCATGGTGGTGGTTTTATTTTGAAGAAATAGATGAACTCTCATGCTTAACTTATATTATTTTGAGAGTCTTTAGAACAGCATGGTAATTTGCTTTGGCTATGAATTTAGTCCTAATATGATGAGCATCCAAGAGGGATATAATAAAAACTTTCATATAAAGTGCATTGAATACTATGAGAAGTTTGATTCTTTATGATTGTTTTGAGATATGAAGATGGTGATATTAGAGTCATGCTAGTTGAGTAGTTGTGAATTTGAGAGATACTTGTGTTAAAGTTTGTGATTCCCGTAGCATGCACGTATGATGAACCGTTATGTGATGAAGTCGGAGCATGATTTATTTATTGATTGTCCTCCTTATGAGTGGCGGTCGGGGATGAGAGATGGTCTTTTCCTACCAATCTATCCCCCTAGGAGCATGCGCATAGTACTTTGTTTCGATAACTAATAGATTTTTGCAACAAGTATATGATTTCTTTATGACTAATGTTGAGTCCATGGATTATACACACTCTCACCCTTCCACCATTGCTAGCCTCTCTAATACCGCGCACCTTTCGCCGGTATCATACACCCACCATATACCTTCCTCAAAACAGACACCACACCTACCTATCATGGCATTTCCATAGCCATTCCGAGATATATTGCCATGCAACTTACCACCGTTCCGTTTATTATGACACATTCCATCATTGTCATATTGCTTTGCATGATCATGTAGTTGACATCGTATTTGTGGCAAATCCACCGTTCATAATTCTTTCATACATGTCACTCATGAGTCATTGCACAACCCGGTACACCACCGGAGGCATTCATATAGAGTCATATTTTGTTCTAAGTATCGAGTTGTAATTCTTGAGTTGTAAATAAATAAAAGTGTGATGATCATCATGAAGGAAATATGCCCTAGAGGCAATAATAAAGTTATTATTTATTTCCTTATTTCATGATAAATGTTTATTATTCATGCTAGAATTGTATTAACCGGAAACATAATACATGTGTGAATACATAGACAAACAGTATGTCACTAGTATGCCTCTACTAGACTAGCTCGTTGATCAAAGATGGTTATGTTTCCTAGCCATAGACATGAGTTGTCATTTGATTAACGGGATCACATCATTAGGAGAATGAGGTGATTGACATGACCCATTCCGTTAGCTTAGCACACGATCGTTTACTATGTTACTATTGCTTTCTTCATGACTTATACATGTTCCTATGACTATGAGATTATGCAACTCCCGTTTACCGGAGGAACACTTTGTGTGCTACCAAACGTCACAACGTAACTGGTTCATTATAAAGGTGCTCTACAGGTGTCTCTGAAGGTACTTGTTGGGTTGGCATATTTCGAGATTAGGATTTGTCACTCCGATTGTCGGAGAGGTATCTCTGGGCCCTCTCGGTAATGCACATCACTTAAGCCTTGCAAGCGTTGCAACTAATGAGTTAGTTGCGAGATGATGTATTACAGAACGAGTAAAGAGACTTGCTGGTAACGAGATTGAATTGGTATTGAGATACCGACGATCGAATCTCGGGCAAGTAACACCGATGACAAAGGGAACAACGTATGTTGTTATGCGGTCTGACCGATAAAGATCTTTGTAGAATATGTGGGAGCCAATATGAGCATCCAGGTTCCGCTATTGGTTATTGACCGGAGACGTGTCTCGGTCATGTTTACATAGTTCTCGAACCCGTAGGGTCCGCACGCTTAACGTTACGATGACAATTTTATTATGAGTTTATATGTTTTGATGTACCGAAGGTAGTTCGGAGTCCCGGATGAGATCGGGGACATGACGAGGAATCTCGAAATGGTCGAGACGTAAAGATCGATATATTGGACGACTATATTCGGACATCGGAAAGGTTCCGAGTGATTCGGGTATTTATCGGAGTGCTGGGGGGTTATCGGAAACCCCGGGGGGACTATTGGGCCTACATGGGCCATAGGGAAGAGGGAAGGCAGCCCACAAGGGGCAGCTGTGCCCCCTCCCTATAGGGGGTCCGAATTGGACTAGGGAAGGGGCGCGCCCCCCCTTTCCTTCTCCTTTCCCTCTCCTTCCTTCCCCTTCCTTTTCCTAGTTGGACTAGGAAAGAGGGGAGTCCTACTCCTACTAGGAGGAGGACTCCTCCCCTCCTTGGTGCGCCCCAAGGCTGGCCGGCCTGCCCCCTTGCTCCTTTATATACGGGGGCAGGGGGCACCTCTAGACACAACAATAGATCCCTTGGATCACTTAGCCGTGTGCGGTGCCCCCCTCCACCATAATCCACCTCGATAATATCATAGCGGTGCTTAGGCAAAGCCCTGCGTCGGTAGAACATTAACATCGTCACCATGCCGTCATGCTGACGAAACTCTCCCTCAACACTCGGCTGGATCAGAGTTCGAGGGACGTCATCGGGCTGAACGTGTGCTGAACTCGGGGTGCCGTGCGTTCGGTACTTGATCAGTCGGATCGTGAAGACGTACGACTACATCAACCGCATTGTGCTAACGCTTCCGCTTTCGGTCTACGAGGGTACGTGGACAACACTCTCCCCTCTCGTTGCTATGCATCACCATGATCTTGCGTGTGCGTAGGAATTTTTTTGAAATTACTACGTTCCCCAACACATCATTATTAGAGCATAGTCCCAGTTAGGAAAGGATGATGGAGACTATGATTCCCCCACAAGTCGGGATGAGACTCCGGACGAAAAATATATAAAAAAAGAGAAAGGCCATAAAAAAAGAGAAGGCCCAAAAAAAAGAGAAAGGCCATAAAAAAGAGAAGGCCCAAAAAAAATAAAAAGGCCATAAAATAGAGAAGGCCCAAAAAAAAGAGAAAAAAGAGAGAAGGGACAATGCTACTATCCTTTTACCACACTTGTGCTTCAAAGTAGCACCATGATCTTCATGATAGAGAGTCTCCTATGTTGTCACTTTCATATACTAGTGGGAATCTTTCATTATAGAACTTGGCTTGTATATTCCAATGATGGGCTTCCTCAAAATGCCCTAGGTCTTCGTGAGCAAGCGAGTTGGATGCACACCCACTTAGTTTCTTTTGTTGAGCTTTCATACACTTATAGCTCTAGTGCATCCATTGCATGGCAATCCCTACTCACTCACATTGATATCTATTGATGGGCATCTCCATAGCCCGTTGATACGCATAGGTGATGTGAGACTATCTTCTCCTTTTTGTCTTCTCCACAACCACCATTCTATTCCACCTATAGTGTTATGTCCATGGCTCACACTCATGTATTGCGTGAAGATTGAAAAATTTTGAGAACATCCAAAGTCTGAAACAATTGCTTGGCTTGTCATCGGGGTTGTGCATGATTTAAAAATTTTGTGTGATGAAGATAGAGCATAGCCAGACTATATGATTTTGTAGGGATAGCTTGCTTTGGCCATGTTATTTTGAGAAGACATGATTGCTTAGTTAGTATGCTTGAAGTATTATTGTTTTCATGTCAATATTAAACTTTTGTTTTGAATCTTATGGATCTGAATATTCTTGCCACAATAAAGAAGATTACATCGATAAATATGTTAGGTAGCATTCCACATCAAAAATTCTGTTTTTATCATTTACCTACTCGAGGACGAGCAGGAATTGAACTTGGGGATGCTGATACGTCTCCAACGTATCAATAATTTTTTGTTGTTCCATGCTATTATATTATCTGTTTTGGATGTTAATGGGCTTTACTATGCACTTTTATATTATTTTTGGGACTAACCTATTAACCCAGAGCCCAGTGCCAGTTCCTGTTTTCCCCCTTGTTTCAGTGTTTCTAAGAAAAGGAATATCAAACGGAGTCGAAACGGAATGAATCGTTCTGGAGAAGTTATTTTTAGAAGGAAAGCAACCCGGGAGACTTGGAGTCCACGTCAAGAAAGCAACGAGGGAGCCACGAGGTAGGGGGCGCGCCCACCCCCTAGGGCGCGCCCTCCACCCTCGTGGGCCCCTCGTGGCTCCCCTGACGTACTTCTTCCTCCTATATATACCCATATACCCTAAAACGATCGGAGAACAGAATAGATTGGGAGTTCCGCTGCCGCAAGCCTCTGTAGCCACCAAAACCCAATCGGGACCCTGTTCCGGCACCCTGCCGGAGGGGGGAACCCTCACCGGTGGCCATCTTCATCATCCCGGCGATCTCCATGACAAGGAGGGAGTTGTTCACCCTCGGGGCTGAGGGTATGTACGAGTAGCTATGTGTTTGATCTCTCTCTCTCTCTCTCTCTCTCTCTCTCTCGTGTTCTTGATTTGGCACGATCTTGATGTATCGCAAGCTTTGCTATTATAGTTGGATCTTATGTTTCTTCTACCCCTCTACTCTCTTGTAATGGATTGAGTTTTCCCTTTGAAGTAATCTTATCGGATTGAGACTTTAATGACTTGAGAACACTTGATGTATGTCCTGCCGTGCGTATCTGTGGTGACAATGGGTTATCACGTGATTCACTTGATGTATGTTTTGGTGATCAACTTGCGGGTTCCGCCCATATGCATAGGGGTTGGTACACGTCTTCGTCTTGAATCTCCGGTAGAAACTTTGGGGCACTCTTTGAAGTACTTTGTGTTGGATTGAATAGATGAATCTGAGATTGTGGGATGCATATCGTATAATCATACCCACGGATACTTGAGGTGACATTGGAGTATCTAGGTGACATTAGGGTTTTGGTTGATTTGTGTCTTAAGGTGATATTCTAGTACGAACTCTAGGGTTTTTTGTGACACTTATAGGAATAGCCCAATGGATTGATTGGGAAGAATAACTTTGAGGTGGTTTCGTACCCTACCATAATCTTTTCGTTTGTTCTCCGCTATTAGTGACTTTGGAGTGACTCTTTGTTGCATGTTGAGGGATAGTTATATGATCCAACTATGTTATTATTGTTGAGAGAACTTGCACTAGTGAAAGTATGAACCCTAGGCCTTGTTTCCTAGCATTGCGATACTGTTTACGCTCACTTTTATCGCTTGCTACCTTGTTGTTTTTATATTTTCAGATTACTAAAACCTATACCTACCATCCATATTGCACTTGTATCACCATCTCTTCGCCGAACTAGTGCACCTATACAACTTACAATTGTATTGGGTGTGTTGGGGACACAAGAGACTCTTTGTTATTTGGTTGCAGGGTTCTTTGAGAGAGACCATCTTCATCCTACGCCTCCCACGAATTGATAAACCTTAGGTCATCCACTTGAGGGAAATTTTCTACTATCCTACAAACCTCTGCACTTGGAGGCCCAACAACGTCTACAAGAAGAAGGTTGCGTAGTAGACATCAGAAGCCGCGAGTCTGGGCATCCCAGACCCCTTGGCGGAGTTCACCGTCCCGCGGGAGCGTGACGTCCTCAGGGCCCGGCACCGTTGGGACCCAGTGAAGAAGGTTTTCGAGTCGAACACGGTCACGACGGAGTTCATGAGACTGCTGGCAATTTTAGTTTCTGATCAATTCGACTTCACGTTAGTCATATTTGTAAACGATCCTTGTGCCTTTTGCAGAGAGAGCAACACAGGATTGCGGCCGAAAGCGACTCGCCGTCTGAGGCGTTGGCGAGGCCCAAGTGGGACACTCCATTCAACCGGGTGTTGAACATATTGACATGACTCCCGGTGGAGACTCGACCGTCGTATGGACGCGTGCACGGTGTTGGAGACAGCGCCACGTGGAAGAAGTACTACCGTGAGACCACGGAGGAGAGAAAGGAAATACGGAGGTTAACTGAAGAAAACATCGACAAGAAGGTTGAGATTGCGATTGAGAAGAAATCATCTCAGACAGTCGCAACAGCGGTAGCTATCGCAAAACAGGTGGTTGTAGATATGTCTACTTCCTTGGTTCCGTCCGTTTTCAATTGGACCAGGCAAAATCCAGAAAAAAATGCAGCGGACTTTCCCCTTGCTAACTTCTTGGGGAGCAGCTCGACTAGCATTGCATCAGCACCTGCTCCCGCACCGGCTCCCGCACCGGCTCCCGCACCGGACATGCTCGTCGGTGCTTCGTCTTTGGCTGAGCTCGATGCCCTCACGGTATCTGTCACACCGGCCCCTTCAATAAATGTATAATCTCCCATTTTCGTTGCCTTTCGGATGTCTCACGTCACAGACTTTTCTTTGCAGGCCGACGAAACCCCATGCACCATATTGTACACCATCGGCGACTAGAAGGTGGACGTGCGGAAGGCGACGATAATGAAGCCGAAGGAACCATTGTTCCACAGCCGGCTGATCCCCCCGAACGTCTCCAAGGTTTCCATGGCCAGTGTCAAACCGGGCCACGAGAATTTGCCTCCTCTGGTACTAGTGGGGGGTGACGACGAGACCCCGCGGCGGCTTGGTGATTGTTGCAATGGGTGGTTCCTGTTGTGGCCAAAGAGTCTGCTTCGTCTGGAGGCGGCCGGGAGCACACCCACGAGCACGCAGCCTCAGCAAGGTATGAACATCAACACCCCACCTACCCAATTAGCGTCGGGTGTCGGGTTGCGTGATAGCGGATGGGGTAAGGAAGAGGCTCCATTAGTCGCTGATGACGTCGCCATGGATGAGGATGAGGATGACGTCGGCACTCAACAGTATGTCTATACTGGTGCCTACTTAGGGTTTGAGCGTCATGAGTCGGTGCCTGAATCGCCGTCTCCGGAGGCTGACCGTATTATGGACGACCTTCCGGTAGTAAAGAAGTCTAGGAAGAGATCGAGGAAAGGCAAAAAAGCAGATTCTATGATCCAGCCGCCTTAGCAGCCTCGGGTTCAAGACCGTATAGATATCCCCGGTGCGGATAAATGGCATATCCTTGGTCAACTAATCCTACCTGCAAGCGCTAGGGGCCAGATTCGGCGATCTAAGGAGACTTCATGACGATGTGTTGCGGATAGATCCAGGAAGATCCAGGATAGATCCAGATTCGGCGATCTAAGGAGACTTCATGACGATGTGTCGCCTCGAAAGATCCAGGATACCCACTCTACGTGGTTAACGTTCCGCGGCAATTGTCATACGTCGACTTCTTCCCCGCGGATAAGTTCTTCCTTCGATTCGATTACATATTCGACATGTTTCACGTGAAGAAGCTGGATTTTACGTTTGTCCGCCTTTATGCCTTGCACATGAACTACATCATCGGGGTTGATTAGATACCTCATATCTGTGTCGCTGACCCGTACTTCATGCACGAGGGCTTCTTGGGAGTCTGCGCAAAGCGTCGTGAATACGCGAGGGAATACATCGTCAATGTCATGCTCGCCAATAAGGACAAGGAGGCGATTCTCGTGCCTTATCATCCCATGTAAGTCATCCGCGCGGATATCCTTCCTTCGATTTCAATCATTCATTTGCACGGTGGAGGCTAATTAATTTGAGGTGTACTTATTTTGCGCAGCGGCGGGCGCGCCGTCCTCATCATCCTCTACCCCCGATACTCCCACGCTCTTTACTTGGACTCGTCGAAGTACATTAACAAACAGGACTACACCCACATCAAGGATGTTCTCGACAGTGCTATGTTTTACTACGAAGCACGTGGTGGAGAGGTCAAGGACAAGAAGAGAAGGGCGGCAGGCTCGCCTTCGGCCATAAGACCGACTTCTGCTGCATCCAGCAACCGAGTGATTCTCTTAATGATGGATTCTATGTCCTACACCACATGCTGGAGTACAGACGGGATCACCAGAACCTTCGCATCTCACCTACATCCGGCGATGCCCATATTCTGCAATGGGCAAAGAACGTAGGAGATATCGAGGATCATCGACTTCGAGCTGAGTTCTATCACATCCAGCGCGAACTTGCCCAAATCATCATGAAGGAGGTCGTCCGAAAAATAGGGATGTTCTACGAAGAAGGACAAATGTCGCGGGAAGACGTCCGAGCACGGGTAGCCTCTCAGCGTCTCGACCCGAAGCCTTTCACTAGGCTCGGGGACTATCTCCCTGACTTGGATGGATGGCACGACATGTTGGAGTGATTGTCGATATATGGCAATGTGTCCGATTAGTCCATACTTTCTATATGAAGAAACTTTGAGTTATGCACGATGAAACTTTATTTGTGATGTAATTAAACCGTCCTCCTCGACTAGCGACGATCACTCTAGTTAGGGCATTCTGGGTACGATCAACTTTGTTATTTATGCTTATGATATGTTGCTTCTATTTTTTCCAAGTCTGTCTCTTTCTGTGGCTCAACTATATATGTTGCATATGATCGACTCATGTGACGATGCAGGTGCATAGATCATCGATGGCAAAGAAGTGCTACGCCAGGAGTATATATACAACGAGTGTCGGGAGTGTCAGGCCCAGGTGTGCCGGTTTCCAGTTTCCGAGCGACAGGCAGTAGTTAGTTTAGGTTCACGCTAATGCGAGAGAGGGATACGAACTCATGTACTGCATAGTTCCGCTCTCACTCAAAGTGATAGCTCTTCTCGCATATATCATTGTTTAGATGGATGACGATGTAGTTGCAAGTAATCGAGACTTGTATCGCTATTTTCGAGATGATGACGAGAGACCACTTTGTGTTGGATGATGATTATGATGATGACATGATTTAATGAGACTAGTTGTATGTATATGATATGATTACATTTGTATGTGTATGATATGCTAAAGATTATTGTATAAAGCCTATTCAAATACAAAACAAATATGCAGAAAAAAACTAATAAAACTAGTAGTAGCGAGGGGAACAAAGTTAGCAGTAGCGCAGCCTTACCAGTAGCACTTCCCTGTAAAAAGCGTTGCAGATATTATCAGCAACGCTCTTCCTTAAAGCGCGCTACTGCTATCCGTGTATAGCAGTAGCATGGGACGACAAGCGCTACTGCTACACGTTAGCTGTAGCGCCTTATCAGTAGCGCGATGTCCCGCGCTACTGATAGGCAAAATACCCGCTGTCGGTGTCAAAACCGGCGGGTCTCGGGTAGGCGGTCCCGAACTGTGCGTCAAGGTCGGATGGTAACAGGAGACAAGGGACACTTTATTTTACCCAGGTTCGGGCCCTCTCGATGGAGGTAAAACCCTACTCCTGCTAGTTAATATTGATGATATGGGTAGTACAAGAGTAGATCTACCACGAGATCAAGGAGGCTAAACCCTAGAAGCTAGCCTATGGTATGATTGTGTATGAAGATGGTTCTGTTGTTGTCCTACGGACTACAACCCTCCGGTTTATATAGACACCGGATAGGGTTAGGGTTACACAGAGTCGGTTACAATGGTAGGAGATCTTGAATATCCGCATGCCTAGATTGCCTTCCACGCCAAGAAAAGATCCTTCTGGACACGGGACGAAGTCTTCAATCTTGTATCTTCATAGTCCTGGAGTCCGGCTGAAGGTATAGTACGGCTATCCGAACACCCCCTAATCCAGGACTCCCTCAGTAGCCCCTGAACCAGGCTTCAATGACGACGAGTCCGGCGCGCAAATTGTCTTCGGCATTGCAAGGCGGGTTCCTCCTCCAAGTTCTTCAAGAAGATTATAAACACCAAGTATAGTGTCCGGCTCTGCAAAACAAGTTTCCACGTATTGCCATATAGAGAATAGTACTAACACAAATCAGATCTGCTGACGTATTCCGCAGTACATAACACTGCGGCCAAGCCTTCCGTGTAAATTATTTTCATTGTTCCACCTCGGCGTGTTTAGCGAGGCGGTTTCCTTGGCACGTCTTGTCAAAGCAGATATTGTGTGCCCCTTTCAACGGGATTCTTATTAATACGGACGTGGGTAACCCAACCGCGCCATTTACCTCAGCGCTCGAAAGGCAAGTGAGTTTTATTAGGTAGGTGGGACGCATAACCGCATCCACCTATATAAGGGGATAAGGATCCGCCTTCTTTACCTACGCCTTCTTCCTCCTTTGCCCATCCATCTCCCGCGCACCCAAGCTCTAGCGCCCAAGTCCACTCTCCCTTCCTCAACCCTCTCCAGCAATGTCCGGAGCGGGAGGCAAGTGGATGGTTTCCTCCGTTAGGGAGGCTCAAGTAAAAAAGTTAAGGAAAGCCGGATACTTGTCCAAGGACATCCCACATCGGCTTCCTGAGAAGGGGCAGCTTCTTCCTACCCCAAGGCCCCATGAGAGGGTAGTGTTTCTTCCCCACTTCCTCCGCGGACTGGGCTTTCCACTTCACCCATTTGTCCGGGGGCTCATGTTCTACTACGGCCTGGATTTCCACGATCTGGCCCCGAACTTTGTTCTCAACATCTCGGCGTTTATCGTCGTGTGTGAGTCCTTTCTCCGCGTCCGCCCCCACTTCGGCCTCTGGCTCAAGACCTTCAACGTCAAGCCCAAGGTGGTGTCCAGCACCCAGGCGGAATGCGGAGGCGCTATGTTCGGCAAGATAGCCAACGTCCTCTGGTTCGATGGCTCCTTTGTGGAGTCCCTAAAGGGGTGGCAGGCCGGGTGGTTTTACATCACCGAGCCACGCAATCCAAACTGGGTCGCAGCCCTCGAGTTCAGATCCGGACCCCCCACCAGGCTTATGTCCTGGAAAGAGACGGGCCTGTCATGGGGCAACGAGGAGGAAGTGACTGGGTTGCAGACGTGCATCCAGTCCCTGGTGAACAAGCCAATCCGGCTTGTTAATATAGTAGAGGTTATGCTCGTTCGCCAGATCCTCTCGTGCCAACAACGGGGTTTCACTTTGTGGGAATTCGACCTGGCGCAGCACCAAACCCTTAGCAGGCTCTTCGACACGACGTATGAAGACGTCTGGAAGGTGCGGACCAAAGGCGCCGAGTCCCCCGCATCCGCCTCCGAGGATCGCGGATACAGCTCGCAGCGCAACGCTAGCGAGGTAAGCTATCTATACCTTTGACAGGTTCGCTAAGCTCTTTGTTCATAGATTAAGTCTATGCGGGGATCCAAACTCCCTTTGCCTTTAACAGGATTGGCTGAAGGTAGCCGGATCAATTAACTGTCCGGCTCCCCTGCCCGAAGACCAAGCCCCAGCTCTCTTGGTGAAGCTGATGGCTCCGGCACCTTACGTGGTGCCGGAGAAGAAGGCCAAGAAGAAGAAAACCACCGGGACTCGAAAGAGCGCCCGTACCTTGGTGGTGTCGGACTTGTCGTCTGACGAGTCCGAGGCGCCCTCCTCTCGTGAAAACAAGGAGGAGGAACAAGAAAGCTCTCCCCCCCAGCGAGGGGATCAAAGAAGAAGAAGGCCACCCCGACGAGGGAGGCCGAGGGGTCGAGGAAAAGGAAGACCCCTCCGCCGGACTACTCCCACAACGCCAAAGAGGGCGGAGAGGAGTGGACGGACAGGACCAAGCGTCCGGCGATATCGTAAGTATTTACATACCAGAATGACTCATGATATTTTTCTAATGCGCAACTTTCCCTAACGTCGAACGTATTTTATGTAGCCCGCCCCGGGCCGCACTCGATGATTTGTCGAGCGGCTCCCTGGATACGTCGGACGTGAACTCAATTCCGCCCGCTGTCTCCCCCCGCACTGCAGACGACGCCGAAGTGGCGTCGCGGCAAGCTCCGGGGCAGGAGGAGGTGGTCCTAGAGGAGCCGCAAGGCAATCCTCAGGACCCCAAGAGTAAAGGGGACGAAACCCCCCAGGGCTCCAAGTCCGGCTTTGTGCCGGACACCGCGCCGGACTCAACAGTCCTGGTCCGCGGTGGGCGAACTCCTTCCAAGAGGAGTAAGCCATCCGAGCCGGCGACCTCTGTCCAACCAGAGGCGCCGGACAATCTGCTGGAGGTGCTTGAGGGCGCCACCATCGACGAGGAGCACCGTACTGTTATGAGTACGGTAATCCAAAGGGTTCAGTCCGCCAAGAGCGGACTGACTGAAGCTTGCGCTAGCCTTCTAACAGGCTTTGAGGTAAACAGAAATATGTCAAATTTATTTACCGCATAGACAGTAGCCCCTGATGCTCTGTTCGGTGTTCGGAAAGAAAAGCCGAATAGAGAATCTAGTAATTTTCGCAGGAGTCTAACAAAAAAGGTCAAATATGCGTATGCAGGCTTCGCTTCTTTCCACCGCCGCACTGACTGCGCAGGTGGAAGTCCTTAAAAGGACCTCGGGCGGTCCGAGCAAGAGCTCGGCCTTGCCAAACGGCAGCTCGAGGAGAAAGAATGTAAGAAATACCCTAAAAAGAAAGGTGCCTATAGAGAGGCTCGATTGCAAAAGAAGTAACAGAAGTGAACTGCTTATTGTAGGGGCCACAACTGAGGTGACAACCCTGAAGCAGGCGCTGGCTGAGGTCGAGAAGAAAACGGCCGAGGAGCGCGCCGAGTGAGAAAGGCTTGGGGTCCAAGCCGGCGAGGTGCAGCAAGAGCTGCAAGCTCTCATGAAAAAACATGAGGTTTGGAGCTTGAGGCGAAAACGCAAGCATCCGAGCTCGCTTCGGCCATTGAGACCGCCAAGAGTGCCAAGGCCCTCCAAGAGTTGGAGGATGTGAAAAAGATAGCAGCGGGTAAGGCATTCTCAATGCAAAGCAAGAATATAAAAGTAAATTACCTGTTACTTACCCGAATCCGGAGTTCTCCAGGGGCGTTCTTTGATCTTCCCCGCAGCGCATCCGCCGCCGCCGCGTTCTACCGAGCTGAAGATGGCAGCTCGACGGAGAGTGTGTTCTGGTCGCAGTATTCTGAGGCCGGACACCCTGTGCCCTTGAGCGATCAGCTGAAACAGCTGGCCGAGCTCCACAAGGCGGCCGAACAGGCCATGAAGGGCTTACTAGTTCGGCTGTGGCCTGGAGAGGCCCTGCCTGGGAGCTATTTCGGGCTAGTGCGGCGGCTGGTGGAGGCCTGTCCACGACTTGAGGTCGTCAAGCGCTCCGTTTGAATTGAAGGTGCCCGGAGGGCCCTTGCCCGTGTAAGGGTACACTGGGGCAAGCTGGACGAAGAGAAGCTGGTGAAGGACGGGCCGCCGCAGGGGAAGGAGCATCGCAAGCCCGAGAACTACTACAAGGAAGTTCTTGCCGGAGCCCGCCTTGTCGCGGATGAATGTACTAAAGATGTAATATTTGAATGAACTCGCTCGTTTGTATCCTGTGCGCTGAAAACTTGTTCATATGCGCTAAGCAATGCTTATTGAATTTAAAATTTTATTTTCTGTGCGGTTGTCTATCAAAAATTGAGAGATGGCCCGTCGCCGGCTTCTGCCCCCATGCCACTAGTGCTGGGGTGTTCGGGATAAACCTGAGGGCTCTTGTTCCCATAGTTGGGTCCTTCGAGGGAGGCGCTCGGCACAGCGAACCAGGCAATCGGACTATAATGCTTGAACACTCTCACTTAGCCATAGAACGTTATAATTTTAAATTTCGGCGAAGCCCCTAGTTCGGAAGGCCGAATTCGGGGCGCTATCCACGCCTTTGGCCGGACATAACCAGCTCCTCGCTCGAAGCGGCATAAGCCTTTAAGGACTCGAAAACCTCTCGAACAGTGACCGGTCTCACGCCTTATCATGACAATCTATTTTAGCTTTCTCCACTGAGCTGCTCAACCCACCTGAACTGGGGCACAATCACAGTGGTTCTCCTAGTGCTACCTTAGCCGATATAGCGGAACGTAAGGCACCAAAACATAGGAGCCGGGCAAACCCAACATGTGACCAAAATCATGACTCGGAGCCGATGCATATAGTGCTATAAGTTCGGGGTGCCGCACTTGTGAAAGTGTACGGACTTCTCACAACCAGATAAAAGGGTAATGAAGCCCCTGGCGTGGTTTGCCGTACCATGGTGTACGGGTGCGATCATGTTATTTTGTAAACATATATATATATAAAAAGAGGATAATAAAAAATAGACAAAAAGCTATGCATTGTTTATAAACAGGATATTTATCAAAGCCGAACGATACAAGTAGTGCGATAAGCAAGAAGGATATTAGACTATTTAACATGTCCTGACCAGGCGCAGGCCGCGAAGTTTAGAAACAGATATAACGCTCGAAATAGAGACCACCTGAGAGTTCCGTGATGCGGCGTAGCTTTGTCTGCTTTTCTGGGTCTTGTATCGTCTATGCGGCAGCAACGGCCGAACAGGTTATCCAGAGTATGGAGTCCTGAAAGACAAAGAAGTTCGGCAGCCCCTAGTACGTTTGACGCCGTATTCTAGGCATGCCGTTTAATGTGCCCCTCCCCCTGTGCCCATGGAATTTTAAGGGCGTAATTGTGTACTCTAGGTACTGGCTCCGCTATGGTGCGATGGCTGGGGTTGGGGCCGTATTGCTACGCTTGCTCTGAACGTGCCAAACGGTCTTGTTGCAGGTTACTCCGGGCGCACATTGTCCGGTTTTTTAACGGCCGGACTGGAGTGTTGCCTTAAGAGGCTGCTTTGTACTTCCGCCGCGAGAGTCGCCGTGTGCTCCTCTGTACGGATGGAGCGTTCGGTGTTTCCGCTGACCGTGATTACTCCTCGAGGACCTGGCATCTTGAGCTTGAGATATGCGTAGTGCGGCACCGTATTGAATTTAGCGAATGCGGTTCGTCCTAGCAGGGCATGATAGCCACTGCGGAACGGGACTATATCGAAGATTAACTCTTCGCTTCGGAAGTTATCCGGAGATCCGAAGACCACATCCAGTGTTATTGAGCCTGTGCAATTGTCCTCTACACCTGGGATGACGCCTTTAAAGGTCGTCCTTGTGGGTTTGATCCTTGATGGATCTATGCCCATTTTCCGCACTGTATCCTGGTAAAGCAGGTTCAGGCTGCTGCCGCCGTCCATGAGGACTCTTGTAAGATGAAATCCGTCAATGATAGGGTCGAGAACCAATGCGGCGAAACCGCCGTGACGGATGCTAGTGGGGTGGTCCCTTCGATCGAAAGTGATCGGGCAAGAGGACCATGGGTTGAACTTCGGGGCGACTGGCTCCATCGCATATACGTCCCGTAGCACACGCTTCCTCTCCCGCTTGGGAATGTGTGTTGCGTATATCATGTTCACCGTCCGCACTTGTGGGGGAAACCCCTTCTGTCCATTTTTGTTCGGCGGCCTGGGCTCCTCCTCGTCATCGCTATTCAGCCCCTTGTCTTTGTATTCGGCTCTTAACTTGCCTGCCTGCTTGAACACCCATCAATCTCTGTTGGTGTGATTGGCTGGCCTTTCGGGGGTGCCGTGAATCTGGCACAAGCGGTCGAGTATCCGGTCCAAACTGGACGGGCCCTGGGTATTCATTTTAAATGGCTTTTTCCGCTGACCGGATTTATGGCCTCTGAATCCGGCATTTACTGCCGTATCCTCATTGCTGTAGCTGCTAACGCGGCGCTTTTGCTTATTCCGATGTGACCTGCCACTTTTATCCTTGGTATCCGAATTACCGTGCTTCTTCGATAAGTTGTTGCTACGGGCTAGCCAGCTATCTTCGCCCGCGCAAAAGTGGGTCATGAGTGTCGTGAGGGCTGCCATGGATTTCGGCTTTTCCTGTCCCAGGTGCCGGGCAAGCCATTCGTCGCGGATGTTATGTTTGAAGGCTGCTAGGGCCTCTGCATCCGGACAATCGACTATCTGATTTTTCTTTGTTAGGAACTGTGTCCAGAATTGCATGGCCGATTCTTCTGGCTGCTGGATTATGTGCCTTAGGTCGTCGGCGTCCGGTGGCCGTACATAGGTCCCCTGGAAGTTGTCGAGGAATGCGGACTCCAGGTCCTCCCAAGAACCAATTGAGTCTGCTCGGAGGCTATTGAGCCAGTGCCGGGCTGGTCCCTTGAGCTTAAGGGGCAAATATTTGATGGCGTGCAAGTCATCGCCACGTGCCATGTGGATGTGAAGGAGATAGTCCTCAATCCATACTGCCGGATCTGTCGTACCATCGTACGACTCGATATTGACGAGTTTGAAACCCTCTGGGATTCTATGATCCATTACTTCGTCTGTGAAGCATAGTGGGTGTGCGGCGCCCCTGTACTGGGCTATGTCACGACGCAGTTCGGAAGAGTTGTGCCTGTTGTGTTTGGCCCGGCCGGATTTACTGTGTCCGGGGTGAAGGTCATCACGTGTCGTCGGGTGTCCGCGCGATCCATAGATCGATCTTGTTTGCCTTGCTTTATCCTCTAGTACGTCTTGCAGGTCTGGCTCGTTTTCCCGTGCCTTAGTTGAACGGCACCGGGGCATGGCTTGTTTAAAGGTTTGACAGGCCTCTCTGTCGCGGCCGCAAGGTGGCCGGTCTGCCATGTCATGAGCTTCCTCCTCTGATTGGGGTAGCGGCCTGCGCTTAGGATGATTTTTGGAGGGGCGCCCGAGTTCATGCTCTTCGGCCGCAAGGACTTCGGTCCACTTGTCAGCTAGCAAATCTTGATCAGCTCTAAGCTGTTGCTGCTTTTTCTTTAGGCTGTTCGTCGTGGCTAGAAGCCTGCGTTGAAAGCGCTCTTGTTCGACGGGGTCTGATGGTACGACGAATTCATCGTCGCCGAGGCTTGCCTCGTCTTCGGAGGGAGGCATGTAATTATCATCCTCAACCTCTTGCTCTGCCGCTCTCTCGTGAGGGCTGGCTTTTTCATCTTCCTGCGCCAAATCTTGCTGGTTTTGGTGTTCTTCGGCGCTGTCCGGGGTAGTATTATCTCCCGTGCCGGAATCACCGTTTCTGCTGTGGCGGGATTTAGAGCGGCGCCGTTGGCGCCGGCGTTTTGGCGGCTTTTTCGAGGTGCCGTCCTCCGCAGTTCCATCGCCATCTCCATCCTTTGGAGCATCCACCATATATATATATATATCATATGACGAGGTGGCGGTCCAGCGCCCTACAGGTGCTGGTTCTTGTTCATCTCCTCCTTCGTCGTCCATACCGTCGAAGTCTTTGGAGCCGAAGTCAAGCATGTCGGTTAAATCGTCGACAGTGGCTATTAAGTGGGTGGTGGGTGGGCTTTGAATTTCTTCGTCGTCCGAATCCCAACCTCACAGGCCATAGTCCGGCCTGGGCTCTCCTGATAAAGAGAGAGACTTGAGAGAGTTCAGAATATCACCGAAAGGTGAGCACTGAAAGATGTCCGCGGCGGTGAACTCCATCACAGGCGCCCAATCAGATGCGATCGGCGGGGGCATGAAGGGTCCGGAGTTCGGAGAAGAGTCCGGCTCCTTGGAGTCATGAGCCATGCGGGGTGCGGGACTGACGTTGGGCTCAATCGCCTTTGAGGTCGCAGCCCCCGAGGTGACGTCCAACCATTCATCCTCAAAGTACACAGTGGGCTCCGAGTCGAGGATCGGGGCCGGAGCGTGTGCGGCCTCCAGGACACTGTTCGGAGGCAGAGCTATGTCATGCCCCTCAGGATAGTGCGGCGCGCTTGGCTGTGGCTCAAATCCGTCGAAGATCAAGTCTCCGCGGATATCCGTCGTGTAGTTTAAGCTTCCAAACCTGACTTGATGGCTAGGGGCGTAGCTTTCGATCTGCTCCAGATGACCAAGCGAATTGGCCCGCAGAGCGAAGCCGCCGAAGACGAAGATCTGTCCGGGGAGAAAAGTCTCACCCTGGACCTCATCGTTGTTGATGATCAAAGGAGCCATGGGGCCTAAAAGCGACGACACAGAGGGACTCTCAATGAAAGCACCAATGTCGGTGTCAAAACCGGCGGATCTCGGGTAGGGGGTCCCGAACTGTGCGTCAAGGTCGGATGGTAACAGGAGACAAGGGATACTTTATTTTACCCAGGTTCGGGCCCTCTCGATGGAGGTAAAACCCTACTCCTACTAGATTAATATTGATGATATGGGTAGTACAAGAGTAGATCTACCACGAGATCAAGGAGGCTAAACCCTAGAAGCTAGCCTATGGTATGATTGTGTATGATGATGGTTGTCCTACGGACTACAACCCTCCGGTTTATATAGACACCGGATAGGGTTAGGGTTACACAGAGTCGGTTACAATGGTAGGAGATCTTGAATATCCGCACGCCTAGCTTGCCTTCCACGCCAAGAAAAGATCCTTCCGGACACGGGACGAAGTCTTCAATCTTGTATCTTCATAGTCCTGGAGTCCGGCTGAAGGTATAGTCCTGAAGGAAATATGCCCTAGAGGCAATAATAAAGTCATTATTTATTTCCTTACATATCATGATAAAGGTTTATTATTCATGCTAGAATTGTATTAACTGGAAACATAATACATGTGTGAATACATAGGCAAACAGAGTGTCACTAGTATGCCTCTACTTGACTAGCTCATTAATCAAAGATGGTTATGTTTCCTAACCATGAACAAAGAGTTGTTATTTGATTAACGAGATCACATCATTAGTTGAATGATCTGATTGACATGACCCATTCCATTAGCATAGCACCCGATTGTTTAGTATGTTGCTATTGCTTTTATCCATGACTTATACATGTTCCTTTAACTATGAGATTATGCAACTCCCGTTTACCGTAGGAACACTTTGTGTGCTACCAAATGTCACAACGTAACTGGGTGATTATAAAGGTGCTCTACAGGTGTCTCCGAAAGTATTTGTTGGGTTGGCATATTTCGAGATTAGGATTTGTCACTCTGAATGTCGGAGAGGTATCTCAGGGCCTTCTCGGTAATGCACATCACATAAAGCCTTGCAAGCATTGCAACTAATGAGTTAGTTGCGGGATGATGTATTACGGAACGAGTAAAGAGACTTTCCGATAACGAGATTGAACTAGGTATTGGATACCGACGATCGAATCTCGGGCAAGTAACATACCGATGACAAAGGGAACAAACGTATGTTGTTATGCGGTCTGACCGATAAAGATCTTCGTAGAATATGTAGGAGCCAATATGGGCATCCGGGTCCCGCTATTGGTTATTGACCGGAGACGCGTCTCGGTCATGTCTACATTGTTCTCGAACCGTAGGGTCCGCACGCTTAAACGTTACGATGACAGTTATTATGAGTTTATGCATTTTTATGTACCGAAGGAGTTCGGAGTCCCGGATGTGATCACGGACATGATGAGGAGTCTCGAAATGGTCGAGACGTAAAGAATGATATATTGGAAGCCTATGTTTGGACATCGGATGTGTTCCAGGTGAAATCAGGATTTTACCGGAATACCGGGAGGGTTACCGGAACCCCCCGGGAGCATAATGGGCCAACATGGGCCTTGGTGGAGAGGTGAGAGGGCTGCCCTCATGGGCGGCGCGCCTCCCCCCTTCCCCTAGTCCTATTAGGACTAGGAGAGGTGGCCGGCCCCCTCTCTCTCTCTCCCCTTGAAGAATCCTAGTCCAACTAGGATTGGGAGGGGGGGGAATCCTACTCCCAGAGGGAGTAGGACTCTCCTGGCGCGCCAGGCTTGGCCGGCCAGCCCCTCCCCCTTGGCTCCTTTATATACGGGGGCAGGGGGCACCCCATAGACACACAATTGATCATTGGGATCTTTCCTTAGCCGTGTGCGGTGCCCCCTTCCACCAAATTCCACCTCGGTCATATCGTTGCAGTGCTTAGGCGAAGCCCTGCGCCGGTAACACATCAAGATCATCACCACGCCGTCGTGCTGACGGAACTCTTCCCCGACGCTTTGCTGGATCGGAGCCCGGGGATCGTCATCGAGCTGAACGTGTGCCAAGAACTCGGAGGTGCCGGAGTAACGGTGCTGTGATCGGTTGGATCGCGAGGAGAACGTACGACTACTTCCCCTAAGTTGCGTCAATGCTTCCGCTTCGGTCTACGAGGGTACGTAGACAACACTCTCCCCTCTCGTTGCTATGCATCACCATGATCTTGCGTGTGCGTAGGAATTTTTTTGAAATTACTACGTTCCCCAACAGTGGTATCAGAGCCAGGTTTTTATGGTTTGATGTTATTTGCACGAGTAGAACACAAGTGAGTTGTGGACGATACAAGTCATACTGCCTACCAGCATGTCATATTTTGGTTCAGCGGTATTGTTGGACGAGACGATCCGGACCAACCTTACGCGTACTCTTACGCGAGACCGGTTCCCTCGACGTGCTTTGCACATAGGTGGCTTGCAGAAGACTGTCTCTCCAACTTTAGTTGAACCAAGTATGGCTACGCCCGGTCCTTGAGAAGGTTAAAACGGAGTCTATTTGACAAACTATCGTTGTGGTTTTGATGCGTAGGTAAGATGAGTTCTTGCTTAAGCCCGTAGCAGCCACGTAAAACTTGCAACAACAAAGTAGAGGACGTCTAACTTGTTTTTGCAGGGCATGTTGTGATGTGATATGGTCAAGACATGATGCTAAATTTTATTGTATGAGATGATCATGTTTTGTAACCAAGTTATCGGCAACTGGCAGGAGCCATATGGTTGTCGCTTTATTGTATGCAATGCAATCGCGATGTAATGCTTTACTTTATTACTAAGCGGTAGTGATAGTCGTAGAAGCATAAGATTGGCGAGACGACAACGATGCTACGATGGAGATCAAGGTGTCGCGCCGGTGACGATGATGATCATGACGGTGCTTCGAAGATGGAGATCACAAGCACGAGATGATGATGACCATATCATATCACTTATATTGATTGCACGTGATGTTTATCTTTTATGCATCTTATCTTGCTTTGATTGACGGTAGCATTATAAGATGATCTCTCACTAATTATCAAGAAGTGTTCTCCCTGAGTATGCACCGTTGCGAAAGTTCTTCGTGCTGAGACACCACGTGATGATCGGGTGTGATAGGCTCTACGTTCAAATACAACGGGTGCAAAACAGTTGCACACGCGGAATACTCAGGTTTAACTTGACGAGCCTAGCATATAACAGATATGGCCTCGGAACACAGAGACCGAAAGTTCGAGCGTGAATCATATAGTAGATATGATCAACATAGTGATGTTCACCATTGAAACTACTCCATCTCACGTGATGATCGGACATGGTTTAGTTGATTTGGATCACGTGATCACTTAGAAGATTAGAGGGATGTCTATCTAAGTGGGAGTTCTTAAGTAATATGATTAATTGAACTTAAAATTATCATGAACTTAGTACCTGATAGTATCTTGCTTGTCTATGTTGTGTAGATAGATGGCTCGTGCTGTTGTTCCGTTGAATTTTAATGCGTTCCTTGAGAAAGCAAAGTTGAAAGATGATGGTAGCAATTACACGGACTGGGTCCGTAACTTGAGGATTATCCTCATTGCTGCACAGAAGAATTACGTCCTGGAAGCACCGCTAGGTGCCAGGCCTGGTGCAAGAGCTACACCAGATGTTGTGAACGTCTGGCAAAGCAAAGCTGATGACTACTCTATAGTTCAGTGTGCCATGCTTTACGGCTTAGAACCGGGACTTCAACGACATTTTGAACACCATGGAGCATATGAGATGTTCCAGGAGTTGAAGTTAATATTTCAAGCAAATGCCCGGATTGAGAGATATGAAATCTCCAATAAGTTCTATAGCTGTAAGATGGAGGAGAACGGTTCTGTCAGTGAGCATATACTCAGAATGTCTGGGTATAACAATCACTTGATTCAACTGGGAGTTAATCTTCCGGATGATTGCGTCATTGACAGAATTCTCCAATCACTGCCACCAAGCTACAAGAGCTTCGTGATGAACTATAATATGCAAGGGATGACCAAAACTATGCCCGAGCTCTTCGCGATGCTGAAAGCCGCGGAGGTAGAAATCAAAAAGGAGCATCAAGTGTTGATGGTTAACAAAACCACTAGTTTCAAGAAAAAGGGCAAAGGGAAGAAAAAGGGGAACTTCAAAAAGAACAGCAAGCAAGTTGCTAATCAAGAGAAGAAACCCAAGTCTGGACCTAAGCCTGAAACTGAGTGCTTCTATTGCAAGCAGACTGGTCACTGGAAGCGGAACTGCCCCAAGTATTTGGCGGATAAGAAGGATGGCAAGGTTAACAAAGGTATATATGATATACATGTTATTGATGTATACCTTACTAATTCTCGCAGTAGCACCTGGGTATTTGATACTGGTTCTGTTGCTAATATTTGCAACTCAAAACAGGGGCTACGGATTAAGCGAAGATTGGCTAAGGACGAGGTGACGATGCGCGTGGGAAAAGGTTCCAAAGTCGATGTGATCGCGGTCGGCACGCTACCTCTACATCTACCTTCGGGATTAATATTAGATCTAAATAATTGTTATTTAGTACCAGCGTTGAGCATGAACATTATATCTGGATCTTGTTTGATGCGAGACGGTTATTCATTTAAATCAGAGAATAATGGTTGTTCTATTTATATGAGTAATATCTTTTATGGTCATGCACCATTAAAGAATGGTTTGTTCTTACTTAATCTCGATAGTAGTGATACACATATTCATAATGTCGAAGCCAAAAGATGCAGAGTTGATAATGATAGTGCAACTTATTTGTGGCACTGCCGTTTAGGTCATATCGGTATAAAACGCATGAAGAAACTCCATACTGATGGACTTTTGGAGTCACTTGATTATGAATCACTTGGCACTTGCGAACCGTGCCTTATGGGCAAGATGACTAAAACACCATTCTCCGGTACTATGGAGAGAGCAACAGATTTATTGGAAATCATACATATTGATGTATGTGGTCCAATGAATGTTGAGGCTCGTGGCGGATATCGTTATTTTCTCACCTTCACTGATGATTTAAGCAGATATGGGTATATCTACTTAATGAAACACAAGTCTGAAACATTTGAAAAGTTCAAAGAATTTCAGAGTGAAGTGGAAAATCATCGTAACAGGAAAATAAAGTTTCTACTATCTGATCGTGGAGGAGAATATTTGAGTTACGAGTTTGGTCCACATTTGAAACAATGCGGAATAGTTTCGCAACTCACGCCACCCGGAACACCACAACGTAATGGTGTGTCCGAACGTCGTAATCGTACTTTACTGGATATGGTGCGATCTATGATGTCTCTTACCGATTTACCACTATCGTTTTGGGGTTATGCTTTAGAGACGGCCGCATTCACGTTAAATAGGGCACCATCAAAAACCGTTGAGACGACGCCTTATGAACTGTGGTTTGGCAAGAAACCAAAGTTGTCGTTTCTTAAAGTTTGGGGCTGCGATGCTTATGTGAAAAAGCTTCAACCTGATAAGCTCGAACCCAAATCGGAAAAATGTGTTTTCATAGGATACCCAAAGGAGACTGTTGGGTACACCTTCTATCACAGATCCGAAGGCAAAATTTTTGTTGCTAAATTCGGAAACTTTCTAGAGAAGGAGTTTCTCTCGAAAGAAGTGAGTGGGAGGAAAGTAGAACTTGATGAGGTAACTGTATCTACTCCCTTATTGAGAAGTAGTACGTCACAGAAATCAGTTTCTATGACACCTACACCAAATAGGGAGGAAGCTAATGATAATGATCATGAAACTTCAGATCAAGATTCTACTGAACTTCGTAGATCAACTAGAGTAAGATCCGCACCAGAGTGGTACGGTAATCCTATTTTGGAAGTCATGTTACTAGACCATGATGAACCTACGAACTATGAAGAAGCGATGGTGAGCCCAGATTCCGCAAAGTGGCTTGAGGCCATGAAATCTGAGATGGGATCCATGTATGAGAACAAAGTGTGGACTTTGGTTGACTTGCCCGATGATCGGCAAGCAATTGAGAATAAATGGATTTTTAAGAAGAAGACTGACGCTGATGGTAATGTTACTGTCTATAAAGCTCGACTTGTTGCAAAAGGTTTTCGACAAGTTCAAGGGATTGACTACGATGTTACTGTCCGAATCATGTTAGCAGTTGCCGCATTTTATGATTATGAAATTTGGCAAATGGATGTCAAAACTGCATTCCTGAATGGATTTCTGGAAGAAGAGTTGTATATGATGCAACCAGAAGGTTTTGTCGATCCAAAGGGAGCTAACAAAGTGTGCAAGCTCCAGCGATCCATTTATGGACTGGTGCAAGCCTCTCGGAGTTGGAATAAACGCTTTGATAGTGTGATCAAAGCATTTGGTTTTATACAGACTTTTGGAGAAGCCTGTATTTACAAGAAAGTGAGTGGGAGCTCTGTAGCATTTCTGATATTATATGTGGATGACATATTACTGATCGGAAATAATATAGAATTTCTGGATAGCATACAGGGATACTTGAATAAGAGTTTTTCAATGAAAGACCTCGGTGAAGCTGCTTACATATTAGGCATTAAGATCTATAGAGATAGATCAAGACGCTTAATAGGACTTTCACAAAGCACATACCTTGACAAAGTTTTGAAGAAGTTCAAAATGGATCAGGCAAAGAAAGGGTTCTTGCCTGTGTCACAAGGTGTGAAGTTGAGTAATACTGAATGCCCGACCACCGCAGAAGATAGAGAGAAAATGAAAAATGTTCCCTATGCTTCAGCCATAGGCTCTATCATGTATGCAATGCTGTGTACCAGACCTGATGTGTGCCTTGCTGTAAGTTTAGCAGGCAGGTACCAAAGTAATCCAGGAGTGGATCACTGGACAGCGGTCAAGAACATCCTTAAGTACTTGAGAAGGACTAAGGATATGTTTCTCATTTATGGAGGTTACAAAGAGCTCGTCGTAAACGGTTACGTCGATGCAAGCTTTGACACTGATCCGGACGATTCTAAATCGCAAACCGGATACGTATTTACATTAAACGGTGGAGCTGTCAGTTGGTGCAGTTCTAAACAAAGCGTCGTGGCGGGATCTACATGTGAAGCTGAGTACATAGCCGCTTCGGAAGCAGCTAATGAAGGAGTCTGGATGAAGGAGTTCATATCCGATCTAGGTGTTGTACCTAGCGTATCGGGTCCAATGAAAATCTTTTGTGACAATACTGGTGCAATTGCCTTGGCAAAGGAATCCAGATTTCACAAAAGAACCAAACACATCAAAAGACGCTTCAACTCCATCCGGGATTTGGTCCAGGTGGGAGACATAGAGATATGCAAGATACATACGGATGTGAATGTTGCAGACCCGTTGACTAAGCCTCTTCCACGAGCAAAACATGATCAGCACCAAGACTCCATGGGTGTTAGAATCATTACTTTGTAATCTAGATTATTGACTCTAGTGCAAGTGGGAGACTGAAGGAAATATGCCCTAGAGGCAATAATAAAGTCATTATTTATTTCCTTACATATCATGATAAATGTTTATTATTCATGCTAGAATTGTATTAACTAGAAACATAATACATGTCTGAATACATAGGCAAACAGAGTGTCACTAGTATGCCTCTACTTGACTAGCTCATTAATCAAAGATGGTTATGTTTCCTAACCATGAACAAAGAGTTGTTATTTGATTAACGAGATCACATCATTAGTTGAATGATCTGATTGACATGACCCATTCCATTAGCATAGCACCCGATCGTTTAGTATGTTGCTATTGCTTTTATCCATGACTTATACGTGTTCCTTTAACTATGAGATTATGCAACTCCCGTTTACCGTAGGAACACTTTGTGTGATACCAAACGTCACAACGTAACTGGGTGATTATAAAGGTGCTCTACAGGTGTCTCCGAAAGTATTTGTTGGGTTGGCATATTTCGAGATTAGGATTTGTCACTCCGAATGTCGGAGAGGTATCTCAGGGCCTTCTCGGTAATGCACATCACATAAAGCCTTGCAAGCATTGCAACTAATGAGTTAGTTGCGGGATGATGTATTACGGAACGAGTAAAGAGACTTGCCGATAACGAGATTGAACTAGGTATTGGATACCGACGATCGAATCTCGGGCAAGTAACATACCGATGACAAAGGGAACAAACGTATGTTGTTATGCGGTCTGACCGATAAAGATCTTCGTAGAATATGTAGGAGCCAATATGGGCATCCAGGTCCCGCTATTGGTTATTGACCGGAGACGTGTCTCGGTCATGTCTACATTGTTCTCGAACCGTAGGGTCCGCACGCTTAAACGTTACGATGACAGTTATTATGAGTTTATGCATTTTGATGTACCGAAGGAGTTCGGAGTCCCGGATGTGATCACGGACATGACGAGGAGTCTCGAAATGGTCGAGACGTAAAGAATGATATATTGGAAGCCTATGTTTGGACATCGGATGTGTTCCAGGTGAAATCAGGATTTTACCGGAATACCGGGAGGGTTACCGGAACCCCCTGGGAGCATAATGGGCCAACATGGGCCTTGGTGGAGAGGTGAGAGGGCTGCCCTCATGGGCTGCGCGCCTCCCCCCTTCCCCTAGTCCTATTAGGACTAGGAGAGGTGGCCGGCCCCCCTCTCTCTCTCTCCCCTTGAAGAATCCTAGTCCAACTAGGATTGGGAGGGGGGGGAATCCTACTCCCAGAGGGAGTAGGACTCTCCTGGCGCGCCAGGCTTGGCCGGCCAGCCCCTCCCCCTTGGCTCCTTTATATACGGGGGCAGGGGGCACCCCATAGACACACAATTGATCATTGGGATCTTTCCTTAGCCGTGTGCGGTGCCCCCTTCCACCAAATTCCACCTCGGTCATATCGTTGCAGTGCTTAGGCGAAGCCCTGCGCCGGTAACACATCAAGATCATCACCACGCCGTCGTGCTGACGGAACTCTTCCCCGACGCTTTGCTGGATCGGAGCCCGGGGATCGTCATCGAGCTGAACGTGTGCCAAGAACTCGGAGGTGCCGGAGTAACGGTGCTGTGATCGGTTGGATCGCGAGGAGAACGTACGACTACTTCCCCTAAGTTGCGTCAATGCTTCCGCTTCGGTCTACGAGGGTATGTAGACAACACTCTCCCCTCTCGTTGCTATGCATCACCATGATCTTGCGTGTGCGTAGGAATTTTTTTGAAATTACTACGTTCCCCAACAGTGGTATCAGAGCCAGGTTTTTATGGTTTGATGTTATTTGCACGAGTAGAACACAAGTGAGTTGTGGACGATACAAGTCATACTGCCTACCAGCATGTCATATTTTGGTTCAGCGGTATTGTTGGACGAGACGATCCGGACCAACCTTACGCGTACTCTTACGCGAGACCGGTTCCCTCGACGTGCTTTGCACATAGGTGGCTTGCAGAAGACTGTCTCTCCAACTTTAGTTGAACCAAGTATGGCTACGCCCGGTCCTTGAGAAGGTTAAAACGGAGTCTATTTGACAAACTATCGTTGTGGTTTTGATGCGTAGGTAAGATGAGTTCTTGCTTAAGCCCGTAGCAGCCACGTAAAACTTGCAACAACAAAGTAGAGGACGTCTAACTTGTTTTTGCAGGGCATGTTGTGATGTGATATGGTCAAGACATGATGCTAAATTTTATTGTATGAGATGATCATGTTTTGTAACCAAGTTATCGGCAACTGGCAGGAGCCATATGGTTGTCGCTTTATTGTATGCAATGCAATCGCGATGTAATGCTTTACTTTATTACTAAGCGGTAGTGATAGTCGTAGAAGCATAAGATTGGCGAGACGACAACGATGCTACGATGGAGATCAAGGTGTCGCGCCGGTGACGATGATGATCATGACGGTGCTTCGAAGATGGAGATCACAAGCACGAGATGATGATGACCATATCATATCACTTATATTGATTGCACGTGATGTTTATCTTTTATGCATCTTATCTTGCTTTGATTGACGGTAGCATTATAAGATGATCTCTCACTAATTATCAAGAAGTGTTCTCCCTGAGTATGCACCGTTGCGAAGGTTCTTCGTGCTGAGACACCACGTGATGATCGGGTGTGATAGGCTCTACGTTCAAATACAACGGGTGCAAAACAGTTGCACACGCGGAATACTCAGGTTTAACTTGACGAGCCTAGCATATAACAGATATGGCCTCGGAACACAGAGACCGAAAGTTCGAGCGTGAATCATATAGTAGATATGATCAACATAGTGATGTTCACCATTGAAACTACTCCATCTCACGTGATGATCGGACATGGTTTAGTTGATTTGGATCACGTGATCACTTAGAAGATTAGAGGGATGTCTATCTAAGTGGGAGTTCTTAAGTAATATGATTAATTGAACTTAAAATTATCATGAACTTAGTACCTGATAGTATCTTGCTTGTCTATGTTGTGTAGATAGATGGCTCGTGCTGTTGTTCCGTTGAATTTTAATGCGTTCCTTGAGAAAGCAAAGTTGAAAGATGATGGTAGCAATTACACGGACTGGGTCCGTAACTTGAGGATTATCCTCATTGCTGCACAGAAGAATTACGTCCTGGAAGCACCGCTAGGTGCCAGGCCTGGTGCAAGAGCTACACCAGATGTTGTGAACGTCTGGCAAAGCAAAGCTGATGACTACTCTATAGTTCAGTGTGCCATGCTTTACGGCTTAGAACCGGGACTTCAACGACATTTTGAACACCATGGAGCATATGAGATGTTCCAGGAGTTGAAGTTAATATTTCAAGCAAATGCCCGGATTGAGAGATATGAAATCTCCAATAAGTTCTATAGCTGTAAGATGGAGGAGAACGGTTCTGTCAGTGAGCATATACTCAGAATGTCTGGGTATAACAATCACTTGATTCAACTGGGAGTTAATCTTCCGGATGATTGCGTCATTGACAGAATTCTCCAATCACTGCCACCAAGCTACAAGAGCTTCGTGATGAACTATAATATGCAAGGGATGACCAAAACTATGCCCGAGCTCTTCGCGATGCTGAAAGCCGCGGAGGTAGAAATCAAAAAGGAGCATCAAGTGTTGATGGTTAACAAAACCACTAGTTTCAAGAAAAAGGGCAAAGGGAAGAAAAAGGGGAACTTCAAAAAGAACAGCAAGCAAGTTGCTAATCAAGAGAAGAAACCCAAGTCTGGACCTAAGCCTGAAACTGAGTGCTTCTATTGCAAGCAGACTGGTCACTGGAAGCGGAACTGCCCCAAGTATTTGGCGGATAAGAAGGATGGCAAGGTTAACAAAGGTATATATGATATACATGTTATTGATGTATACCTTACTAATTCTCGCAGTAGCACCTGGGTATTTGATACTGGTTCTGTTGCTAATATTTGCAACTCAAAACAGGGGCTACGGATTAAGCGAAGATTGGCTAAGGACGAGGTGACGATGCGCGTGGGAAAAGGTTCCAAAGTCGATGTGATCGCGGTCGGCACGCTACCTCTACATCTACCTTCGGGATTAATATTAGATCTAAATAATTGTTATTTAGTACCAGCGTTGAGCATGAACATTATATCTGGATCTTGTTTGATGCGAGACGGTTATTCATTTAAATCAGAGAATAATGGTTGTTCTATTTATATGAGTAATATCTTTTATGGTCATGCACCATTAAAGAATGGTTTGTTCTTACTTAATCTCGATAGTAGTGATACACATATTCATAATGTCGAAGCCAAAAGATGCAGAGTTGATAATGATAGTGCAACTTATTTGTGGCACTGCCGTTTAGGTCATATCGGTATAAAACGCATGAAGAAACTCCATACTGATGGACTTTTGGAGTCACTTGATTATGAATCACTTGGCACTTGCGAACCGTGCCTTATGGGCAAGATGACTAAAACACCATTCTCCGGTACTATGGAGAGAGCAACAGATTTATTGGAAATCATACATATTGATGTATGTGGTCCAATGAATGTTGAGGCTCGTGGCGGATATCGTTATTTTCTCACCTTCACTGATGATTTAAGCAGATATGGGTATATCTACTTAATGAAACACAAGTCTGAAACATTTGAAAAGTTCAAAGAATTTCAGAGTGAAGTGGAAAATCATCGTAACAGGAAAATAAAGTTTCTACTATCTGATCGTGGAGGAGAATATTTGAGTTACGAGTTTGGTCCACATTTGAAACAATGCGGAATAGTTTCGCAACTCACGCCACCCGGAACACCACAACGTAATGGTGTGTCCGAACGTCGTAATCGTACTTTACTGGATATGGTGCGATCTATGATGTCTCTTACCGATTTACCACTATCGTTTTGGGGTTATGCTTTAGAGACGGCCGCATTCACGTTAAATAGGGCACCATCAAAAACCGTTGAGACGACGCCTTATGAACTGTGGTTTGGCAAGAAACCAAAGTTGTCGTTTCTTAAAGTTTGGGGCTGCGATGCTTATGTGAAAAAGCTTCAACCTGATAAGCTCGAACCCAAATCGGAAAAATGTGTTTTCATAGGATACCCAAAGGAGACTGTTGGGTACACCTTCTATCACAGATCCGAAGGCAAAATTTTTGTTGCTAAATTCGGAAACTTTCTAGAGAAGGAGTTTCTCTCGAAAGAAGTGAGTGGGAGGAAAGTAGAACTTGATGAGGTAACTGTATCTACTCCCTTATTGAGAAGTAGTACGTCACAGAAATCAGTTTCTATGACACCTACACCAAATAGGGAGGAAGCTAATGATAATGATCATGAAACTTCAGATCAAGATTCTACTGAACTTCGTAGATCAACTAGAGTAAGATCCGCACCAGAGTGGTACGGTAATCCTATTTTGGAAGTCATGTTACTAGACCATGATGAACCTACGAACTATGAAGAAGCGATGGTGAGCCCAGATTCCGCAAAGTGGCTTGAGGCCATGAAATCTGAGATGGGATCCATGTATGAGAACAAAGTGTGGACTTTGGTTGACTTGCCCGATGATCGGCAAGCAATTGAGAATAAATGGATTTTTAAGAAGAAGACTGACGCTGATGGTAATGTTACTGTCTATAAAGCTCGACTTGTTGCAAAAGGTTTTCGACAAGTTCAAGGGATTGACTACGATGTTACTGTCCGAATCATGTTAGCAGTTGCCGCATTTTATGATTATGAAATTTGGCAAATGGATGTCAAAACTGCATTCCTGAATGGATTTCTGGAAGAAGAGTTGTATATGATGCAACCAGAAGGTTTTGTCGATCCAAAGGGAGCTAACAAAGTGTGCAAGCTCCAGCGATCCATTTATGGACTGGTGCAAGCCTCTCGGAGTTGGAATAAACGCTTTGATAGTGTGATCAAAGCATTTGGTTTTATACAGACTTTTGGAGAAGCCTGTATTTACAAGAAAGTGAGTGGGAGCTCTGTAGCATTTCTGATATTATATGTGGATGACATATTACTGATCGGAAATAATATAGAATTTCTGGATAGCATACAGGGATACTTGAATAAGAGTTTTTCAATGAAAGACCTCGGTGAAGCTGCTTACATATTAGGCATTAAGATCTATAGAGATAGATCAAGACGCTTAATAGGACTTTCACAAAGCACATACCTTGACAAAGTTTTGAAGAAGTTCAAAATGGATCAGGCAAAGAAAGGGTTCTTGCCTGTGTCACAAGGTGTGAAGTTGAGTAATACTGAATGCCCGACCACCGCAGAAGATAGAGAGAAAATGAAAAATGTTCCCTATGCTTCAGCCATAGGCTCTATCATGTATGCAATGCTGTGTACCAGACCTGATGTGTGCCTTGCTGTAAGTTTAGCAGGCAGGTACCAAAGTAATCCAGGAGTGGATCACTGGACAGCGGTCAAGAACATCCTTAAGTACTTGAGAAGGACTAAGGATATGTTTCTCATTTATGGAGGTGACAAAGAGCTCGTCGTAAACGGTTACGTCGATGCAAGCTTTGACACTGATCCGGACGATTCTAAATCGCAAACCGGATACGTATTTACATTAAACGGTGGAGCTGTCAGTTGGTGCAGTTCTAAACAAAGCGTCGTGGCGGGATCTACATGTGAAGCTGAGTACATAGCCGCTTCGGAAGCAGCTAATGAAGGAGTCTGGATGAAGGAGTTCATATCCGATCTAGGTGTTGTACCTAGCGTATCGGGTCCAATGAAAATCTTTTGTGACAATACTGGTGCAATTGCCTTGGCAAAGGAATCCAGATTTCACAAAAGAACCAAACACATCAAAAGACGCTTCAACTCCATCCGGGATTTGGTCCAGGTGGGAGACATAGAGATATGCAAGATACATACGGATGTGAATGTTGCAGACCCGTTGACTAAGCCTCTTCCACGAGCAAAACATGATCAGCACCAAGACTCCATGGGTGTTAGAATCATTACTTTGTAATCTAGATTATTGACTCTAGTGCAAGTGGGAGACTGAAGGAAATATGCCCTAGAGGCAATAATAAAGTCATTATTTATTTCCTTACATATCATGATAAATGTTTATTATTCATGCTAGAATTGTATTAACTAGAAACATAATACATGTCTGAATACATAGGCAAACAGAGTGTCACTAGTATGCCTCTACTTGACTAGCTCATTAATCAAAGATGGTTATGTTTCCTAACCATGAACAAAGAGTTGTTATTTGATTAACGAGATCACATCATTAGTTGAATGATCTGATTGACATGACCCATTCCATTAGCATAGCACCCGATCGTTTAGTATGTTGCTATTGCTTTTATCCATGACTTATACGTGTTCCTTTAACTATGAGATTATGCAACTCCCGTTTACCGTAGGAACACTTTGTGTGATACCAAACGTCACAACGTAACTGGGTGATTATAAAGGTGCTCTACAGGTGTCTCCGAAAGTATTTGTTGGGTTGGCATATTTCGAGATTAGGATTTGTCACTCCGAATGTCGGAGAGGTATCTCAGGGCCTTCTCGGTAATGCACATCACATAAAGCCTTGCAAGCATTGCAACTAATGAGTTAGTTGCGGGATGATGTATTACGGAACGAGTAAAGAGACTTGCCGATAACGAGATTGAACTAGGTATTGGATACCGACGATCGAATCTCGGGCAAGTAACATACCGATGACAAAGGGAACAAACGTATGTTGTTATGCGGTCTGACCGATAAAGATCTTCGTAGAATATGTAGGAGCCAATATGGGCATCCAGGTCCCGCTATTGGTTATTGACCGGAGACGTGTCTCGGTCATGTCTACATTGTTCTCGAACCGTAGGGTCCGCACGCTTAAACGTTACGATGACAGTTATTATGAGTTTATGCATTTTGATGTACCGAAGGAGTTCGGAGTCCCGGATGTGATCACGGACATGACGAGGAGTCTCGAAATGGTCGAGACGTAAAGAATGATATATTGGAAGCCTATGTTTGGACATCGGATGTGTTCCAGGTGAAATCAGGATTTTACCGGAATACCGGGAGGGTTACCGGAACCCCCCGGGAGCATAATGGGCCAACATGGGCCTTGGTGGAGAGGTGAGAGGGCTGCCCTCATGGGCTGCGCGCCTCCCCCCTTCCCCTAGTCCTATTAGGACTAGGAGAGGTGGCCGGCCCCCCTCTCTCTCTCTCCCCCTTGAAGAATCCTAGTCCAACTAGGATTGGGGGGGGGAATCCTACTCCCAGAGGGAGTAGGACTCTCCTGGCGCGCCAGGCTTGGCCGGCCAGCCCCTCCCCCTTGGCTCCTTTATATACGGGGGCAGGGGGCACCCCATAGACACACAATTGATCATTGGGATCTTTCCTTAGCCGTGTGCGGTGCCCCCTTCCACCAAATTCCACCTCGGTCATATCGTTGCAGTGCTTAGGCGAAGCCCTGCGCCGGTAACACATCAATATCATCACCACGCCGTCGTGCTGATGGAACTCTTCCCTGACGCTTTGCTGGATCAGAGCCCGGGGATCGTCATCGAGCTGAACGTGTGCCAAGAACTCGGAGGTGCCGGAGTAACGGTGCTGTGATCGGTTGGATCGCGAGGAGAACGTACGACTACTTCCCCTACGTTGCGTCAACGCTTCCGCTTCGGTCTACGAGGGTACGTAGACAACACTCTCCCCTCTCGTTGCTATGCATCACCATGATCTTGCGTGTGCGTAGGAAATTTTTTGAAATTACTACGTTCCCCAACAAGTCCAGCTATCCGAACACCCCCTAATCCAGGACTCCCTCACCCGCGCTACTGCTAGGGTTTTCACTTGTAGTGTACTCGTTACTTATAATTTCAGTGCTTGCAGAGAATACCTTGCTGAAAACCACTTGTCATTTCTGTCTGCTCCTCGTTAGGTTCAACACACTTACTTACCGAAAGGACTACGATTTATCCTGTATACTTGTGGGTCATCACACACCGCAAAAAAGAGTTACATCAAATAAATCTCCAAGAACATCGAGGAGAACATTGTATTGAAGATCAAAAAGAGAGAAGAAGCCATCTAGCTACTGCCTACGGACCCATAGGTCTGTGGTAAACTACTCACGCATCATCGGAGGGGTAAGGGTGTTGATGAAGAACCCGTCCGTGATCGTTGGCCCCTCCGGCAACGTGCCGGAAAAGGCCTCTAGATTGGATCTCGTGGTTCTGGAACTTGCGACGGTGGAAACTCTGATCTGTCTGCTCCCCTAGGGTTTTGGGGATTTTAGAGTATTTATAGAGTTGATAGGCGGTGGAGAAGGGGCCTGTGGGCCCCACTATCCACCAGGGCGTGCTAGGGGCCTCTGGCGTGCCCAGGTGCCTTGTGGGCCCCATGGGCCTTCCCTCAGGCAACGATGTGCTAGTCCCGAACAAGCCAAGGATTGTAGCTGGGGTTGGGAACGATCTGTTCTTTCCCATCGAAATTCTTGGTTATGATGGTCTGGGTGGGTTCAGGTGTGGATTGATCGATATACCCATGTAGCCCTGGCCCAATGATTTGGGAGCGAGTTTGGGCTTTCCGGAGGACAAAGTTAGTTCGATTCATAGGTTCGGATCTGGTGTAGTTGAGGCCAGGGGAAAAGACTTGGGTGGAGGAGGACATTGCGGCTCAAGGCGGAAGATGAAGGCTGATGATTGTTGCGATGGTGAGGGGCTTGCTAGATTGATGGAAGAAGGAGGCTCTGTATACCATGTCAAGATGGGTAAAGCGTCCCAACTCCCAATAGGGGAGCCCGCATGAGTTTATATTGATCTGGTCGTGGTGATTACAGAAGGGTTTCGGTTAGGAATCCTAACTGAGAGAGAGAGAGGAGATCTTATAGGAGGGATATAGAGATAAACCAACTAAATAACAATAAAGGTTCCTATCTCTACCAGAACGTGGTATACAAGTAATGCGCCATAATATTACTTTAACACCATGTACGCAATTTTTAATTCATCAGGGAGCATTTTAAGGGTATCAACAAAGATTCTAGATTATTGAGTTGGCTGGTAAGCAATCATGAGGTGTTGTAACAAACTTGATTTATGTTGTGAAATTGCATGGACTAGTAAAGTTTCTATGACATATGTAAACTTTTAGTCTAGTTATGCCTTATAGGAAAGGCTTTATTTTTATCTAGTACTGAAAGTGTACACGACAGCCTAATTAGCCCCCTTTTTCCATTTCCCATGCACATTCTTTTTTCAAGCAATTCTATGGATCAGTAAGTAAAACCGACTACACCACAATGCGTCTTGGTTTTATCATGGTAAGCGTAGCCTTTTGGATTGCAGAACCATTGCCGCGGAAACTTGAAATTCAATTTCCATAAATACATGTTGTGGGTTTTAGAGTTTGATTTTAAGAAGGTGGTTGGGATAAGGTGAGCAAAGAGTATCACACACAGTGGAGGAGCTTGATGGGGCCAAATGGGGCCGTTGTCCCCCCCCCCTACTCTAGGAAAACTTAAGTGTACCCCTAATATTATTAGGCTTGAATATCAAAGATTTTTCCGAGTTCATGCATAACTTATCTTCTTTGCCCTCTCAACTCTGATTAGCCCCCTCAATAATCTTCATCAAGCTCTGCCACTAATCGCACGAGTTTCTATATTGTTCCAAGCTAGTCTTGTATGTAAGTTAGCTCAACCCATGCTATTTCTATTCTCCTTTAGTTGGTACTTGTGGTTCTTCTTGGTGATATTTCTGTTGCTGAATGTTAATGGTAAGTTGCAATCATCTTTTCTGAACAACACTTGTATGCACTACAGTAACTCTATGTTCGAGCTAGTTTCAGTTTTTTTTAAATGTGGTCCTAAATGCTCCAGTTTGAAGAAGAAAAAACCAATCATGACATGTTTACAGATTCCAAATTTGAATTAGATTCTTTAGCAGTTACGCTGGTAATGGGTGAAAAAAACGAGAACCTTTCATAGGAATTGTTTGGTCCGCAAGATGGTTTCCTAAACCTTGTCAGTAATATATTTCGGTATTTAATCTTCTTGAAGCTCTCTTACACCACATTTTGCTAACTATAGGGTGGCACACATACTTTTGGATTGCGTTCATTCCCCTTACTGTAAGTGCATATATAATAATGTATTATTTTAAACATTCGCTATGAGCCTCTTTCTTGGGAATTAGCACACAAATGCACTTGTGGTTAACTGAAAATTGCAGCGAAAACAAAGTAATCTCAGCACCACATCATGTACTAACTCAAGGATCATTGCTTAGCATGGAATGAAACATATGCATCAAACATATATGGAGATACTAGGTTGGTTCAACTTGAACCTAGGACATGTCCTGGGTGCAACCAGCAGCCAGACAGGACAAGTACTAGCTGATTTCAGCAAGCAGCTAGGACAAGCCATATGTGCTCTCAACCCAGAATTTTAGCAGCAAGCAGATATCACAGAGACACCACATTTACGTGGAAACCACCCCCTCCAACTTGAGGAAAAAACCATGGGACGAAGCCACCCAAATCCTCTTCCACTATTATCGAATGTGGTATATGTTGACACCTGATTTTGGCACAATGCAAAATGCAATACAGATGGCCTCAAGTGACAAGGTATTTTACATGAGAAACTTCACATTTGCCGAGTGGGACAATTTTGATGATTGGGCCATGATCATTCGGCGTCTTATCAAAGACCAAAACTACACTGGGGTTGTCATGTTTAGATGTCCTGAGTGCTTTTTGGTCAATTACGCCTCCAGGACAACCTCCGATGAAGGAATACTCTACGTGAATTGTCTTCGTCTCGTCGAATCGGTCGATTTTTATATAAAAATCATCTCAATCCGAGTTCGTATGCAAAAGTTACAGCTATATGAATACAGCCCTGTCAAGAGGCGAAATATGACGCGGGAGACCAGACATGTCTTGGCAAGTGTCTGGTGTAATGCGTGAGTGTTTTGGCCCAGAAGATGGCCTCGAATCGGAAAACGTTCAACACGAAAGTTTTTCGTATCGTCAAAACGGTCAACTTTGCTTTTGGGCAGATTTTCATCCGAGGTCATTTACTGCCTCAAAAACCTTGCCGGGAAAAGCTTGCCGCCGTGAACAGTAACCTTGCCGGGGAAAGCTTGCCGCCGTGAACAGTAACCTTGCCGGGGAAAGCTTGCCGCCGTGAACAGTAACCTTGCCGGGGAAAAGCTTGCCGCCGTGAACAGTAACCTTGCCGGGAAAGCTTGCCGCCGTGAACAGTAGAAACTGTCGGGCCAATCCGACCAGATGCTGAAGATGGGCTCAAATAATTATCTAGATGGACTCGGATGAAAAAGTGTTCAACATGAAAGTTGTTCGTCTCGTCGAAACAGTCAAGATTGCTTTTGGGCTTGTTTTCATCCGAGATTGTTTACCACCGCAAAAAGGACCCGCAAGGTACAGCCAGTTTAAACCAAACAGTTTTGGGAAGTTCGGATAAAACCAGTCCGAATTTGACTAGGGTTTTGGACGTGAATTGATGTAATTTTCTTGTAAGGAAAGCCTAGATAAGTCCTTTGCTTGTACGGGAAGTCCAGCCGCCTCTTATATATGTTGGGGGTGACGGCCGATTGAAACAACACACAATCGAACAAATCAATATACTACTTTTTCATCTACGTTTTATCCCTCCACTGTTTTTCTCTCTCGTTCTTCGCTGTTCTTCGTGTTTGAGAGCTGCGAATACCGAGGCTCTAGGGGCGAGCGAATCGACCTAGGGCAGCCCATAGCCGCCGCGCGCCCTGACGGGGTCCTTCCCGGACGTGTGGGGTTTCGGGTCTACAAAAGCGCCCGCCGGATTGTCTTGCGTACCGCGCTTCCGGTGGGCCTCCTTCGACGTGAGCTGCGGTGCATCACCCTCGGTGTTGGAGGTACACGGTGACGTGTTCGTGTGCGAACACACTTTTTGGCGACTCCGCTGGGGACGAAAGATCAAGAATCATCATCAACCATGTCGGATCTCCCCAAGCCCTCAGAAGTTAGCGCCGATAACATCATTAAGCCTGGTCTTGATGAACTATCGGATGAACATCGCCAAGCCTATGAAGCGCGCAAGAAGCAGCATGAAGAGGCTTTTGAGGCGCTCAAGAAGAAGCGCGAGGAGGAGGATTTGGAAGCGTTTCTTTCAAGTTTCAAGAAAGACCGTCAAGGGAACATCACTCCGGTTAGAAACGTCAATCTTCCCCTCATCGACGAACAAGATGTAATCACTGTGAGTAAAGTTTTTGCTCCAGAGCAAGTGGCTGTGATTGAAAGTCTTGTTAGTAAGGGTAATGTGATGGCATACAATTCTTTTGTGGCTAGTGCTAATACTCAGAAAAATATGCCTCCATCATCTAGTGGTACTGTTGGTATATCTGAAAACCCTAGCCCAATTTTACCTATTTCATCGGCACCACCTATGCAACAACAATATAATATGCCGTTGAATTTTTATCCTACTCAAACCAACTAGCTTGTGGCTGTACCTACATATTCTAATCCTATTATGAGTGTGCCCAATTCGGCGTCAACGCCGAATCACTTTGTCACACCACCCATAGGCGCAGGCATGTTTGGTCTCCCGCCGAATTATGGTTCGGCGCCCATCCCACAGGTTGCACCAATAGCTAGTACTCAGGTTGCTCCTATGTCATTGCCACAAACAACTTCATCTACTTCGGATCCAATTTTAGCTAAATTAAGGGAGGATTTGCATAAGATGTTCCTAGAAACTTTCGGAAACGAGCCGAAAGTAAAGAGTCGTGTGTACCAAAAGCCTTATCCTGAACACTTCGATGCAATTTCTTACCCTCAAGGTTATAAGGTTCCTGATTTTGTTAAATTTAGTGGTGAGGGTACGAAAACAACTTGGGAGCATGTGAGTCAGTATCTAGCACAGTTGGGTGAAGCAGGTTCCATAGAAGAATTGAAAGTGCGTTTATTTCCATTATCTTTAACTGGTACCGCATTTTCATGGTTTGCTGCTTTACCACATGGCTCAATTCTGTTATGGTCGCAATTAGAGCAAAAGTTTCATGATCACTTTTATAGCGGCGATAATGAGCTAAAGTTGTCACATCTTACATTGGTTAGGCAGAAACATGATGAATCGGTCACCGATTATGTCAAGAGGTTTAGAGATATAAAAAACCGATGTTATAGCTTAGTGATAACTGAGAGAGACTTGGCAGATCTTGTTCTTAATGGTTTGAAAACTCACATTAAAGAGAGGCTAGAAAGTTATGAGTTTTCGAGCATTAATCAAGTCTTACAAAAAGCCTTGGCCCAAGAGAGTCGAAGTAAAGAGGTCCATAGGTCTACAACCGATCGTCCTAGAATGCATATGGTTGAACACAATGATGATAATTTGGACGATGAGGTTGATGTCTATACTACTGAATTTGTTTGGTCCTCAAAGGCCAAACCCTATATGTGCAATGCTCTTAAGCCGATTCGCAGGAATCGTGATGAGGAGATGAGGTTTACTTTTGATATCAAGTGTGATAAAATATTTGATGCTCTCTTGCAAGATAAGATGATTAGAATATCACACACCATACCGCCGTTTGAGGAGCTGAAACGGCGTGCTTATTGCAAGTACCATAATTCATTTTCTCATGCTACTAACGATTGCAATGTTTTTCGACGACAGATACAATCGGCCATTAATGACGGACGATTGAATTTTGCTGAGATGCAAGTTGATAAGCAGCCCTTCCCCATAAACACCATAGACTTGGAAGGGAAGAAAATGTTAATTCGGCCTAACATAGCCGAATCCGCTAATAAAGATAATGTTGTTATTGGTGAACCCAGGAATAGTAAGGAGGGCGACAAGGTCTTGGTAAGAAAGATTGTGCTTGAGAAGCAACCCGATGGCAAGGAAGTGTTGAAGATCACTATAAAAAATGCTACACTCGGGGGGCAACCACAAGTACAAGAGGATGCTCATGTTAAATTGATCAAGCCCAAGAATTCAGAAGTTGGCAAGTGGAAAAAGAATGAAACTAAGAACAAGAGAATCAAGCCAACTTTTGATATGTTGCTATCCAAATATGCAAGTCAAGCGGCCGGTTCTTGCTCTAATCGGCCATCACATTCAAAGCGTTCAAGATTGCCTCTGGAGCAAGAGTTTCGACGATATGCAAGGCCGTATGGGTCATGGGCACCGACACCATGGATGTCACAACCCTTCTATGCGCCATATTACATGAGAGGCTTTAGTGGAGGATGGGGGCAGCCCCCAATGGCTCCTTATGCTTTCCATATGGGGTGGGCAGCACCTAGAAGGCCTGCTCGCGAGAGGCTTTATTATCCCACACAAGGCCGTTTGAGCTATGGTGCTAATCGGCCAACAAAAATTTCTCCAAGTAAGGCCAATAAAAAAGTGTGGCGTGTTAAGTCATCTAATGCAGAAATTTCAGAATGCGACAAGCAAAAGGAGATCAAAAAGGCGATTGTTGGTAATCTGGCTACTTCTAATGGTGATATTGTTATTGTTCAGCAGGGTTCCATGGTTAGTGATCATGAGGCAAGCACAAGCAAGGCCAAACCAACGGATCCCAAATATACTCAACCTAAGTGGTGTCCTCCCGGTTTAACCAAAACCATGAAAAGGAGATTACAACACATGAGGAACCACGAGAAGATAGAGCGCAAAGAGGAGAGGCAAAGGGACGAATTGTTAAGTGAAATTCGGCCCATGGCACTCACAAAACAAGTGTGGAGGCCTAAACAAAAAGAAAACGCAGATGCTTCTACATTAGCCACAGCAACCCATTCGCCACCAAAAGAGGATGATGCAACCCCTGTTACATCGTCCACACCACCTGAAACATCCCCTTCAGTTGAGAAATCTCTGAGCCCAATATTCACATTGGGGGATGAAGATGAGATGGTGGATTATGAATCTACGCCGGTGCGGGAAGGTATGGATATTAATATGGTATATTGCTTACCTGCCGAGTTTCGTGCTATAGGTAAAGAATGGGAGGTAGCCCAGCTGGATTTTGGTCCTAAGAATGCTATCTTCGAGAAGCCAAAAGAACCGGTGAAACACTTGAAGCCATTGTACATCAAAGGTCATATTAACGGATCGCCGGTTGCTAGGATGCTCGTTGATGGTGGTGCTGTGGTAAATCTTATGCCCTACTCGGTCTTCAAGAAGTTGGGGTTAGACGATAATGCATTGATGAAGACCAATATGGTACTTAATGGATTTGAGGGAAAAGAAAAAACAGAGGCCAAAGGTGTGATGTGCATGGAACTCACCGTGGGAAGTAAAACTTTGGCCACCACATTCTTCATCGCCGAGGTGCAAGGTAACTATAATGTTATATTAGGCCGCGATTGGGTTCATGCTAACCAATGCGTGCCATCTACCATGCATCAATTCTTAATACAATGGGTCGATGATGAGGTAGAAGTTATTCACGCAGATAATTCAGCTTGTGTTGCTTTGGCCGATGCATCGGTGGATTGGAATCATCCCAATGTTACTTGCTTAACAGGGCGTGACCTTTCGGGGTTTGATTTCCTTAGTGCTACGAGGAACGGATTCATTCCCATCTCTTTAAAGCCGATTGGTGATAATCGGTTCCAGGGTATGATGTAAGCAAGAAGTTAAAATCAGCGGCCGATATAAAATTATCGCCCTTAGCACAAACATGGCCAATACATAATTATCGCTCTGGGAAAAATACACAGCCGATGGAGTGTTGACATCATGCTTCAACATTACACTAGGCAAAGTATTTTCTGGCACGCAAGCTCTGCCAGAAAATAGGGGGGCATGTGTTGACACCTGATTTTGGCACAATGCAAAATGCAATACAGATGGCCTCAAGTGACAAGGTATTTTACATGAGAAACTTCACATTTGCCGAGTGGGACAATTTTGATGATTGGGCCATGATCATTCGGCGTCTTATCAAAGACCAAAACTACACTGGGGTTGTCATGTTTAGATGTCCTGAGTGCTTTTTGGTCAATTACGCCTCCAGGACAACCTCCGATGAAGGAATACTCTACGTGAATTGTCTTCGTCTCGTCGAATCGGTCGATTTTGATATAAAAATCATCTCAATCCGAGTTCGTATGCAAAAGTTACAGCTATATGAATACAGCCCTGTCAAGAGGCGAAATATGACGCGGGAGACCAGACATGTCTTGGCAAGTGTCTGGTGTAATGCGTGAGTGTTTTGGCCGAGAAGATGGCCTCGAATCCGAAAACGTTCAACACGAAAGTTTTTCCTATCGTCAAAACGGTCAACTTTGCTTTTGGGCAGATTTTCATCCGAGGTCATTTACAGCCTCAAAAACCTTTCTGGGAAAAGCTTGCCGCCGTGAACAGTAACCTTGCCGGGGAAAGCTTGCCGCCGTGAACAGTAACCTTGCCGGGGAAATCTTGCCGCCGTGAACAGTAATCTTGCCGGGGAAAAGCTTGCCGCCGTGAACAGTAACCTTGCCGGGGAAAGCTTGCTGCCGTGAACAGTAACCTTGCCGGGAAAGCTTGCCGCCGTGAACAGTAGAAACTGTCGGGCCAATCCGACCAGATGCTGAAGATGGGCCCAAATAATTATCTAGATGGACTCGGATGAAAAAGTGTTCAACATGAAAGTTGTTCGTCTCGTCAAAACAGTCAAGATTGCTTTTGCGCTTGTTTTCATCAGAGATTGTTTACCACCGCAAAAAGGACCCGCAAGGTACAGTCAGTTTAAACCGAACAGTTTTGGGAAGTTCGGATAAAACCAGTCCGAATTTGACTAGGGTTTTGGACATGAATTGATGTAATTTTCTTGTAAGGAAAGCCTAGATAAGTCCTTTGCTTGTACGGGAAGTCCAACCGCCTCTTATATATGTTGGGGGCGACGGCCGATTGAAACAACACACAATCGAACAAATCAATATACTACTTTTTTATCTACGTTTTATCCCTCCATTGTTTTTCTCTCTCGTTCTTCGCTGTTCTTCGTGTTTGAGAGCTGCGAATACCGAGGCTCTAGGGGCGAGCGAATCGACCTAGGGAAGCCCATAGCCGCCGCGCGCCCTGACGGGGTCCCTCCCGGGCGTGTGGGGTTTCGGGTCTACAAAAGCGCCCGCCGGATTGTCTTGCGTACCGCGCTTCCGGTGGGCCTCCTTCGACGTGAGCTGTGGTGCATCACCCTCGGCATTGGAGGTACACGGTGACGTGTTCGTGTGCAAACAGTATACAAGAAGTTCTTCTCTAGATAGCACTAGAGGGTCTCATACATCAAGATATCTGAATCTTGGATGAACACAACAAGATTTGGGGCTCAAGAGCTAGGGATTGGAACAATCTCACCAAAGATGGTGGAACTACAACTTGAAGGAGACAAGGTAGTGGATCTAGACCATCACAACCTTGGGGAGGATCTCCCTTTGCTTCTTCCTTCAATCTTCCTCTTTTCCCTTTCTCTCTTGGTTTTCTCTCTTCTTCTCCCTTGGAGGATGAACTGATTTTCGTCACACTTGGTGGTGGCTGCTAGATGGAGGGTAAAGCATCCCCTTCCACTCACGTGCAAAGTCCAAAATGACCGTAGGTCATAACCCTAATGGGTAATGGGCTTCTGCACCTCTTTGGGCTGCCTAAAAGGCCTCAAATGGTCATCTTCTCACAACCCACATGAGGAGGATATCCCAACACTCTTATACTGCCCTTGCTCCCTCTCTATTCTCCCTACTGCTTCTTCTAGCCATGGGCACCAATTTGGAGCACGTCATAGCTCAATTAGCCCAAGATGTAGCTGAGAAGCACTCCGCGGTTGAGGGCGATTTGATCGTGAAGCCATCGATGACCACTTCTGGTTCGGGCGGCCGAGGGTCGTCTTGTTCCTGATCCACTTCATCGTCTTCCAGAATTCCTTTGAGTTTGCATTCTTATTCTAGATACTGGTGAGCATCTTGAGGGGGCGCCGGTTTCAAATTACATTCAGTTAGGATCTAATGACTGATTAGTTTACCCCATTTCTATTGTAGACCACCTATGCATTCAACTCCTGCATCATGGGGCAAGTTGGTTTCATTGTGCCGAGGCTTGTGATTGGGTACCTCACACACATCTCCAACTTCTTTTCCTGTAGGAAAAAGCGTACATGACTTCGTTCTTGAACTAACGCATCCATGTATCCTTGCACTTGCAGTCTCATTATTCAACTTCTCTACAGCTACAACACCCTGCCTCTATATGTAGTTGTAACATAGGTACGGCCATATTTTGACATCGTAAAAAAATTTGAACCTCAACACTGATTTTTGACACATGTTCCCCTTTGTTATGCACAAAGATGGGGAGCTTCTACAAGAAGATCTTCAATGAGCATGTGCAACAGGGTGTCCTGGGTTGGGCTCAGAAGACTCAGATGAAGAAGGGATTCAAGAAGAGCAATGGCATGGCAAAATCGACGAGCACCATCAGTTTAGCTGGGCCTTCTGCTAAGATTGAAATGATGAAACGACCAGCGCGGGAAGGCAACGATGCTGGTGAAAGCATAGAATGATGCAATTGTTGGGAAACGTAGTAATTTCAAAAATTTCCTACGCACACACAAGATCATGGTGATGCATAGCAACGAGAGGGGAGAGTGTTGTCTACGCACCCTCGTAGACCGTAAGCGGAAATGTTATGAAAACGCGGTTGATGTAGTCGTACGTCTTCACGATCGACCGATCCTAGCACCGAAGGTACGTCACCTCCGCGATCCGCACACATTCAGCTCGATGACGTCCCACGAACTCATGATCCAGCAGAGTATCGAGGGTGAGTTTCGTCAGCATGACGGCGTGATGATGGTGATGATGAAGCTACCGACGCAGGGCTTCGCCTAAGCACTGCAACGATATGACTGAGGTGGAATATGGTGGAGGGGGCACCGCACATGGCTTGGAACAATCAACTTGTGTGTCCTAGGGTGCCCCCTGCCCCCTTATATAAAGGGGCAAGGGGGAGGCCGGTCGGCCTTGGGTCACGCCAAGGAGAGGGGGGAGTCCTCCTCCTAGTGGGAGTAGGACTCCCCTTTCCTAGTCCAACTAGGAAAGAGGAAGGGGGAAGGAAGGAGAGGGAGAGAGGGAGGAAAGAGGGGGCACCGCCCCCCTCATTGTTCAATTCGGACTCCAAGGGGGGGGGGACGGCCAGACCTAGGCCCTCTCCTCTCTCTCCCACAAGGCCCATGTTGGCCCATTAGATCCCCCGGGGGTTCCGATAACCCTCCGGCACTCCGATAAATATCCGATGACCCCCGAAACTCATCCAGTGTCCGAGTATAGTCGTCCAATATATCAATATTTATGTCTCGACCATTTCAAGACTCCTCGTCATGTCCGTGATCACATCCTGGACTCTGAACTATCTTCGGTACATCAAAACACATAAACTCATAATACCTATCGTCACCGAACGTTAAGCGTGCGGACCCTACGAGTTCGAGAACTATGTAGACATGACCGAGACACGTCTCCGGTCAATAACCACTAGTGGAACCCGGATGCTCATATTGGCTCCTACATATTCTACGCAGATCTTTTATCGGTCAAACCGCATAACAACATACGTTGTTCCCTTTGTCAACGGTATGTTACTTGCCCGAGATTCGATCGTCGGTATCTTAATACCTAGTTCAATCTCGTTACCGGCAAGTCTCTTTACTTGTTCTGTAATGTATCATCTCGCAACTAACTCATTAGTTACATTGCTTGCAAGGCTTATAGTGATGTGCATTACCGAGAGGGCCCAGAGATACCTCTCCGACAATCGGAGTGACAAATCCTAATCTCGATCTATGCCAACTCAACAAACACCATCGGAGACACCTGTAGAGCACCTTTATAATCACCCAGTTACGTTGTGACGTTTGGTAGCACACAAAGTGTTCCTCCGGTATTCGGGAGTTGCATAATCTCATAGTCATAGGAACATGTATAAGTCACGAAGAAAGCAATAGCAATATACTAAACGATCAAGTGTTAAGCTAATAGAATGGGTCAAGTCAATCACATCATTCTCTAATGATGTGACCCCGTTAATCAAATGACAACTCATGTCTATGGCTAGGAAACATAGCCATCTTTGATTCAACGAGCTAGTCAAGTAGAGGCATACTAGTGACACTCTGTTTGTCTATGTATTCACACATGTACTAAGTTTCCGGTTAATACAATTCTAGCATGAATAATAAATATTTATCATGATATAAGGAAATATATATAACAACTTTATTATTGCCTCTAGGGCATATTTCCTTCAGCAATACCGGTAGTGAGTAGTGTTGTCTAGAGAAATGGCTATGATGTCTATCTTGCTGCTGCATGAAAACACTTAGATAGATTTACTTCTTGCAGCCGTAAAACATTGCGGTCACAAGGTCAGAAAATAAATTCGGTCCAAATTTTTTATCTCTCGTAGCCATGGTGCCTAAAACTGTCGTTGCTTTAGCCGCTTCTAGCGTTATTTCATCCCGATTGGTGATAATTTTCTCATGGACCACCTAGGTCGGCCATCAACTAAAAAATATTTGTTTTGGTCAATTTTCTGAGCCGTTTGATTCTGATCCAATTCATCTTCCTAATCCCTTTGATAATGGAATATAACTCCTCCAGTCGCCATCTTTTATGGCCTAACCGTCTGCTCCCTCCCCCCATGTCAGGTGGGTGTTATAGTGCGCCACCATTCCCGGCTATCCCTCCATCCCTAATATGATCTTCATCATTGTCAGCATCCCACCCCTACCTTCCCCCTCCCGAGCACCCAAACTCATAAATCTCTTGTTGACACCATTATTTAGGCTTCCATGGTTGCATCCTCAAGATTGTCTCATGAAACTATCGCCCAATGATTTTGCCTTTTGGACCATTTGAGTCCAAGGTCGTATGCAACTTCTATAGCAAAAATTGTCAGGCCTAATATTTTTCTTGACCAAAAGTTGGTCGTCTGACCCCACACATATTGATACATGCGTGGTGTGAGGCATGGCATACACCGCCCTTAAGATGGACTCAAATCAAAAAATGCTCAACACGAAAGTTCTTCGTCTCTCATTCAAACTGATTTTTTTTTGCTCTTTAGGTCATGTCCATCTGAATTAATATGCAACCACCAAGGCTAAAATGCAGCCATCTGGTCTAGCCATGGGTGATACATGTCTGATATAAAGCATGACATATATCATCTTCAAGAATGCTTCAAACAAAAAGTGTTCAACACAAAAGTTATTCTCCTCGTCAAAACAAACAACTTTGCTTTTTTGGATCATCTCAATCAAAGGTCATATGCGACCTCCACAAGATGCAACGTGACAACATTTTGACCTAACCCACTAGACCAAACTAGAATTGGAGTCATTTTCTTGTGTGATAAGTCCAACTGCCTCAATATAGATGAGAGGTGATGGCCAATTGAACAACAACACACAATCATCAAACAAATCTATCACCTTTATCTTTTACATTTTCTCCTTTACCCTTGTTTTTTCTTCCTCGTTCTTCGATTTTCTTTGTGTTCGACCTCGAGGACTGTCGGTGTTCTGGGAACGGGGGTCCCCAGACTTGCCTGCCTGCGGCCTGCGGCGCGGCTCAAAAGGGGGCCCAGCATGGCCCATCTTCCTCAACACAGACCCAAGACCCTCGCGAGGGGCCAAGCCTCGCGGGGCGGACGACACGGAGCTTCCTCAGGCATAGTCTCATCAGGCAGGCTCGCGAGGAGGCGGAGAGATCAAGGCGGGGTACCTCACGAGGTGCCCGTGACGCAAGCCATGACGACCAAGGGCGCCAGGCGGGCGCCAGCCCGCGCAGTGTCCTCCTTTCCTCTTTGGTGCAAAGGGAGCAAGCGCAGGCGCGTGCATCAAGCAAAAGGCACCCGTTTCGGTGCAACAAGACCAAGACCAGTCCAACGGCAGGAAGGAAGTCATTGTGGAGCCCAAGCCAGCGTCACCACCAGAGCCTTTGGCAGGCGAGGACCAAATTTAGTCAGGATAAGTGTACCAGATGTTCCCCTTCAAAATGGCCAATTGTTGGCGCCCTTCCTGCTCAGTATTTGGGAAGAGGCCCAGCGCCTTTGCCTATAAATAGGACTAGCCACCCACAGAGTAGAGGAATCCAGAAATCAGATCTAGAAACCTGGTAGTTGAGAATCAGAGAGAGAGAGAGAGAGAAAGGTGACTGAACTCCTCCTAGCAGTTCATCGCCCCAGCCAAGAGCAAACCCTTGCGAGGTTGTTCTTCCTTGTATTGTTCATCATCATCAGCCCAAGAGGCAATCCACCACACCACACTGGAGTAGGGTATTACACCACATCGGTGGCCCTAACTAGTATAAACCTTGTGTATCTTGTGCTGTTCTTTCCATAGCTTAGATCTTCGCGAGGCGGAGGGGTGCAGGTAGGTAGAAGGCGTAATCTCCGTGCGCACCCCAGAGTTCGAACCTCAAGGGTCTGCCGGAACCCGAAATCCGACATTTGGCGCGCCAGGTAGGGGTGCACCGGAGTTTTCCCTTCCGCCACCGCCACGACCTGCCTCGCGATGAGTAGCGCGTCGCCCGCTCTGGCCGCCGACGCCAACAGGGGGGCCAGGGGGCTCCGAGCCCTGGCCCCAGCCCTGCAACGGGCACGATGGCCGGACAAGTTCAAGCCAATGATGCCGCCGCGCTACAGCGGCGCAACTGATCCGCTGGCCTTCTTGCTGGTGTACGAGGAGGCCATCCTGGAAGCTGGAGGTGATGATAGGGTCATGGCCAACTGGCTTCCCATGGCCCTCACCGGCGCCCCGCACGCATGGCTGCTCCACCTGTCGGCAGCCTCCGTGGCCTCTTGGGAAGAGCTCCGCCGCATCTTCCTCGCCCACCATGCTGCACCAACACCCCCAGTTGTCGCGGCCCTCCTAGGCGGCTCGCAGGCGCCGCCTACAAGTCACCACGTCAAGCCGTTCATCCGCCGGGTCGGCGCCGTTTCCACGCGGCAAGGGGCCCTCCCGGACCAGGCGGCGCCCAAGGCCGGCCTGACCTTCAGCTCGGAGGACCACCCTTCCAACTCGGCCTGCTCGGGTACGCTCCCCATGCTGTGCACCCCCACCATCTGCCAGGTGGCCGTCACCAGGACTCTCATCGATGGCGGCGCGGGCCTCAGCGTGCTCTTGGTTGAGGCCTTCAACCTCCTCTGCATACCCCTGGAATGGCTGCAACCTAGCCGGCCCTTCTCAGGCGTTGGGGCGGGTCATCCAGTTCCTTAGGACAGATCCGGCTCCCAGTAACCTTCGGCACCTACGACAACTTCCGCATGGAGCTGGTCAACTTTGACATCGCCCCCATCGGCCTCCCCTACAATGCCATCCTAGGCTATCTAGCGCTGGCCCAGTTCATGGCCGCGACACACCCGGCGTACAACCTCATGAAGATGCCCGGGAGCAGCGGTGTTCTCACCGTGCACAGGGACACCGGAGACGTGCTGCGAGTGCTCAAGCTCGCCTTCAAGACGGCGGCGTCAGCACAGCCCGCCGACTCGGAAACCCCCGAGCCCAAGGGGGCTGCACCCGCCAAGAAGAAACAATTGTTCACCCAAGACAAGGCAGAAACCAAGCAGATACCCGTCGATGAGGACGGGTCCACCAACGCCACTTTCACCATAGGCGCCAACCTCGAGCCCGAGCAGGAGGAGGCCCTGGTCAAGTTCCTGCGCACGAACAAGAAGGTATTCGCTTGGGAGCCTGACCAGTTGGCGGGATCCCTAGGAGCGTAATCGAGCATCACCTCAACGTGTGCCCCAACGTGCGCCCTGTGAAGCACAAGGCAAGGCGGCAGTCCACAGAAAAGCAGGCCTTCATCATCCAAGAGACCCGCAAACTAGAGGCCACTAGGGTCATTCGCGAGGTCCGATACCCGGATTGGTTGGCCAACCCTGTCGTGGTACCAAAGAAGGGAGGGAAGGAGTGCATGTGTGTCGACTTCACCAACCTCAACAAGGCATGCCCGCAAGATCCGTTCCCGCTCCCCCGCATCGACCAGATCGTCGATTCCACCGCAGAATGCGACCTACTATGCTTCTTGGATGCCTTCTCTGGGTATCACCAGATCAAGATGGCGGTTGAAGAGGTCGATAAGACAGCCTTCCTAACCCCGTGTGGGGTGTACTGCTACACATGCATGCCATTTGGGCTGCGTAACACCGGGGCGACCTTTCAGCGGCTGATGCACATCACCTTGGGCCCGCAGCTCGGGAAGAATGTTGAGGCTTACGTCGATGACATTGTGGTGAAGTCTCGGGAGGCCAGAACCCTGATACAAGACCTGGAGGAAACCTTCACGAGCCTCGACACAGTGAACCTGCGGCTCAACCCAGAGAAGTGTGTGTTCGGAGTCCCCTCGGGCAAGCTCCTGGGTTTCCTCGTGTCCCACCGGGGCATAGAGGCTAACCCGGAAAAGTTCAAGGCGGTCGAGGACATGAGCCCGCCAAAGACCCTCAAAGAAATGCAGAAGCTCACTGGGCGCGTGACCGCGCTAGGGCGCTTCATCTCCAAGTTGGGGGAGCGAGCGCTGCATTTCTTCCAGCTGATGAAGAAAAAGGGGCCCTTTGAATGGACTGAAGAGGCCGACAAGGCGTTCCAAGATCTCAAGAGATACCTGACCAGCCCTCCGGTCATGGTGGCTCCGCGCCCTCGAGAGCCCCGGGTGCTTTACCTCGCCGCCACTCCCTACTCCGCCAGCGTAGCCCTGGTGGCGGTTAGGGAGGAGCGTCAAGTCAAGACCACGGCAGCAGCCCGGGACAAGGCAAAACAGGAACAAGGAAGGCCCACAGAAACCGCCACCGCGGCTGAGGAGGGTCAGCCGCCGCAGAGGAGTGCACCGGAGGCGGAAGATGCCCCTCTCCCAGATGGCCAGCCTCCGGAGGCCTCATCGCCTCAGGAGGCGCCATGGTCTCCAAAGGGCGCCACCAGCACTGACGCACCCACCCTCATTGAACACCGAGTGTACTTCGTCAGCACGGTGTTGCGGGACGCGAGGGCACGGTACCCCATGCCTTAAAAGCTCCTCCTCGCGCTACTGGTGGCCTCACGCAAGCTGCGGCACTATTTTCAGGGTCACCCCATCAAGGTCATCTCGTCATACCCCTTGGAGAGAGTACTAAGGAGCCCTAACTCGGCCAAAAGGGTCGCTGAGTGGAACATAGAACTGCAAGCGTTTCAGCTCAAATTCAGCACGACCAGAGTCATCAAGGGAGCAGCATTAGCGGATTTTGTGGCAGAATGGACGGAGGCACCAGGCCTCAAAGCCGACGAGGATCGATCCCTCTCCCCGGGAAGCGAGGCACCGGAAGGCTGGGTCATGTACTTCGATGGGGCGTTCTCCAAGCATGGCGCTGGGGCTGGGGCGGTGCTTATATCGCCCACTCAAGACAAGCTCTACTACGCTGTACAGCTCTGTTTCCAGCAAGGTGAAAAGGTCTCCAACAACATAGCAGAGTATGAAGGCCTAATAGTGGGCTTGAAGGCCGCAGCTGCCCTGGGGACGAAATGTCTCACCATCAAGGGCGATTCGCAGCTCCTTGTCAATTTCTCCAACAAGGTGTACGAGCCTAAAGATGAGCACATGGAAGCCTACCTTGCGGAGGTCCGCAGGATGGAGAAGCGGTTCTGGGGGTTGGAGTTGAAGCATGTGCCCCGTGGCACCAATCAGGAGGCCTACAACATCGCTAGATGAGCGTCCAAGCGGTTACCTCAGGAACCTGGCATCTTCGAGGAGCGTCTCTTCAAGCCCTCAGCCCTGCCGTCATTTTCAAACACGGCTCAGCCTCGGGAGGAGCTCCCCCAGCCACCTGCCTCAGGAGCCCCAGTCTATGGCCCGGCCTCAGGAGCACGCCTGCTCCTGACGATGGAACCTCAGGAGGGGTGCTGGATCACGGAGCTCCGGAGTTACCTAACACAAGGAATCCTACCGAAGAAGGAGGAGGAAGCGGAGCGTGTGGCGCGGCAGGCCGCGGCATACTGCATCAAGGATGAAGAGCTCTACCGGAAGCGACCAAATGATGTATCCCTGCGCTGCATCTCCAGGGAGCAAGGGAAGGAACTGCTGGAAGATATACACGGCGGAGATTGTGGACATCATTCATCATCACGGACCCTCGTCGGCAAGGCGTTCTGCAGTGGGTTTTATTGGCCCACCGCACTCAATGACGTCGTCGAACTGGTGAAGGCTTGCGAGGCCTGCCAGTTCCACGCCAAGCAGATCCATCAGCCGACAGGAGGCCTGCAGACTATACCCCTTTCGTGGCCATTCGCAGTCTGGGGGCTGGACATCCTGGGCCTGTTTCCTCGGGCGCCAGGGGGCTACCGCTACCTCTACGTCGCCGTGGACAAGTTCACCAAGTGGGCTGAAGTAGAGGCCGTCCGCACCATCCCCGCGGGTTCCGCGGTCAAGTTCATCAGGGGCATCGTGAGCCGGTTCGGGGTGCCGAACCGCATCATCACAGACAACGGTTCGCAGTTCACCAGTAACCTCTTCAAAACATACTGTGCTAACCTTGGAACGCAGATATGGTACGCTTCGGTGGCGCACCCCCGAAGCAACGGCCAGGCCGAGCGAGCCAACGCAGAGGTCCTGAGGGGCCTCAAGACCAGGACGTTCAAGAAGAAGCTGGAGGCCTGCTGCAGAGGCTGGTACGATGAGCTTCAGTCCGTGTTGTGGTCCATCCGCACCACCGCGACCAAGCTGACTGGAGAGACCCCGTTCTTCCTGGTCTACGGAGCCGAAGCAGTCCTCCCTCACGAGGTCAGACGCCGCTCCGTGCGGGTCCTGGCGTTCGACGAGGCGCGACAGGACGCCATGCGGGGGATGGACCTCGTGCTGGGGGAGGAACGTCGCCGAGAAGCCGCGCTGCGAGCGGCAAGGTACCAATAAGCACTGCGACGATATCACTGCCGCAACATCCGCCCCCGCACTCTTGAGGTAGGAGACCTCGTGCTCAGGAGGGTTCTCTCCAGGGAGGGATTGCACAAGCTCTCTCCCATGTGGGAGGGCCCGTTCAAGGTTGTTCATGTTTCCAGGCCTGGCTCCGCACGCTTGGAGACTTAGGAGGGGGTGTCGGTCCAGAACGCATGGAACATCCAGCACCTCCGGAGGTTCTACCCCTAAAAAGGCCAGAGCCTGTGAAGATTATCCTTTTTGGAAAAGGCCCAGAGCCCGTGAAGAAGGCGAATGCCTGTGAAGATTATCCTTTTTGGAAAAGGCCTAGAGCCTGTGAAGAAGGCGAATGCCTGTGAAGATTATCCTTTTTGGAAAAGGCCCAGAGCCTGTGAAGAAGGTGAATGCCTGTGAAGATTATCCTTTTTGGAAAAGGCCCAGAGCCTGTGAAGAAGGCGAATGCCTGTGAAGATTATCCTTTTTGGAAAAGGCCCGGAACCTGTGAAGAAGGCGAACGCCTGTGAAGATTATCCTTTTTGGAAAAGGCCCAGAGCCTGTGAAGAAGGCGAATGCCTGTGAAGCTGTCGCGTTTTGGAAAAGGCCCGGAGCCTGTGAAGAGGACAAATGCCCGTGAAGCTCGCTTCCCCCAAGAAAGGCCCGGAGCCTGTGAAGAAGGCCAACGCCTGTGAAGCTCGCAGCCCGTGACACTCTCACGTAATAATGAGTTGGGGCTGTACACGCCCCGGAGTCTCAGGAGCGCCGGCCTCAGGCCCTGGGGCTCCCTCCCACTGGTGGGGAACGTAGCAGAAATTCAAAATTTTCCTACGTGTCACCAAGATCTATCTATGGAGAAACCAGCAACGAGGGGAAGGAGAGTGCATCTACATACCCTTGTAGATCGCTAAGCAGAAGCGTTCAAGTGAACGGGGTTGATGGAGTCGTACTCGCCGTGATCCAAATCACCGATGACCAAGTGCCGAACGGACGGCACCTCCACGTTCAACACACGTGCAGCCCGGTGATGTCTCCCATGCCTTGATCCATCAAGGAGAGAGGGAGAGGTTGAGGAAGACTCCGTCCAGCAGCAGCACAACGGCGTGGTGGTGGTGGAGGAGCATGGCAATCCTGCAGGGCTTCGCCAAGCACCACAAGAGAGGAGGAGGGACAGAGGTAAGGCTGCACCAACAGGGAGATCAAATCGTGTGTCTTGGGCAGCTCCTAGGCCTCATATATATAGGGGAAGGGGAGGAGGGTGCGCCCCCTCTAGGGTTCCCACCCCTAGAGGGGCGGCAGCCCTAGATGGCTTTTGGGTGGCGGCCAAGAGGGGGGAGGAGAGGGAGGCGCAGGGAGCATGGGCCTTAGGGCCCATCTGCCCTTAGGGTTTGCCCCCTCTCCTCTTCCCTGCGCCTTGGGCCTTGTGGGAGGGTGCACCAGCCCACCTGGGGCTGGGCCCCTTCCACACTTGGCCCATGCAGCCCTCCAGGGCTTGTGGCCCCACTTGGTGGACCCCCGGACACCTCCGGTGGTCCCGGTACACTACCGGTGATGCCCAGAACACTTCCGGTGGCCAAAACTATACTTCCTATATATAAATCTTTACCTCCGGACCATTCCGGAACTCCTCGTGACGTACGGGATCTCATCCGGGACTCCGAACAACATTCGGTAACCACATACAAACTTACTTTATAACCCTAGCGTCATCGAACCTTAAGTGTGTAGACCCTACGGGTTCGGGAACCATGTAGACATGACTGAGACGTTCTCCAGTCAATAACCAACAGCGGGATCTGGATACCCATGTTGGTTCCCACATGTTCCACGATGATCTCATCGGATGAACCACGATGTCGAGGATTCGATCAATCCCGTATACAATTCCCTTTGTCTATCGGTATGATACTTGCCCGAGATTCGATCGTCGGTATCCCGATACCTTGTTCAATCTCGTTACCGGCAAGTCTCTTTTACTCGTTCCGCAACACATCATCCCGTGATCAACTCCTTGATCACATTGTGCACATTATGATGATGTCCTACCGAATGGGCCCAGAGATACCTCTCCGTCACACGGAGTGACAAATCCCAGTCTCGATTCGTGCCAACCCAACAGGCACTTTCGGAGATACCCGTAGTGCACCTTTATAGCAACCCAGTTACGTTGTGACGTTTGGCACACCCAAAGTATTCCTACGGTATCCGGGAGTTGCAAAATCTCATGGTCTAAGGAAATGATACTTGACATTAGAAAAGCTTTAGCATACGAACTACACGATCTTGTGCTAGGCTTAGGATTGGGTCTTGTCCATCACATCATTCTTCTAATGATGTGATCCCGTTATCAATGACATCCAATGTCCATGGTCAGGAAACCGTAACCATCTATTAATCAACGAGCTAGTCAACTAGAGGCTTACTAGGGACATGGTGTTGTCTATGTATCCACACATGTATCTGAGTTTCCTATCAATACAATTCTAGCATGGATAATAAACGATTATCATGAACAAGGAAATATAATAATAACTAATTTATTATTGCCTCTAGGGCATATTTCCAACAGTCTCCCACTTGCACTAGTGTCAATAATCTAGTTCGCATCGCCATGTGATTGCAATGATTCCAACACCCATGGGGTTTGATCATATCTCGCTTGTGAGAGAGGTTACTAGTCAACGGGTCTGAATCTTTCAGATCCGTGTGTGCTTATCTATGTCATATCCTAGATGCAGCTACCACGCTCTATTTGGAGCTATTCCAAATAACTGTTCTACTATACGAATCCAATTTTACTACTCAGAATAATCTGGATTAGTGTCAAAGTTTGCATCGGCGTAACCCTTTACGACGAACTCTTTTTCCACCTCCATATTGAGAAAATTCCTTAGTCCACTAGTTACTAAGGATGACCTTGACCGTTGTCCTGTGATCCATTTCTAGATCACACTTGTACCCCTTGACTGACTCATGGTTTGGCACACTTCAGGTGCGGTACACAACATAGCATACTTTAGAGCCTACGACTAAAGCATAGGGGACGACCTTCGTCCTTTCTCTCTATTCTGCCGTGGTCATGTCTTGAGTCTTGCTCAATACTCACACCTTGTAACACAGCCGAGAACTCCTTCTTTGTTGATCTATTTTGAACTCCTTCAAAATCTTGTCATGGTATGTGTTCATTTGAAAGTACTATTAAGCGATTTTGATCTATCCTTATAGATCTTGATGCTCAATGTTCAAGTAGCTTAATCCAGGTTTTCCATTGAAAAACACTTTTCAAATAACCCTATATGCTTTCCAGAAATTCTACATCATTTCTGATCAACAATATGTTAACAACATATACTCATCAGAAATTCTATAGTGCTCCCACTCACTTCTTTGGAAATACAAGTTTCTCATAAACTTTGTATAAACCCAAAAAATATTTGATCATCTCATCAAAGTGTACATTCCAACTCCGAGATGCTTACTCCAGTCCTTAGAAGGATTGCTGGGGCTATGCATACTTGTTAGCATCTTTCAGGATTGACAAAAATCTTCTGGTTGTATCACATACAACCTTTCCTCAAGAAAATCGTCGAGGAAACAATGTTTTGACATCCTATCTGCACAATTTCATAAATAATGCAGTAATCGCTAACATAATTCCAACAGACTCTTAGCATCGCTACGAGTGAGAAAGTCTCATCGCAGTCAACTCCTTGAACTTGTCGGAAAACATCTTAATGACAAGTCGAGCTTTCTTAATGGTGACATTTACCATCATTGTCCGTCTTCCTTTTAAAATCCATCTATACTCAACAGCCTTACGACCATTGAGCCGTTCTGTCAAAGTCTACACTTTGTTTTCATACATGGATCCTCTCTCGGATTTTATGGCCTCGAGCCATTCATCGGAATCCGGGCCCACCATCGCTTCTCCATAGCTTGTAGGTTCATTGTTGTCTAGCAACATGACTTCCAAGACAGGATTACGTACCACTCTGAAGCAGTACGCATCCTTGTCGTCCTACGAGGTTTGGGAGTGACTTGATCCGAAGTCTCATGATCACTATCATAAGCTTCCACTTCAATTGGTGTAGGTGCCATAGGAACAACTCCTGTGCCCTGCTACACACTAGTTGAAGTGACGGTTCCATAACCTCTTCAAGTCTCCACCATCCTCCCACTCAATTCTTCCGAGAGAAACTTTTCCTCGAGAAAGGACCCGATTCTAGAAACAATCCCTATTGCTTTCGGATCTGAGACAGGAGGTATATCCAACTATTTTGGGTGTCCTATGAAGATGCATTTATCCGCTTTGGGTTCGAGCTTATCAGCCTGAAACTTTTTCATATAAGCGTCGCAGCCCCAAACTTTTAAGAAATGACAGCTTAGGTTTCTCTAAACCATAGTTCATACAGTGTCATCTCATCGGAATTATGTGGTGCCCTATTTAAAGTGAGTACGGTTGTCTCTAATGCCTAACCCATAAACTATCGTGGTAATTCGATAAGAGACATCATGGTATGCTCCATATCTAATAGGGTGCAACTATGATGTTCGGACACACCATCATACTATGGTGTTCCAAGCGGTATTAGTTGTGAAACAATTTCCACAATGTCTCAATTGTGTACCAAACTCTCAACTCAGATATTCATCTCTATGATCATATCATAGATATTTTATCCTCTTGTCATGACGATATTCAACTTCATTCTGAAATTACTTGAGCCATTCAATAATTCAGTCTTGTGTTTCATCAAGTAAATATGCTCAGTATCTACTCAAATCATCTAGGAAGTAAGAGCATAACGATATCCACTGCGTGCCTCAGCACTCATTGGACTGCACACATCAAAATGTTTTACTTCCAACAAGTTGCTTTCTTGTTCCATTTTACTGAAACCGAAGCTTCCAGTCATCTTGCCCATGTGGTATGATCTGCATGTCTCAAGCGATTCAAAATCAAGTGAGTCCAAACGGTCCATCTGCATGGAGTTTCTTCATGCGTATATACCAATAGACATGGTTCACATGTCTCAATCTTTTCATAAATGAGTGAGTCCAAAGATCCATCAACATGGAGCTTCTTCATGCGTTTTATACCAATATGACTTACATGGCAGTGCCACAAGTAGGTGGTACTATCATTACTATCTTATATCTTTTGGCATGAACATGTGTATCACTATGATCGAGATTCAATAAACCATTCATTTTAGGTGCAAGACCATTGAAGGAATTATTCAAATAAATAGAGTAACCATTATTCTCCTTAGATGAATAACCGTATTGCGATAGACATGATCCAATCATGTCTACGCTTAACGCAAACAACAAATAACAATTATTTAGGTTTAACACCAATCTCGATGGTAGAGGGAGCGTGCGATGCTTGATCATATCAACCTTGGAAACACTTCCAATACATATCGTCAGCTCACCTTTAGCTAGTCTCCGTTTATTCCGTAGCTTTTATTTCGAGTTACTAACACTTAGCAATCGAACCGGTATCTAATACCCTGATGCTACTAGGAGTACTAGTAAAGTACACATTCACATAATGTATATCCAATATACTTCTATCGACAGCCTTCTCATCTACCAAGTATCTAGGGTAATTCTGCTCTAGTGGCTGTTCCCCTTATTACAGAAGCACTCAGTCTCGGGTTTGGGTTCAACCTTGGGTTTCTCCACTAGAGCAGCAGCTGATTTGCCGTTTCATGAAGTTTCCCTTCTTGCCCTTGCCCTTCTTGAAACTAGTGGTTTCACTAACCATCAACAATTGATGCTCCTTCTTGATTTCTACTTTCGCGGTGTCAAACATCGCGAATATTTCAAGGATCATCATATCTATCCCTGATATGTTATAGTTCATCACGAAGCTCTAGCAGCTTGGTGGCAATGACTTTGGAGAAACATCACTATCTTATCTGGAAGATCAACTCCCACTCGATTCAAGTGATTGTTGTACTCAGACAATCTGAGCACAAGCTCAACGATTGAGCTTTTCTCCCTTAGTTTGCAGGCCAAGAAAATCGTCGGAGGTCTTATACCTCTTGACGTGGGCACGAGCCTGAAATCCCAATTTCAGCCCTCGAAACATCTCATATGTTCCGCAACATTTCAAAAATGTCTTCGGTGCCTCAATTCTAAACCATTTAACATTACCGAACTATCATGTAGTCATCAAAACGTGTATGTCAGATGTTCGCAACATCCACAGACACGTTCGAGGTCCAGCACACCGAGCAGTGCATTAAGGACGTAAGCCTTGTACTGTCCGCATAATTGCTACTATCAACTTTCAACTATATTTTCTCTAGGAACATATCTAAAACAGTAGAACTAAAGCGCGAGCTTACGACATAATTTGCAAAGATCTTTTGACTATGTTCAGGATAATTAAGTTCATCTTATGAACTCCCACTCAGATAGACATCCCTCTAGTTATCTAAGTGATTACATGATCCGAGTCAACTAGGCCGTGTCCGATCATCACGTGAGACGGACTAGTCAACATCGGTGAACATCTTCATGTTGATCATATCTGTCATACGACTCATGCTCGACCTTTCGGTCTTCTGTGTTCCGAGGCCATGTTTGTACATGCTAGGCTCGTCAAGTCAACCTAAGTGTTTCGCGTGTGTAAATCTGTCTTACACCCGTTGTATGTGAACGTAAGAATCTATCACACCCGATCATCACGTGGTGCTTCGAAATGATGAACTTTCGCAACGGTGCACAGTTAGGGGGAACACTTTCTTGAAATTTTAATGAGGGATCATCTTATTTACTACCGTCGTTCTAAGCAAATAAGATGCAAAAAAACATGATAAACATCACATGCAATCAAATAGTGACATGATATGGCCATCATCACTTTGCTCCTTTCGATCTCCATCTTCGGGGCTCCATGATCATCATCGTCACCGACATGACACCATGATCTTCATCATCATGATCTCCGTGAAGTTGTCTTGTCAACTATTACTTCTACTACTATGGCTAACGGTTAGCAATAAAGTAAAGTAATTACATGACGTTTATGTTGACACGCAGGTCATAAATAAATTAAAGACAACTCCTATGGCTCCTGCCGGTTGTCATACTTATCGACATGCAAGTCGTGATTCCTATTACAAGAACATGATCATCTCATACATCACATATATCATACATCACATCCTTTGGCCATATCACATCACATGGCATACCCTGCAAAAACAAGTTAGACGTCCTCTAATTGTTGTTTGCATGTTTTACGTGGCTGCTATGGGTTTCTAGCAAGAACGTTTCTTACCTACGCAAAACCACAACGTGATATGTCAATTGCTATTTACCCTTCATAAGGACCCTTTTCATCGAATCCGATCCGACTAAAGTGGGAGAGACTGGCACCCGCTAGCCACCTTATGCAACTAGTGCATGTCAGTCGGTGGAACCTGTCTCACGTAAGTGTACGTGTAAGGTCGGTCCGGGCCGCTTCATCCCACAATGCCGCCGAATCAAGATTGACTAGTAACGGTAAGCATATTGAACAAAATCAACGCCCACAACTACTTTGTGTTCTACTCGTGCAAAGAATCTACGCAATAGACCTAGCTCATGATGCCACTGGTGGGGAACGTAGCAGAAATTCAAAATTTTCCTACGTGTCACCAAGATCTATCTATGGAGAAACCAGCAACGAGGGGAAGGAGAGTGCATCTACATACCCTTGTAGATTGCTAAGCGGAAGCGTTCAAGTGAATGGGGTTGATGGAGTCGTACTCGCCGTGATCCAAATCACCGATGACCAAGTGTCGAACGGACGTCACCTCCGCGTTCAACACACGTGCAGCCCGGTGACGTCTCCCATGCCTTCATCCAGCAAGGAGAGAGGGAGAGGTTGAGGAAGACTCCGTCCAGCAGCAGCACAACGGCGTGGTGGTGGTGGAGGAGCATGGCAATCCTGTAGGGCTTCGCCAAGCACCGCAAGAGAGGAGGAGGGAGAGAGGTAGGGCTGCACCAACAGGGAGATCAAATCGTGTGTCTTGGGCAGCTCCTAGGCCTCATATATATAGGGGAAGGGGAGGAGGGTGCGCCCCCTCTAGGGTTCCCACCCCTAGAGGGGCGGCAGCCCTAGATGGCTTTTGGGTGGCGGCCAAGAGGGGGGAGGAGAGGGAGGCGCAGGGAGCATGGGCCTTAGGGCCCATCTGCCCTTAGGGTTTGCCCCCTCTCCTCTTCCCTGCGCCTTGGGCCTTGTGGGAGGGCTCACCAACCCACCTGGGGCTGGTCCCCTTCCACACTTGGCCCATGCAGCCCTCCAGGGCTTGTGGCCCCACTTGGTGGACCCCCGGACCATTCCGGAACTCCTCGTGACGTACGGGATCTCATCCGGGACTCCGAACAACATTCGGTAACCACATACAAACTTACTTTATAACCCTAGCGTCATCGAACCTTAAGTGTGTAGACCCTACGGGTTCGGGAACCATGCAGACATGACCGAGACGTTCTCCAGTCAATAACCAACAGCGGGATCTGGATACCCATGTTGGTTCCCACATGTTCCACGATGATCTCATCGGATGAACCACGATGTCGAGGATTCGATCAATCCCGTATACAATTCCCTTTGTCTATCGGTATGATACTTGCCCGAGATTCGATCGTCGGTATCCCGATACCTTGTTCAATCTTGTTACCGGCAAGTCTCTTTTACTCGTTCCGCAACACATCATCCCGTGATCAACTCCTTGATCACATTGTGCACATTATGATGATGTCCTACCGAGTGGGCCCAGAGATACCTCTCCGTCACACGGAGTGACAAATCCCAGTCTCGATTCGTGCCAACCCAACAGGCACTTTCGGAGATACCCGTAGTGCACCTTTATAGCCACCCAGTTACGTTGTGATGTTTGGCACACCCAAAGTATTCCTACGGTATCCGGGAGTTGCAAAATCTCATGGTCTAAGGAAATGATACTTGACATTAGAAAAGCTTTAGCATACGAACTACACGATCTTGTGCTAGGCTTAGGATTGGGTCTTGTCCATCACATCATTCTTCTAATGATGTGATCCCGTTATCAATGACATCCAATGTCCATGGTCAGGAAACCGTAACCATCTATTGATCAACGAGCTAGTCAACTAGAGGCTTACTAGGGACATGGTGTTGTCTATGTATCCACACATGTATCTGAGTTTCCTATCAATACAATTCTAGCATGGATAATAAACGATTATCATGAACAAGGAAATATAATAATAACTAATTTATTATTGCCTCTAGGGCATATTTCCAACACCCACGCCCAGTGGCAGCACTTAGCTCCGCGCTGGTGAGAAGACGTCGAAGACTAGATTAGGTGCCGGACGCGGCTTTTTCATTTGCTTTCCGCAGTTGGCTTGTTCATTCTCATTCGAAGTTTTGTTGAAGCTGTTGCCGTCTTTGACTTATGGTTCTTCGACTTTTCGCTCTCCTGCCTCGATTTCTCTTATGCAAGGCCTCGCGAGGGGGGCAGCCGAGCGTCCTCGTGATTGTTTTTGTCCTAGCCGTTCAAAGGTTTCGCGACCTGGGTCCATTACAGGAGCACCCCTCCAGTCCGTGCCCCACGGGCACCGCGACATGAACACAGGGCCTGGGTCGGTCGCCCCCCCACGGCTGGGGCCGGGAATTATCTACACGCGCGCACGTAGCCGGAAGTCACGATAACGGAAGCAAGGCGATGGTTAACAGCAATAACGCAAACACGCCCCCGCGGGGCTCCACGCTACTGTCTTTTTACGTAGGGCAAAGGAAAAGAAAGAGCAAATCAGGCGCAGCTCGCCTCACACCGGCCTACAGGGAAGACTCGAGCTGCCTCCAGGGCTCAGGCAAACTCCCCCTCGCGCTTCACCACGGCGCGACGGCGGGCAGGCGCGCTACCACCGTCCAAGCAGGTGCGGCGGCGTGGAGGCCGACCTCGGCCACCGCTAGAAGAGTCGCCGCCTGAAGAAGAACCGGTGAAGCTTGGGAACCCTGAGCGCCGCCACTCACGCGAGCGCTGTCCTCTCCATCATCACCGGGGCTGGGTCCCCGGCTGCGATCGTCGTCCTCAGGGCAGCACCCTGCGCGGCGACCATCTTCCCCAAACACCCTCACATAGAGGGTGGCATCGCCGTCAAACTTGAAGTGCAGGGTGCACCGACGGCTCAAGCCACGCGCGCGGGCAAACGTCTGCCAACCGCGGGTCAAGGCCAGGCTCCCGGCTGCGGAGACCTCCAGTTAAGCCCATGAGGCCCGGCTGCAGCAGCCGTCTGCCTGAAGCCAGAGGCCGCCCGGGGCGCCGGTCGGAAGCTCGCCGAGGAGGAAGCGAGGAAGTTGAAGCCTGGTGCTAGTCGGCTCCGCCGACCACACAACGAACTCCGGCAGCACCTCTGTAGCGCGAAAGCGCGGCCTAGGGGAACGCGCGACCGAAGCGCGCCCCCCGGCCGCAGCAGTCCGCCCGTCACCGAGCTGGAAATCATCTCCACGGCCGCGGGGAGCGGCCGTGGTGGCCACAGGATGTTTGCGAGGGCACCCTCGGCCGCGCTTGGGCGGGGGAGAGGCAGGCTCAACTTGGCGAGCCTTCCCCTTCTCTGCGGCTGAGAACCTCCTCGACGGAGCCATCGCAGCAAGACGGAGTAAGGACTGGGAAGAAGGAGAGGAAAGAAGGGATGGACTGGAAGGGCGCGTGCCGTTCCATACTTATAACCGGTGAAGGCCAACCGTCGGCCTCCACGATCGCAGGTAATCATGACCCGCTTTGCATGCAGGGACTTGTCCAATCCGTGCAGTTACCGAGGCGTCGTGGGGAAGCGGAGACGCCCACGTCAAATCAAGCGCCACGCGGCGCCCAAGGCCGCAGGCTGATTGGGCCCGCGGCGCTTCGCCCTTGCCCTTTCGCCTCTCTGCACGGCCAAGTCCGGGCGCGCCTTGGGCCCGGGGGCTACTGTCGGTGTTCTGGGAATGGGGGTCCTCAGACTTGCCTGCCTGCGGCCTGCGGCGCGGCTCAAAAGGGGGCCCAGCACGGCCCATCTTCCTCAACACAGAACCAAGACCCTCGCGAGGGGCCAAGCCTCGCGGGGCGGACGACACGGAGCTTCCTCAGGCACAGTTTCATCAGGCAGGCTCGCGAGGAGGCGGAGAGATCAAGGCGGGGTACCTCACGAGGTGCCCGTGACGCAAGCCATGACGACCAAGGGCGCCAGGCGGGCGCCAGCCCGCGCAGTGTCCTCCTTTCCTCTTTGGTGCAAAGGGAGCAAGCGCAGGCGCGTGCATCAAGCAAAAGGCACCCGTTTCGGTGCAACGAGACCAAGACCAGTCCAACGGCAGGAAGGAAGTCATTGTGGAGCCCAAGCCAGCGTCACCACCAGAGCCTTTGGCAGGCGAGGACCAAATTTAGTCAGGATAAGTGTACCAGATGTTCCCCTTCAAAATGGCCAATTGTTGGCGCCCTTCCCGCTCAGTATTTGGGAAGAGGCCCAGGGCCTTTGCCTATAAATAGGACTAGCCACCCACAGAGTAGAGGCATCCAGAAATCCGATCTAGAAACTTGGTAGTTGAGAATCAGAGAGAGAGAGAAAGGTGACTGAACTCCTCCTAGCAGTTCATCGCCCCAGCCAAGAGCAGACCCTCGCGAGGCTGTTCTCCCTTGTATTGTTCATCATCATCAGCCCAAGAGGCAATCCACCACACCACACTGGAGTAGGGTATTACACCACATCGGTGGTCCGAACCAGTATAAACCTTGTGTCTCTTGTGCTGTTCTTTCCATAGCTTAGATCTTCGCGAGGCGGAGGGGTGCAGGTAGGTAGAAGGCGTAATCTCCACGCGCACCCCAGAGTTCGAACCTCAAGGGTCTGCCGGAACCCGAAATCCGACAAGGACATAGGGGCAGTCAAGCCAACCTAGGGAAGCCTATTGATGTCGTGGGTCCTGACAGGTTCCCTTCTGGGGGTTGGGGTGTCTTGCTTACTGCGCTCCCGGCGAGGTTCCTCCAACGACGTGTCTTGTGTACCATGCTAGTTGCAAGGGGTACACTTGTGACATGTGAGAACACAGTTTTTGGCGATTTCATCCGAGACGAAACTTCAAATTATCAATTCTGATCACTGATGCTATAAAGAGATCGTCATCAAGAGGTTGTAGTCTACAAAGCCAAAAGGAAGGTTATATAGGACGATGATTCGATCCGCAATGTTGTATGGCATTGGGTGTTGGCTGACTAAAAGTCGACATGTTCAATAGTTGGGTGTAGCAAAAATGCACATGTTGAGATGGATGTGTTGCCACACAAGAAAGGATCGGGCCCGGAACGATGATATACATGATAGAGTTAGGGTAGCACAGACTGAAGGGAAACTTGTTTAACATCATCTGAGATGGTTTGAGCATATTGAACGTAGACCTCTAGAAACTCTAGTGCATAGCGGGCCATTAAAGCGTTTTGATAATGTCAATAGAGGTCGGGGTAAATCAAACTTGACATGTGGGAGGAGTCCATAAAAGAAGTTTCAAATGAGTGGAATGTCTCCAAAGAACTAGCAATGGACATGAGTGCATGAAGTTAGCTATCCACGTGCCAAAACCATGAGTTGATTTGAAGATCTTATGGGTTTTAGCTCTAGCCTACTAAAATCATTTGACAATGTGGCATGTGCTATATTCCTTTTGCCTCACGATATATGTCTTCGAGCTCAAGGCGAGTACTTGTCACCCTTGTTGCTAGTTTCCTTTAAGTGCTTATCTTGTTTAGTGTAGGTTGTTGGTGCATTTAATTGAGCCTAGCATATTTAGGATCTATGCTTGAAAAGTATCCATTTAGTTTAACTCCACATTATGATAAAGTCAAATCCATAAGACTCCTCTAGGCGACATGTAGGTCCTTTCACTTCCAATGTCGTTTTTATACTAGTGTGTGTTGATCTGTCACAATGGCTTTTTCTTTGAAGGATTGTATTTTTCGAAGATTTGTTAAATTCCCTATTCACCACCTCTGATCGATAACTTTGGTCCTACCATAAGCATATTATATGTTGACCGAACAATGAAGAAACCTCCTTTTATCATGGAACCAAGCCCAAAAATCATTTTGCCTTCTAGCTGGTAGTGGGATGGTCCTCATGTTCTCACCATCCATAGGTAAAATTGCTGCTGCAACTTCTGAACTTCCCACTCGGACGAGGAAAGAGAAAATGAACTTGCTCACCACCGTTGGTCAAGCAACGTATCGACTGAAATGCCCCCTTCTAGGTAGCCATTGTTCATTTTTTTAATTCTGCACAATCGCAGTAGACGTTCCCGTGTCCATTGCTCATTCCAGATGTTACTTTGCTCTCTTGTCCCTATCCTCTTAATAAATCCTTGTTATAGAACACATTTTTCATGCACGATAGCATGACAAATTTGTGTGGGGTGTGATCCCACCTCGAACTTTAGGAAATCAACTCTCGGGCAATAGACAACTTTGAGCACCCTAGCACCAACCTATCAGGCTTTCGACCATTTTCCCTTATAAATTGACCAATTCTCTTCTCTTTTTTTTGATGGGGAAAAAAAGAAGAGAGTTTCCCTTATACGTTTTTTTAGACAATTCTTATACGTTTTGTCATTCTTGGAGATCAAGTAAGGAGATGAAACAGGCCAAGGGGCCGTGCATCAATCGGCTGAGAAGGGCCCATTTCCGGTACTGTTTGCTCCACAGCCCTAGCCCACCAAATGGAGGCCTTTTCCTCCATCCTCACTGCGGTTAGCGACTCGAGTCTGCGGCGAGTCCATCCATCCTCTTCCATAAACCAGACCGGTCTTCTCCCCCACCTTTCCCAACCCAGAGCGCGCGAACTCGCCACCGCCTCGCCGGAAATGGCGCCCTCCCTCGCTCACCTCGTGTGCCTCCTCCTCCTCCTTCTCCTCCTCCTCTCCGCTCTACCCCTCTCCGCAGCCGCCTCGACCCCCCGGTCCGCGCCGCCGTCGGCGCCCCCCACCCCGCTCGTCCCCGCGCTCTTCGTCATCGGCGACTCCACGTCCGACGTCGGCACCAACAACTACCTCGGCACGCTCGCCCGCGCCGACCGCGAGCCCTACGGCCGGGACTTCGACACCCACCGCCCCACCGGACGCTTCTCCAACGGCCGCATCCCCGTCGACTACCTCGGTGCGTCGCTCGCGACCTCTCTCTTCTCTCGGTTTCTCCATGGATTGATGCGGGTGCGGTGCTGGTTTCTCGATTTTGCGCGTCCTTGCTTCCAGATGCGGATCGTTTCGGTTTATTAGGTCTGCATGGTTCATCATGACTACTGATGATTGTTTGTTTCTTATCCTTGATTGTTCCGTGTAATCTTCTGTCGCTGCCGTGGTCTGAATCCACAGGAATATGGCAGCCGCATGTGATATTCCTAGTTTCCCTTCTCTTGATTTCTGACCCCTTTTGTTGTTGTACCGCAGCGGAGAAGCTGGGGCTTCCCTTCGTGCCTCCGTACCTCGAGCAGAGCATGCGCATGGGCGTCGGCAGCGTTGGCCTCAGCAACATCGGCGGAATGATCCAAGGCGTCAACTACGCTTCCGCGGCAGCCGGCATTCTCTCCAGCAGTGGCTCTGAGCTGGTATGTTCTCCCACCGCTCCCGCCAACTCTGCGTCAATCTCATAACGTCTTGGTGCTGTCGAGAGATCTGTTTGGGGATGATTCTGCTGTCAATCTGTGGTTTCCTCACACCAAATTTGATGCTAATCGGTTGGGGTTTTTGCGATTTCTGGTTGCGCTTGCAGGGGATGCACGTGTCGCTGACCCAGCAGGTGCAGCAGGTTGAGGACACATATGAGCAGTTGGCGCTGGCTCTTGGGGAGGCAGCTACAGTCGACCTGTTCAGGAGGTCGGTGTTCTTTGTGTCGATCGGGAGCAACGACTTCATCCACTACTACCTGCGCAATGTGTCAGGCGTGCAGATGCATTATCTCCCATGGGAGTTCAATCAGCTCCTTGTTAATGCAGTGAGGCAGGAAATCAAGGTGTGCTTCTTGCCCCTCAGTTTGTTCTGTGTACCATTGCTCGCCTCCTTTTTGATTATCAGTGTGCTGTGCATTGTTTTACTTGTGGAGATGCACCACGCGTAGTCAGGGATCTCTGTAACTACGAATTTCGTTTTGGACATAATGTAGTTTCTTCTGTGGATACACTAGAAAATCATTATCTGGGAAACTAACGCATGGAAGTGATTTAAATGATGAGATTTCCTTGTTGGTTTGCAGTTCTAGAACATTAACGCCTTCACCTATGGTTTACATACTAATTGTTCTTACTGTCGAATTTGGGGTTATTTCTTGCAATATTGCACAGGTATTGCGATTGCAAAATGTTTCAGACTGATGTTAGATGCGGCATTTTGATAAAATATGAAATAAAAATGGTTGGATTGATGATCCCGATTCTAGAATGAGGTGTAATGGTGTTTAGTTGGTATGTAAGGGTATGTTTGGATGGTAGCCAAAACTTATCTCCAATTATCTTGCATGCCAATAGCTCTTTACCAACTCTAGTTCATTTTTCTTTCCAACATTGGCCAACTCATGGACAAGGACAGCTTTGACCAAAATTTTGGCCCAACTTTTTGGTAAGGCAAACATGGGCTCAAACCAAACTGACATTATACTGTCTTAAACTTTTTTTTTCTCTCAAACACACACTTAAATGTGTGTTGTTGTATATTAGAAGAAGGCGTCATGTACAAAGCAAATACAACCCTGAAAAGCAAAAGTCCTAAACTATTGAAAACGAAGCAATACAAAGGCAGCCCAATTGAAAAACTGAAACTGCACAAGGTGCTACTGACGCTACCTGAGCTACACCACAGCATACTCAGGCTGCACTTTTTTTTGTGCTACCATCTGTTTTGGTTTCAAGTTAAGTCTGTTGTACTTTCAGAGTTCATGGATGGAACCCTCATTCTAGGATGCAGTGTTTTATATGTGGAACTTGATGTATTTTCACTGGTCTGTAATTTCTGGCGCTCATGCTTGATTGTCATGTTTGATTTGCCTGCGTGTGCAGTTGGTTCCTGGTAGTTGCTTTACCTGTATGCTTGCAGGTTTAGCTTCCTGTTTTGTGTCTTTAATGTTTCTCATACTCTGTAGAACTGTGCCGGTTTCTTTAATGGAAGTCGATGAGGAGGCTCGTTGCTTAAAAAAAAACTGTCTGTTGTACTTTCAGCTATAACTGTATAACACCTTGCACATTTGTCTCGCTGCATTGAACTGTTCATGATCTGACCATGGTACAAGCGTGCTTCTCAGTTCATGTGTCATGGATCATTTGATTCTCTATGCCTAATTTATCTCTGTTACCTAATCTTAAGCAGAACATGTGATGCATGGTGATTGAAGATGCATATACCAGCAGTTTGTTGTATGTAGAAATTTTCTTTGTGTTCATTCCATAATCTCATTTCTATGCTGATGCAAATTGTAATGGATTGCTTTGGTTTCTTTATTCTTCGCAATACCGTAGCAAATTAATTGCCATTTTGCATCCATTACTGTTTAGTTCTATACATGTGGTTCTTGTCAGATTACTCCACTTTTGATGTCTAAACTAGTTCTGGACTCATGTGTCTCCTACTATCTTCTGACAATGATGATTTATGCAGAATCTGTACAATATCAACGTCCGGAAGGTCGTGCTGATGGGCCTTCCTCCTGTTGGCTGTGCCCCTCACTTCCTCTCAGACTACGGCAGCCAAAATGGGGAATGCATCGACTACATCAACAACGTCGTGATCGAGTTCAACTATGGGCTGAGATACATGTCCAGCGAGTTCATCCGCCAGTACCCAGACTCGATGATCAGTTACTGTGATACATTTGAGGGGTCAGTGGACATACTAGAGAACCGTGACCGCTATGGTGAGCAAATGCATAATTAGTACTGCATTTAAATTGAGTTCCGGGTCTTCGCAACTGTAACATTTGTAGTACATTTAAATGGAGTGCTAAGTCTTCTCATTTTGGTGGAATTGCAACTGCAGGCTTTTTGACCACCACTGATGCTTGCTGTGGGCTTGGCAAGTATGGCGGGCTGTTCATCTGTGTTCTTCCACAGATGGCGTGCAGCGACGCGTCAAGCCATGTGTGGTGGGATGAATTCCACCCGACCGATGCTGTGAACCGGATCCTGGCAGAAAACGTGTGGTCTGGTGAGCACACCAGGATGTGCTATCCAGTGAACTTGCAGGAGATGGTGAAACTGAAGCAGTAGAACCAACCTGGATCGTCATTGCAGTTACTTGCTCAACTTCTGTGTTTTCATTTTCGACAAAGAACTTCTGCGAGTCAGTGAAATGTGTATCGAGAGTCACGGAGTTCAGTAGTCAAATTTTGAGTGAAATGTATATCGAGAATCACGGAGTTCAGTAGTCAGATTTTGACAGTTCAGGTTAAATGCACGTATATTCGCCTGTAAATGTACTGTGAAGAATCTATATGGCCAAACTGTTAGGTACTGCAAATGTAAATATGAGAGTGATTAGCCCATTCGGTGACAAAAAGAATTGCCCAGCTATTGAGCTGATGTGTACCATTTCTCACTGCACATTCTGCTATTGCAGTTTCTGCTACAAGGCGGTGTTTCATAATCCAAAATTTTGTACAGTGAACATGATGCTGTATGCCTGAGACTTGGGAGGCCAGAGTCACAGATGCTTGTGCCAATGGCTGCTACTGCTACAACTCTTCGTCGCCGGCTCCAGAGTAGACAACAAAGCTGGGGAATGACATGGTTATGTCCCTGCATCACAAGATGCTCAGCTGACAGTCAACAGTAATGTTCTCAGGCATTGTTTTCCAAAGCTGAAAAATACAGAGCTACTTACTTTAGGTATGGGAGAGTCATGTTCTTCAGCAAGGCTGGATTCTTACTTGCAAACTCTTTCCATTCGTCGGGATCTATCCTCCCGTCGCTGTTCAGGTCTGCCTGCTTGAATGTCTGTCACAATATAAGTTAGTATAAATGTATGCCGAGTGGTAATGCTTCTTGCGCAGCAACATTTCATCTGGATGTGTTGTATGTACCTGATCTACAATCTGTTCGACAGCATCATCAGAAAGAAGTAGGTCTGATTCATTCAGGATTGCAAGCACCATTTCCTTCAACTGCATGAACGGCCAGTTTCAGTAAGTGCTCAAACTGTCAATCTGGTAAGGTAGTGTGGGTGCTATACATCGCGTATGTAATGGGCTTTGTGTTATTTTTCCAGTGAAGCTGAATGTAACGACAGAGCATAAGGATAATAGGATAATAAGCATCTAAATCGGCAAATCGCAGTGTGTGGTAGTATGTTCAAAACATCTTGAAGTACTATGTCTTTTTTAAGTACTATGTTCAGTTGAGAGGATTATGAGCAGAACTGTTTCCAAAAACATTATGCGCAGAACAATTCAGTAAGTAAAAGATACAAACCTCTTCACGTTCAATGCTGCCGGTGCCTCGCAGATCATATAGTCTGAATGCAACTGCGAGCAGAAATCCTTCAGATGTCAAATAAGAAGCATATACTCCCTCCGTTCCTAAATACTTGTCTTTCTAGAGATTTCAACAAGTGACCACATACGAAGCAAAATGAATGAACCTACACTCTAAAATATGTCTACATACATCCGTATCTTGTGACTATTTGAGATGGCTAGAAAGACAAGTATTTGGGAACGGAGGGAGTATATAGCAGACTACTGCTACTTGAATTGCACCCAGAATTTATGAAATTCCAGTCATTTCATAAAACATACACACAGAAAAAAACATTTGGAGAAAAAGGGGGCTGGCTTCGTACATGCAATCTTGTCGGCCATGGGTGTATCCGGGTGAAAAATGTGGAGGGACCGAACAAACTCCTCGAATTCAATCACACCATTTCGCTTCAGATCAAACAGATCAAATATCTGCACTAGTCGAACACACATATAAACAAGTAGATATTTGTGCATAAGTTTGGAACAATTTGACAGTCACACAGATAATATTCAGGCTGTCACGCCAAAGTTAAAGGACACCCAAATCGTCCGAGAAACTACAGCTATTCGGAGCATTGGAGTGGTGTGAAAATTATAGACTGACCCGATCAGCGAAAAGGTTCTTCCGGTTGCTGTTCCTGAAGAGAGCAAGTTGGAACTCCTCCTGTTGAACAAAATGGCAGTTTGCAAATTGGCCCTGGTTAGAGTTTGCAGAAGGAATCACTTGGTGAATTTGCCGTCTGACTATAAGCAAGACAAGATAGATACCTTGTGAATAAGGCCATCCTTGAATATAGAATAGCTAATCTTTTTGAACAATTCGTAGAGGGCCTCCACTTCATTCAAAGAAACTGCATGCAGGTTGGAAGAAACTAGACATTAAACGATGGCGGAAAAAGCGTATGCTGGGCTCATTTTTGCACTGAATAGATCACCAGAAAGAAAAACAGAAGCTCACATGTGGTCTCTTTGGCCAGAAGAGCCGCATGCTCGTGCGGTGGAGCTCGTCTGAACTGCTTCGACGATACACACCCCATACAGACCAGCTCACAAACCCAGCCTTTTGCTTACAACTAACAACCGTCTTTCCGCAGAAGGGGATGAAGAAAACACCTAAGACAAAAGGGCAAAGACATTGGCACCAACACAAAGCCAATCTATTATAAAATTTTACCTGGAAAAGGGAAGTCCAGCAAGAGCGAAACAGCCAAGAAACAACAGGGAAACACCAAGACACAAAGCTCACCTGGGAAACAACAAACAAAGGATGCTTATGCTTTGTTCGATCCACACTGGTAAAGATCTGCAGGTGGCTCGGGAGAAAGATGGACGGCTCCAAGCTTATGGCTGATGCGACGGGGAAGAAGGAGCTAGAAGAAGGACACCATATATTTATGCGCGTGCACAGCAGCAGCCAACAGGGACCTACGTCACAAGTGCGGCACAGAATATTGTAGTAGTACTGACAGGTGACAACACGCAGGACAAGGCGAGAGTTGACTTGCATGCAGCAAGATCCTCACGTCTATGCATTCCCTCTTTTCACTATGCAAGAAAGGAACATATATTAAGTAGTGCTCCCTCCGTTTCAAAATATTTCGAGTTCTACTAGGTTCCTACTATATGTACGTTTTTGATGTTGTGGATATTAGTAGTAATTTTTTCTATAAGCTTGGTCAAACTTAAGAAAGTTTAACTTAAGACAAACGTAGGACTTCAAATATTTCGGAAAGGAGGAAGTAATGTGTTAAGACATCAACCACGAGGGCAAGAATTGCCAGTACCATTGTCGAACCAAAAAAAAAGAGAAAGAATTATGCATACCATTGTTTTTTTTGAATTGTTTGGATTGCTTACCACATGTGTCACGTGGTACTTATACCACTGTTAAACAAAAAGAAAATAAAAGAAATAATTGCTTGTACGCTAGGCTTGGCCTCCCTATCTGTCGCAAAAAAAAAGGCTTGGCCTCCCTACCCAAGATGTCTACAACCACCATGAGTTGTACTGCTCGATATAAAAATTGTCAACGTCGGCTTGTATCTATCAAAAGCGTGGGTGAGGCGTGCTGTTTTGTTTGGGTCATAAGATGGGGAGAAAATCAGTTTGTATAATCTGACGGAAAAGAAAATGTATGTATGTATGTGCAGTACAACCGTGCTACTCCCTCCGCTCCAAAATAATTGAAATTCGGGATTGTTTTAATTCAAACCTTTTAAAGTTTAAACAAGTCTAGAAGATCCGCTAAGATCTACAATGTCAAGTTTTTTTTTATGTTGTACTTGTTAATATATTTAATATAACCTTTTTTTGCGAAAGATATTTTAATATAAACTTGATTAAACTTATTTTGAAACAGAGAGAGTGATAGAGAGTGTTTACTTAGTCCTGTCAGCTACATTGAGAGGTCGTCGACATTGACGAACTGTGACGGTTACGTATGCCTAGTGCAAATTCATTGGGTTGGTGAGATATCTTCTTCTTCTTCTTTCGAAATGGAGACATAAGCTTTGCCTCACCTATTAATTAAGAAAAGGAGAATTTAGTTTGTTTGTGTTACAACTATCCCTCATGCAAACATGAATGATTACTCTTGCAGTGTAATTGTCACTAGCTTCTTGGCACGCAGGGTGATCCAAAGGTTTGCCTCGCTCATAATGATGGTGAGCAAGATTCAGTCAAATTGGAGGTCCACCTTCTTGAGATGCCATACTGAAATAGGAAGTCCCAAATATCTCAATGGGAATGATGTTCTAATTGCCGACGTATTTATAATTTTTATAATTATTCTATGCTATCATAGTACCAATCTTGGATGTTTATATGCAATTATATATTATTTTTTGGGACTAACCTATTAACCCGGTGCCCAGTGCCAGTTGCTGTTTTTTTGCTTGTTTTTGGCTTTTCAGAAAATCAATATCAAACGGAGTCCAAACGAAGAAACATCTTTGGATTAATTTTTTCTATACCAGAAGGGACCCTAGAAGGTTCGGGAGAAGACCTGAAGAGCCATGATGGAGCGACAAGCTCGAGGGGTGTGCCCTAGGGAGGTAGGCGTGCCCTACAGGCTTGTGGGCCCCTCGTGGCACCTCTTGACCTAGTTGCGGCCCAAATTTTAAGGCCCCAGCTTATTACCTCTGCTCTCTTTCTGTTTTCTTGATAACCCTATCAGATAGCACCCGTACACTCCGGTACATTTTCACATTTGCCAGGGGCTTTATAGCGCCCCGCAATACGACAACAAAGTCCGAACACTTTTTACAGTATAGTTCGGCACCCCAAATTTAGCATTATATGCATTGGCTCCGAATCATGTCTTTGGTCAATAGTTGGGTTGCCCGGCTCCTCTGCTTACTACCTTACGTTCCGCTATATCGGCTAGGGTAGTAAAGGGAGAACTACTGCGATTGTGTCCCGGTTTATCCGGATGAGCACCTCAGTAGAGAAAGCTGAAAACTGACTGTCATGATGCGGCGAGAGCCGGTCATCTGTTCGGAGGTTTCAAATCGCTAGAGGTTTTTTCCGCATTACGCGAAGGGTCGGTACTTACCCGATAAGGTGTTTACAACACCCTAGTTTGGATGCTAGGGGTTGCGCCTACCTTTTTATTGTCGAACTCCTATGGCTAAGTGAGGGTGATAAAGCATTATAGTCCGATTGTCTTGTTCATTGCGCTAAACACCTCTTTTAAGGACCAAATAATTGGATCAAGAGTGTTTAGATTCCATCCCGAACACCCCCGTACTACCTACGTGGGGCTGAAGCCGACGACTGAACAACTCTCAGATTTAATAAAAACGGCCGCACAGGAGGTAAAAATTTAACACAAAACATTATATTACACAAATTGTGTTTGTTTCATAATACAGGGCGAGACAAATACGAATGTATTAATTCAAAGATCACGTCTTTCGCACACTGCTCCGCAATAATGCGGGATACCTCCAGGACACTATCAAAATACAGCTTGGGCTTGCGGTGCTCCTTGCCCTCCGGCGGCCCCTCGGTCACAAGCTTGACGGCGTCCATCTTCGCCCACCAGACCTTGACGCGGGCGAAGGCCATGCGCGCGCCCTCACTACAGTCCGACCGCTTGACGACGTCCAGCCGAGGACATGCATTCACTAGCCGCTTCACAAGGTCGAAGTAGCTGCTAGGCATAGCTTCGGCAGGCCACAACCGGATTATCTAATCCTTCATGGCCAGTTCAGCCATCCCATGCAGCTCGACCAGCTGTTTCAGCTGACCGCTAGAGGGCACTGGATGTTCTGGCGCAAGGTATTGCAACCAGAACAACTTCTCCGTCGAGCTCCCTTCTTCGGCTCAGAAGTACTCCGCAGCGTCGGACGCGCTGCATGGCAAATCCACAAATGCCCCTGTAGAGCTTCGAATCCGGGTTAGTAAGAAATACTTCTTTATCACATACTTGCTTTGCATACTAAATGCCTTACCCGCCGCAATCTTCTTGGCTTCCTGGATCTCCTGGAGGGCGCCATGGGCTTCAACCCGGGCCTCTTCTGCGCTTTGGCGAGCCTTGGCGAGTTCGGTGTCTCGAGCCGAAACATCACCCTCCAAGGTCTCACATTTTTTCACAGCATCCTGGAGCTCTTGCTGGACCTCGTTAAGCCTGGCCTTGAGCTTCTTACGGGCGGCTTGCTCCTTGACAGCTTTCCCCTCGGCTTCGGCCAGGGCCTTCTTAAGGGCCTAGACCTCGGTCATCGTTCCTACACATATCATGACACTACGGTCAATAAAACGTTGTTTATTCTTTCCGAATATATAGCGAGTCATTACATACCTTGCAGTCTTCCAGCTGCTTCCTCGCTTGGCTGAGCTCGTCCTCGGCCCGCTCCAGTTTCTGCTTCAGTCCGGAGACTTCAGCAGTATGTGAGGTCGCGGCCAGCAGCGATGCCTGCTCAGTCACATAAGACATATTTAGTTAGTTTCCTGCAGGGTATTGATCCTCTATCCGACTTTTTCTTTCCGAACACCACACAGTGTCTCAGGGGCTACTGTCTATATTGGGACTTTTTCTTTTGCGTCGCTTACCTCAAAGCCGGTCAGCAGACTGCTGTAGGCTTCAGTCAGTCCGCTCTTGACGGACTGAACCTTCTCAATCACCGTACCAATAAGGATACGGTGTTCATCCACAATGGAGGCGCCTCATAGCGCTTCCAGCAGATTATCCGGTGCCTCTGGTTGGACAGAGGTCACCGGCGGAACAGGCACACCTCCTCCTTTCGGGGAAGGCTGCTCGCTTGACTCCAGACCGTGTAGGTCTCTGGAATGGTATTCGGTAGGGGGCCTAATTGGACATGGCCCCCATTGCCAGTCTCCATGGGGGCTTCCCCCCATGTGTCCGGCGGCCGAGGAGTCATCCTCTGGTGCCGCCCTGACGGCCTCTTGAACTTCTCCCTCGCCGGAGAAGGTCCTTCGGGACATCACCTCGTTGTCACCCTTGGCCCGGGGAGAGTGAGCGGTCGGTGGTGACTCGCTGGCCATCGCCTTTGAATCCAGCGAACCCCCTGATGAGGATCGCTGAAGCTGTCGTGGGCCGGACTGCAATAGCATAACTAAACATGTCAATATCATAAAGAGGAGAGGCCGGATACATGGACGTATACGAGTCTTTGGTTCTGACGATGCAGCCAGGGGCTTGCTTCGGGGGGGGGGGGGGTCGCTCTAGGCTGCTGTCAACATCTCACGCGGAGTTATCCACAAGGGGGGCCTTCCCCTTCTTGGGCGCTCCCGACTCCATATTTGTGGAGGCCGCCCTCTTCCTCCTTTCCCCATCAGGGGAGAGTGGCTTTCATCCTCCTCCTCATCGTCGTCTTCGGCGGCGGAGGAGTGATCCTCGTCATCTTCAGACGTCACGTCCGAAGTACCCTTGCAGCGGGGGCCACCTTTGGTCCCCTTGGCCTTCTTCTCCGGCGCCTTGTAGGGCGCCGGAACCAACATCTTTGCCAAAAGCGGGATGACAGGCTCTTCGGACAGCGGAGCCGGACATTGAATCCGCTCCGCCTTCTCTGTCCACACCTGAAAAACAATATGTATATAGTCAAATTTGGATATCCTCCCTGAATAAGCAGGTAGAGGATACATATCGAGAAGTGAAAGTCTTACCGCATTGGCGGGGTGGGAAAGATCGTGTCCGCGGTCCGAGTCTATGACCGGCGGCTTCTCATTGCCCTTAAAGAGCAGTTTCCAGGCATCTTCATGAGTGGTTCTGAAGAGCCTTTTCAGGGTTTGCTGCTTCGCCGAATCGAATTCCCATAAAGGGCAATCTCGGCTTTGGCAGGGGAGGATCCGGTGAACCAGCATCACCTGGATCACGTCGACGAGCTTGATGTTTTTATCCTCCATACTTTGGATGTGCGTTTGCAGCGCTAACAACTCGTCCGATGAAGACCAATTTGGGCCCTTCTCCATACAGGAGGTAAGCCGCATTGGAGCTCCGGACTTGAATTCGGGAGCCGCGGCCCAGGCGGTGTCGCGGGGCTCTGTGATGTAGAACCACAGCTTTTGCCACTCCTTGACAGTCTCCACAAATGTACCTTTGGGCCATGTGACATTGGGCAGCTTGCTCACCATGGCGCCTCTGCACTCAGCGTGCTGTTCATCCACCACCTTCGGCTTCACGTTGAAGATCTTGAGCCATAGTCCGAAGTGGGGTTGGATGCGGAGGAAGGCCTCACACACGACAATGAATGCCGACATGTTGAGGAAATAGTTCGGGGCTAGATCATGGAAATCTAGCCCGTAATAGAACATCAGTCCGCGGACGAAAGGGTGGAGTGGAAACCCTAACCTGCGGACGAAATGGGGGATGAACACCACCCTTTTGTTGGGCTTCGGGGTGGGGACGATTTGCCCCTTGGCTGGAAGACGGTGGGTGATTTCCTAACCGGCCGCCCGAAGCCCGGTGATGTCCTTCTCCTTGACAGAGGAGGCCATCCATTTACCTTGCCCTCTGGATCCGGACATGGTTGAATGCTTGCTTGAGGCGGAAAAGTTGAGAGCTTGGGCGCTAGAGCTCAAGGACGGGAGGGCAGAGGGAGAGAGAAGGCGTGGGTGAAGAAAGGGAATCCTTATCCCCTTATAAAGGCAGTGAATATCAAGCGCCTCCCCATTCGCCTTAAAACTCGCCTATTCCCAAGGGTTGTGCAAACGGCACGGTTGGGTTACCCACGCCCATATTGATGAGAGTCCCGCAATAAGGGGACACAATCTCTGCTTTGACAAGACATGCCAATGGAAACCGCATCTCGAAACGCGGAATGACAGATGAAAATGGTTTGAAATAATGACCGGGTAGATGTGATGTCACATTGCAAAAAAGTTGTCAGTGGATTAGACTCGTGGAATATTATACTCTCTGCGGCTGTGTGTGGTGCTTGTGTTACAGGTCCGGATGCATTCTTTGCGTCCGAAGACTATCTTGGAGTATTCGGAAAGGGGAACCCCCCTTGCAATGCCGAAGACAATCTGCGCGCCAGACACCTCGTCATTGAAGCCTGGTTCAGGGGCTACTGAGGGAGTCCTGGACTAAGGGGTCCTCGGGCGTCCGACATGTTAGCCATGGGCCGGACTGATGGGCTCTGAAGATACGAAGACCGAAGACTCTACCCGTGTCCGGATGGGAATCTCCTTGGCGTGGAAGGCAAGCTTGACGACCAAATATGAATATTCCTTTCTCTGTAACCGACCTTATGTAACCCTAGATCTCTCCGGTGTCTATATAAACCGGAGAGCTTAGTCCGGATCAGAATACTCATAACCATAGTCATACAGGCTAGACTTCTAGGGTTTAGCCATTATGATCTTGTGGTAGATCAACTCTTGTAATACTCATATTCATCAAGATCAATCAAGCAGGAAGTAGGGTATTATCTCCATAGAGAGGGCCCGAACCTGGGTAAACATTGTGTCCCCCGTCTCCTATTACCATCGATCCTAGACGCATAGTTCGGGACCCCTACCCGAGATCCGCCGGTTTTAACACCGACAAACAGGCCAGCCTTTTCACAGGAACGGGCCTCTGTGGGCCGTGCCACGTGTCGACGTATCATAGGTGCCTTCGGTCCAATGAGTGGATGACATCTGTCCCAGCGGTGAGCCGACACGTGGTTCCTCTGGTCATTGAGAATTTTACACGTGGAAAATCCCCATTGGTCCGGGCTATTAACGGGTTATCGGATCCAAATCGGAACCCGATAGCTTAACGGTGCCCCGTTACGGTGGATGTCACGTGTCGGTTACCCTTGATGAAAGCAATTCTATGACGCGTGATTTATCGTCATGGAAGTGGACACTTCCGTGATGATAATTTTGGTAATGTCATGGAACACTTCTACGACAGCACACGTATGACTATCCTGATTCTGTCATAAAATCGTCATGGATGTACATGCATGACAGAAAACGTGACTTACTGTGACAAACACGTATCATCACGGAAGTGTATTTTTTTGTAGTGCTATATGCGATATTTACCTGCTGTTCCAAGTAAATTTGCATGTGCCAAACTCTAAACCTTCAAATGATAATCTGTTTTGTATGCCTGAATCGCTCATGTAGTGACTGGGGGCTGTCAGTGTCTTCCATGCTAGGTGGGTTATTCTCACGATGAGTGTTTGTCGGGGGAAGCTGCCTCCACGAGCACCTATGGGGACGGAGCCCCTTTTCGGTACGGCGGGGGGCGGAGGTCGCACGAAGAGCGGATCGAGGCGAGGCACACGAGGGGTTTACCCAGCTTCGGGCCGCACGGATGCGTAAAACCCTACTGTTGCTTTGTGGATTGTATTGTGTTCTTGCTCGGGAGCGCTGAGTGCTACAGTACACACAAGCTGCTGGCGAGACCGAGCGTGAGTGTCCTCCCCCTCCTCTATGTTGCGCATGGGCCTCCTTTTATATGCTCAAGGGGTCACCGACAGGTGGCAACGTAGGCAAGGGTAAAAATGGAAAAGTGCTGTGTTGGGTACATCTACTTGTACAGTGTATCATACCTAACTCTGACGGCAGGGGACAAGGGCATTAAATGCCCGTCTGCGTCGCCTAAACAGTGCGAAAAGGGACCGTCAGGGACGCCACCGTTCGCCACGATGGCTATCTTGTCAGCGCCGTTTGCCACCGCATCCCCCTGGCTACACAGCCTCTCGCCACGTACGCCTGGAATGGTCCCAGAGCGACACGTTGGTGGATGAGCTGGAGCGCGGGCTGCGGAGTAGTAGCTTGCCGCGGCAAGCGCCTTGCCGCGGTCGTTGTCTTGTCTCATTTGGGAGCTCCTTGCCGGGGCGCGTGGCGCGTCGTGGCAAGTTCCCTAAAGTGCCTTGGTTGGTATTCTCGGCAAGCTCCTCTTGCCAGGGTCTTGTGCCTCGAGTGGCCTTCCCGGCAAGCTCCTCCTGCTGGGGTCTTGTGTCTTTGGTTTGAATACTTTGTTCTTGAATGGCTCCAAAGGGAACCACGGAGGACCTTGGTGGTCGCCTGGCAAGCCTTGCCGCGGGGCGCTGCGACTGCCCGTGCACAAGTTCGGGATACTAGGGTACCCCTACTCTAGTACACCGACAGGAGCCCCCGGGCCTGGGCCATACACGGTGCCGAGCGCTGTTGGGCCAGGCCCAAAACAGGGCACGGGCACTCGCGGCCTGGGTCACGCCGTATCTTTCTCCGTACCCACCACGCCCTCCCCGAGCGGCACGCGTCGATTGCGGTGTCGTGGGGGAGACGTGTGCGACGTGAGCGGCGTGCATGGGGCTGAGTCCCGCATGCATGCGTCACGTCGTAGTAAAGGGGGCGGTTTGCGCCTTCCCCATAAATGGAGGGAGGCGTGGAGGCGTGGTTCGTTTACTGGACGGGGCCGAGGCACGGTTTCCGAGGCGTCCGCTCCCCTCGATCACGGGGTGGGGAGAGGTCGCCTCATCCGTCGCCTCGGTTCTGCACGCCTGCCACGCGGCTTCCATGCGCCTGGAGTTGCGAACGGTGGAGGCGGGAAACCGGGCCGTCGTGGGTCGAGGCAGCGGGTCGGTCCCAGTTCCCTGCTCCTCCTGTGTCTTGATTGGCTGAGTGGGGCGGCCGCGCCCCCACCCCGCTCCTTTATAAGGAGCAGGAGGGGGGGACGGAAGCCCGCATTCTTTCATCTCCTCTTCCTTCAGCTTCTGCTCCCCTCTCTCCCATTCGCCATGGAGAAAGGGAACCCTGGTTCTTCAATGGTGGCGGCAAGGGTCGCTGCTAGACAACGCGTCCCTCCCTCTCCCGCACCTGTGGTGGCAGAGCCAGACGCAAGGGGAAGAGGGAGGGGGCGAGGCCGTGGGCGAGGTCGAGGGCGAGGTCGAGGCGCTCGGGGAAGAGGTGAACGAGGCGGCGCGCCGGCCTCGCCTCCGCCAGCGGCTCCTCTCCCCATGGCGGTCCATATTGGGGACGACCCTTGCGAGTTCTTTGTCAGGTTGCATCGGCCGCCTCGTCGTCGCCTTCGTCTTCCGACTCCCTTTGCGAGCGAGATGGAGTTGGACCCGCCCGAGACGCTGAGGCTGCACACGAGGGGCTGTGGGATCAGCGGCACGCGAGTCCGCGTTGATTTCCCAGCCCCTAATGTGATGTATCTTGGTCGAGGGTGGAAGATGTTCGCCCATATCCACAGCTTGACGGAGGGTCTCACCCTCCATTTTAAGCTGATGGAGGGCGGTCTCCTCTCCGTCAAGGTCTTCGGGTGCTTCGGCACTCGGGCGAGGTGCTGCGTGGAGAGCTCCTCTGATAGCGAAGACTCCTCGTCGAGCGGGAGTGACGAGGAGGACCGCGGCAACGACGACGAGGGTGGCGGGCGGCAGGATGACAGGTCCGACTAGGTGTCGGGCGCCGCTCCGTGTGGCACCGGCGACCCCATCATCCGCGTTGCCGGCTCCTTGAGCTTCTCGGGGTCGTCTCCTTGGCGGTTGGCGTAGGGAGGCTGCAGAAGAGGAAGAGGGCGGGCGGCAAGGCCGTCAACTCGGAGTATGGGGGCACGACGCCCTCGACAGCGTGCTGACATCCTGCCGCCTCGTTTTCGAGTCGTGCTTCCGGCGCCGCCATCACCATCCAGCCTTTGGACGACCACCGAGATGTCCTCTTGGTGTCTTCTTCCACCTGTAGCTCGCCTAGGCGCTCCTTTTGCTCTTTTCGCCTCCTTGTCCTACCTCCTGAAGATAGGGACAAGAAAGGGATTACGGACACCTTATCTCTTTTTAATTTGTAAGCCCTCGGGCCTTAGCTGCATTTAAAACTTGTAATCCCATTATTCATGTTTTTCATTCTCTATGGACTGTACCTGAGTGGAATGTTTTTTAATGAAAAGGGGATGCTTGCCGGGTCACTTGTCTCGCGGGTGGAACCCACGTTAAGGAGCAAATCCTAGATATCCTTAAGATAGACACTTCTTTTCCCGGGCAGCAGGCCCTGCCGTCTTCCCACGTTGCTCGACCTTTCTCACGCTTTTGGCGGAGGCAGGGATGAGGCGGGTTCAGGCTCCTCATTTCGTCCCTTTGCTGCCGCGACTACGACCAAACCAGGCCCCAGGAGCGAGCCCGAGGGCCTAGAATTATGGGAGCACGTTAGCTTATAGGGAGAAACGAGGTTTCGCATACCTCAGTCCATAAGAGAATGCACGATAAGGGACGAAAAACTTATCTGAGATTGCAGCCCCTCGGCAACCCTGGCTTGCCGTGGGCGAATCTTTGTACTTGTAGCCCTCGGCAACACTGGCTTGCCGGGGTCCAGATGCTGGTCCGTCCTTCTTCCCTCTTTCGTCCTCAGGTGGTCCGGTGAGGATATGCAAGCCCTGCGAACCAAGGGAAACGAAAGAACGGCAAAGGGACACACACTCGACCTCTAAGCTAGGGGTTAGCCGCTGCTAAGCACTATCCACCCTAACCAAGGACGATATTCGACTCAGCATGCATGCTATAACTTAGGGCGCCAGCGCTTCATTTATGCTCAGGGTCTACGCCTGGCTTTGTACAAAGGATTACATGCAACAGCGGCAAGACTTGTACAAAAAGGTGGTTGCCGGAACAGGGTCCGACAACCGCGCCTTACGGGTAAAACTTACGAAGAATCTCAATATTCCAGGAGTTGCTCACCGGAATGCCATCTTCGGTCTCAAGGCGGACAGCGCCGGGCCTAGTGACTCGTTTCACCCGGTAAGGGCCTTCCCACTTCGGCGTCAACTTGTTGGAATTCTTGGCGGACTGAGCGCACTGAAGAACAAGGTCGCCTTCCTCGAGACTTCTGGCATTAACTTTGCGGCTGTGGTAGCGGCGCAAAGCTTGCTGGTATCAAGCAGCTCGTACAGCAGCCTGAAGACGATCTTCCTCGAGGAGCAGCGCGTCCTCTTGCCGCAGCTGCTCTTGCTCAAGCTCATCATAAGCGAGCACTCGAGGTGATCCGTATACGAGTTCCGTGGGGGTAACTGCTTCTGCTCCATAGACTAGAGCAAAAGGTGTCTGGCCAGTGGCTCGATTTGGCATCGTCCTGATCGACCAAAGAACCACCGACAGCTCCTCGATCCAGTTTCTTCCGCACTTGTGCAGCCTGTCGAAAGTTCTGGTCTTGAGGCCGCGCAACACTTCAGCATTCGCCCTCTCCGCTTGACTGTTGCTTCTGGGGTGAGCAACAGAAGCGAAGCAGACCTTGGCGTCAAGATCTTGGACGTACTGCATGAAGGTGCGGCTCGTGAATTGCGTACCGTTGTCGGTGATGATCCTGCTAGGGATCCCGAAGCGGCAAAGAATCGACCTGAAGAACTTGACTGCCGACTGTGCTGTCACCTTCCTCACTGCTTCCACTTCCGGCCATTTTGTGAACTTGTCGATTGCAACGTACAAGAACTCAAAGCCCCCGACAGCTCGGGGGAAAGGGCCGAGGATGTCGAGCCCCCAGACCGAAAATGGCCAGGATAAAGGGATCGTCTGGAGAGCTTGAGTTGGCTGGTGTATCTGCTTGGAATGGAACTGGCACGCTTCACACTTGGTTACTTGTGCAGTTGCATCCTGGAGGGCTGTCGGCCAAAAGAAACCTTGCCGGAAAGCTTTGCCGGCAAGTGATCTTGCGCCAATGTGGTGACCACATATGCCTCCATGTATCTCTGCCAACAGCTTTTGTCCGTCTTCCCGGGGAATACACTTCAATTTCACACCATTGAGTCTTCTTCTGTACAGTGCGTCGTCGACAAACTGGTACATACTTGACTGCTGGGCTACTCTTTCCGCTTCTTCTTGCTCTTCGGGAAGTTCTCCTATCTAAAGGAAACGAACAATCTGCTGTGCCCATGCTGGAGCTTGCGGCTCGACAACAAGGACCAAAGGCGCTTCTGCTACTGCGGGAACATCCGCTTCCACGGCGAGAACCTGCGGCTCAGCCGGAGCTTGATGTTCCCTGGCAAGCTTGCCGGGGCAAAACTTGTTGGGAGCGTCTACTTCAACGGAACAAACCATGGGGTCTGCCGGAGCAGACTGCTCCTCAGCACTCTTGGTGTCGATCCTGGGGGCCTTCTTGGCGGCGGCTTCGGGAAGCTCTGCCGGAAGATAGTCACCAGAAATCAACTTCCTCTTCTTGCTCTGTCCAGTTGATGGCGTAACAGATGGTTGAGTCAGCTTGAGCACAAAGATCCCTGGTTCCACAGGTAACTTAAGTGCGGCGCACTTTGACAGGCCATCGGCGATGTCGTTCTGAGCTCTTGGAACGTGTTCCATCTGTAGGCCGACAAATCGCTCTTCTAGCTTTCTCACTTCATCAACGTAAGCTTCCATCAACGGACTCTGGTAATTCTTGTTCACTTGGCGGACGACAAGCTGCGAGTCAGCTCTGACAATGAGCTTCTTGATCCCAAGGTCTGCCGCGATCCTGAGACCGGCAAGCAAACCCTCATACTCCGCAGTATTGTTTGTTGCTTGCTCCTTGGGAAAGTGCATCTGGACTACGTACTTGAGGTGCTCTCCGGTGGGTGCGACAAGCAGCACGCCAGCACCGGCGCCTTGCAGCGAGAAGGCACCATCAAAGTACATAAGCCACTCCTTGCTCGCTTCCTTGACGGGGATGCTCGTCTCTGGAATCTCTTCATCTGGTGTTGGCGTCCACTCCTCTATGAATTCTGCCAATGCTCTGCTTTGGATAGTTGAAGTGCTTTCAAACTTGAGGCCAAAGCTTGACAGTTCCAGTGCTCACTCAACAATCCTGCCTGTTGCTTCTGGATTCTGTAGTATCCTCTTCAGCGGAAAGCGAGTGACAACTGTGATCTCATGCGCTTGGAAGTAATGGCGCAGCTTTCTCGAGGCCATGAGAAGGCCGAAAAGCAATTTCTGCACACCAGAGTACCTTGACCTAGCCCCCTGTAGAAGGGAGCTGACAAAGTAAACTGGGCGCTGCACCATTCTCTTCTTCTGCATCTCCTCTCGCGCCTGCGCAGATCCATCCTTGTCGGGACCAGAGCTTGTCGGGGAAGCGCCTTGCTTGTCGCTGGATGCGCTTGCCGGGGTTGCTGGCTCATCATCTGCCTCCCTCTCCGCTACTAATGCGACACTAACCACTTGATTGGTTGCCGCCAGATACAGCAGCAACTTCTCTTGTGGCTTAGGTGCGACAAGTATTGGAGTGGAGGACAGGTATCTCTTCAAATCCTGCAGCGCAGCCTCCGCTTCCGGAGTCCATTTCATTGGACCTGCCTTTTTCAATATTTTGAAAAATGGCAGGGCGCGCTCAGCTGACTTGGAGATAAACCTGCTGAGAGCTGCCACGCAACCGGCAAGCTTTCGTACATCCTTGACGCGCTTTGGTGCTTCAATCTGCTCGATGGCCTTGATCTTGTTGGGATTGGCTTCAATCCCCCGCTGGGACACGAAGAACCCGAGAAGCTTGCCGGAAGGGACTCCAAACACGCACTTCTCGGGGTTGAGCTTGAGGCTGATCTTGCGTAGATTTGCAAAAGTCTCTTCTAGATCTTGAACCAGAGTTGACTTGTCCTTGCTCTTGACCACTATATCATCCATGTATGCTTCCACATTTCTGTGTATTTGTGGCTCAAAAGCGGTATGGACTACCCTTGCAAATGTTGAACCAACATTCTTCAAACCAAAAGGCATCCGTAAGAAACAATACGTGCCACATGGAGTGATAAATGCGGTTTTCTCCTCATCCTCTTCCGCCATGAAGATCTGATGGTATCCTGAGTATGCATCAAGAAATGAAAGCAGGTCACATCCGGCCGTGGAGTCAACAATCTGGTCGATGCGCGGCAAGGGAAACGGATCTTTGGGACAAACTTTGTTAACATCAGTAAAGTCGATGCAAAGCCTCCATTTCCCGTTTGCTTTGCGCACGACTACAGGATTGGCCAACCACGTAGGATGGAGCACTCCTCTGACAAGGCCTGCTGCTTCCAACTTCTTGATCTCTTCTGCAATGAACTCTTGGCGCTCCACTGCTTGCTTCCTGACTTTTTGCTTAACGGGCCGCGCGTGAGGACATACGGCAAGGTGGTGCTCAATCACTTTCCTGGGAACACCGGGGATGTCAGACGGTTGCTATGCAAACACATCGACATTCGCCCGCAGGAAAGCAATGAGCGCGCTTTCCTATTTAGGGTCGAGAGTGGCACTGATGGTGAAGGTACCACCAGTGCCGTCCTCCTTGGCGGACACCTTCTTGGTCGCTGGCGGAGCTGCCATCGTCTTCTTGCACTTGCCGGTGGAGCTCGATGGTGCGTCCTCGACGGTAGCGCAACACTCCGAAGAGGTGCGCTTGCCGGAGTGGGCATCAGAGCTCTTGCCGGACTTGGTCTTCTTCTTCCCCCCGGGAGCTTCAGCGGCAAGTGTCTCGCGATTTGTTGCGGCTGCTGCTTCCCGGTAGATCTTGTCGGCACAGATAAGAGCATCCTTCTTGTTGCCAGGGACAGAGATGACACTTATCGGGCCTGGCATCTTCAGCATGATGTATGCGTAGTGGGAGGCCGCCATGAACTTGGCGAGCGCTGGACGGCCGAGAATTCCATTATAAGGCAATGGAAAATCGGCAACGTCAAAGGTGATCCTCTCTGTCTTGAAGTTCAGCTCGCTGCCAAATGTCACCGGCAACGTTATCTTCCCCTTTGGCTTGCTCCTTCCCGGGTTGATTCCTTGGAATGTGCCGGTCTCTTCGAGCTCGCTGTCAGGGATTTGGAGTTTCCGAAGCACAGAGGAGGAGATCAGGTTCAAGCCGGCCCCGCCGTCAACTAGCATCTTAGTGACCTTGAGGTTGCGGATAGTTGGTGAAACCAACATCGGCAGGCACCCGACCGCAGTTGTGCGATCAGGGTGGTCCTCAATATCAAAGATGATAGGCGTGCTGGACCATCTCAGAAGCTTGCGTGACTCGATGGGTGGTTCTGCTGCATTAACTTCTCGCACCCACTGCTTGAGTTGGCGGTGTGAAGTATGCAGAGAAGCACCGCCGTCACTGCACAAGACCTCTGTGGCTTTCTGAAACTCCTACTCACTGGTCTCGTCATCATCCACGTCTTCGTCGTCGTCGTCATCTTCGTTGTCGCGGCCGCGGGGAGGTCTGTCTCCTTGCCGCTGCTTTTCCTTGCCGCGGTGTCCTCCTCGGGCTGGGCGCTTCGTGCCAGATCCTCCAACACCTCCTTGGGCTTTCTCCTTGTTGCGTCGCTTGTACTCGGCCTTTTGCAGCTCAACGAGCTGCTCGACCTTCTTACAGCTCTGGAGGTCATGGCCCTTGGTGCGGTGGATCTTGCAGTACTGTTTGTTGGTGCCGTCCTGCTTGTCGGCGGCCGCCACAGCCTGGCAGTTGGTGAATGTGGCAACCTCCTTGCCGGAGCCACCAGCCTTGGCTTGCTTGGCGCCACCTTCGCTGCCGGACTGCTCGACAACCAGCACATCTTTACCTTTCTGCTTCCTGTTATTCCGCCGCCGGTTTTTCTTTGCCGGGGCAGCACCATCGCTGTCAGATCCTTCTGCTACTGTATTTTCTCCGTGGAGTCTCCTTCCTTCTTCAGCACGTGCACACTTGTCGGCCAGGGCATACAGCTCACTGGCATCTCTGATCTTGCACATCGCCATCTCCTCCCGCATCCTGCGGTTACGCACGTTCTGATGGAACGCGTTGATAACCGCGGCGGGGTGGACATTTGGGATGTTGCGTTGCACTTGGCTGAATCTCTGGATGTACTTGCGCAGAGGCTCTCCTTCCTTCTGGGCGAGGAGATGAAGATCACTCTCCTGGCCATGAGGTTTGTGGCCGCCTGTGAAGGCGCCGACAAACTGATGGCACAGGTCTGCCCAGGAAGATATGGAGTTGTCCGGCAAGTGCATGAGCCAGGACCTGACGTTGGGCTTGAGCACCAGCGGGAAGTAGTTGGCAAGGATATTGTCATCTCACCCCCGGCAGCTTGCACCGCGATGGTGTAGATGCTGAGGAACTCCGACGGATGCAGCTTGCCGTCGTACTTCTCTGGTACGTCTGGCTTGAAGTTCTTCGTACTGGGCCACTGGACTTGCCGCAACTCAGGGGTAAACGCAGGGCAACCTACCGCGTAGGGCAGTTCGCTTGGTTCCCCTGGCGCATGCATGTCGATAGTGGGCCCAACGCACCGGTCTGACTGACGTCGCGCTTCTCTCCGGCGCTCGATGCGTGTTCGAGCGTCCTCTTGCTGTCGTTCGTGAAGAACGTGGCGCTGATCGCGACGAGCTCGCGGGTCTGATGAAGCAGTGGAGTCGCCGTCATGGTGGACCCGGCGAGTCGGTGATCTTGGCCTTGGGGGCGGAGAGTGGACGGTGGTCGCACCTCCACCGGTCTTTTCGCCATCGGCTCGCGTCTGGCTGGCTCGCCGCGGCTGCGATGTAGTTGGTTGCCGTGGAGTGTCGCCGTTGGCGAAGCCGATCAGGCTCAGAATGATGGCCCTCCAATCGTCGATCTTGTCCGGCGTTGGAGGGAAATCTAGGAGCAACTGAGCTCGAGCCAAAGCTTCTGCTGGAGTGGCGGGTAACGGCGGCGAACGGTGCGAGGAGCGGGATATGCTCGGACTTCTAACTACGTTAGAAGGAGCAGTACCCCATCCAGGGGACCGTGCCTCGCTCGCGCCAGCATGTTGGCGCGTACGCTGGCCTTGAGCATCCCGAGATCCGCCAGCTTGTTCTGGGTCCAGTGAGCGTATGGTACTGTGGGTACCATGGCGCTGCTGGTCCCGCGCCTCCTGAGATGGGCGTGGTGCGTGCTCGGACGCCGCGGCGTTGTGAGCCTCCTCGCCGACGCCCGTTCCTCCGACGGCGCCTACCCCACCAGCCGCTGGCTCCGGCGGTGGCGGGTTTGACGCGGACGGATCAGCCGCCTCCGAAGCCTTCTTCTTCGGCGGCATGTCGATGATGATGATGAAGGTCTAGCTCGTGCGAACGCCGTATCAGGTTCACACAACCTCGACGCCCCCTACCTTTTGCGGAGAAGATGAGGATATGGACCAAGCGTCATTCAAGAGAGTTTCGCCTTGCCGGGGAGCGGCCTTGCCGGAAAGCAAACAACAGAAAAGCTAAGTTGCCAAAGTTTGAGCAATCAGATCTTTAAAAAAAAATTTAGGTTATCTTCCTTGAACGACCGTGCTTTGTATGGAAAACCTGTGCGCGGGGGAACCGGCTCGTGGCTAGTTGCGCCCTTACTTTGTTTCGAGTCCGCTCAACAATTTAAGTGAGCTGCGACTAGTCGCGACAAGGTTTCTTGTCGGTAGTTGCGCCCTTACTTTGTTTTGAGTCCGCTCAACAACCTAAGTGTGCCGCGACTAGAGTCGCGCCCTTACCTTGTTTCGAGTTTGCTCAACAACTTAAGCGAGCTGCAACTAGTCGCGACAAGGTTTCTTGTCGATAGCGGCACCGCCAGCAGGCTGCTGACGTTCCGCACTCAGCGCTCGCGGCAAAGGTGCCTGCACCGGCAAGTTCCCTAAAAGCGTAGGGCAAAAACATACAAAGGAAGGAACCAAGTAAAGGAAATAACATTGCAATTACTACCCAAAATAGAGTTATGTTACAAGATAGCTTGTCGCAGCTCTAATAAATTGTTTTCATAACATAACCCACATCGGCAAGAAAAGAAGAAGGCGGGCGGCCTAGTCTACACGGTCGCCCTCAACCCTCTTGATTTCGCTCACCCTTTCCACGATGGGTGCGACAAGGGCATCAAGCCCCTCCAGATCAGCTTCCGGCGGCAGGGACCTGAGGACGTTGGTAAGGCGGAGGCCCGGGTTGCGGAAGACCAGCTTCCTCAGCACCTTTCGGAGAGTTCCCGCGCAGATCTCGCGCGACTCATCGGCCAGCTGCTTTGGGATCCTCTCCCGGAGTTGCTGGAGCGCCGTCGTCACGCCTTTGAAGAACAAAGTGAGTTTGGCACTGGGAGGGAGGTTCTCGTCAAAAGGATACCCGAAATCCTCCACCCCCAGCAGCGCCAACTCCTTGTCGATGTCCGCGGCGGCATTCACAAGACCCTCTGTCCATTGCTCCACATTCTCTCTGAAGGTGTTCTGGGTGGTAGCAACGCTCTCCAACAACGCCTTGTCGGCCTTGATCTCCTTCTTCAAGGCCGCCTCTTGCTCCCTGGCACCGTCCAGCGTCTTGGTCAAAGCATCCAGCTTCAGCTCAAGATCGGCGTTGGAGTCCTTGGCGGCGCTGAGCTCCTTGACCTTCTCGGTGAGACGACCCTGCAGCTCACCAAAGGTGTAGGCGTCCTTCTCGCGCTCCTGCTGGAGCGCGGCAAGCTCTCCACCGCTCGCCTTGAGGTCGGTCTCCAGCTGCACCACCTTCGTCTCCAGCTCCTTCTTGGCGGCCTCGGCAGCTGCGGCAGCATCCTGTGCTTCCTTGAGAGCCCCGCCAAGCGTTCGCTCGCGCGCAGCAAGCTCTTCCTCGTGGCTGTCGAGGTCGACCTTCCGCTGCGACAACTCGCCCTCCCGCGCAGATAGCCCCTCGGCGGCAAGTCGCTGTTGCTCTTCAACTTCCGCCTTCTCAAGGATAAAGGCTTTCTGCGCCTCGGCGAGTTGCTCCCGTCCTCTGCCAGGGCCCGGAGAGCTTCCTGTCTCTGACCCCGGAGCTCCTCCTCGCGCTTCTCAAGATCCGCTCCCGCCTTCGCGGCAAGCGCCTCACGGGACTCCAGCTTGGCCTGTCGAGCGCGGTACAGCGACACCAGCTTCCGGAGCAGCCGCTCCTCCTCAGACTCGCCGCTGCTGCTGCTTGGCGCGTCGACCAGCGTCAGCCCGGCGGAGGCGAGCACTTCTCCGTCGAAGGTTTCTCCCTTGACCGACGCCCTGGAGCTTGACTCCCAGGGGAGCTTGATGAAGACGTCGTCGCTAGCCTTCAAGTACACGCCTGGCTGGGGCTCTTCGGAGCCCGACGCTGCGGTGGCGGCGGGAGGGTCGGCGGTCGGAGTAGCGCCAGTCGCTCCTGCGGCCCCAGGGCCGTCAGTGTGATCGCCAGACCCCTCGTCAGCTGTTGCGGCAGCAGCTTTGGCGGCCTCTTCGCCGGCAGGATCGTCAGCATCGACCTTCTTCGGTGACGACGGCGTCGTCGACAGCGACCTCGGTCTCCATCGGCTCCGCAGTAGATGGGACTGACAGCCGGAAAAGGGAGACAAGTCAAGCAAATATCCAAAAAGAAGATCAAGCAAAGAAGAACCCAAGGGAAGTTTCGAGGCAAGAGGATTACCTGTGCCAGGATCTGCAGTCACGGTCTCCATCGCCAAGGGGTCGCCGGTGCTGTCCTTTGCCGGGGACTTCTCCCTTGTCGGAGAACTCCCCCTTACCGGAGACTGCTCCCTCGCCGGAGACTGCTCCCTTGCCGGGGACTGCTCCCTTGTCGGAGATTTCTCCCTTGCCGGGGAACTCCCCCTTGGCGGTGTAGCTGTAGCAGGTGGCATGTCGGGGGCGGTCTCCGGATGCTCCTGGTGGAGCTGCTCTGCTCCTACACGAACCAACATTCAGATATCAGCAAACAAAGATTCTCCATGCGCGCCTAAGAGCGAGAAGCAGATCATGTACTTACGCTGGGGGCTGCGCTGGGGGCTGCTCTGAAGGACAATTGGCGGGTCCGGCAAGGTTGTCTCAGGCGCACCCCCTACCTGGCGCGCCAAAGATGTCGGGGGAAACTGCCTCCATGAGCACCTATGGGGACGGAGCCCCTTTTCGGTTCGGCGGGGGGCGGAGGTCGCACGAAGAGCGGATCGAGGCGAGGCACACGAGGGGTTTACCCAGCTTCGGGCCGCACGGATGCGTAAAACCCTACTGTTGCTTTGTTGATTGTATTGTGTTCTTGCTCGGGAGCGTTGAGTGCTACAGTACACACAAGCTGCTGGCGAGACCGAGCGTGAGTGTCCTCCCCCTCCTCTACGTTGCGCATGGGCCTCCTTTTATATGCTCAAGGGGTCACCGACAGGTGGCAACGTAGGCAAGGGTAAAAATGGAAAAGTGCTGTGTTGGGTACATCTACTTGTACAGTGTATCATACCTAACTCTGACGGCAGGGGACAAGGGCATTAAATGCCCATCTGCATCGCCTAAACAGTGCGAAAAGGGACCGTCAGGGACGCCACCGTTCGCCATGATGGCTATCTTGTCAGCGCCGTTTGCCATGGCATCCCCCTGGCTACACAGCCTCTCGCCACGTACGCCTGGAATGGTCCCAGAGCGACACATTGGTGGATGAGCTGGAGCGCGGGCTGCGGAGTAGTAGCTTGCCGCGGCAAGCGCCTTGCCGCGGTCGTTGTCTTGTCTCATGTGGGAGCTCCTTGCCGGGGCGCGTGGCGCGTCGCGGCAAGTTCCCTGAAATTCCTTGGTTGGTATTCCCGGCAAGCTCCTCTTGCCGGGGTCTTGTGCCTCGAGTGGCCTTCCCGGCAAGCTCCTCTTGCCGGGGTCTTGTGTCTTTGGTTTGAAACTTTGTTCTTGAATGGCTCCAAAGGGAACCACGGAGGAACTTGGCGATTGCCTGGCAAGCCTTGCCGCGGGGCGCTGCGACTGCCCGTGCACAAGTTCGGGATACTAGGGTACCCCTACTCTAGTACACCGAGAGTGTTTATTCACTTGTCATTCACGAGAAAGTGGCTGGTAATCGGGATGCCCAGTTCCATGCTCAAAATCAAATCAAAATATATAAAACAAAACTCCCCCAGGACTGTTGTTGGTATGGACGGTACCCGTGGATTCGGCTAGCCGTGGAGTGTGATTATTGGTGGAAGGGGAGTAAATACTTTACCTTTCTATTTTGGAACCGCCTATAATGTATCTAGCATGGAAGATAGTGAGATGTCTTGGTTGTTATGTTGACAATGAAAGCATAACGCTCAAAATTATGTGCATCTCTGTTTTAAAAACTTTGAGCTCTAACACTTATGCAAATCCCTGCTTCCCTCTACGAAGGGCCTATCTATTTACTTTTATTGCTGAGTCATCATCCTCTTTTAAAAAGCACCAGTTAGAGAGCACCACTGTCATCTGTATGCTTTGTTATTAATTGGTATTGAGTATGAGTGTGAATGGATCCTTTTTGCCATGAATTATAATGTCTAGTCAGTCCTTGATCTTCAGGGGTGCTCTGCATTTTTGTTTTGCGGTCTCAGAAAGGGCTAGCGAGATACCATTATATTATATTGTATCATGATTGTTTTGAAAACGTGTTGTCATCCGAGATTTATTATTATTGTTCGCTAGTCGATTATGCTATTGATATGAGTAAATGTGAGACCTAAATGTTATTGTGCATATGGTTAGTTCATAATCTTTGCTGAAAACCTGAATATTGGCTAGACATATTTGCAACAACAAGATGAAACAGAGTTTGTAAAAGTTTTTCTTTGTCACTTTCAGTTTGTCAACTGAATTGCTTGGGGACAAGCAATGGGTTAAGCTTGGGGGAGTTGATACGTCTCCATCGTATCTACTTTTCCAAACTCTTTTGCCCTTGTTTTTGACTCTAATTTGCATGATTTAAATAGAACTAACCTGAACTAATGCTATTTTCAGCAGAATTGCCATTTTCTTATTTTTGTGCAGAAATCAAAGTTCTCGGATTGATCTAAAAATTTACAGAGAATTTTTGTGGAATATATGAAAAATACTGGTGCAAGAATCAACCAGAGGGGGCTACCCAGAGGCCACAAGCCTTGGGGCGCGCCTACCCCTCCCCCCAGGGTGCGCCTACCAGGCTTGTGGCTCCCCTAGACCTCCTCCGACCCTAACTCCAACTCTATATAACCCTATTCGGGGAGAAAAAAAATCAGAGAGAAGGATTCATCGCGTTTTATGATACGATGCCACCGCCGCCTCCTGTTCTTCTTTCGGAGAGCTGATCTGGTGTCCGTTCGGGGCTCCGCGGAGGGGGATTCATCACCATAATCATCACCAACCTTCCTCCAGCACCAATTTCATGATGCTCATCGCCGGGAGCGAGTAATTCCATCGTAGGCTTGCTAGACAGTGATGGGTTGTATGAGATTTATCATGTAATCGAGTTAGTTTTGTTAGGGTTTGATCCGTAGTATCCACTATGTTCTGAGATTGATGTTGCTATGACTTTGCTATGGTTAATGCTTGTCACTAGGGCCAGAGTGCCACATTTCAGATCTGAACCTATTATGTTTTCATGAATATATGTGAGTTCTTGATCCTATCTTGCAAGTTGTAGACACCTATTACGAGTTATGATCCACATACCCCAAGGTGACAATAATTGGGCTTCTTTCCGGTGATTACCGTAGTTTGAGGAGTTCATGTATTCAGTAAGTGCTAATGGTCCGGTTCTCTATGAAAAGGAGGCCTTAGTATCCCTTAGTTTCCATTAGGACCCCGCTGCCATGGGAGGGTAGGACAAAAGATGACATGCAAGTTATTTTCCATAAGCACGTATGACTACATACGAAATACATGCCTACATTATATTGATGAATTGGAGCTAGTTCTGTGTCACCCTAGGTTATGACTACTACATGATGAATATTATCCAACACAATTATGATTGTCGATCCATTGCCTACGAGTTTTTCACATATTGATCTTTGCTAAGTTACTTTGCCGTTGCCATTGTTACAATTACTACAAAACTGCTACTGTTACTTTTGTCACTGTTACCGTTACTTCCATACTACTTTGCTACTAAAAACTTTGTTGCAGATATTAAGTCTTTCATGTGTGGTTGAATTGACAACTCAACTACTAATACTCATGAATATTCTTTGGCTCCCCTTGTGTCAAATCAATAAATTTGGGTTTAATACTCTACCCTCAAAAATTGTTGCGATCCCCTATACTTGTGGGTTATGAGAGACTCTCTATCATGAAGAACATGGTGCTACTTTGAAGCACAAGTGTGGTAAAAGGATAGTAACATTGTCCCTTCTCTCTTTTCTCTCATTTTTTCTCTTTTTTTGTTTGGGCTTGAGGGAGTCCTGGATTAGGGGGTGTCCGGATAGCCGGACTATACCTTCAGCCGAACTCCGGGACTATGAAGATACAAGATTGAAGACTTCGTCCCGTGTCCGAAAGGGACTTTCCTTGGCGTGGAAGGCAAGCTTGGCGATACGGATATGTAGATCTCCTACCATTGTAACCGACTTTGTGTAACCCTAGCCCTCTCCGGTGTCTATATAAACCGGAGGGTTTTTAGTCCATAGGACAGAACAACAATCATACCATAAGCTAGCTTCTAGGGTTTAGCCTCCTCAATCTTGTGGTAGATCTACTCTTGTACTACCCATATCATCAATATTAATCAAGCAGGAGTAGGGTTTTACCTCCATCGAGAGGGCCCAAACCTGGGTAAAAACATCGTGTCCCTTGTCTCCTGTTACCATCCGCCAAGACGCACAGTTCGGGACCCCCTACCCGAGATCCGCCGGGTTTGACACCGACATTGGTGCTTTCATTGAGAGTTCCTCTATGGCGTCGCCATCAGGAAGGATGCCTCATCCCGTCTTTAAAGACGACACCGTTGCTAAGGGAGCTTTGGCTGTCGGCCAAACTCTCCGGCTAGGTGGTTTTCTTATGACCGCCTGTTCGGCCGCTGCGCCGACGATGACCTCTCGGGTCATCAAAAGAAATCTTCATGTCAGCTCGGAACTCGCCGAGCAGTTAGATCCTATGGAGCTCTCTTCCATAAAAGAGCTCTTGGATCGCATCGCCGCCCTGGAAGTCGCTACGGATTACGACCAGATTGGCTCTCCCCAAGTCACCCATCACGTTGTCGTGGTAGAGGGACAGTGCGGCGACCCTTCATCTATTTTAAGGACTAGCTACGTCCGGATTCCCGATCCCTCCAAGATGGATACCCACGGAGGGGGGGATATCACTCAAGACCTGAACTTAGAGTCAGGCGACGGGCTGGATTCATTGGACAACATCCAAGAATCCAAACTTTCGAGTTCGGAAACTCCTTGGCCTCTGAGTCTCAGATTGGGTGAGGTTTCGGATTTAATTCCACCCACCCACCCGAACATAAGCGATCTATCCCAAATCAGGCAAAAGCCCGAAGAAATAGTACATCATTACTAGGCCAGATTCCTCCTGATTAGGAACAGGATAAAGGACTGCCGCGAGGAAGACACAATCTCAATCTTCTGCAATAATTGCACAGACAAGGGAATCCTCAACGCCATAAGTCGCCGTGATATTACACGCTTCGCCGACTTGGTGTCCATAGTACGAAAGTACTGTGCAATGGAAAGTGCCTAGAAAACCGAAATAAAATTTTGGGACAATCCAGCCCTGAATACAAACCCAGTCCAAAATAAAAGGGTGCATCATCGCCAGACACCCGGGTTAAATACCAAAAAGCAAAAACCCTCTACAGGGCATGGAACAGTACTGGAAGGATGGCTTAATGGACCCTGTAAAATTCATAGTACAGAGGGCGCCACACCAACTCACAGCCTTAGAGCATGTTGGATACTCCGGCAGGTGGCCAAAATTGGCGAAGATCTCCTAATTCCGGAGGCCACAGGAAGCCACCCCAGGGATACCAATACGGTATTAACAGTCTTCGAGACTTTCGCATCGAATAATATGCGAAAAAGAACACTTCGCAGCCTTGCCGAAGTCTACCAAGTAGCAACAATAAACCCATGGAGTGACACGGCTATTACTTTTAATGCCAGTGATGAACCTAAATTCCGAACAGCCCGAGCACCAGCCGCATTGGTCCTCATTCCAATAGTGGACGGCTTTCGCCTCACAAGGTACTCATGGATGGAGGCAGCGGATTGAACCTCATTTATGAGGAAACCCTTCAAAAAATGGAAATAGACTGGAACCGCATTGAGCGAAACAACACAACCTTTAGAGGAATAATCCCCAGTCGGGAAGCATGCTGTATAGGAAAAATCACACTAGATGTGGTGTTCGGCACGCCGGACAATTACAGGTCCGAAGAGGTCACGTTCCATGTGGCCCTGTTCAGTAGCGGATACCACGCTCTGCTAGGGCGGGAAGCGTTTACAATCTTCCAAGCAATACCCCATTACGGGTACATGAAGCTCAAGATGCCCGGGCCAAACGGAATTATCACTCTCGCTAGTGATCCGGACATAGCACTCCGCGCCGAAAATAAGACAGATGCACTGGCCCTTGAAGCACTATCCGAAGCCCTAGCGGCTGAGGAACTGAGTGCGCTGCGCTCCACTGTGAACAGGGACGATGTGATACTCGACAAAAGATCCAAGTCCACCTCCTTTAAACCAGCGGACGAAATAGTCAAATTCCAGGTCCATCCAACGGACCCCAATAAAACAGCTTCTATCGGGGCACAATTAAACCCTGATGTAGATGCCACACTGCGAGAGTTCCTACGTGAAAACTGGGACATTTTCGCTTGGCACCCTTCAGACATGCCAGGAATCCCACGCAGGCTGGCCGAACACAGCTTAAATATCCTAAAAGGATTCAAACCTAGCAAACAAGCTCTTCAGCGTTTTTCCAAACCTAAGAGACAGGCCATGGGAGAGGAGCTAGCCAAGCTATTGGAGGCCGGATTCATCAGAGATATAAAACATTCAGACTGGCTAGCAAACCTGGTGATCGTACCAAAGAAGGACAAATCCTGGCACCTGTGCGTTGATTTTAAAGACCTTAACAAGGCTTGCCCAAAGGATCCCTTCCCCCTCCCCCGCATCGATCAAATCACCGATGCTACCGCAGGACGCGATTCGTTGTGTTTACTCGACGCATATTCCGGCTACCATCAAATCCAGATGGCAGAGTCAGACCAAGCCGCAACGGCATTCATCACACCATACGGCCCATTCTGTTTCAACACAATGCCCTTCGGGCTCAAAAACGCCGGCGCAACGTATCAGCGCATGATTCAGACATGTCTGGCAAACCAGATCGGCAAAACAGTGGAGGCATATGTAGATGATGTGGTCATCAAAACAAGACATGTCGAATCTCGAGTAGACGACTTGAGGCTCACATTTGATAACCTCCGAACATACGACATCAAGCTCAATCCGGAAAAATGCGTTTTCGGCGTTCCAGCCAGAAAGCTCCTGGGCTTCATTGTATCCGGTAGAGGAATTGAAGCGAATCCAGCCAAGATCCGAGCTCTGTCACAATTGGATATCCCAAAGGACCTCAAACAAATACAAAAATTAACCGGATGCGTGGCGGCTCTAAGCCGCTTTATCTCCCGTTTGGGAGAAAAGGCACTACCCCTCTACCGCCTCCTTCGGTGCACCGAACACTTCGAGTGGACGGATGCCGCCATGGCCGGACTTGATGAAATAAAAGCCATATTGGCAATAAACCCAGTCCTGGCCGCGCCAAACATTGGCGAACCAATGCTATTGTACATTGCGGCAACACATCAGGTTGTAAGCGCAATGCTCGTCGTCGAACGAGAAACGGACGGACACAAATTCCCCCTTCAAAAGCCGGTCTATTATGTGTCCACTGTCCTCACTCCGTGCAAATCACGGTACCCGCATTATCAAAAGATCGCGTACGCGGTATTCATGGCATCCCGGAAACTGCGACACTACTTTCAAGAGTGTTCAATAACAGTAGCCTCGGAAGTACCACTTAACAATATTATAAACAACCGTGACGCAACGGGCCGGATTGCAAAATGGGCCATTGAGCTCCTCCCGTTCGACATAACTTATAAGCCACGGTGAGCAATCAAGTCGTAAGTTTTGGCCGACTTCGTCGCAGAATGGACGGAGGCCGAACTCCCTAAAGAGTATGACACATATTCAAACTGGATCATGCATTTCGACGGCTCCAAAATGTTGGCCGGTCTAGGGGCTGGCATCGTTTTGACGTCCCCCACAGGAGACACAGTTCAATATGTACTCCAGATTATGTACACAGACTCCAACAATGCAGCCGAATATGATGCCCTTTTACATGGTCTCCGGATGGCAGTATATGGGCATTCAACGCCTAGAGGTGCGCGGGGATTCGAACCTCGCGATATCCCAAATAAATGGAGACTTCGATGCCAAGGATCCAAAAATGGCTGCTTATCGCAACGCCGTCTTAAAAATGTCAGCTCGGTTATAAGGGCTCGAATTTCACCATATAGCCCGGGAAAACAATCAGGCGGCAGATGTCCTGGCATGCATCGGCGCAAAACATGATGTAGTCCCCCCCAACATCTTCTTGGAAAGGCTGTTCAAGCCATCCGTAGTATGGGAAGGGGAACCTGGCAATAACAGCCCGGACCCAACCGCACTGCTCGACACCGAACAATCTGACATAATTGGAGGTTCTGCCAATGAAATTACACCTTCAGCCCACGCAATAATGGCCGTCATCGCCCCGTGGATAGAACCATTCCTAGCCTACATTACTAGGCAGGAACTCCCAGAGGACCAAAACGAGGCACGCTGCATAGTGCGGCGATCTAAAGCCTATAGAGTCCATGAGGGAGAGCTTTATAAGAAAAGCACTACCGGAGTCCTTCAAAGGTGCATCTCCGAAGAGGAAGGGTGGAACTTGCTGGCTGAAATTCATGCCGGACTCGGTGGCCATCACGCTGCAGCTCGGTCCCTTGTAAGCAAGGCTTTCCATACAGGCTTTTATAGGCCGACGGCCCGGGCAGACGGTCAGGACTTAGTCCAACGATGCGTCGGTTGCCAGCTTTTCGCAAACCAAAGCCATATGCCACCCACTGACCTCCAAACTATCCCCATCACTTGGCCCTTCGCGGTCTGGGGGCTCGACATGGTCGGGCCCCTTAAAGGCAGAACCCACAAGCAAAAATACTTACTGGTCATGGTGGACAAGTTCACCAAATGGATAGAGGCCAAGCCTGTTAAGACGGCCGAATCCGGACCGGTGATAGACTTTATATCCGGGGTCGTACACCGTTATGGCATCGCCCACAGCATCATCACTGACAACGGCACGAACTTTATGGCCGACGAGGTAAGACTCTGGTGCAAAAACATGGGCATCAAGCTCGATTATGCTTCCGTCTATCACCCACAAACTAGCGGCCAGGTCGAACGCGCAAATGGTCTTATCATGAGCGGCATCAAACCCAAATTAGTGCGGTCCCTTAAAGAATCTAATACGCACTGGGTAGAGGAGCTCGACTCCGTACTCTGGGGGCTGCGGACCACGCCGAATCGCACAACCGGATACACACCATTCTTCATGGTGTACGGCGCAGACGCAGTTTTGCCCTGCGACATAATTCATGACTCACCTCGAGTGCGCATGTACAAAGAAAGAGAAGCCGAGCTCGATCGGCAGGACAGTTTGGACGCCTTGGAGGAGGAGCGTGACCTGGCAAAAGCCCGTTCCGCATTCTATCAATAGCAGGCTCGAAGATATCAAAGCAGAGAAGTACGGGCCAAAAATTACAACGTTGGCGAATTAGTTCTACGCCGGCCGACAAGAAAAAGGACAAACTCATGCCCAAGTGGGAAGGTGCCTTCATAATTGACCAAGTCCTGACCGGTGGAGCGTACCGCCTGCGAGATGCATCGGATAACCGACTCGAGCCGCACCCATGGAACGCAGCCCGTCTCCGAAGATTCTATGCCTAGCGCCGGACTCTGTGTTCGTCTCCTTCCTCTGTCCATTCTTTATATTTTCTGTCTTATATTTCTCTCCTTCTCCCCTTCCTTTCTCTTATAGCCTTTAAAGGACAAATAAGTGACGCGCTATCCGCGCTCATTAAACCTGGGGGCTTCTTTAAACAGAAGCTTATTTATACGGGCTTCATGCCCAACACATGCGTCACACTTCCGCATGTACCTTTATTCACCATTATATGCATCGATATGACTTAAGTTTTGGCCAAGCTGGGTTGCCTGGCTCCTGTGCTTACCCCTATGTTCCCGATTGTTCGGCTAGGTGGTAAAGGGAACACCTCTGCGATTGTTACTGCCGGGTCAGCCGGATGTGTACCTCAGACTGGGTGAAGCCGAAAGCTAGCGTCTTAAGGGAATATTCGGTCGGTGAACTAAAGATGATCTTTCTTACTTATTTATTTATACGCCCCCAGATGATTTTTCCTGCGTCTCTTTTCGCAGCATGGACATGCACTTTAGGGCATGCCTCCCAGGGAAAGGAACCCCTAACGGAACTATTCTCCCTGGAAGATGTTTCTTACTAACCATGTAATATAACATAACTAGTTGGGCACTTGTCTGTTCAAGCACTAATGACCCCTACGCCTGGTCTCCATGCATACCCCGGTTCTTATATAACCGCATAGGTATTCGGACACACTCCGGGCCGTCTGGTCCCGAGGCTGAAGCGAAAAGGTCGGCCATGACAAATGATCTACAATCCGGCTAGAAGGCATTACACATGTAAAATTACATAGTCATTCTGACTGATTGTATTCCTCTTCAATACCATCTAACAGGCGGTCTAGTTTACAGTCTTGCTGGGAATACTTCGCGGCCAATTCTACTTGACCGTATACTAAGCTTACAGGGATCTCCTTCCCATCAGGCCCCACAGGGCCGACCTCGGCCATGTGGTTCGGGTCAGCCTTTGTGTACCGCGTCTTCACCATGGCCCAGGCCTCCCTAGCACCTTGACGGCAGGCCGATATCTTCCACAATCGGAAGCGTCGCCGCGCTCCCTTCAGCTTCTCTGCAAGCTCTCCAAGGCCTTAGGGCATGGAGAAGGATGGCCATAAGGCCTGGGCAACGCCTTGCATTGCCTGCCGAATTCGCTCGTGCAGTTGCGAGAGCTCGGGAAGAAGGTCACCCGTAGAACCGGGCATCTCCTCTGCAGGACAACCTGTTAGCATACCTACAGACATTACTCTGTTAGTCGACTTCCTCGCCGAACTCTTTTTTCAAAGTTCGTTTAAGCACTTACTAAATATGCCGTGTCGAAGCCGCTGATTCTCCTTAGCGGAGTCCGACAACTGGGCATGAACATCTTTCAGATCAACACCCAGCTTGGTGTTGGCATCCTGAAGATCATTCTTCTCCCGCCTCACCTTTGTGAGCACTCTCTCACTAGCCTTTAGCTGGCGTAGGAGTTGTTGCTTTTCCGGATCCAATCCGGCGCCATTTGTAATTTCATTTGTCAGATTGGAACACATGCCGCACTTCACACAATACCTATCTTTTTGAAGCATATATTACCAGAGGGGTTCTCCTTGGGCTCCCCTATCGCGGCTAGTGCGGCCTCTAGTTGGGCTTTGCACTCTTCTAGCTCCTGGGACAGCTGGGTATTCTTCTCTGAAAGAACCTGCATATCACATGATCCTTAACTCAGTTATTCTAACTGTTTCAAGTCTCGGGGGCTACTGATATATATAACCATCAAATTTTCTCACCCGTATGTCTTTCACATACTGCTCCGTGGCTCTGGCTAGACCATTTTGAGCGGCACGGAGGTACGCGTCTCCCAAATTGAAGGCATCCAATGCCTCTGGGGAGAAACAAGCGTCGCGAAGAACTGTCCGGCGATGCCGGTGGTTCATGGCGCTCTCCACCTCGGAATTGGTGGCAGACAGCCTGTCCGCATCCTCTGTTGGAGGAGCGTCCGGTGCGCGCCTCGTGTTCGCCTCCGCCTCCGGACCAGGCTTTGGAGCCTAGCTAGTGGAGGCGCGATTGGCAGCCTCTCCGGATATAGTCCGGCGAGGCCTCTTTTGTCCTAAAGAGAGCACGAGTGTTAATATGCCTTGAAGGAATAACACCAGGGGATGAGATGGTGCGTTATACCTTTGCGCCGGCGTCTCTGTCCGGACCGCACTTCTTTTCAGCCCTTGGGGCCTTGCGGCCCCTCGTTGGCTAGTCGCCGCAGGCTCGGCCTCCCGCCTCAAGGACCTCCTCTGCAAAACGCGGTTGTTATAAGGTAATCGAAAACACGCGAGGACGGGCCCCTTTTCGAAGTGCTGGGATTTCGGTCTTAGTTACCTGGGAGGCTGGGACTAGGTAATCGGCCGTGATGGCCACTAAGGCGTTGTCCTTGCTCAATTTTGCTGAAACACCCCATCAATTAGCTCCACAGATAAGTCCGGATCCTCTTGGGAGGCCGGATCGAGGGACCGTCCTGGATCCCCGGGTTTGTGGAGGGGGGCTGTTTATTTCTTTAATAGCCTGGCGCAGCTCCTACGTTTAAGTCGTTAGACTATATATATATATATTCGACAATGGGAATACGAAACGGATGGACAGATAAAAGTGTCCACTTACCCAGCTTGGAGGATTATACATTGTAAATCCACCCTGAGGGTTGACACGGAGAATTTCCTCCTCTTCTCCCTTGTACAAAGCGGACAAGATCTTTATTAGAGCGGCAGCTGAGTCCGGCCCCTTACGGCCGTGACGGGTGGCGTCGTCCTCCCCGTTGAAGTCCCACATAGGGTGGCCTCTATATTGAAGCGGCTGCACCCCCCGCATGATGCATGCGGCCATGACGCCGATCATGGTTAGTCTGGAATGGGCTAAGAATCTTATCCGCCCCATCAGGTAAAGGACGTCCTTGTCACTTTCGTTCTGAGGGCTCCGTGGACGCCAGCTTAGGCGCTTCTTCAGGGGAGCATTGTCCAACTCAAGAAGGCCGATCCGAACAGGATCTGACAACGGGACGTCCTCTGTATAAAACCATTCCGAAGGCTAATTCTCGGATGCCTTCTTTGGGGTTCCGGATAAATACTGGTCCCGGCGATGCACCACACTTCGGCTCCGCCCACTTGATATATTGACCCCTCCTGAGAACGGGGCACCAGGCAGAATAGCCTCTTCCATAGCGCGAAATGAGCCTCAACACCCAAAAACAGCTCGCAAAGGGCTACGAAGCCCGCGATATGCAATATGGAGGCAGGCGTGAGGTTGTGCAGCTGGAGACCATAGAACTCCAGGAGCCCCCGGAGAAATTGATGAATTGGAAATCCGAGCCCTCTTATTAAATAAGGGACAAGGCATACTCGCTCTTGGAGGGATTGGGGGCGCTCTCCGCTTGCTCTCCGCCATTATAGGTGGCAAGTCCGGCTCGAACCGGGACCATATAGGCCGGGGGGAGAAATCCCTTGGTCTAGAGCGTCACTATCTCGCTGTGCGGGATGGAGCATCTCTCCCAATCTCCAGGCTTAGGACTGGAAGGGCGAGAGGAGGAGTTGCGATGGCTGGCCATGGTGGAATGGACCTTTGTCGGATGCGCTCTGATGAATACTCGCGGAGGGGAGAAGGTGTGGTTTGGATCTAAATCCTCATCCCTTTAAATAGGTGGCTCATTTACGTGGCTAGGGGTGTGAATGTAAAAACACCCAGACTTTTCGTATTTGTTTGACACGTGGAAGGCGGCCATTATTGGGCGTAGAAGCTAAGGGGCGCTACATTCACAAGAAACCGGACATTATTCAACAGGTACACGGAATTTGGAGGAGAACCCGCCTTGCAATGCCGAAGACAATTTGGGCGCCAGACTCGTCGTCGTTGAAGCCTGGTTCGGGGGCTACTGAGGGTGTCCTGGATTAGGGGGTGTCTGGATAGCCGGACTATACCTTCAGCCAAACTCCGGGACTATGAAGATACAAGATTGAAGACTTCGTCCCGTGTCCGGAAGGGACTTTCCTTGGCGTGGAAGGCAAGCTTGGCGATACGGATATGTAGATCTCCTACCATTGTAACCGACTATGTGTAACCCTAGCCCTCTCCGGTGTCTATATAAACCGGAGGGTTTTTAGTCCGTAAGACAGAACAACAATCATACCATAGGCTAGCTTCTAGGGTTTAGCCTCCTTGATCTCGTGGTAGATCTACTCTTGTACTACCCATATCATCAATATTAATCAAGCAGGAGTAGGGTTTTACCTCCATCGAGAGGGCCCGAACCTGGGTAAAAACATCGTGTCCCTTGTCTCCTGTTACCATCCGCCTAGACGCACAATTCGGGACCCGCTACCCGAGATCCGCCGGTTTTGACACCGACAGGGCTTCTTTGGCCTCTTTATTTTTTATAAAGTCTGAAGACTCATCCCAACTTGTGAGGGGATCATAGCTTCCATCATCCTTTCCTCACATAGGACAATGCTCTAATAATGATGATCATCACACTTTTATTTACTTACAACTCAAGAATTACAACTCGATGCTAGAACAAAATATAACTCTATATGAATGCCTCCAATAGTGTACCGGGATGTGCAACGATCTAGCATAGCAATGATATCAAAAAACGGACAAGCCATCAAAGCATCATGCTAGCTATCTTACGATCATGCAAAGCAATATGACAATGATGGTATGTGTCATAATAAAACGCAAAAGTGGAAGTTGCATGGAAATATATCTTGGAATGGCTATGGAAATGCCATAATAGGTAGTTATGGTGGCTGCTTTGAGGAAGGGTATATGGTGGGTGTAATGCACACGCGAAAGTTGCGCGGTACTAGAGACACTAGCAATGGTGGATGGGTGAGAGTGCGTACAATCCATGGACTCAACATTAGTCATAAAGAACTCACATGCTTATTGCAAAAAATTATTAGTCCTCGAAACAAAGTACTACACGCATGCTCCTTGGGGGATAGATTGGTAGGAAAAGACCATCGCTCGTCCCCGACCGCCACTCGTAAGGAAGACAATCAATAAATAAATAATGCTCCGACTTCATCACATAACGGTTCACCATACGTGCATCCTACGGGAATCACAAACTTTAACACAATTATTTCTACCAATCCACAATTACTAACCAGCATGACTCTAATATCACCATCTTTATATCTCAAAACAATCATAAGGAATCAAACTTCTCATAGTATTCAATGCTCTTTATATGAAAGTTTTTATTATATCCCTCTTGGATGCCCATCATATTAGGACTAAATTCATAAGCTAATCAAATTACCATGCTATTTAGAGACTCTCAAAATAATATAAGTTAAGCATGAGAGTACAACAATTTCTATAAAATAAAGCCACCATCGTGCTAAAAAAAGATATAAGTGAAGCACCAGAGCAAATTGCCTAGCTCAAAAGATATAATGAAGCACATAGAGTATTCTAATAAATTCATGATTCATGTGTGTCCCTCTCAAAAGGTGTGTACAACAAGGATGATTGTGGCACCCCGGCTCAGAGCAACCGGTTTACCTTGCATTGCCAGCCCAGAGATCAAGTCTTCTGGCAATACACAGCAACATGGTACAGAAACAACCGCTTTATTGATGCTAGCGGATTACATAAGTCTGATATTACATCGAGATACAAGGCCAAGCGACACATTCGGTGCGGCTGAAGAGTATGTACATTATTTAATGAACATGACGAGGGCCTCGATCACACGAACTACGCGGCAGCGGAAGACGATGAAGTGGGAACTCCATAGCACAGGGACACCGACGTGGACACGACCTAGACGCGAGATGCGCTCCGATGCAAACTGACTTGACTGAAAGCTGGCATGACACGCCAGGTCAGTACATTGAATGTACTTGCAAGCTCACAACAAACATAAGCACGATGACAGACAATATCATGACAATTAATCAAATTAATGCACTGCAAGAACTACTAACAGATGCAATGAAACCAACAAACAGACCGAGTCTCACAGACTCGCTTACCAGACGGTTACCGCGTAACCAAACGGTGACCATACCTGGGTCACAACTGAAACCGGCCACTCACGAACAACTCAAGAGTTCATGAATCACCACGAAACAAAATGCATCACAACACTCATTTAGTTTGCAAGATTAATTATAAAAGTTGATCCATGGTGTGACTTGCTTCCGAGCTATGCCCATAACCGAGGACGCAGCTATCGATGGATTAAATACACTCTGCAGAGGTAGCGCACTTTACCCACACTACCGGACCCCTGGCCTCGCACTCCCATTCCGGTGGACCAAAGCGTTCCGACGAAACCCTCCCTTTGTCATGGCACTCTCCCGGTCACTCCGTCAATTCCCTCTCAGGGCTAGGTCTTGGGTGGCCCCATGCCTACCAAAGGCACCAACGGCCACCGTCGTGGCAAAACGGTCCCAAACGAGGAAAAGGTACCATAAAACAAAACGAGCACACAAGGTTATGTCTGCTTACTGGGCAAGGGTTTGCACGCCCATAACCTTCCCTCGCAGGAGGCACCGGTGAGAGGCACAACAAAGGACCGAATCAAGACCTTCCCACAAGGTAGATGTGGCCGCACTGAATAAAAACCTGATTCAGTGGCACCATGATGTGATCAACATCATATTCAAGTTGAACTTAATCAAGTTTAACTTTGATATAAAAACTTTTTATGGGCAGCATGATATTATGACATAATCAAGCAACTAATCGACATGCAAAGAAAATAACACATGGATATGGATCAAACTTATCAACATAATTATCTTGCAATTCTCAAGATCAAAAACTTCACTGGTCCTAATTTAATTTTTATTAACAAGCAATATTTTTATTAGCTCATTATTCAGATGAAAATATCCCTTAATAAAAGAACTATCATTATTTACCATAGCAATATAACTAATGCAAAATCTTATTCTACTTGACCAAACAAGTGCATGCAATTTACCATTAACTAAAACAAGCATATCAAGCATGATAAAGTGACTAGCAGTTAACAAAATTTATTTATCAAATGTTAAATGCAAATCAGAGCTCATATTCAAGTAGAAAATCATGGATATTGAAATAACACCATCCAAATGCTGGTGTGGCTTGCCTTAGTGTAGATGAGGATCACACCCCTCTTGGTTTGCTTCAAGACAAGCTTCTCCTTCTGAAAATAACTAAAAACCACAAAAACAAATATCAAAAACCAATCTGAAATTCACCAGAAATTCTAGACAGCAAGGAAAATTTCACATTTTGGTGTGGTGCTAGAGCTTTTTGAAACAAAGACAATGCAAAAAGAATCAAATCATTTGGACTTATGGTTTAGAAATGGTGGCTGGTCAAAGTTTGGGTCGAATTGTGATTAAATTTCAATTAAACAGAATTTCCTGGGCGGTGACATCGAAGGCGTAAAGGGGAAATATGCCTCCACTTTTAGCGCTTCGGGTGCGAGTGGTGAGGCTGATGGGTGGGCCCTGTACATCAGGAAAGAGAGAGGCGGAGCGAGATCAGAGAGTGACGGCGCTTCGCCGGAGCTCACGCCGACGAGGAGGGTTTGGGGGCTAGATGAGAGGGATAGAATTGAAGCGGGGTTCACGGCGCACCTACCCGTACCCGTGGCATGCCGTGGGATGGCCAGAGCTGCTCGCGGTCAAGCTCGCAAGCTTCGGTGGCAGACGGGATTCGTCGGAGTGGAAGAAGATGATGGCTAGAGGCGGCTCCTGGGGTTCAGCAGCATCCAGGCAGCACCAAGAGACCTCAAATGCCACACCCGAGCAGTTGGTCGAGCTCGAGAGGCACCAGAGCGAGGTGGGCGAGCTGCGGAGATCGCCGGAGTTCTCTGGTCGAGGCAGACGGCCAGAGGCCTGCCCGACCGGGCTGTGGCCCTTCTACGTGTTCGTGGAGGTGGTGAGGAGTGGTGCGTGGCTAGGAATCAAGGAGGGAGGCTCTATTTATAGCCGGAGCAGGGGGGTATCGTGTCACCGCCAGAGTTCTCTGGAAGCCGGCGAACGATGACAAAACGCTCCAGTGCGAGGGGGCAAAGGTGCAGCGTCAATGCAGGAGCTGCCCATGCTCGCGGACGAGCAACATGACGCAGGGGGGAAGCGGACAAGAGCACGAGTGCACTGTGGCATTTGGCTGCGATGTGCTCGTGCTTGCTGCGGCGTCTCCGACATCGGTGAGCGCTAGAGAGAGGTAAAGGGTGACGGGTCGGGGCTGGTGGCGCGGCGCGGCAGGCGTCGGCGAGCGCTGGATCGAGCACGCGTTGAACAGAGGAGATGGCGACACCCAGAGCGCGTCGAGTAGCTGCCAGACACCGTGTCTTCACGCGGTCACCATGCTAGCATGGTCAAGACGACGCCCAAATGCTGCCAAACCTTGTCTACGCTCTAGTCCACGCAATGTTTAGTCTAGGAAAGTTGAAAGCTCATACCCAGGCCTACCAGAATTGACTCAACCAAGCTGGCAAGTTTCTGACCAGAAACTTGGTCGCCAAGTTTGGCTAGCTTCTTGATGGCCATATGGGCTAATCTCCTAGGGTTTAGGTTTTCTTAGGAGGGTAATCAAGCTTAAGAAAGATTAGGGCCAAAAGATCAAGGAAAAATGCACTTGCTGTACAAAGTGCATTTCTGGTCCAGAATAGAAATGATTTTCTATAGCAAAAATATTACAAAAAGTCATGCAATATTTTTGCTTGGGAAGGTGTGCCAAGGTCCAAAGAATATTCAGGAATTATTTCAGATTTTTAGGAGCAATAAAAATTGAGGTTGCTTTGGAGCACTAGTTTCCAAAGTGGGTTTCAGGGGGAAAATGAATATTTTTCATTTATGAAAAATATTCCTTTGATGAGTTTGGGGATTTAACAGAGAAATAAAGTTGAATGGGAAGTAGATAGGTCACTTGGGTTAAAGTTAAGGGTATGCTCAAGTGACAAGTCCATTTGAAATGATTCCTAAGTCACAATCAAAGCAAGGCAAAAACCAGGTCCGGAAAGAGAGAGAAAGCAAGTCCGGAAAAAGAGAGAAGGCAAAATCCAGGCTATCACTTATACGTCCATTTTGCATCATGCTTTGATATTGATATTTATTGCATTATGGGTTGTTATTACACATTTTGTTACAATAATTATGCCTTTTCTCTCTTATTTTACAAGGTTTACATGAAGAGGGAGAATGCCGACAGCTGGAATTCTCGGCTGGAAAAGGAGCAAATATTATAGACCTATTCTGCATAACTCCAAAAGTCCTTAAACTCAACGGAGGTTATCTTTGGAATTTATAAGAAATACTGAGCGAATAAAATACCAGAGGGGGCCCACACCCTAGCCACGAGGGTTGGGGGCGCGCCCTACCCCCTGGGCGCGCCCCCTGCCTCGTGCCCCCCGGCAGGCCTCCGGTGTCCATCTTCTGCTATATGAAGTCATTTACCCTAGAAAAAAATCAGAAGCAAGCTTGCGGGATAAACTCCGCCGCCACGAGGCGGAACCTTGGCGGAACCAATCTAGGGCTCCGGCGGAGCTGTTCTGCCGGGGAAACATCCCTCCGGGAGGGGGAAATCATCGCCATCGTCATCACCAACGATCCTCTCATCGGTAGGGGGTTAATCTCCATCAACATCTTCACCAACACCATCTCCTCTCAAACCCTAGTTCATCTCTTGTATCAAATATTTGTCCCAAAGCCTCAGATTGGTACCTATAGGTTGCTAGTAGTGTTGATTACTCTTTGTAGTTGATGCTAGTTGGTTTATTCGGTGGAAGATTATATGTTCAGATCCTTAATGCATATTAATACCCCTCTGATTATGAACATGAATATGATTTGTGAGTAGTTGCGTTTGTTCCTGAGGACATGGGAGAAGTCTTGCTATTAGTAGTCATGTGAATTTGGTATTCGTTCGATATTTTAATGAGATGTATGTTGTCTCTCCTCTAGTGGTGTCATGTGAACGTCGACTACATGACACTTCACCATTGTTTGGGCCTAGGGGAAGGCATTGGGAAGTAATAAGTAGACGATGGGTTGCTAGAGTGAGAGAAACTTAAACCCCAGTTTATGCGTTGCTTCGTAAGGGGCTGATTTGGATCCATATGTTTCGTGCTATGGTTAGGTTTACCTTAATACTTCTTTTGTAGTTGCGGATGCTTGCAATAGGGGTTAATCATAAGTGGGATGCTTGTCCAAGTAAGGACAGCGCCCAAGCACCAGTCCACCCACATATCAAATTATCAAAGTACCGAACGCGAATCATATGAGCGTGATGAAAACTAGCTTGACGATAATTCCCATGTGTCCTCTGGAGCGTTTTCCTTTATATAAGAAATTTTCCAGGCTTGTCCTTTGATACAAAAAGGATTGGGACACCTTGCTGCACCTTATTTACTTTCGTAACTTGTTGCTCGTTACCAATTATCTTATCACAAAAATATATGTTACCGATAACTTCAGTGCTTGCAGAGAATACCTTACTGAAAACCGCTTGTCATTTCCTTCTGCTCCTCGTTGGGTTCGACACTCTTACTTATCGAAAGGACTACTATAGATCGCCTACACTTGTGGGTCATCAAGACTCTTTTCTGGTGCCGTTGCCGGGGAGTGAAGCGCCTTTGGTAAGTGGAATTTGGTAAGGAAAAATTTATATAGTGTGCTGAAATTTACTGTCACTTGTTACTATGGAAAGTAATCCTTTGAGGGGCTTGTTCGGGGTATCTTCACCCCGTCCAGTAGAGCAAAGAGTTGCTCCTCAACCTACTGAACCTACTTAAAATGTTTACTTTGAAATTCCTTCAGGTATGATAGTGAAACTGCTAGCTAATCCCTTTATAGGAGATGGAACATTGCATCCTGATTTACACCTAATCTATGTGGATGAAGTTTGTGGATTATTTAAGCTTGCAGGTATGCCCGATGATGTTATCAAGAAAAAGGTCTTCCCTTTATCTTTGAAGGGAGAGGCATTGACATGGTATAGGCTATGTGATGATATGGGATCATGAAACTACAAACGATTGAAATTGGAATTTCATGAGAAGTTTTATCCTATGCATCTTGTTCATCGTGATCATAATTATATATATAATTTTTGGCCTCATGAAGGAGAAAGCATCGCTCAAGCTTGGGGGAGGCTCAAGTCAATGTTATATTCATGCCCCAATCATGAGCTCTGAAGAGAAATAATTATTCAAAAAAATTATGCTCGGCTTTTTGACAACAATCGCTCAATGCTCGATACTTCTTGTACTGGTTCTTTTATGATGAAGACTATTGAATTCAGATGGGATTTATTAGAAAGAATTAAACGCAACTATGAAGATTGGGATCTCGATGAAGGTAAGGAGTCATGTATAACACCTAAGTTTGATTGTGTTAAGTCTTTTATGGATACCGATAGTAGCTTCTTTCTGTGAATCATTTGCTACTCATGTTGACCTCCCTAAGGAGAAGTGGTTTAAATATCATCCTCCCATAGAAGTAAAAGTAGTTGAACCTATTAAAGTTGAAGAAAAGACTATCACTTATAATGATCGTATTGTTCCTACTACATATGTTGAAAAACCACCTTTCCCTGTTAGAATAAAGGATCATGCGAAAGCTTCAATTGTTGTCAACAAAAGTAATATTAGGACACCAAAACCCCCTGAGCAAATTAAAGTTGAACCTAATATTGCTATGGTTAAAGATCTCTTGGCTGATAATATTGATGGGCATGTTATTTACTTATGTGATGAAGCTGCTAGAATTGCTAGACCCGATACTAAAAATAAACATAGACCTGTTGTAGGCATGCCTGTTATATCTGTTAAAATAGGAGATCATTGTTATCATGGCTTATGTGATATGGGTGCTAGTGCTAGTGCTAGTGCAATACCTCATTCCTTATATGAAGAAATTATGCATGATATTGCGCCCGCTGAGTTAGAAGGTATTGATGTTGCAATTAAGCTTGCCAATGGAGATACTATATCACTGATTGGGATTGTTAGAGATGTTGAAGTCTTGTGTGGGAAGGTTAAATATCCTGCTGATTTTCTTGTTCTTGGTTCCCCACAATATAGCTTTTGTCCCATTATATTTGGTAGACCCTTCTTGAACACTGTTAATGCTAGGATAGACTGCGAAAAGGATATTGTTACTATTGGTCTGGGTGATATGTCTCATGAGTTTAACTTCGCTAAATTTCGTAGACAACCCTGTGATGAAGAATTGCCTAGTAAAGATGAAATTTTTGGTCTTGCTTCTATTGTCGTGCCTCCTAATGATCCTTTAGAACAATATTTGCTTGATCATGAAAATGATATGTTTATGAATAAAAGGAGGGAAATAGATGAAGTATTCTTTAAACATGGACCCATTCTGAAACACAACTTGCCTGTTGAAATCCTAGGGATCCTCCTCCACCCAAGGGTGATCCCGTGTTTGATCTTAAACCATTACCTGATACTCTTAAATATGCTTATCTTGATGAAAAGAAGATATATCCTGTTATTATTAGTGCTAACCTTTCAGAGAAGGAGGAAGAGAAATTATTGAAAACTCTGAAGAAGCACCATGCTGCTATTGGATATATTCTTGATGATCTTAAGGGCATTAGTCCCACTCTATGTCAACACAAAATAAATTTGGAAAAGGACGCCAAACCAGTTATTGATCACCAATGACGGCTAAATACTAAGATGAAAGAAGTGGTAAGAAAGGAAATATTAAAGCTCCTTGAGGTAGGTATAATTTATCCCGTTGCTGATAGTCAGTGGGTAAGTCCTGTCCATTGTGTCCCTAAGAAGGGAGGTATTACTGTCGTTCCTAATGACAAAGATGAATTGATCCCACAAAGAATTATTACAGGTTATAGGATGGTAATTGATTTCCGCAAATTAAATAAAGCTACTAAAAAGGATCATTACCCTTTGCCTTTTATTGATCAAATGGTAGAAAGATTATCCAAACATACACATTTTTGCTTTCTGGATGGCTATTCTGGTTTCTCTCAAATACCTGTGTCAGCTGAGGATCAAGAAAAGACCACTTTTACTTACCCTTTCGGTACTTTTGCTTATAGACGCATGCCTTTTGGTTTATGTAATGCACCTGCTACCTTTCAAAGATGCATGATGGCTATATTCTCTGACTTTTGTGAAAAGATTTGTGAGGTTTTGATGGATGATTTCTCCGTTTATGGATCCTCTTTTGACGATTGTTTGAGCAGCATTGATCGAGTTTTACAGAGATGTGAAGAAACTAATCTTGTCTTGAATTGGGAGAAGTGTCACTTTATGGTTAATGAAGGCATTGTCTTGGGGCATAAAATCTCTGAAAGAGGTATTGAAGTTGATAAAGCTAAGGTTGATGTTATTGAAAAGATGCCGTGTCCCAAGGACATCAAAGGTATAAGAAGTGTCCTTGGTCATGCCGGTTTTTATAGGAGGTTCATTAAGGACTTCTCAAAACTCTCTAGGCCTCTGACTAATCTATTACAAAAAGATATACCTTTTGTCTTTGATGATGATTGTGCAGAAGCATTTGAAATACTTAAGAAAGCTTTGATTTCTGTACCTATCATTCAGCCACCTGATTGGAATTTGCCTTTTGAAGTTATGTGTGATGCTAGTGATTATGCTGTAGGCGCTGTTTTAGGGCAAAGAGTTGATAAGAAATTAAATGTTATCCAATATGCTAGTAAAACTCTAGACATTGCCCAAAGAAATTATGCTACTACTGAAAAGGAATTTTTAGCAGTTGTATTTGCTTGTGATAAGTTCAGACCTTATATTGTTGATTCTAAAGTAACTATTCACACTGACCATGCTGCTATTAAATATCTTATGGAAAAGAAAGATGCTAAACCTAGACTTATTAGATGGGTTCTCTTGCTAGAATGTTCTTGATGACCCACTACCTATTGATGATAGCTTTCTTGATGAACAATTAGCTGTCATAAATGCTTCTCGTACTGCTCCTTGGTATGCTGATTATGCTAATTACATTGTTGCTAAATTCATACCACCTATTTTCACATACCAACAAAAGAAAACGTTTTTCTACGATTTAAGACATTACTTCTGGCATGACCCACACCTTTATAAAGGAGTGTAGATGGTGTTATTAGACGTTGTGTACCTGAGCATGAACAGGAACAGATCCTACGCAAGTGTCACTCCGAGGCTTATGGAGGACACCACGCTGGAGATAGAACTGCACATAAGGTATTGCAATCCGGTTTTTATTGGCCTACTCTCTTCAAAGATGCCCGTAAGTTTGTCTTGTCTTGTGATGAATGTCAAAGAATTGGTAATATTAGTAGACGTCAAGAAATGCCTATGAATTATTCACTTGTTATTGAACCATTTGATGTTTGGGGCTTTGATTATATGGGACCGTTTCCTTCCTCTAATGGGTATACACATATTTTAGTTGTTGTTGATTACGTTACTAAGTGGGTAGAAGCTATTCCAACTAGTGGTGCTGATCACAACACTTCTATTAAGATGCTTAAAGAAGTTATTTTTCCGAGGTTTGGAGTCCCTAGATACTTAATAACTGATGGTGGTTCACACTTTATTCATGGTGCTTTTCGTAAAATGCTTGCTAAGTATGACGTTAATCATAGAATTGCATCTCCATACCACCCACAATCTAGTGGTCAAGTAGAATTGAGTAACAGAGAGCTTAAATTGATTTTGCAAAAGACTGTTAATAGATCTAGAGAGAATTGGTCCAAGAAACTCAATGATGCATTATGGGCTTATAGAACTGCATATAAAAATCCTATGGGTATGTATCCATATAAAATGGTTATGGAAAAGCATGTCACTGACCTCTCGAACTAGAACATAATGCATATTGGGCCATTAAAGAGCTCAATTATGATTTCAAACTTGCCGGTGAGAAGAGGTTATTCGATATCAGCTCACTTGATGAATGGAGAACCCAGGCTTATGAGAATGCCAAACTGTTTAAAGCAAAAGCTAAAAGATGGCATGACAAAAGGATACAAAAGCATGAGTTTAATGTAGGTGATTATGTTTTGCTATTCAACTCTCGTTTAAGATTTTTTGCAGGAAAACTTCTCTCTAAATGGGAAGGCCCTTACGTTATCGAGGAGGTCTATCGTTTCGGTGCCATAAAAATCAACAACTTTGAAGGCACGAATCCGAAGGTGGTGAACAGTCAAAGAATCAAACATTATATCTCAGGTAATCCCATAAATGTTGAAACCAATATTATTGAAACTGTAACCCCAGAGGAATACATAAGGGACACTTTCAAGAACGTTTCAGACTCCGAAAAGGAATAGGTATGTGGTACGGTAAGTAAACCGACTCCAAAACAGTTCTAATGGTAATTTTTCTCCGTTTTGGAATATTTAAGAGAATAGGAAAATAAGAAGTAGTCCGGGAAGGACACAGGGCATCCACGAGGGTGGAGGGCACGCCCCTGCCTCGTGGGCACCCCGTGCGCTCTTCGGACTCTGTTTTCTTGCATGATACTTCTTTTGGTCGGTAAAAATTCATTATATAATATCCCGAAGGTTTTGACCACCGTATCACGCAATTATCCTCTGTCTTTGTTTCGAGCTGTTTTTCTGACAAATCTAGATCACCATGACGTCTCCCAGCGTCCCCAAGGACAAGTTCTTCGAGAAGGTCATCAACCCCTACCTCGTGGAGGTACTGCAACATCCTCAAACCATTGAGATGCGTGAGGGGTTGCTGCACATTTGCGATGTGGAGGGACCAAGGTGGACCGGAAGCACGGAGACAAGGCTCGAAGCAATGGAGCAACAACTTTTCAAGTGTCAGGAGATGGTGGAACACGGACTCGACGCCAACCACATAATGATCACGGAGTTCACCAACAACCACAAGCTAGATGCCAAGAACAAGGGGGAGACCATCTTCAAGCTTCACGAGAAAATCGAGCACCTCTAGGCCCAGATCTATGACCTACAAAACCAAAACTGTGAGTATGAATATAGATTCAGGAGGATGAGTTTGGCTGCAGATATGAGGATCCTGGAGACTCGATCATCCTTCTATGATGGTGAGCCTATGCCTTTGAAGATGTACGACAAGCCTACATCATCAACAACTCCATCATCACTACCTCCGAGGAAGGAGAACTGACTATTGGGTATGGGCACTCCCCTTGGCAACTGCCAAGCTTGGGGGAGGTGCCTCGGCATCGTATCACCATCACACTCCTATCTTTACCGTCTTTCTTAGTTTGATACTTTTGGTAATATCTTGATTTAGTAGAATAAAGTTTTAGTATGATCTAGTTTTTGAGTTTTGCTTTATGATCCTTCTATGTAATTGAGTCCGTGAGCTATATTTAATAAAGATTAGTGTTGACTCAAGGGCATGATTATCTTGCTATAATCTTGAGTGAATAAAAGAAAAGAAATAAATAAAGATAAATAAAGAGATCATATTTATCTTATGGAGAGTAATGACTTCACATATAAAGAGTATGATGATTAAAAGTTGTTGAGAGTTGACAAACATAGTTTTGGTCATCGTTGCAATTAATAGGAAGTAATAAAGAAAGAGAGGCTTCACATATAAATATACTATCTTGGACATCTTTTATGATTGTGAGCACTCATTAAAATATGACATGCTAAAGAGTTGATGTTGGACAAGGAAGACAACGTAATGGGTTATGTTTCTTATATATGAAATAAAGTATATTGTCATGGATCATCCAACATGTTGAGCTTGCCTTTCCCCTTCATGCTAGCCAATTCCTTGCACCAAGTAGAGATACTACTTGTGCTTCCAAACCAATTTTTGCCATAAGAGTCCACCATATTTACCTATGGATTGAGTAAGATCCTTTAAGTAAGTTGTCATCGTTGCAAGCAATAAAAATCGCTCTCTAAATATGTATGATTTATTAGTGTGGGAGAAAATAAGCTTTATACGATCTTGTGATGTAGAAGCAATAAAAGTGACAGACTGCATAATAAAGGTCTATATCACAACTGGCAATATAAAGTGACGTTCTTTCGCATTAAGATTTTGTGCATCCAACTTAAAAGCACATTACAACCTCTGCTTCACTCTGCGAAGGGCCTATCTTTTACTTTTATCTTCTACCTTATGCAAGAGTCATGGTGATCTTCACCTTTCCTTTTTATATTTTATCCTTTGGCAAGCCCATTGTGTTGGAAAGATCCTGATATATATATATATATATATCCAATTGGATGTAAGTTAGCATGAGCTATTATTGTTGACATTACCCTTGAGGTAAAAGGTTGGGAGGCGAAACTATAAGCCCTTATCTTTCTCTGTGTCTGATTAAAACTCCATACCCATAAGTATTGCATGAGTGTTAGCAATTGTGAAAGACTAGACGATAGTTGAGTATGTGGACTTGCTGAAAAGCTCTTATATTAACTCTTTCCTATTTTATGATAAATTGCAATTGCTTCAATGACCGAGATTATAGTTTGTTAGTTTTCAATAAAGTTTCTGATTCATACTTGACATTGTGAATAGATTGTTACTTTATCATAAGAATTCATATGACAATATTCATATATGTCGCTGTTATAAGAATGATCATGATGCCCTCATGTCCGTATTTTATTTTATCGACACCTCTATCTCTAAACATGTGGACATATTTTTCGATATCGGCTTCCGCTTGAGGACAAGCGAGGTCTAAGTTTGGGGGAGTTGATACGTCCATTTCTCATCATGCTTTGATATTGATATTTATTGCATTATGGGCTGTTATTACACATTTTGTCACAATACTTATGCCTTTTCTCTCTTATTTAACAAGGTTTACATGAAGAGGGAGAATGCCGGCAACTAGAATTTTGGGCTGGAAAAGGAGCAAATATTAGAGACCTATTCTGCACAACTCCAAAAGTCCTGAAACTCCACGGAAGTTATTTTTGGAATTTATAAGAAATACCGAGCGAAGAAAATACCAGAGGGGGCCCACACCCTGGCCATGACGGTGGGGGCGCGCCCTACCCCCTGGGCGCGCCCCCTGCCTCGTGCCCCCTGGCAGGCCTCCGGTGTCCATCTTCTGCTATATGAAGTTGTTTACCCTGGAAAAAATCAGAAGCAAGCTTGCGGGACGAAACTCCGCCGCCACGAGGCGGAACCAATCTAGGGCTCCGGCGGAGCTGTTCTGCCGGGGAAACATCCCTCCGGGAGGGGGAAATCATCGCCATCGTCATCACCAATGATCCTCTCATCGGGAGGGGGTCAATCTCCATGAACATCTTCACCAGCACCATCTCCTCTCAAACCCTAGTTCATCTCTTGTATCAAATATTTGTCCCAAAGCCTCAGATTGGTACCTGTAGGTTGCTAGTAGTGTTGATTACTCTTTGTAGTTGATGCTAGTTGGTTTATTCGGTGGAAGATTATATGTTCAGATCCTTAATGCATATTAATACCCCTCTGATTATGAACATGAAGATGATTTGTGAGTAGTTGCGTTTGTTCCTGAGGACATGGGAGAAGTCTTGCTATTAGTAGTCATGTGAATTTGGTATTCGTTCGATATTTTGATGAGATGTATGTTTAGGCCTAGGGGAAGGCATTGGGAAGTAATAAGTAGATGATGGGTTGCTAGAGTGACAGAATCTTAAACCCCAGTTTATGCGTTGCTTCGTAAGGGGCTGATTTGGATCCATATGTTTCATGCTATGGGTAGGTTTACCTTAATACTTCTTTTGTACTTGCGGATGCTTGCAATAGGAGTTAATCATAAGTGGGATGCTTGTCCAAGTAAGGACAGTGCCCAAGCACTGGTCCACCCACATATCAAATTATCAAAGTACCGAATGTGAATCATATGAGCGTGATGAAAACTAGCTTGACGATAATCCCCATGTGTCCTCGGGAGCGTTTTCCTTTATATAAGAAATTGTCCAGGTTTGTCCTTTGCTACAAAAAGGATTGGGCCACCTTGCTGCACCTTATTTACTTTTGTTACTTGTTGCTCGTTACCAATTATCTTATCACAAAACTATCTGTTACCAATAATTTCTGTGCTTGCAGAGAATACCTTACTGAAAACCGCTTGTCAATTCCTTCTGCTCCTCGTTGGCTTTATCACTCTTACTTATCGAAAGGACTATGATAGATCCCCTACACTTGTGGGTCATCAGTCACAAACCTCCCCCACTTAGGATGAATCTCGTCCTCGAGATTCGGTTGCTTGTGAAAACAATTCTGGGTATGCAGTCCTTAAAAATTCCTCTCTTTCCCAGGCTGCTTCCTCTTCGGTGTGATGCTGCCACTGAACCTTGTAAAACCTTATTTCTTTGCTGCGAGTGAACCTTTCTGTCTGATCCAATATCCTGATTGGCTTTTCCTCGTAAGTCAAATCCTTAGGAAATTCTATCTCTGCCATATCAGTCCTTTTCTCCGGTGGCGAGATGCATCTTCTCAGCTGCGAGATATGAAACACATCGTGTACTTCTGACAGTTCCGGTGGCAATTCCAACTGATATGCAACTGTTCCGACTTTGGTCATGACTGGAAATGGACCGATGTATCTGGGTGCCAATTTTACGCGGGTCTGAAACCTCTTGACTCCTTTCATAGGGGTGACTCGGAGATATACGTGTTCTCCGGGTTCGAAGCTGATCTGACGGTGTTGGCATCATAGTAGCTCTTTTGTCGTGATTTTGCCAGCTGCAGTCTGTCTTGGATTTCCTTGACTTGCTTTTCTGCTTCGAGCATTAAATCAGTCCCAAAAATATGGCTGTCTCTGGTTTGAGACCAATTCAGTGGGTTGCGGCATTTCCGGCCATATAGGGCTTCATAGGGTGACATCTTTAAGCTGGTCTGGAAACTATTGTTGTAGGAAAACTTGGCGTAGGGCAGACAGTCTTCCCACATGGTTCCTTGGGCCAATGCACATGCCCGGAGCATATCTTCGAGTATTTGATTTACTCGCTCAGTCTGTCCATCTGTCTGAGGATGATAAGTCGTGTTGTACTTCAGAGCAATCCCCAAGGCTTGATGTAGTCGGGACCAAAATGCGGAGGTGAAGAGAGATCCCCCGTCGGAGGTGATAGTCTTGGGTACTCCATGCAGACTGACAATTCGTGACACATATAATTGTGCAAGTTGATTTGCACGATAGGTGGTCCGGATGGGAAGGAAATGTGCCACCTTTGTTAAGGTGTCCACTATGACCCATATTGCGTCATTTCCTCGGTGAGATCTTGGTAGTCCGGGGATGAAGTCCATACACATATCGTCCCATTTCCATTGGGATACTGGCAGAGGTTGGAGGAGTCCGGTGGGTTTTTGGTGTTCCGCCTTTACCTTGTTGCATATATCGCAACAGGCCACAAAGTATGCGATGTCTTTCTTCATTCCATCCCACCAAAATACCTGACGAAGGTCTTCATACATTTTGGTACCACCTGGGTGAATTGAGTATAGTGCTTCATGTGCTTCTGACAATATCTTCTTCTTCGGACCTTCGAGGTTGGGTACACAAATCCTTCCTCGGAACCTTCGCGTACCTTGTTGATCCCTAGAGAAATCCGGTGCATGCCCTTTGTGCATCTTCTGGACATAGAGCACTGCAGATTTCTTCTTTGAGAGTAGGGGCAACTTCCAATATGTTGGCAAGACGGGCATCGGTAATCACCAAGTTGAGCTGAGTGATTTGTTCATACAGCTCGGGAGGCAATCAATCCATGAGAGTATTAAGGTTGGCTGGTTTGGGGCTGAGGGCATCAGCAACCACATTAGCTTTGCCCGGGTGATAATTGATTCCGAGGTCGTAGTCCTTAACCAACTCGAGCCATCTTCGCTATTGAAGGTTCAAATCGGGCTGAGTGGATATATATTTGAGACTCTTGTGGTCGGTAAATATCTGGCACTTCTTTCCAATCAGATAGTGTCTCCAAATTTTCAAAGCGTGCACCACCGCGGCCAATTCCAAATCATGAGTGGGATAGTTTCCTTCGTGCTGCCGCAGGTGTCGGGATGCATAAGCCACAACTTTGCCATCTTTCACGAGTACACATCCAAGCCCTTTTCTGGATGCATCGCAGTAGAGATCAAAGCTGCGGTAGATGTCTGGGAGAGTCAATACTGGTGCTGATGTCAGCCTGATTATTAACTCATTGAAACTCCGTTCGCAGTCCTCAGCCCATTAAAACTTCTTATCCTTCTTTAGGAGTTCGGTCATTGGCTTGGCAATCTTGGAGAATCCTTCAATAAAACAGCGATAGTATCCGGCTATCCAAGGAAACTCCGGATTTCTAAGACTGTCGTGGGTGCAGACCAATCAAGTACATCTTTTACCTTGATTGGATCCACTGAGATTCCCTCTGCTGAAATTACATGCCCGAGAAATCCCACTTGTTGGAGCCAAAACTCATATTTGCTGAACTTGGCATAAAGCTGATGGTCGCGGAGCCTTTGCAAAACTGCTCGGAGATGCCCTTGTGTTCGTCTTTGCTCTTGGAGTAAATGAGGATGTCATCAATGAACACCAGCACAAATTTGTCCGAGAAATCCATAAACACCTTGTTCATCATATGCATGAAGAATGCCGGGGCGTTGGTGACGAATGACATAATAGTATACTCATAAAGACCGTACCGAGTGGTGAACGCGGTCTTGGGAATATCCTCCTTCTTTATCTTGAGCTGATGATATCTGGTCCTCAAATCAATTTTGGAGAATACTTTGGCCCCACTGAGTTGATCAAACAGACCGTCAATCCTTGGTAGCGGATACTTGTTTTTGATCGTGACGTCATTCAGCTGTCGGTAGTCTACACACATTCGTAGACTGCCATCCTTTTTATCCACGAAGATCGCTGGTGATCCCCATGGTGAAGAGCTTGGGCGGATGTATCCTTTCTATAGCATCTTATCTAGTTGTTTCTTCAATTCCACCAGTTCTGATGAAGGCATTCGATAATATTTCTTGTGTATCGGTGCGGTTCCAGGTACCAAGTCAATTGCAAACTCCAGTTCTCTGTCTGGTGGCATGCCTGGTAATTCTTCAGGGAATACATCTGGATACTCACTGACCACTGGAATTAATTCCACCTCTTCTGCCACGACTGTGAAAATCATATCCTTCTTGGGTATGCTCTTGCGGGCATAAAAACTGGTGGTGCGACCTTCCGTATTTTTCATGGTAACTTCTCTGGTCGCACAGTTGATGCATACTTGGTATTGGGTCAACCAATTCATGCCCAGAATAATATCCAATTTGCTGGAGGTCGATGATTATCAAGATGTTGGAAACTTGACGCCTTTAATGTCAATTTCCAAATTGCGGCATACCAGATTGCTTCTGAGTAGGGATCCCGGGGATTGTACCAGCATATGTTTTCCCAAAATAGAGCAAGGATATTTGTTTTGGGTAGCAAAACTCCGTGAAATAAAAGAGTGGGAAGCCCCAGAGTCAAATAAAATTACGGCGGGTATGTCATTAACAAGAAACATACCGATGACGACTTCCGGGTCCTCTTGGGCTTCGTCTGCGGAGATGTGATGGATTTGCCCTTGGATGGTACTTGGGGCGGAATACAGCTCCATGTAGTTGACTTGCGGATGGAATGGAGCTGTTGGTTTGTTGTTCTTGGGGCACTGTCTGGCGTAATGTCCTGTTTGCCCACAATTGAAACAGGAATTGTTGCGCTGACAATCTTCGCGCACCGGGCTGGTCATGACATTTTTGACTTGAGTGGTGGTCTTGTTGACATTTTGCTGCCAGTGGGGTTTGTACTCAACCCAAGTCTGTTGCCAAGTACGAGCCTTCTGCACTGGTTGCATATCCTTCTTCGGCTCAAATTTGCGCTTGTGGTCATTAACAGCTGGCTTGTTGTCGCAGATGAGCTTGTGTTCCCTTTCTGTGATGAGGGCCTTGTTCACCAGAGTCAGGAAGTCCGGAAAATCAAACATGCTGAGGGTGCACCTGAGATGCTGATTCAGTCCTCCAAGAAATCCGTCGATCTTCTGTTCTTCTGTGGCCACATCGTAGAGGTAATAGCGGGCCAAATGGTTGAATTTATTCAGGTACTCGTTGACTGTCATGCTGCCTTGAGTGAGGGCGAGGAATTTGCGCTGCTTGATTTTCATGATCCCGGTGGGAATATGGTACTTGCGGAAATGATCCTTGAATTTAGTCCAAGTAATTTCCTCGTCCGCGGGCCATATTGCCTTAGCATTATCCCACCATATAGCGGCAGCTCCTTTGAGATAATGCGTTGCAAAGGGAACCTTGTCTCCCTCTTCAGTGCGAGCTATCTCCAGTTTCCTCTCAATGGTCCTTAGCTAGTCGTCAGCGTCCAATGGATCAATTACTTGGCTGAAGCTGGGAGGATTGGTTCGCTGAAAATCTGACAGCTTGGAGTGATGACCGTTCTGGTTTCCATTCTGACCAACCATAACTTGCACACTTTTCAATACTTCCAGCAGATCATTGCTCCTTCTTTCTTCAAACATTCGTAGGATTTGCTCAGTGGAAGGCGGATGTGGCGGTGGAGACGGAGGTGGCTGGTATGGCTCGGGGGAATGTCCTGCCTGCCTTGCGAAGCGACGGACAGGGACATCCTCACAAGCTCGGTTGCTGCTGCCTCCACGCGTCATCCTATTATTCGTTTTCCCAATAGATAGCAACCGTGATGAGAAAAATCCAAAATGGGGAAAAAGCCATCGACAAATCCTGGAAGAAAACAGCGAATGAAAACCAAAGCGAATAAAGGTTCCAACATAATTATACATAGACTCAACATGAAAGTAAACATCACAACGGGTCTACTACCCTCATACATGGAACTAAGCATCATGACACGTGCGATTACACCCATACATCATACTCATGACTAAACCGATACTCTAGCGGTCTACTGCTTGGTCGGTGTTGCTGTGGGCTCCTCTCCTGAGCCGGACCCAGATCCTGAACTGATAGCAGAGACCTCCGGTTCAAGAGAGACGCGACGACGCTGCCTCGAGGGCTCTCCCTCAGGGGCAAGCACGGGATGGGATCTAAGCATAGGGGCTGCCGGAGTAGCGACAAGGGATGCCCACGTAGCAGGACCACTGCGAGGGGTCACCGTCAGAGGGTTAACGGTACCCTGCGAAGTCACCGGGGAAATAGAAGTGGAAGGAACTGGAGTAGTGTAGATGACAGTGGGAAGAGGGTTCCTAGTACGAGCAGCAGCGAGAGCTGTCCGGGCGCGTGAAAGCTCCCGAGCTAACTCATAGTTCAGGAGATAACTGGCAGTGATATAGCGGGAAAGGTGGCTAGTGGGACAATCAGACGCCGGATTAATCAAAGGAAAGTGGATATGCCCATTCTCGTGCAGAGATGGGTATTAGAAGAGACCTGGGTGGGTGTGCATGTGAACCTCGTTATAGCGCAAGTCTATAAGAGCCTCGATAGCAGCAAACTGAACCGCCTGAGATGCCGTAGAAGCAATACCACCCTTAGTCGAACGAGTGTAAGCACCGGAAGGGGCACTATGGTGTAGAGTGACCTCAGCATAATACTCATACAATGCCCCGGCCAGATGCTCCCGATACACCCGATACTCTAGATCAGCACCCTCTGGATAGAGTCGCTACCACACGTTTTGAAGCAGGTGCGGCAATGTGTACGGAGCTGGCTCAGGATGGTACAAGATCGGTATTGGAACCATCTACACTCACAAACCATCATACGGTTAGTAATAACAACAGATAAACATGCATGCAATGCGGCAACCAATTTCTATGACCATCGGCACTCAAACGAAGCTATCTACCATTCTATTAACGCACTAACGGTCTAGCGTGTCCTACAATCAGCGCAACTCTGATACCAAGCATTGTGGCACCCCGCTTCAGAGCAACCGGTTTACCTTGCATTGCTGATACGTCTCCAATGTATCTATAATTTTTGATTGCTCCATGCTATATTATCTACTGTTTTGCACATTATTGGGCTTTATTATCCACTTTTATATTATTTTTGGGACTAACCTATTAACCGGAGGCCCAGCCCAGAATTGCTGTTTTTTTGCCTATTTCAGAGTTTCACAGAAAAGGAATATCAAACGGAGTCCAAACGGAATAAAACCTTCGGGAACGTGATTTTTAGGAAGATTATGATCCAGGAGACTTGGACCCTATGTCAAGAAACAAAAGAGGAGGCCACGAGGTAGGGGGGCGCGCCCACCCCCCAGGGCGCGCCCTCCACCCTCGTGGGCCCCCTGTTGCTCCACCGACGCACTCCTTTCTCCTATATATACCTACGTACCCCCAAACGATCAGATACGGAGCCAAAAACCTAATTCCACCGCCGCAACCTTCTGTACCCACGAGATCCCATCTTGGGGCCTGTTCCGGAGCTCCGCCAGAGGGGGCATCCATCATGGAGGGCTTCTACATCAACATCATAGCCTCTCCGATGAAGTGTGAGTAGTTTACCTCAGACCTTCGGGTCCATAGTTAGTATCTAGATGGCTTCTTCTCTCTTTTTGGATCTCAATACAATGTTCCCCCTCCCTCGTGGAGATCTATTCGATGTAATCTTCTTTTTGTGGTGTGTTTGTTGAGGCCGATGAATTGTGGGTTTATGATCAAGATTATCTATGAACAATATTTGAATCTTCTCTGAATTCTTTTATGTATGATTGGTTATCTTTGCAAGTCTCTTCGAATTATCAGTTTGGTTTGGCCTACTAGATTGATCTTTCTTGCAATAAGAGAAGTGCTTAGCTTTGGGTTCAATCTTGTGGTGTCCTTTGCCAGTGACAGTAGGGGCAGCAATGCACGTATTGTATTGTTGCCATCGAGGATAACAAGATGGGTTTTTTTTATCATATTGCATGAATTTATCCCTCTACATCATGTCATCTTGATTAAGGCGTTACTCTGTTTTCATGAACTTAATACTCTAGATGCATGCTGGATAGCGGTCGATGAGTGGAGTAATCGTAGTAGATGCAGGCAGGAGTCGGTCTACTTGTCTCGGACGTGATGCCTATATACATAATCATACCTAGATATTCTCATAACTATGCTCAATTCTGTCAATTGCACAACAGTAATTCGTTCACCCACCGTAAAATACTTATGGTCATGAGAGAAGCCACTAGCGAAACCTATGGTCCCCGGGTCTATCTTCATCATATTAATCTTCCAACACTTAGTTATTTCCTTTGATTTTTACTTTGCTTTTATTTTACTTTGCATCTTTATCAAAAAAATACCAAAAATATTATCCTATCATATCTATCAGATCTCACTCTCATAAGTGAACGTGAAGGGATTGACAACCCCTTATCGCGTTGGTTGCGAGGAGTTATTTGTTTTGTGTAGGTATGAGGGACTCGCGCGTAGCCTCCTACTGGATTGATACCTTGGTTCTCAAAAACTGAGGGAAATACTTACGCTACTTTGTTGCATCACCCTTTCCTCTTCAAGGAAAAGCCAAGGCAGTGCTCAAGAGGTAGCAAGAAGATTTCTGGCGCCGTTGCCGGGGAGTCTACGCAAAACTCAACATACCAAGTACCCATCACAAATACCTTATCTCCCGCATTACATTATTTGCCATTTGCCGCTCGTTTTCCTCTCCCCCACTTCACCCTTGCCGTTTTATTCGCCCTCTCTTTTCCGTTTGCCTCTTTTTCGCTTGCTTTTTGTTTGCTCGTGTGTTGGATTGCTTGTTGGTCATGATGGCTCAAGATAATACCAAATTGTGTGAGTTTACCAATACCAACAATAACGATTTCCTTAGTACTCCGGTTGCTCCTCTTACCAATACTAAATCTTGTGAAATCAATGCTGCTTTGTTGAATCTTGTCATGAAAGATCAATTCGCCGGCCTTCCTAGTGAAGATGCCGCTACTCATCTAAATAGCTTCGTTGATTTGTGTGATATGCAAAAGAAGAAAGATATTGATAATGATATTGTTAAATTTAAGCTATTTACTTTTTCGCTTAGAGATCGTGCTAAAGCTTGGTTTTCGTCTTTGCCTAAAAATAGCATTGATTCTTGGAGCAAGTGCAAAGATGCTTTTATCTCTAAGTATTTTCCTCCCACTAAGATCATCTCTCTTAGAAACGATATTATGAATTTTAAGCAACTTGATCATGAACATGTTGCACAAGCTTGGGAGAGGATGAAGTTAATGATACGTAATTGCCCTACTCATGGTTTGAATTTGTGGATGATTATACAAAAAATTTATGCCGGATTGAATTTTGCTTCTAGAAATCTTTTAGATTCGGCCGCGGGAGGCACTTTTATGGAAATCACTTTAGGAGAAGCTACTAAACTCCTAGATAGTATTATGTTTAATTATTCTCAATGGCACACTAAAAGATCTACTAATAAAAAAGTGCATGCGATAGAAGAAATTAATGTTTTGAGTGGAAAGATGGATGAACTTATGAAATTATTTGCTACTAAGAGTGTTTCTTCTGATCCTAATGATATGCCTTTGTCTACTTTGATTGAGAATAATAATGAATCTATGGATGTGAATTTTGTTGGTAGGAATAATTTTGGTAACAACGCGTATAGAGGAAACTTTAATCCTAGGGATTATCCTAGTAATTCCTCTAATAATTATGGAAATTCCTATAACAACTCTTATGGAAATTTTAATAAGATGCCCTCTGAATTTGAGACTAGTGTTAAAGAGTTTATGAATTCGCAAAAGAATTTCAATGCTTTGCTTGAAGAGAAATTGCTTAAAGTTGATGAATTGGCTAGGAACGTTGATAGAATTTCTCTTGATGTTGATTCTTTAAAGCTTAGATCTATTCCTCCTGAGCATGATATCAATGAGTCTCTCAAAGCCATGAGAATTTCCATTGATGAGTGCAAAGAAAGAACAGCTAGGATGCGTGCTAAGAAAGAATACTTTATAAAAGCGTGTTCTTCCAATTTCTATGAAAATAAAGATGAAGATCTAAAAGTTATTGATGTGTCCCCTATTAAATCTTTGTGTTGCAATATGAATCTTGATAATGATGGGACTGAATATGATCCACCTTTACCTAGAAGGCGTTCAAAAAATTCAGAGTTTTTAGATCTTGATGCTAAAATTCATAAAAGTGGGATTGAAGAAATCAAAACCCTAGATGTTAATAAACCCACTATTTTGCAATATGAATCTTGGTAATGATGGGACTGAACTGAGTCTGCACTACGGTTCAACGACACTTGATAATCTTCTTTAAGTACGAGTTTGTACCCGATCACGCCATTCCTAGCCTGCGTGGCTATATCATTGTCGTGGTGATTTTAACTGTGCTACCTGGACCTTATTCTCGGAGCACCACTTCGACGATGAGCTAAGGTTACGTCGATTTTCCTTGTCATATCATTTCACCTTGGAAAGCAGGCTTGATTTTGAGTTTGTGTCATACCTGTGCTTCCATTGACCTCCTGCTTCATCATTCCTTTGACTTGATGTCATCGCTGGTCGATTACATCCTCATGAAATCTCTCGACAAAATTTGTCGTGATCATCATCAACATTTGACTCCTTTCAGGATATCGATCGAATTCAAGATGATGAGTACCATCCTCGTCCCTTGGTAATTTGAGTTGCCACCGACAACATCCTTAATCCCTTTCATCACCAACTTGTTCATGTTATGGATGCAGTTGCTTTCTAGTTTGTATTTTGTTCTACCTTGAAGTAGTACTATCTTTTATGTCAAGGATGTTGCAAGGATTGCTCCACCTCTCAAGAATTCTTGGTATAGTGATACTTCTCCCCATCATCATTCTTTCTTGGTCCTCGAGTTGACTCCAAACGGGGTACCAACAAGTGAACGGTGCTGTTTGGATTCTGCCCTTCTAGCAATCCTATTGCTTTGAAGTTAATGGTCGGCCATTCATTGTTTGACTATTGATTATTGAATCACCATTCTGACATTGGTCGTGCAATCCAACCCATATTTCGGGCGCACCTTCAACCAATGTTTAGTTGTGTATGTTTTCCTCGAGCATACTTCATTATATCATTTGATCTGACAAATGTTATCTCCTTGTTCACATAATTGTGGAAATCCATCTTTTTGGAAATCTCGATAATATGTCGCTGAATCCATCAGCCACCTCCTCATCCACTCCTTGGTTTAATGCCGAACTCTGGTTTCGGGACCTGCTTCCATAGTCCATTTCCCGATAATCTTGCAACTCCATCTCGTCAAATCGTGTTTTCCCCCTTTCCTTCTCGGGCATCATGAGTCCGAGGTATCCTGACGCCAATCAGATCTGAATCTCGGTCATATATGATGGCTGGAACAAATTTTCAAGAGTTATAACATTGGTCTTTATACGACTCGGTAAGGTGATGTCATGCCTAGCGCACCTGACTAGAGGACCAAGTGTTATAGTTTCCTTTTTAACTAGGGTAAACATTTTTCAATGAGGAAATTGGATGCCTTGTGTAATAAGTTATCCTGATGGATCCTTTGTATTACCCAAGTCCGACCTTTGCTTGAAGACCATGTCAATGCTATATCGAAGCATGTCTATGGTACTCCGATTTTCAACAAGAACATTTGGTGGCCAATGTTGAATGCTTCTTGCTCAATTATCCAAACACCATTGTATGGGTAATGTCATGAAATTCCTCTCCCATTACCTAAATGGTATTCTATGTTATATCCTGTCATGGATATCATGCTCTGCTTGTCCTTGAGAAGAATATACCCTTGAAGTATGTGTTTAAACACATTTTCCTTTCCATTGTTCAGTTTAATCTGATAATCGTATTTTCCTTTCCATTGGTTGGTTTAACATTTCTTGTGATCTATAAGATCTAAGCAGTAATATTCTCCTGCTTATGTAAACACCTCGGTGTACAACTCTGTCAGTAAGACCCTGTTACTATTGTTGATGACATTCCGGTAGGCACCGATGGACAAGAACTTTGCCTATTGGTCCGCCTCATTTCGACGAGCAGGAAAGTGGTTCTCTTCGTCCCTCGCCCTTGGTACCAACGTTGTTGCCGACATAGCTGACATGGTACTCCCTGACATGCCTTGCTATCATTACCGTGCAAGATGTCACTACTCCAGCCAAAAAAAAACCCCACATGGTGGGCCCATAACCCACAGTTCCACAGGATCGAAACCTGACTCTCCTGAACAACCCTGTTTCTAATGGTTATTCCTCGCGCTTGGCTTCGAATTTAATTCACGGGCCACCTTCCTAGTGCTCTATTCTGGTATCAGACGCAGTACTTACTCTCGCTACTCTAAACCCCTTTCTCACCCTGGTTCAGACTTCGAGCAACTATCTATCTGCTTGGAACCTCTTATTGTACCTTCATACCTTACTCTTGATGTATTTTATATGTTCAACTCGAGTGATAATATTATACTCATTTATGGGTTAACCCCAGATTGTTTCCATCAAAAGCATTCTGTCGTAGCCGAGTTGCCCCTTATCCTTTCGTAAGTACGATGGAGTTCCCGAAGGAATGATGACAAGTTTATCATGATGCATTGGAATAAAGAATTGAAGGCATCAACGGGAGGGATTAACTTCTTCGAGAAGATCCAGTAGAATATTGTAACCAGAACTTTCCCCCTTACTCCCCTCTTAAATCTCGGGACGAGATTTCTTGTAGTGGAGGAGAATTGTGACGCCCGGATAATTAGGCTACAGTAAACTCTGCTAATGATGCCACGTCACCACTCTTACTGTTGTAAACCTCGCGATGATTCAATCCCGTCCGAATTCAAAATTCAAAATCAAGGCAAACAATAAAAGTTTTCAAACATTAAAACTAAAATGTTCTATATGTGCCAAATATTGCATAAATAATTGTGGTGGAGAATCCACATTTTTATAAAGTATTTAATTGCACTGAAATAAACAAAACAGTAATAAAAACAAATAATTAAATGCCTTCACTAATTAGTAAATTATCAAACTAAATTAATAGGGGACTAGACATTTTGTGACGGTGGACTAAACTGAAATACTAAATTAGATGCTATGAATATATTTTACAGAAACTAAAATAAATGGTAACTAAAATAAAACAGGAAAGAATAAATAAAAGGAAAAGAACAAATCGAAAACAAAAGGAAGAAAAAGGAGAAAGACAACCCCCTTCCCCCCTGGGCTTCGGCCCAGCTCACCGGCCTCTCGGCCCCCCTGGACCACCGGCCCCGCCAGCGGCCTACCAGGCCGGCCCACCCCGCCGCCTTAACCCCCACTCCCCTGAAACCCTAACCTCCTCTCCCCTCCAGATCCATTCCCCCTCGTTCCCCACTCCAGCCGAGCGCCGCCATGGCCTCGCCGCCGTAGAACTCGCGGCCGCTGCGACCTGAGCCGCTCCGACGTGTCCGATCGCTCCGCCTCCCTCGACTGTGCCTCCCCGTCAGGACGCAGGACGCCAGACGCCCACGAACGCTACCCCGGCCTTGTCTTCTTCCTCGGATCCCCGACGCGTCTCCGACGAGCGCCGTCGACGCCTCTGCAGCTACTAAGCCACCAAGGGCCACCGTGCGTGCCGCTAGGTGAGCTGTCCCCCCCTCTGCCCTTTACCTCCCCTAGCTCGCGCCCTAGCTAGCTGCCGCCGTAGCACCCGAGCGCCCCGCCGCGGATCTCGTCGCCGACGCGTTTCCGGTGACCAAATGGTCACGGGGCCGAGCCCTTTGTGCTCAACGCGTCGCGCAGCTCCCCCCTAGCCTCTCCGTTAGCCCCGGAGCGCTCTGCCTCGCCGTCTTCGCCTCGCACCCGAACCACCTCGCCGCCGTCGAGCCCGTGGCGCTCGACTCCGGCCACCACAGCCTCCGCAGCCACCACCATTCGCTCCGCCGTCGTCTTGCCGTTCGAATGCGACCAGTCCCGCCCATTTTGGTGGCCTGCAGACGAAACCGCCACTCAACCGAGCCCCGACGTCCGCCTCTCTGCTCGCCGGCGACAGCTCCGGTGAGCTCGGGACGAACCACCACCACCACTAGATGCGCGTCTTCGCGCTTGTTCGAATGGGCCCTGGCACGCGCGGATCCGTGCCCTGTGCACAAATTCCGGCGAACTCCGGCGGGTCGGCGCCGTACTTTTGTTCGCCGGCGGCGAGAGCCTGCACTGCTGACGTGGTATGCGGCGCCCCCCCAGGGCCACTGCCAGTGGGCCCTGTGGGTCCTAGTTGACTGGGTTGACCCAGTCAACTGCTGACGTGGCAGCTACTGCCACTAACCTGCGGGCCCCATGTCAAAAACGAATAAAATTAAGTAGATAATTTACTAAATAATTAAATTAGTTAATTAAACACTAATCACTCGCTGACTACCAGGTCCCACCCACTAGTTAACCCAATTAATTAGTCTAAAACTCCCCTGTTAGTACCCTGTCAATGACATGTGGGTCCCACTGGACCTACCTGTCTGGTTTGACTGGTCAACCGACCAGTTGACCTGCTGACATCACTCTAATGTCATGCTGACGTCATCATTCACTGTTTTGGATAATGTTGGAATTAAATAAATAACTAAAATCAGAAAATGATTTAAATCTTTAGAAAATCATATCTTTTAATACGTAACTCGGATGAAAATACTTTCTACATGAAAGTTGCTCAGAACGACGAGACAAACCCGTATACGCAGCCCGTTCGTCCGCCACACATTCCTAACATATCAAACTCGCAACTTTTCCCCCCTCCGGCTCCTCTGCTCGAAAACACGAAACACCGGGAAAACTTTCCCGGATGTTTCCCCCCTTCACCGGTATCATCCCATACCGCGTTAGGGCACCTCTAACGCCGTTACTTGTCATGTCATGCATCACTATGCATCTGCTTGCTTAAATATTTATTGTTTCTCCCCCCTCTTCTCTCGATAGACACCGAGACCGACGCTGTTGCTGCCCCGCTCGACTACGGAGTTGACGACCCCTCTCTCTTGCTAGAGCAACCAGGCAAGCCCCCCCCTTTGATCACCAGATATCTCCTATTCTTCTCTATACTGCTTGCATTAGAGTAGTGTAGCATGTTACTGCTTTCAGTTAATCCTATACTACTGCATAGCCTGTCCTTGCTACTATTGTTGTTACCTTTACCTGCTATCCTACTACTTAGTATAGGATGTTAGTGTTCCATCAGTGGCCCTACACTCTTGTCCGTCTGCCATGCTATACTACTGGGCCGTGATCACTTCGGGAGGTCATCACGGGCATATACTATATACTTTACATGGTTACATTACCTGTGATACTGTTCGGAGATGGGGGCTGAAGGGGCAGGTGGCTCCATCCCGGTAGAGGTGGGCCTGGGTTCCCGACGGCCCCCGACTGTTACTTTGTGGCGGAGCGACAAGGCAGGTTGAGACCACCTAGGAGAGAGGTTGCCTGGCCCTGTTCGGCGTTCGCGGATACTTAACACGCTTAATGAGATCTGGGTATTTGATCTGAGTCTGGCCATTTGGTCTATACGCACTAACCATCTACGCGGGAGTAGTTATGGGTATCTCGGCGTCGTGGTATCAGCCGAAGCACTTCGTGACGTCAGCGACTGAGTGGCGCGCACCGCATTGGATCGTAAGCTCGCTCTTGTATTAAGGGGGCTAGATCTGCTTCCGGCCGCGTTCGCAACATGCAGGTGTGCAATGGGCGATGGGCCCAGACCCCTGCGCGCTTAGGTTTAGACCGGCGTGCTGACCGCTCTGTTGTGCCTAGGTGGGGCTGCGACGTGTTGATCTTCCGCGGCCGGGCATGACCCAGAAAAGTGTGTCCGCCCAAATAGAATCAAGCGTGTTGGGTTATGTGGTGCACCCCTGCAGGGAAGTTAATCTATTCGAATAGCCATGTCCCTCGGTAAAAGGACGACCCGGAGTTGTACCTTGACCTTATGACAACTAGCCGGATACTTAATAAAACACACCCTTCCAAGTGCCAGATACAACCCGGTGATCGCTCTCTAACAGGGCAACGAGGAGGGGATCACCGGGTAGGATTATGCTATGCGATGTTACTTGGAGGACTTCAGTCTACTCTCTTCTATATGCTGCAAGACGGAGGCTGCCAGAAGCGTAGTCTTCGATAGGATTAGTTATCCCCCTCTTAATCTGGCATTCTGCAGTTCAGTCCACTGATATGGCGCTTTACACATATATCCATGCATATGTAGTGTAGCTCCTTGCTTGCGAGTACTTTGGATGAGTACTCACGGTTGCTTTGTTTTCCCCTTTTCCCCATTCCTCTACCCGATTGCTGCAACCAGAGATGGAGCCCAGGATCCAGACGCCACCTTCGACGACGACTCCTACTATACCAGAGGTGCCTATTTCTACATGCAGCCCGCTGACGACGACCAGGAGTAGTTAGGAGGATCCCAAGCAGGAGGCCTGCGCCTCGTTCGATCTGTATCCCAGTTTGTGCTAGCCTTCTTAAGGCAACTTGTTTAACTTATGTCCGTACTCAGATATTGTTGCTTCCGCTGACTCGTCTATGATCGAGCACTTGTATTCGAGCCCTCGAGGCCCCTGGCTTGTATTATGATGCTTGTATGACTTATTTTATTTGTAGAGTTGTGTTGTGATATCTTCCCGTGAGTCCCTGATCTTGATCGTACACATTTGCGTGCATGATTAGTGTACGATTGAATCGGGGGCGTCACATTATCCTAGTAATTCCTCTAATAATTATGGAAATTCCTATAACAACTCTTATGGAAATTTTAATAAGATGCCCTCTGGATTTGAGACTAGTGTTAAACAGTTTATGAATTCGCAAAAGAATTTCAATGCTTTGCTTGAAGAGAAATTGCTTAAAGTTGATGAATTGGCTAGGAACGTTGATAGAATTTCTCTTGATGTTGATTCTTTAAAGCTTAGATCTATTCCTCCTGAGTATGATATCAATGAGTCTCTCAAAGCCATGAGAATTTCCATTGATGAGCGCAAACAAAGAACAGCTAGGATGCGTGCTAAGAAAGATTACTTTATAAAAGCGTGTTCTTCCAATTTCTATGAAAATAAAGATGAAGATCTAAAAGTTATTGATGTGTCCCCTATTAAATCTTTGTTTTGCAATATGAATCTTGATAATGATGGGACTGAATATGATCCACCTTTACCTAGAAGGCATTCCAAAAATTCGGAGTTTTTAGATCTTGATGCTAAAATTGATAAAAGTGGGATTGAAGAAATCAAAACCCTAGATGTTAATAAACCCACTATTTTGGATTTCAAGGAATTTAATTATGAAAATTGCTCCTTGATTGATTGTATTTCCTTGTTGCAATCCGTGCTAAATTCTCCTCATGCTTATAGTCAAAATAAAGCGTTTACTAAACATATCGTTGATGCCTTGATGCAATCTTATGAAGAAAAGCTTGAGTTGGAAGTTTCTATCCCTAGAAAACTTTATGATGAGTGGGAACCAACTATTAAAATTAAGATTAAGGATCATGAATTCTATGCTTTATGTGATTTGGGTGCTAGTGTTTCCACTATTCCCAAAACTTTGTGCGATTTGCTAGATTTCCGTGATTTTGATGATTGCTCTCTAAACTTGCACCTTGCAGATTCCACTATTAAGAAACCTATGGGAAGAATTAATGATTTTCTTATTGTTGCAAATAGGAACTATGTGCCCTTAGATTTTATCGTTCTTGATATAGATTGCAATCCTTCATGTCCTATTATTCTTGGTGGACCTTTCCTTAGAACGATTGGTGCAATTATTAATACGAAGGAAGGGACTATTAGATTCCAATTTTCATTAAAGAAAGGCATGGAACACTTCCCTAGGAATAAAATAAAATTACCATATGAATCTATCATGAGAGCCACTTATGGATTGCCTACCAAAGATGGCAATACATAGATCTATCCTTGCTTTTATGCCTAGCTAGGGGCGTTAAACGATAGCGCTTGTTGGGACACAACCCAATTTTATTTTTAGTTTTTTTACTTTTGCTTCTTTTTAGGAATAAATCTTTGTTCTAGCCTCTGGTTAGATGTGTTTTTATGTTTTAATTAGTTTTTGCGCCAAGCTAAACCTATAGGATCTTCTTGGATGATAGTTATTTGATCTTGCTGTAATTTCCAGAAACTTTCTGTTCACGAAAACAACTATTAAAAATCACCATAACATGATAAAATACTGATTCAAATTGATGCTGACCAATAAACAAATTGCCTAGTCCGTCCTATTTTTGATGATTTTTTGGAGTTCCAGAAGTTTGCGTTAGTTACAGATTACTACAGACTGTTCTGTTTTTGACAGATTCTGTTTTTCGTGTGTTGTTTGCTTATTTTGATGAATCTATGGCTAGTAAAATAATTTATAAACCATAGAGAAGTTGGAATACAGTAGGTTTAACACCAATATAAATAAATAATGAGTTCATTACATAACCTTGAAGTGGTATTTTGTTTTCTTTCGCTAACGGAGCTCACGAGATTTCTGTTGAGTTTTGTGTTGTGAAGTTTTCAAGTTTTGGGTGAATTTATTTTATGGATTATGGAACAAGGAGTGGAAATAGCCTAAGCTTGGGGATACCCATGTCACCCCCAAGATAATATAAGGACACAATAAAGCCAAAGCTTGGGGATGCCCCGGAAGGCATCCCCTCTTTCGTCTACTTCCATCGGTAACTTTACTTGGAGCTATATTTTTATTCACCACATGATATGTGTTTTGCTTGGGGCGTCTTGTATGATTTGAGTCTTTTTCTTTTAGTTTACCACAATCATCCTTGCTGTACAAACCTTTTGAGAGAGCCATACATTATTTGGAATTTGTTAGAATACTCTATGTGCTTCGCTTATATCCTTTGAGTTATATAGTTTTGCTCTAGTACTTCACTTATATCTTTTAGAGCACGGTGGTGGATTTATTTTATAGAAACTATTGATCTCTCATGCTTCACTTAGATTATTTTGAGAGTCTTAAATAGCATGGTAATTTGCTTAAACAATCCTAATATGCTTGGTATTCAACATTAGTAAAAACTTTCTTATGAGTGTGTTGAATACTATGAGAAGTTTGATGCTTGATAATTGTTTTGAGATATGAAGATGGTGATATTAGAGTCATGCTAGTTTAGTAGTTGTGAATTTGAGAAATATTTTTGATTCCCGTAGCATGCATGTATGGTGAACCGTTATGTGATGAAGTCGGAGCATAATTTATTTATTGATTGTCTTCCTTATGAGTGGCGGTCGGGGACGAGCGATGGTTTTTTCCTACCAATCTATCCCCCTAGGAGCATGTGTGTAATACTTTGCTTTGATAACTTGTAGATTTTTGCAATAAGTATATGAGTTCTTTATGACTAATGTTGAGTCCATGTATTATACGCACTTTTCTTCCTTCCACCATTGCTAGCCTCTCTAATACCACGCACTTTTCGCTGGTATCATACACCCACCATATACCTTCCTCAAAACAGCCACCATACCTACCTATCATGGCATTTCCATAGCCATTCCGAGATATATTTCCATGCAACTTTCCACCGTTCCGTTTATGACACGCTCCATCATTGTCATATTGCTTAGCATGATCCTGTAGTTGACATCGTATTTGTGGCAAAGCCACCATTCATAATTCTTTCATACATGTCACTCTTGATTCATTGCATATCCCGGTACACTGCTGGAGGCATTCATATAGAGTCATATTTTGTTCTAAGTATCAAGTTGTAATTGTTGAGTTGTAAGAAAATAAAAGTGTGATGATCTTCATTTTTAGAGCATTGTCCCAAGTGAGGAAAAGGATGATGGAGACTATGATTCCCCCACAAGTCGGGATGAGACTCCGGACGGAAAAAAAGGAAAAGAGGCCATAAAAAAAGAGAAAAGGCCCATATAAAAAAATGAGAGAAAAAGAGAGAAGGGACAATGTTACTATCCTTTTACCACACTTGTGCTTCAAAGTAGCACCATGATCTTCATGATAGAGAGTCTCTCATTTTGTCACTTTCATATACTAGTGGGAATTTTTCATTATAGAACTTGGCTAGTATATTCCAATGATGGGCTTCCTCAAAATGCCCTAGGTCTTCGTGAGCAAGCGAGTTGGATGCACACCCACTTAGTTTATTTTGTTGAGCTTTCATATACTTGTAGCTCTAGTGCATCCGTTGCATGGCAATCCCTACACTACTAGGGAAAACCCTAGCAGTAGCACTGGTTTTGTGCTCACTAGTAGCGCGGGTAGGCGCGCTACTAATAAGGCGCTACAGCTATTGCTTAGCAGTAACGCGTGCCCGCACGCGCTACTGCTAGGACAAGTAGCTGCAACGTTTTTTCAATCCCACGCTACTGCTAATGTAACTACTGGCAGCGCGTTTTCTGTCCATCGCTACTAGTATTCTTTTTTTATTTTTTTATTTTTAGTGTATTTATCGTACAAATATTGGTACAATACCAGTTATGAGGTTTACATCATTATGTCCATATCATTGTGTCAAATGAAGGTGGATTAGTTTCAAGTGGAGGCAATATGTGGTGCATGTCAAAAGTATACTACAAATCCAAACTTGGTCTAGTTTGGACTAGTAGTACTTTTGATGTGCACCACATGTTGCCTCCACTTGAATCTAATCCGCCAACACAAGCTATTTAATCATCATCATAGTCATTACCACCAACATTAGATATTTAATCATCATAGTCATAGTGTAGCACACATCATCATCTTCAAACTCTCATTCTAGCTAGCTAATCACCACCAACACTAGCTAATAATAATCATCATAGTCATTACCACCAACACTAGCTATTTTATCATCATAGTAATAGTGTAGCACATCATCATCCTCAAACTCATTTCTAGCTAGCTAATCACTCCTGCTGCTCTCTCTTAGGTAAAATAACATAAAACATGTGTAGCTCTCCTCCTTGATCAAGTTGGAGCATGCAGATGAACCTGACTCCTAATTGTGGGTAGCACATCTGTTTGCTGCCCCCTAGTACTTCTCTGTGCTCCCCCATCACATATTTGGTCCAGTCTTGCACTATTAAGCATTCATCGCTGATCTTGAATGCACTAAAGTAACATGTAGGATATCTTGGCCGTAAGCTAATAATACTCATGGTACCATTAGTCTCGATCCCATAAGGCACAACATTCATCGGGAGTCCCTGTTGAAGAACATCGTATGGTAACATACTTAGCAATGAAGTTTAGCTTCACAAATAATGTATGGAAAAGACGCACTAAGGACAAATAGTAAAAATCTTACCATCCTTCCTAAATAGATGTGACCGTAGTTCATTACGAACACTATTGGTCGCACATTTTCAGTACTAACATTTCTAAGCGCAGGAAGAAAATTTGTCTTGACAATATCAAGATCCTCAAGCCATGAAAGATAATGACTTAGCTCCTCGCACTTTAGTTCAGCCCCGGGACAGTAGTAGGTCCTGTCTACCAAGCGCTGGACATGTTTGCTTGCACCGAAATATGCTGATAGTACAACTTAGTTGTCAACTATTTTTGAATAAACAATATCAAAGACATAAATATGGTTGAGAAACTTACATAATGGTGTAACTGGAGGCGTCTACACATCGACCCAGATGTCGGTATTACCTTCAATATCATCTTCCGGACAAATATCAAAGGTGATAATCATATCAGGCTCAAATGCATAAGTCTTGCATAGTGCTCGCCATGTTTTGCATCCAAAATAGGTGTAGTCGTCTGAATTGTATAATTTTGCGTGGAAAATATAACCATGCTCGGTCTTCAAGTAAAGTTTCTTTACCTCCATAGTATGACTGAAACCTATCTTATCCAATACAAAAACTCTTGCATGGAAGGGGATACACTAGTAGAATAGTAAAAAAATATAAGTTGAAGCAAATGAAGCAGATGTCATGCTTAATTACGAAAAAAGACTTGTCGTTGTGACTTACTGTATCCACTTCGAAGTTCTGGTCCAGCTTGATGCTGAAGCGCCTATCATCATCTAGGAAGATTCCATCACACAGGCCGCTCTCGTCTTCGCAGTATTTGCAAATACCGAAATCCTTTTTGTCGTCAGACATTTCCTATGTTCATAGTTAAAACATTAATTGAAAATCGATCGAAGACAACTACCAGGATACTCAACACACAAATCCAGGGCACTCGATATTTCCTACATATTTTGGCAAAAGTCATGCCAAAATTCACGAAAAAATCCGGCATGACCTTTGCTAAAATAGGACATATCGAGCGCCTGAAATTTGCCGGAACGGAAATGAATCAACACTCCGGCAAAACAGAGGCCACTCGGAGGTGTAACCTGCAAACATGACCGACCACTTGGATATTGAGCAACAGAAGATATACATTTCAAAATATCTTATAGGACTCAAATTAGCATGCATTCAATATGCAAAAGTAAATCATCTCATGCGTCCGTACATCGTCGAATATTATCACTAATACATCCCGAATAGTGTCATACATATAACATCGCTAGTACAACTAAAACCCTAGCACACGACGGGTATTGGCGTGGGCGGTGGACACCCACAGAGAAGGAACCATCACAGGATCATAGCTCCAGTGAGATCCCTGGAGAACCTGCCAGGTATTAGAGAACCTGTGCTCCAACGCAAACAAGTAGCGACGGACGTGCGCGTCCTCCTCACTGACACGGTGACGCACCACCTCCGCGGAGTTCTCGAGCCTCTGGACCGTCACTGGCCCACGCGACCGCCACCAAAGAAGGTTCGGGTCAACGACAGGCTGGCTCCTCACCAACCTGCGCCCCCGATAGGTAGCGCCTCCCAGTACCACCCCGGCGGAGCCCAGTCCCATACATGGACCATCTGGTCAAGCAGGTGTCGTCCTCCACCGACTCGATGACGAGGATGCGGGATAGGCGTCGTCCACGTTGATGCGAGAAAAATTGCTTTAACTAGAAAAATAGCAACAAGTTCTTACTAACGAGCTCTATTAATTCAATTAGTTCTTACTAAAAGTAAACTTACTATAAATAATACTCATGGTATCTAATACCTAATTAGTACCTAGTTCTTACTAACTAATTAGTACCTAGGAACTACTGCCCTAATTACCATATAAGTAATTAACTAACTAGCACTAAAAATAGCCTAGGGTTCATACTAACTAGCACTAAATAGCTAGGATTCATACTAAGCAGAGAAGAGGGATCGAAAGGGGAGAGTGCTTACAGAGGGCGGGGAGAGAGATGGGGTCGGGGGAGACGGCAGCACCGAGGCGCGACGAGGCGGGGTCGGGGAAGACGACGGTGAGGCGGGTCGAGGGAGACGGCGGCGAGGCGGGGTCGGGGGAGACCGCGGCGAGGCGGGGTCGGGGGAGACAGCGGCGAGGCGGGGTCGGGGGAGACAGCGGCGAGGCGGAGGCGACGAGGAATAGTAGAGGAGAATTGGGGGAGGAAGCAGAGGAGAGGGAATCAGGCCGCGCGGGGGGTTAGGTGAAAATAGCTTTAACAGTAGCGTGGGGCGGGAAAACGCGCTGCTGCTAAAATCCGTAGTAGTAGCGTTGTTCGTAGAAGGGCGCTACTACTATACCTAGCACGTCGGGAACGGTGTGGAAATTATAGTAGTAGCGCGTTCTATCCCTGCCGCGCTACTGCTAAGCGGGTAACAGTAGCGCTGTTCTAGCAGACGCGCTACTGCTAAGTAGCAGTAGCGCCTCTTTTTAACAATCGCTACTTGTAACATTCTGTGTATAAGGTTTTCCCTAGTAGTGCTACTCACTCACATTGATATCTATCGATGGGCATCTCCATAGCCCGTTGATACACCTAGTTGATGTGAGACTATCTTCTCCTTTTTTTGTCTTCTCCACAACCACCATTCTATTCCACATATAGTGCTATATCCATGGCTCACGCTCATGTATTGTGTGAAGATTAAAAAAGGTTGAGAAGGTCAAAAGTATGAAACAATTGCTTGGCTTGCCATCGGGGTTGTGCATGATTTAAATACTTTGTGTGGTGAAGATAGAGCATAGCCAGACTATATGATTTTGTAGGGATAACTTTCTTTGGCCATGTTATTTTGAGAAGACATGATTGCTTTGTTAGTATGCTTGAAGTATTATTATTTTTATGTCAATATTAATCTTTTGTCTTGAACCTTTCGGATCTGAATATTCATACCACAATTAAGAAGAATTACATTGAAATTATGCCAAGTAGCACTCCGCATCAAAAATTTTGTTTTTATCATTTACCTACTCGAGGACGAGCATGAATTAAGCTTGGGGATGTCTGATACTTCTCCAACGTATCTATAATTTTTGATTGCTCCATGCTATATTATCTACTGTTTTGGACATTATTGGGCTTTATTACCCACTTTTATATTATTTTTGCGACTAACCTATTAACCGGAGGCCCAGCCCAGAATTGCTGTTTTTTGCCTATTTCAGAGTTTCACAGAAAAGGAATATCAAACGGAGTCCAAACGGAATAAAACCTTCGGGAACGTGATTTTTAGGAAGATTATGATCCAGGAGACTTGGATCCTATGTCAAGAAACAAAAGAGGAGGCCACAACGTAGGGGGGCGCCCCCCCAGGGCATGCCCTGCACCCTCGTGGGCCCCTGTTGCTCCACCGACGCACTCCTTCCTCCTATATATACCTACGTACCCCCAAACGATCAGATACGGAGCCAAAAACCTAATTCCACCGCCGCAACCTTCTATACCCACGAGATCCCATCTTGGGGCCTATTCCGGAGCTCTGCCAGAGGGGGCATCCATCATGGAGGGCTTCTACATCAACAGCATAGCCTCTCCGATGAAGTGTGAGTAGTTTACCTGAGACCTTCGGGTCCATAGTTAGTATCTAGATGGCTTCTTCTCTCTTTTTGGATCTCAATACAATGTTCTCCCCCTCCCTCGTGGAGATCTATTCAATGTAATCTTCTTTTTGCGGTGTGTTTGTTGAGGCCGATGAATTGTGGGTTTATGATCAAGATTATCTATGAACAATATTTGAATCTTCCCTGAATTCTTTTATGTATGATTGGTTATTTTTGCAAGTCTCTTCGAATTATCAGTTTGGTTTGGCCTACTAGATTTATCTTTCTTGCAATGGGAGAAGTGCTTAGCTTTGGGTTCAATCTTGCGGTGTCCTTTGCCAGTGACAGTAGGGGCAGCAAGGCACGTATTGTATTGTTGCCATCGAGGATAACAAGATGGGTTTTTATCATATTGCATGAATTTATCCCTCTACATCATGTCATCTTGCTTAAGGCGTTACTCTGTTTTCATGAACTTAATACTCATTTAGTTTGTAGGATTAATTATAAAAGTTAATCCATGGTGTGACCTACTTCCGAGCTATGCCCATAACCGAGGACGCGACTATTTATAGATTAAATACACTCTGCAGAGGTAGCGCACTTTACCCACACTACAGAACCCCTCGCCTTCGACTCCCATTCGGGTGGACCAAAGCGTTCCGACGAAACCCTCCCTTTGTCATGGCACTCTCCCGGCCACTCCGACCAATTCCCTCTTAGGGCTTGGTCTTGGGTGGCCCCGTGCCTACCAAAGGCACAAACGGCAACCGTCGTGGTAAAACGGTCCCAAACGGGGACAATGTACCATAAAACAAAACGAGCACACAAGGTTATGTCTGCTTACCGAGCCAGGGTATGCATGCCCATAACCTTCCCTCGCGGGAGGCACCGGTGAGAGGCACAACAAAGGACCGAATAAAGACCTTCCCACAAGGTAAATGTGGTTGCACTGAATAAAAACCCGATTCAGTGGCACCATGATGTGATCAACATCATATTCAAGTTGAACTTAATCAAGTTTAACTTTGATATAAAAACTTTTTTATGGCCAGCATGATATTATGACATAATCAAGCAACTAATCGACATGCAAAGCAAACAACACATGGATATGGATCAAACTTGTCAACGTAATTATCTTGCAATACTCAGGATCAAAAACTTCACTCGTACTAATTTAATTTTTATTGACAAGCAATATTTTATTAGCTCATAATTCATATGAAAATATCCTTAATAAAAGAACTATCATTATTTACCATAGCAATATAACTAATGCAAAATCTTATTCTACTTGACCAAACAAGTGCATGCAATTTACCAGTAACTAAAACAAGCATATCAAGCATGATAAAGTGACTAGCAATTAGCCAAATTTATTTATCAAATTTTAAATGAAAATGAGAGCTCATATTCAAGTAGAAAATCATGGATATTGAAATAACACCATCCAAATGCTGGTGTGGCTTGCCTTAGTGTAGAGGAGGATCACACCCCTCTTGGTTTGCTTCAAGACAAGCTTCTCCTTCTGAAAATAATTAAAAACCACAAAAACAAATATCAAAAACCAATCTGAAACTCACCAAAAATTCTAGACCTCAATGCCACGCCCGAGCAGTTGGTCGAGCTCGAGAGGCACCAGAGCGAGGTGGGCGAGCTGCGGAGGTCCACAGAGTTCTCTGTTCCGGGCAAATGGCCAGAGGCCTGCCTGACCGGGTTGTGGCCCTTCTACGTGTTCGTGGAGGTGGTGAGGAGTGGTGCATGGCTAGGAATCGAGGAGGGAAGCTCTATTTATAGCTAGAGCGAGGGGGGGTATCGTGTCACCACCAGAGTTCTCTGGAAGCCGGCGAACTGCGATGAAACGCTCCAATGCGAGGGGGCAAAGGTGCAACGTCAACACAGGAGCTGCCCACGCTCACGGACGAGCAACATGACGCGGGGGGGGGGGAGCGGACAAGGGCACGAGTGCACTGTGGCATTTGGCCGCGACGTGCCCGTGCTTGCTGCGGCGTCTCCGGCGTCAGAGAGCGCCAGGGAGAGGTCAAGGGTGATGGGTCGGGGCTGGTGGAGCGGCAAGGCAGGCGTCGGCGAACGCTGGATCAAGCACGCGTTGAACAGAGGAGATGGCGACACCCAGAGCGCATCGAGTAGCTGCCAGGCACCATGTCTTCACGCGGTCACCATGCTGGCATGGTCAAGACGACGCCCAAATGCTGCCAAACCTTGTCTACGCTCTATTCCACACAGTGTTTAGTCTAGGAAAGTTGAAAGCTCATACCCAGGCCGACCAGAATTGACTCAACCAAGCTGGCAAGTTTCTGACCAGAAACTTGGTCACCAAGTTTGGCTAGCTTCTAGATGGCCTTTTGGGCTGATCTCCTGGGGTTTAGGTTTCCTTAGGAGGGTAATCAAGCTCAAGAAAGCTCAGGGCCAAAATATCAAGGAAAAATGCACTTGTTGTACAAAGTGCATTTCTTGTCCAGAATAGAAATGATTTTCTATAGCCAAAATATTACAAAAAGTCATGCAATATTTTCTCTTGGTAAGGTGTGCCATGGTCCAAAGAATATTCAGGAATTATTTCAGATTTTTAGGAGCAATAAAAATTGAGGTTGCTTTGGAGCACTAGTTTCCAAAGTGGGTTTCAGGGGGAAAATGAATATTTTTCATTTATGGAAAATATACCTTTGATGAGTTTGGGGATTTAACAGAGAAATAAAGTTGAATGGGACGTAGATAGGTCACTAGGGTGAAAGTCAAGGGTATGCCCAAGTGACAAGTCCATTTGAAATGATTCCAAAGTCCAAATCAAAGCAAGGCAAAAACCAGGTCCGGAAAGAGAGAGAAGGCAAGTCCGGAAAAAGAGAGAAGGCAAAAATCCAGGCTGTCACAATGATTGTGGCAAACTAAAAAGCAAATACTCAAATCATACAAGATGCTCCAAGCAAAACACATATCACGTGGTGAATAAAAATATAGCCTCAAGTAAATTTATCGATGGATTGAAGACGAAAGAGGGGATGCCATCCGGGGCATCCCCAAGCTTAGATGCTTGATTGTCCTTGAATATTACCTTGGGGTGCCTTGGGAATCCCCAAGCTCAGACTCTTGCCACTCCTTATTCCATAGTCCATCAAATCTTTACCCAAAACTTGAAAACTTCACAACACAAAACTCAATAGAAAACTCAGGAGATCCGTTAGTATAATAAAATAAATCACCACTTTAGATACTGTCGTGAACTCATTCTTTATTTATATTGGTGTAATATCTACTGTATTACAATTTCTCCATGGTTCATACCCCCCGATACTACCCATAGATTCACCAAAATAAGCAAACAACACATAGAAAACAAAATCTGTCAAAAACAGAATAGTCTGTAGTAATATGTAAACTTCGCATACTTTTGTACCTCCAAAAATTATGAAACATTAGGACAACAAATGCAATTCTTATATAAATCTTGTGTAGAAAAATCAGGATTTTATCACGCTTCTGTGATTTTAAACAATTCTGGCAATAAGCGCAAAAGTTTCTGGTTTTCTGCAAGATCAAATCAACGATATACCAAAGTGTCCCAAAGGCTTTACTTGGCTCAAACACTAACTAAAAACACCAAAACACAATTACTACATAGGTAATAATGTGTATTTATTGAAGAACATTAGCAAAAAAAAATTGGTTGCCGCCCAACAAGCGCTATTGTTTAACGCCCCTAGCTAGGCATAAAACATAGATCTAGGTATTTTCATCTTTGGTATGCAATCCATAAGTAGCTCTCATAATAGATTCATATGGCAACTTAATTTTCTTTCTTGGAAAGTGTTCCATGCCCTTCCTTAACGGAAATTGAAATCTAATGTTTACTTCTTTCATATCAATAATTGCACCAATCATTCTAAGGAAAGGTGTACCAAGAATAATAGGACATGTAGGAGTGCAATCTATATCAAGAACAATGAATCTACGGGCACATAATTCCTATTTGCAAAAATAAGAACATCATTAATCCTTCCCATAGGTTTCTTAATAGTGGAATCCGCTAGATGCAAATTTAAAGAACAATCATCAAATTCATGGATACCTAGCACATCACATAAAGTTTTTGGAATCGTGGAGACACTAGCACCCAAATCACACAAAGCATGGCACTCACAGTCTTCAATTTTGATCTTAATAGTAGGTTCCCACTCATCATAAAGCTTTCTAGGGATCAAAACTTCCAACTCAAGTTTTTCTTCAACAGATTTCATCATATCATCAATGATATGTTTAGTAAAAGCTTTATTTTGATTATAAGCATCAGGAGAATACAACATGGATTGCAACAAGGAAATACAATATATTAAAGAACAATTATCATAATTAAAGTCCTTGAAATCCAAAAGAGTGGGTTCATCACTACTTAAAGTTTTGACCTCTCCAATCCAACTTTTATCAATTTTTGCATTAAGGTCTTTAAACTCCGAATCATTGGGACGCCTTCTAACTAAAGTTGACTCATCTCCAGTCCCATCTTTATCAAGATGTATATTAGAAAACAAAGATTCAATAGGAGTCACACCAATCACTTTAAGATCTTCATCATTATTCTCACAAAAACTAGAAGAACATGCTTTTACAAACCAATCTCGCTTAGCACGCATCCTAGACGTTCTTTCTTTACACTCATCAATGGAAATTTTAATTGCTTTTAGAGATTCATTAATATCATGCTTGGGTGGCATAGATCTAATTTTCAAAGAATCAATATGAAGAGAAATTATATCAACGCTCCTAGCCAAATCATCAATCTTCAGCAATTTTTCTTCAACCATAGCATTGAAAACTTTTTGGGAATTAATTAAATCTTTAATACTGCTCTCAAGATCAGAGGGTATTTTATTACAATTTCCATAAGAATGTTGTAGGAATTACCATAATTATTAGAGGAATTAGTAGGAAATGGCCTAGGGTTGAATTACGTCTATATGCGTTATTACCAAAATTGTTCCTACCAACATTCACATCCATAGATTCATTATTATTCTCAATCAAAGTGGACAAAGGCATATCATTAGGATCAATAGAAGAACTCTTACTAGCAAAAAAATTCATAAGTTCATCCATCTTTCCACTCAAAGTATTAATTTCTTCAATCGCATGCACCTTTTTACTAGTAGAAGATCTTTCGGTATGCCATTGGGAGTAATTAGCCATAATATTATCTAGGAGTTTAGTAGCTTATCCTAATGTGATTTCCATAAAAGTACCTCCCACGGCGGAATCTAAAAGATTTTTAGATGCAAAATTCAATCCAGCTTAAATTTTTTGTATGATCATCCATAAACTTAAACCATGGGTAGGGCAATTTCTTATCATCAATTTCATTCTCTCCCAAGATTGTGCAACATGTTCATGATCAAGTTGCTTACAATTCATTATATCGCTCCTAAGGGAGATGATCTTAGCGGAAGGAAAATACTTGGAAATAAAAGCATCTTTACACTTATTCCATGAATCAATACTATTTTTAGGCAAAGATGAAAACCAAGTTTTAGCACGATATCGTAAAGAGAACGGAAGTAGCTTCAATTTAACAATATCATTATCCACATCTTTTTCTTTTGCATATCACATAACTCAACGAAAGTATTTAGATGGGATGCGGTATCTACACTAGGAAGGCTAGAAAATTGATCTTTCATAATAAAATCAACAAAGCGACATTAATTTCATAAGATTCCGCACTAGTGGCAGGAGCAATCGGAGTACTAACAAAATCATTAATATTAGTATTGGAAAAGTCACGCAACTTGGTATTTTCTTGAGACATCATGACAAAGCAAGCAATCTAGCACACAAACAAACAAAAAGGCAAATGAAAAGACGAACGAAAGAAGGGCAAATAAAAGGCAAATATTTTTGTATTTTTCTGAAAACGTTTAAGAAGTGGGGGAGAGGAAAACGAGAGGCAAATGGCAAATCATGTTACGCAAGAGATGAGAGTTTATGGTGGGTACTTGGTAGGCTTGATGTAGAACCTCCCCGGCAACGGCGCCGGAAATTCCTCCTGCTACTTCTTGAGCTTGCGTTGGTTTTTCCCTTGAAGAGGAAAGGGTGATGCACCAAATTATAGATAAGTATTTCCCTCAGTTTGAGAACCAAGGTATCAATCCAGTAGGAGGTACAAGCAAGTCTCCAATCTATGCACAAACAATCCAACTGTCGTGGTTTAACACAGCCACCTATGGGACCATCGGCCCCTTGTGGTTCGGCAGGGGGAACAACACATTGCACAAAGAGAAGAGAGTGTAGAGCAGCACGACAGCGATGACATGGGCAGTTTTTACCCAGGTTCGGGCTGCCGCGAGGCGTAAAACCCTACTCCTGCTTTGGTGGATTGATGAGAGGACCGTGGTGGAGGCGCAGCGCTCTGGCCCGGCAAGGTCTCCTTGGGACGAGAGCAACTACGCGCATATGAGTGTACAAGGGTCCAAATCCTTTCTAAGGTTGCCACAACCCTCCTTTTATAAGTCAAGGGGTCACCACAATGACAAAACAATCATTACGTACTAATTACATAGCCACGGTGCTATCATACCTAACTTTGCAGATAGGACAAGGTGCATCAAATGCACCGCTTAGTGTCACATTGCGGAGTAGCCCGGCAAGCCTTGCCGTGCCAGCCACCTCCTCGCCTATCTGCATGACACGTCTCCTGGAAGGGTGTCATTTGGCGGCGATCTCCTTCAGAAATGTCTGCCACGTGCCAAATAACAGCCACCTAATTACCAGGAGGCTCGACACCGCACCGATAAGTGACTTGCGTCACCGTGAGGTGGAGCGGTGGAGCCTTGGTGGGGTAAGCCGCCCTCGACGTCCCCGGCAAGCCTGCCGGGGGGAGTCTTGAGACATGTCTTTAGGGTAACCTCGACCTCGCCAGGCTCGCCTGCCCGACAAGAGAGGCTTTTCCTTACTAATATCTTGCTCGATGGGTTGGTCTTGGTCTGCTTGATCCTACCTTTGATTCCTCAGAGAGCTATTCCTTCTGCTTGGCCTTGTCTTGGATGCTATAATCTTGCTCTTGAGCCTGTGTACAGTCTGGGTAACACACACCTGGCGTTTGTTGCACCGACATAAACACATGCACCCAACGCGATAAGGGGTTGGCAATCCCTTCACGGTCACTTGCAAGGATGATATCTGATAGAGATAGGTGTAAAACATTACTAAAACATAAAACAAAGTAAAAACAAATAAATTGCAGCAAGGTATTTTTGGGTTTTGGGTTTATAGATATGAAAATATATGATGGAAAATAGACCCGGGGGCTATAGGTTTCACTAGAGGCTTCTCTCTTGAAAGAAAGCATACGGTGGGCAAACAAATTACTGTCGAGCAATTGATAGAAAAGTGTAAAGTTATGACGATGTCCAAGGCAATGATTAAGAATATAGGCATCACGACCGTGTCAAGTAGATCGACTCCTTCCTGCATCTACTACTATTACTCCACACATCGACTGCTATCCATCATGCATCTAGAGTATTAAGTTCATAAGAACGGATTCACGCCTTAAGTAAGATGACATGATGTAGAGGGATAAACTCAAGCAACACTACAAAAAAAGACACATCCGTGACATTTTGGGCCGAACGAAAAAAATTTATGTCATACTTATGACACTTCTACGACGATAATTGTGACAAAACCCGGTATCATCATAGATGTGGTGGGGTCCTACATCTATGACAAAAAAACATGACAGAAAATGGGCTTTTCGTCCTGGGCAGGCCGGAGATGCAGCTGCATGACATTCTTTGGGCCGTCCATGACGGAACAAACCATGGTAGAAGCGAGGGCGAGGAAAATATCGGGGTGTTCCCGGTTAGGGTGGGTGGTCGGGGCCGAGTGATGCGCGTTTCTCTCGTACACGCACACGCGTGGGTGCGAGGCTTTGGGATCTAACTGAACCCGAGCGAGGCGTTGGGCTCTAACTGAACCCGAGCGATTGCACTGCAGGCTACGCGTTACTGAACCCGAGCGATCGATCGATGGTTGTTAACTGAACCCGATCGAGCGATTCCTTCGCTACTGTTGCTAACTGAAGCTGATCGATGCTGCCTCTGGATGAACAATGAGCGTTGCTGGGGTGGGGGGGGGGGGGTTGGATGAACAGTTCCTGGTGGGGGTGGATGAACAGGACCCCGTGGTGTTGCCTGTGGATGAACAAGACCCCGATTGATCAAGCCAGTTGGGGCTGGATGAACAGGACCCCGTGGAGGGCAGGATGAAAAGGACCACCCCGTGGAGGGCTGGATGAACAGTAGATGGTGGAGGTCTGGATGAACAGTAGCCCATGGAGGGGTGGTTGAACAGGATCCCGTGGAGAGGGCTGGTTGAACAGTAGCAGGTGGAGTAGCGCGCGGTGGAGGCTGGATGAATAGGAGCCCGTGGATGAACAGACGCAGGTGGAGGCCGGAGGAGGTCGATGGTGGATGAACAGTAGTCCGTGGAGGCTGGAGGGGGTCGACGGTGGAGATGAACAGTATCCCGTGGAGTCCTGTTTTGCGGTACGCCACACCCCTCCCAATGAACAGGACCCCCGTTTTGACCGTAGCGCTCCAACACAAGTCCATTTCCTCCGTTTCGCGGTACGCCACACCCCTCTCGATCAACAGGACCCCCGTTTCGATCGTAGGAGGTCTGTTTCCTCCGTTTTGTGGTACGCCAGACCCCTCCCGATGAATAGGATCCCGTTTCGAATGTGGACGGTCGAACACAAGGCCGTTTCCTCTGTTCTGCGGTATGCCAGGCCTCGTTTCCATCGGCTGTTCCGTCCAAGCCGGTTTGCTCCCACACGTTCCGTTGCCTCCTGATGAACACGAGCATTGCCTTGCCTCCCCATGAACACGACAACGACGCAGTTTCTCCGTTCCGACTCAGCCATGTACACGAGCCCTGGCCGTACGTATGCGTGAGTAGGTGTTCAAGACCCTGCCCGTATGTACATACGTGGCCGTATTTTCTTTCTTGCACACTAGCCGCTGTACGTGCGTGTACATGCTACGTGCTCGCCTCTACTACGACACGTGCGCGCCTCTACATCGACCAGTATGTACGTACACGTTCGTGACCAGAATGACAATGCTACGTACGCTTCGACCAGGTGGGTCCCGACTATGAGGCACTTCCTTGCCTGCGAAGATGTAGCTGGTGGGTCCCAGCAGTCAGGGGGACGAATCATTTTTTTGCCCGGACGCACTTCCTTGCGTGCGAAGATGTAGCTGGTAGGTCCCAGCAGTCAGGGGGAAACGTTTTTTTCGTGAAATACAGCTGCCCGTCCGGTAGGTCCCTGCTGTCAGGTGTAGGAATAATTATTTTGCGCGTAATAAGGAGGCACTTCCTTGCGGCCGCCGTGGACCATCTGTCAGCCTCTCCACGTACAGTACTCTTCCAATGGAAGTCGTTCCTTGACCACGTTGACCATGCCACACCGAGAGCACCAGGACGGTGGACGACGGCGAGGCCTAGGAAGGGGACGACGCAGAGCCGGGGAAGACGCGGCACTGGAAGCCCGCGCGGAGAGGAGTACGAGGGTTCACTGGTTCGGCTGCGGTGTGAGGCTACCGTCGCCGCAGGGCCTGGCCAGCGGTGGGAATAGTAAGGGGCGGTGAGGCCCCTGCGGCAGCACAACCGGCCACGGGAGGCAGGAGCATGCGGCACGACCGGCGCTGCTTTGGGCAGCTGGAGCAAAGGTGAAGAAGCACTACGGCCGTTGGTTGGACATCATACGGTCACTGGAGCTAGAATCATTCATATTGACTAAGTTGACAAAGCACTTCGTCCCCGTCAACTTAGTAGTCCCACAAGTCAGCCTCCCACCAAGGTGGGTCCGAACTAGCAGGGGGAGTATTCATTTTTTTTGTCCGTAATAAGGAGGCACCTCCGGTGGGTCTGAGCTGACAGCGGGGGGAACGTTTTTTCACGAAATTGTAACATCCCAAAATTCTAAATTTTGGATTGTTATAAGAAATAGATTGATTTGATTGTTTGTTTGATTGATTGATTGAAAGTGAGTGAATTCGAAACTTTTTGAAAGTTAAATGAGAGGGAATAAAAGGACTTTCCCAAACTTTCATTTTGCATTTATGATCTTTGGGAATTCAAATTATTTTCAAATACAAAACCCAGGAGAGAAGATGACATGACTTCTTCCATTTATTTAAATGAAAAGGGTGTTTGAAAAATATTTGAATTCCATTTGGAAATATTTTCCAATTCAGAAACTTTAAGCAACTCATTGATTTTGCCGAGAGAAGATAATATGACTTCTTCAAAATATATGAAATATGAGTTGGAAGTTTTAAAAGAATTAAATTCAAAGTCCTTTTGAAATTATTTTCAATTTGGAGTTATTTGGATTTTATTCAAATTATTTTTCTCCAAAATAAAAATATATGGAAAATAAGGTAACATGATTCCCTACATCGTAAAATTGGAGAGAAGTAAATTTGAAATCATTTTGGTATTTTTAAAATGATTTTTATTGGATTTTTGTAGGGCAGTAGCACTCTTCGAATTATTGGAATTTTTCTAGATTTTATTTGACTATATAAAAATGTTCACGCTGTAGGAAATGTTTTTCTAAACTACTTTATATATAATATGCCTATAAATTTTTAATTTATTTTCCTTATTCGGTTTGCTTCTGTTTCTATTTAAAAAAACTGTAGGTGCAGCCCATATTTATTTGTCGGCCACATGCGTAGCATAGTGGTAGCTGGCTCCTCATCTTATAATTATTTTTCTCCTAAGTGGGCCAGGCCCAGCCAGCCTTTTCTTTTCAGATTTTCTTTTCTTTCTTCCTTTGAAAAAAAAAACTGTCGCGCCAGTGTACGCGCCGGTGCCGAACTTTTAGCCCATGCGATCTTTTTCAAATTTCATCTGCGTACGTATAGGTTTAGTCCCACATTGCCTAGCCTTTGATCCCTAAACCTTTTTTCCACCTATAAATATAGAACCATAGTGCTTTAAAAATCATCCGATTCGGGTTAAATCAATATTTTGGTTTGACTAGATTCATTAAAGAAAAATATTTTTCTCCTCTCCGCCGGGACTTCTGAAAGTTGTCTTATTCCTCTGAAGTCGTCTTTCTCTACCTTATAAAGGTATCTTTCTTCGTATTTTTTTTATATATTCTCCCGTAGCTTATTATTTTTAGACTAGTACGATAGGCGTAGAAATCTTTTAGCAATAGCTCTTTTTTTTTCGTAAAACAACTTGGCCCTGATTTTTCAAATAGCCATAACTTTTCACTCATTTATCCAAATTAAATGAAACCAGCGCCTATAGCTTCGTCTTGTTTTCACCTATCGAGTGAACCTGTCATATCAACTTTGTGAAATTTTGAAATTTCGAATTTTGTTCAGATTCAAACTTCTTTTGAACATAACTTGAGTTTCGTAACTCCGATTTAGTTGATTCTTTTTGTAAATCGAAGCTCTTGACCTAAACTTTCTGATAAAGCCAAATTCATATAATATTGGTACTGTTAGAAATTGTTTCATGTTGCAAAAGGTATTTTCTTGGTTTGAAGCTTTCCGAATTGTTTTGTTCGATCTTTCTGATCTTTTGGGTGATTGCTTATGTGTGGTTACTACTGTTTTCTTACGATAGATTGACCGGAGTGTGACGAGTTGAACTATGAAGAGTGTTGAGTGCGAACCATCTTCATCAACATTGCAGGCAATATCACACTTTGATCATATCCCTTCATGCCCAGTTTTTATGCATTAGTTTCACCCCCTCAAACATTGCATGAGTAGGATTGATAACATGTGGGTATTGGGAAGTAGATGATGAGGTAGGAACCTATTGCCCTACATTCAAACCTTGGGAGTTACTTCTACGTATTGCTTATATTGATATGCTATGCTCATAGACGTGGTTCGGGTGAGTGAAATCCCTGACAGATGTGAGATTGTTAATTAATGGTTCAACCTAAGGTGACAACTTAAATAAACATCTGGGTGGATTGAGGCACCTGGAGAACCTAGTGTTGCCTGTATTTTTGGAAATCCTGGGGTTCCGTGTGATTTTCCTATGGACCGCCACCCAGTCTCAAAGGGAACTAAGATGATTCATGCTAGAAACTTCCGTGTGCAGCCACAAGCTATTATGGGCTCTAGCATAGTGGAGTAAGTTACGTGAAGCTCTCGAAGAGGTAGATCAGCAGGTAGTGGGTTGTAGGTTTGGTATGGTCTACCCGAAGTAGAGAGTTAATGTTTCTGAAAGACTGTGTCTCGGTCATCCGTTTCTCAAACACCATGTAGTGCGAGAAATCCAACGAAGGCGATCGAGTCTTGTGGGGGAAAGTGCGCAAACCTCTACAGAGTGTACAATCTAATCATGGTTAGCCGTGTCCCCGGTTATGGACAATCTTGAGTATCTAGTACTAGGAGCATCCTAAGTATCTCATCATGTTACTTAAATAATTTGTTGGGTTATTGATGTTAATTTGGGATTGAGTTGGAGGAACCTTCTCAATATTTTCAACCAACTTTGTAGTTAAATAAAATATATTCCTTTGTAGTAGGGAAAAATGTCTTTTCGCAAAAACATTAACCATAGAGCTTTTCCACCAGCCATATATGCATGTAGTGATAGTTATTATTCATCATTATCCTGTGGTGTGAATTTGCTAGTACATTCAATGTACTGACCCTTTGTGGCTGCAACGTCTCATATTGCAGGATTATCTTACGATGAGTAAGTGATACGTTAGGGTTACGAATTCTACACTCAACTTTGCCGTTGGTGTTGATGGGAATCCACGACCTTGTTGTTACTTCCGCTATTTGGATTGAGGTAATAGTATTTAGGTTATTTATACATGCGATTTACCTCTGTTATAAATCCTCGAGTACTGTGTGTGTCAGCATACCGATCCAGGGATGACACTTAAGCACAGAGACTTGACCTTCTGAGGTCGGGTCGCTACAAGATGGTATCAGAGCACATGTTGACTATAGGACGTGACCCCTAGAAACTGGCAAGCCCCTAGGAAGGATTTTCTCTAAAACTTTCTCTTTCAAAAATGTCTTTTACCTCTCTTCTCTTCTGAGCTTATTCAAATATCCCCTTTTAGTGAGACCATGCCCCTTTTCCCTTTTGACCACATGAAGATTCGACTGATGAGACCACTCCAAGAAGTACAAGATATCAGACAACTAAGACCATTCGGAATTAAGAGGATTTTACCATACATTATGATAATGGAAACTACAGTGGTTGAAGACTCTGAAGACTAGAAGATTTGAAGGCTTTGAAGAATTTCCAGATTGGTATGACCTAGTAAAGCTACCCTTATGGAACTTGGTAGACTATGGAAGCTGTCAATACCCGAGATCAAGGTGTACTGGAGAAAGACCGGAACATGGAGAGTTAAAAACTCAAAGATTTGTCAAGCCATAAGGTAGGAGATATCAACCATGGAATGATAGCTCATGGCAATGACAAGGGAAGAAACATGGCTATCCATGATGTTATCGCCTGCTTATGCTATTTGTCACCATGCTGAGTTAAGCATGCATATGCATGGAAGGATTGGATGGTAGAAGGTTGATGGAGCACCTATCAGCAAGAGCTGAAGTTTTAAACTTAGCTGATGTAACATCGGGATATGGAGTATTACGTCAAGGATTTTAAGATGGACCTTTAGGAAGCTATATTTGACAAGGAGCATTTCGTGAAGAACTCAGGATCCAAAAGCTGAAAGTAGCCAAGCCGGAGGAGGAAAACTTTGAGATACAGGAGATTCGTTAGGAACTGAAGGACAGTAGGACCATGGTTCATGCCAAGGATGTTGAAACCTAGAAGTTTGAAATGCAACTCCAGAATATTAAAGGACGTCACAAGAGACTTCACATCAACGGAGATGATCTGGCAAAAGAACTTGAGAAGGACAAGCACGATGGGAAGAAGCCATCGGAGACATAAACAAGACTTGAAGAGTTTGGCGATTTTGAAGATTTATTGACCTTTAGAAGACCAAACCCCTGTTATACCTACGTTAGATGCGACGTTTGTGAGCTGCCATTTGTTTGAGGTTTTTCCCGACAGCCACAAATAAAATCTGCCTTTTCAAAACTTTGGTTTGTATTGTGTGCATCCCTCTCGATCTCTCTTATCCCACCCCAAAACCCTTGGACCCAATAGAGGATGAATGGAGATGAACTCATGTTTTCTGGACCGATGAGTCAATTGGAGACGAACTGATGGATTCAGAACATGGAGGATCACATGAAGAATAACCCTATAGCCAGAAAGGATATGACCTATCATGCTCTTGATTGCTTTGAAAGAGGTGCCACTACCTGGTAGAGGATGAACCCAACCATCAATGGATGGCAAGGAGTAACCACTTGGAAGGAATTTAAGTGGACTTTGTTAAAGTCTTGGCTTGTGTCCCAGAAATTGAGGCCTTATGGAAAGGATATGAAGAAACCTTGTGCATACAAGCTTTGTGGAGAAATAGGACACAACCATAAAGAAAAGAAGGACGAATACCCTCATAATCGGAGGATTACCAAAGGAGTTAGGCGAGGATCTCAGGGAATTTCAGTTGGAGATTGTTCCCAAAGGTTTTGTTGCAGGAATGGAAGTTCAGTCTACATTGTTGGGAAAGATCCGTGAAGCTCAGAAGGATGACAAAGAGATTGCTAAGGTAAAAGAGAGGATGAGCAAAGGAAAGGCCGAAGGTTTTCGTAAGGATGAGCACGACACCTTATGGTTCGAGTATCGTGTATATGTGCCTAATAATGCAAAGATCGGGAAGTTAATACTTCAGGAGGCTCATGACTCACCATACTCGATTCGCCCTGGAAACACCAAGATGTATTTGGATTTGAAGAAGCGTTTCTGGTGGACTGGTATGAAGAAGGATATTGCAGGGTATGTAGTCGTAGGTGATGTACGCCAGAGAGTAAAGGCGGAGCATCAGAATCCATCCGGATTACTACAGCCTATGTCGATACCTGAATGGAAGCAGGATAAGCTTGGCATGGATTTCATTACCGGATTTCCCAGAACCCGATCGGGATATGATTCTATCTGGGTAGTAGTTTATTTGCTTGATCAAAGTGGCTCACTTTATCCAAGTGAAAACCACCTATACAAGTGCGAAGTTGGCTAAGATATATATGACCAGGACCGTATGTCTGCATGGAGTTCCGAGGACCATCGTATCAGATAGAGGAACACAGTTGACCTCAAAGTTTTGGAATCAGCTGCACCAGACTTTGGGTACTAGGCTAGAGTTTAGTACAACCTTTCATCCGCAGAGAGATGGATAGACCGAGAAAGTCAACCAGATTCTGGAGGACATGTTGAGAGCGTGTGCGCTAGATTATGGATCTAGTAGGGATGATAATCTACCTTACGCGGAGTTCTCATACAACAACAGTTACCAATCTACCTCGCCCGCTTCATCGCCCTCTTTGCTAGCCTCTTTGTAGGCGGCCGCAGCCTCCGCCACCCGCATGCGGTACCGCTAGTGCTCGAGGCGGCCCTTGCGGCGGAGCGGTACGAGTCGAGTAGCGCCTCCTGCTCCGCCCGCTCCGCGGCGATCTGTTCCTCCGCCTGCAGGTGCTCCTGGAGGAGATGGTGGTTGTAGGCGTCGTCGTCCTGCGCCTCCTGGAACTTCTCCTGACGCTTCTGCCTCACACTGTCCATATATTGGGAACGAGCCTCGCCAATGGTCATGGTGCAATGCACCAGCGAGGATGGCATGGAGGAGGGGGTTGGCGCCGGATCATCGACTACCATGTTCTCCATTGGGAAGTCGTCGTCCTCCGGCTGCCTGCCGGCCAGCCGGTCGGCAGCAATGGCAGCCATCTCCTTGTGGTCCGTCGTCCGCCCGTCCCAAAGTGCGCTGGAGCGCGAGGAAGCCATGGTGGGCAGTAGTGGTGTGGACAGGAGAAAGGGAACGGATGCGGATGACTGCGGCTATGGCCGACGCAGTAGTTTATATAGCAATGGTGGGCGGGCGGAGGGACGGACGTGTGGCACTTGTGTCGTTTGAAGGCGGAGCAATCGCCTGCACCGGGAAGCGGGGCGGGCGGCGCTGACTGTTTCGGGCGGAAAGCGCGCGCGGGCGAGGAGATGACTTTACTTGGAGATGATGACAATCGAGACCCATCAGGTCCATAGCCTCACGTACGCAAGTGCTTCCCCTGGTTTCCTAACATCACGGTCCCACACCATTGTCAACCTATGTAGTAGTCAATAAACGAGAGAATTGCACAAGAAGCGGCCGACAGCTGGGACCAAGCAGCTCGAGCAGTATTTGTGTTTTTGAGGTGTGAGCACTACAGAGTTTTTCGATGTTTAGCCCAGATATTAAATTTTCTCCTCCGAACAACAATGACAACATCACTGCAGGTATTAACTGGGCGGGTTGTGGCCCGTCTAGCCTAGGCCAGATATCCAGCCCAGATATTATTTTTTTCAAGCTGAAAATGGCTAGCCCAACTATATTTTTTTAGGAATACCCAGGCAAGGTCAAGTTGTTATTCTCCGCCCCGCTGGGCTGCAAATCTTTCCTAGGAGGCATGCATTAGGCTTAACAAGAAAATGGGCTTTAAGAAATAATAAATGGGATGTAATTATAAAAACTGGGTAGTAACTATAAAAAATGCACCAAACACATGATTACTTTATAAAATATTATTTTTGGATATTGAAAATTGTAATTTCATTAATTGTTGCGAGCGCAATGTTTCGTTGGATTTTTACGTAATATAAATTTATTTAATCTGACTAGAAATTTCGGGGTAAAAATATTTTGGATCCCATCAAAATGTGGGAAATTTTATTGAATTCTGTTTGGAACGGTTGGTTGAAATGGGCTGTACTTTTAACAAACTGTAAATGGGTTGTAGTAAATTCCATTAGAATTCAAAAATGGGCTACACATTCTTACAAATCTCAAATGGGCTATAAGTTCTCTGCCACACACTTCTGGCCTTACTAAGTTGACGCGTCCCCTAAAAAACAGAGTTGATGCGTATGCAAGGCTTTGTCAACTTATAGTCAAGACACGGTTCTAGCAGCAGTGGCCGTTGGATGTCCATCCAACGGATGCCGTGCTTCTTCTTCAATCTCGGATATTCTAGCTTCAGCCGCCCAAAAAATGATTCCTCCCCCTGACATCTGGGGCGCACCGTTTCGGAAGCTGACCTGTGGGCCTACTAAGTAGACGTACCAAGGGCTTTGTCAACTTAGTCAATATAAACGATTCTAGTTGCAGTGACCGTACGATGTCCATCCAACGGCCGTAGTGATTCTTCAACCTCTGGTCTTCTTGCTCCAGCCGCCCAAAGCAGCGCTGATCGTGCCGCCCGCTCCTGCCTCCCATGGCTGGCTGTGCTGCCACGGGGCCTCACTGCCCCTGCTATTCCCATCGCTGGCCAGGCCCTGCGGCGACTGCATCCTCACACCGCAGCCGAACGAGTGAACCCTCATACTCCTCTCCGTGTGGGCATACACTGACGCGTATTCACCGGCTCCGCGTCATCCCCTTCCTAGGCCTCGCCGTCATCCACCGGCTTGGTGCTCTCGGCGCGGCGTGGTTAACGTGGTCAAGGAACGACTTCCATCGGACATGCACTGTACATGGAGAGGCTGACAGCTGGGTCCACGGCGGCAGCAAGGAAGTGCCTCCTTATTACGCGGAAAATAATCATTCTTCCACCTGACAGCAGGGACCCACCGGACAGGCCACCGTATTTCGCAAAAAAATGTTTCCCCCCTGACTGCTGGGACTCACCAGCTACACCTTCGCACGCAAGGAAGTGCGTCCGGGCAAAAAAAACGATTCACCCTCTGACTGCCGGGACCCACCAGCTACATCTTCACACGCAAGGAAGTGCGTTTGGGCAAAAAAAAACCAAAACGATTCGCCCCATGACTGCTGGGACCCACCAGGCCCCTGACTGCTGGGACACGCTAGCTACATCTTCGCACGCAAGGAAGTCCGTCCGGGCAAAAAAACGATTCGCCCCCCTGACTGCTGGGACCCACCAGCTACACCTTTGCACGCAAGGAAGTGTGTCCGGGCAAAAAAACAAAGCAGTTCGCCCCCCTGACTGCTGGAACCCACCAGCTACATCTTCGCATGCAAGGAAGTGCCTGACAGTCGGGACCCACCTGGTCGAAGCGTACGTAGCGTTGTCATTCTGGTCGCGAACGTGTACGTACATATATATTGGTCGATGTAGAGGCGCGCACGTGTCGTAGTAGAGGCGCACACGTAGCATGTACACGTACGTACAACGACTAGGGTGCAAGAAAGAAAATACGGCCACGTATGTGTACATACGGGCGGGGTCTCTAACGCCTACTCGCGCATACGTACGGCCAGGGCTCGTGTACATGGATGGGTCGGAACGGAGAAACAACGTCGACGTCGTGTTCATGGGGAGGCAACGGAATGCGTCGTGTTCATGGGGAGGCAACGAAATGCGTCGTGTTCATTGGGAGGCAACGGAATGCGTCGTGTTCATGGGGAGGCAACGGAATGCGTCGTGTTCATCGGGAGGCAACGGAACGCGTGGGAGCCAACCAGCTGGGTCGGAACGGAATGCGTGGTCGTGTTCAACGGGAGGGCTTGGACGGAACAGGCGATGGCAACGAGGCATGGCGTATCGCACAACGGAGGAAACAGACCTCCTACGTTCGGAACGGGGTCCTGTTGATCGGGAGGGGTCTGGCGTACCGCAGAACGGAGGAAACGGACATCCTACGGTCGAAACGGGGGTCCTGTTGATCGGGAGGGGTGTGGCGTACCGTAAAACGCAGGAAACGGACTTGTGTTGGAGCGCTACGGTCGAAACGGGGGTCCTGTTCATCAGGAGGGGTTTGGCGTACGCAAAACGGGACTCCACGAGACACTGTTCATCTCCACCGTCGACCCCCTCCAGCCTCCACGAGCTACTGTTCATCCACCGTCGACCTCCTCCAGCCTCCACGGGCTCCTGTTCATCCAGCCTCCACCGCGCGCTACTCCACCGGCTACTGTTCAACCACCCCTCCACCATCTACTGTTCATCCAGCCCTCCACACCATGGGGTGGTCCTGTTCAACCACCCCTCCACGGGCACCCCTCCACTGTCTACTGTTCATCCTGCCCTCCACGGGGTGGTCCTGTTCATCCACCCCTCCACGGGGTCCCGTTCATCCAGCCCCAACCGGATCGATCGATCGGGGTCCTGTTCATCCAGAGGCAACACCGCAGGGTCCTGTTCATCCACCCCCACCGGGAACTATTCATCCAACCCCCCCGCAACGCTCACTGTTCATCCAAAGGCAACATCGATCGACTTCAGTTAGCAGCAGTAGCGAAGGAATCGCTCGATCGGGTTCAGTTAACAGCCATCGATCGATCGCTCGGGTTCAGTAACGCGTAGCCTGCCGTGCAGTTGCTCGGGTTCAGTTAGAGCCCAATGCCTCGCTCGGGTTCAGTTAGAGCCAACGCCTCGCACACACACGCGTACGTGTACGAGAGAAACGTGCATCGCTCGGCCCCTGACCTCCCACCGTAACCGGGAACTCCCCAAAATTTTCCTCCCCCTCGCTTCTACCATGGGTTTTTCCATCATGGACGACTCGGATAATGTCATGCAGCTGCGTCTCCGGCCCGCTCAGGATGAAAAGCCCATTTTCTGTCATGATTTTTTGTCATAGAAGTAGGAGCCCACCACATCTATGATGATACCGGGTTTTGTCACAATTATTGTCATAGAAGTGTCATATGTATGACAAAAATATTTCGTTCGGCCCAAAATGTCACGGATGTTTCTTTTTTTGTAGTGTTAGTTTGGTCTTGTGGGGGGGGGTAATGTGACCATCCTTCAACTGCTCCTTCTGATGAGAGGATAGACAGGGCTTCTTCATCCTAGCATAATCGAAACTAGTCACTTCACGTACTCCATATTCTTCTTTAGAGGAGGATGATCCTATTGTGCAAAGACAAGAGGATAACTAAATGCTTGTTCTTCCCCTTCACGTACTCCATAGTTCCAGTGCTTCATTACAGCAGCATGAGTTAATTTTTGTTTTTCTTCTGCTTGTTCTTCCCCTTCATCACTTGGTTCAATAGCAGAAAAGCTTCGCCTTCAATGTAAGATTTGGCATGTCAATTAGGTTGCACAAGTATAGCACTAAACAATGACATTAATTTTCTGATGAAAGTGGCAAAATACAGGCCAATAGTTGTGAAATATCCTTATCTTCCCTCAATGGGACATTGCGGTGCACATACAGATTAGAAGTCTTGTCTCCATTTGTGCAGTTCACTCAAATCAAGCAACATTACCGTACAAGTAGCACAACATATGAAAGCACCTGCAGAATCATGTGAAAGAAGGCTAGTACTGACCTCTCATGACGCGTAATTCAGACAATTCACAAGAAGAAGGTCTAAACCAAATTTGCCAACACGGATAGGAAGTAAGATCTCCTCTTGTGCAGTTCCACTAAGATCAAGCAATCAAGCAACATTGTCGGTGTGACATTTTGGTTGAATTGGACAAAACACTCTTAAAACAAAAGTGTTTTGTGAAGTTCAACAAAAGGTCACAATGGCAATGAGGTGAAGTAGATAACCCTGTTTACACAGAGGAGCAAAGGAAATAACTAGTGGTTAATAACGGTGGATGACACAGAAGCCAACAAACAGAAGCATCTACCTTATCTAAATGGGAAAGAAAGCAAGACAGTAGCATTTCTCAAACAGTGGTATTGATTAATATTAACAGAGAGATTATAGTAACAATAAAATTCGTTAAACATGTAATTTGCTTTTAACTGTGGCATTGAATCAATTTTCCAACAACATTATTAGAGGGTGCTTGTTTACAGGGGCATTTTGGTGGAGGGACTAAAAAAACTCTGTGTCAGTCCCATCTAAACCAAATAGGAGGGACTTTTAGGGACTAAAAGTGGGCATTTGGGACTAAAGAAAGAAGACCCCGAGGGAGAGTCTTTTGGGGACTTTTTCTATCAGTTGCCCCTGCCACGCATCGAACCTTGTCTCTATTAGTTCATTACTAGGGGTAACATGGTCTTTTAGCATGTCATTTAATAACCTCTAGTCCATGTTTAGTCCCTGGAACCAAGCAGGTAGGGACTAGGGAGTTTTTAACCAAACATGGCCTTAGATTAACAACAGCTAAAGAGTTGCACGGGACAGTGGACGCATCGGCACCATGTGCATCTACCGATGTACTAGGGTGATGCACAGTCTGTTGCAACAAAGAACAAACAACCAAGGAGCATATTTGTCTTGGTCCCAGTTTTGTTATCTTTAGACACCTTTCCCTATGTGAGCACAACAAATCTAGTCCTGCTCAAACTCTACAACATTGTCCTCCAAAACAAAATATCAGTTCGTTACAGATGTGCGTACTGTGTTTGTCATTGTTTTCCCTTTTTGACCAACGTAGGTGCTGGATAGCCAGTCTGTACTAGTACTTTCCCCACTTCCTTTCCTTTGTGAACCACGTCCTAGATTTATGCTATACAACTTTCCCCACTACTTTCCCCCATTCCCGTCCTCTTTGAACCACGTCTTAGATTCATGCGATACAACTTTCCCCGCTACTTTCCCCCTTCCTTTCCTTTTTGAACCATGTCCTAGATTCATGCTATACAACTTTTCCCACTACTTTCCCTCATTCTTTTCCTCTTTGAACCACGTCCTAGATTCATGGTATATAACTTTCCCCACCACTTTCCTGTTTGATCCAACACCTAGATTCGAGTGCAGAAGCGGCAAAAGCCCACATGAAGCTAGAGCAATGTATGTGGAAATAAGTAAATTATACCTTAAGGTTCTTGGGGTGTGGTTCGGTGGGCGACCGGAGGCCATTCGACCCACACTATGTACGGCGGTGAAGAAGAAGGGGTCGGAGGCCCTCCCGAGCCGCTGCTGGGTGAAAGTGAACAGCTGCGCCAGTAGTGGATTCCCTTCCTCACCGACGGCGACAACATTAAGCCTCCTTCCCTTCCCGGCGGACGGATCCTGCCAGCTCTTTGACCAGCAGTAAGGGGAGAGAGAGAGGCCAACAAAGTATTGTTTAGACCTGGAGAGGGTGAGAGAGTGTGAAGAGATCAACTACAAGCAGACCAGCAGTGAGGGGAGAGAGAGAGGCCAACGAGGTCTTGTTTAGATCTGGAGAGGGTGAGAGAGTTTGAAGAGAGCAACTACAAGCGCTGAGGCTCCAGCGTGTATATATATACTGGAGAGAGTGTGAAGAGTGCAAACCCTAGAAAAAAAGCGCCGAGGCTGCAACTTATACGTGATGAGGTGATTATACGGTCACTACGAGATCATGTAGCTCTGTATCCATCCATTTTGACCAGTTAAAGAATCCTCCTGACACGAATTATGCTCAAGTGTAGTTATCGAATCCGAGACCTCAAGTTTGATGGGCGAACAGGCTAACCAGCTACACAACCCTCCCGTTATGTTCAACGAGAGGAAAATAAGCTTTTATACATTCCTGCATTCGTGTGACAAGCATTCGTGTTTTTTGTGTGTGTGGGAGTCATTCAGATTTAAATCATAATCGTGTCATGTGGCTTTGGTGGTAAGACTATCCACAGTGGTGCAGAAATAATGCAGCCTTAGTCACCTTACCTCTCTCCATGTAGTTCGTTGGGTCCCACTAGTCAGAGGGTGAAACAAACAAGTTAATAAGAAAAATTAAAAGCGTCAGCGGTGTATCTTACCTCACACATCTCGCTACTGCTCGGGAACACTGTCCAATTGATCCCTCTGTTCGCTCACGTACTATTTTAAGTGAATCCTTATTATAACATGCACACAATTTTGGGCACTTGTATTTGACCTAAGTCATTGTGCCATCATATCTCGTATGACTTCCTCCGTCTAGGTGTAATAAGTCACGTTAGAAGGTGCAGCGGGACCAAGGTGCAAGCAGATTGGAGGAGAAGGAGAAACTTGACCGGTCATTCCTCCAATCAAAGCCCTGATTTCTGTCTCTAAACGCAACAATTAATCCAAACAAATAAGAGATGCTGTTTTAGCTACCATGCAGCGCCACGTATTAACTCGCATGCAAGCCGACTTTGATTTCTTGACTGATCAACGCGTAGTTGCGCTCCATGCATTGGGTTTCCGGGGGAGATAACAAGGCAGAGTAAGGAGCGTTTGGTTACATTGCTTAGGCTGGTCATAGTGGTGAGTAACTTGGACTAGTACAACATGCATATGTTACTAGTCTATGTTACTACTACGCGAAGTTTGCCGTCGGAAGCGAGCTGATCTGGCTCTCCTGAGCTAGCAAGGTTTTTCTAGCCCACCCAAGCTAGCTAGCCCAAAAAGCTAACATATTTTAACAGTTACAAATGCCTAACCTTGCCCGATTATGCTATAAGCTGTTCTTGCTAAGGATTCAAACGCTCCCTAAGTAACAACGCTCGCTAGCAACGAGGCTAGGAGGGGATTGAGATGCGAAGTTAATGGACGACGCCTAAACATTCTGGGAATATCTGATTTCCGTAGGATAACTTAACACCTAGACGGAGGGAGCACTACTCCTCAGTCCAGGTTTGATGGAATATTCGTCACCTCTTCTCTTCTTGTACATATTCTGTTTGTATCTCACATCATGTGGCTTCGCACTCGCACGATTTTCCTATTCTATGAACCTGTGTGTGCGTGTGCGTGCGTGTGTGTGTGTTTAACATCATGTGTGTGTTAGAGAGAGCGACATATCGACCTACTCCTACAGAGAGATGGTGTGTAGTGTACGATTTTAACCGCGAGAGTCGGTGCATCCTCTCGTTTCCGGGCGTCCGGTAGGGACTGGCGGACAGCTGCCATGCCCGCTCCTAACCAGCCTGGCCCACCCAAAGCCCCTCCATCGCCTGCGCGCGCTTCCCACCCGAAACAGTCAGCGCCGCTCCAAAGAATCGGTGCCGCATTCATGCCCGGGTAGAGCGGACGAGACCTCTCACTGGCACCTGCGTTGAAGGGAGAAGCGGATTCAAGAGTGATGGTTGCTTCGCCCGTCCAACTTACTTCTGGGTCTATGTGATCTGACGGCTCATTGGTCATTATTACTGAGGTGGTAGGGCTGCTGGATGTCCCACGCTTTCGGCGAAAGGAGGTACTACTAGAGTACAATTTTCTCCATTCTTACGGCGGAGGAGTGCAAGAGCAGTGAAAACATGCAGGCTCAGTGATTACATGGCCCACCTCACACTATCACCATATTTTTTGGACACCGTGCGACACCTAACTCTTTACATAGTACTCCCTCCGTTCCTAAATATAAGTCTTTGTAGATATTCCACTAGGTGGATTACATACGGAACAAAAAGTATGAATCTACACTTAAAATGCATCGATATACATCCGTATGTGGTTCATGGTGAAATCTCTACAAAGACTTATATTTAGGAACGGAGGAAGTACTTGTATAGTACGTACTGTAATTTATCTGCGAGATAGTACAATGCTATGAAGCTTCCAGCTTTTGTTACATGTATCTTGCGTCCAAGGTTGCCCGTCGCAACATTTCATCAAATACAAAGGAGACTAACATGCATGCTATTGCATCTCAATGATTCACAGATCATAGCAAATATGTACTCCCTCCGTTCCAAAATAAGTGTCTCAACTTTATGCTATGTACGGAGCAAAATGAGTGAATCTACACTCTAAAATACGTCTATATACATCAGCGTTTGGAGTATGTACTAGTAGTTCATATTGAAATCTACTATAGGACATATATATTCCGAACAATATGATAATATCTCTAACCAAGGTAGTAGGGACGAGGAGTAAACAGAGGGAGTAGTACTAGTAAAATTTTCTCCTCGTCCTGCGAGCCACCGCGCGCATGGGCGAGGGAGCGGGCGTAAGGCGTACACTACTACTACTACTACTACTACTCATGCAGTCCCTAGCAATTGAAAAAGAGACGGCTAAAGAAAAAAAAATGATCCATGCAGTCCCTAGCCCTTGAACCGTAAACCCTAACCAGGCTTTAATTTGTTGGCAACGTTGGCGCTTCCGAAGAAATGAAGTTTGCAACCCTTTGACCATCGAATCATTTTGTGCGGTTTCACCAAAATCGAGATGAGCATCCCTGTGGCAAAGAAATTGAAGAAGCGTGATTAGAATAATATTACTGGGACTAGTTGATGAGACATAAACTCATCATAAATACAGTACGTAGAAGCCAATAGAGGTATGTGCGGGGCAAAGAAGTAGAGAAATATCCACATGGAGTGATGTGGGCAGCTGGAGTAGTGGTGCAAGCCGGCTGTAAAGGGAGTTGTACCTGAGGGATGTCGGGACGTAGCTCAACCTAGAGGAGGGCGGCGGGAGGAGGCAACTACCCACGTCGCGGCAGTGAGCAATGGACGAAGGCAACCTCACCGGCTTTGTGAGAGAGAATGGCGGGGACCCCTGATCGGGACATGCCGACAGTGGGTTTTCGCCGTCGGCAACGGCGGCCGCATCTACACTAAGCATCCACCCCTTCCCCCGGCGGACGTGATCCGCCGGGATGTTAGAGATGTGGCCACAGTTGTTTTGTGCGAGAGAGTGTGAAAACTGAAGAGAGCAACCCGAGCAAGCAACCGTGTAGGCTCATCCTCCCTATGTATATAGTGGAGCGGTTTCCTTTTCTCTCCATATGAACCTATTTATATTGCGTACGTGCCACTGAAGAAAAAACACTTTATTTATAAATGACGCGGCACCTACTACTCGTTCTCCTATAAACCTTGCGCTTGGCATCTCCAAACTATTAACCTTGAGATTGTCTCTTCGCCTCTTCGGGAAGTCGAGCAATAATGGTACTGCAGTATATATCGTTCTGGCTATATGAGACCGAATGAATTGCTACACGTCCACCACATGGCGAGCGTCGAGGGGCGAGGGAGAGTGCGTACTATTACGCCTGTTTCAATATGGACTACATACAGAGCAAAATGAGTGATTCTACACTCTTAAATATGTCTATATACATCAGTGTTTGGAGTATGTACTAGTAGTTCATATTGAAATCTACTAAAGGACATATATTCCAAACAATATGATAATCTCTCTAACCAAGTAAGGACGAGGAGTAAACGGAGGGAGTACTAGTAAAATTTTCTCCTCGTCCTGTGAGCCATCGCGCGCGTGGGCGAGGGAGCGAGCGCAAGGCGTAGTAAGCAAGCTTCACATCATCCTGTGAGCCACCGCGCCCGTGGGCGTGGAAGACGGTGTAGTAAGCAAGCTTCTCCTCGTTCTACGAGTTGACGGGACACATCAAAAGTACTCCAGTGTATAGAGCCTTGCCTCTAAGGTAGGCCCCACATGGTTTGCCTCTTTTTTAACATAACGCGTCAAGTCACAATTTGTTTGTTCACCCGTGGTAGACGATCCTCCCTCATCTAGTGGACAACCAGTACACGTTTCAAATTACCACGTGGTCTGCCTTTTCGTACAAAAATGAGCTCCACCATGTACCCGCGCGGGTGTGGTTGGGAAAGAGATGGGAGTACGTGCGCCGTGCGTGCACCTCTTCTCTTCGTGCATGTCCACCACCTACGTGGGTGTGTGTGAGAGATACAAACCTAGACAAATGGCTTGTGCATTCGTGAGTGTTTTTTGTTTGGGGGGGGAGGTTGATTTCGTGAATGTATTTGTGGGAATATGTGTCGATGACATCTCAAAAAATGCATGCAATGTGTGTGAAATGGAGGCCTATCTATATCATATATAGAGGGTCGGGCGATCCACGAGAAGAGAGGGAGGGGTCATAGATATCGATAGAGTCGAAGAGAGGATCAAGTGGGTGGGTGCGAGATCGATGAAGAGAGCCACCGAAATTGTGTGTGTGTGCAAGTCAAAGATATAGGGCGACTAACCTAGCTATCGGAACGTCAGAGGGCACAGGTTAAGTTTGTGTGTGGCAGGGAGACATGACTAGAGCGCTCGATGTATCGGTGTGTGTGTGTGTGTGTGTGTGTGTGTGTGTGTGTGTGTGTGTGTGTGTGTGTGTGTGTGTGTGTGTGTGTGTGAGGGTGGGGGGAGGGGTAGGCAGAGGCCTAACTATAGAGGTAGAACGACTCGTATATGTGTTGGGAAGGAGATACCCAGCTATGTCTTGAGGGAGATCGGTCGACACCCGTACATAAGTGAAGGACTGGAAATAGGTTGTGATAGAGAGAGAGAGAGAAGAGAGAGAGAGAGGGAGGGAGAGTGGTAGAGTGCTGGATGGGTGATGGAGTTGCTTCTCGAAGATGGTGGGAGAGGCCTACTAGACAAACTGAGGGTGGAACTGCAATATTATCAATAAGAGTGGGGATGTGTTTCTGTGTGTGGCTGTGTGTGATAGATCTGTCGGGACACATCCATAGATGATGAAGGGGAACCATGTGTTTGGTAAGCAAACCTAACTAGATCGGTAGATCAATTGTTGTTTGTCGGAGGAAGGGAGAGACATAACTAATGAGGTAGATCGATCGACGCGTGGGGAAAAATGAGTTATAAGGACCTAGCTAACTATATGTATAGCGGGAGATCTGTCGGTGTACGTCCATTTGTTAGAGGCAAATAAGGCCCGGCGAGACGGATAGACAGAGAGAATGGAGCTAGGAGGTGGTGCGAGAGGCCCAGCTACTAGCTAGATAGGGGGACAGAGTGTGCGGTTGTGAGATCGATGAAAAGAGGGGCGAGAGTTTACACGTGTGTGGGACCGTATGAGAGACACGAGCCAAGGACACATAAAGGAGGAGATTGAAGGTGCGTGTGTATGTTGTAGGAAGACATCGCTGGAGAGGTTTATCGATCGGTGTGTGTCGGAAAGGAGTTGTGGAGACTGTGGGAGAACGACCTAAAGAAAAAAATGAATGTGCGCTATGGATAGAATACTGAGGGAGGGGGAGGGGGAGGGCGAGGAGGGCGTGTGCATGCATGAGAGAAAGTTAGTGGTAGCTACAAAGGTTCGAGGATTGTGTGGGTGTAAGAGACTAACAAAGATCATAATTTGATATGAAAGTGGATTCATATATTTGAATAGGAGATCATAGTGTTTTAAACATATGCATGCATGAATATAGCGGTGATATGCATGCTGTGGTTTTGCCCATGTTATACCATAATGTGATAATGCATGGCGTTTGCAACTCACAGCTAAATGACAAACAATCTAAACCATACTATACATCGAACAATCTCACATTTTATTTGAATTTGTGATAATGTGTGGCATTTGCAGCTTACAACAAAATATCAAGCAATCTAAACAATACTATATATCGAACATTCTCACATTTTATTTGAATTTGTGGTAATGTGTGGTGTTTGCAACTCACATCTAAATACTTGTAGGCGTAGGGGGTGGGGCACCATACATAATGTGATAAACACATTATACATATGAGACATGGTTTAGTTTGTTAAGATCTAGCTAGAGCTTGAAATGTACTATGATTTGAAATCAACATAAAGTGGATTCCAAAAATCGAGTTCGAGTTCATATAGTACACATAGTTCATATGTAACTCGAGACTAATCATGTGGTGTGCTGTGAAGATAATACACAAACAATGGTTTAGCTTGACAATAATGACGATTGTAGATCTTACTAAAACAGAGAAACGAATTCAAATGCTTTGACTTCACAACAATCATTATTGTAGATCTTATTCAAATAGAGAAACGAATTCAAATTTAGTTCATATTGACGCGGTAGTATATACGTTTGGAATGCACTAAAACGTTGATTTGAGTACTAGGTTGCATGCATTATACACGTAGCGAAATATTTTAATTGAACATAACATGGATTCAAAGTTTTGAATGATATTTGTAGTGCGAATTGATTTGGTACAGTACACGTTAGGCTTGTCCGGAAATTGCAACCCGCGCCTTGTTAGCCCGAAATATCTTTGTCTCGTTGTGCTCTGACAACTCCCTCCATCTTGCTATTCCAAAATTACAACGCGCGCGAAAACTCCCACCTCCTGTGAAATCCCGATACGTGAAATGCCCGTGATACCCCTGAACCAAACGAACCGCCTCAAATCGGTGGGGGTACTTTCATAACTTACCCCACATTTCGGACAAGCGCGTCCCTAAGCCATGGTTCCCCACTCCCATCCCATCCGCCCACCCATTCGTACACCAAGGCCGGCAAAACCTGTGAAGCCTCACATCCTCCTCCGTCCGCCACCCAGCAGGAGCCTCTTCCCCGACAACATTGTCCACAGCAACACCTCGACGTCCCTCATCCACCGTACCGGATGAGGATCCGTCGTTGATCTGGTCGTCCTGCCGGTTCAGCCACCCCGTCCTCCACCTCCAAGGAGCTGCCCCAATGTTCCCCTCGTCTTTTGCGCCACCTCCATTCCCACACCGCCGACTTCACCTGCACCACCTGAAGAGCATCATCATCACCGTTTCGTCGGATGAAGCCGTGGCCTAATCGCCACCACCAAAGAGGTTGTACACTAATCATTGTATTTTCTTCTTGATGCAATCTCACGATGCTGTCGGCGCTCGGTCCCGAGCCAACATGGTGCGGCTCCATCCACGAAGGCGTCGCCGGCCACTTCCTCCACGGTGTCGCTCCCACGGCGGCGACGTCCACATCAGTAGGAGCTGCTGCTGCTTTAGCTCTCGCTTGCGCTGCTGCTGCTCTTGCTCTCGGTCCCCTGTCTCTGCTCTTGCTCGCGCTGCTGCTCTTGCTCTTGCTCTTGCTTGCGATGCTGCTCTGATTAAGCTACACTTTAGTCGACTGAATCGACTTTTGGGTCAGTATATTTTCAGTGGGTGGGGGGGCTCGCCGGAGTTAAGGAAGAACCAGCCGCAGCGGGGAGGGGGCTCGCCGGAGAGGTACCCCACTATCTATCTTAGGGTTCAGGGTGAGGGCGGTGGTCGCCGGCGGTGGTGGGGCGGTGGCGTGGGTATCGCCGGAGAAAAAGCTCGGCACGGGGGGGGGGGGGGGGGGCTTACAGGGATGGCCGGGGTGGCGGCGGACCGGCGGTGGGGAGTGTTTTCGGGGCGGGCGGGGCGGCGGGGGCGGCTGTTTGGCCGGTGGTGGCTGGCGGCTCAGGGGGGTAGAGGTTGAAGATGAACTGCATGCCCTTGATTTCTTATCCAACGGCTGCAAAATCGACTGACCAGAGATGAACAAGTCAGTCGACTGACGTGTAGCCTCACCTCTAGTGCGTTCAGTTTCGACAGTAAAATTCAGTTTCGACTACAAAATTCAGTTTCGACAGTTAAGTTCAGTTTCAACAGTTAAATTCACTTTCGACAGTTAAGTTCAGAGATGAGCGACTAATGTATACATCTAGCACTTTGTGGTTATGTATTTTGCGTCATCTATTGGAGATGCTATTAGAACTCCACTCAGGTTAACGTTGTCTCGCTTGTCCTGCTTCAGCCTCGGCATCGTACAACTCACTGGAGTTGCTCCAACGATGAAACCCTCCATCACAGTGGAGCAGTACCTCGGGCTCCATCTCTAGATGCCTAAGATCTTCTTCCCCTCCTCCGACAGCCAAGTCAGCCGGAGCATCTTCACCGGCCAACCCGATCACGCTGAGATCGACATGGCTTCGCCAAAGAGGTTGTACACTTGTTGCATATCTTTTTTACTCTACATGTTATATATATTGTCCACTGAGCACACGGAGTAACGGGAAATACGATTATTTTATCCTACTATATGACAAGCAGTGAGGTACCAGGCAACTTAGCTATCCGAGATGGACTATCTTGAATGCCATCATTATTTATCTCTGCGCGTTTGAGCTGTGCATTTGTTGATGGCCCTGGGAGTTGAGCTAGTAGGGCAGTGGCCTGGGTCCAAAGTAATAGAAGTAGCACAAAAACATTTTTTAGTGTAGGCATTTCCTTGCTCAAGCCTGCCTACTGGAATCGCCAATGAATGAAAAACATAGGAATTGGAAAGTTTCGTATGGTATAATTTTCATGAATTTGGTGCAAAGGAATGGAGCAAAGGAAAACTGTAGGATTTGTTCCTTTAGTGTCTCCTTGAAAGAAAAACCGTAGGAATTTTAATTTCCACTTGTCCTCCTTTTCAAATTCCTATTCATGAAGCACAAGACTAAGAGATAGTAGCATAGCATTATAACCGTACATTTTCTTGTGGTTTGACTTAATCTCACCATACTTCTTTGCATCATGTGATCTTCCAATTCTTGTGAACCAAACACCCCGATTGGCAGAAATCCTGTGTTTTTAAATTCTCTGTTTTGCACGTGCATTCCTATCCTATTCCTGTCTATTCTATTACAGATATGTGTCAAAGAAAACCTTGTGTCAGGGATATACCCCGCGATATGACCCGGCCGGAAGTATGACCCGGCCGGACTTGGCGCTTCACCAATGACCCATCGGAGGACTGGCGACTCACAGGTCTAGCGGCTCACTGGTCAGACGACTCACGGATGACCCCGACAGCGGGTCACATAGAAGACTAGGCCCAAGGCCTAGTAGGCCGGCTCATATTATGGTGGGCCTACTTAAGACAGAAGGCATGAGGAATATTTCCTTTACGAGGAAGCAAGACCCGTACTTGTATCTGACTTGTAATAGAGAATAAGTTAGTTCTAATCCTAATAGGACTCTACATGTAAGCCGCCCCTTCAACTTATATAAGGAGGGGCAGGGCTCCCCAAAGAGGGACAAGCAACAAGAAACAATATCTAGGGCTAGACACAAAGAGGAGAGCCGTATTACGACGACTCCCTCATGATCATAATGAGACCTAGCCACAAATAGCATGTAGGGTTATTACCGGATGATGTTTCCCGGGGCCCGAAGCTGTCTAAATCCTCGTCTTGTGTGTTGTGTCTCTCGATTCCGCTCAACCCCTTCAAGCTACCACATAGATGCATTAGCCTCGCGACTAAGTCCTTACACTAGGACATCTGCCGTGACAATTCCACGACAGTTGGCGCCCACCATGGGGCTCGCGCACGGTGGTGTTGGGTTATTGGAGGGATCTTTTCTAGGGTTCGAGAAGCTCGCAATTCATTGGATGGAGAAGAACCGACAAGCTCATTATCTTAAGATCAAAATCGTGATTAAAACTTCGGAACTTGCGTATACGGGATCAAGAGCGAGTTCAAGATATTAGGGTTGCGTGGGAGGCGCCGCTGCAAACGTCTGACATGGCGTACGCCCCGTGACCTCCTGCAGATTCCATATGTCCATCAAGACCAGTTCAGATTGGATATGATGTGCGTGATGCAAAAATCAACTATGGAGGATTTGCGTCAAGACTCAGTTTCCACCTCCACTACTACTATTATCAAGATATTGCGTAAGTTTCCATCTGGGCTACCAAGAGTCGCTAATTAAAAAGAAGGGAGAAAAAGGGAACAACCCACGACCCGGACACGGAGCCAACCACAGTCCGGATTTGCTTCGGTCCACGTTTGCATCCAACCCGTCGCCTCTGCTGAGTCGCCCCCACACGGATTCGTACCGATCCATGGTCTGCCTGCTTGAGACGCCGTAGGACCTGACCAACGTCGCTTATGAGCCGGTCCCGATAGCTGGTGCTTCTGCCTCTATGCTGAGCCGCCGCGGACGACGCCTGTCATCAAACCACCGATCCGTGGTCTGCCTGCCCGTGGCCTCCTTTCCCTCCGCGTCTATGCACAACGGAAATCACACCCTGAGCTCTCTTCTGCTCTGCTCTGCAGCTGCTCCGGTTTGTCTTTGTTCTGCTTTGTGTGCGTGTGTGTGCACATCATCAACTAGCCTCGCATGTGCCTTACACATGACCGGTTGAACCACCGCGTGAAAAGCGCCGCCTCAGTCATCCTCTGAGCCGTCCCAACTGCTCCTCCTGCTGACTCACCAGCATCGCCACGAGTCATTGTCCTTCACTCTGTGGAGCTGCGAGTCCCTGCGTTTCTACTGTCGACGGCCGCGCTTCCGCAGGCCTCCTAAGCTACAGCTACGCCCTCGAACCGTTGCAGCCACATCCTGGCTAGCTCCGGCCAGCGCCGGCTCACTGCTGCTTCGCTGTGCCGCTCAGCATCCAAAAGTCCATATGGACATCTGTGTCTCTATGTAATGTCACATCAACTGCTGCTGCTCATGCTGGTCGCCCACGCCTGCTCACTGCCTATTTATTGCTGCTGCTTATGCTGGTCGCCTAGGCCGGCCTACTGCTGGCTTTGCTGCACCGTCTCTGACCCGCCATGGCCACGCCTCCTCTACACCCCTTGCGCGTGCCGCTCCGGCCTTCCCTGTTGGTTCTGCCCGAGCTGCCACGTCGCCCCTCTGCTATGTGTTATCACTACAAAAAAATACACTTCCGTGATGATACGTGTTTGTCACAGTAGGTCGCGTTTTTTGTCATGCATGTACATCCATGACAAATTTATGACAGAATCAAGATAGTCATACCTGTGCTATCGTAGAAGTGTTCCATGACATTACCAAAATTATCATCACGGAAGTGTCCACTTCCATGATGATAAATCGCGCGTCATAGAAGTGCTTTCGTCAAGGGTGACCGACATGTGGCATCCACCGTAACGAAAAGCCGTTAAGCTATCGGGTCGGGTTTTGGATCTGATAACCCATTAACAGCCCCGACCAATGGGAAATTTCCACGTGTAAAATTCTTATTGGCCGAACGAAACACGTGTCAACTCGTCAGTGGGTCAGATAGGCGCCTATGATACGTCGACACATGGCACGGCCCAACAGAGGCACATTCCTGTGTAAAGGCTGGCCTGTTTGACTTGGTCAAAAGCTGGCGAGCCAGCCCATGGAAAGCCTGTTAAAAGCTTGTTCGAATATAGTCCATTTACAGCCTGCTAACCCAAGGCCCGTTACACCCTATCCGAATTAGGCCCAGTAGCGTCATCTAGGCCATCCAATATGATTCTAGCCCATTTTCACTTCTGGCCCATGTATGGCCCATGACGTCTTTCGGCCCATATGAGGCCCTATGTAACTCTTGGCCTACTAACGGCCTGTGGTGAAACTGGCCCGTAATGAATAGTGTATCACTTTACACCCATTAACGGCACATGGTGAAACTGGCCCGTGATGAATAGTGTATCACTTTATACCCATTAACGGCCCGTTATTCCGTTGGGCCGTTTCCAGCCATTATTATTTTTCGGCCTTCTCAGAGCCCATTTATTCTTGGGCTCATTTCCAGCATTCGTTTAGTTACGGCCCGTTACTGTCATTTTCTGCTTGTGGGCCAAATTCAGCCTGTGGTTACAGTCGTCCCATTTGTGGTCCGTTAATACGTTGGGCCGTTTTCATAGCGTCATCAAATACGGCCTATTAACGATGGCCCGTTATGGTCGGCCCATGAACGGACGATTCCAACTCTAGCCCGTTTACGGCCATAATGCGGCCTGTTATTTGTCCATGTTTGGCCATCGATCATACTACCCGTATAAGGCCCATTGATGATACGACCCATAGAAGGCCCATTGTTTCTACGACCCGTAGAAGGCCCATTGTTTGTACGGCCCGTAGAAGGCCCACTATTTCTACGGCTCGTAGGAGGCCTAGTGTCACTACAATAAATATTAGCCCATGGTTATTGTGGCCTGGTTTTAAAAAATAGGTTAATGCAGCCACTCGCAAACCGCGGAAAAAGAACTGCAATGACTAGAAGCAAACAAATAAACAAGACAACAAGGAAATAAATAAGCAAGCAACTTACGCTAGGCTATCACGGCTATCACACATATTACATCCACTAGGCATCAAAGTTCGCCACCAGTGCAAATAAACGCGCCGACAAAAGAATATACAAAACTGAGAGCACTTCAGAAGGCACTAGGCCTAGCCAGGTCGCCCCCCCCCCAAACAGCTGAAGAAGCTGAGTAGACCTCAGTTGTGTCAACGATAGATGCATCAACACTAGATTTAAGGCATGATGGTGCGCACGGCAGTCCTCTAACATCTTCATTGCATCTTTGACTTCAAGTCGGAGCTGAGCTAAAGCAAGCCTTTCTGCTTTATGTTGAGACTGAAGAAGTCGAACTGATTGAGGCAGCGACTGCACAGAGGTTGTCTCACACCTGCTGGTGAGTAGCTTCAACTCACTGTCTTCATCAAGACAGGACCTTGGGGTCATCTCGCTGTCCTCAAGATGGTTTGGCTCACTATCTTCCCTAAAGTTATGCCTGGCGTAAGAGATACGAGTCTGAAAGAGAAACAAGGAGACACGTAACAGGTTTCACAATTATATAAGCAAATAAATGGATCTGTTCTGCATAAGGAACATGTTTTTACAACTACAATTGAAACTGGTAGTTGTTGCAAACATCCAATCAGATGTAAACAGCAAAGCAAACAGCAGTGGAGGAAACGATGCCTATCCTAATCTATACTAGAACAAAGTTTGAAGGCTTGAGAAGGATGAACTTACATTACATGTTAACACGGGCTGGACAAAGCCCTTCTCCATGTTGATGGAAGGATAACTCAATAAATTCCCCAAAGAAAATTCTTTATAAGCGTTGCCATTATTCTACATTTTGCAAAGAGTAAATATAGATCAAATAATATTGGAAGAAACAGAGGATAATGAAACTCAGGTGCAGACTGATGATACATAATCAAATAGCAATTAATTAAGTACAGCGTTACAAGGCAAAAGTGAGAGAGGTACTGACAAGAGCAATGTAGAGCCCATTATTGTTTTGAGATCGTATGATCCTTTGAGCAAGGAGATTCATCTGAAATTAGTTTTCATACAAGAGAGAAGGTAAGGCACAAGCAGAAATTTAGGAGTTCAAATTTTGAATTGATATCATAGACAGTACCTGACGCTGGGCTCCCAGCAGTTCTAATAGGGTTTTGGCCACTGGAGTAGGGGTAAAGTGTGGTACAGTTGGGCCTGTGTTTTTTGTGGCTACTGATCTATCTGATTTAACAGGTATCACTACCTTTTCCAAATACCTAGTTTGTACTCCTTGAGGATCTGCACTCACCCTCTTCCTTTTGGACATCTATTACAAAAGAACAACATTTGACTGGAAAAACATAGTGTGACGACACATGGAATAGGTACAGAAAATGGATAGGTATGTCATATACTCATATATGATGCTTAAACTAAGCAGATGGTGTAACAAAGTAGAAGTAATGCAAGAGGTCAGAAGCAAAATATGTGCGACCAATACAACTTTGCAAAGTTAGAGTAACCACCTTGATGGGTGAGTAAGATAGGCCATCCTCCACCATGCCAAGTTTGTTAGGCAGTGGATCGTTCCACAATATTCCTCTCGTGCGCCCATTCTCATATTCATTTTGATAATGTTCAATATATGAGATGCATGAAAACATAAAAACAAGTGAGATTTTCTTTGTAATGCAGAAGTGATTCTAATCCAATACTGCCTCCTTGTAAACCCCTTTGTGCTATCTCTGCAATTCTTTTAAAAGATGCCATGCATGCTGTAATTTGTTGTGTACATTAATATAATGTGGCCTACTACTCAAAATATGAGAGCTCCAAAAGTGATGACACTTCGCAGATGATAGCTTCAACATATAGTAAAGAAGAACAAGTCGACCTGACCTGACAGTTTCAAAATAAACTAAGGGAGAACAACTCGACCTGACCACTCGACCGCAAGAGAAGAGTATCATCTTAAAGAAGAGCAGAAGAGCAAGCAGATTGAAGATATTACAAGTCTTTTAATACAATGTCGGTTGGCCACCCATGATGAACCAGAGCGCACAGAGAAATACTATTCTTTCCGGTCTCTCCATATGTGTCTCACATGCATTTCGAAACTAAAGTAGGAACATTTAGCTAACCAATTAAACATCTCTCAGTTTTACTAATATCAACAATAATATCAGATATGAATTTGTACAACTAAGCTTGTTTAGCTCGATGGGTGAAGCAGTGCTATTACGACACGAACCACGTAGGCTAATTGTGGTCATCATAAACTGGGGAAAACATAAGCATGATGAGTACAGTGTTGACCGTGGCAGTGGGATGGCAGATCTGAAGCTGCAAACCGCGCAAAGGGTAGTTAGCAACCGATGTTTGCTTTGAAATAACAACTAAGATTTGGTATGGACAAGAAAGTACGGTCAACAAGTGACAAAGAAATGCAATTATGCTGTCTCTCTATATGTCGCGACATGCATTTGGAAACTCAAGTGGGACATTTAGCTAACCAATTAAATGTGTCAGTTAACTAATATCAGTATCATATCACAATCATATTTGAACAACTAAGCTTTCGAATTCTGAGTGTTGTGTTGTTTAGCTTGAAGGGTGGAGTAATGCTAGTATGACAGAAAGCACCTACGCAGATCATAGTAGAGTAGATAAAAGGGGAAAACCCTAAGCATCAAGAGAAAAATAAGGAAAGTGGAACTAGCTGCACTAGTGGGTGGAACACATGCTTTTCGAAACGAATATAGGAACATTAGGTGACCAATTAAACGTTCTCTGTTTTAGTGATATGAGCATCATATCAGATTCGTATTTCAACACGTAAGCTTTGGGTTGAGGTCTTGAGGAGCAGTGCTAGCACGACACGAAGCACCTACGATGATGGTAGTGAATATAAAGGGGGGAAACCATAAGCTTTATGAGTATAGTGCTCTTGCCATGGCGGTTCTGAAGGTGCAAACTGGACAAAGCTACTTCGCAACCAATGTTTGGTTTCAACTAGCCACTACGATTTGGTACGGACAAGAAAAGTACAGTAAACAAATTACGATCTATTTTCCGGGTGAGATCAATAACTTAAGCACATATGGAAGAGTACCAGCTCTCTTGCGACGCCGTGTAGGCCTATGCTGATACGTTGAGGGTGCTGCGGGTGCGATGGCTATCAGAGGCGGGGAAGAAGACTTTAGACGGCAGACGGCCGGGTCGGGGGATATATCATGTTGCCGTGGACGAGGCGGTCTTAGGAGCGACAATGACAAGGTGGACGACGGCACCGATGAAGCGAGAGGAGGCGATGAAAGGATCCTGGTCCAGCGCTATGGATGAGAGACGTCCATCTCTTGCAGTGGACGACGGGGTAGGGGTAGCGGCTCTGGCAAGGTGCAGGATGGGGTGGCGGATGGAGGAGGCTGGCCGCAGTGCGGAGGTTGTCGTGCCACCGACGGTGTATGAATGGGGAAATGGAGGGACGGGGGATCTCAATCTTTGGGACACGCTTCTCTGAAATGGGGGAAAGTTACGAACTTATCCCCCGTTTAAAATTTCGGACATCGCGTCGGTTGGGGATAGGACGATAATCTCGCTTCTCCCAAATATTTGCCGATAACTATTTCGGGCAAGGAGAGGGTGTTTTGCCGCCCACGGTTGGCGCCCACGGTGTATGAACAGGGCTGATAGGTAGGGCGGTTGTGTCACGTCTGATGGAAGTTACACATCTGCCCCTATTTAAAATATAAGCCTAAATTGATTTCGGACGAGGAGAGTTTGTTTTGCCGCCCATCGTGTATGAATGGGGAAATTGAGGAAGAGACACATGTCTTTCGGACGAGCTTGAATCAAATGTGTTTTTCCGCCCACGTCTGGCGCCCACCGTGTCTGAATGGGCTCAGAGGCCGTCATGTCACGTCTGATTGAAGTTACTAGTCTACCCCTATCGACAGCAGTGTAAATCTTGTCGATAAGGATGTCAAATATCAGGGGTAGACAGTAATTTCCATCTCGCAAACACTTGCTTCGGGCAGCCCACAAATTATAGTGGGTGTTTAGCTGCTTCGTTCAAAACTTGGGAGAATTAGCATTCACATTTGCCCTGGGACCTGGCAAACTAAATTCAAATCCAATCTGTAATCGATTACGAATATCCACAGATAATTATACGTTTTGTTATTTATTTCTTCAAAACCACAACAAAGATTTATTCCACCTTTATATATGATTATGATTTAGAAATGCCGTGATCTTCGAATTCAGTAGGTTGGATACACTCTGAGTCAAACATTTATTTCATCCAATACAATATGCTCACATGAAAAAACGTTCACCTTATGTCAATCATACAAGTACTGAGGATTACCTCGCCTAAAAAATTCGGATCATTACAACACATGGACAACATAGGGGGTCTTGCAACATAATCCATTCAGAGACATGACACAACATGCAAGTACAATAATCTAATGAAAATTTCAACTGGTATCTAAAGAAGAACCAAGATTATCTTGGGCTTCAGATAGTAGAAACAGCAGGACCTCCTCCGTCTTCAAATGCAACATTCTTACTTCCTCCAATTCTTGGGTTGCTTGCATAATGCGTGCCGCTAATTCCGTAATTTACAGCCTCAAGATAAAGATTACCTCATTCATGGCAGCCACACCATCTCTTTCTGCCTCTAGTAGAGCCTCAAGCACTATAATATCTGTGCTCATAATGCTCTTCGGTGGTGTTGCCTCTGAACTGCTACCATCTGGTAACATGGATGGCGCACTGCTTCCACAAATAGATTCTGGGGTTGTACATTGTGTCCTAGTGTGAATAGCATCCTGAAAGGTTTCCGCTGGACATCAGTAAGAGATAGTTATCGTATGATCCAGGCAGTAAGCTTACATGGTAAACGACGGATGAATTATTGCCGAGCATGGCAAACAATATTTAAACGGTTCGAAGCAGCATCAGCCGAAAAGAAATTAAAATGGGAAGATGAAACTATGGATGTAAGTGGCAAATAAACGAAATCCGCCAGTCCCATCTAGTTAGCTTTTGCTACCTCCCTAGTTCATTTTCCTCAAAAAAAAAACAAAAACTCTTTTGAACTATCATACCACTAGTGGACTTCAATCGGGATTAAATCGGACCCAGTTGACATCCCTAGTTGAAAGGGAGTGTACAACCGCTATATTTAAGTTGCCAAGGCATCTAAGCAGTTGAAATAATCTGAGAAAGCACTTAACAGTGTGGCCTCATATAAACTACAAAGACAGTCTTGTGATGAAGTTGAGAGGAAAAGTTAAGGACTCAAATGAAATAGGCATGCATTTCTTTACGATAGTACAGCAGGCACTGCTGACATATTGTCCAACTCAGGTATAGCGTAACAACAAATAAGCATTCGAATCAAGCAATACAGCAAAGCAGACAACTGAACTATTTGTAATTCGGTAGGATTACACGTTGAGGGCACAAGCCAAGAAAGCAGCCCACTCGTATTACATCTCACATGTACTAAAACACACTGGCTTACCATATGTTGTTGTGAAGCCTAGCTGCTGTTGCAATGTTCTTTGAAGATATCGTCAGCATCCCGTGGTTGCAAATCTAGTTGTTGTAGTTTATTCTGCACCATCTATTTAGGTAAAATTAATTTTAATCGCATGCACTGGTCCGAATTGATCATCAATGGTTCATCTAAACTAATGAAAGAAGGGTGTGTGCATACACGGCAATACTCCCTCCGATTCTTTTTACTCTGTGTATAACTTTTTCGCAGTTTTCTCCTATTAGTCTGCGCATTGCCGATTCCTAGCGCTGGTTTCCTTTGGTGCCCCGCCCCATCCGCCTCTGCCCTAATTAATTGGCAAATTAGTCCAGAAAAATTAAACTAGTGCCCTCCTTGGTATGCGGGTCAAGAGTTATGTGCAGAGTAAATAGAATCGGAGGGAGTATATCTGCTTCCCTCTATTTTATGCTTGTTCGAGGTGCCAGCCCCAAAAGAAGAAATATTTTGCTTGATGGGGTTGGCAGCTCCATAATTAATAGAAGCATCAAATTAGTCATGCAACTTGGGAAGATCAAGAACACACAAACAAGTAATGAATAGAGGCTCGGAGCAGTGATGTAATAGCTAGCATCAGAGAATGTAGGGTAAAACGAACAAAAAGCAGCGGAACCACATGCTAGTTTGCTGATGTGTAATTAAGCATAGAGAACATTAAGCAGTCTGATGGAACCAACAGGTGGCATCAGAACAAAACTAAAGCATATTAACTATATGTGCACTGGTATGTAATTTAGCACATGTAACATGTTCACTGCCAGAAGTATGGCCCTACAGGTGCAAGCAGAATAACGCGTCTCATGAAAAACTGAATGATGCCCTGAAGAAATTCAAAGGTGCGCTGCTTATGCTAGGAAAGTGAACGTAGGCGCCGGCCGTTGGATAATAGTACCTGATTCTCGACGGCGTATGAGTATCGTTGTCATACTTGATATCTAAGGATCGTCGATGGTGCTCGTGTTGCGGTTGAGTTTGGGCCGGCTGTCGCCGTCGCTGAAGCGGCTCCGGTGCTACGGTTGCGGCGCATGTCGACATACAAGAAAGATCATCTGTGGTAAGTTAACAGTTGCACGATAAAGACAAAAAATGAAGGAGTACAAATCGAAATAACCTGATGAGTATGCGCCGTCGGGAAAGCAGGGCCGGTGGAGTTGAATATGGCGGCCGTGGAGCGGGTCCGGTGCAGTGGACGAAGGCTTCGGCGGGCGTGTTGTACAGTGCTTCCGGTCAAGCGGATCCGTTGCGGCGGACGAGGGCTTGTATGAAGGGCCAGCGAAGGGGCGGACGAGGGAGTCAGTGAATGGCCTACGCTGTGGTGGACGAGGGCGCCGGTTAAGCAGATCCGGTGCGGTGGACCATGATGGCGGTCAAGGAGATTTGGAGCGGTGGACAAGCCAGTCGCTGAAGTGGCTCCGGTGAAGTGGTGAGTTGGCAGTTGGGGGTTCCAAGGTGCGGAAGGTAGATCCGGCGGGGTGTGAGGTCCACCGCTGCGGCAGAGGACTAGATTCGGCGGCTTGCCATGGTTGGGGGGGTCGGGGAGGGGAAGGGGAGGGGCTCTGGGGAAGAATGTTGGGGGCAAAGAGGGGAAAACAATGGAGTTACCAAAGCAGCCCTTTTCCGTTCATGTGGCAGGGGCAAAACAGGAATATCGCAGGGCTAAACTTTCGGGTCCGTGATATTTCGATGTGAGCGGGAAGTTTGAAAGCTTTTGGCGCCTAAAATTATAAGTATTCTGCTCTCGTACGGCCGACTATGATATCATGGCCGACAATTTGTTTTTTTTGCACGCAAAAAAATGTGCAAATTTTGAAAATCAATGTCTCCAACTCGAAACTTAGGTTGTCCATTCAATTCAAATATGGATCATTGAGCTACTACAAGCAAATAGCATCATATGGTCCAATTCAAATGGAATTTCAAATGTGTTTATCCTAAATATGATGACAAAAGCAAAAATGTGTATGTGTATGAATAAAGTGGATGATTATAAAGTTTGAACATGCCCGTATGTGTATATCTCTAGGTTTGATATATGAATTTGAAATCACGAAATCTCGGCTTAAAAAATGTACATCCGTTTAAATGAATTACAAAAGCTAATGATGGAGTCGAATTCCAAAATTCCAATCTTAGGTTTGTAATTCTGGTACATCAAGGTATATCACGCATGTTCAAAAGTATCGTTATCTCATAGTACAAACTATGAAACAAATTGATCAACCATGAGTGCACAATATCTCAATTACGCTAAAGTGCCTCAAATATAGACACCTCACTCTTTATCTGAAGTCAACCCCCCCACCACACACACACACAGAGAGAAGTCGTTCTCTCCCCCAAACACCAACACACGAGCACATTAACACCCCTCTCTCTTGTAAAGTCCGGACCCAAACATAGGTCTCTATCACTTTGTCTCTCGGGCATGCACACATCTCTTCCCTCACTCTCTAGGTCTCCCGCTATCTCTCTTACCCAAGCACACGCACTATGTAGAGTCTATATTTCCCATACACACAAAACGTCACCCCAAACGTCTATCTCCCTAGTTATGTGGTTCTCTCGCACTCACCTCACACACCACCCCCACTGCAAACAAGCACACTTTGTCTCCTTGTGCAGCACTCTCCTCTTTCTATCTCGCCCACATGCGGACCCGCCCCAGCACTTTCCGTGTATACATATATGTCGTGACTCTTTGCATAGCTCCCTAATGTATAATCGTTCTTGATTTCACACATTGTTCTCTACACCTTATCACACACACGATGACTTGCTTCCCTTGCGTCTCCGTTCATAGGCCAATTTCGGACAACATCAACATTGTCTCCCTATCTATACGCCATTTATGGACACAAACGACCCCTCTCGCCCCCTCTCTTCCTCTCTCTCTCCGTCACTAGCTCTCTCTTTCTCTCGCTCTCACACCCCTCTCCCACACACACACTCGATGTCTCTTCCAAATAGTCTGCTCCCCCTGCCCGCACCCGTCCTATCTCGCTACTACACATGTCACACCATTCCCCCTTCCCTTATACTAGGTTTACATCATCAGTGGTCTCTCTACTCCACATACACTCTCTGCCTCTCACACACAAACGCGTGCACAAACACACATAGACACGCACAAACACCCATTTACCTGGATCCTCATCTCTCCTCATGTCCGCATGTGTATCTCACACACTCACTCTCTAATTATGTATATGTGTCTCCACGTTACACAACACAAAGCCCCATGTACACGTCTCTCTCTATTCTCCACACACATAGACACAAAGAATCTATTATCATTGCCTCAGTCTCTAACATATCACACACGCTCTCTCTCTCTCTCTCTCTCTCTCTCTCGCAAACACGCTCAACAAGGGTTTCCCCGTGAATAACTTATCGTCTATTCATGAACAGTCGTGGCAGTACGGCGAACACGAGACATGAAAAAGAATAAATCTACATGTGCTTAGACCACCTAGTATGACTACTAGGACTACAGCAAGCCAAAAAGCGCGCTGCCGTCACCCCCTCCTTGTAGGCGACGGGAAAATCTTCGTTTTACACAGTCAAGAAGTCATTGTGCTAAGGCCCCACATGGCGAGGCATTGAATAGAATGTAGATGCTAGTTTATGGAAGCAAGTATCAATAATACGTTTGTATCTCCATACTTTTATTTCTTCTCTTATAAAAAACCGAGTTGGTGATGATGGTACGTGTGCCATCTTTCAATATAGACCGTCCGATCTATATCTGACGGATGGAAATTAAACTAAAAGATACCCGCACCCTCTCCACATTTGCAGACAAGGCCTTCCCTCGTTCATCCTTATCTCCAACAAACCTCATTGTTGAGCAATTAATAAAGGAAGCCTCTGGAACAAACTGGCGTCGTCAAACCCAATGCCTCCGCTCAGTCCGACCACCAACCACCACCACACCCCACTCCTCTTCACCTTATCTCATATTTCTCGAGATATCATTAGTTTTTACACATGGGATTACTCCCGCAAGGGTCAATCACAACAAGTGTTTTATAAAAAAAAATGCATCTTGATGTTCCGTGCAATGCACGGATCTTGCTAGTACTCCTACACAAGACTAAGTTGGTGATGCTGGTGTGTCTGCCATCCGTCGTTTCTAACCATTAGATCTACATCTAACGATTGTGAGGTAAGTTGTTGCCTTTTCTCTCCAACATCCCACTTGTCTACCAATTTGCAGAAAAACCCATAATTAGTATCTTAAAACCAACCACATCCCTCCCTGACCTCACCAAAACATCCCAAGGAATATATTCTAATTGAAACATAATATATCTCTAGTGACATATGTATATCAAAATTAGAGTGTTTCGTACCAATTTTGTGAATAAGTATTATTCTAATTATGATTCGTTGCAACAGACATGAACATTGCTAGTATTTCCAACCATGCATTTCTTTTCCTAGTATTCCATAGTTTCGAGTTTTCCATTAAGATATTAGTCACTCAAGGTTGATATTTACTTTCAATCATGTACACATATGCACTATGTAACTAGCCTTGCTTATTGGCTTCCAAAGCTTAACTTTCGCTCCTACTTACAATATTTAGAGTATTTAACAAAAAACTACCACTTTCAACCAGCCCTAGGAGGAATCTATTGTACAAAAAATAGCAAAAACATACCCAAAATTTCTTAATCCATGCCAATAACTACCTAGTACTCCTACCGATTAGGTTCGTTTAAACCCATTTATGACAGGGTTGGCCCACATGTCCATGCTGACGAGGCAGCTTAAGCCAACACATTTTGTTTGTCCATTGACACGAGGGACCCACATCTGACCTTCTATCCTGTTATTCCCCCTCAAATCATTATTTTTCATGAACATTACTTCAAACAGTACTGATGCGTGTTCGTCGGTGGCGCCGGTGATGAGCGAGTTGGCCGCCGCTCCGCCGGACGGGACGGACGCCGCGCTGGCCTCCGCACGGGTTGGCAGGCTGGCCCAAGCGTGACTCACGCGAGCGAGCAAGCCGCCGCGCTGGCCTTAGCGCGGTGCGCGCGAGCAAGCCGCCATGCTGCCGTGCCAATCTAGCTAGCAAACCTTGCAGACAAGCAGCTGGACAAAGCTATCTTGGCTAGCTAGCGGACGTGAGCGCCGGACGGAGCTGGCATCCGGGCTGCCGCAACATGGGCTCCGCACCGCCGGCGGTTTTGACCTCGCCTTCTGCCGCCGGCGGTAGCTGCGTCCCATGGCCGAGGATGACTAGGTGGACGGGCCTGAGGTAGGAGGTCACTCGAGGATTTTTGTTGGTAAGAGCATGTACAATGGTTGATAAGGTAGTCTTATCTTAAGTCTGCCACGTATGCAAGTGGTAGTAGTTTCTTGGCATTTTAGTGGTTTCTTGCATTATTAGAGCAAGTACAATAGAGCTGAGTCAGCGGGCTATAAGAAATAAACTACTACTACATGTTGGCTATAAGATGGGCTGTAGATGACATGGCACTGGCTTATAGCCAGCAGCTGGCTATACTATTAAACATGCTCTTAGGGGTTTCTTGTAAGGAACAATGTACGTACTACTAGCGACAAAAGGGGATTCTAGGTTGCGTTGTACTCCAACGAGTACTACTAGTGGTCGAGGGAGTGTATACCTCGTTTTGTGGGTTCGATCCCGGCCGAACGCACGGCGGCCTTTTTATAAAATAATGTACTACTACACTTTGCTGCGAGCCAATATTTTACACGGGTAGTTTGAGTTTTGAAGTCAAACGGACGTGCGGCCCCACAATCTGGGTGCACTAGACAGCCTAGCCACGTGAACGGGTTTTCCTTCCCAACATCCCATGGCTCGCGTGCTCGCCCTAGCCGCACCTTGGTTGCAGCTTCCAGCTAGTAGCATATTTAAGCTAGCGCCTCCAAATTAAGCCCGAGGAGCCGGAAAAGCCTGGCGGGGCATTGGTGTCGGATCGCGGGTTCCGGCAGACCCTTAAGGTTTGAACTCTGGGGTGCGCGCGGATATCGTGCCCTCTACCTCTCCGTCTCTCAAAGATCTAACTACCACAAGAACAACACAAGAGACACAGAGTTTATACTAGTTCGGGCCACCGTTGTGATGTAATACCCTACTCTAGTTTGTGGTGGGTGGATTGCCTCTTGGGCTGATGATGAAGAACAGTACAAGGAAGAACATCCTCCCGAGGGTCTGTTCTTGGCTAGGGGATGAACTGTTGAAGGAGTCCGATCGCCCTTCTCTCTCTCTCTCTACTTAGTCAAGTTCCGAGTTCTGCTTGTCTGATCCCTCTCTCAGATGCCCCTACCCTGGGGGTGGCTAGTCCTATTTATAGGCAAAGGCCCTGGGCCTCTTCCCCAATATTTGAGCGGGAAGGGCGCCAAAAATTGGCCAATTCGAAGGGGAACATCTGGTACACCTATCCTAACTAAAGTTGGTCTTCGCCTGCCAAGGGCCATGTGGTGACGCCGTCCTGGGCTCCATGGTGACCTCCTTCCCACCGTTGGAATGGTCTTGGTCTTGTTGCAGCGAAATGGGTGCCTTTGCTTGATCCTCTCGCCTGCGCTTGCCCCCTTTGCACCAAAGAGGAAAAGGAGACGCTGCGCGGGCTGGCGCCCGCCTGGCACCCTTAGTCGTCATGGCTTGCGTCATGGGCACCTCATGAGGTACCCCACCTTGATCTCTCCGCCTCCTCGCGAGCCAGCCTGAGGAGGCTGTGCCTGAGGAAGCGCCGTGTCGTCTGCCTCGCGAGGCTTGGCCCCTCGCGAGGGTCTTGAGTCTTGTGTTGATGAAGATGGGCCACGCTGGGCCCCCATTTGAGCCACGCCGCAGGCCACAGGCAGGCAAGTCTGGGGACCCCCGTTCCCAGAACGCCGACAGTAGCCCCCGGGCCCAAGGCGCGCATGGACTTGGCCGTGCCGAGAGGCGAAAGGGCAAGGGCGAAGTGCCGCGGGCCCTAACAGCCTGCGGCCTTGGGCGCCGCGTGGCGGTTTGATTGGACATGGGCGGCACTGTTCACCCACGCTCCCTTATTCTGCGCCGCGCTAGGTTGCCCCACAGTTGTACACAGCCGCCCCTTTTTCCTGTTGCTTGACCATGTCCTGCTCTTCCTCCCTCCGAACTCTGACCCTTGCTTCCAATCCCATCTCGCATCCCCTCTCTTCCGCCCGCCGCCATGGCTCCAAAGAAAGGGAAGGGGGAGAAGCCTGTGGCTCCATCTCGCCCGCCGCCGCCGGTGGCGCCTGCTGTCGGCCGCTCAATCATACTCAACCTGGAATGCCTGGGTAAGCTCAGCCCGGCCCTGGCCACCGCCTTCAACGAGTGTGGGAGGAGGACGGCTTGGCCTACGTATCACTTCCCCACCGACAGAATAATCACCGAGGTCCATTACTTCGCCGATGCCTTGTGGGCGGGTTTGGTGCCTCCCTTCTCTGATTTCTTCAACGCCATCCTCAATCATTATCAGATCCACATGATGCATCTGGGTCCTGAATCCATTGCCCTCCTTTCAGTCTTCGCTTTTGTTTGTGAGGCGATGGTGGGCATCCCTCCTTCTGTTGCCTTGCTGCGCCATTTCTTCTCCCTGCATCTTGCCGACCCCACGCAATGTTCGGCATGCGTGAGCTTTGTAGCTTCGCCTGAGACCGCAGCCTCTGGTATCGACTTCAACATCCCTCTGCCTTCAGCCGGGTTCCGCGAGCGGTGGTTGTACGTTGATGTCGGGGTGCCCAGCCCCCGGCAAGTGAAGCCGACATCGCCTGCTATGCCCAACTCGGGCTGGGGTCAGGAGACGCTCGTGAGCCCCCGGCTCGCCTTCGTCTGGCACCGCTTTATGTTCTTGAAAAAGCTCGGCGTAATGGCGCCCAAGGTGGTGAAGGAGTTCCTATTGCGCCGCATTGCCCCTCTCCAGCGCCATTCTTGTCGAATGTGGGCCTTCAGCGGTCGTGGCGACCGCATGAGGCTTCAGGAAGAAGACTTGACGCCCGAGGCGCTGAGGAATGTGCTCTTGGTCCTGACGGGCGATCCCAACCCTGGCGGCATCCGGCAGGGTGGAGCTCTGCTGTACCTCTGCCAGAACAGGGATGACTTTGTGAGGCAGATGCCCCCCTTCGATGAGTGGGGGTTGCGCCCCGTTGGCTTGCAAGGACCTCGCAAGAACCCTGTGGCGGTGATTACCCTTCCGGTCGGCCTAGGCGAATCCTCCTCGAGTGGTGGTGCAGGGAGGCAGGAGACAGCGGGGGACGAGAGGGCCGCTGATGATGTGACCGCATCTGGCGATGCTCTTGACGGGGCAGCTCATGAGGCCCGTGCTGCCGAGGCTGCGGGTGAGGCGTTGCTGCTTTCGACGCTTGAGGCCGAGGCTCCTGAGCCCCCGGCCGTGGCATCTGGTGAGGCAACTGACTGTGCGCATCAGGCGCATGTCCTTAACGCCAGTGGTCTCGGTGCTCCGTCCTCTTCGCAGGTTGATTCCTGTGCATCTCTCCTGGGCCGCTTCCGTGTGGACTTTGAGGGCCTCCGGAGAAAAAGGGAGGCCCTGGGTGATGACATCTCTTGCCGCGTGCTGAAGCGCCGGAAGTACTTCACCATTGATGAGTAAGTCTTCTCCTTTTCTCTTTCCTATCCCGCTTGCCGCATCCGCTGATCCTTGCTCTGCAGGCCTCTCCCTACTGAGCTTGAAGAGACCGCCGAATCGCCACCTTCCTTGGCTTCGTCTCCTCCGCCGCTCCTGAGTGCCCCGAGCAGCACTGCCCTTGTGGTTTGGGCAGGCGACGGCGCGGACCGTCGCATAGCGTGCAACGACTCTCCTGTTCCCGCGATCTCCTTCCGCGGGCCTCCCCTCGGCGTATGTAGCCTGCCATGGGCTTCCCGTCTGGTCGTGGGCTGCGACTGGCAGAGGCTCCCCTCGGGCCCTTCTCCTGTGGGCAGGCCGAACCCAGGCCGGGCTTCTGATGCGGCGCGGCCAGCCGTCGCGCGGGCGCCAGCCCCCAGCCCCCTGCCCGGGGCTGGAGCGATGGTACAAGGTCCTCGACGCCCGCTTGGGGCGGATGATGGCGTGGCAGATGTGCTTGAGCGTGCTCGGGGGCGTCGTGCCCGTTGTCATGAATTCCTCCGAAGGGCGAGTGGCGCCGTTGACCTGCTTGGGCAGGAGCTCGCTGAGGAAGACGCGCGCCTGGAGGCTGAGGGCCTGCGCCTGGCTGCAGAGTGGCGCAAGCTGGAGGCCGCCGCTACCCTCGCGCGCCGTCAGCGCGCCCCCGATGACGAAGAAGCGAAGGCGTCGCTGGAGGCTTCTCTGGCGGCTCGATCTCAGGCCGTTGAGGAGTCCCGTGGAGCAGACCGACGGCGAGAAGCAGCAGAAGAGCGGGCCCGGGAGCTCTTGGCCCGGTGTCACTCGTTAGAGGAGCAAGCGGAGCTGCGCGAGGCGGCCCTCGCATCGATGAAGGTGGCTTCTGGTGACCCGGCTGAGCTTCGGAAGCGCGAGGAAGCGTTGGTGCTGGAAGCCGCGGAACGCACCTGCGAGTGTGAGCAGCTAGAGACGAGGGAGCGCCTAGTGACGCAGGCGGAAGATGATGTCGCCGCACGGGAAGCATGTGTCCTGGAGGAGGTTTGTTGTCGGGTGGCGACAGCGCGCCGAGGCCTCGAGCGTGAGTTCGAGAGGAAGCTGGGGATGATCCAGGTTGAAGTCGAGGGCAGGACCGCTGCCCTAAGGGCCAAACGGGATGAGGCGACGCGACGAGCCGACGCCTCTCGAGCCGCTCTTGAGGCAGCGCAGAAGGAGCTGGCCGCCTCTCAGGCCGAGGTGCTCCGCCTTCGCCAACGTGTGGAAGAGGCTGTGGCCGTCGAGCGTAAGAATGCCGACGAGATACGCCAGCGGCAAGTCCTGGAGCACGTGCATGGCCCCATGCTCACCAAGCTCAAGGAGAGGGCTAACATTGCCCTGGGAAACATCTGTGAGGCTGCCGTCGGCGAGCCGCACACGATTAACTATGCTGGCAACCTGCAGTTCTTCACCATCGTGGTGACACAGCTGGAGGCACGGTCGGTCAGAGCCGATAGGTTGGTGGAGGAGAGGAGCCACGCCCTGCTCGGGCGTGCCTTTTCCCGCGTCTTCAGCCATCTTCGGAACATGGATCCCCACTTCGACTTCGACGCCGCCATCGCCCCAGTCCCCCAGGCCGTTCGAGGCGACCTGGCTGAATGGGTGGAGAACAACATAGATGCTCTCGTCCGGGCCTTCACTTCGGATGATGACGACGTGATCGTGGTTGCCAACGAAGGTGGCGTGGTGGATGACCCCAACGCCGTCGATGGTGGCGCAGACGACGAAGGCGAGTTCAGCGACGCCAGCAATAGCTCGGGAGGCGCCCCCGAGGATGCATTGGGGGATTTGTCAGATTGACCATGTACTATCCTCGTCTTTTTTATCCTGCATAGATAGAACTCAGGTGTTCGGCCTGACGGTTGTGAGAGCATTTTGGGAGGGGAGCCCCTCATGTAAGGGCTTGTATCTAACATTTCTGCAGTAATTAAATCGTACGCGTGTCCAACGGTAGGCTGGCTTACCCTTGTTCCTTGCTGGCTCCAAAGCCGCCCGCTGGAGGGCGCCGCGCCTCGGGTGCTTTCTAGTTGAAACCTCGGGATGTGGGGTTGTTGCTGACAGAAAACTCCACAGGCGTGGGCCTTCTTCGCAGGCTCCGAGCCTTCTCCCGAATGAGACATCTTCACAGGCATTCGCCTTCTTCACAGGCTCCGGGCCTTTTCTCGAGCGAGACGTATTCACAGGCATTTGCCTTCTTCACAGGCTCTGGGCCTTTTCCCAAGCGGGACGACTTCACAGGCATTTGCCTTCTTCACAGGCTCCGGGCCTTTTCCCAAGCGGGACGACTTCACAGGCATTGGCCTTCTTCACAGGCTTAGGGCCTTTTCCCAAGCGGGATGGCTTCACAGGCATTGGCCATCTTCACAGGCTCAGGGCCTTTTCCCAAGCGGGACGGCTTCACAGGCATTGGCCTTCTTCACAGGCTCAGGGCCTTTTCCCAAGCGGGACGGCTTCACAAGCATTGGCCTTCTTCACAGGCTCCGGGCCTTTTATGAGGAAACAATCCCCGCAAGCACCAAAGGTCACCTCGCGAGGGAGCGACGTCGGCAGTCTGGGCCGTGCTCAAGCTGGGCCTGGCCCAGCCCTGGAGGGGCTCGTGAGGGGAGGCAGCTGTGGTGAGGTGGTGACCAGAACGCGAGAAACGGTTTAAACGAGACCAAGCACCCCTCCCCGAACACACGCAAAGCTCAAATCCGAATTCAACTTAAATCCAGCGGGGGAAAAGGTTACAACCAAAGGAAAGGCAATGGAAGCAAACAAAAAGGCCGCGTCCAGCACCTAATCTAGTCTTCGACGTCTTCTCACCAGCGCGGAGCTAAGTGTTGTCCACTGGGCGTGGGAGGGAGCCCCAGAGCCTGAGGCTGGCACCCCTGAGACTCCGGGGCATGTACAACCTCACTCATTATTACATGAGAGTGTCACGGGGCGGCGAGCTTCACAGGCACTGGGCCTTCTTCACAGGAACTGGCCTTGCTTCATATCGCCAGACGAGGGCCCCGCCTTGCGCCACACTCTAGTGCCACCAACGACGACCGGAAACCAGGACGCCGCCAGTGGGGTAGAGCGGTCGCCAGCGGTTCCCCCGACGACCACGGGTCCTCCGCCAGGGGCAGGCCCTCAGGCGCCTCCCCAGCGGAGGGCCTACCTTCTAAGAACGCCTTGCTCCGAACGCCGCGGTGGTGATGTAGAGTCCCTACCCCTCTCCTGTAGCCCCATGCGTCCTCCTCCCAAGGGGTAGGAGGCCGCTAGAGTGCAGCAGCTGCTCGCTGCGGCGACCTGCACCTCCTGTGACCCATGATTAGCGTACACCTGCTCTTGAGGAATTAACGGTACCCGATAGTCGCTGCCCCCAGCGTGGCCGACGGGGCCGTCCTGGGGCTCCTGGAAGGGCTCGGCCTCTGGCGTCTCGTCTCCCCAGCTGGGGCTGACGAGTGAGCCCTGCTCGCCCTCGTGAGCGTGCCCTTGGTCCATCATGTGGGGCACGTATTCTTCTGGCCCCGTCACCCCGAATGCTGTGCTGTAGTGCTCCATGCGCCATGCGGTGTTGCTTGTGGTGCCCACCGCAGGGTGGTAGCGCGGCTGCCCGCTGGCGCCGTGGGCCGCACCGAGCCTCTCTCCTTCACGCGCCGGGGGCGGGGGTAGCGCCACCGCCAGCCTGGCGCCGGCTGATTCGCCGGTGCTGGGGTAGTCTTGAGGCCCATGGGGGTGCGCGGGGCCTCCTCGTGCGCCGCCATGAGATTGAGGCGGAAGCTGGACGCAGAAGGGGTGAGCCCCCGAAGCGGCGAATCCCAGGAGTTCGGCGACCCTCTCCAGCAACACATCGCGGCCGCTCTCCAGTAGCCTGCACTGCAGCAGCTCCCGTGCTACTATAAGCGCGGCCCTCGAGTTCGCCTGCTCCCGGCGGGTGTAGGGTGTCGTGGTTGCGGCGTGATTGGAGGCCCTCGCTACTGACCGTGCCTGCCGCGGTGTGAGGGTCGCAGAGGCTTGCCCGCGTCGCCCGCGGCCCGCAGCGCCTTGCTGACCGCGAGCTGCCTGTGGCGCGGAGTCGCCCGGAGCGGAAGGCTCCGCGCAGATGGGCCATGCCGCCCATGGGCCTTGATTGCCCGCCTGGTCGCCGGACATGGTGACGACGACGCAACTGGAGACGGAGCGATAGGGAGGCAGATTCCGGCGCACCCCTACCTGGCGCGCCAAATGTCGGATCACGGGTTCCGGCAGACCCTTAAGGTTCGAACTCTGGGGTGCGCGCGGAGATCGTGCCCTCTACCTCTCCGTCTCGCCAAGATCTAACTACCGCAAGAACAACACAAGAGACACAGAGTTTATACTAGTTCGGGCCACCGTTGTGGTGTAATACCCTACTCTAGTTTGTGGTGGGTGGATTGCCTCTTGGGCTGATGATGAAGAACAGTACAAGGAAGAACACCCTCGCGAGGGTCTGTTCTTGGCTAGGGGATGAACTGTTGAAGGAGTTCGATCGCCCTTCTCTCTCTCTCTCTCTACTTGCTCAAGTTCCGAGTTCTGCTTGTCTGATCCCTCTCTTAGATGCCCCTACCCTGGGGGTGGCTAGTCCTATTTATAGGCAAAGGCCCTGGGCCTCTTCCCAAATATCTGAGCGGGAAGGGCGCCAACAATTTGCCAATTCGAAGGGGAACATCTGGTACACCTATCCTGACTAAAGTTGGTCTTTGCCTGCCAAAGGCCCTGTGGTGACGCCGTCCTGGGCTCCATGGTGACCTCCTTCCCACCGTTGGACTGGTCTTGGTCTTGTTGCACCGAAATGGGTGCCTTTGCTTGATCCTCTCGCCTTCGCTTGCCCCCTTCGCACCAAAGAGGAAAAGGAGACGCTGCGCGGGCTGGCGCCCGCCTGGCACCCTTGGTCGTCATGGCTTGCGTCATGGGCACCTCGTGAGGTACCCCACCTTGATCTCTCCGCCTCCACGTGAGCCAGCCTGAGGAGGCCGTGCCTGAGGAAGCGTCGTGTCGTCCGCCTCGCGAGGCTTGGCCCCTCGCGAGGGTCTTGAGTCTTGTGTTGATGAAGATGGGCCACGCTGGGCCCCCATTTGAGCCACTCCGCAGGCCGCAGGCAGGCAAGTCTGGGGACCCCCGTTCCCAGAACGCCGATAATTGGGAACTGTGCAATATGGCTCTGTACGTAAAGTGCTCTACTACTACTCTGTAGCTTGTGGCATTGCATGCATGGACTTCACTCCATTATCAACTCTAGTATAAAAGAAATTCCTCTTGACGTGTTTTTTCAAACGGAGGCAAAAGCTTTGCTTCATCTCATTCATAAAGAAGGAACTACTAACAAAGTTCGACGCGATCCATTACACCTCCACAAATGGAAGCGAAAAGCCTAGTCTCGCTGTATCAAATAACTCAAATGTTCTGCCCCCGCAGTAACCGTCGCTGATAAATAGGCAGCTAGTGTGTGCGTGAGAGGAGCGGCTGAGTAGGCCAGCTACGTGAGAGGAGCGGCTGAATAGAGCATGGAGAGTACCCACTAGGCCACTACGCAGTTGTACTTCCCCTGCATTGATAGTACAGCGATGGTTCTAGAGAATAGTAGTACCCTCCACTTCCAACTGTAGCTCCTTAGCCCTGAGATTCAAGAGTTCAAAACTGGTGCACTATACAAGACTAGACTAGAAGTACAGTACTCCCTCCTTTCCGGTTTATAGGGCTCATCTCAAAATTTTAGTTTTTCCATTTTATAAGGCTCAATTTGGCTGTTTCCTATCACATGTTCAGATTCCAAGGTGCATTAAATCATTGCATGCAAGTATTAAGAGAAAATTGACCAATGAATGTAATTTATGCACGCATGCATTGCAATTAATGCATTGGTAAACATAATTTTTTGAGGAAAACAAGAGCATTAATTGGGTGCTTTTTTGAGGAGTAGTTGACAAAAGTAGTACTAGTACTGCTACAGTACGAGTACGTACTCCTCCGTCACATAATGTACGACATTTTTTGACACTAGTTGGCGTGTACAAAAAATGGCAAAAACATACCCAAAATTTCTTAATCCATGCCAAAAACTACTACCTAATGCCAAAAATTTCTTACTAGTGCTACTATTTACAATATAATGCAATCCCATAACATTCCATAATGCTAGTACGAGTACTCCATGGTACCAAAAACTACTACCTAGTGCCAAAAATTTCTTACTAGTGCTATTATTTAGAGTAGTAAATAATAGCCTCACCCCTTCGCTGAGGAACGATCTAGAGTTGGAAGGGACGAGGCCCTGCAGTTACTACGCTCTTATCTCCTCCTCGCCAGTTCCCCTCCCCCTGAAGAGAAGGCAGTTTGTCGCTGCTCCCATGGATTCGCCAGGCGGTTCTCCTCCTCGTCAGGGCTGGGAGACCTTGGACGACGATTCTCTGGGAGAAATCGCACGCCGCTCCGACGTCCTCACCGCCGCAAGACTCGGTGCTTCATGCACCAACTTTTTCAAGACGCTGCTTAAACAGGCTTGGGAAAAGGCCATGCTTGTTGGTCTTCCATGCGTCCTCGAGGAGAAGGTTCTTCTATGGGACAATTCTTCGAACAGTCCACCGCTCCCTGGTCATGGTTGCACGTTGACTCTGCTAGAGTTGACGACGTTGAGAGGTAGTCGGATTTTGTCCGATGAGCAGGTCAGTAATGGAGTTTGATCATGTAGTACTTAGTTATTCCATTTCCATCCCGTAATTTCTCCGCTGCCCACCGTATTATATATAGGTCTGGGTCGGTGCCAATGAAGATTGGCTTGCATACCTCCGGCCGGATACCACCATGATTTTGCACAACATCCACAGCAGTGTGGCCGTTCCGATAGACCCCTTCTCCACCATTGGGATCGGCCTTCCGGACTGGCTGGGCAAGAATACGTATGATGATGCCTACATGAGATTGAAGAAGATAGCAATTGCGGACCCGCCGACAAAGCGACGCGGCTACGACGATTACTATCTCATCGCGGTGTTCGACATAAGGATTGCCATCAATGCAGGAGGTAGTAACGGCAAAGGCTGGCGCATGTTGGCGGCGGCAGATTTGTACCCCTACACGTTCGAAGATGCCGTGCGCCATCTAGGCCGCATCTTCGCGGTGAAAAGCCAGGGGACTTGTTTCATCTGGTTGGCATCCCTAACGGTACTCCATTATTTTGCAGGGACCAGTCATCCCCCGATCAAAATAAGATCGCCGATCCTGGATGTGCATTTGCATCTGAGATTCGGTCTAACCTGGAACCTTGTAGCTGACTTTGGCATATTGGGATCAACTATCTTAGCAGTCGTTACCCATGGTACCACTGATGTGCAACATGGTCACATAATCTACCACGATCGGACCGTCACCATCTACCCAGGTATTCCATTTTTTAACCTTCTTGCCTTCTCTTACATTGTTGTACTAGTAGTATACTTTGTAGTACTAGTAGGAGTACTTTTTACCTTGGAGGACGTGTATAGCTAGCTAGGCCCTTGAAGACTTGAACCCACTAGCTGCCACCATTTTTGTTTTTCCATGTCTTAGTATCTCATCCATGTAGCCAAGAGTGGCTATATATAATAAGCCGGTTATTTTACTTCCTCTATACCGGAGTAGTACTATTTGCTGCACAGTATTACTGACCGCCACATTTGAGCACAACATTATTATGCATGGACCTTGACTATGTACGTCACCATGTGTCCAGATCTAGGATGCCGCGTGTACCAGATGAACGGCGCCGAGTTCGACCCCCGTGATGCTACGTGGGTGCCGAGGAACACTCTTGGAGAGTACTCGCTTTTCATCGGGGACAGCTACCCCATTGTGAAGCGGATTCCACCTTCCGTCCATGACACGGAAGGCCTGCCGTTCATGAAGCATGGTTGTGTCTTCAGTGCGCACCGCCGGATGAACGACATGCTGGGACACGCTATCCCTGATTTATGCCGCTTCAGCTTGGATGAGTCTCCATCGTGTGGAACCGGACTAGAAAGCTGCGACAATGATTCCCGTTGCCCACCGCTATGGATCGTGCCCTCCATAAGGAACACCTGGGACTGGAACCTGGAGGAGGACATGTAGCCCATCTATAACGTGTAAGTGGAGTACAGTAATTGTAAACGGTAGCGCTATGAATATATGTAGACTAGTCGTGCACAAATTTATCACATGAGTTGGAGATGAACTTGTGTGGCATACTGGCATTTGTCCTTTAGAATTTATTACTAGTAAATGTGTTATGTGTACATGCAACTTGTGTGGTTGTTGCACGGGCTCCAACATGCTCTTTGAGAAAAAAAGGTGGCACAGCTTTGGATATACGTGACGTGGCGGCATCATACAATAGCATCGTTCGCTATAGTTGTACTAGTACACTCCTACTAGGACGACAACTCCTATAAAACCTTGCGCTTGGCTCTTTGCCTCTACGGGAGGTTCAACAGTTCGTACTCATGTGAACCTTGCACTTGGCTCTTCGCCTCTTCGGAAGGTCCAACAATGATGATACTACAGTACAATATGCTTCTGGCAATCTGACACCGATTGAACTGCTGCACGTCCACTGCGAGGGCGAGGGCGAGGGAGAGGGAGAGGGAGAGGGCGCTGTAGTCAAAATCCTCTCCTCGTCCTGCGAACCACCGCGCGCGTGGGCGAGGGAGAGGCGTAGTAAGCAAGCTTCTCCTCGTTCGGCGAGTTGACGGGACACATCAAAGCAGTACTAGTACTAGTAGTAGTAGTCCATACTGCGTCCTTTCCAATTAATATGGCTTAATTTGAAACGAGAAAAATACACTGGCGGTCAACGTATTTAACAGTACACTCTTTACGGTCACTATATATAGTTTTGCGGTGATTATGCGATCACTGGCTCATCGTAGAGCACCGTATTGCACCCTACTGACCGGCCACATAGTCGACATGGCACTTTGTTGACTTGTTAAATTGTCACCTGGTTTCTGGGTCCCACGTGTCAGTTGGCAGAGCAAAGAAATCAGTTAAACAAAACTTTACGCAGGCGTGACACGAGTCCAACCCTTGTGTGTGAACCGCCCTAGCTGTGTATGTGAGTGCATGCACGTGTCCTCCCTCGGTCTTCCAACAAAGAGTGTACTACATGGTGCACATCTACACTTCCAATGCATTTAGCCTTTAATCTACTAAATCGATATTGATTGACTAATGCACCAACTTGTGCTGTAGGTATAGGCTACATGTCTATCCTTAATTACAACATGTAACGACCTTCATTTAATCTTCTTATCTCAATGGTCGGATGCACACATAAGTCTGCTACTTTTGGGCGTTAATTATGCCCTGGTCAATCTGTAAATCTCTAAATGTACAGTCTTTCACGGACGTAGGGAGTAGGTTGAGCACTTGAGCGTGAGCGTGTGTGTTGCGTCGTGTGATGTGTGCCACATGGGTGCGTGAGTGTTGCGTGCGTCCATGTGTACGTGTGAGTGTTGCATGTTGCATGCATGCATGCATGCATGGGGCTTACTCCCTCCCATTGACATGTTCATATTTCAAGCTTCCTTTGTTCCCTCCATATGGTGATACTCCCTCTATTCCAAAATATAGTACAAAGTTGAGTCATCTATTTTGGAACGGAGGGAGTAGTACGGAGTAAAAGCCTCCCTCTGTTCTCAAATACGGAGTATTTTTCTTTCTACAAATTTCAACAAGTGACTAGGTACGGAGCAAAATGAGTGAAGTGAGCGTAGAGGCATAGGGATACTGTAGAAAGGAAGTCCTTGTGATCCATTTATTCCCCATCTCGGTCAGATAGAACTATTCAAGTAGTCTTCACAGTGAAGTGACAATACATGCTGCAGCAGATGGGACACGTAATTAATAAGCTGAACCAGCGTGTTGGTGTTACTAAATCAGCCTTACCCAGTATTGCCATCATGTTTGCCAGTAGAGCACGCTTCCGCAAATACGCCTACGCACCTCTATCCTCCATTAACTGACATATGGGCCCTGTTGTGGTAGACCCACATGTCATCGGTGTAACTATTTACACTCCAAAGGACGGTATATCCTGGTAGTAGTACTAGTAGAATTGAAATTGAATGCACTTTCTTCCCCGTCTTCCACTCTTCTTCCTCCTCTCTTCTTCTTCCTCCTCTCTTCTTCTTCCTCCTCTCTTCCCCATCGTCGGCCGCACACCATTTACCCCCGCTCACTGCTCGCCCGCCCGCGCCATCTTCCTTGGTAGCTCGCGCGTACCATGTCCCCCGCTCACTACTCAGCCACACGAGGAGAAGCTTCTTCGCTCGCCCGCCCGAATCCACTTCCCCGCTGGCTCGCAGGCACCAAAAACCCCAATGGCAGAACCGACTGACACGTAGAGCCGCGATTGGAATTCCCTCCCCGATGTTCTCTTGGAGCAGATCTGTAGTCGTATGGACCTACTCAGCACCGTCCGTCTGGCCGCATGCTCGGTGTCGTTGTACCGTCAACTAGTCTGCAACCGGCCGGCTCTTTTCAAGACACCCTGCTTGCTGATGCCCGATCCTCGCAGGTGGCCCAGACACCGACTTGACGATCCTACGGAGGTTGCCGTGGTGCCCCTCGACATGCTACCACTACCCGTCCACCTGCCCTTCATGCACGACCACTACTGGGTGGGCATGAAGGCCAACTGGATCGTCCTCATCCACCAATCTGGTAGTCCATGTCGTCTCATGGATATCTACACCCAGCGAGAGATCACCCTTCCATCTTTGGATATCGCCGCCATCGAGCCTCGCAGCCCGCCGAACACGCCTGCCTACTACGCACGACACGCGTCAAGCTTTTGGCTCGACCTCTATTTGCAGAAAGTTGTAATCTGCGAAGTGCCCACACCATCAGAAGACTACATGGATTACAAGCTGATTGCCTTGTTCAACAAGGGATTAGTCTATCTGGAATCCGGTCGCCATACATGGTTATAGCTCATCATCAATCATGTTGAGGAAACATTTCTGTCTGATGCTATAGTGCACGATGGCATCGTTTACGCGGTCGACGCACAGATTGGCTACCTATACTGGTGGAATCTATTGTCGTGTAATTGTTCTATCTCATCTCATCTTTACCTTATGAATACAACTGCCTGTTCATTTGTTACAAATTTAGAATGCATAGCATGTCTATAACCACATCATTGCTATATGTTCCTCTCATTTCCTAGATTTTTATGACCACACATGTTATTGTTAGAGTTGATATGAGAACAATTGGCATCTAATGATTGTTAGAATACATATTATGAGCAGAACATCATGATTGCTATATGTTACTCTCATTTACAAGATTTTTATAACAACGCATGTTATTGCTTAGAGTTGATATGAGAACAGTAGTAGTAAGTGCTATGGTAGAATATGAGTAGGCGCTGTGATAGCTGTTTTCCTCTCATTGTTACATGATGTTTGAACCATGACACATTGCTAGAATATGAAAGCCATTGGCTTATTTTTTTAACTTAGGGTATGATTATGACCACGGCATTGCAATTCTCTGTCTATGATATGTGTCACTATTATAATAATCTTAATTCCACACATACTCTGAACATGATTGTTTATTTTTTCCTTTTGGTCTCCAATTTGAATTGTTGCAGCAGACGCAAATGCGCTGGCCTTCATGATTCCAGGACCTGGAATCATACCAGCCGATGGGTGGTGGTTTATCGCTCATTCAGCTGACGACGGTCATTTAATGCTCATTCGCACGTACCAAATTGACCAAACCATTACATCAAACCACATGCAGTACAATGCGTGCGGCGTTCGTGACATTGATGGCTATGGCTGCTTCGTGTTCGATAAAGATCCCAGCTCCGTTGGGCCAGGTGTATTCAACTGGAGGCGGGTTTACATCCTCGGCAACCACTCCTTGTTCCTCGGGCTTAATTATCCGATCATCCAACCAATCATCGATCATATTAACAGCGATGATTACTGTGCTATGCAACTTCCATTCGCGAGGGGGGGGGGGGCTGTGTTTACACATCATGCCATGGGTTTCATGAATCACCATATCCAGAGATTCGTTGACATAGCTTGTTGCCAGATAATATTCAGTGTGTGAAAGGCATCAAGCTTCCATGCGATGGATGGCTTTTGCAAACCGAACATGCGGCGATGTGGTTCATGCCAACAACAAATATGCACAACTTGATTCGTGCTGATATCTAGTCTGAGCCATGTATTCTGCTGCTGTAGCACGACCCTCTTTTGTTGGATATTATGTACTGTTGTTAGTTTGAAGCACTCCTCTGGTTTGAAGGATAGATACCTTCCTGGGATCAAGTGCATCCTAACTCACCTGCGTAGGATGTACTAATAATGATGATGGAGATGCTGTGCAGAAGCCTATGTATAAATTGTGCCACTAAATATGACTAGTAAGTAGTACAGTAGCAGTACTAGTATACGTCGGTCAAATTATTCATCATGTCCACACATTGAATTGACGTGACAACATGCTGCGCGTGCGGTGACACAAGAATCCCGGTGGCGTGTTCGGGTATTCTGGACTTTAGATTTGGAGTACCACTTATCTGTCGAAATCTTTCATCATTCACTTAAAACAGTTGATTGATCATACATTGAGTACCATATAACTGGAATTACCGATGCAAGTCGAAGAAGGATTAGCCCGTGCTGCCGGCTGGCGTCAAGTTTGATCCCACGGATTAGGAGCTGATCGAGCACCTTGAGGACAAAGTGAGTGCTGACAGCGCGAGATTTTAGTCTCTCATCTATTTGTTCATACCAACCATCGCCAGCGAGCAAGACATATGTTACACCCAACCTGAGAAACTTCCAGGTAAGACACCGATCGGCCGTCTACTTGCACAAACATATTCCTTTGTTTATAGCTCTATTTTTATTTTTAGACGCAGACCTGGTGAAGCAATTACAATTTGACCGTTAATAAAAAGTGAAACAAGTGATTGCAACATGCCAAAGATGATATGAAAATGCCAACTAGGTACACTAAAACCTGTATTCCACAATACTGCAGGTATCACACTGAGTGGCCTAAGGAAGCATTTCTTCCAGCGCAATTCCAGGGCGTTCAAAAGGGGCGCGTGGACGCATCGCAAGATACAGTCGGAGTGCAGCATGCACGCAATGTGGCACAAGACCGGCAATACCTTGCCGGTGATGGTCAACGGCCGGCAGACGGGCAGCAAAAAAGGTTCTGGTGCTGCACACCAACAAGAACTTCGACCAGCAGAGGACCAACTAGGTGATGTACCAGTACAACCTCGGGGACCTAGATCAAGAGAAGGAGCGTGAGCTAGTCCTCTGCAAGATTTTCTACCAGACGAACACTAGGGCCAGGAGTAAAAAGATTATAAGTTAGTTTGGTATTGGTAGTTGTACTACCTTGTCGTCCGCAAGTTGGTATTGTTGTTAACGATCTTTTGGTATGAACTTGCATTTTCTTCCAACCATCATGCCGAGGGTCGACGTGGATATAAAGCTAAATCATTTGTTTCAAAACAAATTTTCAGGCACCTGATTTTTATTTGGTGGGTAGCATAAGCACCCGCCGTTCGAATTCCCAGTTCTCCAATTTTTTTGAAACAAGTGCATGCACTTATTATCATGATAAAAAAACAATATTTGTGTTGCATCCCAGTTATCAGTCTGTACTTGCAGAATTCTCTCGTTTATTGAGCACGTATATTGTTTTTTCAGGTCGAGCAAGTTTCAACTGGCTGTAGATTGCCCAGGGTTGTTTTGTTTTTAACAGGCCCAGCCCATGACGACAACGGGGCACAAAGATCCAGCAGGTATCTACTGGCCTCTGGCCCGCTAGTGTTAGTTATATTTTGTCTTACAACATCCGCAGGCAGTTTTTTTTACTGAATCAAACACACAGCCCAGTTCTATTTTCCTCTTGAAACACATGTCCTACATCCGTTTTCTAAGCTCTACCTATAGTTTTACTAGTTCATATACACGTATCATCATATTGAATACACATAAAATTCCCTTTTAATATTTACATCCTTAATTTTGTTGTTTTTTCCCACCCAGCGCTATTTTTTTTACCACTGGTTTTCCCTTAAACCAACTAAATTGTCCCACGTCTTATTTGCTTACAAAAACAAAACGATTTTTTGGCAAATCAATAAGTTCTTAAAAAAATGTCATTTCAGGATTACAACAGTTCGGACTCCACCGAAATTTTTTGTTGGACTTTTTGACCGTGGTCCTGGGCAGAAAATGGGCTGTAATAAATTACTTAAGAATTAGCAAATGGGTGGCAAATTATAAAAAATAGCAAATGGGCTTTATGTTGTCTGCCACAGATTTGGAGGCTGACTTATGGGCCTACTAAGTTCATGCGTATGCAAGGTTTCTCAAAAAAGAAACTTAGTCAACAGTCGACTCTACCAGCGTCACACCGTTAGATGTCAATCTAACGTCAATCGTGCTTCTTCAGTCTCTGATCCTCCTGCCCCAGCCGCCCAAACCAGCACCGTCGGAACCGCCTGCTCCCGCCCCCTGTGGCCGGCAGTGCTGCCGGGAAGGCCTCACGGCCCCATCATACTCGCATCCCTTGCCTGTCTATCCCTCTACTCACCCACACCTCCTGTTATTTTCTGGCAACGGCAGCCGAACCAGTCAACCCTCGTAATCTCCACCGCGTGGGCAGCCACTGCCGTGTCTTCCTCGGCTCCGTGTCGTTCCCTTCGTAGGCCTCGCCGTCGTCCACCGCCCTGGTGCTCTCGGCGCGGCGTGGTCAACGATGTCCATCCAACGGCCGTAGTGCTTCTTCAACCTCTGGTCTTCTTGCCCCAGCCGCCCAAAGCAGCGACGATCATGCCGCATGCTCCTGCCTCCCGTGGCCGGCTGTGCTGCCACGGAGGCCTCACCGTCCCCATACTACTCCCACCGCTGCCCAGGCCATCCCTCCACTCACCCACTCCCCCTGTTATTCTGCGGCGACGGCAGCCTCACACCATAGCCGAACCAGTGAACCCTCGTACTCCTCTCCGCGTGGGCATCCACTGCCGCGTCTTCCCCGGCTCCGCGTTGTCCCCTTCCTAGGCCTCGCCGTCGTCCACCGCCTTGGTGCTCTCGGCGCGGCATGGTCAACAACATTCCATCAGAAGAGTACTGTACTTGGAGAGGCTGACCGCTGGGTCCACGGCCACAGCCCGGTTTTTTTGTGATTTGCCAAGTAAGTCGCTTTGTCAGGCCTGTTGGGCTGCAAATCTTTCAAGACGAGGAGAGCTTTCATTCGGTTGGCCGAGAAAATGGCCCATCAGTAATGAGAAATGGGTTGTACATTTTTAAAACACATCAAATCGGCAATTAGTTTCAAATATCTTTTTTTCATTTAGAGATTTGAAATTACATTAATTTTTATGCGTGGAGAATATGTTGGATTTTATATTGATATACATTTATTTTTAAAATCAGTTTGAATGTGAGTCGAAATTTCAGGATTAAAAACAGTTCGGACCGCACCGAAATATGCAAAATTTCGTATAATCTTTTAACCGTGGCCACAATATGGGCTGTAATGCTAACAAAAAGAATATGGGCTCCAAAAAAACCTTAATAATTAGCTAATGGGCTGTAAATTATTAGAAATAATGGTAGATGGGCTGTATGCTGTTTTCCACAGATTTGAGGCTTCCCTAAAAAAAGGTTGACGCACAAGCAGTGATTGTTGGATGGCCATCCAACGGCTGTTGTGCTTCTTCAATCTCTGCTCTTCCTGCTCCAGCCGCTCAAACAGGCGCCGACGGGACTGCCTGCTCCTTCCCCCCCCCCCCATGGCCGGCTCCTCACTGCCCCACCGTACTCCCATCGCTGGCCTAGCCATCCCTCTACTCACCCACACCTGCTGTTATTCTCCGGCGACGGTAGACGAACCAGTAAACCCTCATACAGTCGTACTCCCCTCCGCGTGGGAAACAACTGCCGAGTCTTCCCTGCCTCCGTGTCGTTCCCTTCCTAGGCCTCGCCATCGTCCACCGTCCTGGTGTTCCCGGCGCGGCCTGGTCAACGTGGTCAACGACCGACATGCATCTGAAGTGGACTTTACGTGGAGAGGCCGACAGCTGGGTCCACGGCCGCACGCAAGGAAATGCCTCCTTATTACGCGCAAAATAATGATTCCTCCACCTGACATCAGGGACCCACCGAAAGGGCCTCTGTATTTCTCCAAAAAAAGTTACCTCCGCTGACAACTCAGACCCACCAGCTATATCTTCGCACGCAAGGAAGTGCCTCCTTATTACGCACAAAGAAATGAATACCCCCTGTTAGCTGGGACCCAGTATAGTGGCAGGCTGACTTATGGGCCTACTAAGTTGACGGGGATGGAGGGCTTTGTCAACTTAGTCAATATGCACGATTCTAGCTCTAGTGACCGTACAATGTCCATCCAACGGCCGTAGTGCTTCTTCAACCTCTAGTCTTCTTGCTCCAGCCGCCAAACCAGCGCCGGTCGTGCCTCGTGCTCTTGCCTCTCGTGCCCGGCTGCGATGCGGCGGAGGCCTCACCGCCCCCTACTACTCCCACCGCTGGCCAGGCCATCCCTCTACTAACCCACACCCCCTATTATTCTGCGGCGACGGCAGCCTCACACCGCTGCCAAACCAGTGAACCCTCGTACTCCTCTCCGCGCGGGCTTCCACTGTTGCGTCTTCCCCAGCTCCGCGTCGTCCCCTTCCTAGGCCTCGCCGTCGTCTCCTTATTACGCACAAAAAAATGAATACTCCCCCTGCTAGCTGGGACCCCCCATGGTGGGAAACTGACTTGTGGGCCTACTAAGTTGACTGGGACGGGGGCCTTTGTCAAATTTAGTCAATATGAACGATTCTAGCTCCAGTGACCGTACGATGTCCATCCAACGGCCGTAGTGCTTCTTCAACCTCTGGTCTTCTTGCTCCAGCCGCCCAAAGCAGCGCCGGTCGTGCCGCATGCTCCTCCCTCCCGTGGCCGGCTGTGCTGCCACGGAGGCCTCACCGCCCCCTACTATTCCCACCGCTGGCCAGGCCCTGCGGCGACGGTAGCCTCACACCGCAGCCGATCCAGTGAACCCTCGTACTCCTCTCCGCGCGGGCTTCCACTACCGCGTCTTCCCCGGCTCCCCGTCGTCCCCTTCCTAGACCTCACCGTCGTCCACCGCCCTGGTGCTCTCGGCGCGGCGTGGTCAACGTGGTCAAGGAATGACTTCCATCGGACGTGGACTGTACGTGGAGAGGCTGACTGCTGGGTCCATGGCCGCAGCAAGGAAGTGCCTCCTAATTACGTGCAAAATAATTATTCCTCCACCTAACAGTATTTCGCGAAACAATGTTTCCCCCCTGACTGCTGGGACCCACCAGCTACACCTTCGCAGGCAAGGAAGTGCTTCCAGGAAAAAAAGAAACAAAACAATTCGCCCCCGTGACTGCTGGGACCCACCAGCTACATCGTCGCAGGCAAGGAGGTGCCTGACAGTCGGGACCCACCTGGTCGAAGCGTACGTAGCGTTGTCATTCTGGTCGTGAACGTGTACGTACATACTGGTCGATGTAGAGGCGCGCACATGTCGTAGTAGAGGCGCGCACGTGTCGTAGTAGAGGCGCGCACGTAGCATGTATACGTACGTACAACGGCCAGGGTGCAAGAAAGAAAATACGTCCACGTATGTGTACATACGGGCGGGGTCTCGAACGCCTACTCGCGCATACGTACGGCCAGGGCTCGTGTAGATGGCTGGGTCGGAACGGAGAAACAACGTCGTCGTCGTGTTCATGGGGAGGCAACGGAATGCGTCGTTTTCATCGAGAGGGCTTGGATGGAAGAGGCGATGGAAACGAGGCCTGGCGTACCGCACAACGGAGGAAACGGGGGTCCTGTTGATCGGGAGGGGTGTGGCATACCGCAAAATGGAGGAAACGGACCTCCTATGGTCGAAACGGGGGTCCTGTTGATCGGGAGGGGTGTGGCATACCGCAAAACGGAGGAAACGGACTTGTGTTGGAGCACTACGGTCGAAACGGGGGTCCTGTTCATCGGGAGGGGTGTGGCGTACCGCAAAATGGGACTCCACGGGATACTGTTCATCTCCACCGTCGACCCCCTCCAGCCTCCACGAGCTACTGTTCATCCACCCTCGACCCCTCCAGCCTCCACCTGCGACTGTTCATGCACGGGCTCCTGTTCATCTAGCCTCCACCGCGCGCTACTCCACCGGCTACTATTCAACCAGCCCTCTCCACGGGCTCCTTTTCAACCACCGCTCCACGGGCTACTGTTCATCTTGCACTCCACCTTCTACTGTTCATCCAGCCCTCCACGGGGTGGTCCTGTTCATCCAGCCCTCCACGGGGTCCTGTTTATCCAGCCCCAACCGGCTCGATCGATCGGGGTCCTGTTCATCTAGAGGCAGCACCATCGAGTCCTGTTCATCCACCCCCTACGAGAACTGTTCATCCACCCCCCCATGCAACGCTCACTGTTCATCCAGAGGCAGCATCGATCGGCTTCAGTTAGATGCAGTAGCGAAGGAATCGCTCGATTGGGTTCAGTTAATAGCCATCGATCGGTCGCTCGGGTTCAGTAACGCGTAGCCTGCAGTGCAATCGCTCGGGTTCAGTTAGAGCCCAACGCCTCGCTCGGCTTCAGTTAGATCCCAAAGCCTCGCACCCACATGTGTGTGTGTACGAGAGAAACGCGCATCGCTCGGCCCCCGACCTCCCACCGTAACCGGGAACTCCCCGAAATTTTCCTCCCCCTCACTTCTACCACGGTTTGTTCCGTCATGGACAGCCCAAAGAATGTCATGCAGCTGCGTCTCCGGCCCGCCCAGGCCGAAAAGCCCATTTTCTGTCAGGATTTTTTGTCATAGATGTAGGAGCCCACCACATCTATGATGATACCGGGTTTTGTCACAATTATCGTCATAGAAGTGTCATATGTATGACAAAAAAAAATCCATTCGACCCAAAATGTCACGGATGTGTCTTTTTTTGTAGTGTATGGCCGTGAGCCGCCCAGGTTTTTACTCCCGTGCGCTCCCCGGTAAGAAAGAAGAAAGAGATAAGAGGATATTGGTTGGACGAAAAGTCAAGTGGGAAGGTCCTGTGGCTGTAAGTGAAAGCTCAAGTTTCCAAGGTGTCTGTTTGTGGTGATGTACTCCACGTTGTCATATACGGGGTCAACCGAGTTGTTGTTGTTCTTAGCTATGCATACTTGTACTATTCACTTCAAGTTCGGAGGAATTTTCACTGCCATGTGTTAAACCTGCAAGCCAACAGACATCAATCCTAGAGTGGATGTCTGATGCTGATTGAGCAAAGCTAGTTCAGAAGGCCCCCAAACACAAAAGCCAATGGTGGAGGCCTGGCACAGCACTGCAAATACTATGATACTCATTCATCCAACAAATGCCAGGTGCTATCTTTTCTTACTATTTTCAGCACATACTGTTTTCTTCAAAGAACGATTACTTTGGTCTGCAATATTGTTCATGCAGGACAATTATTTATGACAAAAAGTGATATTATACCACGGAGATGGAGGCACGCTAACATCTTTTGGCACAGGTGGTCATCGTTACTCAATGAACTCCTGCACCGGCTTACAACGCCGTGGCCGTCTCTCGCGACCATGCCGGCTTACAACAAGGAGGACACCTTGCCCGTCCGCACGGTTTACCGCGCCCGCGATCGACTCGCCCGTCCGCACTGGCTTACAACACCGTGGTCGATTCATCTGGCTGCTCCCGCGGCCGACTCACCCATGGGTACTTTCAACTTCATCTAGTGGTCATCAATTTCATGGCGGATTATTTCCAGCCTGGCACATCAGGTGATATCCATCTAAAATATATTTTATTTGCACATATTATTTTTGTCAAAGAGCCGTTTATGTTTTCTTGGTCTGCAATATTGTTGATGCAGGACAATTGCTCGCTACATCAAAACAACATGGTTGACTAGCCCGCGCCGGTTTACAGCATCGCGGCCGATTCATCTGTCTAAGCCGCCTCTGATGTTACAGTCGTCTTTATTGTCCGTATCTCGCGGCCTGGTCTACATAAACACACCAGGTCGCACTTGTCTGGATGAGCTGTTTATTGAGTATGAGCAAGTCACTACTTGGGATGCCCAGTTTTTCGTCCAACAAGTTGGAGACAAATTATCATCAGCCGCCGTCTGCACTGGATGGTTCAATGGGCAGGTGCACAAATCGCCGCCACTACAGTTTGGTTAACTTCAAACAGCCAGTTGGAAGGAACCATTGGCCGAGTTGCTGACACGGCTCATATGAGATCATTTATAACCCGCTGCCGTCACCTCAACCTTCTATGGATTTACATTGCGCTATCAACGCCAATGATATGTGCCTTCTGCTATGGTCAAATATGGATAATCTCAAGCCAACTCCTCGAGTCGTCTTAAGACTCGGGGGCTACAATGGTATGACTCAACAAAATTAGCCGATTTCAATAAATTCAAGAACTCCGGGTCATTGAAGGGAAAAATAACGCGGTCTCGGAGATTACTGCTAGATCGATGAAAATTTAAAAGCCATCAGAAGATTTCTGGATCAAAATAAGGACTCTAGTTTAAATTCCGGTTCAAGAGACATCTTTCTCCCACAAAGCACTAAAGCTCTCAAATCCGGTTCAAAATCCGGCCCAAGGTAAATTTGTCCCTCACAAATTTTTGAAGCTCTCAAATCCGGTTCAAAATCTGGCTCAAGGTAAATTTGTTCCTCACAAATTTTGGAAGCTTTCAAATCCGGTTTAAAGTTCCGGTTCAGAAAGAATTAATCTCTCGCAAGTTCGAGTTCTAAGAAAAATTAAAGGTTGCCAAAAAGAACTTGTTGCCATGATGCGCGGTTCAAACATAGGTATCCTGCCTTACGACTTATCTATTATGGTCACTTGGGGGCTTCCTGCTCATAGAGCACAGCTGTCGGTACCCTCTTGATTGGTGTAATGCTAAAACTTATATAGTCACTTGGGGGCTTCCTGTTCAAACATAGGTCGTATTCGAACCAAAGAGAGCATAGTTGTCGGTACCCTCTTGATCGGCACAATGCCAAGCTCACTAGGGGGATTCCTGATCATATCCGAATCATAGCTTAACCTCTTTTGGGTTCGACGTGGATCGTGTTCGAATCAGCGTCGTTAAACAACTGTCAAGGTCATTTGGGGGCTTCCTGTTCAAACATAGCTCGTATTCGAACCAAAGCGAACATAGCTGTTGGTACCCTCTTGATTGGCAACGCCAGAGCCACTGGGGGCTATATGATCGTATTCGAATCTTAGCTCAACCCCTTTGGAACGGTTTTCTGATCATATACGAATCAGAAGCCTTAAACTTTTTAAGTCTTTTTTGCGAAAAAAATTTGGGTTTGACTTGAGACCTTTTTTGGATCATATCTCAAATATATATGAGTGGTTTATGCTTAACCCGGCTTGAATTTTTGACTATAAGTTGCCAGCTTATGACAATCATCATCTATGGGGAAGCATTGGCTTCTAAAGATTGGATTATCACCCTTACTGCACAGGTCATGTAAACTGGCAGTACAAATTCAATATCACAGTAGTTATATGTGAGGTATTATGACCCGCCCTGCGGTAAACCGCCAAGGGTTCTTGTGATCTACTTGTGTGCAGGGTAAGACTACATTTGGGTGGTTACCCGCCCTAGCTCTTGACGTTAAGTCACTAGGACATATGTTGTTTAAACTCTATGCAGGATTTGCAGAACTATGACTTATATAAATGCTTCAGTCCAATCTCACCACTGAAATTGGTGTCTCAAAAGGGTTATCAATTATTGATTTTCTCAAGTGCTATAGGCCACCTGGTTACAAAAATTCCAGCTTACAATGAATGCGCATTAAGTCGTCATCGGCCAAGAGCCGCCAGGTATTTAAACTCCGGATTTACTTGTCAACCGATGAGGTATTCAAATCTTTAATAGCCAAAACTGGCTGGATTTTTATGATGATATTGAATGATTGAGGTTTTCATACCGGATTATATTATTCAAATCTTGAATAGCCAACATGGCTGGATTTCTATTGTGATTACCAATAAGCAGTGTTATGATTGAGGTTTTCAAAGTCACTTTAGCGCAACGGCTATTATTTTCATCAATGGATATGATTTATTCTACAATGGAAGGAATAGTCCCGAGTCGCTGCAGGCTTACGACCCGACACTTGGGGGCTACATTATTCAGATTGTGATTATATCAAATATGCAAGTCCATGTCACTGCCAGCATGCACCATGGCACTTGGGGGCTAATGCAAAGTCATTTTTTGCTCAACTTATTGAAGACCCGACTCATCACATTATAAATGAGTTGGCCCTTGGGGGCTACCAATTGCTCCTGTCAAAAATTCAAGGAATACAAGCATTAATCCATTATATTGAACGGTCCACTATTCAGTTGGTGGAGTACAATGCTCTTAACCTTGTGGACGTGGGTTCAAGCCCCATGGTGGAGACTATATTATATGATGTTATTATCAATTATATACAAAGTCCCAGCTCAATATTATCTTACTAAGCCGGCCCTTGGGGGCTACACATTGTTGTTCAAATTTACATGGTTATCTCTACAAAGTCCCTGCTCATTATTGCATAATGACCCGGCCCTTGGGGGCTACACTGGTTGAAGTTTTCATGAGCATAAAGCAATTACATGTCCCAGGTTGCTGCAAGCATGACAACCCGGCACTTGGGGGCTACATGTGTGGAATACTCTGTTTATATGATTGAGATGAATAAACCCGATTTCTTCAAGGTGGCAACATTTATTGGAGCAAGTCTTAAACCATCACTTTGTTCTGCTCAAGACTTGGGGCAGGTAATATGGATATAAGGGAGAAAAATCTTCAAATTATAAGTTTTGAGCAAATCAGGAGGATCAATTACATAACCCGGTGACAACAACAATTATGACCCGGCATTGTCTGTTTTATAATCTGGCAGTTTTTGGTAATGATAAACCGGCAAGTTTTACATCTTCAAGCTGGCTGAATATCAGATGAGTATTTCAAGACCAAAATTATTTAACCCGGCGCCTTGGAAGCCGACTCAAGTAGATTATTCTTCACAATATTTTTCTGTGAGAAACCAACATCACAAATTGAGTATGAAGCTAGATTATTGACCCGGATTTTCTAGATGAAGGAAATGACAATTGGAATTAAGGATAATCAGGTCCCGGCTCAGGAGAATATTTAACCCGGAGCACAAGGAATTAAGGATGATCAGGTGCCGGCTTACAAGAATTTTTAACCCGGAACACAATCTGTCAAAGTTGTTCTTGTGTTTGTTTTACAGGATGAGTTTAACATGGATAAATCCAAATTAAACTAGGGGCTAATGTAGGGGATATACCCCACGGTATGTCCAGGCCGGAAGTATGACCCGGCCGGACTTGGCGCTTCACCGATGACTCGCCGGAGGATTGGCGACTCACGGGTCTGGTGGCTCACTGGTCAGACGGATGACCCCGACGGCGGGTTACATAGAAGACTAGGCCCAAGGGCCAGTAGGCCGGCTCATATTATGGTGGGCCGGCTTAAGACAGAAGGCATGAGGAATATTTCCTTTACGAGGAAGCAAGACCCGTACTTGTATCCGACTTGTAATAGAGAATAAGTTAGTTCTAATCCTAATAGGACTCTACATGTAAGCCGCCCCTTCAACTTATATAAGGAGGAGCAGGGCTCCCCAAAGAGGGACAAGCAACAAGAAACAATATCTAGGGCTAGAAACAAAGAGGAGAGCTGACTTACGGCGATTCCCTCATGATCATAATGAGACCTAGCCACAAAAAGCATGTAGGGTTATTACCGGATGATGTTTCCCGGGGCCCGAAGCTATCTAAATCCTCATCTTGTGTGTTGCGTCTCTTGATTCCGCTCAACCCCTTCAAGCTACCACATAGATGCGTTGGCCTCGCGACTAAGTCCTTACACTAGGACATCTGCCATGACAATTCCACGACACCTTGTGTGGTTTGTCCTGCTCCTGCGGTGCTGTGTTCCACCCCAGCTCAGCTGCTCCAACGACAGAAGGGTTCACCACAGCAGCGATCCGCTCTCCAGACTGTCTTTCGCCGCCTTAGATCTTCTTCCCCACCGCCGGCAGACATGACAACTGCATTACCATCATCAACTGAGCAGATGACCTTGAGGACTACACGGTTCCGCAAGAGGGGTCGCACTCTTCCGTGTCTGCTTACGTTATGCATCGCTTAATATGATGGCATGCTACTTTATCGTAGTGTTCACCTATTAGACTCCGAGTCAGGTCCAAACTTATGCTGAAACTTGAGTTTTTAAATGGTTGTGGGGTACATATTGGGGCAGCAATCAGTACTATCTGTCTACTATCTGGTTAATCTCGGGTGTCTACTATGAGTTTCATGTTGGGTGCAAACAAACATTAAAGGAGCCATTGCATTTTTTAACTAAAGCTATTATCTGCCTGCTATCATTGGTTTTGGGTCTATCCAAAGTTTGCTACCATCACTCTGGATTTGTGCATGCACTCCTTACATAATCTCACTATGTTTTATTCCTATGCATGTCAGTTATTGTACACAATGTAACTGAACATGTAGAGCAAAAGAGACGAGCCTTGCGTGGAAATAAAATTTCATGCAGACGTCACTCCATGGTGGGCACAAAGGCAGCCCCCCTCCACCCATTTCGGATCGTAATCAAGAGGAAGATAACTGTTCTGAGGGGGATTCAGAAGCAGAAGACCACTCCTATTTACCCCATGAGGTCTTCGCTCTAACTTGGCATGCTGATGTTGGTTATATCATGCATATGGTGCCTTGCATTGCTTACTTTATACATCAAATATGTCAACTGCTTAGTTTAGACATGCTTTGTGTGAATGCCATCTGTTTAGTTTATTCATCGTTTATGTGAATTATGCAATGCCATATTGTTTAGCCAGGCATCAAATATGTGAATTTTGCAAAGCCATCCTGCTTAGACAGTCATCTTATATGTGAATTATATCAGGCCATCCTCTTTTCCGTTACGTATTACATTTGTCAACAGTGTTAGTACATTCAACTACTCTTCGTGTGCATCAGCCATTTGACACAGTGATGGAAAATTCAGGAGTGAAAACAAGGTCTTCAGAGCAGACTATGCTATCTGATGAAGCGCATATCTCGCTGGTTATGGATAGCTCCTCGGAGGAGGATTCAGAGACAAATGACCAGTCCTATTCCCCCCCCCCGAGGTGTATGCTCTAATTAACTTGGCAGGGTTATGTTGCTCATATCGTGCGTATGGTGTATTGCATTGCGATGTCATTTGATTAGTTTAGACATGCTTTGTGTGAATGTCACCTGTTTAGTGTCTAATTACCATATACGTGAAGTATGCATTGCCATCTTGTTGCAAAACATTATATATGTGAATTATGCAATGCTATCTTGTTGCGAAGGCATTATATATATGAATTGTGCAATGCCATGCTATTGAGCCAATCATCATGTATGTGAATTATATCATGCTATCATTTTTTTGTATTGCGTGTTCCATTTGTCGACAATGTTTGTATATTCAACTACTCTTCCTGTGCATCAGCCATTTGAAGCGGTGATGGAAGTATCTGGAGTGAAAACAAGGTATCAAGAGCAGACAATGCTACCTGCTGAAGCAGACATCTTGCTGGATACAGAGAGCTCCTCAGAGGAGGATTCAGAGACTGATGACCAATCCTATTTCCCCCCTGAGGTCTATGCTCAAACTTGGCAGGGTTATATTACCCATGTCATGCATGTTGTCTTGCATTGCTTAGTTTGTACATTATATATGGATTGCCATCTGCTTACTTGCTTACTATATAAATCATATATTTGAATTATATCATGCCATCATGTTTACATACACAACATCTATATGAATTATGGCATGGCAACCCATTTAATAAAGACATCATATAGTTATATCATCTCATCATGTTTAGTGTTTACATATCATCTCATCAAATATATCATTTTGCCATATTTTGAATTATGTCATTCTATCCGAGAATTATATCATGCTATCATGTTTCCATAGGCGGCAATTATGTGAATTATGGCATGCCAACCTATTTAATAAACACATTATATAGTTATATCATATCATCTTGTTTACATAGTCATCATACTTTGAACTATGTCTTTCCATCTTTTTTAGTTAGCCATCATAATGTGAAATTGTATCATGTTATCCTGTTTAGTTAGCCATCATATATGTGAAATTGTGTCATGCTATCCTGTTTGGTTAGACAACATAAATGTGAAGTATTCCATGCCCTCTTTTATTACCCAGTATCCATTGCACCTGTCTATCATACAATGTCTGTACATTCAATTACTTTTCTTGTTTATCAGCCATTTGAATTGGAGAGGGTCATGGAAGTATCTAAGGGAGTAACAACACGGTCTTCAGAAAAGATAGTGCTACCAGTTGATGCAGATAGAACCACGGTTGTACTTGCCCAACACTACAAAAAAAAAGACACATCCGTGACATTTTGGGCCGAACGAATTTTTTTCTGTCATATATATGACACTTCTATGACGATAATTGTGACAAAACCCGGTATCATCATAGATGTGGTGGGCTCCTACTTCTATGACAAAAAATCATGATAGAAAATGGGCTTTTCGTCCTGGGCGGGCCGGAGATGCAGCTGCATGACATTCTTTGCGCCGTCCATGACGGAAAAAACTGAGGTAGAAGCGAGGGGGAGGAAAATTTCGGGGAGTTCCCTGTTACGGTGTGAGGTCGGGGACCGAGCGATGCGCGCTTCCCTCGTACACGTACGCGCATGTGCGCGAGGCGTTGGCTCTAACTGAACCCGAGCGAGGCGTTGGGCTCTAACTGCACCCGAGCGATTGCATTGCAGGCTACGCGTTACTGAACACGAGCGACTGATCGATGGCTGTTAACTGAACCTGATCGAGCGATTCCTTCGCTACTGCTGCTAACCGAAGTCGATCGATGATGCCTCTGGATGAACAGTGAGCGTTGCGGGGGGGGGGGGGGGGGGGGTTGGATGAACAGTTCCCGGTGGGGGTGGATTAAAAGGACCCCGTGGTGTTGCCTCTGGATGAACAAGACCCCGATCGATCGAACCGGTTGGGGCTGGATGAACAGGACCCCGTGGAGGGTTGGATGAACAGGACTACCCCGTGGAGGGCAAGATGAAGAGTAGATGATGGAGGGCAGGATGAACAGTAGCCCGTGGAGGAGTGGTTGAATAGGAGCCCGTGGAGAGGGCTGGTTGAACAGTAGCCGGTGGAGTAGCGCGCGGTGGAGGCTGGATGAACAGGAGCCCGTGGATGAACAGTCGCAGGTGGAGGCTGGAGGAGGTCGACGGTGGATGAACAGTAGCTCGTGGAGGCTGGAGGGGGTCGACTGTGGAGATGAACAGTATCCCGTGGAGTCCCGTTTTGCGGTACGCCACACCCCTCCCGATGAACAGGACCCTCGTTTCGACCGTAGCGCGCCAACACAAGTCCATTTCCTCCGTTTTGTGGTACGCCACATCCCTCCCGATCAACATGACCCCCGTTTCGACCGTAGGAGGTCCGTTTCCTCCGTTTTGCGCTACGCCACACCCCTCCCGATGAACAGGATCCCGTTTCGAACGTGGCCGGTTGAACACAAGGCCGTTTCCTCCGTTCTGCGGTACGCCAGGCCTTGTTTCCATCGCCTGTTCCGTCCAAGCCCTCCCAATGAACACGACGCATTCCGTTGCCTCCCCATGAACACGACGACGATGCTGTTTCGCCGTTCCGACCCAGCCACGTACATGAGCCCTGGTCGTACGTATGCGCAAGTAGGCGTTCGAGACCCTGCCCGTATGTACGTACGTGGCGGTATTTTCTTTCTTGCACCCCGACCGCTGTACGTACGTGTACATGCTACGTGCGCGCCTCTACTACGACACGTACGCGCCTCTACTACGACACGTGCGTGCCTCTACATCGACCAGTATATATGTACGTACACGTTCGCGACCAGAATGACAACGCTACGTACGCTTCGACCAGGTGGGTCCCGACTGTCAGTCACTTCCTTGCCTACGAAGATGTAGCTGGTGGGTCCCAGCAGTCAGGGGTGCGAATCGTTTTTTTGCCCGGACGCACTTCCTTGCGTGCGAAGATGTAGCTGGTGGGTCCCAGCAGTCAGGGGGGCGAATCGTTTTTTGGCCCGGATGCACTTCCTTGCATGCGAAGGTGTAGCTGGTGGGTCCCAGCAGTCAGGGGGAACGTTTTTTCGCGAAATACGATGGCCCTTCCGGTGGGTCCTTACTGTCAGGTGGAGGAATCATTATTTTCCGCGTAATAAGGAGGCACTTCCTTGCTGCCGCAGGGGACCCAGCTGTCAGCCTCTCCACGTACAGTCCACGTCCGATGGATGTCGTTCCTTGACCATGTTGACCACGCCGCGCCGAGAGCACCAGGGCGATGGACGACGGCGAGGCCTAGGAAGGGGACAAAGCGGAGCCGGTGAAGACGCGGCAGTGGATGCCCGCGCAGAGAGGAGTATGAGGGTTCACTCGTTCGGCTGCGGTGTGAGGCAGCCGTCGTCGCAGGGCCTGGCCAGCGGTGGGAATAGTAGGGGCGGTGAGGCCTCCGCGGTAGAACAGCCGGCCACGGGAGGCAGGAGCAAGCGGCACGACGGGCGCTGCTTTGGGCTGCTGGAGCAAGAAGACCAGAGGTTGAAGAAGCACTACGGTCGTTGGATGGACATCGTACGGTCACTGCAGCTAGAATCGTTTATATTGACTAAGTTGACAAAGCCCTTGGTACGTCAACTTAGTAGGCCCACAGGTCAGCTTCCGAAACGGTGCGCCCCAGATGTCAGGGGGAGGAATCATTTTTTGGGCGGGTGACGCTAGAATATCCGAGATTGAAGAAGAAGCACGGCATCCGTTGGATGGACATCCAACGGCCACTACTATTAGAACCGTGTGTTGACTATAAGTTGACAAAGCCTTGCATACGCATCAACTCTGTTTTTTTAGGGGACGCGTCAACTTAGTAAGGCCAGAAGTGTGTGGCAGAGAACTTATAGCCCATTTGAGATTTGTAAGAATGTGTAGCCCATTTTTGAATTCTAATGGAATTTACTACAGCCCATTTACAGTTTGTTAAAAGTACAGCCCATTTCAACCAACCGTTCAAAACAGAATTCAATAAAATTTCCCACATTTTGATGGGATCCGAAATATTTTTATCCCGAAATTTCTAGTCAGATTAAATAAAAATTCAATATAAATTTATATTACGTAAAAATCCAACGAAACATTACGCTCGCAACAATTAATGAAATTAAAATTTTCAATATCCAAAAATAATATTTTATAAAGTAATCACGTGTTTGGTGCATTTTTTATAGTTACTGCCCAGTTTTTATAATTACATCCCATTTATTATTTCTTAAAGCCCATTTTCTTGTTAAGCCTAATGCATCCCTCCTAGGAAAGATTTGCAGCCCAGCGGGGTGGAGAATAATAACTTGACCTTGCCTGGGTATTCCTAAAAAAAGTACAACTGGGCTAGCCATTTTCAGCTTGAAAAAAATTAATATCTGGGCTGGATATCTGGCCTGGGCTAGACGGGCCACAGCCCGCATAGTTAATACCTGCAGTGATGTTTTCGTTGTTGTTCAGAGGAGAAAAATTAATATCTGGGCTAAACATCAAAAAACTCTGCAGTGCTCACACCTCAAAAACACAAATACTGCTCAAGCTGCTTGGTCCCAGCTGTCAGCCGCTTCTTATGCAATTCTCTCGTTTATTGACTACTACATAGGTTGACAATGGTGTGGGACCGTGATGTCAGGAAACCAGGGGGAAGCAAAATAAATTACTCCAGTGAGCGCTTCCACCTCTGCCTCGTTGTCTCCCGTGGAAACCCCTTTCCTCCCTTTTTTTTGCTCGGGCAAGGACCAATGCATGCAGCACGTCCATGCGGTTATTAGGCAAGAAATAAAAGAGCTTTGCATGCTCTGAATTACGATGGCCTGCTTGGGTAGCTAATAAGGCATCCTCTTAACTGCTGTGATTAAATGTTGTGTTTAGAAGAGAGAAATATTCTTCTTTTCCACCAATCTGCGTGCACCTAGGTCGTGATGCACCTTCTAATACGACTTATTCACCTGGACGGAGGGAGTATAGTTTTATACACACACACACACACACACACACACACACACACACACATATATATATATATATATATAATAAGGAGGCACTTGCGTACGTGAGGCTATGGACCTGGTGGGTCCCCATTGTCATCCTCTCCAAGTAAAGTCATCTCCTCGCCCGCGCGCGCTTTCCGCCCGAAACAGTCAGCGCCGCCCGCCCTGCTTCTCGGTGCAGGCGATTGCTCCGCCTTCAAACGACACAAGTGTCGTCCGTCCGTCCATCTGCCGCCCACATTAATGATACGCGGTTGCCGAGGCGGCTACTCCGGCGCCACACGTCCGTCCCTCCGCCCGCCCACCATTGCTATATAAACTGCTGCGTCAGCCATAGCCATAGTCATCCGCATCCGTTCCCTTTCTCTTGTCCACACGACTGCTGCCCACCATGGCTTCCTCACGCTCCAGCACTCTTCGGGGCGGGCGGACGACGGACCACAAGGAGATGGCAGCCATTGCTGCCGACCGACTGGCCGGTAGGCAGCCGGAGGACGACGACGTCCCAATGGAGAACATGGTAGTCGACGATCCGGCGCCAACCCACTCCTCCGTGCCATCCTCGTCGGTGCATTGCACCATGACCATCGGCGAGGCCCGTGCCCAATATATGGACAGTGTGAGGCAGATGCGTCAGGAGCAGTTCCGAGAGGCGCAGGCCGACGCCGCCTACAACCACCATTTCCTCCAGGAGCAGCTGCAGGCGGAGGAGCAGATCGCCGCGGAGCGGGCGGAGCAGGAGGCGCTGCTCGACTCGTACTGCTCCGCCCGTAAGGGCCGCCTCGAGCGCTGGCGGTACCGCATGCGGGTGGCGGAGGCTGCGGCCGCCTACAAAGAGGCTAGCAAAGAGGGCGATGAATCAGGCGAGGCGCTGTTTGGCGAGACCGAGGACGAGGCAGAGGACAACGCCGGCTCCGACGAGTCCCTGCTCCGCTGGCGTCGACGAGGCCCTGCTCCAACGAGTCCCCGCAGCACCAACAACGAGGCAGAGGACAATGCCGGCTCCGACGAGTCCCCTCTCTGCTGGTGTTGACGAGGCCCTTCTCCGCCGAGGCCCCGTGGCGCCAACAACAAGGCAGAGGACACCGCCGGCTCTGTCGAGGCCCCGCCCCGCCAACAACGAGGTAGAGGACATCGCCGGCTCAGCCGAGGCCCCACCCTGCCAGCAACGCAGAGGAGGATTTCCACCGCTCTACTGAGGCGCCGCCCGCCGGCAACGAGACAGAGGACATCGCCGGCTCCGCCGAGGCCCCGCCCCGCTGCCAACAAGGCTGCGCCACACAGAAAACGAGGAAGAGTAGAACACGGTAGGTCGCCACCGCTCGGGTCCAAGTAAGGCCACCACTGCTACCCTCCTGTTGAAGCCAAGCTAGGCGGGTTGACCATTGACGACCGGTAAGCTTCTTGGCGGCGGCGTGGAGTCGGGGAGTTCTGCTGGAGAATAACGCTGCTTCTACTTAACTGCTGGTGCAGTTGGCTGACTGACACGTGGGCCCAACAGGACACATGTCAGTTATGCAACTGCACCTGCAGTTAAGTCACTGAAGCTTCTGTTCGGCTCAGCGGGACACAGGTGGGTAGCTTCGTTAATTAATTATACCTCCAGCGCACCCCTTTTTAGTTGAAGAATGTATGAAATGTAATGAAATCTGACATGTTTATATAAAATCCGACCATTTATGAATGAATTTATTTCGATTAGTTCGAATTCCTGTATCACTGGCATTGGATGAACATGCAAAACAATACGTACTAGCATTATTCCCAGGGTGATCACCTCGTTTGCAGCAGTTTCACATGTACTCCCCCCGGTCCTTTCTAGTCTGCATACAAATTTTGTCTGCAGTCAAAGTATCTCTACTTTGACCAATCTTATACAAAAAAGTATGCACTTTCACAATGTGCGAAGTAAAAACGAACAGAAGGAGTACAAAGAGTTTGAGAAGCTTTTTAGCGTTTCTGTACATTGCAATCAAACACACAGGCCTGGCAATTCATAGAGAACATTCAAAACAGTCGATGATTATGCATCTCAGCGACTCACATGTCAGAGGCAATATTTACTTCACATCTAAAGAATAAAGAAAAAATGATCGACGCTGCTGACAGCAAAGGGCGTCCCATTCGAAAATATCAAACGCATGTCTTGCTAAAATCAATGAGCAAAATTTGACATGGTTGTCCCATTCCAAAATATCAAATGCCTACGATTGTGGAATGGGCAGGGTTTGCCATCAGTTCGGACATTGACATGGCACCTCGAGCTAAATAAACCAGATGTTCTTTTTGTGCAGTTCCACCAAAATCAACTAAATTTACGCGTAGCTTGTATGATTTCGCCCTTATATGTTGCAATGCCTTGAACTTATCGGCACCTCCTTTCTTGTGGTGGAAATGAATGATTCGATGTATTCATGAACATTTTGTGCAGTTCCCATTGAAATCAAGCTGAGCACCCCTGTTTGCACAAATACAAAAAAGTGATTAGTATAGAGCAAATTGTACTATGAATTGACAGTTTCAATAGGCACATACATGGTCCATGTAGAGCACACTTTTAGAAAAATGGAACTCACCAGAAAGAATCCTAGAACAACATTGTACTCGTGCATCACAGCAAAAAATGGAGATTTTGTCAGTCCTTCTGAGCTGAAGTTAGTTTGGTCTTGTGGGGAGTAATGTAACCATCCTTCAACTGCTCCTTCTGATGATAAGATAGACAGGGCTTCTTCATCCTGGCATAATTGGAACTAGTCACTTCACGTACTCCATATTCTTCTTCAGAGGAAGATGATCCTGTTGTGTAAAGACAAGAGGACTACTAAATGCTGGCATCACTGTTTGCTCGAAAAAAAGGAAAGGAAATATTTAAAACAGCACAGATGAAGCACTTCTCAAGGACAATACCACTTTTTCATGACAGTATCTAAACAGTAGCACAACACCAATAGAGATGACAAAGCTCAATCATATGGATGAAATTAGTGGGCGAGTACCAACCTTTGTTAGGAGGCTTATTGTGTAGAGCGTACAGATGACACAATTCTCCGGAACCATCTGTTGCTATCTACGGTGGTGGCCATGCTTACTATATACTCCTCGATTATTTTAATGTTTCCAACATCTTCTTGTGCAGTTCTACTAAAATATATGGTATCTTCAAAGAAGATCCCTATTTGCACAAGTAGAGATAATTACATATTACATTAAGAGTGACATCAAATCAGTGGCAAAACAATTGCTCGTTCCAGCCATAGCAATAAATTAAGATGCAAAACTATATCATTACTTGTGTCATCACAGTTCCAGTGCTTCATTACAGCACCGGGAGTTGATTTTTGTTTTTCTTCCCCTTGTTCTTCCCCTTAATCTTCCCCTTCATCACTTGGTTCAATAACAAACAAGCTTCGCCTTCAACGTAAGATATGGCATGTCAATTAGGGAGCACAAGTATAGTACTAAACTTAATTTTCTGATGAAAGTGGCAAAATACAGGCCAGCAGTTGTGAAATATCCTTATCTTACCTCAATGGGATATTACGGTGCACATACATATTTGAAGTCTTGTCTCCATTTGTGCAGTTCACTAAAATCAAGCAACATTATCGTACAAGTAGCACAACATATGAATGCACACTGCAGAATCATGTGAAAGAAGGCTAGTACTGACCTCTCATGATGCGAAATTCAAACAACTCACAAGAGGAAGATCTGAACCAAATTCACCTTAACGGATAGGAAGTAAGATCTCCTCTTGTGCAATTCCACTAAGATCAAGCAATCAAGCAACGTTGTCGGTGTGACATTTTGGTTGAACTGCACAAAACACTCTTAAAACAAAAGTGTTTTGTGCAGTGCAACAAAAGGTCACAATGGCAACGAGGTGAAGCAGATAACCCTGTTTGCACAGAGGTGCAAAGGAAACAATTAGTGGTCAATAACGGTGGATGACACTGAAGCCAACAAAAAGAAGCATCTACCTTATCTAAATGGGAAAGAAAGCAAGACAGTAGCATTTCTCAAACGGTGGCATTGATTAATATTAACATAGAGATTATATTAACAATAAAATTCGTTAAACATGTAATTTGCTTTTAACTGTGGCATTGCATCAATTTTCCAGCGGCATTATTAGAGGGTGTTTGTTTACAGGGACATTTTGGTGTAGGGACTAAAAAAACTCCGTGTCAGTCCCATATAAACAAAAGAGGAGGGACTTTTAGGGACTAAAAGTGGGCATTTGGGACTAAAGAAAGAAGACCCTGAGGGAGTCTTTTTGGGACTTTTTCCAACAGTTGCCCCTGCCACGCATCGCACCTTGTCTCTATTAGTTCATTACTAGGGGTAACATGGTCTTTTAGCATGTCATTTAATAACCTCTAGTCCATGTTTAGTCCCTGGAACCCAGCAGGTAGGGATTAGGGAGTTTTTAACCAAACAGGGCCTTAGATTAACAACAACTAATGAGTTGCACGGGACAGTGGAGGCACCAGCACCATGTGCATCTACCGATGTACTGTGGTCATGCACAGTCTGTTGCAACAAAGAACAAACAACCAAGGAGCATATTTGTGTTGGTCCCCGTTTTGTTATCTTTAGACGCCTTTCCCTATGTGAGCGCTGCAAATCTAGTCCTGCTCAAACTCTACAGCCTTGTCCCTTCCTTTCCTTTTTGAACTAGTACTTTCGCCCCTTCCTTTCCTCTTTGAACCACGTCCTATATTTATGCGATACAACTTTCCCCCATTCCTTTCCTCTTTGAACCACGTCCCAGATTAATGCTATACAACTTTCCCCCTTCATTTCCTCTTTGAACCACATCCTAGATTCATGCTATATAGAACTTTTCCCACTACTTTCCTCTTTGAACCACGTCCTAGATTCATGGTATACATGTAGCTAGAGCAATGCATGTGGAGTAAGTAAATTATACCTTAAGGTTCTTGGGGCGTGGTTCGGTGGGCAACGGGACGGCGGCGAAGAAGAAGGGGTCAGAGGCCCTCCCGCGCCGCCGCTGGGTGGAAAGTGAACAGCTGCGCCGGTAGTCCCTCGCCGACGGCGATAACATTAAGCCTCCTTCCCTTCCCGGCGGACGGATCCTGCCGGCTCTTTGAGCAGCAGTGAGGGGAGAGAGAGGCCAACGAAGTCTTGTTTAGATCTGGAGAGGGCAAGAGAGTGTGAAGAGAGCAACTACAAGCGCTGAGGCTCCAGCGGGAGAGGGCGAGAGAGTGTGAAGAGAGCAACTACAAGCGCTGAGGCTCCAGCGTGTATATATATACTGGAGAGAGAGTGTGAAGCGTGCAAACCCTAGATAATATTTTGACCAGTCAAAGAATCCTCCTGGCACAAATTATGCTCAAGTGTAGTTATCGAACCCGAGACTTCAAGTTTGATGAGCGAACAGGCTAACCAGCTACACAACCCTCCCATTATGTTCAACGAGAGGGAAATAACCTTTTAAACATTCCTGCATTCATGTGACAAGCATGCCATGTTTTTTTGTGTGTGTGGGAGTCATTGGGATTTCAATCATAATCGTGTCATGTGGCATTGGTGGTAAGACTATCCACAGTGGTGCAGAAATAATGCAGCCTTAGTCACCTTACCTCTCTCCACATAGTACATTGGGTCCCACCAGTCAGAGGGTGAAAGAAAAAAATTAATAAGAAAAACTAAAAGCGCCAGCAGTGTATATTACCTCACACATCTCGCTACTGCTCGGGAACACTGTCCAATTGATCCCTCTGTTCGCTCACGTACTATTTTAAGTGAATCCTTATTATAACATGCACACAAATTTTGGGCACTTGTATTCGACTTAAGTCAGTGTGCCACCGTATCTCGTATACTTACTACTCCCTCCGTCTAGGTGTAATAAGTCACGTTAGAAGGTGCAACGGGACCAAGGTGCATGCGTGTGCGCACGCGCGCGCGCGCGTGTGTGTGTGTGTGTGTGTGTGTGTGTGTGTGTGTGTGTGTGTGTGTTTAACACCATGTGTGTGTTAGAGAGAGCGACAGATCGACCTACTCCTACAGAGAGATGTTGTGTAGTGTACGATTTTAGCCGCGAGAGTCGGTGCATCCTCTCGTTTCCGGGAGTGTCCGATAGGGACATGCGGACAGCTGCCACGCCCGCTCCTGACCAGCCTGGCCCACCCAAAGCCCCTCCATCGCCCGTGCACGCTTCCCGCCCGAAACGGTTAGCGCCGCTCCAAAGAATTGGTGCCGCATTCATGCCCGGGCAGAGCGGACGCGACCTCTCACTAGCGCAAGAGTGATGGTTGCTTCGTCCGTCCAACTTACTGCTGGGTCTATGTGATTTGACGGCTCATTGGTCTTTATTACTGAGGTGGTAGGATTGCTGGATGTCCCACTCTTTCGGCGAAAGGAGGTATAGTACTACTAGATTACAATTTAATCCATTCTTACAGCGGAGGCGTGCAAGAGCAGTGAAAACACGCAGGCTCAGTGATTACATGGCCCACCTCACACTATCACCGTGCGACACCTAACTCTTTACATGGTATATCTCTCTGCGCAAAATTATCGATTTCATAGAACAAAAAAAACTCTATAACCGCATGACAAATGTGGTAGCCAAAATAAATAAACTCCCATCATCATTTAGATCATCCTACGTAAGGAAAAAAGATCAGCCAACTCCTACTGCATAATGGGATTATATTTTTCTTTTTGACATGTTAATGGGACTTAAAAGCTCACTTACATGCATGCTACCGGTGCATGCTTGTATGCAGACATGTTGATGTGATTTAAAACCCACTCACATGCATGTGGCACGGTATTTCTGCATGCTTGCATGTGGCTTAGTGCGGAGCCACTCAACGTCTAGATCAGACGGCTATTATGGACTGATTTACTTCATCTAACGGATACATCAATTTTGATGACGTGGCTCAAGGAGAGGATAGAGAATTCCTAGTAGTGGGGGCTAGCTATTACTAGTAGATATAAGTCTTTGTAGAGATCCCACTACATACGGAACAAAATGAATGAATCTACACTTAAAATGCATCTATATACATCCGCATGTGGTTCATGGTGAAACCTCTACAAAGACTTATATTTAGGAACAAAGGAAGTACTAGTATAGTACGTACTGTAATTTATCAGCGAGATAAATTTGTACAATGCTATGAAGCTTCCAGCTTTTTTTACATGTATCTTGCGTCCAAGGTTGCCTGTTGCAACATTTCATCAAGTACAAAGGAGACTAACATGCATGCTATTGCATCTCAATGATTGACAGATCATAGCAAATATGTACTCCCTCCGTTCCAAAATAAGTTTCTCAACTTTGTGCAAACTTTAGTACAAAGTTGTGCTACTCCTAAAGTTGACACTTATTTTGGAACAGAGGCAGCTAAAGAAAAATATAATCCATGCAGTCCCTAGCCCTTGAACCGTGAACCCTGACCAGGCTTCAATTTGCTGGCAACGTTCGAGCTTCCTAATAAATGAAGTTTGCAACCTTTTGACCATCGGATCATTTTGTGCAGTTTCACCAAAATCGAGATGAGCATCCCTGTGGCAAAGAAATTGAACAAGCGTGATTAGAATAAGATTACCGGGACTAGTTGATGAGACATAAACTCATCACAAATACAGTACATAGAAGCCAGTAGAGGTATGTGCGGGGCAAAGAAGTAGAGAAATATCCACAGGGAGTGATGTGGGCAGCTGGAGCAGTGGTGCAAGTCGGCTGTAAAGGGAGTTGTACCTGAGGGACGTAGCTCAACCATGAGGAGGGCGGCGGGAGGCGGCAACTGCCCATGTCGCGGCAGTGATCAAGGGACGAAGGCAACCTCACCGGCTTTGTGAGAGAGAACGGCGGGGGACCCTTGATCGGGATGTGCCGACAGTTGGTTTTCGCCGTCGGCGACGGCCACCACATCTACACTAAGCATCCACCCCTTCCCCAAGCGGACGTGATCCGCCGGGATGTTAGAGATGTGGCCACAGTCGTTTTGTGCGAGAGAGTGTGAAGAGAGCAACCCCAGCAAGCAACCGTGTAGGCTGGCCCGTCCTGACTATGTATATAGTGGAGCGGTTTCCTTTTCTCTCCATATGAACCTATCATATTGCGTACGTGCCACTGAAGAAAAAAAACTTTATATATAAATGACGCGACACCTACTACTCGTTCTCCTATAACCTTGCGCTTGGCATCTGCAAAATATTAACCATGCGATTGGCTCTTCGCCTCTTCGGGAAGTCGAGCAATAATGGTAGTGCAGTATACATCATTCTGGCTATATGAGACCGAGTGAATTGCTGTACTGTAACGCCCCGGATCTGATGCGCCAGGTGTCCGTCAGTTATTTTCCATCCTTGCCATGTCACCATCTTCATTTCATATCATGTCATCATGTGCATCGCATTTGCATACGTGTTCGTTTCATGAATCCGAGCATTTTCCCCGTTGTCTGTTTTGCAATCCGGCGCTCCTATGTTCCCCGGCGTTCCTTTTTACCTTTTTTCGTGAGCGTGTATTAAACTTTCTCGGAATGGACCGAGGTTTGTCAAGCGGCCTTGGTATAGCACCGGTAGACCGCCTGTCAAGTTTCGGGTCATTCGGAGGTCGTTTGATACTCCAACGGTTAACCGGGTAACTGTGAAGGCCTCTGGTGTGTTGCAGCCCAACACCTCTCCAAAGTGGCCCAAAACCCATCTAAGTCACTCCCATGTCCATCGCCGTTCGATCATGATCGTGTGGCCGCAAACCGCACCTCATTTGGAGCTTCCTAGCCCCCTCTACCTATAAATATGTGTCTCTCCCCGAAATTTTGGGCAGATGAACCCTAGCCCCGCTCCCTCTCCGCCGCCGGACACGTCCGTCTGCGCCGGCCATGTCCGCTGGACACGTCGCTCTAGCCAATCCCGTCGTGCCACCTCAGCGCCGCCGCCTCCCTCACCCACTCACGCGCCGCCACGTCGCCTCCCCTCTCTCTCCCCGCGCCGCGGCCCGCAGAGCCCATCTGGGGCCCGCCCGGCCCGTCCGCCGCCGCCGTCACCCCCGCGGGAGCGCCTCCGTGCGTGCGCCGCTGACCGCGCCCTCCACGCGCCTCGCCGCTGCGCGCCGCCTGCCGCCCTCGCCGGCGCGCCCCGCGGTCGCGCCTCTGCCGCCTCACGCTCACGTCGCCCCGCGCGCCCGCCTCCTCCCGCTGGACGCGCCGGAGCTCCCCGCGCCGCCAATCGCTCCGGCCGCCTCCCGCCGCGGCTCCGCCGCCGCGCCGCGCCCGCGCCGTCCTCCGCCGCCCGCGCCGCGCCGCCTCGCATCTCCGCCGCCCGCGCCGCACGCTGCCGCGCCTCCCCGCGCCCACCGGCGACCTCCTCCGCCTCCCCACGCCCAACTCCGGCGAGCCCGCGCCGCCGCCTCGACATCCGCGCAAGATCTGGATCTGGGATCCCGACGGTTGACTTTTCCCCTCCGAACCCTAATTTTTGTGCATACTTTGACCTGCCATATCTCCGCATCCGCAGCTCCGTTTTGGACATATAGCATATCGAATTGTTCGCCTCGATGAGTACATCATTTCATCTCATTGCATCATTTCAATTTGAGCTCATCTTGATGCCCGAAATGCTGTTAGAAGAGGGCTATGTGATGTTAGTTTCAGATCTGTTTCAGTAGATGCACTTTTGTCATTTTTGCCATGATTGATGTGTGCATCCTATGAACTTTAGTCCTACATATGTTTTGTAATATGCCATGCTATCTTTCCAGGGGTGTATGCCATGTATTTTTGTGATCTATGTGGTGACTAGCACAAGCATGCAAACTAGGGTACTTAATGTTGCTGATTTCAGAGACTTTGTATTTTCAGTGTCATGCCCTGCTGTTATTTTTATGCCATGTGTTCATGTTGTTTCAGAGAGATCTATGCCTCTTTTGAGCATGATCAGTAAGGATGTTTTGCACATATGGATTTTCTCTATCCATCCATGCCTTTTTTTGTATTTATGGAGTACCGTAGCTTGAGTCAATCGAGCTCTACTTTTGCTATAAAATGTTACTTGCAGATTGTTTACATGTTATTCGATTTTGCCAAGCTTGTTGTAGTTTATCCTTGCATGAGATGATGTTGTTCTTGCCATGTCTAGCTTCTATGCCATGTCTTCTTGATGGATGTATGCTTAGTTTATCATGCAATGCTCTGTAATGAGTGCATCGGGCTCGTAAACATGCCTACTTGTTACCTGTTTTTGACATGTCCAGTTTTCTGCTAAGTCTGAAATCTGTAACGAAACTTGCTTAATTGACATGGGTGTTATTGTATTTTCTGATCCCTTTTGGCTTATGGTCAGTAAGGGACTTTTGTTCAATGCTTTGAGTAGATTCATTATGTGCCTTGTTTTGCTATATTGTGTTCCTGTAGCATGTTGTTTCCTTGCTCTAATCATGTCATCCTGATGTTAATTTCTAGCATGTTGTTATTTTCACTAAGTCTGTGAACCTGTTATCTTTTGCACTTTTGCCATGCTTGTTTGAACCTGTTATGGTGTTATTTAGCCGTAGCTCAGTTTTCATCTTTTGTAAAGCATCTTGAGTGTATCACTGCCATATGCTTTGCTGATATGTTTGGGTGCAGTAGCTTAATTTCTTGTTGCATGCTAAGTGGCATCATGATGTTAATCGCAGGAATATGTCATTCTTGTGTTGCCTGTCATTTGCAAACCGTGCATCCGATTCCGGTGATCTTTATATTGATTTCAACCAAAATCACCTCACCTTTCCAGTGGAATACTTGGTTTGCCAAGATTATGCCTTGTTCATCTTTTCCCTTCCCGCGCACGCATATGCATTGCATATCACATCTCACATATCATGCCATGTTTTACATCATGTTGTTTGCGCATTGCATCGTGGTTGATAGTTGTTCCTTTGCTTATGTTCTTGTTTTGGGTAGAGCCGTGAGACGAGTACGTGTACGAGGAACCTGTTGAGAACGCTTGCGAGGACCAAGCTTTCGACAACTCTGAGAACCTTTGCAGGCAAGATGACCATACCCTCGAAATCACTTCTATCTTTGCTTGCTAGTTGCTCGCTCTTTTGCTATGCCTATGCTGCGATACCTACCACTTGCTTATCATGCCTGCCATATTGTCAAACCAAGCCTCTAACCCACCTTGTCCTAGCAAACCATTGTTTGGCTATCTTACCGCTTTGCTCAGCCCCTCTTATAGCGTTGTTAGTTGCAGGTGAAGATGAAGTTTGTTCCTTGTTGGAACATGGAGATGTTGTTCCTTGTTGGAACATGTATACTTGTTGGGATATCACAATATATCTTATTTAATTAATGCATCTATATACTTGGTAAAGGGTGGAAGGCTCGGCCTTATGCCTGGTGTTTTGTTCCACTCTTGCCGCCCTAGTTTCCGTCATATCGGTGTTATGTTCCTGGATTCTTGCGTCCCTAACGCGGTCGGGTGATTTATTGGACCCCCTTGACAGTTCGCTTTGAATAAGACTTTTCCAGCAAGGCCCAACCTTGGTTTTACCATTTGCCTCACCACCACCTATCCCTTTCCCTTGGGTCGGCCAGCCCGAGGGTCATCTTTATTTAGCACCCCGGGCCAGTGCTTCTCTAAGTGCTGGTTCGAAACGAGCAGACTGCGGGGCCACCGCGGGGAAACTCGAGGCCTGGTTTTACTCGTAGGATGTCTCATCCGGATGTGCCCTGAGACCGAGATATGTGCAGCTCCTATCAGGATTTTTCGGCACAATCGGGCGGCTTTGCTGGACTTGTTTTATTACTGTCGAAATGTCTTGTAGCCGGGATTCCAAGACTGATCGTGTCTTCCCGGGGAGAAGGAATATCCTTCGTTGATCGCGAGAGCTTATAATGGGCTAAGTTGGGACACCCCTGCAGGGTTTGAACGCTCGAAAGCCGTGTCCGCGGTTATGTGGCAGATGGGAATTTGTTAATGTCCGGTTGTAGAAAACCCGAAGTTGATCTTAATTAAAATACACCAACCGCGTGTGTAACCGTGATGGTCTCTTCTCGGCGGGGTCCGGGAAGTGAACACGGTGTTGGAGTTATGTTTGACGTAAGTAGTTCAGGATCACTTATTGATCATAGTTGTTCGACTGTGCTTTTGCCTTCTCTTCTCGCTCTCATTTGCGGATGTTAGACACCAGATTTGCTAGTCGCTTGCTGCAGCTCCACCTCATTACCCTATCCTACCTTTAAGCTTAAATAGTCTTGATCTCGCGGGTGTGAGATTGCTGAGTCCCCGTGACTCACAGATACTTCCAAAACCAGTTTGCAGGTGCCGATGAAACCGTGCAGGTGACGCACCCGAGCTCAAGGAGGAGCTCGATGAAGATCTTCTTCATTGTGTTGTTTCGTTTCAGTTGATCAGTAGTGGAGCCCAGTCGGGACGATCGGGGATCTGTGTAGCATTTGGGGTAGTCTTCTTTAATTTTGGTTCCGTAGTCGGGCCTTGATTGTATCTGTATGATGTAATGCTTTACTCATGTATTGTGTGAAGTGGCGATTGTAAGCCAACTATGTATCTCTTTCCCTTATGTATTACATGGGTTGTGTGAAGATTACCTCACTTGCGACATTGCTTTAAATGCGGTTATGCCTCTAAGTCGTGCTTCCACACGTGGGAGATATAGCCGCATCGAGGGCGTTACATGTACGTCCACCACGTGGGCGAGGGTCGAGGGGCGAGGGAGAGTGCTACATATAGAGCAAAATGAGTGAATCTACACTCTAAAATACGTCTATATACATCAGTGTTTGGAGTATGTACTAGTAGTTCATATTGAAATCTACTAAAGGACATCTATATTCCAAACAATATGATATAATCTGTATAAGCAAGGTAGTAGGGCCGAGGAGTAAACGGAGGGAGTAGTAAATTTTTCTCCTCGTCCTGTGAGCCACCGCGCGCATGGGCGAGGGAGCGGGCGTAAGGCGTAGTAAGCAAGCTTCACCTCATCCTGCGAGCCACCGCGCCCGTGGGCGGGGGAGACGGCGTACTAAGCAAGCTTCTCCTCGTTCTTGCCTCTAAGGTAGGCCCCACATGGTTTGCCTCTTTTTTTAACATAACACGTCGAGTCGCAATTTGTTTGTTCACCCGTGGTAGATGATCCTCCCTCCACCAAGTGGACAACCAGTACACGTGCCAAACTACCACGTGGGCTGCCTTTTTCGTACAGAAATGAGCTCCACCGTGTACCCGCGCGGGTGTGGTTGGGAAAGAGACGGGAGTACGTGCGCCATGCATGCACCTCATCTCTTCGTGCACGTCCCCCACCTACGTGGGTGTGTGAGAGAGATACAAACCGCGTTCGTGAGTGTTTTTTGTTTTGGGGTGGGAGGTGGGGTGGGGGTTGATTTCGTGAATTATTTGTGGGAATATGTGTCGATGACATCTCAAACAAAATTTTGCATGCAATGTGTGTGAAATGGAGGCCTATCCATATCATACATAGAGGGTCGGGCAATCCACGAGAAGAGAGGGAGGGGTCATAGCTATCGATAGAGTCGAAGAGAGGATCAAGTGGGTGGGTGCGAGATCGATGAAGAGAGCCATCGAAATTGTGTGTGTGTGTGTGTACAAGTCAAAGATATAGGGCGACTGGCCTACCGGAACATTAGAGGGCACACATCAAGTTTGTGTGTGGCAGGGAGACATGACTAGAGCGCTCGATGTATCGGTGTGGGGGGGGGGAGGGGGTGGTGGGAGGGGTAGGCAGAGGCCTAACTATAGAGGTAGAACGACTCGTATATGTGTTGAGAAGGAGAGACCTAGCTATGTCTTGAGGGAGATCGGTCGACATCCATACATAACTGAAGGAGGGGAAATATGATGGGAGAGAGAGCGAGGAGGGAGAGAGAGGGAGGGAGAGGGAGGGAGAGGAGTAGAGTGCTGGATGGGTGATGGAGTTGCTTCTCGAAGATGGTGGGAGAGGCCTACTAGACAAACTGAGGGTGGAACTGCAATGTTATCAATAAGAGTGGGGAAGTGTGTGCCTGTGCGTGATAGATCTGTCGAGACGCATCCATGGATGATGAAGGGGAACCATGTGTTTGGTAAGCAAACCTAACTAGATCGGTAGATCAATTGTTGTTTGTCGAAGGAAGGGAGAGACACAACTAATGAGGTAGATCGATTGACGTGTGGGTAAAAACTAGTTATAAGGACCTAGCTAGCTATATGTATAGCGCGAGATCGGTCGGTGTACGTCCATTTGTTAGAGGCAAATAAGCCCCATCGAGACGGATAGACAGAGAGAAGGGAGCTAGGAGGTGGTGCGAGAGGCCCAACTACTAGCTAGATAGGGGGAGGAGTGTGCGGTTGTGAGAGCGATGAAAAGAGGGACGAGGTGTCTGACCGTATGAGAGACACGAGGCAAGGACACATAAAGGAGGAGATTGAAGGTGTGTTTGTATGTTGTAGGCAGGCACCGCTGGAGAGGTTTATAGATCGGTGCGTGTCGGAAAGGAGTTGTGGAGACTCTGGGAGACCGACCGAAAAAAAAATGAATGTGCCCGATGGATAGAATGCCGAGGGAGGGGGAGTGTCGGTGTCAAAACCGGCGGATCTTGGGTAGGGGGTCCCGAACTGTGCGTCTAGGCGGATGGTAACAGGAGACAAGGGACACAATGTTTTTACCCAGGTTCGGGCCCTCTCGATGGAGGTAAAACCCTACTCCTGCTTGATTAATATTGATGATATGGGTAGTACAAGAGTAGATCTACCATGAGATCAAAGAGGCTAAAACCTAGAAGCTAGCCTATGGTATGATTGTTGTTCGTCCTACGGACTAAAACCCTCCGATTTATATAGACACCGGAGAGGGTTAGGGTTACACAAAGTCGTTTACAATGGGAAGAGATCTACATATCCGTATCGCCAAGCTTGCCTTCCACGCCAAGGAAAGTCCCATCCGGACACGGGACGAAGTCTACAATCTTTTATCTTCATAGTCCAGGAGTCCGGCCAAAGGTTACAGTCCGGCCATCCGGACACCCCCTAATCCAGGACTCCCTCAGTAGCCCCTAAACCAGGCGTCAATGACGACGAGTCCGGCGTGCAGATTGTCTTCGGCATTGCAAGGCGGGTTCCTCCTCCGAATACTTCATAGAAGATATTGAACACAAGAATAGTGTCCGGCTCTGCAAAACAAGTTCCACATACCACCGCAGAAAGAATAATATTTGCACAAATCTAATCTGCTGACGTATTCCGCAGCGTGACATCACACCACGGCCAAGCCTTTATTCGAATCGTTTTTACTGTCCCACCTCAACGCGTTTTGCGAGGCGGTTTCCTTGGCACGTCTTGTCAAAGAAGAGATCGTGTCCCCTTATTCCGGGATTCTCATCAATACGGGCGTGGGTAACCCAACCGTGCCATTGATTACGGCGCTTGGGAGATAAGCGAGTTTTAACAGGCGGGTGGGGATGCGCAGTTTGCGTCCGCCCATATAAGGGGATAAGGATCCACCTTTTCACCTACGCCTTCTTCCTCCTTTGCCTATCCATTTCCGCGCACTTGAGCTCTAGCGCCCAAGTCCGCACACCCCTACCTCAACCTTCTCGAGCCATGTCCGGAGCGGGAGGCAAGTGGATGGTCTCCTCCGTCATGGAGGGACACATCAAAAAGCTGAGGAAGGCCGGATACTTGTCTGACAACATCGCGCACCGGCTCCCAAAAGAGGGGCAGCTCATCCCCACCCCCAGGACCCATGAGAGGGTGGTGTTCCTTACCCATTTCCTCCGCGGACTGGGCTTTCCTCTTCACCCCTTTGTCCGGGGACTCATGTTCTACTACGGCCTGGATTTCCACGATCTGGCGCCGAACTTCATCCTCAATATCTCGGCGTTCATCGTCGTGTGCGAGGCTTTCCTCTGCATCCCACCCCACTTCAGTCTATGGCTGAAGACTTTTAACGTCAAGCCGAAGGTAGTGCGCAGATGCCAGGCGGAGTGCGGAGGTGCCATGGTGGGCAAGAACGTCCTATGGCTCGAGGGCTCTTCCGTGGAGACCCTAAAGGGGTGGCAATCGGGGTGGTTCTACATCACAGAGCCGCGTGACCCTGAATGGGTCGCAGCCCCCGAGTTCCGATCTGGAGCCCCTACGCGGCTCACCTCCTGGAAGGAGACGGGCCTGTCGTGGGGTAAAAAAGGAGAGCTGACCGGACTCCAAACATGCATCCAAAGCCTGGTGAGCAAGAAGCTCAAACTCGTCAATGTAGTCCAGGTCATGCTCATCCGCCGGATCCTCCCGTGCCAACAACGGGCTTTCAGCTTGTGGGAGTGCAATCCGGCGCAGCACCGAACCCTGAGCAGGCTCTTCGACACTATGTACGAAGATGCCTGGAAGGTGCTATTCAAGGGCGCCGAGGCTCCCGCATCCGCTACCGAGGATCGCGGATTCAGCGCGCAGCGTCAAGCCAACGCGGTAAGCTGTTTTTACCTCTTACAGGATTTTTATCTTTCATAGTTTGACTCTATGCGGGATCTAAACTCCCTTACCTTTGACAGGATTGGCAGGAGACGTCCGGACCTGTCAACTGTTCGTCTCCTTTGCCCGAAGACCCAGCGGACGCCCGCTAGACGGGGCTACTGGTTCCGGCACCCTACGTGGTGCCGGAGAAGAAGGCCAAGAAGAAGGCCACGGGAACTCAAAAGAGTTCCCGACGCCCGGTGGTGTCAGATTCATCGTCCGACGACTCCGAGACGCACTGCTCCCGTGAAGATGAGGAGGAGGAAGAAGAGGCCTCTCCCCCTCCAGTGGGGGGAGGAAAGAAAAGGAAGGTCGCCCCAACTGGGGAGGCCGGAGGGTCCAAGAAGGGGAAGACCCTTCCTCCGGACTATTCCACCAACGCCGATGTCGGCGAAGAGGAGTGGCCGCATAGGGCCAAGCCCTTGGCAAAATCGTAAGTGTTCGGATACCAGAATGACTCATGGCGTTCCTTTATTGAATAGCTTTTCCTGATGCCGCATGTAATTATGCAGTCCGCCCAAAGACAGGCTCGACGTGTCGACGAGCGGTTCCCTGGATTCGTCGGATGTGAACAGTACTTCACTTCCGGCCGCCTCCTCCCCTCACCCTACGGATAATGCCGAGGTGTTGTCCCAGGAGGTTCCAAGCCAGGAGGAGGTGGTCCTGGAGGTGCCGCAAGGCGGCCTGCCGGACTCCAGGCACCCAGGGGACAAAACCCCCGAGGGCTCCAAGTCTGGCCCTGGGCCGGACGCCGCACCGGAACCTTCAAAGGTTCCGGAGTCCGGCAGGCGGCCCCCTAAGAAGAAGGGCAAGCCTACGATGCCGGTGACCTCCGTCCAACCGGAGGCGCCGGATAACTTGTTGGAGGTGCTTAACGGCGCCTCCATCGACGAGGAGCACCGCACTATTATGAGTGCGGTGATCCAGAAGGTTCAGTCCGCCAAGAGCGGCCTGACCGAGGCCTGTGCCAGCCTACTGACAGGCTTTGAGGTATGTAAAAATATATGAAAATATTTCTGCATAGACAGTAGCCCCTGATGCTCTGTTTGGCATTCGGAAAGAAAGCCCGAATAGAGGATCTAATAAATATCGCAGGAGTCTAACAGAATTAAGTCAATATGCGTATGCCGGCTTCGCTGCTAGCCTCTGCCGCACTGACTGCGGAGGTGGATGCGCTGAAGCAGAGCCTCGAGCGGTCCGAGCAAGAGCTCGGCCTTGCTAAGAAGGAGCTCGGTGAAAAAGAAGTTAAGTAATACCTTTTGGATTATAGTAGAAAAAGATGCAGTTGCAAAAAATGACAGGATCGCTATTGATGTCATAGGGGCCACGACTTAGGTGGCGACCCTTAAGCAAGTGCTGTCCGAGGCCGAAAAGAGGGCGGCCACGGAGCGCACCGAGCGGGAGAAGCATGAGACGAGGGTGGGCGAGGTGCAGCAAGAGCTCCAGGCTCTCATGAAAAAACATGAGAGTTTGGAGCTTGACTCAAAGACGCGAGAGTCCGAGCTCGCGGCGGCCATTGAAAACGCCAAGTCTGCCAAGGTCGAAGCCCAGAAAGCCCTCCAGGAAGTTGAGGCGATGAAGAAGATAGCGGCGGGTAAGGCATTCTTTATGCAAAGCAAGCATGTGAAAGTGAATTACTTGTTACTTACCTGAGTCCGGAGCTCTCTAGGAGCATTCGCAGATTTGCCCCGCAGTGTATCAGATGTCGCCGCCTTGTACCGGGCCGAGGAGGGGAGCTCGACGGAGAAGGTGTTCTGGTCTCAGTATGCTGAGGCAGGACACCCGGTGCCCTTGAGCGACCAGCTGAAGCAGCTGGTCGAGCTCTACATGGTGGCCGAACAGGCCATGAAGGGCTTTATAGTTCGGTTGTGGCCTGGAGAGGCCCTAACTGGGAGCTACTTCGGGCTGGTGAGGCGGCTGGTGGATGCCTGTCCGAGGCTTGAAATTATCAAGCGCTCCGTCTGCATCGAAGGTGCCCGTAGGGCGCTTGCCTGTGCTAAGGTGCACTGGGGCAAGATGGATGCGGAGAAGCTTGTGAAGGATGGGCCACCGCCGGGCAAGGAGCATCGCCACCCCGAGATGTACTATGAGGACGTCCTGAAGGGTGCCTGCCTTGTGGCGGACGAATGTTCAAAAGATGTAATTTTTGAGTGAAACTTGCTCGTGTTATCCCGTGCGCTGAAAACTTGTTCATATGCGCTATGCAGTGCTTGTTTTAATTTAAAATATTACCTTCTGTGCGGCCGTTTATAAAATCTAAGAGATGGCGAGTCGTCGGCTTCTGCCCCCATGCCACGAGTGTTGGGGTGTTCGGGATAAACCTGAGCACTCTTTTTCCCATTGTTGGGTCCTTCAAGGGAGGTGCTCAGCACAACGAACAAGGCAATCGGACTATAATGCGTTATCACTCTCACTTAGCCATAGAATTCTATAATTTTAGATTTCGGCGAAGCCCCTGGTGTTCGGAAGACCGAATTCGGGGCGCTATACACGCCTAGGACGGACAAAGCCGACTCCTCGCTCTAAGCGGCATAAGTCTTTAGGGACTCGAAACCTTCTCGAACAGCGACCAGCTCTCGCCCTATCATGACAGTTAGTTTTAGCTTTCTCTACTGAGGTGCTTAGCCCAGCTCAACTGGGATACAATCTGAGTAGTTCTCCCAGTGCTACCTTAGCCGATATAGCGGAACGTAAGGTACCAAAACATGGGAGCCGGGCAAACCCAACTATTGACCAAAGACATGATTCGGAGCTGATGCATATAATGCTATAAGTTCGGAGGGCCGCACTTGTGAAAGTGTTCGGACTTCTCACGCCGAATTATGGGGTACTTGAGCCCCTGGCGTATTGGCCGTACCAGAGTGTACGGGTGCATAATGTTATAACTGAACATATGTATAGAAAAATAGAAAATGCAATAATAAGCTGAAGCTGAGCATTGTTTATTAAAAGACTGCTGTAAAAGCAGAACGATACAAATAGTGCGGTAAGCAAGAGATGGGACTATTTGACATGTCCCCCTCCAGGGGCGATCTGCGAGGCAGTATGTAAGACAGGTATTTTGCTCGTTATAGAGACCACCTGGACATTTAACGTAGCTTTCTGCCTCCCTGGCTGTTGCATCGTGTGTTCGGTGATTGTACTGCCAGACAGGCCTTTCGGAAAGTGGAGTCCTGAAAGTAAGAAAAGAAAAATGACAGAATCGGGAGCCCCTAGTGCAGTTCAGCCGCTTTTTGGGCATGCCGTGGTCATGCCCCTCCCCTACGCCCATGGTATTTCCAGAGCGTAATTATGTACGCGTGGTACTGGTTTCACGATTCCGCGAGGGCTGGGGTTGGGGCCGCATTGCTACGCTTGCTTGGAACATGCCAGACGGTCTTGCTGTAGGTTACTCCGGGCGCGCTTGATGGTGACCGTACCTTTGTTAGCCGGACTGGAGAATTGCCTTGAGAGGCTACTTTGTACCTCCGCCGCGAGGGCCGCCGTATGCTCCACCGTTCAGAGGGAGCGTTCGGTGTTTCCATTGACCGTAATTACTCCTCGAGGGCCTGGAATCTTGAGCTTGAGGTGTGCGTAGTGCGGGACCGCATTGAACTTTGCAAATGCGGTTCGTCCGAGCAGTGTGTGATAGCCGTTGCGGAACGGGACTATGTCGAAGATTAACTCCTCGCTTCGGAAGTTATCCGGAGATCCGAAGACCACCTCAAGTGTAACTGAGCCTGTACAGCTGGCCTCTACACCTGGTATGACACCTTTAAAGGTCGTCTTTATGGGTTTAATCCTTGAGGGATCTATGCCCATTTTTCGCACTGTATCCTGATAAAGCAGGTTCAGGCTGCTCCCGCCGTCCATAAGGACTCTAGTGAGGTGAAATCTGTCGATGATTGGGTCTAGAACCAATGCGGCAAATCCGCCATGGCGGATGCTAGTGGGGTGGTCCCTTCGATCAAAAGTGATCGGGCAGGAGGACCATGGGTTGAACTTAGGGGCAACTGGCTCCAACGCATATACGTCCCTGAGTGCACGCTTCCGCTCCCTTTTGGGGATGTGGGTTGCGTATATCATGTTCACCGTCCGCACTTGTGGGGGGAAGCTCTTCTGTCCACTATTGTTCGGCGGCCGGGGCTCCTCCTCGTCATCGCTATGCAGCCCCTTATCTCTATTTTAGGCATTTAACTTGCCTGCCTGCTTGAACACCCGACAATCCCTGTTGGTGTGATTGGCTGGTTTTTGGGGGTGCCGTGTATCTGGCACGAGCGATCGAGTATTCGGTCCAAACTGGGCTGGCTTGGAGTATTTCTTTTAAATGGCTTTTTCCGCTGACCGGGTTTAGAGCCTCTGAATCTGGCATTAACTATCGTATCCTCAGCATTGTCGCCGTTAATGCGGCTTTTGTGCTTGTTGCAAGGCGACCTGCCATTGCTGTCCTTGGTATCCGAATTACCAGGGCTCTTGGTCATGTTATTACTATGAGCTAGCCAGCTGTCTTCTCCCACGCAAAAGCGGGTCATGAGTGTCGTGAGGGCTGCCATGGATTTCGGCTTTTCCTGTCCCAGGTGCCGGGCAAGCCACTCATCACGGATGTTATGGTTGAAGGCTGCTAGGGCCTCTGCGTCTGGACAATCTACGATTTGGTTTTTCTTGGTTAGGAACCGTGTCCAGAATTGTCTGGCCGATTCCTTTGGCTGCTGAATTATGTGGCTTAGGTCATCGGCGTCTGGTGGTCGCACATAGGTGCCCTGGAAATTATCGAGGAATGCGGCTTCCAGGTCCTCCCAACAACCAATTGACTCTGCTGGCAAGCTGTTAAGCCAATGCCGAGCTGGTCCTTTAAGCTTGAGTGGGAGGTATTTGATGGCGTGTAGATCATCACCGCGGGCCATGTGGATATGAAGGAGATAATCCTCGATCCATACCGCAGGATCTGTTGTGCCATCATATGACTCAATGTTCACGGGTTTGAAACCCTCGGGGATTTGATGATCCATTACTTCATATGTGAAGCATAGTGGGTGTGCGGCGCCTCTGTACTGGGCTATATCACAACGTAGCTCAAATGAGCTTTGTCTGCTGTGTTCGACCCAGCCGGATTTGCTGTATCCGACGTGACGGTTATCGTCTCGTGTCGTGGGGCGCCCACGCAATCCGTAGATCGATCTTGTTTGCCTTGCCTTGTCCTGCAATATATCTTGCAGGTCTGGCGCATTTCCCCGTGCCTTGGTATTTTTGAGCGACGCCGGGGTGCGGCTTGAGTGGAGGGCCAAGAGGCCTCTTTGTCGCGGCCACGAGGTGGCCGATCGGCCGTGTCATGCACTGGTGATGTAGGTTTAGATGCTTCCTCCTCTAATCGGGGTAGTAGCCTGCGCTTTGGGTAGCTCTTGGAGGGGCGTTCGAGTTCGTACTCTTCGGCCGCAAGGACTTCAGTCCATCTGCGGCTAGCAAGTCTTGGTCAGCTCTAAGATGTTGCTGTTTTTTCTTGAGGCTGCTCGCCGTGGCCATAAGCCTGCGTTTAAAACGCTCTTGTTCGACGGGATCCTCTGGCATGACAAATTCGTCGTCATCGAGGCTTGCCTCGGCTTCGGAGGGAGGCATGTAATTATCGTCCTCTACCTCTCTGTCTGCCACTCTCTTATGAGGGCTGGCTTCTCCATCCTCCTGTGCTGAATCCTGCTGGAGGGGGTTGTCTTCGGCACTGTCCGGGGTGTTGTTATCTCCCGTGCCGGAATCACCATTCTAGCTTTGGCGGGATTTAGAGTGGCGCCGCTGACGCCACGCTTAGGCTGCTTCTTGGAGGGGTCATCCTCCGTTGTTCCATCGACATGGCCCTCTTTTGGGGTGTCCACCATGTATATCTCATACGACGAGGTGGCTTTCCAGTGCCCTATAGGCGCTGGTTCCTGTTCATCTCCTACATCGTCGTCCATACCATCGATGTCTTCAGAGTCGAAGTCGAGCATGTCGATTAAATCATCGACAGTGGCTACGAAGTGGGTGGTGGGTGGGTTTTGAATTTCTTTGTCATGCGCATCCCAACCTTGCCGACCATAGTCCGGCCAAGACTCTCCTGATAGAGAGAGAGACTTTAGTGAGTTCAGAATGTCGCCAAAGGGTGAGTGCTGAAAGATGTCCGCGGCGGTGAACTCCATGATTGGCGCCCAATCGGATTCGATTGGCAGGGGCGCGGAGGGCTCGGAGTCTAGAGAGGAGTCCGGCACCTTGGACCACGGGCTTCGCAGAGAATAGGGATGGTGTTCGGCTCGATTACCATAGAGATTGCAGCCCCCGAGGCGGTGTCCAACCACCCGTCCTCGATTGGCGCAGTTGGCTCCGAGCTAAGGGTCGGAGCGGACACGGGTGCGGCCTCCAGGGCACTGTTTGGTGGCTGAGCTAGATCATGCCCGTCATGACAGTGCGGCGCGCCCGGCTGTGGCCCGATCCATCAAAGATCCAGTCTCCGTGGATGTCGGCTGTGTAGTTCAAACTTCCAAATCTGACCTGATAGCCAGGGGCGTAGCTTTCGATCTACTCCAGATGGCCAAGCGAATTGGCCCGTAGTGCAAAGCCGCCGAATACAAAGATCTGTCCGGGGAGAAAAGTCTCACCCTGGACCACATCGTTGTTGATGATCGAAGGAGCCATCGGGCCTAAAGATGACGACATAGAGGAACTCTCAACGAAAGCACCAATGTCGGTGTCAAAACCAGCGGATCTCGGGTAGGGGGTCCCGAACTGTGCGTCCAGGCGGATGGTAACAGGAGACAAGGGACACGATGTTTTTACCCAGGTTTGGGCCCTCTCGATGGAGGTATAACCCTACTCCTGCTTGATTCATATTGATGATGTGGGTAGTACAAGAGTAGATCTACCAAGAGATCAAAGAGGCTAAAACCTAGAAGCTAGCCTATGGTATGATTGTTGTTCGTCCTAAGGTCTAAAACCCTCCGGTTTATATAGACACCGGAGAGGGTTAGGGTTACACAAAGTCGGTTACAATGGGAGGAGATCTACATATTCGTATCGCCAAGCTTGCCTTCCACACCAAGGAAAGTCCCATCCGGACACGGGACGAAGTCTTCAATCTTGTATCTTCATAGTCCAGGAGTCCGACCAAAGGATACAGTCCGGCCATCCGGACACCCCCTAATCCAGGACTCCCTCAGGGAGGGCGAGGAGGGCGTGTGCATGCACGAGAGAAAGTTAGTGGTAGCTACAAAGCTTAGAGAATTGTGTGGGTGTAAGAGACTAACAAAGATCATAATTTGATATGAAAGCGGATTCATATATTTGAATAGGAGATCATAGTGTTTTAAACATTGCATGCATAAATATAGCGGTGATACACGTGCTGTGCACTTGTTATACCATAATGTGATAATGCATGCCGTTTGCAACTCACAGCTAAATGCCGAACAATCTAAACCATACTATACATCAAACAATCTCACATTTTATTTGAATTTGTGATAATGTGTGGCGTTTGCAGCTTACAACTAAATATCAAACAATCTAAACAATACTATATATCGAACATTCTCACATTTTATTTGAATTTGTGGTAATGTGTGGTGTTTGCAACTCAAATCTAAATGCTTGTAGGCGTAGGGGGCGGGGCACCATACATAATGTGATAAACACATTATACATATGAGACATGGTTTAGATTATGAAGATCTAGCTAGAGCTAGAAATGTAATGCGATTTGAAATCAAAATAAAGTGGATTCAAAAAATCTAGTTCGAGTTCATATAGTGCACATAGTTCATATGTAACTCGAGACTAATCATGTGGTGTGTTGTGAAGATAATACACAAACGATGGTTTAACTTGACAATAATGATGATTGTAGGTCTTATTAAAACAGAGAAACGAATTAAAATGCTTTGACTTCACAACAATCATTACTGTAGATCTTATTCAAATAGATAAACGAATTCAAATTTAGGTCATATTGAAGCGGTAGTATATACGTTTGGAATGCACTAAAACGTTCATTTGAGTAGTAGGTTCCATGCATTATACACGTAGCGAAATATTTTAATTGAACATAACATGAATTCAAAGTTTTGAATGGCATTTGTAGGGCGCATTGATTTGGTACAGTACACGTTAGGCTTGTCCGGAAATTTCAACCCGCGCCTTGTTAGCCCGAAATATTTAAGATATATCTTTGTCTCGTTGTGCTCCGACAACTCCCTCCATCTCAACCCGCGCCTTGCTATTCTGAAATTACAACGCGTGCGAAAACTCCCACCTCCTGTGAAATCCCGACACGCGAAATACCTGTGGTACCCTTGAACCGAAAGAACCGCCTCAAATCGGTGGGGGTACTATCATAACATACCCCACATTTCGGACAAGCACGTCTCTAAGCCATGGTTCCCCACTGCCATCCCATCCGCCAACCCATTCGTACACCGAGGCCGCAAAAAGCCGCGACGAAACCCCACACCCTGCTCCGTCCGCCACCCAGCCGGAGCCTCTTCCCCGACGACGTCGTCCACAGCAACACCTCGACGTCCCTCATCCACTGTACCGGATGAGGATCCGTCGTCGATCTCATCGTCCCGCCGGTTCAGCCACCCCGTCCTCCACCTCCAAGGAGCTGCCCCGACGTTCCCCTCGTCTTTCGTGCCACCTCCATTCCCACACCGCCATCTTCACCTGCACCACCGGAAGAGCATCATCATCACCGTTTCCTCAGATGAAGCTACGGCCTAATCGGCGCCACCAAAGAGGTTGTACACTAATCGCCGCATTTTCTTCTTGATTTGATCTCACGGTGCTGCCGGCGCTCGGTCCCGAGCCGACACGGCGCGGCTCCATCCATGGCGGCGTCGCCGGCCACTTCCTCCATGGCGGCGCTCCCTCGGCGGCGATGTCGACATCAGTAGGACCTGCTGCTGCTTTAGCTCTCGCTCGCGCTGCTGCTCTGCTCTTGCTCTCGGTCCCCTGCCTGGTCTCCACTTGCTATTGCTCTTGCTCGCGCTGCTGCTCTCGCTCTTGCTCTTGCTTGCGATGCTACTCCGATTTAGCTACACTTCACTCCGATGCCGCCGGGGTGAAGGAAGAACCAGCTGCAGCGGGGAGGGGGGCTCGCTGGAGAGGTACCCCACTATCTATCTTAGGGTTTAGGATGGGGGCGGTGGTCGCTGGCGGTGGCGGGGCGGTGGCGTGGGGATCGCCGGAGAAAAAGCTCGGCACGGGGGGCCTAGAGGGATGGCCGGGGCGGCGGCGGACCGGCGGTGGGGAGTGTTTTCGGGGCGGGCGGGGCGGCGCACCGCCGGCCACGGGCGGCGGGGAGCTGCTGTTTGGCCGGCTCAAGGGGGTGGAGGTTGAAGATGAACCGCAGGCCCTTGATTTCGTATCCAACGACTGCAAAATCGACTGACCAGAGTTGAAAAAGTCAGTCGACCGACGTGTAGCCTCACCTTTCTAGTGCGTTCAGTTTTGACAACAAAATTCAGTTTCAACAGCAAAATTCAGTTTCGACAGTTAAGTTCAGTTTCGACAGTTAAGTTCAGTTTCGACAGTTAAATTCAGTTTCGACAGTTAAGTTCAGAGATGAGCGACTGATGTATTTTGCATCTAGCACTTTGTGGTTATGTATTTTGTGTCATGCATTGGAGATGCTATTAGAATTCCACTCAGGTTAACGTTGTTCGTTGTCTCTCTTGTCCTGCTTCAGCCACGGCGTCGTACAACTCACCGGAGCTGCTCCAACGACGAAACCCTCCATCATAGTGGAGCAGTACCTCGGGCTCCATCTCCACACGCCTAAGATCTTCTTCCCCTCCTCCGACAGCCAAGTCAGCCGAATCATCCTCGCCAGCCAACCCAATCACGCTGAGATCGACATGGCTTCGCCAAAGAGGTTGTACACTTGTTGCATCTCTTTTTTACTCTACATGTTATATATATTGTCCACTGAGCACACGGATTTGTTCCTTTAGTGTCTCCCTAAAAGAAAAAATGTAGGAATTTTAATTTTCACTTGTCCTCCTTTTAAAATTCCTATTCATGAAGCACAAGACTAAGAGATAGTAGCATAATAGCATTATAACCGTACATTTTCTTGTGGTTTGACTTAATCTCACCATGCTTCTTTGCATCCTGTGATCTTCCAATTGTTTTGAATCAAACACCCAGATTGGCAGAAATCCTGTGTTTTTAAATTCTCTGTTTTGCACGTGCATTCCTATCCTATTCCTGTCTATTTCCTATCCCTGCATTGTTGGAATCCTCCAACTCAAACGAGTCCTTACAGAATTACTTCTCTTACAGATAGTTGTCAAAGAATACCTTGCGTGGTTTGTCCCGCTCCTGCTGTGTCGTCGTCCACCCCAGCTAAGCCGCTCCAACGATAAAAGGGTCCAACACAGCAGGGATCCGGCCTCCACACTGTCTTTCGCCGCCTCAGATCTTCTTCCCCGCCGCTGGCAGCAATGAAAACTGCACTACCATCATCAAACGAGCAGATGACCTCGAGGACTACACGGGTCCACAAGAGAGGTCGCACTCTTTCGTGTCTGCTTACGTTATGCATCGCTTAATATTACATGCTACTTTATCGTCCTGTTCACTGATTAGACTCTGAGTCGGCCCCAAACTAATGGTCAAACTTGAGTTTTTAAATGGTTGTGGGGTACATATTGGGGTCGCTATCATTAGTATCTATCTACTATCTGGTTAATCTCTGGTGTCTACTATGAGTTTCATGTTGGGTGGGAAACAAACAGTAGAGAAGCCATTATCTGTATTTTTTAACTGAAGACATTATCTGTCTGCTATTATTGGTTTTGGGTCTATCCACAAGTTGCTACCATCACTCGAGATTTCTGCATGCACTCCTTACATAATCTCACTATGTTTTATTCCTATGCATGACAGTTATTGTAAACAATGGAACTGAACATGTAGAGCAAAAGAGATGAGCCTTGCGTGGCAATAAAATTTCATGTAGACGTCGCTCCATGGCAGGGCATCCCCCCTCCACGCATTTCGGATTGTAATCGAGAGGAAGATATCTGTTCTGAGGGGGTTTCAGAAGGAGAAGACAACTCCTATTTACCCCCTGAGGTCTTCGCTCTAACTTGGCATGCTGATGTTGGTTATATCATGCATATGGTGTCTTGCATTGCTTACTTTATACATCAAATATGTCATCTTCTTAGTTTAGACATCCTTTGTGCGAATGCCATCGGTTTAGTTTATTCATCGTTTATGTGAATTATGCAACGCCATCTTGTTTAGCCAGGCATCATATATGTGAATTTTGCAATGCCATCCTGCTTAGCCAGTCATCTTATATGTAAATTATATTAGGCCATCCTTTTTTTCGTTACATATTACATTTGTCAACAATGTTATTACATTTAACTTCCCTTCGTGTGCATCAGCCATTCGACACGGTGATGGCAAATTCTGGAGTGAAAACAAGGTCTTCAGAGCAGACTATGCTATCTGACGAAGCGCATATCTCGTTGGTTACGGATAGCTCCTCAGAGGAGGATTCAGAGACAGATGACCAATCCTATCCCCCCCCGAGGTGTATGCTCTAACTTGGCAGGGTTATGTTGCTCATATCGTGCGTATGGTGTCTCGCATTGCTATATCATTTGATTAGTTTAGACATGCTTTGTGTGAATGCCACCTGTTCAGTGTCTAATTACCATATATGTGAATTATGCATTGCCATCTTGTTGCAAGACATTATATATGTGAATTATACAATGCTATATTGTTGCAAAGGCATTATATATGTGAATTATGCAATGCCATGTTGTTTAGCCGATCATCATGTATGTGAATTATATCATGCTATCATTTTTTTGTATTACTTGTTCCATTTGTCGACAACGTTTGTATATTCAACTACTCTTCCTATGCATCAGCCATTTAAAGCGGTGATGGAAGTATCTGGAGTGAAAACAAGGTATTCAGAGCAGACAATGCTACCTGCTGAAGAAGATATCTTGCTGGTTAGAGAGAGCTCCTCAGAGGAGGATTCAGAGACTGATGACCAGTCCTATTTTCCCCCTGAGGTCTATGCTCAAACTTGGCAGGGTTATATTACCCATGTCATGCATGTTGTCTTGCATTGCTTAGTTTTTACATCATATATGGATTGCCATCTGCTTACTTGCTTACTATATAAATCATATATTTGAATTATATCATGCCATCATGTTCACATAGTATATACACATCATCTATCTGAATTATGGCATGACAACCCATTTAATAAAGACATCATATAGTTATATCATCTCATCCTGTTTAGTGTTTACAGTCATCATATTTTGAATTATGGCATTCTATCCGTGAATGTATGTGAATTATGGCATGCCAACCTATTTAATAAACACATTATATAGTTATGTCATGTCATCCTGTTTACATAGTCTCATATTTTGAACTATGTCTTTCCATCTTTTTTAGTTAGCCATCATAATGTGAAATTGTGTCATGCTATCCTGTTTAGTTAGCCACATTATGTGAAATTGTGTCATGCTATCATGTTTGGTTAGACAACATAAATATGAATTATTTCATGCCCTCTTTTATTCCCCACTATCCATTACACCTGACTATCATACAATGTCTATACTTTCAATTACTTTTCTTGTTTATTAGCCATTTGAATTGGAGAGCGTGATGGCAGTATCTAAGGGAGTAACAACACGGTCTTCAGAAAAGATAGTGCTACCAGTTGATGCAGATAGAACCACGGTTGTACTTGCCCAAGGACCAGATCCACCACACATAACCCAGACTCTCGCAGATTGTACCCCTACCCAGTTGGACAGAGAACCAGCTACACCCCTTCTAACCCCTACCCCGGCAGATAGTAACCCAGCTCCAGTTGACACAGCACTGTCTCCACCACAGAGCACCCAAACACGAGCAATTAGTAAGGGAACTGTTGTGCCCAAAGCACGAGAACCACCACTCCGAATCCCAACTCAACGCTTAAAGGAGAAGAAGATTTGTTCTCAGGTCAGGTTCTATAGCTATGGTTCATACTCCTTTGCTCTTGATGACTGTATTTACTCATACCAACTATTTTCAAATTTGGAGGATGGAATTGAAACTCCAATGGCGCAACAGGTATGTTTTAAACCTGTTTCTTTAACTGGTTTGCTGTTGTAACCTGCTCTATGTTGATTTCAGTTTCAATTGAATAAACAGTTATGTTCTCATGTCATGCACATTACAAGTGTTGTTATTGCTCTATAGTTACCCACACTTATATTCTGTCTATTCTGCTTTGTCTTGAACAAATACTATTTGAACTGTGTCTCTATCTTGATTTGGCAACAAAAACTAGAATGATATAGACCATAAAGTGACCATGGTACATAGATATATGTTTGTTTCATGCTTTTATCCTGTCCACTTTACTACTGAACTCATTTACCAAAATGAGTTTCATATACAACATGGTAAACATGTGATGTGTCTGCTTGTTTCTCTTTTAGAATGCGGACAAAATATTGGAGAACAGTACCGCGCTATCCAATGGTAAAGGAAGTAATGCAGATAAGGTTCAAGATAGTGAGACATCCCTGTTAATCTCCAAGAAAGCTGATAAAAGCTATCTTGACGACAATGAGGGAACCCAAAAGTCCTATATTGATGTAGTGTTCGAGTTACTGGCCACTACCGCTGGCACAAGCTCTTCGAACTCGCTGCCTGAATCAGTTCGTCTTCTTGAGTCTCTGTCGGTGGGAAACGACACCTATGGGATCACAAGAATCCCTACTACGGTTGCGGGGCGCGGGGTCGTGAGAAGAGCGGATCAAACAGATAGCACACGGTTCGTTTATCCAGGTTCGGGCCGCAAGGATGCGTAAAACTCTACTCCTGCTTTGGTGGATTGTATATCTGTGTTCTTGAGCTAGCTATGGGGTGTGAGGAGCTCCAAAAAGCCGAATCCTCCTCATGGTCGCCTTGGGCCTCCTTTTATAGAGAAAGGTGTTGCCACAGTGGCACACAGGAGGTGGAAAGGGTACAATGATGCGAGGTTATCCCTCACATTACATGACAAGGCGCATTTAATGTGCCTTGCTTAGGTGTCCTTGCTTTATCGGGGACGGGGGAGAGCCCTGTCTCGTCCGTCGCCGCTCCCTCTTGTGTCGACACGCTCCCTGGCCAGTGGTGCTTGTGATGCCATGTAGACAGGCAAGCAGCTGAGGTGGCGTAGTGGCGGGTCTCCTCGAAGATCTGTACGCCGCCATGCAGGTGCCTGCCCAGCTGGTTGGGTCGGCAGCTGCATGCGAACGGCCGTGGAGGTTTGATTGGCGTAGGCCTGATGGTGGCCCCACGGGTGTTCTTGGCAAGGGCCTTGCCGGGGCCCCGGCAAGGGCCTTGCTGGGGCGCCCTCTGTCGTCCCCGACAAGGCTCTTGCTGGTGGCCTTGTGGTCCTTCTTGGCTGGGATCCCGCCAAGGATCGTCACCTTCTAAAGTGTGTATCTGATCTTGAATGTCTTCACAAAGATCTGCATGCCACCACGGGGATGTCTCCCGAATTCTTGCCCCATGGGAGCAGTGGACTCAAGGGTGACTTCGCTCCGTAGGTGTGGGGCGAGCCGCCACGGCAAGAGCCCCACGGGTTTGCGTTGACTTCCCAGCCCCTCACGTGATGTATCTTCGTCAGGGATGGAAGACGTTCACTCATATCCACCGCTTGACGGAGGGGCTCACTCTCCATTTCAAGCTGATGGAGGGCGGCCTCCTCTCCGTGCAAGGTGCTGCGTGGAGAGCTCTTCTGATAGCGAACACTCCTCCTCGGGCGAGAGTGACAAGGAGGACAGCGGCAGCGAGACGGGGGTAGTAGGTGGCAGGATGATGGGTCCGACTAGGTGTTGGGCGCCGCTCCGTGCGGCACCGGCGACCCCATCATCCGCGTCGCCGGCTCCTTGAACTTCTCGGGGCCGTATCCTTGGGCGGCTGGCGTTGGGAGGTTGCATAAGAGTAAGAGGGCAGGCGGGAAGGCCGTAAAATCGGAGTACACGTGCACGGACGCCTTCGACATGTGCTGACGTCCTGCCGCCTCCTCTTCGAGCTCTGCTTCCGGCGCTGCCATCACCATCCAGCCTTCGGACGGCCACCGAGATGTTCTCTTGGTGTCTTCTGCCACCCGTAGCTCGCCTAGGCGCCCCTTTTGCCTTTTTCGCCTCCTTGACCTGCCTCCTGAGGAGAGGGACAAGAAAGGGGTTACGGGCACCTTATCTCTTTTTAGTTTGTAAGCCTTCGGGCCTTAGCTGAATTTAAAACTTGTAATCCCATCATTCATGTTTTTCATTCCCTATGGACTGTACCTGAGTGGAATGTTTTCAATGAAAAAGGGATGCTTGCCGGGTTATTTGTTTGCGGGTAGAACCCACGACAAGGAGTAAATCCTTGATATCTTTAAGATAAACATTTCTTTGCCCGGCAACAGGCCTTGCCGTCTTCTCACTTCACTCGACCTTTCTCACGCCTTTGGCGGAGGCAGGGATGAAGCTGGTTCAGGCTTCTCATTTCATCCTTTCGCTGCCGTGACTACGACCAAACCTGGCCCCAGGAACGAGCCCTAGGGCCTAGAGTTAGGGGACCAGGTAGCTTTAGGAAAAAAAACGAGGTTTCACATACCTCAGTCCATAAGGGAATGCATGATAAGGGATGAGGAACTTATCTGAAGCTGTAGGCCCCGGCAACTCTGGTTTGCCGTGGGTGAATCTTTGCTCTTGCAGCCCCCGGCAATACTGGCTTGCCGGGGTCTAGATGCTGGTCCGTCCCTCTTTTCTTTTTCGTCCTCAAGTGATCCGGCAAGGATATCGGTGAGTCCTGCGAACCAAGGAAGACAAAAGAACGGCAAAGAGACGCACACTCAACCTCTAAGCTAGGGGTTGGTCGCCGCTAAGCACTATCAACCCTAACCAAGGACGAGACTCGACCTAGGATGCATGCTATAACTTAGGGCGCCAGCGCTTCATTTATTTATGCTCAGGGTCTGCGCCTGGCTTTGTACAAAGGGTTACATGCATCATCGGCAATGCTTGTACAAAAGGTGGCTTGCCGGGAGGCCCGGCAAGCCGCGCCTCATGGGTAAAACTTGCGAAGATGCTCAATGTTCCAGGAGTTACTCACCGGAACGACATCTCCGGTCACCAGGCGGACTGCACCGGGCCTGGTGACTCGTATTACCCGATAAGGGCCTTCCCACTTTGGCGTAAACTTGTTGGAATTCTTGGCCGATTGAACGCGCCGAAGGACAAGGTCGCCTTCCTCAAGGCTTCGGGCATCAACCTTGCGGCTATGGTAGCGGCGCAATGCTTGCTGGTAGCGTGCTGCTCTCATAGCCGCCCGAAGACGATCTTCCTCAAGGAGCACTGCGTCATCTTGCCGCAGTTGCTCTTACTCAAGCTCATCATAAGCGAGCACTCGAGGTGACCCGTGTATGAGTTCAATGGGGAGAACTGCTTCTGCCCCGTATACTAGGGCAAAGGGTGTCTGGCCGGTGGCTCGATTTGTCTTCGTTCTGATCGCTAAAGAACCATCGGAAACTCATCAATCCAGCGCCTCCCGCTCTTGTGCAGCCTGTCAAAGGTCTTTGTCCTTAAGCCCCGCAGTACTTCAGCATTTGCCCTCTCAGCTTAACCGTTGCCTCGTGGGTGGGCAACGGAAGTGAAACAGACCTTGCTGCCGAGGTCTTGGGTATATTGCATGAAGGTGCGGCTTGTGAACTGTGTGCCGTTGTCGGTGATGACCCTGTTGGGTACACCAAAACGGCACACTAGCCCCTTGAAGAACCTGCCGGCTGACTGAGCTATGACCTTCCTCACTGCCTCCACCTCCGGCCACTTTGTGAACTTGTCGACTGCAACATACAAGTACTCAAAGCCCCCGACAGCGCGGGGGAAAGGGCCGAGTATGTCGAGCCCCCAGACCGAGAAGGGCCAGGATAGAGGAATGGTTTGAAGGGCTTGAGCTGGCTGATGAAGCTTCTTTGAATGGAACTGACACGCTTCACACCTGGTGACTAGTGTCGCCGCATCCTGGAAGGCGGTGGGCCAGAAGAAGCCTTGCCGGAATGCCTTGCCGGCAAGGGCCCTTGACCCGATGTGGGATCCACATATGCCTCCGTGTATCTCTGCCAACAGCTCCAGTCCTTCCTCCCGAGGGATACACTTCAATTTCACACCGTTCGGCCTCTTTCTGTACAGGACGTCATCGACGAATTGGTACATGATAGAGCGACGGGCTACTTTTTCCGCTTCTTCCTGCTCCTCAGGAAGTTCCCCTGTTTGGAGGAATCAGACGGTATGCTATGCCCATGCTGGAGCCTGGGGCTCGACGGCGAGGACTAAAGGCATTTCCTCCGCTATAGGAGCGGTTGTCTCGACGGCAAGAGCTTGACGCTCCGCCGGAGCTAGCCGTCCCATGGCGGGCTCAGCATCCCCGGCAACATCCTTGCCGGCGGCTCCGGGGAGCTCGGCGGGAAAGTACTTGCCGGGCCCTGATTTCCTCCTCTTGTTCTACTCTGTTGATGGATCAACGGATGGCTGAGTTAGCTGAAGCACAAAGGTACCTGGTTCCACAGGTAGCTTGAGAGAAGTGCGTTTCGACAGGTAATTGGCGATATCGTTCTCCGCTCGGGGAACGTATTCAGCCTGTATACTATCGAAACGCTCTTCCATCTTTCTAACTTCATCGATGTAGGCCTTCATCAACGGGCTCTGGTAATCCTTGTTGACTTGCTTGACGACAAGCTGCGAGTCGCCCCTGACGATGAGTTTCTTGATTCCGAGGTCCGCCACGATCCTAAGACCGACAAGCAGCCCGTCGTACTCTGCCGTATTGTTTGTTGACACCTCCCTGGGGAAGTGCATCTGGATCACGTACTTGAGGTGCTCTCCGGTGGGGGCGACAAGCAGTACGCCAACCCCGGCACCTTGTAAGGAGAAAGCTCCATCAAAGTACATGATCCAATGGCAACTTGCCTCCTTGCCAGGGAGGGCAGTCTCTTGGGCTTCTTCGTCAGGCATTGGGGTCCATTCTGCAATGAACTCCGCCAGGACTCGGCTCTGGATCATCCAAGTACTTTCAAACTTGAGGCCAAAGCTGGACAGCTCCAGTGGCCATTCCACAATTCTTCCCGTTGCATCTGGATTGTGCAATATCCGTTGCAGAGGGAGGCGAGTGACGTTAGTGATCTCGTGTGCCTGGAAGTAGTGATCCAGCTTCCTCGAGGCCATAAGAAGGCCGAAGAGCAGTTTTTGCACGCCGGAGTACCTTGATCTAGCCCCCTGCAGGAGGGAACTAACAAAGTAGATCGGGTGCTGCATCATTTTCTTCTTCAGCAGCACTTCAACTGGTTGTGTCGTCTCTGCATTGGTGGTGTCGGGCTCTGTTGCTGCCACTACCTCGTCATCAACCTCTCTCTGCGCCACTAGTGCGGCGCTGACCACCTGGTTCGTTGCCGCCAGGTATAGCAGCAACGGCTCCTGTGGCCTAGGCGCAACTAGTATTGACGCGGAGGAGAGGTACTCCTTCAGACCTTGCAACGCTGCTTCGGCTTCTGGCGTCCACTCCATCGGGCCCGCCTTTTTCAGGATCTTGAAAAAGGGGAGGGCGCGCTCGGCAGACTTGGAAATGAATCTGCCCATGGCGGTGACGCAACCAGCAAGCCGACGCACATCCTTGATTCGCTTGGGTGCTTCATTCTGCTCTATAGCTTTGATCTTGTCCGGATTGGCCTCTATCCCACGCTGTGACACAAAGAACCCGAGAAGCTTGCCGGACGGGACGCTAAAGACGCACTTCTCAGGGTTCAACTTGAGATTGATCTTGCTCAGGTTTGCAAATGTCTCTTGCAAATCTGGTATGAGGGTTGCCCTGTCCTTGGTTTTGACTACTATGTCATCCATATAAGCTTCCATATTTCTATGGAGCTGGGGTTCAAAACCAATCTGGACCGCCCTTGCAAACGTTGAACCAGCACTCGTCAACCCGAAAGGCAACCGCATGAAACAATACGTACCACATGGGGTGATGGATGCTGTTTTCTCTTCGTCTTCTCTTGTCATGAAGATCTGGTGGTAGCCGGAGTAGGCATCGAGGAATGACAACAGATCACACCCAGCTGTGGAGTCAACAATCTGGTCGATGCGCGGCAACGGGAAGGGCTCTTTAGGGCAAGCCTTATTGATATCTGTGTAATCAATACACAACCTCCACTTCCCATTTGCCTTGTGCACTACGACCGGATTGGCCAACCACGTTGGATGGAGATCTGGTGGTAGCCGGAGTAGGCATCGAGGAATGACAACAGATCACACCCAGCTGTGGAGTCAACAATCTGGTCGATGCGCGGCAACAGGAAGGGGTCTTTAGGGCAAGCCTTATTGATATCTGTGTAATCAATACACAACCTCCACTTCCCATTTGCCTTGTGCACTACGACCGGATTGGCCAACCACGTTGGATGGAGCACTCCTCTTACCAAACCCGCTGCCTCTAGTTTCCGGATCTCCTCTGTGATGAACTCTTGTCGCTCCAAAGCTTGCTTTCTGACCTTCTGCTTGACGGGCCGCGCATGAGGACAGACAACAAGGTGGTCCTCAATCACCTCCCTGGGAACGCCGGGGATGTCGGAAGCTTGCCATGCAAACACATCTACATTCGCACGCAGGAAGGTGACGAGCGCGTCTTCCTATTTTTCATCAAGGGTGGAGCTTATGGTGAAAGCTCCTCCTGTGCCGTCCTCATTGACAGAAACCTTCTTGGTTCCCGGCGGTATGGCCCTGGGCTTCTTGTTTCCGCCCGTGGAGCTCTTTGGCACGTCCTCGACGGGAGCGCTACACTCCGAAGAGGTGCGCTTGCCGGAGTGGGTGTCCGAGGTCTCACCGGTCTTCTTCTCCTTCCCCCCGGGGTCCCAGCGGCAGGAGCAAGTGCCCTAGTGGCGGCAGCTGCTGCAACCGCTTGCTGGTACAGTTGGTCAGCGCAAATGAGCGCATCTTTCTTATCGGAGGGGATGGTGATGATCGTCACAGGCCTGGCATCTTCAGGGTGTTGTAGGCGTAGTGTGACGCCGCCATGAACTTGGCCAGCACTGGGCGGCCAAGGATCCCGTTGTAGGGCAAGGGGATCTTGGCAACATCGAACACGATCCTCTCCGTCCTGTAGTTCAGGTCGCTTCCAAAAGTCATGGGCAGTGTGACCTTTCCCTTGGGTTGGCTTCTTCCCGGGTTGACCCTCTGAAACGTGCCCGTCTCTTCGAGGTCTCCATCGGGAATCTGCAGTTTCTCGATCACGGCAGGCGTAATCAAGTTCAGACCGGCCCCGCCATCGACTAGCATCTTTGTCACCTTCAGGTTGCGTATTGTTGGTGAAACCAACAATGGCAAGCACCCGACCGCGGTAGTGCGATCAGGGTGATCCTCAGTGTAAAAAATGATAGGTGTGCTGGACCACTTCAGCGGCCTTTGGGCATCAAACGACGGCTCCGCCGCTGTAATCTCTCGCGCCCACTATTTAAGCCGGCGGTGAGAAGTATGCAGCGAGGCGCCGCCGTCGTCGTCCTCTTCGTGATCGTCGTCTTCTGGCTTTCTGTCACGGCCCCGGGCGGGCCTCTCCTGTTGTTTATCCTTGCCGCGACGGCCCGCCTGGCCGTCACGCTTCTTGTCGGACCCCTCAGCACCGTCTTGGCCCTTCTCCTTGTCCCGCCTCTCATATTCAGCCCTCTCCTTCTCAGCGAGGAGCTCAACCTGTCGGCAGTCTTGGAGAGCATGGCCTTTGGTGTGATGGATCTTGCAGTATCGCTTGTCGGAGTTTCTTGACTTCTCGGTAGCCGCCAAGGCCCGGCAGGCGACACATCCGGCAATTTCCTTGCCGGGGTCATCTGCCTTGGTTTTCTTTGTGGTGCCGGTGTCATCAGACCCCTCGACGGCAAGCACGGCTTTTCCTTTGCGCTTCCTGTAGCAGCGCCGACCCTTCTTCGCCGGGGCGGCAGTATCTTCATCTGAGGAGTCGGTTTCCACGCCGGCATCTTCGCCGGGGTACTTCCTTCCCTCTTCATCTCGGGCACATCTGTCAGCAAGAACATAGAGTTCTGCTACATCTTTCTCCTTGTTCATTGCCAGCTCTTCACGCATCTTGCGGTTACGCACGTTCTGATGGAACGCGCTGATGATGGCGGCAGGGTGAACATCACGGATATTGTACTGTATCCAGCTGAACCTCTGTATATACTTGCGGAGACTCTCGCCTCCCTTCTGGGGAATGACGTGCAGGTCGCTCGCTTGGCCATGGGCTTGGTGGCCTCCAGTAAAGGTGCCCACGAACTCATGGCACAAATCCGACCAGGAGGAAATGGAGTCTACCGGCAAGTGCATCAACCATGACATGGCGTTGGGTTTAAGGGCCAACGGAAAGTAATTCACAAGCACCTTATCGCCACGGGCTCCGGCAGCTTGCATCGCGATGGTGTAGATGCTGAGGAACTCGGGCGGGTGGGTCTTGCCGCTGTACTTTTCGCCCACGTCAGGTTTGAAGGTGCGGTGAGTGGGCCACTGGAACTGCCGCAGCTCACGGGTAAAAGCCGGACAACCTACCTCGTAAGGTAGGCCTCCAGGGCTCTCCAGTATCGGGTGGTTCACAGCAGGCCCCGCTCGCCTGTCTGATTGGTGGCGCGCTCCGCGCCGGCGCTCGATTGTGGTTCGAGCGTCTTCATGTTCTCGTTCGCGAAGAACTTGGCGCTGGTCACAGTGGGTCCGCGGGTCGGACGACGCAATGGAGATTTCGTCGCCCGTAACGTCGCGATGGCCTGGCGTCTGTGGCACCGGGCGAGGAGGGGGCGAGTGCACCGTGGTCGCGGCGTCGCCGGCTTTCCTGCCACTGGTGCGTGGGACTCCGTCGGAGCGTCGACCCGGGGGCTCCACCAGACTTGGTTCGTCCTTGTTGGCCACCGTAACAAGGCTTCGGATAGTGGCTCTCCATTCTTCGAATTTCCCCGTAGTGGGAGGAAAATCGAGGAGCAACTGCGCGCGTGCCAGGGCTTCTGCTGGCGTCGGTGGCAGCGACACCTGCGCGGATCGCGACATGCTTCGACTTCTGACCATGTCAGAAGGAGCTCTATCACGACCCCGCGGCCGCACGCCATCTTCACCAGCGCCTCGGTGAGCGGGCAGGTCTTCTACATCCCGGGAGTGGCGCTCGGGGCTCTTCCCGCGGCGAAGGCCGGGGTCTTCGGTGTGATTACGCCGTTCGACGCGCGCCGCTTCAGAGGAGCGCGCCCTCGGCACCGGCGTGGGAGTCTGGGAAGTTCTTGCGTCGCCTTCGGGCGGGGTGGCAGTGATCTTGGAAGGTCCCGCGCCACATGCGGAGGGCCTGGCTCCACCTTTGGATTTGGTGGCGTGCAGGCCGTTACCAGGCGCACGAACATCGCCGCCTCCCAAACTCCGGTTGCTGGGACGATGTTGGTGTTCGCGAACGGTGCCCCGGGTCCTTTCTGCGACCGGTCCGTTGCTTGCCCGTGTCGGGACGGGATGTCCGACTTCCGACGGGCCAACCGCCACCGTCGTCTTCTTCTTGGGCGCCATGACGATGAAGGGGCGTCGAACTAACTGCTAAAGCCGATTCTCACAACTGCGCTGCCCCCAACCTGGCGCGCCAAAGATGTCGGTGGGAAACGACACCTGTGGGATCACAAGAATGCCTACTACGGTTGCGGGGCGCAGTGTCGTGAGAAGAGCGGATCAAACAGATAGCACATTGTTCGTTTATCCAGGTTCGGGCCGCAAGGATGTGTAAAACCCTACTCCTGATTTGGTGGATTGTATATCTTTTTTCTTGAGCTAGCTATGGGGCGTGAGGAGCTCCAAACAGCCGAATCCTCCTCCTGGTCGCCTTGGGCCTCCTTTTATAGGGAAAGGGGTTGCCACAGTGGCACACAGGAGGTGGAAAGGGTACAGTGGTGCGAGGTTATCCCTCGCATTACATGACAAGGCGCATTTAATGCGCCTTGCTTTATCGGGGACGGGGGAGAGCCCTGTCTCGTCCGTCGCCGCACCCTCCTGTGTCGACACGCGCCCTGGCCAGCGGTGCTTGCGTTGCCATGTAGGCAGGCAAGCAGCTGAGGTGGCGTAGTGGCGGGTCTCCACGAAGATCTGTACGCCGCCACGCAGGTGCCTGCCCAGCTGGTTGGGTCGGCAACTACATGCGAACGACGGTGGAGGTTTGATTGGCGTAGGCCTGATGGTGGCCCCACGGGTGTTCTTGGCAAGGGCCTTGCCGGGGCGCCCGTTGTTGTCCCCGGCAAGGCTCTTGCCAGGGGCCTTGTGGTCCTCCTTGGCTGGGATCCCGCCAAGGATCGTCACCTTCTAAAGTGTGCATCTGATGTTGAATGTATTCACAAAGATCTGCATGCCACCACGGGGATGTCTCCCGAATCCTTGCCCCATGGGGGCAGTGAACTCAAGGGTGACTTCGCTCCGTAGCTGTGGGGCGGGCCGCCACGGCAAGGGTCTTGCCGGGTTAGCTAAAGCTGCCCCCAGCAAGGATCTTGCCGGGGGGTCTGCTCCATCCCCTTTGCTCTTTGTGGTTTTGGTCTTGGCGTCGTTCTGCTTCTCCTGAGCTTCAGCCTTACCTTGGCTCACCTCCCGTGCCGTGCTTGGTGTGGCGGTGCCCATGGCTCAGACTGCCCGTGCACAGTTATCGGGGTACAAAAAATATACCCCTTCTTTTTGTACACCGACAGTCTCAACTTAAAGTTGAAAGACAACGATCAGATGTGCTGCGACAGGAAGCTGAAGGACTGAGGAAGTCCCTGCATAATTCAGATGCATACTTTCTGGTGCAACAGTGTCGGAGTAATGGGCCATGGGTAGGCTAACCCGAGACCCAGAACCTTTCAAGACATCGGGGCAGGCTTCGCCCCTCAAGAATCCCAAGACGAAGGGCTGACTCTGGGAGTCGGCTGCAGCATCACCGACTACCCGCTCACGGCTGAATCCCAGAGACGGCTACGACATAAGCCGACTCCCAGTTGGTGACTCCAGGGAAGCCGACTATGGGGAGTCGGCCCGCGACTTCACCACCCTCTGCCTTCGAGAAGAAGGACGAGATGGGTGATGGCCGGAGTACGGCCCTCCCCCACCCTGATTACCAAGGGCAGGTATGGCTACAGTACGTTGTACCGGAGGAGATCTCCGTCTGGCGCGGCACTATTGCCATGCCGGCCCTGACGTCCGCCCCAGCGGTGTAACCCTGTTCCCATGTTGGCCCACCTGTACGGCCTGGAGACGGCGGGTTCCGCTAGTCAGCGGGGGGGACGAAAGACGGCGAGAGCGCCCGAAGACGGACCTCATGGGAGTCGGCCTCCGAGAGTCGGCCCGTTCCTCCCACGGGCCCCGCACGCCATTAACCAGATAGGATGGGGAGTGGCGACAGTGATCGCCCGCCAGACGGCGGCACTGTTGCCACGACCCCACGACCAAGCCAACGTCATCAGAGGTGTGACTACAGTGATCAGGTCAATCGGCGGGGGCCACCAGCGACGGGCCCCAGTAGTCGGTGGAGAAGACGTCGACCTGAGAGACAGACGACTGGGACCCGCGCCCAGCCGGATTACCATTGTACCCACGGGGGGTAGGCCTATATAAACCCCTCGGAGCACCCATGCAAAGGGTTCGATCCTTTTTAGCACTAGACCAGAAACATAAGAGGGGGAGAGCTAGCCTTGCCCTCTCCTACCTCCAGAACACAGATCGAGGAGCAACTTTGTACACACATTGCCATAGTGATCATACGGAGACCCCGCAGAGCAGCAGTAGGGTTGTTATCTCCTCGGAGAGCCCTGAAGCTGGGTAAGATTCGCCGGCGTGCATGTCTACGCCTCATCCCGCTTCCAGGCACCGGCGACGTTCTACTCGCTCCCACCATGATAAGCCATCATTTGGCATATGTCGCATCCAACCCCCGACATTTGGTGCCCACCGTGGAGCGAGGTGCACCGTCGTCCGGAGATCTGTTCTGGACGGGAACCCTGTTCCTCCCTGGCGAGCGTAGCCAGCCCGGCACGCCAGAGGGAGTCTGCGCCGACGCGCTGCGCGGCGCTGAGATCGCCTGCGCGGCCAGCTGCCTCGCCGAACTTGTCGGCGAGATTCGCCTCTCCAACGAGCCTGCATCCAACGCAGGCACCAACGGCCCCGAGAGCCTTCTCGCGGGCCTCCTCGACAAACTCCATGTTGTCGGCGAGCCTGCCACTGACCTGGAGTCCGTAGGCTCCACCGACCCGATGTTGGTCGATTCTGACACCGCGTCGCTCGACGCGTTCCCCACCAACGTTCTAGTCTACGACGAGTCGCTCCCTCGCGCGGAGAGCGGCGGGAGAACCGTCATAGAAGTGCTCGTCATTGGCGAGCACTCCGACGGAAGAGCTCACGACCCGCTCAACGCGGCACTGCAAGACCTGGATGCGCCCATTCCAGAGGACGCTAACGCCGAGACACTGGAGGCACGCCGCCTCCAGCTCGTCGAAGGCGCCAAGAAGCTGGCAAGCATGAGACGCTTGTCAGAGGCCTACCAGCGTGAGATGGATCGCGCTGTGGGCGGCTCGCCAGCCTTAACGGGGCCTAGCCGCTTAGGCGCGGTCCGGCAACGCGACGCGAACATCGCTAGCATGTTCGGGGCCAATCGCCCCGTATACGCCACGCCCGTAGAGAACCTTCGAGCCGCCCAGGCGGCGGCGGACGAGTTGGACAACCTTTAAGGCGAAGAGCGCCGCCTCATGACGGAGCGAGTCCAGTGAATCCTTGACGCGGCTACCGCGCAGAACACGGCCGGTTGCCGCACAGAGGCGCCGCAGCAGCAGAACGACGACCTACCACCTCGCCGAGACCAAGGCGCGACGTCTCGGACGCCAACTGGCGGTGTCCGCAGAAAGAAAGACAAGGATCCGGCTGCCAGCCGCAGTCGGACCCACATCACCATCGAGCGCGACCAAGACGGCCACCCAAGAGCTGTGGAGCGGCGGGACGACTATGTACCTCCTCCGCCTCGCAGAGAAAAGCGAGTCTCCTTGGCGCCCGTTGAGCATACGACTCTCGTAGGTCGCCTCGGCCGCCGAGAGGGAGTCGGAGAGAATGATGCCCGCCACCGGATCGACCGAATCCACCGGTCCCTGGTGCTGGAAGAAGAAGAAGAGTTGGGTTCGCCGTGTTTCGGCCCCCGCATCCGAGAGGAGCCCTTTCCCAAAGGGTTCACTCTCCCCAGGGATACTCCCAAGTACACCGGCTTCGTGAAGCCGGAAGATTAGCTGGTTGACTACGCCACAGCCGTCGACATAGCAAGCGGTAACAAGCGCGTCGCCGTGAAGTACGTTCCACTCATGCTCCAGGGCACGGGCCGGACATGGTTGAACAGCCTGAAACCCCGCAACATCAACAGCTGGGTCGACTTCACCGAAGCTTTCGTCCATAACTTCACGAGCACGTACAAGCGACCTCCCAAGCCTCGCCAGCTCTCCTTGTGCGTGCAGGGCCCCAACGAGTCGACTCGCGGCTACCTCACGCGTTGGGCCGAGCTCCGCAACTCCTGCGAGGGCGTGCACGAGGTGTAGGCCATCGATGTAACGCCCTCGATGCGGCTATATCTCCCACGTGTCAGAGCACGACTTAGAGGCATAACCGCATTGAAAGCAATGTCACAAGTGAGGTAATCTTCACACAACCCATGTAATACATAAGGGAAAGAGATACATAGTTGGCTTACAGTCGCCACTTCACACAATACATAAATAAACATCCATCATCCAGATTACACTCAAGGTCCGACTACGGAACCAAAATGAAAGAAGACTACCCCAAATGCTACACAGATCCCCGATCGTCCCAACTGGGCTCCACTGCTGATCATCAGGAAAAGACACATAGTAATGACCACGTTCCTCGTCGAACTCCCACGTGAGCTCGGTTGCGTCATCTGTACTGGCATCGTTGGCACCTGCAACTGTTTTGGTAGAATCTGTGAGTCACGGGGACTCAGCAATCTCACACCCGCGAGATCAAGACTATTTAAGCTTAAAGGTAGGATGGGGTTGTGAGGTGGAGCTGCAGCAAGCGACTAGCATATATGGTGGCTAACAACGCAAAAGAGAGCGAGAAGAGAAGCAAAGCACGGTCGTGAAGCTAGAAGTGATCAAGAAGTGATCCTAGAACAACCTACGTCAAACATAACTCCAACACCGTGTTCACTTCCCGGACTCCGCCGAGAAGAAACCATCACGGTTACACACGCGGTTGATGTGTTTTAATTAAGGTCAACTTCGGGTTTTCTACAACCGGACATTAACAAATTCCCATCTGCCTCATAACCGCGGGCACGGCTTTCGAAAGATAATACCCTGCAGGGGTGTCCAAACTTAGCCCATTATAAGCTCTCACGGTCAACGAAGGATATTCCTTCTACCGGGAAGACCCGATCAATCTCGGAATCCCGGACTACAAGACATTTCGACAGTAATAAAACAAGTCCAGCAAAGCCGCCCGATTGTGCCGACAAATCCTGATAGGAGCTGCACATATCTCGGTCTCAGGGCACATCCGGATGAGACAGGCTACGAGTAAAACCAGGCATCAAGTTTCCCCGTGGTGGCCCCGTAGGCGGCTCGGTTCGGACCAACACTCGAAGGAGCACTGGCCCGGGGGGGCTAAAAATAAGGATGACCCTCGGGCTCGCGAAAACCCAAGGGAAAATATGGTGGTAGGTGGTCAAATGGTAAAACCAATGTTGGGCCTTGCTGGAAGAGTCTTATTCAAAGCGAACTGTCAAGGGGGTCCCATAAATCACCCAACCGTGTAAGGAACGCAAAATCAAGGAACATAACACCGGTATGACGGAAACTAGGGTGGCAAGAGTGGAACAAAACACCAGGCATAAGGCCGAGCCTTCCACCCTTTACCAAGTATATAGATGCATTAATTAAATAAGAGATATTGTGATATCCCAACATATCCATGTTCCAACATGGAACAAACTTCAGCTTCACCTGCAACTAGCAACGCTATAAGAGGGGCTGAGCAAAGCGGTAACATAGCCAATCAACGGTTTGCTAGGAAAGGATGGTTAGAGGTTTGACATGGCAATATGAGTGGCATGATATAGCAAGTGGTAGGTATCGCAGCATAGGCATAGCAAAAGAGCGAGCATCTAGCAAGCAAAGATAGAAGTGATTTCGAGGGTATGGTCATCTTGCCTGCAAGGTTCTCAGAGTTGTCGAAAGCTTGGTCCTCGAAAGCATTCTCAACAGGTTCCTCGTTCACGTACTCGTCTCTTGGCTCTACCCAAGACAAGAACACAAGGAAAGTAACAACTATCAACCACGATGTAATGCGCAAACAACATGATGCAAAACATGGCATGATATGCGAGATGTGATATGCAATGCATAGGCGTGCTCCGGAAGGAAAAAGATGAACAAGGCATAATCTTGGAAAACCAAGTATGCCACTGCAAAGGTGAGGTGATTTCGGTTGAAATCGATATAAGGATCACCGGAATCGGATGCACGGTTTGCAAATGACAAGCAAAACAAGAATGACAAGATTCTGCCATTAACAGCATGATGCTACTTAGCAAGCAACAAGAAATTAAGCTACTACACCCAAACATATCAGCAAAGCATATGGCAGTGATCTACTCAAGATGCTTGATAAAAGATGAACACTGAGCTACGGCTAAATCACACCACAACAGGTTCAAACAAGCATGGCAAAAGTGCACAAGATAACAGGTTCACAGACGGTGAAAATACTATCATGCCAGAAATTAACATCAGGATGACATGTTTAGAGCAAGGAAACAACCTTCGACACGCACACAATATAGAAAAACAAGGCACGACATGAATCTACTCAAAGCATTTAACAAAAGTCCCTTACTGACCATGAGCCAAAAAGGACTAGAAAATATAATAGCTCCCATGTCAAATAAGCAAGTTTCGTTACAGTTTTCAGAAAACTGGACATGTCAAAAACAGATAGCAAGTAGGCATGTTTACGAGCTCGATGCACTCACTACAGAGCGTTGCATGATAAACTAAGCATACATACATCAAGAAGACATGGCATGGAAGCTAGTCATGGCAAGAAGAACAATATAGCAAAACAAGGATCAACTACAACAAGCTTGGCAAAATCGAATAACATGTAAACAATCTGCTAGTAACATTTTATAATGAAAGTAGAGCTCGATTGACTCAAGCTATGGCACTCCATAATTACAAACAAAGTCATGGATGGATAGAGCAAATCCATATGTTCAAAACACCCTTACTGATCATGCTCAAAAGAGGCATAGATCTCTCTGAAACAACATGAACACATGGTGTTGGGGATATTGCTATTTGGGGTAAACCGGCCTATAGGGCCCGGGTTAGCTCCGTCAATGGACCCGAGATGTTAAAGCCCAAGGAGAAATAGAAGGGCCCGAAGCCTATAATCGGTTTAGAGGTTTACGGCGTAAACCGGCCTGAGGTAAACTTGCATTGTAAGTTAGGAACAGAGAGACCGACCCGGGCACGTTTATGAACCGGGGGATGGGACTTTGCAGACCGACGGGCGTCACCCGTGTATATAAGGGGACGACCCGACGGCGGTTTAAGGACAGAGAACAAAAACTCGAGGTTTAGGCGAAGCTTATCGCTCCCTAAGCCCTCGAAACCCATCAATCCCATCACAACTAGACGTAGGCTTTTACCTTCATTGAAGGGGCCGAACTAGTATAAACACCGTGTCCTTGCGTCCGCTTTAACCCCTTCAAGTTAACCCGTTGCGATGGCTCCACGACTAAGTCCTTTCGCTAGGACATCTGCCGTGACAAATCCACGACAGTTGGCGCCCACCGTGGGGCTATCGCGAGATGGTTTCAAGTTTTTGGAGGGCCGCTTTGAAGGACTCGAGGGTTACGCTGTGGGTCGGATGACCAAGAGCCTTCGCGGAAAACTCTACATTGACAGCACAGGCTGGGGCCCCGACGCCGGCTCGATCGAGTACGGGTACCGGGTCCCCTTTGGCGGCATCCATGTTTTCATCGGCAAGATCGGTGAACCAGGCCCCGAGCTAGGCGTCGGCACCGACCTCGTCGAGACAGCTCAGTGCACGAGATCGACCCTGGCTAAACCGACCAGGAAGCGCGCCTTCGTGGGAGTCATCCACGGAGGAAGCTACGAGGAAGGATCCGAATCCGGTGACAAAACCGCCATCTACTCCGGCGATGAAACATCGACCGGGGAAACCGAATCTCTTTACCAGCTGCAAGATGATCGGATTAGGGGCGGCTCCGATGGCAACAGTATTCCGGACCCCTCTGATTTGCCCTATCGGGTTGGGATCTTCATGGCTGGAACACAGGCGGCGCCACGTTCATCAACTGCAGCAGCAGCGATCTCCGGATCGGCAGCGGCAACAGCTGCGCGGGCAGGAGGCCCTACAGATTCACCAGCCCAAGTTTTGTCAGACCTGTTTGACGCACTAGCAGCGCTCATGGCGGAAGCCAACCCGGTGGATCAGGAGGTTCACAATGCGGAGATTGCCAAAGTGAGAGAGCAGATCACTCAAGCTAAAGCGGAGCTGGCAGCAGAAGAGATCAGGATGACGGCGGAGCGCGCCGCTTTAGATGCACAGGCTTACAGGCTCATGATGGACCAGAATGCGTCTCAGGAAGTCCTGAAGAGGAAATTCCGATCTCGATTGCCCGCAGCCCTCGACGCCCGAAATCTCTTCAACACCCCGGGGGTAAACCGTGCGGAGGCGACAGTCGGCGCCCCGGTTCAGCACCGGATAATAAACCTGCCTCGTCACAACACTGGTACACCACAGGCCGTGCCAACACCGTCAGGTCATTATTCCAACCCGATGGATAACCTCGTCGCGGCGGCAGCTCGGTTGGAAGCCATTCCGATCGAAGGCGATTCACCGCAGGATGTAGAGACACGCCGGGTCAAGGAGCTCCTTAGGACTGCGTTGGCCCAACAAGAAGCATATTCGCAAAGCCGTGATCGGATTCACTCCACCCCTCGCCCCAGCGGGAGCTATAGTAGGCGCATGGAGGAGCCGGCTGTTTCAAGTAATGCCAGGCGTGAAGCGCTCCGCGGCAACAATCCGGCGGGCGTCGACAATGCTCAGGAGAATGTGGATCGCACCCGTGCGCGGGAGGCCGGATTAGCAGCGCAGCATCATGCTCGTCAGCTTACACCTATCTTCCCAGCAGCTACGGTTGAACCGGGGGTGGTTTCCAGTTCTTTGGGAGTACCGTGCCTTGTTCCCGCTTTGCGCAACGTACGCCTGCCCAAAGACTTCAAAGGCCCCCGCAAGGTACCAAACTACATGGCAGATCAGCCTCCGGAGACATGGGTGGAGAGCTATGAGATGGCTATGGAGATGCTGGATGTGGATGACACGGCGTGTGCCAAGTATTTTACTATGATGTTAGAAGGAACGGCCCGGACTTGGCTAAAGAGCTTACCGCCTAATTCTATTAGTTCGTGGGCCCAATTGCGCGCCCGGTTTATCAAGAATTTCAAGGACACGTGCAAACAGCCAATGTCGATAGTTGACCTAGCAGCCTGCGTTCAGCAAGAAGGGGAATCAACTACCCATTGGGTACGGCGGGTATCAGAAGTTTTGCACTTGTCAGATCGCATCAACGCAGACACCGCCGTGGTGCTGTTGGAAAGTAACTGTCGGTTTGGCCCTTTGAAGCTAAAGTTAGGCCGGATGAAGCGTGATTGTACAGATATAGGAACGCTCATGACCGCTTTAGTGAAGTATGCGGATTCTGACAGTACCAAGGATCCTAACTCTGGTGATGACAAAGCAGGGAAGGGAAAGAAGAATAGCAACACCAAAGGCCAGCAACATCGACCGACAGGTAATGGAGGCGGAGGTAAGCGTAAACCGGACGGGAGCATGGATTTTGTGGCCAACACAAGTGCACAGAATAAGGGCCAGCGGCGTAAGGGGAAACAGCCAAGTTTCCGCGCAAATCCCGGTCCTAATCCGGAGCGTTTGAACTTTTTCTTAAACCAGCCCTGTCCGAAACACGGAACAAAAGAGGAACCAGCAACCCATCTTTGGAAGGATTGTTATATCATGAAGGAATACAAAAGCTCAAACACTTTCCAATATGATCACAGCTCTGGCGGCGGTTCAGGTTCCGGATCAGGATATGGTGGCGGAAATTCCGGTCCAGGGTTCCATGGTAATCCGGGCGGACAGGACAGCCAAAATAATCAAAGTAATCAAAGTGGTTACGGACAGCAGCAATCAGGTTATCAGAGCAACCCGAAACAGTTGAGTGGTGGACAGTATCATGTCTTTACTACAGGCTTGGATAAACGGGATAGAAAGCTTCAGAGGCGGGCAGTTAGTGCTGTTGAACCGGCCACGCCTCACTATCTGCGCTGGTCGGAAAAACCTATCATATGGAGCCGAGAAGATCACCCTCCCAGGGTTTATAATCCGGGTCAGTTAGCATTGGTGGTGGCGCCTCAAGTGGGAGGTTATAAGCTCACCAAGGTGCTCATGGACGGAGGGAGCAGCATTAACATTTTGTATTATGAGACCTTCCGCCGCATGGGACTGGTAGACAAGGATCTCAAACCGACCAATACAGTGTTCCACGGGGTGGTGCCTGGCAAGTCTGCGTACCCGGTTGGTAAGATAGCCCTTGAAGTGGTCTTCGGCGATAGTCATGATTCCAGATCAGAGACGCTGACGTTCGAAGTGGTTAAAATCCAAAGTCCATACCACGCTTTGTTCGGACGGCCAGCCTATGCAAAATTTATGGCACGGCCCTGCTATGTATATCTGCAACTCAAGATGCCGGGTTACAAGGGCACTATAACGGTTCATGGGAGCCGTCGAATCGCTTTGGAATGCGAGGAAGGAGATGCAACTTATGCAGAATCGGTTTGTGCTATGGAGGAGCTAAAGCAGTACAAAGACAGTGTTGACCCGGAGGACATGACTTCGTTGAAGAAGCCAACCACGGACCACGATCCGGCCTTGAAGTTCAAATCGGCTGCCGAAACTAAGCTTGTTGACTTCGTACCTGGCAATTCGTCCAAGCAGTTCAGCATCAGTGCAAACCTGGATCCAAAATAGGAAAGCGCGCTCATCGAGTTCATCCATGAGAATCGGGACATCTTTGCATGGAAGCCGTCTGACATGCCTGGTGTACCGAGGCGACTCGCTGAGCACACCCTTAATGTGGATCCTAAGTATAAACCGGTAAAGCAGTTCTTACGTCGGTTTAACGAAGAAAGACGCAAAGCGATTGGTGAGGAAGTGGCCAGGCTCCTGGCAGCTGGGTTTATCATTGAGGTTTTTCATCCCGAATGGCTTGCTAATCCGGTGCTGGTTCTTAAGAAAAACGGCACCTGGCGCATGTGTGTGGATTACACAGACTTCAATAAAGCTTGTCCAGCGGATCCTTTTGCTCTCCCCCGGATTGATCAGATCATTGATGCTACGGCAGGTTGCGAGCGTTTGAGCTTTTTGGATGCCTATTCGGGTTATCATCAGATCAAGATGGCAGTTAAGGACCAGGAGAAGACGGCGTTCATTACTCCCTTTGGAGCCTTCTGCTATGTTTCTATGCCCTTCGGGCTTAAGAGTGCGCAGGCTACTTATCAACGGTGTGTGCAAAATTGCCTCCACGAGCATATTGGTCGTAATGTGCATGCTTATGTGGATGACATTGTGGTCAAGTCACGAAAGAAGGAGACCCTGGTTGACGATTTGAAGGAAACTTTCGATAACTTGAGAGTGTACCAAATGATGCTCAACCCAGCTAAATGTGTTTTTGGTGTACCTGCAGGCAAGTTGTTGGGATTTTTAGTGTCCCATAGAGGAATTGAGGCTAATCCGGAAAAGATCACAGCCATCACCTCCCTGGCCAAACCGAAATGCGTCAATGATGTTCAGCGCATGGCCGGGCGGATTGCAGCGTTAAGCCGGTTTATCAGTCGCCTCGGTGAAAAGGCGATCCCCTTGTATCAAATGCTCAAGAAGACGGATCAATTTGTCTGGAGTCCGGAGGCTGATAAAGCGTTTGAGGACTTGAAGCGACAGCTAGTCAATCCGCCAGTGTTGGCAGCCCCTGTAGATAAAGAGCCACTCCTGTTATATGTTGCTGCGAATGCCAGAGCGGTTAGTGTGGCGATGGTGGTAGAACGAAAGGAGGCTGGAAAGGAACATCCGGTTCAACGACCGGTTTACTATATCAGTGAAGTGCTTATCGAGTCCAAACAAAGGTATCCGCATTGGCAGAAGCTGGTATATGGTGTTTTTATGGCAAGCCGGAAGCTGAGGCAATATTTTCAAGGGCACCCCATCACGGTGGTCAGTTCTGCTCCTTTGGGTGACATCATACAGAACCGGGAGGCGACCGGTCGGATTGCTAAGTGGGCTATCGAGCTTGGGCCGCACGGTTTAAGATACGTGCCCCAGACGGCTATAAAGTCACAAGCACTCGTCGACTTCATAAACGATTGGACAGAGTTACAAGCGCCTGAGGAGAAGCCAGATAACGCCTATTGGACTATTCATTTTGACGGGTCCAGACAATTGGAAGGCTCGGGGGCTGGAGTCATTTTAACTTCCCCACGAGGAGATAAGTTTTGTTATGTCCTCCGTTTAATGTTCCCCTGTACAAATAATGCGGCTGAGTATGAAGCTCTGCTTCATGGTCTTCGGATGGCTAAAGAGATGAATCTGAGCAGAGTTAGGTGCTTTGGTGATTCGGATCTGGTGGCTCAGCAGGTATCTGGCACCTGGGATTCTAAGGACCCGCTCATGGCTGCGTACCGACGTGAAGTAGATATGGTGGCCGGGCATTTCAAAGGCTATCAAGTGGACCATGTGGACCGCAGAAAGAATGAGGCAGCGGACGCTTTAAGCCGCTTGGGCTCTCAGCGCAAACCGGTCCCACCCAATGTTTTCTTGGATGTATTGTATCACCCATCGGTACAGTTACCCGGTGAGTTGGAGTTGGCTGTTCCTGATCCGGAGGCTCTATTAGTGGCGGCTCTTCACGTCACCCCGGATTGGACGCTCCCTTATCTGGCATATATGAACTGGGGTGAGTTGCCAGAAGACGAAAGCTTGGCTCGACAGATAGTACGACGGTCCAAGTCTATGACCATCCTCAAAGGGGAGCTACATCATCGCAGCGTGTCAGGAGCGCTGCAACGGCGTGTATCCCCTGAGGAGGGGTGCGAGATATTACGTGAAATACATGAAGGGGATTGCGGCCACCACGCCGGTTCAAAATCATTGGTGGCTAAAGCGTTCTGCCACGGTTTCTACTGGTTAACTGCTCATGCTGATGCAGAAGACCTGGTCAGGTTATGTGATGGTTGCCAGAAATTTTCCAGACGAGCGCACATACCGGCTCAAGAATTGAGGATGATTCCGATCACTTGGCCATTTGCGACTTGGGGGCTCGATATGGTTGGGCCTTTTAAGCGTTCCAAAGATAAGAAGACCCACCTATTGGTGGCGGTTGACAAATTTACAAAGTGGGTGGAGGCAGAACCTGTCAGTAAATGTGATGCGGCCACGGCGGTTCGGTTTATAAAGAAGGTGATCTTCCGGTTTGGCTTTCCACACAGCATCATCACAGATAATGGTACTAATCTATCCAAGGGGGCCATGAAAGAGTTCTACGCACGGGAGCATATACGGCTTGATGTTTCTTCGGTAGCTCACCCACAATCTAATGGTCAGGCAGAACGAGCGAATCAAGAGATCTTGAGAGGTATCAAACCCCGGCTTCTGGTCCCTTTGCAAAGGACTCCGGGTTGTTGGGTGGAGGAGCTACCGTCTGTATTATGGAGCATCAACACCACGCCTAACAGATCCACGGGGTTTACGTCGTTTTTTATGGTCTATGGAGCAGAGGCGGTTCTCCCAAGTGATATACGACATGACTCACCTCGTGTGGCAGCGTATGTTGAAGCGGACAACGAGCAGGCATGGCAGAACGCTCTTGACTTGTTGAATGAGGAACGTGACTTAGCAGCTGCCCGTTCAGCGATTTACCAGCAAGATCTTCGCCGTTACCACAGCCGTCGGGTTAGGACCAGAACCTTTCAGGAGGGGGATTTGGTGCTTCGGCTCATCCAGGATCAGTCTGATCAGCATAAATTATCCCCGCCTTGGGAGGGACCTTTTGTGGTCAGCAAGAATCTGAATAATGGGTCATACTACCTGATTGATATTCGAGAGCGCAAGGATTCACGCACTTCAGAGGAGGAGACCAGCAGGCCGTGGAACATAGCTCATCTTCGACCTTATTATACATGAGCCTTGGGCTCTTTTTATGTACATATCATGACCATGTAGATATTATGATTAATACAATAAACCGGAGCCTCGAGTAAAGCGGGGTCTCTGCTGTTCTTCACATCATGCGTGTTTACCCTTTGAGGTCGCTTCACAGAAGATCAAAGTAAAGATTCCGGTTTAAAAGTCGGTTCAAGGGAAGATGTCTCCCACAAAGCTGTGAAGCTCTTAATATCCGGTTCAAGATCCCGGTTCAAGAAGAGGACCTGCTGACATGATGCACGGCTCAAACATGGGGCTTCCTGTTCAAACATAGGTCGTATTCGAACCAAAGAGAACATAGCTATCCTTATAAAGTCAGTTGGGGACCTAGTCGGCCTGAACCGTAGCTACACCTCCGGGGAGCTTGGTCATGTCTTGACGACGGTAATGCCTTCTGGCTGGCACATTTGCCACTGAATCAGTTGGGGACCTAGTCGACTTGAACCGTAGTTACACCTTATGGGAGCTCGGTCATGTCTTGATGATGGTAATGCCTTCTGATCGGCTTTTTAGCCAGTGAATCATTTGGGGGCTTGGTCGTGTCCGAACCAACGCAATGCCACTTGATCGGCCCTTGGCCACTGAGTCACTTGGGGGCTTGGTCGAATCCGAACCAATGCAATGCCATTTGACCGGCATATTTGCCACGATTCAGTTAGGAACCTAGTCGACCTGAACCGTAGCTACACCTCTTGGGGGCTTGGTTTCTTTTGTCTTGACGACGGTCACGCCTTCTGAACGGTTCATAGCAACCACTGTTTGCATGCGTTTTACTATCGCGTTGTCCTCTCGTATTTGGTTTTGGTTTTCTGCCTTTATTGTGGTGTTTTTTTTTGTTCTTTGGAACGTCAAGTACTTTTGAACCGATTCAGCTGACACAGCCTGGTCCGTTTTTTAACCCGGAGGCAAGTTGCCCGGTTTGGCAAAGGCGCAGCACGGTTCATATGGTCGAAAGATCGTCTTGTGTACTCAGTAAAGACAGGAAACATAAGTTGGAAAAAGTCATTGGAAAGGGCATCAGTACCCGTGCGCAAAGGCGCATTCAAACGCAGAGGTATTAAACTATCTTATTACAAGGCAGCGTAGTGCCTGAATATATTGTTTTTTGACGGATTAAACGTCACCAATTAAGGTGAACCGGAGCGTTGATTACGCCTGTTCGCCGCCTCGGTTCGAAGGCTGTGGATCATCTTGCGCCGCTTCAGCTTTATCTTGGCTACCCATTGGCTGGAAATCAGCAGTGGTCCAGTCGATTCCCATTAGCGCTTGAAAGACAGCTTCTTCGTGAATCAGCAAAGACGGTTCAATGTCAGGGGCGTAGGTATGCTTACGGATTGGAGGAATAAGGTTTTCCGCTTCAGGGACCGGGGCAGCTACTCGTTTGTTCTGGTTATCATATTGGGCCTGGTAATGTGTCAGATCTGCTTCTTCAGCCAATTGACAAGCTAGGGGGCGCACCGCCCGGTTTATCACCCTCAAGTCATTTTCGCCAAAGTCTGAACCATCTTCTTTCAAGCTGGGATATCCTTGGGCCGCTTCGACAGGATCGAAATCTGGTACCCACGCTTTGGCCCGGATCAAGGCAGTGATGGCTCCAGTTCGAGCAGCTGATCTTTTCAACTCTTCAATCCGGGCTGGAAGCATGGATAGCCTTTTTAACGTGTCTTGAATCAGAGACGGTGCAGGGTTGTTATGCGAGGCAGTGGTGATAGCTCTCTGTGCTCCGGTGTACAACTGTTCAATCAGAGTATAGGCAGCTTTGAGTTTCATCCACACATCAGAACCCAAGTGTCCAATACGTGTGCCTGCAGTGTTTCAGGATGGATTACAAACCGGACATAGGATATAGCAGACAAGGTACAAATTGGAAGAAGGGCATCGAAAGAAATTTACCAAAGACGGCAGAGGTCATGGAGTGTATTTGTCGCTTCACGGTGGATAATTCATCAACCACCGGTTTGAGAGCAGCTTCGGCATTTTCAGCCCTCTTCATCAAAAGAGCTTTTTCAGTAGCCCAATCAGCTTGTTCCTTTTTGCGGCTTTCTTTCAGCTGTTCCATAACGGTTAAGGCATTGGTCAATTCCTCCTTCGCTTTTACAGTTTTAGCCTGCTGGGTTTTTAAGGTTTCCTGAAGGTCCGAGACTTGTTTCTCTTTGGTCTTCAGATCCCCCTGCAACAGGTCATCAGCAGTGTTCAGAAAATATTGCACGGTTTGGAAGTATCAACCACACAAGCAAGTTATGTGCTCGATACTTGGGGGCTAATGCGTACTTGATCTTAATGCATGGTTTACATTACAAAAGTCCCAGGGTTTATACAAGTATTTAAACTTGGCACTTGGGGGCTAATAGTTATTTGATGATGTTTTCTGGTTACGACCTATGTTGAAGCCCTGGGTTTTTTAAACCGGACCTTAGTTGTCAAGGCAGCCTGATCCGGATTACCATCTCGGTTTGGAAATATTGATAAGCTAAGTTGCAATGGAATGAAGCACAAGAGAGTTACCTCAAGTTTCTCCTTCATCATCCTGATCATGCCAGCTTCATAATCACGACTGGTGTACAGTCGGTTCAGGTACCCAGAATAAAGATCCGGGGCGCTTAAAGCGGCATACGTGGAGGAATCAACGTCCCATTTACCCTTTATGGACGAGATTTCTTCCTTGGCAGTATGCTTGGCCAGAATAGCAAAATTCCCCGGTTCAGAGCGACCAATGCCGGTAATCACAACATCATCATCTTTGGAGTCGCTGCTCTGCATTGGCGCTGTCGGTTTATCAATAGTTCCAGAAGGGGGGATGGATTCCTCAACCCGAACAGGACTAACAGGCTGATCAGTACGGCTGGCAGGATCGGTAGGCCTTTCTTCAGCATAGGCGTCATCTTGTGGAGGTAGATAATTCTGAATGTCTTCACGACACAGAGCATCAGCACCAGGAGTTCTCTCCGGTTCAGGAGCGGCAGTTCCTTCGGCCGGGTTATCCAGACGAGCCTTCTTGCTCGGTCTAGGTTTAGCCCTGGGAAAGACCCAAAGATTGAAAGAACGGTGTAAGATGGATTAAGAAACCCATATAGAAATATGTTGTGATCGGTCCAAGTTACCCAATAACTGTCTTTAGCGGTGGCAGTTGAGTGGCTGAAGATTCACCAGAAGATGAATGGGAAGTAACCTGATAATCGGAGTCAGATGGATTAAGAGGCTGACGAGTTAAACCTGCTTTAGGAGGAAAGCTAGCGCATAAATCGGAGACCTCTGAGCGGCGTTTCCGAACCGGGCTGTTCGGTAAACCGGCGGAGGTAACTACCTGGCCGCTATGCCGGGTGGTGCATCGAGCTTCATGTTGCTGGGTCTTCACAAGAAATTTGGGATCCAAGTAAGCAAGAGGATGAGAAAATTTAATTTTCCGGTTTGCTTGGCGAGATCTTTTCAAAGGCAAAGGAACTGCATCAGAAGAAAGAATAGTTACCTCTGGGCCTTCAGCATTACTCGCTTCAGCGTCGTCCTGACAAATATCATCATCAATAAGACGTATAAAAAGTAAGCCAACTGAATCAAGGTCTACCCCAAGGTCCGGATTACCCACATCATCCTCCTCTAAATCCGGGGTAGAGGAAGCAGTGTTCCTTTTCTTCTGAGCGGGCTTCTTCACCCTTGTTTTGGGTCGGGTTACCTTTTCGGTCGGCTCTTGAAACTTCTTGCTCCAAAACGGATCATCTCCCTGTCTCAGAAAGGACTGGAGTTAACAATATGTATATAAGGAGATCATAACTTCTATAACAAACAGAGGTGAGATGCTTACAGCAGGTGGTTTGTTTATAGCACAAAAGGGAAGCAGGCCAGTTCGGGCGCAAACATATTCCGGTTCATTCAGCATCTTTTTCACAGCTTCAGTAACTTCGTCTTCCGTCAGCTGAATGTTGCAATGCCTCAAAGGATCATCAACCCGGCCCGTATATTGGCACATTAAACCGGAGCGAATGCTAAGGGGCAGGATGCTCCATGAAATCCAGCAACGGGCAAGATCTACTCCCGTTAAACCGTTGGCCATGAAGGCTCTGAGCTTGGACAGCTGAGGGGCATACTTACTCCTCTCTTTGGCGGTTAGTCTTGGGGGGAAGGGGTGTGTATTGCTGAGTCTCTCTGGATGAAAGCCAGGCAGAGGATTTTCTTCAGCAGGAGAAGTATCCTTGCAATAGAACCAAGTGTGATTCCATTCTTGCGGATGACTATGCAACTTTGCATGAGGATAAGTCACTTCTTTCCTCTTTTGAATCGCCATACCACCCAGTTCCATATTAGGGCCGTCGGTGAATTCAGTACGTCGGTTCAAATGAAAACAGTCTCGGAACAGCTCTACAGTAGGTTCCTCCTGGAAGTACACCTCACAAAGCACTTGAAAATGGCAGATATTCGTGACTGAGTTTGGGCCAACATCTTGTGGGCGCAACCTAAAATTAGCTAGGACGTCCCGATAAAATTTTGAACCGGGTGGATTAAAACCCCGGGCCAGGTGATCCGCAAACACCACCACTTCTCCCTCCTGTGGGGTAGGAGGACATTCATCCCCTGGAACCCTCCAATGGATGGCATTTTTGCTACTCAAAGCGCCAGTCAGAACTAAGTTGTTTAATTGGGTCTCAGTGATGCGAGAGGGAACCCAGTTGCATTCGTACACCTGTTTTGCCATGAGGAAATCTACAAGACAAAGGTATTCCGGTTTGAGAACAAGTGTGATTGTAAACCGAAGATGCTCTTATATAGAGGGAAGTTATCTACAATGATATCATCTAGCGGTTCATCAAGGGGACTAATGGATATATGGATTGGGTTGCTCGCTCTGCTAGAAGTTAAACCGACCAGATCTACAGTTGTGAATATGAAAGCAGAAACAGATCCCGTACGGATTCTTTCAAAACAATGGATCTACAGCTAGGGCGAAAAAGAAGTAAAAATATGAGGTTTGGCTCACAGCAGAACAACATAAGTTCGACAAGCAGGGAAATGAGTGGAATCTAAGGAGATGAGTACAGATTTATGGCGAATACTGAGAGGGACTACAAATCACAATATAGGTATCATCATCTGTTCGCAAAAGCTGTTATGAAGATGAACAAGGAACAGTGGCAGGATGACGAACCCTAGAACAGATCTAAAGCAAGATGAACAGGAGCCTTACCGGAATCCAAACGGATGTGGAAGGTCGCCGCGGTACTCTGGTCCGATCAGGGTGATGCAGCGGCCGGAGTTGATGCAGTAGCTGACGGCGGCGGCAGAGCTCCGAGGTCTGGGTCGCGAGGAAGACGAAGAAGGGGACGAAAGGGAGGAAAGGAAGATGGCCTTCAAGTCCTATTTATAAGGCGCGGCGCGCGTGCCAGGCACGCGAATCCAGGGGCCAGTGATTTCGGGAGCCCAGCCGTCGCCCTGATTATTGCGGATTAGTAAAAGGAGACGGTAACTTTGCGCTGACGTCATATCGGCTTACCGCAGCAAAAGGAGACGAAGAAACGGCGGTTTAACAGTTACTGGAAGACATTTGAAGACAGAAATTCTTATTAAGGATTGACATGAACCTGTTCAAATCAATCTGGGGCCTAATGTTGGGGATATTGCTATTTGGGGTAAACCGGCCTATAGGGCCCGGGTTAGCTCCGTCAATGGACCCGAGATGTTAAAGCCCAAGGAGAAATAGAAGGGCCCGAAGCCTATAATCGGTTTAGAGGTTTACGGCGTAAACCGGCCTGAGGTAAACTTGCATTGTAAGTTAGGAACAGAGAGACCGACCCGGGCACGTTTATGAACCGGGGGATGGGACTTTGCAGACCGACGGGCGTCACCCGTGTATATAAGGGGACGACCCGACGGCGGTTTAAGGACAGAGAACAAGAACTCGAGGTTTAGGCGAAGCTTATCGCTCCCTAAGCCCTCGAAACCCATCAATCCCATCACAACTAGACGTAGGCTTTTACCTTCATTGAAGGGGCCGAACTAGTATAAACACCGTGTCCTTGCGTCCGCTTTAACCCCTTCAAGTTAACCCGTTGCGATGGCTCCACGACTAAGTCCTTTCGCTAGGACATCTGCCGTGACAAATCCACGACACATGGTGTCGGGGATATACCCCGCGGTGTAAACCGGCCGGAAGTTAAACCGGCCGGACTTGGCGGTTTATCTGAAGACCCGCCCTGACCTTGGCGGTTTACAAGCAACCCGCTTGGACGTTGTAACTCACTGGTAACCCGACGGACGGGTCAGAGGAGCGACAAGACCCGGTGGCCCGTCTGGCGGTTCATGAAGGCCGGTTCAACTATTGTGGGCCGGTTTAAGAGGAAAGGAATATTTTCCTTACAAGGAGTTAAAGCAGGACTTGTATTCGGTCTGTATTAGAGGTAGACTAGTCCTAATCCCAATAGGACTCCACATGTAAACCACCCCTTCAACATATATAAGGAGGGGCAGGGCTCCCCAAAGAGGGGAGGTGAGAAGTTAGAAGCGACAAGCAATCAATAATCTCTAGGGCTAGACACAAAGAGCCGGTTTACGGCGTCTCCCTCGGGATGATAATGAGACCTAGCCTCAAACAGCATGTAGGGTTATTACCGGATGATGTTTCCCGGGGCCCGAAGCTGTCTAAATCCTTGTCTTGCGTGTTGATCTGCCCTGCGTCTCTCGGCCCACTCAACCCCTCTCAAGCTACCACATAGATGCGTTGGCCTCGCGACTAAGTCCTGACACTAAGGACATCTGCCGTGACCAATCCACGACAGTTGGCGCCCACCGTGGGGCCTGCGCACGGTGGTGATGAGTTCTTGAAGGGATCTTTTCTAGGGTTTTGAGAAGATCGCGACCCGTCGGATCAGCAAGAGCCGGTTTCGTCTATGGAAGTGGATACGTGAGGTCGATCCTCGTCCAAGCCTCTTTAAACCAGGACAATCGGTGAGTCACCATCGTTGTTCCATGGAAAATTATCCAAATCCAAGGTGTTCAGAGACAGTCAACAGGGATCACCTGCGTCATCTGCCAGTACAAACCGCAATCAGGACAATTGCTATATCCATCTAAATTTCTCTTATTAATACTTATTGTTTTTGTCAAAAGAACAATTACTTTGCACTGTAAATATTTTATGCAGGATAATTACTTATGACAAAGGTATTGTTATACCGCGGACATGGAGCGCGTGCCAGTATAGTTTTGCAGTGGCATTCTTTCGGGCCATGCTGCTCGACAGATACACATGCAAATCGCCGCCCCCGCTGTTCGGTTTACATCCGTCCAACGCATGCGGATGATTCATTGTCCGCGCCGGTTTACAAACATCACGGCCGACTCACCCGTCCGCACCGGTTTACCACAATGAGGCTGGTTCACCCGTGGTTAATTTCAGCTTCATACAGTTATCATCAACCTCATGGCGGGTTATTTCCGGCCTAAACACATCAGGTAATATCCATCTAAGATATATTTTATTAGCACATATCAAAGAGCAGTTTATCTTTGCCTTGGTCTACAATACTGTTTATGCAGGACAATTGTTCATTACAAATGAGGCGCTATGTTACGGGCACGGAGCACGCGCTAGCAATATTCTGCATCGGCGTTTCGTCCGTGTCATACCACCCGATGAATGAGCATGCGCAAGTCGCCGTCCCTGTGGTCCGGTTTACATCAGCTTACCGGGACCGCGCCCGCAATTAGCCCGTCCGTGCGGTTTACCGCACTTGCGATTGACTCGCCCGTCTGTGCCAGCTTACAGCGTCGTAACCGACTCTCGCGATCGCACCAGTTTACAACACCGTGGCCGTCTCCCGCGACCGCGCTGGTTTGCGACGCGGAGGACTACTTGCTCCGCACCGGTTTACAATGCCGCGACCGGTTCATCTGTCTGTTCGCATGGCAGACTTGCCATGATTGATTTCAGTTTCACTGTGGTGATCGTCAACTCCGCGGTGGATATTTTCTGGCTAACATATCAGGACAAATTGTCTGTTGCAAAAAGGGGATTATTATATCCCTGAGCTATTGGATAACCCGTGCCGGTTTATATCGCGATCCAGATCGCGTCAACTCGTCAGGACCATGCGAATTACCCAATAGCGCATGCACAGGCTGCCATCCCCCGCAGTCCGGTCTACATCAATATACCGGGCCGCACCTGTCTGCGCGAGCCATTTATTGAGTATGAACAAGTCACAACTTGGGTAGCCTGGTTTTCTTTCAAATTGGAGGCAAATTATCGTCAACCGCCGTCTGCACTGGATGGATCAATGGGCAGGCGCACAAGTCACCGCCGCTACAGTTTGGTTAACTTCAAATCACCAGTTGGAAGGAACCATTGGCCGAGTTGCTGACACGGTTCATACGGGATCATTTACAACCCGCCGCAGTCACCTCAACCTTCTGTGTATTCACATCGTGTTATCAACACCAATGACATACAAGTTATACTGGTTTATATCACGGTCAAATATGGAGAATCTCAAGCCAACTCCTCAAGTCACCTTGAGACTTGGGGGCTATGATGATATGACGCAGCAAATCTTGCCAGTTTCAGCCGGTTTAAGAACCCAAGGACGATGGAGGGAAAGATAACCCGATCCCGGAGGCTACTGTTATGTTGATGAAAATTTAAAGGCCGTCAGAAAATTTCCGGCTTAGAAAGTATATGACAGTTACAAAATCCCGACTCAATGAAGAAGTTTCGGATCATCAGAAAGGATTCCGGTTTGAAACCTTGCTGAAGGGAAGTCAGTATCACTGAAGCTCTCAAATATCCGGTTTACAATCCGGTTCAAGAGAAATCTATTCTCCCACAAAGTTCTGAAGCGCTCAGATCCGGTTTAACAATGTCCGGTTCAAAAAGGAATTAACTTCTCGCAAGTTCGAGTTTAAAGGCCGTCAGAAAATTTCCGGCAGAAAATGAAGATTCCGGTTTACAATCCGGTTCAAGAGAAATCTATTCTCCCACAAAGTTCTGAAGCGCTCAGATCCGGTTTAACAATGTCCGGTTCAAAAAGGAATTAGCTTCTCGCAAGTTCGAGTTTAAAGGCCGTCAGAAAATTTCCGGCTGAAAATGAAGATTCCGGTTTAAAATCCGGTTCAAGGGGAAGATGTCTCCCACAGCTTTGAAGCTTTCAATATCCGGTTCAAGATCCCGGTTCAAGAAGAATTTACCTCTTGCAAAAAAGTTAAAAATTACCGAAGAGGACCTGCTGCCATGATACGCGGTTCAAACATGGGTATCCGGCCTTAGTGGCTTGACATATTATTTATCACATGGGGGCTCCCGCTTTGTAAAGCGGGGTATCTATTCTTTATATCATGCGTGGTTACACGGAGTGGATTCGCTTTAGGGCAACCTCCGGTTTACCCCTTGAGGTCGCTTCACAGAAGAGCAACAAAGTCAGTTGGGGACCTAGTCGACTTGAACCGTAGCTACACCTCCTGGGAGCTTGGTCATGTCTTGACGACGGTAATGCCTTCTGGCTGGCACATTTGCCACTAAGTTAGTTGGGGACCTAATCGACTTGAACCGTAGTTACACCTTATGGGAGCTCGGTCATGTCTTGATGATGGTAATGCCTTCTGATCGGCATTTAAACAGCCAATAAGTCATTTGGGGGCTTGGTCGTGTCCGAACCAATGCAATGCCACTTGATCGGCCCTAGGCCACTGAGTCACTTGGGGGCTTGGTCGAATCCGAACCAATGCAATGCCACTTGGCTGGCGTAACGCCACGCGTCATTTTGGGGTCCTGGCTGACTGGCACCATTGCTACGCCTTCGGGGGGCTTGGTTGCGTCTGACCATGGTAATTCCATCTGACCAAGCTTAGTAGAGCTCTTCTTTTGCAAAAAATTATTGCCATTGCTTTTGCTTTAATAGCCTTTCTTGAGAAGTTGCTATTTTATTTGCGTTTTTTAAAACCGACAGTATTTTGTACCGGTTCAAACAGCTAAATTAGCGGAACACGATCCATTTTTACACCGGAGATTATCTGCCCGGTTTGATTTTCTGTTACCATCCTATTATGGAGTAAACCGGTGTTTATCAACCCGACTCGGCTTTCAACTACAAGTTGTGAGTGCATGATCAAGTTATAATCCGGAGATTATCAGCCCGGTCTGGTTTGACTACAAGTCACCAATATATATATGGTTAATCCAGTGTTTATCACAACCCGGTACGGTTTTATCATAAATCGGCGCAATATGGAAGGAGTTATCATTACTCAAGATTGGGGTTATCACTCTTACTACAAAAAGTTGGTAAACCAACGATGTGATTCAATGTCACAGGTATGATATATTTCATATTTTTAAGTGCAGCCCTGGTTATAAACCCAGGTTATATGTTGAGCATTATGTCCCGTCCGGCGGTAAACCGCCAGGACACTTTAAACTTGTTGTATGCAGAAACAGGTTGAATAAAGCATGATTATAAATTATCCGGTGTTTGTTAAACCGGCCTGGCTTTAAGACAATAAGTCGCCAGTAGGATGATAAATTATCCGGTGTTTATTAAACCGGCCCAGCTTTAAGACGATAAATCGCCAGTCTATGATGAGAGATTGTCCGGTGTTTATTAAACCGGCCTGGCTTTGGACTATAAGTCGCCAGTATATATTTGGATTGCGCCATTGGAATCATGCGCTTATAAATTATTGGATTATATTATTCAAATAGCCAAACTGGCTGAATTTTCATTATGATATTGGATGAATAAGGTTTTCATACCAGATTATATTATCTTGAATAGCCAACATAGCTGGATTTTTATTATGGTTATTAATATTTTGATTAAGGTTTTCAAAGTCGCTTTAGCGCAATGGTTATCATTTTCTACAATTGAAGGAATAGTCCCGAGTCGCTGCAGGCTTACAACCCGGCACTTGGGGGCTACATTATTCAAAATTGAGATTACATCAAATATGCAAGTCTCATGTCGCTGCAAGCATGCACCATGACACTTGGGGGCTAATGCAAGGTCATTTTTGCTCATCTTATTGAAAACCCAACTCATCACATCGTAATGAGCTGGCCCTTGGGGGCTACCAATTGCTCCTGTCAACTATTCAAGGTACAAAGCTTTTTATCCATTATATTGAAGGGTCCACTGCTCAGTTGGTAAAGCACAAGGCTCTTAACCTTGTGGACGTGGATTCAAGGCCCATGATGGGGGTTACATCATATGATGTTATTTTCATTGAAGTATATATCAAAGTCCCAGCTCAATATTATCTTACTGAGCCGGCCCTTGGGGGCTACACGTTGCTGTTCAAAGTTTACAAGATTATATTTACAAAGTCCCTGCTGATTATTACATAATGACCCGGCCCTTTGGGGCTACATTGGTTGAAGTTTTATGGGCATCAGTCAATTACAAGTCCCAGGTTGCTGCAAGCATGACAACCCGGCACTTGGGGGCTACAGGTATTATATAATTATCGAAGAAAGATTTTCAAATTCTCTGTTGAGCAAATTAGATTGACCCGACGTCACCAATCATTATGACCCTGTGGCTGGAACCCGGTGTCATCAATAATCATAAACCGATGTTGGCAACAATCATGAACCGGTGTTTGCAACAATCATAATCCGGGGTCATCAGTTTTATAACCCGGCCATTTGGTAATCTTAAACCGGCAAGTTTTCAAGACCGGGATCATCTTCAAACCGGCTGAATATCAGATGAATATTTCAAGACCAATATTTCTTAAACCGGCGTTTTGGAAGCCGATTCAAGTGGATTATTTCTTCACAATATTTTCCTGTGAGAAACCAATGTCAGCAAATTGAGTATGACGCTGGCTTATTGACCTGGATTTTCTAGAAGGAGGAAATGACAAGGACTTAAGGATGATCAGGTGCCGGTTTACAAGAATTCTTAACCCGGAGTACAACCTGTCAAATTTGTTCTTATGTTTATTTGCAGCATAAGTTTACCATGGATAAATCCAAGCTAAACTTGGGGGCTAATGTCGGGGATATACCCCGCGGTGTAAACCGGCTGGAAGTTAAACCGGCCGGACTTGGCGGTTTATCTGAAGACCCGCCCTGACCTTGGCGATTTACAAGCAACACGCTTGGACGTTGTAACTCACTGGTAACCCGACGGACGGGTCAGAGGAGCGACAAGACCCGGTGGCCCGTCTGGCGGTTCATGAAGGCCGGTTCAACTATTGTGGGCCGGTTTAAGAGGAAAGGAATATTTGCCTTACAAGGAGTTAAAGCCAGGACTTGTATCCGGTTTGTATTAGAGATAGACTAGTCCTAATCCCAATAGCACTCCACATGTAAACCGCCCCTTCAACATATATAAGGAGGGGCAGGGCTCCCCAAAGAGGGGAGGTGAGAAGTTAGAAGCGACAAGCAATCAATAATCTCTAGGGCTAGACACAAAGAGCCGGTTTACGGCGTCTCCCTCGGGATGATAATGAGACCTAGCCTCAAACAACATGTAGGGTTATTACCGGATGATGTTTCCCGGGGCCCGAAGCTGTCTAAATCCTTGTCTTGCGTGTTGATCCGCCCTGCGTCTCTCGTCCCACTCAACCCCTCTCAAGCTACCACATAGATGCATTGGCCTCGCGACTAAGTCCTGACACTAAGGACATCTGCCGTGACCAATCCACGACACATGGCATAAAAATAACAGCAGAGCATGACTTAGTGAAATTACTAAGTCTCTGAAATCAGCAACATTATGTACCCTAGTTTGCATGCTGGTGCTAGTCACCACAGAGATCAGAAAAATACATGGCATACACCCCTGTAAAGATGGCATGGCATATTACAAAACACACGTAGGACTCCAGTTCATAGGATGCACAGATCAATCAAGGCAAAAATGACAAAAGTGCATGTACTGAAACAGATCTGAAACTAACATCACATAGCCCTCTTCCAACAGCATTTCGGTCATCAAGATAAGCTCAAATTAAAATGATGCAATGATATGAAATGATGTACTCATCGAGGCGAACAATTTGACATATTACACGCATGAAACGGGGCAGTATGCAGCAAGTTATGATGCGATGAACAATGCTATAATATATGCAGAGAAAATGACAGGCGAAATCGACCTAGGGTTTGTTGGCACGGAAACCGAGGTGGCGGCGGATCTGGCCGGAGTTCTCGCCGGAGTAACGGGGAAGCTCGCCGGAGTTGCGGGGAATGGCCAGAGAAGTGCCGGGCTCGCGGGATCTAGCCCTCCCGTGGGCAGATCCGGTCGGGGGGAGGAGAAGGCGCGGACGGCGAGGTCCGCGGCGTGGAGGAGGTGGCCGGAGTTGCTGGCGGCGCTCCGTGGCGCGGCGGCGGGGCGAGAGTGGCGCGGGGGAGGCGCGGTCGGGAGGCGGCGGCGGGGCGGCGTGCGGAGGCGGCGGGGCGCGGGCGCGCGGCTCGGGGCCTGCGGGGCAGCGGCAGCGGCGACCCGGGCCGGGGAGGGCCGGCGATGGTCTTCGGGGGGCTTCGGCGGCGCGGGGAACGGGCGGCGGTGACGTGGCGGCGTGGGAGTGGCTGAGGCGGCGGGGATGGCGACGTGGCGTGCGCTGATTGGCCGGAGTGAGGTGGCCGGTGGACACTTCCGGCGCGGTGCGGACGCCTCCAGCGGCGCGGAGGAGCGGGGCTAGGGTTTGGACTGCGAGATTTGGACGGGGAGCACATATTTATAGCTAGGAGGAGGTAGGAGTGTCCAAATGGAGAGAGGTTTGCGGCCACACGATCGTGATCGAACGGCGATGGACATGGGAGTGACTTAGATGGGTTATTGGGCTGATTTGGAGGGGTTTTGGGCTGCAACCCAAAAGAGGCTTTCACGGTTACCCGGTTAACTGTTGGAGTATCAAACGACCTCCGAATGACCCGAAACTTGACAGACGGTCTACCGGTGCTATACCAAGGCCGCTTGACAAACCTCGGTCCATTCCGCGAAGGTTTAATACCCGCTCACGGAAAAAGGTAAAAGAGGACGCCGGAGGACGTAGGAGCGCCGGATTGCAAAACGGACAACGGGGAAAATGCTCGGATTCATGAAACCAACACGTATGCGAATGCGATGCACATGATGACATGATATGAAATGCATGACATGAACAAAATGCAAAATGAAGGGAAACCCAACCACGGAGGGAATATCATATCACATAGCCGGAAATGACAAGAGTTGGAGTTACAAATATAGCAAGTTACATCCGGGGTGTTACAATCGAGTACTTCACCGCCGAGTGCAGAGAAGGCACCCTCCTCAAGGACAAACTCCTCTGCGATGAGCCAGAGACTCTGGACGAGCTGCTGACCATAGCAGACAAGTACGCCACAGCCGACTCCTCTATGAAGACGGAGATCCAAGTTAGCACAGCCGGCAAAGTGACCCCTCAGGCTCCCAGAACCCCGGCTGGAGACGCCAGTCAGCGACAACAGCAGAACGATCACAAGCGCAAGGCCCCGCAGCCGGCTTCGAGTAGCCGGCAGGTGGCGACAGTCGACGACCAGCAGCCAGAAGGACCGCCTCCACCCAAGCGGCAGAAGGGCGGCAAGTCCAACTGGTTGTCGGCTTTCTCCTATGAGCAGACTCTGGATGGCCCATGCAAGTTTCACAGCGGCGCAAAGCCGTCGAATCACACCACGTGAAAGTGTCACTCGCTCACCAGGATCGCCAAGGGAGACGGCCTCCTGCCTCCTCCGCCTGCTGGGAAGCCGCCTCCGCCTCCAACCCAGCAGCCGGCTGTCAGGCCAGTCGGCACAGTGCAAGACGAGTACCCAGAAGAGCATGGGGCCTATGTGGTGTTCACCCGTATGGCAGACGACAAGCGCAGCAAGCGGCTTCAACGGCAAGAAGTGAACGAAGTGGCGTCAGATACTCCAGAATTCATGCATTGGTCCGAGAAGCCTATCAGCTGGAGCAGAGCAGATCACCCAGAGGTGATGCCAAACCCGGGTTCCTACGCCCTGGTCCTGGACGCCACCTTTGCCACTGATAGGCGGGCAGCTCGCTTCTCGCGAGTCTTGATAGATGGAGGTAGCAGCATCAACATACTGTATAAGGATACCATGGAGAAACTAGGAATCAAGCAAAGACAGCTTCAGAGCAGCCGGACTGTATTCCATGGCATCGTCCCTGGCCTTTCCTGCTCCCCAATCAGCAAGATTTTGATAGATGTCCTTTTTGGAGACAAGGATCATTTCCGCCGAGAGCCAGTCTAGTTTGAAGTGGTGGACCTTGAGAGCCCATACCATGCACTGCTTGGCCGACCTGCACTGGCCAAATTCATGGCGGTCTCCCACTACGCCTACCTCAAGATGAAGATGCCGAGTTCCAAGGGAATCCTGACCGTAGCCTGCGACTACAGAAAGTCGTCCGCTTGCGCGGCCGAGAGCAGTCAGTTGGCCGAGTCCCTGGTCATTGCAGCAGAGAAGCGACTTCTTGACAGGGTTGTGGCAATGGCCGGCAAGCAGCCAGAGATGTCTCCCAACCCTAAGGAGTCGGAAGCTGAGGGCTCGTTCAAACCGGCCAAGGAGACGAAGAAGATACCGCTGGACCCAGAGCACCCGGAGAGGTACGCTGTCATAGGTGCGAACCTTGACAGCAAATAGGAAGGTGAGCTCGTCGGTTTCCTCCGTGAGAATCGGGACATCTTCGCATGGTCCCCCAAAGACATGCCAGGTGTACCGACGGAATTCGCCGAGCACAAGTTACATGTTCGGTCTGATGTGAAGCCCGTCAGGCAGCCCTTGCGCCGCCTGTCAGAAGAGAAAAGAAGATTTGTTGGAGAGGAGATAGCCCGGCTCCTTGCGGCTGGCTTCATCATGCAAGTATTTTTTTCCAGAGTGGCTATCAAACCCGGTCTTGGTGTTGAAGAAGAACAAGCAGTGGCGGATGTGTATTGACTACACAAGCCTCAACAAAGCTTGCCCCAAGGACCCGTTTGCTCTGCCAAGAATTGATCAGGTGATAGACTCCACAGCCGGATGCGAGCTGTTGAGCTTCTTAGATGCCTATTCAGGGTATCACCAGATCAAGCTGAACCCAGCAGATAGATTGAAAACCGGATTCATCACGCCGTTTGGAGCCTTCTGCTACCTGACCATGACGTTCGGCTTAAGGAATGCCGGCGCCACCTTTCAGCGTTGCATGCAGAAGTGCCTCCTCAAGCAACTCGGCAGAAATGCCCATGTCTACGTGGATGATGTGGTGGTGAAGACGGAAAAGTGCGGAACTCTGCTAGAAGACCTCAAGGAAACCTTTGAGAACCTTCGCCGATTCCAGATCAAGCTTAACCCTGAGAAGTGCGTTTTTGGAGTACCAGCCGGCCAGCTTCTCGGCTTCCTGGTCTCTGAACGCGACATAGAGTGCAATCCCATGAGGATCAAGGCCATCAAGTGGATGGAGGTACCTAGCCGACTGTTGGATGTGTAGAAGTTCAGTGGCTGCCTGGCATCCATCAGCCGGTTCATCAGTCGGTTGGGCGAGAAAGCTCTCCCTTTGTACCAGCTCATGAAGAAGACCAATTTTTTCGAGTGGAACCACAAGGCGGATGAGGCCCTTCTCCAGCTGAAGAAGATGCTGGTTACTCCCCCTGCGTTGGCGGCTCCGACTCCCAAAGAGCCCATGCTCCTATACATCGCCGCCACCAACCGGTAGTCAGCACAGTCATTGTAGTTGAGCGCAAAGGAGGAAGGCAAGGCACTACCTATCCAGAGACCGGTATATTACCTGAGCGAAGTGCTGTCAGCCTTCCAGCAGAACTACCCCCACTACCAGAAGATGAGCTACGGCGTGCACTTTGCCGCCAAGAAGCTGAAGCCTTACTTCCAAGAGCATCCAATCACTGTGGTCTGCACAACCCCACTAGCCAAGATCATCAGAAGCCGAGATGCGTCTGGCCTAGTGGCCAAATGGGACATAGATTTGGCGCCCTACACAATCTACTATCAACCCCACACAGCCATCAAGTCGCAGGCACTGGCCGACTTCCTCGTCGACTGGGCCGAGACCCAGTACCTGCCGCCAGCGCCTGACTCCACCCATTGGCGGATGCATTTCGATGGCTCCAAGATGCGCATCGGCTTGGGAGCCCGCGTTGTTATCACTTCTCCCAAAGGCGACAAGCTCAAGTATGCGCTGCAGATCCATTTCGCCATCTCCAACAACGTCGCTGAATACGAGGTGCTCATTCACGGGCTCCGGCTTGCCAAAGAGCTTGGCATTCGCCGGATCCTGTGTTATGGCGACTCCGACTTGGTGGTCCAGCAGTCGTCTGGCGACTGGGACGCCAAGGACGCAAACATGGCAAGCTACCGCTTCCTCGTACAGCAGCTCAGTGGATATTTCGAGGGGTGTGAGTTCCTCCAAATGCCAAGGAACGACAACGACCAAGCAGATGCTTTGGCACGAATCGGCTCCACTCGCCAAGCAATACCATATGGCGTCGCTCTTCAGCGCCTCCTCAAGCCATCCATCAAGCCTTCACCAGAGTCAGATTCCATTTTTGTGCCGGCCCCCCTGAAGAAGTCGGATCCGACTCAAGAGCCTCAGCAGACGGCACAAAAACCTTTGCAAACGACTCCAAGAATGCCGCAGTCAAAGCCGGCCAGGGGACTTCAGAACCCGGCCCGGGGACTGCGGCGACCAGAGAAAAGACTCCAAAACTCGGCCCGGGGACTGCACCAGTCGACCCGAGGACTTCGTTGATCCAGCAAGCGGCCGCGAACTCCAGCCCGCCGCCTCCCAGCCCAGCTGCCCGCGTCCAAGTCGCGGTTCTGGCAGTCGAAGAAATAGCAGCACCATCATGGGCACAACCTATCCTCAAATTTCTGGTAGACAAGGAGCTGCCGACTGACGAAACTTTGGCTCGGCAAATACAACGACGGGCGGCAGCATATACCATAGTCAACAGAGAGCTGGTCAGGCGCAGCGTCACTGGTGTCTACCAGCGCTGCGTTGAGCCAGAGCAAGGCCAAGCAATTTTCAGAGACATCCATCAAGGCGAGTGCGGCCACCATGCAGCCTCAAGAGCACTTGAGGGAGTCCTGGATTAGGGGGTGTTCGAATAGCCGAACTATACCTTCAGCCGGACTCCAGGACTATGAAGATACAAGATTGAAGACTTCGTCCCGTGTCCGGAAGGTTCTTTCCTTGGCGTGGAAGGCAAGCTAGGCGTGCGGATATTCAAGATCTCCTACCAATGTGACCGACTCTGTGTAACCCTAACCCTATCCGGTGTCTATATAAACCGGAGGGTTGTAGTCCGTAGAACGAACACATCATAACCATCATCATACTCATAGGCTAGCTTCTAGGGTTTAGCCTCCTTGATCTCGTGGTAGATCTACTCTTGTACTACCCATATCATCAATATTAATCTAGCAGGAGTAGGGTTTTACCCCCATCGAGAGGGCCCGAACCTGGGTAAAATAAAGTGTCCCTCGTCTCCTGTTACCATCCGACCTTGACGCACAGTTCGGGACCCCCTACCCGAGATCCGCCGGATTTGACACCGACATTGGTTCTTTCATTGAGAGTTCCTCTGTGCCGTCGTGATCAGGAAGGATGCCTTTTCCCGTCTTTAAAGACGGCGCCGTCATTGAGGGAGCTTTGGCTATCGGCCAAACCCTCCGGCTGGGTGGTTTTCTCATGACCGCCCGTTCGGCCGTTATGCCGACGGTGACCTCTCAGGTAATCGAAAGCAATCTCCGCGTCATCTCGGAATTGGCCGAGCAGCTAGATCCGGTGGAGCTCTCCTCCATAAACGAGCTCCCGGATCGCATCGCCGCCTTGGGGGTCGCTACAAACTACGACCAGGTTGGGCCTAAACCCGATCTAAGGGAAATCAACTCTCCCCAAGCCACCCATCATGTTGCTGTGGTGGAAACACGATGCGGCGACCCTTCATCGATCTTGAGGGCCAGCTACGTCCGAATTCCGGAACCCTCCATGCCGGATATTCGCGGAGGGGAGGATACAATCCGAGACCTGGGCTTGGAACCAGGCGAACCAGATAACATACAAGACTCCGGATCTCAGAATCCGGAGGTTGTTCGGCTTCCGAACAGCAAACCGGGCGAAGTATCAGATTTAATGAATTCTGCCCACCCGATCTCAAGCGATCTCTCCCAAATCAAGCAGATGCCCGAAGAAACAGTACATCATTACTGGGCTAGATTCCTCCTGCTTATGAACAGGATAAAGGACTGCCACGAGGGAGACGCGATTTCAATCTTCTGCAGTAACTGCACGGACAAGGGGATACTCAACGCCATAAGTCGTCGTAATATTACGCGCTTTGCTGACTTGGCGTCCATAGTAAAAAATACTGTGCGATGGAAAGTGCTTGGAAAACCGAAATTAAATTTTGGGATAATCCGGCCTTGAATAGCAATCCCGTCCGAATCAAAAGGGCGCAGTACAGCAAGGCGCCCGGATTAAATAAAAAATAAAAACCCTCTAGGGGGCATGGAACCGTGCTAGAAAAGTGGCTCGATGGACCCTGCAAGATTCATAGTGTAGAGGATGCCACCCCAACTCACAGCCTCAGGGCATGTTGGATACTCCGGCAGGTGGCCAAAATTGGCGAAGACCTCCTAAATCCAGAGGTCGAAGGAAACCAGCCCGAGAATTTCAGTACCGTTCTCACAATCTCCGAGACTTTCGCATCAAATAACATGCGAAAAACAACACTTCGTAGCCTCGCCGAAGTCTACCAAGTAGCGACAATAAATCCATGGAGCAATACTGCCATCACCTTCAATGCGAGCGACGAACCTAAATTTCGAACAGCCAGAGCGCCAGCCGCGTTGGTTCTCAGTCCCATAGTGGACGGTTGTCGCCTCGCAAAGGTACTTATGGACGGAGGCAGTGGATTGAACCTCATCTACGAGGAAACCCTCCAAAAGATGGAAATAGACTGGAACCGCATAGAGCGAAGCAGCACAACCTTTAGAGGAATAATCCCTAGTCAGGAAGCGCGCTGTACCGGAAAGATCACGCTAGACGTGGTATTCGGCTCTTCGGATAATTACAGGTCCGAGCAAATCACGCTCCAAGTGGCCCCGTTCAAAAGCGGATATCACGCTATATTAGGATGAGAGGCCGCGGACAGTTTTCCAAGCCATACCCCATTAAGGATGGCACTACCCCTTTACCGCCTCCTAAGGCGCACCGAACACTTCGAGTGGACGGACGCAGCCACGGCCGGACTCGGGGAAATAAAGGCCATCTTGGCAACAAACCCCGTCCTGGCCGCGCCAAATACCGGCGAACCCATGCTGTTATACATTGCCGCAACTCATCAAGTTGTAAGCGCCGTACTCGTCATCGAACGGGTATCGGACGGACACAAACTACCCCTTCAAAGGCCGGTTTACTACATGTCCACTGTCCTCACACCATGCAAATCACGGTACCCGCATTACCAAAAGATTGCATACGCGGTGTTTATGGCATCCCGGAAGCTACGACACTACTTTCAAGAGTGTTCTATAACAGTAGCCTCGGAAGTACCACTCAATGATATTATCAACAACCGCGATGCAACGGGCCGGATAGCAAAATGGGCCATAGAGCTCCTCCCATTCGATATAACCTACAAACCACAGCGAGCCATTAAATCACAAGTCCTAGCCGACTTCGTCGCCGAATGGACAGAGGCCGAACTCCCTAAAGATTACGGCACATACTCAAACTGGATCATGCACTTCGACGGCTCCAAAATGTTGGCCGGACTGGGGGCTGGCGTTGTTCTGACATCCCCTACAGGAGATACAGTCCAATATGTACTCCAAATCATGTACACGGACTCCAACAATGCAGCCGAATACGAGGCCCTCCTACATGGTCTCCGAATGGCAGTATCCATGGGCATTCAACGCCTGGAAGTACGCGGGGATTCAAACCTCGCGATATCCCAAATAATTGGCGACTTCGACGCCAAAGACCCAAAAATGGAAGCTTATCGCAATGTCGTACTAAAAATGTCAGCTCGGTTCGAGGGACTGGAGTTCCGCCACATAGCCCGAGAAAATAATCAGGCAGCGGACGTCCTGGCACGCATCGGAGCAAAACGAGACGCAGTCCCCCCAACATCTTCTTAGAAAGATTATTCAAACCATCCGTAACATGGGAGGGGGAACCCTCGGATAATAGCCCGGGCATAACCGCACAACCCAATGCCGAACAATCAGACATAATCGGCGGCCCCGCCACCGAAATTACACCCTCAGCCCACGCAATAATGGCGGTCATCGCCCCGTGGACGGAACCATTCCTAGCCTACCTTACTAGGCAGGAACTCCCCGAGGACCAAAACGAGGCACGCTGCATAGTGCGGCGATCTAAAGCCTATAAAGTCCACAAGGGAGAGCTATATAAGAAAAGCACTACAGGAGTCCTTCAAAGGTGTATCTTTGAAGAGGAAGGGCGGAGTCTGTTGGCTGAAATTCATGCCGGACTCGGTGGCCATCATGCCGCGGCTCGGTCCCTTGTAAGCAAGGCTTTCCGTACGGGCTTCTATTGGCCGACGGCTCGAGCAGATGCTCAGGACCTAGTCAAACGGTGCGTCGGTTGCCAGATCTTTGCCAACCAAAGCCATATGCCACCCAACGCCCTCCGAACTATCCCCATCACTTGGCCTTTTGTGGTCTGGGGGCTCGATATGGTGGGACCCCTTAAAGGCGGAACCCACAAGAAAAAATACTTATTGGTCATGGTGGATAAATTCACAAAATGGATAGAAGCCAAGCCTGTCAAGACGGCCGAATCCGGACCTGTGATAGACTTCGTATCCGGGGTCGTACACCGTTATGGTGTCCCTCACAGCATTATCACCGATAATGGCACAAACTTCACCTCTGATGAAGTAAAGCTGTGGTGCAAAAACATGGGCATTAAGCTCGACTATGCTTCTGTCTATCACCCACAAACTAACGGGCAGGTCGAACGTGCAAATGGTCTCATTATGAGCGGCATCAAACCCAGACTAGTGCGGTCCCTCAAGGAATCCAATATGCACTGGGTAGAGGAGCTCGACTCCGTACTCTGGGGGCTGCGAACCACGCCAAATCGCACCACCGGATTCACACCATTCTTTATGGTGTACGGCGCTGAGGCGCTTCTACCCTGCGACATAATTCATGACTCAGCTCGAGTGCGCATGTACGAAGAAAGAGAAGCCGAGCTCGATCGGCAGGACGACTTGGACGCTTTAGAGGAGGAGCGAGACGTGGCTAAATCCCGTTCCGCATTCTATCAACAGCAAGCTCAAAGATAGCAAAGCAGAGAAGTACGGGCCAAAAATTACAACGTTGGTGAACTAGTTCTATGCCTGCCGGATAAGCAAAAGAACAAACTAAAGCCCAAATGGGAAGGTCCATTCATAATCGACCAAGTCCTAACTGGTGGATCGTACCGCCTGCGAGATGCGTTGGACAACCGACTCGAGCCGAACCCATGGAACGCCACACGTCTCCGAAGATTCTATGCCTAGCGCCGGACTCTATGTTTGTCTCCTTCCTCTGTCCATTATTTACATTTATACCTTTTTTTTACTTTGTCTCCTACTCTTTTCTTTTCTTGCCCTTAAAAGTCTCATTATGTGACGCGCTATCCGCGCTCCTTCAATGTAACGCCCTCGATGCGGTTATATCTCCCACGTGTCGAAGCACGACTTAGAAGCATAACCGCATTGAAAGCAATGTCGCAAATGAGGTAATATTCACTCAACCCATGTAACACATAAGGGAAAGAGATACATAGTTGGCTTACAAACGCCACTTCACACAATACATGAATAAAGCATTACATCATATAGATACAATCAAGGTCTGACTACGGAACCAAAATAAAAGAAGACTACCCCAAATGCTACACAGATCCCCGATTGTCCCGATTGGGCTCCACTACTGATCAACTGAAACGAAACAACACAATGAACAAGATCTTCATCGAGCTCCTCCTTGAGCTCGGGTGCGTCACCTGCACGGTTTCATCGGCACCTGCAAACTGGTTTTGGAAGTATCTGTGAGTCACGGGGACTCAGCAATCTCACACCCGCGAGATCAAGACTATTTAAGCTTAAAGGTAGGGCAGGGTAGTGAGGTGGAGCTGCAGCAAGCGACTAGCATATATGGTGTCTAACATACGCAAATGAGAGCGAGAAGACAAGGCAAAAGCACGGTCGAACAACTATGATCAAGAAGTGATCTTGAAACTACTTACGTCAAGCATAACTCCAACACCGTGTTCACTTCCCGGACTCCGCCGAGAAGAGACCATCACGGTTACACACGCGGTTGATGTATTATTAATTAAGGTCAACTTCGGGTTTTCTACAACCGGACATTAACAAATTCCCATTTGCCACATAACCGCGGGCACGGCTTTCGAAAGTTCAAACCCTGCAGGGGTGTCCCAACTTAGCCCATTATAAGCTCTCGCGATCAACGAAGGATATTCCTTCTCCCCGGGACGACCCGATCAGTCTCGGAATCCCGGCTACAAGACATTTTGACAGTAATAAAACAAGTCCAGCGAAGCCGCCCGATTGTGCCGACAAATCCTGATAGGAGCTGCACATATCTCGGTCTTAGGGCACATCCGGATGAACACTCCGTATAGCTAAAACCAAGTCTCAAGTTGCCCCGAGGTGGCGCTGCAAAGGGCTCTAGTTCGGGCCAACACTTAGACAAGCATTGGCCCGGGGGGGCTGAATAAAGATGACCCTCGGGCTGGCCGACCCAAGGGAAAGGGATAGGTGGTAGGCAAATGGTAAAACCAATGTTGGGCCTTGCTGGAAAAGTCTTATTCAAAGCGAGCTATCAAGGGGGTCCCATAAATCACCCGACCGCGTTAGGGACGCAAAATCCGGGAACATAACACCGATATGACGGAAACTAGGGCGGCAAGAGTGGAACAAAACACCAGGCATAAGGCTGAGCCTTCCACCCTTTACCAAGTATATAGATGCATTAATTAAATAATAGATATTGTGATATCCCAACAAGTAAACATGTTCCAACAAGGAACAACATCTCCATGTTCCAACAAGGAACAAACTTCATCTCACCTGCAACTAACAACGCTATAAGAGGGGCTGAGCAAAGCGGTAACATAGCCAAACAAAGGTTTGCTAGGACAAGGTGGTTTAGAGGCTTGGTTTAACAATATGGGAGGCATGATAAGCAAGTGGTAGGTATCGCAGCATAGGCATAGCAAAAGAGCGAGCAACTAGCAAGCAAAGATAGTAGTGATTTCGAGGGTATGGTCATCTTGCCTGAGATCCCGCAAGGAAGAAAAACGAGTCCATGAAGAAGACAAACGGACGTAGACGAACGGATCCTCACAATCGCAACGTTATCAGAACTAACCCGAAGAAGCATCACCGGAAAGAAGCAAACAACAATGTAAACAACCACCACATAAACATGGCATGTTATGCGAGATGTGGTATGCAATGCATATGCATGCTTCGGAAGGAAAAAGATGAACCAGGCATAATCTTGGCAAACCAAGTATGCCACTGGAAAGGTGAGGTGATTTCGGTTGAAATCGATATAAAGATCACCGGAATCGGATGCACGATTTGCAAATGACAAGCAAAACACGAATGACAAGATTCTGCCAATAACAGCATGATGCTACTTAGCAAGCAACAAGAAATTAAGCTACTGCACCCAAACATATCAACAAAGCATATAACAGTGATCTACTCAAGATGCTTGACAAAATATGAACACTGAGCTACGGCTAAATCACATCATAACAGGTTCAAACAAGCATGGCAAAAGTGCAAAAGATAACAGCTTCACAGACTTTGTGAAAATACTATCATGCCAGAAATTAACATCAGGATGACATGTTTAGTGCAAGGAAAAAACATGCAACAGAAACAGGACATAGCAAAGCAAGGCATGGCATGAATCTACTCAAAGCACTTAACAAAAGACCCTTACTGATTATAAGCCAAAAAGCATCAGAAAATATGGTAACACCCATGTCAATTAAGCAAGTTTCGTTACAGATTTCAGACTTAGCAGAAAGCTGGACATGTCAAAAACAGATAGCAAGTAGGCATGTTTACGAGCTCGATGCACTCACTAAAGAGCATTGCATGATAAACTAAGCACACATACATCAAGAAGACATGGCATATAAGCAAGACATGGCAAGAAAAACATCATAGCATGCAAGGATCAACTACAACAAGCTTGGCAAAATCGAATAACATGTAAACAATCTGCCAGTAACATTTTATAGCAAAAGTAGAGCTCGATTGACTCAAGCTATGGCACTCCATAATTACAAACAAAGGCATGGATGGGAAGAGAAAATCCATATGTTCAAAACACACTTACTGATCATGCTCAAAAGAGGCACAGATCTCTCTGAAACAACATGAACACATGGCATAAAAATAACAGCAGCGCATGACTTAGTGAAATTACTAAGTCTCTGAAAACAGCAACATAATGTACCCTAGTTTGCATGCTTGTGCTAGTCACCACAAAGATCACAAAAATACATGGCATACACCCCTGTAAAGATGGCATGGCTTATTTCAAAACACATGTAGGACTCAACTCCCTAGGGTGCACACATCAATCATGGCAAAAAATGACGAAAGTGCATGTTCTGAAACACATCTGAAACTAACATCACATAGCCCTCTTCTAACAGCATTTCGGGCATCAAGATTAGCTCAAATGGAAATGATGCAATGAGATGAAATGATGTACTCATCGAGGCGAACAATTTGACATATCATGCATGCAAAACGGAGCAACATGCGAAGAGATATGACATGATGAACATGGGACCAGAATGTAGCAGATCTGGGGACTTAGAGAAATATTACCCCGCGAAAATTGGGACGGGGAGGATCCGGGACGGAGGGGATCGGAATGCGGGCGGCGTTTGGTTCGCGGGACGGGTGGATCTCATCCACCCGCCCAGATCCGGCGACGAGGAGGCCGGTACCGGGGCTCCGGCGAGCGGGGAGGCCGGCGACGAGGCTTGACGGCGGCGGGGCGGCGCAGGGCATGGCGCGAGCCGACGGCGAAGGGCGCGGTGCGGAGGAGCGGCGCAGGCGCGCGGTGGCGGCGCGGCGTGCGGTGGTGGCGCGGCGTGCGGCGGCGGAGCAGACGCGGGAGGGCGGCGGAGGCGGAGGCGGGGCGAGGGAGCCGGGCGGCGCTGCGGGGGCTCGGGCGCGCAGCGCGGGCAGCGCGGGGGCCCGGCGGGGCGCGGGGCGGCGCTCGGGGACGAAGGGAGGCGGCGGGCGGCGCGCACCGGCGACCGGGGCGAGGGGCGGCGCCGGCGGAACGGGCAGGCGGCGGCGGCGTGGTATCCGGGCCCGGCGGGCCGGATCTGGGCCACGCGGGCCCGCGGCGGCGGGGGCGAGGCGATGGACAGGTGGCGGCGCGGGGTTGGGTGCGGGCGCGGGCGTGATGACGTGGCACGCTCTCATTGGGCGGAGCGACGTGGAGGGCGGACATGTCCGGCGCGGGATGGACATGTCCGGCGGCGCGGAGGAGCAGAGCTAGGGTTTGGGCTGCGAAATGATCCGGAATTTCGGGGGAGAGGGTATATTTATAGGTAGAAGGAGCTAGGAAGCTCCAAATGGAGTGTGGTTTTCGCCCACACGATCATGATCGAACGACCGAGAATATGGAGATGACTTAGGTGGGTTTTGGGCCACTTTGAAAGGGGTGTTGGGCTGCACCAAAAGAGGCTTTTGCGGTTACCCGGTTAACCGTTGCAGTATCAAACGAACTCCAAATGATACGAAACTTGACAGGAGGTCTACCGGTAGTAAACCAAGGCCACATGTCAAGCCTCGGTCCATTCCGAGAAAGTAAAATACCCGCTCGCGGAGAAATGTAAAAGGGGACACCGGAGGACGTAGGAGCGCCGGATTGCAAAACGGACAACGGGGAAAATGCTCGGATGCATGAGACGAACACGTATGCAAATGCGATGCACATGATGACACGATAAGAAATGCAGATGATGACATGGCAGAGTGCAACACGCAAGCACATGACATGGCAAAGACGACGAAAAACTGGCGGACACCTGGCGCATCCAATCCGGGGCGTTACAACACTCCACCACTACGAGAGGATCTCGTCCCGAGATCTAGGATGGCACCGGAGAGAAACGGAAGAGGAATAGAAGAGCTAACACTAAGTTGCTTCTTTGACGAACGAGTGAAACCAAAGAACCTTGAGAGGTTGAACAAAATGGAAGAACGAAAACAACGAAGATGACCAAAATTGAAAACACTCCGATAGAAAAGAGGAACATGGGATATGACGAGAACCCAGTGGTTTAGTGGTAAGATAGATATTGAAACCACTCCGGTTAAATGGATAAGCACGAAAAGAACACGATCTTCACAATTCAAGATGATGAGCGAAGAGAGCAACATCACATTGCCTCCGGAAGAGAGAATAGAAGATAGATCATTGGAATAGAAGGATGTAGAGGGAAATGCCAATTACTGCCACAAACGAGCTTGGAAATCACCTTTCCAAGAAGGTTATAGCGGAGTTGTTGGAAAACCAACAACGAAAAGATATGATCCTCGTGGGCTTAATGAGACATCTCAAAACTTGAGGTGAACTACTGCCACTAACGAAAACAAAAGATTGGATTGAGATCAACAAGGAGATGAAAACTTATATCACCGGGAGGATAAAAGAAGAACTTGGGTCATTTATAGGCACCATAACAGCAACATTCCCAATGGAAGGCTTTAGGTGAAATATATACCAAGATAACTCCAATGGAGAGAAATTGATGGATTTAATGTACCTCATTTTTAACAACATGTGAATCATGAGACATGAACTCAAATTATCAAAAATGACATAATACCACCTCGAATGATACGGTTGAAAGAATTGCACTTCAAAATGCAAGATGATGAATGATTGAATCCTGAAAACAAGACATGTGTTGAACACCGTGTTTATTTTAGAGTATAGCTTGGCGGATCTTAACTCCGAGATAAATCTCGAAGACCAAATCGAGAATGAAAGAAATCCTTGATGAACCATCATGTAGAGCCTCCATGAAGAACTCCGGTAAAAAAAAGGATGATAAAAGAAAGAGAAGTTGAACACAAGGTGAAGCCTTGCAATGATTTAGATGGAGCTTTGAAATGATATAACCGAGAAAAATTAGGAACTCCGGAAAGAAAGATGAACAAATGAAATCAAGATTTTTGATCAACCTCCGGAATAAGGAATAAAATTTACTCGATGAAACAAGAATAAGAATTACATTACTCCTATCCTTCATCAATTAAATTGATGACCCACAATGGATTTGGCATACTACTTATTCTCATTGGAAAAAAATGAATTAAGAGAGCTAGAACAAACTTGGGAAGGTCTTCAACGATCCGCCGGTAGGATTCGGAAAGAACGAATTAATTAATATGATAACACAGGAAGATGAACTCTTGAACGAACCACCGTAAGAATTGAAAATGAACGAAGAAAAGATAAGGAAACACCGGTAAGAATTAGCAAATGAACGAAGATGCTTGAGGGTATTTAGATACAAATGAACGAATAGATCACGAGCTGATTAGAGAATACTTGAATGATGCACCGGTAAGATTTGGAGAACGAGGGCTGAAAGCTTGAATAAATAATTCTTCTGAAATGATGGCCTTCGGAGAATCAAACTGAAAAGACTCCTGAAATGCTCTGGATGGGTGAAAATAATTCTCACAATCGAAAACAATTATGAGAGGATGGCATCAAGCTAGAACAATGAATCTTGAAGAGAATGGAGCAAGATTTAAGAGAAACTCTTCTTCGGTCTTCAGATGTCGAGAATGACGATGAGAAACACCACCATGAATTTTTGAGGCACTCCGGAATGAAAATTAGAAAGGTTGAACCAATAATGAAAAGAATTTGAAAGATCTTGGAGAAAGACATATGACTGATGACAATTCATTCTTACGTCAAACTTGAAAAAGAATTTGAGAATAACTCCGGGAAAAATTAGAAGAGTCAGGTAAGATCCTGGAAAAAGACCTGTGGGTTAGGGCCCACTCAAAAGAACCACCGTTGAACGATTACTTGAAAAGAGAGATTGCACCGGTTGAAATAAATGGCTTGAATGTGATAACAACCTTGAAATAGCTTGAACGGATTGATAATGAAGACACAAATCTTCTGAGATATCTTCAGCACACCGGAACAAATGGAAAGCGAGAGGTGAATGATTAAGAGGTGCACCGGTACGAGAAAACATTAGAAACGAGGAAAAGATATGATCGATAAAGCTTGAACTGGAACCACCGGAGAAGAAAAGAATGACGAATGATGAACTTGAAACTCCTGACCATCTTCATGATAATCACCAGATAAGAACATTGAAGGAAAGAATGAAGAAACTTCCATCAATAAAAAGTGTCGGGGATATACCCCGCGGTGTAAACCGGCCGGAAGTTAACCCGGCCGGACTTGGCGATATTCGTCTGGTGACCCGCCCAGACCTGGCGGTTTACCAGCACCCCGTCGGGACGTTGTAACTCACTGGTAACCCAATGAACGGGTCAGAAGAATGACAAGACCAGGTGGCCCGTCTGGCGGTTCAGGAAGGCCGGTTCAACTATTGAGGGCCGGTTTAAGAGGAAAGGAATATTTGCCTTACAAAGAGTTAAAGCCAGGACTTGTATCCGGTTTGTATTAGAGATAGGCTAGTCCTAATAGGACTCCACATGTAAACCGCCCCTTCAGCGTATATAAGGAGGGGCAGGGCTCCCCAAAGAGGGAGGTCAGAAGTTAGAAGCGACAAGCAATCAATAATCTCTAGGGCTAGACACAAAGAGCCAGTTTACGGTGTCTCCCTCGGGATGATAATGAGATCTAGCCTCAAACAGCATGTAGGGTTATTACCGGATGATGTTTCCTGGGGCCCGAAGCTGTCTAAATCCTTGTCTTGCGTGTTGATCCGCCCTGCGTCTCTCGTCCCACTCAACCCCTCTCAAGCTACCACATAGATGCGTTGGCCTCGCGACTAAGTCCTGACACTATGGACATCTGCCGTGACAATTCCACGGTAGTTGGCGCCCACCGTGGGGCCTGCGCACGGTGGTGATGAGTTCTTGAAGGGATCTTTCCTAGGGTTTTGAGAAGATCGCGACCCGTCGGATCAGCAAGAGCCGGTTTCGTCTATGGAAGTGGACGCGTGAGGTCGATCCTCGTCCAAGCCTCTTCAAACCGGGACAATCGGCGAGTCACCATTGTTGTTCCATGGAAAATTATCCAAATCCAAGGTGTTCAGAGACAGTCAACAGGGATCACCTGCTACCAGTGCAAACCACAATCAGGACAATTGCTATAGCCACGTGAAGACTCAGATTTTGGAAAGATAAAGAGAAGGCTACGTGAGGTAAAGGTCACATCAAATCAGATAGAGGATTATCAGTATTCACGTATAGATCATCTGTCGTTCAGAAACATCAGGTGATATCCATCTAAATTTCTCTTATTAATACTTATTGTTTTTGTCAAAAGAACAATTACTTTGCACTGTAAATATTTTTATGCAGGATAATTACTTATGACAAAGGTATTGTTATACCGCGGACATGGAGCGCGTGCCAGTATAGTTTTGCAGTGGCGTTCTTTCGGGCCATGCTGCTCGACAGATACACATGCAAGTCGCCGCCCCCGCTGTTCGGTTTACATCCGTCCAACGCATGCGGATGATTCATTGTCCACGCCGGTTTACAAACATCACGGCCGACTCACCCGTCCGCACCGGTTTACCACAATGAGGCTGGTTCACCCGTGGTTAATTTCAGCTTCATACAGTTATCATCAACTTCATGGCGGGTTATTTCCGGCCTAAACACATCAGGTGATATCCATCTAAGATATATTTTATTAGCACATATCAAAGAGCAATTTATCTTTGCCTTGGTCTGAAATACTGTTTATGCAGGACAATTGTTCATTACAAATGAGGCGCTATGTTACGGGCACGGAGCACGCGCTAGCAATATTCTGCATCGGCGTTTCGTCCGTGTCATACCGCCCGATGAATGAGCATGCGCAAGTCGCCGTCCCTGTGGTCCGGTTTACATCAGCTTACCACGACCGCGCCCGCAATTAGCCCGTCCGTGCGGTTTACCGCACTTGCGATTGACTCGCCCGTCTGTACCGGCTTACAGCGTCGTAACCGACTCTCGCGATCGCACCGGTTTACAACATCGTGGCCGTCTCCCGCGACCGCGCTGGTTTGCGGCGCGGAGGACTACTTGCTCCGCACCGGTTTACAATGCCGCGACCGGTTCATCTGTCTGTTCGCATGGCAGACTTGCCATGATTGATTTCAGTTTCACTGTGGTGATCGTCAACTCCGCGGTGGATATTTTCTGGCTAACATATCAGGACAAATTGTCTGTTGCAAAAAGGGGATTATTATATCACTGAGCTATTCGATAACCCGTGCCGGTTTATATCGCGATCCAGATCGCGTCAACTCGTCAGGACCATGCGAATTACCCAATAGCGCATGCACAGGCTGCCATCCCCCGCAGTCCGGTCTACATCAACATACCGGGCCGCACCTGTCTGCGCGAGCCGTTTATTGAGTATGAACAAGTCACAGCTTGGGTAGCCCGGTTTTCTTTCAAATTGGAGGCAAATTATCGTCAACCGCCGTCTGTACTGGATGGATCAATGGGCAGGCGCACAAGTCACCGCCGCTACAGTTTGGTTAACTTCAAATCACCAGTTGGAAGGAACCATTGGCCGAGTCGCTGACACGGTTCATACGGGATCATTTACAACCCGCCGCAGTCACCTCCACCTTCTGTGTATTCACATCGTGTTATCAACACCAATGATATACAAGTTATATCACGGTCAAATATGGAGAATCTCAAGCCAACTCCTCGAGTCACCTTTAGACTTGGGGGCTACGATGATATTACACAGCAAGTCTTGCCAGTTTCAGCCGGTTTAAGAACCCGAGGACGATGGAGGGAAAGATAACCCGATCCCGGAGGCTACTGTTATGTTGATGAAAATTTAAAGGCCGTCAGAAAATTTCCGGCTTAGAAAGTATATGACAGTTACAAAATCCCGACTCAATGAAGAAGTTTCGGATCATCAGAAAGGATTCCGGTTTGAAACCTGGCTGAAGGGAAGTCAGTATCACTGAAGCTCTCAAATATCCGGTTTACAATCCGGTTCAAGAGAAATCTATTCTCCCACAAAGTTCTGAAGCGCTCAGATCCGGTTTAACAATGTCCGGTTCAAAAAGGAATTAACTTCTCGCAAGTTCGAGTTTAAAGGCCGTCAGAAAATTTCCGGCTGAAAATGAAGATTCCGGTTTAAAATCCGGTTCAAGGGGAAGATGTCTCCCACAGCTTTGAAGCTTTCAATATCCGGTTCAAGATCCCGGCTCAAGAAGAATTTACCTCTTGCAAAAAAGTTAAAAATTACCGAAGAGGACCTGCTGCCATGATGCGCGGTTCAAACATGGGTATCCGGCCTTATTGGCTTGACATATTATTTATCACATGGGCGCTCCCGCTTTGTAAAGCGGGGTATCTATTCTTTATATCATGCGTGGTTACACGGAGTGGATTCGCTTTAGGGCAACCTCCGGTTTACCCCTTGAGGTCGCTTCACAGAAGAGCAACAAAGTCAGTTGGGGACCTAGTCGACTTGAACCGTAGCTACACCTCCTGGGAGCTTGGTCATGTCTTGACGACGGTAATGCCTTCTGGCTGGCACATTTGCCACAAAGTCAGTTGGGGACCTAATCGACTTGAACCGTAGTTACACCTTATGGGAGCTCGGTCATGTCTTGATGATGGTAATGCCTTTTGATCGGCTTTTAAACAGCCAATAAGTCATTTGGGGGCTTTGTCGTGTCCGAACCAATGCAATGCCACTTGATCGGCCCTAGGCCACTGAGTCACTTGGGGGCTTGGTCGAATCCGAACCAATGCAATGCCACTTGGCCGGCGTAACGCCACGCGTCATTTTGGGGTCCTGGCTGACTGGCACCATTGCTACGCCTTCGGGGGGCTTGGTTGCGTCTGACCATGGTATTTCCATCTGACCAAGCTCAGTAGAGCTCTTCTTTTGCAAAAAATTGTTGCCATTGCTTTTGCTTTAATAGCCTTTCTTGAGAAGTTGCTATTTTATTTGCGTTTTTTTAAAACCAATAGTATTTTGTACCGGTTCAAACAGCTAAATTGGTGGAACACGGTCCATTTTTAGACCAGAGATTATCTGCCCGGTTTGATTTTCTGTTACCATCCTATTATGGAGTAAACCGGTGTTTATCAACCCGGCTCGGCTTTCAGCTACAAGTTGTGAGTACATGATCAAGTTATAATCCGGAGATTATCAGCCCGGTCTGGTTTGACTACAAGTCACCGGTGTCCTATATTGTTAAACCGTTGTTTATCACAGCCCGGTACGGTTTTATTATAAACCGGCACAATATGGAAGGAGTTATCATTACTCAAGATTGGGGTTATCACTCTTACTACAAAACGTTGGTAAACCGACTATATCACAGGTATGATATATTTCATATTTGATTATTCTTAAGCGCAACCTTGGTTATAAACCTGGGTTATATGTTGGGCATTATGACCCGTCCAGCGGTAAACCGCCAGGACACTTTAAACTTGTTGTATGCAGAAACAGGTTGAATAAAACATGATTATAAATCACCGGTGTTTATTAAACCGGCCTGGCTTTAAGACGATAAGTTGCCAATATATGATGAGAAATTATCCAGTGTTTATTAAACCGGTCTGGCTTTGGACTATAAGTCGCCAGTATATATTTGGATTGCGCCATTGGAATCTTGCGCTTATAAATTATTGGATTATATTGTTCAAATAGCCAAACTTGGCTGAATTTTCATTATGATATTGGATGAATAAGGTTTTCATATGAGATTATATTATCTTGAATGGCCAACATGGCTGGATTTTTATTACGGTTATTAATATTATGATTAAGGTTTTCAAAGTCGCTTTAGCGCAATGGTTATCATTTTATACAATTGAAGGAATAGTCCCGAGTTGCTGCAGGCTTACAACCCGGCACTTGGGGGCTACATTATTCAAAATTGAGATTACATCAAATATGCAAGTCTCATGTTGCTGCAAGCATGCACCATGACACTTGGGGGCTAAGGCAAGGTCATTTTTGCTCATCTTATTGAAGACCCAACTCATCACATCGTAATGAGCTGGCCCTTGGGAGCTACCAATTGCTCCTGTCAACTATTCAAGGTACAAAGCCTTTTAGCTATTATATTGAAGGGTCTACTGCTCAGTTGGTAAAGCACAAGGCTCTTAACCTTGTGGACGTGGATTCAAGCCCCATGATGAGGGGTTACATCATATGATGTTATTTTCATTGAAGTATATATCAAAATCCCAGCTCAATATTATCTTACTGAGCCGGCCCTTGGGGGCTACACGTTGCTGTTCAAAGTTTACAAGATTATATTTACAAAGTCCCTGCTGATTATTACATAATGACCCGGCCCTTGGGGGCTACATTGGTTGAAATTTTATGGGCATCATTCAATTACAAGTCCCAGGTTGCTGCAAGCATGACAACCCGGCACTTGGGGGCTACAGGTATTATATTATTATCGAAGAAAGATTTTCAAATTCTCTGTTGAGCAAGTTAGATTGACCCGGCGTCACCAATCATTATGACCCTGTGGCTGCAACCCGGTGTCATCAATAATCATAAATCGATGTTGGCAACAATCATGAACCGGTGTCTGCAACAATCATAATCCGGGGTCATCAGTTTTTATAACCCGACCATTTGATAATGTTAAACCGGCAAGTTTTCAAGACCGGGATCATCTTCAAACCGGCTGAATATCAGATGAATATTTCAAGACCAATATTTCTTAAACCGGCGTTTTGGAAGCCGACTCAAGTGGATTATTTCTTCACAATATTTTTCTGTGAGAAACCAATGTCAGCAAATTGAGTATGACGCTGGCTTATTGAACTGGATTTTCTAGAAGGAGGAAATGACAAGGACTTAAGGATGATCAGGTGCCGGTTTACAAGAATTCTTAACCCGGAGTACAACCTATCAAATTTGTTCTTATGTTTATTTGCAGCGTAAGTTTACCATGGATAAATCCAAGCTAAACTTAGGGGCTAATGTCGGGGATATACCCCGCGGTGTAAACCGGCCGGAAGTTTACCCGACCGGACTTGGCGATATTCGTCTGGTGACCCGCCCAGACCTGGCGGTTTACCAGCAACCCGTCGGGACGTTGTAACTCACTGGTAACCCGACGAACGGATCAGAAGAACGACAAGACCAGGTGGCCCGTCTGGCGGTTCAGGAAGGCCGGTTCAACTATTGAGGGCCGGTTTAAGAGGAAAGGAATATTTGCCTTACAAAGAGTTAAAGCCAGGACTTGTATCCGGTTTGTATTAGAGATAGGCTAGTCCTTATAGGACTCCACATGTAAACCGCCCCTTCAGCGTATATAAGGAGGGGCAGGGCTCCCCAAAGAGGGAGGTCAGAAGTTAGAAGCGACAAGCAATCAATAATCTCTAGGGCTAGACACAAAGAGCCGGTTTACGGCGGATCCCTCGGGATGATAATGAGACCTAGCCTCAAATAGCATGTAGGGTTATTACCGGATGATGTTTCCTGGGGCCCGAAGCTGTCTAAATCCTTGTCTTGCGTGTTGATCCGCCCTGCGTCTCTCGTCCCACTCAACCCCTCTCAAGCTACCACATAGATGCGTTGGCCTCGCGACTAAGTCCTGACACTAAGGACATCTGCCGTGACAATTCCACGACAAAAAGGATACTTGATTAAGAAATCTGCGTCCTTGAAGAAATAAGGGTGGGAGGGCAGGAAAAACAAAGACAACTTGGAACGGATGAAGCAAACACCGTTGAGAAGAACTGATAATTGATCTTGCAAATGTTGAAGTGATCGGATCCAGTTGAAGAGGGACACACCGGTTGGAAAAGAATTGGCATGATAATCTTGATGATCAAGAAGGATTAGCATTTCCATAGAAATATGATAACACCGTTTAGAAAAGGTATGGAATCAACACTTGGCATTGAAGCAACTCGAATACCACAAACAAAACAACGGATTGGCTTGCGGAATAAGCCGAAAACAAACATATGATAGATCCCATATCGTATCATGTGTCTGATGGAAAGAATTCGTACGTGATACTTGAATTCCCACTTATAAACTCCCGAAACTTTCTAGTTTTGCAATCAGGTGTTGGGGATATAGGGGACACAAAATATATTACCCAAACTAACAATACCTAGATCCAGCTGTATCCATCCTTCAACACATAACCAAGAAACCTTCGGAAATCGTCTACCTCAACCTTCTAAAAGCATCCGTTATACGAGTTATGGCAATACTCCCGCACTCGCCTCAGTATTGGGCTATCAGGGTTATCTCACCCACAACTGTACAAAAGAGATTTTCGATGTCGGCGTACTAAACTCAGGTATTCCAGAACTGTAACGATAAAATTATGACGACAACACCTCGGAGCTCAACTCCCCGGGACACCTCCACTAAACCCCTGCTGACAGGAGGCACCAAGACAATGTTGTCATCACAAAACCATCGGAATGATTCTAAGATACCCGCGTGATCCTAAATTTTTTTTAGTGAAATTTGAGAAGAGAAGAGTCAAAACTCTACGTCAGGAGGCCTCACCAGAGCGATGAAGGGACTGAGGAGTAAAAAGAATTCCTAAACTCTCCGATACATAATTCCTAAATGACTCAAAACATTTTTCTAGACACAACTCGGCCGCTAAAAACGATCAATCAGTGGGGGCTCCTAAGGTTGGGGATGGCTCTGATTACCAACTTGTAACGCCCTCGATGCGGTTATATCTCCCACGTGTCCAAGCATGACTTAGAGGCATAACCGCATTGAAAGCAATGTCGCAAGTGAGGTAATCTTCACACAACCCATGTAACACATAAGGGAAAGAGATACATAGTTGGCTTACAAACGCCACTTCACACAATACATGAGTAAAGCATTACATCATACAGATACAATCAAGGTCCGACTACGGAACCAAAATAAAAGAAGACTACCCCAAATTCTACACAGATCCCCGATCGTCCCGACTGGGCTCCACTACTGATCAACTGAAACGAAACAACACAATGAACAAGATCTTCATCGAGCTCCTCCTTAAGCTCGGGTGCGTCACCTGCACGGTTTCATCGGCACCTGCAAACTGGTTTTGGAAGTATCTGTGAGTCACGGGGACTCAGCAATCTCACACCCGCGAGATCAAGACCATTTAAGCTTAAAGGTAGGGCAGGGTAGTGAGGTGGAGCTGCAGCAAGCGACTAGCATATATGGTGTCTAACATACGCAAATGAGAGCGAGAAGAGAAGGCAAAAGCACGGTCGAACAAATATGATCAATAAGTGATCCTGAAACTACTTACGTCAAGCATAACTCCAACACCGTGTTCACTTCCCGGACTCCGCCGAGAAGAGACCATCACAGTTACACACGCAGTTGATGTATTATTAATTAAGGTCAACTTCGGGTTTTCTACAACCGGACATTAACAAATTCCCATCTGCCACATAACCGCGGGCACGGCTTTCGAAAGTTCAAACCCTGCAGGGGTGTCCCAACTTAGCCCATGATAAGCTCTCACGATCAACGAAGGATATTCCTTCTCCCCGGGACGACCCGATCAGTCTCGGAATCCCGGCTACAAGACATTTCGACAGTAGTAAAACAAGTCCAGCGAAGCCGCCCGATTGTGCCGACAAATCCTGATAGGAGCTGCACATATCTCGGTCTCACGGCACATCCGGATGAACACTCCGTACAGCTAAAACCAAGTCTCAAGTTGCCCCGAGGTGGCGCTGCAAAGGGCTCTAGTTCGGGCCAACACTTAGACAAGCATTGGCCCGGGGGGGCTGAATAAAGATGACCCTCGGGCTGGCCGACCCAAGGGAAAGGGATAGGTGGTAGGCAAATGGTAAAACCAATGTTGGGCCTTGCTGGAAAAGTCTTATTCAAAGCGAGCTGTCAAGGGGGTCCCATAAATCACCCGACCGCGTTAGGGACGCAAAATCCGGGAACATAACACCGATATGACAGAAACTAGGGCGGCAAGAGTGGAACAAAACACCAGGCATAAGGCTGAGCCTTCCACCCTTGACCAAGTATATAGATACATTAATTAAATAAGAGATATTGTGATATCCCAACAAGTAAACATGTTCCAACAAGGAACAACATCTCCATGTTCCAACAAGGAACAAACTTCATCTTCACCTCCAACTAACAACGCTATAAGAGGGGCTGAGCAAAGCGGTAACATAGCCAAACAACAGTTTGCTAGGACAAGGTGGGTTAGAGGCTTGGTTTAACAATATGGGAGGCATGATAAGCAAGTGGTAGGTATCACAGCATAGGCATAGCAAAAGAGCGAGCAACTAGCAAGCAAAGATAGTAGTGATTTCGAGGGTATGGTCATCTTGCCTGAGATCCCGCAAGGAAGAAGAACGAGTCCATGAAGAAGACAAACGGACATAGACGAATGGATCCTCACAATCGCAACGTTATCGTAACTAACCCGAAGAAGCATCACCGGAAAGAAGCAAACAACAAAGTAAACAACCACCACATAAACATGGCATGTTATGCGAGATGTGGTATGCAATGCATATGCATGCTTTGGAAGGAAAAAGATGAACCAGGAATAATCTTGGCAAACCAAGTATGCCACTGGAAAGGTGAGGTGATTTCGGTTGAAATCGATATAAAGATCACCGGAATCGGATGCACGATTTGCAAATGACAAGCAAAACAAGAATGACAAGATTCTGCCAATAACAGCATGATGCTACTTAGCAAGCAACAAGAAATTAAGCTACTGCACCCAAACATATCAACAAAGCATATAACAGTGATCTACTCAAGATGCTTGACAAAATATGAACACTGAGATACGGCTAAATCACATCATAACAGGTTCAAACAAGCATGGCAAAAGTGCAAAAGATAACAGCTTCACAGACTTTGTGAAAATACTATCATGCCAGAAATTAACATCAGGATGACATGTTTAGTGCAAGGGAAAAACATGCAACAGAAACAGGACATAGCAAAGCAAGGCATGGCATGAATCTACTCAAAGCACTTAACAAAAGACCCTTACTTATTATAAGCCAAAAAGCATCAGAAAATATGGTAACACCCATGTCAATTAAGCAAGTTTCGTTACAGATTTCAGACTTAGCAGAAAGCTGGACATGTCAAAAACAGATAGCAAGTAGGCATGTTTACGAGCTCGATGCACTCACTAAAGAGCATTGCATGATAAACTAAGCACACATACATCAAGAAGACATGGCATATAAGCAAGACATGGCAAGAAAAACATCATAGCATGCAAGGATCAACTACAACAAGCTTGGCAAAATCGAATAACATGTAAACAATCTGCCAGTAACATTTTATAGCAAAAGTAGAGCTCGATTGACTCAAGCTATGGCACTCCATAATTACAAACAAAGGCATGGATGGGAAGAGAAAATCCATATGTTCAAAACACACTTACTGATCATGCTCAAAAGAGGCACAGATCTCTCTGAAACAACATGAACACATGGCATAAAAATAACAGCAGGGCATGACTTAGTGAAATTACTAAGTCTCTGAAAACAGCAACATAATGTACCCTAGTTTGCATGCTTGTGCTAGTCACCACAAAGATCACAAAAATACATGGCATACACCCCAGTAAAGATGGCATGGCTTATTTCAAAACACATGTAGGACTCAACTCCCTAGGGTGCACACATCAATCATGGCAAAAAATGACGAAAGTGCATGTTCTGAAACACATCTGAAACTAACATCACATAGCCCTCTTCTAACAGCATTTCGGGCATCAAGATTAGCTCAAATGGAAATGATGCAATGAGATGAAATGATGTACTCATCGAGGCGAACAATTTGACATATCATGCATGCAAAACGGAGCAATATGCAGAGAGATATGACATGATGACCATGGGACCAGAATGTAGCAGATCTGGGGACTTAGAGAAATATTACCCCGCGAAAACTGGGACGGGGAGGATCCGGGACGGAGGGGATCGGAACGCGTGCGGCGTTTGGTTCGCGGGACGGGTGGATCTCATCCACCCGCCCAGATCCGGTGACGAGGAGGCCGGTACCGGGGCTCCGGCAAGCGGGGAGGCCGGCGACGAGGCTTGACGGCGGCGGGGCGGCGCAGGGCATGGCGCGAGCCGGCGGCGAAGGGCGCGGGGCGGAGGAGCGGCGCAGGCGCGCGATGGTGGCGCGGCGTGCAGCGGCAGAGCAGGCGCGGGAGGGCGGCGGAGGCAGCGGCGGGGCGAGGGAGCCGGGCGGCGCTGCGGGGGCTCGGGCGCGCGGAGCGGGCAGCTCGGGGGGCCCGGCGGGGCGCGGGGCGGCGCTCGGGGTCGAAGGGAGGCGGCGGGCGGCGTGCACTGGCGACCGGGGCGAGGGGCGGCGCCGGCGGAACGGGCAGGCGGCGGCGGCGCGGGAACCGGGCCCGGCGGGCCGGATCTGGGCCACGCGGGCCCGCGGCGGCGGGGGCGAGGCGATGGACAGATGGCGGCGCGGGGTTGGGTGTGGGCGCCGGCGCGATGACGTGGCACGCTCTCATTGGGCGGAGCGACGTGGAGGGCGGACATGTCCAGCGTGGGATGGACATGTCCGGCGGCGCGGAGGAGCAGAGCTAGGGTTTGGGCTGCGAAATGATCCGGAATTTCGGGGGAGAGGGTATATTTATAGGTAGAAGGAGCTAGGAAGCTCCAAATGGAGTGTGGTTTTCGCCCACACGATCATGATCGAACGACCGAGAATATGGAGATGACTTAGGTGGGTTTTGGGCCACTTTGAAAGGGGTGTTGGGCTGCACCAAAAGAGGCTTTTGCGGTTACCCGGTTAACCGTTGCAGTATCAAACGAACTCCAAATGATACGAAACATGACAGGTGGTCTACCTGTAGTAAACCAAGGCCACATGTCAAGCCTCGGTCCATTCCGAGAAAGTAAAATACCCGCTCACGGAGAAATGTAAAAGGGGACGCCGGAGGACGTAGGAGCGCCGGATTGCAAAACGTACAACGGGGAAAATGCTCGGATGCATGAGACGAACACGTATGCAAATGCGATGCACATGATGACACGATAAGAAATGCAGATGATGACATGGCAGAGTGCAACACGCAAGCACATGACATGGCAAAGACGACGAAAAACTGGCGGACACCTGGCGCATCGAATCCGAGGCGTTACATTAAACCTGGGGGCTTCTTTAACAGAAGCTTGTCTATATGGGTTTCACACCCAACGCATGCGTCAGACTTCTGCATGCACCTTTTATTCGCCATTATATGCATCGATATGACTTAGTTTTGGCCAAGCTGGGTTGCTTGACTCCTGTGCTTACCCCTACGTTCCCGATTGTTCAGCTAGGCGGTAAAGGGAGCACCTCTGCGATTTTTACTGCCGGATAAGCCGGATGTGTACCTCAGACTGGGTGAAGCCGAAAGCTAGCGTTCTTTAGGGAATATTCGGTCGGTGAACTAAAGATGAACCCTTTTATTTTATACATGCCCCCAGATGATCTTCTACATTTGCAGTCCGGACGTGCACTTTAGGCCACGCCACCCCAGCGAAAGGAACCCTTAACTGAACTATTCTCTCTGGAAGATGTTTCTTACTAACCATGTAATATAACATAACTAGTTGGGCACTTGTCTGATAAAGCACTAATGACCCCTACGCCTGGTCTCCATGCATACCCCGGCTTTTATATAGTCGTTATGGTGTTCGAACACAATCCGGACCGTCAGGTCCCGAGGTCGAAGCGAAAAGGTCGGCAACGACAAACGATCTACAATCTGGCTAGAAGGCATTACACATGTCAATTATAAATTACATAGTCATCTTGACTGATCGTATTCCTCCTCTATACCATCTAATAGGTTGTCTAATTTACAGTCCTGCTGGGAATACTTTGCGGCCAGCTCTACCTGGCCATACACCAAGCTCACAGGGATCTCCTTCCCGTCAAGCCCCACTGGTCCGACCTCGGCCATATGATTGGGGTCAGACTTCGTAAAGCGGGTCTTCACCATGGCCCAGGCCTCCCTCGCGCCTTGTCGGCAGGCTGATATCTTCCACAACCGGATGCGTCGGCGAGCTCCCGTCAGCTTCTCCACAAGCTCTCCAAGGCCCTCGGGCGTGGACTGGGCAGGCCATAAGGCTCGGGCAACCCCTTGCATTGCCTGCCGAATTCGTTCGTGTAGTTGCAGGAGTTCGGGGAGAAGGTCACCCCTAGAACCGGCCATCTCCTCTGCAGGACGACCTGTGAGCATACCTACAGACATAATTTTGTTATTCGTCTTCCTCGCCGAACCCCTTTTTCAAGAGTTCGCTCAAGCACTTACTAAATATGCCGCGTCGAAGACGCTGATTCTCCTTCATGGAGACAGATAGCTGGCCACGAACGTCTTTCAGTTCAACATCCAGCTTGGTGTTGGCATCCTGAAGATCATTCTTCTCTTGCCTCACCTTTGTGAACGTACTCTCGCCAGCCTTTAACTGGCGTAAGAGTTGTTGCCTCTCCGGATCTAGTCCGGCACCATCTCCAACATTAATTGTCAGATTCGCACACAAGCCGCGCAATATTAATCTCTCAAAGTATATCGTACCTGAGGGGGTCCCTTTGGGCTCCCCTGTTGTGGCTAGTGCGGCCTCTAGTTGGGCCTTGCACTTTTCCAGCTCCTGGGACAGCACGGTGTTCTTCTCAGTAAGAACCTACATATGATCCTTAAATCAGTTAGTTTAACTGTTTCAAGTCTCGGGGGCTACTGGTATATATATATTTAATTTTTCTTACCCGTATGTCTTTCACATACTGCTCCGTGGCTCTGGCTAAACCATCTTGAGCGGCACGAAGGTACGCATCTCCCGAATTGAAGGCGTCTAAGGCCTCTCGGGAGAAACAAGCGTCGCGTAGGACTGTCCGGCGACGCCTATGGTTCATGGCGCTCTGCACTTCTGAATTTGTGGCAGATAGCCGGTCCGCGTCCTCTGTTGGAGGAGCGTCCGGCGCAAGCCTGGTGTTCGTCCCCGCCTCCGGACCAGACGTTGGAGCCTGGCTGGTATAGGCGTGGTTGGCGGCCCCTCCGGATATAGTCCGGCGAGGCCTCTTCGTCCTGGAAACAGTACGGATGTTAACATGCCTTGACAGAATAACGCCAGGGAGACAGAGGGCATGTTATACCATTGTGCCGAACTCTCCGTCCGGACTTCGTCCCTTTTTACCCCACGGGGCCCGGCGGCTCCTCGTTGGCTAGCCGCCACAGGTTCGGCCTCCCTCCTCGGAAATCTCCCCTGTAAAATATGGTTGTCGTCCGAAACACCGGAATATGTGAGGAAGGAATCTCTCTTGCGGGAATAAACACTCCGGTTTCTGTCACCTGGGAGGCCGGGATTAACCCAGGATAATCAGCCGTAAGGGCCACCAATGTATTATCCTTGCTTAACTGGTGGAACACCCCGTCGATGAGCTCCACCGATATGTACGGATCCTCTTCGGAGTCCGGATCGAGGGACCGTTTTGGGTCCTCAGGCTATGGAGGGCAGCTGTTGATATCCTTTACCTCCTGTCGAAGCTCCTGCATTGAAATCGCCAGATTACGTATCTAGTCATGGGAGCATTAAATAAACGGGCAAGTGCAATTGTTCACTTACCCAACTTGGAGGTTCATACATAGTGAATCCGGCCCGCGGGTTGACGCAGAGGAAGTCCTCCTTTTCTCCCTTGTACAAAGATGTTAAAATCTTTACTAGAGCGGCAGCTGTGTCTGGCCCCTTGCGGCCGTAACGGGTGGCGTCATCCTCCCCGTTGAAATCCCACATGGGGTGGCTCCTATATTGAAGCGGCTGCACCCCCCGCATAATACATGTGGCCATGACTCCAATCATGGTTAGTCCGGAATGAGCCAACAGTCTTATCCGGCCCATCAGGTAAAGAACGTCTCTGTTGCTTTCTCTTTGAGAGCTCCGCGGACGCCAACTTAAGCGTTTCTTTAAGGGAGCCATGCTGAACTCAGGGATGCCGACCCGGACAAGGTCCGGCAGCGGGACGTCGTCTATGTAGAACCATTCTGAAGGCCGGTCCTCGAACGCCTTCTTTGGGGTTCCGGATAGGTATCCGGTCCCGGCAATGCGCCATATTTCGGCTCCGCCCAATTGGTATATAGACCCCTTCTGAGAACGGGGCACCAAGCAGAACAACCTCTTCCACAACGCAAAATGGGCCTCGACGCCTAAAAATAGCTCGCAAAGGGCAACGAAGCCTGCAATATGTAGTACGGAGCCAGGCGTGAGATTGTGCAGCTGGAGGCCGTAGAACTCCAGAAGCCCGCGGAGGAATGGATGAATTGGAAATCCCAGTCCCCTTAATAAATATGGGACGAGGCACACCCGCTCTCCTTTAGAAGGATTGGGGGTGCTCTCCGCTTGCTTTCCGCCATTGTAGGTGGCGAGTCCGGCTCGGACCGGGACCATATATGCTTGGGGAAGGAATCCCTTGGCCTGCAGTGACACTAGCTCCCTGTGTGGGATGGTGCAACTCTCCCAGTCTCCGGGTTTAGGACTGGAGGGGCGAGGGGAGGAGCTACGACGGCTGGCCATGTTGGAATGGACCTTTGCTGGAGACGCTCTGATGATAACTCGCGGGAAGGAGAAGATGTGGTTTGGATCCAGATCCCCATCTCGTTAAATAGGCGGCTTGTTTATATGACCAAGGGTGTGAATATAAAAACACCCCCAGGCTTTTCGCATTCATTCAACACGTGGAAGACAGCAATTATTGGGCACCGAGACCGAGGAGCGCTACGGACATTATTCATACAGGTACACAAGATTCGGAGGGGGAACACGCCTTGCAATGCCGAAGACAAATTTGCGCGCTGGACTCGACGTCATTGAAGCCTGGTTCGGGGGCTACTGAGGGAGTCCTGGATTAGGGGGTGTTCGGATAGCCAAACTATACCTTCAGCCGGACGCCAGGACTATGAAGATACAAGATTGAAGACTTCGTCTCGTGTCCGGAAGGTTCTTTCCTTGGCGTGGAAGGCAAGCTAGGCGTGCGGATATTCAGGATCTCCTACCAATGTGACCGACTCTGTGTAAACCTAACCCTATCCGGTGTCTATATAAACCGGAGGGTTGTAGTCCGTAGGACGAACACATCATAACCATCATCATACTCATGGGCTAGCTTCTAGGGTTTAGCCTCCTTGATCTCGTGGTAGATCTACTCTTGTACTACCCATATCATCAATATTAATCTAGCAGGAGTAGGGTTTTACCCCATCGAGAGGGCCCGAACCTGGGTAAAATAAAGTGTCCCTCGTCTCCTGTTACCATCCGACCTTGACGCACAGTTCGGGACCCCCTACCCGAGATCCGCCGGTTTTGACACCGACAGCACTCGTCGCCAAAACTTTCCGACATGGTTTCTTCTGGCCGACTGCCCTAGAAGAGGCCAAAGAGTTGGTCCAGAGATGCAAGGGGTGCCAGAAGTTCCGCTCCAAGCCGCATCAGCCGGCTTCTGCGCCTCCAAACCGCAAAGGGCCATATCCGGTTTGGGGCCTGGATATGGTGGGACCTTTCAAGACGGCACGAGGTGGCCTAACTCATCTACTTGTCGCGGTGGACAAGTTCACCAAGTGGATAGAAGTGAAGCCCATCAAGAAGTTGAATGGTCTGACTGCAGTGACTTTCATCTCAGATATCACGATTCGGTATGGCATACCGCACAACATCATCACCGACAACGGCACCTACTTTGCCAAAGGCGCCTTGGCCCGTTTCTGCGCGACACAGGGCATCCGATTGGACTTAGCGTCTGTTGCCCATCCACAGTCAAACGGCCAGGTGGAGCGGGCGAATGGCCTCATCCTGTCCGGCATCAAGCCTCGGCTGGTTGAACCACTGGAGCGTTCGGCCGGCTGTTGGCTTGGCGAGTTGCCTGCCATCCTCTGGTGTCTGTGGATGACTCCAAACAAGTCAACCGGCTTCACGCCTTTCTTCCTCATCTATGGTGCTGAGGCCGTCATCCCAACGGATATAGAGTTCGACTCCTCGCGAGTCACGATGTACACCGAGGAGGAAGCAGAAGAAGCGCGATAAGATGGCGTCGATCTGCTGGAAGAGGGCCGGCTGTTGGCACTCAGCCGGTCCAGCATCTACCAGCAGAGCCTACGCCGCTACTACAACAGGAAGGTCAGGCCGAGATCCTTCCAAGAGGGCGACCTTGTGCTCTGGCTGATCCAGCGAACAGTAGGCCAGCACAAGTTGTCGGCACCTTGGGAAGGCCCCTTCATCATCAGCAAGGTGCTGGGCAATGACTCCTACTACCTGATCGACGCTCGGAAGCCCCGAGCACGCAAGAGGGACGACTCCAGCAAAGAGACGGAGCGACCATGGAACGCGAATCTTCTTCGAAGATTTTAAAGTTTATGCAGTATATACCACGCTACCCTTTTTGTATTTAAAGTACCAAGACTCTGGGGCCCCCGAGATGAACTCGGGGACTGCCCCTTTTGTTATCTGTATGATAAGAATTATGCTTCCTAGTATGCTACTCTTTGTTATGCCACTTGGCACCGGGCTCGACTAGTCGGCCCGGGGACTCGCCGTCTTGAGCTATGAAAACGCTTCCTGCAGTCGGACAAATAGTGTGTGGCGCCTAAGCCGACTCCTGTCAGAAGCCGACTCCTGTGAGGAGTAAGGAAGAATGGGCGCCCACATGAAAAATGGCTAAGGACTCAAAGCATAAGCATAGCTCGAGCCGGCTTTCCAGCCGTTCCTCGCAAAACCGACTCCTGAGTAGTCGGCCTTCCGTTTTTTATCCGACTTGCTAAGAAAACTCTAGAATGGCTAAGTACTTTCCTTCCCAAAGTAGCCAAGTATTTGGTCCAGCGGCAGTCCGCAGAGCGGCTGTCCGACTGGCAAAGACGACATCTAAGGGAAGGCGGCAAAGGAAAAAGCCAAAAGAGCAGTAAGCAAGATATGATAGAACCTAGATAAATATTTACATCACATAGGCCATTGGCCGAATCCTTGAACGGAAGTTCAAAATACACCCGCCGGGTGGAATTGTGCGAATTAACAAAGTTCTTCGAGAAACTACTAAAGCAGATAAATAAGACAAGGCGGTGGCCTATGAAGCAGCAGACGGGTTTGGAGGCTCGGAGGAGATGGCGGCGTCAGACGTTGGGGCGGCTGGCTGAGCAGACTCGGCTTGATCGCCTCCAGCGGCAGTCGGCACAGGTGGGCGCGGCTCCTTGTTGGAGGCACGGTCGAGCTGAGGCTGATCGCCCGCTCCATCTTCTGGCACCTCCATCTCGTCTCCAGCCTCCACCTCGTCTCCCTCCTCGGCACTTGAGCCGATCACCTCCGCCGAGTCCTCGCCGTAGTTCGGGTTCATCCCAAACCACTCCGGCGGCACCTCCTCGACATTGTCAGCTCGCTCAGGAACGAAGACGTTGGTGTCGGCGTACTCAGTGATTGCCGCGGCGCGCTTGACAAGGTCGTCCTCCACGGCTGCCAGCTCCGGCTGGGCCTCGGCCTGGAGCGTGGCCAGCTGGTCCAGGCTCAGGTCTGGATACCATGCCTTGACGAACTCCAAGGCCTGACGCGCTCCAGCCCGTGTCGAGGAGCCTTTCCAAGCCTCCAGACGGCCTGCTACGACCTCCAGCCAGTCGACAGTCCGGCTGGGAGTGCGCAGAATCGACATCTCCGGCCACAAGGCAACAATCGCCTGGGCGCCGACGCGTTGAAGTCGGCGCAGCATCCGGTGAGCCGGCCGCAGGCGAGCCTCAATGCTCAGAAGCTGTTCATCGAGGGTCTGGGGGGCGTTGGCGGCAACCTCCTCGCCGGCTGCCCTCTGCACCTCGCGATCGGCCTCGATGGCTTGAACGGCAGCTTGCGAATGGCCCGGGAAGAAGTCTGCCAAGACGAAAAAGAGCCAAGTCAAAAAATCAAGAGTCGGCCCGACCTGCAGTCGGCGACTCAAAGAAAGCGAGTAATGAAAACTTACCATCAACGATATCCTCAATCTCATGGAAGCCGGAGGTCAGCATCGCCTCCTTGTCGGTCCAGGAGGAGCGCTCGGTCTCGAACTCGGCCAGGAGCTCAGTCTCTCTCTCCTTCGCCTCCTCCTGCGCCTTCTTGAGCAGCTCCTTCTGCTCCGCCAGCTGCGCAGCCAGTAGGTCGCGGTCCGTGGCGAGCTTGCCGCACTCCGCCTCCTTGGCGCGCAACGCGGTGTTGGCTTCGCCCAGCTGCTGCTGAAGAACGGCATTGGCCTCTGAAGAAAAAGTAAGATGACGTAAGTCGTCAAAAAAGAAGGTCGCCAGGAAGATCCGGCCCGACTGTGCAGCAGTCGGCCCGAATCTCTGGGACTACAGCCCGTGGGTGCGCCAGCGCGCCCCCACGAAGAAGGAAACCCACTCCGGCTCTCCGTCAAGTCGGCAGTCCGCTTGCCCAGCTCTTCAACGTTGTGGTTGAAGACGGTGACTCGGAGGTTGTGGTAGTCCTATGATAAGCATGTCAAACAAGAATAAGCACTCAGAACTCACCAATAGAGTTCCGACCCGCCTGCTCAGCAGCCGGCCCGGAACTCGGAGACTACAACTAGTGGGTGCGCTGGCGCGCCCCCACAGAGAAGAGCAAGAAAAAACAAAGTCGGAAGCAGCGTACCCGGACGGCCGCTCGCGACGCCAGATGCGCCTTGGTGCAGTGCTGGAGGGCGTCGCCTTCGGCCCGCAGCTTTGCCTGGACATCCAGGAGCGTCTGGTTCAGCGGGCCTGTGCCGTCTCCTCGCACCCACCCGATGGGCACGGCGCTCGTCGCCTCGATGTCTGGGTTGGCCGAGCTAGCCGCGCCCGTCTCCAGAGGGCGTCGCGCCGAAGTCGCCTTCTCCAGACGGCGGCGCGTCGGCGAGGCGACTTGAAGGAGCAGATTCGCCATGGCTTCATCGGTAGTCGGCGGCACCGGCGGGTCCGCCGGCTGTTCGCCTCGCGTGCTCCCAGACGCCGGCGGGGGAGGTGGTGGTGGCACGGCCGTGTGCGGCACAGGGGCCTCGCCGCTTTCCCTCTCCATGATGGGATGCTCCCCGCCGACTTCCCCAGTCCGCTCCGTGAAATCTGGAGGCTGCGCCGAGTTCAGTGGGACGACGAACAACGCCGACTGGCGGCGCGCGGCTTCTTCGGCCTGCTGCTTGGCCGCCGCGGCGGCTTCGTCTCCCTCCAGCTCCTTCTGGGTGGAGGCGGCCGCCTTCTCGGCCCCCGCCTTCTACCGGCGGGCAGCTTCGTCCTCGTCGCGCTTCTCCTGCGCGTTTTGCTCTGTCGCTTTCCGGAGGTCGGCAGCAGGGTCAATACGCCGAGTCGTGGTGGACGACTCTACCGACCCCCTGATGGAGGCAGCGACGACCCTCCCAAGGGTGAGAGGAGCTCTGGAGCAGGAAAGACATGTAAGGACCCGAACAAAATCCACCAGAAGATAAAACATGACAAAGAAACAGAAGCACTTACCCAGAGGATAGCGGCGGCTTCTTCACTTCCTTACGAAAGCGTTGGGCCCTCGCGACCGCCTCTTCCCGTTTGGTCGCGGTGGCCGCCCCTTAAACTTCTTCTCCCGGCCTCCGAGGGAACTCGGCTCGGCCCAGCGCTTCCTCGCGCCGTCTAGCCTTGATTGATGGCGCGGGGCGACTTCCCCGTCTTCGTCGGCGGGCCAGTCGGCGAAGGTGGCCAAGGGCCTGAGGCCGCCTTCCTCTCCTTCACCACCTCCTTCGGCGTCGGCCTCCATCGCCGCCGCCCCCAGGTCAGGGTCGTCGATGTCGCTCTCCGCTCGATCGGGGGCAAACTGGCAGGTCGGCCCCGCGGTGCCGGCCGAGGGCTGGATGAGAGGATTCTGAGTCAAAAAATAAGATAAGGGGTCGGATTCGGCTACAAAAGAAAAGAGCAAGAAGAAGAACAACTTACCACCGGCGGGGGGTTGGCGCGCGAGTACGGCTCCATGCCGAACTGCCAATCCTCCGAGAGGCCGCAGTTAGCGATGAAGTTCACCGTGTCCGCCACCTCCGCGTGGGGCATGTCCTTGGTGCACATCCGACTGGGGTCCCGGGGGCCGCTCATCTGAGAGATCAGATGAGGCCGGCTTTGGAGCGGGAGGACTCGGCGCGCCACGAAGGTGGCCAGCAGGTCGGCCCCGGTCAGACCCGTCGACTGCGCAGCACTCGAAGCCGCGCGACGGCGGCGGCGCCAGCCTGCATCAGCATCTTGGCGCGGTAGGACCAACTGGGCTGCCTCCCAGCCGGCGCGCCGGCTTCGTAAGCCGGCAGATTAACCCAGTCGCCGTCTGGGGCGACGTTCTTCACGTAGAAGTAAGAGCGCTGTCACATCTTCACCGACTTGATTAGTTGGATGGCTGGGAACGGGTTGTCGGCCGTCGTCCTCCGCATCGCGATGAAGGCCCCGCACTGGGCTGGCACGCCGGCGACATGCGTGCCGAGCTTGGACTGAAAGAACTCCCCCCACAGCTCGATGGTGGGGAGAACACCGAGGAAGCCCTCGCACAAAGTGGTGAAGGCCTCCAGCAGCACCACCGTGTTTGGGGTGAGGTGGTGCGGCTGGAGGCCGTGGAACTCCAAAACCGAGCGGAAGAACCCGCTCGCCGGCAGCCCCAGGCCGCGCATGAGGTGGGAGCGGAACATGACCTGCACGCCCTCCTCCGGCGCCGGCATCACCTCCTTCGCCGGCGGGGCGCGGGCCCGCACGAGGTGCGCGCCGGGGAGGCGACGCGTCTTGCAGAGGAAGTCAATGATGTCGTCGTCGATCTCAGAGCCGTCCCACACGCCGGAGCGAACGGCGGCGGGCGCCGCGGCAGAGGATGAGCTCATTGCTGGAGGCGGGGTATAGTTCGGCGCAGCAACGGTGGGAGGAAGAAGAAAGAAGAAAGAGCAAAGGGAAACAGAGGAGAGCGGGTGTGCGTGCTTCGCTGCCCCGCTCCCTCCGCCTACTTATAGGCCGGCAGGCTGAGAAGCCGAGGGGGCGTTGTGGGATTAACTGCGCCCACGCCCCCACGACCCCCACGATTTACCACACAAGTTACTGCACGCATTTACTGCGCCGAAATCCCAACCGCCCGCGCGGCCGCAGCATATCCATTGAAAGGCCGAGGTGCGGTAGTGGTGGGCCCCGCCTGCGGGCCTGTCCCGTCGCGCGCGTGGGCTGGCAGACTGGCCCGGCAACGTGGCGCCCTTAGGCAGGTCCGCAGCAGGCGGCGGCCGCATAGCTTATCAAGCACGCCGTCTGTATCCCACCACGACTTTCAAAACTCTTTAAGGAGCAAGACAACCTTCGACGAGTCCGGCTCTCTGTGGCCGGCTTGGTGGAGCCGCCCCGAGCAAGTTCGCCTCACAATAGTCGGCTCAAAGGAAGGCGACGGGCGAGTCCCGAATCCGGCCACTGGAAGGAGGAAACTGTTGAGGCTCCCGACGCATCTCCCTCAGCGCCTCACCAGCTTCGGGGACTACTGTCGGAGTAATGGGCCATGGGTAGGCTAACCCGAGACCCAGAACCTTTCAAGACATCGGGGCAGGCTTCGCCCCTCAAGAATCCCAAGACGAAGGGCTGACTCTGGTAGTCGGCTGCAGCATCACCGACTACCCGCTCACGGCCGAATCCCAGAGACGGCTACGACATAAGACGACTCCCAGTTGGTGACTCCAGGGAAGCCGACTATGGGGATTCAGCCCACGACTTCACACCCTCTGCCTTCGAGAAGAAGGACGAGACGGGGGATGGCCGGAGTACGGCCCTCCCCCACCCTGATTACCAAGGGCAGGTATGGCTACATTACGTCGTACCGGAGGAGTTCTCCTTCTGACGCGGCACTGTTGCCATGCCGGCCCTGACGTCCGCCCCAGCGGCGAAACCCTGTTCCCACGTTGGCCCACCTGTACGTCCTGGAGACGGCGGGTCCCGCTAGTCAGCGGGGGGATGAAAGACGGCGAGAGCGCCCGAAGACGGACCTCATGGGAGTCGGACTCCGAGAGTCGGCCCGTTCCTCCCACGGGCCCCGCACGCCATTAACCAGATAGGATGGGGAGTGGCGACAGTGATCGCCCGCCAAACGGCGGCACTGTTGCCACGACCCCACGACCAAGCCAACGACATCAGAGGCGTGACTACAGTGAGCAGGTCAATCGGCGAGGCCCACCAGCGGCGGGCCCCAGTAGTCGGCGGAGAAGACGCCGACCTGAGAGAAAGATGGCTGGGACCCGCGCCCAGCCGGATTACTATTGTACCCCCGGGGGTAAGCCTATATAAACCCCCCGGAGCACCCATGCAAAGGGTTTGATCTTTGTTAGCACTAGACCAGAAAACATAAGAGGGGGAGAGCTGGCCTGGCCCTCTCCTACCTCCAGAACACAGCTCGTGGAGCAACTTTGTACACACATTGCCATAGTGATCATGCGGAGATGCCGCAGAGCAGCAGTAGGGGTGTTATCTCCTCGGAGAGCCCTGAAGCTGGGTAAGATTTGCCGGCGTGCATGTCTACGCCTCATCCCACTTCCAGGCACCGGCGACGTTCTACTCGCTCCCACCATGATAAGCCATCCTTTGGCATATGTCGCATCCAACCCCCGACAAACAGCAAGCGCTGGAGGATTTAAGCGCCAAACAAGAGAAATAAGCTTGCTAAGCATCTTGCCAGCATTATGGGTACCCAGGATATTGTTTCTTGAGATCTTCTGAAGTGGTTTCAGTTCTGGATTTGTTTTGCTGCGGCGTTTATTTGCGCTGGTCGCCAACTTTGACAACCAGTGTATATGATATGCTACTTTGTTCCCTATATTTGCACTGGTGGCGAACTTTGATGCCCAGTGGATGTAATATGTGTAATAGCCGTGATAGCCTAGCGTTAGTTGCTTGCTTATTTATTTCCTTGTTGTCTTGTTTATTTCTTTGCTTGTAGTCATTGTAGTTCTTTTTCCGCGGTTAGCTAGTGGCTGCAATAACCTATTTTTCAAAACTAGGCCACAATAACCATGGGCTAATATTTACTGTAGTGACACTGGGCCTCCTACTGGCCGTAGAAACAGTGGGCCTTCTATGGGCCGTAGAAACAATGGGCCTTCTACGGGCCGTAGAAACAATGGGCCTTCTACGGGCCATATTATCAATGGGCCTTATACGGGCCATATAATCGATTGGCCAAACATGGGGCAAACAGACCGCATTATGGCCATAAACGGGCTAGAGTTGGAATCGCCCGTTCATGGGCCGACCATAACGGGCCATCGTTAATAGGCCATATTTGATGACGCTATGAAATCGGGCCAACGTATTAACGGACCACAAACGGGCCGACTGTAACCACGGGCTCAATTTAGCCCACAAGCAGAAAATGACAGTAACGGGCCGTAAGTAAACGAATGCTGGAAATGAGCCCAAGAATAAATGGGCTCTGAGAAGGCCGAAAGATAACAAGGGCTGGAAACGGCCCAACGGAATAACGGGCCGTTAATGGGTATAAAGTGATACACTATTCATTACGGGCCAGTTTCACCACGGGCCGTTAATGTGTGTAAAGTGATACACTGTTCATTATGGGCCAGTTTCACCACGGGCCGTTAGCAGGCCAAGAGTTACATAGGGCCTCATATGGGCCGAAAGACGTCATGGGCCATACATGGGCCAGAAGTAAAAACGGGCTGGAATCATATTGGATGGCCTAGATGACGCTACTGGGCCTAATTCGGATAGGGCGTAATGGGTCTTGGGTTAGCGGGCTGTAAATGGGCTATATTCGAACAGGCCGTTAGCAGGCTTTCCATGGGCCGACCCGCCAGCTTTTGACCAAGTCAAACGGGTCGGCCTTTTCAAAGGAATGGGCCTCTGTTGGGCCGTGCCACGTGTCGATGTATCATAGGTGCCTTCCGTCCAATGAGTGGTTGACATCTGTCCCAACGATGAGCCGACACGTGTTTCCTCCAGCCAATGATGATTTTACACGTGGAAAATCCCCATTGGTCGGGGCTGTTAAAGGGTTATCGGATCCAAAACCCGACCCGATAGCTTAACGGCGTTCTGTTACGGTGGATGCCACGTTTCGGCCACCCTTGACGAAAGCACGTCTGTGACGCGCGATTTATCCTCATGGAAGTGGACACTTCCGTGATGATAAATATGGTAATGTCATGGAACACTTTTACGACAGCACAGGTATGAGTATCTTGATTCTGCCATAAATTTGTCATGGATGTACATGCATGACAGAAAACGCGACCTACTGTGACAAACACGTATCATCACATAAGTGTATTTTTTTGTAGTGCAAGAACCAGCCCCACCACACATTACCCAGACTCTCGCAGATTGTACCCCTACCCAGTTGGACAGAGAACCAGCTACACCCCTTCTAACCCAAACCCCAGCAGATAGTAACCCAGTTCCAGTTGACACAACACCATCACGACCAGAGAGCACCCAAACACGAGCAGTTAGTAAGGGAACTGCAGTGCCCAAAGCACGAGCACCATCACTCCGAATCTCAACTCAACGCTTAAAGGAGAAGAAGAATTGTTCTCAGGTCAGGTTCTGTAGCTATGGTTCATAATCCTTTGCTCTTGCATCACTGTATTTATTTAGACCAACTATTTTCAGATTTGAAGGATGGAATTGAAACTCCAATGGCGCAACAGGTGTGTTTTAAACTTGTTTCTTTAACTGGTTTGCTGTTGTAACTTTGAAAGGATTAAGAAGAGGTGTCTAGAGGGGGGGTGATTAGACACTAAGTACTAAAAGTAGCAGTTTTTAATTTCTTTAAGTTTAAGTGGAGTTTTGGCACAAGTTTAACAAACACAATACATATCAAGCAAGCATGCAAAGAGTATATGAGCAGCGAAAAGTAAAGCATGCAACTTGCAAGAATGTAAAGGGAAGGGTTTGGAGGATTCAAATGCAATAGGAGACACGGATGTTTTTGTCGTGGTTCCGATAGGTGGTGCTATCGTACATCCACGTTGAGACTTCAACCCACGAAGGGTAACGGCTGCGCGAGTCCACGGAGGTCTCCACCCACGAAGGGTCCATGAAGAAGCAACCTTGTCTATCCCACCATGGCCGTCGCCCACAAAGGACTTGCCTCACTAGCGGTAGATCTTCACGAAGTAGGCGATCTCCTGGACCTTACAAACTTCTTGGTTCAACTCCACAATCTTGTCGGAGGCTCCCAAGTGACACCTAGCCAATCTAGGAGACACCACTCTCCAAGAAGTAACAAATGGTGTGTTGATGATGAACTCCATGCTCTTGTGCTTCAAATGATAGTCTCGCCAACACTCAACTCTCTCTCACGGGATATTGATTTGGTGGAAAGAAGATTTTAGTGCAAAGCAACTTGGGGAAGGCTAGAGATCAAGATTCATATGCTAGGAATGGAATATCTTGGCCTCAACACAAGTCTAGGTGGTTCTCTCTCAGAAAATGCAAGTTGGAAGTGTAGGTCCGTTCTGATGGCTCTCTCAATGAATGAAGAGGAGGTGGAGGGGTATATATAGCCTCCACACAAAATTTAACCGTTACACACAACTTGCCAGTCTCGGTGGGACCGAATTGATAAACTCGGTCAGACCAATTCAGAAAATCTAGTGACCGTTAGAATTTTTGGTGGGACCGACATGCAACTCGGTAGGACCGATATGGTTAGGGTTAGGGCATAACGTAATCTTGGTGAGACCGATTACACAAACTCGGTGAGACCGATTTTGGTAATAAGCTAACCAGAGAGTTGGTCAGGTAAACTCGGTGGGACCGATTCGCTCATTTCGGTGAGACCGAAATGTTACGAAAAGGGAACAGATAGTTTACATTGCTATCTCGGTAGGACCGATTATGCAAATTCGGTGAGACCGATTTTGGTAATAGATCCATACAGAGAGATTGCAATCCCATCTCGGTGATACCGAGATCCCTATCGGTGAGACCGATTTGCCTAGGGTTTGTGGCAGTGGCTATGATATCTGAACTCGGTGGCGCCGGATAGAAAGAATCAGTGGGGTCGAGTTTGACTTTTGGTTTAGGTCATATGTGGATTTGAGAAAGTAGTTGAGGGCTTTGGAGGATACCACTAAGCACTTTGAGCAAGAGCCTCATTTAGCAACACCTCATCCCTCCTTGATAGTATTGGCTTTTCCTATAGACTCAATGTGATATTGGATCATTAAAATAGAAAATGTAGAGTCTTGAGCTTGGAGCTTGAGCCAATCCTTTGTCCTTAGCATTTTGAAGGGGTTTCACATCCTCTAGTCCATGCCACTTCATTATTGAACTTATATGAAACATACTAGGTAAAAGTGTTAGTCCAACAAGAGTTATGTTGACATTAATTACCAAACCACCTAGGGAGCACTTGTGCTTTCAATCTCCCCCTTTTTGGTAATTGTTGACAACATACATCAAAGCTTTAGATAAAGATATAGAGAATAGTAAGTAAAGCTTTGGAAAGACATGTAACATGCATAGTCTCCCCCTACATGTATGCAATCATGTGATTATGGAATATAGGAGCATGTGAATGCATAATCATGACAGAGTAAGCAATGTGTTACATGTATCTTGGATATATGCATCAGAGCAAATGATGTGAATATGAGAAATGTACCTTCATGCTCTTGAGTCCTTCTTGCAAACAATATGTACATCAGCAAGAATTTCTCATACACATGACTGTGGTGCATATACTTACCTTGTGGCCTTGAGTTGGCTTAGGATGGGATGAACCTACGTAAACAAGGTTAGATAACACAGATACACCTACTGGCCAGAGCAAACAAAAGAAACCACAAGAGTACCAAGACTGGGATTCAAGGATTTCCTTCCCTTAGATGTCTTGCTCCCCCTGAGTCTAGCATGGGATACTGGGAGAAGATAGGGAACAGAAAATCAGAGAAAAATCAGAGCTCAAAGGAAATAAGCAGAGCTAATGCAAATGAGCAAATATGAACATGTCTTTCCCCTCTTGAAGACATGTGACTTCTCTCCTCTTGAACACCAAGCATCTGGTGTCCTTGATGATTACTCTTTCTTCCCTTGAGTATTCTCTCCCCCTATAGATATGATTAAGCTTTGATGTGATCTCTCTCTCTCCCCCTTTGACATCAATTTCCAAGAAGGGTTCTTCTGGATTTTTGTCATGATGGGTTTGATCCTTGAGTCACAAAACAAAGCAGCAAGTTGAATGGGATGCTGGTCGAGGACAAGATTCATTGAGTCGAGCTAGAACAAAAAGAATGCAGAAACAAGTGGAAAGATGTCTTTCCTGTAGTGAAATCGGTGACACCGAGTTGTATGATTCGGTTGTACGGAGTGGATTCGGTTGGACAGAAAGCATCATACCGGTGAGAACGAGTTCATCACAGAGAAAAAACTTGTCACCTCAGCCCACTAGACAAGTAAGATCTCACAAGGATTTGCAGGGAATTAACTCAAAGAATTGCAATGAATTTGATGCAAGGAATGCAGAACAGAAAATAAAAGAGAGGAGACTAAATAAGGAGTCTAGATGAAGTTTTTCTTTGAAAAGGGAAACAAATATGCATGAGACAAATGCAAAAGCACAGAAAAGAACACAAGAGAACTTCATCTAGAATTGGTCAGCGACAAAGTCACCTATGTTAGAGTATATTGACTTAGGAGTCAAGTGAGATCACTTGATCATAGGTCATACTCATCGTTTAAGCTCAAAATGGGGTTACCATTTTTCGTTTAAGATTTTTGATGTATTCTCATGTTGTCGAGTTGCTTTGATTCATGACTTGGAGTAAAGCTTCTCTAAGATGGAATAACATACCTTGGGTGGTGGTGTTGATCATGATCATGTAGTTGAACTTGTGTGGGTTGCTCAAGGTTGATGTAGCTCATCAAGAGTTGGGAGAACCACTTGGAGTTTGAGTTCATCTACCTAAATGGGTTAGTTTTTGCAAGGATGAGCACTTGTGTATCCAAAGTGACAATCATGAAACTCAACATAGAATTTGTCAAAGGATATGTTTGAGTGGTTGCGTGCTTCCTTGTGTTCATCCACCATTGTGTAGAGACTTGGTGATATAGAAATTGCTCAAGATGTGAAAGAGTTAAAATCTCACAGATTTAGATTCATCCAAGTACCTACACGGGTTAGATAACATGCAAGGTGCAAATATATCCAAGACATAAGATAGTCAACATAAGAGAAATATCAAGGATTAGTCATAGGCTCATGCCTTGCATGTATCGAATGGAGTTCCTACTCCAAGTTTGAAGCATCAATGATGTTCAATTCACCTCTTAACCTGCAAAAAACTTTCTCATCAAGTGGTTTATTGAATATATCAGCTAACTGCTTTTTGGTGCGAACATGCTTAAGATTAATGTCCCCTTTGGCAACATGATCTCGAACGAAATGATGATGAACTTCAATATGCTTGGTTCGAGAATGTTGCACGGGATTGTGAGCAATCTTAATAGCACTCTCATTGTCGCAAAGAAATGGAACATGTTTCACATATATCCCATAATCTTTAATAGTTTGGGTCATCCAAAGTAATTGAGCACAACATGATCCAGCGGTAATGTATTCCGCTTCGGCGGTGGATAAGGATACCGAGTTTTGTTTCTTGGAAGACCAAGACAGAAGAGATCTACCAAGAAATTGACAAGTACCCGAAGTGGACTTTCTATCAACCTTGTCACCGGCATAGTCCGAGTCGGAGTAGCCAACAAGATTAAAGGTTGCCCTCTTTGGATACAAAATGCCAAAATTTGGTGTTTGGATTAAGTATCTCACTATCCTTTTCACGGCCTTAAGATGACATTCTTTGGGAGCGGCTTGATATCGTACACACATGCACACACTTAGCATAATATCGGGACGTGAAACACATAGATATAACAATGAACCAATCATAGAGCGATAAACCTTTTGATCAACCGGTTCACCATCTTTGATTAAATCAAGATGTCCACTAGTAGGCATGGGTGTAGTTATACCTTTGCATTCTTGCATATTGAACTTCTTGAATAGGTCCTTGGTGTACTTCGTTTGAGAGGCAAAGGTACCTTCCTTAGTTTGCTTGATTTGGAAACCAAGAAAGAATTTGAGTTCACTCATCATCGACATCTCAAACTTCTCCGACATTAGCTTTCCAAACTTTTCACTAAAATGAGGGTTAGTTGATCCAAATATAATAGCATCGACATAAATTTGGCACACAAATAGTTCTCCGTTAACCCTTTTAGTAAAAAGAGTAGAATCTATTTTTCCAATTTCAAAGCCTTTTTCAATAAGGAATTTGGTCAAGCATTTATATCATGCTCTAGGAGCTTGTTTAAGACCATAAAGAGCTTTGTGAAGTTTGTAAACATGATTAGGTTTCTTAGGATTGAGAAATCTGGGAGGTTGCTTAACATAAACTTCCTCCTCTATTTCACCATTTAGAAAAAGCACTTTTAATGTCCATTTGATACAAAGTGATATCATGATGATTAGCATAGGCAAGTAAGATGCGAATGGACTCAAGTCTAGCAACGGGGGCATATGTCTCACCATAGTCCATACCTTCGACTTGAGTGTAGCCTTGGGCGACGAGACGTGCTTTGTTGCGAACTACTTGTCCATCTTCATTTTTCTTGTTGCGAAACACCCATTTGGTACCGATGATGTTGTGGTTGTTGTCGGGCTTCTCAACTAATGTCCAAACTTGATTTCTCTCAAAGTTGTGCAGCTCTTCATGCATGGCATTTATCTAATCCGGATCTGCCAAAGCTTCTTCAACCTTCATAGGTTCAATGCTAGAGATGAATGAATAGTGTTCACAAAAGTTGGCTAAACGAGTTTTTGAGCGAATGATTCTCCCAGTTTGGATATCATTGTAGATTTGCTCGACGGGATGATCTTTAGCAATTCTTGCTCGAACTCGTGAAAGCTTTTGCTTGGATCTTGGTTAAACATCTTCTTCATTTTGTTCTTCTTCATCTTGGCCTTCTTCGTTGTTGACGTTGTCATTCTCATGTCGTGGTGGAGAAGGAGGTTGTTAGCGTTCATCTTGGTGCACTTCCTCATTTTGTTCATATTGGTGTGTCCCACTTGTGGATGCTTCCGTATCAACTCTTGGTTCACCTTGTTGTGAGGTAGAAGCTTCCACTTGGATGGACGAGGTACTCTCCTTCACCTCCGTTGGATATATCTTGCCAATAGACAAGTCTTGGATTGCTTTCGAAGGGTCTTTGTCTCCTACATCAATTGGCAATTGCTCTACTTGCGAGCCGTTAGATTCATCAAACTTCACATCTACCGTCTCTTCAACCTTTCGGGCGAAATTATTGTAGACACGGTATGTGTGAGAGTTTGAGCCATAACCAAGTAGGAAACCTTCATGAGACTTAGGAGCAAATTTAGAACGACGATGATTATCAGGAATGTAGCACTTTGAGCCGAATACTCGAAAGTATCCAACTTGTGGTTTGTTACCGGTGAGGAGCTCGTATGTCGTCTTGCCGAGTAGCTTGTGAAGACACAAGCGATTTGTTGCACGACAAGCTGTCTCAACCGCTTCCGCCCAAAAGTGCTTTGGCGTCTTGTACTCCTCAAGCATCGTTCTCACCATTTTGATGAGTGACCGGTTCTTCCTCTCAACAACTCCATTCTGTTGAGGTGTGTACGTAGCCGAGAACTCATGTGAAATCCCTTCTTCGTCAAGAAAGGTGTCCACATTTGCATTCTTGAACTCCGTTCCATTGTCGCTACGAACCTTCTTGATTTTCACTTCAAATTGATTTTGGGCCTTCCTAGCGAAGTTTTTGTAGATCTTTTGGACCTGTGATTTATCATCCAGAAAGAACACCCACGTAAATCTTGAAAAATCATCAACTATAACTAGACCAAAAGAATTTCCACCGAGACTTTTGTAAGCGTTAGGACCAAAAAGATCCATGTGAAGTAGCTCGAGTGGTCTCCTTGTGGTCATGATGTTCTTCACGGGATGCCTTCATCCAACCTGTTTACCTTCTTGACAAGCGCTGCAAAGTCTATCCTTATCAAATATGACATCGTTCACACCAAGGATATGATTTCCTTTAATAAGCTTGTCAAGGTTTCACATACCAACATGACCTAATCATATATGCCATAACCAACCTTTAGAGGATTTAGCAATTAAGCAAGTTCTAGGTTGAGCCTTTTTAGTGAAATCAACAATGTAAAGATCACCTCTACGTATACCGGTAAAGACCATTTTATGATTGTCTCTACGAAACACTTGGCAATCTACTTTAGTGAATAGGACATTGAAACCGAAATCAGTAAGTCTAGAAACTGAAAGTAAATTGTACCCAAGAGATTCAACGAGCATGACATTTTGTATGGAGCTATCCTGTGATATGGCCACCTTACCGAGGCCAACCAACTTACCCTTTGAGTTGTCACCGAAAGTGACATACTTTCGAGGACCATCGTTTTTGGCAAGCTCACGGAACATGTCTTTATCTTCGGTCATGTGATCGGTATATCCACTATCAAGAACCCATTCCTTTCCTCCTGTCATATATCCCCGAAGATTTGCCATAAGACCAAAGTGTCTCATTGCATCATCAAGATCAAAATCACTATCATCATCCTCGTCATAGTATCCATGTTCAACATCGTCATGTGATTGATCAATTCCTAGAGAGGGTAATTCATTAGACAAATGATCATTTCTATGATTGTCTTTATGGATTCTAATAACTTCGGAAATGATATTGCTAATGATTCCAACATCTCCTATGGCACGCATGAGATTGGTAAGCTCAAATAGACAATCACCAAAGCTAGGATCACTAGAATTCATCTTACTCAAGGGAATAGACTTATGGAGAATTTCATCTAGATTTTTCAAGGAATAATGTGGAAATCGTTCCTCAAAAAATCTCCATATAGTATAGGCACAATCAAGAGTAGGCAAACTAGCAATCAAATTTTTGGGCAATCCTCTTATGATAAGATTGATAGTTCTAAGATTGCGAATCATGTCAATTGACTCATCAAGGGTAGGATGCATGGGATCAACATGAGGTGCACAAGGGCTAGCAATATACTTGTTCAAATGATATTCAATGAAAATCACAAGCATCTCATTTTTCCACTCATGAAAATACTCTCCATCAAGTATAGGCACTCTATATCTAAGACTCCCCAAAGTAGACTCATCCACCTTCCTCCAATGGTGTTTAAACCAAAGCAATGGAGACCAAAGCTCTGATGCCAATTGAATGGATCGAGAAGAGGTGTCTAGGGGGGTGATTAGACACTACGTACCAAAAGTAGCAATTTTTAATTTCTTTAAGTTGAAGTGGAGTTTTGGCACAAGTTTAACAAACACAATACATATCAAGCAAGCATGCAAAGAGTATATGAGCAGCGGAAAGTAAAGCATGCAACTTGCAAGAATGTAAAGGGAAGGGTTTGGAGGATTCAAACGCAATAGGAGACGCAGATGTTTTTGTCGTGGTTCCGATAGGTGGTGCATCATACATCCACTTTGATGGAGACTTCAACCCACGAAGGTTAACGGCTGCGCGAGTCCACGGAGGGCTCAACCCACAAAGGGTCCACGAAGAACCAACCTCGTCTATCCCACCATGGCCGTCGCCCACGAAGGACTTGCCTCACTAGCGGCAGATCTTCACGAAGTAGGCGATCTCCTTTCCCTTACAAACTTGTTGTTTCAACTCCACAATCTTGTCGGAGGCTCCCAAGTGACACCTAGCCAATCTAGGAGACACCACTCTCCAAGAAGTAACAAATGGTGTGTTGATGATGAACTCCTTGCTCTTGTGCTTCAAATGATAGTCTCCCCAACACTCAACTCTCTCTCTCACAGGATATGGATTTGGTGGAAAGAAGATTTGAGTGGAAAGCAACTTGGGGAAGGCTAGAGATCAAGATTCATATGCTAGGAATGGAATATCTTGGCCTCAACACAAGTGTAGGTGGTTCTCTCTCAGAAAATGCAAGTTGGAAGTGTAGGTTCGTTCTAATGGCTCTCTCAACGAATGAAGAGGAGGTGGAGGGTTATATATAGCCTCCACACAAAATCTAACCGTTACACACAACTCGTACATCCACGATGATGGAGACTTCAACCCACAAAGGGTAACGGCTGCGCGAGTCCATGGAGGGCTCCACCCACGAAGGGTTCACGAAGAAGCAACCTTGTCTATCCCACCATGGCCGTCACCCACAAAGGACTTGCCTCACTAGCGGCAGATCTTCACAAAGTAGGCGATCTCCTTTCCCTTACAAACTTCTTGGTTCAACTCCATAATCTTGCCGGAGGCTCCCAAGTGACACCTAGCCAATCTAGGAGACACCACTCTCCAAGAAGTAACAAATGGTGTGTTGATGATGAACTCCTTGTTCTTGTGCTTCAAATGATAGTCTCCCCAACACTCAACTCTCTCTCACAGGATATGGATTTGGTGGAAAGAAGATTTGAGTGGAAAGCAACTTGGGGAAGGCTAGAGATCGAGATTCATATGCTAGGAATGGAATATCTTGGCCTCAACACAAGTGTAGGTGGTTCTCTCTCAGAAAATGCAAGTTGGAAGTGTAGGTTCGTTCTGATGGCTCTCTCAACGAACCACGCAAAATATAACCGTTACACACAACTCGTACATCCACGTTGATGGAGACTTCAACCCACGAAGAGTAACGGCTGCGCGAGTCCACGGAGGGCTCCACCCACGAAGGGTCCACGAAGAAGCAACCTTGTCTATCCCACCATGGTCGTCACCCACGAAGGACTTGCCTCACTAGTGGCAGATCTTCACGAAGTAGGCGATCTCCTTTCCCTTACAGACTTCTTGGTTCAACTCCACAATCTTGTCGGAGGCTCCCAAGTGACACCTAGCCAATCTAGGAGACACCACTCTCCAAGAAGTAACAAATGGTGTGTTTATGATGAACTTCTTGATCTTGTGCTTCAAATGATAGTCTCCCCAACACTCAACTCTCTCTCATAGGATATGGATTTGGTGGAAAGAAGATTTGAGTGGAAAGCAGCTTGGGGAAGGCTAGAGATCAAGATTCATATGGTAGGAATGGAATATCTTGGCCTCAACACAAGTGTAGGTGGTTCTCTCTCAGAAAATGCAAGTTGGAAGTGTAGGTTCATTCTGATGGCTCTCTCAACGAATGAAGAGGAGGTGGCGGGGTATATATAGCCTCCACACAAAATCTAACCGTTATACACAACTTGCCAATCTCGGTGGGACCGAATTGATAAACTCGGTCAGACCGATTCAGCAAATCTAGTGACCGTTAGGATTTTCGGTGGGACCGACATGCAACTCGGTAGGACCGATATGGTTAGGGTTAGGGCATAACTTAATCTCGGTGAGACCGATTACACAAACTCGGTGAGACCGATTTTGGTCATAAGCTAACCAGAGAGTTGGTCAGGTAAACTCGGTGGGACCGATTCGCTCATTTCGGTGAGACCGAAATGTTACGAAAAGGGAACAAAGAGTTTACATTGCTATCTCGGTAGGACCGATTATGCAAATTCAGTGATACCGATTTTGGTAATAGATCCATACAGAGAGATTGCAATCTCATCTCGGTGAGACCGAGATCCCTATCAGTGAGACCGATTTGCCTAGGGTTTGTGGCAGTGGCTATGACATCTGAACTCGGTGGCGCCGGATAGAAAGAATTGGTGGGGCTGAGTTGGACTTTTAGTTTAGGTCATATGTGGATGTGAGAAAGTAGTTGAGGGCTTTGGAGCATATCACTAAGCACTTTGAGCAAGAGCCTCATTAAGCAACACCTCATCCCTCCTTGATAGTATTGGCTTTTCCTATAGACTCAATGTGATCTTGGATCACTAAAATAGAAAATGTAGAGTCTTGAGCTTGGAGCTTGAGCCAATCCTTTGTCCTTAGCATTTTGAAGGGGTTCCACATCCTCTAGTCCATGCCACTTCATTGTTAAACTTATCTAAAACATACTAGGTAAAAGTGTTAGTCCAACAAGAGTTATGTTGACATTAATTACCAAAGCCACCTAGGTAGCACTTGTGCTTTCAAACTTGCTCTATATTGATTTCAGTTTCAATTGAATAAAAAGTTATGTTCTCATGTCATGCAAATTACAAGTGTCTAGTTTACCACACTTATATTCTGTCTATTCTGCTTTGTCTTGAACAAATATTATTTGAACTGTGTCTCTATCTTGATTTGGCAACAAAAACTAGAACGATATAGACCATAAAGTGACCGTGGTACATAGATATATGTTTGTTTCATGCTGTTATCATGTGCACTTTACTACTGAACTGATTTGCCAAAATGAATTTCATATACAACATGGTAAACCTGTGATGTGTCTGCTTGTTTCTCTTTTAGAATGCGGACAAAATATTGGAGAATGGTAAACTACTAGGGAAAAGCCTATACACAGAATCTTACCAGCAGCGCGCTTTAAAATCAGGCGCTGCTGCTAACTAGCAGCAGCGCGTGCCGCAGAAACTCGCTGTTGAAACAAGTTTATCAGCAGCGCGTGCACTCCCAGAAGAGCTACTGCTAAAATTCCCACGACGCCGCCGCGAGGCCAGTTATAGCAGTAGCGCTTTAAGATAAGCAGCGCTACTGCTACGTAACGTAGCAGTAGCGCATTCAGGAAATAATCGCTACTGCTAAATTAACTACAAAAATTTAGTCCCACCTCGCTCCGTGAAGAGAGTTTTACCCACCTTAAATATGTTTCTTCTACAACTTTGACAAGCACTTTGTCTTCATTGAACTCTATGTGTAGGATCTGTGGCCGCAATAGGAGTCTTCGCTAGTTCTTAAACGAACCGGCGAGGATTCCTATTGACAAATCAGATTGTACACAAAAAGGCCATTCATGATCAATGTATTTTTTATGTCTATGCCCATTTTTACATACTGACACATAGCAGCAGCGCGTTCAAGGCGAAAGGCGTTTCTGATAGGTTTCTTAGCAGTAGCGCGTTTACCTATAGTGCGCTACTGCTATGCCGTTGCATCTTCCCCCCTAGCTAGCCTCATCCCACAGATCACACTCACACACACTCGATCACGGTCTCCTCCTCACCCCCCGCGCCGCCGGTCCTCCCCCGTCGCCCCTCCCCTGATCTGCACCGCGCGCTGTCGCCTCATCCTCCTAGCTGGACTCGGTACCGGCCTCTCCTCCGTCCTCCCTCCACTCGCCGCTGGCCGCCCCCTCCTCGGTCCGCCTTCCTCCTCGATCCGTCGTCCCTCCACTCGCCGCCGGCCGGCCCCTCCTCAGTCCGCCTTCCTCCTCCGTCCTACTATCTTCTCCCTCCTCGAGTCGCCCCTCCTTGTCCCTCCTTCCTGATACATTTTGATTTAGTAGGCTTTCATATGTAACATTTTGATTTAGTTGATATGATTCAGTTGATTTAGTAGGCTAGTTGATTTAGTTGATTTAGAACATTTTGATTTAGTTTATTTAGTAGGCTAGTTGATTTAGAACATTTTGATGTAGTTGATTTAGTATGCTAGTGGATTTAGTATGCTAGTTGATTTAGTTGATTGAGTATGCTCGATTTAGTTTTTTCGTAATAAGTTATTTTTTGGCAAAATGTAGGTGCCAATGTAGTTAAATTTGCCACTTGTTTCCTGTGAAGTGAATCGTTAATCCTTTGCTCATATTGCTTTAGGAAAATGGCGCCACCACCAGCACCACTATGTCGACTATGCAAGTCAAGGTGCGCCAGCAGCCTTGCAACTGGCAACCTATTCGGCATCTACTTCCATCCGAGTTTTCGTCATGCGGCGGTAAGAAATTAGATGAAATGTGTAACAACTATTTTATTTTTAGTGTTGGCATTACTGCATTGTGTCATTTTGCTTTTCTTACACAGATCGTCCCATGCAATGTGAGGTTGAAATTCAACAAGCTGACAGGAGACACTGTGACATTTGAGGCTCCTGGGGGGCGTACACTATGGAGGTCGAGAAAGGACGCAATATGTCGCAGATTGGAGGAGATGGATGGGCCCGTTTCCTCGCTCGCATGCGTCTTACTGGTGGTGAGTTGATCAGATTCTCCTTCAGAGCAGAAAGACCCAAGCTGGTTATCATTTATATCAACCTGGTGGAAGATGATGAAGATAATGAGGACCCACTCAATGAAGATGATGAGAACCCACTTCATGAAGCCATCATAGCTCAAAGAATGAGGCTGAGCGACGAGGAGGTGTGGAACCTATGGGACATTATTCCGCCACGTGATGACTTTGTCGGGGTGCCATTCGTGACCAGCCTGACAAGTACCATGGTCGATCGGCATGAAACGGTATGTTATACATATATGCTTAGTGAATCCGATGATATGCTTAGTGTAGAATTCATGATTGTCGGATCACGGGTTCCGGCAGACCCTTAAGGTTCGAACTCTGGGGTGCGCGCGGAGATGATGCCCTCTACCTCTCCGTCTCGCAAGGATCTAAACTACAGAACAAACAACACAAGAGACACATGGTTTATACTAGTTCGGGCCACCATTGTGGTGTAATACCCTACTCTAGTTTGTGGTGGGTGGATTGCCTCTTGGGCTGGTGATGATGAACAGTACAAGGGAGAACAGCCTCGCGAGGATCTGTTCTTGGCTAAGGGGATGAACTGCTAGGGAAGTTCAATCGCCCTTCTCTCTCTCTCTCTCTACTTGCTCTATGCTTGCTCTGAATGCTCGATCAGATGTCTCTTCCCGATGCTAGATGCCAGATCAGATGTCTCTACCCTGGGGGTGGCTAGTCCTATTTATAGGTAAAGGCCCTGGGCCTCTTCCCAAATATTTGAGCGGGAAGGGCGCCAACAATTGGCCAATTCGAAGGGGAACATCTGGTACACTTATCCTGACTAAAGTTGGTCTTCGCCTGCCAAAGGCCCTATGGTGACGCCGTTCTGGGCTCCACGGTGACCTCCATCCCACCGTTGGACTGGTCTTGGTCTTGTTGCACCGAAATAGGTGCCTTTGCTTGATCCTCTCTCCTGCGCTTGCCCCCTTTGCACCAAAGAGGAAAGGGGAACGCTGCGCGGGCTGGCGCCCGCCTGGCACCCTCGATCGTCATGGCTTGCGTCATGGGCACCTCGTGAGGTACCCCGCCTTGATCTCTCCGCCTCCTCGCAAGCCAGCCTGAGGAGGCCGTTCCTGAGGAAGTGTCGTGTCGTCCGCCCCGCGAGGCTTGGTCCCTCGCAAGGGTCTTGAGTCTTGTGTTGATGAAGATGGGCCACGCTGGGCCCCCATTTGAGCCACGCCGCAGGCCGCAGGCAGGCAAGTCCGGGGACCCCCGTTCCCAGAACGCCGACAGTAGCCCCCGGGCCCAAGGCGCGCATGGACTTGGCCGTGCCGAGAGGCGAAAGGGCAAGAGCGAAGCGCTGTGGGCCCTAACAGCCTGCGGCCTTGGGCGCCACGTGGCGGTTGATTGGACATGGCGTCTCCACTTCCCCATGATGCCTTGGTGACCGCGCGGATTGGACAAGTCCCTGCATGCAAATCGTGTCATGATTACCTGTGATCGTGGAGGCCGACGGTTGGCCTTCGCCGGCTATAAGTACGGCACCGCGCGTGCCCTTCCAGTCCATCTCTTCTTGCTTTCTCCTCTGCCCCAGTTCCTGCTCCGTCTTGGTGTGATGGCTCCGATTCGCCGGGTTTCCGCGGCGGAGAAGGGAAAGGCTCCTCGGGAGGGACCAGACCCTCTTCCACCGAAGAAGCGACCTGCCCCCCGCGACCGCGACGAGGAGGGCCGTCAGGTGGCGCCGAGGCCTTGGTACGAGCGGCCTCCGCCGGGGTTCCCGCTTCCCTTGTATGCCCGCGTCGAGGGCCTTGAGGGGGACGGTGTCGGTCCCCGCGGCCAGCGCCGTCGCCGATGCCGACGGGTCACGAAGGTGTTGATCGTCCCTCCTGGGGTCCATGCCGAGGGCTCCTCCTGCGAGCTTGTGCTCCACGCCGCCATGCCTCCTCGAACTTGGATTCACTTTCCTCCCTTCTTCACCTCTGTCTTCCCGCAGGGAAGGCTCCTGGAGCTATGGCTGCAGCACGCCGACTGCAGCACTCCTGCGACCGAGGCAGAGGTCGCGATCACTGCCTCGGGCGAGGTCTTCATGACTCGCGGCTGGGGCGAAATCGCTCGGGGTTGCAGAGCGAGGGGCGCCCTCACGGTCCACCTGGAGTATGATGGCGCTTTGGTGATTTTCTTCAAGGTCTTCGAGGCGATCGGGCGCCGGTTAGAGTGCTGCCCCGGGGGAGGTGGCCAGGACCCTGCTACGGTGAGGGCTGGGCCCGCCGACCGCTCCCTGGACAGCTCCACAAGCGATGGGAGCGCCGGAGGATCCAGTACTCCAGCGAAATCTTCGCGACTCCGGAGACGAGCGACGACAACTACGAGCCCATGAGCCAACGCCGCTCCCGGAGCAGGGCAGGCTCGCTTGGCCGTCGCCGACCCTGATCTAGATGGGGTTGGTGCCGGTGCTTGACGGCCCACTATTGATGATGGCGTCTTTTGCAGGGGCGCGTGTAGTCGCCTCCCCCTAGGATCTGTTCCCTGCGAGGAATCACATTGTGCCCAATAAGGGCTTGTAAGGTGGCTGTGATCCTTGTTGTTAATATGTAACCCTTGCTATGGATCTGTGCGTGTCGCAAATCCCGTCGTAGTTCAGTCCTCCCTTTCGCACCTCGCGAGGGCTTGGTGCTCTGCGTCGACAGGTCCAAGTCCCAAGGTGGCGTCAGCCGTCGCTGGTATGCTAGGTCGCGATGCCGTGGTCAAGGCCAGGAGGTGAGCGACCCGGGGTCCGGTAAGAGCCCCTGAGTCGCGATGCTCAGGAGGTCCCCTTTGGCGCCCAAGCAGCCGTCGCTTGGTGAGAAAGGGAAGCAACGTTGCTAGTACAGAATTGCTTTAGGTGAGGGGGCAGTGCCACGGTAGCCAATGCTTTGGGTGGTGACTTATCTTGGGGATCGGGGATCGCCCCCAGCGCGTCGTCGGGTCCGTGGGGTAATTTGAACGGAGTTGCTTGGCGAGGTCTTCACGTGCTCCTTCTCCCTCGCCTCTGCTCCCCTTTCCGCTCTACGTCCTCGGGTCCCGGCCCTCGAGCTGGTCTCAGCCGTCACTGGTATGCCAGGTCGCGATGCCGTGGTCAAGGCCAGAGGGTGAGGGCTGGAGAGCCAGTAAGAGCCCTGAGTCGCGATGCTCAGGCATCCCCCCCTTTAACGTGCAAGCGGTTTGCGTGGGCGAGGGTGAAGGGAACTCCGTGAAGGCCTCGGCTAGCACAATTCGCTCCAAGGATCCTGCAGACTCATCACAGAAAGACGAAGGGGTTGCCATGGCAGTTATCAGTCGATCGTTAGTCGTTCAAAGGCTCGCTGGTTGGAGCGGGTGAGGTGTATCAGGGTACCCATGAGCCAGCGCAGGACTCACGAGGCCCTGCCCCTAGGCGGGTTGCGCCTGGCGCTGGGCCGTATCTTGAGATGTGTCCCTGCAAAATTTGGTTAGATGCCGGCACTCTACGTCCTCGGATCCCGGCCCTCGAGCTTGTCTCAGCCATCGCTGGTATGCCAGGTCGCGATGCCATGGACAAGGCCAGAGGGTGAGGGCCGGAGAGCCAGTAAGAGCCCTGAGTCACGATGCTCAGGCACCCCCCCTTTAACGTGCAAGTGGTCGACATGGGGAAGAAGTGATGTCGTGGACGGCATCCAGTAATCAGGCATGATAGGCGAATGCATAGTTGGAAATAAACGCGGGGGAGATACACGCCGCTGGGCCTAGCCCGAGCGGCTTGGGGATGATGCAGCCCGAGGGGCGTCCCCAGCAAAGCAAGATAACGACTGAAGAAATAAAAAGGGATACATGCCACGGGGACGGACCCACGCGGCCTGGGAGTGATGCAACCCTGGGAGGGCGCTCCCAGCTGGGAATGAAACTTGAAAGATGTCACCTGGAGATATCGACGGTGAAGTGGCGTTGGTGCAGCAGACTCGGTGGGCTGCGGAAGCCGATCCTCACGAGCCCCCAGGCCCTGGGGCCTCGGGAGGCTTCGGAGGCACTGGTGGCTCCTCGCGAGCTGTCTCCATCTCCGCCAGAGCCGCAGAACGCCTGTCTTCCTGAGCTTCCAAGATGCCCCTCATGAGTCGCTGGTACGCCGCAGCCATGCTCGGCAGGCCGTAAGGCATGCAAACATAGCTTTGGGGCGGTCCTCTGCAGCGCCCCACTTGGGAGGGCTAGAGGCGCTCCGTCGTGGCGATCTGATTGAGCCCTGGTACGTCGACGCAGACGCGCAGCCCACCATCCTCGCCTGGATGCGGGATCACAGCTGGTGGACGACGACAACCTCTCATGATCCTTGACTCCTGTAGTTCTTGAATGGCCTTGTTAACGAACTCCTGCTGGTCTGATCTTCCTTGCCTGGCTCCTTCTCAAGGGAAACGTGCTTCGAAGCACGCCTCCACATGGTGCCCAAGCGCCTCCCTCGTGACCCTGGCTAGGTCGGTGGCCCTCCATGTGAGAGCCCCCGAGCCCTACCTGAGGAGGGCGCCGGGCGCGCTTTCCTATGCGATGGAAGGAGGGTCCCCCTTGACAGGCACGGGCCCTAAAGGGCCTGCCTCCTGAGGGGCTGAGCCTGACGACGTCTTCTTCTTCTTGGGGGTGGTCTCAGGAAGCCTCCTGCTTCCGCGATCTGGGTCTTCTAGCGACGCGGCCGGAAAGGCTCACTCCAGGGAACACACTGCATCCTTCTCTTCACAGGGCACCGTGATGACGCCGCCACTTCCTCGCATCTTGAGGACGTTGTAGCCGTGGTGAGTCACGGCCATGAACTTGGCCAGCGCTGGGTACCCGAGGATGGCGTTGTACGGCAGGCGGATGTGGGCGACGTCGAAGTCGATGGGCTCGGTGCGGTAGTTGCTGCGGGCCCCGAAGGTGACAGGGAGGCGGACCTGCCCGATCGGGACTGTGGAACCATCGGTAACTCCGAAGAAAGGCTTGGTTGGCTAGAGCTGGTCATAGGGCACTTGCAGGTTGTTGAACGTTTCCACGGACAGGACGTTGAGCCCTGCTCCACCGTCGATGAGGGTCCTGGTGACCAGCACGTTGCTGATGACTGGGGAGCAAAGCATTGGGAGGACTCCGGCAGTGGCCGCGCACTTGATCTGGTCTGCTGAGCTGAACGTGATGGCGCACGCCGACCACCTGAGGGGGCGCGTTGCTTCGAGCTTGGGGAGAACTGCATTCACTTCACGGGCAAACTGCTTGAAGATACGTTGAGAGGCTGGGGCTTGAGCTCCGCCCAGGATGCAGGCGATTGCGCGCGGCTCTTGGAAGCCCCCAGCCCCCTCGTCTTGTTGGCGGTCATCGTTCCTCCTTGGCTGAGGCGACAGCGGAGGGAGGCCTGCGTTGCTATGAGGGCGATCCTCACGAGGCTGATCCCTCCAGTCCCCCTCGCGAGGCAGGTCCCGCCAGCGGTCCTCGCGAGGTTGGTCGTGCCACCCTTGGCGCGGGCCACGATCTTCCCAGCGTCCTGCGTTTCTTCCTCCTCCTCGGCCGTACCCCCGGTCAGCACGGTCAGGGCGACGGCCGATCCTTCCTTCTCGCACGACGCGGATTTCTTGGCATTCGTTGGTGTTGTGGGTGTGGAGGTCGTGGTACACAGAGTACCGGCTGCCCCTGGAGGACTCGGGCAGATCCTTGCCTGCTTGGTGTCTTATTCTGCTGCAAGTATGGCAGCCCCCTTGCGCTTCACATCCTTGGCCTTGGGCTTTTTCTCTTCTGGGTCTGCGGCAGGCAGCTCGAGGAGGGAGAGGCGTCCCTCCTCAGCCCTGGCGCACTTGGTCGCCAAGTTGAACAACTCCAGGGAGGTGCAGAGGTCTTCATGCATCGCAAGTTCCTCCTTCATCTTGACGTCGCGCATGCCATTGGAGAAGGCCGAGATGATGGCTTCCTCGGACACCTTGGGGATCTTGAGGCGCGCACTGTTGAAGCGCTGGACGTACTTTTGCAGGGTCTCCCCAGGTTGCTTCTTGATGCGGCGCATGCCGCTCATGGCGGGAGGCCGGTCGCGGGTACCTTGGAAGTTGGCGATGAAGCGAGTACGCATCTGGTCCCAGGAGGAGATCGTGCCCGGAGCCAGATTCAGGAGCCAGGTGCGAGCTCCTTCCTTCAGCGCCATGGGGAACCAGTTCTCCATGACCTTTTCATCCCCGCTGGCTGCCTCGATGCCCAGCTCATAGAGCTGGAGGAACTCTGTGGGATCAGTTGTGCCGTCGTAGCGAGGAGGCAGGTCTGGCTTGAACTTGTCGGGCCACGCGACGCTGCGCAGCTCGGCGGTGTAGGCGCGGCAGCCTGCGGTGGCTATAGGAGGCTTCGGTTGAGGGAGAGCTTGGCCTTGCGGGTCCCCTTGCACTACAGCTGGGAGTAGCGCGGGGTCTTGACGTGCCGGAGCTGGAGCGGGGTCTCGGCGGGCCGGAGCTGGGAGCGCCCGAGCAGTCTCTTGCGGTCGAGGGACTTCTTGGCAGCTCCGTTCCTGCTGGGCTGGTGCCTGACGGAGCGGCTTCCGCCCAGGGGCAACGCGCCTCGGAGCCATGGAGTCTTCTTGGAGGGGAGGCGGTTGGTACGCCCCCGGAGCTTCATTGCCCGCGCGGGGCGGAGTGCGGCGCAGCGGAGCGGACGGCGCAGGAGAGCCCCCCACGGCGCGGACGAGCTCGGCGACGCGGTTGAGCCACTCCTCGTAGACGTCGTCGACGGGACAGTAGCGCAGGAGCTCGTTTGCCGCGATGAGCACAGCTCGAGCCTCCAAGGGTGCGCGGAGCGCGCGGGACGAAGAGCCGGTCGGGGTGAGTGATGGAGTAGCGGTGCGGCCGTCTTGTCGCACGGACGGGTGCTGAGACGATGCTTCCTGCTCGTTCCCCGCCGGGCCGGTGGCGGCGTTGACGGCGGGCGACGGGGAACGACGAGTACGCCCACCGACGGGGGACGTCTGGGCGACGCGGGAGGCGATGGCGGCCCGGCGCTCGGCACGGGCCCGACGAGCGTCAGACATGGATGCGACGGTCGGAGGAGAGCGGAGCGGTGGAAGACAGATTCCGGCGCACCCCTGCCTGGCGCGCCAAATGTCGGATCACGGGTTCCGGTAGACCCTTAAGGTTCGAACTCTGGGGTGCGCGTGGAGATGATGCCCTCTACCTTTCCATCTCGCAAGGATCTAAACTACAGAACGAACAGCACAAGAGACATAGGGTTTATACTAGTTCGGGCCACCATTGTGGTGTAATACCCTACTCTAGTTTGTGGTGAGTGGATTGCCTCTTGGGCTGGTAATGATGAACAGTACAAGGGAGAACAGCCTCGCGAGGGTCTGTTCTTGGCTAAGGGGATGAACTGCTAGGGGAGTTCAATCGCCCTTCTCTCTCTCTCTACTTGCTCTATGCTTGCTCTGAATGCTCGATCAGATGTCTCTTCCCGATGCTAGATGCCAGATCAGATGTCTCTACCCTGGGGGTTGGTAGTCCTATTTATAGGCAAAGGCCCTAGGCCTCTTCCCAAATATTTGAGCGGGAAGGGCGCCAACAATTGGCCAATTCGAAGGGGAACATCTGGTACACTTATCCTGACTAAAGTTGGTCTTCGCCTGCCAAAGGCCCTGTGGTGACGCCGTTCTGGGCTCCACGGTGACCTCCTTCCCACCGTTGGACTGGTCTTGGTCTTGTTGCACCGAAATAGGTGCCTTTGCTTGATCCTCTCGCCTACGCTTGCCCCCTTTGCACCAAAGAGGAAAGGGGAACACTGCGCGGGCTGGCGCCCGCCTGGCACCCTCGATCGTCATGGCTTGCGTCATGGGCACCTCGTGAGGTACCCCGCCTTGATCTCTCCGCCTCCTCGCGAGCCAGCCTGAGGAAGCGCCATGTCGTCCGCCCCGCGAGGCTTGGTCCCTCGTGAGGGTCTTGAGTCTTGTGTTGATGAAGATGGGCCAAACTGGGCCCCCATTTGAGCCACGCCGCAGGCCGCAGGCAGGCAAGTCTGGGGACCCCCGTTCCTAGAATGCCGACAACGATTAATTGATATGTTTTTCTTATTCAGAGATTGCCAAAGAACCTATCTGTGAGTTGTGGTATCGAGCCTGATGAACAAGGCTCAGTTGGACTACGCCTTACCGCAAGGGGCTCCGTCACCACATGTACTTACCGCATGGGCACAGATGGTCGCACACAGTTGAACTCGGTTGGGTGGAAGAGATTCCTCGTTGGCAAGAATCTTCGTGCTGGACAGGCCATCCTAATTACTATCAGGAACACCCACCGCCCAGGCTTGAGGATGATGATCGTCGTCGATATCATCTAGAACTACATATGTGTGTGTGGCTATATCATCTAGAACTACATATGATGATCGTCGTCGATATCATGTAGAACTACATATGATGATCGTCGTCGATATCATCTAGAACTAAATATGATGATTGTCGTCGATGTCACCTTGTACTGCTTGAGGATGCATGTTGAGTATATATGAAATTGTTATCTAGTACTCCCTCGGTTCCAAATTACTCGTCGTGGTTTGAGTTCAAATTTGAACTAAAACCACGACGAGTAATTTCGAACCAAGGGAGTACTACCTAGTACCTATAATGATTTATGAAATTGATATCTAGTAGTACCTAGTATCTGGAAATTGCAGTTTATCGAAGCTGGAATGGGGAAATGGTGGAATATATAACAGTAGCGCGGGACCAGGAAATCGCTGCAGCTAAGTAATAGCAGCGCGTTGCTAAAAAGCGTTGCTGCTATAGTCAATAGTGGTAGCGCGGGTGCAGGCAGTGCTACTACTAAGAGTTAGCTGTAGCGCCTTATTGGTAGCGCGGGCACCCGCGCTGCTGATAGACCTAAAACCCGCGCTGCTGCTAGCCTTTTCCCTAGTAGTGGTACCCCGTTATGCAATGGTGAAGGAAGTAATGCAGATAAGGTTCAACATAGTGAGACATCCCTGTTGGTCTCCAAGAAAGCCGATAAAAACTACCTTGACGACAGTGAGAGAACCCAGAAGTCCTGTCTTGATGTAGTGTTCGAGTTACCGGCCACTGTCGGCGTTCTGGGAAAGGGGGTCCCCAGACTTGCGTGCCTGCGGCCTGCGGCGTGGCTCAAAGGGGAGCCTAGCACAGCCCATCTTCATCAACATAGACCCAAGACCCTCGCGAGGGGCCAAGCCTCGCGGGGCGGACGACACGGAGCTTCCTCAGGCACGGCCTCATCAGGCTGGCTTGCGAGGAGACGGAGAGATCAAGGCGGGGTACCTCACGAGGTGCCCGTGACGCGAGCCATGACGACCAAGGGCGCCAGGCGGGTGCCAGCCCGCGCAGTGTCCTCCTTTCCTCTTTGGTGCAAAGGGAGCAAGCACAGGCGAGAGCTTCAAGCAAAGGCACCCGTTTCAGTGCAACGAGACCAAGACCAATCCAACGGCAGGGAGGAAGTCACTGTGGAGCCCAAGCCAGCGTCACCACCAGAGCCTTTGGCAGGCGAGGACCAACTTTAGTCAGTATAAGTGTACCAGATGTTCCCCTTCAAAATGGTCAATTGTTGGCTCCCTTCCCGCTCAATATTTGGGAAGAGGCCCAGGGCCTTTGCCTATAAGTAGGACTAGCCACCCCCAAGGTAGAGGCAATTGGAATCGACCAGGATCCAGAGAATCAATCAGAGAGAGAGAGAGAAGGGTGACTGAACTCCTCCTAGCAGTTCATCACCCCAGCCAAGAACAGACCCTCGCGAGGCTGTTCTTCCTTGTATTGCTTATCATCATCAACCCAAGAGGCAATCCACCACACCACACTGGAGTAGGGTGTTACACCACATCGGTGGCCCGAACCAGTATAAACCCTGTGTCTCTTGTGCTGTTCTTTCCATAGCTTAGATCTTAGCGAGGTGGTGGGGTGCAGGTAGGTAGAAGGCGAGATCTCCGTGCGCACCCCAGTGTTCGAACCTCAAGGGTCTGCCGGAACCCGAAATCCAACATTTGGCGCGCCAGGCAGGGGTGGGCCGGAATTCGTCTTCCACCGCCCCATTCTCCTCCGACCATCGCGTCCATGTCTGACGCTCGTCGGGCCCGCGCCGAGCGCCGAGCCGCTCTCGCTTCCCGCGTCGCCCAGACGGCTCCCGTCGGCGGGCGTCCTCGCCGTTCCTCGTCACCTGCCGTCAACACCACCACCAGCTCGGCGGGGAACAAGCAGCAAACGTCGTCTCAGCATCCGTCCGTGCGGCAAGACGGCTGCACCGCTACTCCCTCGCTCACCCCAGCTGGTTCTTCGTCCCGCCCGCTCCGCGCACCCATGGAGGCTCGAGCTGCGCTCATCGCGGCAAACGAGCTCCTGCGCTACCGTCCCGTCGACGACGTCTATGAAGAATGGCTCGACCGTGTCGCCGAGCTCGTCCGCGCCGCGGGGGGATCTCCGGCGCCGTCCATTCCGCTGCACCGCACCCCGCCCCGCGCGGGCGACGAAGCTTCGGGGGCGCCCCAGCCGCCTCCTCCTCAAGAAGGCGCCCAGGCTCCAAGGCGCGTGGCCCCTGGGCGGAACCCGCTCCGTCAGGTGCCAGCGCGGCAAGAGCAGAGCTGCCAAGAAGTCCCTCGCCCGCAAGAAGCTACCCGGGCGCTCCGTGCTCCAGCACGTCGCGACCATGTTCCTGCTCCCGCACGTCAAGACCCCGCGTTGCTCCCAGCTGCGGCGCGTGGGGACCCGCAAGACCAAGTTCTCCGTCACCCAAGGCCCCCCGTGGCCACAGCAGGCTGTCGTGCCTTCACCACCGAGCTACGCAGCGTCGCGTGGCCCGGCAAGTTCAAGCCAGACCTGCCTCCTCGTTACGATGGCACGGCTGACAATGCGGAGTTCCTCCAGCTCTATGAGTTGGGCATCGAAGCTGCCAATGGAGACGAGAAGGTCATGGTGAACTGGTTTCCCATGGCGCTCAAGGACGGGGCCCGCACCTGGCTCCTGAACCTGGCTCCAGGCACGATCTCCTCCTGGGACGAGATGCGCACCCGCTTCATCGCCAACTTCCAAGGTACTCGCGACCGGCCACCCGCCGTGAGCGACATGCGCCGCGTCAAGCAACAACTCGGAGAGACCCTGCAGAAGTACATTCAGCGCTTCAACAATGCATGCCTCAAGATTCCCAAGGTCTCCGAGGAGGCCATCATCTCAGCCTTCTCCGACGGTGTGCGCGACGTCAAGATGAAGGAGGAGCTGGCGATGCATGAAGACCTGTGCACTTCCTTGGAGCTGTTCAACTTGGCGACCAAGTGCGCCATGGCTGAGGAAGGGCGTCTCTCCCTCCTTGAGCTGCCTGCTGCAGACCCAGAAGAGAAGAAGCCCAAGGCCAAGGATGTGAAGCGCAAGGGGGCTGTCGTGCTCGCGGCAGAACCAGGACCCTCATCGATGGCGGCGCAGGGCGCAACGTCCTGTCAGTGGAAACATTCAACAATCTCCAAGTGCCCTACAACCAGCTTCAGCCAACCAAGCCTTTCTCCGGAGTCACCGACGGCTCCACGGTCCCGATTGGGCAGGTCTGCCTCCCTGTCACCTTCGGGGCACGCGACAACAACCGCACCGAGCTCATCGACTTCGACGTCGCTCACATTCGCCTGCCGTACAACGCCATCCTTGGGTACCCAGCGCTGGCCAAGTTCATGGCTGTAACTCACCACGGCTACAACGTCCTCAAGATGCCAGGAAGTGGAGGAGCCATCACGGTGCCCTCTGAAGAGAAGGACGCGGTCTGTTCCCTGTAACGAGCCTTTCAGGCCGCATCACTGGAAGACCCGGATCGCGGAAGCAGGAAGCTTCCCGAGACCACCCCCAAGAAGAAGAAGACATCGTTAGGCCCGGCCCCTCAGGAGGCAGGCCCCTCAAGGCCCGCACCTGCCCAGGGGGAACCTCCTTCCATCACATAGGAAAGCGCGCCCGGCGCCCTCCTCAGGTAGGGCTCGGGGGCTCTCCCCTGGAGGGCCACCGACCTGGCTAAGGTCATGAGGGAGGCGCTTGGGCACCACATGGAGGCGTGTTTCGAAGCACGTTTCCCTCCAGAAGGAGTAAGGCAAGGAGGGCCAGACCCTCAGGAGTTCGTCATCAAGGCCATTCAGGAGCTACAGGAGTAAAGAGTCGTGAGAGGCGGCCGCCGCCTACCAGCTGTGGCTCCCCATCTAGGCGAGGATGGTGGGCTGCGCGTCTGCATCGACATAGAAGGGCTCAATCGAGTCGCCTCTCTGGAGCACCTCTGGCCCTCGCGAGTGGGGCGCTGCGAAGGTCCACCCCACAGCTACATTCGCATGCCTTACGGCTTGCCGAACGGGGCTGTCACGTACCAGCGCCTCATGAGGGGCATCATGGAGGCTCAAGAGGCCAGGCGTTCCGCAGCCTTGGCGGAGATGGAGATGGTCTGCGAGGAGCCACCAGCGCCTCCGGAGCCTCCCGAGGCTCCTGGGCCTGGGGGCTCGTGAGGATCGGCTTCCGCAGCCCACCGAGTCGGCTACACCAACACTCCTTCGTCCTCAACATCATCAGGTGACATCTTTCAAGTTTCATTTCCAGCTAGGAGCGCCCCCCCAGGGCTGCATTATTCCCTGGCCGCGTGGGTCCATCCCTATGGCATGTATCCCTTTTATTTCATGTTGTTAGCTTACTTTGTTGGGGGCACCCCTCGGGCTGCATCATTCCCAAGTCGCTCGGGCCAGACCCAGCGGCATGTATCCCTTTTGCGTTTCTTTATGGCTATGCGTTCGACCCACCATGCTTGATTATTTGATGCCGGTCCACGGCACCTCTTCTTCTCCATGCCGACCACTTGCACGTTAAAGGGGGGTACCTGAGCATCGCGACTAAGGGCTCTTACTAGCTCTCCAGCCCTCACCCTCTCGCCTTGTCCACGGCATCGCGACCTGGCATACCAGCGACGGCTGAGACCAGCTCGAGGGCCGGGACCCGAGGACGTAGAGTGCCGGCATCTAACCAAATTTGCAGGAACACATCACAAGATAAGGCCCAGTGCCAGACGCAACCAGCCTAGAGGTAGGGCCCCGTGAGTCCCGCGCTGGCTCACGGGTGCCCAGATACACCTCGCTAGGCCCTATCGTGCCAGCCACGTGTCAGGGCGGGGCTGTACATGCCCCGGGGGCTCCTCCCAGAGGGGAGCCCCCTCCCACGTACCAGTGGAAGCACCATGCTCCGCGCTGGCTGACGACACTGCCGAGGAGCGGCTATGTCCGTACACATACGGAAGCGCTATGCTCCGCGCTGGTGATAAACAACTGAGGGTGGCCCCCGGGCCGCATCAACCTCAGGGAGCCTAGAGCTCAGTGTCTAGCCTCATCGTAACGCCTCCCCTCGGGAGTGCCGTGCGAGGGGGCTGGGCATGGGGGTTGCGCCTGGGTCACGCCCAGACGCACGCCACCAAGCCAGGCCCCCTCGGGCCTGGTTCGTCGCGCGTCTCTCCCCGAGCGGAGCCAAGATACGAAGGCCATTTGAGCGTCAAGGGGGACTCCTGAGCATCGCGACTCAGGAGCCTAACTGGTCACGTAGCCCCTCACTCCTTAGTTCTAAAAGGCTAACGCTGGGTGAGGTATGCGCGGGGCCGGGACCTGCAGACGTAGAACGGTAGATCCACCCACATATCACCTCCCTACTTGTTGTTCGTGTGTCAAGGGGGACTCCTGAGCATCGCGACTCAGGAGCCTAACTTGTCACGTAGCCCCTCACTCCTTGGTCCCGTCCTGGTTTCCGGTCGGGGCTAACGCTGGGTGAGGTATGCGCGGGGCCAGGCTCTGCCGGCGTAGAACATAAGCAAGTAGGAAGGAAAAGCGCAAATTTCAAGGAATTCAAAAGCAATATTACAGTCCACACTGTTATCTCAATGCCAAACACAAGCTTAAACGCCTCCCCGAGGCATGATACATGTGCAGGAACTAAAGGCGGGACAGGAGCCACAACGGAGTCACTTGTCAGCGGTGGAGCAGCGCGGATTGGGTTCGCCTCATGGAGCAGCGGTGTCGGAGCGCCTCGCTTCGGTTTGGTGCTGAAGGCCTGGAACTTCCCCAGCAGAGCCTCCGCGCGACCCTTCACGGCCTCGGTAGCGGCAGCGGCACGCTCGCCGCTTACTGGCTGCAGCAGGCTGTCGAGGTCGACGCTGGGGTCGCGAAGGTAGATGTGGGTGAAGACCCGCGTCAGCGCTGCAGAAGAAAGGACACGCGCCTCGGCCTCGGCCGTGGGGCCAAGGCCAAGGGCGACATCTTCAAGAGCGCGAACCAGGAAGGTAAGCAGCTTGGCGGGGCCGTCCTCGGCGCCAGCCAGTGGGCTCTCCAGGCCGCTGTCGTAAAGCGTCTTCAGCGAGGAGCAAGCCTTCGCCTCCATATCCGCGAAGGCCGCGCGGTCCTCGACAAGAACCCGGGCCTTGTCGTCCAGCTCGACCTTCCACGCCCCCAACTCCTGCTCCAGCGCGCCTAGGTGGTCACGGCGCTTCCTGACCTTGGCCTCCCGGCCCTCGACGGCCGCCTCGCGAGCCTTCACGCCTTCTTATTGCTCTTGGCGAAGGCGGGCCTCTTTCACGAGCTGGTCCCGAAGGCCTTGCAGCTCGTCCTCCAGCGCCTTGCATCGACCACGGACGTCGATCACCTCCCCCAGGGCTGCGTCACGAGCAACCTTCGCCTCAAGGACGGCCTGCCTCTCCTCATCGCAAGCCGTCGAGACCTGGACCAGCGCCTCCCGAATCGAAGCGTCGGAGCGAATCCATCCTGAAGCCAGCTCCAAGCGCCCGGCCACCAAGGGAGAGTCGGTGCCAAGAAGATCCTGCCGCAACCGATCCAGTTCAGCAGCAGCATGATCCAGGAGGCGAGAGGAGTCGGAGAGACAACAGTCGGTGGATTAGGAGGAGAAGGCGGCAGCACGACCACATCATCCTGAGGCGGAGCCTGCTGCATCCCAACGGCTATGGTGGCGGCAGCAGGCAAAGGCACCTCGGGAGTCGCTTGGGCCATGGGGGCTGAGCTCGCCCCAGCCGGCTCAGCCAGGCCTCGCGAGGACGACCGGGCAAGAGAAGCCCGTGCGTCGCGGTCACCTTCCTCCGCGGGCAGAGGCGCTGCCACGGATGGAACCTCAGGAGCCCCCTTCGGCTTCTTTGCTGCGGGCGCCAGCCTATCCAAGAGATGCAGACGTCAAGCCTCAGCAGCAGAACAAGAAATAAAGACAAGAATCAAGCGCTTACGGGTCGTCGCCAGTGAGCTCAAGCGGCCTCCGGCCAAATTTGAAGCCCGAAAGCCGGCTGGAAGGGTCAACCTCGGGAAGCTTGGAAGCGGAAGGCGCGTCTGCGGTCCGCCTTGGGGCCGGGGCGAACCCGCGGGAGATCAGCCCGGTCCTATCCTTCTTCGGGATCGGGGGCAAGCTCCCGCCGCCCTGCTCATCATCATCCTCGTCGTCATCGCTTGGAGAGAGGCAGAGAGCGCGGGACCTGCGCCAGGGTTGGGGAGCCCTCGACTCTCCGTCAGTCGCCTCGGAGTCAGGTCCTTTTTCCCGCTCCCCTCCTTCCTCCTCTTCGCTGGAGTCGTTGGAGGACATGTCCACCGGTTCTCCGGGAGCTTCCGTGGGCACGGGCCCATCCCCGTTGAAGACGGGCATGGACTCCACTACCTGCTCCCAGTCGTCGCGGAGGAACAAGGGCGTAGGAGCGCCCTCCAACCTCGCCACATCGCCCCCAACCAGAGATTGGAGGACCGCAGCCAGATCTTCGCCGGCCAAGGCCGCGGGGCTCGGATGGGCCCTCCACATCGGAAGTGAGTACTGCCGAAGCGGAGCCAGCTGGTGCTCCAGGAATTCCCTCAGCAGCGACGCGCCGGTCAGCTTCGCCGCCGCCATGTTGGCCGGCCTCAGGTCCGCGTCCATCTTCTCCAACACCAGCTTCACGCGGGTGTCCGCGAGCTCCGCTTGACCCCAATCGCTGGAGCTCGTGGGTTGCTCTGTGGGCAAGATCAGCCGAGGGTGGATGCGCCCAGCATATGCCAAGACCCACTTGCTCCTGAAGCCCTCAATCCTTTTCTCGGGGCTCGAAATGGCAATGGCGCCACCGTACGCGACGAAGCTCGCGCACGCGGAAGCAGGACTACGAGAGGTCCGGAGGTAGAAGTAGTGGCGCAGCAAGGCCACTGAGGGCTGCACCCCTATGTGAGCCTCGCAGTAATAGGCGAAGATTGCCAGGAGAAGGACGGAGTTGGGGTGGAGATGCAGAGCCTGTAGCTTATAATTGCGGAGGATAGAGAAGAAGAACTCGGAGAAGGGAGGCACCAGGCCAGCAGCAATAGCTCTTACAAAGAGCGGGTAGAAGGTGCTCCCTTGGCCCTCAGGGGTGGCGGAGCCGGCCTTGAACACCTTTGCCCCGTCGATGCCTTGCGCCGCCGCCATCCGGCGCAACCGGGCAAGGCTCGACTCCGACACGTTCGGCGACTCTAGGGCAGACGAGTACCAAGCTCCGGCCGGGGACTGACGAGGCGCCATGGATTCCTAGGTCACGCAGTCGAAGTAGATCTGGAAATTTGGAGGAAGGAAGGTGAGGCGCAAGAAATGGGATCCGAGCAGCAACCGGAGAAAGCAAAAAAGCAAAGCCTAGGCAGATGCCGCTCCTTTAGCAACTTGCGCGGTTGATGAGGCTTTCACGTCCAATCAACTGCCATGCGGCGCCCAAGGCCGCAAGCTGTTAGGGCCCGTGGCGCTTCACCCTTGCCCTTTCACCTCCCTGCACGGCCAAGTCCGGGCGCGCCTTGGGCCCGGGGGCTATTGTCGGCGTTCTAGGAACGGGGGTCCCCAGACTTGCCTGCCTGCGGCCTGCAGCGTGGCTCAAAGGGGGGCCTAGCACGGCCCATCTTCATCAACACAGACCCAAGACCCTCGTGAGGGGCCAAGCCTCGCGGGGCGGACGACACGGAGCTTCCTCAGGCTCGTCCTCATCAGGCTGGCTCGCGAGGAGGCGGAGAGATCAAGGCGGGGTACCTCACGAGGTGCCTGTGACGCAAGCCATGACGACCAAGGGCGCCAGGCGGGCGCCAGCCCGCGCAGTGTCCTCCTTTCCTTTTTGTGGCAAAGGGAGCAAGCGCAGGCGAGAGCTTCAAGCAAAGGCACCCGTTTCGGTGCAACGAGACCAAGACCATTCCAACGGCAGGGAGGAAGTCATTATGAAGCCCAAGCCAGCGTCACCACCAGAGCCTTTGGCAGGCAAGGACCAACTTTAGTCAGGATAAGTGTACCAGATGTTCCCCTTCAAAATGGCCAATTGTTGGCGCCCTTCCCGCTCAATATTTGGGAAGAGGCCCAGGGCCTTTACCTATAAATTGGACTAGCCACCCCCAGGGTAGAGGCAATTGTAATCGACCAGGATCCAGAGAATCAATCAGAGAGAGAGAGAGAGAAGGGTGACTGAACTCCTCCTAGCTGTTCATCGCCCCAGCCAAGAACAGACCCTCGCGAGGCTGTTCTTCCTTGTATTGCTTATCATCATTAGCCCAAGAGGCAATCCACTACACCACACTGGAGTAGGGTGTTACACCACATCGGTGGCCCGAACCAGTATAAACCCTGTGTCTCTTGTGCTATTCTTTCCATAGCTTAGATCTTAGCGAGGCGGTGGGGTGCAGGTAGGTAGAAGGAGAGATCTCCGCGCGCACCCCAGTGTTCGAACCTCAAGGGTCTGCCAGAACCTGAAATCCGACAGCCACTACTGCTTGCAGAAGCTCTTCAAACTCGCTGCCTGAATCAGTGCGTCTTCTTGAGTCTCGGCTTCAAGTTGAAAGCCAACTATCATATGTGTTGTGACAGGAAGCTGAAGGACTGACGAAGTCCCTGCAGAATTCAGATGCATACTTTCTGGTGCAACAGCAAGCGCTGGAGGATTTAAGCGTCAAACAAGAGAAATTTAATAAGCTTGCTAAGCATCTAGCCAGCATTATGGGTACCCAGGATATTGTTTCTTGAGATCTTCTGAAGTGGTTTCAATTCTGGACTTGTTTTGCTGCGGCATTTATATGCACCGGTCGCCAACTTTGACAACCAGTGTATATGATATGATGCTTTATTCCCTATGCACTGTTGGTGAACTTTGATGCCCAGTGGATGTAATATGTGTAATAGCCGTGATAGCCTAGAGTAAGTCGCTTGCTTATTTATTTCCTTGTTATCTTGTTTGTTTGTTTGCTTGTAGTCAGTGCTGTTCTTTTTCCGCGGTTTGGTAGTGGCCGCAATAACCTATTTTTTAAAACTAGGCCATAATAACCATGGGCTACATATTTACTGTAGTGACACTGAGCCTTCTACGGGCCATAGAAACAATGGGCTTTCTACGGGCCGTAGAAACAATGGGCCTTATACAGGGCGTTGAAACAATGGGCCTTCTACGGGTCATAGAAACAATGGGCCTTCTAAGGGCCGTATCATTAATGGGCCTTCTACGGGCCATATCATCAATGGGCCTTATATGGGCCGTATGATCGATTGCCCAAACATGGGCCAATAACATACCGCTTTATGGCCGTAAACGGTCTAGAGTTGGAATCGTTCGTTCATGGGCCAACCATAATGGGCCGTCGTTAATCGGCCGTATTTGATGACACTATGAAAACGACCCAACGTATTAACAGGCCACAAACGGGCCGACTGTAAGCACGGGCTGAATTTGGCCCACAAGCAGAAAATGACAGTAACGGGCCGTAAGTAACCGAATGCTGGAAATGAGCCCAAAAATAAATGGGCCCTGAGAAGGCCAAAAGATAACATGGGTTGCAAACGGCCCAACGGAATAATGGGCCGTTAATGGGTATAAAGTGTATCACTGTTCATTACGGGCCAGTTTTACCATGGGCCCTTAATGGGCTGAGGGTTACTAAGGGCCTCATATGGGACAAAAGACGTCATGGGCCATACATGGGCCGGAAGTTAAAACGGGCTGGAACTATATTGGACGGCCCAGATGATGCTACTGGGCCTAATTCGGGGAGGCCGTAAACGGGCCCTGGGTTAGCAGGCTGTAAATGGGCTATATGCGGACAGGCCGTTAACAGGCTTGCCATGGGCCGGCCCGCCAACTTTTGACCAAGTCAAACGGGCCGGCCTTTTCACAGGAATGGGCCTCTATTGGGCCGTGCGATGTGTCGATGTATCATAGGCGCTTTGTGTCCAATGAGTGGATGACATCTGTCCCAGCGGTGAGCCGACACGTGTTTCCTCCAGCCAATGATGATTTTACACGTGGAAAATCCCCATTGGTCGGGGCTGTTAACGGGTTATCGGATCAAAAACCGGAGCCGATAGCTTAACGGTGTTCCGTTACGGTGGATGCCACGTGTCGGTCACCCTAGACGAAAGCACTTCTGTGCGCGCGATTTATCGTCATGGAAGTGGACAATTCCGTGATGATAATTTTGGTAATATCATGGAACACTTCTATGACAGCACAGGTATGACTATCTTGATTCTGTCATAAATTTGTCATGGATGTACATGCATGACAAAAAACATGACCTACTGTGACAAACACGTATCATCACGGAAGTGTATTTTTTGTAGTGCAACATGATGAAAACTTCATCTTTTTACCCTTGATGGCAACAATACAATACGTGCCTCGCTACCCCTACTTTGGCATAGGGTGAGGACACTGTAAGATTCAACCCAAAACTATGCACCTCTCCCATTGCAAGAAGAACCAATCTAGTTGGCCAAACCAAACCGATAATTCGAAGAGAAATACAAAGATATTTAATCATGCATAAATGAGTTCAGAAAAGACTCCAATAATATTCATAGATAATCTGATCATAAATCCCCAATTCATCAGATCTCGACAAACACACCGCAAAAGAATATTACATCGGATAGAACTCCAAGAACATCGAGGAGAACATGGTATTGAAGATCATAGAGAGAGAAGAAGCCATCAGGCTACTAGCTATGGACCCATAGGTCTATGGTAAACTACTCGCGCTTCATCGGAAGGGCAATAGAGTTGATGTAGATGCCCTCCATGATCGAATCCCCCTCCGGCAGGGTGCCGAAAAAGGCCCCCAGATGGGAGCTCACGGGAACAGAGGCTTGCGGAGGCGGAAAAGTATTTTGGTGGACGCTTCTGTTGGTTTGGGAATATTTGGGAATTTATAGCGAAAGAAATAGGGTTGGAGGACTCTCGAGGGGGACACAAGCCAGGGAGGCGCCCCCTAGGGCGCGGCCTGAGGGCTTGTGGGTCCCTCGGGACTCTTTTGGGCCCCTCTCCAAGCTCCGTGGATGTCTTATGGTCCAAGAAAAATCATCACGATAGTTTTATTCCATTTGGACTCCCTTTGATATTTCTTTTCTGTAAAACTCATAACAAGGAAAAAAACAGAAACTCGCACTTGGCTCTAGGTTAATAGGTTAGTCCCAAATAATAATATAAATTTCATATTAATGCGTATAAAACATCAAAAATTGACAATATAATAGCATGGAACAATAAAAAATTATAGATACGTTAGAGACGTATCAGAGGACGGGGGCTTGAGTTTGGCCTGCCGTACAGGCTGCTGGTGTATGAACTCCTGCTTCCCGGTCTTGGTGGTGGTCTTCCTCGGCATGGCAACAGGTTGGGGCGGGGGAGTACCCGCACGCTCTTGGTTGCTCCTGCTACAGAGGTGCCGTGGTGGCTCAAAAACCTGGAATTCCCACTCTTCGGGTTTTCCGGCTGTTTCCAAACCGGCAACCTCATCTCCAACAAGCTCCTCCTGCCCCTCTTCAGCAGGCTCTTCATCATCATCGTCTTCATCTTCTTCATCTCCTCCCTCTTCCCCATCATCATCCTCGGCACCTGCAGCCCTTGCGGCCTCCATCCTCTGGGCCTCGACAACCTTGCTAGCTATGTATGCATTGTCCTGTGCCGTAGTGGCCTTGACGAGGTCGGTTTCTTCTCATTCGGCCTCCTCCTTTAGTTCGGAGGCCTATTTCGTCCCATCCGCCAACTTGGGCAGCTTCCAGCTTTCCTTGACTCCATTAGTGGAGCAGTCTGGCATCCACGCCAAGATGGTGCTCCTCTCTGAATTAATGTGCAGTGGCACAACTGTGGCCGGCAAGTGGAAGGTGACCAGCTCCTATCACCGTCAAGTTGTGCTACTTCTTGAGCTTGCATTGATTTTTCCCTTGAAGAGGAAAGGGTGATGCAGCAAACTAGAGATAAGTATTTCCCTCAGTTAAGAACTAAGGTATCAATCCAGTAGGAGGCACAAGCAAGTCCCCAATAGATGCACCTGCACAAACTAATAAACACTTGCACACAACATGAAAAAGGGGTTGTCAATCCCTTCACGATCACTAGCAAGAGTGAGATCTTATAGAGATAGGTATAAAAGATAAACAAAAAGGTAAAAGTAAATAAATTGCAGCAAGGTATTTTTGTGTTTTTGGTTTTATAGATCTAAAAATAATATGGTAAAAATAGACCCGGTGGCCATAGGTTTCACTAGAGGCTTCTGTTTTAAGAAAACATACGGTGGGTGATCAAATTACTGTTGAGCAATTGATAGAAAAGCGCATAGTTATGATGATATCTAAGGCAATGATCATGAATATTAGCATCACGTCCGTGATAAGAAGACCGAAACGATTCTGCATCTACTACTATTACTCCACAGATCGACCGCTATCCAGCATGCATCTAGTATATTAAGTTAACAAGAACAGAGTAACGCCTAAGCAAGATGACATGATGTAGAGGGATATATCCAAACAATATGGTAAAACCCCCATCTTTTTATCCTTAATGGCGACAATACAATACGTGCCTCCTTACCCCTACCGTCACTGGGTGAGGACACCGCAAGATTGAACCCATCACAAAGCATCTCTCCCATTGCAAGATAGATCAATCTAGTTGGCCAAACCAAATGAATAGATCGGAGAGAAATACGAAGCTATCTTGATCATGCATAAAAGAGTTCAGAGAAGACTCAAATAATATTCATAGATAATCTGATCATAAATCCACAATTCATCAGATTTCAACAAACGCACTGCAAAAGAAGATTACATGGAATAGATCTCCAAGAACATCAAGGAGAACATTGTATTGAAGATCAAAGAGAGAGAACAAGCAACCTAGCTACTAGCTATGAACCCTTAGATCTTTGATAAACTACTCACACATCATCAGAAGGGCAGCAAGGTTGGTGTAGAGGCCCTCCGTGATCGAACCCCCTTCGGAAGAGTGCCAGAAAAGGCCCTGATGACCCACAAGTGTAGGGGATCTATCGTAGTCCTTTCGATAAGTAAGAGTGGCGAACCCAACGAGGAGCAGAAGGAAATGACAAGCGGTTTTCAGTAAGGTATTCTCTACAAGCACTCAAATTATCGGTAATAGATAGTTTTGTGATAAGGTAATTTGTAACGGGTAGCAAGTAACAAAAGTAAATAAGGTGCAGCAAGGTGGCCCAATCCTTTTTGTAGCAAAGGACAAGCCTGGACAAATTCCTATATAAAGGAAAACACTCCCGAGGACACATGGGAATTATCATCACGCTAGTTTTCATCACGCTCATATGATTCGCGTTTGGTACTTTGATAATTTGATATGTGGGTGGATCGGTGCTTGGGCGCTGTCCTTACTTGGACAAGCATCCCACTTATGATTAACTCCTATTGCAAGCATCCGCAACTACAAAAGAAGTATTAAGGTAAACCTAACCATAGCATGAAACATATGGATCCAAATCAGCCCCTTACGAAGCAACACATAAACTGGGGTTTAAGCTTCTGTCACTCTAGCAACCCATCATCTAATTATTACTTCCCAATGCCTTCCCCTAGGCCCAAACAATGGTGAAGTGTCATGTAGTCGACGTTCACATGACATCACTAGAGAAGAGACAACATACATCTCATCAAAATATCTAACGAATACCAAATTCACATGACTACTAATAGAAAGACTTCTCCCATGTCCTCAGGAACAACGTAACTACTCACAAATCATATTCATGTTCATAATAAAAGGGGTATTAATATGCATTAAGGATCTGAACATATAATCTTCCACCGAATAAACCAACTAGCATCAACTACAAGGAGTAATCAACACTACTAGCAACCCACAGGTACCAATCTGAGGTTTTGATACAAAGATTGGATACAAGAGATGAACTGGGGTTTGACATGAGATGGTGTTGGTGAAGATGTTGATGAAGATTAACCCCCTCCCGATGAGAGGATCGATGGTGATGACGATGGCGATGATTTCCCCCTCCCGGAGGGAAGTTTCCCTAGCAGAACAGCTCCGCCAGAGCCCTAGATTGGTTCCGCCAAGGTTCCGCCTCGTGGCGGCGGTGTTTTGTCCCAAAAGCTTGCTTATGATTTTTTCCAGGGTAAAAGACTTCATATAGCAGAAGACGGACACCGGAGGCCTGCCAGGGGGCCCACAAGGCAGGGGGCGCGCCAAGGGGGGTAGGGCGCGCCCCCACCCTCGTGGCCAGGGTGTCGGCCCCCTCTGGTATTTTCTTTGCTCAGTATTTCTTATAAATTCCAAAAATAGCTTCCGTGGAGTTTCAGGACTTTTGGAGTTGTGCAGAATAGGTCTCTAATATTTTCTCCTTTTCCAGCCCAGAATTCCAGCTGTCCTTCCCAAGAATCATGATGGACAAAGTGACAATTCAAAAGGAATGGATCCAACATTATGTTACTATCGAAATTAGAAATCCTTTTATTTTAATCTATTAAAGAGTATTTAAGTTCTTGAAGTATCTCCCTCTTCATGTAAACCTTGTAAAATAAGAGAGAAAAGGCATAAGTATTGTGACATAATGTATAATAACAACCCATAATGCAATAAATATCAATATCAAAGCATGATGCAAAATGGACGTATCAACTCCCCCAAGCTTAGACCTCGCTTGTCCTCAAGCGAAAGCCGATATCGAAAAATATGTCTACATGTTTAGAGATAGAGGTGTCGATAAAATAAAATACGGACATGAGGGCATCATGATCATTCTTATAACAGCAACATATATGAATATTGTCATATGAATTCTTGTGATAAAGTAACAATCTATTCACAATGTCAAGTATGAATCAGAAACTTCATTGAAAACTAACAAACTATAATCTCAGTCATTGAAGCAATTGCAATTTATGAAAACATTGGAAAGTGTCTATGTAAGTGCTTTTCAGCAAGTCCACTGTCACACCCTGATTTTCATGCCACAACACTTAAGCTAATAAATCATGATAAAATATGGTTTGACAAAAACTTTTGAGTGTTTTGGACCTTGCCTTGATTTTATTTTGTCTGTTGTTTGCAAGTGCTCTAAAAATCAAATAAACCCTCCAACTCCTATAATTCATCTCCTTGATCCAAACTCTTGAACCAATGATCATGCCATGTGTATAGGACATAAAAATAATTTCTTACAAAAATAATTTGGCCAAATAGTATTTTCAAAAATTAGTTTTTCAAAAAACCCTGGATTGAGGTTTGCACTGCAAGTACTTAATTAAGGGCAGTAAAAATCTTTCCAAAAATGTATTTGACTCCTATTAGATATAGGATACCCAGAAACCACAAAAATATAATTTTAAAAGTTATTTTCCTATTTTATTTAAAGGCTTTTTCTTAAGGCCAGAAATGGTCTTAAATAGGTTAAAATTATTTTCATGCTTTAAAAATATTTGAGAAAAATCAGGGAAACTCAGTGGACATATATTTTTCATATAAATGAGTTTAAACACATGGTCATGATCAAAATATTGGACAAAACTTCCCAGAACCATTTCTGCCCATTTCAAGGATTTGAAATATTTCTACAGGAAATATTTCCATAAAAATCCAAGAAAATTCTAGCATGTCACATATGACATTTTTGATGATCTTGCCAAGTCTCAAGTCATGGAGAACAGTATAACCCCATGAAACCCTCTCAAAACCACTTCTGTCCTTTTTCAAGTTTGAACAGCTTTGCACTGTCAAACATGTACAAATGCTCTCAAACTTGGTGCACATTCTCAAATGGTGTAATAATGAATCTAGACCAAATGGCACAAGTTGGAGAGAATTTATCTTGATCAAAGTACCCCAAAACCCTCTCTGACCAGAATCAAATTTGAACAAGTTTGTACTGCCAACTTTTTCTCCTTGACCCCAACTTTTGTCGACATGTTCAAATCCTCAAATGATGACACTACACCAAGTGGTGCATCAAGGAGAATAGATTTGCATGAGTAAATCTTGGTAAAGCCATTTCTGTTGATTTCTAGGGTTTACCAAAGTTACATTGGCAACTTTCTTCAAACGGACTCAAACTTGGTGGTCAACCTCAATTATGTGTGACACTTGATCCTGTTAATTCTCATGTCAAGTGGAGTTAATTTGCTTGCCCAAATTTGCATCAAACACCTGCTGTCACTTTTCAAAAAAAACACCATTTTGGCCACTTACACTATTCTCCTTGAGCTCAACTTTTTACCACAGCCCCTCCTAGTCCTCCTCTACCTCCAGTAACAATGGTTGCATCTCAGCTCAATGATTGAGGGGTGAAACCACCTCATTTACCCCTCTGGACAGCCCCTGCACCCCTCTTCCTCACCTCCCTCCTCACTCCAGTGGCCATCCATGGCATCCAATGCACCACCCCATTTCTTTACTCACTCCTAGACCTGCTAGACACCAAAGGACGCACTCACCATGCATAAAGAATGTCAATGCCAGCCAAAACCGCGCTTTGGAGCGCGCTACAGTGCGCTCCCGCACTGTAGCCGCCCCCATTCCAATGCCCTGACCACCTAGGGCCTCCCTATTCGTGTCTCCCGAGGTCGCCTCGACGTCCACGACACGCAATACTATCGGGCCCCTCCTCCCCTGCCCTCTGTCTCCCTCCTCGAGCTCACCGGAGCGCGGCCTGGACCGCGCCCATGGTGCACCGGTGCCCCCCTATATAGAGCCTCCCCCCGAACTCTCTCTCGCCTCGTTCGGGTCCCCCTCTATGCCGTGCACCTCCCAGACATCCTCCTTCTCCCCCTCGTGCCCTCCAGCACCTTCCATGGCCGGAGTGCCGCCTCCGGCCTCCACTCCAATTCGGGCAAGGGCGGGCTTCTCCCCTCCTCCTCTCCTCACCAGGAAAGCATCCAGGGTCCGGCGACCCTTTTCCCCCCATCTCCCTAACCGCCGGGGCACTGTGCCCCTGCCCATCATTGCCTGGGTGTCCGCCCGCCTTGGCCAGTGCCCGCCGCGCCTCGGCCACCCTCCCTGCCATCCCTGGGGAGCCCCTGATGCGCCGCTCCCTGGCGATCCCTCCGGTGTCCGCGGCTTGGCCAGAGGTGGCCTGTGTTGCCGGGGGGAAGGCACCGGCCGGCGCGCAGACGGGGCTCGATCCCCTCCTATCGCGAGCGTGGGAGGAGGAAGAAGACCCTGCGGGTGGGCCCCGTAGGTCAGTGACCCCGCCGGTCGGCCACGTCATTTAAGTGGAGATGGGCCAGGCTTTCTACGCTTCCCTACGGCGAAAGCGTCACCCGGGAATACGCCTTCGACGTCGCCTCCTACCCTCGCGTGGCCGAGCCAATGGGCCGGCCCAGTGCGCAGAGACACTATATAGCGCTCAGCGCGCGCTTTAGGTATAACCTAATTTCTTTTCTTTTTCTTTTTCTGGTAGGATTGTAAAATCCATAAACAATTCAAATCAAATCCAAATTTGATGATTCAAATTTCTAGTAGTTTCTAAATTCATTCCCTATCACACGGTGCTACTTGCACATTTTTACAGAAATATTTCTTTCACAAAGAATTAGCAAATCCTATTTTTCCATTTCTGTGATAAACTTTAGAAAATCACAGAGAGCCCATTTTTTATCCAAATGCCATGATTCAAGATCCTAGATACTTCTAAGTTCATAACTTAGTTTTTCAACATTTTTCCTAATACTTTCTGTGCCACACAAGATATTGAGCCATTTCTTCATATTTGTCAACTTTGCAAATTCATAGGAAAATCATCTCAACTCCAAATCCAGTGAAACCAATTCCTAGATGATTCTAAAATCATCCTTTGTTAAATGGGTGCCTTTGCTCATTTTTCAAAAATATGTTTCTATACACTTCTTGCAAATCCATAAACCCCTTGATTCCATTATATCAAAATGTTTAGAAATATCCATTGATCCACTTCCAATGAAATCACTTTGGTCATTCCTCATATGACCAGAGGTATCCAATAAAAGTCAACTTAATATTTTTAGAGCACTTTTCTTATCTGCCTTGTTGAGTTGCTTATTATGGTTGCTTTCGACGATAGTTGACGAAGTAGACGAAATGCTTGGAGTTGGACCAGAGATATTTGAAGACCTCGAAGACTTTGTTAAAACAGGCAAGCAGCCCTTTGACCATGTCTATGAAACCCTTTTTATGCATGTCATATAGCACTTTTATTGGTTGCATCGGAGACATGATACTGTGACGACCACATGGGGTGGTTTGCCACCGTTACTTCCTCGTTGATACTTGCATTGTGCATGACCCTACCTTCTTATGAGGGTTATGCCGGTGGGAGTAGATAGGATGCTAAAGTAGTGCTATGCAAAAAGGGGACGGAAATATGCATAGTGATGGAGACAAAGTATTTTCAAAGGACTTTTCGAAAACCCCGTCGGGTGCCACTTATGCCCGAGGGAGATGATGAGTTGGGTAGCCACTTGATGACGAAGTGGTGTACCGAGGCAAGTGTGTGTGTTGTTTTCAAAAACGGATTGGTTTAAGTTGCGACCGTTATTCCAACATTACATGCGCAACCACTCTACCCTTATATGGGAAAGGGCATTATTGATTACTTAGGCCGATACTAGCTTGGAGCCCGCATTACTAGTGACGGGGGAGAGTTGGTGCTCTCTCTTGGGACGGGGTCGTGCTAGGTAGGGCGGCCATGACTGTTTTCACAGGGCACCGGATACACTGTTGTGTCCTCTCTCGGATGTTACGATCTCGAGTGAGTCTCGTATGATGTACATCGTGAGGATACGGAACAACGAGTGGACTCCTTGTTAGTGTCGTCTAGGGAAAGATAGTGATCGGGTGCTTACCCCAGGTACTTGAGGTATCGCGGGTCATGGATGACACGGAAGTTCCCCGGATCTTGTGGGTAAAGTGTGCAACCTCTGCAGAGTGTAAAACTATTCGAATAGCCGTGTCCACGGTCAAAGACAGTTGGGTAACCACTCTTGGGCTACGTCCACTTGTTTACAAACCAGTGTGTGTGGGAAGAACTACTTGGGTCAAGTCAAAGGACTTGACATGGATGAGTTGGATTGGAGCCCACTCCCTTTATGTTGATATCTGTAACCTGTCCTCTTGGTTACTTGAATTCTCCTGATGCATGTCTTACAAGTTGTTGAACATGTCATTGCACTCAAAACTAGCTTTCCGCAAAAATTTACCTATATCATGCATTGTTGTATCTTGAACCAAAATATGGGTTGCTTGCGAGTACATTCAAAGTACTCATTAGCTTGCCACTGGTTATTTTATTGGCCAGGCATGAAAGAACATGATATGAAGAAGAATACTTCGGTGACGAGCATGCGAGCTAGGACGCTTCCCAGTCAGAATGCCTGTAGGGTTAAGGCAGATGGCATGGGTCCAAGTTATCGACGAAGATTCCGCTGCGATGCTATACTCAAGACTCGACCATAATGGTCCTACTTGTGTAATATGATATGTATGGATGTAAGACTCTTGTTATTCAGCTTCTGTGTGTTCAGTGAGCATTGATCTCTGGGATCACTGTACACGTGCATTCGGTGATCACGACTTATGAGTCGGGGTCCCCACATCCACATACTCCACTATCATTTAGTCTTTCACAATTGCTAACACTCACGCAATACTTGTGGTTATGAAGTTTTAATCGGACACAGAGAAAGATAGGGGCTTATAGTTTCGCCTCCCAACCTCTTACCTCAAGGGTAATGTCAACACAATGATAGCTCATGCTAACTTACATCCAATTGGATATATATATATATATATATATATATATATATATATATATATATATATATATATATATATATATATATATATATATATATATATATATATATATATATCAGGATCTTTCCAACACAATGTGCTTGCCAAAGGATAAAATATAAAAAGGAAAGGTGAAGATCACCATGACTCTTGCATAAGGTAGAAGATAAAAGTAAAAGATAGGCCCTTCGCAGAGGGAAGCAGAGGTTGTCATGTGCTTTTATGTTGGATGCACAAAATCTTAATGCGAAAGAACGTCACCTTATATTGCCACTTGTGATATAGACCTTTATTATGCAGTCTATCGCTTTTATTGCTTCTACATCACAAGATCGTGTAAAGCTTATTTTCTCCCACACTAATAAATCATACATATTTAGAGAGCAATTTTTATTGCATGCACCAACGACAACTTACTTGAAGGATCTTACTCAATCCATCGGTAGATATGGTGGACTCTCTTGGCAAAACTGGGTTTAAGGGTATTTGGAAGCACAAGTAGTATCTCTACTTGGTGCAAAGAATTGGCTAGCATGAGGGGGAAAGGCAAGCTCAACATGTTGGATGATCCATGACAATATACTTTATTTCAGATATAAGAAAACATAACCCATTATGTTGTCTTCCTTGTCCAACATCAACTCTTTAGCATGTCATATTTTAATGAGTGCTCACAATCATAAAAGATGTCCAAGATAGTATATTTATATGTGAAACCTCTCTTTATTTATTACTTCATATTAATTGCAACGATGACCAAAACTATGTTTGTCAACTCTCAACAACTTTTAATCATCATACTCTTTATATGTGAAGTCATTGCTCTTCATAAGATAAACATGATCTCATTATTTCTTTTTATTTCTTTCTCTTTTATTCACTCAAGATCATAGCAGGATAATCAAGCCCTTGACTCAACACTAATCTTTATTATATATAGCTCACGGACTCGATTACAAAGAAGGCTCATAAAGCAAAACTCAAAACTAGATCATACTAAAACTTTATTCTACTAGATCAAGATATTATCAAAAGGATCGAACTAAGAAAACGGTAAAGATAGGAGTGTGATGGTGATACGATACAGGGGCACCTCCCCCAAGCTTGGCAGTTGCCAAGGGGAGTGCCCATACCCATGTGATTATGTCTCCTTCCTCGGAGGCGGAGAAGATGGTGGTGGTGATGGATAGTCGCACATCGAGCGTAAGAGATCCTCCAGCTTGCGAATGATGCCCTTGAGTGCGATGATATGCTCCTTCGACAAAATATTTTCACGTGTGGGATACTTGTTTTGTATACGAGCTAACTCAATCATCTTGAAAGCTTCAATCTCAGTCAGGGTAAAGAGAGGTGGAAGGATGTCTTCTTCTTCTGATGCCGGAGCTTGATCCTCTATGGCCTTCTTGATCCCATCATCCTTGTTGATCTCCCCGGGTTCTTCTCTCTTCATCTCTATCTCTATTAGCCAAGCATCGTTGCCCTGATCATTGGAGGAGGGGGACGACATGATGCCTGGCCTTCACGACTCTGACAGAAAACAACTCGGAACAAAAACAGAGGATATTTGCGTGATACGGTGGTCAAAACCTTCAGGAGATTATATAATGAAAGTTTACCTACCAAAAGAAGTATCGTGCAAGAAAACGGAGTCGAGAGAGTACACGGGGTGCCCACGAGGCAGGGGGCGCGCACAGGGAGGTAGGGCGCGCCCTCCACCCTCGTGTGACGCCTCGTGTCCTTCCTAGATTACTTCTTATTTTCCTATTTTCTCAAATATTCCAAGACGGAGAAAAATTACCATTAGAACTGTTTTGGAGTCGGTTTACTTACCATACCACATACCTATTCTTTTTCGGAGTCTGAAACGTTCTGGAAAGTGTCCCTTATGTATTCCTCCGAGGTTACAGTTTCAATAATATTAGTTTCAACATTTATGGGATTACCTGAGATATAATGTTTAATTCTTTAACCGTTCACCACCTTCGCATTCGTGCTTTCGAAGTTGTTGAGTTTTATGGCACCGGAATGATAGACCTCCTCGATAACGTAGGGGCCTTCATATTTAGAGATAAGTTTTCCTACAAAAAATATTAAACGAGAGTTGAATAGCAAAACATAATCACCTACATTAAAATCACGCTTTTGTATCCTTTTGTCATGCCATCTTTTAACTTTTTCTTTAAACAGTTTGGCATTCTCATAGGCTTGGGTTCTCCATTCATCAAGTGAGCTAATATCAAATAACCTCTTCTCACCGGCAAGTTTGAAATCATAATTGAGCTCTTTAATAGCCCAATATGCCTTATGTTCAAGTTCGAGAGGTAAGTGACATGCTTTTCCATAAACCATTTTATATGGAGACATACCCATAGGATTTTGTATGCAGTTCTATAGGCCCATAAAGCATCATCAAGTTTCTTGGACCAATTCTTTCTAAATCTATTAACAGTCTTTGGCAAAATTAATTTAAGCTCTCTGTTACTCAATTCCACTTGACCACTAGACTGTGGGTGGTATGGATATGCAATTCTATGATTAACGTCATACTTAGCAAGCATTTTATGAAAACCACCATGAATAAAGTGTGAACCACCATCAGTCATTAAGTATCTAGGGACTCCAAACCTCGGAAAAATAACTTCTCTAAGCATCTTAATAGAGGTGTTATGATCAGCACTACTAGTTGGAATAGCTTCTACCCACTTAGTAACGTAATCAACAACAACTAAAATATGTGTATATCCATTAGAGGAAGGAAACGGTCCCATACAATCAAAGCCCCAAACATCAAATGGTTCAATAACAAGTGAATAATTCATAGGCATTTCTTGACGTCTGCTAATATTACCAATTCTTTGACATTCATCACAAGACAAGACAAACTTACTGGCATCTTTGAAGAGAGCAGGCCAATAAAAAACGGATTGCAATACCTTATGTGCAGTTCTATCTCCAGCGTGGTGTCCACCATAAGCCTTGGAGTGACACTTGTGTAGGATCTGTTCCTGTTCATGCTCAGGTATACAATGTCTAATAACACCATCTACTCCATCTTTATAAAGGTGTGGGTCATCCCAGAAGTAATGTCTCAAATCATAGAAAAACTTTTTCTTTTGCTGGTATGTTAAATTAGGTGGTATAAATTTAGCAATAATGTAATTAGCATAATCAGCATACCATGGTGTAGTACGAGAATCATTTATAACAGCTAGTTGTTCATCAGGAAAGCTATCATCAATAGGTAGTGGGTCATCAAGAACATTCTCTAACCTAGACAAGTTGTCTGCAACGGGGTTCTCAGCTCCCTTTCTATCAATAATATGCAAATCAAATTCTTGTAGCAAGAGAACCCATTTAATAAGTCTAGGTTTAGCATCTTTCTTTTCCATAAGATATTTAATAGCAACATGGTCAGTGTGAATACTTACTTTAGAATCAACAATATAAAGTCTAAACTTATCACAAGCAAATACAACTTCTAAAAATTCCTTTTCAGTAGTAGCATAATTTCTCTGGCACTGTCTAGAGTTTTACTAGCATATTGGATAACATTTAATTTCTTATCAACTCTTTGTCCTAAAACAGCACCTACATCATAATCACTAGCATCACACATAATTTCAAAAGGCAAATTCCAATTAGGTGGCTGAACGATAGGTGCAGAAATCAAAGCTTTCTTAAGTATTTCAAATGCTTGTACACAATCATCATCAAAGACAAAAGGTATATCTTTTTGTAATAGATTAGTCAGATGCCGAGAAAATTTTGAGAAGTCCTTAATGAACCTCCTATAAAAACCGGCATGACCAAGAAAACTTCTTATACCTTTGATGTCCTTGGGACACGACATCTTTTCAATAGCATCAACTTTAGCTTTATCAACTTCAATACCTCTTTCAGAAATTTTATGCCCCAAGACAATGCCTTCATTAACCATAAAGTGGCATTTCTCCCAATTCAAGACAAGATTAGTTTCTTCACATCTCTGCAAAACTCGATCAGGGTTGCTCAAGCAATCATCAAAAGAGGATCCATAAACGGAGAAATCATCCATGAAAACCTCACAAATCTTTTCACAAAATTCATAGAATATAGCCATCATGCATCTTTGAAATGTAGCAGGTGAATTACATAAACCAAAAGGCATACGTCTATAAGAAAAAGTACCGAAAGGGCAAGTAAAAGTGGTCTTTTCTTGATCCTCAGCTGACACAGGTATTTGAGAGAAACCAGAATAGCCATCTAGAAAGCAAAAATGTGCAAGTTTGGATAATCTTTCTAGCATTTTATCAATGAAAGGTAAATGGTAATGATCCTTTATAGTAGCTTTATTTAATTACGGAAATCAATTACCATTCTATAACCTGTAACAATTCTTTGTGGGATCAATTCATCTTTGTCATTAGGAACGACAGTAATACCTCCCTTCTTAGGGACACAATGGACAGGACTTACCCACTGACTATCAGCAACGGCATAAATTATACCTGCCTCAAGGAGCTTTAATATTTCATTTCTTACCACTTCTTTCATTTTAGGATTTAGCCATCATTGGTGATCAATAACTGGTTTGGCGTCTTTCTCTAAATTTATTTTGTGTTGACATAGAGTGGGACTAATGCCCTTAAGATCATCAAGAGTATATCCAATAGCAGCACGGTGCTTCTTTAGATTTTTCAATAATTTCTCTTCCTCCTTCTCTGAAAGGTTAGTGCTAATAATAACAAGATATACCTTCTTTTCATCAAGATAAGCATATTTAAGAGTATCAGGTAATGGTTTCAGCTCAAACACGGGATCACCCTTGGGTGGAGGAGGATCCCCTAGGATTTCAACAGGAAAGTTATGTTTCATAATAGGTCCCTGTTTAAAGAATACCTCATCTATTTCCCTCCTTTCATTCATAAACATATCATTTTCATGGTCAAGCAAATATTTTTCAAAAGGATAATTAGGAGGCACGGCAATAGAAGCAAGACCAATAATTTCATCTTTACTAGGAAATTCCTCGTCACGGGGTTGTCTATGAAATTTAGTGAAGTTAAACTCATGAGACATATCACCCAGACCAATAGTAAAAATATCCTTTTCACAGTCTATCCTAGCATTAACAGTGTTTAAGAAGGGTCTACCAAATATAATGGGACAAAAACTATCTTGTGGGGAACCAAGAACAAGAAAATCAGCAGGATATTTAACCTTTCCACACAAGACTTCAACATCTCTAACAATCCCAATCGGTGATATAGTATCTCTATTGGCAAGCTTAATTGTAACATCAATGCCTTGTAACTCAGCAGGTGCAATATCATGCATAATTTCTTCGTATGAGGAATGAGGTATTGCACTAGCACTAGAACCCATATCACATAAGCCATGATAACAATGATCTCCTATTTTAACAGATAAAACAGGCATGCCTACAATAGGTCTATGTTTATCTTTAGCACCAAGTTTAGCAATTCTAGCAGCTTCATCACAGAAGTAAAGAACATGCCCATCAATATTATCAGCCAAGAGATCTTTAACCATAGCAATATTAGGTTCAACTTTAATTTGCTCAGGGGGTTTAGGTGTCCTAATATTACTTTTGTTGACAACAGTTGAAGCTTTAGCATGATCCTTTATTCTAACAGGAAAAGGTGGTTTCTCAACATAAGTAGTAGGAACAATAGGATCATTATAAGTGATAGTCTTTTCTTCAACTTTAATAGGTTCAACTACTTTCACTTCTATGGGAGGATGATATTTAAGCCACTTCTCCTTAGGGAGATCAACATGAGTAGCAAATGATTCACAGAAAGAAGCTACTATCTCAGAGTCAAGTCCATATTTAGTGCTAAATTCACGGAAAACATTGGTATACATAAAAGATTTAACACAATCAAACTTAGTTGTTATACCTGACTCCTTACCTTCGTCGAGGTCCCAATATTCAGAGTTGCGTTTAATTCTTTCCAATAAATCCCATCTGAATTCAATAGTCTTCGTCATAAAAGAACCAGTACAAGAAGTATCAAGCATGGAGCGATTGTTGTCAGAAAGCCGAGCATAAAAATTTTGAATAATTATTTCTCTTGAGAGATCATGATTGGGGCATGAATATAACATTGACTTAAGCCTCCCCCAAGCTTGAGCGATGCTTTCTCCTTCGCGAGGCCAAAAATTATATATATAATTATGATCACGATAAACAAGATGCATAGGATAAAACTTCTGATGAAACTCCAATTTCAATCGTTTGTAGTTCCATGATCCCATATCATCACATAGCCTATAACATGTCAATGCCTCTCCATTTAAAGATAAAGGGAAGACCTTCTTCTAGATAACATCCTTGGGCATACCTGCAAGCTTAAATAATCCACAAACTTCATCCACATAGATTAGGTGCAAATCGGGATGCAATGTTCCATCTCCGGCAAAGGGATTAGCTAGCAGTTTCTCTATCATACCCGAAGGAGTTTCAAAGTAAAAAATTTCAGTAGATTCAGTAGGTTGAGGAGCAAATCTTTGCTCTACTGGATGGGGTGAAGATACCCCGAACAAGCGCCTCAAAGGATTACTTTCCATAGTAACAAGTGACAGTTAATTTCAGCACACTATATAAATATTTCCTTACCAAATTCCACTTACCAAAGGCGCTTCACTCCCTGGCAACGGCGCCAGAAAAGATTCTTGATGACCCACAATTTTAGGGGATCTATCGTAGTCCTTTCGATAAGTAAGAGTGTCGAACCCAACGAGGAGCAGAAGGAAATGGCAAGTGGTTTTCAGTAAGGTATTCTCTGCAAGCACTCAAATTATCGGTAACAGATAGTTTTGTGATAAGGTAATTTGTAACGGGTAGCAAGTAACAAAAGTAAACAAGATGCAGCAAGGAGGCCCAATCCTTTTTGTAGCAAAGGACAAGCCTGGACAAATTCTTATATAATGGAAAACGCTCCCGAGGACACATGGGAATTATCGTCAAGCTAGTTTTCATCATGCTCATATGATTTGCGTTCGGTACTTTGATAATTTGATATGTGGGTGGACCGGTGCTTGGGAGCTGTCCTTACTTGGACAAGCGTCCCACTTATTATTAACTCCTATTGCAAGAATCCGCAACTACAAAAGAAGTATTAAGGTAAACCTAACCATAGCATGAAACATATGGACCCAAATCAGCCCCTTACGAAGCAACACATAAACTGGGGTTTAAGCTTCTGTCACTCTATCAACCCATCATCTACGTATTACTTCCCAATGCCTTCCCCTAGGCCCAAACAATGGTGAAGTGTCATGTAGTCGACGTTCGCATGACACCACTAGAGGAGAGACAACATACATCTCATCAAAATATCGAACGAATACCAAATTCACATGACTACTACTAGCAAGACTTCTCCCATGTCCTCAGGAACAACGTAACTACTCACAAATCATATTCATGTTCATAATCAGAGGGGTATTAATATGCATTAAGGATCTGAACATATAATCTTCCACCGAATAAACCAACTAGCATCAGCTACAAGGAGTAATCAACACTACTAGCAGTCAACAGGTACTAATGTGAGGTTTTGATACAAAGATTGGATACAAGAGACGAACTAGGGTTTGAGATGAGATGGTGCTGGTGAAGATGTTGATGAAGATTAACCCCCTCCCGATGAGAGGATCGATGGTGATGATGATGGCGATGATTTCCCCCTCCCGGAGAGAAGTTTCCCCGGCAGTTAAGCTCCGTCGGAGCCTTAGATTGGTTTCGCCAAGGTTCCGCCTCGTGGCGTCAGTGTTTCATCCCGAAAGCTTGCTTATGATTTTTTCCAGGGTAAAAGACTTCATATAGCAGAAGACGGACACCGGAGGCCTGCCAGTGGGGCCCACGAGGTAGGGGGGCGCACCCAGGGGGTAGGGCGCGCCCCCACCCTCGTGGCTAGGGTGTGGGGCCCCTCTAGTATTTTCTTCGCTCAGTATTTCTTATAAATTCCAAAAATAACTTTCGTGGAGTTTCAGGACTTTTGGAGTTGTGCAGAATAGGTCTCTAATATTTGCTCCTATCCAGCCCAGAATTCCAGCTGCCGGCATTATCCCTCTTCATGTAAACCTCTTAAAATAAGAGAGAAAAGGCATAAGTATTGTGACATAATGTGTAATAACAACTGATAATGCAATAAATATCAGTATCAAAGCATGATGCAAAATGGACGTATCAGGCCCCGAGATGGGATCTCTTGAGTACAGAAGCTTGCGGCGGTGGAAAAGTATTTTTGGTGTGCCCTTTGAAGTAAGGGGAATATTTGGGTATTTATAGAGCATAGATTAGGGTTAGGAGAGCCACAGGGGGAGCCACAAGCCTAGGGGCGTGCCACAGCACACCCCTAGGGCTTGTGGCCCACTTGTGGGTCTTCTGGCCTCCTCCCAGAGCTTCGTGGTTGTCTTCTGGTCCAATAACAATCCTCAAAAAGTTTCGTTCCGTTTGGACTCCATTTGGTATTGATTTTCTATAGAAGACAAAAACAAGGAAAAACAGCAACCGACACTGGGCACTAGGTTAATAGGTTAGTCCCAAAAAATGATATAAAATAACATATCAATGCATATAACACATCCATGATGGATAATATAATATCATGGAACAATAAAAAATTATAGATAGGTTGGAGACGTATCAAGCATCCCCAAGCTTAATTCCTGCTCATCCTCGAGTAGGTAAATGATAAAAACAGAATTTTTGATGTGGAATGCTACCTAACATGTTTATCGAGTAATCTTTCTTATTGTGGTATGAATATTCAGATCCATAAGATTCAAAGCAAACGCTTAATAATTACATAAAAACAATAATACTTCAAGCATACTAATAAAGCAACCAAGGCTTTTCAAAATATCATGGCTAAAGAAAGTTATCCCTACAAAGTTATATGGTCTTGTCATGCTCTATCTTCATCACACAAATTATTTATAATGCACAACCTCGATGACAAGCCAAGCAATTGTTTCATACTTTTGATGTTCTAAAGCTTTTTCAACTTTCACGCAATACATGAGCATGAGCCATGGATATTACACTATGGGTGGAACAGAAGGTGGTTGTAGACAAAAAAGGAGAAACAAATTCTCACACCAACTAGGCAAATTAATAGGCTATGGAGATGCCCATCAATTGATATTGGTGTAAGTGAGTAGGGATGACCATGCAACGAATGCACTAGAGCTATAAGTGTATGAAAGCTCAAAACAAAATTAAGTGGGTGCGCATCCAACTCGCTTGCTCACGAAGACCTAGGGCAATTTGAGGAAGCCCGTCATTGGAATATACAAGCCAAGTTCTATAATGAAAAATTCCCACTAGTAATATATGAATCTGACAACATAGGAGACTCTCTATCATGAAGAACATGGTGCTACTTTGAAGCACAAGTGTGGCAAAGGATAGTAACATTGTCCCTTCTGTCTCTTTTTCTTTTTTTTCTTTTGGGCTCTTTGGCATCTTTTTTTTATTTTTTTTATTTGGGCTCTTTGGCCTATTTTTATTGTAAGTCCGGAGTCTCATGCCGACTTGAGGGAGAATCATAGTCTCCATAATCCTTTGCTCACATGGGACAATGCTCTAATAATGATGATCTTCACACTTTTATTTACTTACAACTCAAGAATTACAACTCGATACTAGAACAAAGATATGACTCTATATGAATGCCTCTGGCGGTGTACCGGGATGTGTAATGATTTAGCATGACATGTATAAAAATATGAATGGTTGCCAAGCCACAAATACTATGCCAACTACATGATCTTGGAAAGCACTATGACAATGATGATATGTGTCATAATGAATGGAACGGTGGAAGTTGCATGGCAATATATCTCGGAATGGCTATGGAAATGCCATAATATGTAGGTATGGTGGCTATTTTGAGGAGGGGTATAAGGTGGGTTTAATGCACCAACGAAAATTGTCTGGTACTAGAGTGGCTAGCAAAGGTGGAAGGGTGAGAGTGCGTATAATCCATGGACTCAACATTAGTAATAAAGAACTCACATACTTACTGCAAAAAATTATTTGCCCTCGAAACAAAATACTAATACGCATGCTTCTAGGGACATAGATTGGTAGGAAAAGACCATCGCTCGTCCCCGACCATCACTCATAAGCAAGAAAATCAAAAATAAATCATGCTCCAACTTCATCACATAACGTAAGACCATACGTGCATGCTTCAGGAATCACAAACCTTGACACAAGAATTTCTATCAACCCATAATTACCAACTAGCATGACTCTAATATCACCACCATCTTTATATCTCAAAACTATTGCAAGGAATCAAACTTATCATATATTCAATGATCTACATGAAAGTTTTTATTATATCCCTCTTGAATACCCATCATATTAGGACTAAATTCATAACCTGAGAAATTTGCCATACTATTTATAAGACTCTCAAAATAATATAAGTGAAGCATGAGAGTTCATCAATTTCTACAAAACAAAACCACCGCCGTGCTCTAAAAAGATATAAGTGAAGCACTAGAGCAACTGCCTAGCTCAACAGATATAAGTGAAGCACATAAAGTATTCTAATAGATTCACGATTAATGTGTGTCCCTTTCAAAAGGTGTGTATACCAAGGATGATTGTGGAAAAATAGAAAGCAAAGACTCATATAATACAAGACGCTCGAAGAAAAACACATATCATGTGGTGAATAAAAATATAGCCTCAAGTAATTTTACCGATGGATTGAAGACAAAATAGGGGACGCCATCCGGGGCCAAGGCGAGCGCAAAAACTCAAAGGACGACGGAGAGGGCCTCGTGGGCCCTACAGATGGTATAATACAGCGCCCGCTGCTCATTCAGGAAGCCGGGATCAAAGGGCCACATGTCCACGATGGCATTGTCGTTCGGTTGTTTGCCGGCGATTCATCCTTCCGCGAACCGGTGCTCGTTGAGGAGACGGAGGCTGCAGCACAGGTCCTCCTACGCTGGTAGCTCTTTTGCCATTAGGGCGTCAAAGTGTGGCCGCACCTGCTCTATGGTGAACACGACATGAACCGACTTGGGTGGTGGTGTCGGCTCCTGGTCAGAAGCCACGTCCATCGTCTGATTGTCGTCGCTGAGCTTGGTGAGCTCGCTGGCGAGCCAGCATGTCCGGCTGCTGGACCAGACCGCTGCTAAGCATGAGTCTGACCGCCCTGGCTCACCCAGACCCCCTCCCTCGCCCCCACGTGCTTTCTCCCTAAAAAGGTCAGTGCCACCCGCGCCGCTTCCTAGTGCAGGCGATTGCTCCGCGTTCAATCGACACAAGTGCCATCCATCCTTCCATCTGCCGCCCACATTAATGATACGCGGTTGCCAAGGCGGCTACTCCGACACCACCCGTCCGTCCCTCTGCCGCCCACCATTGCTATATAAATTGTTGCGCTGGCCATATCCGCATTCATCCACCTCCGTTCCCTTTCTCCTGTCCACACCACTCCCACCATGGCTTCCTCGCGCTCCAGCGCTCTTCGGGTCGGGCAGAAGACGGACCAGAAGGAAATGGCAGCCATTGCTCCCGACTGGCTGGCCGGCAGGCAGCCGGAGGACGACGATGTCCGAATGGAGAATGTGGTAGTTGATGATCCGCTGCCAACCCCCTCCTCCGTGCCATCCTCGCTCGAGCATTGCAGCTTGACCATCGGCGAGGCCCATGCCCAATACATGGACATGGTGAGGCAAAAGTGTGAGGAGCAGTTCCGGGAGGCGCAGGCCGACGCTGCCTACAACCACCATGTCCTCCAGGATCACCTGCAGGCGGAGGAGCAGATTGCCGCGGAGCGGGCGGAGCAGGAGATGCTGCTCGAGTCGTACCGCTCCGCCCGCGAGAGCCGCCTCGCATGCTGGCGGTTCCTCATTTGGGTGGCGGAAGTTGCGGCCGCCTACAAAGAGGACGATGAAGTGGGCAAGGCACTGCTTGGCGAGACCAACGACGAGGCGGAGGACAATGCCGGCTCCGCCGAGGCCCCACCCCGCCGGCACTGAGCGGAGGATTTCGTCGACTTCGGCGAGGTCCTGTGCGGCCGAGGCCCCGCCCTGCCAACATCGCTGGCTCCGCCGAGGCCCCGCCCTGCCAGCAATGAGGAGGAGGATTTCCCCTGCTCCACCAAGGCACCGCCCCGCCGGCAATGAGACAGAGGACACTGTCGGCTTTGTCGAGGCCCCGCCCCGCTGCCAATGAGGCCGCGCCACATGGAAAACAAGGAAGAGTAGAACATGGTAGGTCGTCACCGCTCGGTCCAAGTAAGGCCACCGCTGCTCCCCTCCTGTTGAAGCCAAGCTTGGCGGGTTTAACATTGACGGCTGATTAGCTTCTTAGTGTCGACGTGGAGTCGGAGAGCTGTGCTGGAGAATAATCTTCTGTTCGGCTCAGCGGGACACGAGAAATGGGCGCCGTATATCATAGATTAGGTTAATTAATTATACGTCCAACGCACCCCTTTTTAGTTGAAGAATGTATGAAATGTAATGAAATCCGGCATGTTTGTATGAAATCCGGACATGTATGAATGAATTTAGTTCGAATTCTTGTATCACTGGCATTGGATGAACATGCAAAACAATACGTACTAGCATTATTCTCAGGACGCACGGTGATCACCTCGTTTGCAACCGTTTCACACATACAAAAAGTTTGAGCAGCTTTTTAGCGTGCCTGTACATTGCAATCAAACTCGCAGTCCTGGCAATCCATAGAGAATATTCAAAACAATCCATGATTATGCATCTCAGTGATTCACATGTCAGAGCCAATATTTACTTCACAACTAAAGAATAAAGAAAAATCGATTAATGCTACTGAAAGCAAAGGTCGTCCCATTGGAAAATATCAAACGTGTGTCTTCTTGCTAACATCAATGAACAAAATTTGACAAGGTTGTCCCATTCCAAATATCAAATGTGTGTCTTTGTGTACATCAATGAGCAAACTTTGATAAGGTTTTCCGATTCCAAAATATCAAATGCCTACGATTGTGAAAAACTTTGCACACTGACATGTCACCTCATGCTAAATAAACTAGTTGTTCTTTTTGTGTAGTTACACTAAGATCAACCAACTTCGTGCATAGCTTGTAGGATTTCGCCTTTATATGTTGCAATGCCTTGAACATATCGGCACCGCATTTCTTGTAGCTAATTTTGTGGCTGGAGGAGGAACATTCGATGTATTGTGCATGATGAAGTATAATGGAGGGCACGAACCATCTGAACATTTTGTGCAGTTCCCATTGAAATCAAGCTAAGCATCCATGTTTGCATAAATACAAAAAAGTGATTAGTATAAAGCAAACTGTATTATGAATTTATAGTTATGAATGTACACTTTAAACAGGCACCTACATGATCCATGCAGAGCACACATTTATTAAAATGGAACTCACCGAAAAGAAACCAAAAACAACACTGTATTGGCCATCACAGCAACAAACATGGAGATCTGTGAGTCCTTCTGAGCTGAAGTTAGTTTGTTCTTGTGGGTAGTAATGTAACCATCCTTCAACTTCTCCTTCTGATAAGAAGAGAGGTTTGGTTTCTTCATTCTGGCATAATCAGAACTAGGCACTTCACATACTCCATATTCTTCTTCGGAGGAGGCTGATCGTGTTGTGCAAAGACAAGAGAACAACTAAATGCTAGCATCCCTGTTTGCTCGAAAAAAAGGAAAGGAAATATTTTAAAAAGCCATTACATTAACAATGGGAGTAACTTATGAAATGTATAGTCACAAAGAGATGCATCCTCATTATCCTCATAGGAAATGATATGATACCAAACGTAGCAGCTCAACTTGAACTGTATTATTACTTAATTTTATCAGTGGCTATAACGGTGGCAAACCTGTGCCTCAATTTATTAGCAGCCTTAGATTAACATGCGAAACAATACCATTTCTCATGACAGTAGCTAAACAGTGGCACAACACCAATAGAGATGACAAAACTTGATCATATGGATGAAATCCGTGGGCTGGTACCAACCTTTTTCAGGAGGCTTATTGTATAGAGCATGCAGATGAAGCACTTCTCCGGAACCATCCATTATTATCTACTGTGGTTTCCATGCTTACTATAAACTCCTCGATTAGTTTAATGTTTCCAACATCTTCTTGTGCAGTTCCACTAATATATATATATATATTATCTTCAAACAAGATCCCTGTTTGCACAAGTAGAGATAATTACATATTACATTAAGAGTGGCATCAAATCACAATGGCAAAACAATTGCTCGTTCCAGCCAAAGCAATAAATTAAGATGCAAAACTATACCATTACTTATGTCATCACAGTTCCAGTGCTTCATTACAGCATCGCTTGTTCTTCCCCTTCATTACTTGGTTCAATAAAAGATAAGCTTCGCCTTCAATGTAAGATTTGGCATGTCAATTAGGGAGCACAAGTATAACACTAAAAAACAACATTACTTTTCTAATGACAGTAGCAAAATATAGGCCAACAGTTGCGAAATATCGTTGTCTTACCTCAATGGGATAATTCAGTGGATTGGAAGTCTGGTCTCCTTTTGTGCAGTTCACTAAAATCAAGCAACATTACCGTATAAGTAGCACAACATATGAAAGCACACTGCACAATCATGTGGAAGAAGGCCAGTACTGACCTCTCATGACGCGGAATTCAAACAAATCACAAGAAGAAGATCTGAAACAAATTTGCCAACACGGATAGGAAGTCAGATCTCCTCTTGTGCAGTTCCACTAAGATCAAGCAATCAAGCAATGTTGTCGGTGTGACATTTTGGTTGAACTACACAAAACACTCTTAAAACAAAAGTGTTTTGTGATGTGCAAAAAAAGGTCACAATAGCAACGAGGTGAAGTAGATAACACTGTTTACACAAAGCTGCAAAGGAAACAATTACTGGTCAATAACGGTGGATGACACAGAAGCCCACAAAAAGAAGCATCTAACTTATCTGTTGGGGATATTACTACTGGGCATAAACCGGCCAGGAGAGGCCGGGTTAACTTCATCAGTAGTTCATTATACTTGACGCCCATGAAGACAGACGGAGACGTCGTGTAAAGGCCCAGGGCCCAGAACCGGTTTAAGGCCTGTAGCTATAAACCGGCATTGATATGTAACTTGCATTGTAAGGTAGAAAAAGCGGAGACCGAGCCGGACACGTTTATGAACCGGCCTCGGGACTCTGTAAACCGACGGGCGTCAACCCATGTATATAAGGGGATGACCCGGTGGCGGTTCAGAAGACATACAACAACTCGAGATCCAGGCAAAGTGTATTCGCTCCCTGGTCATCGAACCCCATCAATTCCATCACAACTAGACGTAGGCTTTTACCTTCATCGTAAGGGGCTGAACTAGTATAAAACTCTCTTGCGTCCCTTGTCCGCTTTAACCCCTTTAAGATAACCCGTTGCGATGGCTCCAGGACTAAGTCCTTTCATGAGGACATCTGCCGTGACAAAACCACGACAGTTGGCGCCCACCGTGGGGCTATCGCACGATGGTTTCAAGTTCTTTAAGGGCAACTTCGAAGGACTCAAGGGTTATGCTGTGGGCCGGATGACCAAGAGTCATCGCGGCAAGTTCTACATCGACGATGCAGGCTGGGGCCCAGAGGCCGGCTCAATCGAGTATGGGTATCGGGTCCCCTTCGGTGGCATACACGTTTTCATTGGCAAGAGCGGCGAACCGGGCCCTGAGCCGGACATCTGCACCAACCTCGTCGAAACGGCTCAGCGTGCGAGATCTGCCCGGATCAAGCCTTTCATGAAGCTTGCCTTCGTGGGAGTCATCCATGGAGGGGAATACGAGGACAGATCAGAATCTGGTGGTGAGACCATCGTTTATTCCGGCGACGAGTCATCGACCGAAGAGACCGAGTCGTTATCAGCTACATTAAGATGGCCTGATTGGGGGCTGTTCCGATGGCGACAGTATTCCGGACCCCTTCGATCTGTCGAACCGGGTTGCGATCTTCATGGCCGGTACACAGCCGACGCTCCACTCTTCGACCGCAGCAGCGATGATTTCCGGATCAGCAGTGGTGACGGCAGCCGGGGCAGGATGCCCTGTGCGACCGCTGGCTCAGGTTTTATCTGATTTATTTGATGCATTGGCAACGCTGATGGCGGAGGCTAACCCGGTGGATTAGGATGCCTACAATGCGGAAATCGTGAAGGTAAAGGATCAGATTACTCAGGCCAAAGCCGACTTGGCAGCTGAAGATACCAGGATGGCCGCAGAGCGGGCCGCTTTGGATGCACAGGCTTACCAGCTTATGCTGGATCAGAATGCGTCGCACGAAGTCCTGAAAAGGAGACACCAATCTCGCCTGCCTCCGGTTTATGACGCTAGGAACCTCTTTAATACCCCAGGAGCAGGGACCAGTAATCCGCCGGTAACAAACCGGGCGGAGGCGCCAGGAGCAGGGGGGCCGGTTCAGCCCCGTTTGATGGATCCGCCAGTCAGAACAACATTGTGACGCAGCCTGTCCCAACGCCGCCAGGCCATTATTCTACTCCGATGGACAATCTTGTTGCTGCCGCTTCACGGCTGGAGGCTATCCCGATTGAAGGAGACTCTCCGGCGGCGGTCGAGACACATCGGGTTAAAGAGCTTCTCCGGACAGCCTTGGTTGAACAGGAGGCTTATTCATACAGTCGTGATCGAATTCATTCCACCCCCACCCCCCCCCCCCCCCCGTCCAAGCCGGAGTTATAGCATGCATATGGATGAACCAGCCGTGTCAAGTAATGCGCAGAACCGTGAACCGCCCCGTGGCAACTACGTGGTAGGTGGCGCTGGTGATGCCCAGGAGGTGGTTTATCGGGCTCGAGCACGCAGGGAGGCCGAGTTAGCGGTGCAGCATGAAGCCCGTCAGCTTACTCCGGTTCGTCCAACCACGTCGGTCGAGCCAGGAGTTACCTCTAGTTCTTTGGGGGTGCCATGTTGAGGGAGTCCTGGATTAGGGGGTGTTCGGATAGCCGAACTATACCTTCAGCCGGACTCCAGGACTATGAAGATACAAGATTGAAGACTTCGTCCCGTGTCCGGAAGGATCTTTCCTTGGCGTGGAAGGCAAGCTAGGCGTGCAGATATTCAAGATCTCCTACCAATGTAACCGACTCTGTGTAACCCTAACCCTATCCCGTGTCTATATAAACCGGAGGGTTGTAGTCCATAGGACAACCATCATCATACACAATCATACCCATAGGCTAGCTTCTAGGGTTTAGCCTCCTTGATCTCGTGGTAGATCTACTCTTGTACTACCCATATCATCAATATTAATCTAGCAGGAGTAGGGTTTTACCTCCATCGAGAGGGCCCGAACCTGGGTAAAATAAAGTGTCCCTTGTCTCCTGTTACCATCCGACCTTGACGCACAGTTCGGGACCCCCTACCCGAGATCCACCGGTTTTGACACCGACATTGGTGCTTTCATTGAGAGTTCCTCTTTGTCGTCGCCTTTAGGCCCGATGTCTCCTTTGATCATCAGCAGCGATGAGGTCCAGGGTGAGATTTCTCCCCGGACAGATGTTCGTCTTCGGCGGCTTCGCTCTGCGGGCCAACTCGCTTGGCCATCTGGAGCAGATCGAAAGCTACGCCCCTGGCCATCAAGTCAGGTTTGGAAGCTTAAACTACACGGCGGATATCCGCGGAGACTTGATCTTTGATGGATTCGAGCCACAGCCAAGCGCGCCGCACTATCCCGAGGGGCATGATATAGCTCTACCCCCGAACAGTGTCCTGGAGGCCGCATACTCTCCGGCCCCGATCCTCGACTCGGAGCCCGCTGCGTCCTTTGAGGATGAACGGTTGGACGTCACCTCGGGGGCTGCGATCTTAAAGGCAATCGAGCCGAACGCAAGCCCCGCACTCCGCATGGCCCATGACTCCAAGGAGCCGGACTCTTCTCCGAACTCCGAGCCTCCCGCGCCCCAGACAATCGAATCAGATTGGGCGCCTGTAATGGAGTTCACCGCCGCGGACATCTTTCAGTGTTCACCTTTCGGTGATATTCTGAATTCTTTCAAGTCTCTCTCTTTGTCAGGAGAGCCCAGGCCGAACTACGGCCTGCGAGGTTGGGATTCGGACGACGAAGAAATTCAAAGCCCACCCACCACCCACTTAATAGCCACTGTCGATGATTTAACCGACATACTTGACTTCGGATCCGAAGACTTCGACGGTATGGACGACGAAGACGGAGACGAACTGGAATCAGCACCCAAAAGGCACTGGATATCCACCCCACCTAATGACGTATTCATGGTGGATACACCTGAAAAGACTGACAATGAGGAAAAAGGAGGCGAAAAGAGGGGTAAACCCTCCGAAAAGCACTCAAAGCGGCGACGTAAACGCCAAGCCAAGCCCCGCCTCGATCAGGACCCTGCCGTGGTGCAGGATGAGCCGGTAGACAACGAGCCTGTTTTAGAACAGCCGTCCGAACAGGGCAACACGGACAGAGAGGACAAACAGCCCTCCCCCGCCATAACAGAATCCCGGACGATATCACGCCGGATAAAACCACGGAGCAGAAGAATCTCCACGAAAGGCTCGTTGCCACAGCGCGTAGCCTGAAAAAGCAAAAGCAGAAGATAAAGACGGCGGAAGATGCACTCAGAACAAGATGGAGCAAAGTAATCAAGACCGTAGACAAATACGGCGATAGCCGCCGCTCCAAAAGCTATCCGAAGAGCAAACTACTGCCCGAATTCGACCAGGAGGCCTCAGAGCCCCCACACTTGAAAAACAAAAGAGCCACACGGTCGGATAGACGACCCCGTGGCGACGATAAAACAGCAAGCGGCGCCGCACTTAATGCGGCATGCGATCCAATCAAAGATTCGCATCATGGCCCAGCCAGGTCCATTTACGGGCCAAGAAAGCAAGCTCTCACAAGCAATGCAAAAAATCTACCATCAGAATCTGGCACACCCAAATACAGGGGCGCCGCACACCCTCTATACTTCACCGACGAGGTCCTGGAACACGAATTTCCAGAGGGATTCAAACCCGTCAACATAGAGGCATACGATGGAACAACAGACCCTGGAGTCTGGATCGAGGATTATATCCTCCACATACACATGGCTAGAGGAGACGATCTCCACGCCATAAAATATTTACCTCTTAAGCTTAAAGGGCCAGCTCGGCACTGGCTTAAAAGGCTTCCTGAAAACACAATTGGAAGTTGGGAAGAGCTCGAGGACGCTTTCCGAGCAAATTTTCAAGGGACCTATGTCCGCCCCCCGGATGCAGACGACCTTAGTCACATAACTCAGCAGCCTGGCGAATCAGCTCGGCAGTTCTGGAACAGATTCCTTACTAAAAAGAATCAAATAGTGGATTGTCCGGACGCCCAAGCCCTAGCGGCTTTCAGGCACAATGTCCGAGACGAATGGCTTGCCAGACACCTCGGCCAGGAAAAGCCAAGAACAATGGCCGCACTCACAAGCCTCATGACCCGCTTTTGCGCGGGAGAGGACAGCTGGTTGGCACGGCGCAACCCCAGCGACCCAAGCACATCAGAAGTGAGGGATGGAAACGGGAAACCGCGACGAAATAAGGACCATCGCCGAATCAAAAGAAAAAGTCCGAAGAGCACGGCAGTCAATGCCGGATTCAATGGCTCACGGCAAAATCAGACAAAACCACCCCCTCAGGATAATAGGGAAGATCCGTCCAGCCTAAGCAGAATCCTGGACAGAATATGTCAAATACATAGTACTCCTGGAAAGCCTGCTAATCACACCCACAGAGACTGTTGGGTTTTCAAACAATCCGGAAAGCTTAACGCCGAACACAAGGGCCTCGATACACAAAGCAAAGAAGAAGATGAACCCCAAAAGTAGAACACCAGGAAACAAAAGAACTTCCCACAAGAAGTCAAAATAGTGAACTCCCTTCACGTCACAAAACGTGTGTTGCCCATTAAGGTACACACAATGAAACCTACCCCTCGGGAGTCCCGCCACTGGTCATTAAAACCAATCATTTTTTATCAGCTAGATTACTCTATAAATATCAAAAACGCAGGCCGGACTGCCCTGATACTCGATCCAATAATCGACGGGTTCAAATTTACTAATGTCCTCATGGACGGCGGCAGCGGGCTAAACCTGATATATCAGGATATAATCCACCGCATGGGCATAAACCCAGCAAAAATCCGCCACAGCAAAACCTCCTTTCAAGGGGTAGCACCAGGCCCAGAATCCCATTGCATGGGTTTTCTCCGGCTCGTAGTCATATTCGGCTCCGCCAATAATTTTCGTCGCGAAAAACTAACCTTCCATGTAGTCCCGTTCTCAAGTCGCTATCAAGCACTATTGGGGCGTGAAGCTTTTGCTCGCTTTAACGCAATACCGCATTATGCATCTCTCACGCCCAAGATGCCCGGACCTCGAGGCATCATCTCTTTAAAGGGAGCGTCCTAAAATACGCCTCCTTCAAATGGAGGATTGCGCGGCCGCTTAAATAGCCGCACAATGAAATGGCCTCGCCAGCTGAAGGACCTTTTTTAAGTCATTAAAGGCCACACATCTGGACTCAATGAGTTCGGCACAAGCCCATTACCAATATAGGCTTAGTACGCCGTACCAGGGGCTGTACGCAGAGACAATAAAGCTCCACTTCATCTATTTCTTACTCTAATATTTTGTTTGTTACCCTTTTTATTCCGCACGACCCATTTTCAATTTAGTTCCTCTCTTTTACAGATGAACGTCGTACGGCGCCCGTCCAGGACACGGCACAGCGGAGACACAGGCGCAGACGTGCAGTAGGGACCCGTCCTAAAGGATTATTTTTAGATTAAGACCCTGCGTAAACCTTTTTTACTGTCTCTTGCTGTTATACATCCCCTGGTTTCTTTTGCTATAACCAAGGAGGAGGCAAGCGTCCTGGATTAGGGGGTGTTCGGATAGCCGAACTATACCTTCAGCCGGACTCCAGGACTATGAAGATACAAGATTGAAGACTTCGTCCCGTGTTCGGAAGGATCTTTCCTTGGCGTGGAAGGCAAGCTAGGCGTGCGGATATTCAAGATCTCCTACCAATGTAACCGACTCTGTGTAACCCTAACCCTATCCCGTGTCTATATAAACTGGAGGGTTGTAGTCCGTAGGACAACCATCATCATACACAATCATACCCATAGGCTAGCTTTTAGGGTTTAGCCTCCTTGATCTCGTGGTAGATCTACTCTTGTACTACCCATATCATCAATATTAATCTAGCAGGAGTAGGGTTTTACCTCCATCGAGAGGGCCCGAACCTGGGTAAAATAAAGTGTCCCTTGTCTCCTGTTACCATCCGACCTTGACGCACAGTTCGGGACCCCCTACCCGAGATCCGCCGGTTTTGACACCGACACATGTCTTGTTCCAGCATTGCGCAACGCGCGCCTGCCCAAGGATTTCAAAGGCCTGCGTAAAGTGCCAAATTACACCGCCGATTTATCTCCAGAGATATGGGTTGAAAGCTATGAGATGGCCATGGAGATGCTAGGCGTGGATGATGCGGCGTGTGCGAAGTAATTTACCATGATGCTAGAAGGGACGGCCCGTACTTGGTTAAAGAGTCTACCGGCTAACTCTATCAGATCATGGGCCGAGTTGAGAGCCCGGTTTATCCAAAATTTTAAGGATACATGCAAGCAGCCTATGTCAATTGTGGACTTAGCTGCCTGTGTCCAGGAGGAAGGAGAGTCAACAACCCGGTGGGTGGCCGGGTTTTGGAAATTTTGCATTCATCAGACCGCATCAATGCTGATACCGCGGTTCTGACCTTGGAAGGCAATTGCCGGTTTGAACCTCTAAAGTTTAAGTTCGGACGGCTGAAACGCCATTGCAATGACATGGGAACCCTCATGATCGCTTTAGTAAAGTATGCCGACTCTGATAGTACCAAGGATCTCGAGTTTGATGATGATAAGACAGGGAAGGGAAAAAAGAGCGATAACGCCAAGGGACAACACCACAACCCGGCAGGTCATGGAAACGGCGGCAAACGTAAAGCAGATCACAGCTTGGACTTTGTGGCCAATACCAGCGCGCGGGACAAGGGCCAGCGACGTAAGGGTAAACCGCCCCAGCGCGGTGGAGCACCGAGCCCTAACCCAGACCGTCTGTCTTATTTGTTGAACCAGCCGTGCCCAAAACATGGGACGAAGGAAATTCCGTCCACACATCTCTGGAAAGATTGCTACATCATGCAAGAGTTGAAAAATTCTAATTCTTTCCGGTATGATAATGGGTCGGGTGGCGGTTCGGGCCACGGATCTCATGGGCCTGGGTATGGTGGAGGAAATTCCGGTTCAGGCTTCCATGGTAATCAGGGGGGACATAACAATCAAGATAATCTGGGCAACCAAGGTGGATACAATCATCAGGGCAATCAGCAGCAGCAGCAGTCAAGTTACCAGAGCAACCCAAAGCAGTTAAATAGTGGGCAGTATCATGTCTTCACCACTAGCTTGGACAAACGTGACCAAAAGCTTCATAAGAGGGTAGTGAACTCCGTTGAACCGACAGTGCCCCGTTACCTGTGCTGGTCTGAGCAGCCGATTGTGTGGAGTAGAGAAGATCATCCACCCCAGATTGACAATCCGGGTCATCTGGCATTGGTGGTGGCACCTCACGTGGGAGGTTATAAGTTTACCAAGGTACTCATGTATGGGGGAAGCAGTATCAATATACTTTACTATGAAACTTTCTGTCGCGTGGGGTTAACGGATAAATATCTTAAACCATCCAATACGGTGTTCCATGGTGTGGTGCCTGGTAAATCAGCGTATCCTGTTGGTAAGATAGCTCTGGAGGTGGCTTTTGGAGATGAGCATGACTCGAGATCAGAAACTTTGACCTTTGAAGTGGTGAAAATTAGAAGTCCGTATCACGCCCTGTTTGGATGGCTGGCTTATGCTAAATTTATGGCGCGACCTTGCTATGTCTATCTGCAGCTCAAGATGCCGGGTCATAAGGGAACTATAACCGTCCATGGGAGCCGCAAGATTGCTCTGGAGTGTGAAGAAGGTGATGCGGCTTATGCTGAGTCGGTTTGTGCCACAGAAGAGTTAAAGTTTTACAAAGATAATGTTGATCCGGCAGATATGACTTCATTGAAGAAGCCAACTACAGAGCAAGATCCGGCCCTGAAGTTTAAATCGGCTGATGAGACGAAGCTTGTCGACTTCGTACCTGGCAATTCATCCAAGCAGTTCAGCATCAACGCTAACTTGGATCCAAAATAGGAAAGCGCGCTCATCGAGTTCATCCGTGAGAATGGGGACATCTTTGCGTGGAAGCCTTCTGACATGCTAGGTGTACCGAGAGAACTCGATGAGCACACTCTTAATGTTGATCCTAGGAATAAACCGGTTAAGCAGTTTCTCCGCCGGTTCAATAAAGAAAGACGCAAGGCTATTGGAGAAGAAGTGTCCAGGCTATTGGCGGCCGGATTCTTCGTTGAAGTATTCCATCCTGAGTGGTTGGTGCTACCTCTTGAGCTTGCGTTGGTTTTCCCCGAAGAGGAGAGGATGATGCAGCAAAGTAGCGTAAGTATTTCCCCCAGGTTCCGAGAACCAAGGTATCAATCCAGTAGGAGGCCACGCTCAAGTCCCTCGTACCTGCACAAAGCGATAGCTACTCGCAACTAACGCGATTAGGGGTTGTCAATCCCTTCACGGTCACTTACGAGAGTGAGATCTGATAGAGATGGTAGATAATATTTTTGGTATTTTTGATATAGAGATGCAAGGTAAAATAAAAGGCAAATTAAAAAAGCAAAGCAAGATTAAAGTGATGGAGATTGATATGATGAGAATAGACCCGGGGGCCATAGGTTTCACTAGTGGCTTCTCTCAAGAGCATAAGTATTTCTATGGTGGGTGAACAAATTACTGTTGAGCAATTGACAGAATTGAGCATAGTTATGAGAATATCCAGGTATGATCATGTATATAGGCATCACGTCCGGGACAAGTAGACCGACTCCTGCCTGCATCTACTACTATTACTCCACTCATCGACCGCTATCCAGCATGCATCTAGAGTATTAAGTTAAAAACAGAGTAATGCCTTAAGCAAGATGACATGATGTAGAGAGATAAATTCATGCAATATGAAATAACCCCAGCTTGTTATCCTCGATGGCAACGATTCAATACGTGCCTTGCTGCCCCTTCTGTCACTGGGAAAGGACACGGCAAGATCGAACCCAAAGCTAAGCACTTCTCCCATGGCAAGAAAAACCAATCTAGTAGGCCAAACCAAACTGATAATTCGAAGAGACTTGCAAAGATAACCAATCATACATAAATGAATTCAGAGAAGATTCAAATATTATTCATAGATAGACTTGATCATAAACCCACAATTCATGGATCTCAACAAACACACCGCAAAAAGAAGATTACATCGAATAGATATCCACGAGAGAGGGGGAGAACTTTGTATTGAGATCCAAAAAGAGAGAAGAAGCCATCTAGCTACTAACTATGGAGCCGAAGGTCTGAAGTAAACTACTCACACTTCATCGGAGGGCTATGATGATGTAGAAGCCCTCCGTGATGACGGCTCTCTCCGGCGGAGCTCCGGAACAGGCCCCAAGATGGGATCTCATGGATACAGAAAGTTGCAGCGGTGGAATTTGGTTTTTGGCTCCTGTTCTGTTCGTTCGGGGGTACGTAGGTATATATAGGAGGAAGGAGTACATCGGTGGAGCTCCGAGGGGCCCACGAGGCAAGGGGCCCGCCCTAAGGGGGGGCGCGCCCCCCACCCTCGTCAACGCCTCTCTGATGCCTTGGCGTAGGGTCCAAGTCTCCTGGATCACGTTCGGTGAGCACGTTCCCGAAGGTTTTATTCCGTTTGGACTCCATTTGATATTCCGTTTCTTCGAAACACTGAAATAGGCAAAAAAATAGCAATTCTGGGTTGGGCCTCCGGTTAATAGGTTAGTCCCAAAAATAATATAAAAGTGGAAAATAAAGCCCAATATAGTCCAAAACAGTAGATAATATAGCATGGAGCAATCAAAAATTATAGATACATTGGAGACGTATCAGGCATCCCCAAGCTTAATTCCTGCTCGTCCTCGAGTAGGTAAATGGTAAAAAGAGAATTTTTGATGCAGAGTGCTACTTGGCATAATTTCAATGCAAATCTTCTTAATTGTGGTATGAATATTCAGATCCGAAAGATTCAAGACAAAAGTTTATGTTGACATAAAAATAATAATACTTCAAGCATACTAACAAAGCAATTATGTCTTCTCAAAATAACATGGACAAAGAAAGTTATCCCTACCAAATCATATAGTCTGGCTATGCTCTATCTTCACCACACGAAGTATTTAAATCATGCACAACCCCGATGACAAGCCAAGCAATTGTTCCATACTTTAACATTTTCAAAACTTTTTCGATCTTCACGCAATACATGAGCGTGAGCCCTGGATATAGCACTATATGTGAAATAGAATGGTGGTTTTGGAGAAGACAATAGGAGGGGAAGATAGTCTCACATCAACTAGGCGTATCAACGGGATATGGAGATGCCCATTAATAGATATCAATGTGAGTGAGTAGGGATTGCCATGCAACGGATGCACTGGAGCTATAAGTATACGAAAGCTCAACAAAACAAACTAAGTGGGTGTGCATCCAACTTGCTTGCTCACGAAGACCTAGGGCATTTTGAGGAAGCCCATGATTGGAATATACAAGCCAAGTTCTATAATGTAAAATTCCCACTAGTATATGAAAGTGACAAAATGTCAGACTCTCTATCATGAAGATCTTGGTGCTACTTTGAAGCACAAGTGTGTTAAAAGGATAGTAACATTGTCCCTTCTCTCTTTTTCTCTCATTTTTTTATTTGGCCCTTCTCTCTTTTTTTATGGCCTCTTTTTTCTTCTTTTTTTTTATTTTTCGTCCGGAGTCTCATCCCGACTTGTGGGGGAGTCATAGTCTCCATCATTCTTTCCTCACTTGGGACAATGCTCTAAAAATGATGATCATCACACTTCTATTTTTCTTACAACTCAACAATTACAACTCGATACTTAGAACAAAATATGACTCTATATGAATGCCTCCGGCGGTGTACCGGGATATGCAATGAATCAAGAGTGACATGTATGAAAGAATTATGAATGGTGGCTTTGCCACAAATACGATGTCAACTACATGATCATGCTAGAAATATGACAATGATGGAGCGTGTCATAATAAACGGAACGGTGGAAAGTTGCATGGCAATATATCTCGGAATGGCTATGGAAATGTCATGATAGGTAGGTATGGTGGCTGTTTTGAGGAAGGTATATGGTGGGTGTATGATACCGGCGAAAAGTGCGCGGTATTAGAGAGGCTAGCAATGGTGGAAGGATGGGAAAAAGTGCGTATAATCCATGGACTCAACATTAGTCATAAAGAACTCATATACTTATTGCAAAAATCTAGAAGTTATCAAAGCAAAGTATTACGCGCATGCTCCTAGGGGGATAGATTGGTAGGAGAAGACCATCGCTCATCCCCGACCGCCACTCATAAGGAAGACAATCAATAAATAAATCATCCTCCGACTTCATCACATAACGGTTCACCATACGTGCATGCTACGGGAATCACAAACTTCAAAGCAAGTACTCTTTAAATTCATAACCACTCAACTAGTATGACTCTAATATTATCACCTCCATATCTCAAAACAATTATCATGCTTCAATCTTTTCTTAGTATTCAACGCACTCAAAAGAAAGTTTCACAAATCTTGAATACCAAGCATATTATTATTATGCAATTTACCATGCTATTAAGACTCTCAAAATGATCTAAGTGAAGCATGAGAGATCAATAGTCTCTTTAAAACAAATCCACCACCATGCTCTAAAAGATCTAAGTGAAGCACATAGAGCAAAATTATAACACTCAAAAGATATAAGTGAAGCACATAGAGCAAAACTACATAGCTCAAAAGATATAAGTGAAGCACATAGAGTATTCTATAAAATTTTAATTCATGTATGGCTCTCTCAAAAGGTGTGTACAGCAAGGATGATTGTGTCACACTATCAAACAAAGACACAAATAATACAAGACGCTCCAAGCAAAACACATATCAAGTGGTGAATAAAAATATAGCTCCAAGTAAAATTACCGATGGAAGTAGACGAAAGAGGGGATGCCTTCCGGGGCATCCCCAAGCTTTGACTTTTTGGTGTCCTTGGATTATCTTGGGGGTGCCATGGGCATCCCCAAGCTTAGTCTCTTGCCACTCCTTGTTCCATAATCCAACAAAAGACTTCACCCAAAACTTGAAAACTTCACAACACAAAACTCAATAGAAATCTCGTGAGCTCTGTTAGAGAAAGAAAACAAAAGATCACTTCAAGATACTGTAATGAACTCATTCTTTATTTATATTGGTGTTAAACCTACTGTATTGCAACTTCTCTATGGATTATAAACTATTTTACTAGCCATAGATTTATCAAAATAAGCAAACAACACACGAAAAACAGAATCTGTCAAAAACAGAACAGTCTGAAGTAATCTGTAACTAACGCAAACTTCTGGAACTCCAAAACATCTACGAAAATTGGAAGATCTAGACAATTTTTTTATTGATCATCAGCAATTGGAATCAGTATTTTATCACATTCTGGTGATTTTTAATAATTCGTCCACTGAACGCAAAGTTTCTGGAAATTACAGCAAGATCAAATAACTATCATCCAAGAAGATCCAATAGGTCTAACTCAGCACAAACACTAATTAAAACACAAAACCACATCCAAACAGAAGGTAGATGGGTTATTTATTCCTAAACAGAAGAAAAACAAAAAAACAAAATTGGGTTGCCTCCCAACAAGCGCTATCGTTTAACGCCCCTAGCTAGGCATAAAAGCGAGGATAGATCTAGGTATTGCCATCTTTGTTTGGCAATTCTTCAATGAGGCATCTACCTTCTTTAGGAATTTCTTTATTTCTAGTAATTATCAAACTCTTCGGAACAAGCTCAAAAAATTCATTCGTAGCAAATGGTTCCTTAATGAAAGAAAAAATATCGAGATGCATACTTATAGATTTAAGATTTGCAGTTTCCTTACTAGATGATTCACCCTTATTCTTAGGACCATACATAAGATTAGCAATTTTAGTGGGAGGACTAGGAGTATTCTTTACGGAAGAAAAAGCGGTTCCCAAATTGGTAATGATACCCTCAAGTTTATCGATTCTAGAGGAATCTAGATTTATTTTCTCATTAACCATGGGTACCTTCTCCTTAATATTTTCCAAAGTCATTCCTACCTTAGATCCACATTGGGTAATTTGATTATGGATCTTTTTATCTAGATTTTCAATTGATTCAATAGTAGCAACTTTGTTTTCAATAATTTCAAGCCTTTGCATAACATGCACCAAAGTTAACATAGTTCCATTAACCAAAAGAGGTGGTGAGCAGAATAAATCTATCATAGCATTATAACAATCAAAAGTATGGCTACCCAAGAAATTCCCCCCGGTAATGGTATCAAGGATATGTCTATACCAAGGACTAGCACCTACATAAAAATTGCGAAGAAGAACTGAAGTAGATTGCTTCCTGGTAGCTCTGTTTTGAGCATTGCAAATTCTATACCAAGCGTCTTTTAGATTTTCTCCCTCCCTTTGTTTAAAATTTAGAACTTCGTTCTCGGGAGATAATGGAGAAGATATAAGACTTGCCATGATGACAAGGCAAGCGAGAAAAAGGCAAACGGAAAAAGAGAAGGAGAAGGAGAGAGAGGGCAAATAAAACAGCAAGGGTGAAGTGGGGGAGAGGAAAACGAGAGGCAAATGGAAACTAATGTAATGTGAGAGATAGGGATTGTGATGGGTACTTGGTATGTTGACTTTTTGCGTAGACTCCCCGGCGACGGCGCCAGAAATTCTTCTTGCTACCTCTTGAGCTTGCGTTGGTTTTCCCCGAAGAGGAGAGGATGATGCAGCAAAGTAGCGTAAGTATTTCCCTCAGTTTTTGAGAACCAAGGTATCAATCCAGTAGGAGGCCACGCTCAAGTCCCTCGTACCTGCACAAAGCGATAGCTACTCGCAACTAACGCGATTAGGGGTTGTCAATCCCTTCACGGTCACTTACGAGAGTGAGATCTGATAGAGATGGTAGATAATATTTTTGGTATTTTTGATATAGAGATGCAAGGTAAAATAAAAGGCAAATTAAAAAAGCAAAGCAAGATTAAAGTGATGGAGATTGATATGATGAGAATAGACCCGGGGGCCATAGGTTTCACTAGTGGCTTCTCTCAAGAGCATAAGTATTTCTATGGTGGGTGAACAAATTACTGTTGAGCAATTGACAGAATTGAGCATAGTTATGAGAATATCCAGGTATGATCATGTATATAGGCATCACGTCCGGGACAAGTAGACCGACTCCTGCCTGCATCTACTACTATTACTCCACTCATCGACCGCTATCCAGCATGCATCTAGAGTATTAAGTTAAAAACAGAGTAATGCCTTAAGCAAGATGACATGATGTAGAGAGATAAATTCATGCAATATGAAATAAACCCCATATTGTTATCCTTGATGGCAACGATTCAATGCGTGCCTTGCTACCCCTTCTGTCACTGGGAAAGGACACCGCAAGATCGAACCCAAAGCTAAGCACTTCTCCCATGGCAAGAACAACCAATCTAGTAGGCCAAACCAAACTGATAATTCGAAGAGACTTGCAAAGATAACCAATCATACATAAAAGAATTCAGAGAAGATTCAAATATTATTCATAGATAGACTTGATCATAAACCCACAATTCATCGGTCTCAACAAACACACCGCAAAAAGAAGATTACATCGAATAGATCTCCACGAGAGAGGGGGAGAACTTTGTATTGAGATCCAAAAAGAGAGAAGAAGCCATCTAGCTACTAACTATGGAGCCGAAGGTCTAAGGTAAACTACTCACACTTCATCGGAGGGGCTATGATGATGTAGAATCCCTCCGTGATGACGGCCCTCTCCGGCGGAGCTCCGGAACAGGCCCCAAGATGGGATCTCATGGATACAGAAAGTTGCGGCGGTGGAATTAGGTTTTTGGCTCCTGTTTTGTTCGTTTGGGGGTACGTAGGTATATATAGTAGGAAGGAGTACGTCGGTGGAGCTCCGAGGGGCCCACGAGGCAGGGGGCGCGCCCTAAGGGGGGCGCCCCCCACCCTCGTGACCGCCTCTTTGATGCCTTGGCGTAGGGTCCAGGTCTCCTGGATCACGTTTGGTGAGAAAATCACGTTCCCGAAGGTTTTATTCCGTTTGATATTCCGTTTCTTCGAAACACTGAAATAGGCAAAAAAACATCAATTCTGGGTTGGGCCTCCGGTTAATAGGTTAGTCCCAAAAATAATATAAAAGTGGAAAATAAAGCCCAATATAGTCCAAAATAGTAGATAATATAGCATGGAGCAATCAAAAATTATAGATACGTTGGAGACGTATCAGTTGGCTAATCCGGTGCTGGTCCTTAAGAAGAACGGCACTTGGTGTATGTGTGTGGACTACACAGATCTCGACAAAGCTTGTCCAGCAGATCCTTTTGCCCTCCCCCGTATTGATCAAATTATTGATGCTACAGCGGGTTGTGAGCGTTTGAGCTTTTTGGATGCATATTCTGGTTATCATCAGATCAAAATGGCAATTGAGGACCAGGAGAAGACAACCTTCATAACTCCCTTTGGAGCCTTCTGCTATCTGTACATGCCCTTTGGGCTCAAGAGTGCCCAGGCGACTTATCAACGGTGTGTGCAGAATTGTCTTCATAAACAAATCAACCGTAATGTTCATGCCTATGTGGATGATATTGTGGTCAAATCAAGGAAGAAGGACACATTGATTGGTGACTTTAAAGAAACCTTTCATAACCTGCGGGTTTACAAGATGATGCTTAATCCGGCCAAGTGCGTTTTTGGTGTACCGACAGGCACGCTCTTGGGCTTTTTGGTGTCTGACAGGGGCATTGAAGCTAATCCGGAAAAGATCAAGGCCATCACCTCCTTGGCTAAACCGAAGTGTATCAATGATGTTCAACGCTTGGCAGGTCGGATTGCCGCATTGAGCCGGTTTATTAGCCGCCTCGGCGAGAAGGCCATTCCTTTATATCAGATGCTGAAGAAAACGGATAACTTTTTTTTAAAGTGAACGATAGTGGGAGAGGCTCCCACTGACTTTTGTATTACTCACAAAGAGACAATTACATATGTGTTACAAGGGGTTATTAGAATGGGCCCCCAGCCGCACGAGCTAGATATGAATCTAACAGCACTAGCATCCCAAATTTACAATGTAGCTAGATAGGAAAGGACGAAGCTCCTCCCTGCAATTATGGACCAGCAACTCCAGGAGGTATTTGAACCTGGCTAGCCAAGGCCCAAAAGAGTGTGGGATCCCTCTGAAGTGTTGATTGTTTTGTTCCATCCACAGGCTCCAAGCTGCCATCAGAAAAATGTCCATGAAGAGGGGCTGTCTCCAGGTATCTCTCCCCCCGTGTAGCAGGTCCAGTCTATTGCCATCAGAAAATGGATAACTTCGTCTGGAGCTCTGCCGCAGCTGAGGCGTTTGAAGACTTAAAGCGGCAGCTGGCTAACCTGCCGGTTCTTTCTGCTCCGGTTGACAAGGAGCCATTGTTGCTATACATGGCAGCCAACGCTTGGGCAGTCAGTGTGGCTATTGTGGTGGAGCGCAAGGAGGCAGGACAGGAATATCCGGTTCAGCGTCCGGTTTATTACATCGGCGAGGTACTTATTGAGTCCAAGCAGAGGTACCCGCACTGGCAGAAGTTGGTATATGGGGTTTTCATGGCAAGCCGGAAGCTCAAGCAATATTTCCAAGGTCATCCCATCACGGTGGTCAGCTCTGCTCCTTTGGGAGATATAATCCAGAACAGGGAAGCAACTGGCCGGATTGCCAAGTGGGCTATCGAACTCGGGCCTCACGGGTTGAAATACATACCCCAAAAGGCGATCAAATCTCAGGCACTTGTGGATTTCATCAATGATTGCACGGAACTACAAGCACCAGAAGAGAAGCCGGATCACACTTATTGGACTATTCATTTTGGTGGGTCCAGGCAATTGGAGGGCTCGGGGGCTGGAGTCATATTAACTTACCTACGAGGTGATAAGTTTTTTTATGTCCTCCGTTTAATGTTCCCTTGCACTAATAATGCAGCTGAATATGAGGCCTTACTACATGGTCTTCGGATGGCTAAGGAGATGAACCTGAGCCGAGTTAAGTGCTTTGGTGATTCGGACCTGGTGGCTCGACAAGTATCTGGCACTTGGGATTCCAAAGACCCACTCATGGTAGCATATCGTCGTGAGGTGGATATTGTTGCAGGTCACTTTAAAGGTTATCAGGTGGATCATGTGGACTGGCGGAAGAACGAAGCGGCAGACGCTTTAAGCTGCCTGGGTTCCTAACGTAAACCAGTTCCGCCTAATGTCTTCTTGGATGTTCTACATAATCCGTCCGTCAAGCTCCCTGGTGAAGAGGATCTGGCTATTCCTGATCCGGAAGCTCAGTTGGTGGCCGCTCTTCATGTTATTCCGGATTGGATGGTTCCTTATCTGGCATATATGAACCGGGGCGAGTTACCAGAGGATGAGACTCTGGCCAGGCAAATAATCCGGCGGTCCAAGTCCATGACCATTATCAATGGAGAATTGCATCATTGCAGTGTGACAGGGGCGTTTCAACGTTGTGTGTCTCCTGAAGAAGGCTGTGAAATTTTGCGTGAGATCCACAAAGGAGACTATGGTCACCACGCCGGTTCAAAACCTTTGGTGGCCAAGGCGTTTCGTCATGGTTTCTATTGGTTGACAGCTCATGCTGATGCCGAGGACTTGGTCAGATGATGTGATGGCTGTCAGAAATTTTCAAGGCGCGCTCATGTACCGGCTCAAGAATTGAGGATGATTCCAATCACTTGGCCATTTGTGACTTGGGGGCTGGATATGGTTGGGCCTTTCAAGAGGTCCAAGGACAAGAAGACCCACCTTTTGGTGGCGGTTGACAAGTTCACAAAGTGGGTGGAGGCAGAGCCAGTCAGTAAGTGTGATGCGGCCACGACGGTTCAATTCATCAAAAAGGTGATCTTCCGGTTTGGTTTTCCACACAGCATTATAACATACAATGGTACCAATCTGTCAAAGGGTGCCATGAAGGAGTTGTGTAAACGTGAGCACATCCGGCTTGACGTGTCATCAGTGGCTCACCCACAGTCCAATGGTCAAGCGGAGAGGGCCAACCAAGAGATCTTGAGAGGCATCAAACCCCGGCTTATGGTTCCTTTGCAACGGACGCCGGGTTGTTGGGTTGAGGGGCTACCTTCTGTGTTATGGAGCATCAACACCACACCCAACAGATCGACGGGATACACGCCGTTCTTCATGGTTTATGGAGCGGAGGCGGTTCTTCCTAGTGACATACGTCATGACTCAGCTCGTGTAGCAGCATATGTTGAAGCTGACAACGAGAAGGCACGGCAAGAGGCCCTTGACCTATTAGATGAGGAGCATGACATAACGGCAGCCCGTTCGGCGATTTATCAGCAAGATCTGCGTCGCTATCATAGCCGCCGGGTTAGAACCAGAACCTTTCAACAAGGAGATTTGGTGCTTCGGCTCATCCAGGATCAGACGGATATGCACAAGTTATCCCCCCCTTGGGAAGGACCATTTGTGGTCAGCAAGAATCTGCACAACGGGTCGTACTACCTAATCGATGTTCGAGAGCGCAAAGACTCACGTAAATCGGAGGAGGAGACCAACCGGTCGTGGAATATTGCTCATCTTCGGCCCTACTATACTTGAGCTATAGGCTCTGCTTATGTACATATTATGACAATGTATATATTATGATCAATACAATAAACCGGAACCTCAGTTAAAGCGGGGTATCCGTTGTTTTCTTCCATCATGTGTGGTTACATGGAGCTTCTGTTTCTAAAACGGCGTCCGGTTTACCCCTTGATTTAGCTTGTTAAAGCTTTATATCACATCACTTGGGGGCTTGGTCGTATTCGAACCATAGCTACACCTCTTGATCGGCGTAATGCTACTGCATCACTTGGGGGCTTGGTTGTCTCTGAACCATAGTCACACCTCTTGATCGGCTTAAAGCAAAATTAAACAGGGGCCGAAGAGAGTGTTGTAAAAACAACAACTCAAACATAGGCACCCACTGAGCACTGGTCAAAACGTTACTTGGGGATTCTTTGCTATCGCAATGAACTTAGAATCAATGCTTGTAATTGGGCTATCAAGTCGTGGCTTGGAAGCCTGGTGTATACACCTAAAACCCCGGGTTAACCTGCCTCTTTAAGTAAGTCATGCCGTCCAAGTAAACCTGGTATGACCCTTTGAACTTTGACAAGTCACTCTAAAATACAGACCCTGAACTTGTCAAGTTAAAACGATGATTGGTTAAGGATTGCGGACCATCTTAAAAGGCTTTGCAAAAATGGTTTAACTCAGTGGCCTGGCAGCCCATGAAAAGCCTCGAATTTGGGGCCTGGCAGCCCGTGAAAAGCCTCGACTACAACGGTTTTCTTTGCATTTGATTGAATTTTGCTCTCTTTTTTATAAGATTTATGATGTTTTTTAAACCGGTGTGGCCAACATGGTTAGACTGTCAATTACAAATTGACAGTACATGATCAAATCATAATTCGGAGACTATCAGCCCAGTCTGGTTTTGAATCAAAATCCCAGTATGGAGTAAACCGGTGTTTATCATAACCCGAAACGGTTTTACAATAAACCAGCCTTACATAAACAGGAGTTATTTCTCCTCCAAGAGTTGGGTTGGTCAGCCAACATCATGCCTAAAGGTTGCAGGCATTATATATTTCCATATTTGGTTATATTTCACAACCTAGGTTATAATCCTTGGTCATATATATATATATATGGGTATCATGACCCGCCCGGCGGTAAACCGCCAGGGCGCTTTAAGTTTCTTATCTGCAGGAACAGCTTGAAGAAAGGAATATGGATATCATATCTTACGTAGGTCGAATCAAGCAAGCATCAATTGCAGATAAATATGCGCGAAGGCATATCAGAACAAGTATCTTAACTAAGCCTATTACAAGGCTTTCCAGTGCCCAAAAGGATAATTGTTTTCTCAAATACATGTTGCATGTGGAAGATTCAACCGGTCTCCGGTTCATGGTTGGTCACCAGCTTGGCCTGACGGTTGAGGATCATCTCGCGCCGGTTCAACTTCCTCTGCTCTACCCAGCGGCTGGAAATCAATAGTTGCCCAGTTGATCCCGGTTAGGGCTTGGAATACACCTTCATCACTTATCAGCGTGGACGGTTCAATGTCAGGGGCATAAGTGTGCTTACGAATTGGCGGGATAAGATTTTGAGCTTCAGGAATCGGCGCAGCAACCCGTTTGTTCTTGTCATCATAGTTTGCTTGATAGGTGGAAAGATCCGCTTCTTCAACCAATTGACAAGCCAGTGGGCGCACTTCCCGGTTTATGATTCGGAGATCATCTTCGCTAAATTCTGTTCCATTTTCCTTCAAGCTGGGATAGCCTTGGGCCGCTTCAACAGGATCAAAGTCAGGCACCCATGCTTTTGCCTGGATTAGTGCGGCCAAAGCGCCCGTTCTAGCAGCAGACTTTTTTAGCTCGTCTACCCGGGCAGGAAGCATATATAACCTTTCAATGGTATCCTTGATCAAAGTGGGAGGCGGATTGTTGTGGGAAGCAATGTAGATGATTCGTTGTGCGCCGGTATACAGCTTCTCTATCAGAGTGTAGGCCGCTTTTAACTTCTTCTGAACATCAGATCCCAAGTGGCTAATACGAGTTCCTGTGTCATTATAAAGATTAGTAAACCGGCAAATACATGAAAGGATATGTTGAAATCAGGAATCAAGGATGCTTACCAAACACAGCTGCGGTCATGGCATGAACTTGACGCTTTACGTTGGTCAGTTCGTCAACCACCGGTTTGAGAGCGGCTTCTGCTTTCTCATCCCTTTTGATCAAATCGGATTTTTCACTTTCCCAATCCGTCTGTTCCTTGTTGAAGTCTTCTTTAAATTTCTCCATAGCGCCTAGAGCGCTGGTCAATTCTTTCTTTGCCTTGGAGGTTTCAGCTTGTTGCGATTTCAGGTTCTCCTCCAGATCAGCGGGTTGGCTCTCTTTCTTGCTCAGCTCAACCTACAAAGAGATAGTCATATGGTGAGGTGACAGTACATACTTGAAGTACCTAGCACATAACAAGTTATGCCCTTGGTACTTGGGGGCTAATGCATATTTGCTCTTCATCATACATTTTCTACAAGTCCCAAGCATAATACAAGTATTCAACTTGGCACTTGGGGGCTAATGGATATTTGCTCAGCAAATGCTGATACGGGAGTTTCTTATACAAAGTCCCGGTTCATCTTTATAAAGTTAAACCGGCACTTGGGGGCTACTTCAGTGAAGTTCAGATGTAAAGCATATAAGTTTTACTAAGTCCCGGTTTAGATTGATATCTTAAACTATCACTTGGGGGCTACTAGAGTTGATAAGCTGCAATTAAAGAATAAGGGGGCAACACTTATGAAATTACCTCATATTGTTCCTTCATCATATTTACCAAGCCGGCTTCATAATCACGACTGGTATATAGACGGTTCAAGTAGCCGGAATGAAGTTCTTGAGCGTTCAGATGGGCGTAAGTGGACAGATCGGCATTCCATTTGCCTTTGCCAATTGCAGAGAATTCCTCTTTGGCGGTATGCCTTGACAAAGCGACAGGATTTCCTGGGTCTGTATGGCCAATGCCAGTAATCAGAACGTCGTCATCCTTCTCCTCAGCAGCTCGTACTGGAGTTGCCGGTTTATCGGTATGTTTTGCTCAACTGACCGGCTTGTCAGTCCAGATAGGGCTTGTTGGCTGGTCGGCATGGCCGGTGGCATCAACCTCTGCCTGCTTAACAACGAAGTCATGATCTTGAGGCGGTGGGTCATTCAACATATCCTCAATATTGGCCTCTTCAGGATCTGTAGTTTTCTCCGATTCAGCAGCTGTGTCTCCCTCTGTCAGTTTATTCAGACGAGCCTTCTTGCTGGGTCTGGGCTTGGCCCTGAGAAAAATAAAAATAAGGATCAGTACAGTATATATTAAGTAACATATCAAGGATATAAGTAAGAGTATGGCTCACACAAGCACTGTTTTAAGCGGTGGAAGTTTTGTGGAAGACGACTCGCCAGAGGATGAATGGGAAGTGCCCTGATAATTTGAGTTAGACGGATTAAGAGGTTGATAAAAACAACCCGCTTTGGGGCGTGAAGTGTCAAGGGAATAAGAGACCTCTGATCGGCGTTCCGAACCAGACTGTTCGGTAAACCGGCGGAGGTAACTACTTGGCCGCTATGCCGGGTCGTGCGGCGAGCCTCGTGCTGTTGTGTCTTCAGAAGAAAGTTCGGATCCAAATAAGCAAGAGGATGAGAAAATTTAACTTTCTGGTTTGCTCGACGGGTTTTTAATGATGGCAAAGGGTTTGAATCAGAGGAAAGAATGATTACCTCTACAGCATCGGCGTGACTGACTTCAGCGTCGTCCTGACAATAATCATCATCAATAAGGCGTATGAAAAATGAACCAAGTGAGCCAAGTTCTACCTCTAAATCCGGATTACCCACATCATCATCGGCTGGTGGATCGGAAGATGCAGTGGTCCTGTTCCTATTGGCAGGTTTCTTCACAACTTTGGTTTTTTGACGGGTTGGGTTCATCGGTTTGTCTTGCGGGGGTTTCTTGTTCCAGAATGGCTCATCGCCCTATCATGAAAATAATCACACTTTCAGAGAATATTCAAACAGAAGCAATTTCAGATAAACAAGTTATATGATTCTTATATCTGGCGGTCTGTTGGTGGTGCAGAAAGGAAGTAGTCTGGTTTGCGCATAGACATCCTCCGGTTCATTCAGCATCTTTTTTACAGCTTCAGTGACTTCGTCATCTGTAAGCTGAATGTCAATGTGCCGCTGAGCATCCTTCAAGTTCCTTGTATACTCACACATCACACCGGTGTGCCGGCTTAAGGGCAAAACGCTCCAGCTTATCCAGTAGCGTGCAAGATCAACTCCTATCAAATCGTTTGCCATAAAGGCCCTGAGCTTTGATAGTTGAGGAGCATATTTGGCCCTTCCTTTGGCGGTCAGCCTTTGAAGAAGAGGATGCGTGTTGCTTAGACGTTCAGGACGGTAACCCGACAAGGGGTTTTCATCAGCTGGAGACGTGTCCTTGCAATTAAACAAGGTTTGCTTCCACTCTTTGGGGTGACTGCGGAGACTAGGATGAGGAAAGGTGACTTCCTTTCTTTTCTGAACCGCCATTCCACCCAATTCTGTGTTGGGTCTGTCTTTGGATTCCGTGCGACGGTTTAGGTGAAAGAAATCCCTGAATAGTTCTACTATGGGTTCCTCTTGAAGGTAAACCTCACAAAAAACTTAGAAGTGGCAGATGTTGGTCACCGAGTTAGGACCGATGTCTTGTGGGCGCAGTTGAAAGCTGGCCAGTACGTCCCGGAAATTTTTTGAAACGGGAGGGTTGAAACCCCGGCCTAAGTGATCAGCAAATACAACAGCCTCTCCATCCTTGGGTGTAGGAGGACATTCCGGGCCAGGGACCCTCCAGTGAATGATATCTTTCTGGGCTAAAGCGCCCGTTTTGACAAGGTTGTCTAACTGTTCTTTAGTTACTCGAGAAGGGACCCAGTTGCATTCATACACTTGCTTGTCCATGGCAATGATTACCGGTTTAAGAATTATATTGGACAACTATGCGGCGGTACAAGGATATAAGCATGTTGTCGAATCGGAGTTGGTAATCCTAAACCGGAATTTACTAAATAAAGGCTATAAGTTGAAGTACATTGGCGGTTCAACAAGGGGACTAATGATATATACCGAGTCATCATTCTTTCAAAGTTAAACCGCCTAGTCTGACATTGAAGATGCAAGTCTATAGATGTATAAGTGAAGGACAAACAGGTTTCACAAAGTGGCATTATAATTTTGGATCTGCCGTATATCAGAAAAGGGAAATATATTCAGACCTAAGAAGTAGTACCGAAACAATGGATGAAGGTTCAGATGGGATCTTCTATTTTAACGAGGTGCATTAGATGGAAAAGAAGAGCTACTGCTATCATTGAACAAGATGAACATCAAGGTTTGGATCAAAAGGCTACTGTGCAAGCAATGAACACCGAAGAACACCGAAACCCTAGAACAAATCTATGGCAGAAGAGCAGAGAGCTTACCAGTGCTGATGAAGGAGCGGAGAGCTTACCACCGCAGTTCTCTGATGAGTTGAAGCAGAGGTGATGGTTGACGGTGGTGGCGGAGCTCCAGAGGTTGAGTGGCGCGAGAAAGACGATGACGCGAAGAGGCACGAGGGGGAAAGGTGAAAATGACCCCTCGTCCCTATTTATAAAGGCAAGGGATAAGTGTCAGGCGTGAAAATAGAGGAGCCAAAAATTTGGAAATAAGGCGGAGCTGTTGCCTCGATTGTCGAAGACCCATTAATGAAGATGTGTCATACACAGTTTTTAATAACAGATGACGTCACGACGGTTTACCACGGCCTGGGAAGATGACGTCATGACGGTTTACAAAATTTTGTGAAGATGTTGAAGACGAAGTTTTCTTGAGGACTGACATGAACCAGTTCAAATCAGTCTGGGCCTAATGTTCGGGATATTACTACTGGGCGTAAACCGGCCAAGAGAGGCCAGGTTAACTTCATCAGTAGTTCATTATACTTGAAGCCCATGAAGACAGACGGAGACGCTATGTAAAGGCCCAGGGCCCAGAACCGGTTTAAGGCCTGTAGCTATAAACCGACATTGATATGTAACTTGCATTGTAAGGTAGAAAGAGCAGAGACCGAGCTGAACACGTTTATGAACCGGCCTCGGGACTCTTTAAACCGACGGGCGTCAACCCATGTATATAAGGGGATGACCCGACGGCGGTTCAGAAGACATACAACAACTTGAGATCCAGGCAAAGCGTATTCGCTCCCTGGTCATCGAACCCCATCAATTCCATCACAACTAGACGTAGGCTTTTACCTTCATCGTAAGGGGCCTAACTAGTATAAAACTCTCTTGTGTCCCTTGTACGCTTTAACCCCTTTAAGCTAACCCGTTGCGATGGCTCCACAACTAAGTCCTTTCATGAGGACATCTGCCGTGAGAAAACCACGACATTATCTAAATTGGAAAGAAAGCAAGATAGTGGCATTTATCAAACAGTGTCATTGCTTCATGTTAATAGAGAGATTATATTAACAATAAAATTCATTAAACATGTAATTTTATTTTAACTGTGGCATTGCATGAATTTTCCAATGGCATTACTAGATTAACAACAGCTAAAGAGTTGTACGGGACAGTGGACGCACCATCACCATGTGAATCTACCGATGTATAAAGGGGTGATGCACAGTCTGTTGCAACAAAGAACAAGCAACCAAGGAGCATATTTGTGTTGGTCCTAGTTTTGTTATCTTTAGACACCTTTCCCTATGTGAGGGTAGCAAATCTAGTCATGCTAAAACTCTATAGCCTTGTCCCCCACCCACAAAAAGATCAGTTCGTTACAGATGTGTGTACTGCGTTTGTCATTGTTTTCTCTTTTTGACCAACGTAGGTGTTGGATAGCCAGTCCGTACTACTTTTCCTCCTTCTTTTCCTCTTTGAACCACATCCTAGATTCATGATATACAACTTTCCACACTACTTTTCTGTTTGATCCAACACCAAGATTCGAGTGCAGAAGCGAAAAATGTTCACATGCAGCTGGAGCAATGCATGTGGATTAAGTAAATTATACCTTAAGGTTCTCGGGGTGTGGCTCAGTGGGCGGCCGGAGGCCAATCTACCCACACTATGTATGGCAGCGAGGAAGAAGGGGTCGGAGGCCCTCCCACGCTGCTGCTGGATGAAAGAGAATAGCGGCACCGGTAGTGGATTCCCTCCCATGCCGACAGCGACAGCGTTAAGCCTTCTTCCCTTCCCCGGCGGACGGGATGCTGCCGACTCTTTGACCAGTAGGGAGGGAAGAGAGGCCAACGCCGTCTTGTGTAGATCTGGAGAGGGTGTGAAGAGAGCAACTGCAAGTACCGAGGCTCCAGCGTGTACATATATAGTGGAGAGAGTGTGAAGAGGGAAACCCTAGAAAACAAGCGATGAGGCTGCAGCGTATCTCTACTCTCCTACTCTTATAAAAAACAGAGTTGGTGATGATGGTGTGCCTGCCATCCTGCAATATAGGCCGCCCGATCTATATCTGACGGATAGGAAGGAAACTATGACAATTTTGCAAAAAGATACATGCACTCCTCTCCACATTTGCAGATAAGGCCTTCCCTTATTCATCCTTATCCCCCACAAGATAAACTACTCATATAAATGCATCTTGATGTTCCGTGCAGCGCACGGGCATCTTGCTAGTATATATATATAGTTGGAGTGGTTATCTTTTTCTCTCCATAAAAATTGTTTTAAATTCTGCACGAAATGGACTCTTTATTTAATTTCTCCCTCCGTCATAGTTTAGAGGGCACGCATCAAAAATCTCTTGGACTAAGGTGATTAGCGACTGGACTGAAAAATAGCATCAGGAGTTATACCATGCCGCCCAATTACTGGAGAAATTAATGCGTACACACTTGCATAGAGTGCTTTGAGTCCACGTACACACATGCATGCATTTGTTCCACCTCACGTACACACCTGCATGGAGAGAAAATTTTGGGCTTGATTGCAGTTACGATGCCCTAATTAATTGGGCATTAAACCAAACGCGCCTAAAATCCCTCCGGTGGTGGAAATGCATGAGAATTGAAGCGCTCCCTGTAAACTGTGACGGAGGGCAATGCTAATACGTGAAGAAAATTTAACGCTCGAAGGAGTTAATTCACAATTAACGTTCCACACCTCCCGGTTGCACACACTATCATTCACGTGTGGTACACGACCCCCCGAAGTGAACAACAACTAAAACTGCATGCGACGTGGAGGCATTGCCATTGTTGTGCGACCCGGTACCCGGACAATCCATGGCAAGGCGCAGTCGCCGGAATGCTCCAAATCCGGCAGTCGCGTGCATCAAATCCCGCGGCCGCAAATATAGCGGTTGACCGCTGGCGCATGAACGTGTCTGTGCATATGTGAGTTTACTTTTAACAGCCTGTGTGTGTTAGAGAGAGCGACACATCGACCTAAAGAGAGATTGTGTGTAGTACTACGATTTAGCCGCGATAGTCGGTGCATCCTCTCGTTTCCGGGCGTCCGGTTGGGACAGCAGCCACGCCCGCTCCTGACCACCCTGGCCAACCCAAACCCCCTCCATCGGCCGCGCGCACTTCCGGCCCAAAACGGTCAATGCCGCTCCAAAGAATCGGTGTCGCATTCATGCCCGGGCAGAGCGGATGCAACCTCTAACTGGCGCCTGCGTTGAAGGGAGAAGTGGATTCAAGATTGATGGTGCTTCGTCCGTCCAACTTACTGCCGGGTCTATGTGATTTGACGGCTCATTGGTCATTAGTACTGAGGTGGTACGACCAAGATGAGTCTCAGATGCACTTTACACTTTACTTTGGTGCATGACACGTGCACTGGATGCTGGATGTCCCATGTTTCGGCGAAACTAGGTAGAGCGCCTCCACTCTTTACAATTTTCTCCATTCTTACAGCGGAGGAGTGCGAAAGCAATGAAAACACGCCAGCTCAGTGATTACATGGCCCACCTCACACTATCACCATATTTTCTGGACACCGTGCGACACCTAACTCTTTAGCACATGGTACGTACTGTAATTTCTTAGAGAGATAAATTTGTACAATGTTATGAAGCTTCCAGCTTCTGTTTTATGTATCTTGTGTCCAAGGTTGCCCCATTGCAACATTCCATCTGTCGGGGAAACCACACCGATGGGATCACTAGAATCCCTTCTACGGTTGGCAGGCGTGGGGTTGTGAGAAGAGCGGGTCTAGGAGCCAGCACAAAGATTGTTTACCCAGGTTCGGGCTGCGAGGATGCGTAATACCCTAGTCTTGCTTTGATGTGTATTTGAGTGTTCTTGAGCTCCTGAACTAGCTATGGTGCGTGCGTCGTTCAAAAGAGCCGAATCCCTCTCCAGTATGCCTCAGGCCTCCCTTTATAGTCGAAAAGGGGTTGCCACAGTGGCAAACAGGAGGTGGAAAGGTGCACAGTGCACAAGCTTATCGCCTGGCATTACGGGACAAAGTGCATTAAATGTGCTACTTAGGTGTCCCCTTGCTTTATCGGGAACGGGGCCGGGAACGAGGCCCGCCCCGTCTGTCGCCGCCCTGCCTCGCTTCGACACGCGCCCAGGCCAGCAATGCCTGCAGCGCCATGTAGGCTGGCAGGCTGCTGAGATGGCGTGGTGGTAGGTTCTTTCCGAAGATCTGCATGACACCATGCAGGTGCTTGCTGAGTTGGTCTGGAAGCCGCGCGTCGCCACGCAGGCGCCTGCCCAGCTGCTTGGGCTGGCAGCTGTATGGGAACGGCGGTGGAGTTTTGATAGGTGCAGGCCTGGCTATGGACCCGCAAGCGTCCTCGGCAAGGGTCTTGCCGGGGCCCCAGCAAGGGTCTTGCCAAGGCATCGCGGTCGTCCCCGGCAATGATCTTGCCAGGGGTCTCATGGATTTCCTCGGCAAGGATCTTGCCGAGGATCATCGTCTTCTATCCCTCATCTAATCTTGTGTGTTTATGATCTTCACAAAGATCTGCATGCCACCATGGAGGCGCTTCCCGAGCCGTGGCTTCAACGTTGTCGATGGTGTCGGAACTCTCAGGCTCAAGGGTGGCATGCCCTATTGGCATTGGTTGAGTTGCCCCGGCAAGGCTCTTGCCGGGGCTGCGGAGGCTGCCTCGGCAAGGATCTTGCCGGGGGAGTCCACCTCACCCTCTTGCTCTTCGTGTCTCTGGTCTTGGTGCTGCTCTGTTGGTCTTGTACTTCGGCTTCCCCCTGCCCTGCTAGGTGTGGCCGCAGGTGTGGCTCCGACTGCCCGTGCACAAGTAAGGGGTACAAAAGGAGAGCCCCTGCTTTCGTACACCGACAGGAGCCCCCGGGCATGGGCGACACATAAGCGCGACGCGTTGTTGGGCTAGGCCCAAAACGGTGCACGGGCATTAGGGGCCGAATTCTTTTTACCGCAGTAATTTTCCCCACCCGCTGTGCTTCCCCACGACCCATGTTGAATGCGCGTCGTGGGGGTCGTGCATGACGTGGGGGTCATGCGTGGGGCGGTTGCTGCCTTCATGCGTCACATCGCAGTAAATGGTAAAGAGGCGGCCCACGCCTTTCCCATAGAAAAAGGAAAAACCGCAGGCGCGCTGCTCATTTACCTTTTGTGCTTCTCCAATATCGGAATCGTCGTTCCCCTTCTCCTTCTCAAGCACTTGCGTTCGTCCGCCGCCGCCGCGTCTTTGTCTCCCCCATCCCTCACCTCCCTCAGCCGCCATGGCCCCCAAGACTAGCAAAGGCAAGGGGACGGCCAAGGATGCCGAGGGGAAGGAGGGGCCGGAGAGCGTATTGGCGGCGCGGCGGACGCAGCTCACCTACTTTCCTTTGACGATCGATGCGTTCCACCTCCGGGACTACTTCAAGCCCCTGTGGGGGTGAAGATGGGGGGCGAGATGATGGGGAATCCGGCCACGTGTATCATCCCCGCCGATTTCGCCAAGGCTGGCCCGAATCGGTATCCATTCTTCGTCGATTACTTCTCCTATGGGCTTTACCCCCCTTTGTCTAATTTCTTCAATGACGTCATGCACAGCTATGGCTTCCACCTTCTGGATTTCACTCCAAATGTCGTGGCGTGCATGGCCCTTTTTGCTCATCTCTGTGAGGGATTCGCCGGAGTGCACCCTAACACGGCGCTCTTCCGCCACTAGTTTTATCCTCGGATCCAAAAGGGAGGCACCATTTCTGGTTGTGTCGCCTGGATCCCAAGGAGCCAGGAGAAAAAGACATATCCGGAGGGTGCCTAGAAGGAGACGTGGGAGGAGTGGCGGGGCTAGTGGTGCTGGATTGAAGAGGAGGACCTGCAGGAATTTTGCCGGGTCCACCATGCGCCGCCGGTCCATAGAGATGATTGGGGTAATGTCGACGTCAAGGATGAGAAGCTCATGATTGCCACCACCAGGATCCATCGCCTCACCGCGGCCGGGCTCACCCTTGAGATGATTGGGGCTGATTTCCTCCATCATCAAATCACCCCGCCGCATAACAATGGGAGGCTGGCCTGGCTCTTCAGGAATGCGGCCAACATCATGAGGTTTCGTCCTAACCTGAACCACAACTTCACGGTGATGGGGCATGCCCACTTTTGCCAGCGGATTTTTAGCTTGACGTGGACCGCGACGGCAGGGCCGAGAGGACCGGTAGGGCCGTGACGGCCGGGAAGGTTGTCATGGGGCCCTTGTTTGGGTTACCTGCGGGGGTGGTCCCGCTGAGCAACAACTCTCGCCGGACCGACATCATTGCCATGATGCCGGACTTCAACGTGCATGGCCTTGACCCAAACTGGCCTAAGCCGGAGGCGGATCGGGTCCAAGAGTTCTATTACACTTTGTTGGAGAGGTATGTCAGCGATGAGCCGCTGCTCATCCGGGACACCACTCAAGCGGAGCTGGACTATATCGCCGCCAGGGAGGCCGGCAGCGCTGGCGGCATGGAGGATGAGGTCGCAACGGTCGCGGAGGAGAAGGAGCTCGCCCAGTAGGCAGAGTCTGCTGGGAAGGCCAGCAGTGCCGGCCCCGGGGCTCCTCTTATTGAAGATGTGGTCGATGAGTCGACTGAGGAGGAGGCCAGGCCCTTGACCCGTCGGCCGCAAGAAGGAGACGCGTCCTATGCCGGGCCGGCTCTGGCGAGCCGGTTCGGCCCAGCAAGACTGTGCAGCGGCAAGAGGCCCCGGAGGAGTCCGTGCGCCAGACGAGGGCCGCGACAGCGAAGAAGGCGGTGAAGACCACGGTGGCGAAGAAGAAGGCGACCGCCTCTTCTTCGTCCAAGCGTCGCCGGACTCCACCCACTTCCCCCCTCCTGCAGATGCCGACGTGGAGGTCGGTTTCGAATTCCTCAGCCCGAGGAGGAAGAGGAAGCCAGAGGAGGAGGAGGTGGAGGAAGAGTAAGCATCTTGCCCCCCTCTCTGCATTTTCTCCTGACTCTACTCTTGTGTTATCTTTCCTTGACCTGATGTTGTTTTCATAGGTACATGGAGACGCTCGCACAGAGGGTGGCGAAGAGGGCCATGGCCTCGACGGGTAACAAGCCCCCGACGGGTACTTCGAGTACACCGCTGGTGGTAGAGAGAAGCCCGGAGAGCAGCCCCCGATGCAGCCCCTAGCGTAAGTCCATCACTCGCTCCTCCGTTGATGAACCTTGGGACGTGAATCTTTGATGCTGATCTTGCTGGGTTTTGCAGGAGAGGGACGACAGCAGGAGGAGCCGCCGAGGGCCGCCCACAACACGCCTCCCCTCTCGACTACGCCGCCCCGAGGGGCGTCCCCGGCAAGGGCATCCACCACCGAGCCCACGCCCATGGAGGAGGAAGAGGAGACAAACTTGGGTGCCGGTGGTTCCACCCCGGCAACGAATGTTGGCGGGGAGGGCGCCACTTCTTCCTAGCCCGATGCAGGTAAGTGGCTTGCCTCTCACCCCTATGTTCTTTCTTGTTTTTGTTTTGGCCTTGACCACTTTGCGTCTCTTCCCTTGGATCCCAGATCCTCCCCTGACGGACCAGGAGAACGTCGACACCATTATTGGGGAGATCGCCAAGGAGGCTGAGGCCGAGGCCACCAGGATTGCTGCCGAAGAGGCCGCCAAGACCGCCGATGAGGAGGCCGCCAAGGGATCCGCTGGGCATGCCGGTGGGGCCGCTGCTGAAGAGGCCGGCAAGGCCGATGCCGCCGAGGACGCCGGCAAGGCCGCTGCCGGGGAGGAGGAGCTTGACGACCATCCTTCCTCGTCCATAGCCTCTGCTCCGGGAAAGTACCTGAAGGTGGGTGACGACTTGTTCATCCACCTTCCTAGGACGGCAAGCACCAGAGCGCAGGTTGATGGGGAGGTGTTTGATGATGAAGCGCTTGCTGCCGCTGGGCTTCAGGTTGTCGATGAACCGAGCACCGGTGGCGGCGATTCCAAGAGGAGCAGCTTCTCCGGGCTATGGGTGCCAATTTCCAGAAGCTCCAGGTGCCCCACCGTGCCCGCCAAGACAAGATAAGATCCAAGATGGCGGCAGTGGACAAGGCGGAGGCGGACCTCGCGGGGCGCATCGCTGAGACGCAGGCTTGGTTTCGCCAAGCCCATGAGGAGCTGAAGGTTGCCTAGGACCTGCTGGGCGAGCACAAGCTAGAGCTCATCATGATGCAGACCGACATCAACAAGGCCCAGGAGGTGGCGAGGGCGCAGGCCGCCAAAGACGAGGCCTCCCGGCACCAGCACCAGGCCGAGCTAAACTCCCAGGAGGAGGACCTTGCCGCTCGTGAGGAGAAGCTTGCCACAACACTTCGCGGTAAGGATGAGGAGGTCAAAATGCTCGTCACACAGTGGACTCAAGAGCTGGAGCAGAGGCACAAGGAGGCACTCAATGCCCAAGCTCCGGTCCATGCCGGCAAGGTGAAGGAGCTTGAGGTGGAGCGGGATGAGCTGAAGGAACAGGCCCAGAAGCTGGTGAAGGAGAAGGACACGCTCAACGGTGCCCTGGTTGAGGCGCAAGCCACGGTCCTCGGCAAGGCTGAGCAGCTCTCCAAGGCCAATGACTCCATCAAAGACCTGAAGCAGAAGCTGGAGGGCCTTGAGGAGACGCTTTCGGAGGTCAAGGCTCAGGAGGAGACCTTGACAAAGGACCTGCAGAAAGAGAAGCTGTTGCAGAAGAATGAGGCCACCAACCACGCAGATCACGTAAAGGGCGAAAACCTTTGGATCAGCCGCCTCGCCGACGTCGCCGACAGGATCACCACACAGCTGGGAACCATGGGGATGCCGAACATGAGGTACGTCCCGGATCCGAATGTGAGCCCCAACGCCAAATTGACCCTGTTCTTTGAGGGTGTTCTTGGAGCCCTGGAGCAATTCCGCTCCAACAGGGCGACTTTTCTGGCAAATGAGGCCCGGAAGTTTGCCGGGGTGCCATGACCAAGGTTCTTTCCAAGGTGGCGTACTAGAACCCCAACCTCAACTTTGACACCGCGCTGGAGGGCTTGCCGGAGGATGTGTACCTCGCGCCGCTCGAGGAGCGTATCAAGCCCATCATCAGCCGCATCGATGGAGTCCAGAGGATAGAGGGCCAGTGCCAGGAGTAGGCACCTCGTTTCTTATCGCTGCTGCAAGTTCACAAACAAGACAATTTTCATCTTTAGTTTGAACCGCGGCAACAAGTGATGTAATATAACCCTGCAGTACTTTTTAAAGTGATGCACGCTATTTTCCTGTTTGATCTCTCTTTGTATGTCCACCCGACGTTTATTTGGATAGGCCTGCCGGCGCGTAAACCCAAGCCACGGTGCCTTGAGGACGGATCCTCAATAGCTTATCGAGTGTGCTTGCTGCTAGGCGAACCACCTCAGCGCTCTCAGCGCGGCCGTTCGAACTGTTGAGCGGACTCGAAACAGGACAAAAGCGTTGCCAGTAGCGGAAAGGCCACCCTACCGTTCTTGACGCGGCCGCTCGAACTGTTGAGTGGACTCGAAACAGAGCGAGGGCGTTGCCAATAGTGGAAGGGCCCCATTACGTGCAGGTTTATCATATAAAGAGCATGATTTTCGAGGAGAATAATCTTATACAAAAAAGGAAATGTTTAAAATTTTGCATGGCTTAGCTTTTCTGTCACAGCGCGGGCGTCCTTCGCGCTCGCAGATGATGCTGCTCACTTGGTCACCTTCTTCCTTAGAAATCATGGCCACGAAGAACTGTTAAACCAACTGCTAAACCGGATTCTCACAGCTGCGCCCCCCTACCTAGCGCGCCAAAGATGTCGAGGAAACGACACCTATGGGATCACTGGAATCCCTTCTACGGTTGGCGGGTGTGGGGTTGTGAGAAGAGCGGGTCTAGGAGCCAGCACAAGGATCGTTTACCCAGGTTTGGGCCGCGAGGATGCGTAACACCCTAGTCCTGCTTTGATGTCTATTTGAGTGTTCCTGAGCTCCTGAACTAGCTATGTTGCATGCGTCATTCAAAAGAGCCGAATCCCTCTCCAGTATGCCTCGAGCCTCCTTTTATAGTCGAAAAGGGGTTGCCACAGTGGCACACAGGAGGTGGAAAGGTGTACAATGCACAAGCTTATCGCCTGGCATTATGGGACAAAGTGCATTAAATGCGCTACTTAGGTGTCCCCTTGCTTTATCGGGGACGGGAACGAGGCCCGCCCCGTCCGTCGCCACCCCGCCTCTCTTCGACACGCGCCCATGCCAACGATGCGTGCAGCGCCATGTAGGCTGGCAGGATGCTGAGATGGCGTGGTGGTAGGGTCTTCCCGAAGATCTGCATGCCACCATGCAGGTGCTTGCTGAGTTGGTCTTGAAGCTGCGCGTCGCCACGCAGGCGCCTGCCCAGCTGGTTGGGCTGGCAGCTGTATGGGAACGGTGATGGAGTTTTGATAGGTGCAGGCCTGGTTGTGGACCCACAGGCGTCCTCGGCAAGGGTCTTGCCGAGGCATCGCGGTCGTCCCCGGCAAGGATCTTGCCGGGGTCTCGTGGATTTCCTCGGCAAGGATCTTGCCGAGGATCGTCGTCTTCTAGCCTCATCTGATCTTGTGTGTTTATGATCTTCACAAAGATCTGCATGCCACCATGGAGGCGCTTTCCAAGCCGTGGCTTCGACGTTGTGGATGGTGTCGGAACTCTCAAGCACAAGGGTGGCGCGCCCTATTGGCATTGGGTGAGTTGCCCCGGCAAGGCTCTTGCAGGGGCTGCGGAGGCTGCCCCGACAAGGATCTTGCCGGGAGAGTCCACCTCGCCCTCTTGCTCTTCATGTCTCTGGTCTTGGTGCTGCTCTGTTGGTCTTGTGCTTCGGCTTCCTCCCCCTGCCCTGCTAGGTGTGGCCGCAGGCATGGCTCTGACTGCCCGTGCACAAGTAAGGGGTACAAAAGGAGAGCCCCTACTTTCGTACACCGACACCATCAAATACAAAGGAGACTAATGTGCATGCTATTGCATCTCAATGATTCATAGATCATAGCCAATACGTACTCCCTTCGTTCCAAAATAAGTGTCTCAACTTTATGCCAACTTTAGTACAAAGTTGTACTACTAAAGTTGACACCTATTTTGGAACAGAGACAACTAAAGAAAGGAAAACAAACCATGCAGTCCCTAGGCCTTGAACCCTAAACCCTAATCAGGCTTTAATTTAATGGCGACGTTGAACCATCCAAAGAAATGAAGTTTGCAACCTTTGACCATTGGATCATTTTGTATAGTTTCACTAAAATCGAGCTGAGCATCCCTGTGGCAAAGAAATCGAGGAATAGTGATTAGAATAAGACTAGTGGGACTAGTTGATGAGACATAAACTCATCACAATATAGTAGAAGCCATTAGTGGTACGTGCAATATCCACATGGAGCGATGTGGGCAGCTGGGGCAGTGGTGCAAGCCGGCTGTAAAGGAATTAGTACCTGAGGGATGTCGGGATGTAGCTAGCTTATAGGAGGGCGGCGGGAGGTGGCAACTTCCCACGTCATGGCAGTAAGCAAGGGACGAAGGCAACCGTACCGGCTTTGTGAGAGAGAACGGTGGGGAACCCTGATCAGGACGCGTCGATAGTGGGTTTTTGCCGTCGGTGATGGCGACCGCATCTACACAAAGCATCCACCCCTTCCCTCGACGGACGTGATCCGCCCGGATGTTAGAAATGTGGCCACAGTCTTTTTGTGCGAGAGAGTGTGAAGAGAGCAATCCCAGCAAGCAACCGTGTAGGCTCATGACTATGTATATAGTGGAGCGGTTTCTTTTTCTCTCCATATGAACCTATTTATATTGCGTACGTGCCAATGAAGAAAGAAAACTTTATTTACCAATGATGCGACACCGTTCATGCGTGGTTCCCGACCCTCCATTAAGTGAGTAACTACTACTAGATGCGTCAAATTATCATGTGGGCTGCATCATCGTACAGAAATGAGCTCCTCTGTGTCACGTGTGTGGTTGGGGAAGACGCAAAGAGTGCTACTAGTACGTGCGTGGGTGCGTGCACCTCTTCTCTTCGAGCATGGTTATTAAAAGTATAGCCAACTACTCTACCACGTGGTTATTATATGGGCAAAGAGTATAGGTAGTAATAATGACTAATGAGCCGCCAAATCACGAGGCCCACCTTTCTCTATGTTTGACCGAGGAAGCAGCCATCATTTCACTCCTCATTGAATATCCATCCGTTGCTACCTCCACAAGTCAATAAAAATATGTTGTTACCTTCACAGCATGGTTAATAATATAGCCATATCAGTCACGATGTAGAAATATCATTCACTGATACAATAGGGCTGGCTCTAAGGTTGGTGATTTATTTTACTTCGTCTCTTTCTCTTTTTGTCTCATTTACTCATGTAGTCATTTTACATAGAGCACGTGTAGAGGATGGATATTCCTTTTGATGGGACTTCTTCATGAGGTTTAAGACTAACCATCTTCGAATTATCCCCGCTGCCCACCACTCTGAATCGTGCCATCTATGATAGTACTCCCATTGCAACAATGAGATCCACTATGTCTAGCATGTACTGTAAAAAGAGACTGTCACGCAAAACATACATTCTTGTTGCCTTCTTCCTCATACAGTACGTACGTACGTACTACTACTACTACTACTACTACTACTACTACTACTACTACTACTACTACTACTCTCCTATGAACCTTGTCCTTGGCATATAAAAAATATTAACCTTGCACTTGGCTCTTCGCCTCTTCGGGAAGTCGAGCAATGATGGTACTCCAGTATATGGTTCTGGCTATCTGAGACTGAATGAATTGCTGCACATCCACCACGTGGGCGAGGGTCGAGGGGCGAGGGAGAGTGCGTACTACTACGTCCGTTTCAATATGGACTACATACGGAGCTAAATGAGTGAATCTACACTCTAAAATACATCTATATACATCAGTGTTTGGAGTATGTACTAGTAGTTCATATTGAAATCTGCTAAAAGACATATATTTCGAACAATATGATAATCCCTCTAACCAAGGTAGGGACGAGGAGTATATACGTCTAACGGAGGGAGTACTCCCTCCGTCTAGGTGTATAAGTAACCTTACAAAAACCAAATAATCCCAAAACACTTAGGCGCAGTGCATTAACTCCCACCTTGTTTCTTGTTTCTTGACATATCAACCAATAAGAGATGTGGGGCGTGCATGTTTTCAATGACTCGAGAGTACGAAACACGACATGCAGTGGTTAGTTCATTGCATGCAAAGCTATTAATTACCAAATAAAAATTAAGTTCTCTTGTTTTTCCCTCCTTCTTGGTCACGGTGCACAACCTAAGATGACTTATTCACCTAGACGGGGGGAGTAGTAAATTTTTCTCCTCGTCCTGCGAGCCACCACACGCGTGGGCGAGGGAGCGGGCGTAGGCATAGTAAGCAAGTTTCTCCTCGTCCTGCGACTTTGCGAGCCACCGCGCCCATGGGCGGGGGAGAGGGCGTACAAAGCAAGCTTCTCCTTGTTCTATGAGTTGAGGGGACACATCAAAAGTAATACAGAGCATCTCCAGTGTATAGAGCCTTGCCTCTAAGGTAGGCCCCACATGGTTTGCCTCTTTCTTTAAATAACGCGTCAAGTCACAATTTGTTTGTTCACCCGTGGTACACGATCCTCCATCAAGTGGACAACCAGTACACGTATCAAATTACCGCGTGGGCTGCCTTTCCGTACATAAACACTACTAGGGAAAAGCCTATACACAGAATCTTACCAGCAGCGTGCTTTAAAATTAGTTAGCAGCAGCGCGTGCCGCAGAAACTCACTGCTGAAACAAGTTTATCAGCAGCGCGTGCACTCCAAGAAGCGCTACTGCTAAAATTCCCACGACGCCGCCGCGAGGCCAATTATAGCAGTAGCGCTTTAAGATAAGCAGCACTACTGCTACGTAACGTAGCAGCAGCGCATTCAGGAAATAATCGCTACTACTAAATTAACAACAAAAATTTAGTCCCACCTCGCTCCGTGAAGAGAGTTTTACCCACCTTAAATATGTTTCTTCTACAACTTTGCCAAGCACTTGGTCTTCATTGAACTCTATGTGTAGGATCTGTGGCGGCAATAGGAGTTGTCGGCGTTCTAGGAACGGGGGTCCCCAGACTTGCCTGCCTGCGGCCTGCGACGTGGCTCAAATGGGGGCCCAGCGTGGCCCATCTTCATCAACACAAGACTCAAGACCCTCGCGAGGCGCGAGGCGGACGACACGGCGCTTCCTCAGGCACGGCCTTGTTAGGCTGGCTTGCGAGGAGGCAGAGAGATCAAGGCGGGGTACCTCACGAGGTGCCCATGACGCAAGCCATGACGATCGAGGGTGTCAGGCGGGCGCCAGCCCGCGCAGCGCTCCCCTTTCCTCTTTGGTGCAAAGGGGGCAAGCGCAGGCGAGAGGATCAAGCAAAGGCACCCATTTCGGTGCAACAAGACCAAGACCAGTCTAACGGTGGGAAGGAGCTCACCGTGGAGCCCATAACAGCGTCACCACAGGGCCTTTGGCAGGCGAAGACCAACTTTAGTCAGGATAAGTGTACCATATGTTCCCCTTCGAATTGGCCAATTGTTGGCGCCCTTCCCGCTTAAATATTTGGGAAGAGGCCCAGGGCTTTTGCCTATAAATAGGACTAGCCACCCCCAGGGTAGAGGCATCTGGCATCTAGCATCTGGAAGAGACATCTGATCGAGCATTGAGAGCAAGCATAGAGTAGGTAGAGAGAGAGAGAGAGAAGGGCGATTGAACTCCCCTAGCAGTTCATCCCCTTAGCCAAGAATAGACCCTCGCGAGGTTGTTCTTCCTTGTACTGTTCATCATCACTAGCCCAAGAGGCAATCCACCCACCACAAACTAGAGTAGGGTATTACACCACAATGGTGGCCCGAACTAGTATAAACCCTGTGTCTCTTGTGCTGTTCGTTCTGTAGTTTAGATCCTTGCGAGACGGAGAGGTAGAGGGCATCATCTCCGCGCGCACCCCAGAGTTCGAACCTTAAGGGCCGGAATCCGTCTTCCACCGCTCCATCCTCCTCCGGCCGCCGCATCCATGTACGGCGCCAGTCGAGCTCACGCCGCCCCGGCGGCCCTCGCCGGTGGGCGTTCTCGTTGTCCCCCATCGCCCACCTTCAACACCGCCACCGGCCCGGCGGGAAACAAGCGGCAAGCACCACCCCAGCATCCACCTACGCGATAGAGTAACTGCACCGCAACATCGACGCCCCCGGTCGTTGCGGCCCTCCTGGGTGGCTTGCAGGCACCGCCCACGAGTCGCCACGTCAAGCCTTTTGCCCGCCGGGTCAGCACCGTTTCCGCACGGCAGGGGGCTCCCCCGGACCGGGCAGCGTGCGAGGTCGGTCTGACTTTCAGCTCAGAGGACCTCCCCACCAACCTGGTCGGCTCGGGCGCGCTCCCCTTTTGTGCACCCCCACCATCTGCCAGGTGGTCGTCACCAGAACCCTCGTCGACGGCGGCGCGGGCCTCAGCGTGCTTTCGGTCGAGACTTTCAACCTCCTCTGCATACCCCGGGAACGCTGTGACCCAGTCGATCTTTCTCGGGCGTCGGGGGCGGATCATCCAACTCCCTGGGACAGATCCAGCTCCCGGTAACCTTCGGCACCTACGACAACTTCCGCACGGAGATGGTCGACTTTGACATCGCCCCCATCGGCCTCCCTTACAATGCCATCCTCGGCTAGCCGGCACTGGCTCAGTTCACGGCCGCCACGCACCCGGCTTACAACCTCATGAAGATGCCCGGGAGCAGCGGTACCCTCGCCGTGCACGGGGACATCAGGGACGCCCTGCGAGTACTCAAGCTCGCCTTCAAGACGGCGGCATCGGCATGGCCCGTCAACGCGGAGACCCCAGAGCCCAAGGGGGCTGCGCCCGCCAAGAAGAAGCAGTTGTTCACCCAGGACAAGGCGGAAACCAAGCAGATACCCGTCGACGAGGATGGATCCTCCAGTGCCACTTTCACCATAGGAGACAACCTTGAGCCTGAGCAGGAGGAGGCCTTGGTCAAGTTCCTGCACGCGAATAAGAAGGTATTTGCTTGGGAGCCCGATCAGCTGGCGGGGATCCCGAGGAGTGTCATCGAGCATCACCTCAACGTGTGCCCAAATGTGCGCCCCGTGAAGCAGAAGGCCAGGCGGCAGTCCGCGGAGAAGCAGGCCTTCATTGTCCAAGAGACACGCAAGTTAGAAGCCGCTGGGGTCATTCGCGAGGTCCGATACCCGGATTGGTTGGCCAACCTTGTCGTTGTGCCCAAGAAAGGGTGGAAGGAACGCATGTGTGTCGACTTCACCAACCTCAACAAGGCATGCCCGCAAGATCCGCTTCCGCTCCCCCGCATCGACCAGATCGTCGATTCCACTACAGAGTGCGACCTGCTATGCTTCCTAGACACCTTTTCCGGGTATCACCAGATCAAGATGGCGGTAGAAGACGTTGAGAAGACCGCCTTATTGACCCCGTGCGGGGTATACTGCTATACATGCATGCCGTTCGGACTGCGCAACGCAGGGGCGACCTTTCAGCGGCTGATGCACATCACCTTGGGCCCGCAACTCGGAAAGAACGTCGAAGCCTACGTTGATGACATTGTAGTAAAATCTCGGGAGGCCAAGACCCTGATACAAGACCTGGAGGAGACCTTCGCGAGCCTCGACGCAGTAAACCTGCGGCTCAACCCGGAGAAATGTGTGTTTGGCGTCCCCTCGGGTAAGCTTTTGGGATTCCTCGTGTCCCATCGTGGCATCGAGGCCAACCCCGAGAAGGTCAAGGCGGTCGAGGACATGAGTCCGCCAAAGACCCTTAGAGAAATGCAGAAGCTCACTGGGCGCGTGACCGCGCTAGGGCGTTTCATCTCCAAATTGGGGGAGCGAGCGCTGCCTTTCTTTCAGCTGATGAAGAAAAAGGGGCCCTTTGAATGGACTGAAGAGGCAGATAAGGCGTTTCAAGATCTCAAGAGGTACCTGACCAGTCCCCCAGTCATGGTGGCTCCGCGCCCTCAAGAGCCCCTGCTGCTTTACCTCGCCGCCACTCCCTACTCCGCCAACGCAGCCCTTGTGGCGGTTAGGGAGGAGCGCCAGGTCAAGACCGCAGCGGCAGCCCGAGGCAAGACAAAACGGGAACAAGGAAAGCCTACGGAAGCCACAACCACAGTTGAGGAGGGTCAGCTGCCGAAGAATGCACCGGGGACAGAAGAGGTCGCACGCCCGGATGGTCCACCTCCCGAGGCCACGTCATCTTGTGAGGCGCCCTTACCTCCCGAGGGCGCCGCGACCCAAGATGCTCTCAACCTTGTTGAGCATCCGGTCTACTTTATTAGCACGGTGCTACGGGGCGCGAGGGCACGGTACCCAATGCCTCAGAAGCTCCTCCTCGCGCTACTAGTAGCCTCGCGCAAGCTGCGTCACTACTTCCAGGCTCATCCCATCAAAGTCGTCTCATCGTACCCCCTGGAGAGAGTGCTCAGGAGCCCTAACTCAGCCGGAAGGGTCGCTGAGTGGAACATAGAGCTGCAGGCGTTTCAGCTCGAGTTCAGCACAACCAGGGTCATCAAAGGAGCAGCATTGGCGGACTTCATGGCAGAATGGGCGGAGGCGCCAGGCCTCAAGGACAACGAGGATCGGTCCCTCTCCCCAGGGAGTGAGGCGCCGGAAGGCTGGGTCATGTACTTCGATGGGGCGTTCTCCAGGCACGGCGCGGGGGATGGAGCGGTGCTGATATCACCCACTCAGGATAAGCTCTACTATGCCGTACATCTCTGTTTCCAGCAAGGTGAAAAGGTCTCCAACAACATAGCAGAATATGAGGGACTGATAGCCGGGTTGAAGGCCGCAGTAGCCCTGGGAGTGAAGCGCCTCACGGTCAAGGGCGACTCGCAACTCCTAGTCAACTTCTCCAACTAGGTCTACGAGCCGAAGGACGAGCACATGGAGGCCTACCTAGCGGAGGTCCGTAGGATGGAAAAGCAGTTCTGGGGGCTGGAGCTGAAGCACGTGCCCCGTGGCACCAATCAGGAAGCCGACGACATAGCCAGACGGGCATCCAGGCGGCTGCCGCAGGAGCCCGGCGTCTTCGAAGAGCAGCTCTTCAAACCTTCAGCACAACCGATGTTATCAAACACCGCTCAGCCTCGGGAGGAGCTCCCCCAGCCGCCAGCCTCGGGAGCCCCGATCTGTGGACCGACCTCAGGAGCACGCCCTGACGATGGAACCTCAGGAGGAGTGCTGGATCACAGAACTCCGGAGTTATTTAACACAAGGGGCCCTACCAGAAAAGGAAGAGGAAGCGGAGCGTGTGGCGCGGCAGGCCACGGCATACTGCATCAGAGATGGAGAACTTTACCGGAAGCGACCAAACGATGTATCTCTGCGCTGCATCTCCAGGGAGCAAGGAAAGGAACTACTGGAGGACATACACGGCGGAGACTGCGGACACCACTCATCATCACGGACCCTCGTCGGCAAGGCATTCCATAGTGGGTTCTATTGGCCCACCGCGCTCAACGACGCAATCGAATTGGTAAAGGCTTGTGAGGCCTGCCAGTTCCATTCCAAGCAGATCCATCAACCGGCGGGAGGCCTGCAGACTATACCCCTCTCGTGGCCATTTGCAGTTCGGGGGTTGGATATTCTGGGCCCGTTCCCTCGGGCGCCAGGGGGCTACCGTTACCTCTACGTCGCCATCGACAAATTCACCAAGTGGGCAGAAGTGGAGGTTGTCCGTACCATCCCCGCGGGCTCCGCGGTCAAGTTCATCAGGGGTATCGTGAGCCGGTTCGGGGTGCCGAACCGCATCATCACAGACAACGGTTCGCAGTTCACCAGTAATCTCTTCAAAACATACTGTGCTAACCTTGGGACGCAGATATGCTACGCTTCGGTGGCACACCCGCGAAGCAATGGGCAGGCCGAACGAGCCAACACGGAGGTCCTGAGGGGCCTCAAGACCAGGACATTCAAGAAGAAGCTGGAGGCCTGCGGCAGAGGTTGGTACGACGAGCTCCAGTCCGTGTTGTGGTCCATCCGCACAACCGCGACTAAACCGACTAGGGAGACCCCGTTCTTCCTGGTCTATGGAGCCGAAGCAGTCTTTCCTCACGAGGTCAGGCGTCGCTCCGCACGGGTCCTGGCGTTCGACGAGGCGCAGCAGGACGCCATGCGGGGGATGGACCTCGTACTGGGGGAGGAATGCCGCCGGGAGGCTACGCTGCGAGCGACAAGGTAGCAAAAGGCGCTACGACGATACCACTGCCGCAACATCCGCCCTAGGACCCTCGAGGTAGGAGACCTCGTACTCAGGCGGGTTCTCTCCAGGGAGGGGCTGCACAAGCTCTCTCCCACGTGGGAGGGCCCGTTCAAGGTTGTTCATGTTTCCAGGCCAGGCTCCGTGCGTTTGGAGACTCAAGAGGGGGAGCCGATCCAGAACGCGTGGAACATCCAGCACCTCCGGAGGTTCTACCCCTAAAAGGTCCGGAGCCTGTGAAGAAGGCGAACGCCTGTGAAGATCATCTCTTTTTGGAAAAGGCCCGGAAACTGTGAAGAAGGCGAACGCCTGTGAACATCATCTCTCTTTGGAAAAGGCCCGGAGCCTGTGAAGAAGGCGAACGCCTGTGAGGATCATCTCTCTTTGGAAAAGGCCCGGAGCCTGTGAAGAAGGCGAACGCCTGTGAAGATCATCTCTTTTTGGAAAAGGCCCGGAGCCTGTGAAGAAGGCGAACGCCTGTGAAGATCATATCTCTTTGGAAAAGGCCCGGAGCCTGTGAAGAAGGCGAACGCCTGTGAAGACCTTCCCTTTTTGGAAAAGGCCCAGAGCCTGTGAAGCTTTTTACCTCTAAGGAGAAAGGCCCGGAGCCTGTGAAGAAGGCCAATGCCTATGAAGCTCGCCGCCCCGAGACACTCTCACGTAATAATGAGTGGGGCTGTACATGCCCCGGAGTCTCAGGAGTGCCGGCCTCAGGCCCTGGGGCTCCCTCCCACGCCCAGTGGCAGCACTTAGCTCCGCGCTGGTGAGAAGACGTCGAAGACTAGATTAGGTTCCGGACGCGGCTTTTTCATTTGCTTTCCGCAGTTGACGTGTTTACTTGCATTTCAAGTCTTATTGAAGTTATCACCGTTGTTGATTTATGGTTCGTCGATTTTCGCTCCTCGCTTTGGTTTCTCTCATACGGCCTCGCGAGGGATGGTACCCGAACGCCCTCGCGAGCATTTCTGCTCTAGCCGCTTAAAGGTTTCACGGCCTGGGCTCTTTACAGGAGCACCCCTCTAGTCCGTGCCCCTCGGGCACCGCGACACGCACACAGGGCCTGGGTCGGTCGCCCCCCCGGGGCTGGGGTCAAAAACTATCTACGCGCAGGCGCGAAGTTGGGAAACGCAAAAGTAAGATCAAGGTAATGGCTAAAACGGCAATAATTCCCAACACGCCCCAGCGGGGCTCCACGCAGCTGTTTTGTCTTACACAGGAAGCAAAAGGAAAAGAAAAGGACGAGCCCGGTGTGGCCCTCCTCACATCGTCCTACGGAGGCGACCCGAGTTACCTCCGGGCCTCAGGCGGACTCCCTCTCGCGCTTCACCGAGGCACGGCGGAGGGTGAACGAACCACCGCCCCCCAAGCAAGCTCGATGGCGTGGGGGCTGACTGCGGCCACCACTGGAGGAGTCGCTTGAGGAAGAGTTGACGAAGCTTGGGGAGTCGCGGCCGCCGCCATCCGCGCGGGCGCTGTCTCCTCCATCACCGTCGGGGCGGGGCCCCGGCCGCGGTCGTCCTCCTCGGGGCAACACCCCGCGCGGCGACCATCTTCCCCAAACACCCTCACGTAGAGGGTGGCGTCGCCGTCAAACCTGAAGTGCAGGGTGCACCGGCGCCCCAGGCCGCGGGCGCGGGCGAATGCCTGCCAGCCACGGGTTAAGGCCAAGCCCCCATTGGCGGAGACCTCCAGCGCAGCCCATGAGGACCTACTGCAGCAGCCTTCTGCGTGGAGCCAGAGGCCCCCTGGGGCTCCGGCCAGGAGTTCACCAAGGAGGAAGCAAGGGAGTTGGAGCCGGGCACTAGTAGGCTCCGCCGACAAGACGACGAACTCCGGAAGCACCTGCGCAGCGCGGAAGCACGGCCTGGGGGAGCGCGTGCCCCAGACGTGTCCCCCGGCCGCAGCGGCTCGGCCGCCGCCACGCTGGGAGCCATCCCCATGGCCACCAAATGCTGTCGTGGCGGCCACCGGATGCTTCCGAGGGCGCCCACGACCACGCTTGGGCGGGGGAGAAGCAGGATCGACCTGGAGGGCCTTCCCCTTCTTCACAGCCGAGTACCTCCTCGATGGAGCCATCACACCAAGACGGAGCAAGAACTGGGGCAGAGGAGAAAGCAAGAAGAGATGGACTGGAAGGGCACGCGCGGTGCCGTACTTATAGCCGACGAAGGCCAACCGTCGGCCTCCACGATCACAGGTAATCATGACACGATTTGCATGCAGGGACTTGTCCAATCCGCGCGGTCACCAAGGCGTCGTGGGGAAGTGGAGACGCCCACGTCCAATCAACCGCCACGCAGCGCCCAAGGCCGCAGGCTGTTAGGGCCTGCGGCGCTTCGCCCTTGCCCTTTCGCCTCTTGGCACGACCAAGTCCATGCGCGCCTTGGGCCCGGGGGCTACTGTCGGCGTTCTGGGAACAGGGGTCCCGAGACTTGCCTGCCTGCGGCGTGGCTCAAATGGGGGCCCAGCGTGGCCCATCTTCATCAACACAAGACTCAAGACCCTTGCGAGGGACCAAGCCTCGCGAGGCAGACGACACGGCGCTTCCTCAGGCATGGCTGTTGGGGAACGTAGTAATTTCAAAAAATTTCCTACGCACACGCAAGATCATGGTGATGCATAGCAACGAGAGGGGAGAGTGTTGTCTACGTACCCTCGTAGACCAAAGCGGAAGCGTTGACACAACGTAGAGGAAGTAGTCGTACGTTCTCCTCGCGATCCAACCGATCACAGCACCGTTACTCCGGCACCTCCGAGTTCTTGGCACACGTTTAGCTCGATGACGATCCCCGGGCTCCGATCCAGCAAAGCGTCGAGGAAGAGTTCCGTCAGCACGACGGCGTGGTGACGATCTTGATGTACTACCGACGCAGGGCTTCGCCTAAGCACCGCGACAATATGACCGAGGTGGAATATGGTGGAGGGGGGCACCGCACACGGCTAAGGAACGATCCGTAGATCAACTTGTGTGTCTTTGGGGTGCCCCCTGCCCCCGTATATAAAGGAGCCAAGGGGGAGGGGCTGGCCGGCCAAGCCTTGGCGCGCCAGAGAGTCCTACTCCCTCTGGGAGTAGGATTCCTCCCCCCCCCCCAATCCTAGTTGGACTAGGATTCTCCAAGGGGGAGAGAGAGAGAGAGGGGGCGCCCACCTCTCCTAGTCCTAATAGGACTAGGGGAAGGGGGGAGGCGCGCAGCCCCTAGGGCAGCCCTCTCACCTCTCCTCCAAGGCCCATGTTGGCCCATTATGCTCCCGGGGGGTTCCGGTAACCCTCCCGGTATTCCGGTAAAATCCTGATTTCACCTGGAATGCATCCGATGTCCAAACATAGGCTTCCAATATATAATTCTTTATGTCTCGACCATTTCGAGACACCTCGTCACGTCCGTGATCACATCCGGGACTCCGAACTCCTTCGGTACATCAAAATGCATAAACTCATAATAACTGTCATCGTAACGTTAAGCGTGCGGACCCTACGGTTCGAGAACAATGTAGACATGACCGAGACACGTCTCCGGTCAATAACCAATAGCGGGACCTGGATGCCCATATTGGCTCCTACATATTCTACGAAGATCTTTATCGGTCAGACCGCATAACAACATACGTTGTTCCCTTTGTCATCGGTATGTTACTTGCCCGAGATTCGATCGTCGGTATCCAATACCTAGTTCAATCTCGTTACCGGCAAGTCTCTTTACTCGTTCTGTAATACATCATCTCGCAACTAACTCATTGGTTGCTATGCTTGCAAGGCTTTATGTGATGTGCATTACCGAGAAGGCCCTGAGATACCTCTCCGACAATCGGAGTGACAAATCCTAATCTCGAAATACGCCAACCCAACATGTACCTTCGGAGACACCTGTAGAGCACCTTTATAATCACCCAGTTACGTTGTGACGTTTGGTAGCACACAAAGTGTTCCTACGGTAAACGGGAGTTTGCATAATCTCATAGTTAAAGGAACATGTATAAGTCATGGATAAAAGCAATAGCAACATACTAAACGATCGGGTGCTATGCTAATGGAATGGGTCATGTCAATCAGATCATTCAACTAATGATGTGATCTCGTTAATCAAATAACAACTCTTTGTTTATGGTTAGGAAACATAACCATCTTTGATTAATGAGCTAGTCAAGTAGAGGCATACTAGTGACACTCTGTTTGTCTATGTATTCACACATGTATTATGTTTCCAGTTAATACAATTCTAGCATGAATAATAAACATTTATCATGATATAAGGAAATAAATAATAACTTTATTATTGCCTCTAGGGCATATTTCCTTCAGTCTCCCACTTGCACTAGAGTCAATAATCTAGATCACATCACCATGTGATTAACATCAATAGTTCACATCATCATGTGATTAACACCCATAGTTCACATCGATATGTGACCAACACCCAAAGGATTTACTAGATTCAGTAATCTAGTTCACATCGCTGTGTGATTAACACTCAAAGAGTACTACGGTGTGATCATGTTTTGCCTGTGAGAGAAATTTAGTCAACGGGTCTGCCACATTCAGATCCGTTATGTATTTTGCAATTTTCTATGTCTACAATGCTCTGCATGGAGCTACTTTAGCTAATTGCTCCCACTTTCAATATGTATCTAGATTGAGACTTAGAGTCATCTAGATTAGTGTGAAAACTTGCATCGACGTAACCTTTTACGACGAACCTTTTTGTCACCTCCATAACCGAGAAACATATCCTTATTTTACTAAGGATAATTTTGACCGATGTCCAGTGATCTACTTCCTAGATCACTATTGTACTCCCTTGCTTAACACAGTGTAGGGTATACAATAGATCTGGTACATAGCATGGCATACTTTATAGAATCTATGGCTGAGGCATAGGAAATGACTTTCATTCTCTTTCTATTATCTGCCGTGGTCGGGCTTTGAGTCTTACTCAATTTCACACCTTGTAATACAGGCAAGAACTCTTTCTTTGACTGTTCCATTTTGAACTACTTCAAAAATCTTTTCAAGGTATGTACTTATTGAAAAACTTATCAAGCGTCTTGATCTATCTCTATAGATCTTGATGCTCAATGTGTAAGTAGCTTCCCCGAGGTCTTTCTTTGAAAAACTCCTTTCAAATACTCCTGTATGCTTCACAGAATAATTCTACATTATTTCCGATCAATAATATGTCATTTACATATACTTATCAGAAATGCTGTAGTGCTCCCACTCACTTTCTTGTAAATACAGGCTTCACCGCAAGTCTGTATAAAACAATGTGCTTTGATCAACTTATCAAAGCGTATATTCCAACTCCGAGATGCTTGCACCAGTCCATAGATGGATCGCTGGAGCTTGCATATTTTGTTAGCACCTTTAGGATTGACAAAACCTTCTGGTTGCATCATATACAACTTTTCTTTAATAAATCCAATGCAGTTTTGTTTATCCATTTGCCAGATTTAAAAAAATGCGGCAATTGCTAACATGACCAGACAGACTTAAGCATAGATACGAGTGAGAAACTCTCATCGTAGTCAACACCTTGAACTTGTCGAAAACCTTTTGCGAAAATTCTAGCTTTGTAGATAGTAACGCTACTATCAGCGTCCGTCTTCCTCTTGAAGATCCATTTATATTCTATGGCTTGCCGATCATCGGGCAAATCCATCAAAGTCCATACTTTGTTCTCATACATGGATCATATCTCAGATTTCATGGCCTCTAACCATTTCGCGGAATCTGGGCTCATCATCGCTTCCTCATAGTTCGCAAGTTCGTCATGGTCTAGTAACATGACTTCCAGAACAGGATTACCGTACCACTCTGGTGCGGATCTCACTCTGATTTACCTACGAGATTCGGTAGTAACTTGATCTGAAGTTACATGATCATCATCATTAGCTTCCTCACTAATTGGTGTAGTAGTCACAAGAACAGATTTCTGTGATGAACTACTTTCCAATAAGGGAGAAGGTACAATTACCTTATCAAGTTTTCTACTTTCCTCCTACTCACTTCTTTCGAGAGAAACTCCTTCTCTAGAAAGGATCCATTTTTTAGCAACGATTTTTGCTTTTGGATCTGTGATAGAAGGTGTACCCAACAATTTCCTTTGGGTATTCTATGAAGACGCATTTCTCCGATTTGGGTTCGAGCTTATCAGGATGAAACTTTTTTTCACATAAGCATCGCAACTCCAAACTTTAAGAAACGACAGCTTTAGGTTTATTGCTAAACCATACGGTGTCGTCTCAACGGATTTAGATGGTGCCCTATTTAATGTGAATGCAGCTGTTTCTAATGCATAATCCCAAAAACGATAGTGGTAGATCGGTAAGATACATCATAGATTGTACTATATCTAATAAAGTACGGTTATGATGTTCGGACGCACCATTATGCTGTGGTGTTCCAGGTGGCATGAGTTTGTGAAACTATTCCACATTGTTTTAATTGAAGACCAAACTCGTAACTCAAATATTTTTCTCTGCGATCAGATCGTAGAAACCTTATTTTCTTGTCACGATGATTTTCCACTTCACTCTAAAATTCTTTGAACTTTTCAAATGTTTTAGACTTATGTTTCATCAAGTAGATATACCCATATCTTCTCAAATCATCTGTGAAGGTTAGAAAATAATGATACTTGTCGCGAGCCTTAATATTCATCGGACCATATACATCAGTATGTATGATTTCCAACAAATCTGTTGCTTGCTCCATTGTTCCGGAGAACGGCGTTTTAGTCATCTTGCCCAAAAGGCATGGTTCGCAAGCATCAAGTGATTCATAATCAAGTGATTCCAAAATCCCATCAGCATGGAGTTTCTTCATGCGCTTTACACCAATATGACCTAAACGGCAGTGCCACAAATAGGTTGCACTATCATTATTAACTTCGCATCTTTTGGTTTCAATATTATGAATATGTGTATCACTACGATCGAGATCCAATGAACTATTTTCATTGGTGTGTATGACCATAGAAGGTTTTATTCATGTAAACAGAACAACAATTGTTCTCTAACTTAAATGAATAACTGTATTGCAATTAACATGATCAAATCATATTCATGCTCAACGCAAACACCAAATAACACTTATTTAGGTTTAAAACTAATCCCGAAAGTATAGGGAGTGTGCGATGATGATCATATCAATCTTGGAACCACTTCCAACACACATCGTCACTTCACCCTTTAACTAGTCTCTGTTCATTCTGCAACTCCCGTTTCGAGTTACTAATCTTAGCAACTTGAACTAGTACCAAATACTGAGGGGTTGCTATGAACACTAGTAAAGTACACATCAATAACATGTATATCAAATATACTTATGTTCACTTTGCCATCCTTCTTATCCGCCAATCACTTGGGGTAGTTCCGCTTCCAGTGACCAGTCCCTTTGCAGTAGAAGCACTTAGTCTCAGGCTTAGGACCAGAATTGGGCTTTTTCACTTGAGCAGCAACTTGCTTGCCGTTCTTCTTGAAGTTCCCCTTCTTTCCTTTTGCCCTTTTCTTGAAACTAGTGATCTTATCAACCATCAACACTTGATGTTTTTCTTTGATTTCTACCTTCGCCGATTTTAGCATCGCGAAGAGCTTGGGAATATTTTCCGTTATCCCTTGCATATTATAGTTCATCACGAAGTTCTACTAACTTGGTGATGGTGACTAGAGAATTCTGTCAATCACTATCTTATCTGGAAGATTAACTCCCACTTGATTCAAGCGATTGTAGTACCCAGACAATCTGAGCACATGCTCACTAGTTGAGCGATTCTCCTCCATCTTTTAGCTATAGAACTTGTTGGAGACTTCATATCTCTCAACTCGGGTATTTGCTTGAAATATTAACTTCAACTCCTGGAACATCTTGTATGGTCCATGACGTTCAAAACGTCTTTGAAGTCCCGATTCTTAAGCCGTTAAGCATGGTGCACTAAACTATTAAGTAGTCATCATATTGAGTCTAGCAAAACGTTCATAACGTCTGCATCTGCTCCTGCAAAAGGTCCGTCACCTAGCGGTGCATCAAGGACAAAATTCTTCTGTGCAGCAATGAGGATAAACCTCAGATTACGGATCCAATCCGTATCATTGCTACTAACATTTTTCAACACAATTTTCTCTAGGAACATATCAAAATAAACACAGGGAAGCAACAACGCGAGCTATTGATCTAAAACATAGATATGCTAATACTACCAGGACTAAGTTCATGATAAATTAAAGTTCAATTAATCATATTACTTAAGAACTCCCACTTAGATAGACATCCCTCTAATCCTCTAAGTGATCACGTGATCCAAATCAACTAAACCATGTCCGATCATCACGTGAGATGGAGTAGTTTCAATGGTGAACATCACTATGTTGATCATATCTACTATATGATTCACGCTCGACCTTTCGGTCTCCGTGTTCCGAGGCCATATCTATTATATGCTAGGCTCGTCAAGTTAAACCTGAGTATTCCGCGTGTGCAACTGTTTTGCACCCGTTGTATTTGAACGTAGAGCCTATCACACCCGATCATCACGTGGTGTCTCAGCACGAAGAACTTTCGCAACGGTGCATACTCAGGGAGAACACTTCTTGATAATTTAGTGAGAGATCATCTTATAATGCTACCGTCAATCAAAGCAAGATAAGATGCATAAAAAGATAAACATCACATGCAATCAATATAAGTGATATGATATGGCCATCATCATCTTGTGCTTGTGATCTCCATCTTCGAAGCACCTTCATGATCACCATCGTCACCGGCGCGACACCTTGATCTTCATCGCAGCATCGTTGTCGTCTCGCCAATCTTATGCTTCTACGACTATCACTACCGCTTAGTAATAAAGTAAAGCATTACATCACGATTGCATTGCATACAATAAAGCGACAACCATATGGCTCCTGCCAGTTGCCGATAACTCGGTTACAAAACATGATCATCTCATACAATAAAATTTAGCATCACGTCTTGACCATATCACATCACAACATGCCCTGCAAAAACAAGTTAGACGTCCTCTACTTTGTTGTTGCAAGTTTTACGTGGCTGCTACGGGCTTTAAGCAAGAACTCATCTTACCTACGCATCAAAACCACAACGATAGTTTGTCAAATAGACTCCGTTTTAACCTTCTCAAGGACCGGGCGTAGCCACACTCGGTTCAACTAAAGTTGGAGAGACAGTCTTCCGCAAGCCATCTATGTGCAAAGCACGTCGAGGGAACCGGTCTCGCGTAAGCGTACGCGTAAGGTTGGTCCGGATCGTCTCGTCCAACAATACCGCTGAACCAAAGTATGACATGCTGGTAGGCAGTATGACTTGTATCGTCCACAACTCACTTGTGTTCTACTCGTGCAAATAACATCAAACCATAAAAACCTAGGCTCGGATGCCACTGTTGGGGAACGTAGTAATTTCAAAAAATTTCCTACGCACACGCAAGATCATGGTGATGCATAGCAACGAGAGGGTAGAGTGTTGTCTACGTACCCTCGTAGACCAAAGCGGAAGCGTTGACACAACGTAGAGGAAGTAGTCGTACGTTCTCCTCGCGATCCAACCGATCACAGCACCGTTACTCCGGCACCTCCGAGTTCTTGGCACACGTTCAGCTCGATGACGATCCCCGGGCTCCGATCCAGCAAAGCGTCGGGGAAGAGTTCCGTCAGCACGACGGCGTGGTGACGATCTTGATGTACTACCGACGCAGGGCTTCGCCTAAGCACCGCGACAATATGACCGAGGTGGAATATGGTGGAGGGGGGCACCGCACACGGCTAAGGAACGATCCGTAGATCAACTTGTGTGTCTTTGGGGTGCCCCCTGCCCCCGTATATAAAGGAGCCAAGGGGGAGGGGCTGGCCGGCCAAGCCTTGGCGCGCCAGAGAGTCCTACTCCCTCTGGGAGTAGGATTCCTCCCCCCCCCCAATCCTAGTTGGACTAGGATTCTCCAAGGGGGAGAGAGAGAGAGAGGGGGCGCCCACCTCTCCTAGTCCTAATAGGACTAGGGGAAGGGGGGTAGGCGCGCAGCCCCTAGGGCAGCCCTCTCACCTCTCCTCCAAGGCCCATGTTGGCCCATTATGCTCCCGGGGGGTTCCGGTAACCCTCCCGGTATTCCGGTAAAATCCTGATTTCACCTGGAATGCATCCGATGTCCAAACATAGGCTTCCAATATATAATTCTTTATGTCTCGACCATTTCGAGACTCCTCGTCACGTCCGTGATCACATCCAGGACTCCGAACTCCTTCGGTACATCAAAATGCATAAACTCATAATAACTGTCATCGTAACGTTAAGCGTGCGGACCCTATGGTTCGAGAACAATGTAGACATGACCGAGACACGTCTCCGGTCAATAACCAATAGCGGGACCTGGATGCCCATATTGGCTCCTACATATTCTACGAAGATCTTTATCGGTCAGACCGCATAACAACATACGTTGTTCCCTTTGTCATCGGTATGTTACTTGCCCGAGATTCGATCGTCGGTATCCAATACCTAGTTCAATCTCGTTACCGGCAAGTCTCTTTACTCGTTCTGTAATACATCATCTCGCAACTAACTCATTGGTTGCTATGCTTGCAAGGCTTTATGTGATGTGCATTACCGAGAAGGCCCTGAGATACCTCTCCTACAATCGGAGTGACAAATCCTAATCTCGAAATACGCCAACCCAACATGTACCTTCGGAGACACCTGTAGAGCACCTTTATAATCACCCAGTTACGTTGTGACGTTTGGTAGCACACAAAGTGTTCCTACGGTAAATGGGAGTTTGCATAATCTCATAGTTAAAGGAACATGTATAAGTCATGGATAAAAGCAATAGCAACATACTAAACGATCGGGTGCTATGCTAATGGAATGGGTCATGTCAATCAGATCATTCAACTAATGATGTGATCTCGTTAATCAAATAACAACTCTTTGTTTATGGTTAGGAAACATAACCATCTTTGATTAATGAGCTAGTCAAGTAGAGGCATACTAGTGACACTCTGTTTGTCTATGTATTCACACATGTATTATGTTTCCAGTTAATACAATTCTAGCATGAATAATAAACATTTATCATGATATAAGGAAATAAATAATAACTTTATTATTGCCTCTAGGGCATATTTCCTTCAACGGCCTCCTCAGGCTGGCTCGCGAGGAGGCGGAGAGATCAAGGCGGGGTACCTCACAAGGTGCCCATGATGCAAGCCATGACGATCGAGGGTGCCAGGCGGGCGCCAGCCCGCGCAGCGTTCCCCTTTCCTCTTTGGTGCAAAGGGGGCAAGCGCAGGCGAGAGGATCAAGCAAAGGCACCCATTTCAGTGCAACAAGACCAAGACCAGTCCAACGGTGGGAAGGAGGTCACCCTGGAGCCCAGAACGGCGTCACCACAGGGCCTTTGGCAGGCGAAGACCAACTTTAGTCCGGATAAGTGTACCATATGTTCCCCTTGGAATTGGCCTATTGTTGGCGCCCTTCCCGCTCAAATATTTGGGAAGAGGCCCAGGGCCTTTGCCTATAAGTAGGACTAGCCACCCCCAGGGTAGAGGCATCTGGCATCTAGCATCTGGAAGAGACATCTGATCGAGCATCGAGAGCAAGCATAGAGTAGGTAGAGAGAGAGAAGGGCGATTGAACTCCCCTAGCAGTTCATCCCCTTAGCCAAGAACAGACCCTCGCGAGGCTGTTCTTCCTTGTATTGTTCATCATCACCAGCCCAAGAGGCAATCCACCCACCACAAACTAGAGTAGGGTATTACACCACAATGGTGGCCCGAACTAGTATAAACCCTGTGTCTCTTGTGCTGTTCGTTCTGTAGTTTAGATCCTTGCGAGACGGAGAGGTAGAGGGCATCATCTCCGCGCGCACCCCAGAGTTTGAACCTTAAGGGTCTGCCGGAACCCGTTATCCGACAGGAGTCTTCGCCAGTTCTTAAACGAACCGGCGAGGATTCCTATTGACAAATCAGATTGTACACAAAAAGACCATTGATGATCAATGTATTTTTTATGTCTATGTCCATTTGTACATACTGACACATAGCAGCAGCGCGTTCAAGGCGAAAGGCATTTCTGATAGGTTTCTTAGCAGTAGCACGTTTACCTATAGCGCACTACTGCTATGCCGTTGCATCTTCCCCCCTAGCTAGCCTCATCCCACAGATCACACTCACACACACTCGATCACGGTCTCCTCCTCACCCCCCGCGCTGCCGGTCCTCCCCCGTCGCCCCTCCCGTGATCTGCGCCACGCACTGTCGCCTCATCCTCCTAGCTGGACTCGGTACCGGTCTCCTCCTCCGTCCTCCCTCCACTCGCCGCTGGCCGCCCCCTCCTCGGTCCGCCTTCCTCCTCGATCCGTCGTCCCTCCACTCGTCGCCGGCCGGCCCCTCCTCGGTCCGCCTTCCTCCTCCATCCTACTATCTTCTCCCTCCTCGAGTCTCCCCTCCTTGTCCCTCCTCCCTGATACATTTTGATTTAGTAGGCTTTCATATGTAACATTTTGATTTAGTTGATATGATTCAGCTGATTTAGTAGGCTAGTTGATTTAGTTGATTTAGAACATTTTGATTTAGTTTATTTAGTAGGCTAGTTGATTTAGAACATTTTGATGTAGTTGATTTAGTATGCTAGTGGATTTAGTATGCTAGTTGATTTAGTTGATTGAGTATGCTCGATTTAGTTTTTTCGTAATAAGTTATTTTTTGGCAAAATGTAGGCGCCAATGTAGTTAAATTTGCCACTTGTTTCCTGTGAAGTGAATCGTTAATCCTTTGCTCACATTGCTTTAGGAAAATGGCGCCACCACCAGCACCACTATGTCGACTGTGCAAGTCAAGGTGCGCCAGCAGCCTTGCAACTGGCAAGCTGTTCGGCATCTACTTCCATCCGAGTTTTCATAATGCGGCGGTAAGAACTTAGATGAAATGTGTAACAACTATTTTATTTTTAGTGTTGGCATTACTGCATTGTGTCATTTTGCTTTTCTTACATAGATCGTCCCATGCAATGTGAGGTTGAAATTCAACAAGCTGATAGGAGACATTGTGACATTTGAGGCTCCTGGGGGGGCGTACACTATGGAGGTCAAGAAAGGACGCAATATGTCGCAGATTGGAGGAGATGGATGGGCCCGTTTCCTCGCTCGCATGCGTCTTACTGGTGGTGAGTTGATCAGATTCTCCTTCAGAGCAGAAAGACCCAAGATGGTTGTCATTTATATTAACCTGGTGAAAGATGATGAAGATGACGAAGATGATGAAGATAATGAGGACCCACTCAATGAAGATGATGAGAACCCACTTCATGAAGCCATCATAGCTCAAAGAATGAGGCTGAGCGAGGAGGAGGTGTGGAACCTATGGGACATAATTCTGCCACGTGATGACTTTGTCGGGGTGCCATTCGTGACCCGCCTGACAAGTACCATGGTCGATCGGCATGAAATGGTATGTTATACGTATATGCTTAGTGAATCCGATGATATGCTTAGTGTAGAATTCATGATTAATTGATATGTTTTTCTTATTCAGAGATTGCCAAAGAACCTATCTATGAGTTGTGGTATTGAGCCTGATGAAGAAGGCTCAGTTGGACTATGCCTTACCGCAAGGGGCTCCGTCACCACATGTACTTACCGCATGGGCACAGATGGTCGCACACAGTTGAACTCGGTTGGGTGGAAGAGATTCCTCGTTGGCAAGAATCTTCGTGCTGGACAGGCCATCCTAATTACTATCAGGAACACCCACCGCCTAGGCTTGAGGATGATGATCGTCGTCGATATCATCTAGAACTACATATGTGTGTGTGGCTATATCATCTAGAACTACATATGATGATCGTCGTCGATATCATGTAGAACTACATATGATGATCGTCGTCGATATCATCTAGAACTAAATATGATGATTGCCGTCGATGTCACCTTGTACTGCTTGAGGATGCATGTTGAGTATATATGAAATTGTTATCTAGTACTCCCTCGGTTCGAATTACTCGTCGTGGTTTGAGTTCAAATTTGAACTAAAACCACGACGAGTAATTTCGAATCGAGGGAGTACTACCTAGTACCTATAATGATTTATGAAATTGATATCTAGTAGTACCTAGTATCTGGAAATTGCAGTTTATCGAAGCTGGAATGGGGAAATGGTGGAATATATAACAGTAGCGCGGGACCAGGAAATCGCTGCAGCTAAGTAATAGCAGCGCGTTCCTGAAAAGCGCTGCTGCTATAGTCAACAGTGGTAGCGCGGGTGCAGGCACCGCTACTACTAAGAGTTAGCTGTAGCGCCTTATTGGTAGCGCGGGCACCCGCGCTGCTGATAGACCTAAAACCCGCTCTGCTGCTAGCCTTTTCCCTAGTAGTGAAATGAGCTCCACCGTGTACCCGCAAGGGTGTGGTTGGGAAACAGACGGGTGTATGTGCGTCGTGCGTGCACCTCTTCTCTTCGTGTACGTCCCCCACCTATGTGTGTGTGAGAGAGAGAGATACAAACCTAGAGAGATGGTGTGTGCGTTGTTGAGTGTTTTTTGTTATTGGGGGTGATTTCGTGAATGTATTTGTGGGGATATGTGTCAATGATATCTCAAACAAAAATTTGACACATGCAATGTGTGTGAAATAGAGGCCTGTCTATATCATATATAGAGGGGCGATCCATGAGAAGAGAGGGAGGGGTCATAGATATCGATAGAGTCGAAGAGAGGATCAAGTGTGTGGGTGCGAGATCGATGAAGAGAGCCATCGAAATTGTGTGTGTGCACGTCAAAGACATAGGGCGACTGACCTACCAGAATGTCAGAGGGCGGAGGGAAAGTTTGTTGGGGCAGGGAGACATGACTAGAGCGCTCGATGTATCGGTGTGTGGGGGGCGGGGGAAGGCAGAGACCTAACTAGAGAGGTAGATCGACTCGCGTATATGTGTTGAGAAGGAGAGACCTAGCTATGTCTTGAGGGAGATTGGTCGACATCCATACATAAATGAACGACGGGAAATAGGTTGGGACACACACACACACACACACACAACAGAGAGAGAGAGAGAGAGCCGGAGGGGTGGTGGAGTTGCTTCTCGGAGATGGTGGGAGAGGCCTACTAGACAAACTAAGGGTACAACTGCAATATCAAGAAGAGAGGGGATGTGTTTCGTGTGCGTGAGCGTGATAGATGTGTCGGGAGGCATGCATGGATGATGAAGAGTACCATATGTGTTTGGTAAGCAGAATCGGTAGATCAATTGTTGTGTGTTGGAGGAAGGGAGAGACATAACTAGTGAGGTAGAAAAACGAGTTATAAACGACCTAGCTAGCTATATGTATAGTGGGAGATCGGTCGGTGTACATCCATTTGTTAGAGGCAAATAAGGCCCAGAGAGACGGATATATATAGAGGGATGGATCTAGGAGGTGGTGCGAGAGGCCTACTAGATAGGGGAGGAGTGTGCGATTTTGATATCGATGAAAAGAGGGGTGAGAGTTTACACGCGTGTGGGACCGTATGAGAGACATGAGGCATGGACAGAGAAAGGAGGAGATGAAAGTGTGTGTGTATGTGGTAGGCAGACATCGCTAGAGAGGTTTATAGATCGGTGTGTGTCGGAAATAAGGAATTGTGGAGACCATGAGAGAACAACCTAAAGAAAATAATGAATGTGCGCGATGGATAGAATGCTAAGGGAGGGGAGGGCGAGGAGGGCATGTGCATGCATGAGAGAGAGTTAGTGCTAGCTACAAAGGTTAGAGGATATGTGTCGATGATATCTCAAACAAAAATGTGACACAATGCAATGTGTGTGAAATAGAGGCCTATCTATATCATATATAGAGGGGGCGATCCACGAGAAGAGAGGCAGGGGTCATAGATATTGATAGAGTCGAAGAGAGGATCAAGTGTGTGGGTGTGAGATCGATGAAGAGAGGCATCGAATGTGTGCACATCAAAGATATAGGCGACTGACCTACCGGGACTTCAGAGGGCAGAGGGCAAGTTCGTGTGTGGCAGGGAGACATGACTAGAGCGCTCGATGTACGTATAGGTGTGGGGGGAGCCAGAGACCTAACTAGAGAGGTAGACCGACTTGTATATGTGTTGAGAAGGAGAGACCTAGCTATGTCTTGAGGGATATTGGTCGACATCTATACATAAGTGAAGGACGGGGAATAGGTTGGGATAGAGAGAGAGAGAGAGAGAGCCGGAGGGGTGGTGGAGTTGCTTCTCAGAGATGGTGAGAGAGGCCTACTAGACAAACTGAGGGTACAACTTCAATATCGAGAAGAGTGGGGATGTGTTTCTGTGTGTGCGTGTGCATGATAGATGTGTCGGGAGGCATCCATGGATGATGAAGGGGTGCCATGTGTTTGGTAAGCAGATCTAATAGATCGGTAGATCAATTGTTGTGTGTCAAAGTAAGGGAGAGACATAATTAATGAGGTAGATCGATTGGCACGCGGGAAAACGAGTTATAAATGACCTAGCTAGCTATATGTATAGTGGGAAATCGGTCGGTGTACGTCCATTTGTTAGAGGAAAATAAGGCCCAGAGAGATGTATAGAGAGAGAGAGATGGAGCTAGTGAAGGAAATATGCCCTAGATGCAATAATAAGGTTATTATTTATTTCCTTACATGTCATGATAAATGTTTATTATTCATGCTAGAATTGTATTAACCGGAAACATAATACATGTGTGAATACATAGACAAACAGAGTGTCACTAGTATGCCTCTACTTGACTAGCTCATTAATCAAAGATGGTTATGTTTCCTAACCATGAACAAAGAGTTGTTATTTGATTAACGAGATCACATCATTAGTTGAATGATCTGATTGACATGACCCATTCCATTAGCATAGCACCCGATCGTTTAGTATGTTGCTATTGCTTTTATCCATGACTTATACATGTTCCTTTAACTATGAGATTATGCAACTCCAGTTTACCGTAGGAACACTTTGTGTGCTACCAAACGTCACAACGTAACTGAGTGATTATAAAGGTGCTCTACAGGTGTCTCCGAAAGTATTTGTTGGGTTGGCATATTTCGAGATTAGGATTTGTCACTCCGAATGTCGGAGAGGTATCTCAGGGCCTTCTCGGTAATGCACATCACATAAAGCCTTGCAAGCATTGCAACCAATGAGTTAGTTGCGAGATGATGTATTACGAAACGAGTAAAGAGACTTGCCGGTAACGAAATTGAACTAGGTATTGGATACCGACGATCGAATCTCGGGCAAGTAACATACCGATGACAAAGGGAACGACGTATGTTGTTATGCGGTCTGACCGATAAAGATCTTCGTAGAATATGTAGGAGCCAATATGGGCATCCAGGTCCCGCTATTGGTTATTGACCGGAGACGTGTCTCGGTCATGTCTACATTGTTCTCGAACCGTAGGGTCCGCACGCTTAAGGTTTCGATGACAGTTATATTATGAGTTTATGAGTTTTGATGTACCGAAGGAGTTCAGAGTCCCGGATGAGATCGGGGACATGACGAGGAGTCTCGAAATGGTCGAGACGTAAAGATCGATATATTGGACGACTATATTCGGACATCGGAAGGGTTCTGAGTGGTTCGGGTATTTTCGGAGGTACCGGGGAGTTACGGGATTACGGGAGAAGTAATGGGCCTTGATGGGCTTTAGTGGGAAAAGGAAAAAGGCTGCTGCGCCCCCCCTCCCCTCTAGTCCGAATTGGACTAGGGAAAAGGGGGCCGGCCACCTCTCCTTCTCCTCCTATTCCTTCTCCCTTCCTCCCCTTTTGGTGGACTCCTACTAGGACTTGGAGTCCTAGTAGGACTCCACACCCTGGCGCGCCAAGCCTTGGCCGGCCTCCTCCTCCTCCTCCATCCTTTATATACAGGGGCAGGGGGCACCCCATAGACACACAATTGATCATTGAGATCTTTCCTTAGCCGTGTGCGGTGCCCCCTTCCACCAAATTCCACCTCGGTCATATCGTTGCAGTGCTTAGGCGAAGCCCTGCGCCGGTAACACATCAAGATCGTCACCACGCCGTCGTGCTGACGGAACTCTTCCCCGACGCTTTGCTGGATCGGAGCCCGGGGAACGTCATCGAGCTGAACGTGTGCCAAAAACTCGGAGGTGCCGGAGTAACGGTGCTGTGATCGGTTGGATCACGAGGAGAACGTACGACTACTTCCTCTACGTTGTGTCAACGCTTCCGCTTCGGTCTACGAGGGTACGTAGACAACACTCTCCCCTCTCGTTGCTATGCATCACCATGATCTTGCGTGTGCGTAGGAATTTTTTTTTAAATTACTACGTTCCCAACAGTGGTATCAGAGCCTAGGTTTTTATGGTTTGATGTTATTTGCACGAGTAGAACACAAGTGAGTTGTGGACGATACAAGTCATACTGCCTACCAGCATGTCATACTTTGGTTCAGCGGTATTGTTGGACGAGACGATCCGGACCAACCTTACGCGTACGCTTACGCGAGACCGGTTCCCTCGACGTGCTTTGCACATAGATGGCTTGCGGAAGACTGTCTCTCCAACTTTAGTTGAACCGAGTGTGGATACGCCCGGTCCTTGAGAAGGTTAAAACGGAGTCTATTTGACAAACTATCGTTGTGGTTTTGATGCGTAGGTAAGATGAGTTCTTGCTTAAAGCCCGTAGCAGCCACGTAAAACTTGCAACAACAAAGTAGAGGACGTCTAACTTGTTTTTGCAGGGCATGTTGTGATGTGATATGGTCAAGACATGATGCTAAATTTTATTGTATGAGATGATCATGTTTTGTAACCGAGTTATCGGCAACTGGCAGGAGCCATATGGTTGCCGCTTTATTGTATGCAATGCAATCGCGATGTAATGCTTTACTTTATTACTAAGCGGTAGTGATAGTCGTGGAAGCATAAGATTGGCGAGACGACAACGATGCTGCGATGAAGATCAAGGTGTCGCGCCGGTGACGATGGTGATCATGACGGTGCTTCGAAGATGGAGATCACAAGCACGAGATGATGATGGCCATATCATATCACTTATATTGATTGCATGTGATGTTTATCTTTTATGCATCTTATCTTGCTTTGATTGACGGTAGCATTATAAGATGATCTCTCACTAAATTATCAAGAAGTGTTCTCCCTGAGTATGCACCGTTGCGAAAGTTCTTCGTGCTGAGACACCACGTGATGATCGGGTGTGATAGGCTCTACGTTCAAATACAACGGGTGCAAAACAGTTGCACACGCGGAATACGCAGGTTTAACTTGACGAGCCTAGCATATAACAGATATGGCCTCGGAACACGGAGACCGAAAGGTCGAGCGTGAATCATATAGTAGATATGATCAACATAGTGATGTTCACCATTGAAACTACTCCATCTCACGTGATGATCGGAAATGGTTTAGTTGATTTGGATCACGTGATCACTTAGAGGATTAGAGAGATGTCTATCTAAGTGGGAGTTCTTAAGTAATATGATTAATTGAACTTTAATTTATCATGAACTTAGTCCTGGTAGTATTAGCATATCTATGTTGTAGATCAATAGCTCGCATTGTTGCTTCCCAGTGTTTATTTTGATATGTTCCTAGAGAAAATTGTGTTGAAAAATGTTAGTAGCAATGATGCGGATTGGATCCGTAATCTGAGGTTTATCCTCATTGCTGCATAGAAGAATTTTGTCCTTGATGCACCGCTAGATGACGGACCTTTTGCAGGAGCAGATGCAGACGTTATGAACGTTTTGCTAGCTCAATATGATGACTACTTAATAGTTTAGTGCACCATGCTTAACGGCTTAGAATCGGGACTTCAAAGACGTTTTGAACGTCATGGAGCATATGAGATGTTCCAGGAGTTGAAGTTAATATTTCAAGCAAATACCCGAGTTGAGAGATATGAAGTCTCCAACAAGTTCTATAGCTAAAAGATGGAGGAGAATCGCTCAACTAGTGAGCATGTGCTCAGATTGTCTGGGTACTACAATCGCTTGAATCAAGTGGGAGTTAATCTTCCAGATAAGATAGTGATTGACAGAATTCTCTAGTCACCATCACCAAGTTAGTAGAACTTCGTGATGAACTATAATATGCAAGGGATAACGGAAAATATTCCCATGCTCTTCGCGATGCTAAAATCGGCGAAGGTAGAAATCAAAGAAAAACATCAAAGTGTTGATGGTTGACAAGATCACTAGTTTCAAGAAAAGGGCAAAAGGAAAGAAGGGGAACTTCAAGAAGAACGGCAAGCAAGTTGCTGCTCAAGTGAAAAAGCCCAAGTCTGGTCCTAAGCCTGAGACTAAGTGCTTCTACTGCAAAGGGACTGGTCACTGGAAGCGGAACTACCCCAAGTGATTGGCGGATAAGAAGGATGGCAAAGTGAACATAAGTATATTTGATATACATGTAATTGATGTGTACTTTACTAGTGTTCATAGCAACCCCTCAGTATTTGGTACTAGTTCAAGTTGCTAAGATTAGTAACTCGAAACAGGAGTTGCAGAATGAACAAAGACTAGTTAAAGGGCAAGGTGACGATGTGTGTTGGAAGTGGTTCCAAGATTGATATGATCATCATTACACACTCCCTATACTTTCGGGATTAGTGTTGAAACTAAATAAGTGTTATTTGGTGTTTGCGTTGAGCATGAATATGATTTGATCATGTTAATTGCAATATAGTTATTCATTTAAGTTAGAGAACAATTGTTGTTCTGTTTACATGAATAAAACCTTCTATGGTCATACACACCAATGAAAATAGTTCATTGGATCTCGATCGTAGTGATACACATATTCATAATATTGAAACCAAAAGATGCAAAGTTAATAATGATAGTGCAACCTATTTGTGGCACTGCCGTTTAGGTCATATTGGTGTAAAGCGCATGAAGAAACTCCATGCTGATGGGATTTTGGAATCACTTGATTATGAATCACTTGATGCTTGCGAACCATGCCTCTTGGGCAAGATGACTAAAACACCATTCTCCGGAACAATGGAGCAAGCAACAGATTTGTTGGAAATCATACATACTGATGTATGTGGTCCGATGAATATTAAGGCTCGCGACAAGTATCATTATTTTCAGAACTTCACAGATGATTTGAGCAGATATGGGTATATCTACTTGATGAAACATAAGTCTAAAACATTTGAAAAGTTCAAAGAAATTTAGAGTGAAGTGGAAAATCATCGTGACAAGAAAATAAAGGTTTCTACGATCAGATCGGGGAGACAAATATTTGAGTTACGAGTTTGGTCTTCAATTAAAACAATGTGGAATAGTTTCACAAATTCATGCCACCTGGAACACAACAGCATAATGGTGTGTCCGAACGTCATAACCGTACTTTATTGGATATAGTACAATCTATGATGTTTCTTACCGACTTACCAATATCGTTTTGGGATCATGCATTAGAGACAGCTGCATTCACGTTAAAAAGGGCACCATCTAAAGTCCGTTGAGACGACACAATCTGAACTGTGGTTTGGCAAGAAACCAAAGTTGTCGTGTCTTAAAGTTTGGGGTTGTGATGCTTACATGAAAAAGTTTCATCCTGATAAGCTCAAACCCAAATCGGAAAAATATGTCTTCATAGGATACCCAAAGAAGACAGTTGGGTACACCTTCTATCACAGATCCGAAGGCAAGATATTCGTTGCTGAGAATGGATCCTTTCCAGCGAAGGAGTTTCTCTCGAAAGAAGTGAGTGGGAGGAAAGTAGAAAACTTGATAAGGTAATTGTACCTTCTCCCTTATTGGAAAGGAGTTCATCACAGAAATCTGTTCTTGTGAGTACTACACCAATTAGTGAGGAAGCTAATGATGATGATCATGTAACTTCAGATCAAGTTACTACCGAATCTCGTAGGTAAACCAGAGTGAGATCCGCACCAGAGTGGTACGGTAATCCTGTTCTGGAAGTCATGTTACTAGACCATGATGAACTTGCGAACTATGAGGAAGCGATGATGAGCCCAGATTCCGCGAAATGGTTAGAGGCCATGAAATCTGAGATATGATCCATGTATGAGAACAAAGTATGGACTTTGATGGATTTGCCCGATGATCGGCAAGCCAAAGAAAATAAATGGATCTTGAAGAGGAAGACGGACACTGATAGTAGTGTTACTATCTACAAAGCTAGAATTGTCGCAAAAAGGTTTTCGACAAGTTCAAGGTGTTGACTACGATGAGAATTTCTCACTCGTATCTATGCTTAAGTCTGTCCGAATCATGTTAGCAATTGCCGCATTTTATGAAATCCGGCAAATGGATAAACAAAACTACATTCCTTAATGGATTTATTAAAGAAGAGTTGTATACGATGCAACTAGAAGGTTTTGTCGATCCTAAAGGTGTTAACAAAATATGCAACCTCCAGCGATCCATCTATGGACTGGTGCAAGCATCTCGGAGTTGGAATATACACTTTGATAAGTTGATCAAAGCATATAGTTTTATACAGACTTGCGATGAAGCCTGTATTTTACAAGAAAGTGAGTGGGAGCACTACAGCATTTCTGATAAGTATATGTGAATGACATATTTTTGATCGGAAATAATGTAGAATTATTCTGCAAAGCATAAAGGAGTGTTTGAAAGGAGTTTTTCAAAGAAAGACCTCGGTAAAGCTGCTTACATATTGAGCATCAAGATCTATAGAGATAGATCAAGATGCTTGATAAGTTTTTCAATAAGTACATACCTTGAAAAAAATTTGAAGTAGTTCAAAATGGAACAGTCAAAGAAAGAGTTCTTGCCTGTATTACAAGGTGTGAAATTGAGTAAGACTCAAAGCCCGACCACGGCAGATGATAGAAAGAGAATGAAAGTCATTTCCTATGCCTCAGCCATAGATTCTATAAAGTATGCCATGCTATGTACCAGATCTATTGTATACCCTACACTGTGTTAAGCAAGGGAGTACAATAGTGATCTAGGAAGTAGATCACTGGACATCGGTCAAAATTATCCTTAGTAAAATAAGGATATGTTTCTCGATTATGGATGTGACAAAAAGGTTCGTCGTAAAAGGTTACGTCGATGCAAGTTTTGACACTAATCTAGATGACTCTAAATCTCAATCTAGATACATATTGAAAGTGGGAGCAATTAGCTAAAGTAGCTCCGTGCAGAGCATTGTAGACATAGAAAATTGCAAAATACATAACGGATCTGAATGTGGCAGACCCGTTGACTAAACTTCTCTCACAAGCAAAACATGATCACACCGTAGTACTCTTTGGGTGTTAATCACATAGCGATGTGAACTAGATTACTGAATCTAGTAAACCCTTTGGGTGTTGGTCACATATCGATGTGAACTATGGGTGTTAATCACATGGTGATGTGAACTATTGCTGATAAATCACATGGCGATGTGAACTAGATTATTGACTCTAGTGCAAGTGGGAGACTGAAGGAAATATGCCCTAGAGGCAATAATAAGGTTATTATTTATTTCCTTACATGTCATGATAAATGTTTATTATTCATGCTAGAATTGTATTAACCGGAAACATAATACATGTGTGAATACATAGACAAACAGAGTGTCACTAGTATGCCTCTACTTGACTAGCTCATTAATCAAAGATGGTTATGTTTCCTAACCATGAACAAAGAGTTGTTATTTGATTAACGAGATCACATCATTAGTTGAATGATCTGATTGACATGACCCATTCCATTAGCATAGCACCCGATCGTTTAGTATGTTGCTATTGCTTTTATCCATGACTTATACATGTTCCTTTAACTATGAGATTATGCAACTCCAGTTTACCGTAGGAACACTTTGTGTGCTACCAAACGTCACAACGTAACTGAGTGATTATAAAGGTGCTCTACAGGTGTCTCCGAAAGTATTTGTTGGGTTGGCATATTTCGAGATTAGGATTTGTCACTCCGAATGTCGGAGAGGTATCTCAGGGCCTTCTCGGTAATGCACATCACATAAAGCCTTGCAAGCATTGCAACCAATGAGTTAGTTGCGAGATGATGTATTACGGAACAAGTAAAGAGACTTGCCGGTAACGAGATTGAACTAGGTATTGGATACCGACGATCGAATCTCGGGCAAGTAACATACCGATGACAAAGGGAACGACGTATGTTGTTATGCGGTCTGACCGATAAAGATCTTCGTAGAATATGTAGGAGCCAATATGGGCATCCAGGTCCCGCTATTGGTTATTGACCGGAGACGTGTCTCGGTCATGTCTACATTGTTCTCGAACCGTAGGGTCCGCACGCTTAAGGTTTCGATGACAGTTATATTATGAGTTTATGAGTTTTGATGTACCGAAGGAGTTCGGAGTCCCGGATGAGATCGGGGACATGACGAGGAGTCTCGAAATGGTCGAGACGTAAAGATCGATATATTGGACGACTATATTCGGACATCGGAAGGGTTCTGAGTGGTTCGGATATTTTCGGAGGTACCGGGGAGTTACGGGATTACGGGAGAAGTAATGGGCCTTGATGGGCTTTAGTGGGAAAAGGAAAAAGGCTGCTGCGCCCCCCCTCCCCTCTAGTCCGAATTGGACTAGGGAAAAGGGGGCCGGCCACCTCTCCTTCTCCTCCTATTCCTTCTCCCTTCCTCCCCTTTTGGTGGACTCCTACTAGGACTTGGAGTCCTAGTAGGACTCCACACCCTGGCGCGCCAAGCCTTGGCCGGCCTCCTCCTCCTCCTCCATCCTTTATATACAGGGGCAGGGGGCACCCCATAGACACACAATTGATCATTGAGATCTTTCCTTAGCCGTGTGCGGTGCCCCCTTCCACCAAATTCCACCTCGGTCATATCGTTGCAGTGCTTAGGCGAAGCCCTGCGCCGGTAACACATCAAGATCGTCACCACGCCGTCGTGCTGACGGAACTCTTCCCCGACGCTTTGCTGGATCGGAGCCCGGGGAACGTCATCGAGCTGAACGTGTGCCAAGAACTCGGAGGTGCCGGAGTAACGGTGCTGTGATCGGTTGGATCGCGAGGAGAACGTACGACTACTTCCTCTACGTTGTGTCAACGCTTCCGCTTCGGTCTACGAGGGTACGTAGACAACACTCTCCCCTCTCGTTGCTATGCATCACCATGATCTTGCGTGTGCGTAGGAATTTTTTTTGAAATTACTACGTTCCCAACAGCTAGGAGGTGGTGCGAGAGGCCTACTAGATAGGGGGAGGAGTGTGCGATTGTGAGGTCGATGAAAAGAGCGGCGAGAGTTTACACGTGTGTGGGACCGTATGAGAGACACAAGGCATGGACAGAGAAATGAGGAAATGGAAATTGCGTGTGTATGTGGTAGGCAGACATCGCTAAAGAGGTTTATCGATCGGTGTGTGATAACCCACAAGTATAGGGGATCGCAACAGCTTTCGAGGGTAGAGTATTCAACCCAAATTTATTGATTCGAGACAAGGGGAGCCAAAGAATATTCTCAAGTATTAGCAGCTGAGTTGTCAATTCAACCACACCTGGAAACTTAATATCTGCAGCAACGTGTTTAGTAGCAAAGTAATATGATAGTGGTGGTAACGGTAACAAAAGTAAAGAAATCAAAAGTAATATTTTTGGTATTTTGTAGTGATTGTAACAATAGCAAAGGGAAAGTAAAGAAGCGTAAACCAGTATATGGAAAGCTCGTAGGCATTGTATTGGTGATGGATAATTATGCCGGATGTGGTTCATCATGTAACAGTCATAACATAGGGTGACACAGAACTAGCTCCAATTCATCAATATAATGTAGGCATGTATTCCGAATATAGTCATATGTGCTTATGGAAAAGAACTTGCATGACATCATTTGTCCTACCCTCCTGTGGCAGCGGGGTCCTAATGGAAACTAAGGGATATTAAGGCCTCCTTTTAATAGAGAACCGAAACAAAGCATTAGCACATAGTGAATACATGAACTCCTCAAACTATGGTCATCACCGGGAGTGGTCCCGATTATTGTCACTTCGGGGTTGCCGGATCATAACACATAGTAGGTGACTATAGACTTGCAAGATAGGATCAAGAACTCACATATATTCATGAAAACATAATAGGTTCAGATCTGAAATCATGGCACTCGGGCCCTAGTGACAAGCATTAAGCATAGCAAAGTCATAGCAACATCAATCTCAGAACATAGTGGATACTAGGGATCAAACCTTAACAAAACTAACTCGGTTACATGATAGATCTCATCCAACCCATCACCGTCTAGCAAGCCTACGATGGAATTACTCACGCACGGCGGTGAGCATCATGGAATTGGTGATGGAGGATGGTTGATGATGACGACGGCGACGAATCCCCCTCTCCGGAGCCCCGAACGGACTCCAGATCAGCCCTCCCGAGAGGTTTTAGGGCTTGGCGGCAGCTCCGTATCGTAAAACGCGATGATTTCTTCTCCTCTATGTTTTTCACCAAGAAAGCAAATACATAGAGTTGGAGTTGGCGTTGGAGGAGCTCCAGGGGGCCCACGAGGTTGGGGGCGCACCCTAGGGGGGCGCCCCCCACCATCATGGACAGGGTGTGGGCCCCCTGGTCTTCATCTTTGGCAAGGATTTTTTATTATTTTTAACTTGACGTTCCCTGGAGTTTCAGGTCATTCCGAGAACTTTTGTTTCCTGCACATAAAACAACAGCATGGTAATTCTGCTGAAAATGGCGTTAGTCCGGGTTAGTTCCATTCAAATCATGCAAGTTAAAGTCCAAAACAAGGGCAAAAGTGTTTGGAAAAGTAGATACGACGGACAAGTATCTGTGTGTGTTGGAAAGGAGTTGTGGAAACCGTGGGAGAACAACCTAAATAAAAAATGAATGTGCGCAATGGATTGAATGCTGAGGGAGGGGGAGGGTGAGGAGGGCGTGTGCATGTGATGTCTACTATGCAAGTTTATTCTTGTAGACTCGTGTTGGGCCTCCAAGCGTAGAGTTTTGTAGGACAGTAGAAATTTTCCCTCAAGTGGATGACCTAAGGTTATTCAATCCATGGGAGGTGTAGGATGAAGATGGTCTCTCTCAAGCAACCCTGCAACCAAATACAAGAAATCTCTTGTGTCCCCAACACACCCAATACAATGGCAAATTGTATAGGTGCACTAGTTCGGCGAAGAGATGGTGACAAAAGTGTAATATGGATAGTAGATATTGGTTTTTGTAATAGGAACAATAAAAACAGCAAGGTAACAAGTAACAAAAGTGAGCACAAATAGTATTGCAATGCTTGAAAACAAGGCCTATGGTCTGTACTTTCACTAGTGCAATCTCTCGACGATGATAACATAGTTGGATCATATGATTATCCCTCAAAGTGCAATAAAGAATCAGTCCCGAGTTCCTATTAGCGGAGAACAAAAGATAGAAATTGTTTGTAGGGTACGAAACCACCTCAACGCTATTCTTTCTGATCAATCTATCCTAGAGTTCAGACTAAAATAATGCAAGATATTCTTTCCGATCGATCTAATCAAGAGTTCGTACTAAAATAACACCATATGACACACATCAACCAACTCTAATGTCACCTAGAAACTCTAATGTCACCACGAGTATCCGTGATGTTAATTCTATGATATGCATTAAACAACTTCATGATCATAATATTCAATCCACTCGAAGAACTACAAGGAGACCCCAAAGTTTCTATTGGAGAAAATAATAAAAACATGCAGCAACCCCTATGCATAGATTACCCCAATGTCACCTCGGGAATCCGCAAGTTGAGTGCCATAACATACATCAAGTGAATCAATATGATACCCCATTGTCACCTCAAGTATTCATACCGCAAGACATACATCATGTGTTCTCAAATCCGAACATTCAATCTGACAAGACAAATCTTCAAAGGGCAAAGATTCAATTCAACACAACAAGAGTAGAGAGGGTAGAAACATCATATGATCCATCTATGTTAACAAAGCACGTGATATATCAAGATCGTGACATCTCAAGATCATGAGAGTGAGATTAAACACATAGCTACTGGTACAAACCGTCAGCCCCGAGGGTGGACTACTCCCTCACATCATGGTGGCCGCCGGGATGACGAAGATGGCCATCGGTGACGATTCCCCCTCCGGCAGGGTGGCGGAACAGGCTCTCGATTGGTTTTTGGTGGCTACAGAGGCTTGCGATGGCGGAACTTCTGATCTAGGTAAACCTCGAAGGGTTTTTGAATATTTGTGAATTTATAGGGCGAAGAGGGGGTGCGGGAGGCCACCGAGGTGGGCACAACCCACTTGGGCATGCCTTGGGGGCCAGGCGCGCCCTGGTGGGTTGTGCCCCCTCGGTGCAGCCCCCAGGTGCTGCTCTGTCCCATCCTGGGTGTTCTGGTCCATAAAAATTCTCCAAAAAGTTTCGCGGTGTTTGGACTCCGTTTGATATTGATTTCATGCAATGTAAAAAACAAGCAAAAAACAGCAACTGGCACTGGGCACTGGGTCAATAGGTTAGTCCCAAAAAATGATATAAATTTGCTATAAAATGATTGTAAAACATCCAATAATGATAATATATTGGCATGAATACTTCATAATTTATAGATACGTTGGAGGCGTATCAACATCCCCAAGCTTAATTCCTACTCGTCCTCGAGTAGGTAAATGATAAAAGAAATAATTTATGAAGTGTGAATGCTAGCAAAGTGCATAAGTTTGATCAATGATAATTTCAATCACTTTTCCTAGCATCATAACAGTAATTCTTTCTTATAGAACTTCTCATGTTAAAGTAGAAACCAATTCACATGTTAAGGTTCAAACAATGAATTCTCTTGAAACCCAACAACCTATGTTCTCAGTCACCAAGCAATTGCAATTCAACTTATTCAACAGAGTCTAAGTAAGAGCTCCGCATACTCAACCATCATATAGTCTTCTATGATTGCTGACACTCACCGCATACACATGAACAAAACGTTTCAACCACACACATAGAAAGATAGGGGCTTATAGTTTCGCCTCCCAATGTATTCACCTCTAGGGTGATGTCAACAATAATAACTCATGCTACCCATATTCAACTGGACATATGTAACTAGATCTTTCCTCACCACATGATGCTTGCCAAAGGAGAAAAATAAAAAGGAATACAGAGAAAAACTTTGACTCTTGCATAAAAGTAAATAAATAAAAGTAAAAGATAGGCCCTTCGCAGAGGGAAGCAGCGGTTGCCATGCGCTTATTTGTTTGTATGCTCAATACCTTAGTGCAAACGAACGTCACCTTATATTGCCCCTTGTGATGGCAACCATTATTATGCAATCTGTCGCTTTTATTCTTTACCATCACAAGTTCGTACAACGCTCAATTTTCTCTTACACTAAATGATCTCACACTTATAGAAGCAATTTTTATTGCCTTATTTCATCGATGACAACTTACTTAAAGGATCTGACTTAATCCTTAGGTAGGTATGGTGGACACTTGAAAATAAGATTTGGGTTTAAGGGTTTTTGGATGCATAAGTAGTATGCGGAATTTTTGGCTAGGAAAGATGGGGGGCAAGCACCACATGTTGAAGGGTCTATGACAATATAACTTCTATGTGAATATGAACAAACATAAATCATTACGTTGTCTTCCTTGTCCAACGTCAACAATTTTGGCATATAATATTTTGATGTGGGCTCACAATCACAAAAGATTTCCAAGATAGTGTATTTGCATGTGAAAGTTCTCTTCCTTCTACTAATCATTCATGAATTGCTTGTATGACCAATATTGTGATTGTCAAGCCTCAAAAGATTTCCCTTTCTAAACCCAATGTGAAGCTACCACTAGGCATGATATGATTTCAACTTCATGGCATTCAATTTATTCAACAATTTACTCATAGAATATAAGTGAAGAACAAGAGTAAATGACAAACTACTCCAAAAAGATATAAGTGAAGATCATGCGAGTAGTTAAGTAAATTGGTAGCTATTTGAAGAATCTCTCTTATTTAAAAGTTTCAGATCTAAGTATTTTATTAAAACATCAAGCAAAAGGCAAAACAAAATAAAATAAAATGACAAACCAAGAATAGCATACGTCATGTGAAGAAGCAAAAACTTAAGATCAACCGATACTAACCGATAATTATTGAAGAAGAAAGGTGGGATGCCTACCGGGGCATCCCCAAGCTTAGATGCTTGAGACTTCTTGAAATATTATCTTGGGATGCCTTGGGAATCCCCATGCTTGAGCTTTTGTGTCTCCTTAATTCCTTTTATATCACGGTTTCCCTAAATCTTAAAAACTTCATCCACACAAAACTCAACAAGAACTCGTGAGATAAGTTAGTATAAACCAATGCAGAAACCTTATCATTCTCTACTGTAGCAAATCACTAAAATTATAACTCAACGTTGCATACTAAATGCCTCTGCATATTTAATACTCCTATCCTCAAATAGAATCATTAAACAATCAAACATATGCAAACAATGCAAACATAATAGCAATCTGCCAAAACAGTACAGTCTGTAAAGAATGCAAGAATATCAATACTTCCCTAACTCCAAAAATTATGAAAATTTACCACACTGTAGAAAATTGATCAGAGATTATTTTGCAAAAAAAGTTTCAACATTTTATCACATTCTGACTTTTCTAGGGAATTTTTGCAACAACGATAAACTTTCTGTTTTGAAACAGCAACATGTAGACTTGCAAAATAAGCATGGTAAAGGCTATCCTTGACATTTTTATTGAAAATAAAGATGCAAAACATTATTCTAAGTAACAGCAAGAAAATCCTAACAAAATAAAATGACGCTCCAAGCAAAACTCATATCATGTGACGAATAAAGATATAGCCTCAAGTAAGGTTACCGATATTGTTGGAGACGAAAGAGGGGATGCCTTCCGGGGCATCCCCAAGCTGAGTTGCTTGGATCTTCCTTGAATATTACCTTGGGGGTACCTTGGGAATCCCCAAGCTTAGGGTCTTCTCACTCCTTATTCTCCTCATATCGACATCTCACCCAAAACTTGAAAACTTCAATCACACAAAACTTAACGGAACTTCGTGAGATAGGTTAGTATGATAAAGAGCAAACCATTTCACTTTGGTACTGTAAAAGACAAGGTTCATAATTGTTTCCACACAATGCCTACTGTAGCATATCATTTCCACAATTTATATTGAGCAATATAAGCCATAGAAACTAGGAAACAAGCAAACTATGCATTGAAAACAGAATCTATCAAAAACAGAATAGTCTATAGTAATCTGTACTCCAACCACACTTCTGCTACTCCAAAAATTCTGAAAAATTAGGACAACGTAGATAATTTGTATATATATCACCTATAAAAAATTCAGATCAAAAGCACGTTCGAGTGAATTTTTAAATTTCCTGGGCTGAGCGCAAAAGTTTCTGTTTTTGCAAAGATTCAAGTCAACTATCATCCACGCTATCCCAAAGGCTTTACTTGGCACTTTATTGAAACAAAAGCAATAAAACATGATTACTACAGTAGCCTAATCATGTGAACACACAAAAACAGTAGGTAAAAGTGTTGGGTTGTCTCCCAACAAGCGCTTTTCTTTAATGCCTTTTAGCTAGGCATGATGATTTCAATGATGCTCGCATAAAAGATAATAAGTGAAACATAAAGAGAACCTCATGAAACTCATGGCAACCACATTTAAGTCTAACCCACTTCCTTTGCATAGGTATTGTGAGCAAACAACTTATGGGAGCAATAATCAACTAGCATAGGAAGGCAAAACAAGTGCAACTTCAAAACTTTCAACACATAGATAGGAAACTTGATATTATTGCAATTCCTACAAGCATATGTTCCTACCTCATATAATTTTCAGCGGCATCATGAATTAATTCAACAATATAACCATCACATAAAGCATTCTTTTCATGATACATAAGCATAGAAATTTTGTTACTCTCCACATAAGCAAATTTATTCTCATCAATAGTAGTGGCAGCAAACTCAACAAAATAACTATCATGGGATTGAAAATTAAAATCATGATGACAAGTTTCATGGCTATCATTATTATTCATAGATAGCAACTTTGTTCTCATAATCAATTGGAACCTCTCCCGAAATAGTGGATTCATCACTAAATAAAGTCATGACCTCTCCAAATCCACTTTCATCAATATAATCATCATAAATAGGAGGCATGCTATCATCATAATGATTTTTCTCATCAAAACTTGGGGGACAAAAAATATCATAATCATCAAACATAGCATCCCCAAGCTTATGGCTTTGCATATCATTAGCATCATGGATATTCAAAGAATTCATACTAACAACATTGCAATCATGCTCATCATTCAAATATTTTGTGCCAAACATTTTATTGACTTCTTCTTCTAACAATTGAGCACAATTTTCCGAACCATCATTTTCAAGAAAGATATTATAAAGATGATCAATAATATGATGCAACCTCAATTCCATTTATTTAGTTTTATTTGATAAACCAAACTAGTGATAAAACAAGAAACTAAAAGATTTAATTGCAAGATCTAAAGATATACCTTCAAGCACTCACCTCCCCGGCAACGGCGCCAGAGAAGAGCTTGATGTCTACTACGCAAATTTATTCTTGCAGACTCGTGTTGGGCCTCCAAGCACGGAGTTTTGTAGGACAGTAGCAATTTTCCCTCAAGTGGATGACCTAAGGTTTATCAATCCTGGGATGTGTAGGATGAAGATGGTGTCTCTCAAGTACCCCTACACCAAATACAAGAAATCTCTTGTGTCCCCAACACACCCAATACAATGGCAAATTGTATAGGTGCACTAGTTCGGCAAAGAGATGGTGATAAAAGTGTAATAAGGAGAGTAGATATTGGTTTTTGTAATAGGAACAATAAAAAACAGCAAGGTAACAAGTAACAAAAGTGAGCACAAATGGTATTGCAATGCTTGTAAACAAGGCCTAGGGTCCGTACTTTCACTAGTGCAATCTCTCAACAATCTAACATAGTTGGATCATATGATTATCCCTCAAAGTGCAATAAAGAATCACTCCCGGGTTCCTATTAGCGGAGAACAAAAGATAGAAATTGTTTGTAGGGTACGAAACCACCTCAAAGCTATTCTTTCCGATCAATCTATCCTAAAGATCATACTAAAATAACGCAAGCTATTATTTCCGGTCAATCTAATCAAGAGTTCGTACTAAAATAACACCATACGACACACATCAACCAACTCTAATGTCACCTAGATACTCCAATGTCACCACGAGTATCCATGAGTTGATTCTACGATATGCATCAAACAACTTCATGATCATAATATTCAATCCACTCAAAGAACTACAAGGAGACCCCAAAGTTTCTATCGGAGAAAAGATAATAAAAATGTGCATCAACCCCTATGCATAGATTATGCCAATGTCACCTCAGGAATCTGCAAGTTGAGTGCCATAACATACATCATGTGAATCAATATGATACCCCATTGTCACCTCAAGTATTCATACCGCAAGACGTACATCATGTGTTCTCAAATCTGAACATTCAATCCGACAAGACAAATCTTCAAAGGGTAAAGATTCAATTCATCACAACAAGAGTGGAGAGGGGAGAAACATCATATGATCCATCTATGTTAACAAAGCCCATGATATATCAAGATCGTGACATCTCAAGATCATGAGAGAGAGAGAGAGATTAAACGCATAGCTACTGGTACAAACCCTCAGCCCCGACGATGGACTACTCCCTCCTCATCGTGGGCCGCTGGGATGATGAAGATGGCCACCGGTGACGATTCCCCCTCCGGCAGGGTGCTGGAACGGGCTCCCGATTGGTTTTCCGTGGCTATAGAGGCTTGCGGCGGCGGAAATTCCGATCTAGGTTAACCCCGAAGGGTTTTGGAATATTTGTGAATTTATAGGGCAAAGAGGGGGTGCGGGAGGCCACCGAGGTGGGCACAACCCATCAGGGCATGCCTGGGGGGCCCAGGCATGCCTGGGGGCCCCAGGCACGCCCTGGTGGGTTGTGCTCCCCTCGGGGAACCTCCAGGTGCTGCTCTAGCCCATCCTGGGTGTTCTAGTCCATAAAAATTCTCCAAAAAGTTTCGCGGTGTTTGGACTCCGTTTGATATTGATTTCCTACGATGTAAAAAACAGCAACTGGCACTTGGCACTGGGTCAATAGGTTAGCCCCAAAAAATGATATAAAGTTGTTATAAAATGATTCTAAAACATCCAAGAATGATAATATATTGGCATGAATACTTCATAAATTATAGATACGTTGGAGACGTATCAGCATGCACGGGAGAAGTTAGTGCTAGCTACAAAGGTTAGAGGATTGTGTGGGTGTAAGAGACTAACAAAGATAGTAGTTTGATTTGAAAGTGGATTCATGTATTTGAATAAGAGATCATAGTGTTATAAACCTATGCATGCATGAATATAACAGTGATACGTGTGGTGTGGTTTTGGACATGTTATACTACAATGTGATAATGTGTGGTGTTTGCAACTCACAGCTGAACATCAAATAATCTAAACCATACTATATATCAAACAATCTCACATTTTATTTGAATTTGTGATAATGTGTGGCGTTTGCAGCTCACAACTAAATATCGAACAATCTAAACCATACTATATATCGAACAATCTCACATTTTATTTGAATTTGTGATAATGTGTGGTGTTTGCAACTCACAGCTAAATACTTGTAGGCGTAGGGGGCGGGGCACCAAACATTATGTGATGAACACATTATACATATGAGACATGGTTTAGATTATGAAGATCTAGCTAGAGCTTGAAATTTACAGTGATTTGAAATCAACATAAAGTGGATTCAGAAAATCAAGTTCGACTTCATATAGTACACATAGTTCATATCTAACTCGACAGTAATCATGTGGTGTGCTGTGAAGATAGTATACAAATGATGGTTTAACTTGACAATAATGATGATTGTAGATCTTATTGAAATAGATAAGCGAATTCAAATGGTTTAATGTGACAACAATCATGATTGTAGATCTTATTCAAATAGAAAAAATGAATTCAAATTTAGTTCATATTGAAGCGATAGTATATACATTTGGAATGCACTAAAATGTTCATTTGAGTAGCAGGTTGCATGCATTATACACTTAGTGAAATATTTTAATAGAACATAACATGGATTCAAAGTTTTGAATGGAATTTGTAGTGCGAATTAATTTGGTACAGTACACGGGACTAGACTCTCTTGTGTGGTACGAATTGATTTCTTTTTGTTTTTCGTCGAGGGAAGTGCGAATTGATTTGGTACAGTACACATTAGGCTTGTCTGGAAATTTCAACCCGTGCCTTGTTATCCCAAAATTTAAGATATCTCTTTGTCTTGTTGTGCTCCTAAAAATCCCTCCATCTCAACCCGCGCCTTGCTATCCCAAAATTACAACGCGCATGAAAACTCCCACCTCCTGCGAAATCCTGACATGCAAAATTCTCGTGATACCCCTAAACCGAAAGAACCACCTAGTTCAAATCGGTGGGGCTACTTTCATAACTTACCCCACATTTCGGAAAAGCACGTCCCTAAGCCATGGTTCCCCCCTCCCATCCCCTCCCCCCCCCCCATTCGTACACTGAGGCCGCGAAAACTCGTGAACCCCCACACCCTCATCCGTCCGCCACCAAGATGGAGCCTCTTCCCCAACGACATCATCCACCGGAACAGATCGACGTCCCTCATCCACCGCACCGAATGAGGATCCGTCGCCGATATCGTCATCTCACCGGTTCAGCCACCCCGTCCTCCACCTCCAAGGAGCTGCCCTGAAGTTTGCCTCGTCTTTCGCGCCACCTCCATTCCCACAGCGCCGTCTTCACCTGCACCACCGGAAGAGCAGCACCATCACTGATTCCTTGGATGAATTGAGGCCTAATCGGCGCCACCAAAGAGGTTCTGCACTAATCGTTGCATTTTCTTCTTGATTCGATCTCACGGTGCTACCGGCGCTCGGTCCTGAGCCACCATGGCGGGCTCCATCTACGGCGGCGGCGCCTGCCACTTCCTCCACGGTGTTGCTCCCTCGGCAGCGACGTCCACATCAGTCGGAGCTGTTGCTGCTGCTCCGGCTCTCGCTGGCCCTGGTGCTGCTTCGGCTCTCGCTCGCGCTACTGCTCTGCTCTTGCTCTCGGTCCCCTACCTGGTCTGCTCTGGCTCTTGCTTGCGCTGCTGATCTTGCTCTTGCACTCGATCCCCTGCCTGGCCTGCTCTTGCCCTTGCTTGCTCTGCTGGTCTACTCTTGCTCGCACTGCTGCTGCACAAGCAGCAGCAGCGGATCTCGCTCAAGCTCCTACTGCTGCTACACGACCAGCTGCCCTGGCTCTCGCACGTGCTGCTGCTGCTCTGCCCCGACTGCTCTCTAGTAGTACGGTCCCTGCTGGAGTGGCTACCGATTTAGATCACTGCTACTCTGCCACTAGTGCTCGAGCGGCCAAAACTATTAGTGCACTGCTTTTCTGCTAGTGGTGCATTCAGTTTTGACAGTAAAATTCAGTTTTGATAGCAAAATTCAGTTTCGACAGTAAAATTCAGTTTATACAGTTAATTTCAGAGATGAGCGGCTGATGTATTTTACATCATCTATCGGAGATGCTATTAGAATACCACTTCAGGTTAACATTGTCTCTCTTGTCCTGCTTCAGCCTCGCCGTCGTACACCTCACCGGAGCTGCTCCAACGACGAAACCCTCCATCACAGCGGAGCAGTACCCTTGGCTCCATCTCCAGGCACCTAAGATCTTCTTCCCCTCCTCCGACTGCCACATCAGCCGCAACATCCTCAGCGACTAACCCAATGACGCTGAGATCGACATGGCTTCGCCAAAGAGGTTGTACACTTGTTGCATCGCTTTTTTACTCTACATGTTATATATATTGTCCACTGAGCACACTAGTAACGTGAAATACGATTAGTTCCTCCTATATAACAAGCAGTGAAGTACTAGGGAACTTAGCTATACGTGATGGACTCTCTCGAAAGCCATCATTATTTATTTCTGCATGTTTGAGCTGTGCATGTGTAGATGGGCCTGGGAGTTGAGTTTGTAGGGCAGTGTCCTTGGTTCAAAGTAGTACAAGTAGCACAAAAACATTTTTGGAGTGTAGGCTTTTCCTATTCAAGCCTGCCTACTGGAATTGCCAGTGGTTGAAAGGAAAAGTGAAGGAAAAACATAGGAATTGGAAAGTTTCCTATGGTACTACTATTAGTGCATTTGGTTCAAAGGAATGGAGCAAAGGAAAACTGTAGGATTTGTTCCTTTAGTGTCTCTTTCAAAGAAAAATCGTATGAATTTTAATGTCCACTTGGCCCTCCTTTTCAAATTCATATTCATGAAGAAGAAGACTAAGTGATAGTAGCATAATAGCATTATAACTGTACATTTTCTTGTGGTTTGACTTAATTTGACCATGCTTCTTTGCATTCCTGTGACCTTCCCATTCCTATGATCAAACACCCAGATTGACAGAAATCCTATGATTTTAAATTCTCTGTTTTGCACATGCATACCTATTCTATTACTATGTATTTCTTATCCCCGCGTTGTTAACATCATCCAATTCAAATGAGCACTTACAGAATTACTTCTCTTACGAATAGTTGTCAAAGAAAACCTTGTGTGGTTTGTCCCGCTCCTACTACGCCGTCGTCCACCCCAGCTCAGCAGCTCCAATAACAGAAGGGTCCGTCACAACAGGGATTCACCCTCCAGACTATATTTCACCGCCTCAGATCTTCTTTCCCGCCGCTGGCAGCCATGACAACTGCATTACCATCATCAACTGAGCAGATGACCTTGAGGACTATACATGGGTCCGCAAGAGAGGTCGCACTCTTTCGTGTCTGCTTACGTTATGCATCGCTTAATATTACATGCTACTTTATCATCCTGTTCACCAATTAGACTCTGGGTCAGCTCCAAACTGATGCTCAAACTTGAGTTTTTAAATGGTTGTGGGGTACATATCGGGACCACAATCAATAGTATCTGTCTACTATCTGGTTAATCTCTAGTGTCTACTATGAGTTTCATGTTGGGTGGGAACAAACAGTAAAGAAGCCATTATCTATATATTTTAACTGAAGCCATTATATGGCTGCTATCATTGGTTTTGGGTCTATCCACAGGTTGCTACCATCACTCTGGATTTCTGCATGCACTCCTTATATAATCTCACTATGTTTTATTCATGTGCATGTCAGTTATTGTACATAATGGAACCGAACATGTAGAGCAAAAGAGACGAGCCTTGCATGGCAATAAAATTTCATGCAGTCGTCGCTCCATGGTGGGTGCAAGGGCAGCCCCCCTCCACCCATTTCAGATTGTAATCAATAGGAAGATAACTGTTCTGAGGGGGATTCAGAAGGAGCAGCCCACTCCTATTTACCCCCTGAGGTCTTTGCTCTAACTTGGCATGCTGATGTTGGTCATATCATGCATATGGTGCCTTACATTACTTACCTTATACATCAAATATGTCATCTGCTTAGTTTAGACATGCTTTCTGTGAATGCCATCTGTTTAGTTTCTATATCGTATATGTGAATTATGCAACGCCATCTTGTTTAGACAGGCATCATATATGTGAATTTTGCAATGCCATCCCGCTTAGCCAGTCATCTTATATGTGAATTATATCACGCCATCCCTTTTTTTCATTACGTATTACATTTGTCAACAATGTTAGTACATTCAACTACTCTTCGTGCGCATCAGCCATTTGACATGGTGATGGAAAAATCTGGAGTGAAAACAAGGTCTTTAGAGCAGACTATGCTATCTGACGAAGCGCATATCTCACTCGTTACGGATAGCTCCTCAAAGGAGGATTTAGAGACAGATGACCAGTCCTATCCCCCCCCCCCGAGGTGTATGCTCTAACTTGCCAGGGTTATGTTGCTCATATCGTGCGTATGGTGTCTTGCATTGCTATGTCATTTGCTTAGTTTAGACATGCTTTGTGTGAATGCCACATGTTTAGTGTATAATTACCATATATGTGAATTATGCAATGCCATCTTATTGCAAGACATTATATATGTGAATTATGCAATGCTATCTTGTTGCAAGGCATTATATATGTGAATTATGCAATGCCATGTTCTTTAGCCAATCATCATATATGTGAATTATATCACGTTATACTTTTTTTGTATTACGTATTCCATTTGTCCACAATGTTTGTATATTCAACTACTCTTCCTGTGCATCAGCTATTTGAAGCGGTGATGGAAGTATCTGGAGTGAAAACAAGGTCTTCAGAGCAGACAATGCTACCTGTTGAAGCAGACATCTTGTTGGTTACAGATAGCTCCTCAGAGGAGGATTCAGAGACAGATGACCAGTCCTATTTCCCCCTTGAGGTCTATGCTCAAACTTGGCAGGTTTATATTACTCATATCATGCATATATTGTCTTGCATTGCTTAGTATTTACATCATATATGCGATTGCCATCTGCTTACTTGCTTAGTATATAAATCATATATTTGAATTATAGCATGCCATCATGTTAACATAGACAGCATCTAGCTGAACTATGGCATGCCAACCCATTTAATAAAGACATCATATAGTTATATCATCTCATCTTGTTTAGTGTTTACAGTCGTCATATTTTGAATTATGTCATTCTATCCGTGAATTATATCATGTTGTCATGTTTCCATAGGCGGCATGTATGTGAATTATGGCATGCCAACCTATTTAATAAACACATCATATAGTTATACCATGTCATCATGTTTACATAGTCATCATATTTTGAATTATGTCTTTCTATCCTGTTTAGTTAGACATCATATATGTGAAATTGTGTCATGCTATCCTGTTCAGTTAGCCATCATATATGTGAAATTGTGTTATGCTATCCTGTTTGGTTAGACAACATAAATGTGAATTATTTCATGCCCTCTTTTATTCCCCACTATCCGTTGCACCTGTCTATCATAGAATGTCTGTGCATTCAATTACTTTTCTTATTTATCAGCCATTTGAATTGGAGGGGGTGATGGCAGTATCTAAGGGAGTAACAACACGGTCTTCAGAAAAGATAGTGCTACCGGTCGATGCAGATAGAACCACGGTTGTACTTGCCCAAGAACCAGCCCCGCCACACATAACCCAAACTCTCGCAGATTATACCCCTACCCAGTTGGACAGAGAACCAGCTACACCCCTTCTAACCCCAACCCCAGCAGATAGTAACCCAGTTCCAGTTGACACAGCACTGTCTCCACCACAGAGCACCCAAACACGAGCAGTTAGTAAGGTAACTGCAGTGCCCAAAGCACGAGGACCACCACTCCGAACCCCAACTCAACGCTTAAAGCAAAAGAAGAGGTCAGGTTCTGTAGCTATGGTTCATACTCCTTTGCTCTTGCATCACTATATTTACTCATACCAACTATTTTCAAATTTGAAGGATGGAATTGAAACTCCAATGGCGCAACAGGTATGTTTTAAACCTATTTTTTAAACTGGTTTGCTGTTCTAACTTGCTCTATGTTGATTTCAGTTTCAATTGAATAAACAGTTATGTTCTCATGTGCTGCACATTACAAGTGTTGTTATTGCTGTGTAGTTTCCCACACTTATATTCTATCTATGCTGCTTTGTCTTAAACTAATATTATTTGAACTGTGTCTCTATCTTGATTTGGCAACAAAAACTAGAATGATATAGACCATACAGTGACCATGGTACATAGATATATGTTTGCTCCATGTTGTTATCCTGTCCACTTTACTACTGAACTGATTTACCAAAATGAGTTTCGTATACAACATGGTAAACCTGTGATGTGTCTGCTTGTTTATCTTTTAGAATGCGGACAAAATATTGGAGAAGAGTACCCCGTTATGCAATGGTAAAGGAAGTAATGCAGGTAAGGTTCAAGATAGTGAGACATCCCTATTGGTCTCCAAGAAAGCTGATAAAAATTGACTTTACGATAGTGAGACAACCCCAAAGTCCTGTCTTGATGTAGTGTTCGAGTTACTGGCCACTACTGCTGGCACAAGCTCTTCGAACTCGCTGCCTCAATCAGTTCGTCTTGTTGAGTCTCAACTTAAATTTGAAAGACATTGATTAGATGTGCTGCGACACGAAGCCGAAGGACTGAGGAAGACCCTGCCGAATTCAGATGCATACTTTATGGTGCAACAACAAGCGTTGGAGGATTTAAGCGCCAAACAAGAGAAAGTTAACAAGCTTGCTAAGCATCTTGCTAGCATGCTAGGTACCCAGGATATTGTTTCTTGAGCTCTTTTGAAGTGGTTTCAGTTCTGGACTTGTTTTGTTGCGGCGTTTATTTGCACTGGTCGCCAACTTTGACAACTAGTGTATGTGATATGCTGCTTTTTCCCTATATTTGCACTGGTGGCAAACTTTGATGCCCAGTGGATGTAATATGTGTAATAGCCGTAATAGCCTAGCGCTAGTTGCTTGCTTATTTATTTCCTTATTGTCTTGTTTAGTCGTTTGCTTGTAGTCACTGCAGTTCTTTTTCCGCGTTTTTCTAGTGGCCACAATAACCTATTTTTTATAACTAGGCCACAATAACCATGGGCAACATACGGACCATTGTAACCATGGTCCTGCTACCTGCTGTAGTGACCATGGGCCTCCTACGAGCCGTAGGATCCATGGGCCCTCGACGAGCCATATAATCAATGGGTCTTCTACGGGTCGTATGATCGATTGGCTAAACGTGGGCCGTAATATTCGTGGACCAATAAAGGTCCGCAAAATGGGTCGTAAATGGGCTAGAGAGGAAATGGTGTGTTCATGGCCCGACCATAACGGGCCGCTAATACGCCAAAATGTATAATGGGCTTAATTAATTCTATCGACAGGCATCACGATTCGTTAATGTGCCGTATTTGATGACGCTATGAAAACAGCCCAACGGGTTAACGGGCCGACTGTAACCATGGGCTGAATTTGACCCACAAGCGGAACAGGCCAGTAACAAACCGTAAGTAACCGAAATGCTGGAAATGAGCCCAAGAATAAATGGGCCCCTAGAAGGCCAAAAGGTAACACGGGATGGAAACGGTCCAACATAATAATGGGTCGTTAATGGGTGTAAAGCGTTACACTGTTCATTATGGGTCGGTTTCACCATGAGCCTTTAATGGGCCCAGAGTTACAAAGGGCCTCGTATGGGCCAAAAGACTTCATGGGCCATACATGGGCCAGAAGTTACAACGGGCTGGAATCATATTGGACAGCCCAAATGACGCTACTGGGCCCAATTCGGATAGACCATAACGGGCCGTGAGTTAGCGAGATGTAAATGGGCTATATGCGAACAGGCCGTTAACATGCTTTCCATGGGCCGACCCGCTACCTTTTGACCAAGTCAAACATGCTGGCCTTTTCACCTGAATGGGCCTTTGTCGGGCCGTGCCATGTGTCGACGTATCATAGGCGCCTCCCGTCCAATGAGTGGATGACAGTTGTCCCAACACTGAGCCGACACGTGGTTCCTCTGGCCATTGAGAATTTTACACATGGAAAATCCCCATTGGCTCGGGATGTTAACCGGTTATCGGATCCAAACCGGAACCCGATAGCTTAACGGCGAACCATTATGGTGGATGCCACGTGTCGGTTACCTTTGACGAAAGCACTTCCATGACGCGCCATTTATCGTCGTGGAAGTGGACACTTCCGTGATGATAATTTTGGTATTGTCATGGAACACTTCTACGACAGCACATGTATGACTATCTTGATTCTGTCATAAAATCGTCATGGATGTACATGCATAACAGAAAACGTGACCCACTGTAACAAACACGTATCATCACAGAAGTGGCTTTTTTAGTGCTTTGAGGTTCTTTGTGTTGGATTGAGTATTATGAATCTGAAATTGTTTGATGCATATTGTATAATCAACTCATGGATGCTCGTGGTGACATTAGAGTTGGTTGATGTGTATCATATGGTGTTATTTTAGTACGAACTCTTAGATAGATCGATAAGAAAGGATAACTTGGTTTTATTTTAGTATGTACTCTTGGATAGATCGATCTCAAAAGGATAACTTTGAGGTGGTTTCGTACCCTACAATAAATTCTTATTATGTTCTCCGCTAGATAACACCTTTGGATTGATTCTTCCTCGCACGTTGAGGGATGGTTATATGATCCAATTATATTAGCATTGCTGAGAGATTGCACTAGCGGAAGTACAGACCCTAGGCCTTGTTTTCAAGCATTGCAATACCGTTTATGCTCACTTTTGTTACTTGCTACCTTGCTGTTTTTTATTGTTCCTATTACAAAAATCAATATATACTGTAATTACTACACTTGTATCACCATCTCTTCGCCGAACTAGTGCGCCTATACAATTTACCACTGTATTCGGTGTGTTGGGGACACAAGAGACTATTTGTTATTTCATTGCAGGGTTATTTGAAAGGCATGACGGCCTTGAGGAACTTGCGCTTGACCCAACTGTCATCCGTTTCCTTGCTCCCGTGATCTCGGAGTGAGATCGCAAGAATAGTCAATCTCTGGTAAAGCTCGCGAGGATCTTCATCATCATTCATCACAAACTCATCGGCCTCATCAAGCACGACCTAAAATTTGGAGCGTTGAATGCTCGAGCTTCCCTTGTATAAAGAGTTGGTGTGCTCCCATGCATCTTTGGCAATACTGAATGGGCACAAGTGAGCAAGCTCTTCGGAAGGCATGGCGGCTTGAAGGATGAACAAGGCGAATGCATTAAGTTGGTTATCCACATCTTCCCTTGGGGTCATGTTGATTGGATCTTGAGGATAGAAGCCTTGTTCAATTACCCTCCGAAGTTGTGTTGAGCTATGATTCAAATGAGATTTTATACGAAAAACCCAATTAGGAATATTATTCAAATCAAGCTGTTGACACACGAACACGTCACGTGTACCCTCGACGTCGGGGATGATGCACCGCAACTCACGTCAAAGGAGACCCGACCGACAGCGCGATACGCAAGACAGTTGTCGTGGTTCTGAGTCTGACAATGATGTAGGGGGGTAAGTATGGAGAGGCTAGATCTTAGCTATGTAGAAGCTGTAAGCACACAAAGATGTACGAGTTCAGGCCCTTCTCGGAGGAAGTAAAAGCCCTACGTCTCGGTGCCCGGAGGCGGTCGACTGGATTATATGTGTGAGAATGACAGGGGTGCGAACCCTTGATACTGAGGAGGGGGTGGCTTATATAGAGTTCGCCAGCCCTCTCCTGCCCTTAGTAATGCAGGGTTTAAAGTACATTAAGGCTGGGCGTTACTGGTAACGCCCCTAATAAAGTGCTATGATGACCATAAAGGCTACTTAATGACCGACCGTTTGCTTGCGGAGTGACTTTAGATCTCCTGGCAGTCGAGTGGTCGGCTTCGTGGTCGAGTGATAGCTTCTTGGTCGAGTGTCTTGAACCCGTCGAGTGGGTACCTTCAAGTCGACTGAAAGGTGACTTCTTCAAAGGATGTCCTTGGGTAGGGCTCTTAGGACAGGTCCGTGCCCCTACCCTAGGTACATAGCTTCATCATTAGCCCCCGAATGGATCGAGGTTAGAGTGGGGAAAGAGTTGGGGATCTTTCCGACTGGTTCTTTGTGCTACATGATTGCCTTGTTTCGGATCAATCGTCACGGATGACGTCGTCAACCTCTTTCAGTCGCCTTGATCCATTCCAGGCCTTTCGTCGAGTGAATTTCCTCGCTTGTGAAGTTCCGGATGATGGTGTGAAAGAGATCTTCTGTCTGACGAATTGCTCTGCAACCCGCGGATTTTGCGGGATTTGAATTTCGGGAAGCGCGCGGGACGGGAGCGGCCGCAGTAATCGAATGTGATAAGGCGGAAGCTCCTCGATTTCCGCACCACCTTTTTCGCCACGTACTGCGCGCGCGTTTGCTGCGGGATTTGACGGGATAGCCTGGGCCCACCAGTCAGCCACTCGGAAGCGGCCTCTTATAAACCGCCGGCTCGGGGCTCCCAAACAGCGTGCTCTCTTTTCCTTCTCCCTTCGCAAGGTCCTCCGCCACCTCCGCTCTCACCCTAGCGTCGTAGGCCCGTTCGAGCTTCGCCGGCGACGATGGTGAAGGACAAGATGTCCGCTCTGGAGCGCGCGAAGAAGGCGGCGGCGCAGGGGAAAGGGAAGAAGTCCGCTCGGGGCGGATCTTCCTCAAGGACTGCTCTGCCCAAGGGCTGGATCCAGGGCGACTGGATGCCGTCGGTGATTCGGCAGGAAGATATTGATGATATGGTCGAGGGGGGAGTCATTCCTCACGAAGCTGCGCGTCTCCCGGGGGGAGAAGTCCAACCTCAGCCTCTTGATGGTGAGTGCGTCCTCCTCGCCACTCATATCGATCGCGGGTTTTCTCTACCTCCTCATCCTTTTTTCCGGAGCTTTCTGAACTTCTTCGGAGCGCAGCTCCATCACTTCACTCCCAATACCATCGTGTATCTCGCTGCTTTTGTTTCCTTGTGCGAGGGTTTCTTGGGTTGCCACCCCCATTGGGGATTCTTTAAGCACATCTTCACTTGCCGCTCCCAGTCGGTCAAGAAGGCCAAGTCGAGTGATGAAAGGACGCAGGTGATCCAGTTGTGCGGGGGCCTGGCGATCCAGACGAGGGGAAAAAGTTCTTTTCCATCTATCACTTTCCCTGAGTCGGTCCATGGTTGGCAGTCGACCTGGTTTTACAGTCAAGACCAGGCGACCCTAGGAGAGTCGACTGGGCTTCCCCCTTTCTCTCTAGACCGAGCTCAAAAACCTGCTTCTCTGAAAGTGGCGCCGGAAGAAAAGGCGCAAGTCAAAGTGCTGGTTGGTCGAGTGGTTCAGCTTGTCCGCGAGAGCGTGACCGGCATGGACTTGCTGGAGGTCTTCCTTCGGAGGCGCATCCAACCGCTCCAGGCTCGTGACCACCTGATGTGGCTGTACTCGGGTCTTGAAGACACCACTCGGATCCACCCGGAGGAGGTCACTGATGAGATGATGGAAGAGTGGCTGTCGAGCATCACAGGGAACAAAGTCAACCCCCGAGGAGCCAGGAGGGTTCCTCCACTCGACAACACATACGAAGTGGACCAGGTCTGACCTTATGCTCCTGAGTGAGGCCTTGCTTTCTTCATTGGTCTTCTTTGAATTGGTCGATTGACTTTTGTCCTGTCTGTTGTTTTCCAGGCAACTACTGAGATGTACCTCGACACCCAACGGGGCACAGGAGCCGACTGAAGAAGGGGAGGTGAGCGGAGGTGAAAGCGGAGACGAATAAGGCGAGTGGGAATCCGACGGCGAAGGAGAGGGAGACGACGACGTCGACTCCAACGAAGAGGAGGAGGAGGAAGTTGAATCCCCCCCCCCCCCGCTCGGAGAGGCGATCCAAGCTTACACATGACCCAGCGCGGGAACGTGGTAAGGCGACTGCTCCTGTTGGGTAGTCGTCGAAACGCCCTCGGACCTCTTCTCCTACGCTGACTGAAAAGGCTCCCAAGCACCCACGTGCGACGCCGTCCAAGCCTCCCAAGGCCCTGCCCAAGATGAAGATGACTGTCCCCACCATTTCTGGGTAATAATAGAACTTGTTTTCCTTTGTCGACCGTGGACAGATCCTTGGTCGATTCATTGAGCCAACTGACTGACTTTCGAGACATGCAGTGCTGCTACTTCTGAGCTCTCCGCCAAGGACGACGATCAAGAGATGGAGGATGCTGTTACTTCCAACCCTGGTACGATTACTGATGTTCTGCCTTGAGCCGACTGGATATTTATTGCAACTCTGGTCGATTGACTTTTTCTTGTAGCTCCTCCTCATGTTATTAACCTCCCGGATGACGACAACGACGAGCCGCTGAGAGTGAGAAGGAACAGGAGGGCGTTGGCTGGCAAGACCCCCCAATCCGCTCCGGCGTCTGAGGCCGTAGCTCAGGATGGTGGTGACACCACTCGGGCTTCCGTGACTTTCGTTGTTCCTCTGACAAGCGTGCGGCCTTCGACGTCGACTGCAAAGCCTCCTTCGCTTTTCGCCACATACCATGTCCCTGAGGACCAAGCGAGTGCCGCAAAAGAGGCTATACGCCAGGCAGGGATCATGATGGAGCAAGTGAAAGTGGCTCGGGAAGCCAGCCAAGCAGCTTATGACGCGAGTTCGGCTCTTTAGAGCAACGTCCAGGTCAGTCGACTCAACGCTTGGTCTGTTACGATATGCTGTTTGAAGAATCTCTTTTCCGAAGATCTTTATATCTGTACACCCACTAGGTGTGTCTGTTAATTCTTGGACGAGTGGGGGCACGCTAAGTGCACCCACTGGGTGTAGTCCCTGAGACTACGGTGGACTGCTGGCAGTCGACTGTAGTCTTTATATTGTGTCACTGTAGTTGTACTGTCGAATGTTTTTGATTCGGCTGTAGTCTTAGAAACGTCATCATTGTCTCTTAGTTACTCGGAAGCAACTTATCTTGGACGTCTGTCAACTGATTTTTGCAGAAATCCTGCGAACTTGTGGCTCGCTACACTGAGTTGGAGAATAAGCAGATCCAGCTCAACCTTGACTTGAAGCTTGCTCAAGAGAACTTGCGGAAGGCACAAGAAGAAGCAAAAGGTATGGCTGGTGTAAGTGCATCTAGTGCCCCTTAGTGATTTTGGTGTATTGAAGACTATAGGTTAAGTATCTAATGCGTTTATGAGTGTACACAGGTCTATAAGTCTATGAGGAGTTTGATATTTATAGAGAAATTCGACCCCTATGAAGTTCTTCAACTGAAGACTTTGATATACTGAAGACTTTCTGAAGACTTTGAAAGTGAAGAAATTGGTGTGACCTTGAAGACTTGGTATTCATCCGAGGAACATGAAGCGTGAAGACTTTTGTTTTCATAGTTTCATTTTCTCTTTCTTGAGTCATAGGAAACACCGTACTGTTAAAGGGGGTCGAGGAAATACTAAGGAGAAAATTTCCATGTGATGCTCAACTCAAATCCTACACCTACCAATCCCTTCGAGTGAAGCCATTGGAAATCTCATACAGTTCAGTCAATTTCTTCAGTGACAGAGACGCAGTTCTTCTGGTCACTGAGGACTTTGCTCTGACTGAGGAGTTAGGAATTCGCCAGTGCGAATTGCCTACACAGTGAGGAACATGATAGCCCTGAGGAATTTGAAGCTCAAATTTCCGACCGTTGCTGTGCTACGCGCCAGCTGTCCTAAAATATCTTGTCCACCTAACGGTCATATCATTGAAGGGCATTTATGTCTTATCATGTCGGGCTGCTCCCTAGGCTATAAATAGCCGCCCCCTACAACCACTAGCTGGTTGGCTGCTCCGATAGAACTTGACACTTGTCATTTGAGAGCAACCCATCCTCCGAGGACTTTGAGCGAAAATCATCAAGTGAGGAAAATCCAAAACCCAAACCCAAACACCTACAAACCCAAAGTGATTGAGCATCACTGAAGAGATTGATCCTGCGTGGATCCGACGCTTGTTACCTTTGAAGATTGTGCTTCTTCCAGACGGTTAGGCGTCATGGTCTAGAGCATCCAAGAGGAATTGTGGATCACCGAGTGACCTAGTCTGTGAAGGTTTGGAAGTCACCTGAAGACTTACCACGAGTGATTGGGTGAGGACTGTGTGTCCTTAGCTCAAGGAGAATACGGTGAGGACTGTGTGTCTGGGACTAGGTGTCCTCGAGTTTAAATACTCAGCCGCTCCAACCAGATGTACAACTGAGACAGAAGTTGGAACTGGTCTACCAAATCACTGTCTTCACCAAGCTTACTGGTTCTATTTCCTAAACACTTTCATTTCCTCATTACTGTGTTGTGTGTTTGTTCATATCTGTGTTTGAAGACTTTGACTGAAGACTCTCTCAATTTCCTCAGTTCAATTTCTTCAGTCTGTTTTGTCTTCATCTAGAGTTATCCTGTGCTTACGCTTTCTGTACTCTGTGTGTGTCTTCATTTCATCATGATGACCATGCATGTAACTTGCTATGTTTACTTCTGAGTACGTATTCCGCTGCTAGTAGTTCTTCGCTAAGGAATTTCCTCACGAGCAAATTCCTCAGTGAAGAATTTCATAAAAATCGCCTATTCACCCCCCCTCTAGTCGATATAACGCACTTTCAATTGGTATCAGAGCAAGGTACTCCCTTGTTCTGTGTGATTTTGGTTTAACCGCCTGGAGTTTTAGTTATGTCGACCGCAGGTATGATCAAGGTCTCTGCTGGGTGTCCTACCTTCGATGGGACGGACTACCCCTACTGGAAGAACAAGATGCGCATGCATCTTGAGGCAATTGATAACGATCTCTGGTACGTTGTGGAAAATGGTATTCCCTCCGTCTCACCCTCACTGAACGCTACCGATGTGAAGAGATTCAAGCAACTCGATTCCCAAGCGAAGAATATCATATGTGGCCATCTGAGCAAAGGACAGTATGGTAGAGTGAGTGCTTTGGAAACTGCAAAGCTTATCTGGGATAGGCTATCCAAGGTCAATGAAGGAGTTTCAACTCAGCGCGACTCCCGAGTTGATGTTCTTCGAAATCTCTTCAACCGCTTCAAAAGACTCGACAATGAAAATGTCCAGCAAACCGTCGATCGCCTCACTGACATCTCAAATGAGCTTCAAGCACTTGGTGCCACTGACATCTCCGACCATGAAGTGGTGAAGAAATTGCTGAGATCGCTTGATTCCTCATTTGGCACTCTGGCACTGATGATACAAGAGCGTGCTGATTACAAGTCACTTGACCCTGCTGATATCCTGGAGAGGCTAAACACTCATGAGTTCCAGCTTGCTGAAAAGAGAGATCTCTACGGTTCGAGCTATGGCAGATCACGTGCACTGAAGGCCAAGGTAGTATCTGAGTCCGAAGATGAAGACTCTGGTAGCAGCCTTGGTGATCCTGAAGAACTGAGTCATGATCTAGCACTGCTTGTGAAGAAATTCCAGAAGTTCTCAAGACGTGGTCACTTTGGAAACCCCTCAAGGAGCAATGATTCCTCATCCAGTGACTATAAGAAGAGGCTTTGTCACAAGTGCAAGAAACCAGGACATTACATTCAAGATTGTCCTCAGTGGGAAAAGGAATCAAAGAAGAAGAAATACAAGGATTACAGTTCTGATGATGCGAAGAAAAAGAAGAAGTCCTCTAAATCTTCATCAGCAAAATCCTCAAAATCTTCGTCTCACAAGAAGAGCGGCTCCAAGAAGGCTCGGGCATTCATTGGCAAGGAAATGGACTCTGAGGCTGATTCTGAAGAAAATGAAGCAGAAGAAGAATCTGATGATTCTGAGTCTGGTGTGGCGAGCCTAGCCCTCGCTACTGCATTCGTCAGCAAATCCATCTTCAACGCTGAAGAAAGTGATCTCACCAACAAGGCTGATGAAGGAAGTGATGACTACGCTCCCACCTATTGCTTCATGGCAAAGGGTGCCAAGGTACTCAAATACGCCTCCTCTGAATCTAGTGATGATGAATCTAATGAAAATCTTAAGCCTAGCTACTCTAAACTTGTAAAGATTGTTGTGCAACAACAAAAGGCTTTTGAAAAGGTTCAAAACATGCTAGACAAAAGTGATGATACGTTGGGTGAAGAAATGGATCGCACTAAGGCCTTGACTGAAAATCTTCAGAGACTTCAGACTAAGTTTGACAACCTTCAAAATCATCATAACACTCTCTTATCTGATCATGAGAAGATTTCTTATGAATATCTCCAAAAGAAGGAAGATCTTGAGACGCTAAGAGTGAGTTATGAAGATCTTCAGAAGGAGCGCGATTCATTACTTGCTCAACAAATCAGCGCTGCTCAGGAAGAATTCATTCCTCCATGTTTAAAATGCATTGAACGAGAATCTGCTAATTCTTCACCTGAATGCTCAAATGCTTCAAATGTTACAAATTCTTCACATGTCTCTGCTATCACTAATTCCTCATCTGAGGACATTGCTAGTATCACTGACGATGCAGGACTGAAGGAATTGTACATGACAGGCATGTACAAAAGCCTCAAAGGGCATCAGGCTCTTTGTGATGTGCTTAAAAGGCAGATCCTCAACAGGAACCCTAGGAAAGAGGGTATTGCCTTTGAGAGGAAACTCAATGTGGATGGTACATATTGGAAGCCTGAGCAGTACCCCAAAACCTCATGGGTTGCTGCAAAGGGACCTCCAGTTGATCCATCTGATTTATCTGGCTATACATGTGAATCTTCTCATTCTTCTGATGAGTCATTTGACTCCAACTATAAACTGTTCAAAAATCAGAATGGTGAAGTATTTGCTAGATATGTTGGCACTAACTGCAGGAACGGTTCCCCTATGAAGAAAATCTGGGTTCCCAAAAGTTGCCTTGAAAGTCTTCAGGTGAATGTCCTCATGACACCACCTGTGAAGAAAAGGAACCCCAGATCAAATTCCTCATATGGAGCAAATTCTTCATATAGATCCAAGTCCTCATACGGACCAAGTTCCTCAAGGGGATCAAATTCCTCACATAGATCAAAGTCCTCATATGAACATCATCGTGCTAACAACTCTGTTTCGCAGGGAAGAGCCAAGGGCTATGAATATGAGCATTATTCTTCAAATTATCATGTTCATATGTCCTCAAAGAATTTCTCTGCTTATGCATATGGCTACCCTAACCCCTCTTATGTGAAACGAAATGGTTTGGCCGCTTTGCCACCATTCTCATATGGAGCTCGCAGAGTGATGAACTCTTTGGCACCCCTTCAGATGTGGGTGGTGAAGAAAAAGAACTAATCTCTTCTGCAGGGTCAGGTCTCCAGACGTGCGATAACGTCTGAAGAATTTGCTGGGGACCTGACAAAAGTGCCTGAAAGGACGCAGGCTAACCATGATGAAATGAACTTTCATTTCACACGTCCTCCCTCTGTTTTATCTGTTCTACTGCTTGATGAAATTGATCTGATGAATTGTGATATCATATTCTTCATTGCTGAAGTATATGAGGTCGTAAGTTGCACTAATTCATCTGCAGGATGATCAACCGAAAGCCACTGAATGGGTACTTGATAGTGGATGTACAAATCACATGACCGGTGACAAGAATCTGTTGATGGATGCTCCCTTATCAGCGTTACACATGAAGCATATCATCTTCACTTAGAAAAGCAAAAGTCAAGTATTGGGTCTAGGTAAGGTTGCTATCAGAAAGGATCGACACATGGACAAAGTCATGCTTGTTGAGTCCTTAGGATACAATCTTATGTCTGTCTCAATGCTTTGTGATCTTGATATGGTTGTTGTCTTTGGCAAGTATCGTTGTGTTGTGATTATGGAAGCTGACAAATCCAAAGTCTTCGAAGGCTTTAGGAAAGGAGACTTGTATATTGTTGATTTCTCTGCAGATTCACAACCAGCCGTGTGCCTACTTGCAGAAGCTTCAAAAGGATGACTATGGCATCGACGACTAGGTCATGCAGGCATGAGGAATTTGAACACGATTGCGAAGAAGAAGCATGTCATTGGCATTGAGAATGTCAAATTCCTCAAGGATCACTTATGCGGTGCCTGCGAAGCTGGAAAGATGACCAAGGCCAAGCATCCAGCGAAGACTATCATGACCACTACTCGTCCATTCGAATTACTTCACATGGATCTTTTCGGTCCTAATCATTATTCCTCTGTTTCAAATGAAGCATCTCAATATGGCTTTGTTATTGTTGATGATTACTCTCGTTACACATGGGTACACCTTGTCTCTTACAAAACTGAAGTGCAGGAAGTCTTCAAATGATTTTCCTCGAGGGCTTCAACCAACTTTGGTGTGAAGATTAAGCACATCAGAAGTGACAATGGCACTGAGTTCAAGAATTCGGGTCTCGATGACTATCTTGATGAACTTGGTATTACTCATGAGTTATCTGCTCCTTATACTCCTCAACAGAATGGCGTCGTGGAGCGCAAGAATAGGACTCTTGCTGAGATGGCTCGCACCATGCTCGATGAGTACAAAACTCCTCGTCGTTTCTGGGTTGATGCAATTGATACTGCGTGACATATCATCAACAGAGTATATCTTCACAAATTCTTCAAGAAGACTGCCTATGAACTCCTTACTGACAAGAAACCCAATGTGAGTTATTTCAAAGTCTTCGGTGCTAAATGCTGGATTAGAGATCATCATCACAACTCTAAATTTGCACCGAAAGCACATGAAGGTTTCATGCTTGGTTACGGAAAGGACTCGCACACCTACAGAGTCTTCAACAATGTTCTTCACAAGATTGTTGAAACTGTAGATGTACGGTTCGATGAAACTAATGGCTCGCAAAGAGAGCACCTACCTTCTGTGTTAGATGAACCAGCACCTGAGGATTTAATCAAGCACAAGGCTACTGAAGATGTCATTCCTACTGAAGAATCTGCTGAAGAATTCATTCCAGAACGTGAAGAACGTCGAGCTGATGCACCTGAAGAAAATGCTGAGGAAATTGATGCTGAAGAAAATGCTGATCAAATTCCTCAACGACAACCAGCTCACCCTCGCGTTGCAAAAGAAGTGCAAGTGGAGAAGATCATCGATCACATTAGAGCACCAGGTCCTCTCACACGCTCAAAAGCTTCACATCTATCTAACTTTTGTGGGCACTTTGCTTTTGTCTCTATTACAGAGCCCACTAAGGTAGATGAAGCATTTCTGGAGCCTGAGTTGATTCAGGCCATGCAAGAAGAATTACATCAGTTCAAGCTCAACAATGTATGGGAACTAGTCAATCGTCCCGATCCTCGCAAGCATAACATCATTGGTACAAAGTGGATCTACCGCAACAAGCAAGATGAAAATGGTGTTGTGGTGAGGAACAAGGCACGACTAGTAGCTCAAGGCTACACACAGGTTTTGAAGATCCAAAACATCCTGATAGAGTCTTCAGACTTAACAAGGCCCTCTATGGCCTCAAGCAGGCCCCACGGGCGTGGTATGATACATTGAAGGAATTCTTCATGAAGAAAGGCTTCACACCCGGTTCACTCGATCCCACTCTCTTTACTAAATCATATGATGGTGAACTGTTTGTGTGCCAAATATATGTTGATGATATCATCTTTGGCTGTACTGACCAACGTTATAGTGATGAATTTGCCTATATGATGAGTGAAGAATATCAAATGTCTATGATGGGAGAGTTGAAATTCTTCTTAGGTCTTCAAATTCATCAACAGCGCAATGGTATATTCATATCTCAGGAGAAATACCTCAAGGATGTCCTGAAGAAATTCGGCATGCAAGATTGCAAAGGCATCAAAATTCCTATGCCCACAAATGGTCATTTATGCACTGATGAAAATGGTACTGACTTCGATCATAAGGTATACCGCTCCATGATTGGCTCTTTATTGTACTTATGTGCATCTAGGCCAGATATAATGCTTAGTGTTTGCATGTGTGCACGATTTCAAGCTGCACAGAAGGAATCACACCATAAGGCTGTGAAGCATATTCTTTGATATCTAGCTCACACACCAACACTAGGATTATGGTATCCCAAGGGCTCGGATTTTGATCTCATTGGATATTCAGACTCTGACTATGCTGGTGACCGTGTGGACCGCAAGTCAACATCTGGTACTTGTCATTTCCTTGGACGATCTTTGGTCTGTTGGTCCTCGAAGAAATAGAACTGCGTATCACTGTCTACTGCTGAAGCTGAGTACATTGCTGTTGGTTCTTGCTGTGCTCAATTACTATGGATGAAGCAAACACTCAAGGACTATGGCGTCAACGTGAAGAATGTGCCTCTCCTCTGTGACAATGAGAGTGCCATCAAGATTGCTCACAACCTAGTTCAGCACTCGAAGACAAAGCACATTCAGATTCGTCATCATTTTCTTCATGATCATGTGTTGAAGGGCGACATTTCTATTGAGCATGTGAAGACTGAAGAACAGCTAGCCGATATCTTCACTAAGCCCTTGGATGAGAAGAGATTTAGCAAGTTGTGGTGTGAGCTAAATATCTTAGAATCTTCGAATGTACTTTGAAAATGCACCCATCCTAACACATATGCAAAATTGATGAGTTAGATGTGCAACACATGAAGAAACGTTTTTCTTCAATCAATGAAGAATAACACTCTAAGTGTGAAGAAATTAATGAAGAATTTGATTCTCAGAACCCTACGACAATTGTACGCGGTGTCTGAAATCATCATTCTTACACGGTGGGTCACGCCACCACAAAAGTTGAAAATCTTCAATTTGAGTTTTTCCTAAATTTTTTAAATTCCTCAGTTTTTCAAATTCTTCAACTTTGCAAAATCTTCACTTGTACCGTCGTTTTTCCTCATTGGCTATATATATATGAGTTTATGTCCTCTACTGCATTCACTTATAGCTATTTCTTCAAGTTGGAACTTTTCTGCTAAGTGAATGTGATCGGACCCTTCCCCCTCTATGCTATACTCAATCCAATCTATTCACAAATTCTTCAAGTGCGTTCTATTTGAAACTCGTTCAAATTCTTCACTCTGTCCTTGTCAGCTGAAGAAATTGCTAACGGAACGTTAAAACTGATCTTATCCAAACTTTCGTTTTTGCCGCTCAAACCGTTCCGCATCCCACGATGCATTATTTTACTCACCCATGATCTTACACGATCTCCACTACATAGTACGTGGGTGACACATGTCAAGAGAAGGAGAACGGCCAGGGGCACGTTCATCCGAAATCTTCGGACGAGCAGTTTTTCACTGCGGCTATAAATACCCCTGTCGCCGTCCTCACTTCCTTTACCCCGCTCGATCTCACTTCCCCCGCTCGAGCTTCCAAACCCTAGCGCCGTCGCTACTCCATCGTCGCCGGTGAGGAAGAGCTTCACTGCCTCGACCTCGTCGCCGTCGTACTCGCGCCGACTGCGGAAATCTTCACCTCCGCTGCCGTCGTAGACGTCTTCCTCCGCCAAGTTAGGGCGTGGAAGATCTGCATCGACGAACTTCACTGTTCCAACTCCCAGTTTGTCGTGTTCTTCGTTCAGGGTAATTAAATGCTAATTTTACTGCCCTCTTTGATTCGAAAATTTTCTACAAAATCTTCAAAGGTGTTTTATTCTTCAAATCCTCACACACAAAACACCTCACATGTTATCTGTTCTTGATTCATTTCCCTAAGCCTCAAATTTCTTCAAGATTCCTCAATTGTGTGGATCCTCGATCTATACAACTCTGGAACCTAAGATATGCAGCGCTTAGTAAAATTCCTCAAGACGAATCTGGTCAAATTCCTCAAACTTGTTCTTTATGAAAAACCCTCTGAGAACGCATATGACCTCTCCAAATTCCTCGCAACTATACTCTCTTCATAGGTACACATGTCCGCTGCTGAATCATTAGGTTCTCATCAACTTAACTCATTCGCAGCTTTCCTCGAAGAAAAGTTGCATACCTCTTCAGAGAATTCAATTGTTCAAATTCCTCATCTGAAGAAAATGGCTGAAGGAAAAAGGTCACAGAAAGGAGGAAAGAGACCAGAGGTCATGACTGCCTTTGAAATACCTGAGGACATTTATGCTGGGTACTGCACGCCTGATGAAGCCAAGTTTGGCAAAGAAGATAAAAATCAGCGCAAGGTGCGAATTCAGAGGATTGAGAGGAGATGGGCACGAGAATGGAGGGAGTACAGATATGTCACTCCTAAGTACATGAAGAAATTTGCAGTAAACCCTCCATGCCAAAGACCTCCATTGGCACCTGGCCAAGTGGCTGATCCCACCAGCATCAGACGCGGTGAGGATTTTCCTAAGGAATTGGCCAAGCGCCAAGCTAAACTGCAAAGGCAAGCCAGAGATGCAGTGAGGAAATTCAATGAAGACTGTGCTGCTGCTGCTGCCTTTGAGGCCTCTGCCAAGCCGAGGAAAGCAATGATGAAGAAGCCCGCTCGTAAGCCAAGTGCTTCACCTTCAATGCCCTCACGGCCAAGTTCCTCAGTTGCGCCCTCACGGCCAGAATCTTCAAAATCTTCAAAGCAAATTCCTCATGCTACTCCTGCTCCACCAAAGTCCTCTGCACCTCCGCTAAAGTCCTCAGTTGTCCCAACAAAGTCCTCAGCACCTGTGCATCTGGCCTCATGCCAAAGGACTACAGGCATCTCTATTGCCTCTGGTGTCTCAGACAGTTCCTCAGCTGCACCAAATTCCTCAGCTGGACCTTCCTTGCTAAAGAAAAAGGCTACTGCTGGACGCGGCACTCGCCCAAGTCCTCATAAGAAGCAAGTGGTCTTCACTGTGCCATCTGATGATGATGAAGCTGATGAAGAGGAACTCACTGAAATCATCAGAGACCGCCAAGAGAGGGCTACTAAAGCCAAAGGCACGCCTGTGCCCCTGCTATTGGATCCAAGGGCGATCCTAGACTATATTGATCTCTAGCATAAGGATCCTAACACACCTATGCCTGATTTCAAGCTGACACCTGGTCAAAGTCACATGCTGACTCACTTCATCCAAGAGGAGAAGTGGGAATATGACAGGGCCAGAGAGATCAAGAAATCTCAGTACCGCAAAGAGAAGATGTTGAAGAAAAATGTTGTCAAGATGACTCCTGACGAACTCGTCAAGATGCAAGCTGAGATCAAAACCCTCAGCGACACTTTTGACTCGGACTATGCTGATTGGCAAGGAGCCAAGGTCAGATTTGTGAGGCTGACTGATACCTTCACCAAGGATGCAGCCTCAACGCAACAAATACCTCAAGCTGAAGTATCTGTTCAGCAAACTGAAGAACATGCCAGCACCGCTGATGAAGTTCAGGCTGCTGAAGAAAATGCTAGTTCCAGGGCTGATGACTCTGCTCCAGCCGCTGATGAAATTGCCAGGGCATCCACTAGTGGTGCGCCTGAAGAAAATGAAGAAACCAGGGCAACTGCATCAGTTGTGCCTGAAGTAAATGAACCAGATTCCTCAGCTCCACCTGCGCCTACCCCAATGCCTATTCTTCCATCTGCGTTAGAAGTGAAGAAAACCAAGGCTGCAGAGCGAGCTGTAGTGAAGAAAAGGAAGGCATCCAGTGCTTCAGAATCTTCAGCTCCCAAGAAGATGAAACCAATGACAATCTCTTTTGCAAATCCTATTGATGACATTCCTATCTCATCCATGCCATCAAAGGATCTAGTTCCTTTTCGTGAAGAATATGTGATCCCTAGTGGATCAGATGACGAAACTCAATCTGCTGCTTCGTCAGAGCAGATTGATGAAGAAATTGAAGTGGATGCAATCCCTTCACCCCAAATGGTCTCATCACCAATGCCTCAGTTTGATGCTGAAGAGGCTGGTGTTGAAGAAATTGATGATGAAGAAGTGGACATTGGAAGCACAACTCCAGTGATGAATGACGATTTCTGGGAAAGTCAGCATCCCAATTCCCCACTCTTCACCCCACTGCAGCAAATTCCTCACTCCCCTGCACCAACTGTTCCGATGGGCTCTGAAGAAATTCATCCCACTACATCCGTGAATGAAGAAATTCCAGCCACTAGTGCTGAAGAAACTGCTATTGAAGCAGACAAGGTGACTGCACCTGAGGAAAATCCTGAAATTCCTCAGCATGAAGAAACTGAGACCGTGATTCCTGAGGTCGTGATGCAACTCACTGACACTCCTCTGCCAAGGCCAAAGGATCCGTTCTCACGCAAACAGAAATTCAAGGCTGAAGACTTCTATGGCGAGCATGTATTCTTCACTAAATACAACCCATATAACTATACTCGCATAAGGAAGAGGCGTTTCTGGACAGCCAGCCAAGCAAATTTCTATTCCTCTGTGCTTTACAACAAATACAAAGTCTTCGACCATGCACATATTCCTCACGTGGATATGGAGTCTTTGCCGTGCTTCATGCCAGTCCTCAGTGTTCTTCACGACGCTGGCCTGCTCAATTTCTGCACAAACATATGCGATTGGAATGAAGAACTCATTCTTCAGTTCTATGCAACACTGCACATCACCGGCAACGCTAAAGATGTGAATTCATGGGTTCTGGACTGGATGACTGAGAACACACATTACAAGGCCCTAGCAACTGAATTGCTTCGTGTCCTTCCTCTGAGTCCACCCACTGAAGATGCACGATGTGTGTACAACGAGCCTGAGCTTTCAAATCACTACATGCAAGTGCTGATGAAGCCTTTGAAGCCAGGGCAAGCACCTAGAACCAAATTCCTCGTCAAGGAATTGTTGTATGTGCCAAGGACTGTCTATCGCATTCTGACGAAGACAATGAGTCCCATCAAAGGCCATGACTCGACTGATGAAGAAGTCGTTGGCATCATGAAGAACATGCTTTTCAACATTATTCATGGCGTTCCCGTCAACTTCCATGATTTCTTCATGAGGACTCTGGCCAACATTGCTATGTCACCATTTGAGCTGAAGCCTTATGCACCTTGGATAATGAAATTCATCAGAATAAGGTCTTCACTCAACTACAAGGCTGAAACTCTCAACCACTGCAGCTACTTGCCTCCCATTGAAGTCCTCAAACGGACATTTACCTTAGCTGATGAAAAGGGCAAGGCCACTGCTGTGATAGATGAAGGCATTCGTCCATTGGATGGTCAATTTCGCAAAGCTGCCTCTTATTCCACCAATGATGACTCTGCCACACATGACTCTGCTGCTAACACTACTAAGCCAAATCCTCAAGCCACAGCACCCAGGGTGATGACTGATCGTGAGTTACTCCTCAGTCTTCATCAAAAGGTTGATCACAATCACAAATGGGTCAAGCGTCAGTTTGTTCAATTCTTCACAACATGACTTCCACACATAATGTAGTGCAGAAAAACCATTACTACCTTCATGAAACCCTCAACCGCACCTGGGCTGTTCTGTCACAAGTCTACAGTGCTGAAGATCTGGAGAACATGGGTCTCAAAGAAGCTTTTGACTGGTCTGCACCTCCTCCGAAGAAATACAAGAAGGTCAAGGTTCCTTCCCTGGTGGCCAGTTCATATTCTTCATCGCGTGAGACTGATGAACATGAAGACTTGGACGACACTGCAGCAGGCCCTACTTCAACGACTGACCCCAACAACGCTGGCGCTCCTTCATCAACTTGAATATCTTCAGGGGCGTTAGTCCTCAGATTCGATCTTTTTGGTCATTTGATGACAAAGGGGAGAAATCTGAGTTAGTCTTCAAGCGGGTCTATAATAAGGGCATTTTTTAAGTTGCAACTCTCGTTCTTCCGAAACTTTTATTGGATCGAGTTGTAATCATAAACCCTATGGTGCTCGGTGCTCTGATACTTTTGTTGCACTATGCTTTGATACTTTTGATGCGCTATTCTGCATGCTTATTCCTCGTTAATTTTATCGCACGCATGCTGAATTGCATCAGGCACCATATTTCATCATGCATTTCAAATTCTTCATATTATATATATCAAATGCGTGTATGAATTACAAGATATAGGGGGAGATCTCCATGATTCAACTCTTCAAGTGTGCATTGCTTCAAAAGCAAATTCCTCACTATGCACATCTTCAGGGGGAGTTCTTCTATATCTTGCAATCAAATTCCTCAATATCAGTATTTACACTTCATATATTTATCCCCGTTGAAAACCTAACCTATGTTGTCATCAATCACCAAAAAGGGGGAGATTGTAAGTGCATCTAGTGCCCCTTAGTGATTTTGGTGTATTGAAGACTTATAGGTTAAGTATCTAATGCGTTTATGAGTGTACACAGGTCTATAAGTCTATGAGGAGTTTGATATTTACAGAGAAAGTCGACCCCTAAAAATGAAGTTCTTCAACTGAAGACTTTGATATACTAAAGACTTTCTGAAGACTTTGAAAGTGAAGAAATTGGTGTGACCTTGAAGACTTGGTATTCATTCGAGGAACATGAAGCGTGAAGACTTTTGTTTTCGTAGTTTCATATTCTCTTTCTTGAGTCATAGGAAACACCGTACTGTTAAAGGGGGTCAAGGAAATACTAAGGAGAAAATTTCCATGTGATGTTCAACTCAAATCCTACACCTACCAATCCCTTCGAGTGAAGCCATTGGAAATCTCATACAGTTCAGTCAATTTCTTCAGTGACAGAGACGCAGTTCTTCTGGTCACTAAGGACTTTGCTCTGACTGAGGAGTTAGGAATTCGCCAGCGCGAATTGCCTACACAGTGAGGAACATGATAGCCCTGAGGAATTTGAAGCTCAAATTTCGGACCGTTGCTGTGCTACGCGCCAGCTGTCCTAAAATATCTTGTCCACCTAACGGTCATATCATTGAAGGACATTTATGTCTTATCATGTCAGGCTGCTCCCTAGGCTATAAACAGCCGCCCCCTACAACCACTAGCTGGTTGGCTGCTCCGAGAGAACTTGACACTTGTCATTTGAGAGCAACCCATCCTCCGAGGACTTTGAGCGAAAATCATCAAGTGAGGAAAATCCAAAACCCAAACCCAAACACCTACAAACCCAAAGTGATTGAGCATCACTGAAGAGATTGATCATGCGTGGATCCGACGCTTGTTACCTTTGAAGACTGTGCTTCTTCCAGACGGTTAGGATTCATGGTCTAGAGCATCCAAGAGGAATTGTGGATCGCCGAGTGACCTAGTCTGTGAAGGTTTGGAAGTCACCTGAAGACTTACCACGAGTGATTGGGCCAGGACTCTGTGTCCTTAACTCAAGGAGAATACGGTGAGGACTGTGTGTCCGGGACTAGGTGTCCTCGAGTTTAAATACTCAGCCGCTCCAACCAGATGTACAACTGAGAGAGCAGTTGGAACTGGTCTACCAAATCATTGTCTTCACCAAGCTTACTGGTTCTATTTCCTCAACACTTTCATTTCCTCATTACTATGTTGTGTGTTTGTTCATATCTGTGTTTGAAGACTTTGACTGAAGACTTTCTCAATTTCCTCAGTTCAATTTCTTCAGTCTGTTTTGTCTTCATCTAGAGTTATCCTGTGCTTACGCTTTCTGTACTCTGTGTGTCTTCATTTCATCATGATGACCATGCATGTAACTTGCTATGTTTACTTCTGAGTACGTATTCCACTGCTAGTAGTTCTTTGCTAAGGAATTTCCTCACGAGCAAATTCCTTAGTGAAGAATTTCATAAAAATCGCCTATTCACCCCCGCTCTAGTCAATATAATGCACTTTCAGCTGGTGAGGTTCTCCATTCTTGACGAGTGACTTTTCTTTCTTGTCCATTCTTGATGTTGATTTCACTCGACGTGCCGCAGATAAACTGGAAGAAGCTCTGAAGAAGAAGGATCAAGATCTTGCAGAAGCACAGAAGGAGGCCTTGAACAAAACGAAGCTTGCTGAAGAAAAGCTGGCTTCAGTCGGTACTCTTAAACAGGAGAACTCCAGACTGAAGGCTGCTCTCGACGCAGCTAATCAGGAGGTCAGCCGTCTGAAGAACGACAAGATCGCTCTGAATGACAAGGCAAGCGAGTGGGTGGGAAAGAAGAACGATCTTGAGGTTTATCTCGGGGGACTCGCCAAGAAGTTGTTCGTCATGCTTGAGGGTAACAATCTTCATCTGACTGGATTGTAGTAACCAAACTCGTGTAGAGCCACTGTCTTATTCTTGAATCGTGTTTACAGAATTCTGCCAGAACTTTGAAGAGGAGACCAGTCGAGTGGAGCCAGGTTTGGACCCTGCCAATTCTCTCGTGAAGGACGAGGCTGCAATGAACGTGCTCCGTCTGGAGTCTCGCGTTGCCAACGTGGTTGACTATCTGGCTCGGCTGAAGGTTGCGGTGTCGTGGATCGACACGTCTCTCTGGCCCAGGGCGACGCTTTCGAATGATCTCGAGTCTCTGATGACTCGACTGAATGACGTTCCTGGTCGAGTGACGGAATGGAAGAAATCCTCCGCAAGGTGTGGTGCCGATGTCGCTTTGTCTCTCGTCCGCGTCCACTGCAAGGAGGTGCGAGAAAAAAAGTTGGCCGCCATCCAAGTTGCCAATACCAGGAAGCTCAGCTTTCAGGACTTCATGTAGACTTTCATTGCTGCTGCCACCTGCATTGCAGACGGGATCGACTTGGATGAGTTCATTGCCCCTTCCAGTCCTCCGCCTGAGGAGTAAAACACTTTTATGCTTCGCTTTAAATTTCCCTCGGGATGCCGACTGGATTTTGTAACTGTTAAACTCTGTCGAGCCAAGGGCTCGAGTACTTTGATCTGAGGTCTGGGACCTTTGGGTCTTATCCGACCTTAATTTATCATTGAATATCTTCGTGAATTATCTGTCGAGTGGAACTTGATCTTCACTCGAAATAACTTCGTATTTGTGGTGCAGCTCCGAAGGAGAAGGTAATAGTCGATTCGCATCTTGCCGTCCTTGCGGATTGGGACGTGTTCCGTACTTAGGCGAGCACTGGGCTGCATCTAAGCCTCCGAGTGGGAGGTTTGCTCTCCACTCGGTAGGATTTTTATACACTTAGGCGAGCACTGGGCTGCAGCTAAGCCCCCGAGTGGGAGGTTTGCTCTCCACTCGGTAGGATTTTTATACACTTAGGCGAGCACTGGGCTGCGGCTAAGCCCCCGAGTGGGAGGTTTGCTCTCCACTCGGTAGGATTTCTATACACTTAGGCGAGCACTGGGCTGCAGCTAAGCCCTCGAGCGGGAGGTTTGCTCTCCACTCGGTAGGATTTTTCAAACTTAGGCGAGCACTGGGCTGCAGCTAAGCCTCCGAGTGGGAGGTTTGCTCTCCACTCGGTAGGATTTTTTATACACTTAGGCGAGTACTTGGACTGCAGCTAAGCCCCCGAGTGGGAGGGTTGCTCTCCACTCTGTAGGATTTTTATGCACTTAGGCGAGCACTTGGACTGCAGCTAAGCCCCCGAGTGGGAGGTTTGCTCTCCACTCGGTAGGATTTTTATGCACTTAGGCGAGCACTGGGCTGCAGCCAAGCCTCCGAGTGGGAGGTTTGCTCTCCACTCGGTAGGATTTTTTATACACTTAGGCGAGTACTTGGACTGCAGCTAAGCCCCCGAGTGGGAGGTTTGCTCTCCACTCGGTAGGATTTTTATACACTTAGGCGAGCACTGGGCTGCAGCTAAGCCTCCGAGTGGGAGGTTTGCTCTCCACTCGGTAGGATTTTTTATACACTTAGGCGAGTACTTGGACTGCAGCTAAGCCCCCGTGTGGGAGGTTTGCTCTCCACTCGGTAGGATTTTTATACACTTAGGCGAGCACTGGGCTGCAGCTAAGCCTCCGAGTGGGAGGTTTGCTCTCCACTCGGTAGGATTTTTTATACACTTAGGCGAGTACTTGGACTGCAGCTAAGCCCCCGAGTGGGAGGTTTTCTCTCCACTCGATAGGATTTTTATACACTTAGGCGAGCACTGGGCTGCAGCTAAGCCCCTGAGTGGGAGTCTGGCTCACCACTCGGTAGGATTTTAAACACTTAGGCGAGCACTGGGCTGCAGCTAAGCCCCCAAGTGGGAGTCTGGCTCACCACTCGATAGGGTTTTTTTTTGCAAACTTAGGCGAAACGGATTCGCAGCTAAGTCACCCACTGGGGGATTTCGTACGCAAACAAAAGTGACATCAATTACAGTAGAAACTGGAACACTCTTGTCTTTGATAAAAATAAACTACAAAAGTTTTTCTTATTACATCTCATCCGAGTGAGAATTCAAGTGTAAAATGGGCGGAGTAGTTCCGCATTCCAAGCTCGTGGCTCGTCGATCTGGCGATCAACATTGTAGAGGTGATATGCTCCATTGTGGAGGACTCTGGTGACGATGAAGGGACCTTCCCAAGTAGGAGCAAGTTTGTGTGGTTTCTGTTGATCCACTCGGAGGACCAAATCTCCTTCTTGGAAGGCTTGACTCTTCACATTTCTGGCATGGAATCGACGCAAGTCTTGCTGATAAATGGTCGATCTGATCATAGCCATTTCCCTCTCCTCCTCTAGGAGGTCAACTGCGTCTTGCCAGGCTTGCTCTGCTTCATCTTCGGTATAAAGCTCGACTCGGGGCGCATTGTGAAGTAGATCACTCGGCAGGACTGCTTCGGCTCCGTAAACCAGAAAGAATGGAGTTCTTCCAGTCGACCGGTTCGGGGTGGTCCTCAATCCCCACAAAACTGACGGAAGCTCGTCGACCCAAGCACCTGCTGCGTGCTTGAGATCACGCATCAGTCGAGGCTTTAGTCCTTTGAGAATTAGACCATTTGCCCTTTCAGCTTGTCCATTCGACTGGGGATGTGCGACCAACGCGTGGTCGACTCGTGTGCCTTGGGAGGCGCAAAAAGCTCTGAACTTGTCTGAATCGAAGTTTGACCCATTGTCAGTGATGATGCTATGTGGGACTCCATATCTGAATGTTAACTCCCTGACGAAACTGATAGAAGTGCTAGCATCAAGATTCTTGATAGGCTTAGCTTCAATCCATTTGGTGAACTTGTCGACTGCCACAAGCACATGTGTGAATCCGCTCCTGCCTGTTCTTAGTGGACCAACCATGTCCAGTCCCCAAACAGCGAAGGGCCAGACGAGTGGAATGGTCTTCAGGGCTGATGCTGTCTTGTGCGACATGTTGGAGTAGAACTGGCAGCCTTCACACTTGTCGACTATCTCTTTCGCCATTTCATTTGCTCTGGGCCAATAAAAACCCGCTCGGTATGCTTTGGCCACAATGGTCCGAGAGGACGCATGGTGACCACAGGTCCCCGAGTGGATATCATCAAGGATTATCTGACCTTCTTCTGGCGTTATACACTTTTGACCGATTCCAGTCGCGCTTTCTCTATACAACTGTCCTTTTATGACTGTGAAGGCTTTGGATCGACGGACGATCTGTCGAGCCTCTTCCTCGTCCTCTGGGAGTTCTTTCCTCAAGATATACGCGATGTATGGTATCGTCCAGTCGGGAGTGATTGCCAAGACTTCCATGATTAGGTCGACCACAGCAGGAACTTCGACTTCACTCGGATCTGTGGCACTTTTCAGCTGCGGGGCTTCTTCTGTAAAGGGATCCTCCTGGACTAACGGCGAGTGGATGTGCTCCAAAAACACATTCCTAGGAATGGCTTCTCTCTTGGAGCCTATCTTAGCCAAATCATCAGCCGCTTGATTTTTCAGTCGGGGGACGTGATGAAGCTCTAACCCCTGGAATTTCTTTTATAGCTTTCTTACTGCGTTGCAGTAACCAGTCATGGCTGGACTTCTGACGTCCCACTCCTTCATCACCTGATTAACCACCAAATCTGAGTCGCCATAGACCATGAGGCGACGGACGCCGAGTTAAATGGCCATGCGCAACCTGTTGGGGATATTGTTATTTGGGGTAAACCGGCCTACAGGGCCCGGGTTAGCCTCGTCAATAGACCTGAGATGTTGAAGCCCAAGGAGAAATAGAAGGGCCCAAGGCCTGTAATCGGTTTAGAGGTTCACAGGCGTAAACCGGCCTGAGATAAAACTTGCATTGTAAGTTAGGAATAGGGAGACCGACCCGGGCACGTTTATGAGCCGGAGGTCGGGACTTTGCAGACCGACGGGCGTCACCCGTGTATATAAGGGGACGACCCGACGGCGGTTTGAGACAGAGAACAAGAACTCGAGGTTTAGGCGAAGCTTATCGCTCCCTAGCCCTTGAAACCGATCAATCCCATCACAACTAGACGTAGGCTTTTACCTTCATTGAAGGGGCCGAACTAGTATAAACTCTGTGTCCTTGCGTCCACTTTTAACCCCTTCAAGCTAACCCGTTGCGATGGCTCCACGACTAAGTCCTTTCACTAGGACATCTGCCGTGACAAATCCACGACAGTTGGCGCCCACCGTGGGGCTATCGCAAGATGGTTTCAAGTTCTTGGAGGGCCGCTTTGAAGGACTCGAGGGTTACGCTGTGGGTCGGATGACCAAGAGCCGCCGCGGAAAGCTCTACATCGACAGCACAGGCTGGGGCCCCGACGCCGGCTCGATCGAGTACGGGTACCGGGTCCCCTTTGGCGGCATCCATGTTTTCATCGGCAAGATCGGAGAACCGGGCCCCGAGTTAGGCATCTGCACCGACCTCGTCGAGACAGCTCAGTGCACGAGATCGACCCTGGCTAAGCTGACCAGGAAGCACGCCTTCGTGGGAGTCATCCACGGAGGAAGCTACGAGGAAGGATCCGAATCCGGTGACGAAACCGCCATCTACTCTGGCGATGAAACGTCGACCGGGGAAACCGAATCTCTTTACCAGTTGCAAGATGATCGGATCGGGGGCGGCTCCGATGGCAACAGTATTCCGGACACCTCTGATCTGCCATATCGGGTTGGGATCTTCATGGCTGGAACACAGGCGGTGCCACGATCATCAACTGCAGCAGCAACGATCTCCGGATCGGCAGCAGCAACGGCTGCGCGGGCAGGAGGCCCTGCGGGTTCACCAGCCCAAGTTTTGTCAGACCTGTTTGACGCACTGGCAGCGCTCTTGGCGGAAGCCAACCCGGTGGATCAGGAGGTTCACGATGCTGAGATTGCCAAAGTAAAAGAGCAGATCACTCAAGCTAAGGCGGAACTGACAGCAGAAGAGATCAGGATGACGGCGGAGCGCGACGCTTTGGATGCACAGGCTTATAGGCTCATGATGGACCAGAATGCGTCTCAGGAAGTCCTGAAAAGGAAATCCCGGTCTCGATTGCCCGCAGCCCTCGACGCCCGAAACCTCTTCAACACCCCGGGGGTAAACCGTGCGGAGGCGACAGTTGGCGCCCCGGTTCAGCACCGGATAATAAACCTGCCTCGTCACAACACTGGTACACCACAGGCCGTGCCAACACCGTCAGGTCATTATTCCAACCCGATGGATAACCTCGTCGCGGCGGCAGCTCGGCTGGAAGCCATTCCGATCGAAGGCGATTCGCCGCAAGACGTGGAGACACGCCGGGTCAAGGAGCTCCTTAGGACCGCGTTGGCCCAACAAGAAGCATATTCACAAAGCCGGGATCGGATTCACTCCACCCCTTGCCCCAGCAGGAGCCTTAGTAGGCGCATGGAGGAGCCGGCTGTGTCAAGCAATGCCAGGCGTGAAGCGCTCCGCGGCAACAACCCGGCCGGCGTCGGCAATGCTCGGGAGAATATGGATCGTGCCCGTGCGCGGGAGGCCGGATTAGCAGCGCAGCATCAGGCTCGACAGCTTACACCTACCTTCCCAGCGGCTACGGTTGAACCGGGGGTGGTCTCCAGTTCTTTGGGAGTACCGTGCCTTGTTCCCGCCTTGCGCAATGTACGCCTGCCCAAAGACTTCAAAGGCCCCCGCAAGGTACCAAACTACACGGCAGATCAGCCTCCGGAGACATGGGTGGAGAGCTATGAAATGGCTATGGAGATGCTGGATGTGGATGACACGGCGTGTGCCAAGTATTTTACTATGATGTTAGAAGGAACGGCCCGGACTTGGCTGAAAAGCTTACCGCCTAATTCAATCAGTTCGTGGGCCCAATTGCGCGCCCGGTTTATCAAGAATTTCAAAGACACGTGCAAACAGCCAATGTCGATTGTTGACCTAGCAGCCTGCGTTCAGCAAGAAGGGGAATCAACTACCCATTGGGTACAGCGGGTATCAAAAGTTTTGCACTCGTCAGATCGCATCAACGCAGACACCGCCGTGGTGCTGTTAGAAAGCAACTGTCGGTTTGGCCCTTTGAAGCTAAAGCTGGGCCGGATGAAGCGTGATTGTACAGATATAGGAACGCTCATGACCGCTTTAGTGAAGTATGCGGATTCTGACAGTACCAAGGATCCTGACTCTGGTGATGACAAAGCAGGGAAGGGAAAGAAGGATAGCAACACCAAAGGCCAGCGACATCGACCGACAGGTAATGGAGGCGGAGGTAAGCGTAAACCGGACGGGAGCATGGATTTTGTGGCCAACGCAAGTGCACAGAATAAGGGCCAGCGGCGTAAGGGGAAACAGCCAAGTTTTCGCGCAAATCCCGGTCCTAATCCGGAGCGTTTGAACTTTTTCTTAAACCAGCCCTGTCCGAAGCACGGAACAAAAGAGGAACCGGCAACCCATCTTTGGAAGGATTGTTATATCATGAAGGAATTCAAAAGCTCAAACACTTTCCAATATGATCACAGCTCCGGCGGCGGTTCAGGTTCCGGATCAGGATACGGTGGCGGAAATTCCGGTCCAGGGTTCCAGGGTAATCCGGGCGGACAGGACAGTCAAAATAATCAAGGTAATCAAAGTGGTTACGGACAGCAGCAATCAGGTTATCAGAGCAACCCGAAACAGTTGAGTGGTGGACAGTATCATGTCTTTACTACAAGCTTGGATAAACGGGATAGAAAGCTTCAGAGGCGGGCAGTCAGTGCTATCGAACCGGCCACGCCTCACTATCTGCGCTGGTCGGAACAGCCTATCATATGGAGCCGAGAAGATCACCCTCCCAGGGTTTATAATCCGGGTCAGTTAGCATTGGTGGTGGCGCCTCAGGTGGGAGGTTATAAGCTCACCAAGGTGCTCATGGACGGAGGGAGCAGCATTAACATCTTGTATTATGAGACCTTCCGTCGCATGGGACTGGTAGATAAGGATTTCAAACCGACCAATACCGTGTTCCACGGGGTGGTGCCTGGCAAGTCTGCATATCCGGTTGGTAAGATAGCCCTTGAAGTGGTCTTTGGCGATGGTCACGATTCCAGATCAGAGACGCTGACGTTCAAAGTGGTTAAAATCCAAAGTCCATACCACGCTTTGTTTGGACGGCCAGCCTATGCAAAATTTATGGCGCGGCCCTGCTATGTGTATCTGCAACTTAAGATGCCGGGTTACAAGGGCACTATAACGGTTCATGGGAGCCGTCGAATCGCTTTGGAATGCGAGGAAGGAGATGCGACTTATGCAGAATCGGTTTGTGCTACGGAGGAGCTAAAGCAGTACAAAGACAGTGTTGACCCGGAGGATATGACTTCGTTGAAAAATCCAACCACGGACCACGATCCGGCCTTGAAGTTCAAATCGGCTGCCGAAACTAAGCTTGTTGACTTCGTGCCTGGCGACTCGTCCAAGCAGTTCAGCATCAGTGCAAACCTGGATCCAAAATAGGAAAGCGCGCTCATCGAGTTCATCCGTGAGAATCGGGACATCTTTGCATGGAAGCCATCTGACATGCCTGGTGTACCGAGGCGACTCGCTGAGCACACCCTTAATGTGGATCCTAAGTATAAACCGGTAAAACAATTCTTACGCCGGTTTAACGAAGAAAGACGTAAGGCGATCGGTGAGGAAGTGGCCAGGCTCCTGGCAGCTGGGTTTATCATTGAGGTTTTTCATCCCGAATGGCTTGCCAATCCGGTGCTGGTTCTTAAGAAAAACGGCACCTGGCGCATGTGTGTGGATTACACAGACTTGAATAAAGCTTGTCCAGCGGATCCTTTTGCTCTCCCCCGGATTGATCAGATTATTGATGCTACGGCGGGTTGTGAGCATTTGAGTTTTTTGGATGCCTATTCGGGTTATCACCAGATCAAGATGGCAGTTAAGGACAAGGAAAAGACGGCGTTCATTACTCCCTTTGGAGCCTTCTGCTATGTGTCTATGCCCTTCGGGCTTAAGAGTGCGCAGGCTACTTATCAACGATGTGTGCAAAATTGCCTCCACGAGCAGATTGGTCGTAATGTGCATGCTTATGTGGATGATATTGTGGTCAAGTCACGGAAGAAGGAGACCCTGGTTGACGATTTGAAGGAGACTTTCGATAACTTGAGAGTGTACCAAATGATGCTCAACCCGGCTAAATGTGTTTTTGGTGTACCTGCAGGCAAGTTGTTGGGTTTTTTAGTGTCCCATAGAGGAATTGAGGCCAATCCGGAAAAGATTACAGCCATCACCTCCCTGGCCAAACCGAGATGCGTCAATGATGTTCAGCGCATGGCCGGGCGGATTGCAGCGTTAAGCCGGTTTATCAGTCGCCTTGGTGAAAAGGCGATCCCCTTGTATCAAATGCTCAAGAAGACGGGTCAATTTGTCTGGAGTGCGGAGGCAGATAAAGCGTTCGACGACTTGAAGCGGCAGCTAGTCAATCCGCCAGTGTTGGCAGCCCCTGTAGATAAAGAGCCACTCCTGTTATATGTTGCAGCGAATGCCAGAGCGGTTAGTGTGGCGATGGTGGTAGAACGAAAGGAGGCTGGAAAGGAACATCCGGTTCAGCGACCGGTTTACTACATCAGCGAAGTGCTTATCGAGTCCAAACAAAGGTATCCGCATTGGCAGAAACTGGTATATGGTGTTTTTATGGCAAGCCGGAAGCTGAGGCAATATTTTCAAGGACACCCCATCACGGTGGTCAGTTCTGCTCCTTTGGGTGACATCATACAGAACCGGGAGGCGACCGGTCGGATTGCCAAGTGGGCTATCGAGCTCGGGCCACACGAGTTAAGATATGTACCCCGGACGGCCATAAAATCACAAGCACTTGTTGATTTCATAAACGATTGGACAGAGTTACAAGCGCCTGAGGAGAAGCCAGATAACACCTATTGGACCATTCATTTTGACGGGTCCAGGCAATTGGAAGGTTCGGGGGCTGGAGTCGTTTTAACTTCCCCACGAGGTGATAAGTTTTGTTATGTCCTCCGTTTAATGTTCCCCTGTACAAATAATGCGGCTGAGTATGAAGCTTTGCTGCACGGTCTTCGGATGGCTAAAGAGATGAATCTGAGCAGAGTTAGGTGCTTTGGTGATTCGGATCTAGTGGCTCAGCAGGTATCTGGCACCTGGGATTCAAAGGACCCGCTCATGGCTGCATACCGACGTGAAGTAGATATGGTAGCCGGGCATTTCAAAGGCTATCAAGTGGACCATGTGGACCGCAGAAAGAATGAGGCAGCAGACGCTTTAAGCCGCTTGGGCTCTCAGCGTAAACCGGTCCCACCCAATGTTTTCTTGGATGTATTGTATCACCCATCGGTACAGCTACCCGGTGAGCTGGAGTTGGCTGTTCCTGATCCGGAGGCTCAACTAGTGGCGGCTCTTCATGTCACCCCGGATTGGACGCTCCCTTATCTGGCATATATGAACCGGGGTGAGTTGCCAGAAGATGAAAGCTTGGCTCGACAGATAGTACGGCGGTCCAAGTCTATGACCATTCTCAAAGGAGAGCTACATCATCGCAGCGTGTCAGGAGCGCTGCAACGGTGCGTATCCCCTAAGGAGGGGTGTGAGATATTACGTGAAATACATGAAGGGGATTGCGGCCACCACGCCGGTTCAAAATCATTGGTGGCTAAAGCATTCCGCCACGGTTTCTACTGGTTAACTGCTCACGCTGATGCAGAAGACCTGGTCAGGTTATGTGATGGTTGCCAGAAATTTTCCAGACGAGCACACATACCGGCTCAAGAATTGAGGATGATTCCAATCACTTGGCCGTTTGCGACTTGGGGGCTTGATATGGTTGGGCCTTTCAAGCGTTCCAAAGATAAGAAGACCCACCTACTGGTGGCGGTTGACAAATTTACAAAGTGGGTGGAGGCAGAACCTGTCAGTAAATGTGATGCTGCCACGGCGGTTCGGTTTATAAAGAAGGTGATCTTCCGGTTTGGTTTTCCACACAGCATCATCACAGATAATGGTACCAATTTATCCAAGGGAGCCATGAAAGAGTTCTGTGCACGGGAGCATATACGGCTTGATGTTTCTTCGGTAGCGCACCCGCAATCTAATGGTCAGGCAGAACGAGCGAATCAAGAGATCTTGAGAGGTATCAAACCTCGGCTTCTGGTCCCTTTGCAAAGGACGCCGGGTTGTTGGGTGGAGGAGCTACCGTCTGTATTATGGAGCATCAACACCACGCCTAACAGATCCACGGGATTTACGCCGTTTTTTATGGTCTATGGAGCAGAGGCGGTTCTCCCAAGTGATATACGACATGACTCACCTCGCGTGGCAGCATATGTTGAAGCGGACAATGAGCAGGCACGGCAGAACGCTCTTGACTTGTTGGATGAGGAGCGTGACTTGGCAGCTGCCCGTTCAGCGATTTACCAGCAAGATCTTCGCCGTTACCACAGCCGTCGGGTTAGGACCAGAACCTTTCAGGAGGGGGATTTGGTGCTTCGGCTCATCCAGGATCAGTCTGATCAGCATAAATTATCCCCGCCTTGGGAGGGACCTTTTGTGGTCAGCAAGAATCTGAATAGTGGATCATATTACCTGATTGATATTCGAGAGCGCAAGGATTCACGCACATCAGAGGAGGAGACCAGCAGGCCGTGGAACATAGCTCATCTTCGACCTTATTATACATGAGCCTTGGGCTCTGTTTATGTACATATCATGACCATGTATATATTATGATTAATACAATAAACCGGAGCCTCGAGTAAAGCGGGGTCTCTGCTGTTCTTCACATCATGTGTGTTTACCCCTGGAGGTCGCTTCACAGAAGTTCAAATCATAGATTCCGGTTTAAAAGCCGGTTCAAGGGAAGATATCTCCTACAAGGCTGTGAAGCTCTTAAATATCCGGTTCAATATCCCGGTTCAAGCATGAGGCTTCCTGTTCAAACATAGGTTGTATTCGAACCAAAGAGAACATAGCTATTCAAACATGGGGCTTCCTGTTCAAACATAGGTCGTATTCGAACCAAAGAGAACATAGCTATTCAAACATGGGGCTTCCTGTTCAAACATAGGTCGTATTCGAACCAAAGAGAACATAGCTATTCAAACACGGGGCTTCCTGTTCAAACATAGGTCGTATTCGAACCAAAGAGAACATAGCTATCCCTATAAAGTCAGTTGGGGACCTAGTCGGCCTGAACCGTAGCTACACCTCCGGGGGGCTTGGTCATGTCTTGACGACGGTAATGCCTTCTGGCTGGCACATTTGCCACTAAATCAGTTGGGGACCTAATCGACTTGAACCGTAGATTACGCCTTATGGGAGCTCGGTCATGTCTTGATGATGGTAATGCCTTCTGGTCGGCTTTTTAGCCAATGAATCATTTGGGGGCTTGGTCGTGTCCGAACCAACGCAATGCCACTTGATCGGCCCTTGGCCATTGAGTCACTTGGGGGCTTGGTCGAATCCGAACCAATGCAATGCCATTTGACCGGCATATTTGCCACGATTCAGTTAGGAGCCTAGTCGGCTTGAACCGTAGCTACACCTCTTGGGGGCTTGGTTTCTTGTCTTGACGACGGTCACGCCTTCTGAACGGTTCATAGCAACCACTATTTGCATGCGTTTTACCATCGTGTTGCCCTCTCGTATTTGGTTTTTGTTTTCTGCCTTTATTGTGGTGTTTTTTGTTCTTCGGAACGTCAAGTATTTTTAAACCGATTCAGCTGACACAGCCTGGTCCTTTTTTAACCCGGAGGCAAATTGCCCGGTTTGGCAAAGGCGCAGTACGGTTCAGGTGGTCGAAAAATCACATTGTGCACTCAGTAAAGACAGGAAACATAAGTTGGAAAAGTCATTGGAAAGGGCATCAGTACCCGTGCGCGAAGGCACATTCAAACGCAGATGTATTAAACTATCTTATTACAAGGCAGCGTAGTGCCTGAATATATTGTTTGTTGACGGATTAAACGTCACCGACTAAGGTGAATGGATTACGCCTGTTCGCCGCCTCGGTTCGAAGGCTGTGGATCGTCTTGCGCCGCTTCAGCTCTATCTTAGTTACCCATTGGCTGGAAATCAGCAGTGGTCCAGTCGATTCCCATTAGCGCTTGAAAGACAGCTTCTTCGTGAATCAGCAAAGACGGTTCAATGTCAGGGGCGTAGGTATGCTTACGGATTGGAGGAATAAGGTTTCCCGCTTCAGGGACCGGGGCAGCTACTCGTTTGTTCTGGTTATCATATTGGGCTTGGTAATGCGACAGATCTGCTTCCTCAGCCAACTGACAAGCTAGGGGGCGCACCGCTCGGTTTATCGCCCTCAAATCGTCTTCACCAAAGTCTGAACCGTCTTCCTTCAAGCTGGGGTATCCTTGGGCCGCTTCGACAGGATCGAAATCTGGTACCCACGCTTTGGCCCGGATCAAGGCAGTGATGGCTCCAGTTCGAGCAGCTGATCTTTTCAACTCTTCAATCCGGGCCGGAAGCATAGATAGCCTTTTCAACGTGTCTTGAATCAGGGACGGTGCAGGGTTGTTATGCGATGCAGTGGTGATAGCTCTTTGTGCTCCGGTGTACAACTGTTCAATTAGAGTATATGCAGCTTTGAGCTTCATCCGCACATCAGAACCCAAGTGTCCAATTCGTGTGCCTGCAGTGTTTCAGGATGGATTACAAACCGGATATAAGATATAGCAGGCAAGGTACAAATTGGAAGAGGGGCATTGAAAGAAGTTTACCGAAGACGGCAGAGGTCATAGAGTGTATTTGTCGCTTCACGGCGGATAATTCATCAACCACCGGTTTGAGAGCAGCTTCAGCATTTTCAGCCCTCTTCGTCAAAAGAGTTTTTTCGGTAGCCCAATCAGCTTGCTCCTTTTTGCGGCTTTCTTTCAGCTGCTCCATAACAGTTAAGGCTTTGGTCAATTCCTCCTTCGCTTTTTCAGTTTCAGCCTGCTGGGTTTTTAAAGCTTCCTGAAGGTCCGAGACTTGTTTCTCTTTGGTCTTCAAATCCCCCTGCAGCAGGTCATCAGCAGTGTTCAGAAAATAGTGCACGGTTTGGAAGTATCAACCACACAAGCAAGTTATGTGCTCGATACTTGGGGGCTAATGCATACTTGATTTTAACGCAAGTTTTCCATTACAAAAGTCCCAAGATTAATACAAGTATTTAAACTTGGCACTTGGGGGCTAATGGTTATCTGATGATGTTTTCTGATTACGACCTATGTCGAAGCCCTGGGTTTTCTAAACCGGACCTTAATTGTCAAGGCAGCCTGATCCGGATTACCATCTCGGTTTGGAAATATTGATAAACTAAGTTGCAATGGAATGAAACACAAGAGATTTACCTCAAGTTTCTCCTTCATCATCCTGATCATGCCAGCTTCATAATCCCGACTGGTGTACAGTCGGTTCAGGTACCCAGAATAAAGATCCGGGGCGCTTAAAGAGGCATACGTAGAGGAGTCAAGGTCCCATTTGCCCTTTATGGCCGAGATTTCGTCCTTGGCAGTATGCTTGGCCAAGGTAGCAGTGTTCCCCGGTTCAGAGCGGCCAATGCCGGTAATCACAACATCGTCATCCTTGGAGTCGCTGCTCTGCAGTGGCCCTGTCGGTTTATCAGCAGTTGCAGAAGGGGGGATGGATTCATCAACCCGAACAGGACTGGCAGGCGGATTAGCACGGCTGGCAGATTTGGTAGGCCTTTCTTCAGCACAGGTGTCATCTTGCGGAGATAGATAATTCTGAGTATCTTCACGACCCAGAGCGTCAGCACCAGGAGTTTCCTCCGGTTCAGGAGCGGCAGTTCCTTCAGCCGGGTTATCCAGACGAGCCTTCTTGCTCGGTCTAGGTTTAGCCCTGGAAAAAACCCAAAGATTGAAAAAAAACGGTATAAGATGGATTAAGAGACCCATACAGAGATATGTTGTGATCGGTCCAACTTACCCAATAACTGTCTTCAACGGTGGCAGTTGAGTGGCTGAAGATTCACCGGAAGATGAATGGGAAGTGACCTGATAATCGGAGTCAGATGGATTTAGAGGCTGACGAGTTAAACCTGCTTTAGGAGGAAAGCTAGCGCATAAATCGGAGACCTCTGAGCGGCGTTTCCGAACCGGGCTGTTCGGTAAACCGGCGGAGGTAACTACCTGGCCGCTATGCCGGGTGGTGCGTCGAGCTGCATGTTGCTGGGTCTTCACAAGAAATTTGGGATCCAAGTAAGCAAGAGGGTGAGAAAATTTAATTTTCCGGTTTGCTTGGCGAGGTTTTTTCAAAGGCAAAGGTACGGCATCAGAAGAAAGAATAGTTACCTCTGGGCCTTCGGCATTGCTTGCTTCAGCGTCGTCCTGACAAATATCATCATCAATAAGACGTATAAAAAGCAAGCCAACTGAATCGAGGTCTACCCCGAGGTCCGAATTACCCACATCATCCTCCTCTAAATCCGGAGTAGAGGAAGCGGTGTTCCTTTTCCTCTGAGCGGGCTTCTTCACCCTCGTCTTGGGTCGGGTTACCTTTTCGGTCGGCTCTTGAAATTTCTTGCTCCAAAACGGATCATCTCCCTGTCTCAGAAAGGACTGGAGTTAGCAATATGTGTATAAGGAGATCATAAGTTCTATAATAAACATAGGGGAGATACTTACAGCAGGTGGTTTGTTTGTGACACAAAATGGAAGCAGGCCGGTTCGGGCGCAAGCATACTCCGGTTCATTTAGCATCTTTTTCACAGCTTCAGTGACTTCGTCCTCCGTCAGCTGAATGTTGCAGTGCCTCAAAGGATCATCAACCCGGCCCGTGTATTGGCACATTAAACCGGAGCGGATGCTAAGAGGCAGGATGCTCCATGAAATCCAGCAACGGGCAAGATCTACCCCCGTTAAACCGTTAGCCATGAAGGCTCTGAGCTTGGACAGCTGAGGGGCATATTTACTCCTCCCTTTGGCGGTTAGCCTTTGAGGGAAGGGGTGTGTATTGCTAAGTCTCTCTGGACGGAAGCCGGGCAGTGGATTTTCTTCAGCAGGGGAAGTATCCTTGCAATAGAACCAAGTGTGATTCCATTCTTGCGGATGACTATGCAACTTGGCGTGAGGATAAGTCACCTCTTTCCTCTTCTGAATCGTCACACCACCCAGTTCCATATTAGGGCCGTCGGTGAATTCAGTACGTCGGTTCAAATGAAAGCAGTCCCGGAACAGCTCTACAGTAGGTTCCTCCTGGAAGTACGCCTCGCAAAGCACTTGAAAATGGCAGATGTTCGTGACTGAGTTTGGACCAACATCTTGTGGGCGCAACTTAAAGTTAGCCAGGACGTCCCGATAAAATTTTGAACCGGGTGGGTTAAAACCCCGGGCCAGGTGATCCGCAAACACCACTACTTCTCCCTCCTGTGGGGTAGGAGGACATTCATTCCCTGGAACCCTCCAATGGATGGCATTTTTGCTACTCAAAGCGCCAGTCAGAACTAAGTTGTTTAGTTGGGTCTCAGTGATGCGAGAGGGAACCCAGTTGCATTCGTACACCTGTTTTGCCATGAGGAAATCTACAAGACAAAGGTGTTCCGGTTTAAGAATAAGTGTGAGTGTGAACCGAAGATGCTCTTATATAGAGTCAGGTTATCTACAATGATATCAACCAGCGGTTCATCAAGGGGACTAATGGATGTGTGGATCGGTTCGTTCGCTTTGCTAAGAGTTAAACCGATCAGATCTAACAGTTGTGAATATGAAAGCAGAAACAGATCCCGTACAGATTCTTTCAAAGCAATGGATCTACAGCTAGGGCGAAAAAGAAATAAAAATATGAACTTTGGCTCACAGCAGGACAACATAAGTTCGACAAGCAGGAAAAAGAGTGAGATCTAAGGAGATGGGTACAGATTTATGGCGACTGCTGAGAGGGACTACAAATCACGATACAGATATCATCATCTGTTCGCAAAAGCTGCTATGGGGATGAACAAGAAACAGTAACAGGATGACGAACCCTAGAACAGATCTAAAAGCAGAAGAGCAGAGGCCTTACCGGGATCCAAAACGGATGTGGAAGGTCGCCGCGGTGCTCTGGACCGATCAGGTTGATGCAGCGGCCGGAGTTGATGCGGTGGCTGACGGCGGCGGCGGAGCTCCGAGGTCTGGGTCGCGAGGAAGACGAAGAAGGAGACGAAAGGGAGGAAAGGAAGATGGCCGTCAAGTCCTATTTATAAGGCGCGGCGCGCGTGTCAGGCGCGCGAATCCAGGGCCGGAGATTTCGGGAGCCCAGCTGACGCCCTGATTGTTGCGGATTAGCAAATGGAGACGGTAAATCTGTGCTGATGTCGTATCGGTTTACCGCAGCAAAAGAGACGAAGAAAACGGTGGTTCAACAAGTTACCGGAAGACATTTGAAGACAGAAATTCTTATTAAGGATTGACGTGAACCTGTTCAAATCAATCCGGGGCCTAATGTTGGGGATATTGTTATTTGGGGTAAACCGGCCTACAGGGCCCGGGTTAGCCTCGTCAATAGACCCGAGATGTTGAAGCCCAAGGAGAAATAGAAGGGCCCAAGGCCTGTAATCGGTTTAGAGGTTCACAGGCGTAAACCGGCCTGAGATAAAACTTGCATTGTAAGTTAGGAATAGGGAGACCGACCCGGGCACGTTTATGAGCCGGAGGTCGGGACTTTGCAGACCGACGGGCGTCACCCGTGTGTATAAGGGGACGACCCGACGGCGGTTTGAGACAGAGAACAAGAACTCGAGGTTTAGGCGAAGCTTATCGCTCCCTAGCCCTCGAAACCGATCAATCCCATCACAACTAGACGTAGGCTTTTACCTTCATTGAAGGGGCCGAACTAGTATAAACTCTGTGTCCTTGCGTCCACTTTTAACCCCTTCAAGCTAACCCGTTGCGATGGCTCCACGACTAAGTCCTTTCACTAGGACATCTGCCGTGACAAATCCACGACACAACCCATACAAAAGTGCTTCATATTCTGCTTCATTATTGGAGGAATCGAAGTGAATCTGGAGAACGTATCTGAGCTTATCTCCTCGGGGGGAAACCAATACTACCCCAGCACCGGAACCATTCAGCATCTTAGATCCATCGAAGAACATGGTCCAATGCTCCGAGTGAACTTGAGTCGGAAGTTGCTGTTCGATCCACTCGGCGACGAAATCTGCACTTGCTTGGGACTTGATAGCTTTCTTCGCCTCAAACTTGATATCCAAGGGAAGAAGTTCAATCGCCCATTTGGCCACTCGACCAGTTGCATCTCTGTTGTGCAGAATCTCTGACAGTGGAGCATCGCTGACGACTGTAATGGAATGATCAGAGAAGTAGTGTGCAACCTTCTTTGTGGTCATGTAAATCCCATATACAAGCTTCTGGTAATGAGGATATCTTTATTTTGAAGGGGTCAAAACTTCAGAAACATAGTATACTGGGCGCTGAACTCTGAAGGCCTTTCCTTCCTCTTCCCGCTCGACCGTAAGTACTGTACTGACAACTTGTCCCGTGGCCGCAATGTAAAGTAGCAGAGGCTCTTTACTGATTGGGGCAGCAAGCACCGGCTGGGTGGAGAGCAGAGCTTTGAGGTTTGCAAACCCTGCATCAGCTTCTAGAGTCCACTCGAATTTGTCAGACTTCTTCATCAGTCGGTAAAGAGGCAACACCTTTTCACCGAGACGGGAAATGAGTCGACTTAGAGCGGCCAAGCAACCTGTAAGCTTCTGTACATCATGCACACGCACAGGACACTTCATCCGGAGTATGGTGCCAAATTTTTCGGGATTGGCGTCGATCCCTCGTTCGGAAACGAGAAAACCGAGTAGCTTTCCACCTGGAATTCCAAATGTGCACTTTGATGGATTGAACTTGATATCATACCTCCTGAGGTTGGCAAAGGTTTCAGCAAGGTCAGTCAGCAGGTCGGAACCTTTCCGTGACTTAACCACAATATCGTCCATGTATGCCTCCACATTCCGACTGATTTGAGTGAGTAAACACTTCTGAATCATGCTCATGAACGTGGCTCCGGCGTTCTTGAGGCCGAATGGCATGGTGACATAACAAAAGCACCCGAATGGAGTGATAAAAGTTGTTTTGATCTCATCGGGTCCATACAGACGGATCTGATGGTACCCGGAGTAGGCGTCTAGAAAAGACAATCGCTCACACCCCGCGGTCGAGTCGACTATTTGGTCGATGCGAGGGAGAGGAAAATGATCTTTCGGGCAGGCCCGATTGATATGTTTAAAGTCGATGCACATGTGAAGCGACTTGTCCTTCTTGGGGACCATGACAACATTGGCGAGCCACTCAGAGTGGTAAATCTCCCAGATGAACTCCGCTGCTAAGAGCCGAGCCACCTCCTCGCCAATAGCTTTCCTCTTCTGGACGGCGGACCGTCGAAGATGTTCTTTCATAGGCTTAAACTTTGGGTCGACTCGTAGACGGTGCTCAGCCAGCCCCCTGGGAACTCCAGGCATGTCAGAAGGCTTCCATGCGAAGATGTCCCAGTTCTCATGGAGGAACTGGATGAGCGCTTCTTCCTATTTGGAGTCGAGCGTCGTTGAAATGTGAGTCGGAGCAGCATTGGGGTCGGTCGGGTGAATGTGGACTGGCTTAGTTTCACCGGACGACTGAAAAGCTGATTCTGAAGCAGGCTTCTTGGCTCGCAGCAATTCACTCGGATCAGCAGTCTTCTGGTACTCTTGCAACTCGACTACTGCCATCTGAGCATCAGCGATCTTTGAGCCTTTCTGAAAACACTCTTCTGCTTTCTTCCGATTGCCTGTAACAGTGATCACACCTCTGGGGCCAGGCATCTTCAACTTGAGATACACATAGCATGGTCGAGCCATGAAGCATGCATAGGCCGGCCTGCCCAGAATAGCATGATAAGCACTTTGGAAGTCCACAACCTCAAATGTCAATTTTCCTTGCGGTAATTCTTTGAATCACCGAAAACCACGTCGAGAGCAATCTGGCCGAGTGACTCGGCTTTCTTTCCAGGAATGACTCCATGGAAGCTCATGTTGCTGGTACTGAGCCTGGACATCGGAATGCCCATCCCTTTCAACGTTTCTGCATACAGTATGTTCAGGCCGCTGCCACCATCCATCAGGACTTTGGTCAGCCGAGTGCCCTCGACAACTGGATCGACGACCAAAGCTTGCCTCCCAGGGGTGGCAATGTGCGTAGGGTGATCGGACTGGTTGAACGTGATGGCAGTCTGAGACCACTTCAGGTAACTGGGTGTTGCCGGGGCAACCATATTCACTTCACGGTTAATGACTTCCAGTCGACTTCTGCTTTCGACATCATCAAAAATCATCAAGGTGGAATTGATCTAGGGGTACCCGTCGTCACTATCTTCCTTATCCTAAACTTTGTCCGACTCTTTTTCCTTGTCTTTGGACTGCTTGCCCTGGAACTGCTGGATCAGGAGCCGACACTGTCGAGTGGTATGCTTTGGGTAAATGAGTTTACCCTCCTCATCTTTCTTGGTGTGAATGTGACACGGCAGATCCAAAACATCATTTCCGTCTTGATCTTTTACTTTCTTGGGGTTCAGGTCCCCTTGGGTTTCCCCTTGAATTTCCCCTGGGTTACGGCCAGGGCCTCCCCAGGAGCGGCTGGCTCGGCCTTCCGCTTCTGTTTCTGACTGGAATTGCCTCCGGTTTCCTGGGCGACTGCTTTCTGCTTGCCACTCCGGAGTCGATCTTCATCTTCACCATTAGCGTATTTGGTGGCAATTTCCATGATCTGATTCAGAGACATTTCTCCGGTCCGACTAAACTTCAGATTCAATTCTCTATTCTTGACGCCTTCTTTAAAGGCACAAACTGCTTGGTGATCTGGTACATTCTCAATTGTGTGATGCAAAGTGATCCACCTCTGGATGTAATCCCTCAGAGTTTCACTCGGTTTCTGCACGCAAGACCGCAATTCTGTAAGACCTGCCGGTTGCTTGCATGTTCCTTCAAAGGTCGTGACAAACACTCGGGAGAGGTCCTCCCAAGTGTAGATGCTGTTGGGCGCTAGCTGATTCAGCCACGCTCTGGCTGAGCCCTCTAACAGGAGAGGCAAATGCTTCATAGCCACCTCATCATTGCCGCCGCCAATCTGGACAGCCACTCGTTAATCCTCGAGCCAAGTGTCAGGCTTAGACTCACCGGTGAACTTGCTGACTCCAGTCGCCAACCTGAAATTGGGAGGAATCACTGCGGCTCTGATGGCTCGACTGAAACACTCTGGCCCTGAAACATGTACTCTGCTGCTGGCAGGCGCATCTCTATCATGTCCTTCTCGGTGATCCCTGTTCCTATCGACCAAACCTTGAACGAGGATGGATCTCGCGTCAAAGCCTGGTTCCCTGGGGTCGACTGGAATCCTCCGCCCAACACTATGAGGGCGTCTGTCATCCTGCTGTCGAGGCGCATATGACCCACTCCTCGGGGGAGGGGTTGGCACTCGGCGTCGATCATCACGATCGAATCGGTGATCATACTGATCATTTCTTCTGTATTGATCGTGTCGGTCTCCACGCCCCTCACGCCTCGGAGGCGATCTCGGGCTATGAGCCGACTGCACTGTATCTGCTGCAACGGATCGACTGTGGATCCTATTTCGCGACTCAGAAACAATGGAATTCTGGTTTCGCGACTCTGATTTGCAACAAGCCTCTGGCGGCCTCTGACTGGGAGGGCTGAATTGATTCTGCTATCCGAGCTGCGGCTGCCAAATTCTAAACGGGAGTTCGATATACCTGCGTAGGTGGGAAGAGCTGACGTCGACAGGACTCGGGTGCCCGCTGACGCGCTTGCTCGTCGAGTGCTCGCTGGAGATTCTATAGTCGAGTGCGCTCAGCCAAGTTAGCCAAGCGCGCGTCCTCCAAGGCCCGGGCCCCGGGGGTTTCTCCAACGATAGGAGTGTGGAGTGCATCCATGTTCCGCCGGCGAAGCTCCTCTCGCTGCAGCGACGTGAGAGGCTCAGGGAGATACTCTTCATGGGGGCGACGGGTCGCCCCCACCTGCGCCTCCGTCGGTACGAGGAAAACCAGGAGGGCTGCGTGTCCCGTCAATTGCCAGAACCTCCGCCGCAGGGTCACTGCTGTCGCATTCGGATGCGGTTTATGCGGAGCCAGTCGATAGGTCGAACAGGCTGTAGAGAGATTCGTCGGGCTCGATTGCCGCGACTTGTGGGGTGGCCGACTGACGAGCCACCGCATGCCTCACCCACCTCTGAAGTCTCGATCGACCAGAGCGCTTGCGCCGGCGAGAGACGAGGCGGGGAGATGACACGGGGGGTCGACGGCTGCCGCAGGAGGACGCCACGAACACACGCGTGAAAGTGCGTCGCCCCGCAGACGGGGAGCGTGTCGATGTCGAGTGGAGCCTCCTAAAGCCAAGCGGAGTCGTCGGCGATGAACGTGAGCGCGCCGAGACGGATCTCGCGGCCCTCCACCAAAACTCCGCATGAAACCATGATCAAGGGGATCGGAAAAATTGCAACTCCTACATTCAAGCGCTAAGATTCCTGCCCCATGGTGGGCGCCAACTGTCGTGGTTCTGAGTCTGACAGTGATGTAGGGGGGTAAGTATGGAGAGGCTAGATCTTAGCTATGTAGAAGCTGTAAGCACACAAAGATGTACGAGTTCAGGCACTTCTCGGAGGAAGTAAAAGCCCTATGTCTCGGTGCCCGGAGGCGGTCGACTGGATTATATGTGTGAGAATGACAGGGGTGCGAACCCTTGATACAGAGGAGGGGGTGGCTTATATAGAGTTCGCCAGCCCTCTCCTGCCCTCAGTATTGCAGGGTTTAAAGTACATTAAGGCTGGGTGTTACTGGTAACGCCCCTAATAAAGTGCTATGATGACCATAAAGGCTACTTAATGACCGACCGTTTGCTTGCGGAGTGACTTTAGATCTCCTGGCAGTCGAGTGGTCGGCTTCGTGGTCGAGTGGTAGCTTCTTGGTCGAGTGTCTTGAACCCGTCGAGTGGGTACCTTCAAATCGACTGAAAGGTGACTTCTTCAAAGGATGTCCTTGGGTAGGGCTCTTAGGATAGGTCCGTGCCCCTACCCTAGGTACATAGCTTCATCAACAGTCGGCGGGCGCTTTTGCAAACCCGAAACCCCACACGCCCGGGAGGGACCCCGTCAGGGAGTGCGGCGGCAATGGGCTGCCCTAGGTCGATTCGCTCGCCCCTAGAGCCTCGGATCGCTGCCCTCCAACGCGAAGAACGAACGAAGAACGAGAAAGAAAGATACAAGGGTAGGGGACAAAGATAGATGAACACAAAAGTGTAATAGATTGATTGGTTCGATTGGTGTTGTTCAATCGGCCATCACCCCCAACATATATAAGAGGCGGCTGGACTTCCCTTACAAGAAAAAGGATTCATCTAGGCTTTCCTTACAAAAAAATACATCAATTTACGTCCTAGAGTCCTAGTTCTATTCCAACTCGGATTCAGTCTGAATCTGGCCCAACTTTTGTCTTCTTCCTTGCGCGGGCCGCCGAGCTTGCATATGACCTCCGATCAAGACATCCCAAATATGAAACTTGTGCGCCTCAATGTGGCGAACAATTCTTGTGTTGAACACTCTTCCAAATAAGACCATCTTGAATATTCTACGAAGCCATCTTTAATATCCAGTCGGACTCGGTCATGTAACGGACTGGACTGTCTGAGTCTCGTAGTGAACTTACAGGCCGTATACTTTCCCAGATGATAATGACTCAAAAACCAAAGTTCACCGTTTTGACGATGCGCACAACTTCCGTGTTGATCACTTTTCCATCCGAGGTCATCTGGATTACATTTCGGGCACATCTTCAGTTTCACTCGGATCCGAGCTCATCCACTCGGATATTAGAGCTTTTCGTCCGACTGGACATTTTCACTCGGATGTTAGAGTCTTTTAGTCGGAAGACAATCTTTCACTCGGATGACTATAAGACAATCTTTCACTCGGATGACTATATTTCACTCGGAAGGTTATATCTTACTCGAACGTCAAGTTTTCATTCCGACGGTAATCTTTTCACTCGGAAGAACTTCACTCGGATGATAATTTCACTCGGATTACTATATTTTCACTCGGAAGCCAATCTTTTACTCGATCGATAAGTTTTCACTCGACCTTTTACTCGATCGGTAGGTTTTCACTCGGATGGTAAACTTTTCACTCGGATTTCCCGACTGAAAACACAGCCTGATCTTGATTTGCCTCTCCAGGTTGCATACGACCTCGGATTGACACAAATTATATATGAAAATCGATTGGCTCGACGAGAAGAAACTTTTCCGTGTTAAAGGTTTTTCAATTGAAGGCCGTCCTGAGGTCCGAATTGCTCACGCATTGCATCAGACACTCATCAACATGTGTCTGGTGTCAAGTGTAATATTTTGGTCTCTGGCCTGTCCAGACCGTATTAACTGTAACTTTTGCATATGAACTCGGATTGAGATGATTTATATATCAAAATCGATTGCCTCGACGAGACAAAGACAATTACTTAAGAGTGCTCCTTCATCCGAGGTCATCTTGAGGACGTGATTGGCCAAAAACCACTCGGAACATTGAATTATGCCACTCGGAGTATAGTTTCGGTCCGTAAGATAAGGTCGAATGAATATAACCGAAACATCAAAGTTGTTCCACTCGGCGACGTGAATATTTTCATGATGAAAACCCGTTCACTCGAGACCATCTTCATTGCAATCTGTATCTTGCCAAAATCAGGTGTCAACACATGCCCCCCTGTTTTCTGGCAGAGCTTGCGTGCCAGAAAATACCTTGCTTAGGGTAATGTTTAAGCACGATGTCAACACTCCATCAGCTGTGCATGTTGAGTATGATAATTTTAATCGTCCATATGCTCATGTTTGTTGTTTCTTCGGTAGAGCCTCTTGGATAATAGTTGTCTGAAAACAACAATTGGATGTCACAAAGGCTTCCACGTAAGTTTCTTATGTCAATACGGACCTTGCATTTGTCCAGGCATTCCCTGGGAATATTAGAACCCTTCAACGAAGACGGTTGCCGAAAGATTATGACCATGCACCTCAAAGGAATACCGTCAACTGTTCGGCGACTCAACTCGTTATCAAAGTACACCATCAAGCCTCCGCCGAACAACGTCTGTCTCCTGACTTGAATCCTGCAAATAAATAAAATTTTGAGTCGGGGCTCTTTTATGCACTAGACCCTTGATTGTTGGTCGACTCAATAATTAAGTCGGCCTCGCCAGTATTGGCAAACACTGAGCATTGACTATAGGAGTAGGAAATCAACCATGGTGAACACCATTAGCCAGATGCCGGGTTTTGCCAACACAATAAATTATGAGGGAGATATGCAAATATCGTCCATCCGTTCTTATCTCAAAAGTGCTCGGGAGTCTGTCCACCAAAGTGTGAATAGCCGAAATAAGTCAGATGTTTCGGCTGAGGATAAATTCCATAGCATTGATTTTGATGATACGATTGAAGAATATGGATGAGACGCCTCCTGGAGTCTCCTATATGAAAATTGTCGTCCTCGCCTACGGGCTTTACACCTGTACTCCCTTACTCCTGGTGGCTTCGCAATAGGAGACGTGATGCCTCTCTTGACTCGAGGATTTCCCTTAGGAACCCAGGCCATGTTCCTCTTCTCCAGCTCTTTGGCCCTAAGCCGTTTTAGCTTCTTCGGTTGCGAATATGGTAAGCCGAGTGGGCGTCCCGGCTGGGACTTTGGTTTATGCATTGGCAGATTATTCCTGACTTTGAGCATCTCTGGCTTGGCCTGTCCAAACTTGACTATTGGATCCTTGAAATTTGCTTGCTTCACTTTCTTGTCCTTAGCGGCCAACATAGGCTCGGGTGGCTTTTTGTCATTTGGAGTCGGATTTGAAATAGCACTCTTGCGGCCATCCTTTTCTTTCTTCACTTTTTTAACACTTGTTGCAATAGAAGGTCGGACATCATTTCTATTTTGACTGCTCCTCTTGGGAACCCATGCCATGTTCTTCTTTCTCAACTCATGTGCACTAAGTCTTTGCAATTCCTTCTCTTGCCAATGTGCTAAGCTGAGTGGGCACCTCAGCTGTGATTCTGTTTCAACCAATGCCAACTCTTTTTTGGCCTTGTGCACTTTCAACTTCTTCCCTTCAGATTTGGCACTTGAATGACTTGCCTCGTTGCCTTTTGTAGCCAATGTCAATACTTTAACTGGCTCTTTTTTATTTGAGAACAAATCTGAAGTAGCACACTTACGACCATCTTTCTTGACCTGGTACACTTGCTTGACCACTTCTTTCTTGTTCCTTGAGCTCCGGACCAATTCCTTATGATTGAAACGGTCTTTGACGTGTGATTGTTCATCAAATGTTGATCTTTTTGGAGCTGCATAATGTTGGCGAGATGATCTAAAGTAAGATGGATAATTTTCCCTTGTATCATACCTGCCCCATGATAGATATGGATTTACATGAGCGTAGAGAGGCATCCACGATATTGGCATTGGCGGCCCAAAAGTAGGATATGAAGTCTGCTTGCTCAACGTCTTCCTTTGCCAATCCAAGTCTTCAGATTTATGCCTTGGGGGTGACTTCGATGCTTTTGCTTCACTCGGCCGATAAGCACTCTTTGCCTCACTTATCTTTTGGTATTTTCTAATAACCGCGCGAAAGTGACTTTCGGCTTTTTGCTTTTGTGCTTACCATGGCATTTGCTTTCTTTGGTTGTGCGTGCACCGGTCTTTGAATTCTCTTGTTGCCCCCCCCCCCCCCGGTGCTAGATGTTACCATTGTAGCTTTGATGGAATTTCCGTCTTCAAGATTGTTCTTGATGCACTTTTTAACAATATCCTTGCTCGAAGACTTGACCCCATCATCATTGACGTGTACATGTCCACTTTTAGATAAATCAGCTGAAGATAGCCGAGTCAACATTTGATGGCCGTCAAAATGATCAGACTGTCCAAATGATCGTGCCTCAACAAACTCCAATCGTCCTATCTTGTCCGATTGCTTAACTTGATGGATCATGTTGCAATCTTTGACATTTTGCTTGAACAAACATTGCGTTGGCTCTTGTCTTGACAGCTCAACATCGTGATCAATTATAATAATAGGATTAGTCAGCGATGTATAGATGATGTGATCCACTATTACTGCACTGGACGTACACTCCTGGTCCATTAACCGATATTGTGATACCAGCTTCGATACAAAACAACCCAGCGGTGTCAGTTTAGCATCATCCGACTCGTCTATGCATTGATTTTCGTCCTCCTTTCCCGATGCTCTTGAATCGGCTATCCTGGAGAACTTTGAACCTGGCTTTATATTCCTGCAACCAAAATAATTACAGAATATACGTCTCATCTAAGACCAAATGTTAGCCAGGCATGAAACAAACAAAGTTGCCCATATGAATATAAAGTTAAGTCGGCATGACGAGAACAACTTTGGTTGCGATAAGTTGTCACTATTAGCCTCTATGAATGGTGCTATGTGTTGATCAGCATGATTAGTAACAAGATAACTCGAAACAAACAGATTACTCATCTCGATCGGTCTTTCAAAATTAATTAGAATCTTACTAACGGGTGCATCAACAATATGATTTTGACCGAATCGAAAACTGAGTAAACTCTCGGCTAGGTGTACCTTTGTGAAGTCGTTGGAACGAGAAGATGGTTGCACCACTGGAACAATACCTGGCTCCACTTCTGAATAATTCTTGAATGCATCTTCCTCTTTTTCTGGATCTCGTGCCTCATCACTCGGATTGCCTGAATAGATTTGACTTGGATTTCCCGAGTAGATTTCACTCGGATTACCCGAATGGATTCCACTCGGCCGATCCTCGTCAGCTATGCTTCGTTCAGCTGCACGCTCTGGTTCTTGGTCTTTGTTACTAGTCAAACTTTGTTTGGCCATATAATTTTGCTCTTGATGCTCATCAATTTCTTTGGCACGGAACTCATAGGGCAGCATGTAAGCTCCCTCACATCCGGAAAAATCGAGCGCGGCCAATTTGTTGTGTTTACTGTTCTTTTGCTCGGTGAAGCTTGCATCTTCTATTTTGGTACACGCAGCAATAACTGGCTTGATGCACTCGGCTCTAGCGGCTTTAGCCAGTGATGCACTCGTCTGGAATGATGCACTCGGCTGATACGATGCACTCAGCTGGCTCGATGCAACACACTCGGCCTTAAACGTGTCAGTGGTCAATTTGGTTTCAATTGAATCCACCATTGTCTTGTCACTAAAGGAACTGTTCAACTCAGCTGTAGACGACTTAGTCATATTTGACTCAGTTTCAACCGAATCAACCGTATTAGCCGAGTGAACCCTTTCTTGATGATTTTCTTGCAAAGCTTCTTTTTTATCTTGCCCCAAAATTGCAAAGGAGCCAACATGGTTGCTACATGGAGGAAGGCACTTGACGTATTCTTGCGAATATTCCACTCCACGTTTCTTCTTGAGTGCTTCATAACCATGTCGATATTCTGCTGGTAATTCCTCAAGAGTTGGCTTAGTAAATTCGTTGACGCTATTCCCTGTGAGCTTTGGCTTGATCTTGTCCACTTGGGCCATATGTTTTTCTTTAAACTCAGCCCTGCTTGGATCAGCTTGCCCCCCAATACTTTTATGATCTTTTGGCAATAAATTGATGTTGCCAAAATTTTGCGATTGTATAGGGAGTGTATAACATGCTGCAATGATAGGTGAAGACATGTGCACTGTTGTTGAATATTTTCTCATGCCAATTTGATCAATCGGTAACACTTCATCTTCTTTCAAAACCCTAGATTTTATTGCCTCATAATCAGGAACCAAACCTTTATCATGTTGCTCAAGGCAAAGAGCGGTAATCTTCTTATTTTGCGCTAAGCTTTTTAACGCAGCCAAAGTCACCTCATCTCCTGCAATATTAGGCATATACACTCCTGTAAAATCTCCATTCACTCGGCCATAAAAGTGAGCCGAGTCATGAATACTTTTAGTTGCATATGATGCTGAACAATTAATATCATGAGGTGTATTATATGATGACTGAGGATAACCGGCCAAATAGCTAATGGAAGCATGGCCGATTGCCTCATTCATCGGCATGTTTGGGGATAAACCCGCATATTGCGAGTTGGCTGCCGATGGATAAAACTGTGAGATGCCCTCCTGCACATGAGGTGTCATATATTGCTCACTCGAACAAATCGTGTTGTTCACCGGCATATTGAAAGATGTTGCCGATGCACGAAAGTTCAGATTCATAAGTTGCATGTCGCGATTATTTAAATTCCAAGTTTCTCCAACGGAATAACTAGTCGACCTTTGCTCGTTAGGGCTAGCCGACATGACATGTCCATTGAAAGATCTAGCAACATCAACATAATGGCTATTTGCATCTACGTAAGGAGATTGATGATACATGTTACCGTTGTAGATTGCAGCTGCTCGATGACGCTCTCCTCGTAGCAAGAACATGCTGGAGACTGTTCAAAGCTTCGTCCCCAGCGGAGTAGCCAAAAAGTGTGTTGACACACGAACACTTCACGTGTACCCTCGACGCCGGGGATGGTGCACCGCAGCTCACGTCGAAGGAGACCCGACCGACAGCGCGATACGCAAGACAGTCGGCGGGCGCTTTTGCAGACTCGAAACCCCACACGCCCGGGAGGGACCCCGTCAGGGAGTGCGGCGGCAATAGGCTGCCCTAGGTCGATTCGCTCGCCCCTAGAGCCTCGTGGATCGCTTCCCTTCAACGCGAAGAACGAACGAAGAACGAGAAAGAAAGATACAAGGGTAGGGGATAAAGATAGATGAACACAAAAGTGTAATAGATTGATTGGTTCGATTGGTGTTGTTCAATCGGCCATCACCCCCAACATATATAAGAGGCAGCTGGACTTCTCGTACAAGCAAAAGGATTCATCTAGGCTTTCCTTACAAAAAATTACATCAATTCACGTCCTAGAGTCCTAGTTCTATTCCAACTCGGATTCGGTCTGAATCTGGCCCAACTTCTGTCTTCTTCCTTGCGCGGGCCGCCAAGCTTGCATATGACCTCCGATCAAGATAGCTCAAATACGAAACTTGTGAACCTCGACGAGACGAACAATTCTTATGTTGAACACTCTTCCAAATAAGACCATCTTGAATATTCTACGAAGCCATCTTTAATATCCAGTCGGACTCGGTCATGTAACGGACTGGACTGTCTGAGTCTCGTAGTGAACTTAAAGGCCGTATACTTTCTCAGATTATAATGACTCCAAAACCAAAGTTTACCGTTTTGACGATGCGCACAACTTCCATGTTGATCACTTTTCCATCCGAGGTCATCTAGATTACCTTTCGGGCACATCTTCAGTTTCACTCGGATCCGAGCTCATCCACTCGGATATTAGAGCTTTTTGTCCGACTGGACATTTTCACTCGGATGTTAGAGTCTTTCACTCGGAAGACAATCTTTCAGTCGGATGACTATAATTTCACTCGGAAGACAATCTTTCACTCGGATGACTATATTTCACTCGGAAGGCAATATCTTACTCGAACGTCAAGTTTTCATTCCGACGGTAATCTTTTCACTCGGAATAACTTCACTCGGATGATAATTTCACTCGGATTACTATATTTTCACTCGAAAGCCAATCTTTTACTCGATCAGTAAGTTTTCACTCGACCTTTTACTCGATCGGTAGGTTTTCACTCGGATGGTAAACTTTTCACTCGGATTTCCCGACTGAAAACATAGCCTGATCTTGATTTGCCTCTCCAGGTTGCATACGTCCTCGGATTGACACAAATTATATATGAAAATCGATCGGCTCGACGAGAAGAAACTATTCCATGTTGAAGGTTTTTCAATTTAAGGCAGTCTTGAGGGCCGAATTTCTCACGCATTGCATCAGACACTCATCAACATGTGTCTGGTGTCAAGCGTAATATTTTGGTCTCTGGCCTGTCCAGACCGTATTAACTGTAACTTTTGCATATGAACTCGGATTGAGATGATTTATATATCAGAATCGATTGCCTCGACGAGAAGAAGACAATTCCTTAAGAGTTCTCCTTCATCGGAGGTCATCTTGAAGACGTGATTGGCCAAAAACCACTCGGAACATTGAATTATGCCACTCGGAGTATAGTTTCGGTCCATAAGATAAGGTCGAATGAATATAACCGAAACATCAAAGTTGTTCCACTCAGTGACGTGGATCTTTTCATGCTGAAAACCCATTCACTCGAGACCATCTTCATTGCAATCTGTATCTTGCCAAAATCAGGTGTCAACACAAGCTTGGGTGGAAGCCCATGAGATTTAATATGAAGTGAGGGGACCGGTCCTCCATAGACCAGGGGAGGGGAAACCGCGGCATGGGTGATCGACCCATTCTTTCCTTGAGAGGGACTAGGCTTTATGATATTAGCCATCTCATTGTCGGGGTCGACATCAGTTTCTGAGGAAGTAGGATTAACTACTTCATTGGGACCGGTTGGTGGTTTAATGCCCTCACGGAATTTACTTAGCATATCCTTGACCTCGTTCAACGCGGATGATTTGAGTGAGGCCATGGCCTCATTCAAATCACCATGAGTGACCACCGTCTCGGATCCGGCCACGGAGTTCCCTTTATCCCTAACCCCATAGTCAACCATACTCTTTAGGCGTTTAAGCCCTTAAAAGAGAGGAGGATATACTACCAATTGAATGGATCAATATGGTTGATTAGAGGGGGGTGAATAGGCAACTACCAATTTTAGCTCTTTTAATCAAATTAGGGTTAACAGCAAAATAGGTTGTCTAGATTTGTAACTAGGTGGACAACCTATATGACAAGCACAACAACAAGCTCACAAGCAAGCACAAGATACCAATACAATATAGGCTTGCACAAAGTAATGGTAAGAAGTAATCGCGAGTGGAGACAATGAAGACGAGGATGTGTTATGGAAGTTCCCTCCTTTTGGGGGAGCTACATCTCCATTGGAGCGGTGTGGATGCACAATTCTCCCCAAGAAGCCACTAGGGCCACCGTATTGTCCTCACGCCCTCACATAATGCAAGATGTTGTAAATCCACTAGTGGTGCCCTTGAAGGTGGCAACCGAACCTTTACAAACAAGGTTGGGGCTCTCTCCACAACTTAATTGGAGGCTCCCAACACCACCACGAAACTTCACCACAATGGAATGTGGCTCCAAGAGTAACACCCAAGAGTGCCCAGACACCCAAGACAAGATCCGCAAGGGATAAGTGGGGGAATCAAATATCTCTTGGTGGAAGTGCAGATTGGGGCCCTTTCGTCCAAACCCTACAAGATCAACAAGTTTTGATGGCTAGGGAGAGAGAGATCAGGCGAAAATGGAGCTTGGAGCAACAATGGAACTTTGGGGATAAGAGGTAGGTCTTCTTGGGGAGAAGACCCCCTTTATATAGTGGGGAACAAATCCAATTGTTATTTGCCCACATTCTGCACACAAGCGGTACTACCGCTTAGTGCGGTAGTTCCAGCCATTGACTGTGAGAACATGAGTCCTGGAGCGGTAGTGTCGCCGTAGCGGTACTACCGTCCACATGGGCAGTACTACAGCTAAATATCACAGCAAACATAGAAACCAACGGTAGTGGAGCGGCACTCGAGCGGAAGTACCGCAGCAAGCAGTATTACCGTCCAACTATCGCTAAGGCAAATTGGGGCAATAAAAACTAGCACATCTCCTCATTCTTAAGCAGTACTAGAGGCGGTAGTAGCGAGTGGAAGTACCGAAATAAGAGGTACTACCGTGCTACTACCACTCTACTACCGTTAATTAAATATAACCATCTTGTGCCATATATAAGAATATCTGAAATGCTCAATGCACACGGTTAGTCCACAGAATGCATTGTCATCAATCACCAAAACCATCAGAGAGAAATATGCCCTAACAAGAGGTCTGAGGCGGGAGGCCTGCGTCTTTTCGATCTAGTGTTGTTATTTTGCTCAGTCTTCTTAAGTCAAAATTTGTTTAACTCGTCTGTACCTATACTTATGTTATTTGTTGACTAATGTATTATGGATCCTCGCGGTCCTGGCTTGTAATGTAAAGATTTATGTTTAATTTGTGTTGTAGAGTTTTGTTGTGATGTTAACGTGGAGTCACCATTCGTGATCGTGCATGATGCGTGTATGATTAGTGCACGGTTATAAACGGGGGCGTCATAATCCCATTCGTAAACTATATGTGAACTCTATTCGTTGATATCATACCCGATAGGCGTTAGGAACAGAACACTCGTGTGGAATGCTCTAGACATCGTGCACAGTGATCTTGGGACAACCGTGTGCCATAAGTAACATTTCATAGATGTTTTGCATAGAACCTACATCTGGGTTCCATGAAGAATTACACGCGCTTAACTCAGTAAAGACGTGTGCGATGGATGACCAATCGCACACGTCTATCGTAACTATGGTGTGTGTGATATGTTTGTGCATCGCATACGATTGCTTTGCCCAGAACGGCTGCATCTTCAAGCTCCACCGTAGACTATTAATCTGGGTCGTATGCGACGGACCCCCCCCCCCCCATATCGCACACCTTAGCAAGGCGACGATTCAAAATTGTGTCAACGAAAGGGGATTTAAACCGCTTGCATAGGCCCAAGCTGCACAAGTGTTGAATGGTTGCATGGTGCTTGATGATGTGGATGGTGTGCATGTGCTGGAAAGTGCAACGTTGATTGGTTCACGTGCTTGATGATGTGGATGACTTGCATGTGCAGTTAAATGGGAGCTGGCAAGTGTGGAGCATATGTGGTGAGATGGATAGGCTGCATGGCAAGATAAATAAGTTAATATTAGCAATGAACTTATCAGAAATAGAGGTAAATAAAGGGTGGGCGCATATTATATTGTCTTGTGGCATTCAAGTTTAATTATTTATTGTTGAAGAATAAAAGTAGAAATTAATAATGTCAAAGGTTTTCATGTTCTTGATGATGTAGAGAGCTCGCATGTGACGAAAAGTGAAAAGTGGAAAGTTGAATGGTTGCATGGCGCTCGATGATGTGGAGGGCGTGCATGTGGTGAAAAGTGAAAAGTGAAACGTTGGTTGGTTGCATGCGCTAGATGGTGTGGATGACTTGCATGTGCATTCAAATGTGAGGTTGCAAGTGTGGGCCATTTATGATGAGGTGGATAGGATGCATGGCATGATAAATAAGCATAATAGCTAAATGTAAGTTGACTGAATTTACAATCTGGATAAGTCATTTTTTGTGGGATGAGGACCGGTTGAAGGAGAAATAAAGATGAAGAAAGAACAAAGAAGGACAATAATTGCATCATTAATCCAGTGGCTTGGAAAAATCGACTTATCTAAAAGAAATTTTCAAACGACTTAGATATAGTCGGTCCCATGAATAAGATAATGGGGATGGACGTCTTAGATATGTTAGATATTAGATGTGTCCCTAGAAATATATTTGTTTTTCTTCCGATCTCATATGATATTTTGTTGCAACAATTTTTTGAATTTTATTATATAGAGTGGGCTCCATCCTAGCACACAAATTGGTTCATGTTCTAGTGGTCAATGAGATGCTTGCCAATCCCAAAGACCTGAGTATGAGTCCAAGACAACATAATGTTTTTAATGTATATACTCCCACCGTTCCAGAATATAAGGTGTATTGATTTTCATGCAAGTCAACCCATTTGAATGTTGAGAAAATTCCTTATTTGACACTATCTTAAAATCTGCCTCCTTATTTGACAATGGAAAATTTTTTCTTCCCTATTTGACACAAGTTCTAAATTTTATTTCCTATATGACATTTCCGTCCATTTTAAGCCTAAATGGCACCTGAAACGACTCTTTTGCCCCTCATGTGGTATGTGGGAGGGGGGGCAATAGCGCACACACACAGCATCAGCGCGAGGGCAGGAGCACACACGCAACAACACGCACACGTGCGTGTGCACACACACACGCACACACACACGCAACAACACACATGCACGCGCACACACACACGCAGCAACACACACGCACGCAGCACACACACACATACACACACAGGCAGCAGCAACACACACGCAGGCAGCACGTAGGCACGCAACAGCACACACACGCGCGCGCACGTACACACGCGGTAGCAAACACACACGCAGCAGCACACATGCACACACACATGCAGCAGCAACACACATGTGCGTGTGCACCCACACACGCAACAGCACGCGCACACGCGCAACAAAACCGCATGAGGGGCAAAATCGTCTTTTCAGGTGTCATTTAGGTTTAAAATGGACGGAAGTGTCGTATAGGGAATAAAATTTAGGACTAGTGTCAAATAGGGAGGAAAAACTTTTTCAGTATCAAATAAGGAATCAGATTTTAAGGCAGTGTCAAATAAGGAATTTTCTCTTAAATGTTTGACCAAGATTATAGAATAAAATTATAACATCTGCAATACCTAATAGATAAAATATGAAACTAATGTTCATGATGAATCAAATGATATAAATTCTGTATTGTGGATATTGACATATTTTTGTAAAAAAATTGGTCAAACATACACTCGTTTAACTTTTCAAAAAAACAAATACACCTTAATTATATAAAGGAACTGAGGTTTCCTCCATACACTCGTTCGCATGGTGCATGAGAAAACTTGGCTACCTTATAAAAATAGTTAGTTCGCGAATTATCAAAAGAACGCTTACATGGCGGCCACATGACCGGTTTTTTCCCTTTCAAATCATTTCAGACTTTGTGTAATCAAATAACCAAGTTTGCGGCATCAAATGGTTACTTTCTAAGTTGTTGGCCTAAAGCAATTTAAGTTAATACTAGATTAGTGGCGCATTTTACTCTTCGGGCCAAGACATGTGACTTCACAAGGCGTAGGGAGTGATATGCAAGTGAAGAGTGTGGCGTTGAGTTTTTTTTCTTTTAAAAAATAGGCGCTTGCCCGGCCATAAACTGAGGCCCTTAGAGCATCTCCAGTCGCGTCCCCAACAGGCCCCCTCAGGCCACTTTTTCGGCGCCGGCACCAAAAAATAGCTCAGTCGCGCCCCTAGGACGCCGAAAATCGCCGGTTTGGCCCTTTTTTCCGCCCGGCGATCACAGGCCGAACCCGACGCGCTGGGGAGCAGTTGGGGGCTCCGGCACAAGGAAAAGCGCGGCTGACCCACATCGTCAGGGGAAAAGTCAAGGTTTTCTTCCCCGACTCGCCTCCCACCCCCCGCGCCCTCGGCCACCACTAGCTATATCCCAGCGCCGCCCGTCGCCCTACTCCGCTAGATAGCCATTCCCCGCCGGAAAAATAGGCGCGGTTTAGCGGCGGGTACATGCCCACCGAGCGCAAGGTGTTCGGCGATTTGCCTGCCTCGGCGATGGACTCGGATGACGAGGAAGCGCTCGCCGCGCTGCTGGAGGAGGAAGCCGAGGCCGACGTCCAGGAAGAAGAGCATCTCATGGTGCTCGCCGCCCTCGCCCAGCTGCTGGCGAGCAATGAAAAGCCGCGGCGAGGTGGCTCGGCGCCTGGGCGGGTGAAAGCAAAGAACCGGCATCGTCTCGAAGGCTACTGCATGCTCTACTCCGACTACTTCGCCGATGCTCCACTTCATGGCGAGAAAACATTTCGGCGCCGTTATCGGATGAGACGAAAGCTCTTCCTCAGGATTGTGAATTCCATCCGGGAGTTCGACAACTACTTCAAGTGCAAGATGGATTGCACCGGCGCTCTTGGATTCACCTCCATCCAGAAGTGCACGACAGTGATGAGGATGCTTGCATATGGAGCTCTCGGTGATTCACTCGACGACTATGGGCGCATGGCCGAGTCCACCAGCATAGAGTGTTTCTACAAGTTTTGTCGGGCATTGGTGGCAGTGTTTGGACCACAATACTTGAGAACACCCAATGCGGAAGACACTGCTCGGATCTAGCACAGAATGCAGCAAGAGGATTTCCTGGGATGCTTGGAAGCATCGACTGCATGCAACTTGGACTACCTATCTCAGTATGCGTCAGGAGATCCGAGACCCACAGCTGCATCATCAACTGCAGAAAGATCTGATTGAGCACCTATGGAGGCTCAAAGGGGACGCCGTGCGATGAAATACGAGTTTTTATTTGTTAAACTACATAATTTTGTATTGAACTATTTGTTGTTGTACTATTTTGTTGAAGTATTTGATTTTTCTGTAATGAAATATGTGATAAGAAATAACTGTGTTGATAATTGAACGCCGAGACACGGCGAAACTACGTCGAATATGGGCCTATTCTCGCCCATATGGGCCCTTTATTCGCCGAAATGGGGCTGCAAAGTGGGCCAATTTCGGCGGCTGGGGGCGACGACTGGGTGCAAAACTGCCCCAGCGCCGATTGTATCGCCGGCTCGCCTCCAGGGACGATTTTTACGCGTCCTGAAGGAGCCAACAGCTGGAGATGCTCTTACAAGTTCAACAAGTGACATGGTACGATGGAATCAAACAGAGTATAAGCGATACAAGCCCGTAGGCGATGACTAGCGACGCAGCGCTGCGCTGAAGGAAAAGACAATGCTCTCGAGGTAGCTAGCTCAGTCGTCATGTCAGTGGTGCCTCTTGCGTTGCTCGACACAGCTCAGTACACTTTGCGCGCACCTTTGAGGCGAGACCCTTCACATGCCTTCTGTCTTGCGCCCTTACTAGTGGTTTCCATAGCTGCAAAAAAGACACCAATTTATATAACAAATCAGCCGGATGTTTGGTGTATATTCCCTTTATCAACGCCTTGTTTCTTGTGGTCCATAGAGACCATGCCAAAGCCCCAAATCCTAACCAGGCCATCTGTCTATCTCACCCGGTAGTGGACGTTGCCAATCTATAGAAATGCGAGAACCGACTCGGATTCCATGTTGAACCCGTTACCGCCCTTAGTGAACTTCACACAAATCTAGCCATGGTACATCGAAAGATGATATGGTCGCGAACCTCATCGTCCCCACACCAAATGCATTTGCCATCGCCCGGGCCTCTTCTCTTTTGCACTTGGGCCCCACTAGCAATTTGGTTACGCGCCACTTGCCAAAGGAATATCTTAATTTTTGCCGGGAGACGAGCCTTCCAAATCCCCGACATGTCCCAAGGTGTCCTAGATTTAAAGACCTCCCTATATAAAGATCCGGTCGAGAAAAACAAATATCACGTAGGCCGTCCCACTCCGCGCATTTCCTTGCCCCAACCTATGTCCTTGCAATCTATCGCGTAGGCCATCCCACTCCGCGCATTCCACCTCCCCTAATGGGGAACGAAACTAGGGCGCCCACTGCCCTTGCCTCTAGACTTCCGCCACCTTAGCGCATTGGTTAGTAGCAATGGCAAATAGAGTTGGGAATGCCAGAGATAGCCGTTCCTCCCCACACCAAATATCCGTCCAAAAACATGGCGTTGAGTTTGACGTGCAAGTGTGATAAAGTTCAACAAGGCCACAAAGTAGTCGCGTGTCATGATGTTTCCAAGTTTAAGATGAAGCTAGGGAGTCGATCAGAGGAACTTTGGATCCTCGCAAAAGCGTTTCGTTTTGTAATCAACTCAGTGCATGCAGTTACAAATTAACAGCCAACAAATCTGAAGTACGTAGTACTGAGATCGATCTTAGACACGAGGACAGAGAAACAGATATGAAAAGTCACATGTCTTTGTCAACACCAGGGACTGATGCATCGCCTTGCTTCAGACGCCGGCCTTCTTCATCCTCTTTGCAGAGCGTTCGTCGCCGGGGTCGCCATCAGCTGTACCTGCCTGTTTCTTGGAGCCGCGCGGTTTCTTGGCTTTTGTTCCACGGCCGGTGCCGCTGGAGGCCGGAATGTCAACCGACACAGGCTGCTTGCCTTTGGCAGAGCGGGAGGCGGTGCGTGCTGGCGCGAGCTGGTTGCCGGGGGTCGGAGTGCTCCGCTTTGACCGGAACTTGCGAGGGGGACGACGGTTCGTGGACGATGTCGCCGCTGGGTCTTGGCTGCCGCCGGAGGTCGGAGTGGCATTCTGGCTCTGGCGCTGGGCATTCGCCAATGCTATACGGTCGCTGCGTCTCTGCGGTGCCGGTGGCTGTGGCACGTCGCCGGAGGTCGAAGCATCGGTCACAGTGCCGGCCTTCTTCCGTCCCTTCGTCCTGGTCTGCGTCGGCGGCGCTGGGGGGTCCTGGCTTCCGAGGAGTGGAGTCCGGTTACCCTCCTCGCCCTGTGTCGGCGGCGCTGGAGGGTCCACATGGCTGCCGAGGAGTGGCGTCCGGTTACCCTCCTCCTCGCCCTGTGTCGGCTGCGCGTCCCATGTCGGCGGCGCTGGAGGGTCCGCATGGCTGCCGAGGAGTGGCGTCCGGTTACCCTCCTCCTCGCCCTGTGTCGGCTGCGCGGCCCGTGTCGGTGGCCGGGCGCGGCGCAAGGCAAACACGAGCACCAGCGCCAGTAGGAGGAACGAGCAGAAAAGGCCGACTGCGTTTTGGGTCTGCAAAGGTAAGGTAATGCGTACATTACATCGGGCAGATACTCCACTGAATTTAAGCGGAGCTTGGTAGCATACAGCAGGGCAGAAGAGGAGATTGAAAAAAGCTGCAAATTAAATTAAGGAAACAATTGCCAGGACAAGACGTACCGCCATGTGATAGTCCCTAGGCACCTTGTCAATGCCTCTTTTAAGCCACAAACAGCCGTGTAACGTTGAGACGCAGCACACGAACCAGTGTGGAAGCATGTCCGCCGTTCTGCTCTCAGCCTGCAGTGCAACCAAACAAAAGGGTCATTCTCTGGTGCACCTGCAGCCGTCTGAAAGATGGATCACAGGAAACGGGGGCGCGTATGATAGGAGATACAAACCAAGAATGCGAAGGTAAGGTGTCCGAGTAATGGGCCACGGGTAGACTAACCCGAAACCCAGAACCTTTCAAGACATCGGGGCAGGCTACGCCCCTCAAAGAATCCCAAGACGATCAGCCGACTCTGGGAGTCGGCCGCAGCATCGCCGATACCCACTCACGGCCGAGTCCCAGAGACGGCTGTGACTCCCGATCGGCGACTCCAGGGAGGCCGACTATGGGGAGTCAGCCCGCGACTTCACCACTCTCTGCCTTCGGGAAGAAGGACGAGACCGAGGATGGCCGGAGTACGGCCCTTCCCTACGTTTATTACCAGGGGCAGGTATGGCTACAGTACGCCGTACCGGAGGAGAGCTCCGTCCGGCGCGGCACTGTCGCCATGCTGGCCCTGACGTCCGCCCTGACGACGGGGCACTGCTCCCACGTTGGCCCGCATGTACGGCCTGGAGACGGTGGGCCCCGCTAGTCAGCGGGAGGGACGAAGACGGCGAGAGCACCCGAAGACGGACCCCGTGGGAGTCGGCCTCCGAGAGTCGGCCCGTTCCTCCCACGGGCCCCACGCGCCATTAACCAGATAAGACAGGGAGTGACGACAGTGATCGCCCGCCGGGCGGCGGCACTATTGCCACGCCCCCACGACCCAGCCAACGTCATCAGAGGCGCGGCTACAGTGGCCAGGTCAGTCGGCGGGGCCCACCAGAGGCGGCCCCCAGGAGTCGGCGGAGAAGACGGCGGCCTAAGAGACAGACGGCTGGGACCCGCGCCCAGTCAGATTACCATTGTACCCCCGGGGGTAGGCCTATATAAACCCCCGGGAGCACCCATGCAAAGGGTTCGTTCCTTTTTCCACCAGACCAGCAGCATAGAAGGGAGAGAGCTAGCCTTGCCCTCTCCTACCTCCAGAACACAGCTCGAGGAGCAACTTTGTACACATATCACCATAGTGATCATGCGGAGACCCCGCAGAGCAGCAGTAGGGGTATTATCTCCTCGGAGAGCCCCGAAGCTGGGTAAGATTCATCGGCGTGCATGTCTACGCCTTATCACGCACCCAACCCCCGACATTTGGCGCCCACCGTGGGGCGAGGTGCACCGTCGTCCGGAGATCTGTTCTGGACGGGAACCCTTTTCCTCCCTGGCGAGCGTAGCCAGCCCGGCACGCCAGAGGGAGTTCACGCCGACGTGCTGCACGACGCTGAGACCGCCTGCGCGGCCAGCTGCCTCGCCGATCTTGTCGGCGAGGTTAGCCTCTCCGACGAGCCTGCATCCGACGCAGGCACCGGCGGCCCCGAGAGCCTTCTTGCGGGCCTCCTCGACGACCTCCACGTTGCTGGCGAGCCTGCCGCTGACCGGGAGTCCGTAGGCTCCACCGACCCGATGCTGGTCGATTCCGACACCGCGTCGCTCGACGCCTTCCCCACCAACGTGGTGGTCTACGACGAGCCGCTCCCTCGCGCGGAGGGCAGCGGGAGCACCGTCACAGAAGTGCTCGTCATCGGTCATGGCGAGCGCTCCGACGGAGGAGCTCGCGACCCGCTTTATGCGGCACTGCAAGACCTGGATGCGCCCATTTCAGAGGACGCCGACGCCGAGACGTTGGAGGCACGCCGCCTCCAGCTCGTCGAAGGCGCAAAGAAGCTGGCAAGCATGAGACGCTTGTCAGAGGCCTACCAGCGTGAGATGGATCGCGCTGTGGGCGGCTCGCCGGCTCCGACGGGGCCGAGCCGCCTAGGCGCGGTCCGGCAACGCGGCGCGGACATCGCCAGCATGTTCGGGGCCAATCGCCCCGTATACGCCACGCCCGCCGAGAACATTCGAGCTGCCCAGGCGGCGGCAGACGAGTTAGATGGACTCGAAGGCGAAGAGCGCCGACTGATGACGGAGCGAGTCCAGCAACTCCTCGACACAGCTGGCGCGCAGAACGCGGCCGGCTGCCGAACCGAGGGGCCGCAGCAGCAGAACGACGACCTGCCACCCCGCCGAGACCAAGGCGTGACGTCTCGGACGCCGACTGGCGGGGTTCGCGGAAGAAAAGACAAGGAGCCAACTGCGAGCCGCAGTCGGACTCACCTCACCATCGAGCGCGACCAAGACGGCCGCCCGAGAGCAGTAGAGCGGCGGGACGACTATGTGCCTCGGCCACCCTGCAGAGAAAGGCGAGTCTCCCCGCCGCCTGTCGAGCATCCGACTCTCGGAAGCCGCCTCGGCCGCCGAGAGGGATTCGGAGAGAATGATGCCCGCCACCGGATCGACCGACTCCACCGATCCCTGGTGCTCGAAGAAGAAGACGAGCTGGGACCGCCGTGTTTTGGCCCCCGCATCCGAGATGAGCCCTTCCCCAAAGGGTTCACTCTCCCTAGAGACACTCCCAAGTACACTGGCTCCGTGAAGCCAGAGGACTGGCTGGTTGACGACTCCACAGCCGTCAGTATAGCGAACGGCAACAAGCGTGTTGCCGTGAAGTATGTTCCGCTCATGCTCCAGGGCACAGCCCGGACATGGCTGAACAGCCTGAAACCCCGCAGCATCAACGGCTGGTCCGACTTCACCGAGGCTTTCATCCGCAACTTTACGAGCACATACAAGCGACCTCCCAAGCCTCGCCAGCTCTCCATGTGCGTGCAAGGCCCCAACGAATCGACTCGCGACTACCTCACGCGTTGGGCCGAGCTCCGAAACTCCTGCGAGGGCGTGCACGAGGTGCAGGCCATAGAGTACTTCACCGCCGGGTGCAGAGAAGGCACCCTCCTCAAGCATAAGCTCCTCTGCGACGAGCCGGAGACCCTGGATGAGCTGCTGATCATAGCAGACAAGTACGCCACAGCCGACTCTTCTATGAAGACGGAGATCCAAGTCAGCGCGACCGGCAAAATGGCCCCTCAGGCTCCCAGAACTCCGGCTGGAGACACCAGTCGGCGGCAATAGCAGAACGATCACAAGCGCAAGGCCCCGCAGCCGGCTTCCAGTAGCCGGCAGGTCGCAGCAGTCGAAGACCAACAGCCGGAGGAGCAGCCACCACCCAAGCGGCAGAAGGGCGGCAAGCCCAATTGGTTGCCGGCTTTCTCCTACGAGCAGACTCTGAATGGTCCCTGCAAGTTCCACAGCGGCACGAAGCCGTCGAACCACACCACCAGAAAGTGCCACTGGCTTACCCGGATTGCCAAAGGAGACGGCCTGGCGCCTCCCCCACCGGCTGGGTAGCCGCCTCCGCCTCCGCCCCAGCAGTCGGCTGCCAGGCCGGTCGGCGCAGTACAAGACGAGTACCCGGAAGAGCATGGAGCCTACCTGGTGTTCACCAGTATGGCAGATGACAGACGCAGCAGGCGGCTGCAGCAGCAAGAAGTCAACGCAGTGGCATCAGACACTCCAGAGTTCATGCACTGGTCCGAGAAGCCTATCAGCTGGAGCAGAGCTGATCACCCAGAGGTGATGCCGAATCCAGGGTCCTATGCCCTGGTCCTGGAGGCCACCTTTGCCACTGATAGGCGGGCAGCTCGCTTCTCGCGAGTTCTGATAGATGGAGGTAGCAGTATCAACATCCTGTATAAGGATACAATGGAGAAGCTGGGAATCAAGCAAAGACAGCTCCAGAGCAGCCGGACCGTGTTCCATGGGATTGTCCCTGGCCTTTCCTGCTCCCCAATCGGCAAGATTCTGATAGACGTCCTCTTCGGGGATAAGGAACAATTCCGCCGAGAGCCAGTCTGGTTTGAAGTGGTGGACCTCAGAAGCCCGTACCATGCGCTGCTTGGCCGACCTGCTTTGGCCAAGTTCATGGCGGTCCCCCACTACGCCTACCTCAAGATGAAGATGCCGAGTTCCAAGGGAATTCTGACTGTGACCGGCGACTACAGGAAGTCGTCCACTTGCGCGGCCGAGAGCAGTCGGCTGGCCGAGTCCCTGGTTATTGCAGCAGAGAAGCGGCTTCTTGATCGGGTTGTGGCGATGGCCGGCAAGCAGCCTGAGATGTCGCCCAACCCCAAGGAGTCAGAAGTTGAGGGCTCGTTCAAGCCAGCGAAGGAAACGAAGAAGATAACCTTGGACCCAGAGCACCCGGAGAGGTACGCAGTCATAGGTGCAAACCTTGACAGCAAATAGGAAGGCGAGCTCGTCGATTTCCTCCGTGAGAATCGGGACATCTTCGCATGGTCCCCCAAAGACATGCCAGGTGTGCCGATGGAATTCGCCGAGCACAAGTTACATGTCCGGTCCGATGCGAAGCCCGTCAGGCAGCCCTTGCGCCGCCTGTCAGAAGAGAAGAGAAGAGTTGTTGGTGAAGAGATAGCCCGGCTCCTTGCAGCCGGCTTTATCATGGAAGTATTTTTCCCAGAGTGGCTAGCAAACCCAGTCTTAGTACTGAAGAAGAACAAGCAGTGGCGAATGTGTATTGACTACATAAGCCTCAACAAAGCCTGCCCCAAGGACCCGTTTGCTTTGCCGAGAATCGATCAGGTGATAGACTCCACAGCCGGATGCGAGCTGTTGAGCTTCTTAGATGCCTATTCAGGATATCACCAGATCAAGCTGAACCCGGCAGACAGATTAAAGACCGCCTTCATCACGCCGTCTGGAGCCTTCTGCTACCTGACCATGACGTTTGGCTTGAGGAACGCCGGCACCACCTTTCAGCGTTGCATGCAAAAGTGCCTCCTCAAGCAACTCGGCCGAAATGCCCACGTTTACGTGGATGATGTGGTGGTGAAGACAGAAAAGCGCAGAACTTTGCTGTAAGACCTCAAAGAAACCTTTGAGAACCTGCGCCGATTCCGGATCAAGCTGAACCCCGAGAAGTGCGTCTTCGGAGTACCAGCCGGCCAGCTATTCGGCTTCCTGGTCTCCGAACGCGGCATAGAGTGCAACCCTGTGAAGATCAAGGCCATCGAGAGGATGGAGGTACCCAGCCGACTGTTGGATGTGCAGAAGTTCACTGGCTGCCTGGCATCCATCAGCCGTTTCATCAGTCGGCTGGGCGAGAAAGCTCTCCCGTTGTACCAGCTCATGAAGAAAACCAATTTTTTCGAGTGGAACGACAAGGCGGATGAGGCCTTTCTGCAGCTGAAGAAGATGTTGGTTACTCCCCCTGTGTTGGCAGCTCCGACTCCCAAGGAGCCCATGCTCCTGTACATCGTCGGCACCAGCCGAGTAGTCAGCACAGTCATTGTAGTAGAGCGCAAGGAGGAAGGCAAGGCACTGCTAGTCCAGAGACCGGTATACTACCTGAGTGAAGTACTGTTGGAAATATGCCCTAGAGGCAATAATAAAAGCATTATTATTATATTTCCTTGTTCATGATAATTATCTTTATTCGTGCTATAATTGTGTTATCCGGAAATCGTAATACATGTGTGAATAACAGACAACAACGTGTCCCTAGTAAGCCTCTAGTTGACTAGCTCGTTGATCAACAGATAGTCATGGTTTCCTGACTATGGGCATTGGATGTCAATGATAACGAGATCACATCATTAGGAGAATGATGTGATGGATGAGACCCAATTCTAAACATAGCATAAGATCGCATAGTTCGTTTGCTAGAGTTTTCCAATGTCAAGTATCCTTTCCTTAGACCATGAGATTGTGTAACTCCCGGATACCGTAGGAGTGCTTTGGGTGTGCCAAACGTCACAACGTAACTGGGTGACTATAAAGGTATACTACGGGTATCTCTGAAAGTGTCTGTTGGGTTGACACGGATCGAGACTGGGATTTGTCACTCCGCTTGACGGAGAGGTATCACCGGGCCCTCTCGGTAATGCATCATCATAATGAGCTCAATGTGATCAAAGTGTTTGATCACGGGATCATGCATTACGGTACGAGTAAAGTGACTTGCCGGTAACGAGATTGAACGAGGTATTGGGATACCGACGATCGAATCTCGGGCAAGTAAAATACCGATTGACAAAGGGAATCGTATACGGGATTAATTGAATCCTCGACATCGTGGTTCATCCGATGAGATCATCATGGAGCATGTGGGAGCCAACATGGGTATCCAGATCCCGCTGTTGGTTATTGCCCGAGAGCCGTCTCGGTCATGTCTGCATGTCTCCCGAACCCGTAGGGTCTACACACTTAAGGTTCGGTGACGCTAGGGTTGTGAAGATATGTATATGCAGTAACCCGAATGTTGTTCGGAGTCCCGGATGAGATCCCGGACATCACGAGGAGTTCCGGATTGGTCCGGAGGTGAAGAATTATATATAGGAAGTGCAGTTTCGGCCATCGAGAATGATCTGGGGGTCACCGGTATTGTACCGGGACCACCAGATGGGTCCCGGGGGTCCACCGGGTGGGGCCACCTATCCCGGAGGGCCCCATGGGCTGAAGTAGGAAAGGATCCAGCCCAAAGTGGGCTGGGGCGCCACTTCCCCAGGGCCCATGCGCGCCTAGGGTGGGGGAAACCCTAAAGGGGGCGCCCCCTTGCTTGGGGGGCAAGCCCCCCACCCCTTGGCCGCCGCCCCCCCCCCCCCTAGGAGATTGCATCTCCTAGGGCCGGCGCCCCCCTTAGGGGGCTATATATATGAGGGGAAGGGAGGGGGCAGCCGCACCCTTGCCTTGGCGCCTCCCTCTCCCTCTCCAACATCTCCTCCTCCTCCATAGAGCTCGGCGAAGCCCTGCCGGAGTACTGTAGCTCCACCATCACCACGCCGTCGTGCTGCTGCTGGAGCCATCTTCCTCAACCTCTCCTTTGCCTTGCTGGATCAAGAAGAAGGAGACGTTACGCTGACCGTACGTGTGTTGAACGTGGAGGTGCCGTCTTTTCGGTGCTATGATCTCCGGTGATTTGGATCACGTCGTGTACGACTACCTCATCCCCGTTCGTTGAACGCTTCCGCTCGCGATCTACAAAGTGGTATGTAGATGCAATCTCTCTTCCATGACAAGTTGCTTAGATGAACTCATAGATGGATCTTGGTGAAACCGTAGGAAAAATTTTAATTTTCTGCAATGTTCCCCAACAGTGGCATCATGAGCTAGGTCTATGCGTAGTTCTCTATTGCACGAGTAGAACACAATTTGTTGTGGGCGTAGATGTTGTCAACTTTCTTGCCGCTACTAGTCTTATCTTGCTTCAGCGGTATTGTGGGATGAAGCGGCCCGGACCAACCTTACATGTACGCTAACGTGAGACCGGTTCCACCGACTAACATGCACTAGTTGCATAAGGTGGCTGGCGGGTGTCTGTCTCTCCTACTTTAGTTGGAGCGGATTCGATGAAAAAGGGTCCTTATGAAGGGTAAATAGAAGTTGACAAATCACGTTGTGGCTTTCACGTAGGTAAGAAAACGTTCTTGCTAGAACCCTAATTCAGCCACGTAAAACTTGCAACAACAATTAGAGGACGTCTAACTTGTTTTTGCAGCAAGTGCTTTGTGATATGATATGGCCAAAGTTGTGATGAATGATGAATGATCTATATGTGATGTATGAGATGTTCATGCTATTGTAATAGGAATCACGACTTGCATGTCGATGAGTATGAAAACCGGCAGGAGCCATAGGAGTTGTCTTTATTTTTGTATGACCTGCGTGTCATTGAGAAACGCCATGTAAATTACTTTACTTTATTGCTAAACGCGTTAGCCATAGTAGTAGAAGTAATAGTTGGCGAGCAACTTCATGGAGACACGATGATGGAGATCATGATGATGGAGATCATGGTGTCAAGATGGTGACAAGATGATCATGGAGCCCCAAGATGGAGATCAAAGGAGCTATGTGATATTGGCCATATCATGTCACGTTTATTATTTGATTGCATGTGATGTTTATCATGTTTTGCATCTTGTTTACTTAGAACGACGGTAGTAAATAAGATGATCCCTCATAATAATTTCAAGAAGTGTTCCCCCTAACTGTGCACCATTGCGACAGTTCGTTGTTTCGAAGCACCACGTGATGATCGGGTGTGATAGATTCTAACGTTCACATACAACGGGTGTAAGAAAGATTTACACATGCAAACACTTAGGTTGACTTGACGAGCCTAGCATGTACAGACATGGCCTTGGAACACAGAAGACCGAAAGGTCGAGCATGAGTCGTATAGAAGATACGATCAACATGAAGATGTTCACCGATGTTGACTAGTCCGTCTCACGTGATGATCGGACACGGCCTAGTTGACTCGGATCATGTAATACTTAGATGACTAGAAGAGGGATGTCTATCTAAGTGGGAGTTCATTAAATAATTTGATTAGATGAACTTTATTATCATGAACTTAGTCTAAAATATTTACAATATGTCTTGTAGATCAAATGGCCAACGTAGTCCTCAACTTCAACGCGTTCCTAGAGAAAACCAAGCTGAAAGACGATGGCAGCAACTATACGGACTGGGTCCGGAACCTGAGGATCATCCTCATAGCTGCCAAGAAAGATTATGTCCTACGAGCACCGCTGGGTGACGCACATGTTCTCCCTGCAGAACAAGACGTTATGAATGCTTGGCAGTCACGTTCCGATGATTACTCCCTCGTTCAGTGTGGCATGCTTTACAGCTTAGAGCCGGGGCTCCAAAAGCGGTTTGAGAGACATGGAGCATATGAGATGTTCGAAGAGCTGAAAATGGTTTTCCAAGCTCATGCCCGGGTCGAGAGATATGAAGTCTCCGACAAATTCTTTAGCTGTAAGATGGAGGAAAATAGCTCTGTCAGTGAACACATACTCAAGATGTCTGGGTTGCACAACCGCTTGACTCAACTGGAAGTTAATCTCCCGGATGAAGCGGTCATTGACAGAATCCTCCAGTCGCTTCCACCTAGCTACAAGAGCTTTGTGATGAACTACAACATGCAGGGGATGGTAAAGACCATTCCTGAGGTATATGCTATGCTGAAATCAGCGGAGGTAGAAATCAAGAAGGAACATCAAGTGTTGATGGTGAATAAAACCACTAAGTTCAAGAAGGGCAAGGGTAAAAAGAACTTCAAGAAGGACAGCAAGGAAGTTGCCGCGCCCGGTAAGCAAGTTGCCGGGAAGAAGCCAAAGAATGGACCCAAGCCCGAGACTGAGTGTTTTTATTGCAAGGGAAGTGGTCACTGGAAGCGGAACTGCCCCAAATACTTAGCGGACAAGAAGGCCGGCAAAACAAAAGGTATATGTGATATACATGTAATTGATGTGTACCTTACCAGTACTCGTAGTAGCTCTTGGGTATTTGATACCGGTGCAGTTGCTCACATTTGTAACTCAAAGCAGGAGCTGCGGAATAAACGGAGACTGGCGAAGGACGAGGTGACGATGCGCGTCGGGAATGGTTCCAAGGTCGATGTGATCGCCGTCGGCACGCTACCTCTACATTTACCTACGGGATTAGTTTTAAACCTCAATAATTGTTATTTAGTGCCAAGTTTGAGCATGAACATTGTGTCTGGATCTCGTTTAATTCGAGATGGCTACTCATTTAAATCCGAGAATAATGGTTGTTCTATTTATATGAGAGATATCTTTTATGGTTATGCTCCGATGGTTAATGGTTTATTCTTAATGAATCTCGTACGTGATGATACACATATTCATAGTGTGAATACCAAAAGAGTTAAAGTTGATAACAATAGTCCCACATATTTGTGGCACTGCCGCCTTGGTCACATAGGTGTCAAACGCATGAAGAAGCTCCATGCAAATGGACTTTTAGAGTCTCTTGATTATGAATCATTTGACACGTGTGAACCATGCCTCATGGGTAAAATGACCAAGACTCCGTTCTCAGGAACAATGGAGCGAGCAACCAACTTATTGGAAATCATACATACCGATGTGTGCGGTCCAATGAGTGTTGAGGCTCGCAGTGGCTATCGTTATGTTCTCACCCTCACTGATGACTTGAGTAGATATGGGTATATCTACTTAATGAAACACAAGTCTGAGACCTTTGAAAAGTTCAAGGAATTTCAGAGTGAGGTTGAAAATCAACGTGATAGAAAGATCAAGTTTCTGCGATCAGATCGTGGAGGAGAATACTTGAGTCACGAATTTGGCACACACTTAAGAAAATGTGGAATAGTTTCACAACTCACGCCGCCTGGAACACCTCAGCGTAATGGTGTGTCCGAACGTCGTAATCGCACTCTATTAGATATTGTGCGATCTATGATGTCTCTTACCGATTTACCGCTATCTATTTGGGGCTATGCTTTAGAGACTGCCGCATTCACTTTAAATAGGGCACCGTCTAAATCCGTTGAGACGACACCGTATGAATTATGGTTTGGGAAGAAACCTAAGCTGTCGTTTCTAAAAGTTTGGGGATGCGATGCTTATGTCAAGAAACTTCAACCTGAAAAGCTCGAACCCAAGTCGAAAAAATGCGTCTTCATAGGATACCCTAAAGAAACTATTGGGTATACCTTCTACCTCAGATCCGAAGGCAAGATATTTGTTGCCAAGAATGGATCCTTTCTAGAGAAAGAGTTTCTCTCGAAAGAAGTAAGCGGGAGGAAAGTAGAACTTGATGAAGTGTTACCTCTTGAAGCGGAAAATGGCGAAACTCAAGAAAACGTTCCTGAGGTGCCTGCACCGACTAGAGAGGAAATTAATGATGATGATCAAGATACTTCTAATCAAGCTCCTACGGAAATTCGTAGGTCCACAAGGACACGTTCCGCACCAGAGTGGTACGGCAACCCTGTCTTGGAAATCATGCTGTTAGACAATGGTGAACCTTCGAACTATGAGGAAGCAATGGCGGGCCCGGATTCCGACAAATGGCTGGAATCCATGAAATCCGAGATAGGATCCATGTATGAAAACGAAGTATGGACTTTGACTGACTTGCCCGTTGAGCGGCGAGCCATAGAAAATAAATGGATCTTTAAGAAGAAGACAGACGCGGATGGTAATGTGACCATCTATAAAGCTCGGCTTGTCGCTAAGGGTTATCGACAAGTTCAAGGAATTGACTATGATGAGACTTTCTCACCGGTAGCGAAGCTGAAGTCCGTCCGAATCATGTTAGCAATTGCCGCATTCTACGATTATGAAATATGGCAAATGGACGTCAAAACGGCATTCCTTAATGGTTTCCTTAAGGAAGAATTGTATATGATGCAGCCGGAAGGTTTTGTCGATCCGAAGAATGCTGACAAGGTGTGCAAGCTCCAACGCTCGATTTATGGGTTGGTGCAAGCATCTCGGAGTTGGAACATTTGCTTTGATGAGATGATCAAAGCGTTTGGGTTTACGCAGACTTATGGAGAAGCCTGCGTTTACAAGAAAGTGAGTGGGAGCTCTGTAGCATTTCTCATACTATATGTAGATGACATACTTTTGATGGGAAATGATATAGAACTCTTGGACAGCATTAAGGCTTACTTGAATAAGAGTTTTTCAATGAAGGACCTTGGAGAAGCTGCTTATATATTAGGCATCAAGATCTATAGAGATAGATCAAGACGCCTCATAGGTCTTTCACAAAGCACATACCTTGATAAGATATTGAAGAAGTTCAATATGGATCAATCTAAGAAGGGGTTCTTACCTGTATTGCAAGGTGTGAAATTGAGCTCAGCTCAATGTCCGACCACGGCAGAAGATATAGAAGAGATGAGTGTCATCCCCTATGCCTCAGCCATAGGTTCTATTATGTATGCCATGTTGTGTACCAGACCTGATGTAAACCTTGCCGTAAGTTTGGTAGGAAGGTACCAAAGTAATCCCGGCAAGGAACACTGGACAGCGGTCAAGAATATCCTGAAGTACCTGAAAAGGACTAAGGAAATGTTTCTCGTTTATGGAGGTGACGAAGAGCTCGTCGTAAAGGGTTACGTCGATGCTAGCTTCGACACAGATCTGGATGACTCTAAGTCACAAACCGGATACGTGTATATTTTGAATGGTGGGGCAGTAAGCTGGTGCAGTTGCAAGCAGAGCATCGTGGCGGGATCTACATGTGAAGCGGAGTACATGGCAGCCTCGGAGGCAGCACATGAAGCAATTTGGGTGAAGGAGTTCATCACCGACCTCGGAGTCATACCCAATGCGTCAGGGCCAATCAAACTCTTCTGTGACAACACTGGAGCTATTGCACTTGCCAAGGAGCCCAGGTTTCACAAGAAGACCAGGCACATTAAGTGTCGCTTCAACTCCATTCGTGAAAATGTTCAAGATGGAGACATAGAAATTTGTAAAGTGCACACGGATCTGAATGTCGCAGATCCGTTAACTAAACCTCTCCCTAAGGCAAAACATGATCAGCACCAGAACTCTATGGGTGTTCGATTCATCACAATGTAACTAGATTATTGACTCTAGTGCAAGTGGGAGACTGTTGGAAATATGCCCTAGAGGCAATAATAAAAGCATTATTATTATATTTCCTTGTTCATGATAATTGTCTTTATTCGTGCTATAATTGTGTTATCCGGAAATCGTAATACATGTGTGAATAACAGACAACAACGTGTCCCTAGTAAGCCTCTAGTTGACTAGCTCATTGATCAACAGATAGTCATGGTTTCCTGACTATGGGCATTGGATGTCAATGATAACGAGATCACATCATTAGGAGAATGATGTGATGGACGAGACCCAATCCTAAACATAGCATAAGATCGCATAGTTCGTTTGCTAGAGTTTTCCAATGTCAAGTATCCTTTCCTTAGACCATGAGATCGTGTAACTCCCGGATACCGTAGGAGTGCTTTGGGTGTGCCAAACGTCACAACATAACTGGGTGACTATAAAGGTATACTACGGGTATCTCTGAAAGTGTCTGTTGGGTTGACACGGATCGAGACTGGGATTTGTCACTCCGCTTGACGGAGAGGTATCACCGGGCCCTCTCGGTAATGCATCATCATAATGAGCTCAATGTGATCAAAGTGTTTGATCACGGGATCATGCATTACGGTACGAGTAAAGTGACTTGCCGGTAACGAGATTGAACGAGGTATTGGGATACCGACGATCGAATCTCGGGCAAGTAAAATACTGATTGACAAAGGGAATCGTATACGGGATTAATTGAATCCTCGACATCGTGGTTCATCCAATGAGATCATCATGGAGCATGTGGGAGCCAACATGGGTATCCAGATCCCACTGTTGGTTATTGCCCGAGAGCCGTCTCGGTCATGTCTGCATGTCTCCCGAACCCGTAGGGTCTACACACTTAAGGTTCGGTGATGCTAGGGTTGTGAAGATATGTATATGCAGTAACCCGAATGTTGTTCGGAGTCCCGGATGAGATCCCGGACGTCACGAGGAGTTCCGGATTGGTCCGGAGGTGAAGAATTATATATAGGAAGTGCAGTTTCGGCCATCGAGAATGATCTGGGGGTCACCGGTATTGTACCGGGACCACCAGATGGGTCCCGGGGGTCCACCGGGTGGGGCCACCTATCCCGGAGGGCCCCATGGGCTGAAGTAGGAAAGGATCCAGCCCAAAGTGGGCTGGGGCGCCACTTCCCCAGGGCCCATGCGCGCCTAGGGTTGGGGAAACCCTAAAGGGGGCGCCCCCTTGCTTGGGGGGCAAGCCCCCCACCCCTTGGCCGCCGCCCCCCCTAGGAGATTGCATCTCCTAGGGCCGGCGCCCCCCTTAGGGGGCTATATATATGAGGGGAAGGGAGGGGGCAGCTGCACCCTTGCCCTGGCGCCTCCCTCTCCCTCTCCAGCATCTCCTCCTCCTCCATAGAGCTCGGCGAAGCCCTGCCGGAGTATTGTTGCTCCACCATCACCACGCCGTCGTGCTGCTGCTGGAGCCATCTTCCTCAACCTCTCCTTTGCCTTGCTGGATCAAGAAGAAGGAGACGTTACGCTGACCGTACGTGTGTTGAACGCGGAGGTGCCGTCTTTTCGGTGCTATGATCTCTGGTGATTTGGATCACGTCGTGTACGACTACCTCATCCCCGTTCGTTGAACGCTTCCGCTCGTGATCTACAAAGTGGTATGTAGATGCAATCTCTCTTCCATGACTCGTTGTTTAGATGAACTCATAGATGGATCTTGGTGAAACCGTAGGAAAAATTTTAATTTTCTGCAACGTTCCCCAACAAGTACTGTCGACCTCCAAGCAGAACTACCCCCACTACCAGAAGATGTGTTACGGCGTGCACTTCGCCGCCAAGAAGCTGAAGCCTTACTTCCAAGAACATCCAATCACAGTGGTCTGCACAGCCCCATTGGCCGAGATCATTGGAAGCCGAGATGCGTCTGGCCGAGTGGCCAAATGGGCCATAGAGTTGGCGCCTTACACGATCTACTATCAACCCCGCACCACCATCAAGTCGCAAGCACTGGCCGATTTCCTCGTCGACTGGGCCGAGACCCAGTACCTGCCGCCAGCGCCCGACTCCACTCATTGGCGGATGCATTTTGACGGCTCCAAGATGCGCACCGGCTTGGGGGCCGGCGTTGTTCTCACCTCTCCCAAAGGCGACAAGCTCCAGTATGCACTGCAGATCCATTTCGCCGCCTCCAACAACGTCGCTGAGTACAAGGCGCTCATTCACGGGCTCCGGCTTGCCAAAGAGCTCGGCATTCGCCGGATCCTGTGTTATGGCGACTCCGACTTGGTGGTCCAGCAATCATCTGGCGACTGGGACGCCAAGGACGCAAACATGGCAAGCTACCGCTTCCTCGTGCAGCAACTCAGCGGATATTTCGAGAGTTCCTCCACGTGCCAAGAAACGACAACAACCTAGCAGATACTTTGGCACGAATCGGCTCCACTCGCCAAGCAATACCATCTGGCGTCGCTCTTCAGCGCCTCCTCTAGCCATCCATCAAGCCTTCGCCAGAGTCAGACTCCATTTTTGTGCCGGCTCCTCCAGAAGAAGTCGGATCCGACTCCAAAGCCCAAGCAGACGGCACAAAAACCCTCGCATATGACTCCAAGAACGCCGCAGTCAAAGCCGGCCCGGGGACTGCGGCGACCAGAGAAAAGACTCCAGAACTCGGCCCGGGGACTGCACCACTCGGCCCGGGGACTTCACTGATCCAGCAAGCGGCCGCGGACTCCAGCCCGCCGCCTCCCAGCCCAGCCGCCCTCGTCCAAGTTGCAGTTCTGGCGGTTGAAGAGATAACAGCACCCTCATGGGCCCAGCCCATCCTCAGATTCTTGGTGAACAAGGAGCTACCAACTGATGAAACCTTGGCTCGGCAAATACAACGCCGAGCGGCAGCATACACCATAATCAACAGAGAGCTGGTCATACGCAGCGTCACAGGCGTCTACCAGCGCTGCGTCGAGCCAGAGCAAGGCCAAGCAATTCTCACAGACATCCATCAAGGCGAGTGCGGCCACCATGCGGCCTCAAGAGCGCTCGTCGCCAAAGCCTTCCGACACGGTTTCTTCTGGACGACTGCCCTCGAAGAGGCCAAAGAGTTGGTCCAGAAATGCAAGGGGTGCCAGAAGTTCCGATCCAAGCCGCATCAGCCGGCTTTAGCACTCAAGACTATCCCCATCGCCTGGCCCTTTGCAGTTTGGGGCCTAGATATGATGGGACCCTTCCAGACGGCACGAGGCGGCCTAACTCATCTGCTTGTCGCGGTGGACAAGTTCACCAAGTGGATAGAAGTGAAGCCCATCAAGAAATTGAATGGTCCGACTTCCGTGACTTTCATCTCAGACATCACAATTCGGTATGGCATACCGCACAGCATCATCACCGACTACGGCACCAACTTTGCCAAAGGCGCCTTGGCCCGTTTCTGCGCGACGCAGGGCATCCGACTGGACTTAGCGTTCGTTGCCCATCCGCAGTTGAACGGGCAGGTGGAGCGGGCGAATGGCCTCATCCTGTCCGGCATCAAGCCTCGGTTGGTCGAACCACTGGAGCGTTCGGCCGGCTGTTGGCTTGACGAGTTGCCAGCCGTCCTCTGGAGTTTGCGCACGACTCCAAACAAGTCGACCGGCTTCACACCTTTCTTCCTCGTCTACGGTGCTGAAGCCGTCATCCCAACGAATATAGAGTTCGACTCCCCGCGAGTCACGATGTACACTGCGGAGGAAGCAGAAGAAGCACGACAAGATGGCGTCGATCTGCTGGAAGAGGGCCGGCTGTTGGCACTCAGCCGGTCCAGCATCTACCAGCAGAGCCTACGTCGCTACTACAACAGGAAGGTCAGGGCGAGATCCTTCCAAGAAGGCGACCTTGTGCTTAGGCTGATCCAGCGAACAGCCGTCCAGCACAAGTTGTCTGCACCTTGGGAAGGCCCCTTCATCATCAGCAAGGTGCTAGGCAACGACTCCTACTACCTGATCGACGCTCAGAAGCCCCGAGCACGAAAGAGGGACGACTCTGGGAAAGAGACGGAGCGACCATGGAACGCGAATCTTCTTCGAAGATTTTACAGCTGATGCAGTATGTACCACGCTACCCTTTTGTATTGAAGTACCAAGACTCTGGGCCCCCCGAGACGGACTCGGGAACTGCCCCTTTTGACATCTGTATAATAAGTATTATGCTTCCGAGTATGCTACTCTTTGTTATGCCGCTTGGCGCCGGGCTCGACTAGTCGGCCCGGGAACTTGCCGTCTCGCGCTATGAAAACGCTTACTGCAGTCGGACAAGTAGTGTGTGGTGCTTGAGTCGTCTCCTATTAGAAGCCGTAGCTCGCAGAGCGGCTGCCCGGCGGGCAGGAGTAGGGAAGAATGGGTGCCCACACGAAAAATGGCTAAGGACTCAAAGCACAAACATAGCTCGAGCCGGCTTTCCAGCAATTCCTCACAAATACGACTCCGAATAGTCGGCTTTCTGTTTTCTATCCGACTTGCTAACAAAACTCTAGAATGGCTGAGTACTTGCCTTCCCCAAAGTAGCCAAGTATTTGATCCAACGGCAGTCCGCGAAACGGCTGCCCGACTGGCAAAGACGGCATCTAGGGGAAGGCGGCAAAAGGAAAAGGCCAAAAGAGCAATAAGCAAGAAATGATAGAACCCAGATAAATATTTACATCACAGAGGCCATTGGCCGAATCATTGAACAGAAGTTCAAAATACACCCGGCGGGTGGAGTTGTGCGAATTAACAAAGTTCTTCGAGCAACTACTAAGCAGATAAATAAAGCAAGGCAGCGGCCTATGAAGCCGCAGACGGGTTCGGGGGCTCGGAGGAGATGGCGTTGTCGGACGTTGGGGCAGTCGGCTGGGCAGACTCGACTTGATCACCTCCAGCAGCAGTCGGCGCAGTTGGGCGTGGCTCGTTGTTGGAGGCACGGTCGAGCTGAGGATGATCGCCCGCTCCGGCTTCTGGCGCCTCCATCTCGTCTCCGACCTCCACCTCGCCTCCCTCCTCGACACTGGAGCCGATCACCTCCGCCGAGTCCTCGCCGTAGTTCGGGTTCATCCCAAACCACTCCGCCGGCGCCTCCTCACTGTTGTCAGCTAGCTCAAGAACAAAGACATTGGGGTCGACGTACTCGGCGAGTGCCGCGGCGCGCTTGACAAAGTCATCCTTCATGGCTGCCAGCTCCGGCTGGGCCTCAGCCCGGAGCATGGCCAGCTGGTCCAGGCTCAGGTCCGGATACCACGCCTTGACGAACTCCAAGGCACAACGCGCTCCGGCGTGTGCCGAGGAGCCTTTCCAGGCCTCCAAGCGGCCCGCTGCGACCTCCAGCCAGTCGGTTGTCCAGCTGGGGGTGCGCAGAATCGGCATCTCCAGCCACAAGGCAGCAATCGCCTGGGCGCCGGCGCGTTGAAGCCGGCGCAGCGTCCGGTAAGCCGGCCGCAGGCGAGCCTCGATGCTCAAAAGTTGTTCATCAAGAGTTCGGGGGGCGTTGGCAGCAACCTCCTCGCCGGCCGCCCTCCGCGCCTCGCGATCGGCCTCGATGGCTTGAACGGCGGCTTGCGCATGGCCTGGAAAGAAATCTGCCAAGACGGAAAAAAAAGAAGCAAGTCAGAAAGGGCAAGAGTCGGCCCACAGTCGGCTGCCCAAAGGAAGCGAGTAAAGAAAACCTACCATCAACGATATCTTCAATTTCAAGGAAGCCGGTGGTCAGCATCGCCTCCTTATCGGTCCAAGAGGAGCGTTCGGCTTCGAACTCATCTTGGAGTCCAGTCTCCCTCTCCTTCGCCTCCTCCTGCGCCTTCTTGAGCAGCTCCTTCTGCTCCGCCAGCTGCGCGGCCAGCAGGTCGCGCTCCGTGACGAGCTTGCCACACCCCACCTCCTTGGCGCGCAAGGCGGTGTTGGCTTCGCCCAGCTGCTGCTGAAGAATGGCGTTGGCCTCTGAAGAAAGAAGAAAAAGGACACAAGTCATCAGAAAAGGTCGCCAAGAAGATCCGGCCCGACTGCGCAGCAGTCGGCCCGAATCTCGGGGACTATAGCCCGCGGGTGCGCCAGCGCGCCCCCGCAAAGAAGGAAACTCACTCCGGCTCTCCAACAAGTCGGCAGTCCGCTTGCCCAGCTCTTCAACATTGCGGTTGAATACGGTGACTCGGAGGTTGTGGTAGTCCTATGATAAGCATTTTCAAAAAGAATAAGCGTCTGGAACTCGCCAGTAGAGTTCCAACCCGCCTGCTCAGCAGCCGGCTCGAAACTCGGGGACTACACCCAGTGGGTGCGCTGGCGCGCCCCCACAAAGAAGAGCAAGAAAAACAAAGACAGAAGAAACATACCCGGACGGCCGCACGCGACGCCAGATGCGCCTTGGTGCAGTTCTGGAGGGCGTCGCTCTCGGCTCGCAGCTTCGCCTGGACGTCCAGGAGCGCCTGGTTCAGCGGGCCGGTGCCGCCTCCTCGCACCCACCCGACGGGCGCGGCGCTCATCACCTCGACGTCTGGGGCGGCCGAGCTGGCCGCTCCAGTCTCCAGAGGTCGCGGCGCTGAAGTCACCTTCTCCAGACGGCGGCGTGTCGGCAAGGCGACTTGGAGAAGCAAGTTCGCCTCGGCTTCGTCCGTGGTCGGCGGCACCGGCGGGTCCGTCGGCCGTTCATCCCTCGCGCTTCCCGATGGCGGCAGGGGCGGTGGTGGCGGCACCACCGTGTCCAGACCGGGGGCATCGCCGCCCTCCCTCTCCACGATGAGATGTTCCCCGCCGGCCTCCCCAGACTGCTCCATAGGATCCGGAGGCGGCGCCGAGCGCAATGGGACAACGAGCAGCGCCAACTGGCGGCGCGCGGCTTCTTCGGCCCGCTCTTTGGCCGCGGCGGCGGCTTCTGCTCCCTCCAGCCCCTCCTGGGTGGAGGCGGCCGCCTTCTCGGCCTCCGCCTTCTCCCGGCGGGCGGCTTCGTCCTCGTCACGCTTTTCTTGCGCGTTCCATTCCGTCGCTTCCCGGAGGTCGGCAGCGGGGTCGATACGCCGAGTCGTGGCGGACGACTCCACCGACCCCCTGATGGAGGCGGCGGCGACTCTCCCAAGGGTGAGGGGAGCGCTGGAATAGGGAAGACACGTAAGGACTCAGACAAAATCCACCAAAAGATAAAACAAGACAAAGAAGAGAAACACGTACCCAGAAGACAGCGGCGGCTTCTTCACTTCCTTACGGAAGCGATGGGCCCTCGCGACTGCCTCTTCCCATTTGGTCGCGGCGGCCGCCCCCTTAAACTTCTTTTCCCGGCCTCCGAGGGAACTCGGCCTGGCCCGACGCTTCCTCGCGTTGTCTTGCCTCGGTTGATGGCGCGGGGCGACTCCTCCATCTTCGCCGGTGGGCCAATCGGCAAAGGTGGCCGAGGGCCTGAGGCCGCCTTCCTCTCCTTCGCCGCCCCCTTCGGCGTCGGACTCCATCGCCGCCGCCCCCAGGTCGGGGTCGTCGATGTCGCTCTCCGCTCGATCGGGGGCGAACTGGCGGGGCGGCCCCGCGGCGCTGGCCGCGGGCTGGAGGAGAGGGTTCTGGTTCAAGAGATAAGAATAAAGAGATCAGGAGTCGGATTCGGCTGAAGAAGAAGAAGAAGAAGAATCACTTACCACCGGCGGGGGGTTGGCGCGCGAGTACGGCTCCAAGCCGAACTGCCAATCCTTCGAGAGGCCGCAGTTCGCGATATAGTTCACCGTGTCGGCTACCTCCGCGTGAGGCATGTCCTTGGTGCACGTCCGACTGGGGTCCTGGTGGCCGCTCATCTGACAGATAAGATGAGGCCGGCCTTGGAGCGGGAGGACTCGGCGAGCCACGAAGGCGGCCAGCAAGTCGGCCCCAGTCAAGCCGGCCGACTGCGTCAGCACTCGAAGTCGCGATACGGCGGCGGCTCCAGCCGGAGTCAGCTTCTTGGCGCGGTAGGACCAGCTGGGCTGCCTCCCAGCTGGCGCGCCGGCTACATAAGCCGGCAGGTTACCCAGTCGCCGTCTGGGGCGACGTTCTTCACATAGAAGTAGGAGCGCTGCCACATCTTCACCGATTTGATCAGCTGGATGGCGGGGAACGGGTTGTCGGCCGTCGACCTCCGCAGCGCGATGAAGGCACCACACTGAGCTGGCACGCCGGCGACATGCGTGCCGAGCTTGGAATGAAAGAACTCTCCCCACAGCTCGATGGTGGGGAGAACGCCGAGGAAGCCCTCGCACAATGCACTAAAGGCCGCCAGCAGCACCACCGTGTTTGGAGTGAGGTGGTGCGGCTGGAGGCCATGAAAGTCCAGGAACGAGCGGAAGAACCCGCTCGCCGGCAGCCCCAGGCCGCGCATGAGGTGGGAGCGGAACACGAGCCGCTCGCCCTCCTTCGGCGCCGGCGTCACCTCCGTCGGCGGCGGAGCGCGGGCCTGCACGAGGTGTGCGCCGGGGATGCGGCGCATCTTGCGGAGGAAGTCAATCATGCCGTCGTCGATCTCAGAACCATCCCATACGCCGGAGCGCACGGCGGCGGGCGCGGCGGCGGAGATAGAGCTCATCGCTGCGTGCAAGGCGCGGTCCGGCGCGGCAGCGGTGGGAGAAAGAAGGAGGAGAAAAGAAGCAAAGGAAGCAGAGGGGAGCGGGCGCGCGTGCTTCGCCGCCCCGTTCCCTCCGCCTACTTATAGGCCTGCGGGCTGAAGAACCGAGGGGGCGTCGTGGGATTAACTGCGCCCACGCCCCCACGACCCCCACGATTTACCACGGAAGTTACCACGCGCATTTACTGCGCTGAGAAGCTCAACCGCCCGCGCGGCCGCAATGAATCCGTTCGAGGGCCGAGGCGCGGTAATGGCGGGCCCCACCCATGGGCCTGTCCCGTCGCGCGCGTGGGCTGGCAGACTGGCTCGGCCACGTGGCGTCCCTCGGCGGGTCCGCGACAGGCGGCGGCCGTGTGGCTTATCAGGCACGCCCCCCGAGTCCTGCCACGACTTTCAAACTCTTTGAAGAGCAAGAGGGCCTTCGACGAGTCCGGCTTCCCATAGTCGGCTTGTCGGAGGCGGCCTCGATAAAGATCGCCTCCCCCACGATCCACTCGGAGGAAGAAACTGTTGAGGCTCCTCGATAGGTCTCCCTCGGCGCCTCACCAGCTTCGGGGACTACTGTCGAAGTAATGGGCCACGGGTAGGCTAACCCGGGACCCAGAACCTTTCAAGAAATCGGGGCAGGCTACGCCCCTCAAAGAATCCCAAGACGATCAGCCGACTCTGGGAGTTGGCCGCAGCATCGCCGATACCCACTCACGGCCGAGTCCCAGAGACGGCTGTGACTCCCGACCGGCGACTCCAGGGAGGCCGACTATGGGGAGTCAGCCCGCGACTTCACCACTCTCTGCCTTCGGGAAGAAGGACGAGACCGAGGATGGCCGGAGTACGGCCCTCCCCTACGTTTATTACCAGGGGCAGGTATGGCTACAGTACGCCGTACCGGAGGAGAGCTCCGTCCGGCGCGGCACTGTCGCCATGCTGGCCCTGACGTCCGCCCTGACGACGGGGCACTGCTCCCACGTTGGCCCGCATGTACGGCCTGGAGACGACGGGCCCCGCTAGTCAGCGGGAGGGACGAAGACGGCGAGAGCACCCGAAGACGGACCCCGTGGGAGTCGGCCTCCGAGAGTTGGCCCGTTCCTCCCACGGGCCCCACGCGCCATTAACCAGATAAGACGGGGAGTGGCGACAGTGATCGCCCGCCAGGCGGCGGCACTGTTGCCACACCCCCACGACCCAGCCAACGTCATCAGAGGCGCGGCTACAGTGGCCAGGTCAGTCGACGGGGCCCACCAGAGGCGGCCCCCAGGAGTCGGCGGAGAAGACGGCGGCCTAAGAGACAGACGGCTGGGACCCGTGCCCAGTCAGATTACCATTATACCCCCGGGGGGTAGGCCTATATAAACCCCCCGGAGCACCCATGCAAAGGGTTCGATCTTTTTTCCACCAGACCAGCAGCATAGAAGGGAGAGAGCTAGCCTTGCCCTCTCCTACCTCCAGAACACAGCTCGAGGAGCAACTTTGTACACATATCACCATAGTGATCATGCGGAGACCCCGCAGAGCAGCAGTAGGGGTATTATCTCCTCGGAGAGCCCCGAAGCTGGGTAAAATTCGTCGGCGTGCATATCTACGCCTCATCCCGCTTCCAAGCACCGGCGACGTTCTACTCGCCCCCACCATGATAAGCCATCATTTGGCATATGTCGCACCCAACCCCCGACATAAGGAGTGGCGCGGACGCGCCTACCGAACCGGCGAAAGTGCACAGGCCCTTGAAGGAAAGGTCGTCGACGCTGGTGCGCATCAGCCCCATGCCGATGGCCACGCCCAGATACACAGTTGCGCCGGCCAGCGGGATGACAGCGCCGGCCCGCTCCTCATGGGTGCACAGCGCGAGGAATGTGAGCAGGGAAAGGATCTGCAGCACGCCGCAGCAGCCGTTGACCCAGAGAGCCTCCTCGTGCGTGCCCGTGCTGGTCCAGGCATACACGAACCATGCTGCGTTGCACAGCAGCGCCACGATGCTCGGCTCCGGCCGCCGCACGCCCTGGCCGAGAGCCCTGTTCCACCACCACTTGACGGTCACCCAGCTGCACCAAAGTACGCAAGCCAAACAGGCACAAATCTGTTAGTATGAACGACTCCGGACGGGGATGTATGTATGTACTTGTGTACGAACAGATGGCTCACGTACAGGGAGAGGAGAGAGACGGCCGCCACACTGGCACGGCACACGAGGACCAGGGTGGTTGCTTCGCCTTGCGCCGCCATCTGATGTGCTCGACCTAGTACCACACAGACATGGCGAAGGAATTAATTCAGATTAAACCACATACACGGACGAATGAATAGGCATACAGAAATAAATCAACAAATAAACCAAGCCGATCCATCCATCGACCAACCAATTGCACAGCACTGAACAAAACTCAAACACGCACGCCTATATGCTGTGCTCAAACGCACCGATCGATCGATCTCAAATCCCAATGCTGTCGATCCATACATGCATCGATCGGAGGTTATTTTCACAGCACAACCAAAAGCTCAAGCACAATAGTGCCACGGGCACCAAGGAATTAAGATTAAACGAGGGACACGGCCGAATGAATAGGTGCACAAAAATAAATCAAAAAATAAACCAAGCCACGATCCATCCATCGCCCAACGAGTTGAACAGCACTAAACAAAACGCGAGCACACACGCCTATCTCCTCCTGTACTCAGACTCGCCGATCGATTGATCGATCTCAAACGCCCCAACGCTGTCGATCCATGCATGCATCGATCGGAAGGTGTTTTCACAGCACGACCAAAAACCCAAGCACAATAGTGCCACGGGCACCAAGGAATTGAGATTAAGCGAGGGACGACACAGCCGAATGAATAGGTGTACGAAAATAAAGCAAATAAACCAAGCCGTGATCCATCCATGGACCAAGGAATTGCACAGCACTAAACAAAACTCGAGCACGCACGCCTATCTCCTCCTGTACTCGGACTCGCCGATCGATTGATGGATCTCAAACCCCCCAACGCTGTCGATCCATGCATGCATCGACCGGAAGTTGTTTTCACAGCGCGACCAAAAACCCAAGCGCAAGCACGGTCGATTCCGTACGTGCTCCTAAACCCACCGCTGGCGAGAAACAAAACAAGCAAACAGATCTCACGGTGTGGTACATGGAACCGACCCATCCAACACACTCCTAACATGCCTTCGACTCCGTACGTACTCCTACGCCCACCGCCGGTGAGAAACGAAACAGGCCAACAGATCTCATCAGGTAGCGGTACACGGAATCAACCCATCCAACACACTCGTAGCTAGCACGCTTTCGAATCCGAATGTACTCCTACTCCTACGTCCACGCCGGCGAGAAACAAAACAGCCGAACAGATCTCAGGCAGCGGCGCGCGCGGTGCATCGAACTGACCCATCCAACACACGAGAGCGAGCAGGTTTTCGAGCAGCAGGTTGAAAAGACGGAAGCGATCGGGAGCAAGGGAGACCGGCTTACGTACCCTGGCTACCGGCTCGCCGGAGTGGGTAGCTCGGGGTCGACGGGCCCGTGCGGATCTACCTTGCTTGGGTGGAGAAACGGGATGGGGAGGTGGAGGAGGGCGTGGCGTGGATTGGGTTGCTACCCTTTGGCCATGGCAGGCCAGGCGGCGAGGGGAAGACGTGGCCGTGCAGCGCTCTGAGAGAGAGAGAGAGAGAGAGAGAGAGAGCAGGTGGGTGTTTATATACGTGAACCAGGCGACCGGCTCTGGCAGCGGAGAAAAGATTCTCTGGCTGGCTGGCTGGCAGGCTGGCGGTTACACCCGGTCGCCCTCTTTTCACCCTTCCAACGCCGCGCATTTCATCTACACACGTACTGTATGTCTGGAAAGTTTTCCATTTCCCCACAGTAAGGCTGCGTTCGGTTCGGTGGAATTATGGAGGAAAAGTGCAGGAATGAAGTGGTAGAATTCCATAGAAAAGTGTCTGTAGCCTGCAGTTTCACAGAAAATCAAATATCCAGCGCGAGCTCTTTTTCTCCGCGGAGTCCCTAGGCGAGGCTGACGAGAAACAGTTTGTGGCCCATACCATGAGAGACTTCGATCTTGCATGGCAATAGTTTAGGATGTGGTGGGGCCCAGATAACCTTGTTTTCCTTTCTATGTACCGAACGCTCTAGATTTATTTACTTCCCTTGTTTCTAGTTTCATAGGTTCCAACTGTTACCTCAACCCGATTCCTATAAAATTTTATGTTCCTTTGTTTTCTATGCATCCATTCCGAACGAGGCCTAAGTAGGAGCGCGTGGCTTGCCAATCATCACCAACGCACCAAACCGGCATTGCACCTACGTGCCACGCCATGGATTCAACATGTCAGCCCGGTCGTTTCAGCCGTAATAAAGCAGCGTGCGTGTGAGCGTAGGGCTGGGTTCAACCATCTCGGATTCAGCTAGCCAACAACGCCCACGAGCCCACTCTTTTTGGAGAGGGAGTGCCTAGAACTCATCTGAATGAAATATAATTGGTCTCATTCACATGACATCATCCATCTGTGTATAAAAGGTGTGGTCGTTCTATATTGTCGCTAATTCTTCCTGGGCCGTTCGTTGTTTGTTGTATTTTTATGGGCCAGTGCACAATAACGAAAGTTGTCAGTTGTTTGTTGTTGGCGAATAGAAGCATGAAGCAGCTGGGCCCTTACCCTTATTTAGGGAGCGTTTTTTTGTTGTTGCCAAACATTATAAAAAAAATTCAAATGAATTGCCTAAAAAAGAAAATGTTAAACAGCTAGAAAAGAAAAAATATCTGTGAAAAAATAAAAAAATATGTATGTACGTAAGAATGTTTATCACATGAAACATGTTCACCATGTATTTTTGAAAAATGTCACATATCAAAAAAGTGCACCAAGTATTTGGACAAAAATCATTGCGAATATAACTGGAGTTATATTCGTGCTTGGTACTAGCGAGCCATGTAACAATCTGAATGTAGTAAAACCAATTTGATTGCACCAATTGCGTGAGCGTTGTGACAGTTGAAGTTGCGACACCCTCCCTCTGACTAAGCGAGTGAGAGCTCATGGGCCGACTCCATGTGTGTGTTATAGCAGCAATTCCATGATTTTAGTGTGGATAGGGCCTCTCAAGAGGCTCAAACGACCACCACCAACTGACACCGAGACCGACACGTGTAAAGACACCACAACGACACACCAAAAAACTTCATTTTCCTCTAGGAAATATTGTCTCCAACAAAAACCCGACACGATATACAAATGAAAAAACACCTTCATAATATAGTTGATTTTTCACTCAAGGAAAAAATTAAAAAATATATAGTAAAGAAATTTAAAAGAAACAAATGTAAACAAAAAATGATATAAGAAGAAATGTTAGTTGCACAGGCAATGTTTGCTGGGCGACTATACCAAAATAAATTATTGTGTATGATCGACGATGATACAACTATAAGCGTTCAACGGTGTGAAACTAGAATCAAATGTATATATATTCAAAAACATTATGTGTTTTCATGCGGGAAATACCAGAGATGGTTTGTGTGTTCCGAGAAATAAAACACAAAAAAGGGCCAAAATAAAAAGTGCTTGTATACACCCACTGTCAAGGGAAATGATAGAAACCACACCTATGTGATGCTAAGATAAAAACCGTCGATAACCACCGACAACCCTCTCCCAACTCAATTGCGGGCGTTTCATACCTCTTGCTGTTGCGCCTGAGTATGATGAGTTGTAGTTGTACGACTGAGTATGATGAGTATGGGCGTTTTTAAGGGGTCCCAGTTGCATGTGCCCGGGTTTTGTCAACTCTTGTCAACAAACACACACCCCCTAGTTGCGATGGGCAACTTACAACTGGAGACCCTTAACAAACACACACACACACACACACACACACCCTAGTTGCAAGTTGCCCATCGACTCGCAACTGGGGGTACTTAACAAACACACACACCCCTAGTTGTGAGTCGATGCTTGACATGCAACTGGGGACCCCTTGAGAAAAAGACACACAAACGAAACACACACACACACACGCACGCACGCACGCACACACACACACATACACACACACACATACACACACACACACGCACGCAGGCACACATACCCCCTAGTTGTGAGTTGATGGTCAACTTGCAACTGGGGGTTCTTAACAAACACACACCTGCTACTTGCGAGGTTGATGGTCAACATGCAACTGGGGACCCATGACAAAAAGACACACACACACACCTCTAATTGTGAGTCGGTTATCAACATGCAACTAGTGACCCTCTACACACATACATACACACACACATCCTTAGTTGCGAGTCGATGAGCGGGGTGCAACTGGGGGCCACAACAAAACACACACCCTCTACACACACACACACATCCTTAGTTGCGACTCGATGAGCGGGTTGCAACCGGGGGCCACAACAAAAGACACACACACACACAACAAAGACCCCTAGTTGTGAGTTGATGGTCAACTTGCAACTAGGGGACATGAATAAAACACACACACACACACACACACACACACACAGACACACACACAGCACCCCCCTAATTGCGAGTCAACTTGCAACTGGGGGTCCTCAATAGACACACAACCGCTTAGTTGCGAGTTGATGGTCAACTTGCAATTGGGGTTCCTCACCAAACACACATCCCCTAATTGCGAGTCGATGCTTCACATGCAACTAGGGACCCCTTGACAAATAGACAAACACACACACACAACACTCCTAGTTGCAAGTCGGTTATCAACATGCAATTATGGACCCTCGACACACACACACACAACACATCCCGGTAGTTGCGAGTTGATGGTCAACTTGCAACTGAGGGCCACGATTAAAACACACACGCGTACCCCCTAGTTGCGAGTCGATGGTCAACTTGCAACTGGGGGTTCTCAACAAATACACGCACACACATATCCCTAGTTGCAAGTCGGTGGTTGACATTCAACTGGGGACACTTTGATAAAAATAACACACACACACACCCCAGTTGCGAGTCGATTATCGACATGCAACTTGGGACCCTAGTTGCGAGTCGATGCTTGACATGCAACTAGGGACCCCTTGACAAAAAGACAAACACACACAACACTCCTAGTTGCAAGTCGGTTATCGACATGCAATTGGGGACCCTCGACACACAAACACACCACACATCCCCGTAGTTGCGAGTTGATGGTCAACTTGCAACTGGGGGCCACGAATAAAATACACACACACGTACCCCCCTAGTTGCGAGTCGATGGTCAATACAACTGGGGGTTCTCAACAAATACACACACACCCCCCTAGTTCTGAGTTGATGGTTGACATTCAACTGCGGACACTGATAAAAATAACACACACACACACACATACCAGTTGCGAGTCGATTATCGACATGCAACTTGGGACCCTAGTTGCAAGTCGATGCTTGACATGCAACTAAGGACCCCTTGACAAATAGACACACACACAACACTCCTATTTGCAAGTCGGTTATGAACATGCAATTGGGGACCCTCGACACACACACACACACATCCCCGTAGTTGCGAGTTGATTGTCAACTTGCAACTGGGGGCCACGAATAAAACACACGCACACAAACACACGTACCCCCTAGTTGCGAGTCGATGGTCAACTTGCAACTGGGGGCCATGAAAACACACACACACACACACACACACACACACATACACACATCCCTTAGTTGCGAGTCGATGGGCAACTTGCAACTAGGGGTCCTCAACACACACGCACCCCCTAGTTACAAGTCGGTGGTTGAGATGCAACTGGGAGCCCCTTGACAAAAAGACACACACGCATGCACTTCTAGTTGCGAGTCAATTATTGACATGCAACTAGGGACCCATGACAAAACAAACACACACACACACACACACGTACCCCCCTAGGTGCGAGTCGATGGTCAACTTACAACTAAGGGTTCTCAACAAATACACACACATACACCCCTAGTTGCGAGTCGATGCTTGACATTCAACTGGGGACACTTTGATAAAAATAACACACACACACACCCCAGTTGCGAGTCGATTATCGACAGGAAACTTGGCACCCTAGTTGCGAGTCGATGCTTGACATGCAACTAAGGACCCCTTGACAAAAAGACAAACACACACAACACTCCTAGTTGCAAGTCGGTTATCGACATGCAATTGGGGACCCTCGACACACAAACACACCACACATCCCCGTAGTTGCGAGTTGATGGTCAACTTGCAACTGGGGGCCACAAATAAAATACACACACACACGTACCCCCCTAGTTGCGAGTCGATGGTCAATGCAACTGGGGGTTCTCAACAAATACACACACACACCCCCTAGTTCTGAGTTGATGGTTGACATTCAAATGCGGACACTTTGATAAAAATAACACACACACACACACACACACTTGGGACCCTAGTTGCAAGTCGATGCTTGACATGCAACTAAGGACCCCTTGACAAATAGACACACACACATCACTCCTATTTGCAAGTCGGTTATCAACATGCAATTGGGGACCCTCGACACACACACACACACACACACATCCCCGTAGTTGCGAGTTGATGGTCAACTTGCAACTGGGGGCCACGAATAAAACACACGCACACAGACACACGTACCCCCTAGTTGCGAGTTGATGGTCAACTTGCAACTGGGGGCCATGAAAACACACACACACACACACATCCCTTAGTTGCGAGTCGATGGGCAACTTGCACCTAGGGGTCCTCAACACACACGCACCCCCTAGTTACAAGTCGGTGGTTGAGATGCAACTAGGAGCCCCTTGACAAAAAGACACACACACGCATGCACTTCTAGTTGCGAGTCGATTATTGACATGCAACTAGGGACCGACGACAAAACAAACACACACACACACACACACACACACACACACACGTACCCCCTAGGTGCGAGTCGATGGTCAACTTACGACTAGGGGTTCTCAACAAATACACACACATACACCCCTAGTTGCGAGTCGATGCTTGACATTCAACTGGGGACACTTTGATAAAAATAACACACACACACACACACACACCCCAGTTGCGAGTCGATTATCGACATGCAACTTGGCACCCTAGTTGCGAGTCGATGCTTGACATGCAACTAGGGACCCCTTGACAAATAAAAACACACACACACAACACTCTTAGTTGCAAGTCGGTTATCGACATGCAATTGGGGACCCTCGACACACACACACACACAACACACACACATCTCCGTAGTTGCGAGTTGATGGTCAACTTGCAACTGGGGGCCACGAATAGGACCCAACAAGAGTACAGGCACACAACTAGGGGGGTATGGGTGCAACTACAATCAACCCCCACCCCCCCTAAAAACAACCCATGACCGTATTCTTGAGTTGTAGTTGCACTCGGGCTGGGTCGGTTTCAAATACAAAAAAATTTGAAAAAGACTTCGCCGGCGCTGTCACCCTCCCTCCGACCCCCTGGTTGCGGTAGGTCTTGCTGTTGCGCTACGGTGTGCTGAGTTGCGCTTGCGCCCGGGTTGGGGCGGTTGCAACTATAACAAAATAAACAAAAAATTGAAAAGAAAGACTTCGCCGGCATACACACACAACCTTTAAAGCAATAAAAAATCGAAAAAAAACTAAAAAATATATATTTCCAAATAGAAAGGAAGAAATAAAAGTACAAACAACGAAACTATAACTGAAACTAGTTGGACAGTAGAGCGGTTGTGTGTGTATTATGTCTCTTGCAAATTGTGCATAGTTTGGTTGTGTGTGCAATTACAAGCGGACGAGAATAATATATGAGTAAAAGTTTTAAAAACAAACAAAGAAAATGAAATGATTAAAAAGTTGGGACCTTTCGTCTCACTGCTCTTTCCCACTTTCTATACAAAAGAAGAAACAGAAATCATAAAAAGGAAAAAACATTGTATTGAGAAAAAACAACCTGGACACAGCTTTAGTTGCAGTCAGACTACAATGTTTGCAGTTGCAACTCTAGTGATGGACATGCAACTAGCCCAACAAACCTCCTTCTGACCCCAATTTCAATCGGATTACAACACATACAGTTGCATGTCTAGTAGTAGACATGCAACTGCAACCGGCAAAACAACTATTAATAATTATACTAAAAAATCTACTTTTTTTGAAAAATCTACAACAATTATTTTACATAAAATGAAGTACTAAAAATTTTATACGTTCAAACGATGGAAAAGAAAAAGAAACAACCGCTGCTGAAGACAAGAAACAGAGGGATACAAATGCGACAGTGATGCTTGGTGGCATCGGACAGAGAAACAAGCTTAGCTTCAGAATATAAAAAGAAAAAAAGCCACCTAAAAAGGCTGCTCCAGCGCTCCCTACATGGGCCACCGGCCTGCACTGCTCGTACGACGACACGAACAGCCGGTTCGCTCATCTCGCACAAATAACTGCGCTTTTAATCCAACGGCTGACAAAGTGAATGAGACCAAAATAAATCTCAGCTAGCTGAGTTTTAGCAATCCCGTTTTGGAAATCATACTACACCTTTTTTTAGGGGAAATCATACTCCTTGTCCTCTAATTAATTATGTCATTTCAACTAAAAACACGACATTTACTGTGTGTAGTTATTTTAGTACTGCTTCACTTTTGCATTGCTTATAAGTCATAGAATCCAAACTATATACTCCTACATATAAAGATATTTTTCTCTACTACTGGGTGTAGTTACGCCCGCATCGTATATTGCCATACAAGTAAATAAGTAAATCCGTATTTTATACTCCCTCCGTTTCTAAATATTTGTCTTTCTAGAGGTTTCAACAAGTGACTACATACGGAGCAAAATGAGTGAATCTACACTCTAAAATATGTCTACATCCGTATGTGGTAACCATTTGAAATCTCTAGAAAGATAAATATTTAGAAACGGAGGGAGTAGTTCATTGGTGTGGACGGACCGGACGACCCTTAGGCCTTGTACTATGCTAGGTGCTTAGAAAAATGAATTAGGTTTTACAGTGCCTATAGAGACAGATCAAGACGCCTCATAGGTCTTTCACAAAGCACATACCTTGATAAGATATTGAAGAAGTTCAATATGGATCAATCTAAGAAGGGGTTCTTACTTGTGTTACAAGGTGTGATATTGAGCTCAGCTCAATGTCCGACCGCGGCAGAAGATATAGAAGAGATGAGTGTCATCCCCTATGCCTCAGCCATAGGTTCTATTATGTATGCCATGCTGTGTACCAGACCTGATGTAAACCTTGCCGTAAGTTTGGTAGGAAGGTACCAAAGTAATCCCGGCAAGGAACACTGGACAGCAGTCAAGAATATCCTGAAGTACCTGAAAAGGACTAAGGAAATGTTTCTCGTTTATGGAGGTGACGAAGAGCTCATCGTAAAGGGTTACGTCGATGCTAGCTTCGACACAGATCTGGATGACTCTAAGTCACAAGATGATCATGGAGCCCCAAGATGGAGATCAAAGGAGCTATGTGATATTGGCCATATCATGCCACGTTTATTATTTGATTGCATGTGATGTTTATCATGTTTTTCATCTTGTTTACTTAGATCGACGGTAGCAAATAAGATGATCCCTCATAATAATTTCAAGAAGTGTTCCCCCTAACTGTGCACCGTTGCGACAGTTCGTTGTTTCGAAGCACCACGTGATGATCGGGTGTGATAGATTCTAACGTTCACATACAACGGGTGTAAGACAGATTTACACATGCAAACACTTAGGTTGACTTGACGAGCCTAGCATGTACAGACATGGCCTCGGAACACAGAAGACCGAAAGGTCGAGCATGAGTTGTATAGAAGATACGATCAACATATAGATGTTCACCAATGTTGACTAGTCCGTCTTACGTGATGATCGGACACGGCCTAGTTGACTTGGATCATGTAATACTTAGATGACTAGAAGAGGGATGTCTATCTAAGTGGGAGTTCATTAAATAATTTGATTAAATGAACTTTATTATCATGAACTTAGTCTAAAATATTTACAATATGTCTTGTAGATCAAATGCCAATGTAGTCCTCAACTTCAACGCGTTCCTAGAGAAAACCAAGCTGAAAGACGATGGCAGCAACTATACGGACTGGGTCCGGAACCTGAGGATCATCCTCATAGCTGCTAAGAAAGATTATGTCCTACGAGCACCGCTGGGTGACGCACCTATTCTCCCTGCAGAACAAGACGTTATGAACGCTTGGCAGTCACGTTCCGATGATTACTCCCTCGTTCAGTGCGGCATGCTTTACAGCTTAGAGCCGAGGCTCCAAAAGCGTTTTGAGAGACATGGAGCATATGAGATGTTCGAAGAGCTGAAAATGGTTTTCCAAGCTCATGCCCGGGTCGAGAGATATGAAGTCTCCGGCAAATTCTTTAGCTGTAAGATGGAGGAAAATAGCTCTGTCAGTGAACACATACTCAAGATGTCTGGGTTGCACAACCGCTTGACTCAACTGGAAGTTAATCTCCCGGATGAAGCGGTCATTGACAGAATCCTCCAGTCGCTTCCACCTAGCTACAAGAGCTTTGTGATGAACTACAATATGCAGGGGATGGTAAAGACCATTCCTGAGGTATATGCTATGCTGAAATCAGCAGAGGTTGAAATCAAGAAGGAGCATCAAGTGTTGATGGTGAATAAAACCACTAAGTTCAAGAAGGGCAAGGGTAAAAAGAACTTCAAGAAGGACGGCAAGGAAGTTGCCGCGCCCGGTAAGCAAGTTGCCGGGAAGAAGCCAAAGAATGGACCCAAGCCTGAGACTGAGTGTTTTTATTGCAAGGAAGTGGTCACTGGAAGCGGAACTGCCCCAAATACTTAGCGGACAAGAAGGCTGGCAAAACAAAAGGTATATGTGATATACATGTAATTGATGTGTACCTTACCAGTACTCGTAGTAGCTCTTGGGTATTTGATACCGGTGCAGTTGCTCACATTTGTAACTCAAAGCAGGAGCTGCGGAATAAACGGAGACTGGCGAAGGACGAGGTGACGATGCGCGTCGGGAATGGTTCCAAGGTCGATGTGATCGCCGTCGGCACGCTGCCTCTACATTTACCTACGGGATTAGTTTTAAACCTCAATAATTGTTATTTAGTGCCAAGTTTGAGCATGAACATTGTGTCTGGATCTCGTTTAATTCGAGATGGCTACTCATTTAGATCTGAGAATAATGGTTGTTCTATTTATATGAGAGATATGTTTTATGGTCATGCTCCAATGGTTAATGGTTTATTCTTAATGAATCTCGTACGTGATGATACACATATTCATAGTATGAATACCAAAAGAGTTAAAGTTGATAACAATAGTCCCACATATTTGTGGCACTGCCGCCTTGGTCACATAGGTGTCAAACGCATGAAGAAGCTCCATGCAGATGGACTTTTAGAGTCTCTTGATTATGAATCATTTGACACGTGCGAACCGTGCCTCATGGGTAAAATGACCAAGACTCCGTTCTCAGGAACAATGGAGCGAGCAACCAACTTATTGGAAATCATACATACCGATGTGTGCGGTCCAATGAGTGTTGAGGCTCGCGGTGGCTATCGTTATGTTCTCACCCTCACTGATGACTTGAGTAGATATGGGTATATCTACTTAATGAAACACAAGTCTGAGACCTTTGAAAAGTTCAAGGAATTTCAGAGTGAGGTTGAAAATCAACGTGACAGAAAAATCAAGTTTCTACGATCAGATCATGGAGGAGAATACTTGAGTCACGAATTTGGCACACACTTAAGAAAATGTGAAATAGTTTCACAACTCACGCCGCCTGGAACACCTCAGCGTAATGGTGTGTCCGAACGTCGTAATCGCACTCTATTAGATATGGTACGATCTATGATGTCTCTTACCGATTTACCGCTATCTTTTTGGGGCTATGCTTTAGAGACTGCCGCATTCACTTTAAATAGGGCTCCGTCGAAATCCGTTGAGACGACACCGTATGAATTATGGTTTGGGAAGAAACCTAAGCTGTCGTTTCTGAAAGTTTGGGGATGCGATGCTTATGTCAAGAAACTTCAACCTGAAAAGCTCGAACCCAAGTCGGAAAAATGCGTCTTCATAGGATACCCTAAAGAAACTGTTGGGTATACCTTCTACCTCAGATCCGAAGGCAAGATATTTGTTGCCAAGAATGGATCCTTTCTAGAGAAAGAGTTTCTCTCGAAAGAAGTAAGTGGGAGGAAAGTAGAACTTGATGAAGTGTTACCTCTTGAACCGGAAAATGGCGAAACTCAAGAAGACGTTCCTGAGGTGCCTGCACCAACTAGAGAGGAAATTAATGATGATGATCAAGATGCTTCTAATCAAGTTCCTACTGAAATTCGAAGGTCCACAAGGACACGTTCCGCACCAGAGTGGTACGGCAACCCTGTCTTGGAAATCATGTTGTTAGACAACGGTGAGCCTTCGAACTATGAGGAAGCAATGGTGGGCCCGGATTCCGACAAATGGCTGGAAGCCATGAAATCCGAGATAGGATCCATGTATGAAAACAAAGTATGGACTTTGACTGACTCGCCCGTTGAGCGGCGAGCCATAGAAAATAAATGGATTTTTAAGAAGAAGACAGATGCGGATGGTAATGTGACCATCTATAAAGCTCGGCTTGTCGCTAAGGGTTATCGACAAGTTCAAGGAATTGACTACGATGAGACTTTCTCACCGGTAGCGAAGCTGAAGTCCGTCCGAATCATGTTAGCAATTGCCGCATTCTACGATTATGAAATATGGCAAATGGACGTCAAAACGGCATTCCTTAATGGTTTCCTTAAGGAAGAATTGTATATGATGCAGCCAGAAGGTTTTTTCGATCTTAAGAATGCTAACAAGGTGTGCAAGCTCCAACACTCGATTTATGGGCTGGTGCAAGCATCTCGGAGTTGGAACATTTGCTTTGACAAGATGATCAAAGCGTTTGGGTTTACACAGACTTATCGAGAAGCCTGCGTTTACAAGAAAGTGAGTGGGAGCTCTGTAGCATTTCTCATATTATATGTAGACGACATACTTTTGATGGGAAATGATATAGAACTCTTGGACAGCATTAAGGCCTACTTGAATAAAAGTTTTTCAATGAAGGACCTTGGAGAAGCTGCTTATATATTAGGCATCAAGATCTATAGAGACAGATCAAGACGCCTCATAGGTCTTTCACAAAGCACATACCTTGATAAGATATTGAAGAAGTTCAATATGGATCAATCTAAGAAGGGATTCTTACCTGTGTTACAAGGTGTGAAATTGAGCTCAGCTCAATGTCCGACCGCGGCAGAAGATATAGAAGAGATGAGTGTCATCCCCTATGCCTCAGCCATAGGTTCTATTATGTATGCCATGCTGTGTACCAGACCTGATGTAAACCTTGCCGTAAGTTTGGTAGGAAGGTACCAAAGTAATCCCGGCAAGGAACACTGGACAGCAGTCAAGAATATCCTGAAGTACCTGAAAAGGACTAAGGAAATGTTTCTCGTTTATGGAGGTGACGAAGAGCTCGTCGTAAAGGGTTACGTCGACGCTAGCTTCGACACAGATCTGGATGACTCTAAGTCACAAACCGGATACGTGTATATTTTGAATGGTGGGGCAGTAAGCTGGTGCAGTTGCAAGCAGAGCGTTGTGGCGGGATCTACATGTGAAGCGGAGTACATGGCAGCCCCGGAGGCAGCACATGAAGCAATTTGGGTGAAGGAGTTCATCACCGACCTCGGAGTCGTACCCAATGCGTCGGGGCCAATCAAACTCTTCTGTGACAACACTGGAGCTATTGCACTTGCCAAGGAGCCCAGGTTTCACAAGAAGACCAGGCACATCAAGCGTCGCTTCAACTCCATTCGTGAAAATGTTCAAGATGGAGACATAGAAATTTGTAAAGTGCACACGGACCTGAATGTCGCAGGTCCGTTGACTAAACCTCTCCCTAAGGCAAAACATCATCAGCACCAGAACTCTATGGGTGTTCGATTCATTAAAATGTAACTAGATTATTGACTCTAGTGCAAGTGGGAGACTGTTGGAAATATGCCCTAGAGGCAATAATAAAAGCATTATTATTATATTTCCTTATTCATGATAATTGTCTTTATTCGTGCTATAATTGTGTTATCCGGAAATCGTAATACATGTGTGAATAACAGACAACAACGTGTCCCTAGTAAGCCTCTAGTTGACTAGCTCGTTGATCAACAGATAGTCATGGTTTCCTGACTATGGGCATTGGATGTCAATGATGACGAGATCACATCATTAGGAGAATGATGTGATGGACAAGACCCAATCCTAAACATAGCATAAGATCACATAGTTCGTTTGCTAGAGTTTTCCAATGTCAAGTATCCTTTCCTTAGACCATGAGATCGTGTAACTCCCGGATACCGTAGGAGTGCTTTGGGTGTGCCAAACGTCACAACATAACTGGGTGACTATAAAGGTATACTACGGGTATCTCTGAAAGTGTCTGTTGGGTTGACACGGATCGAGGCTGGGATTTGTCACTCCGCTTGACGGAGAGGTATCACCGGGCCCTCTCGGTAATGCATCATCATAATGAGCTCAATGTGATCAAAGTGTTTGATCACGGGATCATGCATTACGGTACGAGAAAAGTGACTTGCCGATAACGAGATTGAACGAGGTATTGGGATACCAACGATCGAATCTCGGGCAAGTAAAATACCGATTGACAAAGGGAATCGTATACGGGATTAATTGAATCCTCGACATCGTGGTTCATCCGATGAGATCATCGTGGAGCATGTGGGAGCCAACATGGGTATCCAGATCCCGCTGTTGGTTATTGCCCGAGAGCCGTCTCGGTCATGTCTGCATGTCTCCCGAACCCGTAGGGTCTACACACTTAAGGTTCGGTGACGCTAGGGTTGTGAAGATATGTATATGCAGTAACCCGAATGTTGTTCGGAGTCCCGGATGAGATCCCGGACGTCACGAGGAGTTTCGGAATGGTCCGGAGGTAAAGAATTATATATAGAAAGTGCTGTTTTGACCATCGGGACAAGTTTCGGGGTTATCGGTATTGTACCGGGACCACCGGAGGGTCCCGGGGGGTCCACCGGGTGGGGCCACCTGCCTCGGGGGGGCCACATGGGCTCTAGGGGTGCGCCTTGGCCTACATGGGCCAAGGGGAACCAGCCCCTAGAGGCCCATGCGCCTAGAAGGGGGGAAACCCTAAAGAGGGGGGGCGCCCCCTTGCTTGGGGGGCAAGCCCCACCCTTGGCCGCCGCCCCCCTAGGAGATTGCATCTCCTAGGGCCGGCGCCCCCCTTAGGGGGCTATATAAAGGGGGGAGGGGAAGGGGGCAGCGCACCCTTGCTCCTGGCGCCTCCCTCTCCCTCTCAAACATCTCCTCCTCCTCCGTAGAGCTCGGCGAAGCCCTGTCGGACTACTGCAACTCCACCATCACCACGCCGTCGTGCTGCTGCTGGAGACATCTTCCTCAACTTCTCCTTTGCCTTGCTGGATCAAGAAGAAGGAGGCGTTACGCTGACCGTACGTGTGTTGAACGCGGAGGTGCCGTCCTTTCGGTGCTAGGATCTCCGGTGATTTGGATCACGTCGTGTACGACTACCTCATCCCCGTTCGTTGAACGCTTCCGCTCGCGATCTACAAAGTGGTATGTAGATGCAATCTCTCTCCCATGACTCGTTGCTAGATGAACTCATAGATGGATCTTGGTGAAACCGTAGGAAAAATTTTAATTTTCTGCAACGTTCCCCAACAGTGACATCTTACATCTTACATTTTTAAGAAGTTGGTCCCAATTCTCTCAACATGCAAAGTGTCCACCTCAACATCAACACTAAGTCATACATTTATGTTTTCTCTCCCACTAAGTCATGCATTAAGGCTGCCACATAAACAAGTCATGCATTAAGTCTGCCACGTAAGCAAGCCATGCAATTAATTTATACTAAATTGTAATTATTTTTGCATTAGTCTATGCATGTAACGCTGCCACATCATACATGCATGTTAGTCATCCTTCATATTTTTATTCAAAATGACATTTTTAACTGTAATTTAATATATATTTTATATATTAGCGACTCTTTCATTGAATTTCAAGATTATATTCTGTTGTCATAAGATTTAGTTATTGTTAGCAGATATTTATGCATTTTTTAACAAAAGTTACCGCATCAACACGCGGGGCATCATCTAGTTATTATAACATTGGGATGATGTTGTCGCCCGCCGCCCCAACCAAGACACTAAGACTACCTAAAGCAAGTCAAAACCAAGTCGCCCACGGCACGCACCCTAGATCGGGGTGTAGCCCAAGCTCGCCTCCGCCCAGTACCACACATCTCGACACCCTCATCTCTGATGACCAAGCCAGGCAGGGACTGAGCATCCAGCCTGAACTCACCCCCCATTTGCCAATGCGCGCTTCTACAGCGGCACCACACAATCGTGCTCCATACAATGCCTCCACTGCACCATCTTGTTGATGCCACCCCGCACGTGCGTGCCTCACGCCGATGCGCACCACAGTAGCCAGCCACCCCGTCGTAACAAGCATCCTCGCGAGGATACCAAAGCTACTGCCACCGCTACAACACACGATTCCTCCTGGCGACGGACTCTAGATCATGCGAGAGGGATGGGACGGCCTAGCGATGGTGCGGGCGATCTAGGTTACGATCGCGGGCTTTCTTTGACGTGATGATTTTGTTTTCTAAGCTCTTGTTTTGTTCTAACATACTACTATGCTACTAATCCCTCCGTCCCGAAATACTTGTCGGAGAAATGCATAAAAATGAATGCATCTAGAACTAAAATACATCTAGATACATCCATTTCTCCGACGAGTATTTCCGGACGGAGGGAGTACTACTTAATTTTTGTTCGTCGTTCGAGTGTATGCCATTTCAAGCATGGAAAAGAAATCCCACTATGCGCAAAATGTTTGTTGCACAGGTGCACCAGTCATGTACATTTACGTCTCCGCAACAGGCGATATGGACACGCCTAAATTTCATTTAGACAATGTCCAAAACATCGAACTCGTTTGCAGAGTAGCACAACAAATGTCAATCGAATTGTTTAATTGTTTTTTTTCACCGTGGTAACATTTCATCGGGTTTGTACTCGCGCTTTAGTGAAGCAATCAGTTGCCCATTAATAATGGGAGCCGCTACGGGTCCGCCCGCGGATGTATTAGAAACATCCGCCGCATGAAGCACCGTTGGATCAACACTCCGACAGCCGTCAGATCTAACCCCCACACGCGTGACCACCTTCTTATTTCCTGCAACAACTGCTCAGTTTCAGAAACAAATTCCCCTGTCTGCCGTGCTGACACAGCTGCGGCCAGCACGGAGCCAGCCCCCATCACCGCAAAATCGCTGCCGCCGGCACACCGGGGGAACTAGTCCATGTCGTGCTCGCCAGAGTTGCTACTCCTCCTTCGTCTCAGCCCCGCGAGCAGCTGCTAGCTCCAACCGAGCACGAGGGCGACTACATCTCACGCCCAACGCTTCTTCGGCGTTTTCTGCAACCGGAGCTATGTTTCTGAAACATGCCTCATGTTGCAATGTCTGACCACTCAGTCTCTAACGTCGGGCGCTCCTACGGCTCTGCAACTTGGGCTACGTTTCTGAAACAAGACCCTTGTTGCAGAAAATAACCTTCACAACCGAAATATTTCTTTTCTTTCTGAAACAAAAGATATGTTGCAGAAATCTTTTGAAACAAGACCCCAGTTGCAGAAAAAAAATCTTTACCACAGCTATGACCTTGCCGAGCTCGAGCGCTCCGCTGCAGCCAATGGCCCTGCAGCGGCCGGTGGTCGTAGTGGACGCGGGTGGCGGCCCGGTGAGGTGTAGCAGCTCACGTAGTGCAGGCGACCTCTCCGTGCACGTGAGTAGCTGGCCACCCATGACCAGGCACGAGAGATGATGAAGAGAAATGAGAGAGAAAAGGGGATCTGGATGTGATAAGGAAGGAGCAACTCGACTGAGAGAAGAAAGAAAGAGCAGAGCGGTGCATGGGCTCATAGGGGACACGCGTCATGCGCTAGTGGTGTTGGACGACCCACGCTGAACGAGCCGGCTAACCATAATCATTTCCTTTTTTTCAACAGAGTTCATGTTTGCAATTTTTTTGCAACAGATGTCTTGTTGCATAATTTTATTTTACGTCTCCAGTTTTTTGCAACATTGGTCTTGTTGCGGAAGGTACTTTTGCAACACGGATGTTGTTGCAAAAAGAATTACCGTAAAGATGTAGGGGTCGCAGCCACTCACGGGACACGTGTCACACACTGAAGGCGGCGGATGCCCGGTGTTGGATCAGCCGACTGTTCCCAAGCTTTTCCCATTAATAATGCAGTTTAACTTTAATCCAGCATCAAAAGAGACGCCTTGTGGTGCGGCGGTTAGGCTGGTCATAGTGGGGAGTAACTTAGACTAGTAACATGCATATGTTACTAGTCTATGTTACTACCTCTATAGTGGGTAGTAATATATATGTAGTGTCATGCATCACCTCATTTATTGCTTTATAGACTCATTTTGCATTGGAAACCGCTATGTGATGGTAACATATTATGTTACTCTATTTGCCTCTCTCTTCATTAATTACCTGACACATCATCTTTTTTGCTTATGCGGCATGTATGTTACTACGTATGTTACTCCCACTATGACCAGCCTTAGAGGGGACAAGACGGGGATTTGGTGGGCCCACACGGCCGGCTACCGGACTTGGCGTGACGTGTGCAACACCAGGCAGGGGCGGGCCAACCGGCCAACGTTGGCCAGTCCCTCCCTCCCCAACCTTTTCCAACCCAGAGCGCGCGAACCCGCCGCCGCCCTCGCCGGAAATGGCGCCTCTCCTCGCTCACCTCGTGTGCCTCCTCCTCCTCCCCTCCGCTCTCCCTTCCTCCGCAGCCGCCTCGACCTCCCGCTCCTCGTCCCCGTCGGCGCCCCCACCCACGCTCGTCCCCGCGGTCTTCGTCATCGGCGGCGACTCCACAGCGGAGGTCGGCGCCAACAACTACCTCGGCACGCTCGCCCGCGCCGACCGCGAGCCCTATGGACGGGGCTTCAGCACCCACCGCCCCGCCGGACGCTTCTCCAACGGCCGCGTCCCCGTCGACTACCTCGGTGCGTTGCTCGCGACCTCGTCTCTACTCGCTCCTCTTGGTTTCTCCACGGGTTGGTGCGGTGCTGGTTTCTCGATTTTGTGCGTCCTTGCAGATGCGGATCGTTTCAGTTTAGGTCTCCATGGTTCATCATGACTGCTGATGATTGTTTGTTTCTTCTCCTTGATTGTTCCGTGTGATCTTCTGTCGCTGCTGTGGTCTGAATCCATAGGAATATGGCAGCCCCATGTGATATTCCTAGTTTCTCTTCTCTTGATTTCTGACCCCTTTTGTTGTTGTGCCACAGCGGAGAAGCTGGGGCTTCCCTTCGTGCCTCCGTACCTCGAGCAGAGCATGCGCATGGGCGTTGGCAGTGTTGGCCTCAGCAACATTGGTGGAATGATCCAAGGCATCAACTACGCTTCCGCGGCAGCCGGCATTCTCTCCAGCTGCGGCTCTGAGCTGGTCTGTTCTCCCACCGCTCCCGATAACTCTGCGTCAATCTTATTAATTACGTCTTGGTGCTGTCGAGAGATCTGTTTCGGGATGATTCTGCTATCAATCTGTGGTTTCTTCACACCAAATTTGATGCTAATCGGTTGGGCTTTTTTGCGATTTTGGTTGCGCTTGCAGGGGATGCATGTGTCGCTGACCCAGCAGGTGCAGCAGGTTGAGGACACATATGAGCAGTTGGCGCTGGCTCTTGGGGAGGCAGCTAAGTCGATCTGTTCGGTGTTCTTTGCGTCGATCGGGAGCAACGACTTCATCCACTACTACCTGCTAAATGTCTCAGGCGTGCGGATGCATTGCCTCCCATAGTCCCATGGGAGTTCAGTCAGCTCCTTGCCAATGCAGTGAGACAGAAATCAAGGTGTGGTTCTTTGCTCGGTTTATTCTGTGTACCATTGCTCCGCCTCCATTTTGATTATCAGCGTGCTGCGCATTGTCTGTTAAGGCTGTAGAATTGAGGTTTTACTTGTGGGGTTGCACCACACATAGTCAAGGATCTCTGTAACTACGAATTTCGTTTTGGAGAAAGTGTACTTCCTTGCTTGGATAAACTGAAAAATGTTATCTGGGAAATTAACAAAAGAAAGTGACAAAATGAATGAAGTCGCCCTGTTGGTTAGCAGTACTAGAACATTAATTCCTTTGCCTTTGCCTTTGGTTTACATACCAATTGTTCTTACTGTCGAATTTGGGGTTAGTTCTGGTAAAATAGCACAGGTACTAGAAATGCAAAATGTTTCAGACTGATCGTGTGTTCTCCCACCTCTCCTGATAACTCTGCGTCAATCTTATGACGTCTTGTTGCTGTCGATGGATCTGTTTGGGGATGATTCTGCTGTCAATTTGTGGTTTCCTCACACCAAATTTGATGCTAACCAGGTGGGTTCTTGTGATTTTGGTTGTGCTTGTAGGGGGTGCACGTGTCGCTGACCCAGCAGGTGCAGCAGGTTGAGGACACATATGAGCAGTTGGCGCCGGCTCTTGTGGAAGCAGCTACACTCGACCTGTTCAAGAGGTCGGTGTTCTTTCTGTCGATCGGTAGCAAGGACTTCATCCACTACTACCTGCGACAATGTGTCAGGCGTGCAGATGCATTATCTCCCATGGGAGTTCAATCAGCTCCTTGTTAATGCAGTGAGGCAGGAAATCAAGGTGTAGTTCTTGCTCCTCGGTTTATTCTGTGTACCGTTGCTCCCCTCCTTTTTGCTTACGAGTCTGCTGTGCATTGTCTCTTAAGGCTGTAGAATTGAGGTTTTACTTATTTGTGGAGTTGCACCACGCATATGCAAGGATCTCTGTAACTACGAATTTCGTTTTGGAGAAAATGTACTTCCTTGTCTGGATAAACTAGAATTTTTTATCTGGGAAATTAACAAAAGGAAGTGATTAAATGAATGAAGTCTCCCTGTTGGTTAGCAGTTCTAGAATATTAATGCCTTTGCCTTTGGTTTACATACTAATTGTTCTTACTGCCGAATTTGGGGTTAGTTCTGGTAAAATTGCACAGGTACTACAAATGCAAAATGTTTCAGACTGATGGTAGTTAAAGCATTTTGATAAAATTATGAATAAAAATGGTTGGATGGATGCTCTGGAGCCTACAATGAGGTGTAATGGTGTTTAGTTGGTATATAAGATATTTGGATGGTAGCCAAAACTTGTCTCCAATTTTTTGGCATGCCAATAGCTCTTTACCAACTCTAGCTCATTTTTCTGTCCAACATTGGCCAACCCATGGACAAGCAAAATGTTGGCCTAACTTTTTGGTAAGGCAAATAGACCTTTGTACTGTCTTACACTTTTTTTTTTTCTCTCGAACAGACATTTTATAGAAGGGGTCATGATGATGCAAAGTACTCCCTCCGTTCACAAATACTATATGTTCTAACTTTTTTCTGAATCAGAAGTATATAGACACGTTTTAGTGTGTTTACTCATTTCAGTACGTATGTAGTCCATATTGAAATATCCAAAACATTTTAAATTTATGAACGGAGGGAGTGCAAAGCAAATACAACCCTGAAGGGCAAAAATCGTAAACTATTGAAAACGGAGCAAAACAAGCACAGCACAACTGAAAAACTAAAACTGTACAAGGTACTACTCACACTACCCAAGCTACACCACAGCATACTGTCTTAAACTGTGATATATTCTGAAATGCTCAGGCTGCACTTCTTTTTGTGCTGCCATCTGTTTTGGCGTCAAGTTAAGTCTGTTCTACTTTCAGCTGTAACTGTGAAACGCCTTGCACATTTATCTCACTGCATGGAACTGTTCATGACCCGACCATGGTATAATCGTGCTTCTCAGTTCGTGTGTCATGGATCATTTGATTCTCTATGCCTAATTTACCTCTAAGTGGTCGGACCCTTCCCTGGGCCCATCAGCACCGGCTGCCCTTTTTTTTACCCAATTTTAAGCAGAACATGTGATGCATGGTGACTGAAGATGCATACACCAGTAACCAGTAGTTTGTTGTATGTAGAAATTTTCTTTGTGTCCATTCCATAATCTCATTTATATGCTGATGCAAATCGTAATGGATTGCTTTGGTTTCTTTATTCTACGCAATACCATAGCAAATTAATTGCCATATTGCATCCATTACTGTTTAGTTCTATATACATGGTTCTTGTCAGATTACTCCACTTTTGATGCCTAAACTAGTTTTTTTTTGAGGTAGATGCCTAAACTAGTTGTGGACTCATGTATCAGCGTTCTCCCACTACCTTCTGACAATGATGATTTATGCAGAATCTGTACAATATCAACGTTCAAAAGGTCGTGCTGATGGGCCCTCCTTCTGTTGGCTGTGCCCCTCACTTCCTTTCGGACTACGGCAGCCAAAATGGGGAATGCATCGACTACATCAACAACGTTGTGATCGAGTTCAACTATGGCCTGAGATACATGTCCAGCGAGTTCATCCGCCAGTACCCAGACTCTATGATCAGTTACTGTGATACATTTGAGGGGTCAGTGGACATACTATAGAACCGTGACCGCTATGGTGAGCAAATGCATCATTAGTACTGCATTTAAATTGAGTGCCAAGTCTTCTCAAATGTATCATTTGTACTACAGTTAAATGGAGTGCTAAGTCTTCTCATTTTGGTGGAACTGCAACGCGCATGCTTTCTGACTACCACTGATGCTTGCTGTAGGCTTGGCAAGTATGGCGGCCTATTCATATGTGTTCTTCCACAGATGGCGTGCAGTGACGCGTCAAGCCATGTGTGGTGGGATGAATTCCACCCGACAGATGCTGTGAACCGGATCCTGGCAGAAAACGTGTGGTCTGGTGAGCACACCAAGATGTGCTATCCAGTGAACTTGCAGGAGATGGTGAAACTGAAGCAGTAGAACCAACCTGGATCGTCATTGCAGTTACTTGCTCAACTTCTGTGTTTTCATTTTCGACAAAAGAACTTATTTTGAAGACAACTGTCTTAAACTGTGATATATTCTTAAATGCTCAGGCTGCACTTATTTTGTGTTAAGTAGTTTGTGCTGCATCTGTTTTGGGTTCAAGTGAAGCCTGTGGTACTTTCAGCTGTAACTGTGAAACACCTTGCACATTTATCTCACTGCATTGAACTGTTCATGACCTGACCATGGTACAGTGTGCTTCGCAGTTCATGTGTCATAGATCATTTGATTCTCTATGCCTAATTTATCTCCATTACCTAACCTTCAGCAGAACATGTGATGCATGGTGATTGAAGATGCACATAGTAGTAGTTTGTTGGATGTAGAAAGTTTCTTTGTGTTCATTCCATAATCCCATGTATATATGCTGATGCAAATTGTAATGGATTGCTTCGGTTTCTTTATTCTTTGCAATACAGTAGCAAACTACTCCTACTTGCCATATTGCATCTGTTAATGTTTAGTTCTATATGTGGTTCTTGTTAGATTACTCTTTTTTTGTTGTCTAAAGTAGTTGTGGACTCATGCATCTCCTACCTTCTGACAATTATGATTTATGCAGAATTTGTACAATATCAATGTTCGAAAGGTCGTGCAGATGGGCCTTCCTCCTGTTGGCCGTGCCCCTCACTTTCGGACAATGGCAGCGAAAATGGGGAATGCATCGACTACATCAATCAAGTTCAACGATGGCCTGAGATACATGTCCAGCGAGTTCACCCACCAGTACCCAGACTCTATGATAAGTTACTGTGATACATTTGAGGGTTCAGCGGACATACTAGAGAACCGTGACCGCTATGGTGAGCAAATGCATCATTAGTACAACATTTAAACTGAGTGCTCAGTCCTCTCAAATGCATCATTAGGACTACCTTTGAACTGAGTGTGCTATGTCTGCCATTTTGGTGGAACTGCAATGTGCAGGCTTTCTGACCACCACTGATGCTTGCTGTGGGCTGGGCAAGTATGGCGGTCTATTCATATGTGTTCTTCCACAGATGGCGTGCAGCGACGTGTCAAACAATGTGGGGTGGGACGAATTCCACCCGACAGATGCTGTGAATCAGATCCTGGCAGAAAACATGTGGTTTGGTGAGTACACCAAGATGTGCTATCCTGTGAACTTGCATGAGATGGTGAAACTGAAACAGTAGAACCAACCTGGATCGTCATTAAGCTACTTGCTCAACTTCTGTGTATTCATTATCAACAACGAACTTCTGCGATTCGTCACAGTGAAATGTATATTGAGAGTCGTGGAGTTTGATAGTCAGATTTTGATAGTTCAAAAATGCACGGATATTCGCCTGTAAATGCACTGTGAAGCCAAACTGTGAGATATTGTAAATGTAACGATGAAAGTGATGAGCCCATTCGGTGACAAAAAATAATTGCCGAGCTGTTGACCTGATGTGTACCGTTTCTCAGTGCGCATTCTGCTATTGCAGTTTCTGCTACAATGCCATGTTTCATAATCCAAAAGTTTGTACAGTGAACGAAATGAAAACACAAGCCACATGTGAGTTGGAAGTCAGCGTCAGTGAGTCACAGATGCTTATGCTGATGGCTGCTGCAACTCTTCATCTAGATTAGAGAAGAAAGCTGATGAATGACATGATTAGATCATCTCTAGCCTATCAATATAACTTAATTCCCCATCTTATCCGCCATCATTTAATTCCTCATTACTAAATTTTTGTTCATCTAGCCCATCCCCCAAAACTTAATGCCCTAAAAAAATTCTTTTGCAAATTCATCCAATATGTAAGCAAACAAATGCATCACATTTCAATCAAAACATAAACAATTCAAATGCACCACAATATAATTCAACTACAAACATAAACATCGGTCATTCAATCCAACAAACACTTTGTAACACCCTGGTTTTTGGCCCTTTATTTTTCTTTTTGATTTATTTGGTTTTTGCCCGGATTTTATTTTTGGAGTGGTTCTGTGGCCTTGCCACCTCGGAGATCATCCTCATTCCTTCTCTCAAGTGGGTTATCATTCCAAATCTCTCCCATGACCATGTCACTTCCATTGCTATCTCAACCTCAAAAATTCCTTTTCCCAGGAATATTCCTTTTTCTATAAAAGGAATAACCCTGTTTGCCCTAGGTTGTGAAGCAACCTATATTTCTGTCATCCAAAAAATTATCAAATAATTCTCATAATTTCTTTGGGTCACATATTCATCAAATATGCCCAAACTTTCCCTTGGCAAGTTCAAAAATATTTCTCCAATATTACTTCTTCACTTCTGTCCAAAGTGGCACTTTGTGAAGGAAGTGCCATTTATCTTATCTTGATTGCTCCCAAACTTTTTGGGAATTCTTCCATGTCCAAATAATTGCCACATGCCAAATTTAACTTCATTTTACTAGTGAATCTTCCTCAGTGAATTTTGGTAGTTTCTGTTAGACAGAAGCCATTGTGAAGGAAGTACTAGCTAGTAGTATCCAAACGAGTTGAAATTTTGCAAGCCTCTTCACGTGCTCATATAATTACCCTCCTCCAATTTGCAGATCCATCCATTCATCAATGTGAGAACAACTTCAAATCTTTGATTCTGCTAATATTTTCAGGTTGTGAAGTAAGTATAATTTATATTGCTTCATTAATTCTGAGAAATTACCAGATCATGCTCCTACCCTTATAACATCTCTCCACCAAATTTGGGACCATTTCATCAATCCATCTTATCACCAATATTATTCAAGTTTCTAGACAGAGAGGATGTTTGTGAAGCAAGTACCATTTTGGCAAGTCCAAATGGCATGAAATTTCTACAACATCTTCATATGTCCAAATAACCCTGCCTTGCCAAATTCAGCTCAAGTGGCTTCTTCATTTGAGTTCATCATCATAATCTTTATTCCGGACCATTTTGGTCAGTTGCAAAGCAACTATGATAAATATTAGTCCATTTCCTTCCAAAATTCACAGGATCATAGTCCCTTTGTCCTAACTATCCCTGACATCCACTTTGGCTCTAAGCTCACCTCTGGTGATCACTGCATCATGATTCAGTTTGATGCAGCAAACTTTCAGCGAACCCTCACATCTCTCAAGTGCTCCTCTTCCCGATCTACCACCTCTCTCAGACTCAGTGATGTAGGGACTCATCACTAGACATGTCCATGCAACCCCTCTCGTCCCTTCTCTACCAGTGCCCGTGGTGACTGCTGCCCTGGCATGGCACTTCACGCGCTCTGTGCGACTGGACTCATCGGGCAGCTCTGCCTCGATGGTTTTCTCGCGTTCGAGCATGCCGACCTGACACCCCTGCTCGCTCCTGTCGACCTCGACCCTCTGCCCCCTCTCGTAATGTAGCGACCAGACCTCAAACAGTTTGATCTCTGTGCATTAGTGCCAGCCCTGGATCAGTAATGCTGACACACACAGTACTTGAAGGATTTATAACAGAGTAGCAATCACACACTTATTACATCGAATGTCTCAAAAGAGAACTTATTACAATAAATATGGCTTAAGGCCAACTAATAACGATAACAGCGGAAGGCTTGGAAGAAAAGTGAGTCCATCAACTCCAACGGCATCACTGAGTATAGAAGCACGACCTAAAGACACCTTACTCGTCGTCTGAAAAGTCTGCAACATGAACATTGCAGCCCGAAAACGGGTCAGCACATGGAATATGTTGGCAATGTAACACATAGAGAATAATGAAAGAATAAAGCTATACTACATGCATATATGGCTGGTGGAAAGCTCTATGGTTACAGTTTTTGCATAAAGCCATTTTTCCCTACTACAAAGGAATAAATTTCATTTAGCTGTCATGGTGGTTGTTAAACATTGAGAGTGTAGACACCCTCTCAATCCCAATTAAGCATCATCATTAAAACCCAACAAAATTAATTAAAGTAACATGATGAGATTCACATGATAATCCAAGTACTAGATACTCAAAACGTCCGTAACCGGGGACATGGCTAACCATGATTAGTTTATACACTCTGCAGAGGTTTGCGCACTTTTTCCCACAAGACTCGATCTCCTTCGTTGGGATTCTCGCACTACATGGTGTTTGAGAAACGGATGACCGCAACATAGTCTTTCAGAAGCGCTAGCACCTTACGATCGGGTAGACCGTTACACCTACTTTCCCCTACATCTGCTAGTCCACCACTGTAAGAGTTCGCACGACTTAGTCAACTATGCTAGAGCCCATAGTAGCTTGTGGCTGCACACGGAAGTTTCTAGTATGAATAATCTCATGATCCCTTTGAGCCTGGGTGGCGGTCCATAAAAAAACAGGCAATCGCTGGAATACCCAGGTGCCTCAATCCACCCAGATGCGTGTTTAAGTTGCCACCTTAAATAAACCATTAATTTATCAATCTCACATCTGTCATGGATACACTCACCCAATCCACGTCTGCTAGCATAGCATGGCATAATAAGCAAACATAGAAGTAACTCCCAAGGGTTTGATAATAAAACAGGTAATAGGTACTACCTCATCTACTTCCCAAAACCCACAATTTATCAGATCCTAATCATGCAATTGTTTGAGGATTGATCTAATGCAATAAAACTGGGTAGCAAGGAGGTATGATCAAAGTGTTACTTGCCTTGCTGATGATCCGCGAAACCTAGAGATTCAAAATAGCAAGCGGTGCACTCCGGGTACTCTATCGCAAACAAACAAGCAAACAATAAGTACTCATCTAATGCACGGGTAAAACTCAAATAAGAGATCTAACCAGAAAGTTTAACTTAAGAACTCCGGTTTGCAAAAAGAATCAAATCGAACGAAGCAACGAAAGTCAAACGGCGAAAGAAACAAACTTCGTTTACTAATCTGGATCTAAGTCAAATTTTACAGAGGCAAAAACTTGTTTGAGTAGGTTAAACGGAAAGAGGGTTTCGAGACGAAACTCTAGGCGCTTGAATCGCCTGATTCCGATAAACGAGCGAAAAGTTATACTAGAACGAAAATCGGATCAGAAATCGCGGTCAGAAATAACCGCGGAAAAATCCGAGAAAAAGAAAAACGACGAACAGATTAACGAATGGATGTTCGTTATCTGTAACTAAACGGTGAATGCGTTCGTTAGAACGAACGAACGAGCGAACGCTCGCTAGATAAATAAACCGAAAAAATAAAACCGATCTATATAAAAAAACGAATCTAGGGTTTTCTTAAAAAAAACGGATCGGTTTTTCTTAGAAAACTGGGGCGGCGGGCGGCTACCTCGGCTCGGGCTCCGGCGAGGTCCGGCGGCTCCGGCGGTGCTCCGTTGGCGGTGGCGGCGTGGGGTGGCGGCGACGGGCGTCGGCGGCGGCAGCTCCTGGCGGCGGCGGCGGCGGGGCGACGGGCTTGTGGCGGCGGCGGCTCCGGCTGTGGGGCTCCAGGGGGGCCCCGGGTCGGGTTATAAAGGGGGGGGCGGTGGCTCGCGGGAGGGGCTGAGGCGGCGTGGTCCTCCCGGACTTGGCGGCGGCGGCGATCGGGACTCCGGTCCCGATCCGGGTGCGGGAGACGGCGGCGGCGCTGGGCCGGCTCGGCTGGGCCTTCGGCCCAGTCGGGCGTGCGGAGATTTTTTTAAGAAAAATCCGCCGAACTAAGAAAAATTCTAGAAAAATAAATAAAAATCTAAAAATGCCAAAACAAATTTTCACCGTCTAAATTAAATATTTAGAACAAGATGAACATTTTCTTGGCCCTAAAATGCAGTTTTGAAAACATGCAATTTTTCCTAAATTCAAATAAAATAGCAAAAACTCCAAAATAAATCTTATTTGATTTTTTATTAAAACCTCAATATTTCTTTATTTTTGGGAAAGTCATTTTATTCCCTCTCTCATATTTTTTTATAATAGAAATAATTGAAGATAAAATAAATAAAATCAAATGATCCTATTTTCAAAATTTGAGAAAACTCAAATATGAAAATAACGAAATCCCCAACTCTCTCCGTGGGTCCTTGACTTGCGTAGAATTTCTGGATCAGGCCAAAGGCAAATAAAATATGATATGCAGTGATGATCTAATGTATAACATTCCAAATTGAAAATTTGGGATGTTACAAACCTACCCCCCTTAAGATGAATCTCGCCCTCGAGATTCGGGTTGGCTAGAGAATAGGTGAGGGTGGTCCTTCAGCAGATCTTCCTCTCTCTCCTAGGTGGCTTCATCCTCGGTGTGGTGGCTCCACTGAACTTTGCAAAACTTGATAACGTTGCTGCGGGTGACTCTACTACCATACTCAAGAATCTTGACTGGTTTCTCCTCATAGGTCAAATCATTATCCAACTGAATTGCTTCCAGCGGCACTGTATCCCTCAGCGGTATATCAGCCATCTCAGTGTGGCACTTCTTCAACTGGGAAATGTGGAATACATCGTGAACTGCTGACAATCCTTCGGGCAATTCCAACTTGTAGGCTACTTATCCCATACGCCCCAAAATCTTGTATGGTCCTACAAAACGTGGCGCTAACTTTCCCTTAACTCCAAAGCGCTTAACTCCTCGAAGTGGAGATACTCGAAGATAAACTCGGTCTCCGACTTCGTAAACTGTCTCCTTGCATTTAGAATCTGCGTAGCTCTTCTGCCTAGACTGGGCTACCTTGAGCCTATCGCGAATCAATTTCACCTTGTGTTCAGACTCCTTAATCAAATCCGGTCCAAACAACTGGCAGTCTCCAACTTCATTCCACGACAATGGGGTCCTGCACCTCCTTCCGTACAAGGCTTCGAAAGGGGCCATCTTCAAACTGGATTGATAACTGTTGTTGTAAGAGAACTCTACATATGGCAAATTGTCGTCCCAACTAGATCCATAATCTAGCGCACAAGCTCTCAGCATATCCTCCAAAATCTGATTGACTCTCTCGGTCTGTCCATCTGTCTGTGGATGAAAAGCTGTACTGAACTCTAGTCTGGTACCCAAAGTTTCGTGCAACTGATTCCAGAACTTTGAGGTAAACTGGGTTCCTCTATCTGATACGATACTCCTCGGAACTCCATGCAGACATACGATCCTGGTCATGTATATCTTTGCCAACTTAGCACTGGTGTAAGTAGTCTTCACTGGAATGAAATGAGCTACCTTCGTCAAACGATCGACTACAACCCATATTGAGTCATAGCCTGAACGGGTCCTGGGTAATCCCGTGATAAAATCCATGCCTAGCTTATCCCACATCCATTCGGGTATCGGCAATGGCTGTAGCAATCCTGCTGGCTTCTGATGCTCCGCCTTTACTCTTTGACATACATCACAAACTGCTACATACTCCGCAATATCCTTCTTCATTCCGGTCCACCAAAAAGTATCCTTCAAATCCAAATACATCTTGGTATTTCCTGGGTGAATCGAATATGGTGAATCATGGGCCTCCTGCAGAATCAACTTCCTGATCTCCGGGTCATTGGGCACATAAACACGGTCTTCAAACCATAGGGTATCGTGCTCATCCTCACGAAATCCTTTAACTTTTCCTTTGCTCATGTTCTCCTTTATAGAAGCAACCTCATTGTCAGTCTTCTGAGCTTCTCTGATCTTATCCATCAAAGTAGACTGAATCTCCAATGCTTCTACATAGCCTCTCGGAACTATCTCCAAACATAGTTCACGAAGGTCCTCGGCTAACTCCTTCGATAAATCTCCCGTCATTAGTGTGTTGACATGGCTCTTACGGCTCAGCGAATCGGCTACTACGTTAGCCTTTCCGGGATGATAATGCAATCTCATATCATAATCCTTGATGAGCTCCAACCATCTCCTTTGCCTGAGATTTAGCTCCTTTTGCGTGAAAATATACTTCAAACTCTTGTGATCCGTGTACACTTCACAATGGTTTCCAATGAGAAAATGTCTCCAAGTCTTCAATGCATGCACTACGGGTGCTAACTCCAAATCATGTGTGGCATAATTCAACTCATGAGGTTTCAACTGTCGTGAAGCATACGAAACAACTCTTCCCTCCTACATAAGCACTGCTCCAAGTCCTCGACGTGAAGCGTCGCGATACACCTCATAATCCTTGCTTTGATCTGTCAGAATCAACACTGGTGATGTAACCAAACGTTTCTTCAAATCCTGGAAACTGGCCTCACATTCCTCAGTCCATTTGAACTTGGTATCCTTCTTCAACAACTCCGTCATAGGCTTCGCAATTTTTGAGAAATTTTCAATGAATCTTCGGTAGTATCCTGCAAGTCCAAGAAAACTCCGGATCTCTCCAGCTGTTGTTGGTGCTTCTCAATTTGTCACAGTGACAACCTTGGTGGGATCTACTGCTATACCTTCTCCGGATATAACGTGTCCGAGGAATCCAACTTCCTTCAGCCAAAACTCACATTTGCTGAACTTGGCATATAACTGATGTTCTCTGAGCTTCTCAAGTACCAAACGCAAATGTTGTTTATGTTCCTCTTCATTCTTCGAGTAAACCAGAATATCATCAATGAACACTACGACGAACTTATCCAAAAACTCCATAAATACCTTGTTCATCATGTTCATAAAATAGGCAGGTGCGTTAGTCAGACCAAATGACATAACGGTATACTCATACAGCCCATACCTTGTGGTAAAAGTGTTGGAAATATGCCCTAGAGGCAATAATAAAATGGTTATTATTATATTTCTTTGTTCATGATATTGTCTATTATTCATACTATAATTGTGTTATCCGGAAATCGTAATACATGTGTGAATACATGGACCACAACATGTCCCTAGCGAGCCTCTAGTTGACTAGCTCGTTGATCAACAGATAGTCATGGTTTCCTGACTATGGACATTGGATGTCATTGATAACGGGATCACATCATTAGGAGAATGATGTGATGGACAAGACCCAATCCTAAGCATAGCACAAAGATCGTGTAGTTCGTTTGCTAGAGCTTTTCCAAATGTCAAGTATCATTTCCTTAGACCATGAGATTGTGCAACTCCCGGATACCATAGGAGTGCTTTGGGTGTGCCAAACGACACAACGTAACTGGGTGACTATAAAGGTGCACTACGGGTATCTCCAAAAGTGTCTGTTGGGTTGGCACAAATCGAGACTGGGATTTGTCACTCCGTATGACGGAGGGGTATCTCTGGGCCCACTCGGTAATGCATCATCATAATGAGCTCAATGTGACCAAGTGGTTGATCATGGGATCATGCATTACGGTACGAGTAAAGTGACTTGCCGGTAACGAGATTGAACGAGGTATTGGGATACCGACGATCGAGTCTCGGGCAAGTAACGTACCGATTGACAAAGGGAATTGTATGCGGGATTGATTGAATCCTCGACATCGTGGTTCATCCGATGAGATCATCGAGGAGCATGTGGGAGCCAACATGGGTATCCAGATCCCGTTGTTGGTTATTGAACGGAGAGTCGTCTCGGTCATGTCTGCGTGTCTCCCGAACCCGTAGGGTCTACACACTTAAGGTTCGGTGACGCTAGGGTTGTAGAGATATTAGTATGCAGTAACCCGAAAGTTGTTCGGAGTCCCGGATGAGATCCCGGACGTCACGAGGAGTTCCGGAGATAAAGATTTATATATAGGAAGTCATGTTTCGGCCATCGGGAAGGTTTCGGGGGTAATCGGTATTGTACCGGAACCACCGGAAGGGTCCGGGGGTCCACCGGGTGGGGCCACCTATCCCGGAGGGCCCCATGGGCTGAAGTGGGAGGGGAACCAGCCCCTGGTGGGCTGGTGCGCCCCCCCTTGGGCTTCCCCCTGCGCCTAGGGTTGGAAACCCTAGGGGTGGGGGGCGCCCCACTTGGCTTGGGGGCAAGGCACCCCCCTTGGCCGCCGCCCCCTGGAGATTGCATTTCCTAGGGCCGGTGCCCCCCCAGGGGGCCTACATATAGTGGGGAGGGAGGGAGGGCAGCCGCACCCCAGCCCCTGGTGCCTCCCTCTCCCTCCCGTAACACCTCTCCCTCTCGCTGAGCTTGGCGAAGCCCTGCCGAGATCCCCGTTGCATCCACCACCACGCCGTCGTGCTGCTGGATCTCCATCAACCTCTCCTTCCCCCTTGCTGGATCGAGAAGGAGGAGACGTCTTCCCCAATTGTACGTGTGTTGAACGCGGAGGTGCTGTCCGTTCGGCACTCGGTCATCGGTGATTTGGATCACGACAAGTACGACTCCATCAACCCCGTTCACTTGAACGCTTCCGCTCGCGATCTACAAGGGTATGTAGATGCACTCCTATCCCTCTCGTTGCTAGAAGACTCCATAGATTGATCTTGGTGATGCGTAGAAAATTTTAAATTCTGCTACGATCCCCAATAGTGGCATCATGAGCTAGGTCTATGCGTAGTTTCTATGCACGAGTAGAACACAAAGCAGTTGTGGGCGTCGATATTGTCAATTTACTTGCCGTTACTAGTCTTATCTTGATTCGGCGGCATCATGGGATGAAGCAGCCTGGACCGACCTTACACGTACGCTTACGTGAGACAGGTTCCACCGACTGACATGCACTAGTTGAATAAGGTGGCTAGCGGGTGTCTGTCTCTCCCACTTTAGTCGGATCGGATTCGATGAAAAGGGTCCTTATGAAGGGTAAATAGAAATTGGCATATCATGTTGTGGTTTTGGTGTAGGTAAGAAACGTTCTTGTTTAGAAACCTATAGCAGCCACGTAAAAATTTGCAACAACAATTAGAGGACGTCTAACTTATTTTTGCAGCATGTGCCGTGTGATGTGATATGGCCAAAAGGGATGTGATGAATGATATATGTGATGTATGAGATTGATCATGTTCTTGTAATAGGAATCACGACTTGCATGTCGATGAGTATGACAACCGGCATGAGCCATAGGAGTTGTCTTAATTTATTTATGACCTGCGTGTCAACATGTAAAGTCATGTAATTACTTTACTTTATTACTAAACCGTTAGCCATAGTAGTAGAAGTAATAGATGACGAGGCAACTTCATGAAGACACGATGATGGAGATCATGGTGTCATGCCGGTGACGACGATGATCATGGCGCCCCGAAGATGGAGATCAAAGGAGCAAAATGATATTGGCCATATCATGTCACTATTTGATTGCATGTGATGTTTATCATGTTTTACATCTTATTTGCTTAGAACAACGGTAGCTTAAATAAGATGATCCCTCGCATTAATTTCAAGAAAGTGTTCCCACTAACTGTGCACCGTTGCGAAGGTTCGTTGTTTCGAAGCACCACGTGATGATCGAGTGTGATAGATTCTAACGTTCGAATACAACGGGTGTAAGCCAGATTTACACACGCAATACACTTAGGTTGACTTGACGAGCCTAGCATGTACAGACATGGCCTCGGAACACGGAAGACCGAAATGTCGAGCATGAGTCGTATAGAAGATACGATCAACATGGAGATGTTCACTGATGTTGACTAGTCCGTCTCACGTGATGATCGGACACGGCCTAGTTGACTCGGATCATGTTTCACCTAGATGACTAGAAGGATGTCTATCTGAGTGGGAGTTCATTGAATAATTTGATTAGATGAACTTAATTATCATGAACTTAGTCTAAAATCTTTACAATATGTCTTGTAGATCAAATGGCCCACGCTAATGTTGCCCATAACTTCAATGCATTCCTAGAGAAAACCAAGCTGAAAGATGATGCCAGCAACTATACGGACTGGGTCCGGAACCTGAGGATCATCCTCATAGCTGCCAAGAAAGATTATGTCCTAGAAGCACTGCTAGGTGACGCACCCATCCCAGAGAACCAAGACGTTATGAACGCCTGGCAGCAGCGTGCTGATGATTACTCCCTCGTTCAGTGCGGCATGCTTTACAACTTAGAACCGGGGCTCCAAAAGCGTTTTGAGCAACACGGAGCATATGAGATGTTCGAAGAGCTGAAAATGGTTTTCCAAGCTCATGCCCGGGTCGAGAGATATGAAGTCTCCGACAAGTTCTTCAGTTGTAAGATGGAGGAAAATAGTTTTGTCAGTGAGCACATACTCAAAATGTCTGGGTTGCACAACCTCTTGACTCAGCTGGGAGTTAATCTCCCGGATGACGCGGTCATTGACAGGATCCTTCAGTCGCTTCCAACGAGCTACAAGAGCTTTGTGATGAACTTCAATATGCAGGGGATGGAAAAGACCATTCCTGAGGTATATTCAATGCTGAAATCAGCGGAGGTGGAGATCAAAAAAAGAACATCATGTGTTGATGGTGAATAAAACCACTAAGTTTAAGAAAGTAAAGGGTAAGAAGAACTTCAAGAAGGACGGCAAGGGAGTTGCCGCGCCCGGTAAGCCAGTTACCAGGAAGAAGCCAAACAATGGACCCAAGCCTGAGACTGAGTGCTTTTATTGCAAGGGAAGTGGAACTGCCCCAAGTACTTAGCGGACAAGAAGGCCGGCAACACTAAAGGTATATATGATATACATGTAATTGATGTGTACCTTACCAGTACTCGTAGTAGCTCGTGGGTATTTGATACCGGTGCAGTTGCTCACATTTGTAACTCAAAGCAGGAGCTGCGGAATAAACGGAGACTGGCGAAGGACGAGGTGACGATGCGCGTCGGGAATGGTTCCAAGGTTGATGTGATAGCCGTCGGCACGCTGCCTCTACATTTACCTACGGGATTAGTTTTAAACCTCAATAATTGTTATTTAGTGCCAAGTTTGAGCATGAACATTGTGTCCGGATCTCGTTTAATTCGAGATGGCTACTCATTTAGATCTGAGAATAATGGTTGTTCTATTTATATGAGAGATATGTTTTATGGTCATGCCCTGCTGGTGAATGATTTATTCTTAATGAATCTCGAGCGTAATGTTGCACATGTTCATAGTGTGAATACCAAAAGATGTAAGGTTGATAATGATAGTCCCACATACTTGTGGCACTGCCGCCTTGGTCACATAGGGGTCAAACGCATGAAGAAACTCCATGCAGATGGACTTTTGGAGTCTCTTGATTACGAATCATTTGACACGTGCGAACCATGCCTCATGGGTAAAATGACCAAGACTCCGTTCTCTGGAACAATGGAGCGAGCAACCAACTTGTTGGAAATCATACATACTGATGTGTACGGTCCAATGAGTGTTGAGGCTCGCGGTGGCTATCATTATGTTCTCACCCTCATTGATGACTTGAGTAGATATGGGTACGTCTACTTAATGAAACACAAGTCTGAGACCTTTGAAAAGTTCAAGGAATTTCAGAGTGAGGTTGAGAATCAACGTGACCGAAAGATAAAATTCTTATGATCAGATCGTGGGGGAGAATATTTAAGTCACAAATTTGGTACGCACTTAAGGAAATGTGGAATCGTTTCACAACTCACGCCGCCTGGAACACCTCAGCGAAATGGTGTGTCCGAACGCCGTAATCACACTGTATTGGATATGGTGCGATCTATGATGTCTCTTACCGATCTACCGCTTTCATTTTGGGGCTATGCTTTAGAGACTGCCGCATTCATTTTAAATAGGGCTCTGTCAAAATCCGTTGAGATGACACCGTATGAATTATGGTTTGGGAAGAAACCTAAGCTGTCGTTTCTAAAAGTTTGGGGATGCGATGCTTATGTCAAGAAACTTCAACCTGAAAAGCTCGAACCCAAGTCGGAAAAATGCGTCTTCATAGGATACCCTAAGGAAACTATTGGGTATACCTTCTACCTCAGATCCGAAGGCAAGATCTTTGTTGCTAAGAACGGATCCTTTCTAGAGAAAGAGTTTCTCTCGAAAGAAGTAAGTGGGAGGAAAGTAGAACCTGATGAAGTATTACCTCTTGAACCGGAGAGTGGCGCAGCTCAAGAAAATGTTCCTGAGGTGCCTGCACCGACTAGAGAGGAAGTTAATGATGATGATCAAGATACTTCGGATCAAGCTCCTACTCAACTTCGTAGGTCCACAAGGACACGTTCCGCACCAGAGTGGTACGGCAACCCTGTCTTGGAAATCATGTTGTTAGACAACGATGAACCTTTGAACTATGAAGAAGCGATGGCAGGCCCAGATTCCGACAAATGGCTAGAAGCCATGAAATCCGAGATAGGATCCATGTATGAAAACGAAGTATGGACTTTGACTGACTTGCCCGATGATCGGCGAGCCATAGAAAATAAATGGATCTTTAAGAAGAAGACAGACGCAGATGGTAACGTGACCGTCTACAAGGCTCGACTTGTCGCTAAGGGTTATCGACAAGTTCAAGGGGTTGACTACGATGAGACTTTCTCACCCATAGCAAAGCTGAAGTCCGTCCGAATCTTGTTAGCAATTGCCGCATTCTATGATTATGAGATATGGCAAATGGACGTCAAAACGGCATTCCTTAACGGTTTTCTTAAGGAAGAATTGTATATGATGTAGCCTGAAAGTTTTGTCGATCCTGAGAATGCTAACAAGGTGTGCAAGCTCCAACGCTCAATCTATGGGCTGGTGCAAGCATCTCGGAGTTAGAACATTCGATTTGATGAGATGATCAAAGCGTTTTGGTTTACACAGACTTATGGAGAAGCCTGTGTTTACAAGATAGTGAGTGGGAGCTCTGTAGCATTTCTCATATTGTATGTGGATGACATACTATTGATGGGAAATGATATAGAATTCTTGGAAAGCATAAAGGCCTACTTGAACAAGTGTTTTTCAATGAAGGACCTTGGAGAAGCTGCTTATATATTAGGCATCAAGATCTATAGAGATAGATCGAGACGCCTCATTGGTCTTTCACAAAGTACGTACCTTGACAAGATATTCAAGAAGTTCAATATGGATCAGTCCAAGAAGGGGTTCTTGCTTGTATTGCAAGGTGTGCAATTGAGCACGGCTCAATGCCCGACCACGGCAGAAGATAGAGAAAAGATGAGTGTCGTCCCCTATGCCTCGGCCATAGGGTCTATTATGTATGCCATGCTGTGCACCAGACCTGATGTAAACCTTGCCGTAAGTTTGGTAGGAAGGTACCAAAGTAATCCCGGCATGGAACACTGGACAACGGTCAAGAATATCCTAAAGTACCTGAAGAGGACTAGGGATATGTTTCTCGTTTATGGAGGTGACGAAGAGCTCGTCGTAAAGGGTTACGTCAATGCTAGCTTCGACATAGATCCGGATGACTCTAAGTCACAAACCGGATACGTGTATATTTTGAATGGTGGGGCAGTAAGCTGGTGCAGTTGCAAGAAAATTGTCGTGGCGGGATCTACATGTGAAGCGGAGTACATGGCAGCCTCGGAGGCAGCGCATGAAGCAATCTAGATGAAGGAGTTCATCACCGACCTAGGAGTCATACCCAACGCGTCAGGGCTGATCACTCTCTTCTATGACAACACTGGAGCTATTGCCCTTGCCAAGGAGCCCAGGTTTCACAAGAAGACCAGGCATATCAAGCGTCGCTTCAACTCCATTCGTGAAAGTGTTCAAAATGGAGACATAGATATTTGTAAAGTGCATACGGACCTGAATGTAGCAGATCCGTTGACTAAACCTCTCCCTAGAGCAAAACATGATCAACACCAGAACTCTATGGGTGTTCGATTCATCACAATGTAACTAGATTAGTGACTCTAGTGCAAGTGGGAGACTGTTGGAAATATGCCCTAGAGGCAATAATAAAATGGTTATTATTATATTTCTTTGTTCATGATAATTGTCTGTTATTCATGCTATAATTGTTATCCGGAAATCATAATACATGTGTGAATACATGGACCACAACATGTCCCTAGTGAGCCTCTAGTTGACTAGCTCGTTGATCAACAGATAGTCATGGTTTCCTGACTATGGACATTGGATGTCATTGATAACGGGATCACATCATTAGGAGAATGATGTGATGGACAAGACCCAATCCTAAGCATAGCACAAAGATCGTGTAGTTCGTTTGCTAGAGCTTTTCCAAATGTCAAGTATCATTTCCTTAGACCATGAGATTGTGCAACTCCCGGATACCGTAGGAGTGCTTTGGGTGTGCCAAACGTCACAACGTAACTGGGTGACTATAAAGGTGCACTACGGGTATCTCCGAAAATGTCTGTTGGGTTGGCACAAATCGAGACTGGGATTTGTCACTCCGTATGATGGAGAGGTATCTCTGGGCCCACTCGGTATTGCATCATCATAATGAGCTCAATGTGACCAAGTGGTTGATCACGGGATCATGCATTATGCTACGAGTAAAGTGAATTGTCGGTAACGAGATTGAACAAGGTATTGGGATACCGACGATCGAGTCTCGGGGAAGTAACGTACCGATTGACAAAGGGAATTGTATGCGGGAACGATTGAATCCTCGACATCGTGGTTCATCCGATGAGATCATCGAGGAGCATGAGGGAGCCAACATGGGTATCCAGATCCTGCTTTTGGTTATTGACCGGAGAGTCGTCTCGGTCATGTCTGCGTGTCTCCCGAACCCGTAGGGTCTACACACTTAAGGTTCGGTGACGCTAGGGTTGTAGAGATATTAGTATGCAGTAACCCGAAAGTTGTTTGGAGTCCCGGATGAGATCCCGGACGTCACGAGGAGTTCCGGAATGGTCCAGAGGTAAAGATTTATATATAGGAAGTCATGTTTTGGCCATCGGGAAGGTTTCGGGGGTAATCGGTATTGTACCGGGACCACCGGAAGGGTCCCGGGGGTCCACCGGGTGGGGCCACCTATCCCGGAGGGCCCCATGGGCTGAATGAAGGAAATATGCCCTAGAGGCAATCATAAAGTTATTATTTATTTCCTTATATCATGATAAATGTTTATTATTCATGCTAGAATTGTATTAACCGGAAACATAATACATGTGTGGATATATAGACAAACAGAGTGTCACTAGTATGCCTCTACTTGACTAGCTTGTTAATCAAAGATGGTTAAGTTTCCTAACCATAGACAAAGGAGTTGTCATTTGATTAACAAGGTCACATCATTAGTTGAATGATCTGATTGACATGACCCATTCCATTAGCTTAGCACCCGATCGTTTAGTATGTTGCTATTGCTTTTATCCATGACTTATACATGTTCCTATGACTATGAGATTATGCAACTCCCGTTTGCCGGAGGAACACTTTGGGTGCTACCAAACGTCACAACATAACTGGGTGATTATAAAGGAGTACTACAGGTGTCACCAAACGTAGATGTTGGGTTGGCGTATTTCGAGATTAGGATTTGTCACTCCGATTGTCGGAGAGGTATCTCTGGGTCCTCTCGGTAATGCACATCACTTAAGCCTTGCAAGCATTGCAACTAATGAGTTAGTTGCGGGATGATGTATTACGGAACGAGTAAAGAGACTTGCCGGTAACGAGATTGAACTAGGTATTGGATACCGACGATCGAATCTCGGGCAAGTAACATACCGATGACAAAGGGAACAACGTATGTTGTTATGCGGTCTGACCGATAAAGATCTTCGCAGAATATGTAGGAGCCAATATGGGCATCCAGGTCCCGCTATTGGTTATTGACCGGAGACGTGTCTCGGTCATGTCTACATTGTTCTCGAACCGTAGGGTCCGCACGCTTAAGGTTTCGATGACAGTTATATAATGAGTTTATGAGTTTTGATGTACCGAAGGAGTTCGGAGTCCCGGATGAGATCGGGGACATGACGAGGAGTCTCGAAATGGTCGAGACGTAAAGATCGATATATTGGACGACTATATTCGGACATCGGAAGGGTTCTGAGTGGTTCGGGTATTTTCGGAGGTACCGGGGAGTTACGGGAATACGAGGAAGAAGCAATGTGCCTTGATGGGCCTTAGTGGGAAGGACCAGGAGGTGGCGCGCGCCCCTCCCAAGCCCAGTCCGAATTGGACAAGGGGTTTGGGGCGTGGCCCCTCTCTCCCTTCCTTCCCCTCTTTCCCTCTTTCCCCCCTTGACCTAGTTGGACTAGGAAAGGAGGAATCCTACTCCCGGTGGGAGTAGGACTCCCCTGGCGCGCCCAAACCTAGGGCCGGCCTCCTCCCTCCCTTGCTCCTTTATATACGGGGGCAAGGGGCACCCCATGGACACACAAGTTGATCTTCGTGGTCGTTCCTTAGCCGTGTGCGGTGCCCCCCTCCACCATATTCCACCTCGGTCATATTGTAGTGGTGCTTAGGCGAAGCCCTGCGATAGTAGAACATCAAGATCATCACCACACCGTCGTGCTGACGGAACTCCTCCCCGACGCTTTGCTGGATCGGAGCCCGGGGATCGTCATCGAGCTGAACGTGTGCCAAGAACTCGGAGGTGCCGGAGTAACGGTGCTTGGATCGATCGGATGGTGAAGACGTACGACTACATCAACCGCGTTGATATAACGCTTCCGCTTTCGGTCTACGAGGGTACGTAGACAATACTCTCCCCTCTCGTTGCTATGCATCACCATGATCTTGCGTGTGCATAGGAATTTTTTTGAAATTACTACGTTCCCCAACAGTGGCATCAGAGCCTGGTTTTATGGTTTGATGTTATTTGCACGAGTAGAACACAAGTGAGTTGTGGGCGATATAAGTCATACTGCCTACCAGCATGTCATACTTTGGTTCGGCGGTATTGTTGGACGAGACGATCCGGACCAACCTTACGCGTACTCTTACGCGAGACGGGTTCCCTCGACGTGCTTTGCACATAGATGGCTTGCGGAAGACTGTCTCTCCAACTTTAGTTGAACCGAGTGTGGCTACGCCCGGTCCTTGAGAAGGTTAAAACGGAGTCTATTTGACAAACTATCGTTGTGGTTTTGATGCGTAGGTAAGATGAGTTCTTGCTTAAGCCCGTAGCAGCCACGTAAAATTTGCGACAAACAAAGTAGAGGACGTCTAACTTGTTTTTGCAGGGCATGTTGTGATATGATATGGTCAAGACATGATGCTAAATTTTATTGTATGAGATGATCATGTTTTGTAACCGAGTTATCGGCAACTGGCAGGAGCCATATGGTTGTCGCTTTATTGTATGCAATGCAATCGCGATGTAATGCTTTACTTTATTACTAAGCGGTAGTGATAGTCGTGGAAGCATAAGATTGGCGAGACGACAACGATGCTATGATGGAGATCAAGGTGTCGCGCCAGTGACGATGGTGATCATGACGGTGCTTCGGAGATGGAGATCACAAGCACAAGATGATGATGACCATATCATATCACTTATATTGATTGCATGTGATGTTTATCTTTTTATGCATCTTATCTTGCTTTGATTGACGGTAGCATTATAAGATGATCTCTCACTAAATTATCAAGAAGTGTTCTCCCTGAGTATGCACCGTTGCAAAAGTTCTTCGTGCTGAGACACCACGTGATGATCGGGTGTGATAGGCTCTACGTTCAAATACAACGGGTGCAAAACAGTTGCACACGCGGAATACTCAGGTTATACTTGACGAGCTATGCATATAAGATATGACCACGGAACACGGAGACCGAAAGGTCGAGCGTGAATCATATAGTAGATATGATCAACATAATGATGTTCACCATTGAAACTACTCCATCTCACGTGATGATCGGACATGGTTTAGTTGATTTGGATCACGTGATCACTTAGAGGATTAGAGAGATGTCTATCTAAGTGGGAGTTCTTAAGTAATATGATTAATTGAACTTTAATTTATCATGAACTTAGTCCTGGTAGTATTTTGCAAATTATGTTGTAGATCAATAGCTCGCGTTGTTGCTTCCCTGTGTTTTGATATGTTCCTAGAGAAAATTGTGTTGAAAAATGTTAGTAGCAATGATGCGGATTGGATCCGTGATCTATGGTTTATCCTCATTGCTGCACAGAAGAATTATGTCCTTGATGCACCGCTAGGTGACGGAGCTATTGCAGGAGCAGATGCAGACGTTATGAACGTTTTGCTAGCTCAATATGATGACTACTTAATAGTTTAGTGCACCATGCTTAACGGCTTAGAATCGGGACTTCAAAGACGTTTTGAACGTCATGGACCATATGAGATGTTCCAGGAGTTGAAGTTAATATTTCAAGGAAATACCCGAGTTGAGAGATATGAAGTCTCCAACAAGTTCTATAGCTAAAAGATGGAGGAGAATCGCTCAACTAGTGAGCATGTGCTCAGATAGTCTGAGTACTACAATCGCTTGAATCAAGTGGGAGTTAATCTTCCAGATAAAATAGTGATTGACAGAATTCTCTAGTCACCATCACCAAGTTAGTAGAACTTTGTGATGAACTATAATATGAAAGGGATGACGAAAGTAATTCCCAAGCTCTTCGTGATGCTGAAATCGACGAAGGTAGAAATCAAGAAAAACATCAAGTGTTGATGGTTAACAAGACCACTAGTTTTCAAGAAAAGGGCAAAGGGACAGAAGGGAACTTCAAGAAGAACGGCAAGCAAGTTGCTGCTCAAGTGAAGAAGCCCAAGTCTGGTCCTAAGCCTGAGACTAAGTGCTTATACTGCAAAGGGATTGGTCACTGGAAGCGGAACTACCCCAAGTATTTGGTGGATAAGAAGGATGGCAAAATGAACAAAGGTATATTGGATATACATGTTATTGATGTGTACTTTACTAGTGTTTATAGCAACCCCTCGGCATTTGATACTGGTTCAGTTGCTAAGAGTAAGTAACTCGAAACGGGAGTTGCAGAATAAACAGAAACTAGTAGAAGTCGAGGTGACGATGTGTGTTGGAAGTAGTTCCAAGATTGATATGATCATCATCGCACTCTCTCTATACTTTCGGGATTAGTGTTGAAGCTAAATAAGTGTTATTTGGTGTTTGCGTTGAGCATAAATATGATTTGATCATGTTTATTGCAATACGGTTATTCATTTAAGTTAGAGAACAATTGCTGTTCTGTTTACATGAATAAAACCTTCTATGGTCATACACCCAACGAAAGTGGTTTGTTGGATCTTGATCATAGTGATACACATATTCATAATATTGAAACCAAAAAGATGCAAAGTTAATAATGATAGTGCAACTTATCTGTGGCACTGCCGTTTAGGTCATATTGGTGTAAAGCGCATGAAGAAACTCCATGCTGATGGGATTTTGGAATCACTTGATTATGAATCACTTGATACTTGCGAACCATGCCTCTTGGGCAAGATGACTAAAACGCCGTTCTCCGGAACAATGGAGCAAGCAACAGATTTGTTGGAAATCATACATACTGATGTATATGGTCCGATGAGTATTAAGGCTTGCGACAAGTATCATTATTTTCTAACCTTCACAGATGATTTGAGCAGATATGGGTATATCTACTTGATGAAACATAAGTCTGAAACGTTTGAAAAGTTCATAGAATTTCAGAGTGAAGTGGAGAATCATCGTAACAAGAAAATAAAAGTTTCTACGATATGATCGTGGAGGAGAATATTTGAGTTACGAGTTTGGTCTTCAATTAAAACAATGTGGAATAGTTTCACAAACTCATGCCACCTGGAACACCACAACATAATGGTGTGTCTAAACATCATAGCCGTACTTTATTGGATATAGTGCAATCTATGATGTTTCTTACCGATTTACCACTATCGTTTTGGGGTTATGCATTAGAGACAGCTGCATTCACGTTAAATAGGGCACCATCTAAATCCGTTGAGACGACACTATATGAACTGTGGTTTAGCAAGAAACCAAAGTTGTCGTTTCTTAAAGTTTGGGGTTGTGATGCTTATGTGAAAAAGTTTCATCCTGATAAGCTCAAACCCAAATCGGAGAAATATGTCTTCATAGGATACCCAAAGGAGACAGTTGGGTACACCTTCTATCACAGATCCGAAGGCAAGACATTCGTTGCTAAAGATGGATCCTTTCTAGAGAAGGAGATTCTCTCGAAAGAAGTGAGTGGGAGGAAAGTAGAAAACTTGATAAGGTAATTGTACCTTCTACCTTATTGGAAAGTAGTTCGTCACAGAAATCTGTTCTTGTGATTACTACACCAATTAGTAAGGAAGATAATGATAATGATCATGTAACTTCAAGATCAAGTTACTACCGAATCTCGTAAGTAAACCAGAGTGAGATCCGCACCAGAGTGGTACAGTAATCCTGTTCTGGAAGTCATGTTACTAGACCATGACGAACCTACGAACTATGAGGAAGCGATGATGAGCCCAGATTCCGCGAAATGGTTTGAGGCCATGAAATCTGAGATATGATCCATGTATGAGAACAAAGTATGGACTTTGATGGATTTGCCCGGTGATCGGCAAGCCATAGAAAATAAATGGATCTTCAAGAGGAAGATGGACGCTAATAGTAGTGTTACTATCTACAAAGCTAGAATTGTCGCAAAAGGTTTTCGACAAGTTCAAAAGTGTTGACTACGATGAGAGTTTCTCACTCGTATCTATGCTTAAGTCTGTGCGAATCATGTTAGAAATTGCCGCATTTCATGAAATCTGGCAAATGGATAAACAAAACTGCATTCCTTAATGGATTTATTGAAGAAGAGTTGTATATGATGCAACCAGAAGGTTTTGTCAATCCTAAAGGTGCTAACAAAATATGCAAGCTCCAGCGATCCATCTATGGACTGGTGCAAGCATCTCGGAGTTGGAATATACACTTTGATAAAGTTGATCAAAGCATATAGTTTTATACAGACTTGCAGTGAAGCCTGTATTTACAAGAAAGTGAGTGGGAGCACTACAGCATTTCTGATAAGTATATGTGGATGACATATTGTTGATCGGAAATAATGTAGAATTATTCTGCAAAGCATAAAGGAGTGTTTGAAAGGAGTTTCTCAAAGAAAGACCTCGATGAAGCTGCTTACATATTGAGCATCAAAATCTATAGAGATAGATCAAGACGCTTGATAAGTTTTTTTTCAATGAGTACATACCTTGACAAGATTTTGAAGTAGTTCAAAATGGAACAGTCAAAGAAATAATTCTTGCCTGTGTTACAAGGTGTGAAATTGAGTAAGACTCAAAGCCCGACCACGACAGAAGATAGAAAGAGAATGAAAGTCATTCCCTATGCCTCAGCCATAGGTTCTATAAAGTGATCTATTGCATACCCTACCACTGAGTTTGGCAAGGGAGTACAATAGTGATCTAGGAGTAGATCACTGGACAGCGGTCAAAATTATCCTTAGTGGAAAAAGGATATGTTTCTCGATTATGGAGGTGACAAAAGGTTCGTCGTAAAGGGTTACGTCGATGCAAGTTTTGACACTGATCTAGATGGCTCTAAGTCTCGATCTAGATACATATTGAAAGTGGGAGCAATTAGCTAGAGTAGCTCCGTGCAGAGCATTGTAGACATAGAAAATTGCAAAATACATAACGGATCTAAATGTGAAAGACCCGTTGACTAAGATTCTCTCACAAGCAAAACATGATCACACGTTAGTACTCTTTGGGTGTTAATCACATAGCGATGTGAACTAGATTACTGAATCTAGTAAACCCTTTTTGGTTGTTGGTCACATGGCGATGTGAACTATGGGTGTTAATCACATGGTGATGTGAACTATTGCTGTTAAATCACATGGCAATGTGAACTAGATTATTGACTCTAGTGCAAGTGGGAGACTGAAGGAAATATGCCCTAGAGGCAATAATAAAGTTATTATTTATTTCCTTATATCATGATAAATGTTTATTATTCATGCTAGAATTGTATTAACCGGAAACATAATACATGTGTGGATATATAGACAAACAGAGTGTCACTAGTATGCCTCTACTTGACTAGCTTGTTAATCAAAGATGGTTAAGTTTCCTAACCATAGACAAAGGAGTTGTCATTTGATTAACAAGGTCACATCATTAGTTGAATGATCTGATTGACATGACCCATTCCATTAGCTTAGCACCCGATCGTTTAGTATGTTGCTATTGCTTTTATCCATGACTTATACATGTTCCTATGACTATGAGATTATGCAACTCCCGTTTGCCGGAGGAACACTTTGGGTGCTACCAAACGTCACAACGTAACTGGGTGATTATAAAGGAGTACTACAGGTGTCACCAAAGGTAGATGTTGGGTTGGCGTATTTCGAGATTAGGATTTGTCACTCCGATTGTCGGAGAGGTATCTCTGGGCCCTCTCGGTAATGCACATCACTTAAGCCTTGCAAGCATTGCAACTAATGAGTTAGTTGCGGGATGATGTATTACGGAACGAGTAAAGAGACTTGCTGGTAACGAGATTGAACTAGGTATTGGATACCGACGATCGAATCTCGGGCAAGTAACATACCGATGACAAAGGGAACAACGTATGTTGTTATGCGGTCTGACCGATAAAGATCTTCACAGAATATGTAGGAGCCAATATGGGCATCCAGGTCCCGCTATTAGTTATTGACCGGAGACGTGTCTCGGTCATGTCTACATTGTTCTCGAACCGTAGGGTCCGCACGCTTAAGGTTTCGATGACAGTTATATAATGAGTTTATGAGTTTTGATGTACCGAAGGAGTTCGGAGTCCCGGATGAGATCGGGGACATGACGAGGAGTATCGAAATGGTTGAGGCGTAAAGATCGATATATTGGATGACTATATTCGGACATCGGAAGGGTTCTGAGTGGTTCGGGTATTTTCGGAGGTACCGGGGAGTTACGGGAATACGAGGAAGAAGCAATGGGCCTTGATGGGCCTTAGTGGGAAGGACCAGGAGGTGGCGCGCGCCCCTCCCAAGCCCAGTCCGAATTGGACAAGGGGTTTGGGGCGCGGCCCCTCTCTCCCTTCCTCCCCCTCTTCCCCTCTTCCCCCCCTTGACCTAGTTGGACTAGGAAAGGTGGAATCCTACTCCCGGTGGGAGTAGGACTCCCCTGGCGCGCCCAAACCTAGGGTCGGCCTCCTCCCTCCCTTGCTCGTTTATATACGGGGGCAGGGGGCACCCCATGGACACACAAGTTGATCTTCGTGATCGTTCCTTAGCCGTGTGCGGTGCCCCCCTCCACCATATTCCACCTCGGTCATATTGTAGCGGTGCTTAGGCGAAGCCCTGCGACAGTAGAACATCAAGATCGTCACCACGCCGTCGTGCTGACGGAACTCCTCCCCGACGCTTTGCTGGATCGGAGCCCGGGGATCGTCATCGAGCTGAACGTGTGCCAAGAACTCGGAGGTGCCGGAGTAACGGTGCTTGGATCGGTCGGATCGTGAAGACGTACGACTACATCAACCGCGTTGATATAACGCTTCCGCTTTCGGTCTACGAGGGTACGTAGACAATACTCTCCCCTCTCGTTGCTATGCATCACCATGATCTTGCGTGTGCGTAGGAATTTTTTTGAAATTACTACGTTCCCCAACACTGAAGTGGGAGGGGAACCAGCCCCTGGTGGGCTGGTGCGCCCCCCTTGGGCTTACCCATGCGCCTAGGGTTGGAAACCCTAGGGGTGGGGGCGCCCCACTTGGCTTGGGGGGCAAGGCACCCCCCTTGGCCGCCACCCCCTGGAGATTGCATCTCCTAGGGCCGGCGCCCCCCAGGGGGCCTATATATAGTGGGGGGGAGGGAGGGCAGCCGCACCCCAGCCCCTGGCACCTCCCTATCCCTCCCGTAACACCTCTCCCTCTCGCTGAGCTTGGCGAAGCCCTGCCGAGATCCCCGCTGCATCCACCACCACGCCGTCGTGCTGCTGGATCTCCGTCAACCTCTCCTTCCCCCTTGCTGGATCAAGAAAGAGGAGACGTCTTCCCCAACCGTACGTGTGTTGAACGCGGAGGTGCCGTCCGTTCGGCACTCGGTCATCGGTGATTTGGATCACGACGAGTACAACTCCATCAACCCCGTTCACTTGAACGCTTCCGCTGGCGATCTACAAGGGTATGTAGATGCACTCCTATCCCTCTCGTTGCTGGAAGATTCCATAGATTGATCTTGGTGATGCGTAGAAAATTTTAAATTCTGCTACAATCCCCAACAAAAAGCTGTCTTAGGTATGTCTTGCTCTCGAATCTTCAACTGATGGTATCCTGATCGCAAATCGATCTTGGAAAATACCATAGCTCCTTGCAATCGATCAAACAGATCATTGATCATCGGCAGTGGGTACTTGTTCTTGATTGTTACTTCATTCAATCCTCGATAATCAACAACCATCCTTAACGATCCATCCTTCTTCTTCAATAGAAGCACTGGCGATCCCCAAGGCGAAGAACTTGGGCGAATATAACCTTTATCCAATAACTCTTTAATCTGCTTCTTAATCTCTTCCAAATCTTTTGCGGGCATCCTATATGGTCTCTTAGATATTGGCCCTGTGCCTGGCAAAAGCTCTATCAAAAACTCGATATCTCTATCTGGTGGCATGCCTGGCAACTCTTCTGGAAATACATCGGGGAAATCCTTCACTACTGGTACTTCCTCCTGCACAACTCCTGATAAGGAATTTACTTGAGTCCTCTTCGGCACATGCCGGGATACATACTTGATCCTTCTTCCTTCTGGGGTGGTAAGCAAAATCGACTTACTAGCGCAATCGATGTTTCCTCCATACATCGACAGCCAATCCATACCTAGAATCACATCCAAACCTTGCGATTCCAGAATAATTAAATCCAAAGGGAAAACATGCCTACCTATACTCAATGGCACTTGAAAACATCCTCGGCTGGCCATATACTCCGCTCCTGGTGAGCTTACTAGCATAGGTGTCCTAAGAACCTTGGTGGGCAGGTTATACTTATCCACGAATCCCCTTGATATGTATGAATGCGATGCACCAGTATCAAAAAGAACGATTGCAGTAAAAGACTTAACCAAAAACTTACCGATTAATGCATCTGGCTGGGCTTCAACCTCCTCCACGTTAACGTGGTTCACCTGTCCCCTGTTGAAAGGGTTCGGCTTCTTCCCAGAGCTTCCATTGCCATTTCCATTCTGGGCTTCAGGACATTCGTTGGCATAATGTCCGGTCTTCTGACACTTAAAGCAAGTGACTTGGCTCAGGTCTCTCTTGGCTGGGGTTGACGGGTTGGTACGGTTCTGGCCGTTGCTTCCTCCATTCCCATTACTATTTGTGGGGCCATTATGATTGTGCGAACTTCCTCCTCCATGGGTATGCTGAAAATGTCCTCCTAGTTTAGGGGTAAAACGTGGCTTCTGCTGAGCTCCAGAATTGTACTTCCCTTGTCCATACTTCCTCTTGCGGTTTTCAATCTGCTGCTGCTTCCCTTCAATCATAAGAGCGCGATCTACCAACTCCTGGTAGTTGTTGAAGCTTGCTACCATCAACTGCATGCTCAGCTCATCATTCAGTCCTTCCAGAAACTTCTCCTGCTTAGCTGCATCCGTAGCAACGTCATCTGGGGCATAACGTAATAGCTTACTAAAGTCATCCACATACTGGCCAACTGTGCGTCCTCCTTGGCGCAAGTTGCGAAACTCACGCTTCTTCATGGCCATAGCTCCTGCTGAAACATGGGCAGTACGGAAAGCTTGCTGAAACTGATCCCATGTGACAGTGTCTACAGGATAAGTGGCTGTGAAATTCTCCCACCATGACGCTGCGGGTCCTTCAAGCTGATGTGTGGCAAATTTCACCTTTTCCGCATCAATGCATCTTGCCGTGGTCAACTCCCTTCCTGTCTTGTGGAGCCAATCATCTACAACAATCGGCTCGGTGCTACTAGAGAACACCGGTGGATTCAGCCTAAGAAAATGGGTTAAGTGATCAACAGATGGTGGCAGTGGTGGGTTGTTGTTGTTGTTGTTGTTGTTGTTGTTCCCCTGATTCTGATTCTGGACTAGCAACTGCATCAATGCATTCTGCTGCTGGATCAACTGGGTGAGCTCAGGTGGGAAAGCGAAACCATTGTCACGTCTCGGAGGCATCTGAGGGTTTAGAAAAGATGAGAATATAGAATAGAATGAGGTCTAGAGAGAAAACACTACCCAAATGCACATGAGGCAAATGCAAACAAAATCATTTCATTCAAATCAAACAAGGGCATACAATCGGTCTAGAACTATCGTTATAAATGTGCTTGGACTATACTATATACATGGTGGAATTCTACTATTGTTATGGTAGTCTACTAGAAAAACTGCTCTGATGATGACTCCATGATATCTGCTCCAGCTTCGTCAACATAGTCATCATCGCTGTCGTCTGGGTCCGTGTCGGTGTCGTCGATGATGATGTAGTTCCTCGGGCAAGTGGAATCGTCATCTTTTCCTCCTGGCGCGGGATCTCCCATGAAAACTCCTAGCTTCTTGGTCAGGTCGTCATTCTTCTCCACTAATACTTCGATTTCCTCCATATAATCTTCGCGTGTAGCCATGAGTTCTTCTTCCAGCTCCGTGATCTTGGTCATGGCCTTCTTCAGGTCTATCATGCCTGCGCACATCTGGTTCTCCTGGCGTCGAATGTGCTGGTTTAACTCCTGGATGAAAGCTGCAATTGATCTATCTTTCCTGGTGCCGATCATCTCCCATTGCTCATCTCGGTGCCCACAAATCTGGTAAATAGTATCCTTGAGATCATTGCGGTAAACTTATCCAATATGTCCCAAGGTGATGTGGGCTGCCATGCTCTTTCCTAGAATCCAGGTTGGTGCATCAAAGGAAAACTCTATGGGCTCGGTGACTGGCGCGAACGTCCTTCCTGGAACTTGAACTTGAATCATCCAGCGCTCCTCCTCGGGTAAAGTGGCGTTGTAGGTCCCGGTGAAGCTTGGTACTCCGATGTTTAGGTAGTTAGTGACTTCCTTCAGGTGGCGTCCAAAGGGTGTATCCTCATCCGGTTGCGTGAACTTGTTCCTTGCATCCGCCATCCTAAAAGAGTAGAAAAGTGGACGAGTCAGAAATGAGAAGAGTGAGTAGTGATCTAGGGCTTTAGCTTAGTGGTCGTGTCCTACAGTCAGCGTGTGCTCTGATACCATCTTGTAGCGACCAGACCTCAAACAGTCTGATCTCTGTGCATTACTGTCATCCCTGGATCAGTAATGCTGACACGCATAGTACTTGAAGGATTTATAACAGAGTAGCAATCACACACTTATTACATCGAATGTCTCAAAAGAGAACTTATTACAATAAATATGGCTTAAGGCCAACTAATAACGATAACAGCGGAAGGCTTGGAAGAAAAGTGAGTCCATCAACTCCAACGGCATCACTGAGTATAGAACCACGACCTAAAGGCACCTTACTCGTCGTCTGAAAAGTCTGCAACATGAACATTGCAGCCCGAAAACGGGTCAGCACATGGAATATGTTGGCAATGTAACACATAGAGAATAATGAAAGAATAAAGCTATACTACATGCATATATGGCTGGTGGAAAGCTCTATGGTTACAGTTTTTGTATAAATCCAATTTTCCCCTACTACAAAGGAATAAATTTCATTTAACTATCATGGTGGTTGTTAAACATTGAGAGTGTAGACACCCTCTCAATCCCAATTAAGCATCATCATTAAAACCCAACAAAATTAATTAAAGTAGCATGATGAGATTCACATGATAATCCAAGTACTAGATACTCAAAACGTCCATAACCGGGGACACGGCTAACCATGACTAGTTTATACACTCTGCAGAGGTTTGCGCACTTCTCCCCACAAGACTCGATCTGCTCCGTTGGGATTCTCGCACTACATGGTGTTTGAGAAACGGATGACCGAGACATAGTCTTTTAGAAGCGCTAGCATTTTACGATCGGTAGACCGTTACACCTACTTTCTCCTACATCTGCTAGTCCACCACTGTAAGAGTTCGCACGACTTAGTCAGCTATGCTAGAGCCCATAGTAGCTTGTGGCTGCACATGGAAGTTTCTAGTATGAATAATCTCATGATCCCTTTGAGGCTGGGTGGCGGTCCATAAAAAAAGGCAATCGCTAGAATACCTAGGTGCCTCAATCCACCCAGATGTGTGTTTAAGTTGCCACCTTAAATAAACCATTAATTTATCAATCTCACATCTGTCATGGATACACTCACCCAATCCACGTCTACTAGCATAGCATGGCATAATAAGCAAACGTAGAAGTAACTCCCAAGGGTTTAATAATAAAACATGTAATAGGTACTACCTCATCTACTTCCCAAAACCCACAATTTAATCAGATCCTAATCATGCAATTGTTTGAGGATTGATCTAATGTAATAAAACTGGGTAGCAAGGAGGTATGATCAAAGTGTTACTTGCCTTGCTGATGATCCGCGAAACCTAGAGATTCAAAATAGCAAGCGGCGCACTCCGGGTACTCTATCACAAACAAACAAGCATACAATAAGTACTCATCTAATGCACGGGTAAAACTCAAATAAGAGATCTAATCAGAGAGTTCAACTTAAGAACTCCGGTTTGCAAAAAGAATCAAATCGAACGAAGCAACGAAAGTCAAACGGCGAAAGAAACAAACTTCATTTACTAATCTGAATCTAAGTCAAATTTTACAGAGGTAAAAACTTGTTTGAGTAGGTTAAACAGAAATAGGGTTTCGAGATGAAACTCTAGGCTCTTGAATCGCCTGATTCCGATAAACGAGCGAAAAGTTATACTAGAACGAAAATCGGATCAGAAATCGCGATCAGAAATAACCGCGGAAAAATCCGAGAAAAAGAAAAACGATGAACAGATTAACGAACGGATGTTCGTTATCTGTAACTAAATGGTGAACGCGTTCATTAGAACGAACGAACGAGCGAACGCTCGCTATATAAATAAACAAAAAATAAAACCGATCTATATAAAAAACAAATCTAGGGTTTTCTTAAAAAAACCGGATCGGTTTTTCTTAGAAAACCGGGACGGCGAGCGGCGTGGCGGTGGCGGGCGTCGGCGGCGGTGGCGGTGGCGGCGTGGGGTGGCGGGGTGGCGGCGACGGGCGTCGGCGGCGGTGGCGGCGCTAGGCGGCGGGGCGACGGGCTTGCGGCGGCAGCGACTCCAGCTGTGGGGCTCCAGGGGTTGCCCCGGGTCGGGTTATAAAGGGGGGGGGGCGGCGGTGGCTTGTGGGAGGGGCTGAGGCGGCGTGGCCCTCCCGGACTCGGCGGCGGCGGCGATCGGGACTACGGTCCCGATCCGGATGCGGGAGACGGCGGCGGCGCTGGGCCGGCTCGGCTGGGCCTTCGGCCCAGTCGGGCGCGCGGAGATTTTTTTAAAATATCCGCCGAACTAAGAAAAATCCTAGAAAAATAAATAAAAATCTAAAAATGGCAAAACAAATTTTCACCGTCTAAATTAAATATTTAGAACACGATGAATATTTTCTTGGCCCTAAAATGCAGTTTTGAAAACATGCAATTTTTCTAAATTCAAATAAAATAGAAAAAACTCCAAAATAAATCTTATTTGATTTTTTATTAAACCCTCAATATTTCTTTATTTTTGGGAAAGTCATTTTATTCCCTCTCTCATATTTTTTTATAATAGAAATAATTGAAGATAAAATAAATAAAATCAAATGATCCTATTTTCAAAATTTGAGAAAACTCAAATATGAAAATAACGAAATCCCCAACTCTCTCCATGGGTCCTTGAGTTGCGTAGAATTTCTGGATCAGGCCAAAGGCAAATAAAATATGATATGCAGTGATGACCTAATTTATAACATTCCAAATTGAAAATTTGGGATGTTACACGTAACCTCCTCGTCGGAGCTAGCCGACGATCGGCCATGGGTGCATTGTGCCCCGTTTGGCTCTGTTCGTCGCCCGTCCTCTTCCTCCTCGTGCTCTTGTAGATGGCCGTATTCCAGAAGACCTCACCTCGATCTCTGGGTTGTAATACGGGGTGTTCCGGTCTCTCTGAGTTGGGGTGCCACACACTTAAAATAACAATAATTGCATCAAAAGGCATCACATGAACAACTTCCGAAAATCACCAAATACATGGTGGATCAAAAGCAATCTTCAATCACATGGATGGATGAGCCTTATATATTTGGATGTATTGATGAATAACATGTACTCTCTCTAGCGTTTAGATCACTAAAGTAGTGATCTAAACACGCTTATATTTCTTTACGGAGGGAGTATGTATTTGGATGTATCGATGAACAATATGTATGTTTAAATGAAATACAATGTAGTTTAAAATGAAACACAATGTTATTGTTTTAAATCCGTACACAATTACTAGTGGATTGTTGGTTGGTCTTGCACGCCACTACTACCAAGGCGTGGCGCAGGGCGGAGCGAAGACACCGACTTGTTGATCCGTCTAGCCTGTCGCGCGCGGGCGAGCATGCGAGATTCTGCACGAGGCTGCGCCAAAAACACCAAATGACTATGGCTCCGACAGCGCCCGCAGGCCACCCGTCATGGACCCCTAAGGCAGGTCGCCCCGGTGCGCGCCGTCTAAGCAGATCGGACGATGCGGAGAGCCTTGAGGAGGTGCCCACGGCATGCCACCGCGCAATCGACGGCTCGGAGGGCACTTTCGCCCGTGGAGACTCCCAATAGCGGGTACTCCAACATCTTTTATAGAAGTAATGTTTGATTACTAGAGAGATAATTTATTCATGAAACCATTTTTATAATTTCCCAATTCATATTTCACCTTATTATATCTACTTTATGTAATTATAAGTTGACAATGGAACAACCTGAAATTTTCGAGCGAGGTTACCTTCGTCCTATATATATGTCCCAATTCTTGCTTTAATATGCAATTGCATAAATCTTTCTAATTAGTAACATTAACTTTATTTACATAGGACAAATCTCAGGTGTTTCCTAGTCTTCGACCGTTTTTGCGTACGGAGCAATCATATAGAACTGAATAGCTATCAAGTCAACAAACTCTCTCAGGTCACTCTGTCAAGGAGAAGATTCCTAGTAAACAACATTTTTTTTTGTGTGCAATAAACAAGACAACCGACAACTATAGGATGGTATGAACTTTACCTTATAGCTCATATCTTACTATGCACGTTAAATGTTTATACAAACACTGGATAATTTCTTTTTTGATCGGTGCTTTCCAAAGGAGTACATTGAGTGTTACATCTCAAGGCATCTGTTGGGTCGTGAGCCAACGATGATATTTATGGATACACCAAACTCCTCTCGTCATACTTATAGAGTCTACATCAAAAGCGAAGGATGGACTATCCCTGATCCATTAGAACTGGACAAAGTTATTTGTTACATGCGTATGAAGGAGGGCACAATATGGGCATCCTGCTTCTTTAAGGTTGCCAACGACCCGATTGTCCTTCTCTTGGAATATATACCTGTATGATGATGATCGACTCTCATGTGATCGATCGAAATATGTTTGTACTCATGTCTGCAACAATTAATAATGGATGTGTATGTTGTGTTTGTTGATATGAATTGTGTTGTGACCCTTTGAATTGCATGTATTAAATTATAATTTGATATAATTTATGTTGTATTAAATTAAGACATTAAACCCGTTGTGTTGTTCATGCTAATGGACACGGATCAGTACAAAAAACCGTGTGCAATGCTTAACTGCAATACAAATGATTTTGTAAAAGAATGTGTCTGTTATGAACATATTAAAGCACACGTTTCACCTGGCAAGTAATGTGTGCAATACTTAACTATAATACAAATGATTTTTCAAACTGTTGTGCATGCTATAGACAGTTTAACGCACATGTTTCATCTGACATGTAACATGTGCTATAAACAGTTTAACGCAAACAATTTAAGGAAAGAAAGGCCAATCATAGTTATGTCATTGCACACAATTGAAATGAACAAATTGTCGGTGATTGCCTCAGTAATCTCATACGATTCTTGTTTCGGAAATCAAGTGGGATAGTTTTCTCATCGCAGACGTTTTCCCATGGTCACTGATGGACCCCCCTATCACCTACCCACTCATGCACACGGTTCCGGAAACTGTATGCGATTGGGGTTCCAAACCGTGTGAATATCCCCCTTGGTTACTAGTGAATATTAGACTCCTAATTAGATGGAAACGCCGCTAGGCTTTCTCTCTCTATAGTTTTCTCAGAGCTCTTCTTCCTGGACGTTGAAGCGATGGCGGAATACTACTTCAGAACGCGTGGATACCTCAGAGGGGTCGTCTACTTCGACTCTTGATCGGCGGATCATCTCGGAGAGCTTTTCGTGGCTGGGAAGTATAACCTAGTTACGGGAATTGTTGCTCTTCGTCAACAAACTACACTGCTTCTACTACTCTGCTTGTTGATGAGATCATTGTTACCCCCCATCTTCATAGTGTTCATTGATGCGGTCGTCTAGCATACTTTTTTGTTGTGTAACACGTTCCCCTATAGGTGGATGGAGCTGAATTTGGAGGGTAGTGATCATTCACTAATGTGAGCATTGTGGAAAATTTTCAGCCCAATAGGATAAAGATGGGTGGCACTTGTAGTTCAAAGATACATTTCTACCGAAATCTAGGGTTTGTCCATGTGCTCAAATTTTGCACACGGGGATCCAAGTTTTTGGTGTATCTGGAGTTTATAGGAATAGGAGAATTTATGATAATTATTTCGGAGGCTCGAGATGAACAAAAATGGAAGTTCCTTCACAAGATTTATGGAATTGACATTCTTTTTCAAAATAATGCTAAATGGAAAAGAAAAATTATGGTAGGGTTGTGATGGTGATGGAGATGTTGGAGAGAATTCTGAGAGGAAAGAAAGACAATATTTTTTGAGCTATAATTCCAAATAAACTATCCAGACAAGATCCAAATTTTGAAGTCCAAATAAACTCCAAAGAAAATGAAAATGGAAAAAATAGGGTGTTATAGATAGTTACAGGGAGGTTGTCCCCGTTGCTGATCCCGCGCACGTAGTTGTTCCCTCTTGGCAACTCGGGCTAGTTTTTTTAATTAGTCTTGGTGGGTTTAGATTGCTTCATTGCATGGGAGGACTCGGAGCGCCTTTGGTCTTTAGCCTTGCTACACTCTGGCTTGGAGCGGGTGGTCCTTTTCCCGTGGCGAGGACAAGCCACTTTTGTTGTGTGTCCAGGGGCCGTGTAGTGGAGACGTAGCTCACTAAAGTTGTTGACAATGAAGACCCCTCCAAATAAGAAGATGTTTCCCTCAATGAAGGAGACGGAGGGGGTCATGTCCCCCGTCGCATTGGAGACTAAGCATAAGGAGGAGAAGCAGATGCCTCGGTCTGGTGTGACGCCGTCTATCTTAAAAGTTGAGTAAGTCATCTCGATTGGGTGTAGATGGATCCACATGCACTGCCTCTGTCTGGCATGTCGCACGCCAACTATCAATGTTTGTTCATGGAAGTGCTACGAGAGGCAGCAGATTTGTTCACAGGGGTGTACGAGTGGCAAATCAGAGTGGCTATGTTGTGAGTCATAGTAGAAAACATAAAAGGTCATCCTACGAATCAAGAACCAGGATTACTATGAAGATGCATACAAGGTTAGATATCATCATTACCAACTTTGAGTTGCCGCGGAAGAAGAGTTGGTTAAGATCGTTCTTGATGTCCCTCAAACCGTCCCATGAACAATCCCTGGAACAAATATCGGAAGCACGATCTCTCTACGGATTGCACGTGTACGGGATCAACGATCTGGCAGCGCTTCCCCGTCTAGAGCTAGGCATCGTCGGAGAACTAGAGGAGGAAGGAGTAGCCTTGCGGCAAAACTATTTTTCTAGAGAACTAGAAGGAGATAGGGGGTGTCTCAGTTGCGTAGGGACTTGTGTGAAAATTGAGGGGGGGGGGCTTGGCTATATATAGTTGTAGGGGGAGGGGCACCGACTTGGAGGAGGGTCCTCCTTGTTATGGCGGAGCACCTAGTGGTGGGCCCCATCCCCAAGCCCTAGCCGAACTAGCTTGGGCGCCACGGCTAAGGGAGGGTGCCACCCTATTGGACCTTAAGGCCCATGTGGCTACCCTCTATAGGCCTTTGCCTATAGGGGCTGGCCCAGGACTCCACTTAATCCTAGGTTTCCTAGAGCCCTCCTACATAATTAAACACCTTTTTAAACTTTTCCACCTTCCTGGTTTTCTCCGAAGCGCTTTCAATTTATCTGAAACACTTCCCGCTCTCTCTTGAAACAATTTTTGTTACATCCAAACCTTTTTCGTTGATATTCTCCTAAGCTCCTAACTCTACTAGTACTTAACAGATCATAGACCCTTCAGCGTGTGTGAAGGAAATATGCCCTAGAGGCAATAATAAACTTGTTATTTTATATTTCCTTATTCATGATAAAGGTTTATTATTCATGCTAGAATTGTATTGATCGGAAATTAAATACATGTGTGAATACATAAACAAATACTGTGTCCCTAGTAAGCCTCTACTAGACTAGCTCGTTGATCAAAGATGGTTAAGGTTTCCTAACCATGGACATGTGTTGTCATTTGATAACGGGATCACATCATTAGGAGAATGACGTGATGGACAAGACCCACCCGTTAGCTTAGCATAATGATCGTTCAGTTTATTGCTATTACTTTCTTCATGTCAAATACATATTCTTTCGACTATGAGATTATGCAACTCCCTGATACCGGAGGAATACCTTGTGGGCTATCAAACGTCACAACGTACCTGGGTGATCATAAAGATGCTCTACAGGTATCTCCGAAGGTGTTTGTTGAGTTGGCATAGATCAAGATTAGGATTTGTCACTCCGAGTTTCGGATAGGTATCTCTGGGCCCTCTCAGTAATACAGATCATAAGCTTGCAAGAAAATGACTAAGGTGTTATTTATGGGGTGATGTATTACGGAACGAGTAAAGAGACTTGCCGGTAACGAGATTGAACTAGGTATAGAGATACCGACGATCAAATCTCGGGCAAGTAACATACCGATGGACAAAAGGAATTACGCTTGTTGTCATAACGGTTTGACCCATAAAGATCTTTGTAGAATATGTAGGAGACAATATGGGCATCCAGGTTCCGCTATTGGTTATTGACCGGAAACTTGTCTCGGTCATGTCTACATAATTCTCGAACCCGTAGGGTCCGCACACTTAACGTTCGTTGATGATATAGTGTTATATGAGTTATATGATTTGGTGACCGAATGTTGTTCGGAGTCCCGGGTGAGATCACAGACATGACGAGGAGTCTATAAATGGTCGAGAGGTAAAGATTAATATATAGGACGATGGTATTCGGACACCGGAAGAGTTTCGGAGTGCACCGGGTAGTCATCGGGCCACCGGAAGGGGTTCCAGACACCCTCGGTAAGTGTATGGGCCTAATGGGGCAAAGGGGGGGGGGGGACAGACCAGCCCCTAGTGCGCCCCTTCTTAGGACAACGGCCCTAAGGGAAGGAAAGGGGGAGGGCTAGCCCCTCCTGCCTTTCCCTCTCATGGGAGCAAGGAAAGGGGGGGGGGGGGGCGCCACCCTCCCCTGCCTTTCCCCCGCACCTATATAAGGCGGGGGGAGGGCGGCTTGGGAGGGACTCCAAGTAGGATTCCTCCTACTTGGGCACCTCCTTTGGCTGCTCCTCCCTCCCTCCCACCTATTTATATGTGGGAGGGGGGCGCCTAGCACATAACAGACAATTGCCTAGCCGTGTGCGGCGCCCCCTCCACCATTTACAACCCCGGTCATATTTTCGTAGTGCTTAGGCGAAGCCCTGCGGAGATTACTTCACCATCACCGTCACCACGCCGTCGTGCTACCAGAACTCATATACTACCTCGCCATCTTGCTGGATCAAGAAGGCGTAGGACGTCACCGAGCTGAACGTGTGCAGAACACAAAGGTGCCGTGCGTTCGGTACTAGATCGGTTGGAGCGCGAAGAAAGTTCGACTACATCAAGCACGTTGTGAAACGCTTCCGCTTACGGTCTACGACGGTACATAGACACACTCTCCCCCTCTCGTTGTTATGCATCTCCATGGATAGATCTTGCGTGTGCGTAGAATTTTTTTTGTTTTCCATGCAACGTTTCCCAACAGTGGTATCTGATGACCCACAAGTATATGGGATCAATTGTAGCCTTTTCGATAAGTAAGAGTGTAAAACCCAACGAGGAGCAGAAGGAAATGACAAGTGGTTTTCAGCAAGGTAATGTCTGCAAGTGCTGAAATTGTAAGTAAGAGAGTAGTTTGATAGCAAGATAATTGTAACGAGCGAGTAACGATAGTAGTAACAAAAGTGTAGCAAGGTAGCCCAATCCTTTTGAGGCAAAGGACATGCCAAAATGGTCTCTTATAATAAGCAAAGCATTCTTGAGGGTACACGGGAATTTCATCTAGTCACTTTCATCATGTTGGTTCGATTCGTGTTCGCTACTTTGATAATTTGATATGTGGGTGGACCGGTGCTTAGGCGCTGTTCTTACTTGAACAAACCTCCTACTTACGATTAACCCCCTCGCAAGCATCCGCAACTACGAGAAAAGTATTAAGAACAAATTTCTAACCATAGCATTAAACTTTTGGATCCAATCGGTCCCTTACAGAATAGCACATAAACTAGGGTTTAAGCTTCTGTCACTCTCGCAACCCATCATCTAATTACTACTCCACAATGCATTCCCTTAGGCCCAAATATTGTGAAGTGTCATGTAGTCGACGTTCACATGACACCACTAAGGGAATCACAACATACATACTATGAAAATATCGAACACATATCAAGTTCACATGATTACTTGCAACAAGATTTCTCCAGTGTCCTCAGGAACAAAAGTAACTACTCACAAGTGATAAACATGCTCAAGATCAGAGGGGTATTAAATAGCATATTGGATCTGAACATACAATCTTCCACCAAATAAACCATATGGTAATCAACTACAAGATGTAATCAACACTACTAGTCACCCACAAGCACCAATCTATAGTCCCGATACAAAGATTGAACACAAGAGATGAACTAGGGTTCGAGAGGAGATGGTGTTGTTGAAGATGTTTATGGAGATTGCCCTCCCCAAGATGGGAGAGTTGTTGGTGATGATGATGACAATGATTTCCCCCTCCGGGAGGGAAGTTCCCCCGGCGGAATCGCTCCACCGAAGGGCAAAAGTGCTCCTACCCAAGTTCCGCCTCGAGACGGCGGCACTCCGTCTCGAAAGTCCTCTCCTTATTTTTTCTAGGTCAAAATGACTTATATACCGGAAGATGGGCGCCGGAGGTGGGCCGGGCTGAGCACAACCCACCAGGGCACGCCTGGGTTGCCAGTCGCACCCTAGTGTCTTGTGCTCACCAGGTGGCCCCCTCCGGTAGTTATTTGCTTCAGTACTTCTTATTTATTCCATAAAAATTCCTCGTGAAGTTTCAGCTCATTCAGAGTTGTGCAGAATAGGTGGCCTGACGTAGCTTTTCCAGGTCCAAATTTCCAGCTACCGAAATTCTCCCTCTTTTTGTGTACCTTGCATAAGAGAAAAGGCATTAGAATTACTCCAAAAAGCATTATTTTGCATAAAAACATCATAAATAACAGTAGGTAAACATGATGCAAAGTGGACATATCAACTCCCCCAAGCTTAGACCTCACTTGTCCTCAAGCGAAAACCAAAACCGAAAAACATGTCCACATGCTTAGAGAGAGAGGTGTCGATAAAAACAAAATACGGACATAGAAGCATCATGTATATTATTATAACAACAACAAACTTAAACATAAAACTTTTATCATAGACTTCTCATGAATAAGTAATAATTCATCACACCATCGAAGTGTAAAGCATAAACTCTATTGGAAACAAACAAACTATGTTCTTAGTCAACTTTGCAATTACAATTCATCATCTTTTCAGGAAGGGTCACGTACCGGAGCCTTTAGGCAAGTCCACATACTCAACCATCTTATAGTCTTCTATGATTTCTAACACTCACTGCATACACATGAGCAAAACGTTTCATCTGGACACATAGAAAGATAGGGGCTTATAATTTTGCCTCCCAACGTATTCTCCTCAAGGATGATGTCAACAATAATAACTCATGCTACCACATCCAACTGGATATATGTGCCTAGATCTTTCCTCACCACATGATGCTTGCCAAAAGAGAAAATAAAAAGGAATAGAGAGAAAAACTTTGATTATTTGCATAAAAGTAAGTACATGAAAGTAAAAGACAGGCCCTTCGCAGGGGGAAGCAGAGGTTGCCATGCGCTTTTTGTTTGTATTCTCAACCCCTTAGTGCAAAAGAACGTCATGTCATATTGCCCCTTATGATAGCAACCTTTATTATGCAGTCTGTCGCTTTTATTCATTGCTATCACAAGTTCGTACAACGCTCAATTTTCTCTTACACTAAATGATCTAACACTTTTAGAAGCAATTTTTATTGCCTTATTGCACCGATGACAACTTACTTGAAGGATCTTACTCAATCCTTAGGTAGGTATAGTGGAATCTTGAAAATAAGATTTGGGTTTAAGGGTTTTTGGATGCACGCGTAGTATCTCTACTTGATGCGGAATTTTTGGCTAGCAAAGATGGGGGGCAAGCACCACATGTTGAAGATCTATGGCAATATAACTTCTATGTGAATATGAACAAACATAAATCATTACGTTGTCTTCCTTGTCCAATGTCAACAATTTTGGCATATAATATTTTGATGGGGGCTCACAATCACACAAGATTTCCAAGATAGTGTATTTGTATGTGAATCATCTCTTCCCTTATTAATTCTTTCTTGAATTGCATCATTGACTAATGCTATGTTTGTCAATCTCCAATAAAATTTTCTACTTATACTTTTCCTTATGTGATGTCATTACTTACTGTCGTGGAATTGTCACGGCAGATGTCCTAGTGTGAGGACTTAGTCATGAGGCCAACACATCTTGTAGTAGCTTGAGAGGGTTTGAGCAGAATCAAGAGACGCAACACAAGACAAGGATTTAGACAGCTTCGGGCCCTGGGAAACATCATCCGGTAATAACCCTACATGTTGTTTGTGGCTAGGTCTCATTATGATCATGAGGGAGTCGCCGCATAAGCCGGCTCCCCTTTAGTTGTGTCTAGCCTTAAGATTATTGCTTCTTGCTTGTCCCTTCTGGGGAGCCCTGCCCCTCCTTATATAAGTTAGAGGGGCGGGTTACATGTGGAGTCCTAGTAGGACTAGGACTAGTCTATCTTCTCTTACAAGTTGATTACAAGTCCGGGTCTTGCTTCCTCGTAAAGGAAATATTCGTCATCCCTTTCCTCTTAATCCGGCCCATCATAACGTGAGCCGGCCTTCTGGGCTTTGGGCCTTGTTGTCCGTCTGGCCCGCCCGTCGGGTTACTAATGAGTCGCCAAGCTCCGGGCGAGTCACCAGTGAGTCGCCAATACCGGCCGGGTCATACTGTGGGGTATATCCCCGACATTAGCCCCCAGTTTAATTTGGATTTATCCATGTTAAACTGATCCTGTAAAATAAACACAAGAACAAACTTGATAGGTTGTGCTCCGGGTTAAATTTTTGTAAGCCGACACCTGATCATCTTTAAATCCTTGTCATTTCCTTCTTGATACATGCCCATGAACTCATAGCAAATCTCCTTTAGTAGATATGTTTAAACTTTGTGAATGCAAAAAATCCAGTTACTTCTTTTGAGAAATCCGGGTCAATAGGCCAGCTTCAGAGTCAATTTACTGGCATTAGTCTCTTGTAGAGAAATATTGTAAGAAATAATCCACTTGAATCGGCTTCCAAAGCGTCGGCTTAAAACATATTGGTCTTGAAATACTCATCTGACTTTCAGCCGACTTGAAGAGGTAAAACTTGCCAGTTTATCATAACCAAAATTGCCGGCTTGTAAATATTGATAGCACCGGGTCATAATTGTTGCCGACGCCGGATCATGATTGTTGCAAACACCGGGTCAATCTGATCTGCTCAAAATTGAGAATTTGAAGATTTTCCCCCTTATATGTATATCACCTGTAGCCCCCAAGTGTCGGGTTGTCATGCTTGCAGCAACCTGGGACTTGTAATTGCCTTATACTCATAAAACTTCAACCAGTATAACCCCCAAGGGCCGGGTCATTATGCAATAATGAGCAGGGACTTTGTAAATATGATCATGTAAACTGGAGCAGCAACGTGTAGCCCCCAAGGGCCGACTCAGTAAGATATTACTGAGCTGGGACTTTGTATATAATTCATTGATAATAACATCATATGATGTAATCTCCACCATGGGGCTTGAACCCACGTCCATAAGGTTAAGAGCTTTGTACTCTACCAACTGAGTAGTGGATCTTTCAATGTAATGGACTGAGGCTTGTGTACCTTGAATTTTTGACAAGAACAATTGGTAGCCCCCAAGGGCCGGCTCATTTAGAATGGATGAGTCGGGTCTTCAATAAGTTGAGCAAAAAATGACTTTGCATTAGCCCCCAAGTGCCATGGTGCATGCTGGCAGTGACATGAGACTTTGCATATTCGATGTAATCTCAATTTGAATAATGTAGCCCCCAAGTGCCGGGTCGTAAGCCTGCAGCGAGTCGGGACTATTCCTTTCATTGTAGAATAAATCATATCCATTGATAAAATACTAGCCATTGCGCTGAAGCGACTTTGAAAACCTCAATCATAATATTAGTTATTGATAACCATAATAAAAATCCAGCCATGTTGGCTATTAAAGATTTGAATAACCCGGTTTGAAAACCTCAATCATTCAATATCATAATAAAAAATCCAGCCAAGTTTGACTATTTAAAGATTCAAGTACCTTATCTGCTGACAAGTAAATTCGGAGTTTTAAATACCCGGCGGCTCTTGGCCGATGGCGATTTAATACGCCTTCATTGTAAGCCGGAATTTTTATAACGCAGCTATTTATAGCCTTTGAGTAAATCCAGCACGGATGATCATTCTGAAGCATCAGTTTTAATGATGAGATTGGACTTAAGCATTTATATAAGTCATAGTTTTGCAAATCCTGCACAAAGTTTAAACAACATACACCCTGGCGACTTAAGTCAAAAGCCAGGGCGGGTAACCACCCAAATGTAGTCTTATCCTGTAATATTGAGTTTGCACTGTCAGTCTATGTGACCTACACAGTAAGGGTGATAACCCAATCTTTGATACGCGCATGATTCCAATCGTGTAATTCAAAATATACCGGCGGCTTAAAGTCCATAGCCAGGGCTGGTTTAAACATAATCATGTATAAACAATATCATACCTGTGATATTGAATCGTACTGCCGGCTTATGATACTTGTGCAGTAAGGGTGATAACCCAAAACTTAGAAGTCAAACCTTCCAAGTATTAATATGGTTATATGCTGGCGACTTGTTCGTCGAAAGCTAGGGCGGGTTAATAGAAACCACATATATATGCTTCAGATATGAGCAAAAAGTCTCAAAACCCAAAAGATTGTGTTCAAAAAACTTAATCCAGACAAAAAGAGAATCAAGGCTTCTGATTCGAATACGATTAGTAAACCATTCCAAAGGGGTTAAGCTAGGATTCGAATACGATCACGTAGCCCCCAGTGGCTTTGGCGTTGCCGATCAAGAGGGTACCGACAGCTATGTTCTCTTTGGTTCGAATACGACCTATGTTTGAATAGGAAGCCCCCAAATGACCTTGAGAGTTTTTTTAACGACGCTGATTCGAATACGATCCACGTCGGAGCCAAAAGGGGTTGAGCTATGATTCGAATACGATCAAGAAGCCCCCTAGTGAGTTTGGCAGTGTGCCAATCAAAAGGGTACCGACATCTATGTTCTCTTTGGTTCGAATACGACCTTTGTTTGAATAGGAAGCCCCCAAATGACCATAATAAGATAAGCCATAAGGCAGGATACCCATGTTTGAACCGCGCATCATGGCAGCAAGTTCTCTTTTGGCAACCCTTCATTTGTTTGAGAACTCGAACTTGCTAGAGATTAATTCTTTTTGAACCGGAACTTTAAACCGGATTTGAGAGCTTCAAAGCTTTGTAAGAGACAATCTTACCTTGAGCCGAATGTTGAACCGGATTTGAGAGCTTCAAAGCTTTGCGGTAAAAAGATGTCTCTTAAGCCGGATTTTAAACCGGAATCTTTAATTTGAACCGGCATTTTCTGATGGCCTTTAAATTTTCATCAAGATGGTAGTAGCCTCCGGGACCGGGTTATCTTTCTCTCCAACGTCTTGGGGTTCTTGACTTCACTGAAAACCGACAACATTTGCTGAGTCATATCATTGTAGCCCCCGAGTCTCAAGGTGACTCAAGGAGTTGGCTTGAAATTCTCCATATTTGATCGTGATATAAACCGGCATAAGTTGTATATCACTGGTGTTGATAGCATGATGTGAATCCACAGAAGGTTGAGGTGACTGCGGCGGGTTATAAATGATCCCGTATGAGCCGTGTCAGCAACTCGGCCAAGGGTTCCTTCCAACTGGCGATTTGAAGTTAACCAAACTGTAGTGGCGGCGACTTGTGCGCCTACCCATTGAGCCACCCAGTGCAGACGGCGGTTGATAGTATATGATAATTTGCCTCCATTTTGTTGAAATAAAACCGGGCTACCCAAGCTGTAACTTGCTCATACTTCAATAAACAGCTCATGTAGACAGGTGCGGCCTGATATGTTGATGTAGACCAGGCCGCGAGAGACGGACGACAAAGACGACCGCAGTATCAGAGGCGGCACAGATAGATGAGTCGGCCGCGGCGTTGTAAGCCGGCGCGGGTGGGAGACGCGGGGGCGGACAATAAATCAATCGTGTGTGCTGATATAGCGGGGGTGGCAACCTGCGCAGTATGAGCGCTAGTGCAAAAATAATATTTGCTCACGCCCCTTTGCAACACCTTTTTGTAAGGAATAATGGTCCTGGTATTTTTTTGTTGGACGGACGAGCTGGCCGCGGCGTTGTAAGCCGGTGCGGACGAGCAAGTTGTCATCTGCGTTGTAAACCGGTGCGGACGCATGAACCGCCATGAGGGCAGATGAGCGAGTCGTCCGTGGTGTTGTAAGGCGGCGCAGACGGGCGAGTCGGCCACGGCATTGTAAGCCGGTGCAGGAGTCCGTTGAGTAAGGACGACCACCTGTGCCGAATAATGTTGGCACGCCTTCATCTCCGTGGTATAATGCCACTTTGCAATGAATAATTCTCCTGCATATACGACACAGCAGGGTAAAGTAGTTTTGCTCGGACAAATTAATATGTGTGTAAAAATAAATAGGATAAATAGCACCTGATATTTTTATCGGGTGAATACGGACACTGATGGTGGATAATGCTGGACGTAGTTGGTCAGAAAATAAACTGCCTGCATGTACGTCTAGCTGATGTAGCAGTAGCATCCCATGTGGCCTTCGCGACTGCCGCAATGATTCATTGCTTTTTTTTTCGTCTATAAAATACTCATTTGTCTTGATGAAATGTGGAAACGGCAGTAGCTTTTAATCTCCATATAGTACTAGCAGTACCATGTAATGTATCCACAACACCAGTGTTTTGCAGTCTGCCTTCGGGTACACTTCGTGTAACCGTATGCATGTGGTTCAATATCTTCCATACCATTTTTTTTTGCGAGAATTCCATACCATATGAATGCAGACCAGATAAAACGAGGCTGCCGCTGACCCTCGCCACCGCAGGAGTCTTTTGATCAGTCAACACACTCACGGGATGCATCCAAAAAGAACCAGGCGCGGCGAGCCAGCAGTCAAGCCCAGCAAACCATCAGAGGGGCAGCGGGTCAACCTTTCAGCGGCTCCGTATGCGTTGGTGAGGCCAACTCCACCTCACGATCCCAAACGGACGTCCGTTTTGTCCGGATTTCGTCCGTTTGGGGTGGCAATAGGAACGAAAACGAACATGCGTGTCCGGCTTGGGTTCGAGGCGCCCACCGCAGCAAAGCGACCCAAAATGTCCGCTGCATCCTCCGCACCCTGCTCGTCGCCGCGCCTGCCCGCCCCGCGCACCCGCCGCGCCGGCCCGCCTCTGCTCGTCGCCCCTCGCCTCGCTGCCGCGCGCGCGCCCGCGCCGTCCCACCCCTGCCTCGCGGCGGCAGGCTCGTCGCTCGCCTCGTCGCCCCCCGCGCGCGCCCGCGGCTTGGCCGCGCCGCCGCGCCCCGAGCGCCCGCGGCTTGGTCGCGCCGCCGCCCGTCGCGCCCCGCGCGCCCGCGGCTTGGTCGTGCCGCCGCCCGTCGCGCCCCGCGCGCCCTGGCCCCGCCGCGCCGGGCTGGTCTTTCCGCGAGCCTGCGCCGAGCTCGCCGCCGCTGCCACTACCCGTCGCCGCGCCCACTCCTGTTGTTGCGTCGTCGGATGCGAGAAAGAGAGGAGAGAGAGAAAAGCGGGGTAGGTGGGAGGGAGGTTGACATATGGGCCCGGCCAGACACGAGCGGACGAGGACGAAGCTGCTGCGTCCGCTTTCTGTCCGCTTTGGCCCCAAAATGAGACCAACTTTGATCCAGGGATGGGGTGAAACGGACATGAGACGGACGAAAAAGTAAGATAGGGTCTGCCGCTGGGTCGTCTGCTTTGTCCGTTTTACTCTAAACGGACGGGGCCGGACAGGATAGGGTTCTTGCGGTGGAGTTGGCCTGAGGGCAGCTTAAAACAAACCATGCTGCAGCTGTGACGAAGGCAGACGGGTCAACCTAGGCAGGCGCATTAAACCAAAGTGACAGTGAAGGCAGGCTCGACGGCAGGTCTCAATAGAGACAGGCCACGACGGCTCAACCGAGGCCTGGCCGGTCTGAAAACGGCTGCTCAGAGCAATGGATCGCTTGGCATCCGTGTGGCCATTTGATTCCTTGGTTGATCTTTTGACTAGTATTAGAATTGCTATCTGTCAATCCGGATTGGATCCTTCATCACGTGATCCCCTTTTTTTATTCTTCCTTAACTTCACGTGTTAGTGGATGCCAAGTCTCCTCTAGCATAGTCATATCCTGTTGACTTGGCGACTTGCAGCAGCAAACATCTTGCAACCTCGATTTTCTTGAACCTTAAATCTCACAAGCTATGAATCAGAACCGATGAATTCGAAGCTGATGTAGATCCTCTCCAACCGGCTCTTCATCATCTGGAAAATTATGAACTCCTCGATCCCTGGGAAAAATCCCTCCAAGAACTCAACACCACCGTGCGCGAGCCCCACGGTGGGCACCAGCTGTCGTGGGATTGTCACGGCAGATGTCCTAGTGCGAGGAGTTAGTCGTGAGGCCAACGCATCTTATAGTAGCTTGAGAGGGGTTGAGCAGAATCGAGAGACGCAACACAAGACAAGGATTTAGACAGCTTCGGGCCCCGGGAAACATCGTCCGGTAATAACCCTACATGCTGTTTGTGGCTAGGTCTCATTATGATCATGAGGGAGTCGCCGCATAAGCCAGCTCCCCTTTAGTTGTCTCTAGCCTTATGATTATTGCTTCTTGCTTGTCCCTCTTGGGGAGCCCTGCCCCTCCTTATATAAGTTAGAGGGGCGGGTTACATGTGGAGTCCTAGTAGGACTAGGACTAGTCTATCTTCTCTTAAAAGTTGATTACAAGTCCGGGTCTTGCTTCCTCGTAAAGCAAATATTCGTCTTCCCTTTCCTCTTAATCCGACCCATCATAACGTGAGCCGGTCTTCTGGGCTTTGGGCCTTGTTGTCCATCTGGCCCGCCCGCCGGGTTACTAATGAGTCGCCAAGCTCCGGGCGGGTCACCAGTGAGTCGCCAATACCGGCAGGGTCATACTGCGGGGTATATTCCCGACACTTACCATAAGATTAATATATGGTCTTTTTCATTTATTTCCTTTCTTTTTATTGAAACATGAAAGTAGAGAAAGCAAAACTCAAACTAAACTGTATTATATATCTCGCACATGATTACAAGATAGATCAGTAAGCAAACTCTCGAAAAGAAAGGATCAAACTAAACTTTTATTCATCTAAAGCAAAAGATAACTATGGATCGAACTAAAATAAGTAAAGGCGAAAGATAGTGGAGGTGATACGATACCGGGGCACCTCCCCCAAGATTGGCTCAAGCCAAGGGGAGTGCCCATACCCGATACTCAATTTTCCTTTGGTGATGAAGAAGGAGGTGGTGGTGGTGATGAAGTAGAGATCTTGTCCTTCTTCCTTAGCTTACGCTTGAGAATGGAATTTTCCTCCTTCAATTCACCAATCTCCTGCTCAAGCTCCAATACCTTTTTGCTTAAATCTTGCTTGTTTTCTTGCAAAAGACGAAAGGGTATAAATTGGATCATAGGCTTCTTTGCCTTATTGGAGAGGCTTGACTTCTTGAATTCAACGTGCATGTCCCCGGGTTGAGGCAATGGGACTTCATCCTCGTCGGAGCTCGCCTCTTCCTCCCCTTTAGGAACATAGTCTCCCTCTTCCTTCGAGGTCCAACTATAGTGCTCCACATCCCCATAAGACTTGGGGTTTGTGATATAATCAGCAACATAACTCTCACCCTTCGAGTCTTGGGATGACATATTTTCAGATCTGTCAGGAAAAAAACAAGAAAAGAAAACATAATATTTCTCTGCGACGGAGGTCAATAGGTTCGGGGGGTATATAAAGATTTTTTATCTTGGGAAACAAGCAAATGGAAGAAAAACGAAGTCCGCAAGGTACCCCAGGTGGGCACAACCCACCTGGGCACGCTTGGCAAGCCAAGTGCACCCTGGTGTCTTGTGCCCACCAGGTTGACCTTCCTGGTTGTTTCTTATTTTCCTATTTTTTTCAAAGATTCCAAAACTAACAAAAAATATGTTTGTGGATTTTTCGGAGTCCGTTTTCTTACCGTATCACATACCTCCTCCTTTTCAAAATTCTGGAGAGTTCCGAAAGGTTTCTTTTATGTGTTCTTCCAGTGTTATACTTTGGATAATATTGCTTTCAACACTAATGGGCGTACCTGAGAAGTAATGTTTTATTCGTTTCCCATTAACAACCTTCGGGATAGTACCTTCAGCATTATTTATTTTGATAGCTCCAGAGTGATAAACCTCCTCGATAACATAGGGTCCTTCCCATTTGGAGAGGAGTTTTCCTGTAAAGAATCTGAAATGAGAGTTGTAAAAAAGAACATGTTCTCCAACCTTGTACTCACGCTTTTGGATTCTTTTATCATGCCATCTTTAACTTTTTCCTTAAATAACTTGGCATTTTCATAAGCTTGGGTTCTCCATTCATCTAAAGAGCTAATATCAAATAACCTCTTTTCACCAGCAAGTTTGAAATCATAGTTGAGTTCTTTAATTGCCCAATATGCTTTATGTTCTAACTCAAGAGGCAAATGAAAAGCTTTTCCATAAATCATTTTATAAGGAGACATACCCATAGGATTTTTATATGTTGTTCTATAAGCCCAAAGTGCACCATCTAGTTTCTTAGACCAACTCTTTCGGGACCTATTGACAGTCTTTTGCAAAATTAAATTTATTTCTCTATTCCTAAGTTCATCTTGACCACTAGACTGAGGATGATAGGGTGATGCAATTCTATGGTTAACATGATACTTGGCAAGCATTTTATGGAAAGTACCATAAATAAGTGTGAACCACCATCAATCATTAAATATCTAGGGACTCCAAACCTTGGAAAAATAGCTTCTTTAAGCATTTTAATAGAGGTGTTGTGATCAGCACTACTAGTTGGAATAGCTTCTACCCACTTAGTAACATAATCAACAACAACCAAAATATGAGTATACCCATTAGAGGAAGGAAAAGGTCCCATGTAATCAAATCCCCAAACATCAAATGGTTCAACAGCAAGTGAATAATTCATAGGCATTTCTTGAAGCTTACCGATATTACCTATTCTTTGACATTCATCGCAAGATGAGACAAACTTACGAGCATCCTTGAAAAGAGTAGGCCAATAAAATCCATATTGCAATACCTTGTGAGCAATTCTGTCTCCCGCATGATGTCCTCCATAAGCTTCAGAGTGACATTTTCATAGGATTTGTCCCTGTTCATGCTCAGGTACACAACGTCTAATAATACCATCTACTCCTTCTTTATAAAGATGTGGGTCATCCCAGAAGTAATGTCTTAAATCATAGAAGATTTTTTTTTCTTTTGTTGGTTTGTGAAACTAGGTGGTAAGTATTTAGCAACAATGTAATTAGCATAATCAACATACTAAGGAGTGCTATTAGAAACATTTACTGCAACTAACTGCTCATCAGGAAAACTATCATCAATAGGTAGTGGGTCATCAAGGACATTCTCCAACCTAGACAAGTTATCAGCTACGGGGTTCTCCGCTCGTTTTCTATCAGTGACGTGCAAATCAAATTCTTGTAGCAAGAGAACCCACCTAATGAGTCTAGGTTTATCATCTTTCTTTTCCATAAGATATTTTATAGCAACATGATCGGTGTGAACAATAACTTTAGAATCAACAATGCAAGATCTAAATTTATCACAAGCACACACCACTGCTAGAAATTCTTTTTGAGTAGTAGCATAATTTCGTTGAGCACTGTCTAGAGTTTTACTAGCATAATTAAAAATATTCAGTTTCTTTTCAACTCTTTGTCCTAGAACAACACCAACAGCATAATCACTAGCATCACACATTGTAACGCCCCGAATTCGATGCGCCAGGTGTCTCCCAGTTATTCGCCGTCGTTGCCATGTCGTTTGCTTGCGTGTTGCATTTTGCCATGTTATCATGTGCATTGCATTGCATACGTGTCGATCTCATGCATCCGAGCACTTTCCCCGTTGTCCGTTTTGCAATCCGACACTCCTATGTCCTCCGACGCTCCCCTTTTGTCTCTTGTTGTGAGCGGGTGTTAAACATTCTCGGAATGGACCGAGGTTTGCCAAGCGGCCTTGGTACTCCACCGGTAGACCTCCTGTCAAGTTTCGTGCCATTTGGAGTCCGTTTGATACTCCAACGGTTAATCGGGGAACCGTAAACGCCTCATGTGTGTTGCAGCCCAACACCCCTCTAAAGTGGCCCAATAACCCATCCAAACCCCCTCCATCCTCTCGGCCGTTCGATCACGATCGCGTGGCCGAAGACCACTCCCCATTTGGACTCTCCTAGCTCCCTCTAGCTTTAAATATGTGCCCCTCCCCGAAATTTCGGATCAAACCCTAGCAGTCTTCCTCCTCGCGCTGCCGGACATGTCCATCCGAGCCGGACATGTCTGCCGGGCACGTCGCTCCGCCCAATGGCAAGCCGCCACGTCAGCCCGCCGCCGCCCTCGTCCAACCGGGTGCCGCCACGCGTCCCAGCGCCCCGCTCCCGTGCCGTCAGGCCCGGTCGAGCCCATCGCTGGCCCGCCCAGGCCCGCGCGCCGCCCGAGCCCCGCCGCCCGCTCGCCCGCCGCGACCGCCGCCGCCTGCCCGCACCACGCCGGCGCCGCCCCGCTCTGCCGCCTCCGCCCCGCTCCGCCGCCGACTGCCCTCGCCGTCGCCTTGCCGCCAATCTCCGCCGCCGCCGCATCACGTGCGCGCCGCCCCGCGGGATCTCCGCCGCCGCCCGTGCCTTCGCCGGCCTCCGCGCGAGCTCGCCGGAGCCGCGCCCGCGCCCGACCCTGCCGCCCTGCGCCGCGTGCCCCGCTGCTCGCCTGCGCGCGCCGCCGCCTCTCCGCCTCGCCTCGCCGTCGCCCCGCCGCCTCCTCGTCGTGCTCGCCATCGCCGGCGCCAACTCCAGCGAGACTCCGGCCAGATCCGGATCGGGACCAGATCCACCGGTCCCCGATCCAAACGCTTTCGCCCGTCCCCGCACCGCTCCATCCCGGAACATCCTCGTCCAGCTTCTCGCGGGGTAAAAATCGCCCCAAGTCCTGAAATCCTGATATTTTCATGCCCTCTTTGCCATGCCATATCTCCATGCTCGTAACACCGATTCATGCATATAATATGTCGAAAATGTTCATCATGATATGCTCTTCATTTTGTCCTATTGTGTCATGATTGTTTGAGTCCATTTTGATGCCCTAATCATCGTTGCAAGACTGCTATGTGATGTTAACTGATGTCTGTTAACAAAACTTGCTCATTTGTCATTTTTATATCTTTTTGTGTGATTTTCTTTTGAGCATGAAGTATATATGTGTTATGAGCTACAGCATGCCATGTTTTCTATGGTGCTATCCAATCTTCATGATATGCCATGTGTTGATTGTTACAAGCTTGCAAAGTAGCCTCAGTGATGTTGCTGATTTCTGTGAGTCATTTCTGCCAAGTCTGAAACCGATATATTGTGATGCTATGTAAACCTGTTGATACCATGAGTTCTATGCATAATCTGGAGATGTTCACTAAGAATGTTTTGTTATACATGTGATGCTCTATCCATCCGTACTTTGTTTTGCATTTATAGCCTGCTTTGGCTTGTTGTAATATTGCTCTCAAATTGCTAAATAATGTTGCTGTCATCCTGTTAACATTAAGTTCAGTTTTGCCATGTGTTTTGCTAGTGATACCTGCATGCTATGAACTTTCTCTTGTCGTGATTAGATTCATGAACATGTCTTCTTGCTGATGATATGCTCATCTTGTCATGCAATGCCTTGTGATGAGTGAATCGAGCTCGCAAAGATGCCTGTATAATTCTATTTATGCCATGCTCTATTTTTCTGCAAAGTCTGAACCTGGTAATAAAACTTGCTATGTTTATATGGGTGCCATCATATTTTCTGTGCCTTTTTGGCTTGTGATCAGTAAGGGACTTTTGTTATATGTAATTATTAGATTCATGCCATGCCTTTGGTTGCCATGATCTGTTCTTGTAGCATGTTGCTTGATAGCTCTAAACTTTGCAACCTGATGTTATTTCTGCCATGTCCTGTGATTTCTGCAAAGTCTGTGAAGCTGATATTATTTGCAACCTTGCCATGTACTTTTGAGCATGTTCTAGTGATTTCTGGAGATAGATCAGTGTTCATGTTTTGTTATGCTTTACATGCACATCATGTCCATGCCTTTTTCTTTCATGTTGTGGTGCTGTAGCATGTTGTTTTGATGCTTGCAAGTTTCCTAGTTGCTGTTTTGGACAACTTGTCCTTTAAACTTGTTTCATGTGTATGTGTTGAACCGTTGCTCCGTTTTGAGTGTGCTCTACATGAAACTTGCTTAGTATTGCATGTAGTTTCATGTTACCTTGTTGCATATATGTTTTGAGTGTGTTTTCTTGATGTTTGAATGCATTTTGCATCAATGCCATGTTTAACTTGTTTTGCTCATATCTTCTAGGCCGTAGCTCTGAATCTAATGAACTTTATATGTAACTTGACTAGAATTTCATGTAGATCATCTTGGTGCATATTAAATTGCTGTTTAACAACTTGAACATAAGGTTTATTCAGATCGGGACCAATTTTGAAATTTGCATATGAGGACTTACCGGAATTGTTCTATGTTGTTTCCGGCCTCATTTAAACTTGCTTTGATGTGTTGTTCTTGTATGCATCATCTCTTGCCATCCATAGCCTCATGTAGCCTTGTCATACACCATACATGGTTGTGCATCATGCCATGTTAATGCTTGGTGGTTTACCATGTTTGTTTGCTTCTTTCCGGTTGTGCCCCTTCTCGTTAGTTCCTGTTTCGTTACGATCGTGAGGATTCGTTCGTCTACGCTTGGTTCGTCTTCGTGGCTTCATCTTCTTCATGGACTCGTTCTTCTTCCTAGCGGGATTTCAGGCAAGATGACCATCACCTTGGATCTCACTACTACCATTGCTATGCTAGTTGCTTCGTTCTATCGCTATGCCCCGTTACCTACCACTTGATTATCAAGCCTCCCAAATTGCCATGAACCTCTAACCTTTGTCACCCTTCCTAGCAAACCGTTGTTTGGCTATGTTACCGCTTTTGCTCAGCCCCTCTTATAACATTGCTAGTTGCAGGTGAAGATGAAGATTGCTCCATGTTGGATTATGTTTATGTTGGGATATCACAATATCTCTTATATTATTAATGCATCTATATACATGGTAAAGGGTGGAAGGCTCGACCTTATGCCTGGTGTTTTGTTGCATTCTTGCCTCCCTAGTTTCCGTCATATCGGTATTATGTTCCCGGATTTTGCGTCCCTAACACGGTTGGGTGATTTATGGGACCCCCTTGACAGTTCGCTTTGAATAAAACTCCTCCAGCAAGGCCCAACATTGGTTTTACCATTTGCCACCACCTATACCTTTCCCTTGGGAGTAATTAACCCGAGGGTCATCTTTATTTTAGCCCCCCCTGGCCAATGCTTGTCTAAGTGTTGGTCCAAACTAGAGCACCGTGCGGGACCGTCCCTTGGCAACTTGGGTTATGTTGGTACATGTACGCTTCGCTTATCCGGTGTGTCCTGAGAACGAGATACGTGCGACTCCTATCGGGGTTGTCGACACATCGGGCAGCTTTGCTGGTCTTGTTTTATCAATGTCGAAATGTCTTGTAACCGGGATTCCGAGACTGATCGGGTCTTCCCGGGAGAAGGAATATCCTTCGTTGATCATGAGAGCTTATCATGGGCTAAGTTGGGACACCCCTGCAGGGTTTTGAACTTTCGAAAGCCGTGCCCGCGGTATGTGGCAGATGGGAATTTGTTAATACCCGGTTGTAGTAAACTTTAAGTAAACTCTTATGAAATACACCAATCGCATGTGTAACCATGATTGTCTCTTTTCGGGGTTGTTCGAGAGGAGAACACGGTTTTTGGGTTATGTTTGACGTAAGTAGGAGTTCAGGATCACTTCTTGATCATTACTAGTTGACGTATGCTTGCTAGCTCCTCTTCTCGCTCTTGTTTCGTAAGTTAGCTACCATACTTCGCTTAGTCGCTGCTGCAACCTCACCACTTTACCCCTTCCTTACCCATTTAGCTTTGCTAGTCTTGATACCCATGGTAATGGGATTGCCGAGTCCTCGTGGCTCACAGATTACTACAACACCAGTTGCAGGTACAGGTTATGCAATGATCTTGACGTGAGAGCGATGTTTATTTGTGTTGGAGTTCTTCTTCTGCTTCTTCTTCGGTTGAGGGATAGGTTCCTGGTCGGCAGCCTAGGCTAGCAGGGTGGATATTGATTGAGTTTCTGTTTATATTTCATCCGTAGTCGGATGTTGATCTTATGTATGATGTATTGTTGTATTCATGTGACATTGTATGTATTGGATGTTGTAACACCCACGATGCGGCTATATCTCTCACGTGTCGAGGCATGACTTAGAGGCATAACCGCATTGTAGGTTTTGTCGCAAGAAGGGTCATCTTCACACAATCCCATGTAACGAACAAGAATGGGATAAAGAGTTGGCTTACAATCGCCACTTCACACAATACGTTAATTAAACATTCATCATCCAGAGTACAATCAAGGTCCGACTACAGAACCAAAATGAAAGAAGACAACCCCAAATGCTAGATCCCCGGTCGTCCCAACTAGGATCCACTACTGATCATCAGGGAAAGAAACATAGTAATGACCACGTTCCTCGTCGAACTCCCACTTGAGCTTGGTTGCGTCACCTGCACTGGCATCGTCGGCACCTACAACTGTTTTGGTAGAATCTGTGAGTCACGAGGACTCAGCAATCTCACACCCGCGAGATCAAGACTATTTAAGCTTATAGGAAGAATGGTGTAATGAGGTGGAGCTGCAGCAAGCACTAAGCATATATGGTGGCTAACATACGCAAAAGAGAGCGAGAAGAGAAGCAACGCACGGTCGCGAAGCTAGAAGTGATCAAGAAGTGATCCTGAATCTACTTACGTTCAAGCATAACTCAAACCGTGTTCACTTCCCGGACTCCGCCGAAAAGAGACCATCACGGCTACACACGCGGTTGATGTATTTTAAATTGAGTCAAGTGTCAAGTTCTCTACAACCGGACATTAACAAATGCCCATCTGCCTCATAACCGCGGGCACGGCTTTCGAAAGATAATACCCTGCAGGGGTATCCCAACTTAGCCCATCATAAGCTCTCACGGTCAACGAAGGATATTCCTTCTCCCGGGAAGACCCGATCAGTCTCGGAATCCCGGTTTACAAGACATTTCGACAATGGTAAAACAAGACCAGCAAGACCACCCGACTGTGCCGACAAATCCTGATAGGAGCTGCACATATATCGTTCTCAGGGCACAACGGATAAGCTAATTGTCGTGGTTTTGTCATGACAGATGTCCTTGTGAAAGGACTTAGTCGTGGAGCCATCGCTTCGGGTTAGCTTGAAGGGGTTAGAGCGGACACAGGGACGCAAGAGAGTTTATACTAGTTCGGCCCCTTCGATGAAGGTAAAAGCCTACGTCTAGTTGTGATGGAATTGATGGGGTTTCGATGACTAGGGAGCAAACAAGCTTCGCCTAAGTCTCGAGTTGTTGTCTGTTGTCCTTGAACCGCCGCCGGGTCGTCCCCTTATATACACGGGTGACGCCTGTCGGTTCACAGAGTCCCAACACCGGTTCATACTTGTATCCGGGTTGGTCTCTCCTTATTCCTAACTTACAATACAAGTTTATATACAAACGCCGGTTTACGGCTACAGGTCTTAAACCGACTACGGGCCTTAGGCCCTTATCTGCCTCTTTGGGCTTTAACACCTTTGAACTACTGATGAAGTTAACCCGGCCCAGGTAGGACGGTTTACGCCCAGTAGTAATATCCCCAACATTAGGCCCCAGATTGATTTGAACGGGTTCATGTCAATCCTTAGCAAAAAAATCTTCGTCTTCAACATCTACTTGTAGTTGTTGAACCGCCGTGATGTCACCTTCTCTGGCTGCTGTAAACCGGCGTGACGTCATCTGTCATAAAGAAAGTATCCATGATATCTCTTTGTTTAATAGGTCCGCAATAACCGAGGCGACAACTCTGCTTCCAAAATTCGCGGTTCCTTGATTCACGCGCCTCACACATGTCTTTTTGCCTTATAAATAGGACCGAAGGGTCATTTCTTTCTCCCCTTCGTGCCATTCCTCTTCGTCTTCCTCGCGTCGCCAACCTCAGAGCTCCGCCGCCGCCGTCGTCTTCAGCACCGACCTTGGCCGCTGCATCAACCTGAACGTACCAGAAAAACCGCGGCGACCTTCCACGTCCTCCTCAGCTCTGGTAAGTTTTCTTCTCTTCTCAATACCGATCTGTTCTAGGGTTTTGTGTTCTTGCCGTCTTCATCACCTTTTCTTATTCATACAGTAGCTCCTTGGATGCGTATGTGAATCCCTACTCTGTATAGCGGTACTATTGCTATCCGCCTTTAGTTTCATGCCCAAAATCGTAGATCTCACATATACTTCTGCCCATTGATTTAATACCGTTCTGTTTTGAGCTTGTGAATATTTTCCTTCTTTTCTAAACTTGCTTCAGATCCAACGCTCTAGAGAGATCTTGTGAAATCTGTTTCTGTACACTTATCCATCCGCAATCTCAACTGTTTCAATGTCTAGATCGGTCGGTTTAACTTGTTGTAGAATAATTGACAAACCGGCATATATCATTACTCCCCTTGTTGAACCGCCAAATGCTGTTGCTTCATAGAACTCCGGTTTAGATAAAGCTGTCTCTGGTTTAATCATTGTACATACCAATGTACATTTAACCAATACATTCTTGAACCGGAATCACTTATTTTGTAGATTTCACCATGGCAAAACAAGTATATGAGTGCAAATGGGTTCCTTCTCGCGTCACAGAAACTCAACTGAATAATCTAGTCTTGACTGGCGCTTTAAGCAGCAAAGACACTATCCATTGGAGGGTCCCTGGTAAAGAATGTCCTCCCACACCTCAAGAGAGAGAGGTCATCCTTTTGGCAGATCACTTAGCCCGGGGCTTTAATCCGCCTGGCTCTAAATTTTATCGGGATGTCTTAGCCAATTTTCAACTCCGCCCGCAAGACACTGGCCCCAACTCTGTTACCAACATATGCCACTTCAAAGTGCTCTATGAGGTATACTTTCAAGAGGAACCCACAGTTGAGTTGTTCAGAGGCTGCTTCCATCTAAACTGCCGCACAGAATTTACTGACGGTTCCAATACGGAACTGGGCGGTGTGGCGATTCAGAAAAGGAAAGAGGTCACTTACCCTCATGCTAAACTGCACAGCCACCCCAAAGAGTGGAACCAAACATGGTTCTATTGCAAATACACCTCCCCTGCTGATGAAAATCCTTTGCCTGGCTTTCGTCCGGAGCGGCTTAGCAATACACACCCCTTTCTGCAAAGGTTGACTGCCAAGGAGAGGAGTAAATACGCTCCTCAACTATCCAAGCTCAGAGCCTTCATGGCCAACGGTTTAACAGGAGTTGATCTCGCTCACTGTTGGATATCGTGGAGCATACTGCCCCTCAGTCAGCGCTCCGGTTTGATGTGCGAGTATACTGGTAGTGTCGATGACCCACTGCGACATGTTAACATCCAGCTCACAGATGATGAGGTCACAGAAGCTGTGAAGAAAATGTTGAACGAACCGGAACACCTCTGCGCTCGAACCGGCCTGCTTCCGTTCTGTGCCACCAACAAACCGCCAGCTGTAAGATTCAAACTTTACTTTTTACTGAGCCTTTCCTTGCTAAATTTGCCCATTATTTACCATAAACATCTGTCTGAACAGGGCGATGATCCATTTTGGAGCAAGAAGCTTCCATAGGAGAAACCAGAAAAACCAGACAAACTGGAAAGACCAATCCGGCCAAAGACTAAAGTCGTGAAAAGGTCTGCCCGCAGGAAGAAAACCACTGCATCTTCTGATCCGTCCGCTGATGATGATGTGGGTAATCCGGACCTTAAGGTAGAGCTTGATTCACTTGGCTTATTTTTCACACGCCTTATTGACGATGATATTTGTCAGGATGATGCCGAAGCCAGTCACGCTGATGTTGCAGAGGTAATTACTCTCTCTTCCGATTCAAACCCTTTGACTTCACTAAAAATCCGCCAGGCAAACCGGATGGTTAAATTTCCTCATCCTCTTGCTTACTTGGATCCCAAATTTCTTATGAAGACCCAACAGCACGAAGCTCGCCGCACAACCCGGCACAGCGGCCAGGTAGTTACCTCCGCCGGTTTACCGAATAGTCTGGTTCGGAAACGCCGTTCAGAGGTCTCTAATTTGCTTGTCAGTGCTTGTCCTAAAGCAGGCTGTTTTCGTCAACCTCTTAATCCATCTGACTCCGATTATCAGGTTACTTCCCATTCATCCTCTGGCGAGTCATCGGCTACTCAGCTGCCACCGCTCAAAATGGTGCTTGGGTAAGCTATACTTATCATAACATTTCTGGTGCATTACCTTGTAATATACGCTGTATCTGACTTTATTACTCCTTTCAGGGCCAAGCCTAGGCCGAGCAAGAAGGTTCGCCTGGATAAAGCGGCCGAAGAAGATGCCGCCCCTGAACCAGATATAGCACCAGATCTTGAAGCGGCTATTTGTGAAGATATACCCAACGACCCGCCACTGCACGATGATGATTTTATTGCTGAAGAAAGGCCCATTGACACTTCAGGCCCTGCTGACCAGCCTACAAGCCCCATCCGGATTGAGAGATCCACCAGTCCATCCAAACCTGCTGATAAACCAACTGCCCCAGTGCAAACCGATGATGCTAAGGATGATGATGTTGTGATTACTGGCATTGGCCGTTCAGAGCCAAGCAATCCCGTCGCTTTAGCCAAGCATACTGCCAAAGAAGAATTTGCTGCCATGGGCAATTGCAAGTGGAATGTTGATCTGGCGACTTATGCTGCTCTGAATGACCAAGATCTTCATTCCGGCTACTTGAACCGGCTGTATACCAGCCGTGATTATGAAGCTGGTCTGGTGAATATGATGAAAGAAAAATTTGAGGTAACTTCCATGTGCTTTTTCCTGCTTGGATATTTCAATCCTGTTAACTCTCCTAGCACCCAAGGGCCGGTTTGTAATCTTCTTTCAAACCGGGACTTACTAATATAAATCTCAATGCTTCGAAATTCACTGATGTAGCCCCCAAGGGCCGGTTCAACTTAGTGTAGTTAAACCGGGACTTACTAATATAAATCTCAATGCTTCGGAATTCACTGATGTAGCGCCCAAGGGCCGGTTCAACTTAGTGTAGTTAAACCGGGACTTTAAGTAACTAACATCGCATCATCAGAACTTATTCGAGCAAATAGCCATTAGCCCCCAAGTGCCAAGTTGAATACTTGTATAGAGCTTGGGACTTTGTAATCAATTGAAAGATGAAGATCAAATATGCATTAGCCCCCAAGTGCCAAGTGCATAACTTGTTATGTGGTTGGTACTTCAATTCTTGTACCGTTTTCTAAATCATATGACTGTCTGTATGTAGGGTGAGCTGAAGACAAAAGAAAGTCAACTCGCCGATCTCCAAGAAAATTTGAAATCCCAACAAGCTGAAACCTCAAAAGCAAAAGAGGAGTTGACCAGCGCTTTAAGCGTCATGGAACAGCTTAAGGAGGGTTTCAAGAAGGAGCGGGCGGATTGGGCCACTGAGAAGGCCGCTTTGATGAAGCAAGTTGAAAACGCCAAAGCCGCACTTAAACCGGTGGTAGATGAGCTGACCAGCGTAAAGCGGCAAGTGCATGCCATGACTGCCGCCATCTTTGGTAAACTTCCTTGATTTCTGTAATAATTTGGCCTTCTTATGATTGGTCCGGTTTGTGAACTTTTTGTAATGTTGCAGGGACACGCATTGGCCACTTGGGGTCAGATGTGCGGAAGAAGTTGAAGGCTGCCTATACACTGATAAAACAATTGTATACTGGCGCGCAGCGTATCATTTCAACTGCATCCCACAACAATCCGGCGCCCACCTTGATCCAAGACACCCTGAAGAGAATGTCTATGCTCCCTGCCCGGGTTGAAGAGCTGAAAAAATCCGCCGCTCGAACCGGTGCTATCAATACTTTAATCTGGGCAAAAGCGTGGGTGCCGGATTTTGATCCTGTTGAAGCGGCGCAAGGCTACCCTCACTTGAAGGAAGATGGCTCAGAGTTCAATGAGGAGGATCTGAGAGCGATAAACCGGGAGGTGCGCCCTCTAGCTTGTCAATTGGTGGAAGAGGCAGACTTGTCTCATTATCTAGCCCAGTATGATAACCAAAACAAACGAGTGGCTGCACCAATTCCTGAAGCGGAGAATCTGATCCCTCCAATCCGTAAGCATACTTACGCTCCTGATATTGAATCGTCGTTGCTGATCCATGATGAAGTTGTCTTTCAAGCCTTAATGGGAATCAACTGGACAACTTTTGATTTCCAGTCACTGGGTAGGGAAGCAGAAGCTGAAGCGGCGCAAGACGACCCGCAACCATCAGGCCAGGCCGACGACCAAGCTTGAACCGGAGGCCGGTTTAAATTACTGGTCATTTATATTCCGTCAAAAACAATGATCTTATTTGGGCACCATGTTGCCTTGTAATAGGATAGCCAATACTCTTGCTTTTGAGATGCCTTCGTGCATAAGTACTGGTACTTTCTTTTGAATGATCAAAACCTTCAATCTATTTTTCCTGCAATCACAAAATCTTAAACTGCCAAGGCGGTTGGTTTATGATCTTTATATATATATGCAATGAAATATGATCAAATCTTGTGATACAAAATACCTGCCATCACTGGGTACGGAGTTGGCTTGGCCAATCTTGAAGCGGAGGTTTATAAACCTATACCGTCGAAGGAGAAAACAGCTCCTGTGTATACAATGCCGGTTTACCATGTAAACCGTGCCGGGTTGTGATAAACCCCATGTTACTCCATAATAAGGTGTGAACAGAAAATTAAACCGGGCAAACAATCTCCGGATTAAAAATGGACCGTGTTCCGTCAATTGACAGTTTGAACCGGTTTAAAACTTTGTCAGTTTAAAAACGCAACAAAAATAAAGGAACAGTTTATCAAAGAAAACTTTTCAAGCAAAGGCAATGATAGAAACCGTTTGCAAAAAGAGGCTTTACTTGAGCCGATCAAATGGCGTTACCATGGTCAGACACGACCAAGCCCCCGATAGGTGTAGCTATGGTTCAAGTCCGCCAGGTCCCCAAATGAAACCGTGGCATTATGCCGATCAAGAGGCGTGGCAATGGTTCGGGTTCGACCAAGCCCCCAAGTGATTCTATGGCCTTAGGCTGATCAAGAGGCGTGACTGGTTCAGACTTGACCATGTCCCCAAGTGATCTGGTGGCTTTCGCCTATCAAAAGGTGTTGCATTGGTTCGGACACGACCAAGCCCCCAAGTGATGTTTATAAAGCAAATTCAAGGGGTAAACCGGAGGTCGTTTTAAGAGAGAACAACTCCGTGTAACCACACATGATGTAAAAGAACAGATACCCCGCTTTAGCTGAGGCTCCGGTTTATTATATTAATCATAATATATACAGTGTCATAATATGTACATAAGTAGAGCCGATGGCTCAGGTATAGTAAGGCCGAAGATGAGCTATCTTCCACGGCCTGTTGGTCTCCTCCTCTGATGTGCGTGAGTCTTTATGCTCTCGAATATTGATCAGATAGTATGACCCGTTGTGCAGATTCTTGCTGACCACGAAAGGTCCCTCCCAAGGTGGGGATAACTTATGCATATCAGTCTGATCTTGGATGAGCCGAAGCACCAAATCTCCTTCTTGAAAGGTTCTGGTCCTGACTCGGCAACTGTGATAACGACGAAGATCCTGTTGGTAAATCGCCGAGCGGGCAGCTGCTATATCACGCTCCTCATCCAACAGGTCCAAAGCATCTTGCCATGCTGTCTCGTTGTCCGCTTCAACATAAGCCGCCACACGAGGTGAGTCATGACGGATATCACTGGGGAGAACCGCCTCCGCTTCGTAGACCATGAAGAACAGTGTGTACCCTGTGGATCTGTTGGGCGTAGTATTGATGCTCCATAACACAGATGGTAGCTCTTCTACCCAACAACCCGGTGTTCTCTGCAAAGGGACCATAAGCCGGGGTTTGATGCCTCTCAAAATCTGTTGATTAGCCCTTTCTGCTTGACCATTGGGCTGTGGGTGGGCTACGGATGAAACGTCAAGCCGGATGTGCTCACGTTCGCAGAACTCCTTCATGGCACCTTTGGACAAATTGGTACCATTATCTGTGATGATACTGTGTGGAAAGCCAAACCGGAAAACCACCTTTTTGATGAACTGAACCGCCATGGCCGCATCACACTTGCTAACAAGTTCTGCCTCCACCCACTTTGTAAACTTGTCAACCGCCACCAGGAGGTGGGTCTTCTTATCCTTGGATCTTTTGAAAGGTCCAACCATATCCAGCCCCCAAGTTGCAAACGACCAAGTGATTGGAACCATCCTCAATTCTTGAGCCGGCACATGAGCATGTCTTGAAAACTTTTGGCAACCGTCACATCGTCTGACCAGATCCTCTGCATCAGCATGAGCAGTTAACCAATAGAAACCATGGCAGAACGCTTTAGCCACCAAAGATTTTGAACCGGCGTGGTGACCACAATCTCCTTCATGGATCTCACGCAAAATTTCACAACCTTCCTCAGGAGACACACAGCGTTGAAACGCCCCTGACACACTGCAATGATGCAATTCGCCATTAACGATAGTCATAGACTTGGATCGCCGGACTATCTGTCGGGCCAAAGTCTCATCCTCTGGTAACTCGCCCCGGTTCATGTACGCAAGATAAGGAAGCGTCCAATCCGGAATGACGTGAAGAGCTGCCACCAACTGAGCCTCTCGATCAGGAATAGACAAATCCGCTTCACCAGGGAGCTTGACCGACGGGTTGTGCAGCACATCAAGAAAAACATTAGGCGGGACCGGTTTATGTTGAGAGCCCAGCCGGCTTAAAGCGTCCGCCGCTTCATTCTTCCGTCGGTCCACGTGGTCCACCTGATAGCCTTTGAAGTGACCTGCAACAATGTGCACCTCACGACGATATGCAGCCATGAGTGGGTCCTTGGAATCCCAAGTGCCAGACACCTGTTGAGCTACTAGGTCCGAGTCACCGAAGCACTTAACTCGGCTTAAATTCATCTCCTTAGCCATCCGGAGACCATGTAGAAAGGCTTCATACTCAGCTGCATTGTTAGTACAAGGGAACATTAAGCGGGGTAACAAAACTTATCACCTCGTGGGGAAGTTAATACGACTCCAGCCCCCGAGCCCTCCAATTGCCTGGATCCGTCAAAATGGATGGTCCAATACGTGTGATCCGGCTTCTCTTCAGGTGCTTGCAGCTCCGTCCAATCATTAATGAAATCAACAAGTGCTTGAGACTTCACCACCGTCCGAGGCACGTATTTTAACCCGTGCGGCCCAAGTTCTATAGCCCACATGGTAATCCGGCCAGTCGCTTCCCGGTTCTGGATAATATCGCCCAAGGGAGCAGAACTAACCACTGTCATGGGGTGCCCTTGGAAATATTGCTTCAGCTTCCGGCTTGCCATGAAAACTCCATATACCAGCTTCTGCCAATGCGGATACCTTTGCTTGGATTCAATAAGTACCTCACTGATATAGTAAACCGGACGCTGAACCAGATGCTCCTTGCCTGCTTCCTTTCGCTCCACCACAATGGCCACACTGACTGCACGAGCATTAGCGGCAACATATAGCAGCAACGGCTCCTTATCGATTGGAGCGGCGAGCACGGCTGGATTGGCCAATTGCCGCTTTAAGTCCTCAAACGCTTTATCAGCAGCAGAACTCCAGACGAATTGATCCGTCTTCTTCAACATCTGATATAAAGGGATCGCCTTCTCACCGAGGCGACTGATAAACCGGCTCAACGCGGCAATCCGGCCAGCCAAACGTTGAACGTCATTGATACACTTTGGTTTAGCCAAGGAGGTGATGGCTGTGATCTTCTCCGGATTAGCCTCAATTCCCCCGTTGGACACCAGGAAACCCAATAACTTGCCTGCCGGTACACCAAAGACACACTTGGCCGGATTGAGCATCATCTGGTACATCCTCAGGTTATCAAAGGTTTCCTTCAAATCATCAACCAGAGTCTCCTTCTCCCTTGACTTAACCACAATATCATCCACATAGGCATGTACATTACGGCCAATCTGTTTATGAAGGCAATTCTGTACACACCATTGATAAGTTGCCTGGGCACTCTTGAGCCCAAAGGGCATAGATACATAGCAGAAGGCTCCAAAGGGAGTTATGAACGCTGTCTTCTCTTGGTCCTTAACTGCCATCTTGATCTGATGATAACCAGAATATGCATCCAGAAAACTCAAACGCTCGCAACCCGCCGTAGCATCAATAATTTGATCAATACGGGGGAGGGCAAAAGGATCTGCTGGGCAAGCCTTGTTGAGATCTGTGTAATCCACACACATGCGCCAGGTGCCGTTTTTCTTAAGGACCAGCACTGGATTAGCCAGCCACTCAGGGTGGAAAACTTCAACAATAAAGCCAGCTGGTAAGAGCCTGGCTACCTCCTCTCCAATAGCTTTGCGTCTTTCTTCGTTAAACCGGCGGAGGAACTGTTTCACCGGTTTGTACTTAGGATCCACATTAAGAGTGTGCTCAGCGAGTTGCCTCGGTACACCTGGCATGTTAGAAGGCTTCCATGCAAAAATATCCCGATTCTCACGGATGAACTCGATGAGCGCGCTTTCCTATTTCGGATCCAAGTTGGCACTGATGCTGAACTGCTTGGACGAATCGCCAGGCAGGAAGTCAACAAGCTTAGTTTCAGCTGCCAATTTGAACTTCAGGGACGGATCATGCTCCGTAGTTGGCTTCTTCAATGGAGTCATGTCCGCCGGATCAACATTGTCCTTATAGTATTTCAGCTCCTCGGTGCCACAAACCGACTCTGCGTAGGCCGCATCTCCTTCCTCGCACTCCAAAGCGACTTTACGGCTTCCGTGAACCATTATGGTCCCCTTGTGACCCGGCATCTTGAGCTGCAAATACACATAACAGGGTCGTGCCATAAACTTGGCGTAGGCCGGTCGCCCAAACAGGGCATGATATGGACTTTGGATTTTTACCACTTCAAACATCAATGTCTCCGACCTGGAATCATGATCATCTCCAAAGGCCACTTCCAGAGCTATCTTACCAACAGGATATGCTGACTTGCCAGGTACCACACCATGGAACACCGTATTGGATGGTTTGAGATTTTTATCTGTTAGTCCCATACGACGGAAGGTTTCATAGTACAAGATATTAATGTTGCTCCCTCCATCCATGAGCACCTTGGTGAACTTGTAACCTCCCATCTGAGGCGCCACCACTGAGGCCAACTGACCCGGATTGTCAACCCGGGGAGGGTGATCCTCTCTACTCCATATGATTGGCTGTTTAGACCAGCGTAGATAACGGGGCACGGCCGGTTCAACCGAGTTGACTACCCGCTTCTGAACCTTCCGGTCTCGCTTGTCCAAGCTAGTGGTGAAGACATGGTACTTCCCACTATTCAACTGCTTTGGATTGCTCTGGTAACCCGACTGTTGCTGCTGCTGGTTGTAACCACCTTGGTTATTCTGATTATTTTGATTGTTATGTCCGCCCGGATTACCATTAAATCCTGAACCAGAATTTCCTCCACCATAACCCGGCCCGGATCCTGAGCCACCGCCAGAGCCGTGATCATACCAGAAAGCATTAGAATTATTGAACTCCTGCATAATGTAGCAATCCTTCCAAAGGTGGTTTGCTGGCACCTCCTTCGTCCCATGCTTTGGACAGGGCTGGTTCAATAGATAGTTTAAGCGGTCCGGGTTAGGGTTAGGCGCTCCACTGCGATTAGGCGGTTTACCCTTGCGACGCTGGCCCTTGTCCTGCGCGTTGGTATTAGCCACGAAGTCCATGTTGCCATCCTCTTTACGCTTGCCTCCGCTACCATTGCCTGCCGAGTGATGCTGCTGACCTTTGGAGTTGATGTTCTTCTTTCCCTTCCCTGCCTTGTCATCATCAGATTCGGGATCCTTGGTACTGTCAGAATCAGCATACTTTACCAAAGCAGCCATGAGAGTCCCCATGTCAGTGCAATGACGCTTCATCCGCCCCAACTTCAGTTTTAGGGGCCCAAACCGGCAATTGCCTTCTAGGGTTATAACCGCGGTGCCAGCGTTGATGCGGTCTGATGAATGCAGAACTTGCGAGACCCTCCGCACCCAATGAGTCGTTGATTCTCCTTCCTCCTGGACACAGGCAGCTAAGTCCACTATCGACATAGGCTGCTTACATGTATCCTTGAAATTACTGACAAACCGGGCTCGTAATTGGGCCCATGAACTAATAGAATTGGCCGGTAAGCTTTTCAACCAAGTACGGGCCGTTCCTTCGAGCATCATGGTGAAGTACTTTGCACACGCCGCATCATCCACATCAAGCATCTCCATGGCCATCTCATAACTCTCCACCCATGTCTCTGGAGGCTGATCCGCCGTGTAATTCGGTACCTTGCGCGGGCCCTTGAAATCCTTGGGCAGGCGCACATTGCGTAAAGCGGGGACAAGGCAAGGCACCCCTAAAGAGCTAGAGGTAACTCCAGGCTAGACCGAGGTGGTCAGACGAACCGGCGTAAGCTGACGAGCCTGATACTGTGCTGCTAACTCGGCCTCCCTGCGTGCTCGGGCCCGGTCCACCACTTCCTGAGCATTATCAACACCACCCGCCGGGTTGTTACCACGGGGCGCTCCACGTCATGCATTACTTGATACGGCCGGCTCATCCATATGCCTGCTATAGCTCCAGTTTGGTCGAGGAGTGGAATGGATCCGGTCGCGGCTGTATGAATATGCTTCCTGTTGGACCAAAGCCATCCTAAGAAGCTCCTTGACCCGGCGCGTCTCCACTGCCTGCGGCGAATCACCTTTAATTGGAATGGCCTCCAACTGTGCAGCAGTTGCAACAAGGTTGTCCATCGGGTTGGAGTAGTGACTCGGAGGTGTTGGCACAGCTTGAGGTACAACTGTGTTATGACGGGGCAGATCTATCGAACGGGGCTGAACCGGCGCGCCCGTCCCAGGTGCTTCCGCCCGGTTTATCACCGGCGGATTACTGGTTCCCGCTCCGGGGTGTTGAAGAGGTCTCTGGCTTCGAAAACTGAAGGCAAACAAGATCGGTACTTCCTCTTCATGACTTCATGCGACGCGTTCTGGTCCAACATGAGCCTGTAGGCTTGCGCATCTAAAGCGGCCCGCTCTGCAGTCATCCTGGCATCTTCAGCCGCTAGGTCCGCTTTGGCCTGAGTGATCTGCTCCCTCACCTTTGCAATTTCCGCGTTGTGGGCGTCCTGATCCACCGGGTTAGCCTCTGCCATAAGCGCAACCAACGCATCAAACAGATCCGATAAAACTTGAGCCGGCGGGCGCACAGAGCCTCCTGCCCCGGCAGCCGTCGTCGCTACTAAACCGTAGATCATTGCCGCAGCGGTCGAAGAATGAAGCACTGCTTGTGTACCGGCCATGAATATTCCAACCCGGTTGGGCAGATCGGAGGGGTCCGGAATACTATCGCCATCGGAACAGCCCCCAATCCGGCCATCTTGTAGCTGATACAGAGATTCAGTTTCTCCGGTTGACGACTCATTGCCGGAATAAACGACGGTCTCGCCACCAAATTACGATCCATCCTCATAACTTCCTCCGTGGATGACTCCCACGAAGGCACGCTTCACGGCCGGTTTAACCTGGGCAGATCGCGCACGCTGAGCCGTCTCGACGAGGTCGGTGCAGATGTCCAGCTCAAGGCCCAGTTCACCGATCTTGCCAATGAAAACGTGTATGCCACCAAAGGGGACCCGGTACCCGTACTCAATCGAGCCGGCCTCGGGGCCCCAGCCTGCATCGTCGATGTAGAGCTTGCCGCGACGACTCTTAGTCATCCGGCCCATAGCGTAGCCCTCGAGTCCTTTGAAGCGGCCCTCCAAGAACTTGAAACCATCGTGTGATAGCCCCACGGTGGGCGCAAACTGTCATGGTTTTGTCACAGCAGATGTCCTTGTGAAAGGACTTAGTCATGGAGCCATCGCTTCGGGTTAGCTTGAAGGGGTTAAAGCGGACACAGGGACGCAAGAGAGTTTATACTAGTTCGGCCCCTTCGATGAAGGTAAAAGCCTACGTCTAGTTGTGATGGAATTGATGGGGTTTTGATGACTAGGGAGCAAACAAGCTTCGCCTAAGTCTCGAGTTGTTGTCTGTTGTCCTTGAACCATCGCCGGTCCGTCCCCTTATATACACGGGTGACGCCTGTCGGTTCACAGAGTCCCAACACCGGTTCATACTCGTATCCGGGTTGGTCTCTCCTTATTCCTAACTTACAATACAAGTTTATATACAAACGCCGGTTTACGGCTACAGGTCTTAAACCGACTACGGGCCTTAGGCCCTTATCTGCCTCTTTGGGCTTTAACACCTTTGAACTACTGATGAAGTTAACCCGGCCCAGGTAGGCCGGTTTACGCCCAGTAGTAATATCCCCAACACTAAGCGTACAGGTACCAACGTAACCCAAGTTGCCAAGGGACGGTCCCGCACGGTGCTCTAGTTTGGACCAGCACTCAGAGGAGCACTAACCCGGGGGTTTAAAATAAAGATGACCCTCAGGCTCGCGAAAACCCGGGAGGAAAAGGCTTAGGTGGCAAATGGTAAAACCAAGGTTGGGCCTTGCTGGAAGAGTTTTATTCAAGGCGAACTGTCAAGGGGGTCCCATAAATCACCCAACCGTGTAAGGAACGCAAAAATCAAGGAACATAACACCGGTATGACGGAAACTAGGGCGGAAAGAGTGGAACAAAACACCAGGCATAAGGCCGAGCCTTCCACCCTTTACCAAGTATATAGATGCATTAAATAATTAAGAGATATTGTGATATCCAAAAAATATCCATGTTCCAACATGGAACCAACTTCAACTTCACCTGCAACTAGCAACGCTCTAAGAGGGGCTGAGCAAAAGCGGTAACATAGCCATACAACGGTTTGCTAGGAAAGGTGGGTTAGAGGCTTGACATGGCAATATAGGAGGCATGATATAGCAAGTGGTAGGTATCGCAGCATAGCAAAAGAGCGAGCAACTAGCAAGCAAAGATAGAAGTGATTTCGAGGGTATGGTCATCTTGCCTGCAAAGTTCTCAGAGTTGTCGAAGGCTTGATCCTCGTAAACGTTTTCAACAGGTTCCTCGTTCACGTACTCGTCTCCCAGCTCTACCCAAAGCAAGAACACAAGCAAAGGAACAACTATCAACCACGATGCAATGCACAAGCAACATGATGCAAAACATGACATGATATGCGAGATGTGATATGCAATGCATATGCGTGCTCCGGAAGGGAAAAGATGAACAAGGCATCAACTTGGCAAACCAAGTATGTCTCTGGAAAGAGGAGATGATTTCGGTTGAAATCGATATAAAGATCACCGGATTCGGATGCACGGTTTGCAAATGACAAGCAAGACAAGATATGATGCAAGCTGCTTAAAACAGCAACATGGCCACTTGGATGCAAAGTATAATTATGCTACAGCACCCAAACATGTGAACAAAATGCATGGCGGTGATGTACAGGAGATGTTCTACAAAGCATGAACACTGAGCTAAATCTATAAACCACTAGAGCATGACTAAAATAGCATGGCAATAATGCAAAAGATAACAATTTTACAGACTTAGTGGAAATACTAATGTAGGATCGAAAGTATGTCTAGAGGGGGGGGGGGTGATTAGACTACTTGACCAAATAAAAACTTAACCTTTTCCCAATTTTAGTTCTTGGCAGATTTTAGCTACTTTAGAACAAGTCAAGCAATCATCACTCAATTCAAGCAAGCATGCAAAGAGTATATTGGCAGCGGAAAGTAAAGCATGCAACTTGCAAGAATGTAAAGGGAAGGGTTTGGAGAATTCAAACGCAATTGGAGACATGGATGTTTTCCCGTGGTTCGGATAGGTGGTGCTATCCTACATCCACGTTGATGGAGACTTCAACCCACGAAGGGTAACGGTTGCGCGAGTCCACGGAGGGCTCCACCCACGAAGGGTCCACAAAGAATCAACCTTGTCTATCCCACCATGGCCATCGCCCACGAAGGACTTGCCTCACTAGCGGTAGATCTTCACGAAGTAGGTGATCTCCTTGCCCTTACAAACTCCTTGGTTCAACTCCACAATCTTGTCGGAGGCTCCCAAGTGACACCTAGCCAATCTAGGAGACACCACTCTCCAAGAAGTAACAAATGGTGTGTTGATGATGAACTCCTTGATCTTGTGCTTCAAATGATAGTCTCCCCAACACTCAACTCTCTCTCACAGGATTTGGATTTGGTGGAAAGAAGATTTGAGTGGAAAGCAACTTGGGGAAGGCTAGAGATCAAGATTCATGTGGTAGGAATGGAATATCTTGGCCTCAACACATGAATAGGTGGTTCTCTCTCAGAACATATGAGTTGGAAGTGTAGATGTGTTCTGATGGCTCTCTCAACGAGTGAAGAGGAGGTGGAGGGGTATATATAGCCTCCACACAAAATCCAACCGTTACACACAATTTACCAATCTCGGTGGGACCGAACGGTCGGACCGAAATAGTAAACCTAGTGACCGTTAGAGATTTTCGGTGGGACTGACATGCAACTCGGTAGGACTGATATGGTTAGGGTTAGGGCATAACGTAATCTCGGTGAGACCGATTACACAAACTCGGTGAGACCGATTTGGTAATAAGCTAACCAGAGGGTTTGTCAGGTAAACTCGGTGGGACCGATTCGCTCTTCTCGGTGAGACCGAAATGTTACAAAAAGGAAACAGTGAGTTTACATTACAATCTCGGTGGGACCGATCCGCTCTTTCGGTGAGACCGAAAAGTTACGAAAGGGAAATAGAGAAATTGCAATCCCATCTCGGTGATACCGAGATCCCTATCGGTAGAACCGATTTGCTTAGGGTTTGGCAATGGCTATGACAAGTGAAACTCGGTGGCGCCGGGTTGAAAGAATCGGTAGGGCCGAATTTGGCTTTGGGTTTAGGTCAAATTTCATATATGGGAAAGTAGCTGAGGATTTTGGAGCATATCATTAAGCACATGAAGCAAAAGGCTCATTAAGCAACACCTCATCCCTCCTTGATAGTATTGGCTTTTTCTATGGACTCAATGTGATCTTGGATCACTAAAATGTAAAATGAAGAGTCTTGAGCATATGAGCTAGAGCCAATCCTTTGTCCTTAGCATTTTGAGGGTTCCACTTTCACCATCCATGCCATGCCAATCATTGAGCTTTCCTGAAATAATCATCTTGGAATAGCATTAGCTCAGTGAGCTATATGTTGTTATGAATTACCAAAACCACCTAGGGATAGTTGCACTTTCAATCTCCCCCTTTTTGGTAATTGATGAAAACATATAGATCAAAGCTTCGACAAATAATAATAAGAATGAAATATATCGTTGCTTTGAGAAGTATGTGATAAGTAAGATCTCCCCCTAAATTTGTGCATATTTAAAATTTGCTTTGGACTGCAAATGCACAAAGAGTTAGAATCATGGGTTACTCTTCCATGTCACATACATCTTGGTGGAGCGCTCAAAATGATAAGAATGAAATACATGCACTCATCACCAAATAAAGTGAATGATCACATAAGATAGATAGGATAATATCAAGCATGCATAAGTGTAGCTTATGATCAAACACATGATCATCAATGTCTCACAAGCATATCAAAGTATCTCAACCAAAAGCAAACAATGTTTGAAAAACCACCAAATAAAGCCAGAGAGAATAAAAGCAAAACACACTCTCTCTCGAAGCCTATGATCTATACATTTTTCTCCCCCTTTGGCAACAAGTTGCCAAAAAGTTCCTAGAAAATGCATAGTGCTAGATCGACACTCAGGCTTGATCTTCTGGTGGTGGTGGAGTCTGGACCACTCCAAGGACGAAGGCTTCTGTAGACGTAGTTGGAGCTGGAGCTGAAGTAGACACTGGAGCTGGTTGGGCTGGTGTTGTGGCTGGAGCTGAGGTGGTGGCTTTGGTGTCAGGAACTGGCACTGCAGTCGACCTCTGAGCTCGTGGCACTCTGGCAAATGCATCTGTTGTAGTCTTCCCTTTCCTCTCCTGCATGTCATCTTGAAGTTGCTCCACTGTAGACTGAATCTCTGTTACTTTGACATCCATGTCATAGAACTTTTGTTCTATGATCCTCTCTAAGCTGTCCTGATTCTGAGTGAGGGTGGCCAGTCCTTTCTCAATCCTAAGTGTGGATGCAATCAACTAACTAAGCTGCTCTTGCTTGGTTTTCAGGAAATACTCAGATGCCTCCTCTTGAGTTGGCATCTTTGCACCTTTCTCCTTCCTTGCCTTCTCCTTTTGTGCTTGAGCATGAACTGATGATGGATCATCCTTGTTCATCACAACTTCATTATCTTCAAAATCTAGATGAATAGGCAAATGTTCCTTGTCCAAAAGATATATGCCTGTGCCCATCTCGGAGTTAATCAACTCCTGGATCTGAGGGGCATAACCACAGCTCCTCTTCTGATCTGCTGCAGTGTCAGGCACTGGGGCCTTGTTCTTTTTAGCAGCTGGGATGCTCCTTGTGTTCCTCTTTGGAGCTGTCTTGGCCTTTGATGCAGCCTTGGGTGCTTCCTTGGGCTTGGATGCCGTAGCCCCTGATCTTATGGCATCACCCATCAGCTTTGGCATCTTAGGTGCTGGAGCAGCAACCTCTTCTTCCTCTTCATCCTCTTCAGAAGAATCTCTCCTCATAGATGGTTTTCCAATGACTCTGGCAGTGGTAGATCTGACTCTCTTCTTTTTCTTGTCTTGGCCAACTTCTTCTTCTTCAGATTCCATGGTGAATTTTATTGTTCCTTCAGGTGCAACCTTTTTAGGCTTTCCAGGAACCTGAGTTGAGGCTCTGGCCTTTGGCATAGGCTGCCTTCCTGCAGGCCTTTTGATTTTCAATCCTAGCTTTGTGCTTTGAGCTGAGCTATATTCCTTTTTGAGCACAACTTTCTTGGAAGTGGCTTCTTCTTCTGCCACATAGTCCTCATCCTCTGATTCTGAGGTTCTTTTCTTCCTTTGTCTGGTGCAGCTTTGGGCAAGTTAATAGGAGTGCTCCTGCTGCCTTCATCTGAAGAACTGGAGGGACTAGTGCCCGCACTCATGTGCACTTGCTGCTCTGACAGGTTCTGGCTATCACTCTGGTCTGACATGATGAACAAGCTGGCTGCTGACCCTGTGAATAGTTTATAGATGAGGTAGAGTGGATGAGCATCACAAAATGCAGAGATTTTTGCAAAAGAATGATTCAAAATCTTAGTTTTAGTTTCCCATAGAAATCATTTCGGATCTACCGATTTTTAAACTCGGTGATACCGAAGCAGTTTTGGAACCTAAACTAGTGATCTCGGTCAGACCGAGTCACAGTTCGGTGGCACCGAGACTGCTAGGGTTTCACAAAGTTCCAAAATCGGTCACACCGATTAGTAATTCTCGGTCAGACCGAGTCTCACTTGTGCAATGGCATGAGCCAAACCGGTGGGACCGAGTTTTTCAACTTGGTGGGTCCGAGATGGTTTCGGCGGAAACCTAACCCTAAAATTTTCGAATCAGGCCTATTCTACGAAATCATTGACTGGATAGGAGTGTTTCAATCGTGGCCAGAAACAATAAGATCACAATGTGCTAGGAATCAGATTGGGAATAGCACAAAGATCGAGTCCATACCCTAGTTCGGCGGAGACTCGCTACGGCGGCAACGGCGGGGTTGAATTCCGTTGACGGTGATGGAGACCAGCGACTGGAGGCAGCTGGCGGCGAGGAGACGATCCGGAGATCACGTTGGCAGAGCGAGCTATCGCGCGGGCGAAGGGGTTCGGAGAAATTTCCAAATTTTTGCCCGTGTCTATATATAGCCCGACCCTGTCGGTGTGACCGAGTGGAACAACTCGGTGGCACAGATGCAAAACTGTATACAGTTATTGCAACTCGGTGTGACCGAATGGTTCAAATCGGTTGCACCGAGATCGAAAATTTAGATCAACTTAATGATCTCGGTAGGACCGAGAGTAGGATATCGGTCAGACCGAGAATCACAAAGAGGTTTTGGAAGTTTAAGTCTATGACGAATCGGGGACTCCAAGTGCTCTCACACAGAGTGGTTCGAATCTGACTTGATCAAATTTTGTGATGTAGCATGAATAGAGTTTGAGACGAGAAAAGCATAGATAGCTAGAGGAGGTTCTTAGGCATTCTTGTCCATCCACTTGGCAAAAGGAAATAAAGCCAAACAATCATAACAACAAGTGGATGTCCTCGAATGAGTAAAATATGCAACCAACATGCTCACACAATAAATGGCAATTGAAATATGTGACAAAGCATGCACAACCAATTCTAGCATCTATCAAGCAATTGGCGATGACTAGGTCATCTATATATGAGTATATTGACTTAGGAGTCAAATGAGAACACTTGATCATAGGTCATACTCATCGTTTAAGCTCAAGTGGGGTTACCACTTTTACATAAAGCATTGTTGTGTTCACATCATTAGAGTTGCTTTAGCTCATGTCTTAGAGTAAAGCTCCCCCTAGATGTGATATCCCCCCTAAGAGGGATGAACTAACCTTGGGTTTCGTCGATGATGACTTCATGTAGATGTTGAAGATGTGGATGCTCAATGTTGATGTAGATCACTTGGAGCTATCCATTTGAGTGAATTGCACTTTCAATACCTACATGGGTTAGTCCCACAAGGAACAAACAAGGATATCCATAGACATAGAGTGATGCACACACAAGATGATGTCCATGAAAACTTTTAGGTTACCTTGTCCCTTGACTTACCAACAAGAGGGTTTGTGACTCCTTGAACTAGTGCACGATGTGGAAGTTGATTGCACTTGTTCTTGCCAAAATGATAAGAGTGAAGTATGTTGGCAAAGTCACCCTCAAGAACTCTCTAGTTCTTCTTCTTTTGGATCCACACCATCTTGATGGGAATCCTTGGAGTTGTAGTCGTACTTGATGAAGTGGAACTTGAAGTAGTCTTGGGAATCCACTTGACTAAGGTCTTAGGAGCTTCTTCAAATGCATCAATTTCCTCTTGAAGCTTGTCCTTGCCTTTTTGCTTGTAGTCTTGTGGTGGAAGATCATCTTGAGCTTGTGTCCCCTTGAAGGAAGTAGGATCATACTTCTCTTGTTGAGGAACAAACTTTGTCTTGGGGTATTGATCTTCTTCCCACTCAACTCCATTGGCATTGGACTTTCGTTCAAAACCAACACCTTGATTTTTCCGGTGCCTTCCTTGCTTGCGCACAATTTCCTCGAATTGCTTACTCCCGGCAAGGCTTTTGTACACTCCTTTCTCTATAATTCCCTTCAATAAGCTATTTTCTTGCTCAAGTGTAACTTGGCTAAGAGAATCATTAGTGGAATCAAGAGAACTACTAGAAGCAACAATATTGGATTTAGCATGATCATTGTTACTACTAGAGGAAGAATCTTTCTTGTTCTTGTTACTAGACTTGACTTGAGGCATGTAAGTGGATAAGAGTAAACGCTTGGCAATGTAAGAAGAACTTTTCTTGTGGAGATCATCATTGATTGCCTTTAAAAACTCATGCTCTTGCTCAAGATTGAGCTTTTCAAAGCGTAACTTCTCATGAGCTCTTAAAAGTTCTCGATGATCTTCGAAGATAGTTTCATGAGCTAACTTAAGAGTGTTTAGTTCTTTAGTTAGAGCCTCAATCTTCTCCTTATCATTGTCATTCGTTTTATCTTGATTAGCATGATTATTTGACGTTTCATCATAGTATTCATCACTAGAGTTGTCAGCAAGTAAATCATCATCACCTAACAAGTCATCTTCATCACTATTAAAATCAACATACTCGGGGTGTGTTACCTTAGGACCTTTGGCCATGAAGCATCTTCCAATTCCTTCATTTGGTGAGTCAAATATGTCGTAGGAGTTTGTTGACACAAGTGCTAGACCGGCAACACCTTCATCTTGAGTATATTCGGAATCGGAGTGATAACTTCTCTCGGAGTGGTTGTCGGAGTCGGAGCCGGATACCCATTCACCAACATGAGCTTGATGTCTTCGTTTTGTGTAGCTCCTTGATGTTTTTTCCTTCCTTTCCGAATCCTTGCTTCTCCGTGAGTGTCTTCGTTCATGACGATCATCTCTACTCCTTCTCTCTCTTGGTGGTGATTCTTCTCTTTTGCTTCTTCTTTTTGGAGAGTCTTCTCTTCTCTTGTAGGGAGCCGTACACTCATTGGAATAGTGTCCGGGTCTTCCACAATTGTAGCAGTTTCGCTCTCGACTAGAAGATCTTTTGTCATTGTAGGACCTTGACTTGGAGCTTCTATCTTTGCTTCTACTCTTGTAGAACTTGTTGAAGTTTTTCACCATTAAGCTCAATTCTTCATTGAAGTTTTGTTTCTCACTTGATGATGTAGGAGCTTCACATGAGGCTTTGTAGGCACCAGTTGATTTGTTGTGAAGTTCCTCTTTATCCTTAAGTGACATCTCATGAGCAACAATTCTTCCAATGACCTCCGTTGGCTTGAGATCTTTGTAATTGGGCATCATTTGGATCAATGTGCACACGGTATCATATTTTCCATCCAAGGCTCTTAGGATCTTCTTGATGATCAATCTATCGGTCATCTCTTCACTCCCTAAGCCGGCAATCTCATTTGTGATGAGAGGAAGCCTAGAGTACATTTCAGCGACACCTTCACCATCCTTCATTTTGAACTTGTCAAGTTGACTTTGAAGCACATCCAATTTGGATTCCTTGACGGAGTTGGTACCTTCGTGCATATCAATCAAAGTGTCCCAAATTTCCTTTGCATTCTCAAGACGGCTGATTTTGTTGAATTCTTCGGGGCACAATCCGTTGAAGAGAATATCACAAGCTTGAGCATTGTATTTCAACATCTTCAACTCTTCCGCGGTAGCTTCACGGTTTGGTTCTTTCCCATCAAAGAAGTCACCTTGCAAACCAACACACACAATAGCCCAAACGGCGGGGTTATATCCAAGAATATGCATTTTCATTTTATGCTTCCAACTAGCAAAATTAGTACCATTAAAGTAAGGACCTCTACGGTGATAATCTCCCTCGCTAGACGCCATACTCTTCTAGGTTGTGAAACCAAGGTTGTGACCACCAAAAGCTATGGAAATCAAAGCAAATGGAGATCAAAGCTCTGATACCACTTGTAGGATCGAAAGTATGTCTAGAGGGGGGGTGATTAGACTACTTGACCAAATAAAAACTTAACTTTTTCCCAATTTTAGTTCTTGGCAGATTTTAGCTACTTTAGGACAAGTCAAGCAATCATAACTCAATTCAAGAAAGCATGCAAAGAGTATATTGGCAGCAGAAAGTAAAGCATGCAACTTGCAAGAATGTAAAGGGAAGGGTTTGGAGAATTCAAACGCAATTGGAGACACGGATGTTTTTCCCGTGGTTCAGATAGGTGGTGCTATCCTACATCCACGTTGATGGAGACTTCAACCCACGAAGGGTAACGGTTGCGCGAGTCCACGGAGGGCTCCACCCATGAAGGGTCCACGAAAAAGCAACCTTGTCTATCCCACCATGGCCATCGCCCACGAAGGACTTGCCTCACTAGCGGTAGATCTTCACGAAGTAGGCGATCTCCTTGCCCTTACAAACTCCTTGGTTCAACTCCACAATCTTGTCGGAGGCTCCCAAGTGACACCTAGCCAATCTAGGAGACACCACTCTCCAAGAAGTAACAAATGGTGTGTTGATGATGAACTCCTTGCTCTTATGCTTCAAATGATAGTCTCCCCAACACTCAACTCTCTCTCACAGGATTTGGATTTGGTGGAAAGAAGATTTGAGTGGAAAGCAACTTGGGGAAGGCTAGAGATAAAGATTCATGTGGTAGGAATGGAATATCTTGGCCTCAACACATGAGTAGGTGGTTCTCTCTCAGAACATATGAGTTGGAAGTGTAGATGTGTTCTGATGGCTCTCTCAACGAGTGAATAGGAGGTGGAGGGGTATATATAGCCTCCACACAAAATCCAACCGTTACACAGAATTTACCAATCTCAGTGGGACCGAATCAACAAACTCGGTCGGACCGAAATAGTAAACCTAGTGACCGTTAGAGATTTTCGGTGGGACTGACATGCAACTCGGTAGGACCGATATGGTTAGGGTTAGGGCATAACGTAATCTCGGTGAGACCGATTACACAAACTCGGTGAGACCGATTTGGTAATAAGCTAACCAGAGGGTTGGTCAGGTAAACTCGGTGGGACCGATTCGCTCTTCTTGGTGAGACCAAAATGTTACGAAAAGGAAACAGTGAGTTTACATTGCAATGTCGATGGGACCGATCCGCTCTTTCGGTGAGACCGAAAAGTTACGAAAGGGAAACAGAGAAATTGCAATCCCATCTCGATGAGACCGAGATCCCTATCGGTAGAACCGATTTGCTTAGGGTTTGGCAATGGCTATGACAAGTGAAACTCGGTGGCGCCGGGTTGAAAGAATCGGTAGGGCCGAGTTTAGCTTTGGGTTTAGGTCAAATGTGGATATGGGAAAGTAGCTGAGGATTTTGGAGCATATCATTAAGCACATGAAGCAAAAGGCTCATTAAGCAACACCTCATCCCTCCTTGATAGTATTGGCTTTTCCTATGGACTCAATGTGATCTTGGATCACTAAAATGTAAAATGAAGAGTCTTGAGCATATGAGCTAGAGCCAATCATTTGTCCTTAGCATTTTGAGGGTTCCACTTTCACCATTCATGCCATGCCAATCATTGAGCTTTCCTGAAATAATCATCTTGGAATAGCATTAGCTCAATGAGCTATATGTTGTTATGAATTACCAAAACCATCTAGGGATAGTTGCACTTTCAACCAACATGGCATAAACATCATCAGGTAGCAATGTTTAGAGCTAGCAAACAACATGCTACAGGAACATAACATAGCAAAACAAGGCATGTCATTAATCTACTCAAAACATAGAACAAAAGTCCCTTACTGACCATGAGCCAAAAGGGATCAGAAGATATGATGGCACCCATATAAACATAGCAAGTTTCGTTACAGATTCAGACTTGGTAAAATTTCAGGACATGGCAAGACAGATTCATGTTGGCATGTTTACAAGCTTTATTAACTCACTACATAGCATATCATGGTATGAAATAAATCTAGCATGGAGTAGGCATGAAAATGAAACCAATCATGTGTCAAACAACCTCATAGCATGTTTGAAATAAATCACACAAGAATGCCAAAACAGCACCATGGTGTAAAATGACATGTGTGCAAACTTACTTAAATGCAGAAAATAAAGCCACCACTGGATTGGTGGGATTTTTCTACCCCAAAAACATATATAATACGTCTAGGTTGCCGTAGAAAAATCCCCACAAATATGCAAAACACTAAAACTGCCTAAGAAGGAAAACATAAGCGGCTGGGTATGTGAATGACCGGTGGGGCTGGCCTGTCAGTGGCCCAAGTAAAAAACAGGAAAAAAGGCGAGGTTTAAGCGCCCGCGGGGGATCGAACCCGGGTCGCCTGGGTGTGGTAGCAGGGGCGTAGCCACTGCGCTACAGCTGCCGTTGCTGCTAGAAGGGAGGTGCCACACCTTCTGGTCTAACACCAGGCGAGGTTAGCTGCTCCAGCCGGCGACAGAGAAGAAGGCAGGGGTGGGCGTTCGGTATAAACCGAAAAATCGGTTTCTACCGTTCGGTTATTTCTCAGTTTCAGTTTTCGAAAGTATAAACCAAAAATGGAAACTTAAAACAGCTGACCAAAACTTCGGTTAACCAACAAGTTCGGTACAGTTTCCGGTTTCTACCGAAGTCCATTGCCATCTGTGCTTCCTCACAAACGGCAGCAACACCCTTTTATATAGCTGAAGCTCTCGGCTCCTTTCCTTCACCCAAGCGAGGTGGGACTAAAGAAAACATGTGACTCGGCTGGTTGCGCAGTCACATATGGGCTTATCATGCAGGCGTCTGGCCCATGGTCCAGTACATGAAGTGCACTGGTGGTTCAGCTAAAAAAACATTAAAAATACTAGTTGCAGACGGGCTGTGCTATCTAGCTTAAGTCAAATCCAATACGTAGCAAGTAGGAGTCCTAGTAAATGCACCGGCCTAGTTAGCGTAGATATGTCAGAAGTGGATGGTTGGGCACGTGAAAACGCGAAGCGCCATTGGTCCAGCGTGCGAGAGACCGGCGCCAGCTTCTGAGTATTGTCGCGAAGGTACAGTTTGGTTTTACTTCGGCTAACCGAGACAAAAACTGAACAAACCGAACTTAGTTCGGTTATTGAAAGTGAAAACTGAATTTCCTTGTATTAATAGAATAAACCGAAAATTCGGTTTTTTCAGTGTAACACCCCAAGACCGGAGCTTCAGATGCCTTCCATATATTCCGGGTTTCGCCGTGTGTTTCATTTGTGCCTGCCCTTTTATTTTGCATTGCATCATGTCATCATGCCATCATCTCATAAATCTTTTGCAACTCAACTAAATAAATGGCATGGATCTTTGATCCATTTAAATCGAGGGAATTCACATGGTGATTCTCTTTAAAACATATCCCCTCGATATTTATAGAGCTACAGTAATTCCATTAATTGGAATGCACCATAACACACTTGCAATTTAAGTCCATGCTTCTTCTGCTTCAAGTTTCACCTCCAAACTTTGCCAACATTTCTTTTCTCATTTATCGAGGCTCTTCCTAATTTCTCAACATTTTTGAACACTTCTAAATCCTCGTCCTTGTTCAAATTCATTTGATGTTGTAACGCCCGACACCGATGCTCGAGAAGACTTCCATATATTCTGGGTTTCGCCGTGTGTTTCTTTTGTGCCTGCCCTTTTTATTTTTGCATTGCATCATGTAATCATGCCATCATCTCATAAATCTTTTGCAACTCAACTAAATAAATGGCATGGATCTTTGATCCATTTAAATCGAGGGAATTCACATGGTGATTCTCTTTAAAACATATCCCCTCGATATTTATAGAGCTACAGTAATTCCATTAATTGGAATGCACCATAACACACTTGCAATTTAAGTCCATGCTTCTTCTGCTTCAAGTTTCACCTCCAAACTTTGCCAACATTTCTTTTCTCATTTATCGAGGCTCTTCCTAATTTCTCAACATTTTTGAACACTTCTAAATCCTCGTCCTTGTTCAAATTCATTTGATGTTGTAACGCCCGACACCGATGCTCGAGAAGACTTCCATATATTCTGGGTTTCGCCGTGTGTTTCTTTTGTGCCTGCCCTTTTTATTTTTGCATTGCATCATGTAATCATGCCATCATCTCATAAATCTTTTGCAACTCAACTAAATAAATGGCATGGATCTTTGATCCATTTAAATCGAGGGAATTCACATGGTGATTCTCTTTAAAACACATCCTCTCGATATTTAGAGAGCTATAGTAAATATTCCAATTATTTGGATTTACCACAAACACACTTGCAAAATAATCCCAATGCCTTTGTTATCACAACTCTCGACCTCTAACTTTGTCTTTTATTCTTTCATCCTTTTCCGGAGCTCTACCAAAAATCTCAACATTTTGGCCACTCTTAAACCTTGTCCTAATTCAAACCATTTGAATTAAATGCAAACGAGTTTGAATTCAACTCCTCACGTGTGCCCACTTCTATTTTTCCGGGATCAAGCTCATTTTTGTGAGTCCAGGAAAATTGGCCCCATGCGCAAATTCTTTCTCTAATCCCTCTCTTTCTTTTTCTTCTCTCTAGTTCTTTTCTGTCAAAGAAAAATAAAAGAGAGGGAGTGGAGAGCCCAGCAGCCTCCCTCTTCGCTAGACCGGCCTCTCTAGGCCCAATCCGTCCCCGCCGGCCTCTTGGACCTCCACCCAGACCGGCCCAACCTCCCATAGGCCCAACAGCTCCCTAAACCTACCCCTAGCCCCGATCCCCTTCACTCGTTCCCCATCTCTCCCTCTCGTTCCCGTGCCCGCCGCCAGAGAGGAGCGAGAGCCTCTCGCCCGATCCCCTCTCAGCCTCCGCCGCACCTCACTCTGCTTCTTCTGCTGCAGAGCGCCACCACCGCGCGAGTGTCCCTTCGCCGTCCTTCTGCTCGCGCACCAGCGCCCGTCCCTGGAGGTCTCCTTCCTCCCGTACCCGAGATTGTCGGAGGCCTCAGATGCCGCCGGAGCACCAACAGCCAACAGGTTGAGCACCTGCCGCGCCCCCCTCTCTCCCTTCTCCTCCTTCCTATGGGTTCTTTCTCTAAATCCTCTCTCTCTTCCTCCTGTTGCCATGGACAGGAGCTCGCCGCCGTGTTGATCTGCCTCCGCCGGCGTTCGAAGTTCCCGTGGAGCCCGGCCTGGAACCCTGCGAACCCCGACGCCACCTCATCTTGCCGCCGGTCCTCGTCCGCAGCACCCCGGCGCCGCTGCGCCCCGTTTTGACCCGGCCGAGATCGGTCCGTCCTGCGTCCGATCCAGGAGTCCCCAGCTCGCCTGCTGCGTCGCCAAGCCCGCTTCGCCAGCCTCCTCCTGCGCCCGCACCTGCGAGCCCCCAAGTCCAACGCCATGGCGCCGCCCTTACCTCGTTCCCTGAACCGCAAGCATCCGTCGTCCCCATCTCCGGGCTCCCTTGCAAGTTCTGCTGCCGCCTGCTTCCTCTCGTGCGAGACCGAGACGAACGAGTGCTTCCTCTGCTCGAATCGCCCCGCCGTTGACCTGATCAGGCGCCAGCGTGGACAAGCGCCGAGGCCCTGCTCAAGCCCTCGAAGTGTACGGCTACACGATGCGCCAAGTACCTCGTCGAGACGTGTACCACTACCGCCGTCCGAACGTCTACAGGACATGTAGCACAACCATCGTGAAGACCCCGTGGACATCAAGTTCCTTGTCGTGGCCCCGAACATCCACGAGACATGAACCACTACTTCCTCTACGACCGCTCCCGAGAACGTCTACTTCCACTACGAACTTGATCCGCTCGAGAATGCTCCCTTGGAAGGTATAACCACCGAGACGACGCCCGTGAACGAATGTTGTGTGATGTATGAGATGCTCGTGTTTGCACCGTGTCCGAATTGTCACTCGTTTCCATGCCACTAACCCGTGGGAACCCGGTAGTCGGGAGCACCCCCACCATCTCTAGCATGTTTCGCACATTCGCACGCTTCCTTTTGCACCGGTATCTCCATGAGTTACCGGAACCGATATGTTGCCGTGGCATCATTTTCGGATTCGTTGCCATGGCACCCCTTTCTTCCACCACGGTGACAAATGCTTCATAACATGCTCATGTCAACATTTTCATAAAATTGCTTAAAACTTGCATATGTCATCCGCATCATAATAACAACATTTAAAATGTTTATATTTGTTGTTTCCATCAATTTGCTAAATGTATATGGGGATTTACCGGATTTGTTGTTTGTTATATCTGGCCCCATTTAAATTGTTTAGATGGTATAGTTTTGTTATGCTTCACCTATTGCCATGTTAACCAACATTTAATATTGTTGAGTACCTAGCCGGAAGTGAACTAAATAATTGATGTGGTCTTTCGTCAATATGCAACTCGTTGCATATTGAGCTCCACTTAACTTGTAGTTTTGTTTGTTGCATTTGCCATGCCATGCTAATTAAACCGGACATGCATCATCCTTGGGTGTGCATCATGCCATGTTTGTGCTTGTTGGTTTACCATGTTGTTGCTTCTTTCCGGTGTTGCTTCTTCGGGTTAGTTCCGATAACGTTGCGATTGTGAGGATTCGTTCGACTACATCCGTTTGTCTTCTTCATGGACTCGTTCTTCTTCCTAGCGGGATCTCAGGCAAGATGACCATACCCTCGAAATCACTTCTATCTTTGCTTGCTAGATTGCTCGCTCTTTTGCTATGCCTATGCTGCGATACCTACCACTTGCTTATCATGCCTCCCATATTGTTAAACCAAGCCTCTAACCCACCTTGTCCTAGCAAAACGTTGTTTGGCTATGTTACCGCTTTGCTCAGCCCCTCTTATAGCGTTGTTAGTTGCAGGTAAAGATGAAGTTTGTTCCTTGTTGGAACATGGAGATGTTGTTCCTTGTTGGAACATGTTTACTTGTTGGGATATCACAATATATCTTATTTAATTAATGCATCTATATACTTGGTAAAGGGTGGAAGGCTCGGCCTTATGCCTGGTGTTTTGTTCCACTCTTGCCGCCCTAGTTTCCGTCATATCGGTGTTATGTTCCCGGTTTTTTGCGTCCCTAAAGCGGTCGGGTGATTTATGGGACCCCGTTGACAGTTCGCTTTGAATACGACTTTTCCAGCGAGGCCCAACCTTGGTTTTACCATTTGCCTCACCACCACCTACTTTCCCTTGGGAGTAATTAACCCAAGGGTCATCTTTATTTAGCCCCCCCGGGCCAATGCTTGTCTAAGTATTGGTCCAAACTAGAGCCACTTGCGGTGCCGCCCCTGGGCAACTTGGGGTATCGTCGGTTGCCGTACGTACTGCTCATCCGGTGTTGCCCTGAGAACGAGATATGTGCAGCTTCTATCGGGATGTCGGCGCATCGGGCGGTCTTGCTGGACTTGTTTTATTACTGTCGAAATGTCTTGTAGCCGGGATTCCGAGACTGATCGGGTCTTCCCGGGGAGAAGGAATATCCTTCGTTAATCGCGAGAGCTTATCATGGGCTAAGTTGGGACACCCCTGCAGGGTTTTGAACTTTCGAAAGCCGTGCCCGCGGTTATGTGGCAGATGGGAATTTGTTAATGTCCGGTTGTAGAAAACCCGAAGTTGATCTTCACTAAAATACATCAACCGCGTGTGTAACCGTGATGGTCTCTTCTCGGCGGAGTCCGGGAAGTGAACACGGTGTTGGAGTTATGTTTGACGTAAGTAGTTTCAGGATCACTTCTTGATCATAGTTGTTCGACCGTGCTTTTGCCTTCTCTTCTCGCTCTCATTTGCGTATGTTAGACACCAGATATGCTAGTCGCTTGCTGCAGCTCCACCTCACTACCTTCTCCTACCCATAAGCTTAAATAGTCTTGATCTCGCGGGTGTGAGATTGCTGAGTCCCCATGACTCACAGATACTTCCAAAACCAGTTTGCAGGTGCCGATGAAACCGTGCAGGTGACGCACCCGAGCTCAAGGAGGAGCTCGATGAAGATCTTGTTCATTGTGTTGTTTCGTTTCAGTTGATCAGTAGTGGAGCCCAGTTGGGACGATCGGGGATCTGTGTAGCATTTGGGGTAGTCTTCTTTTATTTTGGTTCCGTAGTCGGACCTTGATTGTATCTGTATGATGTAATGCTGTACTCATGTATTGTGTGAAGTGGCGATTGTAAGCCAGCTATGTATCTCTTTCCCTTATATATTACATGGGTTGTGTGAAGATTACATCACTTGCGACATTGCTTTCAATGCGGTTATGCCTCTAAGTCGTGCTTCGACACGTGGGAGATATAGCCGCATCGAGGGCGTTACAAGTTGGTATCAGAGCCTTCCCCGACCTTAGGAGCCCCCACTGATTGATCGTTTTTAGCGGCCGAGTTGTGTCTAGAAAAATGTTTTGAGTCATTTAGGAATTATATATCGGAGAGTTTAGGAATTATTTTTACTTCCCAGTCTCCTCATCGCTCTGGTAAGGCATCCTGACGTAGAGTTTTGACTCTTCTCTTCTCAAATTTCACTAAAAAAATTTTAGGATCACGCGGGTATCTTAGAATCGTTCCGATGGTTTTGTGATGACAACATTGTCTTGGTGCCTCTTGTCAGCAGGGGTTTAGTGGAGGTGTCCCGGGGAGTTGAGCTCCGAGGTGTTGTCGTCATAATTTTATTGTTGCAGTTCTGAAATACCTGAGTTTAGTACGCCGACATCGAAAATCCCTTTTGTACAGTTGTTGGTGAGATAACCCTGATAGCCCAGTACTGAGGCGAGTGCGGGAGTATTGCCATAACTCGTATAACGGATGCTTTTCGAAGGTTGAGGTAGACGATTTCCGAAGGTTTCTTGGTTATGTGTTGAAGGATGGATACAGCTGGATCTAGGTATTGTTAGTTTGGGTGATATATTTTGTGTCCCCTGTATCCCCAACACCTGATTGCATAACCAGAAAGTTTCGGGAGTTTATAGGTGGGAATTCAAGTATCACGTAGGAATTCTTTCCAACAGACACATGATACAGTATGGGCTCTATCATATGTTTGTTTCCGGCTTATTCTGCAAGCCAAATCCTTTGTTTTGTTTTGTGGTATTCGAGTTGCTTCAATGCCAAGTGTTGATTCCATACCTCATTCTAAGCGGTGGTCTCATATTTCTATGTGGATGCTAATCCTTCTTGTTCATCAAGGTTGTCTTTTCAATCCTTTCCAACCGGTGTGCTTTTCTCCAAGTAAATCCGATCATTTTCAACATCCGCAAGACCAATTCTTGGTTTTCTCAACGGTATCCGTTTCACCCGTCCCCAAGTTGCCTTTGTTTTCCCACCCTCCCACCCTTATTTCTTCAAGGACACAGATTTCTTGATCAAGGATCCATCTTATTGATGTGAAGCCTCTCCATTCTTCTCCTTCATGTTCTTATCCGGTGATTTTCTATGAAGATGCGCAACAACTTCAAGTTCACCATTCTTTGTTATTTTTTCTACTCCGGTGGACTCAATTCAAGCTTTGTCGATCATATCTTTCCTTGTTTCAAATGTTTTCTAATGCCGGTGTATCTCTTAATCATTCACCTCTCGCTATTCATTTGTTCTGGAGTGCTGAAGATATCTCAGAAGATTCAAGTCTCCATTCTCAATTCACTCAAGTTCTTTTGAGGATGTTATCTCATTCAAGCCATTTAATTTAACCGGTGCAATCTCCCTTTCAAGTAATCGTTCAACGGTGTTTCTTTTGAGTGGGCCCTAACCCACAGGTCTTTTTCCAGGATCTTACTTGACTCTTCTAATCTTCCCGGAGCTATTCTCAAATTCATTTCAAAGTGTGATGTAAGAATGTATTCCATCAGTCATATGTCTTTCTCCAAGATCTTTCAAATTCTTTCATCGTTGGTTCAACCTTTCTAATTTTCATTCCGGAGTGTCTAAACAATTCATGGTGGTGTTTCTCGTCATCATTCTCAACATTTGATCATAGTTGTTCGGAATATCCTTCGTTGATCGCGAGAGCTTATCATGGGCTAAGTTGGGACACCCCTGCAGGGTTTGAACTTTCGAAAGCCGTGCCCGCGGTTATGGGCAGATGGGAATTTGTTAATGTCCGGTTGTAGAAAACCCGAAGCTGATCTTAATTAAAATACACCAACCGCGTGTGTAACCGTGATGGTCTCTTCTCGGCGGAGTCCGGGAAGTGAACACGGTGTTGGAGTTATGCTTGACGTAAGTAGTTTCAGGATCACTTCTTGATCATAGTTGTTCGACCGTGCTTTTGCCTTCTCTTCTCGCTCTCATTTGCGTATGTTAGCCACCATATATGCTAGTCGCTTGCTGCAGCTCCACCTCATACCTTTTACCCTACCTATAAGCTTAAATAGTCTTGATCTCGCGGGTGTGAGATTGCTGAGTCCCCGTGACTCACAGATACTTCCAAAACCAGTTTGCAGGTGCCGATGAAACCGTGCAGGTGACGCACCCGAGCTCAAGGAGGAGCTCGATGAAGATCTTGTTCATTGTGTTGTTTCGTTTCAGTTGATCAGTAGTGGAGCCCAGTTGGGACGATTGGGGATCTGTGTAGCATTTGGGGTAGTCTTCTTTTATTTTGGTTCCGTAGACGGACCTTGATTGTATCTGTATGATGTAATGCTTTATTCATGTATTGTGTGAAGTGGCGATTGTAAGCCAACTATGTATATCTTACCCTTATGTATTACATGGGTTGTGTGAAGATTACCTCACTTGCGACTTTGCTTTCAATGCGGTTATGCCTCTAAGTCGTGCTTCGACACGTGGGAGATATAGCCGCATCGAGGGCATTACAAGTTGGTAATCAGAGCCTTCCCCGACCTTAGGAGCCCCCACTGATTGATCGTTTTTAGCGGCCGAGTTGTGTCTAGAAAAATGTTTTGAGTCATTTAATAATTATATATCAGAGAGTTTAGGAATTCTTTTTACTTCCCAGTCTCCTCATCGCTCTGGTAAGGCATCCTGACATAGAGTTTTGACTCTTCTCTTCTTAAATTTCACTAAAAAAAATTTAGGATCACGCGGGTATCTTAGAATCGTTCCAATGGTTTTGTGATGACAACATTGTCTTGGTGCCTCCTGTCAGCAGGGGTTTAGTGGAAGTGTCCCAGGGAGTTGAGCTCTGAGGTGTTGTCGTCATAATTTTATCGTTGCAGTTCTGGAATACCTGAGTTTAGTACGCCGACATCGAAAATCTCTTTTGTACAGTTGTTGGTGAGATAACCCTGATAGCCCAGTACTGAGGCGAGTGCGGGAGTATTGCCATAACTTGTATAACGGATGCTTTTTGAAGGTTGAGGTAGACAATTTCCGAAGGTTTCTTGGTTATGTGTTGAAGGATGGATACAGCTGGATCTAGGTATTGTTAGTTTGGGTGATATATTTTGTGTCCCCTGTATCCCCAACACCTGATTGCATAACCAGAAAGTTTTGGGAGTTTATAAGTGGGAATTCAAGTATCACGTAGGAATTCTTTCCAACAGACACATGATACGATATGGGATCTATCATATGTTTGTTTCCGGCTTATTCTGCAAGCCAAATCCTTTGTTTTTGTTTTGTTTTGTGGTATTCGAGTTGCTTCAATGTCAAGTGTTGATTCCATACCTTTTCTAAGCGGTGTTCTCATATTCCTATGTGGATACCAATCCTTCATGATAACTGAGAGTGCCATGTCAATCCTTTTCAACCGGTGTGTCTCTCTTCAAGTGGATCCGATCACTTCAACATTCGCAAGATCAATTATCAGTTCTTCTCAACGGTGTTTGCTTCATCCTTTCCAAGTTGTCTTTGTTTTTCCCGCCCTCCCACCCTTATTTCTTCAAGGACGCAGATTTCTTGATCAAGTATCCATCTTATTGATGCGAAGTCTCTTCATTCTTTTCTTTCAATGCTCTTATCCGGTGATTCTCATGAAGATACTAAAGGAAGCTTCGAGTTTATCATTCTTCATCCTCATATTTTCTTCGGTGGATTCAATTCAAGCCTTGTCGATCATATCCTTTTCCTCGTTTCAAATGCTTTCTCATACCGGTGCACCTCTTAATCATTCACTTCTCGGTATTCATTTGTTCTGGAGTGCTGAAGATATCTCAGAAGGCTCGTCTTTTCATTCAAGATTCGTTCAAGCTATTTGGATATTATGATCTCATTCAAGCCATTTAATTCAACCGGTGCAATCTCCTTTTCAAGTAATCGTTCAACGGTGTTTCTTTCGAGTGGGCCCTAACCCACAGGTCCTTTCCCAGGATCTTACCTGACTCTTCTAATTTTCCCAGAGCTATTCTCAAATTCATTTAAAAGTTTGACGTAAGAATGGATTTTCATCAGTCAACTGTTTTGCTCCAAGGTCTTTCAAATTCTTTACATCGTTGGTTCAACTTTTCCTCTTTTAATCCTTCCGGAGTTTCTCAACAATTTGGTGGTGTTTCTCCTCGTCATTCTCAGCATTTGAAGACCGAAGAAGAGTTTCTCTTAAATCTTGCTCCATTCTTTTCAAGATTCATGGTTCTAGCTTGATGCCATCCTCTCATAATTGTTTTCGATTCTGAAAATTCTTTTCACCCATCCGGAGCAATTCAGGAGTCTTTTCAGTTTGATTCTCCGGAGCCCATCATCTCAGAATTATTCATTCAAGCTTTCAGCTCTCGTTCTCCAAATCTTACCGGTGCATCATTCAAGTATCCTCCAGTCAGCTCTTGATCTCTTCGTTCTCATGTATCTAAATACCCTCAAGTATCTTCATTCATTTTGTAATTCTTCCCGGTGATTTGTGCATTTGCTACGTTCAATTTCAATTCTTACGGTGGGTCGTTCAAGATTCCTCTTTCTTTGATATCATGTCAATTCATTCTTTCTTTCCAATCCTATCGGCGGATCGTTGAAGACCTTCCCAAGTTGAGCAATATCTCTCTTCAATCCTTTTTCAACGAGAATAAGTAGTATGCCTAATCCGTTGCTTGTCATCAATCTAAATTGGTGAAGGATACGCATAACATAATTCTTGTTCTTGTTTCATCCAAGTGATTGATTCCATCTTCCGGAGTTCGTTCATGATATCAATTTCTCAATTCTAAGTTGTTCATCTCTTCTTTCCGGAGTTTGTTCATCATATCACATTCTCAGTCCGAGATGCTTCATCTTTTCTTTCCGGAGTTCAAAGTTTTCTCGGTTATATCATTTCAAAGCTTCATCTTATCACTGCAAGGTTTCGCCGTGAGTTTTCAACTTCTCTCTCTTTCCATCATCCTTGTTTTACCGGAGTTCTTCATGGAGGCTCTACATGGTGGTTCATTAAGGATTCTTTTCATTCTTCATTTGTTCTTCAAGATTTTTCTCGAAGTTAAGATCAGCCAAGCGTTACTCTAAAAATAAACATGGTGCTCAACACATGTTTTGTTTGGAGGAGTTCAAACATTTCTTCATCTTGCATTCCGAAGTGCAATTCTTTCTATCTTATCTTTTGAGGTGGTGTTATGTCATTCGTGATAATTTGAGTTCATGTTTCATGACTCACATGTTGTTAAGAATGAGATATTTTAAATCCATCAATCTCTTCGTTGGAGTTATCTTGGGTTATATTTCACCTAAAGCCTTCCATTGGGAATGTTGCTATTCGTGGTGTTTATCAATGATCCAAGTTTTTCTCCTATTCTCTCGGCGAATCAAGTTTTCACCTCCGTGTTGCTCTCAAGCAATCAATTGTTTTCCGTAGTGGCATGTATTCACCTCTAAGTTTTGAGTTGTTTCCATAAGCCCACAACAAGCTTATCCTTACCATTGTTGTTTTTCAAACAACTCTGTTCAATCATACTTCGTAAGGATGCTCTTTCAAATTCATTTATGGTAGGAGATGTTGGTTTCATCCTTCGTTCTATTCATTCCAACTATCCAACTATCATGCATTGTTTTCGGAGGCATTGTGATGTTGTTCTTTTCACCCATCACCTCGTTTTGTAAAGATCATGTTCTTTTTCTTGCTTATCCATTTAACTGGATTGTTGTGTCTATCATTCCTCTTTTAACCGGAGTCTCATCCAAGTGCTTTCATTTGCCAAGTTCATATTCTATTCCTTCCATTTCCAACCGGAGTGTTGTTGTGATTGTTCTTTATCGTTCCTTGTACATCTTGTTTCAACCGGAGTGGTTTCAACGTCTATCTTGTCACTTAAGATCTTCTTTCTCACCATATTCCCTGTTCCTTGTCCAACGGAGTATTTCATTTCGTTCATCTCCATGTTATTCTTTCTTCCATTTTGCTCAACCTCTCAAGGTTCTTTGGTTTCACTCGTTTGTCAAAGAAGCAACTTAGTTTTACCTCTCCTCTTTATCTTCGTTTTCCCTCCGGTGCCATTCTATATCTCGAGACGAGATCCTCTCGTAGTGGTGGAGTGTTGTAACGCCCCAAGACCGGAGCTTCAGATGCCTTCCATATATTCCGGGTTTCGCCGTCTGTTTCATTTGTGCCTGCCCTTTTATTTTGCATTGCATCATGTCATCATGCCATCATCTCATAAATCTTTTGCAACTCAACTAAATAAATGGCATGGATCTTTGATCCATTTAAATCGAGGGAATTCACATGGTGATTCTCTTTAAAACATATCCTCTCAATATTTATAGAGCTATAGTAATTCCATTAATTGGAATGCACCATAACACACTTGCAATTTAAGTCCATGCTTCTTCTGCTTCAAGTTTCACCTCCAAACTTTGCCAACATTTCTTTTCTCATTTATCGAGGCTCTTCCTAATTTCTCAACATTTTTGAACACTTCTAAATCCTCGTCCTTGTTCAAACCATTTGATTTAAATTCAAATGAATTTGAATTTAAATCTTGCAATCATGCTCACTTCTATTTTCCGGGATCAAGCTCATTTTGTGAGTCCAGGAAAATTGGCCCCATGCGCAAATTCTTTCTCTAATCCCTCTCTTTCTTTTTCTTCTCTCTAGTTCTTTTCTGCCAAAGAAAAATAAAAGAGAGGGAGTGGAGAGCCCAGCAGCCTCCCTCTTCGCTAGACCGGCCTCTCTAGGCCCAATCCGTCCCCGCCGGCCTCTTGGACCTCCACCCAGACCGGCCCAACCTCCCATAGGCCCAACAGCTCCCTAAACCTAACCCTAGCCCCGATCCCCTTCACTTGTTCCCCATCTCTCCCTCTCGTTCCCGTGCCCGCCGCCAGAGAGGAGCGAGAGCCTCTCGCCCGATCCCCTCTCAGCCTCCGCCGCACCTCACTATGCTTCTTCTGCTGCAGAGCGCCACTATCGTGCGAGTCTCCCTTCTCCGTCCTTCTGCTCGTGCACCAGCGCCCGTCCCTGGAGGTCTCCTTTCTCCCGTCCCCGAGCTTGCCGGAGGCCTCAGATGCCGCCGGAGCACCAGCAGCCAACAGGTTGAGCACCTGCCGCGCCCCCCTCTCTCCCTTCTCCTCCTTCCTATGGGTTCTTTCTCTAAATCCTCTCTCTCTTCCTCCTGTTGCCATGGACAGGAGCTCGCCGCCGTGTTGATCTGCCTCCGCCGGTGTTCGAAGTTCCCGTGGAGCCCGGCCTGGAACCCTGCGAACCCCAACGCCACCTCATCTTGCCGCCGGTCCTTGTCCGCAGCACCCCGGCGCCGCTGCGCCCCGTTTTGACCCGGCCGAGATCGGTCCGTCCTGCGTCCGATTCAGGAGTCCCCAGCTCGCCTGCTGCGTCGCCAAGCCCGCTTAGCCAGCCTCCTCCTGCGCCGGCACCTGGGAGCCCCCAAGTCCAACGCCATGGCGCCGCCCTCACCTCGTTCCCTGAACCGCAAGCATCCGTCGTCCCCAGCTCCGGGCTCCCCTGCAAGTTCTGCTGCCGCCTGCTTCCTCTCGTGCGAGACCAAGACGAACGAGTGCTTCCTCTGCTCGAATCGCCCCGCCGTTGACCTGATCAGGCGCCAGCGTGGACAAGCGCCGAGGTCCTGCTCAAACCCTCGAAGTGTACGGCTACACGATGCGCCAAGTACCTCGTCGAGACGTGTACCACTACCGCCGCCCGAACGTCTACAGAACATGTAGCAGAACCATCGTGAAGACCCCGTGGACGTCAAGTTCCTTGTCGTGGCCCCGAACATCTACGAGACATGAACCACTACTTCCTCTACGACCGCTCCCGAGAACGTCTACTTCCACTACGAACTTGATCCGCTCGAGAATGCTCCCTTGGAAGGTATAACCACCGAGACGACGCCCGTGAACGAATGTTGTGTGATGTATGAGATGCTCGAGATTCGCACCGTGATCGAATTGTCCTCGCACGTTCCTCGTTTTCCATGCCACCGTCATGTGGGACACCTGGTATCCGGGATCACTCCCCATCTCTTGCGTGTTCCACACATCCGCACACTTCTCTCTTGCATCGGTATCTCAATCGAGTTACCGGGACCCGAATGTTGCCGTGGCACCATTTCCGTTGTCGTTGCCGTGGCACCCTTTTTCATTTCCGCCACGACGACAAATGCTTCTTAATGCTCTAGTCAACATTTTCATAAAATTGCTTAAAACTTGCATACGTCATCCGCATCATGATAACAACAATTAAAATGTTTAAAATGTTGTTTGTTTAAATTTGCTTAAATGCCATGCTAAAATGATTTATTTCATAACTAAATAACTGTAGCTCCAAATTTAATAAACTTTATATGTAAATGGGGTAGAAAAATGCCTAGTTTAACATGTTGGCATTAATTTGCATGTTTAACAACTCTAAAATTGTGTTTAGGGCAGATCAGTTCCAAATCTAAAGTATGCACATGAGGATTTTCCGGAATCGTTGTTTGTTATTTCCGGCCTCATTTAAACTTGCCTAAATAGTTAGTTTAATTATGCTTCTCCCCTTGCCATGTTTAACAACATTTAATATTGTGGGGTACATAAACGAGATCGAACCAAATAACTTGAATGTGGTGTTTCGTCAATATGCAACCCGTTGCATATTGAGCTCCACTTAATTTGTAGTGTTGGTTGTTGCACTTTGCCATGCCATGCCTCATTAAATCGGACATGCATCATATTTGTTTGTGCATCATGCCATGTGTATGTGGTGGTTGTTTACTATGTTGTTTGTTTGTTTCTGGGTTGCTTCTCTCGTTAGCTTCGGTTTCATTCCGGAGTTGTGAGGATTCGTTCGACTACGTCCGTTTGTCTTCTTCATGAACTCGTTCTTCTTCCTTGCGGGATCTCAGGCAAGATGACCATACCCTTGAAATCACTTCTATCTTTGCTTGAAAGATGCTCGCTCTTTTGCTATGCCTATGCTGCGATACCTACCACTTGCTTATCATGCCTCCCATATTGTTAAACCAAGCCTCTAACCCACCTTGTCCTAGCAAACCGTTGTTTGGCTATGTTGCCGCTTTGCTCAGCCCCTCTTATAGCATTGTTAGTTGCAGGTGAAGATGAAGTTTGTTCCTTTCTGGAACATGGAGATGTTGTTCCTTGATTGGAACATGTTTACTTGTTGGGATATCACAATATATCTTATTTAATTAATGCATCTATATACTTGGTAAAGGGTGGAAGGCTAGGCCTTATGCCTGGTGTTTTGTTCCACTCTTGCCTCCCTAGTTTCCGTCATATCGGTGTTATGTTCCCGGATTTTTGCGTCCCTAACGCGGCCGGGTGATTTATGGGACCCCCTTGACAGTTCGCTTTGAATAAGACTTTTCCAGCAAGGCCCAACCTTGGTTTTACCATTTGCCTCACCACCACCTACTTTCCCTTGGGAGTAATTAACCCAAGGGTCATCTTTATTTAGCCCCCCCGGGCCAATGCTTGTCTAAGTATTGGTCCAAACTAGAGCCACTTGTGGTGCCGCCCCTGGGCAACTTGGGGTATCGTCGGTTGCCGTATGTACTGCTCATCCGGTGTTGCCCTGAGAACGAGATATGTGCAGCTCCTATCGGGATGTCGGCGCATCGGGCGGTCTTGCTGGACTTGTTTTATTAATGTCGAAATGTCTTGTAGCCGGGATTCCGAGACTGATCGGGTCTTCCTGGGGAGAAGGAATATCCTTCGTTGATCGCGAGAGCTTATCATGGGCTAAGTTGGGACACCCCTGCAGGGTTTGAACTTTCGAAAGCCATGCCCGCGGTTATGGGCAGATGGGAATTTGTTAATGTCCGGTTGTAGAAAACCTGAAGCTGATCTTAATTAAAATACACCAACCGCATGTGTAACCGTGATGGTCTCTTCTCGGCGGAGTCCGGGAAGTGTACACAGTGTTGGAGTTATGCTTGACGTAAGTAGTTTCAGGATCACTTCTTGATCGTAGTTGTTCGACCGTGCTTTTGCCTTCTCTTCTCGCTCTCATTTGCGTATGTTAGCCACCATATATGCTAGTCGCTTGCTGCAGCTCCACCTCATACCTTTTACCCTACCTATAAGCTTAAATAGTCTTGATCTCGCGGGTGTGAGATTGCTGAGTCCCCGTGACTCACAGATACTTCCAAAACCAGTTTGCAGGTGCCGATGAAACCGTGCAGGTGACGCACCCGAGCTCAAGGAGGAGCTCGATGAAGATCTTGTTCATTGTGTTGTTTCGTTTCAGTTGATCAGTAGTGGAGCCCAGTTGGGACGATCGGGGATCTGTGTAGCATTTGGGGTAGTCTTCTTTTATTTTGGTTTCGTAGACGGACCTTGATTGTATCTGTATGATGTAATGCTTTATTCATGTATTGTGTGAAGTGGCGATTGTAAGCCAACTATGTATCTCTTACCCTTATGTATTACATGGGTTGTGTGAAGATTACCTCACTTGCGACTTTGCTTTCAATGCGGTTATGCCTCTAAGTCGTGCTTCGACATGTGGGAGATATAGCCGCATCGAGGGCGTTACATTCAGTCTCGGTTTCTGTCCGGTGTTCGGTTCGTCGGTTTTTATGCCCACCCCTAGAAGAAGGCCAAGCTTCCGGCAAGCGTGACAGTGACCATCGGAGCAGAAGGCCACCTGCGGGGGTGCGGAAGACAGACGCGGAGCCAGGAGCAAGTGGCTGATGTGAGCTAGGGGCGCATGCATGCGGCAGCTCGAGTATGAGCTCATGCTCGTCTCGGGTACGGCAGCGGCAAGGCTGGGCGAGGCGGCTGCTCCTTGCTTTCGAGCGTGAGCGCGCGCATGAGGCAAGCTCAGTGAGAAGAAACTCGGCTAGGCTAGAATCGGAGCGCGGGGATGCGCGGGTGCGCTACAGCAAAGATACGCACCACACTAAGTTTCAGGCTTCGCCGGAGCACTACGAGCACGGCAAAGACACGGATCGGGGCGAGTCCTACGGATGCCTACATGCCATGGGATGGATGGGAGAGGAAGGAGCGTTAACCAGCTCACCCTAGGACACGATCAGATCAACGGAGACGAGCCGAAGGCAAGGCGAGGGAGCTCTGAACTTGGCGGGGCTGCTATCCGCGAAGCATGGGAGGAAGAGGTCAATGGGGAGGTAGCCGGACTTGGCGATCCCAGGCGAGGAAGAGGATGGCGAGGACGTAGTCGATGTCATGGAGGAAGACAGATGTACTTGGCGAGGCGGAGGTGGCCGGAGTGCACGCCGGCGACGGCTATCCCGAGATCGAGCTGAAGCTCGGTCGGTTCATGGCGGCCAGGTTGAGGCGACGCGTGTGGAGCTAACCTAGGCGGCGGCGAGGCAGGTAGAGGAGGGGGATCGGTCGAGGAGGAACCCTAGGGCGCGGGGGACATGTAATATAGGGCTAGCGACGCTTCTCCGGCCGTCAAATCGACCGGACGTCGACGTGGCGCGTCTGGATGCTCTGCCGTACAGGAGCTTGAAGATCCTCCTGTACGCGTGGGCTGACTGGGCTGCAGTAGGAGCGGCTGCTGTGCTCTGCTAGGCTGTAGGTGAGGGGAAGGCCCAGGTAAGGAGAGATAAGTCCCCCTTCTCATTTCTTTCCAGTTTCTGATTATTTAAATAACCAGCTGAAGAAACGAAAAAAAGGCCAGTGTACTAGAAGAGGCATTTGGTAAATATGAAAATATTCCCAAGCTCATGGGATTATGGGCCATTTGAATAAATTGCTTTGGGGATTTTTAAAGGAAGAAAATTAGATCAAGTTTGAATTAAATTCAAACTTGAGTCAATTTTTAACCTAACCAAAACATATTCTAATGAGTTGAAAATTGGCAGAGAGGATGTAGGCATGGTGCAAGATTTACAGGGAGAAGATGAACATTAAAAGAGAAGGGAAAGTGGCACTTGTCAAAAGAAGGAAGTAGAGGGAAGGAGGAGGTGGTGATGCATAGAACAAAATTATGGGCATCTCAAGGCATATGTTGAGCATGTAAGAATAAGATGCAATAAGGCAAGGATGGCATGAGATGAATATTCACTATATGATGATGACATATGATATGCATGACATTAAACAAAATGCAAAACGAAGGCAAAACCCAACCACGGAGGGAATATCATAACACATAGCCGAAAATGGCAAGAGTTGGAGTTACAAATATGGCAAGGTACATCCGGGGTGTTACAACACTTCACCACTACGAGAGGATCTTGTCCCGAGATCTAGGACTGAAAGAACTTCGGATATTCGGAACGGAGGTGGTCCTCGCGCTCCCATGTGGCTTCTCGGTCGGAATGGTGTGACCACTTCACTTTCAGGAATTTGATGGACTTGTTGCGAGTCTTGCGCTCAGTTTCTTCAAGAATAGCAACGGGATGCTCATGATAAGAAAGATCTTCTTGGAGGTTAATATCTTCGAAGTTGATGCTGCGTTCAGGAGTCTTGAAGCACTTGCGAAGCTATGACACGTGAAACACATCGTGCACGTTTGCAAAGTCGGAGGGAAGCTCAAGTTGATAGGCGAGGTCGCCTCTTTTGCCAATGATCTTGAAAGGACAAACGTATCAGGGGCAAGCTTCCCTTTGATACCTAAGCGACGAGTGCCTTTCATTGGAGAGACGCGGAGGTAGACATGGTCTCCGATCTCGAAAGCCAAATCACGATGCTTGCTATCATAGTAACTCTTTTGACGCGATTGAGCGGATTTGAGGTTTTGACGGATGACTTTACACATTTCTTCAGCCTCTGTGATCAAGTCGTTGCCAAGAAGTTTGCGTTCACCAGTCTCTGACCAATTTAGAGGAGTACGACACTTTCTGCCATAGAGAATCTCGAATGGGGCCTTGCCCGAGCTCGCTTGGAAGCTATTGCTGTAGGAGAATTTGGCATATGGAAGACAATCTTCCCACTTCATACCGAAAGAGATGACATAGGCCCTGAGCATATCTTCAAGAATTTGGTTGACACGCTCGACTTGGCCACTAGTTTGAGGGTGGAAAGCTGTGCTGAAGCGAATATTTGTGCCCATGGCCTTCTCGAAGGAGTCCCATAATTTAGAGGTGAAGATGCTTCCACGATATGAAGAAATCACTTGAGGAATGCCGTGCAAGGAGACAATCCTGGAGGTGTATAGCTCTGCGAGTTGAGCTGCTATGATAGATTCTTTGATAGGAAGAAAATGAGCCACTTTTGTAAGCTTGTCGATGACAATGAAGATAGCATCATTTCCACGCATGACTTGGGAAATCCAGTCACGAAGTCCATTTCGATATGATCAAACTTCCATTCTGGAATAGCAAGAGGTTGGAGGAGACCAGCTGGTCGTTGGTGTTCTGCTTTCACTCTTCTGCAGACGTCACATTCATTCACGAATTGAGCGATTTCTCACTTCATTCGAGTCCACCAATATGACTGCTTGAGGTCATGGTACATCTTCGTACTTCCAGGATGAATGGATAGAAGAGAATTGTGTGCCTCGTTCATAATGACCTTCCTTAGATCACCTTTGGGAACCACAATCCGGTCCTCGAAGAATAAAGTGTCTCTGTCATCAATGCGATAGCACTTGTATTTGGAGATGCCCTTGTCAATACCACGTTTCACCTTCTTCACCATGGTATCCAAGAGTTGTGCCTCACGAATTTGATCTTCCAAAGTAGGAGAGACTAGGAGGTTGGCAAGAAAGCCTTGAGGAACAACTTGAAGATTCAGCTTGCCGAAAGCTTCGCAAAGATCCGGTTGGAAGGGCTTGAGGATTAAGCTGTTGCAGTAAGACTTCCTGCTCAAAGCATCTGCAATCACATTGGCCTTGCCTGGAGTATATTCAAAACTCGGATTATACTCTTGAATCATTTCGACCCATCGAGTTTGCCTGAGGTTGAGGTTGGGTTGAGTGAAGATATACTTGAGACTCTTGTGATCTGTGAATATGTCCACTTTCCTTCCCAACAAAAGATGTCTCCATGTTATTAATGCAAGGACAACTACCGCCAACTCAAGATCGTGAGTGGTGTAGTTCTTTTCGTTGGGCTTCAACTGACGAGAGGTATAGGCCACAACTTTCTTCTCTTGCATTAACAAAACACCAAGACCTTGAAGAGAAGCATCACAGAAAACTTCGAATGGCTTGGATTCATCAGGAGGAGTCAAGACAGGAGCTGTGACGAGTTTCTCTTTGAGAGTGTTGAAAGCAACGTCACACTCAGGGGTCCAGACATACTTCACATGCTTCTGGAGGAGGTTGGAAAGAGGCTTTGCAATCTTTGAGAAATTCTCAACGAATCTTCGGCAATTGCTTGCAAGTCCAAGAAAACCGCGAAGTTGCTTGACATTCTGAGGAGGTTCCCAATTCACAACTGCGGACACCTTCTCGGGATTAACAGTGATGCCCTTGGCCAAGATGATATGACCAAGGTAAAGAACTTCATCAAGCCAGAACTCACATTTGGAAAACTTTGCATAGAATTGATACTCTCTGAGCTTGTCGAGCACCAATCGCAAATGTTTGGCATGATCCTTCTTATTCTTGGAGAAGACCAATATATCATCGAGGTACACCAAGACGAATTCATTGGTGTAGGGGTTGAAAATGAAGTTCATCATTCGAGTGGGGGAGCATTGACAAGGCCGAAAGACATGACAGTATATTCATACGAACCAAAGCTTGTTCTGAATGTTGTCTTGGGAATATCTTCTTCACGAATGTGAATCTGATGGTAACCCATCCGGAGGTCAAGCTTGGAGAAAACTGTAGCACCTTTGAGTTGCTCAAAAAGCTCAATGATGTTGGGAAGTGGATACTTGTTCTTTATTGTCTTCTTGTTCAATGGACGGTAATCGACGCAGAGTCGGTCCGTGCCATCCTTCTTCTGAACAAAAAGAACACCACAATGCCATGGAGATGAACTCGGTCTGATCAGACCCAGACGCTCATGTTCATCGAGTTGTTTCTTAAACTCCTTGAACTCTTTTGGTCCAAGCTTGTATGGACGCTTGCAAACGGGTTCGGTGCCAGGTTCAAGATCGATAACGAACTCAACTGGCCGGTGCGAAGGCATACCCGGATGCTCTTCTGGAAAGACGTCTTGGTACTCACAAACGACTGGAATCTGAGAGATTGCGTCTAGCTCGCCCTTCTCATTGAGAGAAAACAACCGAATGATTTCATCACGAGCGGCATAGCTGATCACATCCTCAGAAGAGTGTGTCAATTGAATTTCCCTGGCAGCACAATGAAGTTGAGCCTTGTGCTTAGAAAGCCAGTCCATCCCAAGAATTAGATCAATATCAGAGTCACCAAGAACAACTGGAGAAGACAGAAATTTATAGTTTCCCATCTTGATGGAAACATCCGGAATCATCGTGGTAGCCCTCATAGACAAGCCCGGAGAAACAACTCCCATGGATTTACCCAACAACTCCGAAATGAAGTCATGCTTTGAAACAAATGATCTCGACATGAAACAATGCGATGCACCAGTATCAAATAAGACTTTTGCAGGAAAATCATTAACTGAGAGATTACCCATGATCACTTCAGAAGATTCCTCCGCTTGAGCTGCATTCATCATGTTCACCTTTGCAAACTTGGGATTATGCTTGACCACCGCATTGTTGGAAGATCTCACAGGAGGAGGAGGCGGAAGGCGCCTTTGGTTGAAGCACTTGTTCGCATAGTGACCTTTCTGCTGACATTTGTTGCACGTCACCTCTGAGAGCGGACGATGGTAAGGAGCATTAGACCTTGGAGCTTGATTCTGAGACTTGTTCTGATAGCCAGGGTTGGGTGGGTGGGAAGATCCATGGCCACCTTTGTTCTTCTGCTGGTAAGGCTGACGGAACGGAGGGGGAGGAGGCAACCAGAACTTATGTTGCTTAGATGCCACTAGTGAGGACGAAGAAGACTGATCTGCGTCCTTGACTCTCTTCTTAGATGCCTCACACTTGAGCTGAGCAGCTTCTTGTTTCAGTGCCATGTTGTAGAATTCATCATACTTTTTCGGCTCAAAAAGCAGGAGAGCTAACTGCAAATCTTCTCTGAGGCCACCTCTGAATTGATAAATCATGCTCTTTTGATCAGGGACGTCTTGCTTAGCGAAGCGAGAGAGTTTCTGGAACTGGATATTGTATTGATACACAGACATGGTGCCTTGCTTGAGATTGCGGAACTCCTCATGCTTGCTCTCAACAACACTTTGGGGAATGTGGTGAGCTTTGAAGTCTCGGCAGAAATCATCCCAGGTAATCACACGACCTCCTCTGGAATCTTTGTATTGTTGATACCACTCGGCAGCTTGATCCTTGAGTTGAAACGAAGCAAACTTGACAAAGTCCTCAGGTCTGACATTGCTACATTCAAAATGCTTGTTGATGTCCATGAGCCAATCATCGGCATCTGTGGCCTCGGCACAGTAGCTGAAAGACTTCGGCTGATTAGCAAGGAACTGATTGAGGGTAGCGAAGTGAGGCTGATTGTTGCCTTGGCCTTGATTTCCTTGGTTGCCTTGCCCTTGGGTGCGTTCTTGCAAGAGTTGCAAAATCATCTGAGCATTGGCGTTGGTGGCTGCCATGACAGCTTGCCATGCCTCCGGAGGCGGAGGTGGAGGTGGAGGATTCGACTGACTCCCATCATTGCGTTCCGGATTCTGACGCGTTGGCGGAGCCATCCTGAAGAGGGTGACATCCGTTAGCATCTTGATAGACAGATAGACAAGTTGAATCAACGGATAGAAATCACAACATATAGTCTGAACAATAAGCATTCGAAGGAGGAAGAATGAATGAATTCCATAGTAAATCATCACACTTCCATAAGTTGAGAAGCCACTTGATAAGGGGTTGATGAATAAAATAACAAGGGACAACTAGAACAAATAAGTGGTAAGGATTACCCAATCACAAACCAAATATCTGTGGGAAGAAATGCTAGAGCTACTTGAATTCCCACTTATAAACTCCCGAAACTTTCTGGTTATGCAATCAAGTGTTGGGGATACAGGGGACACAAAATATATCACCCAAACTAAGAATACCTAGATCCAGCTGTATCCATCCTTCAACACATAACCAAGAAACCTTCGGAAATTGTTTACCTCAACCTTCAAAAAGCATCCGTTATACGAGTTATGGCAATACTCCCGAACTCCCGCCCCAGTACTGGGTGGCGTCGAGGTGATCTCACCAACAACTGCCTAAAAGAGATTTTCGATGTCGGCGAAACTCAGGTATTCCAGAACTGCAACGATAAAATTGTGACGACAACACCTCGGAGCTCAACTCCCCGGGACACTGCCACAACCCCTAAATGTCAGGAGGCACCAAGAACAATGTTCTCGTCACAAAACCATCGGAACGATTCCAAGATACCCGCATGTCGAGGCACGACTTAGAGGCATAACCGCATTGTAGGTGTTACAGATGTATCCCCACTATTATGTAATGGTACGATGTAATGATATCCACCTTGCAAAAGCGTCTTCAAGATGCGCTTCTATCCTTGGTGGGACCTTCGAGCTCCTTTAGGATAGGGTCGCATCTTGGGCGTGAAAGGCAAGTTCCAATCAGGGCGTTGAACAATAGGTGCAGAAATTAAGGCTTTCCTGAGTGTTTTGAAGGCTTCTAAATAATCATCATAAAAAATAAAAGGAATATCCTTTTGCAAAAGATTTGTAAGAGGCCTAGATATTTTAAAAAATTCTTTCATAAATCTCCTATAGAAACCAGCATGATCAAGGAAATTACGAATACCTTTGATATCTTTAGGACATGGCATTTTCTCAATTGCATCAACCTTAGCTTTGTCCACCTCAATACCTCTTTTAGAAATTTTATGGCCCAAAACAATACCTTCATTAACCATAAAGTGGCACTTCTCCCAATTCATGACAAGATTTGTTTGCTCAGATCTCTGCAAAACTCGATCAAGATTGCTGAAGCAATCATCAAAAGACTTCCCATAAACAGAAAAGTCATCCATGAAAGCCTCAACAATCTTTTCACAAAAGTCAGAGAATATAGCAGTCATACATCTTTGAAAGGTAGTAGGTGCATTGCATAAACCAAAAGGCATACATCTATAAGCATAAGTTCCAAAAGGACAAGTAAAAGTGGTCTTTTCTTGATCAGGTTGAGAAACATGTATTTGTGAAAAACCAGAATATCCATCAAGGAAGCAAAATGAGTGTGCTTAGATAATCTTTCTAGCATTTGATCAATAAAAGGAAGAGGGTAATGATCTTTTCTAGTTGCTTTGTTTATTTTTCTAAATTCAATTACCATTCTATAGCTTGTAACAATTCTTTGCGGAATGAGTTCATTCTTATCATTAGGAACAACGGTAATACCTCCCTTCTTAGGGACACATTGAACATGACTTACCCATCTACTATCAGCTATAGGATAGATTATACCTGCTTCCAGAAGTTTTAATATTTCCATTCTTACCACTTCTTTCATCTTCGGATTTAATCGACGTTGGTGATCAACAACGGGTTTAGCATCAGGTTCCATATTAATCTTGTTCTGACATAGAGTGGGACTAATGCCCTTAAGATCATCAAGAGTATATCCAATAGCAGCTCGGTGCTTCCTTAGAACTTTCAATAATCTTTCTTCTTCATGTTCTGAAAGGTTAGCACTAATAATAATAGGATATATCTTTTTCTCATCAAGATAAGCATATTTCAAAGTGTCTGGCAATTGTTTTAATTCAAACACAGGATCACCTTTAGGTGGAGGAGGACCTCAGGCAAATTGTGTTTAAGCAGCGGGCGTTCACTACTAGGGAAAAGCATAGCAGTAGCGCGAGTATTTTGCCTAGCAGTAGCGCGGGGTGCCGCGCTACTGATAAGGCGCTACAACTAACATGTATTAGTAGCGCGTGTTGTTCCACGCTACTGCTATACATGGCTAGCAGCAGCACGCTTTAGTGCAACATGCTGCTGCTAATAGCTGCAACGCTTTTAACTAGGACGCGCTACTGGTAAGAGAGCGCTACTGCTAACTTTATTCCCGTCGCTACTGCTAGTTTTATTAGTTTCTGTTTTTTTCTACATATTTGTTTTGTATTTGAGCATGCTTTATACAATAATCTTTAGCATATCAAACACATACAAATGTAATCATAACATATACATACAAATAGTCTCATCAAATCATGTCATCATCATAATCATCATCCAACACAAAGTGGTCTCTCGTCATCATCTCAAAAATAGCGATACAAGTCTCGATTACTTGCAACTACATCGTCATCCATCTAAACAATGATATACGCGAGAAGAGCTATCACTATGAGTGAGAGCGGAACTATGCAGTACATGAGTTCGTATCCCTCTCTGGCACTACCGTGAACCTAAACTAACTACTGGTTGTCGCTCGGAAACCGGAAACCGGTACACCTGGGACTGACACTCCGGCCACTCGTCGTACACTCCTGGCGTAGCGTTTCTTCGCCATCGATGATCAATGCACGTGCATCGTCACATGAGTCAATGATATGCAACATATATAGTTGAGCAACAGAAAGAGACAGACTTGGCAAAAATAGAAGCAATATATCATAAGCATAAATAACAAAGTTCATCATAGCCAAAATGCCCTAACAAGAGTGATCTTCGCTAGTCGAGGAGGGCGGTTTAATTACATCACAAATAAAGTTTCGTCATGCATAACTCAAAGTTCGTCATACAGAAAGTATGGACTAAACGGACACATTGTCATATATCGACAATCACTCCAACATGTCATGCCATCCATCCAAGTCAGGGAGATAGTCCCCGAGCTTAGTGAAAGGCTTCAGGTCGAGATGCTAAGAGGCTACACATGTCCGGATGTCTTCCTGCGACATTTGCCCTTCCTCATAGAACATACCTGTTTTTTCGAGGACCTCCTTCATGATGACTTGGGCAAGTTCACGCTGGATGTGATAGAACTCAGCTCGAAGTCGACGATCCGGGATATCTCCTACGTTCTTTACCCATTGCATAATGTGGGCATAGCCGGCTGTAGGTGACATGCGAAGGTTCTGCTGATCCCGTCTGTACTCCAACATGTGGTGTAGGACATAGAATCCATCACTAAGAGTATCACTCAGTTGCTGGATGCAACAGAAGTCGGTCTTATGGCCGAAGGAGGGCCTGCCGTCCCTTTTCTTCTTGGTCTTGATCTCTCCACCCCGTACGCCGTAGAAAAAGATAGCACTGTCGAGAACAGACTTGATGTGGGTGTAATCCTTTTTGTTCATGTTCTTCGACGATTCCAAGTAAAGAGTGTGTGAGTATTGGGGGTAAAGGATGATGAGGATGGCGCGACCGCCGCTGTGCAAAATAAGTACACCTCAAATTAATTAGCCTCTACCGTGCAAATGAATGATTGAAATCGAAGGAAGAATATCTGCGCGGATTACTTACATGGGATGATAAGGCACGAGAATCGTCTCCTTGTCCTTATTGGCGACCATGAAATCGAGGATGTAGTCCCTCGCGTATTCAAGGTGCTTTGGGCAGACTGCCAAGAAGCCCTCGTGCATGAAGTACGGGTCAGCGACACAGATATAAGGTACCTGCTCAATCCTGATGATGTAGTTCATGTACAAGGCATAAAGGCAGACAAACATAAAATCCAGCTTCTTCAAGTGAAACATGTCGAAGATGTAATCGAATAGAAGGAAGAACTTCTCCGCGGGGAATGTGCAGATGTACGACCTTTTCCGCGACATGTTAACCATGTAGAGTGGGTATCCTGGATTTTCCGAGGCGATGAGGCTTTTCTCTCTCCACAGCACATCGTCATGAAGTCTCCATAGATGGCCGTGTGTGGACTCTACCGCTACCTTAGGTAGGATTGGTTCACCAGGGATATGCCATTTTGCCGCATCGGGAATAGGCATACAGTCTTGAACCCGAGGCTGCGGAGGCGGCTGGATCATAGAAGCAGCTTTGTTGCCTTTCCTCGGTCTCTTCCTATGCTTCTTTGCTACCGGAAGGTCGTCTATAATACGTTCAGCCTCTGGAGGCGGCAATTCAGGAACCGACTCATGACGCTCAAACCTTGAGTACTCATCATAGGCACCAGTATTGACATACTGTTGAGTGTCATCGTCATCCTCATCCTCATCTATGGCGACGTCATCAGCGTCTAATGGAGCCTCTTTCTCACCCCGTCCGCTATCACCCAGCACGACAGCCGACGCTAATTGGGTAGGTGGGGTGTTGATGTTCATACCTTGCTCAGGCTTCGTGCTCGTGGGTGTGCTCCCAGCTGCCTCCAGATGAAGCAGACTCTTTGGCCATATTAGGACCCACCCATTGCAATCGCCAAGCCGTCGCGGGGTCTCGTCATCATCCCCCTAGTACCGGAGGAGCCAAATTCTCGTGGCCCGGTTTGACGCTGGCCATAGAAACCTTGAAGACTTCAGGGGGATCGGCCGGCTGTGGAACAATGGTTCCTTCAGCTTCATTATCGTCGCCTTCCCCACATCCACCTTTTGGTCGCTGATGGTGTGCAAAATGGTGCACGGGGTTACGCCGGCCTGCAAAGACATGTCTGCGACGTGAGACATCCTAAAGGCAATGGAAACGGGAGATTATACATTTATTGAAGAGCGCCGGTGTGACAGATACCATGAGGCATCGAGCTCAGCCAAAGACCAAGCACCGCCGAGCACGTCCGAGACGGAGGACGGGCTGCTATGAGAAGGTGCGGGAGCTGGTGCAGGTGCAGGTGCTAGTGCAATGCTAGTCGAGCTACTCCCGAAGAAGTCGGCAAGGGGAAAGTCCACTGCATTTTTTTTCTGGATTTTGCCTGCTCCAACTGACAACGGTCGGGACCAAGACAGACATCTGCAATTGCCTGTTTTGCGATAGCTACCGCTGTTGCGGTTGTCTCAGCTGATTTCTTCTCAATCTCAATCTCAACCTTCTTGTCGATGTTTTCTTCAGTTAACCTCCATCTTTCATTTCTCTCCTCCGTGGTCTCACGGTAGTACTTCTTCCATGTGGCGCCGTCTCCGACACCGTGCACGCATCCATACAACGACCGAGTGTCCACCAGCAGTCCTTTGAATATGTTCAACGCCAAGTTGAATGGGGTGTCCCACTTGGGCCTCGCCAACGCCTCAGACGGCGAGTCGCTTTCGACTGCAATCCTGTGTGGCTCTCTCTGCAAAAGGAACAAGGATCGTTTACAAATATGACTAAACATGCAGTCAAATTGATCAGAAACTAAAATTACCAGCAGTCTCATGAACTCCGTCGTGACCGGGTCCGTCTCGAAAACCTTCTTGACTGGGCCCAATGGTACCGGGCCCTGAGGACGTCATGCTCCTGCGGGACGGTGAACTCCGCCAAGGGGTCTGGGATGCCCACACTTTTGCATCCCGTGTCCTCCTTGGCCCATATGGACCTCTTCCCGCCGTAACCACGACTTCCGAGGTGGTGGCACCCGTTGTTCCTGTGCTGAAGCCCCTTCATGTACTTCGAATTTTCTTTGGTAGCTTCGGCATGGCAAGCCGCCTTGAATATTTCAAATTGCTCTTCCGTGATTGTCGGATTATCCTTTACAATCTCGGAGTAGGGTTCCTTTTTGTTGATGATCCGATGTTTCACCCTTGCTTTCCAGGCGGCCAACGTGTTGCTAAACTTGGTCATGGCGCGTTTGTTTATCTTCTTCATTGCCGGGTCTTTATCTGGATTTCTAAATTCCTTTTCATCCCGGCCCGAGAACAAGAATACCTAGTGCAGCTTCCTTAGGAGGGAGGGCCTCATATTATCTATCTTCTTTAGTTTCTCATCATTGATGGTGGCGGTTGTCCGCACGATGCAGCTTATTTGATTGCCGTAGCACGCGCGCGCTTCCACGGGCTCTTTTGGCTCATTATTGCCGTCGTCCACCTCCGTGACCACCACTCTAGTAGTGATGAGCTGGTTTGGGCGCCGTTGCCTCTTTGCTTTCGGTTCTATACCGGCTCCGCTAGTCTCGGTGCCGGTCTCAGCGCCGGTCTTGGAGCCGGTCTCAGTCTTAGTGCCGGTCTCGATGTTGGTCTCAGTCTCCGATGCGATAGGTGGGCCCAACAAGAACAATCGTTGATCGTCGGCAAGGTTCAAAAATTCATCTGCCCCCGGTAGATGTCGTCGCAATCAGCAGAACCATGTCCTTCATCGTTGCTAGCCATGTTTCCTACGATTAAATCTAGTCAATTAATTCTAGACCTAATAAAATGAATAATGACATAAAAAGGCCTATGTTTTGCAGGAACATTGATTCCTTCCCGGTGTGGCAAATCCAGGGCACTCGATGTGTCCTAATTTGTAGCACAAGTCATGCCAAAATTCACAGAAAATTTCGGCATGACCTTTGCTAAAAAAGTGGACAAATCGAGCACCTGATATTTGCCGGAACGGAAACGAATCAACATTCCGGCAAAACATAGGCCACTCGGCTTCATTCCCTGGAAACAACAAAAGGCCACTTGGGCACAATCGAACCACTTCAATGTTGCATATAACATGACCACTTAAGAATATGTACATTAGAAACTACAACAGTAGATAAACATGAGCAAACACAATTGAGGAATTTGCATATATCATGACCACTTCAAATTTGCTTCTCCTAGTGTTTGAAACTTCAAGAAAATCTACACAAATCTCATGCTCTCTCAAACACAATTAAAAAACCAAATATATATATTATATTTAGTTAACTACTGAACTAAATTTTACTCTAAACTAAATCCTACTGCCCTAATTAACATCTAGTTCAACAAACTCAATTCAAAAACTAAACCATACTGAACTAATTAGCATCTACATTATCTACTACTTAACATCTATTATTACCCTAACTAAAAAACATCTACTATTAGTTAACATCTACTACTACTACTACTACTACTACTACTACTACTACTACTACTACTACTACTACTACTACTACTACTACTACTACTACTACTACTAAAAACATTATCTATGAACCCTACTACTAATTAACATCTACTACTACTCCTAATTAACATGGCAGGAAGAAAATGCAGAGAGAGAGGAGGGGTGGGGGGGCTTACAGGGAGGGGAGAGACGATGGTGGGGAGGTGCTCGGCGACGGAGGCAGGGGCGGGGAGGGCGGGCTCGGGCGGCGGCGGTGAGGTCGAGAGCGGTCTCGGGCGGCGACGATGAGGTCGAGGGCGTGTGTGATCGACGGCGGCGACAGAGTAGTTGGGGGAACAGGGGGAGAGGGGGGAAAGGACTTAGCAAAATTTGGAGCCCGCGGGTGGTTAAGTCAAACTAGCAGTAGCGCTAGTAGAAAAATGCGCTATAGCTAAGTTAGCTATAGCGCGTTCTAGAAAAATGCGCTACTGCTATAGGAAGTAGTTATTTATTTTCCTTTTATCTAAGGAACGTAGCTATAGCGCGGGCTTGTAAAACCCGCTACTGCTATGCCTTTCTCCTTTATTTTCTTTTCTTTCGTTTATCTTTGCATTTTCTTTTTTTCATTTCTCTTTTTCCTACTTCTTTAATTTTCATTTACTTTTCTATTTTTTTCCATTTTATTTTCCTTTCTAGCAGTAGCGCTCTATGTAGGAAACGTGCTGCTACAACACACTTAGTGGTAGCGCGCTTTCTGTGGAATCGCTACTACTATTCCTAGCCTACCGCAACCACGGTGGGAATTATACTGGTAGCGCTTTTTCCAGCAGACGCGCTACTGGCTATAGCGCGCTTCGGGAGAACGGGCTACTACCAAGTAGCAGTAGCGCCCTATTTTAACCGGCGCTACTGCTATACCTCTGTGTATAAGGTTTTCCCTAGTAGTGGTTGTTCAAAGAAAATCTTATCTATTTCATTTCTTTCATGCATATGTAAATCATTCTCATGGTCTAGCAAATATTGTTCTAGAGGATCAGTAGGAGGTACAACAATAGAAGCAAGACCAATTATTTCATCCTTACCAAGCAATTCTTTTTTAGGAGGTCTTCTACTAAACTTGGAAAAATTAAAATCATGAGACTCATCACCAAAACTGACACCGACAGTTTGTTTCTCACAATCTATTTTAGCATTAACGGTGTTCAAGAAAGGTCTACCAAAGATAATGGGACAAAAGTCATCTTGTGGGGAACCAAGAACAAGAAAATCAGTTGGATATTTTATTTTCCCACACAAGACTTCAACGTCTCTAACAATCCCAATTAGTGATATAGTATCTCTATTGGCAAGCTTAATAGTAACATCTATGTCTTCTATTTCAGTGGGTGCTATTTCATTCATAATTTCTTGATATAAGGTAAAAGGAATAGCACTCACACTAGCACCTATGTCACATAAACCATGAAAATAATGATATCCTATTTTAACTGAGACAACAGGCATGCCAACAACGGGTCTATGTTTATCTTTTCCATCGGGTTTGGCAATTCTAGCAGCTTCATCACAGAAGTAAACAACATGCCCATCTATATTTTCTTCCAGGAGATCCTTAACCATAACAACACTAGGTTCTACCTTGATTTGTTCAGCTGCTTTAGGTGTTCTAATATAACTTTTATTGACCATAGTTGAAACTTTAGCATGTTCCTTCATCCTAGCAGGGAAAGGTGGTTTCTCAATATAAGCAGTAGGAACAACTGGATCAATATTATACATAATAGTTTCATCTTTAGCTATTACCGGTTCTTTAATTTCTTCTTTATTAGGTGGGTGATATTTAAACCACTTCTCTTCAGGGAGATCAACATGAGTAGTAAAAGATTCACAAAAGGAGGCTACTATCTCAGAGTCAAGTCCATATTTAGTGCTAAACTTTTGAAAGGCATCGGTATTCATAAAAGATTTAACACAATCATACTTAAGCTTAATACCTGACTCTTTACCTTCGTCGAGTTCCCAATCTTCAGAGTTGCGTCTAATTCTTTCTAAGAGATCCCACCAGAATTCAATAGTCTTCTTCATAAAAGAACCAACACAAGAAGTATCAAGCATGGATCGATCATTATGAGAAAGCCGAGCATAAAAATTCTGGATAATAATTTCTCTTGAGAGCTCATGATTGGGGCATGAATATAACATTGACTAAAGCCTACCCCAAGCTAGAGCGATACTTTCTCCTTCACGAGGCCAAAAATTATATATATAATTCCGATCACGATGAACTAGATGCATATGATATTTTTTTTGGTGAAACTCCAATTTCAATCAATTCCAGTTCCAAGATCCAATATCATCGCATAGCCTATACCATTCCAATGCTTTTCCCTTCAAAGATAAAGGGAAAACCTTCTTCTTAACTTCATCTCCAGGTAAACCTGCAAGCTTAAACAATTCACAAATTTCTTTCACATATATCAAGTGCATATCACGGTGGTCTGTTCCATCTCCTGCATAAGGATTAGCTAGCAGTTGTTTTATCATACACGATGGAATTTCATATTCAATATTTTCAGTAGGTGCAGTAGGTTGAGGCGTGACTAATTGTGGTTCTGGTCGAGGTGAAGATACCCCGAACAAACCCCTCAAAGGATTGTTTTCCATAGTAACAAGTGACAATAAATTTCAGCACGTAGTAATAATTTTTCCTTACCAATTTCCACTTACCAAGAGCGCTTCACTCCCCGGCAACGGTGCCAGAAAATAGCCTTGATGACCCACAAGTATATGGTATCAATTGTAGCCTTTTCAATAAGTAAGAGTGTCGAACCCAACGAGGAGCAAAAGGAAATGACAAGTGGTTTTCAGCAAGGTAATGTCTGCAAGTGCTCAAATTGTAAGTAACAGAGTAGTTTGATAGCAAGATAATTTGTAACGAGCGAGTAACGATAGTAGTAACAAAAGTGCAGCAAGGTAGCCCAATCCTTTTGAGGAAAAGGACAGGCCAAAACAGTCTCTTATAATAAGCAAAGCGTTCTTGAGGGTACACGGGAATTTCATCTAGTCACTTTCATCATGTTGGTTCGATTCGTGTTCGCTACTTTGATAATTTGATATGTGGGTGGACCGGTGCTTAAGTGTTGTTCTTACTAGAGCACACCTCCTACTTATGATTAACCCCCTCACAAGCATCCGCAACTACGAGAAAAGTATTAAGAAGTTCTAACCATAGCATTAAACTTTTGGATCCAATCGGTCCCTAACGGAATAGCGCATAGACTAGAGTTCAAGCTTCTGTCACGCTCGCAACTCATCATCTAATTACTACTCCACAATGCATTCCCTTAGGACCAAATATGGTGAAGTGTCATGTAGTCGATGTTCACATGACACCACTAAGGGAATCACAACATACATACTATCAAAATATCTAACACATATCAACTTCACATGATTACTTGCACAAGATTTCTCCTGTGTTCTCAAGAACAAAAGTAACTACTCACAAGTGATAAACATGCTCAAGATCAGAGGGGTATTAAATAGCATATTGTATCTGAACATATAATCTTCCACCAAATAAACCATATAGTAATCAACTACAAGATGTAATCAACACTACTAGTCACCCACAAGCACCAATCTATAGTTCCGGTACAAAGAGTGGGCACAAGAGATGAACTAGGGTTTGAGAGGAGATGGTGCTGTTGAAGATGTCGATGGAGATTGCCCCCAAGATGGGAGAGTTGTTGGTGATGATGATGACGATGATTTCCCCCTCCGGGAGGGAAGTTCCCCCGACGGAATCGCTTTGCCGGGGGGCAAAATTGCTCCTGCCGAAATTCCGCCTCGAGACGGCGGCGCTCCGTCCCGAAAGTCCTATCCTTATTTTTTCTAGGTCAAAATGACTTATATACTAGAGGATGGGCGCCGGAGGTGGGCTAGGCTGAGCAGGCACACCCTGGTGTCTTGTGCTCACCGAGTGCCCCCCTCGGGTAGTTATTTGCTCCAGTATTTCTTGTTTATTCCATAAAAATTCCCCGTGAAGTTTCAGCTCATTTGGAGTTGTGCAAAATAGGTGGCCTGATGTAGCTTTTCTAGGTCCAGATTTCCAGCACCCTCCAGACGTCCTTGTGCGTCGTATCGAAGAGTTCGCTCAGAGTCTGGTGCTGGGCCGGGTCGATCTCCCACAAATTGAACGCCCGTTGTTGACACGGGAGGATCCAGCGGATGAGCATGACCTGGACTATGTTGACAAGCTTGAGCTTCCTGTTTATCATATTTTGGGTGCAGGTCTGGAGTCCGGTCAGCTCTACCGGATTACCCCAGGGAAGACCCTTCTCTTTCTAGGAGGTGAGCCACATGGGGATTCCAGATCGGAATTCGGGGTTTGCCGCCCATTTGGTGTCGTGCGGCTCGGTGATGTAGAACCACCCCGATTGCCACTCTTTTATGGTCTCCACATAGGAGCCCTCAAGCCATGTGACGTTGGGCATCTTGCCCACCATGGCGCCTCCGCACTCCGCCTGCTGGCCGCTCACTACCTTTGGTTTGACATTGAAGGTCTTCAGCCATAAACCGAAGTGGGGCTTGATGCGGAGGAAAGCCTCACACACGACGATAAACGCCGAGATGTTGAGGATGAATTTCGGGGCCAGATCGTGAAAATCCAGGCCGTAGTAGAACATGAGCCCACGGGCGAATGGGTGAAGGGGAAATCCTAGTCCGCGGAGGAAGTGGGTGAGGAATACAACCCTCTCATGGGTCTTGGGGTGGATATGATCTGCCCCGCATCTGGGAGCCGGTGTGCGATATCCTCGGACAGGTATCCGGCTCCCCTCAGCTTTTTGACGTCTCCCTCCGTGACGGAGGATACCATCCACTTGCCTCCTGCTCCGGACATTTTTGGAGAAGGTTGAGGATGAGAATGTGGACTTGGGCGCTGGAGCTCGAGTGCGCGAAGAATGGATGAGCAAGGAGGAAGAAGGCGTGGGTAGAAAAAGGTGAATCCTTATCCCTTTATATGGGCGGATAAAACTATGCGCCCCCACCAGCCTGGTAAAACTCGCTTGTTCCCCAAGCGCGGTAGTCAATGGCGCGGTTGGGTTACCCATGTCCGTATTGATGAGAATCCCGTAATAAGTGTACACGATCTCTGCTTCGACAAGACGTGCCAAGGAAACCGCCTCGCGGAACGCGCTGAGGTGGACTGTAAAAAACGATTCAAATAAAGGCTTGGCTGTGGTCTGATGTCATGCTACAGAATATGTCAGTAGATTAGATTTGTGAAAATATTATTCTCTCTACGGTGGTATGTGGAACTTGTTTTGCAGAGCCAGACACGATCCTCGTGTTCAAAATCTTCTATGAAGTATTCGGAGGAGGAACCCCCCTTGCAATGCCGAAGACAATCTACGCGCCGGACTCATCGTCATTGAAGCCTGGTTCAGGGGCTACTGAGGGAGTCCTGGATTAGGGGGTATCCGGACAGCCGGACTGTTGGACTATGAAGATACAAGATTGAAGACTTCGTCCCGTGTCCGGATGGGACTCTCCTTGGCGTGGAAGGCAGGCTTGGCAATACGGATATGTAGATCTCCTCCCATTGTAACCAACTCTGTGTAACCCTAGCCCCCTCCGGTGTCTATATAAATCGGAGGGTTTAGTCCGTAGGACACAATCACAACAATCATACCATAGGCTAGCTTCTACAGTTTAGCCTCTCCGATCTCGTGGTAGATCAACTCTTGTGCTACCCATAACAATATTAATCAAGCAGGAGTAGGGTTTTACCTCCATCGAGAGGGCCCGAACCTGGGTAAAAACATCGTGTCCCTTGTCTCCTGTTACCATCCGCCTAGACGCACAGTTCGGGACCCCCTACCCGAGATCCGCCGGTTTTGACACCGACAGTTCTCAATAGAGTTTATGATTCGTACTTTGCATTGTGAATGGATTATTATTTGAGCATAAGAAATCATATGACAATATCTATATATGTTGCTGTTACGAGAATAATCATGATGCCTTCATGTGCATATTTAATTTTTATCGACACCTCTGCCTCTAAACATGGGGACATATTTATCGTTATCGGCTTTCGCTTGAGGACAAGCAAGGTCTAAGCTTGGGGGAGTTGATACGTCCATTTTGCATCATGCTTTTATATTGATATTTATTGCATTATGGGCTATTATTACACGTTATGTTACAATACTTATGCCTATTCTCTCTTATTTTACAAGGTTTACCTAAGGAGGGAGAATGCCGACAGCTGGAATTCTGGGCTAGAAAAGGAGCAAATATTTGAGACCTATTCTGCACAACTCCAAAAGTCCTGAAACTCCACGAAAGTCATTTTGGGAAATAATAAAAAATATCCAGCAGAAGAAGTTCACTAGAGGGGGCCCACCTGTCCATGAGGGTGGGGGCGCGCCCTATACCCCAGGGCGCGCCCCCCTACCTCGTGGGTCCCCTGTTGGCTCTCCGATGCCCATCTTCTGCTATATGAGGTCTTTCGATGAGAAAAAATAATCATAAGTAACCTTTCGGGATGAAACTCCGCCGCCACGAGGCGGAACCTTGGCTGAACCAATCTAAGGCTCCGGCAGAGCTGTTCTGCCGGGGACACTTCCCTCCGAGAGGGGGAAATCATCGTCGTCGTCATCACCAACGCTCCTCTCATCGGGAGAGGGCAATCTCCATCAACATCTTCATCAGCACCATCTCCTCTCAAAACCCTAGTTCATCTCTTGTATCCAATTCTTGTCTCAAAGTCCGGGATTGGTACTAGTAGGTTGCTAGCAGTGTTGATTACTCCTTGTAGTTGATGCTAGTTGGTTTATTTGGTGGAAGATCATATGTTCAAATCCTATATGCATATTATTACCCCTCTGATTATGAACATGAATATGCTTTGTGAGTAATTATGTTTGTTCCTGAGGACACGGGAGAAGTCTTGCTATTAGTAGTCATGTGAATTTGGTATTCGTTCGATATTTTGATGAGATGTATGTTGTCTAGCCTCTAGTGGTGTTATGTGAACGTCGACTACATAACACTTCACCATTATTTGGGCCTAGAGGAAGGCATTGGGAAGTAAAAAGTAGATGATGGGTTGCTAGAGTGACAGAAGCTTAAACCCTAGTTTATGCGTTGCTTCGTAAGGGGCTGATTTGGATCCATATGTTTCATGCTATGGTTAGGTTTACCTTAATACTTTTGTTGTAGTTGCGGATGCTTGCAATAGAGGTTAATGATAAGTGGTATGTTCAAGTAAGAACAGCACCCAAGCACCGGTCCACCCACATAGCAAATTATCAAAGTACCGAATGCGAATCATATGAACGTGATGAAAACTAGCTTGACGATATTCCCATGTGTCCTTGGGAGCGCTTTTCCTTATATAAGAGTTTGTCCAGGCTTGTCCTTTGCTACAAAAGGATTGGGCCACCTTGCTGCACTTTATTTACTTTTGTTACTTGTTGCTCGTTACGAATTATCTTATCACAAAACTATCTGTTACCACTTATTTCAGTACTTGCAGGAATACCTTGCGGAAAACTGCTTATCATTTCCTTCTGCTCCTCGTTGGGTTCGACACTCTTACTTATCGGAAGGACTACGATAGATCCCCTATATTTGTGGGTCATCACCGCTCCAGCACCGACAACCTTCTCCCCCGAAAATCAAGCCCCCCAAAACCCCCACCTTCCAAACTCCACCATAGCCGAACGCGAACTGCACAACATCCATATGAGCCGTGATTGGAGCAATAACCCCAGTGACATCCTCGACCTCTGTTGTTCGTGTATGGATATGTTGAGCGCCTGCGGCTAGCTGCATGCTCGAGGGACATGCACACGGCCATCATCGAAGCGAGGCCTAAGCTTTTCAAGACACCCTGCTTGCTGCTATCTGGTCTTGCGAGATTGGCTCACCATCATACGGAGGCAAACATGATGCCCCTCGACTTCAATCCGATCTCCATTAGCCAAAACTTCTTTGCAGGTATGTAGTGGGTCGTCATACATCATTTCCCTCAACTTCGATCCGATCACCATGGCCCGAAACTTCTTGGCAGGTATGTACTGGGTCGGCATAAACTCCCACTGGATGGCTGCCTTCAGAGAAGACGGTAAAAAGTTGGTGCTCGTGAACTTCCAGACCTCCCATGAGATTATCCTTCCTCCGTTGGATTATATAGAGTTTTACCATCGCGGTCCAAGTCACCTAGATTACCACGTCAGTTGGACGGACCTTGTTTTGCAGAAGATTGTAACCTGCCAAGTGCCCACACGACATGCGAATTACGCAGACTTCAAGCTAATTGCCTTGTTCGACTGCGGACTCGCCTATCTTTACGCCGGTGCCTTCTTTAGCTGGAGACAGCTCAGCTCGCAGTGAATCATCGTCAAAGCTGATACACACTTCTGTGATGCTATTTAACACAATGGCATCATCTACGCGATCGACAAAGCAGATGGCACCACGTATTGCTGGGACGGCGCATGTAAGTTGTCTCCGTCTCATGTTAATGATGACGCGCCATGACACTGTTTGAACTTTTTGTGATGATTGGCATATCCCTGTTTGAGTAGAATTTGCGTAGAACTATGGAAATGTATTAGAGACGCTGTAAATCAGCTATATTTGAAATGAGTTAATTCGTGCGATTGTGACCATGTCATTACAGCCAATTTGTACCCCTGTTGGGGATATGAATATTTGTGTAAGCCGTCCAGGAGGGGCCGGGTTATGCAAAGAGAGGCTCATCAGAAGCCCATGATCAAGGCATGAAGATGGCAGTTCACTAAAAGGCCTAAAGGCCCACAGGCAACTCAGAGGCCTGTAAAGATAAACCGCCATGATGGTATAACTTGTACTGTAAGGTAGAAGTAACTAGTCGCCGAGCCGGACACTGTTTATGAGCCGGCCGGGATTCTGTAGGCCGCAGGGCGTCAGCCCGTGTATATAAAGGGACAACCCGCCAGCGGCTTAGGGCAAGAAACAACTCATCGAGAGCCAGGCATAGCGTATCTCGCTCCCTAGTCATCGAAACCTCAAGCAATACCAGCCCAACTAGACGTAGGCCTTCCTTCACCGCAAGGGGCTGAACTAGTATAAACCTCGTGTGTCCTTTGTCCCGATTAACCCCTTTAAGCTTCCTAGTTGCGATGGCTCCACGATTAAGTCCTTGCAAGAGGACATCTGCCGTGACAATTCCACGACAGTTGGTGCCCACCGTGGGGCCATCGCACGGTGGATTTGAGTTCTTGAAGGGCAGCTTCGAAGGGCTCAAGGGATACGCGGTTGGCCGGATGGCCAAGAGTCGTCGCGGCAAGATCTACATTGACGACGAAGGCTGGGGCCCCGACGCCGGCTCAATTGAGTATGGGTATCGGGTCCCCTTTGGCGGAATTCACGTCTTCATCGGCCGAATCGGTGAGCCGGGACCTGAGCCGGACAACTGCACCAACCTCGTCGAGACGGCTCAGCGTGCGAGACCCGCCCGAGCTCAACCCGTCGTGAAGCGTGCCTTCGTGGGTTGGATCCACGGAGGCGAACTTTCTGAAGGATCTAAAGGTGATGGTGAGCCGGCCGTCCTCTCTAACGGTGATTCATCCGCCGGCTCAACGGATTCGCTGTATCAAGTTCAAGATGGCATGCTTGGGGGTTGTTCCGATGGCAGCACTATTCCGGACCCCTCTGAGTTGCCAAACTGGGCAGGGGTCTTCATGGCTGGTGTCGGATCTCGGGTTCCGGCAGACCCTTGAGGTTCGAACTCTGGGGTGCGCGCGGAGATTACGCCCTCTACCTCTCCGTCTCGCAAAGATTTAAACTACTGAAAGAACAGCACAAGAGACACAAGGTTTATACTAGTTCGGGCCACCATTGTGGTGTAATACCCTACTCTAGTTTGTGGTGTGGTGGATTGCCTCTTGGGCTGATGCTGGTGAACAATACATGGAAGAACAGCCTCGCGAGGGTCTGCTCTTGGCTGGGGGGATGAACTGCTAGGAGGAGTTCAGCCGCCCTTCTCTCTCTCTCTCTCTCTCTCTGATTCTCTGCTTGCCCAGGTTCTGGACCTCTCCTTGATCTCGATCCTCCTCCCTGGGGGTGGCTAGTCCTATTTATAGGCAAGGGCCCTGGGCCTCTTCCCTAATATTGAGCGGGAAGGGCGCCAACAGTTGGCCATTTCGAAGGGGAACATCTGGTACACTTATCCTGACTAAAGTTGGTCCTCGCCTGCCAAAGGCTCTGTGGTGACGCCGTCCTGGGCTCCACGATGACCTCCTTCCCACCGTTGGACTGGTCTTGGTCTCGTTGCACCGAAATGGATGCCTTTGCTTGATTCTCTCGCCTGCGCTTGCCCCCTTTGCACCAAAGAGGAAAGGAGGACACTGCGCGGACTAGCGCCCTCCTGGCGCCCTTGGTCGTCATGGCTTGCGTCATGGGCACCTCGTGAGGTACCCCGCCTTGATCTCTCCGCCTCCTCATGAGCCAGCCTGATGAGGCCGCGCCTGAGGAAGCTCCGCGTCGTCTGCCCCGCAAGGCTTGGCCCCACGCGAGGGTCTTTGGTCTTGTGTTGATGAAGATGGGCCGTGCTGGGCCCCCTTTAAGCCACGCCGCAGGCCACAGGCAGGCAAGTTTGGGGACCCCCGTTCCCAGAACGCCGATAGTAGCCCCCGGGCCCAAGGCGCGCACGGACTTGGCCGTGCTGAGAGGCGACAGGGCAAGGGCGAAGCACCGCGGGCCCTAACAGCCTGCGGCCTTGGGCGCCGCGTGGCGGTTGATTGGACGTGGGCGGCACTGTTCCCCCATGCCCCCTTATTTTGCGCCCTGCTAGGTAGACTCGTAGTTGTACACAGCCGCTCCCCTTCCTGCTGCTTGAGCGTCCTCTGTTCTTCCTCCCCTCGAACGCCAGCTCCTGCCTCCAATCTAATCAAGAATCCTCCCCCTCTTCCCATCGCCATGGCTCCGACGAAGAAGGAGAGAGGGAAGAAACCCATGCCTCCGTCTCGTCCACCACCATCGGTGGCCCCTGCCGTCGGCCGGTCGATCATACTCAATCGAGAGTGCCTGGGGAAGGTCAGCTCGGCTCTGGCTACCATCTTCAATGAGTGTGGGAGGACGATGGCCTGGCCTACGTCTCACTTCCCCACTGACAGGATGATCACTGAGGTCCATTATTTTGCGGATGCCCTGTGGGCGGGTCTGGTTCCCCCCTTTTCCGACTTCTTCAAGGCTGTTCTTTCCCATTACCAGATCCATATAATGCATCTGGGTCCTGAATCCATCACCCTTCTTTCGGTCTTCGCTTTTGTTTGCGAGGCAATGATGGGCATCCCTCCTTCTGTTGCCTTGCTGCGCCACTTCTTCTCTCTGCGCCTTGTCGACCCTACCCAATGCTCGGCGTGTGTGAGCTTCGTTGCCGCGCCTGAAACTGTGGCCTCAGGGATCGACTTCGGGCTTCCTTCGCCTTCGGCTGGGTTCCGCGAGCGGTGGTTGTATGTTGATGTTGGGGTGCCCAGCCCCCTGCTGTCGAAACCAACCTCACCTGCCGTCCCTAATTCAGGTTGGGGCCAGGAGACGCTCGAGAGCCCCCGGCTCGCCTTCGTCTGGCGCCGCTTTGCGTTCTTGAAATCGATCGGCGTGACAGCGCCCAAGGTAGTGAAGGAGTTCCTGTTGCGTCGCATTGCCCCTCTCCAACGCCACTCCCACCGGATGTGGGCCTTCAGTGGGCGTGGTGATCGTATGAGGCTCCAGGAAGAGGACCTGACGCCTGAGGTGCTGAGGACTGTGCTCTTGATCCTGACTGGTTACCCCAACCCGGGTAGCATCCAGCGGGGTGGGGCCCTGCTGTACCTCTGCCAGAACAGGGACGATTTCGTGAAGCAGATGCCTATCTTTGATGAATGGGGGCTGCGCCCTGCTGGCCTCCAGGGGCCTCGCGAGAATCCTGTGGTGGTGACCGCCCTTCCGGTTAGCCAAGGCGATTCCTCCTCAAGTGGCGGAGCAGGGAGGGACGAGGCGCCGGAGGCCGAGGGGGCTCCCGATGAGGTGACAGCGCCGGGTGATGCTTTCAAGGGGGCAGCTCCTGGGACCCATGCCACTGAGGCTGAGGGTGGCAAGAAGTCGCTCCCAGCACCTGGGGCTGAGGCCCCTGAGGCCCCAGGCGCGTCTTCTGGCGAGGAGATTGGCAGCACGCGTCAGGCAGGCGACCCTGACGCAGATCGCCTCGACGCTCCGTCTTCGTCTCAGGTTGATCCTTGCGCTCTTCTCTTGGGCCGCTTCCGCGTGGACTTTGAGGCCCTCCGGAGGAAAAGGGAGGCCCTGGGTGATGACTTCCCTTGTCGCCTGCTGAAGCGCAGGAAGTACTTCGCCACTGATGAGTAAGTCTTCTCCTTTTCCAGCTTCTGACCTTCTTGTTGCTTTTACTGATCCTTGATCGGCAGGCCCCTTCCGGCCGAGCTTGCAGAAGTAGCTGAGGTGCCGCCTCCTTTGGCTTCTCCTCCTCCACCGTCCCCAAGTGCTCCGAGCAGCACTGCTCTTGTGGTGAGGGCGATTGAAGGGGCGAACCGTCCCGAGGCGCACTGCGGCCCTTCACTCCCCGCAATCTTCCTTCGCGGGCCCTCACGTGGCATAGCCAGCCTGCCGTGGGCTTCTCGTCTGGTCGTAGACTGCGACTGGCTGAGGCGCCCCCTGCGCCCTTCATCCGGAGACGGGCTGGCTCCTGGCCGGGCTTCTGGCGCGGCGCGCCCGGCCGTCGGGAGGGTGCCAGCCCCCAGCCCCCTGCCCGGAGGGGGAACGATGGTTCGTGGTCCCCGGCGCTTGCTTGGGGCGGATGATGGTGTGGAAGACGTGCTCGAGCATGCCCGGGAGCGCCACGCTCGCCGCTAAGGATTCCTTCGAAGGGCGACTGACGCGGTGAACCTGCTTGGGGAGGAGTTTGCTAATGAAGACGCGCGCCTGGAGGCCGAGGGCCTGCGCCTGGCTGCAGGGAGGTGTGAGCTGGAGGCCGCCATCGCCATCGCGCGCCATCAGCGTGATCTTGATGATGAAGAGGCGAAGGCGTCGCTAGAGGCCTCTCGGGTGGCCCGATCCCAGGATGCCGAGGAGGCCCATGGAGCTGACCGACGGCGAGAGGCGGCAGAGGAGCGGGCTCGGGAGATCCTAGCCTGGTGCCACTCACTGGAGGAGCAAGTGAAGCTGCGCGAGGCGGCCCTTGCGTTGATGAAGGTGGCCTCTAGAGACCCGGCCGAGCTCCAGAAGCATGAGGAAGCGTTGACGCTGGAAGCCGCCGAACGCACCCGCGATTATGAGCGGCTGGAGACGAGGGAGCGCTTCGTGACGCAGGCAGAGGACGATGTCGCTGCACGGGAAGCCCGTGTCCTGGAGGAGGTTGGACGTCGGGTGGCGATGGCGCGCCAAGACCTCCAGAGCGAGTTCGAGGGGAGGCTGGAGTTGATCCGGGTCGAGGCTGAAGGAAGGACCGCGGCCTTGAGGGCCAAGCGGGAGGAGGCAACGCGGCGGGCCGACGCTTCACGGGCCACCCTTGAGGTAGCGTAAGGGGAGTTGGCCGCCTCCCAGGCTGAGATGCTCCGTCTTCGCCAGCGGGTGGAGGAGGCGGAGGCCGTTGCACGCCAGAACGCGGATGAGATACGTCAGCGGCAGGTCCTGGAGCACGTGCACGGCCCCATGCTCGCCACGCTCCGGGAGAGAGCTAACGCAGCCTTGGGCAACATCTGCGAGGCGGCTGTTGGCGAGCCGCACACAATCAACTATGCCGGCAACCTTCAGTTCTTCACCGCCGTGGTGACGCAGCTGGAGGCGCGGTCGGTCAGGGCCGACAGGTTGGTGGAGGAGAGGAGCCGCGCCCTGCTCGGGCGCGCCTTTTCCCGTGTCTTCAGCCATCTCCGGAACATGGATCCCCACATCGACTTTGACGCCGCTATCGCCCCAGTCCCCCAGGCTGTCCGAGACGACCTGGCGCACTGGGTGGAAGACAACATGGACGCTCTTGTCAGGGCCTTCACTTCGGACGATGACGACGTGATCGTGGCTGCTGACGAGGGCGGTGTGGTAAACGGCCCTGACGCCGCTGGTGGCGTCAGCGATGGCGAGTTCAGCGACGCCAGCAATGGCTCGGGAGGTGTTCCTGAGGACACATTGGGGGATTTGTCCGACTGAGTATGTATCGCTCCTATTTTTTTACCCTGCATGAATAGAACTCAGGTTTTTGGCCTGATGGCTGTGAGAGCATTTTGGGAGGGGGAGCCCCTCATGTAAATCATGTGTTCATCGTATTAGTAGTTGTTACATTGCGCGAGCGCCCGCGCCTGGTGGTTGGCTGGTTTACCTTTGTTTGCGCAGGCCCCAAGACAGCCTGTGGGAGGACGTGATGTCTTGGGTGTTCTCTAGTTGAATCCGTAGGATGTGAGAGTGTTGCTGGCGGGGAGCTTCACAGGCAGTCGCCTTCTTCACAGGCTCTGGACCTTTTCCCAAATGCGACGGCTTCACAGGCAGTCGCCTTCTTCACAGGCTCTGGGCCTTTTCCCAAACGCGACGGCTTCACAGGCAGTCGCCTTCTTCACAGGCTCTGGGCCTTTTCCCAAATGCGACGGCTTCACAGGCAGTCGCCTTCTTCACAGGCTCTGGGCCTTTTCCTAAATGCGACGGCTTCACAGGCAGTCGCCTTCTTCACAGGCTCTGGGCCTTTTCCTAAAAGGATAACCTCCGCAGGCACCGGAAAATCCCCCCGAGAGGGAGCGACAGCGGCAGTTTAGGTTGCGCACGAGCTAGGCCTGACCCGACTCGCGAGGGGCTCGCGAGGGGAGGCAGCTGTGGTGAAGCGGTAACCAGAACGCGAGAAATGGCTCGAACGAGACTAAGCACCCCTTCCCCGAACACACGCAAATCTCAAATTCGAATGCAACTTAAATCCAGCGGGGGAAAAGTTACAACCAAAGGAAATGGCAATGAAAGCAGACAAAAGGCCGCGTGCGGCACCTAATCTAGTCTTGGACGTCTTCTCACCAGCGCGGAGCTAAGTGTTGTCCACTGGGCGTGGGAGGGAGCCCCAGGGCCTGAGGACGGCACCCCTGAGACTCCGGGGCGTGTACAGCCCCATTCATTATTACGTGAGAGTGTCACGGGGCGGCGAGCTTCACAGGCACTGGGCCTTCTTCACAGGTACCGGCCTTGCTTCATATCGCCAGACGAGGGCCCCGCCTTGCGCCACACTCTAGTGCCACCAACGACAACCGGAAACCAAGACACCGCCGATGGGGTAGAGCGGTCGCCAGCGGTTCCCCCGACGACCACGGGTCCTCCGCCAGGGGCAGGCCCTTAGGCACCTCCCCAGCGGAGGGCCTACCTCCTGAGAACGCCTTGCTCCGAACGCCGCGGTGGTGATGTCGGATCTCTTCCCCTCTCCTGCAGCCCCCTGCGCCCTCCTCCCGAGGGGTAGGAGACTGTGGGAGCGGGGCAGCTGCTCGCTGTGGCGACCTGCACCTCCTGCGATCCATGATTAGCGTACGCCTGCTCCTGAGGAATTAGCGATACCCGATAATCGTCGCCTCCAGCGTGGCCGGTGGAACCGTCCCAGGGCTCCTGGAAGAGCTCAGCTTCTGGTGTCTCGTCCCCCCATCTCGGGCTGAGGAGCGAGCCTTGTTCGCCCTCGTGAGCGTGCCCTTGGTCCATCATGTGGAGCACATATTCTTCGGGCGTCGTCATCCCGAAGGCTACGCCGTAGTGCTCCGTGTGCCATGCAGCTCTGCTTGACGTGCCCACCGTGGGGTAGTAGCGCGGCTGCCCGCCGGGGCCGTGGGCCGCGCCGAGTCCCTCTCCTTCATGTGCCGGGGGCGGGGGTAGCGCCTCCGCCGGTCCGGCGCCGACAGCTTCACTGGCATTGGGGTAGCCTTGAGGCCTGCGGGCGCGCGCGGGGCCCCTGCGTGTGCCGCCCTGGGCTTGAGACGGGAGCCGGATGCAGAAGGGGTGAGCCCCCGAAGCGGCGAAGCCCAGGAGCTCGGCAACCCGCTCTAGCAGTACGTCACGGCGGCCTTCCAGCAGCCTACACTGCAGCAGCCCTCGGGCCACCGTGAGCGCGGCCCTCGAGTTCGCCTGCTCCCGGCGGGTGTACGGTGTCGTGGTCGCGGCGTGATTGGAGGCCCTTGCTGCCGACCGCGCTTGCCGCGGTGTGAGGGTTGTTGAAGCCTGTCCGCGCCGCCCGCGGCCCGCAGCGCCCAGCGGACCACGAGCTGCTTGGGGCGCGGGGTCTCCCGAGGCGAGCGGCTCTGCGCGGACGGCCCACGCCGCCCATGGATCTTGGCTGCCCGCCTGGTCGCCGGACATGGTGATGACAATGCGACGGGACGCGAAGTGGTAGAAGGGTGGATTCCGGCGCGCCCCTACCTGGCGCGCCAAATGTCGGATCTCGGGTTCCGGAAGACCCTTGAGGTTTGAACTCTGGGGTGCGCGCGGAGATTACGCCCTCTACCTCTCGTCTCGCAAAGATCTAAACTACTGAAAGAACAGCCCAAGAGACACAAGGTTTATACTAGTTCGGGCCACCATTGTGGTGTAATACCCTACTCTAGTTTGTGGTGTGGTGGATTGCCTCTTGGGCTGATGCTGGTGAACAATACATGGAAGAACAGCCTCGCGAGGGTCTGCTCTTGGCTGGGGGGATGAACTGCTATGAGGAGTTCAGCCGCCCTTCTCTCTCTCTCTCTCTCTCTCTCTCTCTCTCTCTCTCTCTCTCTCTCTCTCTCTCTCTCTCTCTCTCTCTCTCTCTGATTCTCTGCTTGCCCAGGTTCTGGACCTCTCCTTGATCTCGATCCTCCTCCCTGGGGGTGGCTAGTCCTATTTATAGGCAAGGGCCCTGGGCCTCTTCCCTAATATTGAGCGGGAAGGACGCCAACAGTTGGCCATTTCGAAGGGGAACATCTGGTACACTTATCCTGACTAAAGTTGGTCCTCGCCTGCCAAAGGGTCTGTGGTGACGCCGTCCTGGGCTCCACGATGACCTCCTTCCCACCGTTGGACTGGTCTTGGTCTCCTTGCACCGAAATGGATGCCTTTGCTTGATCCTCTCGCCTACGCTTGCCCCCTTTGCACCAAAGTGGAAAGGAGGACACTACGCGGACTAGCGCCCGCCTGGCGCCCTTGGTCGTCATGGCTTGCGTCATTGGCACCTCATGAGGTACCCCGCCTTGATCTCTCCGCCTCCTCGTGAGCCAGCCTGATGAGGCCGCGCCTGAGGAAGCTCCGCGTCGTCCGCCCCGCGAGGCTTGGCCCCTCGCGAGGGTCTTTGGTCTTGTGTTGATGAAGATGGGCCGTGCTGGGCCCCCTTTAAGCCACGCCGCAGGCCGCAGGCAGGCAAGTTTGGGGACCCCCGTTCCCAGAACGCCGACAGCTGGTACTCAGCCCGGCCAAAACTCTACGGCATCAGCAGCGATAACGTTCGGGCTAGGAGCAGCCGTGGCAGGAGGTCCCGTGCGTTCACCGGCTCAGGTGCTGATGGATCTTATGGATAAGCTTACGACCCTGTTGACTGTTACAGTCATCCCTGCGAATCAAGATGAGCATGAAGCAGAGGTGGCACGGGTTCGTGAAGAGATCGCTCGGGCCAAGGAGGCCTTAGCAGCTGAAGATACTAGATTGGCCACGGAGCGGGCGGCTTTGGATGCACGGGCACAGCAACTTCAAGCAGAGGCTTTCCAGCTCACATTAAGTTTAAATGCATCCAACGAGGTAATGAGGAGGAGACATCAGAAAACTCAGTCCCGTTTGCCTCCGGTTTATGATCCTCGGAATCTCTTCACTACACCGGAGCCGGCCCAAGTAACCCGCCAGGTGCGAATCAACTTATGACATCCGGAGCAGGGGGCCCGGTTCAGCCTCAGGTGACGGCGCCTCTTCATGGCAATATGGCACCGCCACGTTACGTGCCAATACCACCGGGTCACTTCTCCAACCCCATGGAGAACTTAATCGCAGCGTCAGCGCGTTTGGCGGCTCTCCCAGTGGACGGTGATGATCCAACAGCAGTGGAGACCCGGAGGATCAGGGAACTTGTCCAAACAGCTCTGGCTCAGCAAGAGACCTACTCCTACAGCCGGGACAGGATCCACTCAACTCCTCCGCCCTGGTTAGCCCCGCCACATCCAAACCGGAGCCCGAGTTACAGCAGACACATGGAGTCAGAAGCCTTGTCAAGTATTGCCCAGCGTCGGAACCAGCCTGGTGGGTATAACCCGGTACAGGATCGGGTACGTCAGGAGGACGAGCGGGCGGCTCAGCTAGCGGCTCAGATAGCAGCCCAACAGGACTTACCGGCTTATCTGACGACTTCCGTGGAGGCGGGTGTTGCTACTAGAACCGAAGGTGTTCCTTGTCTGGTACCGGCTCTTCGTAATGTACGTCTGCCCAAAGATTTCAAGGGACCTCGAAAGGTGCCGAATTATACGGCCGACTTACAGCCGGGGACGTGGATCGAGAGTTATGAGATGGCCATGGAGCTGCTGGAGGTTAGTGACGCAGCAATGGCTAAATACTTCACCATGATGTTGGACGGAACATCCCATTCTTGGTTAAAGGGCTTGCCGCCCAATTCCATTAGTTCATGGGCAGAGCTAAAGGCCCGTTTCATCCAGAACTTCAAGGACACTTGCAAGCAGTCTATGTCGATTGTGGACTTGACAAATTGTAAGCAGGAGGACGGTGAATCCACGACTCATTGGGTGCACCTGGTCAAAGAGATTATACATTCATCTGACAAGATGGATGTCGGTTCTGCAGTCCTCATGTTAGAAAAGAATTTTCGCTTTGAGCCGCTAAGACAAAAGCTGGGGCGCCTTAAGCGTGATTGCAATGATATGGGGACGCTGATGGCGGCTTTAGTCAAGTATGCCGATTCTGATAGTACCAAGGATCCTGTGTCTGATGAGGAAAAGACAGGGAAGGGAAAGAAGAACGGTAATGGAAAGGGTCAGCAGCATAACCCGGCAAATCAAGGAGGCAATAAGCGTAAGGCGGACGAATTTGTGGCTAATGCACAGGGTAACAGTCAGAAGCGCAAGGGGAAACCACCCCCTCGGTCTGGCGGGTCAGGTCCATCTCTTGAACAGCTACTCAATGAGCCTTGTCCGAAACATGGCACCCGGGAATGGCCAGCGATTCATTTATGGAAGGATTGTGCAATCATGAAAGCTTTCAAGAATTCCAATATGTTTGATGGCAATCAAGGCCCGGGCGGCGGCTCAGGAGGTGGCGGCTTTCATGGCCCGGGCGGCGGTTCAGGGTCCGGATTCCAGGGAAACCAGGGTGGTTATAACCAACAGCAGTCTGGTCAAGGAGGTCAGTAGCAGCAGCAGTCGGGTTATCAGAGCCATCCAAAATAGCTCAACAGTGGACAGTATTACGTGTTCACCACAAGTTTGTGTAAACGTGATCAGAAAGTTCATAAGAGGGCTGTGAACTCTGTTGAGCCGGCAGTCCCTCGTTACTTACGGTGGTCGGAACAGCCCATTGTCTGGAGCAGGGAGGATCACCCTCCCCGGGTTGATAATCCGGGTCAACTGGCCCTCGTAGTGGCACCACAGGTTGGTGGTTACAAATTTACTAAGGTGCTCATGGATGGAGGTAGCAGCATCAACATCCTCTATTACGAGACCTTTCGGCGCATGGGCTTAACTGACAAGAACTTAAAGACTTCCAACACCGTCTTCCATGGAGTGGTGCCTGGTAAGTCGGCGTATCCTATGGGTAAGATCGAGCTGGAGGTGGCTTTTGGAGACGAGCATGATTCTAGGGCTGAAAAGTTAACCTTTGAGGTGGTCAAAATCAAGAGTCTGTATCACGCTTTGTTTGGGCGGCCGGCTTATGCCAAGTTTATGGCACGTCCGTGTTATGTTTACTTGCAGCTCAAGATGCCGGGTTACAAGGGCAACTATCACCGTGCATGGAAGTCGAAAGGTGGCCCTGGAATGCGAAGAAGGCGACGCGGCTTATGCCGAGTCTGTCTGTGCAGCAGAGGAGCTCAAGTTTTATCAAGATAACATTGACCCGGCGGATATGACCTCTCTCAAAAAGCCAACCACGGTACATGACCCGGCCATGAAGTTTAAATCGGCTGCAGAGACCAAGCTTATTGATTTTACTCCAGGCGATTCGTCTACGCAGTTCAGCATCAGTGCCAACTTGGATCCTAAATAGGAAAGCGCGCTCATCGAGTTCATCCGTGAGAATCGGGACATCTTTGCATGGAAGCCTTCTGACATGTCGGGTGTACCGAGAGGACTCGCTGAGCACACTCTTAATATTGATCTGAAGTATAAGCCGGTCAGGCAGTTTCTGCGGCGATTCAATGAGGAACGACGAAAAGCTATTGGAGAGGAGGTCGCCCGGCTCTTGGCGGCTGGGTTCATTATTGAAGTATTTCACCGGGAGTGGTTGGCTAACCCAGTGCTCGTGCTCAAGAAAAACGGCACCTGGCGGATGTGTGTGGATTACACGGACTTAAATAAGGCTTGTCCGGCTGATCCTTTCACTCTCCCCCGTATTGATCAAATCATTGATGCTACGGCGGGTTGTGCGCGTTTGAGCTTTTTGGATGCTTACTCTGGTTATCATCAGATTAAAATGGCAGTTAAGGACCAGGAGAAGACGACTTTCATCACTCCGTTTGGAGCCTTCTGCTATGTGTCTATGCCTTTTGGGCTCAAGAGTGCCCAGGCGAAGTGTGTACAGAATTGTCTCCAAAATCAGATTGGGCGCAATGTTCATGCTTATGTGGATGACATAGTGGTGAAGTCCAGAGAGACGGAAACCCTGATATCTGATCTTAGAGAAACCTTTGATAACCTCCGGGTTTACAAAATGATGCTTAACCCGGAGAAGTGTGTATTTGGTGTACCTGCAGGCAAGCTTTTGGGATTCTTTGTCTCAAACAGGGGCATTGAAGCTAATCCGGAGAAGATCAAAGCAATCACCTCTTTGGCTAAGACGGCGTGCATCAATGATGTTCAGCGACTAGTGGGTCGTGTTGCTGCTTTAAGCCGTTTCATAAGCCGGTTAGGTGAGAAGGCCCTGCCGCTGTATCAGATGATGAAGAAGGCAGACACCTTTGTCTGGAGTGATGCTGCTAATGCTGCTTTTGAGGATTTGAAGAGGCAGTTATCTGAGCGACCGGTTCTTGCAACTCCCATTGACAAAGAGCCTTTGTTGTTATATGTGGTTGCTAATTCACGAGCTGTCAGCATTGCAATTGTGGTGGAACGCAAGGAGGCTGGTAAGGAGCACCCGGTTCAACGGCCGGTCTATTATGTCAGTGAGGTGCTCATTGAGTCAAAGCAAAGGTACCCTCATTGGCAGAAGCTGGTTTACGGGGTGTTCATGGCAAGCCGGAAGCTGAAACAGTGCTTCCAAGGTCACCCTATCACTGTGGTGAGTTCTGCCCCCTTGGGAGATATCATCCAGAACAGAGAGGCCACAGGACGAGTCGCCAAGTGGGCCATTGAGCTCGGGCCTCATGGTCTGAAGTATGTGCCACGTACTGCCATTAAGTCTCAAGCCTTGGTGGATTTTATCAATGATTGGACAGAGTTACAGGCACCTGAGGAGAAGCCCGATAACACATATTGGACTATTCACTTTGATGGGTCCAGGCAGCTGGAAGGCTCGGGGGCTGGACTCGTATTAACTTCCCCTCGAGGTGACAAATTCTGTTATGTGCTTCGGCTTATGTTTCCTTGTACTAACAATGCAGCTGAGTATGAGGCCTTACTCCATGGTCTCCGGATGGCCAAAGAGATGAACTTGAGCCGGGTAAGGTGCTTAGGAGACTCAGACCTTCTGGCTCAACAGGTGTCAGGCAAGTGGGACTCCAAAGATCCCCTTATGGCAGCTTATCATCGTGAAGTTGACGCGGTGGCTGGGCACTTCAAGGGTTATGTGGTGGAACACATTGATCGAAGGAAGAATGAGGCGGCTGATGCCTTAAGACGGCTGGGATCTCAGCGTAAGCCGGTGCCGCCTAACACCTTTCTTGATGTTTTGCATAATCCTTCTGTTAAGTTACCTACAGAGGAAGATCTGGCAATACCAGACCCGGAGGCACAGCTGGCGGCGGCTCTCCACGTTATCCCGGATTGGACAGTGCCTTATTTGGCTTACATGACCCGGGGAGAGTTGCCGGAAGATGAGACCTTGGCAAGACAAATCGTCCGGCGGTCCAAGTCCATGACAATTGTCAATGGCGAGTTACATCACTGCAGCGTCACTGGAGCGTTTCAACGTTGTGTGTCACCTACAAAGGGTCAGGAGATCGTTCGTGAGATTCATGAAGGCGATTGTGGTCATCACGCCGGCTCAAAATCTCTTGTGGCCAAAGCTTTCCGTCATGGGTTTTATTGGCTGACGGCTCATGCTAATGCAGAAGATCTGGTCAGTAAATGTTCTGGATGTCAGAAGTTCTCACGACGAGCCCATGTGCGGGCTCAAGAATTGAGGATGATTCCAATTACTTGGTCGTTTGCAGTCTAGGGGCTTGACATGGTCGGACCTTTCAAAAGGTCTAAGGATAAAAAGACACACCTCTTGGTGGCAGTTGACAAGTTTACAAAGTGGGTTGAGGGGAAGCCAGTCAGTAAGTGTGATGCAGCCACCGGGTTGTTTGGTGGAGGAGTTACCCTCTGTACTTTGGAGCATCAACACTACACCTAACAGATCCACGGGTTACACACCTTTCTTCATGGTGTACGGAGCAGAGGCGGTTCTGCCAAGTGACATCTGACATGACTCACCTCGCGTGGCGGCTTACGTTGAGGCTGACAACTAAAAAGCTTGTCAAGATGCACTTGACCTGTTGGATGAAGAGTGAGACTTGGCAATAGCCCGCTCGGCGATTTACCAGCAAGACCTGCGCCGCTACCACAGTCGCCGGGTTAGGTCCAGAACCTTTCAGGAAGGCGACTTAGTGCTCCGGCTCATCCAGGATCAATCTGACATGCACAAGCTATCCCCTCCTTGGGAAGGACCCTTTGTGGTCAGCAAGAATCTGAACAACGGGTCATACTACCTTATCGATGTTCGAGAGCACAGAGACTCACATAAGTCGGAGGAGGAGACCCGCCGGCCATGGAATATCGCTCATCTTTGGCCTTACTATACTTGAGCCACCGGCTCTAATGTGTATATATTTATACTATGTATATATTACATAAAGCAATAAAGCAGGACCTCTGTCCTTTTTTCCACTCCCAAAAAAGGTTTATGTGTCTTCTTTGTCAGGTGGTGGAGATAACCAAGAGGAAGGGGGTCATATCTGAATCCGGCTTTTCCTTTGGTCCAGCTTATGATCATATCTGAATCTAGCCATGATCACCTGGGGGCTTCCTGTTCAAACATAGGTCGTATACGAACCAAAGAGAACATAGCTGTCGATACCCACTTGATCGGCATACTGCCAAACCCACTTGGGGGCTTCTTGATCATATCTGAATCATAGCTTAACCCCTTTGGGTCTGACGTGGATCGTATGTGAATCAGCGTCATTAAACAACTCTTATGGTCACTTGGGGGCTTCCTGTTCAAACACAGGTCGTATTCAAACCAAAGAGAACATAGCTGTCGATACCCACTTGATCGGCATCGCCACAGCCACTGGGGGCTAACAGATCGTATCCGAATCTTAGCTCAACCCCTTTGGAACGATTCACTGATCGTATTCGAATTAGAAACCCTTGAATTTTGTTCATCATATTTTACAAGTATCAATATTGAATATCTTGTGACCCTCTTGAAAACACAATGGAGTACATTGCAATCCTCCGGGTTAAATTTGGTTACACCAGGTTGCTAAGTACCAGGTGAACTTTTATATGCCAATTTTCAGGAACTACACTTAACCTCAGGGGTTGAGTGATATAAGCCGGACAAATAACCGTAAGCATCACATGTATATCATTATGATTACGTCTACTAAGTTGAATCATAAGTTGGTTTTCCTGTAATTATTCGGTGTATATTCCGGGTTATCAGCAGCTTATGTGATCGTCAAAGCGATAAGTCGCCAAGGGGTTTTCTGTTGTCTTATGTGTAGGGCAATGCAAGACATTTCTGCAAGAACATAACAGATTCATATAAACTACGAAGTGCATAGTGACGGCGGCTTATGCAAGTATTAAGGGCCATAAGCATGCGCGAAGGCATAACAAAACTCAAAGTATTTTCTACTCTATTACAAGACTCCCTGAGTCTGAATGATGCGGCATTGTTTTTCTACAACGACATAAGCAGGTGGCGCCTCGCAATTTACTCTTGGGGTTGACATAAAGCTTCCAGGTTATCCTTTTCCGCCTCTCTGCCGGCTGCTTTGTCCTGGAAGGATGATGAGGCCCAGTCAATGCCACTCAAGGCCTCAAACTCAACTTCATCATCTATTAAGTCGGTTGGGTCGACTTCAGGGGCAAAAGTGTGCTTACGAGTTGGAGGAACCAGGCTGACTTCATGGTAATGAGGTGTTGGAATCCTCCGGTTCTCCCTATCGTAACCCGGTTGATATTTGGTCAGATCGGTGTCATTCCCAATAAGAGAAGCCACCGGGCGTATGTCTTTCACACAGGCGGTAAAGTCTGCCTCGTTAAATCAGGTGTCGTCCTCCTTTAGACTCGGGTATCCAAGAGCGATGTCGGCCGGGTTTAGTTCAGGACAAAATGCTTTAGCCCGGCTCAACGCTGCTATAGCCCCGGCTCTTGCGGATGCCCGCCTTAGCTCTTGAACCCGCTGAGGGATTACGGCAAGCCGTTTCAGCACATCTTGAAGGAGATAAGGAACATCATTGGATAAAGCCACAACGGCCAGAGCATGTTGTGACCCAGTGTAAAGTTGTTCCACCAGTGTATACACTGCCTTCAGCTTGATCAGCATATTTTGCTTAAGGTTGGTACTCCTGGGGCCTATATTGTTAAAAAGCATAAGGTAAACCGGAGATAAGAATTAAGGTATTTATCAGCGAAAGGTTTGCAGTATTTAAAGTGTTCATATATTGGTACTTACCAAAGATTGCTGAGATCATTTGAGATATTTGATCCTTTAAGCCGGACAGTTCGGTGTTTACTTCTGCAGGTGATGCTTCTGCTGTCTCGGCCCGGGTCACCAGTAAGGTTTTTTCGTCAGCCCAGATTTTCTTATCCGCTTCAAAATTCTTGTTCAACTTCTCCTGTTCAGAGACGCTGAATTCAAACTTGGAGTTGGCATTTTGAATTTCAAGTTCCTGGGCTGACAGGTGGCTCTTAAGGTCAGCAATCTCCGATTCAAATTGACTTATGGTAGCCTGCATTATCCCGGGTTACAGTCAGAGTCATGATAAATAATCTTAAGTCCCAAGCACTTTGCAAGCAAACATACTTGACACTTGGGGGCTAATGTGTATTGAAGATTTCTAAATTATTAAGCCGGTGCTGGATATTAAGTCCCAAGTACTTTGCACGCAAAGATACTTGGCACTTGGGGGCTAATGTATATCGCAAGTTAAAGGTATTGTGTTACATCCGGTTTAAATATTTTTTTCTTTAAGCTGGGCAAGCAGCTCTAACAATTTTTCTAAGTCTACAGCATATTAATAAGCAATAGACTTGGGGGTTGGTACAGTAAGTATGGTGGTAAGTAAGGAAGCATAAGTCATACCTCAGATTTTTGCTGTATTTGCTTCACCATGTCAATTTCCAGGTCACGGCTGCTTTGCACCTGGTTGATGTAGCCCGAGACGATCTCTCCAATACTCAAATGAGTATAGTCGGTGATATCCATCTTGGCCTTTTGGCGTTCTAGCAACTCTTCTTTAGCCAAACATTTGGCGAGGACGGTGGGCCGGGCCGGCTCAACGAACTGAGTCTTGAGTATTTCTACTTCTGGGTCAGTCGCTTTGACCGGGCTAGGCGCTTCCGGGTTAACAGAACCATCAAGAATATCTCCAGCAGGCGGATCAGAAGTGGGCACTGCAATATCTTGAGCCGGCTCAGGCGGCGGCTGATGTATGGAAGAGTCGGGAGTAGTTACACCCTGTTCCGGTTCAGTCACCACAGGGTTTTGAGCCGGCTCCGCTTTCTTGGTTTTCTTCCTGGGCTTAACTTGCACGCTGTGGGCAAGGCAGAGAAATGAGTAAAGGAGCATGAAGAAGGAAAAGCATAAGGTGAATAAATTGATATTACCCAGGGGCAGTCTTGAAAGCCGGCATGTTTGATTGCATAGACTCGCCGGATGAAGGAGATGTATCCTGATAATTGGAGTCAGATAAATTGAGAGGTTGACGCATTAGACCCGCCAAAGGTAAGAAAGGGGATAAGTCGGAGATAACCTCAGTCCGATGCTTCCGGGTTACGTCAGGCAAACCGGAGGAGAGCTCTGCGTCCTTGCTGGTCCGGGTCTGCCTTCGGCTTTCGAATTGCTGTTGCTTCAAAAGAAAGTCAGGGTCTTGGTAAGCCAAAGGATGTGAAAATCTTACTTTCCGGGTTACTCTTCGAATTTTCTGACGCGGCCGAAGCTCGGAGTCGGAGGAGATTATAGTTACCTCTTCCTCGATGGTTGGCTGTTTCCCGTGTCTTCCTGAAAAGGAGAATAATGTCAAGTAAGGAAATGCTAAAAGAGTAAGGGAAGTTGAAAGGTTACCTCTTCTTCGTTATCTTCAGAGTCATCGAGCTGGAACATCTCTGAAGCACTTGGTTTTCTTTTCTTTGAAGTAGAAGGCCTGGTGGTTATTTTTTCGGCCCTCTTTGCCGCCCAGGCTTGTTTGGCCGCCTCATGATCATACGGGACTTTCCAGAACATGTCGTTTGTCTGTCAGGAGTTGTAAGGAGGTATGAGAAAACATAAGGTAAACATAATAAAAAGGTGAACATTGAGGCTGATGACTTACTGCGGGGGCCGGGTTGTTCTTGCAGAAGGGGAGTAAGCTGACGGTATTATTCACCACAGTCCCCTCTTTCAACAGTGACTGGATCATAGCCTCGACCGTGTCATCTGGTAAATCATCAGGGCTGTGACGCAGCGGGTCATCCTTCTCCCCTGAGTAAGTACACATTAAGTCGGGACGGCGGCTTAACGGAATCACCCGCCAGGTAATCCAGGTCCGGACCAAATCAATGCCATCCATACCATTGCCCAAAAGAGCCTTAATCTTCTTTATGGTGGGGGCAAGTGGAATACGTTCAGCGGAAGTTAATTTGTCAGCCAATGGGTGGTTGGACTCCAAGCGCAGAGCGCGAAAACCGGGTAGTGAATTCTCACCAGCCGGAGAGGTATCTTGGCAGTAGAACCATGTCTGATTCCACTCTTTCGGATGGCTTGGCAGCTCTGCATAGGGAAAGAGGTAGTCTCTTCGCCGTTGGATCGGGATGCCACCGAGTTCCAGACTAGGCCCATTGGCACGTTCATTTTGCCGGTTTAAATAAAACAGCTCTCTGAACAAGGTCAAATTTGTCTCTTCTCCAAGGTACACCTCGCAAAACACTTGGAAGTTGCAGAGATTCAACACGGAGTTGGGCCCGATGTCTTGAGGTCTGAGGTCAAAGAAATGCAAAACATCTCTGAAGAATTTTGACCCGGGTGGAGCAAAGCCCCGGTTCATATGATCCGTAAACACAATCACCTCTCCTTCCTTGGGTTGAGGTTTCTCTTCTAATGGGTTAGGAGCACGATAGGATATAATTTCCTTTTGGGGCAGATGGCCGGATTTCACAAACCCAGCTAAAGAGCTCTCTGTAACGGAGGATTTGACCCAGTTGCAGGTCACCGAGGGTTTGACAGCTTTGGGTGCCATTGTGTAAATTGAAGCCTACAACAAGATAAAGGAAATTTTCCGGTTTATTATAACCCGGAGAATAAGCATTATTGGGTTATCTAAGATGGCGGCTTAAGAAGGGGCCTAATGACATACAAGTAACTATGTGATAATGTTTAAAACAGCTGCAGGTGTTAAAGATGATTAAGATTTTCTTAAGTCGCCAGAAGCAAGCGGTGCTGACAGCCAGTGTTATCTTAAACCGGTTACTATGGCTGAAACAGAGTCAACAGACGCAGTTTTGGCTAAGTGTGGAGCAAACAGGTTTCACAAGTTGCAAATATTATTTTGGATCAAAGATGCTCTGGAAAGGAAAATTTTCTAGACCTAAAACAGTACAGGGAAGTTCATATACTCAAGGAGGGCTTCCAAAATAAGGAAATGAGATCTATTTTCGCACAAAATAAGCATGGAACATCCTCCGCAGCAGTTCTATACGGTTTTTACGATCTGAGCAAGGTATTAGAGGTAAGAACTAATGGAGGTTACATCGGGCGGCGATGAACGTCGACGAACTCAAGGCAGTGCTAATGCAGATTTGAGAAAGGGGGGAAAGAGAACTCACCGATGTGGAAGAACTGCGGAGGGTTGCCGTCATTTTCTGATCAAGAAACAGGGTGATGCGGCGGCGTGAGTCGGTGAAGACGAGGATTCCGACGGTGGTGGCGGCGGAGCTCGAGCGACAGAGAAGGGAGTGCGAGGAAGAAGACGACCGGAGGAAATGAAAAAGACCTAGGTCGCGTCTATTTATAAGGAGGAGCCGACTGAGACGGCGCGAGAAACGAGGAGACCAAGACGTCATTATCCAGCGACCCCGACGCCTCGATTTTCGGGAGGGTCAGTAAAGGCAGAGATCCGTTGAAGATATGCCGAATTAAAATATAAGTTTTATTGAAGATGACGTCACGATGATTTAACCCGGATCCGGATGATGACATCACGACGGGTTACAATTTTCACACAAGACAGAAGACTAAAGGCCAGTTCATAAGGTTTCCAAAAGATTGACATGAACCGGTTCAAATCAATCTGGGGCCTAATGTTGGGGATATGACTATTTGTGTAAGCCGTCCAGGAGGGGCCGGGTTACGCAAAGAGAGGCTCATCAGAAGCCCAAGATCAAGGCATGAAGATGGCGGTTCACTAAAAGGCCTAAAGGCCCACAGGCGACTCAGAGGCCTGTAAAGATAAACCGCCATGATGGTATAACTTGTACTGTAAGGTAGAAGTAACTAGTCGCCGAGCCAGACACTGTTTATGGGCCGGCCGGGACTCTGTAGGCCACAGGGCGTCAGCCCGTGTATATAAGGGCACGACCCGCCAGCGGCTTAGGGCAAGAAACAACTCATCGAGAGCCAGGAATAGCGTATCTCGCTCCCTGGTCATCAAAACCTCAAGCAATACCAACCCAACTAGACGTAGGCCTTCCTTCACCGCAAGGGGCTGAACTAGTATAAACCTCGCGTGTCTTTTGTCCCGATTAACCCCTTTAAGCTTCCTAGTTGCGATGGCTCCATGATTAAGTCCTTGCAAGAGGACATCTGCCGTGACAATTCCACGACAACCCCTGAATAATCAAACGGTTAGGAATATATGGATATTCTCTTTATTTTACAGTAATCTATATGCTACTACTAAATATGAGTGTGTATCAATGGCCATGTTAGTTTCCTCATTTTCATGATGTAGAAACATGCAGCACACTGTTGGTTTCATCTAACCATACATTAGGGAAGTAAATGTGCATATGGAGAACTCTATATTTGGAAGTAGTGAAATCATGTAATGCTTACCATGTGTACATACCTATATTCGCCCTTCAGCAATCAATGGCTAGAATAATATCCTCACAAAATTTCTGCCCACAGAACACGAGTATATAACAATGCATGGCCTGTTAGTTACCTTGAAGAATTTGTTTGTGAGGAGAGAACATGATTACATAACATGCATGACATGGTAGTTTGCTGTGAAGAATCGATTGCGAGATAACATGAGTATAACCATGCATGACAGTTCTATATTTTCGAACCCAATATACATTTCCCTGTATTTTCATCCCAGTTCCAACAGGGACATATCAATGCTGTTTCTTGCATTATCCTACTCATACTCTGAACAATGCTGATCTTACATTAACAATGCATGTCCTTTTTGATATGATGCAGTGTCCCTACATTTACTGCACTTTGTAGTCGTACCACCTTTGCCAAAAATAGGGAAGCACAACTGGGTCCTCGCTCGATCAGACGACGACAAAAGACTTATGATCAATCGGACATATGAGCCGGAAAGTTATATTGCAAAAACCCCACTGTATACAAGCACCGTGAAATACGTGAGTATCTGGACAGTGGGTGTTACGTCTACGAGCAGGATACCAGCTTGTTGGGGCCTTCAAGATTTTTTAGTTGGAGGCGGGTAAACAGCCTTGGTTCACACTCTCTGTTTCTCGGACTCAATTATCCTATTAACCAGGAGATCACCGTTGGCAAGGACCTTGATGGCAGAGAGGCTCTGTTTGCTATGGAAAACTGTGTCTACACGGTGAGCCCTATGTAACGCCCCGGATCTGATGCGCCAGGTGTCTGCCAGTTATTCGCCGTCATTTCCATGTCATTTGCTTGTGTGTTGTATTTTGCCATGTCATCATTTGCATTGCATCCTCATGTTTTTAAAACTTGCATTTCGTCCTTTTGCCCCGTTGTCCGTTTCGCGTTCCGACACTCTCACATGCACCGGACACACCCCCTTGTCTCTTTTCGTGAGCGGGAGAAAAACATTCTCGGAATAAACCGAGATTTGTTAAGTGGCCTTGGTACATCACCGGTAGACCGCCTGTCAAATTTCGTTCCATTTGGAGGTTGTTTGATGCCTCAACGGTTAACCGGGTAACCGCAAAAGCCTCTTTGGTGTTACAGCCCAACACCCCTCCAAACAGCCCATGAAGCCATCCACACCCCCTCCATGCTCTCGGTCGTTGGATCGTGATCGTGTGGGCGAAAATAGTACCTCATTTGGACTCTCCTAACTCCCTCTACCTATAAATTAGCCCCCTCCCCCGAAATTTGGGGTGCAAACCCTAACCTCCTTCTACCTCGCGCCGCCGGACAAATCCCACCACCGCCGGATATGTCTGCCTCCGTGCCCGAGCCAATCACGTGTCGCCACGTCGCCCCTCTCTCTCCTCCCACCGCGCCAGGCCCGCCGGGCCCGGACCGGGCCCGCGGACCCATCCCGCTGCCGTCGCGGTCCGTGCGCCTCCGCGCCGCTGCGCCTCCCTCCGCCCGCGTCCGTCTCCGGCGACAGGACGCCGGCGGCCGCCGCGCGCCGCCACCCGCCGCCCTTCGTCGCCGCCTCCTCGAGCTGCACCCGCCGCCCGTCCGCCACCGTGGTGCGCCGCCAACCGCGCCCGTGTGCTCGCCGCGCCACCTCGCCGCCCCTTCGCCGCGCCCGCACCTCGTCGACGGCCTTCGTCGACTCGGCGTACCGCCGCAGGCTCGCCGGAGCCGTCCAGCGCCAGATCTGGGATGGTGGATGAGATCCACCCATCCCCCGTACCAAACGCCGCGCCCACGCCCTGGATCCCTCCGTCCCGCTCGTCCCCGTCCACTTTTCTCGGAGGTTGATTTTCGGCCAAGTCCCTAAATTCAGACATTCTGGTGCACTATTCATCATGCCATAATTTCATGCCCGGTGCTCTGTTTTGTGCATATGATATGTCAAAATGTTCATTGTGAGATGATTTCATTTCATTTTATTGTGGCATGCTCGTTTGAGTTCATCTTGACACCCTTATCAGCGTTGCAAGAGTGCTATATGATGTTGTCTGCTGGAAACTATTATCACTTGCTCATTTGTCATTTTTGTGTCTTTTTGTGTGATTTTCTTGTGAGATTGATGTCTACATGTGTTATGATATAAAACATTCTGTATTTTTTGTGGTGCAATATAATCTTCATGATATTCCATGTATTGATTGTTACAAGCTTGCAAAGTAGCCTCCGTGATGTTGCTGATTTATGTGACTTAGTCATTTCTGCGAAGTCTGAAACTGATATATTGTGATGCTAAGTAAACCTGTTGATACCATGAGTTTTATTCATAAACTGGAGATGTTCACTAAGGATGTTTTGATCTACATGTTATGCTCTATCCATCTGTGCCCCCATTTTAATTTATGGAGTGATCTAGCATGTACAAATCTTGTTCTACTTTTGCTATAAAATGTTCCTGGCAGATTGTTTACATGTTAATCAATTTTTCCATGGTTGTTGTTGGTGATCCAAGCCTGCTATGAACTTGCTCTTGCCATGGTTAGCTTCATGAACATGTCATCTTGCTGTAGGTATGCTTTTATTGACATGCAATGCTTTGTGTTGAGTGATTTGAGCTCGCAAAGATGCCTTCATAATTCTGTTTATGCCATGCTCAGTTTGTCTGCTAAGTCTGAATCTGGTTATGTAACTTGCTATGTTTACATGGGTGCCATCATATCTTCTGTGCCTTTTTGGCTCGTGATCAATAAGGGACTTTTGTTCTATGCAATTAGTAGATTCATGCCATGCCTTTGGTTGCCATGATAATTTCATGTAGCATGTTGTTTGATAGCTCTAAACATTGCAACCTGATGTTATTTCTGTGTATGTATTGACCCGTTGCTCCGTTTTGAGTGTGCTCTATATGAAACTTGCTTAGTTTTGCATGTAGTTTCATGTTACCTTGTTGCATCCATATTTTGAGTGTGTTTTCTTGATGTTTGAATGCATTTTGCATCAATGCCATGTTTAACTTGTTTTGCTCATATCTTCTAGTCCGTAACTCCAAATGAAATGAACTTCATATGTAACTTGACTAGAATTTCGTGTAGATAATCGTGGTGCATCTTAACTTGATGTTTAAAAACTTGAACATAAGGTTTATTCAGATCTGGACCAATTTCGAAATTTGCATATGAGGACTTACCGAAATTGTTTTATGTTGTTTCCGGCCTCATTTAAACTTGCTTTGATGTGTTGCTCTTGTATGCATCATCTCTTGCCATGCGTAGCCTCGTGTAGCCTTGTCATGCATCATACTTGATTGAGCATCATGCCTTGTTCATGTGTGGTGTGTTTACCATGTTGTGTGATTCTTCTCGATAGTTCCCGTTTCGTTGCGATCGTGAGGATTCGTTCATCTACGCTTGGTTTGTCTTCATGGCTTCATCTTCTTCATGGACTCGTTCTTCTTCCTAGCGAGATTTTCAGGCAAGATGACCGTCACCTTGGATCTCACTACTATTATTGCTATGCTAGTTGCTTCGTTCTATCGCTTTGCCGCGTTACCTACCATCACTACAAAAAAATACACTTCCGTGATGATACGTGTTTGTCACAGTAGGTCGCGTTTTTTGTCATGCATGTACATCCATGACAAATTTATGACAGAATAAAGATAGTCATACATGTGATGTCTAGAAGTGTTCCATGACATTACCAAAATTATCATCACGGAAGTGTCCACTTCCATGACGATAGATCGCGCGTCACAGAAGTGCTTTCGTCAAGGGTGACCGACACGTGGCATCCACCATAACGGAACGCCGTTAAGCTATCGGGTCCGGTTTTTGATCCGATAACCCGTTAACGGCCCAGACCAATGGGGATTTTCCACGTGTAAAATCATCATTGGCCGCAGGAAACACGTGTTGCCTCATCGTTGGGACAGATGTCATCCACTCATTGGACAGGAGGCGCCTATGATAGGTCGACACGTGGCACGGCCCAACAGTGGCCCATTCCGGTGAAAAAGGTCGGCCCAGTTAAAATTAGCAGGACGGCCCATATAAGGGCTACTTGTGTCAGGTCCATTTAAGCACACGGCCCATACGAGATGTGCCAATTCGGCCCGTCAATGGCCCGTTAAAGATTTGACACCATTGCAGCCCATCATCAGTTCGAGCCCGTTAACAGCCCGCTATATATTTGGGCTCAATATCGGCCCAATGAGATTTCGGCCTGTTAACGGCCCATTTAATGGATGGGCCAATTTTCAGGATGTACATCTTTCGGCCTTTTAGCGACCCATTTAAATGTTGGGCTAATTTCTGGCCCGGTGTGTCTTTCAGCCTGTTGACGGCCCATAAATCTGATGGGCCATTTGTAGTCGGACCTGAGTTTCGGCCTTTTAGCGGCCCATTTAAGTGTTGGGCCAATTTCTGGCCCGGTGTCACTTTCAGCCTGTTGACGGCCCATAAATCAGTTGGGCCATTTGTAGTCGGACCTGAGTTTTGGCCTTTTAGCGACCCATTTAAGTGTTGGGCCAATTCCCGACCCTGTGTGCCTTTCGGCCTGTTAACGGACCATAAATGAGTTTGGCCATTTGTAGTCGAACCTTAGTTTTGGCCTCTTAACGACCCATGCCCTTCATGGTCCAATACCAGCCCGGTTTCTCTTTCAGCCTGCTAAAGGCCCACAACACAGTTGGGTCGTTTACAATATGACCTGACTTTCGGCCTCTTAGCGGCCCATGCTCTTCATGGTCCAGTACAAGCCCGTTGTCTCTTTCGGCCTACTAAAGGCCTATAGTATAGTTGGGCCATATGTAGCCCAAACTTAGTAACGGCCTGTTAACGGCCCGTGAAATAAATTGGGGCCACCTGTTGCCCGCTTTGATGTTGGCCTGTTAACGACCCGGGAGGTAAGAGGGCCGACCATTAACTTTCTGCCTAGTAACGACCCATTAACTTAATGGGCCCAGTAAAGTTCGTTCATGTCTTTAGGCCAAATTAGATAATTTGAGCCCATTACGACGATCAAAGGTACGGCATACAGGGAATAACATTGCACATCCAGCATATATTACAGGAAATTACATCCACTTGGCAACCAAAGATTGATGCCAGTGCAAATAAATGAGCAGAACCTAACCATCTACAATGTCACAATCTGCAACCTCAGCACAGATGACGCCCATAAGCATGTGGGCAAGTTCTTGCTGCTTTGCTACACTGTCTTTGAAAACATTGATCAGTTGTTGTGTCGCACGACTCTGCACCTCTGATTCATCCACCATTTCCATCATTGCTTCAGCCATTAATTGGTTCACAAACATACATTTATTCCGTTGCATTCGAGACAAAGGATACTGAACAGATTCAGATGGCGATTTTGGCAGGCTTGTATTATTGATAGTGGAGAGTGTCTCGACCACTGCATCATAACATAAATTAGGACGGGAACCAAACAGATTAATCATGAGTTATTACCATATTACCTGGCCTAGATTTACTGGAAAGAAACAATGGAGTTGCCTTGCTGTTTTTAGAGTTTGTCTTCTTATCTTCAGCAGCCTGCACAAAATTAACACACTAGCATTGCTATCATTGTCCTAGTCAGATAATAGGAAAGCAACATTGACACAATGAACGTTTGGGCAACTAGCCTACACCAAATTAACACAATATGGCACAACTATCATCAGCCAGGTAAGGTAATACGAAAGCAACATTGACACAATGAATGAATGGGCAACCAGAGAAGCACTACAATTCAGTAATGTGCGTGATATGAGATAGTACATTCATGCAGCTCAGTATGCAAAACTATCAGGCAGTTTTCCTTACAAAAATCAACATTGGCGCCTTTAACATTTTTGCTACAACTAATTTTAGATCAGATAAAGGTTAGATTCACGCCGATTAACAAAATACATGCTGATGTAAAAATATAGTGATATACAACAGGTACTTACATCAGCATTGGAGCACAGAGAATTCCCGCAAGATATTTTCCTTGAATACGATCCCAATAGAGGATGTCTTGTATCGTTTAACCTTATTTTCTAAAAGAGAGATGGGTAAGAAACATGTAGAAAATATGATCAGAATGCTATAAAATTTCATGATGCGAGGATACGCACACGCTTCTTAGAATGGAGTTGACATTCTTTTGCTGGACTGGAGCGGACTACTTCTTTGGCCACTGGAATCTGCTTATTATCAGTGGGAGTTGGGTTTCTCTGTGCTGGAGTAGTATCTATGAAAAATGGAGTTGGTTTATTATCTTCTGGCATTTGGATCTTTTGCAAAGACCTGGTTTGTAACCCTTCATATTCTAACATAGCCGTCTTCCCCTTGCATGCCTTATATAGAAGAATGGTGATTCAGTTATAAAACATGCTACAGCAAAGATGGAATAGGTACTGAAGGATAGAAAGGCATGACATATTGACATGTATTCCCTCCATCCGGAAATGAATGGATGGGTCTAGGCGTATTTCAGTTCTAAATACATCTAGTTTTATCCATTTCTGCGACATTTAATCCGGACGGAGGGAGTATGATGTAAGAGCTAGGGATACGACAGGACAACACAATAAAAAACACTGAAAAACCCACTGCAGAACCAAAGTATTCAAACCCACTGATATGAGGTCGTACACTCATGCAGCTCAGGATGCAAAACTACCAGGCAGTTTTCCTTGCAAAAATCAACATTGTGGCCTTTAATCATATATTTTGCTACAACTAAATTTAGATCAGATAAAGGTTGGATTCACGCCGATTAACAAAATACATGCTGATATAAAAATATAGTGATATACAACAGGTACTTACATTTACATTGGAGCACAGAGAATTTCCTGCAAGAATCTTTCCTCATAAACGATACCATTGCAGAAAATCTTCTACCTGTTAAGCTTATTCTAACATATAAGAAGCATAGCCGACCCGCTCTGCTGAGGCCTCCTCGATTTCGCGTCATTCATGTTCGTCCGATTGGCTTTGGTCGGGTCAACGCGCATGTGGTTGCCGTTCGATTTTCACTTGCTGTTTTGACTCAGCAGTCCTGCGTGGAAGCCGATGACTGGTGGGCTCAGTGAGTTCTCTTATTGGCTGGGTTTGAAAATCTCCGGTGACCACTCCTCGCGCGTCGCGTGGCTCGTCCGCGCTCACCGCGGCGTGACTGCGTCGGTGGGCCGTGGAGGGGTTGGCCGATGCATCCGTACCCGTTTTACATGCCCTCCTTGTGATGAGTGGTGGGCCATGTTGCTACTGGTCCCGCTCGTCGGTGGATGGACTTAGTTGTTTTTCTGTGTGTGTGGTGTTGCGTCTCGTCCGTATTTGGAGAGAGAGAGGGGCTGGGCGGCCGATTCATGTGCGTGTGGGGCCCTGGCTGACCGATGGATAGTGCACACGTCGTGCGTGCCTCACCTGCCATCTGCGGTTGGAGAGAGGGGTGGACGGGCAAAATATCTCGCGAGCAGGTGTGTGGGACGCTGGGATGTCAAAAAACATGCACAAAAGATGACCCAGGTCAAATGACATGCGGGCCAACCTTCATAGACCCCGTATGGCAGTAAAGGAGCAGGCGAAGAAGACGGTAAGAAAGGGATCCCACCCGGTGCTGAGCCCTCTCTCCAACCGCGCGAGCGAACACATGGGAAGTCAAAAAGCATGCACCGTGCGTGCATCATCTGCGGTGGTTAAGAGATGGACTGACACGTGCACACACGTTGCTACATTTTCGCACTATGACTGGTGGGCCGAGTTGGCTGCTGGTCCCACGGGTCTGTGCCTTGCCTTTGTTCTCGCTCGTGTATCATCTGGGGTTGGAGAGAGCCAGGTCGTGGGTCGTGCATCGTGCCGTGTGCCATGCCGCTGCCGGGTCCTGCGGCTGGGTGTGGGGGTTCGCTTTTGCTGCAGCGTTGAACGTGCAGCGCAGATAGTGTTCCCTCCCATCCCGAGCCCCGCACCCCCTCCTTCCCTCTCTCCTCCTTTCTCCTCCCCGACCACCAATCCGCCTTCTCGTCTCGCTGCTTCTTCTCTTCCACCCCCTTGTCTCCGGCCGCCGGCCTCCCGGCAGCCCTACCTCACAACACGTTTCTCGAGGAGCAACACGAGCAAGGCTAGCATACGAAAGGAGTGGATCGAGGCTTCGCACGCTGGCTCCGTCATCTGCTTCACCACGTTCTGGATTCGTGCCGCCGTGTGTGATGGTTCTAGATCAGCGCAGGTCATCTCTACGGCCGTGGGTTCTTCACATCGAGGGTTGCAAGCTGGGGAGTGTCAAGAGGCTGATAAGGAGTGTTTAGAGCAGCGAGGTCGGCTCTAGGGGAGCGGCTACCCCGGAGCTTCAGACTGCGCACGCGTCCCGAGTTTGGCTGTGGGGGAGCGGCTGCCCGGAGCTCGGTTGCGCACACCTTACGGGATCTGGTCTCACCAGGCACTCGATGCCGGCCTCGTCTGCATCCCGAGGTGACACAACGACGGTCACGCTCGACACCCTCTTTCGCGATTCGACGACGGCCGGCTCATACGGCGGCCTCAGCGGGTGGCTGACGACGACTGCAGCTGGTGCACGAGCTCTCAATCGACCCATCCACACTCTACTCCTCGTCTCGGTACCAGCTCTTGCAGCATGTTCGAAGTTTTCTCTTTCCCCTTCTTCATTTGTTTGACCTGGTTCTGCTCGGGTGGATACAGGGTGCGGAGTGCGGACTGAGAGTTGGATGCTCTGTGCTAGCATATAGAAGTGCTGCAACCACCGTTGTTCCGGCTGTGAGGTATAATGCTAATTGGGCTTGTGAATTAATCATGTCTGGAAATGGATTGCCTAATTGTTGGGGTTTCTCAGTATGTAATTTCTTTTACTCATTTTAGATTCTTAATTTGGTGGTTCTTGATTGCAACCTGGGGTCATCCTGTTCCTACTCACATGTTACATTACTGTTTTGTATAATATACCCAAGCTCTGCTCCTGAAAATTATCCATCTGTTCTCTGATGCACGCAGGTCACTGGAGGAGAGGGAGTCTGGCTTGCGAGTTTCGCTGATGCTGTCACAACGGCGATGCCAAACTCTGAGGAGATACCAAAGGTGTACTGGGAGGCGGTGCTTCCTGGAATCCCAATGCCTCCACCTATTATCAACCTGCTATTAGCCCAGCAAAATGGTATCTCTCTTCTTCCCTCCCTCCCTTCCCACCTTGGTGACCTCATTTAAGTGGTTTTGATAATTAGTGGTACAACTTTCCCTATTTGATACCTACAAATTCTTTATAACAACTCTTAGTTTGCAATCCATTATGGAACATAAATGAACATAATAGATGTGAATCTTTTGTTCTGACGAATGATAAATGTTTGACTTAAAGCATAGACTATTGCATATACAATATGATATGTGTACCATAAAGGATAAATTATCCTTTTCTCTACTGGTGAACTGAGAGCTTACAGTGGTTAATTTGTTAAGAAGCATGGTACTTGTATCATTCGGAAAATGACACTTCTGCATTTCATTTTCAGGGATAGTCCTGTTGTGCTTTGTTTTTATTTGATCTAAAACTACAGAGTTCTTGACTTCTTCTGCAGTTCAGATGTTCTGTTTAGTACAAATTTTACTGTATCTGAACTTCTGAAATTAGTATAAGTCTAACAGCCTTGCAACCAAACCAAAACTAAAACTGCAGGGATCTTGTGACAGCCTTGCAACCAAAACTAGAACTATAGGGATCTTGTGTAGTTGAAAGCTAGCTGTCATTTGTTGGAATATCAATTATCTTGTTTGTGCACGATTAACCTACTTATCATGAAAAGCTAGAATATTTTAGGACGGACCATCAAGTTAGTTGGCATTTTTTAGATCTTTATGAGAAGCATCTCTTCTCAGTGGGACTTTTCTTTTTTATTCATCTTTGTAATCTAAAAATATACTTCTTAGTTAGATATCAGTTACACAACTAGAGCACCATGAATTCACTGTTTTTGTAGGACCTTGCTGCTGTGAATCAGTGTAATAAACTTGGCGTACAAAACACATGTAGATATTGTTTTATTCATCAAATAACAGATTCAGAATCCTTGTTAACAAGGACCCTGCTGATGCGAATCAATGTAATAATCTTCTTTATGATTCTATATATCTACCGATATGAGTGTAACGCCCCGAGACCGATGCTCGAGAAGACTTCCATATATTCCGGGTTTCGCCGTGTGTTTCATTTGTGCCTGCCCTTTTATTTTTGCATTGCATCATGTCATCATGCCATCATCTCATAAATCTTTTGCAACTCAACTAAATAAATGGCATGGATCTTTGATCCATTTAAATAGAGGGAATTCACATGGTGATTCTCTTTAAAACATATCCTCTCGATATTTAGAGAGCTATAGTAAATATTCCAATTATTTGGATTTACCGCAAACACACTTACAAAATATCCTAATGCCTTTGTTGTCTTAATTCTTGATCTCCAACTTTGCCATTTATTCTTTCATCATCTTCCGGAGCTCCACCAAAAATCCCAACATTTTTGGAAACCTCTAATTCCTAGTCCTTGCTCAAACCTTTTGAATTAAATTCAAATGATTTTGAATTTAATTCCTGCAATCTTGCCACTCCTATTTTTCATGGACCGTGCACATTTTTACGAGTCCGTGGAAATTATCCCCGTGCCCAACTCTTTCTCTAACCTTTCTTTTCGTCCCTTTTTCTTTCTCTTTATTTTTCTGTTTTGAAAAGACAGAGAGAGAGAGAGAGAGAGAGAGAGAGAGAGAGAGAGAGAGAGAGAGAGAGAGAGAGAGAGAGAGAGAGAGAGAGAAGGAGCCCAGCAGCCTGGGCCTCCCAACCTCCCACGCTGGCCCAAGGCCAAGGCCCAGCCGCCCCCACCTAATCCCTTCCTAACCCTAGCCCCCCATGCCCGATCGCTCGCTCCCTCATCCTCCTTGCAGCGCCGCCAGCCTCCCCTGTCTCATCCTCCCGATCCCCTCACCCTCTCCCTCTCGTCCTCTCCCTTGCACCGCCACCCAGAGAGAGAGAGAGAGAGAGGAGCGAGACCCCTGTCGCCGAGCGCCCGAGGAGAGGAGCTCCTCGAGCACCGGCCGCCCCCAGCAGCCTCCTCCCCTCGCGACCCCGCTGCCGCTCCTTCCTTGCCCTGTGTCCCCCTCACACGCCAGCGCCCGACCTCCTCCTCGCTTCCATGGCGTCGCCACCCACACCCGCCGCCGGCGTCCTGCCGCCGCCGTCCTGCCGCCGTGCTGTGCCCCACATCCTTGGCCGTCGCGCCCCGCCTCGCCAAGGTCGCCGGCAGCCGCGAGCTCGCCTGTCCCCGCCGTCCTTCTTCGTCGCGCGCCTCCCGCTGCTGCTTTGTTGCACCATCGCGCACCTCTGCCTCCGCTCCGTTCGCCGAGTCCCTCTGTTGGAGCGCCTCTACCCTGCTGCTGCCCATGGATCCACGCGTCTCTGCACTTGTCATCAAACGTCGCGGCCTCTTCTGCTTCAAGCCATGCCCAGCCCCGCGTTGACTTCCCTGGCATCTTCTTCCGCAAGCACAACAACCACAAGCCCTGCTGCCTTCGGTTGCAGCCGGTTCGATTTGTCCTGTTGGACACCAACGCCCGCAGATTTGGACGCGCCAAGTTCCTCTTCAAAATGTACAACTACATCCGATGTGGATTTCAGCCAATACCACTATGGCCGGAGACCTCGGACCCGTCAAGTACCCTCCGGATACGCCAAGTTCCTCTACGACCGTGTACAACTACCATCGCTGAAGACCCGTGTACAACTACCGTCGCCACTACTTCCACTACCGCCGCGAGAACGTCTACTTCCACTACGAACCCGTCCGCCCCGAAACGCACGCTTCGAAGATACAACCCCGAGACGACCGCCCGGGAAGAATGCATGTGTGTTGTATGAGATGCTAGTGTTTGCACCGTGTCTGAATTGTCACTCGTTTCCATGCCACTAACTCGTGGGAACCCGGTTGCCGGGATCACCCCACCATCTTGCATGACACGCTCACGACATGCTTCCTTTTGCACCGGTATCTCCATGAGCTACCGGAACCGATATGTTGCGTGGCAAAATTTTCGGATTCATTGCCGTGGCACCCCTTTCTTCCACCACGATGACAAATGCTTCATAACATGCTCATGTCAACGTTTTCATTAAAAAATTGCATAAACCTTGATTATGTCATCCGCATCATGTTAACAACATTTAAATGGTTAAAACTGTGTTTGCATAAATTGCTAAATGACATATGGGGATTTCCTGGAATTGGTTTGTCGTTTCCGGCCTCATTTAAACTTGCCTAAATAGTTAGTTTACTTATGCTCCACCTCTTGCCATGTTTAACAACATTTAATATTGTTGGGTACATAAACGAGATCGAGCCAAATAATAGAATGTGGTGTTTCGTCAATATGCAACTCGTTGCGTATTGAGCTCCACTTAACTTGTAGTGTTATTTGTGCACTTTGCCATGTCTTGCTTCATTAAACCGGACATGCATCATACTTGATTGTGCATCATGCCTTGTTTGTGATTGTTGGTTTACTATGTTGTTTGTCTGTTTCCTGGTTGCTTCTCTCGTTAGCTTCAGTTTCGTTCCGGAGTTGTGAGGATTCGTTCGACTACGTCCGTTTGTCTTCTTCATGGACCCGTTCTTCTTCCTTGCGGGATTTCAGCCAAGATGACCATACCCTCGAAATCACTTCTATCTTTGCTCGCTAGTTGCTCGCTCTTTTGCTATGCCTATGCTGCGATACCTACCACTTGCTTGTCATGCCTGCCATATTGTTAAACCAAGCCTCTAACCCACCTTGTCCTAGCAAACCGTTGTTTGGCTATGTTACCGCTTTGCTCAGCCCCTTTTATAGCGTTGTTAGTTGCAGGTGAAGATGAAGTTTGTTCCTTGTTGGAACATGGAGATGTTGTTCCTTAATTGGAACATGTTTACTTGTTGGGATATCACAGTACCTTTTATATTATTAATGCATCTATATACTTGGTAAAGGGTGAAAGACTCGGCCTTATGTCTGGTGTTTTGTTCCACTCTTGCCGCCCTAGTTTCCGTCATATCGGTATTATGTTACCGGATTTTGCGTCCCTAACGCGGTTGGGTGATTTATGGGACCCCTTTGACAGTTCGCTTTGAATAAGACTCCTCTATCAAGGTCCAACATTGGTTTTACATTTTCCTCAGCCTATTACCTTTATTTTTCCCTTGGGAGTCGCGCATCCCAAGGGTCATCTTTATTTTAGCCCCTCGGGCCAATGCTTGTCTAAGTGTTGGTCCAAACTAGAGCCCTTTGCAGCGCCACCTCGGGGAAACTTGAGGTCTGGTTTTAGTTGTACGGACTGCTCATCCGGTCGTGGCCTGAGACGAGATATGCGCGGCTACTATCAAGGTGTCGGCACGCCGGGAGGTCTTGCTGGACTTGTGTTATTACTGTCGAAATGTCTTGTAGCCGGGATTCCGAGACTGATCGGGTCTTACCGGGGAGAAGGAATATCCTTCGTTGATCGCGAGAGCTTATAATGGGCTAAGTTGGGACACCCCTGCAGGGTTTGAACTTTCGAAAGCCGTGCCCGCGGTTATGTGGCAGATGGGAATTTGTTAATGTCCGGTTGTAGAAAAACCCGAAGTTGACCTTAATTAAAACACATCAACCGCGTGTGTAACCGTGATGGTCTCTTCTCGGCGGAGTCCGGGAAGTGAACACGATGTTGGAGTTATGTTTGCCGTAAGTAGTTTCAGGATCACTTCTTGATCATTTCTAGCTTCACGACCGTGCCTTGCTTCTCTTCCCGCTCTCTTTTGCGTTGTTAGCCACCATATATGCTAGTCGCTTGCTGCAGCTCCACCTCACAACCCCATCCTACCTTTAAGCTTAAATAGTCTTGATCTCGCGGGTGTGAGATTGCTCAGTCCCTGTGACTCACAAATACTTCCAAAACCAGTTTGCAGGTGCCGATGAAACCGTGCAGGTGGCGCACCCGAGCTCAAGGAGGAGCTTGATGAAGGTCTTGTTCTTTGTGTTGTTTCATTTCAGTTGATCAGTAGTGGAGCCCAGTTGGGTCGATCGGGGATCTGTGTAGCATTTGGGGTAGTCTTCTTTTATTTTGGTTCCGTAGTCGGACCTTGATTGTATCTGTATGATGTAATGCTTTACTCATGTATTGCGTGAAGTGGCGATTGTAAGCCAACTATGTATCTCTTTCCCTTATGTAGTACATGGGTTGTGTGAAGATTACCTCACTTGCGACATTGCTTTCAATGCGGCTATGCCTCTAAGTCATGATTCGACACGTGGGAGATATAGCCGCATTGAGGGCGTTACAAGTTGGTAATCAGAGCCTTCCCCGACCTTAGGAGCCCCCACTGATTGATCGTTTTTAGCGGCCGAGTTGTGTCTAGAAAAATGTTTTGAGTCTTAGGATTATATGTATCGGAGAGTTTAGGAATTCTTTTTACTTCCCAGTCTTCAGTCTCCTCATCGCTCTGGTAAGGCATCCTGACGTAGAGTTTTGACTCTTCTCTTCTCAAATTTCACTAAATATTTTTTTAGGATCACGCGGATATCTTAGAATCGTTCCGATGGTTTTGTGATGACAACATTGTCTTGGTGCCTCCTGTCAGCAGGGGTTTAGTGGAAGTGTCCCGGGGAGTTGAGCTCTGAGGTGTTGTCGTCATAATTTTATCGTTACAGTTCTGGAATACCTGAGTTTAGTACGCCGACATCGAAAATCTCTTTTGTACAGTTGTTGGTGAGATAACCCTGATAGCCCAGTACTGAGGCGAGTGCGGGAGTATTGCCATAACTCGTATAACGGATGCTTTTCGAAGGTTGAGGTAAACAATTTCCGAAGGTTTCTTGGTTATGTGTTGAAGGATGGATACAGCTGGATCTAGGTATTGTTAGTTTGGGTGATATATTTTGTGTCCCTTGTATCCCAACACCTGATTGCATAACCAGAAAGTTTCGGGAGTTTATAGGTGGGAATTCAAGTAGCTCCTAGAATATCTTTCCGAGAGATGCATGATATGGGATTGGGCAAATCTCTATCATATGTATTTGTTCCGGCTTATTCTGCAAGCCAAATCCTTGTTTTGTTTTATTTGTGGTATTCGAGTTGCTTTGATGCCAAGTGTTGATTCCATACCTCATTCTAAGCGGTGTTCTCATATTTCTATGTGGATGCTAATCCTTCTTGTTCATCAAGGTTTTCTTTTCAATCCTTTCCAACTGGTGTGCTCCTCTTCAAGTGGATCCAATCATTTTCAACATCCGCAAGATCAACTCTAAGTATTCTCAATGGTGTTTGTTTCATCCGTCCCAAGTTGTCTTTGTTTTCCCGCCCTCCCACCCTTATTTCTTCAAGGACGCAGATTTCTTAATCAAGTATCCATTTTATTCTTGTGAAGTCTCTATTTTTTTCCGTCAATGTTCTTATCCGGTGTTTTCCCATGAAGATACTAACGGAGCCTTAACTTCATCATTATTCGTTCTCTTTCTTCTCCGGTGGATTCAATTCAAGCTTTGTCAATCATATCTTTCCTTGTTTCAAATGTTTTCTCATGTCGGTGCACCTCTTAATCATTCACCTCTCGCTATTCATTTGTTCCGGAGTGATGAAGATATCTCAGAAGATTCAAGTTTCCATTCTCAATTCGCTCAAGTTCTTTTGAGGATGTTATCTCATTCAAGCCATTTAAATCAACCGGTGTGTTCTCCATTTCAAGTAATCGTTCAACGGTGTTTCTTTTGAGTGGGCCCTAACCCACAGGTCTTTTCCCAGGATCTTACCTGACTCTTCTAATTATCCCAAATTTATTCTCAAATTCTTTTCGAAGCTTGACGTAAGAGTGAATTTTCATCAGTCATATGTCTTTCTCCAAAATCTTTCAAACTCTTTTCATCTTTGGCTCAACCTTTTCTCTTTAATCCTTCCGGAGTTTCTCAACAGTTTGGTGGTGTTTCTCCTCGTCATTCTCAGCATTTGAAGACCGAAGAAGAGTTCCTCTTAAATCCTTACCCGTTCTTCCAAAGTTGTGTAGTTCAAGTTGATGCCATCCTCTCATAATTGTTTTCGATTGAGGGAATTCTTTTCACCCATCCGGAGCATTTCATGAGTTGTTTCCATTTCTTTCCTCCGAAGGCCATCATGTCATAATTCTTCATTCTCAGCTTTCAGCTCTCGTTCTCCAAATCATACCGGTGCATCATTCAATATTCTCTAATCAGTTCATGATCTCTTCGTTCTCATATATCTCAAGTATCTTCATTCGTTTTCCAAGTCTTCCCGGTGAATTGTGCCTTTGCTACTTTCATTTTCAATTCTTACGGTGGTTCGTTCTAGAGTTCTCTTCCTTCGTTATCATATAGTTTCATTCGTTCTTTCCAATCCTACCGGTGGTTCCATCAAGACCTTCCCAAGTTTGCGCCATATCTATCTTAATCCTTTCTACAAGAATAAGTAGTATGCCAAATCCATTGCTTGTCATCAATTTAATTGGTGAAGGATGAGCATAATGTAATTCTTGTTCTTGTTTCATTCAAGTGATTAATTCCTTCTTCCGGAGTTCGTAATGGTATCAATTTCTCAGTTCTATGTTGTTCATATTTCTTTCCGGAGTTTCAAGTTTTCTTGGTGATATCGTCCCCAAGCTTCATCTAAATCATTGCAAGGCTTCACCTTGTGTTTTCAACTTCTCTTTCTTTCTATCATCCTTCTATTTCTGGATTTCTTCATGGAGGCTCTATATGATGGTTCGTCAAGGATTCCTTTCATTCTTCAATTGTTCTTCAAGATTTCTCTCGAAGTTATGATCCGTCAAGCCATACTTCAAAATAAACATGGTGTTCAACACATGTTTTGTTTGGAGGAGTTCAAGCATTTCTTCATTTTGCATTCCGAAGTGCAATTCTTTCTACCTTATCTTTTGATGTGGTGTTATGTCATTCTTGACAATTTCTCTTCATGCTTCATGATTTACATGTTGTCAAGAATGAGGTATTTTAAATCCAACAATCTCTTCATTAGAGTTATCTTGGGTTATATTTCACCTAAAGCTTTCCCTAAGGATTGTTGCTATTTATGGTGCTCATAAATGACCCAAGTTCTTCATTTATCCTCCCGGTGAAATAGGTTTCTCGTCTCCTTGTGGATATCAATCCAATCTATTGTTTTCGTTAGTGGCAGGTCGTCACCTCATAATTTTGAGATGTTTTCCATAAGCCCACAACAAGCTTGCGCTTTTCGTTGTTGATTTCCCAACAACTCCGTTCAATCCTTCCTTGCAAGGTTGCTCTTGAAATTCAATTGTGGTGGAAGTTGTCATTTTTTCTTCTCTGTCCCTTTATCCCAACGACCTATCTTCTATTCCTCCTTCCGGAAGCATGGTGAGGTTGCTCTTTTCAATCATCAACTCGAATCGTGAAGATCATGTCCTTTTCTTTGCTTATCGATTTAACCGGAGTGTTGTGTCTATCGTTCCTCTTTTAACCGGAGTCTCATTCAAGTGCGTTCATTTTGCCAAGTTCAAATGCTATTCCTCCATTTCCAACCGGAGTGTTGTATCATCTCTTCAAGTTCTTTTCATCTTATCAAGTTTTCCTTCTCTTTTCTACCGGAGTGCTGTTCAAATTCTATCATTCTTGTTCCCTGGCCATCACAATATACCGGTGGCTGCATATTCTCTTTGGTTCGTTAAACTCTTGTTTCATGCCTTTCAACCTACAAGGTTCTTGTAATGTTCCTTGTTCCTCTTTGCTAACAGAGTGTTCGCAATCACATTCATCTCCATTGTACTCTTCTTTAAATTGTTTAACCTCTCAAGGTTCATTGGTTTCACTCGTTTGTCGAAGAAGCAACTCTGTTTTACCTCTTCCCCTTTCGTTTCTCTCCGGTGCCATCCTAGATCTCGGGACGAGATCCTCTCGTAGTGGTGGAGTGTTGTAACGCCCCGAGACCGATGCTCGAGAAGACTTCCATATATTCCGGCTTTTGCCGTGTGTTTCATTTGTGCCTGTCCTTTTATTTTTGCATTGCATCATGTCATCATGCCATCATCTCATAAATCTTTTGCAACTCAACTAAATAAATGGCATGGATCTTTTATCCATTTAAATAGAGGGAATTCACATGGTGATTCTCTTTAAAACATATCCTCTCGATATTTAGAGAGCTATAGTAAATATTCCAATTATTTGGATTTACCGCAAACACACTTACAAAATATCCGAGTTAATTGCAGGGAAGTACCACACTTGGGGCAGTTGTAACGGATCAGTACCACTATTCAGATTTTTTGCAAGTCAGTACCACGTTTGAGGCGAGTCGTTGCAATACGGGCTAAGCCGCGTATAACTCTGTATTGACGCTGTATCTTACAACCCGGCCCCACCAGTCAGCTGACCAACCGCCGAACCGGTGCGTCGCTCGGCTGGCTAGGACGAACCCGGCTCGGTCGGTCTTGGCTTGGTCGAAACCTAGCAGTTCTCTCGCCCCGGCTCGGTCAGTCTACCTGGTCGAACCCAACTCCCTCGAACCCAACTCACTCACTCCCCACGAACCCTAGCTCTCGCCCCGCTCGAGCTCTCGCCCGCCGCTTCGCCGCCGACCGCCGCGCATTCCCCCCCCCGCCACCGCGCCATGGTCCACGAGGATGAGAGCAGCGACGACTACTCCAGCCTACAGTATATGAACTCCTCCGACGACGACAGCATGCTGTACCGGGTTAGTGGTTTAGCTAGGGTTAGGGTTAGTGTTCCTGCTTTGGGGATTTGATCTTTGATTTGGGGGGTTTTGGTTCATTTTGCTACTACAGATCCCTGCCAGCATTGAAGACCAAGACTACATGGGCATTGAGACTGGAACCATTGTTCCCTGCCAGCACCATGGGCTGCCATGTGAGAGGCATGTAGCCTTTGAGGGATTTGACACGGGCAGGAGGTTCTTAGCCTGTCCTCTGAAAGTAAGATTCTGCGCTTTCTACGTTCTGTTTATTAAAATGAGTTGGTAGTAGCCCCACAGTATTTTTAATTAGTAGTAGTTTGGTCCAAGTTAGATTATCTTCTTGTGATTGCCATTCTTTATCCAATTACTAGTACTGATGCACTGATGCTGGTCATTGGAGTAGGCATCTGTTAATTTAATATGTGGCCAAGAGCTTAGTTTCAAGTGCACAACATTGTTTAAGCTTTGATCCTGATAGTTTAGTGCTTTATGAGTGCTTTATAGTTGCTGTACTTTTTGTTATGATTAAGTAATGTGGCTATGTGATTTGGTTGCAGTGCACATGCTGTGTTGTTCTTCAATTAGTTAGTTTTGTTGTTCTTTAGTTCTTTACTTAAGATCATATTCTTTAATTGTAATATTTAGTGTAGTTGTGATGTTCTTTACAATCAAATCCTTTAACAAATATTGCAGGAAGGTCAGAAATGTGGCTCTGTTGAATGGGTTGACCCAGAGTGGCCTCCTACGATGCAGAATGCATTGTTGAAGCTATGGGAAATGTATCAAGATAGTAGGAGTGATAGGAGGAAGGATAACCTGGAGAGTTCACTCACTATTCACCATTTGACAGAAGAAAAAAATAAACTGGAGGCCAACTATGACAAATTAGTTGAAGATGTTCATCAACTTTTGAATGCCCAAGAGGATAGGGTGCTGGATTTCAGATATTTGCAGTCTAAGATGGAGAGTGCAGAGGAGAGGAAAGCTGAGGTGACCAACTCAGTTGTCTCAGATATGAAGACTGAGATGGAGAAGAAAGATGCAGAGATATTCAAGCTGCAAGGGAAATATGTAGTCCTGATGAACCTGACAAAAGCCCAAGGCACTGTCATCAGGAACATGAAGTTCAACCATTTGAAAGAGAAGGAAGTGCATAGTGCAGCCATGAGGAACTTGCAGTTCCAGGTTGAAGAACTAACTAAGTCTATGGAGAAGCTGAAGCAAGAGAATGTGAAGCTGATGCAGGTTGATGAAGTCACTAAGTCTCAGGAAGAGCTCACCCAAGAGAATCTGAAGCTGAAGGATCACATTGGTGATCTGAAAAAGGGACATGATAAGCTCATCCAAGAGAATCTCCAGTTGAAGGGTCACATGGGTGATCTAAAAAAGGGACATGACAAGCTCACTAAAGTCAGGGATCAGCTCAAGCTTCAGATTGCTGATATGTTGAAGGCAGAGGAGAAGAACAAGCAGAAGATGAAGGGGATCCAGGCCATCTTGGATGAATGAACAAGATGAAGAGGGTGCTTAGCTGAACTTTTGTGAGGTAGTATCAATGGATCTGTTCTGTATGTGTGTATGGTTCTGTAAGAATCTATTAAGTATGTTTAACTCCAGTATGTTGAACTCCAGTTTGAATTATGGGTCTGTTAGAAGTTATGAATTATGTTGAACTCCAGTATGTTGCTGTAAGAATCTATTATGGTTATGTTCTGTGTGGATCTATTAGTTGGAATTATCTTGCTTTCATAGATGCTTCATAGAATGGTAAAGTTATATTGGGTAGATAGATAGATAGAATGGAAAAGCTATCTTGGGTTCCGTCGACGTCGTCAACCCCTAAAGACTAAAATAACAGAAAGAGTACACACATAACCCCTGATATCTTGGGGCATAACTGACATAGTTTAGATTCATGAATAATAACAGATAGAGTACTCTAACAGATAGCATACATAACTTGCCCCTCATAACTTGCCACTGATATAGTTTAGAAACATGACTCATACATAATAGAAAGAGTACTCCTCCAGAAAGCATGTCAACCCAAAATGATAACTGACATAGTTTAGAAACATGACAAATGACAGTCAGGTATTTCCACTTGCAGTAAAAAAGGCCATCCATCCAGTATGACTTGTAGGGCCAGCAGAAGTGGAAGCACCAGAAGTGGAAGCCCCAGCAGCAGAACTCCCAGCAGCAGCTCTTGGTGCAGAGAATGGCCTTGAATGCCTTGCAGCACCATGCCTTGCATAAGGATGTGCTCTTGCTGGTGCAGCCTGTGCTCTTGCTGGTACTCTTCCTGGTGCAGCCTGTGCTCTTCCTGGTGCAGCCTGTGCTCTTGCTGGTGCTGCCTGTGCTTCATCAACATTCCTTGATCTTCTAGATGCCTTGCAAAAATGAAGGAAACATGAAGAGAATGAAACATACAATAAATACAAAACATATATAGTACTAGTTAACAAGGTGCTTACCACATGCTTATTTTTCCTCAAAGCCAACTCTGGTTTCAATTGTTTGCTGCAGCTGGTGTATCTATGGCCTTGGAGCCCACAGTTGCTGCATGTTATAGTGGCCATTCTTGAACTCTCCTTTGGCTTTGGAACCTCAAATTTGCCCTTTATCCTCTTCTCTTTCCTTCTTCCCTTCTTCACATGAAATTTAGGTGGCTCTATGTCTGGTCCTGTTGTCTTTGTCCAATCATGTTCACCAGGAACAGGATATATCATTGGTTCATATGCTGCTAGGTAAAATGGTTTTTTGAAGAATTTGCACACATAGTCCTCTGGAAACCTTTTTGCCTTGTTAATTGATGATATTGCATGGTTGCATGGTGTGCCACTCAGGTCCCACTTTCTGCAACCACATGTATGAAGTTCCAAGTTGACAGCATGTGTTTGCTGCCCACTGGTTACTTGCCATAGATTAACACCAGCTTGAATGGGTTTACAGAATCTGGCCCTTTCCTTTTCCACCTCTAACTTCTCAGCATAATGGGGTGTGATCTCCCACAGAGCTGCCTTTCCACTCTCTCTATTCCTATGCCACCTCACCATCTGCTTATTCTTAATACCATCAATCATAGTCCTAATGGGTTTTTTCCTAAAATCAAGGATGTACTTGTTGAACACCTCAGATAGGTTGTTAACAACCAAGTCTGTCTTACAGTTTGTGTCAAAAGCATGCCTAGCCCAGAATCTTGCAGGTATTCCACTCAGCCACTTCCAAGCTTCCTCACTCTCATTTTTTAGATCATTCATTGCAATGTCAAACTTGTGTTGGTTATAAGCATAACTAGCATTATCCATGCATTTCTTAAGATCTTCTCCCCTAAACCCAGCATTCTGGAAGTTTGCATACAAGTGCCTAAGGCAAAATCTTTGGTGGCAGTTTGGAAATACTTGATTAATTGCATTTAGTAGGCCCTGTTGACATAGCATATCATACTAAGCTACTGACATCATAGTATAAGGACCAAATTTGCATAAATATAAACAAGGGGATGCATTCATACCTTCTGTCTATCAGACATGATAGTATAAGTTCCAAATTGTCCAACTTCTCCTCCTAGACATATCTTAAGTTGGTGCAGAAACCAACACCAATTTGCTGTATCCTCTTGTCCAACAATACCAAATGCCAGTGGGAAAATGTTGTTGTTGCCATCTCTGCCAGTGGCAGCAAGTATTTGAGCTCCAGTGGTGAGCTTAATAAAGCAGCCATCAACAGCTATATTGCATTTGTAAGACCAAATTCAGTAACCATATGAAACTATCAAACTATTCTATATATGTCATCTACAAGAATGGATACAGAATTCTATATATGTCATATAAAAGCAATGAGAAAGTTCATTCACTATATAACACTACTAAACATACTTAAGATGTACATGTCACTAACCTACTAAATAAAGCACTAAAATAAAGCATATGAAGCATACAAAATATGTCACTAACCTATGAATGGTCTGCATCCACTAAGAAAGCCCTCCCTTGCTCCATTGATGCAGAAGAACATAGCATGAAACCTTGGTCCCGGATGTGGTATTTTTGTAGTAGGTTTTGGAGTTACAGTTGTAACTATAACTCTACTCCCAGGGTTTGTATCCATGATTGTTTGAGCATAGTCCCTCAGCCTGGGATACTGTTTCTTGTGCTCTCCTAAAACAGCCTCCACAGCAAGGTTTTTGGCCCTATAGGCCATGTGCTTGGGCACATCAACACCATACTTCTCATTGTAGTTGTCAATCAGAGTCAAAATACTTGTGTTTGGATCAGACCTGAACAGTGACTCATATGTCTGTGCAAGCCACTTTGCACTAACCCTTGATGTCTCTGTAGTGCTAGGGCAAGTGTGTTGCAGCCTCATTTTTTTTATTGAAAATGTCTTCTCCCCTTTGATAATTGCTGCAACTATGAAGAACTGGCAATGCTCTTGTTTGCAGCAAACAATTATCCTTTTGTCTGAGTTTCTATGATACCTGAAATTTCTGGCTTGTGTAATGTGCAAGCTCAATAGAGCATCTCTGAATTGTTGCTGATTTTTGAAACACATGTGCATACATAACTGTTGATGTGGTTGCTCCAGTTTTTCATTATACCATATCCTTGCTGGCCTTTTCATGGCCCTACTCTTCCTTCCTTTTGGTAGGACAAATGCTAGTGGCTCAAATTGATCATCTTCACTATCCAATAGCAACCCAGTATCTTCTTCATCTGATGATGGTCTGAAATCTGGTTTCAATTCCTCTAACACATTAGAATGTGTCCTAGTGGTGGGCCCTCTCCTAACTGGCAGCTTTTGCCTCTTTTTACCAGCTGCTTTCATGGGTGGTTCCTTCTCCTTCTCAGAATCTTCCTCCTCATCCTCCTCAATCTCAAACAACTCCTCAACCTCAGTGTCACCCTCATAGTGTAGTTGTTCCTTATCTGAATGTTCATCTGTTTCTTCATCTGAATCTTCATCATCTTCTAGTTCTTCATCTGCTAGCCTCTTTCCCTCTATTATCTCTGTGTCTTCAGCAATCCTGTACTTCTTCATGCAGAAAGGGTTGTTGTCACTGTCATATGCCCCTTGAGAGTCATCATTACTCTTATATCCCTCCTCTTCCTCTTCTTCCATCACAGATTTGAGCTTTCTTTTGCTGACATTTCTGCTCTCTTGTGTGCACATACCAATAGGTTGTACTAGTGCACTACGGTTGCTGCTTTGACTCTCATAAACAACACCATTATCATTAACAGCAAGCACAGGAGGATATCTCAGATCATACACAACAGGTTCTTGATATAAAACCGTGGCTAATTTTTCCTCACTAACATGAGATGCAGTACTGACAAATGATGTGGCCCTGACTAACAAGTTCAGAACTAAACTGTCCTCATTCTGCTTCTTAATTTCCTGCAACTTGATGTTTGTGTCTATCAAATCTAGGCCATGCTCTCTCTGCAATCCTATGCATGTATTCCCCATGTGGTACAATTCATCACTGAAGTTAAATCCTTGTGTTCGCATCAGTGCATACAAATTCAAATATGTGACATCTGAGTTGCATATCTTCCTATCCAAATTATGCTGAGCATCGAAATGAATCCTAACATCCCAAACAGCATCATCCAAACTACAATGGACAGCAAAATTGCACATTTTCAGTTCAATAAACCTAACCCTAGCCCGAATCATGGCACAGAGAGTAGAGAGGGAGAGGAGAGAGCACTTACAGCAGGCCACCACTCCATCCATGGCTCCAGTGATGGCTCGTGGTAGGGTTGGCCACCCAGATCTCAGCCAGCCGCAGCCGCTGCTCCATGGACAGCGGCGCCTCCATGCCCTCGTCGTCGTCGCTGTAGTAACCTGACGAACTGGACTCCCCACCCTCGACTTCGATTCCTCTGTGCGCATCGCTCCCAAGTCCGGGGAGGTCTCCGTACCCGCCCACAACGCCACCGCTGCTCCGGCCACCGCCACCGCCGCCGCCGCCGCCCAGACTAGCCATCGCGAGGAGAGGGAGAGGGAGAGGAGAGAACTGCTAGGTTTCGACCGAGCCAAGACCGACCGAGCCGGGTTCGTCCTAGCCAGCCGAGCGACGCACCGGTTCGGCGGTTGGTCAGCTGACTGGTGGGGCCGGGTTGTAAGATACAGCGTCAATACAGATTTATACGCGGCTTAGCCCGTATTGCAACGACTCGCCTCAAACGTGGTACTGACTTGCAAAAAATCTGAATAGTGGTACTGATCCGTTACAACTGCCCCAAGTGTGGTACTTCCCTGCAATTAACTCAAAATATCCTAATGCCTTTGTTGTCTTAATTCTTGATCTCCAACTTTGCCATTTATTCTTTCATCATCTTCCGGAGCTCCACCAAAAATCCCAACATTTTTGGAAACCTCTAATTCCTAGTCCTTGCTCAAACCTTTTGAATTAAATTCAAATGATTTTGAATTTGATTCCTGCAATCTTGCCACTCCCATTTTTCATGGACCGTGCACATTTTTACGAGTCCATGGAAATTATCCCCGTGCCCAACTCTTTCTCTAACCTTTCTTTTCTTCCCTTTTTCTTTCTCTTTATTTTTCTGTTTTGAAAAGAGAATTAGAGAGAGAGAGAGAGAGAGAGAGAGAGAGAGAAGGAGCCCAGCAGCCTAGGCCTCCCAACCTCCCGCGCCGGCCCAAGGCCAAGGCCCAGCCGCCCCCACCTAATCCCTTCCTAACCCTAGCCCCCCATGCCCGATCGCTCGCTCCCTCATCCTCCTTGCAGCGCCGCCAGCCTCCCCTGTCTCATCCTCCCGATCCCCTCACCCTCTCCCTCTCGTCATCTCCCTTGCACCGCCACCCAGAGAGAGAGAGAGAGAGGAGCGAGACCCCTGTCGCCGAGCGCCCGAGGAGAGGAGCTCCTCGAGCACCGGCCGCCCCCAGCAGCCTCCTCCCCTCGCGACCCCGCTGCCGCTCCTTCCTTGCCCTGTGTCCCCCTCACACGCCAGCGCCCGACCTCCTCCTCGCTTCCATGGCGTCGCCACCCACACCCGCCGCCGGCGTCCTGCCGCCGCCGTCCTGCCGCCGTGCTGTGCCCCACATCCTTGGCCGTCGCGCCCCGCCTCGCCAAGGTCGCCGGCAGCCGCGAGCTCGCCTGTCCCCGCCGTCCTTCTTCGTCGCGCGCCTCCCGCTGCTGCTTTGTTGCACCATCGCGCACCTCTGCCTCCGCTCCGTTCGCCGAGTCCCTCTGTTGGAGCGCCTCTACCCTGCTGCTGCCCATGGATCCACGCGTCTCTGCACTTGTCATCAAACGTCGCGGCCTCTTCTGCTTCAAGCCATGCCCAGCCCCGCGTTGACTTCCCTGGCATCTTCTTCCGCAAGCACAACAACCACAAGCCCTGCTGCCTTCGGTTGCAGCCGGTTCGATTTGTCCTGTTGGACACCAACGCCCGTAGATTTGGACGCGCCAAGTTCCTCTTCAAAATGTACAACTACATCCGATGTGGATTTCAGCCAATACCACTACGGCCGGAGACCTCGGACCCGTCAAGTACCCTCCGGATACGCCAAGTTCCTCTACGACCGTGTACAACTACCATCGCCGAAGACCCGTGTACAACTACCGTCGCCACTACTTCCACTACCTCCGCGAGAACGTCTACTTCCACTACGAACCCGTCCGCCCCGAAACGCACGCTTTGAAGGTATAACCCCGAGACGACCGCCCGGGAACGAATGCATGTGTGTTGTATGAGATGCTAGTGTTTGCACCGTGTCCGAATTGTCACTCGTTTCCATGCCACTAACTCGTGGGAACCCGGTTGCCGGGATCACCCCACCATCTTGCATGACACGCTCACGACATGCTTCCTTTTGCACCGGTATCTCCATGAGCTACCGGAACCGATATGTTGCGTGGCATCATTTTCGGATTCATTGCCGTGGCACCCCTTTCTTCCACCACGATGACAAATGCTTCATAACATGCTCATGTCAACGTTTTCATTAAAAAAATGCATAAACCTTTATTATGTCATCCGCATCATGTTAACAACATTTAAATGGTTAAAACTGTGTTTGCATAAATTGCTAAATGACATATGGGGATTTCCTGGAATTGGTTTGTCGTTTCCGGCCTCATTTAAATTTGCCTAAATAGTTAGTTTACTTATGCTCCACCTCTTGCCATGTTTAACAACATTTAATATTGTTGGGTGCATAAACGAGATCGAGCCAAATAATAGAATGTGGTGTTTCGTCAATATGCAACTCGTTGCATATTGAGCTCCACTTAACTTGTAGTGTTGTTTGTGCACTTTGCCATGTCTTGCTTCATTAAACCGGACATGCATCATACTTGACTGTGCATCATGCCTTGTTTGTGCTTGTTGGTTTACTATGTTGTTTGTCTGTTTCCGGGTTGCTTCTCTCGTTAGCTTCGGTTTCGTTCCGGAGTTGTGAGGATTCGTTCGACTACGTCCGTTTGTCTTCTTCATGGACTCATTCTTCTTCCTTGCGGGATTTCAGGCAAGATGACCATACCCTCGAAATCACTTCTATCTTTGCTCGCTAGTTGCTCGCTCTTTTGCTATGCCTATGCTGCGATACCTACCACTTGCTTGTCATGCCTCCCATTTTGTTAAACCAAGCCTCTAACCCACCTTGTCCTAGCAAACCGTTGTTTGGCTATGTTACCGCTTTGCTCAGCCCCTCTTATAGCGTTGTTAGTTGCAGGTGAAGATGAAGTTTGTTCCTTGTTGGAACATGGAGATGTTGTTCCTTGATTGGAACATGTTTACTTGTTGGGATATCACAATACCTTTTATATTATTAATGCATCTATATACTTGGTAAAGGGTGGAAGACTCGGCCTTATGCCTGGTGTTTTGTTCCACTCTTACCGCCCTAGTTTCCGTCATATCGGTATTATGTTCCCGGATTTTGCGTCCCTAACGCGGTTGGGTGATTTATGGGACCCCCTTGACAGTTCGCTTTGAATAAGACTCCTCCAGCAAGGCCCAACATTGGTTTTACATTTTCCTCAGCCTATTACCTTTTTTTCCCTTGGGAGTCGCGCATCCCAAGGGTCATCTTTATTTTAGCCCCCCCGGGCCAATGCTTGTCTAAGTGTTGGTCCAAACTAGAGCCCTTTGCAGCGCCACCTCAGGGAAACTTGAGGTCTGGTTTTAGTTGTACGGACTGCTCATCCGGTCGTGGCCTGAGACGAGATACGCGCGGCTACTATCAGGGTGTCGGCACGCCGGGAGGTCTTGCTAGACTTGTTTTATTACTGTCGAAATGTCTTGTAGCCGGGATTCCGAGACTGATCGGGTCTTCCCGGGGAGAAGGAATATCCTTCGTTGATCGCGAGAGCTTATAATGGGCTAAGTTGGGACACCCCTGCAGGGTTTGAACTTTCGAAAGCCGTGCCCGCGGTTATGTGGCAGATGGGAATTTGTTAATGTCCGATTGTAGAAAACCCGAAGTTGACCTTAATTAAAACACATCAACCGCGTGTGTAACCGTGATGGTCTCTTCTCGGCGGAGTCCGGGAAGTGAACACGATGTTGGAGTTATGTTTGACGTAAGTAGTTTCAGGATCACTTCTTGATCATTTCTAGCTTCACGACCGTGCCTTGCTTCTCTTCTCACTCTCTTTTCCGTTGTTAGCCACCCTATATGCTAGTCGCTTGCTGCAGCTCCACCTCACAACCCCATCCTACCTTTAAGCTTAAATAGTCTTGATCTCGCGGGTGTGAGATTGCTCAGTCCCTGTGACTCACAGATATTTCCAAAACCAGTTTGCAGGTGCCGATGAAATCGTGCAGGTGGCGCACCCGAGCTCAAGGAGGAGCTTGATGAAGGTCTTGTTCTTTGTGTTGTTTCATTTCAGTTGATCAGTAGTGGAGCCCAGTTGGGTCGATCGGGGATCTGTGTAGCATTTGGGGTAGTCTTCTTTTATTTTGGTTCCGTAGTCGGACCTTGATTGTATCTGTTTGATGTAATGCTTACTCATGTATTGCGTGAAGTGGCGATTGTAGGCCAACTATGTATCTCTTTCCCTTATGTATTACATGGGTTGTGTGAAGATTACCTCACTTGCGACATTGCTTTCAATGCGGCTATGCCTCTAAGTCGTGATTCGACACGTGGGAGATATAGCCGCATCGAGGGCGTGACAATGAGCCACTCAATTGAACTAATTTTCATAATCTAGATGTTATCTTTTGTTGGTTGCGGTTCTGCATAACTATTGCTGGTTGCTGGAGCAGAAGCAGTGAAGCTTGAAGTTTATAAGTTTGGGGGATGGCAATAATACAGCTTTTTACGCTGCATGTCGCTGTTATTTCATGTTTCTGAATTTAAGTCCCGAGAACTAAGTGTCGATATCGTCAAACTTTAATGTTATGTCATGTCTTTAGAGTTTGGTTTGTGCGAGTGTGTACTAAACTACTCTTGGATGCTATGTCTGAGTCAAATCGGTGTTAAATCTGCAACATATTGATATATTTGTCACTCATTTGCTACCACTGCTTGTTAACTGTTAAGAAAAGATGGGGTATAGAGGAAGTTTTGGCAAAAGGAAACAGCACACTATCTTTTTACATGAGGAAACTGCAGACTGGTGGAGCACTTCCTGCTAATTGTGATAGACATTGATGCATTTAATTGGTTATCTGTAGTATACCTCAATTTGGAATGTGACATGTCATGTATGTATATGCTAAAATTGAGCTTGTTGGTTGCAGCTCCATAGGTAGGGGTATGTAATTAGTCAGTACCCCCTCCGTCCGAAAAAGCTTGTCTAGAGCTTGTCTCTCAAATGGATGTATCTAGCACTACCTTGACAAGCTTTTTCGGACGGAGGGAGTATATTTTTAAACTATTAGTTCATCTTCTCAAAATAAATTCTAATGTACATGTAATGTATCTAAAGTTAGGATATTCCGTGCTGCACAAATAAGTTTCTAGCCTAAACATATTCAGCCTTTTACCTAAAATGTTATTATTTTCTCATGTCCTACTTCATGTTACACGGTGTGCAAGAAAGAATTATGGATCATTTTGTCATGAAGCATGATCAGTGCCACCTCTTTCTTCTGTGTAGTGCTAGGCTACGGATTGGTATTCTCTTTACTGCTCCAGTTGGATTATATCTCAAACTTCTCTTGTTCCTATGCTGAGATTCTCCTAGCCAGTGGCAAGGGTACATACTGCCTCATCTTCTTTTCCCTTTACATTTTGCTTCGATTGGAAGGAGTGGATTACCGCCGCCAAGTTCTTGGATAAAATGAAGATATGTATGATGTCATGTCAGCTATTTTGTTTTACAACAAAATGGATAGTTCATGTATTCCCTACCGAGCAAGATTTATGTCGAGGTGGTGGCAACTATTTTGCATTTTTTGATTATGGATTTTTGATAATGCGATGTTTTTTATTCGGAATGGACGATGAGTGCTTACTTCTATTGTTCCCCAAAACACCATTAATGATTTATCCAGTGCTGCAACAATGCAACTAAGCCATGATGAATGTGGAGTTTTATTTCTTCTATGCTTGTACCTATACAAATCCAGAATTGTTTACTTTGATGGTTTAAGACATGTAGTCAGGAAAAGGCATTAATCTTTTGTCTTTTTAGCAGATAGTCCTTATGTTACACAGTTACAGGTCCAAAGGAGAGCATTGTTTCACGGAAGCATGGGATAACACCCAGGCCAGTGACCAGTGAAGAAAGGGCTCATGAATAAGATGTAAAACTTTCAACCATCTTTTGTTTACAGGGAAAGACGCTTTTGTTAAATTAGTCTTGTTGACTTCAGTCTATGTTATCGTATTCTATCTCTTTTATTAGATCCAAATTACTATATGATGTAATTGACAACTCTTACTAAGAACTGGGCACAGTGCTTTATGCTATCATTATCTTAAGTAAGCATTATTGTGTCACTTGAGTGTATTGGATCTTCTAATTGCTGACTCATTGCTAAGCAGCTTTTTGCGAGCAACTCTTAAGTCAACCTCATATTCTCCTAAATTAACCCAAAAACATGGTTTGAAAAGTTCAATGTTTCTAAGCATCGATTTTATCAGTTTGCAAATGATCCAAAATATTTCTATATTGATTCACAACACTTCACAAAAGAGTATACATCAACATCGTATGCTACAAAAAAAGTAAGTAATCTCTTTTAGTTCTTGTTTAAATTCTTCATGCCATTTTAAAATGTGTATATGCATCTCATTATAGACAACAAAATATCGATTGTTTCATACTAAAGGGGATTAGAGTTGTTATATTTTTTCTTTCAAATAGAACTCTATGCTACCAAATTTAAATGTGTATATACATCTATTGTAGACAGCAAGCCCCCTCTTTCCTCAACTAAGAGAGATTAAATTTGTTGCCATATGTGTTTGCCAGTAACAAAATCAACTAAACCATGTATTTCTTTTCATCGCTAACATGTAATCAGCAGGTCTCTGCGCCATTTGGCGCAACGGGTCCACAAGTTTTCTAAAAGAGAGATGGGTAAGAAACATGTAGAAAATATGATCAGCATGCTATAAAATTTCATGATGCAAGGATACGCACACGCTTCTTAGAATTGAGTTGACATATTTTTGCTGGACTGGAGCGGACTAGTTCTTTGACCACTGGAATCTACTTATTATCAGTAGGAGTTGGGTTTCTCTGTGCTGGAGGAGTATCTATAAAAACTGGAGTTGGTTTATTATCTCCTGGTGTTTGGATCTTTTGCAAAGGCCTTGTTTGTAACCCTTCAGATTCTAACATAGTCGTCTTCCCCTTGCATGCCTTGTATAGAAGAATGGTGCTTTAATTATAAAACATGCGGCAGCAGAGAGATGGAATAGGTATTGGAGAATAGAAAGTCATGACATATTGACATGTATTCCCTCCATCCGGAAAAAAATGGATGGGTCTAGGTGTATTTCAGTTCTATATACATCCTTTTTTATCCATTTCGGCAACATGTAATCCGGACGGAGGGAGTATGGTGTGAGAGCTAGGGATACGACAGGACAACACAACAAAAAAACACTAGTTGAATGTAAAATTGTATGCTAGCGGAATACGTACAGAAATAACTAAGGCAACATACACGTGTATGATTGGGAAAATAAGATGGCATTGCAACAAAGCACTAGAACAGCACTTTAATGTAAAAAAACATGGTATGGTAAACAGATGAAGTACATACTGATGAATAACAATGCATAAGATATTCAAAAGCATGATGTCCAAATTAAGCAGATGGCATTGCGATAGAGTAGAATGACAGTACTTGAATTTGAAAACATGTTATCATGAATGGAATAGGTACTGAAAATAGGAAGGCATGACATGTTTACATGCATGATCAGCATGCTAAGCACATGGCATTGCAACAGAGTAGATACACTCCAGGACATTATATGCATGTTTTACCCATATCACAGGCCAAGTTAGAGCAAGGACCTTGTGGGGTGAAGAGGATTCATCATCTTTCTGCAAGTCTTCTGAAGAACTGCCTTTACATGTTCCATCATATTGGGTATCATTGACATCAAGTTTATTGGCCTTTACATTGCTCTGTGAGGTTCTTGTGGATATATCGGTGTGTGCAATTATATATGACATGCATGGAAGACAACTAGTAGTTAGATTTATGTAATGAGTGCTTGTAGGATACGACATAAATAGTAGGACTGGGGTTAACTAGCAGCAACAGGTCTCATAAACTAAAGGGAGAACACAGATAAAAGCTACAGAATATGTATCGTTTGTACTCGAGATTAACTAGATGGCACACAAAAGTATTAAAGAACAACATAGGTAATACTAGAAGTGGTATAATACTATAATCACCAGCCTGTGGGATAGCATTGGCTGATGGATCATAACTATGGACCAGCGTTACCTAAAGAACAAGTATCTTAGCTGAACTATGGAACAACGTTAACTCCTGAACAAGACCCGTAAGAGATCAGCATGAATATACAGTGAAATGTGATGATCTATTTTCCATGCTTAGATGAATAACAAATCCATAAATGTTGCACACAAGTAAGATGAGGGTACAACCTATCTGGCTGCCATCCATAGGAGTGAGCATCATGTGCTGACTTGTCGATGGCCCTGCAGTCGTTGTGGCTGTCCATGTCGGGCACGCGCATTCGATATAGCAAACTGTTGAGTGGGGACTATAGCTCCCTTCTGGTGTATGCTTCCCTTGTTGGAGCAGCTGCGGTGAGTCGAAAGACGGTGTGTCTGAAGATGCAGATAACGCATAATGTTAAGAACGACATATCTCTTTCATCTGAAGAAATACACTAAGAGATCAACAACAAGGTACGAGAGTGGTCACACGTTTGTTGACTGAAGACTAAATTGGGGTCACACAATTTTATTTTATTTTGGTACTGTCCGATCTACGCCGGATGGCTGGCTGTCTTGTGCCTCCCGGCTGACACTGTTCAGAATCTTCCCCGAAGAGCCAGCGATCAACGGCAGAGCAGCCTGCCTTCGCCGTCTGTGGCCCCGGCCAAAACCCCGCTCCCCGCCCCACTGCACTGCCGTGGTTGCGCCGCCCCCGGGCCAATCCACCAAGACTCCCCGTCATCCAGATCCGGCGGCGGTAGTACCTTTAACCCACGCAACTCTAAAAGATAGCCATCTAAGCGCTGGTTCCGCGGCGAACTTGCGGCCCCGCACCCTTACATTAGACACCAGCCAACCGGCAGCCTAGGAGCTCCACCGCCTTGAGGGGTGCTACTTCCCATTGGGAATCGATTGGCTCAGAATAAAAATTCAGACAACTGACGCCTAAATAAAGTGATTTGAGATGAGGGTGCGACCTATCTGGCGGCATGGTGAAGTAGGCAGGTCCAGCTGCCAAGTCGGTGAGGCCGGCACGGTTGCGGTGGCGACCGACAGCAGGGAAAGAGCAATGTCGCGACGGTCGATGGCTACGCGGAATCAGCGCCAGGACTCTGGACGGGTCCGAAGTTGGAGCCGCTCCGGCGTCATGAACAACGGCGGGGGTGAATCAGCTCCGGTACGGTTCACGCGGCCGTCGTCGAGGCAGCACCAGCAGCATGGAGTAAGAGGCACACGGCCCAGTGCACGATGGCAAATGGACAGCGTCTCCGGCATTAGGGAGGAGGGCGGCTGTGAAATTGGTGCGGTGGGGGGTGCCATGGAGGTGGGGCTGAGGTTTCGCGAATCGGGAGAAGGGAGCTTCCCGGGGAGAATGTGATTTGGCGCCCATGAGGTATGAATGGCGGCGGGCGGGGGGGGGTGGTGGGGGGCGGGGGGAATTGGGAGGGGAGTGGAACCATGTCTTACGGAGGCATTTGTCTGAAATGTGAGGGGGGTTACAGTTCTCAGCTTGGGTCTGTGTACTGAGGGTCGGGGATAGTAGAGTAACTTTTCTTCTCCCCAAATAGTGGGCGGGAGTGATTTCGGGCGAGGAGGGCTTGTTTTGAACTATAGTGGGCGCGAGAAGTTTCGGTCGAGGAGAGCGTGCTTTGAAATAGTGGGCGCAAGCTATTTCGGGCGAGGAGAGCGTGTTTTGCCAACCTGGTTTATGAATTATTCGGCACATGTCATTTCGGCCGAGGAGAAGGCGCGCTTGGATGAAGTTATGAACCTACCCTCGATGTACAATGGGCCAATTGATGCGTGTCCCACACAGGACGGTAATTTCGCGTCTCCCATTTATTTGCTCGGGCGAATTCCACCGAGCAGAGAGGATGTTTAACGGTTCGTTCAAATTTTGGGAGAACGAGCATCCACGTCTACCTTACCAAGTCGATTCGGATCAAATTTTGAAATATTAGCTTGCCACTTCTTTTTTAGATGGAGAGATGATGCTCGGGAGTAATGTGTTTTTACATGCTTGTTGCTAGCGATTTACTATATGACAAATAGTTGACCCACTCAAAAACGCGAATCAAACCCAAAATGAAATATCTCGATTCAATGAAATAGCTCATTCAGGAGGTCAAAATAGTGAACTAAATCCAAAATTGAACGCCTCAATCGAGTAGCATGTTGTACAGTATTAAAGTACTCCATGAACATGTTGAAAGTCAAATTAATGAACTTGTTTGATATACGCATATATCCGTTCATGTGTGGATTGAAGACAACATGTTCTCCAATTTAAATATTTGAATGAAAGTTTATATCGAAACATGGTTTATATTAGTCTTTGATGCATAAAACGCGACCTCCCCCTCTCCCAGACTCCTGTTCTCTCTCTCTCTCTCTCTCCGACAATCTTCAATTCTGTCGCACACATCCGACACAAAAACCTTGTTGGTCCCTCTCCCTTTCTCTCCATCTCTCTCTCTCTTTGGGTGTGTGTGTGGGGGAGTCTTTGTAGTTCGCATGCATATATACACCATCTATAGGTCTCTCTCGCACACTATGTATGATACCCTAGCTAGTCCAAGCTAGATATCTTGGGTGCACTCATTGTACGCACACAAATTACTTGGCTCTTTGCCCGTAACTCTCTCACGCACCACTATGTCATCTCAGAGCTCTTCCCCCTCTCTTAAACTCTCCATCCACCTAGGTCACACATACACATGCATATCTTACTCGCACTCGGTAGGCCCATCTAAAACTCTATCTCTCCCCCTCGTTCTCTCTCCATCTCACACGCGCGCACACACAATCTCATGCCCAGCTAGCCAAGTATGATGGTCTCTCACTCAATTGTAGGCACACGCAGCCCCCTGGTTCTTGCATCGTTTGTGCGGCAGTTGTATTGCCGAACAGGTCTTCCGAAGTATGGAGTCCTGAAAGTAAGAGAAGATGAAGAGATCGGCAGCCCCTAGTGCGGTTTAAGCCGTGTTTCGGGCGTGCCGTGATGGTGCCCCTCCCCCTATGCTCATGGTATTTCAAGAGCGTAGTTATGTACGCGAAGCACTGGTTTCGCTATTTCGCGAGGGCTAGGGTTGGGGCCGCATTGCTATGCCTGCTCGGAATGTGCCAGGTGGTCTTGTTGTAGGTTACTCCGGGCGCGCCTGACAGTGTCCGGACGTTTAACGTCCGGACTAGAGAACTGCCTTGAGAGGCTGCTTTGTACCTCCGCTGCGAGGCCCGCCGTGTGCTCCTCCGTTCGGAGGGAGCGTTCGGTGTTTCCATTGACCGTGATTACACCTCGAGGGCCTGGCATCTTGAGCTTAAGGTATGCGTAGTGAGGTACCGCATTGAACTTTGCAAATGCGGTTCGCCCGAGCAGTGCGTGATAGCCACTGCGGAACGGGACTATGTCGAAGATTAACTCCTCGCTTCGGAAATTATCTGGAGATCCAAAGACCACTTCAAGTGTAACTGATCCTGTATAGTTGGCCTCTACACCTGGTATGACGCCTTTAAAGGTTGTTTTGGTGGGCTTAATCCTCGAGGGATCTATGCCCATTTTCCGTACTGTATCCTGGTAAAGCAGGTTCAGGCTGCTGCCACCGTCCATAAGGACTCTTGTGAGGTGAAAACCGTCAATAATTGGGTCTAGAACCAATGCGGCGAATCCGCCATGATGGATGCTAGTGGGGTGGTCTCTTCGATCAAAAGTGATCGGGCATGAGTACCATGGGTTGAACTTTGGGGCGACTGGCTCCATCGCATATACGTCCCTTAGCGCACGCTTCCGCTCCCTCTTGGGGATGTGGGTTGCGTATATCATGTTCACCGTCCGCACTTGTGGGGGAAAACCCTTCTGTCCACTGTTGTTCGGCGGCCGGGGCTCCTCCTCGTCATCGCTATGCAGCCCCTTGTCTCTATTTTCGGCATGTAACTTGCCTGCTTGCTTGAACACCCAACAATCCCTGTTGGTGTGATTGGCTGGCTTTTCGGGGGTGCCATGTATCTGGCACAAGCGGTCGAGTATGCAGTCCAAACTGGACGGGCCCTGAGTATTTCTTTTGAATGCCTTTTTCCGCTGACCAGATTTATAGCCTCTGAATCCGGCATTAACTGTCGTATCCTCAGAATTGTCGCCGTTAATGCGGCGCTTTTGCTTGTTACGACGCGTCCTTCCACTGTTGTCCTTGGTATCCGAATTACCAGGGTTCTTGGTCAAGTTATGGCTATGAGCCAGCCAGCTGTCTTCTCCCGCGCAAAAGCGGGTCATGAGCGTCGTGAGTGCTGCCATAGATTTCGGCTTTTCCTGTCCAAGGTGTCGGGCAAGCCACTCGTCACGGATGTTATGCTTGAAGGCTGCGAGGGCCTCTGCGTCCGGACAGTCGACTATTTGATTTTTCTTTGTTAGGAACCGTGTCCAGAATTGCCTGGCCGATTCCTCTGGCTGCTGAATTATGTGGCTTAGGTCATCGGCGTCTGGTGGTCGCACATAAGTTCCCTGGAAGTTGTCAAGGAATGCGGCTTCCAGGTCCTCCCAACAACCAATTGATTATGTAGGCAAGCTGTTAAGCCAATGCCGAGCTGGTCCTTTAAGTTTGAGTGGGAGGTATTTGATGGCGTGTAGATCATCACCGCGGGCCATGTGGATGTGAAGGAGATAATCCTCGATCCATACCGCAGGATCTATTGTGCCATCGTATGATTCGATGTTCACGGGTTTGAAACCCTCGGGGATTTGATGATCCATTACTTCATCTGTGAAGCATAGTGGGTGTGCGGCGCCTCTGTATTGGGCTATATCACGACGCAACTCAAACGTGCTTTGTCTATTGTGTTCGGCCCAGCCGGATTTGTTATATCTGGAGTGACGATCACCGTCACGTGTCGTGGTGTGCCCGCGCGATCCGTAGATTGATCTTGTTTGCATTGCCTTGTCCTCCAATATATCTCGCAGGTCAGGCGCATTTTCCCATGCCTTGGTATGTTTTGAGCGGTGCCGGGGCGCGGCTTGAGTGGAGGGCCGAGAGGCCTCTCTGTCACGGCCACGAGGTGGCCGGTCGGCCATGTCATGCGCTGGTGATGTAGGTGCTTCCTCCTCTAATCGGGGTAGCAACCTGCGCTTTGGGTAGCTCTTGGAGGGGCGTTCGAGTTCATACTCTTCGGCCGCAAGGACTTCAGTCCATCTGTCGGCTAGCAAATCTTGATCAGCTCTAAGTTGTTGCTGTTTTTTCTTGAGGCTGCTTGCCGTGGTCATGAGCCTGCGTTTAAAACGCTCTTGTTCGACGGGATCCTCTGGCACGACGAATTCGTCATTGTCGAGGCTTGCCTCGTCTTCGGAGGGAGGCATATAATTATCATCCTCGACCTCTCTGTCCGCCGCTCTCTCATGAGGGCTGGCTTCTCCATCCTCCTGTGCTGAATCTTGTTGGAGGGGGTGTTCTTCGGTGCTATCTGGAGTGTTATTATCTCCTGTGCCGGAATCACCGTTTTTGCTTTGGCGGGATTTAGAGCGGCGCCGCTGACGCCGGCGCTTAGGCTGTTTCTTGGAGAGGTCATCCCCCGCCGTTCCATCGCCATCTCCTTCTTTTGGGGTATCCACCATGTATATGTCATACGATGAGGTGGCTTTCCAGTGCCCTATAGGCGCTGGTTCTTGATCGTCTCCTGCATCGGCATCCATACCGTCGATTTCTTCGGAGTCGAAGTCGAGCACGTCGGTTAAATCATCGACTGTGGCTACAAAGTGGGTGGTGGATGGGCTTTGAATTTCTTCATCGTCCGTATCCCAACCTTGCTGACCGTAGTCCGGCCAGGGCTCTCCTGATAAAGAGAGAGACTTTAGTGACTTCAAAATATCGCCAAAGGGCGAGTGCTGAAAGATGTCCGCGGTGGTGAACTCCATGATTGGCGCCCAATCGGATTCGATCGGCAGGGGCGCAGAGGGGTCGGAGTCCGGAGAGGAGTCCGGTCCCTTGGAGTCACGAGTCTTGCAGAGGACAGGGCTAGTGTTCGGCTCAATCACCGTAGAGACTGCAGCCCCCGAGGTGGTGTCCAACCACCCATCCTCGATCGGTGCAGCTGGCTCCGGACTAAGGGTCGTAGCTGATGCGGGTGCGGCCTCCAGGGCACTGTTCGGCGGCAGAGCTAGATCATGCCCATCGTGACAGTGCGGCGCGCCCGGCTGTGGCTCGAATCCGTCGAAGATTAAATCTCCGCGGATATCAACCGTATAGTTCAAGCTTCCAAATCTGACCTGATGGCCAGGGGCGTAGCTTTCGATCTGCTCCAGATGGCCAAGTGAATTGGCCCGCAGTGCGAAGCCGCCGAAGATGAAGATCTGTCTGGGGAGAAAAGTCTCGCCCAGGACTGCATCGCTGTTGATGATCGGAGGAGCCATCGGGTCTAAAAGTGACGACACAGAGGAACTCTCAATGAAAGCACCAATGTCGGTGTCAAAACCGGCGGATCTCGGGTAGGGGGTCCCGAACTGTGCGTCTAGGCGGATGGTAACAGGAGACAAGGGACATGATGTTTTACCCAGGTTCGGGTCCTCTTGATGGAGGTAAAACCCTACGTCCTGCTTGATTAATATTGATGATATGGGTAGTACAAGAGTAGATCTACCACGAGATCAAGGAGGCTAAACCCTAGAAGCTAGCCTATGGTATGATTGTTGTGTTGTTCTACGGACTAAAACCCTCCGGTTTATATAGACACCGGAGAGGGTTAGGGTTACACAGAGTCGGTTACAATGGTAGGAGATCTACATATCCGTATCGCCAAGCTTGCCTTCCATGCCAAGGAAAGTCCCTTCCGGACACGGGACGAAGTCTTCAATCTTGTATATTCATAGTCCAGGAGTCCGGCTGAAGGTATAGTCCGGCTATCCGGACACCCCCTAATCCAGGACTCCCTCAATCTCGTTACCGGCAAGTCTCTTTACTCGTTCCGTAATGTATCATCCCGCAACTAACTCATTAGTCACGTTGCTTGCAAGGCTTATAGTGATGTGCATTACCGAGAGGGCCCAGAGATACCTCTCCGACAATCGGAGTGACAAATCCTAATCTCGATCTATGCCAACCCAACAGGTACCATCGGAGACACTTGTAGAGCACCTTTATAATCACCCAGTTAACTTGTGACGTTTGGTAGCACACAAAGTGTTCCTCCGGTAATCGGGAGTTGCATAATCTCATAGTCATAGGAACATGTATAAGTCATGAAGAAAGCAATAGCAGTAAACTAAAAGGATCAAGTGCTAAGCTAACGGAATGGATCAAGTCAATCACATCATTCTCCTAATGATGTGATCCCGTTTATCAAATGACAACTCATTTCTATGGCTAGGAAACTTAACCATCTTTGATTAACGAGCTAGTCAAGTAGAGGCATACTAGTGACACTATGTTTGTCCATGTATTCACACATGTATTATGTTTCCGGTTAATACAATTCTAGCATGAATAATAAACATTTATCATGATATGAGGAAATAAATAATAACTTTGTTATTGCCTCTAGGGCATATTTCCTTCATGCTTGATATAAGGAAATGTAATCAAATCCCAAAAAAATATCCAAACGAGTGGTGCAATGCAATAAACCTTATATTTTGGTTTTTTTCTCGAAAAACTATACGCCTTATATCAAGGAACAGAGGGAGTATTATGGCAAATTACTCTCAATGGCATACCGAAAGATCTTCTACTAGTAAAAAAGTGCATGCGATTGAAGAAATTAATACTTTGAGTGGAAAGATGGATGAACTTATGAAATTGATTGCTATCAAGAATTCTCCTATTGATCCTAATGATATGCCTTTGTCCACTTTGATTGAGAATAATAATGAATCTATGGATGTGAATTTTGTTGGTAGGAACAATTTTGGTAATAACGCGTATAGAGGCAATTTTAATCCTAGGCCATTTCCTAGTAATTCCTACAACAATTCTTATGGAAATTATAATAAGATACCCTCTGATCTTGAGAATAATATTAAATATTTCATTAGTTCTCAAAATATTTTCAATGCTATGGTAGAATAAAAATTGCTTAAGATTGATGATTTGGCTAGAAATGTTGATAGAATTTCTCATGAGATTGATTCTTTTAAGATTAGATCTATGCAACCCAAGATTGATATTAATGAGTCTTTGAAAGCTATTAAAATTTCTATTAATGAAATTAGAGAGACAACCGCTAGGATGCGTGCTAAGAGAGATTGGCTAGAAAAAGCATGTTCTTCTAGTTTTCATGATAATAATGATGAAGACATTAAAGTTATTGGTGTGAATCCTATTGCATATTTGTTTGAAAATATAAAACTTGGTAAAGAAGGGACTGGAGATGAGTCAACTTTAGCTAGAAGGCAAACCAATAATTTGGAGGGTGAAGATCTTAATAAAAAAATTGATAAAAGTGGGATTGGCAAGGTCAAAACTTTAAGTAGTGATGAACTCACTCTTTTGGATTTCAAGGACTTTAATTATGATAATTGTTCTTCAATTGATTATATTTCCTTGTTGCAATCTATGCTTAATTCACCTCATGATTATAATCAAAATAAAGCTTTTTACTAAACATATCGTTGATGCTATGATGAAATCTTTTGAAGAAAAACTTGAGTTGGAATTTCAATCCCTAGAAAGCTTTATGATGAGTGGGAACCTACTATTAAAATTAAGATTAAAGATTATGATTGCACTGATTTGTGTGATTTGGGTGCTAGCATTTCCACTATTCCAAAAACTCTATGTGTTGTGCTAGATTTCCATAAACTTGATGATCGTTATTTAAATTTGCATCTAGCGGATTCCACTATTAAGAAACCTATGGGAAGGATTAATGTGTTGGGGAACATTGACTGAAAAGCAAAAAAATTCTACGCACATGCAAGATCTATCAAGGAGATGCATAGCTATGAGACGGGGAGAGTGTGTTGATACGTCCATTTTGCATCATGTTTTCCTACTGTTATTTACATTGTTTTTATGCATAATAATGCTTTCTGGAGTAATTCTAATGCCTTTTCTCTCATAATATGCAAGGTTCACACAAAGAGGGAGCCGGCAGCTGGAATTCTGGACCTGGAAAAGCTACGTCAGGCCACCTATTTTGCACATCTCCAAATGAGCTGAAACTTCACGGGGAATTTTTATGGAATATATAAGAATTATTGGTGCAAATAACTACCAGAGGGGGCCACTAGGTGGGCACAACCCACCTGGGCGCGCCCTGGTGGGTTGTGCCCTCCTCGGCTCACCTCCGGTACCCCTCTTCTAGTATATAAGTCATTTTGACATAGAAAAATTCAAAGGAGGACTTTCAGGACGAAGCGCCGCCGTCTCGAGGCGGAACTTGGGCAGGAGCACTTTTGCCCTCCGGTGGAGCGATTCCACCAGGGGAACTTCCCTCCGGGAGGGGGAAATCATCATCATCATCATCACCAACAACTCTCCCATCTTGGGGAGGGCAATCTCCATCAACATCTTCAACAACACCATCTCCTCTCAAACCCTAGTTCATCTCTTGTGTTCAATCTTTGTATCGGAACCTTAGATTGGTGCTTGTGGGTGACTAGTAGTGTTGATTACATCTTGTAGTTGAATACTATATGGTTTATTTGGTGGAAGTTTATACATTCAGATCCATTATGCTATTTAATACCTCTCTGATCTTGAGCATGGTTATCATTTGTGAGTAGTTACTTTTGTTCTTGAGGTCACGGGAGAAATCTTGTTGCAAGTAATCATGTGAACTTGATATGTCTTTGATATTTTGATGGTATGTATGTTGTGATTCCCTTAGTGGTGTCATGTGAGCGTCGACTACATGACACTTAACCATATTTGGGCCTAAGGGAATGCATTGTAGATTAGTTATTAGATGATGGGTTGCGAGAGTGACAGAAGCTTAAACCCTAGTTTATGCGCTATTCCGTAAGGGACTGATTTGGATCCAAAAGTTTAATACTATGGTTAGATTTATTCTTAGTACTTTTCTCGTAGTTGTGGATGCTTGCGAGGGGGTTAATCATAATTAGGAGGTTTGTTCAAGTAAGAACAACACCTAAGAACCGGTCCACCCACATATCAAATTATCAAAGTAGCAAACACAAATCAAACCAACATGAAAGTTACTAGATGAAATTCCCGTGCATCCTCAAGAACGCTTTGCTTATCATAAGAGGCCGTTTTGGCCGGTCCTTTGCCTCAAAAGGATTGGGCTACCTTGCTGCACTTTTGTTACCGTTACTGTTGGGGATATACCCCGCGGTGTAATCCGCCGGATGTATGACCCGCCTGGACATTGTAACTCACTGGTGACCCGGCAGGCGGGTCAGATGGATAACAAGGCCCAAGGCCCAGTAGGCCGGTTCAATGTGATGGTGGGCCGGCTTAAGAGGAAAGGCGTAAGGAATATTTCCCTTACAAAGAATCAAGACCCGGACTTGTATCCGGCTTGTACTGGAAGATAGGCTAGTCCTAAACCTATTGGGACTCCACATGTAACCCGCCCCTCTAACTTATATAAGGAGGGGTAGGGCACCCCAAGAGGGACATGAGAAGAAATAATCTTTAAGGCTAGACACAACAAAATAGGGGCGCTGGTTTATGCGGCGACTCCCTCATGAGCATAATGAGACCTAGCCACAAACAGCATGTAGGGCTATTACAGGATGATGTTTCTCGGGGCCCGAAGCTGTCTAAACCCTTGTCTTGTGTGTTAATCCGCCTCGCGTCGCTCATCCCGATCAACCCCTCTCAAGCTACCACATAGATGCGTTGGCCTCACGACTAAGTACTCACACTAGGACATCTGTCGTGACAAATCCACGGCAGTTACCGTTACTTGCTCGTTACAAATTATCTTGCTATCAAACTACTCGTTACTTATAATTTCAGTGCTTGCAGAGAATACCTTGCTGAAAACCACTTGTCATTTCCTTCTGCTCCTCGTTGGGTTTGACACTCTTACTTATCAAAAGGACTACGATTGATCCCCTATACTTGTGGGTCATCATGTGTCTACGTATCCTCGTAGACCGTAAGCGAAAGCGTTTGACAACGCGGTTGATGTAGTCGAACTTCTTCGCGTTCCAACCGTTCAAGCACTAAACGTACGACACCTCCGCGTTCAGCACACGTTCAGCTCGGTGATGTCCTCCACCTTCTTGATCGAGCAAGACGGTGAGGTAGTAGATGAGTTCCGACAGCACAACGGCATGGTGACGGTGATGGTGATGCGATCTCCGCAGGGCTTTGCCTAAGCATTACGAAAATATGACCGAGGGAGTAAACGGGGGCGCCGCACACGGCTAAGACAATGTTGTGTCCTTGTGTGGTGCCCCCTCCCCATGTATATATAGGTGGGAGGGGAGGGGAGGGGAGGCAACCAGGCGCGCCCTAGGGCTGGCCGCCGGCCCCTAGGGCCCCTGCCTTGCCCTGCGCTCCCCTGCCATATTTCCCCAAAGGGGACAGGAAGGAGGAGGAGGGGGAAAGAAATGGGAGACCTAGTCTCCACTTTCCTTCTCCCCTAGGGACGGCCAGCTATGGGGGTGCACCAGCCCCTTGTGGGCTTGTGTGTTCCCTCACTTGGCCCATAAGGCCCATAGCTTTGCCCGGGGGTACCCGGAACAGCTTCTGGTGACCCGATAAGTACCCGGTACTACCCGAAACACTTCCAGTGTCCAAATACCCTTGTCCTATATATCAATCTTTACCTCTCGACCATTTTGAGACTCCTTGTCATGTCCGTGATCTCATCCTGGACTCCGTACAAAATTCGGTCACCAAATCATATAACTCATATAACACTATATCGTCAATGAACGTTAAACATGCGGACCCTACGGGTTCGAGACTATGTAGACATGACCAAGACACCTCTCCGGTCAACAACCAATAGAGGAACTTAGATGCCCACATTGGCTCCTAAATATTCTATGGAGATCTTTATCGGTCGAACCGTAATGACAACATACACAATTCTCTTTGTCCATCGGTATGTTACTTGCCAGGGATTCGAACGTCGGTATCTTCATACCTAGTTCAATCTCATTACTGGCAAGTCTCTTTACTCGTTCCGTAATACATCATCATGTAAATAACTCATTAGTCACTTTTCTTGCAAGACTTCTTATGATGTGTATTACCGAGAGGGCCCAGAGATACCTCTCCGATACTCGGAGTGACAAATCCTAATCTCGATCTATGCCAACTCAACAAACACCTTTTGAGATACCTGTAGAGCATCTTTATGATCACCCAGTTACGTTGTGACGTTTGATAGCACACAAGGTATTCCTCCGGTATCCGGGAGTTGGATAATCTCATAGTCGTAGGAATATGTATTTGACAAGAAGCAATAGCAATAAACTGAACGATCATTATCCTAAGCTAACAGATGGGTCTTGTCCATCTCTAAGGTTAGACACAACAAAAGAGGAGAGCCGGTTTATGCGGCGACTCCTCATGAGCATAAGGAGACCTAGCCACAAACAGCATGTAGGACTATTACCGAATGATGTTTCCCGGGGCCCGAAGCTGTCTTGTGTGTTAATCCACCTCGCGTCTCTCATCCCGATCAACCCCTCTCATGCTACCACATAGATGCGTTGGCCTCACAACTAAGTCCTCACACTAGGACATCTGTCATGACAAATCCACGATAGTTGGTACTCCACAGTGGGGCATGCGCATGGTGCTGATGAGTTCTTGAGGTATCCTTCTCAGGGATCGAGAAACTCGCGATTGATTGGATGAAAAAGAGCTGGCACGGACTGATCGCACCAGATAACCTGGCGCGGGACAGCGCGGACGTCTTGAGCCGCCACGCACGTCGCCTGAGATCGAGAAGGATCGCGTGTATCATCGCACGCGTCGCTAGGTGATCCGTCGAATCCGACTCTGATGTTGTGCCACCATACGTGATCGAGCACTGTGTCCGGGTTGATTTTCAATTATGTCATCTGATGCAAAAACCGAGTCGGCAAGTGGATGAGACCAGTCCAGTCATGTTGCTCTGCAAAATTGGTCCACCGCTCGGACTTGCTCCTGCCATGGCCCGTCGCTCCTCCGTGAGGCGCCCGTCGCGCCGTCCCTGCTTCTTGTTGAGTCGCGTTCACGGACGACCGTCGCTTCGGCCGGCTCAGCGTGCCCGCGCCTCACCTCCGTGGCATCATCAAGCCTCCATGCTGCTGAAGATCGCCGCTATCTCGCCTCGTTGCCAGGGGCTCGCTTATGCCGCAGAGCCGGCCCAGCCGTGACCTCGGCAGCGTGTTGACCCGGCCTGTCCTGCTGAGCCGCCGGCCACGCCCAGTCTTCTCTTCTGGCCACGGATTACGCGCCCGCCTTCCCAAGCCACCACCTCCGCAACATGAGCCGCCGTTGGCCGGTCTCCAAACCGCTTCGCTAAAAGCTGCCGCTGGCCAGAGCCGCCGCAGCGAGCTTATGCAGAGCCGCCAACGCTCCTCGGTCTGAGCCGCCTTGCTTCCGAGCCGCAGGTGAGTCACTTCCAAATTTGCCTCGGGCCGCCATAACCTCCGTTGGCCTGTGCTGTCGTTTCTGCAGTTTCGAGCAAGTTGCTGCCACAACACCTTGAGTCGGCCGCCATCGCTGTGGACTCGCCGTGGCTGTGACCTACCTCTGCGATCTGCCTGCGCCATACCCCTATTGGGTGTGACCTGCATGGGCCGCCCTGCCTTTAATGCAAAGCCGCCGACCACAACTGTGCCTCAGGCTGGTTCCGTTTTGCTTTGCCAAGCTGCCGCGCTCGCGCAATTGGTCACGACTCGCTGCCTGGCCCATTGGTTGTTCTGTTTCAGTTGCAAGCCGCTGCCTTGCCTCGTGCCTCCACTGTGGCCGCACTGAGCCGCCCGCCACAGTCACCGCCATCGCTACCGGGTCAATAGCGCGCCTCAAGTCGCCATGCTGATTCACTTTTGCCTGTTGGAGATCTAGCTACAAGTATTGGTTCGATTGCAAGGCACACAGGAAAGCACAAAGCATTTGATGTTGGAGATGCAGCGGTTGCCATTGATGCTCACGACATGTGTCAGACAAGATGAGAAGATAGAACTGGCAAAGCTTTTGGATCGTATGCCGATTCCTGTAAAAGAGAGTTTGAAGGAGTCCGGTGCAAAGATCAATGTACAGATCATCGGTCATCCGAACAAATCAGGTGATATCCATCTAAGTTTGTTTTTAGCACATATTGTTTTTATCAAAGAACAATTTATCTTTGCCTTGGTCTGCAATATTGTTTACGCGGGACAATTGTTCACTACAAGAGCGATGATCATGGCATGGATGTATAGCTCGCGTCACCATTATCATGCGCTATCATCTGACCGTGCCACGATGCTCGACGAATATATGTGCAAATCACCATTTTTATGGCCCGATTTACATCAACATGACGTGGTTGACTCGCCCGTCCACGCGGCTTACCGCGGCTGCGGCTGACTCGCTCGTCCGCGCTGGCTTACAAGACCGTGGCCGGCTCATCTGTCTGCTCCCGCGGCCGCGCTGGCTTCACCATGGTGATCATCAATTCCGCGGTGGATAATTTCTGGCCTAACATATCAAGTGAAATCCATCCAGTATATTTTTTACATATTGCTTTCTTTAAAAGAGCAATTATTCTGGCTCGCGATGTTTTTTGATGCAGGACAAATTGTCTAACTGGAAAAGTGACCATCATATCATGGAGTTTATTGAATAACTCATACTGGAAATGTACAATGAGTGTTGCGAGGATCATCAACTCGCTTCAAGCTTCCGGTTTATATAAATTTCAGCGTTCCGCTGTTCAACTATATGCCGATTTATGCCACGGTTAAATATCAAGAATCTCAAGCCAACTCCTCGAGTCGTCTTGAGACTCAGGGGCTACAATGACATGACTCGGCAGGATTGGCCGGTGTCAGTGAAATCAAGAACTCCAGGTCATTGGAGGGAGAATAACCCGGCCCCAGAGACTACTGCTATATTGATGAAAATTTAAAGGCCGTCAGAAAGTTTTTGGTTTAAAATGAAGGATTCTGGTTTAAAATCCGGCTCAAGGAAAATCTATCTCTCACAAAGCTTTGAAGCTCTCAATATCCGGTTTAAAATTCCGGTTCAAAAAGAATCCATCTCTCGCAAGTTCGAGTTCTCAAGAAAAATTAAAGGTTGCCAAAGAGAACTTGCTGCCATGATGCGCGGTTCAAACATGGGTATCCTGCCTTATGGGCTTATCACATTATTGGTCACTTGGGGGCTTCCTGCTCATTGAGCATAGCTATGACTACCCTTTTGATACGGCTTGTACACCATGATTACAAAATACTTGGGGGCTTCCTGCTCATTGAGCATAGCTATGACTATCCTTGTTGATTCGGCTTGTAAGCCTGGAATGAAATATTACTTGGGAGCTCTTTGTTTAATGGACAAGAGTTTTTATAACCCTTGTAGTAGGCTTGGAAGCCAGGTGTATTCACCTAAAAACCCGGGTTATCCTACCTTGTAAGTTTGCCACTCCACCCAGATTGACTGGAATGACTCGCCGTACTTTTGACAGTCAATCTTATATAGACCCTGAACTTGTCAAAGTTAAAATGACGATTGGTCATGTGAGGCCCGGCTTATAAGGTTGAATGAAGGTTTAACTCAGTGGCTATGCGGCCCTTGAAAAGCACTTGACTTGAAGGCTTGGCAGCCTGTGAAAGCCTTGTTTTGCCCTTTTGATTTCTATTTTGATTTGAACATTTTTTTAGGTTCATTTTTTGTGACATGTTCATACATGGTTGAAAACCGATGAGGGCCAAGTTGCCTTATGGTTCATCTATAAATCTACCCGGCGTTTATTAACCTGACCTGGCTTTGGACTTTAAGTCACCAGTGTATGATGTGCTCAGAGAGTTGTGCTCTAAGTTCTGGGATATTACCCTTTGCTGCATACGGCGTTGTAAGACGGCGGTATGAATGAATTGAACAGGGCGCTGCGCTCTAAGTCTTTGGGGTATTAACCTTACTGCATATGGCGTGCTAAGCCGGCAGCATGGACTGATTTCACAGGCCATGTAGCCTTGATTATATGACTCATCGTTGAGCATCTTTGGGTTTGATAACCCGCCCTGATAGCAAACTTTAAGTCGCCAGGATATTTTGCCTTGAGCAGTCAAAATGATGATATTTCATGACTCCGGGTTGATACTAGCCCCGGATTATAATTATCAAGGCATCACCATGGTGTCAATCTACAGGTATGTCTTTCAATAATGGTATGAACATATTGGGTTTGGTAAACCGCCCTGGCTTTGGACGTTCAGTCGCCAGTATATATTTGGATTGCGCCATTGGAATTATGCGCTTATAAATCTTTGGGATTGACACCCTAACTGGGTGTGGCGATGTAAGCCGGCAATTTGAGCCAATCTTCCAGGTATATTTTTAAATTGTTGGATGAATATGCGAGGTTTGATAACCTGCCCTGGTTTTGGACATTGAGTCGGCAGTGTATTTTGGATTGCGCCATTGGAATCATGCGCTTATAAATCATTGGATTGTTACCTTCACTGGGTATGGCAATGTAAGCCAACAATATAAGTCAATCCTACAGGTATGTTTTCCTGGTGATATGAATATGCGAGGTTTGATAACCCGCCCTGGCTTTTTAACTTGAAGTTGCCAGTATGTTTAGGCTTGAATGGCCTTAATTCTATTCTTTTCCATAATTGCATAAGACTATATTATGTTTGGGTTGTTACCCGCCCTGGCTTTTGACGTTAAGTCGCCAGGGCATATGTTGTTTAAACTCTGTGCAGGATTTGCAGAGCTATGACTTACATAAATGATTAAGTTCAAGCCCATCATCAAAAATTGAAATTGGTGTTTCAAAAGGGTTATTAATTATCGATTTTCACAAAGGGTATAAGCCGCCGGGTTACAAATATCCCGGATTACAATGGACGTGCAATAAGTCGCCATCGTCCAAGATCCACTGAGTATTTAAACTCCGGATTTACTTGTCAGCCATTAAGGTATTTAAATCTTTAATAGACAAACTTGGTTGGATTTTCATTATGATATTGAATGATTGAGGTTTTCATACCGGATTATATTATTCAAATCTTGAATAGCCAACATGGCTGGATTTTTATTATGATTATCAATAACCAGTATTATGATTGAGGTTTTCAAAGTCGCTTCAGCGCAATGGCTATAATTTTATCAACGGATATGATTTATTCTACAATGGAAGGAATAGTCCTGAGTCGCTACAGGCTTATGACCCGACACTTGGGGGCTACATTATCCAAGTTGAGATTACATCAAATATGCAAGTCCCATGTCATTGCTAGCATGCACCATGGCAATTGGGGGCTAATGCAAAGTCATTTTTTGCTCGCTTATTGAAGACCCGACTCATCACATCGTAATGAGCCGGCCCTTGGGGGCTACCAATTGCTCATGTCGAAAATTCTAAGTACACAAGCCTTAATCCATTATATTGAAGGGTCCACTGCTCAGTTGGTAGAGTACCAAGCTCTTGACCTTATGGACGTGGGTTCGAGCCCCATGATGGAGGCTACACCATATGATGTTATTTTCGATGAAGTATATATAAAGTCCCAGGTCAGTGTTATCTTACTGAGCCGGCCCTTGGGGGCTACACGTTGTTGTTCAAGTCTACATGATCATATCTACAAAGTCTCTGCTAATTATTGCATAATGACCCGGCCCTTGGGGGCTACACTGGTTGAAGTTTTTATGAGCATAGGTAATTACAAGTCCCAGGTTGCTGCAAGCATGACAACCCGACACTTGGGGGCTACATATGTGGAATATTCAGTTTTGAACTAGTGACTGAGATGAACAACCCAAACTTCTTCAAGGTTGCGATATTATATTGAAGCAAGTCTTAAGTTGTTACTACGCTCCCTTCTTAAGACTTGGGGGCTACAAGTGATATGCATATAAAGGAGGTACGTTTTCAAGCTTGATGTGAGCAACAATTATTACCCGGTGCCATCAGTGTTTACAAACCAGCAATTTCGGCAATGATAAGCCAACAAGTTCTACATCTTCAAGCCGGCTGAAAATCAGATGAGTATTTCAAGACCAAAATTTTTGTAAAGCATTGGGAGCTGAATCAAATGAATTATTCTTCACAATATTTTTCTGGGAGAAACCAATGTCAGCAGATTGTTTATGAAGTTGGCCTATTGACCCGAACTTTCCAGAAGAAGGAAGTGACAAGGACTTAAGGATGATCCGGTGCCGGCTCAGGAAAACTTTTAAACCGGAGCACAACCTGTCAAATTTGTTCTTGTGTTTGTTTTACAGGATAAGTTTACCATGGTTAAATCCAAGCTAAACTGGGGGCTAATGTCGGGGATATACCCCGCGGTGTAACCCGCCAGATGTATGACCCGCCTGGACATTGTAACTCACTTGTGACCCGGCAGGCGGGTCAGATGGATAACAAGGCCCAAGGCCCAGTAGGCCGGTTCAATGTGATGGTGGGCCGGCTTAAGAGGAAAGGCGTGAGGAATATTTCCTTTACAAGGAATCAAGACCCGGACTTGTATCCGGCTTGTACTAGAAGATAGGCTAGTCCTAATCCTATTGGGACTCCACATGTAACCCGCCCCTCTAACTTATATAAGGAGGGGCAGGGCACCCCAAGAGGGACATGAGAAGAAATAATCTCTAAGGCTAGAAACAACAAAAGAGGAGATCGGGTTTATGCGGCGACTCCCTCATGAGCATAATGAGACCTAGCCACAAACAGCATGTAGGGCTATTACCGGATGGTGTTTCCCGGGGCCCGAAGCTGTCTAAACCCTTGTCTTGTGTGTTAATCCGCCTCGCGTCGCTCATCCCGATCAACCCCTCTCAAGCGACCACATAGATGCGTTGGCCTCACAACTAAGTCCTCACACTATGACATCTGCCGTGACAAATCTACGACAGTTACTGTTACTTGCTCGTTACAAATTATCTTGCTATCAAACTACTCGTTACTTATAATTTCAGTGCTTGCAGAAAATACCTTGCTGAAAACCAATTGTCATTTCCTTCTGCTCCTCTTTGGGTTCGACACTCTTACTTATCGAAAGGACTATGATTGATCCCCTATACTTGTGGGTCATCATGTGTCTACGTACCATCATAGAGCGTAAGCGAAAGCGTTTGACAACGCAGTTGATGTAGTCGAACTTCTTCGTGTTCCAACCGATTAAGCACCGAACGTACGACACCCCGCATTCAGCACACGTTCAGCTCAGTGACGTCCTCCACCTTCTTGATCGAGCAAGACGGTGAGGTAGTAGATGAGTTCCGACAGCTCGACGGCGAGGTGACGGTGATGGTGATGCGATCTCCGCAGGGATTTGCCTAAGCACTACGAAAATATGACCGAGGGAGTAAACGGGGGCGCCGCACACGGCTAAGCCAATATTGTGTCCTTGTGTGGCGCCCCCTCCCCATGTATATATAGGTGGGAGGGGAGGGGAGGCATCCAGTCGCGCCCTAGGGCTGGCCGCCAGCCCCTAGGGCCCCTGCCTTGCCCTGTGCCCCCTGCCATATTTCCCCAAAGGGGACAGGAAGGAGGACGAGGGGGAAGGAAATGGGAGACCTAGTGTCTGTGTCAAAACCGGCGGATCTCGGGTAGGGGGTCCCGAACAGTGCGTCTAAGGCGGATGGTAACAGGAGGCGGGGACACAATGTTTACCCAGGTTCAGGCCCTCTCGATGGAGGTAATACCCTACTTCCTGCTCGATTGATCTTGATGATATGAGTATTACAAGAGTTGATCTACCACGAGATCGTAGAGGCTAAACCCTAGAAGCTAGCCTATGGTATGATTGTTGTTGTCCTACGGACTACACCCTCTGGTTTATATAGACATCGGAGAGGGCTAGGGTTACACAGAGTCAGTTACAAGGGAGGATATCTACATATCTGTATCGCCAAGCTTGCCTTCCATGCCAATGAGAGTCCCATCATGACACGAGACGAAGTCTTCAATCTTGTATCTTCATAGTCCAACAGTCCGGCCAAAGGATATAGTCCGGCTGTCCGGAGACCCCCTAATCTAGGACTCCCTCAGTAGCCCCTGAACCAGGCTTCAATGACGATGAGTCCGGCACGCAGATTGTCTTCGGCATTGCAAGGTGGGTTCCTCCTCCAAATACTCCATAGAATATTTTGAACACAAGGATAGTGTCCGGCTCTGTAAAATAAATTCCATATGCCACCGTAGAGAGAATAATATTTCCACACATCTAATCTGCCGACCGTTTTTCATAATGTGACGTATTGCCGCGGTCTGGCCATGACGAACCGTCTTTCTCAACCAGCCTACCACTGTACGCTTCGCGAGGCGATTTTATTGGCACGTCTTGTCGAAGCAAAGATCTTGTCCCCCTTATTACGGGATTCTCATCAATACGGATATGGGTAACCCAATCGCGCCCGTCGGTATGACTCCTCGATTAGGCAAGTTCCAAACGGCCACGCGGAGGATGCTTGATATTCATGTCCTTTATAAAGAGGCCAAGGCCTGTCCTCTTTCTTCTTGCGCTCAATCGAATCCTTCCCCCACCTCGAATTCCAACGCCCAAGGCTCAGGTCAGGCGCTTCGGACATTCAACTATGTCCGGATCCAACCTTCAAGGTTGGTGGATGCCTTCTTCTGTCACAGAGGAAGATATCAAGAAGCTAAGAGAGGCCAGGTATTTGACCGGCGAAATCTCGCAAAGGCTGCCCGCTCGAGGGCAGGTCATCCCCACTCCCGAACCCGGCGAGAGTGTTGTATTCATCTCTCACTTCCTCCGAGGGCTAGGCTTCGCTCTAGATCCCTTTGTAAGGGGGCTCATGTTCTATTACGGGTTGGATTTCCATGACTTGGCCCCGGATTGTATGCTTCACATCTCGTCGTTCATCTCGTGTGTGAAGCCTTCCTCCGCATTACCCCACACTTCGGCCTGTGGCTCAAAACTTTCAATGTGGAGCCGAAGATGATTGAGGGGCGACACACAGAGTGCGGAGGTGCCGTAATAAGCCAAGGCGCCCATGTTCCATGGCCAAAGGGTTTCTTCTCGGAGGTGTCCAGTTTATGGCAACGGGAGTGGTTTTATATCACAGCTCCTCGGGGCACCAAGTGGGTGGCCGCCCCTGCCTTTCGCTCCGGCCCCCCACCACATCTGACGTCATGGATTAACAAGGGGCTGGACTGGGGGCCAGTAAATGATGTGCTGATATTGCAGAGTCCGATCCGAGATCTCCTCGAGAGAGATGTCGGCCTGGTCACGGTAATGCAAGTCATGCTAGTTCGTCAGGTCCTGCCTTGCAAACGTCGACCCCTCCGAATGTGGGAGTTCAACCCGGAAGGACCGCGAGCTATTCAGCACTTCTTCGGCATGACACTCGAAGAGGTGTACAAATTGTTCTTCGGATCACAAGTAAGGTGTCCGGACATCACCGAGGATGTAGGTCTGAGCTGCAATCGCCCGGACACCCAAGTAAGTAAACCCATGGCCGAATACGTTGTCATTTTATTTATCACAACATCACTCTGAAAAGTCGCTCTTTGACCAGGACTGGGTAACAAAGGCGAAGATGATCAGGTGTTCGGCTCCCTTCCCGAAGGCTCAACGGATCCAGTTTTAGCCAGAATGCTCGAGCCGGCGCCTTATCAGGCGCCCTCAGGGGAAGAGGAAGGGGGGAATAAATAGGTTGAAAGCGGGCCTCACTTGTTATTCATCCAAGCCGGGGGAATTAATGCCTCCGCTAAGGAGGACAACCGGGGAGAAGGATCTGAAATTCCCCCTCCCCATGGAAGGAAGAGGACCACCTCTGAGAACCCGGAAACAAAGGCTTCCAAGCGGGGGAAGAAATCTTCGCCAGAGGGTCCTGCCTCAGACGGTACCCTTGCGGCACAGTGTCCGCAAGGGGATCAGCCTCCCACCGAGCTGTAAGTAAACAAAAAGTGCTTAACAGTAAAAATATCCTACTTTACCTTTGAGGACAATAACCGAAACATATGTCTTGTAGTTCGGATCGTAGCCCTTCTCGACATAGTTCGTCTTCGGGGGATCTTCTTCCGGAGATGATGGAGAGCGAAGGACCTCCCCGTGCCACCTCGCCTCACGAGGCGGGAGACGCTGAAGTGTCGTCGTGAAGGGCTTCTCCCGATCCGCCAAGGCCAGAGGGTAATCCCTCGGCCGCCCAAAGCCCTCAGCATTCGGCTCCTAAGGAGAGCAACAGAAAGAGTCTGGAACAGTCTGATGTGCGATTGGACGCACAGAAGGATCTTCTGGAGCAAGCGGCTATCTCAGAGGCGCATCGTACGCTAATGGGTACGATGATTCAGAGGATTTCATCCGCCGAAAGAGGGTTGCAAGAAGCATTTATGAGTCTGCTGAAATGCTTTGAGGTACGTGAATCAGTACCGCACACGTTAGGTGTGCCCTATGCAGATAATAGCCCCTGAGACTCTGGTTGCTGTCGAGAACGGCAGCAAACAGAGATCATAGTCCCAGGTAATAATCGGTCCGCCTTCATGTGCAGATGGCTGAAGGTCCGGTGGCTAGCAGACTGGTGAGTTTGCCGAGCTGAAGCAGGAACTTGATGCAGCAGATGCCGACATCGTGCTTGTCAACAAGCGGCTGGACGAGGCACAGGGTATGTGATTTCTCCGGTGATCAACACATAGTAAGAGGAGCACAATGCGAGTATCTTTAATATGTTGTGACTGCAGATGGAGCTGCCGCCATGGAGACCCTTCGAGCGGAACTTGCGCGAGCCCAAGAACAAGCCAGGAATAGTGATGTGGCCGCTCTAAAGGCGGCCGAAGAGCTGAGAGCCGAACAGGCTGCCCATTGCCAGAGCAAGGAAAAGATGGCCAAGATGGCCGTTGAGTTGAAAGATGCCGCCGACCGTTACCAGCTTCTTGAAAAAGAAAAACCAAGCGAAGGAGGCGGACCTGGAGAAGGCCATGGTAGCAGCCAAGGAAGCCCGCTCTGAAATCAGAGCGACAAAGGAGGAGTTGCGTCAAGCTGGAGATATCGCGGCTGGGAAGCCCTTTTTTTTGCGGACCAAGTTCGGAGATCTGAAGTATGCCCCTCTTGACCGACTATGGAGTTCTGCAGACGCATACGTGGATCTGGCAGCCAGTGCTGCGGATGCGGCCGAATACTTCAAGGATCAAAAAGATCATGAAGTGGAAAAGCTATTCTGGTCACAGTTCGATGATCCACTGCATCCGCTGCTATTGAATGAGCGAATGACTAAGTGGGCCGAGCTCCGTAGGTTGTCTGGGTTTGCCATGGGGTCTGTTGTGGATTATCTGTGGCCGAGAGGGCCACGGTCGAATAGTTATTTTGGTTTGGTGCAACGATTCCTTGGTGCTGTGCCACACATCGATGCTATGAAGAGGTCGGCGTGCAGGGTGCGCGGAAGGCACTTGCCCGTGTCAAGACATACTGGGTAGACATGGAGGCCATTGCTATTGCAACCCAGGGTTCGTCCGTGGGCCGAGTGGCTACCGAGCACTACTTTGAAGAAGTCCTTGAAGGTGCTCGGTCAATAGAAGCCTAGTGCTTGAAGAATATTATGTTCTAGTGACATGTATTCCCATTGTAAAAACAATGTTTTATTGAATTATAAAGGTTGTGTTTATACTTTTGCTCAAAGTATTATGATGCCTCCTGTGTGGCCGTTTATGTATATATGTATATAACCTGAAAGTTTGCAGTCGTCGGCTTCAGCCCCCATGCATATAATGCGGGGGTGTTCGCAAAAAACGCGTATTCACACTTGATCCAACATCTTGGTCCATTAAGGAGGTGTTAGCGCAGCGAACAAGGGAATCGTACTATATTGCTTTAACTCTTTCACTTAGCCATAGCAGTTTGACGGTGGGACTACTATATAGCCCCTGGAACCTCCGCGCTCGTCCGAGTGCGGGGCGCGTACGTACATGACCGGGAAACGGCCCTTCATTAATGCGGAGGAATCCCGAAGATTCCGGTAAGTCATCGAGTGGTTGACCAGTCTCGCGCTTTATCATGACAGTCAGTTTTCGACTTTCTCTACTGAGGCGCTCATCCGGATGAACTAGGGCACAATCGCAGTAGTTCTCCCGCTGCCTCCTTAGCCGATGGAGCGGAACGTAGGGTAGCAAAACACGGGAGCCGGGCAAACCCAACATTTGACCAAAGACATGATTCGGAGCTGATGCATATAAGGCCAAACTCGCGACGCCGAACACTCCCTAAGGTATTCGGTCTTTATAACATATGCGGGGCTGAACAGTGCCCTTCATAATGAACCCTGAGTGTCAAGGTACGTGCAATGCTCTGACGTGGCGAAATGCCAATAACGTCAGCATCCTTCTCAGTTATACCAAGTATCGGGAGGATGTAAACAACAAGAGACAGTAAAAAAAGGTTTACGCTGGGTCTTAATTTAAAAAGAAACCTTGGGGCGGGTCCCTGGTGCACGTCTGCTCCTATGTCTCCGTTGTGCCGTATCCTGGACGGGTGTAGCACGATCGTCATCTGTAAAAGAGAACAAATTAGGTGAAAGTTGTCGTGCCCAAGAAATTGGTTATTCTCAATAAACCATTAAAATTCAAGAGAAGTCAACTTGAGCCGAAGTAACCCTGATTACACGCGGGAAGCCCCTGGTACCATCTATGGGGGTATAACCATCAAACCCACCTCGGGTTCATCCAAGATGTTATAGCTAGTAATGCGCCGGACTCGTCTAACCGTGTCCGCGGTCTTGACGACCGATCCTTTATTCTGGTTGGAGGGGCCATTTAGTGTTCGGCTGTTAAAGCCGCCGCACATTCTTCCGCTTGTATGGAGCGTGCAATGTCTCCACTAATGGTGATGATGCCACGTGGACCGGGCATCTTAAGCTTGAGAGAAGCATAATGCGGTATTGCATTAAAACGAGCGAAGGCCGCTCTTCCGAGTAGTGCCTGATAGCCACTTCGAAATGGAGCGATGTCAAAGGTTAACCTTTCACTTCGGAAGTTGTCGGGAAAACCGAACACAACTTCTAGTGATAGAGAGCCCGTGCAGCGGGCCTCTGGGCCTGGTATTACTCCCTTGAAGGTAGTATTACTGTGGCTGATTTTTGTCGGGTCTATCCCCATTTTGCGGACTGTGTCCTGATATATCAGATTTAGACTACTGTCGCCGTCCATAAGGACTCGTGTGAGATGTTATCCATTTATTATCGGGTCTAGCACCAAGGCAGCCATTCCATTGTGTCGGATGCTTGTCGGGTGATCCCTGCGGTCAAAAGTGATCGGGCAGGCCAGCCAGGGGTTGAACTTAGGGGTGACGGGCTCTACAGCCCGTGTGTCTCGGAGTGCGTGCTCGCTTCTCCTTTTCATCACGTGAATCATGTTTACTGTTTTAACCTCTGGTGGGAATTTTTTTGTCCCCCAGAGCCTTGCTGGCGAGGCTCATCCTCGTCTTCGCTTGGTGTATCTCTCCCCTTGTGTTCGGCGTTTAGCTTACCGGCCAGCTTGAAGACCCAGCATTCTCTGTGGGTGTGATTTGCAGGTTTATCGGGGGTGCCATGAATCTGACGTACTTTGTCTAGAATCTTGTTTAGGCCGGATAGTCCATCTCTGCTGCCTTTAGTTTTTTCCGTTGACCTGGTCGAGGGCCCCTGAATCCGGCGTTTACCGCCGTATTATCTGAGTTTTCTTCTATATTTCGACGCTTGCTTTTACTGTGGCGTGGTTTTCCGTTGCCATCCCTAACTTCGGATGTGCTTGGGTCCCTGGTGCTACTGCGGGCCAACCAGCTATCTTCGCCCGTGCAAAAGCGGGTCATGAGGCTTGTGAGGGCTGCCATTGTTCTCGGCTTCTCTTGGCCGAGGTATCTGGCGATCCATTCGTCTCTTGAAAGCTGCTAAGGCTTCGGCGTCCGAGCAGTCGACGATTTGGTTCTTCTTAGTGAGAAACCTGTTCCAAAGCTTTTGCGCTGACTCTCCGGGCTGTTGAATTATATGACTTAAATCGTCTGCATCCGGAGGTCGGACATAGGTCCCTTGAAAGTTAGCCCGAAAGGCATCCTCGAGCTCCTCCAAACTTCCAATTGAGTTTTCCGGGAGGCTTTTTAGCCAGTGCCGAGCTGGTCCTTTAAGCTTGAGGGGCAAGTACTTGATGGCGCGGAGATTGTCTCCGCGAGCCATATGGATATGGAGGATAAAGTCCTCAATCCAGACCCCAGGGTCTGTGGTTCCGTCGTATGCTTCTATGTTCACTGGTTTGAATCCTTCTGGAAATTCATGGTCCAACACCTCATTGGTGAAGCATAGGGGGTGTGCGGCACCTCTGTATTTAGATGTATCATGGCGTTCGGACGATTGTAGTATTCCGTTTTGATTTTGTGCCGTAGCGCGTTTCCTAGATCCATAGATGGACCTGGTCATACTGGATTTTTGTCGCAAGTCCTCACATAGATCGTGTGTTGACTTATGTGTAGCCTTGTTAGCCGCTCTATCGCGGCCATGGGGTGGTTGATCCGACCGGTTGGCTGTTTTATTTTTCGGCTGTGTGGGCTCTAAGGCCTCGTCGTCGAATTCGGGCAATAGTTTATTCTTTGGATAGCTCTTTGTGTGGTAACTTCCACCATACTTTTCTTCATTGTCAAGCACTTTGTTCCATCTGCTGTTGAGCGTATTTTGTGCGGCCTTAAGCCTTTGCTTCTGCTTCTTCAGACTCCTCACTATGGCAATAAGCCTTCTGCGGAGGTTCTCTTGTTCCAAGTGCCTTTCCGGGATGATGTGCACATCTTCGTCCCAACTATTCTCCTCCTCGGATGGAGGTTGGTGAGCTTCGGACATCGGATCCGTACTATGTTCGCCGTTTGCAGCTTCATCGTGTTCTGCCGCTAGGTCAGTGTGGTCATCGTTTCCTCTGGAGTTGACCGGGGTGTTATTTTCTCTTTCGCTGTTATCGCAGCTTTTGCCGAGGCGGGATTTAGAGCGGTGCCTGCTCGACGCTTTGTTTGCTTCTCGATGGAGCTGTTCTTTGCTGCTTCTTTCCGTTCCTCGTCATTGTTTTCTTTTGGTGTATCCACCATGCATATGTCGTGTGATGAAGTGGCGGTCCAGCGCCCTGTGGGCGATGGTTCCTGTTTGTCTCCTGCATCGTCATCCATACCGCCAATGTCTTCGGAGTCGAAGTCGAACATGTCGGTTGAATCATCTATAGTGGCCAGGAAGTGGGTGGTGGGTGGGCGGCGAATTTCTTCATCGTCTGCATCCCATTCTAGCGGGACATAGTTCGGCCAAGGTTCCCCTGACAAGGAGAGGGACCTTAATGAATTTAGCACGTCGCCGAAGGGCGAGTGCTGAAAGATATCCGCGAAGGTGAACTCCATGACCGGCGCCCAATCGGATTCGATAGGCGCAGACGCAGGCGGCTCGGAGTCCGTGTCCGGAGATGAATCTAGTGGTTCGGCAACACGGCTCTCGTAAGAGGTAAGATCAGTATCCGTCTCTATCACCACTTAGAGTGCGACCTCCATTGCAGGGTCTATCCTCCCGTCCCCGGATGGCGCAATTTGCTCCAGATTGAAGGCTGGAGTTTTTGCCCGTGTGATCTCTTGAACACTATCATGCTCGTCGTGATCGTGCAGCGCACCTGGCATGGGCTCGAATCCGTCGAAGATCAAGTCCCCGCGGATGTCGGCAGTGTAGTTCACATTTCCGAACCTAACCTGGTGGCCAGGGGCGTAGCTTTCGATATGCTCCAGATGGCCAAGCGAGTTAGCCCGCGGTGCGAAGCCGCCGAATACGAAGATCTGTCAGGGGAGGGAGACCTCACCCTGGACTGCATCATTACCGATGATCAAGGGAGCCATCAAGCCTTACGGTGACGGCACAGTGGAACTCTCAATGAAAGCACCAATGTCGGTGTAAAAACCGCCGGATCTCGGGTAGGGGGTCCCGGACTGTGCGTCTAAGGCGGATGGTAACAGGAGGTGGGGGACACAATGTTTACCCAGGTTCGGGCCCTCTCGATGGAGGTAGTACCCTACTTCCTGCTTGATTGATCTTGATGATATGAGTATTACAAGATTTGATCTACCACGAGATCGTAGAGGCTAAACCCTAGAAGCTAGCCTATGGTATGATTGTTGTCCTACGGACTAAACCCTCCGGTTTATATAGACACCGGAGAGGGCTAGGGTTACACAGAGTCAGTTACAAGGGCGGAGATCTACATATCCATATTGCCAAGCTTGCCTTCCACGCCAAGGAGAGTCCCATCCGGACACGAGACGAAGTCTTCAATCTTGTATCTTCATAGTCCAACAGTCCGGCCGAAGGATATAGTCCGGCTGTCTGGAGACCCCCTAATCCGGGACTCCCTCACCTCGTCTCCACTTTCCTTCTCCCTTGGGCCGGCTAGCTATGGGGGTGCACTAGCCCCTTGTGGGCTGGTGTGTTCCCTCACTTGGCCCATAAGGCCCATAGCTTTGCCGGGGGGGGGGGGGGGGGGTACCCGGAACACCTTCCGGTGACCCGATAAGTACCCGGTACTACCCGAAACACTTCCAGTGTCCAAATACCCTTGTCCTATATATCAATATTTACCTCTTGACTATTTCGAGACTCCTCGTCATGTCCGTGTTCTCATCCGAGACTCCGGACAACATTCGGTCACCAAATCATATTACTCATATAACACTATATCGTCAACGAACGTTAAACATGTGGACCCTACGGGTTCGAGAACTATGTAGATATGACCAAGATACCTCTCCAGTCAATAAAAAATAGCGGAACCTGGATGCCCATATTGGCTCCTAAATATTCTATGAAGATCTTTATCGGTCGAACCGTAATGACAACATACACAATTCCCTTTGTCCATCGGTATGTTACTTGCCAGAGATTCGAACGTCCGTATCTTCATACCTAGTTCAATCTCATTACTGGCAAGTCTCTTTACTCGTTCTGTAATACATCATCATGTAAATAACTCATTAGTCACTTTTCTTGCAAGGCTTCTTATGTTGTGTATTACCGAGAGGGCCCAGAGATACATCTCCGATACTCGGAGTGACAAATCCTAATCTCGATCTATGCCAACTCAACAAACACCTTTGGAGATACCTGTAGAGCATCTTTAAGATCACCCAGTTACGTTGTGACGTTTGATAGCACACAAGGTATTCCTCCGGTATTCGGGAGTTGGATAATCTCATAGTCGTAGGAATATGTATTTGACATGAAGCAATAGCAATAAACTGAACGATCATTATGCTAAGCTAACAGATGGGTCTTGTCCATCACATCATTCTCCTACTGATGTGATCCCGTTATCAAATGACAACACATGTCTATGGTTCGGAAACCCGAACCATCTTTGATCAACGAGCTATCTAGTAGAGGCTTACTAGAGACACGGTATTTGTTTATGTATTCACACATGTATTTATGTTGCCGATCAATACAATTCTAGCATGAATAATAAACCTTTATCATGAATAAGGAAATATAAAAATAACAACTTTATTATTGCCTCTAGGGCATATTTTGTTCAGTCACCCACTTGCACTAGAGCAATAATCTAGATTACATTGTAATGAATCTAACACCCATGGAGTCTTGGTGCTGATCATGTTTTGCCCGCGGAAGAGGCTTAGTCAACAGATCGGCCACATTTAGATCCGTATGTACTTCGCAAATTTCTATGTCTCCATCCTTGACCTTTTCACGACTGGAGTTGAAGCATCTCTTGATGTGTTTGGTTCTCTTGTGAAACCTGGATTCCTTCGCCAAGGCAATTGCTCCACTGTTGTCACAAAAGATTTTCATTGGACCCAATGCACTAGGTATTACCCCTAGATATGAACTCCTTCATCCAGACTCCTTCATGTGCTCCTTCCGAAGCAGCAATGTACTCCACTTCACAAGTAGATCCCACCACGACGCTCTGCTTGGAACTGCACCAACTGACGACTCCACCATTCAATATAAATACGTATCCGGTTTGTGACTTAGAGTCATTCAGATCAGTGTCGACGCTAGCATCGACATAACCATTTACGACAAGCTCTTCGTCACCTCCATAAACGAGAAATATATCCTTTGTCCTTTTCAAGTACTTCAGGATGTTCTTAACCGCTATCCAGTAATCCAATCCTGGATTACTTTGGTACCTCCCTGCCAAACTTAAGGCAAGGCACACATTAGGTCTGGGACACAACATAGCATACATGATAGAACCTATGGGTGAGGCATAGGGAATGACTTTCGTTTTCTCTCTATCTTCTACAGTGGTCGGGCTTTGAGTCTGACTCAACTTCACACCTTGTAATACAGATAAGAACCCTTTCTTTGACTGGTCCATTTTGAACTTCTTCAAAACTTTATCAAGGTATGTGCTTTGTGAAAGTCCTATTAAGCGTCTTGATCTATCCCTATAGATCTTTATGCCCTATATATAAGTAGCTTCAATGAGGTCTTTCGTTGAAAAATTCTTATTCAAGTATCCTATTATGCTACCCAGAAATTCTGTATCATTTCCAATCAACAATATGTCATCCACATATAATATCAAAAATGCTACAGAGGTCCCACTCACTTTCGGGTAATTACAGGCTTCACCTTAAGTCTGTATAAAACCATATGCTTTGATCACTTCATCAAAGCATATATTCCAACTCCGAGATGCTTCCACCAGTCCATAGATGGATCGCTAGAGCTTGCACACTTTGTTAGCACCTTTAGGATCGACAAAAACTTCTAGTTGCATCATACAACTCTTCTTTAAGAAATCCATTAAGGAATGCAGTTTTGATGTCCATTTGCCAGATTTCATAATCATAAAATGCGGCAATTGCTAACATGATTCGGACAAACTTAAGGATCGCTACGGGTGAGAAAGTCTCATCATAGTCAACTCCTTGAACTTGTCGAAAACCTTTCGCGACAAGTCGAGCTTTGTAGACAGTAACATTGCCATCAGTGTCAGTCTTCTTCTTGAGTATCCATTTATTTTCTATGGCTTGCCGATCATCGAGCAAGTCCATCAAAGTCCACACTTTGTTCTCATACATGGATCCTATCTCAGATTTCATGGCCTCAAGCCATTTATTAGAATCTGGGCTCATCATAGCTTCTTCATAGTTCATAGGTTCGCCTTGGTCTAATAACATGACTTCCAAAACAGGATTACCATACCACTCTAGTGCGGATCGTGCTCTGGTTGACCTACGAAGTTTGGTAGTAACTTGATCTGAAGTTTCATGATCATCATCATTATCTTCCACTCTAGTTGGTGTAGGCATCACGGGAACAGTCTTCACTGATGCACTACTTTCCAATTCGAGAGAAGGTACAGTTACCTCATCAAGTTCTACTTTCCTCTGTAACATCCCAAATTTTCAATTTGGAATGTTATACATTAGAACATTATTGCATATCATATTTTATTGCATTTTGGCTCGATCCTAGAAATTCTACGCAAGTCAAGGACCCACTAAGAGAGTTGGGGATTTCGTTAATGTCATATTTGAGTTTTCTCAAATTTGAAACGAGGATCGTTTGGTTTTGATTATTTTTCCTTCCTAATATTTCTAAATTAAAAATATATGAGAGGAGATAAAATGACTTCTCCAAAATAAATGAAATACTAGAGGGAAAATATTAAAATCAAATAAATGTTTTATTTGGATTTTATTTGCACTAGAAAAATTGCACGTTTTCAAAATTGCATTTTAGGGCCAAGAAAATGTTCATCTTGATCTAAATATTTTATTTAGACGGAGAAAATTTGTTTTGGCATTTTTAGATTTTTATTTTGTTTTCTAGGATTTATTTTCGGCGGAACGTTATTTAAAAAAAGTCAGCACCCCACTGGGCCGAAGCCCAGCCGAGCCGGCGGGCCCAACCCCGCGCCACCGCCTCCCCCGCGCGCTCCGTGCCCGCACCGGACTCCACCGGAGTCCGGGAGACCGGCACCGCCTCACGTTGCCCCTCCCCCAAGCCGACCCCGCCCACTCCCCCTCTTAAATACCTGCCGCCGCCCCACATCGCCACCCAAGCCGCAGCAGCAGCAGCGCCCGCAGCCGCCGCCGCCGCGCCTTGTCGTCCCCCCGTGCCGCCGTGACGTGCCACCCCGCCGTCGCCGCCACCCCGCAGCCCCACCCCGCCCCGCCGGAGCCGTCGCCTCGTCGCCGGAGTCGCCGTTCCGATCCGTTTCGCCGCCGGGTTTTTTTCGGTTACGTCCGTACATTCATTTTAACGAACGGTCTTCGCTCGTTTGTCACAGACAACGAACGTTCGTTCATTAGCCTGTTCGTCAGTTTTTCTTTTTCTCTGGTTTTTCGCGATTATTCCTGATCGCGATTTTTGATCCAATTTTCGTTTTAGTTTATATTTTTGCTCATTTATTGGAATCAAGCGATTCAAGCGCCTAGATCTTCGTCTCGAATACCTCTTTCTGTTTAACCAACTTGAACAAGATTTTGCTACTGTAAAATTTGACTTTAGTCCAGATTAGTAAACGAATCGTGTTTCTTTCACAGTTTGAGTTTCGTTGCTCCGTTTTATTTGATTCTTTTTGCAAACCGGAGTTCTTAAGTTGAACTTTCCGGTTAGATCTTCTTATTTGAGTTTTACCCGTGCATCTTTTCTTGATTGCTTATGTATGCTATTGTTTGTTTGCGATAGAATTCTCGCAGTGCGAAGTGTGCTACTACGAGTCTCTAGGTTTTGCGGATCATCATCAAGGCAAGTAACACATTGATCATACTCTTTTCATACCCAGTTTTTATGCATTAGCTCCAATCCTGAAACACCGCATGATTAGTATGTGATTAGCTTGTGGGTATTGGGAAGTAGTTGATGAGGTAGAACCTATTGCCCTGTTATTATCAAACCCTTGGGAGTTACTTCTACGTATTGCTTATATTGCTATGCTATGCTCGTAGACGTGGTTTGGGTGAGTGAATCCATGACAGATGTGGGATTATTAATTAATGGTTCAACTTAAGATGGCAACTCTAGTACACATTTGGGTGGATTGCTTGTCGGGCACCTGGAGAATCTAGTGTTGTCCTAGGATATCCCGGAGAACCCGTGTGATAATCCTAAGGTCCGCCACCCAGGCTCAAAGGGAACTGAGATATTTCATGCTAGAAACTTCCGTGTGCAGCCACAAGTTATTATGGGCTCTAGCATAGTTGAGTAAGTTGCATGACCTCTTCAAGTGGTAGGCTAGCAGATGTAGAGGGATATACGTTGGTACTGTCTACCCGGGGTTATAGTTAATGCTTCTGAAAGACTGTGTCTCGGTCATCCGTTTCTCAAACACCATGTAGTGCGAGAAATCAACCGGAGGAGATCGAGTCTTGTGGGGAAAAGTGCGCAAACCTCTACAGAGTGTACAAACTAATCATGGTTAGCCGTGTCCCCGGTTATGGACATCTTGAGTATCTAGTACTTGGATTATCATATGTATCTCATCACTCTAATTTAATATGTTGGGTTGACAATTATTTCAATTGGGATTGAGTTGGAGGAACCTTCTCAATGATGTTTCAACTACCATGATAGTTAAATAAAATCTATTCCTTTGTTGTAGGGAAAATTTGGCTTTTCGTAAAAACTATAACCATAGAGCCTTTCCACCAGCCAAATATGCATGTAGTGATAGCATTATTTTGTTCTTGCTCTACTTTGTTATATTGCGAGCATATTCCATGTGCTAACCCGTTTTCGGGCTGCAAGGTATTATGTTGCAGACTCTTCAGACGAGGAGTAAGGTTCGTTAGGTCGTTGCCGTGCAGCTCAGCTATGCCGTTGGAGTTGATGGACTCACTTTATCTTCCAAGTCTTCCGATGTTATCGTATTAGATGGCCATATGCCATATTTATTGTAATAAGTTCTCTTTTAAGACAATCGATGTAATAAGTGTGTGATTGCTACTCTGTTATAAATCCTTCGAGTACTGTGTGTGTCAGCATTACCGATCCAGGGATGACACTGAAGCACAGAAACTTGACCGTTTGAGGTCGGGTCGCTACAAGATGGTATCAGAGCACACGCTGAGTGTAGGACACGACCACTAAGATAAGCCATAGGTCACTCTTCTCTACCCATTTCTGACTCCTCTCCATTTTCTACTCTTAGGATGGCGGATTCGAGGAACAAGTTTGCACAACCGGATGAAGATGCACCCTTTGGACGACACTTGAAGGAAGTCTCTAGGTACCTGAACATAGGAATACCAAGCTTCACCGGGACCTACAACGCCACTTTAACAGAAGAGGAGCACTGGATGATTCAAGTTCAAGTTCCAAGAAGGACGTTCACGCCAATCACTGAGCCCATAGAGTTTTACTTTGATGCACCAACCTGGAGTCTAGGCAAGAGCATGGCGGCCCACATTGCCATGGGACGTATTGGAGAAGTCTACAGCAAGGATCTCAAGGACACTATCTACCAGATATGTGGGCACCGAGATGAGCAATGGGTGATGATCAGCACCAAGAAGGACAGGTCCATTGCAGCTTTCATCCAGGAGTTAAACCAGCACATTCGATGCCAGGAGAATCAGATGTGTGCAGACATGATAGATTTGAAGAAGGCGAAGACAAGGATCACCGAGCTGGAAGAAGAACTCAAGTCTACAAGCGATGGATATGAGGAGGAAATTACAACACTATTGGAGAAGAATGACGACCTGATAAAGAAGATCGGAGTATACATGGGAGACCCCATGCCAGGAGGAGAGGACGATGATTCCACTTGCCCGGAGAACTACATCATCATCGACGACACCGACTCTGACCCCAGTGAACATGACTTTGAAGACGAAGCTGGAGCAGACATCATGGAGTCGTCCACCGATCAAAATTTCTAGATGACCACCAAATGATTAGTAGTATTTCCCCCATGTACATAGTAGTAGTTTGAGCACTTTTAACGATAGTTTTAGACCGTTTGTATGCCCTTGCTTGATTGAGTGAGTGATATGATTGTGTTTGTCTCATGTGCATATGGGAAGTGCTTTCTCACTAGACCCCTTTTTATTCTAATCTCTTCCCTCTAAACCCATCAGATGCCTCCGAGACATGACACCGGATTTGCCTTCCCACCTAAGCTCACACAGTTGATCCAGCAGCAGAATGACTTGATGCAATTGTTAGTCCAGAATCAAGGCAACAACAACAACAACAACAACAACAACAACAGCAACAGCAACAGCAACAGCAACAACAACAGCAACAACAACAGCAACAACAACAACAACAACAACAACAACAACAACAACAATAACAACACCACCACCACCACCACCACCACCACCACCACCAACAACAACAACAACAACAACAACAACAAGCCTCCTCCAATTGAAAACTTAGCCCGTTTTCTGAGGTTGCAGCCGCCGGTGTTTTCCAGTAGCACCGAGCCAATTGTTGCGGATGTCTGGCTACGCATGATTGGAAGGGAGTTAACCACCGCAGGTTGCGCAGATGCAGAGAAGGTGCACTTTGCCACACATCAGTTGGATGGACCAGCAGCCTCGTGGTGGGAGAATTATACCGCCACCTTTCCCATAGCCAATGTTACTTGGGATCAGTTTCAACAAGCTTGCCGCACAGCCCACGTCTCAACTGGAGCTATGAGCATAAAGAAGTGTGAGTTTCGCAACTTATGCCAGGGGAACTGTCGGGGATATACCCCGCGGTGTAAACCGGCCGGAAGTTAAACCGGCCGGACTTGGCGGTTTACCTGAAGACCTGCCCTGACCTTGGCGGTTTACAAGCAACCCGCTTGGACGTTGTAACTCAATGGTAACCCGACGGACGGGTCAGAGGAGCGACAAGACCAGGTGGCCCGTCTGGCGGTTCATGAAGGCCGGTTCAACTATTGTGGGCCGGTTCAAGAGGAAAGGAATATTTACCTTACAAGGAGTCAAGACCGAGACTTGTACCCGGTTTGTACTAGAGATAGACTAGTCCTAATCCTAATAGGACTCCACATGTAAACCGCCCCTTCAACATATATAAGGAGGGGCGGGGCTCCCCAAAGGGGGAGAGGGGAGAAGTTAGAAGCTACAAGCTACAAGCAATCAATAATCTCTAGGGCTAGACACAAGAGCCGGTTTACGGCGTCTCCCTCGGGATGATAATGAGACCTAGCCTCAAACAGCACGTAGGGTTTTTACCGGATGATGTTTCCCGGGGCCCGAAGCTGTCTAAACCCTTGTCTTGCGTGTTGATCCGCCCTGCGTCTCTCGTCCCACTCAACCCTCTCAAGCTACCACATGGATGCGTTGGCCTCGCGACTAAGTCCTGACACTAAGGACATCTGCCGTGACAAATCCACGACAGTTGGCGCCCACCGTGGGGCCTGCGCACGGTGGTGTTGAGTTCTTGGAGGGATCTCTCGCAGGGTTTGAAGAAGCTCGCGAGTATTTGGATCAGAAGGAATTCGCACGGAAGGATTCGAATTAAATCTGAGGTTATCAAGTTGAAACTGCCGGGTCTCGAGGATAACCCGGCGGAGAAAGCTAGGGTTTTGTTGCCACCACATGCGTCTGTGGCGATCGGTTAAACCAATGGATCAATGACTATTGCTTGTGCTAGTCTAAGACTAATTGGAGTAGGTCAACGGCTGCTGGTGGTATTTGTCCAGTTCACAGAAGAGGATTAGATTGGTCTGACCACCACCACAGTCTCGTGATCTGCTGCATCAAAGATTGTTTTATCTGCAGTCGTAACCCGCCGAGACCAACAATCAATCTTCGCAGTTGCGCCGCCCTACAAAAGCGTACATTATCTATTAAATCACTGGGTCGCGGATCATACAAACGCACACGGACGATCATCTGCTAGGCTTGTTCACCTGCGTGTGGTTGTGTACACGCGTAAGTCCAGAGAAATCCGATGGAGAACTACTCCCTGGCGTAAAAACCAAGGCCTGCAAATCAAGTTGCACTTTTTTAATATCCGGTTGATACATGAAGAGGCAAGTCTCTCAAAGGCACAAATTCCTAGGCCCATCATGATCTCCAAATTGATATCACGTGAAAGCCGTGTACACTACAAGTCAAAATTCTTTGTGTTCTGCTATGCAACGTCGGGAGCGGACGCAGTTGTACGTGGGCGTGGACTTGTCAACCCAAGGTAGACAGTTCCAGTTGCATCACCTCTCCGCCACGCTTCTGCCTGCTCGGCCGTGAACCGCCGGTCGCCGCCTCCGCCGTGGCTAGTACAAATCACGGCCTCGCCGAGCCGGCCCGCCTCAGTCATCACTTCGAGTCGACCCTCAGCCGCGTCGTTGGTCTGCCTACCCGAAAAAGACGGCCACAACCCGTGGCGTGTTTCGTCGCCCGTCCGAGTGGTTGTCGCACCTCGTCTCCTGTCCGAGTCACCATCAGGCCCAGCCGCGCCACCAACCGTCCTGCCTCACGGCTTCCGCTCCGGCGAGTCACCGCATGTGAGCCGCCGTTTTGCTGAAACGCCGCCACCTTTGAGTGGCTGTTCCAATCACCCCGACTCCGGGCCGCCCACGGTTCCAGCAATCTCGCTTCTGCTGCCGAGTCGCCCCGCCTCCCACTGCCGTTCTGATACGATCAACTGCCGCGCCCCGGGCTGCCGTTTCGTCGACTCACCTCACCGGATCGTGGGGTCGTCTCTTGAACCGCCCTCGCGTGAACTCGCGCCTGCGGTCTTGAGCCGCCGTCGTCCGTGCTAGGTCAACATCGCCACTGTTCCGAGCGGCCTGCCTCACCTGTCTCTGTTCCGAGTCGCCGCCAAGGTCGCGCTGAGTCGCCGCCGCTGGTCCGGCCTCGAGCCGGCCTCAGCTTCACCTCCACCTTGAGCATGGCCCTGCCGCCTTTACTATCGAATCACCGCAGCCGGTTTGCCGCGAGCTCCGCCGTCACTGCTGTTATGGCCCACCGTCGCAAGCCTCCTTGCCAGAGTGGCCTTAAGCTGTCACAGACACACCTCGGTCCTAAGCCGTCTCCGCCTCGCTGCTTCGTTTTCCTGTGGCTAAAGTTTTTATCAAGAAGAACTGGAAGTCTTTTTTGGTCATTTTGTTTGACCCACCAGGACGGAGATAATGGCTACTATTGCTATCATTCAAGTGATACATGCCAAAATTGGAGACAGTATAAGGAGATATCAAATCTGTGTATGTTGAAGAGCGTTCTGGGTTTCATGGCGTCAGGTAAGTGGAGCTGATGAGAAGCAGTGGATTTCTCACAGTACAGGCTTCCATGTTATGCGGGCAAATTGATATTTGCTTAGTACCTGAGCATGGTTCATCGGTCATCCGAAGAAAAAAATATATATATCAGGTGATATCCATCTAAATTTCTCTTATTAATACTTATTGTTTTTGTCAAAAGAACAATTACTTTGCACTGTAAAATATTTTTATGCAGGATAATTACTTATGACAAAGGTATTGTTATACCGCGGACATGGAGCGCGTGCCAGTATAGTTTTGCAGTGGCGTTCTTTCGGGCCATGCTGCTCGACAGATACACAGGCAAATCGCCGCCCCCGCTGATCGGTTTACATCCGTCCAACGCATGCGGATGATCCATTGTCCGCGCCGGTTTACAAACATCATGGCCGACTCACCCGTCTGCACCTGTCTACTCCCGCGGCCGGTTTACCCGTGAGGAATTTCAGTTTCACCTACTGATCATCAACTTCATGGCGGATTATTTTTGTTCTAAACACATCAGGTGATATCCATCGAAAATATATTTTTAGCACATATTATTTTTGTCAAAGAATAGTTTACCTTTTGCCTTGGTCTGCAATATTATTTATGCAGGACAATTGTTCACTGCAAAAGCTATGGCTGTGTCATGGATATATAGCTCGCACCATCATTATAATGCGCTTGCATCTGACCACGCCATCAAGCTCGGTGAATGAACGTGAGCAAATCGCCGTCCCTATGGCCCGGTTTACAACAGCGTGCCGGGACCGCACCCGCGATTAGCCCGTCCGTGCGGTTTACCGCACTTGCGATTGACTCGCCCGTCTGTGCCGGCTTACAGCGTCATAACCGACTCTCGCGATCGCACCGGTTTACAACACCGTGGCCGTCTCCCGCGACCGCGCTGGTTTGCGGCGCGGAGGACTACTTGCTCCGCACCGGTTTACAATGCCGCGACCGGGTCATCTTTCTGTTCGCATGGCTGACTTGCCATGATTGATTTCAGTTTCACTGTGGTGATCGTCAACTCCGCGGTGGATATTTCCGGCTAACATATCAGGACAAATTGTCTGTTGCAAAAAGGGGATTATTATATCACTGAGCAATTGGATAACCCGTGCCGGTTTATATCGCGATCCAGATTGCGTCAACTCGTCAGGACCATGCGAATTACCCAATAGCGCATGCACAGGCTGCCATCCCCCGCAGCCCGGTTTACATCAACATACCGGGCCATACCTGTCTGCGCGAGCCATTTATTGAGTATGAACAAGTCACAGCTTGGGTAGCCCGGTTTTCTTTCAAATTGGAGGCAAATTATCATCAACCGCCGTCTGCACTGGATGGATCAATGGGCAGGCGCACAAGTCACCGCCGCTACAGTTTGGTTAACTTCAAATCACCAGTTGGAAGGAACCATTGGTCGAGTTGCTGACACGGTTCATACGGGATCATTTACAACCCGCCGCAGTCACCTCAACCTTTCTGTGTATTCACATCGTGTTATCAACACCAATGATATACAAGTTATACCGGTTTATATCACGGTCAAATATAGAGAATCTCAAGCCAACCCCTCGAGTCACCTTGAGACTTGGGGGCTACAATGATATGACGCAGCAAGTCTTGCCAGTTTCGGCCGGTTTAAGAACCCGAGGACGATGGAGGGAAAGATATCCCGATCCCGGAGGCTACTGTTATGTTGATGAAAATTTAAAGGCCGTCAGAAAATTTCCGGCTTAGAAAGTATATGACAGTTACAAAATCCCGACTCAATGAAGAAGTTTCGGATCATCAGAAAGGATTCCGGTTTGAAACCTGGCTGAAAGGAAGTCAGTATCACTGAAGCTCTCAAATATCCGGTTTACAATACGGTTCAAGGGAAATCTATTCTCCCACAAGGTTCTGAAGCGCTCAGATCCGGTTTAACAATGTCCGGTTCAAAAAGGAATTAACTTCTCGCAAGTTCGAGTTTAAAGGCCGTCAGAAAATTTCCGGCTGAAAATGAAGATTCCGGTTTAAAATCCGGTTCAAGAGAAAGATGTCTCCCACAAGGCTTTGAAGCTCTTAAGTTCCGGTTCAAGATCCCGGCTCAAGAAGAATTTATCTCTTGCAAAAAGGTTAAAAATTACTGAAGACCGGCTGCCATGATGCGCAGTTCAAACATGGGGCTTCCTGTTCAAACATAGGTCGTATTCGAACCAAAGAGAACATAGCTATCCTTACAAAGTCAGTTGGGGACCTAGTCGACTTGAACCGTAGCTACACCTCCTGGGAGCTTGGTCATGTCTTGACGACGGTAATGCCTTCTGGCTGGCACATTTGCCACTAAGTCAGTTGGGGACCTAATCGACTTGAACCGTAGTTACACCTTTATGGGAGCTCGGTCATGTCTTGATGATGGTAATGCCTTCTGATCGGCTTTTTAGCCAATAAGTCATTTGGGGGCTTGGTCGTGTCTGAACCAATGCAATGCCACTTGATCGGCCCTAGGCCACTGAGTCACTTGGGGGCTTGGTCGAATCCGAACCAATGCAATGCCACTTGGCCGGCGTAATGCCACGAGTCTTTTGGGGACCTGGCCGACTGGCACCATCGCTACGCCTTCGGGGAGCTTGGTTGCGTCTGACCATGGTAACACCATCTGACCAGCTCAGTAGGGCCTTTCTTTTTGCAAATGGTTTTATCATTGCCTTTGCTTGAAATTTTTGTTTTTATAAGTATTTCTTTTGTTGCGATTTTAAACCGACAATTCTTGAACCGGTTCGATTGTCAAATTATAAATTGGCGGAACACGGTCCATTCTTAGACCGGAGATTATCTGCCCGGTTTGATTTTCTGTTACCATCCTATTATGGAGTAAACCGGTATTTATCAATCCGGCTCGGCTTTCAACTACAAGTTGTGAGTACATGATCATGTTATAATCCGGAGATTATCAGCCCGGTCTGGTTTGACTACAAGTCACCAGTATTATACATTGTTAAACCGGTGTTTATCACGGCCCGATACGTTTTTATCATAAACCAGCGCAATATGGAAGTTATCATTACTCAAAATTCCCCTGCTATGGAAAGTTGGTAAACCGACTATATCACAGGTATGATATATTTCATATTTGATTATTCTTAAATGTTGGGCATTATGACCCGTCCGGCGGTAAACCGCCAGGACACTTTAAACTTGTTGTATGCAGAAACAGGTTGAATAACGCATGGTTATAAATTATCCGGTGTTTGTTAAACCGGCCTGGCTTTAAGACGATAAGTCGCCAGTATGATGATAACTTATCCGGTGTTTGTTAAACCGGCCTGGCTTTGAAGACGATAAAATTGCCAGTATATGATGAGAAATTATCCGGTGTTTATTAAACCGGATTGGCTTTGGACTATAAGTCGCCAGTATATATTTGGATTGCGCCATTGGAATCATGCGCTTATATATTATTGGATTACATTATTCAAATAGCCAAACTTGGCTGAATTTTCATTATGATATTGGATGAATAAGGTTTTCATACCAGATTATGTTATCTTGAATAGCCAACATGGCTGGATTTTTATTATGGTTATTAATGTTATGATTAAGGTTTTCAAAGTCGCTTTAGCGCAATGGTCATCATTTTCTACAATTGAAGGAATGGTCCCGAGTTGCTGCAGGCTTACAACCCGGCACTTGAGGGCTACATTATTCAAAATTGAGATTACATCAAATATGCAAGGGTCTACTGCTCAGTTGGTAAAGCACAAAGCTCTTAACCTTGTGGACGTGGATTCAAGCCCCATGATGGGGGGTTACATCATTTAATGTTATTTTCATAGAAGCATATATCAAAGTCCCAGCTCAACATTATCTTGCTGAGCCGGCCCTTGGGGGCTACACATTGCTGTTCAAAGTTTACAAGATTATATTTACAAAGTCCATGCTGATTATTACATAATGACCCGGCCCTTGGGGGCTACATTGGTCGAAGTTTTGTGGGCATCAGTCAATTAAAAGTCCCAGGTTGCTGTAAGCATGACAACCCGGCACTTGGGGGCTACAGGTATTATATATTAAGAAAGATTTCCAAGTTCTCTGTTGAGCAAATCAGATTGACCCGGCGTCACCAATCATAAACCGATGTTGGCAACAATCATGAACCGGTGTATGCAACAATCATAATCCGGGGTCATCAGTTTTATAACCCGGCCATTTGGTATTGTTAAACCGGCAAGTTTTTCAAGACCGGGATCATCTTCAAACCGACTGAATATCAGATGAATATTTCAAGACCAATATTTCTTAAACCGGCGTTTTGGAAGCCAGCTCAAGTGGATTATTTCTTCACAATATTTTTCTGTCAGCAAAATTGAGTATGATGCTGGCTTATTGACCTGGATTTTCTAGGAGGAAATGGCAAAGATTAAGGGTGATCGGATGCCGGTTTACAAGAATTCTTAATCCGGAGCACAACCTGTCAAATTTGTTCTGGTGTTTATTTGCAGCATAAGTTTACCATGGATAAATCCAAGCTAAACTTGGGGGCTAATGTCGGGGATATACCCCGCGGTGTAAACCGGCCGGAAGTTAAACCGGCCGGACTTGGCGGTTTACCTGAAGACCTGCCCTGACCTTGGCGGTTTACAAGCAACCCGCTTGGACGTTGTAACTCAATGGTAACCCGACGGACGGGTCAGAGGAGCGACAAGACCAGGTGGCCCGTCTGGCGGTTCATGAAGGCCGGTTCAACTATTGTGGGCCGGTTCAAGAGGAAAGGAATATTTACCTTACAAGGAGTCAAGACCGAGACTTGTACCCGGTTTGTACTAGAGATAGACTAGTCCTAATCCTAATAGGACTCCACATGTAAACCGCCCCTTCAACATATATAAGGAGGGGCGGGGCTCCCCAAAGGGGGAGAGGGGAGAAGTTAGAAGCTACAAGCTACAAGCAATCAATAATCTCTAGGGCTAGACACAAGAGCCGGTTTACGGCGTCTCCCTCGGGATGATAATGAGACCTAGCCTCAAACAGCACGTAGGGTTTTTACCGGATGATGTTTCCCGGGGCCCGAAGCTGTCTAAACCCTTGTCTTGCGTGTTGATCCGCCCTGCGTCTCTCGTCCCACTCAACCCCTCTCAAGCTACCACATGGATGCGTTGGCCTCGCGACTAAGTCCTGACACTAAGGACATCTGCCGTGACAAATCCACGACAGGAACCGTACTGTAGCTCAGTACGTGGATGAGTTTAGGAAGTTATCTCGCCATGCCCCTGACGATGTGGCCACAGATGCTGTGAAGCAGGAGAAGTTTATGGAAGGGCTGAACGATGAGATGAGCATGCAGATGATGGTGGCAACATTCAACAACTACCAGGAGTTGGTAGATAAGGCTCTTATGATTGAATGGAAGCAGCAGCAGATCGAGAACCATAAGAGGAAGTATGGGCAAGGAAGATACAATTCTGGAGCTCAGCAGAAGCCTCGTCTAACCCCGAATTCGGGAGGACTTGTTCATAACCATGGAGGTCATAACCACAATGGAGGAGGTTCGCATAACCACAATGGTTCCAAGAATGGGACTGGGAACGGAACAAGCAACAATCAGAACTGCTCCAATCCAGCCACACCCGCCAAGAGAGACCTAAGTCACATTACTTGCTTCAAGTGCAGGAAGACTGGACACTATGCCACGGAGTGCCCTGAAGCGAAGAATGGAAACGGTAACGGGAGCGCTGGGAAGAAGCCCAATCCATTCAACAAAGGACAAGTGAACCACGTGAACGTGAGGAGGTTGAAGGGCAGCCAGACACAGTTATCGGTAGGTTTTTGGTTAAGTCTTTTATCGCCCTTGTTCTTTTTGATACTTGTGCATCACATTCATACATATCAAGGGGATTCGTGGATAAGTTTAAACTACCAACCCAAGACCTTAGGACCCCTCTGTTAGTAAGTTCACCTGGAGCAGAGTATATGGCTAGCCGATGGTGCGATCGGATACCCTTAACCATTGGTAGCCATGTTTTCCCGTCTGACCTAATAATTTTGGAATCACAAGGATTGGATGTGATATTAGGCATGGACTGGATGTCAAAGTATGGAGGAAGCATTGACTGTGCTAGTAAGTCGATTTATCTCACCACCCCGGAGGGAAAAAGGATCAAGTATGTATCCAGGCATACGACAAGGAGAACCCAAGTAAATTCCCTCTCAAGAGTTGTTCAAGAAGAAGTGCCTGTTGTAAAGGATTACCCAGATGTACTTCCAGAGGAATTACCAGACATGCCGCCAGATCGGGACATCGAGTTTTTGATAGAACTGTTGCCAGGCACCGGGCCTATATCGAAGAGACCATACCAGATGCCCCGCAAATGATCTGGAGGAGATTAAGAAGCAGATCAAGGAGTTATTGGAGAAAGGTTACATCCGACGAAGTTCATCACCGTGGGGAGCCCCAGTGCTCTTGGTTGATAAGAAGGATGGATCATTGAGGATGGTTGTTGATTATCGGGCATTGAATGAGGTGACGATTAAGAACGAATACCCTTTGCCGATGATCAATGATTTGTTTGACCAGCTGCAAGGAGCTTAAGTGTTTTCGAAGATCGATCTACGATCAGGATATCACCAGCTGAAAATTCGAGAGAAGGATATACCTAAAACCGCATTTACCACAAGGTACGGGTTATATGAGTATACGGTCATGTCATTTGGACTGACTAATGCCCCTGCCTATTTATGAGCATGATGAACAAGGTGTTCATGGAATATTTGGATAAGTTTGTTGTGGTGTTCATTGATGATATAATGGTATACTCGAAGAATGAAGAGGAGGACAAGGAGCATTTGCGTTTAGTTCTCGAGAAACTCAGGGAACATCAGTTGTATGCCAAGTTCAGCAAATGTGAGTTTTGGTTGAAGGAAGTTGGATTCCTTGGACATGTTATATCAGGAGAAGGTATAGAAGTAGACCCCACCAAAGTTCAGTCAGTCACTGAATGGTTGGCACCCACTTCAGTTAGCGAGATCCACAGTTTTCTTGGACTCGCAGGATACTATCGTAGATTCATTGAGAATTTTCCAAGATTGCGAAACCAATGACGGAGTTATTGAAGAAGGATACCAAATTTAAATGGATGGAAGAATGTGAGGTGAGTTTTCAGGAGTTAAAGAAACGTCTGACTACAGCCCCCGTGTTGATTCTACCGCGTATACGCAAGGATTTCCAAGTGTATTGCGACGCCTCTCGCTTAGGACTTGGAAGTGTGCTTATGCAGGACGGAAGAGTTGTTTCGTATGCCTCACAACAACTAAAACCGCACGAATTGAATTATGCCACACATGATTTGGAGTTAGCAGCTGTAGTGCATGCGCTCAAGACTTGGAGACATTACCTTATTGGAAACCGTTGTGATCTGTACACTGATCATAAGAGTTTGAAGTACATTTTCACACAGAAGGAGCTGAACCTTAGGCAGAGGAGATGGTTGGAGCTTATAAAGGATTATGACATGAAGCTTCACTATCATCCAGGCAAGGCCAATGTCGTAGCAGACGCTTTGAGCCGGAAGAGTTATGCTAACACCCTCATAAGCATAGGATTGCCAAAGGAGTTAGCAGAGGATCTCAGGGAACTCCGATTGGAGATTGTTCCTAGAGGTTTTGTGGCAACAATGGAAGTCCAGTCTACATTGTTAGGAAAGATTTGAGAAGCTCAGAAGGATGAAAAAGAGATTGCCGAGATAAAAGAGAGAATTAGCAAAGGAAAGGCCAAAGGTTTTCGTGAGGATGAGCACGACACCTTGTTGTTTGAGGACCGTGTCTTATGTGCCTAATAACACAGAGATCAGGAAGTTAATACTTTAGGAGGCTCATTACTCACCATCCTCAATACACCCCGGAAACACCAAGATGTATTTGGATTTGAAGGAACATTTCTGGTGGACTGGTATGAAGAAGGATATTGCCGAGTAAGTAGCCGTATGTGATGTATGTCAGAGAGTGAAGGCGGAACATCAAAAGCCAGCAGGATTATTACAGCCTATGCCGGTACCGGAATGGAAGTGGGATAAGCTTGGCATGGATTTCATCACCGGATTACCTAGGACCAAATCGGGATATGATTCTATATGGGTAGTAGTTGATCGCTTGACCAAAGTGGCTCACTTTATCCAAGTGAAAACCACCTATACAAGTGCGAAGTTGGCCAAGATATACATGACCAGGATCGTATGTCTGCATGGAGTTCCAAGGACCGTCGTATCCGATAGAGGAACACAGTTTACCTCAAAGTTTTGGCATCAGCTGCACCAGACTTTGGGTACAAGGCTAGAGTTCAGTACAGCATTCCATCCGCATACAGATGGACAGACCGAGAGAGTCAATCAGATTCTGGAGGATATGTTGAGAGCTTGTGCACTAGATGATGGATCTAGTTGGGATGACAATTTTCCCTACGCGGAGTTCTCATACAACAATAGCTATCAAGCCAGTTTGAAGATGGCACCGTTCGAAGCCCTGTATGGACGAAGGTGAAGGACACCGTTGATGTGGGATGAAGTTGGAGACCGACAGTTGTTTGGACCAGATTTGATCAAGGAGTCTGAAGAGAAGGTTAAGTTGATCCGAGATAGACTGAAGGTAGCTCAGTCCAGGCAGAAGATTTATGCAGATTCGACAAGGTAGTAACCTATGAAATTGGAGAGAGAGCATATCTGCGAGTGTCACCTTTGTGAGGAGTGAAACATTTTGGAGTTAAGGGAAAGTTAGCCCCGAGATTTGTAGGACCGTACCGAATTCTGGAACGTATGGGAGAGGTTGCCTACAAGTTGGAGTTACCCGAAGGATTGTCAGGAGTTCACGATGTGTTCCACGTTTCTCAGTTGAAGAAGTGCCACGCAGAGATGGCTGATATTCCTCTGAGAGATACAGTGCCACTGGAACCGATTCAGTTGGATAGCGATTTGACTTATGAGGAGAAGCCAGTCAAGATTCTAGATTTTGCTAGCCGAGTTACTCGCAGTAAGGTTATCAAGTTTTGCAAAGTTCAACGGAGCCACCATACTGAGGATGAAGCCACCTGGGAGCGAGAGGAAGACCTACGGAAGGATCACCCTCACCTATTTTCTAGCCAACCCGAATCTCGAGGAAGAGATTCATCTTAAGGGGCGTAGGTTTGTAACATCCCAAATTTTCAATTTCGAATGTTATACATTAGACCATCATTGCATATCATATTTTATTACATTTTGGCTTGATCCTAGAAATTCTACGCAACTCAAGGACCCACGGAGAGAGTTGGGGATTTCATTAATTTCATATTTGAGTTTTCTCAAATTTTGATAAGTGGATCATTTGGTTTTGATTATTTTTCCTTCCTAATATTTCTAAAAAAATATATGAGAGGATATAAAATGACTTCTTCAAAATAAAAGAAATATTAGAGGAAAAATATTAAAATCAAATAAATGTTTTATTTGGATTTTATTGCAATTTTATTTGCACTAGAAAAATTGCATGTTTTCAAAATTGCATTTTAGGGCCAAGAAAATGTTCATCTTGTTCTAAATATTTTATTTAGACGGTGAAAATTTGTTTTGGCATTTTTAGATTTTTATTTAATTTTCTAGGATTTATTTTTGGCGGAATGTTATCTAAATAAAAGTTAGCGCCCGACTGGGCCGAAGCCCAGCCGAGCCGGCCGGCCCAACCCCGTGCCACCGCCTCCCCCGCGCGCCCCGTGCCCGCACCGGACTCCGCCGGAGTCCGGGAGACCGCCGTCGCCTCGGGTTGCCCCTCCCCCAAGCCAACCCCACCCCCTCCCCCTCTTAAATACCCGTCGTCGCCGCCCCAAATCACCACCCAAGCCGCAGTAGTAGCAGCGCCCGCAGCCGCCGCCGCCGAGCCGCCGCCTGCCTTGCGCCGCCGCGCGGCACCACCCCGCCATCGCCGCCACCCCGCAGCCCCACCCGCCCCGCCGGGGCCGCCGCCTCGTCACCAGAGCCTCCGTTCCGATCCGTTTCGCCGCCGGTTTTTTCGGTTTAGGTAAAAACCGATCGGTTTTTATTTAAACCCTAGTTTTTGTTTTTTTAGATTAGTTCGGTTTTAGTTTTTTTGTTTATTTATTTAGCGGACGTTCGTCCGTACGTTCGTTTTAACTAACGGTTTGGCTCGTTAGTCACAGACAACGAACGTTCGTTTGTTAGCCTTTTTGCAAACCGGAGTTCGTTGCTCCGTTTGATTTGATCCTTTTTGCAAACCGGTGTTCTTAAGTTGAACTTTCTGGTTAGATCTTCTTATTTGAGTTTTACCCGTGCATCTTTGCTTGATTGCTTATGTATGCTATTTTTTGTTTGCGATAGAATTCCCGGAGTGCGAAGCGTGCTACTGCGAGTCTCTAGGTTTTGCGGATCATTAGAAAGGCAAGTAACACATTCATCATACTCTTTTCATACCCAGTTTTTATGCGTTAGCTCCAATCCTGAAACACCGCATGATTAGGATGTGATTAACTTGTGGGTATTGGGAAGTAGTTGATGAGGTAGAACCTATTGCCCTGTTATTATCAAACCATTGGGAGTTACTTCTACGTATTTCTTATATTGTTATGCTATGCTCGTAGATGTGGTTTGGGGTGAGTGAATCCATGACAGATGTGAGATTGTTAATTAATGGTTCAACTTAAGGTGGCAACTTTAATACACATCTGGGTGGATTGCTTGTCGGGAACCTGGAGAATCCAGTGTTGTCCTAGGATATCCCGGAGTACCCGTGTGATAATCCTAAGGCCCGCCACCCAGGCTCAAAGGGAACTGAGATATTTCATGCTAGAAACTTCCGTGTGCAGCCACAACCTATTATGGGCTCTAGCATAGTTGAGTAAGTTGCATGACCTCTTCAAGTGGTAGGCTAGTAGATATAGAGGGATGTAGGTTGGTTTTGTCTACCCGGGGTTAGAGTTAATGCTTCTGAAAGACTGTGTCTCGGTCATCCGTTTCTCAAACACCATGTAGTGCGAGAAATCCAACGGAGGAGATCGAGTCTTGTGGGGAAAAGTGCTCAAACCTCTACAGAGCGTACAAACTAATCATGGTTAGCCGTGTCCCTGGTTAAGGACATCTTGAGTATCTAGTACATGGATTATCATATGTATCTCATCACTCTAATTTAATATGTTGGGTTGATAATTACTTTAATTGGGATTGAGTTGGAGGAACCTTCTCAATGATGTTTCAACTACCATGATAGTTAAATAAAATATATTCCTTTGTTGTAGGAAAAAATTGGCTTTTCGCAAAAACTATAGCCATAGAGCCTTTCCACCAACCAAATATGCATGTAGTGATAGCATTATTCTGTTCTTGCTCTACTGTGTTATATTGCTAGCATATTCCATGTGCTAACCCGTGTTCGGGCTGCAACGTATTATGTTGCAGACTTTTCAGACGAGGAGTAAGGTTCGTTAGGTCGTTGCTGTGCCGCTCAGCTATGCCGTTGGAGTTGATGGACTCACTTTATCTTCCAAGTCTTCCGCTGTTATCGTATTAGATGGCCTTATGCCATATATATTGTTATAAGTTCTCTTTTGGGACATTCGATGTAATAAGTGTGGGATTGCTACTCTTTTATAAATCCTTCGAGTACTGTGTGTGTCAACATTACCGATCCAGGGATGACACTGAAGCACAGAGACTTATGCCAACGGATGGCTTATCATTGTGGGAGCCAATAAAACGTCGTCGGTTTCTGGAAACGGGATAAGGCAAAGATATGCACGCCGGCGAATCTTACCCAGCTTCGGGGCTCTCCGGGGAGATAACACCCCTACTGCTGCTCTGCGGGGTCTCCGCATGGTCACTATGGCGAAGTGTATACAAAGTTGCTCCTTGAGCTGTTCGAATGGAAGAAGAAGAAGGGCAAGGCTAGGTTTCGTCTCCCCTCGTTGTGTTGTCTAAAACTCTAAAAGAGACCCCCCCTGCATGGGCGCCTTGGGGAGTTTATATAGGCCTACCCCCCAGGGGTACAATGGTAATCCAGCTGGGCATGGGCCCTAGCTGTCTGCGTCTATGCTTGCCGGCTTCACCGCCGGCAGATGGGGCCCGCCGACTGATGGGACCGCTGGCTGCCGGCTTCGAGTCGACAGGCCGGACCCATCGCTCGGGGGTCTTGTCGGGGACTGGTTACTATTGCCCTACCGCTGGTGGCGTGGGCTTTGTCGTGGTAAGCATGGCTATGGTGCCGTCATGAGGCGGCACATCACTGTAGCCTTACCATGTCTTGTCTTCTTAATGAGGCGCGCCCCTCGAGGGGAGGGGCCAGCCGGCTTCTGGGAGCCGGATTCTCCCCAGGCCAACTACGGGTGGCCTGGCCGCCTTTGGGTATCTTCTCGTCTGTTGGGGCCCGCCGCCCTTGGGCCGTACTGGCAGCTCGCCGTGGGTGACGTCATGGTCAGCATGGCAACAGTGCTGCGCCGGACTGGGACGGCCACCCGGTACGGCACACTGTGGCCATGCGCGTCCCGGGATTCGGGGGTGGCAGGCTTGACTGTAGCCACGCCCTGTCTCGTCGCCGTTATGTGAGTGTAGACTTTGAGGGCACGGTCTTGGCCGCTGGTTGGGGGCCGGTTTCTAGGAGGCGGCCTTCGGGTGGCCGGCTTCTGGGAGCCGGCCCTCTCATGGCCGGCTTCTGGGAGCCGGCCCTCTCGTGGTTTCCCTTGGGAGGTCTTGAGGCGGGGTCGCCCTCGTCCAGCCGCACTGAGAGGTAGCCGGCTGGAGGAAGACGGCCCCACACCTTGGATCTTGAAGGTTGGAATGGCTTGTAATTTTTTTGAAGTGTCGGGGGGAGCTGGTTAGGCTACCCGTGGTCATTTACTCAGACAGTAGTCCCCGAAGCTGGTTGGGCTCCGAGGCCGAAAAGACTCGAGAAGTTCAATCAACTTCCTATCTTCAAGAGCCAGTAGCTGGGAGCCGGCTTTGGTTCGGCGCGCTGTCTTTGGCGACTTCGAAGTGTGAAGGAGGGAACCAAGCGTTCGCGCGGGAGTGGGGTTGCGAGCTGACCGCCCGCCGCCTACGTGCCACATGGCACCCGAAGGCTGGCAGGGCCTGCAAGCCCACGCGCGCGACGGGACGTCGCTACAGTCCGGGCCCACCACCGCCGGGCCTCGGCCCACGCGTGGATCCTCTACGGCCCGGACGGACCGCACGTCTTCCAGCGGTAGTTACCGCACACCGTTTATGGCATAATAATCGCGGGACGTGGGGAGTTGGCGTAGTTAATCCCACGCTCCCCCACGCCTCGCCTCCTCGGCTTCGCCGTACGAGGCTATAAGTAGGGGGAGGAGGGGGAGCGGCAGACGCTCGCACGCTCACCCTCGCTCCGCCCCTTGCTTCTTCTTCTTCCTCCCGCTTACCGCAGCTCCTTGCCGCGGCAGGGTCGCGCGCGTCTCCGCCGCCGCACCTTGTTCCTCGTCGCGTCGTTCCTATGGCGTTGTCGAGCTCGTGAAGACCATGTTGACTTCCTCTGCCGGACGCGGCGCCTGCTAGGCGCAAACTACGTGCGGGTCCGTCGCGCGCCGGCGAGGGAGATCTCGCCGACCCCGGAGGAGGGCGAGCGGGTAATCTTCCGCTCGCACTGCCTGCGCGGCTTTGGCCTCCCGGCGAGCGGGTTCCTCCGTTCTTCCCTTGAGTTTTACCGCCTCCAGCCGCATCACCTCACACCCAACACGGTGATGCTTCTGTCGGCCTTCGTCACCCTGTGTGAGGGCTTTCTTGGTGTTCTCCCCACTCTCGAGCTCTGGGGAGAATTCTTCCAGTGCAAGCTCGGCACCATCGTCGCGGGCGTGCCCGCGCCCTGCGGAGCCTTCATTGCCATGAGGCGGACGGGCGAGAACAATCCGTTCCCGTCCATCCCGCTGATCCAGTCGGTGAAGCTCTGGCAGAAGTCCTACTTTTACGTGAAGAACGTCAACCAGTAAGGCGACTTCATCAACCTGCCGGCTTACGTAGCCGGCCCGCCGGCTGGGAGGCAACCCTCATGGAGCTACCGGGCCAGGTCGCTGTCTCAGGCCGGGAACGCCGCCGTTGCCCGGCTCCGGGTGATGACCCAGTCGGAGGGCCTGACCGGAGCCGACCTGGTGGCCGCCTTCGTGGAGCGCCGAGTACTTCCGCTCCAAGGCCGGCCTCATATGATTTGTCAGATGAGTGGCCGCTTCGACCCATGCCGGCTGAGCACCAGGAAGATGCCCATGTCGAGGTGTCTTATATGGTGAACTACATCTCCAACTGCAAGCTCGCCAAGGAGTGGCGATTCGGCAAGTAGCCGTATTCTCGCGCCAACCCTCCGCCTGTGGTAAGTTTTTCTTCTTTTCTTCCTTTCTTTTAGCCGGCTTCATGATGGCCGACTTCTGATTAGCCGGCTTGTTTTCAGCAGAACCCCCTTCTTCCGCCGGCGGCCAGGGCTGCAGGGGTAGGGCGCCAGCTCCTCCCTGACCGCATGGTGGATGACGTCGACGACCCAGACCTGGGAGCGGCCGCCATGGAAGACGTCGCCGTAGGGGAAGGCGACGAGGCAGGCGGCGCGGGGCTCGGGGCCGCCCTCGAGGACTGGGCGGATGACGACGAGGTCGAAGTCATTCCGCACCACCAGCCGGCGCTTGATCATCAAGGTGTGGGCCCATCTGCCGCGCCGGCTGCCCGTGGCGGCGTGCAGAAACGCCGGGCCACGTCGACCTACTTCGGCAGTCGGCCGAAGAAACCCAGGGGCACCGCCGCTGCGACCAAGCGGGACGAAGCGGCCACGAAGGCGGCCCGCTTCCGCAAGGTGGTGAGGCAGCTGCAGGCGGTTTCGTCGTAAGTGTTATTTCTCTTATGCCTCTCTTTTTTCGCTGTGTTGAAATTCTTCTAAGTCTTCCTCTCGACTCATCAACAGGGCCCCGCTCTCTCTCGAGCGGGCCTCCGCCGCCTCCGTAGTTGGAAACACGGGAGGGTCTTCGACCTCCCGCCGTGTGGATCCCCGGGCCGACCTCCTAGAGGCGACGGAGCGGAATTTGCGGGAGACGCGGGAGGAGCGAGAGGCGGAGGAGCAGAGAGCGGTCCGGGAGGTGAGGGAGAAGTCGGCGGAGGCGCGGGCCGACGGAGCTGCCAAGGCCCAAGCGGAGGCCACGGCCAAGGAGACGGAGGCGGAGGCCCGGCGGAACCAGCCTCCGCGGCTCGTCATCCCCCTTCGCACCGCGGCCCCCTACATCCCCGTGCCTCCAGCGGAGGAGGACAGCCGTGACCCGCCGACGATGGAGAGGGAGGCGGTGCCATCGCCGCCGACCAGAATGGCTCAAGAGATCCGGCCTGAAGCGCCGCCCGTGCAGCCGGCTGGGGGCGAGCCGGCCGTGGGGGCGGATCTTGTGGTCTTGTCGCCGTCTCGTTGGCGCGCGGAGAGGGCGACATCAGTGCCAGGGCCGCAGAAGTCGGTGGGCGCTGGAACGTCGGTCCAGGACCTGGAGGCGGCCAGCGACAGCTCGTCTGGGTGGACGCCAGGCGGCGGGACGAGCGCGCTGAACATGGCGGCGCAGGACGTCTAGAGCCGGCTTCAGGCCCAGGCCACCGCGCTGAAACGATACACCCAAGAGTTTCTTGTGACTCGAATGGCTATCCGGGTGAGTCCTCCTTCGCACCATTGATTGCTTCTGATTTCTTCCGTGGGGGCGCGTCAGCGCACCCACTGGGTGTAGTCCTCGAGTTCCGAGTCGGCTGCTGAGCAGGCAGCTTGGAACTTTTTGGTAGATTTCGATTGCCGCCTTGTTCTTACTTGCATCTCATGTCTTTTCTGCAGGATTATCATAACTCCCGTGCGGCTGCTTTCAAGTCCCAGGCCCAGGAGTTGAATAAGAAGACCACTGATCTGACCAAGAGCCGGAGTAAGTGCTTCATGTTCTATTCTCAAGTGGGGGCGCGTCAGCGCACCCACTGGGTGTAGTCCCCAAGATTCGGGTCGACTGCTGTGCAGTCGGGTAGGATCTTTTATTGACGACCTCTTTCTTATTACTTTTCCCTTCTTCTTCATATCTTCAGGGGCCAACGCCGACTTGAGGGAACATCTAGGTGGAGCCCAGTCCGCCCTCCGTGCCAAAGAGAACGAGTGCAACGCCCTGGCTTAGGAGCGCGATCGCCTGGCCAAGAAATTGGCCGACCAGGAGGAGAGCCACAAGGCGGCCCTGAAGGCGGTGCAGGACGGCGAGGCCTCCCTTAAGGCCGAGTATGAGACCGAGGCGGCGGGCTGGGCCGAGGAGAGGCAGGCGCTAAGCCAAGGCTACAGCCGAATTGAAGATTTGATCGATGGTAGGCCGCTTTCTTCTTTGCTTCTTTGCCTGCCCTTTGTCATCTGGTTTGTCTTTTGATTTTGAGCTGTCGCTTTCTTCTTTGCGCAGACTAATTTCCCGGCTACCCCGTCGCCGCTACCCAAGCCATTGAGGCCTATCGCGACGCACGGCGGCAGGAGGGGGTTGAAGTTGCGCCGGAAGCGGGCCGCTCTCTTGAAAAGCAGCTCTTGGCAATTCAAGCCCGCCTGCAACCGGCTCACCGCATGCTCCGCCGTCTTCAGCGCGCCGGGGCACAAGTGCTAGCCGCCCTCTGGCCTGGCGAGGCAATTCCCCGCACCCCAAGTCGGACTGCCGACTGGCTGGAGGTTGCGGTTGGCCGCTTCGAGGCTTGGAAGGCATCGGCAGCCCGGCTCGGTACTGGGCGGGCGCGGGAGTTCGTCCGAGCTTGGTATCCTGGGCTGAACCTGGACCAGCTACGCACCTGGCGGCTAGAAGCCGACGAGGAGATGGAGGAGGTGCGTCCGGCTATCGCTCAGCGTGCCTCGGCGATTGCCGAGTGTACTGACTATTGGGGAACGTTGCAGAAAATTAAAATTTTTCCTACGGTTTCACCAAGATCCATCTATGAGTTCATCTAGCAACGAGTCATGGGAGAGAGATATTGCATCTACATACCACTTTGTAGATCGCGAGCGGAAGCGTTCAACGAACGGGGATGAAGTAGTCGTACACACTGTGATCCAAATCACCGGAGATCCTAGCACCGAAAGCACGGCACCTCCGCGTTCAACACACGTACGGTCAGCATAACGTCTCCTTCTTCTTGATCCAGCAAGGGGGAAGGAGAGGTTGATGAAGATCCAGCAGCACGACGGCGTGGTGGTGGATGCAGCAGAACTCCGGCAGGGCTTCGCTAAGCAACTACGGGAGGAGGAGGAGGTGTTGCAGGGAGGAGGGGGGCGCCAGGGCTTATGGGTGCGGCCACCCCTCCCTCCCCTCCCTTTATATAGGCGCATGAGAGGGGGGGAGGGCGCAGCCTTGCCCCTTCCTCCAAGGAAGGGGTGCGGCCAAGAGGGGGGGAGGAGTCCATCCTCCCCAAGGCACCTCGGAGGAGCCTTCCCCTCTTTGGACTCTTCCCTCTCCAAGTCTTCTTGGCGCATGGGCCTCTTGGGGCTGGTGCCCTTGGCCCATATAGGCCAGGGCGCACCCCCTATAGCCCATGTGCCCCCCCGGGGCAGGTGGACTCCCCCGGTGGACCCCCGGACCCCTTTCGGCACTCCCGGTACAATACCGATAAAGTGTGAAACTTTTCCGGCGACCAAAACAGGACTTCCTATATATAAATCTTTACCTCCGGACCATTCCGAAACTCCTCGTGACATCCAGGATCTCATCCGGGACTCCGAACAACATTCGTTTTGCTGCATACTCATATTCATACAACCCTAGCATCACCGAACCTTAAGTGTGTAGACCCTACGGGTTCGAGAGACATGCAGACATGATCGAGACGACTCTCGGGCAATAACCAACAGCGGGATCTGGATTCCCATGTTGGCTCCCACATGCTCCACGATGATCTCATCGGATGAACCACGATGTCGAGGATTCAATTAATCCCGTATACGATTCCCTTTGTCAATCGGTATTTTACTTGCCCGAGATTCGATCATCGGTATCCCAATACCTCGTTCAATCTCGTTACCGGCAAGTCACTTTTCTCGTACCGTAATGCATGATCCCGTGATCAAACACTTTGATCACATTGAGCTCATTATGATGATGCATTACCGAGAGGGCCCGGTGATACCTCTCCGTCAAGCGGAGTGACAAATCCCAGTCTCGATCCATGTCAACCCAACAGACACTTTCAGAGATACCCGTAGTATACCTTTATAGTCACCCAGTTACTTGTGATGTTTGGCACACCTAAAGCACTCCTACGGTATCCGGTAGTTACACGATCTCATGGTCTAAGGAAAGGATACTTCACATTGGAAAACTCTAGCAAACGAACTATGCGATCTTATGCTATGTTTAGGATTGGGTCTTGTCCATCACATCATTCTCCTAATGATGTGATCCCGTTATCGATGACATCCAATGTCCATAGTCAGGAAACCATCACTATCTGTCGATCAACGAGCTAGTCAACTAGAGGATCACTAGGGACATATTGTTGTTTGTTATTCACACATGTATTACGATTTCCGAATAACACAATTATAGCACGAATAAAGACAATTATCATGAATAAGGAAATATAATAATAATGCTTTTATTATTGCCTCTAGGGCATATTTCCAACAGTCTCCCACTTGCACTAGAGTCAATAATCTAGTTACATTGTGATGAATCGAACACCCATAGAGTTCTGGTGCTGATCATGTTTTGCCTTAGGGAGAGGTTTAGTCAACGGATCTGCGACATTCAGATCCGTGTGCACTTTACAAATCTCTATGTCTCCATCTTGAACATTTTCATGAATGGAGTTGAAGCGACGCTTGATGTGCCTGGTCTTCTTGTGAAACCTGGGCTCCTTTGCAAGTGCAATAGCTCCAGTGTTGTCACAGAAGAGCTTGATTGGCCCCGACGCATTGGGTATGACTCCGAGGTCGGTGATGAACTCCTTCACCCAAATTGCTTCATGTGCTGCCTCCGAGGCTGCCATGTACTCCGCTTCACATGTAGACCCCGCCACGACGCTTTGCTTGCAACTGCACCAGCTTACTGCCCCACCATTCAAAATATACACGTATCCGGTTTGTGACTTAGAGTCATCCAGATCTGTGTCGAAGCTAGCGTCGATGTAACCTTTTACGACGAGCTCTTCGTCACCTCCATAAACGAGAAACATTTCCTTGGTCCTTTTCAGGTACTTCAGGATATTCTTGACCGCTGTCCAGTGTTCCTTGCCGGGATTACTTTGGTACCTTCCTACCAAACTTACGGCAAGGTTTACATCAGGTCTGGTACACAGCATGGCATACATAATAGAACGACTGAGGCATAGGGGATGACTCTCATCTCTTCTGTATCTTCTGCCGTGGTCGGACATTGAGCTGAGCTCAATTTCACACCTTGTAGCACAGGTAAGAACCCCTTCTTAGATTGATCCATATTGAACTTCTTCAATATCTTATCAAGGTATGTGCTTTGTGAAAGACCTATGAGGCGTCTCGATCTATCTCTATAGATCTTGATGCCTAATATATAAGCAACTTCTCCAAGGTCCTTCATCGAAAAACTCTTATTCAAGTAGGCCTTAATGCTGTCCAAGAGTTCTATATCATTTCCCATCAAAAGTATGTCGTCTACATATAATATGAGAAATGCTACAGAGCTCCCACTCACTTTCTTGTAAACGCAGGCTTCTCCATAAGTCTGTGTAAACCCAAACGCTTTGATCACCTCATCAAAGCGAATGTTCCAACTCCGAGATGCTTGCACTAGCCCATAAATCGAGCGTTGGAGCTTGCACACCTTGTCAGCATTCTTAGGATCGACAAAACCTTCCGGCTGCATCATATACAATTCTTCCTTAAGGAAACCATTAAGGAATGCCGTTTTGACGTCCATTTGCCATATCTCATAATCATAGTACACGGCAATTGCTAACATGATTCGGATGGACTTCAGCTTCGCTACCGGTGAGAAAGTCTCATCGTAGTCAATTCCTTGAACTTGTCGATAACCCTTAGCGACAAGCCGAGCTTTATAGATGGTCACATTACCATCCGCGTCTGTCTTCTTCTTAAAGATCCATTTATTTTCTATGGCTCGCCGCTCAACGGGCAAGTCAGTCAAAGTCCATACTTCGTTTTCATACATGGATCCTATCTCGGATTTCATGGCTTCCAGCCATTTGTCGGAATCCGGGCCCGCCATTGCTTCCTCATAGTTCGAAGGTTCACCGTTGTCTAACAACATGATTTCCAAGACAGGGTTTCCGTACCACTCTGGTGCGGAACGTGTCCTTGTGGACCTTCGAATTTCAGTAGGAGCTTGATTAGAAGCATCTTGATCATCATCATTAATTTCCTCTCTAGTCGGTGCAGGCACCTCAGAAACGTTTTCTTGAGTTTCGCCATTTTCCGGTTCAAGAGGTAACACTTCATCAAGTTCTACTTTCCTCCCACTTACTTCTTTCGAGAGAAACTCTTTCTCCAGAAAGGATCCATTCTTGGCAACAAAGATCTTGCCTTCGGATCTGAGGTAGAAGGTATACCCAACAGTTTCTTTAGGGTATCCTATGAAGACGCATTTTTCTGACTTGGGTTCGAGCTTTTTAGGTTGAAGTTTCTTGACATAAGCATCGCATCCCCAAACTTTTAGAAACGACAGCTTAGGTTTCTTCGCAAACCATAATTCATACGGTGTCATCTCAACGGATTTCGACGGAGCCCTATTTAAAGTGAATGCGGCAGTCTCTAAAGCATAGCCCCAAAAAGATAGCGGTAAGTCGGTAAGAGACATCATAGATCGCACCATATCTAATAGAGTGCGATTACGATGTTCGGACACACCATTACGCTGAGGTGTTCCAGGCGGCGTGAGTTGTGAAACTATTCCACATTTTCTTAAGTGTGTGCCAAATTCGTGACTCAAGTATTCTCCTCCACGATCTGATCGTAGAAACTTGATCTTTTTATCACGTTGATTTTCAACCTCACTCTGAAATTCCTTGAAATTTTCAAAGGTCTCAGATTTGTGTTTCATTAAGTAGACATACCCATATCTACTCAAGTCATCAGTGAGGGTGAGAACATAACGATAGCCACCGCGAGCCTCAACACTCATTGGACCGCACACATCGGTATGTATGATTTCCAATAAGTTGGTTGCTCGCTCCATTGTTCCTGAGAACGGAGTCTTGGTCATTTTACCCATGAGGCATGGTTCGCACGTGTCAAATGATTCATAATCAAGAGACTCTAAAAGTCCATCTGCATGGAGCTTCTTCATGCGTTTGACACCTATGTGACCAAGGCGGCAGTGCCACAAATATGTGGTACTATTGTTATCAACTTTAACTCTTTTGGTACTCACACTATGAATATGTGTATCATCACGTACGAGATTCATCAAGAATAAACCATTAACCATCGGAGCATGACCATAAAACATATCTCTCATATAAATGGAACAACCATTATTCTCGGATTTAAATGAGTAGCCATCTCGAATTAAACGAGATCCAGATACAATGTTCATGCTCAAACTTGGCACTAAATAACAATTATTGAGGTTTAAAACTAATCCCGTAGGTAAATCTAGAGGCAGCGTGCCGACGGCGATCACATCGACCTTGGAACCATTCCCGACGCGCATCGTCACCTCGTCCTTCGCCAGTCTCTGTTTATTCCGCAGCTCCTGCTTTGAGTTACAAATGTGAGCAACTGCACCGGTATCAAATACCCAAGAGCTACTACGAGTACTGGTAAGGTACACATCAATTACATGTATATCACATATACCTTTGGTTTTGCCGGCCTTCTTGTCCGCTAAGTATTTGGGGCAGTTCCGCTTCCAGTGACCACTTCCCTTGCAATAAAAACACTCAGTCTCGGGCTTGGGTCCATTCTTTGGCTTCTTCCCGGCAACTTGCTTACCGGGTGCAGCAACTTCCTTGCCGTCCTTCTTGAAGTTCTTTTTACCCTTGCCCTTCTTGAACTTAGTGGTTTTATTCACCATCAACACTTGATGCTCCTTCTTGATTTCTACCTCTGCTGATTTCAGCATAGCATATACCTCAGGAATGGTCTTTACCATCCCCTGCATATTGTAGTTCATCACAAAGCTCTTGTAGCTAGGTGGAAGCGACTGGAGGATTCTGTCAATGACCGCTTCATCCGGGAGATTAACTTCCAGTTGAGTCAAGCGGTTGTGCAACCCAGACATTTTGAGTATGTGCTCACTGACAGAGCCATTTTCCTCCATCTTACAGCTAAAGAATTTATCGGAGACTTCATATCTCTCGACCCGGGCATGAGCTTGGAAAACCATTTTCAGCTCTTCGAACATCTCATATGCTCCATGTCTCTCAAAACGCTTTTGGAGCCCCGGCTCTAAGCTGTAAAGCATGACGCACTGAACGAGGGAGTAATCATCGCAGCGTGACTGCCAAGCGTTCATAACGTCTTGTTCTACAGGGAGAATAGGTGCGTCACCCAGCGGTGCTCATAGGACATAATCTTTCTTGGCAGCTATGAGGATGATCCTCAGGTTCCGGACCCAGTCCGTATAGTTGCTACCATCGTCTTTCAGCTTGGTTTTCTCTAGGAACGCGTTGAAGTTGAGGACTACGTTGGCCATTTGATCTACAAGACATATTGTAAATATTTAGACTAAGTTCATGATAATAATGTTCATTTAATCAAATTATTCAATGAACTCCCACTTAGATAGACATCCCTCTTCTAGTCATCTAAGTATTACATGATCCGAGTCAACTAGGCCGTGTCCGATCATCACGTGAGACGGACTAGTCAACATCGGTGAACATCTTCATGTTGATCGTATCTTCTATACGACTCATGCTCGACCTTTCGGTCTTCTGTGTTCCGAGGCCATGTCTGTACATGCTAGGCTCGTCAAGTCAACCTAAGTGTTTTGCATGTGTAAATCTGTCTTACACCCGTTGTATGTGAACGTTAGAATCTATCACACCCGATCATCACGTGGTGCTTCGAAACAGCGAACTGTCGCAACGGTGCACAGTTAGGGAGAACACTTTCTTGAAATTATTATGAGGGATCATCTTATTTACTACCGTCGTTCTAAGTAAACAAGATGCAAAACATGATAAACATCACATGCAATCAAATAATAAACGTGACATGATATGGCCAATATCACATAGCTCCTTCGATCTCCATCTTGGGGCTCCATGATCATCTTGTCACCGGCTTGACACCATGATCTTCATCATCATGATCTTCATCATCGTGTCTCCATGAAGTTGCTCGCCAACTATTACTTCTACTACTATGGCTAACGCGTTTAGCAATAAAGTAAAGTAATTTACATGGCGTTTCTCAATGACACGCAGGTCATACAAAAAATAAAGACAACTCCTATGGCTCCTGCCGGTTGTCATACTCATCGACATGCAAGTCGTGATTCCAATTACAATAGCATGAACATCTCATACATCACATATAGATCATTCATCATTCATCACAACTTTGGCCATATCATATCACAAAGCACTTGCTGCAAAAACAAGTTAGACGTCCTCTAATTGTTGTTGCAAGTTTTACGTGGCTGAAATAGGGTTCTAGCAAGAATGTTTTCTTACCTACGTTAAAACCACAACGTGATTTGTCAACTTCTATTTACCCTTCATAAGGACCCTTTTCATCGAATCCGCTCCAACTAAAGTGGGAGAGACAGACACCCGCCAGCCACCTTACGCAACTAGTGCATGTTAGTCGGTGGAACCGGTCTCACGTAAGCGTACGTGTAAGGTTGGTCCGGGCCGCTTCATCCCACAATACCGCTGAAGCAAGACTAGTAGCGGCAAGAAGAGTTGACAACATCTACGCCCACAACAAATTGTGTTCTACTCGTGCAATAGAGAACTACGCATAGACCTAGCTCATGATGCCACTGTTGGGGAACGTTGCAGAAAATTAAAATTTTTCCTACGGTTTCCCCAAGATCCATCTATGAGTTCATCTAGCAACGAGTCATGGGAGAGAGAGATTGCATCTACATACCACTTTGTAGATCGCGAGCGGAAGCGTTCAACGAACGGGGATGAAGTAGTCGTACACACCGTGATCCAAATCACCGGAGATCCTAGCACCGAAAGCACGGCACCTTCGCGTTCAACACACGTACGGTCAGCATAACGTCTCCTTCTTCTTGATCCAGCAAGGGGGAAGGAGAGGTTGATGAAGATCCAGCAGCATGACGGCGTGGTGGTGGATGCAGCAGAACTCCGACAGGGCTTCGCTAAGCAACTACGGGAGGAGGAGGAGGTGTTGCAGGGAGGAGGGGGGCGCCAGGGCTTATGGGTGCGGCCACCCCTCCCTCCCCTCCCTTTATATAGGCGCATGAGAGGGGGGGAGGGCGCAGCCTTGCCCCTTCCTCCAAGGAAGGGGTGCGACCAAGAGGGGGGGAGGAGTCCATCCTCCCCAAGGCACCTCAGAGGAGCCTTCCCCTCTTTGGACTCTTCCCTCTCCAAGTCTTCTTGGCGCATGGGCCTCTTGGGGCTGGTTCCCTTGGCCCATATAGGCCAGGGCGCACCCCCTATAGCCCATGTGCCCCCCCCGGGGCAGGTGGACCCCCCCGGTGGACCCCCGGACCCCTTTCGGCACTCCCGGTACAATACCGATAAAGTGTGAAACTTTTCCGGCGACCAAACCAGGACTTCCTATATATAAATCTTTACCTACGGACCATTCCGGAACTCGTCGTGACATCCAGGATCTCATCCGGGACTCCGAACAACATTCGTTTTGCTGCATACTCATATTCATACAACCCTAGCGTCACCGAACCTTAAGTGTGTAGACCCTACGGGTTCGGGAGACATGCAGACATGACCGAGACGACTCTCGGGCAATAACCAACAGCGGGATCTGGATACCCATGTTGGCTCCCACATGCTCCACGATGATCTCATCGGATGAACCACGATGTCGAGGATTCAATTAATCCCGTATACGATTCCCTTTGTCAATCGGTATTTTACTTGCCCAAGATTCGATCGTCGGTATCCCAATACCTCGTTCAATCTCGTTACCGGCAAGTCACTTTTCTCGTACCGTAATGCATGATCCCGTGATCAAACACTTTGATCACATTGAGCTCATTATGATGATGCATTACCGAGAGGGCCCGGTGATACCTCTCCGTCAAGCGGAGTGACAAATCCCAGTCTCGATCCATGTCAACCCAACAGACACTTTCAGAGATACCCGTAGTATACCTTTATAGTCACCTAGTTACGTTGTGACGTTTGGCACACCCAAAGCACTCCTACGGTATCCGGGAGTTACACGATCTCATGGTCTAAGGAAAGGATACTTGACATTGGAAAACTCTAGCAAACGAACTATGCGATCTTATGCTATGTTTAGGATTGGGTCTTGTCCATCACATCATTCTCCTAATGATGTGATCACGTTATCGATGACATCCAATGTCCATAGTCAGGAAACCATGACTATCTGTCGATCAACGAGCTAGTCAACTAGAGGCTCACTAGGGACATATTGTTGTCTGTTATTCACACATGTATTACGATTTCCGGATAACACAATTATAGCACGAATAAAGACAATTATCATGAATAAGGAAATATAATAATAATGCTTTTATTATTGCCTCTAGGGCATATTTCCAACACTGACACTAGTGCCTTTGCCCCCGAGGTAAATGATGATGGCGTTGCTCAGCCGGAGGAATGGTTCGGGCTGGACCCGGCAGAGGGTGAGGACTCGGGGGAGGAGATCGCCTCCAGCGATGAGGGCGAAGAGGAAGAGGGAGAGGGTGGTGAAGATGTCGAGCCCGCCGGCGAAGCGACCAGCCAGCCTTAGCTTGATCTTGCGTCTAGCAACGAGGCGCGTGCAAGCGCGCCATCTGCGGGAGGTGGTGATCATGCCGAGATTCGCCAGCCGGCCACTCCTCCAGCCAGCACTGCAGTCTCCACCGACCTGCCCGACTCGCCAGTCGTTCCCTTGGCTTAATCTGCCGTCCTTGCTTTTCTTGCTTGTTACTCTTTGAACAACTTTTATTAAATTTGCGCAGTTCCACCCACTGGGGGTGTATTCAAACTATGTTGAATGCTGGCCTTTCGAAGGTCTTTTGTGTAAATATAATCGTGCATGTGTTTCGCTCTCGTTCACGTTTGCTTTTCATCTTTGGGCTTTTTCCTTTGCCGCCTTCCCTTGGTCGGCGCCTTCCTAGCCGGACAGCTGCTCTGCAGTCTGTGGCTGGAGGAGTACTTGGCCGTTTTCTTTTGGGAAGGCAAGTACTGGGGCTTTCTTAGATTTTAGCAAGGTGAACGGGGAGCCGTCCAGCCGGCTTCTCTGGTAGCCGGCTGGCAGGGTGGGAGGCCGGCTTGCATTATATAAGTTCGTTAGTCCTTAGCCATTTTTCGTGTGGGCGCCCTTTCCTGCCTTTGGCTCTTGCCAGTCGGCCAGTCGTTTCTTCGATCTGCGACTTTCAGCAAGAGGGGGCTTGGGTGCCGGCACACTACTTGTCTGACTGCAGGCAGAACTTAGATATAATTTAAGGCGGCGAGTCCCCGGGCCGACTGGTCGAACCCGGTGCCGGACGAAAAAAGAAGACAATTGTAGTAACATAATCACAGGCGTGATACTCGTCATTCATAGATAAAAGAGGGTAGTCCCCGAGTGTTCCTCGGGGCGCCCTTTGTCTTGTACTTAGTACAAAAGATAGCGTGGTACATACTGCTTTTTAACTGTAAAATCTTTGGAGGAGATTGGCGTTCCATGGTCGTTCCGACTCCTTGCCCGAATCATCTCTTTTCCGTGCCTTCGGCTTCTGTGTGTCGATTAGGTAGTAGGAGTCGTTGCCTAAAGCTCTGCTGATGACGAAGGGGCCCTCCCATGGGGCCGAGAGCTTGTGCTGGCCGGCTGTTCGCTGGATCAGCCGAAGCACAAGATCGCCCTCTTGAAAAGATCTTGGCTTGACCTTTCGGCTGTAGTAACGGTGGAGGCCCTGCTGGTAGATGGCTGACCGGCTGAGGGCTAACAACCGGCCTTCTTCCAGCAGGTCGACGCCGTCTTCTCGCGCTTCTTTGGCCTCTGCTTCTGTGTACATGGTAACCCGAGGTGAGTCGAACTTGATGTCAGTTGGGATGATAGCCTCGGCGCCGTATACAAGGAAGAAGGGGGTGAAGCCAGTTGCTTGTTTGGGGTAGTGCGCAAACTCCATAGGACGGCCGGCAGCTCGTCGAGCCAACAGCCGGCCGAACGCTCCAGTCGTACGACCAGTCGGGGCTTGATGCTGGAGAGGATGAGGCTGTTTGCTCGCTCGACCTGGCCGTTTGACTGTGGGTGGGCAACGGATGCTAGGTCCAGTCGGATGCCTTGTGTTGCGCAGAAACGTGCCAGTGCTCCTTTGGCAAAATTTGTGTCGTTGTCGGTGACGATGCTGTGTGGTATGCCGTACCGGGTTGTGATATCTGCGATGAACGTCACGGCAGTCGGCCCATTCAGCTTCTTTATTGGCTTTGCTTCAATACATTTGGTAAATTTGTCCACAGCGACGAGCAGATGCGTCATGACGCCGCGTGGTGTTTTGAATGGGCCCACCATGTCCAGCTCCCAGACGGCGAAAGGCCAGGTGAGGGGGATGGTCTTGAGTGCAGAAGCTGGCAGGTGCTGCTTTGAACTGAAAACTTGGCACCCTTTGCAGTGTTTGACTAATTCTTTGGCGTCGTCCAAAGCAGTCGGCCAGAAAAATCCGTAGCGAAAAGCTTTGGCGACGAGTGACCTTGAGGGCGCGTGGTGGCCGCATTCTCCTTGGTGGATGTCCGTGAGGATGGCTATGCCCTTCTCTGGTTCGACGCAGCGTTGAAAGACTCCAGTGACGCTGCGCCTAACGAGCTCTCGGTTTACTATTGTGTATGCTCCGGCTCGGCGTTGGACTTGTCTTGTCGAGATCTCGGCAGGCGGCAACTCTCCGTTTACCAAGAAATTGGGCTGGGCCCATGATGGAGTTGTGACTTCTTCTATTGTCAGAACTGCTACTGTGACCAGGGCGGGTGGGCTGGGTGGTGAAGAATTGGAGTCGGCCACCGTCTGCTGTGTCGATGCAGTCCCTGGGCCGACTGCCATAGTCCCCGGGCCAAGTTCTGAATTTCTCGGGCCGGGCTCGACTGTGGCAGTCCCCGGGCCGCCTATCGGAGTCCCCGAGCCGCCTGCCTGGTTCCCTGAGTCGGATCCGACTGTGTCAGGGTCAGGCGGCACGAAGATGGAGTCGGATTCTGGAGATGGCTTGATGGATGGCTTGAGGAGGCGGCGCTTGGAGACGCCGGCTGGTATAGCTTGTCGGGTAGAGCCTATCCATGCCAGGGCATCTGCTTGCTCGTTGTCGGCCCGTGGCACGTGGAGGAACTCACATCCTTCAAAATATCTGCTGATTTGCTATACGAGGAAGCGATAGCTCGCCATGTTTGCGTCCTTGGCGTCCCAATCGCCAGATGACTGTTGGACCACCAAGTCCGAGTCGTCATAGCACAGGATCCGGCGGATGCCAATTTCTTTGGCTAGCCGGAGCCCGTGTATGAGTGCCTCGTACTCGGCCACGTTGTTGGAGGTGGCAAAATGAATTTGCAATGTGTACTTGAGCTTGTCGCCCTTGGGAGAGGCGAGGATGATGCCGGCTCCCAAGCCGGTACGCATCTTGGACCCATCGAAGTGCATCCGCCAATGAGTGGAGTCGGGGGCTGGCGGCAGGTATTGGGTTTCGGCCCAGTCGACAAGGAAGTCGGCAAGTGCTTGAGACTTGATGGCGGTGCGAGGCTGGTAGAAGATCGTGTAGGGGGGCAGCTCAATGGCCCATTTCGCCACCCGGCCGGATGCATCCCGGCTGCCTATGATCTCGGCGAGCGGGGCAGTGCACACAACCGTGATGGGGTGCTCTTGAAAGTAGGGCTTGAGCTTCTTGGCGGCGAAGTACACGCCATAGCACATCTTCTAGTAGTGTGGGTAGTTCTGTCTTGAGGTGGATAGTACTTCGCTCAAATAGTATACTGGTCTCTGGACTAGTTGAGCTCGGCCTTCTTCGGGGCGCTGAACCACGATGACAGTGCTGACCACCCGGCTAGTGGCGGCGATGTAAAGGAGCATGGGCTCTTTCTCAGCAGGCGCCGCCAAGACAGGCGGCGTGGTCAACATCTTCTTTAGCTTGTGGAAAGCTTGGTCTTCTTGGTCGTTCCACTCGAAATGAGTGGACTTCTTCATGAGTCGGTAGAGGGGCAGAGCCTTTTCTCCAAGCCGGCTGATGAAATGGTTCAGGGAAGCCAGGCATCCGGTGAACTTCTGGACGTCTCGCAACTTGGTGGGAATCTACATTCTCTCTATGGCCTTGATTTTCACTGGGTTGCACTCGATGCCGCGTTCGGAGACCAGGAAGCCTAGAAGCTGGCCGACTGGTACACCGAACACACATTTCTCGGGGTTGAGCTTGATCTGAAATCGGCGCAAGTTTTCAAATGTCTCTCTGAGGTCTTCTAGCAAGGTGCCGCGCTTCTCCGTCTTCACCACAATGTCGTCCACACATACGTGGGCATTTCTGCCGAGCTGCTTGAGGAGGCATTTCTGCATGCAACGCTGAAAAGTGGCACCGGCATTTCTCAAGCCGAATGTCATAGTCAGGTAGTAGAAAGCTCCGAATGGTGTGATGAAGGCGGTCTTCAGGCGGTCTGCTGGATCCAACTTTATCTGGTGGTAGCCTGAGTAAGCATCCAAGAAGCACAACAGCTCGCATCCGGCTGTGGAGTCTATTATTTGGTCAATCCTTGGCAGGGCAAAGGGATCTTTGGGGCAGGCCTTGTTGAGGCTCGTGTAGTCTATACACATACACCACTTGTTGTTCTTCTTCAACACGAGGACCGGGTTGGCGAGCCATTCTGGGAAGAAAACTTCCATAGTGAAGCCGGCTGCCAGAAGTCGGGCTATCTCCTCTCCTACGATTCTTCTCTTTTCTTCCGACAGTCGGCGGAGGGGTTGTTTGACTGGTTTTGCACCTTCTCGGACGTGTAGCTTGTGCTCGGCGAATTCCTTCGGAACACCCGGCATGTCCTTAGGGGACCATGCAAAGATGTCCCGATTCTCACGGAGGATATCGACGAGCTCGCCTTCCTATTTGCTGTCTAGGTTTGCCCCAATGGTGGCGAACCTTTCCGGGTGCTCTGGGTCCAAAGGTACCTTCTTTGTTTCTTTGGCTGGCTGGAAAGAACCTTGGGCATCACACTCCTTGGGGTCGGGGGACAGGGTCGGCTGCTTGTCGGCCATGGCCACGACTCGGTCCAACATCTTCTTTTCTTTGGCAATGACAAGGGACTCGGCCAGCCGGCTGCTGGTTGCTGCACACTCAGCGGACTTCTTGTAGTCTCCGGTTATGGTGATGATGCCCTTGGAGCTTGGTATCTTCATCTTGAGGTAGGCATAGTGTGGTACAGCCATGAACTTGGCCAGAGCAAGGCGGCCAAGCAATGCATGGTAAGGGCTCTCCAGATCCACTACTTCAAACCACACCGCCTCTCGGCGGAAATGATCCTTATCCCCAAAGAGGACATCTATCTTGATCTTGCCGATTGGGGAACAGGACAGGCCAGGAACGATGCCATGGAACATGGTCCGACTGGGCATGAGCTGCTTTGTCTTGATGCTTAGCTTCTCCATGGTGTCACGGTACAGTATGTTGATGCTGCTTCCGCCATCTATCAGCACGCGGGAGAACCGGGAAGCCCACCTGTCTGTGGTGAGGGTGGCGTCTAAGACCAAGGCATAAGAGCCGGGAGACGGCATCACTTCTGGGTGATTGGCCCGGCTCTAGCTTATCGGCCTTTCTGACCAGTGCATGAACTCAGGGTTGCTCGAGGCGACTGCATTGACTTCTTGGTGCTGTCGGCGTCGGCTACGTCGGTCTTCCGGCTGGCTTGTGAAGACGACGTAGGCGGCTTGTTCATCGGGGAACTCGTCTTGAATGGCTCCGAACGCTGGTCGAGCGGCCGGCTGCTGATGGGCCGGGGGCGGTTGTCCAGCAGGCGGAGGCGGTACTATCCCCTCGCCCTGGGAGATTCGCTTGAGCCAGTGACATTTCTGGGTCGTATGGTTGGAGGGCCTCGCGCCGCTGTGGAACTTGCAGGGGGCGTTGTCGGTGTCAAAACCGGCGGATCTCGGGTAGGGGGTCCCGAACTGTGCGTCTAGGCCGGATGGTAACAGGAGACAAGGGACACGATGTTTTTACCCAGGTTCGGGCCCTCTCGATGGAGGTAAAACCCTACTCCTGCTTGATTAATATTGACGATATGGGTAGTACAAGAGTAGATCTACCACGAGATCAAGGAGGCTAAACCCTAGAAGCTAGCCTATGGTATGATTGTTGTATGATGGAGTTGTTCTACGGACTAGTACCCTCCAGTTTATATAGACACCGGATAGGGTTAGGGTTACACAGAGTCAGTTACAATGGTAGGAGATCTTGAATATCCGCATCGCCAAGCTTGCCTTCCACGCCAAGGAAAGTCCCATCCGGACACGGGACGAAGTCTTCAATCTTGTATCTTCATAGTCCTGGAGTCCGGCTGAAGGTATAGTCCGGCTACCCAAACACCCCCTAATCCAGGACTCCCTCAGTAGCCCCTGAACCAGGCTTCAATGACGAAGAGTCTTGCGCGCAGATTGTCTTCGGCATTGCAAGGCGGGTTCCTCCTCCAAGTTTTCATAGAAGATTGTAAACACCAAGAGTAGTGTCCGGCTCTGCAAAATAAGTTTCCACATATTGCCATAGAGAGAATAATATTAACACAAATCAAATCTGCTGACGTATTCTGCAGTATGTCATCACACTACGGCCAAGTCTTTTACTCGAATAGTTTTTACTTTTCCACCTCAGCACGTTTTGCGAGGAGGTTTCCTTGGCACGTCTTGTCAAAGCAGAGATCGTGTCCCCTATTCATGGGAGTCTCATCAATACGGGCACGGGTAACCCAACCGCGCCATTTATCACGACGCATGGGAGGCAAGCGAGTTTTACTAGGCTGGTGGGGATGCACAACCGCATCCGCCCATATAAGGGGATAAGGATCCTCCTTTTTACCTACGCCTTCTTCCTCCTTTGCCTATCCATCTCCTGCGCACTCGAGCTCCAGCGGCCAAGCCCGCACTTCCCACCTCAACCTTCCCCAGCAATGTCCGGAGCTGGAGGCAGGTGGATGGTCTCCTCCGTCACGGAGGGCCACGTCAAAAAGCTAAGGAAGGCCGGATACTTGTTCAAAGACATCGCGCACCGGCTTCCCGAGGAGGGGCAGCTTCTCCCCACTCCAAGGCCCCATGAGAGGGTAGTGTTCCTTCCCCACTTCCTCCGCGGATTGGGTTTTCCACTCCGCCCATTCGTCCGGGGGCTCATGTTCTACTACGGCCTGGATTTCCATGATCTGGCCCCGAACTTCATCCTATACATCTCGGTGTTTATCATCGTGTGCGAGGCTTTCCTCCGCATCCGCCCCCGTTTCGGCCTCTGGCTCAAGACCTTCAAAGTCAAGCCCAAGGTGGTGCGCGGCAGCCAGGCGGAGTGCGGAGGCGCCATGGCGGGCAAGATGGCCAACGTCCTATGGTTCGAGGGCTCCTTCGTGGAGACCCTAAAGGGGTGGCAATCCGGGTGGTTTTACATCACCGAGCCACGCGATCCAAAATGGATCGCAGCCCCCGAGTTTCGATCCGGACCCCCACGCGGCTTATGTCCTGGAAAGAGACAGGCCTGTCGTGGGGTGACGAAGAAGAGGTGACTGGACTGAAAACATGCATCCAGTCCCTGGTAAACGAGCCAATCAGGCTTGTTAATGTAGTCCAGGTTATGCTCGTCCGCCGGATCCTCCCGTGTCAACAACGGGATTTTAATCTGTGGGAGTTCGACCCGGCGCAGCACCGAACCCTTAACAGGCTCTTCGACACGACGTATGAAGACGTCTAGAAGGTGCTAATCAAAGGCGCCGAGGCTCCCGCATCCGCTTCCAAGGACCGCGGATACAGCTCGCAGCGTCGCGCTAGCGAGGTAAGCTATTTTCACCTTTTACAGGATGTTAAGTTTTTTCATAGTTTGACTCTATGCGGATCTAAACTCCCTTACCTTTGACAGGCTTGGCAGGCGACGTCCGGACCGATTAACTATCCGGCTCCTTTCCCAAAGACCCAGCCCCTGCTCTTCTAGTGAAGCTGCTGGTTCCGGCGCTCTATGTGGTGCCGGAGAAGAAGGCCAAGAAGAAGAAGGCCACGGGGACTCGAAAGAGCGCCCGTAATATGGTGGTGTCGGACTCGTGAGAACGAGGAGGAGGAATAAGAAACCTCTCCCCCTCCAGCGGGGGGAGTAAAGAAAAGGAAGGCCGCCCCAATGGGGGAGGCCGAAGGGTCCAGGAAGAGGAAGACCCCTCCACCGGACTACTCCCCCGACGCCGAAGAGGACGAAGAGGAGTGGCCAGACAGGGCCAAGCGTCCGGCGAAATCGTAAGTTCGGATATCAGAGTAACTCATGACGTTCCTTCGTTGCACATCTTTCCCTAATGTCGAACATAATTATGCAGCCCGCCCCGGGCCGGACTCGACGAATCGTCGAGCGGCTCCCTGGATTCATCGGACGTGAACTCAGTTCCGCCCGCTGTCTCCCCCCGCACTGCGGACGAAGCCGAAGTGTCGTCGCAACAAGCTCCTGGGCAGGAGGAGGTGGTCATGGAGGAGCCGCAAGGCGACCTCCCGGACTCCAGGAGTAAAGGGGACAAGACCCCCAGGGCTCCAAGTCCGGCTTTGAGCCGGACACCGCGCCGGAATCTTCAACAGTTCCGGACCACGGTAGGCGAACTCCTCCCAAGAGGAGCAAGCCTTCTGAGCCGGCGGCCTCCGTCCAACCAGAGGCGCCGGACAATCTGCTGGAGTTTCTTGATGGCGCCTCCATCGACGAGGAGCACCGTACTATTATGAGTACGGTGATCCAGAAGGTTCAGTCCGCCAAGAGCGGACTGACTGAAGCTTGTGCTAGCCTTCTAACAGGCTTCGAGGTAAGTAAAAATATGTAAAAATATTACCGCATAGATAGTAGCCCCTGATGCTCTGTTTGGCGTTCGGAAAGAAAAGCCAAATGGAGGATCTATTAAATTTCGCAGGAGTCTAACAAAAAGAAGTCAATATGCGTATGCAGGCTTCGCTGCTAGCCACTGCCGCACTGACTGCGGAGGTGGGTGCCCTGAAATAGGTCCTCGAGCGGACCGAGCAAGAGCTCGGCCTTGCCAAGCGGCAGCTCGAGGAGAAGGAAGGTAATAAATTCCTTACAGAAAAAGTGCCTATAAAAAGACGTGATTGCAAAAAATAACAGGATTGTGCTGCTTATTGTAGGGGCCATGACTGAGGTGGCGGCCCTCAAGCAGGCGATGTCTGAGGCCGAAGAGAAAGCGGCCGCGGAGCGCACCGGGCGAGAGAAACTTGAGGCCCAGGTCGGCGAGGTGCAGCAAGAGCTTCAGGCTCTCATGAAAAAACATGAGAGTTTGGAGCTTGAGTCAAAGATGCAAGCGTCCGAGCTCGCGGCGGCCCTTGAGGCTGCCAAGTCTGCCGAGGCCGAAGCCCAAAAGGCCCTCCAAGAGTTGGAGGAGATGAAAAAGATACCAGCGGGTAAGGCATTCTCTATGCAAAGCAGAAATATAAAAGTAAACTACTTGTTACTTACCCGAATCCGGAGCTCTCCAGGGGCATTCGCAGATCTTCCCTGCAGCGTATCCGACACCGCCGCATTCTACCGAGCTAAGGAGGGCAGCTCGACGGAGAAGGTGTTCTGGTCTCAGTATGCTGAGGCCGGACACCCTGTGCCCTTGAGCGACCAGTTGAAACAGCTGGTCGAGCTCCACAAGGCGGCCGAGCAGGCCATGAAGGGCTTCATAGTTCGGCTGTGGCCCGGAGAGGCCCTGCCCGGGAGCTACTTCGGGCTGGTGCGGCGGCTGGTGGAGGCCTGTCCAAGGCTCGGGGTCATCAAGCGCTCCGTCTGCATCGAAGGTGCTCGTAGGGCCCTTTCCTATGCCAAGGTGCACTGAGGTAAGCTGGACGGTGAGAAGCTTGTGAGGGACGGGCCGCTGCCGGGGAAGGAGCATCGCAAACCCGAGAACTACTATAAGGATGTTCTTGCGGGTGCCCGCCTTGTGGCGGATGAATGTACTAAGGATGTAATTTTTGAATGAACTTGCTCGTGTTTATCCTGTGCGCTGAAAACTTGTTCATAGGCGCTAAGCAATGCTTGTTGAATTTAAAATATTACTTTCTGTGCGGCCGTTTCTCAAAAAATTGAGAGATGGCCAGTCGTCGGCTTCTGTCCCCATGCCGCTAGTGCTGGGGTGTTCGGGATAAACCTGAGCGCTCTTTTTCCCATAGTTGGGTCCTTCGAGGGAGGCGCTCAGCACAACGAACCAGCCAATCGGACTATAATGCTTGAACACTCTCACTTAGCCATAGAACTCTATAATTTTAAATTTCGGCGAAGCCCCTAGTTCGGAAGACCGAGTTCGGGGCGCTATCCACGCCTTGGCCGGACAAAGCCGGTTCCTCGCTCGAAGCGGCATAAGTCTTTAGGGACTCGAAAAACCTCTCGAACAGCGACCGGTCTCTCGCCTCATCATGACAGTCAGTTTTAGCTTTCTCCACTGAGGTGCTTAACCCAGCTTAACCAGGGCACAATCGCAGTGGTTCTCCTAGTGCTACCTTAGCCGATATAGCGGAACGTAAGGCACCAAAACATAGAAGCCGGGCAAACCCAACTATTGACCCAAATCATGATTCGGAGCCGATGCATATAGTGCTATAAGTTCGGGGTGCCGCACTTGTGAAAGTGTACGGGCTTCTCACACCATATTGAGGGGTATTAAAGCCCCAGGCGTATTTTGCCGTACCATAGTGTACGGGTGCGACATGTCATACACATATGTATGAAAATAGGATAATGCAAAAAATAGACAGAAAGCTATGCATTGTTTATAGAAAGGCTGCTATAAGAGCTTAACGATACAAGTGGTATGATAAGCAAAAGATATTGGACTATTTAACATGTCCTGGCCGCGGAATTGTATTCAAAACAGGTATACTGCTCGTAACAGAGACCACCTGGGAATTCCATAATGCGGCATGGCTTGTCTGCCTCCCTGGATATTGCATCGTTTCTGCGGCAGTTGAATTGCCGAACAGGTCGTCCGAAGTATGGAGTCCTGAAAGTAAGAGAAAATTAAAAAAAAGAATTCGGTAGCCCCTAGTACGTTTTAAGCCGTATTGTGGGCTTGCCGTTATTGTGCCCCTTCCCTTGTGCCCATGGTATTTCAAGAGCGTAGTTATGTACGCGAGGCACTGGCTTCGCTATGTCGCGATGGCTGGGGTTGGGGCCGCATTGCTACACCTGCTCGGAACATGCCAGGCAGTCTTGTTGTAGGTTACTTCGGGCGCGCTTGGCAGTGTCTGGCTTTTTAACGGCCGGACTGGAGAATTGCCTAAGAAGGCTGTTTTGTACTTCCGCTGCGAGAGCCGCCGTATGCTCCTCCGTACGGAGGGAGCGTTCGGTGTTTCCGTTGACCGTAATTACTCCTCGAGGGCCTAGCATTTTGAGCTTGAGATATGCGTAGTGCAGCACCGCATTGAACTTTGCAAATGCGGTTCACCCGAGCAGGGCGTGATAGCCACTGTGAAACGGGACTATATCGAAGATTAACTCTTCGCTTCGGAAATTGTCCGGAGATCCGAAGACCACTTCAAGTGTTACTGAGCCTGTACAGTTGGCCTCTACACCTGGTATAACGCCTTTAAAGGTCGTTTTTGTGGGCTTAATCCTCGAGGGATCTATGCCCATTTTCCGCACTGTGTCCTGGTAAAGCAGGTCCAGGCTACTTCCGCCGTCCATGAGGACTCTTGTGAGATGAAATCCGTCGATAATTGGGTCGAGAACCAATGCGGCGAAGCCGCCGTGTCTGATGCTAGTGGGGTGGTCCCTCCGATCAAAAGTGATTGGGCAGGAGGACCATGGGTTGAACTTTGGGGCGACTGGCTCCATCGCGTATACATCCCGTAGCGCACGCTTCCGTTCCCTCTTGGGAATGTGGGTTGCGTATATCATGTTCACCGTCCGCACTTGTGGGGGAAAACCCTTTTGTCCACTGTTGTTCGGCGGCCTGGGCTCCTCCTCGTTGTCGCTATGCAGCCCCTTGTCTGTATTTTCGGCTCTTAACTTGCCTGCCTGCTTGAACACCCAACAATCCCTGTTGGTGTGATTGGCTGGCTTTTTGGGGGTGCCATGTATCTGGCACAAGCGGTCGAGTATTCGGTCCAAACTGGATGGGCCCTGAGTATTCTTTTTGAATGGTTTTTTCTGCTGACCGGATTTATAGCCTCTGAATCCGGCATTAACTACCGTGTCTTCGTTGCTGTCGCTGCTAACGTGGCGCTTTTGCTTGTTCCGACGTGTCCTGCCACTTTTGTCCTTGGTATCCGAATTACCAGGGTTCTTTGCTAAGTTGTTACTGCGAGCTAGCTAGCTGTCTTCTCCCGCGCAAAAGCGGGTCATGAGTGTCGTGAGGGCTGCCATGGTTTTCGGCTTTTCCTGTCCCAGGTGCCGGGCAAGCCACTCGTCACGGATGTTATGCTTGAGGGCTGCTAGGGCCTCTGCGTCCGGACAGTCGACTATCTGGTTTTCCTTTGTTAGGAACCATGTCCAGAATTGCCTGGTCGATTCCTCTGGATGCTGAATTATGTGGCTTAGGTCATCGGCATCCGGTGGTCGCACATAGGTGCCCTGGAAGTTGTCGAGGAATGCGGCTTCCAGGTCCTCCCAAGAACCGATTGAGTCTGCTGGCAAGCTGTTAAGCCAATGTCGGGCCGGTCCCTTAAGTTTGAGCGGGAGGTATTTGATGGCGCGTAGATCATCGCCGCGGGCCATGTGGATATGAAGGAGATAATCCTCAATCCATACCGCAGGATCTTTTGTTCCATCATATGATTCGATGTTTATAGGTTTGAAACCTTCTGGGATTTTATGATTCATTACTTCGTCTGTGAAGCATAGTGGGTGTGCGGCGCCTCTATACTGGGCTATATCACGGCGCAGCTTGGAGGAGGTATGTCTGTTGTGTTCGGCCCGGCCGGATTTGTTGTATCCGGAATGAAGATCACCGTCACGTGTCGTGGGTCGCCTGCGCGATCCGTAGATCGATCTTTTTTGTCTTGCCTTGTCCTCCAGTATGTCTCGCAGTTCTGGGGCATTTTCCCGTGCCTTAGTTGAATGGCGCCGGGGCATGTGTCGGATCACGGATTCCGGCAGACCCTTAAGGTTCGAACTCTGGGGTGCGCGCGGAGATTCTACCCTCTACCTCTCCGTCTCGCAAAGAACTAACTACTGAAAGAACAACACAAGAGACACAGGGTTTATACTAGTTCAGGCCACCATTGTGGTGTAATACCCTACTCTAGTTTGTGGTGGGTGGATTTCCTCTTGGGCTGATGAGGAAGAACAGTACAAGGAAGAACAGCCTCACGAGGGTCTGTTCTTGGCTAGGGGATGAACTGCTAGGGGTAGTTCGATCGCCCTTCTCTCTCTCTCTACTTGCTCTACTGATTTCTCGATACTCGATCAGATGCCTCTATCTCCGCTGTGGATGCCTCTATCCCGGGGGGTGGCTAGTCCTATTTATAGGCAAAGGCCCTGGGCCTCTTCCCAAATATTTGAGCGGGAAGGGCGCCAACAATTGGCCAATTTGAAGGGGAACATCTGGTACACTTATCCTGACTAAAGTTGGTCTTCGCCTGCCACAGGCCCTGTGGTGATGCCGTCCTGGGCTCCATGGTGACCTCCTTCGCACCGTTGGACTAGTCTTGGTCTCATTGCACCAAAATGGGTGCCTTTGCTTGATCCTCTCGCCTGCGCTTGCTCCCTTTGCACCAAAGAGGAAAGGAAGACGCTGCGCGGGCTGGCACCCGCCTGGCACCCTTAGTCGTCATGGCTTGCGTCATGGGTACCTCGTGAGGTACCCCGCCTTGATCTCTCCGCCTCCTCGCGAGCCAGCCTGAGGAGGCCGTGCTTGAGGAAGTGCCATGTCGTCCGCCTCGCGAGGCTTGGCCCCTCGCGAGGGTCTTGAGCCTTGTGTTGATGAAGATGGGCCGCGCTGGGCCCCCATTTGAGCCACGCCGCAGGCCGCAGGCAGGCAAGTCTGGGAACCCCCGTTCCCAGAACACCGACAGTAGCCCCCGGGCCCAAGGCGCGCATGGACTTGGCCGTGCCGAGAGGCAAAAGGGCAAGGGCGAAGCGCCGCGGGCCCTAACAGCCTGCGGCCTTGGGCGCTGCGTGGCGGTTGATTGGACGTGGTCGCTTTTGCAACTGTGCAGGTTATTAAAGGCGTGGCATCCGCTCAGGCTTCGCTCTTCTCCTTCTTCATCCGCTGCTCAGATCCCCTTTCTTGTGCTTCTCTTCCCTTCCTCCAAGCTTCCAGATCTGCTCCACCTGCTTGACCCAGGTAGCCATGGCGCCTCGCCACGCCCCGGCCGAAGCTTGGTTTTCGCCTGCTTTGGACTCACCCAACGTGTCGGAGGCGAGCCTCGCCCAACTGCACCGGATGGCGGCAGCGCAGGGCATCAAGGGGGCGCAGGTGTTCAAGGTCGGCTCCGCCACCCCTGAGGGCCGAGGGAGCACCTTCTACCCTTTCTTCATAAGCTCCATCACTGCGGGCCTGGTGCCTCCTTTCTCTGAGTTCTTCTTCGCCGTCCTCCATCATTACAACTTGCAAGCCCTGCATCTCCACCCCAACTCCATCCTTCTTCTGGCGATCTTCGCCTACTACTGCGAGGCGCATGTGGGGGTGCAGCCTTCAGTGGCCTTGCTGCGCCACTACTTCTACCTACGGACTTCCAAAGGTTCCCCTTCTGCGTGCGCGGGCTTCGTCGCGTGCGGCAGTGCCATGGCCATTTCGAATCCGGGGAAGAGGATCGAGGGCTTCCGGAGTAAGTGGGTTTTGGTAGACACCGGGCGCATCCACCCTCGGTTGGCCCTTCCCACGGAGCCGCCCGTGAGCTCGAGCGACTGGTCCCGAGCGGCGCTCACGGATCCCCGCGCGAAGTCGATGCTGGCGAAGATGGACGCCGACCTGAAGCCGGCCAGCATGGCGGCGGCGAAGCTGACCGGGGCGTCGCTGCTGAGGGAGTTCCTGGAGCACCAGTTGGCTCTGCTTCAGCAGTACTCTCCCCCGATGTGGAGGCCTCATCCGAGCCCCGCAGCTGTGGGTGAGGAGGATGTGACTGCGGTTCTCCAATCCTTGGTCGGGGGCGAGGTGGCAAGGCTGGAGGGCGCACCCTCGCCCCTGTTCCTTCGCGACGATTGGGAGCAAGTGGTGAAGTCCATGCCCGTCTTCAACAGGGACGGGCCCGTGCCTGTGGTGGCCCCGGAGGGACTTGTGGACGTCTCTTCCGGTGACTCCAGCGGAGAAGAGGGCGAAGAAGAGCGGGAGGGAGGTCTCGACTCCGAGGCGACTGACGGAGAGTCTAGGGCTCCCCCGCTCCAGCGCAAGCCCCGCGCTCTCCGCCTTTCGCTGAGCGATGATGATGATGACGACGACGTGTTGGGCAGCGGGAGCTCACCCTCGGTCCCGAAGAAGGGCAGGACCGGGTTGATTCCCCGCGGGTCCGCCCTGACTCCGGGGCGAACCGCTGACGCGCCTTCTCCTTCCGAGGTCGACCCTTCCAGCTGGCTCTCAGGCTTCAAGTTTGGCAGGAGGCCGCTGGAGCTTTCTGGCGACGACATGTAAGTGCTTGATCCTTGATCCTTGGTTTCTTGTTCCGCCGACGAGGCTTGATGATTACTTCTCTTGAGTAGGCTGGCACCCACGGCGAAGAAGCTGAAGGGAGCTCCTGAGGCCCCAACTACGACGACGCCTCCGCCTGCAGGGGAGGGTGACCATGACGCACGAGCCTCTCCTGCCCACTCGTCCTTGCGGGGCTTGGCTGATCTGGCTGGGGCTGCAGCCCCCATGGCTCAAGAGATCCCTGAGGTGCCTTTGTCTGGCGTTGCTGCTACGGCTGGGGAGGCGCAGCAGACTCCGCCTCGGGATATTGCGGCCTCGCCGCCGCTACCTTCTCCTCCCGTTCCACCGGCCGCTGCTTCCGCGTCCTGCCGCCTTGGAGCGTACTGATGTTTCTCCGCCTTCTTCTTCCATCCTGGAGCGTGTTGTTGCTGAACTGGACTGGCTGCGGCAGGATCTTCTAGGCGCCGACCCTCGCCTGGTGGCCGAGCGTCTGGAGCTGGCCTTGGGGTGGATTCGCTCTGATGCCTCGATTTGGGCGGCGCTGGTTCAGGCCTCAACGGCCTGTGACGGGGAGAGGGAGGCCACCCTCGAAGTGAAGGCTGCTGGAGATGCGTCCCTAGGGGAGGTGGTTGGAGTCCGCGGCCGCTGCAAGGAGCTGGAGGACGAGCTGCAAGGCCTGCAAGGCCAGCTTGCGGAAGAGGTCCGCCTTCGCCAAGAGCAGGATAAGGGGGCGAAGGCGCACGAGGCGGCGCTCGAGGAGCGGGAGGCCAAGCTCAAGAAGCGCCGTGACCGCTTAGGCGCACTGAAGAAGGAGCTGGCGGTGACGAAGGCCGAGCTGGACGTCAAGGCCCGGGTCCTCGCCGAGGATCGCGTGGCCTTCGCGGACATGGAGAAATATGCCCGCGCTTCGCTGAACACGCTCTACGAGAGCGGCCTGAACAGCCCGCTAGCCGGTGACGGGGATGGCCCCGCCAAGCTGCTTCCCTTCTTGGTGAAGGCTCTTGGAGATGTCGCCCTTGGCCTCGCCCCCACGGCTGAGGCCGAGGCGCGTGTCCTGTCTTCTGCAGCGCTGACGCGGGTCTTCGCCCACGTCTACCTTCGCGATCCCAGCGCCGACCTCGACAGCCTGCTGGAGCCGGTGAGCGGCGAGGGCGCCGCCGCCGCTGTCGAAGCCGTGAAGGGGCGTCCGGAGGCGCTGCTGGGGAAGTTCCGAGCCTTCAGCACCAAGCCGAAGCGAGGCGCTGCCGGCCCCGCTGCTCCACAAGGCGAAGCCACTCCACGCAACTCCACCGCCGACAAGTGACTTCGCTATCGTTCATGTTCTTCTTTCGATTCCTGCACATGCACGACGCCTCGGGGAGGCATTTAAATTTGCGTTTGGTACTAAGGCGACAGTATGGGATGTAATATTTGCTTTTAAGTTCCTTGAATTTTATGTTCTTCTTCCCTACTTGCTTGTGTTCTACGCCGGCAGAGCCCGGACCCGCGCGTGCCTCACCCAGCATCAGCCCCGACCGGAAACCAGGACGGGACCAAAGGAGTGAGGGGCTACGTGACAAGTTAGGCTCCTGAGTCGAGATGCTCAGGAGTCCCCCTTGGCGCACGAACAACAAGTAGGGAAGCGCGATGTAGGTGTGTCTTCCGTTCTACGTCTGCAGAGCCCGACTCCGCGCGTACCTCACCCAGCATAGGCTTTCGGAACTAAGGAGTGAGGGGCTACGGAGCCAGTTAGGCTCCTGAGTCGCGATGCTCAGGAGTCCCCCTTGATGCGCAAACAGCAGGTGATGAAATGAAATGTAGGCGGGGCTACCGTTCTTCGTCTGCAGAGCCCGATTCCGCGCGTACCTCACCTAGCATAGCCTTTCGGAACTAAGGAGTGAGGGGCTACGGAGCTAGTTAGGCTCCTGAGTCGCGATGCTCAGGAGTCCCCCTTGACGCTCAAACGGCCTTCGTACCTTGGCTCCGCTCGGGGAGAGACGCACGACGAACCAGGCCCGAGGGGCCTGGCTGGGGCGTACGGCTGGGCGTGACCCAGTCGTAGCCCCCGTGCCCAGCCCCCTCACGCGGCGCTCCCGGGGGGAGGCGTTGCGATGAGGCCGGCCACTGAGCTCTGGTCTCCCTGAGGTTAACACGGCCCGGAGGCCACCCTCAGTTGTTTATCACCAGCGCGGAGCATAGCGCTTCCGTATGTGTACGGACATAGCCGCTCCTCGGCAGTGTCGTCAGCCAACGCGGAGCATGGTGCTTCCACTGGTACGTGGGAGGGGGCTCCCCTCCGGGAGGAGCCCCCGGGGCGTGTACAGCCCCGCCCTGACACGTGGCTGGCACGGTAGAGCTAGGTGAGGTGTATCTGGGCACCCGTGAGCCAGCCGGGACTCATGAGTCCCTACCTCTAGGCGGGTTGCGCCTAGCACTGGGCCGTATCTTGAAATGTGTCCCTGCAAAATTTGGTTAGATGCCGGCACTCTACGTCCTCGGGTCCCGGCCCTCGAGCTTTTCTCAGCCGTCAGTGGTATGCCAGGTCGCAATGCCGTGGACAAGACCAGAGGGTGAGGGCTGGAGAGCCAGTAAGAGCCCTGAGTCGCGATGCTCAGGCGCCCCCCCTTTAACGTGCAAGTGGTCGACATAGGGAAGAAGAGGTGCCGTGGATGGCATCGAATAATCAAGCATGATAGGCGACTGCATAATTGGAAATAAACGTGGAGGGGATACACGCCGCTGGGCCTAGCCCGAGTGGCCTGGGGATGATGCAGCCCGAGGGGCACCCCCAAAAAAGCAAGCTAACGACTGAAGAAATAAAAAGGGATACATGCCACAGGGATGGACCCACGCGGCCTGGGAGTGACGCAACCCTGGGAGGGCGCTCCCAGCTGGGAATGAAACTTGAAAGATGTCACCTAAAGATGTCGTCGACGAAGTGGCGTTGGTGCAGCAGACTCGGTGGGCTGCGGAAGCCGATCCTCACGAGACCCCAGGCCCTGGGGCCTCGGGAGGCTCCGGAGGCACTGGTGGCTCCTCGTGAGCTGTCTCCATCTCCGCCAGAGCCGCAGAACGCCTGTCTTTTTGCGCCTCCAAGATGCTCCTCATGAGGCGCTGGTACGCCGCAGCCACGCTCGGCAGGCCGTAAGGCATGCGAACATAGCTGTGGGGCGGTCCTCCGCAGCACCCCACTTGGGAGGGCCAGAGGCACTCCATCGTGGCGATCTGATTGAGCCCTGGTACGTCGACGCAGACGCGCAGCCCACCATCCTCGCCTGGATGGGGAGCCACAGCTGGTGGGTGACGGCAACCTCTCATGATCCTCGACTCCTGTAGTTCTTGAATGGCCTTGTTAACGAACTCCTGCTGGTCTGACCTTCTTTCTCTGGCTTCCTTAGAAGGGAAACGTGCTTCGAAGCACGCCTCTAAATGGTGCCCAAGCGCCTCCCTCGTGACCCTGGCAAGGTCGGTGGTCCTCCAGGTGAGAGCCCCCGAGCCCTGCCTGAGGAGGGCGCCGGGCGCGCTTTCCTATGCGATGGAAGGAGGGTCCCCTTGGGAAGACACGGGCCCTGAAGGGCCTGCCTCCTGAGGGGCTGAGCCTGACGATGTCTTCTTCTTCTTGGGGGTGGTCTCAGGAAGCCTCCTGCTTCCGCGATCTGGGTCTTCTAACGACGCGGCCTGAAAGGCTCGCTCCAGGGAACACACTGCATCCTTCTCTTCACAAGGCACCGTGATGACGCCGCCACTTCCTGGCATCTTGAGGACGTTGTAGCCGTGGTGAGTCACAGCCATGAACTTGGCCAGCGCTGGGTACCCGAGGATGGCGTTGTGCGGCAGGCGGATGTGAGCGACGTCGAAGTCGATGAGCTCGGTGCGGTAGTTGCTGCGGGCCCCGAAGGTGACTGGGAGGCGGACCTGCCCGATCGGGACTGTGGAATCGTCGGTGACTCCAGAGAAAGGCATGGTTGGCTAAAGCTGGTCATAGGGCACTTGGAGGTTGTTGAATGTTTCCACGGACAAGACATTGAGCCCTGCTCCTCCGTCGATGAGGGTCCTGGTGACCAGAACATTGCTGATAACTGGGGAACAAAGCATCGGGAGGACCCCGGCTGTGGCCGCGCACTTGAGCTGGTCTGCTGAGCTGAACGCGATGGCGCAGGCCGACCACCTGAGGGGACACGTTGCTTCGAGCTTGGGGAGAACTGCATTCACTTCGTGGGCAAACTGTTTGAAGATACGCTGAGAGGCTGGGGCTTGAGCTCCGCCCAGGATGCAGGCGATTGCGCGCGGCTCTTGGAAGCCCCTAGCCCCCTCGTCTTGGTGACGGTCTTCATTCCTTCTTGGCTGAGGCGGCATCGGCGGCAGGCTTGGGTTGCCATGAGGGCGATCCTCACGAGGCTGATCCCTCCAGTCCCCCTCGCGAGGCGGGTCACGCCAGCGGTCCTCGCGAGGTTGGTCGTGCCAGCCTTGGCGTGGGCCACGATCTTCCCAGTGTCCTGGGTTCCTTCCTCCTCCTCGGCCGTAGCCCCGGTCAGCACGATCAGGGCGTCGGCCGACTCTTCCTTCTCGCACGGCGCGGAGTTCTTGGCATTCATTGGTGTTGTGGGTGTGGAGGTCGTGGTACACACAGTACCGGCTGCCCCTGGAGGATTCGGGCCGATCCTTGCCCCGCTTGGTGTCCGGCTCCGCCGCGAGCACGGCAGCCCCCTTGCGCTTCACGTCCTTGGCCTTGGGCTTCTTCTCTTCCGGGTCTGCGGCAGGCAGCTCGAGGAGGGAGAGGCATCGCTCCTCAACCTTGGCGCACTTGGTCGCCAAGTTGAACAGCTCCAGGGAGGTGCAGAGGTCTTCATGCATCGCCAACTCCTCCTTAATCTTGACGTCGCGCACGCCATCGGAGAAGGTTGAAATGATGGCTTCCTCGGACACCGTGGGGATCTTGAGGCGAGCACCGTTGAAGCGCTGGATGTACTTTTGCAGGGTCTCCCCAGGTTGCTGCTTGATGCGGCGCATGTCGCTCACAGCGGGAGGCCGGTCGCGTGTACCTTGGAAGTTGGCGATGAAGCGAGTACGCATCTGGTCCCAGGAGGAGATCGTGCCTGGGGCCAGGTTCAGGAGCCAAGTGCGAGCACCTTCCTTCAGCGCCATGGGGAACCGGTTTGCCATGACCTTTTCGTCCCCGCTGGCAGCTTCGATCCCCAGCTCGTAGAGCTGGAGGAACTCGGTGGGATCAGTCATGCCGTTGTAGCGAGGGGGCAGGTCCAGCTTGAACTTGCCGGGCCATGCGATGCTGCGCAGCTCGGTGGTGTAGGCGCGGCAGCCTGCGGTGGCCGCGGGAGGTCTTGGTTGAGGGAGAGCTTGGCCTTGCGGGTCCCCTTGCGCTGCTGCTGGGAGCAGCATGGGGTCTTGACGTGCCGGAGCTGGAGCGGGGTCTCGGCGAGCCGGAGCTGGGAGCGCCCGGGCGGCCTCTTGGGGTCGTGGGACTTCTTGACAACTCCGTTCCTGCTGGGCTGGCGCTTGACGGAGCGGGTTCCGCCCAGGAGCTGCGCACCATGGGGCCATGGCGTCTTCTTGGAGAGGAGGCGGCTGAAACGCCCCCGGACCTTCATCGCCCACGCGGGGCGGGGTGCGGCGCCGTGGTGCAGACGGCGCGGGAGAGCCCCCTGCGGCACGGACGAGCTTGGCGACGCGGTCGAGCCACTCCTCATAGACATCGTCGACGGGGCGATAGCGCAGGAGCTCGTTCGCTGCGATGAACGCAGCTCGAGCCTCCAAGGGCGCGCGAAGCGCGTGGGACGAAGAGCCGGCCGGGCTGAGCGACGGAGTAGCGGTGCGGCCGTCTCGCCGCACGGACGGGTGCTGAGACGATGCCTGCTGCTCATTCCCCGCCGGGCCGGTGGCGGCGTTGTCGGCGGGCGACGGAGAACGATGGGGACGCCCACCGACGGGGGCCGTCTGGACGACGCGGGAAGCGATGGCGGCCCGGCGCTCGGCGCTGCCCCGACGAGCGTCAGACATGGATGCGACGGTCGGAGGAGAACGGAACGGTGGAAGACAGATTCCGGCGCACCCCTACCTGGCGCGCCAAAATGTCGGATCACGGGTTCCGGCAGACCCTTAAGGTTCGAACTCTGGGGTGCGCGCAGAGATTCTGCTCTCTACCTCTCCGTCTCACAAAGAACTAACTACTGAAAGAACAACACAAGAGACACAGGGTTTATACTAGTTCGGGCCACCATTGTGGTGTAATACCCTACTCTAGTTTGTGGTGGGTGGATTGCCTCTTGGGCTGATGAGGAAGAACAGTACAAGGAAGAACAGCCTCGCGAGGGCCTGTTCTTGGCTAGGGGATGAACTGCTAGGGGGAGTTCGATCGCCCTTCTCTCTCTCTCTCTCTACTAGCTCTACTGATTTCTCGATACTTGATCAGATGCCTCTATCTCCGCTGCGGATGCCTCTATCCCGGGGGTTGGCTAGTCCTATTTATAGGCAAAGGCCCTGGGCCTCTTCCCAAATATTTGAGCGGGAAGGGCGCCAACAATTGGCCAATTTGAAGGGGAACATCTGGTACACTTATCCTGACTAAAGTTGGTCTTCGCCTGCCAAAGGCCCTGTGGTGACGCCGTCCTGGGCTCCATGGTGACCTCCTTACCACCGTTGGACTGGTCTTGGTCTCGTTGCACCGAAATGGGTGCCTTTGCTTGATCCTCTCGCCTGCGCTTGCTCCCTTTGCACCAAAGAGGAAAGGGATACGCTGCGCGGGCTGGCGCCCGCCTGGCACCCTTAGTCGTCATGGCTTGCTTCATGGGCACCTCGTGAGGTACCCCGCCTTGATCTCTCCGCCTCCACGCGAGCCAGCCTGAGGAGGCCGTGCTTGAGGAAGCGCCGTGTCGTCCGCCTCGCGAGGCTTGGCCCCTCGCGAGGGTCTTGAGCCTTGTGTTGATGAAGATGGGCCGCGCTGGGCCCCCATTTGAGCCATGCCGCAGGCCGCAGGCAGGCAAGTCTGGGGACCCCCGTTCCCAGAACGCCGACAGCATGGCTTGGGTGGAGGGCCAAGAGGCCTCTCTGTCGCGGCCGCGAGGTGGCCGATCGGCCATGTCGTGCGCTGGTGATGTAGGTGCTTCCTCCTCTGATCGGGGTAGCGGTCTGCGCTTTGGGTAACTCTTGGAGGGGCATTCGAGTTCATACTCTTTGGCCACAAGGACTTCAGTCCATCTGTCAGCTAGCAAGTCTTGATCAGCTCTAAGTTGTTGCTGCTTTTTCTTAAGGCTACTTGCCGTGGCTAGAAGCCTGCGTTTGAAACGCTCTTGTTCGGCGGGGTCTGATGGTACGACAAATTCGTCGTCGTCGAGGCTTGCCTCGTCTTCGGAGGGAGGCATATAGTTATCGTCCTCAACCTCTCGGTTTGCTGCTCTCTCATGAGGGCTGGCTTCTCCATCTTCCTGTGCCGAATATTACTGGAGGGGGTGTTCTTCGGCGCTATCCGGGGTAGAATTATCTCCCGTGCCAGAATCACCATTTTTGTTTTGGCGGGACTTATAGCGGCGCCGCTGACGCCGGCGCTTTGGCTGTTTCTTGGAGGTGTCATCCCCCGCTGTTCCATCGCCATCTCCATCTTTTGGAGTATCCACCATGTATATGTCATATGACGAGGTGGCCTTCCAGCGCCCTACAGGTGCTGGTTCCTGTTCGTCTCCTGCATCGTCGTCCATACCGTCGATGTCCTCGGAGTCGAAGTCAAGCATGTCGGCTAAATCGTCGATAGTGGCTACAAAGTGGGTGGTGGGTGGGCTTTGAAGTTCTTCATCGTCCGCATCCCATCCTTGCTGACCGTAGTCCGGCCATGTCTCTCCTGATAAAGAGAGAGACTTTAGTGAGTTCAGGATGTCGCCGAAGGGCGAGTGCTGAAAGATGTCCGCTGCGGTGAACTCCATTATCGGCGCCCAATCGGAATCGATCGGCTGGGGCGCGGGGGGGTCGGAGTCCGGAGAGGAATCCGGATCCTCGGAGTCGCGGGTCATGCAGAGTGCAGGGCTGGCGTTCGGCTCGATCGCCTTTGAGATCGCAGCCCCCAAGGTGATGTCCAACCGCTCATCCTCGATAGGCGCAATAGGCTCCGAATTAAGGGTCGGAACCGGTGCTTGTGTGGCCTCCAGGACACTGTTCGGAGCCAGAGCTAGATCATGCCCCTCGAGACAGTGCGGCGCGCTTGGCCGTGGCTCGAATCCGTCGAAGATCAAGTCCCCGCGGATGTCAGCCATGCAGTTTAAGCTTCCAAACCTGACCTGATGGCCAGGGGCGTAGCTTTCGATCTGCTCCAGGTGGCTAAGCAAATTGGCCTGCAGTGCGAAGCCGCCGAAGACGAAGATCTGTCCGAGGTGAAAAGTCTCGCCCTAGACTTTATCGTTATAGATGATCGAAGGAGCCATCGAGCCCAAAAGTGACGACACAGAGGAACTCTCAATGAAAGCACCAATGTCGGTGTCAAAACCGGCGGATCTCGGGTAGGGGGTCCCGAACTGTGCATCTAGGCCGGATGGTAACAGGAGACAAGGGACACGATGTTTTTACCCAGGTTCGGGCCCTCACGATGGAGGTAAAACCCTACTCATGCTTGATTAATATTGATGATATGGGTAGTAGAAGAGTAGATCTACCACGAGATCAAGGAGGCTAAACCCTAGAAGCTAGCCTACGGTATGATTGTTGTATGATGGAGTTGTTCTACGGACTAGAACCCTCCGGTTTATATAGACACCGGATAGGGTTAGGGTTACACAGAGTCGGTTACAATGGTAGGAGATCTTGAATATCCGCATCGGCAAGCTTGCCTTCCACGCCAAGGAAAGTCCCATCCGGACACGGGACGAAGTCTTCAATCTTGTATCTTCATAGTCCTGGAGTCCGGCTGAAGGTATAGTCCGGCTACCCGAACACCCCCTAATCTAGGACTCCCTCAGGCGTCAAGCGCTTGCTCGTAGGAGAAGGCCGGCTGCCAAGCCGGCCTGCCGCCCTTCGGCTTCTTGGGCGCGGGCCGCCCTTCGGCTGGTTCATCTTCGGGTGTGGCTACCTGCCGGCTGGTGGAAGGCGGCGCGGGACCCTTGCGCTTATGGTCGTTGTGGTGCGGGCGTCGGCTGGAATCTCCAGTCGGCATCTTGGGACCCGGGGCGAGCACCTTCCCGGAGGCGTCGACTCGAAGCTCGGTCTTCATGGAGGAGTCGGTCATGGCGTATTTATCTGCTATGACTAGCAGCTCGTCGAGGGTAGTCGGCTCGTCGCAGAGGAGCCGATGCTTGAGGAGGGTGCCTTCTCGGCACCCGGCGATGAAGTACTCTATGGCTTGAACCTCGTGCACCCCTTCACAGGAGTTGCAGAGCTCGGCCCAGCGCGTGAGGTAGTCGAGGGTTGACTCATGGGGCCCTTAGACACACAAGGAGAGCTGTCGGGGCTTGGGAGCCCGCTTGTAGATGCTAGTGAAGTTGCGGACGAAGGCTTCTGTGAAGTCTAGCCAGCTGTTTGCGCTATAAGGCTTGAGGCTGTTGAGCCAGGTGCGCGCCGTGCCCTGGAGCATCAGGGGGACATACTTCACGGCAACACGCCTGTTGCCGTTTGCTATGCGAACCGCTATGGAGTAGTCGATCAACCAATCTTCCGGCTTCACGGAGCCGTTATACTTGGGCGTGTCTCTTGGGAGCGAGAACCCTTTGGGGAAGGGCTCGTCGCGGATGCGGGGGCCAAAGCAAGGCGGGCCGACATCATCTTCTTTTTCCAGAGCCAGGGATTGCGCTAGGCGGTCGATAAGGTGGCGGGCGTCGTTCTCGCCGACTCCTTCGCGGTGACCAAGTCGGCCGCTGAGAGTCGGATGTGTGACAGGTGGTGGTGTGGGATATCTCTCCCCACGAGGCGGAGGAGGAGGTGGGTTGCCTCTCCGCTCCACAGCTCGAGGGCGGCCTTCTGCGTCGCGCTCGATGGAGATTCGAGTCCGGCTGCGACTCACAGCCGGCTCCTTTTCTTGCCTTGCATGGGTGTTGCCGGCCGTCGGTGTTCGTGACGTCGCACCATGCTCTCGCTGTAGGGGAAGACTTTCAGCGCGGACGCCGTCTTCATGCCGCTCTACGGCAGTGTCGATAAGCTGCTGGATGCGTCTGGTCATGTAAGAGAGCTTGTCGGGCCCCAGTTTATCCAGCTCGTCTACCGCCGCCTGAGCGACGCGTAGGTTCTCGAGAGGTGTGGCATAAACCGGGCGTGTCGGATTTCGGGTTTCGGCAGACCCTTGAGGTTCGAACTCTGGGGTGCGCGCGGAGATTATTCCCTCTACCTCTTCGTCTCGCAAAGATCTAAACTACTGAAAGAACGGCACAAGAGACACAAGGTTTATACTAGTTCGGGCCACCATTGTGGTGTAATACCCTACTCTAGTTTGTGGTGGGTGGATTGCCTCTTGGGCTGATGATGATGAACAATACAAGGAAGAATAGCCTCGCGAGGGTCTGCACTTTGCTGGGGCGATGAACTGTTAGGAGGAGTTCAGCCGCCCTTCTCTCTCTCTCTCTCTCTCTCTCTCTCTCTCTCTCTTACTGATTCTCTGCTTGCCCAGGTTCTGTACCACTTCTTGATCTAGGTACCGATTCTCGATCCCCTCTACCCTGGGGGTGGCTAGTCCTATTTATAGGCAAAGGCCCTGGGCCTCTTCCCAAATATTGAGCGGGAAGGGCGCTAACAATTGGCCATTTTGAAGGGGAACATCTGGTACACTTATCCTGACTAAAGTTGGTCCTCGCCTGCCAAAGGCTCTGTGGTTACGCCGTCCTGGTGTCGGAGTAATGGGCCATGGGTAGGCAAACCCGAGACACAGAACCTTTCAAGACATCGGGGCCGGCTTCGCCCCTCAAGGATCCCAAGACGAAGGGCCGACTCTGGGAGTCAGCTGCGGCATCACCGACTACCCACTCATGGCCGAATCCCAGAAGCGGCTACGATATACGCCGACTCCCAGTTGGCGACTCCAGGAAAGCCGACTCTGGGGAGTAGGCCCGCGACTTCACCGCCCTCTGCCTTCGAGAAGAAGGACGAGACCAGGGATGGCCGGAGTAGGGCCCTCCCCTACCTTGATTACTAAGGGCAGGTATGGCTATAGTACGTCGTACCAGAGGAGATCTCCGTCCGGCGCGGCACTGTTGCCATACTGGCCCTGACGTCCGCCCCAGCGGCGAAACCCTGTTCCCGCATTGGCCCGTACGTACGGCCTGGAGACGGCGGGCCCGCTGGTCAGCGGGGGGAACGCAAGACGGCGAGAGCTCCCGAAGATGGACCTCGTGGGAGTCGGCCTCCGAGAGTCGGCCCGCACCTCCCACGGGCCCCGCACGCCATAAACCAGATAAGACGGGGAGTGGCGACAGTGATCGCCCGCCAGGTGGCGGCACTGTTGCCACGACCCCACGATCAAGCCGACGTCATTAGAGGCGCGGCTACAGTGACTAGGACCGTCGGCGGGGCCCACCAGAGGCGGGCCCCAGGAGTCGGCGGAGAAGACGGCGACCTGCGAGACAGACGACTGGGACCCGCGCCCGGTCGGATTACCATTGTACCCCCGGGGGGTAGGCCTATATAAACCCCCCGGAGCACCCATGCAAAGGGTTCGAACCTTTGACCACTAGACCAGAAACATAGAAGGGAGAGAGCTAGCCTAGCCCTCTCCTTCCTCCAGAACACAGCTCCAGGAGCAACTTTGTACACATATCACCATAGTGATCATGCGGAGACCCCGCAGAGCAGCAGTAGGGGTATTATCTCCTCGGAGAGCCCTGAAGCTGGGTAAGATTCGCCGGCGTGCATGTCTACGCCTCATCCCGCTTCCAGGCACCGACGACGTCTACTCGCCCCCACCATGATAAGCCATCCTTTGGCATATGTCGCATCCAACCCTCGACATTTGGCGCCCACCATGGGGCGAGGTGCACCGTTGTCCGGAGATCTGTTCTAGACGGGAACCCTTTTCCTCCCTAGCGGGCGCAGCCAGCCCGGCACGCCAGAAGGAGTCTGCGCCGACGCGCTGCACGACGCTGAGACCGTCTGCGCGGCCAGCTGCCTCGCCGATCTTGTCGGCGAGGTTCGCCTCTCCGACGATCCTGCATCCGACGCAGGCACCGGCGGCCCCGAGAGCCTTCTCGCGGGCCTCCTCGACGAGCTCCACATTACCGACGAGCCTGCCGCTGACCTGGAGTCCGTAGGCTCCACCGACCCGATGCTGGTCGATTTCGACACCGCGTCGGTCGACGCCTTTCCCACCAACGTGGTGATCTACGACGAATCGCTCCCTCGCGCGGAGAGCGGCAGAAGCACCGTCACCGAGGTGCTCCTCATCGGCCATGGCGAGCACTCCGACGGAAGAGCTCACGACCCGCTCGATGCGGCACTACAAGACCTGTATGCGCCCATTCCAGAGGACGCTGACGCCGAGACACTGGAGGCACGCCGCCTCCAGCTCATCGAAGGCGCGAAAAAGCTGGCAAGCATGAGACGCTTGTCAGAGGCCTACCAACGTGAGATGGATCGCGCTGTGGGTGGTTCGCCGGCCCCGACAGGGCCAAGCCGCCTAGGCGCGGTCTGGCAACGCGGCGCGGACATCGCCAGCATGTTCGGGGCCAATCGCTCCGTGTAAGCCACGCCCGCAGAGAACATTCGAGCCGCCCAGGTGGCGGCAGACGAGCTGGACAACCTCGAGGGCGAAGAGCGCCGACTGATGACGGAGCGAGTCCAGCAACTCCTCGACGTGGCTGGCACGCAGAACGCGGCCAGCTGCGGCACCGAGGGGCCGTAGCAGCAGAACGACGACCTGCCACCCCGCCGAGATCAAGGCGCGACATCTCGGACGCCGACTGGCGGCGTCCGCGGAAGAAAAGACAAGCAGCCGGCTGCTAGCCGCAGTCAGACTCACGTCACCATCGAGTGCGACCAAGACGGCCGCCCGAGAGCAGTGGAGCGGCGGGACGACTACGTGCCTCCTCCACCCCGCAGAGAGAGGCGAGTCTCCCCACCGCCCGTTGAACATCCGACTCTCGGAGGTCGCCTGGGCCGCCGAGAGGGAGTCGGAGAGAACGACGCCCGCCTCTGGATCAACCGAATCCACCGATCCCTGGCGCTAGAAGAAGAAGATGAGCTGGGACCGCCGTGTTTCGGTCCCCGCATCCGAGATGAGCCCTTTCCCAAAGGGTTCACTCTCCCTAGAGACACCCCCAAGTACACCGGCTCCGTGAAGCCGGAAGATTGGCTGGTTGACTACTCCACCGCCGTCAGCATAGCAAACGGCAACAAGCGTGTTGCCGTGAAGTACGTTCTGCTCATGCTCCAGGGCACGACCCGGACATGGCTGAACAGCCTGAAACCCCGCAGCATCAACAGCTGGGTCGACTTCACCGAGGCTTTCGTCCGCAACTTCACGAGCACGTACAAGCGACCCCCCAAGCCTCGCCAACTCTCCTTGTGCGTACAAGGCCCCAACAAATCTACTCGCGACTACCTCACGCGTTGGGCCGAACTCCGAAACTCCTGCGAGGGCGTGCACGAGGTGCAGGCCATCGAGTACTTCACCGCCGGGTGCAGAGAAGGCACCCTCCTCAAGCATAAGCTCCTCTGCGACGAGCCCGAGACCCTGGATGAGTTGCTGATCATAGCAGACAAATATGCGACAGCCGACTCTTCTATGAAGACGGAAATCCAAGTCAGCACGGCTGGCAAAGTAGCCCCTCAGGCCCCCAGAACTCCGGCTGGAGACGCCAGCCGGCGACAGCAGCAGAATGATCACAAGCGCAAGGCCCCGCAGCCGGCTTCCAATAGCCGGCAGGTTGCGACAGTCGATGATCAGCAGCCAGAAGGGCAGCCTCCACCCAAGCGGCAGAAGGGCGGTAAGTCCAATTGGCTGCCAGCCTTCTCCTACGAGCAGACTCTGGATGGTCCCTGCAAGTTTCACAGCGGGGCGAAGCCGTCAAACCACACCACCAGAAAGTGCCACTGGCTGACTAGGATTGCCAAGGGAGACGGCCTGATGCCTCCTCCACCTGCTGGACAGCCACCTCCGCCTCCACCCCAGCAGCCGGCTGTCAGGCCAGTCGGCGCAGTATAAGACGAGTACCCGGAAGAGCATGGAGCCTACGTGGTGTTCACCAGCGTGGCAGACGACAAGCGCAACAAGCGGCTGCAGCGGCAAGAAGTGAACGCGGTGGCGTCGGACACCCCATAATTCATGCATTGGTCTGAGAAGCCTATCAGTTGGAGTAGAGCTGATCACCCAGAGGTGATGCCGAGTCCAGGTTCCTACGCCCTAGTTCTGGAGGCCACATTTGCCACTGATAGACGAGCAGCTCGCTTCTCGCGAGTTCTGATAGATGGAGGTAGCAGTATCAACATCCTGTATAAGGATACTATGGAGAAGTTAGGAATCAAGCAAAGACAACTCCAGAGCAGCCGGACTGTATTCCATGGGATTGTCCCTGGCCTTTCCTGCTCCCCAATCGGCAAGATTCTGATAGACGCCCTCTTCGGAGACAAGGATCATTTCCGCCGAGAGTCAGTCTGGTTTGAAGTGGTGGACCTCGAGAGCCCATACCATGCGCTGCTTGGCAGACCTGCTTTGGCCAAGTTCATGGCAGTTCCCCACTACGCCTACCTCAAGATGAAGATGCCGAGTTCCAAGGGAATCTTGACTGTAGCCGGCGACTACAGGAAGTCGTCCGCTTGCACGGCCGAGAGTAGTCGGCTGGCCGAGTCCCTGGTTATTGCAGCACAGAAGCGGCTTCTTGACCGAGTTGTGGCGATGGCCGGCAAGCAGCCTGAGTTGTCACCCAACCCCAAGGAGTTGGAAGCTGAGGGCTCGTTCAAGCCAGCGAAGGAAACAAAGAAGGTACCCTTGGACCCAGAGCACCCGGAGAGGTACGCTGTCGTAGGTGCAAACCTCGACAGCAAATAGGAAGGCGAGCTTGTCGATTTCCTCCGTGAGAATCGGGACATCTTTGCATGGTCCCCCAAAGACATGCCAGGTGTACCGACGGAATTCGCCGAGCACAAGCTAAACATTCGGTCTGATGTGAAGCCCGTCAGGCAGCCTTTGCGCCGCCTGTCAGAAGAGAAAAGAAGAGTTGTTGGAGAAGAGATAGCCCAGCTCCTTGCAGCCGGCTTCATCATGGAAGTGTTCTTTCCGGAGTGGCTGGCAAACCCAGTTTTAGTGCTGAAGAAGAACAATCAGTAGAGAATGTGTATTGATTACACAAGCCTGAACAAAGCCTGCCCTAAGGACCCGTTTGCTTTGCCGAGGATCGATCAGGTGATAGACTCCACAGCCGGATGCGAGCTGCTGAGCTTCTTAGATGCCTATTCAGGATATCACCAGATCAAGCTGAACCCGGCAGACAGACTGAAGACTGCCTTCATCACACCGCTCGGAGCCTTCTGCTACCTGACCATGACGTTCGGCTTGAGGAATGCTGACGCCACCTTTCAGCGTTGCATGCAGAAGTGCCTCCTCAAGCAACTCGGCAGAAATGCCCACGTTTACGTGGATGACGTGGTGGTGAAGACGGAGAAGCGCGGAACTTTGTTGGAAGACCTCAAAGAGACCTTTGAGAACCTGCGCCGATTTCGGATCAAGCTTAACCCCGAGAAGTGCATGTTCGGAGTGCCAGCCGGCCAGCTACTCGGCTTCCTGGTCTCTGAACGCGGCATAGAGTGCAACCCTGTGAAGATCAAGGTCATCGAGAGGATGGAGGTACCTAGCCGACTGTTGGACGTGCAGAAATTCACTGGTTGTCTGGCATCCATCAGCTGCTTCATCAGTCGGCTGGGCGAGAAAGCTCTCCCCTTGTACCAACTCATGAAGAAGACCAATTTTTTCGAGTGGAACCACAAGGCGGATGAGGCCTTTCTGTAGCTGAAGAAGATGTTGGTTACTCCCCCTGTGTTGGCGGCTCCGACTCCCAAAGAGCCCATGCTCCTGTACATCGCCGCCATCAGCCGAGTAGTCAGCACTGTCATCGTAGTCGAGCGCAAGGAGGAAGGCAAGGCACTGCCGGTCCAGAGACCGGTATATTACCTGAGCGAAGTACTGTCGACGTCCAAGCAGAACTACCCCCACTACCAGAAGATGTGCTACGGCGTGCACTTCGCAGCCAAGAAGCTGAAGCCTTACTTCCAAGAGCATCCAATCACCGTGGTCTGCACAACCCCATTAGCCGAGATCATTGGAAGCCGTGATGCGTCTGGCCGAGTGGCCAAATGGGCCATAGAGTTGGCGCCCTACACAAGTCGCAAGCCCTGGCCGACTTCCTCGTCGACTGGGCCGAGACCCAGTACTTGCCACCAGCACCCGACTCCACCCATTGGCGGATGCATTTCGACGGCTCCAAGATGCGCACCGGCTTGGGAGCCGGCGTCGTTCTCACCTCTCCCAAAGGCGACATGCTCAAGTACGCACTGCAGATTCATTTCGCCGCCTCCAACAACGTCGCCGAGTACGAGGCGCTCGTTCACGGGCTTTGGCTTGCCAAAGACCTTGGCATCCGCCGGATCCTGTGTTACGGCAACTCCGACTTGGTGGTCCAGCAGTCGTCAGGCGACTGGGACACCAAGGATGCAAACATGGCAAGCTACCGTTTCCTCGTGCAGTAACTCAGCGGATTTCGAGGGGTGCGAGTTCCTCCACGTGCCAAGAAACGACAATAACCAAGCAGATACTTTGGCACGAATCGGCTCCACCCGCCAAGCAATACCTTCAGGCGTCGCTCTCCAGTGCCTCCTCAAGCCGTCCATCAAGCCCTCACCAGAGTCAGATTCCATTTTTGTGCCGACTCCCCCATGAAGAAGCCGGATCCGGCTCGAAAGCCCAAGCAGATAGCACAAGACCCCTTGCAGACGACTCCAAGAACACCGCAGTCAAAGCCGGCCCGGGGACTTCAGAACTCGGCCCGGGGACTGCGGCAACTAGAGAAAAGACTCCAGAACTCGGCCCGGGGACTGCACCAGTCGGCCTGGGGACTTCATTGATCCAGCAAGCGGCCGCGGACTCCAGCCCACCGCCTCCCAGTCCAGCCGCCCTCGTCCAAGTCGCAGTTCTGGCAGTTGAAGAGATAACAGCACCCTCATGGGCCCAACCCATCCTCCAATTCTTGGTGAACAAGGAGCTGCCGTCTGATGAAACCTTAGCTCGGCAAGTACAACGCCGGGCAGCAGCATACACCATAATCAACAGAGAGCTCGTCAGGCGCAGCGTCACTAGTGTTTACCAACGTTGCGTCGAGCCAGAGCAAGGCCAAGCAATTCTGAGAGACATCCATGAAGGCGAGTGCGGCCACCATGCGGCCTCAAGGGCACTCATCGCCAAAGCTTTCCAACACGGTTTCTTCTGGCCGACAGCCCTAGAAAAGGCCAAAGAGTTGGTCCAGAAATGCAAGGGGTGCCAGAAGTTCCGCTCCAAGCCACTCCAGCCGGCTTCGGCACTCAAGACTATCCCCATCGCCTGGCCCTTCGCAGTTTGGGGCCTGGATATGGTGGGACCCTTAAAGACAGCACGAGGCGGCCTAACTCATCTACTTGTCGCGGTGGACAAGTTCACCAAGTGGATAGAAGCGAAGCCCATCAAGAAGTTGAATGGTCCGACTGCCGTGACTTTCATCTCAGACATCACAATTCGGTATGGCATACCGCACAGCATCATCACTGACAACGGCACCAACTTTGCCAAAGGCGCCTTGGCCCGTTTCTGCGCAACGTAGGGCATCCGACTGGACTTAGCGTCCGTTACCCATCTACAGTCAAATGGGCAGGTGGAGCGGGCGAATGGCCTCATCCTACCCGGCATCAAGCCTCGGTTGGTCGAACCGCTGGAGCGTTCGGCCGACTGTTGGCTTGACGAGTTTCCAGCCGTCCTCTGGAGTCTGCGCACGACTCCAAACAAGTCGACCGGCTTCACACCCTTCTTCCTCGTCTACGGTGCTGAAGCAGTCATCCCAACAGATATAGAGTTCGACTCCCCGCGAGTTACGATGTACACCGTGGAGGAAGCAGAGGAAGCACGACAAGACGGCGTCGATCTGCTGGAAGAGGGCCGGCTGTTGGCACTCAGCCGGTCCAGCAACTACCAGCAGAGCCTACGTCGCTACTACAATAGGAAGGTCAGGCCGAGATCCTTCCAAGAGGGCGACCTTGTGCTCCGGCTGATCCAGCGAACAGCCGGCCAGCACAAGTAGTCGGCACCATGGGAAGGCCCCTTCATCATCAGCAAGGTGCTAGGCAACGACTCCTACTACCTGATCGACGCCCAGAAGCCCCGAGCATGGAAGAGGGATGACTCCGGCAAAGAGACGGAGCGACCATGGAACGCGAATCTTCTTCGAAGATTTTACAGTTAATGCAGTATGTACCACGCAACCCCTTTGTATTGAAGTACCAAGACTCTGGGCCCCCCGAGACGGACTCGGGGACTGCCCCTTTGTTATCTGTATGATAAGTATTATGCTTCCGAGTATGCTACTCTTTGTTATGCCGCTTGGCACCGGGCTCGACTAGTCGGCCCGGGGACTCGCCGTCTCGCGCTATGAAAACGCTTCCTGGAGTTGGACAAGTAGTGTGTGGTGACTAAGCCGTCTCCTGTCAGAAGCCGCAGCTCGCAGAGCGACTGTCCGGCTGGCAGGAGTAAGGAAGAATGAGCGCCCACACGAAAAATGGCTAAGGACTCAAAGCACAAACATAGCTCGAGCCTGCTTTCCAGCCGTCCCTCGCAAAACCGACTCCGAGAAGTCGGCTTGCTGTTTTCTATCCAACTTGCTAAAGAAACTCTAGAATGGCTGATTACTTGCCTTCCCAAAAGTAGCCAAGTATTTGACCCAGCGGCAGTCCGCGGAGCTGTTGTCCGACTGGCAAAGACGGCATCTAAGGGAAGGCGGCAAAAGGAAAGAGTCAAAAGAGCAATAAGCAAGAAACGATAGAACTTAGATAAATACTTACATCACAGAGGCCGTTGGCCGAATCCTCGAACGGAAGTTCAAAATACACCCCGCGGGTGGAATTGTGCGAATTAACAAAGTTCTTCGAGAAACTACTAAGCAAATAAATAGGACAAGGCGGCGGCCTACGAAGCAGCAGACGGGTTTGGGGGCTCGGAGGAGATGGCGGTGTCGGACGTTGGGGCGGCCGGCTGGGCAGACTCGGCTTGATCACCTCCAGCGGCAGTCGGCGCAGTTGGGCGCGGCTCGTTGTTGGAGGCACGGTCGAGCTGAGGCTGATCGCCCGCTCCGGCTTCTGGCGCCTCCATCTCGTCTCTGGCCTCCACCTCGTCTCCCTCCTCGGCACTGGAGTCGATCACCTCCGCCGAGTCCTCGCTGTAGTTTGGGTTCATCCCAAACCACTCCGGCGGAGCCTCCTCGCCATTGTCAGCTCGCTCAGGAACGAAGACATTGGTGTCGACGTACTCGGCGATCGCCGCGGCGCGCTTGACAAAGTCGTCCTCCATGGCTGCTAGCTCCGGCTGGGCCTCAGCCCGGAGCGTGGCCAGCTGGTCCAAACTCAGGTCTGGATACCACGCCTTGACGAACTCCAAGGCACAACGCGCCCCGGCACGTGCCGAGGAGCCTTTCCAAGCCTCTAGACGGCCCGCTGCGACCTCCAGCCAGTCGGCAGTCCGGCTGGGAGTGCACGTAATCGGCATCACAGGCCACAAGGCAGCAATCACCTAGGCGCCGACACGTTGAAGACGGCGCAGCATCCGGTGAGCCGGCCGCAGATGAGCCTCGGCGCTCAGAAGCTGTTCATCAAGAGTCCGGGGGGCGTTGGTGGCAACCTCATCGCCGGCCACCCTCCGTGCCTTGCGATCAGCCTCGATGGCTTGAACGGCAGCTTGCGCATGACCCGGGAAGAAGTCTACCAAGACGGAAAAAGAAGCAAGTCAGAAAAAGCAAGAGTCGGCCTGACCCACAGTCGGCCGCTCAAAGAAAGCGAGTAAAGAAAACTTACCATCATTGATATCTTCAATCTCATGGAAGCCAGAGGTCAGCATCGCCTCCTTATCGGTCCAGGAGGAGCGTTCGGCCTCGAACTCGGCATGGAGTCCAGTCTCTCTCTCCTTCGCCTCCTCCTGCGCCTTCTCGAGCAGCTCCTTTTACTCCGCCAGCTGCGCTGCCAGCAGGTCGCCCTCTGTGACGAGCTTGCCGCATTCCGCCTCCTTGGCGCGCAGGGCGGTGTTGGCTTCGCCCAGGTGCTGCTGAAGTACGGCGTTGGCCTCTGAAGAAAGAAGAAAAATGACACAAGTCATCAGAAAAGGTCGCCAAGAAGATCCGGCCCGACTGCACAGCAGTCGGCCCGAATCTCGGGGACTACAACCCGCGGGTGCACCAGCGCGCCCCCGCGAAGAAGGAAACTCACTCCGGCTCTCCGACAAGTCGGCGGTAAGCTTGCCCAGCTCTTCAATGTTGCGGTTGAAGATGGTGGCTCGGAGGTTGTGGTAGTCCTGTGATAAGCATTTCAAAAGAATAAGCACTTGGAACTCGCGAATAGAGTTCCAACCCGCCTGCTCAGCAGCCGGCTCGGAACTCGGAGACTACACCCAGTGGGTGCGCTGGCGCGCCCCCACAGAGAAGAGCAAGGAAAACAAGTCAGAAGAAACATACCCGGACGGCTGCTCGCGACACCAGATGCGCTTTGTTGCAGTTCTGGAGGGCATCACTTTCAGCTCGCAGCTTCGCTTGGACGTCCAGGAGCGCCTGGTTCAGCAGGCCTGTGCCGCCTCCTCGCACCCACCCAACGGGCGCGACGCTCATCACCACGACGTCTGCCACGGCCGAGCTGGCTGCCCCGGTCTCCAGAGGGCGCGGCGCCGAAGTCGCCTTCTCCGGACGGCGGCGCGTTGGCAGGGCGACTTGGAGAAGCAAGTACGCCGTGGCCTCGTCCGTAGTCGGCGGCACCGGCGGGTCCGCCGGCTGTTTGTCTCTCACGCCCCCCATTGGCGGGGGGGGGGGGGGTGGAGGCGCACCACCGTGTCCGGCCGGGGGATCTCACCGCCCTCCCTCTCCACAATAGCGTACTCCCCGCCAACTTCCCCAGACTGCTCCGTATAAACCGGAGGCGGCGCCGAGTTCAAAGGAACGACGAGCAGCGCCGACTGGCGGTGCGCGGCTTCTTCGGCCCGCTCTTTGGCCGCGGCGGCGGCTTCGGCTCCCTCCAACTCCTTCTGGGTGGAGGCGGCCGCCTTCTCGGCCTCCGCCTTCTCCCGACGAGCGGCTTCGTCCTCGTCGCGCTTCTCCCGCGCGTTCCGCTCCGTCGGTTCCCGGAGGTCGGCAGCGGGGTCAACACGCCGAGTTGTGGCGGACGAATCCACCGACCCCCTGATGGAGGCGGCGGCGACCTTCCCAAGGTTGAGAGGAGCTCTGGAACCAGGAAGACATGTAAAGACCCGGACCAAATCCACCGGAAGATAAAACAAGACGAAGAAGGAGAAACACTTACCCAGAGGATAGCGACGGCTTCTTCACTTCCTTACGGAAGCGGTGGGCCCTCGCAACCGCCTCTTCTCGCTTGGTCGCTGCGGCTGCCCCCTTAAACTTCTTCTCCCGGCCTCCGAGAGAACTCGGCCCTGCCCGGCGCTTCCTCGCGCCGTATTGCCTCGGTTGATGGCGCGGGGCGACTTCTCCTTCTTTGCCGACGGGCCAGTCGGCGAAGGTGGCCGAGGGCCTCAGGCCGCCTTCCTCTCCTTCGCCGCCTCCTTCAGCGTCGGCCTCCATTGCCGCCGCCCCCAGGTCAGGGTCGTCGACATCGCTCTCTGCCCGATTAGGGGCGAACTGGCGGGGCGGCCCCGCGGCGCCAGCCGAGGGCTGGAGGAGAGGGCTCTGGTTCAAGAGATAAGAATAATAAGATCAGAAGTCGGATTCGGCTGTAAAGGAAAAAGGAGAGAAGAAGAAGAACTACTTACCACTGGCGGAGGGTTGGCGCGCGAGTACGGCTCCATGCCGAACTGCCAATCCGCCGAGAGGCCGCAGTTCGCGATGTAGTTCACCGTGTCCGCTACATCCGCATAGGGCATGTCCTTGGTGCACATCCGACTGGGGTCCCGGTGGCTGCTCATCTGACAGATCAGATGAGGCCGACCTTGGAGTGGGAGGACTCGGCGTGCCACGAAGGCGGCCAGCAAGTCGGCCCCAGTCAGGCCGGCCGACTGCGTCAGCACTCAAAGTCGCGCCACGGCGGCGGCTCTAGCCGGAGTCAGCGTCTTGGCGTGGTAGGACCAGCTGGGCTGCCTCCCAGCTGGCGCGCCGGCTACGTAAGCCGGCAGATTAACCCAGTCGCCGTCGGGGGCGACGTTCTTCACGTCAAAGTAAGAACGCTGCCACATCTTCACCGATTTGATCAACTGGATGGCGGGGAACGGTTTGTCGGCAGTCGTCCTCCGCAGCGCGATGAAGGCGCCGCACTGAGCTCGCACGCCGGCGACGTGCGTGCCGAGCTTGGACCGGAAGAACTCCCCCCACAACTCGATGGTGGGGAGAACGCCGAGGAAGCCCTCGCACAAAGAAGTGAAGGTCGGCAGCAGCACCACCATGTTTGGGGTGAGGTGGTGCGGCTGGAGGCCATGGAACTCCAAGAACGAGCGGAAGAACCCGCTCACCGGCAGCCCCAGGCCGCGCATGAGGTGGTAGCGGAACACGAGCTGCTCACCCTCCCCCGGCGCCGGTGTCACCTCCGTCGGCGGCGGAGCACGGGCCTGCACGAGGTGCGCGCCGGGGAGACGACACGTCTTCTGGAGGAAGTCGATCATGTCGTCGTCAATCTCGGAACCGTCCCATACGCCGGAGCGCATGGCGGCGAGCGCGGCGGCAGGGGAAGAGCTCATCGCTGCGAGCTGGACGCAGTTCGGCGCAGCGGCGGTGGGAGAAAGAAGGAAGAAGAAAGAAGCAAAGGGAGCAAAGGAGAGCGGGCGCGCATGCTTCGCCGCCCCGCTCCCTCCACCTACTTATAGGCCTGCGGGCTGAGAAGCCGAGGGGGCATCGTGGGATTAACTGCGCCCGCGCCCCCACGACCCCCATGATTTACCGCGGAAGTTACCATGCGCATTTACTGCGCCGGTAAGCTCAACCGCCCGCGCGGCCACAATGGATCCGTTCGAAGGCCAAGGCGCGGTAATGGCGGGCCCCACCCGCAGGCCTGTCCCGTCGCGCGCGTGGGCTGACAGACTGGCCCGGCCACGTGGCGTCCCTTGGCAGGTCCGCGGCGGGCGGCGGCCGTGTAGCTTATCGAGCATGCCGTCTGAATCCCGCAAAGACTTTCAAACTCTTTGAAGAACAAGACGACTTGAGGGCGAGTCCGACTTCCGAAAGTCGGCTCGTCGAAGACGGCCTGAGCAAGATCGCCTCCCAATAGTCAGCACGACGGAAGACGGCAGCCGAGCTTCGGTTCCAACCACTCGAAGGAAGAAACTGTTGAGGCTCCGCGACATGTCTCCCTCGGCGCATCGCCAGCTTCGGGGACTACTGTCGGAGTAATGGGCCACGGGTAGGCAAACCCGAGACCCAGAACCTTTCAAGACATCGGGGCCGGCTTCGCCCCTCAAGGATCCCAAGACGAAGGGCTGACTCTGGGAGTCAGCTGCGGCATCACCGACTACCCACTCATGGCCGAATCCCAGAAGCGGCTACGATATACGCCGACTCCCAGTTGGTGACTCCAGGAAAGCCGACTCTGGGGAGTCGGCCCGTGACTTCACCGCCCTCTGCCTTCGAGAAGAAGGACGAGAACCGGGGATGGCCGGAGTACGGCCCTCCCCTACCTTGATTACTAAGGGCAGGTATGGCTAAAGTACGTCGTACCGGAGGAGATCTCCGTCCGGCGCGGCACTGTTGCCATACTGGCCGTGACGTCCGCCCCAGCGGCGAAACCCTGTTCCCACGTTGGCCTGTATGTACGGCCTGGAGACGGCGGGTCCCGCTGGTCAGCGGGGGGAATGCGAGACGGCGAGAGTACCCGAAGATGGACCTCGTGGGAGTCGGCCTCCAAGAGTCGGCCCGCACCTCCCACGGGCCCCGCACGCCATAAACCAGATAAGACGGGGTGTGGCGACTGTGATCGCCCGCCAGGCGGCAGCACTGTTGCCACGACCCCACGATCAAGCCAACGTCATCAGAGGCGCGACTACAGTGACTAGGACCGTCGGCGAGGCCCACCAGAGGCGGGCCCCAGGAGTCGGCGGAGAAGACGGCGACCTGAGAGACAGACGGCTGGGACCCGCGCCCAGTCGGATTACCATTGTACCCCCGGGGGTAGGCCTATATAAACCCCCCGGAGCACCCATGCAAAGGGTTCGAACCTTTGACCACTAGACCAGAAACATAGAAGGGAGAGAGCTAGCCTAGCCCTCTCCTTCCTCCAGAACACAGCTCGAGGAGCAACTTTGTACACATATCACCATAGTGATCATGCGGAGACCCCGGAGAGCAGCAGTAGGGGTATTATCTCCTCGGAGAGCCCTGAAGCTGGGTAAGATTCGCCGGCGTGCATGTCTACGCCTCATCCCGCTTCCAGGCACCGGCGACGTTCTACTCGCCCCCACCATGATAAGCCATCCTTTGGCATATGTCGCATCCAACCCCCGACACCTGGGCTCCACGATGACCTCCTTCCCACCGTTGGACTGGTCTTGGTCTCGTTGCACCGACATGGATGCCTTTGCTTGATCCTCTCGCCTGCGCTTGCCCCCTTTGCACCAAAAAGGAAAGGAGGACACCGCGCGGGCTGGCGCCCGCCTGGCGCCCTTGGTCATCATGGCTTGTGTCATGGGCACCTCGTGAGGTACCCCGCCTTGATCTCTCCGCCTCCTCATGAGCTAGCCTAATGAGGCCGCGCCTAAGGAAGCTCCACGTCGTCCGCCCCGCGAGGCTTGGCCCCTCGCGAGGGTCTTGGGTCTTTTGTTGATGAAGATGGGCCGTGCTGGGCCCCCTTTGAGCCACGCCGCAGGCCGCAGGCAGGCAAGTCTGGGGAACCCCGTTCCCAGAACGCCGACAGTAGCCCCCGGGCCCGAGGCACGCTCGGGCTTGGCTATGCTGAGAGGCGAAAGGGCAAGGGCGAAGCGCCGCGGGCCCTAACAGCCTGCGGCCTTGGGCGCCGCGTGGCGGTTGATGGAACATGCGCGTCTCTGCTTCCCCACGACGCCTCGGTGATCGCGCGGATTGGACAAGTGCCTGCATGCGGATCGTGTCATGATTACCTGTGATCGTGGAGGCCGACGGTTGGCCTTCGCCGGCTATAAGTACGGAACTGCGCGCGCCCTGCCAGTCCATCTCTCCTTGCTTCCCCTTCTTCTCCATGGCTCCGCCGAGGAGCTTCCCGGCTGCAGAGAAGGGGAAGGCCCGCCAGGTTGAGCCTGCCTCTCCCCCGCTCAAGCGCGGCATAGGGCGCCCCCGGAATCATCCTGTGGCCGCCGCGGCAGCGTCCCGCGGTCGTGGAGATGGTTCCCAGCGTGGTGACGGGCGAGCTGCTGCGGCTGGGGGACGCGCTTTGGTCGCGCGCTCCCCTAGGCCGCGCTTTCGAGCTGCGGAGGTGCTGCCGGAGTTCGTCGTATGGTCGGCGGAGCCGACTAGCGCCCGGCTCCAACTCCCTCGCTTCCTCCTTGGTGAGCTCCCGGCCGGCGCCCGGGGCGGCCTCTGGCTTCAGGCGGACGGCTGCTGTGGCCGGGCCTCATGGGCTGAACTGGAGGTCTCCGCCACTGGGAGCTTGGCCTTGACCCGTGGTTGGCAGGCGTTTGCCCGTGCTCGCGGCCTGGGGCGCCGGTGCACCCTGCACTTTAAGTTTGACGGCGACGCCACCCTCTGCGTGAGGGTGTTTGGGGAAGATGGTCGCCGCGCAGGGTGTCGCCCTAAGGACGACGACCACGGCCGGGGACCCAGCCCCGATGACGATGGAGGAGACAGCGCCCGCGTGGTTGGCAGCGCTCAAGGCTCCCCAAGCTTCATCAACTCTTCTTCAAGCGACTCTTCCAGCGGTGGCCGCAGTCAGCCTCCACGCCATTGCGCCTGATTGGGAGGCGGCAGTACGTCCGCCTGCCGTCGCGCCCCGGTGAAGCGCGAGAGGGAGTCTGCTTGAGCCCCGGAGGCAGCCCGAGTCTCCTCTGCAGGCCGGTGTGAGGCGAGCCGCGCCGGGCTTGTCCTTTCTTTTCCTTTTGTTCCCTGCGTAAAGGAAAACAGTTGCGTGGAGCCCCGTGGGGCGTGTTCAGGGTTATTGCTGTTAACCATTACCTTGATTCCATTTTCGTGCCTTTCGGCTATGTGTCTGCACGTAGATAGTTCCCAGCCCCAGCCGTGGGGGGGCGACCGACCCAGGCCCTCTGTGTGTGTCGTGGTGCCCGAGGGGCACGGACTGGAGGGGTGCTCCTGTAAAGGGCCCAGGTCGTGAAACCTTCGAACGACTAGAACAGGAACACTCGCGAGGGCGCTTGGCTATCCTCCCTCGCGAGGCCTTGCATAAGAGAAATCAAAGCTGGGGAGCAAAAATCGACGAAGCACAAACCAACAACGGCAAAAGTTTCAATAAGACTTCCAATGCGAACAAACAAGCCAACTGAGGAAAGCAAATGAAAAAGCCGCGTCCGGCACCTAATCTAGTCTTCGACGTCTTCTCACCAGCGCGGAGCTAAGTGCTGCCACTAGGCATGGGAGGGAGCCCCAGGGCCTGAGGCCGGCGCTCCCGAGACTCCGGGGCGTGTATAGCCCCAACTCATTATTACGTGAGAGTGTCACGGGCGGCGAGCTTCACTGGCGCTGGCCTTCTTCACATGCTCCGGGCCTTTCTTCATAGGGGAAACGAGCTTCACGGGCATTTGCCCTCTTCACAGGCTCCGGGCCTTTTCCAAGACGCGACAGCTTCACAAGCACTCGCCTTCTTCACAGGCTCTGGGCCTTCTCCAAAAAGGATAATCTTCACAGGTGTTCGCCTTCTTCACAGGCTCTGGGCCTTCTCCAAAAAGGATAATCTTCACAGGCGTTCGCCTTCTTCACAGGCTCCGGGCCTTCTCCAAAAAGGATAATCTTCATAGGCGTTCGCCTTCTTCACAGGCTCCGGGCCTTCTCCAAAAAGGATAATCTTCACAGGCATTCGCCTTCTTCACAGGCTCTGGGCCTTCTCCAAAAAGGATAATCTTCACAGGCGTTCGCCTTCTTAACAGGCTCTGGGCCTTTTAGGGGTAGAACCTCCGGAGGTGCTGGATGTTCCATGCGTTCTGGATTGGCTACCCCTCCTGAGTCTCCAAGCGTGCGGAGCCAGGCCTGGAAACATGAACAACCTTGAACGGGCCCTCCCACATGGGAGAGAGCTTGTGCAGCCCCTCCCTGGAGAGAACCCGCCTGAGCACGAGGTCTCCTACCTCGAGAGTCCTGGGGCGGATCTTGCGGCGGTGATATCATCGTAGCGCCTGTTGGTACCTCGCCGCTCGTAACGCGGCTTCTCGGCGGCGTTCATCCCCCAGCACGAGGTCCATCCCCCGCATGGCATCCTGTTGCGCCTCGTCGAACGCCAGGACCCGCGCGGAGCGACGTCTGACCTCGTGAGGGAGGACTGCTTCGGCTCCTTAGACCAAGAAGAACGGGGTCTCTCCAGTTGGCTTGGTTGCGGTTGTGCGGATGGACCACAACACGGACTGGAGCTCATCGTACCAACCTCTGCCGCAGGCCTCCAGCTTCTTCTTGAACGTCCTGGTCTTGAGGCCCCTCAGGACCTCCGCGTTAGCTCGTTCGGCCTGGCCGTTGCTTCGTGGATGCGCCACTGAAGCGTAGCATATCTGCGTTCCAAGGTTAGCACAGTATGTTCTGAAAAGGTTACTGGTGAACCGCGAACCGTTGTCTGTGATGATGCGGTTCGGCACCCCGAACCGGCTCACGATGCCCCTGATGAACTTGACCGCGGAACCCGCGGGGATGGTGCGGACAGCCTCTACTTCTGCCCACTTGGTGAACTTGTCAACGACGACGTAGAGGTAACGATAGCCCTCTGGCGCCCGAGGAAACGGGCCCGAAATGTCCAGCCCCCAGACTGCGAATGACCATGAAAGGGGTATAGTCTCCAGGCCTCCCGCCGGCTGATGGATCTGCTTGGCGTGAAATTGGCAGGCTTCACAAGCCTTCACCAGTTCAACAACGTCGTTGAGCGCGGTGGGCCAATAGAACCCACTACAGAATGCCTTGCCAACGAGGGTCCGTGATGACGAATGGTGTCCACAGTCCCCGCCATGTATGTCCTCCAGCAAATCCTTTCCTTGCTGCCAAGAGATGCAGCGCACGGATACATTGTTTGGTCGCTTCCGATAGAGCTCTCCATCCCTGATGCAGTATGCCGTGGCCTGCCGCGCCACACGCTCTGCTTCCTCCTCTTTCTCCGGCAGGGTCCCTTGTGTTAAATAACTCCGGAGTTTCGTGATCCAGCACTCCTCCTGGGGTTCCATTGTTAGGAGTAGACCACTACTAGGGAAAAGGCTAGCAGCAGCGCGGGTTTTAGGTCTATCAGCAGCGCGGGTGCCCGCGCTACCAATAAGGCGCTACAGCTAACTCTTAGTAGTAGCGCTGCCTGCACCCACGCTACCACTATTGACTATAGCAGCAGCGCTTTTCAGGAACGCGCTGCTATTACTTAGCTGCAGCGATTTCCTGGTCCCGCGCTACTATTATATATTCCACCATTTCCCCATTCCAGCTTCGATAAACTGCAATTTCCAGATACTAGGTACTACTAGATATCAATTTCATAAATCATTATAGGTACTAGGTAGTACTCCCTCGGTTCGAAATTACTCGTCGTGGTTTTAGTTCAAATTTGAACTCAAACCACGACGAGTAATTTGGAACCGAGGGAGTACTAGATAACAATTTCATATATACTCAACATGCATCCTCAAGCAGTACAAGGTGACATCGACGACAATCATCATATTTAGTTCTAGATGATATCGACGACGATCATCATATGTAGTTCTACATGATATCGACGACGATCATCATATGTAGTTCTAGATGATATAGCCACACACAGATATGTAGTTCTAGATGATATCGACGACGATCATCATCCTCAAGCCTGGGCGGTGGGTGTTCCTGATAGTAATTAGGATGGCCTATCCAGCACGAAGATTCTTGCCAACGAGGAATCTCTTCCACCCAACCGACTTCAACTGTGTGCGACCATCTGTGCCCATGCGGTAAGTACATGTGGTGACGGAGCCCCTTGCGGTAAGGCGTAGTCCAACTGAGCCTTCTTCATCAGGCTCGATACCACAACTCACAGATAGGTTCTTTGGCAATCTCTGAATAAGAAAAACATATCAATTAATAAATAGCCTCACACATACTCTTGCAAATATATTTCTATTAAGTCTAGATTTCTACACTATCAAAAGACATGGTACTACGCATTTGTACTAATTAATCATGAATTCTACACTAAGCATATCATCGGATTCACTAAGCATATACGTATAACATACCATTTCATGCCGATCGACCATGGTACTTGTCAGGTGGGTCACGAATGGCACCCCGACAAAGTCATCACGTGGCGGAATTATGTCCCATAGGTTCCACACCTGCTCCTCGCTCAGCCTCATTCTTTGAGCTATGATGGCTTCATGAAGTGGGTTCTCATCATCTTCATTGAGTGGGTCCTCATTATCTTCATCATCTTCGTCATCTTCATCATCTTCCACCAGGTTGATATAAATGACAACCAGCTTGGATCTTTCTGCTCTGAAGGAGAATCTGATCAACTCACCACCAGTAAGACGCATGCGAGCGAGGAAGCGGCACTACTAGGGAAAAGCCTAGCAGCAGCGCGGGTTTTGCGACTTTTAGTAGCGCGGGGGCCAGCGCTACTAATAAGGCGCTACAGCTAACGTATAGCAGTAGCGCTGGTCCTCCCGCGTTACTGCTACACAAGTGTTGCAGCAGCGCGCTTAAAGGAACCTCGCTGCTGCTAATAGCTATAGCGCTCTTCCCCTGTGCGCGCTACTGCTACAACCGCGCTGCTGCTAACTTTTCTCCACTCGCTACTGCTAATTTTAGTAGTTTTTTGTTTTTTTTCCAGCATATTTGTTTTGTATTTGAACAGGCTTTATAGAAGAATCTTTAGCACATACAAATGTCATCATGATACACATACAAATGCCTGCGAGACCACAAATGTAATCATAGCATATACATACAAATAGTCTCGTCATAATCATCATCCAACACAAAGTGGTATCTTGTCATCATCTCGAAAATAGCGATACATGCAAGTCTCGAATACTTGCAACTACAACGTCATCCATCTAAACAAAGGTATGCGCGAGAAGAGCTATCACTATGAGTGAGAGCGGAACTATGCAGTACATGAGATGGCGGTTACGAGTCCTCTCTCGCGCTAGCGTGAACCTCAAGTAACTAGCTTGTCCTTCTTGTCTGCTTTTGAAGCCTTTATGGCTGTCGTCCGAGAACCCATTCACTTGCGCCTGACACTCATGCCACTCGTTGTACACCCCCGGAACCTTCCCTTTGTACACGACATAGCAGTTCCATCTCGTCATCAAGAAACTAGGTACCTGTTAGAGATGCATGTTCATGAAGAGGATGTACAATCATATATATGTAACAAAATATACTAGAGAACACCGAAAAAGAAAGGGTTAGCAACTAGATGCAACATACAGTACGCAAATTAATTAACTAGAGGTACGCAGGTCATCGTACGCAAACTAACAAAGTAGCGTTACGCAGGTTCGGCAGGGATCGTGGACATCACAAAGTTGTATCGCTACAAATAGTATACAAGTTCAACCGACACATATCATCATCATCTACATCATAAATCACTAGAAGTTCCATCCTTCCATATCATCGAGGATGGACCCTAGCTTCTTGAACGGCGTGAGGTCTAGACGTTGCATGCCTATGCGAGTTCGGACGTCAGCTCGCGATATAGGGCCGCGGTGGAACATCCCCTTCTCATCGACGACTTCTTTCATGATGATCGTCGCAATGTTGCTTTGGTTGCGAAAGAAGTCATATCTAAGTTTATAATCCGCTTCTCCATGTGATTCTAGCCACTTGTGGATATGATCATCACTTCTGCTTCTCATGCGAAGCTTTTGGTGATCCGTGTTGAACTGAATCATGAGATGGAGGATGTAGAATCCATCCTTCTTGCTTGGTTTTGGGACTTGGATGCAGGAGAAGTTAGTTTTATGCGCGAAACCCATCTTCTTGTTCCTTTGTTTCCTAATCTGCATGTGGCCACCTCTAAAGCTGAAGCCTTGGGGAGCATCATCTAGAATATTCATTATGTGGGTGTAGTCTTTTTTCTCGTAGTCTCTGGAAGGGTCAAAATACATGGCGTGGGAGACTTGCGGATAAAGAACGATAAGGACGGCGCGCCCGTTGCTGCGGGGAAAAGACACCTCAAATTATTCCCCATAGAGAGAGAAGGAATGATTGAAATGTATGAAAGGGTTGTTCGAAACTGACTTACTTTGGATGATAAGGCACGAGGACAATTTCCCGGTCCTTATTTTGTACCATGAAGTTTTGGAGGTAGTCCCTAGCAGTTTCACGCTCAAAGTCGCCGAGACTCAAGAAAGACTCGTGCATGTAGTACGGATCCACGACACAGATTTGCGAGACTTCTTCACTATTCATGACGGAGCTCATATGTAGCGCAAAAAGGTGGACGATTGTAAAATCGAGCCGCCTTGTCAGAAACATCTCAAAGATATGGTCAAACCGCAGGAAGAACACCTCCATGGGCCGTGTCTCGACGTAGCACTTCCCCTCAGGCACACTAGCCGCGTATGTCGGATATCCTGGATCCTTTGAGGCTAGTAGGCTTTTCTCAGTCGACAGCACATGGCCGTGCAGTCTCCTGAGATCCCCTGATAGTGCCTCCAGCAGTTTCGGTGGTAGCATCGGCTCGCCCGTGAGACAGAACATGGCCGCACCTTTCACGGGTACACGCTCTTCAGAATGCATCGCTTGGCTGCTATGTGCTCTGGCTTGTTTGGAGGCAGTTATCTTCCCCGATCTCTTTCTCTCCTTTTTCTTGGGCACACCTTCTAGACCCTTCCTTAACCCCTGCCCCAGTGTTCCCGAGCTAAGTACTGTACGAACCTCGCGCTGGGATAGTTGAGCCTGTGTTGAGGCGGCATCTTCAGGCGTGTCCTGTGAGGATTTCATGAAGAGAGACTTTTTGCAATCCCGGCTACGACCTTCCTGCCCGGGCATATCATCCATATCCTCATTAGCAAGCTGATAGCCCGATTCGTCATATGGTTGACTCATCAATTCTATGTCACAGTCATACGCATTTGTATTGAGGTAATCCATAGGGTCGACCTCCGTCTCATCATCCATTCTCTGTTCTACGGGACAAATTACATCAGCCAGCACTATTGCACCCCCTTCATAATGTCGTCCGCCGCTCTCACCCGGCAGTACGGGAGCTGGTAATTGTGTAGGCGGGGTGGTGGTCTCCGCACATGCTTGTTGATGTGTGGTTATTATTGGTGTGCTCTCGGCCGGCTCTAGACGAATAAGATTCTTCGGCCATAGCAACACCCAACCCTTGTAGCTTCCAATCCGCGGCGGGGTCTCGTCGTCCGCTCCCACATGCTATACTGGAGGAGGCAAATCCTCGTGCCCTGATTTCACACTGGACAAGCTAACCCTGAAGTGCCCAGCAGGGATTGGCAGGTTGTGGAACGTGGGTTGCAAGGGGTCCATTATCATCCCCTTTCCCACGTCCACCTTCTGGCCTTTGATCAAGTAGAGTATGGTGCACGGGTGAGGGAGTCCTGGATTAGGTGGTGTTTGGATAGCCGGACTATACCTTCAGCCGGACTCCAGGACTATGTAGATACAAGATTGAAGACTTCATCCCGTGTCCGGAAGGATCTTTTCTTGGCGTGGAAGGCAAGCTAGGCGTGCGGATATTCAAGATCTCCTACCAATGTAACCGACTTTGTGTAACCCTAACCCTATCCGGTGTCTATATAAACCGGAGGGTTGTAGTCCGTAGGACAACCACCATCATACACAATCATACCATAGGCTAGCTTCTAGGGTTTAGCCTCCTTGATCTCGTGGTAGATCTACTCTTGTACTACCCATATCATCAATATTAATCTAGCAGGAGTAGGGTTTTACCTCCATCGAGAGGGCCCGAACCTGGGTAAAATAAAGTGTCCCTTGTCTCCTGTTACCATCGGACCTTGACGCACAGTTCGGGACCCCCTACCCGAGATCCGCCGGTTTTGACACCGACAACGGGGTTTCTTTCGCCTGCAAGCACATATGTCTGTGGCGTAAAACATCCGAAAGGAAACAAAAATGGAATATTATATATATATATATGGTGGTGCGACATGTAATTACAGTGATGGCGTCGAGCTCAGCCAAAGACGAAGGCCCACCGAGCGCGCCAGAGACTGAGGACGAGCTGCTATGAGCGGGAGCGGCTGCGAGAGGAGGCCCGGTTGTGTGGGCAAGTGATGGTGCAATGATGTTGTTGTTCATGGAGTTGCTCCCGTTGAAACTGGGCAACGGGAAATCATGTACCGTCTTCTCTGGATTTTCCTTCGTCCAGTTGATGATAACTGGAACCAAGTTAGTAGCGAAATCATTTCTGCATGTAGTTACAGCTGCATTGACTGCCTGCTGTAACAACTCATATTTGTCCTCGGCTGCTTTTTTCACGTCCTCATCTGCTCTTTTCTCGACTGCAAGCTTCACCTTCGCGTCGATGTCCGCCTGACTAAACTTCCTTTTCTGCTTCTTGGCCTACGGGCCCTCGTTGTAAAACACCTTCCACGTGGCGCCGTCTCCAGCGCCGTGCACACGACCATGTTGCGGCCGCTGGCCCAAAGGGAGTCCCTTAAGTTCGTTCAAGGCCCGGTTGAGAGGGGTGTCCTACTTGGGCCTCATCGGAGAAGTAGGGCTTTCGGCTGCAAGCTGGTGTTGCTTCTCCAGTAGTCTAATCAATTTCCTCGTGATCTTGTCCGTGTAAAAAACCTTTTTCTCCTTGTCCCACTTGTAGCGGGCCCTGATGAAGTCATGCTCCAAGGGGTTGGTGAACTTCGCGAAGGGGTCTGGGAGACCCGCGGCTTCACGTTCCACGTCCTCCTTATCCCATATGGGCCTTTTACCGAGGTAGCCACGGCTTCCGAGGCGATGCTTCCCCGTGTTCCTTAGCTGAAGACTCTTGAATTTCGTAGCCTTAGCCTTGGCGTCCTCGGTAGCGCAAGTGTCCTTGAACTTTTCGAACTCCTCTTCCGTAAGTGTTGGATTTTCCTCCAGAATCTTGGACAGGGGTTCCTCAGCCTCAATAGCTCGTTTCACCCTCGATTTCCAGGAGGCCAAATCATTGCTGAACATGCCCATGGCGTGATTGTTAATCTTTTTCATCTTCGGATCATCCCACGGTTGTTCTATGTTATCATCCTGGTCGAGGAACTTGAATCTCTTGTGCAACTTCGTTAGGAGCAACTGCGTCAAATGTTGATTACTCCTTAAGTCATCGTCGTTGATGCTCGCGCATTCCCGTAGGATGCATCCTACTTGGTTCCCATAGCACTTGCGAGGTTCTTCCGGCTCTAACAGCTCAAACTTGCCAGGTGCCATCTTTGTGATCACAAGTCGTCCAATCCCTAGTTTGTTAGGTTTTCGGATCCTCTGCTTCTTATGCTTCCTCTTTTCGGTACCGGCATCACCGCTGGTATCTTCCGCGCCGGTACCTTCCCCAGTGGTCTCGGCGCCGCCATCGGTGCTGGCGCCGTCGGTGTCGGTGTCGGCGTCAGTACCATCATCGAGGCGGACCTGCAAACCTTGCTTAGCAGTCAAAAAGTCGAGGTAGGCTTGTTCACCCTCATAATCCATCTCGTCTGCATCTTGGTCAGAAGGCCCAGTTTCTTCGTTGTTCGACATGTTTCCTATGATTAAGTGTCCTCATTTATTTGTAAAAGTATGAATAAATGAGAAATGAGATAAAAATGAAATCTATGTGCCAGCACTCGATATGCCAACTATGTAGCACAAATCATGCCTTTATTCACGGGAAATTTCGGCATGACCTTTGCTAAAAAATGGACATATCGAGCGCCTGAAATTCACCGGAATGGAAATGAATCAACATTCCGGCATAACATAGGCCACTCGGATCATTTAACATAGGCCACTCGGATCATTTAACAAAACATGACATGTCCAAAACATGACAAATCCACATATCACATGCCCAGTTCAAATTTGCATATAAATTCAGCAAATTTTGAAACCTACCTAAATTCATAACTAAATAGATAACCTAATTAAACATAAGTAAAACCTAAGTAAATTAACCCTAGCTAGCAGAGAGAGAGAGGGGGTGTGGTTTACAGAGGGTGCAGGGCGAGGAGGCAGGCCCGACGACGGCCGAGGTTGGGAAGGGAGGAAGCAGAGGAAGGAGGCGAGGGCCGACCGGTCGGGGGCGAGCGTCGGCGCCGGGGGCGAGCGCGCCTGGGTCGGGGGCGGCGGGGTCGGGCGCGCCGGGGTAGGGGGCGGGCGCGCCGGGGTCGGGGGCGAGCGCGCCGGGGTCGGGGGCGGGCGCGGCGGTGCGACGGCGCCGGGGAACAGATGGGGATTTGGGGGAAAAGAGGCGGGATGAAGCAGGGAGAGGGCGAATTTTGGGTTAAGTGGACGTAGCAGTAGCGCGTTTACAAAAAACACTAGGGATGGCAATGGGTCGGGTTTGGATCGGGTTGAGCAATACCAAATCGATATCCATATCCATGAAGACAGTCTTTGCCCGCCCATGAAAAAATCCACGGGTGAAAATTGTGTCCATGTCCAAACCCGATGGATATCCATACCCACTGGATATCCATTGGGTCATGTCAAGATATAAAAATAATACAGAATACAATGTTAACATAAGCTCTTCCATTCTTCACCTCATGGTGGGCTAGGCTTCACTTATGGTAAACATCAACTTATGGTAAATCAATGTCCACTAACCTTAGATAATTTAGTACAAAATTTCTAACAGATGAGAATGATGAGTCATTTAACAAGGAGATACAAAATAAGGGAAGGTAAGTTGGAGTATGTTACGAAGGGGATTGAATGTCAACTAATAAAAGTTACAATGGGGATTGTGTAATTTCTTTTGCATATTTTAGATAACAAAGTGTAAAATTGTAGTGGGACATGTAACTGTGGGGTAGGGATAGCAGATTTTTTGCCCATTAAGTTATACTATCGGGTCGGGTTTGGGTATACCCATGGGTACAAGATTATATCCATGCCCAACCCATGAGCAATCGGGTCGGGTTTGGACGCCGCCCATGGGCACAAAAGCATATCCAAACCCTATCCATTCGGGTCGGATATCCATGGATATCCATGTGCCATGGATAAAATTGCCATCCTTACAAAACGCGCTACTACTATTACGAGTAGCTATAGCGGTTTTCTACAAAAACCGCTACTGCTACTTTGACTAGCTGTAGCTCTTTTTCACTAAAGCGCTACTGCTACCTTGACTAGTTGTAGCTCTTTCCCTTTTTTCTTTTCCTCAGCATAATAGGAACATATATATTACATCATTGGACCCATGCATTATAATGGCTAATTAAATATGTATACAAAATAGGAACATATATATATTACATCATTGGACCGATGCATAATAATGGCTAATTAAATGTGTATACAAAATAGGAACATATATATATATATTACATCATTGGACCCATGCAAATAATGGATAATTAAGTGTGTATACAAAATAGGAACATATATATATATATATATATATATATATATATATATATATATATATATATATATATATATATATTACATCATTTGACCGATTCCTCAGCGCTGACGTTTTCGTTTTTGAGTCAGCTTCTTTCCCTTCTTATTCGTCGAAGAATAATTGAGCCCCTCATTGTGACTTTGCCTTTTCCATGGAGTACGATTTTTCTTTGGTAATGTAGTATTGATTCTTCTTTTGACATATACTTCATCATCATCGTCATCATCTTCCCTCATTGGGTTGCCGTACTGATCAGAGTGTTCCTCGTTGGTGACTCCATCCATTCCAATGATGTTTCTTTTGCCTTTCCTCACGACAACACGACTGGGATTGCATGGGTCGGTTATGAAGAAGCATTGTGTCACGTGGTTAGCGTGTACCCATGGCTCGTTTTTTGTGATAGCGTTCACGGTAGCGCTCTTGGCGTCGGGTATAGTCATGGTAGTGAAAATTCGGCTTTCTCTTCCGACATTCTTAGCCCATCTGACACGGAACATCGTCGTGTTTTGCAGTCCAGAGTAGTCAAGCTCCCAGATCTCCTCAACCCTTCCATAAAATCATTCAGTTGCGCCGTTGTCGCTGCCGGTCATGCATTCCATCGTCACCCCTGAGTTCTGATATTCATCACTGTCCATATCTTTGGCCTCCGTGTAGAACATGTATCCGTTGATATCATATGCCTGATAGATTACGAGGTTGGGCGAGGGGCCATGTGCTAAGGCGTATATGAGCAATCTGTCCTTAGAGCCCTCCTCCGGGGGATTTGCAATTATATGCTCTTTGAACCAATGCAGGAAAGTGGAGTTGTGCTCTCTAGTAATTTCGGCTTCCGTCCTGCATACCCCCCGGTCACGATACTTCTTTGCGATAATTTCTTTGTGTAGTGCCACGAAAGGATCTACCTCGTCTAGGTGTTGTAGCACTACCAAGTTTGCTCTGTTAAAGTCGCTGCGTCGATCTGAGTATGCCACATGCAGTTCCCTGCGACCGTTGCAGTGACCTTCTCCTTCGAGCCTCCCATCGTGCTTGTTAACGGGCAAACCAACACTAAATACCAGGCGGCTGGTCTGCGCCATATAAAAAATTCTCACAGAAAGAGATGCACTCTTGTGTCAAATAGCCCTGGACGATGCTTCCATCCAGACGGGACATGTTACGAACAAATCCTTTGATGATCCCATTCATCCTCTCAAACGGCAACATGTTGTGCAGGAATGACGGCCCCAGGTCTATTATGTCATCCACAATATGGACACACAGATGCACCATCACGTCAAAGAACGCGGGCGAGAAGTACATCTCAAGCTCATTCAATATCACAACGATCTCTTCCTGTAGCCTTCGGAGCTGCTTCACACTGATCGACTTTCTAGAGATGACGTTGAAAAAGTTGCAGAGACCAATAAGCGTGTCACGGACGTGCTTGTCCATTATCCCTCTAAGGGCAACAGGTAATATCTGCGTCATCATCACACGACAGTCATGAGACTTCATCCCGCTGAACCTTTTCTTGTCCGTGTCTAGATATCTACTTATCTTGCCACAGTAACCGGAACTAACTTTGTCTCCGGTAAGGCACTTAAAGAATTGATTGATCTCAGCCTGACTTAAGGTGAAGCAAGAAGGGGGGCAATAATCCTCATTCTTTATTTTCTTGCCCTTCTTCTCCCGTGCCTTTGTCTCCGTCTCTGTCTTGTCTGACATTTTACGGGGCGGCATGTGCAGATCTTCCCTGATTTTCAAATCTTGCAAGTCTTTTCTTGCCTTCGGCCCATCCTTGGTCTTATCCGGCATGTTCATCAGTGTTGCGAGCAAGCTCTCAAGGACATTCTTATAGATATGCATTTGATCAAGGCAATGAGGTGTATCGAGTTTGTGCCACTACTCCAAGTCCCAGAACACAGACCTCGTCTTCGATACCTTCAGCAGCGGCTCCGGCGCCTTTCTCATCGTCTTTCCCGGTGCGGGGCACTCCTTCCAGTTTTTCAACAGCTCATCAATTTCGTCACCGCTCCGCTTATGTGGAGGTCCTTGATGCTCAGCATGACCATTGAATAAATCTCCACGGTTTCTCCACGGGTCGTCCTGTTCGAGCCATCTTCGATGCCCCATGTACACGATTTTCCAAGACCCGCCATCTTTCCTTGACGTTAGCTGCTGAGACGTCGTATCATCCATGCACCGCGTGCATCCGCAATATCCATGGCACACCTGGCCTGCCACATATCCGTAACCGAGATAGTCCCCATCGGCCTCCCCTACAACGCCATCCTCGGGTATCCAGCGCTGGCCCAGTTCATGGCCGCGACGCACCCGGCGTACAACCTCATGAAGATGCCCGGGAGCAGCGGTGTCCTCACCGTGCACGGGGACACCGGAGACGCACTGCGAGTGCTCAAGCTCGCCTTCAAGACAGCGGCGTCAGCACAGCCTGCCGACTCAGCGACCCCCGAGCCAAAGGGGGCTGCACCCGCCAAGAAGAAACAATTGTTCACCCAAGACAAGGCAGAGACCAAGCAGATACCCGTCGATGAGGACGGGTCCTCCAAGGCCACTTTCACCATAGGCGCCAACCTCGAGCCCGAGCAGGAGGGGGCCCTGGTCAAGTTCCTGCGCGCGAACAAGAAGATATTCGCTTGGGAGCCTGACCAGTTGGCAGGGATCCCTAGGAGCGTAATCGAGCATCACCTCAACGTGTGCCCCAACGTGCGCCCTGTGAAGCAGAAGGCAAGGCGGCAGTCCACAGACAAGCAGGCCTTCATCGTCCAAGAGACCCGCAGACTAGAGGCCGCTGGGGTCATTTGCGAGGTCCGATACCCGGATTGGTTGGCCAACCAGGTCGTTGTGCCAAAGAAGGGAGGGAAGGAGCGCATGTGTGTCGACTTCACCAACCTCAACAAGGCATGCCCGCAAGATCCGTTCCCGCTCCCCCGCATCGACCAGATCGTCGATTCCACCGCAGAATATGACCTGCTATGCTTCTTGGATGCCTTCTCTGGGTATCACCAGATCAAGATGGAGATAGAAGACGTCAAAAAGATAGCCTTCATAACCCCGTGTGGGGTGTACTGCTACACATGCATGCTGTTTGGGCTGCGTAACGCAGGGGCGACCTTTCAGCGGCTGATGCACATCACCTTGGGCCCGCAGTTCGGGAAGAATATTGAGGCTTACGTCGATGACATTGTGGTGAAGTCTCGGGAGGCCAGGACCCTGATACAAGACCTGGAGGAAACCTTTGCAAGCCTCAACACAGTGAACCTGTGGCTCAACCCAGAGAAGTGTGTGTTCGGGGTCCCCTCGGGCAAGCTCTTGGGTTTCCTCGTGTCCCACCGAGGCATCGAGGCTAACCCGGAAAAGGTCAAGGCGGTCGAGGACATGAGCCCGCCAAAGACCCTCAGGGAAATGCAGAAGCTCACCGGGCGCGTGACCGCGCTAGGGCGCTTCATCTCCAAGTTGGGGGAGCGAGCGCTGCCTTTCTTCCACCTAATGAAGAAAAAGGGGCCCTTTGAATGGACTGAAGAGGCCGACAAGGCATTCCAAGGTCTCAAGAGATACCTGACCAGCCCACCGGTCATGGTGGCTCCGCGCCCTCAAGAGCCCCTGGTGCTTTACCTCGCCGCCACTCCCTACTCCGCCAGCGCAGCCCTGGTGGCGGTTAGGGAGGAACGTCGAAGCAAAACCACAGCAGCAGCCCGGGACAAGGCAAAACAGGAACAAGGAAGGCCCACAGAAACCGCCACGGCGACTGAGGAGGATCAGCCGCCGCAGAGGAGTGCTCCGGAGGCGGAAGAGGCCCCTCTCCCAGATGGCCAGCCTCCGGAGGCCTCATCGCCTTAGGAGGCGCCATGGTCTCCGGAGGGCGCCACCAGCACTGACGCACCCAACCTCGTTGAGCACCCAGTGTACTTCGTCAGCACGGAATTGCGGGACGTGAGGGCACGGTACCCCATGCCTCAGAAGCTCCTCCTCGCACTACTGGTGGCCTCACGCCATCAAGGTCATCTCGTCATACCCCTTGGAGAGAGTGCTCAGGAGCCCTAACTCAGTCGGAAGGGTCGCTGAGTGGAACATAGAACTGCAAGCGTTTCAGCTCGAATTCAGCATGACCAGAGTCATCAAGGGAGCAGCATTAGCGGATTTTGTGGCCGAATGGACGGAGGCACCAGGTCTCAAGGCCGACGAGGATCGGTCCCTCTCCCCGGGAAGCGAGGCGCCAGAAGGCTGGGTCATGTACTTCGATGGGGCGTTCTCCAGGCATGGCGCTGGGGCTGGGGCGGTGCTTATATCACCCACTCAGGACAAGCTCTACTATGTTGTACAGCTCTGTTTCCAGCAAGGTGAAAAGGTCTCCAACATCATAGCAGAGTATGAAGATCTAATAGCGGGCTTGAAGGCCGTAGATGCCCTGGGGGTGAAACGCCTCACCATCAAGGGCAATTCGCAGCTCCTTGTCAATTTCTCCAACAAGGTGTACGAGCCGAAAGATGAGCACATGGAAGCCTACCTTGCGGAGGTCCGCAAGATGGAGAAGCAGTTCTGGGGGTTGGAGTTGCAGCATGTGCCCCGTGGCACCAATCAGGAAGCCGACGACATCGCCAAACGGGCGTCCAGGCGGTTACCTCAGGAGCCTGGCGTCTTCGAGGAGCGGCTCTTCAAGCCCTCAGCCCTGCCGTCATTGTCAAACACGGCTCAGCCTCGGGAGGAGCTCCCCCAGCCACCTGCCTCAGGAGCCCAGGTCTGCGGCCCGGCCTCAGGAGCACGCCTGCTCCTGACGATGGAACCTCAGGAGGGGTGCTGGATCACGGAGCTCCGGAGTTACTTAACACTAGGGACCCTGCCGGAGAAGGAGGAGCAAGCGGAGCGTGTGGCACGGCAAGCCAGGGCATACTGCATCAAGGATGGAGAGCTCTACCGAAAGCGACCAAACGATGTATCCCTGCGCTGCATCTCCAGGGAGTAAGGAAAGGAACTGCTGGAAGATATACACGGCGAAGACTGTGGACATCATTCATCATCGCGGACCCTCGTCGGCAAGGTGTTCCGCAGTGGGTTTTATTGGCCCACCACACTCAATGACGCCGTCAAACTGGTGAAGGCTTGTGAGGCCTGCCAGTTCCACGCCAAGCAGATCCATCAGCCGGCAAGAGGCCTGCAGACTATACCCCTTTCGTGGCCATTCACAGTCTTGGGGCTGGACATCCTGGGCCCGTTTCCTCGGGCGCCAGGGGGCTACCGCTACCTCTACGTCGCCGTGGACAAGTTCACCAAGTGGGCTGAAGTAGAGACCGTCCGCACCATCCCCGCGGGTTCCGCGGTCAAGTTCATCAGGGGCATCGTGAGCCGGTTCGGGGTGCCGAACCGCATCATCACAGACAACGGTTCGCAGTTCACCAGTAACCTCTTCAAAACATGCTGTCCTAACCTTGGAACGCAGATATTCTACGCTTTGGTGGCGCACCCCCGAAGCAACGGCCAGGCCGAGCGAGCCAACGCAGAGGTCCTCAGGGCCTCAAGACCAGGACGTTCAAGAAGAAGCTGGAGGCCTGCGGCAGAGGTTGGTACGATGAGCTTCAGTCCATGTTGTGGTCCATCCGCACAACCGCGACCAAGCCGACTGGAGAGACCCCGTTCTTCTTGGTCTACGGAGCCGAAGCGGTCCTCCCTCACGAGGTCAGACGTCGCTCCGCACGGGTCCTGGAGTTCGACGAGGCGCAGCAGGACGCCATGCGGGGGATGGACCTCGTGCAGGGGGAGGAACATCGCCGAGAAGTCGCGCTGCAAGCGGCGAGGTACCAACAAGCACTGCGACGATATCACTGCCGCAACATCCGCCCCAGAACTCTCGTGGTAGGAGACCTCGTGCTCAGGCGGGTTCTCTCCAGGGAGGGACTGCACAAGCTCTCTCCCATGTGGGAGGGCCCGTTCAAGGTTGTTCATGTTTCCAGGCACGGCTCCGCGCGCTTGGAGACTCAGGAGGGGGTGCCGGTCCAGAACGCATGGAACATCCAGCACCTCTGGAGGTTCTACCCCTAAAAAGGCCCAGAGCCTGTGAACAAGGCGAATGCCTGTGAAGATTTATCCCTTTTGGAAAAGGCCCAGAGCCTGTGAAGAAGGCGAATGCCTGTGAAGATTATCCCTTTTGGAAAAGGCCTAGAGCCTGTGAAGAAGGCGAATGCCTGTGAAGATTATCCTTTTTGGAAAAGGCCCAGAGCCTATGAAGAAGGCGAATGCCTATGAAGATTATCCTTTTTGGAAAAGGCCCAGAACCTATGAAGAAGGTGAATGCCTGTGAAGATTATCCTTTTTTGGAAAAGGCCCAGAGCCTGTGAAGAAGGCGAATGCCTGTGAAGCTGTCGCGTTTTGGAAAAGGCCCAGAGCCTGTGACGAGGGCAAATGCCCGTGAAGCTTGCTTCCCCCAAGAAAGGCCCAGAGCCTGTGAAGAGGGCAAATGCCCGTGAAGCTTGCTCCCCCCAAGAAAGGCCCGGAGCCTGTGAAGAAGGCCAACGCCTGTGAAGCTCGCCGCCCGTGCCACTCTCACGTAATAATGAGTTGGCGCTGTACACGCCCCGGAGTCTCAGGAGCGCCGGCCTCAGGCCCTGGGGCTCCCTCCCACGCCCAGTGGCAGCACTTAGCTCCGCGCTGGTGAGAAGACGTCGAATACTAGATTAGGTGCCAGACACGGCTTTTTCATTTGCTTTCCGCAGTTGGCTTGTTCATTCTCATTCGAAGTTTTGTTGAAGATGTTGTCGTCTTTGACTTGTGGTTCTTCGGCTTTTCACTCTCCTGCCTCGATTTCTCTTATGCAAGGCCTCGCGAGGGGGGCAACCGAGCGCCCCCATGAGTGTTTCTGTCCTAGTCGTTCAAAGGTTTCACGACCTGGGTCCATTACAGGAGCACCCCTCCAGTCCGTGCCCCACGGGCACCGCGACACGAACACAGGGCCTGGGTCGGTCGCCCCCCCACGGCTGGGGCCGGGAACTATTCACGCACGGGCACGTAGCCGAAAGGCACGATAACAGAAGCAAAGCGATGATTAACAACAATAAACCAAACACGCCCCCGCGGGGCTCCACGCTACTGTCTTTTTACGCAGGAAAAAAGGAAAAGAAAGAGCAAATTGGGCGCAACTCGCCTCACACCGGCCTGCAGGGAAGACTCGAGCTGCCTCCGGGGCTCAGGCAGACTCCCTCTCGTGCTTCACCGAGGCGCGACGGCGGGCATGCGTGCTACCACCTTCCAGGCAAGTACGACGGCGTGGAGGCTGACCGCGGCCGGTGCTAAAAGAGTCGCCGCCTGAAGAAGAACCGGTGAAGCTTGGGGAACCCTGAGTGCCGCCAATCACGCGAGCGCTCTCCTCTCCATCATCGCCGGGGCTCGGTCCCTGGCCGTGGTCGTCGTCCTCAGGGCAGCACCCTGTGCGGCGACCATCTTCCCCAAACACCCTCACGTAGAGGGTGGCATCACCGTCAAACTTGAAGTGCAGGGTGCACCGACGGCTCAGACCACGCGCAGGGGCGAACGTCTGCCAACCGCTGGTCAAGGCCAGGCTCCCGTCTGCGGAGACCTCCAGTGAAGCCCATGAGGCCCGACTGCAGCAGCCGTCTGCCTGAAGCCAGAGGCCGCCCGGGGCGCCGGCCGGGAGCTCGCCGAGGAGGAAGCGAGGAAGTTGAAGCCGGGTGCTAGTCGGCTCCGCCGACCACACAACGAACTCCGGCAGCACCTCTGCAGCGCGAAAGCGCGGCCTAGGGGGACACACGACCGAAGTGCGCCCCCCGACCGCAGCAGTCCGCCCGTCACCAAGCTCGAAATCATCTCCACGGCCATGGGGAGCTGCCGTGGTGGCCACAGGATGTTTGCGAGAGCACCCTCGGCCGCGCTTGGGCGGGGGAGAGGCAGGCACAACCTGGCGAGCCTTCCCCTTCTCTGCGGCCGAGAACCTCCTCGACGGAGCCATGAAGAAGAAGGAGAAGCAAGGGGGGATGAACTGGAAGGGCGCGCGTCGCTCCGTACTTATAGCCGGCGAGCGCCAACCGTCGGCCTCCCGGATCACAGGTAATCATGACCTGCTTTGCATGCAGGGACTTGTCCAATCAGTGCAGTTGCCGAGGCACCGTGGGGAAGTGGAGACGCCCACGTCCAATCAACCGCCACGCGGCACCCAAGGCCGCAGGCTGTTAGGGCCCACGGTGCTTCGCTCTTGCCCTTTTCGCCTCCCTGCACGGCCAAGTCCGGGCGCGCCTTGGGCCCAGGGGCTACTGTCGGCGTTCTGGGAACGGGGGTCCCCAGACTTGCCTGCCTGCGGCCTGCGGCGTGGCTCAAAGGGGGGCCCAGCACGGCCCATCTTGATCAGCACAGACCCAAGACCATCGTGAGGGGCCAAGCCTCGCGGGGCGGACGACACGGAGCATCTTCCGACACGGCCTCATCAGGCTGGCTCGCGAGGAGGCGGAGAGATCAAGGCGGGGTACCTCACGAGGTGCCCGTGACGCAAGCCTTGACGACCAAGGGCGCCAGGCGGGCGCCAGCCGCGCAGTGTCCTCCTTTCCTCTTTGGTAAAAAGGGAGCAAGCGCAGGCGAGAGCATCAAGGAAAGGCACCCATTTCGGTGCAACGAAACCAATACCAGGTCAACGGCAGGGAGGAAGTCATTGTGGAGCCCAAGCCGGCGTCACCACCAGAGCCTTTGGCAGGCGAGGACCAACTTTAGTCAGGATAAGTGTATCAGATGTTCCCCTTCAAAATGGCCAATTGTTGGCGCCCTTCCCGCTCAATATTTGGGGAGAGGCCCAGGGCCTTTGCCTATAAATAGGACTAGCCACCCCTAGGGTATAGGCATCGAAGATAGAGGATAGAGGATCGAGTAGCATCACACACACACACACACACACACACACACACACACACACACACACACACACACACAGAGAGAGAGAGAGAGAGAGAGAGGGGTGACTGAGCTCCTCCTAGCAGTTCATCGCCCCGGCTAAGAACAGACCCTCGCGAGGCTGTTCTTCCTTGTATTGCTCATCATTATCAGCCCAAGAGGCAATCCACCACACCACAAACTACAGTAGGGTATTACACCACAATGGTGGCCCGAACTAGTATAAACCTCGTGTCTCTTGTGCCGTTCTTTCCATAGCTTAGATCTTAGCGAGGCGGTGGGGTGCAGGTAGGTAGAAGGAGAAGTCTCTGCGCGCACCCCAGTGTTCGAAACTCAAGGGTCTACTGGAACCCGAAATCCGACAGCGGCGTGCCTCCAGTGTTTCTGCGTCGGCGTCAACCGGGATGGGGGCGGATAAGTCGTGCAACGCCGTCTGCAGGGCGTTGTGGGCGTTTCCGCCAGCGGCGGCGCCGTGGCTGATGACCAGTACCTCGATGATGGCGATGCCGCTACTGTCGGCTCGAGGAAGAGGGTCGTTGATGATGACTACGTTGGTGGGGAAGGCGTCGAGCGATGTAGTGTCAGAGTCGACAAGCATCGGGTCGGTGGAGCCAACCGACTCCAAGTCTACAGCAGGCTCGCTGGAAACATGGAGTTGGTCGAGGAGGCTGACGAGGTGGCTCTCGTGGCAGCCGGTGCCCGCGTCGGACGTGGGCTCGTCGGAGATGCGAGCCTCGCCCAGAAGATCGGCGAGGCGGCTTGCCGCGCAGGCGACAGTAACACCTTGCAGCGCGTCGAGTCAAGCGCCATTGGGCGAGCCAGGCTGGCTACGCTCACGGGGAAGGAAAAGGGTTCCCGTCCAGAGCAGGTCTCCGGACGACGGTGCACCTGGCCCCACGGTGGGCGCCAAATGTCAGGTGGTTGGGGCGACATATGCCAAAGGATGGCTTATCATTGTGGGAGCCAATAAAACGTCGCCGGTGCCTGGAAACGGGATAAGGCGAAGACATGCACGCCAACGAATCTTACCCAGTTTCGGGGCTCTCCGTGGAGATAACACACCTACTGCTGCTCTGCGGGGTCTCCGCATGGTCACTATGGCGAAGTGTATACAAAGTTGCTCCTTGAGCTGTTCGAATGGAAGAAGAAGGGCAAGGCTAGGTTTCTTCTCCCCTCATTGTGTTGTCTAAAACACTAAAAGAGATCCCCCTGCATGGGCGCCCTGGGGGGTTTATATAGGCCTACCCCCCAGGGGTACAATGGTAATCCAGCTGGGCATGGGCCCTAGCTGTCTGCGTCTATGCTTGCCGGCTTCTCCGCCGGCAGATGGGGCCCGCCGACTGATGGGCCCACCGGCTGCCGGCTTCTAGTCGACAGGCCAGACCCACCGCTCGGGGGTCTTGTCGGGGACTGGTTACTGTTGCCCTACCGCTGGTGGCGTGGGCTTCGTCGTGGTAAGCATGGCTATGGTGCCGTCATGAGGCGGCACATCACTGTAGCCTTACCATGTCTTGTCTTCTTAATGAGGCGCGCCCCTCGAAGGAAGGGGCCAGCCGGCTTCTGTGAGCCGGATTCTCCCTGGGCCGACTACGGGAGGCCTGGCCGCCTTCGGGTATCTTCTCGTCTGTTGGGGCCCGCCGCCCTTGGGCCGTACTGGCAGCTCGCCGTGGGTGACGCATGGTCAGCATGGCAACAGTGCTACGCCGGACTGGGACGGCCACCCGGTACGGCTGTGGCCATGCGCGTCCCGGGATTTGGGTGTGGCAGGCTTGACTGTAGCCACGCCCCGTCTCATCGCCGTTATGTGGGTGTAGACTTTGAGGGCACGGTCTTGGCCGCTGGTTGGGGGCCGGTTTCTGGGAGGCGGCCTTCGGGTGGCCGGCTTCTGGGAGCCGGCCCTTGATGAAGCTATGTACCTAGGGTAGGGGCATGGACCTGTCCTAAGTTCCCTACCCAAGGACATCCCTAGAAGAAGTCACCTTTCACTCGACTTGGAGGTGTCCCACTCGACGGATTCAAGACACTCGACCACATGGTTATCACTCGGCCACGAAGCCAACCACTCGACTGCTAGGAGATCTAAAGTCACTCCGCACGCAAACGGTCGGTCATTAAGTAGCTTTTATGGTCATCATAGCACTTTATTAGAGGCGTTACCAGTAACGCCCAGCCTTAATGTACTTTAAACCCTGCATTACTGAGGGCTGGAGGGGTCTGGCGAACTCTATATAAGCCACCCCCCTCCTCAGTGTCAAGGATTCGCACCCCGGTTATTCATACGCACAATATTCAATCGACCGCCTCCGGGCACCGAGACATAGGGCTGTTACTTCCTCCGAGAAGGGCCTGAACTCGTAAACCTCGTGTGCTTACAACTACTCCATAGCTAAGATCTAGCCTCTCCATACCTACCCCCCTACATCACTGTTAGAGTTAGAACCACGAAAGTTGGCACCCACCGTGGGGCAGGAGTCTTAGCGCCTAGTTGGAGAAGTTGCGATTTTTTCGATCTCTTTGATCATGGTTTTGGGCGGAGTTTTGGTGGAGGGCCGCGAGATCCGTCTCGGCGCGCTCACGTTCATCGCCGACGACTGCGCTTGGCTTCAGGAGGCTCCACTCGACATCAACGCGCTCCCCGTCCGCGGGGTGACGCACTTTCGCGCATGCGTCCGTGGTGTCCTCCTACGGCAGTTGTCGACCCAGTATCGGTCGGCTCCTGTGGCGTCCTCTTGCCCTGTCTCTCACCGGCGCAAGAGCTCCGGTCGGTCGAGGCTTCAGAGGTGGGTGAGACATGCGGTGGCCCGCCAGTCGGCCACCCCACAAGTCGCGGCGATCGAGCCCGACGAATCCCTCTACGGCCTGTTTGACCTGTCGACTGGCTCCGCAGAGACCGCGTCCGAATGCGACAGCAGTGACCCGGCAGCGGAGGTTCTGATGATCGATGGGCCACGCAGTCCTCCCGGTTTTCCCCGCACTGATGGAGGCTCAGATGGAGGCGACCCATCGCATCCCCACGAGGAGTATCTCCCCGAGCCTCTCACGTCATTACAGCGAGAGGAGCTTTGTCGCCAGAACATGGATGCACTTCACACTCCTATTGTTGGAGAAACCCCCGAGGCCCGGGCCTTGGAGGACGCGCGCTTGGCTAACTTGGCCGAGCGCACTCGACTGGAGAATCTCCAGCGAGCACTCGACGAGCGAGCGCGTCAACGGGTTCCAGAATCCAGTCGACGTCAGCTCTTTCCACCCCCGCAGGTATATCGAACTCCGATTCAGAATTTGGCAGCTATAGCCCGTATAGCAGAGTCAATTCAGCCCTCCCAGTCAGAGGCTGGCAGAGGCTTGTTGCAAATCAGAGCGTTGCTCCGGGCAGCGGGAGACCAGAATTCCGCTGTTTCTCAGTCGCGGAACAGGATCCATAGCCGATCCGTTGCAGCGGATACAGTCCAGTCGGCTCACAGCCCAAGATCGCCCCCGAGGCGTGAGGGACGTGGAGACCGGCGTGATCAGCACAGAAGGAATGAGCAGTATGATCACCGATTCGATCGTGATGATCGATGTCGAGTGCCAACCCCTCCCCCGAGGAGTGGATCATATGTGCCTCGACAACAGGATGACAGACACCCTCATAGTGTTGGGCAGAGAATTCCAGTCGACCCCAAGGAACCGGGCTTTGATGCGAGATCCATTCTCATTCAAGGTTTGGTCGACAGGAACAGAGCTCACCGAGAAGGCCACGATAGAGATGCGCCTACCAGTAGCAGAGTACATGTTTCAGGGCCGGAGTGTTTCAGTCGAGCCATCAGAGCCGCTGTGATTCCTCCCAACTTCAGGTTGGCGACTGGAGTTAGTAAGTTCACCGGTGAGTCTAAGCCCGATACTTGGCTCGAAGACTACCGAGTGGCTGTCCAGATTGGCGGTGGCAATGATGAGGTGGCCATGAAGCACCTGCCTCTCATGTTAGAGGGCTCGGCCAGAGCGTGGCGGACTCAGTTGGCACCCAGTAGCATTTACACTTGGGAGGATCTGTCCCGAGTGTTTGTCACAACATTTGAAGGAACATGCAAGCGACCTGCAGGTCTTACGGAATTGCGGTCTTGCGTGCAGAAGCCGAATGAAACTCTGAGGGATTACATCCAGAGGTGGATCACGTTGCATCACGCAGTTGAGAATGTACCGGATCATCAAGCAATTTGCGCCTTTAAAGAAGGTGTTAAGTACAGATAATTGAATTTGAAATTCGGTCGAACTGGAGAGATGTCTCTGAATCGGATGATGGAGATTGCCACCAAATACGCTAATGGTGAAGATGAGGATCGACTCTAGAGTGGCAAGCATAAGTCAGTCGCCTAGGAAACCGGAGGAAATTCGAATCGGAAACAGAAGCGGAAAGCCGAGCCAGCCGCTCCTGGGGAGGCCCTGGCCGTAACCCAAGGAAAGTTTAAGGGGAAACCCAAAGGGCCTTGGAACCCTAAGAAAGTTAAAGACCAAGATGGAAACGATGTCCTGGATCTACCGTGTCACATCCACACCAAGAAAGATGAAGAGGGTAAACTCATTTACCCAAAGCATACCACTCGACAGTGTCGGCTCTTGATCCAGCGGTTCCAGGGAAAATAGTCCGAAGATAAAGAGAAGGAGTTGGATCAAGTGGATGACAAGGAAGATAGTGATGATTTTTGCTGATGTCGAAAGCAAAAGTCAACTGAAAGTTATCAACCGTGAAGTGAATATGGTTGCTCTGGCAACACCCAGTTATCTGAAGTGGTCTCAGACTGCCATCACATTCGACCAGTCTGATCACCCCACGCACATTGCCACCCATGGGAGGCAAGCTTTGGTGGTCGACCCAGTTGTCGAAGGCACTCGACTGACCAAAGTCCTGATGGATGGTGGCAGTGGATTGAACATACTGTATGCAGAAACATTGAAAGGGATGGGCATTCCGATGTCCAGACTCAGTACCAGCAACATGAGTTTCCATGGAGTCATTCCTGGGAAGAAAGCCGAGTCACTCGGCCAAATTGCTCTTGATGTGGTTTTCGGTGATTCCAAGAATTACCGCAAGGAAAAGTTGACATTCGAAGTTGTGGATTTCCAAAGTGCTTATCACGCTATTTTAGGCAGGCCAGCTTATGCACGCTTCATGGCTCGACCATGTTATGTGTATCTCAAATTGAAGATGCCTGGTCCCGAAGGTGTGATCACTGTTACAGGCAATCAGAAGAAAGCAGAAGAGTGTTTTCAGATAGGCTCAAAGATTGCTGATGCTCACATGGCAGTGGTCGAGCTGCAAGAGTATCAGAAGACTGCAGATCTGGGTGAGTTGCTACGAGCCAAGAAGCCTGCTTTAGAATCAGCTTTTCAGTCGTCCGGTGAAACGAAGCCAGTTCACATTCACCCGACCGATCCAAATGCTGCTTCGACTCACATCTCAATGACGCTCAACTCCAAATAGGAAGAAGCGCTCATCCAGATCCTCCGTGAGAACTAGGACATCTTCGCATGGAAGCCTTCTGACATGCCTGGAGTTCCCAGGGGGCTGGCTGAGCACCGTCTATGAGTCGACCCAAAAGTTAAACCTGTCAAAGAACATCTTCGACGGTCCGCCGTCCAGAAGAGGAAGGCTATTGGCGAGGAGGTGGCTCGGCTCTTAGCAGCGGAGTTCATCCGAATGACTTACCACTCCGAGTGGCTCGCCAATGTTGTCATGGTCCCCAAGAAGGACAAGTCACTTCGCATGTGCATTGACTTTAAGCATATCAATCGGGCCTACCCGAAAGATCATTTTCCTCTCCCTCGCATCGACCAAATAGTCGACTTGACTGCGGGGTGTGAGCGATTGTCTTTTCTAGACGCCTACTCCGGGTACCATCAGATCCGTCTGTATGGGCCCGACGAGATCAAAACAGGTTTCATCACTCCATTCAGGTGCTTCTATTATGTCACCATGCCGTTCGGCCTCAAGAATGCCGGAGCCACGTTCATGAGGATGATTCAAAAGTGTTTGCTCACTCAAATCAGTCGGAATGTGGAAGCATACATGGATGATATTGTGGTCAAGTCACGGAAGGGTTCCGACCTGCTGACTGACCTTGCTGAAACCTTTGCCAACCTCAGGAGGTACGAAATCAAGCTCAATCCATCAAAGTGCACATTCGGAGTTCCAGGTGGAAATTTACTCGGTTTTCTCGTTTCCGAACGGGGAATCGATGCCAATCCTTAAAAAGTTGGTACCATACTCCGGATGAAGCGTCCTGTGCATGTGCACGATGTCCAGAAGCTTACAGGTTGCTTGGCCGCTTTAAGTCGATTCATCTCTCGACTCGGTGAAAAGGCATTGCCTCTTTACCGATTGATGAAGAAGTCAGACAAGTTCGAGTGGACTCCAGAAGCTGATGCAGCGTTTGTAGAGCTCAAAGCCCTGCTCTCCACCCAGCCAGTGCTTGCTGCCCCAATCAGCAAAGAGCCTTTGCTGCTTTACATTGCAGCCACGGGACAAGTTGTCAGTATAGTACTTATGGTCGAGCGGGAAGAAGAAGGGAAGGCCTTCAAAGTTCAGCGCCCAGTATACTATGTTTCTGAAGTTCTGACTCCTTCAAAGCAAAGATATCCTCATTACCAGAAGCGTGTATATGGGATTTATATGACTACGAAGAAGGTTGCACATTACTTCTCTGACCACTCCATTACAGTCGTCAGCGACGCCCCACTGTCAGAGATTTTGCACAACAGAGATGTAACTGGTCGAGTGGAAAAATGGGCGATTGAACTCCTTCCCCTAGATATCAAGTTTGAGGCAATGAAGGCTATCAAGTCCCAAGCAATTGCAGATTTCGTCGCCGAGTGGATTGAACAACAACTTCTGACTCAAGTTCACTCGGAGCACTGGACCATGTTCTTCGATGGATCTAAGATGTGGAATGGTTCCGGTGCTGGGGTAGTATTGGTTTCCCCCCGAGGAGATAAGCTCAGATATGTTCTCCAGATTCACTTCGATTCCTCCAATAACGAAGTAGAATATGAAGCACTTTTGTATGGGTTGCGCATGGCCATTTCACTCGGCGTCCGTCGCCTTATGGTCTATGGCGACTCAGATTTGGTGGTTAATCAGGTGATGAAGGAGTGGGACGTCAGAAGTCCAGCTATGACTGGTTATTGCAATGCAGTGAGAAAGTTAGAGAAGAAATTCGAGGGTTAGAGCTTCATCACGTCCCCCGACTGAAAAATCAAGCAGCTGATGATTTGGCAAAGATAGGTTCCAAGAGAGAAGCCATTCCTAGCAATGTGTTTTTGGAACACATTCACTCGCCGTCAGTCCAGGAAGATCCTTTTACAGATGAAGCCCCGCAGCCAAAGAGTGCCACGGATCCGACTGAAGTCGAAATTCCAGCAGTGATCGACCTAATCATGGAAGTCTTGGTAATCACTCCCGACTGGACGATACCGTACATCGCGTATATCCTGAGGAAAGAACTCCCGGAGGACGAGGAAGAGGCTCGACAGATCATCCGTCGATCCAAATCCTTTACAGTCATAAAGGGACAGTTGTATAGAGAAAGTGCAACTAGACTCAGCCAGAAGTGTATAACACCGGAAGAAGGTCAGATAATCCTTGATGATATCCACTCGGGGACCTATGGTCACCATGCGTCCTCTCGGACCATCGTGGCTAAAGCATACCGAGCGGGATTTTACTGGCCAAGGGCAAATGAAATGGCAAAAGAGATGGTCGACAAGTGTGAAGGGTGCCCGTTCTACTCCAACATGTCGCACAAACCCGCATCAGCCCTGAAGACCATTCCACTCGTCTGGCCTTTCGTTGTTTGGGGACTGGATATGGTTGGACCGTTGAGAACAGGCAGGAGCGGTTTCACACATGTGCTTGTGGCAGTCGACAAGTTCACCAAATGGATTGAAGCTAAGCCTATCAAGAATCGTGATGCTTGCACTACCATCAGTTTCATCACGGAGTTAACATTCAGATATGGAGTCCCGCATAGCATCGTCACTGACAATGGGTCGAACTTTGATTCAGACAAGTTTAGAGCTTTTTGTGCCTCTCAAGGCATGCGAGTCGACTACGCGTCGGTCGCCCACCCCCAGTCGAATGGACAAGCGAAAAAGGCAAATGGTCTGATTCTCAAAGGGCTAAAACCTCGACTGATGCGTGATCTTAAGCACGCAGCAGGCGCGTGGGTTGACGAGCTTCCGTCAGTTCTTTGGGGATTGAGGACCACCCCGAATTGGTCGACTGGAAGAACCCCGTTCTTTCTGGTTTACGGAGCGGAGGCAGTCCTGCCGAGTGATCTACTTCACAATGCACCCCGAGTCGAGCTCTACACCGAAGATGAAGCAGAACAAGCCCAGCAAGACGCAGTCAACCTCCTGGAAGAAGAAAGTGAAATGGCTATGATCCGATCGACCATTTATCAGCAACACTTACGCCGATTCCATGCCAGAAATGTGAAGAGTCGAGCCTTCCAAGAAGGAGATTTGGTCCTCCGAGTGGATCAACAAAAACCACACAAGCTCGCTCCTACTTGGGAAGGCCCCTTCATCATCACCAGAGTCCTCCACAATGGAGCGTATCACCTTTACAATGTCGATCGCCAGATCGATGATCCATGAGCTTGGAATGCGGAACTGCTCCGCCCCTTTTACACTTGAATTCTCACTCGTATGAGATGTAATAAGAAAAACTTCTGTAGTCTATTTATCAAAGACAAGAGTGTTACAATTTTTCCAGTAATCGTTGTCACTTTTGTTTGCGTGTGAAATCCCCAAGTGGGTGGCTTAGCTGCGAATCCGTTTTGCCTAAGTTTGTAAAAAAATCCTACCGAGTGGCGAGCCAGCCTCCCACTCGGAGGCTTAGCTGCGAACCCGCTTCGCCTAAGTATTTGAAAATCCTACCGAGTGGTGAGCCAGCCTCCCACTCGGGGTCTTAGCTATAGTCCAGTACTCGCCTAAGTTTTTGAAAATCCTACCGAGTGGTGAGCCAGCCTCCCACTCGGGGGCTTAGCTACAGTCCAGTACTCGCCTAAGTATTTAAAATCCTACCAAGTGGTGAGCCAGCCTCCCACTCGGGGGCTTAGCTGCAGTCCAGTACTCGCCTAAGTGTTTAAAATCCTACCGAGTGGTGAACCAGCCTCCCACTCAGGGGCTTAGTTGCAGTCCAGTACTCGCCTAAGTATTTGAAAATCCTACCGAGTGGTGAGCCAGCCTCCCACTCAGGGGCTTAGCTGTAGTCCAGTACTCGCCTAAGTGTTTAAAATCCTACTGAGTGGAGAGCGACCCTCCCACTCGGGGGCTTAGCTGCAGCCCAGTGCTCGCCTAAGTGTTTAAAATCCTACCGAGTGGAGAGCAAACCTCCCACTCGGAGGCTTAGCTGCAGCCCAGTGCTCGCCTAAGTGTTTAAAATCCTACCGAGTGGAGAGCGACCCTCCCACTCGGAGGCTTAGCTGCAGCCCAGTGCTCGCCTAAGTGTTTAAAATCCTACCGAGTGGAGAGCAAACCTCCCACTCGGGGGCTTAGCTGCAGCCCAGTGCTCACCTAAGTGTTTAAAATCCTACCGAGTGGAGAGCAAACCTCCCACTCGGGGGCTTAGCTGCAGCCCAGTGCTCACCTAAGTGTTTAAAATCCTACCGAGTGGAGAGCAAACCTCCCACTCGGAGGCTTAGCTGCAGCCTAGTGCTCGCCTAAGTGTTTAAAATCCTACCGAGTCGAGAGCAAACCTCCCACTCGGGGGCTTAGCTGTAGCCCAGTGCTCGCCTAAGTTTGTAAAATCCTACCGAGTGTAGAGAAAACCTCCCACTTAGGGGCTTAGTTGCAGTCTAGTACTCGCCTAAGTATGAAACATCCCAATCCGCAAAGACGACGAGGTGCAAGTCGACTGCTACCTTCTCCTTCGTTAATACACCACAAATACGAAGTTATTTCGAGTGAGGAACAAGTTCCACTCGACAGATAATTCATGAAGATATTCGACGATAAATCAAGTACGGATAAGACCCAAAGGTCCCAGACCACAGATCAAAGTACTCGAGCCTTCAGCTCGACGGAGTTTAAAGGTTACAAAATCCACTCGGCATTCCAAGGAAAATTTAAAGTGAAGCATAAAAGTTTTATTCCTCAGGCAGAGAACTGGAAGGGGCGACGAACTCGTCCAAGTCGATCCCGTCTGCAATGCGAGTGGCAGCAGCAATGAAAGTCTCCATGAAGTCTTGAAAGTTGTACTTCCTGGTATTGGCAACTTGGATAGCAGCCAGCTTTTCCTCTCGCGCCTCCTTGCAGTGAACGCGGACCAGGGGCAGAGCGACGTCGGCACCGCATCTAGCAGAAGATTTCTTCCATTCCGTCACTCGACCTGGGACTTCATTCAGTCGAGTCATCAGGGACTCGAGGTCATTTTGAAGCGTCGTCCTAGGCCAGAGCGACGTGTCAATCCGCGACATCGCAACCTTCAGTCGAGCAAGATAGTCAACCACGCCGGCAACACAAGATTCCAGTCGCAGCATGTTCATAGCAGCCTCATCCTTCACTGGAGAATTGATGGGGTCCAAGCCTGTCTCCACTCGACTGGTCTCCTCCTCGAAGTTCTGACAAAATTCTGTAAACACAATTCAAAGATAAGTCAGCGGCTCTACATGAGTATTGGTGACAACAATTCAGTCGGCTAGGAGTGGTTACCCTCAAGCATGACGAATATCTTATTGGCGAGTCCACTGAGATAAGCCTCCAGATCATTCCTCCTCCCTGCCAGTTCACTTGCCTTGTCATTCAGAGCTATTTTATCATTCTTCAGACGGCTGACCTCTTGGTGAGCCGCGTCAAGAGCGGCTTTCAGTCTGGAGTTTTCTTCTTCAAGGTTTCCGACTAAAGCCAGTTTCTCTTCTGCATGCTTCGTTTTGTCCGAGGCCGTCTTCTGCGCTTCTGCAAGGTCAAGCTCTTTCTTCTTCAGAGCCTCCTCCATTTTATCTATGGAACAGCAAGTGAGATCAACCTCAAGAATGGCCAGAAAGAAAAGATAGTCGTCAAAAGCTCACTAGCCATACCTTTTGCTTCATCCCTCGCCTTCTACAAGTTCTCCTAAGCAAGCTTTAAGTCAAGGTTGAGCTGGATCTGTTTGCTTTCCAACTCAGTATAGCGAGGCACAAGCTCGCAAGATTTCTGCGAATAATCAGTCGACAGATGTCAAAGGTAGGTTGCTTCCGAGCAACTAAGATAAAAATTGCGGCATCTCTAAGACTACAGCCGAATCAAAAACATTCGACAGTAGTCTCGGGAACTACACCCAGTGGGTGCACTCAGCGTGCCCCCACTGGTTCAAAAAAAAGAAAGAAGAAGTCGACTGCCCGCAGTCGACCATGTCTAGTGGGCGCACTCAGCGTGCCCCCACTAGTTCAAAGATTCCATTCGACATGGCCTGACCAGACCGAGAGAAGAAGTTCAAATAAAGCAACACAATATAAAGACTACAGTCGACTGCCAGCAGTGCACCGTAGTCTCGGGGACTACACCCAGTGGGTGCACTTAGCATGCCCCCACTCGTCCAAAATATTCAATCGACACACCCAGTGGGTGTACAGATATAAAGATCTTCGGAAAAGAGAGCCTTCAGATAGCATATCCTAACAGAACAAGCAGTGATCGACTGACCTGGACATTGCTCTGAAGGGCTGAACTTGCATCATAAGCTGCTTGGCTGGCTTCCCGGACCACCTTCACTTGCTCCATCATGATTCCCGCCTGGCGTATAGCCTCCTTAGCGGCACCCACTTGATCCTCAGGGACGTGGTGCGTGGCAAAAAGCGAAGGAGGATCTGCACTCGACGATGATGGCCGGACATTCGTTAGAGGCACAGCGAAGGTCACAGAACTCCGAGTGGTATTACCACCCTCCTGAACTACAGCCTCAGGCGCCGATGTGGTTTGTGAGGTCTTGCTAGCCAGCGCCTTCCTATTCCTTCTCGCCCTCAGCGGCAGCTCGTCGTCATCATCAGGGAGGTCAATGACATGAGGATGAGCTATAAGAAAAATCCAAAGTTAAAGATGAAAAATCCAATCGACCGGAAGAGATCGTCAGTCGACTAAAAGAGGAGCATCAGAAATCATACCAGGGTTGGAGGTAACAGCATCTTCTATCTCTTGATCATCGTCCTTGGCAGAGATCTCTGAGGTAGTAGCACTGCAAATTTCGAAAATCAGTCGGATTATTCAATGAATCGACCAAGGATCCGTCCACGGTCAACAAAGGAAAACAAGTTCTATTATTACCCGGAAATGGTGGGGACAGTCATCTTCATCTTAGGCAGAGCCTTTGGCGGCTTGGACGGCATCGCTCGTGGATGCTTGGGAGCTTTTTCTGTCGGCGCTGGAGAAGAGGTCCGAGGGCGCTTCGACGACTGCCCGACAGGGACGGTCGCCTTACCACGTTCCCGCACAGGGTCGTGTGTAAGCTTGGATCGCCTTTCCGAGCGGGGAGGTTCAACCTCTTCCTCCTCCTCTTCACTGGAGTCATCGTCATCCCCCTCTCCTTCGCCGTCAAATTCCCACTCCTCTCCACTTTCGCCTCCGCTCGCCTCCCCCTCCTCGGCCTGCTCCTGTGCTCCATTGGGCGTCGAGTACATCTCAGTAATAGCCTAGAGGACAACAAACAAGACAAAAGTCAATTACTAATTCAAAGAGAACAAGTAAAGAAAGCGAGATTACAATTGAAAACGCAAGGTCAAACCTTGTCCACTTCGTAGAATTGGTCGAGTGGAGGAATCCTCCTGCCTCCTCGGGGGTTGTCCTTGTTCCCTGTGATGCTCGACAGCCACCCTTCCAGCATCTCATCGGTGACCTCCTCCGGGTGTATCCGAGTGGTGTCTTCGAGACCCGAATACATCCACATCGGGTGGTCGCGGGCTTGAAGCGGTTGGACGCGCCTCCGAAGGAAGACCTCCAACAAGTCCATGCCAGTCACCCCCTCGCGGACAAGCTGAACCACTCGACCGACTAGCACCTTGACTTGCACCCTTTCCTCCGGCATCACTTTCAGAGAGGCAGGTTTTTGTGCTCGGTTCAGAGAGAAAGGGGGAAGCCCAGTCGACTGTCCTGGGGTCACCTGGTCTTTACAGTAAAACCAGGTCGACTTCCACCCACGGACCGACTCGAGAAAAGGGATAGACGGAAAAGAGCTTTTACCCCTCAATTGGATCGCCAGGCCCCCGCACAACTGGATCACCTGCGTCCTTTCATCACTCGACTTGGCTTTCTTGACCGACTTAGAGCGACAAGTGAAAATGTGCTTGAAGAGCCCCCAATGGGGGCGGCAACCCAAGAAGTTCTCACACAAGGAAACGAAGACAGCAAGATACACAATGGAATTGGGAGTAAAGTGATGGAGCTGCGCTCCTAAGAAGTTCAAGAAGCTCCGGAAAAAAGGATGAGGAGGCAGAGAAAATCCGTGATCAATATGGGTGGTGAGGAGGACGCACTCACCCTCGAGAGGCTGGGGTTCGATTTCTTTCCCTGGGAGACGCGCAGGTTCGTGGGGAATGAATCACCCCTCAACCAGATCATCAAGGTCATCTTGCCGAATCGCCGACGGCATCCAATCGCCCTGGATCCAGACCTTGGGCAGACCGAACCTCGAAGAAGATCCGCCCCGACCGGACTTCTTCGCCTTCCCCTGCACCGCCGCCTTCTTCGCGCGCTCCAGAGCTGACGTCTTATCCTTCACCATCGTCGCCGGCGAAGCTCGAACAGGCCTACTGCACCGAGGTGAGAGCGGAAGTGGCGGAGGATTTTGTGAAGGAAGGGGGAAAAGCGAAGGCACACTGTTCAGAAGCCCTGTGCTGGCAGCTTATAAGGGGTCACTTCCGAGTGACTGACCGGTAGGCCCAAGCAATCCTGCCAAATCCCGCAACAGGCGCGCGCGCTATACATGGCGAAAAAGGAGGCACAGAGATCGAGGAGGCTCCGTTCTATCCCATCTGATTACTGCGGCCGCCCCCGTCCCGCGCGCTTCCCGAAATTCAAATCCCGCAAAATCCGCGGGCTGTAGAACAACTCGTCAGACGGAAGATCTCCTTCAGACCATCACTCGGAACTTTTCAAGTAAAGAAACTCACTCGACAAGAAACCAAGAATGGATCAAGGCGACTGAAAGAAGTTGACGACGTCATCCGTGAAAATTGATCCAGAACAAGACATTCATATAGCATGAAGAACCGGTCGGAAGGATCCCCAACTCCTTCCCCACTCAAACCTCGATCCATTCGGGGGCTAATGATGAAGCTATGTACCTAGGGTAGGGGCATGGACCTGTCCTAAGTGCCCTACCCAAGGACATCCCTAGAAGAAGTCACCTTTCACTCGACTTGGAGGTGTCCCACTCGACGGATTAAAGACACTCGACCACATGGTTATCACTCGGCCACGAAGCCAACCACTCGACTGCTAGGAGATCTAAAGTCACTCCGCACGCAAACGGTCGGTCATTAAGTAGCTTTTATGGTCATCATAGCACTTTATTAGAGGCGTTACCACTAACGCCCAGCCTTAATGTACTTTAAACCCTGCATTCCTGAGGGCTGGAGGGGTCTGGTGAACTCTATATAAGCCACCCCCTCCTCAGTGTCAAGGGTTCGCACCCCTGTTATTCATACACAAAATATTCAATCGACCGCGTCCGGGCACCGAGACGTAGGGCTGTTACTTCCTCCGAGAAGGGCCTGAACTCGTAAACCTCGTGTGCTTACAACTACTCCATAGCTAAGATCTAGCCTCTCCATACCTACCCCCCTACATCACTGTCAGAGTTAGAACCACGACAGCCCTCTCGTGGCCGGCTTCTGGGAGCCGTCCCTCTCGTGGTTTCCCTTGGGAGGTCTTGAGGCAGGGCCGCCCTCGTCCAGCCGCACTGAGAGGTAGCCGGCTGGAGGAAGACGGCCCCACGCCTTGGATCTTGAAGGTTGGAATGGCTTGTAATTTTTCTGAAGTGCCGGGGGGGATCCGGCTAGGCTACCCGTGGTCATTTACTCCGACAAACCAGTTTGAAGATGGCACCGTTCGAAGCCCTGTATGGACGAAGGTGCAGGACACCATTGATGTGGGATCAAGTTGGAGACCGACAGTTGTTTGGACCAGATTTGATCAAGGAGTCTGAAGAGAAGGTTAAGTTGATCCCAGATAGACTGAAGGTAGCTCAGTCCAGGAAGAAGATTTATGCAGATTCGAAACGCAAGGAAGTAACCTATGAAATTGAGATAGAGCATATCTGCGAGTGTCACCTCTGCGAGGAGTGAAACGTTTTGGAGTTAAGGGAAAGTTAGCCCCGAGATTTGTAGGACCGTACCGAATTCTGGAACGTATGGGAGAGATTGCCTACAAGTTGGAGTTACCCGAAGGATTGTCAGGAGTTCACGATGTGTTCCACGTTTCTCAGTTGAAGAAGTGCCACGCAGAGATGGCTGATATTCCTCTGAGAGATACAATGCCACTGGAAGCGATTCAGTTGGATAGCGATTTGACTTATGAGGAGAAGCCAGTCAAGATTCTAGAGTTTGCTAGCCGAGTTACTCGCAGTAAGGTTATCAAGTTTTGCAAAGTTCAATGGAGCCACCATACCGAGGACGAAGCCACCTGGGAGCGAGAGGAAGACCTACGGAAGGATCACCCTCACCTATTTTCTAGCCAACCTGAATCTCAAGGAAGAGATTCATCTTAAGGGGGATAGGTTTGTAACATCCCAAATTTTCAATTTGGAATGTTATACATTAGATCATCATTGCATATCATATTTTATTGCATTTTGGCTTGATCCTAGAAATTCTACGCAACTCAAGGACCCACGGAGAGAGTTGGGGATTTCGTTAATTTCATATTTGAGTTTTCTCAAATTTTGAAAAGTGGATCATTTGGTTTTGATTATTTTTCCTTCCTAATATTTCTAAAAAATATATACGAGAGGAGATAAAATGACTTCTCCAAAATAAAAGAAATATTCGAGGAAAAATATTAAAATCAAATAAATTTTTTATTTGGATTTTATTGCAATTTTATTTGCACTAGAAAAATTGCATGTTTTCAAAATTCCATTTTAGGGCCAAGAAAATGTTCATCTTGTTCTAAATATTTTATTTAGACGGTGAAAATTTGTTTTGGCATTTTTAGATTTTTATTTAATTTTTTAGGATTTATTTTCGGCGGAACGTTATTTAAAAAAAGGTAGCACCCGACTGGGCCGAAGCCCAGCCAAGCTGACAGGCCCAACCCCGTGCCACCGCCTCCCCCGCGCGCCCCGTGCCCACACCGGACTCCGCCGGAGTCCTGGAGACTGCCGCCGCCTCGGGTTGCCCCTCCCCCAAGGCGACCCCGCCCCCTCCCCCTCTTAAATACCCGCCGCCGCCCCACATCGCCACCCAAGCGACAGCAGTAGCAGCGCCCACAGCCGCCGCCGCCGAGCCGCCGCGCCGCCGCCTGCCTTGCGCCGCTGCGCCTCGCTGTCGCCCCGCGCCGCCGTGCCGCACCACCCCGCCGTCGCCGCCACCCCGCAGCCCCACCCGCCCCGCCGGAGCCGCCGCCTCGTCACTAGAGCCGCTGTTCCGATCCGTTTCGCCGCCCGTTTTTTTTCGGTTTAGGTAAAAACCGATCGGTTTTTATTTAAACCCTAGTTTTTTTAGATTAGTTCGGTTTTAGTTTTTTTTGGTTTATTTATTTAGCGGACGTTCGTCCGTACGTTCGTTTTAACGAACGGTTTCGCTCGTTAGTCACAGACAACGAACGTTCGTTTGTTAGCCTGTTCGTTAGTTTTTCTTTTTCTCGGCTTTTTCGCGATTATTCTCGATCGCGATTTCTGATCCGATTTTTGTTTTAGTTTATCTTTTCGCTCGTTTATCGGAATCAGGCGATTTAAGCGCCTAGATCTTTGTCTCGAAGCCCACTTTATGTTTAACCAACTTGAACAAGATTTTGGTACTGTAAAATTTGACTTTAGTCCAGATTAGTAAATGAATCTTGTTTCTTTCGCAGTTTGAGTTCCGTTGCTCCGTTTGATTTGATCCTTTTTGCAAACCGGAGTTCTTAAGTTGAACTTTCTGGTTAGATCTTCTTTTTTGAGTTTTACCCGTGCATCTTTGCTTGATTGCTTATGTATGCTATTATTTGTTTGCGATAGAATTCCCGGAGTGCGAAGCGTGCTACTACGAGTCTCTAGGTTTTGCGGATCATCAGCAAGGCAAGTAACACATTGATCATACTCTTTTCATACCCAGTTTTTATGCTTTAGCTCCAATCCTGAAACACCGCATGATTAGGATGTGATTAACTTGTGGGTATTGGGAAGTAGTTGATGAGGTAGAACCTATTGCCCTGTTATTATCAAACCATTGGGAGTTACTTCACTAGTAGAAAAGGGGGCAACGGTCCAGGGTGGGTTAGCCCATTAGTCCCGGTTCAATCTAGAACCGGGACCAATGGGGGCATTGGACCCGGTTCGTGAGCCCAGGGGGGCGGCCGGGCCATGTGGGCCATTGGTCCCGGTTCATCAGGACCTTTTGGTCCCGGTTGGTGGGACGAACTGGGACCAATGGGCCTGGCTCCTGGCCCACCACCATTGGTCCCGGTTGGTGGCCTGAACCGGGACCAAAGGCTCCCCTTTAGTCCCGGTTCATGCCACCAACCGGGACCAATGAGGTGCCTATATATACCCTCGCCCGCGAGCAGAGCACTCCAGTGCTCTGTTTTTCTTTGGCCGGCGAGGGGAGGGGTTTGTGGTGCTCTAGCTCACCTCCTATGCACATGAGGTGTTCGATGAAATGCCCAAGCCACACTAGTTAAGCTTTCTCCTCTCGAAGCTCGACCTCAAAGCTCCATTTTCCTCGAGATTTGTCTAGATTTAGCGGTCCATCACGCCCCACCCCCGTCTTCACCGCCGTCGATCACCCGCGCCGATCTCATCACCGACACCACCGTGGTGAGCCTCTTGTTCTTATCTTCTTTCTGAAAGGAAAAATATTCTTACTTGTATGTTTAGATAGATACTTGTATCATTTTCTTACTTTTATTATTGCATCTTATATAGTGCGATGGTTTTGGTATCCGCCCTCGTCGGCCCTCGTCCTCTCTATGATTCGGATGTGGTATATACATTAATCTTTATAACTATTGCTTCATTTATTGTTTATGAAAATTATGCGGACCAACGTGACATAGATTTTATTTATCTAGGATGTATGTGAACCAGAAATTCCAACCGACCCTATTGTCGAGAGGTTAAATTTAGTTGAAGAAGAAAAAAATTTCTTGAAGGAAAAAATAAAAAAAATTGAGCAGGAGAAGATGATATTGGAGTTGCATGTTGCGGATGTCTCGATGATCACAGGATCAAGATGGATGCAATGCGCTTGAAGATTAGAAAGATTAGAAAATATGCCATTCATACCGAGGCTTGGTATCATTATGTCGTTGGATCAATTGTTACCTTGGTTGCGATTATGATCGCCTTTGTTTTCGCATTTAAATGTTTTACATAGTTTCAATGTATGGTTTAATTAATTAGATGCTCTGGAGAGCTATATGTTGTTAGATGAGAACTATGTATGTACTTTGGTTTTAATGTGATGATGAACTTCTATTAATTTGGACACTTAATTATATATAATGCACGAAGATGAACCGGCAATGGATGTACGGTGACAGACACACCTCCGAGTACATTAAGGGCGTGCATGAGTTTCTCGACGCGGGTGAGGCAAACAAGCAGAATGGTTTTATGTGTTGTCCATGCCCTGATTGTGGGAATACGAAGTCTTACTCTGGCCGGAAAATCCTTCACAGCCACCTGCTTTCCAAGGGTTTCATGCCACACTATAATGTTTGGACGAGGCACGGAGAAATAGGGGTTATGATGGAAGACGACGAAGAAGAAGAGTACGATGACAACTACGTGCCCCCTGAATACCGTGATGCTGCAACGGGGGGAGCTGGTGAAGATCAAGAGGAACCAGACGATGTGCCCAATGATGCTGCAACGGGTGAAGGTGCTGAAGATCAAGAGGAACCAGATGATGTGCACGATGATGGTGATCTCCGCCGGGTCATTGTCGATGCAAGGACGCAATGCGAAAGTCAAAAGGAGAAGCTGAAGTTCGATCGCATGTTAGAGGATCACAAAAAAGGGTTGTACCCCAATTGCGAAGATGGCAACACAAAGCTCGGTACCGTACTGGAATTGCTGCAGTGGAAGGCAGAGAATGCTGTGCCTAACAAAGGATTTGAGAAGCTACTGAAAATATTGAAGAAGAAGCTTCCAAAGGATAACGAATTGCCCGACAGTACATACGCAGCAAAGAAGGTCGTATGCCCTCTAGGATTGGAGGTGGAGAAGATACATGCATGCCCTAATGACTGCATCCTATACCACGGTGCATACAAGGATCTGAACGCATGCCTGGTATGCGGTGCATTGCGGTATAAGATCAGACGAGATGACCCTGGTGATGTTCACGGCGATCCCCGCAGGAAGAGGGTTCCTGCGAAGGTGATGTGGTATGCTCCTATAATACCATGGTTGAAACGTCTATTCAGAAACGGAGAGCATGCCAAGTCGATGCGATGGCACAGTGAGGACCGTAAGAAAGACGGGAAGTTGAGAGCACCCGCTGACGGGTCGCAGTGGAGAAAAATCGTGAGAAAGTACTAGGATGAGTTTGCAAAGGACCCAAGGAACGTATGGTTTGCTTTAAGCGCGGATGGCATTAATCCTTTCGGGGAGCAGAGCAGCAATCACAGCACCTGGCCGGTCACTCTATGTATGTATAACCTTCCTCCTTGGATGTGCATGAAGCGGAAGTTCATTATGATGACAATTCTCATCCAAGGCCCTAAGCTACCCGGCAACGACATTGATGTGTACCTAAGGCCATTAGTTGAAGAACTTTTACAGCTGTGGAATGGAAATGGTGTACGTACGTGGGATGAGCATGGACAGGAGGAATTTAACCTAAAGGCATTGTTGTTCGTGACCATCAACGATTGGCCCGCTCTCAGTAACCTTTCAGGACAGAGAAACAAAGGATACCACGCATGCACACACTGTTTAGATGACACTGAAAGTATATACCTGGACAAATGCAGGAAGAAAGTGTACCTGGGCCATCGTCGATTTCTTCCGACCAACCATCAATGTCGAAAGAAAGGCAAGCATTTCAAAGGCGAGACAGATCACCGGAAGAAGCCCGCCATGCGTACCGGTGGTCACGTACTTGCTATGGTCAATGACTTACACGTAATCTTTGGAAAGGGTGCCGGCGCACTAGCTGTTCCGAATGACGCTGAAGGACACACACCCATGTGGAAGAAGAAATCTATATTTTGGGACCTACCCTACTGGAAAGACCTAGAGGTCCGCTCTTCAATCGACGTGATGCACGTGACGAAGAACCTTTGCGTGAACCTGCTAGGCTTCTTGGGCGTGTATGGAAAGACAAAAGATACACCCGAGGCACGGGAGGACCTCCAACGTTTGCACGAAAAAGACGGCATGCCTCCGAAGCAGTATGAAGGTCCTGCCAGCTACGCTCTTACGAAAGATGAGAAAGAAATCTTCTTTGAATGCCTGCTCAGTATGAAGGTCCCGACTGGCTTCTCGTCGAATATAAAGGGAATAATAAATATCCCAGAGAAAAAGTTCCAGAACCTAAAGTCTCATGACTGCCACGTGACTATGACGCAACTGCTTCCGGTTGCATTGAGGGGGCTTCTACCGGAAAACGTCCGATTAGCCATTGTGAAGCTATGTGCATTTCTCAATGCAATCTCTCAGAAGGTGATCGATCCAGAAATGGTACCAAGGCTAAGGAGTGATGTGGCGCAATGTCTTGTAAGTTTCGAGCTGGTGTTCCCACCATCCTTCTTCAATATCATGACGCATGTCCTAGTTCATCTAGTCGACGAGATTGTCGTTCTGGGGCTCGTATTTCTACACAATATGTTCCCCTTTGAGAGGTTCATAGGAGTCCTAAAGAAATATGTCCGTAACCGCGCTAGGCTAGAAGGAAGCATCTCCATGGGCCATCAAACAGAGGATGTCATCGGGTTTTGTGTTGACTTCATTCCTGGCCTTAAGAAGATAGGTCTCCCTAAATCGCGGTATGAGGGGAGACTGCCTGGAAAAGGCACGCTAGGAGCGGACTCAATAATATGCAGGGACGGGCATTCTTGGTCTCAAGCACACTACACAGTTCTACAGAACTCTACCTTGGTGACCCCGTATGTCGATGAACACAAGAACAGTCTGCGCTCCAAACACCCGGAGCAGTGCGACGAATGGATTACATGTGAACACATCAGGACTTTCAGCAGTTGGTTGGAAGCACGTCTCAGAGGTGACAACACTGTTTGTGATGAGTTGTACTTGTTGTCCAGGGGACCATCTTTGACTGTATTGATTTACAAAGGATACGAGATAAATGGGAATACATTTTACACGATTGACCAAGATGAGAAGAGCACCAACCAAAACAGCGGTGTCCGCTTTGATGCAACAACCGAGAAGGGAAAGGACACATATTATGGTTACATAGTGGACATATGGGAACTTGACTACGGACAAGATTTTAAGGTCCCTTTGTTTAAGTGCAAATGGGTCAATCTGTCAGGAGGCGGGGTACATGTAGACCCACAGTACGGAATGACAACAGTGGATCTGAAAAATCTTGGGTACAGTGATGAACCGTTCGTCCTAGCCAATGATGTGGCACAGGTTATCTATGTGAAGGACATGTCTACCAAACCGAGAAAAAGAAAAGATAAGGAAACGGATACATCATACGATGAGCCAAAGCGCCACATAGTTCTTTCAGGAAAAAGGGATATCCTGGGAGTGGATGGCAAGACAGACATGTCTGAAGATTATGAAAGGTTTCATGAAATTCCTCCCTTTAATGTCAAGGCTGACCCAAGCATCCTGATAAACGCTGAAGATTATCCATGGTTACGACGCAATAAGAAAATGACACAAGCGAAGAAAAAGTGAAGACTTTCTCCCGCAACTATTATGATGATACCATGCCAAATTTGTAACAGACGACTATGTTATGCCAAGTATTTTAGAGTTCATTTGAAAATAGACGAGTAGGTGCATCTATGTTAATTTTTTTATTAAAGTTAATCACAAACTTGTGATTCACACAAATTTCAAAGAATTCAAATTTTAACTATTCAAATTTGAAAACTAATGGCACTAACAGAGAGTTCATAATTTTTTGACCTAAAAGCAAAAAGAATTAAAAAATAAAGCAACAAAGAAAACAAAAAAACTAAAAAAGTGTTTTCAAATTTGAAAACTAATGGCACTAATAGAAAGATTATAATTTGTCTAAAACTATAAAGCAAGAAAGTTTAAAAGTTTATAATTTTTCTAAAACTAAAAAAGTTTAAAAGCTAAAATAATTAAAAAATAAAGCAAGACGAATAATGATAAAACACAGTAATATTAAATAGCAGGAATTTTTTATAGTAAAGTTATTCATAAACTAGTGATTCACACAAATTTTAAAAAATTCAAAGTTAAACTATTCAAATTTTAAAACTAATGGCACTAACAGAAAGTTTATAATTTTTGTGACCTAAAATAAAAAAGAAATCACTACAAAACTATAAGTATTTAGTTCTAAGTAGAAACAAAAAAAACAAAAAAAATGCCACCTACTGGGCCCCACGGCCTGAATACGACTAGAAACCCTACCATGGGTCAGGATTCAGGCCCGAGGGAGGCCCAGTAGGCCCACAGGCACAGATTGCAGTGTTAGGCCCGAAAGCCTGCTTTAGAGAGGAGCTCGAGAGGGATGGCGCACCCCACCTTATAAACAGGTGCGCCTCCCTCTCATCTAGCGAGGTGGTCCCGGTTGGAGGGACGAACCGGGACCAAAGGGGGCATTGGTCCCGGTTCGTAGCACCAACCGGGACCAATTCCCCCTCTTTAGTCCCGGTTGGTGCCACCAACCGGGACCAAAGGCCGCCGCTTCCCGCCCTTTGGGCTGCTGAAAAGAGGCCTTTGGTCCCGGTTGGTGGCACCAACCGGGACTAAAGGGGGGCATTAGTCCCGGTTGGTTTCACGAACTGGGACCAATGGTCTTGCTATATATACAACACTTAGGAAAATTTGACGAACACATCGCCAGTTGCCCCGACGCCGCCCGCCGCCCAGACGCCGTCCGCGCGCCCCCGTCATTGCCCCTGCCCCGTTGCCGCCAGGCGCTGCCCCGACGCCGCCCGTCGCCCGCCCCCGCCAACGCCGTCGCCGTCGTTGTCGACCACGCCCGTCGTCGTCGTCGCCGTCGCCCCCGAGCACGCCCGGTCGCGCCCCTGCCCCACGACCCGCCCCCCACTGTCGCCATCGTCTCCGGCCACGCCCCTGCCCCGGCCCGCCGTGGTCGTCGCCGACGCCCTCGCCGCCGCCGCCCTCGCCCTCGCCGGCCGCCCCCGTTGTGAGCCGCCGCCGTCGAGGCTCTGTGTTCATATGTTTTTTCATATATGTATTAATTTTTTTGTTTATAGCTATATGATGATTGGATGTGACTATATATGTATGTTTGAATATAATGTTCATAGCATTTTTTTGTTTATATTTTTTTTTCATATAGGTATTAATTTTTTATTTAGGTTGTTAGTAGATATCAATTTTAGGTTAGTGCATTTTAATTAGGTTAGTGTAGAGGAAAAAGTAAAATAAGGAAAAGGAAGAAAAGAGGAAGAAGGAAGAAGAAGAAGAAAAAGAATGAGAGGAAAAAGGAAAATAAGAAGAGGAAGAAAGGAGAAGAAGAGGAGAGGAAGAAGATGAGAAATAAATAAGAAGAGGAAAAAAGAAAAAAAAAGAAGAGGAGAAGAAGAAAAAATAGAAAAAAAATTCTATTTTTTCTTCTTCTCCTCTATTCCTTTCTTCTTATCCTCTTTTTTTTCTTCTTTTTTTTCTTCTTCTTCTTCCTTCTTCCTTCTTCTTCTTTTCTTCCTTTTCCTTATTTTCCTTTCTCGAGGGATAAGAAGAAAAAGAAGAGGAGAAGAAGAAAGAAGGGAATAGAGGAGAAAGAAGAAACTTCAACACGAGGGGGGGTATCGATACCCCCTCCTCGATAACATTATTTTCCCATGTATATGTATGTCGCGTCGTTGTCGATATAACGAGGGTGTCGAGGATCACCGAGGGGTCGAGGGTCGGGAACTAGGGTAGAGGGTCGAGGGTCGTTAAGGGGTCAAGGGTCAAGGGTTTCAGAGTCGAGGGGTTTCCTATAGTGTCAAAGTATTGAAGAAATCCATGGCTTTATCATTAGCCGGAAGTAACCATGGCATGATGGTACGAAGTCCTCCAAAGTTATTCTGGAATGGAGTCCCGGATAGGATAATTTGCCTTTTTGTATGAATTTCAGCAAAGGCCTTCCAAATAATGATATTTGGAAGGTTCTTGCTGAACTTTGTACCAAAAAGTGAATTATCCTATCTGGGACTCCGTTCCAAAATAACTTTGGAGAGCTTCGTACCATCATGCACCTGTTACTTTCGCCTAATGATGAAGACATGGTTTTGTTGAATCCTTTGACACTAGGCAACCTCCCGACCCCTCGGCGATCCTCTCGAACATGAAAGGAAGAAGAGGATAAAAAAAGAAGAGGATCGCCAAGGGGTCAAGGGTCGCCAAGGGGTCGAGGGTCGGGAACTAGGGTAGAGGGTCGAGGGTTCGAGGGTTCTATAGGGTCGAGGGATCGACGGTCGAGGGTTCCAGGGTCGTCTAGGGGTCGAGGGTTCCAGGGTCGTCGAGGGTTCGAGGGGTCGAGGATCGCCGAGGGGTCGAGAGAGGTTTCATAGTGTCAAAGTATTGAAAAAATCCATGGCTTCATCATTAGGCAGAAGTAACCAGGGCATGATGGTACGAAGTCCTCCAAAGTTATTTTGGAATGGTGTCCCGGATAGGATAATTTGCCTTTTTGTATGAATTTCAGCAAAGGCCTTCCAAATAACGATATTTGGAAGGTTCTTGCTGAACTTTGTACCAAAAAGCGAATTATCCTATCTGAGACTCCGTTCCAAAATAACTTTAGAGAGCTTCGTACCATCATGCACCTGTTACTTTCGCCTAATGATGAAGACATGGTTTTGTTGAATCGTTTGACACTAGGCAACCTCCCGATAGCCACCCCAAACCCTTGAAGCGTTGTCGAGGCCACCCCAAACCCTAGAGAAGCAGTGCCGAGGCCACTAATTAATATATATGATTCCTTACTATGATTAGCTAGCTAGTTCTACGTTTGCCACTAATATATCCATTTGTCATGTTTGAATAATAATTGCCATGTTGTAAATATTTGTAGAAACTATGGACACTATCGCCCGAGACGAAGCAAGAGAAGCGTTGTTGAGGGACATAATCGCAGAAGGAAGTGATGCCGTCTCGTTGTATCTCAACGACTTTGATGGTCTGCAAGGAGAGGGTGAAGAAGCTGGCTCCGGTGACCTAATGGCGGTGCAAGAAGAAGAATGTGATGACGGGTCCGGTGACCGAAACGAGTCCGGATACCGAGCCGAGTCCGGCCAGGTATATATTTTAGTTAAGCCTGTGCTGAATAGCTAATTGATGCATTCATTGTTTTGGTATGTACACATATTAATTAAGTCTTTGTTCTTTTTTCTAGCCCTCCGGATCGAGCACAACTGAGGTAAAGAGACGAGGCCCAAAGAGAAAGTTGAGCTCGGATGAAAGGTTTGAGATCATAGCAATCGCGCCCGACGGCCAACCTATTGAACCCATCCGAACAAAGAAGGCATTTGTTGCTCAGTGCGGGGTTCTGGTTAGGGACAAGATCCCGATCAGCATCCAACAATGGTTGAAGCCGGCTACTGAAGACCCTGAGGTGTCTTACGTCAATGATATGCAGAAAAATTATCTTTGGAATGAGCTGAAGACAAATTTCACCCTACCACCAGAGGATGATCCGGAGAAGCCAGTTAAAGAGAAATTAATCAAGTCTTTTGCTCTTAAGAGGATGGCAGACCTATTCAGGAGGTGGAAGAAAGACCTGAATAGGTTTGTCGAGAAAAAAGAGACACCAGAATTCAAGGGCATATATGAGAAGATCAGAGATGACTGGCCTGCATTTGTGGCCCACAAGACATCGGAAAAGAGTAAGAAGATGTCGGAGACAAACAAGAAAAATGCTGCGAAGAAGAAGCATCACCATCGCACGGAGTCAGGTGGCTACCTGGTAGCCCGGCCTAAGTGGGCCAAGGCTGAGAATGATCTGGTTCAAAAAGGGATCGAACCAGAGACAATGAGCTGGCCAGACCGTTGCCGGACTTGGTTCTTCGGGACTGGCGGAACCTTGGACCCTATAATAGGGAAGTGCATTTGGACGGACGAGCAACTTGACATTCCCTTCAAGAAGCTTCGGTACTATATCAAAGTAGCGCAGGAAGGGACGCTCCTTCCAGACAGAGAGAACGATGAGCTCACAAAGGCCCTCGGGAATCCTGAGCACCCTGGACGGACACGAGGCATGCCAGGCTCCATTCCGTGGAAGGCTGGGTTTCCGGACGCAGGTGGTTACAAAAGCCAGGAGAGGAGGAAGCAAGTGCAACAGTCCGAACTGCAGGCGCTTAAAGCAAGGGAACTCGAGATAGAGGAACGAGAAGCAAATCGCAGCAACCGAACTGCCGAAGCTTCCCCTAAAGCTACCCCGCCATCTCAGCAGAGAAGCAGCGTGGCTTCCACCGAGCTGCTTCAGCCAGAGCTTGTCTTGACGGCTCCTGCCAGCTATCCCGTGGATGCTATCACAGAGGCTCAAAATTGCCACCTTATGACGCAGTGGATGAATATGAAGGTCAAGGCAGCTATTGGCTCTGTTTATCCTAATGAACCCGGCGCAACTTTTCACTGCAAGCCGATTCCAGAAGGATATGCTAAGGTGATGGTGGATGAAATAACGGAGGGATTTGAGGACCTCCCGCTTGACCACCCTACCGGAGAAGGGGAGACTCGGCTGGGTTCTGCTCTGAAGACTCCATGCCTATGGCGGAAAGAGCTCATCAACCTTCTGAACTGGACGCCTCCGCCTCCTCCTCCTTCGGCGAGTCAGGGCACTCCGCCTCCTCCACCGCCTCCTCCTCCGGCGAGTGACGACCAGGGCCCTCGGACGGCTCCTTCTCCGGCGCGTGGCGGCACTCCGCCTCCTCCGCCTGCGCCGGCGTGCCCGAGCAGCCAGCCTCCTCCTTCTCCGCCTCGTTAGCAAGGGCGGAAGAGACCCGCCGCCACTCCGGCAGCTGGTCCGGTGCGTCGTAGTCCTTCTCCTCCGCCTCATAAGCAAGTCAAGAAGACTGCCGCTCCGTCTGCTCTGCCGGCGTCTAGCAGTACAGCCAGAGGCGGGAGGAAATACAGATTCGGTCCTTCTCTGAAGACTCCAGAGAAGTTACCATACGAGAGGACCCTGGAGGAGAACGCGAGGATCGTGCAAACCCAGGTGGATGACTGGTTTGAAGGGATGAAAGCAAAGAGAAATCCACCTTCGAAGGAGAAGCTAGATCGGGTGAAAGTGAAGCGCACTCTGGCTGCCCTGGCAAAACCACCCAAATCTCCGCCGAAAGGCAACTATGAGCGCATTATTGCAAAGACATGGGCGGAAGTGTTGCGGTCGGGAAGTACAGTCAGTGATCAAAGGCTGAAAGAACGACGAGCAGCTGGGAAACAAATTGCCTAGCTCGGCGAACAAGCAAAGCAATCGTGCCCCCCGCTCAAGGTGCCTAGCATCGATCCGAGGATGGCGCCCGGTTATAACAATCCTGACGATTACCTGCCCGACGATGTTGATTATGATTTCCTGGACGTGCAGATACACAGATACGAGTACGGGAAGCCTCTCGTCAAAGATGAAAGATCTCTAACAACGATGATGGGAAGATTGCATGACTGGTACATGAAGACCTGCAGAGAGTCTGGAGGGAGGAGTACTTTGTATGCGAGAGTTAAACCGGAGCATGACCTCATTGAAATTGAACTGTTGCATGTTCCATTTGAGGATTTCAATCAGTTTTTCAATCAATTGGCCCTCGATAAAACAACGGTCACCTGCTACTATCTGTAAGTAGTACTACTTCTGTCATTAAGTCTCTCTATATAGCTCAGCTCTTTCATTGCATGTATTTATAATTATCCTCACTATATTATGCAGATTGAAGATCGCCGAATTGAAGAAAAGACAAATCGGTGATATTGGGTTCATTAACACATATCTCATAGATGCAGTTCAGGTTAAAGATCATGCTGCAGATACCGAGGCCAACTTGCTACGATCATTCGAAATAAATGAACACAAAGATATAATACTCTTTCCTTACAACTTCAAGTGAGTGTTGTCTTGTGCATATTCGGTTTCCCTTATATATTAGTCCAGGTTATAGTAATGTAATTGATGAGTTATGCATGCGTGCGCAGTTTCCACTATATTCTCCTGGAGATTAGGCTTGAGAAGGGAGTACTAACTGTCTTGGACTCGAGACAAAAAGATCCCGAGGAGTATGCGGACATGACTAAAATCCTCAAGAAGTAAGTTAAATCGATCATTATCCACCATATCAGCAAATTTGTTCATTTCGTGATATCAAGTAATTGTTTTCTTTTGTCTGGTAGTGTTTGGAGAAAATTCAGCACAAAATCCCCGGGACTCCCGAAGGAGCTGGAATTTAGATACCCGAAAGTAAGTACTATAGTACCATGTTCCGCGCGTCTCCTAGCTATTGATTCAAGCGCTAGTTTCATCAATACCATTTGGCATTCTTGCTTATGTGTTTGATTGACCTCTATTTCTTGTAAAGTGGTTGTGGGAGGAACAAGGGAATGATTTCTGTGGATACTACGTCTGCGAGTCCATCCGCCACACGACCTGTGAGCGGGGCGGGTACTCTGAGAAACAATTTGAAGTGCGTAAGAAATAATATTCACAACTTTTGTTTATTACCATCATTTGTGTTGAGTTTCGTTCATTCATATATAAATATATATATATATATATATATATATATATATATATATATATGTATTGACCCCCTTCTTCAAATTAGATGTTTCGGCAACGGGATGAACTCCTAGAACCAGATCGCATGCAAGCAATTCAAGAGGAATTGGCAGCATTCTTTCTTGACCACGTGATCGCTGAAGACGGAGAATACTATGTGGACCAGGCGTCCATATTTTAAGAGATTATATTTGTAAAAGATAATTATTGTATATATGTAGCCGGTAGTGTCGGACGATAGATATACGAGAACTTGTTGTTCGACCAATCTCTCGAAGAAGGAGAGGTTGGCGATATCACTTCTCTCTGTATGCATATATGTGCATGACGATCTTCTGTTTCCTTCGTTTGCTTACTAGCTAGGTAGCGTGCCTAGTCCTCTCTATACGTATGTATATATAATATGTAGCGTCGACCAAGCACGGACATAAGAGAGGACACTTTTCTCTATTAATTAGCTATCTAACACAATATATGAAATACCTAAATTAACCCCCCAAAACCCCCAAACCCCCCCTTCAAAAAAACCAAAAACCCCAGCCACAGAAATGCTGACGCGTGGAGGTCTATTGGTCCCGGTTGGTGCCACCAACCAGGACCAAAGGCCCTCCTGCCTGGGCTCGGCGCGCAGGCCACGTGGAGGCCCATCTGTCCCGGTTCTGGTTTGAACCGGGACTAAAGGGTGAGGGTATTAGTAACGACCCTTTAGTCCCGGTTCGGGAACCGGGACTAAAGGCCCTTATGAACCGGGACAAAAGGTCGGTTTTCTACTAGTGCTTCTACGTATTGCTTATATTGTTATGCTATGCTCGTAGACGTGGTTTGGGTGAGTGAATCCATGACAGATGTGAGATTGTTAATTAATGGTTCAACTTAAGGTGGCAACTTTAATACACATCTGGGTGGATTGCTTGTCGGGCACCTAGAGAATCCAGTGTTGTCCTAGGATATCCCGGAGTACCCGTGCGATAATCCTAAGGTCCGCCACCCAGGCTCAAAGGGAACTGAGATATTTCATGCTAGAAACTTCCGTGTGCAGCCACAAGCTATTATGGGCTCTAGCATAGTTGAGTAAGTTGCATGACCTCTTCAAGTGGTAGGCTAGCAGATGTAGAGGGATGTAGGTTGGTACTGTCTAACCCAGGGTTAGAGTTAATGCTTCTGAAAGACTGTGTCTCGGTCATCCGTTTCTCAAACACCATGTAGTGCGAGAAATCCAACGAGGAGATCGAGTCTTGTGGGGAAAAGTGCTCAAACCTCTGCAGAGCGTACAAACTAATCATGGTTAGCCGTGTCCCTGGTTATGGACATCTTGAGTATCTAGTACTTGGATTATCATATGTATCTCCTCACTCTAATTTAATATGTTGGGTTGATAATTACTTTAATTGGGATTGAGTTGGAGGAACCTTGTCAATGATGTTTCAACTACCATGATAGTTAAATAAAATCTATTCCTTTGTTGTAGGGAAAAACTGGCTTTTCGCAAAAACTATAACCATAGAGCCTTTCCACCAGCCAAGTATGCATGTAGTGATAGCATTATTCAGTTCTTACTCTACTGTGTTATATTGCCAACATATTCCATGTGCTGACCCGTTTTCGGGCTGCAACGTATTATGTTGCAGACTTTTCAGACGAGGTGTAAGGTTCGTTAGGTCGTTGCCGTGCAGCTCAGCTATGTCGTTGGAGTTGATGGACTCACTTTATCTTCCAAGTCTTCTGCTGTTATCGTATTAGATGGCCTTATGCCATATTTATTGTAATAAGTTCTCTTTTGAGACATTCGATGTAATAAGTGTGTGATTGCTACTCTGTTATAAATCCTTCGAGTACTGTGTGTGTCAGCATTACCGATCCAGGGATGACACTAAAGCACAGAGACTTGACCGTTGGAGGTCGGGTCGCTACATCCTCCCACTCACTTCTTTCGAGAGAAACACCTTCTCTAGAAAGGTTCCATTCTTGGCAACAAAGATTTTGCCTTCGGATCTGTGGTAGAAGGTGTACCCAATTGTTTGCTTAGGGTATCCTATGAAGACACACTTTTCCGATTTGGGTTCGAGCTTATCAGGCTGAAGCCTTTTGACATAAGTGTCGCAACCCCAAACTTTAAGAAACGACAGCTTAGGTTTCTTTCCAAACTGTAGTTCATACGGTGTCATCTCAATGGATTTAGATGGTGCCCTATTTAACGTGAATGCGGTTGTCTCTAATGCATAACCCCAAAATGATAGTGGTAAATCGGTAAGGGACGTCATAGAACGCACCAATATCTAATAAAGTACGGTTACGACGTTCGGGCCCACCATTACGTTGTGGTGTTCCAGGTGGCGTGAGTTGTGAAACTATTCCACATTGATTTAAATGAAGGCCAAACTCGTAACTCAAATATTCGCCTCCGTGGTCAGATCGTAGAAACTTTATTTTCTTGTTACGATGATTCTCCACTTCACTCTGAAATTCTTTGGACTTTTCAAATGTTTCAGACTTGTGTTTCATTAAGTAGATATACCCATTCCTACTCAAGTCATATGTGAAGGTCAGAAAATAACGATACCCGCTGCATGCCTCAATACTCATTGGACCGCATACATCGGTATGTATTATTTCCAATAAGTCATTAGCTCGCTCCATTGTTCCGGAGAACAAAGTTTTAGTCATCTTGCCCATGAGGCATGGTTCGCAAGTATCAAATGATTCATAATCAAGTGATTCCAAAAGTCCATCTACATGAGGTTTCTTCATGCGCTTTACACCAATATGATCTAAATGGCAGTGCCACAAGCATGTTGCACTATCATTATCAACTTTGCATCTTTTGGCATCAATATTATGAATATGTTTATCACTACTATCAAGATTCAACAAGAATAGACCACTCTTCAAGGGTGCATGACCATAAAAGATATTATTCATATAAATAGAACAACCATTATTCGTTGACTTAAATGAATAACCGTCTCACAATAAAAAAATCCAGATATAGTGTTCATGTTCAACACGGGCACCAAATAACAATTATTCAGGTCTAAAACTAATCCCGAAGGTAGATGTAGAGGTAGCGTGCCGACGGCGATCACATTGACCTTGGAACCATTTCCGACGCGCATCGTCACCTCGTCCTTAGCCAATCTTCGTTTATTTTGCAGCTCCTGTTTCGAGTTACAAATATGAGCAACTGAACCAGTATCAAATACCCAAGCGCTACTATGAGCATTAGTAAGGTAGACATCAATAACATGTATATCAAATATACCTTTGTTCACTTTGCCATCCTTCTTATCCGCCAAGTATTTAGGGCAGTTCCGCTTCAAGTCACCAGTCCCTTTGTAGTAGAAGCACTCGGTCTTAGGTTGGGGTCCAGCTTTGGGCTTCTTCCCGGGAGTGGGAACTTGCTTGACATTCTTCTTGAAGTTATCTTTCTTTCCCTTGCCCTTTTTCTTCATACTAGTGGTCTTGTTAACCATCAACACTTGATGCTCCTTCTTGATTTCTACCTCCGTGGCTTTAAGCATTGCGAAGAGCTCAGGAATTGTTTTGTCCATCCCTTGCATATTATAGTTCATCATGAAGCCTTTGCAGGTTGGTGGCAGTGATTGAAGAACTCTGTCAATAACACAATCAATTAGAAGAGTGATTGAAATACCCAGAAATTTTGAGTATGTGTTCACTAACAGAATTGTTCTCCTCCAACTTGCAGCTATAGAACTTGTTGGAGACTTCATATCTCTCGACCCGGGCATTTTCTTGAAATATTAATTTCAGCTCTTGGAACATCTCATATGATCCATGACGTTCAAAACGTCTTTGAAGTCCTGGTTCTAAGCCGTAAAGCATGGCACACTGAACTATCGAGTAGTCATCACATCGAGCTTGCCAGACGTTCATAACATCAGCTTCAGCTCCTGCATCAGGCCTCTCACCTAGCGGTGCATCAGGGACATAATTCTTCTGTGCAGCAGGTTGGAAAAGCGGTGGGCGTAAGCGAGGCGGTTGGCCTTCGCCTAGTGCCTAGGCGGTGCCTAAGCGCCCTAGGCGTGGCCTAGGTGGTAATATAGTTTTACTCGTAGTGTATTTGTGATTATTATATGGGTGTTGATATTAGTTTAGGTAATATAAATAAGTTAATTACCGTCTACTGCCATTGGAATATAACACGTTTGGCATATCAGTGCAGTACATGGCATGATTTCTTGCTTAGGTAGGCAATTCCTTGCTTGCCGTGCCTAGACCTCCATTTATGCCCTAGGCGAGGCGTTTGGCCATTGCCTAGCGCCTAGGCGTGCCTAAGCGCCTCCTAGGCACTGCCTTTTCCAACACAGGTAGCAGTGAGGATAATCCTCAAGTTACGGACCCAATCTGTGTAGTTGCTACCATCATCTTTCACCTTAGCTTTCTCTAGGACTGCATTAAAATTCAGGGGAACAGTAGCTCGGGCCATTGGTGTACAACATAGATATGAAAAAATGTAAGACTAAGCTCATGATAAGTTAAGTTCAATTAATCAAATTACTAATGAACTCCCACTTAAATAAACATCCCTCAAGTTATCTAAGTGATACGTGATCCAAATCAACTAACCCATGTCCGATCATCACGTGAGATGGGGTAGTCATCAATGGTGAACATCTCTTATGTTGGTCATATCTACTATATGATTCACGTTTGACCTTTCTGTCTCCAGTGTTCCGAGACCATGTTTGTACATGCTAGGCTCATCAAGTTTAACCCAAGTATTCTGCATGTGCAAAACTGTCTTACACCCGTTGTATGTTAACGTAGAGTATATCACACCCGATCATCACGTGGTGCTTCAAAACGACTAACTTTGGCAATGGTGCATACTCGGGGAGAACACTTTCGTCTTGAAATTTAGTGAAGGTGTCATCTTATAATGCTACCGCCGTTCTAAGCAAAATAAGATGCATCAAGGATAAACATCACATGCAATCAAAATATGTGACATGATATGGCCATCATCATCTTGTGCTTTTGATCTCCATCTCCAAAGCATCATCATGATCTCCATCGTCACCGGCTTGACACCTTGATCTCCATCGTAGCGTCATTGCGTCGATGTCATCACGCCAACTATTGCTTCTACAACTATTGCCTCATATAGTGATAAAGTAAAGCAATTACATGGTGCTTGCTCTTCATACAATAAATAGACAACCCTAAGGCTCCTGCCGGTTGTCGATATTACAAAAAATGATCATCTCATACATCAACATATATCACATCATATCTTGACCATATCACATCACAACATGCCCTGCAAAAACAAGTTAGGCGTCCTCTACTTTGTTGTTGCAAGTTTTACGTGGATGCTACGAGCTTCTAGCAAGAAACGTTCTTATCTACGGCAAAAAAACACAATGGTGATTCATCAAGTTTGTTGTTTTAACCTTCTTCAAGGACCCGCCATAGTCAAATTCGATTCAACTAAAGTAGGAGAAACAGACACCCGCCAGCCACCTTTATGCAAAACTAGTTGCATATCTGTCGGTGGAACCGGTCTCATGAGCATGGACATGTAAGGTTGGTCCGGGCCGCTTCATCGCACAACACTGCAAAATCAAAATAAGACGTTGGTGGTAAGTAGTATGACTATCACCGCCAACAACTCTTTGTGTTCTACTCGTGCATATCATCTACGCATAGACGTGGTTCAGATGCCACTGTTGGAGAACGTTGCATGGAAGGAAAAAATCTACGCACACATAAGATCTATCAAGGATATGCATAGCAACGAGAGGGGGAGAGTGTGTCTACATACCCTCGTAGACGGTAAGCGAAAGCGTTTGACAACGCGGTTGATGTAGTCAAACTTCTTCGTGTTCCAACCGATCAAGCACCGAACGTACGGCAACTCCGTGTTCCGCAAACGTTCAGCTCGGTGACGTCCTCCGCCTTCTTGATCCAGCAAGATGGTGAGGTATTAGATGGGTTCCGACAGCACGATGACGTGGTGACAATGATGGTGATGCAATCTCCGTAGGGCTTCGCCGAAGCACTACGGAAATATGACTGAGGGAGTAAACGGTGGACGGGGGCACCGCACACGGCTAAGACAATGTTGTGTCCTTGTGTGGCACCACCTCCCCATGTATATATAGGTGGAAGGAGAGGGGAGGGGAGGGGAGGCAGCCAGGCGCACCCTAGGGCAGGCCGCGGGCCCCTGCCTTGCCCTGTGCCCCCTGCCATATTTCCCCAAAGGGGAAAGGAAGGAGGAGGAGGGGGAAGGAAAGGGGAGACCTAGTCTCCACTTTCCTTCTCCCCAAGGGCCGGCCAGCTATGGGGGTGCACCAGCCCCATGCGGGCTGGTGTGTTCCCTCACTTGGCCCATAAGGCCCATAGCTTTGTCGGGGGTGCCGGGAACACCTTTCAGTGACCCGATAAGTACCGGTACTACCCAAAACACTTCCGGTGTCCAAATTGAAGGAAATATGCCCTTGGGCAATAATAAAGTTATTATAGATTTCCTTATATCATGATAAATGTCTATTATTCATGCTAGAATTGTATTAACCGGAAACTTAGTACATGTGTGAATACATAGACAAATAGAGTGTCACTAGTATGCCTCAACTTGACTAGCTCGTTAATCAAAGATGGTTAAGTTTCCTAGCCATAGACATGAGTTGTCATTTGATGAACGGTATCACATCATTAGAGAATGATGTGACTGACTTGACCCATTCCGTTAGCTTAGCACTTGATCGTTTAGTATGTTGCTATTGTTTTCTTCATGACTTATACATGTTCCTATGACTATGAGATTATGCAACTCCCGAATACCGGAGGAACCCTTTGTGTGCTATCAAACGTCACAACGTAACTGGGTGATTATAAAGATGTTGTACAGGTGTCTCCGGTGGTGTTTGTTGAGTTGGCATAGAATGAGATTAGGATTTCTCACTCCGATTGTCGGAGAGGTATCTCTGGGCCTTCTCGGTAATGCACATCACTATAAGCCTTGCAAGCAATGTGACAAATGAGTTAGTCACGGGATGATGCATTACGGAACGAGTAAAGAGACTTGCTGGTAACGAGATTGAACTAGGTATTGAGATACCGCCGATCGAATCTCGGGCAAGTAACATACCAATGACAAAGGGAACAACACATGTTGTTATGCGGTTTGACCGATAAAAATCTTAGTAGAATATGTAGGAACCAACATCAGCATCTAGGTTCCGCTATTGGTTATTGACCAGAGATGAGTCTTGGTCATGTCTACATAGTTCTCGAACCCGTAGGGTCCGCACGCTTAACGTTCGGTGATGATTGGTATTATGAGGTTATGTGTTTTGATGTACCGAAGGTAATTCGGAGTCCCGGATATGATCACGGACATGACGAGGAGTCTCGGAATGGTCGAGACATAAAGATCGATATATTGGAAGGCTATGTTTGGACATCGGAATGGTTCCAGATGAGTTCGGGCATTTACCGGAGTACCGGGGGTTACCGGAACCCCCCGGGGAGTATATGGGCCTTAATGGGCCTTAGTGGGAGAGAAGATAAGGCAGCCTAGGAGGGGGCGCGCCCCCCCAAGCCCAACCCGAATTGGGTGAGGGGCCTGCCCCCCTTTCCTTTCTCCTTCCCCCTCTTCCTTCTATTCCTAGTGGTACTAGGAAAGGGGGAGTCCTACTCCTACTAGGAGGAGGACTCCTCCCCCCTTGGCGCACCTAGAGTGGCCGGCCGGCCTTCCCCCTCCCTCCTTTATATACGTGGGGAGGGGGGCACCCTAGGATACACAAGTTGACATTGTTTAGCCGTGTGCGGTGCCCCCCTCCACAGATTTCCACCTCGGTCATACCGTTGTAGTGCTTAGGCGTAGCCCTGCGTCGGTAACTTCATCAACACCGTCACCACGCTGTCGTGCTGACAGAACTCTCCCTCGACCTCAGCTGGATCAAGAGTCCGAGGGACGTCACCGAGCTGAACATGTGAAGATCGCGGAGGTGCCATACTTTCGGTACTAGGATCGGTTGGATCGCGAAGACGTTCGACTACATCAACCGCGTCACTTGACGCTTCCGCTTACGGTCTACGAGGGTACGTGGATAACACTCTCCCGCTCATTGCTATGCATCACATAGATCTTGCGTGTACGTAGGATTTTTTTTTAAATTACTCCGTTCCCCAACAGTGGTATCAAACCCAGGTTTGTGCGTAGATGTTATATGCACGAGTAGAACACAAATGAGTTGTGGGCGATAATAGTCATACTGCTTATCAGCATGTCATACTTTGATTCGTCGGTATTGTTGAATGAAGCGGCCCAGACCGACATTACGTGTACGCTTACGCGAGACTAGTTCTACCGACGTGCTTCGCACACAGGTGGCTGGCGGGTGTCAGTTTCTCCAACTTTAGGTGAATCGAGTGTGGCTACGCCCGGTCCTTGTTGAAGGTTAAAACAACACACTTGATGAAAAATCATTGTGGTTTTGATGCATAGGTAAGAACGGTTCTTGCTCAGCCCGTAGCAGCCACGTAAAACTTGCAACAACAAAGTAGAGGATCTCTAACTTGTTTTTGCAGGGCATGTTGTGATGTGATATGGTCAAGACGTGATTATAAATTGTTGTATGAGATGACCAAGTTTTGTAACAGAGTTATCGGCAACTGGCAGGAGCCATATGGTTGTCGCTTTATTGTATGCAATGCAATCGCCCTGTAATTGTTTTTACTTTATCACTAAGCGGTAGCGATAGTCGTAGAAACAATAGTTGGCGAGACGACAACGATGCTACAATGGAGATCAAGGTGTCGCGCCAGTGACGATGGTGATCATGACGGTGCTTTGGAGATGGTGATCAAAGGCACAATATGATGATGGCCATATCATATCACTTATATTGATTTCATGTGATGTTTATCCTTTATGCATCTTATTTTGCTTAGTTCGGCGGTAGCATTATAAGATGATCTCTCACTAAATTTCAAGGTATAAGTGTTCTCCCTGAGTATGCACCATTGCGACAGTATGTCGTGCCGAGACACCACGTGATGATCGGGTGTGATAAGCTCTACGTTCACATACAACTGGTGCAAGCCAGTTTTGCACATGCAGAATACTCGGGTTAAACTTGACGAGCCTAGCATATGCAGATATGGCTTCAGAACACTGAGACTGAAAGGTCGAGCGTGAATCATATAGTAGATATGATCAACATAGTGATGTTCACAATTGAAAACTACTCCATCTCACGTGATGATCAGACATGGTTTAGTTGATTTGGATCACGTGATCAGTTAGATGATTAGAGGGATGTCTATCTAAGTGGGAGTTCTTAAGTAATATGATTAATTGAACTTTAATTTATCATGAACTTAGTCCTGGTAGTATTAGCATATCTATGTTGTAGATCAATAGCTCGCGATGTGGCTCCCCGTTTATTTTTTATATGTTCCTAGAGAAATAGAAGTTGAAAGATGATAGTAGCAATGATGCGGACTTGGTCCGTGATCTGAGGATTTTCCTCATTGCTGCACAGAAAAATTATGTCCTAGGTGATAGAACTATTGCAGGAGCAGATGCAGACATTATGAACGTTTTGACAATGCTCGATATGATGACTACTTGATAGTTTAGTGCACCATGCTTTAAGGCTTAGAACCGGGACTTCAAAACGTTTTGAATGTCACGGAGCATATAAGATGTACCAAGAGTTGAAATTGGTATTTCATACTCATGCCCGTGTCAAGAGGTATGAGACCTCTAACAGTACTTTGCCTACAAGATGGAGGAGAATAGCTCAACCAGTGAGCATGTGCTCATATTGTCTGGGTACTACAATTCCTTGAATCAAGTGGGAGTTAATCTCCAGATAAGATAGTAATTCACAAAGTTCTCTAGTCACTATCTTCAAGTTACTAGAACTTCGTGATGAACTATAATATGCAAGGGATGACGAAAATGATTCCCGAGCTCTTCGCGATGCTGAAATCGGCGAAGGTAGAAATCAAGAAAAAGTATCAAGTGTTGATGGTTGACAAGACCACTAGTTTCAAGTAAAAGGGCAAGGGAAAGAAAGGGAACTTCAAGAAATAATGGCGAGCAAGTTGCCACTCCCATGAAGAAGCCCAAAGCTAGACCCAAGCCTGAAACTGAGTGCTTCTACTTCAAAGGAAATGGTCACTGGAAGTGGAACTGCCCTAGATACTTGGCGGATAAGAAGGATGGCAAAGTGAACAAAGGTATATTGGATATACATGTTATTAATGTGTACTTTACTAGTGTTTATAGGAACCCATCGGTATTTGATACTGGTTCAGTTGCTAAGAGTAGTAACTCGAAATGGGAGTTGCAAAATAAACAGAGACTAGTTAAGGGTGAGGTGATGATGTGTGTTGGAAGTGGTTCCAAGGTTGATAAGATCACCATTGCACACTCCCTATACTTTCGGGATTAGTGTTGAACCTAAATAAATATTATTTGGTGTTTGCGTTGAGCATGAATATGATTTGATCATGTTTATTGCAATACAGTTATTCATTTAAGTCAGAGAATAATTGTTGTTCTGTTTACATGAATAAAACCTTCTATGGTCATACACCCAATGAAAATGGTTTGTTGGATCTCGATCGTAGTGATACACATATTCATAATATTGAAGCCAAAAGATGCAAAGTTAATAATGATAGTGCAACTTATTTGTGGCACTGCCGTTTAGGTCATATTGGTGTAAAGCGCATGAAGAAACTCCATGTTGATAGACTTTTGGAATCACTTGATTATGAATCACTTGATGCTTGTGAACCATGCCTCATGGGCAAGATGACTAAAACTCCGTTCTCCGGAACAATGGAGCGAGCAACTGACTTATTGGAAATAATACATATTGATGTATGCGGTCCAATGAGTGTTGAGGCTCGCAGCGGGTATCGTTATTTTCTAACCTTCACACATGATTTGAGCAGATATGGGTATATCTACTTAATGAAACATAAGTCTGAAACATTTGAAAAGTTCAAAGAATTTCAGAGTGAATTAGAAAATCATCGTAACAAGAAAATAAAAGTTTCTACGATCTGATCGTGGAGGAGAATATTTGAGTTACGAGTTTGGTCTTCATTTGAAACAATACGGAATAGGTTCGCAACTCACACCACCTGGAACACCACAGCGTAATGGTGTGTCCGAACGTCGTAACCGCAATTTATTAGATATGGTGCGATCTATGACGTCTCTTACCGATTTACCACTATCGTTTTGGGGTTATGCATTAGAGACAGCTGCATTCACGTTAAATAGGGCACCATCTAAATACGTTGAGACAACGCCATATGAACTGTGGTTTGGCAAGAAACCAAAGTTGTCGTTTCTTAAAGTTTGGGATTGTGATGCTTATGTGAAAAAGTTTCAGCCTAATAAGCTCAAACCCAAATCGGAGAAGTGCGTCTTCATAGGATACCCGAAGGTGACTGTTGGGTACACCTTCTATCACAGATCTGAAGGCAAGATATTCGTTGCTAAAAATGGATCCTTTCTAGAGAAGGAGTTTCTCTCGAAAGAAGTGAGTGGGAGGAAAGTATAACTTGATGAGGTAATTGGACCTTCTCCCGAATTGAAAAGTAGTTCATCACAGAAATCAGTTCTAGTGATTCCTACACCAATTAGTGAGGAAATTAATGATGATGATCATGAAACTTCAGACCAAATTACTACTGAACCTCGTAGGTCAACCAGAGTAAGATTTTCACCAGAGTGGTACGGTAATCCTGTTCTGGAGGTCATGTTACTTGACCATGATGAACCTACGAACTATGAGGAAGCGATGATGAGCCCAGATTCCGCGAAATGGCTTGATGCCATGAAATCTGAGATGGGATCGATGTATGAGAACAAAGTGTGGACTTTGGTTGACTTGCTCGATGATACAAGCCATTGAGAATAAATGGATCTTCAAGAGGAAGACATACACTAATAGTAGTGTTACTATTTACAAAGCTCAAATTGTCGCAAAAGGTTTTCGACAAGTTCAAGGTGTTGAATATGATGAGATTTTCTCACTCGTAGCGATGCTTAAGTCCGTCCGAATCATGTTAGCAATTGCTGAATTTTATGAAATCTGGCAAATGGATAACAAAACTTCATTCCTTAATGGATTTATTAAAGACGAGTTGTATATGATGCAACCAGAAGGTTTTGTCAATCTTAAAGGTGCTAACAAAATGTGCAAGCTCTAGCGATCCATCTATGGACTGGTGCAAGCATCTCGGAGTTGGAATATACGCTTCGATAAGTTGATCAAAGCATATAGTTTTATACAGACTTGCGGTGAAGCCTCTATTTACAAGAAAGTGAGCGGGAGCACTACAGCCTTTCTGATAAGTATATGTGAATGACATATTGTCGATCGGAAATGATGTAGAATTTTCTGGAAAGCATAAAGGAGTGTTTGAAAGGAGTTTTTCAAAGAAAGACGTCGGTGAAGTTCCTTACATATTGAGCATCAAGATCTAGAGAGATAGATCAAAGACGCTTGACAAGTTTTTTGAATGAGTACATACCTTGACAAGTTTTTGAAGTAGTTCAAAAATGGAAAAATCAAAGGAAGAGTTCTTGCCTGTGTTGCAAGGTGTGAACTTGAGTAAGACTCAAATCCTGTTGGTGTACAAAAGTAGGGGTTCTCCTTTTGACCCATTTACTTGTGCACGGGCAGTCAGAGCCGCGCGCCACGGTCGCACGTACAGGGCAAAGGAGGGAAGCCGGAGAGAAGACGAAGCCCAAGACAAACAAGGCGACACCAAAGAACAGAGGGACGAGGCAGGTTCCCCCGGCAAGACCCTTGCCGGGGCAGCCTCGGCGGCCCCCGCAAGGGCCTTGCCGGGGCAGCTCACCCCACACCAGCGGAGTACGCCACCCTTGAGCCCCCAGCTTCCAACATAGTCAACCACATTGGAGCAAAGGCTCAAGAGGCACCTCCTTGGTGGCATGCAGATCTTTGTCAAGATCATGAACGCGTAAGATTAGATGAAGGCCAGGAGACGGCGACCCTTGGCGGGATCCTAGCCAAGGAGATCCACAAGACCCCCGGCAAGCGCCTTGCCGGGGACGACTGCAACGCCACGGCAAGACCCTTGCCGGGCCCCCGACAAGGACCTTACCGAGGGCGTCGGTGGGGCCACAGCCAGGCCCGCATCGACCAAGACTCCACCGCCGTCCGCAAGCGGCTGCTAGCTCAACCAGCTGGGCAGGCACCTGCGTGGCGACGGGCGGCCTCTACGCCAACTCAGCAAGCTCCTACGTGGTGGCATACAGATCTTCGTGAAGGCCCCACCACCGCGCCACCTCAGCTGCCTGCTTGCCTACATGGCGGCGCATGCACCGCTGGCCTGGGCGCGTGTTGAAGCGAGGCGAGGCAGCAACAGACGGGACGGGTTCCGTTCCCGTCCCCGATAAAGCAAGGGGACACCTAAGCGATGCATTAAATGCATCTTGTCCTGTAATACGGACGATAAGCTCGCAGCACTGCTTACCTTTCCACCTCCTGTGTGCCACTGTGGCAACCCCTTTTTCCTATAAAAGGAGGCCCAATGTGACCAGGAGAGGGATTCGGCTTTTTGGGGCAAGTTGCACCCCGTAGCTAGCTCAAGGACACAAGAACACTCAATACATCCACTTTAACATCCCAAATTTTCAATTTGGAATGTTATACATTAGATCATCATTGCAAATCATATTTTGTTGCACTTTTGCTTGATCCTAGAAATTCTACGCAACTCAAGGACCCACGTAGAGAGTTGGGAATTTCGTTATTTTCATATTTGAGTTTTCTCAAATTTTGAAAAGAGGATCGTTTGATTTTAATTATTTTCTCTTTGAATATTTCTTTTATGAAAATAAAAGAGATAGGCTAAAAATAACTTCCTCAAAATAAAGAAATATTGGAGATTTAATATTAAAATCAAATAAGAATTTTATTCGACGTTTTCTCGCTATTTTATTTCAATTAGGAAAAATATGCGTTTTTCAGAATTGCTTTAGAGGCCCAAATAAATGTTCACCTTGTCCGGTAGATTTTTAGAGGACGGGGAAAATTTATTTCAGAATATTTGGAGTCCGTTTAGTCTTTATTTTCTTTTTTGTTCTGTGCGGAATAATTTTAAAAAAAGTCAACTAACTTACCGGGTCGTGTCCGACCTGGACACTACGCTCGCGCGGCTTTATAAGCCGAATCCGCAACCCCCCGAGGCCCAAGTCACCAGCCCGCCCGAAACCCTAGCCCCGTCGCCACCGCGGCCGCCGCCGCTGTAACGCCCTCGATGCGGCTATAGCTCCCACGCGTCGAGGCACGACTTAGAGGCATAACCGCATTGAAAGCAATGTCGCAAGTGAGGTAATCTTCACACAACCCATGTAATACAAAAGGGAAAGAGATACATAGTTGGCTTACAGTCGCCACTTCATACAATACATAAATAAACATTCATCATCCAGATTACACTCAAGGTCCGACTATGGTACCAAAATGAAATAAGACTACCCCAAATGCTACACAGATCCCCGAATCTCCCCAACTGGGCTCCACTACTGATCATCTGGAAAAGACACATAGTAACGGCCACGTTCCTCATCGAACTCCCAAGTGAGCTCGGTCGCGTCATCTGCACTGGCATCGTTGGCACCTGCAACTGTTGTGATAGAATCTGTGAGTTACGGGGACTCAGCAATCTCAGACCCGCGAGATCAAGACTATTTAAGCTTATAGGTAGGAAAGGATTGTGAGGTGGAGCTGCAGCAAGCGACTAGCATATATGGTGGCTACAACGCAAAAGAGAGCGAGAAGAGAAGCAAAGCACGGTCGTGAAGCTAGAAGTGATCAAGAAGTGATCCTAGAACAACCTACGTCAAACATAACTCCAACACCGTGTTCACTTCCCGGACCCCAAAAGAGACCATCACGGTTACACACGCGGTTGATGTGTTTTAATTAAGGTCAACTTCGGGTTTTCTACAACCGGACATCAACAAATTCCCATCTGCCTCATAACCGCGGGCACGGCTTTCGAAAGATAATACCCTGTAGGGGTGTCCCAACTTAGCCCATTATAAGCTCTCACGGCCAACGAAGGGTATTCCTTCTACCGGGAAGACCCGATCAGTCTCGGAATCCCGGACTACAAGACATCTCGGCAGTAATAAAACAAGTCCAGCAAAGCCGCCCGATTGTGCCGACAAATCCTGATAGGAGCTGCACATATCTCGGTCTCAGGGCACATCCGGATAAGCTAAGCGTACAGGAACCAACATAACCCAAGTTGCCAAGGGACGGTCCCGCACGGTGCTCTAGTTTTGGACCAGCAATCGAAGGAGAACTGGCCCGGGGGGGGGTTAAAATAAAGATGACCCTTGAGTCTGCAGAACCCAAGGGAAAAAGGCTTAGGTGGCAAATGGTAAAAACCAATGTTGGGCCTTGCTGGAAAAGTCTTATTCAAAGCGAACTGTCAAGGGGGTCCCATAAATCACCCAACCGTGTAAGGAACGCAAAATCCGGGAACATAACACCGGTATGACGGAAACTAGGGTGGCAATAGTGGAACAAAACACCAGGCATAAGGCCGAGCCTTCCACCCTTTACCAAGTATATAGATGCATTAATTAAATAAGAGGTATTGTGATATCCCAACAAGTAAAACATGTTCCAACAAGGAACAACATCTCCATGTTCCAACAAGGAACAAACTTCATCTTCACCTGCAACTAGCAACGCTATAAGAGGGGCTGAGCAAAGCGGTAACATAGCCAAACAACGGTTTGCTAGGACATGGATGGTTAGGGGCTGACATGGCAATATGGGTGGCATGATATAACAAGTGGTAGGTATCGCAGCATAGGCATAGCAAAAGAGCGAGCATCTAGCAAACAAAGATAGAAGTGATTTCGAGGGTATGGTCATCTTGCCTGCAAGGTTCTCAGAGTTGTCGAAAGCTTGGTCCTCGAAAGCGTTCTCAACAGGTTCCTCGTTCACGTACTCGTCTCCCGGCTCTACCCACAACAAGAACACAAGAAAAGGGGACAAACATCAATCACGACGCGATGCGCAAGCAACATGATGCAAAACATGGCATGATATGCGAGATGTGATATGCAATGCATATGCGTGCTCCGGAAGGAAAAGGATGAACAAGGCATAATCTTGGCAAACCAAGTATGCCGCTGGATAGGTGAGGTGATTTCGGTTGAAATTGATATAAAGATCACCGGAATCGGATGCACGGTTTGCAAATGACAAGCAAAAAAAAAGAATGACAATAATCTGCCAATAATAGCATGATGCTACTTAGCAAGCAACAAGAAATTAAGCTACTGCGCCCAAACAGATCAACCAAGCATATGACAGTAATCTACTCAAGATGCTTGGCAAAAGATGAACACTGAGCTACGGCTAAATCACACCATAACAGGTTCAAACTAGCATGGCAAAAGTGCAAAAGATAACAGGTTCACAGACTTGGTGAAAATAACATCAGGATGACAAGATTAGAGCAATGAAACAACATGCTACAGGAACAGGACATAGCAAAATAAGGCATGGCTTGAATCCACTCAAAGCACTTAACAAAAGTCCCTTACTCACCATAAGCCAAAAAGGACTAGAAAATATAATAACACCCATGTCAACTAAGCAAGTTTCGTTACAGGTTTCAGACTTAGCAGAAAACTGGACATGTCAAAAACAGATAACAAGTAGGCATGTTCGTGATCTCGATGCACTCACTACAGAGCATTACATGATAAAATAAGCATACATCCATCAAGAAGACATGGCGTATAAGCTACACATGTCAAGAATAACATCATATCATGCAAGGATCAACTACAACAAGCTTGGCAAAATCGAATAACATGTAAACAATCTGCCAGCAACATTTTATAGCAAAAGTAGAGCTCGAATGACTCAGGCTATGGCACTCCATAAATAAAAACAAAGGCATGGATGGATAGAGCAAATCCATATGCTCAAAAAACTCTTACTGATCATGCTCAAAAGAGGCATAGATCTCTCTGAAACAACATGAACACATGGCATAAAAATAACAGCAGGCAGGGACTTAGTGAAATTACCAAGTCTCTGAAATCAGCAACATCAAGTACCCTAGTTTGCATGCTTGTGCTAGTTACCACAGAAGTCACAAAAATACATGGCATAATTCTGCGGAAAGGTAGCATGGCATATTACAAAACTCATGTAGTACTCAACTTCATAGAAGGCACACATCAATCATGGCAAAAATGACAAAAGTGCATATTCTGATAAGAATCAGAAACTAACATCACATAGCCCTCTTCCAACAGAATTTCGGGCATCCAGATGACCTCAAATGAAAATGGTGCAATGGAATGAAATGATGTACTCTTCGAGGCGAACAATTTGACATATTATACGCACAAAACGGAGCTAGGGATGCCGAGATATGATGCGATGAACATGTGACAATAATGTGAAAATCATGGGACTTGGACGAATTTGGAAGAGGGGAAAAGTCAACCTGAGGCGGCGCGCGGTCCGAGGATCGCCGGAATCCAGGCGGGGCAGCGCGGGGTGGCAGCAGCGAGGTGGATCCGGCCGGATCCGGGCGACAACGGCCCGGATCTGGCCGCGGGAGGCCGGACGCGGGCGCGGGGCGCGCGGGGACGGCGCGGGGCGCACCGGACGGCGGGCGGCGCGTCGGCGGAGGCGGGCGACTGCGGCGCCGGCGCGGGCGGGTGCGGTGGCGCGTGGGGCGAGAGGCGGGCGGCGCGAGCGGGCGGAGCGGCTGCGGGCCGCGGGGGCCCTCCCCGGGCCGAGCGGGCCGGCGCGGTGGGAGGCGGCGCGGGGACAGGTAGCGCGTGGCGATTGGCCCGGCGTGGCGGCGGACGGTGTCCGGAGCGGCCCGGACACGTCCGGCGGCGGCGGGGCGGATTTTTTTTAGGGTTAGGGGTGGTTTGATCTGGAAATGGAGGAGCGGGAGGCCTTTTTATAGGTAGAAGGAGCTAGGAAGCTCCAAATGGAGAGCGGTTTTCGGCCACGCGATCGTGATCGAACGGCGGTGGACATGGGAGTGTCTTAGATGGGTTATTGGGCTGTTTTGGAGGGGTTTTGGGCTGAAACACACACGAGGCCTTCACGGTTACCCGGTTAACCGTTGGAGTACCAAACGACCTCGGATTGATCCGAAACTTGACAGGCGGTCTACCGATGCTATACCGAGGCCGCTTGACAAACCTCAGTCCATTTCGAGAATGTTTAATACCTGCTCACGAAGAAATGTAAAAGGGGACGCCGGGGGACATAGGAGCGCCGGATTACAAAACGGACAACGGGGAAAATGCTCGGATTCATGAGACGAACACGTATGCGAATGCGATGCACATGATGACATGATATGAAATGCATGACATGAACAAAATGCAAAACAAAGGGAAACCCAACCATGGAGGGAATATCATATCACATAGCCGAAAATGGCAAGAGTTGGATTACAAATATGGCAAGTTACATCCGGGGCGTGACAACACTCCACCACTACGAGAGGATCTCGTCCCGAGATCTAGGACTGAAAGAACTCCGGATACTCGGAACGTAGGTGCTCCTCACGCTCCCAGGTGGCTTCTCGGTCTGAATGGTGTGACCATTTAACTTTGAGGAATTTGATTGACTTGTTGCGAGTCTTGCACTCAGTTGTTTCAAGAATAGCAACGGGGTGCTCATGATAGGACAAATCTTCTTGAAGATCAATCTCTTCGAAGTTGATGGTGCGCTAAGGCGTCTTGAAGCACTTGCGAAGCTGTGACACGTGGAAGACTTCGTGCACATTTGCAAAGTTGGAGGGAAGCTCGAGTTGATAGGCGAGATCGCCTCGTTTGCCGATGATCTTGAAAGGGCCCGCGTATCTAGGGGCAAGTTTCCCCTTGATACCGAAGCGATGAGTCCCTTTCATTGGAGAGATGCGGAGGTAGACATGGTCTCCGATCTCGAATGCCAAATCTCGGTGTTTGCTATCATAATAGCTCTTCTGGCGCGATTGCGCGGCTTTGAGGTTCTCACGAATGACTTTGCACATTGCCTCAGCCTCTGAGATCAAATCGTTGCCAAGCAATTGGCGTTTGCCGGTCTCAGACCAATTGAGAGGAGTACGGCACTTTCTGCCATAGATAATCTCGAATGGGGCTTTGCCCGAGCTGGCTTGAAAGCTGTTGTTGTAAGAGAACTCAGCATAAGGAAGGCAATCCGCCCACTTCATGCCGAAAGAGATAACACAAGCTCTGAGCATATCTTCAAGAATTTGGTTGACACGCTCGACTTGTCCACTAGTTTGAGGGTGGAAAGCCGTGCTGAAGCGAATGTTGGTGCCCATGGCCTTCTGAAAAGAATTCCAAAACTTGGAGGTAATGATGCTGCCACGGTCTGAAGAGATCAATTGTGGAATGCCGTGCAAGGAGACAATTCTGGAGGTGTAAAGCTCTGCCAGCTGCGCTGCTGTGATAGACTCTTTGATAAGAAGAAAATGAGCCACTTTGGTGAGCTTGTCGATGACGACGAAGATAGCATCATTTCCACGCTTGGACTTGGGAAATCCAGTCACGAAGTCCATTTCGATATGATCAAACTTCCATTCTGGAATAACAAGAGGTTGGAGAATACCAGCTGGTCGTTGGTGTTCTGCTTTCACCCTTCTGCAGACATCACATTCATTCACAAATTGAGCAATCTCTCGCTTCATTCGAGTCCACCAATACGACTGCTTGAGGCCATGGTACATCTTCGTACTTCCAGGATGAATTGATAGAAGAGAATTGTGCGCCTCGTTCATAATGACTTTACGAAGATCACCCTTTGGAACCACGATCCGGTCCTCGAAGAAAAGAGTATCTCTGTCATCAACTCGATAGCACTTGTATTTGGAAATGCCCTTGTCAATACCACGTTTCACCTTCTTCACCATGGTATCCAACAGTTGTGCCTCACGAATCTGATCTTCCAAAGTAGGAGAGACGATGAGGTTGGCAAGCAAACCTTGAGGGACAACTTGGAGATTCAACTTGCGGAAAACCTCACAAAGATCCGGTTGAAAGGGCTTGAGGATTAAGCTGTTGCAATAAGCCTTCCTGCTCAAAGCGTCTGCAATCACATTAGCCTTGCCTGGAGTATATTCAATACTCGGATTATACTCTTGAATCATTTCGACCCATCGAGTTTGCCTGAGGTTGAGGTGGGGCTGAGTGAAGATGTACTTGAGACTCTTGTGATCGGTGAATATGTCCACTTCCCTTCCCAACAGGAGATGTCTCCATGTTATTAATGCGTGGACAACTGCCGCCAACTCAAGATCGTCAGTGGGGTAGTTCCTTTCGTTGGGCTTCAACTGACGAGAGGTATAGGCCACAACCTTCTTCTCTTGCATTAAGACGGCACCGAGGCCCTGAAGAGAAGCATCACAGAAAACTTCATAAGGCTTGGATTCGTCAGGAGGAGTCAGAACTGGAGCAGTGACGAGTTTCTCTTTGATAGTGTTGAAAGCCACGTCACACTCAGGAGACCAGACATACTTCACATGCTTCTGGAGGAGGTTGGAAAGAGGCTTAGCAATCTTAGAGAAATTCTCAACGAATCTTCAGCAATAGCTTGCAAGTCCTAGAAAACTGCGAAGCTGCTTGACATTCTGAGGAGGTTCCCAATTCAAAACTACAGACACCCTCTCTGGATTAATAGCAATGCCCTTGGCAGAGATGATATGACCAAGATAAAGAACTTCATCAAGCCAGAATTCACATTTGGAGAACTTCGCATATAATTTATACTCTCTAAGCTTGTCGAGCACCAATCGCAAATGTTTGGCATGATCCTTCTTATTCTTGGAGAAGACCAAAATATAATCGAGATAGACCAAGACAAATTCGTTGATGTAGGGGTTGAAGATGAAATTCATCAAGCGAGTGAATGCTGGAGGAGCATTGACAAGGCCGAAAGACATGACAGTATATTCATAAGACCCAAAGCTTGTTCTGAATGCTGTCTTGGGAATATCTTCTTCACGAATGCGAATTTGATGATAACCCATACGAAGGTCAAGCTTGGAGAACACTTTAGCACCTTTAAGTTGCTCGAATAGCTAATTGATGTTGGGAAGTGGGTACTTGTTCTTGATAGTCTTCTTGTTCAATGGACGGTAATTGACGCAAAGTCGGTCCGTGCCATCCTTCTTCTTGACAAAAAGAACACCACAACCCCAAGGAGAAGAACTCGGTCTGATCAGACCCATACGCTCTTGTTCATTGAGTTGTTTCTTCAATTCCTTCAACTCATCTGGTCCAAGCTTGTAAGGACGCTTGCAAACGGGTTCCGTGCCAGGCTCAAGATCGATAACGAATTCAACTGGCCGGCGGGGAGGCATACCCGGAAGCTCTTCTGGAAAGACATCTTGGTACTCACAAACGACTGGAATCTGAGAGATAGCATCCAATTCACCATTCTCATTGAGAGAAAACAACCGAATGGTATCATCACGAGAGGCATAGATGATCACATCGTCAGAAGAGTGAGTCAATTGAATTTCCCTGGCAGCACAATCAAGCTGAGCCTTGTGCTTAGAAAGCCAGTCCATCCCGAGAATAAGATCAATATCAGAGTCACTAAGCACCATTGGTTTAGACAAGAATCTATAGTCGCCCATCTTGATAGAAACATTCGGGATCATCGTGGTAGCCCTCATAGGCTTGGCCGGAGAAACAACCCCCATGGGTTTTTCCAATAATTCCGAAATGAAGTCATGCTTTGAAACAAATGATCTCGACATGAAACAATGCGATGCACCAGTATCAAATAAGACTTTTGCAGGAATATCATTGACTGAGAGATTACCCATTATCACTTCAGAAGAATCCTCCGCTTGAGTTGCATTCATCATGTTCACCTTGGCATGCTTAGGATTATGCTTGACCACTGCATTGCTGGAAGATTTCACAGGAGGAGGAGGCGGAAGGCGCCTTTGGTTGAAGCACTTGTTCGCATAGTGACCCTTTTGCTGACATTTGTTACAAGTCACCTCTGAGAGTGGACGATGGTAAGGAGCACTTGGCCTTGGAGCTTGGTTCTGAGACTTGTTCTGATAGCCAGGGTTGGGTGGGTGGGAAGATCCACGACCACCTGAGTTCTTCTGCTGATAAGGCTGACGGAACGGAGGAGGAGGAGGCAACCAGAACTTCTGTTGCTTAGCTGCCACAAGTGAAGAAGAAGAAGACTGAACTGCGTCTCTGACTCTCTTCTTAGATGCCTCACACTTGAGCTGAGCAACTTCTTGTTTCAGCGCCATGTTGTAGAATTCATCATACTTTAACGGCTCGAAAAGCACGAGAGCAAGTTGCAGATCTTCTCTGAGACCACGCCTGAATTGGTAGATCATACTCTTCTCATCAGGGATGTCTTGCCTCGCAAAACGAGAGAGCTTCTGGAACTGAGTGTTGTATTGATAGACAGACATGGTGCCTTGCTTGAGATTGCGGAATTCCTCACGCTTACTCTCAACAACACTTTCTGGAATGTGGTGAGCTTTGAAGTCACGGCGGAAATCATCCCAGGTAATCACACGACCTCCTCTGGAATCTTTGTATTGCTGGAACCACCCAGCAGCTTGATCTTTGAGTTGAAAAGAGGCAAACTTGACAAAGTCCTCAGGTCTGACATTGCTGCACTCGAAATGCTTGCTGATGTCCACGAGCCAATCATCGGCGTCTGTGGCCTCGACACAGTAGCTGAAGGTCTTTGGCTGATTAGCAAGGAACTGGTTGAGTGAAGCGAAGTGCGGCTGATTGTTGCCTTGGCCTTGATTCCCTTGATTATCTTGCCCTTGGTTGCGATCTTGCAAGAGCTGAATCAGAATCTGAGCATTGGCATTTGTGGTAGTCATCAAGGCTTGCCATGCCTCCGGAGGCGGAGGTGGTGGCGGAGGGTTAGCCTGACTTCCTTCATTGCGTTCCGGATTTTGACGCGTCGGCAGAGCCATCCTGAAGAGGGTGACATCCATTAGCATCTTGACAGAGATATATTGAAGCTGAGTCAAAGGAAAGGAATTGCAACATATAGTCTTCACAATAAACATCCGAACGAGAATGAACGAATGAATTCCAAAGTAAAGCATCACACTTCCATAAGCTGAGAAGCCACTTAGAACAAGGTATGAAATAAAATCAACGAGGTACGGATGTGAACAAATACTTGGTAAGGATTACCCAATTACGAACCAAATATCTGCGAAAGAAGTGCTAGAGCTACAAGAATTCCCACTTATAAACTCCCGAAACTTTCTGGTTATGCAATCAGGTGTTGGGGATACAGGGGACACAAAATATATCACCCAAACTAACAATACCTAGATCTAGCTGTATCCATCCTTCAACACATAACCAAGAAATCCTCGGAAATCATCTACCTCAACCTTCGAAAAGCATCCGTTATACAAGTCATGGCGATACTCCCGCACTCGCCTCAGTACTGGGCTATCAGGGTTATCTCACCAACAACTGTACAAAAGAGATTTTCGATGTCGACGTACTAAACTCAGGTATTCCAAAACCGCAACGATAAAATTATGACGACAACACCTCGGAGCTCAACTCCCCGGGACACCTCCTCTAAAACCCCTGCTGACGGGAGGCAACCAAGACAATGTTGTCATCATAAAACCATCGGAACGATTCTAATATACCCGCGAGATCCTAAATTTTTTTTAGTGAAATTTGAGAAGAGAAGAGTCAAAACTCTACGTCAGGATGCCTTACCAGAGCGATGAGGAGACTGGGAAGTAAAAAGAATTCCTAAACTCTCCGATATATAATTCCTAAATGACTCAAAACGATAAGCTCGCAGCACTGTTTACCTTTCCACCTCCTGTGTGCCACTGTGGCAACCCCTTTTTCCTATAAAATGAGGCCCAAAGTGACCAGGAGAGGGATTCGGCTTTTTTGGGCAAGTTGCACCCCGTAGCTAGCTCAAGGACACAAGAACACTCAATACATCCACTTTAACATCCCAAATTTTCAATTTGGAATGTTATACATTAGATCATCATTGCATATCATATTTTATTGCATTTTTGCTTGATCCTAGAAATTCTACGCAACTCAAGGACCCACGGGGAGAGTTGGGAATTTTGTTACTTTCATATTTGAGTTTTCTCAAATTTTGAAAAGAGGATCGTTTGATTTTAATTATTTTCTCTTCGAATATTTCTTTTATGAAAATAAAAGAGAGAGGCTAAAAATAACTTGCTCAAAATAAAGAAATATTGGAGATTTAATATTAAAATCAAATAAGAATTTTATTCGATGTTTTCTCGCTATTTTATTTCAATTAGGAAAAATATGTGTTTTTCAAAATTGCTTTAGAGGCCCAAATAAATGTTCACCTTGTCCGGTAGATTTTTAGAGGACGGGGAAATTTTATTTCAGAATATTTGGAGTCCGTTTATTATTTCTTTTCTTTTTTTCTGTGCGGAATAATTTTAAAAAAAGTCAACTGACTTACCGGGCCGTGTCCGACCTGGACACTGCGCCCGTGCGGCTTTATAAGCCGAATCCGCAACCCCCCGAGGCCCAAGTCGCCAGCCCGCCCGAAACCCTAGCCCCGTCGCCACCACGGCAGCCGCCGCTGTAACACCCTCGATGCGGCTATAGCTCCCACGTGTCGAGGCACGACTTAGAGGCATAACCGCATTGAAAGCAATGTCGCAAGTGAGGTAATCTTCACACAACCCATGTAATACAAAAGGGAAAGAGATACATAGTTGGCTTACAGTCGCCACTTCATACAATACATAAATAAACATTCATCATCCAGATTACACTCAAGGTCCGACTACGCTACCAAAATGAAAGAAGACTACCCCAAATGCTACACAGATCCCCAAATCTCCCCAACTGGGCTCCACTACTGATCATCTGGAAAAGACACATAGTAACGGCCACGTTCCTCATCGAACTCCCAAGTGAGCTCGGTCGCGTCATCTGCACTGGCATCGTTGGCACCTGCAACTGTTGTGATAGAATCTGTGAGTCACGGGGACTCAGCAATCTCACACCCGTGAGATCAAGACTATTTAAGCTTATAGGTAGGAAAGGATTGTGAGGTGGATCTGCAGCAAGCGACTAGCATATATGGTGGCTACAACGCAAAAGAGAGCGAGAAGAGAAGCAAAGCACGGTCGTGAAGTTAGAAGTGATCAAGAAGTGATCCTAGAACAACCTACGTCGAACATAACTCCAACACCATGTTCACTTCCCGGACCCCGCCCAGAAGAGACCATCACGGTTACACACGCGGTTGATGTGTTTTAATTAAGGTCAACTTTGGGTTTTCTACAACCGGACATCAACAAATTACCATCTGCCTCATAACCGCGGGCACGGCTTTCGAAAGATAATACCCTGCAGGGGTGTCCCAACTTAGCCCATTATAAGCTCTCACGGCCAACGAAGGGTATTCCTTCTACCGGGAAGACCCGATCAGTCTCGGAATCCCGGACTACAAGACATCTCGGCAGTAATAAAACAAGTCCAGCAAAGCCGCCCGATTGTGCCGACAAATCCTGATAGGAGCTGCACATATCTCGGTCTCAGGGCACATCCGGATAAGCTAAGCGTACAGGAACCAACATAACCCAAGTTGCCAAGGGACGGTCCCGCACGGTGCTCTAGTTTTGGACCAGCAATCGAAGGAGAACTGGCCCGGGGGGGGTTAAAATAAAGATGACCCTTGAGTCTGCAGAACCCAAGGGAAAAAGGCTTAGGTGGCAAATGGTAAAAACCAATGTTGGGCCTTGCTGGAAAAGTCTTATTCAAAGCGAACTGTCAAGGGGGTCCCATAAATCACCCAACCGTGTAAGGAACGCAAAATCCGGGAACATAACACCGGTATGACGGAAACTAGGGTGGCAATAGTGGAACAAAACACCAGGCATAAGGCCGAGCCTTCCACCCTTTACCAAGTATATAGATGCATTAATTAAATAAGAGGTATTGTGATATCCCAACAAGTAAAACATGTTCCAACAAGGAACAACATCTCCATGTTCCAACAAGGAACAAACTTCATCTTCACCTGCAACTAGCAACGCTATAAGAGGGGCTGAGCAAAGCGGTAACATAGCCAAACAACGGTTTGCTAGGACATGGATGGTTAGGGGCTGACATGGCAATATGGGTGGCATGATATAACAAGTGGTAGGTATCGCAGCATAGGCATAGCAAAAGAGCGAGCATCTAGCAAACAAAGATAGAAGTGATTTCGAGGGTATGGTCATCTTGCCTGCAAGGTTCTCAGAGTTGTCGAAAGCTTGGTCCTCGAAAGCGTTCTCAACAGGTTCCTCGTTCACGTACTCGTCTCCCGGCTCTACCCACAACAAGAACACAAGCAAAGGGGACAAACATCAATCACGACGCGATGCGCAAGCAACATGATGCAAAACATGGCATGATATGCGAGATGTGATATGCAATGCATATGCGTGCTCCGGAAGGAAAAGGATGAACAAGGCATAATCTTGGCAAACCAAGTATGCCGCTGGATAGGTGAGGTGATTTCGGTTGAAATCGATATAAAGATCTCCGGAATCGGATGCACGGTTTGCAAATGACAAGCAAAAAAAAAGAATGACAATAATCTGCCAATAACAGCATGATGCTACTTAGCAAGCAACAAGAAATTAAGCTACTGCGCCCAAACAGATCAACCAAGCATATGACAGTAATCTACTCAAGATGCTTGGCAAAAGATGAACACTGAGCTACGGCTAAATCACACCATAACAGGTTCAAACTAGCATGGCAAAAGTGCAAAAGATAACAGGTTCACAGACTTAGTGAAAATAAAAACATGCCAGAAACTAACATCAGGATGACAAGATTAGAGCAATGAAACAACATGCTACAGGAACAGGACATAGCAAAATAAGGCATGGCATGAATCTACTCAAAGCACCTAACAAAAGTCTCTTACTGACCATAAGCCAAAAAGGACTAGAAAATATAATAACACCCATGTCAACTAAGCAAGTTTCATTACAGGTTTCAGACTTAGCAGAAAACTGGACATGTCAAAAACAGATAACAAGTAGGCATGTTCGTGATCTCGATGCACTCACTACAGAGCATTACATGATAAAATAAGCATACATCCATCAAGAGGACATGACGTAGAAGCTACACATGTCAAGAATAACATCATATCATGCAAGGATCAACTACAACAAGCTTGGCAAAATCGAATAACATGTAAACAATCTGCCAGCAACATTTTATAGCAAAAGTAGAGCTCGAATGACTCAGGCTATGGCACTCCATAAATACAAACAAAGGCATGGATGGATAGAGAAAATCCATATGCTCAAAACACACTTACTGATCATGCTCAAAAGAGGCATAGATCTCTCTGAAACAACATGAACACATGGCATAAAAATAACAGCAGGCAGGGACTTGGTGAAATTACCAAGTCTCTGAAATCAGCAACATCAAGTACCCTAGTTTGCATGCTTGTGCTAGTCACCACAGAGGTCAAAAAAATACATGGCATAATTCTCTGGAAAGGTAACATAGCATATTACAAAACTCATGTAGGACTCAACTTCATAGAAGGCACACATCAATCATGGCAAAAATGACAAAAGTGCATGTTCTGATAAGATGCCGAGATATGATGCGATGAACATGTGACAATAATGTGAAAATCATGGGACTTGGAGGAATTTGGAAGAGGGGAAAAGTCAACCTGAGGCGGCGCGCGGTCCGAGGATCGCCGGAATCCGGGCGGGGCAGCACGGGGTGGCGGCAGCAAGGTGGATCCGGCCGGATCCGGGCGGCACCGGCCCGGATCTGGCCGCAGGAGGCCGGACGCGGGCGCGGGGCGCGCGGGGACGGCGCGGGGCGCACCGGACGGCGGGCGGCGCGTCGGCGGAGGCGGGCGACGGCGGCGCCGGCGCGGGCGGGTGCGACGGCGCATGGGGCGAGAGGCGGGCGGCGCGAGCGGGCGGAGCGGGCGGATCGGTTGCGGGCCGCGAGGGCCCTCCCCGGGCCGAGCGGGCCGGCGCGGTGGGAGGCGGCGCGGGGACAGGTGGCGCGCGGCGATTGGCCCGGCGCGGCGGCGGACGGTGTCCGGCGCGGCCCGGACACGTCTGGCGGCGGCGGGGCGGATTTTTTTTAGGGTTAGGGGTGGTTTGATCCGGAAATGGAGGAGCGGGAGGCCTTTTTATAGGTAGAAGGAGCTAGGAAGCTCCAAATGGAGAGCTCTTTTCGGCCACGCGATCGTGATCGAACGGCGGTGGACATGGGAGTGTCTTAGATGGGTTATTGGGCTGTTTTAGAGGGGTTTTGGGCTGCAACACACACGAGGCCTTCACGGTTACCCAGTTAACCGTTGGAGTACCAAACGACCTCCGATTGACCCGAAACTTGACAGGCGGTCTACCGGTGCTATACCGAGGCCGCTTGACAAACCTCAGTCCATTCCGAGAATGTTTAATACCTTCTCACGAAGAAATGTAAAAGGGCACGCCGGGGGACATAGGAGCGCCGGATTGCAAAACGGACAACGGGGAAAATGCTCGGATTCATGAGACGAACATGTATGCGAATGCGATGCACATGATGACATGATATGAAATGCATGACATGAACAAAATGCAAAACAAAGGGAAACCCAACCACGGAGGGAATATCATATCACATAGCCGAAAATGGCAAGAGTTGGATTACAAATATGGCAAGTTACATCCGGGGCGTGACAGCCGCCGCCGACCCCGCTCGCCGCCGCCGCCGACGGAGTCGCCACGCCGCCCTGCCGCCCCGCCACCTCCGCCGCCCCGTCGCCACCCCGCTGCCCGTTACCGAAGTTCGCCGCTACCGCCGTCGGTTTTCTTTCGCCGGTTCGGTTTTACCGATAAAAACCCTAGATGCGTTTTTTATTAGATCGTTTTTTTTTCGTTTTAGTTATTTAGCGAACGCCCGTTCGTACGTTTGTTTTAACGAACGGTTTTCACCCATTAACCGCAGATAGCGAACGTTCACTCGTTAGCCTGTTCGTCAGTTTTGTTTTTCCAGGGTTTTTCCGTGATTATTTTCGATCGTGATTTGTGACCCGATTTTCGTTCTAGTATAACTTTTCGCTCGTTTATCGGAATCAGGCGATTCAAGCGCCTATATTTTCGTCTCGAAGCCCTATTTCTGTTTAACCAACTTGAACAAGATTTTGCTACTGTAAAATTTGACTTTAGTCCATTTTAGTAATCGAATCTTGTTTCTTTCGCAGTTTGAGTTTCGTTGCTTCGTTTGGTTTGATTCTTTTTGCAAATCGGAGTTCTTAAGTTGAACTTTCTGGTTAGATCTCTTATTTGAGTTTTAACCGTGCTTCTAGTTGAGGTCTTACTGTATGCTTGTTTGTTTGCGATAGAGTACCTGGAGTGCGAAGCGTGCTACTACGAGTCTCTAGATTACGCGGATCATCAGCAAGGCAAGTAACACTTTGATCATACCTTTTTACTACCCAGCTTTATTGCATTAGATCAATCCTCAAACAATTGCATGGTTAGGATTTGATTAAATTGTGGGTTTTAGGGAAGTAGATGAGGTAGTACCTATTTACCTGTTTATTATCAAACCTATGGGAGTTACTTCTATGTGCTTATATTGCTATGCTATGCTCGTAGACGTGGATAGGGTTTGAGTGTATCCATGACAGTTGTGTGTTTGTTAATTAATGGTTCAACTTAAGGTGGCTACTTAAATACACATCTGGGTGGATTGCTTGTGGGCACCTGGAGAATCTAGTGTTGTCCTAGGATATCCCGGAGGACCCGTGTGATCATCCTACGGCCTGCCACCCAGGCTCAAAGGGATCATAAGATTATTCATCCTAGAAACTTCCGTGTGCAGCCACAAGCTATTATGGGCTCTGGCATAGTTGAGTAAGTTGCGTGAAGCTCTTGAAGAGGTAGACTAGCAGATGTAGTGGGTTGTAGGTGGTACTGTCTTTCCAGAGTAGAGAGTTAATGCTTCAGAAAGATTGTGTCTCGGTCATCCATTTCTCAAACACCTTGTAGTGTGAGAAATTGAATGGATGCGGTCGAGTCTTGTGGGAAAAGTGCGCAAACCTCTGCAGAGTGTACAAATTAATCATGGTTAGCCGTGTCCCCGGTTATGGACATCTTGAGTATCTGGTTCTTGGATTATCATGTTGATCTCATCACTCTTAATATAATTTGATTGGGTTTAATGATGGTGCCTAATTGGGATTGAGTTGGAGGAACCTTCTCAATGTTTAACAACCACCATGATAGTTAAATAAAATTTATTCCTTTGTTGTAGGGAAAAATTGGCTTTTCGCAGAACATATTAACCATATAGCCTCCACCAGCCAAATATGCATGTAGTGATAGCTATTATTCTGTTCATTACTCTTGTGTTACCTTGCCGGCATATTCCATGTGCTGACCCGTTTCGGGCTGCAATGTTCATGTTGCAGACATTTCAGACGACGAGTAAGGTGCCTTAGGTCGTGGTCTTTCACTCAGTGATGTCGCTGGAGTTGATGGACTCACTTCATCTTCCAAGCCTTCCCCTGTTATCTAGATGGCCTTAAGCCATATTTATTGCAATAAGTTCTCTTTTGAGACATTCGATGTAATAAATGTGTGATTGCTACTCTGTTATAAATCCTCAAGTATTGTGCGTGTCAGCATTACCGATCCAGGGATGACACTGATGCATAGAGATCAGATTGTTTGAGGTCTGGTCACTACAAGATGGTATCAGAGCACACACTGACTATAGGACACGACCACTAAGCTAAAGCCCTAGGTCACTTCTCTCTTATCATTTCTGACTCCTCTCCCTTTTCTACTCTATAGGATGGCGGATGCAAGGATCAAGTTCACTCAACCGGATGAAGATACACAATTTGGACGACACTTGAAGGAAGTCACTAGATACCTGATCATTGGAATACCAAGCTTCACCGGGACCTACAACGCCACTTTACCAGAAGAGGAGCGCTGGATGATTCAAGTTCAAGTTCTAGGAAGGACGTTCACGCCAGTTACTGAGCCCATAGAGTTTTCCTTCGATGCACCCACCTGGAGTCTAGGCAAGAGCATGGCAGCCGACATCACCATGGGACGCATTGGAGAAGTTTACCACAAGGATCTCAAGGATACTATTTACCAGATTTGTGGGTGCCGAGATGAGCAATGGGAGATGATCAGCACCAGGAAAGATAGACCGATTGCAGCTTTCATCCAGGAGTTAAACCAGCACATTCGACGCCAGGAGAACCAGATGTGTGCAGGCATGATTGATCTGAAGAAGGCAATGACTAGGATCACAGAGCTAGAGGAAGATCTCAAGTCTACACGCGATGGATATGAGAAGGAAATGACAATACTCGTGGAGAAGAATGACGATCTGACAAGGAAGCTAGGAGTATTCATGGGAGACCCCGCGCCAGGAGGAGAAGACGACGATTCCACTTGCCCGGAGAACTACATCATCATCGACGACACCGACTCGGACCCTGACGATAGCGATGATGACTTTGTTGATGAAGCTGGAGCAGATATTATGGAGTCTTCTACCGATCAATTTTTCTAGTCGACCACCATATCAGTAGTAGTATTCCCCCATGTATATAGTAGTAGTCCGAGCACTTTTAGCGATAGTTCTAGACCGATTGTATGCCCTTGATTGAAGTGATATGTTTTTGTTTGTCTCATGTGCATATGGGTAGTGATTTCTCACTAGACCTATTTTATATTCTAATCTCTCCCCTCTAATCCCATTAGATGCCTCCGAGACGTTACACCGGATTTGTCTTCCCACCGGAGATCACCCAGTTGATTCAGCAGCAGAATGCATTGATGCAGATACTAGTCCAGAATCAGAATCAAGGGAACAACAACAACCCACCACCACCACCTATTTATCACTTAGCCCGTTTACTAAGGCTGAACCCGCCGGTGTTCTCCAGTAGCACCTAGCCGATAGTTGTAGATGATTGGCTCCGCAAGATTGGAAGGGAGTTGACCACTGCAGGATGCACAGATGCGGAAAGAGTGCATTTTGCCGCACATCAGCTTGATGGACCCGCAGCATCATGGTGGGAGAATTTCACAACCACTTACCCCATCGACACGGTTACATGGGACCAGTTCCAGCAGGCTTTTCGAACTGCCCATGTATCAACAGGAGCTATGGCCATGAAGAAGCGCGAGTTTCGCAACTTACGCCAAGGAGGACGCACAATTGGCCAGTATGTGGATGATTGTAGTAAGCTAGCACGTTATGCCCCAGATGATGTTGCTACGGATGCAGCTAGGCAGGAGAAGTTTCTGGAAGGACTGAATGACGAGCTGAGCATGCAGTTGATGGTGGCAACCTTCAATAACTACCAGGAGTTGGTAGATAGAGCTCTCATGATTGAAGGGAAGCAGCAGCAGATTGACAACCGCAAGAGGAAGTATGGACAAGGGAAGTATAATTCTGGAACTCAGCAGAGACCCCGCTTTACCCCGAACTCGGGAGGACCCCTTCAGCATAACCATGTGATACGTCTCCAATGTATCTATAATTTTTTATTGCTCCATGTTATATTATCTACTGTTTTGGACTATATTGGGCTTTATTTTCCACTTTTATATTATTTTTGGGACTAACCTATTAACCGAAGGCCCAGCCCAGAATTGATGTTTTTTTGCCTATTTCAGTGTTTCGAAGAAACGGAATATCAAACGGAGTCCAAACGGAATAAAACCTTCGGGAACGTGATTTCCTCACCGAACGTGATCCAGGAGACTTGGACCCTACTCCAAGAAGTAACAGCGGTCACGAGGGTGGGGGGCGCCCCCCCAGGGCACGCCCCCTGCCTCGTGGGCCCCCTGTTGCTCCACTGACGTACTCCTTCCTCCTATATATACCTATGTACCCCCAAACGATCAGATACGGAGCCAAAAACCTAATTCCACCGCCGCAACTTTTTGTATCCACGAGATCCCATCTTGGGGCCAGTTTCGGAGCTCCGTCGGGGAGGGTCGTCATCACGGAGGGCTTCTACATCATCATAGCCTCTCTGATGAAGTGTGAGTAGTTTACCTCAGACCTTCGGGGTCCATAGTTATTAGCTAAATGGCATCTTCTCTCTTTTTGGATCTCAATACAATGTTCTCCCCCTCTCTCGTGGAGATCTATTCGATGTAATCTTCTTTTTGTGGTGTGTTTGTTGAGACCGATGAATTGTGGGTTTATGATCAAGTCTATCTATGAATAATATTTGAATCTATCTGAATTCTTTTATGTATGATTGGTTATCTTTGCAAGTCTCTTCAAACTATCAGTTTGGTTTGGCCTACTAGATTGGTTTTTCTTGCCATGGGAGAAGTGCTTAGCTTTGGGTTCAATCTTGTAGTGTCCTTTCCCAGTGACAGAAGGGGAAGCAAGGCACGTATTGTATTGTTGCCATCGAGGATAACAAGATGGGGTTTATATCATATTGCATGAATCTATCCCTCTACATCATGTCATCTTGCTTAAGGCGTTACTCTGTTTTTAACTTAATACTCTAGATGCATGCTGGATAGTGGTCGATGAGTGGAGTAATAGTAGTAGATGCAGGCAGGAGTCGGTCTACTTGTCTCAAATGTGATGCCTATATACATGATCATACCTAGATATTCTCATAACTATGCTCGATTCTGTCAATTACTCAACAGTAATTTGTTCACCCACCGTAGAATACTTATGCTCTTGAGAGAAGCCACTAGTGAAACCTACGGCCCCCGGGTCTATTCTCATCATATCAATCTCCATCACTTTATATTTGCTTTGCTTTTTTACTTTGCCTTTTACTTTTCACTTTGCTTCTCTATATCAAAAATACCAAAAATATTATCTATCATCTCTATCAGATCTCACTCTCGTAAGTGACCGTGAAGGGATTGACAACCCTAATCGCGTTGGTTGCGAGGAGCTATTGTTTTTGTGTAGGTACAAGGGACTTGTGTGTAGCCTCCTACTGGATTGATACCTTGGTTCTAAAAAACTGAGGAAATACTTACACTACTTTGTTGCATCATCCTCTCCTCTTCGGGGAAATCCAACGCAGTGCTCAAGAGGTAGCAAGAAGAATTTTTGGCGCCGTTGCCGGGGAGTCTGCACAAAAGTCAACATACCAAGTACCCATCACAATCCATATCTCCCGCATTACATTAGTTGCCATTTGCCTCTCGTTTTCCTCTCCCCCACTTCACCCTTGACGTTTTATTCGCCCTCTCTTTCCCAATCTCCTTCTCCTTCTCTTTTTCCGTTTGCCTTTTTCTCGTTTGCCTTTTGTTTGCTCGTGTATTGGATTGCTTGTCTGTCGCGATGGCTCAAGATACTACCAAATTGTGTGACTTCACCAATACCAATAATAATGATTTCCTTAGCACTCCGATTGCTCCTCTTGCCAATACTGAATCTTGTGAAATCAATATTGCTCTGTTGAATCTTGTTATGAAAGATCAATTCGCCGGTCTTCCTAGCGAAGATGCCGCTACTCATATGAATAGCTTCGTTGATTTATGTGATATGCAAAAGAAGAAAGACATTGATAATGATGTTGTTAAGTTGAAGCTATTTCCTTTTTCGCTTAGAGATCGTGCTAAAGCTTGGTTTTCGTCTTTGCCTAAAAATAGTATTGATTCTTGGAACAAATGCAAAGATGCTTTTATCTCTAAGTATTTTCCTCCCGCTAAGATTATCTCTCTTAGAAACGACATTATGAATTTTAAGCAACTTGATCATGAACATGTTGCACAAGCATGGGAGAGGATGAAATTAATGATACATAATTGCCCAACTCATGGTTTGAATTTGTGGATGATTATACAAAAAATTTATGTCGGATTGAATTTTGCTTCTAGAAATATTTTAGATTCGGTCGCAGGAGGCACTTTTATGGAAATCACTTTAAGAGATCCTACTAAACTCCTAGATAATATTATGGTTAATTGTTCTCAATGGCACACTGAAAGATCCACTAATAAAAAAGTGCATCCGATAGAAGAAATTAATGTTTTGAGTGGAAAGCTGGATGAACTTATGAAATTATTTTCTACTAAGAGTGTTTCTTATGATCCTAATGATATGCCCTTGTCTACTTTGATTGAGAATAATAATGAATCTATGGATGTGAATTTTGTTGGTAGGAATAATTTTGGTAACAACGCGTATAGAGGGAATTTAATCCTAGGCCTTATCCTAGTAATCCTTCTAATAATTATGGAAATTCGTACAACAACTCTTATGGAAATTTTAATAAGATGCCCTCTGAATTTAAGAATACTGTTAAAGAGTTTATGAATTCACAAAAGAATTTTAATGCTTTGCTTGAAGAGAAATTGCTTAAAGTTGATGATTTGTCTAGGAACGTTAGAATTTCTATTGAGGTTGATTCTTTAAAGCTTAGATCTATTCCTCCTAAGCAATATATCAATGAGTCTCTCAAAGCCATGAGAATTTCCATTGATGAGTGCAAGGAAAGAACCGCTAGGATGTGTGCTTCCAAAGATGCCTTTATTAAAGCGTGTTCTCCCAATTCCTATGAAAATCAAGATGAAGATCTAAAAGTTATTAATGTGTCCCCTATCAAATCTTTGTTTTGCAATATGAATCTTGATGAAACTGAATATGATCTTCCTTTACCTAGAAGGCGTTCCAAAAATTCAGATTATTTAGATCTTGATGATGAAATTGATAAAAGTGGGATTGAAAGAAATAAAACCCTAGATGTTGCTAAACCCACTATATTGGATTTCAAGGAACTTAATTATGAAAGTTGCTCTTTAATTGATTGTATTTCCTTGTTGCAATCCGTGCTAAATTCTCCTCATGCTTATAGCCAAAATAAAGCCTTTACCGAACATATTGTTGATGCCTTGATGCAATCTTATGAAGAAAAACTTGAGTTGAAAGTTTCTATCCCTAGAAAACTCTATGATGAGTGGGAACCAACTATTAAAATTATAATTACAGATCATGAGTTTTATGCTTGGTGTGATCCCCAAAACTTTGTGTGATTTGCTAGATTTTTGTGATTTTGATGATTGCTCTCTAAACTTGCATCTTGCGGATTCCACTGTTAATAAACCTATGGGAAGAATTAATGATGTTCTTATTGTTGCAAATAAGAATTATGTTCCCGTAGATTTTATCGTTCTTGATATAGATTGCAATCCTTCTTGCCCTATTATTCTTGGTAGACCTTTCCTTAGAACGATTGGTGCGATTATTGATATGCAGGAAGGGAATATTAGATTTCAATTTCCATTAAAAAAGGGCATGGAGCACTTTCCTAGAAAGAAAATAAAATTGTCATAAGAAACTATCATGAGAGCCACTTATGGATTGCCTACCAAAGATGGCAATACCTAGATCTATCCTCGCTTTTATGCCTAGCTAGGGGCGTTAAACGATAGCGCTTGTTGGGAGGCAACCCAATTTTATTTTTGTTTCTGTTTAGGAATAAATAATCCATATACCTTCTGTTTATATGTGGTTTTGTGTTTTAATTAGTGTTTGTGCCAAGTTAAACCTATAGGAACTTCTTGGATGATAGTTATTTGATCTTGCTATAATTTCCAGAAACTTTGCGTTCAGTGCCCGAATTATTAAAATTCACAGAACATGATAAAATACTTATACCAATTGCTGCTGATCAATAAACAAATTGCCTAGGTCGTCCTATTTTGGCTGAATTTTTTGAGTTCCAGAAGTTTGTGTTAGTTATAGATTACTACAGACTGTTCTGTTTTTGACAGATTCTGTTTTTTTGTGTGTTGTTTGCTTATTTTGATGAATCTATGGCTAGTAAAATAGTTTATAATCGATAGAGAAGTTGGAATACAGTAGGTTTAACACCAATATAAATAAATAATGAGTTCATTACAGTACCTTGAAGTGGTCTTTTGTTTTCTTTCTCTAACGGAGCTCACGAGTTTTCTGTTGAGTTTTGTGTTGTGAAGTTTTCAAGTTTTGGGTAAATTCTTTTGATGGATTATGGAACAAGGAGTGGAAAGAGTCTAAGCTTGGGGATGCCCATGGCACCCGCGAGATAATCCAAGTACACCAAAAAGTCAAAGCTTGGGGATGCCCCGGAAGGCATCCCCTCTTTCGTCTACTTCCATCGGTAATTTTACTTGGAGCTATATTTTTATTCACCACATGATATGTGTTTTGCTTGGAGCATCTTGTATTATTTGTGTCTTTGTTTGTTAGTGTGCCACAATCATCCTTGTTGTACACACCTTTTGAGAGAGCCATACATGAATTGAAATTTGACAGAATACTCTATGTGCTTCACTTATATCTTTTGAGCTATGTAGTTTTGCTCTATGTGCTTCACTTATATCTTTTGAGAGTTATAATTTTGCTCTATGTACTACACTTAGATCTTTTAGAGCACGGTGGTAGATTTGCTTTAAAGAAACTATTGATCTCTCATGCTTCACTTAGATTATTTTGAGAGTCTTAATAGCATGGTAATTTGCTTAATAATAATAATATGTTTGGTATTCAAGATTTGTGAAACTTTCTTTTGAGTGCGTTGAATACTAAGAAAAGATTGATGCTTGATAATTGTTTTGAGATATGAAGATGGTGATATTAGAGTCATGCTAGTTGAGTAGTTGTGAATTTGAGAAATACTTGTGTTAAGGTTTGTGATTCCCGTAGCATGCACGTATGGTGAACCGTTATGTGATGAAGTCGGAGCATCATTTATTTATTGATTGTCTTCCTTATGAGTGGCGGTCGGGGACGAGCTATGGTCTTTTCCTACCAATCTATCCCCCTGGGAGCATGCGCGTAATACTTTGCTTTGATAACTTCTAGTTTTTTGCAATAAGTATATGAGTTCTTTATGACTAATGTTGAGTCCATGGATTATACACACTTTTCCCATCCTTCCACCATTGCTAGACTCTCTAATACCGCGCACCTTTCGCCGGTATCATACACCCGCCATATACCTTCCTCAAAACAGCCACCATACCTACCTATCATGGCATTTCCATAGCCATTCCGAGATATATTGCCATGCAACTTTCCACCGTTCCGTTTATTATGACACGCTCCATCATTGTCATATTGCTAGCATGATCATGTAGTTGACATCGTATTTGTGGCAAAGCCACCGTTCATAATTCTTTCATACATGTCACTCTTGATTCATTGCATATCCCGGTACACCGCCAGAGGCATTCACATAGTCATATTTTGTTCTAAGTATCGAGTTGTAAGAAAAAATAAAAGTGTGATGATCATCATTTTTAGAGCATTGTCCCAAGTGAGGAAAGGATGATGGAGACTATGATTCCCCCACAAGTCGGGATGAGACTCCGGACGAAAAAAAAAGAGGCCATAAAAAAGGGAAAAGGCCCAAATAAAAAAATGAGAGAAAAAGAGAGAAGGGACAATGTTACTATCCTTTTACCACACTTGCGCTTCAAAGTAGCACCAAGATCTTCATGATAGAGAATCTCTCATTTTGTCACTTTCATATACTAGTGGGAATTTTTCATTACAGAACTTGGCTTGTATATTCCAATGATGGGCTTCCTCAAATTGCCCTAGGTCTTCGTGAGCAAGCAAGTTGGATGCACACCCACTTAGTTTCTTTTGTTGAGCTTTCATATACTTATAGCTCTAGTGCATCCGTTGCATGGCAATCCCTACTCACTCACATTGATATCTATTGATGGGCATCTCCATAGCCCGTTGGTACTCCTAGTTGATGTGAGACTATCTTCCCCTCTTTTTGTCTTCTCCACAACCACCATTCTATTCCACCTATAGTGCTATGTCCATGGCTCACGCTCATGTATTGCGTGAAGACCGAAAAAGTTTTGAAAATGTTAAAGTATGAAACAATTGCTTGGCTTTTCATCGGGGTTGTGCATGATTTAAATACTTTGTGTGGTGAAGATAGAGCATAGCCAGACTATATGATTTTGTAGGGATAACTTTCTTTGGCCATGTTATTTTGAGAAAACATAATTGCTTTATTAGTATGCTTGAAGTACTATTGTTTTTATGTCAATATGAACTTTTGTATTGAATCTTTCGAATCTAAATATTCATACCACAATTAAGAAGATTTGCATTGAAATTATGCCAAGTAGCACTCCGCATCAAAAATTCTCTTTTTATCATTTACCTACTCGAGGACGAGCAGGAATTAAGCTTGGGGATGCTTGATACGTCTCCAACGTATCTATAATTTTTGATTGCTCCATGCTATATTATCTACTATTTTGGACTATATTGGGCTTTATTTTCCACTTTTATATTATTTTTGGGACTAACCTATTAACCGGAGGCCCAGCCCAGAATTGCTGTTTATTTTGCCTATTTCAGTGTTTCGAAGAAACGGAATATCAAATGGAGTCCAAACGGAATAAAACCTTCGGGAACGTGATTTTATCACCGAACGTGATCCAGGAGACTTGGGTGGGGGCGCCCCCCCTAGGGCACGCCCCCTGCCTCGTGGGCCCCCTGTTGCTCCACCGACGTACTACTTCCTCCTATATATACCTACGTACCCCCAAATGATCAGATACGGAGCCAAAAACCTAATTCCACCGCCGCAACTTTCTGTATCCATGAGATCCCATCTTGGGGCCTGTTCCGGAGCTCCGCCGTAGAGGGCCATCATCATGGAGGGCTTCTACATCATCATAGCTTCTCCGATGAAGTGTGAGTAGTTTACCTCAGACCTTCGGGTCCATAGTTATTAGCTAAATGGCTTCTTCTCTCTTTTTGGATCTCAATACAATGTTCTCCCCCTCTCTCATGGAGATCTATTCGATGTAATCTTCTTTTTGCGGTTTGTTTGCTGAGACCGATGAATTGTGGGTTTACGATCAAGTCTATCTATGAATAATATTTGAATCTTCTTTGAATTCTTTTATGTATGATTGGTTATCTTTGCAAGTCTCTTCGAATTATCAGTTTGGTTTGGCCTACTAGATTGGTTTTTCTTTCCATGGGAGAAGTGCTTAGCTTTGGGTTCAATCTTGTGGTGTCCTTTCCCAGTGACAGAAGGGGCAGCAAGGCACGTATTGTATTGTTGCCATCGAGGATAACAAGATGGGGTTTATATCATATTGCATGAATCTATCCCTCTACATCATGTCATCTTGCTTAAGGCGTTACTCTGTTTTTAACTTAATACTCTAGATGCATGCTGCATAGCGGTCGATGAGTGGAGTAATAGTAGTAGATGCAGGAAGGAGTCGGTCTAGTTGTCTCGGACGTGATGCCTATATACATGATCATACCTAGATATTCTCATAACTATGCTCGATTCTGCCAATTGCTCAACAGTAATTTGTTCACCCACCGTAGAATACTTATGCTCTTGAGAGAAGCCACTAGTGAAACCTACGGCCCCCGGGTCTATTCTCATCATATCAATCTCCATCACTTTATATTTGCTTTGCTTTTTTACTTTGCCTTTTACTTTTCACTTTGCTTCTCTATATCAAAAATACCAAAAATATTATCTATCATCTCTATCAGATCTCACTCTCGTAAGTGACCGTGAAGGGATTGACAACCCCTAATCGCGTTGGTTGCGAGGAGCTATTGTTTTTGTGTAGGTACAAGGGACCTGTGTGTAGCCTCCTACTGGATTGGTACCTTGGTTCTCAAAAACTAAGGGAAATACTTACGCTACTTTGCTGCATCATCCTCTCCTCTTCGGGGAAATCCAATGCAGTGCTCAAGAGGTAGCACCATGGAGGTCACAATCACAATGAAGGAAGTTCGCACAACCATATTGGCCCCAAGAACGGGAATGGTAATGGAGGAAGCAACGGCCAGAACCGTTCCAACCCAGCAACGCCCGCCAAGAAGGATCTAAGTCACATTACTTGTTTCAAGTGCGGGAAGGATGGACATTATGCCACGGAGTGTTCTGAAGCAAAGAATGGGAATGGCAATGGAAGCTCTGGGAAGAAGCCCAACCCTTTCAACAGGGGACAGGTGAACCACGTTAGCGTGGAGGAGGTTGAAGCGCAACCCGATGCAGTAATAGTTAAGTCTATGGTTACGTCATTTACTGCAATTGTTCTTTTTGATACTGGTGCATCGCATTCATACATATCAAGGGGATTTGTGGATAAGTTTAAACTGCCAACCCAAGCCCTTAGGTCACCCATGTTAGTAACCTCACCAGGAGCAGAGTATATGGCTAGCCTATGGTGTGATCGGTTACCATTAAGGATTGGTAACTACGTGTTTCCCTCAGACCTAATAGTATTGGAGTCACAAGGACTGGATGTGATATTAGGCATGGATTGGTTATCGAAGTATGGAGGGAACATTGACTGCACCAGTAAGTCGATTTTGCTTACTGGCCCAGAAGGAAGAAGGATCAAGTATGTATCCCGGCATGTGCCGAATAGGACTCAAGTGAATTCCTTAACAGGAGTCGTACAGGAGGAAGTACAAGTGGTGAACGATTTCCCGAATGTATTTCCAGAAGAGTTGCCAGGCATGCCACCGGATAGAGTCATTGAGTTTTTGATCGAGCTTTTGCCAGGCACAGGGCCAATATCAAAGAGACCGTACAGGATGCCCGCTAAGGATTTAGAGGAAATTAAAAAGCAGATTAAGGAGTTACTGGATAAAGGCTATATTCGCCCAAGCTCGTCACCTTGGGGATCACCAGTGCTTCTAGTGGAGAAGAAGGATGGATCGTTGAGGATGGTTGTTGATTATCGAGGGTTGAATGAGGTGATGATCCAGAACAAGTACCCACTGCCGATGATCAATGATTTGTTTGACCAGCTGCAAGGAGCTAAGGTGTTTTCCAAGATCGATCTGCGATCAGGGTACCACCAGCTGAAGATTCGAGAGCAGGATATACCTAAGACAGCTTTTACCACAAGGTACGGGCTATATGAGTATACCGTTATGTCATTTGGTCTGACTAACGCACCTGTCTATTTTATGAACATGATGAACAAGGTGTTTATGGAGTTTTTGGATAAGTTTGTTGTGGTGTTCATTGATGATATTCTAGTCTACTCGAAGAATGAAGAGGAGCATAAAGAGCATTTGCGTCTGGTACTTGGTAAGCTCAGAGAACACCAGTTATATGCCAAGTTCAGCAAGTGTGAGTTTTGGTTGAAGGAAGTTGGATTTCTCGGACATGTTATATCTGGAGAAGGAATAGCAGTAGACCCTGCCAAGGTTGTCACTGTGACAAATTGGGAAGCACCCACGTCAGTTGGAGAGATCCGGAGTTTTCTTGGACTCGCAGGGTACTACCGGAGATTCATTGAGAATTTCTCAAAGATTGCAAAGCCCATGACAGAGTTGTTGAAGAAGGACACCAAGTTCAAATGGACTGAGGAATGTGAGGCCAGGTTTCAGGAGTTGAAGAAACGCTTGGTTACAGCTCCAGTGTTGATTCTTCCAGATCAACGCAAGGATTATCAGGTGTATTGCGACGCTTCTCATCGAGGACTTGGAGCAATGCTTATGCAGGAAGGAAGAGTTGTTTCATATGCCTCAAGACAAGTTAAACCCCATGAGTTGAATTATGCAACCCATGATTTGGAGTTAGCAGCCATAGTGCATGCGTTGAAGACATGGAGACACTTTCTCATCGGAAACCATTGTGAGGTGTACACGGATCACGAGAGTTTGAAGTATATCTTCACGCAAAAGGAGTTGAATCTCAGGCAGAGGAGATGGTTAGAACTCATTAAGGATTATGATATGAAGTTGCATTATCATCCCGGAAAAGCTAACGTAGTAGCCGATGCGTTGAGCCGCAAGAGTCATGTCAATACACTCATGACTGGAGAGTTACCCAAGGAGTTAGCATAGGATCTTCGTGAGCTATGTTTGGAAATAGTTTCGAGAGGTTATGTAGCAGCATTGGAGATTCAGTCTACTTTGATGGATAAGATCCGAGAAGCTCAGAAGACGGACAAGGAGATTGCCAAGATAAAAGAGAGGATGAGCAAAGGAAAAGCTAAGGGATTTTGTGAAGATGAGCATGATACTTTATGGTTTGAGGACAGCGTATATGTGCCTCATGATCCGGAGATCAGGAAGTTGATTCTGCAACAGGCCCATGACTTGCCGTATTCGATCCACCCAGGAAATACCAAGATGTATCTGGATTTGAAGGATAGTTTCTGGTGGACCGGAATGAACAAAGATATTGCGGAGTATGTAGCAGTTTGTGATGTATGTCAGAGAGTGAAGGCAGAACATTAAAAGCCAGCAGGATTGCTACAGCCATTACCGATACCCGAATGGAAGTGGGATAAGCTAGGCATGGATTTTATCATGAGATTGCCCAGGACTCGTTCAGGCTATGTGTAACACCCCGGATCTGATGCGCCAGGTGTCTTCCAGTTATTCGCCGTCGTTGCCATGTCATTTGGTTGCGTGTTGCAATTTTCCATGTCATCATCTGCATTGCATCCTCATATTTTTTTCAAAACTTGCATCTGATCCTTTTCCCCGTTGTCCGTTTTGCAATCCGACACTCCTATGTCCTCCGGCATTCCCCTTTTGTCTCTTGTTGTGAGCGGGTGTTAAACATTCTCGGAATGGACCGAGATTTGCCAAGCAGCCTTGGTACACCACCGGTAGGCCGCCTGTCAAGTTCCGTGCCATTTGGAGTCCGTTTGATACTCCAACGGTTAATCGGGGAACCGTAAAGGCATCTTTCGTGTGCAGCCCAGCACCTCTTCATCACAGCCCTTGAGCCCATCCAAACCCCCTCCATGCTCTCGGTCATTGGATCGTGACCGTGTGGGCGAAAACCGCACCTCATTTGGACACTCCTACCTCTTTCTATCCATAAATAGGTGCTCCTCCCCGATTTTTCGCGCATATGAAACCCTAGCTAAGTTCCCACGCCGCCACCGGACATGTCCGCCGCCCGCCGGACGTCCTGCGCCACTGCCCCGCGCCAGTGAGGCGCTGCCACCTGTCCCACCGCTTTCCCGCACCCGCCGCGGCCTGCCGGGGCCCGAGGCCGGCCCGCCCGAGCAGCGCCGGGCCCGAGCCGCCGCCCCGAGCGCCCGCGCCTCCAGCCCCGCCGCCGCGGGCGACCGCGCCGGTCGCCCCTCGCGCCGTAGCACTCCGCCGCCCGCTTCTCCGCTTTCCGCCGCCCCTCGTCATCCGCTGCACCACCGCTTTAGCCCGCCGACGACCGCGCCGCCTTGCGCGCCCTGCGCCCCGCGCCCCGCGCCGCCGGCGACCTGCTCCGCCGTCCCCGCCTCGCTATCGTCCTCCTCCGTCGTCGCCGGAGCTCGCGGGAGTGCGAGCCGGCCGGATCCACCCCACTTGGATCAGATCCACCGGGCCACCAACCAAACGGCGCCCCCGATCCCGGATCTCCTCGTCCCGCTTCTTTCCGTCCCGTTTTTCGCGAGGTAGAATTTCCACCATGTCCCTAAATAGTTGCATTCTGGTGCATACTTTGACCTGCCATAACTTAATGTCTGTTGCTCCGTTTGCTGCGTCTAATATATCAAAATGTTCATCATGAGATGCTATCCGTTTTGTTCCATTGTGGCATGCTTGTTTAAAGACATCTTGATGCCCTAATCATCTTGCAAGGCTGCTATGTGATATTGTCTGCTGTAGTTTAACAAAACTTGCTCATTTGTCGTTTTTATATCTTTTTGTGTGATTTTCTTTTCAGCATGAAGTCTACATAGGTTATGAGCTACTACATGCCATCTTTGCTGTGATGAAATCCACTCTTCATGATATGCCATGTGTTGATTGTTAAAACCTTGCAAAGTGGGCTCCATGATGTTGCTGATTTCTGTGACGAGTCATTTCTGCCAAGTCTGAAACTGATATATTGTTGTACTATGTAAACCTGTTTATACCATGGGTTCTAGACATAATCTGGATATGCTCACTAAGGGTGTTTTGTTACACATATTGTGCTATATCGTTCCATGCCCCTGTTTGCATTTATGGAGTGCTCTAGTAAGTCTTAATCTTGCTCTACTTTTGCTATAAAATGTTCCTGGCAGATTGTTTACATGTTAAAATTTTTTGCCATGGTTGTTGTTAGTGATCCAAGCATGCTATGAACTTTATCTTGCCATGGTTAGCTTCATGAACATGTCATCTTGCTGTAGGTATGCTTGTTTTCTCATGCAATGCTTTATGGTGAGTGATTTGAGCTCGCAAAGGTGCCTTCATTATTCTGTTTATGCCATGCTCAGTTTTTCTGCTAAAGTCTGAATCTGTTTATGAAACTTGCTATGTTTACATGGGTGCCATCATATCTTCTGTGCCTTTTTGGCTCGTGATCAGTAAGGGACTTTTGTTCTATGGTATTATTAGATTCATGCCATTCCTTTGTTTGCTATGGTCTGTTCTTGTAGAATGTTGTTTGATAGCTCTAAACTTTGCAACCTGATGTTATTTCTGTCATGTCCAGTGATTTCTGCTAAGTCTGTGAACCTGTTATTATTTGCAATCCTGCCATGTCCTTTTGAGCATGTTCTATTGATTTCTGGAGTTAGCTTAGTGTTCCTGTTTTGTCGTGCTTTACCTGTACATCATGTCCATGCCTTTTGTTTCCATGTGGAGGTGTTGTAGCTTATTGTTTTGATGCTTGATAGATGCCTAGTTGCTGTTTTGGACAGCTTGTCCTTTAAACTTGTTTCATGTGTATGTGTTGAACTGTTGCTCCGTTTTGAGTGTGCTCTACATGAAACTTGCTTAGTTTTGCATGTAGTTTCATGTTACCTTGTTGCATCCATGTTTTGAGTGTGTTTGCTTGATGTTTGAATGCATTTTGCATCAATGCCATGTTTAACTTGTTTTGCTCATATCTTCTAGGTCGTAGCTCCGAATCTAATGAACTTTATATGTAACTTGACTAGAATTTCGTGTAGATCATTGTGGTGCATCTTAACTTGCTGTTTAACAACTTGAACATAAGGTTTTTTCAGATCTGGACCAATTTCAAAATTTGCATATGAGGACTTACCGGAATTGTTATATGTTGTTTCCGGCCTCATGTAAACTTGCTTTGATGTGTTGCCCTTGTATGCATCATCTCTTGCCATGAGTAGCTTCATATAGCCTTGTCATGCATCATACTTGGTTGAGCATCATGCCTTGTTCATGTGTGGCGTTTTTACCATGTTGTGTGCTTCTTCTCAATAGTTCCCGTATCGTTGCGATCGTGAGGATTCGTTCGTCTACGCTTGGTTCGTCTTCGTGGCTTCATCTTCTTCATGGACTCGTTCTTCCTCCTAGCGGGATCTCAGGCAAGATGACCATCACCTTTGATCTCATTACTATCATTGCTATGCTAGTTGCTTCGTTCTACCGCTATGCCGCGTTACCTACCACTTGCTTATCAAGCCTCCCAAATTGACATGAACCTCTAACCTTTGTCACCCTTCCTAGCAAAACGTTGTTTGGCTATGTTACCGCTTTTGCTCAGCCCCTCTTATAGCGTTGCTAGTTGCAGGTGAAGATGAAGATTTGCTCCATGTTGGTTTATGTTTATGTTGGGATATCACAATATCTCTTATATTATTAATGCATCTATATACTTGGTAAAGGGTGGAAGGCTCGGCCTTATGCCTGGTGTTTTGTTCATATCTTGCCTCCCTAGTTTCCGTCATATCGGTATTATGTTCCTGGATTTCGCGTCCCTAATGCGGTTGGGTGTTATGGGAACCCCTTGACAGTTTGCTTTGAATAAAACTCCTCCAGCAAGGCCCAACCTTGGTTTTACATTTGTCTAACAACCTATTACCCCTTCCCTTGCGTCGGCCAACCCGAGGGTCATCTTTATTTAGCCCCCCTGGGCCAGTTCTTCTCTAAGTGTTGGCCCGAACCGAGTCGCCTGCGGGGCCACCTTGGGGAAACTCGAAGCCTGGTTTTACTCGTAGCATGTCTCATCCGGTGTTGCCCTGAGAACGAGACATGTGCAGCTCCTATCGAGATTGTCGGCACATCGGGCGGTCTTCCTAGTCTTGTTTTACCATTGTTGAAATGTCTTGTAACCGGGATTCCGAGACTGATCGGGTCTTCCCGGGAGAAGGAATATCCTTCGTTGATCATGAGAGCTTATCATGGGCTAAGTTGGGACACCCCTGCAGGGTTTGAACTTTCGAAAGTCGTGCCCGCGGTTATGTGGCAGATGGGAATTTGTTAATACCGGTTGTAGTAAACTTGAAGTAAACTCTTCTAAAATACACCAACCGCGTGCGTAACCGTGATTGTCTCTTTTCGGGGTTGTTCGAGAGGAGAACACGGCTTTTGGGTTATGTTTGACGTAAGTAGGAGTTCAGGATCACTTCTTGATCATTACTAGTTGACGACCGCTTGCTAAGCTCCTCTTCTCGCTCTTGTTTTGTAAGTAAGCCACCATACATGCTTAGTCGCTGCTGCAACCTCACCACCTTACCCTTCCTTACCCATTAAGCTTTGCTAGTCTTGATACCCATGGTAATGGGATTGTTGAGTCCTCGTGGCTCACAGATTACTACAACAACAATCGCAGGTACAAGTTATGCGATGCTCATGACGTGAGAGAGATTTTTACGTGTTTTGGAGTTCTTCTTCTGCTACTTCGATCAGGGGATAGGTTCCAGGTCAGCAGCATAGGCTAGTAGGGTGGATGTCGTTTGAGTTCCTGTTTGTGTTTCATCCGTAGTCGGGTGTTGATCTTGTGTGAGGGAATCCTGGATTAGGGGGTGTCCGGGTAGCCGGATTATAACCTTTGGCCGGACTCCTGGACTATGAAGATACAAGATTGAAGACTTCGTCTCGTGTTCGGATAGGACTTTCCTTGGCGTGGAAGGCAAGCTTGGCGATACGGATGTGTAGATCTCCTCCCATTGTAACCGACTCCATGTAACCCTAGCCCTCTCCGGTATCTATATAAACCGAAGGGTTTTAGTCCGTAGGACGAACAACAATCAAACCATAGGGTAGCTTCTAGGGTTTAGCCTCTCTGATCTCGTGGTAGATCTACTCTTGTACTACCCATATCATCAATATTAATCAAGCAGGAGTAGGGTTTTACCTCCATCGAGAGGGCCCAAACCTGGGTAAAAACATTGCGTCCCTTGTCTCCTGTTACCATCCGCCTAGACGCACAGTTCGGGGCCCCCTACCCGAGATCCGCCGGTTTTGACACCGACATTGGTGCTTTCATTGAGAGTTCCTCTGTGCCATCGCCATCAGGAAGGATGCCCCATCCTGTCTTTAAAGACGGCGCCGTCACTAAGGGAACTTTGGCTGTCGGCCAAACTCTCCGGCTAGGTGGTTTTCTTATGACCGCATGTTCGGCCGCTGCACCGACGATGACTTCTCGGGTCATCAAAAGCAATCTTCACGTCAGCTCGGAACTCGCCGAGTAGTTAGATCCAATGGAGCTCTCTTCCCTAAACAAGCTCTTGGATCGCATCGCCGCCCTGGGAGTCGCCACAGACTACGATTAGATTGGGCCTAAACCCGATCTGAGAGAGATTAACTCTCCCCAGGTCACCCATCACGTTGCAGTAGTGGAGGAACAATGCGGCGACCCTTCTTCTATCTTAAGGACTAGCTATGTCTGGATTCCCGATCCCTCCACGCTGGATATCCGCGGAGGAGAGGACGTCACTCAAGACCTGAACCTAGAGTCAGGCAGCGGGCTGGATTCAGTGGGCAACATCCAAGAATCCAAACTTCCAAGTTCGGAAACTCCTTGGCCCCCGAGTCTCGGACGGGGTGAGGTTTCGGATTCAATTCCACCCACCCACCCAAACATATGCGATCTATCCCAAATTAGGCAAGAGCTAGAAGAAACAGGACACCATTACTGGGCCAGATTCCTCCTGGTCATGAACAGGATAAAGGACTACCGCGAGGAAGACGCAATTTCATTCTTCTGCAATAATTGCACGGACAAGGGAATCCTCAATGCCATAAGTCGCCGTGAAATTACACGCTTCGCCGACTTGGCGTCCATAGTACGAAAGTACTGTGCGATGGAAAGCGCCTGGAAAACCGAAATAAAATTTTGGGACAATCCGGCCCCGAACACAAACCTAGTCCGAAATAAAAGGGTGCATTATCACAAGACACCCGGGTTAAATACCAAAAAGCAAAAACCCTCTACAGGGCACGGAACCGTACTGGAGGGATGGCTCAATGGACCCTGTAAAATTCACAGTACAGAGGGCGCCACACCAACTCATAGCCTTAGAGCATGTTGGATACTCTAGCAGGTGGTCAAAAGTGGCGAAGATCTTCTAAACCCAGAAGCCGCAGAGTGTCAGCCCAGGGATACCAGTATGGTACTAACAGTCTTGGAGACTGTCGCATCAAATAATATGCGAAAATGAACACTCCGCAGCCTTGCCGAAGTCTACCACATGGCAACAATATACCCGTGGAGTAACACTGCTATTACTTTTAATGCCAGTGACGAACCTAAATTCCGAACAGCCCGAGCACCAGCCGCATTGGTCCTCAGTCCAATAGTGGACGGCTTTCGACTCACCAAGGTACTCATGGACGGCGGCAGCGGATTGAACCTCATTTATGAGGAAACCCTTCAAAAAATGGAAATTGACTGGAACCGCATTGAGCGAAGCAGCACAACCTTTAGAGGAATAATCCCCAGTCGGGAAGCGCGCTGTACAGGAAAAATCACACTCGATGTGGTGTTCGGCACGCCGGATAATTACAGGTTCGAAGAGGTCACGTTCCAAGTGGCCCCGTTCAGTAGCGGATATCACACTATATTAGGGTGGAAGGCGTTCACAATCTTCCAAGCTATACCCCATTACGGGTACATGAAGCTCAAAATTCCAGGGCCCAACGGAATCATCACTCTTGCTAGTGATCCGAACATAGCACTTCGTGCCAAAAATAAGACAGCCGCACTAGCCCTCGAGGCACTATCCGAAGCCCTAGCGGCTGAGGAACTGACTGCGCTGCGCTCCACGGTGGACAGGGACGATGTGATACTCGACAAAAGATCCAAGTCTACCTCCTTTAAACTGGCAGACGAGATAGTCAAATTCCAAGTCCATCCAACGGACCCTACAAAAACAGCTTCCATCGGGGCACAATTAAACTTTGATGTAGACGCCGCACTACGAGAGTTCCTACGCGAGAACTGGGACATTTTCGCCTGGCACCCTTCAGACATGCCAGGAATCCCACGCAGGCTGGCGGAACACAGCTTAAATATCCTAAAAGGATTCAAGCCAGTCAAACAGGCTCTTCGGCGTTTCTCTGAACCTAAGAGACAAGCCATGGGAGAGGATCTAGCCAAGCTATTGGAAGCCGGATTCATCAGAGAAATAAAACATCCAGACTGGCTAGCAAACCTGGTGATGGTACCAAAGAAGGACAAATCCTGGCGCCTGTGCGTCGATTTTAAGGACCTCAACAAGGCTTGCCCAAAGGATCCCTTCCCCCTCCCCCGCATCGATCAAATTATCGACGCTACGGCAGGACAGGATTCATTGTGTTTCCTCGACGCAGATTCCAGCTATCATCAAATCAAGATGGCAGAGCCAGACCAAGCCGCAACGGCATTCATCACACCATACGGCCCGTTTTGCTTCAACACAATGCCCTTCGGGCTCAAAAACGCCGGCGCAACATATCAGCTCATGATTCAGACATGTCTGGCAAACCAGATCGGCAAAACAGTGGAGGCATACGTCGATGAGGTGATTGTCAAAACCAAGCATGTCGAATCTCTAGTAGACGACTTGAGGCTCACATTCGATAACCTTCGAACATACGACATCAAGCTCAACCCAGAAAAATGCGTTTTCGGCGTACCGACCGGAAAGCTCTTGGGCTTCATTGTATCCGGTAGAAGAATTGAAGCAAATCCAGCCAAGATCCGAGGTCTGTCACAATTGGATATACCAAAGGACCTCAAACAAATACAAAAATTGACCGGATGCGTGGCGGCTCTAAGCCGCTTTATCTCCCGCCTGGGAGAAAAGGCGTTACCCCTTTATTGCCTCCTCCGGCGCACCGAACACTTCGAGTGGACGGATGCCGCCACGGCCGGACTCAATGAAATAAAAGCCATATTGGCAACGAACCCAGTCCTGGCCGCGCCAACTATTGGCGAACCAATGCTATTATACATCGCGGCAACCCATCAAGTTGTAAGCACAGTGCTCGTCATCGATCGAGAAACGGATGGACACAAATTCCCCCTTAGTCCATGCAAGTCACGGTACCCGCATTATCAAAAGATAGCGTACGCGGTATTCATGGCATCCCGGAAACTGCGACACTACTTTCAAGAGTGTTCGATCACGGTAGCCTCGGAAGTGCCACTTAATAATATTATAAACAACTGCGACATGACGGGCCGGATTGCCAAATGGGCAATTGAGCTCCTCCCGTTCGACATAACGTACAAGCCACGGCGAGCCATCAAGTCACAAGTCTTGTCCGACTTTTTCGCCCAATGGACGGAAGCTGAACTCCCTAAAGAGTACGGCACATATTCCAACTGGATCATGCACTTCGACGGCTCCAAAATGTTGGCTGGTCTAGGGTCTGGCGTCGTTCTGACGTCCCCGACAGGAGATACAGTTCAATACGTACTCCAGATAATGTATACGGACTCCAACAACGCAACCAAATATGAGGCCCTTCTACATGGTCTTCGGATGGCAGTATCCATGGGCATTCAATGCCTAGAGGTGCGCGGGGATTCGAACCTCGCGATATCCCAAATAAATGGAGACTTTGATGCCAAGGATCCAAAAATGGCAGCTTACCGCAACGCCGTCCTAAAAATGTCAGCTCGGTTCGAGGGGCTCAAATTTCACCATATAGCCCGGGAAAACAATCAGGCAGCAGATATCTTGGCACGCATCGGCGCAAAACGCGATGCAGTGCCCCCCCCCCCCCAACATCTTCTTGGAGAGGTTGTTCAAGCCATCCGTAGTATGGGAAGGGGAACTCGGCAGTAACAGCCCAGACCCAGCCACACTGCCCGACACCGAATACTCTGACATAATTGGAGGCTGTGCCAACGAAGTAACATCTTTATCCCACGTAATAATGGTCGTCATCGCCCCGTGGACAGAACCATTTCTAGCCTACCTTACTAGGCAGGAACTTCCCGAGGACCAAAACGAGGCACGCTGCATAGTACGACGATCTAAAGCTTACAAAGTCCATGAGGGAGAGCTTTATAAGAAAAGCACCACCGGAGTCCTTCAAAGGTGTATCTCCGAAGAGGAAGGGCGGAATCTTCTGGCTGAATTCGTGCCGGACTCGGCGCTCACCACGCTGCAGCTCGGGCCCTTGTAAGCAAGGCCTTCCGTACAGGCTTTTATTGGCCGACGGCCCGGGCAGACGCTCAGGACTTAGTCCAACGATGCGTTGGTTGCTAGCTTTTTGCAAACCAAAGCCATATGCCACCCACCGCCCTCCATACAATCCCCATCACCTGGCCCTTCATGGTCTGGGGGCTTGACATGGTTGGACCCCTTAAAGAAGGAACCCACAAGAAAAAAATATTTGCTGGTCATGGTTGACAAGTCCACCAAATGGATAGAAGCCAAGCCTGTTAAGACGGCCGAATCCGGACCGGTGATAGAATTCATATCCGGGGTCATACACCGTTACGGCGTCCCCCATAGCATCATCACTGATAACGTCACGAACTTTACGGCCGACGAGGTAAAACTCTAGTGCAAAAACATGGGCATCAAGCTCGATTACGCTTCAGTCTATCACCCCACAAACTAACGGTCAGGTCGAGCGAGCAAATGGTCTTATCATGGGCGGCATCAAACCCAGACTAGTGCGGTCCCTCAAGGAATCTAACACGCACTGGGTAGAGGGGCTCGACTCCGTACTCTGGGGGCTGCGGACCATGCCGAATCGCACCACCGGATACACGCCATTCTTTATGGTATACGTCGCAGAGGCGGTTCTGCCCTGCGACATAATTCATGACTCACCTCGAGTGCACATGTACGAAGAAAGAGAAGCCGAGCTCGATCGGCAGGACAGTCTGGACGCCTTGGAGGAGGAGCATGACGTGGCAAAAGCACGTTCCACATTCTATGAACAGCAGGCTCGAAGATACCAAAGCACAGAAGTACAGGCCAAAACTTACAATGTTGGCGAGTTAGTTCTGCGCCTGCCAGATAAGAAAAAGGACAAACTGAAGCCCAAATGGGAAGGTCCCATCATTATTGACCAAGTCTTGACTGGTGGAGCGTACCGTCTGCGGAATGCATCGGATAATCGACTTGAGATGAACCCATGGAACGCAGCCCAACTCCGAAGATTCTACGCCTAGCGCCGGACTCTGAGTTCGTCTCCTTCCTTTGTCCATTTTTTACACACAATCTGTCCTAGATTTTTCTCCCTTTCTTTTTTCTCGCAGCCTTTAGGGGCCCATTTGTGTATTGTTTGCACACAACGGACGCGCTATCCGCGTTCATTATACCTGGGGGCTTCTTTAACAGAAGCTTATTTATACGGGCTTCATGCCCAACACATGTGTCATACTTCCGCATGTACCTTTTATTCACCATTATATGCATCGATATGACTTAAGGTTTGGCCAAGCTGGGTTGCCTGGCTCTTGTATTTATGCCCTATGTTCCTGTTAATTCGGCAAGGGCGTAAGGGGAGCACCTCTGCGATTGTTACCGCCGGGTCAGCCGGATGTGTACCTCAGACTGGGTGAAGCCAAAAGCTAGCGTTCTTAAGGGAATATTCGGTCGGTGAACTAAAGATGATTTTTCACTTATTTATTTATGCGCCCCCAGATGTTTTTCTGTGTCTCTTTTCACAGTCCGGACATGCACTTTAGGGCATGCCTCCCAGGGAAAGGAACCCCTAACGGAACTATTCTCCCTGGAAGATGTTTCTTACTAACCATGTAATATAACATAACTAGTTGGGCACTTGTCTATTCAAGCACTAATGACCCCTACGCCTGTTCTCCATGCATGCCCCGGTTCTTACATAACCGAGAGGGTATTCGGACACACTCCGGACCGTTAGGTCCCGAGGTTGAAGCGAAAAGTTCCGCCATGACAAACGATCTACAATCCGGCTAGAAGGCATTATACATGTCATTTTAAATTACATAGTCAATTTGACTAGTTGAATTCCTCTTCAATACCATCCAACAGGCTGTCTAGTTTACAGTCCTGTTGGGAATACTTTGCGGCCAATTCTACTTGGCCGTACACTAAGCTCACAGGGATCTCCTTCCCATCGGGCCCCATAGGTCCGACCTCGGCCATGGGGTTTGGGTCAGCCTTCATGTACCGTGTCTTCACCATGGCCCAGGCCTCCCTGACGCCTTGACGGCAGGCCGATATCTTCCACAATCGGAAGCGACGCCGCGCTCCCTTCGGCTTCTCTGCAAGCTCTCCAAGGCCTTCGGGCATGGAGACGGATGGCCATAATGCCTGTGCGACGCCTTGCATCACCTGCCAAACTCGTTCGTGCAGTTGTGAGAGCTCGGGAAGAAGGTCACCCGTAGAACCGGGCATTTCCTCTGCAGGACGACCTGTTAGCATACGTACAGACATAACTCTGTCAGCCGACTTCCTCGCTGAACTCCTTTTCAAAGTTCGTTCAAGCACTTACTGAATATGCCGCGTCGAAGCCGCCGATTCTCCTTAACGGAGTCCGATAGTTGGGCACGAACATCCTTCAGTTCCTCGCCCAACTTGGTGTTGGCATCTAGGAGATCATTCTGCTCCTGCCTCACCCTCGTAAGCACGCTCTCACCGGCCTTTAGCTGGCGTAGGAGTTGTTGCTTATCCGGATCCACTCCGGCGCCATCTGCAATGTTATTGTCAGATTTGTACACACGCTGCACTTTATCATTTAAAGGAATCTTACCAGAGGGGGTCTCTTTAGTCTCCCCTGCTGCGGCTAGTGCGGCCTGAAGTTGGCCTTTGCCTCTTCCAGCTCCCGGGACAGTTGGGTATTCTTTTCGGTAAGAACCTGCATAACAAATGATCCTTAAATCAGTTATTCTAACTGTTTCAAGTCTCGGGGGCTACTGCCATATACAGTCATCAAATTTTCTCACCCGTATGTCTTTTACATACTGCTCCGTGGCTCTGGTTAGACCATTTCGAGCAGCACGGAGGTACGCATCTCCCGAGTTGAAGGCATCCAACGCCTCTTGAGAGAAACAAGCATCGCGAAGAACTGTCCGGCGGTGCCTGTGGTTCATGGCACTCTCCACTTCGGGATTGGTGGCGGACAGTCTTTCCGCACCCTTTGTCGGAGGAGCGTCCGGCGCGCGCCTTGTGTTCGCCTCTGTCTCTGGACCTGGCCTTGGGGCCTGGCTGGTGGAGGTGCGATTGGCAACCTCCCCAGATATAGTCCGGCGAGCGCTCTTTTTCCTAAAGAGAGCACGAGCGTTAGTACGTCTCAGAAGAATAATACCTTGGAATAAGACGACGCATCATACCGCTGCGCCGGTGTCTTGACCCGGACTGCGCGTCTTTTTAGTCTGCTCTTCCTCACGGCCCCTTGTTGGCTAGTCGCCGCGGGCTCGGCATTCCGCCTCGAGATCCTCCCCTGCAAAACACCATTGGTTTATGGTGGTCAAAAATAAGCACGGACGGATCATTTTTCAAGGTATTGGGACTTCGGTCTCAGTTACCTGTGAGGCTGGGAGCAGTCCGGGATAATCGGCGTTAATGGCCACCACGGCATTGTCATTGCTCAATTGGTGAAATACCCCATCAATCAGCTCCACAGATATGTCCGGATCCTCTTGGGAGGCCGGGTCGAGGGACCGTTCCGGATCCTCGGGTTGTGGAGGAGGGCTGTTTATCTCCTTCACGGCCTGACGCAATTCCTGCGTCAAAATCACAAGATAAGATACTTAACTATGGGAATATGGAACGGATGGGCCAAAAGGAGTGTCCGCTTACCCAGCTCGGAGGATTGTACATAGAAAATCCGCCTTGTGGATTGACGAGGAGAAATTCCTCCTCTTCTCCCTTGTACAAAGCGGACAAGATCTTCGTCAGAGCGGCAGCCGATTCCGGCCCCTTACGGCCCCAGCGGGTGGCATCATCCTCCCCGTCGAAATCCCACATGGGGTGGCCTCTATACTGAAGCGGTTGCACCCCCCGCGTAATGCATGTGGCCATGACCTCGATCATGGTCAGTCCGGAATGAGCTAACAACCTTATCCGGTTCATCAGGTAAAGAACGTCCTTGTCATTTTGTTTCTGAGGGCTCCGTGGACGCCAGCTCAGGCGCTTCTTGAAGGGAGCATTTTCGAACTCAGGGAGGCCGATCCGAACAGGATCCGGCAGAGGGACATCCTCTATATAAAACCATTCTGATGGCCAGCCTTCGGACGCCTTCTTTGGGGTTCCGGATAGATATCCGGTCCCGGCGATGCGCCATACTTCGGCTCCACCCACTTGCTATACTGACCCCTTCTGAGAACGGGGCATGAGGCAGAACAGCTTCTTCCACAACGTGAAATGAGCCTCGCAGCCTAAAAACAGCTCACAAAGGGCTACGAAGCCTGTGATACGCAATATGGAGGCTGGCGTAAGGTTGTGCACCTGGAGGCCATAGAACTCCAGCAGCCCCCAGAGAAACTGATGGATTGGAAATCCGAGCCCTCTTATCAAAAAAGGGACAAGGCATACCCGCTCTCCTTTGGAGGGATTAGGGACGCTCTCCGCTTGCTCTCCGCCATTATAGGTGGCAAGCCCGGCTCGAACCGGGACCATGTAGGCCGGGAGGAGAAATCCCTTGGTTTGGAGCGTCACTAGCTCGTTGTGCGGGACGGAACATCTCTCCCAATCTCCAGGCTGAGGGCTGGGAAGGCGAGAGGAGGAGCTGCGACGATCGGCCATGATGGAATGGATCTCTTTCGAATGCGCTCCGATGAATGCTCGCGAAGGGAAGATGGTGTGATTTGGATCTCAATCCTCGTCTCCTTAATAGGCAGCTCATTTATGCAGCTAGGGGGTAAATGCAAAAACACCCTGGCTTTTCGCATTCGTTTGACACGTGGGAGATGGCCATTATTAGGCACAGAAGCCGAGGAGCGCAATATTCACAAGAAGTCGGACACTATTCAATAGGTACACGGAATTTGGAGAAGAACCCGCCTTGCAATGCCGAAGACAATCTGCGTACCGAACTTGCTGTCATTGAAGCCTGGTTCGGGGGCTACTGAGGGAGTCCTGGATTAGGGGGTGTCCGGGTAGCCGGATTATAACCTTTGGCCGGACTCCTGGACTATGAAGATACAAGATTGAAGACTTTGTCCCATGTCCGGATAGGACTTTCCTTGGCGTGGAAGGCAAGCTTGGCGATACGGATGTGTAGATCTCCTCCCATTGTAACCGACTCTGTGTAACCCTAGCCCTCTCCGGTGTCTATATAAACCGGAGGGTTTTAGTCCGTAGGACGAACAACAATCATACCATAGGCTAGCTTCTAGGGTTTAGCCTCTCTGATCTCGTGGTAGATCTACTCTTGTACTACCCATATCATCAATATTAATCAAGCAGGAGTAGGTTTTTACCTCCATCGAGAGGGTCCGAACCTGGGTAAAAACATTGTGTCCCTTGTCTCCTGTTACCATCCGCCTAGACGCACAGTTCGGGACCCCCTACCCGAGATCCGCCGGTTTTGACACCGACATTGTGTATGATGTATTGATGTATTCTTGCGGCATTTGTATGCCTTGTATGTATCCCCATCTATTATGTAATGTTGATGTAATGATATCCACCTTGCAAAAGTGTGCCAATATGCGGTTCTATCCTTGGTGGGACCTTCGAGTCTCTTTAGGATAGTATCACATATTGGGCGTGACACAATGACTCGATATGGGTTGTGGTCGATCGTTTGGCGAAGGTAGCTCATTTGATCCCAGTTAAGACCACTTACACCAGTGCTAAGTTGGCAAAGATATACATGACCAGGATCGTAAGTCTGCATGGAGTTCCGAGGACCATTGTATCATATAGAGGAACCCAGTTTACCTCAAAGTTTTGGAATCAGTTGCATGAGACTTTGGGAACCAGGCTATAGTTTATTACAGCTTTTCACCCGCACACAAATGGACAGACTGAGAGAGTCAATCAGATTCTGGAGGACATGTTGAGAGCTTGCGCGCTAGATTATGGATCTAGTTGGGACGACAATTTGCCTTACGCAGAGTTCTCTTACAACAACAGCTATCAAGCCAGTTTGAAGATGGCCCCTTTCGAAGCATTGTACGAAGAAGGTGCAGGACACCGTTGTTGTGGGATGAAGTTGGAGACTGTCAGTTGTTTGGACCAGATTTGATTAAAGAGTCTGAAGAGAAGGTTAAGCTGATACGCGATAGACTCAAGGTAGCCCAGTCCAGGCAGAAGAGTTATGCGGATTCTAAACGCAAGGAGACAGTTTGATTTTAATTATTTTCTCTTTGAATATTTCTTTTATGAAAATAAAAGAGAGAGGATAAAATGACTTCCTAAAAAAAGAAATATTGGAGATTTAATATTAAAATCAAATAAGAATTTTATTCGGAGTTTAATCGCTATTTTATTTGAATTAGGAAAAATATGCGTTTTTCAAAATTGCTTTAGAGGCCCAAATAAATGTTTACCTTGTCTGGTAGATTTTTACAGGACGGGGAAAATTTATTTCAGGATTTTTGGAGTCCATTTAGTATTTATTTTCTTTGTTTTTCTGCACAGAATAATTAAAAAAAGCCAACCGACTTACCGGGCAGTGTCCGACCTGGACACTGCGCCCGGGCGGCTTTATAAGCCGAGGCCGCGACCCCCGGGGCCCAAGTCGCCAGCCCACCCGAAACCCTAGCCCCGCCGCCCGCCGCCGCCGCCAGCGCCGCCGCCGGAGTCGCCGCGCTGCCCTGCCGCCGACCCGCCGGAGCCGCCGCCGCCGACCCGTCGCCACCTCGCCGCCCGTCGCCGGAGTTCGCCGCCGCCGCCGGTTTTCTTTCGCCGGTTTGGTTTTTCCGGTAAAAACCCTAGATGCGTTTTTTTATTATATCGGTTTTATTTTTTCCCCAGTTTAGTTATTTAGTGAACGCCCGTTCGTACGTTTGTTTTAACGAACGGTTTTCAACCATTAACCGCAGATAGCGAACGTTCGTTCGTTAGCCTGTTTGTCAGTTTTCTTTTTCCAGGGTTTTTCTGCGATTATTTTCGATCGCTATTTGTGACCCGATTTTCGTTCTGGTATAACTTTTCGCTCGTTTATCGGAATCAGGCGATTCAAGCGCCTAGATTTTCGTCTCGAAGCTCTCTTTCTGTTTAACCAACTTGAACAAGATTTGCTACTGTAAAATTTGACTTTAGTCCAGATTAGTAATCGAATCTTGTTTCTTTCACAGTTTGAGTTTCGTTGCTTCGTTTGGTTTGATTCTTTTTGCAAACCGGAGTTCTTAAGTTGAACTTTCTGGTTAGATCTCTTATTTGAGTTTTACCCGTGCTTCTTGTTGAGTGCTTATTTTATGCTTGTTTGTTTGCGATAGAGTACGCGGAGTGCGAAGCGTGCTAGTACGAGTCTCTAGGTTATGCGGATCATCAGCAAGGCAAATAACACTTTGATCATACCTTTTTACTACCCAGTTTTATTGCATTAGATCAATCCTCAAACAATTGCATGGTTAGGATCTGATTAAATTGTGGATTTTTGGGAAGTAGATGAGGTAGTACCTATTTACCTGTTTATTATCAAACATATGGGAGTTAGTTCTACATGCTTATATTGATATGCTATGCTCGTAGACGTGGATTGGGTTTGAGTGTATCCATGATAGTTGTGAGTTTGTTAATTAATAGCTCAAGTTAACGTGGCTACTTAAATACACATCTGGGTGGATTGCTTGTGGGCACCTGGAGAATCCATTGTTGTCCTAGGATATCCCGGAGGACCCGTGTGATCAACCTACGGCCCACCACCCCGGCTCAAAGGGATCATAAGATTATTCATGCTAGAAACTTCCGTGTGCAGCCACAAGCTATTATTGGGCTCTAGCATAGTTGAGTAAGTTGCGTGAAGCTCTTGAAGAGGTAGACTAGTAGATGTAGTGGGTTGTAGGTGGTACTGTCTATCCATAGTAGAGAGTTAATGCTTCAGAAAGGCGGTGTCTCGGTCATCCGTTTCTCAAACACCTTGTAGTGCGAGAAATTCAACGGAGGCGGTCGAGTCTTGTGGGAAAAGTGCGCGAACCTCTGCAGAGTGTACAAACTAATCATGGTTAGCCGTGTCCCCGGTTATGGACATCTTGAGTATCTGGTTCTTGGATTATCATGTTGATCTCATCACTCTTTTTATAATTTGATTGGGTTTAATGATGATGCTTAATTGGGATTGAGTTGGAGGAACCTTCTCAATGTTTAACAACCACAATGATAGTTAAATAAAATTTATTCCTTTGTTGTAGGGGAAAATTGGCTTTTAGCAAAACATATTAACCATACAGCCTCCACCAGCCAAATATGCATGTAGTGATAGCTATTAATCTGTTCCTTACTCTTGTGTTACCTTGCCAGCATATTCCATGTGCTGGCCCGTTTCGGGCTGCAACGTTCATGTTGCAGACTTTTCGGACGACGAGTAAGGTGCCTTAGATCGTGGTCTTTCACTCAGTGATGCCGTTGGAGTTGATGGACTCACTTTATCTTCCAAGCCTTCCGTTGTTATCGTTTTTAGATGGCCTTAAGCCATATTTATTATAATAAGTTCTCTTTTGGGACATTCGATGTAATAAGTGTGTGATTGCTACTCTATTATAAATCCTCAAGTACTGTGTGTGTTAGCATTACCGATCCAGGGATGACACTGATGCACAGAGATTAGACTGTTTGAGGTCTGGTCACTACATCCACCAAAGCAGGACTAGGGTATTACGCATCCTCGCGGCCCGAACCTGGGTAAACGATCCGCGTGCTTTCTGTTAGACCTGCTCTTCTCACAACCCTGCGCCCCGCCAACCGTAGTAGGGATTCCTGTGATCCCATAGGTGTCGTTTCCCCGACATATTTGGCGCACCAGGTAGGGGACCGCAATTGTGAGAACTTGGTTTAGCAGCCAGCTTAGCAATTCCTCATCGCCATGGCTCCCAAGAAGAAATCGACGATGGTGATCGGTTCATTCGGAGCCGAACGGCCCGTGCCAGTGCGGGCGAGCAGCGGTCCGGTCGCGGACAAGACCCAGGCCGCAGTCCGCGAGCACCAGCATCGCTCTGGCAGTCAGAGCCTGGCGAGCGGCATCGTTCGTGCGCCGGGCGACGGGCCGCACGCCGCCAGATCCAAAGACGGAGCTGGGCCCCCTGCAGGCGGCGCAGGGCCCTCCAGGAGTGTCGTCGTGCCACCCATGGGCGGCGCAACAACCTCCAAGATGCCCACGCCGGCGCCCACAGCGCGCTCTTCACAGGGTGCGCACGACGAGCAATGCCACCACGCTGGAGACTCCGGACACTGCCGTGGGAAGAGCCGTGTGCATCATCCGCGGGACGAAGGAGTCCAGCATGCTCACCGAAGTGCTGGCGAAAATGGCACGCAGCCGCTGGGCCGTGGTAGAGCTCCTTCTAACATGGTTAGAAGTCGAAGCGCGCCATGGTCCATGCAGCTGCCACCACCACCTACGCCAGCAGAAGCTTTGGCGCGCGCGCAGCTGCTCCTCGACTTCCCTCCTGCTGCGGAGAAGCTGAACGAGTGGAGAGCCACCATCCGGAGCCTCATCGTCGTTGCCAATAAAGATGGTCCGTGACCGGCAGGGCCTTCGGGCCGCCGCTCCATGAGAACGTGCGCAACCGCAAGATGCGCGAAGAGCTGGCGATGAACAAGGTTAGGGATGTGGCTGAACTTTATGTTCTAGCCGATAGGTGTGCCCGGGCCGAAGAGGGAAGGAAGTACCCCGGCAAGGACGCCGGCACGGAAACCGACTCTACTGATGAAGACACTGCCGCCCCAACAAAGAAGGCCCGTCGTCGCAACAAGAAATGCAAGGGCAAGACCGTGCTTGCCGTCGAGGGATCCGACAGCACCGGCACCGCCAAGAAGGCCAAGGCAGATGACCCAGGCAAGGAAATTGCCGGGTGCGCCGCCTGCCGGGCCTTGGCAGCTGCCGACAAGACAGGAAGCTCCGACAAGCAGTATTGCAAGATCCACCGCACCAAGGGCCACAACCTCCAGAACTGCCGACAAGTTGAGCTGCTTGCTGAGAAGCAGAAAGCTGAGTATGAGAGGCCGGACAAGGAGAAGGGCCAGGATGGTGCCGATGGATCCGGCAAGAAGCATGGTGGCCAAGGAGGCCGCCGCGGAAAGGATAACCAACAAGAGAGGCCCGCTCGGGGCCGCGACAAGAAGAAAGAAGATGATCACGACGAGGACGATGAGTCCGGCGAGCAAGAGTTCCAGAAGGCTACAGAGGCCATGTGCGTCGACGGTGGCGCCTCGCTGCATACTTCTCACCGCCAGCTCAAACAGTGGGCGCGTGAGATTACAGCAGCAGAGCCCTCGTTCGACGCTCAAAAGCCACTGAAGTGGTCCAGCACGCCCCTCATCTTTGATGCCGAGGATCACCCTGACCGCACAACTGCGGTCGGGTGTTTGTCTTTGTTGGTTTCACCAACAATACACAACCTCAAGGTGAACAAGATGCTGGTTGATAGCGGGGCCAGTCTGAACTTGATCTCACCCGTTGTGATCAAAAGGTTGCAAATCCCTGATGGAGACCTCGAGGAAACGGGCATGTTTCAAGGGGTTAACCCGGGGAGAAGCCAGCCAAAGGGGAAGGTCACGTTGCCCGTGACGTTTGGAGGCGAGCTGAACTACAGGACGGAGAGGATTGTCTTCGACGTAGCCAAGATCCCCATGCCCTACAACAGGATACTCAGCCGCCCGGCACTGGCCAAGTTCATGGCGGCGTCGCACTACGCCTACAACATGTTGAAGATGCCTGGGCCGATGAACATCATCACCGTCCCCTCCGACAAGAAGGACACGCTGATCTGCGCCGACCTACTCTACCGGGATGCAGTTGCAGCAGCTGCCGCCAGGGCACTTGCTCATGCCGTTGGAGCCCCGGGAGGGAAGAAGAAGACCGGCGAGACCTCTCGCACCCACTCCGGCAAGCGCACCACTTTGGAGTGTTGTGCTACCGTCGAGGACGTGCCAGAGAGCTCCACTGGCAAGAGCAAGAAGTCCAGAGCTGCACCGCCAGAGACCAAGAAGGTGTCCGTCAAGGAGGACGGCACGGGTGGGGTTTTCACCATAAGCTCCACCCTCGACAGCAAATAGGAAAGCGCGCTCGTCGCCTTCCTGCGGGCAAATGTCGATGTGTTTGCATGGCAAGCATCCTACATCCCCGGCGTTCCGAGGGAGGTGATTGGGCACCATCTTGCTGTCTGTCCTCATGCACGGCCTGTCAGGCAGAAGGTCGGGAAGCAAGCTCTAGAACGGCAAGAGTTCATCACAGATGAGATCAGAAAGTTAGAGGCAGCAGGACTGGTGAGAGGAGTGCTCTATCCGATGTAGTTGGCCAATCCGGTAGTAGTGCGCAAGGCGAATGGGAAGTGAAGGTTGTGTATTAATTAGACAGATATTAATAAGGCTTGTCCTAAGGACCCCTTCCCGTTGCCGCGCATTGACCAGATTGTTGACTCCACGGCCGGGTGCGATCTGTTATCATTCCTCGATGCCTACTCGGGCTACCACCAGATCTTCATGACAAGGGAAGACGAAGAGAAGACAGCATTCATCACCCCCATGTGGTACGTACTGCTTTTTACGGATGCCTTTCGGGTTGAAGAGTGCTAGTTCAACGTTTGCAAGGGCAGTACAAATTGGTTTTGAACCCCAGCTACATAGAAATATGGAAGCCTATATGGACGACATAGTGGTCAAGACCAAGGACAAAGCAACTCTTGTACAAGACTTAGAAGAGACGTTTGCCAACCTGTGCAAGATTAACCTCAAGCTGAACCCTGAGAAGTGTGTCTTCGGTGTTCCGTCAGGCAAACTTCTTGGGTTCTTCGTGTCGCAGCGTGGGATCGAGGCAAACCCAGACAAGATCAAGGCTATCGAGCAAATTGAGGCGCCCAAGCGGATCAAGGATGTGCATCAGCTCACTAGCTGCGTTGCCGCCATGAGCCGATTCATCTCCAAGTCTGCCGAGCGCGCCCTTCCTTTTTTCAAGATCTTGAAGAAGGCGGGCCCAATGGAGTGGACCCCAGAGGCCGAAGTGGCGCTGCAAGACCTGAAGAGGTACCTTTCCTCTACGCCGATACTAGTTGCACCAAAACCACAAGAGCCGTTGCTGTTGTATCTGGCGGCAAGGAACCAAGTGGTCCGTGCCACGCTAGTGGCGCGGAGGGAGATCGAGGAAGAGGCAGTGGCTACGGTAGGACCGGCGGACGGCAAGTCAGAGACTCCCCTGGCAGGGCCTGGTGCCGTCAAGGCAAGGCTCCCGACAGAGACTGACACCGTCGGGGCGGGGGCCGCACGTGTTGGGGAACGTAGTAATTTCAAAAAATTTCCTACGCACACGCAAGATCATGGTGATGCATAGCAACGAGAGGGGAGAGTGTTGTCTACGTACCCTCGTAGACCGAAAGCGGAAGCGTTATATCAACGCGCTTGATGTAGTCGTACGTATTCACGGTCCGACCGATCCAAGCACCGTTACTCCGGCACCTCCGAGTTCTTGGCACACGTTCGGCTCGATGACGTTCCCCGGGCTCCGATCCAGCAAAGCATCGGGGAAGAGTTCCGTCAGCACGACGGCGTGGTGAAGATCTTGATGTTCTACTGTCGCAGGGCTTCGCCTAAGCACCGCTACAATATGACCGAGGTGGAATATGGTGGAGGGGGGCACCGCACACGGCTAAGGAAAGATCTCAATGATCAATTGTGTGTCTAGAGGTGCCCCCTGCCCCCGTATATAAAGGGGCAAAGGGGGAGGGGTGCGGCAGCCATAGGAGGAGTCCTACTCCCGCTGGGAGTAGGACTCCCCTCCAATCCTATTCCTAATAGGACTCCCCAAGTGGGGAAAGAGAGAGGGGCTGGCCGGCCACCTTCCCTAGTCCTAATAGGACTAGGGGAAGGGGGGAGGCGCGCAGCCCATGAGAGCAGCCCTTTCACCTTTCCACCAAGGCCCATGTTGGCCCATTTGGCTCCCGGGGGTTCCGGTAACCCTCCCGGTATTCTGGTAAAATCCCGATTTCACCCAGAACACTTCCGATGTCCAAACATAGGCTTCCAATATATCAAACTTTACGTCTCGACCATTTCGAGACTCCTCGTCATGTCCGTGATCACATCCGGGACTCCGAACAACCTTCGGTACATCAAAATGCATAAACTCATAATAACTGTCATCGTAACGTTAAGCGTGCGGACCCTACGGTTCGAGAACAATGTAGACATGACCGAGACACATCTCCGGTCAATAACCAATAGCGGGACCTGGATGCCTATATTGGCTCCTACATATTCTACGAAGATCTTTATCGGTCAGACCGCATAACAACATACATTGTTCCCTTTGTCGTCGGTATGTTACTTGCCCAAGATTTGATCGTCAGTATCCAATACTTAGTTCAATCTCGTTACCGGCAAGTCTCTTTACTCGTTCCGTAATACATCATCCCACAACTAACTTATTAGTTGCAATGCTTGCAAGGCTTGAGTGATGTGCATTACCGAGAGGGCCCAGAGATACCTCTCCGACGATCGGAGTGACAAATCCTATTCTCGAAATACGCCAACCCAACATCTACCATTGGAGACACCTGTAGTACTCCTTTATAATCACCCAGTTACGTTGTGACGTTTGGTAGCACCCAAAGTGTTCCTCCGGCAAACGGGAGTTGCATAATCTCATAGTCAAAGGAACATGTATAAGTCATGAAGAAAACAATAGCAACATACTAAACGATCGGGTGCTAAGCTAATGGAATGGGTCATGTCAATCAGATCATCCAACTAATGATGTGACCTCGTTAATCAAATAACAACTCTTTGTTCATGGTTAGGAAACATAACCATCTTTGATTAACGAGCTAGTCAGGTAGAGGCATACTAGTGACACTCTGTTTGTCTATGTATTCACACATGTATTATGTTTCCGGTTAATACAATTCTAGCATGAATAATAAACATTTATCATGATATGTAAGGAAATAAATAATAACTTTATTATTGCCTCTAGGGCATATTTCCTTCAGTCTCCCACTTGCACTAGAGTCAATAATCTAGTTCACATCGCCATGTGATTTACCAGCAATAGTTCACATCACCATGTGATTAACACCCATAGTTCACATCGATATGTGACCAACACCCAAAAGGGTTTACTAGAGTCAGTAATCTAGTTCATATCGCTTATGTGATTAACACCCAAAGAGTACTAAGGTGTGATCATGTTTTGCTTGTGAGATAATTTTAGTCCACGGGTCTGTCACATTCAGATCCGTAAGTATTTTGCAAATTTCTATGTCAACAATACTCTGCGCGGAGCTACTCTAGCTAATTGCTCCCACTTTCAATATGTATCCAGATTGAGACTTAGAGTCATCTAGATCAGTGTCAAAACTTGCATCGACGTAACCCTTTACGACGAACCTTTTGTCACCTCCATAATCGAGAAACATATCCTTATTCCACTAAGGATAATTTTGACCGCTGTCCAGTGATCTACTCCTAGATCACTATTGTACTCCCTTGCCAAACTCAGTGGTAGGGTATGCAATAGATCTGGTACACAGCATGGCATACTTTATAGAACCTATGGCTGAGGCATAGGGAATGACTTTTATTCTCTTTCTATCTTCTGCTGTGGTCGGGCTTTGAGTCTTACTCAATTTCACACCTTGTAACACAGGCAAGAACTCTTTCTTTGACTGTTCCATTTTGAACTACTTCAAAATCTTGTCAAGGTATGTACTCATTGAAAAAACTTATCAAGCGTCTTGATCTATCTCTATAGATTTTGATGCTCAATATGTAAGCAGCTTCATCGAGGTCTTTCTTTGAAAAAATCCTTTCAAACACTCCTTTATGCTTTGCAGAATAATTCTACATTATTTCCGATCAACAATATGTCATTCACATATACTTATCAGAAATGCTGTAGTGCTCCCACTCACTTTCTTGTAAATACAGGCTTCACCGCAAGTCTGTATAAAACTATATGCTTTGATCAACTTATCAAAGTGTATATTCCAACTCCGAGATGCTTGCACCAGTCCATAGATGGATCGCTGGAGCTTGCATATTTTGTTAGCACCTTTAGGATTGACAAAACCTTCTGGTTGCATCATATACAACTCTTCTTTAATAAATCTATTAAGGAATGTAGTTTTGTTTATCCATTTGCCAGATTTCATAAGATGCGGCAATTGCTAATATGATTCGGACAGACTTAAGCATAGATACGAGTGAGAAACTCTCATCGTAGTCAACACTTTGAACTTGTCGAAAACCTTTTGCGACAATTCTAGCTTTGTAGATAGTAACACTACTATCAGCGTCTGTCTTCCTCTTGAAGATCCATTTATATTCTATGGCTTGCCGATCACCGGGCAAATCCATCAATGTCCATACTTTTGTTCTCATACATGGATCATATCTCAGATTTCATGGTCTCAAACCATTTCGCGGAATCTGGGCTCATCATCGCTTCCTCATAGTTCGTAAGTTCATCATGGTCTAGTAACATGACTTCCAGAACAGGATTACCGTACCACTCTGGTGCGGATCTCACTCTGATTTACTTACGAGATTCAGTATTAACTTGATCTTGAAGTTACATGATCATTATCATTAGCTTCCTTACTAATTGGTGTAGTAGTCACAAGAATAGATTTCTGTGATGAACTACTTTCCAATAAGGGAGAAAGTACAATTACCTCATCAAGTTTTCTACTTTCCTCCCAATCACTTCTTTCGAGAGAAACTCCTTCTCTGGAAAGGATCCATTCTCAGCAACGAATATCTTGCCTTCGGACCTGTGATAGAAGGTGTACCCAACTGTCTTCTTTGGGTATCCTATGAAGACATATTTCTCCGATTTGGGTTTGAGCTTATCAGAATGAAACTTTTTCATATAAGCATCACAACCCCAAACTTTAAGACACAACAACTTTGGTTTCTTGCCAAAACACAGTTCATACGGTGTCGTCTCAACGGATTTAGATGGTGCCCTTTTTAACGTGAATGCAGCTGTCTCTAATGCATAACCCCAAAACGATAGTGGTAGATTGGTAAGAGTCATCATAGATCGCACTATATCTAATAAAGTACGGTTATGACGTTCGGACACACCATTATACTGTGGTGTTCCAGGTGGCGTGAGTAGTGAAACTATTTCACATTGTTTTAACTGAAGGCCAAACTCGTAACTCAAATATTTTAATTCTGCGATCATATCGTAGAAACTTTTATTTCTTGTTACGATGATTCTCCACTTCATTCTGAAATTCTTTGAACTTTTCAAACGTTTCAGACTTATATTTCATCAAGTAGATATACTCATATCTGCTCAAATCATCTGTGAAGGTTAGAAAATAATGATACTTGTCGCGAGCCTTAATATTCATTGGACCACATATATCAGTATGTATGATTTCCAACAAATCTGTTGCTTGCTCCATTGTTCCGGAGAATGGCGTTTTAGTCATCTTGCCCAAGAGGCATGGTTCGCAAGCATCAAGTGATTCATAATCAAGTGATTCCCAAATCCCATCAGCATGGAGTTTCTTCATGCGCTTTACACCAATATGACCTAAACGGCAGTGCCACAAATAGGTTGCACTATTATTATTAACTTCGCATCTTTTGGTTTCAATATTATGAATATGTGTATCACTACGATCGAGATCCAATGAACTATTTTCATTGGGTGTGTATGACCATAAAAGGTTCTATTCATGTAAACAGAACAACAATTGTTCTCTAACTTAAATGAATAATCGTATTGCAATAAACATGATCAAATCATATTTATGCTCAACGCAAACACCAAATAACACTTATTTAGGTTTATCACTAATCCCGAAAGTATAGGGAGTGTGCGATGATGATCATGTCAATCTTGGAACTACTTCCAACTTTCATCGTCACTTCACCCTTAACTAGTCTTCGTTCATTCTGCAACTCCCGTTTCGAGTTACTACTCTTAGCAACTGAACCAGTATCAAATACCGAGGGGTTGCTATGAACACTAGTAAAATACACATCAATAATCTGTATATCAAATATACCTTTGTTCACTTCGCCATCCTTCTTATCCGCCAAATACTTGGGGCAGTTCCGCTTCCAGTGACCAGTCCCTTTGCAGTAAACGCACTCAGTCTCAGGCTTAGGTCCAGACTTGGGTTTCTTCTCTTGAGCAGCAACTTGTTTGCTGTTCTTCTTGAATTTCCCCTTCTTCTTCCCTTTGCCCTTTTCTTGAAACTAGTGATCTTGTCAACCATCAACACTTGATGTTTTTCTTGATTTCTACCTTCGTTGATTTCAGCATCACGAAGAGCTTGGGAATTACTTTCGTCATCCCTTGCATATTATAGTTCATCATGAAGTTCTACTAACTTGGTGATGGTGACTAGAGAATTCTGTCAATCACTATCTTATCTGGAAGATTAACTCCCATTTGATTCAAGCGATTGTAGTACCCAGACAATCTGAGCTCATGCTCACTAGTTGAGCGATTCTCCTCCATATTTTAGCTATAGAACTTGTTGAAGACTTCATATCTCTCAACTCGGGTATTTGCTTGAAATATTAACTTCAAATCCTGGAACATCTCATATGGTCCATGACGTTCAAAACGTCTTTGAAGTCCCGATTCTAAGCCGTTTAAGCATGGTGCACTAAACTATTAAGTAGTCATCATATTGAGCTAGCACAACGTTCATAACGTCTGCATCTGCTCCTGCAATAGGTCCGTCACCTAGCGGTGCATCAAGGACATAATTCTTCTGTGCAGCAATGAGGATAAACCTTAAATCACGGATCCAATCCGCATCATTGCTACTAACATTTTTCAACACAATTTTCTCTAGGAACATATCAAAATAAACACAGGGAAGCAACAATGCGAGCTATTGATCTACAACATAGATATGCTAATACTACCAGGACTAAGTTCATGATAAATTAAAGTTCAATTAATCATATTACTTAAGAACTCCCACTTAGATAGACATCCCTATAATCTTCTAAGTGATCACGTGATCCAAATCAACTAAACCATAACCGATCATCACGTGAAATGGCTTAGTCTTCAATGGTGAACATCATTATGTTGATCATATCTACTATATGATTCACGCTCGACCTTTCGGTCTTCGTGTTCCGAGGTCATATCTTATATGCATAGCTCGTCAAGTATAACCTGAGTATTCCGCGTGTGCAACTGTTTTGCACCCGTTGTATTTGAACGTAGAGCCTATCACACCCGATCATCACGTGGTGTCTCAGCACGAAGAACTTTTGCGACGGTGCATACTCAGGGAGAACACTTCTTGGGAATTTAGTGAGAGATCATCTTATAATGCTACCGTCAATCAAAGCAAGATAAGATGCATAAAAGATAAACATCACATGCAATCAATATAAGTGATATCATATGGCCATCATCATCTCGTGCTTGTGATCTCCATCTTCGAAGCACCGTCATGATCACCATCGTCACCGGCGCGACACCTTGATCTCCATCGTAGCATCGTTGTCGTCTCGCCAATCTTATGCTTCCACGACTATCACTACCGCTTAGTAATAAAGTAAAGCATTACATCGCGATTGCATTGCATACAATAAAGCAACAACCATATGGCTCCTGCCAGTTGCCGATAACTCGGTTACAAAACATGATCATCTCATACAATAAAATTTAGCATCATGTCTTGACCATATCACATCACAACATGCCCTGCAAAAACAAGTTAGACGTCCTCTACTTTGTTGTTGCAAGTTTTACATGGCTGCTACGGGCTTAAGCAAGAACTCATCTTACCTACGCATCAAAACCACAACGATAGTTTGTCAAATAGACTCCGTTTTAACCTTGTCAAGGACCGGGCGTAGCCACACTCGGTTCAACTAAAGTTGGAGAGACAGTCTTCCGCAAGCCATCTATGTGCAAAGCACGTCGAGGGAATCGGTCTCGCATAAGAGTATGCGTAAGGTTGGTCCGGATTGTCTCGTCCAACAATACCGCCGAACCAAAGTATGACATGCTGGTAGGCAGTATGACTTATATCGCCCACAACTCACTTGTGTTCTACTCGTGCAAATAACATCAAACCATAAAACCAGGCTCGGATGCCACTGTTGGGGAACATAGTAATTTCAAAAAAATTCCTACGCACACGCAAGATCATGGTGATGCATAGCAAAGAGAGGGGAGAGTGTTGTCTACGTACCCTCGTAGACCGAAAGCGGAAGCGTTATATCAACGCGGTTGATGTAGTCGTACGTCTTCACGATCCGACCGATCCAAGCACCGTTACTCCGGCACCTCCGAGTTCTTGGCACATGTTCGGCTCGATGACGTTCCCCGGGCTCCGATCCAGCAAAGCTTCGGGGAAGAGTTCCGTCAGCACGACGGCGTGGTGACGATCTTGATGTTCTACTGTCGCAGGGCTTCGCCTAAGCACCGCTACAATATGACCGAGGTGGAATATGGTGGAGGGGGGCACCGCACACGGCTAAGGAAAGATCTCAATGATCAATTGTGTGTCTAGAGGTGCCCCCTGCCCCCGTATATAAAGGGGCAAAGGGGGAGGGGTGCGGCAGCCATAGGAGGAGTCCTACTCCCGCTGGGAGTAGGACTCCCCTCCAATCCTATTCCTAATAGGACTCCCCAAGTGGGGAAAGAGAGAGGGGCTGGCCGGCCACCTTCCCTAGTCCTAATAGGACTAGGGGAAGGGGGAGGCGCGCAGCCCATGAGGGCAGCCCTTTCACCTTTCCACCAAGGCCCATGTTGGCCCATTTGGCTCCCGGGGGGTTCCGGTAACCCTCCCGATATTCTGGTAAAATCCCGATTTCACCCGGAACACTTCCGATGTCCAAACATAGGCTTCCAATATATCAATCTTTACGTCTCGACCATTTCGAGACTCCTCGTCATGTCCGTGATCACATCCAGGACTCCGAACAACCTTCGGTACATCAAAATGCATAAACTCATAATAACTGTCATCGTAACGTTAAGCGTGCGGACCCTACGGTTCGAGAACAATGTAGACATGACCGAGACACATCTCCGGTCAATAACCAATAGCGGGACCTGGATGCCCATATTGGCTCCTACATATTCTACGAAGATCTTTATCGGTCAGACCGCATAACAACATACGTTGTTCCCTTTGTCATCGGTATGTTACTTGCCCGAGATTCGATCGTCAGTATCCAATACTTAGTTCAATCTCGTTACCGGCAAGTCTCTTTACTCATTCCGTAATACATCATCCCACAACTAACTTATTAGTTGCAGTGCTTGCAAGGCTTGAGTGATGTGCATTATCGAGAGGGCCCAGAGATACCTCTCCGACGATCGGAGTGACAAATCCTAATCTCGAATTACGCCAACCCAACATCTACCATTGGAGACACCTGTAGTACTCCTTTATAATCACCCAGTTACGTTGTGACGTTTGGTAGCACCCAAAGTGTTCCTCTGGCAAACGGGAGTTGCATAATCTCATAGTCAAAGGAACATGTATAAGTCATGAAGAAAGCAATAACAACATACTAAACGATCGGGTGCTAAGCTAATGGAATGGGTCATGTCAATCAGATCATTCAACTAATGATGTGACCTCGTTAATCAAATAATAACTCTTTGTTCATGGTTAGGAAACATAACCATCTTTGATTAACGAGCTAGTCAGGTAGAGGCATACTAGTGACACTCTGTTTGTCTATGTATTCACACATGTATTATGTTTCCGGTTAATACAATTCTAGCATGAATAATAAACATTTATCATGATATGTAAGGAAATAAATAATAACTTTATTATTGCCTCTAGGGCATATTTCCTTCAGCACGGCCAAATGAGGTGGTGCGGAAGAAGAAGATGATGCAGCACCCGGTTTACTTTGTCAGCTGCCTCTTGCATGGGGCTAGGTCAAGGTACTCCGGTGTGTAGAAATTGCTCTTCGGCCTCCTTATGGCCTCGAGGAAACTGCGTCATTACTTCCAAGCCCATGAGATCACCGTCGTCACCCGCCTCCCGTTGCAACGGATACTGCACAACCTAGACGCAACCGGAAGGATTGTGGAGTGGGCCTTGGAATTGTCAAGCTTTGGGTTGAAGTTTGAAAATACTTCAACCATCCAGAGCAGAGTCCTGGCGGAGTTCATTGCAGAATGGACCTCAACGCCTGACGAAGAGATCCAGGAGACCACTCTCCCCGGCAAGTAAATAGCTCATGACTGGATTATGTACTTTGACGGAGCTTTCTCTGTCGGCGTTCTGGGAACTGGGGTCCCCAGATTTGCCTGCCTGCGACCTGCAGCGTGGCTCAAGTGGGGGCCCAGCGCGGCCCATCTTCATCATCTCAAGCTCAAGACCCTCGTGTGGGGCCAAGCCTCGTGGGGTGGACGACAGGAAGCTTCCTCAGAGGCAGCCTCATCAGGCGGGCTCGCGAGGAGGCGGAGAGATCAAGGCAGGGGTACCTCGCGATGAGCCCGTGACGCATGCCATGACGATCGAGACCAGGCGGGCGCCGGCCTGCATAGTGTCCTTGTTTCCTCTTCGGTGCAAAGGGAGCAAGCACAGGCCACGGCATCGGGCAAATGTTGCCATTCCGGTGCAACGAGACCAAGACCAGCAGAGCGGCAGGACGGAGGTCACCTTGGAGCCTAAGACGGCGTCATCACCAGTGCTTTTGGCAGCCGAAGACCACCTTTGGTCAGGATAACGTGTACTAGATGTTCCCCTTCAAAATGGCCAATTGTTGGCGCCCTTCCGGCTCATTATTTGGGGAGAGGCCCAGGGCCTCTATAAATAGAGCTAGCCACCACACAGTAGAGGCATCTAGAGGGCATCTAGTCTAAGCTGATAGAGCCCTAGCAGAGAGAGAGAGAGGCGATTGAACTCACCCAAGCAGTTCATCGCACCAGCTCAAGAACACCTCCCGCGAGGCTATTCTTCCCCTGTACTGTTCATCATCAGCCCCTGAGGCAATCCACCACACCACACACTGGAGTAGGGTATTTGTCGGCGTCCTGGGAACGGGGGTCCCCAGACTTGCCTGCCTGCGGCCCACGGCGTGGCTCAAAGGGGCCCTAGAACGACCCATCTTCATCAACACAAGACCCAAGACCCTCGCGAGGGGCCGAGCCTCGTGGGGCGGATGACGCGGAGCTTCCTCAGGCACGGCCTCGTCTGGCTGGCTCACGAGGAGGCGGAGAGATCAAGGCGGGGTACCTCACGAGGTGCCCATGACGCAAGCCATGACGACCAAGGGTGCCAGGCGGGCGCCAGCCCGCGCTTTGTCCTCCTTTCCTCTTTGGTGCAAAGGGAGCAAGCGCAGGCGAGAGTATCAAGCAAAGGCACCCGTTTCGGTGCAACAAGACCAAGACCAGTCAAACGGTGGGGAGGAAGTCATTGTGGAGCCCAGGCCGGCGTCACCACCAGAGCCTTTGGCACGCGAGGACCAACTTTAGTCAGGATAAGTGTACCAGATGTTCCCCTTCAAAATGGCCAAGTGTTGGCGCCCTTCCCGCTCAATATTTGGGAAGAGGCCCAGGGCCTTTGCCTATAAATAGGACTAGCCACCCCCTAGGGTAGAGAGAGCTGGCAGCCCGGCAATCAGTTAGAAAGGCATAGGCAACGGACAAAGAGAGAGAGAGAGAAGGGTGATTGAGCTCCTCCTAGCAGTTCATCCCCCCAACCAAGAACAGACCCTCGCGAGGCCATTCTTCCTTGTATTGTTCATCATCATCAGCCCAAGAGGCAATCCACCACACCACAAACTAGAGTAGGGTATTACACCACAACGGTGGCCCGAACTAGTATAAACCCTGTGTCTCTTGTGCTGTTCTTTCGATTGCTTTGATCTTTGTGAGGTGGAGGGGTGCAGATAGGTAGGAAGGCGTGATCTCCGCGCGCACCCCAGAGTTCGAACCTCAAGGGTCTGCCGGAACCCGAAATCTGACATTTGGCGCGCCATGTAGGGGTGCGCCGGAATCCACCTTCTACCACTTCGTGCCTCGTCGCGCCGTCATCGCCATGTCCGGTGACCAGGCGGGTAACCCAGATCCATGGGCGGCGTGGCCCTCCCGCGCAGAGCCGCTCACCTCGGGCGACCCCGCGCCCCAGGTGGCTCGTGGTCCGCAGGGCGCTGCGGGCCGCGGGCGACGCGGACAGGCTTCGACAACACTCACGCCGCGGCAAGCGTGGTTGGCAGCGAGGGCCTCCAATCACGCCGCGACCACGACACCGTACAGCCGCCGGGAGCAGGCGAACTCGAGGGCCGCGATCACGGTGGCCCGAGAGCTGCTGCAGTGTAGGCTGCTGGAAGGCGGACGCGACGTGCTGCTGGAGCGGGTCGCCGAGCTCCTGGGCTTTGCCGCCTCGGGGGCTCACCCCTTCTGCGCCCAGCTCCCGTCTCAAGCCCAGGGTGGCACGCGCGGGGGCTCCGCGCGCGCCCGCGGGCTCCAAGGCTACTCCAACGCCAGTGAAGCTGTCGGCACCGGACTGGCGGCGGCGCTGCCCCCGCCCCCGGTCCACGAAGAAGAGGGACTCGGCGCGGCCCACGGCCCCAGCGGGCAGCCGCGCTACCACCCCACGGTGAGCATGTCGAGCAGAGCTGCATGCTACGCGGAGCACTACGGCATGGCCTTCGGGATGACGGCGCCGGAAGAATACGTGCCCCACATGATGGACCAAGGGCACACTCACGAGGGCGAACAAGGCTCGCTCCTCAGCCCAAGCTGGGGGGACGTGACACGAGAAGCTGAGCTCTTCCAGGAGCCCCGGGACGGTCCCACCGGCCACGCTGGAGGTGACGATTATCGGGTACCGCTAATTCCTCAGGAGCAGACATACGCTAATCATGGATCGCGGGAGGTGCAGGTCGCCGCAGCGAGCAGCTGCCCCGCTCCCACAGTCTCCTACCCCTCGGGAGGAGGGCGCAGGGGGCTGCAGGAGAGGGGCAGAGATCCGACATCACCACCGCGGCGTTCGGAGCAACGCATTCTCAAGAGGTAGGCCCTCTGCTGGGGAGGTGCCTTAGGGCCTGCCCCTGGCAGAGGACCCGTGGTCGTCGGGGGAACCGTTGGCGACCGCTCTACCCCATCGGCGGCGTCCTGGTTTCCGGTCGTCGTTGATGGCACTAGAGTGTGGCGCAAGGTGGGGCCCTCGTCTGGCGATATGAAGCAAGGTCGGTACCTGTGAAGAAGGCCCAGTGCCTGTGAAGCTCGCTGCCCCGTGACACTCTCACGTAATAATGAGTGGGGTTGTACACTTCCCGGAGTCTTAGGGGTGCCGGCCTCAGGCCTTGGGGCTCCCTCCCACGCCCAGTGGCAGCACTTAGCTCCGCGCTGGTGAGAATACGTCCAAGACTAGATTAGGTGTCAGACGCGGCCTTTTGTCTGCTTTCATTGCTTTTTCCTTTGGTTGTAGCTTTCTCTCGCTGGATTTAAGTTGGATTCAAATTTGAAATTTATGTGTGTTCGGGGAAGGGGTGCTTAGTCTCATTCGAGCCATTTCTCGCGTTTCGATTACCATTTCGCTTCAGCTGCCTCCCCTCGCGAGCCAGGTCAGGCCTAGCTTGCGCGCAGCCCAGACTGCCGCCACCGCGTCCTCTCGGGAAGATTCCCAATGCCTGTGAAGATCATTTCTTTTGGAAAAGGCCCAGAGCCTGTGAAGAAGGCGAATGCCTGTGAAGATCATTCCTTTCGGAAAAGGCCCGGAGCCTGTGAAGAAGGCGAATGCTTGTGAAGATCATTCCTTTTGGAAAAGGCCCAGAGCCTATGAAGAAGGCGAATGCCTGTGAAGATTATTCCTTTTGTAAAAGGCCGGGAGCCTGTGAAGAAGGCGAATGCCTGTGAAGATTATTCCTTTTGGAAAAGGCCCGGAGCCTGTGAAGAAGGCGAATGCCTGTGAAGATCATTCCTTTTGGAAAAGGCCCGGAGCCTGTGAAGAAGGCGAATGCCTGTGAAGATTATTCCTTTTGGAAAAGGCCTAGAGTCTGTGAAGAAGGCGAACGCATGTGAAGATTATTCCCTTGGGAAAAGGCCCAGAGCCTATGAAGAAGGCCAACGCCTGTGAAGCTCGCCACCCGCGACACTCTCGCATCTTGTGGATTCGATTGGAAAACGCTCGAGATGCCACAGCCTCCCGCAGGCTACCTCGGGGCCCGCACAAAACAAAGGTAAACTAGCCAGCCACCAGGCACGGACGCACGGGCAATGTAGACATCTACTAATACGATGAACACAAGTTTTACATGAGGGGCTCCCCCTCCCAAAATGCTCTCACAACCATCAGGCCAAAACCTGAGTTCTATTCGTGCAGGGTAAGGAAACAGGAACGATGCGAAGTCAGTCGGATAAATCCCCCAATGCATCCTCAGGAGCACCTCCCGAACTGTCTTTGGCGTCGCTGGGCTAGCCGTCGCTGTCTGCATTACCACCAGTGGCGTCAGGGCCATCCAGCACACCACCCTCGTCGGCAGCCACGATCATGTCGTCGTTGTCTGAAGCGAAGGCCCTGACAAGAGCGTCCACATTGTCCTCCACCCAGTGCGCCAGGTCGTCTCTCACGGCCTGGGGGACTGGGGCGATGGCGGCGTCGAAGTCGAAGTGGGCATCCATGTTCTGGAGATGGCTGAAGACGCGAGAAAAGGCGCGCCCGAGCAGGGCGCGGCTCCTCTCCTCCACCAACCTGTCGGCCCTGGCTGACCGCGCCTCCAGCTGCGTTACCACGGCGGTGAAGAACTGAAGGTTGTCGGCATAGTTGATTACGTGCGTCTCGCTAACAGCCGCCTCACAGATGTTGCCCAAGGCTGTGTTGGCCCTCTCCCGGAGCGTGGTGAGCATGGGGCCATGCTCATACTCCAGGACCTGCCGCTGACATATCTCGTCCGCATTCTGGCGCGTGACGGCCTCAGCCTCCTCCACCCGCTGGCGAAGACGGAGCACTTCGGCCTGGGAGGTGGTTAACTCCCCTTGAGCTACCTCAAGGGCGGCCCGAGAGGCATCGGCCCGCTGTGTTGCTTCCTCACGCTTGGCCCTCAAGGTTGTGGTCCTACCTTCAGCCTCGACCCGGATCAACTCCAGCCTCCCCTCTAACTCTCGCTCGAGGTCTTGGCGCGCCATCGCCACCTGACGTCCAACCTCCTCCAGGACACGGGCTTCCCGTGCGGTGACATCGTCCTCCGCCTGTGTCACCAAGCGCTCCCTCGTCTCCAGCCTCTCGTACTCACGGGTGCGTTCGGTGGCTTCTAGCGTCAACGCCTCTTCATGCTTCTGGAGCTCTGCTGGGTCGCCACAGGCCACCTTCATCGACGCGAGGGCCGCCTCACGCAGCTCCACTTGCTCCTCCAGTGAGTGGCACCAGGCCAGGAGCTCCCGAGCCCGCTCCTCCGCCGCCTCTTGCCGTTGGTCAGCTTCCCGGGCCTCCTCAGTAGCCTGGGATCGGGCCTCCTAAGAGGCCTCTAGCAACGCCTTCGCCTCTTCATCGTCAAGACCACGCTGATGGCGCGCGAGGGCGATGGCGCCCTCTAGCTCGCGCCTCTCTGCAGCCAGGCGCAGGCCCTCAGCCTTGAGGCGCACGTCTTCATTAGCAAGCTCCTCCCCAAGCAGGTTCACCGCGTCAGCCGCCCTTCGAAGGAATCCTTGGCGGCGAGCGCGACGCTCCCGGGCGCGCTCGAGCACGTCTTCCACACCATCATATGCCCCAAGCAAGCGCTGGGGGCCACGAATCAGCGCTCCCCCTCTGGGCAGGGGGCTGGGGGCTGGCATCCTCGCGACGGCCGGGCGCGCCACACCAGAAGCCCGGCCTGGAGCCAGCCCGTCTCCAAATGAAGGGCGCAGGGGACGCCTCAACCAGTCGCAGTCCGCGACCAGACGAGAAGCCCACGGCAGGCTGGCTATGCCACGAGAAGGCTCGCGAACGATGATCGCGGGGAGCGCTGGGCCATGGTGTGCCTCAGGACGGTTCACCCCTTCGATCGCCCTCACCACCAGGGCTGTGCTGCTCAGAGCACTTGAGGACGGTGGAGGGGGCGAAGCCAAAGGGGTCGGCACCTCAGCCACCTCCGCGAGCTCGGCCGGAAGGGGCCTGCGGAGCAAGGATCAGCAAAAGCAACAAGAGGATCAAGAGCTAGAAAAGGTGAAGACTCACTCATCAGTGGCGAAGTACTTCCTGCGCTTCAGCAAGCGACAAGGGTAGTCGTCGCCCAGGGCCTCCCTTTTCCTCCGGAGGGCCTCAAAGTCCACGCGGAAGCGGCCCAAGAGAAGAGCGCAGGGATCAATCTGCGATGAAGACGGAGCATCGAGGAGATCCGCGTCAGGGGCGCCTGCCTGACGCGTTCTGCCAATCGCCTCGCCAGGAGGCGCAGCTGGGGCCTCAGGGGCCTCAGCCCCAGGCGCTGAGGCTGGCTACTTGCCGCCCTCGGGCTCAGCGGCACGGGCCCCAGGGGCCGCTCCTTCATGAGCATCGCTCGGCGCTGTCACCTCACCGGGGGCCCCCTCGGCCTCTGACGCCTCATGCCTCCCTGCTCCGCCACTTGAGGAAGAGTCGCCCTGGCCGACGGGAAGGGAGGCCACCACCACTGGGTTCCCGTGAGGTCCCTGGAGGCCAGCGGGGCGCAGCCCCCACTCATCGAAGATTGGCATCTGGCTCACCAGGTCGCCCCTGTTCCGGCAAAGGTACAGCAAGGCCCCTCCCTGCTGGATGCCGCCAGGGTTGGGTTCCCCAGTCAGGATCAAGAGTGTTGTCCTCAGCACTTCAGGCGGCAGGTCCTCTTCTTGGAGCCTCATATGATCGTCACGCCCGCTGAGAGCCCACATCCGGCGGGAGTGGCGTTGGAGTGGAGCAATGCGGTGTAGCAGGAACTCCTTCACCAGCTTGGGCGCTGTCACGCCAAGCGCCCTCAAGAACGCGAAGCGGTGCCAGACGAAGACGAGCCGAGGGCTCTCAAGCGTCTCCTGGCCCCAACCCGAATCGGGGACGGCAGGCGAAGTCGGCTCCGATAGCAGGGGGCTGGGCACCCCTACATCCACATACAGCCACCGCTCGTGGAACCCAGCCGCGGACGGGGGGAGCCTGAAGTCAATCCCTGAGGCCTGCATCTCAGACGCGGCGACGAAGCTCACGCACGCCGAGCATTGGGGAGGATCGACAAGGCGCAGGGAGAAGAAGTGGCGCAGCAAGGCAACCGAAGGAAGGATGCCCACCATTGCTTCGTAGACAAAAGCGAAGACCGAAAGAAGGGTAGTGGATTCAGGACTCAGATGCATCATATGGATCTGATAGTGGGAAAGCACGGCATTGAAGAAATCAGAAAAGGGGGGAATCAGACCCGCCCATAAGGCATCGACAAAATACTGGACCTCGGTGGCTGTCCTACTGATGGAGAAGTGGGACGCAGGCCAAGCCGTCGTCCTCCCGCATTCGTTGAAGATGGTGGCCAGGGCCGAGTTGACCTTGCCAAACCTCTCGGCGGGAGCCGCCAACGGCGGCGAGCAAGGCGCAGGCATGGGTTTCCTCCCTCTCTCCTGCTTCGTCGGATCCATGGCGATGGGAAGGAGGGGGGAAGATTCGAGGTTGGATTGGAAGCAGGAGCTGGAGTTCGAGAGGAGGAAGGACAGAGGACGCTCGAGCGACAGAAAGGGGAGTGGCTGTGTACGACTACGAGTCCGCCTAGCAGGGCACAAAATAAGGGGCGTGGGGGAACAGCGCCGCCCACGTCCAATCAACTGCCACGCGGCGCCCAAGGCCGCAGGCTGTTAGGGCCCGCGGCGCTTTGCCCTTGCCCTTCCGCCTCCCTGCACGGCCAAGTCCGGGCGTGCCTTGGGCCCGGGGGCTACTGTCGACGTTCTGGGAACGGGGGTCCCCAGACTTGCCTGCCTGCGGCCCACGGCGTGGCTCAAAGGTGGCCTAGCACGGCCCATCTTCACCAACACAAGACCCAAGACCCTCGCGAGGGGCCGAGCCTCGCGGGGCGGACGACGCGGAGCTTCCTCAGGCACGGCCTCATAAGGCTGGCTCATGAGGAGGCGTTGAGATCAAGGCGGGGTACCTCACGAGGTGCCCATGACGCAAGCCATGACGACCAAGGGTGCCAGGCGGGCGCCAGCTCGCGCTGTGTCCTCCTTTCCTCTTTGATGCAAAGGGAGCAAGCGCAAGTGAGAGTATCAAGCAAAGGCACCCGTTTCGGTGCAACAAGACCAAGACCAGTCCAACGGTGGGGAGGAAGTCATTGCGGAGCCCAGGCCGGCGTCACCACCAGAGCCTTTGGCACGCGAGGACCAACTTTAGTCAGGATAAGTGTACCGGATGTTCCCCTTCAAAATGGCCAAGTGTTTGGCGCCCTTCCCGCTCAATATTTGGGAAGAGGCCCAGGGCCTTTGCCTATAAATATGACTAGCCACCCCCCAGGGTAGAGAGAGCTGGCAGCCCGGCAATCAGTTAGAAAGGCATAGGCAACGGACAAAGAGAGAGAGAGAGAGAGAGAGAGAGAGAGAGAGAGAGAGAAGGGTGACTGAGCTCCTCCTAGCAGTTCATCCCCCAGCCAAGAACAGACCCTCGCGAGGCCGTTCTTCCTTGTATTGTTCATCATCATCAACCCAAGAGGCAATCCACCACACCACAAACTAGAGTAGGGTATTACACCACAACGGTGGCCCGAACTAGTATAAACCTTGTGTCTCTTGTGCTGTTCTTTCGATTGCTTTGATCTTTGTGAGGCGGTGGGGTGCATATGGTAGGAAGGTGTGATCTCCGCGTGCACCCCAGAGTTCGAACCTCAAGGGTCTGCCGGAACCCGAAATCCGACAGTATTACACCACAACGATGGCCTGAACCAGTATAAATCTCGTGTCCCTTGTGTTGTTCATCATTTCCAGCTGAGATCACACGAGGAGATCGGACGTAGATCGGTAGGGGAGAGATCTCCACGCGCACCCCAGAGTTCGAACCTTAAGGGTCTGCCGGAACCCGAAATCCGACATTTTGCGCGCCAGGTAGGGGTGCGCCGGAATCTTTCTTCCGCTGTCGTGTGTGATCTTCCGTCGTGTCCATGGCTGACGCTCGTCGGGCTCGCGCCGAGCGCCGGGCTGCTCGCGCCACCCGCGTCGCCCAGACGGCGCCCGTCGGCGGACCCCCCCCCCCCCCCCCCCGTCGTTCCCCGTTGCCTGCGGCCAACGCCACCATCGGCCCGGCGGGGAACGAGCAGCAGGACTCGTCTCAGCATCCTTCGGTGTGGCGGGATGGCTGCACCGCCACCCCGTCGCTGCCTCCAGCTGGTTCGTCGTCCCACGCCCGTCGCGCCCCCATGGATGCGCACGCTGTGCTGCTCCTGGCAAGAGAGCTCCTGCACTACCGCCCCGTCGACGACCTCTACGAGGACTGGCTCACTCACATCACCGAGCTCGTCAGTGCCGCAGGGGGTTCTCCTTTGTCGTCCCTCTCACTGCCTCGCCCTCCATTCCGTGCTGGGGTCGAGGATCAGGAGGCGCCTCTGCCACCTCCTCCCCAAGAAGGCGCCCTAGCTCCAAGGCGCGCAGCCCCAGGGCGAGACCCTCCATGTCCGGCTGCGCAGCCAGAAGGAAGCTGCCAAGAGATCCCTCGTCCCCAAGAAGGTGCTCGCGCGCTCCCAGCACCGGCGCGCCAAGATCGTGTCCCTGCGCCTCCACGGCAAGACCCCGCGCTGCACCAAGCGGTGGCGCGTGGTAATCACCAGGAGCAGGCCCAGTACCAGCAAAGGGCACTGGTGGCCACAGCAGGCTGCCTCACCTTCACCCCCGAGCTACACGGCATCACATGGCCAGGCAAGTTCAAGCATGACCTGCCTCCTCGCTACGATGGCATGGCAAACCCCGCAGAATTCATACAGCTTTACGAGCTGGGCATCGAAGACGCCAACGGAGACGAAAAGGTCATGGCGAACTGGTTCCCCGTGGCGCTCAAGGATGGCGCCCGCACCTGGCTCCTGAACCTGGCTCCCAGCACGATCTCCTCCTGGGGCGAGATGCGCACTCGCTTCATCGCCAACTTCCAGGGCACTCGCGACCGGCCCCCGGCCATGAGCGACCTGTGCCGCATCAAGCAACAGCTAGGGGAAACCCTACAGAAGTACATCCAGCGCTTCAAAAACGCTCGCCTCAAGATCCCCAGGGTGACTGAGGAAGCCATCATCTCAACTTTATCCGATGGCGTGCGCGACATCAAGATGAAGGAAGAGCTAGCAATCCATGAAGACCTGTGCACATCCCTGGAGATGTTTAACTTGGTGACCAAGTGCGCCAGGGCTGAGGAAGGGCGCCTCTCCCTCCTCGAGCTCCCGGCAACCGACCCAGAAGAGAAGAAGCTCAAGGCCAAGGACGTGAAGCGCAAGGGGGCTGTCGTGCTTGCAGCGGAACCAGACACCAAGCAAGGCAGGGATCAGCCTGAGTCATCCAAGGGCAGCCGATATTGCGTGTACCACGACCTCCACACCCACAACACCAACGAATGTCAAGAGCTCAGGGCCGTGCGAGATGGACGAATCGGCCGACGCCCCGAGCGCAACGACAGGGGCTATGGCCGAGGAGGAGGAAGAGGTGGCGGACAATGGGAAGACCGTGGCCCTCGCTAAGGTTGGCGTGACCGACCTCGCGAGGATCGCTGGCAGGACCAGCCTCGCGAGGGAGGCTGGAGGGATCAGCCTCGTGAGGATCGCCCACACGGCAACGCAGGCCTTCCTCCTCTGCTGCCACCGCCAAGAAGGAACGAAGACCAACATCAAGACGAGGGGGCTGGGGGCTTTCAGGAGCCACGCCAATCGCTTGCATCTTGGGTGGCGCCCAAGCCCCAGCCTCGCAGTGCACCTTCAAGTAGTTTGCTCGCGAGGTGAATGCAGTCCTCCCCAAGCTTGAGGCCACGTGCCCTCTCAGGTGGTCTGCGTGCGCCATCACGTTCAGCTCAGCAGATCAGCTCAAGTGTGCGGCAAGGGCCAGAGTCCTCCCGATGCTTTGCTCCCCAGTCATCAGCAATGTGCAGGTCACCAGGACCCTCATTGATGGCGGAGCGGGACTCAATGTCCTGTCCGTCGAGACGTTCAACAATCTCCAAGTGTCGTACGATCAGCTTCAGCCGACCAAGCCTTTCTCAGGGGTCACCGATGGTTCCACTGTTCCAATAGGGCAGGTTCGCCTTCCAGTCACCTTCGGGCAGCGCAACAACTACCGCACCGAGCTCATCGACTTTGACGTCGCCCACATTTGCCTGCCGTACAACGCCATCCTCGGGTACCCATCCCTAGCCAAGTTCATGGCAGTGACTCACCATGGTTACAGTGTCCTCAAGATGCCAGGAAGCGGTGGAGTCATCACCGTACCCTGTGAAGAAAGAGACGCAGTGTGTTCACTTGAGCGCGCGTTCCAAGCCACAGCAATTGAAGACCCAGATCACAGGAGCGGAAGACTTCCCGAGGCGACCCTTAAGAAGAAGAAGGCTTTGCCTGGCCCAAGCCATAAGGAGGCAGGCGCCTACGGAGGTGTCGCGTCAGGATTTGTGCCCGATAAGGGAGCGCCACTCTCTCTCGCATAGGAAGGCGCGCCCGGTGCCCTCCTCAGGCAAGGCTCGGGGGCGCTTTCTTGGAGAGCCACCGACTTTGCCAAGGTCGCGAGGGAGGCGCTCGAGCACCACTTGGAGGGGTGCTTCCAGGCACGTTTCCCTCAGGAAGGTACAAGGCAAGGAAGACCAAACCCTTGGGAGTTCATCGCAAGAAATACCCAGGAGCTACAGGAGCCAAGAGTCATGTGCGGCAGCCGCCGCTTGCCCGCCGTAGCCCCACATCCAGGCGAGGATGGTGGGCTACGCGTCTGCATCGACGTGCCAGGGCTCAACCAAGCCACGTCTCAGGAGCGCCTCTGGCCTTCGCGCGTGGGGCGCTGCGAGGGGCCACCTCACAGCTACGTTCGCATGCCTTTCGGCCTGCCGAACGCGGTCGCCGCTCATAAGCGCCTGCTGAGGAGCGTTCTGGAGGCTCAGGAGGTCAGGCATTGTGCGGTCCTGGCGGAGGTGGAGATGGCCCTCGAAGGCCTACCCGTGCCCCTGGAGCCACCCAAGGCTCCTAGGCCTGGGGGCTCGTGAGGATCGACATCTTCACCGCGCATCACTCGCTTCTTCACCACCACTTCATCTTCAACGGCATCAGGTGACATCTTTCCAAGTTCCATTTTTAGCTGGGAGCGCCCACAGGGCTGCATCATTCCTAGGCCGCGTGGGTCCGCCCCCGTGGCATGTATCCGTTTTGCTTATGTTCTTTACCTACCTTGTTGGGGGCGCCCCTCGGGCCGCATCATCCCCAAGCTGCTCGGGCATGGCCCTGCGGCGTTTGCTTTTCTCGCATCTACTTAAAATGAATTTGGTCCTTCGTGCTTAATATACCAGACCTAATCGCCTGCTCGATTGACACTTACCCATGGAGCCGCTCGCCCTGGCACGACGTCTGCGTACGGGTCCGTCCCTGCAACGCCGATAAACCTGAGTGGTCGAGCTCTGGCCGCGGCAGCCCCGCAAGGCGCCACCTCAGGCCCTCAGTGCCCCAATCACTCCCTCGAAGCGACCAATGGTTGACTGGCAACAGTACCGACAGGTCTTGTTTCTCCTTATGATTGGTGTGCAGGACCCACTCCAGGAGCGATGTTGGGGACTCGCGGGCTATCTCTCCCTCTCTCCGGCACGGACCGCTTGCACGTTAAAAGGGGGGCGCCTAAGCATCGTGACTCATGGGCTCCTACTGGCTCTCCAGCCCTCACCCCCTGGCCTTGACCCATAGCATCGTGACCTGTCATACCAGCGGCGGCTGAGCTTGCTCGAGGGCCGGGACCTGAGGACGTAGAGCATTAAGGAAAGTGCGGGGGAGCGGGAAGAAGCTCGCGAGGACCTAACCCAGCAGTTCCCCCGCTGCCACCACTCAGGCCAGGCGCCTCGTCGAAGAGCTACTCCAAACTCAAAAGATAAGTCATGCCCTTATAGGAGTTGTACCAACGCAGCGCCAACCCTCGCCTAAGTGCAGCCCTGTCACGGCGATGTTGCCTTCCTTTCTCGCCCAGCGAGGGCTGCTCGGGCGCTAAAGGGGACCTCCCGAGCATCGCGACTCGGGGGCTCTTACCGGACCTCGGGCCGCTCACCTCCTGACCTTGACCACGGCATCGCGACCTGGCATACCAGCGACGGCTGAAGCCTGCCTAGGGACTGGGACCTGTCAGCGTAGAGCGCCAAGTTCTCGTGAGGATAGAAAGGAGGAGCCGAGCCGGGACAGAATGAGCACCACGCATCGATTCATATTAAGGATATAATGTTCACAAAAGACATGGCAGGCGCCTTACATACCCCCACGGGGTGTTGCTTCGATTCCTCGCAGGGAACAAAGGTGCTAATCCTAAGGAACGCTAATTGCCCGCGCCTCCGCAGGGGATGCCATCATCAACAGTGGGCTGCCTGGCGCCGGCGCCAACCCCATCCAAATCAGTGGCGTCGACGGCTTGATGCAGCTGCCCTACTCCGAGCACGGCGTGAGCTCGGGGGCTCGTAGCTGTCGTCGCTCGTCTCCGGAGTCGCGAGAAGCTCGGGGGAGCTGCTGGATTCCCCAGCTCCGCCGCTGCTGCCTGAGGAGCTGCTAGAGGGCCGATGGGCGGGCCAGGCCCTCGCCAGTCCGTTGCCCTTGCCGCTTTCCTTGGGGCAGCACTCCAGCCGGCGTCCTTCAGCATCGAAGACCTTGAAGAACATCAGGGAGGCACCGTCGTATTTAAGATGAATTACGAGGGCGCCCTCCGTCCGGCAGACCCGGACGATCTCACCCCAGCCCCGGGTCAGGAAGACCTTGCTCGGAGCGACGACCGTGACCTCCGCTCCGGTCGCAAGGGTGCTGCAGTCGGCGTGCTGCAGCCAGAGCTCCAAAGACCCGCTCGGCAGCATTTCGAAGGCGAAGGAGGGAGGAAGGCGGATCCAAGAGCTTGGAGGCATGGTGGCGTGAAGCATGAGCTCACGAGAGGAGCCCTCGGCGTGGACTCCAGGAGGAACGACGTGCACCACCGTGACTTGACAGCGTCGACGGCGGCACCGTCAGTGTCGCTCGACGCCATCTCCCACAAGGCCCACGACGCGGGCGTACAACGGCAGTGGAAACCCAGGCGGTGGCCGCTCGTACCAAGGCCTCGACGCCTCATGCCAAGCCCCTCGTCTCGGCGGCTGAGGACCAGCCGTTTCTTCGGCGGAAGAGGATCAGGGCCCTCTCGGGGGGCCTTCCCCTTCTCTTCTGCAGAAAACCGGCGGATTGGTGCCATTGGCGCAAGGAGGAGCAAGGACGAGGAGGAAGAAGAAGAAAAGGAGTAGCAGGAAGGGATGGACTGAAGGGGCTCACGCAGTCCCGTAATTATAGCCGGAGGAGGCCAACCGCCGAGCACCACGATCGCAGGTAATCATGACCCGTTTCTCTGCATGCAGGGACTTGTCAAGTCATCCAGTTGCCGAGGCGTCGGGGGAAGCGCAGGCGCCCACGTCCAATCAATCGCCACGCGGCGCCCAAGGACGCATGCTATTGGGGACCGCGGCGCTTCGCGCCTGCCCCTTCGCTTCCCTGCTAGGCCAAGCCAGGGCGCGCCTTGGGCCCGGGGGCTACTGTCGGCGTTCTGGGAACGGGGGTCCCCAGACTTGCCTCCCTGCGGCCTGCGGCATGGCTCAAGTGGGGGCCCAGCGCGGCCCATCTTCATCAGCTCAAGCTCAAGACCCTCGCGAGGGGCCAAGCCTCGCGGGGCGGACGACAGGAAGCTTCCTCAGAGGCAGCCTCATCAGGCGGGCTCGCGAGGAGGCGGAGAGATCAAGGTAGGGGTACCTCGCGAGGAGCCCGTGACGCAAGCCATGACGATTGAGACTAGGCGGGCGCCAGGCGGGCGCCGACCTGCACAGTGTCCTTGTTTCCTCTTTGGTGCAAAGAGAGCAAGCAGAGGCCAAGGCATCGGGCAAAGGTTTCCATTCCGGTGCAACGAGACCAAGACCAGCAGAGCGGCAGGACGGAGGTCACCGTGGAGCCCAAGACGGCGTCATCACCAGTGCTTTTGGCAGCCGAAGACCACCTTTGGTCAGGATAACTTGTACTAGATGTTCCACTTCAAAATGGCCAATTGTTGGCTCCCTTCCCGCTCATTATTTGGGGAGAGGCCCAGGGCCTCTATAAATAGAGCTAGCCACCACAGAGTAGAGGCATCTAGAGGGCATCTAGTCTAAGCTGATAGAGCCCTAGCAGAGAGAGAGAGAGAGAGAGAGAGGCGATTGAACTCACCCAAGCAGTTCATCGCACCAGCTCAAGAACACCTCTCGTGAGGCTGTTCTTCCCCTGTACAGTTCATCATCAGCCCCTGAGGCAATCCACCACACCACACACTGGAGTAGGGTATTACACCACAACGGTTGCCCGAACCAGTATAAATCTCGTGTCCCTTGTGTTGTTCATCGTTTCCAGCTTAGATCACACGAGGAGATCGGACGTAGATCGGTAGGGGAGAGATCTCCGCGCGCACCCTAGAATTCGAACCTTAAGGGTCTGCCGGAACCGGAAATCCGACATTCTCGCTGCAAGGCGCCGGAGCTGGTGTGATACTCGTCGCACCCACCGGAGAGCACCCTCAAATATGTAGTCCAGATGCACTTTCCCATGGAGATGCCCACCAACAACACTACTGAATACGAGGGATTGCTTGTCGGTCTCAGGATCGCGGCGGACCTCCGAGTAAAAAAGCTCATTGTCCGGGGTGACTCACAGCTTGTCGTCAGACAAGTCAACAAAGATTATCAGAGCCCGTTGATGGAGACCTACGTAGATGAGGTGAGAAAACTGGAGGAGCGCTTTGACAGGATACAAGCAGAGCACGTTCCCCGAGCGGAGAACGACATCGCCGACTACCTGTCAAAGCGCACAGCATTCAAGCTACCTGTGGAACCAGGTACCTTTTTGCTTCGGTTAACTCAACCCTCCGTCGAACCGTCAACGTAGTAGAGCAAGCGGAGGAAATCAGGCCCCGGCAAGTACTTTCTCGTTGAGCCCCCAGGGGCCGCCGGCAAGGGTGTTGTCGTGGATCCTGAGCGTGCCCAAGAGCGACCGACTACGGCAGGCCATCAAGCCCTGGCCGTAGAGACGGTCGCTCCCATGGCAGAAGAGATGCCTTTGGTCCTTGCCGTCGAGCCCAAGGCACCGGCATGGGCACAGCACACCGTCCGATTCCTCCAAACAGGGGAGCTTCCTGAGGAGCAGGAAGAAGAGGAAAAAGTAGCCCGTCGGTCTGCCTTGTATCAGTTCATCGATGACGTTCTATACAGAAGAAGGCTGAATGGTGTGAAATTGAGGTGCATCCCTAGGGAGGAAGGACTGGAGCTGTTGGCAGAGATACACGGAGGCATATGTGGCGCTCACATAGGGTCAGGGGCCCTTGCCGGCATGGCATTCCGGCAAGGTTTCTTCTGGCCCACGGCCCTCCAGGATGCGATCGCACTAGTAACCAAGTGTGAAGCATGTCAGTTCCATTCAAAGAAGCTTCATCAACTAGCTCAAGCTCTTCTAACAATCCCTCTCTCCTGGCCATTCTCGATCTGGGGGCTCGACATACTGGGCCCCTTCCCCCGTGTTGTCGGGGTTTTTGAGTACTTGTACGTTGCAATTGACAAGTTCACAAAGTGGCCGGAGGTGGAGGCAGTGAGAAAGGTGACAGCCTAGTCAGCCGTCAAGTTCTTCAAGGGACTAGTTTGCCGTTTTGGTGTACCCAACAGGGTCATCACCGACAACGGCACGCAGTTCACAAGCCGCACATTCATGCAGTACATTCAAGACCTCGGCAGCAAGGTCTGTTTTGCTTCCGTTGCGCACCCACAGATCAATGGCCAAGCTGAGAGGGTAAATGTTGAAGTGTTGCGAGGCCTGAGAACGAAAACTTTTGATAGGCTGCATAAGAGCGGAAGGCGCTGGATTGATGAGTTGTCGGCGGCTCTTTGGTCAATCAGAACGATGCCAAATCGACCCACCGGCCAGATGCCCTTTGCCCGGGTATACGGGGCAGAAGCAGTTCTCCCCACGAAACTTATATACGGGTCACCCCGAGTGCTCACTTATGATGAGCTTGAGCAAGAGCAATTGCGGCATAATGACGCAACGCTCCTCGAGGATGATCGTCTTCGGGCGGCTGTGAGAGTAGCACGCTACCAGCAAGCCTTGCGCCGCTACCATAGCCGCAAGGTTCATGCAAAAAGCTTTGAGGAAGGCGACCTTGTTCTTCGGCGCGTTCAGTCGGCCAAGAATACCAACAAGTTGACGCAGAAGTGGGAAGGCCCTTATCAGGTAATACGAGTCACCAGGCCCGGCGCAGTCCACCTAGACACCAAAGATGCTGTCCTAGTGAGTAGCTGTCGGATTTCTGGTTCCGGCAGACCCTTGAGGTTCGAACACTGGGGTGCGCGTGAAGATCTCTCCCCTATCAATCTACTTCTGATCCTCTCATGCGAACTAAGATGAAAACGATGAACAACACAAGGGACACGAGGTTTATACTGGTTCGGGCCACCGTTGTGGTGTAATACCCCACTCTAGTGTGTGGTGTGGTGGATTGCCTCAGGGGCTGATGATGAACAGTACAGAGGAAGAATAGCCTCGCGAGAGGTGTTCTTGAGCTGGTGCAGTGTGTTCTACTTAGTCTCTACTGGGTCTCACCTTGTTCTTCTCTCGATGCCTCTACTCTGGGGTGGCTAGCTCTTTTATAGAGGCCCTGGGCCTCTCCCCGAAATAATGAGCGGGAAGGGCGCCAACAATTGGCCATTTTAAAGGGGAACATCTAGTACAAGTTATCCTATCCAAAGGTGGTCTTCGGCTGCCAAAAGCACTGGTGATGACGCCGTCTTGGGCTCCATGGTGACCTCTGTCCAGTCGTCCAGCTGGTCTTGGTCTCGTTGCACCAGAATGGTAACCTTTGCCTGATGCCTTGGCCTGTGCTTGCCCCCTTGGCACCAAAGGGGAAACAAGGACTGCGCAGGCCGGCGCCCGCCTGGCCTTGATCATCATGGTTTGCGTCACGGGATCCTCGCGAGGTACCCTTGCATTGATCTCTCCGCCTCCTCGCGAGCCTGCCTGAGGAGGCCGTTCTTGAGGAAGCTTCCTCTCGTCCGCCCCGCGAGGCTTGGCCCCTCGCGAAGGTCTTGAGCTGATGAAGATGGGCTGCGCTGGGCCCCCACTTGAACCACGCTGCAGACCGCAGGTAGGCAAGTCTGGGGACCTCCGTTCCCAGAACGCCGACAGTAGCCCCCGGGCCCAAGGCGCGCGCGGGCTTGGCTTAGCAAAGAAGCGAAGGGCCAAGCGCAAAGCGCCGCGGACCCTAACAGCCTGCGGCCTTGGGCGCCATGTGGCGGTTGATTGGACATGGGCGTCTGCACTTCCCCACGATGCCTCGGCAACCGCACGACTTGACAAGTCCCTGCATGTAGAGATATGGGTCATGATTACCTGCGATCGTGGTGCTCGGCGGTTGGTCTTCTCTGGCTATAAGTACGGGGCTGTGTGAGCTCCGCCAGTTCGCCCCTTTCTGCTTCTTCCTCCTTCTTGGCCACTCGCCGTTCTCATGGCTCCAAAGAGGTTCTCGGACGCAAAGAAGGGAAAGGCCCTCAAGGCAGGGCCCGACTCCCCCCCCCCCCCGACCAAACGCGGCCGGGGTCGCCCTCGCAAGTATCCCGTGGTCCCCATAGCGGCTTCCCGCGGCCACGGAGGCGGTTCCCTGCGTGGTGGCGAGCGCTCGGCTGCCGAGGGGAGGCACGCCGTGACCGCGCGGCCCCCCAGGCCGCGCTTTCGCTCAGCAGAGGTGCTGCCGGAGTTCGTCGTGTGGTCGGCGGACCCAACCAGCACCCGGCTCCAGCTCCCCCGCTTCTTCGTAAGTGAGCTGCCGGCCAGCGCCCGGTGCGGCTTCTGGCTCCAGGCGGACGGTTGCTGCAGCAGGGCCTCCTGGGCTTCGCTGGAGGTCTCCCGTTCCGGAAATGGGGCCCTGACACGCGGCTGGCAAATGTTTGCTCGCATGCGCGGCCTGAGTCAGCGGTGCACCCTGCACTTCAAGTTCGATGGCGACGCCACCCTCTACATGAGGGTGTTTGGGGAAGATGGCCGCCGCACTGGGTGTTGCCCTGAAGATGACGACCGTGGTCGCCTGCCCAGCCCCGGCACTAACCAAGATGAAGATCACGCTAGGCGCGCCGGTGGCGGTGCTCCAGGCTCGCCAAGGTTCGGCGACTCTCCCTCGGACAGCAGCTCCTCCAGTGGTGGCCACGACCAGCCCCCGCCCCGTCACGCCCGCCTGGGTGAGGGCAGCAGGTCCACCCGTCGCCGCGCCCTGGTGAAGCGAGAGGAGGCGTCCGCCTGAGCCCCAGGAGCAGCTCGAGCTTTTGCTGTAGGCCGGTGTCGGATAGGTCGTGTCCATTTTGTTTCCTTCCTTCCCTGCGCAAGAAGAAAGTAGTACAGTGCCCCGTGAGGGCGTGTTAGAACTGTTGCGGTCAAGTGTCGCGTTGCTTTTGCTATTCCTGCGCTATGTTTCCGCGCTGCGTGCCCATGTGCGGGAGCCGCTTGAGCTGGGTGGAGCCTGACGCGGCCCTCGCCTCTCGGGGCCGAGGCCTTGCCGCGCGCTTCATGCCCTGAAAGGATTAGTTAGAGGGGTAATCTTTGGTCACCGCGGCGGGGGCGATTAGCCTAGGCCCCGTGTTCGTGTCGCGATGCCCGTGAGGCATGGACGGGGAGGGGTGCTCCCACAGGGGCCTTAGGCAGTTAAGCTCCAGATGATCGGGACAGAAGACGCTCGCGAGGGCGCCCGCAAACATCCCTCGCGAGGCTTGTGCGAGAAAAAATCGAAGCGAGCGGTCAAAACAGTCAGAGAGGCGCAGGCCAGGAACGCCAAGAATTCCAATAAAACTTCAAATGGGAATAAACACGCCAACTACAGAAAGCAAATGAAAAAGCCGCGTCCGGCACCTATTCTAGTCTTCGACGTCTTCTCACCAGCGCGGAGCTAAGTGCTGCCACTGGGCGTGGGCGGGAGCCCCCGAGGCCCGAGGGCGGCACTCCGAAGACTCCGGGGCGTGTACAGCCCCACTCATTATTACGTGAGAGTGTCACGGGCGGCGAGCTTCACAGGCGTTTGCCTTCTTCACAGGCACCGGGCCTTTCCAAAATGTGATAGCTTCACAGGCATTGGCCTTCTTCACAGCCACCAGGCCTTTCCAAAACGCGACAGCTTCACAGGCATTGGTCTTCTTCACAGGCACCGGGCCTTTCCAAAACGCGACAGCTTCATAGGCATTGGCCATCTTCACAGGCACCGGGCCTTTCCTAGGCGCTAGGCCTCGCTCAAGGGTAGAACCTCTGGAGATGTTGAATGTTTCATGCGTTCTGGATGGGTGCTCCCTCCGGAGTCTCCAAGCACGCGGAGCCAGGCCTGGAAACATGAACAACCTTGAATGGGCCCTCCCACATGGGAGAGAGCTTGTGCAGCCCCTCCCTGGAGATAACCCGTCTGAGCACGAGATCCCCTACCTCAAGGGTCCTGGGGCGGATGTTGCAGCAGTGGTATCGTCGTAGCGCCTGTTGATATCTTGCCGCTCGCAGTGCGGCTTCCCGACGGCGTTCCTCCCCCAGCACGAGATCCGTCCCCCGCATGGCGTCCTGCTGAGCCTCGTCGAACGCCAAGACTCGTGCGGAGCGACGCCTGACCTCGTGAGGGAGAACAGCCTCTGCTCCGTAGATGAGGAAGAACGGGGTCTCGCCAGTCGGCTTGGTCGCTGTCGTGCGGATGGACCACAGCACGGACTGGAGTTCGTCGTACCAGCCGCTGCCACAGGCCTCCAGCTTCTTCTTGAAGGTCCTGGCTTTGAGGCCCCTCAGGACTCCGCGTTGGCTCGTTCAGCTTGGCCATTGCTCCGGGGGTGTGCTACCGAAGTGTAGCATATCTGCGTTCCAAGGTTAGCACAGTACGTTTTGAAGAGATTACTGGTGAATTGCGAACCGTTGTCAGTGATGATGCGGTTAGGCACCCCAAACCGGCTCACGAGGCCCTTGATGAACTTGACTGTCGAGCCTGCCGGGATTGTGCGGACAGCTTCCACCTCGGCCCACTTGGTGAACTTGTCCACGGCGACGTAGAGGTAGCGATAGCCCCCCGGCGCCCGAGGGAACTGGCCCAGAATGTCCAACCCCAAACTGCGAACGGCCATGAGAGAGGTATGGTCTGCAGACCTCCCGCAGGCTGATGGATCTGTTTAGCATGAAACTGGTCCCAGGAGGAGATCATGCCTGGAGCCAGATTCAGGAGCCAGGTGCGAGCTCCTTCCTTCAGCACCATGGGGAACTAGTTCACCATGACCTTTTCATCCCCGCTGGCAGCTTCGATACCCAGCTCACAGAGCTGGAGGAACTCCGCGGGATCAGTCGTGCCGTCGTAGCGAGGAGGCAGGTCTGGCTTGAATTTGCCGGGCCACGCAACGCTGCGCAGCTTGGTGGTGTAGGCGCGGCAGCCTGCGGTGGCTACGGGAGGCTTCGGTTGAGGGAGAGCTTGGCCTTGCGGGTCCCCTTGCGCTGCAGCTGGAAGTAGCGCGGGGTCTTGACGTGCCGGAGCTGGAGCAGGGTCACGGCGAGCCGGAGCAGGGAGCGCCCGGGCAGCCTCTTGCGGTCGAGGGACTTCTTGGCAGCTCCGTTCCTGCTGGGCTGGCGCCTGACGGAGCGGGTTCCGCCCAGGGGCCACGCGCCTTGGAGCCATGGCGCCTTCTTGGAGAGGAGGCGGTTGGTACGCCCCCGAAGCTTCATTGCCCGCACGGGGCGGGGTGCGGCGCAGCGGAGCGGACGGCGCGGGAGAGCCCCCTGCGGCGCGGACGAGCTCGGCGACGCGGTCGATCCACTCTTCGTAGACGTCGTCGACGGGACGGTAGCGCAGGAGCTCGTTTGCCGCGATGAGCACAGCTTGAGCCTCCAAGGGTGCGCGAAGCGCGCGGGACGAAGAGCCAGCTGGGGTGAGCGATGGAGTAGCGGTGCGGCCGTCTTGCCGCACGGACGGGTGCTGAGATGACACCTGCTGCTCGTTCCCCGCCGGGCCGGTGGCGGCGTTGACGGCGGGCGACGGGGAACGACGAGGACGCCCACCGACGGGAGCCGTCTGGGCGACGCAGGAAGCGATGGCGGCCCGGCGCTCGGCGCGGGCCCGACGAGCGTCAGACATGGATGCGACGGTCGGAGGAGAGCGGAGCGGTGGAAGACAAATTCCGGCACACCCCTACCTGGCGCGCCAAATGTCGGATTTTGGGTTCCGGCAGACCCTTGAGGTTCGAACTCTGGGGTGCACGCGGAGATTATGCCCTCTACCTCTCCGTCTCATAAGGATCTAAGCTACTGAAAGAACAGCACAAGAGACGCAGGGTTTATACTAGTTCGGGCCACCATTGTGGTGTAATACCCTACTCTAGTTTGTGGTGGGTGGATTGCCTCTTGGGCTGATGGTGATGAACAGTACAAGGAAGAACAGCCTCGCGAGGGTCTGTTCTTGGTTAGGGGGATGAACTGCTAGGAGGAGTTCAGTTGCCCTCCTCTCTCTCTCTCTACTTGTTCCCTGCTTCTCGATGCCTCTTCCAGCTTGCCTCTACCCTGGGGGTGGCTAGTCCTATTTATAGGCAAAGGCCCTGGGCCTCCTCCCAAATATTGAGCGGGAAGGGTGCCAACAATTGGCCAATTCGAAGGGGAACATCTGGTACACTTATCCTGACTAAAGTTGGTCTTCGCCTGCCAAAGGCCCTGTGGTGACGCCGTTCTGGGCTCCACGGTGACCTCCTTCCCACCGTTGGACTGGTCTTTGTCTTGTTGCACCAAAATGGGTGCCTTTGCTTGATCCTCTCGCCTGCGCTTGCCCCCTTTGCACCAAAGAGGAAAGGGAGATGCTGCGCGGGCTGGCGCCCGCCTAGCATCCTTGGTCGTCATGGCTTGCGTCATGGGCACCTCGCGAGGTACCCCGCCTTGATCTCTCCGCCTCCTTGTGAGCCAGCCTGATGAGGCCGCGCCCGAGGAAGCGCTGTGTCGTCCGCCCCGCGAGGCTTGGCCCCTCGCGAGGGTCTTGGGTCTAGTGTTGATGAAGATGGGCCGCACTGGGCCCCCATTTGAGCCACGCCGCAGGCCGCAGGCAGGCAAGTCTGGGGACCCCCGTTCCCAGAACGCCGACAGAGGCACATGTTGAGGTGATGCTCAATCACACCTCTCGGGACTCCTGCTAACTGACCAGGTTCCCACGCGAACACCTTCTTGTTAGCGCGCAGGAATCCGATCAGGGCCTTCTCCTGCTCGGGCTCGAGATTGGCTCCTATGGTGAAGGTGGCGCCGGTGGACCCGTCCTCGTCGACCGGTACTTGCTTGGTTTCCACCTTGTCCTGGGTGAATAGCTGCTTCTTTTTAGCTGGCGCAGCCCCCTTGGGCTCGAGGGCGTCGGTGCTGGCGAGCTGCGCCACTGCGGTAGCCCTGAAGGCAAGCTGGAGCACCTCCAGCGCATCCCTTGTATCCCCTGACACGGTAAGAACGCCGCTGCTCCCGGGCATCTTCATGAGGTTGTACGCCGGGTGAGTCACCGCCATGAACTGGGCCAAGGCCGGGTAGCCGAGGATGGCGTTGTACGGGAGGCAGATGGGGGCGATGTCGAAGTCGATCAGCTCCATCCGGAAGTTGTCGTAGGTGCCGAAGGTCACTGGGAGGCGGATCTGCCCCAAGGAAGCGGTGGAGCCGGCTCCGACGCCTGTGAAGGGCCTGCTGGGTTGGAGCCGCTCCGGTGGTACGTGTAGGAGGCTGAAGGCCTCCACCGAGAGCATGTTGAGGCCGGCGCCACCGTCGATGAGGGTCCTGGTGACGGCCACTTGGCAGATGGTGGGGGTGCACAACATCGGGAGCGCGCCCGAGCCGGAAGGGTTGAAGGGGAGGTCACCCGAGTCGAAAGTCAGATCAGCCTCGGGCACCGCCCAGCCCGGGTGTAGGATCTAGAAGTAGGTGTGTCTAGAGGGGGGTGATTAGACACTTAGTGCTAAAGTAGCAATTTTTAAGCTTTTCAGTTTGAGTGGAGTTTTAGGCACAATTTCAACATACACAATACATATCAAGCAAGCATGCAAAGAGTATATGAGCAGCGGAAAGTAAAGCATGCAACTTGCAAGAATGTAAAGGGAAGGGTTTGGAGAATTCAAACGCAATTGGAGACACGGATGTTTTTCCCGTGGTTCAGATAGGTGGTGCTATCCTACATCCACGTTAGTGGAGACTTCAACCCACAAAGGGTAACGGTTGCGCGAGTCCACGGAGGGCTCCACCCACGAAGGGCCCACGAAGTAGCAACCTTGTCTATCCCACCATGGCCATCGCCCACGAAGGACTTGCCTCACTAGCGGTAGATCTTCACGAAGTAGGCGATCTCCTTGCCCTTACAAACTCCTTGGTTCAACTCCACAATCTTGTCGGAGGCTCCCAAGTGACACCTAGCCAATCTAGGAGACACCACTCTCCAAGAAGTAACAAATGGTGTGTTGATGATGAACTCCTTGCTCTTGTGCTTCAAATGATAGTCTCCCCAACACTCAACTCTCTCTCACAGGATTTGGATTTGGTGGAAAGAAGATTTGAGTGGAAAGCAACTTGGGGAAGGCTAGAGATCAAGATTCATATGGTAGGAATGGAATATCTTGGTCTCAACACATGAGTAGGTGGTTCTCTCTCAGAAATAGGATGTTGGAAGTGTAAGCTTAGTCTGATGGCTCTCTCCACGAGTGAAGAGGAGGTGGAGGGGTATTGTCACGCCCAAGATGCGACCCTATCCTAAAGGAACTCAAAGGTCCCACCAAGGATAGAAGCGCATCTTGAAGACGCTTTTGCAAGGTGGATGTCATTACATCAACATTACATAATAGTGGGGATACAACCAAGACATACAATGTCACATGAATACAACAATACATCATATACAAGATCAACATCCGACTACGGATGAAACATAAACAGAAACTCAGACAATATCCACCCTGCTAGCCCAGGCTGCCGACCAGGAACCTAACCCAAGATCGACGAAGAAGAAGAAGAACTCCAACGCAAGTAAACAACGCTCTCGCGTCATGATCATCGCAAAACCTGTACCTGCAACTGTTGGTGTAGTAATCTGTGAGCCACGAGGACTCAGCAATCCCATTACCATGGGTATCAAGACTAGCAAAGCTTAATGGGAAAGGAAGGGGTAAAGTGGTGAGGTTGCAGCAGCGACTAAGCATGTATGGTGGCTAACTTACGCAAATAAGAGCGAGAAGAGAAGCAAAGCAAGCGGTCGTCAACTAGTAGTGATCAAGAAGTGATCCTGAACTCCTACTTACGTCAGACATAACCCAGAAACCGTGTTCTCCTCTCGATCAACCCCGAAAAGAGACACTCACGGTTACGCACACGGTTGGTGTATTTTAGAAGAGTTTACTTCAAGTTTTCTACAACCGGATATCAACAAATTCCCATCTGCCACATAACCGCGGGCACGGCTTTCGAAAGTTCAAACCCTGCAGGGGTGTCCCAACTTAGCCCATTATAAGCTCTCGCGATCAATGAAGGATATTCCTTCTCCCCGGGAAGACCCGATCAGTCTCGGAATCCCGGCTATAAGACATTTCGACAGTAATAAAACAAGACCAGCAAAGCCGCCCGGATGTGCCGACAAATCGCGATAGGAGTCGCACGTACCTCGTTCTCAGGGCACACCGGATGAGCACTCCGTACAACTAAAACCAGACCTCAAGTTTCCCCGAGGTGGCGCTGCAAAGGACTCTAGTTTGGACCAGCACTCAGAGGAGAACTGGCCCGGGGGGGCTAAAATAAAGATGACCCTCGGGCTCCGGAAACCCAAGGGAAATAAAAGGGCATAGGTGAGGCAAATGGTAAAACCAATGTTAGGTCTTGCTGGAGGAGTCTTATTCAAAGCGAACTGTCAAGGGGGTCCCATAAATCACCCAACCGCGTTAGGGACGCAAAATCCGGGAACATAACACCGATATGACGGAAACTAGGGCGGCAAGAGTGGAACAAAACACCAGGCATAAGGCCGAGCCTTCCACCCTTTACCAAGTATATAGATGCATTAATAATATAAGAGATATTGTGATATCCCAACATAAACATAAACATGAACGAACATGGAGCAATATTCATCTTCACCTGCAACTAGCAACGCTATAAGAGGGGCTGAGCAAAGCGGTAACATAGCCAAACAACGGTTTGCTAGGAAGGGTAACAAAGGTCAGAGGTTCATGGCAATTTGGGAGGCTTGATAAGCAAGTGGTAGGTAACGCAGCATAGCGATAGAACGAAGCAACTAGCATAGCAATGATAGTAATGAGATCCAAGGTGATGGTCATCTTGCCTGAAATCTCGCAAGGAAGAAGAACGAGTCCATGAAGAAGATGAGGCCACGTAGACGAACCAAGCGTAGACGAACGAATCCTCACGATCGCAACGAAACGGGAACTATCGAGAAGAAGCACACAACATAGTAAACACACCACACATGAACAAGGCATGATGCTCAACCAAGTATGATGCATGACAAAGCTACATGAAGCTACGCATGGCAAAATATGATGCATACAAGAGCAACACATCAAAGCAAGTTTAAATGAGGCCGGAAACAACATAGAACAATTCCGGTAAGTCCCCATATGCAAATTTCGAAATTGGTCCAGATCTGAATAAACCTTAAGTTCAAGATGTTAAGCAGCAAGTTAAGATGCACCAAGATGATCTACACGAAATTCTAGTCAAGTTACATATAAAGTTCATTAGATTCGGAGCTACGGCCTAGGAGATATGAGCAAAACAAGGTAAGCATGGCATTGATACAAAATGCATTCAAACATCAAGCAAACACATCAAAACAAGTATGCAACATGATAATATGAAGCTACATGCAATTCTAAGCAAATTTCATATAGAGCACACTCAAAACGGAGCAACGGTTCAACACATACACCCTATACAAGATATAACAACAATCTGTCCAAAACAGCAAGTAGGCATCTAGCAAGCATCAAATCAACATGCTACAGGAACATAACATGATAACAAAAGGCATAGACGTGATTTACAAGTAAAGCATAACAAAACATGAACACTGAGCTATCTCCAGAACCTACTAGAACATGCTCAAAAGGACATGGCAAGATTGCAAATAATAACAGGTTCACAGACTTACTGGAATTCACAGGACATGGCAGAAATAACATCAGGTTGCAATGTTTATAGCTAGAAAGCAACATGTTACAGGAACTTATAATGGCAACCAAAGGCATGACATGAATCTACTAACTGCATATAACAAAAGTCCCTTATTGATCATGAGCCAAAAGGGATCAGAAAATACCATGGCAAGCATGTGAACATAGCAAAAACATAAACAGATTCAGACTTAGTGAAAAACTGGAGCATGGCAAAACAGATAACAAGTAGGCATGTTTACAAGCTCGATGCACTCACTACGAGGCATTGCATGACAAACTAAGCATACATCCAGCAAATAGACATGGCATAGAAGCTAGGCATGGCAAGAACAATAGCATAGCATGCACGGATCACTAACAACAACCATGGCAAAATTGAATAACATGTAAACAATCTGCCAGAAACATTCTATAGCAAAAGTAGAGCAAGATTAAGACATGATAGAGCACTCTATAATTGCAACCAGAGGCATAAATGGATAGGGCATAACCATGTGATCAAAACACTCTTACTGAACATACTCAAACTAGGCATTGATCTCACTGTAACAACATGAACATATGGCATAAAAATAACAGCAGGACATAACTTAGTGAAATTACCAAGTCCCTGAAATCAGCAACATTAAGATGCCTAGTTTGCATGCTCGTGCTAGTCACCACATAGATCATAAAAATAAATGGCATAAATCTCTGGAAATATGACATGGCATAGATCAAAACACATGTAGAGATCGATATCATAGGATGCACACATCAATCATGGCAAAAATGACAAAAGTGCATGTTCTGATAAGAATCTGAAACTAACATCACATAGCCCTCTTCCAACAGCATTTCGGGCATCAAGATCACCTCAAAAAAACATGGCACAATGGAACAAAATGTAGAGCACAATGAGATGAACATTCCCATATATAATGCACGCAAAACGGAGCAGTATACAGAGAGTTATGGCATGATGAACAGGGGCACAAAATGATACAGAGAAAGGGACTTAGTGGAAATATACCCCTCCGAAACAGATCTAGGGTTCGTCGGTGGCGCGCGAACCGAGGTTAACTCCGAAGATGGGGGGCTTCTCTGGCGAGCTGCGGCTGCGGAGGAGGTCGGGGAAGACGCCGGGGATGCGGGGGAGGTCGGATCTGGTCGCTCCGGACCCATTCCGGCCGGCGGCGAGGTGAAGAACTCCGGCAGCGGCGGAGCTGAAGATGGCGGGGTCGGGCGGAGCTTGAGGCGAGGGCGCCGGCAGCGGGGATGGGTCCAGGGCAGCGGGTAGGTTCTCGGGAGGGGCTCCCTGACGCGAGGCGGTCGGCGTGGAGGGAGATCGGGCGGAGCAACTGCGGGACTGGCGGCGCTCGGGCAGAGCTCGGCGTTGCGGGGAGCGAGGCACCCGGGTGGCGCGCGGCGGAGATCCGGGCCCCGGGCGGGCTCCGATGGGCTTCGGCGGGCCCCCCGCGAGCCGGGGCAGGCCGGCGGTGCTGGGGGGACGCGCTGGGACGTGTGGAAGACGGGGAGTGGGCGCGGGAAGGCGATGCGGCTGACTTGGCGGCGGCGTTGGGTGGCGTTTGGCGGCGGGGCAACGCCAAGTGGCGGGGAAGGAGAGGGCCGGCACGGAAAACGATGAGGGTGGCGGCTAGAGGTAGGTAGAGGGCTAGGGATGCCCAAAAATGGCAAGGGAGGCTTCTTAAATAGGCAGGGGTGTAGGGTTAGGGGTTAGGAGGGGCTTCTGGACCCTCCGATCGTGATCGGGCGGTTCCGGACGTGAGGAGAGGTAGGCTGGGCTTAGGTGGGCCGCAAGTGACCGTTTAGAAGGCCTCGAGCTGAGAAGAGAGGGGGAGAAGTGCGGCCCGGCACGGTTTTCGAAGACCAAAAACATCCGACGAATAAACCGACAACGGTGCCGCTACGGATGGCGGTTGCGCAGTCAAACGGGCTCCGAATGCGACGAAACTTGACAGGCGCTCTGTCTACACTATAATAAGACCACATGCCAAGTTTCAACCCATTCCGAGAACATTTTTTGGCCACTCACGAATCAAGGTAAAAGGGGGCGTCGGAGGGCATAGGAGTGTCGGATTGCAAAACGGACAACGGGGAAAATGCTCGGATGCATGAGACGAATCTGTATGCAAAATGAGATGCACATGATGACATGATATGAAATGCAGATGATGACATGGCAAAGTGCGACACGCAAGCACATGACATGGCAAAGACGGCGAATAACTGGCGGACACCTGGCGCATCGAATCCGGGGTGTTACAGGTATATATAGACTCCACTTAAAATCCAACCGTTACACACAATTTACCAATCTCGGTGGGACCGAATCAACAAACTCGGTCGGACCGAAATAGTAAACCTAGTGACCGTTAGAGATTTTCGGTGGGACTGGCATGCATCTCGGTAGGACCGATGTGGTTAGGGTTTGGGCATAACGTAATCTCGGTGAGACCGATTACACAAACTCGGTGAGACCGATTTGGTAATTAGCTAACCAGAGAGTTGGTCAGGCAAACTCGGTGGGACTGATTACTAAACTCGGTTGGACCGATTTTAGTAATGAGTTACCCAGAGAGTTTGCATTGTAATCTCGGTAGTACCGATTGCCTAAACTCGGTGAGACCGATTTTGACAATGGACATACACAGTGAGATTGCAATCCCATCTCGGTGATACCGAGATCCCTATCGGTGAAACCGATTTGCTAGGGTTTTGGCAGTGGCTTATGACATATGAAACTCGGTGGCGCCGGATAGAAAGAATTGGTAGAACCGAGTTTGGCTTAGGGTTTAGGTCATATGTGGATATGGGAAAGTAGCTGAGGATTTTGGAGCATATCATTAAGCACATAAATCAAAGTGCTTATTAAGCAACACCTCATCCCTCCTTGATAGTATTGGCTTTTCCTATGGACTCAATGTGATCTTGGATCACTAAAATGCAAAATGAAGAGTCTTGAGCTTGAAGCTTTAGCCAATCCTTTGTCCTTAGCATCATGAAGGAGTTCCCACAACCTTTAGTCCATGCCACTCCATTGTTGAACTTATCTGAAATATACTAGATAGAAACATTAGTCCAACAAGAGATATGTTGACATTAATTACCAAAACCACCTGAGGAGCACTTGTGCTTTCACCGGGGGAGCTTCTTGGCGCTTGGAGGCTGCGCTGATCTGGCGGGTGAACGGCTTGACGTGGTGGCTCGAGGGCGGTGCTTGGGAGCCACCTAGGAGGGCCGCGACGACGGGCGGCGCTGGCGCGGCGGAACGGGCGAGGAAGAGGCCGCATAGCTCTTCCCAAGAGGTCACGAAACCGTCGGTAGGTGGAAGAGCCACATGCGCGGGACACCGGTGAGGGCCATGGGTAGCTAGTTGGCCATCACCCGGTCGTCGCCCCCGGCTCTGAGGACGGCCTCCTCGTACGCCAGCAGGAAAACCAGCGGGTCTGCCGCGCCGTTGTAGTGCGGCGGCATCTCGGGCTTGAACTTGTGCGGCCATTGCACCTGCCGCAAGGTGGGGGCCAAGGCCGGGAGCCCCCTGGCCCCTGCGCTGGCGTCTGCTGCCGGGGCCGGCGGCGTGTCGTCCGCCATGGGTGCGGAGCGCGGTGTTGACAGAGAGCGGGTCGTCGGAAGGAAGGATTCCGGCGCACCCCTACCTGGCGCGCCAAATGTCGGATTTCGGGTTCCGACAGACCCTTGAGGTTCGAACACTGGGGTGCGCGCGGAGATCTCTCCCCTACCGATCTACGTCCGATCCTCTCGTGCGAACTAAGATGAAAACGATGAACAACACAAGGGACATGAGGTTTATACTGGTTCGGGCCACCGTTGTGGTGTAATACCCTACTCCAGTGTGGTGTGGTGGATTGCCTCAGGGGCTGATGATGAACAGTACAGAGGAAGAACAGCCTCGCGAGAGGTGTTCTTGAGCTGGTGCGGTGTGTTCTACTTAGTCTCTACTAGGTTTCACCTTGTTCTTCTCTCAATGCCTATACTCTGGGGTGGCTTGCTCTATTTATAGAGGCCCTGGGCCTCTCCTCGAAATAATGAGCGGGAAGGGCACCAACAATTGGCCATTTTAAAGGGGAACATCTAGTACAAGTTATCATATCCAAAGGTGGTCTTTGGCTGCCAAAAGCACTGGTGATGACACCGTCTTGGGCTCCATGGTGACCTCTGTCCAGTCGTCCGGCTGGTCTTTGTCTCGTTGCACCGAAATGGTAACCTTTGCCTGATGCCTTGGCCTGTGCTTGCCCCCTTGGCACCAAAGGGGAAACAAGGACTCTGCGTAGGCCGGCGCCTGCCTGGCGCCCGCCTGGCCTTGATCGTCATGGCTTGCGTCACGGGATCCTCGCGAGGTACCCTTGCATTGATCTCTCCGCCTCCTCGCGAGCCTGCCTGAGGAGGCCGCTCTTGAGGAAGCTTCCTGTCATCCGCCCCGCGAGGCTTGGCCCCTCGCGAGGGTCTTGAGCTAATGAAGATGGGTCGCGTTGGGCCCCCACTTGATCCACCCTGCAGACCGCAGGCAGGCAAGTCTGGGGACCCCCGTTCCCAGAACGCCGACAGTAACTCCTGGAACATCGAGCATCTTCGCAAATTTTACCCATAAGGCGCGGCTTGTCGGGCCTCCCGGCAAGCCACCTTTTTGTACAAGCTTTGCCGGCAAGGCATATAACCCTTTGTGCAAAGCCAGGCGCAGATCCTGAGCATAAATAAATGAAGCGTTGGCGCCCTAAGTTATAGCATGCATGCTAGGTCAAGTCTCCTCCTCGGTTAGGGTTGATAGTGCTTAGCGGCGACTAACCCCTAGCCTAGAGGTCGAGTGTGTGTCTTTCTGTCCTCTTTTAGTTTGCAGGGCACGTGGACATATCTCCTGAGCCGCTTGGGAGAAAGAGGATGGACCGTCGCTCCGGCCTCGGCAAGCCAAGATCGCCGGGGGCTGAAGACACAAGGATCCAACCACGGCAAGCCAAGGTAGCCGGGGGCTGCGGATTCAGATAAGTCTTTTATCCCCTGTTATGCACTTCCGTATAGAACTAGGACATATGAAACCTCGTTAGTTGTCACATCCTACCTAGCTCATGCATTAGAGTGTGCATCATGTTTACTTTTGACAGAAATTTGAAATGGGGAAGGCAGAACCCCCAGCACCCCTCCTGAAATCAACTAGGGTTTACTAAAAATATTTTCAATGAACCTGAAATGCCCTTCTAAAATGTTCACCCTCTTTGTCTTGGGTTGAAACCTCTGGCAAAAATGGTGCATATATTTCTAGGTCAACAGAAGGTCATTGAATTAATGCATAAGTATTTGAATTTGGGCATTTAAAATTTATAAAATATTTCAAATGCTCAAATATCTCCAAACTAAAATGTTCCTTGCTGGAAATATTCTAACTAAGGACCAGATGAAGTTTGGTGATTTTAGGAGTTGTTTTAGTATTTTTAATAAGTCCACAAAGTCAGAAAAAAAATAGAAAAAGGAAAACAAAATGGAAAACTTACCTGGCGCCTACTAACCGGCCCACCTGCCGGCCCAGCCCAGCTGCCGCGCCAGCGAGCTGCTTGGCTTGGCCAGGCAGGCACGCAGGTGTTCGACGGCGGCACCAGCGTGCGCCACGCAGCTGGCCGCCGCCCTGTTTCACCTTCTCGCCGCCCTGTTTCACCTTCTCGCCGCCCCGCTGCCCTGGACGTGCTCCCCTCCGCCATGGCCGACGCCACCGCCGCCGCACCTACGCCGTAGCCGTGCTCTCCGTCAACCCCACGCCGCGCCACCGTGTCCACGCGCTTCACCGTCGTCGTTTTCGTCGAACAGCCGAGCCCCGAGCGCTCGCGTGCCCCGAAGCCACCGCACCGACCTCGCCCGAGTCCACCGTCGCCGGAGATCCCCTTCAACGCCGTCGCCGCATCAGCTCGTCCCCGACCCCGCGGTGGCCTCTACGAGTGCTCCGTGAGCCTAGCTACCCCTCCTACCCTTCCTCTCTCGCCCCCGAGCCGTGTAGCCACCGCACGAAGATCACCCGCACGCACCGCCGCGGATCTCGTCGCCGACGTGCTCCCGGCCATCCTCCGGCCACCTCTCGGTGTCCATCGCACTCACCACGCTGCGTTGGGTCCAACCGTGCACTCCCCGCACCTCACTGCACCCCCTAGCTCGAGTTCGCCTCCAACCGAACTCCGGCGGCCGCCTAGGTCGTCGCCGGCGCCGACTCCGGCCACCCTGACCCCAACCAACTCCACCAAGAGCTGTGGTTCATCCCCAGCTCCACTTAGATGCCTTCCGCGCCTCATTTGGTGGCCGGAACGGCCAAAACCACTTCCGCCGCCGCGTCGGGCTCGCCGGCGGCTAAACGCTGGTGCAGCCGACCTGACTTTGACCACGGGTGGGCCCTCGTTGACTCCCCTGAGTCAACGACAGGTGGGCCCCCCCTGTTAACTAATTAGATTAGTTCTAATTAAAATTAGTCAGTTAAACTAATTACTGACGTGCGGGTCCCACTGGACAGTTTGACCTGGACGCCCCCGTTGACCCCTGACGTCATGCTGACGCAGTAAATTAATTACTGGATTTATTTTTGTACAGGAAAATCCAGAAATTAGTCCAAACTTCAAAAAATCATAGAAATTAATCTATAGCTCCAAATGCAAAGTTCTATATATGAAAAATTATCAGAAAAATCCAAGCTATCCATTGGTGCTGGTTTCATGCATGTTAGAACAAGTTAAACCCACTGTTTAGGCATTACAAGGTGATGCACTAATTTGGACATGTTAAATGAGCTAACAATTGAACCTTTGCTTCAAATAAGCACTTACCCTTCTGTTTAGCTTGCATTAGACCAAGACACATCCATCTTGCCATGTCATAGCATGCATCATATTGTTGCATATCATCATGTGTTGATTGTGTTCCGACGTGTTTTTCGTGGTAGGTTCTGCCTCCGAGAATATCTCCGAGTATCCTACTGAAGGCCAGTATCCCGCTACTACTCCATCAGGCAAGCAACCCATTGATCATTCCGATACAAACCCATGTTCTCGCTTCTGCCCTTGTTTACTGCATTAAGACAACGCGTTTCAAACTGTTGTGTGTTGCGGTAGTTGAACCCACTTCCTTTGCATGACCTGTCATTGCCACAGTAACTAGATGAAACCCACTAGCATGTGTAGGAGTTGATTGAGCCAATATATGTGTGCGTGTTCCTACCATGCTATGCTTGCTATGCTTAGAGTTGTGTCAGGTCTGGCTCATCGGGATGATGAACTGGAGTGAAAGGTTGTGTCGGTGACAAGAGTGAAGTGTTGAACACGATTTGGTAAAGGAATCGATGAGAGGCCATGTAGGAGTACATGGTGGGTTGTTTCATTGAGGCCGTCCTTAAGAACTGAGATCTGTGTGTGTGATTTAAGACTCAGCTACTACCATGCATTGGGCCCGAAACCAATGGACCCTCTCGGCTTCTTGATCACGCTTGTCCTCTGTCCAGGAGTTGCAAAGTAGTTTCTAGTGTTTGTAGTATGCTGGGGGCCGCACGCAGCGCTGACCGTCGGGGTGGGCTGTGTTGCGGTAGGCACGTGGCCGGGCCAGCCGGACGCCCGTTTGGTGTCTCGGAGCCCTGTTCACATCGTTCGGGGCCGTTAGTGGAAACCTCGGCCGGACTCCCTGCGGATGGAACCCGAATAGGCGATAAACCTGGACTAGAGACTTGAGTGTTTAGGTAGGCCGTGGCCGACACCCTCGCTGGGCTTCCGCTTGAAGGTTGCCGAGTACATGTCGTGTAAACGGCGGTAAGTGGTGAGAGCGTGTATGAAGAAGTACACCCCTGCAGGGTATAAATCTATTCGAATAGCCGCGTCCGCGGTAAAGGACTACTTGGTCACCTATACAGTTCATAGATAAGTTAAATGGATACTACTAAAAATCTCAAGATAAGTGTGAGTACCGCGGATGGCCCTCTCGTAGGATGGCGAGAGAGGATCCACGGTGGAGTATTGTGATGGTGATAGTGGACTCGTGTGCGACAAATGATTTACAAGTGGTGTCTATCGTAGGATAGCTTAGCCAAGAGTCAAAGCTGGCTTGCTGCAATAACCCCACTACCTTCTTGAGACTGTGCATGTATAGTAGGTTCCTGTTGTAAGACTTGCTGAGTACCTCCGTACTCATGTTGCTTTAATCATGTTTTTCAGACGACTGCACCAACCCCTCTGATGGGTTCTATGTAGACCTCGACGTTGACGAGTGACTTATCACCCAGGTGGTGATCCAAGACTTGTGAAGGGTCGATGTAGATAGACAGGCTTCGTCAAGCCTTCTTTCTTTCTAGTGTCTGTACTCAGACTACTTTGCTTCCGCATGTGCTTGTATGTTTGTATGACTTGAGTGTTGGGTCATGTGACCCCTACCTGTATGAATGCTATGTATGGCTCCTCGGAGCCTTCTAAATAAAGTACTTGAGTTGTAGAGTTTTGTTGTGATGCCATGTTGTATTTACTCATATCGGGCATATTGTGTGTATGATTGAAATGCTTGGTATGAGTGGGATCCGACTATCTAGTTGTTTATCCTTGGCAGCCTTTCATATGGGGAAATGTAAGTCTAGTGCTTCTGAGCGATAGTAGTCCGCTACAGCCCGGTTCACCGGAGTCCTGCTAGCCCAGCACTACTGCTTGGAACACTTGACTGGTCGGCATGTGTTTCGCGTCGTTCCTATGTCTGTTACTTCGGGGAAATGTCACGCACTATTATTCGGAGTCCTGCCTAGCCTGCTACAGCCCGGATTACCAGAGTCCTGTTAGCCCAGTGCTATAGCCCGAATAAATACGTTGATGACCGACATGCTCGATGTGATTCATGTATTCCTGTCCTCATAGGCTAGCGTCGCTTTGGGTTCACGACTAGCCATGTCGGCCCGGGTTCTCTGTCATATGGATGCTAGCGACACTATCATATACGTGAGCCAAAAGGCGCAAACGGTCTCGGGCCAGGTAAGGTGGCACCCGTGGGAGTACCGTGCGTGAGGCCGCAAAGTGATATGATGTGTTACACGCTGGATCGATGTGGCTTAGGATCGGGGTCCTGACAGCGTTGGCATCAGAGCCGGACTGCCTGTAGGTTCGCTAAGCCAAACTGGTCGATGTCGAGTCTAGAAATGCTTTAGTTATATGTAGGGGAATTGATTGTGGGAGGGAACGTAAGGCTCTTTTACTCCTTTACCTTATGCCCTCTATTCTGAGTCATTCTCTTCTCATTCTACGTGGGCTAAGGACTAGGCTCTCTTCTCTCTATCAGGTTCACGTGTTACTAAATCCGTAGTAACTTATAGGATTGTTGGATACAACCCAGTTCAGTTCTACTAAAGTTTAGTATGTTGCCAATTGAACCAGAACCTTGATATGATGTTGTTGAGTGGTTTCGCAAACTATTGTGGATGTCTCAAGTCTTTTTCTGAGCATTTACAGCCGTTATGCTGTCCAATTTCTTCCAGAAATTCTAATGCCTTTGCACTATTTTGTGCTTTCAGATGGCTACCCGTCCCCAGAACCAAGTGGTTCGTCTGACCCGTTGCATTGGTATATGTGGTCATACCGCCATGTTGGTTCGAGTGATGGTTGCGGCAGGTTACCGATGGTACCCTGAATACACCGTCGAAGAGCAGTTTAGAGATTTTAACCAGAGCCAATATCTGTGCACGGTCAGGATATATCCATCTTATCCCGGAGCCACGGAACCACTCCACTGTTCTTTTGGACTTGGGATCACTATTGGGATGTCCGTTCAAGATGCAGCCTACTCGATGATGACCATTATGCGAGCTAGAACTGCCTTGTTGAGCAACACTGAATTTTGCTACATGCCAGCATCCCTCCCTGGGGCGCATGGTTATCTTTAGGGCATGTACAGTGATGCATCCCATGAGGACTCACTTCTTCGCACCACTACTGAGATGTTGGAAGACAAGGACCGTGAAAACCGGGCCTTGCGTATGGAGCTTTTTAATGCTCGTGCTGATCATTGGGCCACTTTGACGAGGTTTGCACCTGCTGTGCAAGCCGGATACATGGACATGAGAGACTTGTACCATGTGCGGGCTAGTCTGCTAGACTTCATGGAATGGCGTGAGGTGGGAGGCATCACCCCTCCTCGTGGACCTCGTCTCCCGCCATCTGTTGGACCAAGGCCGCACCCAAGTCCCTATGGTCCACAATCACCGCAGGACCCTCTGTTCCCAGATGACCATGTTCCGCTTCCAGGTCTGCGTGGTGACTTCTATGAGGCCTTCTACGGAGCCGTCTGAGCTAGTAGTAGCCTTGCTAGTATCGTAACAGTTGTATGTCCACCATCCTGCGTGACCCGTGGAATATGACTTAGTGTGTATCAATGCCGGAGGTGTAGTTAAATAATGTATAGGAGCTTGGAATGCCTCCGATGAGATGTAACGTCTTTCATCATAGTGGTACTTCAGCCGGCTTGTACTAAACTATGTATGGTGTGTATGACTGTTGGTGTATATATGGCAGTTTCTATATTACCATGTCATACGGATGAACATCTCTGCATTCCATGTTGTCCATTACATTCCGCACTTCCTTGGCCAGATTTTGCCATCCTTGACTAAATCGTTGTCTTGTTTCCTAGGATGGTCAACACTCGCAGCAACCCTGCTGCTCCGGAGCAGGGAGAGGCTAGTGCAGCAAGAGAGGAGAATCTTCCCCAACCACCTTCTCTGGCCGAAGTGATGCTGGAGGCAGAGCGCAACAGGCGCGACACCAACCGCTTGCTAGAACGGATTGAGCAGAACACTGCACGCCAGCAGAGGATCAATCCAGTGTCCATCAATGACTTTGTCAAGCTGTACCCGCCAAAGTTCAACCATTCCATCGAACCTCTCGATGCGGATGACTGGCTCCGCAGCATCGCCCACAAGCTACGTTCTGCCAACGTAGCTGAAGATGATAAAGTCACCTTTGCTGCCTATCACCTCGAAGGCCCTGCCAGCCTTTGGTGGGAGAATTATGAAGCTATGCGCCCGGTCGGCCAACTCACTACTTGGGCTGATTTCAGTGCCGCTTTTCGTGAGCATCATATCCCGGAAGGTCTCATGGATTGCAAGAGGGAGGAGTTCTGTAACTTCAACCAGGGAAAGCTGACTGTGGATGCATACAGTCGCGAGTTTGGAAAGCTTGCATGTTATGCTCCCGAAGAGGTATCCACCGACGCCAAGAAGCAGGCAAGGTTCCACAAGGGACTTAGCCCTGAGCTCCGCCGTGATCTTCGTCTGCACGATTGCACTTCCTTTCCGAAGCTAGTCAACAAGGCCATCAGTGCCGAGACAGGGCAGAATGATTTTGAAGCTTCACGCAAGCACTCCCGTGACTATGGCTCTTCATCCGGCTCTGGATCTCAGAAGCGCCGGGTTTGGATCCCAAATTCTGCTATGCCACCCAGGTATACCCCGAGGCCATCCTTTGAGGCGCCTCGTCCCAACCAGCAGTATGTGCCGCCCAGGACTTTTGGTGGCCCCACTGCCAATGCTGCTCCACGCCCTAATATGATAACTTGCTTCAAGTGTGGTGAGCCGGGTCACTACATCCGTGAGTGTCCCCAGAACAACCCCAGTCAGTTCGGAAAGTCTGTTGGCCGTGGTAAGTCAACAGCAAAGGTGCTTGTCGCCAAGCCAGCCACCACTGCTCATGGCCATGTCAACTACGTTTCAGCTGAAGAGACTCAAGAGGACCCCAACGTCCTTCTCGGTACGCTCCTTGTTAATTGCCATCCGGCAACTGTTCTCTTTGATACTGGAGCATCTCATTCATTTATTTCTGAGAGCTATGCTCGATTGCACAACACTACCTTTAGTGACATGCCCACCTCCATGGAAATTCAAACTCCCGGTTCTAGATGGCAAACCTCTAGGATCAGCCATGGAAATGAAATTCTTGTCGACAGATTGGTTTTTCTCGCGTCACTAATAGCTCTCAAGTCTTCGGACATAAACATCATCTTGGGTATGGACTGGATGTCAGCTCATTACGCCAAGATTGATTGCTCAACTAGAACTAACCAACTTACCCATCCATCGGGCAAGACAGTCAATGTTTTGACCCGAGTATCGGAGCGTCAGCTCTATGCTCTAAATGCCAATCCCCTTCCAGACCTCGAAGATATTCCGATAGTCCGTGACTTCCCAGATGTCTTTCCAGAGGAACTGCCAGGTGTTCCACCTGACAGAGATGTCGAGTTCGTGATAGACCTTGTTCCAGGAACCGTCCCAATCTCTAGAAGACCTTATAAGATGGCACCCCTAGAACTAGCTGAGCTTAAGAAACAACTCGATGAGTCCTTGCAAAAAGGTTTCATCCGTCCTAGTTCATCTCCATGGGCTTGCCCCATCCTCTTCGTCAAGAAGAAGGATGGAACGGATCGGATGGTTGTAGATTACCGACCTGTCAATTTGGTCACTATCAAGAACAAGTATCCGCTCCCCAGGATCAACGACCTGTATGATCAGCTCGCAGGATCCTCAGTCTTTTCTAAGATGGATTTGAGGTTGGGCTACCATCAGATCAAAATCAAGAACGGGGACATTCCCAAAACGGCCTTTGTCACTCGTTACGGCCAATACGAGTACACCGTCATGTCCTTCAGGTTAACCAATGCTCCAGCCACCTTCTCTCGGTTAATGAACTCGATCTTCATGGAGTATTTGGATAAATTCGTTGTGGTTTACCTCGATGATATACTCATCTACTCCAAGAATGAGGAAGAACATGCCGAACATCTAAGGCTAGTATTGATGAAACTTCGAGAGCATCGCCTTTATGCCAAATTCTCCAAGTGCGAATTCTGGTTGCCAGAAGTGACCTATCTGGGCCATGTAATCTCTGGCAAGGGCATTGCTGTCAATCCCGAGCGAGTTCAAGCTGTCCTTGACTGGACTCCACCTGAAACGGTCAAGCAAGTTCGGAGTTTTCTTGGTTTGGCGAGCTATTGCCGCCGCTTCGTCGAGAATTTCTCCAAGGTTGCTAAGCCCCTAACTGAACTCCTCAAGAAAGATAAAGAGTTCGAGTGGACCCCACAGTGCCAGTTCACCTTTCAGGAACTGAAAAGACGCCTGACATCTGCTCCCGTACTTGTACCACCAGATTTCTCTAAGGACTTTGTTATCTACTGCGACGCCTCGCGACAAGGAATAGGTTGCATACTCATGCAAGATCGTCATGTGATTGCCTACGCATCTCGACAGTTGCGTCCACATGAGGATAATTATCCCACACATGATCTAGAGCTTGCAGCAGTAGTCCATGCACTCAAAACCTGGCGACATTACCTTCTGGGTAATCGTTGTGAAATCTACACTGATCACCAAAGTTTGAAATATATCTTCACCCAACCGGATTTGAATCTCAGGCAAAGACGTTGGGTCGAGTTGATCTCGGATTACGACTTAGGAATAACTTACACCCCAGGCAAAGCCAATGTCATGGCTGATGCACTAAGTCGTAAATCTTATTGTAACAACCTGATGTTACAACAAAGTCAACCACTTCTCCACGAGGAATTTCGTAAGCTTAACCTTCACATTGTTCCTCGACGATTCCTTTCCACCCTGGTGGCGAAACCTAACCTTACGGATCAGATCATCAAGGCACAAAAGGTGGATCCGGGAATTTCCCGTATCAAGAGAAACATCAAGAAGGGAGTTGCAGATTGTTTCTCCATTGATGATCAAGGTGTCGTGTTCTTTGGGGACCGTCTAGTGGTTCCCAAGGTACGCAACTTGAGGCGATTGATCCTTAAGGAAGCTCATGAATCCCCTCTCACCATTCATCCCGGTAGTACTAAGATGTATCAAGACCTACGCCAGAGGTTTTGGTGGACTAGGATGAAGAGAGAAATCGCTCAATACATTGCTAATTGCGACGTCTGTCGTCGTGTTAAAGCAGAGCATCAACGGCCTGCTGGCACCCTTCAACCATTGGAGATTCCTGAATGGAAATGGGATAAAATCGGTATGGATTTCATTACCGGGTTTCCCAGAACCAAAAGAGGGAATAATGCTATCTTCGTTGTTGTCGATCGTCTTTCCAAAGTAGCCCACTTCTTACCTGTTCGCGAGAGTATAACCGCTAGCCAGCTAGCGGATTTGTACATCTCTCGAATAGTGTCTCTCCATGGTGTTCCATTGGAAATTAATTCCGATCGTGGCAGTCTTTTCACCTCTCGATTTTGGGAAAGTTTCCAAAATGCTATGGGAACTCGACTTTCCTTTAGCACCGCCTTCCATCCTCAGTCAAGTGGTCAAGTAGAACGAGTCAATCAAATTCTGGAGGATATGCTCCGAGCTTCTGTCATCTCTTTCGGTATGAATTGGGAGAAGTGCCTTCCATTCGCCGAGTTCGCTTATAACAACAGTTATCAAGCTAGCTTGGGTAAAGCTCCTTTCGAAGTTCTTTATGGACGAAAATGTCGAACGCCTCTTAACTGGTCAGAAACCGGCGAGAGACAACTCTTTGGCCCGGACATGATCCAGGATGCAGAAGAGCAGGTTCGCATTATTCGTGAGAAGTTGAAAACCGCCCAATCTCGACAAAAGAGTCAGTATGACCGCAAGCATAAGCCCATGGCTTATGAAGTCGGCGAGATGGCTTACCTTCGGGTTACACCTTTAAAGGGAACCCATCGATTCGGTATCAAAGGCAAATTGGCTCCTCGTTACATTGGACCTTTTCGCATTCTTGCCAAACGAGGAGAAGTTGCCTACCAATTGGAACTACCTCCGCATCTCTCCAGAGTTCACGACGTCTTCCACGTTTCTCAACTCAGGCGTTGCTTCGCGGATCCTATCCGTGGAGTGGACCACGAAACGCTTGATCTTCAAGATAACCTCACTTATCGGGAATACCCCGTTCGTATCCTTGATCAAGCCGAGAGTACCACTCGACGCCACAATATCAAGTTTCTCAAGGTTCAATGGTCACACCATTCCGAGCAAGAAGCTACATGGGAAAGGGAGGATCGTCTTCGACTTGAGTACCCCACCTTCTTTCCGACAGATCCTAAATCTCGGGACGAGATTCTTTTGAGTGGGGGTGAGTTGTCACATCCTACCTAGCTCATGCATTAGAGTGTGCATCATGTTTACTTTTGACAGAAATTTGAAATGGGGAAGGCAGAACCCCCAGCACCCCTCCTGAAATCAACTAGGGTTTACTAAAAATATTTTCAATGAACCTGAAATGCCCTTCTAAAATGTTCACCCTCTTTGTCTTGGGTTGAAACCTCTGGCAAATATGGTGCATATATTTCTAGCTCAACAGAAGGTCATTGAATTAATGCATAAGTATTTGAATTTGGGCATTTAAAATTTATAAAATATTTCAAATGCTCAAATATCTCCAAACTAAAATGTTCCTTGCTGGAAATATTCTAACTAAGGACCAGATGAAGTTTGGTGATTTTAGGAGTTGTTTTAGTATTTTTAATAAGTCCACAAAGTCAGAAAAAAAATAGAAAAAGGAAAACAAAATGGAAAACCTACCTGGCGCCTACTAACCGGCCCACCTGCCGGCCCAGCCCAGCTGCCGCGCCAGCGAGCTGCTTGGCTCGGCCAGGCAGGCAAGCAGGTGTTCGACGGCGGCACCAGCGTGCGCCACGCAGCTGGCCGCCGCCCTGTTTCACCTTCTCGCCGCCCCGCTGCCCTGGACGTGTTCCACGTCGCCGCCCCGAGCCCCTGGACATGCCATTCGCCCCTGCCTCGCCTCCCTCGCTCCCCTCCGCCATGGCCGACGCCACCGCCGCCGCACCTACGCCGTAGCCGTGCTCTCCATCAACCCCACGCCACGCCACCGTGTCCACCCGCTTCACCGTCGTCGTTTTCGTCGAACAGCCGAGCCCCGAGCGCTCGCGTGCCCCGAAGCCACCGCACCGACCTCGCCCGAGTCCACCGTCGCCGGAGATCCCCTTCAACGCCGTCGCCGCATCAGCTCGTCCCCGACCCTGCCGGTGGCCTCTATGAGTGCTCCGTGATCCTAGCTACCCCTCCTACCCTTCCTCTCTCGCCCCCGAGCCGTGTAGCCACCGCACGAAGATCACCCGCACGCACCGCCGCGGATCTCGTCGCCGACGTGCTCCCGGCCATCCTCCGGCCACCTCTCGGTGTCCATCGCACTCACCATGCTGCGTTGGGTCCAACCGTGCACTCCCTGCACCTCACTGCACCCCCTAGCTCGAGTTCGCCTCCAACCAAACTCCGGCGGCCGCCTAGGTCGTCGCCGGCGCCGACTCCGGCCACCCTGACCCCAACCAACTCCACCAAGAGCTGAGGTTCATCCCCTGCTCCACTTAGATGCCTTCCGCGCCTCATTTGGTGGCCGGAACGGCCAAAACCACTTCCGCCGCCGCATCGGGCTCGCCGGCGGCTAAACGCCGGTGCAGCCGACCTGACTTTGACCACGGGTGGGCCCTTGTTGACTCCCCTGAGTCAACGACAGGTGGGCCCCCCCTGTTAACTAATTAGATTAGTTATAATTAAAATTAGTCAGTTAAACTAATTACTGACGTGCGGGTCCCACTGGTCAGTTTGACCTGGACGCCCCCATTGACCCCTGACGTCATGCTGACGCAGTAAATTAATTACTGGATTTATTTTTGTATAGGAAAATCCAGAAATTAGTCCAAACTTCAAAAAATCATAGAAATTAATCTGTAGCTCCAAATGCAAAGTTCTATATATGAAAAATTATCAGAAAAATCCAAGCTATCCATTGGTGCTGGTTTCATGCATGTCAGAACAAGTTAAACCCACTGTTTAGGCATTACAAGGTGATGCACTAATTTGGACATGTTAAATGAGCTAACAATTGAACCTTTGGTTCAAATAAGCACTTACCCTTCTGTTTAGCTTGCATTAGACCAAGACACATCCATCTTGCCATGTCATAGCATGCATCATATTGTTGCATATCGTCATGTGTTGATTGTGTTCCGACGTGTTTTTCGTGGTAGGTTCTGCCTCCGAGAATATCTCCGAGTATCCAACTGAAGGGCAGTATCCCGCTACTACTCCATCAGGCAAGCAACCCATTGATCATTCCGATACAAACCCATGTTCTCGCTTCTGCCCTTGTTTACTGCATTAAGACAACGCGTTTCAAACTACTGTGTGTTGCGGTAGTTGAACCCACTTCCTTTGCATGACCTGTCATTGCCACAGTAACTAGATGAAACCCACTAGCATGTGTAGGAGTTGATTGAGCCAATATATGTGTGCGTGTTCCTACCATGCTATGCTTGCTATGCTTAGAGTTGTGTCAGGTCTGGCTCATCGGGATGATGAACTGGAGTGAAAGGTTGTGTCGGTGACAAGAGTGAAGTGTTGAACACGATTTGGTAAAGGAATCGATGAGAGGCCATGTAGGAGTACATGGTGGGTTGTTTCATTGAGGCCGTCCTTAAGAACTGAGATCTGTGTGTGTGATTTAAGACTCAGCTACTACCACGCATTGGGCCCGAAACCAATGGACCCTCTCGGCTTCTTGATCACGCTTGTCCTCTGTCCAGGAGTTGCAAAGTAGTTTCTGGTGTTTGTAGTATGCTGGGGGCCGCACGCAGCGCTGACGTCGGGGTGGGCTGTGTTGCGGTAGGCACGTGGCCGGGCCAGCCGGACGCCCGTTTGGTGTCTCGGAGCCCTGTTCACATCGTTCGGGGCCGTTAGTGGAAACCTCGGCCGGACTCCCTGCGGATGGAACCCGAATAGGCGATAAACCTGGACTAGAGACTTGAGTGTTTAGGTAGGCCGTGGCCGACACCCTCGCTGGGCTTCCGCTTGAAGGTTGCCGAGTACATGTCGTGTAAACGGCGGTAAGTGGTGAGAGCGTGTGTGAAGAAGTACACCCCTGCAGGGTATAAATCTATTCGAATAGCCGCGTCCGCGGTAAAGGACTACTTGGTCACCTATACAGTTCATAGATAAGTTAAATGGATACTACTAAAAATCTCAAGATAAGTGTGAGTACCGCGGATGGCCCTCTCGTAGGATGGCGAGAGAGGATCCACGGTGGAGTATTGTGATGGTGATAGTGGACTCGTGTGCGACAAATGATTTACAAGTGGTGTCTATCGTAGGATAGCTTAGCCAAGAGTCAAAGCTAGCTTGCTGCAATAACCCCACTACCTTCTTGAGACTGTGCATGTATAGTAGGTTCCTGTTGTAAGACTTGCTGAGTACCTCCGTACTCATGTTGCTTTAATCATGTTTTTCAGACGACTGCACCAACCCCTCTGATGGGTTCTATGTAGACCTCGACGTTGACGAGTGACTTATCACCCAGGTGGTGATCCAAGACTTGTGAAGGGTCGATGTAGATAGACAGGCTTCGTCAAGCCTTCTTTCTTTCTAGTGTCTGTACTCAGACTACTTTGCTTCCGCATGTGCTTGTATGTTTGTATGACTTGAGTGTTGGGTCATGTGACCCCTACCTGTATGAATGCTATGTATGGCTCCTCGGAGCCTTCTAAATAAAGTACTTGAGTTGTAGAGTTCTGTTGTGATGCCATGTTGTATTTACTCATATCGGGCATATTGTGTGTATGATTGAAATGCTTGGTATGAGTGGGATCCGACTATCTAGTTGTTTATCCTTGGCAGCCTTTCATATGGGGAAATGTAAGTCTAGTGCTTCTGAGCGATAGTAGTCCGCTACAGCCCGGTTCACCGGAGTCCTGCTAGCCCAGCACTATTGCTTGGAACACTTGACTGGCCGGCATGTGTTTCACGTCGTTCCTATGTCTGTTCCTTTGGGGAAATGTCACGCACTATTATTCGGAGTCCTGCCTAGCCTGCTACAGCCCGGATTACCGGAGTCCTGTTAGCCCAGTGCTACAGCCCGAATAAATACGTTGATGACCGACATGCTCGATGTGATTCATGTATGCCTGTCCTCATAGGCTAGCGCCGCTTTGGGTTCACGACTAGCCATGTCGGCCCGGGTTCTCTGTCATATGGATGCTAGCGACACTATCATATACGTGAGCCAAAAGGCGCAAACGGTCCCGGGCCAGGTAAGGTGGCACCCGTGGGAGTACCGTGCGTGAGGCCGCAAAGTGATATGATGTGTTACACGCTGGATCGATGTGGCTTAGGATCGGGGTCCTGACATTTATATTCTTAAAACCACCATGCTCCCCTTTTCCCGTACCCAAGAGCTATCCCCTGGGTCGGAAATTGGTAGTAGTCGCGGTGACAAGAGAAATGAACGAGGGCCTAGCCCTGCTTCGCCCCTGCCTCCGCCAAGAGCATGAGAATGGTCGACCAAAGCTGGGGGAGACGGCAATGACTGTTGTCGTGCGTCAATGTTTATCTAAGGTATAACAAGGATTCGTCCTTGGCATGGGCCTCGCTCACGCAGAATGAACCCGGCAAACACCCTTTTTCATTAAAAATGTCTCGTACAGGTACAGTTCGTACGGAATAAAAAACATGAGCAAGGGGATTACAAGCTTTAAATTCTACTAGGGCCCGAAGGTTACATGCTAAAAAGAGATAAGGTGCTCGTAATCCCTTTCTTGTCCCTCTCCTCAGGAGACAAAGCAAGATGGCAGGCGGGCAAAAAGTGCGCCTAGGCGAGGTACGGGCAGCAAAAGACACCAAGGGAACATCCCGGTGGCCACCCCGGAGAGAGGCTGGTGATGATGATGATGGGAGAAGAGCTAGAAGATGAGGCGGCAGAACCGGCAATATGCGACAAAGGCGTCGGTGCCCGCGTACTCCGACTTGATGGCCCGCCACCCGCCTTCTTCGCCTTCTCCGGGCCCCCTACGCTAGCCGCCCAAGGAGGCAACCCCCAGAAGTTCAAGGGGCCCGGTGTAGATGCTGCTGCTGCCGACGCCGCCCTGGGACGGCGGGTTCACCACCTAGTCGGACCCGTCATCCTCCCGCCTACTACCCTCACCGTCGTTGTCGCTGTCCTCCTCGTCACTCTCGCTCGAGGAGGAATCTTCATCGTTGGAGGAGCTCTCCACGCAGCACTTAAGGCGAGTTCCAAGATCTCCAAAGGACTTCACGAGAGCAGGCCGCCGTCCATTAACTTGAAGTAGAGGACAAGCCCCGCCGTCAGGCTATGGATGCGAGCGAACGTCTTCCACCCGCGCCGGAGGTACATGACCTGAGGGGCGGGGAAGTCGACATCGACCCACGTGCCACTATTCCCGCAGCCCTTCATATGCAATCTGAGGGTCCGGGGAGGGTCATGCTCCATCTCCTGAGCGAACGGGGTGGGAAGACGAAGACGATGACGCGGTGGCTGACGCAGCCTGATGAAGAACTCACAGGGTTGATCCCCGGCGTGGCCCTCCACTAGGAGAGGCATCGCTGGCGGAGGCAGGGCCGTTGCGCCGCCCCGTTCACCTCTTCTCCAAGCACCACGACGACCTCGGCCTCGTCCCCTCCCCCTTCCTCTCGCGGCCGGCTCCACCACCGCGAGCTCTTGGGAAGGAGGGATGCGCTGTCGAGTAGCTACCATCGCTGCCACCGTTGAAGGGCCAGCACTCCCTCTCACCATGGCAGATGGAAGAAAGAAGCAGAGACAGAAGGAGATGAATGATGGAAGAATGTGGAATGCCGCACCCCTCCCCTTCATATAAAGGGGCAGAGTTGGGGCTTGGCCGCCCCGTTCGACCAATCTGGCCATCGGGGCGCAGGAAATCAGGACCGACCCGCTGCCCCAATCAGTGACGGCCTGGTTTCCCGCCTCCACCGCCTACCACCCGCATGAGAGACACGTGGCAATGCAAGCAGAACCGAGGGGACGGGTGAGGCGACCGTTCCCCGCCCCGTGATCGTGGGGCACGGGCGCCTTGAAGGCCACGACCCGGGTCGTCTCAGTAAATGAGTCGCGCCTCCACGCCTCCCTCTTTTTATGGGGAAGGCGCAAGCCGCCTCTTTACTGCAATATGATGCAAGCGGGCAGAGGTGATACGTCTCCGCCGTATCTACTTTTCCAAACACTTTTCCCCTTGTTTTGGACTCTAACTTGTATGATTTGAATGGAACTAACCCGGACTGACGCTGTTTTCCGCAGAATTGCCATGATGTTGTTTTATGTGCAGAAAACAAAAGTTCTCGGAATGACCTGAAACTCCACGGGATGTCTTATAAAAAATAATAAAAAATCCTCGCCAAAGATGAAGACCAGGGGGCCCACACCCTATCCACGAGGGTGGGGGCACCCCACCCCCCTTGGGCGCGCCCCCTACCTCGTGGGCCCCATGGAGACCCTCCGACACCAACTCCAACTCTATATATTGGCTTTCGGGGAGAAAAAATCAGAGAGAAGAAATCATCGCGTTTTACGATACAGAGCCGCCGCCAAGCCCTAAAACCTCTCGGGAGGGCTGATCTGGAGTCCGTTCGGGGCTCCGGAGAGGGTGATTCGTCGTCGTCATCATCATCAACCATCCTCCATTACCAATTTCATGATGCTCACCGCCGTGCGTGAGTAATTCCATCGTAGGCTTGCTGGACGGTGATGGTTTGGATGAGATTTATCATGTAATCGAGTTAGTTTTGTTAGGGTTTGATCCCTAGTGTCCACTATGTTCTGAGATTGATGTTGCTATGACTTTGCTATGCTTAATGCTTGTCACTAGGGCCCGAGTGCCATGATTTCATATCTGAACCTATTATGTTTTCATGAATATATGTGAGTTCTTGATCCTATCTTGCAAGTCTATAGTCACCTACTATGTGTTATGATCCGGCAACCCCGAAGTGACAATAATCGGGACCACTCCCGGTGATGACCATAGTTTGAGGAGTTCATGTATTCACTATGTGCTAATGCTTTGTTCCGGTTCTCTATTAAAAGGAGGCCTTAATATCCCTTAGTTTCCATTAGGACCCCGCTACCACGGGAGGGTAGGACAAAAGATGTCATGCAAGTTCTTTTCCATAATCACGTATGACTATATTCGGAATACATGCCTACATTACATTGATGAATTGGAGCTAGTTCTGTGTCACCCTATGTTATGACTGTTACATGATGAACTGCATCCAGCATAATTATCCATCACTAATCCGGTGCCTACGAGCTTTCCATACACTGGTTTACGCTTATTTACTTGCCCGTTGCTACTGTTACAATTACTACAAAACACCAAAATATTACTTTGCTTGCATTACTATTTTGTTACCGTTACCACCACTATCATATTACTGTGCTACTAAACACTTTGCTGCAGATACTAAGTTTCTAGGTGTGGTTGAATTGACAACTCAGCTGCTAATACTTGAGAATATTCTTTGGCTCCCCTTGTGTCAAATCAATAAATTTGGGTTGAATGCTCTACCCTCGAAAGTTGTTGCGATCCCCTATACTTGTGGGTTATCAAGACTAATTTCTGGCGCCGTTGCCGGGGAGCATAGATCTATTCTTTGAGTCACTTGGGATTTATATCTGCTGGACACTATGAAGAACTTGAAAGACGAGAAAACAAAAATGTATCCCTCAACTACGAGGGGAGGTAAGGAACTGCCATCTAGCTCTGCACTTGATTCACCTTCTGTTATGAGTAAACTAGTGACACCTAAACCTGCTTCTACTATTCATTCTGATATGTCACATGTTATTGATGATGCCACTTCTGCTATGCATGATACTTATGATGAAACTACTTCTATGCCTGATACTACTGTGCCCCTTAGTGAATTTTTTGATGAACAAATTGCTAGGGCTAGAGAGAAAGAAATTATAGAATCTGAATATAATGATGAAAGTGATGATGAAGATATGCCTGTTATTCCTGAGGGTTATGTTTTTGATATGGAATCTTCTGCCATTATTTTAGCTTGCAAAGATAGATATGAGCTCAAGAGGTTATTAGCTAAATGGAACAAAGAATCACGTAGAGATAAAATGAGGCCTGATCCTGCTTTTGCTACTTCACCTATCTGTGTTCCTGATAAGGATTATGAATTCTCTGTTGAACCTCCTATAATTACTTTGGTTGAATCTGATCCTTTTCATGGCTATGAATCTGAAACTTTTGTGGCACATCTTACTAAATTAAATGATATAGCCACCCTGTTCACTAATGATGAGAGATCGCGCTACTTTTATATACTCAAAATATTTCCGTTCTCATTAAAGGGTGATGCTAAGATATGGTTTAATTCTCTTGATCCTGGTTGTGTGCGTAGTCCCCAGGATATGATTTATTACTTCTCTGCTAAATATTTCCCTGCTCATAAGAAACAAGCTGCTTTAAAGGAAATATACAACTTTGTGCAAATTAAAGAAGAGAGTCTCCCACAAGCTTGGGGGAGGCTTCTAAAGTTACTTAAGGCTTTGCCTGATCATCCTCTTAAGAAACCTCAAATACTTGATATCTTTTATAATGGACTAACCGATGCTTCCAGAGATTACCTGGATAGTTGTGCTGGTTCTCTTTTCAGGGAAAGAACACCGGATGAAGCTGAAATTCTATTGAATAATATGTTGACAAATGAAAATAATTGGGCACCTCCTGAGCCAGCTCCTGCTCCAATTACTGAGCCTATTCCTGAACCAACTCCGAAGAAGAGAGGTGTTCTATTTCTCAGTCCCGAAGATATGCAAGAGGCAAAGAAATCTATGAAAGAAAAAGGTATTAAAGCTGAAGATGTTAAGAATTTACCTCCTATTGAAGAAATACATGGTCTTAATTTACCGCCTGTTGAAGAAACATATGATCTCCATTCTTTATTTACTGAAGAACCTCGAGACCCCGATATCCCGACACAGGTAGTAAAGGTAAATTCTCTCTATAGATATGATAAAGCTGAAGTCCCTCCTACTAAAATTGCTAGTCAGTGCTTGGATGAGTTTGATAACTTTATGTTTAAGCAAGACGACTTCAATGCTTATTTTGGTAGACAATTAAAACAAAATGCTTATAGATTAAACGTTTGGCTGATTATATGGCTAATATTAGAGGTGAACTCAAACTTGTTAGCAAACATGCTTCTATGGTTACCACTCAAGTAGAACAAATACTTAAAGCTCAAAAAGAAGTGCTTGATGAGATGAATAGTAAGAAGAATGATTATGCTGTTAGAGTGGCTACTAGAACTGGTAGAATGACTCAGGAACCTTTGTATCCTGAAGGCCACCCTAAGAGAATCGAGCAAGATTCTCAGAGAAATAATATTGATGTTCCTAGTTCTTCTAAAAAGAAGAAAAAGAAAAATGATAGAACTGTGCAAACTTCTAGTGAACCTATTGCTGAACCACCTGATAATCCAAATGATATCTCTATGTCTGATGCTGAAACACAATCTGTTAATGAACATGAACCTAGTGAAAATGTCAATGATGATGTTCATGATGATGCTCAACCTAGTAATGATAATGATGTAGAAATTGAACCTGCTGTTGATCTTGATAACCCACAATCCAAGAATCAACGTTATGATAAAAGAGACTTTGTTGCTAAGAAACATGGTAAAGAAAGAGAACCATGGGTTCAGAAACCCATGCCTTTTCCTCCCAAACCATCCAAGAAAAAGGATGATGAGGATTTTGAGCGCTTTGCTGAAATGATTAGACCTATCTTTTTGCGTATGCGATTGACTGATATGCTCAAAATGAATCCTTATGCTAAGTACATGAAAGATATTGTCACAAATAAAAGAAAGATACCGGAAGCTGAAATTTCCACCATGCTTGCTAATTATACTTTCAAGGGTGGAATACCAAAGAAACTTGGAGATCCAGGAGTACCCACTATACCATGCTCCATTAAAAGAAATTATGTTAAAACTGCTTTATGTGATCTAGGAGCCGGTGTTAGTGTTATGCCTCTCTCTTTATATCGTAGACTTGACTTGAATAAGTTGACACCTACTGAAATATCTTTGCAAATGGCTGATAAATCAACTGCTATACATGTCGGTATTTGTGAGGATGTGCCTGTTGTGGTTGGAAACGTTACTATTTTAACGAACTTTGTTATTCTTGATATTCCCGAGGATGATAGTATGTCTATTATTCTTGGAAGACCTTTTCTTAATACTGCAGGGGCTGTTATTGATTACAACAAAGGCAATTTCACTTTTCATGTTAATGGTAATGAGCATACGGTACACTTTTTGAGGAAATAACCTCAAGTTCATAGTATCAACTCTATTGGAAAAATTCCATCAATTATATTTGGAGGTTTTGAATTTCCTCTTCCTACTGTCAAAAAGAAATATGATATAATTATTATTGGGGATGTGCATATCCCCGTTGAGGTAAGATAGTGTTATTCAAAATTTCTCCGGTTTCATGATTATCGGAATGAGTTTGTTAACAAGACTTGATCAACCTTGTTAATGGATTCCTTTTGATGAGCATGAGATGGATGAAACTAGAAGCACAACCTTCTGTACCCTCTTTATACTTTCTGTTATTTAGTAGAAATAAAGTAAAGATAGTATTTTTCTGTCTGTTTCCTGATTTATCCGTGCAATATAAAAATATCCCGAAAATAAAAGTCCTCAGAATGACATGCCAATTTAATATGATTTTTTTGGGAATATTTGAGGATTTACTCTGCAAAAATTACCGTGGGGGGGGGAGCTGCCACCTGGCCATGAGGGTGGAGGGCGCGCCCTACCCCCTGGGCGCGCCCCCTGCCTCGTGGGCCCACGGTGGCCCTCCTCCACTTATCCCAGCACCCATCTTCCTCCTCTAACTCACACAAACCCGAAAAACCAACTCAAGCATGAGGTCCATCCCTCTTTGCTGTGATTTTCGATCTCCTTGCTCAAAGCACCTCTCGCAAAACTGCTTGGGGAGATTGTTCCTTGGTATGTGACTCCTCCATTGGTCCAATTAGTTTTTGTTCTAGTGCTCTATTCTTTGCAAATTTGTGCTGCATAGGTGACCATGTTCTTGAGCTTGCATGTCAAATTTATATGGTTCCGAGTAGCTCTAATGCTTGATATAGGCTCTAGGTACTTTTAGGAGTAGTTGCTATCAGTTTTATTGAAGTTGGTTCACTTTTGTTTGAAGTTACTAAAAATTTCAGAAATTTTTCAAAGAAAAACAATATGCTTAGGAAGATGTTCCAAGGTGGTTCTTCTAAGAAGCAAGGACCCAGGCTTGCTATGCGTGATGTTGACGAGGAACCACCAAGAGACGCTCTAGTGCGGCCTTGCGAATGGCCGTCGGAAAATTTTATGGATCGTGCAGGAATTAAAGAAGAATTTAACACATATTTGCGTAATGCCGGTCTTGAGGATTTGGGGGCAGACAAATGCTCCAAATATCATGATCTCACAAGTTCATTTGTGAGGAGGTTTGAGTATTCATCTTCGTGTAATTCTCCTTCAGTCATGTTTGATCTTTATGACAAATCTTATACCATGGACTTAGAGGATTTCACTTTTGCTTGCAAACTTCCATCATGGGGTAGTGTTAGGGATCCCCCTAAATCTGAATTTAGAAACTTTCTTGCTAGTATAACTGTAGGGGAATCTAGAGATATAACGCAAGCTACCATAGGGAGCATTCACTTTCCTGCTATACATTATTTTGCTCTCTTCATCGGTAGATGCATAAATGCTAAGGATGAAGCATGTCACATGTGTGTCCCTGACCTTAGCATTCTCAGGAGTGCTGTGTTAGGAGACCAATCTTATCATATGGGAGCCATTAGAGCTCGTAGGTTGCATCATAATAGATATAATGGAGATTTCTTTGGAGGAATTTATGCAACCCGCTTAGCTAATTTTCTTGAGATAGACATTCATGAGGGTGATACGGAGTTGCCTCCTGCATATTTAGATTATAACTCTATGGCTTCGCACCAGTTTGTCGAGAGGCCTGAATCACCTCTCTTATATCGTTTAATTCTTAACAAACGGCACATTGTCCGTATTACTCTCCCTACTCCTGCCTTCTTTGATTCTCAGGCAAAACGAAGATATACTATCACCAGAGAGGAGGCAGATGAGTACGAGAGGAGAGCAGAAGCAGCCCGACTCCACGCTGCAGCTCAGCGGGCGATAACCGCTGCATCACAGTATGATCCTAGCTACTCTTCGCCGTAGTACGACCCCAGCTACACCTACGGGTATCCGCCAGACTATCCCTGGCAATAGAGCAACTTAGGCCAAAAGCCTAAGCTTGGGGGAGTAAGTATTTCTCACCGACATTACATTCATGTTCACACACTCATTGCTAAGATGTCGGTGCTCATACTCTTTCACTGTAATATCCATGCTAGTTTATTTTCTTTTTCCTGCTTTCTTCTTGTGTGTTTGATAAACCTTAAGAAAAAAACCAAAAAAATTAGTAGCAGTTTACTTTTCTGCAGTAGTAGTAGTAAGTAAAAAGAAAAGAAAACCCAAAAATATTTCTCGTTCTTGTTTTGCTTGTTGGGAGCTTTCCCATGTAAATAGTGTGTATTTCTTTTCTTTTCTTTGGGGGTCGATAGGAGAAGACCATGATTAAATTGTTGAAGTGGCTCTTATATGCACTATTGTTGATTTAACACAGAACCCATATTGCCTTGTCTTCTCCTATTTATTGAATGCTCGTAGATTCCAGCTTAGTCCAATGCACGTGCACTCTTATTATTCAAATCGTTCGGTCGTGCAAGTGAAAGGCAATTATGATGATATATGATGAACTGGCTGAGATGGGAAAAGCTGGTATGAACTCGACCTCTTTTGTTTTTGTAAATATGATGAGTTCATCGTTCTTGATTCAGCTTATTATGAAAAAACATGTTTGCAATGACAATTAGAGATCATAGTTGCTTATGCCATGCTTGATCAGCTATGAGTTATAATGGTTTACCTTGCGTGCCAACATGCTATTGAATTGGTTATGATGTGGAATGATGGGGTGGTATCCTCCTTTGAATGATTTAAGTGACTTGACTTAGCACATGTTCACACATGTAGTTGAAACATGTCGGATTTTGGGTTCCTGCAGACCCTTGAGGTTCGAACTCTGGGGTGCGCGCGGAGATTACGCCTTCCTACCTATTTGCACCCCTCCGCCTCGCAAAGATCAAAGCAATCGAAAGAACAGCACAAGAGACATGGAGTTTATACTAGTTCGGGCCACCGTTGTGGTGTAATACCCTACTCTAGTTTGTGGTGTGGTGGATTGCCTCTTGGGCTGATGATGATGAACAATACAAGGAAGAACAGCCTCGCGAGGGTCTATTCTTGGCTGGGGCGATGAACTGCTAGGAGGAGCTCAATCACCCTTCTCTCTCTCTCTCTTTGGTTCTCTGCTTGACTAGATTCTAGATGCTGGGTGCTCGCTGCCAGATTCTGGATGCCCCTACCCTGGGGGGTGGCTATTCCAATTTATAGGCAAAGGCCATGGGCCTCTTCCCAAATATTGAGCGGGAAGGGCGCCAACAATTGGCCATTTTTAAGGGGAACATCTGGTACACTTATCCTAACTAAAGTTAGTCCTCGCCTGCCAAAGGCTCTGGCGGTGACGCCGGCCTGGGCTCCACAATGACTTCCTCCCCACCGTTGGACTGGTCTTGGTCTTGTTGCACCGAAACAGATGCCTTTGCTTGATACTCTCGCCTGCGCTTGCCCCCTTTGCACCAAAGAGGAAAGGAGGACACTGTGCGGGCTGGCGCCCGCCTGGCGCCCTTGGTCGTCATGGCTTGCGTCATGGGCACCTCGTGAGGTACCCCGCCTTGATCTCTCCGCCTCCTCGTGAGCCAGCCTGATGAGGCCGTGCCTGAGGAAGCTCCGCGTCGTCTGCACCGCGAGGCTTGGCCCCTCGCGAGGGTCTTGTGTCTTGTGCTGATGAAGATGGGCCGTGCCGGGCCCCCTTTGAGCCACGCCGCAGGCCGCAGGCAGGCAAGTCTGGGGACCCCCGTTCCCAGAACACCGACAGTAGCCCCCGGGCCCAAGGCGCGCCTGGACTTGGCCATGCAGAGAGGCGAAAGGGCAAGGGCGAAGCGCCGCGGGCCCTAACAGCCTACGGCCTTGGGCGCCGCGTGGCGGTTGATTGGACGTGGGCGTCTCCGCTTCCCCAAGACGCCTCGGCAACCGCACGGATTGGACAAGTCCCTGCATGCAAAGAGGGTCATGATTACCTGCAATCGTGGGGGCTGACGGTTGGCCTTTTGCCGGCTATAAGTACGGAATGGTGCTCGCCCTTCTAGTCCATCTCTCCTCGCTTCTCCTTCTTCTTCATGGCTCCGTCGAGGAGGTTCTCGGCTGCAGAGAAGGGGAAGGCCCGCCAGGTTGAGCCTGCCTCTCCCCCACCCAAGCGCGGCCGAGGGCGCCCTCGCAAGTATCCTGTGGCCACCACGGCAACTTCCCGCGGCCGTGGAGGTGGTTTCCAGCGTGGAGACGGGCGGGCTGCTGCAGCCGGGGGGCACTCTTTGGTCGCGCGTTCCCCTAGGCCGCGCTTCCGCATTGCGAAGGTGCTGCCGGAGTTCGTCGTGTGGGCGGCGGAGCTGACCAGCGCCCGGCTTCAACTCCCTCGCTTCCTCCTCGGTGAGCTCCCGGCCGGCGCTCCGGGCGGCCTATGGCTTCAGGCGGATGGCTCCTGCAGCCGAGCCTCATGGGCTTCACTGGAGGTCTCCGCAACTGGGAGCCTGGCCTTGACCCGCGGTTGGCAGGCGTTCGCCCGCGCTCGTGGCTTGGGGCGTCGGTGCACCATGCACTTCAGGTTTGACGGTGATGCCACCCTCTACGTGAGGGTGTTTGGGGAAGATGGTCGCCGCGCAGGGTGCTGCCCTGAGGATGACGACCGCGGCCGGGGACCCAGCCCCGACGATGATGGAGGAGACAGCGCCCGCGTGGTCGGCGGCGCCCAAGGCTCCCCAAGCTTCATCAGCTCTTCTTCAAGCGACTCTTCCAGTGGTGGCCGCAGTCAGCCTCCTCGCCGTCGCACCTGCTTGGGAGGCGGTAACTTGTCCACCCGCCGTCGCGCCCCGGTGAAGCGCGAGAGGGAGTCTGCCTGGGCCCCGGAGGCGGCTCGAGTCTCCTCTACAGGCTGGTGTGAGGCGAGCCGCGCCTGACTTGTCCTTTCTTTTCCTTTTTCCTGCGTAAAAGAGAACAGTAGCATGGAGCCCCGCGGGGGCGCGTTTGGGTTATTGCTGCTAATTATTACCTTGCTTCTGTTATCTTGCCTTCCGGCTATGTGCCCGCATGTAGATAGTTCCTGGCCCCAGCCGTGGGGGGCGACCGACCCACGCCCTGTGTTTGTGTCGCGGTGCCCGTGGGGCACGGACTGGAGGGGTGCTCCCATAATGGGCCTAGGTCGCGAAACCTTTGAACGACTAGGACAGGAACACTCGCGAGGGTGCTCGGCTACCCTCCCTCGCGAGGCCTTGCATAAGAGAAATCAAAGCAGGAGAGTAAAGAATCGACGAACCACAAACCAACGGCAGCAATAATTTCAATAAGACTTCGAATGCGAATGAACAAGCCAACTGCGGAAAGCAAATGAAAAAGCCGCATCCGACACCTAATCTAGTCTTCTCACCAGCGCGGAGCTAAGTGCTGCCACTGGGCATGGGAGGGAGCCCCAGGGCCTGAGGCCGGCGCTCCTGAAACTCTGGGGCGTGTACAGCCCCAACTCATTATTACGTGAGAGTGTCACGGGCGGCGAGCTTCACAGGCGTTGGCCTTCTTCACAGGCTCCGGGCCTTTCTCAGGGGAATGAGCTTCACGGGCATTGGCCCTCTTCACAGGCTCCGGGCCTTTTCCAAAACGCGACAGCTTCACAGGCATTCGCCTTCTTCATAGGCTCCGGGCCTTTTCCAAAACGCGACAGCTTCAGAGGCATTCACCTTCTTCACAGGCTTCGGGCCCTTTTCCAAAACGCGACAGCTTCACAGGCATTCGCCTTCTTCACAGGCTCCAGGCCTTTTCCAAAACGCGACAGCTTCACAGGCATTCGCCTTCTTCACAGGCTCCGGGCCTTTTCCAAAAAGGATGATCTTCACAGGCGTTCGCCTTCTTCACAGGCTCTGGGACTTTTCCAAAAAGGATGATCTTCACAGGCGTTCACCTTCTTCACAGGCTCTTGGCCTTTTTCAAAAACGATGATCTTCACAGGTGTTCGCCTTCTTCACAGGCTCTGGGCCTTCTAGGGGTAGAACCTCCGGAGGTGCTGGATGTTCCATGCGTTCTGGATCGGCTCCCCCTCCTGAGTCTCCAAGCGCGCGGAGCCTGGCCTGGAAACATGAACAACCTTGAACGGGCCCTCCCACATGGGAGAGAGCTTGTGCAGCCCCTCCCTGGAGAGAACCCGCCTGAGCACGAGGTCTCCTACCTCGAGGGTCCTGGGGCGAATGTTGCGGCAGTGATATCGTCGTAGCGCCTGTTGGTACCTCGCTGCTCGTAGCGCGGCTTCTCGGCGGCATTCCTCCCCCAGCACGAGGTCGATCCCCCGCGCGGCGTCCTGCTGCGCCTCGTCGAACGCCAGGACCCGTGCGGAGCGACGTCTGACCTCGTGAGGGAGGACTGCTTCGGCTCCGTAGACCAGGAAGAACGGCGTCTCTCCTGTCGGCTTGGTCGCGGTTGTGCGGATGGACCACAACACAGACTGAAGCTCATCGTACCAACCTCTGCCGTAGGCCTCCAGCTTCTTCTTGAACTTCCTGGTCTTGAGGCCCCTCGGGACCTCCGCGTTGGCTCGTTCGGCCTGGCCGTTGCTCCGCGGGTGCGCCACCAAAGCGTAACAGATCTGCGTTCCAAGGTTAGCACAGTATGTTTTGAAGAGGTTACTGGTGAACTGCGAACCGTTGTCTGTGATGATGCGGTTCAGCACCCCGAACCGGCTCACGATGCCCCTGATGAACTTGACCGTGGAACCCGCGGGGATGGTGCGGACGACCTCTACTTCTGCCCACTTGGTGAACTTGTCCACGACGACGTAGAGGTAGCGGTAGCCCCCTGGCGCCCGAGGGAACGGGCCCAGGATGTCCAGCCCCCAGACCACGAATGGCCATGAAAGGGGTATAGTCTGCAGGCCTCCTGCCGGCTGATGGATCTGCTTGGCGTGGAATTGGCAGGCCTCACAAGCCTTCACCAGTTCGACAGCGTCATTGAGCGCGGTGGGCCAATAAAACCCACTGTGGAATGCCTTGACAACGAGGGTCCGTGATGATGAGTGATGTCCACAGTCTCCGCCGTGTATGTCCTCCAGCAGCTCCTTCCCTTGCTCCCTGGAGATGCAGCACAGGGATACATCGTTTGGCCGCTTCCGGTAGAGCTCTCCATCCCTGATGCAGTACGCCGTGGCCTGCCGCGCCACATGCTCCTCTTCCTCCTCCTTCTCCGGCAGGGTCCCTTGTGTTAAATAACTCCGGAGCTCCGTGATCCAGCATCCCTCCTGAGGTTCCATCGTCAGGAGTAGGCATGCTCCTGAGGCCGGGCCGCAGACCGGGGCTCCTGAGGCAGGTGGCTAGGGGAGCTCCTCCCGAGGCTGAGCCGTGTTTGATAATGATGGCTGGGCTGAGGGCTTGAAGAGCCGCTCTTCGAAGACGCCGGGTTCCTGAGGTAACCGCCTGGATGCTCGTCCGGCGATATCGTCGGCCTCCTGATTGGTGCCACGGGGCATGTGCTGCAACTCCAGCCCCCAGAACTGCTTCTCCATCCTGCGGACCTCCGCTAGGTAGGCTTCCATGTGCTCATCCTTCGGCTCGTACAACTTGTTGGAGAAATTGACAAGGAGCTGCAAATCGCCCTTGACGGTGAGGCGTTTCACCCCCAGGGCAGCTGCGGCCTTCAAGCCCGCTATTAGACCTTCATACTCTGCTATGTTGTTGGAGACCTTTTCACCTTGCTGGAAACAGAACTGTACAGCATAGTAGAGCTTGTCCTGAGTGGGCGATATAAGCACCGCCCCAGCCCCGGCACCGTGCCTGGAGAATGCCCCATCGAAGTAAATGACCCAGCCTTCCGGCGCCTCGCTCCTCGGGGAGAGGGACCGATCCTCGCCGGTCTTGAGGCCTGGTGCCTCCGTCCATTCTGCCATGAAATCCGCTAATGCTGCTCCCTTAATGACCCTGGTCGTGCTGAAATTGAGCTGAAACGCTTGTAGTTCTATGTTCCATTCTGCGACCCTTCCGGCGGAGTTTGGGCTCCTGAGCACTCTCTCCAAAGGGTATGACGAGACAACCTTGATGGGGTGACCCTGGAAATAGTGCCTCAGCTTGCGCGAGGCCACCAGTAGCGCGAGGAGGAGCTTCTGAGGCATGGGGTACCGTGCCCTCGCGTCCCGCAACACCGTGCTGACGAAGTATACTGGGTGCTCAACGAGGCTGGGTGCGTCAGCGCTTGTGGCGCCCTCTGGAGGCAATTGCGCCTCTCAAGGTGGTGAGGCCTCCGGAGGCTGACCATCCGGACGGGGGGCCTCTCCTGCCTCCGATGCATTCTTCGGCGGCCGATCCTCCTCAGTCGCGGTAACGGCTTCTGTGGGCCTCCCTTGCTCCTGTTTTGCCTTGTCCCGGGGTGCTGCAGTGGTTCTGATTCGACGCTCCTCCCTAACCGCCACCATGGCTGCGCTGGCGGAGTAGGGAGTGGCGGCGAGGTAGAGCACCAGGGGCTCTTGAGGACGCGGAGCCACCATGACTAGGGGACTGGTCAGGTATCTCTTGAGATCTTGGAACGCCTTGTCAGCCTCTTCAGTCCATTCAAAGGGCACCTTTTTCTTCATCAGCTGGAAGAAAGGCAGCGCTCGTTCCCCCAGTCTGGAGATGAAGCGCCCTAGTGCGGTCACGCGTCCAGTGAGCTTCTGCATTTCTCTGAGGGTCTTCGGCGGGCTCATGTCCTCGACCGCCTTGACCTTCTCCGGGTTAGCCTCGATGCCTCGATGGGATACGAGGAAACCCAAGGGCTTGCCTGAGGGGACCCCGAACACACACTTCTCTGGGTTGAGCCGCAAGTTCACTGCGTCGAGGCTCGCGAAGGTTTCCTCCAGGTCTTGTATTAGGGTCTTGGCCTCCCGAGACTTCACCAAAATGTCATCAACGTAAGCTTCGACATTCTTCCCGAGCTGTGGGCCCAAGGTGATGTGCATCAGCCGCTGAAAGGTCGCCCCTGCATTGCGCAGCCCAAATGGCATGCATGTGTAGCAGTACACCCCGCACGGGGTTAGGAAGGCTGTCTTCTCGACGTCTTCTACTGCCATCTTCATCTGGTGATACCCGGAGAAGGCATCTAGGAAGCACAGCAGGTCACACTCTGCGGTGGAATCGACGATCTGGTCGATGCGGGGGAGCGGAAACGGATCTTGCGGGCACGCCTTGTTGAGGTTGGTGAAGTCGACACACATGTGTTCCTTCCCTCCCTTCTTGGGTACAACAACGGGGTTGGCCAACCAATCCGGTATCGAACCTCGCGAATGACCCCAGCGGCTTATAACTTGCGGGTTTCTTGGACGATGAAGGCATGCTTTTCTGTGGACTGCCGCCTTGCTTTCTGCTTCACGGGGCGCACGTTTGGGCACACCTTGAGGTGATGCTCGATTACGCTCCTGGGGATCCCTGCCAACTGGTCAGGCTTCCAAGCGAATACCTTCTTGTTTGCGCGCAGGAACCTGACCAGGGCTTCCTCCTGCTCGGGCTCGAGGTTGGCGCCTATGGTGAAGGTGGCACTGGTGGACCCGTCCTCATCGACAGGTATCTGCTTGGTTTCTGCCTTGTCTTGGGTGAACAACTGCTTCTTCTTGGCGGGTGCAGTCCCCTTGGGCTCGGGGGTCCCTGAGTCTACGGGCTGTGCCGATGCCGCTGTCTTGAAGGCGAGCTTGAGCACTCGCAGCGCGTCCCCGGTGTCCCCGTGCACGGTGAGGACACCGCTGCTCCCGGGCATCTTCATGAGGTTGTATGCAGGGTGTGTCGCGGCCATGAACTGGGCCAGTGCTGGGTAGCCGAGGATGGCGTTGTAGGGGAGGCCGATGGGGGCGATGTCGAAGTCGACCATCTCCGTGCGGAAGTTGTCGTAGGTGCCGAAGGTTACTGGGAGCCGGATCTGTCCCAAGGAGCTGGATGATCCGCCCCCAACGCTTGAGAAGGGCCGGCTGGGTTGCAGTCGTTCCAGGGGTATGTGGAGGAGGTTGAAGGCCTCAACCGAAAGCACGCTGAGGCCCGCTCCGCCATCGATGAGAGTTCTGGTGACAGCCACCTGGCAGATGGTGGGGGTGCACAGCATGGGGAGCGCGCCCGAGCAAGCTGAGTTGGAGGGGTGGTCCTCCGAGCTGAAGGTCAGGCCGGCCTGGTGCGCCGCCCGGTCCGGGTGAGCCCCCTGCCGCGCGGACACGGCGCTGACCCGGCGGACGAACGGCTTGACGTGATGACTCGAAGGCGGCACCTGCGAGCCGCCCAGGAGGGCTGCGACGACCGGGGGTGTTGGTGTAGCGGTGCGGCCGTCTTGTCGCACGGACGGAGGCTGAGACGATGCTTGCTGCCCGTTCCCCGCCGGGCCGGTGGCGGCGTTGACGGCGGGTGACGGGGAACGGCGAGGACGCCCGCCGACGGGAGCCGTCTGGGCGATGCGGGAAGCGAGGGCGGCCCGGCGCTCGGCGCGGGCCCGACGAGCGTCAGACATGGACGCGACGGTCGGAGGAGAACGGAGCGGTCGAAGACAAATTCCGGCGCACCCCTACCTGGCGCGCCAAATGTCAGATTTCGGGTTCCGGCAGACCCTTGAGGTTCGAACTCTGGGGTGCGCGCGGAGATTACGCCTTCCTACCTATCTGCACCCCTCCGCCTCACAAAGATCAAAGCAATCGAAAGAACAGCACAAGAGACACGGAGTTTATACTGGTTCGGGCCACCGTTGTGGTGTAATACCCTACTCTAGTTTGTGGTGTGGTGGATTGCCTCTTGGGCTGATGATGATGAACAATACAAGGAAGAACAGCCTCGCGAGGGTCTGTTCTTGGCTGGGGCGATGAACTGCTAGGAGGAGCTCAGTCACCCTTCTCTCTCTCTCTCTCTCTCTTTGGTTCTATGCTTGCCTAGATTCTAGATGTTGGGTGCTCGCTGCCAGATTCTGGATGCCCCTACCCTGGGGGGTGGCTAGTCCAATTTATAGGCAAAGGCCCTGGGCCTCTTCCCAAATATTGAGCGGGAAGGGCGCCAACAATTGGCCATTTTGAAGGGGAACATCTGGTACACTTATCCTGACTAAAGTTAGTCCTCGCCTGCCAAAGGCTCTGGCGGTGACGCCGGCCTGGGCTCCACAATGACTTCCTCCCCACCGTTGGACTGGTCTTGGTCTTGTTGCACCAAAACGGATGCCTTTGCTTGATACTCTCGCCTGCGCTTGCCCCCTTTGCACCAAAGAGGAAAGGAGGACACTGCGCGGGCTGGCGCCCGCCTGGCGCCCTTGGTCGTCATGGCTTGCGTCATGGGTACCTCATGAGGTACCCCGCCTTGATCTCTCCGCCTCCTCGTGAGCTAGCCTGATGAGGCCGTGCCTGAGCAAGCTTCGCGTCGTCTGCCCCGCAAGGCTTGGCCCCTCGCGAGGGTCTTGTGTCTTGTGCTGATGAAGATGGGTCGTGCTGGGCCCCCTTTGAGCCACGCCGCAGGCAGGCAAGTCTGGGGACCCCCATTCCCAGAACGCCGACAATACAAATCAACCTAGCCTTCACGATATTTATGTTCATGGTGGATTATATCCTACTCATGCTTGCATCCAATGTTTATTAATTTTAATGCATGTACATGGCTGTTGTCGCTCTCTAGTTGGTCGCTTCCCAGTCTTTTGCTATCCTTCACCTGTACTAAGCGGGAATACTGCTTGTCCATCCAATCCCTTAAACCCCATATGAGTCCACTATACCTTCCTATATGCGGTATCTACCTGTCGTTCCAAGTAAATTTGTATGTGCCAAACTCTAAACCTTCAAATAAGCATTCCATTTTGTATGCTCGAATAGCTCATGTATCAACCAAGGTTGCCCTTATCTTCCAAGTTAGGCGGTTTATTCTCAAGAGGAGTGGACTCCGCTCCTCACTCACGAGAAAATGGCTGGTCACCGGGATGCCCAGTCCCATGATTTATGCAAACTAAATCAAAATTAATTGTAAACAAAACTCCCCTTGGGACCTGATGTATGTTGGAGGCACACGTTGTTTCGAGCAAGCTATGGATTGATGCTTGTTGGTGGAGGGGGAGTATAAACTTTACCATTATGTTTGGGAACCGCCTATAATGTGTGTGACATGGAAGATATCGCCATCTCTTAGTTGCTATGTTGACAATGAAAGTATACCGCTCAAAATATTATTTATCTCTATTTCAAAACTGAGCTCTGGCACCTCTACAAATCCCTGCTTCCCTCTGCGAAGGGCCTATCTATTTACTACTATGCTGAGTCATCGCCCTCTTATTAAAGAGCACTAGCTGGAGAGCACAGCTGTCATTTGCATTCATCACTGTTAATTTATATTGGGTGTGACTATGATTGGATCTCTTTTACCATGAATTACAATGTCTAGTCAGTCCTTGATCTTTAAAGGTGCTCTGCATTTATGTTTTGCGGTCTCAAAAAGGGCTAGCGAGATACCATCTTGTTATATCATATTATGATTGTTTTGAGAAAGTGTTGGCATCCGAGATTTATTATTATGATCGCTAGTTGATTATGCTATTGATATGAGTAATTGTGAGACCTGAGAATTATTGCAAATGTGGTTAGTTATGATACTTGCTGAAAACTTGAATGTTGGCTTTACATATTTACAACAACAAGAGCAAACAGAGTTTGTAAAAGTTTTTCTTTCTTTCAGTTTGTCGACTGAATTGCTTGAGGACAAGCAAGGGTTTAAGCTTGGGGGATTTGATACGTCTCCATCCTATCTACTTTTCCAAACACTTTTGCCCTTATTTTGGACTCTAACTTGTATGATTTGAATGGAACTAACCCGGACTGACGCTGTTTTCAGCAGAATTGCCATGATGTCGTTTTATGTGCAGAAAACAAAAGTTCTCGAAATGACCTGAAACTCCACGGGATGTCTTATAAAAAATAAAAAAAAAATCCTCGCCAAAGATGAAGACCAGGGGGCCCACACCCTTTCCACGAGGATGGGGGGCGCCCCCCCCCTAGGGCGCGCCCCCTTCCTCGTGGGCCCCCAGGAGACCCTCCGACGCCAACTCCAACTCTATATATTGGCTTTCGGGGAGAAAAAAATCAGAGAGAAGAAATCATCGCGTTTTACGATACGGAGCCGCTGCCAAGCCCTAAAACCTCTCGGGAGAGCTGATCTAGAGTCCGTTCGGGGCTCCGGAGAGGGGGATTCGTCGTCGTCTTTATCATCAACCATCCTCCATCACCAATTTCATGATGCTCACCGCCGTGCGTGAGTAATTCCATCGTAGGCTTGCTGGACGGTGATGGGTTGGATGAGATTTATCATGTAATCGAGTTAGTTTTGTTAGGGTTTGATCCCAAGTATCCACTATGTTCTGAGATTGATGTTTCTATGACTTTGCTATGCTTAATGCTTGTCACTAGGGCCCGAGTGCCATGATTTCAGATCTGAACCTATTATGTTTTCATGAATACATGTGAGTTCTTGATCCTATCTTGCAAGTCTACAGTCACCTACTATGTGTTATGATCCGGCAACCCCGAAGTGACAATAATCGGGACCACTCCCGGTGATGACCATAGTTTGAGGAGTTCATGTATTCACTATGTGCTAATGCTTTGTTCGGTTCTCTATTAAAAGGAGGCCTTAATATCCCTTAGTTTCCATTAGGACCCCGCTGCCACGGGAGGGTAAGACAAAAGATGTCATGCAAGTTCTTTTCCATAAGCACGTATGACTATATTCGGAATACATGCCTACATTACATTGATGAATTGGAGCTAGTTCTGTGTCACCCTATGTTATGACTGTTACATGATGAACCGCATCCGGCATAATTATCCATCACTAATCCGGTGCCTACGAGCTTTCCATATACTAGTTTACGCTTATTTACTTTCCCGTTGCTACTGTTACAATTACTACAAAACACCAAAAATATTCTTTGCTTGCATTACTCTTTTGTTACCATTACCACCACTATCATATTACTGTGCTACTAAACACTTTGCTGCAGATACTAAGTTTCCAGGTGTGGTTGAATTGACAACTCAGCTGCTAATACTTGAGAATATTCTTTGGCTCCCCTTGTGTCGAATCAATAAATTTGGGTTGAATACTCTACCCTCGAAAGCTGCTGCGATCCCCTATACTTGTGGGTTATCAAGAGGCTGCACCACGCATGCCCCCCACGTCACGCATGCTCCTCCATGACGCGCGTTCAACAAGGGTCATGGGGAAGCGCAGCGGACGAACATACTACGGTAAAATCCGCCCCACCTACCCGCGCACCGTTCTGGGCCTGGCCCAACAACGTGTCGCGCTTATGTGTGGCCCAGACCCGGGGGCTCCTATCGATGTACAAAAGTAGGGGTTCTCCTTTTGACCCCTTTACTCGTGCACGGGTAGTCAGAGCCGTGCGCCACGGCTGCACGTACAGGGCAAAGGAGGGAAGCCGGAGAGAAGCCAAAGCCCAATACAAACAAGGCGACACCAAAGAACAAAGGGACGAGGCGGGTTCCCCCGGCAAGACCCTTGTCGGGGCAGCTCGCCCCACACCAGCGGAGTACGCCACCCTTGAGCCCCCAGCTTCCAACATAGTCAACCACATTGGAGCAAAGGCTCGGGAGGCACCTCCTTGGTGACATGCAGATCTTTGTCAAGATCATGAACGCGTAAGATTAGATGAAGGCCACGAGACGGCGACCCTTGGCGGGATCCTAGCCAAGGAGATCCACAAGACCCCCGGCAAGCGCCTTGCTGGGGACGACTGCAACGCCACGGCAAGACCCTTGCCGGGCCCCCGGCAAGGCCCTTACTGAGGGCGTCGGCGGGGCAACAGCCAGGCCCGCATCGACCAAGACTCCACCGCCGTCCCCAAGTAGCTGCTAGCTCAACCAGCTGGGTAGGCACCTGCATGGCGACGGGCGGCCTCTACGCCAACTCAGCAAGCTCCTACGTGGTGGCATGCAGATCTTCGTGAAGGCTCCACCATCGCACCACCTCAGCTGCCTGCCTACCTACATGGCGCCGCATGCACCGCTGGCCTGGGCGTGTGTCGAAGCGAGGCGAGGCGACAACGGACGGGACGGGCTCCATTCCCGTCCCCGATAAAGCAAGGGGACACCTAAGCGATGCATTGAATGCATCTTGTCCTATAATACGGGCGATAAGCTCGCAGCACTGTTTACCTTTCCACCTCCTGTGTGCCACTGTGGCAACCCCTTTTTCCTATAAAAGGAGGCCCAAGGCGACCAGGAGAGGGATCCAGCTTTTTTCGGCAAGTTGCACCCCGTAGCTAGCTCAAGAACACAAGAACACGCAATACATCCACCAAAGCAGGACTAGGGTATTACGCATCCTCGCGGCCCGAACCTAGGTAAATGATCTGCGTGCTTTCTGTTAGACCTGCTCTTCTCACAACCCTGCGCCCCGCCAACCGTAGTAGGGATTCCTGTGATCCCATAGGTGTCGTTACCCCGACAAAGCCTGACCACAGCAGAAAATAGAGAGAGAATGAATGTCATTCCCTATGCCTCAGCCATAGGTTCTATAAAGTATGCCATGATGTGTAGCAGACCTATTGTATACCCTGCCCTGAGTTTGGCAAGGGAGTACAATTTTGATCTAGGAGTAGATCACTGGACAGCGGTCAAAATTATCCTTAGAGGACTAAGGAAATATTTCTCGGTTATGGAGGTGATAAAGAGTTCGTCGTAAAGAGTTACGTCGATGCAAGTTTTTAAACCAATCCGGATGACTCTAAGTGTCAATCTGGATACATATTGAAAGTGGGAGCAATTAGCTAGAGTAGCTCCGTGCAGAGTATTGTAGACATAGAAAATTTGCAAAATACATACGGATCTGAATGTGGCAGACCCGTTCACTAAATTTATCTCACAAGCAAAACATGATCACACATTAGTGCTCTTGGGTGTTAATCACATAAGCGATGTGAACTAGATTATTGACTCTAGTAAACCCTTTGAGTATTAGTCACATGGTGATGTGAACTATGGGTGTCAAATCACATGGTGATGTGAACTATTGGTGTTAAATCACATGGCGATGTGAACTAGATTATTGACTCTAGTGCAAGTGAGAGACTGAAGGAAATATGCCCTAGAGGCAATAATAAAGTTATTACATATTTCCTTATATCATGATAAATGTTTATTATTCATGCTAGAATTGTATTAACTGGAAACTTAGTACATGTGTGAATACATAGACAAACAGAGTGTCACTAGTATGCCTCTACTTGACTAGCTCGTTAATCAAAGATGGTTAAGTTTCCTAGCCATAGACATAGTTGTCATTTGATGAACGGGATCACGTCATTAGAGAATGATGTGATTGACTTGACCCATTCTGTTAGCTTAGCACTTGATCATTTAGTATGTTGCTATTGCTTTCTTAATGACTTACACATGTTCCTATGACTATGAGATTATGCAACTCCCGAATACCGGAGGAACACTTTGTGTGCTATCAAATGTCACAACGTAACTGGGTGATTATAAAGATGCTCTATAGGTGTCTCCAACGGTGTTTGTTGAGTTGGCATAGATCAAGATTAGGATTTGTCACTCCGATTGTCGGAGAGGTATCTCTGGGCCCTCTCGGTAATGCACATCACTATAAGCCTTGCAAGCAATGTGACTAATGAGTTAGTCATGGGATGATGCATTACGGAATGAGTAAAGAGACTTGCCAGTAACGAGATTGAACTAGGTATTGAGATACCGACAATCGAATCTCGGGCAAGTAACATACCGATGACAAAGGGAACAATGTATGTTGTTATGCGGTTTGACCGATAAAGATCTTCGTAGAATATGTAGGAGCCAATATGAGCATCCAGGTTCCACTATTGGTTATTGAACGGAGATGAGTCTTGGTCATGTCTACATAGTTCTCGAACCCGTAGGGTCCGCACGCTTAACGTTCGGTGACGATTGGTATTATGAGTTTATGTATTTTGATGTACCGAAGGTAGTTCGGAGTCCCGTATATGATCACGGACATGACGAGGAGTCTCGGAATGGTCGAGACATAAAGATCGATATATTGTAAGGATATGTTTGGACATCGGAATGGTTCCAGATGAGTTCAGGCATTTACCGGAGTACCGGGGATTACCGGAACCCCCCCCCCCCCCGGGGGGAGTATATGGGCCTTAGTGGGAGAGAAGAGAAGGCAGCCTAGGAGGGGGCGTGCCCCCCCCCCCAAGCCCAATCTGAATTGGGTGATCCCCCCCCTTTCCTTTCTCCTTCCCCCCTCTTCCTTCTATTCCTAGTGGGACTAGGAAAGGGGGAGTCCTACTCCTACTAGGAGGAGGACTCCTCCCCCCTTGGCGCGCCTAGAGAGGCCGGCCGGCCTCCCCCCTCCCGCCTTTATATATGTGGGGAGGGGGCACCCTAGGACACATAAGTTGACATTGTTTAGCCTTGTGTGGTGCCCCCCTCCACAGATTTCCACCCCGGTCATACCGTTGTAGTGCTTAGGCGAAGCCCTGCGTCGGGGATACATAGAGGCCATAGCTTCACAAGATGGATAGCAGCTACTAATGGGGATACATAGAGGCCATAGTAAGCATTCAAACTACTTAGAACTCTAAGAATTCAACATGCAAGCTCATCTACAGTAGCACCAAGAGTAGCTAATTATTCAAAATATAAACCACAAAAACAAAAGATAATTGGATAAACAGTGGAGTCCAATACCAAGCAAAAATCCTCTGAAACAGTTTCGGAAATGGAGCTTCGAGTAAAGAGATCGAAATCCATGGGTTTGACAGCAAGAACGAGAGAGAGAGAGAGAGAGCAAGCATGATTTTTTCTGCAGGTAGGTGATGATGTGGTGTGAAGAGATAAGTGAGGGGCCCACATGGGGACCACAACCCACCAGGGCGCGCCTGGGGGTCCTGGCGCGCCCAGGTGGGTTGTGCCCACCTGGTGCACCTCCCTTTGATATTATTTGCACCAGAAATTCTTATTCAGAAAAAAAATCATATTAAATTTTTAGAGCATTCTGAGATCTTTTATTTTTGGGTCACTTTTTTATTGCACGGGAAACTCACAAAACAGACATAACATGGCATTTTATTTTATTTAACTAATAAAAACAGAAAGTAAAAGGTAGGGACAGAAGATAGTGCTCACTGAATTCATCGACTTCATACCTCTCAAAATTGATCCATTAATAAGGTTGATCGGGTCTTATTAGCAACCACTTTCGATTAATATGAAACCGAAGAACTTTCGTAAATCACTAAGTTACCTCAACGGGGATATGCATGTCCCCAACAATAAGCATTTCATATTTCTTTTTGACAGTAGGTAGAGTTATTTGAAAACTCCCAATAGTGATTGTCGGAGATTTTTCAATAACATTAATACCATTCACTTGGAATTGTTTCTTTGGAAAGTGCGCCAGATGCTCATTACCATTGATATGGAAAGTGACCTTGCTTTTATTGCAATCAATAACAGCCCATGCAGTATTCAAGAAGGGTCTACCAAGCATAATCGACATGTTGTCGTCCTCGGGCATCTCAAGTATAACAAAGTCAGTCAAAATAGTAACATTAGCAACAACAACGGGCACATCCTCACAAATACCGATAGGTATGGCAGTTGATTTGCCAGCCATTTGCAAAGATATTTCAGTAGGTGTGAGTTTATTAAAATCAAGTCTTTTATATAAAGAGAAAGGCATAACACTAACACCAGCTCCTAAATCACATAAAGCAGTTTTCACATAATTCTTATTTATGGACCAAGGTATAGTTGGTATTCCCGAATCTCCAAGTTTCTTAGGTACTCCATCTTTAAAAGTATAATTAGCAAGCATAATGGAGATTTCAGCTTCCGGTATTTTTCTCTTATTGGTGATGATATCTTTCATATACTTTGCATAAGGAGGCATTTTAAGGATATCAGTCAAGCGAGTACGCAAAAAGAATCGCCTTAGCATTTCAGCAAAGCATTCAAATTCTTCATCATCTTTATTTTTAGTTGACTTATGTGGAAAGGGCATAGGTTTTTGAACCCATGGTTCTCTTTATTTACCGTGTTTTCTAGCAATAAAGTCTCTTTTATCATACCTTTTATTTTTAGGTTGTGGGTTATCAAGATCAATAACTAGTTCTATTTCAACATCATTATCTGGTTCCTTTTCATTGTTTGGTTGAGCAACTTCATGAACATCATCATTATCATTTTCATTATTGCCGGCATTCTGGGAACAGGGGTCCCCAGACTTGCCTGCCTGCGGCCTGCGGCGTGGCTCAAGTGGGGGCCCAGCGCGGCCCATCTTCTTCAGCTCAAGCTCAAGACCCTCGCGAGGGGCCAAGCCTCGCGGGGCGGACGACAGGAAGCTTCCTCAGAGGCAGCCTCATCAGGCAGGCTCGCGAGGAGGCAGAGAGATCAAGGCGGGTACCTCGCGAGGAGCCCGTGACGCAAGCCATGACGATCGAGACCAGGCGGGCGCCAGGCAGGCGGCGGCCTATGCAGAGTCCTTGTTTCCCTTTCGGTGCAAAGGGGGCAAGCACAGGCCAAGGCATCAGGCAAAGGTTACCATTCCAGTGCAACGAGACCAAGACTAATAGAGCGGCAGGAGGGAGGTCACCGTGGAGCCCAAGACGGCGTCATCACCAATGCTTTTGGCAGTCGAAGACCACCTTTGGTCAGGATAACTTGTACTAGATATTCCCCTTCAAAATGGCCAATTGTTGGCGCCCTTCCCGCTCATTACTTGGGGGAGAGGCCCATGGCCTCTGTAAATAGAGCTAGCCACCACAGAGTAGAGGCATCTAGTCGCAGGCAGGGAATCAAATAGAGATACCAAGTAGAACACACCGCACCAGCTCAAGAACACCCCTCGCGAGGCTGTTCTTCCCCTGTACTGTTCATCATCAGCCCTTGAGGCAATCCACCACACCACACACTAGAGTAGGGTATTACACCACAACGGTGGCCCGAACCAGTATAAATCCCGTGTCTCTTGTGTTGTTCATCATTTCCAGTTTAGATCACGCGAGAAGATCGGACGTAGATCGGTAGGGGAGAGATCTCCGCGCGCACCCCAGTGTTCGAGCCTCAAGGGTCTGCCGGAACCCGAAATCCGACATTTGGCGCGCTAGGTAGGGGTGCGCCGGAATCCTTCTTCTTCCGCATCGCATTTTGCTGCCTCGCCGTTCAGATGTCAAATGACCCGGCTGCCAACGCCGACCGCTGGGCGGCGTGGACCGCCCACGCCGTGTCACCGGCTCGGGCGACCTCAACCTTGCGCCTCAGGTAGCCCGCACTCTGCAGGGCACTGCAGGGCGCGGGTGACGCGGCCAGATGCCGCCTGCCCTCACACCACGGCAGGTGCGGGCTGCAGCAAGGGCCTCAAACCACGCCGCGGCCACAGCGTCGTACAGCTGACGGGAGCAGGCGAACTCCAGGGCCGCGCTCACGGTGCCCCGAGAGCTGCTACGGTGCCGGTTGCTGGAGGGCGGCCGCGACGTGTTGTTGGAGCGAGTGGCCGAGTTCCTGGACGCCGCCGCCTCAGGAGCACCTCCTTTCTGCGTCCAGCTGCCGCCCCAGATCCAGGGCGGGCCGTGTGGCGGTATTATGCATGCTCACGCAACTTCAAGCGGGCTCCCAGGCCAGTCCAGCGCCAACACCTCCGTCAGCACCGGGCGACAAGTCGCGCAGACCCCTCCTCAGGCCAGCGAAGGGGTGCACGCCGCGGCCTTCGGCTCCGGCGGCCGCCGCGCCATCACCTCCAAGACGGCGCTCCAAGCCAGACTATGTGGCATGCGGGGCGCTATGGCGAGGTCCACAAGGTGGTGGCCCCAGAAGCTTACGTGCCCCGCATGGTGGATCAGGGGCGAACACTGGAAGAAGATCACGGCTCATTCCTCGGGCCAGGCTTGGACGAGGAGGCGCCAGAAGCCGAGCTCTTTCAGGAACCCCAAGAAAGCCTCGACAACCGCACCGGCATCAGCAACTATCGGGTACCATTCATCCCTCAGGAGCAAGCTTATGCTAACCATGGGTCGCAGGAGGTACAGGTCGCCGCAGCAGATGGCGCGCTGCCCTAGTGCTGCAGCCTCCTATCCCTCAGGAGGAGGGCGCAGGGGGCTGCAGGAGAGGGGCCAAGATCCGGGTTCGCCCCCGCGACGATCGGAGCAAGGCGCTCTCAGGAGGTAGGCCCTCTGCCGGGGAGGTGCCCCAGGGCCTGCCCCCGGCAGAGGACCCGTGGTCGTTGGGGGAACCGCTGGCGACCGCTCTACCCCATTGGCGTCGTCCTTGGTTTGCGGTCGCCGTCAATGGCGGTAGAGTGAGGCGCAAGGTGGGGCCCTCATCTGGCGATATGAAGCAAGGACGGTACCTGTGAAGAAGGCCCAGTGCCTGTGAAGCTCGCCGCCCCGTGACACTCTCACGTAATAATGAATGGGGCTGTACACGCCCCGGAGTCTCCGGTACCTGTGAAGCGTCACCACCCTGGTGAAAAACTGAAGGTTGCGGGCGTAGTTGGCCTCATGCGGCTCCTCAGCGGCAGCCTCGCAAATGTTGCCCAAAGCGAAGTTGGCTCTCTCCCTAAGCGTTCGAAGCATGGAAGCATGCTCATGCTCCAGAACCCTCCGCTCACGGATCTCGTCCTTGTTCCGCTGCACGATGGCCTCGGCGTCATCAACCCTCTGTTGGAGAAGAATCAGCTCAGCCCGGGAAGAGGCCAACTCCGCCTGTGTTGTGCCAAGGGCGGCTGCGGAGGAGTCCGCCCGCCACGTCACTTCATCCAGTTTGGCCTTGAGGGCCGCGGTCCTGCCCTCAACCTCGACCCCGATCAGCCCCAACCTCGCTTCGTGTTCGCCCTCGAAGGCCGAGCGAGCTTCCGCCGCGCGGCGGTCGACCTCTTCCTGGACCTGGGCTTCGCGCACGGTGACATCGTCCTTCGCCTGGGCCACCAGGCGCTCCCTCGTCTCCAACTGTTCAAGGTCAAGGTTGCGCTCGGCGGCCTCTGTAAGTGCATCTAGTGCCCCTTACTGATTTTGGTGTATTGAAGACTTATAGGTTAAGTATCTAATGCGTTTATGAGTGTACACAGGTCTATAAGTCTATGAGGAGTTTGATATTTACAGAGAAAGTCGACCCCTAAAAATGAAATTCTTCAACTGAAGACTTTGACATTTTGAAGACTTTCTGAAGACTTTGAAAGTGAAGAAATTGGTGTGACCTTGAAGACTTGGTATTCATTCGAGGAACATGAAGCGTGAAGACTTTTGTTTTCGTAGTTTCATTTTCTCTTTCTTGAGTCATAGGAAACACCGTACTGTTAAAGGGGGTCGAGGAAATACTAAGGAGAAAATTTCCATGTGATGCTCAACTCAAATCCTACACCTACCAATCCCTTCGAGTGAAGCCATTGGAAATCTCATACAGTTCAGTCAATTTCTTCAGTGACAGAGACGCAGTTCTTCTGGTCACTGAGGACTTTGCTCTAACTGAGGAGTTAGGAATTCGCCAGTGTGAATTGCCTACACAGTGAGGAACATGATAGCCCTGAGGAATTTGTACCTCAAATTTCCGACCGTTGCTGTGCTACGCGCCAGCTGTCCCAAAATATCTTATCCATCCAACGGTCATATCATTGAAGGGCATTTATGTCTTATCATGTCGGGCTGCTCCCTAGGCTATAAATAGCCGCCCCCTACAACCACTAGCTGGTTGGCTGCTCCGCGAGAACTTGACACTTTTCATTTGAGAGCAACCCATCCTCCGAGGACTTTGAGCGAAAATCATCAAGTGAGGAAAATCCAAACCCAAACCCAAAACACCTACAAACCCAAAGTGATTGAGCATCACTGAAGAGATTGATCCTGCGTGGATCCGACGCTTGTTACCTTTGAAGACTGTGCTTCTTCCAGACGGTTAGGCGTCATGGTCTAGAGCATCCAAGAGGAATTGTGGATCGCCGAGTGACCTAGTCTGTGAAGGTTTGGAAGTCGCCTGAAGACTTACCACGAGTGATTGGGCGAGGACAGTGTGTCCTTAGATCAAGGAGAATACGGTGAGGACTGTGTGTCTGGGACTAGGTGTCCTCGAGTTTAAATACTCAGCCGCTCCAACCAGATGTACAACTGAGACAGCAGTTGGAACTGGTCTACCAAATCATTGTCTTCACCAAGCTTACTGGTTCTATTTCCTCAACACTTTCATTTCCTCATTACTATGTTGTCTGTTTTGTTCATATCTGTGTTTGAAGACTTTGACTGAAGACTTTCTCAATTTCCTCAGTTCAATTTCTTCAGTCTGTTTTGTCTTCATCTAGAGTTATCCTGTGCTTACGCTTTATGTACTCTGTGTTTGTCTTCATTTCATCATGATGACCATGCATGTAACTTGCTATGTTTACTTCTCAGTACTTATTCCGCTGCTAGTAGTTCTTCGCTAAGGAATTTCCTCACGAGCAAATTCCTCAGTGAATAATTTCATAAAAATCGCCTATTCACCCCCCCCCCCTCTAGTCGATATAACGCACTTTCAATCGGTATCAGAGCAAGGTACTCCCTTGTTCTGTGTGATTTTGGTTTAACCGCCTGGAGTTTTAGTTATGTCGACCGCAGATATGAAGAAAGTGCCATGCCCCATCTTTGACGGTCACGAGTATCCCAAATGGAAGGCCATGATGAAAAAGCGTCTCATGGTGATGAACAGCGAGCTGTGGACCGTCACTGAGATCGGTCTGACCGACCTGTGCAAGATGGCGGAAGCTGATGACATTCGCAAGTACACTCTTCTCAACCTCACGGCGAAGGACGTCATCTGCTCATGTCTGTCTCGAAATCAGTTCAGGAACGTCATGCATCTTGACCATGCGAAGCTTATCTGGGACCGGCTCTCTGAGGTCTATGAAGGTCATCGAACCTATCATGATCCTTGGTTTGAGGATTTCAAGGAATCGCTCAAATCGATGACATTCGAACCAGAATCATCATCTTCTACTCCATGCCTTATGGCAAAAAGTGCTGAGGTAACTGAATGCTATCTATCTGAGTCTAGTGATGAAGAATCTGGTGATGAATTTGGACCCAGTTATGTCAAGCTTGCTTCCCTTGCTGCTAAACAACAAAGAGCTTTGCAAAAGGCTAATGATATGCTTAGTAAGAGCAATGATATGTTGGGTGAAGAAATGGATCAGTCACAAGCCTTGGCTGAAAGTCTTCAGAGACTTCATTCTAAGTATGACTCCCTTCAAGATCAGCATAACTCTCTCTTGTCCGACTTTGAGAAGATAAGAGTGAGTTATGAAGATCTTCAAAAGGAGCGCGATTCATTACTTGCTCAACAAATCAGCGCTGCTCAGGAAGAATTTATCCCTCCATGTTTAAAATGCATTGAACGAGAATCTGCTAATTATTCACCTGAATGTTCAAATGCTTCAAGTGTTACAAATTCTTCACCTGTCTCTGCTATCACTAATTCCTCATCTAAGGACATTGCTAGTATCACTGACGATGCAGGGCTGAAGGAATTGTACATGACAGGCTTGTACAAAAGCCTCAAAGGGCATCAGGCTCTTTGTGATGTGCTTAAAAAGCAGATCCTCAACAGGAACCCTAGGAAAGAGGGTATTGCCTTTGAGAGGAAACTCAATGCGGATGGTACATATTGGAAGCGTGAGCAGTACCCCAAAACCTCATGGGTTGCTGCAAAGGGACCTCCAGTTGATCCATCTGATCTATCTGGCTATACATGTGAATCTTCTCATTCTTCTGATGAGTCATTTGACTCCAACTATAAACTGTTCAAAAATCAGAATGGTGATGTATTTGCTAGATATGTTGGCACTAACTACAGGAACGGTTCACCTATGAAGAAAATATGGGTTCCCAAAAGTTGCCTTGAAAGTCTTCAGGTGAATGTCCTCATGACACCACCTGTGAAGAAAAGTAACCCCAGATCAAATCCTTCATATGGACCAAATTCTTCATATGGATCCAAGTCCTCATACGGACCAAATTCCTCAAGAGGATCAAATTCCTCACATGGATCAAAGTCCTCATATGAACATCATCGTGCTAACAACTTTGTTTCGCAGGGAAGAGCCAAGGGCTATGAATATGAGCATTATTCTTCTAATCATTATGTTCATAAGTCCTCGAAGAATTTCTCTGCTTATGCATATGCTTACCCTAACCCCTCTTATGTGAAACGAATCAGTTTGGCCGCTTTGCCACCATTCTCATATGGAGCTCGCAGAGTGATGAACTCTTTGCCACCCCTTCAAATGTGGGTGGTGAAGAATAAGAACTAATCTCTTCTGCAGGGTCAGGTCTCCAGACATACGATAACGTCTGAAGAATTTGCTGGGGACCTGACGAAATTGCCTGAAAGGACGCAGGCTAACCATGATGAAATGAACTTTCATTTCACACGTCCTCCCTCTGTTTTATCTATTCTACTGGTTGATGAAATTGATCTGATGAATTGTGATATCATATTCTTCACTGCTGAAGTATATGAGTTCGTAAGTTGCACTAATTCATCTGCAGGATGATCAACCCAAAGCCACTGAATGGGTACTTGATAGTGGATGTACAAATCACATGACCGGTGACAAGAATCTGTTGATGGATGTTCCCTTATCAGCGTCACACATGAAGCATATCATCTTCGCTGACAAAAGCAAAAGTCAGGTATTGGGTCTAGGTAAGGTTGCTATCACAAAGGATCGACGCATGGACAAAGTCATGCTTGTTGCGTCCTTAGGATACAATCTTATGTCTGTCTCAATGCTTTGTGATCTTGATATGGTTGTTGTCTTTGGCAAGAATCGTTGTGTTGTGATTATGGAAGCTGACAAATCCGAAGTCTTCGAAGGCTTTAGGAAAGGAGACTTGTATATTGTTGATTTCTCTGCAGATTCACAACCTGCCGTGTGCCTACTTGCAAAAGCTTCAGAAGGATGGCTACAGCATCGACGACTTGGTCATGCAGGCATGAGGAATTTGCACACGCTTGCGAAGAAGAAGCATGTCATTGGCATTGAGAATGTCAAATTCCTCAAGGACCACTTATGTGGTGCCTGTGAAGTTGGAAAGATGACAAAGGCTAAGCATCCAGCGAAGACTATCATGACCACTACTTGTCCATTCGAATTGCTTCACATGGATCTCTTCGGTCCTAACCATTATTCCTCTGTCTCTAATGAAGCATCTCAATATCGCTTTGTTATTGTTGATGATTACTCTCGTTACACATGGGTACACCTTGTCTCTTACAAAACTGAAGTGCAGGAAGTCTTCAAACGATTTTCCTCGAGGGCTTCAACCAACTTTGGTGTGAAGATCAAGCACATCAGAAGTGATAATGGCACTGAGTTCAAGAATTCGGGTCTCGATGACTATCTTGATGAACTCAGTATTACTCATGAATTATCTGCTCCTTATACTCCTCAACAGAATGGCGCCGTGGAGCGCAAGAACAGGACTCTTGCTGAGATGGCTCGCACTATGCTCGATGAGTACAAAACCCCTCGTCGTTTCTGGGTTGATGCAATTGATACTGCGTGCCATATCATCAACAGAGTATATCTTCACAAATTCTTCAAGAAGAGTGCCTATGAACTCCTCACTGATAAGAAACCCAATGTGAGTTATTTCAAAGTCTTCGGTGCTAAATGTTGGATTAGAGATCCTCATCACAACTCCAAATTTGCACCGAAAGCACATGAAGGTTTCATGCTTGGTTACGGAAAGGACTCGCACACCTATAGAGTCTTCAACAATGTTCTTCACAAGATTGTTGAAACTGTAGATGTGCGGTTCGATGAAACTAATGGCTCGCAAAGAGAGCACCTACCTTCTGTGTTAGATGAACAAGCACCTGAGGATTCTATCAAGCACAAGGCTACTGAAGATGTCATTCCTACTGAAGAATCTGCTCAAGAATTCATTCCAGAACGTGAAGAACGTCGAGCTGATGCACCTGAAGAAAATGCTGAGGAAATTGATGCTGAAGAAAATGCTGATCAAATTCCTCAACGACAACCAGCTCACCCTCGTGTTGCAAAAGAAGTGCAAGTGGAGAAGATCATCGATGACATTAGAGCACCAGGTCCTCTCACACGCTCAAAAGCTTCACATCTATCTAACTTTTGTGGGCACTTTGCTTTTGTCTCTATCACAGAGCCCACTAAGGTAGATGAAGCATTTCTGGAGCCTGAGTGGATTCAGGCCATGCAAGAAGAATTACATCAGTTCAAGCTCAACAACGTATGGGAACTAGTCAATTGTCCCGATCCTCGCAAGCATAACATCATTGGCACAAAGTGGATCTACCGCAACAAGAAAGATGAAAATGGTGTTGTGGTGAGGAATAAGGCTCGACTAGTAGCTCAAGGCTACACACAGGTTGAAGGAATTGATTTCAATGAAACTTTTGCACCTGTTGCTAGACTTGAGGCTATTCGCATATTACTTGCTTATGCTAACCATCATGATATCATCTTATACCAAATGGATGTGAAAAGTGCATTCCTCAATGGTAAGCTTGAGGAAGAAGTATATGTTGCTCAACCCCCAGGTTTTGAAGATCCAAAACATCCTGACAAAGTCTTCAGACTTAACAAGGCCCTCTACGGCCTCAAGCAGGCCCCACGGGCGTGGTATGATACATTGAAGGAATTCTTCATGAAGAAAGGCTTCACACCCGGTTCACTCGATCCCACTCTCTTTACTAAATCTTATGATGGTGAACTGTTTGTGTGCCAAATATATGTTGATGATATCATCTTTGGCTGTAATGACCAACGTTATAGTGATGAATTTGCCTATATGATGAGTGAAGAATATCAAATGTCTATGATGGGGGAGTTGAAATTCTTCTTAGGTCTTCAAATTCGTCAACAGCGTAATGGGATATTCATATCTCAGGAGAAATACCTCAAGGATGTCCTGAAGAAATTCGGCATGCAAGATTGCAAAGGCATCAAAATTCCAATGCCCACAAATGGTCATCTATGCACTGATGAAAATGGTACAGACTTCGATCACAAGGTATACCGCTCCATGATTGGCTCTTTATTGTACTTATGTGCATCTAGGCTAGATATAATGCTTAGTGTTTGCATGTGTGCACGATTTCAAGCTGCACCGAAGGAATCACACCATAAGGCTGTGAAGCATATTCTTCGATATCTAGCTCACACACCAACACTAGGATTATGGTACCCCAAGGGCTCAGATTTTGATCTCATTGGATATTCTGATTCTGACTATGCTAGTGACCATGTGGATCGCAAGTCAACATCTGGTACTTGTCATTTCCTCGGACGATCCTTGGTCTGTTGGTCCTCGAAGAAACAGAACTGCGTATCACTGTCTACTGCTGAAGCTGAGTACATTGTTGCTGGTTCTTGCTGTGCTCAACTGCTATGGATGAAGCAAACACTCAAGGACTATGGCGTCAACATGAAGAATGTGCCTCTCCTCTGTGACAATGAGAGTTCCATCAAGATTGCTCACAACCCAGTTCAGCACTCGAAGACAAAGCACATTCAAATTCGTCATCATTTTCTTCGTGATCATGTGTTGAAGGGCGACATTTCGATTGAGCATGTGAAGACTAAAGAACAGCTAGTTGATATCTTCACTAAGCCCTTGGATGAGAAGAGATTTAGCAAGTTGCGGTGTGAGCTAAATATCCTAGAATCTTCGAATGTGCTTTGAAGAGGCACTCATCCTAACACTTATGCAAAATTGATGACTTAGATGTGCAACACATGAAGAAACGTTTTTCTTCAATCAATGAAGAATAACACTCTAAGTGTGAAGAAATTAACGAAGAATTTGATTCATAGAGCCCTACGACAATTGTACACGGTGTCTGAAATCATCATTCTTATACGGTGCGTCACGCCACCACAAAAAGTTGAAAATCTTCAATTTGAGTTTTTCCTCAAATTTTTGAAATTCCTCAGTCTTTCAAATTCTTCAACTTTGCAAATTCTTCACTTATGCCGGTGTTTGTCTTCATTTGCTAGATATATATATGAGTTTTTGTCCTCTACAGCATTCACTTACAGCTATTTCTTCAAGTTAGATCTTTTCTGCTAAGTGAATGTGATCGGACCCTTCCCCTCTATGCTATACTCAATCCAGTCTATTCACAAATTCTTCATGTGCGTTCTATTTGAAACTCGTTCAAATTCTTCACTGTGTCCTTGTCAGCTGAAGAAATTGTGAACGGAACGCTAAAACTGATCTTATCCAAACTTTCATTTTTGCCGCTCAAACCGTTCCGCATCCCACGATGGATTATTTTATCCACCCACGATCTTACACGATCTCCACTACACAGTACGTGAGTGACACATGTCAAGTGAAGGAGAACGGCCAGGGGCACGTTTGTCCTAAATCTTCGGACAAGCAGTTTTTACTGTGGCTATAAATACCCCTCCGTCGCCGTCCTCACTTCCTTTACCCAGCTCGATCTCACTTCCCCCGCTCGAGCTTCCAAACCCTAGCGCCGCCGCTACTCCATCGCCGCCGGTGAGGAAGAGCTTCACTGCCTCGACCTCGTCGCCGTCGTACTCGTGCCGACTGCGGAAATCTTCACCTCCGCCGCCGTCGTAGACGTCTTCCTCCGCCAAGTTAGGGCGTGGAAGATCTGCATTGACGAACTTCACTGTTCCAACTCACAGTTCGTCGTGTTCTTCGTTTAGGGTAATTAAAAGCTATTTTTACTGCCCTCTTTGATTCGAAGTTTTTCTACAAAATCTTCAAAGGTGTTTTATTCTTCACATCCTCACACACAAAACACCTCACTTGTTCTCTGTTCTTGATTCATTTCCCTAAGCTTCAATTTCTTCAAGATTCCTCAATTGTGTGGATTCTCAATCTATACAACTCTGGAACCTAAGATATATATGGCGCTTAGTGAAATTCCTCAAGATGAATCTGGTCAAATTCCTCAAAACTTGTTCTTTTTGAAAAACCCTTTGAGAACGCATATGACCTCTCCAAATTCCTCGCAACTATACTCTGTTCACAGGTACACATGTCCGCTGCTGAATCATTAGGTTCTCATCAACTTAACTCATTTGCAGCGTTCCTTGAATAAAAGTTGCATACTTCTTCAGAAAATTCCGTTGTTCAAATTCCCCATCTGAAGAAAAATGGTTGAAGGCAAAAGGCCACAGAAAGGAGGAAAGAGAACAGAGGTCATGAATGCATTTGAAATCCCTGAGGACATTTATGCTGGGTACTGCACACCTCCTGAAGAAGATAAAAATCAGCGCAAGGTGCGCATACAGAAGATTGAAAGGAGATGGGCTCAAGAATGGAGGGAGTACAGATATGTTACTCCTAAGTACATGAAGAAATTCGCCGTAAACCCTCCATGCCAAAGACCTCCATTGGCACCTGGCCAAGTGGCTGATCCCACCAGCATCAGACGCGGTGAGGATTTTCCTAAGGAATGGGCCAAGCGCCAAGCTAAACTGCAAAGGCAAGCAAGAGATGCAGTGAGGAAATTCAATGAAGAATCTGCTGCTGCTGCTGCCACTGAGGCTTCTGCCAAGCCGAGGAAATCTATGATGAAGAAGCCTGCTCGTAAGCCAAGTGCTTCACCTTCAATGCCCTCACGGCCAAGTTCCTCAGCTGCGCCATCACGGCCAGAGTCTTCAAAATCTTCAAAGCAAATTCCTCATGCTGCTCCTGCTCCACCAAAGTCCTCAGCACCTCCTCAAAAGTCCTCAGCTGTCCCGACAAAGTCCTCAGCACCTGTGCATCTGGCATCATGCCAAAGGACTACAGGCATCTCTATTGCCTCTGGTGTCTCAGCTAGTTCTTCAGCTGCACCAAGTTCCTCAGCTGGACCTTCCTTGCTAAAGAAAAAGGCTACTGCTGGACGCGGTACTCGCCCAAGTCCTCATAAGAAGCAAGTGGTCTTCACTGTGCCATCTGATGATGATGAAGCTGATGAAGGGAACTTGCTGAAATCATCAGGGACCGCCAAGAAAGGGTTGCTAAAGCCAAAGGCACACCTGTGCCCCTGCTTTTGGATCCAAGGGCGATCCTAGACTATATTGATCTCTGGCATAAGGATCCTAACACACCTATGCCTGATTTCAAGCTGACACCTGGTCAAAGTCACATGCTGACTCACTTCATCCAAGAGGAGAAGTGGAAATACGACAGGGCTAGAGAGATCAAGAAATCCCAGTACCGCAAAGAGAAGCTTCTGAAGAAGAATGTTGTCAAGCTGACTCCTGATGAACTTGTCAAGATGCAAGCTGAGATCAAAACCCTCAGCGACACTTTTGACTCGTACTATGCTGATTGGCAAGGAGCCAAGGTCAGATTTGTGAGGCTAAGTAATACCTTCACCAAGGGTGCAGCCTCAACACAACAAATTCCTCAAGCTGAAGTATCTGTTCAGCCCACAGAAGAACATGCCAGCACCGCTGATGAAGTTCAAGCTGCTGCAGAAAATGCCAGCTCTAAGGCTGATGACTCTGCTCCAACCACTGATGAAATTGCCAGGGCATCCACTAGTGGTGCGCCTGAAGAAATTGAAGAAATCAGGGCAAGTGCATCAGTTGCACCTGAGCAAAACCAACCAGATTCCTCAGCTCCACCTGCGCCTACTCCAACGCCCATTCTTCCATCTGCTTTAGATGTGAAGAAAACCAAGGCTGCAGAGTGAGCTGCAGTGAAGAAAAGGAAGGCATCAGCTGCTTCACAATCTTCAGCACCCAAGAAGATGAAGCCGATGACAAGCTCGTTTGCAAACCCTATTGATGCCATTCCTATCTCCTCCATGCCATCAAAGGACCTTGTTCCTTTGGGTGAAGATTATGAGACCCCAAGTGGATCAGATGAAGAAACTCAGTCTGCTGCTTCCTCGGAGCAGATTGATGAAGAAATTGAAGTGGATACAATCCCTTCAACCCCAATGGTCTCGTCACCAATGCCTCAGTTTGATGCTGAAGAGGCTGGTGTTGAAGAAATTGATGAAGATGTGGATATTGGAAGCACAACTCCAGTCATGAATGACGACTTTTGGGAAAGTCAGCATCCCAATTCCCCACTCTTCACTCCCCTGCAGCAAATTCCTCACTCTCCTTCACCAACAGTGAAATTGGGCTCTGAAGAAACTCATCCCACTGCATCTGTAAATGAAGAAATTCCAGCCACTAGTGCTGAAGAACCTGCTGCTGAAACAGAAAAGGTGACTGCACCTGAGGAAAATCCTGAAATTCCTCAGCCTGAAGAACCTGAGCTTGTGATTCCTGAGGTCGTGATGCAACTCACTGACACTCCTCTGCCAAGGCCAAAGGATCCATTCTCAAGGAAACAGAAATTCAAGGCTGAAGACTTCTATGGCGAGCACGTATTCTTCACTGAATACAATCCTTATGACTCTACTCACATAAGGAAGAGGCGTTTCTGGACAGCCAGCCAAGCAAATTTCTATTCCTCAGTGCTTTACAACAAAGACAAAGTCTTCGACCATGCACATATTCCTCACGTGGATATGGAGTCTATGCCGTGCTTCACGCCAGTCCTCTGTGTTCTTCACGATGCTGGCCTGCTCAATTTCTGCACAGACATATGCGATTGGAATGAAGAGCTTATTCTTCAGTTCTATGCAACACTACACATCACAGTCAACGTTGAAGATGTGAATTCATGGGTTCTGGACTGGATGACTGAGAACACACATTACAAGGCCCCAACAACTGAATTGCTTCGTGTCCTTTCTCTAAGTCCACCCACTGAAGATGCACGCTGTGTGTACAACGAGCCTGAACTATCAAATCACTATATGCAAGTGCTGATGAAGCCTTTGAAGCCAGGGCAAGCTCCTAGAACCAAATTCCTCGTCAAGGAATTGTTGTATGTGCCAAGGACTGTCTATCGCATTCTGACGAAGACAATCAGTCCCATCAAAGGCCACGACTCGTCTGATGAAGAAACTGTTGGCATCATGAAGAATATGCTTTTCAACATCATTCATGGCGTTCCCATAAACTTCCATGATTTCTTCATGAGAACTCTGTCCAACATTGCTATGTCACCATTTGAGTTGAAGCCTTATGCACCTTGGATTATGAGATTCATCAGGACAAGGTCTTCACTCAACTACAAAGCTGAAACTCTCAACCACTGCAGCTACTTGCCCCCTATTGAAGTCCTCAAAAGGACATTTTCCTCGGCTGAAGAAAAGGGCAAGGCCACTGCTGTGATAGATGAAGGCATTCGTCCGTTGGATGGTCAATTTCGCAAGGCTGCTTCTTATTCCACCAATGATGACTCTGCCACACATGATTCTGCTGCTAACACTGCCAAGCCAAATCCTCAAGCCACAGCACCCAGGGTGATGACTGATCGTGAATTACTCCTCAGTCTTCATCAAAAGGTTGATCGCAATCACAAATGTGTCAAGCGTCAGTTTGGTTCAATTCTTCACAACATGACTGCCACATATAATGCAGTGAAGAAAAACCATTACTACCTTCATGAAACCCTCAACCGCACCTGGGCTGTTCTGTCTCAAGTTTATAGTACTAAAGATTTGAAGAACATGGGTCTCAAAGAAGAATTTGCCTGGTCTGCACCTCCTCCGAAGAAATTCAAGAAGGTTACAGTTCCTTATTTGGTGGCCAGTTCATATTCTTCATCTCGCGACACTGATGAAAATGAAGACTTGGACGACACTGCAGCAGGCCCTACTTCAACAACCGACCCCAACAACGCTGGCGCTCCTTCATCAACTTGAATATCTTCAGGGGCGTTAGTCCTCAGTTTCGATCCTTTTGGTCATTTGATGACAAAGGGGGAGAAATCTGAGTTAGTCTTCAAGCGGGTCAATAATAAGGGCATCTTTTTAAGTTGCAACTCTCGTTCTTCCAAAACTTTTATTGGATCGACTTGTAATCTTAAACCCTATGGTGCTCGGTGCTCTGATACTTTTGTTGCACTACTGCTTTGATACTTTTGATGCGCTATTCTGCATGCTTATTCCTCGTTAATATTATCGCACGCATGCTGAATTGCATCAGGCACCATATTTCATCATGCATTTCAAATTCTTCATATTATATATCAAATGCGTGTATGAATTACAAGATATAGGGGGAGATCTCCATGATTCAACTCTTCAAGTATGCATTGCTTCAAAAGCAAATTCCTCACTATGCACATCTTCAGGGGGAGTTCTTCTATATCTTGCAATCAAATTCCTCAATATCAGTATTTACACTTCATATATTTTTCCCCGTTGAAAACTTAACCTATGTTGTCATCAATCACCAAAAAGGGGGAGATTGTAAGTGCATCTAGTGCCCCTTAGTGATTTTGGTGTATTGAAGACTTATAGGTTAAGTATCTAATGCGTTTATGAGTGTACACAGGTCTATAAGTCTATGAGGAGTTTGATATTTACAGAGAAAGTCGACCCCTAAAAATGAAATTCTTCAACTGAAGACTTTGACATTTTGAAGACTTTCTGAAGACTTTGAAAGTGAAGAAATTGGTGTGACCTTGAAGACTTGGTATTCATTCGAGGAACATGAAGCGTGAAGACTTTTGTTTTCGTAGTTTTATTTTCTCTTTCTTGAGTCATAGGAAACACCGTACTGTTAAAGGGGGTCGAGGAAATACTAAGGAGAAAATTTCCATGTGATGCTCAACTCAAATCCTACACCTACCAATCCCTTCGAGTGAAGCCATTGGAAATCTCATACAGTTCAGTCAATTTCTTCAGTGACAGAGACGCAGTTCTTCTGGTCACTGAGGACTTTGCTCTGACTGAGGAGTTAGGAATTCGCCAGTGCGAATTGCCTACACAGTGAGGAACATGATAGCCCTGAGGAATTTGTACCTCAAATTTCCGACCGTTGCTGTGCTACGCGCCAGCTGTCCCAAAATATCTTATCCATCCAACGGTCATATCATTGAAGGGCATTTATGTCTTATCATGTCGGGCTGCTCCCTAGGCTATAAATAGCCGCCCCCTACAACCACTAGCTGGTTGGCTGCTCCGCGAGAACTTGACACTTGTCATTTGAGAGCAACCCATCCTCCGAGGACTTTGAGCGAAAATCATCAAGTGAGGAAAATCCAAACCCAAACCCAAAACACCTACAAACCCAAAGTGATTGAGCATCACTTAAGAGATTGATCCTGCGTGGATCCAACGCTTGTTACCTTTGAAGACTATGCTTCTTCCAGACGGTTAGGCGTCATGGTCTAGAGCATCCAAGAGGAATTGTGGATCGTCGAGTGACCTACTCTGTGAAGGTTTGGAAGTCACCTGAAGACTTACCACGAGTGATTGGGCGAGGACTGTGTGTCCTTAGCTCAAGGAGAATACGGTGAGGACTGTGTGTCCGGGACTAGGTGTCCTCGAGTTTAAATACTCAGCCGCTCCAACCAGATGTACAACTGAGACAGCAGTTGGAACTGGTCTACCAAATCATTGTCTTCACCAAGCTTACTGGTTCTATTTCCTCAACACTTCCATTTCCTCATTACTGTGTTGTCTGTTTTGTTCATATCTGTGTTTGAAGACTTTGACTGAAGACTTTCTCAATTTCCTCAGTTCAATTTCTTCAGTCTGTTTTGTCTTCATCTAGAGTTATCCTGTGCTTACGCTTTATGTACTCTGTGTTTGTCTTCATTTCATCATGATGACCATGCATGTAACTTGCTATGTTTACTTCTGAGTACTTATTCCGCTACTAGTAGTTCTTCGCTAAGGAATTTCCTCACGAGCAAATTCCTCAGTGAAGAATTTCATAAAAATCGCCTATTCACCCCCCCCTCTAGTCAATATAACGCACTTTCAGCCTCCAGCGTCAACGCCTCCTCGCGCTTCTGAAGCTCCACCCGGTCAGCGGCGGCCCCCTGCATCGACTCATGGGCCTCCTGGCGCAGTTCCACTTGCTGCTCCAAGGAGTTGCTCCAGGCTCGGAGCTCCCATGCGCGCTCCTCCACATCCTTACGCCGCTGGTCTGCTTCCCGAGCCTCCTCGACAGCCTGGGAGCAGGCCTCCCGCGAGGCCGCCAGCGACGCTTCATCCTTCGCGTTGTCGAGATCACATTGATGAAGCGCGAGGGCGATGGCTACCTTCAGCTTGCGCCTCTCCTCAGCAAGGCGCAAACCTTCGGCCTCAAGGCGCGCATCCTCGGCAGCAAGCTCTGCCCCGATCTAGCTCACCGCATCCCCTGCCCACTAGAGGAACTCTTCGCGAAGGGCGCGACGCTCCTGAGCGCGCCTGAGCACGTCTTCCGCGTCACCCTCTTCCACCGGAGTATGCGGAGGGCCCCGAGGCAGCACGCCCCCTCCCGGCGCAGGGCTGGGGCCTGGCGCCCCAGCCGTTGCCAGATGGACCCCTCCGGGGATCCAGCCTGGCGTCGGCCCACCCACGGAGGAGGAGCCAAAGACAGCCTTCAACCATTCACCATCTATGATCAGAGGAGGAACGCGGAGCAAGCTGGATGAGCCCCAGGAGGACTCGTGAAGAAAGGACAGCGGGTGCGCAGGCACGAGGTACCCTATGGAACGGACCACTCCACCAACCGGTCCAGCAGCAGGGGTGCCGCCCAAGCTCGGCGAGTCCGGAGCCAGCGGAGAAGACGAAGCTTTGGGGGCTGGCTCCCGAGCCGACTCGGCGAATTTGGCAGGGCAGGGCCTGAAAGGCCACAGTCAGTCGCAAGGATAGCAAAGTAAATGAGCAGAGAAAGGAGAAGACTTACTCCTCCATGGCGAAGTACTTCCTGCGCTTCAACAAGCGGCAAGGGCGGTCGCCACCCAAGGCCTCCTTTCTCTTGCGGAGGGCCTCGAAGTCTATGCGGAACCGACCTAGGCGCGCGGCGCAGGGGTTGGCCCGTGGCGCGGAAGGAGCGTCAAGATGATCAGCGCCGGAGGAGTCTGCCTGGGGAACGCCGCCAGGCGTCTGTAGGATCTAGAAGTGGGTGTGTCTAGAGGGGGGGGTGATTAGACACTTAGTACTAAAGTTGCAGTTTTTAAGCCCTTTTGGTTTATGTGAAGTTTTAGGCACAATTTCAGCACACACAATACATGTCAAGCAAGCATGCAAAGAGTATATAGGCAGCGGAAAGTAAAGCATGCAACTTGCAAGAATGTAAGGGAAGGGTTTGGAGAATTCAAACGCTATTGGAGACACGGATGTTTTTCCCGTGGTTCGGATAGGTGGTGCTATCCTACATCCACGTTAGTGGAGACTTCAACCCACAAAGGGTAACGGTTGTGCGAGTTCACGGAGGGCTCCACCCACGAAGGGTCCACGAAGAAGCAACCTTGTCTATCCCACCATGGCCATCGCCCACGAAGGACTTGCCTCACTAGCGGTAGATCTTCACGAAGTAGGCGATCTCCTTGCCCTTACAAACTCCTTGGTTCAACTCCACAATCTTGTCGGAGGCTCCCAAGTGACACCTAGCCAATCTAGGAGACACCACACTCCAAGAAGTAACAAATGGTGTGTTGATGATGAACTCCTTGCTCTTGTGCTTCAAATGATAGTCTCCCCAACACTCAACTCTCTCTCACAGGATTTGGATTTGGTGGAAAGAAGATTTGAGTGGAAAGCAACTTGGGAAAGGCTAGAGATCAAGATTCATATGGTAGGAATGGAATATCTTGGTCTCAACACATGAGTAGGTGGTTCTCTCTCAGAACATATGAGTTGGAAGCGTAGGTGTGTTCTGATGGCTCTCTTTACGAATGAAGAGGAGGTGGAGGGGTATATATAGCCTCCACTTAAAATCCAACCTTTACACACAATCTACCAATCTCGGTGGGACCGAATCAACAAACTCGGTCGGACCGAAACGGTAAACCTAGTGACCGTTAAAGATTTTCGGTGGGACTGACATGCATCTCGGTAGGACCGATATGGTTAGGGTTTGGGCATAACGTAATCTCGGTGAGACCGATTACACAAACTCGGTGAGACCGATTACACAAACTCGGTGAAACCGATTTGGTAATTAGCTAACCAGAGAGTTGGTCAGGCAAACTCGGTGGGACCGATTACTAAACTCGGTTGGACCGATTTTGGTAATGAGTTATCCAGAGAGTTTGCATTGTAATCTCGGTAGTACCGATTGCCTAAACTCGGTGAGACCGATTTTGACAATGGACATACATAATGAGATTGCAATCCCATCTTGGTGAGACCGAGATCCCTATCAATGAAACGGATTTGCTAGGGTTTTGGCAGTGGCTTATGACATATGAAACTCGGTGGCGCCGGATAGAAAGAATCGGTAGGACCGAGTTTGGCTTAGGGTTTAGGTCATATGTGGAAGTGGGAAAGTAGCTGAGGGTTTGGAGCATATCACAAAGCACATGGAGCAAGAGGCTCATTAAGCAACACCTCATCCCTTCTTAATAGTATTGGCTTTTCCTATAGACTCAATGTGATCTTAGATCACTAAAAGTGTAAAATGAAGAGTCTTGAGCTTGAAGCTTTAGCCAATCCTTTGTCCTTATCATCTGAAGGAGTTCCCACAACATTTAGTCCATGCCACTCCATTGTTGAACTTATCTGAAACATGCTAGATAGAAACATTAGTCCAACAAGAGATATGTTGACATTAATTACCAAAACCACCTGAGGAGCACTTGTGCTTTCAATCTCCCCCTTTTTGGTAATTGATGGCAACATACATCAAAGCTTTAGATAAAGATACAAGGAATAGCAAGTAAAGCTTTGGAAGGACATGTAACAAACATAGGCTCCCCCTACATGTATGCAATCATGTGAGTATAAAATGTAGAAGCATGTGAGAGCATAACCATGACAGAGTAGGCAATGTGTTACATGTATCTTGGCCATATGCATCAGAGCAAAAGATTATTAAGAGGAATACCTTCATGCTTATGAGTCCTTCTTGCAAACAGTATGTACAAAAGCAAGAATTCCTCATACTCATGATTCTGATGCATATACTTACCTTGTAGTCTTGAGTTGGCTTAGGATGGAATGAACCTGCACAAACAAGGTTAGATAACACAGATACATCCACTAGCCAGAGCTAACAAGAGAAACCACAAGAGTACCAAGACTGGGATGACATGTAGAGAGTGAGTACAGAGTACCACAATGAATTAGACATGTCCCCAAGAGTAAAGATATGCAATGAATTTGAATGATTTATTTCCCTTAGGTGTCTTGCTCCCCCTGAATCTGACATGGGATATTGAGAGAAGATAGGGAACAGAAAATCAGAGCTGAAAGATATAAATGAATAGAAGCACTAAAGCACATGACTTTCCCCCAAAAAGACATGTGGCATCTCTCCTCTTAATCATCAAGCATCTGGGATCCTTGAGTATTCTCTCCCCCTGGAGATCTCTTTCTCCCCCTTAATACTTTCTCCTTTCTCCTGATGATAAGCTTTGATGTGATCTCTCTCTCTCCCTCTTTGACATCAATTTCCAAGAAGGTCTTTCTGGAAACTGTCGAAAAGGTTTGGTCCTTGAGATTCAGCATAAAGCAATGGTAAAACTGTGATGCTTGTAGAGGATAAGATTCATCGAGTGGAGCTGGATCAGAAGAAATATAGAATAAGTGGCAAACTGTTTTCCTGTTGCGAAATCGGTGACACCGAGCGTCCAGTTTCGGTGGTACCGAAAGAATTCGGTTGATCCGAAAAGTTCAGTTCAGTGGAACCGAGTTTACTTCAGAGAAAATACTTGTCACCTCAGCTCACTAGTCAAATAAGATCTCACAAAGATTTGCAATGAATTAACTAAAAGATTTGCAAGGAATTTGATGTAGAAATATGCAGAACAAGAATCAAAAAGAAAAGAATGGAAGTTCTAGATGAAGTTTTTTTTTTGAAAAAAGAGGGAAATAAACATGCAAGGGACAAATGTAATAACACAGAAAAGAACACAAGAGAACTTCATCTAGAATTGGGCGGTGACATAGTCACCTATGTTAGAGTATATTGACTTAGGAGTCAACTGAGAACACTTGATCATAGGTCATACTCATCGTTTAAGCTCAAAATGGGGTTACCATTTTTCGTTTAAGCATCTTGATGTATTCACATCTTGTTGAGTTGCTTTGACTCACGACTTGGAGTAAAGCTTCTCTAAGATGGAACAACATACCTTGGGTGGTGGTGTGGATCTTGCTCATGTAGCTGAACTTGTGTGGGTGCTCGAGGTTGATGTAGCTCATCAAGAGTTGGGAGCACCACTTGGAGTTTGAGTTCATCTACCTACATGGGTTAGTTCTTGCAAGGAAAAGCACTTTTATATCTAAGCATGACAATCATGAAATTCAATCATAGAATTAGTCAAAGGATATGTTTGAGTGGTTTCGTGCTTCCTTGTCAACCACCATTGTGTAGAGACTTGGTGATGTAGAGATTGCTCAAGATGTGAGAGAGTTGCAATCTCATAGAAATAGATTCATCCAAGTACCTGCATAGGTTAGATAACATGCAAGATGCAAATATATCCAAGACATAAGATAGTCATCATAAGAGATATATCAAGGATTTGACATAAGCTCATGTCTTGCATGTATCCAATGGAGTTTCTACTCCAAGTTTGAAGCATCAATGATGTTCAATTCTCCTCTCAACCTGCAAAACACTTTCTCATCAAGCGGTTTAGTGAATATATCTGCTAATTGCTTATCGGTGCGAACATGCTTAAGATCAATGTCACCCTTAGCAACATGGTCTCAAATGAAATGATGACGAACTTCAATATGCTTAGTTCGAGAATGTTGCACAGGATTATGACCAATTTTGATAGCACTTTCATTGTCACAAAGCAATGGAACATGTTTCACATAGACCCCATAATCTTTAAGAGTTTGGGTCATCCAAAGTAATTGAGCACAACATGAACCAGCGGCAATATATTCCGCTTCGGCGGTGGATAAGGATACCGAGTTTTGTTTCTTGGAGGACCAAGATACAAGAGATCTACCAATAAATTGACATGTACCCGAAGTGGACTTTCTATCAACCTTGTCTCCGGCATAATCCGAGTCGGAATACCCAACAAGATCGAAAGAGGACCTCTTAGGATACCAAATGCCAAAATTTGGTGTATGGATTAAGTATCTCACTATCATTTTCACGGCCTTAAGATGACATTCTTTAGGAGCAGCTTGATATCGTGCACACATGCACACACTTAGCATAATGTCGGGGCGAGAGGCACATAAGTATAACAACGAACCAATCATAGAGCGATAAACCTTTTGATCAACCGGTTCACCATCTTTGGTCAACTCATTATGTCCACTAGTAGGCATGGGTGTAGACATACCTTTGCATTCTTGCATATTGAACTTCTTGAATAGGTCTTTGGTGTACTTCGTTTGAGAGATAAATGTACCTTCCTTAGTTTGCTTGATTTGCAAACCGAGAAAGAATTTGAGTTCACTCATCATAGACATCTCAAACTTCTTTGAGATAAGCTTTCCAAACTTTTCACTAAAAAGAGGGTTAGTAGAACCAAATATGATATCATCAACATAAATTTGGCATACAAATAGTTCTCCATTAACTCTTTTAGTAAAAAGTGTAGAATCAATTTTTCCAATTTCAAAACCACTTGCAATAAGGAACTTAGTTAAGCATTTATACCATGCTCTAGGAGCTTGTTTAAGACCGTAAAGTGCTTTGTGAAGTTTGTAAACATGATTAGGTTTCTTAGGATTGACAAAGCCGGGAGGTTGTTTGACATAAACTTCCTCCTCTATTTCACCGTTTAGAAAAGAACTTTTAATGTCCATTTGGTACAAGGTGATATTGTGGTGATTAGCAAAGGCAAGTAAGATGCGAATGGACTCAAGTCTAGCAACGGGAGCATATGTCTCACCATAGTCCATACCTTCGACTTGTGTGTATCCTTGGGTGACGAGACGTGATTTGCAGCGAACCACTTGTCCATCTTCATCTTGCTTGTTGCGAAACACCCACTTGGTACCGATGATGTTGTAGTTGTTGTCGGGCTTCTCAACCAATGTCCAAACTTGGTTTCTCTCAAAGTTGTGTAGCTCTTCGTGCATAGCGTTTATCCAATCCGGATCCTCCAATGCTTCTTCGACCTTCATAGGTTCAATGCTAGAGATGAATGAGTAATTTTCACAAAAGTTAGCTAGACGAGTTTTTGAGCGAGTAATTTCCCGGTTTAGATATCTTTGTAGATTTGCTCGATGGGATGATCTTTGGCAATTCTTGCTCGAACTCGTGAAAGCTTTTGCTTGGGCCTTCGTTGAACTTCCTCTTCATCTTGTTCTTCTTCTTGTTGGCCTTCTTCATTGTTGGCGTTGTTGTTCTCTTGTCATGGTGGAGAAGGAGGTTGTTGATGTTCGTCTTGACGTATTTCCTCGTTTTCTTCATCTTGGTGTGTCCCACTTGTGGATGCTTCCGTGCCGATTCTTGGTTCACCTTGTCGTGAAGTAGAAGCTTCCACTTGGATGGACGAGGTACTCTCCTTCACCTCCGTTGGACGAATTTTGCCAATCGACAAGTCTTGAATTGCTTCCGAAGGGTCTTTGTCTCCTACATCAATTGGCAATTGCTCAACTTGCGAGCCATTAGATTCATCAAACTTCACATCTACCGTTTCTTCAACCTTTCGGGTGAAATTGTTGTAGGCACGGTAAGTGTGAGAGTTTGAGCCATAACCAAGTAGGAAACCTTCATGAGACTTAGGAGCAAACTTTGAACGACGATGCTTATCTAGAATGTAGCACTTTGAGCCAAATACTCGAAAGTATCCAACTTGGGGTTTGTTACCGGTGAGGAGCTCGTATGCCGTCTTGCCGAGTAGCTTGTGAAGATACAAGCGATTTGTTGCATGACAAGCCGTCTCAACCGCTTCTGCCCGGAAGTGCTTCGGCGTCTTGTACTCATCAAGCATCGTTCTCGCCATTTTGATGAGCGTCTGGTTCTTCCTCTCAACAACTCCATTTTGTTGAGGTGTGTACGTAGCCGAGAACTCATGTGAAATCCCTTCTTCATCAAGAAAGGTATCCACATTTGCGTTCTTGAACTCCGTTCCGTTGTCGCTTCGAACCTTCTTGATCTTCACGTCAAACTGATTTTGGGCCTTTGTAGCGAAGTTTTTGAAGATCTTTTGGACCTGCGATTTATCATCAAGAAAGAACACCCACGTAAATCTTGAAAAATCATCAACTATGACTAGACCAAAAGAATTTCCACCGAGACTCTTGTAGGCATTGGGACCAAAGAGATCCATATGAAGTAGCTCAAGTGGCCTCCTTGTGGTCACGATGTTCTTCACGGGATGCCTTCCTCCAACCTGTTTACCTGCTTGACAAGCACTGCGAAGTCTATCCTTATCAAATATGACATCGTTAACTCCAAGGATATGATTTCCTTTAATAAGCTTGTCAAGGTTTCTCATGCCAACATGACCTAGTCGTCTATGCCACAACCAACCTTTTGAGGATTTAGCAATAAAGCAAGTTTTAGGTTTGCCTTTTTTGAGAAATCAACAATATAAAGGTCACCTCTACGTATACCGGTAAAGACCATTTTATGATTATCTCGACGAAACACTTGGCAATCTACCTCAGTAAATAGGACATTCAATCCGAAATCAGCAAGTCTAGATACTGAAAGTAAGTTGTAGCCAAGAGATTCAACAAGCATGACATTTTGAATGGAGCTATCGTGTGAGATGGCCACCTTACCAAGGCCAACCACCTTACCCTTTGAATTATCACCAAAGGTGACATACTTTCGAGGGTCGTCATTTTCAGCAAGCTCACGGAACATCTCTTCGTCTCCGGTCATATGATCGGTACATCCACTATCGAGAACCCATTCCTTTCCTCCTGACACATATCCTCGAAGATTTGCCATAAGACCAAAGTGTCTCATTGCATCATCAAGATCGAAGTCACTATCATCATTCTCATCGTAGTATCCATGTTCAACATGATCTTGTGACTCATCATTTCCTAGAGAAAGTGATTCATTAGATAAATGATCATCAAAGTGGCCACTTTTATGAATTCTTATAGCTTCGGATATGATATAACTAATGATTCCAACATTTCCTTTAGCATGCATGAGATTAGTAAGCTCAAGTAGACAATCATCAAAACTAGGATCACTAGAGTTCATCTTACTCATGGCAATAGATTTATGGAGAATTTCATCCAAGTTTTTCAATGAATAATCGGGGAATCGTTCCTCAAGAAATTTCCATATAGTATAGGCGCATTTAAGAGTGGGTAAACTAGCAATCAAGTATTTGGGCAATCCTCTAATGATGAGCTCAACGGTTCTAAGATTGCGAATCATGTCAACATATTCATCTTGAGTGGGATACATAGGATAAATATGAGGAGCACAAGGACTAGCAATATACTTGTTCAAATGATATTGAGTGAAAATCACAAGCATCTCATTTTTCCATTCATGAAAATACTCTCCATCAAGAATAGGCACTCTATGTCTAAGACTCCCTAAAGTAGACACATCCATCTTCCTCCAATGGTGATTAAACCAAGGCAATGGAGACCAAAGCTCTGATACCACTTGTAGGATCTAGAAGTGGGTGTGTCTATAGGGGGGTGATTAGACACTTAGTACTAAAGTTGCAGTTTTTAAGCCCTTTTGGTTTATGTGAAGTTTTAGGCACAATTTCAGCACACACACAATACATGTCAAGCAAGCATGCAAAGAGTATATAGGCAGCGGAAAGTAAAGCATGCAACTTGCAAGAATGTAAGGGGAAGGGTTTGGAGAATTCAAACGCTATTGGAGACACGGATGTTTTTCCCGTGGTTTGTATAGGTGCTGCTATCCTACATCCACGTTAGTGGAGACTTCAACCCACGAAGGGTAATGGTTGCGCGAGTCCACGGAGGGCTCCACCCACGAAGGGTCCACGAAGAAGCAACCTTGTCTATCCCACCATGGCCATCGCCCACGAAGGACTTGCCTCACTAGCGGTAGATCTTCACGAAGTAGGCGATCTCCTTGCCCTTACAAACTCCTTGGTTCAACTCCACAATCTTGTCGGAGGCTCCCAAGTGACACCTAGCCAATCTAGGAGACACCACTCTCCAAGAAGTAAAAAATGGTGTGTTGATGATGAACTCCTTGCTCTTGTGCTTCAAATGATAGTCTCCCCAACACTCAACTCTCTCTCACAAGATTTGGATTTGGTGGAAAGAAGACTTGGGTGGAAAGCAACTTGGGAAAGGCTAGAGATCAAGATTCATATGGTAGGAATGGAATATCTTGGTCTCAACACATGAGTAGGTGGTTCTCTCTCGGAACATATGAGTTGGAAGTGTAGGTGTGTTCTGATGGCTCTCTTTACGAATGAAGAGGAGGTGGAGGGGTATATATAGCCTCCACTTAAACTCCAACTGTTACACAAAATCTACCAATCTCGGTGGGACCGAATCAACAAACTCGGTCGGACCGAAATGGTAAACCTAGTGACCGTTAGAGATTTTCGGTGGGACTGACATGCATCTCGGTAGGACCGATATGGTTAGGGTTTGGGCATAACGTAATCTCGGTGAGACCGATTACACACAATCTACCAATCTACCAATCTCGGTGGGACCGAACACAATCTACCAATCTCGGTGGGACCGAATCAACAAACTCGGTCGGACCGAAACGGTAAACCTAGTGACCATTAGAGATTTTCGGTGGGACTGACATGCATCTCGGTAGGACCAATATGGTTAGGGTTTGGGCATAACGTAATCTCGGTGAGACCGATTACACAAACTCGGTGAGACCGATTTGGTAATTAACTAACCAGAGAGTTGGTCAGGCAAACTGGGTGGGACCGATTACTAAACTCGGTTGGACCGATTTTGGTAATGAGTTATCCAGAGAGTTTGCATTGTAATCTTGGTAGTACCGATTGCCTAAACTCGGTGAGACCGATTTTGACAATGGACATACACAATGAGATTGCAATCCCATCTCGGTGAGACCGAGATCCCTATCGGTGAAACGGATTTGCTAGGGTTTTGGCAGTGGCTTATGACATATGAAACTCGGTGGCGCCGGATAGAAAGAATCGGTAGGACCGAGTTTGGCTTAGGGTTTAGGTCATATGTGGAAGTGGGAAAGTAGCTGAGGGTTTGGAGCATATCACAAAGCACATGGAGCAAGAGGCTCATTAAGCAACACCTCATCCCTTCTTAATAGTATTGGCTTTTCCTATAGACTCAATGTGATCTTGGATCACTAAAAGTGTAAAATGAAGAGTCTTGAGCTTGAAGCTTTAGCCAATCCTTTGTCCTTATCATCTGAAGGAGTTCCCACAACCTTTAGTCCATGCCACTCCATTGTTGAACTTATCTGAAACATGCTAGATAGAAACATTAGTCCAACAAGAGATATGTTGACATTAATTACCAAAACCACCTGAGGAGCACTTGTGCTTTCAATCTCCCCCTTTTTGGTAATTGATGGCAACATACATCAAAGCTTTAGATAAAGATACAAGGAATAGCAAGTAAAGCTTTGGAAGGACATGTAACAAACATAGGCTCCCCCTACATGTATGCAATCATGTGAGTATAAAATGTAGAAGCATGTGAGAGCATAACCATGACAGAGTAGGCAATGTGTTACATGTATCTTGGCCATATGCATCAGAGCAAAAGATTATTAAGAGGAATACCTTCATGCTTATGAGTCCTTCTTGCAAACAGTATGTACAAAAGCAAGAATTCCTCATACTCATGATTCTGATGCATATACTTACCTTGTAGTCTTGAGTTGGCTTAGGATGGAATGAACCTGCACAAACAAGGTTAGATAACATAGATACATCCACTAGCCAGAGCAAACAAAAGAAACCACAAGAGTACCAAGACTGGGATGACATGTAGAGAGTGAGTACAGAGTACCACAATGAATTAGACATGTCCCCAAGAGTGAAGATATGCGATGAATTTGAATGATTTCTTTCCCTTAGGTGTCTTGCTCCCCCTGAATCTGACATGGGATATTGAGAGAAGATAGGGAACAGAAAATCAGAGCTGAAAGATATAAATGAATAGAAGCACTAAAGCACATGACTTTCCCCCAAAAAGACATGTGGCATCTCTCCTCTTAATCATCAAGCATCTGGGATCCTTGAGTATTCTCTCCCCCTGGAGATCTCTTTCTCCCCCTTAATACTTTCTCCTTTCTCCTGATGATAAGCTTTGATGTGATCTCTCTCTCCCCCTTTGACATCAATTTCCAAGAAGGTCTTTCTGGAATCTGTCAAAAAGGTTTGGTCCTTGAGATTCAGCATAAAGCAATGGTAAAACTGTGATGCTTGTAGAGGATAAGATTCATCGAGTGGAGCTGGATTAGAAGAAATATAGAATAAGTGGCAAACTGTTTTCCTGTTGCGAAATCGGTGACACCGAGCGTCCAGTTTCGGTGGTACCGAAAGAATTCGGTTGATCCGAAAAGTTCAGTTCGGTGGAACCGAGTTTACTTCAGAGAAAATACTTGTCACCTCAGCTCACTAGTAAATAAGATCTCACAAAGATTTGCAATGAATTAACTAAAAGATTTGCAAGGAATTTGATGCAGAAATATGCAAGGAACCCGAGTGGGGAACGGCAGGCGAGGTCGGGTGCGAGAGCAGAGGGTTGGGCACTCCGACGTCCACATACAGCCTCCACTCTCTGAACCTGGCCTGAGGAGGAGGAAGGCCGAAGTCGATCCCTGAAGCGGCCGTCCCTGGCACGGCGAAGAAGCTCACACACCCTGAGAACTGAGTGGGGTCGCTCAGGCGCAGAGAAAAGAAGTGGCGCAGCAGGGCAACGGAAGGAGGAATGCCTATCATCGCCTGGCAAACAAAAGAAAAGACAGCCAGAAGGGTAATGGACTCCGGCCCTAGGTGCATCATGCGGATCTGATAATGGGAAAGCACCGCATTGAAGAAGGCGGAAAAGGGGGGAACCATACCCGCCCATAGGGCATCGGCGAAGAATCGGACCTCCATGGCAATCCTAACAAGGGAAGCATGGGATGCAGGCCAAACTGAGGTCCTACCGCACTCATTGAACATAGTGGCGAGGGCAAAGCGGACCTTGTCCAAAGCTTCTGGATTGAGTGTGATCGACCGATCAATGGCGGGAGCCACCGCCGGAGGTGTGCAGGGCGAAGGCGCGGGCTTCTTCCCCTTCTTCGTCGGCGCCATGGCAATGGAAAGAGGGAGGAGCTCGAGACGGATTGGCGGCAGAGGTTGGAGCTCGAAGAAGGAGGAAAGATAGGAGGCGAGCAAGCAGCGGGGATGAGGAATAACTGTGCGCAACTACGAGTCCGTGTAGCCGGGCGCATAACAAGGCATCATGGGGAAGCGCAGACACCCACGTCCAATCAACCGCCACGCGGCACCCGAGGCCGTAGGCTTTTGGGGCCCGCGGCGCTTCGCGCTTACCCCTTCGCTTGTCTGCTAGGCCAAGCCCGGGTGCGCCTTGGGCCCGGGGGCTACTGTCAGCGTTCTGGGAACGGGGGTCCCCAGACTTGCCTGCCTGCGGCCTGCGGCATGGCTCAAGTGGGGGCCCAGCACGGCCCATCTTCATCAGCTCAAGCTCAAGACCCTCGCGAGGGGCCAAGCCTCGCGGGGCGGACGACAGGAAGCTTCCTCAGAGGCAGCCTCATCAGGCAGGCTCGCGAGGAGGCAGAGAGATCAAGGCGGGGGTACCTCGCGAGGAGCCCGTGACGCAAGCCATGACGATCGAGACCAGGCGGGCGCCAGGCGGGCGGCGGCCTGCGCAGAGTCCTTGTTTCCCTTTCGGTGCAAAGGGGGCAAGCACAGGCCAAGGCATCAGGCAAAGGTTACCATTCCGGTGCAACGAGACCAAGACCAACAGAGCGGCAGGACGGAGGTCACCGTGGACCCCAAGACGGCGTCATCACCAGTGCTTTTGGCAGTCGAAGACCACCTTTGGTCAGGATAACTTGTACTAGATGTTCCCCTTCAAAATGGCCAATTGTTGGCGCCCTTACCGCTCATTATTTGGGGGAGAGGCCCAGGGCCTCTATAAATAGAGCTAGCCACCACAGGGTAGAGGCATCTAGTCGCAGGCAGGGAATCAGATACAGAGACCAAGTAGAACACACCGCACCAGCTCAAAAACACCCCTCGCGAGGCTGTTCTTCCCATGTACTGTTCATCATCAGCCCTTGAGGCAATCCACCACACCACACACTGGAGTAGGGTATTACACCACAACGGTGGCCCGAACCAGTATAAATCCCGTGTCTCTTGTGTTGTTCATCGTTTCCAGCTTAGATCACGCGAGAAGATCGGACGTAGATCGGTACGGGAGAGATCTCCGCGCGCACCCCAGTGTTTGAACCTCAAGGGTCTGCCGAAACCCGAAATTCGACAATTATCACTAGGTGGATGTTCATTACCAGATTGAGTTTCAGCATCAGAAATAGAAACATCATTATCATTATCAGGAGGTTTTTCTATTTCAGGTTCACTAAAAGCATGCAAAGTCCTATCATTTTTATTTTTCTTCTTCTTTTTAGCAGGACTACGTGCATCAGTGTTAGCTCTGAGAGTCTTGTTCAATTCTCTTTGGGTGTCCCTCAGGATAAAGTGGTTCCTAAGTCATTTTACCTCCTCTAGTTGCTACTCTAACAGCAAAGTCGTGTATGTTATTATTCATTTCATCAAGCAACTCTCTTTGAGATTTAGCAACTTGTTCTAACTGGGTTTGTACCATAGAAGCATGCTTTCCTACGCCTCTAACATCATTTGAGATTCTAAATAACAAGTCACTCAAGCGAGCAATCATATCAGAATTATATTTCAATTGTTTCATAACATTTACATTGAAGTGATCTTGCTTTCTAATGTAATTCTCAAACTCATCAAGGCATTGACTAGGATGCATATTGTGAGGATTATCATTATCACTGAATTTCATTAGAGAATTTACCTCTACCACCTTAGGTAGTGGTGGTGTATCAAGCCCATGTATTTCTTCAATAGAAGGTCAATTTTTAACATCCTCGGCTTTAATACCCTTTTCCTTCATGGATTTCTTGATATAATATACCCCTCTTCTTCGGAATGGGTTTAGGCGGTGGTTCAAGAAGAGTCCAATCATCATAATTTTTCAATATGTTATTCAATAATTCTTCACCTTGCCCAATAGTTCGTTCCCTGAAAACACAACCAGCACAACTATCTAGGAAATCCCTAGAAGCATCGGTTAGTCCATTATAGAAGATATCAAGTAGTTCATTTTTCTTAAGAGGATGATCAGGCAAAGCATTAAGCAATTGGCAAAGCCTCCCCCAAGCTTGTGGGAGACTCTCTTCTTTAATTTGCACAAAGTTAAATATTTCCTATAAGGCAACTTGTTTCTTATGAGCAAGGAAATATTTTTCAGAGAAGTAATAAATCATATCCTGGGGACTACGCACATAACCAGGAGCAAGAGTATTGTACCAAGCTTTAGCATCACCCTTTAATGAGAACGGAAATAATTTGAGAATATAGTAAAAGCGAGTTTTCTCATCATGAGTAAGAAGGGTGGCTATGTCATTCAACTTAGTAAGATGTGCCACAACAGTTTTAGTTTCATAACCATGGAAAGGATCAGATTCAACCAAAGTAATTAACTCTGGGTCGACAGAGAATTCATAATCCTTATCATCAATAAAGATAGGTGAGGTAGCAAACTTAGGATCATATTGCATTCTAGCATTCGGAGATTTTTCTTTATACTTGCATAATAATTTCTCTAGATCATCTCTATCCTTACAAGCAAGAATATCTCTAGTTGTCTCCTCACTCGTAACATAACCTTCCAGTACCATAGGCAATTCATATCTAGGAAGGCTAGTTCTAGCAGGTGTTTCAGGAGTTTCAGTTTCAAGCTCATCATCAGATTCAACAACATCATGTTGTCTTACTCTAGCAATTTGTTTATCAAGAAAGTCACCAAGTGGCACATCATCATCATGAAAGGTACTAGCATCATCATAAGCATTATTCATAGCAGAAGTAGCATCATCAGTAACTTGCGATAAATCAGGATTGATAGCATATGGTGGTGTTGCAAGTTTACTTATAATAGAAGGTGGATCTAAAGCAGAACTAGATGGCAGTTCCTTACCTCCCCTCATCTTAGAGGGAAAATAGTAGTCTTAGCATCCTTCAGATTATTCATAGTGATAAATTGATAATAATCCCAAGTGACTCAATAAATATAGCTATGCTCCCCGGCAACGGCGCCATAAAAAGGTCTTGATAACCCACAAGTATAGGGGATCGCAAAAGTTTTCGGGGGTAGAGTATTCAACCCAAATTTATAGATTCGACACAAGGGGAGCCAAAGAATATTTGAAGGTATTAGCAGCTGACTTGTCAATTCAACCAGACCTGGAGATTAATTATCTGCAGCAAGTGATCAATAGAAAATTAATATGATAGTTTTGATAGTAGTGACAGTAGCAATAGTAACAGTAACAGTAACAGTGATAGCAGTAGTTTTGTAACAAGTGCAACAGTAACAATAACAGTAGTAGTTTAGCAAGAAAAATATAGGATAAATTTGTAGGCATTGGATCGACGATTCGTTGGATGATATTCATCATGTGACAATTATAACCCAGGGCGATACGGCACTAGCTCCAGTTCATAAATATAATGTAGGCATGTATTCCGTAAATAGTCATACGTGCTTATGGAAAGAACTTGCATGACATCTTTTGTCCTACCCTCCCGTGGCAGCGGGGTCCTATTGGAAACTAAGGGATATTAAGGCCTCCTTTTAATAGAGAACCGGAACAAAGCATTAGCACACGGTGAATACATGAACTCCTCAAACTACGGTCATCACCGGGAGTGGTCCCGACTATTGTCACTCCGGGGTTGCCGGATCATAACACGTAGTAGGTGACTATAACTTGCAAGATCGGATCTAGAACATGGATATAATGGTGATAACATAAACGGTTCAGATCTGAAATCATGGCACCCGGGACCAAAGTGACAAGCATTAAGCATGGCAAAGTCATAGCAACATCAATCTCAGAACATAATGGATACTAGGGATCAAGCCCTAACAAAACTAACTCGATTACATGATGAATCTCATCCAACTCCTCACCGACCAGCGAGCCTATGAAGTAATTACTCACTCCCGATGGGGAGCATCATGGAATTGGTGATGGAGAAGGGTTGGTGATGACGAAGAACGAAGAACCCCCTCTCAGGAGCCCCAAATGGACTCCAAATCTGGCCTCTCAATGAAGAACAGGAGGTGACGGCGGCTTCGTCTCGTGGATCGCGATAATTCTTTCTCCCTAATTTTTTTCTAGAAAAATAGGATTTTATAGCGTCGGTTTCAGGGTCTGCGGGGCCACCAGGTGGGGACAACCCACCTGGGCACGCCCTGGTGGGTTGTGCCCACCCAGGTGCCCCCCTCACGTGGATCTTGGCTCTAGAAATTCTCTTTATTGATATAAAAATTCCTCGCAATGTTTCGTTCCATTCCAAGAACTTTTATTTCTGCACAAAAACAACACCATGTTAGTTCTGCTGAAAATAGCGTCATTCTGGGGTTAGTTTAATTCAAATCATGCAAATTAGAGTCCAAAACAAGAGGAAAAGTAGATACATTGGAGACATATCAATTACCGAGAGGGCCCAGAGATACCTCTCCGATACACGGAGTGACAAATCCTAATCTTGATCTATGCCAACTCAACAAACACCTTCGAAGATACTTGTAGAGCATCTTTATGATCACCTAGTTACGTTGTGACATTTGATAGTACACAAGGTATTCCAACGGTACCCGGGAGTTGCATAATCTCATAGTCGTAGGAATATGTATTTGACATGAAGAAAGCAATAGCAATAAATTGAACGATCATTATGCTAAACTAACGGATGGGTCTTGTCCATCACATCATTCTCCTAATGATGTGATCCCGTTATAAAATGACAACACATGTCTATGGTTAGGAAACTTTAACCATCTTTGATCAACGAGCTAGTCTAGTAGAGGCTTACTAGGGACACGGTATTTGTTTATGTATTCACACATGTATTTAAGTTTTCGATCAATACAATTCTAGCATGAATAATAAACCTTTATCATGAATAAGGAAATATAAAATAACAATTTTATTATTGCCTCTAGGGCATATTTCCTTCATAATGATGTTCTTATTGTTGTAAATAGGAATTATGTGCCCGTAGATTTTATTGTACTATATATAGATTGCAATCCTTCATGCCCTATTATTCTTGGTAGACCTTTCGTTAGAACGATTGGTGCAATTATTGATATGAAAGAAGGAAACATTAGATTTCAATTTCTGTTAAGGAAGGTCATGGAACACTTTCCAAGAAAGAAAATTATGTTACCATATGAATCTATTATGAGGGCTACTTATGGATTACATACCAAAGATGACAATACCTAGATCTATGCATTATGCCTAGCTAGGGGCATTAAACAATAGCGCTTGTTGGGAGGCAACCCAATTTTATTGGGATAATTAATTTTGTGCCCTTAGTTGTCTCCCCCTCGGCAGGTTTACCCCTAGTTTCCGAAAACACTCGTTCCTGCCCAAACCACTTTGCTCGTCTTATGCTTTTGCCCTTTGACCGTTTGACCATCACTTTAGAAAAATCATAACAAATTCATACTTACTCAGACAATGAGTAAGATATCAAAAAATTCATAAAAACATTACCTATATGTGCATGTCATTTGCATTCATGACAAATGTGTTAGGAGCTCCCCATCTCAGATTGAGCTCCTATGATCTCAACTTGAACAGTAAAATCTAAAAAAATGAAAAAAAAAACTAAAAAATCTAAAAAATATAGGTGGCAAACATTGACCAATGTTTTGAGTTCTTGCTAAGTTTCATAAGGGAATGACATTCCTGGAAGTCATGGTGAAAAGGCAAAATCGATGCTCAAAAACAAAAGCATTTTGGAGTGCTAATTTTGTTTTTTTTTTGCCACGACTTCCATGAATGGCATTCCCTGATGAAACTTGGCAAGCACTCAAAACTTTGGCCAATGTTTTCCACACACAAAATAAGAATGTTTCGAATTGTTTTCTAGTTTTTTTAGGTTTTACTATTCGTGTTGATCATATGAGCTCAAACTGAGATGGGGACTTCTCAACACTTTTTTCATAGTGCAAATCACATGCACATATAGGTGATGTTTTTCTTAACATTTTGACATCTTATTCGCATTTTTATGAGTTAGTAAGAATTTGTTATGAATTCTTTAAATTCATGGTCAAACAGTCAAAGGGCAAAAGCATAAGACGAACAAAGTGGTTTGGGCCTGAACGGGTGTTTTCAAAAACTAGGGGTAAACCTGCCGAGTGTGACCCAAGCAGGGTCATAAAATCAATTATCCCAATTTTATTTGGTGTTTTTTGTTTTTGCTTATGTTCTTGAATAAATACACAATATTACTTCTGTAATAATTGTGTTTTAGTGTTTTAATTAGTGTTTGAGCCAAGTAAGACCTTTGGGATGAGTTATGGTGATAGTTGATTTGATTTTGCTAAAAAACAGAAACTTATGCATCCAGTAGCAGAATATTTAAAATTCACTGGTGCGTGAACAAACTCTGAATTTTTTACACAAGATTGATATACAAATTGCCTTTGTTGTCCTCATTTTTCAGAATTTTTGGAGTTACAGCAGTTTGGCTAAAGTCCAGATTACTACAGACTATTCTGTTTTTGATAGATTTTGTTTTCATTGTGTTGTTTGCTTATTTTGATGAATCTATGGGTAGTATCAGGGGGTATGAACCATGGATAAGTTATAATATAGTAGATATAACACCAATTTAAAATTGGAATGAGTTTACAACAGTACCTAAAAGTGGTTATTTGCTTTGTTTCACTAATGGATCTCACGAGTTTTCTGTTGAGTTTTGTGTTGTGAAGTTTTCAAGTTTTGAGTAAAGTTTTGATGGACTACGGAATAAGGAGTGGCAAGAGCCTAAGATTGGGGATGCCCAAGGAACCGCAAGGTAAAATTCAAGGACAACCAAGCATCTAAGCTTGGGGATGCCCTGGATGGCATCCCCACTTTTGTCTTCAATCCATCGGTAAAATTACTTGAGGCTATATTTTTATTCACCACATGATATGTGTTTTGCTTGGAGCTTCTTGTATTTTATGATACTCTGCTTTTTAGTTTGCCATAATCATCCTTGATGAACACACCTTTTGAGAGGGATACACATTAATCATGAATTTATTAGAATACTCGATGTGCTTCACTTATATCTTTTGAGCTAGGCAATTGCTCTAGTGCTTCACCTATATCTTTTTAGAGCACGGCGGTGGTTTTATTTTGTAGAAATTGATGAACTCTCATGCTTCACTTATATTATTTTGAAACTCTTATAAATAGTATGGCAATTTGCTTAGGTTGTGAATTTAGTCCTGATATGATGGGTATTCAAGAGGGATATAATAAAAACTTCCATGTAGATCATTGAATATATGAGAAGTTTGATTCCTTGCAATAGTTTTGAGATATAAAGATGGTGATATCAGAGTCATGCTAGTTGGTAATTATGGGTTGATATAAATACTTGTGTTAAGGTTTCGGATTCCCGAAGCATGCACGTATGGTCCTACATTATGTGATGAAGTTGGAGCATGATTTATTCTTTATTGTCTTCCTTATGAGTGGCGGTCGGGGACGAGCGATGGTCTTTTCCTACCAATCTATCCCCCTATGAGCATGTGTATTAGTACTTTGTTTCGAGGGCTAATAAATTTTTGCAATACGTGTGTGAGTTCTTTATGACTAATGTGGAGTCCATGGATAATATGCACTCTCACCCTTCCACCTTTGCTAGCCACTCTAGTACCGCGCAATTTTCGCTGGTGCATTAAACCCACCTTATACCCTTCCTCAAAACAGCCACCATGCCTACCTATTATGGCATTTTCATAGCCATTCTGAGATATATTGCCATGCAACTTCCACCATTCTGTTATTATGACACATACCATCATTGTCATATTGCTTTGCATGATCATGTAGTTGGCATAGTATTTGTGGCATGGCCACCGTTCATAATTTTTATACATGTCACGCTAGATCATTGCACATCCCGTACAATGCTGGAGGCATTCATATAGAGTCACATCTTTGTTCTAGTATCGAGTTGTAATTCTTGAGTTGTAAGTAAATAAAAGTGTGATGATCATCATTATTAGAGCATTGTCCCATGTGAGGAAAGGATGATGGAGGCTATGATTCTCCCACAAGTCGGGATGAGACTCCGGACTTAAAAGAAAAAGATGCCAAAGAGCCCAAAAAAAGAGTACAAGGAGCCCAAAAGAAAAAATGAGAGAAAAACAGAGAAGGGACAATGTTACTATCCTTTTCCACACTTGTGCTTCGAAGTAGCACCATGTTCTTCATGATAGAGCGTCTCCTATGTTGTCACTTTCATATATTACTAGTGTGAATTTTTCATTATAGAACTTGGCTTGTATATTCCAATTATGGGCTTCCTCAAATTGCCCTAGGTCTTCGTGAGCAAGTGAGTTGGGTGCACACCCACTTAGTTTTCTTTTGAGGTTTCATACACTTATAGCTCTAGTGCATCTATTGCATGGCAATCCCTACTCACTTGCACCAATATCAGTTGATGGGCATCTCCATAGCCTATTAATTTGCCTAGTTGGTGTGAGAATTTCTTTCTCCTTTTTTGTCTACTACCACCTTCTATTCCACCCATAGTGCTATATCCATGGCTCACACTCATGTATTGTGTGAAAGTTGAAAGAGCTTTAGAACATTAAAAGTATCAAACAATTTCTTGGCTTGTCATCGGAGTTGTGCATGATAAATACTTTGTGTGATGAACCATATGATTTTGTAGGGATAACTTTCTTTAGCCATGATATTTTGAAAACCCATGATTGCTTCATTAGAATGCTTGAAGTATTATTGTATTTATGTCAGTATTAAACTTTTGTTTTGAAACTGGATCTGAATATTCATACCACAATAAGAAAGATTACTCGATAAACATGTTACGTAGCACTCCACATCTAAAATTCTGTTTTTATAATTTACCTACTCGAGGATGAGCAGGAATTAAGCTTGGGGATGCTTGATACGTCTCCAATGTATCTATAATTTTTTATTGTTCCATGCTATTATATTATCCATCTTGGATGTTTTATATGCATTAATATGCTATTTTATATCTTTTTAGGACTAACCTATTAACCTAGTGCCCAGTGCCAGTTGTTGTTTTTCCTTGTTTTTGTCTTTTAAAGAAAATCAATACCAAACGGAGTCCAAACAGAACGAAACTTTTTGAGGATTTTCTTGGACCAGAAGACAACCACGAAGCTTCGAGAGGAGGCCAGAAGACCAATGAGGGGGCCACAAGCCCTAGGGGCGCGCCCCCCTTGTGGGCCTCCCGTGGCTCTCCTAACCCTAATCTCTGCTCTATAAATACACAAGTATTCCCCTTACGTCAGGGGACACACCAAAAATACTTTTCCGCCGCTGCAAGCTTCGATTCTCGTGAGATCCCATCTTGGGGCCTTTTCCGGCACTCTGCTAGAGGGGGATTCGATCATGGAGGGCCTCTACACCAACCTTGCTGCCCTTCCGATGATGTGTGAGTAGTTTATCACGAACCTAAGGGTCCATAGCTAGTAGCTAGATGGCTTCTTCTCTCTCTTTGATCTTCAATACAATGTTCTCCTAGATGTTCTTGGAGATTTATTTGATGTAATCTCCTTTTGCGGTGCGTTTGTTGAGATCCGATGAATTGTGGATTTATGATCAGATTATCTATGAACATTATTTGAGTCTTCTCTGAACTCTTTTATGCATGATTAAGATAGCTTTGTATTTCTCTCTGATCTATTGATTTGGTTTGGCCAACTAGATTGATCTATCTTGCAATGGGAGAGGTGCTTTGTGATGGGTTCAATCTTGTGGTGTCCTCACCTAGTGACAGTAGGTGTAACGAGGCACGTATTGTATTGTTGCCATTAAGGGTACAAAGATGGCTTTTTTACCATATTGTTTGGATCTATCCCTCCACATCATGTCATCTTGCTTAAGGTGTTACTCCGTTCTTGTTAACTTAATACACTAGATGCATGCTGGATAGCAGTCGATGTGTGGAGTAATAGTAGTAGATGCAGAATCGTTTTGGTCTACTTGTCACGAACGTGATGCCTATATTCATGATCATTGCCTTAGATATCGGCATAACTATGCGCTTTTCTATCAATTGCTCAACAGTAATTTGTTTACCCATCGTATGCTTTCTTCAAGAGAGAAGCCTCTGTTGAAACCTATGGCCCCCGAGTCTATTTTTACCATATTATTTTCAGATCTATAAAACCAAAAATCCAAAAATACCTTGCTGCAATTTATTTACTTTTACATTTTATTTATCTTCTATACCTATCTCTATCAGATCTCACTCTTGCTAGTGATCGTGAAGGGATTGGCAACCCCTTTTTCGCGTTGTGTGCAAGTGTTTGTTAGTTTGTGCAGGTGCATCTATTGGGGACTTACTTGTGCCTCCTACTGGATTGATACCTTGGTTATTAACTGAGGGAAATACTTATCTCTACTTTGTTGCATCACCCTTTCCTCTTCAAGGGACAAATCAACGCAAGCTCAAGAAGTAGCAGCTTGTAACTTGTCTCAATCCTCTAGGTATTCCATCTACATGTTTGAGCGAATTACTAGTTCTTGGGGAAGAGGATGAACTCTAGTTTGTACTAGCACCGAATAATTTTTTGAGTGATATGAAATAACCTTTTCATGTATTGTTAATGTTCTTCCTGATGTTGGGTGAAGTGTACCATCCAACATTTGCCAATTTTGGACACAAGGACGCTACTATTGGATGAAGTAGAGAGCGGATAAAGCAAGTGATAGTGATATCTTTAGAGAAGTGGTGGAGACAAAGTTATAGTAGTATCCTCTACCTATCTTGTCTCTACCAATTCGATAGGGGAATAACGAAGACCGCCCTTTGGCCGCATCCACGGGGTAAACCCTTAATTGTCACGAGGTGTAACCCTCTGGGGGAGACTATGACGATGGCGTGTGTGGCACGAAGTCTACCACGAGTAGAACATGTTCTGTACCAGGCTTCGCCCAGAAATAACTACATGAAAAGTGGATTAAGTATCTGTAGGATGTGCGGCTAGTAATTATTCCAAACGCCTCGAGAACGCCTTTTACTCAAGCGTCTCCCCTTTTTTCTGCTGTTTTATTTACGTTTCTATCTTTGCCTAGTTATTTATACAAAGCCACCCTTATTATCGTTCCATTAGCAACCCACTAATAGACTATTTCCAGATAACGTTGTGGGTGCGAACGTAACCATGTGTGTGACGACGTAGATGATGGGTTGGTAGTTACCAATGCAACCATCGCTCCCTGTGGGATGACATACTCTACTTACCGCGAATCGCAATAGCCCTGTGCCCTTGTAGGTCATCAAGCTTTTCTGGCGCCGTTGTGGGGGAGCAAAAGTACTCGGTTATTACCTTCCAACTCACACATAGTTTATTTTGTTAGTTGTTATTTATCTTTCAGTTTTTCTCTTAAGTCAAAAATAAAAAAACTAATCATGTCTTCTGAGATGTTTATTGAAGATATTTTGCAGGAGTGGAATAGAGTCTATGAAAATAACAAGCAATTGGCTATCATCAAAAAAGAAGCATAAGAAAAAGAATCTAAGACAAAAGAATGGTCGAAATTGATGAATAACTATTCATCAATGATATGTGCTGCATACCCTACCATGTGAAGAATGCCAATCAGAAGAGCACCTAAATTATCGATGTGAGTTTAGTATCGATCCAATACTAGCAACTTATAATATTAGTGATAAATGTCATGCTAGTATGGAAATCATACAACTAGTGCTTCTTGTTGGTCCTTGTGAAATTCTTCGTAGAATACATAATACAAGGGTAAAGAGCATTTGCTAAAAAAACATTTATGAGAAGGTGCACCCTATTCATTGCTTTACCTAGATAATTTTTGTGATAATGTAATGGTGAAGAATGGACCATAGCGGATTGCGACCGCCTTGGGAGAAACTATCCTTTTGCAGGACTCACAAAATGATAAAGAAAGGGATGTACAAGCTGAAGAACAAAGAACCCCCAATATTGATGACAAGTTGCAAGAATGGGTATGGGACCATGAATTAAATATTCTCCAAATTAACTTGCAGCAAACAAATGGGGATGCCAACCATATATCTTGGATGAAGTGTGCCTAGAGGAAGGGAGCACCAAGGAAAATGAAGAGGAGGAACATATTGATCACCCACCCTCATCTTCCACGCACAAGAGTAACCTTTTGCACACTCTTTCTATGTTCTTTGGTGAAGCAACTGTTGGGAAAGATATACTTTCCATGAATATTAAAGAACTACATTTATTCATAGACGAATGTGCAGGTATGATGTGTTCTTTGTATCAAAGTCGTTGCTTATATTGTGGTTCTTGCGAGCACATTGACTTTCAGTGTAGGAATGCTTATGATCAACTGATAGCAAATTATAACAATAATATGACAGATGTCACTGAGGAATCCCTATGGTATGTAGTAAGCAAAAGTGCAGTTATATTATTTGTTGAGATCCAAGATGTTGCTCGACACAACAATGATGCCATAATCGAATGGATGTACGATAAAATGTACTCCATATACGAGTATTGTCAAGAGCATCATTTTAAAGAAGAAGAAGAAGAAGAGGAGGAGGAGGAGTTCACGATAAAAGAACCCTCCAATATACAGGAACAAGAGTGTAGTGATAACTCTACTTTGAATGAATTTGATCCTAACAAACTTCCCATGTAGAAATTTTACCCTCAAGTTGAGGATGATAATTATCATGTTAGCTCAAATGTCGAACTAGAGGAAGAATATACTCTTGATTTATTGATGCTAATGTCCAACTATGCTTCTTTGGATAATTTTACTATGTTGAACTATCCGCTCCATAAGAAGAATTTTATGAAGTGTTCCCTTGCAATCATAGCCAAGGTATTATCTTTAATCATAAGTCTCTAATCATGGGCTTGCAGAAGAACGAGGAGACATGTATACTGATGTCTACTACACAACTTATTCTTGTAGACTCGTGTTGGGCCTCCAAGTGCAGAGTTTTATAGGACAATAGCAATTTTTCATCAAGTGGATGACCTAAGGTTTATCAATCCGTGGGAGGCATAGGATGAAGATAGTCTCTCTCAAACAAGCCTACAATCAAATACAATAAATCCCCTATGTCCCCAACACACCCAATACAATGGCAAATTGTATAGGTTCACTAGTTCGGGGAAGACATGGTGATACAAGTGTAGTATGGATAGTAGATATAGGTTTATGTAATCTGAAAATATAAAAACAACAAGGTAGCAAGTGATAAAACGGAGCACAAATGGTACAATAATGCTTAGAAACAAGGCCTAGGGTTCATACTTTCACTAGTGCAATCTCTCAACAGTGCTAACAGAATTGAATCATATAACAATCCCTCAATGTGCGACAAAGAGTCACTCCAAAGTTTTTATCTAGTGGAGAACATAAGATGAAATTGTTGTACGGTACGAAACCACCTCAAAGTTATCTTTTCCGATCAATCATTGAGCCATCCCTACAAGTGTCACAAACAACTCTAGAGTTCGTACTAAAATAACACCATATGATACACATCAACCAACTCTAATGTCACCTAGATACTCCAATGTCACCACAAGTATCCGTGAGTTGATTATTCGATATGCATCAAACAACTTCAGATTCATAATATTCAATCGAACACAAAGAACTTCAAAGAGTGCCCTAAGATTTCTACCGAAGAAAGTAGGACGAAAATGTGCATCAACCCCTATGCATAGATTACCCCAATGTTAGCTCGGAAATCCGCGAGTTGAGTGCCAAAACATACATAAAGTGAATCAATATAACACCCCATTTTCACCGCGGGTATTCATATGCAAGACATACATCAAGCATTCTCAAATCCATAAAAGTATGCAATCCGATAATAGTGAAACCTTGAAGGTAAAAACTCAATTCATCACAACAAGATAGAGAGGGAGAAACACCATATGATCCAACTATATTAACAAAGCTCGTGATACATCAAAATCGTGCCAATTTAGAACACAAGAGAGAGAGAGAGAGAGAGAGAGAGAGAGAGAGAGATCAAACACATAGCTACTGGTACAAACCCTCAACCCCGAGGGTGAACTACTCCCACCTTATCATGGTGACCGACGGGATGATGAAGATGGCCTCCGGTGATGATTTCCCCCTCCGGCAGGGTGCCGGAATAGGGTTTAAGATGAGATCGCTTCGGTACAGAGGCTTGCGGCGGCGGAACAGAAGTTCTAGGTTTCTTTCTGGGGTTTTCACAATTTATAGAAATTTTTTAGCGTTGGTCTCATGTTAGGGGGGTGCCCGAGGGGCCCACAAGCTCGGGGGGCGCGCCCTAGGGGGCAGGCTTGTGGCTCCCTCGGCCACTTCCTGATCCATCTCCCGTGCTCCGTGGGTCTCTTTTGATCCATAAAAAATCACCGTAAAGTTTCAGCCCATTCCGAAAACTTTTATTTCTGCACAAAAAACAACACCAAGGTAGTTCTGCTGAAAATGGCGTCAGTCTGTGTTAGTTCTATCCAAATCATACCAAAACCATATAAAATTATTGTAAACATGGCATGAATACTTCATAAATTATAGATACGTTGAAGACGTATCAGCATCCCCAAGCTTAATTCCTACTTATCTTCTAGTAGGTAAATGATAAAAGAAATAATTTATGATGTTAAAATTTAAAGAATGCAACGCCCATGTAGAAACAGGAAAAAGAGTGCATACCATAAGTTAAACGAGTTGTGTGTCAATGCAACTAAGTCAAATGAGTTGTGCGCCAAAAAGATATGCATTCAACTAGACTAGGTGGACACGTAAGTGACCACAATTTCCTTTTGCTCCACTGGCTAACACAAAAGGTCCATTCATCCTTTTCTTACAAAGAAAAAATGTATCCAAGTTTGAAAAATTATTCGCAAATTTGTAAATATTCACCTATTTGATTTTTTGCAATTCAAAAAACATAAATTCAAAACAAAAACAAGAATTAAAATTTTAAGTTCTGGGTTATTAAAAAATGCATGAATTCAAAAATATTGAAGTACTGGAAAAGTTTGTAAACTTAAAGGAAGTTTATGAATTAAAAAAACAAAGACAAAAAACAAACAGAAAAAACGACAAGGATGAAAAACAAGAAAAGGAAAGAACGAACAAAAATGAAAGATGCGTCGTCCACCTGTCCACGTACATAACCTTTTGCTAACACAATTCGTATGCAACTGTGTGCATATAGAAGGCTCCCTGACTATTCGATCCTTCGGTCCGTGCAACTGCATTGAAAAAGAAAAAAGAAAAGCCAGCCCACAACAAATGCGGGAAGGGATGGGATTATGTGTTCCTAAAAATCAAGAAGGAATGGAATTTCGTGATATCCATTGTTTTAACTTGGCTTTGCTCGCCAAATAGGCATGGTTTCTGTTGGATAATCCAGATTCTTTTTGTGCTTCTATCCCATGGGCAAAATATTACCCCGATGATGATCTGTTAAATGTGAAGTTAAAGAAAGGCTCTTCCTTTACATGGCAAACTATTACGGCAGGCACAAATACACTGAAACATGGCTATATTTGGAGAGTGGGAAATGGACACAACATCAATATTTGAGAAGATGCATGGATTCCAAGCTATGCAACTAGGAAAATTGTAACGCCTAAGGGAGGCAACATGTTAACTAAGGTAGGTGATCTCATTGATCCTACTTCTAATAATTGGGATGAAGACCTGATTAGACAAACTATGTGGCCAATCGATGTACAAATGATTCTTTCAATTCCCCTACCGCAACATGATATGCAAGATTTCATTGCCTGGAGTTATACAAAAAAATGGTATTTTTTCGGTTTGATCCAACTATTCTATGGAGTGGGACCACCAGTATGGAAGCAAATTAAAACACTCTAATGGAATGGGGGGACCACAGTTAACCCTATTTGGAGCAAGATATGGAAGTTAGTCTGTCCGGCAAAAGTAAAAAAATTCTTATAGCGTATGCTACATGGTACAATCCCATGCCGGATTACGCTAGCTAACAGGCTAGCTAAAAGACATATGAAGGTTTCACCCATTTGCCCCACTTGTTCGGAGGGTTTAGAAGATACAAAACATATGCTCTTCCGATGTAGTATAGCAAAGGAGGTCTGAAAAAGGCTGGGGATGGATGATATTATTGATAAAGCTTGTAAAGTTGACCGTGCGGGAGAGGCGGTGTTGGAGTATCTACTACTCCTACCAGACCAAGATTTGTGGATATTGGGTTACCACAATGTAAGTGAAATGATTGCTATATTAGCATGGTATCTATGGTGGGAAAGACGAAAGTTGGTACACAATGAGAAAACTCAAAATGTAACTCAGATTTCAATGGGGACTCTTGCTCTGACCAAAAAATTTGTTAATGCATTATCCCCCAAGGCGTCCATGAAAAAGGTGGCCTGGTCTTGTCCTCCAAGAGGTTTCGTTAAACTTAATGTTGATGCTTCTTTTGATCACGAACTTCTTAGGGGTTCCATGGGAGCGGTCCTTCCACACGACAAAGGCAGGTTTATTGCTGGAGGGAAGGAGAAAATTGATTTCTGCGCGGATGTGTCGATGGCGGAAGCTTTAGCTCTCAGATTCGGTCTAACACCGGCGCAAAGGGCGGGATGCAATCACCTTGTTATAAATTCGGATAACATGGAGGTGATTGAAACTATGAATGATGGAGGACAGTTGGCGGGTGAGGCGGCAGCAATTTTCGATGATTGTTATCATTATGTTTGTGATTTCGTTACTGCTAGATTTGGGCACTGTAACAGAGAAGCAAATAAAGTAGCTCATGAGCTTGCTAGATTAGTTAGATTCTTTGATTTTAGATTGGTTTGAGGAGTTTTTAAATGAAATTGTAATGATCCTCACAAACGATGTACTACTTACTACAAGTGAATAAAATCTGAGGTTTTTTAAAAAAAAAGGGAAGGGCAGCGGGCAGCCCATATACACAATAAAAGAAACCACAGGCACGAGGGACAACACCCTGGATAAAAACAACAAGCGCGAGCCTGGGACAACTGCATGGTACTTAAACAATTTCTCATTTAGATGTGAATTAGCAATCCTGATAAATAAATGTCAAAAATAAACATAAAATGAAATGTTTTTTTATTGAACCTGAATATAAGATGAAATGTTGGTACAAGGAGATAGTGCAACTGCATGGTTTTTAAATAATGAAACAGAAATGGGAGACTAGAAAATCAATCCATTCACGTGTTTTGAGTTAGCCACAAGGACCGAGACGCATATATTCGGGTCACGAGATTCACTCTCGTGACGAACCCAGCCGCGTGAGTCAAACGGAAAAAGGCAAACAAAACACAACCAGCCGATCTAAAATTCCTGCTGGGCCTCCTTACCAAGACCATTTTCAGCCCCGCCCCCAACCGCGCCCAACGGCCTTTTTTAAACGCCGCCACACAAAAACCGGCTGAGAGGTGCTTCCAGCAGCCCATTTTTCGGCATTTTGGAACGAAACTGGCGTCGGCGGACGCAGGCCAAACCCGCCGCGCTGGGGGCGCTGGGGCAACCGGTTTTGGCGCGAACGAACGGCAGGCCCGCCAAGTCAGCGACCCCCGCCTCGTCGTCCTCATAACGCCTCGTTTCCCGCGGGGAATCAATGCCAAGGCTGCCGCCGGTCAGCCTTCCATTGATTCCTCACGGGCGGCGCTCGGCGACGCGCCCCCTCCCCGCCACGCGTACACACGACGCCAACACCATCCCCCCTCCCCCCCCCCCCCGGCCGCTCTATAAAGCAACATCTCCCTCGCCGGGGACGCACCCGCCCGCAGCCCCCCTCGTGCACAGCCGCCGCCGCCAAACTCTTTCCGCCGCCGCAGACAATGGGAGAGAGGTTCCCCAGCAACGGGGTGGCGGCCAATGGCTTCGGCCGCCGCTCGCTGCACGAGTGGGAAGCCCACCTCCTGCATGAAGCAAACATCTCGGTGCCTCCCGACATGCGCGCGCCGGGGCGGTGGAGACTCAGCGCCGGGGGCGTCCCCGTGCCCCCGCTGCCGGACGTCACGCCCCCCGACTACTTCAACGCCGAGGTCGAGCGTGCGCAGGCGTCGCTGACGGAGGAGCAGCGGGCCCGCCCGGAGTACGCCGCCGGCAACCACGAGGCGTGGGCGGCCTACTTCGAACGCCGGCAGGCGGAGCGGCTGGCCTCCACCAACAACGCACCAGTGGTGCTGGGGACCAAGAATAGCGACAGACGCCGCCTGTGGTGGGGCGCACCCGGCCGCACGCTCCACGCCGTCCTCGAGCACCCCGAGGGCGGCAACGAGCCGCCGTTCACGTACCCCGCCACCCCGGCCCCCCGCCGGAGCGGCAGCCAATGGCTGCCGAGGAGGACCGGCTCCTCTTCCTCCTCCTCCCACTCATCCGGGTCGCCGGCGCTCTACAGTGTCAAGGCCGAGCCCGCGAAGACGCCGCTCGGACGGTGCACGCGCAGCACCGGCATTGTCATCAACCAGGGGGGCGCGCCTCCTCCTCGGCTCCTCTTCGCCTCGTCAAGCCGAAAATGGAGCCGGGGCTCGCCGTCGTGAAGACGGAGCCAGGGACGGCCGTCACTGGTCCGCCAAGGCGACACCGGGCAGGGGTCCAGCAGGGGTGGCCGCGTGAAGGAGGAGAAGGACGACGACGGCGGCGGCGACTTTGTCGAGTTCAGCGAGTTCTTCCTGTAGTCGCGAACTTTGTTTTCTTTTAAGTTTGCTATGTAAAAAATCTGTTTGAGTCGCCGAAGTTTATGCCCGTTTACCGAATTATAGCCGAATTTTTGTTCAAAAAAAATTAAAGAAGCCTTCTGGGGGCAACCATGGGCCAGCGGCTAGAAACCTGATCGGCCCCAAGCCGATTTTAGCGCCGGATCGCCCCCAGGCGGCCATTTTTCGAACCCCTGGAGGGCCAACGGCTGAAGTTGCTCTAGCATCGCCAACAGAAGACACCGTGACAAGCCAGGCCATCGACAAAAAAAAACTAATCTTAGCACATGAAAATCAGACGGCACAGGATTTAGATGTGACAAAGCTAATTCACATCTAGATATGAACTAGCAAATCGGTTACTTGGTATATTATTTGTGGTAGTTAATTATACAAGCATATCATATAGTATTATTAGTGGCATAATATGAATGTGCATGAAAGCAGAAATATTTTCTTTATCTTCAGCACCCTAAAGATGATGTCCTCGCATTTGCGAGTGCCATTATGCTTGCTCCAAAAAAGCAAAATGTACATACGGATATAGAAGGATCTAATGTGACATTAAATTAACACATGCACGATTAGTCACAGATAGATAAATGAATGTCTCGATGGATATATATGAATTAACTGTTATTTAGAAACATGATACAAACTCAGCCACTCACACCTACAAATGTACACACACGCACCTTCTCTTTGCAAGAGATTTAGCCGGCAAATCTTGAGGTTGAGGAGGTTCACCACAGGCTCCATGTGGTTGACAGAATCGATCACTCTGAATTAATTACTAGAGCAACAGAAGTCTATCAACTAGCCTTAGGGCTTGTTTGGGACTGCTCCGCTTCACCAAAATCAGTTTCGCTCCACTAAATTCACTTTGGAGCAGTTTCATCCAGAAGTTGTAGCACTACCAAAGAGAATGTTTGGCTTCCATCTAGCTCCAGCTTCAAGAATGAGAAATTTGGTGGAAAGGATCTATTTGATTGGTCGAGGGGGGGAGAAACGAAGGGGTATCCACTTACTGGTGGCAGTGGTGGGTAATTTCCACCCAACTCCAGCTTCTGGAGTTTTTTGGAGCACCCCTTGAAGAGCTTCATAAAAAACTGGGAGTTGTGCCCCAGATTCTAGTTTTTTTGTGGAGCGGCATATCGTGGAGCTACCCTGTTTGGCTTGTGTTTTCTGGAGCGGAGCTAAATTTTAAGGAGCAGAGCGGTCCCAAACAGGCTCTTAGTTCACCCTCCGGAATAAGACCAACCATATACCTGTCCATAAGGAAAAGGCATGAAAGGCCGCAAAGACTGAAGCCGAGCAAGATGGGCAGAAGCGAGAGGAGCGTCATGAGGAGGCCCTCATCGGCCGTTGGAAAGAAGATGGAGATGTAAACAACCAAGACGCCGGCGCAGCCCACAAGGAACGTCACTGCCCATCTGCTATGGTCGTCGGCCTCCGGTACCACCAGCTCCAGATCGCCGTCGGCCATCTGCTTCGTGTGCCCTCAATCAATCGATCGATCGATCTATACTTGGATATTTTCTAGGGTTTGGCTGGTCTGGTTAAGGTCGATGCAGTATTTGTTTGTTGGGATCTATGCATCCGGCCGGCGGTGCATGCAGAGCCCTCTGATCGGCATCACAGGTACGTACGTATCCACAGCTGGAAAGCAACGGGGATCATTATGTACACTGTTAAAAAAAAGACGCCGGACCCTTAATTAGGAACCCTCATACTGTAACCACGCCGTGAGAAATTTTCAAATCAATTTTAGAAAAAAAATACCACATGGCCACATATGACATGTTGTATGCATCTCCCGAATTGGGCTCTCGTCCTGCTTTATAAATAAAGCACAAGCCAAAGATACACATTCGAACGATACACGATGTGAGTTACACCTCTTACAAAGTAGATACTGAGATAACCGGACCACTGCACACGAATACGTCCGCGAAGAAAACACAGGGCGAGCTAAATACAACTCCACAAGACGCCTTAGGACACCTAAGCTCCACAGCAACGCCCTCAGAAAAGGTAACGACGCTAAGTGTTGTCCCAACCGAGCCCAAAACGGAGAAGGGTTTTCACCTGGAACCCTAGCACGAAAAGAAGAACTACGACGACGTCTATGAGAATGTAGAAGCACCCGCATGTGTTGCCGCTGTCGGCGTCACAACACAAAACTTTCGCTCGGCATCTTACCCATGCCATCATGAAGCATCCGGAACAACCGCGACGAGTACAAATCTCCAGATCCGGATCTAGGCGTCTCTACTGTCGACGACAAATAGCGAGCCTGGGCCACCCACCGCTACACCCCTCGCCGTCCGGACAACCAAGCGGCATAGCCACCACCACCGACATGGTGCCCGCAGGTGACCCACCATGCGAACCACCAACCCGGGTGGCGCATCGGCATCCATGTCCCGAGCTACCGCCAACCATCAACATCACAACACACCGACCATGGTAGGCCACCGGGCCCGGGTCAACTCCTCCATAGTAGGAGGTGTCAACCCCTCCGTCCCTAGCTAGTCCCAGTGGTTCCTTACGGTCAACGCGAAAACGAGACCCATTCAAAGGCGGCCCTAGCATCCGCAATCTTACGGTTAGACAGATCCCAGTTTCCAACTAACTTCCGCTTTGATCTGCAATATATACTCCGGGCCGGCAAGCCCTAGGACACCGCGTTGCGCGTGCGCGATCGCGGACGACGGGAAACCAGACCGAGCGGCGCGAACGAGATCGAGCGACCGACCGATGATGGCGCCGGAGCCGGCCGCGCTGCCCGACGACGCCCTCGCGGAGGTCCTCCGGCGCCTCGCGCCGCACGTCCTGGCCGCGGCCAGGCGGATCTGCAAGGCGTGGCGCGACGCCGTCGACAACCGCCTGCGCGGCAGCCTGCTCTCGCGCTCGGTACGCGGCATCTTCATCAACTTCACCCAGCATAGCTGCTTCTCCGAGTTCTTCTCCCGCCCCTCCACGGGCCCGGCGATCTGCGGTGGGCTCGACTTCCTGCCCTGCATGGGCGTCCAGGTCACGGACCATTGCAACGGGCTCCTGCTCTGCGGCGAACGGGTGAACGAGGACCGTGCACTGCCGCGCGAGTACGTCGTCAACCCGGCCACGCATCGGTGGGCGCGTCTGCCCCAACGCCCTCGGCCGCACGTGCCGGGATTCGACCAGTCCGCCTACCTCGCGTTCGATCCCGCCGTGTCACCACACTACCAGGTCTTTCTGATCCCACGCCTGCCACCGGCCGGCGAATCGGATGACGACGAATCGGACGACGACGAGTGGCCTCCCGCGTCATACGTGATGCATGTGTTCTCTTCGGTGACACAACGGTGGGGCGAGACGACCTTCCTTCGGGAAGGGGAGGCTGCGGGGATCGTCGGCAACATGAATTCAGATTTGTGGTATAACCAGCATCGTTATCATGCCGTCTACTGGCAAAGCACGCTCTACATTCACTGCCAGCATGGCTATCTTGCGAGGTACTGTAACTACTTGCTCCTCGGTGGTCATCCTAATTTAGCAAATACTCCTTCCGTCCCAAAATAAGTATACTAAGAAGTACTAGCTAGTATGATCCACTTATATTGTTATTAAGCTCTTTATCCGATTGTTCATATCTGCAGGATGTCCTTGTCAGATCTCACGTACACAATAATCAAGTTACCAGGTGCCTGTAAATTGAGAGGTTATCCCAACCACCATCTGGGGAGATCACTGAGAGGGGTGTATTGTGCGAAACTTCATGGCTGGAATCAACTTCAGCTTTGGTATCTCAATGAATCGTGCGGTCGAATTGAGTGGGTGTTAAAACATGATACCGTTCTTGGAAAGACCTTTGAACGTGAGGACTATGCTCGACAACTGGCCAAACAATGGATCTTGCAGGATGTTAACTACCGTAAGTGGTCTTCCAAATACCCTAAGGACGCTGCTTACACAAGACATGCAAATTACAAAGCGCCGGTGGAAGAGAAATATGATTGGAACTCCGATGAAGATAACGTTCTTGACATTGAAGATGATGTTCAAGAGGGACGCCGTGACAACCATTATTTCCTTGGGTTTCATCCTTATAAAGAGGTTGTCTTCTTGACTTCATCAGGGATATCAGCCAGGGGACTGGCCTATGACTGGAACAACTCGAAATTCCAGGATTTGGGCACTTCATGTCTAGCAGACTATGACCCCTTCAACGGACGACCATGCGGAGAGACGGACTCATCTTTCCCATACACGCCTTGTTGGATGGGCGAGTTTGCTGGTAACGAATTAGAATCTCTACTTGAAGATGAGAAACTATATAGAAAAAAGTTGGAACAGAAATCTCAACGTAAAGAGAAAGCCACCTTTACCTTCATGGACGAGTACGATTTGCGCAAGCATCGTGGGCACACCAAGAGAGTCAAGGACTCTAACGCCAAGAATCGCCGTAGACGCCACATGGCGGCTTGGTAAGAACCAACCTTGACCGACTTGAAGTTCACCGTGATTCGCCGGGGTAACCAAGTTCGAGCTTGGTAAGGCCACAGCGGAGCTAGTAACTACCATTGCCAGATCCAAGCTGCTTGAATAAGTCAAAGTACCTACATTCTCAGTAGGAATTATTCAAGCTGTTTTATTCCTTCGGTGTGTGGATCCAGACTTGTCAGCTATTTAAGGACTTTGGCGCTGTAAAACTGCTTTGCTGTTATGATAGTACATAAAACTACATTTGCCGCTGAAGTTAGTGGAATATTTTGTAATACAAATGGTTCCTTCCAGTAGTAAAAGTGATTTTGTTATCTATATGTGATAGATAATCAATTCAATATACATTCGTCTTGGTGTTCTATTAGTGTAATAAGGTTTTGCATTTGGTCCTATTTGGGTTATTTTCACCATTCGTGTTGCAGCCACCTAATTAGGATAAAGTATACTATTGTCATCTCAGTTAGTAATCAGGTATATATGTGGTCTGTTGCTTTGTGGGTACTGGTAAAACCAGAACCACGGAAGCACCGCCTTATAATGTATACTACCATTTGCCAATTCCATCGTTTAAAGTGGTTATGTTGCAATACTGAGGCATTTCCTCCATTAATCAATAATGTCCTTACTAAAGCAAACGGGATGCAGTTTCGCACAGGGAGAGTTCTCACCAATCTGCCATTCTCAAATTGGGGGATCACACACATTGCGCAACACAGCGGGGATAAGAGAAGCAGCCGGGCCGCCATTTTGCTAGTTAGTGTAGGGTTAGGTCTAGGTCTAGGTTCGCCTTAGGGAAATTGGCTTGATGCCGTACTTGAGTTGTGCCCTGGCGCTCACTAGCGGCTCTTGGTGGTCATCGGCTCTCTCTATTGGTCATATTCTATGATTGATGATGGTCGTTGGTGGTGGATCTGGTGAAGGCTCCTCCAATAAGCTTGACGGCTGGTGAGACCAAGCTGATGCGATCGTCTCTCCCGTCTTCCTTGGCCCGCATAGAGATGGAGGGGAAGACGACGGATCTACACTTGGCTCGTTTAGATCTGGCGGTCCATAGGGTATTGAAGCTGACCTTCTTCTAGCCACCGCACTGGCCTTGGCTTCGTAAGTTGAAGATCGAAGGAAAAAATGCTTCCAATTCTGCTTTTCAACCCAAGGTGCTTTTTCGATTGGATTTTCCGGTAACGGGCCGGTTACTAGAAATCCCGTTGGTCCCCAAAAAATTTGGTGTCGTACGACGGGATGGTTTGAAATAGAATTTGTATGGCTTATAAAGGCAAACTGTTCTAGGCAAGTTGGAGACGAGCGTGCTCGCACTTGGAAAAAAGATGATTGGCGAATGAGTAAGGAATTTTGAACCTACGTCCTAGGGGAGAAAAGGCAGCTCACTAACCACTAAAAGAACAATTAGTTTTTATACATGATACATTAAATGCCATATATTTGGGTGCTAAAATATTTTAAATTCAATTTCCATTGGATATTTCAAGCAAAAAGCTTCAAATATTACAAGATTTTCGGATAACCAGTTTTACCTGGTCACCCTGGTAAAAACAGAAACGAGAAAAGAAAAACATCGGTTCAACCTCCATAGGGAGGCCCTTATTTCCTTGCCTGCTATCGGCAAGGATTGCACCGGAGATGGTGGCCAAAGCATCTCGGATGATGTCCTATGTGTACAGTACCCAATTGTGTTCTTGTTGTCATCGTTGGGGTCCTATGTGTAAAAGAGAGGACATGTTTTAAAATCCTGACTGGAACTTAACCAGGGGCGGAGCCAGCGTATTGCCGTTGGGTTCAGTTGAACCCAACAACATTTGCCAGCCACGTGAATGTACGTACAACTTATTTGGCATGAACCCAACAAAAAATTAAGCCTGACCCCATCAAGCTACAAAGCCCACATCAATGGACCAGTAATAAAAGGCCTATAAAAGCCCACCTACACATTGTCTTTCATGCAACGTCCAGGCCTGTTCGTTACTTGATCAATAATTTTGTCTCAAAAAAAAAACTTGATCAATAATTTTGTTTATTGGCGATCTATAGCCTCTACGATGACGGCAGCCGCCGTCCCCTTCGCTTTCCCAGCTCGCCTCCCGTCGCTTGGTCCCCGCCTCCTCGAAAGCCGGCGGCAAAGCGTGCAATTGCAGATCGACAGCGGCAAGCACTAAACCTCAGTTCAAATACGACGTAGTAATCACATCGCCACATCTCCCCCTGGTTGTACATGTTCTATCTATTATGTACGGTAATTTGTTTGCCCTAGTTTTCTAATTGTGTTTTCTATGGACTTTGATTGATATAGGGTATGGAACAATGATTTGATGTGGGCTCCTCGAAGTCATCCGTTAGACGTAAAAGGTGCCATTTGTCGCTGCAAATTAGTCTCCTGATCTGAAGAGATAAATTAATTTAGATGAATTGCCTTCCTTATGATTCGACTGATTTGAAGAGAATTTGAAAGTACACAAAAAATCCTAAGAACCAAAATGATATTTTAAACCAGGGGATTTCATAGATCACCGTCTATATTTGTTTATCCACACAGGGATATTGTAGATACTTACATTGATAGTGCATGAGCAGATGAACTTACATTGATAGTGCATGAGCAGATGAAGGATTTGCCAGTTTGGACGGGATTATGGATCTTGCTAAGTTAATGGTGCAGATAAATAAGGATGTTATTTTTTCTTTGGTCTATCACATCTAAAGCTAGTATTGATATTTCCCGTTGTCACAACATCTGTGGAGAGATACTTTTCAGCTATGAATGTTGTCATGAAAAAGTTGCGTAACAAAATGAACGATAGTTCATGAGTAATTGTATATAATTTGCTATGTGGAGAAAGACATGTCTTCTACCATTGGCAATGATGATGTGTTGGAATGTAGGATCAGAAAGGGAGGCTCCGAAATGTGAATGACTTTACATGATTCTTTCGCATGATGGTACTTTCATTTTAAGCATGTCAAACTAACTTGTTATTTGTTGCTTTTATATATAAAGCAGGGTGTGATCCTTTTTCAAAGAATTGACTTGTTATTTCCTCACTGTTTTTAGGAAGATCAGAAGTTGCACCTGAAACTAAGAAGGTACTTTGGTATTACTAAGTGATTTTATAATTTCATCCAATCGGTATGTCTTGCACTCTTCAATTTTAACGAAATACCTATTTGTAATAAGTGATATTATATTTCTATTCATTATGCTTTGTTTGGGTGCTATGATCATGTTGTTATATGGCGTAAAATTAGACTTAGTTCATACAAAATTTTCGTAACTAGTCAACGAATGAACCCAATGGCTAAATTTTCTGGCTCCGCCCCTGAACTTAACGAGGATAACGTTCTTGACATTGAATACGCTGTTGAAGAGGGATACAGCAGAGATTATTACTTCCTTGGGTAGTTGGGTTTCATCCTTCTAAGTTCTAAAGAGATCGTCTTTTTGACGAAGATTTCATCAAGGAAAGAAGCAAGAGGAATGGCCTATGACTGGAACATCTCAAAAATTCAGGACTTGGGCAATGTGTGTCGAGCAGATTTCGAACCCGTCTGTGAACTACCATGCAGAGAGACGGATGCAGCTTTCCCTTACACGCCCTGCTGGATGAGAGAGTTTCCTGGAAACAACTTTGAATATTGGGCGAGGAATCCAACTCCATGTGTATGTATGAGTTCGAGCTGTGCAAGTTCCATGGGCGCGCCCAGATGGTCGGGGGAAATATCTAGTACTCCCATCCCTAGGGTGCTCCCGGTGCTCCAAACTCGATAGCACATTTTAAAGTGTTAAAAAATTCTGAAAAAAATCCAGCACATTGACACAACATCAATGTATGTTGTTAAGAAAAATCAAATCAAAATTCGAAACATTGCTCGAGATACAAAAATGACAAAATAGACATCAATGTGGTAATGGGCCTAATCTAAAGCCCAACTTAAGTTGCGTACTATTTACTGTCGAATTTGTCATTTATGTTTCTCAAGCTATGTTTTGAATTTTGATTTCAAATTTTTTGACAACATACTTTGATGTTGCGTCAATGTGCTGGATTTTTTTCAGATTTTTTTGAACATTTAGAAATGTGCTATAGAGTTTTGGAGCACCGGGAGCACCCTAGGTATGGGAGTACCAGATATTTTCCCCAGATGGTCGAGCACTCTACACCGCTAGTAGGGACACACCTTCGCCAATGTGAAGGCCAAGGCGACCAAGTTTGACCCTGGCAAGAGAAGCTAGTCACTGCCATCGCTGGATCGGTCCTGCTGCTTGGTTACTTTTTGGAAACAAAAAAGATGAGTCGTACAGTTGGTGCATGCAAACGATTTGGAATATCAACCCTGTTCGTAGCCAGACTTGTAAAGTTATTTTAACAGTTATATTATGATACATACATAAAACCACAAAGTTCATAGCCAAGCCTGCTCACTGTTCACATCATTCACTAATTACTCTAGTACAGTAGTAAATAAAACCACCATGGTTCAATCGTCTGGAACCAACATTTTTTCCATATTGCTGCAAGCGACAAGCATGCAGAAGACAACGGCCATAACACCAAATTTTGATCTGCGGGTGAAATAGTCAGGACATTTGTTATGGTTTGTCCTGCAGTGTTTGAAGAGAACAGACGTATTTTGATTATGAAATCTAGTATTCTTCTTCAGCAGCACTAGCAGCACTCAAATCAACGCTGAGATCAATAGTCTGCAATGAGAAATCAAGAACAAAGTTAGAATGTAAAGTGGAGCTAGTCTCTCGCAAAAGAAAAAAGCACCACTTTTCGTGACCTGTTTAACACATTTACATGGTGTTCTTGTGCAATTTACTCCCTTTGTTTAACAAACCATACAACAGAACAGGAGGAGAGTGCAGGAAAGGTACTTATATACCATAATAAAGGAGATACTAACAGCATGTACAGGCGTAGTTAGCTTCAACTACTATCAAGCAGGGAGGAATATCAGGCGATACCACCACTTAGGATCCCATGCTACCAATTTGAAAATTTCTAATTTAAATGTTTCAAAAAATTCCAAGAAAAATTCTGAATGTTCACAACACATGTGTCTGCAAACCCTAAACAATTCAGATCCAAATTCAAAGTACACACTGATAAACAAAAAATTAAAATCCAGCATGAATAGTGTCAATAAGGACAAAAATATGAATAGTGTGAAAAACTACACTATTCACATTTGGATTTGTTTTTATGTTTCTCAATGTATTACCTCCGTCTCAAAATGTAAGACGTTTTTGTAAAAACGTCTTATATTTTGAGACGGAGGTAGTATATATCGAATTTAGATCTGAATTTTTTAGGGGTTGCAGATACATGTGTTGTGAGCATTCATGATTTTTCTCAGAATTTTTTAAACATTTAAATTCGAATTTTTCAAATTGGCACCATGGGAGCATCTAAGTGGTGTTATCACCTGATATTTTCCACTATTAAGCATTAGAGGAAAATGAAGATGAAATATTACCTTTCCGGTGATCATTGTATACATGTTAAGAACATCTGTCACAGTGGTCTCAAAATGTGTGGTAGCATCATAGCTCTACAGAGAAACAAACTGTCATAAACATCTATAACAGTCTAAAAATAAACAAAACCTCTTGTTATGATACATATACTGCAAAATTTACCGTTGAGATGAAGCAATTATCAAGAGATGGTTCGTTCACTGGCTCATATCTGTCATACATATCAAAAAAGAGCTCATCTACTGGACCAAGTAGATCAATGCCAGGCTTAAGTTCGGATTGTATATTATCACTCTCCGCTTCTGCAGAGACAAATGCAATGAACTTCCCTTTTGGTGCGACGTTGTGGGTGTATGAGCAACAGAAGACATACCTAACAAGAGCAGACCAATAGAAATATCATAAATGAGGATCGCGTAATCATTCAATCAAGTGATGTAGCTGTAAATCTAGTCATCCATCAAATGAAAATTGTTTGGGCTTGAGATAGGGCTCACATGTCTGAATTGCGTCCAAGTTGTTTCTGTGGCAAAATAATCTGGACTGAGTGGGACTCATTTGTATTTGGGATTGGATGGCTCATAATAGCAATTGCACGTGCAACTTTGCCGATCTTCCTGACCTGTTGAAAAACATGAGCAAAACATCATCATTGGAAGCAATGCATAACAAAAGCTCCAGACGAGGTTGTAGTAAATATGAACTTCTCAAGAAGGGAAGGGAATAATGAAGATAAAAGGCCGAAGTTAGACTAAATGTTTGCCATGTATTAACCTTGACAGAGTGCAGGCAAGAAGAATATTCACCTTGTTGGTCAAGTACGAAGGATCGCAGACAACTTTCTTGCATTTTGCGGTTTCACCTTCTGATGTAACACCACACGCTTTTCCTTCCATATCGAATTCAACCTACATGAATTAGGTGGCACAGGTGAAAGAAACTGTGATTTACCATACAGATCATGTGGGTTATACTAATAGGCAGGTGACAAATAATACCTTGCATTCTGGCTTACTTAGCATGTAAGTGCCACCATAAACAGCACTTAGACGTGCAAAACCCTGCATAAGAAAGCATTGTAACAAATGAGCATCTTAGTAACATGTATGTGCAGTATGACAATAAAGGTATAGCAAACTGAAAACACACTGACCTGTGGCAGCTCACCCAGCCCATATAGAGGATAAATATAAGGCGAGCCCCCTTGAAAACGTGCAAGAGACTCCGAATATAACTAAAAGCAGATGACGGTAAGATGTAATCGAAATCCATGAGTCACACAATCAAATAAAAGCAATGACACTGCTAAAAGGAAGAACAACTACAGGGACTGGATTATGAATGATTGGCACTCCCTCCGTCCCACAATGTAAGACATTTTTGCAAGCTGTTCTAGCTTGTAAAAACATCTTATATTGTGAGACAGGGAGTACATGATGAACTTATAATACCAAACAAGGACCATCTACCATTGTTTTTGTCAAGACTTACTTTCATCCTTTTCACAGTATCAAGTGCTGGTTCATTGAGGTGACGATCATCCCTATGGAGAGCAAGCGCGTGGCCAATGAAATCCACTGTATCATCAACTAAGCCGTACTTTCTGCAAAAACACAAACATAAAATATAGTTATTTTTTGTGCAGAAAGGGATAATAACAAGCACATGAAATATCCTTTCACACCATGTAGAAGGTTGAAGGCCAGGGACTAGTTACCATTAACAGAAGAAGCAAAAAAGTAACTGAAATAGGTTCATAGTAGGAAAGACAATACGGTACGCGAATTTCTGAGGAAACTGAAAAGCTGGACTAGAACTATACTGTATACGTGCAACTGAACCAACTCTTTGCGTTCATACTTGATTTTCCTGAAATGGTCATCCACATTTGAAAGCATGGTTCACAGGCATTGTGTGCTACCCTGACACCACTATAATTGTCGGCGGCTTGGAGTGTTGCAATTTGTTTACGGGTAACATTACTGACAAAGCAATGAACAGAATGGAGCAATCATCAATGCACTCACGCTATCAACTCTTTAGTTGTCAACGTAGTAAGGTCCAATCCCTGATGTGTTTTTGGATCAGCTTCATCGTAATTTTGGACATAAATGAAGAAGTTCCTTGCTCTGCGTTTCTCAAAAAGGCCCATCAAAGGAGACTTCAGAGCCTCCATATCAGTCGCGGGAACCTTGTGGATCTGATTGAACATGATAACGGAAACAAGGTAAGTTGCACCTCTAGCATGGGATCAGATTACAGAATCTAACAACCTATGGAAGATACAGGATATGTGATGATAAAAACAAAAGGAAATAAGCTGAAGAATGTACCTTCCCTTTGCTGAAGACAAAGCTCCCATCAACAGCTTTGAATGACAAATACTTCGTTACATTAGTGTGAATGAGGGTTCGAACCAATGTCCCATTTGCCATCATAAACTGATCACAGAAACGTTTTGTGATAATCAATGAACAAATAAACATAAATCTGGACAGCTACCTTACAAGGTTGTTCTTTTTTGTTCTATTTTTCCTGTTAGTAATACATGAGATTTCCATACTTTGTTGAATGATCAATGAATCACCACATTAATTACATAAAGAAGTTCCGCATGTTTCCCATAAAGAAAACAATCATGAGGGTTTGTTTGTGTAATCATAGCAAACATAGGTGGTGTAGTTGTGTTGTAAAGATAGTTTTGGATGGGAGGGGACTGTTGCACCTTTGGAACCATGTCTACGTTGTAATCTTTGCTTGAGCCTAGATGTGCCGGGGGCTTGTCTTCCCCTCTAAATTTCTTCCAGAGCTGTTCCAAAACAAGAATTTATCGGGGTTAATATATATGATAAAAGCTCTGTCAAAATCAATTAAAGGACAATGTGTAATAGCATAAAAAAAACTTCACAAAATATCTAACCTCCAGCATTGGACTTGCTTACCTGATTAAGGTTGAGAGAAGTGGAATCTCCACCATAATAGTCATTTCTATCCATGTGCAAAACCTGCAATATCATCAAACACACATTCGTAAGGGGGTTCTATAAATGAATTTTCAGTATTACTATATTGCTTTACAAATGCAAGTGCTTTTAAAGAGGGCCATAAAAAGATACAAGGCTAGTGAGCTACTCAAGATCCTGACTCAGAACAAATACTCATATATGCCTATAATTGTGTAGCATGTCGTTGCCAGTGAACAAATATTCAAGCCCTTAATGTGTTTCAAAATTCATTCCTTGCACTTTTTGGGATAGCAAAAAAGCACTACTAAAACTTTCAGTTGTTTAAAAGAAATGATTATGTTCATATCTGTATCAAAAGCGTATCCAGATCAAGGGGTAGTTGTTACTAGAGATTATATTTTTAGCGATGAAAAAATAATGAGGCCACTTTGCTAGAAGGAATTTGCTTGAAGACATAAGCTTGTTAGCAAGTTTGTTTTAAGAAGGTTTCCCCTCAGTGGTTTCTGGTTGTGGGGGGTGTTCAATAGGCTGGAGACAAAGGCATATGAATTCACTTGTACCTTTACCCGCAAAAAGAAACTCACTTGTACCTTCCTCTGATTCTCTATCCCATCTCTAAAAAATAATTAAGTGAAAACTCTTACAGAAAACTGCTTCACACAACCAAATATTAATAACCTATGTCGAAATTACACTCTTGGGAAAAATGGTAAGAAAAAACCTAATCAAATTCCTCCAACTAATTCGCCGCAGTATCTCATCTGACAAAATCTCCCAAACAAACTGACATCTTTGTCTATTCTAATTTCATCATAAGGATATTTTCTAGCAAGAACCTTTTGCGGAACGCGAGGAAATATACACCTTTGTATTAAATGTTTGTGTTGAGACAAACGACTGGAACCTTGTCTGCGCAGGATGAACAGACATAGCACTACATAGGATAGTGGCCCCGACAAGTCTCCCTTTCCTTTTCTCCTGTCCTATGACTTCCTTCCATCTCTCTTTCGGTTTTCCCTCTGACCATGTTCTTTCTCGCATAGGCACGTAGGCATAGCTGGCTTTGTTCTATTCTTGCATTTTCTGTTGCTGCTGTTCGACTTTGGCGTCTACCAGGCGCGAATCTGGACCGGCGGACTGTTGGTGTCATATCCTCTAAATTAATAGTGAGTATCACTTAATTTCTCTTGATTTGCATTTTTTTTCTTTGGGTTCACCTGAAGCCAACATCCCTCTGCACAGCTCTGCCCCTGGCGTAGACTGAATTGAGTTCGAAATGAAGCTCAAATCAAGAAGTGGTGGCAAAGGACAATGGCACAGAGGCACACCATGAGCACCAGAGGGGCGGCGACAGCGAGCCACCGCTCCGCCAATACCCAAGGTTTCTGTATCTACACCAAATGGATGCATAAATTCTACATGATGCGCCATTTCCAGTAACTATTAATAGTAACTCACTAATCTTTATCTTTACTCCTATGAAGAGACCAGTTGGACCACTGTGGATGGTGGTGTAGCAAAAGTGTTTTTGCTGCATGAGTGTGACATGTAATCTCGTTTGCATTTCGGTCTAGACCTCGAGCAAATATTTCCATTTTTTGTAAGAATTGTTAATACTTTGCAATAAAGATGGTTCAAGTACATGGAATATGCAGAGACCGGGGATTCCCCCTCCTACTCCTTTCTGAGGCACTAGGCAGCATCAGGGGGTCTGGCATGGCCGGGGAACTGCCGAAGCGCCTTGAGCACGGCTTCACTGAGGATCAACTCAGACCAGGTCCTTACTTCTCAGCATCGCTCCAAGCATGCCGAGGTCACCAGATTCGCCATGAATAATCCGAATTAGTACCAGCGTGTGACATTCAGATGCAATTACACACCACCCACTTAACGTTGCAAAAACACCTGGATCCATCACGAATTCTGTCCTCGCTAGTTTACATCCAACATGAAGAACCAGGCTAGCGAAGTCAGAAGCTTGGGCGATGCAACACACATGTCGCCCTCCCCTCAGAATACACCTCGCTCAGCACAGAAGGCTCGCAAAACTGGCGAATCAGTGGCTGGCCCCCTTTGGATCGACTAAGGCGCAGGTAAACACAGTTAGTACAAACGAAGTATTTATCTAGCAGCGAAATCTAGTCCAGATCAAACATGCGCAGCACCGCCTCTGGTGTACCCGTCAGCGCGCTCCAGTGATCCAGTCCATCCCGGGCAGCGGAAGCGAGATAGAGAACACTGAGCGGTGACAGGGACGCGGCACCCGAGCATGGAAGCGACGGATCGGGGGCGAGGCGCGCGAGACAGGGGCGGGGAGCGATCGATCGGCGGCGACTCACCTTCAAGCCGTCGACGGAGAGGAGGCCGCTGAGGATGCACTCCTTGAGCCCCGTGCCCAGCACGATGACGTCGTACTCCTCATCCATGGCGGCGGCCTCTCGGCGAGCTTGTCGCGGTGGTTCCGGGGAGCGAGAGGGGTCAGCACGGAGGGCGGCGGTGGGGAGAAGTGGAGTTGACAAAAGGGCAGCAGTTGGTGGTGGGGGTGGGATTTGGCGTCGGGAATCCGGAAGAAGTCGGACGCGCATGCGATGGCAATCAGGGGGTGTTTGTTTACAGAGACTTTTCTGTGTAGGGACTAGAAAAAGTCCCTCTTAGAGACTTTTTTATCAAACGGGAGGGACTTTTAGGGACTAAACTAGGCCTTTGGGACTAAAAAGAAGAAGTCCCTCTAAGAGAGTCTTTTTGAGACTTTTTCCTGCCCTGCCCTCCACCGAGCCTCACCTTATCCGCTCCCGCTCCCTGCCCCGTTCCGCACAGCACCTCCAGCCGCCGCCGCTCCCTGCCTCCGCACCGCACCTCCAGTCGCCGCCGCTCCCCGCCCCCGCACCGCACCTCCATCTCCGGCCCATCCCCGCCCCCGCACCGCACCTCCAGACGCCGCCGCTCCCCGCCCCCGCACCACACCTCCATCTCCGGCCCGTGCCCCGCCTCCATTGCCCGGAGCCGCCGCCGCCATGGACGGTGATGAAGACGATGGTCTTCACTACTTCTCTCAGGTCCCCTCCCATCACCAGGCTTCACAGGGCTCATCCGCGGGCGGAAATTTGGGGAGGGGCATGGGCTTCTTCGATCTGAACAGCAACGTCGACGACTACCCCGACTTGGGCTCGTACCAGCAACTCCTCCATGGCGAGTCGGCCGGTCATGGTCTTCCTCCGATTGGACTTGGTCGTGGGAGGTCCGTGTCCCAGGGCGGAGGAGGCCGCGCCCGGTCTCTGAACATTGGAGGTGGATCGGGCTCTCACATGCGGCCGTTCGTCGCCCCGGGCGCAGCTGTTGGTGACGGAGGCGTCAGAGGGCGTGGGAGGTCCGTGCCCCAGGGCACTGCACGCGGTGTAGGTCGAGCCCGTGGGGTCTCATCGGCCGGCAGCATAGGAGTCGCAGGACGGGGATTCTCAATCTCTCAAGTTGCAAGCCGGCAACGTGCGTCGTCATCTGCCGTGCCTTCAGAAGATGTAGACGACAGTGAAGGATTTGAAGATGGAGACGACAACTGTGTTTTTGGAGAGGTAAATTTCTGAGTTCTGCACATTCATGTCCATGTGTTCTTACTAGTAAAAGATTTTCATGCCAGTTATGCAACATTTTGATGCCATCCTTATCAGCCTTATAATTAGTAGATCAACATTTTGGTGCCATCCTTATGATGCTGTGCTCGAGTGCCCATTTGTATGAACAAAAGTGCAGTAAATTATTGGTATGCAAAGTTCCATATTGATGCTACGAATGACAAGAACTACCCCAAATTATTGGTATGCAAAGTTGCAGTAAATTTCTGAGTTGTGCAAATTCATGTAAATGTGTTCTGTTGCTGTAAACTGGATAGTTGGGGTTTTTCTCCAATATAACAAGAATTTGTAGAAAGCACTGAAATAAAGAAACAGAGGCACTAGCTAACCAGCAGAAAGATTTGAAGGACTTGAGCATCTACATTTATTTGTAACTGAGTACACCACATTTCATATTCTTTTTGTAACTGGGTGTAGAAGACTGTAGAAATTGTTGTCAGATTCATCTTCTTTTTGTAACTGGGTGTAGAAGACTTTTTGTAACTGAGTTGTGCAAATTCATGTACATGTGTTCTGTTGCTGTAAATAGATATAGTTAAATTTGTATATGGAATTCACCACCGAATATATTTGTATACGGAATTCACCACCCAATTTGTTTGAATTGTGTATTTGTTATTTTTTGTTTAGAAAAACATTGCCAAGGCTGATTGGACAGACGAGAATATTACTATATTTTGTAACATTGCCTGTGAGGAAGCTAGGGATGGGCACTGTGTGAATGGTGCTTGGACAACTAGAGCCTACAAAAATATGAAGACAAAATTTTATGAACGCGCCGGCCTCCTCCATACTACCAAGCAATTCAAAAATTGTTTAACTAAACTCAAGAGCTTCTATAGCGCTTGGGCGTGGTTGGGGCAGCAAACTGGTTGTGGCCGAACTGGAGACGGGGCTATAACCGCATCAAGTGAGTGGTGGACAAAAAAAATTAAGGTACATCATTCAGCAAATTACAGTTGAATTGCTCACAGTTGATTACATTAGTTAGCCTTGTCCTAATTACCTAACTAATGCTGCAGGAAAGACCAGATGTTAGAAAATTCAAGGCTGGCAATCCTGAGTATTTGGATATGCTTATAGAGCTATTCCAAGGTGTGGCAGTTGATGGATCGTCAGCTTATGTGCCCGTAGATGAAGAGGAAGAAGAATATGTTGCTGCCGATGATGGACATGAGCAGAGTCCAATGAGCACCACCAGCAGGAAGAGGGGAAGCAGCGGCGCTGAACAGTCAGCAACAAGCCCAGGCAAGAAACACAAGAGCCCAATGGTAAAACTAATGACAGGGCTGATCAATAGTATCAATAGTGATAACACTTCTGAGATGATCACTGAATATGCAAACAAAAGGCAGGAAGCAAAGGACAAGGCAAGAGAGAAGAAATCAAACAGCACTAAGGAGAGCATTACTCGTTGTCAAAAGTTGGCGGTTCAATGTGGTGCAGAAGAAACAAGTGTCGAGTACTTCATGGCAACTCAACTGTTTGCAGATGAGGCAAACAGAGTCATATTTGAGAACATTACAAGTGATGATGCTAGACTGACTTGGTTGAAGAGGTGGTGCATCATGAAGAAGTTGTCCTAGTGTTCTTCTGTACTAGTGTTCTGTTTTCCAATATAACTATGTAATGGACCTGTAGTGTGCGACCTTGCTAAATGATCATTGCATGTTAATGTGTTTCATAATGTTTGGGTGTACTAATGTTTGCTAGTTGAAGACATGGTGCATGATGAACAATTTGTACTAATGTTTGCTTGTTTCAGGACAATGGCAGCAGTGATGATGATGGCAGCAGTGCTGATGGGAGCAGTAGTGATGATGAAGCAGTGATGTTGTTGATGCACCAAAACAGAAAGAGAAGAATGCTGCAGATGGCCTGCATGGTTGGTATGTACCACTTGGACTCTTACTGTAACAAAGGACCTAGAAGAGTACCAATACAGTCTGGGCATGATTGGGTTATGACAACACTAGGCAACAAAACTTCCTGTTACAACATGTTTAGAATGCATAGACCAGTCTTTGAGAAATTGCATAGTGCGCTTGTTGATTCCTATGGTTTGAAGTCCACCAAAAGAATGTCATCAGTTGAGTCTCTAGGCCTGTTTCTGTGGATAGTTGGTTCCCCTCAATCTCTAAGACAAGCAGAAAACAGATTTGTTAGGTCATTGGACACAATTGTAAGGAAGTTTGATAAGGTTTTGGCTTGCCTGATCAAGCTCGCAAAAGACATCATAAAGCCAACAGATCCTCTATTCAAAACTGTGCATTCAAAACTAAGATCTAGAAAGTATGCACCATTTATGGACAATTGCATTGGAGCAATAGATGGGACACACATACAAGTTGTGGTACCAGTTGCCACTGCTGTCCAGCATAGGAATAGACATAAGGAGAAGAGTCAGAATGTGATGTGTGTGTGTGACTTTAATATGAGATTCACATTTGTCCTAGCCGGTTGGCCAGGATCGGTGCATGACATGAGGGTCTTCAATGATGCCCGATCCAGATTTGGTGACAAGTTTCCAAAACCTCCACCTGAAAAGTTCTATCTTGTGGACTCAGGATACCCAAATAGACCTGGTTATCTTGCACCATGCAAGGGGTTAACATATCATTTCCAGGAGTACCGTGATGGCACAATGCCTAGAGGAAAAAAGGAACACTTTAATTTCAGCCATTCTTCACTTAGAAATGTCATCGAGAGGTGTTTTGGAGTCTTGAAGAACAAGTGGAGGATTTTGTTTCACTTACCAAGTTATCCACAACAGAAACAAAGCAAAATCATTGTGGCTTGCATTGCACTGCACAATTTTATTAGAGAAAGTCAACTAGCTGATATAGATTTCGACAAATGTGATCAAGATGAAAATTATATACCATTGCCTGTGCCAACGACCACTTCAACAAATGATTCAACCAATGAGATGGATAGTGCTGCTATGAATCAATTTAGAAATTGGGTCGCTGATGGGTTGTGGAGCTTGAAACAGCAATAATATATCATTTCGGTTCTTATGGACAAGTGTTCTTCGCTCATGTAATCTCACTTATTTCGGTTTTTATGAACAATTGTTGGCATGAACAAGTGTTCTCTTCTAGTGTTGTTTTGGTTGCTATGAACAAGCTTATTTCGGTTCTTATGAACAATTGTTGGCATGAACAAGTGTTCACTTCTAGTGTTGTTGGCCCGGGGACTTCTATATGCGATGAACAAGTGGTTTTTCAGGAGCCGAACTGGGACTTCTGTTGTTATTATTTATGTAATCTGTACTAGTTAATTATTAGCGGCAGATTGCAATGCGGCGGAGTGCATTTAGAAGCCGAACTGGGACTTCTCTCCGCGATGAACAAGTGGTTTTTTTCTGTTTTTATCATTTATGTATATGTAGTCTGTACTAGTTAATTATTAGGGGCAGCATGGTCTTTTAGCACGTCATTTATTATCCTCTAGTCCATATTTAGTCCCTGGAAACAAACAGGTAGGGACTAGAGACTTTTTAGTTGGGACTAAAAAAAGTCCTAGGACTTTTTAAACAAACAGGGCCTCAGAGGAGAACAACACGACCCGTCTCTTTCGCGTGCAGGCCCCTGTGGATAAATCATAAAACCAGACTTGGTCTCTCCGCGTTATATGAATTTGTTTGAATGATTTATATTAGATTAAGAAATGATTTTCAATATTGCTCACCACACCTCTTCTAGATGAGAAATAACTATGTCTTGTCTAACCTCTACACTGTTGAATTTTACATGAAGATTCATGAGGATTTTTTTTCTTCTAATTTTTGTATCTGTTAATCAAATAGTGTAGGAGTTAGATGAAACTTTGTTAATTCTGATACTCTCCCGCATGCATGTCTCTACCAGAGGTTGTAGTCGCCTAACTATAAAATCTTGTTTTAATGAAGACGCCCCCCCTCCACTTAAACAGTATTGTGCATTAATGAGCACTACGTCAGAAGTTATCATCAAATACCTGGCTAAAGATAATGAGGTAGTTTCTATTTTCTCTGATCATGCTCTCTTCTTCACGTCGACAATCATCATATATATGACAAAAATCAAAAGTGTAAAGTCTTGGTAGATGCCACAAGTTGTATCTAAGAGTATGTTTTATCGATGTTCTGATCAAGTTCGTGACATGGTTATTTTGCTTATTTTGTGTATTTGGAGTCTCGGGTCAGATATATCACATGGCAAGGTAGTTCCTCCGTTGGAAATAAGTGTTGATTTCTTGGTCAGTTATCTGAAGTCCCTAGATCTTGCTCGGAGAAATAGCACTGAAGAGATTATCAAAGGTAAAATGACCCTGTTGGAGGTCCAGACTCCGGAACCTATGGGTAGTGGCCGGTGTGTGCCATGGCCTCCACCTCCAGTGGGCCAGGCGGCCCTCTCGGTGGATGGTTCCTTTTCTGTTCATGATGGCTCCGCTGCGACTGGTATGGTGCTACGACGTCATGACGGTTCGATCATCTTTGCTGCTTATAGGGTTTTATTCATATGCAATGATGCTCTTGAAGCGGAGATCCATGCGCTTATGCAAGGCATGGCTTTAGCTCTCCAACACACAGAATTGCAAGTCATCGTCCAGTCAGATTCAATTGAGGCTCTGTCCATCTTATCAAATGAGAATCTCTCACGGTCAGCTTATGGGCACTTGGTAGCTGAGATCAAGGCCCTCATGGAGGAGAGGAAGTTTATCCCCAGAAGATTTGTAGGGATCAAAATAGGGTAGCAGATTGTCTGCTAATTACAGCCGTATGGAATCGTGTACTGTTGTTTGGCTTCAGAGAGTCCCTCCGTGTATCGAGGATCTCTTGCCAGTAGATTGTAATCCTATAATTTTGGAATAAAACTCATCTTTGCCGCCAAAAAAAACTTGTATCTAAGATGAACATGCTACCATCACCTACCGTTTGGTGTGAAAAATATAAAATATCTAAAACATTTTGATTTTCTTTTATATTCTTAACTCTATACTTGATTTACAATATTAAAACAATTGAATTCATGTTTGATATGCATGCATTAAACATGGACATGTTCTACTATGAGTAGTGGATAATCCAACTGTGTTGTCACAATGTTGTTTGTAGGAGATTATTTTCTGTTTCTCAATGTGTGTATAAATGATAAAGAAATAGTAAAAATGTCTTGTGACGTAGACAATATGTCATGTTTGTTTCGGTTTTAGGCAATAGATTCTTCTAGGAAAAATCAAGAAGCTAAAACAAGCAACTATTTGAAATCAGCTTTGCTACCGAAGCTGGATATGGATTCGGAGTATTTTCAATGCAATTGCCTGAAGCACGTCTAGGTGCACTTTAGTGGCAAAGTTGATGCCGTGAATCAGCTTTACCCGTGAAGCGAATCCACTGGTGATTTGAAGCCAACTGAAGCTAAAACAAACAGGATATATGTTATTCGGTTATATTCATGACATTTTGGGCGTCATAGACTTTCCTGAAAATATTTATGACTATTAGGCTTTCATACGTATGATTTTTTACTTAAAGAGGAGCGCACCTAAGGCACATCTTCGAAATGGCAACCATAAACTTTTGGTCTTAAACAATCTGTGAATAGGAGTATACAACTGCTCTGCTCAATGGTCAGCCCTCGCTTTTTTTCTAACTCACCTTAACCCAAAGAATCAGCACACCACACAAGGAAAGTTTGTCCACAAGTTTACATGAATTCCGCTTTTCAATTTAAACTCAAAGGGCTCCACCGCCTATTCCTCGAGCATTTAACACTAGCCAATAGCTTCCCGAAAAGATGGTAGACATGAGACATGCAGTAAGACAAACAAAATTTAGGCAAGAAACTAAGATGATAGAATGAGACATACGATAAGCAAACAAAAACTTGGGCACCAAACTATAACGTCGATAAGGCAACAAAATCTCCACTAGATATATTCCATATCATCTCATGCAACAAGTTCGTAAAATCAATGATGTTATTGACTCACTACACAACAAAAAATATACAATTTTTTTTGCAGGAAAATACAAACTTGTAAAGCAATGATGTTATTGACTCACCACGCAACAGAAGACCTTGAACTCGTGCAACAAACTTTGAGAGTAAATACGACTAAATACTAATTGATGCGTGCAACAAACTTTTAGGCTTGTACGTCAACAATGCTAGATGCATGCAACACAAAATCAACTTACCTAAAGACTAGCAAGACGTGTGCAACAAGAACGTAAACCAGATGTGGGAAACACAACAAACATATACAACACACTTTCATTGCAAGGAAACACACATGTCCAAATTGCCAAACCACGCAAAGTTATCCTTCACTATTTCCACAGCAGCCTTGTTGCCCAAGTGAGCGCAATATTCCTTGTTACCAATTTTATAAAGATCGACAGTTGTTGCGAATAAATCAATCAATCTCTAGATTTTGATAGTTACTTTGGTTCAAATCCACTCTCTGTTTCTCATGTAACATTTCCAAAACCATCTGCATGCTTACTTTCTTGAACAAAAGAAAATAAACCACATTGACCATACTCGGAAGGAAAATACGTCCAAGACACCAGTATGTATAACTGTAGAATACATCGACAAGACAAACATCAACATGCTAAAGCCATTGTTACGACAGAGTTTACAACCCAGTGGATCAATATGGTTACAACCAGTGGATCAATTTGGAAGTTAACGAAGGAAACCAGCACATTCCACAGATAATAATTTCGCATAGTGCTGCTAGCAGGCGTGGACCTGAACCCCTACGCAGTATGCAGCTGATGTTGATGTCACACGTGACCATCACGCTGTAGGTTTCCGGTGGTGTTCCTCCAGGAAGTATGTCTTGAAGAAAATGCTGGGTTTGATGAGATCTAGTACTCTTCTGCAGCGCTGGCAGCACTGAGATCAACGCTAAGATCAACAGTCTGCAAGAAGAGAGCAGAGAGTTATTCCAAAACAGCTTTCAGCCACAAAAATGTGAAATTTCTTAGGAACCAAAATTGCCGATACAAGAGCTATATATATAGGTCCAAATTCTACAGAAAGAAAGCCAATAGAGAATCACCAGTGATTAAAATATAGACAGCAATCCTCATGAACAAATTGTGAATTCTCAGAGTTTAACCCCACATCAACAGAAACCAATAATCGCCCACCAGCATTGCATAGGTAAAAGGAGTGAATCTCAAGCTTACCTTTCCAGTAATCAGTGTGTACATATTAAGAACATCTGTCACAGTTGTCTCAAAGTGAGTAGTGGCATCATAACTCTGCAAAGAGGGAAAGAAAAAAACTGCCATGAACACCTAAAATATGAGACTAACACTGCATTCTCATATAAAGCAAAACTTACCGATGAGACAAAGCAATTATCAAGAGAAGGTTCATTGACTGGTTCATATCTGTCATACATATCAAAGAACAATTCATCTACTGGACCAAGTAGATCAATTCCAGGCTTTAGTTCGGACTGTGGGTTATCAGTCTCCGCTTCGGCAGACACAAATGCAATGAACTTCCCTTTTGGCGCGACATTGTGAGTGTACGAGCAACAGAAGACATACCTACAATATATATACCAGCATGCATGTCACAATGAAGCAATGGAAATTGAATTTAGAAATTTATCCAGCGATAATTATTTGAGAACTGAGACAGAAAGTGAGCCCTCACATGTCTGACTTGCGCCCAAGCTGCTTTTGTGGTAAAATAATCTGAATCGAGTGGGAATCATTTGCATTTGGAATTGGGTGGCTCATAATAGCAATTGCTCGTGCAACTTTTCCAATCTTCCTTACCTGTTCACAGAGTAAACGTCATGGGAGAATGCTAGTATGGTAGCCAAACAGTATGTAGACAATAAGAATTACAAGAGACCAAACCGTGAAGGTTCAAAACTTAAGTAAGTTCAGATGGACCATGAGAGTTTCAGTGAATTTGGTACAAACATGTCCAAACAAAAGTATAACATCAATTGAAAACACCGATATATACCTTGTTGGCCAAGTAAGAAGGATCACAGACAACCTTCTTGCACTTAGCAGTTTCACCTTCAGATGTAACACCACACACTTTCCCCTCCATATCAAATTCAACCTGCAAAAGAGTATTGGGTAAAAGAATTCACACACAATGGCATAAATGATTAGCGCAAATGGGGTAAGACCAACCTTGCACTCTGGCTTATTTAACATATAAGTGCCACCATAAACAGCACTTAGACGTGCAAAAGCCTGAACAGTAAGAAAGCACTTTAGCATATAAGCATCTTAAAGGCAAACATGCAGTAGAAAATATATTAGCTCAAGTAATCGAAAAACAACTGACCTGTGGCAGCTCACCCAACCCATACAATGGGTAAATATAAGGTGAGCCTCCTTGGAACCGTGCAAGAGACTCAGAATAGAGCTAGCAGAAATATCACCAAAGAACAAATAAACAAGGGTAGCAGATCATAAAAATTATATTGATGTTAACAAGCCAGAAACCTTCTATCTTCTTAAGAAAAGAAAAAACTAAAAAAAATAGTCAGGGCATACTTTCATTCTTTTAACAGTATCAATTGCTGGCTCGCTTAGGTAGCGATCGTCCCTGTGAAGAGCAAGCGCATGGCCAATGAAATCTATAGTATCGTCACTCAATCCGTGTTTCCTGGAAACAAACAACCAAAAACAAATAAGATTACTTGCAGTGCAGGAAGTAACAAGGGATATCCTTCCACTTTTAATGGAAAGTGCCGATCAGTACATGATACTGAAATCAAATGTTCTGCAACTCTACTGTTTTCTCAAAAGAGAGTAAATTATTAAACCAATCCCTACTTCTTAAAAAAAAGCAATAAGATTCAAGGTAATGCAGAAGATGCATGTGCAATTAGAACAAGCATGTATTCCTTCCTAACAATGAGGCGGACAGAACTAGTTTTTGTACATTTCAGCCACTAAATAGAATAAGCAACTACCTTATATAGTCCTTTTTACTCAAAAAAAAAACTGATATATACCATTGATGCCATAACAGATGAGATACTTACGCGATCAATTCTCTAGTTGTCATCCTTGTAAGGTCCAATCCTTGATGTGTTCTTGGATCAGCATCATTGTAATCTTGGACATAAATGAAGAAGTTCCTTGCTCTACGTTTCTCAAATAAGCCCATTAAAGGGGATTTTAGAGCCTCCATGTCAGTGGCAGGAACCTTGTGAATCTGATGCAAATGCAACACAGCAACAGAATGTAGGTGACTAATTTGAATAGTGGTGTTTAGAATACATGAGATCAAAGAATGGCTTATGACGAGTCCAACAAAGGTGGCATCCATACAAGATAGGAGGTATGCGGATAAGCTAAAGCAATACCTTCCCTTTGCTGAAGACATAGCTTCCATCAACAGCTTTGAAAGACAGATACTTCGTCACATCAGTATGAATGAGAGTACGAACCAAAGTTCCATTCGCCATCATAAACTGGTCAGAGGTAGAATGTAGCCTGTAAGTTTATAGCATTTCATAATCTGAACCAAGCATCTGTTTATTGTTAATAAAACTACAAGTTTCCCTCAAAAGAATAAAAATAACAATAGTACAATACAAGCAATTGCAAACACTATCAGGATTGTGGAGTCATGACAAGGGTTCCAACATAGGAAGAGAGTTGAGCGGTTATTGGTCAAAACTGTATACAAAAGAGCCGCATTAAAATGAAGCAAAAAAATGCAAGGAAACACTGGAGAATGTTAAGGCCTAGTTTCGCAACACAGTTTTTCCAAAACCGTAATAAGTGAAAACCTCAGTATTCAAATGTGTGGGCAATGGATACTTCAATTTTTAGAAACTACAGATTTTCTCAGTTGTGTTTGGCAAATGCAGTATTCCTCACTTTCCCTGGTTTGACTGTTGCATGCATCGTCTAGCTGAACTGAACTCAGCTGCACTGAAGAACAAGGAGTTACAACGACCTAATCAGCTTGTGCATGCAAATGGCTGCCGCATGCATGTAGCCTTGCGACTCCTAGATGCTAGGATCAGTAGTAGAGTTATGTACTCATCTCTTGTATCCCTGGCCGCATAGAATCAATCAGTGTACGACTGCTAGCTCCAACGATCGATCGATCTAGGCCTCAGCTTGTGCGTGTTTCCAGCCGGCATTGTAGTGTTGTACAACTATATGCTGTGTGTGAGATCATTCACACAATCAACCGGCCAGCTAGCTTAGTATGCCGTGTACGGCCGTCTCAGAAAATCAGGATCAATCAATCAATTCCCCATTCTAATCGATCTACATGTTGCCCCTTGTTGCAATGGCACAATAGGCAACGGACTAAATAAATCAACGGCGGACTCGTCAACTGGAGGTCGGTCGTAGGAATGGCAAGAGTAGTCAATGTAGAAGAGCACGTACTTTATCTTCCCAGGTTGGCTGCAGAGAAGACGGAGCAATGGCGGATAAATGATGACTGGAAGAAGAAGTCGAGAAAGTGTTTCTCAGTTTACGAAAAAAAGAGGTCAAGACCTCTTTTTCAAATACCGCAAAGATACCACAGTATCAGATGTACTACGGTTTATAAAACTGAAGTATTAATTCAAGCCAAACACGTCAAAGTATTTAAAACCATTGTTTTTTTCTCAGAACCATGGTATCCTTGTAAAACTTCAAAAATACTGAGCTGCCAAACGCAGCCTAAGTACTTCTTGGCCACAAGCCTCTTGAAGGAGTTGCAAAGCCATTGACAGTTTAACACCTACTAGTATGATGCTAAATTTAGCATGGACCAATTCGATTTAGACAAGGTCGCATGCTCTATCTGCTAAAAATACTCCATCAGGCCCACACATCACTCCCCAATCTGCTTCTAGAATCATAGTCACCAGATTCGCGGATCAATGGGTTTGCCACTTACAAAAGCTGGGTTCCCTAATAGGTGTACATTTCTGATTTGTGGACAAAGATGGAGCGCAAACCAGATATTTAGGCACAAAGGTTTTACTAGAGAACATTCCCATTAAAAGAAGGAGAAAACATGACAAATGGGCCTGATCAGCCCATCCACATATCGTCTTTTAGTTAGGAAGGGAACCCTAAGGTAGCGACGGAACCTTCTAAAGAAACATAGTACCGTAACCTATCTCCCTAGCGCTCTGCTGTACCAGCGCCGCCTTTCCATCTAAAAGACGATATGGTTAAAAAAGTCTCCAACCCTCCATCCTCACCAGATCCAGGTGGTCAATGTCTCAAGGCTGCAGGCTACAGGCCACAGCCCCATCCTCCTTGTCACTACTCCTAAGAACGGTATTAGCGGCGGATGGCAGCTGGAAGAAATCATATCCTCCCATCTTCTAATTTATCTCGATTTCATTGGTTTGGCAGTTTGGCACCCATCTACGAATCGGATACCAAATCCTTACTGATTGTCATCTATTTCGAACCGACAGGTTTCAAAGGGTGTTACGCAACTCCGGTAACCATGTTTGAAAGACTATTTACTGATCATACACCAACTGTTTTCCTTATTGCTAAATCACTCGACTGCCACAAATAAGTTAGTAAATATTTTTGCAATGAAAAGAGTACATTTATTGTATACTCAGTTAATATTTGCTGCATACAGAAAAATGGATTTAACCAAAAGGGGCATGTCACACCTTTGGAACCATGTCTACATTGTAGTCTCTGCTCGCACCTAAATGCGCCGGTGGTTTTTCTTCTCCCCTGAACTTCTTCCAGAGCTGTCGACAACATATACAAAAATTAAAGAGGTATAACTAAAAACAACTGCAAGACTAAATCAATCATATCAACTACCAAAACGAACTGAGTGACTTTTGTTTATATACATATATTTTCAAGAAGTACCCATTGATACAATTATAACCTCATTCTAGGTAGTTGTGATCTTAACCTAACCACTTGATAGAGACATATAGCTACTTGCCTGGTTCAAGTTGAGGGAGGTGGAATCTCCTCCATAGTAGTCATTTCTATCCATGTGCAAAACCTGCAAAAAAAAAGCAAAAGAGGATCCTTAGAACACATTTAGCAATATCACCATTTTTGCACCCCCTTCAGACTACAACATGCATCGAGCATCCCGCCACTTTTGGATCAGCAGTATCTCACCCAATTAATACACCATAAAAGATCACGCTTCCAAAATGGGTAAGCATGTCATGCCACAACAACTCAAAACACGCCCTGCCTTTTTCCTCACTGACTGATGTGCCCCAGCTTTGCAAACTCATACCGGCGCCTTGCAAGCATGGATCACATCTACTAGCATAAACTGAGCGAGACAGGGAGACCACGGCCTGGGTCGCCGTCACTGCAGTTTACCTTCCGATTCAGCCACGCCCCAGCGTCCCCACCTACACATCTCTACAGGCTGCCTCCCCCCAAGTCGAACGACCGCCTAAGCTTCGCAGCAGTTCCTACCACCAACAGCAGAGGGACGCGGTGTGGCAGCCAAACCAATCGCCCATCTGCCGGCATCATGTCCGGATCAAGCTGGGGAACCAGTACCAGCGCCCGATCTACTACCTGGGAGCAGCAGCAACCACCCCACCCGCGCGCCGAGAGCGCGGGCTCCGTCGGAAAGCACGCGCACGGGAGCTGACTGAGCGAAGTCACGGCAGGCGGCTGGAACGGGGAAAGGCACAGATCGATCGGTACGGGGGAGGCGGGCTTCACCTTGAGGCCGTCGACGGAGAGGAGGCCGCTGAGGATGCACTCCTTGAGGCCCGTGCCCAGCACAATCACGTCGTACTCCTCGTCCATGGCGGGCCTGGCTGGCTGGCCGCGGCGATCGCAGGCGAGCAGAGCGGCAGCAGATGGGAGCAGGGGGAGGCGGAGGAGTGGAGTTGAGTTGGACGCAAGCAACGGGGGCAGGTGCTAAAAGAGCGGTGGGACGGATGGATTTGGGGAGGGAGGTGCCGGGTGCGTGCGTGCGATGCGATGCCGATCCCCAGAAACACGGCACGGCGTTTTTGCGTGCAGGTCCCTGGGACGATGCTCTATTTGCGCGTCCGGGAGCCTTTATCTGCTGAGATTGGTTTTTTTTTAGTAGATTTTTTTGCTTTTGGCCACCACGCGGGGCGTGGGGCGTGAGTGCGTCTGTGCGTGACAGCGTGAGAGGAGTGGTCGGTCGAGCACATGTGACGGCACGCCGCAGAGGTAACGCACGTGGGCCGGGTTTCTGGGGTAGCTGTTCTGTAGTCGGGCAACTCTTTCTGGGCTAGGCCGAATGTTTTTCTGAGATGTGGGCTAGGCCGACTTACTTTTGAAATCCAGCGTGAAAATATATATGGTGTAGAAAACATATTTAAGACATCCTAAAAAACATATTTAAGAGACCCTAAAAAACATATTTAAGACCATCCACAAAATCACTAGGTTCGTGTTTGGTAGGCGCGTTTCCTATTTGGCGCCTTAATACAGTGTATTTGGTAGCGGGCGCACGCCCATGCTTCGCTAGTCCGACCTGAGCTGCCGGCTCATTCCTCTAGCCCCCACCGGTTTTCTGGGCTGGGTTACTGTAGATTTTCTTTTCATCTGGTGTTCTTTTTTTAGTTTTACGGTTTTTTGTTTTCTTTTTCCCTGTTTTCTTTTTCTTTTTCTTTTTTCAAAATTGATGAAAATTTTGAATTTTGACATTTTTTAAAAAATGATAAAATTTTTCAAATTTGATGAACTTATTTTCAAAATTGATGATTTTTTCGAATTTGATGAGCTTTTTTAAATCAATGAACTTTTTTTAAATCAATGAACTTTTTTAAATCAAGGAACTTTTTCAAATTTGATGTACTTTTTACAAAATTGAAGAACCATTTATGAAATTCTTGAACTTTTTCAAAGTTCGTGAACTCTTTTTTATAATCCGTGAACATTTTTGAATTCGTAAACTTCTTCAAGTTTACTTTTTTCCTTTTTTAAAATTTTTTCGTGTTTTTTTTCGAAATTCGATGGTTGACCGATCTACTGGTCAAGTGCGATCAAGCAAACGAACTTTTTCTCGTGAACGAATGATCGAGCGCTTGCCTTCTTCTTGGGCCGGCCCATGAGCGAGGGCACGTGAGCGCCAGGGAGCTATTAGGGCGCTTAAGGCGCTGAACGGGAGCTCCCTTTGGTAGGCTACACCTTTTTTTACCTCTTTGCGTCTATGACTCAGTTGGGGTTGGCTGAGTAAATACAGGGTAAACCATGTTCTACACATATTCACATAGTTGGGTAGGTGGCATATAGGTTGGCTCCATTAGGGAAACAATTTTTTCCTGGCGTTTGGTGGCCTGCGTTGAGCTGGGCTGATGCATTACACAACGTTTGGTTGCATACTTGCATACACTGGACCCAATTAAGAGTTAATAATTACACACTACACACAAAGTTACAATAGAGTGCCCAGGCGATGGGAACGGACAGTGGCCGCGACGTTGCGTCCGGCGGACGAGCACGAAGTCGCAAGCGAGCGATCCTGTCGGCGGCGTGGCAAACCAGTTGCTAGCGTCGTCACCGCATGGGAAGTCCATGAGGAGAGACGAGGAGGAGGGTGCCGAGGCAGAGGATCGGGAGAAGAAATGCAGTCGCACACGATGCCGACGTTAGTGTAGTAGGCCGCGGGCGAGGAGGCCGAGAGGAACGACGCTGGCGGCGGCACCAGGCACGACATGTCGTCCATGCTACAAGGTTGACGATGATCAATGAGAACAAAAGGAAGCCACTCCAAATTTCGTTTAAACCATGAGAATAACACCTTAGTATAGTATAATAGGGAGATACACATATACTCGTCTACGACCGTCGAAATAGAAAATGTGCAACACGAAAGTCGTGTGAAAACAGTGCAATGGAGTTACTGGTCAAAGGAAATTTCAAATGGTCCACCATACACGACGAGTTTGACAAAATTCTTCCAAAATAGCTCCAAACATGAACATGACTTGAACATTTACATTCAATGAAACTAAAAATAATTGATCTTCTGAATGGTACCACAATGTCGATGTGTATATTTTTCATGTACAACTTATCTCGGATCGAAGCACCGTATTGTAGATTAGAAGGGACTTGATGAAGAAGATTAAGAAGTGTCATTAAAACAGACCACACGTATGCATTTGGAGAGTCCGCTAGGGAGATGTAGATCTACTGTTCTATGATCGCCGAAATAGAAAACATGCAATACAGAAGTCATGTGAAACAACGAGATGAAACTAGTGCTGAAAGATATTTCAAATATTTGACCGAGTGTGAAGATGTTGCCGAAATTCACCCAAAAAACCTCCAAACATTAGTACAAAATTAAAGATTTACAGTCCATGAAGTTGGGAACCGATCTTCTGAATGAAACGAAAAGGTTGATGTGCATCTTTTTTTGTGTATAGGAATTATTTTGAATCGATGCACCGTTGTGTAGATTAGATGGGTTAGTTGAAAGAGATTAGGAAGGAGATTACAATAAAACACACACAAACTGACATACAAGATGCACCCAGCCTGCACGAGCTCGCATATAATTGCACCACGAGACCCACTCATGTCAGCTCGTTTGCATCGCTCGGGCATGCCTCGCTCGAAACATTTGACTCGAGTGTTCCTCCTTAACCAGGCCCAAAGGTGTTTTAAATGTCATGTGAGACGAGATGATTGTGCAAGGCATGCAACCAAAAGGATCAAAGTGCATCGTGAGCGTGAGGTCCTTGGTTGGACCCCATGCAGGCTACTAAGCGCATCATGGTTAGCCCTTGCGGGGCACCCCGCATCGCTATCTTGCACGAAAAGAGGCGCAACGCCGTGCGTCGAGGCCAATGTCCGGTGTGTTCCGCATTCTACACATGGCGAAAGGAGTGGGGATTGCGTTGAATTTTTGCCTTTTCAGTTTGGATGTGATCCACCAAAAGAAGTATAGGTGCGCTCTGCTAGGGAGCAAGGTTGTGCTTCATCGCAAAGCACACATTTTGTGCTCGCGGGCACACCCATGCTCCACCTACTCGAGCACGCCCACGCTTCGCAATGAAGCACGCATGTGCTCAACTGTGGAGCACATCTATGCTTCACCTTTTTTTTTCAAGGAACACCTTTGCTTCACTCGTCGGAACATACCTATCCAGAAATAAAAACAGGGTGGATGCAGGAGGCTCCCCAGCGATTTGGATTCCTGGCCGTCGGATCTGACCGCTTGATGGGTCTTGGGCCGTCGGATCGAGCCCTGGAGTGACCTCGTCCGTCGGATAAAAAATAGTTACTGCTGAAATGAACAGTTTCACCTCGGCTGTGCCACCGCGCGTAAATAGCCTGCCCCGCCGGGGGCATTTTCGTCATTTCACTCGCACATGGTATAAAAGGCGCCGGCCCGCGTGGAGATGACCTAGCCGCTCCCCGGCCCGCACTCGCGCCCCCTCCCTCGTCCTCGCCGCCCCGCCCTCTCATCTCCCTCTCCCTCCCTCAGTCCTCGCCGCGCCGCCGCCCCGCCCGCCCCGCTCGCCGTGGCCGTTGCCCCGCGGCCCTCGCCCGCCCCGCCCCGTCCGTCTGCGAACCCTAGCCCCGCGCTCGCACGCTCCCTGTCGCGCCGCCGCCCCCGCCTCTGCTCGCCGTCGTGCCGTCGGGCAGTTTCCTCCTTCCCCGAGGGCGGGGAGCCGGAGCTGCCCCCGCGCGTTGTCGATCATCTAATCGCTGGCTGGACACCGTCGACCACGAAGCCGGTCTTCTCTAAGCGCGCGCCGCCGTATGGGTCGCCAAGATGCCGAGGCCGAGGCGGAGCTCCAGGCCATCGAGGCCGCGTACGCCGCTGAGTCCGCCAGGCGTCGCCACCTCCCCGACTGGTCCAAGACGCCAGCCCCCCGCCCCCGTCCGCCCATGGCCCAACCCAGTCCCCGCGGCCACGTGTGCCTCCTCGCCGTCGTGGGTGCTCTCTCCCCCACTTGCCAAGGTGTGGTTCCCCTCTTTTGCCTTCCATGTTCTACTCCAAAATGTTTCTTTTGTCTATCTTGAAGTTCCAGTTCCCTGAATTTAGTCTATCTTTTGAGTAGCAAGTTCCCTGAATTTTTTTTGAAGCTTCAGTTTTGCATCTCAAGTATGATTGAAATGCACATTACAATGCACAGAACATTCAAATCACCGAATGAATGCATAAAAAAGGGGAAAATGCAGCAAGGAAGGAGAGGATATTTTTGCATCTCAGGTCTGAATGAGCTCAGGTCTGAATGAGATGCACGTTATAATGTCAATGTGTCATCAGATTAATTGGTTTCTTGGGGGTCCTAATGAGTTTTCTGTGAAAAACTAGCTTAAATGGCAGCAAGTTTTGAATACAACGTATGTTTCTGTAGTTTCTTTAATAAGATCACTGAATACAGGTTTTTGGGGTCCTTGGAATTGAGGGGATGGATATTACTAGATGTGTTCTAGGTATCTGCACAGTAGTTTTTGTTGCCTTCTTAGCTTGTTGGGTACCTATTTTTTTTGTCAATGAGTACTGATTTGGCCTGAGGTTGTGTCCTTTCTCAAGGAAGGTTTTGTTCCTATCCAGTACTAGGAGACGAATTGGTTGCAGGGTAGCCAGAGTAGGTCTTTCTGCATATGCATTTGACTATTAGATGTCCCAAGATTGTTGGTTTACTTCTTTTGGTCTTATACTGAATATGTCTTTGGTCAGGACAACTTGGAACAGCTTGTGTGTGCCTCTCAGATTCCTACAGAAGAAAGGATACCTTTTCTTTTTTATTGGATGGACAACAACATAACCACAACAATAGATCTATCAGGTAATTGGCCATCTGTCTTAACCCATGTGTACTTAGAACTTATATGTCAGGTTGTGCTATCAAGTCAAGTTTTCGATTTATACTCTTGCTTCTAAATAGTTCTGTATAACCACAACAATAGGTCTGTATGCTTCACCCTCGCTCCCTGCTTATTGCATTCAGGATGTGTTGGTGCCATGCTTTGCCTATTTGCAATCTCCTTCTATTCTGTTGTACAATTCTTTTTGCTTATGATTTCCTATTGTAGTGTGAAATTTAATTGCTTGGGTCGTCACTGCTACGAAAATATATTTCTATATTTTAGGTCTGTTACTTTAGTCTCTCTTTCTCTCTGTTTATAATGATATGAACTTCTATGTTGCTGCAAGATTGAAAAGATTCTTTTCGAACACATTCTATGTCATGAGGGCTGAATTACGTGTGGCTATGATATCTTTTAATTTTGGTGATCTGTGTTTTACAAGAGTTCCAATATATATTAATTTTTCATCCTTATCAGAATGAGGATGTACCTTAAATTATATGCAATTTTCAAGACCATCATTTGGAATTTTATGCAGTTTCTTTTGATGAAAATATTTAGTTTGTTGTATAATTCTAATGAACACAATTTTGGACAATGTGAGAATAATGTGTAGCTATGATGGATGTTCTTATTCCAGTGGCCCGTCATCTGGAGATAATAGTAGATGAATTATCAATCACGGCTTTCTTTCAGTATATCATACTGAACCTTGATCCTTTGGCCAGCACTTGCATGCAATGGCTTTGGCGCTCCGTATATTCAGAGTTTAGCAATTCTTGGCCGTCGGATGCTTTTTTTGATGCGTTCTCGGTCGTTGGATCTCCGTCCCGGATGACCTCGGTCGTCGAATCAAAATTGAGCAATGTAGATTGAAATAGTGTCAAACTGGGATGTCACCGCCTGTAATTCTCAGAGCCCGCTGAGGGTATAGTTGGGATTTTTCGTGCTGGGTTGTGTGGCGTTGTGTGGGTCGCTGCAAGACGGATAGGGAGAGGAGGTCGTCTGCTTCTCGCTTGTTTTTACCGGAGTATAAGTAGGTGTGCCTTTTCCCTCATGGTAGGGCCTAGTATTGTTGCTTTTGTTCCTTTCCTTGCTTTATCTGCTTGCTTCTACTTTTTGTCCCTTGTGCTTGGGATGCTAAACTTACTTGTCTAGATTAATTTATCTGCTTGGCAGACCGAGCTTATCTATTTTTTGGGATGTTGGGCTTAAGAAATATATGCAAAACAATTATTTTGTCAATTAGTTCATATAATTTATCGTTTGAGTTCCACCCATTGCATTCTTCTGCTAAGTTTGTTTTTACCCAAATCTCACAGTTTGTGGATCTGTTCTTTGTTGCAGTTCTGCGCCGGTTGGACGGAGTTCAGGCGCAACCCCGACACCCACTGAGTACTGCCTCTGCTACAACCTCCCTCGGTGAGCTCCATCTTCCTCCCGCTCCTCTGCTTCGGCTACTGTATGGGGCGAAATAAGGATTCCAGTCACTCTCCCGCTTCCTCAGCGATTTGGGCTTCCTGGCCGTTGGATCGAAGCACTTGATGCGATCTGAGCCGTCGGATCGAGCCCTAGAATGACCTCGTCCGTCGGATAAAAAATAGTTACTGCTGCAATGAACTGTTTCACCCCGTTCGTGCCACCGCGCGTATATAGCCTGCCCCGCCGGGGGCATTTTCATCATTTCACTCGCACGTGGTATAATAGACGCCGGCCCGCGTGGAGATGACCTAGCCGCTCCCCAGCCCGCACTCGCCGCCCCGCCCGCATCGCCCCGCCCGCTGGATCAAAAAGAGACACTTAGATGGCGCAGGGCTATGATGATCGGTTATGGCTGTTATAAGCATGCTCTCTAGCAATCGAGGCACTTGTGGGTATTAAGTTCGATCTGCCCTTGTTTCTTTAAGCCATTTTGATCATGTGCTTATTTTAGTGGCTCTACCCTTGGATGGTCATTTCTGATGAGTGATAACCAGGGCAGTTTCACCCTTGTGAGAACACATTGATCTGGCGATGGAGACACTAGGGGAAGGGTCATGATCGAGCAAAGGCGAATCTGAGCCCATGTGTGTGCTGGCTCTTGGTTAGTCTGTGCGTCGATGAGGTGAGGGAGGCCATTCTTTCTAGGGCGATGATGATTAACCGTGACTGAAATAAGTGTGCATTTGAGCAATCGAGACACCTGTGGGTATCGAGTTGGATCCTCCCTCTTGTCTCTCGAATCCTTTTTGATGAGGTGATACTTATTGTTTTGTCCCTGGATGGCCACTCTTGTTGAGAGGTAACCAGGGCAGCTCCATTGTATAAACAGATTGATCTGGTGATAAGAGATGACGGGAGTAGGTTATGTGATCGAGGAAAGGTGAATCTGAGCCCACCATGCAATGAACCCTTTATTTGTATTTAAAGGTGTCGCTTATTTATGCTCCAGTGTTTATAGCCGTCTTGTATACAGATTTCTTCTCTCTCATATCTTTATTGCATATAATTTGTTCTTGATATTTATTGTTTGTTGTTGGTCCTTGATTTAATCTGGTTAAAAGTAGGTTGAACTTTATTATGCTAGACAGACTCGCTTCCAGTATTTATAATTGTCTTATGTAATGATTTCACTGATGTACTGTTAGCATCTTGATGTGATATTTTGGTTACTTAGTTTGTTTTTGGTTCAATTGGTCCCTTAGTTACTTCCTCGGTCCACATGGCTGCCACCGAATAGATTTTCTGTATCTTTGTATATTTTGCTCAAATCCCATGCACCATTTATGCATTTTTAAAATTCTCAGCTTTATGAAAGTGGAACATTTCTGTTCTCTTGTTGGTTATAGAGATAGCAGTTCGTCGTCTCCCTTATCCTTCGTCGTCGCCTGCCTCTTCTCCTCCCCTCCTCCTTTCGTTTCGTTGCTCAATCCTCTCTTTAGTCCTGCTCCCTGGTCCATGAGTCGTCGCTGGGTTGGTCGCCGAGGGGCTCCGATGGCGGCGCGCTGGGGTGACGTCGGCTAAGGTGGTTCTCCTCTCGGTTCTTTCCTCTTCTCTGTGTTCGAATTGTCATGGTTGACCAGTTTTGGATCTTGGGTGTCTATTACTTGCAGGTCCGTTGTTCTCCTCCTCACTTGGCCTAGATTTGCTGTGCCGCTGGTCGATCTGTGCTGGTCTTCGCGTTTTCATCAGGAAACTACAGGTCGACGTCTCATTTTCCTTATCTCTGTTTTTATGTTTCTTTTTGTCTGTGTGTATTGCTCAGTATGGTGTGTCCGTCGATCATATGGGTGTGGACGGTGGCAAATCATTGAATTTGTTTGGTTTCTTCTTGTATTGGCTGGGTCCTCGATTTTGGTAGTTCACATTTGTCTCTTTATGTTGATGGAGACGAATGGTGGTGTCCTCCGGTTAGATTTTAGTAGTTCTCGATTGTGCCTCCTTTGTTTGCTTGTGCGTGACAAGTGTTTTTTTTCCTTAGTTGTCTAGATCTTGCTAGGGCCGGGTTTCTCTCTCTACGATTGTAGTGAGATTTTCAGAAGAGGTCGATGTACCAGGGTATGCGCCTTTTGGACTGGTTTGGTGACATTATCCTTTGTCAGGTGACGTGTGAAAAAATAAAGGGTTTGGTCTGTTAATTGGCCTCTGTCGATTGATTTGGTCTGCCTAAGTTACTATGGTTGGGTATCCCTCTGCTTGTTATAATGGTCTCAGTGCTGTATGTTTGCCTTGTCTTAAGGGGTGGATGTTTGGTTAGGAAGAGAGTGTTGGATTTGAGCTCCGCTGGGCTGTTAAGATGTTGTCCATGATGGTTGGCAGCTTGGCATGGTTGGTTACAAAGAGAATTTGAGATTGTGTGCTTGATGTGTTTACAGTTCTGCTAATGAGGGTGCCTTCTGATAGGGGGTGTCTGCTGTTAGCTTCTTGCTGTGAGATTCGGTTATCTGGTGTCCATGCTTTAGGCTTTCATTCTATGTCTTTTCATGTTGACCAACTGCTCCTGAATGCTTTTCACGCTTGCTATGCTCATCTGGTCTGCTTGTTTTTGCTTGCACCTTCAGCTATTATGTTATGTTAGTTCTCTGCTTTAGTGATTATCTGCACTTCTCAATTACAGACTTCATTGCTTCTACATATGGTTCTCTGTTTATTAATTTGCCTTGCTTTCTTTCATGGTCCTTACTTTCTGTTTGGCAGCTTGTTTCAGTTACAACTGAGTTCTTGGGTTCCACTTTGTTGTTGGAAACTACTTACTGGTGGAGCTGCTGCTTGGTTCATAGGGTAAGTCGTGCCTTGCCTTGTTTCCTATTGCTTGCTATTTAGTTGTGTTTATTACTATTTATTTCATAGGCTTCTGTGTTCTTCCCTTTGTATGGTCTGCGTTGGTATTTTTCCGGTTGCTCCTTAATAATTAATTATTACAGGCATGCTTATTATCAGTTCTTTCTGTGTGCCTCTGCTTGAGGCTGTTGCGAGCTATTGTCGATTGCCGTTTCATTCTTATGTTCGAGAGGTGGCATCCGATGGTTGTCTGCTTGGAGGGGTGGAGATTGATGTTCTTACTAGGGATGACGTGGTGCGGTGTCAAACCCATTTTTACAAGGGATATATGGGTTTGTTGTTGCAGATTACAATTACGATAGCATGTTAGCATATAAAGGTGTTGCGCAGTCGGTTCTGGTGCTTGCAGGTGCGCTTGCCCAGCCTGCCTGGCCTCTGTTTCATGCAGGCGGGCAGGTTGATGTCGCCGGTATAAATACAAGTGTTCAATTACAATTATTGTATTCACAGCTGGTCAATTCGGTGTCTGGGTTCTAAAGCCCGTCTAGGAGTGTCTTAGATAGATTATGTCTAGGTCATTATATTGTTCCTTGGGTATGCTTGTAATAAAGTAGTTTCTAACAGCGTGAGCATGTTTGGTTGGATTTTCTGTAAAATGTTTTAGGAGGTGCTGCAAGATTGATTTGCATTGTTCTTATATATGATTTTCGGATTATTATATTTTGAAGTATTTTGTTATTATTATGGAATCCCTAGAAGGAGGAGTTAGATGCAACTTTTGTATCTTTTGTCCAAGTCTTGAATGGTCCAGTGAAAATCTTGGTATATGTAGTTTCAAAGCTTCATCACGTTGTGGTAGGGATTAGGGAACCTCTTATCATTTTTCTGAAACATGCGCTACTCCGCAATTTTCACAGTTATTGAGATTTCATGTGGTTACACTATGCAGAGATTGATCCAAAATGTTTGTTAATGGTTTTTGATCCCGAAGATGCGAGTTATATCCAGGAATCATAAAATTTGTATTTTGTGTGTGCTTTTAGTTAATAACCCTTCAATACATTGGAGTTTATAAAAGGTTTCCTCATAAGAACTTGACAGCTCCATGGCAGTGCCTCAACTGCGTGTGATAACTGGTAAATAAGCTATTCTCCAAAATAAGATTGTTGCTTAATTCGCTTACCACCTTATTTCAGATCATCTTGCTATGGTCGCGTGAAAGGATGGTGTTCGTGATCTATATCATGGAAAATATTTCCTGGAATGCCTCTAGGTACCTCCATCTCTGCTCCCTTCCTACCCTCTCCATTCTATCCCCGTATATATAAAGGTTCCAAGTGTAGTAATCTGGTGTGACATGTACATAATCAGAGGATGGGTCTAGGTTTAATGCTCTATTTTCTACTCACAACCAGTAGATGAGAAACCATGTAGAAGATGTGGCATTGATGAAGTAGATTTAAAGATCAAGTTCTTTCTGGAATTTTAATTTGAGGATTAACGCAGTTGAGTTGGTTAATTATCGTACTTGCATCTCGCCTCCATGCACGTAATTTTAATGGGGTTAGTATGCTTTGTAAAGACCCAAGAACAATTCCTTATAACGCTCACCATTTGTGCACTTCTTTTGGTCTTGGACAAAGGGTATGTGGAAGACTAGATTTGATATTATCCTGGAATGGCAACTATTGGTGTGCAACTGAAGAATATATTTCATGACCGATAGATGGTATTTGGAGAATCTTAGTTTTGATATGTACATGAATCTTCTTTTATTTTGTCGCGCAACTGAAGATATGGGACTGTTTGCTCTGTGTATCTCTTATAAATAAGGAAATGGACTATAGGTAAAAAAATTCTATTTTAATTATATTATGTTGTCGATGATGCATGGTTCCTGAATCTTTTTGCTTTGTACTGAACTTGATGCAAACCAGTTGTCTTATCTAGCACTGCCAATCTGGCTTTTTGAAACAAATTTTGTGATGTGCTTGCAAAATTAATTACCCTATTGACTTAGTATCCTCAACTTACCATGTTTTTAGCATATATCTCTACTGTTTGTGATTAGTCCTAAAAGAGTGTTGTAATTTTCTTTGAATGCACAAGATTTATACACGAGTGTTGTAATTTTCTCTGGATGTACAAGATTTATACACACTGGGTCACGACGCTTGGATGGGCAACACGCGCCAAGGCGCGCTTCCGTGGTCGTATGAACGCACTGAGCTTGATTCTGTATAAGTGCAAATGCTATACCTGGTTTCCTACTGACATAGTATTACGTGCTTCGGCAAAACGCTTTGACCGGCACCCTCGCGCCAGGGCGCGATCCTGATCTAGTGTTTATGGTGAATCACACATGTGCTCCGCCATTGGAGCACCTATGTGGAGCACACCCGTGCTCCATCCACCAAAGCACACCTACGCTTTGCGATGAAGCACATGTACTACACCTTTTTAGAGCGTATCCATGCTTCATCATTTTTTGACCTTTACTATGAGGGATCACACATATTTTTCACTACTAGGGAAAAGACTATATGTAGATAGTTAACAGTAGCGATGGTGACAGACCCGCGCTACTGTTAAGTAGCAGTAGCGCGGGCGTAAGGCCGTCGCTATAGGTATATGTTAGTAATAGCGTGTGGTCACGCAACAACCGCTACTGCTAAGCAGGCCCCTAGGTACCCCGGGTCGAGCATTAGTAGCAGCGCGAGCTCTACACCACGCGATACAACAAATCATATAGTTGTAGCGTGTGCTACTTTTGAATTGCGTTGGGATTTCCTCGAAGAGTAGAGGATGATGTGGTATAGCAGAGATAAGTATTTCCTTCAGTTAAGAACCAAGGTTATCAATCCAGTAGTAGAATCACGCAACACCCCGTTAGCAGCACCTGCACACAAACAACAAATACTTGCAACCCAAAGCGAACAAGGGGTTATGAATCCCTCAGTGGCTACATGCAATATTAAATTGTGCAGTGATTGATAGATAGATTGAACAAAAATACAAAATAAAATAAATAATGTAAAAGTGCAGCAGGGTATTTTTAGGATTTTTAATGTATGATAGAAGTAGAACCCCGGGGCCATAGTTTTCACTATAGGCTTCTCTCTTGAAAATAATATATGGTGGGTAAACAAATTACTGTTGGACAATTTATAGAAAAGCAAATAATCATGACGATATCCAAGGCAATGGTCATGTATATAGGCATCACGTCCGAGACAAGTGGATCGACTCCTGCCTACATCTACTACTATTACTCCACACATCGACCACTATCCAGCAAGCATCTAAAGTATTAAGTTCATAAGAACGGAGTAACGCCTTAAGCAAGATGACATGATGTAGATAAAATAAACTCATGCATGAATAAACCCCATCTTTTTATCCTTAGTGGCAATGATACAAATACGTGTCATGCCCCTTCCTGTCACTGGGATTGAGCACCGCAAGATCGAACCCATTACAAAGCATCTCTTCCGTTGCAACAAAAAACAATCTAGTTGGCCAAACCAAATCAATAGATCAAAAAAAAATACGAACCTATAATAATCATGCATAAAAGAGTTCAGAAAAATCAAATAGTAGTCAAATGAAATGATAATCTACATCATGTCATCTTGCTTAAGGCGTCATTCTGTTCTTATAAACTTAATAATCTAGATCCAGGCGTGAGTCGGTCGATGTGTGGAGTAATAGTAGTAGATGCAGGCAGGAGTCGGTCTACTTCTCACGGACATGATGCCTATATTCATGATCATTGCCTTAGATATCATCATAATTTTGCGCTTTTCTATCAATTGCTCAATAGTAATTTGTTTACCAACTGTATGCTTTCTTCGAGAAAGAAGCCTCTAGTGAAACCTATGGACCCCAGGTCTATTTTCCCTCATGTATTTTCCGATCTATAAAACCAAAAAATCAAAAGTACCTTGCTGCAATTTATTTATATTTACTTTATTTTGCCTTTTACTTATATTTTATATCTATCTCTATTAGATCTCACTCTTGCAAGTGACCGTGAAGGGATTGACAACCCCTTTTTCGTGTTATGTGCAAGTGTTTGTTAGTTTGTGCATGTGCATATATTGGGAACTTGCTTGTACCTCCTACTAGATTGATACCTTGGTTCTTAACTGAGGGAAATACTTATCTCTACTTTACTGCATCACCCTTTCCTTTTCAAGGAAAAATCAATGCAAAACTCAAGTAGCAGTCACGCTCTAGTTAGTCAACTAGGACTAACTAGAACATGAACTAGAAGAACAAGAGAAGGCTCCAAAAGTTGTATATTCAATTATGGAAAATACATCAAGTATATATAGGTTAGAAGGGGAGGAGGGCTGCCACCAAGGAGGGAAAAAGCCACCTTGGGGCGCCATCCAAAGGGGGAGGAGTCCAACTCCTCCCCTTGTAGGATTCGCCCCCCTCCCCCACAAGCAAGGGGGGCGCCTCCTCAACTTGGGCCTTTGTGGCCCAAGTTGGCTTCCACCTCTTGGCCTTTTAAGGCCCGTTGATATTTAAATTAAATATAAAATGTTCTAAATACTTCTAGACCATTTTGTATATATTTTAACATCTCTGGAAACAATTTTCACCTATATATAATATATCGGTAATACCCGGTATTACCCGATATTCACCGAAACCCTTCTCATGACTGCGAAACGCTTCTGGATCCTCTCGAAACTATTCTAAATATTAATGAAACTATTCTGGATCCTCACAAACTCAGTAGATCGTGATTTCCTTAAGTTTGTGACCCCGTAGGTTCGGTAACTCACAGACATGAATGAAACAGTTCGTTCAATGACTGACAACGGGACCGTGGACATCCGTATCGATCCCTACGAGCACATGAATGATATTTGAGTACATATTTGGTTATCATGTGATGTTCCCATTACTTCATGATACTTTACAAAACCTGGGATGTATCGGTATCCTCCTGAGTCATTACCATGCTCACTATACCGAAATCCTCGTTACCAGTTTTGTTCTTCTTTCTTGTTATTGTGTTCCGGCATCCCCGTGACATAGTCACTTGTGCCTGGCAAGATGATGATTGATGCCGTCACACCGAGAGGGCCCTTAGAATATATCTCCATCACCGGAGGAGCAAATCCCACTCTCGAGCTATCTGGCCACTTGTCAAACTTTTTTATGGATATGTAAGTTGTCGTTATGATCACAATGTTACAAAGTGACGTTTGAGCAACCCCAAAGCCAGCCGTATGGTAAGAAGTGACCATGATACTCTCATGGTCTAAGGAGCAATATCACACGTCAACACTCCTTCTTATTACAATTGAATGCAGACGATACTAACTCAATTCATAACAAACATGATTGGGTCGATTCAATATGATCATTCTTCCAACATCATAATCTCAATTTTGTTTTAGGACTATCGTTACACTGAACGATATCGTAAGATCTAGAAAATGTGATCACCAACAACACTTGAGCTAGTCTTAGAGGCGAGACTAGGAACCTTTTATTTACCATTTATCATTCCACACGTGTATATGAGTTTTTCACTGAATCGCATATTCCAGGATCATATCAGTTATAGCATAGAATATAAACTATTAATTATGAATATGGAAATATAATAATACATATATCATTGCCTCTAGGGCATATTTCCAACAGGCCTGTGGAGCTTGGGGATTCGATCGAACATGTCGGCAATGAGGGAGATGGGAATGTACTTGCGCTCGGATAACCTGGGCAGCGCGCGGAGAGCCAGCGAGTCGGGGTTGTACACGAGGGCACCCATGGCTCGAAGGAGCTCCAAAGCGCGACAGGTGCACAATTAGCAGGAGGCTGAGGCGCTGTGTCGCGGGCGCTGATACATCTCCAACGTATCTATTTTTTATTGTTCCATGTTGTTATATTATCAATCTTGGATGTTTTATATTCATTTACTAGCAACTTTATATTATTTTTTGGGACTAACCTATTGACATAGCGTCCAATGCCAGTTGCTATTTTTTGCTTATTTTTTACTTCACAGAAAATCAATACCAAACAGAGTCCAAATGTCACGAAACTTTTTGGAAAAAAATTCTACCCAGAAGACACCCATGAGGCCAAGGAAGTGCACCAAAGGAGGCCCGTGGGGCCCACTAGGCACCAGGGCACGCCAGAGGCCCTAGACGCGCCCTGGCGGGTAGTGGGGCCCACGGGAAGCTTCTCCACTGCCTATCAGCTCTATAAATACTCTAAAACCGCTAAAACCCTAGAGGAGTCGATAGAAAACCACGAGATCCAATCTAGAGGCCTTCTCCGGCACTTTGTCGGATGGGTCAACGATCACAGAGGGGTTCTTCATCAACACCCTTGCCCCTCCGATGATGCGTGAGTAATTTACTACAGACCTATAGGTCCATAGATAGTAGCTAGATGGCTTCTTCTTTCTTTTTAATCTTAAATACAATATTCTCCTCGATATTCTTGGAGATCTATTTGATCTAATGATTTTTTTTCGGTGTGTTTGTTGGGATCCGATGAATTATGAGTTTATGATCTGTTCTATCTATGAATATTATTTGAGTCTTTGCTGAACTATTTTATGCATGATTGTTATAGCCTCGTATTTCTTCTCCAAAACTTTGGTTTGGTTTGGCCAACTAGATTGATTTTTGTTGCCATGGAAAGAGGTGCTTTGTGATGTGTTCAATCTTGCGGTGCTCAATCTCGGTGTCAGAAAGAGACATGACACACATGTATCATTGCCATCAACGATAAAAATATGGGGTCTATTTCTACATGAATAGATCTTTTCTACATTATGTCATCGTTCTTATTGCATTACTCCGTTTCTTCATGAACTTAATACACTAGATGCATGCTGGATAGTGGTCGATGTGTGGAGTAATAGTAGTAGATGCAGGCAGGAGTCAATCTACTAATCTTGGACGTGATTCCTATATACATGATCATTGCCTTATCATAATTATTCATTTTTTCTATCAATTTTACAACAGTAATTTGTTTACCCATCATATGCTATTTTCTCGAGAGAAGTCTCTAGTGAAATCTACGCCCCCGGGCCTATTTCCTATCATATTAAAACCAAAAATACCTTGATGTGTTTCTTCTTTATTTATTTTATTTTGTATTTTTGTTAGATCTATTTATCCAATCTCATACAATTTAATATATCTCAATACCGAGGAGGGATTGACAACCCTTCTAACACATTGGGTTGCAAGTATTTGTTATTTGTGTGTAGGTGTTTTTTACATAGTGTGCGTGGATCCTCCTACTGGATTGATAACCTTGGTTTCATAACCGAGGGAAATACTTACCATTGTCGTGCTGCATCATCCTCTCCTCTTTGGGGAAATACCAACGCAGATACGAGCAATCAGGCACACCGAGAAGGAGCCTTGGCGTTGTGCCGCGGGCGCGCCGACCTGCTCGCGGTTGCCGTCCGTCACCGGGACGCACTCGGGGGCGGGTACGCCGCGCTCGCCGGCTCGCTCCTACACATCTCATCCTCGCTCCACCTCCTCCTCGTCTCCGCGTCCGCCCTGCTGGGGCTCACGCTTCCCACCACGACATCCCGACAGTGCCGTCGCGCTTGTCTCCATCCAGGGAGACGACAAACATCGTCTATCTCTCTTTCTTCCCCCTTTCTCAAATTTGACGTAGACACCCCTCTCTCCCATTGGCTCTTGTCACCGGTGAGGGGCAGCAACGTCGATATCTCGTGGCCGCGTCGTACATTGACGAGCTCCTTTCCCCCTTCTCGACTATCTCCCTGGCCCGACGACGAGATCAAACCATGCGCGGCCCGCCGCGCAAGCATTGCCGCTTGGCAGTTGTCCACAGGGGGGTTGATTGCTTTTCTTTTTTTAGATTGCGTGTGTGTCAATTCTTTGCCAAGTCAGCTTCTTACATTCCACTCCCACTTGTCAGAAAGTGATTAAACATGCCAAATCAACTGACCAATGATTTTTGCAAAAAGTTTACTAAAAACGCGGTGACTTTTACAACAAAATAATAGGACTGGATAGTTTTCCACAAACCTAACCTCAAATGTGATGGTTTGCTGCTTTTAAATCAACCATGTCTAATGGTCAAAATGGTATGGATTACTTTTGGAGTAGCGCGTGTGTGTCTACACATCCGCTGATTTTGTAGTGAATGAGAAAAAAACGAAAACTTTTTTCCTTTCGCTTTGATATGTTGGGGTTTTCGATAGCTTACCGCATACTATCTCTTGTAAACTAATATGTAGTGATCTAAAAATTCTTATATTGGTTTGCAGGGGGAGTCTATGTCATAAAAATAGACTATGCACAATGGAGTATGTATGGTTCAGAATTTGCTTTTTTTGCCTAGCTTTTCTTTGTAGCTCCGCTAGGTCTCATGCATAAATCCTATGTTAAATTATGATCCAAATTCTAGTATCATATTGGACTAGACATAGTACATACGGTGTGGGCCTTTTGCGTTGGTACCGACGTGTACGAGTACAACTCGTTTACTTGTCCTTCAGGGACTCTCATATATTACTAATCTCTCATACGGTCTGTCGTCTCTGCTTGTAATACTCCTTCATCATAGTGATTGCGCCTTCGTGCATCCGTGGTTTTCTTCCGCAAGGGTTTCCATGTAAAAATTCATGTCTCTCTGTCTCATTTATTTCTCGTTATTATCTAACTAATGGTATACAGAGCCAAGTTTACAGATACGAGATTTGATATCAAGAGAGATTAGAGCTGCGGTCCGTTCCGCCGCCGCCGTCCGGAAAATAAGGCCGAGACCGACAGGAGGTCAAGAGTTTCTTTTCCCGCGTGTCGTCCGCCGTGCCATCGGTCCAATCCCAAGTCCGTTCCGAGGTGTTTCGTTCGTACGCGTGCAGATCCCCCAAGGCTGCAGTTGTTGTCTGATCTGCCGAGTTGCCGTCGTTGCTGCACATGCAAGATTCAAGTTCCGAGGCATCACCTCATCCACCGAGTTGTCGTGCTACACGTGAAGACGTAAGCAAGTACTAGTACTGCTACGTGAAGGACTACTAGTTGCTTACTAGTTCATCTACCTTTTCCATCTTCAATTGCTACGGCCATCAGCAACTACCAGGTGCTATTTTCTCTGGTTCTTTGTCCGCATATTAATTCTGTCAAGAATTTTTCCATCGGCTTGTACTACCTTGTGCATAGTTTATCCACTCATGGTATCCATGAAGTACGACCTACCGCTGCTGGACCGTGACACAAGGTGTTGGAAATATGCCCTAGAGGCAATAATAAATGCATTATTATTATATTTCCTTATTCATGATAATTGTCTTTATTCGTGCTATAATTGTGTTAACCGGAAATCGTAATACATGTGTGAATAACAGACAACAACATGTCCCTAGTGAGCCTCTAGTTGACTAGCTTGTTGATCGACAGATAGTCATGGTTTCCTGACTATGGACATTGGATGTCATCGATAACGGGATCACATCATTAGGAGAATGATGTGATGGACAAGACCCAATCCTAACATAGCATAAGATCGCATAGTTCGTTTGCTAGAGTTTTCCAATGTCAAGTATCCTTTCCTTAGACCATGAGATCATGTAACTCCCGGATACCGTAGGAGTGCTTTGGGTGTGCCAAACGTCACAACGTAACTGGGTGACTATAAAGGTATGCTACGGGTATCTCTGAAAGTGTCTGTTGGGTTGACATGGATCGAGACTGGGATTTGTCACTCCGCTTGACGGAGAGGTATCACCGGGCCCTCTCGGTAATGCATCATCACAATGAGCTCAATGTGACCAAAGTGTTTGATCACGGGATCATGCATTACGGAACGAGAAAAGTGACTTGCCGGTAACGAGATTGAACGAGGTATTGGTATACCGACGATCGAATCTCGGGCAAGTAAAATACCGATTGACAAAGGGAATCGTATACGGGATTAATTGAATCCTTGACATCGTGGTTCATCCGATGAGATCATCGTGGAGCATGTGGGAGCCAACATGGGTATCCAGATCCCGCTGTTGGTTATTGCCCGAGAGCCGTCTCGGTCATGTCTGCATGTCTCCCGAACCCGTAGGGTCTACACACTTAAGGTTCGGTGACGCTAGGGTTATAGGGATATGTATGTGCGGTAACCCGAATGTTGTTCGGAGTCCCGGATGAGATCCCGGACGTCACGAGGAGTTTCGGAATGGTCCGGAGGTAAAGATTTATATATGGAAAGTCATCATACGGACATCGGGACAAGTTTCGGGGTTATCGGTATTGTACCGGGACCACCGGAAGGTCCCGGGGGTCCACCGGGTGGGTCCACCTATCCCGGAGGGCCCCATGGGCTGTATGAGGGAGGGAACCAGCCCATAGTGGGCTGGTGCGCCTCCCCCCCATGGGCCCCATGCGCCTAGGGTTTTGGGGGAGGGAAACCCTAAAGGGGGCGCCCCCCTTGCTTGGGGGGCAAGCCCCCTTGCCCTGGCCGCCGCCCCCCCTAGGAGATCTCATCTCCTAGGGCAGGCGCCCCCCCCTAGGGGTTATATAAAGGGGGGGGGAGGGAGAGAGGGGGCTGATCACCTATTGCCCTGGCGCCTCCCTCTCCCTCTCCAACACCTCCTCCTCCTCCATTGAGCACGGCGAAGCCCTGCCGGAGTACTGCAGTTCCACCATCATCACGCCGTCGTGCTGTTGCTGGAGCCTTCATCCCCAACCTCTCCTTTGCCTTGATGGATCAAGAAGGAGGAGACGTCACGCTTCCGTACGTGTGTTGAACGCGGAGGTGCCGTCCGTTCGGCACTAGATCATCGGTGAATTGGATCACGGCAAGTACGACTACCTCATCCACGTTCACTCGAACGCTTCCGTTGCGATCTACAAAGTGGTATGTAGATGATATCTAATCTGAATACTCGTTGCTTGATGAACTCCTAGATGGATCTTGGTGAAACCGTAGGAAAAATTTTAATTTTCTGCAACGTTCTCCAACACAAGGTTTACCCTATGGCGAGTCAAGATGCGGGCGTTGTTGGCACGGTCCGACTATGATGAATCACTGGATAGTTTTGGGACACAAAGAATTGAGGACTGGACTGATAGGAGAAAAGAATTTATTGTAAGACTTTGTCACAAATTCAACTTCATTTGCATAATAATATTTTGCAGGAAGTTTTGAGCAAGAAAACTACCGCCGCTCTATGGTTAAAGCTGGAAGGGATTTGCATGACAAAAGATCTCACCAGCAAGATGCATCTGAAGCAAAAATTATTCCTGCACACGTTACCCGAGGGAGGTAATGTTTTGAATCATATTTCAGAATTTAAAGAGATCATATCTGATCTAGCTGCAATGGAGGTTAAGTATGAAGAGGAAGATACTGCTTTAATGTTACTTTGTTCACTGCTAAGTTCTTATACCAATTTTAGAGACACCATATTGTATTGTCATGATACTCTCACGCTTAATGAAGTTTGTGAAGCTTTGAACTCTAAGGAGAAGATGAAACTAATGGTGCCTCATGATGGTTCGAATTCACCCCAAGCCGAGGGATTATCTGTTCGTGGCAGGACAAAGGAGAAGAACTCCAATAATGGAAACAGAGGCAAAAGTAAGAACGGCTACAGGGGCCGGTCGAAATCCAGAGAAAAGAAATATTGCAGATATTGCAAGAGAGACGGACATGACATCTCAGAGTGTTTCAAGTTGCAGAATAAAGAGAAGAGGAAAGGTAACAAACCAGGTGAAAATTCTGCTAACGTTGCTCGTGATGATAGTTCTGATGATGCTCTTGTCGCTATTGCTAGATGTGCTGAGACCAATGATGAGTGGGTACTTGACATTGCATGCATTTTTCATATGTGTCCACATAGAGATTAGTTTAATACTTTTGATTCCACTACTTCTGCTGGTTCCGTTTTGGGTTTTGATAATTCACTGTGCAAGATTGAAGGCATAGGTTCTATTCGAATCAAGATGTTTGATGGCATAATCAGAACTTTGACAGATGTTCGGTATATTTCGAAGATGAAGAGAAATCTTATTTCTATGAGTGCCTTGATGCAAAGGGATACAAGTATTCAGGTGGAGATAGTGTTTTGAAAGTCACCAAAGGTTCCCTTATTGTGATGAAAGGTGACTTGAGTTCGACCAATGGTCTTTATTACCTTCGAGGTTCTATTGTTTCAGGTAACGCTACTCCAGTTATTTCAAAGAATTCTGATTGTGATGTTGCTAACCTTTGGCATATGGGTCTTGGACATATGAGTGAACTTGGTTTGGTAGAGTTAAATAAGAGAGGTCTTCTTGATGGATATGAACCTGGTAAATTAAAATTTTGTGAGCATTGTATCTTCGGCAAACACAAGAGGGTGAAGTTCAACACTTCGACTCATGCAACTGAAGGTATTCTTGATTATGTGCATTCTAATTTATGGGGACCATCTCGCAAGAAGTCACTAGGTGGTGCTAGTTACATGCTGACTATTATTGATGATTATTCGAGAAAAGTTTGGCCTTATTTCTTGAAGCATAAATATGAAGCATTCTCAACTTTTAAGGAGTGGAAGATTATGATTGAGAGACAAACTGAAAAGAAGGTAAAAATACTTGGCACTAATAATGGTATGGAATTCTGTTCTAAGCAATTTAACAATTATTGCAAGTCTGAAGGCATTGTCAGACATTACACCGTTCCTTATACTCCTCAACAAAACGGTGTTGCTGAGCGCATGAACAGGACCATTATTTCTAGAGCCTGTTGCATGTTGTCTAATGCAGGTTTGCATAGGCGTTTTTGGGTTGAGGCCGCTTCCACTGCTTGTTATCTCATTAACCGTTCACCATCTATTGCTCTTAATAAGAAAACTCCAATTGAGGTACGGTCTGGTTCGCCTGCTGATTATTCACAGTTGAGAGTTTTTGGTTGCACTACTGTTAAGTGCATTTTTCTTGGTTATAAGTCTGGTGTTAAAGGTTTTAAATTGTGGAATCCTGAACCCAGAAGGTTGTTATTAGCAGAAATGTTATCTTTAATGAATCTGCTATGTTACATGATGTTTCATCTACTAATGTTCCCGTTGAGAGTGAACAACACCCTATTGTTCAGGAGCCTGCTGTTCAGGTGGAGCATGTTATTGATTCAGGTGATACATCTGGTAATGAAATTGTTGATGCACATGATGAATCTGTCGTTAATGATGATAATGTCACTCCCACTCCAAATCAGCATATTGTTCCACCCAATTGGAATCTTGCACGTGACAGAGTTAGGCGGGGTACTAATAAACCTGACAGGTTAATTGAAGAGTGCAATATTGTTTCTTTTGCTTTATCTATTGCAGAAGAAATTGAAGGTAATGCTGAGGCTTCTCCATATTCCGAGGCTATTATTTCTGATGATAGTAATAAGTGGATGACCGCTATGCATGATGAGATGGAATCACTTGAAAAGAATGGCACTTGGGATTTAGTAAGATTACCTAGAGAGAAGAAACCTATTCGTTGCAAGTGAGTTTTCAAGAGGAAAGAAGGCGTTTCTCCTAATGATGAGACAAGATATAAAGCAAGGTTAGTTGCTAAAAGTTATAACCAGATTCCAGGTATTGACTATAACGAAGTTTTTTCTCTTGTTGTGAAGCATAGCTCTATTCGTATTTTACTCAGTATTGTTGCCATGCATGATTTTGAGCTTGAACAATTGGATTTTAAAACTGCATTTTACATGGAGAATTAGAAGAAGATATTTATATAGAACAACCTGAAGGTTTTGTTATTCCTGGAAAAGAAAAGCTTGTTTGTAAGTTAAAGAAATCTCTGTATGGATTGAAGCAATCCCCTAGACAGTGGTACAAGAGATTTGACACCTTTATGCTCTCAGGTTTCAAAAGGTCTAATTATGATAGTTGTGTTTATTTGAAAACTGTAAGTGGTTCAACTATTTATTTGCTCCTTTATGTTGATGATATGTTAATTGCTGCTAAGAGCATGTCAGAGATTAATGAACTAAAGAAGCAATTGAGTAATGAATTTGAAATGAAGGATTTGGGTGCAGCAAAGAAAATACTTGGCATGGAAATATCCAGAGATAGACCGTCTGGAAAAGTATATCTAAGTCAGAAGATATATATTGATAAAGTTCTTTGTCGTTTTAATATGCATAATACCAAGCCGGTGAGTACTCCGTTAGCTGCACACTTTAAATTATCATTAGCTTTATGTCCTAAGTTAGATGCAGATATTGAGTACATGTCTAGAGTTCCCTATTCGAGTGCAGTTGGTTCACTTATGTATGCCATGGTTTGTTCTCGTCCGGATTTATCATATGCATTGAGTGTTGTCAGTAGATACATGGCTAATCCTGGAAAAGAGCATTGGAAAGCAGTTCAGTGGATTTTCAGATACCTGCGTGGTACTTCTAATGCTTATTTACAGTTTGGGAAAACTAGAGATGGACTTGTTGGATTTGTTAATTCTAATTTTGCTGGTGATTTGGATAAGAGAAGACCACCCGCAGGTTATGTTTTCACCATTGGTGGTTGTGTTGTGAGTTGGAGAGCAACTTTGCAGTCTATTGTGGCTTGTTCCACTACTGATGCCGAGTATATGGCTATTTCTTAGGCATGCAAAGAAGCTATCTGGTTGAGAGGTTTATACACCGAGCTTTGTGGAGATTAATCTTGGCTTACCATATTTTCTGACAGTCAAAGTGCCATATATCTTACAAAGAATCCAATGTATCATGAGAGGACAAAGCACATTGATGTTAGATTTCATTATATTCGAGATGTTGTTGCTGAAGGCAATTTGAAGGTACGCAAGATAAGTACTCATGATAATCCTGCTGATATGATGACAAAGCCAGTTCCGACCAATAAGTTTGAGCTTTGCTCAGGCTTAGTTGGTATTTTTCACTAGTCCGATGGATTTTGACGCATAAGATGTTTATGCTGATTTGGATGAAGTTATTCACTTTCTTCGACTATTGAAGGGAATTTGGCTCAAGGTGAAGATTGTTAAATTATGATTCAAATTCTAGTACCGTATTGGATTAGACATAGTACATACGGTGTGGACCTTTTGCGTTGGTACCGACGCGTACGAGTACAACTCGTTTACTTGTCCTTCAAGGACTCTCATATATTGCCCTCATATATACTCCATGTAGTCGCACCTCAGACGGTCTATCGTCTCGTGCTTGTAATACTCCTCCATCACAGTGATTGCGCCTTCGTGCGTCCGTGGTTTTCTCTCGCAAGGGTTTCCACGTAAAAATCCGTATCTATCTGTCTCGTTTATTTCTCGTTATTATCTAACATCCTACAGTAACCATCCACATCCCGGTTGCTCCGTCAACACTTCCAGCATCGCTCAAAACACAAGCGCACGCACACGGAAGCAACAAGCAAGCAAGCCATCTACTAATTCGCATGCAATCCCGTTCAATATGCTCCAAATCCAGCCCCAGCCAACTTGCGCTCGCTCGCCTTTACTATAGAGATATGCAAACACGCCGCGCGCCTATATATCGTAAGAAAAGCCGCTGCTCTCTGAAGCGCTGAACCGCTGATATGATCCTGGGAGTACAGCACGGTCGCCTTGTTTAATCGCCCAGAAATATCCGGTGCATGCACGATGCATGGTTTCCGGTCTGATTATCTTTATCTTGATCTTGCCATGTCCCTGCCAAAGCCCAACGGGAGGGAGTATCGGTGAAGAGATACTGCACATCTCGCTTGAGATCTTGCAACGACCAGCTATCAATCCAGCCAGTACATCGAGGAAACTAATTACTACTAAAGAACTTCAAATCATCCTTGCTGGAGACTGTCAACAGGGCATAATTATACTCAATTTAGCTACGTAGCTATCTAGCTAGCACCCCACCCGATAAGTCTCAGAGAGACCACGAGACGAGATTGTTGGACGGACGGGATTCTCTCTCGGCAGGGGGGAGGAACCTGTATAACCTTAACAACACTAAATCGGCGGCCATGTGAGGCTGTCTCGTCTGCTTGCATCACCGGGAGGAAAAGCAGCCATCAAAGGATGACCGTAGGTGCCAAAGGCGTCCGATACATTGCACCCGGGCCTCCAAATCTTCAGGGTCTGCCCTTCAACACAGGCCAATTGGCCGACGGGTACACTTGCGCATCCGGGGCAGACGATCGACCCCGCGCTCGCGCAGCCACGCCCACACCACCAGTATCTGTCCTTGGCCGTTGTGCCGCCCGAATTCGGAGCTATCTTTGATCATAATCCATTGCAGCAAGTAGCGAGCCCTTCTGGTTAGTCCCTATATGTACCACGTACAAGTAGTCTGCTGCTGATACAATCAGGCAGTGGCGGACATACTCGTTGCTCTCTGCTTGGAATTGGGACACTCCACGCCGATCGAATGTCCACGGAGAGGAGGGCGAGGAGGAACGGTTCCATGGCCTGCGGAGGAGGGCGGACGCGGGGCGCGGAGGGGAAACGGGCGGCGCCGCAAGGGCAGAGGGCGCCCGCCGCGACCGCGGGGTACTTCACGGCGGAGCTGGCCGTGCTGTTCCTCTGCCTGACCGCGCTGCTGGTGTTCCTGCCGCTGGTCCTGCCGCCGCTCCCGCCGCCGCCGTCGCTGCTGCTGCTGCTCCCCGTGGGGCTTATGGCCGTCCTAGTCGCGCTGGCCTTCGTGCCGTCCGACAGCCGGAGCATCGCCTCGTCGTGCCATTGAAGAGGACGGCGCGCGGTAGTAGGAGTCAAGAAATCATTTTGCTTTTTGTTTTTGAATTGACAGTTTTGTTAACTGCTAACACGATCCATGTAAAGAAACCAGAGCATTATTTAATCAGGTGCGACCGTCAAAGAATACATTTTGTGCGCAAGGATTTATCCAACTATTTTGTCGAAACTAGGATTTGTCAAGTGTTAGTGCTGAGTTAGGTCATTTCGACAGCCACAAATTTCCTTCTACATCTGTTCACGGATACGGACATAAGAGATCGTCATCCAACGCTATTTTATACTCTTTCCGTTTCATAATATAAGAGCATTTTTGACACAGCATTAGTGTAAAAAATGTTTTTATTCAAAGACGCTCTTATACGTTATTATTGAAAACGCTCTTATATTATAGGATGGAGGGAGTATATATCTGTCAATAAATTCAAATTCAAACATACTTCTATCCACACAGCGTGCCAGATCGGATCACATGCCTGATCACAACAAAAAAGGCAACTATGCTTAGTTTTTACATGCCCGAATCCAAAAGAATATCAGTCTGGTATAGTCCGTGCATTTCTGCCCTGCCGGACCGGCAATCCCAGTCGTCTGCTCCCTAATCAAGGTGGTGTCGTCGCCGCCGCGTAGGCAGCCTCCGCCTCCTCGTCCACGTCCGCGTACGCCTCCGCCGCGTCCTCGCCGTCCGCCGCCGCCAATTACTGATCTTTCTACCACTGCAACATCTAATAGCGGACGGATTGCACGGCGGTTCTTGCGTCGACATTCAAAGAGTCCACATTCAAGGTCAACATCTTGGCCTCCTCCGCATTGGCGGCGATCTTCACCTTCTTTTCATTGAGTGTGGCCTTTCTCTCTTCGATCATGGTCCTCCTCTCTTCGAGCTTGAGTTTCTTGTCCGTCGCCTCCACCAACAGTCTGAACCTCTCCTTCTCCTCCTTGATGTCCGACCGCTTCACGCATGCCTCCTCCTTCTTTACCAAGATGTTCTTGAACCTCTTCATCAGCTTGGCTGCCGCACCTTCCCACTTCGCCCTCTCCACCTCCCACTTCTTCCTGTCCGTCCTCATAACCCCCTCCTCCTCCCTCGCCTCCGTCATGGGTGATGTCGAGCATCTCCCTATGCGGGTCGTTGTACGCCGACTCGCCCTCTCTAGGCATTGCAGCGAACAGCGTGCGGGCAACCATGTGCTCCCCGCCCGCCGTCCATGCTCGGACGAGCTGCGGGGAAGAATACTCGGAGAAGAGCGGCGCCGCGTTAACATAGATGATGTAAGGCACCGTTGAGGGAGTCCTGGACTAAGGGGTCCTCGGGCATCCGTCCTGTTATCCATGGGCCGGACTGATGGGGTGTGAAGACATGAAGGCCGAAGACTGTACCCGTGTCCGGATTAGACTCTCCTTAGCGTGGAAAGCAATCTTGGCGATCTACTATGAAGATTCCTTCTTATGTAACCGACCCTATGTAACCCTAGATCCCTCCGGTGCCTATATAAACCGGGGGCGTAGTCCGGATAGGACACATTCATTACCATAGTCATACAGGCTAGACTTTTAGGGTTTAGCCATTACGATCTCGTGGTAGATCAACTCTTGTAATACTCATATTCATCAAGATCAATCAAGCAGGAAGTAGGGTATTACCTCCGTAGAGAGGGCCTGAACTTGGGTAAACATCGTGTCCCCCGTCTCCTGTTACCATCGATTCTAGACGCACAGTTCGGGACCCCCTACCCGAGATCCGCCGGTTTTGACACCGACATTGGTGCTTTCATTGAGAGTTCCACTGTGCCGTCGGCAAAGGGTTCGATGGCCCCTTCAATCGTCGATAATGACACTGTCCAAGGAGGAACCTTCCTCCCCGGACAGATTTTTGTGTCCGATGGCTTTGTACTGCGGGCCAACTCGCTTGGCCATCTGGAGCAGGTCGATAGCCACGCCCCTCGCCATCAGGTCAGATTTGGAAGCTTGAACTACGTTGCGGATATCCATGGAGACTTGATCTTCAATGGATTTGAGACCGCGGCGATCGCTCCCCCTCGCTCCGATGAACATGACTTAAATCTGTCATCAGGTCACATCCAGGAGATGGTTCCTGTTGCTGCAACGGTCTTAGAACCAGAGCAGATCATGCCATCCAAAGCCATAGAGTACGCGGCGTTGGACCCGCACACGGACCCAACACCCTGCAATATTTGCGTCAACGGAACTTCGGACTCGTCTCCGGCTATAAGTTCCGGATCGTGTACGCCTGCGGACACCGAGCTAGATCGGTTATCGATCTTCGAATCCGGCGCCGCAGATGTCTTCTAGCACTCACCTTTGGGTGATGTGCTGAACTCTTTAAAGAATTTGTCCTTGGAGAAGGACTCGCAGCCAAACTATGTTCTATTCGAGTTAGAGGCTTATGATGGGGAAATTTTCTTCCCACCCGCCACCCACTTCATAGCTACCGTCGAGTACTTAACCGACGAGCTCGATTATGGCTCCGAAGACATTGACGGTATGGACGACGATGCCGACAAGGAGCAAGGCCAAGACCCGCCATTCACTGGACGTTGGACGGCCACCTCTTCGTACGACGTGTAGATGGTTGATACACCTAAAGGATCTAGCGACGACACAGAAGAGCCAGATGCGAATAAACCCTCTGAGACGCAGTCCAGTCGTCGGCGCACTAAACGCCGCTCTAAGTCATGTCGCTCAAAAGACGGCAACACTGGCACCGGAGAGAATAGTACTCCGGGCTACGCCAAAAACAATAAAGACCATGTCGGGGCCGCATCCGAACAGGAGGAATAAGACAACGGGCAAGTTAACCCTGGTAAACAGGCCACACCCAATGACGCAGATGATGATAGTTATCGTCCACCCTCCTATCGTCCACCCTCCGAGGATGATGAGAGCCTTGGCAATGAGAACTTCATCGTACCCGAGGCACCCCTCGAGCAGGAGCGCTTTAAGCGCCAGCTCATAGCTACTGCAAAAAGCGTAAAGAAAAAGCAGCAGTAGCTCCAAGAAGATCAAGACCTACTCATCGATAGATGGACCGATGTCCTGGCAGCCGAACAATACGGCCTCAAGCGCCCAGCCAAGAGTTACCCAAAACGCAGACTGCTACCTCAGTTCGATGAGGAGGCACTAGATCCCATACCTCCCTCGCGCAATGCGGACCGACCACCACGTGGTCGGGATAGTACGGCGGACCGACCACCCCGCGGTCGGGATAAAACGGCAACTCAGGCCGAACAACAGCCCGCCCCACCGCCTCGCAAAAACAGGGACAAAACAACTCGGGACCATACATACGACCTTCGGCAGGAATTGGACAGTAGAGCAGGACACACCAGATCAATCTACGGATCGCGAGGATGCTTCCCTACTTGGGATGACAGCTACCTATTCGGACGTGACAAACTTAATCATACCCGGGCCGATAACCGCAGACGGACTTCATCGTAGGTGTGCCGTGACGCGGCCCGCTATAGAGGCGCCGCACACCCTCTCTGCTTCACATATGAGGTGCTGGATCACGACTTCCCCGAGGGGTTCAAGCCTGTCAATATGGAATCATACGACGGAACAACTGATCCCGCAGTGTGGATCGAAGATTTTATTCTCCACATACATATGGCCTGAGGAGATGACCTCCACGCTATCAAGTACCTCCCATTAAAGCTCAAAGGACCAGCTCGACATTGGCTAAACAGCCTGCCTGAAAATTCCATCGGCAGCTGGGAGGACTTGGAAGAAGCTTTTCTTGACAACTTCCAAGGCACTTATGTCCGGGCACCTGACGCTGATGACTTAAGTCACATAGGTCAACAACCTGGAGAGTCCGCCAGAAAATTCTGGACTAGGTTCCTAACCAAAAAGAACCAGATCGTTGACTGTCTGGATGCCGAAGCCTTAGCGGCCTTTAAACATAGCATCCATGACGAATGGCTCGCCCGCCACCTCGGCCAAGAAAAGCCGAGGTCCATGGCAGCCCTCACGACACTTGTGACCCACTTTTGCGTGGGAGAGGATAGTTGGCTGGCTCGCAGTACAAACACAGCCAACGATGCAGGCCCCTCCGAGGCCAAAAACAGCACCGGCAGGCTCCGGCGGAACAGACACAAACGCCGGAGCAATGGCGATAACACCGATGACACTGTAGTTCACGCCGGATTCAGTGGCTCCAAGTCCGGCCAGCGAAAGAAGCCCTATAAAAGGAACGACGGAGGACCATCCAGCTTGGACCGCATACTCGATCATCCATGCCAGATACATGGCACCCCAGACAAACCGGCCAACCATACTAACAGAGATTGCCGTAAGCAAGCCAGCAAGGTAAATAGCGGAAACAAGGAAGGGGAATCGCAGAGCGAGGACGATGACGAGGAGCCCTGGCAGCCGAACACTGGGGGCAGAAGAAATTCCCGCCTCAAGTCAAAACGGTGAACATGATATATGCTACACACATCCCCAAAAGGGAGCGCAAGAGCGCACTCAGGGACGTCTATGCGGTAGAGCCAGTCGCCCCAAAATTCAACCCATGGTCGTCATTCCCGATCACCTTTGATCGTTGTGATCATCCAACTAGCATCCGTCATGGCGGTTCGGCCGCATTGGTACTCGACCCAATCATCGACGGATTTCACATGACACGAGTCCTAATGGACGGTGGTAGCAGCCTCAACCTGCTCTATCAGGATACAGTATGCAAAATGGGCATTAATCCCTCACCAATCAAGCCCACGATAACTACCTTTAAAGGAGTTATACCAGGCGTAGAGGCCCGTTGTACAGGCTCAATCATGCTGGAGGTGGTCTTCGGTTCCCCGGATAACTTCCGAAGCGAAGAGCTAATCTTCGATATCGTCCCCTTCCGCAACGGCTACCACGCACTGCTCGGACGAACCGCGTTTGCTACATTCAACACGGTGCCACATTATGTTTATCTCAAGCTCAAGATGCCCGGTCCACGTGGCGTCATTACAGTAAATGGAAACACGGAACGTTCCCTCCGTACAGAGGAGCACACTGCAGCCCTTGCAGCAGAAGTACATAGCGGCCTTCTCAAGCGGCACCATAATCCGGCCGCCAAGCCCCTGGACATCGTTAAGAAGGTCCGGACTACACTACAACAGGGCAGCTAAGTTCGTCAAGAGCTGAATTAATAAATTAGTCCTCCATCCCAGCCCTAATGAGGAAAGGGCATCCGTACCGCGCGTACATAACTACGCACTCAAAACCCCATGGGTACCGACGGAGGCATAACTCGCTCACGATCCACAGTACGGCTTGACCGGCCCTGGGATTCGCACGCCTTTACTTTTTCTTTTTATTATTACGGATTTTTTCTCTTTTCGAGGTCTATGCGTACGACCCGCCTGCAGAACACACCAAGGAGGCAAGGAGCTCTGGCATACAAGGGAATCCCCAGGTGGTCTCTACTAAACGATTGCCATACTTGTTTTACATACCCACACGCAGCTCGCCCTTGGTTGCGGCATGTTAAATAGATTTACTTGCTTATCGCATTACTTGCACAAAGTACGCCTCAATGTACTAATTACATCACTATGGTGAATAAATGGTGGGGTCAGCTTATTACTTAATTTTCTTGTTTCCTCACCTTTGTATATATTACTTATTGCACACGTACACCATGGTCCGTATTACTACGCCAGGGGCTTCATTACACCCCGCATCATGGCAATAAAAGTCCGAACACTTTTCCAGTATAGTTCGGCACCCCAAACTTATAGCATTATATGCATCGGCTCCAAATCATGTCTTTGGTCAATAGTTGGGTTGCCCGGCTCCTGTGCTTACTACCTTACGTTCCGCTATATCGGCTAGGGTAGTAAAGGGAGAACTACTGCGATTGTGTCCCGGTTCTTCCGGACGAGCACCTCAGTAGAGAAAGCCGAAAACTGGCTGTCATGATCCGGCGAGAGCTGGTCAGCTGTTCGAGAGGTTCCAAATCATTAGAGATTTTTTTCGCTTCTTACGAAGAATCGGTTCCTCCGATTAGGCATGTACAACGCCCCTAGTTCGGCCTTCCGAATACCAGGGGCTTCACCAACTTTCTTAATTGTCAAACTCCTATGGCTAAGTGAGGGCGTAAAGGCCACATAGTCTGATTGCCTTGTTCGTTGCGCTAAACACCTCCTTTAAGGACCATAATGTGGACTAAAGAGTGTTTAGATTTATCCCGAACACCCCCGTACTATCTACGTGGGGGTAGAAGCCGACGACTGGTCAACCCTCAGATTTCATAAACGACCGCACAAGAGGTAAAATGTAAATCACAAACATTATAATACATAACGTCATTGTTCCATATTACAGGATAAGATAATACAAATGTTCTCATGGGAATATGACATCCTTTGAACATTGCTCCACCACAAGGCGGGACCCCTCCAGGACACCATCAAAATAGAGCTCGGGTCGACGATGCTCCTTGCCCTCCGGTGGCCCCTCGGTCATCAGCTTCTTGGCATCCAGCTTCGCCCAATGCGTCTTGACGCGGGCAAATGCCATGCGGGCACCTTCAATACAGACCGACTGCTTCACGGCTTCAAGCCGCGGACAGGCACTTACAAGCCGCTTAACAAGACCGAAGTAGCTGCAAGGTATAGGCTCGGCAGGCCATAGACGGACAATTAGGTCCTTCATGTCTAGCTCTGCCGACCTGTGCAGCTCGACCAACTGCTTTAGCTGGTCGCTGAAGGGCACCGGATGTTCGGGTCCAACATATTGGAACCAGAATAGCTTCTCCATAGACATCCCTTCTTCGGCCCTATAATGCTCGGCAGCATCTGATATACTGCGCGGTGTTGACCCACAAGTATAGGGGATCTATCGTAGTCCTTTCGATAAGTAAGAGTGTCAAACCCAACGAGGAGCAGAAGGAAATGATAAGCGGTTTTCAGCAAGGTATTCTCTGCAAGTACTGAAATAAGTGGTAACAGATAGTTTTGTGATAGGATAATTTGTAACGAGCAACAAGTAACAAAAGTAAATAAAGTGCAGCAAGGTGTCCCAATCCTTTTTGTAGCAAAGGACAAGCCTGGACAAACTCTTATATAAGGAAAAGCACTCCCCAGGACACATGGGAATATCATCAAGCTAGTTTTCATCACGTTCATATGATTCGCGTTCGGTACTTTGATAATTTGATATGTGGGTGGACCGGTGCTTGGGTGCTGTTCTTACTTGAACAAGCATCCCACTTATGATTAACCTCTATTGCAAGCATCCACAACTACAACAAAAATATTAAGGTAAACCTAACCATAGCATGGAACAGGTGGATCCAAATCAGCCCCTTACGAAGCAACGCATAAACTAGGGTTTAAGCTTCTGTCACTCTAGCAACCTGTAACGCCCTCGATGCGGCTATATCTCCCACGTGTCGAGGCACGACTTAGAGGCATAACCGCATTGAAAGCAATGTCGCAAGTGAGGTAATCTTCACACAACCCATGTAATACATAAAGGGAAAGAGATACATAGTTGGCTTATAGTCGCCACTTCACACAATACATAAATAAACATTCAACATTCAAATTACACTCAAGGTCCGACTACGGTACCAAAATGAAATAAGACTACCCCAAATGCTACATAGATCCCCGGATCACCCCAACTGAGCTCCACTACTGATCATCTGGAAAAGAAACATAGTAACGGCCACGTTCCTCGTCGAACTCCCAAGTGAGCTCGTTCGCGTCATCTGCACTGGCATCGTTGGTACCTGCAACTGTTGTGGTAGAATCTGTGAGTCACGGGGACTCAGCAATCTCACACCCGCGAGATCAAGACTATTTAAGCTTATAGGTAGGAAAGGATAGTGAGGTGGAGCTGCAGCAAGCGACTAGCATATATGGTGGCTGCCAACGCAAAAGAGAGCGAGAAGAGAAGCAAAGCACGGTCGTGAAACTAGATGTGATCAAGAAGTGATCCTAGAACAACCTACGTCAAACATAACTCCAACACCGTGTTCACTTCCCGGACCCCGCCGAGAAGAGACCATCATGGTTACACACGCGGTTGATGTGTTCTAATTAAGGTCAACTTCGGGTTTTCTACAACCGGACATCAACAAATTCCCATTTGCCTCATAACCGCGGGCACGACTTTCGAAAGATAATACCCTGCAGGGGTGTCCCAACTTAGCCCATTATAAGCTCTCACGGTCAACGAAGGATATTCCTTCTACCGGGAAGACCCGATCAGTCTCGGAATCCCCGACTACAAGACCTTTCGACAGTAATAAAACAGATCCAGCAAAGCCGCCCGATTGTGCCGACAAATCCTGATAGGAGCTGCACATATCTCGGTCTCAGGGCACATCCGGATGAGCAGTCCGTACAACTAAAACCAAGTCTCGAGTTGCCCCGAGGTGGCGCTGCAAAGGGCTCTAGTTGGACCAGCAATCGAAGGAGAACTGGCCCGGGGGGGGGGGGGTTAAAATAAAGATGACCCTTGAGTCTGCAGAACCCAAGGGAAAAAGGCTTCGGTGGCAAATGGTAAAACCAATGTTGGGCCTTGCTGGAGGAGTCTTATTCAAAGCGAACTGTCAAGGGGGTTCCATAAATCACCCAACCGTGTAAGGAACGCAAAATCCGGGAACATAATACCGATATGACGGAAACTAGGGTGGCAAGAGTGGAACAAAACACCAGGCATAAGGCCGAGCCTTCCACCCTTAACCAAGTATATAGATGCATTAATTAAATAAGAGGTATTGTGATATCCCAACAAGTAAACATGTTCCAACAAGGAACAACAAATCCATGTTCCAACAAGGAACAAACTTCATCTTCACCTGCAACTAGCAACGCTATAAGAGGGGCTGAGCAAAGCGGTAACATAGCCAATCAACGGTTTGCTAGGACATGGATGGTTAGAGGCTGACATGGCAATATAGGAGGCATGATATAGCAAGTGGTAGGTATCGCAGCATAGGCATAGCAAAAGAGCGAGCAACTAGCAAGCAAAGATAGAAGTGATTTCGAGGGTATGGTCATCTTGCCTGCAAGGTTCTCAGAGTTGTCGAAAACTTGGTCCTCGAAAGCGTTCTCAACAGGTTCCTCGTTCACGGACTCGTCTCCCGGCTCTACCCAAATCAAGAACACAAGCAAAGGGGACAACATCAATCACGATGCAATGCGCAAGCAACATGATGCAACAACATGGCATGATATGCGAGATGTGATATGTAATGCATATGCATGCTCCGGAAGGAAAAGATGAACAAGGCATAATCTTGGCAAACCAAGTATGCCACTGGATAGGTGAGGTGATTTCGGTTGAAATCGATATAAAGATCACCGGAATCGGATGCACGGTTTGCAAATGACAAGCAAAACAAGAATGACAATAATCTGCCAATAACAGCATGATGCTACTTAGTAAGCAACAAGAAAATAAGCTACTGCACCCAAACATAGCATCACAGCATATGACAGTAATCTACTCAAGATGCTCGACAAAAGATGAACACTGAGCTACGGCTAAATCACACCACAACAGGTTCAAACAAGCATGGCAAAAGTGCAAAAGATAACAGGTTCACAGACTTAGTGAAAATAACAACATGCCAGAAACTAACATCAGGATGACACGTTTAGAGCAAGTAAACAGTATGCTACAAGAAAAGTACATATCAAAGTAAGGCATGGCATGAATCCACTCAAAGCACTTGACAAAAGTCCCTTACTGACCATAATCCAAAAAGGATAAGAAAATATGATTACACCCATGTCAATTAAGCAAGTTTCGTTACAGGTTTCAGACTTGGCAGAAAACTGGACATGTCAAAAACAGATAACGAGTAGGCATGTTCGTGAGCTCGATGCACTCGCTACAGAGCATTGCATGATAAACTAAGCATACATCCGTCAAGAATACATGGCATAGAAGCTATACATGGCAATAATAACATCATAGCATGCAAGGATCAACTACAACAAGCTTGGCAAAATCGAAGAACATGTAAACAATCTGCCAGCAACATTTTATAGCCAAAGTAGAGCTCGATTGACTCAAGCTATGGCACTCCATAAATACAAAAAAAGGCATGGATGGATATAGCAAATCCATATGCTCAAAACACACTTACTGATCATGCTCAAAAAGGGCATAGATCTCTCGGAAACAACATGAACACGTGGCATAAAAATAACAGCAGGCAGGGACTTAGTGAAATTACGAAGTCTCTGAAATCAGCAACATTAAGTACCCTAGTTTGCATGCTTGTGATAGTCACCACAAAGATCACAAAAATACATGGTATAATTCTCTGGAAAGGTAACATGGCATATTACAAAACACATGTAGTACTCAACCTCATAGGAGGTACACATCAATCATGGCAAAAATGACAAAAGTGCATGTTCTGATAAGAACCAGAAACTAACATCACATAGCCCTCTTCTAACATCATTTCGGGCATCAAGATGACCTCAAATGAAAATGATGCAATGGAGTGAAATGATGTACTCTTCGGGGTGAACAATTCGACATATTATACGCACGAAACAGAGCAACGGATGCAAAGTTACGGTGCGATGAACATGTGACAAAATGCGAAAAACATAAGGACTTAAATATTCGGGGGAAGGAGAAGAGTCAACCAGCGGATCTCGATCCAGATCTCGCGCGGCTCAAGGTTGGGGGCGCCGGGATCTCGCCGGAGAAGGGCGCCGGCAAGGAGGAGGACTGCGGCGAGGGGTCCGGGCGGCGCCGGTGGCCGGGATCCGGCGGGTCCGGCGAGGCGCGGCGGAGGAGGAAGACGGCGCGGCGGCGGGACCGCGGAGGCGACGGACGCGGCGATCGATGGCGGCGGGGTGAGCCGAGGCGGCGGCGCGGGCGGTCGCCGGCGGGCACCCACGTGGAGGCGGCGGGCGGCAGCGAGGGGCGCCGGCGGGCGCTGGTGCGTGCGCGCGGGCGGCGGATCCGGGCCCCGCGGGCCTGGCGCGGGCCCCGCGGGCCGGCGGAGGAGGGCGGCGGCGGAGGACAGGTGGCGCGCCCTGATTGGGTGCAGGCGGCGGCGCGGGCGTGTCCGGTGGCGGACGGACACGTCCGGCGCGGAGAGGGACGAAATTTTTAGGGTTAGGGTGTTTTGGACCCGTGAATGGAGGAGGGGGAGGTGTTTTTATAGGTAGAAGGAGCTAGGAAGCTCCAAATGGAGAGCGGTTTTCGGCCACGCGGTCGTGATCGAACGGCGGTGGACATGGGAGTGTCTTAGATGGGTTATTGGGCTGCTTTGAAGGGGTGTTGGGCTGCAACACACACAAGGCCTTCACGGATACCCGGTTAACCGTTGGAGTATCAAACGACCTCCGATTGACCCGAAACTTGACAGGCGGTCTGCCGGTGCTACACCAAGGCCGCTTGTCAAACCTCGGTCCACTCCGAGAATGTTTAATACCCGCTCACGAAGAAATGTAAAAGGGGACGCCGGGGGACATAGGAGCGCCGGATTGGAAAACGGACAACGGGGAAAATGCTCGGATTCATGAGACGAACACGTAAGCGAATGCGATGCACATGATGACATGATATGAAATGCATGACATGAACAAAATACAAAACGAAGGGAAACCCAACCACGGAGGAAATATTATATCACATAGCCGAAAATGGCAAGAGTTGGATTACAAATATGGCAAGTTACATCTGGGGCGTTACAACACTCCACCACTACGAGAGGATCTCGTCCCGAGATCTAGGACTGAAAGAACTCCGGATACTCGGAACGTAGGTGGTCCTCACGCTCCCAGGTGGCTTCTCGGTCTGAATGGTGTGACCATTTCACTTTCAGGAATTTGATTGACTTGTTGCGAGTCTTGCGCTCAGTTTCTTCAAGAATAGCAACGGGTTGCTCTTGATAGGACAAATCTTCTTTAAGATCAATCTCTTCGAAGTTGATGGTGCGCTCAGGCGTCTTGAAGCACTTGCGAAGCTGTGACACGTGGAAGACATCGTGCACATTTGCAAAGTTGGAGGGGAGCTCAAGTTGATAGGCGAGATCGCCTCGTTTACCGATGATCTTGAAAGGACCGACGTATCTAGGGGCAAGTTTACCCTTGATACCGAAGCGACGAGTTCCTTTCATTGGAGAGACGTGGAGGTAGACATGGTCTCCGATCTCGAATGCCAAATCTCGGTGTTTGCTATTGTAATAGCTCTTCTGGCGCGACTGCGCGACTTTGAGGTTCTCACGAATGACCTTGCACGTGGCCTCAGCCTCTGAGATCAAATCATTGCCGAGCAATTGGCGTTCACCGGTTTCAGACCAGTTGAGAGGAGTACGGCACTTTCTGCCATAGAGAATCTCGAATGGGGCTTTGCCCGAGCTGGCTTGAAAACTGTTGTTGTAAGAAAACTCAGCATAAGGAAGACAATCCTCCCACTTCATGCCGAAAGAGATAACACAAGCTCTGAGCATATCTTCAAGAATTTGATTGACACGCTCGACTTGTCCACTAGTCTGAGGGTGGAAAGCTGCGCTGAAGCGAATGTTTGTGCCCATGGCCTTCTGAAAAGAATCCCAAAACTTGGAGGTAAAGATGCTGCCACGGTCTGAAGAAATCAATTGTGGGATGTTGTGCAAGGAGACAATTCTGGAGGTGTAGAGCTCTGCCAGCTGCGCTGCTGTGATAGACTCTTTGATAGGAAGAAAATGAGCCACTTTGGTGAGCTTGTCGATGACGACGAAGATAGCATCATTTCCACGCTTGGACTTAGGAAAACCAGTCACGAAGTCCATTTCGATATGATCAAACTTCCATTCTGGAATGGCAAGAGGTTGGAGAAGACCAGCTGGTCATTGGTGTTCTGCTTTCACCCTTCTGCAGACATCACACTCATTCACGAATTGAGCAATCTCTCGCTTCATTCGAGTCCACCAATACAACTGCTTGAGGTCATGGTACATCTTCGTACTTCCAGGATGAATTGACAGAAGAGAGTTGTGCGCTTCGTTCATAATGACTTTACGAAGATCACCCTTTGGAACCACGATCCGGTCCTCGAAGAAAAGAGTATCTCTGTCATCAACTCGATAGCACTTGTATTTGGAAATGCCCTTGTCAATACCACGTTTCACCTTCTTCACCATGGTATCCAACAATTGTGCCTCACGAATCTGATCTTCCAAAGTAGGAGAGACGATGAGGTTGGCAAGAAAACCTTGAGGGACAACTTGGAGATTCAACTTGCGGAAAGCCTCACAGAGATCCGGTTGAAAGGGCTTGAGGATTAAGCTGTTGCAGTAAGCCTTCCTGCTCAATGCGTCTGCAATCACATTAGCCTTGCCTGGAGTATATTCAATACTCGGATTATACTCTTGAATCATTTCGACCCATCGAGTTTGCCTGAGGTTGAGGTGGGGCTGAGTGAAGATGTACTTGAGACTCTTGTGATCGGTGAATATGTCCACTTTCCTTCCCAACAGGAGATGTCTCCATGTTATTAGTGCGTGGACAACTGCCGCCAACTCAAGATCGTGAGTGGGGTAGTTCTTTTCGTTGGGCCTCAACTGACGAGAGGTATAGGCAACAACCTTCTTCTCTTGCATTAAGACGGCACCGAGGCCCTGAAGAGAAGCATCACAGAAAACTTCATAAGGCTTGGATTCGTCAGGAGGAGTCAGAACTGGAGCAGTGACGAGTTTCTCTTTGAGAGTGTTGAAAGCAACGTCACACTCAGGAGACCAGACATATTTCACATGCTTCTGGAGGAGGTTGGAAAGAGGCTTTGCAATCTTTGAGAAATTCTCAACGAATCTTCGGCAATAGCTTACAAGTCCAAGAAAACTGCGAAGCTGCTTGACATTCTGAGGGGGTTCCCAATTCAAAACTGCAGACACCCTCTCTGGATTAATAGCAATGCCCTTGGCAGAGATGATATGACCAAGATAAAGAACTTCATCAAGCCAGAATTCACATTTGGAGAACTTCGCATATAATTGATACTCTCTGAGCTTGTCGAGCACCAATCGCAAATGTTTGGCATGATCCTCCTTATTCTTGGAGAAGACCAAAATATCATCGAGATAGACCAAGACAAATTCGTTGATGTAGGGGTTGAAGATGAAATTCATCAAGCGAGTGAATGCTGGAGGAGCATTGACAAGGCCGAAAGACATGACAGTATATTCATAAGAACCAAAGCTTGTTCTGAATGCTGTCTTGGGAATATCTTCTTCACGAATGCGGATCTGATGATACCCCATGCGAAGGTCAAGCTTGGAGAACACTTTAGCACCTTTAAGTTGCTCGAATAGCTCATTGATGTTGGGAAGTGGGTACTTGTTCTTGATTGTCTTCTTGTTCAATGGACGGTAATCGACGCAAAGTCGGTCCGTGCCATCCTTCTTCTTGACAAAGAGAACACCACAACCCCAAGGAGAAGAACTCGGTCTGATCAGACCCAGACGCTCTTGTTCATCGAGTTGTTTCTTCAATTCCTTCAACTCATCTGGTCCAAGCTTGTAAGGACGCCTGCAAACGGGTTCCGTGCCAGGCTCAAGATCAATAACGAATTCAACTGGCCGGCGGGGAGGCATACCCGGAAGCTCTTCTGGAAAGACATCTTGGTACTCACAAACGACTGGAATCTGAGAGATAGCATCCAATTCACCATTCTCATTGAAAGAAAACAACCGAATGGTATCATCACGAGAGGCATAGATGATCACATCGTCAGAAGAGTGAGTCAATTGAATTTCCCTGGCAGCACAATCAAGCTGAGCCTTGTGCTTAGAAAGCCAGTCCATCCCGAGAATAAGATCAATATCAGAGTCACCAAGAACAATTGGTTTAGCCAGAAATCTATAGTCGCCCATCTTGATACCGACATTCGGTACCGAAACTCGAGAAGTCATTTTCTTACCCGGGGACACAATAGACAAAGGTCTCGGCAAAACTTGGGTACTCAAATCATGCATAGCCACAAAAGGTCTTGAAATGAAAGAATGCGATGCTCCAGTATCAAATAAGACTTTTGCAGGAATATCATTAACTGAGAGATTGCCCATGATCACATCAGAAGAATCCTCCGCTTGAGCTGCATTCATCATGTTCACCTTTGCAGACTTAGGATTATGCTTGACCACTGCATTGCTGGAAGATTTCACAGGAGGAGGAGGCGGAAGGCGCCTTTGGTTGAAGCACTTGTTCGCATAGTGACCCTTCTGCTGACATTTGTTACAAGTCACCTCTGAGAGCGGACGATGGTAAGGAGCACTTGGCCTTGGAGCTTGGTTTTGAGACTTGTTCTGATAACCAGGGTTGGGTGGGTGGGAAGATCCACGACCACTTGAGTTCTTCTGCTGATAAGGCTGACGGAACGGAGGAGGAGGAGGCAACCAGAACTTCTGTTGCTTAGCTACCACAAGTGAGGAAGAAGAAGACTGTACTGCGTCTCTGACTCTCTTCTTAGATGCCTCACACTTAAGCTGAGCAGCTTCTTGTTTCAGCGCCATGTTGTAGAATTCATCATACTTTAACGGCTCGAAAAGCACGAGAGCTAGTTGCAAATCTTCTCTGAGACCACGCCTGAATTGGTAGATCATACTCTTCTCATCAGGGATGTCTTGCCTCGCAAAACGAGAGAGCTTCTGGAACTGAGTGTTGTATTGATAGACAGACATGGTGCCTTGCTTGAGATTGCGGAATTCCTCACGCTTACTTTCAACAACACTTTCTGGAATGTGGTGAGCTTTGAAGTCACGGCGGAAATCATCCCAGGTAATCACACGACCTCCTCTGGAATATTTGTATTGCTGGAACCATTCAGCAGCTTGATCTTTGAGTTGAAAAGAGGCAAACTTGACAAAGTCCTCAGGTCTGACATTGCTGCACTCGAAATGCTTGCTGATGTCCACGAGCCAATCATCGGCATCTGTGGCCTCGACACAGTAGCTGAAGGTCTTTGGCTGATTAGCAAGGAACTAGTTGAGTGAAGCGAAGTGCGGCTGATTGTTGCCTTGGCCTTGATTCCCTTGATTATCTTGCCCTTGGTTGCGATCTTGCAAGAGCTGAATCAGAATCTGAGCGTTGGCATTTGTGGCAGTCATCAAGGCTTGCCAAGCCTCCGGAGGCGGAGGTGGTGGCGGAGGGTTAGCCTGACTTCCTTCATTGCGTTCCAGATTCTGACGCGTTGGCGGAGCCATCCTGAAGAGGGTGACATCCATTAGCATCTTGACAGATATATATTGAAGCTGAATCAAAGGAACAAAATTGCAACATATAGTCTTCACAATAAACATTCGAACAAGAATGAATGAATGAATTCCAAAGTAAAGCATCACACTTCCATAAGCTGAGAAGCCACTTAGAAATAGGTAAGGAATAAAATCAACAAGGTGCGGATGTGAACAAATACTTGGTAAGGATTACCCAATCACTAACCAAATATCTGCGGAAGAAATACTAGAGCTACATGAATTCCCACTTATAAACTCCCGAAACTTTCTGGTTATGCAATCAGGTGTTGGGGATACAGGGGACACAAAATATATCACCCAAACTAACAATACCTAGATCCAGCTGTATCCATCCTTCAACACATAACCAAGAAATTCTCGGAAATCATCTACCTCAACCTTCGAAAAGCATCCGTTATACAAGTCATGGCCATAATCCCGCACTCGCCTCAGTACTAGGCTATCAGGGTTATATCACCAACAACTGTACAAAAGAGATTTTCGATGTCGGCGTACTAAACTCAGGTATTCCAAAACCACAACGATAAAATTATGACGACAACACCTCGGAGCTCAACTCCCCGGGACACCTCCTCTAAAACCCCTGCTGACGGGAGGCAACCAAGACAATGTTGTCATCATAAAACCATCGGAACGATTCTAAGATACCCGCGTGATCCTAAATGTTTTTTTTGTGAAATTTGAGAAGAGAAGAGTCAAAACTCTACGTCAGGATGCCTTACCAGAGCGATGAGGAGACTGGGAAGTAAAAAGAATTCCTAAGCTCTCCGATATATAATTCCTAAATGACTCAAAACATTAGTCTAGACACAACTCGGCCGCTAAAACGATCAATCAGTGGGGGCTCCTAAGGTCGGGGAAGGCTCTGATACCAACTTGTAACGCCCTCGATGCGGCTATATCTCCCACGTGTCGAGGCACGACTTAGATGCATAACCGCATTGAAAGCAATGTCGCAAGTGAGGTAATCTTCACACAACCCATGTAATACATAAAGGGAAAGAGATACATAGTTGGCTTACAGTCGCCACTTCACACAATACATAAATAAACATTCAACATTCAAATTACACTCAAGGTCCGACTACGGTACCAAAATGAAATAAGACTACCCCAAATGCTACATAGATCCCCGGATCACCCCAACTGGGCTCCACTACTGATCATCTGGAAAAGAAACATAGTAACAACCACGTTCCTCGTCGAACTCCCAAGTGAGCTCGTTCGCGTCATCTGCACTGGCATCGTTGGTACCTGCAACTGTTGTGGTAGAATCTGTGAGTCACGGGGACTCAGCAATCTCACACCCGCGAGATCAAGACTATTTAAGCTTATAGGTAGGAAAGGATAGTGAGGTGGAGCTGCAGCAAGCGACTAGCATATATGGTGGCTGCCAACGCAAAAGAGAGCAAGAAGAGAAGCAAAGCACGGTCGTGAAACTAGATGTGATCAAGAAGTGATCCTAGAACAACCTACGTCAAACATAACTCCAACACCGTGTTCACTTCCCGGACCCCGCCGAGAAGAGACCATCATGGTTACACACGCGGTTGATGTGTTCTAATTAAGGTCAACTTCGGGTTTTCTACAACCGGACATCAACAAATTCCCATTTGCCTCATAACCGCGGGCACGACTTTCGAAAGATAATACCCTGCAGGGGTGTCCCAACTTAGCCCATTATAAGCTCTCACGGTCAACGAAGGATATTCCTTCTACCGGGAAGACCCGATCAGTCTCGGAATCCCCGACTACAAGACCTTTCGACAGTAATAAAACAGATCCAGCAAAGCCGCCCGATTGTGCCGACAAATCCTGATAGGAGCTGCACATATCTCGGTCTCAGGGCACATCCGGATGAGCAGTCCGTACAACTAAAACCAAGTCTCGAGTTGCCCCGAGGTGGCGCTGCAAAGGGCTCTAGTTGGACCAGCAATCGAAGGAGAACTGGCCCGGGGGGGGGGGGTTAAAATAAAGATGACCCTTGAGTCTGCAGAACCCAAGGGAAAAAGGCTTCGGTGGCAAATGGTAAAACCAATGTTGGGCCTTGCTGGAGGAGTCTTATTCAAAGCGAACTGTCAAGGGGGTTCCATAAATCACCCAACCGTGTAAGGAACGCAAAATCCGGGAACATAATACCGATATGACGGAAACTAGGGTGGCAAGAGTGGAACAAAACACCAGGCATAAGGCCGAGCCTTCCACCCTTAACCAAGTATATAGATGCATTAATTAAATAAGAGGTATTGTGATATCCCAACAAGTAAACATGTTCCAACAAGGAACAACAAATCCATGTTCCAACAAGGAACAAACTTCATCTTCACCTGCAACTAGCAACGCTATAAGAGGGGCTGAGCAAAGCGGTAACATAGCCAATCAACGGTTTGCTAGGACATGGATGGTTAGAGGCTGACATGGCAATATAGGAGGCATGATATAGCAAGTGGTAGGTATCGCAGCATAGGCATAGCAAAAGAGCGAGCAACTAGCAAGCAAAGATAGAAGTGATTTCGAGGGTATGGTCATCTTGCCTGCAAGGTTCTCAGAGTTGTCGAAAACTTGGTCCTCGAAAGCGTTCTCAACAGGTTCCTCGTTCACGGACTCGTCTCCCGGCTCTACCCAAATCAAGAACACAAGCAAAGGGGACAACATCAATCACGATGCAATGCGCAAGCAACATGATGCAACAACATGGCATGATATGCGAGATGTGATATGTAATGCATATGCATGCTCCGGAAGGAAAAGATGAACAAGGCATAATCTTGGCAAACCAAGTATGCCACTGGATAGGTGAGGTGATTTCGGTTGAAATCGATATAAAGATCACCGGAATCGGATGCACGGTTTGCAAATGACAAGCAAAACAAGAATGACAATAATCTGCCAATAACAGCATGATGCTACTTAGTAAGCAACAAGAAAATAAGCTACTGCACCCAAACATAGCATCACAGCATATGACAGTAATCTACTCAAGATGCTCGACAAAAGATGAACACTGAGCTACGGCTAAATCACACCACAACAGGTTCAAACAAGCATGGCAAAAGTGCAAAAGATAACAGGTTCACAGACTTAGTGAAAATAACAACATGCCAGAAACTAACATCAGGATGACACGTTTAGAGCAAGTAAACAGTATGCTACAAGAAAAGTACATATCAAAGTAAGGCATGACATGAATCCACTCAAAGCACTTGACAAAAGTCCCTTACTGACCATAATCCAAAAAGGATAAGAAAATATGATTACACCCATGTCAATTAAGCAAGTTTCGTTACAGGTTTCAGACTTGGCAGAAAACTGGACATGTCAAAAACAGATAACGAGTAGGCATGTTCGTGAGCTCGATGCACTCGCTACAGAGCATTGCATGATAAACTAAGCATACATCCGTCAAGAATACATGGCATAGAAGCTATACATGGCAATAATAACATCATAGCATGCAAGGATCAACTACAACAAGCTTGGCAAAATCGAAGAACATGTAAACAATCTGCCAGCAACATTTTATAGCCAAAGTAGAGCTCGATTGACTCAAGCTATGGCACTCCATAAATACAAAAAAAGGCATGGATGGATATAGCAAATCCATATGCTCAAAACACACTTACTGATCATGCTCAAAAAGGGCATAGATCTCTCGGAAACAACATGAACACGTGGCATAAAAATAACAGCAGGCAGGGACTTAGTGAAATTACGAAGTCTCTGAAATCAGCAACATTAAGTACCCTAGTTTGCATGCTTGTGATAGTCACCACAAAGATCACAAAAATACATGGTATAATTCTCTGGAAAGGTAACATGGCATATTACAAAACACATGTAGTACTCAACCTCATAGGAGGTACACATCAATCATGGCAAAAATGACAAAAGTGCATGTTCTGATAAGAACCAGAAACTAACATCACATAGCCCTCTTCTAACATCATTTCGGGCATCAAGATGACCTCAAATGAAAATGATGCAATGGAGTGAAATGATGTACTCTTCGGGGGAACAATTCGACATATTATACGCACGAAACGGAGCAACGGATGCAAAGTTACGGTGCGATGAACATGTGACAAAATGCGAAAAACATAAGGACTTAAATATTCGGGGGAAGGAGAAGAGTCAACCAGCGGATCTCGATCCAGATCTCGCGCGGCTCAAGGTTGGGGGCGCCGGGATCTCGCCGGAGAAGGGCGCCGGCAAGGAGGAGGACTGCGGCGAGGGGTCCGGGCGGCGCCGGTGGCCGGGATCCGGCGGGTCCGGCGAGGCGCGGCGGAGGAGGAAGACGGCGCGGCGGCGGGACCGCGGAGGCGACGGACGCGGCGATCGATGGCGGCGGGGTGAGCCGAGGCGGCGGCGCGGGCGGTCGCCGGCGGGCACCCACGTGGAGGCGGCGGGCGGCAGCGAGGGGCGCCGGCGGGCGCTGGTGCGTGCGCGCGGGCGGCGGATCCGGGCCCCGCGGGCCTGGCGCGGGCCCCGCGGGCCGGCGGAGGAGGGCGGCGGCGGAGGACAGGTGGCGCGCCCTGATTGGGTGCAGGCGGCGGCGCGGGCGTGTCCGGTGGCGGACGGACACGTCCGGCGCGGAGAGGGACGAAATTTTTAGGGTTAGGGTGTTTTGGACCCGTGAATGGAGGAGGGGGAGGTGTTTTTATAGGTAGAAGGAGCTAGGAAGCTCCAAATGCAGAGCGGTTTTCGGCCACGCGGTCGTGATCGAACGGAGGTGGACATGGGATTGTCTTAGATGGGTTATTGGGCTGCTTTGAAGGGGTGTTGGGCTGCAACACACACGAGGCCTTCACGGATACCCGGTGAACCGTTGGAGTATCAAACGACCTCCGATTGACCCGAAACTTGACAGGCGGTCTGCCGGTGCTACACCAAGGCCGCTTGTCAAACCTCGGTCCACTCCGAGAATGTTTAATAACCGCTCACGAAGAAATGTAAAAGGGGACGCCGGGGGACATAGGATTGCCGGATTGGAAAACGGACAACGGGGAAAATGCTCGGATTCATGAGACGAACACGTAAGCGAATGCGATGCACATGATGACATGATATGAAATGCATGACATGAACAAAATACAAAACGAAGGGAAACCCAACCACGGAGGAAATATTATATCACATAGCCGAAAATGGCAAGAGTTGGATTACAAATATGGTAAGTTACATCTGGGGCGTTACACAAACCATCATCTACTTATTACTTCCCAATGCCTTCCTCTAGGCCCAAATAATGGTGAAGTGTTATGTAGTCGACGTTCACATAACACCACTAGAGGCTAGACAACATACATCTCATCAAAATATGGAACGAATACCAAATTCACATGACTACTAATAACAAGACTTCTCCCTTGTCCTCGGGAACAAACGTAACTACTCACAAAGCATATTCATGTTCATAATCAGAGGGGTAATAATATGCATAAAGGATCTGAACATATAATCTTCCACCAAATAAACCAACTAGCATCAACTACAAGGAGTAATCAACACTACTAGCAACCTACTAGTACCAATCCTGGACTTGGAGACAAGAATTGGATACAAGAGATGAACTAGGGTTTGGAGATGAGATGGTGCTGATGAAGATGTTGATGGAGATTGCCCTCTCCCGATGAGAGGAGCGTTGGTGATGACGATGGCGATGATTTCCCCCTCTCGAAGGGAAGTGTCCCCGGCAGAACAGCTCTGCCGGAGCCCTAGATTGGTTCCGCCAAGGTTCCGCCTCGTGGCGGCGGAGTCTCGTCCTGAAAGGTTGCTTCCTAATTTTTTCTCGACGAAAGACCTCATATAGCAGAAGATGGGCATCGGAGGGCCAACAGGGGGCCCACGAGGTAGGGGGGCGCGCCTAGGGGGTAGGGCGCGCCCCCCACCCTCGTGACCAGGTGGGGCCCCCTCTGGTGAACTTCTTCCGCTGGATATTTTTTTATATTCTGAAAATCACTTCCGTGGAGTTTTAGGACTTTTGGAGTTGCACAGAATAGGTCTATAATATTTGCTCCTTTTCCAGCCCAGAATTCCAGCTGCCGGCATTCTCCCTCCTTATGTAAACCTTGTAAAATAAGAGAGAATAGCCATAAGTATTGTGACATAATGTGAAATAACAACCCATAATGCAATAAATATCGATATAAAAGCATGATGGAAAATGGACATATCAACTCCCCCAAGCTTAGACCTCGCTTGTCCTCAAGCGAAAGCCGATAACGATAAATATGTCCCCATGTTTAGAGGTAGAGGTGTCGATAAAAATAAAATACGGACATGGAGGCATCATAATTATTCTCATAACAACAACATATATGGATATTGTCATATGGTTACTTATGTTCAAGTGATGATCTATTCATAAAGCAAAAGTATGAATCAGAAACTTTATTGAGAACCAACAAACTATAATCTCAGTCATTGAAGCAATTGCAATTTATCATAACATCAGAAAGAGTCTATGTCAGAGCTTAAAAGCAAGTCCACATACTCAACTATCATCTAGTCCTTCGTAATTGCTAACACTCACGCAATACTTGTGGTTACGGAGTTTTAATCGGACACAGAGAAAGATAGGGGCTTATAGTTTTGCCCCACAACCTTTTACCTCAGGGGTAATGTCAACAATAATAAATCATGCTCCCCTACATCCAATTAGGTACATATATCAGAATCTTTCCAACATACTGTGCTTCCAAAGGATAAAATGAAAAAGGAAAGGTGAAGATCACCATGACTCTTGCATAAGGTAGAAGATAATAATAAAAGATAGGCCCTTCGCAGAGGGAAGCAGAGGTTGCCATGCGCTTTTGGGTTGGATGCACAAAATCTTAATGGGAAAGAACGTCACTTTATATTGCCACTTGTGATATGAACCTTTATTATGCAGTCTGTCGCTTTTATTACTTCCACATCACAAGATCGTATAAAACTTATTTCTCCCACACCAATAAATCATACATATTTAGAGCAATTTTTATTGCTTTGCACCGATGACAACTTACTTGAAGGATCTTACTCAATCCATAGGTAGATATGGTGGACTCTCATGGCAAAACTAGTTTAAGGGTTTTGGAAGCACAAGTAGTATCTCTACTTGCTGCTGAGAATTTGGCTAGCATGAGGGGGAAAGGCAAGCTCAACATGTTGGAGGGTCCATGACAACATACTTTATCTCAGATATAAGAAAACATAACTCATCATGTTGTGTTCCTTGTCCAACATCAACTCTTTAGGATGTCATATTTTAATGAGTGCTCCCAATCATAAAAGATGTAAATGATAATATATCTATATGTGAAACCTATCTTTCCTTATTACTTCCTATTAATTGCAACGATGACCAAAACTATGTCTGCCAACTCCCAACAACTTTTAATCATCATACTCTTTCTATGTGAAGTCATTACTCTCAATAAGATCAATATGAACTCTTTGTTTCTTTTTATTCTTTTTCTCTTATTTTCTTTTATTCACTCAAGATCATGGCAAAATAATCAAGCCCTTGACTCAACACTAATCTTTATTATATATAGCTCATGGACTCGATTACATAGAGAGATCAAAAAGCAAAACTCAAAACTAGATCATGCCATCAACTTTATTCTACTAGATCAAGATACTACTAATAGGATCGAACTAAGAAAAAAGGTAATGATAGGAGATGTGTTTGTGATACGATACCGGGGCACCTCCCCCAAGCTTGGCAGTTGCCAAGGGGAGTGCCCATACCCATGTGATTATGTCTCCTTCTTTGTTGTTGGTGAAGAGGATAGTGGTGAAGTAGTGGTGGGCTTGCCCTTCTCTTTCTACAACTTGCGTCGGAGGGTGAAATTATCAATCCTCAACTCATCATTCTCTATCTCAAGCTTTATTATCCTTTTGCATAATGCCTCTTTGCTTTCTTGCTTGAAGCGAGGGGGAACTGGTTCATCTTCATCTTCCTCATCGGGGTACCATATTTATGGATAGGTATCCTTGAATATGTTTTTATCTAAAGACCGGTAAGAAACTGGGCAATCCTCCTCTGAATCTTGATACGACATGTTGATCTAATCTGCAGCAGCAACAGCTTGAAACAAAAACAGAGGATATTTGCGTGATACGGGAGTAAAAACCTTCGAGAGAATATATACTGAATTTTTACCGACCAAAATACATATCGTGCAAGAAAACGGAGTCCGGAAGGCACATGAGGTGCTCACGAGGTAGGGGGCGCGCCCTCCACCCTCGTGGGGCCCTCGTGTCCTTCCCGGACTGCAACTTATTTTTCTATTTTTCTAAATATTCCAAAACAGAGGAATATTGCCTTAAAAAGTGTTTTAGATTCGGTTTACTTACCGTACCACATACCTATTCCTTTTTGGAGTCTGAAACGTTCTGGAAAGTGTCCCTTATGTATTCCTGCGGGGCTACGGTTTCAATAACATTTGTTTCAACATTTATAGGATTACCTGAGATATAATGTTTGATTCTTTGACCGTTTACCACCTTCGGATTTGTACCTTCGAAGTTGTTGATTTTTATGGCACCGGAACGATAGACCTCCTCAATAACGTAGGGGCCTTCCCATTTAGAGAGAAGTTTTCCTGCAAAAAATCTTAAACGAGAGTTGTATAGCAATACATAATCACCTACGTTGAACTCACACTTTTGTATTCTTTTGTCATGCCATCTTTTGACTTTTTCTTTAAACAACTTGGCATTTTCATAAGCTTGGGTTCTCCATTCATCAAGTGAGCTAATATCAAATAACCTCTTTTCACCGGCAAGTTTGAAATCATAGTTGAGCTCTTTAATAGCCCAATATGCCTTATGTTCTAGTTCGAGAGGTAAGTGACATGCTTTTCCATAAACCATTTTATACGGAGACATACCCATAGGATTTTTATATGCAGTTCTATAGGCCCATAATGCATCATCAAGTTTCTTGGACCAATTCTTTCTAGACCTATTGACAGTCTTTTGCAAAATTAATTTGAGCTCTCCGTTGCTCAATTCTACTTGACCACTAGACTGTGGGTGATAGGGAGATGCAATTCTATGATTAATGTCATACTTAGCAAGCATTTTACGGAAAGGACCATGAATAAAGTGTGAACCACCATCAGTCATTAAATATCTAGGGACTCCAAACCTCGGAAAAATAACTTCTTTAAGCATTTTAATAGAAGTGTTATGATCAGCACTACTAGTTGGAATAGCTTCTACCCACTTAGTAACATAATCAACAACAACTAAAGTATGTGTATAACCATTAGAGGCAGGAAAAGGTCCCATATAATCAAAGCCCCAAACATCAAATGGTTCAATAACAAGTGAATAATTCATAGGCATTTCTTGACGTCTACTAATATTACCAATTCTTTGACATTCATCGCATGACAAGACAAACTTACGGGCATCCTTGAAGAGAGTAGGCCAATAGAAACCGGATTGCAATACCTTATGTGCAGTTCTATCTCCCGCGTGGTGTCCTCCATAAGCTTCAGAGTGACACTTGCGTAGGATCTGTTCATGTTCATGCTCAGGTACACAACGTCTAATAACACCATCTACTCCTTCTTTATAGAGATGTGGGTCATCCCAAAAGTAATGTCTCAAATCATAGAAGAACTTTTTCTTTTGTTGGTGTGTGAAACTAGGTGGTATAAATTTAGCAACAATGTAGTTAGCATAATCAGCATACCAAGGATTACTATGAGAAGTACTTATGACATTTAATTGTTCATTAGGGAAACTATCATCAATAGGTAGTGGGTCATCAAGAACATTTTCTAACCTAGACAAGTTGTCTGCAACGGGGTTCTCAGCTCCTTTTCTATCAACAATATGCAAATCAAATTCTTGTAGCAGGAGAACCCATCTAATAAGTCTAGGTTTAGCATCTTTCTTTTCCATAAAGTATTTAATAGCAGCATGATCAGTGTGAATAGTTACTTTAGAATCAACAATATAAGGTCTGAACTTATCACAAGCAAATACAACTGCTAAAAGTTCCTTTTCAGTAGTAGCATAATTTCTCTGAGCATTGTCTAGAGTCTTACTAGCATAATGGATAACATTTAATTTCTTATCAACTCTTTGCCCTAGAACAACACCTACAGCATAATCACTAGCATCACACATAATTTCAAAGGGTAAATTCCAATCTGGTGGCTGAACAATAGGTGCAGAGATCAATGCTTTCTTAAGTATTTCAAATGCTTCTACACAATCATCATCAAAGACAAATGGTATATCTTTTTGTAATAAATTAGTCAGAGGCCGAGGAATTTTTGAGAAGTCCTTAATGAACCTCCTATAAAATCCGGCGTGACCAAGGAAACTTCTTATACCTTTGATGTCCTTGGGACATGGCATCTTTTCAATAGCATCAACCTTGGCTTTCTCAACTTCAATACCTCTTTCAGAAACTTTATGCCCCAAGACAATACCTTCATTAACCATAAAGTGGCACTTTTCCCAATTCAAGACAAGATTAGTTTCTTCACATCTCTACAAAACTCGATCAAGATTGCTCAAGCAATCATCAAAAGAGGATCCATAGACGAAAAAGTCGTCCATGAAAACCTCACAAATCTTTTCACAAAAGTCAGAGAATATAGCCATCATGCATCTTTGAAAGGTAGCAGGTGCATTACATAAACCAAAAGGCATACGTCTATAAGCACCAAAAGGGTAAGTAAAAGTAGTCTTTGATTGATCTTTAGCCGACACAGGTATTTGAGAGAAACCAGAATAATCATCTAGAAAGCAGTAGTGTGTATGTTTGCATAATCTTTCTAGCATTTGATCAATAAAAGGTAAGGGGTAATGATCTTTCTTAGTAGCCTTATTTAATTTACAGAAATCAATTACCATCCTATAACCTGTAATAATTCTTTGCGGGATCAATTCATCTTTATCATTAGGAACAACAGTAATAGCTCCCTTCTTAGGGACACAATGGACAGGACTTACCCACTGACTATCAGCAACGGGATAAACTATACCTGCCTCCAGAAGCTTTAGTATTTCTTTTCTTACCTCTTCTTTCATTTTAGGATTCAGACGTCGTTGAGGATCACGAACTGGTTTGGCATCTGCTTCCAAATTTATTTTATGTTGACATAGAGTGGGACTAATGCCCTTAAGATCATCAAGAGTATATCCAATAGCAGCATGGTGCTTCTTCAGAGTTTTCAATAATCTTTCTTCTTCATGCTCTGAAAGGTTAGCACTAATAATAACAGGATATATCTTCTTTTCATCAAGATAAGCATATTTAAGATTATCAGGCAACAATTTAAGCTCAAACACGGGATCACCCTTGGGTGGAGGAGGACCCCCTAGGATTTCAACAGGCAAATTGTGTTTCAGAATAGGTTCCTTTTTAAAGAATACTTCATCTATTTCCCTTCATTCATTCATAAACATGTCATTTTCATGGTCTAGCAAATATTGTTCTAAAGGATCACTAGGAGGTACGGCAATAGAAGCAAGACCAATAATTTCATCCTTACTAGGTAATTCTTTTTCACGGCGTTGTTTACTAAATTTAGAGAAATTAAACTCATGGATCATATCATCCAAGCCAATAGTAACAACATTCTTTTCGCAGTCTATCTTAGCATTAACAGTGTTCAAGAAGGGTCTACCAAATATGATGGGACAAAAGCTATCTTGTGGGGAACTGAGAACAAGAAAATCAGCAGGATATTTAGTTTTCCCACACAAGACTTCAACATCTCTAAAAATTCCCATTGCTGATATAGTATCTCTATTGGCAAGTTTAATTTGACATCAATATCTTCTAACTCAGCAGGTGCAATTTCATGCCTAATTTCTTTATACAAGTCATAAGGTATAACACTAGCACTAGCACCCATATCACATAAGCCATGATAACAATGATCTCCTATTTTAACAGAAATAACAGGCACGCCTACCACAGGTCTATGTTTATCTTTAGCACAAGGTTTAGCAATTCTAGTAGTTTCACCGCAGAATTGAATAACATGCCCATCAATATTATCAGACAAGAGATCTTTAACAATAGCCATATTAGGTTCTACTTTAACTTGCTCAGGAGGTGTATAAGTTCTAATATTGATTTTACGAACCACAGTTGAAGCTTTAGCATGATCCTTTATTCTAACAGGGAAAGGTAGTTTCTCAACATAAGAAGTAGGAACAATAGGATCATTATAAGTGGCGGTCTTTTCTTCAACTTTAATAGGTGAAGCTACTTTTATTCTATGGGAGGATGATATTTAAACTACTTCTCCTTAGGGAGATCAACATAAGTAGCAAAAGATTCACAGAAAGAAGCTACTATCTCAGAATCAAGTCCATATTTAGTGCTAAACTTACGGAAAATATCGGTATCCATAAAAGATTTAACACAATCAAACTTAGGTATCATACCTGACTCCTTACCTTCATCGAGATCCCAATCTTCAAAGTTGTGTTTAATTCTATCCAATAAATCCCATTTAAATTTAATAGTCTTCATCATAAAAGAGCCAGCACAAGAAGTATCGAGCATGGTGCGATTATTTTCAGAAAGCCGAGCATAAAAGTTTTGAATAATTGTTTCTCTTGGGAGCTCATGATTGGGGCATGAATATAACATTGATTTAAGCCTCCCCCAAGCTTGAGCGATGCTTTCTCCTTCGCGAGGCCAAAAATTATATATATAATTGCAATCACGATGAACAAGATGCATAGGATAATACTTTTGATGAAATTCCCATTTCAATCTTCTATAGTTCCATGATCTCGTATCATCACATAGCCTATACCATGTCAATGCGTCTCCCTTCAAAGATAAAGGGAAGACCTTCTTCTTAGCAACATCATCGGGTATACCTGCAAGCTTAAGTAATCCACAAACTTCATCCACATATATTAGGTGCTCATCAGGATGCTTTGTTCCATCTCCTGTACAAGGATTAGCTAGCAGTTTTTCTATCATACCCGAAAGAAATTCAAAGGGAACATTTTCATTTTCAGTAGGTTCAGTAGGTTGGGGAGCAACTCTTTGCTCTACTGGTCGGGGTGAAGATACCCCGAACAAGCCCCTCAGAGGATTACTTTCCATAGTAACAAGTGACAGTAAATTTCAGCACACTATATAAAATTTTCCTTACCAAATTCCACCTACCAAAGGCGATTCACTCCCCGGCAACGGAGCCAGAAAAGAGTATTGATGACCCACAAGTATAGGGGATCTATCATAGTCCTTTCAATAAGTAAGAGTGTCGAACCCAACGAGGAGCAGAAGGAAATGATAAGCGGTTTTCAGCAAGGTATTCTCTGCAAGTACTGAAATAAGTGGTAACAGATAGTTTTGTGATAGGATAATTTGTAATGAGCAACAAGTAACAAAAGTAAATAAAGTGCAGCAAGGTGGCCCAATCCTTTTTGTAGCAAAGGACAAGCCTGGACAAACTCTTATATAAGGAAAAGCGCTCCCGAGGACACATGGGAATATCGTCAAGCTAGTTTTCATCACGTTCATATGATTCGCGTTCGGTACTTCTATAATTTGATATGTGGGTGGACCGGTGCTTGGGTGCTTTTCTTACTTGAACAAGCATCCCACTTATGATTAACCTCTATTGTAAGCATCCGCAACTACAACAAAAGTATTAAGGTAAACCTAACCATAGCATGGAACAGGTGGATCCAAATCAGTCCCTTACGAAGCAACGCATAAACTAGGGTTTAAGCTTCTGTCACTCTAGCAACCCATCATCTACTTATTACTTCCCAATGTCTTCCTCTAGGCCCAAATAATGGTTAAGTGTTATGTAGTCGACGTTCACATAACACCACTAGAGGCTAGACAACATACATCTCATCAAAATATCGAACGAATACCAAATTCACATGACTACTAATAGCAAGACTTCTCCCATGTCCTCAGGAACAAACGTAACTACTCACAATGCATATTCATGTTCATAATCAGAGGGGTAATAATATGCATAAAGGATCTGAACATATGATCTTCCACTAGATAAACCAACTAGCATCAACTACAAGGAGTAATCAACACTCTACCAATGCCGGACTTGGAGACAAGAGTTGGATACAGGAGATGAACTAGGGTTTGGAGATGAGATGGTACTGGTGAAGATGTTGATGGAGATTGCCCTCTCTCGATGATAGGAGCATTGGTGATGACGATGGTGATGATTTCCCCCTCTCGGAGGGAAGTGTCCCCGGCAGAACAGCTCCGCCGGAGCCCTAGATTGGTTCCACCTCGTGGCGGCGGAGTCTCGTCCCGAAAGGTTGCTTCCTAATTTTTTCTCGATGAAATACCTCATATAGCAAAAGATGGGCATCAGAGGGCCAATAGGGGGCCCACGAGGTAGGGGGCACGCCCCCCACCCTCGTGACTAGGTGGGGCCCCCTCTGGTGAACTTCTTCCGCTGGATATTTTTTATATATTCTGAAAATCACTTCCGTGGAGTTTCAGGACTTTTGGAGTTGCGCAGAATAGGTCTCTAGTATTTGCTCCTTTTCCAGCCCAGAATTTCAACTGCCAACATTCTCCCTCCTTATGTAAACCTTGTAAATAAGAGAGAATAGCCATAAGTATTGTGACATAATGTGAAATAATAGCCCATAATGCAATAAATATTGATATAAAAGCATGATGCAAAATGGACGTATCACGTGACACCGTAAATGCCCCTAGAAAACCCAAATTCGGATAAGTACAAGGAACGTTTCTTCTACATACTTGCTTCGCACGATGAAAGACTTACCCGCCGCAATCTTCTTGGCCGCCTGAATTTCCTGGAGGGCGTTCTGGGCTTCGGCTCGTGCATCCTGTGCGCTCTGGAGGGCCTTCGCCAGTTTGGACTCTTGCGCCTTACAATCGCGCTCCAAGGACTCAAATCTCTCAATCGCGCCCTGGAGCTGTTGCCGCGCCTCGCCAACCTGGGCCTCGTGCTTCTCACGCGCGGCGTGTTCCTTGGCCGCTTTGTCCTCGGCCTCGGCTAACGCCTTTTTGACGGCCGCCACCTCGGTCGTGGCCCCTAATAAAGTTCATGACACTTTAGTCGGCTTGAACAATTTACTCTTCAATATACACGCAGGTTACTGCATACCTTGGCTATCCTCCAGCTGCTTCTTCACACGACCGAGCTCTTCCTCGGTCCGCTCCTGTTTCTGCTTCAGTCCGGAGACTTCCGCAGTTTGAGCGGTAGCAGCCCGCAATGAGGCCTGCTTATTCACATAGACACTTTATGTTAGACTCCTGCGAAAATCAGTTTTGATCCTCTGTTCGGCTTTTCTTTCCGGACACCAAATAGAGCATCAGGGGCTACTGTCCACGTCGTGATATTCTTCTTACAATTATGTACTCACCTCAAAGCCTGCTAGAAGGCTAGCGCAGGCTTTGGTCAGTCCGTTTTTGATGGACTGAACCTTTTCAACCACCGTACCCATATGGGCACGGTGCTCATCCACAATGGAGGCGCCTTGCAGCATTTCCAGTAGATGATCCGGCGCTCTGGTTGGACAGAGGACACCGGTAACACACCCCCTCCTTTCGGGAAGGGTCGTTTGCCGGACTCTGGAGCCGTACAGGTCTCCGGAATAGAATCCGGCAGAGGGTCGAATAGGACTCGGTCCGCACCGTTCGTCTCCGTAGGGGCTTTTTCCCCCATGTATCCGGCGGTCCAGGAGTCATCCTGGGGCGGCACCTTCATGATCTCCGGAGTCTTCCCCCGGTCTAAGGAGGCCCTTTGAGATGCCTCCTCGTCATCACCCTTGGCCGAAGGGGAGAAAGCGGGCGGCAGTGACATGCTGGCCCTCTCCTTTGGGTCCAGCGAACCTTCTGATGAAGATAGTGGAGAGCTGTCCCGAGCCGGACTGCGATAACATGATTCAAACATTGCAAGGCAGAAAGGACGGGCGTTCGGGTGTGCATAAGGATTTTTGATACTTGCTATTTTGCTCGAGGCTTAGCCCGGGAAGGCCGCTCCGGAATGCTATCGACATCCCATGCGGAGTTATCCGTGGGGGAACCTTTTCCCCTCTTGGGCGCCTTCGCCTCCAGGTTCTTAGAGGCTGCCCTCTTCTTCCTCCTCGCCTCAGGTGGGGAGTCATCCTCTTCTTCCTCCTCTTCGTCGTTGTCTTCGGCGGATGAAGAGTGAGTCTCGTCCTCGGACATCACGACCAAAGCTCCTTTTCAGCGAAGACCACTCCTGGTCCCCTTGGCCGCTTTTTTGGCCTTCTTCTCCGGCACGTCATAAGACGCCGGAAACAACATCTTCGTCAGAAGTGGGAATTCCTGTTCCTTAGGAAGCGGAGCTGGACAGTTAATCCGCCCCGCCACCTCGATCCAGGCCTGGCGAAGTGGATGGGAGAGCTCAGAATCCATCCTCAAAGTATGCCGGTGAAGGATATACGTTGAAAACATTAAAAGACTTACCGAATTGGCCTGGCATTTTAAGCTAATCCCGCGATCTTCGGTCGTGGGCGGTGGCGTCTCGCCGGCTTTGAAGAGCGCTTTCCAGATATCTTCGTGCGTTGCGCTGAAGAGCTCTAGTAGCATCTTGTGCTTGGCTGGGTCGTACTCCCACAAATAGCAAGTCCGATGTTAGCACGGAAGGATCCGGCAAATGAGCATAACCTGGATCACATTGACATGTTTGATCTTCTTGGTTATCATGTTCTGGACGCACGTCTGGAGCCCAGTTATCTCGTCCGAAGATCCCCAGGTCAGGCCCTTCTCTTGCCAGGAAGTGAGCCGCATCAAAACTCCGGATCGGAATACGGGGGCCGCTACCCAGTTGGTGTCGCGCGGCTTGGTGATGTAAAACCACCCCGATTGTCATCCCTTCACCGTCTCTGCGAAGGAGCCTTCGGGCCAGATGACGTTGGGCATCTTGCCCACCATGGCGCCTCCGCACTCTTCTTGTTGACCGCTCACCACCTTTGGTTTCACATTGAAGGTCTTCAGCCATAGGCCAAAGTGAGGTGGGATGCGGAGGAAGGCCTCGCACACGACAATAAATGCCGAGATATTGAGGATAAAATTGGGGGCCAGATCGTGGAAGTCCAGCCCATAGTAAAACATCAATCCGCGGACAAATGGGTGGAGAGGAAATCCCAGCCCGTGGACAAATTGTGTGAGAAACACAACCCTCTCATGGGCTCGGGAGTAGGGATGATTTGCCCTTTTGCCAGGAGTCGGTGAGCAATCTCCTTGGCTAAATATCCGGCCTCCCGGAGCTCCGTGATGTCCTTCTTCTTGACGGAGGAGGCCATCCACTTGCCTCCAACTCTGGATCCGGACATGTTTGGAGTGCTTTCTCGAATGAGGAAAAGCTAAAGCTTGGGCGCTGAAGCTCAAGGACGGAAGGATTGAATGAGAGAAAGGGTGTGGGTGAAGGAAGAGAATCCTTATCCCCTTATAAAGGCCACGAATATCAAGCGCCTCCCCACTCGCCCTAAAAACTCGCCTATTCCCAAGGGCTGTATAAACGACACGGTTGGGTTACCCATGCCCGCATTGATGAGAATCCCGCAATAAGGGGACACAATCTCTGCTTTAACAAGACATGCCAATGGCAACCGCGTCTCAAAACATGGAGCGGCAGACGAAAAACGGTTCAAAATTATGACCGGACAGACGTAATGTCATGTTGTAAAAAGCTGTCAGCGGATAGAAATCGTGTAAAAATATATTCTCTCTGCAGTTGTGTATGGTGTGTGTATCAGGTCTGGATATACTATCATCGCATCCGAACACTATTTTGGAGTTCGGAAAAAAGGGGAACCCGCCTTGCAATGTGATATGTCTCCAACGTATCTATAATTTTTTATTGCTCCATGCTATATTATCTACTGTTTTGGACCATATTGGGCTTTATTTTCCACTTTTATATTACTTTTGGGACTAACCTATTAACCGGAGGCCCAGCCCAGAATTGTTGTTTTTTGCCTATTTTAGTGTTTCGAAGAAAAGGAATATCAAAAGAGTCAAAATGGAACGAAATCAACTGGAGAAGTTAATTTTGGTAGGAAAGCTACCGGATGGACTTAGACCCCATGTCAGGAGCAAGGGGAGGTGCTCACCCACCACCCTAGGGCGCGCCCCCTGCCTTGTGGGCCCCACGAATCTCCACCGACGTACTTCCTGCACCCATATATACTCACGTACCCTAAAACTTCCAGAACAGAGATTAGATCTGGAGTTCCGCCGTCGCAAGCCTCTGTAGCCACCAAAAATCTCTCGGGACCCTGTTCCAGCACCCTTCCGAAGGGGGGATCCCTCATCGGTGGCCATCTTCATCATCTCGGCGCACTCCATGACGAGGAGGGAGTAGTTCACCCTCGGGGCTGAGGGTATGTACCAGTAGCTATGTGTTTGATCTCTCTCTCTCTCTCTCTCTCTCTCTCTCTCTCTCTCTTGTGTTCTTGATTTGGCACGATCTTGATGTATCACGAGCTTTGCTATTATAGTTGGATCTTCTGTTTCTTCTCCCCCTCTACTCTCTTGTAATGGATTGAGTTTTCCCTTTGAAGTAATTCTATCGGATTGAGTCTTTAAAGATTTGAGAACACTTGATGTTTGTCTTGCCGTGCGTATCTATGGTGACAATGGGATATCATGTGATTCACTTGATGTATGTTTTGCTGATCAACTTGCGGGTTCCGCCCATGAACCTATGCATAGGGGTTGGCACACATTTTCATCGTGATTCTCCGGTAGAAACTTTGGGGCACTCTTTGAGGTTCTATGTGTTGGTTGAATAAATGAATCTGAGATTGTGTGATGCATATCGTATAATCATACCCACGGATACTTGAGGTGACATTGGAGTATCTAGGTGACATTAGGGTTTTGGTTGATTTGTGTCTTAAGGTGTTATTCTAGTACGAACTCTAGGGCTGTTTGTGACACTTATAGTGTTGGAAATATGCCCTAGAGGCAATAATAAATTGGTTATTATTATATTTCCTTGTTCATGATAATCGTTTATTATCCATGCTATAATTGTACTAATAGGAAACTCAGATACATGTGTGGATACATAGACAACACCATGTCCCTAGTAAGCCTCTAGTTGACTAGCTCGTTGATCAATAGATGGTTACGGTTTCCTGACCATGGACATTGGATGTCATTGATAACGGGATCACATCATTAGGAGAATGATGTGATGGACAAGACCCAATCCTAAGCCTAGCACAAAGATCGTGTAGTTCGTATGCTAAAGCTTTTCTAATGTCAAGTATCATTTCCTTAGACCATGAGATTGTGCAACTCCCGGATACCGTAGGAATGCTTTGGGTGTACCAAACGTCACAACGTAACTGGGTGGCTATAAAGGTACACTACAGGTATCTCCAAAAGTGTCTGTTGGGTTGGCACGAATCAAGACTGGGATTTGTCACTCCGTGTAAAGGAGAGGTATCTCTGGGCCCACTCGGTAGGACATCATCATATGCGCAATGTGACCAAGGAGTTGATCACGGGATGATGTGTTACGGAACAAGTAAAGAGACTTGCCGGTAACGAGATTGAACAAGGTATCGAGATACCGATGATCGAATCTCGGGCAAGTGCAATACCGCTAGACAAAGGGAATTGAATACGGGATTGATTGAATCCTCGACATCGTGGTTCATCCGATGAGATCATCGTGGAACATGTGGGAGCCAACATGGGTATCCAGATCCTGCTGTTGGTTATTGGCCGGAGAGTTGTCTCGGTCATGTCTGCATGGTTCCCGAACTCGTAGGGTCTACACACTTAAGGTTCGGTGACGCTAGAGTTGTTATGGGAAATAGTATGTGGTTACCGAAGGTTGTTCGGAGTCCCGGATGAGATCCCGGACATGACGAGGAGCTCCGGAATGGTCCGGAGGTGAAAATCGATATATTGGACGAAGGGTATTGGAGTCCGAAATTGTTCTAGGGGTACCAGGTGATGACCAGCGTGTCCGAAAGGGGTTTCGGAGGCCCCGACAAGCGTTGGGGGGCCTTATGGGCCAAGGGGAGAGGGCACATCAGCCCACTAAGGGACTGAGCGCCCCTCCCACCCCATCTCATGTAACCAGAGAGGTGGGGGCGCCACCCCTAGGGCAGCAGCGCCTCCCGGCTTGGGGGGCAAGTTTCCTAGGGGGTTGGGGCGCCCAAACCCATCTAGGGTTTCCCCTATGGCCGCCGCCCCTCCGCTAGGGAACCCTAGGGTGCCTCCCCCTCCTCCCTTACCCCTATATATAGTGAGGAATAGAGAGGGCAGCCGCACCCTTCCCCTGGCGCATCCCTCTCCCTCCTCCAACACCTCATCCTCCTCCGTAGTGCTTGGCGAAGCCCTGCCGGAGAACCAAGAGCTCCATCACCACCATGCTGTCGTGCTATCGGAGTTTTCCCCTCAACTTCTCCTCTCCCCTTGCTGGATCAAGAAGGAGGAGACGTCCCCGGGCTATACGTGTGTTGAACGCGGAGGTGTCGTCCGTTCGGCACTAGGATCATCGGTGATTTGGATCACGACGAGTACGACTCCATCAACCCCGTTCACTTGAACGCTTCCGCTTGGCGATCTAAAAGGGTATGTAGATGCACTCCCCTCTCCCTCGTTGCTAGATGACTCCATAGATTGATCTTGGTGTTGCGTAGAAAATTTTGAATTTCTGCTACGATCCCCAAAAGTGGCATCATGAGCTAGGTCTATGCGTAGTTTCTATGCACGAGTAGAACACAAAGTAGTTGTGGGCGTCGATTTTGTCAATTTACTTGCCATTACTAGTCTTATCTTGATTCGGCGGCATTTTGGGATGAAGCGGCCCGGACCAACCTTACACGTACGCTTACGTGAGACCGGTTCCACCGACTGACATGCACTAGTTGCATAAGGCGGCTGGCGGGTGTCTGTCTCTCCTACTTTAGTCGGATCCGATTCGATGAACAGGGTCCTTATGAAGGGTAAATAGAAATTGGCAATTCACGTTGTGGTTTTGGCGTAGGTAAGAAACGTCCTTGCTAGAAACCTATAGCAGCCACGTAAAAACTTGCAACAACAATTAGAGGACGTCTAACTTGTTTTTGCAGCACATGCCGTGTGATGTGATATGGCCAAAAGGATGTGATGAATGATATATGTGATGTATGAGATTGATCATGTTCTTGTAATAGGAAGCACGACTTGCATGTCGATGAGTATGACAACCGGCAGGAGCCATAGGAGTTGTCTTAATTTATTTATGACCTGCGTGTCAACATAAACGTCATGTAATTACTTTACTTTATTGCTAACCGTTAGCTGTAGTAGTAGAAGTAATAGTTGGCGAGACAACTTCATAAAGACACGATGATGGAGATCATGGTGTCATGCCGGTGACGATGATGATCATGGAGCCCCGAAGATGGAGATCAAAAGGAGCAAAGTGATGGTGGCCATATCATGTCACTATTTGATTGCATGTGATGTTTATCATGTTTTACATCTTATTTGCTTAGAACGACGGTAGCTTAAATAAGATGATCCCTCACTGAAATTTCAAGAAAAGTGTTCTCCCTAACTGTGCACCGTTGCGAAGGTTCATCGTTTCGAAGCACCACGTGATGATCGGGTGTGATAGATTCTTACGTTCGAATACAACGGGTGTTGACGAGCCTAGCATGTACAGACATGGCCTCGGAACACATGCGAAACACTTAGGTTAACTTGACGAGCCTAGCATGTATAGACATGGCCTCGGAACACGGAGGACCGAAAGGTCGAACATGAGTCGTATAGAAGATGCGATCAACATGAGATGTTCACCGATGATGACTAGTCCGTCTCACGTGATGACCGGACACGGCCTAGTCGATTCGGATCATGTATCACTTAGATGACTAGAGGGATGTCTATCTGAGTGGGAGTTCATGAAATAATCAGATGAACTCAATTATCATGAACATAGTCAAAAGGACTTTGCAAATTATGTCGTAGCTCACGCTTTAGTTCTACTGTTTTAGATATGTTCCTAGAGAAAATTTAGTTGAAAGTTGATGGTAGCAATTATGCGGACTGGGTTCGTATACTGAGGATTTTCCTCATTGCTGCGCAGAAGGATTATGTCCTTAATGCACCGCTCAGTGAGCTGAACCTCGAACGTCGGTCATGGATGTTGCGAACATCTAACATACACGTTTTGATGACTACATGATAGTTCAGTGCGTAATGCTAAATGGTTTAGAATTGAGGCACCTAAGACGTTTTTGAAACATCGCAGAACATATGAGATGTTCCAAGGACTGAAATTGGGATTTCAGGATAGTGCCCGCGTCAAGAGGTATGAGACCTCTGACAAGTTTCCTAAGCCTGCAAACTAAGGAGAAAAGCTCAATCGTTGAGCATGTGCTCAGATTGTATGAGTACAACAATCGCTTGAATCGAGTGGGAGTTAATCTTCCAGATGAGATAGTGATGGTTCTCCAAAGTCACTGTCACCAAGCTATTGGAGCTTCGTGATGAACTATAACATATCAGGGATAGATATGATCCTTGAGCTGTTCGCGACACCGCGAAAGTAGAAATCAAAAGGGAGCATCAATTGTTGATGGTTAGTAAAACCACTAGTTTCAAGAAGGGCAAGGGTAAGAAAGGGATACTTCATGAAACAACAAATCAGTTGTTGCTCTAGTGAAGAAACCCAAAGTTGAACCCAAGCCCGAGACTAAGTGCTTATGTAATAAGGGGAACGGTCACTGAAGCAGAACCACCCTAGATACTTGGTAGATGAGAAGGCTGACAAGGTTGACAGAAGTATGTATTGGACATATATTAAAGGTGTACTTTACTAGTACTCCTAGTAGCAGGAGGGTATTAGATACCGGTTCAGTTGCTAAGTGTTAGTAACTCGAAATAAAAGGCTACAGAATAAACAAAGGCTAGCCAAAGGTGAGACGACGATAGGTGTTGGAAGAGTTTCCGAGGTTGATGTGATCAAACATCGCACGCGCCGTCTACCATCGGGGTTGGTGTTAAACCTAAATAATTGTTATTTGGTGTTTGCGTTGAGCATGGACATGATTAGATTATGTTCATCGTAATGCGGTTATTCATTTAAGGAGAATAATGGTTACTCTGTTTATTTGAATAATACCTTCAATGGTCTTACACCTAAAATGAATGGTTTATTGAATCCCGATCGTAGTGATACACATGTTCATGCCAAAAGATATAAGATAGTAATGATAGTACCACATACTTGTGGCACTGCAATTTTAGTCACAATGGTATAAAACACATGAAGAAGCTCCATGTTGATGGATCTTTGGACTCCCTTGATTTTGAATCACTTGAGACATGCAAATCATACCACATGAGCAAGATGACTGAAAGGCCTCGTTTTCAGTAAGATGGAACAAGAAAGCAACTTGTTGGAAGTAATACATCTTGATGTGTGCAGTCCAATGAGTGCTGAGGCATGTAGTGGAGATCGTTATATTCTTACTTCACAGATGATTTGAGTAGATGCTAAGTATATTTACTTGATGAATCACGAGTCTGAATTGTTGAAAGGTTCAAGTAATTTCAGGGTGAAGTTGAAGATCGTCGTGACAAGAGGATAAAATATCTATGATATGATCATAGAGATGAATATCTGAATTACGAGTTTGGCACATAATTAAGACATTGTGGAAATTGTTTCACAACTAATACAGCCTGGAACACCATAGTGTGATGGTGTGTCCGAACATCATAATTGCACCCTATTGGATATGATGCATACCATGATGTCTCTTATCGAATTACCACGATAGTTTATGGGTTAGGCATTAGAGACAACCACATTCACTTTAAATAGGGCACCACGTAATTCCGATGAGATGACACTGTATGAACTATGGTTTAGAGAAACCTAAGCTGTCATTTCTTAAAAGTTTGGGGCTGCGACGCTTATGTGAAAAAGTTTCAGGCTAATAAGCTCGAACCCAAAGCGGATAAATGAATCTTCATAGGACATCCAAAACAATTGGGTATACCTCCTGTCTCAGATCCGAAAGCAATAGGGATTGTTTCTCGAATCGTGTCCTTTCTCGAGGAAAAGTTTCGTTCAAAAGAATTGAGTGGGAGAAAGATAGAACTTGATAAGGTTGTTGAACCTTTACTTCAACCAGAGAGTAGCGCAGCACAGGAAAAATGTTTCTGTGGCACCTGCCTCAGTTGAAGAGAAAGCTAATGATGATGATCATGGAGCTTCAGATCGAGTTACTATCGATCCTCATAGGTTAACAAGGGTGTGTACAACTTCTAAGTGGTAACCATGTCTTAAAGATCACGTTGTTGGACAACGATGAACCTATGAGCTATGGAGAAGCGATGGTGGGCCTGGATTCCGAAAATTGGCTCGAGGCCATAAAATCCGACAGAGGATCCATGTATGAAAACAAGGTGTAGACTTTGGAAGAACTACTTGATGGTCGTAAGGCTGTTAGGTACATGTGGATTTTAAGAAGAAGACAGACGTGGATGGTAATGTCACCGTCTATGAAGCTCGTCTTGTGGCGAAGAGTTTTTCACAAGTTCAAGTAGTTGACTACGATGAGATTTTCTCACCCGTAGCGATGCTTAAGTCCGTTAGAATCATGTTAGCATAAGCTGCATTTATGAAATCTGGCAGATGGATGTCAAAACAAGTTTCCTTACCAGTTTTCGTAAGGAAAGGTTGTATGTGATACAATCAGAAAGGTTTTGTCGATCCTAAGGATGCTAAAAGGTATGCAAGCTCCAGCGATCCTTCCATGGACTAAAGCAAGCATCTCGGAGTCGGAATATACACTTTGATGGAGTAATCAAAGTTTATGGGTTTATACAGAGTTTGTTAGAAACTTGTATTTACAATAAAGTGAGTGGGAGCACTACGACATTTCTGATAAGTCTATGTGGATGACATATTGTTGATCCGAAATGATGTAGAATTTCTGGAAAGCATATAGGGTTATTTGAAAGGTGTTTTTCAATGGAAAACCTAGATTAAGCTACTTAAACATTGAGCATCAAGATCTATAAGGATAGATCAAAAACCGCTTAATGGTACTTTCAAATGAGCACATACCTTGACATGATCTTGAAGGTGTTCAAGACGGATCAGTCAAAGAAGGGGTTCTTGCCTGAGTTGTAAGGTATGAAGTTAAGACTTAAAGCTCGACCACGGCAGAAGAAAGAGGAAGGACGAAGGTCATCCCCTATGCTTTTGTCATAGGCTCTATATGGTATGCCGTGCTAAGTACCGCACCTGACGTGTCCCTTGCCACATGTCTGGCAAGAGGGTACAAAGATGATCTAGGAGTAGATCACCAGATATCGGTCAAAATTATCCTTAGAGGAATAAAGATATGTTTTTCGGTCATGGAGGTGATAAAGAGTTCGACGTAAAGAGTTACATCGATGCAAGCTTAACACCTATTCGGATAGCTCTGAGTAGAGATACCGGATTCGTATAGTAGAACAGTTATTTGAAATGGCTCCAAATATAGCGTAGTAACTGCATCCACAAGATGACATACATACGGATCTGAATGTTGCAGACCCGTAGACTACAACCTCTCTCACAAGCATAACATGATCAAACCCAGAACTCATTGAGTGTTAATCACATAGTGATGTGAACTAGATTATTGACTCTAGTAAACTCTTTGGATGTTGGTCACATGGCGATGTGACCTGTGAGTGTTAATCACATGGCGATGTGAACTAGATTATTGACTCTACTGCAAGTGGGAGACTGTTGGAAATATGCCCTAGAGGCAATAATAAATTGGTTATTATTATACTTCCTTGTTCATGATAATCGTTTATTATCCATGCTATAATTGTATTGATAGGAAACTCAGATACATGTGTGGATTCATAGACAACACCATGTCCCTAGTAAGCCTCTAGTTGACTAGCTCATTGACCAATAGATGGTTACGGTTTCCTAACCATGGATATTGGATGTCGTTGATAACGGGATCACATCATTAGGAGAATGATGTGATGGACAAGACCCAATCCTAAGCCTAGCACAAAGATCGTGTAGTTCGTATGCTAAAGCTTTTCTAATGTCAAGTATCATTTCCTTAGACCATGAGATTGTGCAACTCCCGGATACCGTAGGAACGCTTTGGGTGTACCAAACGTCACAAATGTGGACACCTTTCTTGACGAAGAAGGGATTTCACACGAGTTCTCGGCTACATACACACCTCAACAAAATGGAGTTGTTGAGAGGAAGAACCGGACGCTCATCGAAATGGCAAGAACGATGCTTGATAAGTACAAGGCGTCGAAGCACTTTTGGGCAGAAGCGGTTGAGAGGGCTTGTCATGCAACAAATCGCTTGTATCTTCACAAGCTACTCGGCAAGACAGCATACGAGCTCCTCACCGGTAACAAACCCCAAGTTGGATACTTTCGAGTATTCGGCTCAAAGTGCTACATTCTTGATAAGCATCGTCGTTCAAAGTTTGCTCCTAAATCTCATGAAGGTTTCCTACTTGGTTATGGTTCAAACTCTCACACTTACCGTGTCTACAACTCTTTCACCCGAAAGGTTGAAGAAACGGTAGATGTGAAGTTTGATGAATCTAATGGCTCACAAGTAGAGCAACTGCCAATTGATGTAGGAGACAAAGACCCTTCAGAAGCAATCCAAGACTTGTCTATTGGCAAAATTCGTCCAATGGAGGTGAAGGAGAATACCTCGTCCGTCCAAGTGGAAGCTTCTACTTCACGACAAGGTGAACCAAGAGTTGACACGAAAGCATCCACAAGTGGGACACACCAAGATGAAGGAAACGAGGAAGTGCATCAACAACCTCCTTCTCCACCACGACAAGAGAACGACAATGCCAACAATGAAGAAGGCCAAGAAGAAGAACAAGATGAAGAAGATGTTCAACGAAGACCCAAGCAAAAGCTCTCACGAGTTCGAGCAAGAATTTCCAAAGATCAACCCGTCGAGCAAATCTACAATGATATCCAAACCGGGAGAATTACTCGCTCAAAAACTCGTTTAGCTAACTTTTGTGAAAACTATTCATTCATCTCTAGCATTGAACCTATGAAGGTCGAAGAAGCATTGGAAGATCCGGATTGGATAAATGCTATGCATGAAGAGCTACACAACTTTGAGAGAAACCAAGTTTGGACATTGGTTGAGAAGCCCGACAACAACCACAACATCATTGGTACCAAATGGGTGTTTCGCCATAAGCAAGATGAAGATGGACAAGTGGTTCACAACAAAGCACGTCTCGTCGCCCAAGGATACACACAAGTCGAAGGTATGGACTATGGTGAGACATATGCTCCCGTTGCTAGACTTGAGTCCATTCGCATCCTACTTGCCTATGCTAATCACCATAATATCACCTTGTACCAAATGGACATTAAAAGTGCTTTTCTAAATGGTGAAATAGAGGAGGAAGTTTATGTCAAACAACCTCCCGGCTTTGTCAATCCTAAGAAACCTAATCATATTTACAAACTTCACAAAGCTCTTTATGGTCTTAAACAAGCTCCTAGAGCATGGTATAAATGCTTGACCAAATTCCTTATTGCAAGTGGTTTTGAAATTGGAAAAATTGATTCCACACTTTTTACTAAAAGTGTTAATGGAGAACTATTTGTATGCCAAATTTATGTTGATGATATCATATTTGGTTCTACTAACCCTCTTTTTAGTGAAAAGTTTGGAAAGCTTATGTCGAAGAAGTTTGAGATGTCCATGATGAGTGAACTCAAATTCTTTCTTGGTTTGCAAATCAAGCAAACTAAGGAAGGTACATTTGTCTCTCAAACGAAGTACACCAAAGACTTATTTAAGAAGTTCAATATGCAAGAATGCAAAGGTATGCCTACACCCATGCCTACTAGTGGACATAATGACTTGACCAAAGATGGTGAACCAGTTGATCAAAAGGTCTATCGCTCTATGATTGGTTCATTGTTATACCTATGTGCTTCACGTCCCGACATTATGCTAAGTGTGTGCATGTGTGCACGATATCAAGCTGCTCCTAAAGAATGTCATCTTAAGGCTGTGAAAAGGATAGTGAGATACCTAATCCATACACCAAATTTTGGCATTTGGTATCCTAAGAGGTCCTCTTTTGATCTTGTTGGATATTCCGACTCGGATTATGCCGGAGACAAGGTTGATAGAAAGTCCACTTCGGGTACTTGTCAATTTCTTGGTAGATCTCTTGTGTCTTGGTCCTCCAAGAAACAAAACTCGGTATCCTTATCCACCGCCGAAGTGGAGTACATTGCCGCTGGTTCATGTTGTGCTCAATTACTTTGGATGACCCAAACTCTTAAAGATTATGGGGTCTATGTGAAACATGTTCCATTGCTTTGTGACAATGAAAGTGCTATTAAAATTGGTCATAATCCTGTGCAACATTCTCGAACTAAGCACATTGAAGTTCATGATCATTTCATTCGAGATCATGTTGCTAAGGGTGACATTGATCTTAAGCATGTTCGCACCGATAAGCAATTAGCGGATATATTCACTAAACCACTTGATGGTGTTTTGCAGGTTGAGAGGAGAATTGAATATCATTGATGCTTCAAACTTGGAGTAGAAACTCCATTGGATACATGCGAGACATGAGCTTATGGCCAGTCCATGATATATCTCTTATGATGACTATCTTATGTCTTGGATATATTTGTATCTTGCATGATATCTAACCAATGTAGGTACTTGGTTGAGTCAAATTCTATGAGATTGCAACTCACTCACATCTTGAGCAATCTCTACATCACCAAGTCTCTACACAACGGTGGATGACGACAAGGAAGCACGAAACCATTCAAACATATCCTTTGACAAATTCTATGTTGAGCTTCATGATTGTCACTTTTGGATATACAAGTGCTTTTCCTTGCAAAAACTAATCCATATAGGTATATGAACTCAAACTCCAAGTGGTGCTCCCAACTCATGATAAGCTACATCACCCTTGAGCACCCACACAAGTTCAACTACATGAGCAAGATCCACACCATCACCCAAGGTATGTGGTTCCATCTTAGAGAAGCTTTACTCCAAGTCATGAGTCAAAGCAACTCAACAAGATGAGAATACATTAAGATGCTTAAACAAAAAATTGTAACCCCATTTTGAGCTTAAACGATGAGTATGACCTATGATCAAGTGTTCTCACTTGACTCCTAAGTCAATACACTCTAACATAGGTGACTATGTCACCGCCCAATTCTAGATGAAGTTATCTTGTGTTCTTTTGTTATTGCATTTGTCCCTTGCATATTTCTTTCCCTCTTTTCAATAAAAAAACACTTCATCTAGAACTTTCAATTTTTTTTATTTCTGCATCACATTCCTTGCAAATCTTTCAGTTAATTCATTGCAAATCTTTGTGAGATCTTATCTGCCTAGTGAGCTGAGGTGACAAGTGTTTTCTGTGTAGTGAACTCGGTTTCACCGAATAGTAATTCTCGGATCAACCGAATTCCTTCGGTACCACCGAAACATGCCACTCGGTGCCACCGATTTCGCAACCGGAAAAACAGTTTGCCACTTATTTTATATTTCTTCTGATCCAGCTCCACTCGATGAATCTTATCCTCTACAAGCATCACAGTTTTATTCATTGCTTTGTGCTGAATCTCAAGGACCAAACCTATTCGACAGATTCCAGAAAAACCTTCTTGGAAATTGATGTCAAAGGGGGAGAGAGAGATCACATCAAAGCTTATCATCTTCAAAGGAGAAAGTATTAAGGGGGAGAAAGAGATCTCCAGGGGGAGAGAAAACTCAAGGATCCCAGATGCTTGATATTCCAGAGGAGAGATGCCACATGTCTTTTTGGGGAAAAGACATGTTCATATGTGCTCATTTGCATTATGTTCTATTTATACATATATTTCAGCTCTGATCTTCTGTTCCCTATCTTCTCCCAATCCCATGTCAAATTCAGGGGGAGCAAGACATCTAAGGGAAAGAAATCATTCAAATTCATTGCATATCTTTACTCTTGGGGACATGTCTAATCTAATGTGGTACCTTGTACTCACTCTCTACATGTCATCCCAGTCTTGGTATTCTTGTGGTTTTCTTTGGTTTGCTCTGGCTAGTGGATGTACCTGTGTTATCTAACCTTGTTTATGCAGGTTCATTCCATCCTAAGCCAACTCAAGACTACAAGGTAAGTATATGCATCAGAATCATGAGTATGAGGAATTCTTGCTTTTGCACATACTGTTTGCAAGAAGGACTCATAAGCATGAAGGTATTTCTCTTAATAATCCTTTGCTCTGATGCATATGGCCAAGATACATGTAACACATTGCCTACTCTGTCATGATTATGCTCTCACATGCTTCTACAATTTATATTTACATGATTGCATACATGTAGGGGGAGCCTATGTTTGTTACATGTTCTTCCAAAGCTTTACTTGCTACTCTTTGTATCTTAATCTAAAGCTTTGATGTATGTTGCCATCAATTACCAAAAAGGGGGAGATTGAAAGCACAAGTGCTCCTCAGGTGGTTTTGGTAATTAATGTCAACATATCTCTTGTTGGACTAACGTTTTTATCTAGTATATTTCAGATAAGTTCAACAATGGAGTGGCATGGACTAAAGGCTGTGGGAACTCCTTCAAGATGCTAAGGACAAAGGATTGGCTAAAGCTTCAAGCTCAAGACTCTTCATTTTACATTTTAGTGATCCAAGATCACATTGAGTCCATAGGAAAAGCCAATACTATCAAGGAGGGATGAGGTGATGCTTAATGAGCCCTTTGCTTTATGTGCTTAATGATATGCTCCAAAATCCTCAGCTACTTTCCCACTTCCACATATGACCCAAGCCCTAAGCCAAACTCGGTTCTACCGATTCTTTCTATCCGGCGCCACCGAGTTTCATATGTCATAAGCCACTGCCAAACCCTAGCAAATCGGTTTCACCGACAGGGATCTCGGTCTCACCGAGATGGGATTGTAATCTCACTGTGTATGTCCATTGTCAAAATCGGTCTCACCGAGTCTAGACAATCGGTACTACCGAGATTGCAATGCAAACTCTCTGTTTCCCTTTTGTAACTTTTCGGTCTCACCGAAAGAGCAAATCGGACCCACCGAGTTTGCCTGACCAACTCTCTGGTTAGCTAATTACCAAAATCGGTCTCACCGAGTTTGTGTAATCGGTCTCACCGAGATTACATTATGCCCAAACCTTAACCATATCGGTCCTACCGAGATGCATGTCAGTCCCACCGAAAATCTCTAACGGTCACTAGGTTTACTATTTCGGTCCGACCGAGTTTGTTGATTCGGTCCCATCGAGATTGGTAAATTGTGTGTAACGGTTGGATTTTAAGTGGAGGCTATATATACCCCTCCACCTCCTCTTCATTCGTGGAGAGAGCCATCAGAACACATCTACACTTCCAACTCATATGTTCTGAGAGAGAACCACCTACCCTTGTGTTGAGGCCAAGATATTCCATTCCTACCATATGAATCTTGATCTCTAGCCTTCCCCAAGTTGCTTTCCACTCAAATTTTCTTTCTATCAAATCCAAATCCTGTGAGAGAGAGTTGAGTGTTGGGGAGACTATCATTTGAAGCACAAGAGCAAGGAGTTCATCATCAACACACCATTTGTTACTTCTTGGAGAGTGGTGTCTCCTAGATTGGCTAGGTGTCACTTGGGAGCCTCCGACAAGATTGTGGAGTTGAACCAAGGAGTTTGTAAGGGCAAGGAGATTGCCTACTTCGTGTAGATCTACCGCTAGTGAGGCAAGTCCTTCGTGGGCGATGGCCATGATGGGATAGACAAGGTTGCTTCTTCGTGGACTCTTCATGGGTGGAGCCCTCCGTGGACTCGCGCAACCGTTACCCTTCGTGGGTTGAAGTCTCCATCAACGTGGATGTAGGATAGCACCACCTATCCGAACCACGAGAAAAACATCCGTGTCTCCAATTGCATTTGAATTCTCCAAACCCTTCTCTTTACATTCTTGCAAGTTGCATGCTTTATATTCCGTTGCTCATATACTCTTTGCATGCTTGCTTGATATGTATTGTGTATGTTGAAATTGTGCCTAAAACTCCACTCAAACCGAAAAAGCTTAAAAACTGCAACTTTAGCACTAAGTGTCTAATCACCCCCCCCCCTCTAGACACACCTACTTCTAGATCCTACAGTGACTTATCTGGATAATCGGGGGTCGCCCCAAGCGCATCGTCGGGTCCGTGGGGTAGTTACAACGGAGTTGCTCGGCGTGGTCCTCGCGCGCCTCTTATCCCTCGCCTCTGCTCCCCTTTCTGCTCTACGTCCTCTGGTCCCGGCCCTCGAGCTGGTCTCAGCCGTCGCTGGTATGCCAGGTCGCGATGCCTTGGACAAGGCCAGAGGGTGAGGGCTGGAGAGCCAGTAAGAGCCCTGAGTCACAATGCTCAGGCGCCCCCCCTTTAACATGCAAGCGGTTCGCGCGGGCGAGGGTGAAGGGGACTCCGTGAGGGCCTCGGCTAGCGCAATTCCCTCCAAGGATCCTGCAGACTCATCACAGTAAGAAGAATGGGCTGACATGATAGTTATTAGTCGATCGTTAGTCGCTCAAGAGCTCGCTGGTTGGGGCAGGTGAGGTGTATCTGGGCACCAGTGAGCCAGCGCGGGACTCACGAGGCCCTACCTCTAGGCTGGTTGCGCCTGGCACTGGGCCGTATCTTGAGATGTGTTCCTGCAAAATTTGGTTAGATGCCGGCACTCTACGTCCTCGGGTCCCGGCCCTCGAGCTTGTCTCAGCCATCGCTGGTATGCCAGGTCGTGATGCCGTGGACAAGGCCAGAGGGTGAGGGCTGGAGAGCTAGTAAGATCCCTGAGTCGCGATGCTCAGGCACCCCCCCTTTAACGTGCAAGTGGTTGACATGGAGAAGAAGAAGAGGTGCCGTGGACAGGCATCAAGTAATCAAGCATGATAGGCGAACGCATAGTTGGAAATAAACGCGAGGGAGATACACGCCGCTGGGCCTAGCCCGAGCGGCTTGGGGATGATGCAGCCCGAGGGGCGCCCCCAACAAGGCAAACTAACGACCAAAAAATAAAAAGGGATACACGCCACAGGGACGGACCCACGTGGCCTGGGAGTGATGCAACCCTGGGAGGGCACTCCCAGCTGGGAATGAAGCTTGAAAGATGTCACCTGAAGATGTCGACGGCGAAGTGGCGTTGGTGCGGCAGACTCGGTGGGCTGCGCAAGCCGATCCTCACGAGCCCCCAGGCCCTGGGGCCTCGGAAGGCTCCGGAGGCACTGGTGGCTCCTCGCGAGTTGTCTCCATCTCCGCCAGGGCCGCGGAACGCCTGTCTTCCTGAGCCTCCATGATGCTCCTCATGAGGCGCTGGTACGCTGGAGCCATGTTCGGCAAGCCGTAAGGCATGCGAACATAGCTGTGGGGTGGACCCCCGCAGCGCCCCACTTGCGAGGGCCAGAGGCGCTCTGTCGTGGCGATCTGATTGAGCCCTGGTATGTCGACGCAGACGCGCATCCCACCATCCTCGCCTGGATGTGGAGCCACAGCTGGTGGACGACGGCAACCTCTCATGATCCTTGACTCATGTAGCTCTTGAGTGGCCTTGTTAACGAACTCCTGCTGGTCTGACCTTCCTTGCCTGGCTCCTTCTCGAGGGAAACGTGCTTCGAAACACGCCTCCACATGGTGCCCAAGCGCCTCCCTCGTGACCCTGGCTAGGTCGGTGGCCATCCAGGTGAGAGCCCCCGAGCCCTGCCTGAGGAGGACGCCGGGCGCGCTTTCCTATGCGATGGAAGGAGGGTCCTCCTGGGCAGGCACGGGCCCTGAAGGGCCTGCCTCCTGAGGGGCTGAGCCTGACGACGTCTTCTTCTTCTTGGGGGTGGTCTCGGGAAGCCTCCTGCTTCCGCGATCTGGGTCTTCTAGCGACGCGGCCTGAAAGGCTCGCTCCAGGGAACACACTGCATCCTTCTCTTCACATGGCACCGTGATGACGCCGCCACTCCCTGGCATCTTGAGGACATTGTAGCCATGGTGAGTCATGGCCATGAACTTGGCCAGCGCTGGGTACCCGAGGATGGCGTTGTACGGCATACGGATGTGGGCGACGTCAAAGTCGATGAGCTCGGTGCGGTAGTTGTTGCGGGCCCCGAAGGTGACAGGGAGGCGGACCTGCCCGATCGGGATTGTGGAACCGTCGGTGACTCCCGAGAAAGGCTTGGTTGGCTGAAGCTGGTCATAGGGCACTTGGAGGTTGTTGAATGTTTCCACGGACAGGACGTTGAGCCCTGCTCCACCATCGATGAGGGTCCTGGTGACCAGTACGTTGCTGATGACTGGGGAGCAAAGCATCGGGAGGACCCCGGCTGTGGCCGCGCACTTGAGCTGATCTGCTGAGCTGAACGTGATGGCGCACGCCGACCACCTGAGGGGGCGCGTTGCTTCGAGCTTGGGGAGGACTGCATTCACTTCACGCGCAAACTGCTTGAAGATGCGTTGAGAGGCTGGGGCTTGAGCTCCGCCCAGGATGCAGGCGATTGCGCGCGGCTCTTGGAAGCTCCCAGCCCCCTCGTCTTGATGGCGGACTTCGTTCCTCCTTGGCTGAGGCGGCAGCGGAGGGAGGCCTGCGTTGCCATGAGGGTGATCCTCACGAGGCTGATCCCTCCAGTCCCCCTCGCGAGGCAGGTCCCGCCAGCGGTCCTCGCGAGGTTGGTCGCGCCACCCTTGGCGCGGGCCGCGATCTTCCCAGCGTCTTGGGTTTCTTCCTCCTCCTCGGGCGTAGCCCCGGTCAGCGCGGTCAGGGCGACGGCCGATCCTTCCTTCTCGCACGGCGCGGAGTTCTTGACATTCGTTGGTGTTGTGGGTGTGGAGGTCATGGTACACACAGTACCGGCTGCCCCTGGAGGATTCGGGCAGATCCTTGCCCCGCTTGGTGTCCGGTTCTGCTGCGAGTACGGCAACCCCCTTGCGCTTCACGTCCTTGGCCTTGGGCTTCTTCTCTTCTGGGTCTGCGGCGGGCAGCTCGAGGAGGGAGAGACGTCCCTCCTCAGCCCTGGCGCACTTGGTCGCCAAATTGAACAGCTCCAGGGAGGTGCAGAGGTCTTCATGCATCGCCAGCTCCTCCTTCATCTTGACGTCGCGCACGCCATCGGAGAAGGCTGAGATGATGGCTTCCTCGGACACCTTGGGGATCTTGAGGCGCGCACTGTTGAAGCGCTGGATGTACTTTTGTAGGGTCTCCCCAGGTTGCTGCTTGATGCAGCGCATGTCGCTCACGGCGGGCGGCCGGTCGCGAGTACCTTGGAAGTTGGCGATGAAGCGGGTGCGCATCTGGTCCCAGGAGGAGATCGTGCCTGGAGCCAGATTCAGGAGTCAGGTGCGAGCTCCTTCCTTCAGCGCCATGGGGAACCAGTTCACCATGACCTTTTCATCCCCGCTGGCAGCTTCGATGCCCAGCTCGTAGAGCTGGAGGAACTCTGCGGGATCAGTTGTGCCATCGTAGCGAGGAGGCAGGTCTGGCTTGAACTTGCCGGGCCACGCGACGCTACGCAGCTCGGTGGTATAGGCACGGCAGCCTGCGGTGGCCACGGGAGGCTTCGGTTGAGGGAGAGCTTGGCCTTGCGGGTCCCCTTGCGCTGCAGCTGGGAGTAGCGCGGGGTCTTGACGTGCCGGAGCTGGAGCAGGGTCACGGCAAGCCGGTGCAGGAAGCGTCCGGGCAGCCTCTTGCGGCCGAGGGACTTCTTGGCAGCTCCGATCTTGCTGGGTCGGCGCCTGACGGAGCGGGTTCCGCCCAGGGGCCGCGCGCCTTGGAGCCATGGTGTCTTCTTGGAGAGGAGGCGGTTGGTACGCCCCCGGAGCTTCATTGCCCGCGCGGGGCGGGGTGCGGCGCAGCGGAGCGGACGGCGCAGGAGAGCCCCCTGCGGCATGGACGAGCTCGGCGACGCGGTCAAGCCACTCTTCGTAGACGTCGTCGACGGGACGGTAGCGCAGGAGCTCGTTTGCTGCGATGAGAGCAGCTCGAGCCTCCAAGGGTGCGCGGAGCGCGGGGGACGAAGAGCCGGCGGGGGTGAGCGATGGAGTAGCGGTGCGGCCGTCTTGCCGCACGGACGGGTGCTGAGACGATGCATGCTGCTCGTTCCCCGCCGGGCCGGTGGCGACGTTGACGGCGGGCGATGGGGAACGACGAGGACGTCCACCGACGGGAGCCGTCTGGGCGACGCGGGAAGCGATAGCGGCCCGGCGCTCGGCGCGGGCCCGACGAGCGTCAGACATGGATGCGACGGTCGGAGGAGAGCGGAGCAGTGGAAGACAGATTCCGGCGCACCCCTACCTGGCGCGCCAAATGTCGGATCACGGGTTCCGGCAGACCCTTAGGTTCGAACTCTGGGGTGCGCACGGAGATTATGCCCTCTACCTCTCCGTCTCGCAAGGATCTAAACTACAGAAAGAACAGCACAAGAGACACAGAGTTTATACTAGTTCGGGCCACCGATGTGGTGTAATACCCTACTCCAGTGTGGTGTGTGGATTGCCTCTTGGGCTGATGATGACGATGAACAGTACAAGGGAGAACGGCCTCGCGAGGGCCTGTTCTTGGCTAGGACGATGAACTGCTGGGAGGAGTTCAGCCGCCCTTCTCTCTCTTTCTCTACTTGTTCTCTGCTTGCTCGGATTCTAGATACCCAATTGTCGATCCGGCGTGCCTGATTGCTAGCTGCCTCTACCCTGGGGATGGCTAGTCCTATTTATAGGCAAAGGCCCTGGGCCTCTTCCCAAATATTGAGCGGGAAGGGCGCCAACAATTGGCCAATTCGAAGGGGAACATTTGGTACACTTATCCTGACTAAAGTTGGTCCTCGCCTGCCAAAAGCCCTGTGATGACGCCGTTCTGGGCTCCATGGTGACCTTCTTCCCACCGTTGGACTGGTCTTGGTCTCGTTGCACCGAAATGGGTGCCTTTGCTTGATCCTCTCGCCTGCGCTTGCCCCCTTTGCACCAAAGAGGAAAGGGGGACGCTGCGTGGGCTGGCGCCCGCCTGGCACCCTCGATCGTCATGGCTTGCGTCATGGGCACCTCGCGAGGTACCCCGCCTTGATCTCTTCGCCTCCTCGTGAGCCAGCCTGAGGAGGCCGCGCCTGAGGAAGTGCTGTGTCGTCCGCCCCGCGAGGCTTGGCCCCTCGCGAGGGTCTTGAGTCTTATGTTGATGAAGATGGGCCGCACTGGGCCCCCATTTGAGCCACGCCACAGGCCGCAGGCAGGCAAGTCTGGGGACCCCCGTTCCCAGAACACTGACATATCCATATCAAACGGAGTCCAAACGGGATAAAAACCGATGGAGCTTATTTTTGGAATATTTGGAAAATCTGGGAAAAAGATCAACGTCAAATGGTGTCCGAGGTGGCCACGAGGCAGGGGCCCACGCCCTCCCCAGGAGGGCGCGCCCCCACCCTCGTGGGCCACCCGTAAGGCAGTTGATGCCCTTCTTCGGCCGCAAGAAAGCTAATTTTTGGTAAAAAAATCATGGCGAAGGTTTCAATCCAATCGGCGTTACGGATCTCCGGATATAAAAGAAACGGTGAAAGGGCAGCAGAACAGAACACAGAAACAGAGAGAGAGACAGAGAGACAGATCCAATCTCGGAGGGGCTCTCGCCCCTCCCATGCCATGGAGACCATGGACCAGAGGGGAAACCCTTCTCCCATCTAGGGAGAAGGTCAAGGAAGAAGAAGAAGGAGGGGGGCTCTCTCCCCCTCGCTTCTGGTGGTGCCGGAACGCCGCCGGGGGCCATCATCATCACCGCGATCTTCACCAACACCTCCGCCATATTCACCAACATCTCCATCACCTTCCCCCCTCTATCTACAGCGGTCCACTCTCCCGCAACCCACTGTACCCTCTACTTGAACATGGTGCTTTATGCTTCATATTATTATCCAATGATGTGTTGCCATCCTATGATGTCTGAGTAGATTTTCGTTGTCCTATTGGTGGTTGATGAATTGCTATGATTGATTTAATTTGCTTGTGGTTATGTTGCTGTCCTTTGGTGCCCATCATATGAGTGCGCGCGTGGATCACACCTTAGGGTTAGTTGTATGTTGATAGGACTATGTATTAGAGGGCAAGGGTGACAGAAGCTTCAGCCTAGCATAGAAATTGATGCATACGGGATTGAACGGGGACCAATATATCTTAATGCTATGGTTGGGTTTTACCTTAATGAACGTTAGTAGTTGCGGATGCTTGCTAATAGTTCCAATCATAAGTGAATAGAATTACAAGTAAGGGATGACATGCTAGCAGTAGCCTCTCCCACATAATACTTGATATTGGTCTAGTAAAGTAGTCAATTGCTTAAGGGACAATTTCGCCACTCCTAGCACCACTTTTACACACTCTCTATATTTACTTTATTGCTTCTTTACCTTAACAACCCCTAGTTTTTATTTACGTGCTCTTTACTATCTTGCAAACCTATCCAAAAACACCTACAAAGTACTTCTAGTTTCATACTTGTTCTAGGTAAAGCAAACGTCAAGCATGCGTAGAGTTGTATTGGTGGTCGATAGAACTTTAGGGAATATTTATTCTACCTTTAGCTCCTCGTTGGGTTCGACACTCTTACTTATCGAAAACTGTTGCGATCCCCTATACTTGTGGGTTATCAAGACCGAGCTGATCTTCTGGGCGAGCGTGATGCTCGGATCCTCCGGTACCTTTGCCGGCTCCATCTCCAACAGGTTCTCCAATGGTTTCATGTGTCAGTGACGGAAGGAACGAGAGGGTGGGACAAAAGAGTGGGAATTGGGTGAAGAGCGACGAGGATGGAAGAAGAGAGTGGGGGATTTTGGCGCGGAAACAATGTGAGATGCTTCAAAGGCGCGGGCTTCACCTTCCTTTTGGGTGGGCCAGGGGGGTAGAGAGCTAAATTTCGCTTGTTCGGACTCTCGCAAACCCCTCCCCACGTTTGTCTCTGGTTTGCGGGAGAAAACACGTCCGGACCGCGCCACAGACCGATACAGGACCGCATTGTATGGCTTCCGCGGTCCGGACAGCGTGATCCAGACGGATGCAGGCGATTTGCGAGTCACCGTTGGAGATGCCCTTAGCTATCATTTTTCTTGACCGCAAAAAACAAAGCTTTCACTTCATTTTTCTCATAATACACAAGGCACCAAATCTGACTTTAAATCAATATAATAATCCAATGGTATGTCTGTTGGGGAACGTAGAAATTTCCTACGCACATGCAAGATCATGGTGATGCATAGCAACGAGAGGGTAGAGTGTTGTCCACGTACCCTCATAGACCAAAAGCGAAAGCATTATGACAACGCGGTTGATGTTGTCGTATGTCTTCACGATCGACCGATCCTAGTACCGAATGTACGACACCTCCGCGATCTGCACACGTTCAGACCGGTGACGTCCCACGAACTCACGATCCAATAGAGCTTCGAGGGAGAGCTTCATCAGCACGACGGCGTGATGACGGTGATGATGAAGCTACCGGCACAGGGCTTCGCCTAAGCACTACGACAATATGACCGAGGTAGATTATGGTGGAGGGGGGCACCGCACATGACTAAGAGATCAATGATCAACTTGTGTGTCTATGGGGTACCCCCCTCCCCCGTATATAAAGGAGTGGAAGAGGGGGAGGGCCGATCCTCTACTATGGCATGCCCTGGGGAGTCCTACTCTCATCGGGAGTAGGATTCCTCCCCTTCCAAGTAGTAGGAGTAGGAGAGAAGGAAGGGGAAGAGAGAAGAGAAGGAAGGAGGGGGCGCTGCCCCTCCCCCTAGCCCAATTCGGACTAGGCATTGGGGGGCGCGCGGCCTGCCCTAGGCAGCCCCTCTCTCTCTCCCCTAAAGCTCAATAAGGCCCATATACTCCCCGGCGAATTCCCGTGACTCTCCGGTACTCCGATAAATATCCGAACAACTCATAACATCGATCGTCACCGAACGTTAAGCGTGCGGACCCTACGGGTTTGAGAACTATGTAGACATGACCGAGACTCATCTCTGGTCAATAACCAATAGTGGAACCTGGATGCTCATATTGGTTCCTACATATTCTACGAAGATCTTTATCAGTCAAACCGCATAACAACATATGCTGTTCCCTTTGTCATCGGTATGTTACTTGCTCGAGATTCGATCGTCGGTATCCTCATACCTAGTTCAATCTCGTTACCGGTAAGTCTCTTTACTTGTTCTGTAATGCATCATCCCGCAACTAAGTCATTAGTCACATTGCTTGCAAGGCTTATAGTGATGTGCATTACCGAGAGGACCCAGAGATACCTCTCCGACAATCGGAGTGACAAATCCTAATCTCGATCTGTGCCAACTCAACAAGTACCATTGGAGACACCTGTAGATCACCTTTATAATCACCCAGTTATGTTGTGATGTTTGGTATCACACAAAGTGTTCGTCCGGTATCCGGGAGTTGCATAATCTCATAGTCATAGGAACATGTATAAGTCATGAAGAAAGCAATAGCAATATACTAAACGATCAAGTGCTAAGCTAACGGAATGGGTCAAGTCAATCACATTATTCTCTAATGATGTGATCCCGTTAATCAAATGACAACTCATGTATATGGCTAGGAAACTTAACCATCTTTGATTCAACGAGCTAGTCAAGTAGAGGCATACTAGTGACACTCTGTTTGTCTATGTATCCACACATGTACTAAGTTTTCGATTAATAAAATTCTAGCATGAATAATAAACATTTATCGTGATATAAGGAAATATAAATAACAACTTTATTATTGCCTCTAGGGCATATTTCCTTCAGTCTCCCACTTGCACTAGACTCAATAATCTAGTTCACATTGCCATGTGATTTAACACCAATAGTTCACATCACCATGTGATTAACACCCATAGTTCACATCGCCATGTGACCAACACTCAAAGGGTTTACTAGAGTCAGTAATCTTAGTTCACATTGCCATGTGATTAACACCAAAAGAGTACTAAGGTGTGATCATGTTGTGCTTGTGAGAGAAGTTTAGTTAACGAGTCTGCCATATTCAGATACGTATGTATTTTGCAAATTTCTATGTCAACAATGCTCTACATGAAGCTACTCTAGCTAATTGCTCCCACTTTCAATATGTATCCAGATTGAGACTTGGAGTCATCTGGATCAGTGTCAAAACTTGCATCGATGTAACCCTCTAAGACGAACCTTTTGTCACCTCCATAATCGAGAAACATATCCTTAATCCACTAAGGATAATTTTGACCGCTGTCCAGTGATCTACTCCTAGATCACAATTGTACTCCCTTGCCAAAATCAGTGTAGGGTATACAATAGATCTGGTACACAGCATGACATACTTTATAGAACCTATGGCTGAGGCATAGGGAATGATTTTCATTCTCTTTCTATCTTTTTCCGTGGTCGGGCTTTGAGTCTTACTCAATTTCACACTTTACAATACAGGCAAGAACTCCTTCTTTGGTTGTTCCATTTTGAACTACTTCAAAAGTTTGTCAAGGTATGTACTCATTGAAAAAACTTATCAAGCGTCTTGATCTATCTCTATAGATCTTGATGCTCTGTAACATCCCAAATTTTCAATTTGGAATGTTATACATAGGTCATTCTTGCATATCATATTTTATTGCGTTTTTCGTTCCGCAATACTCGAAATCCTAAGCAACTCAAGGACCCTCGGAGAGAGTTGGGGATTTCCCGGTTTTCATATTTGATTTTTATCAAATAAAGAACCAAGGATTTTTTTATTTTAATTATTGTTCTCTCCGAAAAATATTTCATACTCCCTCCGTTCCTTGATATAAGGTGTATAGATTTTTGAGAAAAAGTCCAAAATATAAGGTTTATTGCGTTGCACCACTCGTTTGGTTAATTTTTTAAGGGATTTGATTACATTTCCTTATATAGGGCAAGCTCCTCTATTTTCTCATGTCAATTAGTCAGGTATAATCTCTCCCAAAACTTGTGAAATTTTCCCTCCACATGCATTCTTTAATTTCCGTGCCAAAAACTATACACCCTATATTGAGGAACGGAGGGAGTATTAAATATATGAGAGGAGATAATATGACTTCTCCAAAATAATTGAAATATTGGAGGAAAAATATTAAAATCATTTATTTGATTTTATTTGATTTTTATTTGGATTTTATTTGCATTAGAAAAATTGCACGTTTTCAAAATTGCATTTTAGGGCCAAGAAAATGTTCATCTCGTTCTAAATATTTTATTTAGACGGTGAAAATTTGTTTTGGCATTTTTAGATTTTTATTTTATTTTCTAGGATTCTTTTTTCTGTTCGGCGGAATTATTTAGAAAAAAGTTTCAGACCAAGCTGGGTCGAAGCCTAGCCGGCCCGTTCCGCGGCCGCCTCCCTCGCGCGCGCCGCCGTCCGCAGCACGGACGCCGAGGAGAGTCTGAGCCAGACTCCTCCCCGGGCGCCCCCTCGCCCAAGCAAGTCGCCGCCCCGCCCCCTTTATATAGCCGCCGCCCTGCCCCCCTAGCCACCACCACCGCAAGCCGCCAGCCCCACCGCCGAGCACCGCCCCGAGCCGCGCCGCCGCCTCCCGCCGCCCGTGCCTCGCAGCCGCGCCGCGCCGCCGTCGCCCCGCGCCCCGCAAGCCGCCGCCCCGCCGCCCAACCCCACCTCGCTGGAGCCGCCTCGCCGGAGGTACTGCGCCGATCCGCCGCCGCCGGTTTTTTTTTAAGAAATCGCTTCGGTTTTTTTAGAAACCCTAGTTCGTTTTTTGGATCGGTTTGCCGATTTTTCCCGGTTCTTCTATTTAGCGGACGTTTGTCCGTGCGTTCGTTTAAACAAACGGTTTTCGCTAGTTAGTTATAGATAACGAACGCTCGTTCGTTAGTCTGTTCGTCAGTTTTCTTTTTATCGGATTTTCCCGCGATTATTCTCGATCGCTATTTTTGATCCGATTTTCGTTTCCGTTTATCTTTTCGCTCGTTAGTCGGAATTAGGCGATTCAAGCGCCCAGATCTTCGTCCCGAGACCCTCTTTCTGTTTAATCAACTTAAACATGATTTTGGTACTGTAAAATTTGACTTTAGTTCAGATTAGTAAATGGATCTTGTTTCTTTTGTTGTTTGAGTTTTGTTGCTCCATTCGATTTGATTCTTTTTGTAAACCGGAGTTCTTAAGTTGAACTTTCTGGTCAATCTCTCTTATTTGAGTGTTGCCCGTGCATCTTTGCTTGTTACTTATGTATGCTATTGTTTGTTTGCGATAGAATTCCCGGAGTGCGAAGCGTGCTACTACGAGTCCCTAGGTTTCGCGGATTGTCAGCAATGCAAGTAACACATTGATCATACTCTTTCCATACCCAGTTTTATGCATTAGTTCAATCCTCAAACATTGCATGATTAGGATGTCATTAACTTGTGGGCTGGGAAGTAGTTGATGAGGTAGAACCTATTGCCCTGTTATATTCAAACCCCTGGGAGTTACTTCTACGTGTTGCTTATATTGCTATGCTATGCTCGTAGACGTGGTTTGGGTTTGAGTGAAATCCATGATAGATGTGAGATTGTTAGTTCATGGTTCAACTTAAGGTGGCAACTTAAATTAACATCTGGGTGGATTGAGGCACCTGGGGTACCCAGTGTTGCCTGTATTTTTGGAAATCCCGGGGTTCCGTGTGATTTTCCTATGGACCGACACCCAGGCTCAAAGGGAACTGAGATGATTCATGCTAGAAACTTCCGTGTGCAGCCACAAGCTATTATAGGCTTTAGCATAGTTGAGTAAGTTACGTGAAGCTCTTGAAGAGGTAGATCAGCAGGTAGTGGGTTTGTAGGTTTGGTATGGTCTACCCGGAGTAAAGAGTTAATGTTTCTAAAAGACTGTGTCTCGGTCATCCGTCTCTCAAACACCATGTAGTGCGAGAAATCCAACGGAGGCGATCGAGTCTTGTGGGGAAAAGTGCGCAAACCTCTGCAGAGTGTACAATCTAATCATGGTTAGCCGTGTCCCCGGTTATGGACAATCTTGAGTATCTAGTATTTGGAGTATCTTAAATATCGCATCACTCTTAATTAATATTGTTGGGTTGTTAATTACTTTAATTGGGATTGAGTTGGAGGAACCTTCTCAATGATGTTTCAACCACCATGATAGTTAAATTAAAATATATTCCTTTGTTGTAGGAAAAAATTGGCTTTTCGCAAAAACTATAACCATAGAGCTTTCCACCAGCCAAATATGCATGTAGTGATAGCATTACTCTGTTCTTGATCTACTGTGTTATATTGCCAGCATATTCCATGTGCTGGCCCATTTTCGGGCTGCAACGTATTATGTTGCAGACTTTTCAGACGAGGAGGAAGGTTCGTTAGGTCGTTGTCGTGCAGCTCAGCTATGCCGTTGGAGTTGATGGACTCACTTTATCTTCCAAGCCTTCCACTGTTATCGTATTAGATGGCCTTAAGCCATATTATTGTAATAAGTTCTCTTTTGAGACATTCGATGTAATAAGTGTGTGATTGCTACTCTGTTATAAATCCTTCGAGTACTGTGTGTGTCAGCATTACCGATCCAGGGATGACACTGAAGCACAGAGGCTTGACTGTTTGAGGTCAGGTCGCTACAAGATGGTATCAGAGCACACGCTGAGTGTAGGACACGACCACTAAGATAAAACCATAGGTCACTCTTCTCTACTCATTTCTGACTTCTCTCCATTTTCTATTCTTTAGGATGGCGGAGATGAAGAACAAGTTTGCACAGCCGGATGAAGACACCCTTTTGGACGCCACTTGAAGGAAGCCACTAGGTACTTGAACATTGGAATACCAAGTTTCACCGGGACATACAACGCCACCCTACCAGAAGAGGAGCGCTGGATGATTCAAGTACAAGTTCCAGGAGGGACGTTCTCGCCAACCTCTAAACCCATAGAGTTTTCTTTTGAAGCACCCACCTCGAGTCTAGGCAAAAGCATGGCAGCCCACATTACCATGGGACGCATTGGAGAAGTCTACAACAAGGATCTTAAGGACACTATCTACCAGATATGTGGGCGCCGAGACGAGCAATGGGAAGTGATCAGCACTAAGAAGGATAGATCCATTGCAGCTTTCATCCAGGAGTTAAACCAGAACATTCGACATCAGGAGAACCAGATGTGCGCAGACATGATGGACTTGAAGAAGGCGAAGACTAGGATCATCGAACTGGAGGAAGAACTCAAATTTACTCGCAATGGATATGAGGAGGAAATCAAGACATTACTGGAGAAGAATGACAACCTGGTTAAGAAGATCGGGGTATTCATGGGAGATCCAAAACCGGGAGGAGAAGACAACGATTCCACTTGCCTGGACAACTACATCATCATCGACGACACCGATTCTGATCCTAGTGATGATGACTTCGAAGACGAAGCTGAAGCAGATATCATGGAGTCTTCCACCGATCAAAATTTTTAGATGACCACCACATATTAGTAGTATTCCCCCATGTATTTAGTAGTAGTTGAGCACTTTTGCGACAGTTCTAGACCGCTTGTATGCCCTTACTTGATTGATTGAGTGAAATGATTGTGTTTGTCTCATGTGCATATGGGTAGTGTTTTCTCATCAGGCCCCTTTTTCTATTCTGATCTCTTCCATCTAAACCCATCAGATGCCTCCGAGACGTGACCCCGGATTTGCCTTCCCGCCAGAGCTCACTCAGTTGATCCAACAGCAGAACAGCTTGATGCAATTGCTAGTTCAGAACCAGGGCAACAACAACAACAACAACAACAACAACAACCCGCCGCCAGTGGAACACCTAGCCCATTTTCTAAGGTTACAGCCGCCGGTGTTTTCCAGTAGCACCGAGCCTATAGTTGCCGATGATTGGCTACGCCGTATTGGAAGGGAGTTGACCACCGCAGGTTGCACAGATGCTGAGAAGGTGCATTTTGCCGCACATCAATTGGATGGACCAGCAGCCTCATTGTGGGAGAATTACACGGCCACTTTCCCCATAGCCAATGTCACTTGGGACCAGTTTCAGCAAGCTTTCCGTACAGCCCATGTTTCAACTGGAGCCATGAATATGAAGAAGCGTGAGTTTCGCAACTTATGCCAGGGGAACCGTATTGTGGCTCAGTACGTGGATGAGTTTAGCAAGTTATCTCGCTATGCCCCTGACGATGTGGCCACAGATGCCGCAAAGCAGAAGTTTATGGAAGGGCTGAATGATGAGATGAGTATGCAGTTGATGGTGGCAACATTCAACAACTACCAGGATTTGGTAGATAAGGCTCTTATGATTGAAGGGAAGCAGCAACAGATTGAGAGCCGTAAGAGGAAGTATGGACAAGGGAGGTATAACTCAGGAGCTCAGCAGAATCCTCGCCTAACCCCGAACTCGGGAGGACTTGTTCATAACCATGGAGGTCATAACCACTCCGGAGGAGGATCGCATAACCACAATGGTTCTAAGAATGGGAATGGTAACAGAGCTAACAACAATTAGAACTACCCCAATCCAGCCACACCTGCCAAAAGAGACCTAAGTCACGTTACTTGCTTTAAGTGCGGGAAGACATGACACTATGCCACGGAGTGCCCTGAAGGAAAGAATGGAAACGGAAACGGGAGCTCTGGGAAGAAGCTCAATCCATTCAACAAAGGACAAGTGAACCACGTTAACATGGAGGAGGTTGAAGAGCAGCCAGACGCGGTTATAGGTAAGTTTTTGGTTAAGTCATTTACCGCTCTTGTTCTATTTGATACTGGTGCATCGCATTCATACATATCAAGGGAATTCGTGCATAAGTTTAAACTACCAACACAAACCCTTAGGACCCCTCTCTTAGTGAGTTCACCTGGAGCAGAGTATATGGCTAGTCGATGGTGCGACCAGATACCTCTAACCATTGGCACCCATGTTTTTCCATCCGACCTAATTATCTTGGAGTCACAAGGATTGGATGTGATATTAGGCATGGAATGGATGTCAAAGTATGGAGGAAGTATTGACTGTGCTACTAAGTCGATTTATCTCACCACCCCAGAGGGAAAAAGGATTAGTATCTAGGCATGTGCCTAGAAGGAGCCAAGTGAATACCCTCACGGGAGTTGTTCAGGAGGAAGTGCCTGTAGTGAAGGATTAGCCGGATGTTTTCCTAGAAGAGTTACCAGGCATGCCACCGGATCGAGACATCGAGTTTTTGATAGAGCTATTGCCAGGAACAGGGCCAATATCCAAGAGACCCTATCGGATGCCCGCGAATGATCTGGAGGAGATTAAGAAACAGATCAAGGAGTTATTGGAGAAAGGTTACATTCGAAGGAGCTCATCACCTTGGGGAGCCCGAGTGTTGTTGGTTGAGAAGAAGGATAAATCCCTAAGAATGGTTGTTGATTATCGGGCTTTGAATGAAGTGATGATTAAGAACAAGTACCCACTGCCGATGATCAATGATCTGTTTGATCAGCTGCAAGGAGCTAAGGTGTTTTCGAAGATCGATCTGCGATCGGGATACCATCAGTTGAAGATTCGAGATAAGGATATACCAAAGATAGCGTTCACCACGCGGTACGGATTATACGAGTATACAGTCATGTCGTTTGGACTGACTAACGCCCCTGCCTATTTCATGAGCATGATGAACAAGGTGTTCATGGAATATTTGGACAAGTTCGTGTGGTGTTTATTGATGATATCATGGTATACTCGAAGAATGAAGAGGAGCACAAGGAGCATTTGCGTTTAGTTCTCGAGAAACTCAGGGAACATCAGTTGTATGCCAAGTTCAGCAAATGCGAGTTTTGGTTGAAGGAAGTCGGATTCCTTGGACATGTTATATCAGGAGAAGGTATAGCAGTAGACCCAAGCAAGGTTCAGTCAGTCACTGAATGGTTGGCACCCACTTCAGTTAGCGAGATCCGCAGTTTTCTTGGACTCACAGGATACTGCCGGAGATTCATTGAAATTTTTACCAAAATTGCAAAACCAATGACTGCGTTATTGAAGAAGGATACAAAGTTTAAATGGATGGAAGATTGCGAGGCAAGTTTCCAAGAGTTGAAGAAACGTTTGACTACAGCCCTAGTGCTGACACCACCAGATATACATAAGGATTTCCAAGTGTATTGCGACGCCTCTCGCTTAGGACTTGGAAGCGTGCTTATGCAGGACGGAAGAGTTGTTTCGTACGCCTCACGACAACTAAAACCTCACGAGTTGAATTATGCCACACATGATTTGAAGCTAGCAGCCGTAGTGCATGGGTTGAAGACTTGGAGACATTACCTTATTGGAAATCGTTGTGATGTGTACACGGATCATAAGAGTTTGAAGTACATATTCACACAAAAGGAGCTGAACCTTAGGCAGAGGAGATGGTTGGAGCTTATAAAGGATTATGACATGAAGCTGCACTATCATCCAGGAAAGGCCAATGTCGTAGCTGACGCCTTGAGCCGAAAGAGTTATGCTAATATCCTAGAGAGTAAGGGATTACCAAAGGAGTTAGTAGAGGATATTATGGAAATTCAATTAGAAATTGTTCCTAGAGGTTTTGTTGCAACAATGGAGGTTCAGTCTACATTGTTGGGCAAGATTCGAGAAGCTCAGAAGGATGACAAAGAGATTGCCGAGATAAAGGAGAAGATGAGCAAAGGAAAGGCCAAGGGTTTTCGTGAGGATGAGCACGATACCTTATGGTTTGAGGACCGAATTTATGTGCCCAATGACCCAGAGATCAGGAAGTCAATACTGCAGGAGGCTCATGACTCACCCTACTCGATACACCCCGGAAACACCAAGATGTATTTGGATTTGAAGGAGCGTTTCTGGTGGACAGGTATGAAGAAGGATATTGCCGAGTATGTAGCCGTATGTGATGTATGTCAGAGAGTGAAGGCAGAGCATCAAAAGCCAGCAGGATTGTTACAGCCTATGCCGATACCCGAATGGAAGTGGGAAAAACTTGGCATGGACTTTATCACCGGATTGCCCAGGACCAAATCAGGATATGATTCTATATGGGTAGTAGTTGATCGCTTGACCAAAGTGGCTCACTTTATCCCAGTGAAAACCACTTATACAAGTGCGAAGTTGGCCAAGATATATATGTCCAGGATCGTATGTCTGCATGGAGTTCCGAGGACCATCGTATCAGATAGAGGAACACGGTTTACCTCAAAGTTTTGGCACCAGCTACACCAGACTTTGGGAACGAGATTGGAGTTCAGCACATCGTTTCACCCGCAGACAGATGGACAGACAGAAAGAGTCAATTAGATTCTGGAGGACATGTTGAGAGCTTGTGCGCTAGATTATGGATCTAGTTGGGATGCCAATTTGCCTTACGCAGAGTTCTCGTACAACAATAGCTACCAAGCCAGTTTGAAGATGGCACCGTTCGAAGCTCTGTACGGACGAAGGTGCAGAACGTCGTTGATGTGGGATGAAGTAGGAGACCGATAGTTATTTGGACCTGACCTGATCAAGGAATCCGAAGAGAAGGTTAAGATGATTCGTGATAGACTGAAGATTGCTTAGTCCAGGCAGAAGAGTTATGCAGACTCAAAACGCAAGGAGGTGACCCATGAAATTGGAGACAGAGCATATCTGCGAGTATCACCCTTGCGAGGAGTGTAACGATTTGGAGTTAAGGGAAAGTTAGCCCCGAGATTTGTAGGACCGTATCGTATTTTGGAACGGATGGGAGAAGTTGCCTACAAGTTGGAGTTACCTCAAGGACTGTCGGGAGTTCATGATGTGTTCCGCGTTTCACAGTTGAAGAAGTGTCATGCTGAGATGGCCGATATACCGTTAAGAGATACAGTACCCTTGGAGGAGATTCAGTTGGACAGTGATTTGACTTATGAGGAAAAGCCAATTAAGATTCTTGAGTTTGCCAGTCGAGTCACCCGCAGCAAGGTTATCAAGTTTTGTAAAGTTCAGTGGAGCCACCATACCGAGGATGAAGCCACCTGGGAACGAGAGGATGATCTTTGCAAAGACCACCCACACCTATTTTCTAGCCAACCCGAATCTCGAGGGCGAGATTCATCTTAAGGGGGGTAGGTTTGTAACATCCCAAATTTTCAATTTGGAATGTTATACATAGGTCATTCTTGCATATCATATTTTATTGCGTTTTTCGTTCTGCAATCCTCGAAATCCTAAGCAACTCAAGGACCCTCGGAGAGAGTTGGGGATTTCCCGGTTTTCATATTTGATTTTTATCAAATAAAGAACCAAGGATTTTTTATTTTAATTATTGTTCTCTCCGAAAAATATTTCATATTAAATATATGAGAGGAGATAATATGACTTCTCCAAAATAATTGAAATATTGGAGGAAAAATATTAAAATCATTTATTTGATTTTATTTGATTTTTATTTGGATTTTATTTGCATTAGAAAAATTGCACGTTTTCAAAATTGCATTTTTAGGGCCAAGAAAATTTTCATCTCGTTCTAAATATTTTATTTAGACGGTGAAAATTTGTTTTGGCATTTTTAGATTTTTATTATATATTCTAGGATTTTTTTTTCTGTTCGACGGGATTATTTTAAAAAAAAGTTTTGGACCAAGCTGGGCCGAAGCCCAGCCGGCCCGTTCCGCCGCCGCCTCCCTCGCGCGCGCCGCCGTGCGCAGCACGGACGCCGAGGAGAGTCCGAGCCGGACTCCTCCCCGGGCGTCCCCTCGCCCAAGCAAGCCGCCGCCCCGCCCCCTAGCCACCACCACCGCAAGCCGCCAGCCCCGCCGTCGAGCCCCGCCCCGAGCCGCGCTGCCGCCTCTCGCCGCCCGCGCCTCGCAGCCGCGCCGCGCCACCCTCGCCCCGCGACCCGCAAGCCGCCGCCCCGCCGCCCGACCCCGCCTCGCCGGAGCCGCCTTGCCGGAGGTACTGCGTCGATCCGCCGCCGCCGGTTTTTTTTAAGAAACCACTTCGGTTTTTTATAGAAACCCTAGTTCTTTTTTTAGATCAGTTTGCCGGTTTTTCTCGGTTCTTCTATTTAGCGGATGTTTGTCCGTGCGTTCATTTAAACGAACGGTTTTCGCTAGTTAGTTATAGATAACGAACGCTCGTTCGTTAGTCTGTTCGTCAGTTTTCTTTTTATCGGATTTTCCCGCGATAATTCTCGATCGCGATTTCTGATCCGATTTTCGTTTCAGTTTATCTTTTTGCTCGTTAGTTGGAATCAGGCGATTCAAGCGCCCAGATCTTCGTCTCGAGACCCTCTTTCTGTTTAATCAACTTAAACATGATTTTGGTACTGTAAAATTTGACTTTTGTTCAGATTAGTAAACGGTTCTTGTTTCTTTCGTTGTTTGAGTTTCGTTGCTCCGTTCGATTTGATTCTTTTTGCAAACCGGAGTTCTTAAGTTGAACTTTCTAGTCAATCTCTCTTATTTGAGTGTTTCCCGTGCATCTTTGTTTGTTGCTTATGTATGCTATTGTTTGTTTGCGATAGAATTCCTGGAGTGCGAAGCGTGCTACTACGAGTCCCTAGGTTTCGCGGATCGTCAGCAAGGCAAGTAAAACATTGATCATACTCTTTCCATACCCAGTTTTATGCATTAGTTCAATCCTCAAACACTGCATGATTATGATGTCATTAACTTGTGGGTTGGGAAGTAGTTGATGAGGTAGAACCTATTGCCCTATTATATTCAAACCCCTGGGAGTTACTTCTGCGCGTTGCTTGTATTGCTATGCTATGCCATGCTCGTAGACGTGGTTTGGGTTTGAGTGAAATCCATGAAAGATGTGAGATTGTTAATTAATGGTTCATCTTAATGTGGCAACTTAAATACACATCTGGGTGGATTGAGGCATCTGGGTGGATTGATCTACTGTGTTATATTGCCAGCATATTCCATGTGCTGGCCCATTTTTGGGCTGCAACGTATTATGTTGCAGACTTTTTAGACGAGGTGGAAGGTTCGTTAGGTCGTTGTCGTGCAGCTCAGCTATGCCGTTGGAGTTGATGGACTCACTTTATCTTCCAAGCCTTTCACTGTTATCGTATTAGATGGCCTTAAGCCATATTATTGTAATAAGTTCTCTTTTGAGACATTCGATGTAATAAGTGTGTGATTGCTACTCTGTTATAAATCCTTCAAGTACTGTGTGTGTCAGCATTACCGATCCAGGGATGACACTGAAGCACAGAGGCTTGACTGTTTGAGGTCAGGTCGCTACATGCTCAATATGTAAGCAGCTTCATCTAGGTTTTTCTTTGAAAAACTCCTTTCAAACACTCCTTTTATGCTTTCCAGAAGATTCTACATCTTTTGCGATCAACAATATGTCATTCACATATACTTATCAGAAAGGTTGTAGTGCTCCCACTCACTTTCTTGTAAATACAGGCTTCACCGCAAGTCTATATAAAACAATATGCTTTGATCACACTATCAAAACGTATATTCCAACTCCGAGATGCTTGCACCAGTCCATAGATGGATCGCTGGAGCTTTGCACACTTTGTTAGCACCTTTAGGATCGACAAAACCTTCTGGTTGCATCACATACAACTCTTCTTTAAGAAATCCATTAAGGAAAGCAGGTTTGACATCCATTTGCCAAATTTCATAATATGCGGCAATTGCTAACATGATTCAGACAGACTTTTAAGCATTGATACAAGTGAGAAATCTCATCGTAGTCAACACTTCAACTTGTCGAAAACATTTTTGCATCAATTCAAGCTTTGTAGATAGTAACACTACTATCAGCGTATGTCTTCCTCTTGAAGATCCATTTATTCTCTATTGCTTGCCGATCATCAAGTCAACCAAAGTCTGTACTTTGTTCTCATACATGGATCCTATCTTAGATTTTATGGCCTCAAGCCATTTCATGGAATCTGGGCTCATCATCGCCTCCTCATAGTTTATAGGTTCGTCATGGTCAAGTAACATGACCTCCAGAATAGGATTACCGTACCACTCTGGTGCGGATCTTATTCTGGTTGACCTACGAGGTTCGGTAGTAACTTGATCCGAAGTTTCATGATCATCATCATTAGCTTCCTCACTAATTGGTGTAGGAATCACTGGAACTGATTTCTGTGATGAACTACTTTCCAATTCGGGAGAAGGTACAATTACCTCATCAAGCTCTACTTTCCTTCCACTGACTTCTTTCGAGAGAAACTCCTTCTCTAGAAAGGATCCACTCTTAGCAACAAAGAACTTGCCTTCAGATCTGTGATAGAAGGTGTACCCAACAGTTTCTTTTGGGTATCCTATGAAGACGCATTTCTCCGATTTGGATTCGAGCTTATCAGGTTGAAACTTTAAGAAACGACAGCTTAGGTTTATTGCTAAACCACAGTTCATACAGTGTCGTCTCAACAAATTTAGATGGTGCCCTATTTAACGTGAATGCAGTTGTCTCTAATGCATAATCCCAAAACGATAGTGGAAAATCATATCCAATAAAGTACGGTTATGACGTTCGGACACACCATTACGCTGTGGTGTTCCAGGTGGCGTGAGTTGTGAAACTACTTCACATTGTTTTAAATGAAGACCAAACTCATAACTCAAATATTCGTCTTCGCGATCAGATCGTAGAAACTTTATTTTCTTGTTACGATGATTTTCTACTTCACTCTGAAATTCTTTGAACTTTTCAAATGTTTCAGACTTATGTTTTATCGAGTAGATATACCCATATCTGCTCAAATCATCTGTGAAGGTTAGAAAATAACGATACCCGCCGCGAGCCTTAACACTCATCGGACCGCATACATCAGTATGTATTGTTTCCAACAAGTCAGTTGCTCACTCCATTGTTCCGGAGAACGGAGTCTTAGTCATCTTGCCCATGAGGCATGGTTCGCAAGCATCAAGTGATTCCAAAAGCCCATCAGCATGGAGTTACTTCATGTGCTTTACACCAATATGACCTAAACGGCAGTGCCACAAATAAGTTGCACTATCATTATTAACTTTGCATCTTTTGTCTTCAATATTATGAATATGTGTATCACTTCGATCGAGATCCAACAAACCATTTTCATTGGGTGTATGACCATAGTATGTTTTATTCATGTAAACAGAACAACAATTATTCTTTGACTTAAATAAATAACTGTATTGCAATAAACATGATCAAATCATATTCATGCTCAACGCAAACACCAAATAACATTTATTTAGGTTCAACACTAATCCCGAAAGTATAGGGAGTGTGCGATGATGATCATATCAATCTTGGAACCACTTCCAACACGCATCGTCACTTCACCCTTAACTAGTCTATGTTCATTCTGCAACTCCCGTTTCGTGTTACTAATCTTAGTAACTGAACCAGTATCAAATACCGAGGGGTTGCTATAAACACTAGTAAAGTACACATCAATAACATGTATATCCAATATACCTTTGTTCACTTTGCCATCCTTCTTATCGGCCAAGTATCTAGGGCAGTTCCACTTCCAATGACCATTTCCTTTGCAGTAGAAGCACTCAGTTTCAGGCTTGGGTCTAGCTTTGGGTTACTTCATGGAAGTGGCAACTTGCTTGCCATTCTTTCTTGAAGTCCCCTTTCTTTCCCTTGCCCTTTTACTTGAAACTAGTGGTCTTGTTAACCATCAACACTTGATGTTCTTTCTTGATTTCTACCTTCGCCGATTTTAGCATCGCGAAGAGGTTGGGAATCGTTTTCGTTATCCCTTGCATATTATAGTTCATCACGAAGTTCCAGTAACTTGGTGATAGTGACAAGAGAACTCTGTCAATCATTATCTTATCTGGAAGATTAACTCCCACTTGATTCAAGCGATTGTAGTACTCAGACATTCTGAGCACATGCTCACTGGTTGAGCTATTCTCCTCCATCTTGTAGGCAAAGTACTTGTCAGAGGTCTCATAACTCTCGACATAGGCATGAGTATGAAATACCAATTTCAACTCTTGGAACATCTTATATGCTCCATGGCGTTCAAAACATTTTTGAAGTCTCGGTTCTAAGCCGTAAAGCATGGTGCACTAAACTATCAAGTAGTCATCATACCGAGCTTTGCCAAACGTTCATAACATCTGCATATGCTCCTGCAATAGGTCCATCACCTAGCGGTGCATCAAGGACATAATTTTTCTGTGAAGCAATGAGGATAATCCTCAAATCACGGACCAAGTCTGCATCATTGCTACTAACATCTTTCAACATTGTTTTTCTCTAGGAACATATCAAAATAAACGGGGAGCAACATCGCGAGCTATTGATCTACAACATAGTTGTGCAAATACTATCAGGACTAAGTTCATGATAAATTAAAGTTCAATTTAATCATATTACTTAAGAACTCCCACTTAGATAGACATCCCTCTAGTCATCTAAATGATCACGTGATCCAAATCAACTAAACCATGTCCGATCATCACGTGAGATGGAGTAGTTTTCAATGGTGAACATCACTATGTTGATCATATCTACTATATGATTCACGCTCGACCTTTCGTCTCCAATGTTCCGAGGCCATATCTGCATATGCTAGGCTCGTCAAGTTTAACCCGAGTATTCTGCGTGTGCAAAACTGGCTTGCACCCGTTGTATGTGAACGTAGAGCTTATCACACCCGATCATCACGTTGTCTCGGCATGAAGAACTGTCGCAACGGTGCATACTCAGGTAGAACACTTATACCTTGAAATTTTAGTAAGGGATGATCTTATAAAGCTACCGCTGAACTAAGCAAAATAAGATGTATAAATGATAAACATCACATGCAATCAAAATATGTGACATGATATGGCCATCATCATCTTGTGCTTTTGATATCCATCTCCAAAGTACTGTCATGATCTCCATTGTTACCGGCATGACACCATGATCTCCACCATCTTGATCTTTTATCAACGTGTCGTCACATGGTCGTCTCACCAGCTATTGCTTTTGCAACTATTGCTATCGCATAGCGATAAAGTAAAGCAATTACATGGCACTTGCATCTTATGCAATAAAGAGACAACCATAAGGCTCCTGCCAGTTGCCGATAACTTTAACAAAACATGATCATCTCATGCAACAATTTATATCTCAACACGTCTTGACCATATCACATCACAACATGCCCTGCAAAAACAAGTTAGACGCCCTCTACTTTGTTGTTGCAAGTTTTACGTGGCTGCTACGGGCTGAGCAAGAACCGTTCTTACCTACGCACCAAAACCACAATGATTTTTCGTCAAGAATGTGTTGTTTTAACCTTCAACAAGGACCGGGAGTAGCCACACTCGATTCAACTAAAGCTGGAGAAACTGACACCCGCCAGCCACTTATGTGTGAAGCACGTCGGTAGAACCAGTCTCGCATAAGCGTACGCATAATGTCGGTCCATGCCGCTTCATCCAACAATACCGCCGAATCAAAGTATGACATGCTGGTAAGTAGTATGACTATTATCGCCCACAACTCACTTTTGTTCTACCCGTGCATATAACATCTACGCATAACCTGGCTCGGATGCCACTGTTGGGGAACGTAGTAATTCCAAAAAAAATCTACGCACACGCAAGATCATGGTGATGCATAGCAACGAGAGGGGAGAGTGTTGTCCACGTACCCTCGTAGACCGAAAGCGAAAGCGTTATGACAACGCGGTTGATGTAGTCGTACGTCTTCACGATCGACCGATCCTAGTACCGAACGTACGGCACCTCCGCGATCTGCACACGTTCAGCTCGGTGACGTCCCATGAACTCACGATCCAGTAGAGCTTCGAGGGAGAGCTTCGTCAGCACGACGGCATGATGATGGTGATGATGAAGCTACCAGTGCAAGGCTTCGCCTAAGCACTACGACAATATGACTGAGGTGGATTATGGTGGAGGGGGGCACCGCACACGGCTAAGAGATCAATGATCAACTTGTGTGTCTATGGGGTGCCCCCCTCCCCCATATATAAAGGAGTGGAGGAGGGGGAAGGCCGACCCTCTACTATGGCGTGCCCTGGGGAGTCCTACTCCCACCGGGAGTAGGATTCCTCCCCTTCCAAGTAGTAGGAGTAGGAGAGAAGGAAGGGGAAGAGAGAAGAGAAGGAAGGAGGGGGCGCTGCCCCTCCCCCTAGTCCAATTCGGACTAGGCCTTGGGGGGCGTGCGGCCTGCCCTAGCTAGGAAGCCCCTCTCTCTCCCCTAAATCCCAATAAGGCCCATATACTCCCCGGCGAATTCCCGTAACTCTCCGGTACTCCGATAAATACCCAAACCACTCGGAACCTTTCTGATGTCCGAATATAGCCTTCCAATATATCGATCTTTATGTCTCGAACATTTCGAGACTCCTCGTCATGTCCCTGATCTCATACGGGACTCCGAACAACCTTCGGTACATCAAAACACATAAACTCATAATACTGATCGTCACCGAATGTTAAGCATGCGGACCCTACGGGTTCGAGAACTATGTAGACATGACCGAGACTCATCTCTGGTCAATAACCAATAGCGGAACCTGGATGCTCATATTGGTTCCTACATATCCTACGAAGATCTTTATCGGTCAAACCGCATAACAACATACGTTGTTCCCTTTGTCATCGGTATGTTACTTGCCCGAGAATCGATCGTCGGTATCCTCATACCTAATTCAATCTTGTTACCAGCAAGTCTCTTTACTTGTTCCGTAATGCATCATCCCGCAACTAACTCATTAGTCACATTGCTTGCAAGGCTTATAGTGATGTGCATTACCGAGAGGGCCCAGAGATACCTCTCCGACAATCGGAGTGACAAATCCTAATCTCGATCTATGCCAACTTAACAAGTACCATCGGAGACACCTGTAGAGCACCTTTATAATCACGCAGTTACATTGTGACGTTTGGTAGCACACAAAGTGTTCCTCTAGTATCCGGGAGTTGCATAATCTCATAGTCATAGGAACATGTATAAGTCATGAAGAAAGCAATAGCAATATACTAAACGATCAAGTGCTAAGCTAACGGAATGGTTCAAGTCAATCACATCATTCTCTAATGATGTGATCCCATTAATAAAATGACAACTCATGTATATGGCTAGGAAACTTAACCATCTTTGATTCAACGAGCTAGTCAAGTAGAGGCATACTAGTGACACTCTGTTTGTCTATGTATCCACACATGTACTAAGTTTCTGGTTAATACAATTCTAGCATAAATAATAAACATTTATCATGATATAAGGAAATATAAATAACAATTTTATTATTGCCTCTAGGGCATATTTCCTTCCATGTCTGCCTATCTGTATCATCTTTGGGCTCTTTGCATCTGTGGCTCGATTGAGCCTGGCCGAGTGAATACTGTCAAAAAAATATGATTAAGTTAACAACCAGACGAACAGAGGTTTAAATAGAGTGGATAGGTATAGATATATTCATCTACGCAAGTCGAAAGAAAAAACATACATGACAAAAGTTCTATGGAACAATGAGACGAAACTAATGGTCAAAGAAAATTTCAAACGGTCGAGCATGTGCGACGAATTTGCTAAATTTCGTCTAAATTAACATGTACGACACAAAGACGTTAGGGAGATATACATCTACTCATCTGCCTGTGTTGAAACAGAAAATGTACAAGATGAAAATCATGTGAAACTGTGAGATAAAACTACTGGTCACAAAATTTTAACTATCGACCTCAATTTTGTTTAAAAAAGCTCCAAACATGAACACAAAGTGAACATTTAAAGTCAACGAAACTAGGAACCGATCGCCTGAATGGCATCAAAACATTGATATGCATCTTTTTATGTATAATTTATCTTGAATCGAAGCACCATTGTGTAGATTAGAAGAGAGTAGATGAAGAAGATGAAAGTGTGTAAGTAATGCGTCTGTACAGTCTAGTAGGGAGATGTACATATACTTGTTTATGACCATCGATACAGAAAATGTACAACACGGAAGTCGTGTGGAATAGGTAGATGAAGTTAGTGATCAGAGGAAATTTCAAATCGTTGACCGTGAACGAAGAATTTTCCAAAATTCATCTAAAAAACTCCAAACATGAACACACAATTGAAGATTTATGGTCAACGCAACTATGAACCGATGGCCTAAATGGAATCACAATGTCGATGGGCATCTTTTGAGTGTAGAGCTTATTTTGAATTGCAGCACCATTGTATATATTAGAAGGGGTTAGGTGATAAATGAGGTGACTAGAACACAACACGTGCAAACCTAGGAACACGTGTGCACAGGCCTCGCACCACCACACCCACCCACCTGCACTCACTTGCATTTCTCGGGTCTGGCTGAGTGGATGCGGTCAAATAGACTTGAGCGAAAATGGTCGATTCGAGCGTTTTCACTCAGTCAGACCCAACTATTAGGAAACATAGTAAAAAAACAAAAAAAAATCGCACCTACGATCACCCAACATCAATATGAAGATGCATAACAGGTTCGGATCACGATCGTTACCATCACCGAGTTGCAGTGGAAGAAGAACATGTCGGTGTAGATCGTACTTGGAGTCCCTCGTACCACCCATGAATGATCCCTCGAACTGAAGACCGAAAGCACGACCTCTCTACTTGGTTGCAAGCATGCAACCTTCATGATCCGGCAACGCTCCTCGCCCAGAGCTATTCGTCGCCAAAGAATTAGAGGGAGGAGATTAGAACCATGTAGGGCTTCTATTTATGATGACAAATAGAACTAGAACTAGAACTAGGCTAATCCTATTGTCATCATAAATAGAAGCCCTACATGGTTAGAGGAGATTAGAACCATGTAGGGCTTCTATTTATGATGACAATAGGATTAGCCTACCTCTAGTTAGTCATCCCTCTAAAAAAGATTATACTAGAACCAACTAGAACTAGAAGAACTAGAGGAAGCTCCAAAACTTGTATATCCAAAAGAGCACAAATCCTCATGTATATATAGGTTGGAGGGGAGAGGGAGCGCTGCTACCAAGGAGGGAAAGTCCTTCCTTGGTGCGCCGGCCAAGGAAGGAGGAGTAGGACTCCTCCCCCTCTCCCAATTCGACCTCCTTCCTTAGGGAAGAACGCACTTTCCCACCTGGGCCTTTTTGGCCCGTTGATATTTAAATTAAATATAAAATATTATAAATGCTTCTTAGGCCATTATATATATATATATATATATATATATATATATATATATATATATATATATAAACATCTTCCGAAACTTTTTCTACCTATATATAATTTAGCGGTGAAACCCGGTATTGCCCGATACTCACCGAAACCCTTCCAGTGACCCCGAAACGCTTCCGAATCCTCTCGGAACTATTCTGAATATTCATGAAATAATTCCACAAATATATTCGCATGATTCCCGTCCTTCTAACACTCAGCAGATCGTCATTGCCTTAATCTTGTAACCCCATAGGTTCGGTAACTCACAGAAATGGACGAAACCGTTCGTTCGATGACAGACAGCAGGACCGTGGACGTCCATATTAGTCCCTGTCAGTACATGAATGATATTCGGGTGAACCTTTGGTTATCATGTGATATTCCCTATGCTTCTCAATATTTCACAAAACCCGGGATGCATCGATATCCTCCTGAGTCATCACCATGCTCACTATACCGAAATCCTCGTTACCGGTTTTGTTCTTCTTTCTAGTTATTGTGTTCCAGCATCCCCGTGACGAATTCACGTGTGTCTGGATAGACGATGATTGATGTCGTGACACCGATATGGCCCTAAGAATATTCCTCCATCATCGGAGCAGCAAATCGAACTCTCGAGCTATCCGGTCACTTGTCGAACTTCTCGATGAACCTGTAAGTTGTCGTTATGATCACCGTGTTACAAGTGACGGTTGAGCAACCCCAAAGCCCATCGTACGGTAAGAAGTGACCATGATACTCTCATGGTCTAAGGAGCAATATCACACTTTAACACTCCATGTTATTACAATTGAATGTAGACGATATTAACTCAATTCATAACAAACAAGATTGGGCCGATTCAATTTGATCGTTCTTGTAACATCATAATCTCAGTGTTGTTTTAGGATAATAGTTACACTTAACGATATCCTAAGATCCAAAAACATGATCACCGACAACACTTGAGCTAGTCTTAGAGGCGAGACTAGGAACCTTTTATTTTACTGCTTATCATTCCACACGTGCATATGAGTTTTCCACTCAATCGCATATTCCAGAATCATAGCAGTTATAGCATAATAATACAAATATTATTGCCTCTGGGGCATATTTCGAACAGTCTCCCACTTGCACTAGAGTCAATAATCTAGTTTATATAGTCTCTTTAACACCTATGGCTATCCGGTGTTGCTCAGGTTTTGCTCATGGTAGAGCCTTCGTCATTGGGTCTGACACGTTTAAATCCGTGTGAATCTTGAGAATCTTCACATAGCCCTTCTCAACATATTTTCGGACAATGTGATACTTGCGTTCAATGTGTATGGTATTCATGTGCGATCTTGGTTCCTTTGCTTAGGCAACGTCACCACCATTATCACAATAGAGAGCCATTGGATTCATAAGACTTGGGAAAACACCAATTTCTTCAAGAAACTTCTTGATCCAGAACACCTCCTTTGAAGCTTCCGAAGCCGCAATATACTCTACTTCTGTCGTAGAATCTGCAATAGTGTTTTGTTTGAAACTCTTCCAAACAACCACACCACCATTAAGTGTAAAAACATAACCTGATTGAGATTTATAGTCATCTATATCCGTCATGAAGCTATCATCGGTGTAACCATTTACAACGATTCTTCATCCCCTCCATAAACAAGGAGCATATCATGTGTCCTTTTGAGGTACTTCAGAATATTCTTAACTTCTATCCAGTGAGCCAAACCTGGATCACTCTAGTATCTTCTACTAACACTTAGCACATAAGAAACATCTGGTCTTGTACATGTCGTAGCATACATGATGGAGCCAATAGCAGAGGCATATGGAACTCCACTTACTTGCACTCGCTCATCAACTGTCTTGGGACATTGATTTTTGCTAAGTGTTATGCCATGTGACCTTGGGAGAAAACATTTATTTGTGTTCTCCATTTTTAAACCTCTTTTAAACCTTGTCGATGTACGTGCTCTGACTTAGTGCTATTAGATGTTTTGATCTATCTCTATAGATATTTATGCCTAATATATAGGCAGCTTCACCTAAGTCCTTCATTGAAAACATACTCTTTAAATAGTATTTTATTGTTCCAAGATACTTAGTATCATTCCCAATCAACAATATGTCTTCTACATATAATATTAGAAATGCTACCGAGCTCCCACTAAACTTCTTGTATACGCAAGCTTCTTCAGCATTTTTAATGAAGCCAAACTCTTTTACCACTTCATCAAAACGTTGATTCTAGCTCCTTGATACTTGCTTCAAACCATAGATTGACCTTTGAAGTTTGCACACTTTTCTGGCATCCTTTGGATTGGCAAAACCTTCTGGTTGTATCATGTATACATCCTCTTTCAGATTTCCATTTAGGAAAGCAGTTTTGACATCCATTTGCCATATCTCGTAATCGAAATATGCAGATATAGCCATCATAATCCACACAGACTTTAGCATTGCTACTGGAGAGAAAGTTTCATCATAATCAACTCCCTCGATTTGCGAAAACCCCTTCGCAACTAGCCTTGCTTTGTAGATGGTTAGATTATGATACGTCCATTTTGCACCATGCTTTTATATCGATATTTATTGCATTATGGGTTGTTATTACACATTATGTCACAATACTTATGCCTATTCTCTCTTATTTTACAAGGTTTACATAAGGAGGGAGAATGCCGGCAGCTGGAATTCTGGGCTAGAAAAGGAGCAAATATTAGAGACCTATTCTGCACAACTCCAAAAGTTCTGAAACTCCATGAAAGTTATTTTCCGGATATATAAAAAATATTGAGCGCAAGAAGTTCCAGAGGGGGGCCACACCCTGCCCACGAGGGTGGGGGCGCACCCTACCCTCCTGGGCGCCCCTGCCTCGTGGGTCCCCTGGTGGCCCTCCGATGCCCATCTTCTGCTATATGAAGTCTTTCGTCCAAAGAAAAATCAGAAGCAACCTTTCGGGACGAGACTCCGTTGCCATGAGGCGGAACCTTGGCGGAACCAATCTAGGGCTCCGGCAGAGCTATTCTGCCGGGGACACTTCCCTCCGGGAGGGGGAAATCATCGCCATCGTCATCACCAATGCCCCTCTCATCGGGAGAGGGCAATCTCCATCAACATCTTCACGAGCACCATCTCCTCTCAAAACCCTAGTTCATCTCTTGTATCCAATTCTTGTCTCCAAGTCTGGGATTGGTACTAGTAGGTTGCTAGTAGTGTTAATTACTCCTTGTAGTTGATGCTAGTTGGTTTATTTGGTGGAAGATCATATGTTCAGATCCTTTATGCATATTAATACCCCTCTAATTATGAACATGAATATGCTTTGTGAGTAGTTACGTTTGTTCCTGAGGACATGGGAGAAGTCTTGCTATTAGTAGTCATGTGAATTTGGTATTCGTTCGATATTTTGATGAGATGTATGTTGTCTATCCTCTAGTGGTGTTATGTGAACATCGACTACATAACACTTCACCATTATTTGGGCCTAGAGGAGGGCATTGGGAAGTAATAAGTAGATGATGGGTTGCTAGAGTGACAGAAGCTTAAACCCTAGTTTATGTGTTGCTTCGTAAGGGGCTGATTTGGATCCATATGTTTCATGCTATGGTTAGGTTTACCTTAATACTTTTGTTGTAGTTGCGGATGCTTGCAATAGAGGTTAATCATAAGTGGGATGCTTGTTCAAGTAAGAACAGCACCCAAGCACCGGTCCACCCACATATCAAATTATCAAAGTACCGAACGCGAATCATATGAACGTGATGAAAACTAGCTTGACGATATTCCCATGTGTCCTCGGGAGCGCTTTTCTTTATATAAGAGTTTGTCCAGGCTTGTCCTTTGCTACAAAAAGGATTGGGCCACCTTGCTTCACTTTATTTACTTTTGTTACTTGATGCTCGTTACAAATTATCTTATCACAAAACTATCTGTTACCTATTATTTCAGTACTTGCAGAGAAAACCTTGCTGAAAACCGCTTATCATTTCCTTCTGCTCCTTGTTGGGTTTGACATTCTTACTTACCGAAAGGATTACGATAGATCCCCTATACTTGTGGGTCATCAGATTACCATTCACATTTTTTTTCTCTTGAAAATCCACTTACATTGTATGGGCTTTACACCCTTTGGAGGATCAACCAAGTTAGGTTAGAAATATTCTTAATGACCCACTACCTATTGATGATAGCTTTCCTGATGAACAATTGAATGTCATAAATGCTTCTCGTGCTGCTCCATGGTATGCTGATTATGCCAATTATATTGTTGCTAAATTTATACCACCTAGTTTCACATACCAGCAAAAGAAAAAGTTTTTCTATGACTTGAGACATTACTTTTGGGATGACCCATATCTTTATAAAGAAGGAGTAGATGGTGTTATTAGACGTTGTGTACCTGAGCATGAACAGGAACAGATCCTACGCAAGTGTCACTCCGAAGCTAATGGAGGACACCACGCTGGAGATAGAACTGCACATAAGGTATTGCAATCCAGTTTTTATTGGCCTACTCTCTTCAAGGATGCCCGTAAGTTTGTCTTATCTTGTGATGAATGTCAAAGAATTGGTAATATTAGTAGACGTCAAGAAATGCCTATGAATTATTCACTTGTTATTGAACCATTTGATGTTTGGGGCTTTGATTATATGGGACCTTTTCCTACATCTAATGGTTACACACATATTCTAGTCGCTATTGATTACGTTACTAAGTGGGTAGAAGCTATTCCAACTAGTAGTGCTGATCATAACACTTCTATTAAAATGCTTAAAGAAGTTATTTTTCTGAGGTTTGGAGTCCCTAGATATTTAATGACTGATGGTGGTTCACATTTTATTCATGGTGCTTTCCGTAAAATGCTCGCTAAGTATGATGTTAATCACAGAATTGCATCTCCTTATCACCCGCATTCTAGTGGTCAAGTAGAATTGAGTAATAGAGAACTCAAATTAACTTTGCAAAAGACTATCAGTAGATCTGGAAAGAATTGGTCCAAGAAACTTGATGATGCATTATGGGCCTATAGAACTGTATACAAAAAACCTATGGGTATGTCTCCGTATAAAATGGTTTATGGAAAGGCATGTCGCTTACCTCTCGAACTAGAACATAAGGCATATTGGGCTATTAAAGAGATCAATTATGATTTCAAACTTGCCGGTGAGAAGATGTTATTTGACATTAGATCACTTGATGAATGGAGAACCCAAGCCTACGAAAATGCCAAGTTGTTTAAAGAAAAAGTTAAAAGATGGCATGACAAAAGAATACAAAAGCGTGAATTTCATGTAGGTGATTATGTATTGCTATACAACTCTTGTTTAAGATTTTTTGCAGGAAAACTTCTCTCTAAATGGGAAGGCCCCTACGTTATCGAGGAGGTCTATCGTTCTGGTGCCATAAAAATCAACAACTTCGAAGGCACAAATCCGAAGGTGGTGGACGGTCAAAGAATTAAACATTATATCTCAGGTAATCCTATAAATGTTGTAACCAATGTTATTGAAACCGTAACCCTGGAGGAATACATAAGGGACACTTTCCGGAACGTTTCAGACTCCGAAAAGGAATAGGTATGTGGTACGGTAAGTAAACCGACTCCAAAACAGTTTTTTATGGCAATATTTCTCCGTTTTGGAATATTTAGAAAAAAAGAAAATTAAGAAGCAGTTCGGGAAGGACACAAAGCCTCCACGAGGGTGGAGGGCGCGCCCTACCCCCCTGGGCGCGCCCCCTGCCTCGTGGGCACCTCATGCGCTCTCCGGACTCCATTTTCTTGCACGATACGTATTTTGGTCGATAGAAATTCATTATATAATCTCCCGAAGGTTTTGACCCCTGTATCAAGCAATTATCCTCTGTTCTTGTTTCGAGCTGTTTTTCTGACAGATCTAGATTATCATGACGTCTCCAAGTGCCCCCAAGGACAAGTTCTTCGAGAAGGTCATCAACCCTTACCTCGCGGAGGTGTTGCGACACCCTCAAACCATTGAGATGCGTGATGGTTGCTGCACATCCGCGATGTTGAGGGACCGAAGGGGACCGGAAGCGTGGAGACGAGGCTCGAAGCAATGGAGCAACAAGTTTTCAAGTGCCAGGGGATGGTGGAACGTGGACTCAACTCCAACCACATGATGATCGCGGAGTTCACCAACAACCACAAGTTGGATGCCAAGAACATTGGGGAGACCATCTTCAAGCTTCACGAGAAGATCGAGCACCTTCAAGCCCAAATATATGACCTGCAAAACCAAAACTATGAGTATGAATATAGATTCAAAAGGATGAGTTTGGCTGCAGATTTGAGGATCCCAGAGACTCGATCATCCTTCCATGATGGTGAGCCTATGCCTTGGAAGATGGACGACAAGCCCGCAACATCAACAACTCCGCCACCTTCCTCACCAACAAAGGAGACATAATCACATGGGTATGGGCACTCCCCTTAGCAGCTGCCAAGCTTGGGGGAGATGCCCCGGTATCGTATCATCATCACACTCCTATCTTTACCGTTTTTCTTAGTTCGATCCTATTAGTAGTATCTTGAACTAGTAGAATAAAGTTTATGGCATGATCTAGTTTTGAGTTTTGCTTTATGATCTCTCTATGAAATCGAGTCTGTGAGCTATATAATAAAGATTAGTGTTGATCCAAGGGCTTTATTATTTTGCCATGATCTTGAGTGAATAAAAGAAAAGAGAAAAAGAATAAAAAGAAACAAAGAGATCATATTGATCTTATTGAGAGTAATGACTTCACATAGAAGAGTATGATGATAAAAAATTTGTTGGGAGTTGGCAAACATAGCTTTGGTTATCGTTGCAATTAATAGGAAGTAATAAATAAAGAGAGGTCTCACATATAAATATACTATCCTAGACATCTTTTATGATTGGGAGCACTCATCAAAATATGACATGCTAAAGAGTTGATGTTGGACAAGGAAGACAACGTAATGGGTTATGTTTTCTTATATCTGAGATAAAGTATATTGTCATGGATCATCCAACATGTTGAGCTTGCCTTTACCCCTCATGCTAGCCAAATTCTTCGCACTAAGTAGAGATACTACTTGTGCTTCCAAATACCCTTAAACCAATTTTGCCATGAGAGTCCACCATACCTACCTATGGATTGAGTAAGATCCTTCAAGTAAGTTGTCATCGGTGCAAGCAATAAAAATTGCTCTTTAAACATGTACGATTGATTGGTGTGGAGGAAATAAGCTATATACGATCTTGTGATGTGGAAGAAATAAAAGCGACGGACTGCATAATAAAGGTTCATATCACAAGTGGCAATATAAAGTGGCGTTCTTTCGCATTAAGATTTTGTGCATCCAACCTTAAAAGCGCACGGCAACCTCTACTTCCCTCTGCGAAGGGCCTATCTTTTATTATTATCTTCTACCTTATGCAAGAGTCATGGTGATCTTCACCTTTCCTTTTTACATTTTATCCTTTGGCAAGCATAGGATGTTGGAAAGATCCTGATAGATATATCTAATTGGATATAGGGGAGCATGAGTTATTATTGTTGACATTACCCTTGAGGTAAAAGGTTGGGAGGCGAAACTATAAGCCCCTATCTTTCTTTGTGTCCGATTAAAACTCCGTAACCACAAGTATTGCGTGAGTGTTAGCAATTATGAAAGACTAAATGATAGTTGAGTATGTGAACTTGCTAGAAAGCTCTGACATAGACTCTTTCTGATGTTATGATAAATTGCAATTGCTTCAATGACTGAGATTATAGTTTGTTAGTTCTCAATAAAGTTTCTGATTCATACTTTGCCATGTGAATAGATTATTACTTGAGCGTAAGAAATCATATGAAAATATCCATCGATGTTGCTGTTATGAGAATAATCATGATGCCCTCATGTCCGTATTTTATTTTATCGACACCTCTACCTCTAAACATGTGGACATATTTATCGTTATCGGCTTCCGCTTGAGGACAAGCGAGGTCTAAGCTTGGGGGAGTTGATACGTCCATTTTGCATCATGCTTTTATATCAATATTTATTGCATTATGGGCTGTTATTACACATTATGTCACAATACTTATGCCTATTCTCTCTTATTTTACAAGGTTTACATAAGGAGGGAGAATGTCGGCAGTTGGAATTCTGGGCTGGAAAAGGAGCAAATATTAGAGACCTAAAAAAAATTCTGCACAACTCCAAAAGTCCTGAAACTCCACGAAAGTTATTTTCAGAATATATAAAAAATATTGAGCGCAAGAAGTTCCAAAGGGGGGCCACACCCTGCCCACGAGGTTGGGGGCGCGCCCTACCCCCTGGGCGCCCCCCTGACTCGTGGGTCCCCTGGTGGCCCTCCGATGCCCATCTTCTGCTATATGAAGTCTTTCGTCCGAAGAAAAATCAGAAGCAACCTTTCGGGACGAGACTCCGCCGCCACGAGGCGGAACCTTGGCAGAACCAATCTAGGGCTCTGGCAGAGCTGTTCTGCCGGGGACACTTCCCTCCGGGAGGGGGAAATCATCGCCATCGTCATCACCAACACTCCTCTCATCGGGAGAGGGCAATCTCCATCAACATCTTCACCCGCACCATCTCCTCTCAAAACCCTAGTTCATCTCTTGTATCCAATTTTTGTCTCCAAGTCTGGGATTGGTACTAGTAGGTTGCTAGTAGTGTTAATTACTCCTTGTAGTTGATGCTAGTTGGTTTATTTGGTGGAAGATCATATGTTCATATCCTTTATGCATATTAATACCCCTCTGATTATGAACATGAATATGCTTTGTGAGTAGTTACGTTTGTTCCTGAGGACATGGGAGAAGTCTTGCTATTAGTAGTCATGTGAATTTGGTATTCGTTCGATATTTTGATGAGATGTATGTTGTCTATCCTCTAGTGGTGTTATGTGAACGTCGACTACATAACACTTCACCATTATTTGGGCCTGGAGGAGGGCATTAGGAAGTAATAAGTAGATGATGGGTTGCTAGAGTGACAGAAGCTTAAACCCTAGTTTATGCGTTGCTTCGTAAGGGCCTGATTTGGATCCATATGTTTCATGCTATGGCTAGGTTTACCTTAATACTTTTGTTGTAGTTGCGGATGCTTGCAATAGAGGTTAATCATAAGTGGGATGCTTGTTCAAGTAAGAACAGCACCCAAGCACCGGTCCACCCACATATCAAATTATCAAAGTACCGAACGCGAATCATATGAACGTGATGAAAACTAGCTTGACGATATTCCCATGTGTCCTCGGGAGCGCTTTTCTCTATATAAGAGTTTATCCAGGCTTGTCCTTTGCTACAAAAAGGATTGGGCCACCTTGCTGCACTTTATTTACTTTTGTTACTTGTTGCTCGTTACAAATTATCTTATCACAAAACTATCTGTTACCTATTATTTCGGTACTTGCAGAGAAAACCTTGCTGAAAACCGCTTATCATTTCCTTCTGCTCCTCGTTGGGTTCGACACTCTTACTTATCGAAAGGATTACAATAGATCCCCTATACTTGTGGGTCATCAGATTACCATTCACATTTGTTTTTCTCTTGAAAATCCATTTACATTGTATGGGCTTTACACCCTTTGGAGGATCAACCAAGTTCCAAACTTGATTCTCGTACATGGACTCCATTTCGGATTGCATGGCTTTGAGCCATTCTTTTGAGTTGGGTGCCGCCATCGCCTCCTTGTAATGCGCAGGTTCATCTTCGTCTAAGATGAATATTTCATTGTGAAACCACTCAAGAGGTTCAATAACCCTTCCTGATCTACGCGGTTCAGTTACAATCTTAACTAGAGTTTCTACAACTGGTATAGTAACTTCAGTTTCAGTTGCGTGGCCAATCTTTGGAACAGATTTTGTTTTGTTAGTCCTCACTTCTGGAGATTCAATAATCTCATCGAGCTATACTTTCCTCCCACTTACTCCTTTAGTGAGAAACTCCTTCTCGAGAAAGTGTCCATTTTTAGCGACAAACACTTTGTCTTGAGACTTTTGGTAGAAGGAATACCCAATTATTTCTTTGGGAACCTACAAAGTAACATTTGTCTGCTTTGGGGTCGAGCTTATTTGGTTGCAAATGTTTTACATAAGTCTCGCAACCCCAAATCTTAAGATGCAACAAGTTGTGTTTCTTCCCATTCCATAACTCATATGGTGTCGTCTCTATAGACTTAGACGGTGCTCTATTTACTGTATATGTTGTTGTTTCAAGTGCATAACCCCAAAATGATAAAGGCAGATCGGTAAATGACATCATTGACCTATCCATGTCCAGAAAAGTTCGATTACGCCTTTCAGATACTCTGTTTCTCTGTGGAGTTCCTGGAGGAATAAGTTGTGAGACAATTCCACAATCACTTAGATGTTTGCTAAACTCGTGGCTCTGATATTCTCCTCCACGACAAGATCATAGAAATTTAATCTTCTTGTCATGATGATTCTCGACTTCGTTCTGAAATTCTATGAACATTTCAAATGTTTCAAACTTATGTTTCATCAAGTGAATATATCCATATCTACTTAAATCATTAGTGTAGGCAACGAAGTATAAGTATCCACCGCGCGCCAGTATACTCATTGGACCACATACATTACTATGTATTATATCCAATAATTCAAGCGCCTGTTCAGGATGACCAGTAAACAGTATTAGTCATTTTACCCATCAGACAAGCTTCGCATGTATCAAATGATTCAAAATCAAATGATATCAACACTCCATCTTTGTGAAGTTTTTGCATACGTTTCTTTCCGATATGACCAAGATGACAGTGCCACATGTATGCGATATTATAAGTCTTCTTAAGATATTTAGCATTAATATTATGGACTACCTTTTCACGTCAAGATCTAATAGGAATAAACCACCAATCATGGGTGCAAATCCATCAAACATATCCTTATAATATTGAACAACCATTGTTCTCTAACTAATAAGAATAACCATCATTTATCGAACATGATCCAGAGATAATGTTCTTACATAACTTTGGAACAAAATAACAATTACTTAGTTCTAAAATCAATCCTGAAGGTAACTTCAAAGACATGACACCGACGGCTTGAGCAGCGATCCCATCACCATTCCCAACACGCATCAGAACTTGATTTCTTCTCAGCTTTCAAACATTTCGTAGTCCCTGCATCATGTTGCAAATGTTAGCAATAGATCTGGTATCAAATACCTATGACTTGGAATTTTTCGGTGAGTAGAGTATCAATAACATTAACTTGTATGACTTTTATACCTTTACCAGAAGATGTGTCCTTCTTATCCGTTAGATATTTCAAGCAATTTATTTTCCACTGTCCTTTCCCTTTGTAGTAGAAATATATAGTCTCACAAGAAACTCCACCCTTGTTCCTTTTGGTGTTGCGTTTTCTTTTGAAACTTTCTGTTTTGGTCACCATCAACTTTTGTTGGTTCTGCAACCCTATTTGTTTGGTCTTGAGCATCACTTCATAAAGCGAGGTCAGGATCAAATCATTTTCTGGAGTCTTTGGAAAATCTATTTCCATTCCGTTAATACTATCATAATAGTCTGCAAGCTTGACACCTTGCTCTTAACTTCAGCTATCTTGCACTCTTCCAGTGCTTCAGTCATCTCATGAACTTTAGCTGGATCTTTGTGATACATAACTTCAAGTGCCTCGATAATTTTGATAGTACTGGATTATTCATAACGTTTATGTAACACTTGATCCATGCATGATAGCATAATACTTTTGACAACACTGAAATCATTCTTGCAAGATAAAAACATATTGATGACATCTTGAGACGCTCCAAGCGTCACGTAGTCACCACGTGGTTGATCCATCGCATATTCTTTCTTAGCACTCCTAAGAACATATCTTAGAGTGTGGCTCCAATCCTCATATAAAAAGAACAAGGTAGCAAGTAACAAAAGTGAGCACAAACGGTATTGCAATGCTTAGAAACAAGGCCTAGGGTTCATACTTTCACTAGTGCAATCTCTCAACAATGCTGACATAATTGAATCATATAACAATCCCTCAATGTGCGACAAAGAGTCACTCCAAAGTTCTTATCTAGTGGAGAACATAAGATGAAATTGTTTGCAGGGTACGAAACCACCTCAAAGTTATCCTTTTCGGTCAATCTGTTGATCTATTCCTAAAAGTGTCACAAACAGCCCTAGAGTTCGTACTAAAATAACACCATGTGATACACATCAACCAACTCTAATATCACCTAGATACTCTAATGTCACCACAAGTATCCTGAGTTGATTATCTGATATGCATCAAACAACTTCAGATTCATAATATTCAATCCAACACAAAGAACTTCAAAGAGTACCCCAAGATTTTTACCGAAGAAAGTAGGACGAAAACATGCATCAACCTCTATGCGCAGATTACCCCAATGTCACCTCAGGAATCCGCGAGTTGAGTGCCAGAACATACATCAAGTGAATCAATAGAACACCCCATTGTCACCATGGGTATTCATATGCAAGACATACATCAAGTGTTATCGAATCCATAAAAGTATTCAATCCGATAATAATGAAACCTCAAAAGTAAAAACTCATTTCATCACAACAAGATAGAGATGGAGAAACACCATATGATCGAACTATATTAATAAAGCTCGCGGTATATCAAGATCGTGCCAAATAAACAACACGAGAGAGAGAGAGAGAGAGAGAGAGAGAGAGAGAGATCAAACACATAGCTACTACTACATACCCTCATCCTTGAGGTTGAACTACTCCCTCTTTGTCATGGAGACCGCCGAGATGATGAAGATGGCCCTCATACGTCTCCAACGTATCTACTTTTCCAAACACTTTTGCCCTTGTTTTGGACTCTAACTTGCATCATTTGAATGGAACTAACCCGGACTGACGCTGTTTTCAGCAGAACTGCCATGGTGTTATTTTTGTGCAGAAATAAAAGTTATCAGAATGACTTGAAAATCCATGAAGACACGTTTTGGAATTAATAAAAAATATTGGCGAAAGAATCAGCATCAGGGGGCCCACACCCTGTCCACGAGGGTGCAGGGCGCACCCCCTGCCTCGTGGGCCCCCTGGGACTCCACCGACCTCAACTCCAACTCCATATATTCACGTTCGGGGAGAATAAAATCAAGGAGAAGGATTCATCACGTTTTACGATACGGAGCCACCGCCAAGCCCTAATCTTCCTCGGGAGGGCTGATCTGGAGTCCGTTCGGGGCTCCGGAGAGGGGAATCCGTCGCCGTCGTCATCATCAACCATCCTCCATCACCAATTTCATGATGTTCACCGCCGTGCGTGAGTAATCTCATCGTAAGTTTGTTGGACGGTGATGGGTTGGATGAGATTTACCATGTAATCGAGTTAGTTTTGTTAGGGTTTGATCCCTAGTATCCATTATGTTCTAAGGTTGATGTTGCTATGACTTTGCTATGCTTAATGCTTGTCATTAGGGTCTGAGTGCCATGATTTCAGATCTGAACCTATTATGTTTTCATGAATATATGTGAGTTCTTGATCCTATCTTGCAAGTCAATAGTTACCTACTATGTGTTATGATCCGGCAACCCCGAAGTGACAATAATCGGGACCACTCCCGGTGATGGTCGTAGTTTGAGGAGTTCATGCATTCACTAAGTGTTAATGCTTTGGTCCAGTACTCTATTAAAAGAAGGCCTTAATATCCCTTAGTTTCCAATAGGACCCCGCTGCCACGGGAGGGTAGAACAAAAGATGTCATGCAAGTTCTTACCCATAAGCATGTATGACTATATTCGAAATACATGCCTACATTACATTGATGAACTGGAGCTAGTTCTGTGTCACCCTATGTTATAACTGTTGCACGAGGAATCGCATCTGACATAATTATCCATCATTGATCCATTGCCTACGAGCTTTTCACATATTGATCTTTGCTTAGTTACTTTTCCGTTGCCACTGTTACGATTGCTACAAAAACTACTACTGATACTTTTGCCACCATTACCGTTACTTCCATACTACTTTGCTACTAAATACTTCGCTGCAGATATTAAATCTTTCAGGTGTGGTTGAATTGACAACTCAACTGCTAATACTTGAGAATATTATTTGGCTCCCCTTGTGTCGAATCAATAAATTTGGGTTGAATACTCTACCCTCGAAAACTGTTGCGATCCCCTATACTTGTGGGTTATCAGGCCCCCGGTGATGGTTTCCCCCTCCGGCAGGGTGCCAGAGAAGGCCTCTAGATGGGATCGCTTCGGTACAGAGGCTTGGGGCGATAGAGCGGAAGTTCTAGGTTTCTTTCTAGGGTTTTTGGTATTTATAGGAATTTTTTGCGTTGGTTTCACATCAAGGGGGCCCACGAGGGAGCGACAAGCCTGCTCCACGCGCCCTGGGGGGAGGGCGCCCCCCCCCCCAAAGCTTGTCGCTTTCTCGTGAGGCTTCTGGTCCTTCCTCGAAGCTTCGGGGGTCTCTTTTGGTCCACAAAAAATCACCGTAAATTTTCAGCCCATTCCGAGAACTTCTATTTCTGCAAAAAAAATAACACCATGGCAGTTCTGCTGAAAACAATGTCAGTCTGGATTAGTTCCATTCAAATCATTCCAAATTCTTATAAAATTGTTGTAAACATGGCATGAATACTTCATAAATTATAGATACGTTGGAGACGTATCATATACCTATCCAAAAGGATGTGTAGGGCATACAAGGGCCTTATTGGTTAATTTCAATGAGATCGGAGAGACATAGAACATAATATACCTAGGTCCATGCCCCATTGGGGTTATTCAATTAAATGTGATATAAAGTAGCTCGCGGGAGAGTACTCCTCGAGATGATGCATGTCTTGTATGTAGATCTGGCGATATCGCTCCCCCTGTGTCGTGGACTTAAATTCACATGTATATACATTGTTCCTTGGACGTCAATACTTAAGTCTCTCCGAGTTGTGCTCTCATACTGTCTTGTCCCAAAAGAAAAGCTCCTTCAATGAGTATGTTCTTCGGATTCCATCGGACTCCTTTCCTATCTACTCCGAGTGCTTCTCTAGTACAGTAGGAATTAATGTTTTATAAGATCCTCTAGGACCCATATAGGGACACATAACATTGTGTAAGGGGCACGGGCGGGGAAACCGACACCAACATAGACAAAAGGGGGATTAGGATGCTAGTGGAAATGTGTGTGTGTGTGTGTGTGTGTGTGTGTGTGTGTGTGTGTGTGTGTGTGTGTGTGTGAGAGAGAGAGAGAGAGAGAGAGAGAGAGAGAGAGAGAGACCATTTGAGTGTGTTGTCCACAAAAGATATGCCATGCCAGTCATGAGGGAGAATATCCAGTGCTCCCAACTTTCATATGCTCCCATGTTAACAAAAATCAAATTTAGATGTGTTAAAAAAATTAAGAAAAAAATGAATGATCTCAAGACATCGAGAAACAAAAAAATCAAATTTAGATGAGACAAAAAAAATTAAGAAAAAAGTGAATGTTCTCAAGACATTGAGAAACAAAAAAATCTAGATGTGAATAGTGTTGTTTTTTTGCTTTTGTCCTTTTGTGACACTATTCATATTGGATTTGTCTTTTTATCTATGTGTATTTTAATTTTGAATTTGAACTTTGTAAAGATGTAGACCTATGTCTTGTGAACGTCAAAAGATTTGAATTCTTTTTGGAACATTCAAAATTGAGCTTTCGAACATTGGAACGTGGGAGCATATGAGTGTTTGGAGCACCTGATACTTTCCCTCAGCCATGATTTGCAGGTCTCATTATGTCAAAAGTGCAAACCAATGGTACATATTAGACCTTGCTTGATTATGGAGGTTTTGAGTAATTTATTGTCCAGTTAAAAGCTGCCATACTGGTATCCCTGGAGGACAAGATAACCTGCACTGGTATCCCAGGAGGACAAGATAACCTGAAAACAACAATGCTATGCATACGACAAAATTCCATCCTACACTTGTACGATTAGAGATGGCTCGGTTTGTTGGTTATAGCATGCAGCATCTATTCACTGTCTGGTGTGGAAGTGTTGTACAAAAATCATTGTACGCAGAGTTGTTTCGAACCTCAAATCACATTATCTCCATCGCCGTTTTCCATCAAAATTTCTTAAACAAATGAAAAGATATCTATATGAGAGCAAAATACTCTGGTTTTGTGTGAACATATATAAGGACCTATGTTTTAGTTCAGTGAAAATTGAACTCTACCTTTCGTAGTTCCAAAAATGTGTCTTGTCGCAAAGTATATATCCAGTTGAGCTGGGTTAATGGAACATAATCAAAACCAGATAGATCGTACAGTTTTGCAAGACCTCATTTTCTCTCTATTGCATCGTTGACGTACATGTTTTTGCTTTGCGCATACGAGAAATTTCAACATCATATGGATACCATATTTTCTTTTTGTAAAAAGGCAGTTGACCAATGGAGTGTTTTGTTAGAGCAGTTTAAGATGGTCCATCTCAAGAGAAATATTCAATCTGAACATTCCTTGAGCAGCGGGCCGAAGCCATCGCCGGCTGTCGAGCGCGGACCACCCGAGCTGTTGCGCGCCGGCCAGCTCGTCCCGGGGCCGCCGCTCCGGCCTCCTCACGCTGGTCGCCAGCCGCCGCGATCCCAGTCAACGGGGACTGGCCTCCAACGCCGCCCTGCGAGAGGGAGAGAGAGCACCCGCCACCTTCAGCGGGGCCCGCCGCCCTCGCGGTGAAGGCCAGCGGTAGCGGCGGCGAACGAGAGCAGGGAGAGGGGTTTGAGCTTACATATATAACTAGCGGTTGGGGCACCACCGGATGGCGCCGCTTAAGAGGAAGTTGGGCGATGCCAGGTGGGAGGCGCCCCTTCGTCTGTTTTTTTTCTGCCACACATGCATGTACAACTGAGAATCTTGTTAATCAATGAGCATAAAGCAGGCCAAAACCCTTGAAAATGGTAATCCAAATCATTAGAGCTAAAAGCGGATTGGGAGCCAAATGAGTTCAAACTACTTGATGGACTAAACATCTAGAAAGAAGCAGTTCATCCACATCTGAAACTTAAGAGAGATCTCCTGACCAACGTCAATAGCTTCTGGTCTAACCAAAGATAAAATATACAAGGGTAGCAGATCGTAGAAGTTATATTGATGTTAACAGGCCAGAAACCTTCTACCTTCTCAAGAAAAAGGAAGCTAAAATCTTCAAGCAGGGCATAATTTCATGCTTTTAACAATATATCAATCGTAAGAGCAAGAACATGGCCAATTAAATCTGTACTATCATCATGAAATTCATGAACAAATAAGATTACTTGCAATATAGGAGGTAACCCTTTCATTTTTTTATGGAAATGCAAAACAGTACATGATACTGAAATAATATATTCTGCAACTATCGGTTTTCTCAAAAGAGAGTAAATTATTAAACCAATTCCCATTTCTGAAAACAATGAAAAAACCCAGGGTAATGTTGAAGATGCATGTGCAATTAGAACAAGCATGCATTCTTGACTGACAATGAGACACCAGTTGAGGCTCAGATAGAACTCAGGGTATAACCAACTCTGTGGTTTATACTGAACAACACACGAAGGAATATACTCTCCTCAATCAGAAATTTATCTAAGGAAAAGAAGGAGGAAGTCACTTTTTATAACAGAAAAGAGGCCTCTGTCATGGATACACAGTCTATGTGGACATTTGAAGATCTTGGTCATGGCATGCGGATGCATTGGTTGGGGGAGATGCTATATTACTACGTGCGAAAGCATTCATCTGTCGTTTGATGGGAAAATGGAGAAGAAACATTTAGCTTTCATTTCCAATAATAATCAGGAAAAGAAGTAATCTTTGGGTAGAAAATGATGCTCTGGTTTGTCAGCCTCAGTAGAATTCAAAGCGAAAAGAGTAACATGTATCACTACGCAAGTACTGCAAGACATGTCAATAGTTTCCTAAAGTTCACGATGGATAACATGAATCTACGCAAGTACTGGAAGACATGGAATCATTGCATCGCTTCACACCTAAATAGTTTTGTTCCAGAAGTTCATACCCATCACAGCGTCAGTGCATAGAAGAAGAAGAAGAAGAAAAAGTCTCATCGCTTCCTAAGGTTATACTGACCTAGCACAATGTCAATGGTAACACAAAGGACACATGCCTTGTTTAAGGATCAGATACTTAGCTAAGAAATCTATTGCTTCTTGGGCTTCTTAGGCATGACAAAGTCACCTTCGTCGTCGTCGTCATCTGTGTTGCTAGGATGCCTTCTTTCTCTTTTGTGTCGTGGTTTTTCCCTTTGTGGCAGAGTTGGTTTTGACAAAGTCGCCGTCCTCGTCATCATCTGTGTCGCTAGATGCCCTCTTCTTTTGCGCTGTGGTTTTTCCCTTTGTACCTGAGTTGGTTTTTTTATCGCCTAACAGTAGTATCTTCTTGGTTAGAGAACTTGCCCTTCTCTGCGTGGAAGGCGTTTTGACCGGTGACCTCAGTTTCAGACCCTGTTTCTTCGCAAAGACCTCTGTAACCACATCCAGCGGTAGCAAACCCCATTCCATCAACCTGTACATCCAAACGGTTACTTGCTTACACCAGAGGAAATATTAGTGTATGGATAAAATGTATAAACCAGACATGAATGAATAACAATTTCAACACACAAGCTACAAGTAATTACTACCAGAATGAAATATTATGCTAGTGTATGATTCGGTCAGGAGCGACTGGTAAGTGGAAATCTAACTAAAAACAAGCAAGGTTTGTTAGTAATTGATGATGAAATAAGGTCACATCTCTGACTCATGGTGGCCCTCAGGTTTACCCAAGAAAAACGGACCTCGACTGCAAGCAGAACTTGTTTCATAACAACAATGTAGAGGTATAAGGCAGAAGCATACAACCTACACAAACAACACTCACACCACCAAGCTACTTTATAGATCAACAGTAATGTGTGCTATAAATGTTTTTATATGGGATCTGCACCAGGCCACCAACCAGTTTTTGGAAAACACTACTAAGCCAGGATTTTATTATCGTCGTAAGCAAATAACCACTCAGATTCCATGGCCGACCTTCAATATTTAACACCATAAATCAGTGAAGATTAAAAATTCTGGTGCCTTCAAGTTTTAACTGAACTTGGTTCACCTTTGATATTGCATTAATCTACCAGCAGCCGATCATAATAGGTTCATGTTAGTTCAGCAGTGCAAGACGCAATGATCACTTTATTGTGTTCAGAAATAGTTTAACAATTTCAGATTACTGATGTTCCACAAACACATAATTGCATTATCAGTCGAGCACAGTGGTATAAGTAACGCTGGCTATATTGTAGTAAGTTCAGTATTTATCAAATTTTAAGAACATGTATACAAATACCAATGTGTTTCGATTTATATCTAGTTTCCCAGCTTCTAAAAGGAACTCTAACCCATACCAGAAAAATCCTTACCTCCCCAAAAATTGCCACGGTTGGGAGTTAGACCCATCTAACTCATCCCCAGTACCCCTTCTAACTACCAAGAAATTTTGGGAACTCCAAAAAAAGGGCTTTGGGAGGTTTTGCTCCCTCCCAATACTTTTTTTTTGGCAGGAGAAAGTTTCCTTCCCCAACCGTCACCTCCCGCCACCGCTAAAGTTGCCGCCGGCAACAACTCCGGTTAAGTCACCGGCTCTGGCAACACCGCAACAACAACTCTTACACAGCCAGTACAACATCAAAAGACCACAATAGGTAGTTGCTTTGGCCAAACAGGAGGTGAAAGGAAATGTAGCATCTGCTTTTGCATGGCATAAGACATTCAGGTTGTTTTAAGTACAATAATTCAATTCTTATCTGATTTGTGCTAATACAAGAAACAGTCTGAATCTTGTTTATAAAATCAACGATCCAGACTAATTAAGCTAGAAGAAAATATGCCCAAAGGAAATCCTTACAGCCACTAGAAACAACAATGCTTGCATGATATAATATCGTCAAAATATCAAAATTCATTATGCATAGCAAGCATGTCCAATTATTAAGGAGAAGCAAAGTGAAGCTCAAAAGAAATCCTTACTGCTGGCGCTAGTAATACACAAGTTCCCCATAGCTTTTCCATTGCTCTCCCCTGAATTCCCATGCAATCGAAATCAATCACCAATCATCATGCCATAAATCAACAGTACATAGTTAAGTCTCAGATCATACAGAGGTGATCTCAACCTACTGACAAAATATATTAAAGATGGCAGCTTGTGACCTTTCGAGGGGGGCGGGGGCGAAGAGGCGAGGAGCACCTGCATCATATAGACAAGGAAGAATGAGGGTTCAGGTTGGGGAGGATCTCGTCGAGCGCAGCCACTATAGACACCATCATTATAACTGAGTTAAAAAAACGCCTTCTGTTCGATGGCTACATCTATTAATGAGAGTTGTTCAATCACTATAGACACATTTAACATGTAGATACCGATATAATAGTAATTAACTTTGATGATCTAATGCAAGCATTCCCCTAGTGCAGAAGCAAGCCAACTGCAAGGTTCATGGCGAACAAATGGAAATCATTTCTACCAATATTATGTTTTCAATCTTTGTAACAAAATATACTACAGAAGAAAGAAGAAAACGTGCAGTTATGCTTTATGAGACATATTACCTTTAGTCTCTAAATAATTCCTCTGTCTGGAATATATTCAGATCCACCTGAACAGAAAAAAGAAAAGGTACAATGATAAGATAATGAAACATACTGCATTTTTCTGTCTGTACTTGCAAAATTGTGTCCCACCTCCCATCTATCCGATCCTGCACAAAAGTATGTCATGGGCATATAGACGATGATAAGCAGTAAGTACAGTATAATACACATCTGTACACTGCCTGGAAAAATAATCTGAACTGTCTAATATAGAACAGTGCAAGATAAAGTGTCAAATAAGCCTGAGAGGTGCAATGGGCGGTGCCAGGTTGTGTGCACCCCTTCTCTGCTCTTTTTTTCCAGCTTGTGTTTGGTCTGCTTGTGTGAACATCTCACTACATGGCGTCATTTATCAATGGCAGTAAAGCTCATGGGTCCGGTGCCTTTTATGTATGAATGCATATCAAACATGAATAAATTGGCCTTCCTTTATGAAAGAGAAGTTGCCATAATGCAAAAACATATTAGCTTTGCTAAGTTAGAAAGTATGAACCGTATCCAAGCAAGTGTTACATAAAAAAATTATTCCGAACCAGTTGATGGCAGAAACAACTCAAACATAGGAAAGCTAGCAATCGTGCAGCAGATGATATCCATAGCAGTAGCAGCTGGCAAAGCCCTGAGACACCTCGTGGGAGAACACAACTTTGCGCCTGTATATTAGATCCAAGCAAGTTAACAGGACACTAAGCAAGTTAGTGCTAGAAACTATAAAGAAGCACAATTGTGAGACTTGCTTAAGAAGTTTCTCTTCAGGAACTATTTTACATAAGCAGTTATGGACATCTTGATCGATGCTCCATGGTCAAAAATATATATCTTGACGCTCGTCAGATGAAACAGAAGCTGGGAGCCAGTAAGTTCTTTTTTCATTCTTATGGAAAAAAGTCTATTTCAAGGATTCTATAGAGATTTCATATATGAAATCGGGATAGTTACCTTTTTTCGGGACCTTCTCCTACCCGCCGCCGGAGTCCGACTCCAGCACTCCTCGCCGGCAACGCCGTGTCCAGGCGGGACTCCTCTCCCTCTGCCCCTCGCGCAAGCCGACCCCCCCTCCTATTTATACCGCCGCCCGGGCCCCGTTCCTCCTCCTTTGCCGCAAACCGCAGCCGCCACCGCCCTCACCGGAGTTCCCGCCTCCGACGAGATCTGCCGTTGCCGCCGCGCCCCGTTCCGTCACCCTCGACCTCCGCCGACGCCGCCATCGCCTTCCCTTTTCGCGCCGCTTCTCCCCGACCCCGTGGCCACACCGGAGGACCGCCGGAGCAGCGACCCCGACGACCCCGACGCCGCTGCCGTCTCCTTCTCCGACGACGTCGACGCCCACCACCGCGGTAAGCCGCCGGTGCTCCTCGTCCGTCCGATCTAGGTTAGATGGATAGGATTAGATTAGTTCTTTTTTTTTTGAATCGTTTTCCTTACTTAGTGAATGTTCACTGCTTTGCCTTCGCAGCGAACGGTTTTTAACCAATAGGTTTCTGACACGTGGCCAGGGACCTAGGTGTAGATTTTATTTTTCAGTTTAGTCCCTGATTTTCAAAACACCACAACTTTTCAACCGTTAGTCCAAATTCAACGAAACCAACGCCCACGTCTTCGTTATGATCCCCTCTATCCAGTAATCCAACTCAAACATGTTTTTGAAAGTTTAAAATTTGAATTAGATCAGATTTGAATTTGAACTTCGTATGATCATAACTTGAGTTTTATAACTCCGATTTAGTTGATTCTTTTTGCAAATCGAAACTCTTGACCTAAACTTTCTGATAAGGCCAAATTCACATAATTTTGGTACTGTTAGAAATTGTTTTATGTTGCAAGAGTTATTTGCTTGATTTTGATGTTTTCCGAATCGTCTTCTTCGTTCTTTCTGGTCTTTTGAGTGATTGCTTATGTGTGGTTACTATTGCTTGATTACGATAGATTGACCGGAGTGAGACGAGTAGAACTATCAAGAGTTTTGAGTGCGAATCATCTTCATCAACATTGCAGGCAAGTTCACACTTTGATCATATCCCTTTCATACCCAGTTTTATGCATTAGTTTCACCCCTCAAACATTGCATGATTAGGATGTCATTAACATGTGGGTATTGGGAAGTAGTTGATGAGGTAGGAACCTATTGCCCTGTTATATCAAACCCTTGGGAGTTACTTCTACGCGTTGCTTATATTGCCATGCTATGCTCGTAGACGTGGATTGGGTTTTGAGAGTATCCATGACAGATGTGAGATTGTTAATTAATGGTTTACTTAAGGTGGCAACTTAAACACACATCTGGGTGGATTGAGGTACCTGGGTATTCCAGGATTGCCTGTCTAGGTACCTGGGTACTCCAGGATTGCCTGTTTTTTTATGGACCGCCACCCAGGCTCAAAGGGATCATGAGATTATTCATACTAGAAACTTCCGTGTGCAGCCACAAGCCATTATGGGCTCTGGCATAGCTGATTAAGTCGTGCGAACTCTTACAGTGGTAGACTAGCAGATGTAGGGGATGTAAGTTGGTACGGTCTATCACATCGTAAGGTGCTAGCGCTTCTGAAAGACTATGTCTCGGTCATCCGTTTCTCAAACACCATGCAGTGCGAGAAATCCAACGGAGGCGATCGAGTCTTGTGGGGAAAAGTGCGCAAACCTCTGCAGAGTGTACAAACTAATCATGATTAGCCGTGTCCCCGGTTATGGACATCTTGAGTATCTAGTTCTTGGATTATCCTGTTGATCTCATCCTGTTACTTTAATTAACTTTGTTGAGTTTTTAATGATGATACTTAATTGGGATTGAGAATGCTGTCAACCATTCTCAATGTTTAACAACCATCATGATAGTTAAATAAAATTTATTCCTTTGCAGTAGGGAAAAATTGGCTTTTCGCAAAAACCTTATAACCATAGAGCTTTTCCACCAGCCATATATGCATGTAGAGATAGTCATTATTCATCATTGCTCTACAGTGTGAATTTGCCAGTACATTCAATGTACTGACCCGTTTCGGGCTGCAACGTCTCATGTTGCAGGTTTCTTACGACGAGTAAGTGATACGTTAGGTTTATGATTTCTACACTCAACTTTGCCGTTGGTGTTGATGGGAATCCACAACCTTGTTGCTTCCGCTATATTTGGATTGATGTCATAGTATTTACGTTACTTTATACATGTGATTTACCTCTGTTATAAATCCTTCGAGTAATGTGTGTGTCAGCATACCGATCCAGGGATGACACTTAAGCACAGAGACTTGATCCATTCGGGTCAGGTCGCTACACCTTTCAGAAAATTTGAACGAAGGCTCTATATCTATCTATGCTTCATTATTCTGAAGGTGGGAAAAAAGATCAAACTGATTATTGATAAAAATTAGGGTTTGAAACTTAGGTAATTAATTTCTTCTGCATGGAAGGAACTCTGCCAGCCTCAAATGCACGGATACTTCAGCCGACCAGCGAATCTGTATCGGATATCGTATCCGATACCGATACGCCCCCGATACGTATCATTTGAATATCCGAGAATAAATGATTTAAAACAATTACAATACTCTAAGGATACTTCGCCAATACTTTTGGATACTTTTCAATCCCAAGTAAGAGCCCGCTCAGCCTAGTTAAGAAGCAACCAGCAACCCTAGTGCCCCGATGCCCCCATCCTTTCCCTCACAGCGTTTTTCCTCCCTTCCATGCTCACACCAGGTCCCAGGGCCAGCAGCGGTGGAGGCTACCCGGCGACGAGCTCCTCCTCCTACTCACCAACATCCCCTCTCACGCAACAGCCAAGTATGGACACTTCTCTTCTCCATTTCTCCTGCACAGCCAAGCTCATCTCCTCTCCTTTCTTCTCTGATCTCTGAAGATTTGTCATTCTCATCTCCTCCAGATTGCTTTGAGTACCTACAACGTATCCGTATTGGCACTTTTTGAAAATGACGAATTTACGTATCCATATTGGCCCGATACTGATACCCGTATCCGTATCAGTGCATTCGAGCTGCCAGCATATTTACAGAAATGTTGCATAAGAACTGCCACACTAAATCTGACTACTCTTTGTATGACTTTTTGGGTAAGCAATAGGAATACTTAGAAAATCAGATGATCAGACACCAATAGATACGAAATGCGATTAGTCACCAGCACCAAGTATCTGAAGTAATCACATCATCAAAATATGATTTTAGAATGCAGACATCACAACAGATAGATGACCATGCAAAGCGCATAATCTAAAGAAAAAATCTGCCACATTTCTGAACTCCCAATGGCCACATATTTCAAACTAACCTTTCTTATGATGGAATGAAATAACAGAAAGGAAATGCAACCGGCGACATGGCACACAGAGTGATCTCAGGTGCTTGTATAGCTTGATTGGGTTGCTGCTACCTCCAGACCCATGCTGAAGGTTTTATTTTCCAAATTGCATGCCTCTTTTCTTAGAAAAGAATCATATTCAAATATTTATCCAATGAATTTCTGAAATTTGTAGGTTGTGACTTCAAACTAATAGCTAGCTGACCCAGGAATACATAGAAACTAAGATGTTTTGCAGATACCTAGGGTTGAGTGCGTCATCGTGGATGGAGTGGTTGATCTTCTCCTCAAGCTCAATACATCCACCGTCCCAGATCTTAAAGTTTCAGAAGAAACTCATGCGACGATCTCAAATGATTCCAGCATGGACCCTCCAACCTTCAAATGAGTTCACTGTTAATGGGTGTAAAAGACCAGATAATAAACTAAAATGTCGGGGCACCATGCATCACTATACTGATCTACAAAGCATACAACTAAAAAATAAAGATTATTCTAACTTTATAAAGCACAAATAAAGAACTCTTCAGGTAACAATTTCATTGGTATTAACCCAGTAAGGTTGTTCCATGAATTGTACACCACATACTTCTGGATCAGATTTCATTTTTACTGCTGTCTATAGAAAGTGAAAAACAACACCACATACTTACAATATGCATGGGTTCCAGTTATCATTTATTTGGGTTGAAAATTAAGAGCATCTTGCTATGAGAATAAAAGGGAGATGCACTTCTATAGTACCAAGAACAAAACATAGGATTGTTCTAGAACACAATATCAGAACAAGTATCAGTCTACCATTTAGAGAGAAAAATCAAGAAGTAAAATCCCAGTACATGGAACTTACCAGGGAGGAGTCGCTTCAGATTTGTCGCTCTGACTTCTCGTCACACTGTCAATAATAAAATAGGAAAAGGTCTACACAAACAGACAAAACATAATGATATGCCACAAAAATCTGACCTATCTTGTGAACAATGAAACAATCAGAAAAATGAATTAAAAAGAAAGAAAAGGAGCCTCACCTCATGATCACGGCCGAGCAATCACTACACCAATAACACCTCGATCTTGCCCGTCGTCAGGTAGTTGGCCCACTCCAATGCCCCAGAACGACCAACACGATCCACAAGAACCCTACAAAATCAACAAGTTCAAGGATGAGGGAAAGATAAAGCTAAAATCCTTAGTTAAGGCATCAAGTGGTAGCTCGCTTAGGTAGCTATCATTCCTGTAAAGAGCAAGCACATGGCCAATGAAATCTATGGTATCATCACTCAATTCATGTTTCCTAGAAACAAAGAACAAAGAACAAATAAGATTACTTGCAATGCAGGAGGTAACCCTTCCATTTTTAATGGAACATGCAGAATAGTACATGATACTAAAAGAAAATGTTCTGCAACTCTATCAATTTTCTCAAAAGAGAGTAAATTATTAAGCCAATCCCTACTTCTGAAAAAATGAAAAAGAACCGGTGTAATTCTGAAGATGCATGTGCAATTAGAACAAGCATGTATTCTTCACTAACAATGAGATTTACAGTTGGCGCAGCACTTGTCAACTGTGGCTCGGATAGAACTACAATCAAGACGCAGGGGGGAAGTGGCAGTCAGAATTTTGCATCTACCTATTGTTGGATCCATTGGAGGAACAAGGAGAAACTCACTAAAAGGGGACTGACCGGGAAGCAGATTGGGCACTCATTGAGGTCGGGCCTGGGGTCGTTGGGCCTCGAGGATGAGCCGGCGCAGCTTCTTGAGGTCGACGTCTGGGTGCGGGTAGATCCCCTGCCGCTCTGTGTTTTATAGGATGAACGCGGGATTCACACCCTAATCAGCGAGGAAAATCACACAAAGCCATGAACGTGCTTGCTCTATCAATATCCAAAAGTAACAGTACATCTGGACGGGAAACGAGAAAGCATGAAATGCAAATCAACAAGCAGCCCAACATGGATCGTGTGCCGCACAAGATCGAGCTCGAGAGTACCTGACGACCTTGACTCGATTCGGCTGTCCCTTGGCCTACCCTCTGAACAATCCCCTGTTGTGCTCCTCTCGTCCCCGAGAGCAACCTCCACCCCTGCTCCTCATGTGGCGGCGATGGAGGTCGCCTCCCCGAGCCAGGGCCTACTTCAGCACGTCGATTCCATCCTTTTCCCCGCACCCATCTATATAATCACTAGCCTGAATCCAAAACCACCGTTCATGCCCAATCCATCATTCTATATAATCACTAGCACTACAGTATGCACGATGGAGAGGATATTCAACCAAATATACATCACCCCAAACTAATCATCACATATTTCATCATGATTCTGAATGCACTACGGCTGGCAAACATTGCCGAATCCATCGTTCTATATAATTGCTAGTCTGAGTCCAAAACAACAGTTCATGCTCAATCCAGCGTTCTATACAAACACTAACACTGTTGTATGCAAAACGAAGAGGATGTCCGACCGAAACTACATCACCCAGAATTAATCACCACATATTTCATCACGATTCAGAATCCATGAGAATAAGAAAACTATACTACACCAACCAAAACACAGGCCAGTGCATATTAAAACAAACTAACAGATCAATCATGTGTTCTTCCTCTAAATCAATAGATCCAGTCACAAAAATAATACATCTACATACCTCGTAGCCCAGCCGCTGGTAGTTTCAGATCACACTTGGACCCCACCGAATCCAGGGGAAATCCCTTGCTTTGTCCGGCGCCGTCTGAATCTCCCTCACGACATATTTCCGGCTCTGCGAGGTAAGCCTGCAACTCCCCCGGCCTGACCACCCGCCTCTCACTCCTTGGACACCCGCCGCCCTGCTCGAAATCACCACGATCCCAAGTCCTCGTCATGGCCTCCGCCGTCGTGCATCCTCTCCAGGTGCTCCTGGACGACGCCGTCGAGGATGCCGTACACGGTGTCGCGGCACTCCTGAGCACGGCGCACGACGCTGCTGAGCCGCGCGGCGAGCCACGGCAAAGGCCACAGGTCTCTGGGTGGGGAAGAGCAGCGCCACACCTAGGGGGCAGTGGTGGCGGCGGCGTGGGGTGGGCGCCGGTGGTGGCGGCGGCGGGAGACGAGGGAAAGGGAGAGGGAGAGAAATCGGGGGATGGGGATTGGGGGCTGGGCCACTGGCCAATCTCTTTCTCTCTTTCTTCTCGATGAAGCGAACCTGTTTGTCTGCTAGCTAATCCTACGCGGACATCGCCAGCGATCGCTCCTTACGCGACTGTTATTGAGTTAAATAGGCATGCCTTATTAGTGGATACCATTTTTCCATTTTCTATTCATCATTTTTTTAATAGATACGACCTTTGCACTAATTTTGTATCATTATTACAGAATACATATTACCACGTGACACATGTGATAAGCAATCCAAACTATAAAAAAATAAATTTAATTCATACTATCATGTCACACTTCTATTAATTTCACTCTTACTCCTGTAAGAAAACTATATGATCCCCTAAAAAATCCGAAATTGTGACTGAAGTTATACAATGATCCAAAAGTTCAAAATTAACTAAATTGCGTTTTGACTCACATGAGTATGCAGGTTATATACTTTGTGTGATGAAAATAAGACATAACATGGAAATGTTGGCACTATGCATGATATATTTCCTAGTTTCACACCATGTTGTAATGGCATAATAATTTGTTCGCTTATTTGTATAAAGGTAAAAGTCCATATTAACCCTACAGATTTGTCGTCCGTATGTTAGAGCATCTACAGCCGGACTTAGCAAAGTTGGCCCCTAAAGGACACGCCCTATCAGAAACCGAGTGAATCCATTTTGAGCCCTTATATTTGTCCGTCCATGCAGCCATACTCCACATTTCCCCCCTTATATGTCCGGTTACTTGCACGTGATTGGTGAAGATGAAAAGAGAGAGAGAGAAAAGAATGAATAAAGAAAATGAAAAGGTTGTCCGGGGTGGACCGCGTCCTACATGGCGGACTGACCAAGCGCTTCCGCGAATCCTCATATCCTCCTTACAGTTTTCTCAATATGAAGATTTGCGGACAACCCAGACGTATAGGGATGATATGAGAGGTCCGGTTGGGTCACATTTTTTTTCTTCTCTCTTCTATCCGATCACTGACTAGACGCGTACGCGAACATTTAAGGAGGATTTGATAAGGCCGGCTGTAGATGCTCTTACCTTACAAGAGGTAATAGTGATGGAGATAATCCTAAAATTTTCTCGTTTCTTTATGTGAAAATTGTGTGTTTTTTTGTCGTCCGTATCTTAACTCGCATGAGTATGCGGGTTATATACTTTGATTGCTGTTTTGCATGATATATGTTCGTCTTGTGTCAAGTGGCGAATAAAGGTTCACGCACCGGCACTTGCCAAAAACAACGAGAGAATCTATAACTGCCAAAAAATTACATGTTCACATGCATGAACAATGCAGTAGAAATGTACAGATCAAGTGACATAATTTTTTCAGGAAAAGTGGCATAAATTAGTGAAATGCTAGCTTTTTAGCACGGTACAAGCAAGCTAAGAGTTGCTAAATGGGTGCCAAAATTTCAATACATACAAATGAGTGCAAAGTGCCAAAATGTGTTGCTTACATAGTGCCAATTAGAAAGATCTCTAATTTTGAAGGACATGCAGATTAAAATGCAAGAGCAATAATTTTTTGGTAAGGTTTATGTGCATGAACGATTCAAACTTATTTCTAGTGTTTGTTTGGTTGTTCAAGTCTCACGGCAAGCGTGAAAAAATGGCGCGAAGCTCACACCGAATAATGAACCAACCAATGCATGAACTAAAACTACAAGAGCTGAAAAACACCAAAACCTAAACAATAGTGAGATCTGTATATACATAACAGCAATCTAAGAGGTGCATATTATTTATTATCCTTTGGATCACTAGGATCAAGCTTACATAACACATCCAAATCTCTTTGAACAAAGCATTGAGGGAACATAACATAATATCTAGAAAATTCTAGATAAGTAAAACATAGATAGATTGATGTCTTAAAAACCTTCTTCGGAAGAACCATCCTCGTCATCCTCTTCGTTTTGTGGTGGATCTGACTCCACCAACTCCTCTAAAGCTGCATTCTCCACATTGCCCTTCTTCACAGGATAAGCAACATCAATGGTGCCCTCACGAGTGCACATGCCACATTCTTGCTTCACGAATGACTGTGTACCATATGAGCTATTGAAGAATGCCGAACGCTTAACACATAAATTTGCAAAAACCAAAGAGGCAACCATGAGGGCTGCAATGATGATCAAAGTCACGATCAATGGTACGTAAGGATCGATTGAAACGGACGAATCACCGCCTCCTGTTGACCCATATGGTGTGACCAACAATGGTGGTGGTGGTGGTGATAAGAGTGACATCTCTAGTCGCTCACTAGTTTCTATTCCTAGATAAGAACTTCCAAGAAAAACTTGTGCTATATTTGGTGACTTTGGGTGCGTTGAGGTGTCTTTCTCCACAGGCTTTAAAAGGAGACATAGGGGCAAAATAGGACTTTTAATAACATGTTTGTTAGAAAACTTTCCTAGGCCTTGCTGCATGCATTTCACGTCACCCACTTTTCGCTTTACGTGCCGTTTGAGAAGTGATGTAGATTGTCTCATAGCATTCAGTTGCAAACTTTTAAAAAGAGGACACCAAGAGTTCCTATATAGGGACAGTTACAGCTCAAATTTATATCTTTTAGAGTGTACATCTTTCTTTTCTCAAGCTTATCATGAGAAATATGCACAACCTTCCAAATAAAAGCATGTCGCCTAGCTGGCCAAATGTTTATCTTCAAGCTTTTGCTCTGCTTTAGATTGGTAGAAAGAATATTGTTAGCATTGGGTCACGCATGCTCTCATATGGCCTCTCTTTATTAGATTTCAAGTGGTGGTAACTATATAATTTTCGGCTGGTCGCCGCTCGGCTACCCGATTCAAGTGCCCCACATTGTTAGATCTCCCCACACATTCGTCTCCTTCCTCATGCTAGCACCCCTGGTGCTCCGTCCGTAGCAGCTCGCACACCCTCCTCCTGTCACCGTCGGCCTCGTTTGTCTCTAGCATCCCTTGTTGCCGCATCATAGTGCAACCCATTGCCGGGTCTAGGCAAAAAAATTGTGCCTCCAGGTTGCAACGTTGTGTCGCTGGTCATGTGTGTCACTGTTGTTCGTCGATTACAGCTTCCTATCCACCCCATCATAACTTTTTGTGTCGTCGATTCCAGGAAAATCGCGGCGACAACACAACGCATTCTCCACTGTCACAATAAATGCCCTAGCTGGTTCTAACTTTTTCCGTCGCTGGTTATACATTTTGCGCCGCTTGTTCCAGCATTGACGGCAACTGGCGGTTGCAGCCCCGCCGGCCTCCGGTTGTAGCACCGCCCCATGTCGGTTGCAGCTCGCCGGCTGCCGGTTGTAGCACGGCCCCATGCATGTTGCAGCTTGCTGTTGTATAATCGCCCTCTATCGGTTGCAACTCGTCGACCGTCGGTTGTAGCATCGCCCTATGACGGTTGTTGCTCGTCGACCACTGTTTGCAGTACCATGACATGCCGGTTCCAGCACGCTGGCCGCCGGTTGTAGCACCGCCCGATGGCAGTTGCAGGTCACTGGTCGTCGGTTGTAGCACCGACGATGGTTGGTTCCAGCATCAATGATGGCCGATTCCACCATGCCATCGCACCGGTTGCAACCCTCCTGCCGCTCGCCTTGCAACTCGCCATGGCCTCGCAACGGCACTCTCAAGAACACAGGGGGTGGCGGCGGTCGAGCGTTTGCAGCATCTTCGCTCCTCGGGTGCGAGGACCTTGAATCCAACGACGGTCTGCCTCTGGCACACCGCCGGCAAACATGAGTGGTAGGAGAGAAGCGCATGGATGGGTGTGGCTATGAAGAGGACCGCGAGGGGGCAGGGGAGTGAGATGTGTGGTGCTCTCTGGAGAAGAATCGAGAGAGAAAAAGGATAAGGAAAGAGAGATGACGTAGGGCCCAGTGCGCAGTGTGAGGCGCGAGAGAGCAACCGGCCGAAAGCCTGGCCGGTCGGGCATAGTTAATCGTTTACCATACATTTTCGGAATTTCCTAACAGACGCTCGCTGCGTCGAGTTGTCGAGACTTCGCATAGAGAGGCAAGCGACTAGTGATCAAGATGGGTCGGCCCAGTTAGGAGATAGCGCAATCGCTACAACGTGCAGTTTTGGGAACCTTCTGGAGGGTTCCTGAACGGTTTTGGGAACCTTCTAGAAGGTTCCTTAACCGGGTTTTCACTGGTTTTTTCTATTTGCTTTTTCTTTGTTGTTTCTCTATTTTTTTTCTTTTTCTTTCTTCGTTTTTCTGTTTCTTTATTTCATCTTTCAATTCCTTGTTCTTCTCTTTTTATTTTCTTTTTGTTCATGTTTTCAAATTATGTTTGGGAGTTTCAAAAAATCTTCCCATTTCAAAATTTGTTCACCAAATTCAAAAAAATGTTCGTGTTTTCAACTTTTGTTGCGAGTTTTCATAAATGTTTTCATTTAAAGAAATGTTCGCAACTTGCAAAAACTGTTTGTGTTTTCAAATTTTGTTGCGAGTTTCCATAAATGTTCCATTTAAAGAATTGTCCGCAACTTGCAAAAAATGTTCATGTTTCAATTTTTGTTTGGGAGTTTCAAAAAATGTATACAAGTTTTAAAAACTGTTCATGTGTTCAAGTTTTGTTAGGGAGTTTCAAAAAATATTCCGAGTTTTAAAAAATGTTCAAGTATCTAAAATTTGTTTTCGAATTTGAAAAATCTTTGGGTTTTTGAAAAAACTTTCACGTTTTATATTTTTGGGATATTTTACAAAAATGTTCCCATTTACAAAAATTGTTTGCATTTTTCGAATTGTTGAGTTTTTTCATATTTTATTTACAATTTCTAAAAGTGTCGTTGTTTCATACAACCTTCATGTTTGTTTACTCACGCGTTTCTCGTACAAATTTTTAAAAACAAGTACATATTTTTCTGGAACATCTGAACAAAATGAAAAAAACAGGAACAATTTTTTAACTTCAGAACTTTTTTGAAATTTCAAACAAATTTTGAAATTCAGCGGAAAAAATGTTTGCGTATTTGAAAAAATATTCATCTTTCAAAAAATGTTCATAAATTCAATAAAAACCCTGTTTCAAAATATGTTCTTAATCTTTTAAAAATGTTCACCTTTTAAAATATGTTCATAACTTCAAAAAATGTTCCGCTTTTCAGTTTTTGTTCACAAATTCCATTAATGATCATAATGTTCGCTTTTTCTAAATTTTGTTCAGAGTTTCGATTTTTTTTTCACAGATGCAAAAAATGTTTCCTCTTGTCGAAAATGTTTTTGTTTTTATTCATTTTTCGAACATTTGTTCATAAATTCGAAAAAAATACTCTTTTTAAATTTATTCGCAAATTAAAAAATATTCGTGTTTTCTCAAAAAAATGGAACTAAAACAATGTTCTATTTCAAAATTTGTTCACAAATTCACAAATTCTTTCCATTTTGAAATTTGGTTACAAATCCCAAAATTGGGAAAAAAATCAATACTTGTTCGTGTATTTTGAAAATTGTTCACAATTTATTTTATAAGTATTCGAATTTTTATTTAAATGTTCGAAAAAATAGATTATTTTATCTGTCGGTATTCTTAGTCCTAAAAGATTTCGCGTTGCATATTTAACTGTAGTGCTGATCAGCTCAGGTGGTTAGGTACCGTCTCTGTTAGCGTTGAGTCACGAGTTCTAGTCCTGGGCGAGCGCTGCTTATTTTTCCACCACTGGCTGCTCCTGCGTGGGCCGGCCCAGACGAAGCCTAACCTGTGCGAAGCCCCGCTAATCTGCGGCAGATAGGAGGTCCCTACATTTTCCGTTACATTTGCCTCATCTGTTGGCTTTTTTTTTTTTGAGAAGAGCCTCATCTGTTGGCTAGTTAGGCATTTCTTGATAGTGAAGAAAGTGGGCCGATGTTACAGCCTCATGGGCTTGTCGAGGCTTACACACCGGAACGGCTATATAAAGAAAAATTCTCAAATGAATAAAATATGCTCGTGGAACCGGCGACCATGGAGAGTTTCAGAGCCCATTGAGCACCATGAGCTTCATAAACCGCTATCTGGAGGATCTGAATATATCATACGCTCGTGGAAGGAACGCTATGATGGCTACAAACCGAGCTAGGAGGACCAACACATGCCTGAAACCTTCAACGGGTAATGCGAAGATGAATGTAGATGGAGGGATTTCCAGGAGTGGCGCTATAGGAGCTTCGGCTGTTATTTGTAGAGATGAGGCGGGAACTTTCTTAGGAGCTTCTGCTACAGTTTTTGATGGCCTAGTGGATCCACCAAGCCTGGAAGCGCAAGCATGCAATGAAGCTTTGGCGTTAGCCAAAGATCTGAACCTACGGAGAGTACAGGTTGCTTCGGACTGCATTGAGGTGGTGAACAATATCAACCAGGGAGGGGCACCGGTCTATGGTCCAGTTCTTCACGAGATAAATGGTCGCATGGAGGAGCTAGATTTTGTTAAATTTTCTTTTGAGTGTCGTGAGTCGAACTTTGAAGCTCATGCTTTGGTTAAGGCTGCTACTTCTCTAGCAGTAGGGCGTCATGTTTGGCTAGGGATTTTGCCCGATATCATTTGTATTCCGCACATTATTATCAGTGAATAAAATCCCTTTTGCCCCTCAAAAAAAATTTCTCAAAAAAATTCTCTTTGTCTCAAAAAAATTCTTTAAAAAGGCTATATAAAGAAAAAGGAAATATTTCTCAAAAAAGAAACATAAAGAAAGAAAAAACTGGAAAATCTCTTCATGTTTCTAACACATGTGGTGTGCTGTGTGCACCCTCGCAATATCCGTACTACATGAGAATCACACGAATGAATTCAAAATCCAGGCTTGTGCGCACATGCTTGATGTTCTTCTTCCTTTACGGCTAGTCTTTTTACCGGGTTGAGAGCGACAACGGGCCGTCCATGTTTTGGCCGAAGAAGAAGCTAATTAATTTTGTTTGTTTTTCCCGCAAAAAAAACAAATAATTATGTTTTTTTTTTGCCGAAGAAGAAGCTAATTAATCAGGTTTGATTTTCGCTTGTTATGTCATGGTCCGTATCATTCTTTTAAATGATTACTATTGTTACACACAGATTTCATCATAAGAAAAGGCAACAACATCCGACAATATATCTTGGTTGGAACCAACGTTTTCTGGAAAAAAAGAAGAAGATGAAGCAACCTTTCTCAGCAATATATCAAGCCAAGTGGTGGTTCTAAGAATAACACGAGGATTTGTGAAACAAAATTGAAACGAGAAGTATCTGTTGGCGACGAGAAGTATCTGTTGGTTTACAATCTCCAACTCCTGCCATATATATTACTGAATCACTCGTACGTATGCACAGCTTCAACCAAAACTTGCACTACTACTGCACTTGACCCACAAAGCATGAATCCAAAGTACGCATCTACCGGACTACGGCGTACGCGTAAGCACTAGGCACGTACGTGTTCGGCGGTCACGCGGCGCCGGCGCCGATGCAGGCGAAGGCGCGGACGCTCCTGGCCTTGGGCAGCGGCAGCCGCCGGCCCGGCGAGAGCCCCACCTGCCCCGCCAGCTCCTCCAGCGACCGGTTCCGCCCGTGCCCCTGCGCCGACGCCGGGGCGGCGGCGGCGCGGAGCGGTGAGCGCAGCTCCTGCTCCAGCCAGCGCCGCCTCTGGTCCGTGTCGCCGAGGTCCACGTCGTCCTCCGCCTCCGCGCCCCGGTAGGCGGCCCGGCTGCTGCTCCGGCGGTGGTCCTTGATGGCCTTGTAGATGAAGGGGATGAGGCCTTCCACCCGTGAAGTGCCCATGATCGTGAGGTGATAGGCGAGTGGAGGGGTTGGTGAGGAACGATGGGTGTGTGTGGGCGTCCTCTTGACCTCTCGGGTTCTCGGCTCTAGGGGTCGGAGGATTGGTTCGGTGGGCCATTTTATACCGACCGAGCTCCTCCATCCTCAGCCAGCCCCACGCGGATTGAAATGGTAAGCAGTAGCAGTTGCACGCCAATTGGAGGGAAAGAAATAAGTAGAAGATCATCAATTCAGGCGGACGGCGCAGATCACATACATAGCATTTCTGCGTCAATCAAAACCGTCAGTTACATGCTAGTACTAAAAAAAATCCCAGAATACTGAATGAATGATCTCCTAAAATACGCACATGTCGCCTTCTCACAACCAACGCTAATGGCAAATTCAATCCTATCCTAACACACAGCGTTATCTGTCATCACATCAACATCGCGAGAACCCGTCCGCGCCCGAGTCTTTGGCGTGCGACGCCTTGCTTCTGAGTTATTTTACGGTTCGATGATGTCGCGATTTGGCATCATATGCGTTCTCTAATGGATGTGGCTTCTTAGGTATAGCAGCTGCTGAAAGCTTGGTCCGGGGTAGGAATTTGGCTGGGCGACTTTTGCTTTCGGATGACGTCTTGGGATTGGTCGAGAACATGTCCATTGCTTGCCGTGGCAGGTTACGGCGCACTATAAGCAGTGGCCCTCCTTGATTAGCTGGTTAGCTGCCTACCACTACAAAACGAACTGGTCGTCAACTGAAAATGTACCGCACGTGGTGGACGGAAATAATGTGGCATGGTTGAAGGGTTACAGATACTAACAGTTTTTTCTTACCCGACCGGTGGGGCCAGATGCTAATAGTGTATCCCAGCATGTTTCCGCGTCCTTTCTGAAGAGAAGAATGTTTTAGGGAAAGGACTACAGTACACTGACTGAGACTGGAGGCTAACATCGCCGTTCTTCACTCGTGAGATTAACTCTTCTGTATCAAGTAGATTATTGCAAGCGATTGTCTTGTTTTGTTTTTATCAGTGTTGGCTTGTGTTTTAGCTATGTTCTGGAAGTGTTTTTTCGTTCGTATATCATGTCAGGTTGCTGTCGGAGACGATAGAGTAGAGTTGTTTGGCGCGTGATTTAATTATACAATGTTTGAACCGCGTCTAGTTGGCAACGCCCAACAAGATTACAACAGCTAATCATTTTTTACCATTTCATTTATTCTCAATTGATTATTTGGAAGAGGATTCGGCGTTCTATCATGAAATGGCTATTGTCTGTTGCGCCCGCACTTCTCTTTCCTGCCCTGGTCAAAAAGGTCTGCTAATTATCTTGCCCTGCTTTATGTTGAGTAAATAGGCAATTTCTTGATTAAATTAATCCACGAGTAAATCACTAGCATGGCATAGACACAAATAAACGCATACTGATATTCAGTCAAGTAAGCACATACTACGCTAATTGCAGAAAGATCTACGTATAACGCTAGCATGGCTAAAATAGAAAACAGTAGGAGCGGGATAAACGAGTTATACCCTCCAGTAGGCCATGCAGAGGCCGCGGCTTTGGTGGTAGCAGCGGCGTCCTCGGCGGCCTTCTTGTCGGCTTCAGCTTTCTCGACGGCGGCACGTTCGGCGTAGGTGGACATGGTGATGATGAAGGTGACGCGGACGTATAGGAAGTAGACGATCGGAAGCGAGCAGTCGTGTAATCGCTGCCCAAAAACCTATTCGCCCTTCACCCCGTACAGGAACGAGAAGGGCGTGGTTTCGGAGACCTGCTCTCCCGTCAACCGTGTACGCGGCGGACGGGATGGAGTCACCGGCGGCAGCAGCAACAAGGAAACAACGGTGGGCGTGCGCGTGGAGCAGATGTGATCTGTTCGTGGCAGCTAGGGTTAGGAGACACCGAACACTTATATAGGCGCAGCCGCGTGGACAGACGTGGGCTCGACCCACGTCCGAATCCGTGACAGCCCATGATCCGACGTCTCAGATCGTGGCCCAGCTGTCAGAGAACTCTCTGTTAGTGACTGGCAAAAATAAGCGCGTAGGTGTGAGCTCGGCTCGGCTCAATCCCGCAACCCGTCGTGACGAGGCGTGGCGAGGCGGGCGGCGGAGGAGGAGTGCGCGAGGGCCTCTTCTCTTCTCAAGCTCCAATAGCATGTAGAAGAGAAACCCTTATAAGGAGGTCCAACTCCTCTTCCACTTTTGGGGTGGGACTAAACTTCCCGCTACACCTAGTGCCATATAACCCACATGGGCCCTTAGAGATTTTTCAGAAATTGCTATATGGGCCCAGAGCCCATCTCAAATTTCAGCAATGCCCCACCAGATCTCGAGGGCCCATTGTGTCCTCTGTTCCAATTACTGTTTCGATATACCAGTGTTTTAGTGAAGACCTGTTAAGGTTGAACTTCACCTAGAGCAAGTAGCTACACTCCTTCACAACTGAACAATAGACTATGCCTTAAATTGTCAGTTTGGCGTAAAGAAGTTTCACCACATGTCTTACTAGTACTAGGTTGCCGAAGGCTGACCCCTCGGGTGGAGCATATAAGTCACACTCCTGGCCTATTCATGAGCTTACTAGAGATCACCCCAATCTCATAGACTGTGACCAGCAGTCGGGCTCATATAGGTGTGTTCCTCCAAAGATCGCTCTGTACGATAGCATCTTGCTTTCATAAGCTTTGGAACACATTAAGACAGTAGTCATCCTACCATACAATATCGAGAGTATTGCATCTCCAACGGAGTGGGTTAGTATAGTTACTCTCCTCAGTTCACCACTGGCTTGTTTTCCCAGGTCCTACTTCACGGGATCTCCGATCACATAGGTTGGGTTACCACCATGGCAACTCATGTGGGTCTCATACCCATCTTCCTCGATGCATTATCTATCACAACACGTGATAGCCCTTTCGTAAAGGGATCTGCCAGATTCTTAGCCGTATGGACATAGTCCAACGCTATCACTCCGGAGTTTCTTAATTTCCTGGCAGCTTTTAATCTCATTCTTATGTGTTTGTTGGACTTCATGTTGTCCTTTGAACTCTTCACCTTGGTGATGACATTCTGATTGTCACAGTTCATAAGGATAGCCGGAACCGGTTTATCAACCAATGGCAAGTCCATCAAAAGATCTCGAAGCCATCCTGCTTCAACACCAGATGTGTCTAATGCTGTTAATCCTGCTTCCATTGTCGATCTCGTTAAGATCGTTTGCTTGCAAGACTTTCAGGAAACAGCGCCACCTCCAAGAGTAAACATATAACCAGTTGTGGCCTTCATCTCATCAGCATCAGAGATCCAATTCGCATCACTATACCCATCTGTTGGGGAACGTAGTAATTTCAAAAAAAATCCTACGCACACGCAAGATCATGGTGATGCATAGCAACGAGAGGGGAGAGTGTTGTCTACGTACCCTCGTAGACCGAAGCGGAAGCGTTGACGCAACATAGAGGAAGTAGTCGTACATCTTCCCGGTCCAACCGATCCAAGCACCGTTACTCCGGCACCTCCGAGTTCTTGACACACGTACAGCTCGATAACGCACCCCGGGCTCCGATCCAGCAAAGCTTCGGGGAGGAGTTCCGTCAGCACGACGGCGTGGTGACGATCTTGATGTTCAACCGTCGCAGGGCTTCGCCTAAGCACCGCTACAATATGACCCAGGTGTAATATCGTGGAGGGGGGCACTGCAAACGGCTAAGGAACGATCACGAAGATCAACTTGTGTGTCTATGGGGTGCCCCCTGCCCCCGTATATAAAGGAGTGGAGGAGGGGAGGGCCGGCCCTCTCTATGGCGCGCCCTAGGGGAGTCCTACTCCCACCGGGAGTAGGATTCCCCCTTTCCTAGTCCAACTAGGAAAGTCCTTCCAAGTAGTAGGAGTAGGAGACAAGGAAGGGGAAGAGGGAAGAGAAGGAAGGAGGGGGCGCCGCCCCTCCCCCTAGTCCAATTCGGACTAGTCAATGGGGGAGGGGGCGGCCTGCCTCTCCCTCTCCCCTAAAGCCCAATAAGGCCCGTATACTTCTTCCCCCGTATTCCCGTAACTCCCCGGTACTCCGAAAAATACCCGAATCACTCGGAACCTTTCCGAAGTCCGAATATAGTCGTCCAATATATCGATCTTTACATCTCGACCATTTCGAGACTCCTCGTCATGTCCCCGATCTCATCCGGGACTCCGAACTCCTTCGGTACATCAAAACTCATAAACTCATAATATAACTGTCATCGAAACCTTAAGCGTGCGGACCCTACGGTTCGAGAACAATGTAGACATGACCGAGACACGTCTCCGGTCAATAACCAATAGCGGAACCTGGATGCTCATATTGGCTCCTACATATTCTACGAAGATCTTTATCGGTCAGACCGCATAACAACATACGTTGTTCCCTTTGTCATCGGTATGTTACTTGCCCGAGATTCGATCGTCGGTATCCAATACCTAGTTCAATCTCGTTACCGGCAAGTCTCTTTACTCGTTCAGTAATACATCATCCCGCAACTAACTCATTAGTTGCAATGCTTGCAAGGCTTAAGTGATGTGCATTACCGAGAGGGCCCAGAGATACCTCTCCGACATTCGGAGTGACAAATCCTAATCTCGAAATACGCCAACCCAACAAGTACCTTTGGAGACACCTGTAGAGCACCTTTATAATCACCCAGTTACGTTGTGACGTTTGGTAGCACACAAAGTGTTCCTCCGGTAAACAGGAGTTGCGTAATCTCATAGTCATAGGAACATGTATAAGTCATGAAGAAAGCAATAGCAACAAACTAAACGATCAAGTGCTAAGCTAACGGAATGGGTCAAGTCAATCAGATCATTCATCTAATGATGTGATCCCATTAATCAAATAACAACTCTTTGTCCATGGTTAGGAAACATAACCATCTTTGATTAATGAGCTAGTCAAGTAGAGGCATACTAGTGACATTCTGTTTGTCTATGTATTCACACATGTATTATGTTTCCGGTTAATACAATTCTAGCATGAATAATAAACATTTATCATGAAATAAGGAAATAAATAATAACTTTATTATTGCCTCTAGGGCATATTTCCTTCAGTCTCCCACTTGTACTAGAGTCAATAATCTAGATCACATCACCATGTGATTAACATCGATAGTTCACATCTTCATGTGATTGGTTCACATCTCCATGTGACTAACACCCAAAGGGTTTACTAGATTCAATAATCTAGTTCACATCGCTATGTGATTAACACCCAAAGAGTGATCGTGTTTTGCTTGTGAGAGAAATTTAGTCAACGGGCCTGCCAAATTCAGATCCGTATGTATTTTGCAAAATTCTATGTCTACAATGCTCTGTACGGAGCTACTCTAGCTAATTGCTCCCACTTTTAATATGTATCCAGATTGAGACTTAGAATCATCTGGATTAGTGTCAAAAACTTGCATCGGCGTAACCCTTTACGACGAACCTTTTTGTCACGTCCATAATCGAGAAACATATCCTTATTCCACTAAGGATAATTTTGACCGCTGTCCAGTGATCTACTCTTAGATCACTATTGTACTCCCTTGCAAAAATCAGTGTAGGGTATACAATAGATCTGGTACACAGCATGGCATACTTTATAGAACCTATGGCTGAGGCATAGGGAATGACTTTCATTCTCTTTCTATCTTCTGCCGTGGTCGGGCTTTGAGTCTTACTCAACTTCACACCTTGTAATACAGGCAAGAAATCTTTCTTTGACTGTTCCATTTTGAACTACTTCAAAATCTTGTCAAGGTATGTATTTATTGAAAAAACTTATCAAGCGTCTTGATCTATCTCTATAGATCTTGATGCTCGATATGTAAGCAGCTTCAAACACTCCTTTATGCTTTGCAGAATAATTCTACATTATTTCCGATTAACAATATGTCATTCACATATACTTATCAGAAATGTTGTATTGCTCCCACTCACTTTCTTGTAAATACAGGCTTCACCGCAAGTCTGTATAAAACTATATGCTTTGATCAACTCATCAAAGCGTATATTCCAACTCTGAGATGCTTGCACCAGTCCACAGATGGATCGCTGGAGCTTGCACATTTTGTTAGCACCTTTAGGATTGACAAAACCTGCTGGTTGCATCATATACAACACTTCTTTAATAGATCCATTAAGGAATGCAATTTTGTTTATCCATTTGCCAGATTTCATAAAATACGGCAATTGCTAACATGATTGGACAGACTTAAGCATAGATACGAGTGAGAAACTCTCATCGTAGTCAACACCTTGAACTTGTCGAAAACCTTTTGCGACAATTCTAACTTTGTAGATAGTAACACTACTATCAGCGTTTGTCTTCCTCTTGAATATCCATTTACTTTCTATGGCTTGCCGATCATCGGGCAAATCCATCAAAGTCCATTCTTTGTTCTCATACATGGATCATATCTCAGATTTTATGGCCTCAAACCATTTCGCGGAATCTGGGCTCATCATCGCTTCCTCATAGTTCGCAAGTTCGTCATGGTCTAGTAACATGACTTCCAGAACAGGATTACCGTACCACTCTGGTGCGGATCTCACTCTGGTTTACCTACGAGATTCGGTAGTAACTTGATCTAAAGTTACATGATCACCATCATTAGCTTCCTCACTAATTGGTGTAGTAGTCACAAGAACAGATTTCTGTGATGAACTCCTTTCCAATAAGGGAGAAGGTACAATTACCTTATCAAGTTTTCTACTTTCCTCCCACTCACTTCTTTCGAGAGAAACTCCTTCTCTGGAAAGGATCCATTCTTAGAAACGAATGTCTTGCCTTCGGATCTGTGATAGAAGGTGTACCCAACAGTCTCCTTTGGGTATCCTATGAAGACATATTTCTCCGATTTGGGTTTGAGCTTATCAGGATGAAACTTTTTCATATAAGCATCACAACCCCAAACTTTAAGAAACGACAACTTTGGTTTCTTGCCAAACCACAGTTCAGATTGTGTCGTCTCAACGGACTTAGATGGTGCCCTTTTTAACGTGAATGCAACTGTCTTTAATGCATAACCCCAAAAACGATAGTGGTAGATCGGTAAGAGACATCATAGATTGTACTATATCCAATAAAGTACGGTTATGACGTTCGGACGCACCATTATGCTGTGGTGTTCCAGGTGGCATGAGTTTATGAAACTATTCCACATTGTTTTAATTGAAGACCAAACTCGTAACTCAAATATTCGTCTCCGCGATCAGATTGTAGAAACCTTATTTTTCTTGTTACGATGATTTTCCACTTCACTCTGAAATTCTTTAAACTTTTCAAATGTTTTAGACTTATGCTTCATCAAGTAGATATACCCATATCTACTCAAATCATCTGTGAAGGTCAAAAAATAATGATACCCGCTGCAAGCCTTAATATTCATCGGACCACATACATCAGTATGTATGATTTCCAACAAATCTGTTGCTTGCTTCATTGTTCCAGAGAACGGCGTTTTAGTCATCTTGCCCAAAAGGCATGGTTCGCAATCATCAAGTGATTCCAAAATCCCATCAGCATGGAGTTTTTTCATGCGCTTTACACCAATATGACTTAAACGGCAGTGCCACAAATAAGTTGCACTATCATTATTAACTTTGCATCTTTTGGCTTCAATATTATGAATATGTGTATCACTACGATTGAGATCCAACAAACCATTTTGTTGGTGTGTATGACCATAGAAGGTTTTATTCATGTAAACAGAACAACAATTGTTCTCTAACTTAAATGAATAACCGTATTGCAATAATCATGATCAAATCATATTCATGCTCAACGTAAACACCAAATAACACTTATTTAGTTTCAACACTAATCCCGAAAGTATAGGGAGAGTGTGATGATGATCATATCAATCTTGGAACTACTTCCAACACACATCGTCACCTTGACTTTTTCTAGTTTCTGTTTATTCTGCAACTCCCGTTTCGAGTTACTACTCTTAGCAACTGAACCAGTATCAAATACTGAGGGGTTGCTATAAACACTAGTAAAGTACACATCAATAACATGTATATCAAATATACTTATGTTCACTTTGCCATCCTTCTTATCCGCCAATCATTTGGGGTAGTTCCGCTTCCAGTGACCAGTCCCTTTGCAGTAGAAGCACTTAGTCTCAGGCTTAGGACCAGACTTGGGCTTCTTCACTTGAGCAACAACTTGCTTGCCGTTCTTCTTGAAGTTCCCCTTCTTCCCTTTGCCCTTTTCTTGAAACTAGTGGTCTCGTCAACCATCAACACTTGATGTTTTTCTTGATTTCTACCTTCGTCAATTTCAGCATCACGAAGAGCTTGGGAATTACTTTCGTCATCCCTTGCATATTATAGTTCATCACGAAGTTCTACTAACTTGGTGATGGTGACTAGAGAATTCTGTCAATCACTATCTTATCTGGAAGATTAACTCCCACTTGATTCAAGCGATTGTAGTACCCAGACAATCTGAGCACATGCTCACTAGTTGAGCGATTCCCCTCCATCTTTTTAGATATAGAACTTGTTGTAGACTTCATATCTCTCAACTCGGGTATTTGCTTGAAATATTAACTTCAACTCCTGGAACATCTCATATGGTCCATGACGTTCAAAACGTCTTTGAAGTCCCGATTCTAAGCCGTTAAGCATGGTGCACTTAAACTATCAAGTAGTCATCATATTGAGCTAGCCAAACGTTCATAACATCTGCATCTGCTCTTGCAATAGGTCTGTCACCTAGCGGTGCATCAAAGACATAATTCTTCTGTGCAGCAATGAGGATAAACCTCAGATCACGGATCCAATCCGCATCATTGCTACTAACATCTTTCAACACAATTTTCTCTAGGAACCTATCAAAATAAACATATGAAAGCAACAATGCGAGCTATTGATCTACAACATAGATATGCTAATACTACCAGGACTAAGTTCATGATAAATTAAAGTTCAATTAATCATATTACTTAAGAACTCCCACTTAGATAGACATCCCTCTAATCCTCTAAGTGATCACGTGATCCATATCAACTAAACCATAACCGATCATCACGTGAAATGGAGTAGCTTTCAATGGTGAACATCACTATGTTGATCATATCTACTATATGATTCACGCTCGACTTTTTGGTCTCCAGTGTTCCGAGGCCATATCTGCATATGCTAGGCTCGTCAAGTTTAACCCGAGTATTTCTGCGTGTGTAAAACTGTCTTACACCCGTTGTAGATGAACGTAGAGCTTATCACACCCGATCATCACGTGGTGTCTCAGCACGAAGAACTTTGGCAACGGTGCATACTCAGGGAGAACACTTATACCTTGAAATTTTAGTAAGGGGTCATCTTATAAAGCTACACCGAACTAAGCAAAATAAGATGCATAAAAGATAAACATCACATGCAATCAAAATATGTGACATGATATGGCCATGATCATCTTGCGCCTTTGATCTCCATCTCCAAAGTACCGTCATGATTTCTATCATCACCGGCATGACACCATGATCTCCATCATCTTGATCTATATCAATGTGTCGTCACATGGTCGTCTCGCCAACTATTGCTCTTGCAACTATTGCTATCGCATAGCGATAAAGTAAAGCAATTATTTGGCGCTTGCATCTTATGCAATAGAGAGACAACCATAAGGCTTTTGCCAGTTTCCGATAATTTCAACAAAACATGATCATCTCATACAACAACTTATATCTCATCACGTCTTGACCATATCACATCACAACATGCCCTGCAAAAACAAGTTAGACGTCCTCTACTTTGTTGTTGCAAGTTTTACGTGGCTGCTACTTGGCTTAGCAAGAACCGTTCTTACCTACGCATCAAAACAACAACGATAGTTTGTCAAGTTGGTGTTGTTTTAACCTTCGCAAGGACCGGGCGTAGCCACACTCGGTTCAACTAAAGTTGGATAAACCGACACCCGCCAACCACCTGTGTGCAAAGCACGACGGTAGAACCAGTCTCGCGTAAGCGTACGCGTAATGTCGGTCCAGGCCGCTTCATCCAACAATACCGCCAAACCAAAGTATGACATGCTCGTAAGCAGTATGACTTATATCGCCCACAACTCACTTGTGTTCTACTCATGCATATAACATCAAACCATAAAACCTAGGCTCTGATGCCACTGTTGGGGAACGTAGTAATTTCAAAAAAAAATCCTACGCACAAGCAAGATCATGGTGATGCATAGCAACGAGAGGGGAGAGTATTGTCTACGTACCCTCGTAGACCGAAGCGGAAGCGTTGACGCAACGTAGAGGAAGTAGTCGTACGTCTTCCCGGTCCAACCGATCCAAGCACCATTACTCCGGCACCTCCGAGTTCTTGACACACGTACAGCTCGATGACGCACCCCGGGCTCCGATCCAGCAAAGATTCGGGGAGGAGTTCCGTCAGCACGACGGCGTGGTGACGATCTTGATGTTCAACCGTCGCAGGGCTTCGCCTAAGCACTGTTGGGAACGTAGTAATTTCAAAAAATTTCCTACGCACACGCAAGATCATGGTGATGCATAGCAACGAGAGGGGAGAGTGTTGTCTACGTACCCTCGTAGACCGAAGCGGAAGCGTTGACGCAACATAGAGGAAGTAGTCGTACGTCTTCCCGATCCGACCGATCCAAGCGCCGTTACTCCGGCGCCTCCGAGTTCTTAACACACGTACAACTCGATGACGTTCCCCGGGCTCTGATCCAGCAAAGCTTCGGGGACGAGTTCCGTCAGCACGACGGCGTGGTGACGATCTTGATGTACTACCGACGCAGGGCTTCGCCTAAGCACTGCAACAATATGACCGAGGTGGAATATGGTGGAGGGGGGCACCGCACACGGCTAAGGAACGATCACGAAGATCAACTTGTGTGTTCTAGGGTGCCCCCTGCCCCCGTATATAAAGGAGCAAGGGGGGAGGCCGGCCGGCCCTTGTGGTGCGCGCCAGGAGGAGGAGTCCTCCTCCTAGTAGGAGTAGGACTCCCCTCTTTCCTACTCCTACTAGGAGGGGGAAAGGAAGGGGGAGAGGGAGAGGGAAAGGGGGGCGCCGCCCCCCCTCTCCTAGTCCAATTCGGACCAGAGGGGGAGGGGCGCGCGGCCCACCCTGGTCGCCCCTCTCTCTCTCCACTAAGGCCCATGTGGCCCAATACTTCTCCCGGGGGGGTTCCGGTAACCCTCCGGCACTCCGGTTTTCTCCGAAATCACTCGGAACCATTCCGATGTCTGAATATAGTCGTCGAATATATCAATCTTTACGTCTCGACCATTTCGAGACTCCTCGTCATGTCCGTGATTTCATTCGGGACTCCGAACTAACTTCGGTACATCAAAATGCATAAACTCATAATAACTATCATCGTAACCTTAAGCGTGCGGACCCTACGGTGTGAGAACAGTGTAGACATGACTGAGACAAATCTCTGGTCAATAACCAACAGCGGGACCTGGATGCCCATATTGGCTCCTACACATTCTACGAAGATCTTTATCGGTCAGACCGCATAACAACATACGTTGTTCCCTTTGTCATCGGTATGTTACTTGCCCGAGATTCGATCGTCGGTATCCAATACCTAGTTCAATCTCGTTATCGGCAAGTCTCTTTACTCGTTCTGTAATACATCATCTCGCAACTAACTTATTGGTTGCAATGCTTGCAAGGCTTATGTGATGTGCATTACCGAGAAGGCCCTGAGATACCTCTCCGACATTCGGAGTGACAAATCCTAATCTCGAAATACGCCAACCCAACAAATACTTTCGGAGACACCTGTAGAGCACCTTTATAATCACCCAGTTACGTTGTGACGTTTGGTAGCACACAAAGTGTTCCTACGGTAAACGGGAGTTGCATAATCTCATAGTCATAGGAACATGTATAAGTCATGAAGAAAGCAATAGCAACATACTAAACAATCGGGTGCTAAGCTAATGGAATGGGTCATGTCAACCAGATCATTCAACTAATGATGTGACCTTGTTAATCAAATGACAACTCCTTTGTCTATGGTTAGGAAACTTAACCATCTTTTATTAACAAGCTAGTCAAGTAGAGGCATACTAGTGACACTCTGTTTGTCTATGTATCCACACATGTATTATGTTTCCGGTTAATACAATTCTAGCATGAATAATAAACATTTATCATGATATATAAGGAAATAAATAATAACTATATTATTGCCTCTAGGGCATATTTCCTTCAGTCTCCCACTTGCACTAGAGTCAATAATCTAGATTACACAGTAATGAATCTAACACCCATGGAGTCTTGGTGCTAATCATGTTTTGCTCGTGGAAGAGGCTTAGTCAATGGGTCTGCTACATTCAGATCCGTATGTATCTTGCAAATCACTATGTCTCCCACCTGGACTAAATCCCGGATGGAATTGAAGCGTCTTTTGATGTGCTTGGTTCTCTTGTGAAATCTGGATTCCTTTGCTAAGGCAATTGCACCAGTATTGTCACAAAAGATTTTCATTGGACCCGATGCACTAGGTATGACACCTAGATCGGATATGAACTCCTTCATCCAGACTCCTTCATTCGTTGCTTCCGAAGCAGCTATGTACTCCGCTTCACATGTAGATCCCGCCACGACGCTTTGTTTAGAACTGCACCAACTGACAGCTCCACCGTTTAATGTAAATACGTATCCGATTTGCGATTTAGAATCGTCCGGATCAGTGTCAAAGATTGCATCAACGTAACCGTTTACGACGAGCTCTTTGTCACCTCCATACACGAGAAACATCTCCTTAGTCCTTTTCAGGTACTTCAGGATATTCTTGACCGCTGTCCAGTGATCCACTCCTGGATTACTTTGGTACCTCCCTGCCAAACTTATAGCAAGGCACACATCGGGTCTGGTACACAGCATTGCATACATGATAGAGCCTATGGCTGAAGCATAGGGAACATCTTTCATTTTCTCTCTATCTTCTGCAGTGGTCGGGCATTGAGTCTTACTCAACTTCACACCTTGTAACACAGGCAAGAACCCTTTCTTTGCTTGATCCATTTTGAACTTCTTCAAAACTTTGTCAAGGTATGTGCTTTGTGAAAGTCCAATTAAGCGTCTTGATCTATCTCTATAGATCTTAATGCCCAATATGTAAGCAGCTTCACCGAGGTCTTTCATTGAAAAACTTTTATTCAAGTGTCCCTTTATGCTATCCAGAAATTCTATATCATTTCCAGTTAGTAATATGTCATCTACATATAATATCAGAAATGCTACAGAGCTCCCACTCACTTTCTTGTAAATACAGGCTTCTCCAAAAGTCTGTACAAACCCAAATGCTTTGATCACACTATCAAAGCGTTTATTCCAAAAGTCTGGAGCTTGCACACTTTGTTAGCTCCCTTTGGATCGATAAAACCTTCCGGTTGCATCATATACAACTCTTCTTCCAGAAATCCATTCAGGAATGCAGTCTTTACATCCATTTTCCAAATTTCATAATCATAAAATGCGGCAATTGCTAACATGATTCGGACAGACTTAAGCATCGCTACGGGTGAGAAGGTCTCATCGTAGTCAATCCCTTGAACTTGTCGAAAACCTTTTGTGACAAGTCGAGCTTTGTAGACAGTAACATTACCATCAGCGTCAGTCTTCTTCTTGAAGATCCATTTATTCTCTATTGCTTGCCGACCATCGGGCAAGTCAACCAAAGTCCATACTTTGTTTTCATACATGGATCCCATCTCAGATTTCATGGCTTCAAGCCATTTTGCGGAATCTGGGCTCACCATCGCTTCTTTATAGTTCGTAGGTTCACCATGATCTAGTAGCATGATTTCCAGAACAGGATTGCCGTACCACTCTAGCGCGGATCTTACTCTGGTTGATCTACGAGGTTCTGTAGTAACTTGATCTGAAGTTGCATGATCATCATCATTAACTTCCTCACTAATTGGTGTAGGTGCTACAGAAACAGATTTCTGTGACGTACTACTTTCCAATAAGGGAGCAGGTACAGTTACCTCATCAAGTTCTACTTTCCTCCCACTCACTTCTTTCGAGAGAAACTCCTTCTCTAGAAAGGATCCATTTTTAGCAACAAATGTCTTGCCTTCGGATCTGTGATAGAAGGTGTACCCAACAGTTTCCTTTGGGTATCCTATGAAGACACATTTCTCCGATTTGGGTTCGAGCTTATCAGGTTGAAGCTTTTTCACATAAGCATCGCAGCCCCAAACTTTAAGAAACGACAACTTTGGTTTCTTGCTAAACCATAGTTCATAAGGCGTCGTCTCAACGGATTTTGATGGTTTCCTATTTAACGTGAATGCGGCCGTCTCTAGAGCATAACCCCAAAACGATAGCGGTAAATCTATAAGAGACATCATAGATCGCACCATATCAAGTAAAGTACGATTACGACGTTCGGACACACCATTGCGTTGTGGTGTTCCAGGTGGCGTGAGTTGCGAAACTATTCCGCATTGTTTCAAATGTAGACCAAACTCGTAACTCAAATATTCTCCTCCACGATCAGATCGTAGAAACTTTATTTTCTTGTTACGATGATTTTCAACTTCACTCTGAAATTCTTTGAACTTTTCAAATGTTTCAGACTTGTGTTTCATTAAGTAGATATACCCATATCTGCTTAAATCATCTGTGAAGGTGAGAAAATAACGATATCCGCCACGAGCTTCAATATTCATCGAACCACATACATCTGTATGTATGATTTCCAACAAATCTGTTGCTCTCTCCATAGTACCGGAGAATGGTGTTTTAGTCATCTTGCCCATGAGGCACGGTTCGCAAGTACCAAGTGATTCATAATCAAGAGGTTCCAAAAGTCCATCAGTATGGAGTTTCTTCATGCGCTTTATACCGATATGACCTAAACAGCAGTGCCACAAATAAGTTGCACTATCATTATCAACTCTGCATCTTTTGGCTTCAACATTATGAATATGTGTATCACTACTATCGAGATTCATCAAAAATAGACCACTCTTCAAGGGTGCATGACCATAAAAGATATTACTCATATAAATAGAACAACCATTATTCTCTGATTTAAATGAATAACCGTCTCGCATCAAACAAGATCCAGATATAATGTTCATGCTTAACGCTGGCACCAAATAACAATTATTTAGGTCTAATACTAATCCCGAAGGTAGATGTAGAGGTAGCGTGCCGACCGCGATCACATCGACTTTGGAACCATTTCCCACGCGCATCGTCACCTCGTCCTTTGCCAGTGTTCGCTTAATCCATAGTCCCTGTTTCGAGTTGCAAATATTAGCAACAGAACCAATATCAAATACCCAAGTGCTACTGCGAGCTCTAGTAAGGTACACATCAATAACATGTATATCACATATACCTTTGTTCACCTTGCCATCCTTCTTATCCACCAAATACTTGGGGCAGTTCCGCTTCCAGTGACCAGTCTGCTTGCAGTAGAAGCACTCAGTTTCAGGCTTAGGTCCAGACTTGGGTTTCTTCTCTTGAGCAGCAACTTGTTTTCTGTTCTTCTTGAAGTTCCCCTTCTTCTTCCCTTTGCCCCTTTTCTTGAAACTAGTGGTCTTGTTGACCATCAACACTTGATGCTCCTTCTTGATTTCTACCTCCGCAGCCTTTAGCATTGCGAAGAGCTCGGGAATTGTCTTATCCATCCCTTGCATGTTATAGTTCATCACGAAGCCTTTGTAGCTTGGAGGAAGTGATTGGAGAATTCTGTCAATGACACAATCATCCGGAAGATTAACTCCCGGTTGAATCAAGTGATTATAATACCCAGACATTTTGAGTATATGTTCACTGACAGAACCATTCTCCTCCATCTTGCAGCTATAGACCTTATTGGAGACTTCATATCTCTCAATCCGGGCATTCTTTTGGAATATTAACTTCAACTCCTGGAACATCTCATATGCTCCATGTGAAGGAAATATGCCCTAGAGGCAATAATAAAGTTATTATTTATTTCCTTACATATCATGATAAATGTTTATTATTCATGCTAGAATTGTATTAACCGGAAACATAATACATGTGTGGATACATAGACAAACAGAGTGTCACTAGTATGCCTCTACTTGACTAGCTTGTTAATCAAAGATGGTTAAGTTTCCTAACCATGGACAAAGGATTTGTCATTTGATTAACAAGGTCACATCATTAGTTGAATGATCTGATTGACATGACCCATTCCATTAGCTTAGCACCCGATCGTCTAGTATGTTGCTATTGCTTTTATCCATGACTTATACATGTTCCTTTGACTATGAGATTATGCAACTCCCGTTTACCGTAGGAACACTTTGTGTGCTACCAAACGTCACAACGTAACTGGGTGATTATAAAGGTGCTCTACAGGTGTCTCTGAAAGTATTTGCTGGGTTGGCGTATTTCGAGATTAGGATTTGTCACTCCGAATGTCGGAGAGGTATCTCAGGGCCTTCTCGGTAATGCACATCACATAAGCCTTGCAAGCATTGCAACCAATGAGTTAGTTGCGGGATGATGTATTACGGAACGAGTAAAGAGACTTGCCGGTAACGAGATTGAACTAGGTATTGGATACCGACGATCGAATCTCGGGCAAGTAACATACCGATGACAAAGGGAACAACGTATGTTGTCATGCGGTCTGACCGATAAAGATCTTCGCAGAATATGTAGGAGCCAATATGGGCATCCAGGTCCCGCTATTGGTTATTGACCGGAGACGTGTCTCGATCACGTCTACATTGTTCTCGAACCGTAGGGTCCGCACGCTTAAGGTTTCGATGACAGTTATATTATGAGTTTATGAGTTTTGATGTACCGAAGGAGTTCGGAGTCCCGGATGAGATCGGGGACATGACGAGGAGTCTCGAAATGGTCGAGATGTAAAGATCGATATATTGGACGACTATATTCGGACTTCGGAAAGGTTCCGAGTGATTCGGGTATTTTTCGGAGTACCGGAGAGTTACGGGAATTCGTATTGGGCCTCATTGGGCCATACGGGAAAGGAGAGAAAGGGACCAAAAGGTGGCCGCGCCCCTCCCCTTGCTCTAGTCTAAATTGGACTAGGGAAGGGGGGCGCCCCCTTCCTTCCTTCTCCTTCTCTCTTCCCTTTCCTTCTCTCCTACTCCCCCTACATGAAAGGATTCCTAGTTGGACTAGGAAAAGGGGAATCCTACTCCCGGTGGGAGTAGGACTCCCCTTGGCGCGCCAAACCTAGGGCCGGCCTCCTCCCTCCCTTGCTCCTTTATATACGGGGGCAGGGGGCACCCCATAGACACACAAGTTGATCCTGGAGATCGTTCCTCAGCCGTGTGCGGTGCCCCCCTCCACCATATTCCACCTCGGTAGTATTGTCGCAGTGCTTAGGCGAAGCCCTGCATCAGTAGTTCATCAAGATCGTCACCACGCCGTCGTGCTGACGGAACTCATCCCCGGAGGTTTTGCTGGATCGAGACCCGGGAACGTCATCGAGCTGTACGTGGGTTAAGAACTCGGAGGCGTCGGAGTAACGGCGCTTGGATCGGTCGGATCGGGAAGACGTACGACTACTTCCTCTACGTTGCGTCAACGCTTCCGCTTCGTTCTACGAGGGTACGTAGACAACACTCTCCCCTCTCATTGCTATGCATCACCATGATCTTGCGTGTGCGTAGGGAAATTTTTGAAATTACTACGTTCCCCAACAGTGGTATCAGAGCCAGGTTTTTATGGTTTGATGTTTTGCACGAGTAGAACACAAGTGAGTTGTGGATGATACAAGTCATACTACCTACCAGCATGTCATACTTTGGTTCGGCAGTATTGTTGGATGAAGCGGCCTGGACCGACATTACGCGTACGCTTACGCGAGACTGGTTCTACCGCCGTGCTTTGCACACAGGTGGCTGGCGGGTGTCAGTTTCTCCAACTTTAGTTGAACCGAGTATGGCTACGCCCGGTCCTTGAGAAGGTTAAAACGGAGTCTATTTGACGAAGTATCATTGTGGTTTTGATGCGTAGGTGAGATTGGTTCTTGCTTCAGCCCGTAGCAGCCACGTAAAATTTGCAACAAACAAAGTAGAGGACGTCTAACTTGTTTTTGCAGGGCATGTTGTGATGTGATATGGTCAAGACATGATGCTATATTTTATTGTATGAGATGATCATGTTTTGTAACCGAGTTATCGGCAACCGGCAGGAGCCGTATGGCTGTCGCTTTATTGTATGCAATGCAATCGCCCTATAATGCTTTACTTTATCACTAAGCGGTAGCGATAGTCGTAGAAGCATAAGATTGGCGAGACGACAATGATGCTACGATGGAGATCAAGGTGTCGCGCCGGTGACGATGGTGATCATGATGGTGCTACAGAGATGGAGATCACGAAGCACAAGATGACGATGACCATATCATATCACTTATATTGATTTGCATGTGATGTTTATCTTTTATGCATCTTATCTTGCTTTGATTGATGGTAGCATTATAAGATGATCTCTCACTAAATTATCAAGAAGTGTTCTCCCCGAGTATGCACCGTTGCCAAAGTTCGTCGTGCCCAGATACCACGTGATGATCGGGTGTGATAAGCTCTACGTCCATCTACAACGGGTGCAAGCCAGTTTTGCACACGCAGAATACTCGGGTTATACTTGACGAGCCTAGCATATGCAGATATGGCCTCGGAACACGGAGACCGAAAGGTTGAGCGTGAATCATATAGTAGATATGATCAACATGATGATGTTCACCATTGAGAACTAATCCATTTCACGTGATGATCGGTTATGGTTTAGTTTGATTTGGATCACGTGATCACTTAGAAGATTAGAGGGATGTCTATCTAAGTGGGAGTTCTTAAGTAATATGATTAATTGAACTTTAATTTATCATGAACTTAGTCCTGGTAGTATTAGCATATCTATGTTGTAGATCAATAGCTCGCATTGTTGCTTTCATATGTTTATTTTGATATGTTCCTAGAGAAAATTGTGTTGAAAGATGTTAGTAGCAATGATGCGGATTGGATCCGTGATCTGAGGTTTATCCTCATTGCTGCACAGAAGAATTATGTCCTTGATGCACCGCTAGGTGACGGACCTATTGCAGGAGCAGATGCAGACGTTATGAACGTTTGGCTAGCTCAATATAATGACTACTTGATAGTTTAGTGCACCATGCTTAACGGCTTAGAATCGGGACTTCAAAGACGTTTTGAACGTCATGGACCATATGAGATGTTCCAGGAGTTGAAGTTAATATTTCAAGCAAATACCCGAGTTGAGAGATATGAAGTCTCCAACAAGTTCCATAGCTAAAAGATGGAGGAGAATCGCTCAACTAGTGAGCATGTGCTCAGATTGACTGAGTACTACAATCGCTTGAATCAAGTGGGAGTTAATCTTCCAGATAAGATAGTGATTGACAGAATTCTCTAGTCACCATCACCAAGTTAGTAGAACTTCGTGATGAACTATAATATGCAAGGGATAACGGAAACTATTCCCAAGCTCTTCGCGATGCTGAAATCGGCGAAAGTAGAAATCAAAGAAAAACATCAAGTGTTGATGGTTGACAAGATCACTAGTTTCAAGAAAAGGGCAAAGGGCAGAAGGGGAACTTCAAGAAGAACGGCAAGCAAGTTGCTGCTCAAGTGAAGAAGCCCAAGTCTGGTCCTAAGCCTGAGACTAAGTGCTTCTACTGCAAAGGGACTGTTCACTGGAAGCGGAACTACCCCAAGTATTTGGTGGATAAGAAGGATGGCAAAGTGAACAAAGGTATATTGGATATACAGATTATTGATGTGTATTTTACTAGTGTTCATAGCAACCCCTCGGTATTTGATACTGGTTCAGTTGCTAAGAGTAGTAACTCGAAACGGGAGTTGCAGAATGAATAGAGACTAGTTAAGGGTGAAGTGACGATGTGTGTTGGAAGTAGTTCGAAGGTTGATATGATCATCATCGCAATCTCCCTATACTTTCGGGATTAGTGTTGAAACTAAATAAGTGTTATTTGGTGTCTGCATTGAGTATAAATATGATTTGATCATGTTTATTGCAATACGGTTATTCATTTAAGTTAGAGAACAATTGTTGTTCTGTTTACATGAATAAAACCTTCTATGGTCATACACACCAACAAAAATGGTTTGTTGGATCTCGATCATAGTGATACACATATTCATAATATTGAAACCAAAAAGATGCGAAGTTAATAATGATAGTGCAATCTATTTGTGGCACTGCCGTTTAAGTCATATTGGTGTAAAGCGCATGAAGAAGCTCCATGCTGATGGGCTTTTGGAATCACTTGATTATGAATCACTTGATGCTTGCGAACCATGCCTCATGGGCAAGATGACTAAAACACCGTTCTCTGGAACAATGGAGCAAGCAACAGATTTGTTGGAAATCATACATACTGATGGATGTGGTCCGATGAATATTAATGTTTGCAGCAGGTATCATTATTTTCTGACCTTCACAGATGATTTGAGCAGATATGAGTATATCTACTTGATGAAACATAAGTCTGAAACGTTTGAAAAGTTCAAAGAATTTCAGAATGAAGTGGAGAATCATCGTAACAAGAAATAAAAGTTTCTATGATATGATCGCAGAAGTAAAATATTTGAGTTACGAGTTTGGCCTTCAGTTAAAACAATGTGAAATAGTTTCACTACTCACGCCACCTGGAACACCACAGTGTAATGGTGTGTCCGAACGTCATAACCGTACTTTATTAGATATAGTGCGATCTATGATGACTCTTACCAATCTACCACTATCGTTTTGGGGTTATGCATTAGAGACAGCTGCATTCACGTTAAAAAGGGCACCATCTAAATCCGTTGAGACGACACCGCATGAACTGTGGTTTGGCAAGAAACCAAAGTTGTTGTTTCTTAAAGTTTGGAGTTGCGATGCTTATGTGAAAAGGTTTCATCATGATAAGCTCGAACCAAATCGGAGAAATGCGTCTTCATAGGATACCCAAAGGAGATTGTTGGGTACACCTTCTATCACAGATCCGAAGGCAAAATCGTTGCTAAAGATGGATCCTTTCTAGAGAAGGAGTTTCTCTCGAAAGAAGTGAGTAGGAGGAAAGTAGAACTTGATGAGGTAACTGTACCTGCTCTCTTATTGGAAAGTAGTTCATCACAGAAATCTGTTCCTATGACTACTACACCAATTAAGTGAGGAAGCTAATGATGATGATCATGTAACTTCAGATCAAGTTACTACCGAATCTCGTAGGTAAACCAGAGTGAGATCCGCACCAGAGTGGTACGGTAATCCTGTTCTAGAAGTCATGTTACTAGACCATGACGAACTTGCGAACTATGAGGAAGCGATGATGAGCCCAGATTCCGCGAAATGGTTTGAGGCCATGAAATCTGAGATATAATCCATGTTTGAGAACAAAGTTTGGACTTTGATTGACTTGTCCAATGATCGGCGAGCCATTGAGATTAAATGGATCTTCAAGAGGAAGACGGACGCTGATAGTAGTGTTAATATCTACAAAGCTAGAATTGTCGCAAAAAGGTTTTCGACAAGTTCAAAGTGTTGGTTACGATGAGAGTTTCTCACTCGTATCTATGCTTAAGCCTGTCCGAATCATGTTAGCAATTGCCACATTTTATGAAATCTGGCAAATGGATAACAAAACTGCAATCCTTAATGGATTTCTTAAAGAAGAGTTGTATATGATGCAACCAGAAGGTTTTGTCAATCCTAAAGGTGCTAACAAAATATGCAAGCTCCAGCGATCCATCTATGGGCTGGTGCAAGCATCTCAGAGTTGGAATACACGCTTTGATAAGTTGATCAAAGCATATAGTTTTATACAGACTTGCGGTGAAGCCTGTATTTACAAGAAAGTGAGTGGGAGCACTACAACATTTCTGATAAGTATATATGAATGACATATTGTTGATCAGAAATAATGTAGAATTATTCTGCAAAGCATAAAGGAGTGTTTGAAAGGAGTTTTTCAAAGAAAGACCTCGGTGAAGCTGCTGACATATTGAGCATTAAGATCTATAGAGATAGATCAAGACGCTTGATAAGTTTTTTCAATGAGTACATACCTTGACAAGATTTTGAAGTAGTTCAAAATGGAACAGTCAGAGAAAGAGTTCTTGCCTGTTTAACAAGGTGTGAAATTGAGTAAGACTCAAAACCCGACCACGGCAGAAGATAGAAAGAGAGTGAAAGTCATTCCCTATGCCTCAGCCATAGGTTCTATAAAGTATGCCATGCTGTGTACCAGATCTATTACATACCCTACCACTGAGTTTGGCAAAGGAGTACAATAGTGATCTAGGAGTAGATCACTGGACAACGGTCAAAATTATCCTTAGTGGAATAAGGATATGTTTCTCGATTATGGAAGTGACAAAATGTTCGTCGTAAAGGGTTACGTCGATGCAAGTTTTGACACCGATCTGGATGACTCTAAGTCTCGATCTAGATACATATTGAAAGTGGGAGCAATTGGCTAGAGTAGCTCCGTGCAAAGCATTGTTGACATAGAGATTTGCAAAATACATACGGATCTGAATGTGGCAGACCCGTTGACTAAACTTCTCTCACAAGCAAAACATGATCACACCTTAGTACTCTTTGGGTGTTAATCACATAGCGATGTGAACTAGATTACTGAATCTAGTAAACCCTTTGGGTGTTGGTCACATGGCGATGTGAACTATGGGTGTTAATCACATGATGATGTGAACTATCGATGTTAATCACATGGTGATGTGACCTAGATTATTGACTCTAGTGCAAGTGGGAGACTGAAGGAAATATGCCCTAGAGGCAATAATAAAGTTATTATTTATTTCCTTACATATCATGATAAATGTTTATTATTCATGCTAGAATTGTATTAACCGGAAACATAATACATGTGTGGATACATAGACAAACAGAGTGTCACTAGTATGCCTCTACTTGACTAGCTTGTTAATCAAAGATGGTTAAGTTTCCTAACCATGTACAAAGGAGTTGTCATTTGATTAACAAGGTCACATCATTAGTTGAATGATCTGATTGACATGACCCATTCCATTAGCTTAGCACCCGATCGTTTAGTATGTTGCTATTGCTTGTATCCATGACTTATACATGTTCCTTTGACTATGAGATTATGCAACTCCCGTTTACCGTAGGAACACTTTGTGTGCTACCAAACGTCACAACGTAACTGGGTGATTATAAAGGTGCTCTACAGGTGTCTCCGAAAGTATTTGTTGGGTTGGCGTATTTCGAGATTAGGATTTGTCACTCCTAATGTCGGAGAGGTATCTCAGGGCCTTCTCGGTAATGCACATCACATAAGCCTTGCAAGCATTGCAACCAATGAGTTAGTTGCGGGATGATGTATTACGGAACGAGTAAAGAGACTTGCCGGTAACGAGATTGAACTAGGTATTGGATACCGACGATCGAATCTCGGGCAAGTAACATACCGATGACAAAGGGAACAACGTATGTTGTCATGCGGTCTGACCGATAAAGATCTTCGCAGAATATGTAGGAGCCAATATGGGCATCCAGGTCCCGCTATTGGTTATTGACCGGAGACGTGTCTCGGTCATGTCTACATTGTTCTCGAACCGTAGGGTCCGCACGCTTAAGGTTACGATGACAGTTATTATGAGTTTATGCATTTTGATGTACCGAAGGAGTTCGGAGTCCCGGATGAGATCGGGGACATGACGAGGAGTCTCGAAATGGTTGAGACATAAAGATCGATATATTGGACTACTATATTCAGAGTTCGGAAAGGTTTCGAGTGATTCGGGTATTTTTCGGAGTACCGGAGAGTTGCGGGAATTCGTATTGGGCCTCATTGGGCCATACGGGAAAGGAGAGAAAGGGACCAAAAGGTGGCCGCGCCCCTCCCCTTGCTCTAGTCCGAATTGGACTAGGGAAGGGGGGCACCCCCTTCCTTCCTTCTCCTTCTCTCTTCCCTTTCCTTCTCTCCTACTCCCCCTACATGGAAGGATTCCTAGTTGGACTAGGAAAAGGGGAATCCTACTCCCGGTGGGAGTAGGACTCCCCTTGGCGCGCCAAAACTAGGGCCGGCCTCCTCCCTCCCTTGCTCCTTTATATACGGGGGCAGGGGCACCCCATAGACACACAAGTTGATCCTTGAGATCGTTCCTCAGCCGTGTGCGATGCCCCCCTCCACCATATTCCACCTCGGTAGTATTGTCGCAGTGCTTAGGCGAAGCCCTGCGTCGGTAGTTCATCAAGATCGTCACCACGCCGTCGTGCTGACGGAACTCATCCCCGGAGGTTTTGCTGGATCGAGACCCGGGAACGTCATCGAGCTGTACGTGTGTTAAGAACTCGGAGGCGCCGGAGTAACAGCGCTTGGATCGGTCAGATCAGGAAGACGTACGACTATTTCCTCTATGTTGCGTCAACGCTTCCGCTTCGGTCTACGAGGGTACGTAGACAACACTCTCCCCTCTCGTTGCTATGCATCACCATGATCTTGCGTGTGCGTAGGGAAATTTTTGAAATTACTACGTTCCCCAACATCATGATGTTCAAAACGTCGTTGAAGTCCCGGTTCTAAGCCGTAAAGCATGGCACACTGAACTATCGAGTAGTTATCAGCTTTGCTCTGCCAGACGTTCATAACATCTGGTGTTGCTCCAGCAGCAGGCCTGGCACCCAGCGGTGCTTCCAGGACGTAACTCTTCTGTGCAGCAATGAGGATAATCCTCGAGTTACGGACCCAGTCCGTGTAATTGCTACCATCATCTTTCAACTTTGCTTTCTCAAGGAACGCATTAAAATTCAACGGAACAACAGCACGAGCCATCTATCTACAATCAACATAAACAAGCAAGATACTATCAGGGACTAAGTTCATGATAAATTTAAGTTCAATTAATCATATTACTTAAGAACTCCCACTTAGATAGACATCCCTCTAATCTTCTACGTGATCACGTGATCCAAATCAAACTAAACCATAACCGATCATCACGTGAAATGGATTAGTTCTCAATGGTGAACATCATTATGTTGATCATATCTACTATATGATTCACGCTCGACCTTTCGGTCTCCGTGTTCCGAGGCCATATCTGCATATGCTAGGCTCGTCAAGTATAACCCGAGTATTCTGCGTGTGCAAAAACTGGCTTGCACCCGTTGTAGATGGACGTAGAGCTTATCACACCCGATCATCACGTGGTGTCTGGGCACGATGAACTTTGGCAACGGTGCATACTCGGGGAGAACACTTCTTGATAATTTAGTGAGAGATCATCTTATAATGCTACCATCAATCAAAGCAAGATAAGATGCATAAAAAGATAAACATCACATGCAATCAATATAAGTGATATGATATGGCCATCATCATCTTGTGCTTGTGATCTCCATCTTCGAAGCACCGTCATGATCACCATCGTCACCGGCGCGACACCTTGATCTCCATCGTAGCATCGTTGTCGTCTCGCCAATCTTATGCTTCTACGACTATCGCTACCGCTTAGTGATAAAGTAAAGCATTATAGGGCGATTGCATTGCATACAATAAAGCGACAACCATACGGCTCCTGCCGGTTGCTGATAACTCGGTTACAAAACATGATCATCTCATACAATAAAATTTAGCATCATGTCTTGACCATATTACATCACAACATGCCCTGCAAAAACAAGTTAGACGTCCTCTACTTTGTTTGTTGCAAGTTTTACGTGGCTGCTACGGGCTGAAGCAAGAACCAATCTCACCTACGCATCAAAACCACAACGATAGTTTGTCAAATAGACTCCGTTTTAACCTTCTCAAGGACCGGGCGTAGCCATACTCGGTTCAACTAAAGTTGGAAAAACTGACACCCGCCAGCCACCTGTGTGCAAAGCACGGCGGTAGAACCAGTCTCACGTAAGCGTACGCGTAATGTCCGTCCGGGTCGCTTCATCCAACAATACCGCCGAACCAAAGTATGACATGCTGGTAGGCAGTATGACTTGTATCGTCCACAACTCACTTGTGTTCTACTCGTGCAAAACATCAAACCATAAAAACCTAGGCTCTGATGCCACTGTTGGGAACGTAGTAATTTCAAAAAAATTCCTACGCACACGCAAGATCATGGTGATGCATAGCAACGAGAGGGGAGAGTGTTGTCTACGTACCCTCATAGACCGAAGCGAAAGCGTTGACGCAACGTAGAGGAAGTAGTCGTACGTCTTCCCGATCCGACCGATCCAAGCGCCTTTACTCCGGCGCCTCCGAGTTCTTAACACACGTACAGCTCGATGACGTTCCCCGGGCTCCGATCCAGCAAAGCTTCGGGGACGAGTTCCGTCAGTACGACGGCGTGGTGACGATCTTGATGTACTACCGACGCAGGGCTTCGCCTAAGCACTGCAACAATATGACCGAGGTGGAATATGGTGGAGGGGGGCACCGCACACGGCTAAGGAACGATCACGAAGATCAACTTGTGTGTTCTAGGGTGCCCCCCTGCCCCCGTATATAAAGGAGCAAGGGGGGAGGCCGGCCGGCCCTTGTGGCGCGCGCCAGGAGGAGGAGTCCTCCTCCTAGTAGGAGGAGGACTCCCCTCTTTCCTACTCCTACTAGGAGGGGGAAAGGAAGGGGGAGAGGGAGAGGGAAAGGGGGGCGCCGCCCCCCTCTCCTAGTCCAATTCGGACCAGAGGGGGAGGGGGCGCGCGGCCCACCCTGGTCGCCCCTCTCTCTCTCCACTAAGGCCCATGTGGCCCAATACTTCTCCCGGGGGGTTCCGGTAACCCTCCGGCACTCCGGTTTTCTCCGAAACCACTCGGAACCATTCCGATGTCCGAATATAGTCGTCCAATATATCAATCTTTACGTCTCGACCATTTCGAGACTCCTCGTCATGTACGTGATTTCATCCGGGACTCCGAACTAACTTCGGTACATCAAAATGCATAAACTCATAATAACTGTCATTGTAAACTTAAGCGTGCGGACCCTACGGTTCGAGAACAGTGTAGACATGACTGAGACAAATCTCTGGTCAATAACCAACAGCGGGACCTGGATGCCCATATTGGCTCCTACACATTCTACGAAGATCTTTATCAGTCAGACCGCATAACAACATACGTTGTTCCCTTTGTCATCGGTATGTTACTTGCCCAAGATTCGATCGTCGGTATCCAATACCTAGTTCAATCTCGTTATCGGCAAGTCTTTTTACTCGTTCTGTAATACATCATCTCGCAACTAACTTATTGGTTGCAATGCTTGCAAGGCTTATCTGATGTGCATTACCGAGAAGGCCCTGAGATACCTCTCCGACATTCGGAGTAACAAATCCTAATCTCGAAATACGCCAACCCAACAAATACTTTCGGAGACACCTGTAGAGCACCTTTATAATCACCCAGTTACGTTGTGACGTTTGGTAGCACACAAAGTGTTCCTACGGTAAACGGGAGTTGCATAATCTCATGGTCATAGGAACATGTATAAGTCATGAAGAAAGCAATAGAAACATACTAAACGATCGGGTGCTAAGCTAATGGAATGGGTCATGTCAATCAGATCATTCAACTAATGATGTGACCTTGTTAATCAAATGACAACTCCTTTGTCTATGGTTAGGAAACTTAACCATCTTTGATTAACAAGCTAGTCAAGTAGAGGCATACTAGTGACACTCTGTTTGTCTATGTATCCACACATGTATTATGCTTCCGGTTAATACAATTCTAGCATGAATAATAAACATTTATCATGATATATAAGGAAATAAATAATAACTATATTATTGCCTCTAGGGCATATTTCCTTCAAGCACCGCTACAATATGACCCAGGTGTAATATCGTGGAGGGGGGCACCGCACACGGCTAAGGAACGATCACGAAGATCAACTTGTGTGTCTATGGGGTGCCCCCTGCCCCCGTATATAAAGGAGTGGAGGAGGGGAGGGCCGGCCCTCTCTATGGCGCGCCCTAGGGGAGTCCTACTCCCACCGGGAGTAGGATTCCCCCTTTCCTAGTCCAACTAGGAGTCCTTCCAAGTAGTAGGAGTAGGAGACAAGGAAGGGGAAGAGGGAAGAGAAGGAAGGAGGGGGCGCCGCCCATCCCCCTAGTCCAATTCGGACTAGTCAATGGGGGGCGCGCGGCCTGCCTCTCCCTCTCCCCTAAAGCCCAATAAGGCCCATATACTTCTTCCCCCGTATTCCCGTAACTCCCCGGTACTCCGAAAAATACCCGAATCACTCGGAACCTTTCCGAAGTCCGAATATAGTCGTCCAATATATCGATCTTTACGTCTCGACCATTTAGCGACTCCTCGTCATGTCCCCGATCTCATCCGGGACTCCGAACTCCTTCGGTACATCAAAACTCATAAACTCATAATATAACTGTCATCGAAACCTTAAGCGTGCGGACCCTACGGTTCGAGAACAATGTAGACATGACCGAGACACGTCTCCGGTCAATAACCAATAGCGGAACCTGGATGCTCATATTGGCTCCTACATATTCTACGAAGATCTTTATCGGTCAGACCGCATAACAACATACGTTGTTCCCTTTGTCATCGGTATGTTACTTGCCCGAGATTCGATCGTCGGTGTCCATTACCTGGTTCAATCTCGTTACCGGCAAGTCCCTTTACTCGTTCCATAATACATCATCCCGCAACTAACTCATTAGTTGCAATGCTTGCAAGGCTTAAGTGATGTGCATTACCGAGAGGGCCCAAAGATACCTCTCCGACATTCAGAGTGACAAATCCTAATCTCGAAATACGCCAACCCAACAAGTACCTTTGGAGACACCTGTAGAGCACCTTTATAATCACCCAGTTACGTTGTGACGTTTGGTAGAACACAAAGTGTTCCTCTGGTAAACGGGAGTTGCATAATCTCATAGTCATAGGAACATGTATAAGTCATGAAGAAAGCAATAGCAACAAACTAAACGATCAAGTGCTAAGCTAACGGAATGGGTCAAGTCAATCAGATCATTCATCTAATGATGTGATCCCATTAATCAAATAACAACTCTTTGTCCATGGTTAGGAAACATAACCATCTTTGATTAATGAGCTAGTCAAGTAGAGGCATACTAGTGACATTTTGTTTGTCTATGTATTCACACATGTATTATGTTTCCGGTTAATACAATTCTAGCATGAATAATAAACATTTATCATGAAATAAGGAAATAAATAATAACTTTATTAGTGCCTCTAGGGCGTATTTCCTTCACCATCAAGTACCGACGGGTCTCCGGTATAGTGAAGTCAATAGTTCATAGTACCTTTCAGATATCGCATAACTCTTTCAACAACATGTCAATGTACATCACCCGGTTTGGAAACAAACCGGCTTAATTTGCTCATAGCAAACGCGATGTCAGGCCTCGTTGCGCTCGCTAGGTACATCAGTGAACCAATGATTTGAGAGTATCTCAATTGATCTTTAGCCGTGCCTTTGGACTTTTGAATCACCACGCTAGGATCATATGGTGTTTGAGATGGTGCACAACCCGAATATCCAAAACGACTCAACACCTTCTCAACATAGTGGGATTGCAGAAGTGTAATCCCACCCTCATTATCTCTCAGTAGCTTGATGTTCAAGATAACATCAGCCACACCAAGGTCTTTCATCTCAAAGTTCTGAGATAGAAACGATTTGACCTCCTCAATGACTTTGAGGTTTGTTCCAAATATTAGTATGTCATCAACATACAAGCACAGTATAACTCCTTCGCCCCCACCATGGCGATAGTATACACATTTGTCAGCCTCATTAACAACGAAACCAACAGATGTCAGAGTTGTATTAAACTTATCATGCCATTGCTTAGGTGCTTGCTTCAGGCCATATAAAGATTTCAGCAACCTACACACCTTTCTTTCCTGACCATCTATCACAAAGCCATCTGGCTGTTGCATGTAGATTTCCTCGTTTAGCTCTCCATTCAGAAAAGCCGTCTTAACATCCATCTGATGGACGAGAAGACCATGCGAGGCCACCAACGAGAGTAATACTCGAATGGTGGTCAGTCTAGCCACAGGTGAATAAGTATCAAAGAAATCTTCCTCTTCTTTCTGGTCATAGCCCTTGGCCACAAGCCTAGCCCTGTACTTTTCAATTGTACCTTTAGGCCTAAGCTTCTTCTTGAACACCCACTTACATCCTAATGGTTTGCAACCATAGGGATGGTTAGTGATCTCCCATGTCCCATTAGCCATGATGGAGTCCATCTCACTACGGACCGCATCCTTCCAGTAATCAGCTTCTGGAGAGGCATACGCTTCTGAAATAGAAGTGGGAGTATCATCCACGAGGTACACGGAGAAGTCATCACCAAAGGTCTTTGCAGGCCTTTGTCTCTTGCCGCTACCAAGGGTTTCCTCGTCATCCTCCTCAGGATTTTCATCATGTGTTTGTTCATAATATTCCATAGGGATGGCAGGTTCGGGAGTCTCCTCAGATTCCTATCTAGAAGTGCTTTGCATATCTCTCATAGGAAAAATATCCTCGAAGAATGTAGCATCCTTAGACTCCATAATTGTACCGACCTTCTGGTCAGGTACCTCAGATTTCACTACTAGAAATCTATAGCCAACGTTGTTCTTAACGTAGCCCAAATTAACGCAGTCCACAGTCTTGGGTTCAAGCTTACGCTTTTTGGGGATCGGCACATTGACTTTCGCCAAACAGCCCCAAGTGCGCAAGTACGAGAGTGTTGTCCTTCTCTTCGCCCATTTCTCATAGGGAGTGGTCTCATTATCCTTTGTCGGAACTTTATTCAGGACATGACATGCCGTCAATATAGCCTCCCCCCACCATGCCTTGGATAAACCCGATGTATCTAACATGGCGTTAACCAAATCAGTTAGAGTACGGTTTTTCCGCTCGGCAACCTCATTTGACTGGGGTAAATAGGGAGGCGTCCTCTCATGAATAATGTCGTGTTCCGCACAAAAGGAATCAAACTCACTCGAGAAGTACTCTTCACCACGATCTGACCGGACTCGTTTAATTTTCTTTTCAAGTTGGTTCTCAACTTCTGCCTTATAGATTTTAAAGTAGTGTAGAGCCTCATCTTTAGTATTTAACAGATACACATACCAATATCTAGTGGAATCATCTATCAATGTTATAAAGTATTTATTTCCACCTTTAGTCAACACACCATTCATCTCACAAAGATCAGAATGTATGAGTTCTAATGGTGCCAAGTGTCTCTCCTCGGCGCCTTGTGAGGCTTGCGAGGTTGCTTAGCTTGCACACATGAAAGGCACTTAGAACCTTTGGCTAAAGTGAAACTCGGGATTAAATCCAACTTGGCTAGCCGCGTCATAACACCAAAACTAATGTGACAAAGACGTGAATGTCAAACTTCAGATTCATTAACATTCGAATGAATATGGTTCACGACTTTATTACAAAAATCTGCGAGGGAAAGGCGGAACATCCCTCCGCTCTCATAACCTTTTCCAACAAAGAGTCCATATTTCGTAACAACTAATTTATTAGATTCGAAAACCAACTTAAACCCTTCTCTACATAGAAGGGAGCCACTAACGAGGTTCTTCTTGATGGCGGGGACATGCTGCACGTTCTTCAGCTGCACGATCCTTCCCGAAGTAAACTTCAGATCGACCGTGCCAATATCATGAACAGAAGCACTCGCGCCATTCCCCATCAATACGGACCCGTGACCTGTGACCTGGTAAGAAGTGAACAATGAAATGTCAGCACACACATGAACACCTGCACATGTGTCCACCCACCAATCGGTAGGCTGAAACACTGAAAAAACAGTAAATAAATTACCGTACCCAGATGCACCATTCTCATTGTTGCCCACAATCATGTTGATAGGTTTGGAGTCCTGTCCTGACTTCTTGTACTTGTTTGGGCACTTGTTGGCCCAATGTTCAAACGAACCACAAGTAAAGCAGCCCTCGTCCTTCTTGTTCTTCTTGAGGGTCTTCTTACCCTTTTTCTTAAAGTCGGTATTGTGTTGGACACCGTTCTTTCCCTTGGGCTTGTGGGAGTTGAAGTTCTTCTGGTTCACCATGTTGGCAACAGAAGTCCCTTCAACCCCTTTTCCGTGTGAGTCTTTTGCCCTCGAATTCTGCTCAACACTCAGATGGCCAATGACATCCTCCACAGAGAATTCATGCCTCTGATGTTTCAGAGTGGTGGCAAAGTTCCTTCAGGAATTAGGGAGCTTAGCGATTATGCAGCCCGCGACAAACTTGCCCGGTAACTCGCACTTAAGAAGCTCAAGTTCCTTAACAATGCATATTATCTCATGAGCCTGCTCCAATACAGGACGATTTTCAACCATCTTGTAATCGTGGAACTGCTCTATAATATACATCTCGCTCACTGCATCGGCGGCCCCGAATTTAGATTCGAGCGCCTCCCACAAGTCCTTGGCGACATGCACATGTAAATATGCGTCGACCAGTTTATCTCCGATCACGCTAAGAACTGCTCCGAGAAACACAACGGTAGCCTCCTTGAACGCCTTCTCCTGTTCAGGAGCAATCGTTCCCGTGGAGACACCGGTGACCCAGAACACGTTCATAGCCGTGAGCCATAACGTGGTCTTAGTCTGCCAACGCTTAAAGTATGTACCGATAAACTTATCCGGTTTCAGTGCAGCGGCAAAGCTACTTGCCGAGAAATTCCTACACATAATAGGTTTTTGGATTGTTGAGTAAATAGGCAATTTCTCGATTAAATTAATCCACGAGTAAATCACTAGCATGGCATAGACACAAATAAACGCATACTGATATTCAATCAAGCAAGCACATACTACGCTAATTGCAGAAAGATCTACGTATAACGCTAGCATGGCTAAAACAGAAAACAGTAGGAGCGGGACAAACGAGTTATACCCTCCAGTAGGCCATGCAGAGGCCACGGCTTTGGTGGCAGCAGCGGCGTCCTTCTTGTCGGCTTCAGCTTTCTCGGCGGCGGCACGTTCGGCGTCGGTGGACATGGTGATGATGAAGGCAACGCGGACGTAGAGGAAGTAGACGATCGGCTCAATCCCGCAACCCGCGGCGCGGCGGGCGGCAGAGGAGGAGTGCGCGAGGGCCTCTTCTCTTCTCAAGCTCCAATAGCATGTAGAAGAGAAACCCTTATAAGGAGGTCCAGCTCCTCTTTCACTTCCGGGGTGGGACTAAACTTCCCACTACACCTAGTGCCATATGACCCACATGGGCCCTTAGAGATTTTTCAGAAATTGCTATAAGGGTCTAGAGCCCATCTTAAATTTCAGCACTTTATACTCCATCCGTTCCTGAATATAAGTTTTTTTAAAGATTTCAATGGATACATACAGTATATAGACATAGTTTAAAGTGTAGATTCACTATTTTTGCTCCGTATGTAGTCTATATTGAAATCTCTAAAAATACTTATATTTAGGATAGAAAGCAAAGGATAGTTTCCTTTCATCGTGTACAAAATCAGCCGAGGTCAGTAGGTGACTGATTTACAATCTGGTTGCACTTGAAATTCACCGGCGGTGCAATTGAAAATCATCATCTGCAAAAGGAAAAAATCAACCTTGCAAAAGAAAAGAATGGCCTAACTCTCGGTGCGCTGCTTTGTTTGTCAATTCCAAAATGAAGGATAGACTGCCTTCATAATCATTGCTGCACTAGACTGGAAACTGAAAACTGAAGAAAAATAAGGAGCTAAACAACTGAGGTACTGGACTGAGTGAAACTGAATGACCGTAGCTACATATACTCAAATATGATATATGTGAAAATACTGAGAATAAGGCCGTCGCCATGCAAGCTCACAACTGAATAAAAATAAACTTAATATATAATGAAAAAAGGACTATAGAATAAGACAGATATAAATAAACTCCCAATATTGATAGACTGAACAATGATACAAGCTCACAGACTAAGGAACAGAAGCCATGGAGAGACTGTAAGCAACACATAGCTTCCAAACGTTCTTGTGATCTCAGTACACACATCTAACATAAACATAAGACGCACAAGAGATGGACCTGAGCAAAGCACCAATGCATCAGATTAGCTAACCAAATGTCTTAGAAACCAGTCACACTGCATGTTCACACACCGTTTGGGCAGCTGAGCTAAGGAGTCTAGTGCTCTAGTCTACACCGTAGTAGTCAGATTCGCTCGGTTCCGATGCATCTTCATCCTCGGACTCCTCATTGTCGCTCCCGGAACGCAAACATTTTTTGAAATTACGAACAATATTTTTGACAAGGATATTTTATGAAATTCCCCAAACAATTTATGAATTTTAGGATTTTTTGTGAAAACATGATTGTTTTCTGAATTTGTAGGAAAATTTCAAAAACAGCAACATTTTTTGAATTTGTGAAATAAAATAAAATGCAAACATTTTTTGAAATTCAGTTTTTAAATTTCGAACATTTTTTGAAAATAAGCAAATACTTTTTAAAATTCTAATATTTTTTGAATTTCTGAAGATTTTTTGAAAATTCTAAACAAAAGTTGAAAACAAGAACACTTTTTGGAAATTTGATAAATTTAAAAAATTACAAACATTTTTATATGTATGAACATTTTTTCAAAACGAAAATTAATGTCGACAAAAAGAATAAAAAAGGAAAGAAAAGAAACAGAAAAAATAAAAAAAATGCAAATGTGTCGGCCCAGTTGCGGTCGCCATGTGCGAAGCCCCGACAATTTTCTGCATGGTGCGGCAAATAGGGGTATTGGAGGTCCCCGCAGAGTAGGAGGTCTCATGATTTTCTATTGAGCGAGGCCACACGCGGCGCAGACCCTGGTCGAGCCGAACCAAGTAGAGCGGGCCGTCTCACGCTCTCACTCGCTTCTTCGCCTCCTCCCCACCGACCCGGCGGCGCCCCCCACCCATTCCGCCGACCGCACCATGGCCCCACCGCCGGAGCTGATGGACGAGCTCGTCGGCGAGGTCCTCCTCCTCCTTTCTCCCGACGAGCCCGAGCACCTCTTCCGCGCCGCCCTCGTCTGCAAGTCATGGCTCCGCGTCGTCTGCGACCCCTCCTTCCGCCGCCGCTACCGCGCCTTCCACGGAGCCCCTCCCCTCCTCGGCCTCCTCCAACAGTTCCAGGTCCTCCAAGAAAGGCCCGCGCCCCGCTTCACCTCCACCACCTCGATGCCGGACTTCCCCTACCCGGGCTCCGACGGCCAGGGCAAGCACCCCGTCCCCCTCGACTGCCGCCACGGCCGCGTGCTCATCCACATGCTGCAGGACGAGGGCCTGGTTTTCGTCGTCTCGGACCCCGTCACGGGCGAACGGCACGTCCTGCCCGCGCCGGGCATCGTCTGGCTCATCTCCACCGCCGCGGTCTTCTGCGCCGCCGACGGCTGCCAGCATCTCGACTGCCAAGGCGGCCCCTTCCGCGTGGCCTTCCTGGCCACCGACGACGACGACCGTATCGTTAAGGCGAGCGTGTACTCATCGGTGACAGGTGCGTGGAGTGCGCCAGTATCTCTTGACGATGGCTGCGAATGCTATGCCCAGCACATCTGAGATGACATTGCAGAAAACCTCTTCCACCTGCCCTATGTCATGCCTCGCCGAGTAGCTGTCATTGGAGATGAAGTCTACTTCACACTTCGCTCTGCTCACAAAATCGTCAAGTACAACTTGCCAAGCAACTGCTTATCCATGATTAACCCGCCGCCACACACTAGGAGCCCAATTGCTCTCATGGTGATGGAGGACAGTTCGCTGGGGTTTGCCTGCACTGAGAGTTCTACTCTTTATCTGTGGTCAAGGAAGGTGAATTCAGAAGCAGCTGCTGAATGGGTAAAATGCAGGAGCATCGAGCTGGAGACAATTATACCCGTCGTGGACCCAGATTACCAACCATTTGTGGTTGGTTCCGCAGAGGGTGTGGGTGTCATCTTCATAAACTCAGATGCTGGCTTATTCTCTGTAGAGCTCAAGTCAGGGCGAGTCAGGAAGCTTGACGAGCCCGCTCAGTACTTTAGCGTCCTACCCTACATGAGCTTCTACACTCCAGGTATTGCTGCTAGACCTTGCTTCTTGTCTATTGCCTTGCATTTTCGTTACGGCTTCTGTAAGTTTGCTTATTTAGTTGGTTGTGAACAATTAGTCGTAGTGAAAGTAATATATGTTTGTTATATATATATATTCACATATGAATCTTGCCAAGGACAATTCTCTGTGATAGAGAAAACTTAATATATGACGCTGGAAAACATAATGTAGTTTATGGTATGAGATTTGACATGTGAAGGACCATGACCATGCATTGGTCGAATTGCGAAATATGTACACAAACATGTTGGTCTCGTACTATCCTGCTACCTTCCGTCAGACTTCCTATAAATAACCATCTCTTATTTTGTGGCATAGCTGAAGGTCACATCTCAAACCCAGTGTTGTAACCATTGGAGTTGGTACTAGCATATAGCTCACCAAAGTAAAATGCTGACTTGGAGTTCGTTATGAGTTTTGTACATGATATATTTTAGATCATGGCACATTGTTATCGCTAATACGGATTAACTGATCAAAGTGTGCTGCTGGTTACTTTCAGAGCTGCTACTATGAAGTGTGAAGTCGTTTATTCTCTGTTCAGTAGTTTACTTGCAAATTGTGCAAGTCCTTACAATCAATTGGTGTTGTCTTGTTGAATTCGTCCTGATCATAATGTCAAAAGGTTGTATTTCAGATTAATATGTGAGGCATATTTCAGCTACTGTTTTGCCTAATTCTTGGCTCAGCTACTTGGAACAGAAATTATGTGTAATCTATGTCGTCTCCCTTTCATGAAATTTTCATATGACTTCAATGTTGATCTTCTCTTTAAAAGATACAGTATGTCAAGTAGCATACCAGACTTCTTGGAAAACAATTGGTGGACAAGGAACTTAGTTTCACCACAAAGCGTTTAGCATTTGTAAATAGATTCTAACAGGTGTGGAACTCGGATGTTTTTCACTTTTACTAATAACTTGGAGACTGATGTTGGGATGTCCTGTCATAAAATAAGTCACCTCTTATTTCTGTAGCCATTTCTCAATTGTGGACTCAGGTCCGGTTATTCTTCTGTGCTATTATATGCAACATTACCCCTGGAATAAAATGTCTCTTTTTTGCTATTGCTGTTGATTGGTCAAATAATTGGTGAAGCATGAAGTGCATGCTAGGTTCAAATAGAGATTGCTAACTATTTAGTCAACCTTGGTTAGAAAAGAGATTGCTAAATATTTATTCAACCTTGTTGATATTGCATTATCACTTTACCTTGCTTCAGATTTTTCGTTAAGATGCATTAAATTACTTTCTGGTATAGCTGAGGCTCACATGTCAAATGCAGTCTTGTAACCTTTGGAACTAGTTATACATACAGCCGCACATCAAATTATAAATTCTGAGATGGGCAGTTGGTTATGAGTTTTCTGCTTGGTATCTTTTTCAGATCGTGGCATATTGTTGGCGCTAGCGAAGACCCATTGATCTCTGATGTGCGGCTCAATGGTGATGAATTGCAAAATGGGCAAACCCGTCATCTCTAGTCTGCTGCCGTTGGCTTCTTCCAAGCTACTAATACCAGGTTGTGTTTTGTTTCTGCTGAGGAGTTTAAGCATGAAGGGTGCAAGTCAATTCTCAATTGTGATCAGTTGTGGTTGTCCTCAGTTGTGATAATGTGGCTAGAGAATTTGTACTTCAAAGATGCAGTTTAAATGTGAATCGTGCAAGCTACCATGTTTGACTGTGGTTCTCATGTAGAATTCGTCCTGATCATGTCGAGCGCGAACTGTATTTCTGTTTAGCATATCAGGCGTACTTCTGTTGCTGTTTGCTCAAATGCTCAAGTCAGCTACATGAAACCTAGAAGGCTCTGCGCCATTTCCATTTTCTGAAAATATAGTGTCACGCAATGTTTTCCTTGTCTTGGAAAATGTCGTCCACTAGCGGGGCAAGGGTTTTTCCTTGACACAATTGGAAAGTTATGTAGTTACAAGAAGCAGCTCTTGTTCCTGTGGTTTTTGGATTCGGCGGTCGAGTTGACCTGGAAACCATGGTTTTTGTTTGGGTTTTCTCTTACGAATCTGAGCTGCATGTGATATGTGGATTGCTCCCTCTTCATTCGTTTTGATAAACAGTGTGGTTTAGAATGCATTGAAATGTGCTCAAAATCCCATGATTTTCCATGATTTGTTCATCGGTCATGAAGACTAAAAACTGAAAGATGAGGAGCTAAAAGACTGAGGTACTAGACTGAATGACCATATCTAGATGTACTCAATCCCACTTAAGGAAAAATATGATGTGTGGAAATACTGAGAATAAGGCCGTCGCAATGCAAGTTCACAACTGAATAACAAGAAACTGAATATATAATGAAGAAATTGACTGTAGAATAAGATAGATATTAATAAACTCTCAATACTGATAGACTGAACAACGATACAAGCTCACAGACCAAGGAACAGAGGCCATGGAGAAACTGCAAGCAACACATAGCTTCCAAACCTTGTTGTGATCTCAGCACACACATCTAACATAAACATAAGACGCACAAGAAATGCACCTGAGCAAAGCACCAACGCATCAGATCAGCTAACCAAATGTCTTAGAAACTAGTCACACTGCACTCCAATTCCACACTGTTTGGGCAGCTGAACCAAGGTGTCTAGTACTCTAGTCCTCACCGGAGTAGTCAGATTCGCTCGGCTCCGACGCATCTTCATCCTCGGTCTCCTCATCGTCGCTCCCGGAATCGGCGTAGACTACCGTCACCTTCCTCTCCCTTACTGTCCTTCTCGGTGCAACCGGCTCGGCAGAGCTGCCGGAGGGAGGAGCCTCGGCGTCTTCTGCCCCTGTTGAAGCGCTCGCCGCTCTCTGCAGAAGCGAGCCGCTCTTCTTGTTGAAGGGGGAGGACCTGATCCTCCGCACCTTCTTCTCAGGAGAAGGAGCACTGAGGTTGCTGTCATCGGTAGGCTTGAATATTTCCTCCATCACTTTCTGCTTCATGACTTTGCTCTGAGCTGGCGCCCTCTTCCTGATGGTGGTAGCCTTCGGCTTCTCGGCAGCAGGCTTTCTTCCTTTGGCCTTCTTCTCAACTTCCATGGAAGACCCCCCACCCTCGCTCTCATGGCGGGGCTCTGCCATGTCTTCGTCAGAGGACTCGGCTAAGGATGACATGGCCTTCTTCGCTGCGCCTCTTTTGCTTGGTCCATTCCTCCCTTTCTTTCCTTTCTGCTGTTCTTCTGTTTCCATGGCTGCACAAGTGGTGACGCCATCAGCTTAAACTTTTAAAATATGGATATCTTATGTTCACAAACGCAACATCATGTCAGTGGCCATTACCATTAGGTTCTGGAGAGGAGTCCTCAAGATTATAAGCAGCCAGACGGTCTTTCAGAACAGCCAATTCGTCGTCCTCTTCATCTTTCACCGGTGCACTTGCCTATGAAATTGTTACATTGACTTGTTATTATAAAGCAGCAAATAAAGTATGCAACGCAGAGTGAGACAAGGCTTGGTCGAGGAACGAACCTTCTTGGGTGGTGGTTTCTTCTTTTGCGCTGCAGGTTTCGGATTCGGTGGTTCAAAATCTTCATCATCGCTCCCAGCCAAATTTGCCTTGAAAATATTCATTGTTTTATATCAGTAAAGGGCAACAAGTACTGCAACTCAAGAAACGTATCACTTGTGTTACTCTGTACCTTCTGAGATTTGGCTGCAGCCTTCTTAGGCTGTCTCTTGGGTGCTGCATTAGATTCCTTCGCGTTTTTGGCGCGCTTACGTGATCTGTCATTCTGTTCAGCTTCAAGTTTTGCATCAAGCACCTGTATCAAAGTCAATGAGTGAGAAGAGCAGTGAAACACATGACGTCAAGCAAAACCTGCTCAAGAGGAAAAAGAAAACATAACAATAGAGAGAAACACAACTTACATCCAGTTCCTTCTCAAGAGCATCAAGGTCTCTCAGCCAAAGAGTATTTGGCTCTGTATTACTCAGGATATTCAGATCCTCCTGCACCTTATCCTGCTGCGCGATGAGCTCCTTCACCTTCTCCATAGTCAAGGTACCAATCGACATTGCGAGAAGATACTCATAGTCACTTGCTGCAGCTTCAACAGGACTCTCATCATTTTCTTCATCTACTTCTGTAGATCCTACAGCAACTGGCTCAGCCGTGGGTTTTTTCTTTGGGAAAGGATCATATTTCTTCTGCTTCAGCTCCTGGAATAGCTCTGCCCTCTTCCTGTTATTGACTATGATGTCCCCAGAAATAACAGCAAGAATAAACCTAACTTTGTTCTTATACTTAAGCAACTCGATCCCCATGTTTTCCAACATTACTTTCTGCACAGCATATGTTAGTTGGTTAGTACAGTAGTTTGTAAATGAACAACCAAAGGAAAAAGTCACTTAGTTAGTTATTACAGTAGTTTGTAAATGAACAACCAAAGGAAAAGGTCAACATGTACCTTTCGTCTGACATAGAAGTCGAGCCTCAAGTCAAAGAACTCTTTAAGTACTGCAAAGTTAACATAATTTCAGTGACAAAACCACACAAAAAAAGACTTGTAACTATAACACAGGTCCATGTTAGATATACTCACCGTCCTCTGGGGTGTCATATTTTCGGATTTTACCATTTGAGTCAAACAAGTGCATGTTTGTTGTTCCTATTGTGGTAGTCAGCTTGAATTTCTTCTCAAGGCCTTCTTGCTTAGCTATATTCATGTTTTGCTCCGTCAGGATAAGCTCAAAATCTACATCCGCATGATCACACTGCGACCTTATTTCCTGTAAATTGGTTCAGTTCAAGAAAGTCAAAACATCTGAAACCCCAAGAGAATGAACTATTTGTACAATTAGCTACCTCTAACAATGGTGGTTCCTTGCTCTTTTCCTTTTCCTTTTCCTTGTCCTTGTCCTTGTCCTTCTTCTTTTCCTTGTTCTTGTCCTTGCTCTTTTCCTTTTCCTTAATAGGAATAGGACACATGGATTCAAGAAACTCTTTGTAATCTGTAGTCCAGCGGCGGACAGGAAGCTCAGTAATTTTAAGCCTGGTGTCAGCAACTTCCTCTATAACACCAGTGATGGTATATGTCACACCAGTTGCCTTTGAACTTGTCTCCTTCAAAGAGCCCTGTCAGGTGATGAACAAAATTTTGCATCAAAATCATTTGTTGCATTAAAGCAGTCAAACTGTCAATGTAACAGAAATATGCTAGTAAAAGCATTGCACAGACCTTGAACCCCCTGTACCAAGGAACCATTGGTACGATAGTCTCGTTATTTAGCAACCTTTTCAGATTAGCAATAATGTCTCTTGGGTTGTAGTTTGGGACATAGGTGCTCCATCCAGTGCCAATGCCTTCACTTCCATTGACCAAAACCATGGGAATGATTGGCATATACCTGAACATAACATGGCAAATTTTAGGTACACAAAAATGAATTGAATTGCAATCATAATTGGCAGGCTGAATGTTCGAAGAGATAATATATATTACCAACTGGGTTCAATTGACTGCCCATCTTCATTCAAATAGTTCAGAAGAACATCATCATCCTTTGGAAAAATTAAGCGGGTGATAGGTTGCAATCTGGTGAAGATGTACCTAGCACTAGCAGCATCTTTGCCCCCCTGAAATGAATGTAAACAAGCAAAGAAGCATGAGAACCCATTACAAACAGAGTCATATGGTACTTGGCTTTAACAAAAGCTAACCCACCGCATTTCTGGTACCAAACTGGCCACGGGGCTCCAAAAGATTGATATTATTGCTGCCAACAAAATCCTGAGCCATTCCTATAATAGTGCTTGCTAGACTCTGCTCACCATGGTGGTATGCTGAGTGTTCTGACACATAACCAATAAACTGTGCCACCTGTAGCCAATAACGGTAACAAGTTAAGGAACATGCATGATGATTCCAATACACAAATTCAAAAGCTCTTTGGCGGACCTTTGATTCTTTAACCAAATTCTTCTTGAACGAGCAAAACAAAATCTTCCTCTGTCCTGGTTTAAAGCCGTCGACCATTGAAGGTATTGACCGTTCAAGGTCTGCCATCGAGAAGAGTATCAGCTCTTTGTTGATAAAATCACTGTACTTGATGTGTTTCTCCCGTTGGTCAAGGCAAGTTCCAGGCTGCAATATGGTTTGTGTGTTACTATTGATACAGAATAAGGGACTTGTTTCAAACAGGGAAATGATGCAAATATTAAACCTGATAGTTGGTCAGCCAGTCCTTCCTCTCAGCAATCTTTTTCTTGCTGAATGCTAACTCAATAGCCTCACCATCTTCTTTGTCATCTGCCCAGACAAAATCCTTCTTATGATGGGTAATATCTTCAAAGTAATCCCGACCTTCTTGAGCTGTGCTGGTTCCCAGCCCCTGTACCAGTCAACCAGTCAAAACTCTTATCAAAACCAAAAATAACTACAGCCATCTTTGTTATAGCTCCTTCCAGTAAAAATAAGGGGGGGGGGGGACACCAAATTTTGCGAAACCATGCAAGAAACTGAATAAGGGGCAAAAGACGCACCTTGTAGTACTTTATAGTCCACGAACTTGCACTTCCACCTAAGCTCTCTTTCCATGCTTCATAATCTGGCATAGAGTAAAATGACCTGACAGCTTTTCCCTTGGTTGCCTGGACAAATTAACGAAAGCATTATTTTTTTACTGGAGTGACAGTACCAATTTGATCAGCAGGGAGAAATATAAAAAACTGAATGATAAATATTAGGATTTAATATGTATTAATGTGTACCTTAACATACACAAATACATTTGACAACGACCAAAAGAATTGCCTACCTTGATAATTGGAGTGATGAACTCAACCAAGAAAGAAGGAACTTTGAGGAGAGATGGCCACTCTTTGTGAATGAAATTGATCAGCAACCCTTTGATGTGGGAACCATCATGGTCCTGAAATTTCATCAGTTCAATCTAAGCCAAGAAACAACTTCACTTTGACTAATTGAGATAAATTGGAGACGTTGTCAGGCAAACCTGATCTGTCATTATCATTAGGTGGCCGTATCTCAAGCCCTTTGTACTATCATACTTCTTTTCATGCTGCAGACCTAAAATTTTCTTTATATTCTGGATCTCTGCATTCTCCATTAGCTGCTTGTGGCTTGCTTCTCTCACATTTAATAATTTACCCCTGAGAGGAAACACGCCATAGTGGTCCCTTCCCACTACACCTATACCAGCCATCTGCAGAGAAAACAGGCTGAACTCTTCAGTATGACAGTAAAACTGTATGCTATGGCATCTAATAGGTTCATGTTACTCACAGCTAGAGCCTTTGCTGAATCTCCTTCAGTAAGGATCAAGGTGCACTTGTCAGAGTTCTTCCCACCAGCGTCATTTGCATCCTCCAGCTTAGGGATGCCAACAATACTTGTCTTCTTGGTTCCATCAGTCTTCTTTAGTTCCTTGTTTAGTTTGAACTCGGCCCAAGAAAGGAGATTGCTAACAACACCCGAGCTAGAGACTGCAATTGTAAGAAGTGAACATTATCATTAGTGGTGCATCCACAATAGACAAATCAAGGGTAGCAAAGTTAACTCATCACATACCCTTCTTAAGGAACTCTTCAGAGAGCTCGCATGTGGACCCAAAGCTTGCTTGACGAGTCGTCAAGGTCTCTTTGGTCTGTGAATCAAATGCAGGGTTGTCAATGAGCGCATTAACAAATACCCATAGGTAGCCCTTCACTGTATGCAACTTCATGTTAGCCTGCTTGTTCTTCTTGTTCACAACGCCCATCACATGGCTGGCAATTTGGTTTGCGACGTAGTCAACGTGAGTTCCACCTCTTATGGTCGCAATACCGTTTACAAAACTGACCTGCAATCCAAACAGAATGTCTGAGGTATAACTGTAACAACACACTACAGAGGAGCTTCACAGGAAACTAGCCCACACTTACCTGCTGGAACTGGCCTTCACTTAGACTCACACACACCTCCCAACGATCATTTACCTTTTGGTAAATTCTGAAAGGAAGGCAAATTTGAGCATCAGAAATAGTGCTTGTCAGAGATTTCCATGGAGATGCTCAAACTGGTAAGAAAAAAACTTTCTCAAACCTTGGTAGCTCGATGCCTTCTTTGGAAGCAGAGTCAATATACAGTTGCACGTAATCTGAGAAACCTTTTACTGCCACCTTCTCGCCATTCAACTCTACCTTCACCGTTTTGCCAAGGGTGCCGGCCATATCAACTACTCGCTTCATCATGAGTGCCACGACATCAGCTTCGAGCTCGGTCATGTTGAACTTTGCAAGGTCAGGCTTGAAGGTAACTCTGGTCCAGTTCTCTGACTGCTTGCACTTCTTAATCTCAGGCTCCGACTTCTTCCCCATGTTATCAGAGAAAACCTGCACATGCATTCAAGGAGGAATGTCACGATGTATCATGCGCTTTGTAATTAGGGTGGCTGTGCCTAAAGAACTTTCAGGAGACATTAGTTAATATACAGCTACTGGGTAGTTAATAGTGAGTGTACAGACTACAACCCTAGTAGTCAGTTTAAATTAGCTATGTGTCTTCGTAGCGGTTTTAAACAGATGTGCATATTCATGGTAAAACATACTGAGCAATGCTATAAACTATCAAAGGAAACAAGATTCGGATTAGTACAGTAATAATTAAGATCAATGGCATAGAACTTAGATGCGCAATACTTATGGCACATCTAGATGTGCTTTAGCAGAACTGTTAAGAAAAACTTATGCAAGCAGGTTCTACAGACGAGAAACTTTGAACCAACCCTGCAGAATTTCCAGCCGTTTGCCCAATTAAACAACACACATAAGAACAACGGTCTCGCGCTCCAACACCACCAGATTCTCAACTCTAGTGTGGTCACAACCAGCCGCACCTCGTTAGAGTCACATGGCACATCGATTCGCCAGATGGCTCCCAGATCTAACTAATCCAGCCCCAAACACCGACCCGGAAACCAGAATATCAGCCGGAAAACGGTCACGGGGTCCACGACTGTCTTACCTGCCTGTACCTCTTCTGCCGGCGGCCATCAGCGGTCTCGATGACGAACTCGGTGGAGAAGATGTTGGCGAGCTTGGCGCCGTAGCCGTTCCTCCCGCCGGTGGTCTTGCGCTCGTTGTCGTCGTAGTTGCTGCTGGTGAGGAGGTGGCCGAAGATGAGCTCGGGCACGTAGATGCGCTCCTCCTGGTGGATCTCGACGGGCACGCCGTCCCCGTTGTTGTAGATGGAGATGCAGCAGCCGCCGACGTCGATGTCGACCTTGAGGGAGTCCATGGAGGGGTCGCGCTGCTTGTTGTCCGCGGCGTTGACGAGGATCTCGTCGAAGATCTTGTAGAGGCCGGGGACGTAGGCGACGGGGCGCTGCACCATGGCGCCGCCCTCGTAGACCCAGAGCGGCTGCGTGTGCTTCTGGACGGAGCCGACGTAGGTGTCCGGGCGCAGCAGGATGTGCTCCAGCTGCGTCTTCTTCTGGTACATCTCCTCGATGGTCTTCCCCCCGGCGGCCGCGGCGGCGGCATCCCCCGCGGCAGAGTTGTGCGAGGAGCTGGACTTGAGCGGGGGCTTCTTCGCGGCGGGCGCCATGGCGGCGGGCGCACGCTGAGGTAGTGTGCGCGCTAGCTAGCGCTGGGATTCTGGGTGCTCTTCTGGGTGTGTGGGATTGCGGGGTTGGGGGTGGAAGTGGTGGTCTGGCTCTGGCCGGTGAGGGGTGGGGCGTGGGGAAGGGAAAGGTCGAGGCGTTTGAATTTTGGGAGCAGGGGGTCGCGCGGGACACTTGAGCGGTGGAAAGCGAATTCGAGAGGCTTCCCGTTGGTCTGGCTCGCGTGTAGGGAGAGGGGAAAATGTGGAGCGGAAGGGAGGGGAGTTTTTTCTTCTTTTTTTTAGGGAGCGGAAGCTAGGGAAGTTCCCATTTGTTTTTTTAGGACGCCGCACCCACTTTTGTGGAAGGGAAAAGACCCCGCCAGGCTGGGTCGAGCCAGGCAGCGAAGGGGGAAATATGGAGCGCCAAGGAAAAATAGTGGTTGTCTTTGAAAAAATAAATTATGAAGCAGATCCCGCAAACCGGGTCGTCCGCTATAATAACCACTGGTTTGCGGGATGGATCTCATAAACCGTCCCAAATAGATCCTTTAAATTCAGCCGTCTTGTAAATGGGATCCCGAATCCGCGAGCCTAATTCCTCAATATCAACGGGATTTCACCCGATTTTGCCGGATCCACTTGGGGTTGATGCGAACCCAGTTCCGTCGGCTTCAGTTCCTGCCTCCCGCCCCGCCGCTGCCGCCAATCCGTCCTCCGACCTCGTGGCGCTATATTTCAGCCGGATGGAGTACCCGCCGCCCCCGTGTGCGCCATACCATGCGTTGTCGCCACCGCTCCGTCCGCCCGGGCCTCCCACGACCCCAACTCCTTCCGCCGCTGCCCCAGTTCCTCCTACCACCGCCATCAGAGAAAGCAGCAAGGGAGCCATCTCGTTCAAGGCGGCGCAGCCAGCGCGGCACCACCGAATTTCGGCCTTGCTCCAGTTCCACACGTCAAGAGGAAGAAGACCGCCTCCACTGGCCCCGCCGATGCACGGTCGAATGCCCTGAGGAAGAAGGCGATCACCAAGGGGTCGGGCTCCTCCTCCGCCTTCGGCCGACCCTGGCATCCACATTGATGGCGAAGCCGTCGGCCACGCCTACAACGTATTCGATGAAACGGGCGGGAGGTATTAAATTTTTCTTTTGCTTGGTTTGTTCCGGTCATCTATGTTTCGGTCATTCAAAACACTTGCTTGAGCTTTGGCCGTTGATTTTTGTAGCCAAAATGTGCCCTACACATATACGGAGGTGTTGGCCGAGAGCACAGTGAATTTGAGTGCCCCCCTTGGCGATTTTGATGCATTGTACATTGAGGTCGACGCGGAGGTGAATGATGAGAAGATGATGGTGACGTGCAAGAGATCGAGGAGGCCGACTATGATGCTAGGGTGGGGAGGACCGGAAACTACACGAAGACGGGGGATGTGTGCTTAATTAAAGCATGGGAAAGCATATCTGTTGACTGTCGGTAAGGATCAAACCTATGGAAACTATTGGCAAAGGATAGAGGACAAATATCATCAAAATGATGCCATTCCCATCCAATCGGAGCTTGGAGGGCCTTCAAGGCCGTTGGGACACCATCAAAAAAAGCTTGCAGCCGTTGGAGTGGATGCTTGGAGCAAGTGTGGAATGCACCACCAAGTGGCGTCACTATTGATGATTATGTGAGCATTTCTTCATCTTCATGTATCTAGCCGCGTTCATATGAAGATTTTGAGCTCATACTTGTCTCAATGTTTGTGTGTAGGATCGCATCGCCAATGAGTACTACAAACAAATCTTGAAAGGCTTCATTCAATCTTCATCATTGTTGGAAATGGCTCCGAGATAGTGAGAAGTGGAGGGTAAGGGACAAGGAATTCCCTCCAAAGAGAGGCATCAAAGTGGAGGATGAGGATGATGATGATAGTGATGATGCACCAAGAGGAGGAAGAAACAAGGGCAAACTTGATGAAAGCAAGAAGGAGAAAGCAAGAGGCAAGAGGACGGTCGAGGAAATCACTTTGAGGGATCAAATTGGTGAGATGGCGAAGACGAAGGAGGCTATGCTAGCCAAGCATTGGGATGCAAAAGTGGCCATGGCTGAGAAGAAAGAGAAGCACAAAGAAGAGAAGTGGGAAAAGAGGTGTGCCTTTCAGGAGCGCAAGCTCATCCTAGAGGAGCAAAAGAGGAAGGACGAGAGGACCGTCGAGGAGGCTCGGTTCATGATGATGAATCCGGAGGGCATGGATGCAATGGGAAGGGATTTTTGGGAGATGAAAAGAATGGAGATCATGTGCTGAAGGAAGATGGGGCTTCAAAATCTTATGACCGGTGGTGGAGGGTTCGGCATGGGTGGTGGTGTTCGGTTCTTCATTGGTGCCATGGGTGGTGGAGGATTTGGAGGTGGTGGAGGGTTCGGTATGGGTGATGTCGGGGGGATGACCCCCGGGTAGGCATCGAAACCTGGATCATTTTTCAAAACATCGGGGCGGCTGGCGCCCCTCAGTCCGGTTGACCTTCAAGCCGGCTCCCCAGCACGGACCGGATGGGCGCGACATGCCGACCTGGCCGGCTAGCCTCAATCCAGTTGGCGATAGGTCAGCGGCCGTCCCATCCAGCCGTACGACAAGACAACCCTCCCACGACGGGAGAGCATGGCTACAGTGCGGTTGTATCGGCTGACCCGGGCAACCAACGTTAGTGTGGCTCGCCACTGTAGCCCCACGACGCCAAACACTCCGTGAAGCAGGACGAGATAGGCAACAGTGTCGTGCAGCCAGCGGGACCCGTAGCCGGCAGGCCCTGCGACCCGGCGGACCCCACCACCGGCTCCAGACGATGACACCAGGGCCCCACGTCCATGTAAAGTTACCTTAGTACCCCGAGGGGCGGCCTATAAGACCCCCCTGGAGCCCTCCATGCAGGGGAGAGCTCTTTGATCTTTAGAACACACACACCCACACTCACACGGGAGAGGTTGAATGGAGAGCCAGCTTCTTCTTCCTCCTCCACTAAACAGCTCTAGGAGCACCATTTGTAACCCTTGTGCATATCATACCATTTCGGCGGGACTAGGGGTGTTACCTCCCCTGGAGGGCCCCAAACTTGGGTACGTCTTGAGTCTCACTCTCGGCGTGCCAACCTCACCTTCAGAACCCACCGGCGCCCTCACGCGGCCCCCCACTTTTAGCCATCTCATGGCATCTGTCATGATTTCAGCACGACAGTTGGCGCCCACCGTGGGCTGCTCGTGGCGTCAACCGGAGTCAAGTTCTGGACGAGACCCTTCACCAGCTCCGGTGGAGCGCATCATGCACGGCTTGGTCCCCACACCCAGCACGAACACGCCGGCCCCACAGGCTGCTCTATTGTCCCTCTTGGTGCGCTACACGTCTTCATCGCACTCATCCCCGATGTGTTCCCTAGCAAGGTACACGACATTACCGATTCGCCCCTCCCCCGTTGGTCGCGTCGTCTCCAGCGACGTCGCGGATCTCTGTACCCGCGTGGAGGTGATGACCACCGGCTCCAGCCTCGCTTCCTCACACAACCGGGACAAGGCCCACTACAAAAAAATACACCTCCGTGATGATACGTGTTTGTCACGCTAGGTCACGTTTTCTGTCATGCATGTACATCCATGACAAATTTATGACAGAATCAAGATAGTCATACATGTGTTGTCGTAGAAGTGTTCCATGACATTACCAAAATTATCATCACGGAAGTGTCCACTTCCATGACGATAAATCGCGCGTCACAGAAGTGCTTTCGTCAAGGGTGACCGACACGTGTCATCCACCGTAACGGAACACCGTTAAGCTATCGGGTCCGTTTTTGGATCTGATAACCCGTTAATAGCCCCGACCAATGGGGATTTTCCACGTGTAAAATCATCATTGGCTGGAGGAAACACGTGTCGGCTCACTGTTGGGACAGATGTCATCCACTCATTGGACCCAAAGCGCCTATGATACGTCGACACATGGCACGACCCAACAGTGGTCCATAAAGTTTAAATGGGCCGGCCCAACTAAAGACCCACAAGATTTTGCGGCCCATAATGGGACGGCCCAGCTAAAGGCCCACAAGATTTTGCGGGCCATAATGGGCCGACCCAGGTAAAGGCCCACAGGATTTTTGCACGCCATAATGGGCCGGCCCAGGTGAAGGCCCACAAGATTTTTGTGGACCATAATGGGCCGGCCCAGCTAAAGGCCCACGAGATTTCGCCGACATTAATGGGCCGGCCCAGCTGTAGGCCCACAAGATTTTGAGGACCCTAGTAGGTCGGCCCATTAACTCGCTGCCATGTTTTGGGCCAAATGTCGGCCCATATTTGATCCAGTCCATTAATGGCCCGCCACGTTCCGGGCCTAATAATGGCCCATATGAGATCCGGCCCGTTAAAAGCCTCCACGTTCTGGGCCAAATTACGGCCCAGATCAGGTCCGACCCTTTAAGAGGCTTTGGGCTAAATTATGGCCCATATCAGATTCGGCCCGTCAACTGGACGCTACGCTTTTGGGCCCATTTGCTAAAGGCCCATTTAGTAATTCGGCCTGATATTAGTTTAGGCTTGTTAAGGGCCCGTTTAACATTTTGGCCCTATATTAATTTCGTCCTGTTAAAAGCCCGTCATATAGTTGGGCCTAACTACGGCCCGGTTTGCATCCGGCCTGCTCGCAGCCGATAATCTGATTGGGCCAAATAAGGACCGAGACAATTTTGGCCTGTTATAAGCCCATGATTTGATTGGCACATTCATGGGCCGGGGTCTATTTCGGCCTGCTGCCGGCCTATGAGCTGTTGGGCAAGTTTCAGGCCCAACCTACTTTTCAGCCTCCTAAAGGCCCATTGAGTTTTCTTGGGAAAATAGGGCCGGTTGTTTACTCGGCCTATTAAAGGCTCAAATCTACTAGTGGGCCACTTTACATTTAGGCATGTTAACGAACCAAGATGACGGGGCCCATGATGCGGATCATACATGGTGATTTGCATCACGACCCGATTATGTACCGCAATTTTACGGTTTGGTCAGTTTACTGCGAAGACATGATATATATACAGTAAAATAACTGCATCATCGTGAATAAGAAAAAAACCTAGACTATACAATAAAGAAATTACGGCATATTACATCCACTGGGCATCAAAGTTCGCCACTATGATAATAAAGCACAAGCAGACAGCAAATTACATACACTGGGCATCAAAGATCGCCACCAGTGCAACTAAATACGCCGACAAAATAATATACAAAACCGACATCACTTCAATAGAGTTCAAGAAAGGTTAGCTCTGCTCGGGAGCTGCAGCGCAAGCAGCTGAGCAAGCTGGTGAGACTGCACTTGTTTGACACTTATATCCTCCTCACTCTGAAAGATAAACAAGCAGACAGATGATAGGTTTTGCACATATAAGTATTAGTGCTGACAATTCATCACATTTCTTACTGACGAATAAAGTGACACGGTTTGAAATAGCATTAACACAATATGGTATTGTTCAGGTCAAGACATGGCAGGAAATGACATTGTGAAGGAGTTGGCAGCTTCACGACACTACTCGATTACAGATCAAGAACTCATAAGTATCAATGGTTAGTGTGCTGTCAATTTATCCCATTTCAGATTGGCAAAATAAGATCACTTGCTCTGTATAGTTTAATTTACATGGTATGAAGAAGGAACTTGGTTGTACAACTGAAACTTCAAAATTGAGAAGGACAAACTTTTGTTTATGAACTGGAGTACATAATAAACTTTAAACATGCAATTTGATGCAAACACCAAAAATAAACAGCTGTTGCAGTCATGCCTAACCAAATATACACAACAAAGTTTGAAGGCTTGAGAAGGACAAACTTACATTATTGGTGAAGGGAGGCTCTATAAAGCCCTTGTCCATGCTGATTGGGGGGGGGGCAAATCAAGAAGTTTACCACAGAATCTTCTTCATAAGCATTGCCTTTATTCTACATTTTGTTAAGAGTAAATATAGATGTGACAATATAAGAAAAAATGGAGAATATTTAAGATAAGATGAAGAGTGATGCTACATAACCAAGTAGCTATAAATGTAAGTACATCGATACAGGCAAAAGGTACAACCAAGAGCAATGCAGAGCTAAACTTCTTCCGTACCATCGGTGTTATCCAACCTTATGGTAAGAGTAAATATAGATCTTATGTGTAGAAAATGGAGGGTAAAGAAAAATAAGCTGCAGAGTGATGGTACATGAACAACTACCTATCAATATAAGTACACTTATAAAGGACAACAGATACTTACAAGAACAATGCAGAGCTAAAAAATTTCATTGGCATTGGATATATTCTACACTAATGTAACCATTCATACAGATCAGATAATTTGGAGCGAACAATTGATAAGCAAGCTATCATGCATACTGCTATCACATAATGAACCAGGTATGTATGCAAGTACAGTGATACAGGAAAACAGGTACTAACAAGAGCAAAGCAGCGGGCAGCATATTTGCGATCATGTCATTCTTTTCAAACCGGAATTCTTTTTTGAGCAGATTTCCTGCAAAAAAGATCCGTAAGGCACATGCGGAGAAGTAGAAGTTCAAATTGTCATGCGATGTCATAGACAATACTGTTGGGGAACGTAGTAATTTCAAAAAAATTCCTACGCACACGCAAGATCATGGTGATGCATAGCAACGAGAGGGGAGAGTGTTGTCTACGTACCCTCGTAGACTGAAGCGGAAGCGTTGACGCAACATAGAGGAAGTAGTCGTACGTTCTCCTCGCGATCCAACCGATCACAACACCGTTACTCCGGCACCTCCGAGTTCTTGGCACACGTTCAGCTCGATGACGATCCCCGGGCTCCGATCCAGCAAAGCGTCGGGGAAGAGTTCCGTCAGCACGACGGCGTGGTGACGATCTTGATGTGTTACCGGCGCAGGGCTTCGCCTAAGCACTGCAACGATATGACCGAGGTGGAATTTGGTGGAAGGGGGCACCGCACACGGCTAAGGAAAGATCTCAATGATCAATTGTGTGTCTATGGGGTGCCCCCTGCCCCCGTATATAAAGGAGCCAAGGGGGAGGGGCTGGCCGGCCAAGCCTGGCGCGCCAGGAGAGTCCTACTCCCTCTGGGAGTAGGATTCCCCCCCCCCCCAATCCTAGTTGGACTAGGATTCTCCAAGGGGAAGAGAGAGAGAGGGGGCCGACCACCTCTCCTAGTCCTAATAGGACTAGGGGAAGGGGGGAGGCACGCAGCCCATGAGGGCAGCCCTCTCACCTCTCCACAAAGGCCCATGTTGGCCCATTATGCTCCCGGGGGGTTCCGGTAACCCTCCCGGTATTCCGGTAAAATCCTGATTTCACCTGGAACACATCCGATGTCCAAACATAGGCTTCCAATATATCATTCTTTACGTCTCGACCATTTCGAGACTCCTCGTCATGTCCGTGATCTCATTCGGGACTCCGAACTCCTTCGGTACATCAAAATGCATAAACTCATAATAACTGTCATCGTAATGTTTAAGCGTGCGGACCCTACGGTTCGAGAACAATGTAGACATGACCGAGACACGTCTCCGGTCAATAACCAATAGCGGGACCTGGATGCCCATATTGGCTCCTACATATTCTACGAAGATCTTTATCGGTCAGACCGCATAACAACATACGTTTGTTCCCTTTGTCATCGGTATGTTACTTGCCCGAGATTCGATCGTCGGTATCCAATACCTAGTTCAATCTCGTTACCGGCAAGTCTCTTTACTCGTTCCGTAATACATCATCTCGCAACTAACTCATTGGTTGCAATGCTTGCAAGGCTTTATGTGATGTGCATTACCGAGAAGGCCCTGAGATACCTCTCCGACATTCGGAGTGACAAATCCTAATCTCAAAATACGCCAACCCAACAAATACTTTCGGAGACACCTGTAGAGCACCTTTATAATCACTCAGTTACGTTGTGACGTTTGGTAGCACACAAAGTGTTCCTACGGTAAACGGGAGTTGCATAATCTCATAGTTAAAGGAACATGTATAAGTCATGGATAAAAGCAATAGCAACATACTAAACGATCGGGTGCTATGCTAATGGAATGGGTCATGTCAATCAGATCATTCAACTAATGATGTGATCTCGTTAATCAAATAACAACTCTTTGTTCATGGTTAGGAAACATAACCATCTTTGATTAATGAGCTAGTCAAGTAGAGGCATACTAGTGACACTCTGTTTGCCTATGTATTCACACATGTATTATGTTTCCAGTTAATACAATTCTAGCATGAATAATAAACATTTATCATGATATGTAAGGAAATAAATAATAACTTTATTATTGCCTCTAGGGCATATTTCCTTCAGTCTCCCACTTGCACTAGAGTCAATAATCTAGATTACAAAGTAATGATTCTAACACCCATGGAGTCTTGGTGCTAATCATGTTTTGCTCGTGGAAGAGGCTTAGTCAACGGGTCTGCAACATTCAGATCCGTATGTATCTTGCATATCTCTATGTCTCCCACCTGGACTAAATCCCGGATGGAGTTGAAGCGTCTTTTGATGTGTTTGGTTCTTTTGTGAAATCTGGATTCCTTTGCCAAGGCAATTGCACCAGTATTGTCACAAAAGATTTTCATTGGACCCGATATGCTAGGTACAACACCTAGATCGGATATGAACTCCTTCATCCAGACTCCTTCATTAGCTGCTTCCGAAGCGGCTATGTACTCAGCTTCACATGTAGATCCCGCCACGATGCTTTGTTTAGAACTGCACCAACTAACAGTTCCACCGTTTAATGTAAATACGTATCCGGTTTGCGATTTAGAATCGTCCGGATCAGTGTCAAAGCTTGCATCGACGTAACCGTTTACGACGAGCTCTTTGTCACCTCCATAAATGAGAAACATATCCTTAGTCCTTCTCAAGTACTTAAGGATGTTCTTGACCGCTGTCCAGTGATCCACTCCTGGATTACTTTGGTACCTGCCTGCTAAACTTACAGCAAGGCACACATCAGGTCTGGTACACAGCATTGCATACATGATAGAGCCTATGGCTGAAGCATAGGGAACATTTTTCATTTTCTCTCTATCTTCTGCGGTGGTCGGGCATTGAGTCTTACTCAACTTCACACCTTGTAACACAGGCAAGAACCCTTTCTTTGCCTGATCCATTTTGAAATTCTTCAAAACTTTGTCAAGGTATGTGCTTTGTGAAAGTCCTATTAAGCGTCTTGATCTATCTCTATAGATCTTAATGCCCAATATGTAAGCAGCTTCACCAAGGTCTTTCATTGAAAAACTCTTATTCAAGTATCCCTTTATGCTATCCAGAAATTCTATATTATTTCCGATCAGTAATATGTCATCCACATATAATATCAGAAATGCTACAGAGCTCCCACTCACTTTCTTGTAAATACAGGCTTCTCCAAAAGTCTGTATAAAACCAAATGCTTTGATCACACTATCAAAGCGTTTATTCCAACTCCGAGAGGCTTGCACCAGTCCATAAATGGATCGCTGGAGCTTGCACACTTTGTTAGCTCCCTTTGGATCGACAAAACCTTCTGGTTGCATCATATACAACTCTTCTTCCAGAAATCCATTCAGGAATGCAGTTTTGACATCCATTTGCCAAATTTCATAATCATAAAATGCGGCAACTGCTAACATGATTCGGACAGACTTAAGCATCGCTACGGGTGAGAAAGTCTCATCGTAGTCAATCCCTTGAACTTGTCAAAAACCTTTTGCAACAAGTCGAGCTTTATAGACAGTAACATTACCATCAGCGTCAGTCTTCTTCTTAAAAATCCATTTATTCTCAATTGCTTGCCGATCATCGGGCAAGTCAACCAAAGTCCACACTTTGTTCTCATACATGGATCCCATCTCAGATTTCATGGCCTCAAGCCACTTTGCGGAATCTGGGCTCACCATCGCTTCTTCATAGTTCGTAGGTTCATCATGGTCTAGTAACATGACTTCCAAAATAGGATTACCGTACCACTCTGGTACGGACCTTACTCTGGTTGATCTACGAAGTTCAGTAGAAACTTGATCTGAAGTTTCATGATCATTATCATTAGCTTCCTCCCTATTTGGTGTAGGTGTCACAGAAGCTGATTTCTGTGACGTACTACTTCTCAATAAGGGAGTAGATACAGTTATCTCATCAAGTTCTACTTTCCTCCCACTCACTTCTTTCGAGAGAAACTCCTTCTCTAGAAAGTTTCCGAATTTAGCAACAAAACTCTTGCCTTCGGATCTGTGATAGAAGGTGTACCCAACAGTCTCCTTTGGGTATCCTATGAAAACATATTTTTCCGATTTGGGTTCGAGCTTATCAGGTTGAAGCTTTTTCACATAAGCATCGCAACCCCAAACTTTAAGAAACGACAACTTTGGTTTCTTGCCAAACCACAGTTCATAAGGCGTCGTCTCAACGGATTTTGATGGTGCCCTATTTAACGTGAATGCGGCCGTCTCTAAAGCATAACCCCAAAATGATAGCGGTAAATCGGTAAGAGACATAGATCGCACCATATCCAGTAAAGTACGATTACGACGTTCGGACACACCATTACGTTGTGGTGTTCCGGGTGGCGTGAGTTGCGAAACTATTCTGCATTGTTTCAAATGTAGACCAAACTCGTAACTCAAATATTCTCCTCCACGATCAGATCGTAGAAACTTTATTTTCTTGTTACGATGATTTTCCACTTCACTATGAAATTCTTTGAACTTTTCAAATGTTTCAGACTTGTGTTTCATTAAGTAGATATACCCATATCTGCTTAAATCATCAGTGAAGGTGAGAAAATAACGATATCCGCCACGAGCCTCAACATTCATTGGACCACATACATCAGTATGTATGATTTCCAATAAATCTGTTGCTCTCTCCATAGTACCGGAGAACGGTGTTTTAGTCATCTTGCCCATAAGGCACGGTTCGCAAGTGCCAAGTGATTCATAATCAAGTGACTCCAAAAGTCCATCAGTATGGAGTTTCTTCATGCGTTTTACACCGATATGACCTAAACGGCAGTGCCACAAATAAGTCGCACTATCATTATCAACTCTGCATCTTTTGGCTTCGACATTATGAATATGTGTATCACTACTATCGAGATTAAGTAAGAACAAACCATTCTTTAATGGTGCATGACCATAAAAGATATTACTCATATAAATAGAACAACCATTATTCTCTGATTTAAATGAATAACCGTCTCGCATCAAACAAGATCCAGATATAATGTTCATGCTCAATGCTGGTACTAAATAACAATTATTTAGATCTAATATTAATCCCGAAGGTAGATGTAGAGGTAGCGTGCCGACCGCGATCACATCGACTTTGGAACCTTTTCCCACGCGCATCGTCACCTCGTCCTTAGCCAATCTTCGCTTAATCCGTAGCCCCTGTTTTGAGTTGCAAATATTAGCAACAGAACCAGTATCAAATACCCAGGTGCTACTGCGAGAATTAGTAAGGTATACATCAATAACATGTATATCATATATACCTTTGTTAACCTTGCCATCCTTCTTATCCGCCAAATACTTGGGGCAGTTCCGCTTCCAGTGACCAGTCTGCTTGCAATAGAAGCACTCAGTTTCAGGCTTAGGTCCAGACTTGGGTTTCTTCTCTTGATTAGCAACTTGCTTGCTGTTCTTTTTGAAGTTCCCCTTTTTCTTCCCTTTGCCCTTTTTCTTGAAACTAGTGGTTTTGTTAACCATCAACACTTGATGCTCCTTTTTGATTTCTACCTCCGCGGCTTTCAGCATCGCGAAGAGCTCGGGCATAGTTTTGGTCATCCCTTGCATATTATAGTTCATCACGAAGCTCTTGTAGCTTGGTGGCAGTGATTGGAGAATTCTGTCAATGACGCAATCATCCGGAAGATTAACTCCCAGTTGAATCAAGTGATTGTTATACCCAGACATTCTGAGTATATGCTCACTGACAGAACCGTTCTCCTCCATCTTACAGCTATAGAATTTATTGGAGACTTCATATCTCTCAGTCCGGGCATTTGCTTGAAATATTAACTTCAACTCCTGGAACATCTCATATGCTCCATGGTGTTCAAAACGTCGTTGAAGTCCCGGTTCTAAGCCGTAAAGCATGGCACACTGAACTATAGAGTAGTCATCAGCTTTGCTTTGCCAGACGTTCACAACATCTGGCGTAGCTCTTGCACCAGGCCTGGCACCTAGCGGTGCTTCCAGGACGTAATTCTTCTGTGCAGCAATGAGGATAATCCTCAAGTTACGAACCCAGTCCGTGTAATTGCTACCATCATCTTTCAACTTTGCTTTCTCAAGGAACGCATTAAAATTCAACGGAACAACAGCACGAGCCATCTATCTACACAACATAGACAAGCAAGATACTATCAGGTACTAAGTTCATGATAAATTTAAGTTCAATTAATCATATTACTTAAGAACTCCCACTTAGATAGACATCCCTCTAATCCTCTAAGTGATCACGTGATCCAAATCAACTAAACCATGTCCGATCATCACGTGAGATGGAGTAGTTTCAATGGTGAACATCACTATGTTGATCATATCTACTATATGATTCACGCTCGACCTTTCGGTCTCCGTGTTCCGAGGCCATATCTGTTATATGCTAGGCTCGTCAAGTTAAACCTGAGTATTCCGCGTGTGCAACTGTTTTGCACCCGTTGTATTTGAACGTAGAGCCTATCACACCCGATCATCACGTGGTGTCTCAGCACGAAGAACTTTCGCAACGGTGCATACTCAGGGAGAACACTTCTTGATAATTAGTGAGAGATCATCTTATAATGCTACCGTCAATCAAAGCAAGATAAGATGCATAAAAGATAAACATCACATGCAATCAATATAAGTGATATGATATGGCCATCATCATCTCGTGCTTGTGATCTCCATCTTCGAAGCACTGTCATGATCACCATCGTCACCGGCGCGACACCTTGATCTCCATCGTAGCATCGTTGTCGTCTCGCCAATCTTATGCTTCCACGACTATCACTACCGCTTAGTAATAAAGTAAAGCATTACATCGCGATTGCATTGCATACAATAAAGCGACAACCATATGGCTCCTGCCAGTTGCCGATAACTCGGTTACAAAACATGATCATCTCATACAATAAAATTTAGCATCATGTCTTGACCATATCACATCACAACATGCCCTGCAAAAACAAGTTAGACGTCCTCTACTTTGTTGTTGCAAGTTTTACGTGGCTGCTACGGGCTTAAGCAAGAACTCATCTTACCTACGCATCAAAACCACAACGATAGTTTGTCAAATAGACTCCGTTTTAACCTTCTCAAGGACCGGGCGTAGCCACACTCGGTTCAACTAAAGTTGGAGAGACAGTCTTCCGCAAGCCATCTATGTGCAAAGCACTTCGAGGGAACCGGTCTCGCGTAAGAGTACGCGTAAGGTTGGTCCGGATCGTCTCGTCCAACAATACCGCTGAACCAAAATATGACATGCTGGTAGGCAGTATGACTTGTATCGTCCACAACTCACTTGTGTTCTACTCGTGCAAATAACATCAAACCATAAAAACCTAGGCTCGGATGCCACTGTTGGGGAACGTAGTAATTTCAAAAAAATTCCTACGCACACGCAAGATCATGGTGATGCATAGCAACGAGAGGGGAGAGTGTTGTCTACGTACCCTCGTAGACTGAAGCGGAAGCGTTGACGCAACATAGAGGAAGTAGTCGTATGTTCTCCTCGCGATCCAACCGATCACAGCACCGTTACTCCGGCACCTCCGAGTTCTTGGCACACGTTCAGCTCGATGACGATCCCCGGGCTCCGATCCAGCAAAGCGTCGGGGAAGAGTTCCTTCAGCACGACGGCGTGGTGACGATCTTGATGTGTTACCGGCGCAGGGCTTCGCCTAAGCACTGCAACGATATGACCGAGGTGGAATTTGGTGGAAGGGGGCACCGCACACGGCTAAGGAAAGATCTCAATGATCAATTGTATGTCTATGGGGTGCCCCCTGCCCCCGTATATAAAGGAGCCAAGGGGGAGGGGCTGGCCGGCCAAGCCTGGCGCGCCAGGAGAGTCCTACTCCCTCTGGGAGTAGGATTCCCCCCCCCCCCCCAATCCTAGTTGGACTAGGATTCTCCAAGGGGAAGAGAGAGAGAGGGGGCCGGCCACCTCTCCTAGTACTAATAGGACTAGGGGAAGGGGGGAGGCGCGCAGCCCATGAGGGCAGCCCTCTCACCTCTCCACCAAGGCCCATGTTGGCCCATTATGCTCCCGGGGGGTTCCGGTAACCCTCCCGGTATTCCGGTAAAATCCTGATTTCACCTGGAACACATCCGATGTCCAAACATAGGCTTCCAATATATCATTCTTTACGTCTCGACCATTTCGAGACTCCTCGTCATGTCCGTGATCTCATCCGGGACTCCTAACTCCTTCGGTACATCAAAATGCATAAACTCATAATAACTGTCATCGTAACGTTTAAGCGTGCGGACCCTACGGTTCGAGAACAATGTAGACATGACCGAGACACGTCTCCGGTCAATAACCAATAGCGGGACCTGGATGCCCATATTGGCTCCTACATATTCTACGAAGATCTTTATCGGTCAGACCGCATAACAACATACGTTTGTTCCCTTTGTCATCGGTATGTTACTTGCCCGAGATTCGATCGTCGGTATCCAATACCTAGTTCAATCTCGTTACCGGCAAGTCTCTTTACTCGTTCCGTAATACATCATCTCGCAACTAACTCATTGGTTGCAATGCTTGCAAGGCTTTATGTGATGTGCATTACCGAGAAGGCCCTGAGATACCTCTCCGACATTCGGAGTGACAAATCCTAATCTCGAAATACGCCAACCCAACAAATACTTTCGGAGACACCTGTAGAGCACCTTTATAATCACTCAGTTACGTTGTGACGTTTGGTAGCACACAAAGTGTTCCTACGGTAAACGGGAGTTGCATAATCTCATAGTTAAAGGAACATGTATAAGTCATGGATAAAAGCAATAGCAACATACTAAACGATCGGGTGCTATGCTAATGGAATGGGTCATGTCAATCAGATCATTCAACTAATGATGTGATCTCGTTAATCAAATAACAACTCTTTGTTCATGGTTAGGAAACATAACCATCTTTGATTAATGAGCTAGTCAAGTAGAGGCATACTAGTGACACTCTGTTTGCCTATGTATTCACACATGTATTATGTTTCCAGTTAATACAATTCTAGCATGAATAATAAACATTTATAATGATATGTAAGGAAATAAATAATAACTTTATTATTGCCTCTAGGGCATATTTCCTTCAAATACCTCATCCTCGGAACGAGACCAGTGCATAACAAGGTTTTTTCATTCAATGTCTTCTAAATTTAGCACAGGAGACTTCACCAGAAATTCGTTTATAGACTTGCCATCAAAGTGTGATTTCCTCAGGTAACACTGATACTGCTGCAATGCTTCCTTGAAAAGCGCAAGCAAGCTTTGCTCATCATGACTATCTAGATTGACCATCGCCTACTTACAACAATGTAATGTAAATCATTGATGTGTTCAATCAGCAATAAACAGGAAAATAATCACCATGAATAATAGCACTTACACGTAAGTGGGACAGGAAGATGTGAAAATGGTGTTTGTCTTCACTATAATCTTTCCATCATGGGAATATATGCACGTAGTCCCTAACAACATTGAAAGCGTTGTCTTTTAAACTTGTAATAACTGGAATGGGGTTCCAATCTGCAGGAATTGGCCGTCTCTGCAGTTGGGATAGGTATTCGGCCGGTGGACTTGTTGTACTTTTTGCTGGAGTGGGATTTTTCCGTGGTACGGTTGGTGCTATGGCAACTGAAATCGGCATACCTTTTGCTGGAGTGCAGGTCCTGTGTGGTGCGACTAGTGGTGTGGCCAGTGAAGTATGGGTACAGTCTGCTGGAGTCGGTCCTACGTTTTGTGTCACTGGTTGTACAACCAATGTAAGTGGGGTGATGTCTAATTTCTCCGGCACAACCACGTTTTTCAAGGACTTTGCTGGTGCTCCTTCAGGTTCGGCAATCACCCTCTTCCTTTTTGATGTCTGATGCACAAGAACAACATCTGAGTGGAAAAACATGGTATGATGACAGATGGAATATGTATTGATAATGGATGGGCATGGGATCTCGACATATATGATGAGTAAACTAAGCAGATGGCGGTGCAACAAAGTAGAAGAAATGCAAGACAACATATGCAAGTTACGCGCAATCAATAAAACCTTGCCAAATTAGAACAGGCACCTTGATGGGTGAACAGGACAGGCCATCTGCCTTTGACTCCTCGAGGTTAGAATAGTCATTAGGATCATATTCTGAACAAGAATCAACAGGTGGTGAGCGTATGAGTTTCATTGCATCCAGAATGGCACTCAATGCCTTGGTGCCAATTTTGTAAGTCATTGTGGTGTTTAGCTTCAAGAGTGGACTGCTACTAGTGCGACACAATGCAGCTACACAGATCATAGTGTAGATATAACGGGAAAACTATAAGCATCAGAGTAAAATCAGCAAAGTGGAACTTGCTGGAATATATGTGCTAGTATTGCCGGTATGGCTAGAAAGCCTTCGGATACCAGCTCTCTTCAACTGAAGGTGTCGTACTGTTAATATCAGTGTAACTCTCCAAGGCGACATAGCTCCCTGCATTTCCTTGCTATTCTTATAGGATTCAAGTGGGCAGGCCACTACAAATCCTATTCCCATGTTTATAAAATCCTACGAATCAAAGAGGCCCTGTAGCGACCCGACCCGAATGGATCAAGTCTCTGTGCTTAAGTGTCATCCCTGGATCGGTATGCTGACACACACAGTACTCGAAGGATTTATAACAGAGGTAAATCACATGTATAAAGTAACGTAAATACTATTACCTCAATCCATATAGCGGAAGCAACAAGGTTGTGGATTCCCATCAACACCAACGGCAAAGTTGAGTGTAGAAATCGTAACCCTAACGTATCACTTACTCGTCGTAAGAAACCTGCAACATGAGACATTGCAGCCCGAAACGGGCCAGTACATTGAATGTACTGGCAAATTCACACCATAGAGAAAATGATGTACAATGTCTATCACTACATGCATATATGGCTAGGGGAAAAGCTCTAAGGTTATAATGTTTTTGCGAAAAAGCCAATTTTTTCCCTACTACAAAGGAATAAATTTATTTAACTATCATGGTGGTTGTTAAACATTGAGAATGGTTGACAGCATTCTCAATCCCAATTAAGTATCATCATTAAAACCCAACAAAATTAATTAAAGTAACATGATGAGATCAACAGGATAATCCAAGAACTAGATACTCAAGATGTCCATAACCGGGGACACGGCTAATCATGATTAGTTTGTACACTCTGCAGAGGTTTGCGCACTTTTCCCCACAAGACTCGATCGCCTCCGTTGGATTTCTCGCACTACATGATGTTTGAGAAACGGATGACCGAGACATAGTCTTTCAGAAGCGCTAGCACCTTACGTTGTGATAGACCGTACCAACCTACATCCCCTACATCTGCTAGTCTACCACTGTAAGAGTTGGCACGACTTAGTCAACTATGCTAGAGCCTATAATGGCTTGTGGCTGCACACGGAAGTTTCTAGTATGAATAATCTCATGATCCCTTTGAGCCTGGGTGGCGGTCCAAAAGAAAAACAGGCAAGTCCTGGAATACCTAGGTGCCTAGACAGGCAAGTCCTAGAATACCCAGGTGCCTCAATCCACCTAGATGTGTGTTTAAGTTGCCACCTTAAGTAAACCATTAATTAACAATCTCACATCTGTCATGAAATACTCTCAAACCCAATCCACGTCTACGAGCATAGCATAGCCGTATAAGCATAATGTAATAGTAACTCCCAAGGGTTTGATAATAAACAGGTAATAGGTACTACCTCAACTACTTCCCATCCCACAATTTAATTAGATCCTAATCATGCAATGTTTGAGGATTGATCTAATGCAATAAAAACTGGGTATGAAAGGGATATGATCAAAGTGTGAAGTTGCCTGCAATGTTGATGAAGATGATTCGCACTCAAAACTCTTGATAGATCTAATCGTCACACTCCGGTCGATCTATCGTAAGCAAGCAATAGTAACCACACATAAGCAATCACTCAAAAGATCAGAAAGATCGAAGAAGACGATTCGGAAAACATCAAAACCAAGCAAATAACTCTTGCAACATAAAACAATTTCTAACAGTACCAAAATTATATGAATTTGGCCTTATCAGAAAGTTTAGGTCTTACGATCAAACAAAGTTTGAATTCAAATCTGATCTAATTCAAATTTTAAACTTTTCAAGAACATGTTTGAGTTGGAATACTGGAAAGAGGGGATCATAACGAAGACGTGGGCATTGGTTTCGTTGAATTTGGACTAACGAGTAAAAAGTAATGATCGTTTGAAGTTCAGGGACTAAACTGTAAAGAAAAACATCACAGATAAGTCCCTGTCCGGAAATAAAACAGAAAAAGAAAAATACTAAATTACGAACGTTCGTTACCGAACGCTAACGAACAAAAACCTGTTCGCTACGTGTACTAACAGACGAATGTCTGCTAATTAAACTAACCAAAATAAATAAACCGGGTTTTAAAACGAAAATCGAAACCCTAAAAATAAACCGGCGAACCGGGCGGGCTTATTACCGGTTCACAACGCGTTCGACGCCGGCGGCGGTTTTTCCGCGGCGGTTGGAGTCCGGCGAGGGGCGGCAGATCGCCGGCGAGCTGGGGCGGCAGCGGCGATGCGCGAGAGGCGGCGCGGCAGCGGCGTGGGCAAGGCAGCGGCGCGGGGAGCGAGGGCGCCGGGCGTGCAGTGGCAGAGCGGCGGCGAGATGCGCGCGGCGGCGGCGATTCCGGCGAGGCGGCGGTGAGATGCGGGAGGAGAGGGGAGAGAGGGGTCCGGGGCGGCGCTTATATGGGGGCGGGGCGGCTCCGTGGCGTGGGCGAGGGGGCAGGAGGAGGCCGGGGCGACCACGGCGAGCGGCGGCGGAGTCGTGCGGCGGGCGGAGTCCGCGGGAGCTCGGGGACGGGCGCGGAGGTGGGCTGGGCCTGCGGCCTGGCCTGGGAGCTGGGCCGGCCCAGTCGGCGGGGAGGTTTTTTTTATATAAAACATTTTCCAGAAAAAAAACAAAATAAAATAAAATAAAGGCAAAATAAAACTTTACATAGGCATATAATATATCAAAATTTCCAGAAAAAGATTTTCTACGACGTGAACATTTTTATAATGCCAAATAAAATACACACAAATCCAGATAATTCAAAAAGTGCTACTTGTCTAATAAAATCCAATAAGAATTATTTTAAAAATACCAAAATGACTTCAAATTTATTTATCTCCAATTTTTTGTTGTAGGGAATCATGTTACCCTAATTTCCATATATTTTATTTTTGGAGAAAAATAATTTGAATAAAACTCAAATAACCCAAATTGAAAAATAATTTCAAATGGATTTAAATTTGAGTTTCTTTGAAACTCCCAACTCATATTTCATATTATTTGAAGAAGTCATTTTATCTTCTCTCATGAAAATCATTGAGTTGCATAAAGTTTCAGAATTGGAAATATTTTCAAATGAAATTCAAATATTTTCAACACCCCTTGTCATTTGAATAAATGGAAGAAGTCATGTCATCCTCTCTCCAGGGTTTAGTGATGAAAAGAATTTGAATTCACGGAGATCATAAAAGCAAGATGAAAGTTTGGGAAAGTCCTTTTATTCCCTCTCATTTAAATTTCAAAAAGTTTCGAATTTCACTCCATCAATCAAACAATCAATCAAATCTATCTATTTATTATAACATTCCAAAATTTAGAATTTTGGGATGTTACAAACCTACCAACCTTAAAATGAATCTCGTCCTTGAGATTCGGAGATGCTAGAAAGAAATTAGGTTAGGGTTTGGGGGTCTTCTCAAAATTCATCGATCGTCTTCGGGGTCTGGGGTGCTACCACCCTTAGAATCATTGTTACGGTCCCATCAAAACTCATATACTCCATCCTTATTCTTGACGGGGTCGGTCTTCTCAAATCTTCAGTATAATTCCTTCTCGGGCTCTTACGGTAGTGGCATAACCTTTACCGTAATTCTTCTGTCCTTTCATCTTGGTAAGGTTATTCCGAGGCTGGGTCTTCTTAGCTAACGGGTCTGGCGCCAAAACTAAACAACTATCGATATCTCATGGTTGTCAACAATTTATGGTTTCTCCTGCAGGAAATGGGTTTGGGTTGATCCTCACCGTATAACCTACGGTTGGCAACAGGTGCCTTGTACAAGGGGAAAATTGCTATACCAATCTAAGGTTCAAACAAGGTTTAATATCGTCGTCTCTCTACTATAGGTAAGTCACTCAGATTTACCATCCCACATAGCAAGGCGAATAATAAGAGTAAGTCGGTATGGTGATCAATCCATCCCACACCCAAATCATTACCTTGTATACGGTTTAGCGAATCTCGCATTCTAACACTCGGTCATCCTCACAAGCATTGCAGAATTTCTCTTGTCGACGAACTAAGTTCGGAAAAATCCATGGATTCTGCAAGCCAAACAAACATCTATCGTTCTTCACCACTCTCAGGTTTTGCGGTAATCCTATAAGATCGTCTATCGATAACCTCGTAACTTCTTCCAGGGTTTTTCCTTCAGCAAGAGTGTGCTTGCTTCTTGGCAGGTCCTGGGGCCTGTGGGTTATGGCCCATCTCATCACTTGTAGTCCTTGAACTTATCATCGGGCAACTGATCATTATTCCAACTTCCAATTTCCTAGTATTCTTAAATCCATCCAATTGTACTGTCTTCTTCCTTCTATTGGCACCAAACTAGGACATGATTACTCAAACTCATCATGGAATTTCCATTTATCCATATTTCCAACATTATACCTCCTTTATATCCAATAGTAACTCATCTCTTCATCCTCGTGGAATATCCCACATACCGAGATAAAACTTATACTTATGAAGTCCATATTCCACTTCGTGGAATATCATTATCCTTTCCAAGGTCAAGCGTCCTTACTAGGGGATATTGGCCATCTCTGCATGGCACTTCTTCAACGGGGAAACGTGAAACACATCATGAACTCCTGACAGTCCTTCGGGTAATTTCAACTTGTAGGCCGCTCCAAAACTCGGTATGGTCCTACAAATCTCGGGGCTAACTTTCCCTTAACTCCAATTCGTTTAACTCCTTGCAGAGGGGACACACAAAGACATGCTTTGTTTACAGTTTCATAGACTATCTCCTTGCATTTTTGAGTCTGCATAACTCTTCTGCCTGGACTGAGCTACCTTCAGCCTATCTCGAATCAACTTAACATTCTCTTCCGACTCCTTGATCACATTTGGTCCAAACAACTGACGGTCTCCAACTTCATTCCACATCAACAGTGTCTGGCTCCTTCTCCAATGCAAAGCTTCAAAAGGGGCCATCTTCAAACTGGCTTGGTAGCTGTTGTTGTATGAGAACTCCGCGTAAGGTAGATTATCATCCCTACTAGATCCATAATCTAGCGCACACGCTCTCAACATGTCCTCCAGAATCTGATTAACTCTCTCGGTCTATCTATCTGTCCGCGGATGAAAGGCTGTACTGAACTCTCGCCTAGTACCCAAAGTCTGGTGCAGCTGGTTCCAAAACTTTGAGGTAAACTGTGTTCCTCTATCTATGGTCCTCGGAACTCCATGCAGACATACGATCCTGGTCATATATATCTTGGCAAACTTCGCACTTGTATAGGTGGTTTTCACTAGGATAAAGTGAGCCACCTTTGGTCAAGCGATCAACTACTACCCATATAGAATCATATCCTGATTTGGTTCTGGGAAATCCGGTAATGAAAACCATGCCAAGCTTATCCCACTTCCATTCGGGTATCGGCATAGGCTGTAGTAATCCTGCTGGCTTCTGATGCTCTGCTTTTACTTTCTCTAGCATACATCACTTACGACTACATACTCCGCAATATCCTTCTTCATCCTCGTCCACCAGAAACATTCCTTCAAATCCAAATACATCTTGGTGTTTCCGGGGTGTATCGAGTATGGTGAGTCATGAGCCTCCTGAAGCATTAACTTCCCGATCTTTGCATTGTTGGGCACATATACACGGTCCTCGAACCATAAGGTGTCGTGTTCATCCTTACAAAAACCTTTGGCCTTTCCTTTGCTCATCCTCTATTTTACCTCAGCAATCTCTTTGTCATCCTTCTGGGCTTCACGGATCTTTCCCAACAATGTAGACTGAACTTCCATTGCTGCAATAAAACCTTTGGGAACAATCTCCAACCGAAGTTCCCTGAGATCCTCAGCTAACTCCTTTGGTAATCCTCCACTTATGAGGGTATTCGTCCTTGTTTTCTTTATGGTTGTGTCCTATTTCTCCACAAAGCTTGTATGCACAAGGTTTCTCCATATCATTTCCATAAGGCTTCAACTTCTGGGACACAAGCCGAGACTTTAACAAAGTCCACTTAAATTCCTTCCAAGTGGTTACTCCTTGCCATCCATTGATGGTTTGGTACATCCTCCACCAAGTAGCATCACCTCTTTCAAAGCATTGAAGAGCATGTTGGGCCATATCCTTTCCGGCTATAGGGTTATTCTCCATGTGATCCTCCATGTTCTGAATCCATCGGTCCGTCTCCAATTGACTCATCGGTCTAGAAAATCCAAGCTCATCTCCATTCATCATCTATTGGGTCCATGGGTTTGGGGTGGGATAAGAGAGATCGAGAGGGATGCACACAATACAAACAATGGTTTTTTTAAAAGACAGATTTTATTGTGGCTGTCGAAAAAACATCAAACAAATGATAGCTCACAATCGTCGCATCTAACGCAGGTATAGAACAGGGGTTTGGTCTTCTAAAGGTCAATAAATCTTCAAAGTCATCAAACTCTTCCAGTCTTGTTCATGCCTTCGATGGCTTCTTCCCATCGTGCTTGTCCTTCTCAAGTCCTTTTTGCCAGATCATCTCTGTTGACGCGAAGTCTCTCGTGACGTCCTTTAATATTTCTGGAGTTGCGTTCCAGACTTCTGGGTTTCAACATCCTTGGCATGAACCATGGTCCTACTGTCCTTCAGTTCCTGACGAATCTCATGTATCTCGAGGTTTTGCTCCTTCAGCTTGGCTACTTTCAGCTTCGAGGTCCCGAGTTCTTTACGAAATGCCTCCTTATCAAAATACTGCTTCTTGTAGGTCCATCTTAACTTCTTGATGTAATACTCTAGATCCTGGTGATACACCTGCTAAGGTTAAAACTTCATCTTGCTGATAGGTGCTCCATCAGCCTTCTACCATCCAATCCTTCCATGCATATGCATGCTTAAATCAGCACGGTGAAAATAGCATAAACGGGCGGTAACATCATGGATAGCCGTGTTTCTGCTCTTGTCATTTCCATGAGCTATCTCTCCATAGTTGATATCTCATGCCTTTAGGGTCCTCTTGACAAAACTTTGAGTTCTAATGCTCCATGTTCCGGTCTTTCTCTGATGCACCTTGATCTCGATATTGGCAACTTCAATAGTCTGACAAGTTCCATAAGGTAGCCTTCATAAAAAAATCTAGGAATTCTTCAGAGCCTTCAAATTCTCCTAGTCTTCGGAGTCTTCAACTGTTGTAGTTTCCATTATTCAGATGCACAGTAATATCTCCTTCATTCCGTAGTGGTCGTGGTTGTCCGATATTTTGTACTCCTTGAAGTGGTCTCATCAGTCGAATCTTCGAGTGGTCAAAAGGGGAAAGGGGTATAGTCTCACTAAAGGGAATATTTGAGTAAACTCAGAGGAGAAGAGAGGTAAAAGATCTTTTGAAAAAGAAAGTTTTAGAGAAAATCCTTTCTATGGGCTTGCCATTTCTAGGGTCATGTCCTACAGTCAACATGTGCTCTGATACCATCTTGTAGCGACCCGACCCGAATGGATCAAGTCTCTGTGCTTAAGTGTCATCCCTGGATTGGTATGCTGACACACACAATACTTGAAGGATTTATAACAGAGGTAAATCACATGTATAAAGTAACATAAATACTATTACCTCAATCCATATAGCGGAAGCAACAAGGTTGTGGATTCCCATCAACACCAATGGCAAAGTTGAGTGTAGAAATCATAACCCTAACGTATCACTTACTCGTCGTAAGAAACCTGCAACATGAGACGTTGCAGCCCGAAACGGGTCAGTACATTGAATGTACTGACAAATTCACACCATAGAGAAACTGATGTACAATGTCTATCACTACATGCATATATGGCTGGTGGAAAAGCTCTAAGGTTATAATGTTTTTGCGAAAAAGCCAATTTTTCCCTACTACAAAGGAATACATTTATTTAACTATCATGGTGGTTGTTAAACATTGAGAATGGTTGACAGCATTTTCAATCCCAATTAAGTATCATCATTAAAACCCAACAAAATTAATTAAAGTAACATGATGAGATCAACAGGATAATCCAAGAACTAGATACTCAAGATGTCCATAACCGGGGACACGACTAATCATGATTAGTTTGTACACTCTGCAGAGGTTTGCGCACTTTTCCCCACAAGACTCGATCGCCTCCGTTGGATTTCTCGCACTACATGATGTTTGAGAAACGGATGACCGAGACATAGTCTTTCAGAAGCGCTAGCACCTTACGTTGTGATAGACCGTACCAACCTACATCCCCTACATCTGCTAGTCTACCACTGTAAGAGTTCGCACGACTTAGTCAACTATGCCAGAGCCCATAATGGCTTGTGGCTGCACACGGAAGTTTCTAGTATGAATAATCTCATGATCCCTTTGAGCCTGGGTGGCGGTCCAAAAGAAAAACAGGCAAGTCCTGGAATACCCAGGTGCCTAGACAGGAAAGTCCTAGAATACCCAGGTGCCTCAATCCACCCATATGTGTGTTTAAGTTGCCACCTTAAGTAAACCATTAATTAACAATCTCACATCTGTCATGAAATACTCTCAAACCCAATCCACGTCTACGAGCATAGCATAGCAGTATAAGCATAACGTAATAGTAACTCCCAAGGGTTTGATAATAAATAGGTAATAGGTACTACCTCAACTACTTCCCATCCCACAATTTAATTAGATCCTAATCATGCAATGTTTGAGGATTGATCTAATGCAATAAAAACTGGGTATGAAAGGGATATGATCAAAGTGTGAACTTGCCTGCAATGTTGATGAAGATGATTCGCACTCAAAACTCTTGATAGATCTAATCGTCACACTCCGGTCGATCTATCGTAAGCAAGCAATAGTAACCACACATAAGCAATCACTCAAAAGATCAGAAAGATCGAAGAAGACGATTCGGAAAACATCAAAACCAAGAAAATAACTCTTGCAACATAAAACAATTTCTAACAGTACCAAAATTATATGAATTTTGCCTTATCAGAAAGTTTAGGTCAAGATCTTCGAATAGCAAAAAGAATTGACTAAAACGGAGTTACGAAACTCAAGTTACGATCAAACGAAGTTTGAATTCAAATCTGATCTAATTCAAATTTTAAACTTTTCAAGAACATGTTTGAGTTGGATTACTGGAAAGAGGGGATCATAACAAAGACGTGGGCGTTGGTTTCGTTGAATTTGGACTAACGAGTAAAAAGTAATGATCGTTTGAAGTTCAGGGACTAAACTGTAAAGAAAAACATCATAGATAAGTCCCTGTCCGAAAATAAAACAGAAAAAGAAAAATACTAAATTACGAACGTTCGTTACCGAACGCTAACGAACGAAAACCTGTTCGCTACGTGTACTAACAGACGAACGTCTGCTAATTAAACTAACCAAAATAAACAAACCGGGTTTTAAAACGAAAACCGAAACCCTAAAAATAAACCGGCGAACTGGGCGGGCTTATTACCGGTTCACAGCGGGTTCGACGCCGGCGGCGTTTTTCTGTGGCGGTTGGAGTCCGGCGAGGAGCGGCAGATCGCCGGTGAGCTGGGGCGGCAGCGCGGGCGAGCGGCGTGGGGCGGCGGCGGCGATGCGCGAGAGGCGGCGCGGCAGCGGCGTGGGCGAGGCGGCGGCGCGGGAAGCGAGGGCACCGGGCGTGCAGCGGCAGGGCGGCGGAGAGATGCGCGCGGCGGCGGCGATTCCGGCGAGGCGGCGGCGAGATGCGGGAGGAGAGGGGAGAGAGGGGTCCGGGGCGGCGCTTATATGGGGGCGGGGCGGCTCCGTGGCGTGGGCGAGGGGGCAGGAGGAGGTCGGGGCGACCACGGCGAGCGGCGGCGGAGTCGTGCGGCGGGCGGAGTCCGCGGGAGCTCGGGGACGGGCATGGAGGTGGGCTGGGCCTGCGGCCTGGCCTGGGAGCTGGGCCGGCCCAGTCGGCGGGGAGGTTTTTTTTAATAAAACATTTTCCAAAAAAAAACAATAAAATAAAATAAAATAAAGGCAAAATAAAACTTTACATAGGCATATAATACATCAAAATTTTCAGAAAAAGATTTTCTACGACGTGAACATTTTTATAATGCCAAATAAAATCCACACAAATCCAGATAATTCAAAAAGTGCTACTGGTCTAATAAAATCCAATAAGAATCATTTTAAAAATACCAAAATGACTTCAAATTTATTTATCTCCAATTTTTTGTTGTAGGGAATCATGTTACCCTAATTTCCATATATTTTATTTTTGGAGAAAAATAATTTGAATAAAACTCAAATAACCCAAATTGAAAAATAATTTCAAATGGATTTAAATTTGAGTTTCTTTGAAACTCCCAACTCATATTTCATATTATTTGAAGAAGTCATTTTATCTTCTCGCATGAAAATCATTGAGTTGCATAAAGTTTCAGAATTGGAAATATTTTCAAATGAAATTCAAATATTTTCAACACCCCTTGTCATTTGAATAAATGGAAGAAGTCATGTCATCCTCTCTCCAGGGTTTAGTGATGAAAAGAATTTGAATTCACGGAGATCATAAAAGCAAGATGAAAGTTTGGGAAAGTCCTTTTATTCCCTCTCATTTAACTTTCAAAAAGTTTCAAATTTCACTCCATCAATCAATCAAATCTATCTATTTATTATAACATTCCAAAATTTAGAATTTTGGGATGTTACAGGCCCGATGAGTTCAAAGTGTCCATACCAACCGACCGTATAGACCTCTACACTGCAAATGTCCCTGCTCATATTCACTACAAGGAACATACTGTACTACTATCATACTCCCTCCGTTCCAAAATATAAGTCTTGGTAGAGATTTCCACTATGGATCACATACAGATGTATGCAGATACATTTTATAGTGTAGATTCACTCATTTTGCTCCATATGTAGTCCATGGTGGAATCTATACAAAGACTTGTATTTAGGAATGGAGAGAGTACTTATTAAAGAAGAACGTAAGAGGAACATGGTAAAGAAGAGCAAGCGGATTTTGGATAATAAAATGTTCGTTGCGCAGTGCCCACACATGATGAACCAGAGCGCATTAAGAAAGCAACTCCCTACTGTCTCTCTATATGTGGTGCGCGTGCTTTTTCGAAAGTAAAGTAGGAACATTAGCTGACCAATTAAATGTTATCTGTTTTAGTAATATCAGCATCATATCAGATTCGTACTTGAGCAACAAGTTTGGAATTATGAGTGGCATGTTGTTTAGCTTGATGGATTCAGGAGCAGTGCTAAGCAGGTACGATGATGGTACTAAATATAAAGGCATGTCTGCATTTGGGTCAGTCGACCATTTCAGGTGGTTGGATGAAGATCCTACGTATCCTAACCCTTCTTCTTCCCCGTCTCTGATTCTTCCCATACAGAACACCGCACGGGCCGCCGGCCGGACCATCGACCCCCACCGCCTGTGTTCCTCCGCCACCCCACCCCCGCCCCCACCCGCGTCGAGTTTTCTTCGTTCGGCGAGGCCCCACCACCGCCCCCAACAACCAAAGTCCCCACCCGAGCCCCTTCGTTCGCACCGGCGAACTCCGGCGAGCTCTGAAAAATCGACTGACCCAATTTTGAAATTTAGTCTACTATGATTTAACTAGTGTGGAATATAAAAGGGGAAAACCATAAGCATTGGGAGTATAGTGTTGAGCGTGCCATGGCGGATCTGAAGGTGCAAACCGGACAAAGGCAACTTCGCAACCAATGTTTGCTCTCAACTAGCAAGTAAGTGATGGACAAGAAATCAGAGTAAAGCAATGGCGATCTATTTTCTTGCTGCGATTAATAAGTTGAGCAGATACGAAAGAGTACCGCCTCTGGTGCGGCGCCGTGTATGCATCTGCTGAGAATTTGATGGTGCTGCAGTAGTGATGGCTGTCGGCGGCGTGGAAGCAGATCTAGGAGGGTAGACGGTGGCGACGGGGCACGGTGGACGAGATGGTCGTAGGAGCGGCGCCGGCAAGGTGGACGACGGCAGGGATGAAGCGAGAGGACGGGATGCAAGGATCCGGTCCGAAGCCGTGGATGAGAGAGGTTGATCTCTTGTAATGGACGGCGACGTCGGGGTATCAGCTCCGGCATGGTGGAGGAGGAGGACGGTGGATGGGGTGGCGGACGGAGGAGGCTGGGGTGGAGAGGGTGTTTTGGCGCCCACGGAGTACGAATGGGGAAATGGAGGTGGAGAGTAAGGGGGGAACCATGTCTTCAGGGCACGCTTGTCTCAAATGCGAGGAAATTTACAAACTTAGCCCCCGTTTCAAATTTCCTACATCACAACAATATTAGTCGGTTGGGGATAGGACGGTAATCTCGCATACATCGAATATTTGCCGACGAGAGTTTGTTTTTGGCGCCCACCGTGTATGAATCAGGGAGGGAGTCGATTTTGGCCGAGGACACACTGTGTTTTGGCGCCCACCGTGTATGAATCCGGGTGAGAGGCGGTTATGTCACGTTCGAGTGAAATTACAAACCTACCCCTATCGAAACCTATAGAAATCGAGCAGATAGGCTTTGCATGGCAGGGATAGGCAGTAGTAATTTCCATCTCGCAGATTTTGGTTTCGGGCGGTTACTGCGACTTTCCCCGCTTCGTTCAAATTTTGCAGAGTGCACGTTTACCGTGCCAACACAATTCAAATCCCGTTTGTATTCTATTTTTTTCGGGCGGGATCCATTTTCGATTGGAATAAAATTCTATATACATCATTTTTTATATATACTTTCAAAAGCACAACAAAGAATTCTGCTCCTTTATATGTATTCAAAAAATACAATGATCTCAAAATCAGAAGGTTGAATTCAAAAAATTAAACCAAATTATGTTCTACTAAAATGTATGGATCAGTAATATCTACATATTAAATAACATAGATGCGCGTGAATTCATATGAGTATGCATGTTTGATAGATCAATTTTGGTTCGAGTATGGATTACATGTATCATCATCTCGAATTCAAATATTTGAATCCCTGTTATGTTCACTCCTTTCACGCCCATCTCTCTCGCATGCATGCTCCTTCATGTAGCTATCACTCTCTTTTCTCCAGCTCACCCGCATGCTCACTTCATGTTTCTGCTATCCTCGCAAACATGGTCTCTCGACGTCTCCCTTGAGAAGTGTCACACTCTCCCTATCATTATACATTACACGGTTTTCATTATCTCTCACGTCTCTACCGTTCTCTCGTATCACTAGGTACCTAAGCTTTCTTTTTCACCGCCACACACACACTCTTACTCGTCTTTCACTTAGTGTTTCTCTCTATGGGATTCTCTCACACACCCTATATGTCTCTAGATATGAATCATACCACTAAAATTAATCTCTCTCTCTCTCTCTCTCTCTCTCTCTCTCTCCTGTAGACACAACATTTGTTACGGTCTCCTTTCCGTCTCCATCCCAGACTGACATTATTCATTTGTTTACCGATCAGACAAACTCCCCCCCTCTCTCTCTCTCACACACACACACAACTCCTGCTTCCACTCCCCTTCCCGACTACCGTCTCTCTCTCACACACACAAAACTCTCGCTTTCGCACCCCCGTCTCGTATTTCTCTCATAAACATTTATCGACTAGCCTCTAGATAGGTTTATACACCGCACACTCGTGCTTCCACTATCGCATACATGTCTCTCTCCCGCTCCTTGTATCTATGTAGATTTTTCTTCCCTTCTTGAGACACGCCCTCTCGATCGTGCACACACACACACACTATCGCCTCATTTTAAGCTGATACCTCTCGCACACACACTCTTTGTGTCTTTGTCACACATGCACTCCGGCCTCCTCCTCTCTCCCTCTCTCTCACACACACATGGGCTTTTTGCAACAACTAGCAAGATGCCCATGCGTTGCACGGAACATGAAGATGCATTTGTATGAGTAGTTTATCTCGTGGGAGAAAAGGATGAACAAGGGAAGGCCTTATTTGCAAGTGTGGAGAGGGGTGTGGGTATCTTTTTGCAAAATTGCCATAGTTTCCTTCCTATCCGTCAGATATAGATCGGACGACCTATATTGCATGATGGTAGGAACACGATCATCACCGACTATGCTTTTTATAAGAGTAGGGATAAAAAACAGATTTGGTGATAATGGTGGGCCTGCCATCCTGCAATATAGGCCGTCTGATTTATATCTGACGGATAGGAACGAAACTATGGCAATTTACCCGCACTCCTCTCCACATTTGCACATAAGGCCTTCCCTCGTTCATCCTTTTCTCCCACAAGATCTTGATGTTCCGTGCAACGCACGGGCATCTTGCTAGCAAGAGTAGAAATTAGACATATACCACTTCTCGAATCTTGAAACCAACAACATTCCTCCCTTATCTCATCAAAACCGCCAAAGGAATATATTTTGAGTGAAACATAACATTCTTTTAGTGATATACGTATTTCAAAACTAGACTTTTTTCTATCAAATCGGTGAATATGTATTAATCTACTCAGATCGTGTGGCAACACATTGGCACATTGCTAGTAGTTATTATAATTTTGTGGACACCAGACAAACGGTGGAGTACATATACGAAGAGAAAAGGCACACGCACGAAGTCGGTCTCTCGCTGTCTCGCACACATGAGTGTTACGTAAAGGCAACATTAACAAATAAACCCTAAAACCCTAGGTGCACGATTGCTGCATTCGCGGGTACCGAGTACGTGGTGGAGCGCATCTTTGTAGGAATAGTCAGCTCGCGTGATAATTTGATCCGTAGGAGTTGATGGTCGGGACCACAGGTGAACGACTTGGAGGCGGTGACTCGCCAGTTGCCATAGATCGAGTAGCCACGTTTAAAATATCATTTTTAGCGGGGTTAAGAGTTCCGATTTTCAATGGCGCGTTATAAGTACTAAGTAGTTTTTAGAACGATTGGTATGGAGCAAAAATGGAATTCATAGTACTACCTACTATGTACCTGCTTGGCGTATGGTTGTATGGGTTTATGTTGCGAGATGTTGAACCTGGTAGTTCTAGGGCAAATACTATGTTTAGATTTAGATGTTGGTTTTCAGTAATGAAAATCGGAAGGGGGAAACCCTTCTTTGATTAAAAAAATTACTACCTCCGTTTTGGTTTACTAGTCCCCATCGTTTTTTGGGTCAAAGTTTGTCCATGAATTTTACTTGTAAAATGTGAATGGAAAACGAGATTTTGTTATACGCAAACAAAAAAGGACTGGAGGGAGTGATTGCTCTGACACGGACGCGACCTCTCATAGCGCAGGCATTGAACCGACGCGCCGGCCAAGAGGGCCCCACTCGCTGCAGGCCCGGCTGAACACGCCTCCTCGCCGCATGCAACCGGCTTCAGACTGCCCCGCCTGCCTTCATTGAATCCGCGCGTGTGCCGGCAACACATCCTTCCGCGAGCCGGCCGGCATTTTAGAACACAAAAAGTGACCAAAATATAATTAATTACGCATGGTCTTGACTTGTTGTGCTCTCACTGGTAGCAGGAACTAGAGGATTTTCCTTATTCATAACTCTCCTCAATTTTTTTTGGCTTTGAAGTGAATCATGGTTGTGGACATTATGTATGAATGTGGAGATATCTGTGAATATGAGTTTGATGTGGAAGTTGAACTTGGAATGTCGGGCTTGCGCGTGAACTATACCATGTCCAATGCTTCGTCTGTTATTGTTTGGAAAGTAATTGCTGCTATTACATGACCCGAAAAAATATTTTGTGCCACATCAGTAGATGCGCGGACATCACAACAGGCATGCTGACTGGATGAACATTTGAACCTAGCTACTATGAAGGAAATTTTGTATGGACAACAATTTTAGATAGCAGGAGACGCCTAGCCTGCTCTGCCTCTGCTAGCTTATTTCTGGCTTCTTCCATCTCTTCTTTGGCATGAGTGAAGAGAGCATCTGATTGCTCTTTTCGCTTCTTCAGGAACTCGGCTACATTCTCAAAGGCTGCTACACGCTTTCTTTCAGCCTTTACTAGAGCCACGAGGACACGAACAACTGGCGACTCCACCTGGCTTGTGTGTAATCCAGCATCATCTAGGAATTTGCACCTTGTGTCTAATCCAGCATCATTAGGGAACTGTAACCTTGTGTGTAGTCCAGCCTCATTCTAGAAACATGATCTCGAGGTTGACCATACTTCCCTCCTCGCAGGAACTGCATCCTGACATGAAGTTACTTACTTTTTAGATAATTACTCAGAGCAACCGAGATCCATTTAGTAGAAGCCAGATAAACATAACTGGGAGAAGTGAATTCAAAAGGAAAATAAAATAAAAACAGACTACAAGGTGAGAACACCCACTTCCTACATCAAGCTAAAAACGAAAGCATTAGGACGATTAAGACTCTTCTTATTACACATTGAAGAACACGAGGCTTAAGAGAAATAGAAACTACAACATATACACATCGAAGAACACGAGGCTAAGCGAAAGTAATTGAAAGGGTGTTACTTACCAAAGCTCGTTTTACAGGTTCGGTGCAACTCCTCTTTAACTTGCCATGCTCCTTGAAGATGTCCCCAATATCCCGTGTTTGGTCTTCATTGCTCCTCTGCATGTTCGCACTCGTGGTTTTAAAATCTCAACATGGCAAGAAAAATATACTACTAGTAATACTCGCGCATCTTGTGGGCAACATTAAAGCACTCGTCTGCCATGTTAGAGCATCTCCAACAGAATCGCAATGCGCGGCGCTTTAAAAAAGCGTTTACAATGCTGAGATCAAGAAGTAGAGATAGAGAGTAGAGGATAGTTCTCAGCATAGATAGATAAAAAAATAGATTATTCAACTACTCCTCGTCATCCGACTCCTCCTTGGTGATGTCCTCCTCTGACGTCTGACTGTAGGCGTGAAGATAGCGATCATCGTCGGATTCCCAGGGCGACGCTACTCCTAGCCTCATGTTGAATTGAGCGTCCGCTTTTCGCCTACGCTTGTCCTCGCGATAGGCGGCTCGCTCCGCCCTCCTCTTATCCCTCTCCCCCGTCCTTTGCTCGTAGAACTCGCGCTAGTTGATGATGTCATGTGGGAAGCGTTGGCGCCATAGCGTCATGGCTTCCTCATCCATCTCGGCGATGCCGAGACGGTGCTCCCGCCTCCGGTTGTCGCAACGATCCTCGTCGGTGATAAGCCGCGGCAGAGGCGCGAGCTCCTGTGCCCGCTCCCGCGTCGGCACATTGGGGAAGTTTAATGTTCTATGAGGCCACCAGAGGCGCCATGCCGCCGCGTCGTACGCGCGGGCGGCCTCGTTGGCGGTGTCGAAATTGCCGAGGCCGAGGCGCATCCCGCGGAACCGGATCTCGGCGGAGAAGCTGCCGGAGGGGCGTGCGCGGACGCCGCGGTATCCCCAAGTTTCCCGACGACGTGGCGGCATGGTGGCGCGGCGGCGACGAGGCGAGAAAGAGCGGGGAGAAAGCGGTGGCGAGGCACAGAGCGGGGAGAGAGCGGTGGCAAGGCACAGAGCGGTGGGAGGGTGTTGGATTTTATAAAGCGCGTCGGACGCCGCACACCAAAACTAGCGCACGCCCGACCGCTTTTTCCCGCGCGCGCGCATTCCTTTCCCGATGTCTCTGCTATCTCTACTCTCTTCTCTACTGTTATATTTATTTTATATTTAATATTTATCTCTAATTCTATACTCTATTTTTTCTCTACTTTTTCCCTACTCTTATAAAAAACAAAGTTGGTGATGATGATGTTCCTGCCATCCTGCAATATAGGCCATCCGATTAATATCCGACGGATAGGAAGGAAACTATGGCAATTTTGCAAAAAGATACCCACACCCCTCTCTGCATTTGCAAATAAGGCATTCCCTCGTTCATCCTTTTCTCCCACAAGATAAACTACTCATACAAATGCATCTTGATGCGTGCAACGCATGGGCATCTTGCTAGTTCTAAAAAACTATCCATCATTTGCCACACTACTGGATGCAGATGAAATACCTACCCAAGCACAGCGCAATACAGGAGCGACGCACAATTACAAGTTGATATTCTGTTGGACAATGGAGGATATAACCAATTACTTTTACGGGAACAATAGACCCATGAAATTTGAAGGGTAGGTATGAACAAAATTGGAACTGCACATGTACTGCTAAGTGATTCAATGCACACATTACCAATCGAGGAGGAGAACGATGGTCGCGGCAGCCTCTGTGAGTCATGGTCGGCAACGGGAGTCAATTCATTATCCACGATGGTGGTGCTTTTGCGCTTGGCGTCGGCTTCCGGGAAGCATATCCGAGACCGTGGAAGACGGTGCCGGGGAAGAGGCTCCGTGTACGACGACGACGGTGGGCCGGCTCTAGTGCGGCATACGAGGTCATCGATGAGGCAGATGCGCTGCGGTGGACGAGTGCGCCGATGTAGAAGGGGAGGAGCACAAAGGCTGCGGTGTCGTGGAGAAGTCTATTTTGCGGTGGGGATAGAAAATGGGGAGTATTCAGGTGTACTACTCTGGGTGCCGGGGTGGGGTTGGCTGGGTAGGGTGAACCTGAAGTTACGAAAACAACCCCCTACCAACCGTCATCCGTAGGCCTGTTCCGAAGGCTATGATGGTAACTTCCCACTGCTCGAATCAGGGTCGCGGGAGATTTTCCCGCCGACCTCAAAATTTTGTGACACTGAACTCCACGTGTGGCGTGTTGGGTGATTCGGCTAAGCAACTAGCGAGTAGTACTAGTAAACTCTGCATATTAGGTTTGACCAAAGTCAAACTTCCTAAAGTTTAACCAAGTTTATAGAAAAATATAAACATTTACCATAACAGATATGTATGATGTGAAAGTACATTCAATAATGAATCTAATGGTATTTATTTGTTATTGTATATGCTAATATTTTTTGTTATAAACTTTCTATGAGTTTACAAAACTTGACTTTGACCAATGCTAATATGCAGACTTAAATAAAAACGGTGGCTGTACACATTTGTTCTCTTAGTATGTAGTGAAAATTAATCATTTGTTGAAATTGTGAAATAAATATATTAGGCTACTGACTTCGGATGTAATGGTCTATACAATTCAATAGTTACAATCATTGTCGAATTCCAAGATGTATACGAGGTCTATAGTACTTCACAACATGCTCAAACTCGCATAATCCCAGTCAAATGACAATCAAAATGCATTTCATAGTTATTACTTTGTAGGATGCAACAAAACCAACAATAACTCTACATCGGCCATTATAAAAGCAACATTTTGAACATATCCCAATGTGTGAATGAAACGTGCAGAGAGAGCTTGCGGAGATGGAGCAGATAGGGCGGGAAAGATTGTAGGTATGTGGATGAGAGAGTAGGAGACAAACCTAACGAAATAGAAAGAGGGAGATAGAGAGAGAAAGATAGATGAAGAAGTTAGGTGTGTGAGAAAGATGGAGACATGTAATATACGTGAGATGCGTGTGCATCCGGATTCTGTACACGTGGAAGGAGAAGAGACAACAAGTTTGATGAGAGAGCTGGAAAAACATGGACGAGAGGGGAAGGTCTTGTGGGTTGAGGGATTGATAAATTTGTGCGGGGGAGAGAGGGATTGGTAATTTTGTGCGAGAGAGAGGGTGGGGGGAGGAGTCAGTCATCCATCGTCACATCATCCTGCTTCCAAGTTAGGCAAGTTTGACACCCTCACCCGGCCCCTGCCCACACCTAAGGTTGGGCAAGTTTGACCAACTTAGGTGGGTGTTTGGTTCAAGCCACACCTTAGGAAAGCCACATTAGGGTCCCACATGGCATACACTCAAAAAGTGTGGCAAGATTCCCTTAGGCTTGCCAACTTGTGGCTCTCATTTTGAAGAACTAACCTTAGGCAAGTGTGGCAACATTGTTGAAAGCACAAGTGCTCCCTGGGTGGTTTTGGTAATTAATGTCAACATATCTGTTGTTGGACTAACACTTTTACCTAGTATGTTTCAGATAAGTTCAAATGGAGTGGCATGGACTAAAGGATGTGGAACCCCTTCAAGATGCTAAGGACAAAGGATTGGCTCAAGCTTCAAGAACAAGACTCTACATTTTCTATTTTAGTGATCCAAGATCACATTGAGTCCATAAGAAAAGCCAATACTATTAAGGAGGGATGAGGTGTTGCTTAATGAGCCTCTTGCTTCATGTGCTTAGTGATATGCTCCAAAATCCTCAACTACCTTTCCATATCCACATATGACCCAAACCTAAAGTCAAACTTGGCCCCACCGATTCTTCCTATCCGGAGCCACCGAGTTTCACATGTCATAGCCACTGCCATAAACCCTAGCAAATCGGTCTCACCGATAGGGATCTCGGTCTCACCGAGATGGGATTGCAATCTCACTGTGTATGACCATTGCCAAAATCAGTCCCACCGAGTTTGAGCAATCGGTACTACCGAGATTACAATGCAAATCCTCTGGTTAGCTTATTACCAAAATCGGTCCCACCGAGTTTGTGTAATCGGTCTCACCGAGTTTGCCTGACCAACTCTCTGGTTAGCTTATTACCAAAATCGGTCCCACCGAGTTTGTGTAATCGGTCACACCGAGATTACGTTATTCCCTAACCCTAACCATATCAGTCCTACCGAGTTGCATCTCAGTCCCACCGAAAATCCTAACGGTCACTAGGTTTGCTGAATCGGTCCGATCGAGTTTAACGATTCGGTCCCATTGAGTTTAGCAGATTGTGTGTAACGGTTAGATTTTATGTGGAGGCTATATATACCCCTCCACCCACTCTTCATTCGAGGAGAGAGCCATCAGAACAGATCTTCACTTCCAATACACATTTTTTGAGAGAGAACCACCTACACTTGTGTTGAGCTCAAGATATTCCATTCCTACCATATGAATCTTGATCTCTAGCCTTCCCCAAGTTGCTTTCCACTCAAATCTTCTTTCCACCAAATCCAAATCCTGTGAGAGAGAGTTGAGTGTTGGGGAGACTATCATTTGAAGCACAAGAGCAAGGAGTTCATCATCAACACACCATTTGTTACTTCTTGGAGAGTGGTGTCTCCTAGATTGGCTAGGTGTCACTTGGGAGCCTCCGACAAGATTGTGGAGTTGAACCAAGGAGTTTGTAAGGGCAAGGAGACCACCTACTTCGTGAAGATCTACCCCTAGTGAGGCAAGTCCTTCGTGGGCGACGGCCATGATGGAATAGACAAGGTTGCTTCTTCGTGGACCCTTCGTGGGTGGAGCCCTCCATGGACTCGCGCGACCGTTACCCTCCGTGGGTTGAAGTCTCCATCAACGTGGATGTACGATAGCACCACCTATCGGAACCACGACAAAAACATCCGTGTCTCCAATTGCGTTTGAATCCTCCAAACCCTTCCCTTTACATTCTTGCAAGTTGCATGCTTTACTTTCCGCTGCTCATATACTCATTGCACACTTGCTTGATATGTATTGTGTTTGTTAAACATGTGCCTAAACTCCACCTAAACTTAAGAATTTTGAAAACTGCAACTTTCGGCACTTAGTGTCTAATCACCCCCCTCTAGACACCTCTTCTCGATCCTACAATTGGTATCAGAGCTTTGGTCTCCATTGCCTTGGTTTAAACACCTTTGGAGGAAGATGGATGTGTCTACTTTAGTGAGTCTTAGACATAGAGTGCCCATTCTTGATGGAGAGTATTTTCATGAGTGGAAAAATGAAATGCTTGAGATTTTCAATGAATATCATTTGAACAAGTACATTAGTCCTTGTGCACCTCATATTGATACTTTGCACCCTACCCTAGATGAAGATATTGACATGATTCGCAATCTTAGAACTGTTGAGCTCATCATTAGAGGATTGCCCAAAAATCTGATTGCTAGTTTGCCTACTCTTAAGTGTGCCTATACTATATAGAAATTTCTTGAGGAACGATTTCCCGATTATTCCTTGAAAAATTTAGATGAAATTCTCCATAAATCTATTGCCTTGAGTAAGATGAACTCTAGTGATCCTAGTTTTGGTGATTGCCTATTTGAGCTTACAAATCTCATGCATGCTAAAGGAAATGTTGGAATCATTAGTGATATCATATCTGAAGCTATAAGAATTCATAAAGGTAACCACTTTGATGATCATGTACCTAATGAATTACCCTCTCTAGGATTTTATCAATCACAAGATGATGTTGAACATGGATACTATGATGAAGATGATGATAGTGACTATGATCTTGATGATGCAATGAGACATTTTGGTCTTATGGCGAATCTTCGTGGCTACATGGCTGGAGGAAAGGAATGGGTCCTTGATAGTGGATGTACTGATCATATGACCGGAGATGAAGAGATGTTCCGTGAGCTTGCTGAAAATGACGACCCTCGAAAATATGTCACCTTTGGTGATAATTCAAAGGGTAAGGTGGTTGGCCTTGGTAAGGTGGCCATCTCACACGATAGCTCCATACAGAATGTCATGCTCGTTGAATCCCTTGGATACAATTTACTTTCAGTTTCTAGACTCGCGGATTTCGGTTTCAATGTCTTATTCACCGAAGTAGATTGCCAAGTGTTTCATAGAGACAATCATAAGACGGTCTTTACAGGTATACGTAGAGGAGATATTTACATTATTGATTTCACTAAAAAGGCTCAACCTAAAACTTGCTTAATCGCTAAATCTTCTAAAGGCTGGTTGTGGCATAGAAGACTAGGTCATGTTGAAATGCGAAATCTTGATAAGCTTATTAAAGGTGATCATATCCTTGGAATAAAAGATGTCGTATTTGACAAGGATAGACTTTGTAGTGCTTGTCAAGCAGGGAAACAAGTTGGAGGAAGTCACCGCGCGAAGAACATCATGACCACAAGAAGACCACTCGAGCTACTTCACATGGATCTCTTTGGTCCAAATGCATACAAGAGTCTCGGTGGTAACTCATTTGGTCTAGTCATAGTTGATGATTTTTCAAGATTCACGTGGGTGTTCTTTCTTGATGACAAGTCGCAGGTCCAAAAGATCTTCAAAAACTTTGCTAGGAAGGCCCAAAATCAGTTTGACGTGAAGATCAAGAAGGTTCGGAGTGACAACGGAACGGAGTTCAAGAACGCAAATGTGGACACCTTTCTTGACGAAGAAGGGATTTCACACGAGTTCTCGTCTACGTACACACCTCAACAAAATGGAGTTGTTGAGAGGAAGAACCGGACTCTTATCGAGATGGCAAGAACGATGCTTGATGAGTACAAGACGCCAAAGCACTTTTGGGCGGAAGCAGTTGAGACAGCTTGTCATGCAACAAATCGCTTGTATCTTCACAAGCTACTCGGCAAGACGGCATACGAGCTCCTCACCGGAGACAAAGACCCTTCGGAAGCAATTCAAGACTTGTCCATTGGCAAGATTCGTCCAACGGAAACGAAGGAGAGTACCTCGTCCGTCCAAGTGGAAGCTTCTACATCACGGCAAGGTGAACCAAGAGTTGATATGGAAGCATCCACAAGTGGGACACGTCAAGATGAAGAAAAGGAGGAAGTACACCAAGATGAACATCAACAACCTCCTTCTCCACCACGACAAGAGAACAACAACGTCAACAATGAAGAAGGCCAAGAAGAAGAAGGCCAAGAAGAAGAAGAACAAGATGAAGAGGATGTTCCACCCCGACCCAAGCAAAAGCTTACACGAGTTCGAGCAAGAATTGCCAAAGATCATCCCGTCGAGCAAATCTACAAAGATATCCAAACCGGGAGAATCACTCGCTCTAAAACTCGTTTAGCTAACTTTTGTGAACATTACTCATTCATCTCTAAAATTGAACCTATGAAGGTTGAAGAAGCATTGAAGGATCCGGATTGGATAAATGCTATGCATGAAGATCTACACAACTTTGAGAGAAATCAAGTGTGGACATTAGTCGAGAAGCCCGACAACAACCACAACATCATTGGTACCAAACGGGTGTTTCGCAACAAGCAAGATGAAGATGGACAAGTGGTTCGCAACAAAGCACGTCTCGTCGCCCAAGGCTATACACAAGTTGAAGGTATGTACTATGGTGAGACACATGCTCCCGTTGCTAGACTTGAGTCCATTCGCATCTTACTTGCCTATGTTAATCACCATGATATCACCCTATACCAAATGGACATTAAAAGTGCTTTTTTAAATGGCAAAATTGAGGAGGAAGTTTATGTTAAGCAACCTCCCGGCTTTGTTAATCCTAAGAAACCTAATCATGTTTACAAACTTCACAAAGCCCTTTATGGTCTTAAACAAGCTCCTAGAGCATGGTATAAATGCTTGACCAAGTTCCTTACTGAAAAAGGCTTTGAAATTGGTAAAATTGATTCTACTCTTTTTACTAAAAGGGTTGATGGAGAACTATTTGTGTGCCAAATTTATGTTGATGATATCATATTTGGTTCTACTAACCCTCATTTTAGTGAAAAGTTTGGAAAGCTAATGTCGGAGAAGTTTGAGATGTCTATGATGAGTGAACTCAAATTCTTTCTCGGTTTGCAAATCAAGCAAACTAAGAAGGTACATTTGTCTCTCAAAAAAGTACACCAAAGACTTATTCAAGAAGTTCAATATGCAAGAATGCAAAGGTATGCCTACACCCATGCCTACTAGTGGACATCTTGATTTGACCAAAGATGGTGAACCGGTTGATCAAAAGGTTTATCGCTCTATGATCGGTTCATTGTTATATCTATGTGCCTCACGTCCCGATATTATGCTAAGTGTGTGCATGTGTGCATGATATCAAGCTGCTCCTAAAGAATGTCATCTTAAGGCTGTGAAAATGATAGTGAGATACTTAATCCATACACCAAATTTTGGCATTTGGTATCCTAAGAGGTCCTCTTTTGATTTTTTGGCTATTCTGACTCGGACTATGCCGGAGACAAGGTTGATAGAAAGTCCACTTCAGGTACTTTTCAATTCCTTGGTAGATCTCTTGTGTCTTGGTCTTCCAAGAAACAAAACTCGGTATCCTTATCCACCGCCGAAGCAGAATACATTGCCGCTAGTTCATGTTGTGCTCAATTACTTTGGATGACTCAAACTCTTAAAGATTATGGGATATATGTGAAACATGTTCCGTTGCTATGTGACAATGAAAGTGCTATTAAGATTGCTCACAATCCCGTGCAACACTCTCGAACTAAGCATATTGAAGTTCGTCATCATTTCATTCGAGATCATGTTGCCAAAGGGGACATTAACCTTAAGCATGTTCGCACCGATAAGCAATTGGCAGATATATTCACCAAACCACTTGATGAGAAAGTGTTTTGCAGGTTAAGAGGTGAATTGAACATCATTGATGCTTCAAACTTGGAGTAGAAACTCCATTTGATACATGCGAGGCATGAGCCTATGACTAATCCTTGATATTTCTCTTATGATGCTATTCATATGTCTTGGATATATTTGCACCTTGCATGTTATCTAACCCGTGTAGGTACTTGGTTGAATCCAATTCTATGAGAATTCTATGAGATTGCAACTCACTCACATCTTGAGCAATCTCTACATGACCAAGTCTCTACACAATGGTGGTTGAAGACAAGGAAGCACGAAGCCATTCAAATATATCCTTTGACAAATTCTATGTTAAATCCTATAATTGTCATTTTGGATACACAAGTGCTTTTCCTTGCAAGACTAACCCATGTAGGTAGATGAACTCAAACTCCAAGTGGTGCTCCCAACTCTTGATGAACTACATCAACCTTGAGCAACCCACACAAGTTCAACTACATGAGCAAGACCCACACCACCACCCAAGGTATGTTATTCCATCTTAGAGAAGCTTTACTCCAAGATATGAGTCAAAGCAACTCAACAAGATGTGAATACATCAAGATGCTTAAACGAAAAATGGTAACCCCATTTTGAGCTTAAATGATGAGTATGACCTATGATCAAGTGCTCTCACTTGACTCCTAAGTCAATATACTCTAACATAGGTGACTTTGTCACCGCCCAACTCTAGATGAAGTTCTCTCGTGTGTTATTTTCTGTGTTATTGCATATGTTCCTTGCATATTTGCTTCAACAAAAAAAAACTTCATCTAGATCTTTTATTTTCTTCTCTTTCTTTTTTATTCTGCATTTTCTGCATCCAATTTATTGCAAATCTCTCAGTCAATTCCTTGCAAATCTTTGTGCAATTCTACCTGTCTAGTGAGTTGAGGTGACAAGTGGTTCCACTCTAATGAACTCGGTCACACCGGGTTTGATTTCTTCGGTCTAACCGATATCTTTCGGTGTAACCGAATCACACAACTCAGAGTCACCGGTTTCATCACAGGAAAACCAACTTGCCACTCATTCCTGATTTCTGTTTTGCTCCAGCTCCACTCAATGAGTCTTGTCCTCTACCAGCATCATGTTACACATGTTGCTTTGCTCTGTGACTCAAGGACCAACCCATTTGTATCACATATCCAGAAGACCCTTCTTGGAAATTGATGTCAAAGGGGGGGAGAGAGAGAGATCACATCAAAGCTTAATCTTTCCTATAGGGGGAGAAAAAGGGGAATATTCAGGGGGAGAGAAAGTAATATCATCAATGACCCCAGATGCTTGGTGTTCAAGAGGAGAGATGTCACATGTCTTTAAGAGGGGAAAGACATGTTTGTTTGCTTGCTTTAGCTCAAGCTCTATTGATTATATTTTTCGATTGCTCCGATTTTCCGTTTCCTATCTTCTCCCAATATCTCATGTTAGATTTAGGGGGATCAAGACATCTAAGTAAAGGAAATCTCTGATTGTATTGCATACCTTTACCTTTGGGGACATGTCTATATCAAATGTACTACTTAGTACTCACTCTACATGTCATCCCAGTCTTGGTTCTCTTGTGGTTTCTTTTTGTTTGCTCTGATTGGTAGGTGTATCTGTGTTATCTAACCTTGTTTGCGCAGGTTCATCCCATCCTAAGCCAACTCAAGACCACAAGGTAAGTATATGCATCACAGTCATGTGAATGAGAAGTTCTTGCTGATGTACATACTATTTGCAAGAAGGACTCATGAGCATGAAGGTACATTTCTCATATTCACATCATTTTCTCTGATGCATATAGCCAAGATACATGTAACACATTGCTTACTTTGTCATGTTTATGCATTCACATGCTCCTATATTCCATATTCACATGATTGCATACATGTTGGGGGAGCCTATGCATGTTACATGTCCTTCCAAAGCTTTACTTGCTATTCTCTATATCTTTATCTAAAGCTTTGATGTATGTTGTCATCAATTACCAAAAAGGGGGAGATTGAAAGCACAAGTGCTCCCTGGGTGGTTTTGGTACTTAATGTCAACATATCTCTTGTTGGACTAACACTTTTACCTAGTATGTTTCAGATAAGTTCAAATGGAGTGGCATGGACTAAAGGATGTGGAACCCCTTCAAGATGCTAAGGACAAAGGATTGGCTCAAGCTTCAAGAACAAGACTCTACATTTTCTATTTTAGTGATCCAAGATCACATTGAGTCCATAAGAAAAGCCAATACTATTAAGGAGGGATGAGGTGTTGCTTAATGAGCCTCTTGCTTCATGTGCTTAGTGATACGCTCCAAAATCCTCAACTACCTTTCCATATCCACATATGACCCAAACCTAAAGTCAAACTCGGCCCCACCGATTCTTCCTATCCGGAGCCACCGAGTTTCACATGTCATAGCCACTGCCACAAACCCTAGCAAATCGGTCTCACCGAGATTGGATTGCAATCTCACTGTGTATGACCATTGCCAAAATCGGTCCCATCGAGTTTGAGCAATCGGTACTACCGAGATTACAATGCAAATCCTCTGGTTAGCTTATTACCAAAATCGGTCCCACCGAGTTTGTGTAATCAGTCTCACCGAGTTTGCCTGACCAACTCTCTGGTTAGCTTATTACCAAAATCGGTCCCACCGAGTTTGTGTAATCGGTCACACCGAGATTACGTTATGCCCTAACCCTAACCATATCGGTCCTACCGAGTTGCATCTCAGTCCCACCGAAAATCCTAACGGTCACTAGGTTTGCTGAATCGGTTCGACCGAGTTTAACGATTCGGTCCCACCGAGTTTAGCAGATTGTGTGTAACGGTTAGATTTTATGTGGAGGATATATATACCCCTCCACCCACTCTTCATTCGAGGAGAGAGCCATCAGAACAGATCTTCACTTCCAATACACCTTTTCTGAGAGAGAACCACCTACACTTGTGTTGAGCTCAAGATATTCCATTCCTACCATATGAATCTTGATCTCTAGCCTTCCCCAAGTTGCTTTCCACTCAAATCTTCTTTCCACCAAATCCAAATCCTGTGAGAGAGAGTTGAGTGTTGGGGAGACTATCATTTGAAGCACAAGAGCAAGGAGTTCATCATCAACGCACCATTTGTTACTTCTTGGAGAGTGGTGTCTCCTAGATTGGCTAGGTGTCACTTGGGAGCCTCCGACAAGATTGTGGAGTTGAACCAAGGAGTTTGTAAGGGCAAGGAGATCGCCTACTTCGTGAAGATCTACCCCTAGTGAGGCAAGTCCTTCGTGGGCGATGGCCATGATGGAATAGACAAGGTTGCTTCTTCGTGGACCCTTCGTGGGTGGAGCCCTCCGTGGACTCGCGCGACCGTTACCCTCCGTGGGTTGAAGTCTCCATCAACGTGGATGTATGATAGCACCACCTATCGGAACCACGACAAAAACATCCGTGTCTCCAATTGCGTTTGAATCCTCCAAACCCTTCCCTTTACATTCTTGCAAGTTGCATGCTTTACTTTCCGATGCTCATATACTCATTGCACACTTGCTTGATATGTATTGTGTTTGTTAAACATGTGCCTAAACTCCTCCTAAACTTAAGAATTTTAAAAACTGCAACTTTCGGCACTTAGTGTCTAATCCCCCCCTGTAGACACCTCTTCTCGATCCTACAATTGTCTCTATGACAAGTGGGCCATAGGGGCAATAAAGTGTGGCAAGCCAAAGTGTGGCAAAAACCAAACACATGCCAACTAAACTGTGGCTGCCAAATTTTGGCTTGGCAAACGGTGGCTGGGAACCAAACAACCCCAAAATCAGTATTAAAAAAAACTAGGGCGCACCTAAAACGTCAAAATCCAAATAAACACGAACTGGAGCTAAATTCAAATATATGGAAATATTGTAGCGTCAAGAACTTTTCCCGGAAAAAAAAGTTGAGTAATATTCGGGGATTGTTCTCACACACACAAAAAAGTTCAGTGGATGCCCTTCGAGCGCGACATGGTGACGCACCGTTCGATCGACCGCACGGCCGCGGTTCACGCGCTTGCACAGGATTCTGTATCGTGGCTGTGGTAACTAATAAAAGCGCTGCCTAAGTCTAATGTTTACGTGTACTAGTACGATTTTCTTTTAAGTTTGACCAATCCTATATAAAACTAAACTAAGATCCCATACGCACACTCATCAATATGCCGCCGCCGCCGTTGCGCATGCCGACGCCCGCCTGCTCCAGCCAACAATTTCTCGCCCATCACCGTCGTGTCGCCGCCAAGCCGAAGGCTCGCCCGTTCACGTCGTCTGCAGTCCCTCCTCGCGATGTGATGTCTACTACACAACCTTCTTCTTGTAGACGTTGTTGGGCCTGCAAGTGCACATGTTTGTAGAACGTAGCAAATTTCCCTCAAGTGGATGACCTAAGGTTTATCAATCCGTAGGAGGCGTAGGATGAAGATGGTCTCTCTCAAGCAACCCTGCAACCAAATAACAAAGAGTCTCTTGTGTCCCCAACACAGCCAATACAATGCTAAATTGTATAGGTGCACTAGTTCGACGAAGAGATGGTGATACAAGTGCAATATGGATGGTAGATATAGGTTTTTGTAAACTGAAAATATAAAAACAGCAAGGTAGCAAGCGATAAAAGTGAGAACAAACGATATTTCAATGCTAGGAAACAAGGCCTAGGGTTCATACTTTCACTAGTGCAAGTTCTCTCAACAATAATAACATAATTGGATCATATAACTATCCCTCAACATGCAACAAAGAGTCACTCCAAAGTCACTAATAGCGGAGAACAAACAAAGAGATTATGGTAGGGTACAAAACCACCTCAAAGTTATTCTTTCCAATCAATCCATTGGGCTATTCCTATAAGTGTCACAAACATCCCTAGAGTTCGTACTAGAATAACACCTTAAGACACAAATCAACCAAAACCCTAATGTCACCTAGATACTCCAATGTCACCTCAAGTATCCGTGGGTATGATTATACGATATGCATCACACAATCTCAATTCATCTATTCAATCCAACACAAAGAACCTCAAAGAGTGCCCAAATATTCTACCGGAGAATCACGACGAAAACGTGTGCCAACCCCTATGCATAGGTTCATGGGCGGAACCCGCAAGTTGATCACCAAAACATACATCAAGTGGCAGTGATATCCCATTGTCACCACAGATACGCACGGCAAGACATACATCAAGTGTTCTCAAATCTTTAAAGACTCAATCCGATAAGATAACTTCAAAGGGAAAACTCAATCCATTACAAGAGAGAAGAGGGGGAGAAGAAACATAGGATCCAACTATAATAGCAAAGCTCGCGATACATCAATATCGTGCCAAATCAAGAACACGAGAGAGAGAGAGAGATCAAACACATAGCTACTGGTACATACCCTCAGCCCCGAGGGTGAACTACTCCCTCCTCGTCATGGAGAGTGCCGGGATGATGAAGATGGCCACCGATGAGGGATCCCTCCTCCGGCAGGGTGCCGGAACAGGGTCCCGAGAGGTTTTTGGTGGCTACAGAGGCTTGCGGCGGCGGAACTCCCGATCTAATCTCCGTTCTGGAAGTTTTAGGATACGTAGGTATATATGGGTGAAAGGAGTACGTCGGTGGACCGAAGGGGGGGCCAAGAGGCAGGGGGCGCGCCCCAGGGGGGTGGGCACGCCCCCTACCCTCGCGAGCACCTCCCTCGTCTTCTGACGTAGGGTCCAAGTCTATCCGGTAGGTTTCCTTTCAAAAATAACTTCTCTAGTTGATTTCGTTCCGTTTCGACTCCGTTTGATATTCCTTTTCTTCGAAACAGTGAAATAGGCATAAAAGAGCAAATCGGGGCTGGGCCTCCGGTTAATAGGTTAGTCCCAAAAGTAATATAAAAGTGGAAAATAAAGCCCAATATTGCCCAAAACAGTAGATAATATAGCATGGAGCAATAAAAAATTATAGATACGTTGGAGACGTATCAAGCATCCCCAAGCTTAATTCCCGCTCGTCCTCGAGTAGGTATATGATAAAAAAGAATTTTTGATGCGGAATGCTAGTTGGCATAATTTCATTGTAATTCTTCTTACTTGTGATATGAATATTCAGATCCGAAAGATTCAAGACAAAAGTTCATATTGACATAAAAACAATAATACTTCAAGCATACTAACTAAGCAATCCTGTCTTTTCAAAATAACATGGCCAAAGAAAGTTATCCCTACAAAATCATATAGTTTGGCTATGCTCTATCTTCACCACACAAAGTATTTAATTCATGCACAACCCCGATGACAAGCCAATCAATTTTTCCATACTTTTGACGTTCTCAAACTTTTTAAATCTTCACGCAATACATGAGCGTGAGCCATGGATATAGCACTATATGTGGAATAGAATGGTGGTTGTGGAGAAGACAAAAGGGAGAAGATAGTCTCACATCAACTAGGTGTATCAACGGGCTATGGAGATGCCCATCAATAGATATCAATGGAGATGCCCGACGAAGAAGGGCCGGCGTCACAACAGGAAACGCAAGGGCAAGGCCATACTTGTCGTCGAGGGGTCTGACGACACCGGTGCTGCCAAGAAGGTCAAGGCGGACGGCCCCGACAAGGATATTGCTGGGTGCGCCGCCTGCCGGGCCTTAGCAGCCACCGACAAGCCAGGGGGTTCTGGCAAGCAGTACTGCAAGATCCACCGCACCAAGGGCCACGACCTCCAGAACTGCCGACAAGTCGAGCTGCTTGCTGAAAAGCAAAAGGCCGAGTATGAAAGGCGGGACAAGGAGAAAGGTCAGGACAGTGCTGAGGGATCCGGCAAGAAGCGTGGCGGCCAAGGAAGCCGCCCCGACAAGGACAACCAGCAAGAGAGGTCCGCCTGGGGCCGTGACAAGAAACAAGAGTTCTAGAAGGCTACGGAGGCCATGTGCGTCGATGGTGGTGCCTTGCTGCATACTTCTCACCGCCAGCTCAAGTAGTGGGCGCGTGAGATTACAGCAGCGGAGCCGTTGTTCGGCACTCAAAAGCCGCTGAAGTGGTCCAGCACGGCCCTCATCTTTGACGCCGAGGACCACCCTGACCGCACGACCGCGGTTGGGTGTTTGCCATTGTTGGTCTCACCAACGATACGCAACCTCAAGGTGAACAAGATGTTGGTTGATGGCGGGCCGGCCTGAACTTGATCTCGCCCATCGTGGTCAAAAGGTTGCAAATTCCTGACGAAGACCTCGAGGAAACGGGCACGTTTAAAGGGATCAATCCAGGGAGGAGCCAGCTTAAGGGGAAGGTCACACTGCCCATGACATTTGGAGGAGAGTTGAACTACAGGACGGAGAGGATCATCATCTATGTGGCCGAGATCCCCTTGCCGTACAACGGGATCCTCGGCCGCCCGACACTAGCCAAGTTCATGGCGGCATCACACTATGCCTACAACATGCTAAAGATGCCCGAGCCATTGACCATCATCTTCGTCCCCTCCGACAAGAAGGACGCGCTGATTTGCACCGACCAACTCTACCGGGAAGCTATTGCAGCAGCTGTCGTCAAGGCACCTGCTCTTGCCGCTGAAGGCCCGGGAGGGAAGAAGAAGCCCGACAAGACCTCTCGCACCTGCTCCGGCAAGCGCACCTCCTCGGAGTGTTGTGCTACCGTCAAGGACGTGCCAGAGAGCTCTACTGGCAAGAGCAAGAAATCTAGAGCTGAGCCGCCGCAAACCAAGAAGGTGCCCGTCAGGGAGGATGGCACGGGAGGGGCCTTCACCATAGGCTCCACCCTCGATAGCAAATAGGAAGGCACACTCGTCACCTTCCTGCAGGCGAATGTCGATGTGTTTGCGTGGCAAGCATCCGACATCCCCGGTGTTCCCAGGGAGGTGATTGAGCACCACCTAGCTGTCTGTCCTCATGCACGGCCCGTCAAGCAGAAGGTCAGAAAGCAGGCTCTAGAGAGGCAGGAGTTCATCACAGAGGAGATCAGGAAGTTGGAAGCGGCAGGTTTGGTGAGAGGAGTGCTCCACCCGACGTGGTTGGCCAATCCGGTAGTGGTGCACAAGGCAAATGGGAAGTGGAGGCTGTGTATTGACTACACAGATATCAATAAGGCTTGTCCTAAGGACCCCTTCCCGTTGCCATGCATCGACCAGATTGTCGACTCCACGGTCGGGTGTGATCTATTGTCATTCCTCGACGCCTACTCGGGCTACCACCAAATCTTCATGACAAGAGAAGATGAAGAGAAGACATCATTCATCACCCATGTGGTACGTATTGCTTTTTGTGGATGCCTTTCGGGTTGAAGAGTGCTGGCTCGATGTTTGCAAGAGCAGTCCAAATTGGTTTTGAACCCCAGCTCCATAGAAATATGGAAGCATACATGGATGACATAGTGGTCAAGACCAAAGACGGGGCAACTCTTGTGCAAGATCTGGAAGAGACATTTGCCAACCTGCGCAAGATCAACCTCAAGCTGAACCCTGAGAAGTGTGTCTTCGGTGTTCCATCTGGCAAGCTTCTCGGGTTCTTTATGTCGCAGCGCGGGATCGAGGCAAACCCAGACAAGATCAAGGCTATTGAGCAGATTGAGGCACCCAAGCAGATCAAGGATGTGCGTCGGCTCACCGGCTGCGTCGCCGCCATGAGCCAATTCATCCCCAAGTCCGCCGAGCGCACCCTTCCTTTCTTCAAAATCTTGAAGAAGGCAGGCCCAGTGGAGTGGACCCCAGAAGACGAGGCAGCATTGCAGGATCTGAAGAAATACCTTTCCTCCACGCCAATACTGGTTGCGCCTAAACCACAAGAGCCATTGCTGTTGTATCTGGCGGCGACGAATCAAGTGGTCAGCGCCACACTAGTGGCACAGAGGGAGGTCGACGAGGAGGCAGTGACGGCGACAAAACCAGCGGATGGCAAGCCAAAGATTCCCTCGGCAGGGCCTGGTGCCGGCAAGGCGAGGCCCCCGACAGAGTCTGATGCCACCAAGGCAGTGCCCGCGCAATCGAGTGAGGTGGTGCAGAAGAAGAAGATGATGCAGCACCCGGTTTACTTTGTCAGCTCCCTCTTGCAGGGAGCTAGATCGAGGTACTCCGGTGTGCAGAAATTGCTCTTCGACCTCCTTATGGCCTCGAGGAAGCTACGTCATTACTTCCAAGCCCACGAGATCACTGTCGTCACCTGCCTCCCATTGCAACGGATACTACATAACCCAGATGCAACCGGAAGGATTGTGGAATGGGCCTTGGAGTTATCGAGTTTTGGTTTGAAGTTTGAAAGTACCTCGACAATCTAGAGCAGAGACTTGGCGGAGTTCATTGCAGAATGGACCTCAACGCTTGACGAAGAAATCTAGGAGACCACTCTCCCCGGCAAGGAAGCAGACCGCGACTGGATCATGTACTTTGACGGGGCTTTCTCGCTGCAAGGCACCGGTGCCGGCGTGCTGCTCGTCGCACCCACCAGAGAGCACCTCAAGTACGTGATCCAGATGCACTTTGAGAGAGTCCTGGATTAGGGGGTACTCGGACAACCGGACTATGTACTTTAGCCGGACTGTTGGACTATGAAGATACAAGATTGAAGACTTCGTCCCGTGTCCGGATGGGACTCTCCTTGGTGTGGAAGGCAAGCTTGGCAATACGGATATGTAGATATCCTCCCTTGTAACCAACTCTGTGTAACCCTAGCCCCCTCCGGTGTCTATATAAACCGGAGGGTTTAGTCCATAGGACAACAACAATCATACCATAGGCTAGCTTCTAGGGTTTAGCCTCTGCGATCTCGTGGTAGATCAACTCTTGTAATACTCATATCATCAAGATCAATCAAGCAGGAAGTAGGGTATTACCTCCATCGAGAGGGCCCGAACCTGGTTAAACATCGTGTCCCCTGCCTCCAGTTACCATCCGCCTTAGACGCACAGTTCGGGACCCCCTACCCGAGATCCGCCGGTTTTGACACCGACATTGGTGCTTTCATTGAGAGTTCCACTGTGCCTTCACCATAAGGCTTGATGGCTCCTTCGATCATCGGCAACGATGCGATCCAGGGCGAGGTTTTCCTCCCCGGACAGATCTTCGTATTCGGCGGCTTTGTACTGCGGGCCAACTCGCTTGGCCATCTGGAGCAGATCGAGAGCTCCGCCCCTGGCCATCAGGTCAGGTTTGGAAACTTGAACCATACTGCTGACATCCGCGGAGACTTGATCTTTGACGGATTCGAGCCCATGTCAGGTGCGCTGCACAGTCGTGATGAGCATGATTTAGCTCTGCCATCGGACAGTGCTCGGGAGATTACACCTGTGACTACTTCGGCCCTCATACCGGAGAAGATTGCGTCATCCGAGGACGGGTGGATGGACCCCACCTCGGAGGCCGTACTCTCAGTGGCGATAGAGCCGAATACTGACTTCGCCTCCTACGAGACCCATGTTGCCGAACCGTTGGATTCGTCCCTGGCCGCGGGCCCTGAACCGCTTGTGTCGGTGCCTATCGAATTTGATCGGGCACCGATCTTGGAGTTTTCCTCCACGGATATCTTTCAGCACTCGCCCTTGGGCGATGTGCTAAACTCATTGAGGTCTCTCTCCTTATTAGGAGACCCTTGGCTGAACTATGTCCGGCTAGAATGGTATGCGGACGACGAAGAAATTCGCTCCCCACCCACCACCCACTTAGTAGCCACTGTCGATGATTTAACCGACATGCTCGATTTCGACTCCGAAGACATCGACGGTATGGACGACGATGCAGGAGACGAACAGGAGCCATCGCCCATAGGGCGCTGGACAGCCACTTCATCACATGATATATACATGGTGGATACACCCAAAGAAGGCAATGATGAGGAACGGGAGGATGCAGCGAAGGATAACCCCCTCGAGAAGCAACCAAAGCAACGACGCAGACGCCGCTCCAAATCCCGCCTCGGCAAAAACAGCGATAACAGCGCAAGAAAGAATGAGACCCCGGTCGACTCCAAAGAGCAAGACGAGCCAGCGGATGGCGAACATAGTACGGAGCCACTGTCCGATCACGGTGACGCCGAGGGCAGAAATCATCAACCTATCTCCGGAGAGGACAATAGTCCGGATGACGATATACACATCATCCCGGATAGGAAATTGGAACAAGAGAACCTCCACAGAAGGCTTATTGCCACCGCGAGGAGTCTTAAGAAGCAGAAACAAAGGCTTAAGGCTGCGCAAAATACACTCATCAGTAGATGGAACAAAGTACTGGACACTGCTGAAAAGTAAGGTGGCAGTCGCCACACAAAGAGTTACCCAAAGCGCAAGCTGCTGCCCGAATTCGATGACGAGGCTTTAGAGCCTATGCAGCCGAAAAATAAAATGGCCAATCAGCCGGATCGACCTCCCCGTGGCCGTGATAGGGCGGCTAACAATGTCGGATATAAGCCAGCACACGACTCACGTAAAGACTTGCTCGAAGAAGCAGGTATAACCAGGTCCATCTACGGATCTAGGAAGCGCGCCCCAGCACAGAATCAAAACCGAACACTACAACCGTCAGAGCGCCACGATACATCCAAATACAGGGGTGCCACACACCCCCTATGCTTCACCGATGAGGTACTGGATCATGAATTTCCAGAGGGATTCAAACCCATGAACATAGAGGCGTACGACGGAACGACGGACCCTGGGGTCTAGATTGAGGACTTCATCCTCCATATCCATATGGCTCGCGGAGACGATCTCCACGCCATCAAATACTTGCCCCTCAAGTTGAAAGGACCAGCTTGGAACTAGCTGAAGAGCCTCCCCGAAAATTCAATTGGAAGTTGGGAGGAGCTTGAGGATGCTTTTAGGGCTAACTTTCAAGGGACCTATGTACGACCTCCAGACGCAGACGATTTAAGTCATATAATTCAACAGCCCGGAGAGTCAGCCCGAAAGCTTTGGAACATATTTCTTACTAAGAAGAATCAAATCGTCGACTGCCCGGATGCCGAAGCCTTAGCAGCTTTCAAACACAGCGTTCAAGACGAATGGCTCGCCACACACCTCAGCCAAGAAAAACCGAGGACAATGGCTGCCCTAACAAGCCTCATGACCCGCTTTTGCGCGGGCGAAGATAGCTGGCTGGCTCGTAGCAGCACCAGCGACCCAGGCACATCTGAAGTCAGGGATGGCAATGGAAAACCACGACGCAGTAAAAGCAAGCGTCGAAGTAACGAAGACAGCCCAGACAACACGGCGGTAAACGCCGGATTTAGGGGCTCTCGACCCGGTCAGCGAAAAAGGCCTTTCAAAGGCAACAGAGATGGACCGTCCAGCCTAAACAAGATTCTAGACAAATTATGTCAGATTCATGGCACCTCCGATAAACCTGCAAATCACACCCACAGAGAATGTTGGGTCTTCAAGCAGGCCGGCAAGCTAAACGCCGAACACAAGGGGAGGGAGACACCAAGTGAAGACGAGGATGAGCCTCGCCAGCAAAACACTGGGGGACAGAAAAAATTCCCACCAGAGGTCAAAACAATGAACATGATTCACGTATCAAAAAGAAGGAGCAAACATGCACTCCAAGACATATACGCCGTAGAGCCCATCACCCCTAAGTTCAACCCTTGGTCGGCCTGCCCGATCACTTTTGATCGCAGGGATCGCCTGACAAGTATCCGACACAGAGGATTGGCTGCCTTGGTGCTAGACCAAATTATCGACGGATACCACCTCACCCAAGTCCTCATGGACGGCGGCAGTAGTCTTAATCTGATATATCAGGACACAGTCCACAAAATGGGGATAGACCCGACAAGAATCAACCAAAGCTATACTAGCTTTAAAGGGATAATACCAGCCCCACAGGCCCGCTGTACGGGCTCTCTAGTACTAGAGGTTGTATTCGGTTCTCCCGACAACTTCCGAAGTGAAAAGTTAACCTTCGACATCGCTCCATTCCGAAGCGGCTATCAAGCACTACTCGGAAGAACAACCTTCACTCGTTTTAATGCAGTACCGCATTACGCTTTTCTTAAACTTAAGATGCCCGGTCCACGTGGCATCATCACAGTTAGCAGAAATATTGAGCGTTCCTTACGTGCGGAAGAACGTGTGGTGGCTTTAGTAGCCGAACACTAAAACGGCCTCTCCAACCAGAATAAATGATCGGTCGTCAAGACCGCGGACATGGCTAGATGAGTCCGGCGTACCACTAGCTGTAACAGCTTAGATAAACCTGAGATTGGTTTGATGGATATACCCCCATAGGCGGTACCAGGGGCTTCCCACATGTAAAAAGTACTATAGTTCGGCTCGACCTTACTTATCTTGAATTTTAATGGTTTATTGAGAATAACCAATTCTTCGCACGGCAACTTTCACCTAAGTTCTTCTCTTTTACAGATGATTATCATGCTACACCCTTCCAGGATATGGCACAACGGAGACACATGCGCAGACGTGCAGCAGGGCCCCGCTCAAAGGTTTCTTTTTAGATTAAGACCCTATGTAAACCTTTTTTACTGTCTCTTGTTGCTTAACATCCTCCGGATACTCAGCATAACCGAGAGGGATGCTGACATTATTGGCATTTCGCCACGTCAGAATGATGCACGTAGCTGGACACTCAGGGTTCATTATCAAGGGCGTTACTCAGCTCAGTATATGTTGTAAAGACCGGATACATTAGGGAGCTGTCAAGACCCCGATCCTAAGTCACACCGATCTAGCATGTAACACATCATATCACTTTGCGGCCTCACGCCCGGTATTCCCACGAGTGCCACCTTACCTGGCCCGGGACCGTTTGCGCCTTTTGGCTCACGTATATGATAGTGTCGCTAGCATCCATATGACAAAGAACCCGGGCCGACATGGCTAGTCGTGAACCCAAAGCGGCACTAACCCATGAGGACAGGCATACATGAATCACATCGAGCATGTCGGTCATCAACGTGTGAATCCGGGCTGTAGCACTGGGCTAACAGGACTCCGGTGACCCGGGCTGTAGCAGGCTAGGCAGGACTCCGGATTTCACCGTGTGACATTTCCCCGAAGGGACAAACACAGGAACAAAGTGAAACACATGCCGGCCAGTCAAGTGTCCTGAGCAGTAGTGCTGCGCTAGCAGGACTCCGGTGAACCGGGCTTTAGCGGACTACTATCGCTTCGGAAGCACTAGACTACATTTCCCCATATGAGAGGCTGCCAAGGATAAACAACTAGATAGTCGGATCCCACACATAGCAAGCATTTCAATCATACACACAATATGCTCGATATGTGTAACTACAACATGGCATCACAACATAACTCTACGACTCCAATATTTATTCATTAGGCTCCGAGGAGCGAGATATTACAAACATGGGTCTCATGACCCAACATACAGAGCATACAAGCAACAAGCACATGCGGAAGCTTAACTTGTCTGAGTACAGACAACTACAAATGAAGAAGGCTGAGAAGCCTGAATATCTACCAGATCCTGCCGAGGGCACAAGATCATAGCTGAGGTATCAAGCTAAACATCGAAGTCCACACGGAACTACTAGCAAGACTGACGTCTCTCTGCAAAAACATAAAATAGGCAAACGTGAGTACAAATGTACCCAGCAAGACTTACATCAGAACTAGCTACATATGCATCAGTATCAATAGAGGGGGTGGTGGAGTTTGACTGCAGCAAGCCAGCTTTGACTCGGTGGCTATCCTGAACTACGACTGCAAGTAACTCTTTTGAGGTGGCGCACTCGAGTCCACATATTCACCATATCAATACACCACTATGGATCCGCTCCCGTCTACCTACGAGAACGCCATCCATAGCACTCAGGTTTATCTTGCGTATTTTAGAGTATCCACTTTCACTTGTCTATGAACTGTACAGGCAACCCAGAAGTCCATTACCGCGGACACGGCTATTCGAATAGATGATGTTAACCCTGCAGGGGTGTACTTCTTCACACACGCTCTCGCCACTTACCACCATGTACACGTCGTGTATCTCGGCAACCTTCAAGCGGAAGCCTGGCGAGGGAGTCGTCCACGGCCTACCTAAACACTCAAGTCTCTAGTCCAGGTTTATCGCCTATTCAGGTTCCATCCGCAGGGAGTCCGGCCGAGGTTTCCACATACGGCCCCGAACGATGTGAGCAGGGTTCCCGAGACACCAAACGGGCGCCCAGTACACCGTGCCACGTGCCTACCGCAACACAGCCCACCCCGACGGTCAGCGCTGCGTGCGGCCCCCAGCATACTACAAACACCAGAAACTAGTTGCAACTCCTGGACAGAGGACAAGGGTGATTAAGAACCCAAGAGGGTCCATTCGTTTCGGGCCCAATGCCTGGTAATAACTGTTTCATGGATCACAAACACAGAACTCAGTTCCTGAGGATGGCTTCAATGAGACAACCCACCATGTACTCCTACATGGCCTCTCACCGCTGCCTTTACCAAATCATATTCATACACTTAGCTCTCAACAATAGGACATGTTCACCACTTTCCAACTCATCCCCGATGAATCAGACCCGACTCAACTCTAAGCAGTAGCAGGCATGACAACAAACATGAATGAGTAGGCACGTCAGGGCTCAAACAACTCCTACTCATACTAGTGGGTTTCATCTATTTACTGTGGCAATGACAGGTCATGTAGAGGATAAGGGGTTCAACTACCGCAGCATGTAACAGTTGAATCGTTGTTGTCCTAATGCAGTAAAAGAGAGCAGGAGCAAGAGAGTGGGATTGTATCGGAATGAACAAGGGGGTTTTGCTTGCCTGGCACTTCTGAAGATAGTATAGTTCTTCATCGGTGTCATCGATCACATCGTCAAAAATACGTCTATCGAGAGGGGACAAACACCGGCAACAGAGAAAGAACACACGATCAATGCAATGCACAATATGATGCATGATCATGACATGGCAATATGCTTGTGTTTGAGCTAATGCAACTAGGAACCAGATTAAATGAAGTTGGTTTGAACCCAAGGTTCAAATTCAAACTCCACATGTGGTTATTTAAATGCCATTAACATGTTTTCAGTTATAAAGTAGATATAACTTATTTTTCATGCATGAAAATGGTACATATGGATAGATTAGATTTTTCTGATCATTTTTCATATATAAATTATTTCATTTGGAGTTACGGTTGAATTACTATGAATTTTAGAAGTTAGCTCTATTTTCTGGAATTTCCTGATTAAAAATAAATCCAGAAAATGTAATACTGCGTCAGCATGACGTCGGGGTGACATCAGCAGGTCAAAGGCGCCAGCCCTGGTCAAACCTGACCAGTGGAGCCCACTGGTCAGTGACACAGGACGGGTTAGAGTCAATGGCAGGTGGGGCCAGGTCAACGGACACGTCAGCGGGGTCAAACCCCGCCGGTCAGAGCGGTCAGCCCGCCGACGTTTAGCCGCCGGCGGCAGCAGATGCGGCGGAGCGGCGCGGGATTTGCCTACAGGGTGCGGTTTGGCGTGCGAAGCATAGCTACGGGATGCGGACGCTCATCCGCATCCAACCGTGGTGGTGGCGCGGACGGGGAGTGGCCGGAGTAGCGCCGGCGACGAGGTTTAGCGGCGATAGCAGCTCGGCGTTCTCGGGGTGGTGCTACAGAGCTCGGGAGGAGGTGCTGCGGGTGGCTACGGGCTCCTAGAACTGCGCTGAGCACGATGGTGTGCTTGGGCACGAGCTGCGGTGGCTGTGGCCACGACGGTGACGTGCGGTGGCGGCGGCGAGCTTCGGCCGTGGTGGAAGACGAAGCTAGCAGGCGGGAACGGAGGGGGGCGAACACAGGGGGAGAATCAGGAGCTCACTGGGTGCAGAGATGGCCTCAGCATTCTCGGGGAAGCACCGGAGCGGGCGGGGCGATGAGAGAGATCTCCGGTGACCCGCGATGGAAACGGCGACGATGGTGGCGTTGCAGCGCGTCCGGGACCTCATGGCTTGATGGAGAGGAAGAGGGGGTCGAGGCGGAGCCTCTGGGCACGTCGGTAAGGCGAGGGGGAGGCGGTGGCTGCGGTGGTGGCGAACGGCGGCGGCAGTGGCATTCGGTCGCACTCGGGGAAGGAGCTAGAGAGCGAGGGAGAGAACAGAGAGCAAGGGGAGAGGCAGAGGGGGCTGCGGGGCGTCTCCAGACGCGTCAAGGCGCCTCGGTGGCAAGCAGGAGGTGGCCAGGGGTGAGCGCGCGCGCACGACAGCGAGCTTCTCCTACTGGCAGGAGGAAGACGACGCGGTGGGGTGGTGGGCTGGGCTCTCTTCGGTGCTGAGCCACAGCTGGGCCGACTAGGTGGGCTGCGCAGTGAGGCCAGGTAAGATTCTGCTTTTCTCTTTTATTTCTGTTTTCTAATTCTTCTGCAACTTTAGGGCTTTATTAAAAATAGCTAGGCACTTTAAAAAATCACGAAACTGCACATGCCCACTGTATAGAATATATCCAACATGGAACATTTCAGTTTAGGATTATTTGGACATTTAAAATATTTACTAACATTTAAATGCCCAAATTCAAATAACTAATGATTTAATCCAGTGACCCTCTGTTGTCCTAGAAAAGTGTGCACCATTTTTGTCAAAGGTTCTAGACCAAGGCAAAGATGATGAACATGTTAGAAGGGCATTCTGGGTTCATTGAAAATGATTTTAGTAAACCCTAGTTGGGTTAAGGGGGGTGCTGGGGGTTCTGTCATCCCCATTTCAAGTTTCTTTAAATTTAAACATGTTGCATGAATGCTTATGCAGAGTGAAGCAAGGACTAAGCTAGGGCTGTGACGACTCACCCCCACTAAACAAGAATCTCGTCCCGAGATTCAAGTCGTGAGGTAAGAAGACAGAAGGGGCACAAGCTAACACGGTTTTCACGGTCCAGGTTGCACTTCATAAGCACGTTGACACGATCACCATCTTTGTCTTGATGTCTTGCTCTGAGAACTCCAACTAACATGATAACGGGAAGAAAGGAAACTCTCGAAGAATCGATCTTCTCGAAGATCGAGCAACCGATGATCATCTCACAGAACGAGACATAGCGACATCTGTCGAGATGAGACACGATACACACATCAAGAATGATGGAAATGAGCATATGACAAGGTTTAAATAAGTAGCAGAATTCCCACACCTAGGGGGGGTGGTGTACGGTGTCAACGTAGCGAGGAGTTGGGTTGCCATGATACCACAACGAGACAACTGAAGGAAGGTGACTCGCAGAAATATTCCCTTAAGTGGCAAAAAGAATTACTTTTGATTCAGAGATCATTGACACTCTTTATACCAGCCTAAGGCAATCACAACGATCGTTTGAAAGAGCTCGAAGAAATGGCATACTTGGACTAGGATGGACGATGTGGGCTACCCTGTTGAAGACAACACAATGGATGATTTTTGCTTATCACCGGATATGGATGGGACCCATGACAGGGCCACTTTTGACGATGATCCTGAACAATAATTACTGAGAAGTGCAGCCCATGGAATTTTGGTACAATGGCGGTGCGAGCTGGGGACAAAATGCAAATGCTGGGAATGATTCTGGTAACTGGAATAACTCAACGAGGGTGATTCCACCGTTTGAATGGTTATAGCTTAATCGCGGAAACCAAGAGCACAAGAATCCTTAGGAAGCAACTTCTATAATAAGTCGCGCGAGATCCTCATGGAGAAGATGGTCAAATAGTTTAATCAAGATACTACAATGATAGATCTTCCGGCTAGGTGTGTCGGCCAGACATCCACCTTGTCGGGACCTACATAATAGACCTTGGAAAAGTTCCAACCATCATATCTGCCTGAGATTCAGATCTGGTTGATAACGGGATATTTCAGATAGCATGTCTGGAGAAGAAGGTTTGCAACACAAACCGACGAGATAACGTTGCGAGACTCTCAGGAGATGAACTACGATAGCAAGCTCCAAAACATGAGCAGGTTTTTGCTACACACATGTGATCTTGATGTCCAAGACATGCATGATCATGTAGAAGTCTTACAACAAAACATTACCGAGTTCAGGTGGGGAACCATCATCGAGGATATCGAAGTCCTTGTATAAGTCTTTCTCTTAAGAAGGAGCTTCTTTTCCTTGAACAAATCAATCAGTGGCTTGGTGTGCTAGGGAATACATATGGAGTGGAGGTAATTAATCTACCAAACCATAGAATACCTTCGCACTTGCATAACTAACTTGGGATGATTCCAAAGGAAGCAAAAACAATCTTTCTCCAACTCATGGCGGCAACTTGCACCAAATGCACATGAATTTGGAGAAAGTCACTTCTTTCATTCAAGCATATGCTTCATGAACAAAACACGAAGAAATGCTTACACAAGTTTCCAACACTAAGTTGATGTTCAGTATGAATCATGGGGGAGACAAAATGCTGCTGATGGGCTCAACAACAACTCATCGGAATCTCCATATCACTGGACTTCCACCATCATGTGAACACGGTGATAGCATTGGTCAGACCAAAGATGTAATGGGGTATGCTCGAGGGATCAACCACGAGTAAGACAACATTACGAACATCATTGGTTCTGATTTGACTCGACGATAGCCCATACTCAAGTCAAGGTTTTGACAAGGCAATAGATCCAACAACTAATCACGAGGACCAATCGATGGAGATATCATCTTTCTTCAACACACACACGCACAAGGATATCCCTTAGTGATGAACTAAGTTAAGCAAAGCTTTTACCTTCCAACTCTCCGAGTTGTTGTCTAGCTTAACCAACTAGCTCAGGGATATCCAACACAGATTCTTGGAGAAGGGGTGATTTATAAGAAAACCAACATGATCACGAACTCAACATAGCGGTCAGGTGACAACCTAGTAATACTTCCGAGAAGATATTTGGAAAATCACGAACCACCGATATGTTACTAAGCTCGAGAACAATCTTGCTTCTCAGAGCAAGACGATATGATCAAATAAGCAAGGGACTGAATAATCCTAACTCTTTGATCGAAGAGTGCACCGGAAATAAGGACTAGGTAGCACGGTCAATCTTAGGATGATGATTTAATAACCAACACGCTAAGAATGAGAATAGTGTCCATTAACTACCAAGCAACACAGTTGCTAGGAGTATTGATTTCACACAACACGATTCACTTGTCGGCATTTTGGTTACAATAACACGGGACCGAGGAATGAATAATGATGGCAAGAAGTATTACTGTATAAAGAGTTCATAGGATGGTGTGCAATTCCCATGATAATCTTAATATAAAGATGGTAATACTCCAAGATAGAACAGAACAAAAGCTGGATTGGCATTCTGATCTGCGGAATACAACTGCTTTGACCCAATCCTAGAAATGGATAAGGTACTGGAGTTAGTTTCTCCTAGTCATTCCAGAATAGAATGGCTTGACAGACCACAAGAATAATAAGCATCGATAACACGAATGCACAACTATTCCTGACTATCAATTGATAGACTAGGGTCGGAATACAACTGAGGAGGGTTAACTCAAGGAACAAATAACTTTCTGAGTTGTGGATGCATAGGTTAGTATGTCGAGCAAAGCTCAACATTTCTTCCGGACAACCCATGCAGAAAGGTAGGTCTGGCAGATTCACAATGCAGAATGGAGAACTCATCAAGAGCACTCTAGTTGTGATCTTTTGGTTCAAAGAACTTCTGCCATAAATGGTTCGTAGTATTTCGAAGAAGGAACTACCACGGACCTTGGGGACTAATGCAAAGGTTACTAATATCCCAAAGGAACTAGCAAGCACTATCGACATGAGGTAAGTAGAGTGAATCTCAGGTTCAAAACCCAGGAATAGAATGCCTACTTTTAAGTGGCATCACGGGATGCTTTCGACAATGGTGGCCAGATTCATCACACTGGGAACACAAAACATGGACAGATTACTAGATGGTTTCATAAGACACCTAGGGTCATAATAGTAGCTCCAACATATACGTCAAGGCAACGGAGTACCTCAACAGACCGATTAGTGTGCTTATTCTGACCAAAAAGGACATCGGGAACGGAGAGAAAGGATTTGCAAATGCATCAGACTATTTAGAGACCTGGGATGACTCGGACAGCATAACGGCTGTAAATGCTCAAAATGATTTGGGACATCCTGCAAAATGGTGGCATAACCACTCAACATCACAATATCAATGTTCTGAGATCAACTAAGAACACATGGGAGTAGAAGAAACTGAACAAAGGCTTGAAACTATCAATTATGTAAGTCTATGGATTAGTAACACGTCATCCTAATAGATAGATGAGAAGGCCTAGTTCTTAATCCCCGTAGAAGAGAAGAGGTTGACTCAGATCAGAAGGGCATAAGGTAAAGGAGTAAAAAGAGCCTTACGTTCCCTTCCACAATCAATTCCCTTATATAACTAAAGCATTTCTAGACTCAACTTCGACCAGTTTGGCTGGGTAATCCTATAGGCAGTCAGGCTCTGATACCAACGCTGTCAGGATCCCGATCCTAAGTCACACCGATCTAGCATGTAACAAATCATATCACTTTGCGGCCTCACGCACGGTATTCCCACGGGTTCCACCTTACCTGGCCCGGGACCATTTGCGCCTTTTGGCTCACGTATATGATAGTGTCCCTAGCATCCATATGACAAAGAACCCGGACCGACATGGCTAGTTGTGAACCCAAAGCAGCACTAACCCATGAGGACAGGCATACATGAATCACATCGAGCATGTCGGTCATCAACGTGTGAATTCGGGCTGTAGCACTGGGCTAACAGGACTCCGGTGACCCGGGCTGTAGCAGGCTAGGCAGGACTCCGGATGTCACCGCGTGACATTTCCCCAAAGGGACAGACACAGGAACGAAGTGAAACACATGCCGGCCAGTCAAGTGTCCTGAGCAGTAGTGCTAGGCTAGCAGGACTCCGGTGAACCGGGCTGTAGCGGACTACTATCGCTCCGGAAGCACTAGACTACATTTCCCCGTATGAGAGGCTGCCAAGGATAAACAACTAGATAGTCGGATCCCACACATAGCAAGCATTTCAATCATACACACAATATGCTCGATATGTGTAACTACAACATGGCATCACAACATAACTCTACGACTCCAATATTTATTCATTAGGCTCCGAGGAGTGAGATATTACAAACATGGGTCTCATGACCCATCATACAGAGCATATAAGCAACAAGCACATGCGGAAGCTTAACTTGTCTGAGTACAGACAACTACAAATGAAGAAGGCTGAGAAGCCTGACTATCTACCAGATCCTGCCGAGGGCACAAGATCGTAACTGAGGTATCAAGCTAAACGTCGAAGTCCACACGGAACTACTAGCGAGACTGACGTCTCTCTGCAAAAACATAAAATAGGCAAACATGAGTACAAATGTACCCAGCAAGACTTACATCAGAACTAGCTACATATGCATCAGTATCAATAGAGGGGGTGGTGGAGTTTGACTGCAGCAAGCCAGCTTTGACTCGGTGGCTATCCTGAACTACGACTGCAAGTAACTCTTTTGAGGTGGCGCACTCGAGTCCACATATTCACCATATCAATACACCACTATGGATCCGCTCCCGTCTACCTACGAGAACGCCATCCATAGCACTCACGCTTATCTTGCGTATTTTAGAGTATCCACTTTCACTTGTCTATGAACTGTACAGGCAACCCAGAAGTCCATTACCGCGGACACGGCTATTCGAATAGATGATGTTAACCCTGCAGGGGTGTACTTCTTCACACACGCTCTCGCCACTTACCACCATGTACACGTCGTGTATCTCGGCAACCTTCAAGCGGAAGCCTGGCGAGGGAGTCGTCCATGGCCTACCTAAACACTCAAGTCTCTAGTCCAGGTTTATCGCCTATTCAGGTTCCATCCGCAGGGAGTCCGGCCGAGGTTTCCACATACGGCCCCGAACGATGTGAGCAGGGTTCCCGAGACACCAAACGGGCGCCCAGTACACCGTGCCACGTGCCTACCGCAACACAGCCCACCCCGACGGTCAGCGCTGCGTGTGGCCCCCAGCATACTACAAACACCAGAAACTACTTGCAACTCCTGGACAGAGGACAAGGGTGATTAAGAAGCCGAGAGGGTCCATTGGTTTCGGGCCCAATGCGTGGTAGTAACTATTTCATGGATCACAAACACAGAACTCAGTTCCTGAGGACGGCTTCAATGAGACAACCCACCATGTACTCCTACATGGCCTCTCACCGCTACCTTTACCAAATCGTATTCATACACTTAGCTCTCAACAATAGGACATGTTCACCACTTTCCAACTCATCCCTGATGAATCAGACCCGACTCAACTCTAAGCAGTAGCAGGCATGACAACAAACATGAATGAGCAGGCACATCAGGGCTCAAACAACTCCTACTCATACTAGTGGGTTTCATCTATTTACTGTGGCAATGACAGGTCATGCAGAGGATGAGGAGTTCAACTACCGCAGCATGTAACAGTTGAATCGTTGTTGTCCTAATGCAGTAAAAGAGAGCAGGAGCGAGAGAGTGGGATTGTATCGGAATGAACAAGGGGGTTTTGCTTGCCTGGCACTTCTGAAGATAGTATAGTTCTTCATCGGTGTCATCGATCACATCGTCGAAATACGTCTATCGAGAGGGGACAAACACCGACAAGAGAGAAAGAACACACGATCAATGCAATGCACAATATGATGCATGATCATGACATGGCAACATGCTTGTGTTTGAGCTAATGCAACTAGGAACCAGATTAAATGAAGTTGGTTTGAACCCAAGGTTCAAATTCAAACTCCACATGTAGTTATTTAAATGCCATTAACATGTTTTCAGTTATAAAGCAGGTATAACTTATTTTTCATGCATGAAAATGGTACAGATGGATAGATTAGATTTTTCTGATCATTTTTCATATATAAATTATTTCATTTGGACTTACGGTTGAATTACTATGAATTTTAGAAGTTAGCTCTATTTTCTGGAATTTCCTGATTAAAAATAAATCCAGAAAATGTAATACTGCGTCAGCATGACGTCGGGGTGACATCAGCAGGTCAAAGGCGCCAGCCCTGGTCAAACCTGACCAGTGGAGCCCACTGGTCAGTGACACAGGACGGGTTAGAGTCAATGGCAGGTGGGGCCAGGTCAACGGACACGTCAGCGGGGTCAAACCCCGCCGGTCAGAGCGGTCAGCCCGCCGACGTTTAGCCGCCGGCGGCAGCAGATGTGGCGGAGCAGCGCGGGATTTGCCTACAGGGTGCGGTTTGGCGCGCGGAGCATAGCTACGGGATGCGGACGCTCGTCCGCATCCAACCGTGGTGGTGGCGCGGCCGGGGAGTGGCCGGAGTAGCGCCCGCGACGAGGTTTAGCGGCGACAGCAGCTCGGCATTCTCGGGGTGGTGCTACAGAGCTCGGGAGGAGGTGCTGCGGGTGGCTACGGGCTCCTAGAACTGCGCTAAGCACGATGGTGTGCTTGGGCACGAGCTGCGGTGGCTGTGGCCACGACGGTGACGTGCGGTGGCGGCGGCGAGCTTCGGCCGTGGTGGAAGACGAAGCTAGCGGGCGGGAACGGAGGGGGGCGAACACAGGGGGAGAATCAGGAGCTCACTGGGGGTGCAGAGATGGCCTCAGCGTGCTCGGGGAAGCACCGGAGCGGGCGGGGCGGCGAGAGAGATCTCCGGTGACCCGCGATGGAAACGGCGACGGTGGCGGCGTTGCAGCGCGTCCAGGACCTCATGGCTCGATGGAGAGGAAGAGGGGGTCGAGGCGGAGCCTCTGGGCGCGTCGGTAAGGCGAGGGGGAGGCGGTGGTTGCGGTGGTGGCGAACGGCGGCGGCGGTGGCGTTCGGTCGCACTCGGGGAAGGAGCTAGAGAGCGAGGGAGAGAACAGAGAGTGAGGGGAGAGGCAGAGGGGGCTGCGGGGCGTCTCCAGACGCGTCGAGGCGCCTCGGTGGCAAGCAGGAGGTGGCCAGGGTGAGCGCGCGCGCACGACAGTGAGCTGCTCATACTGGCAGGAGGAAGACGACGCGGTGGGGTGGTGGGCTGGGCTCTCTTCAGTGCTGAGCCACAGCTGGGCCGACTAGGTGGGCTGCGCAGTGAGGCCAGGTAAGTTTCTGCTTTTCTCTTTTATTTCTGTTTTCTAATTCTTCTGCAACTTTAGGGCTTTATTAAAAATAGCCAGGCACTTTAAAAAATCACGAAACTGCACATGCCCACTGTATAGAATATATCCAACATGGAACATTTTAGTTTAGGATTATTTGGACATTTAAAATATTTACTAACATTTAAATGCCCAAATTCAAATAACTAATGATTTAATCCAGTGACCCTCTGTTGTCCTAGAAAAGTGTGCACCACTTTTGTCAGAGGTTCTAGACCAAGGCAAAGATGATGAACATGTTAGAAGGGCATTCTGGGTTCATTGAAAATGATTTTAGTAAACCCTAGTTGGGTTAAGGGGGGGTGCTGGGGGTTCTGTCATCCCCATTTCAAGTTTCTTTAAATTTAAACATGTTGCATGAATGCTTATGCAGAGTCAAGCAAGGACTAAGCTGGGGCTGTGACAGGAGTGTTCTGCGTCGCGAGTTTAGCCTTATATGCATCAGCTCCGAATCCTGTCTTTGGTCAAATGTTGGGTTTGCCCGGCTCCCGCGTTTTTCTACCTTACATTCCGCTCTATCGGCTAAGGTGGCACTGGGAGAGCTACTGTGATTGTGCCCTGGTTCATTCGGATGAGCACCTCAGTAGAGAAAGATGAAAACTGACTGTCATGATAAAGCGCGAGACTGGTCAACCACTCGATGACTTAACGGAATCTTCGGGATTCCTCCGCATTAACAAAGGGCCGGTTTTCCCGGTCATGTACGTACGCGCCCCTGACTCGAATGAGCGCAGAAGTACCAGGGGCTATATAGTAGCCCCACTGTCAAACTCCTATGGCTAAGTGAAAGTGTCAAAGCAATATAGTCCGATTGCCTCGTTCGCCATGCTACCACCTCCTTAATCGACCAAGACGTTGGATCAAGTGTGAACAACGCTTTTTGCGAACACCCCCGCATTATATGTGTGGGGGCTGAAGCCGACGACTGCAAACTTTCAGGTTATATACATATATACATAAATGGTCGCACAAGAGGCATCTTAATACTTTCAGGCAAAAGTATAAACACAACCTTTATAATTTAAATATCATTGTTTTCACAATCGGGATACATGTCACTCGAACATGACACTCTTCGAGCACTGAGTCTCTATTAAACGAGCACCTTCCAGGACTTCTTCAAAATAGTACTCGGATGAAACCTAGCCTACGGCCGGATTCTGGGTTGCAATAGCGGTGGCCTCCATCTCCGCCCAGCATGTCTTGACACGGGCAAGAGCCATCCGTGCACCTTCTATTCATGCCGACCTCTTTACAACGTTGATATGCGGCACAACGCCAAGGAATCGTTGCACAAGACCAAAATAACTATTCAGCCTTGGTCCTTCCGGCCAGAGATGATCCACGACATACCTCATGGCAATCTGGACAACCTATGGAGTTCGGCCCACTCGGCCATTTGCTCATTCAACGGCAGCGGACGCGCTGGAGCATTGAATTGCGACCAGAACAACTTTTCCAATTCGTGATATTTTTGCTCTTTGAAAAACTTGGAACATCAGCGGCACTCGCTGCCAAATCCAAGTACGCGTTTGTAGAACTCCATAATTGATCCAGAAGAGCATACTTAGGATCTCCGAACTTCATCCGCAACAAAAAGGGATTCCCAGTCGTGATATCTCCGGCTTGACGTAGCTCCTCCTTCACCGCTCTGATTTTAGAGCGGGTTTCCTTGGCTGCTACCATGGCTTTCTCCAGGTCCGCCGTCTTTGTTTGGCTTTCCCTTTCAACAAGCTCATAACGGTCGGCGGCACCCTTCAACTCAACAGCCATCTTGGCTATTTTCTCTTTGCTCTCGCAATGCGCAGCCTGTTCGGCTCTTAATTCTTCGACCGCCTTTAGGGCGGCCGCATCACTCCTCCTGGCTTGTTCCTTGGCTTGGGCAAGTTCCGCCCGAAGGGTCTCCACGGCGGCAGCTCCATCTGCAGTCACAACATATTATAGATACTAGCATCATGCCCCTCTTAATATATGTTGACCATCGGAGAATACATACCCTGTGCCTCGTCAAGCCGCCTGTTTACAAGCACGATGTCGGCATCCGCCGCATCAAGTTGCCGCTTCAGTTCGGCAAACTCCCCAGTCCGGCTAGCCACCGGACCCTCAGCCACCTGCACATGAAGGCAGCATGATTATTACTTGGGACTATGATCCTCTGTTTGCCGCCTTTTTCGACAGCAACCAGAGTCTCAGGGGCTACTATCTGCATAGGGCACACCTGGCGTGTGCGGTTAGGGATGGCACCCGCAGGTTTTGGGTACGGGTGGAGCCACCCCATACCCTTACCCGTCTCATTCGAGCTTACCCGTACCCGTACCCATACCCGCTACTGGGCACAATTTTTTCTCATACCCGTCACCCGATCGGGTAAATGGGTACCCGCGGGTAAAAATACCCATGTTTGAATAACATTAATTTGAGCATCACATAATTATGAACAACAACATATAATCATAATTTATTAACAACAACACATAATAACATCAATACATGCTTATGTACAACAACACATCCTAAACAACAACACATTCTATAAAAATCAACACTTTCTTGTAAACAACAACACATCAAAATATCAACACACAGTCTAAATAGTAGCACATGGTCGTACATTTTAAATTGGCAAACTCACGACAAAGTGTAGCCGTAATCTGTCCATATTAGTTAGATTTTATAAGGGTACATGGGTACGCGGGTATGGGTTATGTGATCCCATACCTATACCCGCTCTACCGATGGGTTTGAGATTTGCCTATTTATATACCCGTGGGTAATGTTTTGTCCCATACCCTTACCCTAATAGGGTTTTTACCCGCAGGGTACGTGGGTAATGGGTACCCATTGCCATCCCTATGTGCGGTACCATCAAAAATATACATATTACTTTGCGTACCTCAAAGCCTCTCAGCAGGCTCATAAAAGCTTCCTGCAACCCGTTTTCAGCGGATCAAATCCTTTCAACCACCGTACCCATTAACGTACGATGCGCCTCTGAGATGGCCGCTTGCTCCAGAAGACTCATCAATGCGTCCGGTCGCGCACCGGACAGCCCCGGACTTTTTTTGTTTCTCCCTTTAGGAGCCGAATACTCCGGACCTCTGGAGGCCGAAGGATTACCTTCTGGCCTTGGTGGATCAGGAGAAACCCTCTGTGACGACACCTCTGGGTCACCCGCCTCATGAGGCAGGGAGGCATGGGGAGGGGTTTCGCTCTCCATCATCTCCGAAAGAAGATCCCCCGAAGACGAACTCTGTCGAGAAGGGCTACGATCCGAACTACAAGATATACGTCTCGGTTATTGTCCTCGGAAATAAAGTAGGATATGTTTACTATAAAGTACTTTTGTCTACTTACAGCTCGGTGGGGGGCTGATCCCCTTGCGGGCACTGTGCAGTAAGGATACCCTCAGGGATAGGACCCCCTGACGAAGATTTCTTCCCTCGTTTGGAAACCATTGTTTCCAAGTCTTCAGAGGCGGTCCTCTTCCTTCCTTGGGGAGAGGGGATTTAAGATTCTTCTCCCCGGTTATCCTCCTTCGCGAAGGCACTAATTCCCCCGGTCTGGATGAATAATGAGTGAGGCCCGCTTTCGGCTTCTTTATTCCCCCCTTTATCTTCCCCTGATGGCGCTTGATAAGGCGCGGGCTCAAGCATTCTGTCCAGTACTGGATCTGTTTAGCCTTTGGGAAGGGGGGCCGAACACCTGATCATCTTCGCCTTTTTTACCCAGTCCTGGTCAAAGAGCGACTTTTCAAAATGATGTTGTGATAAATAAAGAGACAGCATGTTCGGCCGAAGAACTACTTAATTGGGTGTCTGGACGATTGCAGTTTAGACCCGCATCCTCGGTGGTGTCCGGACACTTTATTCGTGATCCGAAGAACAATCTGTACATCTCTTCGAGCGTCACGCTGAAGAAGTGCTGAATAGTTCGCGGTCCTTCCGGGTTGAACTCCCACATACGGAGAGCTCGACATTTGCAAGGTAGGGATCGACAAACTAGAATGACTTGCATTACCTTGACAAGGCTGGCATCTCTCTCGATGAGATCTCGGATGCGACTCTGCAATGTCGGCACATCATTTACTGGTCCCTAGTCCAGCCCCTTGTTGACCCATGATGCCAGTTGTGGAGGGGGGCCCGAACGGAAGGCAGGGGCGGCTACCCACTTAGTACCTCGGGGAGCTGTGATGTAAAACCACTCCCGTTGCCATAAGCTGGACACCTCCGGGAAGGAGCCCTTTAGCCATGGAGCATCGGCGCCTTTGCTTATTATGGCACCTCCGCATTCTGCGTGTCGCCCATTAATCATCTTCGGCTTCACATTAAAGGTCTTGAGCCACAAGCCGAAGTGTGGGGTGACGTGGAGGAAGGCCTCACACACGACGATGAACGGCGAGATGTGAAGGATGGAATCCGGGGCCACATCATGGAAATCGAGCCCATAATAAAACATGAGCCCTCTAACAAAGGGATCTAGACTAAAGCCTAGCCCTTGGAGGAAGTGGGAGACGAATATGACACTCTCGCTGGGTTCGGGAGTGGGAATGACTTGCCCTCAAGCAGGCAGCTTGTGCGAGATTTCGGCGGTCAGATACCTGGCTTCTCTCAGCTTCTTGATGTCCTCCTCTATGACAGAGGAGGGCATCCACCGACCTTGAAGGTTGGATCCGGACATGATTGAAGGTCTCATGCGCCTAGCCTGAGCCTTGGGTGTTGGAACTCAAGGTGGGGGAAGGATTCGATTGAGTGCGAGAAGAAAAGGACAGGCCTTGGCCCCTTTATAAAGAGGGTGAATATCAAGCGTCCTCCGCGTGGCCGTTTGGAAGTTGCCTAAAATCGAGGAGTCATACAAATAGGCACGATTGGGTTACACATACCCGTATTGATGAGAATCCCGTGATAAGGGGAACACGATCTCTGCTTTGACAAGACGTGCCAACAAGACGTGCCAATAAAACTGCCTCGCGAAGCGTGAAGTGGCAGGCTGGGAGAAACGGTTCGAATAATGACCATGCCGTGGTGTGATGTCACACCATGAAAAGTTGTTAGCAGATTAGATTTGTGGAAATATTATTCTCTCTACGGTGGTATATGCGGAATTTGTTTTGCAGAGCCGGACACTATCCTTGTGTTCAAAATCTTCTATGGAATATTCGGAGGAGGAACCCGCCTTGCAATGCCGAAGACAATCTGCGCGCCGGACTTATCGTCATTGAAGCCTGGTTCAGGGGCTACTGAGGGAGTCCTGGATTAGAGGGTCCTCGGACAACCGGACTATGTACTTTAGCCGGACTGTTGGACTATGAAGATACAAGATTGAAGATTTCGTCCCGTGTCTGGATGGGACTCTCCTTGGCGTGGAAGGCAATCTTGGCAATACGGATATGTAGATCTCCTCCCTTGTAACCGACTCTGTGTAACCCTAGCCCCCTCCGGTGTCTATATAAACCGGAGGGTTTAGTCCATAGGACAAGAACAATCATACCATAGGCTAGCTTCTAGGGTTTAGCCTCTACGATCTCGTGGTAGATCAACTCTTGTAATACTCATATCATCAAGATCAATCAAGCAGGATGTAGGGTATTACCTCCATCGAGAGGGCCCGAACCTGGCTAAACATCGTGTCCCCTGCCTCCTGTTACCATCCGCCTTAGACGCACAGCTCGGGACCCCCTACCCGAGATCCGCCGGTTTTGACACCGACACACTTCCCCAGGGAGATGTCCACCAACAACACTGCTGAGTACGAGGGATTGCTTGCCGGTCTTAGGATCGCGGCAGACCTCGGGGTTAAGAAGCTCATCGTCACGGGTGACTCGCAGCTTGTTGTTAGGCAGGTCAACAAGGATTACCAGAGCCCATTGATGGAGGCCTACGTAGATGAAATGAGAAAGCTGGAGGAGCGCTTTGACGGCATCCAAGCGGAGCACGTCCCCCGAGCGGAGAACGACATCACCGATTACCTGTCAAAGCGTGCTGCATTTAAGCTACCTGTGGAGCCGGGTACCTTTTTGCTCCGTTTAACTCAGCCATCCGTCGAACCATCAACAGAGCAGAACAAGCGGAGGAAATCAGGTCCTGACAAGTACCTTCCCGCCGAGCCCCCTGGGACGGCCGGCAAGGATGTTGTCGTGCACACTAAGCCTGCCCAAGAGCAACTTGCTCCGGCAGGGCGTCAAGCCCTGGCCGTAGCGACAGCCGCTCCCATGGCGGAAGTGATGCCTTTGGTCCTTGCCGTCGAGCCCCAGGCTCCGGCATGGGCGCAGCATACCATCCAATTCCTCCAAACAGGGGAGATTCCTGAGGAGCAAGGAGAAGCGGAGAAAGTAGCCCGTCATTCCGCCCTGAACCAGTTCATCGATGATGTCCTGTACAGGAGAAGGCCGAACGGTGTGAAATTGAAGTGCATCCCCCGGGAGGAAGGACTGGAGCTGTTGGCGGAGATAAATGGAGGCATATGTGGCTCCCACATAGGGTCAAGGGCCCTTGCCGGCAAGGCGTTCCGGCAAGGTTTCTTCTGGCCCACCGCCCTCCAGGATGCGACGGCACTAGTAACCAGGTGTGAAGTGTGTTAGTTCCATTCAAAGAAGCTTCATCAACCAGCTCAAGCCCTTCAAACAATCCCTCTCTCCTGGCCATTATTTGTCTGGGGGCTCGATATACTGGGCCCTTTCCCCCGCGCCGTCGGGGTCTTTGAGTACTTGTACGTTGCAATCGACAAGTTCACAAAGTGGCCGGAAATGGAAGCAGTGAGAAAGGTGACTGCTCAATCAGCCGTCAAGTTCTTCAAGGGACTGGTCTGCCGTTTTGGTGTGCCAAACAGAGTCATCACCGACAACGACACGCATTTCACAAGCCACACCTTCATGCAATATATTCGAGACCTCGTTAGCAAGGTCTGTTTTACTTCCGTGGCACACCCACGGAGCAACGACCAAGCGGAGAGGGCAAATGCTATAGTGTTGTGAGGCCTGAGAACGAAGACTTTTGACAAGCTGCACAAGAGTGGAAGGCGCTGGATTGATGAGTTGCCGGCGGTTCTTTGGTCGATCAGGACGACACCAAATCGAGCCACCGAACAGACACCCTTTGCCCTAGTATATGGGGCGGAGGCAGTTCTCCCCATGGAACTCATATACGGGTCACCTCGAGTGCTCTCTTATGATGATCTTGAGCAAGAGCAGTTGTGGCAAGATGATGCAATGCTTCTTGAGGAAGATCATCTTCGGGCGATTGTGAGAGCAGCACGCTACCAGCAAGCCCTGCCTCCTGGCGCATTCAGTCGGCCAAGAATTCCAACAAGTTGACGCCAAAGTGGGAAGGCCCTTATCAGGTAATACGAGTCACCAGGCCCGGTGCAATCCGCCTGGCGACCAAAATGCTGTCCCAGTGAGCAACTCCTGGAACATCGAGCATCTAAGCAAGTTTTACCCATAAGGCGCAGCTTGCCGGGCCTCCCGGCAAGCCACCTTTTGTACAAGCTTTGCCGGCAAGGCATGTAACCCTTTGTACAAAGCCAGGCACAAACCCTGAGCATAAATAAATGAAGCGTTGGCGCCCTAAGTTATAGCATGCATGCTAGGTCAAGTCTCTTCCTTGGTTAGGGTTGATAGTGCTTGGCGGCGACTAACCCCTAGCCTAGAGGTCGAGTGCGCGTCTATCTATTTCCTTTCTGTCCTCCTTTGGTTCGCAGGGTACATGAGCACTTTTTCTGAGCTACTTGGAAGAAAGGAAATGGACCAGCGTCCTGACCCCGGCAAACCAGAGTTGCCGGGGGCTGCAAGCACAAGGATCCAACCGCGGCAAGACAAGGTTGCGGGGGGCTGCAGATCCAGATAAGTCTTTCATCCTCTATAATTCATTTCTGAACGGGACTGGGATATGTGAAACCTCGTTTTATTTGTAGGCCACCATGCTCCCCTTTTCTATACCCAAGGATTATCTCCTGGGCCTAGATTTGGTTGTAGTCGCAGTGGCAAGGAAGTAGAACGAGGAGCCTAAGCCCGCTTCATCCCTGCTTCCGCCAAGGGCGCGAGAATGGTCAAGCGAAGTGGGGGGACGGCAAGGCCTGTTTTCGGGTGAAAACGTTTATCTTAAATTGTAACAAGGATTCACTCCTTGTCGCGGGGTCTACCCACGAACGTAAACCCCGGCGAACATCCCTTTTTCATTAAAAGCATCCCACACAGGTACAGTCCGTACGGAATGAAAAACATGAACAAGGGGGATTACAAGCTTTAAATTTAACAAGGCCCGAAGGCTTACATATTAAAATAGAGATAAGATGCCCATGATCCCTTTCTTGTCCCTCTCCTCAGGAGGCAGGTCAAGGAGGTGAAAGGGCAAAAGGGGCGCCTAGGCGAGCTACGAGCAGCAGAAAGCACCAAGAGAACACCTCGGTGGCCGCCCACAGGTGGGCCAGTGATGACGGTGCCGGAAAAAGAGCTGGAAGACGAGGCGGCAGGACTGGCAATACGCGATGAAGGCATCGGTGCCCGCGTACTCTGAGTTGACGGCCTTGCCACCCACCCTCTTCCTCTTCCGCAACCTCCCAATGCCAGCCACCCAAGGAGACGGCTCCGAGAAGTTCAAGGAGCTAGCCCCAACCCCGGCAAAACTCTACCGGAGGAGTGGCCAGGTGTAGATGCTGCTGCTGCCGCACCCGCCCAGGCGCGGGGCGTCCGACGCCTAGTCGGACTCGTCCCCGTCATCTGCCCCGTTGTCCTCCTCATCACTTTCGCTCGAGGAAGAGCTTCCACCGTCGGAATCTCCGTCGGAGGAGCTCTCCACGCAGCACTTCAGGCGAGTCCCTAAGTCTCCGAAGATCTTGACGGAGAGTAGGCCGTCCTCCATTAATTTGAAGTAGAGGACGAGCCCCGTCGTCAAGCTGTGGATGCGAGCAAACATCTTCCATCCACGACGGAGGTACATGACCCGAGGAGCCGGGAAGTCGACGTCGACCCGCGTGCCCCCATTCCCACAGCCCCTCATGTGCAATCTGAGGGATTGGGGCGGGTCACGCTCCATCTCCTGAGCAAACGGGGTGGGAAAATGAAGACGGCGGCGCGGAGGCCGGCGGAGCCTGATGAAGAACTTGTGGGGCTGGTCTCCAACATGGCCTTCCATCGGAAAAGGCATCATTGGCGGGGGCGAAGCCGGCGCGCCGCCCCGTCCTCCTCTTCCCCGAGCACTACGACCTCTGCCCCGGCCTCGCCCACGGCCTCGCCCCCTCCCCCTTACCCTCGTCACCGGTTCCAGCACCGCGGGCTCAGGAGGGGGAGGGACACGCTGTCGAGCGGCGACCCTCGCTGACACTAAAGAAGGACCAGGATTCCCTTTGTCCATGGCGAGTGAAAGGAAGAAGCGGAAGCAGGAGGAGATAGATGACAGAAGAGTGCGGGGTGCCATTCCCCCTTTCCCCCTCTTTATAAAGGGGTAGGGTCGAGACCCAGCCGCTCCGCTCAGCCAATCCAGCCATCGGGGGCGCAGGGAATCAGGACCGACCCGCTGCCCCAACCAGCGATGGCCTGGTTTCCCGCCTCCACAGCTCGCCACCTGCATGAAGGACGTGGTGAGCGTGCAAGGTCAAAAGGACAGGTGAGGCGACCGTTCCCCGCCCCGTGATCAGGGGGCTCGGGCACCTTAAAGACTGCGACCCGAGTCCATCCAGTATATGAGCCGCGCCTCCACGCCTCCCACTTTTTATGGGGAAGGCGCGAGCCGCCTCTTTACCACTACATGACACATGCATGTGGGAACTGCCTCATGCATGCCGCCCACGTCACGCGCACCCCTCCACGCCACGCCACGCCGCGCACGGGTCGTGGGAGGCGCAGCTCGCGAAAAGTTTTACCGCGGTAAAAACCGCCCCGCCTGCCTGCGCACCGTTTTGGGCCTGGCCCAACAATGTGTCGCGCTTATGTATGGCCCAGGCCCGGGGGCTCCTGTCGGTGTACAAAAGAAGGGGCACGCTTTTGTACCCCTTTACCTGTGCACGGACAGTCGGAGCCGCACCCGCGGCCACACCAAGCAGAGCAGGGGAGGTGAACCGAGTTAAAATAGAAGCCAAAGACAGCCAGAGCAACGCCAAGACCAAACTACCAAGAAGAAGAGGGGCGGAACAGTTTCCCCCGGCAAGACCCTTGCCGAGGACAGCCTCAGCAGCCCCGACAAGACCCTTGCCGGGGCAGCACACCCAAATGCCAACAGAGCGAGCCACCCTTGAGTCCACATCCTAAACACCAACGACCACGTTAGGCCAGGGCTCGGGAGGCACCTCCGTGGTGGCATGCAGATCTTTGTGAAGACAAGGAATACTCAAGATCAGATGAGGATTATAAGACGATGACCCTCAGCAAGATCCTTGCCGAGGAAGGCCACTAGATCCTCGGCAAGGTCCTTGCCAGGGACGACAACGCGCCACGGCAAGATCCTTGCCGGGCCACCCGGCAAGGCCTTCACAAAGGACGCCAGTAGGGCCACCGCCAGGCCCACGCCAACCAAGTTTCCACCGTCGTTCGCATGCAGCTGCCAGCTCAACCAGCTGAGTAGGCACCTGCGTGGCAACATGCAGCTCCCGGGCCAACTCGTCAAGCGCCTGCGTGGCGGCATGCAGATCTTCGTGGAGGCTCCACCACCACGCCACCCCAGCTGCCTACCTGCCTACATGGCACTGCATGCCTCACTGGCCAGGGCGCGTGTCGAAGCGAGGAGGAGCGGCGACGGACGAGACGAGCCTCGCCCCCGCCCCCGATAAAGTTATGGGACACCTAAGCTACGCATTAAATGCGTCTTGTCCTGTAATATGAGCGATAAGCTCATAGCACTGTGCGCCTTTCCACCTCCTGTGTGCCACTGTGACAGCCCCTTTTGACTATAAAAGGAGGCCCATGGCATACTGGAGGAGGATTCGGCTCTTTCGATTGACACACTCACCACAGCTAGTTCGAGAGCTCAAGAACTCTCTGAAATACACCCACCAAAGCAGGACTAGGGTTTTACGCATCCTCGCGGCCCGAACCTGGGTAGACGATCCTCGTGCTGGTTACTAATCCTACTCTTCTCGCAACCCCGCGCCCCAGCAACCGTAGTAGGGGTTCTTGTGATCCCATAGGTGTCGTTCCACACCGACAAGGAACTAGCATGTCATTGTCGTCTCCGCCCGCGCGGAGGAGGCGCGCATGGTGGCTGTCGCGGCAGAAGCCGGTCGCGCGCGCGTCGAGCCCGCAAACCGGGTGTGGACGCGGAATCTACCTTTGAGACCTTGAATGCCACGTGGATCCTACAATTTGAAGGAGCAATTTGGGTCAGTCGACTCTTGTGAGCCGTTTGATGCAACATGGATGGCTAGAAGGGCTTCTTCAACCTCCGAAATAGAAGCACGGTTCATCTTCTCAGCCCGGCCACATGCCTAATCGCCTGCCGCCGCCGCACCCTCTCCTGAACCGCCTGCCACCGCCATGCTCCCCCCACCCCCGCCATCCGTTTAACCCCGGGAACGATCCATTTTTTTTCCGGCAAAATGCATTCCACACCCAACACTCATAAGATAAATCATGGGCACCCTGCCGTCTTCTTCCTTCACTTCGTCAAACTTCTTTCACAAATTGACTGACCCAAATTATACTACTAGTACGAACGTATTAATTACAGTAGGAACACGAAGATACGAGCAGTAGTACCAATTGTAATAAGAACAGTAGTAAGACATAGTACTAGTACTACTGTACGTACTAAAGAGTTCAAATAACGAGAAAGAACATAACATAGTTCTGCTGGGGCCTCAGCACAACACACCCTTGAAAAGAAACTAAGCAACTAGTCCGCTTGACACTGCAGTAGAACCAGCATGAGCGACGACACTGCCACCTACTCGGAGTCCGAGTCCACGTCCTCGACTTCGTCCTCATCCCTCTTCATCTTCGCCGACGCTTATTTGCTTGAACCGGACACTGGGCTCTGCTTCTTCGTCCAACCCTTGTAGATATTTAAACAAAGGTAGGCATCCATTGCTGCGTACAGGATGTGATCTTCATCTAATGTCTTCAACTCCCATGCATGATGAAACTCGTGATGAGGTTTCTTCAGTTTAGCGTATGAACGATCAATCATGGCTGCTGCCAGGGTCAGCATTGAAGGCTGAGAGGAGGACACCAGCCCTTCCTTGTGGAGGTCGAAGGGGTCGCCTACAACGAGGCCTATCCGACCCAGGATTTCCTTGTCGTTCCTAAAGTCTACAGTAACGAATTTGACTCGGCCGCCCTTGAGGAACTTCTTAAATTCCTCGCACTCAACATCGGCATGGAATATGTGGTAGACCAAGCATAAGTCATGCACGCAAACCTGGATCATGGAGGGCTTCTTCTTCTCTGCCTCCTTTAGTTTCTTCTCGCTTCCCAGGACTATGGTGTACTCAACATCTAGCCCAGCGACCCACTCATCATTTGAGTTTTCGAACATGCGTTTGAAGCGAGCAAGGCATTCTTTCACCGTTGCAAAAGAACGGGTGTAGATGACGTCGAACTCATCGCCGGTGATGGTTCTAACGTTGTACTCACCGCCGATCATGGAGATTTGGGACGCCATGTATTTGGGAGGAGGGTTAGGATTAGTGGAACTGCCGTAATGTGGAAGGACGGGACGACTGGGAGCGAACTGTTGTAAGGTACTATACTAGTAGAAGACGGGGACGAGTAGGGCGTGCGAACGACATGGGGTTGCTGGCTTGCCAGGTGGATAAACGGCTGCATGCCGCCAAAGAGTTCTCGAGAACTATGCGGGACCCACTAGATGTCATGTCTACTAGACCCATATCGTAGGCCTGACGGTATAGCTTCTGCCTGTTCGCACACCATGCCGGCTTGTGTGTAACTTCAATTAATTCCGTCAACTGTCGCGCCTCCCACGACCTTCGCCTCACTCGCGCGGTCGCGCCCTTTGAGACTTCGACCGGCTATAAATGAGCAATTTTTTGTGTACTCCGCATGCATGATACTCCTCTGGTCCTTTTTACTTCCGTCAACCGTTTATACTAAAAATATCAATATCTACAATACTGATTAATGAGTAGTATAAAGCACCTCTTCCATCAACATGGTTGGCTATAGATGACATGGCACTTTCTTATAGTCAACAGTTGGCTATACTATTTAAGTATTAACCATGCCCTTATACACCTAGACGGAGGGATTAAATCAGGATGACTTGGAAGGGGGCAGAGGATATGTAAGAAATAGTTCATTATAAGTCTTTCACCAGTATTGTAGTAAAAATTCATACATGGAAGATTCTAGACTAAACCATAAATGGATACACTTTTATTCATGCGCGATACTCCAATAGAGCAAGATCATGCATGGAAGTCTCCACATGCTTAGACAGCAGATTAAATTGAGCGAAGACTAATGATCAACATTTAACTTGAATATGGAGATGTCCAGGTGAACCTCCTTGGTGTCCCCGTGCACATTGTTGGGGTGGTCAAATAACACCGTGCGTCTTCCATGTCCACATCGGCGGGAAAGTCCCAGCTCAGCAGAGTCCAAGTATGCTTGGCGTAGCCAGTGTTGCCGCCCACGGACCTCCGAGGGGTAGTAATAGTGAGCACGCACCCGTACATTGGCCTCGTGTTAGTGTCAACGTCAGCGGCGTCGCCCGTGACGCACACTACAGAGATGTGGCGGCGGCCTGCGCGGGCCTCGCCGGTGGCCACGATCAAGAGGAAGACGCTGCCGTCCTCCTCCGATACTAGCAGGCGGCGCTGATCCTCCAGTGACTCCAGCACGGTGAACGGGTAGCACGTCTCGTACTTGATATTCTTCGCCAAGGGCCAGTAGTGATTGCCGCACGCCCGCGTCAGGTGATGCACGATGTCCGCCGGCGAGCCCCAAAACGGCACCGGGCACTCATAGCAGTAGACGAAGGGCTCCTTGGAGGCATCGACCAGGCCATCCATGAAACATGAGTGGCTGTAGGGGACGTTCCGCCAGTTGAATATATGAGCAAGTTACTACGAGATTTAGTCCGAATAAGCACAAAATAAATCATGACGGCTATAACAGAGATTAAACTAATCACGCGTACTAGCATAGTAGATGAACAGATCGAATCTAGGACACAGACTAGAAACTTGAATTCTACCACGATTTCGAACAGGAAGGACAGAAACACAAACTGTGCAATGGGAGCAGCACCATTTGTCAGATCACGGGTTCCGGTAGATCCTTAAGGTTCGAACTCTGGGGTGTGCGCGGAGATTATGCCCTCTACCTCTCCGTCTCGCAAGGATCTAAAACTACAGAAAGAACAACACAAGAGACACAGAGTTTATACTAGTTCGGGCCACCGTTGTGGTGTAATACCCTACTCTAGTTTGTGGTGGGTGGATTGCCTCTTGGGCTGATGATGATGAACAGTACAAGGGTGAACAGCCTCGCGAGGGTCTGTTCTTGGCTAGGGGGATGAACTGCTAGGGGGAGTTCAATCGCCCTTCTCTCTCTCTCTCTACTTGCTCTATGCTTGCTCTGAATGCTCGATCGTCGATCCTGTGTGCCTGATTGCTAGACACCGAATGTGAATGCCCCTACTATAGGGGCGGCTAGTCCTATTTATAGGCAAAGGCCCTGGGCCTCTTCCCAAATATTGAGCGGGAAGGGCGCCAACAATTGGCCAATTTGAAGGGAAACATCTGGTAAACTTATCCTGACTAAAGTTGGTCCTCGCCTGCCAAAGGCCCTGTGGTGACGCCGTCCTGGGCTCCACGATGACCTCCTTCCCACCGTTGGACTGGTCTCGGTCTCGTTGCACCGAAATGGGTGCCTTTGCTTGATCCTCTCGCCTGCGCTTGCCCCCTTTGCACCAAAGAGGAAAGGGAGACGCTGCGCGGGCTGGCGCCTGCCTGGCACCCTCGATTGTCATGGCTTGCGTCATGGGCACCTCGCGAGGTACCCCGCCTTGAACTCTCCGCCTCCTCGTGAGCCAGCCTGAGGAGGCCGCACCTGAGGAAGCGCTGTGTCGTCCGCCTCGCGAGGCTTGGCGAAGCGCCATGGGCCCTAATAGCCTGCGGCCTTGGGCGCCGCGTGGCGGTTTGACAGGACGTGGGCGTCTCCTCTTCCCCACGACGCCTTGGTAACTGCGTGACTTGACTAGTCCGTGCATGCGTAGATACGGGTCATTGTTACCTACGATCGTGGTGCTCGACGGTTGGCCTTTTCCGGCTATAAGTACGGGGCCGCGTAAGCTCCGCCAGTCCGCCCCTTCCTGCTTCTCTTCTTCTTCCTCTCCTTGGCCACCCGCCGCTCGCATGGCTCCAAAGAGGTTCTCAGCCGCAGAGAAGGGGAAGGCCAGTCAGGCGGGGCCCGACTCCCCTCCGGCCAAGCGCGGTCGGGGTCGTCCACGCAAGCATCCCGCGGTCCCCGTTGCGGCTCCTCGTGGCCACAGGGATGGTTCCCCGCGTGGTGGTGAGTGCTCGGCTGCCAAGGGGAGGCAGGCTGTGACTGCGCGGCCCCCCAGGCCGCGCTTTCGCTCGGCGGAGGTGCTGCCGGAGTTCGTCGTGTGGTCGGCGGACCCGACCAACACCTGGCTCCAGCTCCCTCGCTTCTTGATCGGCGAGCTGCCGGCCAGCGCCCGGTGCGGCTTCTGGCTCCAGGCTGACGGTTGCTGTAGCAGGGCCTCCTGGGTTTCGCTTGAGGTCTCCCCTTCTGGGAATGGGGCCCTGACTCGCGGCTGGCAAACGTTTGCACGCGCGCGCGGCCTGGGCCAGTGGTGCACCCTGCACTTCAAGTTCGACGGCGACGGCACCCTCTATGTGAGCGTGTTTGGGGAAGATGGTCGCCGCGCGGGATGCTACCCCGAGGGCGACGACCGTGGCCAGGGGCCTCGCTCCGACGACGATGGAGGAGACAGCGCCCGCTCGGATGGCGGCGCCTGATGCTCCCCAAGCTCCACCAACTCTTCTTCAGGCGGCTCCTCCAGCGGTGGCTGCAGCCAGCCCCCTCGCCGTCGCGCTTGCTTGGGGGTTGGCTGTTCATCCGCCCGTTGCTGCGCCCCGGTGAGGCGCGAGAGGGAGTCCGCCTGAGCCTCGGAGGCATCCCGTGTCGCCTCTGCAGGCCGATGTGAGGCGGGCCGCGCCAGGCTTGCCTTTTCCTTTTCCTTTTGTTTCCTGTGTAAGACAAAACAACTGCATGGAGCCCCGCGGGGGCGTGTTGAGAATCATTGCCGTTGTAGCTATTACCTTGACTTTGTTGTTGCTCTTCCCAACTATTTTCCCTCGCGTACGTAGTTTTCGGCCCCAGCCGGGGGGGCGACCGACCCAGGCCCTGTGCGCGTGTCGCGGTGCCCGAGGGGCACGGACTAGAGGGGTGCTCCTGTAGAGAGCCCGGGCCGTGAAACGTTTAAGCGGCTAGGGCAGAAACGCTCGCGAGGGCGTTCGAGTTCCATCCCTCGCGAGGCCTTTCATGAGAGAAATCAAATCGAGGAGCGAAAATCAACGAACCACAAATCAACGACGGCGATAGTTTCGATAAGACTTCAGATGCAAATAAACACGTCAACTGCTGAAAGCAAATAAAAAAGCCGCGTCCGGCACCTAATCTAGTCTTCGACGTCTTCTCACCAGCGCGGAGCTAAGTGCTGCCACTGGGCGTGGGAGGGAGCCCCAGGGCCTGAGGCCGGTGCTCCTGAGACTCCGGGGTGTGTACAACCCCACTCATTATTACGTGAGAGTGTCACGGGGCGGCGAGCTTCACAGGCATTGGCCTTCTTCACAGGCTCCGGGCCTTTCTCCCTAGAGGTGATCAGCTTCACAGGCACTTGCCTTCTTCACAGGCTCTGGTCCTTTTCCAAAAAAAAGGGAAGGTCTTCACAGGCGTTCGCCTTCTTCACAGGCTCTGGGCCTTTTCCAAAAAGGGAAGGTCTTCACAGGCGTTCGCCTTCTTCACAGGCTCTGGGCCTTTTCCAAAAAGGGAAGGTCTTCACAGGCGTTCGCCTTCTTCACAGGCTCTGGGCCTTTTCCAAAAAGGGAAGGTCTTCACAGGCGTTCGCCTTCTTCACAGGCTCTCGGCCTTTTAGGGGTAGAACCTCCGGAGGTGCTGGATGTTCCACGCGTTCTGGATCGGCTCCCCCTCTTGAGTCTCCAAGCGCACGGAGCCTGGCCTGGAAACATGAACAACCTTGAACGGGCCCTCCCACATGGGAGAGAGCTTGTGCAGCCCCTCCCTGGAGAGAACCCGTCTGAGCACGAGGTCTCCTACCTCGAGGGTCCTGGGGCGGATGTTGCGGCAGTGATATCATCGCAGCGCCTGTTGGTACCTTGCCGCTCGCAACACGGCTTCCCGGCGGCGTTCCTCCCCCAGTACAAGGTCCATCCCCCGCATGGCGTCCTGCTGCGCTTCGTCGAACGCTAGGACCCGCGCGGAGCGACGCCTGACCTCGTGAGGGAGGACTGCTTCAGCTCCATAGACCAGGAAGAACGGGGTCTCCCCAGTTGGTTTGGTCGCGGTCGTGCGGATGGACCACAACACGGACTGTAGCTCGTCGTACCAACCCCTACCGCAGGCCTCCAGCTTCTTCTTGAACGTCCTGGTCTTGAGGCCTCTCAGGACCTCCGCGTTGGCTCGTTCGGCCTGTCCATTGCTTCGCGGGTGTGCCACCGAAGCGTAGCATATCTGCGTCCCAAGGTTAGCACAATATGTTTTGAAGAGATTACTGGTGAACTGTGAACCGTTGTCTGTGATGATGCGGTTCGGCACCCCGAACCGGCTCACGATACCCCTGATGAACTTGACCGCGGAACCAGCGGGGATGGTACGGACGGCCTCCACTTCTGCCCACTTGGTGAACTTGTCAATGGAGACATAGAGGTAGCGGTAGCCCCCTGGCGCCCGAGGGAACGGGCCCAGAATATGCAACCCCCAAACCGCGAATGGCCACGAGAGGGGTATAGTCTGCAGGCCCCCCGCCGGTTGATGGATCTGCTTAGAATGAAACTGGTAGGCCTCACAAGCCTTTACTAATTCGACTGCGTCGTTGAGCGCGGTGGGCCAATAGAACCCGCTACGGAATGCCTTGCCGACGAGGGTTCGTGATGATGAGTGATGTCCGCAGTCTCCGCCGTGTATGTCCTCCAGTAGTTCCTTTCCTTGCTCCCGGGAGATGCAGCGCAGAGATACATCATTTGGTCGCTTCCGGTAAAGCTCTCCATCTCTGATGCAGTATGCCGTGGCCTGCCGCGCCACACGCTCCGCTTCCTCTTCCTTTTCTGGTAGGGCCCCTTGTGTTAAATAGCTCCGGAGTTCTGTGATCCAGCACTCCTCCCGAGGTTCCATCGTCAGGAGTAGGCGCGCTCCTGAGGTCGGTCCACAGATCGGGGCTCCCGAGGCTGGCGGCTGAGGGAGCTCCTCTCGAGGCTGAGTGATGTTTGATAACGTCGGCTGTGCTGAAGGTTTGAAGAGCCGCTCTTCGAAGACGCCTGGTTCCTGCGGCAACCGCCTGGATGCCCGTCCGGCTATGTCGCCAGCTTCCTGATTGGTGCCACGGGGCACGTGCTTCAGCTCCAACCCCCAGAACTGCTTTTCCATCCTGCGGACTTCCGCTAGATAGGCCTCCATATGCTCGTCCTTCGGCTCATACACCTTGTTGGAGAAGTTGACAAGGAGCTGCGAGTCGCCCTTGACGGTGAGGCGCTTCACTCCCAGAGCTGCTGCGGCCTTTAATCCGGCTATCAGACCCTCATACTCTGCTATGTTGTTGGAGACCTTTTCACCTTGCTGGAAACAGAGCTGCACGGCATAGTAGAGCTTATCCTGAGTGGGTGATATCAGCACCGCGCCAGCCCCCGCGCCGTGCCTAGAGAACGCCCCATCGAAATACATGACCCAGCCTTCCGGTGCCTCACTCCCTGGAGAGAGGGACCGATCCTCGTTGTCCTTGAGGCCTGGTGCCTCCGCCCATTTAGCCACGAAATCCGCTAATGCTGCTCCTTTGATGACCCTAGTTGTGCTGAACTCGAGCTGAAATGCCTGCAGCTCTATGTTCCACTCGGCGACCCTTCCAGCTGAGTTAGGGCTCCTGAGCACTCTCTCCAGGGGGTACGATGAGACGACCTTAATGGGATGGGCCTGGAAGTAGTGACGCAGCTTGCGCGAGCCACTAGTAGCGCGAGGAGGAGCTTCTGAGGCATTGGGTACCGTGCCCTCGCGTCCCGTAGCACCGTGCTAACAAAGTAGACTAGATGCTCAACAAGGCTGAGAGCATCTGGGGTTGCGGCACCCTCGGGAGGTAAGGGCGCCTCACGAGATGACGTGACCTCGGGAGGTGGACCATCCGGGCATGTGGCTTCTCCTGCCTCCGGTGCACTCTTCGGCAGCTGACCCTCCTCAACTGCGGTTGTGGCTTCTGCAGGCTTTCCTTGCTCCTGTTTTGCCTTGCCTCGGGCTGCCGCTGCGATCTTGACTTGGCGCTCCTCCCTAACCGCCACCAGGGCTGCGCTGGCGAAGTAGGGAGTGGCGGCGAGGTAGAGCAGCAGGGGCTCTTGAGGGCGCGGAGCCACCATGACTGGGGGACTGGTCAGGTACCTCTTGAGATCTTGAAACGCCTTATCTGCCTCTTCAGTCCATTCAAAGGGCCCCTTTTTCTTCATCAGCTGAAAGAAAGGCAGCGCTCGCTCCCCCAGTTTGGAGATAAAGCGCCCTAGCGCGGTCACGCGCCCAGTGAGCTTCTGCATTTCTCTGAGGGTCTTTGGCGGACTCATGTCCTCGACTGCCTTGACCTTCTCTGGGTTGGCCTCGATGCCACTATGGGATACGAGGAAGCCCAAGAGCTTGCCCGAGGGGACGCCAAACACACATTTCTCCGGGTTGAGTCGCAGGTTTACTGCGTCGAGGCTCGCGAAGGTCTCCTCCAGGTCTTGAATCAGGGTCTTGGCCTCCCGAGATTTCACCACAATGTCATCAACGTAGGCTTCGACATTCTTTCCGAGTTGCGGGCCCAAGGTGATGTGCATCAGCCGCTGAAAGGTCGCCCCTGCGTTACGCAGTCCAAACGGCATGCATGTATAGCAGTATACCCCACACGGGGTCAGGAAGGCGGTCTTCTCAACGTCTTCTACCGCCATCTTGATCTGGTGATATCCGGAGAAGGCGTCCAGGAAGCATAGCAGGTCGCACTCCGCGGTGGAATCGACGATCTGGTCGATGCGGGGGAGCGGAAACGGATCTTGTGGGCATGCCTTGTTGAGGTTGGTGAAGTCGACACACATGCGTTCCTTCCCCCCCTTCTTGGGCACAACGACGGGGTTGGCCAACCAATCCGGGTATCGGACCTCGCGAATGACCCCAGCGGCTTCTAGCTTGCGGGTCTCTTGGACAATGAAGGCCTGCTTCTCTGCGGACTGTCGCCTGGCCTTCTGCTTCACGGGGCGCACATCTGGGCACACGTTGAGTTGATGCTCGATGACACCCCTAGGGATCCCTGCCAACAGATCGGGCTCCCAAGCGAACACCTTCTTATTCGCGCGCAGGAACCTGACCAAGGCCTCCTCCTGCTCAGGCTCAAGGTTGGCGCCTATGGTGAAAGTGGCACTGGAGGACCCGTCCTCGTCCACGGGTATCTGCTTGGTTTCTGCCTTGTCCTGGGTGAACAACTGCTTTTTCTTGGCGGGCGCAGCCCCCTTGGGCTCAGGGGTCTCCGCGTCGGCGGGCTGTGCCGATGCCGCCGTCTTGAAGGCGAGCTTGAGTACTCGCAGGGCGTCCCCGGTGTCTCTGTGCACGGTGAGGGTACCGCTGCTCCCGGGCATCTTCATGAGGCTGTACGCCGGGTGCGTGGCGGCCATGAACTGAGCCAGTGCCGGGTAACCGAGGATGGCGTTGTAAGGGAGGCCGATGGGGGCGATGTCGAAGTCGACCATCTCCGTGCGGAAGTTGTCGTAGGTGCCGAAGGTTACCGGGAGCCGGATCTATCCCAGGGAGTCGGATGATCTGCCCCCGACGCCCGAGAAAGATCGACTGGGCCGCAGCCGCTCCCGGGGTATGCGGAGGAGGTTGAAGGTCTCGACCGAAAGCACACTGAGGCCCGTGCCGCCGTCGACGAGGGTTCTGGTGACGGCCACCTGGCAGATGGTGGGGGTGCACAACAAGGGGAGCGCGCCCGAGCCGGCCAAGTTGGTGGGGTGGTCCTCCAAGCTGAAGGACAGATCGTCCTCGCGCACCGCCCAGTCCGAGGAAGCCCCCTGCCGCGCGGAAACGGTGCTGACTCGGCGGGCAAACAGCTTGACATGGCGACTCGTGGGCGGCGCTTGCGAGCCGCCCAGGAGGGCCGCAACGACCGGAGGTGTCGATGTTGTGGCGTAGTCACCCTGTCGCATAGGCGGATGCTGGGGTGGTGCTTGCTACTCGTTTCCCGCCGGGCAGGTGGCGGTGTTGACGGCGGGCGATGGAGGACGATGAGAAAGCCCACCGGCGAGGGCTGCTGGGGCGACGCGGGCCCGACCGGCGCCGTACATGGGTGCGGCGGCCGGAGAAGGACGGAGTGGTGGAAGACAGATTCCGGCGCACCCCTACCTGGGGCGCCAAATGTCGGATCACGGGTTCCGGCAGACCCTTAAGGTTCGAACTCTGGGGTGCGCGCGGAGATTATGCCCTCTACCTCTCCGTCTCGCAAGGATCTAAAACTACAGAAAGAACAGCACAAGATACATAGAGTTTATACTAGTTCGGGCCACCGTTGTGGTGTAATACCCTACTCTAGCTTGTGGTGGGTGGATTGCCTCTTGGGCTGATGATGATGAACAGTACAAGGGTGAACAGCCTCACGAGGGTCTGTTCTTGGCTAGGGGGATGAACTACTAGGGGGAGTTCAATCGCCCTTCTCTCTCTCTCCATACTTGCTCTATGCTTGCTCTGAATGCTCGATCGTCGATCCGGTGTGCCTGATTGCTAGACACCGAATGTGAATGCCCCTACTCTGGGGGCGGCTAGTCCTATTTATAGGCAAAGGCCCTGGGCCTCTTCCCAAATATTGAGCGGGAAGGGCGCCAACAATTGGCCAATTTGAAGGGGAACATCTGGTACACTTATCCAAACTAAAGTTGGTCCTCGCCTGCCAAAGGCCCTCTGGTGACGCCGTCCTGGGCTCCACGATGACCTCCTTCCCACCGTTGGTCTGGTCTCGGTCTCGTTGCACCAAAATGGGTGCCTTTGCTTGATCCTCTCGCCTGCGCTTGCCCCCTTTGCACCAAAGAGGAAAGGGAGACGCTGCGCGGGCTGGCGCCTGCCTGGCACCCTCGATCGTCATGGCTTGCGTCATGGGCACCTCGCGAGGTACCCCGCCTTGAACTCTCCGCCTCCTCGTGAGCCAGCCTGAGGAGGCCGCTCCTGAGGAAGCGCTGTGTCGTCCGCCCCGCGAGGCTTGGCCCCTCGCGAGGGTCTTGAGTCTTGTGTTGATGAAGTTGGGCCGTGCTGGGCCCCCTTTGAGCCATGCCGCAGGCTGCAGGCAGGCAAGTCTGGGAACCCCCGTCCCCAGAACGCCGACACCATTGGCATTGAGGTTGTCGCCCATGTCGTTGAGGAAGAGGTTGCCGAGGTCGGGGAAGAAGTCATCGTGTCACATCCCTAGCTTCTCGTTTTGCACTAGGTTTGCTTCATGAGTGCATCATGTTTAAATTTTACTTAAAAGTTGAATTGGGGGTGATAAAACCCTAGCACTTTGAAATCCAAATAGGTCCAACTTAAATAAATTGCATTCAAGAAACCAAAATGCTCTTATTTGATGTTTAATATTGTTGGCAATGGTTTTGATCCATACCAAAAATATTGAACATTTTTAAGGAATATTTTGGGCACTGAAATTAAATCATATTGTATTTGAATTTGAATTTATATTCCTAATATATAGAATATATTTTCAAATGTATTAGAAATATTTGTGTGCACTTGGAAAAGTCCATATAAGCCACATAGGTATTTACAGAAAGTTTTGGCACTGATTTGAATTTGTTCTGAGTTTAAAAAGTGGCAAAACAAAACAAAACAGAAAAACAAAATAGAAAACAGAAAGAATTAGAAAGAGAGAGAGAGAGAATACCTGGCCACTTACGCATCCCACCCAGCGGCCCAGCGGCGGCCCACCACTGTAGCGGCCCAGCCACCGCACCGCCTCCTTCAACCTCGTGCCAGAAGGCACGTGGGCGCGTGGTCGCCGCGCGCCGGCCACCTCCTCCCTCCCTGTCTGCCTGGCTACTCCTCGACGCGCCCGGACGACGCCACGCACCCCTGCACCGCTCCCCTCTCCCCCTGGACCCCTTTCCCCCCCTCTATTCTCTCCTTCACCCCCCTGACGCCATGGCCGACGCGTGCTTGAGCTCGCTGCCGCCATAGCCACGCCCACCGTGCTCCCCTCACCGCCACTCTGAGTCCGCAAGAACCGCCGACGACCGCTGCTTCGCCCTACCCTGGCCCCAAGCGTTGGGACGACCTGCATCACCGGCTACTCCCCCTTCTTCCTCCTCGGTCGCCGAAGGCCGCGCCCGTCGATTCACCGCCGTCTCCGCATCCCCGAGCTCGCAGCCTTGCTCGTCCGACTCGCCGTGAGCCACTGACCTGAACCCCCCTCCCGTGCGCTCCGTTTGCATGCTGTAGCCGTTGCTCCGCTGGAGAACGAACCGGCCGCCGCCCAACTTGCCGCCGCCGCCGCTACAGGTCGCCCCGCGACCAGCTGCGTGCACCCCTGGATGGGGACGAGCGAGGGCTCCCCCCTGGTGCCCTCAGCGCGGCAAGCCGCTGCCCCTAGTACCACCCCGGCGAGCCGCCGCCGCACTGTGAGGTCGCCGGTGCTTAATCCGGTGATGCTGACGTGGAGCCATCATTAGGCGCTAATCACCACTAACCCTCCTAACAGACACTGACGAGCGGGCCCCGCGTTGGGTCAAATCCCAGTCAACACGGGATTAACCTCTAATTAACTATAAGCATATGACATGTGGGACCGGGTTGACAGGTTTGACCATGGTCAGCCCTGTTGACTTGCTGAAGTCACGGTGACGTCACGCTGATGCAATAAGTCCTTTTCTGGATTTGATTTATTTCTAAATAACCAGCAAATTCCAGAAAATGTCTAAAACTTCTAAAATTCATAGAAAATCAACCGTAACTGCAAATGAAATAAATTATATATGAAAAATGATCAGAAAAATCTAATCTATCCATCTGTACCTTTCTCATGCATGACAAAGCAACTTAACCATGCTGGATAGACGAAAACATGATAATGCACTTTATAAATTCATAGTTTGATTTTGAATTTGAACCTTTGGTTCAAATCAACTCAAACCCTTCCCTTGGTAGCTACATTAGCTCAAATCACATCATTTTGCCATGTCATGATCATGCATCATATTGTCGCATTGCATTGATTGTGTTTCTTCCTTGTTAGTCGGTATTGTCCCCTCTCGATAGACGTGGTTCCGACGATGAGTTCGATGACACCGACGAAGAACTATACTATCTTCAGAAGTGCCGGGCAAGCAAAACCCCCTTGTTCATTTCGATACAATCCCACTCTCTCGCTCCTGCTCTCTTTTACTTCATTAGGACAACCACGATTCATGTGTTACTTGCTGCGGTAGTTGAACCCCTTATCCTCTGCATGACCTGTCATTGCCACAATAAATAGATGAAACCCACTAGCATGAGTAGGAGTTGTTTGAGCCCTGATGTGCCTACTCATTCATGCTTGTTTGTCATGCCTGCTACTGCTTAGAGTTGAGTCAGGTCTGATTCATCAGGGATGAATTGGAATGTGGTGAACATGTCCTACTGTTGAGAGCTAAGTGTGTGAACACGATTTGGTAAAGGTAGCGGTGAGAGGCCATGTAGGAGTACATGGTGGGTTGTCTCATTGAAACCGTCCTCAGGAACTGGGTTCTGTGTATGTGATCCATGAATAGTTACTACCACACATTGGGTTCCGGTAACTCGACCCCTCTCGGCTTATTAACCGCCTCGATCTCTGTCCAGGAGTTGCAACTAGTTTCTGGTGTTTGTAGGTTGTGTTAGTAGTCTACCAAGTGGTACCCGGTACAGGTGGGCTTGGGACAGACTAGGCACAGTGGCACGGTGTACCAAGTGGCACCCGGTTGGTGGGCTTGGGAACCATGCTCACATTGTTTGGGGCCGTGAGCGACACCCCAGCCGAATCTCCTTGCGGATGGAACCTGAATAGGCGATAAACCTGGACGAGAGACTTGTGTGGTTAGTCAGGTCGTGGCCGACTCCCTCGCCTGGCTTCCGCTTGAAGGTTGCCGAGGTACATGACGTGTACAGGGCGATAAGTGGCGAGAGCGTGTGTGAAGAAGTACACCCCTGCAGGGTTATCATTATCTATTCGAATAGCCGGATTCCTCGGATATGGAAACTTGGACCCCTTGCATAGTTCATAGACAAGTGAAAGTGGATACACTAAAATGCGCAAGATAAGCGTGAGTGCTATGGATGGCCTTCTCATAGGGAGACGGGAGTGGATCCATAGTGGTGTATTGGTCTGGTGAATATGTGGACTCGTGTGCGCCACCTCAAAAAGTTACTTGCTGTCGTAGTTTAGGATAGCCACTGATTCAAAGCTGGCTTGCTGCAGTTAAACTCCACCACCCCCTTTATTGATACTGATGCATATGTAGTTAGTTCTGATGTAAGTCTTGCTAGGTACATTTGTACTCACGTTTGCCTATTTTATGTTTTGCAGAGAGACGTCAGTCTCGCTAATAGTTCCGTCTGGACTTCGACGTTTAGCTTGATACCTCAGCTACGATCTTGTGCCCTCGGCATGATCTAGTAGATAGTCAGGCTTCTCAGCCTTTTCCATTTGTAGATGTCTGTACCCGGACATGTTAAGCTTCCGCATGTGCTTGTTGCTTGTATGCTCTGTATGTTGGGTCATGAGACCCATGTTTGTAATATCTCGCTCCTCGGAGCCTAATGAATAAATACCTGAGTCGTAGAGTCTTGTTGTGATGCCATGTTGTATTTACACATATCGAGCATATTGTGTGTATGATTGAAATGCTTGGTATGTGTGGGATCCGACAATCTAGTTGTTTATTCTCGGCAGCCTCTCTTATGGGGAAATGTAGTCTAGTGCTTCCTTGAGCCATAGTAGTCCGCTACAGCCCGGTTCACCGGAGTCCTGCTAGCCCAGCACTACTGCTCAGGACACTTGATTGGCCGGCATGTGTTTCACATCGTTCCCGTGTCTGTCCCTTCGGGGAAATGTCACGCGGTGACATCCGGAGTCCTGCCTAGCCTGCTATAGCCCAGGTTCACCGGAGTCCTGTTAGCCCAGTGCTACAGCCCGGATTCACATGTTGTTGACCGACATGCTCGAGGTTGATTCATGTATGCCTGTCCCCATGGGTTAGTGCCGCTTTGGGTTCACAACTAGCCATGTCGGCCCGGGTTCTTTGTCATATGGATGCTAGCGACACTATCATATACGTGAGCCAAAAGGCGCAAACGGTCCCGGGCCAGGTAAGGTGGCACCCGTGGGAATACCATGCGTGAGGCCACAAAGTGATATGATGTGTTACCTGCTAGATCGGTGTGACTTAGGATCGGGGTCCTGACAACTTTGGTATCAGAGCCTGACTGCCTGTAGGATTACCAAGCCAGACTGGTCGAAGTCGAGTCTAGAAATGCTTTAGTTATATAAGGGAATTGATTGTGGAAGGGAACGTAAGGCTCTTTTACTCCTTATCCTCATGACCTTCTGATCTGAGTCATCTTATCTTTTCCATGGGGTTAAGAACTAGGCTTCTTTTCTATCTCTCAGGATGACGTGTTACTAAACTGTAGTTGCCTAGGATTGTTGAGTTCAAGCCTCAGTTCAGTTCCTACTACTTCCATATATTCATTGCTGGCCTCAGAACCTTGATATGATGTTGTCAAGTGACTATGCAAATCCTTGTGAATGTCTCAAAACTTTTTCTGAGCATTTACAGCCGTTATGCTGTCCGAGCCATCCCAGGTCTCTACATAGCCTGATTCATTTGCAAATCCTTTCTTTCCGTTCTCGATGTCCTTTGGGCCAGATTAAGCATGCTAAGCGGTCTGTTGAGGTACTCCTTTGCCTTGACGTATGTGTTGGAGCTACTATTATGACCCTAGGTGTCTTATGAAACCACCTAGTAATCTAGCTATGTTTTGTGTTCCCAGTGTGATGATTCTGGCCACCATTCTCGAAAGCATCCCGTGATGCCATTTAGTTAGTAGGTATTCTACTCCTAGGTTTTGAACCCGAGCTTCACCCTACCTACCTCATGTCGATAGTGTTTGCTAGTTCCTTTAGGATATTAGTAACCTTGTGATAGTCCTCGAGGTCCGTGGTATATCATTCTTCCAAATACCATGGATCAATGCGGCAGAAGTTCTTTGAACCAGAAGATCACAATAGGAGTGCTCTTGATGAGATCTCGATCCTATATTATGAACCTGCCAGTCCTACCTTTTTGCATGGGTTATCCGGAAGAAACATATTGAATTTATTCAACATGCTAACCGATGCATCTACAACTTAAGAAATTATATGTTCCTCTGAGTTGTCCCTTTTTAGTTGTATTCTGACCCTCTTGTATCAATTGTTGGTTAAGAATAGTTGTGCATTCGTGTTATCGACGCCTATTATTCTTGTGGTCCGTCAAGCCATTCTATTCCGGAATGACTAGGAGAAACAAACTACAGTACCTCATCCATATCCAGGATTGGGTCAAAGTAGCTGTGTTTCGCAGATCAAATGCCAATCCAGCCTTTGCTCTGTTCTACCTTGGAGTGTTACCATCTTTATGTCAAGAAAGTCATAGGAATTGCACACCATCTCTTATGAATTTTTGACGGAGTGATACTTCTTGCCATCATTTTTTATTCCTCGGTTTCGTGTTGTCGCAACCGGAACACCGACAAGTGAACCATGATGTGTGAAATCAATACTCCTAGCAACCCTGTTGCTTGGTAGTTAATGGACAACACTTTCATTCTTAGTGTGCTAGTTATTAAATCATCATCCTAAGATTTATCGTGCGACCTAGTCCTTATTTCTGGTGCACTCTTCGATCAAGAGTTAGGATTGTGTCAATCCTTGCTTAATTGATCACATCATCTTGCCTCAAAAGCAAGATTGCTCCCGAGCTTAATAACATATCGGTGGTTCGTGAAGTTTCGAATATCTTCTCGGAAGTGTTACCAGGTTGTCACCTGACCGCTATGTTGAGTTCGTGATCAAGTTGGTTTTCCTCTAAACCAGCCATTCTCCAAGAATCTGTGTTGGATACCCCTGAGCTAGTTGGTTACGCTAAACAACAACTTGGAGAGTTGGAAGATAAAAGCTTGCCTAGCTTAGCTCATCTTTAAGGGATATCCTTGTGTGAGTGTGTTGAAGAAAGATGATATCTTCACCAATTGGTCCTCGTGATCAGTTGTTGGATTTATTGCCTTGTCAAAACTTTGACTTGAGTATGGGCTATCATCAAGTTAAATCCAAACCAACGATGTTTGTAATGTTGTCTTACTCGTGGTTGATCCCTCGAGCATACACCATTACATCCTTTGGTCTGACCAATGCTACCACCGTGTTCACATGATGGTGGAAGTCCAGTGATATGGAAATTCCGATGAGGTGTTGTTGAGCCCATCAGCAGCATTTTGTCTCCCCCATGATTCATGTTGAACATTACACTAGTATTTGAAACTTTGTAAGCATTGCCTTCATGTTCCGCTCATGAGGTATACGTCTGGATGAAAGAAGTGACTTCCTCGAATTCACGTGGATTAGGTGTAAGTTGCCGCCATGAATTTGAGAAAGGTTTGTTTTTGCTTCCTCTGGAATCATCCCAAGTCAGTCATGCATGTGCGAAGTATTCTATGGTTTGATAGACTGATCATCTTCATTCCATATGTATTCCATAGCACACCAAGCCACTGAGTGAATTGTTCAAGGAGAAGAAGCTCCTTCCTAAGAGCTAACCCGGGCTTATTAAAGGACTTTGTTATCCGCAATGATGGTTCCCCACCTGAACTCGGTAGTGTGTGATTATAAGACTACTACGTGATCATGCTTGTCTGGGACAATGTGTTCACATGTATGTAGCAGAACCAGCTCATGTTTTGGAGCTTGCTATCGTAGTTCATTTCCTGAGAATCTCGCAACGTCATCTCGTCGGTTTGTGTTGCAAACTTTCTTTTCCAGACATGCTGTCTGAAATATCCTGTTACCAACCAGATCTGAATCTCAGGCAAATATGATGGTTGGAACGTTTCCCGAGAACTATAATATTGGTCTCTCTGTAACCCGGTAAAGTGGATGTTGTGGCCAACACACCAGCCGGAAGACCTATTATCATAGTATTTCGATTGAGGAAGTTGGCCACCTCCCCACAAGGATCTCGCAGGATTTACTTCCATAGTTATTCCTTGTGGATTCTTGTGCTCCCGAAGTCCGACCTTTTACTTGATGTTCTAGATATCAAACCATATCTGTTAATGGGTTATGCTAGCACATCAAGGGGAACATTTGAAGCGAAGTGCTAAATGTCTCTCGGTCGATCATCCAGATTTTGTTTCCTTGGCCTCGCTAAGGTGAAATCTGAGAAGGTGTTATCTTCCTTTGCATCTGCATCGTCCATCACTATTCATCATGGTAGTATGTTGTGTTGCCAAGATCCTTGACACGGATGTTGGTAGAACCTTGATGAATATGGAAATGCTCAAGTTCTTGAGAGCACGCGCAAGCAAAATCATCCCTTGCGTTGTGTTCAACAAGGTAGTTCACATCATCCGTTCTAAACTGAGTGTGTCGTTCTCTCGAACTCCGTCAAACGAATGTTTGTAAATTGCCTTAGGCTAGTATAAAGAGTTTCAATGATCTCCGAATCAAAAGTAATTCTTTTTGCCACTTAAGGGAATATTTCTACGAGTCACCTTCCCTGAGGTGTCCCGTTATGGTATCATGGGCAACTTAATTCCTCGCTACTTGAAACCCCCGTCACCATCTACTTAAGCGTCGAACTATTGCCTACCAACTTGAACCTTTGTCATATGTTTCTCATCCATCATCCCTGATGTGTGTTTTGCGTCTTAGCTCAAGGGATGTTTCTACGTCTCATTCCGTGAGTTGATCTTGTGTTCATTAAGATAGATGATCCATCCTTGTAGAGTTATCTCGCTCTTTTGTCCTCGTGTTGGGTGAGGATCTCGCAAGCAAAGATGTCAAAGATCAATATGAAGCAATGAATCAATGTCTTCGAGATGGCAATTGGATCATGAAGATCGTGTTAGCTTTGTGTCCCCTCTGATTTCTTACCTCACGTCTTGAATCTCGGGACGAGATTCTTGTTTTAGTGGGGGTGAGTTGTCACATCCCTAGCTTCTGGTTTTGCACTAGGCTAGCTTCATGAGTGCATCATTTTTAAATTTTATTTAAAAGTTGAATTGGGGGTGATAAAACCATAGCACTTTGAAATCCAAATAGGTCCAGCTTAAATAAATTGCATTCAAGAACCCAAAATGCTCTTATTTGATGTTTGATATTGTTGGCAATGGTTTTGATCCATACCAAAAATATTGAACATTTTTAAGGAATATTTTGGGCACTGAAATTAAATCATATTGTATTTGAATTTGAATTTATATTCCTAATATATAGAATATATTTTCAAATGTATTAGAAATATTTGTGTGCACTTGGAAAAGTCCATACAAGCCACATAGGTATTTACAGAAAGTTTTGGCACTGATTTGAATTTGTTCTGAGTTTAAACAGTGGCAAAACAAAACAAAACAGAAAAACAAAATAGAAAACAGAAAGAATTAGAAAGAGAGAGAGAATACCTGGCCACTTACGCATCCCACCCAGCGGCCCAGCTGCGGCCCACCACTGTAGCGGCCCAGCCACCGCACCGCCTCCTTCAACCTCGTGCCAGAAGGCACGAGGGCGCGTGGTCGCCGCGCGCCGGCCACCTCCTCCCTCCCTGTCTGCCTGGCTACTCCTCGACGCGCCCGGACGATGCCACGCACCCCTGCACCGCTCCCCTCTCCCCCCCTCTGTTCTCTCCTTCACCCCCTGACGCCATGGCCGACGCGTGCTTGAGCTCGCTGCCGCCATAGCCACGCCCACCATGCTCCCCTCACCGTCACTCTGAGTCCGCAAGAACCGCTGACGACCGCTACTTCGCCCCACCCTGGCCCCAAGCGCTGGGACGACCTGCATCACTGGCTACTCCCCCTTCTTCCTCCTCGGTCGCCGAAGGCCGCGCCCGTCGATTCGCCGCCATCTCCGCGTCCCCGAGCTCGCCGCCCTGCTCGTCCGACTCGCCGTGAGCCACTGACCCAAACCCCCCTCCTGTGCGCTCCGTTTGCATGCTGTAGCCGTTGCTCCGCCGGAGACCGAACCGGCCGCCGCCCAACTTGCCACCGCCGCCGCTACAGATCGCCCCGCGACCAGCTGCGTGCACCCCTGGATGGGGACGAGCGAGGGCTCCCCCCTGGCGCCCTCAGCGCGGCAAGCCGCTGCCCCTAATACCACCCCGGCGAGCCGCCGCCGCACTGTGAGGTCGCCGGCGCTTAATCCGGCGACGCTGACGTGGAGCCATCATTAGGCGCTAATCACCACTAACACTCCTAACATACACTGATGAGCGGGCCCCGCGTTGGGTCAAATCCCAGTCAACACGGGATTAACCTCTAATTAACTATAAGCATATGGCATGTGGGACCGGGTTGACAGGTTTGACCATGGTCAGCCCTGTTGACTTGCTGACGTCACGGTGACGTCACGCTGACGCAATAAGTCCTTTTCTGGATTTGATTTATTTCTAAATAACCAGCAAATTCCAGAAAATGTCTAAAACTTCTAAAATTCATAGAAAATCAACCGTAACTCCAAATGAAATAAATTAATATGAAAAATGATTAGAAAAATCTAATCTATCCATTTGTACCATTCTCATGCATGACAAAGCAACTTAACCTTGCTGTATAGATGAAAACATGATAATGCACTTTATAAATTCATAGTTTGATTTTGAATTTGAACCTTTGGTTCAAATCAACTCAAACCCTTCCCTTGATAGCTGCATTAGCTCAAATCACATCATTTTGCCATGTCATGATCATGCATCATATTGTCGCATTGCATTGATTGTGTTTCTTCCTTGTTTGCCGGTATTGTCCCCTCTCGATAGACGTGGTTCCGACGATGAGTTCGATGACACCGATGAAGAACTATACTATCTTCAGAAGTGCCAGGCAAGCAAAACCCCTTGTTCATTTCGACACAATCCCACTCTCTCGCTTCTTCTCTCTTTTACTGCATTAGGACAACCACGATTCATGTGTTACTTGCTGTGGTAGTTGAACCCCTTATCCTCTGCATGACCTGTCATTGCCACAGTAAATAGATGAAACCCACTAGCATGAGTAGGAGTTGTTTGAGCCCTGATGTGCCTACTCATTCATGCTTGTTTGTCATGCCTGATACTGCTTAGAGTTGAGTCAGGTCTGATTCATCAGGGATGAATTGGAATGTGGTGAACATGTCCTACTGTCGAGAGCTAAGTGTGTGAACACGATTTGGTAAAGGTAGCGGTGAGAGGCCATGTAGGAGTACATGGTGGGTTGTCTCATTGAAACCGTCCTCAGGAACTAAGTTCTGTGTATGTGATCCATGAATAGTTACTACCACACATTGGGTTCCGGTAACTCGACCCCTCTCAGCTTATTAACCGCCTCGATCTCTGTCCAGGAGTTGCAACTAGTTTCTGGTGTTTGTAGGTTGTGTTAGTAGTCTACCAAGTGGTACCCGGTACAGGTGGGCTTGGGACAGACTAGGCACAGTGGCATGGTGTACCAAGTGGCACCCGGTTGGTGGGCTTGGGAACCCTGCTCACATCATTTGGGGCCGTGAGCGACTCCCCGGCCGGATCTCCTTGCGGATGGAACCCGAATAGGCGATAGACCTGGACGAGAGACTTGTGTGGTTAGTCAGGTCGTGGCCGACTCCCTCGCCCGGCTTCCGCTTGAAGGTTGCCGAGGTACATGACGTGTACAGGGCGATAAGTGGCGAGAGCGTGTGTGAAGAAGTACACCCCTGCAGGGTTATCATTATCTATTCGAATAGCCAGATTCCTTGGATATGGAAACTTGGACCCCTTGCATAGTTCATAGACAAGTGAAAGTGGATACTCTAAAATGCGCAAGATAAGCGTGAGTGCTATGGATGGCCTTCTCGTAGGGAGACGGGAGCGGATCCATAGTGGTGTATTGGTATGGTGAATATGTGGACTCGTGTGCGCCACCTCAAAAAGTTACTTGCAGTCGTAGTTTAGGATAGCCACTGAGTCAAAGCTGGCTTGCTGCAGTTAAACTCCACCACCCCCTTTATTGATACCGATGCATATGTAGTTAGTTCTGATGGTCAGTCTCGCTAATAGTTCCGTGTGGCCTTTGACGTTTAGCTTGATACCTCAGCGACGATCTTGTGCCCTCGGCAGGATCTAGTAGATAGTCAGGCTTCTCAGCCTTTTCCATTTGTAGATGTCTGTACCCAGCCATGTTAAGCTTCCGCATGTGCTTGTTGCTTGTATGCTCTGTATGTTGGGTCATGAGACCCATGCTTGTAATATCTCGCTCCTCGGAGCCTAATGAATAAATACCTGAGTCGTAGAGTCTTGTTGTGATGCCATGTTGTATTTACACATATCGAGCATATTGTGTGTATGATTAAAATGCTTGGTATGTGTGGGATCCGACAATCTAGTTGTTTATTCTCGGCAGCCTCTCTTATGGGGAAATGTAGTCTAGTGCTTCCTTGAGCCATAGTAGTCCGCTACAGCCCGGTTCACCGGAGTCCTGCTAGCCCAGCACTACTGCTCAGGACACTTGACTGGCCGGCATGTGTTTCACTCCGTTCCTGTGTCTGTCCCTTCGGGGAAATGTCACGCGGTGACATCCGGAGTCCTGCCTAGCCTGCTACAGCCCGGGTTCACCGGAGTCCTGTTAGCCCAGTGCTACAGCCCGGATTCACACGCTGTTGACCGACATGCTCGAGGTTGATTCATGTATGCCTGTCCCCATGGGTTAGTGCCGCTTTGGGTTCACGACTAGCCATGTCGGCCCGGGTTCTTTGTCATATGGATGCTAGCGACACTATCATATACGTGAGCCAAAAGGCGCAAACGGTCCCGGGCCAGGTAAGGTGGCACCCGTGGGAATACCGTGCGTGAGGCCGCAAAGTGATATGTTGTGTTACCTGCTAGATCGGTGTGACTTAGGATCGGGGTCCTGACACATCGTCGGTGAAGTCGTCGCTGCTAGCAGTCGCGAGAGTGCGCTCCCCAAATTTCAACAGCGCCCCGAATGGAGCGCAGGAGGGAGTGGCTGTAGGGGACGTTGCGGCCGCCGAATGGAGCGCAGGAGTAGCCCACAAAGCAGTAGATGGTGCTCCTCCCTAGTCTCTATTCTTATCTCTATCTCTACTACTCTTCTTTGTTTTTTATAATATACTAGTTGTAGTTGTCAAATTGAATAGTACCGCGCCATCCACTGCATGCTCGGCTGAACACGCCTCCTCGCCTCCATCAAACCCCTCCATTAAACCCGCATGCAAACCAAGAAACCTACTCCGGCCCGCGGGAGGAAATTTGCCGGTTGCCGTTGGAAAATAATAGAGTCACGTCCAATCCATTTGAGTTAATTACGTGTATGATTCTCCTTCTATAAAAAGTTATTTGCATCCTTAATCTTGTATTCTAAGTACTCCGTGGGTTCCACTGTCAGTACAGTGTACATGACTTGCAGGCTGGCTATAGATTCGTACAGAAAGTTAAAAAGAAACAAATCCATGACTTGCAGGATTGGAGTTAGCACTGATGGCGGTTCATAGTCATTCCACGCTCGGGCATTGAAGTTTGTAACTGTTTTAGATTAGAACATACTACTCCTCCGGTGCTAGTAGTAGAGCAGAGTCCTACTCCACTACGACTCTACTCAAGCAAGTTAGGGCATAGTAGTAGGTACTGTAGGGAGTACCAGTACTGTGATCACTCAAGCAAGTTGTCTGACTTTGATATGACCCTACGCTGCTGGTATGTGTCTCGTAAGTCAAGCGGCATGCTGTAGTCATCATCACCTGTCCACTTCCCGCAGCACATATTCAGTTCTCCATCTTTGTCCGCTCTTCCATCCCTGCTAAGGTGCCTCCCCCCTCGTCCGAAACCCAAGCACTAACAATGGCAGAACCGAGCAGTGTCCGTCGAAAGAGTGGTCGGAATTCTCTCCCCACAGAGGTAATCAAGCTCATTGTTTCGCGTGTGGACAATCTCAGTACCATGCCGCTCGCCACGTGCTCGTCGGGGCTGTACCGTTTACTCAAAGCCCTCAGGCCGGAGCTTTTTAAGCCAGCTCCTTGCTTGCTGATGCCGCCTGATCTTCAGAAACGGCATGTCACGCAGCATAACAATCGTAGGGTGGCAAGCATCAACCCCCTTGACCGCGATCCGATCCCCGTCACCCTCAACTACATTAACGGTATGTACTGGGTCGGCATGAACACGTCTTGGATGGTGCTCATCGACGGTCGCGGCAGCTGGATGCTCATGGAGGTCTACACCTGGCGATTGATCCCCCTTCCTTCGATTAACACTGCACTGCTTTGGCACCGCGGACCAGAATACTCGGAATCTTACAGTAGCCAACATGATACCAAGTTTGATTTGCTCAAGGTTGTAATCTGCCAAGTGCCCACAAGATCCGCGAATTATAAAGACTTCAGGCTAATTGCGCTCTTCAACTGCGGTCTCGCCTATCTGACAGGTCATTGTGGTAAGTGGATAAATCTGCACGTCCATCGCAGGATCATACATCCTCCATGGTTCTCTGATGCCATTGAACACAAGGACTTCATTTACGCTGTCGACTCCTTCTATGGCTGGACGTATTGCTGGCCTACTCCAGTCATCACTACAAACGGCTGTTACAACAGTATGTTACTTTTCTATGATATCTTGATGGCTTGCTTATATTATTGTCAGCATTTACTGAAAAAATATTCATGCTCATAACATGTTGTTCTTAAGATTGACTACATCAAGAGCCCTTTTTTATTTGACTCCAACTTTTTTTGAGGGTTATTTGACTCCAACTTGATATGATGTTGTAGGCCGCCTGGTGTCCCTACCCTTCCTAATCCCAGAACCTTTCAAAGAAAAGCGGCATGGCAGTTGCAGGTGGTTCCTGGCTCGATCAGATGACGACGAATGATTGATGATCGTTCGCACGCACCGGATGTGTTGTTTCGCAGAATACAATCACAGTCACTGCAAGGTCTTTGAGCAGGATCCCAACTTCTCTAGGCCTTCAGGAATTTTTGACTGGAGGTTGGTAAGTAGCCTTGGTACACGCTCTCTGTTTGTCGGACTGAATTATCCGATTAACCAGGAGATAACCAACGGCAAGGATCATGATGGCAACGCGGTTTCGTTCATTAGGAAAAACTGTGTGTACACAACGTACCATGCGTCTCTGCATGCACCATACCCTGATATGTGCGGCCACGCTCTGCAGCCAAAAGTAGGAGAGAGGGTCGCAAGTATCAAACTTCGACCTGCTGGTTGGAGTTTCCCCCGTCAGGCACCCATGTGGTTCAAGCCGTCAGCCAATCTGCACAGCTTAATAAATAGTAACGTCTAACTGAGCCAGTTAGTTAGATGCGTACACTTGGTGTAGTAGGATCTTTATTTAGTTTGATGCATACACTTGTTCTTTTTGGTAGCCCTTTTGTAATTATGGCTGATGTTTGGTTTGGAAGAGAGAGCTGCGTCTTCACTCTTCTGGCCTGCTTCTGTTGCACCCCCAGCCCTGGTTGTTGCTGCAGCTGTTTTCAATGTACAATCAGTAGTATATTTCGTCTGTTGGTTGAATAAATGTGTTGTTAGAACTACGAACACAATGTTTTGGAAGTCGTTGCATGGTTCGATCCTTTAGTGCCCCGTACCGTATGTAGCGCATACTATTTTTCATATGGAACACATTTTCCACTTGTTGATAACATGCAACCCACTGATGAAGGCCCAATAGAGAAGCCCATAATTAATTGGAAGGGAGGCTCTCACATGAATCCGGCCCAGGTACATGCTCATGGTCCCCTAAACATAAATAAGTAAGTAAATAAATAAAGCTAAATGCTCATGCACCAGTTCTTTAAATTCACGATTTAACAGGAGGATATTATTTCCTATGACAGTGTCGTTACATTCAGTCAATATTATTCTTCGGCAAAGATAGCGACCAATCTTCTTTCTCCCAGCATTTTCTTCCTCCAACCAGCGGACCCATGCAAGTCGTAGTCAACATCGTAAATAGATCTGGTCCATTTTTATTTTTCAATAAGAATGTCCAACCCAGCCCAGCACATTGGCGACAACACTTTATCCTCCGCCTTGGTGCGCTCGCCGCGGCGCCGCCGTCCGGCCCTGTCAACATAGTTTTTTTTCAAAATGGTCCCTGTCAACATAGTGAACCGGGAGAGGACTATAGTTGTGAGTATGACAGTACGGACCCACCAGGTCCACTCCCGAACACAAGCAAGCGCCTCTTTTACTACTCAGATGAACCCCTCGTTTTTTACTCTAATCCACCCTGCTGATATCTGGGACCCACATCATTTTCAATGTATAGTCAACTAACGATAGAATTGCACAACTTTTTTTAGTAGTAATTCGGAGGAGCAGGCTATAAACTGGGTTGTGCGGTCTCTGTGGCCTGTCTAACAACATGACCAGCCCAACAGTTTTTTCTTTGGGAAAATAGGTAGCCCAATATTTCTTTTTGAAGAATACCCAAGCGAGGCCTATTTGTTTTCTCTGACTTACTGGGCTGCAAATCTTTCAGGACAAGGAGGGATGCATTCCGCCCTGGCCAAAGAGTATCGTTAGTGTCTATTAAAAGTAATATCAAAAGGGGTTAAAAATTCCAAAAAAATTATAGTAAATGGGATATTAGTTTCTTTTTTTGTTTTTGTTCTTCACTGATATCTTATACGTATTTCATTGGATTTAACATGACATGGTACTAATTTATGTTTAAATTTATTTTAGTATGGCTACTAATTTTTGGATTAAGAATATTTTGTTCCCCAGCAAAAATTTGCGAATTTTCAAAATTTCCCACATATTTAGTTAATTTTTTGACCCTGGTAGTGACCAAAAAATGGGTAGCAATTCTAAAAATGGAAAACGGCCTGCAATAAATTCCATATGAATTAGAAAATGAGTAAAAATTATAAAAATAATAGCAAATGGGTTGTACACGCCACAGATTTCGAGGCTGACTTGTTTATGCAAGGCTTTGTGAGTCAACACACGATTCTAGCAGCAATGACTGTTGGATGTCCATCAACGGCCGACGTGCTTCTTCAATCTCTGATCTTCCTACTCCAGCCGCCTAGACTAGCACCGGCGGGACTGCCTGCTCCCTCCTCTTGTGGCCTGCTGTGATGCCGCGCAGGCTTCCCCGGCCCACCCTACTCCCTCCGCTGGCCTGGCCGCACGCAATCAACTGCCTCCTTATTACATGAAACAAATGATTCCTCCCACTGACATCTGGGGCGCACCGGTTGGGAGGCTAACCTGTGGGCCTACTAAGTTGACGCATACGCAGGGCTAGTCAACTTAGTCAACAAACGATTCTAGCAGCAGTAATCGTTGGATTTGAATCGAACGGTCCTGCTGCTTCTTCAATCGCTGCTCTTCTTGCACCAGCCGCCCAAACCAGCGCCGGCGAGATCGCCTGCTCCTGCCACCAGTGGCCGGCTGTGCTGTCGTTGAGGCCTCATCGCCCCCTACTACTCCCAGAGCTAGCCAGGCCCTGCGGCGACGACAGCCTCACACCGCAGCTGAACCAGTGAACCCTCGTACTCCTCTCCGCGTGGGCATCCACTGCTGCGTCTTCCCCAACTCCGCGTCGTCCCCTTCCTAGGCCTCGCCGTCGTCCACCGCTTTGGTGCTCTCAGCGCGGCATGGTTAATGTGGTCAATGACCGACTTCCATCGAAAGAGTACTGTACGTGGAGAGGCTGACAGTTGGGTCCACGGCCATAGCCCAGTTTTTTTTGTGATTTGCCAAGTAAGTCGCTTTGTTAGGCCTGTTGGGCTGCAAATCTTTCAAGACGAGGAGAGCTTTCATTCGGCTAGCCGAGAAAATGGCCTACCAGTAATGAGAAATGGGTTGTATATTTTTAAACACATCAAACCGACAATTAGTTTCAAATTTCTTTTTTTTCATTTCGAGTAAATTACATTAATTTTTATGCGTGGACAATTTGTTGGATTTTATGTTGATATACATTTATTTTTAAAATTAGTTTGAATGTGACTCGAAATTTTGGGATTAAAAACAGTTCGGGCCGCACCGAAATATGCAAAATTTCGTATAATTTTTTAATCGTGGCCACAATATGGGCTGTAATGCTATATGGGCTCCAAAAAAACCCTTAAGGATTAGCAAATGGGTTGTAAATTATTTGGCAGATGGGTTGTATGCTGTTTTCCACAGATTTGAGGCTTTCCTCAAAAAAAGGTTGACGCACAAGCAGTGACTGTTGGATGTCCATCCAACGGCCGTCGTGCTTCTTCAATCTCTGCTCTTCCTGCTCCAGCCGCTCAAACAAGCGTCGGTGGAACTGCGAGCTCCCTCCTCCCTGTGGCTGGCTATGCTGTCTCGCAGGCCTCACCACCCCACCGTACTCCCATTGCTGGCCTAGCCATCCCTCTACTCACCCACACCTGCTGTTATTCTCCGGCGACGGCAGACAAACCAGTAAACCCTCGTACAGTCATTGTCGGTGTCAAAACCGGTGGATCTCGAGTAGGGGGTCCCGAACTGTGCGTTTAGGATCGATGGTAACATGTACACGGGGTTTTACCCAGCTTCCGGCTCTCTTGATGAGATAATACCCTACATGCTACTTTTGATTGTATTCATATGGGTGTAGTACAGAGTTGATCTACCTCGAGATCATATGTTGTGGTCTAAACCCTAGAGGTATGATGAGTCATCTCATCATCCTCTATCAACTAGTCTGGCCTCGGTTTATATAATACACCAGAGGCCCAGGATAACAAGAGTCCTAGCCGAATACGCCGGTGGGGGAGGAGTCCTTGTCTTGATCGCCAAGTCTTGCGGAATCTTCCTTGTATGCGGCACCTGTCCGGACTGGCCCATGAGTATGCGGCCCTGGGGGTCCTCGACCCAATCTAACCGATTGTGGGACAGCGTGGTGAGTACCCCCTAGTCCAGGACACCGTCAGTAGCCCCCTGAACCGGTCTTCAAGTTAGGGACGCTCCTCGATTCTTCCGAACTGTTCTTCATCTTCGGTCGTCGGTCTTGAAAATTGGTTCAACGAATCTTCTTTATCTTCGATCTTGAGGATCGCCGAAATGCATTCGACGGGTTTACATGTCGGGTATCCGAGGAGCCCCTTTAAGTTTACGGCCTTTATCAATGCCTTGTTATTTTTATGCCACACCTCGGGTTTGAAGTTGTTCCCGGGAGGCAGTTCCCTCTTGCATCCTCTATGGAGCCAGCCACTAGCGCCCGAGCTTTATGCCGGACTGCTTTCGAGGTGGTGCACCACCCCGAGTGTGGGCCGATTTTTGTCAATATTTTTGATCGGTGCAATTTATTCTCTGCCGAAATATATAGCCAGTAGCCCTCAAGGTGGGTATTTGTCTAAAACCAGAGGTGCACATGAAGGATGACATAAGACCGCTGATCCCCGTAGCCGCTGAGACTCAGGTTGATTTGCAAAATCGGTTTGAGGATCAAGTCCTAGCTCGGGAGAATACTTCGGGACACAAAAAGCGGCGTGCTCAGTCCTTGAGACTCAGGTTGGGTGCGGCCGACCAACCTGAGGATCAAAATCTCCTCGGAAACTATATTGCACATAAAATTTTCTGCATTGGACAAGCAATGCAGTAGCCCCCGAGACACTGGTCGGGTGGCAACACCAGATTAGGGGATCAATATGCCCCTTTAATATGTTTAAATAATAAGCCCGAAGCCCAGTAGCCCCCGAGCCTTAATGCGGGCACGGGTGGCCGAATTAAGGATCAATATCCATAGTAAAATCACAAATTATGTGTAATGACTCTATGTATCCAAGTACTTTACGTCATTAATGCTCGGATCCGCATTGTACAAAACTTTGTTGACCGACCATCGGCTTCCACCTCCTTGGCCAGTAGCCGAGGAGTGTTTGTCTTACTTTATAAAGCCTTTATGAGGGCAAAGATTTATGACAAACAAGGCAATCTGGCCATACAGTTTTATAAACAAAGGTACGCGGAGAGATATGTTATATTACTGTTTAACAGAAGAAATGTCTTCCAAAGAAAATAGTCCCGCTATCGGTTCCTTTCTTTGGGTTGTCATGCTAAGCATGATAATAAAACCTCAGCTCCAATGTAAGAGAAAAATATCGAGGATTTAGTCTGGGAGGCTAGTTAATAGCTCCCGGTAGTGTTCGGCGACAGTCGAGGTCAAGCCGTAAACACTTCGGCCAATGTTATGATCGGCCTGTTATTTAACACAGTCATCGGATCACTGACCAGTTTACGCTTATTGTGACAGTCAGTTTTCGGCTTTCTCCACTGAGGTGCTTAACCGTGTGAGCTGGAAGCACGATCGCAGTGGTTCTCCCTTTGCACGCCTAGCCGAACAAAGCGGAACATAGGAAGCAAGTGCAGGAGCCGGGCAACCCAACTATTGACCGAAGACACATTCGAAACCGATGCATATATAGCAGTATCTGAGAATATTTTTGTCGAATCTATAAAGGTGTCCGGCATTGCACTGCGAGACTTGTGCTGAAAAACCACAAACAGTTTAGAAGTGCCAAAAAGCTTGGAAAACAAAGAAACGTCAGTAAAAACATGATGTCCGAACAATATCAAGTGTTCGATGCCAACCCGAAAATTGGTCTTAGAAAAAAGAAGTGCTTCTGTCGTGCTTTAACACGATACATCCTATCTCAAGACTTCGAGCGGGTCAGCCTATGGCTTCAACCTCCTATCCCGAGGGCGGAGTACTTCTCATCAGACCAGTTTAGCAAACTAAACTTCTAGCGGCTTTTGAGAGAGAAATTAGGCTCCCCGGCTAGTGACCGCACACTCGTGTCGAAAAAAGGAGTGATAAATAATAATAACTTTGCAACGACTAAGAAGAAAAACACTTAGTATGAAACGACCCAAATAAACATAAGAGCCCCCAAGTGACTTGGGTAAAAGTTGACTATGTAATGTAAGGTGACATGTAGAATGCCTTCTAGCCGGATTGTAGATCGTTTGTCGTAGCGGACCTTTTCGCTTCAACCTCTGGACCCAATAGTCCGGAGTGTGTCCGAATACCCTCGCGGTTATAAAAACCGGGGCATGTGTGGAGACCAGGCGTAGGGGTCATTAGTGCTTTATCAGACAAGTGCCCAACTAGTTGTGTTATATTACATGGTTAGTAAGAAACATCTTCCAGGGAGAATAGTTCCGTTAGGGGTTCCTTTCCCTGGGAGGCATGCCCTAAAGTGCATGTCCGGACTACGAAAAGAGCAGAAAAACATCTGGGGGCAGGTAAATAAATAGGTAAGAAATCATCTTTTAGTTCACCGACCGAGTATTCCCTTAAGAACGCTAGCTTTGGGCTTCACCCAGTCTGAGGTACACATCCGGCTGACCCGACAGTAACAATCGCAGAGGTGCTCCCTTTACCACCTAGACGAACAATCGGGAACGTAGGGGTAAGCACAGGAGCCAGGCAACCCAGCTTGGCCAAAACTTAAGTCATATCGATGCATATAATGGTGAATAAAAGGTACATGCGGAAGTGTGACACATGTGTTGGGCATAAAGCCCATATTAATAAGCTTCTATTAAAGAAGCCCCCAGGTATAATGAGCGCGGGTAGCGCGTCAAGTATGTGTGAACAAAGTTTGGACAAGAATTTTTTTTACAAGCAATTTTTTTTCCAAAAAAGTATAACGCTTGGTCGAACCGAACACAAGTTAGAAATTAAAGCTTTGAGCATGAAAGCGACTTAGCTGGTTAATGTGTTCGCAGTCTGAGCTTGATGCGGGACAAGGTTCTATCCCCCAAGCTGGTCCCGAGGTGGCGGAGCAGAGAGCTCGACACGCCAAAGTGGTGACATAGCACGGTCGATGCAGACCGGCAGAGTGACACCGAAGTCCCCGGATCATTTTCCTGTGCACAAAAAATAGTGCAAACGGGAGGTAATAGTAATAATGATAAATAAATAAATCGTTGCATAATGAATAATTTATGCAAAGTGAGTAATAAAAGAAATATGGCCTGGCGCCGAAGTCGATGTCGACGCAGGGCGTCGGCGTGATCCGGTAAAGGCGTGGCAAAGCCTGAATTCATAGGTCGGTCCGCGCTCCGGATGCGGCGTTCGCCGGACTATGTACGGAGACTGACCGAACCAGCATGCGACCGTCGTTAATGCGGCCACCATTTGATAGATCTGTGAACATATGATGGACAAACCAGAGTAATAATTCCTTGGAAAAAATGAACCCAAACATGCAAAAAATATTAGGATTAATAGCACCTGGTTTATTTGTTGTAGTAATCCAAAGGAAGATGATGCTGGCAAAGGTTGGCTCGCTGAGGCAAAGCCCTCGGTCCAACCAATCGTGACGAAGCTAGTCGGCTAGTGACGCCGAAGTGTCCGGAGTAGGTTGATGAAGAGATGATGAATCCTCCGATCCAGCCGAGATGCCGAAGCCTCGAGGCCAGTCGATGAGTCGAAGTAGTCCGGCGTGATGGACACCAGCTTGAAGGGGCAACAGTGCGGCCCTGCCGATGCAGGTCGTGACGTGGTCGATGCCGGCTTGATGAAGCGACCGTGCCGTGATGCCGGTATGCCCGCTCCGTGTAATCCGTGGGGCGGCGATGTTGGTGATGATTTGTCCTTCGAGATGCCGGACTCTTGTTCGGCTTGCCGAGATGATGATCCGAAGAAGTTGAGCTCGGCTCAACAAAGTGACGACGTGTCTAGCGCAGGTCGGCAGCCGTGGAACAATATTGCCGGACTGGTTTGACACCAGCATGATGCCGAAGATCATGTTCAAAAGATCTTAAAGTTAGTGGGACGTGTCCGGGAACAATACACAATATCCCATACAAAACTTCCTTCAAAAGGGATGTCCGAAATCCCATTCATAAAAAAGATGAATTCGGGTCGGATTCGTTCTCGCGCAGAAAACAGATCCGAAAAGTGATGCACTAATCGGAAGGTTCCCGGAGTTCGGAAGGTCGGATCGAGCTGAAATTTGGAGGGGTGGTAGATATAGGAATTCCACAGCCGATCAACGGTTGGATCTTCCAAAGGACGTCCGAGTTAGAAGCTGGACACCACGCCCTAAACTCGTCCTGATTCCCGTCCAGATTTGACAGGGCTCCGGTATATCGTGGATTGCCAGAGATTTCTCCATCGGAACTCGACGAAATTTTCCAGGGTTGTTGTGGACTCAATTCCGCACAATTCCACCAAAGCGATCATCAAAGCGATACTTGAGGAGGTGGTGGCAGCAGATACGAGTTCGCTGTCCAGAAAAACAGCACGGTCGCTTGAGGGCAATGTTGATGTTGAGCCCCCGAGCTTCATGGATGACTCCTCCGTGATCTTGATAGAGATCGGAGTTGATGTTTGATGATGGCCCTCGTCCGAACATGGTGATCCGAACACGGGGCGCAGTTCTTGGTCGAGCCAAGGTGACCAGTCGAGCTGGTGACGAAGATGCTGAAGTCGCAGTTGATCTGCAGGCTAGCCATCGATCCTTTTGTCGATCACACAACAGAACTCTCAGTGAAAGCACCAATGTCGGTGTCAAAACCGGCGGATCTCGGGTAGGGGGTCCCGAACTGTGCGTCTAGGATCGATGGTAACATGTACACGGGGTTTTACCCAGCTTCGGGCTCTCTTCATGAGATAATACCCTACATGCTGCTTTTGATTGTATTCATATGAGTGTAGTACAGAGTTGATCTACCTCGAGATCATATGTTGTAGTCTAAACCCTAGAGGTATGATGAGTCATCTCATCATCCTCTATCGACTAGTCTGGCCTCGGTTTATATAATACACCAGAGGCCCAGGATAACAAGAGTCCTAGCCGAATACGTCGGTGGGGAAGGAGTCCTTGTCTTGATCGCCAAGTCTTGCGGAATCTTCCTTGTATGCGGCACCTGTCCGGACTGGCCCATGAGTATGCGGCCCTGGGGGTCCTCGGCCCAATCTAACCGATTGGGGGACAGCGTGGTGAGTACCCCCTAGTCCAGGACACCGTTAGTCATACTCCTCTACGCGTGGGCATCCACTGCCGCATCTTCCCTGGCTCCACGTCGTCCCCTTCCTAAGCCTCGCCGTCGTCCACCGCCCTGGTGCTCTCGGCGCGGCGTGGTCAACATGGTCAAGGAACGACTTCCATCGGACATGGACTGTACGTGGAGAGGCTGACAGCTGGGTCCATGGTCGCAGCAAGGAAGTGCCTGCTTATTACGCGCAAAATAATTTTTTTTGACTATTCGCAAAATGATTATTCCTCCACCTGACGGCGGGGACCCACCGGACGGGCCACCGTATTTCGCAAAAAAACGTTTCCCCCTGACTGCTCGGACCCACCAGCTACATCTTCGCACACAAGGAAGTGCCTGGCAGTCGGCACCCACCTGGTCGAAGCGTACGTAGCGTTGTCATTCTTGTCGCGAGTACATACTGGTCGATGTAGAGGCGCACTCGTGTCGTAGTAGAGGTACGCATGTAGCATGTACACATACGTACAGCGGCCAGGGTGCAAGAAAGTAAATACGGCCACGTACATACATATGGGCGGGGTCTCGAACGCCTAATCGCGCATACATATGGCCAGGGCTCGTGTACATGGCTGGGTCGGAACGGAGAAACAACGTCGTCATCGTGTTCATGGGGAGGCAACGGAATGCATCGTGTTCATCGGGAGGAAATGGAATGCGTGGGAGCCAACCAGCTTGGACGGAACAACCGATGGAAACGAGGCCTGGCGTACCGTAGAACGGAGGAAACGGCCTTGTGTTCGACCGGCCACGTTCGAAACGGGATTCTGTTCATCGGGAGGGGTCTGGTGCACCGCAAAACGGAGAAAACGGACCTTCTACGGTCGAAACGGGGGTCCTGTTGATCGGGAGGGGTGTGGCGTGCCAGAAAACGGAGGAAACGGACTTGTGTTGGAGCGCTACGATCGAAACGGGGGTCCTGTTCATCGGGAGGGGTGTGGCGTACCGCAAAACGGGACTCCACGGGATACTGTTCATCTCCACAGTCGACCCCCTCCAGCCTCCATGGGCTACTATTCATCCACCGTCGACCTCCTCCAGCATCCACCTGCGACTGTTCATCCATGGGCTCGTGTTCATCCAGCCTCCACCACGCGCTACTCCACCGGCTACTGTTCAACCAGCCCTCTCCACGGGCTCCTGTTCAACCACCCCTCCATGGGCTACTGTTCATCCTGCCCTCCACCACCGACTGTTCATCCTGCCCTCCACGGGGTCCTGTTCATCCAGCCCCAACCGGCTCGAACGATCGGGGTCCTGTTCATCGACCTCCACCGGGAACTGTTCATCCAAACCCCCTAGCGACGCTCACTATTCATCCAGAGGCAGCATCGATCAACTTCAGTTAGCAGCAGTAGCGAAGGAATCGCTCGATCGGGTTCAGTTAATAGCCATCGATCGATCGCTCGGGTTCAGTAATGCGTAGCCTGCAGTGCAATCTCTCGGGTTCAGTTAGAGCCCAATGCCTCACTCGGGTTCAGTTAGAGCCCAACGCCTCGCACACACGCGCGTACATATGAGAGAAACACGCATCGCTCGGGCCCCGACCACCCACCGTAACCGGGGACTCCCCGATATTTTCCGCGCCGTCGCTTCTACCATGATTTTTTTGTCATGGACGACCCAAAGAATGTCATGCAACTGCATCTCCGGCCCGCCCAGGACGAAAAGCCCATTTTCTGTCATAGAAGTAGGACCCACCACATCTATGATGATACCGGGTTTTGTCACAATTATCGTCATAGAAGTGTCATAAGTATGATAGAAAAGATTTTTGTTCGGCCCAAAATGTCACGGATGTGTCTTCTTTTTGTAGTGGCCATCGCAGCCGCAACGGCTGCAACCCACACCAGTCGGGCCGACCTACTGTGTGCAACACTCCAAAGCATGTGTACCCCTATCACGACCAACGCTGACCCGGCCGCAGCTGCGGTTCAGCTCAATGAGGACCGCCAGCGCGTGCTGGACGAGGCCACGAGGCTCGTCATGGAGCGACACCAGATGAAGTCCGTCCAGTGGGAGTACGACGTCGCCCACGGCTTCACGCCGGCTGAGGCCGAGCCCAGCCGGGTCACCGAGGTGTGGCGCCCATGGCCGTGCGCTTACCGCAGGCCAACCCACCTACGACACCCCCGTCAAGAACATGTGCGTCGCGGAAGCAGCCATGGTGAACCTCGAATTCTTGGAAGGCAAAGAGCTATTGCAGTAGCAGCAGCGCATCCGCAAGCTCGTCGAGGCCGCAACCCTACAACAGAAGCATTTTGAGCCGGCCCAGCCCGCTGCCTCCACCTCGGGTAACGCCATGGACCCGAACGGCGCTCACCAAAACACGCGGCGTGCATCCTCCCCACACCCTGACGGTAGCCACTCCAGCCGGCGCCGGGGCAGCCGGGCACGACGCAACCACGCCGCGACGATTGACGATGACCACATTGATGAGCCGGCCAAGGAGGATCAGCGCCAGCCAGAACTTCCCTTGCAGCCGGCTCAGCGGGCTCAGCAGGCTTCAGCTGGCGCATTTCCTCACGCTCCCGCCACCAGCTAGCTGGGGCCGCGAGAGCCCTACAACGACAACGACGCCCGTGATCGCATCTAGCAGTTGGCTCACTCCCTCGCGGTGGAGTAAGAGAGCTCGGTCGGGGCGGATTGCTTCGGTCCGTGCATCCGCAGCGAGCCCTTCCCCAAAGGCTTCATGCTGCCTGTGACACCCCCAAGTACAACGGGATGCCAAGCCAGAGGACTGGCTCACCGACTACACCACGACCGTCGGCATCGTAGGCGGCAACAAGCACCTGGTTGTGCACTATGTGCCCCTCGTGCCGCAGGCTCTTCCCGGACATGGATGAATAGCTTGCCAGCTGGCAGCATCAACACCTGGCTCCATTTTGTGGAGGCTTTCCTGCGCAACTTCACCGACACGTATAAGCGACTCGGTCGGCCCCGCTAGCTCGCCTCGTGCATCCAGGGGGTGGATGAGATCGTCCAAGAGTACCTCAAGTGTTGGACCGAGCTATGCAACGACTACAAGGGGGTCCACAAGGTACAAGTCATCCAGTACTTCATCGATGGGTGCCGAGATGGTACCCTGTTAAAGCACAAGCTCATGCGCTCTAAGCCGACCACCATGGACACGCTCATGGCCATGACAGACAAGTACACCACGGCTGACTCCGCCATGAAGGTGCAGGTCCAGCTGGACGCCGCCGGCAAGGCGATGCCGGCTCCACCCATGAAACCTCGGCCGGCTAGCAACAACAGGGTGCTAGCAGGATATCAGCAACAACAACAACAACTTGGGCAAGTAGCCAGGCGCTCGCTACAACAATCGACAAGTCGCCGCCGTTGAGGAAGAGCAACCGGCGGCAGCGAACCAACAAGACCGCCTGGCAGCCCAAGCTCAGTTTCGAGCAGATGCTCGATGCCCCCTGCAAGCACCACAGCAGTGCGAAGCCGTCCACGCACACGCTCCGACAGTGCAACATCACCCATCGCTTGATGAGGGGCGGCCTCCCGCTTCCTCCCCCATCGGGTGCGGGGCAACTGTTGCCTCCAGCCGCTGGCGCACTCCCCAACGAAGCCTTCCCCAATCAGGACGCGGTCTACATTGTCTTCACTAGTGAGGGCAACGACAAGCACATCAAGTGCAAGCACGAACATGAGGTGAATGTTGTCATCCCCTAGGTTCCCAATACATGAACTGATCCGCCTGCCCTGTCTGCTGGACCTAGGAGGACCACCCGGTCGTGATGCCCACGTAGGGCGGCTACGCTCTCGTCCTTGACCCCACTTTCGTCACCGAAAAGGGCACCTGCCATTTCTCACGGGTTCTCGTCGAGGGCGACAGCAGCATGAACATCCTCAACCGTGACACCATGATCAAGCTCGGCATCAAGGCGAAGTAGCTGTGGCCCACCCAAATGGCGTTCCTGATACGTCTCCAGCATATCTATAATTTTTGATTGTTCCATGCTATTATATTATCTGTTTTGTATGTTTAATGGGCTTTAATATGCTCTTTTATATTATTTTTGGGACTAACCTACTAACCGAAGGCCCAATGCAAATTGCTGTTTTTTTGCCTATTTCAGTGTTTCGCAGAAAAGGAATATCAAACGGAATCCAAACGGAACGAAACCTTCACGAGGATCGTTTTTGGAACAAACGCAATCCAGGAGACTTGGTGTGGAAGTCAAGGAAGCAGCGAGGAAACCACGAGGCAGGGAGGCGTGCCCCCACCCTCGTGGGCCCTTCGCAGCTCCACCGACCTACTTCTTTCGCCTATATATACTCTTATACCCTGAAAACATCCAGGGGAGCCACGAAACCACTTTTCCACCGCTGCAACCTTTTGTACCTGTGAGATCCCATCTAGGGGCCTTTTTCGGTGCTCCGCCGGTGGGGGAATCGATCACACAGGGCTTCTACAACAGCACCATAGCCTCTCCGATGATGTGTGAGTAGTTTACCACAGACCTTCGGGTCCATAGTTATTAGCTAGATGGCTTCTTCTGTCTATTTGGATCTCAATACAAAGTTCTCCTCGATCTTCTTAGAGATCTACGTGATTTAATACTTTTTGCGGTGTGTTTGTCGAGATCGGATGAATTGTGGGTTTATGATCAAGATTATCTATGAACAATATTTAATTCTTCTCTGAATTCTTATATGCATGATTTGATATCTTTGCAAGTCTCTTTGAATTATTGGTTTAGTTTGGCCTACTAGATTGATCTTTTTTGCAATGGGAGGTGTGCTTAGCTTTGGGTTCAATCTTGCGGTGCTCGATCCCAGTGACAGAAAGGGAGCCGACACGTATTGTATTGTTGCCATCGAGGATAAAAAGATGGGGGTTATATCATATTGCTTGAGTTTATCCCTCTACATCATGTCATCTGGCCTAATGCGTTACTCTGTTCTTATGAACTTAATACTCTAGATGCATGCTGGATAGCGGTCGATGTGTGGAGTAATAGTAGTAGATGCAGAATCGTTTCGGTCTACTTGTCACGGACGTGATGCCTATGTTCATGATCATGCCTAGATATTCTCATAACTATGCGATTTTCTATCAATTGCTCGGCAGTAATTTGTTCACCCATCGTAATATATGCTATCTTGAGAGAAGCCACTAGTGAAACCTATGGCCCTCGGGTCTAATTTACATCATATTAGTTTATCGTCAACTTGCCAATTTCTATCGCCGTTAATTTTGCAACCTTTACTTTTCAATCTATACAACAAAAATACCAAAAATATTTATCTTATTATCTTTATCAGATCTCACTTTTGCAAGTGGCCGTGAAGGGATTGACAACCCCTTTACCGTGTTGGTTGCAAGGTCTTGATTGTTTGTGCAGGTACTAGGCGATTTGCGTGTAGTCTCCTACTAGATTGATACCTTGGTTCTCAAAAACTGAGGGAAATACTTACGCTACTTTGCTGCATCACCCTTTCCTCTTCAAGGGAAAACCAACGCATGCTCAAGAGGTAGCAAGAAGGATTTCCGGCTCCGTTGCCGGGGAGGCTTACGCCAAGTCAAGTCAAGATTTTATATCCCGCCAACGTGCGATTTCTGGCGCCGTTGCCGGGGAGATCTACGCACAAGTCAAGACATACCAAGTACCCTTCACAAACTCTTATCCCTCGCATTACATTATTTGCCATTTGCCTCTCGTTTTCCTCTCCCCCACTTCACCCTTGCCACTTTATTCGCCCTTTTCCGTCCGCTTCTTTCCGCTTGCTTCTTGTGTGTCCGTGTGTTAGATCATTTGTTTCGCCCTTATGGCGAGTCCTTTATCTCTTCCTTTGTCCCCCGAGTTTGAAGTTCTTCACTTCAAACAAATACAAGGAGAAAACTTAAAAGATGCTTGGTTTAGGATGATGGAATCTTATCGTAATGGCACCCTAGAGGTAAATTTTAAAATTTTACTTCGCAATTTTTATGTTGGACTAAATATGTCCCATAGACAACTCCTGGATTTCGCTGCCAAAGGAAATTTTTATCGAAATTGATTCCAGTATTGCGCATGAAATTATAGAGGGAATAGTAGAAACACTACCCCAACAAAAGCGACTACATCGTACTCAGGAAGAGACACAAGTTTTTGATAACACCTAGATATATTCTTGTTTTTATGCCTAGCTAGGGGCGTTAAACGATAGCGCTTGTTGGGAGGCAACCCAATTTTATTTTTGTTCCTTGCCTTTTGTTCTTGTTTAGTATAATAAATAAATCATCTAGCCTCTGGTTATATGTGGTTTTATGTTTTAATTAGTGTTTGTGCCAAGTAAAACCTATAGGATCTTCTTGGGTGATAATTATTTGATCTTGCTGAAAAAGACAGAAACTTTCTGCTCAGGAAAACAATTGTTAAAAATCACCAAAAAGTGATAAAATACTGATTCCAATTGCAGTAGATCAATAATCAAATTATCTAGGTCGTCCTATTTTGCAGATTTTTCTGAGTTACAGAAGTTTGCGTTTGATACAGGTTACTATAGACTGTTTTGTTTTTGACAGATTCTGTTTTGTGTGTGTTGTTTGCTTATTTTGATTAATCTATGGCTAGTATCGGGGGGGGGGTATGAACCATAGAGAAGTTGGAATACAGTAGGTTTAAAACCAATATAAATAAATAAATGAGTTCATTACAGTACCTTAATGCGGTGGTTTGTTTTCTTACACTAACGGAGCTCATGAGATTTTCTGTTGAGTTTTGTGTTGTGAAGTTTTCAAGTTTTTGGGTAAAGATTTGATTAATTTTGGAATAAGGAGTGGCAAGAGCCTAAGCTTGGGGATGCCCAAGGCACCCCAAGGTAAAATTCAAGGACAACCAAAAGCCTAAGCTTGGGGATGCCCCAGAAGGCATCCCCTCTTTCGTCTTCGTCTATCGGTAACTTTACTTGATGCTATATTTTTATTCACCACATGATATGTGTTTTGATTGTAGCGTCTTGTATGATTTGAGTCTTTGCTTTTTAGTTTACCACAATCATCCTTGCTGTACACACATTTTGGAGAGACACACATGAATCGGAATTTATTAGAATACTCTATGTGCTTCACTTATATCTTTTGAGCTAGAAAATTTTGCTCTAGTGCTTCACTTATACCTTTTTAGAGGATGGTTGTGGTTTTATTTTATAGAAATTATTGATCTCTCATGCTTCACTTATATTATTTTGATAGTCCTTTAGAACATCATGGTAATTTGCTTTGGCTATAAAATTAGTCCTAATATGATAGGCATCCAAGATGGGTATAATAAAAACTTTCATATAGAGTGCATTGAATACTATGAGGAGTTTGATACTTGATGGTTGTTTTGAGATATGAAGATTGAAATATTAGAGTCATGCTAGTTGAGTAATTGTAAATTTGACAAATACTTGTGTTGAAGTTTGCAAGTCCCGTAGCATGCACGTATGGTAACCGTTGTGTAACAAATTTGAAACATGAGGTGTTCTTTGATTGTCATCTTTATGAGTGGCGGTCGGGGAAGAGCGATGGTCTTTTCCTACCAATCTATCCCCCTAGGAGCATGCCCGTAGTGCTTGGTTTTTGATGACTTATAGATTTTTGCAATAAGTATGTGAGTTCTTTATGACTAATGTTGAGTCCATGGATTATACGCACTCTCACCTTTCCATCATTGATAGCCTCTTCGGTACCGGGCATTGCCCTTTCTCACCTCGAGAGTTGGTGCAAACTTCGCCAGTGCATCCAGACCCCGTGATATGATATGCTCTATCACACATAAACCCCCTTATATCTTCCTCAAAACAGCCACCATACCTACCTATTATGGCATTTCCATAGCCATTCCGAGATATATTGCCATGCAACTTTCCACCGTTCCGTTTATTATGACACGTTTCATCATTGTCATATTGCCTTGCATGATCATGTAGTTGACATCGTATTTGTGGCAAGGCCACCATGCATTATTTTTCATACATGCCACTCTTGATTCATTGCCCATCCCGGTACACCGCCGGAGGCATTCATATAGAGTCATATTTTGTTCTAGTATCAAGTTGTAATCCTTGAGTTGTAAATAAATAGAAGTGTGATGATCACCATTGTTAGAGCATTGTCCCATGAAAAAAAGGCAAAAAAGGGAAAGGCCAAACAAATAAAAAAGATAAAGGCCAAATAAAAAAAGGAAGGCCCTCCAAAAAAGAGAAGGGACAATGCTACTATCCTTTTCCACACTTGTGCTTCAAAGTAGCACCATGATCTTTATGATAGAGAGTCTCTTATTTTGTCACTCTCATATACTAGTGGGAATTTTTCATTATAGAACTTGGCTTGTATATTCCAACAACGGGCTTCCTCTATGCCCTAGGTCTTCGTGAGCAAGCAAGTTAGATGCACACCCACTTAGTTTCTTTTTTTGAGCTTTCATACATTTATAGCTCTAGTGCATCCGTTGCATGGCAATCCCTACTCCTCACATTGACATCAATTGATGGGAATCTCCATAGCCCGTTGATTAGCCACGTCAATGTGAGAATTTCTTCTTTTTTGTCTCCTCCACATAGCCCCCATTATCATATTCTATTCAAGCCATAGTGCTATGCCCATGGCTCATGCTCATGTATTGCATGAAAGTTGAAATTTTTTGAGAATACTAAAGTATGAAACAATTGTGTGGCTTGTCATCGGGGTTGTGCACGATGAGAGCATTTTGTGTGACGAAAATGGAGCATAGCCAAACTATATGATTTTGTAGGGATGAGCTTTCTTTGGCCATGTTATTTTGAAAAGACATAATTGCTTAGTTAGTATACTTGAAGTATTATTATTTTTATGTCAATATTAAACTTTTATCTTGAATCTTTCGGGTCTGAACATTCATGCCACAATAAAGAAATTACATTGAAAATTATGTTGGGTAGCATTCCACATCAAAAATTCTGTTTTTATCATTTACCTACTCAAGGACGAGCAGGAATTAAGCTTGGGGATGCTTGATACGTCTCCAATGTATCTATAATTTTTGATTGTTCCATGCTATTATATTATCTGTTTTGGATGTTTAATGGGCTTTAATATGCTCTTTTATATTATTTTTGGGACTATCATACTAACCGAAGGCCTAGTGCAAAATGTTGTTTTTTTGCCCATTTCAGTGTTTCGCAGAAAAGGAATATCAAACGGAATCCAAACGAAATGAAACCTTCGCGAGGATCGTTTTTTTGGAACAAACGCAATCCAGGAGACTTGGAGTGGAACTCAAGGAAGCAGTGAGGAAACCACGAGGCATGGAGGTGCGCCCAGGGGGGGTAGGCACGACCCCACCCTCGTGGGCCCCTCGCAGCTCCACCGACCTACTTCTTTCGCCTATATATACTCTTATACCCTGAAAACATCCAGGGGAGACACTAAACCACTTTTCCACCGCCGCAACCTTCTGTACCCATGAGATCCCATCTAGGGGCCTTTTCCAACGCTCCGCCAGAGGGGAAATCGATCACGGAGGGCTTCTACATCAACACCATAGCCTCTCCGACGATGTGTGAGTAGTTTACCGCAGATCTTTGGGTCCATAGTTATTAGCTAGATGGCTTCTTCTCTCTCTTTGGATCTCAATACAAAGTTCTCCTCAATCTTCTTGGAGATCTATTCGATGTAATACTTTTTGCGTTGTGTTTGTCGAGATCCGATGAATTGTGGGTTTATGATCAAGATTATCTATGAACAATATTTGATTCTTCTCTGAATTCTTATATGCATGATTTGATATCTTTGCAAGTCTCTTCAAATTATCAGTTTAGTTTGGCCTACTAGATTGATCTTTCTTGCAATGGGATAAATGCTTAGCTTTGGGTTCAATCTTGCGGTGCTCGATCCCAGTGACAGAAAGGGAACCGACACGTATTGTATTGTCGCCATCGAGGATAAAAAGATGGGGGTTATATCATATTGCTTGAGTTTATCCCTCTAGATCATGTCATCTTGCCTAATGTGTTACTCTGTTCTTATGAGATTAATACTCTAGATGCATGCTGGATAGTGGTCGATGTGTGGAGTAATAGTAGTGGATGCAGAATTGCTTCGGTCTACTTGATACAGACGTGATGCCTATGTTCATGATCATGCATAGATATTCTCATAACTATGCGCTTTTCTATCAATTGCTCGGCAGTAATTTGTTCACCCACCGTAAAATATGCTACCTTGAGAGAAGCCACTAGTGAAACCTATGGCCCCTGGGTCTACTTTACATCATATTATTTTCCTGTCAACTAGCTATTTCTGTCGTCGTTTATTTTGCAATCTTTATTTCCAATCTATAGAACAAAAATACCAAAAATATTTATCTTATTATCTTTATCAGATCTCACTTTTGCAAGTGGCCGTGAAGGGATTGACAACCCCTTTATCGCGTTGGTTGCAAGGTTCTTGATTGTTTGTGCAGGTAGTAGGCGATTTGTGTGTAGTGTCCTACTGGATTGATACCTTGGTTCTCAAAAACTGAGGGAAATACTTACGCTACTTTGTTGCACCACTCTTTCCTCTTCAAGGGAAAACCAACGCATGCTCAAGAGGTAGCAGTTCCACGGCATCATGTCAGGCTACTCCTGCTCCTTGGTCGGCAGGATTTGGCTGGACGCCTGCCGGTGTCTAAATCGGCACATCATGGGTAGGGGGTCCCGGGCAAAAGATCTTGGATCAATGGGGAACTAGGGACGAAGGATATGGTGTTTACCCAGGTTCAGGCCCTCTTGATGGAGGTACATCAACCGCGTGATAAACACTTCCGCTTTCGGTCTACGAGAGTACGTAGACATACTCTCCCCCTCTTGTTACTATGCATCTCCTAGATAGATCTTGCGTGAGCGCAGGATTTTTTTTAAATTGCATGCTATGTTCCCCAACAGTGGCATCCGAGCTAGGTCTATGCATAGATGATATGCACGAGTAGAACACAAAGAGTTGTGGGCAGTGATAGTCATACTGCTTACCACCACCGTCTTATTTTGATTAGGCGGTATTGTTGGATGAAGGGCCCGGACCAACCTTACAGGACCATTTTCATGAGACCGATTCCACCGACAGACATGCAACTAGTTTTACATAAAGGTGGCTGGCAGGTGTCTGTTTCTCCAACTTTAGTTGACTCGAATTTGACTGCGGCTGGTCCTTGTTGAAGGTTAAAACAGCAAACTTGAAGAAACACCGTTGTGGTTTTGATGCTGTCGGATCTCGGGTTCCGGCAGACCCTTAAGGTTTGAACTCTGGGGTGCGCGCGGAGATTATGTCCTCTACCTCTCCGTCTTGCAAGGGTCTAAACTACTGAACGAACTGCACAAGAGACACATTGTTTATACTAGTTGGGGCCACAATTGTGGTGTAATACCCTACTCTAGTTTGTGGTGGGTGGATTGCCTCTTGGGCTGATGAGGATGAACAGTACAAGGAAGAACAGCCTCGCGAGGGTCTGCTCTTGGCTGGGGCGATGAACTGCTAGGAGGAGTTCAACCGCCCTTTTCTCTCTTTCTCTCTGTGTTGCCTATGCCTTTCTAACTGGTTTCTCAATACTAGCTGCCTCTACCCTGGGGGTGGCTAGTCCTATTTATAGGCAAAGGCCCTGGGCCTCTTCCCAAATATTTGAGCGGGAAGGGCGCCAACAATTGGCCAATTCGAAGGGGAACATCTGGTACACTTATCTTGACTAAAGTTGGTCTTCGCCTGCCAAAGGCCCTGTGGTGACGCCGTTCTGGGCTCCATGGTGACCTCCTTCCCACCGTTGGACGGGTCTTGGTCTTGTTGCACCGAAATGGGTGCCTTTGCTTGGTCCTCTCGCCTGCACTTGCCCCCTTTGCACCAAAGAGGAAAGGGGAACGCTGCGCGGACTGGCGCCCGCCTGGCACCCTCGATCGTCATGGCTTGCATCATGGGCACCTCGTGAGGTACCCCGTCTTGATCTCTCCGCCTCCTCACGAGCCAGCCTGAGGAGGCCGTGCCTGAGGAAGCGCCGTGTCGTCCGCCTCGCGAGGCTTGGCCCCTCGCGAGGGTCTTGAGTCTTGTGTTGAGGAGGATGGGCCGCGCTGGGCCCCCATTCGAGCCACGCCGCAGGCCGCAGGCAGGCAAGTCTGGGGACCCCCGTTCCCAGAACGCCGACAGTAGCCCCCGGGCCCAAGGCACGCATGGACTTGGCCGTGCCGAGAGGCGAAAGGGAAAGGGCAAAGCACCGCGGGCCCTAACAGCCTGCGGCCTTGGGCGCCGCGTGGCGGTTTGATTGGACGTGGGCGGTACTGTCCACCCACGCTCCCTTATTCTGCGCCGCGCTAGGTTGCCCCACAGTTGCACACAGCCGCCCCTCTTCCTGTTGCTCGGCCGTCCCCTGCTCTTCCCCCCTCCGAACTCTGACTCTTGCCTCCAACCCCATCTCACATCTCCTCTCTTCCGTCCACCGCCATGGCTCCGATGAAGAGAGAGAAGGGGAAGAAGCCTGCGTCTCCATCTCGCCCGCCGCTGCCGGTGGCGCCCGCCGTCGGCCGTTCAATCATACTCAATCGGGAGTGCCTGGATATGCTCAGTCTAGCTCTGGCCACCGTCTTCAACGAGTGCGGGAGGACGACGGCATGGCCTACGTCTCACTTCCCCACTGATAGGATTATCACCGAGGTTCATTACTTTGCCGACGCCTTGTGGGCGGGCCTGGTTCCTCCTTTCCCCGATTTCTTCAACGCCGTCCTCTCCCATTACCAGATCCCCATGATGCATCTGGGTCCTGAATCCATTGCCCTCCTCTCGGTTTTTGCTTTTGTTTGCGAGGCGCTGATGGGCATCCCCCCTTCCGTTGCCTTGCTGCGCCATTTCTTCTCTTTGCGCCTTGCCGACCCCACTCAATGCTCGGCATGCATGAGCTTCGTAGCTTCGCCTGAGACTGTGGCCTCAGGTATTGACTTCAAGCTCCCTCCGCCTTCAGCTGGGTTCCGTGAGCGGTGGTTGTACGTTGATGTCGGGGTACCCAGCCCCCTGCTGACGAAGCCAACTTCGCCTGCTGTGCCTAATTCGGGCTGGGGCCAGGAGACGCTCGTGAGCCCCCGGCTCGCCTTCATCTGGCGCCGCTTCATGTTCTTGAAAAAGCTCGGCGTAACGGCGCCCAAGGTGGTGAAAGAGTTCCTATTGCGCCGCATTGCCCCTCTCCAGCGTCATTCTCGTCGAATGTGGGCCTTCAGCGGGCATGATGATCGCATGAGGCTTCAGGAAGGAGACTTGACGCCCGCGGCGCTGAGGAAGGTGCTCTTGGTCCTGACTGGCGATCCCAACCCCGGCAGTATCCAGCGGGGAGGAGCTCTGTTGTACCTCTGCCAGAACAGGGATGACTTCGTGAGGCAGATGCCCCCTTTCGACGAGTGGGGGCTACGCCCCGCCGGCTTCCAAGGGCCTCGCGAGAACCCTGTGGTGGTGATTGCCCTTCCGGTCGGCCTAGGCGAATCCTCCTCGAGTGGTGGAGCCGGGAGGCAGGAGATGGCGGGGGTCGAGGGAGCCACTGATGATGTGACCGCACCTGGCGATGCTCTTGATGGGGCAGCTCCTGAGGCCCGTGCTGCCGAGGCTGCGGGCGAGGTGCAGCCGCTTTCGACGCTTGAGGCCGAGGCTCCTGAGCCCCCGGGCATGCCCTCTGGCGAGGCAACTGACTGTGCGCGTCAGGCATGTGTCCTCGACGCAGGTCGCCTTGATGCCCCATCCTCTTCGCAGGTTGATTCCTGTGCACCTCTCCTGGGCCGCTTCCGTGTGGACTTTGAGGCCCTCCGGAGAAAAGGGGAGGCCCTGGGTGATGACTTCCCTTGCCGCTTGCTGAAGCGCCGGAAATACTTTGCTACCGATGAGTAAGTCTCCTCCTTTCCTGTTTCCTGGCCCACTTGCTGCATCTACTAATCCTTGCTCCGCAGGCCTCTTCCTACTGAGCTCGCTGAAGCCGCCGAGGTGCCGCCTCCCTTGGCTTTGTCTCCTACGCCGCCCCGAGTGCCCCAAGCAGCACTGCCCTTGTGGTCAGGGCGGACGACGGGGTGGACCGTCACAAAGTGTGCGGCGGCCCTTCTGTCCCCGCGGTCTACTTCCGCGGTCCCTCTCTTGGCATTGGCAGCCTGCCATGGGCTTCTCGTCTGGTCGCGGGCTGCGACTGGCTGAGGCACCCCTTGGGCCCTTCTCCTGAGGTCGGGTTGGAATCAGGCCGGGCTTCTGATGCGGCGCGGCCGGCCGTCGTGAGGGCGCCAGCCCCCAGCCTCCTGCCCGGGGCCGGAGCTATGGTCCGCGGTCCTCGACGCCCGCTTGGGGCAGATGATGGTGTGGTAGACGTGCTTGAGCGTGCTCGGGAGCATCGTGCCCGTCGCCACGAATTCCTTTTAAGGGAGAGTGGCGCCGTAGACCTGCTTGGGCAGGAGCTCGCCGATGAAGACGCATGCCTGGAAGCCGAGGGCCTGCGCCTGGCCGCAGAGAGGCGCGAGCTGGAGGCCGCCGCTGCCCTCGCGCATCATCAGCGCGACTTCGATGACGAAAAGGCGAAGGCATCGCTGGAGGCCTCTCTGGCGGCTCGATCCTAGGCCGCTGAGGAGGCCCAGAGAGCAGACCGACGGCGAGAAGCAGCAGAAGAACGGGCTCGGGAGCTCTTGGCCCGGTGTCACTCGTTGGAGGAGCAAGCGGAGCTGCGCGAGGCAGCCCTTGCATCGATGAAGGTGGCTTCTGGCGACCCAGTTGAGCTTCGGAGGCGCGAGGGAGCATTGGTGCTGGAGGCCGCCGAGCGCACCCGTGAGCACGAGCAGCTGGAGACGAGGGAGCGCCTGGTGACGCAGGCGGAAGACGATGTCGCTGCGCGGGAAGCGCGTGTCCTGGAGGAGGTTTGTCGTCGGGTGGCGACGGCGCGCCAAGGCCTCGAGCGTGAGTTCGAGGGGAAGCTGGGGATGATCCGGGTCGAAGCCGAGGGCAGAACCGCTGCCTTGAGGGCCCAACGGGATGAGGCGACGCGTCGAGCCGACGCCTCCCGGGCCGCTCTTGAGGCAGCGCAAAAGGAGCTGGCCGCCTCCCAGGCCGAGGTGCTACGCCTTTGCCAGCGGATGGAGGAGGCTGTGGCCATTAAGCGTCAGAATGCCAACGAGATACGCCAGCGGCAAGTCCTGGAGCATGTGCACGGCCCCATGCTTACCACGCTCAGGGAGAGGGCTAACATCGCCCTGGGCAACATCTGTGAGGCAGCCGTTGGCGAGCCGCACACGATCAACTACGCCGGTAACCTGCAGTTCTTCACCGCTTAGCTGGAGGCACGGTCGACCAGGGCCGACAGGTTGGTGGAGGAGAGGAGCCGCGCCCTGCTCGGGCATGCCTTTTCCCGCGTCTTCATCCATCTTCAGAACATGGACCCCCACTTCGACTTCGATGCCGCCATCGCCCCAGTCCCCCAGGCCGTCCGAGGTGACCTGGCGGATTGGGTGGAGAACAACGTGGATGCTCTCGTCCGGGCCTTCCCTTCGGATGACGATGACGTGATCGTGGCTGCCGACGAGGGCGGCGTGGTGGATGGTCCCAACGCCGCTGATGGTGGCGCAGACAACGAAGGCGAGTTCAACGACGCCAGCGACAGCTCGGGAGGCGCTCCCGGGGATGCATTGGGGGATTTGTCAGACTGACCATGTACTACTCCCGTCTTTTTTCCCTGCATGGATAGAACTCAGGTGTTTGGCCTGACGGTTGTGAGAGCATTTTTGGGAGGGGAAGCCCCTCATGTAAGAACTTGTGTCCATTATATCAGTGGTAGTCAAACCGCGCGCGTTCCTGATGGTAGGCTGGTTTACCTTTGTTCCTCGCTGGCTCCAAGGCTGCCTGCAGGAGGGCGCTGCGCCTTGAGTGTTCTCTAGTTGAGGCCTCAGGATGTGGGGTCGTCGCTGACGGGAAACTTCGCAGGCGTGGGCCTTCTTTACTGGCTCCGGGCCTTCTCCCGAGCGGGACGTCTTCACAGGCATTCGCCTTCTTCACAGGCTACGGGCCTTTTCCTGAACACAATGGCTTCACAGGCATTTGCCTTCTTCACAGGCTCCGGGCCTTTTCCTAAACGCAATGGCTTCACAGGCGTTTGCCTTCTTCACAGGCTCCGGGCCTTTTCCTGAAGGCAATGGCTTCACAGGCGTTTGCCTTCTTCACAGGCTCCGGGCCTTTTCCTAAACGCAATGGCTTCACAGGCGTTTGCCTTCTTCACAGGCTCCGGGCCTTTTCCTAAACGCAATGGCTTCACAGGCATTTGCCTTCTTCACAGGCTCCGGGCCTTTTCCTAAACGCAATGGCTTCACAGGCGTTTGCCTTCTTCACAGGCTCCGGGCCTTTTCCTAAACGCAATGGCTTCACAGGCATTTGCCTTCTTCACAGGCTCTGGGCCTTTTTACGAGAAGACAACCTCCGTGAGCACCAAAAGGTCACCTCATGAGGGACCGACAGCGGCAGCCTGGGCTGTGCTCAAGCTAGGCCTGGCCCGACTCGCAAGGGGCTCGCGAGGGGAGGCAGCTGTGCTAAGGCGGTGACCAGAACGCGAGAAATGGTTCGAACGAGACCAAGCACCCCTTCCCCGAACACACGCAAAGCTCAAATTCGAATTCAACTTAAATCCAGCGGGGGAAAAGTTACAACCAAAGGAAGAAGGCAATGAGAGCAGACAAAGAAGGCCGCGTCCGGCACCTAATCTAGTCTTGGACGTCTTCTCACCAGCGCGGAGCTAAGTGCTGTCCACTGGGCGTGGGAGGGAGCCCCAGGGCCTGAGGCCGGCACCCCTGAGACTCCGGGGCGTGTACAGCCCCACTCATTATTACGTGAGAGTGTCACGGGGCAACGAGCTTCACAGGCATTGGGCCTTCTTCACAGGAACCGGCCTTGCTTCATATCGCCAGACGAGGGCCCCGCCTTGCGCCACACTCTAGTGCCACCAAGGACGACCGGAAACCAGGACGCCGCCGGTGGGGTAGAGCGGTCGCCAGCGGTTCCCCCGACGACCATGGGTCCTCCGCCAGGGGCAGGCCCGTAGGCGCCTCCCTAGCGGAGGGCCTACCACCTAAGAACGCCTTGCTCCGAACGCCACGGTGATGACGTAGGATCTCTGCTCCTCTCCTGCAGCCCCCTGCGCCCTCCTCCCGAGGGGTAGGAGGCCGTAGGAGCGGGGCAGCTGCTTGCTGCTGCGACCTGCACCTCCTGTGATCCATGGTTAGCGTACGCCTGCTCTTGAGGAATTAGCGGTACCCGATAGTCGTTGCCTCCCGCGTGGCCGAAGGGGCCGTCCCGGGGCTCCTGGAAGGGCTCGGCCTCTGGCGTCTCATCTCCCCAGCTGGGGCTGAGGAGTGAACCTTGTTCACCCTCGTGAGCGTGCCCTTGGTCCATCATGTGGGGCACATATTCTTCTGGCGCCGCCATCCCGAAGGCTGTGCTGTAGTGCTCCATGCGCCACGTGGCGTTGCTTGACACGCCCACCACGGGGTGGTAGCGCGGCTACCCACTGGCGCCGTGGGCCGCACCGAGCCCCTCTCCCACGCGCGCCGGGGGCGGTGGTAGCGCCACCGTCAGTCCAGCACCGGTGGATTCGCTGGTGTTGGAGCAGCCCTGAGGCCCGCGAGAGCGTGCGGGGCCTCCTCGCGCGTCGCCCTGGACTTCAGGCGGGAGCTGGACGCAGAAAGGGTGAGCCCCCGAGGCGGCAAAGCCCAGGAGTTCGGCGACCCGTTCCAACAGCACGTCGCGGCGGCCTTCCTGCAGCCTACACTGCAGCAGCTCCCGGACCACCGTGAGCGCGGCCCTTGAATTCGCCTGCTCCCGGCGGGTGTACGGCGTTGTGGTTGTGGCGTGATTGGAGGCCCTTGCCGCCGACCGCGCCTGCCGCGGTGTGAGGGTCGCGGAGGCTTGTCCGCGTCGCTCGCGGCCCACAGCGCCCTGCGGACCACGAGCTGCCTGGGGCGCGGGGTCGCCCGGGGCGGGCGGCTCCGCGCAGATGGGCCACGCCGCCCATGGACCTTGGTTGCCCGCCTGGTCGCCGAACATGGTGATGACGATGCGACGGGAGGCGGAGCGGTAGGGAGGCAAATTCCGGCGCACCCCTACCTGGCATGCCAAATGTCGGATCTCGGGTTCCGGCAGACCCTTAAGGTTCAAACTCTGGGGTGCGCACGGAGATTATGCCCTCTACCTCTCCGTCTCGCAAGGGTCTAAACTACTGAACGAACTGCACAAGAGACACAGGGTTTATACTAGTTCGGGCCACCATTGTGGTGTAATACCCTACTCTAGTTTGTGGTGGGTGGATTGCCTCTTGGGCTGATGAGGATGAACAGTACAAGGAAGAACAGCCTCGCGAGGGTCTGCTCTTGGCTGGGGCGATGAAATGCTAGGAGGAGTTCAGCCGCCCTTCTCTCTCTTTCTCTCTGTGTTGCCTATGCCTTTCTAACTGGTTTCTCAATACTAGCTGCCTCTACCCTGGGGGTGGCTAGTCCTATTTATAGGCAAAGGCCCTGGGCCTCTTCCCAAATATTTGAGCGGGAAGGGCGCCAACAATTGGCCAATTCGAAGGGGAACATCTGGTACACTTATCCTGACTAAAGTTGGTCTTCGCCTGCCAAAGGCCCTGTGGTGACGCCGTTCTGGGCTCCATGGTGACCTCCTTCCCACCGTTGGACTGGTCTTGGTCTTGTTGCACCGAAATGGGTGCCTTTGCTTGGTCTTCTCGCCTGCGCTTGCCCCCTTTGCACCAAAGAGGAAAGGGGAACGCTGCGCGGACTGGCGCCCGCCTGGCACCCTCGATCGTCATGGCTTGCGTCATGGGCACCTCGTGAGGTACCCCGCCTTGATCTCTCCGCCTCCTCGCGAGCCAGCCTGAGGAGGCCGTGCCTGAGGAAGCGCCGTGTCATCCGCCTCGCGAGGCTTGGCCCCTCGCGAGGGTCTTGAGTCTTGTGTTGAGGAGGATGGGCCGCGCTGGGCCCCCATTCGAGCCACGCCGCAGGCCGCAGGCAGGCAAGTCTGGGGACCCCCGTTCCCAGAACGCCGACAGATGCGTAGGTAAGAACAGTTCTTGCTAGAAGCCCGTAGCAGCCACGTAAAACTTGCAACAACAAAGTAGAGTACGTATAACTTGTTTTTGCGGGGCATGTTGTGATGTGATATGGACAAGACATGATGTCAGATTTCGGGTTCCATCAAAACCCTCAAGGTTCGAACACTGGGGTGTGCACGAAGATCTCCCCCTACCAAATCGCGCCCTCAGTCTCACCGAGATCTCTAAGCTTAGCTCGACGAACTCGCAACACAAGAGACACAAGATTTATACTGGTTCTGGCCACCGTTGTGGTGTAATACCCTACTCCAGTGTGGTGTGGTGGATTACCTCTCGGGTTGAGGATGAACAGTAAAGAGGAAGAACAACCTCCTGAGGTGAGGTGTTCTTGTGCTTGGTGGGTGTGAGGATGAACTGAATGAGTTCGAGACCCCTCCCCTCCTACTATGGTGGCTAGCCCTATCTATAGAGGCCCTGGTCCTATTCCCAAATATTGAGCGGGAAGGGATGCCACAACGGCCAATTTGAAAGGAGACAACTAGTACAAGCTATCCTGACTAAAGGTGGTCTTTGCCTGCCAAAGGCTCTGGTGGTGACGCCGGCTTGGGCTCCACGATGACCTCCGTCTTGTCGTCCTGCTAGTCTTGGTCTCATTGCACCGATATGGAAACCTTTGCCTGAGGCCTCGTTACTCCTCGCCTGCGCTCGCCTCCTTAGCACCAAAGAGGAAACAAGGACACTTTGCGCGCCGGCGCCCGCCTGGTCTCGATCGTCATGGCTTGCATCATGAGAACCTAGCGAGGTTTGCCTTGCCTTGATCTCTCTGCCCCTCACGAGCCAGCCTAGCGAGGCTGCTCCCGAAGAGGTCTTGTGTCGTCCGCCTCGCGAGGCTTGGCCCCTCGCGAGGGTCTCGACTGCTTGCTGGTGAAGATGGGTCGTACGGGCCCGCTCGTAGAGCCACGCCGTGGGCCGCAGGCAGGCAAGTCTGGGGACCCCCGTTCCCAAAACGCCAACAGTAGCCCCCGGGCCCAAGGCGCGCTCGGACTTGGCTTTGAGGCGAAGCCAAAGGGCAAGTGAGGAGCGCCGTGGGCCCCAACAGCATGGCGCCTTGGTCGACGCGTGGCGTTTGATTGGACGTGGGCGTATCTGCTTCCCCACGCAGCCTTGATACCCGCCTAGCTAGGCGGCCACCGCGGTCTACACGGTTTCCCTCCCATCGTTGCGGCGCACTCCCCAATTCTTCCGCTTCCTCGAAGCTCAGCCCCTTCTCCCGATCCGATCTGAGCTCAGTCCTCCCATTGCCATGGCGTCCGATCAGTCGGGGAAAGGGAAGAAGCCCCTTTCCTTCGCCGAACTACGTCCGGCCATTGAGCCTGCCGTTGGCAGGTCGCTGGTGCTCAACCAAGAAGCCATGGACAAGGTGCGCCCCATGCTCGCCTCCAGCTTCAATGAGTGGGGAGGGATGGTGGCTTGGCCTGCGTCTCAAGCTCGTGTCGACAGGACAGCCACTGAGGTCCCATTCTTCATCGACGCCCTTTGGGCTGGCCTGGTTCCTCCTTTCTTCGCCTTATTCAATGCAGTGCTTTCCCATTATCAGATCCACATGCTGCACCTTGATCCCCAATCCGTGACCCTTATTGCCGTCTTCGCCTTTGTTTGCGAGGCCATGGTGGGCATTGCTCCTTCCATGGCCCTTCTCCGCCACTTCTTCTCGTTGCACCTGATTGATCCCCGGCAGAGCTCGGGGTGCCTGAGCTTCCAGGCCATGGCGGCAATGGCCGGCGCGGGGATTGACTTCGAGCTTCCACCATCCACGAGCGAGTTTCGGACACGGTGGGTATTTGTTGATGTCGGAGTGCTCAGCCCCCTGCCCCATTCTCCGTCGGCGCCCGCCATTCCCAACTCCGGTTGGTGCCATCAAAGGCTTGCCGATTCGCACCTTGTCTCCCTCTGGATCAGGCTGAAGGGGCTGAAAGACCTTGGCGTGACTGCGCCTATGGTGGTGAAGGAGTTTGTCCGGCGCCGAGTCACTCCGCTTCAGCGCCATTCTCGACCGATGTGGGCCTTGCTCAATAGCAAGGACCACATGAGACTTCAGGATTCCGGGCTCCCCCTTGAGGCGCGGCAAACGGTGCTCGAGGTCCTGACTGGTGTCCTGCTGCCAGACGACATGCCAGGGAAGAGTTGTCTGTTGTACCGCTGCTTTAACAAGGTGGAATTTGTGGAGCATATGCCCTCCTTCGATGAGTGGGGGATGCGTCCAGTCATCATGGTGGGGCCCCGTGAGAACCCCGTCAACGTGGTTCCCCTCTTTTCCGCTGGCGTCGAGCTCGCCCCAAGTGTGGATGCAGGGGGAGCACCGCTGGAGGCCGATGGCGCGGGTGCTGATGCCGCCTAGGGCTCCCGAGGCCGAAGATACCGGCGATCGAATCTCGGGCAAGTAACATACTGATGGACAAAGGGAATAACATATGTTGTCATAACGGTTCGACCGATAAAGATATTCATAGAATATGTAGGAGCCAATATGAACATCCAGGTTCCGCTATTGTTTATTGACCGAAGAGGTGTCTCGATCATGACTACATAATTCCCGAACCCGCAGGGTCGCACGCTTAACGTTCATTGACGCTATAGTAGTATTGGGATATTTGATGAGTGGTAACCAAATGTTGTTCGGAGTCCCGGATGAGATCTCAGACGTCACGAGGAGTCTCAGAATGGTCGAGAGGTAAATATTTATATATGGGAAGTCATATTTTGGGTTCCGGAAAAAGATGCAGCTTCTAGAAGGTTCTAGAGGATTCCGGAAGTCCACAAGTGGTTCCACCACGATCCATGGGCTAGAATGGGTTGAGGGGAGGCGCCCTAGCCTTATTGGTCTAGGCTCACCAAGTCCTCAAAAGCCCATATGGCTAGGGAAGGCAAAAAGGAAGGAGTCCTAGTAGGAATCGGATTGGACTTGGAGTCTAAGTCCTCTCCCCCTTAGCTGCACCCTAGGGCTTGGAGGGACCGTTTAACATGCCCCTCCACCTATATATAGAGAGGAGGGGGTGCCCCAAGAGAACACACCAAGCCCTTAGCGCCCCTCTCTCTCCCGTTACTTTGTAGTTTCACTGCCTCGTCATGGCGACGCTTAGCGAAGCGCTGTCGGTGTTCCACCACCACCATCACTACCATGTCGTCGTGTTGGTTGTGATCCCATCTACTTCTCCTCTCCTACTGGCTAGATCAGGAAGGAGGAGACGTCATCGAGTCACACATGTGCTAAACTCAGATGTGTCGTCCGTTCGGCACTAGATCGGTTGGATCGTGAAGAGTACGACTACAGCAACCGCGTGATAAACGCTTCCTCTTTCGGTCTACGAGGGTACGTAGACATACTATCCCCCTCTCGTTGCTATGCATCTCCTAGATAGATCTTGCGTTAGCGTAGGATTTTTTTTGAAATTGCATGCTACATTCCCTAACAGCAACGTCGCCGGGCTAGTTTGACACTGACGCGACGGTGAAAATTACCCCGGAAAAGGCTTTAAAATTAGTGGGCACGTGTTTAAGAACAAAACACAGCACCACATATGAAACTTACTTCAAAAAGGATGTCCAAAATCCCGTTCATAAAAAGGATGAACTCGGTCGGACTCGTTCTCGCACAGAAAACAGATCAGAAAGTCGATGCACTAATCGGAGGTTTCCTGGAGTTTGAACGGTCGGATTGGACTGAAATTTTGAGGGGTTATTGATATAGTAATTCAGCAGCGAATGAATGGTGGGATTTTCCAATGGAAGTCCGAGCTAGGTGCTGGACCCCTTTCCCTAAACTCGTACAGAATCCCGTCCAGATTTGACAGGGCTCCGGTAAATCAGAGATCACCGGAGATTCTTCCATCGAAACGCGATGAAATTTTATAGGTTTGTTTTAGACTCAATTCTGCATAGTTCCACCAAAGCAATCATCAAAAAGACGCTCGAGGAGGCGGTGGCAGTGGATACAAGTTTGTTATCCAGAAAAACAGCACGATCGCTCGTGGGCAATGTTGACGTTGAGCCCCCGAGCTCCATGGATGATTCCTCCATGATCTTGATATATATCAGAGTTGATGTCGATGAAGGCCCTTGTCCGAACATGATGATCTGAGGCGCAACATAGTGCTTGGTAGTGCCAAGGTGACTAGTCGAGCCAGCGACAAAGATGCCGACGTCGCAGTTGATCTGTAGGCGAGCCATTGATACTTCGTCGATCTCACGGCGAAACTCTCAATGAAGGCACCATTGTCAGTGTCAAAACTGGTGGATCTCGGTAGGGGGTCCCGAGCTGTGGGTCTTGGGTCAATGGGGAACAAGGGACGAAGGAGACGGTGTTTACCCAGGTTCGGACCCTCTTGATGGTGGTAAAACCCTACGTCTTGCTCTTGTTTATATTGATGATGATGTATCGAGTACAGAGTTGATCTACCTCGAGATCGTATGGTGTGTATGATTCTAATGATCTAGCATATATCTATCGGCTAGCCTCGGCTTATATGATGTACCGGAGGCCTAGGATAACAAGAGTCCTAGTCGTGTACGTCGATGGAGAGGACTCCTTGTCTTGATCACCAACTCTTGTGGAATCTTCCTCGTATATGTCATCGGCTGTCCAAAGAAACCCATTAGTGAACCGCCATGGGGGTCCTCGGCCCGACCTACCTGGTCGGTAGACGACGTGGTGAGTACCCCCTAGTCCGGGACAACGTCAATTTCATGTTCGGCACCAGCGACCATTTCCGTCGTGAGCCAATCTGGTTTGAGGTGGTGGACCTATGTAGCCCCTACCATGTGCTCTTAGGCCAGCCCGCGCTAGCCAAGTTCATGGCGGTCCCCTGCTACGCGTACTTGAACATGAAGCCTCCGAGTCCCAAAGGTCTCATCACCATCGTCGACAACTACAAGAAGTCCATAGAATGCACTCAAGCCGGCTGAGTTGCTGGTCATTGCCCAGGAGAGGCGCCAGCTCGACCGCCTCGTGGCGCTGGCTGGTGAGCAGCCGGCCAACGAGGCCTCCTTTTAGCCAACCAAGGACACCAAGAAGGTTTCCCTTGACCCGGACGACCCCAACTCCAGCCAGTACGTGGTCGTGGGCACCCGCCTTGACAACAAATAGGAAGGCGATCACGTTGACTTCCTCCATGAGATTCGGGACATCTTTGCATGGTCTCCCAAAGACATGTCGGGTGTTCCGAGGGAGTTCACTGAGCACAAACTTCACATCCGCAAGGATGCCAAGCCGGTCTGGCAACTGTTGCGCCACTTCTCCTAGGAGAAGCTAAGAACCATTGGTGAGGAAATTGCCCGGCTACTCGTAGCCGACTTTATCATGGAAGTATTCCACCCGGAGTGGATGGCTAAACTAGTCCTCGTCCTGAAGAAGAACAACACTTGGCACATGTGTATCGACTACATGATCCTGAACAAGGCATGCATGCCCTGAGGACCCGTTTTCTCTACCGCAGATTGATCAGGTGATCGAATCCACGGCCAGTTGTGAGTTCATGTCCTTCCTGGATGCCTACTTCGGCTACCACCAGATCAAGCTAGATCCGGTTGACGCCCTCAAGACATCCTTCATCACCTCCTTCGGGGCGTATTGCTACATCACCATGTTGTTCGGCTTGAAGAATGTCAGTGCAACCTGATAACCCACAAGTATAGGGGATCGCAACAGTTTTCGAGGGTAGAGTATTCAACCCAAATTTATATATTCGACACAATGGGAGCCAAGGAATACTTGTAAGTATTAGCAGTTGAGTTGTCAATTCAACCACACCCGGAGACTAAATATCTGCCATAGTGTGATCAGTAGCACAGTAATATGACAGTTTGATAACAGTGGTAATGATAACAACAGTAACAATAACAGTGATAGCAATAATTTTGTAGTAGTTGTAATGGTAGCAGCAATAGTAGTGACTTAGCAAGAACAATATGTGAAAAATTCATAGGCATTGGATCAGTGATTTCATTGGATGATATTCATCATATAACAGTCATAACCTAGGGCGACACAGAACTAGCTCCAGTTCATCGATATAATGTAGGAATGTACTCTGTAAATAGTCATCCGTGCTTATGGAAAAGAACTTGCATGACATCTTTTGTCCTACCCTCCCGTGGCAGAGGGTTCCATAAGAAAACTAAGGGATATTAAGGCCTCCTTTTAATAGAGAACCGGAACAAAGAATTAACACATAGTGAATACATGAACGCCTCAAATTACGGTAATCACCGGAAAGAATCCCAATTATTGTCACCTTGGGGTATGCGGATCATAACATGTAATAGGTGCATATAACTTGCAAGATGGGATCAACAACATAAATAATGGTTAAAACATAAACAGTTCAGATCTGAAATCATGGCACTCGGGCCCTAGTTGACGGTGTCCTGGACTAGGGGGTACGGGGGTACTCACCACGTCGTCTCCCGATCAGTTAGATTGGGCCGAGGACCCCCATGGTCGTATACTCATGGGCCAGTTCGGACAGCCGATGACATGCATGAGGAAGATTCCACAAGACTTGGTGATCAAGACAAGGACTCCTCCCCACCGGCGTATTCGACTAGGACTCTTGTTATCTTAGGCCTCTGGTGCATTATATAAACCGAGGCTAGGTTAGTTGATAGATGTATGTTAGATTATTATGACATTACTCATCATACCCTTAGGTCTTAGACAACAACATATGATCTCGAGGTAGATCAACTCTTGTAACCCTATAATCATCAAGATCAATCAAGTAGGAAGTAGGGTATTACCTCGATAGAGAGGGCCCAAACCTGGGTAAACATCGTGTCCCCTGTATCCTATTACCCATCGATCCATGACACATAGCTTGGGGCCCCCTACCCGAGATCCGCCGGTTTTGACATCGACAATGGTGCTTTCATTGATAGTTCCGTTGTGTGATCGACAAAGGATCAATGGCTCGACTGCAGATCAGCTGCGACGTCGGCATCTTCGTCATCGGCTCGACTAGTCACCTTGGCTCGACCAAGGACTGCACTCCACGTCAGATCATCATATTCGGACGATGACCTACATCTACATCAACTCCGATCTCTATCAAGATCATGGAGGAATCATCCATGGAGCTCGGGGGCCCAAGTCAACATTGCCCTTGGGCGACCGTCTGTTTTTTCGAACAGCGAACTTGTATCCTCTGCCACCACCTCCTCGAGCACCGCTTTGACAATTCCTTTGGTGGAATTGTGTGGAATTAAGTCGACAACTACCATGCAAAATTTCTTCGAGTTCCGATTGAGGAATCTCCGGCAATCTACGATATACCGGAGCCCTGCCAAATCTGGACGGGAATCTGGACGAGTTTAGGGCATGGTCTCCAGCACCTAGCTCGGACGTCCTTTGGAAGATCCAACTGTTGATCGGATGCGGAATTTCTATATATATCACCCATCAAAATTTCAGCTCGATCTGACCATCCAAACTCCGGGAACCTTCCGATTAGTGCATCTCTTTTCGGATCTGTTTTCTGCGTGAATACGGATGCGACCAGAATTCATGTTTCTTTATGAACGTGATATTGGACGACCTTCTCAAAGAATTTTATTCTAGGGTATTGTGTGTTGTTCTTAACACGTTCCCATAAAATTTTAAGCCTTCTCTGAGGCACTCTTCACCATCACGCTGGTGTCAAACCAGTCCGGTAACATCGCTCCACGCCTGCCGACCTGCGCTAGACAGATCGTCGCTTCATCGAGCCGAGCCTAACCTTATTGGATCATCTGCTCGGCAAGCCGAACAAGAGTTCAGCATCGCGAAGGATATATCATCACCAACACCATCGCCCCATGGATTGCATGGGTTAGGCGCGCCGACATAACCACTCACTCACTTCATCAATCCGGCATTTGTCAGGACCCCGATTCCAAGTCACATCGATCTAGCCGGTAACACCCCACATCACTTTGCGGCCTCACGCACGGTATTCCCACGGGTGTCGCCTTACCATGGCCCGGGACCGTTTGCGCCTTTTGGCTCACGTATATGATAGTGTCGCTAGCATCCATATGACAGAGAACCCGGGCCGACATGGCTAGTCGTGAACCCAAAGCAGCACTAACCTATGGGGATAGGCATACATGAATCACATCGAGCATGTCGGTCAACAGCGTGTGAATCCGGGCTGTAGCACTGGGCTAACAGGACTCCGGTAACCCGAGCTGTAGTAGGCTAGGCAGGACTCCGGATGTCACTGCGTGACATTTCCCTGAAGGGACAGACACAGGAATGAAGTGAAACACATGCCGGCCAGTCAAGTGTGCTGAGCAGTAGTGCTGGGATAGCAGGATGCCGGTGAACTAGGCTGTAGCGAACTACTATGGCTCATGGAGGCACTAGACTACATTTCCCCATAAGAGAGGCTGCCAAGGATAAACAACTAGATTGTCGGATCCCACACATACCAAGCATTTCAATCATACACACAATATGCTCGATATGTGTAAATACAACATGGCATCACAACAAGACTCTACGACTCAAAGTATTTATTCATTTGGCTTCGAGGAGCGAGATATTACAAACATGGGTCTCATGACCCAACATACAGAGCGTACAAGCAACAAGCACATGCGGAAGCTTAACTTGTCTGAGTACAGACAACTACAACTGAAGAAGGCTGAGAAGCCTGACTATCTACAAGACCTTGCCGAGGGCACAAGATCATAGCTGAGGTATCAAGCTAAACGCCGAAGTCCACGCAGAACTACTAGCGAGACTGAAGTCTCTCTGCAAAAACATAAATAGGCAAACGTGAGTACAAATGTACCCAGCAAGACTTACATCAGAACTAGCTACGTATGCATCGGTATCAAAAAAGGAGGGGTGGTGGAGTTTAACTGCAGCAAGCCAGCTTTGACTCAGTGGCTATCCTGAACTACGACTGCAAGTAACTCTTTTGAGGTGGCGCACACGAGTCCACATATTCACCTTATCGATACACCACTATGGATCCGCTCCCGTCTCCCTACGAGAAGGCCATCCATAGCACTCACGCTTATCTTGCGAGTTTTAGAGTGTCCACTTTCACTTGTCTATGAACTGTTATAGGCAACCCAGAAGTCCATTACCGCGGACACGGCTATTCGAATAGATGATGTTAACCCTGCAGGGGTGTACTTCTTCACACACGCTCTCACCACTTATCGCCGTTTACACGACATGTACTCGACAACCTTCAAGCGAAAGCCCAGCGAGGGTGTCGGCCACGGCCTACCTAAACACTCAAGTCTCTAGTCCAGGTTTATCGCCTATTCAGGTTCCATCCGCAGGGAGTCCGGCCGAGGTTTCCACATACGGCCCCGAATGATATGTACAGGGTTCAGAGACACCAAACGGGCGCCCGGCATGCCCGGCCACGTGCCTACCACAACACAGCCCACCCCTCAGGTCAGCGCTGCGTGCGGCCCCCAGCATACTACAAACACCAGAAACTACTTGCAACACCAGGACTGAGGACAAGGGTGATCAAGAAGCCAAGAGGGTCAATTAAGGATCCCAATGTGTGGTAGTAGCTGTTTCATGGATCACAAACACAGAACTCAGTTCCTGAGGACGGCTTCAATGAGACAACCCACCATGTACTCCTACATGGCCTCTCACCGCTACCTTTACCAAATCATGTTCACACACTTAGCTCTCAACAGTAGGACATGTTTACACACCTCCGATTCATCCCCGATGAATCATACCTGACTCAACTCTAACCAGTAGCAGGCATGACAAACAAGCATGAATGAGTAGGCACATCAGGGCTCAAACAACTCCTACTCATGCTAGTGGGTTTCATCTATATACTGTGGCAATGACAGGTCATGCAGAGGAAAGGGGTTCAACTACCGCAGCATGTAACAGTTGAATCGATGTTGTCCTAATGCAGTAAAAAAGAGCAGGAGCGAGAGAGTGGGATTGTATCGGAATGAACAAGGGGTTTTGCTTGCCTGGAACTTCTGGAGATAATATAGCTCTTCATCGGTGTCATCGAACTCATCGTCGGAACCACGTCTATCGATAGGGGACAATTACCGGCAAACAAAGAGGAACACAATCAATGCAATGCAACAATTATGATGCATGATAATGTCATGGCAATATGCTGTGGATTGAGCTAATGCAACTAGCAACCATATTAAATGAAGTTGGTTTGAACCAAGTGCTGGATCACGGGTTCCGGCAGACCCTTAAGGTTCGAACTCTGGGGTGCGCGCGGAGATCGTGCCCTCTACCTCACCGTCTCGCAAAAAACTAACTACAAGAAGAACAACACACGAGACACAGGGTTTATACTAGTTCGGGCCACCATCATGGTGTAATACCCTACTCTAGTTTGTGGTGGGTGGATTGCCTCTTGGGCTGATGAGGAAGAACAGTACACGGAAGAACAGCCTCGTGAGGGTCTGTTCTTAGCTAGGGGATGAACTGCTAGGGGGAGTTCGATCGCCCTTCTCCTTATCTCTCTCTCTACTTGCTCTACTGGTTTCTTGGTACTCAATCAGATGCCTCTACCCTGGGGGTGGCTAGTCCTATTTATAGGCAAAGGCCCTGGGCCTCTTCCCAAATATTGAGCGGGAAGGGCGCCAACAATTGGCCAATTTGAAGGGGAACATCTGGTACACTTATCCTGACTAAAGTTGGTCTTCGCTTGCCGAAGGCCCTGTGGTGACGCCGTTCTGGGCTCCATGGTGACCTCCTTCCCACCGTTGGACTGGTCCTGGTCTCGTTGCACCGAAATGGGTGCCTTTGCTTGATCCTCTCGCCTGCGCTTGCCCCCTTTGCACCAAAGAGGAAAGGGGGACGCTGCGCGGGCTGGCGCCCGCCTGGCACCCTTGGTCGTCATGGCTTGCGTCATGGGCACCTCGCAAGGTACCCCACCTTGATCTCTCCGCCTCCTCGCGATCCAGCCTAAGGAGGTCGCGCTTGAGGAAGCGCCATGTCGTCCGCCTCGCGAGGCTTGGCCCCTTGCGAGGGTCTTGAGCCTTGTGTCGATGAAGATGGGCCACGCTGGGCCCCCATTCGAGCCACGCCGCAGGCTGCAGGCAGGAAAGTCTGGGGACCCCCGTTCCCAGAACGCCGACAGTAGCCCCCGGGCCCAAGGCGCGCATGGACTTGGCCGTGTCGAGAGGCGAAAGGGCAAGGGCGAAGCACCGCGGGCCCTAACAGCCTGCGGCCTTGGGCGCCGCATGGCGGTTTGATTGGACGTGGGCGGCACTGCTGACCCACGCTCCCTTATTCTGCGGCGCGCTAGGTTGCCCCACAGTTGTACACAGCCGCCCCTTTCTTTGTTGCTCGACCGTCTCCTGCTCTTCCTCCCTCCGAACTTTGACCCTTGCTTCCAATCCCATCTCGCATCTCCTCTCTTCCGCCCGCCGCCATGGCTCCAAAGAAAGGGAAGGGTAAGAAGCCTGTGGCTCCATCTCGCCCGCTGCCACCGGTGGCGCCTGCTGTCGGCCGCTCAATTATACTCAACCTGGAATGCCTGGGCAAGCTCAGCCCGGCTCTGGCCACCGCCTTCAACGAATGTGGGAGGACGACAGCTTGGCCCACGTATCACTTCCCCACCGACAGGATAATCACCGAGGTCCATTACTTCGCCGACGCCTTGTGGGCGGGTTTGGTGCCTCCCTTCTCCGATTTCTTCAATGCCATCCTCGATCATTATCAGATCCACATGATGCATCTGGGTCCTGAGTCCATTGCCCTCCTTTCAGTCTTCGCTTTTGTTTGTGAGGCGATGGTGGGCATCCCTCCTTCTGTTGCCTTGCTGCGCCACTTCTTCTCCTTGCATCTTGCCGACCCCACGCAATGCTCGGCATGCGTGAGCTTTGTAGCTTCGCCCGAGACAGCAGCCTCTGGTCTCGACTTCAACCTCCCTCTGCCTTCAGTCGGGTTCCGCGAGCGGTGGTTGTACGTTGATGTCGGGGTGCCCAGCCCCCGGCTCATGAAGCTGACATCGCCTGCTGTGCCCAACTCGGGCTGGGGTCAGGAGACGCTCGTGAGCCCCCGGCTCGCCTTCGTCTGGCACCGCTTTATGTCCTTGAAAATGCTTGGCGTAACGGCGCCCAAGGTGGTGAAGGAGTTCGTATTGTGCCGCATTGCCCCTCTCCAACGCCATTCTCGTCGAATGTGGGCCTTCAGCGGGCATGGTGACCGCATGAGGCTTCAGGAAGAAGACCTGACGCCCGAGGCGCTGAGGAGGGTGCTCTTGGTCCTCACAGGCGATCCCAACCCCGGGGGTATCCGGCAGGGGGAGCTTTGATGTACCTCTGCCAGAACAGGGGTGACTTCATGAGGCAGATGCCCCCCTTCGACGAGTGGGGGTACACCCTGTCGGCCTCCAGGGGCCTCGCGAGAACACTGTGGTGGTGATTTCCCTTCCGGTCGACCTGGGTGAATCCTCCTCGAGTGGTGGTGCAGGGAGGCAGGAGACAGCGGGGGTCGAGGGAGCCGCGGATGATGTGACCGCACCTGACGATGCTCTTGATGGGGCAGCTCACGAGATCCGCGCTGCCAAGGCTGCGGGTGAGGTGCCGCTGCTTCCGATGCTTGAGGCCGAGGCTCCTGAGCCCCCAGCCATGATCTCTGGCGAGGCAACTGCCCGTGTGCATCAGGCATGTGTCCTCGACGCAAGTGGCCTTGGTTCTCCGTCCTCTCCGCAGGTTGACTCCTGTGCATCTCTCCTGGGCCATTTCCGTGTGGACTTTGAGGCCCTCCGGAGAAAAAGGGAGGCCCTGGGCGATGACTTCTCTTGCCGCTTGCTGAAGCACCGGAAGAACTTTGCTATTGACGAGTAAGTCTTCTCCTTTTTCTTTTTCCTATCCTGCTTGCCGCATCTGCTGACTCTTGCTCTGCAGGCCTCTCCCTACTGAGCTTGAAGGAACCGCCGAATCGCCACCTTCCTTGGCTTCGTCTCCTCCGCCGCTCCTGAGTGCCCCGAGCAGCACTGCCCTTGTGGTTTGGGCAGGCAACGGCGTGGACCGCCGCGTAGCGCGCGGTGACTCTCCTGTTCCCGCGATCTCCTTCCGCGGGCCTTCCCTCGGCGTACGTAGCTTGCTATGGGCTTCCCGTCTGGTCGCGGGCTGCGACTGGGAGAGGCTCCCCTCGGGCCCTCCTCCTGAGGGGAGGCCGGACTCAGGCCGGGCTTCTGATGCGGCGCGGCCAGCCGTCGTGCGGGCACCAGCCCCCAGCCCCCTGCCCGGGGCTGGAGAGATGGTCCAAGGTCCTCGACGCCTGCTTGGGGCGGATGATGGCGTGGCAGATGTGCTTGAGCGTGCTCGGGGGCGTCATGCCCGTCGCCATGAGTTCCTCCAAAGGGCGAGTGGCGCTGTTGATCTCCTTGGGCAGGAGCTTGCTGAGGAAGACGCGCGCCTGGAGGCTGAGGGCCTGCGCCTGGCCGCAGAGTGGCGCAAGCTGAAGGCCGCCGCTGCCCTCGCGCGTCGTCAGCGTGACCTTGATGACGAAGAAGCGAAGGCGTCGCTGGAGGCTTCTCTGGCGGCTCGGTCTCAGGCTGTTGAGGAGGCCCGAGGAGCAGACCGACGGCGAGAAGCAGCGGAAGAACGGGCTCAGGAGCTCTTGGCCCGGTGTCGCTCGTTGGAGGAGCAAGCGGAGCTGCGCGAGGCAGCCCTTGCATCGATGAAGGTGGCTTCTGGCGACCTGGCTGAGCTTCAGAAGCGCGAGGAAGCGTTGGTGCTGGAGGCCGCCGAATGCGCTCGCGAGCACGAGCAGCTGGAGACGAGGGAGCGCCTAGTGACGCAGGCAGAAGAAGATGTCGCCGCGCGGGAAACGCGTGTCGTGGAGGAGGTTTGCCGTCGGGTGGCGACAGCGCGCCAAGGCCTCGAGCGTGAGTTCGAGGGGAAGCTGGGGATGATCCGAGTCGAAGCTGAGGGTAGAACCACCGCCTTGAGGGCCCAACGGGACGAGGCAGAGCGACGAGCCGACGCCTCCCGGGTCGCTCTTGAGGTAGCGCAGAAGGAGCTGGCCACCTCCTAGGCCGAGGTGCTTCACCTTCGCCAACGTGTGGAGGAGGCTGTGGCCGTCGAGCGTTAGAATGCCGACGAGATACGCCAGCGGCAAGTCCTGGAGCATGTGCACGGCCCCATGCTCACCACACTCAGGGAGAGGGCTAACATTGCCTTGGGCAACATTTGTGAGGCTGCCGTTGGCGAGCCACACACGATCAACTACGCCGGCAACTTGCAGTTCTTCACCGCCGTGGTGACGCAGCTGGAGGCACGGTCGGTCAGAGCCGATAGGTTGGTGGAGGAGAGGATCCGCGCCCTGCTCGGGCGCGCCTTTTCCCGCGTCTTCAGCCATCTTCGGAACATGGACCCCCACTTTGACTTCGACGCCGCCATCGCCCCAGTTCCCCAGGCCGTTCGGGGCGACTTAGCTGAATGGGTGGAGAACAACGTGGATGCTCTCGTCCGGGCCTTCACTCCGGATGATGACGACATGATCGTGGCTGCTGACGAAGGTGGCGTGGTGGACGACCCCAACGCCATTGATGGTGGCGCAGACAACGAAGGCGAGTCCAGCGATGCCAGCGATAGCTTGGGAGGCGCCCCCGAGAATGCATTGGGGGATTTGTCAGATTGAACATGTACTATTCTTGTCTCTTTACCCTGCATAGATATAACTCAGGCGTTTGGCCTAACGGTCGTGAGAGCATTTTGGGAGGGGAAGCCCGTCATGTAAGAACTCGTATCTAATATATCTGTAGTAATTAAATCGTACGCGTGTCCAACGGTAGGCTGGTTCACCCTTGTTCCTTCTTGGATCCAAAGCCGCCTGATGGAGGGCGCCGCGCCTCGGGTGCTTTCTAGTTGAAACCTCGGGATGCGGGGTCATTGCTGACAGGAAACCCCACAGGCGTGGGCCGTCTTCGCAGGCTCCGAGCCTTCTCCTGAGTGAGACGTCTTCACAGGCGTTCGCCCTCTTCACAGGCTCCGGGCCTTTTCTCAAACGAGACGTCTTCACAGGTGTTCGCCCTCTTCACAGGCTCCGGGCCTTTTCTCGAGCGAGACGTCTTCACAGGCGTTCGCCTTCTTCACAGGCTCAGGGCCTTTTTCATAGACGTGATGGCTTCATAGGCATTGGCCTTCTTCACAGGCTCAGGGCCTTTTTCATAGACGTGATGGCCTCACAGGCATTGGCCCTCTTCACAGGCTCCGGGCCTTTTTCATAGACGTGATGGCTTCACAGGCATTGGCCTTCTTCACAGGCTCCGGGCCTTCTTCATAGATGTGATGGCTTCACAGGCATTGGCCTTCTTCACAGGCTCTGGGCCTTTTTCATAGACGTGATGGATTCACAGGCATTGGCCTTCTTCACAGGCTCCGGGCCTTTTTATGAGAAAAAAATCTCCGCAAGCACCAAAGGTCACCTCGCGAGGGAGTGACATCGCCAGTCTGGGCCTTGCTCAAGCTGGGCCTGCCCAGCTCGCGAGGGGCTCGCGAGGGGAGGCAGCTGTGGTGAGGTGGTGACCAGAATGCGAGAAACGGTTTAAACGAGACCAAGCACCCCTCCCCGAACACACGCAAAGCTCAAATTCGAATTCAACTTAAATCCAGCGGGGGAAAAGGTTACAATCAAAGGGAAAGGCAATGAAAGCAAACAAAAAGGCCGCGTCCGGCACCTAATCTAGTCTTCGACGTCTTCTCACCAGCGCAGAGCTAAGTGTTGTCCACTGGGCGTGGGAGGGAGCCCCAGGGCCTGAGGCCGGCACCCCTGAGACTCCGGGGCGTGTACAGCCCCACTCATTATTACGTGAGAGTGTCACGGGGCGGCAAGCTTCACAGGCACTGGGCCTTCTTCACAGGAACCGGCCTTGCTTCATATCGCCAGATGAGGGCCCCGCCTTGCGCCACACTCTAGTGCCACCAACGACGACCGGAAACCAGGACGCCGCCGGTGGGGTAGAGCGGTCGCCAGCGGTTCCCCGACGACCACGGGTCCTCCCCCAGGGGCAGGCCCTCAGGCGCCTCCCCAGCGGAGGGCCTATCTTCTAAGAACGCCTTGCTCCGAACGCCGTGATGGTGATGTAGGGTCCCTACCCCTCTCCTGCAGCCCCCTGCGTCCTCCTCCTGAGGGGTAGAGGCCGCTGGAGCGGGGCAGCTGCTCGCTGCGGCGACCTGCACCTCCTGTGACCCATGATTAGCGTACACCTGCTCTTGAGGAATTAACGGTACCCGATGGTCGTTGCCCCCAGCGTGGCCGACGGGGCCGTCCTGGGGCTCCTGGAAGGGCTCGGCCTCTGGCGTCTCGTCTCCCTAGCTAGGGCTGAAGAGTGAGCCCTGCTCGCCCTCGTGAGCGTGCCCTTGGTTCATCATGTGAGGTACGTATTCTTCTGGCGCCGTCACCCCGAATGCTGTGCCGTAGTGCTCCATGCGCCATGCGGCGTTGCTTATCGTGCCCACCGCGGGGTGGTAGCGCGGTTGGCCGCTGGCGCCGTGGGCCGCGCTGAGCCCCTCTCCTTCGCGCGCCGGGGGTGGGGGTAGCGCCACCGCCAGTCCGGTGCCGACGGATTCGCCGGTGCTGGGGTAGTCTTGAGGCCCGCGGGGGTGCGCGGGGCCCCCTCGTGCGCCGCCCTGATCTTGAGGCTGAAGCTGGACGCAGAAGGGGTGAGCCCCCGAAGCGGCGAAGCCCAGGAGTTCGGCGACCCGCTCTAGCAGCACATCGCGGCCGCCCTCCAGTAGCCTGCACTGCAGCAGCTCCCGTGCTACTGTGAGCGCGACCCTCGAGTTCGCCTGCTCCCGGCAGGTGTACGGTGTCGTGGTTGCGGCGTGATTGGAGGCCCTCGCTGCCGACCGCGCCTGCCGCGGTGTGAGGGTCGCAGAGGCTTGCCCTCGTCGCCCGCGGCCCGCAGCGCCTTGCGGACCACGAGCTGCCTGTGGCGCGGAGTCACCTGGAGCAGGAGGCTCCGCGCAGATGGGCCATGCCGCCCATGGGCCTTGGTTGCCCGCCTGGTCGCCGGACATGGTGGCGACGACGCAACGGGAGACAGAGCGATAGGGAGGCAGATTCTGGCGCACCCCTACCTGGCGCGCCAAATGTCGGATCACGGGTTCCGGCAGACCCTTAAGGTTCGAACTCTGGGGTGCGCGCGGAGATTATGCCCTCTACCTCACCGTCTCGCAAAGAACTAACTACAAGAAGAACAACACAAGAGACACAGGGTTTATACTAGTTCGGGCCACCATCGTGGTGTAATACCCTACTCTAGTTTGTGGTGGGTGGATTGCCTCTTGGGCTGATGAGGAAGAACAATACAAGGAAGAACAGCCTCGTGAGGGTCTGTTCTTAGCTAGGGGATGAACTGCTAGGGGGAGTTCGATCGCCCTTCTCTTTCTCTCTCTCTACTTGCTCTACTGGTTTCTTGGTACTCGATCAGATGCCTCTACCCTGGGGGTGGCTAGTCCTATTTATAGGCAAAGGCCCTGGGCCTCTTCCCAAATATTGAGCGGGAAGGGCGCCAACAATTGGTCAATTTGAAGGGGAACATCTGGTACACTTATCCTGACTAAAGTTGGTCTTCGCCAGCCGAAGGCCCTGTGGTGATGCCGTTCTTGGCTCCATGGTGACCTCCTTCCCACCGTTGGACTGGTCTTGGTCTCGTTGCACCGAAATAGGTGCCTTTGCTTGATCCTCTCGCCTGCGCTTGCCCCCTTTGCACCAAAGAGGAAAGGGGGACGCTGCGCGGGCTGGCGCCCGCCTGGCACCCTTGGTCGTCATGGCTTGTGTCATGGGCACCTCGCGAGGTACCCCACCTTGATATCTCCGCCTCATCGCGATCCAGCCTAAGGAGGCCGCGCTTGAGGAAGCGCCATGTCGTCCGCCTCGCGAGGCTTGGCCCCTTGCGAGGGTCTTGAGCCTTGTGTCAATGAAGATGGGCCACGCTGGGCCCCCATTCGAGCCACGCCGCAGGCCGCAGGCAGGCAAGTCTGGGGACCCCCGTTCCCAGAACGCCGACACCAAGGGTTCAAATTCAAACTCCATATGTGCTTATTTAAATGTCAATTATGCAAATTGCCATGTACAGCAAGCCTAGGTTGTTCAAACATGCATGCAAATGTGATAAACAGATTCCTTGAATTTTTTTGATAATTTTTCATATATAATTTGTTTGATTTGGAGTTACGGTTGAATTTCTATGATTTTTGGAAGTTTAGGGGATTTTCTGAAAATAAATAAACCATTTAGATTTATTTAAAATACAGAAAGGCATTACTGCGTCAGCCTTGCATCATGCTGACGTCATTTGGTCAACAGACGTGGTCCAGGTCAAACCTGACCAGTGGGACCCACTGGTCAGTAGTTAGTTAACTAACTAAAGTTAGTTAGTGTTAAACTAATAGTAATCCTAGTTTAGTTAGTGGCCAGGGGCCCACACATCAGTGACCCAGGGGTCAAACTGGGCCCACATGGTCAACACAGCGGGGTCAAACCCACCGGCGACTCGACACCGGCGAGGCCCGAAACGGTGGCGCGGCTCGGATTTGCGTCTCCGGCGACCAAACGGGTGGCCGAGAGCACGCGCGGGGAGCTAGGGCTCGCCCGCATCCAGGGAGGCATGCGACAGCAGCGGGGACGGCCGGAGCTCGCCAGAAACGAGCTCGGGGCGGCGCCGGAGTTCGGGTAATTGCGGGGTTGGTGCTACGGTGCACGTCAGAGCGAGTGAGTGTGTGCGTTAGGCTCCTGGGGGCTTCCTGAGCATGGTGACGCGCTCCGTTGTGAGCTTGCGCGGTTGTGGCCACGGCCACACCATGGCCGGCGGCGAGATGCTCTCGGCCGCGGTGGGAAATGGAGCTAGGGGACGAGCACGAGCACGAGAGAAGAGGGGAAAGGAAGAGGGGCTCACGGCGAGTCTCCTGGAGCGGACAGCAGGGTCGGGGACGGTCTGGACGGAGCCAATCGTCGATGGCGATCTCGGGTGCCCGAGGTAGAAAAAGACGAGGTAGCCGGCGATGCAGGGCATCCGGCGTAGCTTGGCTCTGCGTAGGTGATGAGGACGACGCTGCAGACCCTCTGGACTGTTCGGCGAGGCGAGGGGTGGACGGTGGCTGTGGTTATGGCGAGTAGCAGCGACCGACGCGTTCGGGTCCGAGGTGCGGAGCAAGAGAGAGGCGGGGAACGGGGACACGAGCGAGAAGGTGGGGCTTGGGGACGTGCGTGGCATCCCTAGCCAGCTTCAGGCGGTCGGCGGCAAGCAGGAGGAGGTGTGGCGCCTCGCGCACGCTGTCCTGCCTCTGCCTACTGGCAGAGGTTAGGGATGACTGGCATCGGCCAGGTGGGCTGGGCCAGCACAAGTGAGGCCCAGGTGCTGTTCTCTCTCTCTTTGCTAATTCTGGTTTTCTTTTTATTTGTTTCTGTTATGTGTTTTGAAATAGTAGAAATACTATTCCATTTTGGAAAAACCTGAAAATAATGAGAGGCACATTTGAAAATATTCTCAACAGCCTAAAAATACCTTCAAGATTATTTGGGCATTTAAAAATATTTATAGGATTTAAATTGCCCAAATGCAAATACTTATGGCTTGGAGCAAAAATCCAGAATAGCCTCCAAAAATAAGAAACCATTTTTGGCAGAGTGTTTAGCCAGTACCAAAGATGGTGAACATTTATGAAGGGCATTTTGGGTTCAATGAAAAGGATTTTATTTTGACCCTAGTTGAATTCATTTGGTGCTAGGGTTTAAGCATCCCCATTTCAAGATTAATTGAAATTGAAAATGATGCATGGATGCAATGCCACTAATTACAAGAAGATTTCTAGGGCTGTGACAGCATTGACCGCGTCATAAGTTATGACCAGCGTCGGCATGGCCGCACTGTTGCTTCTTCAAGCCGATGTCCATCACGTCGAACTGCTTCAACACCTAGGCTGACATGGCAGCTGCAAGTTCTCCTTACCGACCCGCTCCGTCATCTCGGCTAGACCGGGGACTTTGCTATTTCTTCATCAACCTACTCCGGCGACTTCGGCGTCACCAGCCGACCTGCTTCGACTCATCGGCTGACATGGAGGCTTCAACACCTCGGCTGGACCGGGGACTTTGCTACTTCTTCATCAACATACTCCGGCCACTTCGGCGTCACCAGCCGACCAGCTTCGTCACATTAGCCGGCCTGCATTGGTCGTGCTATGTCGCCACTTCGGAGTGCGGAGCTCTTTGCTCCGCCACCTCAGGACCGGCTTGGGGCTGGGACCTTGTCCCGCCGTAATATCGGGCCGTGCATCGACACTGAGCACATTAACCAGCTAAGTCACTTTTATGCTCGGAATTTTCAATTTTAAATTTTGTTTGGTTCGACCAAAGAATTATACTTTTTTTGGCAAAAAGTTGTATGTGAAAAACTTCCTTGTCAAAACTTTGTTTGTGACACACAAATTCAAATACCCCGTTTACTTGGGGGCTTCCTTTATGAAGCCTTTCCTCTTGCATATGATTATACTTGTACGGCTTCGTTCCTTGTTCATGTATTACGCCAGAATATGCACCATGTTGACTTAAGTGTTCCGCAAGCTGGGTTGCCTTGCTGCTGTGTTTACCCCTACGTTCCTAATTGTTCGGCTAGGGAGTAAAGGGAGCACCTCTGCGATTGTCATGATTGGGTCATCCGAGCTCGGACCTCAGACTGGGTGAAGCCGAAAGCTAGCGCTCTTATTGTTTTCAATCATGGTCGGCACACAACGGAACTCATGAGTACAAAAAATCTATTGCACAAGTCTCATAGTAACAATGAGCAACCGAAGATAGGTATCGGTGGAGGTACTATTTTCTTCGAAGATGCTTCTTACGCTTCGTCAGTAATATAGCATAAGTTTCATGAGCGCGCTTTGTCTGTTACAGCCTTATGGCCTGATTGCCTGGTTATCGAAAACACCATTGATATTCTCGACAGGTTGAGAACATAACACTTTTCGGCCCTTGACCGAAGAGGGAGAAGCCGACGGTCGGTTAAGACGCGTTTAAAGTTCGGGTGAACACAAATATGATATAAGTACTTCGGTACATACAATCATTATACATAAAATTCTTTTACCCAAGTCACTTGGGGGCTCTTAAATTAGTATGAGCCGTTTTATAGTGAATGTGTTTTCTTCTTGGTCGTTGCAAAGTCTTTTTCTACCACTCCTTTTTCGACTCGAGTGTATGGTCAATAGCCGGATAGCCTAATTTCTCTCTCAAAGACCCTAGAGGTTAGTTTGCTAAACTGGCCTAACGAGAAGTACTCCGCCTTCGGGATAGGAGGTTGAAGCCGTAGGCTGACCCGCTTGAAGTCTTGAGATATGACGTGTCATGTTAAAGCACGACAGAAGCACAATTTTTTTCTTTTTTCTCCAATTTTCGGATTGGCACCGAACACTTGATCTAGTTCGGGTCAAGTTTTTACTGAAGTTTTTTGGTTTTCCAAGCCTATGGCACTATTAAACATTTGTGTGTTTCCAACATAAGTCTTGCAGTGCAGCGCCGGACACCTTTAGAGATTCGGCAAAAACATTCTCGGATATTGTTATATATGCATCGGTTTCGAATTGTGTCTTTGGTCAATAGTTGGGTTGCTCGGCTCTTGTGCTTGCCTCATACGTTCTGCTTTGTTCGGCTAGGTGCACAAAGGGAGAACCACTGCGATTGTGTTTCCAGCTTGCATGGTTAAGCACCTCAGTGGAGAAAGCCGAAAACTGACTATCACAATAACGTAAGCTGGTCAGCGATCCGATGACTATGTTAAAAGATGGACCATTCATAACATTGGCCGAAGTGTTTACGGCTTGACCTCGACTGTCGCCGAACACTAGACGGGGGCTAGTCACTGGCCTCCCAACTTTAACCTCCTATGACTAAGTGAAAGTTCTAAAGCCTGCATATCTGATTGCCTCATTTCCACTAACACAACCGCCTTCGGGCACCGAAACGTCGGCTAAGGGTTGTCTTGTTATTGCGGAAACACCCTGCGTGGTATCTACAAAGGGGTAGAAGCCGACGATGGGCCACTTTCAACTGATAAACGGTCGCAATGGAGTCAAAATAAGTATATATCATCAGCGTTTGTATTTAATATAGGACAGCCGCCTTTCGCAATCATCATTATAAAGCCATAAATATGCATCAATTTGACTTAAGATTTTGGCCAAGCTGGGTTGCCTGGCTGTGCTTACCCCTACGTTCCCGATTGTTCGGCTAGGTGGTAAAGGGAGCACCTCTGTGATTGTTACTACCGGGTCATCCGAGTAAGTACCTCAGACTGGGTGAAGCCGAAAGCTAGCAATCTTAAAGGATCACATTGGTCAGCAACGACGGAAGTGAAAATTTTGGTTCATTAATACCATAGAGTTCGGGAACTTTCCCCGAACTAAATCCTCAATATTTTCCTCCCACATTGATCGGAGGTGAGGTTTCATGATCATGGTCAGCATGACAACCCAAGGAAAGGAACTGATAGCGGGACTATCTTCCTTATGTTTCTTACATTAAAAAAGTAATATAACATATCTCTCCGCGTACCTTTGTTTATAAAACCATATGAACGGATTGCCTTGTTTGCCGTAAACCTTTGGCCTTATAAAGGCTTAATAAAGTAGGACAAACACTCCCCAGCTACTGGCCGAGGAGGTTGAAGCCGATGGTCGGTCAACAAAGTTTTGGGCAATGCGGATCCGAGCATTAATGATGTCAAGTACTTGGATACATAGAATCATTACACATAATTTGTGATTTTACTCCAAACATCGATCCTTAATTCGTCCACCCGTGCCCACATTAAGGCTCGGGGGCTACTGGGCTTCGCGCTCCTTATTTATAAATATTAAAGGGGCACATCGATGCCCTGATCTGGTGTTGCCACCCGACCAGTGTCTCAGGGGCTACTGCATTGGCAATCCAATGCAGAAAATTTAAGTGCAATATAGTTTTCGAGGAGATTATGATCCTCAAGTTGGTCGGCCGCACCCAACCTGAGTCTTGAGGACTTTGCACACCGCTTTTTGTGTCCCGGAGTATCCTGCCGAGCTAGGACTTGATCCTCAGGCCGATTTTGTGAATCAACCCGAGTCTCAGGGGCTATTGGGATTAGCGGTCTTATGTCATCCTTCAGGTGCATCTCGGGTTTTAGACCAACACACATTTTGAGGGCTACTGGATATATATATCTCGGCAGAGAATAAATTGCACCAATAAAAAATATTCACAAAAAATCAGCCCGTAGTCGGGGTGGTGCACCACCTCGGAAGAAGTCTAGTATAAAGCTCGGGCACCAGTGGCTGGCTCCATAGAGGGCATTTCCGGCATTAAGTTCGGCTAAACTCCTTCAACTTTTTGGAACCAAGGTGATCTATGACACCTCGGATACAGTCCGGCGTTAGAGCTCGGATACAGTCCGGCGTTGGAGCTCGGATAGATTCCGGCATTGGAGCTCGGAAGCGGTCCAGCGTTGGTGCTCGGCTGCAAAAGATACCTCGAAATGCAGTATGGCGTTGGAGCTCAGATACAAGAGGACACCGCCGCCTGGGGACAACTTCGAACCCGAGGTGGGTGTAAAAATAACAAGGCATTGATAAAAGCTGATATGTAAGGGGCTCCTCGGATACCCAACATATAAACCCTTAGGATTTACTTCGACGATCCTCAAGATCGAAGATAAGAAGATTTGTTGAACCAGTTTTCAAGACCGACGACCGAAGATGAAGAACAGTTCGGAAGAATCGAGGAGTGTCCCCAACTTGAAGACCGGTTCAGGGGGCTACTGACGGTGTCCTGGACTAGGGGGTACTCACCACGTCGTCTCCCGATCAGTTAGATTGGGCCGAGGACCCCCATGGCCATATACTCATGGGCCAGTTCGGACAGCCGATGACATGCATGAGGAAGATTCCACAAGACTTGGTGATCAAGACAAGGACTCCTCCCCACCGGCGTATTAGACTAGGACTCTCGTTATCTTAGGCCTCTAGTGCATTATATAAACCGAGGCTAGGCTAGTTGATAGATATATGTTAGATTATTATGACATTACTCATCATACCCTTAGGTCTTGGACCAGAACATATGATCTCGAGGTAGATCAACTCTTGTAACCCTATATTCATCAAGATCAATCAAGTAGGAAGTAGGGTATTACCTCGATAGAGAGGGCCCGAACCTGGGTAAACATCGTGTCCCCTGTCTCCTGTTACCCATCGATCCATGACACATAGCTTGGGACCCCCTACCCGAGATCCGTCGGTTTTGACACCGCCACTAGTGACAAGCATTAAGCATAGAAAAGTTGTAGCAACATCAATCTCAGAACATATGGATACTAGAGATCAAGCCCTAACAAAACTCACTCAGTTACATGATGAATCCCATCCAACCCATCGCTGTACAGGAAGCCTACGAAGAGATTACTCACTCCCTACGGTGAGCATCATGAAATTGGTGATGGAGGTTGGTTGGCGATGATGATGGCGGCGAATCCCCCTCTCCGGAGCCCAAAACGGACTCCAGATTTGCCCTCCCAATGAAGACCAGGAGGTGGCGGCGGCTCTGTATTGTGAAACACGATGAAGCTTTCTCCTTGATTTTATTCTCGAGAAATAGGAATTTATAGTATCCAGAATAGGGTCAGCGGAGCCTCGTGGGCCGCACTACTCACCAGGGCGCGCCAGAGGGGGTGGCGTGCCTTGGTGCCTAGTGGGAAGCTGCCCCCCTCTAGTGGGCCTTGGTTCCAGTATTTTTTATTTATTCCAAAATAATTCTCCAAAAAGTTTCGTCCAATTCCGAGAACTTTTATTTTTGCGCAAAAACAACACCATGGTAGTTCTACTGAAAATAGCGCCAGTCCGAGTTAGTTTCATTCAAATCATGCAAATTAGAGTCCAAAACAAGAGCAAAAGTGTTTGGAAAAGTAGATATGATGGAGACGTATCAACTCCCCCAAGATTAACTCATTGCTTGTCCTCAAGCAATTCAGTTGACAAACTGAAAGTGACAAAGAAAAACTTTTACGAACTCTTTTGTTCTTATGTTTATATATGATATATATATATATATATATATATATATATATATATATATATATATATATATATGCTAAATAATACCTAGATTTTCAGCAAGGATCATGACTAACCATGCAAATGATAACTCTTAGAGATTATATTCACTCATATCAATGGCATAATCAATTAGCGAGCAATTATAATATATTTCAAATGCCTACACTTTGTCAAAACAATTATGATATAATATGACAATAGTGGTATCTCGCTAGCCCTTTCTAATATCACAAAACATAAATGCAGAGCACCTCTAAAGTTCAAGCAGTGACTGGACATTGTAATTCATGGTATAAGAGATCTAGTCATGATGCACCCAACATTAACTATACACAATGCATGAGAACGACAATAGTACTCTCAAGTCTGGTGCTTGTTTGAGAAGGTGATGACTCAACAATAAAAGTAAATAGATAGGCCCTTTGCATAGGGAAGCGGGGATTTTTAGAGGTGCCAGAGCTCGGAGGTTAAATCAGAGCTAAATATAATTTTGGGAGGTATACCTTTGCTGTCAACGTTACGACCAAGAGTTTTCAATATCTTCCATGCTAAACAAATTAGTGGCGGTTCCCAAGCGATAAAAGCAAAGTTTACCCCCTCCACCAACAAACACAAACCATGGTTAGCCGAATCCTCGGGTGTCCTCCATACCAACAACAGTCCGGGGGAGTTTTCTTTAATTATTATTGCAATTTTGATCATGGGACTGGGCATCCCTATTACCAGCCCCTCTCGTGCAAGGACGAGTGAATGAACACTCATCATGAGAATAACCTACTTAACATGGAAGATATCAACCACCCCCTGGTACGGGCACACAAAACAGATGTTCATTTGAATTTTTAGAGGTGGCACATGCAAATTTACTTGGAACGACTGAGTAATACCGCATATAGGTGGATATAGTGGACTCATCTGGAACAACTTTAGTTTAGGATTTGGATGCACAAGCAGTATTCCTGCTTAGTATAGGCGAAGGCTAGCAAATAGGTTGAGAAGCGACCAGCTAGTGAGCGAAAACACTCATAATCATGCATTGTGAATAATTAACGTTGAATACTAGCATGAGTAGGATATAAATACCATGAACATAAATATCATGGAGGCTATGTTGGTTTTGAATCAACTACATGTGTGAACATGTGCCAAGTCAAGCCACTTGAAACATTGAGAGGAGCATAACATACTACATCACAACCATTTTAATGCATGTTGACATCTAAAATAAATCATTACCCACTCCTAGATACTTAAGCATGGCATGGGAAACTATAATATCCAATTGCCATCATAAACATGTTTAACCATAACAAGCTGAATCATGGATACTGAGTTAAACATATTTACAAAAAACAAAAAACAAGTTGAGTTCGTACCCGCCTTTCTTTGCCTCGGTCACTTCATCAAATATCATCATTATTGCCTCTCAGTTGCACGACCGAATGATATGAAAATAATAATGGTGCAAGAGTGCCACAGACTGAGCTGGAATTTGAAAGCATTTTATTCAAAGGAAAAGACATAATAATAACGGCTCATCGTGATAAAACGGAGGGAGTACTAGTAACACTCGGAGGGAGCATCACCTCCTCCTAGCCTCTCCCCCCGCGCTGGTGGCCACTCCGGCCCCGGCGGCCACCTCCTGCCCTACCGGTGGCCACTCTGGCCTCGGTAGCCACCCCTCCATCAAGATGGCACCCTTTGCTCTCAATTTTGATCGTGGCAAGAAGTTTCAAGCGGATATGAGATTCAAGTTTGGGCACCCCGTGGTTTTCTCTCCTAGGTTTCGTCAAAAGGAATTCATTCTGGTGGTATCTTTCAGCAGATCATCTTTCAAGCTTGATGCCCACACGGTTAGTGTTTATCTCAATGCAGTGTTTGGTGGGTATGCTCAAGGTTTTAGAGTCCGTTTCTTGAGAGATAGATCTTACAAATTTTTGGTAGCTTCCAAGCCAGTTGGGTTTGAGATATGCAATGCAGGGAGAATAGTTGAAAAAGAGTTTGAGATGGTGTTTAGTCTTTGGAATTTCGGGGGTCCAAATTGGAGAAGAGAAGAAACTATTTTTTATGCTGAGCTAGATAAAGAATGGACACTCGTGGGTAGGAATGGCAGGGCGATGGTTGCCAACTCCGGTGATCGCCGGAGCTACTCCACGGTTGTCAGAGAGGGAAGGTCAGTTTTCGAGCGGTTATCGGGCCCTATTCATGAGGCCAATAATCAAGCTTTAATTGCCAATTCATCTTAGATTAATTCTGAGCCTTCGAGACCCCAAATGGAGCATCATGAGGCTTAATGTATGCATGCACCACGATACATAATGTGCCATGCATGTGGGGCCGACGGCCACTTTGCCCGTTTCTGCCCGACACCGAACCTTCCTGGGCTTTGGCCGTTTTGAGCTTTTCTTCGTTCCCCAGCCCTCCTGAAGAAGCATGGGCCGATGGAGTAGTTGCGGCTTGGTTTCATTGCACTGGCCCAGCACCACCGATTAGGCAGGTCTCATCATTTATGGAGCTGGTCAGGGATCTTCACTACAAAAAAAAGACACATCCGTGACATTTTGGGCCGAACGAATTTTTTTCTGTCATACATATGACATGACACTTCTATGACGATAATTGTGACAAAACCCGGTATCATCATAGATGTGGTGGGCTCCTACTTCTATGACAAAAAATCATGACAGAAAATGGGCTTTTTGTCCTGGGCGGGCCGGAAACGCAGCTGCATGACATTGTTTGGGCCGTCCATGACGGAAAAAACCGTGGTAGAAGCTTGGGGGAGGAAAATTTCGGGGAGTTCCCGGTTACGGTGGGAGGTCGGGGGCTGAGCAATGCGTGTTTCTCTTGTACACGTATGCGCGTGTGTGCGAGGCGTTGGTTCTAACTGAACCCGAGCGAGGCGTTGGGCTCTAACTGAACCCGAGCGGTTGCACTGCAGGCTACGCGTTACTGAACCCGAGCAATCGATCGATGGCTGTTAACTGAACCCGATCGAGTGATTCCTTCGCTACAGCTGCTAACTGAAGCCGATTGATGCTGCCTCTGGGATGAACAGTGAGCCTTGCGCGCGGGGGGGGGGGGGGTTGGATGAACAGTGAGCGGTGGTGTTGCCTCTGGATGAACAGGACCCCGTGGTGTGGTGGAGGGCTGGATGAATAGTAGACAGTGGAGGGGTGCCCGTGGAGGGGTGGTTGAATAGGACCCCGTGGTGTGGAGGGCTGGATGGACAGTAGACGGTGGAGGGGTGCCCGTGGAGGGGTGGTTGAACAGGACCCCGTGGTGTGGAGGGCTGACGGAGCAGTAGATGGTGGAGGGGTGGTTGAACAGTAGCCGGTGGAGTAGCGCGCGGTGGAGGCTGGATGAACAGGAGCTCGTGGAGGCTGAAGGAGGTCAACGGTAGCCCGTGGAGGCTGGAGGAGGTCGACGGTGGAGATGAACAGTATCCCGTGGAGTCCCGTTTTGCGGTACGCCACACCCCTCCCGATGGACAGGACCCCCATTTTGACCGTAGCGCTCCAACACAAGTCTGTTTCGTCCGTTTTGCGGTACGCCACACCCCTCCCGATCAACAGGACCCCCGTTTCGACCGTAGGAGGTCCGTTTCCTCCATTTTGCGGTACGCCAGACCCCTCCCGATGAACAGGATACCGTTTCGAAGATGGCCGGTCGAACACAAGGTCGTTTCCTCCGTTCTGCGGTACGCCAGTCCTCGTTTCCATCGCCTGTTCCGTCCAAGCCCTACCGATAAACACGACCACGTATTCCGTTCCGACCCAGCCGGTTGGCTCCCACGCGCTCCGTTGCCTCCCGATGCACACGACGCATTCCGTCGCCTCCCCATGAACACGATGCATTCCATTGCCTCCCCATGAACACGACGCATTCCGTTGCCTCCCCATGAACACGACGATGACGTTGTTTCTCCGTTCCAACCCAGCCATGTACACGAGCCCTCGCTGTCGGTGTACAAAAAGAGGGGTACACTTTTCGTACCCCTATAACTGTGCACGGGCAGTCTGAGCCACAGGCACCACCACACCAAAACAAGGCAAGGGAGGTGAGCTAGAGTAAGACCGGAGCTCAAGAAGAACTAAAGCGACGCCAAGGCCAAGACCACTAAGAGCAAAAGGGACAAAGCGGACTCCCCTGGCAAGATCCTTGCCGGGAGGCAGTTTTAGCAACCCCGGCAAGACCCTTGCCGCGGCAACTCGCCCCACGCTTACGGAGCAAATCACCCTTGAGTCCCCTGCCCCCATGGGGCAAGGATTCGGGAGCCCCCTCCGCGGTGGCATGCAGATCTTTGTGAAGACATTCAAGATCAGATACGCACTAGAAGATGACGACCCTTGGCGGGATCCTAGCCGAGGAAGACCACAAGACCCCCGGCAAGCGCCTTGTCGGGGATGAAAGCAGGCGCCTCAGCAAGACCCTTGCCGGGGCCCCAGCAAGGCCCTTCCCAAGGACATCCGCAGGACCACCACCAGGCCCACACCGACTAAACCTCCACCGCCGTACGCATGCAGCTGCCGACCCAACCAGCTAGGCAGGCACCTGTGGGGCGGCATGCAGATCTTCGTGAAGACCCACCACTGCGCCACCTCAGCTGCCTGCCTACCTACATGGCATCGCAGGCGTTGGTGGCCAGGGCACGTGTCGACACAAGAAGAAGTGGCGACGGACAAGATGGGCTTCACCCCGCCCCCGATAAAGCAAGGACACCTAAGCAAGACGCATTAAATGCGCCTTGTCATGTAACACGAGGGATAACCTCGCATCACTGTACCCTTTCCACCTCCTGTGTGCCACTGTGGCAACCCCTTTTTCTATAAAAGGAGGCCCGAGGCCACGAGGGGAAGGATTCGGCTTTTTGGAGCTCCTAATGCCCCATAGCTATTTCAAGAACAAGAATATACATCCACCAAAGCAGGAGTAGGGTTTTACGCATCCTCGCGGCCCAAACCTAGATAAACAAACTATGTACTACCTGTTAGATCTGCTCTTCTCACGACCCCGCGCCCCGCTAACCGTAGTAGGGATTCTTGTGATCCCATAGATGTCGTTTCCACCGACATCTTTGGCACGCCAGGTAGGGGACGCAGTTGTGAGAATCGGCTTTAGCAATTAGCCCAGCACTCCTTCGTCTTCGTGGCTCTTGGAGAGGGCAGGAGGCCGGAAGATCAGCGCTCGAGCGACTACAAACAGAAGCTAAGTTACATTGGACCCCGGATATTTCCATTCTATTATATAAAGTTATTACCCTCGGAGATGTCGTTCTTTGTACAAAAAGAAACCTGTACGCAAATGGGGCCTTCCCCGATCGGCAATGCCTTTGTTCTGTTTCGAGTCCGCTCAACAGTTCAAATGGCTGCGTTGAAAACGGTAGGGTAGCCTTCCGCAATTGGCAAGGCTCTCGACTCTGACTCGAGTCAAACTCGACAGTTCGAGCGGCTGCATCAAGGGTGGTAAGGTGGCTCACCCGGCAGCACGTTCACCCGGCAGGCCAATGGGGACCCGTCCCCAAGACGCCGCCTTGGGTTTCCACACCGGCAAGCCTACCCAGCTGGCGTAGGGTGGACGTACAAAGAGGCAACAAACAGGAAAATAACATGCATAATCCCAAAAGTACTGCAAAGTTATGTTACATCACATCATTGCTGCGGTTCTAACTAAAGATAAAATTTGTCTTGGTCGTGAACCTGCAGCGGCGATGAAGAACGGGATGCCTAATCCCGGCGCTGGCCTTCCACCCTCTTGATTTCGTCGATGCTGCTGATGATGGGCTTGATGCGCTCCTTGAGCACCGTGAGGTCAGTACCATCCGGCAAGCTATCCATCGCGGCATCGAAGTAGAGATCAGGATTCCAGTACGCCATCTTGGTGAGGACCTTGGTCATGGCCCCCCGGGAAAGTTGCCGGGCCTCCCCGGCCAACGTGGCCTCTCGGTTGGAGTGAAGATAAGCCAAGGCTCCAAGGACGCCCTCAAAGAACTGGGTCAGCTTGGTGTTGATGGTCCCGCTGCGCTCAGGGGCATACCTCACGTTTGGCATCCCCATGGTGGCCAACTGCGAGGTGACCCTCCCGGCGACGTCCTCCAGACGGCTGATCCATCTGTTCTCGCCCGCCACATATTCCTGGTGGGAGGCGGCCTCGTTCGCCCGCAGCTGCTTCTCCTCCTCCAGACTCCTGGTCAAGGTCTCCTCCCGAGCCCTGCTCTCCGACAACATCTTAACGAGATCCTCCAGCTTCAGCTTGAGATCTCTGACGGAGTTTTGCGCTTCAGAGAGCTCCCCAGTCCTGCTGATGACCGCTCCTTGCGCCTCCGCCAAGGATCTGTTGAGCGTGCTCTTCTCGTTGGACAGCTTGAGGGCCTGCTCCTTCAGCTCGTCCCGCTCTACCTCCAACTCCTTTACTTTGCCGGCATGGGCCAGAGCCTGGGCATCGAGTGCCTCCTTGTGCCTCTGCTCCAGCTCGTAAGTCCGCCGTGCGACAAGGGCCTCGAGCTCCTCATCCTTGCCACGGAGCGCTGCGGCAAGCTTCGCCTCACGCACGGTGAGGTCCTCTTCCTGGGAATCCAATGCGGCTTGATGCTGGTTCCGGACGGTCTCAGCCGCGGCAGCCAAGTTCACCGCCTTTTCCTGGGCCTTCTCGATGTCAGCCATCCTCATGGTGAGCTCAACATTGCGCTTGGCCAATTGCTGCTAAAAGGCCCTCTGCTCCTCGCGAGTCTGGTGGAACCAGGTCTGCGTCTCAGCATCGCGCGCCTTGAAACCTCCGCCTTGTCCACCGTTGCCGTCTTGGACTTAACCTTGTCCAGACGGGCACGGTAGAGCGCCTGGAGTTTTCGGAAATTGGCCCCCATAGCGCGGAAAAGCTGCTCTTCTGGAGAACCATCGCCGCCTACGCCCGGTTCATCGACCACCTCGAGCTCGGTGGCAGCGAGCACCTCGCCATCGAAGACCTCCCCTTCGGCGGGCGCTCGAGAACTTGTGTCAGGACCCTGATCCTAAGTCACACCGATCTAGCATGTAACACATCATATCACTTTGCGGCCTCACTCAAGGTATTCCCATGGGTGCCACCTTACCTGGCCCGGGACCGTTTGCGCCTTTCGGCTCACGTATATGATAGTGTCGCTAGCATCCATATGACAAAGAACCCGGGCCGACATGGCTAGTCGTGAACCCAAAGCGGCACTAACCCATGGGGACAAGCATACATGAATCAACCTCGAGCATGTCGGTCAACAGCGTGTGAATCCGGGCTGTAGTACTGGGCTAACAGGACTCTGGTGACCCGGGCTGTAGCAGGCTAGGCAGGACTCCGGATGTCACCGCGTGACATTTCCCCGAAGGGACAGACACAGGAACGAAGTGAAACACATGCCGGCCAGTCAAGTGTCCTGAGCAGTAGTGCTAGGCTAGCAGGACTCCAGTGAACCGGGCTGTAGCGGACTACTATGGCTCAAGGAAGCACTAGACTACATTTCCCCATGAGAGAGGCTGCCAAGGATAAACAACTAGAATGTCGGATCCCACACATACCAAGCATTTCAATCATACACACAATATGCCCGATATGTGTAAATACAACATGGCATCACAACATAACTCTACGACTCAAGTATTTATACATTAGGCTCCGAGGAGCGAGATATTACAAACATGGGTCGCATGACCCAACATTCAGAGCATACAAGTCAAAGCACATGCGGAAGCTAAACATGTCTGAGTACAGACATCTACAAATGAAAAAGGCTGAGAAGCCTGACTATCTACCAGATCCTGCCGAGGGCACAAGATCGTAGCTGAGGTATCAAGCTAAACGTCGAAGTCCACACGGAACTACTAGCGAGACTGGCGTCTCTCTGCAAAACATAAAATAGGCAAACGTGAGTACAAATGTACCCAGCAAGACTTACATCAGAACTAGCTACATATACATCGGTATCAACAAAGGGGGTGGTGGAGTTTAACTGCAGCAAGCCAGCTTTGACTCGTGGCTATCCTGAACTACGACTGCAAGTAACTCTTTTGAGGTGGCGCACATGAGTCCACATATTCACCATTTCAATACACCACTATGGATCTGCTCCCGTTTCCCTACGAGAACGCCATCCATAGCACTCACGCTTATCTTGCGCATTTTAGAGTATCCAGTTTCACTTGTCTATGAACTATGCAAGGGGTCCAAGTTTCCATATCCGAGGAATCCGGCTATTCAAATAGATAATGATAACCCTGCAGGGGTGTACTTCTTCACACACGCTCTCGCCACTTATCGCCCTGTACACGTCATGTACCTCGGCAACCTTCAAGCGGAAGTTGGGCGAGGGAGTCGGCCACGACCTGACTAACCACACAAGTCTCTAGTCCAGGTTTATCGCCTATTCGGGTTCCATCCGCAAGGAGATCCGGCCGGGGTGTCGCTCACGGCCCCAAACGATGTGTGCAGGGTTCCCGAGCCCACCTCGACGGGTGGATCTACGCTTGGTACATCGTGCCACGGTGCCTAGTCTTTCCCAAGCCCACCTGTACCGGGTACCACTTGGTAGACTACTAACACTACCTACAAACACCAGAAACTAGTTGCAACTCCTGGACAGAGATCAAGTTGATTAATAAGTCGAGAGGGGCACTTAAGCATTCCAATGCGTGGTAGTAACTGCTCATGGATCTCAAACACAGAACTCGGTTCCTAAGAACGGCTGCAATGAGACAACCCACCATGCACTCCTACATGGCCTCTCACCGCTACCTTTACCAAATCGTGTTTACACACTTAGCTCTCAACAGTAGGACATGTTCACACACCTCTGATTCATCCCCGATGAATCAAACCTGACACAACTCTAAGCAATAGCAGGCACGACAAACAAGCATGAATGAGTAGGCACATCAGGGCTCAAACAACTCCTACTCATGCTAGTGGGTTTCATCTATTTACTGTGGCAATGACAGGTCATGCAGAGGATAAAGGGGTTCAACTACCGCAGCAAGTAACGGATGATTCGTTGTTGTCCTAATGTAGTAAAAGAGAGCAGGAGCGAGAGAGTGGGATTGTATCGGAATGAACAAGGGGGGTTTTGCTTGCCTGGCACTTCTGAAGATAATATAGTTCTTCGTTGGTGTCATCGAACACGTTGCCGGAACGTCGTCTACTGGAAGGGGATAACCGTCAAACAAGAAAGAACACAATCAATGCAATGCAGCAATATGATGCATGAATGTGACATGGCAATATGCTATTGATTGAGCTAATGCATCTAGCAGCAAGTTAAATGAAGTTGGTTTTAATACAAGATTCAAATTCAAACTCCATATGTGATTATTCAAATGCCATTTAATTGATTTAACCTGATCAGCAGGCATAAGTTGTTCTAATATGCATGAAAATGGTACAGATGGATAGATTGGATTTTTCTGATCATTTTTCATATATAATTTATTTCATTTGGAGTTATGGTTGAATTTCTATGATTTTTAGAAGTTTGTGGTATTTTCTGGAATTTCCTCTATGAAAATAAATCCAGAAAATACTTATTGCGTCAGCATTGCGTCACTATGACGTCAGCAGTCAACGAGGCCGGTCCAGGTCAAACCTGGCCAGTGGGGTCCACTGGTCAGTGACCCAGTGTTGTTTGTGTCACTGACATGTGGGGTCGGGTCAACGGACACGTCAGCACAGTCAACTCTGTCTGGTGGGTCCCGCTTTATTAAACTGATCTAAACAGAAATAAAACCTAGATTAATTAGGACGTGGGGCCCAGGTGTCAGTGAGCTAGGGGGTTAGTTAGGGGCTTAGGGTGTCATTAGCCACTAATGACCTTGCCACGTCAGACGCACCGGCGGTTAGCCGCCGGCGACCCAACGGAGCGGCCGAGGCGCTCGGGATTCGTCGTCCGACGACCGTTTGGCTCGCGGTTTGGTCATACGGGGAGCTGGAGAAGTGGCGCATCTACTGATGCCAGCGACTGGAGCTGGGGTGGCCTGTAGCGGCAGCGACAGCGAGCAAGGCGGCGGCCAGAGCTCGGGCAACGATGGAGATGGCGCTATAGGGCACGGCAGGGCGAACCCGTGGGTGTTTCGGGTTCGTAGGAGCGCGACGAGCACGCTGGTGATGCTCGGGCGAGCGGCCGAGCTCAGGAGCGCGGAGCTCATTGACCATGGCAGCGGCGAGCCTCAACGGAGGTGGGGAACGGAGCTTGAGCAAGAACGCGAGTAGGAGAGGAGGGGGAATAGGTCCGTGAGCTCACAGTGGTTGCGACGGTGGCCACGGGGAGCTCGGGAGGGGCTGGAGATGGGAGGAGGTCGCCTGCGATCTCGACGACCCAAGGTTGAAGAAGGCGGCGGTGTGGGCGTTCTGGGGCGTCCGACGGCGCGTGTGTCCCCGAGGAGGCGTAGACGACGGAGGCGGAGCTCCTGGACGTGTTGGGGAGGCTAGGCGGTGGCTGTGGCCGCGGCGAACGGCGTCGGTGGCGATGGTGTGCTCGGGAGAGAGAAACAAAGGAGGGGGAGGAGCACAAGGAGAGTGAGAGGGGTCTGAGGGGGCCGCGTAGCGATGTCCAGGGAGAGCTAGGGTAAGCAGGCACAGAGGAGGTGGCCGAGCGCGTGCGTGCGTGCCGCGGGCACACGCCTCTCGTCCTACTGGCGAGAGGTAGAAGACGGTCCAGCCCCTGGTGGGCTGGGCCAGTACGGCTGGGCCAGGTAGGCTATGCCAGGTATGTGGCCTAGTGGCCTTCTCTCCCTCTCTTTTATTATTTGTTTCAGTTTTTCTAATTTCTGCTACTGTTTTGCAAATAAAATACTAACCAAAACACTTCGGTTAATTCTGTAAATTTTTGTGAGGAATATCTGAATTATTTTCAAACCACACAACAAATTTCAGAATATTTGGAGCAACCAATATTTAATGGTGAATTTTAAACTCCAACTCAAATACCATAATTATTTAATTCAATGACCAAAATGTCCTGGAAAAATATGCATTATCTCTGGTAGAGGCTTTCACCTTTTTCCATAAATCATGAACATTTTAAAAGGATATTTTGAGGTCGTTGAAAATATTTTGGTTGAACCTATTTGAATTGCATTTGTGCTAGGGTTTATCAATCCCCAATTCAAATTTCTTAAATTTAAACATGATGACATGAATGCTTTCATGCAACTAGATACAAGCAAATCTAGGGCCGTGACAACTCACCCCCACTAAACAAGAATCTCGTCCCGAGATTCAAGACGTGAAGTAAGAAGACAAAGAGGTCACAAAACTATCACAGTCTTCTCGATCCAACTGCCCTTCTCAAGGATACCGATACATTGCATCTCATTGATCTTGACTTCTTTGATTATCGAGATCTTCATCCAACACGATGACGACGGAAGGAAACTCTACAGGAAACGATCTTCACAAAGATCGAGCAACTCAAGATTAACTCATGGAGTGAGACGTTGAAACATCTCTTGGGCTGAGACACGAAACACACATCGAGAGAGATGTGAGGTAATAGATGACAAAGGTTCAAATTGGTAGGCAACAATTCCACGCTGGAGTAGGATGGTGCATGGTTTCAAAGTAGCGAGGAGGTAATTGCCATGATTCCATAACGGGACACCTTAGGGAAAGGTGACTCGCAGAGCTATTCCCTTAAGTGGCAAAAAGAATTACTTTTGATACAAAGATCATTGAAACTCTTTATACCAGCCTGAGGCAATCACAATCGATCGTTGGAAGGGGTTTGAAAGAATGGCATACTCTGACTAGGATGATGATGTGGACTACCTTGTTGAAGACAACACAATGGATGATTTTGCTTGTGCGTGCTCTCAAGAACTTGAGCATTGCCATATTCATCAAGGTTCTACCAACATCCGTGTCAAGGATCCTGGAAACACAACATACTACCATGATGAATAGTGATGGACGATGCAGATGCAAAGGAAGAAAACACCTTCTCAGATTTCCCCTTAGCGAGGCTAAGGAACAGAATCTGGATGATCGACTGAGAGACATTTAGCACTCCGCTTCTAATGTTCTCCTTGATGTACTAGGTACCACGGTCAATGCTTAAAAACATCAACATGGCCATCAAGTAAAGGTCGGACTTCGGAAGCACCAAAGATCCATAAGGAACAACTTGTGGAATAAGTCATACCAAATCCTCATGGAGAAGATGGTCGAATTGCTCGCTCAAGATACTACAATAATAGATCTTCCGGCTAGGTGTGTCGTCAGAACACCAACCTTGTCGGGACCTACATCATAGTTCTTGGAAATGTTCCAGCCATCATACCTGCCTGAGATTCAGATCTGGCTGGTAACACGATTTTTCAGACAACATGTCTAGAAAAGAAAGGTTGCAACACAAGTCGACGAGATAACGTTGCGAGACTCTCGGGAGATGAACTACGATAGCAAGCTCCAAAACATGAGCTGGTTCTGCTACACACATGTGAATATGTTGTCCAAGACAAGCATGACCACAGAGTAGTCTTACAATAAAACACTACCAAAGTTCAGGGGGAAACCATCAACGAGGATATCGAAGTCCTTGCGTAAGTCTAGCTCTTAGGAAGAAACTTCTTCTCCTTGAACAAATCAATCAGTGGCTTGGTGTGCTACAGAATTCATATGGAACGAAGATGATCAGTCTAACAGACCACGGAATACTTCGCACATGCGTGACCGATTTGGGAGGATTCCAAGGAAAACAAAACAAACCTTTCTCAAATTCATGGCGGCAACTTACACCTAATGCACGTGAACTTGGAGAAAGTCACTTCTTCCATCCAAGCATAAGCTTCATGAACGGAACACAAAAGCATTGCTTACAAAGTTTCCAACACTAACTTAGATGTTCAACATGAATCATGGGGGAGACAACATGCTGCTGATGGGCTCAACAGCAACTCATCGAAATTTCCATATCACTGGACTTCCACCATCATGTGAACACGGTGATAGCATTGATCAGACCAAAGGATGTAATGGTGTATGCTCGAGGGATCAACCACGAGTAAAACAACATTACGAACATCGTTGGTTCTGATTTGACTTGACGATAGCCCATACTCAAGTCAAAGTTTGACAAGGCAATAGATCCAACAACTGATCACGAGGACCAGTTGTCACATCCTAGCTAGCTCATGCATTAGAGTGTGCATCATGTTTACTTATGACAGAAATTTGAAATGGGGAAGGCAGAACCCCCAGCACCCCTCCTGAAATCAACTAGGGTTTACTAAAAATATTTTCAATGAACCTGAAATGCCCTTCTAAAATGTTCACCCTCTTTGTCTTGGGTTAAAACCTCTGGCAAAAATGGTGCATATATTTCTAGGTCAACAGAAGGTCATTGAATTAATGCATAAGTATTTGAATTTGGGCATTTAAAATTTATAAAATATTTCAAATGCTCAAATATTTCCAAACCAAAATGTTCCTTGCTGGAAATACTCCAACTAAGGACCAGATGAAGTTTGGTGATTTTAGGAGTTGTTTTAGTATTTTTAATAAGTCCACAAAGTCACAGAAAAAAATAGAAAAAGGAAACAAAATGGAAAAACCTACCTGGCGCCTACTAACTGGCCCACCTGCCGGCCCAGCCCAGCTGCCGCGCCAGCGAGCTGCTTGGCTCGGCCATGCAGGCAGGCAGGTGTTCGACGGCGGCACCAGCGTGCGCCACGCAGCTGCCCGCCGCCCTGCTTCACCTTCTCGCCGCCCCGCTGCCCTGGACGTGTTCCACGTCGCCGCCCCGAGCCCCTGGACACGCCATTCGCCTCTGCCTCGCCTCCCTCGCTCCCCCTCGCCATGGCCGACGCCACCGTCGCCGCTCCGCCGTCGTAGCCGTAGCCACCGTCGTCCCCGCGCCACCCGACCGTGTCCACGAGCTCCGCCACCCTCCTCTTCTTCGATCAAGACGAGCCCCGAGCGCTCGCGTGCCTCGAAGCCACCGCACCAACCCCGCCCGAGTCCACCGTCGCCGGGATCCATTTCAATGCCGTCCCCGCACCAGCTCGTCCCCGACCCCGCCGCTGGCCTCTACGAGTGCTCTGTGAGCCTAGCTACCTCTCCTACCCTTTCTCTCTCGCCCCCGAGCCGTGTAGCCACCGCACGCAGATCACCCGCACGCACCGCCGCGGATCTCGCCGCCGACGTGCTCCCGGCCATCCTCCGGCCACCTCTCGGTGTCCATCGCACTCACCACGCTGCGTTGGGTCCAACCGTGCACTCCCCGCACCTCACCGCACCCCCTAGCTCGAGTTCGCCTCCAACCGAACTCCGGCGGCCGCCTAGGTCGTCGCCGACGCTGACTCCGGCCACCCCGACCCCAACCAACTCCACCAAGAGCTGCGGTTCATCCCCAGCTCCACGTAGATGCTCTCCGCGCCCCATTTGGTGGCCGGAACGGCCAAAACCACTTTCCTCCGCCACGTCGGGCTCGCCGGCGGCTAGACGCCGGCGAGTTGACCTTTGACTTTGACCACGGATGGGCCCTGGTTGACTTTGTTGAGTCAATGACAGGTGGGGCCCCCTTCTGTTAATCACCCAGATTAGTCTAAACTAATTAAACTAGTTTAATTATCCACTAACACCCTGGGCCCACTGGTCAGTTGACCTGGACCGGCTGTTGACTTGCTGAGGTCAGCATGACCTCATGCTGACGCAGTAATTTAAATTACTGGAATTATTTTTATACAGGAAAATCCAGAAAATAGTTCAAACTTCAAAAATTCATAGAAAATAATCTATAACTCCAAATGCAAAGTTTTATATATGAAAAATTATCAGAAAAATCCAACCTATCCATTGGTGCTGGTTTCATGCATGTCAGAACAAGTTAAACCTGCTGTTTAGGCAATATAAGATTATGCACCATTAGGCTATGTTAAATGAGCTACCATTTGAACCTTTGGTTCAAATGAGTTCATTCCTTTCTGGTTTAACTTGCATTAGGTCAGGACACATCCATATTGCCATGTCATAGCATGCATCATATTGTTGCATATCGTCATGTGTTGATTGTGTTCCGATGTGTTCTTCGTGGTAGGTTCTGCCTCCGAGGATATCCACGAGTATCCAACAGAAGGGCAGTATCCCACTACTACTCCATCAGGCAAGCAAACCATTGATCATTCCGATACAAACCCATGTTCTCGCTTCTGCCCTTGTTTACTGCATTAAGACAACGCATTTCAAACTGCTGTGTGTTGCGGTAGTTGAACCCACTTCCTTTGCATGACCTGTCATTGCCACAGTAACTAGATGAAACCCACTAGCATGTGTAGGAGTTGATTGAGCCAATATATGTGTGTGTGTTCCTACCATGCTATGCTTAGAGTTGTGTCAGGTCTGGCTCATCGGGATGATGAACTGGAGTGAAAGGTTGTGTCTATGACAAGAGTGAAGTGTCGAACACGATTTGGTAAAGGAATCGATGAGAGGCCATGTAGGAGTACATGGTGGGTTGTTTCATTGAGGCCGTCCTTAAGAACTGAGATCTGTGTGTGTGATTTAAGACTCAGCTACTACCACGCATTGGGCCCGAAACCAATGGACCCTCTCGGCTTCTTGATCATGCTTGTCCTCTGTCCAGGAGTTGCAAAGTAGTTTCTGGTGTTTGTAGTATGCTGGGGGCCGCACGCAGCGCTGACCGTCGGGGTGGGCTGTTTTGCGGTAGGCACGTGGCCGGGCCAGCCGGACGCCCGTTTGGTGTCTCGGAACCCTGTTCACATCGTTCGGGGCCGTTAGTGGAAACCTCGGCCGGACTCCCTGCGGATGGAACCCGAATAGGCGATAAACCTGGACTAGAGACTTGAGTGTTTAGGTAGGCCGTGGCCGACACCCTCGCTGGGCTTCCGCTTGAAGGTTGCCGAGTACATGTCGTGTAAACGGCGGTAAGTGGTGAGAGCGTGTGTGAAGAAGTACACCCCTGCAGGGTATAAATCTATTCGAATAGCCGCGTCCGCGGTAAAGGACTACTTGGTCACCTATACAGTTCATAGACAAGTTAAATGGATACTACTAAAATCTCAAGATAAGTGTGAGTACCGCGGATGGCCCTCTCATAGGTTGACGAGGGAGGATCCACGGTGGTGTATTGTGTTGGTGATAGTGGACTCGTGTGCGACAAACGATTTACAAGTGGTGTCTATCATAGGATAGCTTAGCCAAGAGTCAAAGCTGGCTTGCTGCAATAACCCCACTACCTTCTTGAGAATGTGCATGTATAGTAGGTTCCTGTTGTAAGACTTGCTGAGTACCTCCGTACTCATGTTGCTATAATTAATGTTTTTCAGACGACTGCACCAACCCCTCTGATGGGTTCTATGTAGACCTCGACGTTGACGAGTGACTTATCACCCAGGTGGTGATCCAAGACTTGTGAAGGGTCGATGTAGATAGACAGGCTTCGTCAAGCCTTCTTTCTTTCTAGTGTCTGTACTCAGACTACTTTGCTTCCGCATGTGCTTGTATGCTTGTATGACTTGAGTGTTGGGTCATGTGACCCCTATCTGTATGAATGATATGTATGGCTCCTCGGAGCCTTCTAAATAAAGTACTTGAGTTGTAGAGTTTTGTTGTGATGCCATGTTGTATTTACTCATATCGGGCATATTGTGTGTATGATTGAAATGCTTGGTATGAGTGGGATCCGACTATCTAGTTGTTTATCCTTGGCAGCCTTTCATATGGGGAAATGTGAGTCTAGTGCTTCTGAGCGATAGTAGTCCGCTACAGCCCGGTTCACCGGAGTCCTGCTAGCCCAGCACTACTGCTTGGAACACTTGACTGGCCGGCATGTGTTTCACGTCGTTCCTATGTCTGTCCCTTCGGGGAAATGTCACGCGCTGTTATTCGGAGTCCTGCCTAGCCTGCTATAGCCCGGGTTACCGGAGTCCTGTTAGCCCAGTGCTACAGCCCGAATAAATACGTTGATGACCGACATGCTCGATGTGATTCATGTATGCCTGTCCTCATAGGCTAGCGCCGCTTTGGGTTCACGACTAACCATGTCGGCCTGGTTTCTCTGTCATATGGATGCTAGCGACACTATCATATACGTGAGCCAAAAGGTGCAAATGGTCCCGGGCCAGGTAAGGTGGCACCCGTGGGAGTACCGTGCGTGAGGCCGCAAAGTGATATGATGTGTTACACGCTGGATCGATGTGGCTTAGGATCGGGGTCCTGACAGCGTTGGCATCAGAGCCGGACTGCCTGTAGGTTCGCTAAGCCAAACTGGTTGATGTCGAGTCTAGAAATGCTTTAGTTATATTTAGGGGAATTGATTGTGGGAGGGAACGTAAGGCTCTTTTACTCCTTTACCTTATGCCCTCTATTCTGAGTCATTCTCTTCTTATTCTACATGGGTTAAGGACTAGGCTCTCTTTCCTCTATCAGGTTCACGTGTTACTAAATCCGTAGTAACTTATAGGATTGTTGGATCCAACCTAGTTCGGTTCTACTAAAGTTTAGTATGTTGCCAATTGAACCAGAACCTTGATATGATGATGTTGAGTGGTTGTTATGCTGTCCAATTTCTTCCAGAAAATTCTAATGCCTTTGCACTATTTTGTGCTTTCAGATGGCTACCCGTCCCCAGAACCAAGTGGTTCGTCTGACCCGTTGCATTGGTATATGTGGTCATACCGCCATGTTGGTTCGAGTGATGGTTGAGGCAGGTTACCGATGGTACCCTGAATACACCGTCGAAGAGCAGTTTAGAGATTTCAACCAGAGCCAATATCTGTGCACGGTCAGGATATATCCATCTTATCCCGGAGCTACGGAACCACTCCACTGTTCTTATGGACTTGGGATCACTATTGGAATGTCCGTGCAGGATGCAGCCTACTCGATGATGACTATCATTCGAGCCAGAACTGCCTTGTTGAGCAACACTGAATTTCGCTACATGCCAGCATCCCTCCCTGGGGCGCATGGTTACCTTCAGGGCATGTATAGTGATGCATCCCATGAGGACCCACTCCTCTGCACCACTACTGAGATGTTGGAAGACAAGGACCGTGAAAACCGGGCCTTGCGTATGGAGCTTTTCAATGCACGCGCTGATCATTGGGCCACTTTGACTCGGTTTGCCCCTGCAGTGCAAGCTGGTTACATGGACATGAGGGACTTGTACCCTGTACGTGCCAGTCTGCCGGACTTCATGGAGTGGCGTGAGGTGGGAGGTATCACTCCTCCTCGTGGGCCTCTTCTGTCGCCATTTGTTGGTCCAAGGCCACACCCAAGTCCCTACGGTCCGCAAGCTCTTCAGGACCGTCTGTTCCCAGATGACCATGTTCCGCTTCCAGGTCTGGGTGGTGACTTCTATGAGGATTACTATGGAGCTGCCTGAGCTAGTAGTAGATCCACTAGTATGGTAATAGTTGTATGTCCACCGTCCTGCGTGATTTGTGGAATATAACTTAGTGTGTATCAATTCCGGAGGTGTAGAAAAATAATGTATAGGAGCTTGGAATGCCTCCGATGAGATGTAACGTCTTTCATCTTAGTTGTACTTCAGCTTGAGCTTGTACTAAACTATGTATGGTGTGTATGACCGTTGGTATATATATGGCAGTTCTATATTACCATGTCATACGGATGATCATCTCTGCATTCCTTGTGATCCATTACATTCCGCACTTCCGTATCCAATTTTTCCATCCTGGTCTAAACCGTTGTTTTGTTTCTTAGGATGGTCAACACCCGCAGCAACCCTGCTGCTCCTGAGCAGGGTGAAGCCAGTGCAGCCAGGAATGAAAATCTGCCTCAACCGCCTTCTCTGGCCGAAGTGATGCTGGAGGCAGAGCGAAATAGGCGTGACACCAACCGCTTGCTAGAGCGGATTGAGCAGAACACTGCACGCCAGCAGAGAAACAACCTGGTATCCATCAATGACTTTGTCAAGCTGTATCCACCAAAGTTCAACCATTCCATCGAACCTCTCGATGCGGATGACTGGCTCCGCAGCATCGCCCACAAGCTACGTTCTGCCAACGTAGCCGAAGATGATAAAGTTACCTTTGCTGCTTATCACCTCGAAGGCCCTGCTAGCCTTTGGTGGGAGAATTATGAAGCTATGCGTCCGGTCGGCCAAGTCACTACTTGGGCTGATTTCAGTGCCGCTTTTCGTGAGCATCACATCCCGGAAGGCCTTATGGATCGCAAGAGAGAGGAGTTCTGCAACTTCACCCAGGGTAGACTGACTGTGGATGCCTACAGTCGTGAGTTTGGGAAGCTAGCACGTTATGCTCCCGAAGAGGTATCCACCGACGCCAAGAAGCAGGCAAGGTTCCGCAAGGGACTTAGCCCCGAGCTTCGACGTGATCTTCGTCTGCACGATTACACCTCCTTTCCGAAGTTGGTTAACAAGGCCATCAGTGCCGAGACAGGGCAGAATGACTTTGAAGCTTCTCGCAAGCACTCCCGTGACTTTGGATCTTCATCCGGCTCTGGATCTCAGAAGCGCCGGGTCTGGATCCCAAATTCTGCTATGCCACCCAGGTATACCCCGAGGCCATCCTTTGAGGCGCCTCGTCCCAACCAGCAGTATGTGCCGCCCAAGACTTTTGGTGGCCCCACTACCAATGCTGCTCCACGCCCTAATATGATAACTTGCTTCAAGTGTGGTGAGCCGGGTCACTACATCCGTGAGTGTCCCCAGAACAACCCCAGCCAGCTCGGAAAGTCTGTTGGCTGTGGTAAGCCAACAGCAAAAGTGCTCGTCGCCAAGCCAGCCACCACTGCTCGTGGCCATGTCAACTACGTCTCAGCTGAAGAGACTCAAGAGGACCCCAACGTCGTTCTCGGTACGCTCCTTGTTAATTGCCATCCGGCAACTGTTCTCTTTGATACTGGAGCATCTCATTCATTTATTTCTGAGAGCTATGCTCGATTGCACAACACTACCTTTAGTGACATGCCCACCTCCATGGAAATTCAAACTCCCGGTTCTAGATGGCAAACCTCTAGAATCAGCCATGGAAATGAAATTCTTGTCGACAGATTGGTCTTTCTCGCGTCACTAATAGCTCTCAAGTCTTCGGACATAAACATCATCTTGGGTATGGACTGGATGTCAGCTCATTACGCCAAGATTGACTGCTCAACTAGAATTGTTCAACTTACCCATCCATCGGGCAAGACAGTCAATGTTTTGACCCGAGTATCTGAGCGGCAGCTCTACTCTCTAAATGCCAATCCCCTTCCAGACCTCGAGGATATTCCGGTAGTCCGTGACTTTCCGGATGTCTTTCCAGAGGAACTGCCAGGTGTTCCACCTGACAGAGATGTTGAGTTCGTGATAGACCTTGTTCCAGGAACCGTCCCAATCTCTAGAAGACCTTATAAGATGGCACCCCTAGAACTAGCCGAGCTTAAGAAACAACTCGATGAGTCCTTGCAAAAGGGTTTCATCCGTCCTAGTTCATCTCCATGGGCTTGCCCCGTCCTCTTCGTCAAGAAGAAGGATGGAACGGATCGGATGGTTGTAGATTACCGACCTGTCAATTTGGTCACTATCAAGAACAAGTATCCGCTCCCCAGGATCAATGACCTCTATGACCAGCTCGCAGGATCCTCAGTCTTTTCCAAGATGGATTTGAGGTTGGGCTACCATCAAATCAAAATCAAGAACGGGGACATTCCCAAAACGGCCTTTGTCACTCGTTACGGCCAATACGAGTACACCGTCATGTCCTTCGGTTTAACCAATGCTCCAGCCACCTTCTCTCGGTTAATGAACTCGATCTTCATGGAGTATTTGGATAAATTCGTCGTGGTTTACCTCGATGATATACTCATCTACTCCAAGAATGAGGAAGAACATGCCGAACATCTAAGGTTAGTATTGATGAAACTTCGAGAGCATTGCCTTTATGCCAAATTCTCCAAGTGTGAATTCTTGTTGCCAGAAGTGACCTATCTGGGCCATGTAATCTCTGGCAAGGGCATTGCTATCAATCCCGAGCGAGTTCAAGCTGTCCTTGACTGGACTCCACCTGAAACGGTCAAGCAAGTTCGGAGTTTTCTGGGTTTAGCGAGCTATTGCCGCCGCTTCGTCGAGAATTTCTCCAAGGTTGCTAAACCTCTAACTGAACTCCTCAAGAAAGATAAAAAGTTCGAGTGGACCCCGCAGTGCGAGTTCAGCTTTCAGGAACTGAAAAGACGCCTGACATCTGCTCCCGTACTAGTACCACCAGATTTCTCTAAGGACTTTGTTATCTACTGCGACGCCTCGCGACAAGGACTAGGTTGCATACTCATGCAAGACCGTCATGTGATTGCCTACGCATCTCGACAGTTGCGTCCACATGAGGATAATTATCCCACACATGATCTAGAGCTTGCAGCAGTAGTCCATGCACTCAAAACCTGGCGACATTACCTTCTGGGTAATCGTTGCGAAATCTACACTGATCACCAAAGTTTGAAATATATCTTCACCCAACCGGATCTGAATCTCAGGCAAAGACGTTGGGTCGAGTTGATCTCGGATTACGACTTAGGAATAACTTACACCCCAGGCAAAGCCAATGTCATGGCTGATGCACTAAGTCGTAAATCTTATTGTAACAACCTGATGTTACAACAAAGTCAACCACTTCTCCACGAGGAATTTCGTAAGCTTAACCTTCACATTGTTCCTCGAGGATTTCTTTCCACCCTGGTGGCGAAACCTAACCTTACGGATCAGATCATCAAGGCACAAAAGGTGGATCCGGGAATTTCCCGTATCAAGAGAAACATCGAGAAGGGAGTTGCAGATTGTTTCTCCATTAATGATCAAGGTGTCGTGTTCTTTGGGGACCGTCTAGTGGTTCCCAAGGTACGCAACTTGAGGCGATTGATCCTTAAGGAAGCTCATGAATCCCCTCTCACCATTCATCTCGGTAGTACTAAGATGTATCAAGACCTACGCCAGAGGTTTCGGTGGACTAGGATGAAGAGAGAAATCGCTCAATACATTGCTAATTGCGACGTCTGTCGTCGTGTTAAAGCAGAGCATCAACGGCCTGCTGGCACCCTTCAACCATTGGAGATTCCTGAATGGAATCGGGATAAAATCGGTATGGATTTCATTACCGGGTTTCCCAGAACCAAAAGAGGGAATAATGCTATCTTCGTTGTTGTCGATCGTCTTTCCAAAGTAGCCCACTTCTTACCTGTTCGCGAGAGTATATCCGCTAGCCAGCTAGCGGATTTGTACATCTCTCGAATAGTGTCTCTCCATGGTGTTCCATTGGAAATTAATTCCGATCGTGCAAGTCTTTTCACCTCTCGATTTTGGGAAAGTTTCCAAAATGCTATGGGAACTCGACTTTCCTTTAGCACCGCCTTCCATCCTCAGTCAAGTGGTCAAGTAGAACGAGTCAATCAAATTCTGGAGGATATGCTCCTAGCTTCTGTCATCTCTTTCGGTATGAATTGGGAGAAGTGCCTTCCATTCGCCGAGTTCGCTTATAACAACAGTTATCAAGCTAGCTTTGGTAAAGCTCCTTTCGAAGTTCTTTATAGACGAAAATGTCGAACGCCTCTTAACTTGTCAGAAACCGGCGAGAGACAACTCTTTGGCCCGGACATGATCCAGGATGCAGAAGAGCAGGTTCGCATTATTCGTGAGAAGTTGAAAACCGCCCAATCTCGACAAAAGAGTCAGTATGACCGCAAGCATAATCCCATGGCTAATGAAGTCGGCGAGATGGCTTACCTTCGGGTTACACCTTTAAAGGGAACCCATCGATTCGGTATCAAAGGCAAATTGGCTCCTCGTTACATTGGACCCTTTCGCATTCTTGCCAAACGAGGGGAAGTTGCCTACCAGCTGGAACTACCTCCGCATCTCTCCAGAGTTCATGACGTCTTCCATGTTTCTCAACTCAGGCGTTGCTTCTCGGATCCTATCCGTGGAGTGGACCACGAAACGCTTGATCTCCAAGATAACCTGACTTATCGAGAATACCCCATTCGTATCCTTGATCAAGCCGAGCGTACCACTCGACGCCACAATATCAAGTTTCTCAAAGTTCAATGGTCACACCATTCCGAGCAAGAAGCTACATGGGAAAGGGAGGATCGTCTTCGACTTGAGTACCCCACCTTCTTTCCGGAGGAACCTAAATCTCGGGACGAGATTCTTTTGAGTGGGGGTGAGTTGTCACATCCTAGCAGCTCATGCATTAGAGTGTGCATCATGTTTACTTATGATAGAAATTTGAAATGGGGAAGGCAGAACCCCCAGCACCCCTCCTGAAATCAACTAGGGTTTACTAAAAATATTTTCAATGAACCTGAAATGCCCTTCTAAAATGTTCACCCTCTTTGTCTTGGGTTAAAACCTCTGGCAAAAATGGTGCATATATTTCTAGGTCAACAGAAGGTCATTGAATTAATGCATAAGTATTTGAATTTGGGCATTCAAAATTTATAAAATATTTCAAATGCTCAAATATTTCCAAACCAAAATGTTCCTTGCTGGAAATACTCCAACTAAGGACCAGATGAAGTTTGGTGATTTTAGGAGTTGTTTTAGTATTTTTAATAAGTCCACAAAGTCACAGAAAAAAATAGAAAAAGGAAACAAAATGGAAAAACCTACCTGGCGCCTACTAACCGGCCCACCTGCCGGCCCAGCCCAGCTGCCGCGCTAGCGAGCTGCTTGGCTCGGCCAGGCAGGCAGGCAGGTGTTCGACGGCGGCACCAGCGTGCGCCACGCAGCTGCCCGCCGCCCTGCTTCACCTTCTCGCCGCCCCGCTGCCCTGGACGTGTTCCACGTCGCCGCCCCGAGCCCCTGGACACGCCATTCGCCTCTGCCTCGCCTCCCTCGCTCCCCCTCGCCATGGCCGACGCCACCGTCGCCGCTCCGCCGTCGTAGCCGTAGCCACCGTCGTCCCCGCGCCACCCGACCATGTCCACGAGCTCCGCCACCCTCCTCTTCTTCGAGCAAGACGAGCCCCGAGCGCTCGCGTGCCTCGAAGCCACCGCACCAACCCCGCCCGAGTCCACCGTCGCCGGAGATCCATTTCAATGTCGTTGCCGCACCAGCTCGTCCCCGACCCCGCCGGTGGCCTCTACGAGTGCTCTGTGAGCCTAGCTACCTCTCCTACCCTTTCTCTCTCGCCCCCGAGCCGTGTAGCCACCGCACGCAGATCACTCGCACGCACCGCCGCGGATCTCGCCGCCGACGTACTCCCGGCCATCCTCCGGCCACCTCTCGGTGTCCATCGCACTCACCACGCTGCGTTGGGTCCAACCGTGCACTCCCCGCACCTCACCGCACCCCTAGCTCGAGTTCGCCTCCAACCGAACTCCGGCGGCCGCCTAGGTCGTCGCCGACGCCGACTCCGGCCACCCCGACCCCAACCAACTCCACCAAGAGTTGCGGTTCATCCCCAGCTCCACGTAGATGCTCTCCGCGCCCCATTTGGTGTCCGGAATGGCCAAAACCACTTTCCTCCGCCGCGTCGGGCTCGCCGGCGGCTAGACGCCGGCGAGTTGACCTTTGACTTTGACCACGGATGGGCCCTGGTTGACTCTGTTGAGTCAATGAAAGGTGGGGCCCCATTCTGTTAATCACCCAGATTAGTCTAAACTAATTAAACTAGTTTAATTATCCACTAACACCCTGGGCCCACTGGTCAGTTGACCTGGACCGGCTGTTGACTTGCTGAGGTCAGCATGACCTCATGCTGACGCAGTAATTTAAATTACTGGAATTATTTTTATACAGGAAAATCCAGAAATTAGTTCAAACTTAAAAAAATCATAGAAAATAATCTATAACTCCAAATGCAAAGTTTTATATATGAAAAATTATCAGAAAAATCCAACCTATCCATTGGTGCTGGTTTCATGCATGTCAGAACAAGTTAAACCTGCTGTTTAGGCAATATAAGATTATGCACCATTAGGCTATGTTAAATGAGCTACCATTTGAACCTTTGGTTCAAATGAGTTCATTCCTTTCTGGTTTAACTTGCATTAGGTCAGGACACATCCATATTGCCATGTCATAGCATGCATCATATTGTTGCATATCGTCATGTGTTGATTGTGTTCCGATGTGTTCTTCGTGGTAGGTTCTGCCTCCGAGGATATCCACGAGTATCCAACTGAAGGGCAGTATCCCACTACTACTCCATCAGGCAAGCAACCCATTGATCATTCCGATACAAACCATGTTCTCGCTTCTGCCCTTGTTTACTGCATTAAGACAACGCGTTTCAAACTGCTGTGTGTTGCGGTAGTTGAACCCACTTCCTTTGCATGACCTGTCATTGCCACAGTAACTAGATGAAACCCACTAGCATGTGTAGGAGTTGATTGAGCCAATATATGTGTGTGTGTTCCTACCATGCTATGCTTGCTATGCTTAGAGTTGTGTCAGGTCTGGCTCATCGGGATGATGAACTGGAGTGAAAGGTTGTGTCTGTGACAAGAGTGAAGTGTTGAACACGATTTGGTAAAGGAATCGATGAGAGGCCATGTAGGAGTACATGGTGGGTTGTTTCATTGAGGCCGTCCTTAAGAACTGAGATCTGTGTGTGTGATTTAAGACTCAGCTACTACCACGCATTGGGCCCGAAACCAATGGACCCTCTCGGCTTCCTGATCACGCTTGTCCTCTGTCCAGGAGTTGCAAAGTAGTTTCTGGTGTTTGTAGTATGCTGGGGGCCGCACGCAGCGCTGACCGTCGGGGTGGGCTGTGTTGCGGTAGGCACGTGGCCGGGCCAGCCGGACGCCCGTTTGGTGTCTTGGAACCCTGTTCACATCGTTCGGGGCCGTTAGTGGAAACCTCGGCCGGACTCCCTGCGGATGGAACCCGAATAGGCGATAAACCTGGACTAGAGACTTGAGTGTTTAGGTAGGCCGTGGCCGACACCCTCGCTGGGCTTCCGCTTGAAGGTTGCCGAGTACATGTCGTGTAAACGGCGGTAAGTGGTGAGAGCGTGTGTGAAGAAGTACACCCCTGCAGGGTATAAATCTATTCGAATAGCCGCGTCCGCGGTAAAGGACTACTTGGTCACCTATACAGTTCATAGACAAGTTAAATGGATACTACTAAAATCTCAAGATAAGTGTGAGTACCGCGGATGGCCCTTTCGTAGGTTGACGAGGGAGGATCCACGGTGGTGTATTGTGTTGGTGATAGTGGACTCGTGTGCGACAAACGATTTACAAGTGGTGTCTATCATAGGATAGCTTAGCCAAGAGTCAAAGCTGGCTTGCTGCAATAACCCCACTACCTTCTTGAGAATGTGCATGTATAGTAGGTTCCTGTTGTAAGACTTGCTGAGTACCTCCGTACTCATGTTGCTATAATTAATGTTTTTCAGACGACTGCACCAACCCCTCTGATGGGTTCTATGTAGACCTCGACGTTGACGAGTGACTTATCACCCAGGTGGTGATCCAAGACTTGTGAAGGGTCGATGTAGATAGACAGGCTTCGTCAAGCCTTCTTTCTTTCTAGTGTCTGTACTCAGACTACTTTGCTTCCGCATGTGCTTGTATGCTTGTATGACTTGAGTGTTGGGTCATGTGACCCCTATCTGTATGAATGATATGTATGGCTCCTCGGAGCCTTCTAAATAAAGTACTTGAGTTGTAGAGTTTTGTTGTGATGCCATGTTGTATTTACTCATATCGGGCATATTGTGTGTATGATTGAAATGCTTGGTATGAGTGGGATCCGACTATCTAGTTGTTTATCCTTGGCAGCCTTTCATATGGGGAAATGTGAGTCTAGTGCTTCTGAGCGATAGTAGTCCGCTACAGCCCGGTTCACCGGAGTCCTGCTAGCCCAGCACTACTGCTTGGAACACTTGACTGGCCGGCATGTGTTTCACGTCGTTCCTATGTCTGTCCCTTCGGGGAAATGTCACGCGCTGTTATTCGGAGTCCTGCCTAGCCTGCTACAGCCCGGGTTACCGGAGTCCTGTTAGCCCAGTGCTACAGCCCGAATAAATACGTTGATGACCGACATGCTCGATGTGATTCATGTATGCCTGTCCTCATAGGCTAGCGCCGCTTTGGGTTCACGACTAGCCATGTCGGCCCGGGTTCTCTCTCATATGGATGCTAGCGACACTATCATATACGTGAGCCAAAAGGCGCAAACGGTCCCGGGCCAGGTAAGGTGGCACCCGTGGGAGTACCGTGCGTGAGGCCGCAAAGTGATATGATGTGTTACACGCTGGATCGATGTGGCTTAGGATCGGGGTCCTGACACCAATCGACGGAGATATCATATTTCTTCAACACACACACAAGGATATCCCTTTGGAGTGAACTAAGCCGGACAAAGCTTTTATCTTGCAACTCTCCAAGTTGTTGTTTAGCTCAACCAACTAGCTCAGGGGTATCCAACACGGATTCTTGGAGAAGGGGTGGTTTATAGGAAACCAACTTGATCACAAACTCAACATAGCGGTCAGGTAAAAACCTGGTAATACTTCCGAGAAGATATTCGAAACATCACGAACCACCGATATGTTAATAAGCTCGAGAACAATCTTGCTTTTCAAGGCAAGATGATATGATCAAAAGAGCGAGGTTTGGCAAAATCCTAGCTCATCGATCGAGGAGTGCACCAGAAATAAGGACTAGGTAGCACGATCAATCTTAGGATGATGATTTGATAACCAAGATGCTAAGAATGAGAATAGTGTCCATTAACTACCAAGCAACACAGTTGCTAGGAGTATTGATTTCACACATCACAGTTCATTTGTCGGCATTCCGGTTACAACAACACGAAGACCGAGGGAATAAATGATGATGGCGAGAAGTATCACTACGTCAAGAATTCATAAAAGAAGGTGCAATTCTCATGATGTTCCTGACATAAAGTGGGTAATACTTCAGGGTAGAACAGACCAAAAGCTTGATTGCATTTGATCTGCAGAATACAACTGCTTTGACCCAATCCTGGAAATGGATGAGGTACTGGAGTTTGTTTCTCCTAGTCATTCTGAACTAGAATGGCTTGACAGACCACAAGAGTGAAAGGCATCGAAGAACACGAATACACAACTAGTCCTGGCCAACAATTGAAAGATGATGGTCAGAATATATATGAAGAAGGACAACTCAAAGGACCATATAATTTTCTAAGTTGTGGATGCATAGATTAGTATGTCGAACGAGTTCAACATATTTCTTCCGGATAACCCATGCAGAAAGGTAGAACTGGCAGATTCACAATTTGAATGGAGAACTTGTCAAGAGCACTCTAGTTGTGATCTTTCGGTTCAAGAGAACTTCTGCCATAAGCAGTTCATGGTATTTGGAAGAAGGAGAATACCACGGACCTCGAGGACTATCGCAATGGTTACTAATATCCTAAAGGAACGAGTAATGCTATCAACAGAAAGTAAGTAGAGCGAATCTCGGGTCAAGAACCCAAGAGAAGAATACCTACTACTAAATGGCATCACGGAATGCTTTCGAGAATGGTGGCCAGAATCATCACACCGGAAACACAAAACATTGCTAGATTACTAGGTGACTCCCTAAGACACCTAGGGTCATAATAATAGCTCCAACATATATGTCGAGGCAATAGAGTACCTCAACTGACCGGTTAGTGTGCTTATTCTGACCAAAAGGACATGGGGAACAGAAAGAAAGGATTTGCAAATGCATCAAATTGTTTGGAAACCTGGGATGACTCGGACAACATAACGGCTGTAAATGCTCAAAAAGATTTGAGACATCCTGCAAAAATTGTGGCATAACCACTCAACATCACAATATCAAGGTTCCGAGATCAACTGACAACATACTAAAATAGTAGAAACTGAACTGAGGCCTGGAACCAACAATCCTGTAAGTCTCTAGATGAGTAACACGTCATCCTGATAGATTGATGAGAAGACCTAGTTCTTAATCCCCATAGAAGAGAAGAGGTTGACTCAGATCAGAAGGCCATGAGGTATAAGGAGTAAAAAGAGCCTTACCTTCCCTTCCACAATCAATTCCCTTATATAACTAAAGCATTTCTAGACACAACTTCGACCAGTTTGGCTTCGTAAACCTACAGGCAGTCAGGCTCTGATACCAAAACTGTCAGGACCCCGATCCTAAGTCACACCGATCTAGCATGTAACACATCATATCACTTTGCGGCCTCACGCACGGTATTCCCACGGGTGCCACCTTACCTGGCCCGGGACCGTTTGCGCCTTTTGGCTCACGTATATGATAGTGTCGCTAGCATCCATATGACAAAGAACCCAGGCCGACATGGCTAGTCGTGAACCCAAAGTGGCACTAACTGTCGGGGAAACTGCCTCCACGAGCACCTATGGGGACAGAGCCCCTTTTCGGTTCGGCGGGGGGCGGAGGTCGCACGAAGAGCGGATCGAGGTGAGGCACACGAGCAGTTTACCCAGCTTCGGGCCGCACGGATGCGTAAAACCCTACTGCTGCTTTGTGGATTGTATTGAGTTCTTGCTCGGGAGCGCTGAGTGCTACAGTACACACAAGTAGTTAGCGAGACCGAGCGTGAGTGTTCTCCTCCCCCCCATGTTGCGCATGGGCCTCCTTTTTTATGCTCAAGGGGTCACCGACAGGTGGCAACGTAGACGAGGGTAAAAATGTAAAGTTGCTGCGGTTGGTACAGCTACTTGTACAGTGTATCATACCTAACCCTGACGGCAGGGGACAAGGGCATTAAATGCCCATCAGCATCACCCAAACAGTGCAAAAAGGGACCGTCAGGGACGCCACCGTTCGCCACGATGGCGACCTTGTCAGCGCCGCTTGCCACAGTGCACCCCTGGCTGCACAGTCTCTTGCCACGTACGCCTGGAAGGGTCCCAGAGCGACACGTTGGTGGATGTGCTGGAGCGCGGGTACAGAGTGGTTGCTTGCCGCGGCAAACGCCTTACCGCGGTCGTTGTCTTGTCGCGTCCGGAAGCTTGTCGCTCGCCGGGCCTTGCCGGGACGCGTGGTGCATCGCGGCAAGTTCCTTGAGATGCCTCGGTTGGCCTTCCCGGCAAGCTCCTCTTGTCGGGGCCTTATGCCTCGAGTGGCCTTCCCGGCAAGCTCCTCTTGTCGGGGCCTTGTCTTCTCGGCTTGAATACTTTGTTCTTGAATGGCTCCAAAGGAAGTATGGAGGACCTTGGCGGTCACCTGGCAAGCCTTGCCGCGGGAGGCTGCGACTGCCCGTGCACAAGTCCGGGATACTAGGGTACCCCTACTCTAGTACACCTACAGGAGCCCCTGGGCCTGGGCCGTACACGGTGCCGAGCGCTGTTGGGCCAGGCCCAAAATAGGGCACGGGCACGCGCGGCCTGGGTCACGCCGTATCTTACTCTGTATCCACGGCGCCCTCCCCGAACGCGGTCGTGGGAGAGATCGTGGGTGGTTTCTTTATTGGACGAGGCCGAGGCGTGGTTTTTGAGGCATCCACTCCCCACGATCACGGGGTGGGTAGAGGTCGCCTCATCCGTTGCCTCGGTTCTGCACGCCTGCCACGCGGCTTCCATGCGCTTGGGGTGGCGAACGGTGGAGGCGGAAAACCGGGCTGTCGTGGGTCGAGGCAGCGGGTCGGTCCCAGTTCCCTGCTCCTTCTGCATCTTGATTAGCTGAGCGGGGCGGCCGAGCTCCCACCCTGTTCCTTTATAAGGAGCGGGAGGGGGGGGGGAACGGAGGCCCGCATTCTTTCATCTCCTCTTTCCTTCAGCTTCTGCTCCCCTCTCTCTCATTTGCCATGGAGAAAGGGAACCCTGGTCCTTCAACGGTAGCGGCGAGGGTCGCCGCTAGACAACGCGTCCCTCCTTCTCCCGCACCTGTGGTGGCAGAGCCAGCCGTAAGGGGAAGAGGGAGGGGGCGAGGCCGTGGGCGAGGTCGAGGGCGAGGCCGAGGCGCTCGGGCAAGAGGTGGACGGGGCGGCGCGCCGGCCTCGCCTCCGCCAGCGGTTCCTCTTCCCATGGCGGTCCATATTGGGGACGACCCTTGCGAGTTCTTTGTCAGGCTGCGTCGGCCGCCTCGTCGTCGCCTTCGTCTCCCGACTCCATTTGCGAGCGAGATGGAGTTGGATCTGCCCGAGACACTGAGGCTGCACATGAGGGGCTGTGGAATCAGCGGTACGCGAGTCCGCGTTGACTTCCCAGCCCCTAATGTGATGTATCTTGGTCGAGGGTGGAAGACGTTCGCCCGTATCCACCGCCTGACGGAGGGGCTCACCCTCCATTTTAAGCTGATGGAGGGCGGTCTCCTCTCCGTCAAGGTCTTCGGGTGCTTCGGAACTCGGGCAAGGTGCTGCGTGGAGAGCTACTCCGATAGCAAAGACTCCTCCTCGAGCGGGAGTGATGAGGAGGACAGCGGCAGCGACGACGAGGGTAGCGGGCGGCAGGATGACGGGTCCGACTAGGTGTCGGGCGCCGCTCCGTGCGGCATCGGCGACCCGATCATCCGTGTCACCGGCTCCTCGAACTTCTCGGGGTCGTCTCCTTGGGCGGCTGGCGTTGGGAGGCTGCGGAAGAGGAAGAGGGCGGGTGGCAAGGCCGTCAACTCGGAGTACATGGGCGTGACGCCCTCGACAGCGTGCTGACGTCCTGCCGCCTCGTCTTCGAGCTCTGCCTCCGGCGCTGCCATCACCATCCAGCCTTTGGACGACCACCGAGATGTTCTCTTGGTGTCTTCTGCCACCTGTAGCTTGTCTAGGCGCCCCTTTTACCCTTTTCGCCTCCTTGACCTGCCTCCTGAAGAGAGGGACAAGAAAGGGATTACGGGCACCTTATCTCTTTTTAATTTGTAAGCTTTCGGGCCTTAGCTGAATTTAAAGCTTGTAATCCCATCGTTCATGTTTTTCATTCTCCATGAACTGTACCTGAGTGGAATTCTTTTAATGAAAAAGGGATGCTTGCCGGGTCACTTGTCTTGCGGGTGGAACCCACGTCAAGGAGCAAATCCTTGATATCTTTAAGATAGACACTTCTTTGCCCGGCAGCAGGCCCTGCCGTCTTCCCACGTCGCTCGACCTTTCTCACGCTTTTGGCGGAGGCAGGGATGAGGCGGGTTCGGGCTCCTCGTTTCGTCCCTTTGCTGCCGCGACTACGACCAAACCTGTCCCCAGGAACGAGCACTAGGGCCTAGAGTTAGGGGAGCACGGTAGCTTTTAGGAAGAAACGAGGTTTCGCATACCTCAGTCCATAAGAGAATGCATGATAAGGGATGAAAAACTTATCTGAGATTGCAGCCCCCGGCAACTCTGGTTCGCCGTGGATGAATCTTTGTACTTGCAGCCCCCGGCAACACTGGCTTGCTGGGGTCTAGATGCTGGTCCGTCCTCCTTCTCTTTTTCGTCCTCAAGTGGTCCGGCCAGGATATGCGAGCCCTGTGAACCAAGGGAAACGAAAGAACGGCAAAGGGACGCACACTCGACCTCTAAGCTAGGGGTTAGCCACTGCTAAGCACTATCAACCCTAACCAAGGACGAGACTCGATCTAGCATGCATGCTATAACTTAGGGCGCCATCGCTTCATTTATGCTCAGGGTCTGCGCCTAGCTTTGTACAAAGGATTACATGCAACAGCGGCAAGACTTGTACAAAAGGTGGTTGCCGGAACAGGGTCCGACAACCGCGCCTTACGGGTAAAACTTACGAAGATGCTCAATGTTCCAGGAGTTGCTCACCGGAATGCCATCTTTGGTCTCAAGGCGGACAGCGCCAGGCCTAGTGACTCGTTTCACCCGGTAAGGGCCTTCCCACTTCGGCGTCAACTTGTTTGAATTCTTCGCGGACTGAACGCGCCGAAGAACAAGGTCGCCTTCCTCGAGACTTCTGGCGTTAACTTTGCGGCTATGGTAGCGGTGCAAAGCTTGCTGGTAGCGAGCAGCTCGCACAATAGCCTGAAGACGGTCCTCCTCAAGGAGCAGCGCGTCATCTTCTCGCAGCTGCTCTTGCTCAAGCTCATCATAAGCGAGCACTCGAGGTGACCCGTATACGAGTTCCGTGGGGAGAACTGCCTCTGCTCCATAGACTAGAGCGAAAGGTGTCTGGCCAGTGGCTCGATTTGGCGTCGTCCTGATCGACCAAAGAACCACCGGCAGCTCCTCGATCCAGTTTCTTTCGCACTTGTGCAGCCTGTCGAAAGTCCTGGTCTTGAGCCCATGCAACACTTCAGCATTTTCCCTCTCCGCTTGACCGTTGCTTCTGGGATGAGCAACAGAAGCGAAGCAGACCTTGGCGCCAAGATCTTGGACGTACTACATGAAGGTGTGGCTCGTGAATTGTGTACCGTTGTCGGTGACGATCCTGTTAGGGATCCCGAAGCGGCAAACAATCGACCTGAAGAACTTGACTGCTGACTGTGCTGTCACCTTCCTCACTGCTTCCACTTCCGGCCACTTTGTGAACTTGTCGATTGCAACGTATAAGTACTCAAAGCCCCCGACTGCTCGGGGGAAGGGGCCGAGGATGTCGAGCCCCCAGACCGAAAATGGCCAGGATAAAGGGATCGTCTGGAGAGCTTGAGCTGGCTGGTGTATTTGCTTGGAATGGAACTGGCACGCTTCACACTTGGTTACTTGTGCAGTTGCATCTTGGAGGGCTGTAGGCCAAAAGAAACCTTGCCGGAATGCTTTGCCGGCAAGTGCTCTTGCGCCAATGTGGTGACCACATATGCCTCCATGTATCTCTGCCAACAGCTTTTGTCCGTCTTCCCGGTGAATACACTTCAATTTCACACCGTTGAGTCTTCTTCTGTATAGTGTGTCGTCGACAAACTGGTACATACTTGACTGCCAGGCTACTCTTTCCGCTTCTTCTTGCTCTTCGGGAAGTTCTCCTGTCTGAAGGAAACGGACGATCTGCTGCGCCCATGCTGGAGCTTGCGGCTCGACAACAAGGACTAAAGGCACATCTGCTGCCGTGGGAACATCCGCTTCTACGGCGAGAACCTGTGGCTCAGCCGGAGCTTGACGTTCCCCGGCAAGCTTGCCGGAGCAAAACTTGTTGGGAGTGCCTGCTTCAACGGAACAAACCCTGGGGTTTGCCGGAGCAGGCTGCTCCTTAGCGCTCTTGGCGTTGATCTTGGGGACCTTCTTGGCGGCAGCTTCAGGAAGCTCTGCCGGAAAATAGTCACCAGAAAATCAACTTGCTCTTCTTGCTTTGTCCAGTTGATGGTGTTACAGATGGTTGAGTCAGCTTGAGCACAAAGATCCCTGGGTCCACAGGTAACTTAAGTGCCGCGCACTTTGACAGGCCATCAGCAATGTCGTTCTGAGCTCTTGGAACATGTTCCATCTGTAGGCCGTCAAAGCGCTCTTCTAGCTTTCTCACTTCATCAATGTAAGCTTCCATCAACGGACTCTGATAATCCTTATTCACTTGGCGGACGACAAGCTGCGAGTCACCCCCGACAATGAGCTTCCTGATCCCAAGGTCTGCCGCGATCCTGAGACCGGCAAGCAAACCTTCATACTCTGTAGTATTGTTTGTTGCTTGCTCCTTGGGAAAGTGCATCTCGACTATGTACTTGATGTGCTCTCCGGTGGGTGCGACAGGCAGCACGCCAGCACCGGCGCCTTGCAGCGAGAAGGCACCATCAAAGTACATCAGCCACTCTTTGCTTGCTTCCTTGACGGGGATGCTCATCTCTAGAATTTCTTCATCTGGTGTTGGCGTCCACTCTGCTATAAATTCTGCCAATGCTCTGCTTTGGATAGTTGAAGTGCTCTCAAACTTGAGACCAAAGCTTGACAGTTCCAGTGCCCACTCGACAATCCTTCCTGTTGCTTCTGGATTCTGCAGTATCCTCTTCAACGGAAAGTGAGTGACAACTGTGATCTCATGTGCTTGGAAGTAATGGCGCAGCTTTCTCGAGGCCATGAGAAGGCCGAAAAGCAACTTCTGCACACCAGAGTACCTTGACCTAGCCCCCTTCAAAAGGGAGCTGACAAAGTAAACTGGGCGCTGCACCATCCTCTTCTGTGCCTCCGCAGATCCATCCTTGTCAGGACCAGAGCTTGTCGGGGAAGCCCCCTACTTGTTGCTGGATGCGCTTGCCGGGGTTGCTGGCTCATCATCTGCCTCCCTCTCCGCTACTAACGCAGCACTAACCACTTGATTGGTTGCTGCCAGATACAGCAGCAACTTCTCTTGTGGCTTAGGTGCGACAAGTATTGGAGTGGAGGACAGGTATCTCTTCAAATCCTGTAGCGCAGCCTCCGCTTCCGGAGTCCATTTCATTGGACCTGCCTTTTTCAATATTTTGAAAAACGGCAGGGCGCGCTCAGCAGACTTAGAGATGAACCTACTGAGAGCTGCCATGCAACCGGCAAGTCTTCGTACATCCTTGACGCGCTTTGGTGCTTCAATCTGCTCAATGGCCTTGATCTTGTCGGGATTGGCTTCAATTCCCCGCTGAGACACGAAGAACCCGAGAAGCTTGCCGGAAGGGACTCCAAACACGCACTTCTCGGGGTTGAGCTTGAGGCTGATCTTGCGCAGATTTGCAAAAGTCTCTTCTAGATCTTGAATCAGAGTTGCTTTGTCCTTGCTCTTGACCACTATGTCATCCATGTAGGCTTCCACATTTCTGTGTATTTGTGGTTCAAAAGCGGTATGGACTACCCTTGCGAATGTTGAACCAGCATTCTTCAAACCAAAAGGCATCGTATGAAACAGTACGTGCCACACAGAGTGATAAATGCGGTCTTCTCCTCATCCTCTTCTGCCATGAAGATCTGATGGTATCCTGAGTATGCATCATGAAATGAAAGCAAGTCACATCCGGCCGTGGAGTCAACAATCTGGTCAATGTGCGGCAAGGGAAATGGATCTTTGGGACAAGCTTTATTGACATCGGTAAAGTCGATACAAAGCCTCCATTTCCCGTTTGCCTTGTGCAAGACTATAGGATTGGCCAACCACGTAGGATGGAGCACTCCTCTGACAAGGCTTGCTGCTTCCAACTTCTTGATCTCTTCTGCGATGAACTCTTGGCGCTCCACTGCCTGCTTCCTGACTTTCTGCTTGACGGGCCACGCGTGAGGACAGACGGCAAGGTGGTGCTCAATTACTTTCCTGGGAACACCGGGGATGTCAGACGGTTGCCATGCAAACACATTGACATTCGCCCGCAGGAAAGCAACGAGCGCGCTTTCCTATTTAGGGTCGAGAGTGGCACTGATGGTGAAGGTACCACCAGTGCCGTCCTCCTTGGTGGACACCTTCTTGGTCATTGGCGGAGCTGCCATCGTCTTCTTACACTTGCTGGTGGAGCTCGATGGTGCGTCCTCGACGGTAGCACAGCACTCCGAAGAGGTGCGCTTGCCGGAGTGGGCATCAGAGCTCTTGCCGGACTTGGTCTTCTTCTTCCCCCCGGGAGATTCAGCGGCAAGTGTCTTATGATCTGTTGCGGCTGCTGCTTCCCGGTAGATCTTGTCGGCACAGATAAGGGCATCCTTCTTGTCGCCAGGGACAAAAATGACACTTATCGGGCCTGGCATCTTGAGCATGTTGTACGCATAGTGAGAGGCCACCATGAACTTGGCGAGCGCTGGACGGCCGAGAATTCCATTGTAAGGAAATGGAAAATCGGCAACGTCAAAAGTGATCTTCTCTGTTCTGAAGTTCAGCTCGCTGCCAAATGTCACCGGCAACGTGATCTTCCCCTTCGGCTTGCTCCTTCCCGGGTTGATTCCTTGGAATGTGCCGGTCTCTTCGAGCTCGCTGTCAGGGACTTGGAGTTTCTGGAGCACAGCGGAGGAGATCAGGTTCAAGCCGGTCCCGCCGTCAACTAGCATCTTAGTGACCTTGAGGTTGCGGATAGTTGGTGAAACCAACATCGGCAAGCACCCGACCGCAGTTGTGCGATCAGGGTGGTCCTCAATATCAAAGATGATAGGCGTGCCGGACCATTTCAGAAGCTTGCGCGACTCGACGGGTGGATCTGCCGCATTGACTTCCCGCACCCACTGCTTGAGTTGGCGGTGTGAAGTATGTAGAGAAGCACCGCCGTCAACGCACAAGACCTCTGTGGCTTCCTGGAACTCCTACTCACTGGTCTCGTCATCATCCATGTCTTCGTCGTCGTCATCATCTCCGTCCTTGTCGCGGCCGCGGGGAGGTCTGTCTCCTTGCCGCTGCTTGGCCTTGCCGCGGCGTCCTCCCCGGGCTGGGCGCTTCATGCCAGATCCTCCAGCACCTCCTTGGGCTTTCTCCTTGTTGCGTCGCTCGTATTCGGCCTTTTGTAGCTCGACAAGCTGCTCGACCTTCTTGCAGCTCTGGAGGTTATGGCCCTTGGTGCGGTGGATCTTGCAGTACTGTTTGTTGGTGCCTTCCTGCTTGTCGGCGGCCGCCACAGCCTAGCAGTTGGCACATGCGGCAACCTCCTTGCCGGAGCTACCAGCCTTGGCCGTCTGGGCGCCACCTTCGCTGCTGGACTGCTCAACAACTAGTACTTCTTTGGCTTTCTTTTTCCTGTTGTTCCGCCGCCGGTTTTTCTTTGCCGGGGCAGCATCGTCGCTGTCAGATCCTCCTGCTCCTGTATTCTCTCCGCGGAGTCTCCTCCCTTCCTCAGCACATGCACACTTGTCGGCTAGGGCTTACAGCTCGTTGACGTCTCTGATCTTGCACATCGCTATCTCCTCCCGCATCCTGCGGTTACGCACGTTCTGGTTTAACGCGCTGATGACCGCAGCAGGGTGGACATCTGGGATGTCGCGTTGTACACAGCTGAATCTCTGAATGAACTTGCACAGGGGCTCTCCTTCTTTCTGGGCGAGCAGATGAAGGTCACTTTTCTGGCCATGAGGTTTGTGGCCGCTTGTAAAGGTGCCGACAAACTGATGGCACAGGTCTGCCCAGGAAGATATGGAGTCATCCGGCAAGTGCATGAGCCAGGACCTGACGTTGGGCTTGAGCACCAGCGGGAAGTAGTTGGCAAGGATCTTGTCATCCCGCCCCCCCAGCAGCTTGCACCGCGATGGTGTAGATGCTGAGGAACTCCGATGGATGCGTCTTGCCGTCATACTTCTCGGGTACGTCTGGTTTGAAATTCTTTGTGCTGGGCCACTGGACTTGCCGCAGCTCACAGGTAAACGCAGGGAAACCTACCGCCTGGTTCCCCTGGCGCGCCAAAGATGTCGGGGAAACTGCCTCCACGAGCACCTATGGGGACGGAGCCCTTTTTCGATTCGGCGGGGGGGCGGAGGTCGCACGAAGAGCGGATCAAGGCGAGGCACACAAGCAGTTTACCCAGCTTCGGGCCGCACGGATGCGAAAAACCCTACTGCTGCTTTGTGGATTGTATTGAGTTCTTGCTCGGGAGCGCTGAGTGCTACAGTACACACAAGCAGCTAGCGAGACCGAGCGTGAGTGTTCTCCTCCCCCCCCACGTTGCGCATGGGCCTCGTTTTATATGCTCAAGGGGTCACCGACAGGTGGCAACATAGACGAGGGTAAAAATGTAAAGTTGCTGCGGTTGGTACAACTACTTGTACAGTGTATCATACCTAACCCTGACGGCAGGGGACAAGGGCATTAAATGGCCATCAGCGTCGCCCAAACAGTGCGAAAAGGGACTGTCAGGGACGCCACCGTTCTCCACGATGGCGACCTTGTCAGCGCCGCTTGCCACAGTGCACCCCTGGCTGCACAGCCTCTCGCCACGTACGCCTGGAAGGGTCCCAGAGTGACACGTTGGTGGATGTGCTGGAGCGCGGGTACAGAGTGGTTGCTTGCCGCGGTCGTTGTCTTGTCCCGTCCGGAAGCTTGTCGCTCGCCGGGCCTTGCCGGGACGCATGGTGCGTCGCGGCAAGTTCCTTGAGATGCCTCGGTTGGCCTTCCCGGCAAGCTCCTCTTGCCGGGGCCTTGTGCCTCAAGTGGCCTTCCCGGCAAGCTCCTCTTGTCGGGGCCTTGTCTTCTCGGCTTGGATACTTTGTTCTTGAATGGCTCCAAAGGAACTACGGAGGACCTTGGCGGTCACCTGGCAATCCTTGCCGCGGGAGGCTGCGACTGGCCGTGCACAAGTCCAGGATACTAGGGTACCCCTACTCTAGTACACCGACACTAACCCATGGGGACAGGCATACATGAATCAACCTCGAGCATGTCGGTCAACAGCGTGTGAATCCGGGCTGTAGCACTGGGCTAAGAGGACTCCGGTAACCCGGGCTGTAGCAGGCTAGGCAGGACTCCGGATGTCACCGCGTGAAATTTCCCCGAAGGGACAGACACAGGAACGAAGTGAAACACATGCCGGCCAGTCAAGTGTCCTGAGCAGTAGTGCTGGGCTAGCAGGATTCCGGTGAACCGGGCTGTAGCAGACTACTATGGATCAAGGAAGCACTAGACTACATTTGCCCATGAGAGAGGCTGCCAAGGATAAACAACTAGAATGTCGGATCCCACACATACCAAGCATTTCAATCATACACACAATATGCCCGATATGTGTAAATACAACATGGCATCACAACATAAATCTACGACTCATGTATTTATACATTAGGCTCCGAGGAGCAAGATATTACAAACATGGGTCTAATGACCCAACATTCATAGCATACAAGTCAAAGCACATGCGGAAGCTAAACATGTCTGAGTACAGACATCTACAAATGAAAAAGGCTGAGAAGCCTAACTATCTACCAGATCCTGCTGAGGGCACAAGATCGTATCTGAGGTATCAAGCTAAACGTCGAAGTCCACACGGAACTACTAGTGAGACTGGCGTCTCTCTGCAAAACATAAAATAGGCAAACGTGAGTACAAATGTACCCAGCAAGACTTACATCAGAACTAGCTACATATGCATCGGTATCAACAAAGGGGGTGGTGGAGTTTAACTGCAGCAAGTCAGCTTTGACTCGTGGCTATCCTGAACTACGACTACAAGTAACTCTTTTGAGGTGGCGCACACGAGTCCACATATTCACCATTTCAATACACCACTATGGATCTGCTCCCGTTTCCCTACGAGAACGCCATCCATAGCACTCACGCTTATCTTGCGCATTTTAGAGTATCTAGTTCCACTTGTCTATGAACTATGCAAGGGGTCCAAGTTTCCATATCCGAGGAATCCGGCTATTCGAATAGATAATGATAACCCTGCAGGGGTGTACTTCTTCACACACGCTCTCACCACTTATCGCCCTGTACACGTCATGTACCTCGGCAACCTTCAAGCGGAAGCCGGGCGAGGGAGTCAACCACGACCTGACTAACCACACAAGTCTCTAGTCCAGGTTTATCGCCTATTTGGGTTCCATCCGCAAGGAGATCCGGCCGGGGTGTCGCTCACGGCCCCAAACGATGTGTTCAGGGTTCCCAAGCCACCTCGACGGGTGGATCTACGCTTGGTACACCGTGCCACGGTGCCTAGTCTGTCCCAAGCCCACCTGTACCGGGTACCACTTGGTAGACTACTAACACTACCTACAAACACCAGAAACTAGTTGCAACTCCTGGACAGAGATCAAGTTGATTAATAAGTCGAGAGGGGCACTTAAGCATTCCAATGCGGGGTAGTAACTGTTCATGGATCTCAAACACAGAACTCGGTTCCTAAGAACGGTTGCAATGAGACAACCCACCATGCACTCCTACATGGCCTCTCACCGCTACCTTTACCAAATCGTGTTTACACACTTAGCTCTCAACAGTAGGACATGTTCACACACCTCTGATTCATCCCCGATGAATCAAACCTGACACAACTCTAAGCAATAGCAGGCACGACAAACAAGCATGAATGAGTAGGCACATCAGGGCTCAAACAACTCCTACTCATGCTAGTGGGTTTCATCTATTTACTGTGGCAATGACAGGTCATGCAGAGGATAAAGGGGTTCAACTACCGCAGCAAGTAACGGATGATTCGTTGTTGTCCTAATGCAGTAAAAGAGAGCAGGAGCGAGAGAGTGGGATTGTATCGGAATGAACAAGGGGGTTTTTGCTTGCCTGGCACTTCTGAAGATAATATAGTTCTTCGTCGGTGTCATCGAACACGTCGTCGGAACGTGGTCTACCGGAAGGGGATAACCGGCAAACAAGAAAGAACACAATCAATGCAATGCAGCAATATGATGCATGAATGTGACATGGCAATATGCTATTGATTGAGCTAATGCATCTAGCAGCAAGTTAAATGAAGTTGGTTTGAATACAAGATTCAAATTCAAACTCCATATGTGATTATTCAAATGCCATTTAATTGATTTAACCTGATCAGCGGGCATAAGTTGTTCTAACATGCATGGAAATGGTACAGATGGATAGATTGGATTTTTCTGATCATTTTTCATAGATGATTTATTTCATTTGGAGTTATGGTTGAATTTCTATGATTTTTAGAAGTTTGTGGTATTTTCTGGAATTTCCTCTATGAAAATAAATCCAGAAAATACTTATTGCGTCAGCATTGTGTCACTATGACGTCAGCAGTCAACGAGGCCGGTCCAGGTCAAACCTGGCCAGTGGGGTCCACTGGTCAGTGACCCAGTGTTGTTTGTGTCACTGACATGTGGGGTCGGGTCAACGGACACGTCAGCACAGTCAACTCTGACTAGTGGGTCCCGCTTTATTAAACTGATCTAAACAGAAATAAAACCTAGATTAATTAGGACGTGGGGCCCAGGTGTCAGTGAGCTAGGGGGTAGTTAGGGGCTTAGGGTGTCATTAGCCACTAATGACCTTGCCACGTCAGACGCACCGGCGGTTAGCCGCCGGCGACCCAACGGAGCGGCGGAGGCGCTCGGGATTCGTCGTCCAGCGACCGTTTGGCTCGTGGTTTGGTCCTACGGGGAGCTGGAGAAGTGGCGCATCTACTGGTGCCTGTAGCGGCGGCGACAGCGAGCGAGGTGGCGGCCAGAGCTTGGGCAACGGCGGAGATGGCGCTATAGGGCACGGCAGGGCGAACCCGTGGGTGTTTCGGGTTCGCAGGAGCACGACGAGCACGCTGGTGATGCTCGGGCGAGCGGCCGAGCTCAGGAGCGCGGAGCTCGTTGACCATGGCGGCGGCGAGCCTCGACGGAGGTGGGGAACGGAGCTTGAGCAAGAACACGAGTAGGAGAGGAGGGGGAATAGGTCCGTGAGCTCACAGTGGTTGCGACGGTGGACACGGGGAGCTCGGGGAGGGGCTGGTGACGGCAGGAGGTCGCCGGCGATCTCGGCGACCCGAGGTTGAAGAAGGCGGCGATGTGGGCGTTCGGGGGCGTCCGGCGGCGCGTGTGTCCCCGAGGAGGCGTAGACGACGGAGGCGGAGCTCCTGGACGTGTTGGGGAGGCTAGGCGGTGGCTGTGGCCGTCGCGAACGGCGTCGGTGGCGATGGTGTGCTTGGGAGAGAGAAACAGAGGAGGGGGAGGAGCACAGGGAGAGTGAGAGGGGTCCGAGGGGTCCGCGTGGCGATGTCCAGGGAGAGCCAGGGCAAGCAGACACAGAGGAGGTGGCCGAGCGTGTGCGTGCGTGCCGCGGGCACACGCCTCTCGTCCTACTGGCAAGAGGTAGAAGACGGTCCAGCCCCTGGTGGGCTGGGCCAGTACGGCTGGGCCAGGTAGGCTATGCCAGGTATGTGGCCTAGTGGCCTTCTCTCCCTCTCTTTTATTATTTGTTTCAGTTTTTCTAATTTCTGCTACTGTTTTGCAAATAAAATACTAACCAAAACACTTTGGTTAATTCTGTAAATTTTTGTGAGGAATATCTGAATTATTTTCAAACCACACAACAAATTTCAGAATATTTGGAGCAACCAATATTTAATGGTAAATTTTAAACTCCAACTCAAATATCATAATTATTTAATTCAATGACCAAAATGTCCTGGAAAAATATGCATCATCTCTGGTAGAGGCTTTCACCTTTTTCCATAAATCATGAACATTTTAAAAGGATATTTTGAGGTCATTGAAAATATTTTGGTTGAACCTATTTGAATTGCATTTGTGCTAGGGTTTATCAATCCCCAATTCAAATTTCTTAAATTTAAACATGATGACATGAATGCTTTCATGCAACTAGATACAAGCAAATCTAGGGCCGTGACAACTTGACACCCCAGGAAGATGGACGAAAAGATCGCCGCCCACCTTCAGATATTTGTAGGGGCCCGAGGTTGTGGAGGAAGAAGGCTGATCATCGACCGCTTCTTCCTCGACTGTGGCCTTGCCGGCCTCCCCGGCAGGCCCACCGCTGGCACCCTTGGCAGAAGCCTCACCGGTCGCCCCGGCGGCCCCCGCTGCAGCGTCCCCGGCAGCATCCTTGGCGGCCTCATCGATGGCGGCCTCGTCAGCATTTCTGGCGGCCTCCTCGGTGGCAATCCTGTCGGCCTCCGCCGCGGCCTCCTCAGCAATGTTCCCAATAACAGTATCCACGTCCTCCATATCTACTGAAGGAGGGCCTGGGTAGTAATGGGAGCAATGAAGCCAAGAAAAAGAATAAGGGAAAAAACCGAGATGGAGGAAAGACGACTCACCAGTGCCAGGCTGAGAAGCAGAAGTCCCCTCCCCGCCAGTATTCGGCGCTGTGGCAGAGTCACCAGCGCCCAAGTTCCCCTCTTCCTCCATGGGTGTAGGCTCGGTGCTTGACGCCCTTGCCGGGGACGCCCCTCGCGGCGGCGTAGTCGATGGGGGTGGTGTGTTGGGGGTAGCCCTCTGCAGCTCCTCCTGCTTCCGCTCCCCTCCTGCGAACCCGGCAAGGTCAACACCATAGCATCAACCTGATACCACATGTCGATAAGAGGAGGGTAACGAACTCACGCTGGGGGTTGTGTTGGGGGTTGCTGTCCGGGCTGCTCAGCACCACCAGTGGCGACTTTGAAGCATTGGCCGGGAGCTGGCCGCCCGCCAAGGCCTTGGCCCTCTTCACCCTCTGGGCCAACGTCTCTGCATCCCTGCAAAAGCAAAAACGGATCAAGATAAGTGACTTAATTCAGGGGAATGGAAATGGCAGTAAGGAACGGAGTACTTACTCGTCACCCATCTCCTCTTCCTCCACCACTTTCCTTTTCCTCTTTGGGCTGAGAGGCCCGAGATCAAAAGCGACCTCAGCGTCAACATCCGAGTCGAGGAGGCGAAGACGGCGGGTTTTGTGCACGCCCAGATGGGGAAGGGGCTCTTGTCTTCTTCTTCTCAGCGGCCTTCGTCAGCCTCTTGGCTGTCGTGGCCCTCGTGTGACGCCCGGACCCCTCCAGGGTCAATTGAGGCCGCGTAGCCCTGTCGGGCCGGACAGGCTCGCCGAAGCCAGCCCGCCGCAGGACTCGCCCTCTTCCCCTGGCTGGCGTCGAGCCCACCGCCACGTCCTCCTCCTCCGACGACTCGTCGGCCGCGTCTTCGACAAGCGGAGCTCCAGTGTCGGCGCTGCTGACCTCCTCGGTGGCCGCCGCCCACCAGGTGAGCTCCTCTTCCTCCGCAACCGTTGCGGCCTTGTCCTCCACACCCCCGGCACTGCCGGCCTCCATGGCAAGCTGCGCCTCCCTCACCCTAGTGGCAATGTAGTCCAGCTCTGCTTGGGTGGTTTCCATGACAAGCCACCACTCGGCATCAACATTGACATGTAGCTCAATCAGGGTGTCAAAGAATTGCTGCACATCCGCATCCTTCGGCTCCTTCCAGCTCGGGACATGGCCGTGCACATTACAGTCCGACATCATGGCGATGATCTCGGACCGACATGAATTATTGCACAACGGGACCACCCCCGCTGGCAGCTTGAAAAACGACCCCTTGAGGGACTTGCCAACCTTTGCGGCAGCCCTCGCGGCCTTGCCGGTCCGTTCGACCTCGCCATCGCGACCCACATCAAGCTGGAAAAGCCACTGGCAGAAGTGGGCATGCACCATCACCATGAAGTTGTGGTCGAGGCCAGGGCGGAGTCGCATAATGTCAGCCGGATTCGTAAAGAGCCAAGCTGGCCTCCCCTTGTTGTGCAACGGGGCGATCCGGCGGCGAATGAAGTCCGCCCCAATCATCTCAAGGGTGAGTCTGGCCCGGGTGAGCCGGAGAATCCTAGTAGTGCCAACAGTGAGCCTCCCGTCGGCGACATCGACATCACTCCAATCGCTGCCACGGACCGGCGGCACTCGGCGGACCTTGCAGAATTCCGGCGGGTCTTCATCCTCAATCCAGCACCACCGGCCACGCCATTCTTCCCACCTCTCCTTCACGGCACCGTCTGGGTACGCCCCCTTGGATCTTGGGATCCAGGTGACGCAACCAGAGACGGCACCTCCCGGCTGGATCCGATGGAAGAAATAATGGCGGAAGAGCGCCGTGTTGGGCTGCACCCCGGTAAAGCCTTCGCAAAGATGCGCAAAGAAAGCCATGCACGCCACCGCATTCGGAGTAAAATCCAAGAGGCGAAAGCCGAAGGTGTGCATAATGTCGCAGAAGAAATCGGAAAAAGGGGGGCATAACCCGCAAGAAAGATAATCGACGAAAGAGGGATACTGATTTGGAGCAGGATCGGCGCAAGCAGCAGGAATGACGCGTGTCGCCGGGTGTCCCGAATTCTCTCCCCCCGTCTTCGCTCCCCATAGGGGCCTGAAGGAGGCCCGGAGCTCATGAACATCAACCGTCGAGGGGAAGAAAAAGGCGGACTTTGTCCGGTCCCCGACAGCGCGCTCTCCGGCGGCTCCATAGTCCCAGCGCCCTTAGCCACCCCCTTGCCCTTGACGGATTTGGGCGCCATGGCGGCCAAGAAGTTTAGAGGGCTGAGGAAGGGGGATGGCGAAGCAACGACGGCGGGCGGCGGTGGAAGCTTAGGAAGGAAGGAAGAAAGGAAACGGCGGCTCTGAGATTGGAAAAGGCACGAGGATAGAGGAGAAAGTGAGCAGCGCGCCCACGGTTATTCCTTTTTTATGGGGGAAAACACGGGCCACCTCCTTTCACATTAACTGTGGTGTGACGCATGCCTGCCGGAACCAACCCCGCGCATGCCGCCCACGTCACACGCACCTCCCCACACCGCGCCACGCGCGCGAGTCGTGGGAAGTGCAGCGCGCGAAAAATCTTACCGCGGTAAAAACCGCCCCGCCTGCCCGCGCACCGTTTTTGGGCCTAGCCCAACAACACGTCGCGCTTATGTGTGGCCCAGACCCGGGGGCTCCTGTCGGTGTACAAAACGAGGGGTATACTTTTCGTACCCCTATAACTATGCACGGGCAGTCTGGGCCACGGGCACCACCACACCAAAACAAGGCAAGGGAGGTGAGCCAGAGTAAGACCGAAGCTCAAGAAGAACTAAAGCGACGCCAAGGCCAAGCCCACGAAGAGCAAAAGGGACGAAGCGGACTCCCCTGACAAGATCCTTGCCAGGAGGCAGTTTTAGCAACCCCGACAAGAACCTTGCCGCGGCAACTCGCCCCACGCTTACGGAGCAAATCACCCTTGAGTCCCCTGCCCCCATGGGGCAAGGATTCGGGAGCCCCCTCCGCGGTGGCATGCAGATCTTTGTGAAGACATTCAAGATCAGATACGCACTAGAAGATGACGACCCTTGGCGGGATCCCAGCCGAGGAAGACCACAAGACCCCCGGCAAGCGCCTTGCCGGGGATGAAAGCAGGCGCCTCGGCAAGACCCTTGCCGGGGCCTCGGCAAGGCCCTTGCCAAGGACATCCGCAGGACCACCACCAGGCCCACGCCGACTAAACCTCCACCGCCGTACGCATGCAGCTGCCGACCCAACCAGCTGGGCAGGCACCTGCGTGGCGGCATGCAGATCTTCGTGAAGACCCACCACTGCGCCACCTCAGCTGCCTGCCTACCTACATGGCAACGCAGGCGTCGCTGGCCAGGGCACGTGTCGACACAAGAAGAAGTGGCGACGGACGGGACGGGCTTCACCCCCACCCCTGATAAAGCAAGGACACCTAAGCAAGACGCATTAAATGTGCCTTGTCATGTAACGCGAGGGATAACCTCCCATCACTGTACCCTTTCCACCTCCTGTGTGCCACTGTGGCAACCCCTTTTTCTATAAAAGGAGGCCCGAGGCGACGAGGGGAAGGATTCGGCTTTTTGGTGCTCCTAACGCCCCATAGCTAGTTCAAGAACAAGAATATACATCCACCAAAGCAGGAGTAGGGTTTTACGCATCCTCGCGGCCCGAACCTGGATAAACAAACTATGTACTACCTGTTAGATCCGCTCTTCTCACGACCCCGCGCCCCGCTGACCGTAGTAGGGATTCTTGTGATCCCATAGGTGTCGTTCCCACCGACACTCGCCGTACGTATGCGCGAGTAGGTGTTCGAGACCCTGCCCATATGTACGTACGTGGCCGTATTTTCTTTCTTGCACCCTGGCCGCAGTACGTACGTGTACATGCTACGTGCACGCCTCTACTACGACACGTGCGCGCCTCTACATCCACCAGTATATATGTACGTACACGTTCGCGACCAGGATGACAACGCTACGTACGCTTCGACCAGGTGGGTCCCGACTGTCAGGCACTTCCTTGCGTGCGAAGATGTAGCTGGTGGGTCCCAGCAGTCAGGGGGGCGAATCATTTTTTTTGCTCGGACGGACTTCCTTGTGTGCAAAAGTGTAGCTGGTGGGTCCCAGCAGTCAGGGGGGAAATGTTTTTTTCGAGAAATACGGTGGCCCATCCGGTGGGACCCCGCTGTCAGGTGGAGGAATAATTATTTTGCGCGTAATAAGGAGGCACTTCCTTGCTGCGGCCGTGGACACAGCTGTCAGTGTCTCTGCGCACAGTACTCTTCCGATGGAAGTCGGTCGTTGACCACATTGACCATGCCGCGCCGAGAGCACCACGGCGGTGGACGACGACGAGGCCTAGGAAGGGGACAACACGGAGGCAGGGAGGACTCGGCAGTTGCTTCCCACGCGGAGGGGAGTACGACTGTATGAGGGTTTACTAGTTCGTCTGTCGTCGCTGGAGAATAACAGCAGGTGTGGGTGAGTAGAGGGATGGCTAGACCAGCGATGGGAGTACGGTGGGGCAGTGAGGCCTGCGTGGCAGCACAGCCGGCCGCGGGGAGGAGGGAGTAGGCAGTCTCGCCGGCGCTTGTTTGAGCGGCTGGAGCAGGAAGAGCAGAGATTGAAGAAGCACGACGGCCGTTGGATGGACATCCAACAGTCAGTGCTTGTGCGTCAACCTTTTTTTAGGAAAGCCTCAAATCTGTGGAAAACAGCATACATCCCATCTGCCATTATTTCTAATATTTTACAGCCCATTTGCTAATTCTTAAGGTTTTTTTGGAGCCCATATTCTTTTTGTTAGCATTACAACCCATATTGTGGCCACGGTTAAAAAATTATACGAAATTTTGCATATTTTGGTGCGGTCCGAACTGTTTTTAATCTCGAAATTTCGACTCACATTCAAATTGATTTTAAAAATATATTATATCAATATAAAATCTAACAAATTCTCCACGCATAAAAATTAATGTAATTTAAAATCTTGAAATGAAAAAAAAGATATTTGAAACTAATTGCCGGTTTGATGTGTTTTAAAAATGTACAACCCATTTCTCATTACTGATGGGCCATTTTCTCGGCTAGCCGAATGAAAGCTCTCCTCGTCTTGAAAGATTTGAAGCCCAACAGGCCTGATAAAGCGACTTACTTGGCAAATCACAAAAAAAACTGGGCTGTGGCCGTGGACCCAGCTGTCAGCCTCTCCACGTACAGTACTCTTACGATGGAAGTCGTTCCTTGACCATGTTGACCACGCCACGGGGAGAGCACCACGGCGGTGGACGACGGCGAGGCCTAGGAAGGGCACGACGTGGCAGTGGAATCCCGCGCGGAGAGGAGTATGAGGGTTCACTGGTTCGGCTGCGGTGTGAGGCTGCCGTCGCCGCAGAATAACAGGGGGTGTGGGTGAGTGGAGAGATGGCCTGGCCAGTGGTGGGAGTAGTATGGGGGTGGTGAGGCCTCCACGGTAGCACAGCCGACCACGGGAGGCAGGAGCAGGTGGCATGACCGGCGCTGCTTTGGGTGGCTGGAGCAAGAAGACCAGAGGTTGAAGTAGCACTATGGCCGTTGGATGGACATCATGCGGTCACTGGAGTATTGACTAAGTTGACAAAGCTCTCCGTCCCCGTCAACTTAGTAGGCCCACAAGTCAGCCCAACAATATGGTGGGTCCCAGCTAGCAGGGGGTATTCATTTTTTGGGCGTAATAAGGAGGCACTTCCTTACGTGCGAGGATATATCCGGTGGGTCCGATTTGTCAGCGGGGGGAACGTTTTTTTCGCGAAATACAGAGGCCCTTCCTGTGGGTCCTAGCTGTCAGGTGGAGGAATCATTATTTAGCGTGTAATAAGGAGGCATTTCCTTGCGTGCGGCCATGGACCCAGTTGTCAGCGTCTCCATGTACAGTCCACTTCCGATGGATGTCGTTCATTGACCACGTTGACCAGGCCGCGCCGAGAGCACCAGGGCGTTGGACGACGGCGAGGCCTAGGAAGGGAATGCCACGGAGCCAGGGAATACTCGGCAGTTGTTTCCCACGCGGAGGAGTACGAGGGTTTACTGGTTCGTCTGCCGTCGTCGGAGAATAACAGCATGTGTGGGTGAGTAGAGGGATGGCTAGGCCAGCGATGGGAGTACGATGGGGCCGTGAGGCCTGCGCGGCAGCATAGCCGGCCGTGGGAGGAGGGAGCAGGCAGTCCCGCTGGCGCTTGTTTGAGCGGCTTGAGCATGAAGAGCAGAAATTGAAGAAGCACGACAGCCGTTGGATGGACATCCAATAGTCACTGCTCCTGTGTGTTGACTAAGTTGACAGGGCGTTGCGTGTGCGTCAACCTTTTTTTTATGAAGGCATACGCGTCAACCTGTAGTAGGCGCACAAGTCAGCCTCAAATCTGTGGAAAACAGCATACAACCCATCTGCCATTATTTCTAATAATGTACAACCCATTTGCTAATCCTTAAGAATTGTTTTGGAGCCCATCTTTTTTTTGTTAGCATCACACCCCATATTGTGGCCATGGTTAAAAAGTATACAAAATTTTGCATATTTTGATGCGGTCAACTGTTTTTAATCTAGAAATATCGATTCACATTCAAACTATTTTGAAAAATAATTTATATAAATATAAAATCCAAATAATTGTCCACGCATAAAAATCAATGGAATTTAAGATCTTGTAATGAAAAAAATTGAAACTAATTCCCGGTTTGATATGTTTTAAAAATGTATATCCCATTTCTGGGCAAACCGAATGAAACTCTCCTCGTCTTGAAAGATTTGGAGCCCAGCAGGGCCGATAAAGAAAGTAGGCCTTGTTTGGGTATTTCTTAAAAAATAGAACTAGGCTAGCCATTTTCAGCAAAAAAAACACAACTGGGCTCATGATGTGGTAAACATAAATGAAACCCTGGCTAGACAGGCCACAGCCCCCGCACAGCCCCGTTGTTACCCTGATCCGCCGCTAAAACTAGTATAAATAACAACTGCTTGTTCCTAAAAAAACTGCGTGACTTGCTGGGTCCCTGGTGTCAGCCGCTCGTAGTGTAATTCTCTCGTTTATTGACTACGTTAACAATGGCGTGAGCCCCAGATGTCCAACCATTAGGAGGAACCATATTTTTGGGCTTGTACTATAGAGGCACTTGCTTGCGTACTGCCATGACGCTGGTGGGTCCCTACTGTCATCCTCTCCACGTACAGTCATCTCCTTGTTCCTCTCGGTTGTTGACGACATTGACAACGCAAGAGGGCGGCACGCCGCGCACGGCGAGCGAACCAAGGCCGCAAGGCGGAGGACGACGGCGAGGCCTCAGATGGAACGAACAGGAGACGTTGAGGATGCGCCGGTCCAATCGCAGGCGGAGGGGAGTACGAGGGTTGACTGGTTCGGGCGCGGGTACGTGTTGGGGCTGACATCGCCGGAGAATAATAGGACGTGTGGGGGAATAGAGGGAGGGACTGGCCAACGTTGGAGGGTACGTACGGTAGGGCGGCGGAGGCGCAGCCAGCCATGGGAGGCGGGAGCAGGCGGAGCCGACGGGGTGGTTTGGTTTTGGCGGCTGGAGGAAGAAGACAAGAGATAGAAGATACACGACAGATGTTGGATGTCAATCCAACGACTGGTAGGCAGAATCTTTTGTTGACTGGCTAGTAAGTCGACACCACCTTGGATAGGCTATTTCCTCGCGGGTCCCAAATGTCAGAATCCAAATCTGTCATGGTCATGCAACCTTTCCTATGAAAATTTACAGCCCATTTGATGTGCTAGTCCGAAATAAGTTTGTGGGTGCTGGTGGGGGCTAATCACTTGGCTTCTGTAATGCACAGTGAGCTCAAGAAGCCGGCGAGAGTGATGTTATTTCCCTTGCTTTGGATTTGTTACAATATTTCACTCTAAATTAAACGAATGGCAAGCCATTTGCCTTGTTTCAAAGAAAATATGATAGTCATAGCCGAGTTGAAAAGGGCAGGAACATCTAACTCCAGCTTACAAACTGTACAAAAGCACGAGGGTTAATTGTTCATCAGGTTTACAAAAAAACCAGATTGAAAAGGGCAACAACATCTAACTCCAGCACTGTTTTCGGCAGTCACAGTCAAATGGAACGGTCAGGTCCATAGAATGAACATCTTGGGTCGTAAAATTTACTGGATTATGACCACAATATGTTGTAAATAGAAGCCCGACACGTTCAGAAGCTCTTTTGCCCACCTGAAACTCCTTTTTTTGCTCTTCGACATACCCATCCGTCAAAACCATGCTGCTGATAAACTTAAGCCTGATGGACAATAGTAACCTCGCATTCAGCAGGAAGAATGTGACAAATCTTGTGTTTGCACGGTTGGCTACATATCGTTCTAGCGTTATTGTCTTCAATCGAATCTCATGAGAAGTGAGAAAATCCTGATGCTTACGAATCCACCGATTGGTTATAACTTTCTTACCCCATCCAGTTGCCTAAAAAGGCATGAAGATTGAAAATAGTTAAGGTCTAAAAGAAGAGTGTCGAAAGAGCAACAGCCGAACGGTTAATTCTAGTACACTATATGCGGGCTTCCAATGTGCATGAAATTATCACCTTTGTATACAACTTCTCCAGACATGGAAAGCACTACAGCAAGCCAATAATCTTGTTCAGATCAATACTATTCATTTGGATATATAAGATCTTGACAGAATCCAACACCATTGATAGGCCATCCATGGAGAAACTCTTCATTGAGCATAGAACATAATATTAGTACAAAATGTGTACTCCAAGATGATATATAAATTATGCGCAGAAATTTAAAATGCAGCTTATGGTTACAAGTGTAGATGATAATATAAAGTACCTGAAGAATTATGAGCACAGAGATCATGTATTACACACAAGGTATCCAGTTTAGGCGCAGAGAGGACGGTTATTTGCAACGGTGAATAACTAGAATCAAGGATCAACCTTTGAAGTGAAGGGGCATCTTGGATGATGAGCTGCCTTCTGTCAAAAGAAATTCCAATTCTTACAAGGTTAGGCGACTTTATTTGGAGACAACCGATTCTAACTGTGAAAACAAGCACCTAGCACTCCAGCGCAGGGCAACTAGAGTGGATGATGATGTGCAATGAGGCCTCCGATATACGAACCCGCACAAGTGAAAGTTTCTTGAGAAATGGGAGTCGAAGGTTTAGTACCAGATTGTCTGGTAGGTAGCACTGCGCAAAGGTGGCTGTGTGGAGAGAGGACGAAAACCGCGAGATGGACATCGGTGCTGAGGGCACAAGTTCATGGCGTTCGGTATGTGGTATGTGATTTCCAGGGGAATAGTAGAACTCAAGCAGCTGTAGTTCTATGAATTCAGGGGATTCCAGCCAGGCGTCCACCGTGCAGGGCATGGTATGCTTGCTCAGGTAGCATGACGGGATGCAGAGGCTTTGAACGGAGCCCTCGTGGGAGGAGATGATGGCTCTGGGGATTTCAAAATCATTGAAGAGAGATAGCTAACGACAGTCGAGATTAAGGGGAACGGGGCGCCATAGAGGGTGCCACCGAATTGAGAGGACTTGGGTGCGGCAGCAATCCTTGGTGGGGAGAAGCGAGATGATCTCCCCAAGGATGGCGTCCGGGAGATCGCTGATGCAGTCCACCCGAGATTCTACGGGTTCCTGGGATCCGGTGGGGGCGGGGTCGACGCTTCTCCCCGCGCTGCCGGGTGCGGGATCTACAACAGGCGTCACCGCTGGCGGGAGCCTCATCTTCTTGGCGCCGGGGTTAGCCGTCTCCATTTTCCTCGAGGGCGTCGCGTCGCGCTCACAGGTTTGAGCAGAGTAACGAATGACGAGCCTAGTTGTAGTGCGAGCGAAGAAGAAGGGGAGCTGGGGGTTTTCTGTAGGAGTGAGGAAGAAGGGGAGCTGGGGTTTTCTGTAGGAGTGAGGTGAGGAATTTGGGGGTACGAGTGGAGCGAGCTGACGTGAGGTGGGTGGGAGCGAGGAGGAAGAAGAGCACCCAGGTTTTTTTTGGGGGGTGGGGCGGTGTGCTGTGTGTGGGTAGCGCCTCTCATTCAGTAAATATATAGGCTTTTGAATTGATTTTACTATTTACTAGTGTGGATGGGCTGTTTTGTCTTGGGCCCCGAGAAACAATTACTACTAGTACAGTGGAGACACTCTACAGCTACCCAGAAAAACAATTACCACTAGTACAGTGGAGACACTCTACCGCTTCTGGCTCCTCCTAGGTCATTGAAACGTCTCCCTCTACTGAATGTTGTTATACTTTTGTTCACCGACATGCGGGCCATGCAGCGTTCAGGCCCAAATGACATCCACCAAATTAGAAGGAAGTATGCAGGCGGAGAGTCACCCCAGTCGTAGCGCGTCAGTAATGAGCCGTCGTATCACAAAACCCCACCTCCCCGCAGTCTAAGTTTGACGGACGAAGTAACCATCATTTCACTCTTCGCTTAATCCCCTTCTCCCTCACCGTCTTCATGAAAGGCAACACTTGCATCTTCCACTGTTCTTCTCTTCGAACGAAGGGAAGGTAAGCGGATCCGTGATGTTGTTATATTTTTGTTTAGAGAAAAAAAAGAACTTTTGCAAAGCAGTAACCGATCCTCACTCTCTTTTTTGTTTCATTTTCATTGCGATTGCGTTTTCCTTTCACTGGTCTCCTAGTATTTGTCAGTTTCATGATGGAACAAGGAGAACCAGGCAAAGATCTGCCGATATTGGAGCAGACGCGGGAGGCTGATCCCCACGAGACAGAGAGCTCCAAGAAGATGGAGGCAACCACCGAGGCGACCCCAGATACTGAGATGGTCAACGCCCCGTTTGAGGTTACAGCCCTCGTGGCACTTCAGGAGCAGTTTTCCCCCTTCGAGGATGTGTCCCCCCCCCCCCCGCTGAGCCGCCCAAGGTGATTTCCTTCTTTGCCGATCTCAATTGTGGTTTTTCATCTAAGTATGTGGTGATTTTTTTAGAAAAGGAAGTATGTGGTGATTAATAATGCAAAATTTTATTAGCTTTGATGCCATGCTATACATAGTGGTTTAAATAACTTGTGTTTCTTATACTGAAAAGTAATTCAGAATTTGTTTCTGTTTCAATTAGAGCCCTGATGCAGACAAGGATTGTGTGGTTGTACATGTCACTCGCTATGAGGCGGACGACCTGAATATACGCACTAGGAAAACAGAGTTCTTAGGTTGTTGAATCCTGGAAGCCGTTTGCGGTTATACCAATGAAGAGTTGTATTCCAGCCTCACTGTTGTCAGGTGTGTTGTCCAGGGTGTACTGAAGCACAAGAAGTTCAAAGCTACTCCTTCATTTGTGAGGAATACTGTTCTTGTCAAGCTTACGCAGGAAGATGACATGGCATGCCTCCACAAACAAGTTAATCAGTGGCAAGGCCACAAGGTTGTCTTCATGAAGGTTTACATGATTGAGCTACTGCGGGACGTCCTCGATGATGTTCATGGCAAGGTCCGTCTTGTGTCCAACCCAAATTAGATCGAGGCATGAAATAGTTGCCCCAGCTAGTGTTTAATAGTAGTTTGGATTGTGTCTAATTATCTGAACCTTGCCTGTTATCGACCCCTCTGGGGCTAGTACTCTGTTTGAATCCGTCTATGGGCACTGCTGCTACTTTTGTGTGCCCGTGATTCATGTGAGAACCATCGTAATTTTTGCCGAAACAGATGCGTCCTCACTAGTTTTTTCATGAATATGGCATGGTAAGACATAAGTTGTCATGGTTTATCATACGAGCAATGTGTGTTTTGATGAAATAGAGCACTCGTTCGAGAACCGTGCCGATGTATACATAAGTACTTGTAAACACTGTTGGTGCTACCCCACTTGTAAGCAGTTGTGCAAAACACAGCACATTGGCTCAACTCGCTTCAACACTAGGCTATCGACCAGCTAACAATCAACAATCTGCTGTCTGACATATAAGCAACTATGTATCTTGTTACAGTGGTTCATGCAGTTATTGAGGCCAATAAATTCCAAATGTTCACACGCTAGTCCAGCGCTCATGTGGAACACTCACATTAAACTCGTCTTCATAAAAAACTTGAAAAGCATAAGTTAAGCAATTTTATACATCTCAATGATTCATATAACATAACAAACATATACTATTTCACAGCAAAAGACAAAGTTGTGAGAAGGTTTACAAATCAGGAAAAAACAAGCAAGGCTTCTCTCTGAGCAAAGGGCCTCCCGGCAGGCTTAAATTTCCTGGAGTTCACTCTGGTTTTTTCTTGTTGCCACCATTCAGGGTTAGGTTCTCTCATTCTATAATAACCAATTATAATTGTGGTCTCAACTGGAATGCTGAACTAAACCATGTAGTGTACTGACCAACTGAAATGCTTCTACATTCCACTAAATTTAAGCACCGCTATTTGCGGAAATAAGCAGACCACAATGCCTCTTGTCCACGCACCTGTCCAAAAAACCGCCGTGCAGCCGTGCCAGCTAGTCCTTGGTCCATGGATGAACTGGTAGAAAGCGCATTCCGGACTAGGATGCAGTTGTTTTCGCTTGTCCCTGCACTGCAATCAGGAAGTAAAATGTACGAATCAGCTTCTTTTAGATTGCGTTGGTCATTCTACCTTAGTTACTACCAATGTAAGGATACCTTGAAGGCGGGAGGTTAGACGACGGCAGATTGGGATAGCCATCTCATTTTGCGCAGTTGTACTAAAACTGAGGTGTGTGCTTTTGATTGCGCGGATAGAAATGATACGGAGACAGACATCCTGAAACGATATGGAGACATACATCCCTGTTTGCGCAAATAAGAAATACAGTTATTTAAATAGTGACAGATATTACTACTTTCCCCTGTTTCCTCTTAGAACCAAGTCCTAGATTCATGCTACAGCTTTCCCACTTTCTTCCCTGTTTGAACCAATGCTATGAGTCGACTGTATGAACTAGCTTTACTTCTAATAATAGTAGAAGTCTAGGTGGCTTTGGAATAGCGGACGGAAGTAGAAAAGGATCCACACGAAGGGAGCTGGGGCAGTAGAGCAAGGCAGGTTTCGAAGGAATATATACCTGAGGGTCGTCGGCATGTGGCAAAGACGGCGTCGGGAGGCCGCATCTTGGCCACAATACCGTAGGGAGGAAGAAGGGGTCGGAGGCCCTCCCGAGCCGGCGCTCTCTCGGAGAGAACGGCACGGCCGCCGATCAGAATGCGCGGGCAGCCGTTGGTCTCCTCCCTCACCGCCGACGACAGCATGAACAATGCACCTACACCCCTGCCCCGGTCGAGGTTGTCCGGCCGGATTTGTGACCAGCCATGAGCAGAGAGAGAGTGTGGCCACCTATGTGTTGCTCTGATCTGGAGAGCATGAGAGAGTGAACGAGAGGAACCATAGTAAAGCAAGCGCTAAGGCTCCTGCTTTTATATATAGTGGAGTGATTTTGTTGTACCAGCTTCAAAAAAATGCGCTCCTACGTGTACCCACGAGTGGGTGTGAGAGAACTAGTGCGTGCGTGCACCGCTTCTCTTCGTGAGAGTACAATATACTATGCCCAAAGAACGTTCGCTGCAAGAGTAATAGTATAAGTGTGTGACGTGTGAGCTAAAATAAAATGTGCGCGCCGTCTTTTGTTTTTTAGAAGTTATGAGGGTAGGGTGTGAAGAGCATATATGTGTGTGACGTCTACCTGCAGATAGACGGTGGGTGCGGCGTGCGAGTCTGCGAGAGGACTCGGGAGAGTCGTGACTCATGAGGGTGCGTGTGCATGAGAGAGAGGGGGGCACGTATCAATGCAATGCATGTGTCCGCAAATCATTATCCGACAAACGTTTGCCACAAGCCTTTTCCTGACGAACGCTGTAAGAATCGTTAGATCGGCATCCGACAGTGTCAGTTTTGCCATGTCATTTAACAGAACAGCCACTCCTCCTACACACAAATCTTCCACGTGAGTGTTAGCAACTGCCATATGCTCCCTCCGTTCCGAAATGCAGTGCATACAGCTTTATTGAAAATTCGAACCTCGCAAACTTTTACCGAGTTTTCGTGTACCAAATTGCACATGTAGAATACCATGTATATATCATTTCATTCATCTTCGAGAGGTAACTATAAAGTTGGGTGAGGAGTCTACAAAGAAAGACCATCGTATCACCCGCAGAAATTTCAAGCATCCTTTAGTGTCGAGGAATATCATAGGAACTCTATAGGATATGATTTTTATAGGATTTTTTCCTTTAGAGCTAATTGGTTCATAGGAATAGATTCATATACTCCACATTTCAAAGGAAATAAACATGATATCATTTCTATAGCTTTAGAGCCACTTGGTTCATATGAATGGATTCCTATACTCCCTTAATTTCAAAGGAAAATAAACATTAGCGTATATTCAATAGAAAAGTTCCTATGATATGAACCAAGTTACATCTCTTTTCTAATCCCTCCTCATAGGAATTGAGATACATGACATCTCTAGATTCAATAGAAATGTTCCTATGATGTGAACCAAATGACATCTCTTTTCCAATCCCTACTCATAGGAATTGAGATGTTCCATGTCATCTCTTTCCCTACAACTTCCATGTATACATCTTCTATTCCTAAATAGATAGTACAACCCACTAGTAGCTTTTTTCCAAAACATGCAACTATGGCACAAGAACTATATAGTGTGCCAATAACTTTGAAAGATGGTCACTGGATGAAGCTAACCCGACAGTGCAGAGATAGGAAAATCCGAGCACTACTGGCCGTTGGATATCATCAACATTCCACCAGATCTGCCACATGTACAATTTAGAAGACTCCATGGTTGAACTTAAGCATAATGCACAAACCTCAAAACACAAGCACTTCTCCTTTGTTCTAGAATCTTCTGTATCATAATTGATTATTTTTTTCTAAATGAATTTCCATTATTTGTTTTTTACTTTATGATTTACTCCCTCCGTTCCAAAATAGATGACCCAACTTTGCACTAACTTTGTACTAAAGTTAGTACAAAGTTGAGTCATCTATTTTGGAACGGAGGGAGTACAATGCACAACCCTTTGAATCTTAAATTTTTTATAAAACTAATTGATTTTGAATGAGATGAACTACAAGAACTAAACGAACATCTACATCATGCATATATGACTCAAAGCTTTGCATGCTATAGTGTGTATTTATTCATAATTTGGTTTAGAAATCTCATGCGTTCAATACATGTGTGCCTTACTAGTTTTGAGTAGAGTAGCAAATTTCACGCGGCCCCGGGTATATCAAAATGTAGGGCCCATGCATCATTGCCTTTCGGTCGAACCTACATCCACATTTTTTTTGTACGTACTATATCTCCACTGGTCCCAGAACCCAAAATGCTGCCTCGTTCCCGTAAAACCAAGCGGCCCACACATATTTAAGGCGTCGACTCGAACCCGTTTACTACGACGTGGCCCCGCACGCCGTAGTACTCCTACAAACCCTACCGCCGCACTCATCATCGGTTTTCTTCAAGAGGACGAGGGAGAAGCCGATTTTTAGTGGAGGCGCTTTAAAAAAAGGATCTGTAGTGGAGACCCCTACCCTAGGGTGCCCTAGGTAGCTGCGGCACACATCATTGTTTTCTCTTTTATTTATGCTCTTGCGCCCTAGAGTGAAATGATGGTTGCTTTGTCCGTCCAGCTTAATGCGGGAAAGGTGGGGCTTTGTGATTTGACCCCTCATCGCTCATTTTCTACTACTGCGGCGCTACGACCGGGGTGCCTCCAATTCCAACCGCTGCTCCGAACTATAATTTGGTGCATCACACGTGGAACAAGACAGTGGATGAGCCACATGTCGGCCAAAGGGGTCCTGTTAAGTGTGTCGCCATTTCGTGTGCGGACTGACCCTGCTTGAGTTGCTACGCCAACACGACAGGAGCAGCCTACCACTTGGTTTTGCTCCTTGGTGAATCCCGACTATATTGATCTAAAAAGATACGTGCTGAACTACCCTCCCCGTCTCGGTTTTTTTATTTTTAGGCGTCTCGGTTTATAGGGCCTGCACGTAGTTCTAGGTCATCCATTTGACTAACTAAATATGAGTTACTATGTCACACAAAGTATATCATTGGATTCTTCAGCGGATGTAGTTGTATTTAAAAGTCGAGGGCAGGGCTTTTCCTGCGCGGTAGGCGGCGGGGCAGTTCCGCCTAGTCGGTTCGACAGAGACGCGAGAAGATGAGGGAGTAGGCTGCTGCAGACGTAGGGCTGTGTGATTTGACAGCGAGTTACTGCTGGACAGGTGGGGCCCCGTGATTTGACTTGCCATTATCATTTTAACTACGGCGCTATGACCAGCGTGAGTCTCCCAGATTCCTGACCACCTCCATACAGGTGCCTCTCCCAATGCTCCACCATGTAGTAGAGGCTGGCTCTTGCATGAGAGCCCACTTCTCCACTTTTTACTTGCCTCTCTTTCCTCCACATATGTAAAAATGCCATGTAAAGTGCACTATTGTACTTACTTTTACTTGCTCCTACAGGTGCTTAAGCTTGCCACATAGGTGCTACCTCTTGAGCACTACGTTGGATTTCCCCGAAGAGGAAGGGATGATGCAGCAAAGTAGCGTAAGTATTTCCCTCAATTTTTTAGAACCAAGGTATCAATCCAGTAGGAGGCTACGCGCGAGTCCCTCGTACCTACACAATACAAATAGCTCAACGCAACCAACGCGATTAGGGGTTGTCAATCCCTTCACAGTCACTTACGGGAGTGAGATCTGATAGATAATATTTTTGGTATTTTTGGTATAGAGATGCAAAGTGAAAAGTAAAAGGCAAAGTAAAAAAGCAAAGCAATAATAAAGTTATGGAGACTGATATGATGAGAATAGACCCGGGGGCCATAGGTTTCACTAGTGGCTTCTCTCAAGAGCATAAGTATTCTACGGTGGGTGAACAAATTACTGTTGAGCAATTGACAAAATTGAGCATAGTTATGAGAATATCTAGGTATGATCATGTATATAGGCATCACGTCTGAGACAAATAGACCGACTCCTGCCTGCATCTACTACTATTACTCCACTCATCAACCGCTATCCAGCATGCATCTAGAGTATTAAGTTAAAAACAGAGTAACGCCTTAAGCAAGATGACATGATGTAGAGGGATAGTTTCATGCAATATGATAAATAACACATCTTGTTATCCTTGATGGCAACAATACAATACGTGCCTTGCTGCCCCTACTGTCACTGGGAAAGGACACCGCAATATTGAACCCAAAGCTAAGCACTTCTCCCATTGCAAGAAAAACCAATCTAGTAGGCCAAACCAAACTGATAATTCGAAGAGACTTGCAAAGATAACCAATCATACATAAAAGACTTCAGAGAAGATTCAAATATTATTCATAGATAGACATGATCATAAACCCACAATTCATTAGTCTCAACAAACACACCGCAAAAAGAAGATTACATCAAATAGATCTCCACGAGAGAGGGCAAGAACATTGTATTGAGATCCAAAAAGAGAGAAGAAGCCATCTAGATACTAACTATGGACCCGAAGGTCTGAGGTAAACTACTCACACTTCATCGGAGGGGCTAGGATGATGTAGAAGCCCTCCATGATGATGGCCCTCTCCGGCGGAGCTCCGGAACAGGCCCCAAGATGGGATCTGGTGGATACAGAAAGTTGCAGCGATGGAATTAGGTTTTTGGCTCTGTATCTGATCGTTTGGGGGTACGTAGGTATATATAGGAGGAAGGAGTACGCCCGTGGAGCTTCGAGGGGCCCACGAGGCAGGAGGCGCGCCCTAGGGGGGTGGTGCGCCCTCCATCCTTGTGACTGCCTCATGGCTTTCTTTACAGAGGGTCCAAGTTTCCTGGGTCTTATCTGATGAGAAAATCACGTTCCCGAAGGTTTCATTCCGTTTGGACTCGGTTTGATATTCTGTTTCTTCGAAACACTTAAATAGGCAAAAAACAGCAATTCTGGGCTGGGCCTCCAGTTAATAGGTTAGTCCCAAAAATAATATAAAAGTGGAAAATAAAGCCCAATATAGTCCAAAACAGTAGATAATATAGCATGGAGCAATCAAAAATTATAGATACGTTGGAGACGTATCAATAGGCATAAAGTCTGATGTGGCAAGTTAATCAAGAAGAGAGAGACTAGTTTGGTGACCCAAGGAAGAAACGGTGCTAAGCGCGTGTACCTAGGTGAAAAGACAATTTTGAGTCTATAGCTAATTAAATGAAGCAAACTTAGCAACACCATTTCATTGGAAGAGGTCACTCCTTGGCAAATGCAAAAATACTAGTACTCCCTGTGTCCCATAATATAAGAACGTTTTTGGCACTACACTAGTGTAAAAAACGTTCTTATATTATGGGACGAAGGGAGTACGAAGAAAGAGATAGAGAGAAGTAAAAAAAATAAATACACTTATAGCCAACCTTATAGCCAAAACCTTGTTGTAGTATGAGTGACTAAGTGATGACTATGTATGACATGCCAACATCAGATAGCCTAACGCACCGTGTTAAATCTCCAAGGGCGCGACCGCACGAGCGACGCGATAGTCATGGTAGGCGCGACCACGATACGGGCTGCTGGCATCCCTTGGATCTGAGATGAAACGGTCGCATGCTAAGTTGCTGAAAATTTGCAGAATAACCCTCCAGGATAGGATATTCACCCATAGGTCTAGAATCACGCCATGCAACCGTCCGATCTCAGATCCAAGGGCTCTCGGAAGCCCGTATCATGGGAGAATGGAAAGCCACTACCCTGCCATTCGCACGCTGGCAGTTTGCTCCTACTCGTCCCTGCACGTCCTTCAATACTACGGCGGTTCGCTCCTAGTCATCCCATCCATTCACATTACGACAGTTCCACTAATCCTAACCCTCCTCCCAAATCCATGGCGTCCCAAATCTCCATGATCGGCGGTGAGTACAAGGTTAGAACCATCACCGGCGATGAGTTCGATGTCATCTACACCCGTTCTTCCACGACGGTGAAAGGATGCCTTTCTCGCTTCAGACGCATGTTCGAAAACTCAGATGATGAGTGGGTTGCTGGGCTAGATGTTGAGTACACCACAGTCCTGGGACGAGAGAAGGATCTAAAGGACGAAGAGAGGAAGAAGCCCGCCGTGATCCAGGTTTGCGTACATAACGTTTGCTTGGTCTACCACATATGCCATGCCGACATTGAGTGGCAGGATTTTTAGAACTTCCTCAAGGACAAAATAGTGAAATTCGTCACTGTAGACTTTAAGAACGACGAAGAAGTCCTGGGTTGGATCGGCCTCATTGTAGGCAACCCCTTCGACCTCCAGAAGAATCGGCTGGTGCCCTCTCGTCAGCCTTCAATGCTGACCCTGGCAGGAGCCATGGTTCATCCTTCGTAACGTAAACTAGAGAAACCTCATTACACGTTTCATCGTCATGCATGGCAGCGGAGTGTACTAGATATAGACCACATCCACTACGCTGCAATGGATGGCTACCTTTGTTTCAATATCTACAAGGGTTGGATGAAGAGCAACAGCCAAGTGTGCGGTTCAAGCAAAGAAGTATCGGCCAATAGGAATAGGGACAAGGACGAAGTCGAGGACGTGGACGAGGACTCCGAGTAAGGTGGCAGTGTCGTTGCTCATGGTGGTTCTAAACTTCTAATGCAGTGTCTACCGGATTAGTTGCACAGTTTAATTTCAGGTGTGCTTAGTTTAATTTGAGGGGTGTGTTGTACTGAGCCCCCAGCAGAACTATGTTATGTTTCTTCTCGTTACTTTAACTCTTTAGTATGTACATACTACTAGTATTTCTTTAATAGAATTCAGCACCCCAATTAAGCACGTACTAGCTTTTTTAATAGTACTATATGCATAATTTGGCGACGAGCGCTCTCTATATGTACCACCTTTTTTTAATTTCAATTTTTGCTCCATAGCGCAATCCATCGATAGTACTACTATACAAAAGTATACATTTTTTAAAAGGATAGAGTACTGTTCATCACATATATAGCCAGTTAAATTCTCAACCTAGAACGACGTGCATGCCATGTAGTAAACCGATACGGAGGAAGTATAGTAAAAATGAGGTGATTTTACCGAGCGATCGGCGGGGGAGCATGGCCTGTCATGCGGTCCCACGTGTCATGATGTACCAAGGCGATGTGCGTGTCCCTCTTGAGGTAGAAGCAATACTACTACGTGGTTTGAGATGATGGCGAACCGAAGTGTGAAATAATGGTTGCTTCGTCCGTCTGGGAAGGTGCGGCATTGTGATTTGACGTCTTATTGCTCATTACTACTACTGGGCCGGTACGAGTGGGGTGTGTCCCCCTGCTGTTCTGCGCTGTTATTTGGTGCTTGACACGTCGACCCGGTTGCTATATGTCCCACATGTCGGCAACAGGAAGTACAGAATTCATGAAAGGGAGCGTCGACGGAGGAGTATACTACAGAATTCATGAAAGGGAGCGACTTAGTTTTGGAAAAATCTGTTTTACGGAGTACGTATCCACTAGGGTTTATAGGGCTCATCTAAAAAGCATTCGTTTTTCCATTTGATAAGTCTCAATTCTACTATACTAGTAGTAGTACCATTACATGTTGGATTTCGAGGTGCGTTAGATCACCCGCCGCAAGCAGTGTCAAGAGGAAACTTACCAATGCATGTACAAGTTCATCGAAATTTAGTGGTCATTCATGCATTCGTTCTAATTAATGCCTCGGTAAATATAAATTCTTGAGAAAAATGAGCGTACTAATTACTTGTGCAAACTACGAAATTAATTCGACCACTCACCGTCTACCTTGGTTGGAGCGATTTTGAAATTGAGCCATAAACTGGAAAGGAGGGAGTAGTAACTTTTGTCTCGTTACTATTTGTGGCCTTGTATAGATGCAAACTGTATTTTTTTATAGTGGCCTTGTATAAGTAAATGGAGGGAGTACTAACCAAAGTATGGACTCCCTCTGTCCAGGTGCATAGGGCATCTAAGGATGGGCATCGTGATCTAGGCGTGTGTGGATTGGACTAGACGAAATGTAATAGTTAATTTCTTCCTCTAATAAATGAGCACGCTTACACTAATGCATGGAGGTCTTCCTAAAGGTTCACTGGACGATGCATGGGTAATTAATTTTCTAGGTTCCCAACAAGCCACTCCACCGGTGCATGTTAGTTTCTTTTTTCCTTTTGTTTCGACTGCACTAATCACAGGAATTAAGTGTGGACTGATCACATAAATTAAGGGGGTTTTGTTGGGTGTTGATTTGCTGTTTCTACGGATGATATAATTGCTTTGAAAGAACAAGGGAATAACATGCATGGCGACTTATACACTTGGATTATCTTATTTTCGTTAGGTGCCCTATGCACCTGGACGGAGGGAGTAGTAGGGACGAGGAGTAAACGGAGGGAGTAGTAAAATTTTCTCCTCGTGCTGCGAGCCACCACGCGCGTGGGCGAGGGAGCGGGTGTAAAGGCATACAGTAGTAGTAGTAGTACTACTACTACTACTCGTAAGCAAGCTTCACCTCATCCTGCGAGCCACCGCGCCCGTGGGCGGGGGAGACGGCATACTAAGCAAGCTTCATCTCGTTGTGCGAGTTGACGGGACACATCAGAAGTACTCCAGTGTATAGAGCCTTGCCTCTAAGGTAGGCCCCACATGGTTTGCCTCTTTTTTTAATTTAACATAACGCGTCAAGTCGCAATTTGTTTGTTCACCCGTGGTAGACGATCCCCCCTCCACCAAGTGGACAACCAGTACACGTGTCAAATTACCACGTGGGCTGCCTTTTTCGTACAAAAATGAGCTCCACCGTGTACCTGCGCGGGTGTGGTTGGGAAAGAGACGAGAGTACGTGCGCCGTGCATGCACCTCTTCTCTTCGTGCACGTCCCCCACCTACGTGGGTGTGTGAGAGAGAGATACAAACCTAGACATAATTCGCCATCCATCCCCATGCCTCCGCCCAGTCCGACCACCAGTCACCACCACGCCCCACTCCTCCTCAACTTATCTCTCATCTTTCTCCTTCCATTTTTATATACAAGGGGCCACTATCAAAATTACAATTTGCAGATATACAAGGCCACTAACACTAATCGATGCAATATTAATGGTGTTTGCCTCGTGGTACTAGCAAAGGAGGACATTAATTATCCCTTGCATGCAAGCGGGAGTTTGTAAAAAAATGCACCTTGATGTTCCGTGCAATGCACGGGCATCTTGCTAGTGCATGAAAACAACACATGGCAAAATTCCACGGCGAATGAGGGATTTGAATCTGTTGGGAGGGGTTGTTTGGATCTTGCCCGGGGTAGCCAAAATATTGGCGACCCTTTTGTCCACCGGTGCCTTTGCCACCGATGAAGACTGCTCACAGTGGGGAGTAACATAGAGTAGTAACTTGCCGATGTTACTAGTCTATGTTACTACCTCCATAGTGGGTAGAAACATATGAGTGGTATCATGGAAGAGTTCATTTATTAGGCTATAGACTCATTATGCCTTGAAGTGTGTGATGTTACAATAACTACCTAAGTTACCACAAACCCCTCTCTCCTCATTAATTAGCTGCCACATAAGCAATCTTATATTGAAATGTGTGATGTTACCAGTGAAGTTACTCCCATTGTGACTAGTCGAACGAGGAATGGCTCGGGTTCTCATGCTGTCATGCATCCTCCAGCGCGCACGTTGGAGGCGAGCTCGCACGAGCTATGTTTTTTTGTCCCACAACACAGCCCGAGCCGCCCGCAGACCGACCGGCGACCCGCAAATTACGCCATCCAACCGTAGCCGCACACATTATGACAGCAACTCAACCAACCGGACGAAATTCACGCAAACACGTAGACAAACTGATATTTCATATAAACAACAACGGAAATCATATAAAATACCGGATTTTCGTACAAACATGACGGATTTCATTACATTCAAATGAACTACGCGGTGCTAGTTCTGGACAGCACATGTATATAATACCTGGCCTAAATGGTCGCCCACCGATCGATTTGTGTTCCTCATGTCCGGCAGCACAATCACCGGACTGCCGGGAGCCCCGGAGGTATATGCTTTAGCGCAAAGGATGGCCCGGTTCCCCACTGCCCAACTGATATCATTGGCTGGTGCCAAAGATGATGGTGGCCGACACCGGTTCGAGTTCATCACCGACCACTACTTCGCCATGGCCGGCACCGGCTCGAGTTCATCCTAACATTCCCCTCTTCCGTGGAGCCCATGCGGGGTCGACGAAGGTCCTCGCAACAAAAGGATCCGGCAAGACACCTGCTGTGTACGCTGGCGTCGCCTCCGCGGTGGCCTTCATGGGACCCAAGCGGCGGCGGCCTCCCGTGTTCTACTTCTCCTCGATGATGGCGGCGGACGCGGAGGCGTTGGCCACCGACTCGTCGCTCTCCGCGCACCCGGCTTCTGTCGCTGCTTGCATGGCGCGGCCGCCGGCATGGGAGTCTCGGCCACAGAAACGGGAGACGCGGTACGAGGCGGCGGTGTGGACGGCAGCAACGACGCCCGTGCGCCGCTCCTCGTCGAGCTAGCCTGGAGCGGCGAGTTACTGAACCGCGCGCCGGCTTGGGGCGGCAACTGGCTCCGTCGGGCGAGGGGAGGGAGGTGGATCAGCGAGTTGCATAGCTCGTATCCGGCGGGCTACCCAGCCGGCTTGGATGCAGAATAACTACTCTTCGTAAGCCATTGTAAGAGTGGACAAAACGGTGGAGGAGATGGGGGAGCGGTGGAGGTGTGCGATTCTTGGCCGGCGTTTGGCCTCATTTAAATAGGAGATTAAATAGACGGCGGACGGGAGGAGCTCGGCCGGCATTGCATTTAACGCCGACCCGGTCATGAACGGACGTCTGTCCAGAGTGGGTCTCTTGGCTTCCACACGGGCGGGTTTCATGGAGGCATTTGAATGCGGCACGGACCACGGAGGCGTGTTCAGCCTGGCGTGCCGCGAGTGGCGCCCTCGAGTCTAACCCAGGACACTGCGCTGTTCTTCCACTGACGTGTGGGCTCTTTGGGTGCATGGCCTGCATGTCAGTGACCCAACACAGGCAGTGCACAGCAAAGGAACCTTTGGTGGGCCAGGGCAGTCAGAAGCGGGTATTTCATAAACCGATGATTGTTCATTGAGTGTGACGTCATCTTTTTCATGTAGATAAGCCTACTATGTTGATAGCCCGTTCGATACATTGTGATTCATAAAGATGGCTGCAAACATCAATGTTCTGCTTATCACAGATAAGATTGATTAATACCCGTAACAATCCATGTCCTTAACAAAGGGTGCATGCACGTATAGGTTGAGTGTGTGTCTTGCGTCGTGTGTTGTGTGCATGTAGGCGTGCGAGTGTTGCATGCGTGCAACAGTACGTTTTAGTGTTGCTTGGATGGGTGCGTACGTGTGTGTGTTCGTGAGTGCATGTGTACGTGTCAGTGTTGCACGCCAGCATGCGTGCGTGTGTACGTGTCAGTGTTGCACGCCTACATGCGTGCGTGTCTTGCGTGCGTGCATGTGTACATGCGGGGTGAGGCTACACGTAAGTCGACTGACTTTTTCATCTCTGGTCATTAGATTTTCCAGCCGTTGGATACGAAATCAAGGGCCTCCAGTTTATCATCAAACTCCACCCCTTGAGCCGCCAGCCACCACCGGCCAAACCGCCAGCCCCCGCCGCCTGCGGCCGGCCCGGCCTCCCCGAAACCACTCCCCACCGCCGGTCCGCCGCCGCACCGGCCATCCCTCTAGCCCCCCCTGCCGAGCCTTTTCTTCGGGGATCCCCACCCCACCGCCCAATGAATGCCCCCCAACCGCCGGTGACTGCCAACCAGAGGTCTCACGACTTGGAATACCTACCGACCACTAATTTACCATTTCTGTCCTTCATATACGTGCTGACGGGTGGGCCCTATGGTAATGTGCGCTGCTGAATGTGGACCGTTTGACTGGTCAATTGATCGTGTTATCAACAAATTACGGAGCTGTATGGTGAGCCAGTGACCGTATGATCACCCTAAAATGTACTCCTATTTTATTAACATAGTACAGACTCAAACTACCATTTCTTTCTTTCATATACGGGCTGACAAGTGGGCGCCACGGTTACGCGCCCCGATGGTGCAACACTAGTTGCGCCGGATGGAACGTTTGACTGGTCAATTGATTGTGTCATCAACAAAATACGGAGTTGTAAGGGTGAGCTAGTGACCGTATAATCATGATATGTATTTGTTTATCACGGTATAGACGCAAGGGCTCATATATACGCGCAAGCACTCACCGCTATAAGTGCACACACACGAACCCTACCCCTATGAGCACCTTCGAGAGAGTGGGCCAGCATATATGATCTTGAGATTTCACGAAGTCACCATAGGTGCCTCATAGTCGAGTGGAGCGTCTCCTCCCACTGAACATACATCGCTGGAAAATACTGAAATTAACACAAGATAAATGCGAGCACCGGGACTTTAACCTTGATGGGCTCGAGAAACCACTGTCCTCTAACCATCCAACCACATGTTGGTTAGCACGACAAAATGTATGTGGTGACCGTGATGAGCTTATTCTGAAGTCCAGTGACCATATCATGCTTTCGCTTCAAATACAATGATCGTAAGTGTCGTCAAAAAAATACGGAGCACGCATCAAATGCAAAGTCCATCAGTGTCATCAACAAAATATGGAGACGTATCGTGAGCTAGATATCATTGTACTATTGTACATGCTTATTTTCTTAGTGGCCGACTGCGTGTGTGGTGTGGTGGGCACATCATTTCTAGTTGTGGTGGGTCAACATGAAGACTCATGGGTCGGTTCCATCTTGCGCCACATATAGGTTGGACCGAGACGTGTTATACGAAGACCCATGTGGAGGACTCGGCGTACAACACGAAGCTACTAGAGTCGCGGAGGACTCTATCCCCACTGGTGATAAGCCGACTATATATGATTTGTAACCTAAGGCCCTTAGTATGTTATACAAGCTTGGGGGCTAGTTCATCGATAGTATACACACACGCACAATGCCTGGTATTCACGTGTACTTTGTACACACCCCTATCACTAATATACAGTACCAGGAGTAGGCTCTTTCTTCAACTACAATTGAATTCTAGCATGTGCATGTGTTTATTTCATATTATTGATCCATAGAGTGAGAGCGGTTTGAAATATAGGCAATGGATGCTTTAGCAATTCATATATAAACATTAATTAGTGCACTCCATGTTGTTAGTGTGAAGCACTTTATACATTTGTCAATTGCATGGATACATTCCAAATTTCTAGCTACGAAATAGAATACATGTCGAATTCAACATAAAGGGGGTTTCGAAGATTCGAATTCATAGGAAGTGCATTCGTCTATTTGAACCCGAGATAATGGCATTTGTAAATCAGATATGAAAGGGGGCATCAATCTTTGTTGTGAGTTTAAACATGCTATATATATTCATACGCATATCTAACTCTTTTTTTGCAACCAAGGAGATTATATTTGGAACCATGCATGAACTGAGGTAAGTTGCATGTTTTTTTAATATATACTCATGTACAATGTATATTCAAATGTACCCCCTCCATTCCAAAATAATCGTAGATTTAGGATTTTCAAGAGTAAAGATTTGTGAAGTTTGACAAATCCTGAAAGTTCAATTCAAGAGAACCGAAAACGTTAATGCTTCTGCTCCCAAATATTGAACGAAGCGCCAAATGGGCCTCTGGTCACCCGAAATCGCGCGAGACTAATGTTTTGGTGGTAGGGAATTACTGTCCTGACTCTGGCCCGTGTAGCCTATCGGCCCGATGTCCAAAGGTCTAAACTGGGGTAGGTTTGTAACTTCACCAAGACGCTAGAGAAGCATTCATATGCCGTGGGCACCTACCCATGCGCTCGGCCGAAATCTATCCCGCCCACATTTGGGATACCTGACATGACTGTCCTACCCCCAACCCGCAATGTGTCCGAAATTTTAGATGGGGGCAAAGTTTGTAACTTTCCCCAAATTTCAAACAAGCGCGTCTCAAACTGAAACATTGTTCCCCCTTAGTTCCCCGCCTCCCTCTGTTTCCCCATTCATACTCCGTGGGCGCGAAAACGCCCTCTCCACCAGCCGCGAAACCCCAGCCTCCTCCATCCTCCACCCCATAGCGGCCAATCCACCGCCGCCCTCCTCCATCACGCCGGAGCTGGTACCCCGACGTCGTTGTCCAACGCAACCGCAACCGCAACGCCCTCAAGGATTTAGCAGCTGAAGCCGAGGTAGAGCTGCCTCCACGACGCCGATGCCGGCGTGCGCCATACCAGAACCACTCTGACCACGTTGTCCTGCGCCTCACTGCTGCGGCTCCACTGTCGCAACCGGCCATCGCATCGGAGCTGTTCCCGCTACGCCGTCATTCGCCGCCTCGGATCTGCTTCCCCGCCGCTGACAGACGGCCACCGCACCACACTCAACAACTTGTCCATGGGTTCGTCCAAGGATGCACCGTCCTCCACAACTTCTGGTTTCCGGCGAACAACAAGAAGATCGTCGGAAAAACAGAAGGAGGACATAGCACTGTCAGCAGAAAAAGGTACTCCTCTTCCCTTATTCGTGCAAATATTACGTCTCCGCTCACACCGTATTCATCCCACGAAAGAAACTAGTTGAGAGCTTCTTACTGCATCTTCTTCGTAATACTAAATGCACAAGGTTTCCTCCCTTTTACTATTTCACCTTTGCTAGAGGTCAGTAGCCCGCCTGGATTTCAATTCAGGGTCAGTCGAGCCGCAATTAAAAGAAGCAGCACCCGCTTAGGCGCGCGGAGCACCTAGTCCGCCTGTTCCCCGGGGACGCGACGCATCGGTGTCTATCATAGGGGTGTGGGGCGCAGGAGCTGCTTGCGCCCGATCTGGAGGTCGGCGGGGCTTGAATGGATGGCCGGGGGGTTGTGCCAAGCACGGTGGTGTGGTGAGGTCGAGGGGAGGGCGCAGGCATGGGAGGAATACTGGGCCGATGGTCGCTGGCGTTTCGAGGAAGATCGTCAACACTGACTGGCTTGAGGTAGATGAAGGAGATCTGCCCGTTCTTTGTACATCGGACGGTGCAGAAAAAATGGACTGACCTATTTGCTTTCAGTCGACTGTTATTTTCGTAGAATCCTGTAGTAATTTAGTGTACCATGCATATTATAGAGCTATCATATGTCTCTCGTCATTTATTTCTCACCGACCTGCTATCTGCTACCTTTGCACTGTACTAATTGTGCACACACTTCACCCATAGTCACACTATTGTTTTTTTATGCATGGGTATTTCAGACTCTGACGCAGTGTTGATGAATGCAGAAAAGAAAAGACAGAAGTCGCTCCAGTGTAATTCGAAGATAAGCACTAAGCGTTCCATTGCTCTAACGGGTGCAATGTCAGCAGTTGGAGACAATAAACATAGCTCTGCAGTTGATGATCTCAATTGCCACACACAACCATCCCATGTGCTTGCTTTAACTTTGTGCTGTCAAATGTGGTTGCATGTTGCATATGGTGTCTAACTTGTATTGCTTCCAATTTGGTTAAATTGCATCTGCTTACTTTACACATTATACCTTTGATAATGACATGCCTTCCTGTTTTTGATACATACTACATATGTCTATTAACCATGTTCGTACATCAAACTAATGCTCTTTTGTATCCCTCGTCAATCACTTATGATGAGACAGTCACCCGGGTGGGTTACTGTGAGACGCCATACTCGTTTAAAGAGTGCAGTGTCATCCTCCCCACATGATTCTCAGGAAACAACAAGGCTAAATGAAGATAGTCAACGTAGCTCTCTAGTTGATCACCGCAATTGCCCCACACCACCATCGCAGGTGCTTGCTCTTACTTGGCAGTGTGATATGTGGTTGCATGTTGCATATGGTGTCTACCTTGTAATGCTTCTAATTAGGGTAAATTGCATCTACTTAGTTAACACATTATACCTGTGAATATGACATGCCTTCCTGTTTTTGGTACATACTACGTCTTTCTATTAACCATGTTCTTACATCAAACTACTTTTCTTGTGTATCCCTCATCAATGCTCCTAATTTGTTAAATTGCATCTCCTTAGCTTACACATTATACATGTGAATATGACACGCCTTCCTGTTTTTGGTACATACTACATCTGCATATCACACCATGTTCTTACATCAAACTACTGTTCTTGTGTATCCTGCGTCTATCGCTTATGATGAGACTGTCACGCGCGTTGGTTAATATGATACACAATACTCTTATAAAGAATGCAATTTCATCCTCTCCACATGATTCTCAAGAAACAGCAAGCCTAAATGAAGATATTGAACGTAGCTCTGTACCTGAAGACCGCACTTCCCCTACACCACCATCACATGTGCTTGCTCTAACTTCGCAGTGTGATATGTGGTTGCATGTTGCATACGGTGTCTAGCTTGTAATGCTTCTAATTAGGGTAAATTGTATCTGCTTAGTTTACACACTATACCTATGAATATGACATGCCTTCCTATTTTTGGTATACACTACATCTATGTGTTAACCTTGTTCTTACATGAAACTACCTCTCTTTTGTATCCTGCATCAATCACTTACGATGAGTCACCTTTATTCGTTGCATATTGCATATTATTTCTAGCTTGTTGCCATGTATTGCTTCTAATTTGGTCAAATACATTTGTTAGGGCACCCTTTTAATTTGGTAGAGTGATATTGGTTTCATCTTTCATATGGTTTCTAGCTTGCATCGATTCTAACAAGTTCAAGCACCTTATGCTTAGTTTACACTTTATACATCATACATGTCAATATGTCACGCCGTCCTGTTTTTCATACATATCCATCCTCCTATCATGCGGTTGCCTTACATGAAAGTAGTGTTCGTCAGTATCATGCATCAATGAGTTCTGAAGAGCAAATTTTATTCCTTTTTCTTGTGGGTTTGACTTGACAAGGCAAAATCAAGAAAGAGGAAGGAAAAGAGTAAGGAAGGAGATGATGGTGGTCCTCTGCAGCAACGTAAATGGAGCATCTGTACCGATTCTCCTTGTACTGATAGTGCATTACAAGGTCCAAGTCTCCGCTCCCCTACTCCACCATCCAAGGTGCTTGCTCTAACTTGGCAGTGATATCTGGTTGCATGTTTCATATGGTGTCTAGCTTGTATTGCTCCTAATTAGTGTAAACTGCATCTGCTTAGCTTACACATGATACATGTGAGTATGACACGCTTTCCTGTTTTTGGTACATACTATATCTTATGATAAGGCACCTTTAAGTCGCCACTGTGATATTGGTTGTGTCTTGCATATGATTTCTAGCATGTACCGCTTCTAATTTGTTGAAACGCCATATAGTTTGAACTTGGCAGAGTGATATTGGTTGCATCTTTCATATGGTGTCTAGCTTGCAGTGCTTCTAATTTGTTGAAATGCCTTCTACTTAGTTACCACATAATTTGTGTGAATATGTCACACCATCCTGTTTTTCATACATATTCCATCCTCGCATCATCTGTTTGCCTTTCATCCGAGTAGTGTTCGTCAGTATCATGCATGAATGAGTTCTGAAGAGAGAATTTTATTCCTTTTTCTTATAGGTTTGACTTCACATGCAAAATCATTACAGCTAATGGAAATTAGTCCAGTAGTGGATGATGGTGGTCCTTCGGAGCAACTCAAACAAGGGGTCTCTATAGATTCTACTCCGCCATCCTCCCAACAAGATTCGCAAGACAACACAAGGCTGGACAGTCAACATAGCTGTGTAGATGATGAGCACATCTCCCCTACTCCACCATCACAGGTGCTTGCTCTAACTTGACATTATTATATGTGGTTGCATGTTGCGTATGATGTCTAGCTTGTATTGCTTCTAACTTGAATTGCATCTGCTTACTTTACACATAATGCCTGTGAATATGACATGTGTTCCTGTTTCTAGAACATACGTGTACATGATGAGCACATCTCCCGTACTCCACCATCACAGGTGCTTGCTCTTACTTGGAACTGTTATATGTGGTTGTGTTTTTCGTATGATGTCTAGTTTGTATTGCTTCTGATTGTGTTGAATTGCATCTGCGTAGCTTACCACTTATACCTGCAACGATCACTTACCCATAAGACACATTTAACTTGGGACTGTGATGTAGGTTGCATCTTGCATTGTCTTCTAGCTTGTACTGCTTCTAATTTCTTGAAATGGCACTTACGACGAGACACTTTTTACCTGATAGAGTGATATTGGTTGCATGTTCATATGGTGCCTAGTTTTCATTTCTTCTAATTTTGTTGAAATGCCTTCTGCTTACTGTTTTTTCATACATATTCCATCCTCCTATCGTACGTGTGAATATGAAGCGCTGTCTTTTTTTATATATATTCCATCCTCCTATCCTGCGCTTGCTTTACATCAAAGTAGTGTTCGTCTGTATCATGCATCAACCAGTTATGCAGAGCTAATTTTATTCATCTTCTTTTGATTTTCACTTCATAAGGCAATATCATAAAATAGGAAGGAAAAGAGTAAGTTAGGGGATGTTGGTGGTCCTCCGCACCGACGCAAACAGAGACTCTCTAGATTTGCCACTGCTACTGCTAATGAAGTTGAAGTCCCAGGTCTACATGATGAGTTCATCTCCCGTACTCACCATCGCAGGTGCTTGCTCTAAGTTGACAGTGTGATAATTGGTTTCATGTTGCATATGTTGTCTAGCCTGTATTTCTTCTATTTTGATTAAATTGCACGTGTTGAGTTTATACATTATACATGTGCATATGACATGGCTTTCTGTGTCTAGAATACACTGCATCTATCTATCATACCATGTTCTTACATCAAAGTACTGTTGTTGTGTATCCCACATCAGTCACTCATGATTGGACACTTTTAACATGGCAGTTTGATAGTGGTTGCATCTTGCATTGATTTCTACGTTGTACTGCTTCTAATTTTTCGAATTGCCACTTATGACAAGACACTTTTAACTTGGCAGAGTAATATTGGTTGCATCTTTCATATGGTGTCTAGCTTGTATTACTTCTATTTTCTTGAAAATTCTTCTGCTTAGTTTGCACATCGTAGCTGTGAATATGTCATGTCGTCCTGTTTTTCTTACATATTCCATCCTCATACGGTTGTCTTACATCAAAGTATTGCTTGTTTGTATCATGCATCAATGAGTTCTGAAGATTGATTTTATTCTTTTGTGTTGTGGGTACAACTTGACATGGCAAAGTCAAAAAAGAGCAAGGAAAATAATATAGTAGGGAGTGCTGTTACTCGTCGGGTGAAACGGAAAAGGTTCTGCCGTCGAGATTCTGCTGGTACTTATAGTGCAGTAGAAGGTCCAAGTCCACCGGCTAAATCTACAAACACAATATCACCTGCTCCACCAGCTGCAGCATCCGCTTCAACTGTACCAGCATCTCAACCAGTTACTCATTCGTTTGCTCCGGAACTGGCCAGTTCCCAAGCTGCCTTCACACCTAACACTACTTCTGAAGCACTGCTTACACAACAGGACTTGGCAAGATCATATGAACCACATGAGCATCAACACCAAGACGGTACCTGACCGAGTCAAGTTGCAGTTGCATGCTCCTTTATATGTACTCTCACAGTTTGATGTACACTAACACTTTCCATATTCGTTGTTGAACTAGCACCACGGCACAAGCGGAAACAGACATCAGGGATACTGCTTGACAGATTAACAAAATCTAAAGGAGGAAGAATGGAGATCCATTTTGAGGCAGGTTTAAAAAGGCTACATGATGCTACAGAGTCAGCCAAGTTAGTATCAGAGGCAGCCGTTGCCGTTAGGTGTCATGCACGTATCCTCCCAACATGGATCCAGTACAGGAATGAGAAAGACAATACCCAATTTAACACCTTCCTTGACCATTTATCCGTAAGTAATGTTATTCATCGCAATTAGTAATATTGTCTTGCTCTGTCCCATACTTTCTAGCTTCCTCCTAATAAGACTCACATTCTTTTTTCAACAGATGAGGTTCAAGTTGGATCCAAAAGATGATGCAACTAAACAAGCATGCACTCATGTTTTTCAGTCTACTCTGCGACAGTATCGGTACCACCTTAGAAAATCTCACTTTGAAGGCAAGGCTAACAATGAAATCTCCCAAACATCTCCAGTGGAATATATTACAAATGAAGACTGGACAGCCCTCGTTAAACACTGGTCTGATCCAAAGTATCAGGTAGGCTATATGTATTTGATCAGACCACATATTGAACTTGTATTTATGTATGTGCCTTACAAGTGTATCTTCTTCTAGGCTAACTGTTTGAAGAACAAAACCAACCGTCCTAAAGTGAAATTCCAACAGACAACAGGATCTCGTAGCTATATTGCACACTGCGAGGCTCTTGTAAATAGCTGCTACTTCCTCTTTTTTGCCATATTATCGTATCTATATTGACTTGTTCCAGGTACAGAGGAAATCCCGTGCGGATCAAAAAGAACCTTAACCGAATGCAGTGCAAATCTTCAAGGATTGCCACACCAGCAAGATGAAGGGCATGAGCACACCGGTTCAAGCCGCTGTTGTAAGTCCTTACTCCTCCTGCCTTGAACTGATTGGTACTGTGATGTGTTCATTTAACTACTTGGTTTGCAGCCAATGTCAGTTACTCTGTTCACTTTTATTCACAGTTGTCTTAACGTATCATTTCACCTTACATGGTTTAAAAGAGATGAAGGATATTCTTTTGGTCTTGATCTGTAATCTAGTTGTTATGTTCACGTGCACACACAATGATAAAATAGCATGTTTGTTTTATATCTGTTTGCCCATGATATGAATGATGTCATACTATGTTCATCCTACTTTAAACCATGTCCCTTTATCCTTAGATGTCAACGAATGTGAGGAAATAGACAATACAGTAGGCATGCTACATGGACATATGTTCTGAAAGTGATTTTATTATGTAGTTGGCACTACAGTACATGCTAATGTATTACAGTAGTTCACCAAAATAAGTTATGTATAAACGTTTAACCTACTTTGTCTGTTTTTGTCTCATTAGTAACTTATCTGGTACACTAATCTACAAGCTCAAACTTTCAGGAAGCTATGGAACAAATGATTGAACAGCCACAACCATCTGAAGGTGACGGGGTTACTACAGGCACAATGTCACCTCTTGCTGCAGTGCGTCAGTATCTCTCCACTAACAGTGCAAAAAGCACCTTCCTGCGTAATTCTGGGTTGGTTGTCAAGGTAACCTTGTCCAAATCGCCTACTGAACAAAATCTTCCTGCTAGACAGAGTGATATATCTGTGCTCTAGACACAAGTCCAATCCCTAATGGACGTTGTTTCGGAAACAAGATTAGTGGTTGAGAAATGTCGTCAAGATATGAATGGTTTTGAAACCAGACTATCCGACATTTGCTTTGTTGTTCAAGTGCAATGGCGGAAAAAAGGTGGAGATCGTGCTGCTCCATCTGTGCTTCTATACATCTGATGGTGCTTTTATCTGGACGGACTGTAAACTTTATGCCAACAGGCCTTTTGTTGTATAGTTGGAATTTATTTTGTTGTGATACAACATTTATGATGCTGCCTGAGGCTGCAGTAATTATGACGCTATTTTTGTATAGTGTAGGTTTATCTTAGTAATGTATTCGGCCGAAAGCTTCGTAGGAGCCCAACATGCTAACATTCACCGGGCCCATTCCAATTGGGCTAAAAACGATTACGGGCCGGAATTGGCATGTAGCCCACCAAAAATATCTAGGCCTAAATCAGCATAAGCTTTCATATTTTTCTGGTAGGCCTGTGCCCATAGTGGGCCTTTAACAGGCCTAAACATAATTTGGGCCCACAGTAAAAATAGGCCGTTTACAGGTGTAAATATCTCGAGCCCATAAAAAACATGGGCCTTTAATAGACCGAAAGTGAGATTGGGCCCTCATTATGCCAAATAACCCACTGGACTTAGCAGGCCGAAATGGTGGCTCATTTACGACGCGGATCTTTGACAGGCCGAAATTCGGACGGGCCGTAAATGCGCCGACCTAATACACGGGCCTTTTACAGGCCGGAACTTCGGTCGGGCTAGATTATCGTCATTTTTATATGGGCCGTTAATGAGCCTGATATGACGTTGGGCCACATATGGCCCATGGTTTACGTCCGGCTTTAACAGGCCGAAAATGACAACAGGCCGAAAGTGGCCCAAAGCTATAGTGGGCCTCTAACAGGCCGAATGTCATACATGGCCGAATATGACCCAAATCCTTCACAGTCGTTTATGGGCCGAAACTTTTGATGGCCTGTAAATGGGCCAAATGAAGCCGGACCTTTAACAGGCCAGAAATACACCGGGTCGTAATTCGGCCCAATTACTTAGCAGACTGTTAACGGGCCAGAAGTGACCATGGGCCGGGTTGATGACAAGTTTAGGACAGGCTATTGACAGGCCGATTTGACAGAGAATGTTGGGTCTTTAGCTGGGCCGGCCCCTTATGGTCGGCAGAATCTTGTGGGCCTTAAGCTGGGCCGGCCCATTGTGGTCCGCAAAATCTTGTGGGCCTTTAGCTGGGCCGGCCCATTATGGTGTGCAAAATCGTGTGGGCCTTTAGCTGGGCCGGCCCATTATGGTCTGCTAAATTTTGTGGGCCTTTAGCTGGACCGACCCATTATGGTCCGCTAAATCTTATGGGCCTTCGGTTGGGCCGGCCCATTTAAACTTTGTGGGCCACTTTTGGGCCGGTCCACGTGTCAACATATCATAGGCCCATCTCGATCGTTGGATGAGTTACACCTGTGCCAACGCGGAGCTAACGCGTGGATCCGTCAGCCAATGAGAATTTTACACGTGGAAAATCGGCATTGGTCATGGCTGTTAACGGGTTATCGGATCCAAAATCCGCCCCGATAGCTTAATGGCGTTCCGTTACGGTGGATGCCATGTGTCGGTCACCCTTGACGAAAGCACTTCCGTGACGCGCGATTTATCATCATGGAAGTGGACACTTCCATGATGATAATTTTGGCAATGTCATGGAACACTTCTACGACAGCACAGGTATGACTATCTTGATTCTGTCATAAATTTGTCATGGATGTACATGCATGACAGAAAACGCGACCTACTGTGACAAACACGTATCATCACGGAAGTGTATTTTTTTCGTAGTGCTTTTTCCAAACTTCCAGCCGAGACCATCGCTTGCCTCCTCGCATTCCACTCCACTTGCCAACTCTGCTTCTTCCTCTGACTCTGCCTCGACAAGCTCGCCGGTGTCCCGTTCATCGCCGGTGAGGGCATTGGTTGCCCGCTCACCGGAGTCGAGCCCGATGGCCAACATCCCCATCGACCCACTGCTGTTCGTCCCGCATGGGTTCCAGATACAACATGTGGAAGGCCACACGGGGGTTTCTAGATAAATCCTCCCGCATCGCCCGAGAAGGCACGAGGATTGGGCAATTTCTTCCATCCATCCGCACCCCAATGAGGTATTTTTTCCAAATGTCCACGATGTTCTTGAGGAGTTTATGCAAGAAGTGGAGCACGTAGGGTTTAGGGAAATCCAACCCTGTCCTTTTGGTGAAGCATACGTCCAGTTCAGGCATGTCAGAGATCGCAATAGGCTTATTCGGCAGAGTCCTCATGCTTTTGGTGATGTCTCCATTTCCTTCTCAAAACAGAATGAAGGCAAAATCTGGCGTAGGGTTCACTTTAACATAACTTGTTGGCTACTGTTTGTTGGGGTTCCATTTGACTACTATAATACAGAGGATATTGCTTCAGCTATCTCAAAGTGGGGTAGAATTATCAGCTGGGAAAAGGAAGATGCACTAAGAGGGAAAATACTGGTCAAAGCTAGAGTGATAGACCTCATTGACATTCCTAAAAGTAGTAGGGGGTCTGAAGGGGAACAGTTTGAAGAAGAATCATGGACAAGTTCTGTGGAAATCTTGTCTGAAGAAATGATGGGTGGTGGACATGCAGATGAGGATCCTATTCCACCTGATGGTGTGGACCCACACCCAGTGCGTTAGCATGCATGCTAAGGATTTTCCCGGGTTTCAGCCTCTGCCAATCCATAATATTCAGGTTCAGCATGATGGTTGGGATGATTGGGAAGAGCAGGATGATCAAGACCAGCATTAGGCTTTCCCTCAGCCTAATCTGGTAGAGCCACAGCAGCAACAAGTTGAAATTCCTATAATGCAGCAGGATGGAGCTCCTAACAGTAGCATCTCAACCACTGTTTCATTGTCTGATGGGCTCTACTCCATTACTCACTCTTCAAGTGAAGAGGTCAACCAAGGGGCTCAACCAATGGGTCTGGGTCTTCTTAACATTGCTATGGCCTACAATGTGGAGGAAGAAGAGGAAGTAATGCCAGTGGCTGCAAACAATTCCGAGAATATCCAAATTCAGATTTTGCCTGAGCAAGTCATTGCTGGGACTGAAGGTGGCCCATCCCAGATAGCCGCAGAGCAGTCAGCTATTCCCATTACAGGAGGGGAAAATTCTGCTACTGGTCAAGCAATTAAAATGATGGTTCCTGACAAGACAATTGACCCTGAAATTACTAACAACGGAGAGAATGCATCTCTAGCAGAAGGCACTGATGGTACTGAAGGTGATGCCTCTACCTTAGCTGCTGTAGAACAACCACTGGTTTCTGACACTAGAGACAAGGGAAAAGCAGATGTCCCAATTCCTCAGGTGGGCACTTCATCTGACTGCAACAAGAAAGGTAATACAATGGACTCTAGTTACATGTTTGATTTACAGTATATTGCTGAATCCCATGCTTTGGAAGTTATTGATGGCTCTCACTTGATTTCTGAAGAGGGACTAGATTTATGGATTCAACACTTTGCTCCAGCTACTCAGGGTCACACCAACACATTCAAAATTGACATCCCAGTAAGTTGGTTTAATTTCATAATCCACTTGCTATTGACTCCTGATAAGTTTGGCTAGACAATGCACTTACCAAAATCTGATCTGTGGCAACTGTTGACTGCAAACTGTGGCTCTGAAGGAACCATGATATTTCATATACCTGATAACTGTACTTCCTCTCAGGCACGCACATGTAGGGGGATAATGCTAGGTGTGGGAAAGGAAAATGAAGGAATTAGTCCTGCTGCAAACTCTTCAAGTGGAGCTGGCAGCCCCTTAAAGCTAGGGTCTCGAAACAAAGTTGTGATGCTGCCACTTGGTGAAGCCATCTACAGGAAAAGGAGAGAGAAGGAACCTCTGATTGAAACTGAGGTAAGAAGAAGTGGTTGGATTAAGAAAGATAATAATGGCTATCAAAGAAATTCTTGTGACACCAAATCATGCCTACCTTGCAATGCTATATCTCCAGTTGTTCAAATAAAGTGGTTAAAAACCTGACAAAATCTTTCTATAAGGTGGATGAGGATGAACTGCATTTGAAGCTCTCCAAGAAACCCAAGAACAAAGGTCAGGAGGAGGTGGCTAAGGTGCCCAAGGCCACTGGAGATTCACCACTGCCAAAGAAAAACTGATGATGATCATGCAGCTTAGCTTTTGCCAGGACAACTTACTGTTACAGTTCCTTTCTTTATGGGATGTTTGTTTTATGTATGAAATGGACCTTAAGATCAGACAATGTTTGTGGAGAATTGGCAGACAGAAGTGGCCACTTTTGTATTATGATAATCTACTTGCTGTGCATGACTCTTGGGTTTGTTTTATTAATATCTGTGAGAGTATCTATTTGCCTGTTGCTGTGAAAATCCTATTGCACCGTGGCTCCTGTGTTCTGATGTAGATAATGCTTATGATTATAATTAATAACAAACTGGTAGTTCTCCATCTGTTCTTGGGCCAGGTTTTCTCAACATCCTTCCAACACCCACAGTCTAGAGCACTTGCCAAGGGATGGACCATGGCTTAGTTAAATAAATTCAAATCATTGTATAATGAATAACAACAGATCATGGAATATCCTAAATTGGAATATCAGAGGGATCAATGCTTCAGATAAGTGGTTAGCTATCAGGCAGAAAGTGGAAGAAAGTGCAGCTGGGATAATATGCATTCAGGAAACAAAGAGAGAGACTTTTGATCTTGCCTACATTCAAAAGTTTTGTCCACAAAGGTTCAATAAATTTGAGTACCTCCCTTCAGTTGGGGCTTCTGGAGGAATTTTAACTGTTTGGAATGGAGCTATGTTCACAGGGGAAATGATCTTCCAAAGCAAATTCTCATTATCTATCCAGTTCACCTGCAACACATCTTCAAAAACTTGGATTCTTACAAACATTTATGGTCCCTGCAACCATGAAGACAAAAATGAATTTATTGATTGGTTTAGTAATATTCAAATGCCAATTGATGTGGACTAGATAATCATGGGTGATTTTAACTTCATTAGATCACCAGAGGACAGAAACAGACCAGGTGGAGATGTCAATGAGATGATCCTGTTTAATGAAGCTATAATCAACCTTGGATTGATTGAATTGCCCCTAAAAGGAAGACAATTTAGTTGGAGCAATATGCAAGATAACCCACTTCTTGAGAAACTGGATTGGTTTTTTACATCTGTAGCTTGGATGACAAGTTATCCAGACACTACTGCTCTTCCACTGGCAAAACCAATTTCTGATCATCTGCCTTGTATGATTAAAATTGGCACAAACATCCCAAAACCAAGGTATTCAAGTTTGAAAACTATTGGTTAAAGCACAACTCATTCAAGCAAATTGTTCAAACAACATGGAACATACATGTGGGTTCCACTGATCATGCAAAAAAGATCAATGCTAAATTTAAAAATCTGATAAGAGCTCTAAAACTGTGGGCCAAAAGCTTATCTTGTCTTAAAAGCAGATTGAGGATCTAAATGCCTACATCTTCCTTTGGGGTCTTATAGAGGAATACAAGGACTTATCTGTCTTTGAAAGCAACTGTAGGTTAATGCTTAAGGAGTATTTTCTCACCGTACTCAATAATCAAAAAATCTACTGGAAGCAGAGACGAAAATTCAAAGGGGTCAAGTTTGGTAATGAGAGCAGAAAAGTAATGAGAACAGAAAATTCTTTCATATCAAGGCTTCCATCAACCACAGACACAATAAAATTGCAATGCTGTTAAATGAAGACCAAGTTGAAGTTACAGATCATGAAGGAAAAGCTGCCATTCTCTGGGAAGCCTTCAAAAAGAGACTGGGTCATTCTACTGGACATACAATGCACTTTGATCTACAAGATATGTATGAAGACACAGTGGACCCTCAAGTGTTCATAGACCTAGAAAAACCATTCACGCAAGAGGAAATTAATGGAGTGGTTAAGAATCTGCCAACAGATAAATCCCCTGGGCCGGATGGTTTCAATAATGAGTTTATTAAACACTGCTGGGACATCATTAAGGTGGATGCAACTGAACTTATAATGTCTTTTCATGTTGGCAATGTAGATTTGGAGAGCATCAACACATCATTCATTACTCTGGTCCCAAAAAAAGAAGTGCCATTAACACCAAATGACTTTAGACCAATCTCATTACTTAATGGAGTGCTCAAGATCATTACCAAATTGTTGGCATACAGGTTGCAGAAGGTTATTCTCAATATGGTGCATGCTAATCAATATGGCTTCCTAAAAAACAGAGTGATCCAAGACTGTTTAGGTTGCGCATATGAATACATACACCAATGCCACAAATCAAAGGAGAGATGTTAGTAATTAAACTAGATTTTGAAAAAGCCTTTGATACTATTGAACATCAAGCAATCATTGACATTTTCAGGGCAAAGGGATTTGGAGAAAAATGGATTTCTTGGATGCAATCACTATTCTCATCAGCATCTTCAGCTATCATGCTAAATGGAGTGCCTGGAAAGAACGTATATATTAAGAGAGGAGTAAGACAGGGGGACCCTTACTCCCCCTTAATCTTTGTGCTAGCAGCTGATCTACTACAATCCATACTAAATAAAGCAATGAGGCTCAATCTGATCACTCCACCACTACATGTTAGATCATGCCCTGACTTCCCAATAGTCCAATATGCAGATGACAGATTGCTCATTATGCAAGCAAATGCAAGATAGCTCATTTGTCTCAAAGCACTCCTAAGCACTTTTGCAGCAGCAACTGTGTTGAATGTCAATTATGCAAAATCAATCATGGTACCTCTTAACATTGGTGAAGAGAGGGTAGATCTCTTTACAAACACACTACAATGTGCTAGAGGACATTTCCCCTTTACTTACCTGGGATTACCATTGGGTATATATAAACCAACCGTGGAACAATGTTTACCTCTAGTGGAAAGGATTGCAAAAATGCTGGCTGGCATATCTACTTTCGTGACACAGGCAGGAAAACTACTTCTGGTAAAATCAGTGCTTGCTTCACTTTCAGTATTCTTCATGTGCTGCTTGGATATTGCTATCACAATTAATAAACAGATTATCAAATACTTAAGTCACTGTCTTCGGAGAAGCCCTGATATGGAGGACCGTAGACCAGCAATGGTGGCTTGGCATACTGTTTGCAGGCCTAAGAATCAAGGAGGACTGGGAATTTTGGACATTTACACACACAACAAAACCCTTCTTATGAAGAACCTACACAAGTTCTTTAACAGACATGATATACCCTGGGTGAATCTAATTTGGGAGACTTACTATAGTGATGACAAACTCCCAGGTGATACTATGGTTGGATCCTTCTGGTGGAAGTCTAATCTTGCTCTTATTGATCAATTTAAAGGAATTGCAAGGTGTAATGTAGGAGATGGTAAAAGTGCATTTTTTGGGATGACCTGTGGCACCAATCAATCCTGAAACATAAATTCCATCATCTACATTCTTTTGTCAAAAACCCCAATCTGAATGTGCATCAAGTGGTATATACTGAATACCTTCAGGACTTATTCTACCTACCACTGACAACACAAGCATATGGTGAATTCCTGGAAATGGAAGATATCTGCATCTCTGTGAGATAATCTGAATTCTTAGAGTCCCTGGATACCTGGAGCTATATTTGGGGAAATGAATTGTACCCCTCCATTAAAGCATATAAAGCACTGATTAGACATAAACAAACACCACCTCACTTTAACTGGATCTGGAAGAGCTCTTGTCAACCCAAGCATAAAGTGTTTTTTGGATGCTACTACATGATAGAGTGAACACAAGGAACCTGCTAAGAACAAAGGGTTTAGAACTTGAAGCATATAATTGTGCAGTAAGAGACTGTCAATATGAGGAAACATTACATCATCTGTTCTGGGGATACCCCTTTGCACAACATTGCTGGGATTTTATTTGCCCAACAAGGACACCAAATCTTTTAGTGTTGGAAGCATATCAAGATCTCAAGGACAGGCTCAATTATCCTTTCTTTATGGAGATCATCATTCTTGGATCATGGGCAATTTGCATTACTATAACAAGATCTTTGAGAACATCTCCCCATCTTTTCAAGGCTAGAAATTTATCTTCATGGAGGAACTGAAACTACTTAAATACAGGATGAAGCACAAATATGAGAGACAATTTTCTGATTGGCTGGCACTTATATTGTAATCTTCTTTTGTAGTAGTTTTTTTCTTAGTTTTTGTTAGTCTAGCTTTCTTTGGGGCTTAACTCAAGCCTCCTTTATACTCTGCTACTCTCTAGATTATTTAATAAAAGTTGCAGTGGGGTTTTACCCTACTGTTTATAGTAAAAGAAATGGCTTTTCGTTAGATCGACAATAATGCATATGAGAGCCACTCAATATTTTCATCGTGGTCTTCTCCTTAGTACAACTCAACAAAAAGAAAAGAATTTCAGAGAAACACACTGAGATATTTTTGGAGTTTTTAGTTTTTGTCGAAGAAAGCAAATTAACAAAAGAAAACAAAAATGAGAAAAACTATTTACATGGGGAATCTCGCAACAAGCAAAAGAAGAATCGAGAATTTTTTTTGGGTTTTCTTTTAATACTACAACTAACTAAACTAGAAAGAAAAACCGAAAAGAAGTGGGAAATATTTTTGGATTTTCTCAAAGTTATTCAAACACACAAGAGGAAAGCGAGAAAATAAATATAGCATGGATCATACAATGAAAAAGTATGGATACTGACAACTAGAATGAAATGTGTGAAAATGAATGTAATGTCGGTGGTAATACGTACTCCTCCAAGCTTAGGTTTTAGGCCTAAGTTGGTAATCACCATCCCTGGCTGGGGTAATAGTCAAAGTGATAACTCATGGAGGCTCTAGGCGCGGCCTCCTCAGCCAGACGAGCAGCTTTCTACTGTTGTGTTGTATTCATGTGCCTCTCTTTCAAGGACGTAATACCTTCCTTTACCCTGGTAATAAAAGAGAGCATGTGCCAGCAGAATAACAGGTATGGTACTCTTTTTATTAAACATCAAGTTATAGTTGTAGTTCATGGCCCCATGCTTAATGAATTGATGGTGTTGCATTGCACCAAAGTCTAAATATCTATCAGGTAAAACAGAGTCATTTTGCAAAGGTGACACTCTTAGCCTTGTAGCTAACCGGGACGCATAAATTTCTCCATATAAATGGCCACTATCAGCATTACATTGCAGCCTCCATACAACAATTGCTCCAAGATTACATTGTTTAATGCATGTTAAAGCAGTATGTATAAGGCTCAAGTCCGGGGCACAAAGTGTACTGCAATCTTGTTTGCCCGTGACACATTTGCCATTAAAGAGTGCAAAGTAATGGACAGAGGGAAATTGTAAACCTTTTATTCTAGCTTGTGTGACTCCTCTATCCTCACCAATGCAAAGACTAGTAAGGAACAACTCATAATCAGATTTTGGTGGTTCATCTAAGGAACCCCAATATGGAATTCTACATGCATCACAGAATTCTTCGAAGGGGATATTAAAAGTTCTATCATAAAGGCAAAATGAGACTCTAGAATCACAAGAATGATGATTGAACTTCTTGGTGAATGATTCAGTAAGATTGTAATGCTGAGTGCACTTATTTGCGATGAAGGGAGCAAGCTCAGTGTTATGAACATACTGGCCTTAATACTAGCACCTATCATGAACTCGTCACACGGCCATAGGCATGACCTTGTGTCGGTATCCCGCATTGAGCTTGCCCTCGGTACAATAAGGATTGTCGTATCGAGCTCTCACTTGACGATGCTCCAAAGGACCTCTGCCTCAAACAGCTCCTAAAGAGGTGCATTTTTATTTGTGAACAATTTCTGAGTTTTTTTGGGACACAAAATGATATCAGCAAAGCTTCACAAAACTAGCAACCACTCATATGGATGTCTAGAGGCTATATCAAGCATTCAAACTACTTGGAACTCAAAGAATTCAACATTCAAGCTCATTTTCAGTAGCACCAAGAGTAGCTAATTACTCAAAATATAATCCACTAGTGCAAAAACTAATTGGAGCAATAGAGGAGTCACATACCAAGCAGCAATCCCCCAAAACAGTTTCGGAAAAGGAGCTCCGAGCAAAGATATCAAAAATCACGAGGTTGGGAGCAAGAACATGAGAGAGAGAGAGAGAGCAACAGGGATCTTTTCTGGAGGTAGGTGATGAAGTAAGCTAAAGGGATAAGTGAGCGGGGCTTTGTGGGGCCCACTACCCACTAGGAGGCGCCAGGTGGGTGTGGCGCACCCTGGTGCCTAGCGGGCACCTAGGGCACCCCCTGTGGTGTTTTCAGTACCAAAAATTCTCAAATATTCAGAAAAAATCTGTTAAAATTTCTGGTCATTCTAAGCACTTTTATTTTTGGGTCATTTTTTATTGCATGGATAATTCAGAAAATAGGATAATCATGGCCTTTTATTATATTTATCTAAAAATAACAGAAAACAAATAGTAGGGACATAAGGTTGTGCTTAGTAAATTCATGGACCACATGCCTCTTGAAAGTAATCCATTAATAAGGTTGATCACGTCTTATTAACAACCACTTTCTATTAGGATGAACCCGAATAACCTTTGTAGAACACTAAGTTACCTCAACGGGGATATGCCTATCCCGTACAATAAGTATTTCATATTTATTTTTGGCGGTAGGAAGAGGAAGTTGGAAGCTTCCAATAGTAATTGTTGGAGTCTTTTCAATAACATTAATACCATTCACTTGAAATTGTTTCTTCGGAAAGTGCATCATATGCTCATTACCATTAATATGAAAAGTGACCTTTCTTTTGTTCCAATCAATAATAGCCCCTGCAGTATTCAAAAAGGGTCTACCATGGATAATCGACATGTTGTCGTCCTTGGGCGTATCAAGTATAATAAAGTTTGTTAAGATAGTAACATTTGCAACTACAACGGGCACATCCTCACAAATACCAATAGGTATGGTAGTTGATTTGTTAGCCATTTGCAAAGATATTTTAGTAAGTGTGAGTTTATTCAAGTCAAGTCTTTAATATAAAGAGAAAGGCATAACACTAACACCGGCTCCCAAATCACATAAGGCAGTTTTGACATAACTTCTTTTAATGGAGCATGGTATAATTGGTATTCTGGGATCTCCTAGTTTCTTAGGTACTCCATCCTTAAATGAATAATTAGCAAGCATGGTGGAGATTTCAGCTTCTGGTATTTTTCTTTTATCAGTGATAATGTCTTTCATGTATTTAGGATAGGGGCCCATCTTCAAGATACCAGTCAAACGAGTATGCAAAAAGACAGGCCTAAGAATTTCAGCAAAGCGTTCAAATTCTTCCTCATCCTTTTTCTTAGATGGTTTAGGTGGAAAAGGCATGGGTTTTTGAAAACCGTGGTTCTCTTCCTTTACCATGCTTTCTAGCAACAAAGTCTTTTATCATAACATTTATTTTTAGCTGGTGGGTTATCGAGATCAACAATAGGTTCTTTATCATTATCTAGATGAGAATCTATGTGAACATCATCATTATCATTTTCATTATCACTAGATGAATGTTCATTACCAGATTGTGTTTCAGCATCAGAAATAGGGACATCATCATTATCCCGAGAAGGTTTTTCAATCTTAGGTTCAGTAGAGGTATGCAAAGTCCTATTGTTTTTATTTTTCTTTTAGATGGACTAGGTGCATCAACATTAGTTCTTTGAGAGTCTTGTCCAATTCTTTGAGGGTGTCCCTCAGGATAAAGTGGCTCCTGTGTCATTCTACCTCATCCAGTCATTACTCTAACAACATGATCACTCATATTATTACTTATTTCATTAAGCAACTCACTTTGAGATTTAGCTACTTGTTCAAACTAATTTTGAACCATACAAGCATGTTTACTAACTCCTTTGAAATCATTAACAATTTTTAAGAACAAGTCACACAAACGTGCAACCATATCAGAATTTCGTTTCTCAACTGTTTCATAACATTTGCATTGAAATGATCTTGCTTCATTATATACTTGTCAAATTCATATAAACATCGACTATGAGGTTTATTGTAAGTGATATCACCTTCATCAAACTTTAAAAGATAATTTACATTTACCACCTGTGATGGTGCATCAAGACCATGTATTTCTTCAATGGGTGGTAACTTCTCCACGTCTTCAGCTTTAATACCTTTTTCCTTCATACATTTCTTTGCTTCTTGCATATCTTTAGGATTAAGAAATAAAATACTCCTCTTCTTCGGAGTGGGGGTTAGGAGGTGGTTCGAGAAGTGTCCAATCATTATCATTCTTCAATATATTATTCAATAACTCCTCAGCTTGTTCAGTAGTTCGTTCCTTGAAAACACATCTAGCACAACTATCTAGGTGGTCCTTAGAAGCATTGGTTAGTCCATTATAGAAGATATCAAGTATTTCATTTTTCTTAAGAGGATGATCAGGCAAAGCATTCAACAATTGGAGAAGCCTTCCCCAAGCTTGTGGGAGACTCTCTTCTTCAATTTGCACAAAGTTAAATATTTCCTGTAAGGCAGCTTGTTTCTTGTGAGCAGGATTTTTTTCTAGATAAGTAAGAAATCATATCCTCGGGACTACGCACACAACCAGGAGCAAGGTATTCTACCAAATCTTAGCATCACCCTTTAAAGAGAAAGGAAATAACTCAAGAATATAGTAATAACGTATTCTTTCCTCATGAGCAAATAGGGTGGCTATATCATTTAATTTAGTGAGACGTGCCACAGCAGTTCCAGTTTCATAGCCATGGAAAGGATCAGATTCAACCAAAGTAATTAACTTTGGGTTGATAGATAATTCATAATCCTTATCAATAATAAAGATAGGTGAAGTAGAAAACTTAGGATCATGTTTCATTCTAGCATTCAAGGATTTTTCTTTCAGCTTGCATAATAATTTCTTAGGATCATCTCTATCCTTACAAGCAATAAAATCTCTAGCTACCACTCCATCCATAAAATATCCCTCATGTATCTCAGGCAATTCATATCTTGGAACACTAGTTCCAATAGGTGAATCATAGTTTTTAGTTTTAATAATTTCATCAGGTCTAGTAACTTCATCAGTTTTAGCATTCTCAATTTCTTTAGATTTAGCAATTTGTTCATCAAGAAATTCACCTAGTGGTAGAGTATTATCAAGCAAAGTACTAGCATCATCAATAGCATCATGTATAGCAGAAGTGGCATCATCAATTACTTGCGATATATCAGAAACAATAGTAGGTTGTCGTGTTGCAAGCTTACTTAAAACAGAAGGTGAATCAAGTGCAGAGCTAGATGGCGGTTCCTTACCTACCTTCGTCTTAGAGGGAACGATCTTGGTTCTATCATCCTTAAGATTCTTCATATTGATCAACAGATATAAATCCCAAGTGACTCAACAAATATAGCTATGCTCCCCAGCAAAGGCGCCAGAAAAGGTCTTGATAACCCATAAGTATAGGGGACCACAACAATTTTCGAGGGTAGAGTATTCAACCCAGATTTATAGATTCGGCACAAGGGGAGCCAAAGAATACTTGTAAGTATTAGCAGTTGAGTTGTCAATTCAACCACACCTAGAGACTAAATATATGCAATATAGTGATCAGTAGCACAGTAATATGATAGTTTGGTAACAATGGTAATGGTAGCAACAGTAACAGTAACAGTGATAGCAATAATTTTGTAGCAGTTGTAACAGTAGCAGCAACAGTAGTGACTTAGCAAGTACAATATGTGGAAAATTCGTAGGCATTGGACCGGTGATTTCATTGGATGATATTCATCATGTAACAGTCATAACCTAGGGCGACACAGAGCTAGCTCCGGTTCATAGATATAGTATAGGCATGTATTTTGTAAATAGTCGTACGTGCTTATGGAAAAGAACTTTCATGACATCTTTTGTCCTACCCTCCCGTGGCAGCGGGGTCCATAAGGAAACTAAGGGATATTGAGGCTTCCTTTGAATAGAGAACCAGAACAAAGCATTAACACATAGTGAATACATGAACTCCTCAAATTATGGTAATCACCAGAAAGAATCCCAATTATTATCACCTTGGGGTGTGCGGATGATAACATGTAATAGGTACATATAACTTGCAAGATCGGACCAAGAACATAGATATAATGGTGAAAACATAAACGGTTCAGATCTGAAATCATGGCACTCAGGCCCTAGTGACAAGCATTAAGCATAGCAACATCAATCTCGGAACATAGTGGATACTAGGGATCAAGCCCAAACAAAACTAACTCGATTACATGATGAATCCCATCCAACCGATCACCGTCTAGCAAGCCTATGAACAGATTTCTCCCTCCCGACGGTGAGCATCATGAAATTGGTGATGGAGGATGGTTGGTGATGACGATGGCGGCGAATCCCCCTCTCCAGAGCCCAGAATGGACTCCAGATCCACCCTCCTGATGAAGAACAGGAGGTGGTGGTGGCTCCGTATCCTGAAACATGATGAAACTTTCTCCTTGCTTTTTTTCTTGGGAAATAGGAATTTATAGTATCTAGAATAGGATCAGCGAAGCCTCATGGGCCCCACTATCCACCAGGGCGCGCCAGAGGGGGGTGGTGCACCCTGGTGCATAGTGGGCAGCTGCCCCCCGCCCCTCCAGTGGGTCTTGGTTCCAGTATTTTGTTATATATTCCAAAATAATTCTCCAAAAAGTTTTGTCCAATTCCGAGAACTTCTATTTATGCACAATAACAACATTGGTAGTTCTACCGAAAACCGCGTCAGTCCGGGTTAGTTTCATTCAAATCATGCAAATTAGAGTCCAAAACAAGAGCAAAAGTGTTTGGAAAAGTAGATACAATGTAGACGTATCACAACCTTGGTTTCCTCGTCTCGAAGCGCGGCATCGAGGCCAACTCGGAGAAGATAAAGGCGATCAAGCGCATGCAGAAGCTGGCTCGGCTGCGCAATGTCCAGAAGTTCACCGACTGCTTGGCCTCTCTCAGCCGGTTCGTCAGCCGGCTTGGGGAGAGGGCCTTGCCCCTTTACTAGATGATGAAGAATACGGTGGCGTTCGACTGGAATGACCAGGTGGCCAAGGCCTTCTGCGACCTCAAGCACATGCTCTCCACCGCATCCGTCCTGGCCGCGTCGGCTGAGAAGGAGCCCCTGCTGATGTACATCACTCCAATCTCCCGCTTAGTCAGCATGGTGCTGGTGGTCGAGAGCCCTAAGGAGGGCAAGGCGCAGCCGGTCCATCGCCCTGTGTACGACCTGAGCGAGGTGCTCTCCCTCTCAAAGCAGAACTACCCCCACTACCAGAAGATGTGCTACGGTGTATATTTCACTGCCAAGAAGCTAAAGCAGTACTTGCAGGAGTACTCCATCATCGTGGTGAGCACGGCTTCCCTCGGCGAGATCATGTGCCGCGATGCCTTTGGCTGGGTGGCCCAGTGGGGCCATCGAGCTAGCCGGCCACATGATCCTCTACAAGCCCCGCACTGCCATCAAGTCCTAGGCGTTGGCCGACTTTTCTCGTCGACAGGGCAGAAACCTAATATTTATTGCTGGTTCTCGACTCGACGCATTGGCGCATGCACTTCAATGGCTCGAAGATGCTCACCGGTTTGAGAGCCGGCATCATGCTCTCCTTCGCCAAAGGCAACCAACTACGGTACATCCTGCAGATCCACTTCACCGCCTCCAACAACGTCGCCGAGTATGAGACCCTTGTCCACGGCCTTCGGCTGGCCAAGGAAATCAGCGTCCGCCGCATCCACTGCTACTTCGACTTGGACTTAGTGGTGTAGCAAGTCTCCGGCGAGTGGGATGCCAGGGACGCTAACATGGCTAGTTACCATTTCCTGGTCTAGCAGCTGACCGATACTTTGATGGCCGCGAGTTCCTCCACGTCCCTCGAGCAGACAACAAAGCCGCCTACACGCTGGCCAAGGTAGGTTCCACCCAGCAAGCCATTCCACCCAGCATCTCCCTCGAGCACCTGTGGAAGCCCTCCATCAAGTCGTTTCCCGATTCGGAATCCATCTTCGTCCCAGCTGACCCGGCGACTCCAGCTGTTGGAGAACGTTGCATGGGAAAGAAAAAAATCCTATGCTCACCAAGATCAATCTAGGAGACAGACATTTACAAGAGGAGAGATTGCATCTACATACCCTTGTAGATCTCTAAGAGGAAGCATTAAGAAACGCGGTTAAAGTAGTCGAACGTCTTCGCGATCCAATCATGATACATCCCGCGAATTCCCGATCCAAGTGTCGAATGGACGGCACCTCCGCGTTCAACACACGTATGTATTGATGACGCCTTCACCTCCTAGATCTAGCGAGCGATGGTGAAGTAGTAGCTCGAGTCCTCCGGCAGCATGACGGCGTGGTGACGGCGGTGGTGGTGGAATCTCAGCAGAGCTTCACTAAGCACTACAGAGAGGAAGAGGGCTACGAGGGAGAGCGAGGGCAGTGCCGTGGCATAGATGGTTACGGCTGCCCTCTCTCCCCTCCTCTATTTATAGGGGGGTGGAGGGAGGGGCGGCCTAGGGTTCCCTAGGGGGCGGACACAAGGGGGAAACCCTAGATGGGTTTGGACGCCTCCCCCCTAGGAGGCTTGGCCCCCAAGGAAAAGGGGGGCGCCCCCACCTCCTGGCCATAACCCAGCGCCCCTGAAACACTTCCAGACTCTGATACCCTTCGTCCTATATATCAACCTTCACCTTCGGACCATTCCGGAGTTCCTCGTCATGTCTGAGATCTCATCCGGGAGTCCGAACAACCTTCGGTTACCAGCACAAAAACTCAACTATACGTATATTGTCACCAAACGTTAAGTGTGTAGACCCTGTGGGTTCGAGAACTATGCACACATGACTGAGATGCTTAATCGGACTTTCACAATGCCTACTATCCACACATGCATTTGAGTTTCCCATCAATACAACTATAGCATGGATAATAAGCGACTATCATGAACAAGGATATATAATAATAACCACTTTACTATTTCCTCTAGGGCATATTTCCAACTGTCTCCCACTTGCACTAGAGTCAATAATCTAGTATTACATGGTAATGAATCTAAAACCCATAGAATTCTTGTGTTGATCATGTTTTGCCCGTGGAAGAGGTTTAGTCAACAGATCTGCAACATTCAGATCCGTATGTACTTTGCAAAGGTTTATGTCTTCCTCCTTGACTGCATCATGGATGGAGTTGAATTGTCGCTTTATGTGTCTGATCCTCTTGTGAAACCTTGGTTCCTTGGCCCAAGCAATGGCACCAGTGTTGTCCCAGAGCAAAGTCATTGGGTCCAGTGCACTAGGCACAACTCCAAGATCTGTCATGAACTGCTTCATCCAGACACCTTCCTTTGCTGCCTCTGAGGCAACTATGTACTCCACTTCGCATGTAGAATTAGCTACCACGCATTGCTTGGAACTTTACCAGCTTACCACTCCCCCATTTAGAATATATACGTATCCGGTTTGAGACTACAGTCGTACAATGTCAAAGCTTGCATCGACGTAACCCTTTACAATGAGCTCTTGATCACCTCCATAAACGAGAAAGATTTCCTTAGTCCTTTTCAGGTACTTAAGGATATTCTTCACCGTTGTCCAGTGATCCATTCCTGGATTACTTTGAAACCTTCCGGCCATACTTATGGCAAGGTTGACATCCGGTCTTGTGCACAGCATCACATACATGATAGAGCCTATGGTAGAAGCATAGGGGATGACACTCATCTTTTCTCTATCCTCTGTAGTCGCTAGGCATTGAGTCTGACTCAACTTCACACCTTGGAAAGCAGGCAAGAACCCCTTCTTGGACTGATCCATTTTGAACTTCTTGAAAATCTTATCAAGGTATGTGCATTGTGAAAGTCCTATTAAGAATCTCGATCTATCTCTATAGATCTTGATGCCTAATATGAAAGAAACTTCTCTTAGGTCCTTCATTGAAAACTTCTTGTTCAAATATTCCTTCACGTTTTCCAAAAGTTCTATACTGTTCCTAATCAGCAATATGTCATCCACATATAATATTAAAAATGCTATAGAGCTCCCACTCACTTTCTTGTAAATACAAGATTCTCCAAAAACTTGTATAAACCCAAATGCTTTGATCACCTCATCAAAGCGAAGATTCCAAGTCCGAGATGCTTGCACCATTCCATAAATGGATCGCTAGAGTTTGCACACTTTGCCAGCATTCCATGGATCGACAAAACCTTCCGGTTGCATCGTATACAACTCTTCCTTAAGGAAACCATTAAGGAACGTTGTTTTGACATCCATATGCTAGATTTCATAATCGAAAAATGCAGCTATTGCCAACATGATTCTGATGGACTTAAGCATCGCTACGGGTGAGAAAGTCTCATCATAGTCAACTCCTTTAACTTGTGAAAACCCCTTCGCCACAAGTCGAGCTTTATAGACGGTGATATTACCGTCCGTGTCCTTCTTCTTCTTGAAGATCCATTTATTCTGAATGGCCTCTCGCCCTTCAGGTAATACTTCCAAAGTCCATACTTTGTTTTCATACATGGATCCCATCTCAGATTTCATGGCCTCTAACCATTTTTCGGAATCCGGGCCCACCACCGCTTCTCCATAGCTCGTAGGTTCACCGTTGTCCAACAACATGACCTATAAGACAGGGTACCGTACCACTCAGGAGTTGTACGTACCCTTGTCAAACTACGAGGCTTGATAGTAACTTGATCCGAATCTTCAGGATCATCATCATTATCTTCGTCTTCAACTAACGTAGGTGCCACAAAAATATCTTTCTGTGCTGCACTACTCCCAGGTTGAAGTAAAGGTTCAACAACCTCATGAATTTCTATCTTCCTCCCACTCAATTCTTTCGAGAGAAACTCTTTCTAGAGAAAGGACCCGTTCTTAGTGACAAACACTTTTCCCTCGGATCTGAGATAGAAGGTATACCCAATCGTCTCCTTTGGGTATCCTACGAAGACGCATTTGTCCGCTTTGGGTTTGAGCTTTTCCGGCTGAAGCCTTTTGACATAAGCATCGCAGCCCCAAACCTTAAGGAACAACAGCTTAGGTTTCTTGCCAAACCTTAGTTCATACGGTGTCTTCTCTACAGACTTAGATGGTGCCCTATTTAAAGTGAATGCAACTGTCTCTAATGCATAACCCCAAAACATGAGTGGCATATCAGAAAGGAACATCATAGAACGCACCACATCTAATAAGGTATTATTACAACGTTCGGACACACCATTACGCTGTGGTGTTCCGGGTGGCGTCAATTGTGAAACAATTCCACATTGTCTTAAGTGATTGCCAACCTCATAACTCAAATACTCTCCCCCTCGATCAGATTGTAGTAATTTGATCTTCTTGTCATGATGATTCTCGACTTCACTCTGAAATTGCTTGAACTTTTCAAATGTCTCAAACCTATGCTTCATTAAGTAAACATACCCATATCTACTCAAGTCATCAGTGAAGGTGAGAAAATAACGATATCCACAGTGCGCGTCAACACTCATCGGACTGCACACATCAGTATATATGATTTCCAACACGTCACTTGCCCGTTCCATTATTCCGAAAAACAAGGTTTTGGTCATCTTTCCCATGAGGCATGGTTCGCATGTGTCAAGTGATTCAAAATCAAGTGACTCCAAAATCCCATCAGCATGGAGTTTCTTGATGCGCTTAACACCAATATGACCTAAGCGGCAGTGCCACAAGAAAGTGGTACTATCATTATCAACTCTACATCTTTTGGCATCAATGTTATGAACATGTGTATCATCACTATCGAGATTCAATAAGAATAAACCCCTCACAATGGGTGCATGACCATAAAAGATATTACTCGTATAAATAGAACAACCATTATTCTCTGATTTAAATGAGTAACCATCTCGCATTAAACAAGATCCAGATATAATGTTCATGCTCAACGCAGGCCCACTAAATAACATTTATTCAGGTTCATCACTAATCCCGATGGTAATCAAAGAGCGAGCGTGCCGACGTTGATCACATCAACCATGGAACCATTTCCCACACGCATCGTCACTTCGTCCTTCGCCAGCCTCCATCTATTCTGTAGTTCCTGCTTTGAGTTTCAAATGTGAGCAACCGAACCGACATAAAATACCCATGCACTACAACGAGAGTTGGTAAGGTACACATCAATAATATGTATATCATATATACCTTTGTTGACGTTGGCCCCCTTCTTGTCGGCCAGATACTTGGGGTAGTTCCACTTCTAGTGGCCGGTTCCCTTGCAATAGAAGCACTCAGTCTCCAGGTTGGGTCCAGCCTTGGGTTTCTTCACGGGAGGAGCAACTGTTTTGCCACCTTTCTTGAAGTTTCCCTTCTTCCCATGCCTTTCTTGAAACTAGTGGTTTTATTCACCATCAACACTTGATGCTCCTTCTGGATGTCTGACTCAACGACTTTCTATTGGAAATATGCCCTAGAGGAAATAATAAAAAGGTTATTATTATATTTCCTTGTTCATGATAATTGTCTGTTGTTCATGCTATAATTTTGTTATCCGGAAATCGTAATACATGTGTGAATACATAGACCACAACACGTCCCTAGTGAGCCTCTAGTTGACTAGCTCGTTGATCAATAGATGGTTATGGTTTCCTAACCAAGGACATAGGATGTCATTGATAACGGGATCACATCATTAGGATAATGATGTGATGGACAAGACCCAATCCTAAGCATAGCACAAGATCGTGTAGTTCGTCTGCTAAAGCTTTTCTAATGTCAAGTATCCTTTCCTTAGACCATGAGATTGTGCAACTCCCGGATACCGTAAGGGTACTTTGGGTGTGCCAAACATCACAACGTAACTGGGTGGCTATAAAGGTACACTACGGGTATCCCCAAAAGTATCTGTTGGGTTGGCACGAATCAAGACTGGGATTTGTCACTCCATATGACGGAGAGGTATCTCTGGGCCCACTCGGTAGGACATCATCATAATGAGCTCAATGTGATAAAGGAGTTGTTAACGGGATGATGTGTTATGGGAACGAGTAAAGAGACTTGCTGTAACAAGATTGAACAAGGTATCGGTATACCGATGATCGAATCTCGGGCAAGTATCGTACCGATAGACAAAGGGAATTGTATACGGGATTGATTGAATCCTCGACATCGTAGTTCATCAGATGAGATTATCGTGGAGCATGCGGGAGCCAATATGGGTATCCAGATCCCGTTGTTGGTTATTGACCGGAGAGTTGTCTCAGTCATGTCTACGTGTCTCCCGAACCCGTAGGGTCTACACACTTAAGGTTCGGTGACGCTAGAGTTATAGAGATATTAGTATGCGGTTAACCAAAAGTTTTTCGGAGTCCCGGATGAGATCCCGGACGTCACGAGGAGTTCCGGAATGGTCCGAAGGTAAATATTTATATATAGGAAGTCCAGTATCGGCCACCGGGAGAGTTTCGGGGGTCACCGGTATTGTACCGGGACCACCGGAAGGGTCCTGGGGGTCCACCGGGTGGGACCACCTATCCCGGAGGGCCCCATGGGCTGAAGTGGCGTGGGAACCAGCCCCTGGTGGGCTGGTGCGCCCCACCCAAGGGCCCAAGGGGCCTAGGGTTGGAAACCCTAGGGGCCGTTGCCCCCGAGGGGGCATGCGCCCCCTGGTTGGAAACACTAAGGGGGTCGTTGCCCCCCGAGGGGCCGCCGCCCCGTGGGCTGCCCCCCTCTAGATGGGATCTCCAAGGGGGCGTGGGCCCCCCTAGCCCCTATATATAGTGGAGGGGAGGGAGGGCAGCCGCACCCTAAGCCCTGGCGCCTCCCTCTCCCTCCCGTGACACCTCTTCCTCCTCCAGTAGTGCTTGGCGAAGCCTTGTTGGAATCCCGCTGCTTCCACCACCACGCCGTCGTGCTGCTGGATCTCCATCAACTTCTCCTCCCCCCTTGCTGGATCAAGAAGGAGGAGACGTCTCCGCTCCGCATGTGTGTTGAACGCGGAGGTGCCGTCCGTTCGGCGCTAGGATCATCGGTGGTTTGGATCACGACGAGTACGACTCCATCAACCCCGTTCTCTTGAACGCTTCCGCTCGCGGTCTACAAGGGTATGTAGATGCACTCCTTTCTCTCTCGTTGCTAGATGACTCCATAGATTGATCTTGGTGATGCGTAGAAAATTTTAAATTTCTGCTACGATCCCCAACAGTGGCATCATGAGCTAGGTCTATGCGTAGTTTCTATGCACGAGTAGAACACAAGTTGTTGTGGGCGTCGATTTTGTCAATTTACTTGCCGTTACTAGTCTTATCTTGATCCGGCGGCATCGTGGGATGAAGCAGCCCAGACCGACCTTACACGTACACTTACGTGAGACATGTTCCACCGACTGACATGCACTAGTTGCATAAGGTGGCTAGCGGGTGTCTGTCTCTCCTACTTTAGTCGGATCAGATTCGATGAAAAGGGTCCTTATGAAGGGTAAATAGAAATTGGCATATCACGTTGTGGTTTTGGCGTAGGTAAGAAACGTTCTTGGTAAGAAACCTATAGCAGCCACGTAAAAAATTTGCAACAACAATTAGAGGACGTCTAACTTGTTTTTGCAGCATATGCCGTGTGATGTGATATGGCCAAAAGGATGTGATGAATGATATATGTGATGTATGAGATTGATCATGTTCTTGTAATAGGAATCACGACTTGCATGTCGATGAGTATGACAACCGGGAGGAGCCATAGGAGTTTTCTTAATTTATTTAGGACTTGCGTGTCAACATAAACGTCATGTAGTTACTTTATTTTATTGCTAAACCGTTAGCCATTGTAGTAGAAGTAATAGTTGACGAGACAACTTCATGAAGACACGATGACAAGGATCATGATGATGGAGATCATGGTGTCAAGCCGGTGACGATGATGATTATGGCGCCCCGAATATGGAGATCAAAAGGAGCAAAATGATATTGGCCATATCATGTCACTATTTGATTGCATGTGATGTTTATCATGTTTTTACAAGTTATTTGCTTAGAACGACGGTAGCATAAATAAGATGATCCCTCATTAAAATATCAAGAATTGTGTTCCCCCTAACTGTGCACCATTGCTAAGGTCCGTTGTTCCGAAGCACCACGTGATGATCGGGTGTGATAGGTTCTAACGTTCGTATACAACGGGTGTAAGCCAGATTTACACACGCAATACACTTAGGTTGACTTGACGAGCCTAGCATGTATAGACATGGCCTCGGAACACGGAAGACCGAAAGGTCGAACATGAGTTGTATAGAAGATACGATCAACATGAATATGTTCACCGATGATGACTAGTCCGTCTCACGTGATGATTGCACACGACCTAGTTGACATGGATCATGTATCACTTAGATGACTAGAGGGATGTCTATCTGAGTGGGAGTTCATTAAATAATTTTATTAGATGAACTTAATTATCATGAACATAGTCTAAAAATTTGCAATATGTCTTGTAGATCAAATGGCCCACGCTAATGTTGCCCTCAACTTCAACGCGTTCCTAGAGAAAACCAAGCTGAAAGACGATGGCAACAACTACACGGACTAGGTCCGTAACCTGAGGATTATCCTCATAGCTGCCAATAAAACATATGTCCTTGATGCACCGCTAGGTGAAGCACCTATTTTCCCAGCAACTCAAGACGTTATGAGCGCCTGGCAGTCGCGTAGTGATGATTACTCCCTGGTTCAGTGCGGCATGCTTTACAGCTTAGAACCGGGGCTCCAAAAGCGTTTTGAGCAGCATGGAGCATATGAGATGTTCCAAGAGCTGAAAATGGTTTTCCAAGCTCATGCCCGGTCAAGAGATATGAAGTCTCCGACAAGTTCTACAGTTGTAAGATGGAGGAGAATAGTTCTGTCAGCTAGCACATACTCAAAATGTCTGGGTTGCACAACCTCTTATCTCAGCTTGGAGTTAATCTCCCGGATGATGCGGTCGTTGACAGAATCCTTCAGTCGCTCCCACCTAGCTACAAGAGCTTTGTGATGAACTTCAATATGCAGGGGATGGAATAGACCATTCCTGAGGTATATTCAATGCTGAAATCAGCGGAGGTGGAGATAAAAAAGGAACATCAAGTATTGATGGTGAATAAAACCACTAAGTTCAAGAAAGGCAAGGGTAAGAAGAACTTCAAGAAGGACGGCAAGGGAGTTGCCGCGCCCGGTAAGCCAGTTCCCGGGAAGAAGCCAAAACATGGACCCAAGCCTGAGACTGAGTGCTTTTATTGCAAGGGAAACAGTCACTGGAAGCGGAACTGCCCCAAGTACTTAGCGGATAAGAAGGCCAGCAATACCAAAGGTATATGTGATATACATGTTATTGATGTGTAACTAACCAGCACTCGTAGTAGCTCCTGGGTATTTGATACTGGTGCGGTTGCTCATATTTGTAACTCAAAATAGGAGCTGCGGAATAAGCGGAGACTGGCGAAGGATGAGGTGATGATGCGCATCAGGAATGGTTCCAAGGTCGATGTGATCGTTGTCGGCATGGTACCTCTGCATTTACCTACGGGATTAGTTTTAAACCTCAATAATTATTATTTAGTACCAGCTTTGAGCATGAACATTGTATCTGGATCTCGTTTAATGCGAGATGGCTACTCATTTAAATCCGAGAATAATGGTTGTTCTATTTATATGAGAGACATGTTTTGTGGTCATGCCCCGTTGGTCAATGGTTTATTCTTATTGAATCTTGAACGTGATGTTACACACATTCATAGTGTGAGTGCCAAAAGATGTAAGGTTGATAATGATAGTCCCACATACTTGTGGCACTGCTGCCTTGGTCACATTGGTGTCAAACGCATGAAGAAACTCCATGCAGATAGACTTTTGGAGTCTCTTGATTATGAATCATTTGACACGTGCGAACCATGCCTCATGGGCAAAATGACCAAGACTACTTCTCCGGAACAATGAAGCGAGCAACCAACTTATTGGAAATCATACATACTGATGTGTGCGGTCCAATGAGCATTGAGGCTCGCAGTGGTTATCGTTATGTTCTCACCCTCACTAATGACTTAAGTAGATATGGGTATGTCTACTTAATGAAACACAAGTCTGAGACCTTTGAAAAGTTCAAGGAATTTCAGAGTGAGGTTGAGAATCAACGTGACAGGAAAATCAAGTTCTTACGATCAGATCGTGGGGGAGAATATTTGAGTCACGAATTTGGCACGCACTTAAAGAAATGTGGAACTATTTCACAACTCATGCCGCCTGGAACACCTCAGCATAATGGTGTGTCCGAACATCGTAATCGCACTCTATTGGATATGGTGCGAGCTATGATGTCTCTTACCGATCTACCGCTATCATTTTGGGGTTATGCTATAGAGACTGCCGCATTCACTTTAAATAGGGATCCGTCGAAATCCGTTGAGACGACACCGTATGAATTGTGGTTTGCGAAGAAACCTAAGTTGTCATTTCTGAAAGTTTGGGGATGCGATGCTTATGTCAAGAAACTTCAACCTGAAAAGCTCGAACCCAAATCGGAAAAATGCGTCTTCATAGGATACCCTAAGGAAACTATTGGGTATACCTTCTACCTCAGATCCGAAGGCAAGATCTTTGTTGCCAAGAATGGATCCTTTCTAGAGAAAGAGTTTCTCTCGAAAGAAGTAAGTGGGAGGAAAGTAGAACTTGATGAAGTATTGCCTCTTGAACCGGAGAGTCACAAACCGGATACATGTATATTTTGAATGGTGGGGTAGTCAGCTGGTGCAGTTGCAAGCAAAGCGTCATGGCGGGATCTACATGTGAAGCGGAGTACATGGCAGCCTCGGAGGCAGCACATGAAGCAATCTGGATGAAGGAGTTCATTACCGACCTAGGAGTAATTCACAATGCGTCGGGTCAGATGACTCTCTTCTGTGACAACACTGGAGCTATTGCCCTTGCCAAGGAGCCCAGGTTTCACAAGAAGACCAGGCATATCAAGCGTCGCTTCGACTCCATTCGTGAAAATGTTCAAGATGGAGATATAGAGATTTGTAAAGTGCATACGGACCTGAATGTCGCAGATCCGTTGACTAAACCTCTTCCACGTGCAAAGCATGATCAACACCAGAACTCTATGGGTGTTTGATTCATCACAATGTAACTAGGTTATTGACTCTAGTGCAAGTGGGAGACTGTTGGAAATATGCCCTAGAGGCAATAATAAAAAGGTTATTATTATATTTCCTTGTTCATGATAATTTTCTATTGTTCATGCTATAATTGTGTTATCCGGAAATCGTAATAGATGTGTGAATACATAGACCACAACATGTCCCTAGTGAGCCTCTAGTTGACTAGCTCGTTGATCAATAAATGGTTACGGTTTCCTAACCATGGACATAGGATGTCATTGATAACGGGATCACATCATTAGGATAATGATGTGATGGACAAGACCCAATCCTAAGCATAGCACAAGATCGTGTAGTTCGTTTGCTAAAGCTTTTCTAATGTCAAGTATCCTTTCCTTAGACCATGAGATTGTGCAACTCCCGGATACCCTAAGGGTACTTTGGGTGTGCCAAACGTCACAGCGTAACTGGGTGGCTATAAAGGTACACTACGGGTATCCCCGAAAGTATCTGTTGGGTTGGCACGAATCGAGACTGGGATTTGTCACTCCGTATGACAGAGAGGTATCTCTGGGCCCACTGGTAGGACATCATCATAATGAGCTCAAGGTGATCAAGGAGTTGTTCACAGGATGATGTGTTATGGGAACGAGTAAAGAGACTTGCTGTAACGAGATTGAACAAGGTATCGGTATACCGACGAACGAATCTCGGGCAAGTATCGTACCGATAGACAAAGGGAATTGTATACGGGATTGATTGAATCCTCGACACCGTGGTTCATCTGATGAGATTATCATGGAGCATGTGGGATCCAAAATGGGTATCCAAATCCCGCTGTTGGTTATTGACTGGAGAGTTGTCTCGGTCATGTCTACGTGTCTCCCGAACCCGTAGGGTCTACACACTTAAGGTTCGGTGACGCTAGAGTTGTAGAGATATTAGTATGCGGTTAATCGAAAGTTGTTTGGAGTCCCGGATGAGATCCCGTACGTCACGAGGAGTTCCAAAATGGTCCGAAGGTAAATATTTATATATAGGAAGTCCAGTTTCAGCCACCGGGAGAGTTTCGGGGGTCACCGGTATTGTACCGGGACCACCGGAAGGGTCCTGCGGGTCCACCGGGTGGGGCCACCTATCCCAGAGGGCCCCATGGGCTAAAGTGGCGTGGGAACCAGCCCCTGGTGGGCTGGTGCGCCCCACCCAAGGGCCCAAGGCGCCAAGGGTTGGAAACCCTAGGGGTCGTTGCCCCCCGAGGGGGCATGCGCCCCCTAGTTGGAAACCCTAAGGGGGCCGTTGCCCCCCGAGGGGCCGCCGCCCCGGGGGCCGCCCCCCTCTAGATGGGATATCCAAGGGGGCATGCGCCCACCCTAGCCCCTATATATAGTGGTGGGGAGGGAGGGCAGCCGCAACCTATGCCCTGTCGCCTCCCTCTCCCTCCCGTGACACCTCTTCCTCCTCAAGTAGCGCTTGGCGAAGCCTTGCTGGAATCCCGCTGCTTCCACCACCACGCCGTCGTGCTGCTGGATCTCCATCAACTTCTCCTCCCCCCTTGCTGGATAAGAAGGAGGAGATGTCTCCGCTCTGTACGTGTGTTGAACGCGGAGGTGTCGTCCGTTCGGCGCTAGGATCATCGGTGATTTGGATCACGACGAGTACGACTCCATCAACCCCGTTCTCTTGAACGCTTCTGCTCGCGATCTACAATGGTATGTAGATGCACTCCTTTCTCTCTCGTTGCTTGATGACTCCATAGATTGATCTTGGTGATGCGTAGAAAATTTTAAATTTCTGCTACGATCCCCAACACTTTCAGCATCGTAAACAGCTCGGAGATTGACTTGTTCATCCCTTGCATGTTATAGTTCAACACAAAGGTCTTGTAGCTAGGTGTTAGCGATTGAATAACTCTGTCAGTGACAGCCTCTGGCGGGAGCTTAACTCCCAACTCAGCCAGACGGTTGTAGTACCCAGATATTCTGAGTGTGTGCTCACTAACAGACCTGTTCTCCTCCATCTTGCAGGCGTAGAATTTATCAAACGTCTCATACCTCTCGATCCGGGCATTCTTCTCAAAGATAAGCTTCAACTTCTTGAACATCTCATATTCTCCATGACATTCAAAACGCCTTTGAAGTCCCGGCTCTATGCTATACATCATGGCGCATAGAACTATTGAGTAGTCATCAACACGTGACTGCCAGGCGTTCACAACATCCACAGTTGCTGGAGGGGGTGGCGCACCAAGCGGTGCATCAAGGACATAAGCCTTTTGGGCAGTCATGAGGATAATCCTCAGACTACGGGCCCAGTCCATAAAGTTACTTCCATCATCTTTCAGCTTAACTTTCTCTAGGAACACATTGAAATTCAGGGGAGCTACTACGCGAGCCATTGGTCTACAACATAAATTTGCAAAGGCAACATTAGACTATTGTTCATGATAATGAGTTCAATTAATCATATTACTTAAGAACCCCCACTCAAATCGACATCCCTCCGGTCGTCCGAGTGTAACATGATCCAAATTCTCTAACCCAAGTCCGAACATCACGTGAGATGAGGTGGTTTCAAGGGTGAACATCTCCATGTTTATCATATCTACTATATGAATCATGTTCGACCTTTCGGTCTCTTTTGTTCCGAGGCCATGTATGTACATGCTAGGCTCGTCAAGTTTAACCCAAGTGTTCCGCAAGTGCAAAACTGGCTTGCACCCGTCGTATGCGAACATATAGTCTATCACACCCGATCATCACGTGGTGCTTCGAAACAATGAACTTTCGCAACGGTGCACACTTGGGGGGAACACAATTTTATCTTGAATTTTTAGTGAGGGATCACCTTATAATGCTACCATCGTCCTAAGCAAAATAAGATGCATAAAAGGATTAACATCACATGCAAATCATAAGTGACATGATATGGCCATCAAATTGTGCTTTTGATATCCATCTCCAAAGCACGAGCATGATCTCCATCATCACCGGCATGACACCATGATCTCCATCATCACGATCTCCATCATCGTGTCGCGATCGGGGTTGTCATGCCAACACTTCTACTACTATTGCTACCACTTAGAGATAAAGTAAAGCATTACATAACGTTTAATGATTGACGCACAGGTCATACAATAATTAAAGACAACCCTATGGGTCCTGCCGGTTGCTGTATGCATCGTCATGCAAGTCGATATAAACTATTACAAACATGATCATCTCATACATCAAATATATTGTCTTTGGCCATATCATATCACAACATACCCTGCAAAAACAAGTTAGACGTCCTCTAATTTGTTGTTGCATGTTTTACATGGCTCCTATGGGTATCTAGCAAGAACGATTCTTACCTACGCAAAACCACAACGGTGATATGCAAGTTGCTATTTAACCTTCTACAAGGACCGCCTTCGTCGAATCCGATTCAAGTAAGGTGGGAGAGACAGATAGCCGGCAGCCATCTTATGCAACAAAGTCACATGTCAGTCGATGGAACCGGTCTCATGTACGTGGACATGTAAAGTTGGTCTGGGCAGCTTCATCCCACAATACCGCTGAATCAAAATAAGACTAAGGAAGGAAGCAATCTGAATATCAACGCCCACAAACTACTTTGTGTTCTACTCATGATGTCATCTACGCATAGACCTAGCTCATGATGCCACTATTGGGGAACGTTGCATGGGAAACAAAAAAATTCCTACGCTCACCAAGATCAATCTAGGAGACGGACATCTACGAGAGGAGAGATTGCATCTACATACCCTTGTAGATTGCTAAGAGGAAGCATTAAGAAATGCGGTTGATGTAGTCGAACGTCTTCGCGATCCAATCACGATCCGTCCCGTGAACTCTTGATCCAAGTGTCGGACGGACGACACCTTCGCGTTCAACACACGTACGTCTTGATGACGCCTTCACCTCCTCTGTAACACCCCGGATGTAACTTGCCATAATTGTAACTCCAACTCTTGCCATTTCCGGCTATGTGATATGATATTCCCTCCGTGGTTGCGTTTTCCTTCATTTTTCATTTTTGTTCATGTCATGCATTTCATATCATGTCATCATGTGCATCGCATTTGCATACGTGTTCGTCTCATGAATCCGAGCATTTTCCCCGTTGTCCGTTTTGCAATCCGGCGCTCCTATGTTCCCCGGCGTCCCCTTTTACCTTTTTCCGTGAGCGGGTATTAAACCTTCTCGGAATGGACCGAGGTTTGTCAAGCGGCCTTGGTATAGCACCGGTAGACCGCCTGTCAAGTTTCGGGTCATTCGGAGGTCGTTTGATACTCCAACGGTTAACCGGGTAACCGTGAAGGCCTCGTGTGTGTTGCAGCCCAAAACCCCTCCAAAAAAGCCCAATAACCCATCTAAGTCACTCCCATGTCCACGGCCGTTTGATCACGATCGCGTGGACGAAAACCTCACCTCATTTGGAGCTTCCTAGCCCCTCCTACCTATAAATATGCATCTCCCCCTCCAATTCCGGGTCCCGTAACCCTAAAACTCCCCCCCCAAGCCCAGCCGCCGCCCGCGCCGTTCTTCCCGCGCGCTACCCGCGCCTCCGCCGCCACCTCCGCCCGCGTCGCCGTCCGCCTCCGTCCGCGTCGCCGGCCGCCTTCGTCCGCCGCGTCGCCGTCCCGCGCCGCCCGCGCCCGCGCAGGTCGCCGCCGCCTCCGCCGGTGCCAGATCCGGCGAGGAGCCGGCCAGATCCGGTTATCCCGACCTCCCCGCTCCTCCTCCGGCCAACTCCGGCGAGCCTCCGTCCAACCTCGGTTCGCGTGCCCGCGGACGAACCCTAGATCTCGGAGGTTAAATTTCCCCCAAGTCATTTTCTGGCAGTTTATTTGTTGCATGTTTGTTGCATCATATCTCTGCACCCGTGGCTCAGTTTTGGGCGTGTATCATATCAAATTGTTCGACTCGATGAGTACATCATTTAATATACTTGCATCATTTTCATTTGAGCTCGTCTTGATGCCCGAAATGCTGTTAGAAGAGGGCTATGTGATGTTAGTTTTAGATCTGTTTCAGAACATGCATTTTTGTCATTTTTGCCATGATTGATGTGTGCATCCTATGAAGTTGAGTCCTACATGTGTTTTGAAATATGCCATGCTATCTTTCCAGAGGTGTATGCCATGTATTTTTTTGATCTTTGTGGTGACTAGCACAAGCATGCCAACTAGGGTACATAATGTTGCTGATTTCAGAGATTAGTATTTTCAGTCATGTTCTGCTGTTATTTTTATGCCATGTGTTCATGTTGTTTCCGAGTGATCTATGCCTCTTTTGAGCATGATCAGTAAGAGTGTTTTGAGAATATGGATTTTCTCTATCCATCCATGCTTTTTTTGTATTTATGGAGTTCCATAGCTTGAGTCAATCGAGCTCTACTTTTGCTATAAAATGTTCCTGGCAGATTGTTTACATGGTATTCTATTTTTCCAAGCTTGTTGTAGTTGATCCTTGCATGATATGATGTTATTCTTGCCATTTATATCTTCTATGCCATGTCTTCTTGATGGGTGTATGCTTAGTTTATCATGTGACGCTCTGTAGTGAGTGCATCGAGCTCACGAACATGACTACTTGTTATCTGTTTTTGACATGTCCAGTTTTCTGCCAAGTCTGAAACCTGTAACGAAACTTGCTTATTTGACATGGGTGTTATTATATTTTATGATCCTTTTTGGCTCATGGTAAGTAAGGGACTTGTTTTCAGTGCTTTGAGTAGATTCCTTCCATGCCTTATTTTGCTATGTCCTGTTCCTGTAGCATGTTGTTTGCTTGCTCTAAACATGTCATCCTGATGTTAATTTCTGGTATGTTGTTATTTTCACCAAGTCTGTGAACCTGTTATCTTTTGCACTTTTGCCATGCTCGTTTGAACCTGTTGTGGTGTGATTTAGCCGTGGCTCAGTGTTCATCTTTTGTCAAGCATCTTGAGTAGATCACTGTCATATGCTTTGCTGGTACGTTTGGGTGCAGTAGCTTAATTTGATGTTGCTTGCTAAGTAGCATCATGCTGTTAATGGCAGAATCTTGTCATTCTTGTTTTGCTTGTCATTTGCAAACCGTGCATCCGATTCCGGTGATCTTTATATCGATTTGAACCGAAATGACCTCACCTTTCCAGTGACATACTTGGTTTCCCAATATTATGCCTTGTTCATCTTTTTCCTTCCGGAGCACGCATATGCATTGCATACCACATCTCGCATATCATGCCATGTTTTGCATCATGTTGTTTGTGCATTGCATCGTAGTTGATAGTTGTTCCTTTGCTTGTGCTCTTGTTTTGGGTAGAGCCGGGAGACGAGTACGTGAACGAGGAGCCTGTGGAGAACGCTTATGAGGACCAAGCTTTCGACAACTCTGAGAACCTTGCAGGCAAGATGACCATACCCTCGAAATCACTTCTATCTTTGCTTGCTAGATGCTCGCTCTTTTGCTATGCCTATGCTGCGATACCTACCACTTGCTATATCATGCCACCCATATTGCCATGTCAGCCTCTAACCATCCATGTCCTAGCAAACCGTTGTTTGGCTATGTTACCGCTTTGCTCAGCCCCTCTTATAGCGTTGCTAGTTGCAGGTGAAGATGAAGTTTGTTCCATATTGGAACATGATTATTTTGGGATATCACAATATCTCTTATTTTAATTAATGCATCTATATACTTGGTAAAGGGTGGAAGGCTCGGCCTTATGCCTGGTGTTTTGTTCCACTCTTCCCACCCTAGTTTCTGTCATACCGGTGTTATGTTCCTCGATTTTGCGTTCCTTACACGGTTGGGTGATTTATGGGACCCCCTTGACAGTTCGCTTTGAATAAGGCTCCTCCAGCAAGGCCCAACATTGGTTTTACCATTTGACTACCACCTACACCTTTTCCCCCGGGTTTTCGCGAGCCCGAGGGTCATCTTTATTTTAGCCCCCCCTGGGCCAGTGCTCCTTCGAGCGTTGGTCCGAACCGAGCAGCCTGCGGGGCCACCTCGTGGAAACTCGAGGCTTGGTTTTACTCGTAGCTTGACTTATCCGGATGTGCCCTGAGATTGAGATATGTGCAGCTCCTATCAGGATTTGTCGGCACAATCGGGCGGCTTTGCTGGACTTGTTTTATTACTGTCGAAATGTCTTGTAGTCCGGGATTCCGAGACTGATTGGGTCTTCCCGGTAGAAGGAATATCCTTCGTTGACCATGAGAGCTTATAATGGGCTAAGTTGGGACACCCCTGAAGGGTATTATCTTTCGAAAGCCGTGCCCGCGGTTATGAGGAAGATGGGAAGTTGTCAATGTCCGGTTGTAGAAACCCCGAAGTTGACCTTAATTAAAACACATCAACCGCGTGTGCAACCGTGATGGCATCTCCTCGGCGGGGTCCGGGAAGTGGACACAGTGTTGGAGTTATGTTTGACGTAAGTAGTTTCAGGATCACTTCTTGATCACTTCTAGCTTCACGACCGTGCTTTGCTTCTCTTCTCGCTCTCCTTTGCGTTGTTAGCCACCATATATGCTAGTCGCTTGCTGCAGCTCCACCTCACAACCCTATCCTACCTTTAAGCTTAAATAGTCTTGATCTCGCGGGTGTGAGATTGCTGAGTCCCCGTGACTCACAGATTCTACCAAAACAGTTGCAGGTACCAACGATGCCAGTGCAGATGACGCGACCGAGCTCACGTGGGAGTTCGACGAGGAACGTGGCCGTTACTATGTGTCTTTTCCTGATGATCAGTAGTGGAGCCCAGTTGGGGTGATTCGGGGATCTGTGTAGCATTTGGGGTAGTCTTCTTTCATTTTGGTACCGTAGTCGGACCTTGAGTGTAATTTGAATGATGGATGTTTATTTATGTATTGTGTGAAGTGGCGACTGTAAGCCAACTATGTATCTCTTTCCCTTATGTATTACATGGGTTGTGTGAAGATTACCTCACTTGCGACATTGCTTTCAATGCGGTTATGCCTCTAAGTCGTGCTTCGACACGTGGGAGATATAGCCGCATCGAGGGCGTTACATCCTCGGTCTAGCGAGTGATGGTGAAGTTGTAGCTCGAGTCCTCCGGCAGCACGACGGCGTGGTGGTGGTGGAATCTCAGCAGAGCTTCGCTAAGCACTACAGAGAGGAAGAGAGCTGCGAGGGAGAGGGAGGGCATCGTCGTCGCATAGATGGGTATGGCTGCCCTCTCTCCCCTCATCCATATATAGGGGGAAGGGTGGAGGCACTACGAAAAAAATACACTTCCGTGATGATACGTGTTTGTCACAGTAGGTCACGTTTTCTGTCATGCATGTACATCCATGACGATTTTATGACAGAATCAAGATAGTCATACATGTGCTGTCATAGAAGTGTTCCACGACATTACCAAAATTAACATCACGGAAGTGTCCACTTCCATGACGATAAATCACGCGTCATAGAAGTGCTTTCGTCAAGGGTGGCCGACACGTGGCATCCACCGTAACGGAATGCAGTTAAGCTATCGAGTCCGGTTTTGCATCCGATAACCCGTTAACAGCCCCGACCAATGGGGATTTTCCACGTGTAAAATCATCATTGGCTGGGGGAAACACGTGTTGGCTCACCGTTGGGACAGATGTCATCCACTCATTGGACCCAAAGCGCCTATGATACGTCGACACGTGGCACGGCCCAACAGAGGCCCATTCTTGTGAAAAGGCTGGCCCGTTTGACTTGGTCAAAAGGTGGCGGCCGGCCCACGGCAAGCCTGCTAACGACCTATTCGCATATAGCCCATTTACAGCTCGCTAACCCAGGGCCCGTTTACGCCCTATCCGAATTAGGCCCAATAGCGTCATCTGGGCCTTCCAATATAATTCCAGCCCGTTTTAACTTCCGGCCCATGTAGGCCCATGATGTCTTTCGGCCCATATGAGGCCCTTAGTAACTCTCGGCCCATTAACGACCCGTGGTAAAACTGGCCCATAGTGAACAGTGTATCACTTTATACCCATTAACGGCCCGTTATTCCGTTGGGCCGTTTCCAGCCCATGTTATCTTTCGGCCTTCTCAGGGCCCATTTATTCTTGGGCTCATTTCCAGCATTCGTTTACTTACGACCCGTTACTGTCATTTTCTACTTATGGGCCAAATTCAGCCTGTGGTTACAGTCGGCCCATTTGTGGCCCACTAATACGTTGGGCCGTTTTCATAGCGTCATAAAATACGGCTGACTAATGACGGCCCATTATGGTCGGCCCATGAACGGACAATTTCAACTCTAGCCCATTTACGACCATAATGTGGTCTGTTATTGGCCCATGTTTGGCCAACTGATCATACGGCCCGTAGAAGGCCCATTGATGATACGACCCGTAGAAGGCCCATTGTGTGTACGGCCCGTATAAGGCCCATTGTTTCTACGCCGCAGAAGGCCCATTGTTTCTACGACCCTTAGAAGGCGCATTGTTTCTACGGATCGTAGGAGGCCCAAGTTAACTACAGTAAATATGTAGCCCATGGTTATTGTGGCCTAATTTTAAAAATAGGTTATTGCGGCCACTAGCAAACCGCGGAAAAAGAAATGCACTGACTACAAGAAAAGAAATAAACAAGATAATAAGGAAGTAAATAAGCAAGCAACTTACGCTAGGCTATCACGGCTATTACACATATTACATCCACTGGGCATCAAAGTTCGCCACCAGTGCAAATATAGGGAACAAAGCAGCATATAAATGTCGCAGCAAAACAAGTCCAGAACTGAAACCACTTCAGAAGAGCTCAAGAAACAATATTCTGGGTACCCATAATGCTGGCAAGATGATTAGCAAGCTTATTAACTTTCTCTTGTTTGGCGCTTAAATCCTCCAGCACTTGCTGTTGCACCAGAAAGTATGCATCTGAATTCTGCAGGGACTTCCTCAGTCCTTCGGCTTCCTGTCACATAACATCTGATCGATGTCTTTCAACTTGAAGTTGAGACTCAAGAAGCTGAACTGATTCAGGCAGCGAGTTCGAAGAGCTGGTGCCAGCAGTAGTAGCCAGTAACTCGAACACTACATCAAGACAGGACTTTAGGGTTGTCTCAATGTCTTCCATATAGTTTTTACCAGCTTTCTTGGAGACCAACATGGATGTCTCACTATCTTGAAACTTATCTGCATTACTTCCTTTACCATTGCATAACGGGGTACTCTTCTCCAATATTTTATCCGCGTTCTAAAAGAGAAATAAACAAATACATCACAGGTTTACAATGTAGTATATGAAACTCATTTTCGTAAACCAGTACAGTAGTAAGGTGTACAGGATAACAACATGAAACAAACATATATCTATGTAGTATGGTCACGGTATGGTCTATATCATTCTAGTTTATGTTGCCAAATCAAGATAGATACAGTTCGAATCATATCTATTTAAGACAAAGCAGCATAGACAGAATATAAGTGTGGGAAACTACACAACAATAACAACACTTGTAATGTGCATGGCATGAGAACATAACTGTTTATTCAATTGAAACTGAAATCAACATAGAGCAAGTTACAACAGCAAACATGTTAAAGAAACAGGTTTAAAACATACCTGTAGCACCATTGGGGTTTCAATTGCATCCTTCAAATTTGAAATTAGTTGGTATGATTAAATACAGTGATGCAAGAGCAAAGTAGTATGAACCATAGCTATGGAACCTGACCTGAGAACAATTCATCTTCTGCTTTAAGTGTTGACTTGGGGTTCGGAGTGGTGGTCCTCGTGCTTTGGACACTGCAGTTGCCTTACTAACTGCTCATCTTTGGGTGCTCTGTGGTGGAGACTGATACGTCTCTGTCGTATCTGTAATTTTTTATTGTTCCATGCCAATATTATACAACTTCCATATACTTTTGGCAACTTTTTATACTATTTTTGGGGCTAACATATTGATCCAGTGCCCAGTGCCAGTTCCTGTTTGTTGCATGTTTTTTGTTTCACAGAAAACCCATACCAAATGGAGTCCAAACGGAATAAAAACTGACAGAGATTTATTTTGGAATATTTATGAATTTTGGGAAGTGGAATCATCGCGAGACGATGCCCGAGGGGGGCACGAGGCAGGGGGCGCGCCCCAGGGTGTCAGACGCGCCCCTGGCCCTCATGGCCACCCCGTAAGGCGGTTGGAGCCCTTCCTTCGCCGCAAGAAAGCTATTTTCTGGATAGAGATTGTGTCCAAAATTCAGCCCAATCAGAGTTACGGATATCCGGGAATTTAAGAAACGGTGAAGGGCTAGAAAACGGAACGTAGAAACAGAGAGAGACAGAGAGATAGATCCAATCTCGGAGGGGCTCTCGCCCCTCCCACGCCATGGAGACCATGGACCAGAGGGGAAACCCTTCTCCCATCTAGGGAGGAGGTCAAGGAAGAAGAAGGAGGAGGGGGGCTCTCTCCCCCTCGCTTCCGGTGGTGCCGGAGTGCCACCGGGGGCCATCATCAGCACCGCAATCTTCACCAACAACTTCACCACCATCATCACCAACTCTTCCCCCCTCTATGCAGCAGTGTAACATCTCTCTTAACTGCTGTAATCTCTACTTAAACATGGTGCTCAATGCTATATATTATTTCCCAATGATGTATGGCTATCCTATGATGTTTGAGTAGATCTGTTTTGTCCTATGGGCTATTTGATGATCAAGATTGGTTTGAGTTGTTTGTTTTATTATTTGTGCTGTCCTATGGTGCTCTCCATGTCGCGCAAGCGTGAGGGATTCCCGCTGTAGGGTTTGCAATATGTTCATGATTTTCTTATGGTGGGTGGCGTGAGTGACAGAAGCACAGACCCGAGTAAGTAGGTTGTTTGCGTATGGGATAAAGAGGACTTGGTACTTTAATGCTATGGTTGGGTTTTACCTTAATGATCTTTAGTAGTTGCGGATGCTTGCTAGAGTTCCAATCATAAGTGCATATGATCCAAGTAGAGAAAGTATGTTAGCTTATGCCTCTCCCTCAAATAAAATTGCAATAATGATTACCGGTCTAGTTATCGATTGCCTAGGGACAAATAACTTTCTCGTAACAAAAAGCTCTCTACTAAAACTAATTTAGTTGTTTCTTTACCTAAACAGCCCCTACTTTTTATATACGTACTCTTTATTATCTTGCAAACCTATCCAAAAACACCTACAAAGTACTTCTAGTTTCATACTTGTTCTAGGTAAAGCGAACGTCAAGCGTGCGTAGAGTTGTATCGGTGGTTGATAGAACTTGAGGGAATATTTGTTCTACCTTTAGCTCCTCTTTGGGTTCGACACTCTTACTTATCGAAAACTGTTGCGATCCCCTATACTTGTGGGTTATCAAGACCTTTTTCTGGCACCGTTGCCGGGGAGCAATAGCGTGGGGTGAATATTCTCGTGTGTGCTTGTTTGCTTTATCACTAAGTAATTTTTATTTGTTGCTCTTAGTTGTTCTCTATCTTTAGTTATGGATATGGAACACGAAATACCAAAAAAATTAGGTGTACTTTCTGCTCATGGAGATGGGGAACCTCCTAAAATCCTCGATGCTGGTTATGTGAAAGATATTATGTACTACTTTAATAATCCTGAGAAAACCCCATTCAATTATGTAATGGGAGTAACCTTGGATCAACGTGAATACTTTAGGGACTATCGCTTGACACAAAAAGGGAAACTATTATGGGATCAAATTCATATATTGAAGTGGTATGCTCGGCAAGTATACTTGAGTTATGATTATACTTGTTGCTCTAGGATGAAGGCTCCACACCTTCCCTTTTCATGCAAATTTAATGATAATAAAACCTTAGATTCTTATGCCAATGGTATATATGATTACTATGATGTGGAACAAATAGAAGAATTTGTTGCTTTTATGGGTGCTTATGAAATTGAATCTATGTTTAAAGAGTTTGAAGATTTTGATGATGCTGTTTATAGACCTGAAAATTTAGCTATCCTGAAATATTGTTATGAGAATTATGAATACAATTACGAAATTAATGCACTTATTGAGAAAGTCTCCGCTGTCCAAGAAAAGACTAATATTTTGCAGGAATCTATGGAAGAAGAAGTTGATGAAACTGTGAGCTCATTGGATGAAAAAGATGAGGAGGAGAGCGAAGAACAAAAGGAAGAAGAGCGGATTGATCACCCGTGCCCACCTTCTAATGAGAGTAACTCTTCAACTCATACATTGTTTAATTTCCCTTCATACTTACCGAAGGATGAATGCTATGATAATTGCTATGATCCCGTTGATTCTTTTGAAATATCCCATTTTGATGATGCTTGCTATGCTTGTGGCCAAGATGCCAATATGAATTATGCTTATGGAGATGAACTTGCTATAGTTCCTTATGTTAAACATGAAAATGTTGCTATTGCACCCACGCATGATAGTCCTATTATCTTTTTCAATTCTCCTGACCACACTATATTGGAGAAGTTTACCTTTATTAAGGATTATATTGATGGGTTGCCTTTTACCGTTACACATGATGATTTTGATGAATATAATATGCATGTGCTTGCTGCTCCTACTTGCAATTATTATGAGAGAGGAACTATATCTCCACCTCTCTATGTTTCCAACATGAAAAAACTGCAAGAAACTGTTTATACTATGCATTGGCCTTTACTAGGTGTGCATGAATTGTTCTTTTATGACATGCCGATGCATAGGAAGAAAGTTAGACTTCGTCATTAAATGATATATGTTACTTTGTGCTCACTACTAAATTACAAATCATTGCTAATTAAAATTGGCTTTGACATACCTTCGGATCCGGGTGGATTCACTACTTGAGCACTATATGCCTAGCTTAATGGCTTTAAACAAAGCGCTGCCAGGGAGACAACCCGGAAGTTTTAGAGAGTCATTTATTTCTGTTGAGTGCTTTCATATAGTTTAAAAACAACAAAAATAAAGAGGGGAACCCAAAACTTTTCAAAAAGGAAAGTGAAAGTGAGAAAGACAAGCATTGTTGAAGTGGGGGAGCTCCTTGAACTTTGTTCATGCTCACGGCAACTTTGTGAATCTTGATTACAGAAAATTTTCAACAAAAATAATTATCCCCTTGTACAATTCCATTGTATTATAAAAATAATGTGCCAAGGTTTGCCTTTAGGATGTTTACAATGCTTGTTGGTTTGTACGGTGCAGGACAGAAACATTGGTTGTAGTGCGCGATTTTACATTTGTTACTGGAACGTCAAATGGTTCTGATTATTTTTGCTCTGTCTTTATATACAAATTTTTTATTTTTCCTAATTTTTGCAGAATATTTCAAGTATCAGAAGGATGGTGAATGTTCAGATTATTACAGACTGTTCTGTTTTTGATAGATTCTGTTTTTGACGCATAGTTTGCTTGTTTTGATGAAACTATCAACTTATACCAGTGGATTAAGCCATGGAAAAGCTATATTACAGTATACACAATGCAAAAAAAAATGAATTGGTTTGCAACAGTACTTAGAGTAGTGATTTGCTTTATTATACTAACAGATCTTACCGAGTTTTCTGTTGAAGTTTTGTGTGGATGAAGTGTTCGATGATCGAGAAGGTTTCGATGTGAGAAGAAGGAAGAGAGGAAATAGCTCAAGCTCGGGGATGCCCGAGGCACCCCAAGTAAATATTCGAGGACACTCAAGCGTCTAAGCTTGGGGATGCCCCGGAAGGCATCCCCTCATTCTTCAACAAATATCGGTATGTTTTCGGATTCGTTTCATTCATGTGATATGTGCAAATCTTGGAGTGTCTTTTGCATTTAGTTTTCATTTTTCTTTTATGCACCATGCTGGTATGAGATGGTCCTTGGTTGATTTATAGAATGCTCTTTGCACTTCACTTAGATCTTTTGAGTATGGCTTTATAGAATGCTTCATGTGCTTCACTTATATCATTTGAAGTTGGATTGCCTGTTTCTCTTTACATAGACAACCGTCATTTGTAGAATGCTCTTTTGCTTCACTTATATTTGTTAGAGCTTGGGCATATCTTCTGTAAAAAGAATTAAACTCTCTTGCTTCACTTATATCTATTTAGAGAGTTGACAGGAATTGGTCATTCACATGGTTAGTCATAAAATCTTACATAAAACTTGTAGATCACTGAATATGATATGTTTGATTCCTTGCAATAGTTTTGCGATATAAAGGTGATGATATTAGAGTCATGCTAGTGGGTAGTTGTGGATTAGTATAAATACATGTGTGTTGAGATTTGTGATTCCCGTAGCATGCACGTATGGTGAACCGTTATGTGATGAAGTTGGAGAACGATTTATTTATTGATTGTCTTCCTTATGAGTGGCGGTCGGGGACGAGCGATTGTCTTCTCCTACCAATCTATCCCCTAGGATCATGCGCGTAGTACTTTGTTTCAATGACTAATAGATTTTTGCAATAAGTATGTGAGTTCTTTATGACTAATGTTGAGTCCATGGATTATACGCACTCTCACCCTTCCATCATTGCTAGCCTCTTCGGTACCGCGCATTGCCCTTTCTCACCTAGAGAGTTGGTGCAAACTTCGCCGGTGCATCCAAAACCCGTGATACGATACGTTCTATCACACATAATCCTCATTATATCTTCCTCAAAACAGCCACCATACCTACCTATCATGGCATTTCCATAGCCATTCCGAGATATATTGCCATGCAACTTCCATCATCATTATGTACATGACTTGAGAATTTATTGTCATATTGCTTTGCATGATCGTAAGATAGCTAGCATGATGTTTTCATGGCTTGTCCGTTTTTTGATGTCATTGCTACGCTAGATCGTTGCACATCCCGGTACACCGCCGGAGGCATTCATATAGAGTCATATCTTTGTTCTAGATATCGAGTTCTAATATTGAGTTGTAAGTAAATAAAAGTGTGATGATCATCATTATTAGAGCATTGCCCCAGTGAGGAAAGGATGATGGAGACTATGATTCCCCCACAAGTCAGGATGAGGCTCCGGACTTTATGAAAAATAAAAGAGGCCAAAGAAGCCCAAATAAAAAAAGAGGCCAAAGAAGCCCACCAAAAAATAAAAATAAAAAAATAAAAAAAGAGAGAAAAAGAGAGAAGGGGCAATGTTACTATCCTTTTACCACACTTGTGCTTCAGAGTAGCACCATGATCCTTCATATAGAGAGTCTCTTGAGTTATCACTTCCATATACTAGTGGGAATTTTCATTATAGAACTTGGCTTGTATATTCCGATGATGGGCTTCCTCAAATACCCGAGGTCTTCATGAGCAAGCAAGTTGGATGCACACCCACTTAGTTTCCAGTAAGAGCTTTCATACACTTATAGCTCTTAGTGCATCCGTTGCATGGCAATCCCTACTCACTCACATTGATATCTATTAATGGTAATCTCCATAGCCCGTTGATACGCCTAGTTGATGTGAGACGTTCTCCGTTTTTGTCTTCTCCACACAACCTCCACCATCATATTCTATTCCACCTATAGTGTTATGTCCATGGCTCACGCTCATGTATTGCGTGAAAGTTGAAAAGGTTTGAGAACATCAAAAGTATGAAACAATTGCTTGGCTTGTCATCGGGGTTGTGCATGATTTGAATATTTTGTGTGGTGAAGATGGAGCATAGCCAGACTATATGATTTTGTCGGGACAACTTTCTTCGGCCATGTTATTTTGAAAAGACATGATTGCTTTATTAGTAGACTTGAAGTATTATTGTCTTAATGTCAAATGATAGACTATTGCTTTGAATCACTCGTGTCTTAATATTCATGCCATGATTAGATTACATGATCAAGATTATGCTAGGTAGCATTCCGCAGTTGGCTTGTTCATTCTCATTCGAAGTTTTATTGGGGCTATTGCCGCCTTTGACTTATGGTTCTTCGACCTTTTCACTCTCCTGCCTCGATTTCTCTTATGCAAGGCCTCGCGAGGGGAAGGGGTAGCCGAGCGCCCTCGCGAGTATTTCTGTCCCAGCCGTTCAAAGGTTTCGCGACCTGGGTTCATTGCAGGAGCGCCCCTCCAGTCCGTGCCCCATGGGCACCGCGACATTAACACAGGGCCTGGGTCGGTCGCCCCCCTCACGGCTGGGGTTGGAAACTATCTACACATGGGCACGAAGCCAGAAGGCACGATAGCAAAAGCAAAGCGATGATTAACAGCGATAACCCAAACACGCCCCCGCGGGGCCCCATGCTACCGTCTCTTTTATGCAGGACAAAGGAAAAGAAAGAACAAATCGGGCGCAGCTCGCCTCACACCAGCCTGCAGGGAAGACTAGAGCCGCCTCCAGGACTCAGGCAGACTCCCTCTCACGCTTCACCGAAGCGCGACGGCGGGCAGACGCACCACCACCTCTCAGGAAGGTACGGCGGCGTGGAGGCTGGCTGCGGCCACCGCTAGAAGAGTCGTCGCCTGAGGAAGAACCGATGAAGCTTGGGGAGCCCTGAGCACCACCGACCACGCGAGCGCTTCCCTCTCCATCGTCGCCGGGGCTGGGTTCCCGGCCGCGGTCGTCATCCTCAGGGCAGCACCCTGTGCGGCGACCATCTTCCCCGAACACCCTCACGAAGAGGGTGGCATCGCCGTCAAACTTGAAGTGCAGGGTGCACCGATGGCTCAGGCCCCGCGCGCGGGCAAACGTCTGCCAACCGCGGGCCAAGGCCAGGCTCCCAGCTGCGGAGACCTCCAGTGAAGCCCATGAGGCCCGGCTGCAGTAGCCATCTGCTTGAAGCCAGAGGCCGCCCGGGGCACCGGCCGGGAGCTTGCCGAGGAGGAAGCGAGGAAGATGAAGCCGGGTGCTAGTCGGCTCCACCGACCACACAACGAACTCCGGCAGCACCCCTGCCGCGCGAGAACACGGCCTAGGGGGGCGCGCGACCGAGGCGTGCCCCCCAGTCGCCGCTGCCCGCCCGTCACCGAGCTAGAAATCGCCCCCACGGCCGTGAAGGGCTGTTGTAGTGGTCGCGGGATGTTTGCGAGGGCGCCCACGGCCGCGCTTGGGCAGAGGAGAGGCAGGCTCAACCTGGCGAGCCTTTCCTTTCTCCGCGGCTGAGAACCTCCTCGATGGCGCCATGAAGAAGAAGGGGAAGCAAGGGGGATGGACTGGAAGGGCGCGTGCCGTTCCGGACTTATAGCCGGCGAAGGCCAACCGTTGGCCTCCACGATCTCAGGTAATCATGACCCGTTTTGCATGCAGGGACTTGTCCAATCCGTGCAGATGCCGAGGCGTTGTGGGGAAGCGGAGACGCCACGACCAATCAACCGCCACGCGGAGCCCAAGGCTGCAGGTTGTTAGGGCCCGCGGCGCTTCGCCCTTGCCCTTTCGCCTTCCTGCACGGCCAAGTCCGGACGCGCCTTGGGCCCGAGGGCTACTGTCGGTGTTCTGGGAACGGGGGTCCCCAGACTTGCCTGCTTGCAGCCTGCGGCGTGGCTCAAGGGGGCCCAGCACGGCCCATCCTCATCAACGCAGACTCAAGACCCCCGCGAGGGGCCAAGCCTCGCCGGGCGGACGACACGGAGCTTCCTTAGGCACGGCCTCATCAGGCTGGCTCGCGAGGAGGCGGAGAGATCAAGGCGGGGTACCTCACGAGGTGTCCATGACGCAAGCCATGACGACCAAGGGTGCCAGGCGGGCGCCAGCCCGCGCAGTGTCCTCCCTTTCCTCTTTGGTGCAAAGGGAGCAAGGGCAGGCGGGAGGATCAAGCAAAGGCACCCGTTTCGGTGCAACGAGACCAAGACCCGCTCCGCGACAAGGAGGAAGTCATTGTGGAGCCCAGGCCGGAGTCACCCCTAGAGTCTTTGGCAGGCGAGGACCAACTTTAGTCAGGATAAGTGTACCAGATGTTCCCCTTCAAAATGGCCAATTGTTGGCGCCCTTCCCGCTCAATATTTGGGGAAGAGGCCCATGGCCTTTGCCTATAAATAGGACTAGCCACCCCTAGGGTAGAGGCATCAAGACATCTAGCGATCGAGAAACCTAACCAGCTAGGATCCGGAGAGAAGGGTGATTGAACTCCTCCTAGTAGTTCATCCCCCTAGCCAAGAACAGACCCTTGCGAGGTCGTTCTTCCTTGTATTGCTCATCATCATCAGCCCAAGAGGCAATCCACCACACCACACTAGAGTAGGGTATTACACCACATCGGTGGCCCGAACCAGTATAAACCCTGTGTCTCTTGTGTTGTTCTTCTCGTAGCTTAGATCCTTGCGAGGCGGAGGGGTACAGGTAGGTAGGAAGCGTAATCTCCGCGCGCACCCCAGAGTTCGAACCTCAAGGGTCTGCCGGAACCCAAAATCCGACAACTCCCACAGATACTGCCATCACCCCCTCCAATTGAAATGGCTAATAAACAAGAAAAGTAATTGAATGTACAGACATTGTAAGATAGACAGGTGCAATGGATAGTAGGGAAGAAAACATGGCATGAAATAATTAACATTTATGTTGTCTAACCAAACAAAATAGCAGGACATAATTTCACATATATGATGGCTAATTAAACAGGATAGCATGACACAATTTCACATGTATGTTGGCTAACTAAACAGGATAGAATGACATACTTCAAAATATGATGACTATGTAAATAGGATGACATGATATAACTATACGATGTGTCTATTAAAGTGGTTGTCATGCCATAAATCACAAACATGCCGTCGATGGAAACATGATGGCATGATATAATTCACGGATAGAATGACATAATTCAAAATATATGACTAGGTAACAGGATGAGATGATTTAACTATATTATGTTTTTAGAAAATGGATGGCATGCCATAATTCAGATACATGCTGTCTATGTAAACATCATGGCATGATATAATTCAAATATATGATTTATATACTAAGGAGGTGAGCAGAGGGCAATCACATATATGATGTGTCAACTAAGGAGATGGCATTCAATATCGTGTATATGATGTAAAAACTAAGCATTGCAATACAACATATGCATGATGTGAATAATATAACCCTGCCAAGTTTGAGCATACACCTCAGGGGGGATAATTGGACTGGTCATCTGCCTCTGAATCCTCCTCTCAAGAGCTATCTGTAACTAGCAAGATATCTGCTTCAGCAGGTAGCATTGTCTGCTCTGAAGACCTAGTTTTCACTCCAGATTTCTCCATCACCAGTTCAAATGGCTGATGCACATGAAGAGCAGTTGAATATACAAACATTGTTGACAAAAGCAATGAGAAATACAAAAAAAGGACGACATGATATAATTCACATATATGACGCTTGGCTAAACAGCATGGCATTGCATAATTCACATATATAATGCCTTGCAACAAGATAGCATTGCATAATTCACATAGATAATGTCTTGCAACAAGATGGCATTGCATAATTCACATATATGGTAATTAGACACTAAACAGGTGGCATTCACACAAAGCATGTCTAAACTAAGCTAATGACATAGCAATGCAAGATACCATACGCACGATATGAGCAACGTAACCCTGCCAAGTTAGAGCATGCACCTCGGGGGGGGGATAGTACTGTCCATCTGTCTCCGAATCCTCCTCTGAGGAATAAAACATAGTGAGATTATGTAAGGAGTGCATGCACAAATCCAGAGAGAAGGTAACAAACCATGTATAGACCCAAAACCAATGATAGCAGGCAGATAATAGCTTTAGTTAAAAATACAGATAATGGCTCCTTTAGTGTTTGTTTGCACCCAACATGAAACTCATAGTAGACACCCGAGATTAACCAGATAGTAGACAGATAGTACTGATTGCTGCCCCAATATGTACCCCACAACCATTTAAAAACTAAAGTTTCAGCATAAGTTTGGACCTGAGTCGGAGTCTAATAGGTGAACACGACGATAAAGTAGCATGTCATCATATTAAGCGATGCATAACGTAAGCACACACGGAAGAGTGCGACCTCTCTTGCGGACCCGTGTAGTCCTCAAGGTCATCTGCTTAGTTGATGATGGTAATGCAATTGTCGTGGCTGCCGGCGGCGGGGAAGAAGATCTGAGGCGGCGAAAGACAGTCTGGAGAGCGGATCCCTTCTATGGTGAACCCTTCTGTCGGTGACAAAACCGGCGGATCTCGGGTAGGGGGTCCCGATCTGTGCGTCAAGGCCGGATGGTAACAGGAGACAAGGGACACGATGTTTTTACCCAGGTTCGGGCCCTCCCGATGGAGGTAATACCCTACTCCTGCTTGATTAATATTGATGATATGGGTAGTACAAGAGTAGATCTACCACGAGATCAAGGAGGCTAAACCCTACAAGGTAGCCTATGGTATGATTGTGTATGAAGATGATTGTTATACGGAATACAACCCTCCGGTTTATATAGACACCGGATAGGGTTAGGGTTACACAGAGTCGGTTACAATGGTAGGAGATCTTGAATATCCGCATCGCCAAGCTTGCCTTCCACGCCAAGGAAAGTCCCATTCGGACATGGGACAAAGTCTTCAATCTTGTATCTTCATAGTCCAGGAGTCCAGCGAAGGTATAGTCCGGCTACCCGAACACCCCCTAATCCAGGACTCCCTCAGTAGCCCCTGAACCAGGCTTCAATGACGACGAGTCCGGCGCGCAGATTGTATTTTGCATTGCAAGGCGGGATCCTCCTCCAAGTCCTTCATAGAAGATTGTAAACACCGAGAATAGTGTCCGGCTCTGCAAAATAAGTTTCCACATAGTGCCATAGAGAGAATAATATTAACACAAATCAAATCTGCTAACGTATTCCGCAGTGCATCATCGCACTACGGCCAAGTTCTTTACATAAATCGTTTTTACTTTTCCACCTCAGCACGTTTAGCGAGGCGGTTTCCTTGGCACGTCCTGTCAAAGCAGAGATCGTGTGCCCTTTTTACGGGATTCTCATCAATACGGACGTGGTTAACCCAACCGCGCCATTTACCACGGCGCTTGGGAGGCAAGCGAGTTTTATTAGGCAGGTGGGGATGCATAACCGCATCCGCCCTATAAGGGGATAAGGATCCACCTTTTTACCTACGCCTTCTTCCTCCTTTGCCAATCCATCTCTTGCGCACTCGAGCTCCAGCGCCCAAGCCCGCTCTTCCCACCTCAACCTTCTCCAGCAATGTCCGGAGCGGGAGGCAAGTGGATGGTCTCCTCCGTTATGGAGGTTCAAGTGAAAAAGCTGAGGAAGGCCGGATACCTGTCCAAGGACATCCCGCACCGGCTTCCCGAGAAGGGGCAGCTTCTCCCCACCCCAAGGCCCCATGAGAGGGTAGTTTTCCTTCCCCACTTCCTCCGTGGACTGGGTTTTCCACTCCACCCACTCGTCCGGGGACTCATGTTCTACTACGGCCTGGATTTCCATGATCTGGCCCCAAACTTCATCCTCAACATCTCGACGTTTATCGTCGTGTGCGAGGCCTTCCTCCGCGTCCGCCCCCATTTCGGCCTCTGGCTTAAGACTTTCAACGTCAAGCCCAAGGTGGTGCGCGGCAGCCAAGCGGAGTGCGGAGGCGCCATGGCGGGCAAGATGGACAATGTCCTATGGTTCGAGGGCTCCTTTGTAGAGACCCTAAAGGGGTGGCAAGCAGGGTGGTTTTACATCACCGAGCCACGCGATCCGAAATGGGTCACAGCCCCCGAGTTCCGATCCGGACCCCCACGCGGCTTATGTCCTGGAAAGAGACGGGCCTGTCATGGGACAACGAAGAAGAGGTGACCGGATTGCAAACATGCATCCAGTCCCTGGTGAACAAGCCAATCCGGCTTGTTAATATAGTCCAGGTTATGCTCGTCCGCCGGATCCTCCCGTGCCAACAACGGGGCTTCAATTTGTGGGAGTTCGACCCGGCGCAGCACCAAACCCTTAACAGGCTCTTTGACACGACGTACGAAGATGCTTGGAAGGTGCTCTTCAAGGGCGTCGAGGCTCCCGCATCCGCCTCCGAGGACCGCGGATACAGCTCGCAGTGTCACGCTAGCGAGGTAAGCTATCTTCGCCTGTTACAAGATACTAAGCTCTTTTTCCTTTCACAGTATTGACTCTGTGAGGGATCTAAACTCCCTTACCTTTGACAGGCTTGGCAGGCGATATCCGGACCAATTAACTGTCCGGCTCCCTTGCCCGAGGACCCAGTCCCTGCGCTCCTAGTGAAGCTGCTGGTTCCGGCACCTTATGTGGTGCCGGAGAAGAAGGTCAAGAATAAGAAGACCACGGGGACTCGAAAGAGTGCCCGTAACATGGTGGTGTCGGACTCGTCGTATGACGAGTTCGAAACGCCCTCCTCCCGTGAAAACGAGGAGGAGGAAGAAGAAAGCTCTCCCCCCCCCCAGCGGAGGGAGGAGAGAAGAAGAAGGCCTCCCCAGCAGGGGAGGCCGAGGGGTCTAGGAAAAGGAAGACCCCTCCGCCAGACTACTCGCATGACGCCGAAGAGAGCGAAGAGGAGTGGCCGAACAGTGCCAAGCGTCCGGCGAAATCGTAAGTTCGGATATCAGAGGAACTCATGATGTTCCTTTTTTGCACAACTTTCCTTAATGTCGAATGTAATTATGCAGCCCGCCCCAGGCCGAATACAACGAATCGTCGGGCGGCTCCCTGGACTCATCGGACGTGAACTCCGTTCCGCCCGTTGTTTCCCCCCGCACTACGGATGACGCCGAAGTGGCGTCGCGACAAGCTCCGGAGCAGGAGGAGGTGGTCCCGGAGGAGCCACAAGGCAACCTCCCGGACTCCAGGAGTGAAGGGGACAAGACCCCCCCCCCAGGGCTCCAAGTCCGGCTTTATGCCGGACACCGTGCCGGAATCTTCAACAGTTCCGAGCCGCGGTAGGCGAACTCCTTCCAAAAGGAGCAAGCCTTCTAAGCCAGCGACTTCCGTCCAACCGGAGTCGCTGGACCATCTGCTGGAGGTGCTTGACGGCGCCTCCATCGACATGGGGCACTGTACTATCATGAGTACGGTGATCCAGAGGGTTCAGTCCACCAATAGCGGACTGAATGAAGCTTGTGCTAGCCTTCTGACAGACTTCGAGGTAAGTAAAAACATGTCAAAATATTACCACATAGACAGTAGCCCCTGATGCTCTGTTTGGCATTCGGAAAGAATAGCCGAATAGAGGATCTATTAAATATTCGCAGGAGTCTAATAATAAAGAGTCAATATGCGTATGCAGGCTTCGCTGCTATCCACCGCCGCACTGACTGCGCAGGTGGATGTCCTGAAACAGGACCTCGGGCGGACCGAGCAAGAGCTCGGCCTTGCCAAACGGCAGCTCGAGAAAAAAGAAGGTAAGAAATACCCTACAGAAAAAGGTGCCTATAGAGAGGAGTGATTGCAAAAAATAACAGGATCGTACTGCTTATTATAGGGGCCACAACTGAGGTGGCGACCCTCAAGCAGGCGCTATCTGAGGCCGAAAAGAAAACGGCCGAGGAGCGCACCGAGCGAGAGAGACTTGGGGCTCAGGTCGGTGAGGTGCAGCAAGAGCTGCAAGCTCATGAAAAAACATGAGATCTTGGAGCTTGAGTCAAAGGCGCAAGCATCCGAGCTCGCGTCGGCCCTTGAGACCGCCAAGGGTGCCAAGGCCGAAGCCCAAAAGGCCCTCCAAGAGTTGGAGGAGATGAAAAAGATAGCAGCGGTAAGGCATTCTTAATGCAAAGCAGAAAAGTAAACTACTTGTCACTTACCCGAATCCGGAGCTCTCCAGGGGCATTCGCAGATCTTCCCCGCAGCGTATCCGAAGCCGCCGCATTCTACCGAGCTGAAGAGGGCAGCTCGATGGAGAGTGTGTTCTGGTCTCAGTATTCTGAGGCTGGACACCCTGTACCCCTGAGCGACCAGCTGAAACAGCTGGTCGAGCTCCACAAGGCGGCCGAACAGGCCATGAAGGGCTTCATAGTTCGGCTGTGGCCCGGAGAGGCCCTGCCTGGGAGCTATTTCGGGCTGGTGCGGCGGCTGGTGGAGGCCTGTCCAAGTCTCGAGGTCATCAAGCGGTCTATCTGCATCGAAGGTGCCCGTCGGGCCCTTGCCCGTGCAAAGGTGCACAGGGGTAAGCTGGACGGAGAGAAGCTCGTGAAGGACGGGCCGCCGTCGGGGAAGGAGCATCGCAAGCCCGAGAACCACTACAAGGATGTTCTTGCAGGTGCCCGCCTTGTGGCGGATGAATGTACGAAGGATGTAATTTTTGAATGAACTTGCTCGTGTTTATCCTGTGCGCTGAAAACTTGTTCATATGCGCTAAGCAATGCTTACTGAATTTAAAATATTATTTTCTGTGCGGCAGTTTATCAAAAAATTGAGAGATGGCCAATCGTCGGCTTCTGCCCCCATGCCACTAGTGTTGGGGTGTTCGGGATAAACCTGAGCGCTCTTTTTCCCATGGTTGGGTCCTTCGAGGGAGGCGCTCAGCACAACGAACCAGGCAATCGGACTATAATGCTTGAACACTCTCACTTAGCCATAGAACTTTATAATTTTAAATTTCGGCGAAGCCCCTAGTTCGGAAGACCGAGTTCGGGGCGCTATCCACGCCTTTGGCCGGACAAAGCCAGCTCCTCGCTCGAAGCGTCATAAGTCTTTAGGGACTCGAAAAACCTCTCGAACAGCGACCGGTCTCTCGCCTCATCATGACAGTCAGTCTTAGCTTTCTCCACTAAGGTGCTTAACCCAGCTGAACCGGGGCACAATCGCAGTGGTTCTCCTAGTGCTACCTTAGCCGATATAGCGGAACGTAAGGCACCAAAACATAGGAGCCGGGCAAACCCAACTATTGACCCAAATCATGATTCGGAGCCGATGCATATAGTGCTATAATTTCGGGGTGCCGCACTTGTGAAAGTGCACGGACTTCTCACACCATATTAAGGGGTACTGAAGCCCCTGGCGTGTTGGCCGTACCATGGTGTATGGGTGCAATTATGTTAAAACATATATATAAAAATAGGATAATGCAAAAAATAGACAAAAAGCTATGCATTGTTTATAGAGAGGCTATTTATCAAAGCCAAACGATACAAGTAGTGCGATAAGCAAAAATATACTGGACTATTAATCATGTCCTGACCAGGGGCAGGTCGCGGAATTGTATTTGAAACAGGTATACCGCTCGTAAAGAGACCACCTAGGAGTTCCATAATGCGGCATGGCTTTGTCCGCTTCCCTGGATCTTGCATCGTTTGTGCGGCAGTTGAATTGCCGAACAGGTCGTCCGAAATGTGGAGTCCTGAAAGTAAGAAAAAGGAATCCGGCAGCCCGTAGTACGTTTTAAGCCGTATTTTGGGCGTGTCGTTATTGTGCCCCTTCCCCTGTGCCCATGGTATCTCAAGGGCGTAGTTATGTACGCGAGGCACTAGTTTCGCTATATCGCGAGGGCTGGGGTTGGGGCCGCATTGCTACGCCTGCTTAGAACGTGCCGGGCGGTCTTGTTGTAGGTTACTCCAGGCGCGCTTGGCAGTGTCTGGCTTTTTAACGACCGGACTGGAGAATTGCCTAAGAAGGTTGCTTTGTACTTCCGCTGTGAGAGCTGCCGTGTGCTCCTCCGTACGGAGGGAGCGTTTGGTGTTTCTGTTGACCATGATTACTCCTCGAGGGCCTGGCATTTTGAGCTTGAGGTATGCGTAGTGCGGCACCGCATTGAATTTTGCGAATGCGGTTCGTCCGAGCAGGGCGTGATAGCCACTGCGGAACGGGACTATATCGAAGATTAACTCTTCGCTTCGGAAATTATCCGGAGATCCGAAGACCACGTCAAGTGTTACTGAGCCTGTGCAATTGGCCTCTACACCTGGTATAACGCCTTTAAAGGTCGTCCTTGTGGGCTTAATCCTTGAGGGATCTATGCCCATTTTCCACACTGTATCCTGGTAAAGCAGGTTCAGGCTACTGCCACCGTCCATTAGGACTCTTGTGAGATGAAATCCGTCAATGATTGGGTCGAGAACCAATGCGGCAAAGCCGCCATGATGGATGCTAGTGGGGTGGTCCCTTCGATCAAAAGTGATCGGGCAGGAGGACCATGGGTTGAACTTTGGGGCGACTGGCTCCATCGCGTATACGTCCCGTAGCGCACGCTTCTGCTCCCTCTTGGGAATGTGGGTTGCGTATATCATGTTCACCGTCCGCACTTGTGGGGGAAACCCCTTCTGTCCATTATTGTTTGGCAGCCTGGGCTCCTCCTCGTCATCGCTATGCATCCCCTTGTCTTTGTTTTCGGCTCTTAACTTGCCTGCCTGCTTGAACACCCAACAATCCCTGTTGGTGTGATTGGCTGGTCTTTCGGGGGTGCCATGGATCTGGCACAAGCGGTCGAGTATTCGGTCCAAACTAGACGGGCCCTGAGTATTCCTTTTGAATGGCTTTTTCCGTTGACCGGATTTATAGCCTCTAAATCCAGCATTAACTGTCGTATCTTCATTGCTGTCGCTGCTTACGCGGCGCTTTTGCTTATTTCGACGTGTCCTACCACTTTTGTCCTTGGTATCCGAATTACCAGGGTTCCTTGATAAGTTGTTGCTGCGAGCTAGCCAGCTATCTTCTCCCGCGCAAAAGCGGGTCATGAGTGTCGTGAGGGCTGCCATAGATTTCGACTTTTCCTGACCCAGGTGCCGGGCAAGCCACTCGTCGCAGATGTTATGCTTGAAGGCTGCTAGGGCCTCTGTGTCCGGACAGTCGACTATCTGGTTTTTCTTTGTTAGGAACCGTGTCCAGAATTGTCTGGCAGATTCTTCTGGCTGCTGAATTATGTGGCTTAAGTCGTCGGCATCCGGTGGTCGCACATAGGTGCCCTGGAAGTTGTCGAGGAATGAGGCCTCCAGGTCCTCCCAAGAACTGATTGAGTCCGCTGGCAAGCTGTTAAGCCAGTGCCGGGCCGGTCCTTTGAGTTTAAGCGGGAGGTATTTGATGGCATGTAGATCATCGCCACGTGCCATGTGGATGTGAAGGAGATAATCCTCGATCCATACCGTCGGATCTGTGGTGCCATCGTATGATTCGATGTTCACGGGTTTGAAACCCTCTAGGATTTTATGATCCATTACTTCATCTGTGAAGCATAGTGGGTGTGCGGCGCCCCTGTACTGGGCTATGTCACGACGCAGCTCGGAAGAGCTATGTCTGTTGTGTTCGGCCCGGACGGATTTGTTGTGTCCGGAGAGAAGATCATCGTCACGTGTCATCGGGCGCCTGCGCGATCCGTAGATCGATCTTGTTTATCTTGCCTTATCCTCCAGTACGTCTCGCAGGTCTGGCGCATTTTCCCGTGCCTTAGTTGAGCGGCATCGGGGCATGGCTTGGGTGGAGGGCCGAGAGGCCTCTCTGTCGCGGCCGCGAGGTGGCCGGTCTGCCATGTCGTGCACTGGTGATGTAGGCGCTTCCTCCTCTGATCGGGGTAGCGGCCTGCGCTTTGGGTAACTCTTGGAGGGGCGTTCGACTTCATACTCTTCGGCCGCAAGGACTTCAGTCCATCTATTAGCTAGCAAATCTTGATTAGCTCTAAGCTGTTGCTGCTTTTTCTTAAGGCTGTTTGCCATGGCTAAAAGCCTGTGTTTGAAACGCTTTTGTTCGGCGGGGTCTGATGGTACGATGAATTCGTCGTCATCGAGGCTTGCCTCGTCTTCGGAGGGAGGCATATAGTTATCATCCTCAACCTCTCGGTCTGCCGCTCTCTCATGAGGGCTGGCTTCTCCATCTTCCTGCGCCGAATCTTGCTGGGGTGGGTGTTCTTCGGCGCTATTCAGGGTAGTATTATCTCCCGTGCCGGAATCACCGTTTTTGCTTTGGCGGGATTTAGAGCGGCGCCGCTGACGCCGGCGTTTTGGCTGTTTCTTGGAGGTGTCATCCCCCGCTGTTCCATCGCCATCTCCATCTTTTGGAGTATCCACCATATATATGTCATATGACGAGGTGGCCTTCCAGCGCCCTACATGTGCTGGTTCTTGTTCGTCTCCTACCTCGTCGTCCATACCGTCGAAGTCTTCGGAGTCGAAGTCAAGCATGTCGGTTAAATCGTTGACAGTGGCTACAAAGTGGGTGGTGGGTGGGCTTTGAATTTCTTCATCGTCCGTATCCCATCCTTGCTGACCGTAGTTCGGCCAGGACTCTCCTGATAGAGAGAGAGACTTGAGAGAATTCAGGATGTCACCAAAGGGCGAGTGCTGAAAGATGTCCGCGGCGGTGAACTCCATTATCGGCGCCCAATCGGATTCGATTGGCAGGGGTGCGGGGGTTTCGGAGTCTGGAGAAGAGTCCGAACCCTCGGAGTCACGGGTCACGCGGAGTGCGGGGCTGGCGTTCGGCTTGATCGCCTTTGAGATCGCAGCCCCCGAGGTGACGTCCAACCGCTCATCCTCAATTGGCGCAATAGGCTCCGAGTTAAGGGTCGGAACCGGTGCGTGTGCGGCCTCCAGGACAACGCTCGGAGGCAGAGCTAGGTCATGCCCCTCGAGATAGTGCGGCGCGCTTGGCTGTGGCTCGAACCCGTCGAAGATCAAGTCTCTGCGGATACCAGTCGTGTAGTTTAAGCTTCCAAACCTGACTTGACGGCCACGGGCGTAGCTTTCGATCTGCTCCAGGTGACCAAGCGAATTGGCCCGCAGAGCGAAGCCGCCGAAGACGAAGATTTGTCCGGGGAGAAAAGTCTCACCCTGGACCTCATCGCTGTTGATGATCAAAGGAGCCATCGGGCCTAAAAGGAGACGACACAGAGGAACTCTCAATGAAAGCACCAATGTCGGTGTCAAAACCGGCGGATCTCGGGTAGGGGGTCCCGATCTGTGCGTGAAGGCCGGATGGTAACAGGAGACAAGGGACACGATGTTTTTACCCAGGTTCGGGCCCTCTCGATGGAGGTAATACCCTACTCCTGCTTGATTAATATTGATGATATGGGTAGTACAAGAGTAGATCTACCACGAGATCAAGGAGGCTAAACCCTAGAAGCTAGCCTATGGTATGATTGTGTATGAAGATGATTGTCCTACGGACTACAACCCTCCGGTTTATATAGACATCGGATAGGGTTAGGGTTACACAGAGTCGGTTACAATGGTAGGAGATCTTGAATATCCGCATCGCCAAGCTTGCCTTCCACACCAAGGAAAGTCCCATCCGGACATGGGACGAAGTCTTCAATCTTGTATCTTCATTGTCCAGGAGTCCGGCGAAGGTATAGTCCGGCTACCCGAACACCCCCTAATCCAGGACTCCCTCACCTTCCGTCGTTGGAGCAGCTGAGCTGGGGTGGAACATAGCACCGCAAGAGCGGGACAAACCAGACAAGGTTTTCTTTGACACATAACTGTACCAGAAGTAATTGTGTAAGTGCTTGTTTGGATTCTAACAATGCAGGGATAGGAAATAGACGGGAATAGGATAGGAATGCACGTGCAAAACAGAGAATGTAAAAACACAGGATTTCTGCCAATCTATGTGTTTGGTTCACAAGAATTGGAAGATCACATGATGCAAAGAAGCATGGTGAGATTAAGTCAAACCACAACAAAATGTACGGTTATAATGCTATTATGCTACTATCTCTTAGTCTTGTGCTTCATGAATAGGAATTTGAAAAGGAGGTGTCGGTGTACAAAAGTAGGGGCACTCCTTTTGACCCCTTTACTTGTGCACAGACAGTCAGAGCCGCGCCCACGGCCACACTAAGCAGAGCAGGGGAGGGAAGCCGGAGAGAAGCCAGAGTAACAAGATGGTCAGAGACAACGCCAAGGCCAGAAACACAAGACAGCAAAGGGGCGAGGTGGAGACCCCCGGCAAGGCCCTTGCCGGGGCGGCCTCTACGGCCCCTGCAAGAGCCTTGCCGGGGCAACTTGCCCAAACACCAACAGAGCGAGCCGCCCTTGAGCCCACAGGTTCCAACCCAACCAGCTACGATTGGACCAGGGCTCGGGAGGCACCTCCGTAGTGGCATGGAGATCTTTGTCAAGATCATAAACACACAAGATCAGATGAGGACCAGAAGACGGCGACTGCTACCTCTTGAGCACCGCGTTGGATTTCCTTGAAGAGGAAAGGGTGATGCAGCAAAGTAGAGTAAGTATTTCCCTCAGTTTTTGAGAACCAAGGTATCAATCCAGTAGGAGGCTACGGGCGAGTCCCTCGTACCTACACAAAACAAATAGCTCAACGCAACCAACACGATTAGGGGTTGCCAATCCCTTCACGGTCACTTACGAGAGTGAGATCTGATCGAGATGTTAGATAATATTTTTGGTATTTTTGATATAGAGATGCAAAGTAAAATAAAAGGTAAAGTAAAAACAAAGCAATAATAAAGTGCTTGGAGATTGATATGATGACAATAGACCCGGGGGCCATAGATTTCACTAGTGGCTTCTCTCAAAAGCATAAGTATTCTACGGTGGGTGAACAAATTACTGTTGAGCAATTGACAGAATTGAGCATAGTTATGAGAATATCTAGGCATGATCATGTATATAGGCATCACGTCCGAGACAAGTAGACCGACTCCTGACTGCATCTACTAATATTAGTCCACTCATCGACCGCTATCCAGCATGCATCTAGAGTATTAAGTTAAAAACAGAGTAACGCCTTAAGCAAGATGACATGATGTAGAGGGATAGTTTCATGCAATATGATAAAAACCCCATATTGTTATCCTTGATGGAAACAATACAATACGTGCCTTGCTGCCCCTACTGTCACTGGGAAAGGACACTGCAAGATTGAACCCAAAGCTAAGCACTTCTCCCATTGTAAGAAGAACCAATCTAGTAGGCCAAACCAAACTGATAATTCGAAGTGACTTGCAAAGATAACCAATCATACATAAAAGAATTCAGAGAAGATTCAAATATTGTTCATAGATAGACTTGATCATAAACCCACAATTCATCGGTCTAAACAAACACACCGCAAAAAGAAGATTACATCAAATAGATCTCCACGAGAGAGGGGGAGAACATTGTATTGAGATCCAAAAAGAGAGAAGAAGCCATCTAGCTACTAACTATGGACCCGAAGGTCTGAGGTAAACTACTCACACTTCATCGGAGGGGCTATGATGATGTAGAAGCCCTCCGTGGTGGATGCCCTCTCCAGCGGAGCTCCGGAACATTCCCCAAGATGGGATCTCGTGGGTACAAAAGGTTGCGGCAGTGGAATTAGGTTTTTGGCTCCGTCTTTGATCGTTTGGGGGTACGTGGATATATATAGGAGGAAGGAGTACGTCGGTGGAGAAAAGGAGGGCCCACGAGGCAGCGGCGCGCCCTAGGGGGGCGCCCTCCACCCTCGTGGCCGCCTCCCTCCTTTCTTGACGGAGGGTCCAAGTCTGCTGGATCTTATTTGTTGAGAAAATCACGTTCCCGAAGGTTTCATTCCGTTTGGACTCCGTTTGATATTCCGTTTCTTCGAAACACTGAAATAGGCAAAAAAAATAGGAATTCTGGGCTGGGCCTCCGGTTAATAGGTTTGTCCCAAAAGTAATATAAAAGTGGAAAATAAAGCCCAATTTGGTCCAAAACAGTAGATAATATAGCATGGAGCAATCAAAAATTATAGATACGTTGGAGACGTATCAGGCATCCCCAAGCTTAATTCCTGCTTGTCCTCGAGTAGGTAAATGATAAAAAGAGAATTTTTGATGCGGAGTGCTACTTGGCATAATTTCAATGTAATTCTTCTTAATTGTGGTATGAATATTCAGATCCGAAAGATTCAAGACAAAAGTTCATATTGACATAAAAATAATAATACTTCAAGCATACTAACTAAGCAATTATGTCTTCTCAAAATAACATGGCCAAAGAAAGTTCATCCCAACAAAATCATATAGTTTAGTCATGCTCCATTTTTGTCACACAAGAATGCTCTCATCATGCACAACCTCGATGACAAGCCAAGAAATTGTTTCATACTTTAATAATCTCAAACTTATAAACCTTCACGCAATACATGAGCGTGAGCCATGGATATAGCACTATGGGTGGAATAGAATATGATGATGGGGGTTATGTGGAGAAGACAAAAAAGGAGAAAGTCTCACATCAACGAGGCTAATCAATGGGCTATGGAGATGCCCACCGATTGATGTTAATGCAAATAGTAGGGATTGCCATGCAACGGATGCACTAGAGCTATAAATGTATGAAAGCTCAACAAAAGAAACTAAGTGGGTCTGCATCCAACTTGCTTGCTCACGAGGACCTAGGGCATTTGAGGAAGCCCATCGTTGGAATATACAAGCCAAGTTCTATAATGAAAAATTCCCACTAGTATATGAAAATGACAAAATAAGAGACTCTCTATCATGAAGATTATGGTGCTACTTTGAAGCACAAGTGTGGAAAAAAGGATAGTAGCATTGCCCCTTTTATTTTATATATTTTTTGTGCCTTTGTTTTTCTTTGGCCTTTTTTTATTTGGGACAATACTCTATTAAATGACGATCATCACACTTCTATTTATTTACAACTCAATGATTACAACTCGATAGTAGAACAAAGTATGACTCTATATGAATGCCTCCGGCGGTGTACCGGGATATGCAATGAATCAAGAGTGACACGTATGAAAGAATTATGAATGGTGGCTTTGCCACGAATACTATGTCAACTACATGATCATGCTAGCAGTATGACAATGATGAATGTGTCATAATGAACGGAATGGTGGAAAGTTGCATGGCAATATATCTCGGAATGGCTATGGAAATGCCATAATAGGTAGGTATGGTGGCTGTTTTGAGGAAGATATAAGGAGGTTTATGTGTGAAAGAGCGTATCATATCACGCGGTTTGGATGCACCGGCGAAGTTTGCACCAACTCTCAATGTGAGAAAGGGCAATGCACGGTACCGAAGCGGCTAGCAATGATGGAAGGGTGAGAGTGTGTATAATCCATGGACTCAACATTAGTCATAAAGAACTCATATACTTATTGAAAAAATCTACAAGCCATCAAAAACCAAAGCACTAAGCGCATGCTCCTAGGGGATAGATTGTTAGGAAAAGACCATCGCTCGTCCCCGACCGCCACTCATAAGGAGGACAGTCAAATAACACCTCATGTTTCAAATTTCTTACATAACGTTTACCACACCTGCATGCTACGGGACTTGCAAACTTCCACACAAGCATTTCTCAAATTCACAACTACTCAACTAGCATGACTTTAATATTATCACCTCCATATCTCAAAACAATTATCAAGCATCAAACTTTTCTTAGTATTCAACGCACTCAAAAGAAAGTTTTACAAATCTTGAATACCAAGCTTATTATTATTATTAAGCAAATTACCATGCTATTTAAGACTCTAAAAATAATATAAGTGAAGCATGAGAGATCAATAGTTTCTATAAAACAAATCCACCACCGTGCTCTAAAAGATATAAGTGAAGCACTAGAGCAAAACTATATAGCTCAAAAGATATAAGTGAAGCACATAGAGTATTCTATCAAATTCCAATTCATGTATGGCTCTCTCAAAAGGAGTGTACAGCAAGGATTATTGTGGTAGGCTAAAAAGCAAAGACTCAAATCATACAAGACGCTCCAAGCAAAACACATATCATGTGGTGAATAAAAATATAGCTCCAAGTAAAATTACCGATGGAAGTAGACGAAAGAGGGGATGCCTTCCGGGGCATCCCCAAGCTTTGACTTTTTGGTGTCCTTGGATTATCTTGGGGGTTACATGGGCATCCCCAAGCTTATGCTCTTGCCACTCCTTGTTCCATAATCCATCAAAAGATTTCACCCAAAACTTGAAAACTTCACAACACAAAACTCAACAGAAATCTCGTGAGCTCCGTTAGCGAAAGAAAACAAAAGACCACTTAAATGTACTGTAATGAACTCATTATTTATTTGTATTTGTGTTAAACCTACTGTATTCCAACTTCTCTATGGTTTGTAAACTATTTTACTAGCCATAGACTCATCAAAATAAGCAAACAACACACAAAAAACAGAATCTGTCAAAAACAGAACAGTCTGTAGTAATCTGTAACAAAGGCAAACTTCTGTAACTCCATAACATCTACCAAAATAGGAAGACCTAGGAAATTTATTTATTGATCAGAAGCAATTGGAATCAGTATTTTATCACGTTCTGTTGGTTTTTAACAATTGTTTTCGTGAACAGAAAGTTTCTGGAAATTACAGCAAGATCAAATAACTATCATCCAAGAAGATCCTATAGGTTTAACTTGGCACAAACACTAATTAAAACATAAAAGCACATATAAACATAAGGTATATGGATTATTTATTCCTAAACAGAGGCAAAAACAACAAAAACTAAAAATAATATTGGGTTGCCTCCCAACAAGCGCTATCGTTTAACGCCCCTAGCTAGGCATAAAAGCAAGGATAGATCTAGGTAGTGCCGTCTTTGGTAGGCAATTCTTCAATGAGGCATCTACCTTCCTTAGAAATTTCTTTCTTTTTAGTAATTATCAAACTTTTAGGCACATAATCGAAAAATTCATTTGTAGCAATTGGTTCCTTAATGATAGCAAAAAGATTGGGATGAATACTTATAGATTTAAGATCCACAGTTTCCTTGCTAGAGGATTCACCCTTATTCTTAGGAACATACATAAGCTTAGCAACTTTATTAGAAGGACTTGGAGTACTCTTAACGGAAGAAAAAGCGGTTCCCAAGTTGGCAATGATACCCTCAAGTTTATCGATTCTAGTGGAATCTTGATTTATTTTCTCATTAACCATGGGTTCCTTTTCCTTAATATTTTTCAAAGTTACTCCCACCTTAGATCCATATTGGGTAATTTGATTGTGGATCTTTTTATCTAGACTTTCAATTAATTCAATGGTAGAAACTTTATTTTCAATAATTTCAAGTCTTTGCATTACATGCTCCAAAGTTAACATAGTTCCATTAACCAAAAGAGGTGTTGAGCCAAATAAATCTATCAAAGCATTGTAAGAATCAAAAGTGTGGCTACCCAAGAAATTCCCTCCGGTAAAGGTATCAAGGATATATCTATACCAAGGATTAGCACCTACATAAAAATTGCGGAGAAGAACTAAAGTAGATTGCTTCCTGGTAGATCTATTTTGAGCATTACAAATTCTATACCAAGCGTCTTTTAGATTTTCTCCCTCCCTTTGTTTAAAATTTAGAACTTCATTCTCGGGAGACAACAGAGAAGAAATAAGACTAGCCATGACGACAAGGCAAGCGAGAAAAAGGCAAACAGAAAAGAGAGGGCGAACAAAACGGCAAGGGTGAAGTGGGGGAGAGGAAAACAAGAGGCAAATGGCAAATAATGTAATGCGTGAGATAAGGGATTGTGATGGGTACTTGGTATGTTGACTTTTGCGTAGATTCCCCGGCAACAGCGCAAGAAATCTTCCTGCGCTGGATTTCCTTGAAGAGGAAAGGGTGATGCAGCAGAGTAGAGTAAGTATTTCCCTCAGTTTTTGAGAACCAAGGTATCAATCCACTAGGAGGCTACGCGCGAGTCCCTCATACCAACACAAAACAAATAGCTCAACGCAACCAACGCGATTAGGGTTGTCAATCCCTTCACGATCACTTACGAGAGTGAGATCTGATAGAGATGATAGATAATATTTTTGGTATTTTTGGTATAGATATGCAAAGTAAAATAAAAGGTAAAGTAAAAAAGCAAAGCAATAATAAAGTGATGGAATATTAATATGATAAAGATAGATTCGGGGGCCATAGATTTCACTAGAGGCTTCTCTCAAGAGCATAAGTATTTCTACGGTGGGTGAACAAATTACTGATGAGCAATTGACAGAATTGCGCATAGTTATGAAAATATCTAGGTATGATCATGTATATAGGCATCACGTCCGGGACAAGTAGACCGACTCCTGCCTGCATCTACTACTATTACTCCACTCATCGACCGCTACCCAGCATGCATCTAGAGTATTAAGTTAAAAACAGAGTAACGCCTTAAGCAAGATGACATGATGTAGAGGGATAGTTTCATGCAATATGATAAAAACCCCATCTTGTTATCCTCGATGGCAACAATACAATACGTGCCTTGCTGCCCCTACTGTCACTGGGAAAGGACACCGCAAGATTGAACCCAAAGCTAAGCACTTCTCCCATTGCAAGAAAAACCAATATTGTAGGCCAAACCAAACTGATAATTCGAAGAGACTTGCAAAGATAACCAATCATACATAAAAGAATTCAGAGAAGATTCAAATATTGTTCATAGATAGACATGATCATAAACCCACAATTCATCGATCTCAACAAACACACCGCAAAAAGAAGATTACATCAAATAGATCTCCACGAGAGAGGAGGAGAACATTGTATTGAGATCCAAAAAGAGAGAAGAAGCCATCTAGCTACTAACTATGGACCCGAAGGTCTGAGGTAAACTACTCACACTTCATCGGAGGCGCTATGATGATGTAGAAGCCCTCTGTGGTGGATGCCCTCTCCGGCGGAGCTCTGTAACAGGTCCCAAGATGGGATCTCGTGGGTACAAAAGGTTGCGGCGGTGGAATTAGGTTTTTGGCTCCGTATCTGATCGTTTGGGGGTACGTAGGTATATATAGGAGGAAGGAGTACGTCGGTGGAGCAAAGGGGAGCCCACGAGGCAGGGGGCGCACCCTAGGGGGTGGGCGTGCCCCCCATCCTCGTGGCCACCTAACATCTTTCTTGACGTGGGGTCCAAGTCTCCTGGATCATGTTCGGTGAGAAAATCATATTCCCGAAGGTTTCATTCCGTTTGGACTCCGTTTGATATTCCGTTTCTCCGAAACACTGAAATAGGCAAAAAAACCAGCAATTCTGGGCTGGGCCTCCGGCTAATAGGTTAGTCCCAAAAATAATATAGAAGTGGAAAATAAAGCCCAATATGGTCCAAAACAGTAGATAATATAGCATGGTGCAATCAAAAATTATAGATACGTTGGAGACGTATCAGTGCTTCACTTAAATCTTTTGAGTATGGTTTTATATAATGCTTCATGTGCTTCACTTATACATTTTGAGCTTGGATATTGGTTAGTCTATATTAATTGTAGAATGCTCCATGAACTTGACTTATATCTTTTGGAGTATGAATAATACTATAATTTAAAGTGGGTTTGGAAGAGTGTGAACTTTAGGAATTAGTGATCCCACTATTTTGGAGGGTGTTGAATCTTAGTGTGATATTTATGAAAGTTGGTTTGGAAGAGTGTCAACTTTAGCTAGTAATGATTCCACTATTTTGGAAGAGGTTCCAATTGAGTATGAGAACAAACTTTCTATCCATGATGCTACTGAAAATTATTTTGAGGGAGGAATACATGCTTGTAGGAGTTGCAATAATATCAAGTTTCCTCTCTATGTGCTTAAAGTTTTGAAGTTATACTTGTTTTGCCTTCCTATGCTAGTTGATTCTTGTTGTCATAAGTTGTGTGCTCACAAAATCCCTAGGCATAGGAAGTGGGTTAGATTTAAATGTGCTAGTCATATTCATGATGCTCTCTTTGTGTTTCGATTATTGTCTATTATGTGAGCATCATTGAAATCATCATGCCTAGGTAAAAGGCATTAAAGAAAAGCGCTTGTTGGGAGACAACCCAATATTTAGCCTTACTGTTTTTGTGTGTTTACATGATTAAGCTACTTTAGTAATCATGTTTTATATCTTTTGTTTCAATAAAGTGCTAAGTAAGACCTTTGGGAAGACTTGGGTGAAAGTTAATGTGATCTTGCTGTAAAAAACAGAAACTTTGCGCTCACGAGATTAGTTGTCATTTTTTACATAAGAGTGCTTTTGAGTTGATTCTTTTTTCAGAAGATTAATAGAAAAATTAATCACGTCCACCAATTTATTTCGTAATTTTTTTAGTAGCAGAAGTATGGTTTATGTTCAGATCATTACAGACTGTTCTGTTTCTGACAGATTCTGTTTTCATTGCATAGTTTGCTTGTTTTCTAGTTTCTATGACTTATATTTCTCAATATAAATTGTCGAAATTATATGGTACAGTAGGCATTGTGTGAGAACAATTATGAAACTTGTCCTTAACAGTACCAAAGTGAATGGTTTACTCTTTATCATACTAACCTATCTCACGAAGTTTGGTTAAGTTTTGTGTGATTGAAGTTTTCAAGCTTTGGGTGAGATATCGATATGAGGAGAATAAGGAGTGGAAAGACCCTAAGATTGGGGATGCCCAAGGCACCCCAAGGTAATATTCAAGGAATACTCAAGTACCTAAGCTTGGGGATGCCCCGGAAGGCATCCCCTCTTTCGTCTTCAAAACTATCGGTATACCTTACTCGGAGCTATATTTTTATTCGTCACATGATATGTGTTTTGCTTGGAGCGTATTTTCAATTTTACTTCCTGTTTGAATAAAATCATTGGATCTTAAATATTAAATGAAAAATAATCCTCCCATGTCTAGTTAATTATTTGACTACTCAGTGTTCTTCACTCATATCTTTTGGAGTAGTTTGTCATTTGCTCATGTGCTTCATGTATATCCTATGAGTAAATGGTTGAATAAATTGAATGTCATAAATCTGAATTTATATATGTTTCGTATGCTTATAACATGGGGAGTAATGACTTCACACATAATAAGTATAGGTAGTAAACTTATTGAAATTTAGCAAACATAGAATTGGTCACTTGAAAAATTCAAGAAAGAATATTGAAGGAAGAGAGGTTTCACATATAAATATACTATCTTGGACATATTTTATGATTGGGAGCACTCATTAAAATATGACATGCTAAAGAGTTGATGTTGGACAGGGAAGACAACGTAATGGGTTATGTTTTCTTATATCTGAAATAAAGTATATTGTCATGGATCATCCAACATGTTGAGCTTGCCTTTCCCCCTCATGCTAGCCAAATTCTTAGCACCAAGTAGAGATACTACTTGTGCTTTGCAAATACCCTTAAACCAGTTTTGCCATGAGAGTCCACCATATCTACCTATGGATTGAGTAAGATCCTTCAAGTAAGTTGTCATCGGTGCAAGCAATAAATATTGCTCTCTAAATATGTATTATTGATTGGCGTGGAGGAAATAAGCTTTATACGATCTTGTGATGTGGAAGAAATAAAAGCGACAGACTGCATAATAAAGGTCCATATCACAAGTGGCAATATAAAGTGATGTTCTTTTGCATTATGATTTTGTGAATCCAACCCTGAAAGCGCATGGCAACCTCTGCTTCCCTCTTCGAAGGGCCTATCTTTTACTTCTATCTCTTACCCTTATGCAAGAGTCATGGTGATTTTCACCTTTCCTTTTTACATTTTATCCTTTGGCAAGCACATTGTGTTGGAAAGATTCTGATATATATATATATATATATATATATATATATATATATATATATATATATATATATATATATATATATATATATCCAATTGGATGTAAGGCATCATGAACTATTATTGTTGACATTACCCTTGAGGTAAAAGGTTGGGAGGCGAATCTATATGCCCCTATCTTTCTCTGTGTTTGATTAAGACTTCGAACCCATAAATATCGCGTGAGTGTTAGCAATTGTGAAAGACTAAATGATAGTTGAGTATGTGGAGTTTGCTAAATCAAAGCTCTGACATAGAATCTTCTTGAAAATAAGATGAATTGTAATTGTTTGATGACTGATGACACGATTTGTTAGTTTCAAGAAAGTTTATGATCTATAGTTTAACATGTGAATAGCTTGTTACTTTATCATGAGAAGTTTTATGAGATGAGCTGCTGTTATGACATATAATGATGCTAGAAAAGGTGACTGAAATTATCATTGATCAAACTTGTGCACCTGCTAGCATTCACACTTCATAAATTATTTCTTTTATCATTTACCTACTCGAGGATGAGCAGAAATTAAGCTTGGGGATGCTGATACGTCTCCAATGTATCTATAATTTATGAAGTATTCATGCTATTATATTATCAACCTTGGATGTTTTATATGCATTTATATGCTATTTTATATGATTTTTGGGACTAACCTATTAACCTAGAGCCCAGTGCCAGTTCCTGTTTTTTCCTTGTTTTTGAGTTTTGCAGAAAAGGAATATCAAACGGAGTCCAATTGATGTGCCAATTTTTGACGATTTTTTATGGACCAAAAGAAGACCCCGGAGTAAAAGAGTTGGGCCAAGAGAGTCCCGGGGCGCCCACGAGGGTGGGGGCTGCCCCCCCAGGCACGTGGGCCTGCCTCGTGGACGCCTCGAGCTCCTCCTTGATGTTCCTATAAATACAGAAACCTCGGAAAATTAACCTAGATCGGGAGTTCCGCTGCTGCAAGCCTCTGTAGCCATGAGTAATCAATCTAGGCCCTCCATCGCACCCTGCCGGAGGGGGCCATCATCACCTGAGGCCATGGAGGAGGATCCCGGAGGGGCCATCATCGCCATGAAGGACAAGGACCAGAGGGAGAACCTCTCCCCATCTAGGGGGAGGACATGGAGGAGGAAGCACAAGGGGGAGAACCTGTCCTCCTCTCTCTCGGTGGCGCCAGAGTTCCATCAGGAGGGGAATCATCGCCGCGGTGATCGTCTTCATCAACATCACCATCATCATCACCATCCTAATCTATTTTACGCGGTCCACTATCCCACACCCCGCTGTAATCCCTACTTGAACATGATGCTTTATGCCACATATTATGATCCAATGATGTGTTGCCATCCTATGATGTTTTGAGTAGATATCATTTGTCTTTGGGTTGATTGATGATCTAGATTGGTACGAGTTGTATGTTTTATTTTGGTGCTGTCCTATTGAGCCCTCCGTGTCGCGTAAGCGTGAGGGATTCCCGCTGTAGGGTGTTGCAATACGTTCATGATTCGCTTATAGTGGGTTGCTTGAGTGACAGAAGCATAAACCCGAGTAAGGGGGTTGTTGCGTATGGGATAAAGGGGACTTGATGCTTTAATGCTATGGTTGGGTTTTACCTTAATGATCTTTAGTAGTTGCGGATGCTTGCTAGAGTTCCAATCATAAGTGCATATGATCCAAGTAGAGAAAGTATGTTCGCTTATGGATCTCCCTCATATGAAATTGCAATGACGACTATCGGTCTTGTTAACAATTGCCTAGGACAATTCCGCACACCGACCCATCATTATTCCACACTCGCTATTTATAATATTTAGTAATATATTCTAACTTTATGATAACATCGCACCTACTTTTATATTTTAGCTCTTCGATATCATGCAAAGTTATCCTCTTCATACCCACAACGTAGTTTTATTTCTCGTTTCTAGTTGGAAGCAAACGTTCGGTGCACGTAGAGTCGTATCAGTGGCAGATAGGGCTTGAGAGAATATTGATCTTACCTTTAGCTCCTTGTGGGTTCGACACTCCATACTTATCACTTCCACCTTTGGAAATTGCTACGATGATTCCCTGCACTTGGGGATTATCACGCGCCACGGTCCACGCAGCTGTCGCCGCCACCCAGGCCAGCAGAAGCTTTGGCGCGTGCGCAGCTGCTCCTCGACTTCCCTCCTGCTGCGGAGAAGCTCGATGAGTGGAGGGCCACCATCCGGAGCCTCGTCGCCGTCGCCACCAAAGATGATCCGCGACCGGCGGGGCCCTCGGGCCGGTGCTCCACCGAGCCACCCCATGCCAGCGCCGGGAGGACCGGGGGTGCTGCGGTCACAGTGCACTCTCCTCCTCCTCGCCAGCCACCGCGGGTGTCGGCCCGTCGTGAGGACGCTTGTGATAACATCTTTATAGAATCGTCCGACCCGCGGACCTACCACGACCACCGCCAAGTTCTTCGAGAACGAACTCATGAAGATGCTCGAACCACTATCGAGCGCCAACGTGATACAAGCCACCAGTCGGACAAGCGGGCGGGACCCGCTATGGACCACCCAGCACCGGGGGGCTCCGGCGGCCTACCTTACGAGATGGGCTGCCCAGCCTTTACCCGTGAGTTGTGGCAGTTCCAGTGGCCGTCCGACCACACGTTCAAGCCCGACATCGGCAAGAAGTACACTGGCAAGACCCATCCATCAGAGTTCCTCAGCATCTACACCATCGCGATGCAGACTTCCAGAGCTCGCGACGACAAGGTGCTTGCCAATTACTTCCTGTTGGCACTGAAGCCCAATTTCATGTCTTGGTTGATGCACTTGCCCGCGGATTCCATTTCTTCTTGGTCGGATCTGTGCCATGAGTTCATTGGCACCTTCACTGGAGGCCACCAAGCTCATGGCCAGGCCAGTGATTTGCATATAATTCCCTAGAAGGAAGGGGAAAACCTGCGCAAGTACATCCAGAGATTTAGCCTAGTGCAGTACAACATTCCCGACGTTCATCCCGCCACCGTGATCAGCGCGTTCCATCAGAACGTGCGCAACCGCAAGATGCGCCAAGAGATGGCGATGACCAAGGTTAAGGATGTGGTCGTACTCTATGTTCTGGCTGATAGGTGCACCCGGGCTGAAGAGGGAAGGAAGTACCCCGGCGAGGACGCCAGCGCGGAAACCGACTCTACCGATGAAGACACCGCCGCCCCGATGAAGAAGGGCCGATGTCGCAATAGGAAACGCAAGGGCAAGGCCGTGCTTGCCGTCGAGGGATCCGACAGCACCAGCGCCGCCAAGAAGGTCAAGGCAGAAGGCCCCAACAAAGAAATCACCGGGTGCGCCGCTTGCTGGGCCTTGGCGGCTGCCGACAAGCCAAGGGGCTCCGACAAGCATTACTGTAAGATCCACCGCACCAAGGTCCACGACCTCCAGAGCTGCCAGCAAGTCGAGCTGCTTGCTGAGATGCAAAAGACCGAGTATGAGAGGAGGACAAGGAGAAGGGTCAGGACGGTGTCGAGGGATCCAGCAAGAGGCGTGGCGGCCAAGAAGGCCGCCGCAGCAAGGACAACCAACAAGAGAGGCCCGCCCGGGGCCGTGTCAAGAAGCAAGAGGATGATGATCATGACGAGGACGACGAGTCCGACGAGCAAGAGTTCCAAAAGGCTACGAAGGCCACGTGTGTCGATGGTGGCGCCTCGCTGCATATTTCTCACCGCCAGCTCAAGCAGTGGGCGCGTGAGATTACAGCAGCGGAGCCGTCGTTCGACGCTCAGAAGCCACTGAAGTGGTCCAGCACGCCCCTCATCTTTGACACCGAGGACCACCCTGACCGCACAACCGCGGTCGAGTGTTTGCCGTTCTTGGTCTCGCCAATGATACGCAACCTCAAGGTGAACAAGATGTTGGTCGATGGCGGGGCCGGCCTGAACTTGATCTCGCCCATCATGATCAAAAGGTTGCAAATTCCTGATGAAGACCTCGAGGAAACAGGCACGTTTCAAGGGGTCAATCCGGGGAGGATCTAGCCGAAGGGGAAGGTCACACCGCCCGTGACATTTGGAGGAGAGTTTAACTACAGGACGGAGAGGATCGTCTTCAATGTGGCCGAGATCCCCTTGCCCTACAATGGGATCCTTGGCCGCCCGGCACTAGCCAGGTTCATGGCGGCATCGCACTACGCCTACGACATGCTGAAGATACCCGGGCCGTTGACCATCATCTCCGTCCCCCCCCCCAACAAGAAGGACGCGCTGATTTGTGCCGACCAACTCTACCGGGAAGCAGTTGCAGCAGCTGCCGCCAAGGCACTTTCTCCTGCCGCTGAAGCCCCGGGAGGGAAGAAGAAGCCCGGCAAGACCTCTCGCACCCACTCCGGCAAGCGCACCTCTTCGGAGTGTTGTGCTACCGTCGAGGACGTGCCAGAGAGCTCCACCGGCAAGAGCAAGAAATCTAGAGCTGAGCCACCGCAGACCAAGAAGGTGTCCGTTAGGGAGGATGGCACGGGAGGGGCTTTCACCATAAGCTCCAGCCTCGACAGCAAATAGGAAGGCGCGCTCGTCACCTTCCTACGGGCGAATGTCGACGTGTTTGCATGGAAAGCATCCGACATCCCCGGTGTTCCCAGGGAGGTGATTGAGCACCACCTAGCTGTCTGTCCTCATGCGCGGCCCGTGAAGCAGAAGGTCAACAAGCAGGCTCTAGAAAGGCGGGAGTTCATCATAGAGGAGATCAGGAAGTTGGAAGCGGCAGGTTTGGTGAGAGGAGTGCTCCATCCGACGTGGTTGGCCAATCCGGTGGCGGTGCGCAAGGCAAATGGGAAGTGGAGGCTGTGTATTGACTACACATATATCAATAAGGCTTGTCCCAAGGACCCCTTCCCGTTGCCGTGCATCGACCAGATTGTTGACTCCACGGCCGGTGTGTGATCTGTTGTCATTCCTTGACGCATACTCGGGCTACCACTAGATCTTCATGACAAGAGAAGATGAAGAGAAGACAGCATTCATCACCCCATGTGGTACGTATTGCTTTTTACGGATGCCTTTCGGGTTGAAGAGTGCTAGCTCGATGTTTGCAAGAGCGGTCCAAATTGGTTTTGAACCCCAGCTCCATAGAAATATGTAAGCATACATGGATGACATAGTGGTCAAAACCAAGGACAGGGCAACTCTTGTACAAGACCTGGAAGAGACGTTTGCCAACTTGCGCAAGATCAACCTCAAGCTGAACCCTGAGAAGTGTGTCTTCGGCGTTCCGTCCGGCAAGCTTCTCGGGTTCTTTGTGTCGCAGCGCGGGATCGAGGCAAACCCAGACAAGATCAAGACTATTGAACATATTGAGGCACCCAAGTGGATCAAGGATGTGCGTCGGCTCACTGGCTGCGTTGCCGCCATGAGCCGATTCATCACCAAGTCCGCCGAGCGTGCCCTCCCCTTTTTCAAAATCTTGAAGAAGGCAGGCCCAATGGAGTGGACCCTAGAAGCCGAGGCGGCGTTGCAGGATCTGAAGAAATAACTTTCCTCCACGCCAATACTGGTTGCGCCTAAACCACAAGAGTCGTTGCTGCTGTATCTAGCGGCAACGGATCAAGTGGTCAGCGCCGCACTGGTAGCACAGAGGGAGGTCGACGAGGAGGCAGTGGTGACGGCAGGACTGGCGGATGGCAAGCCAGAGATTCCCCCCGGCAGGGCCTGGTGCCGGCAAGGCAAGGCCCCCGGCAGAGTCTGACGCCACCGGGGTAGTGCCCGCGCAGTCAAGTGAAGTCGTGCAGAAGAAGAAGATGATGCAGCACCCGGTTTACTTTGTCAGCTCCCTCTTGCAGGGGGCGAGGTCAAGGTACTCCGGTGTGCAGAAATTGCTCTTTCGCCTCCTTATGGCCTCGAGGAAGCTACGTCATTACTTCCAAGCCCACGAGATCACTATCGTCACCCGCCTCGCGTTGCAACGGATACCGCACAACCCAGATGCGACCGGAAGGATTGTGGAATGGGCCTTGGAGTTGTCGAGCTTTGGGTTGAAGTTTGAAAGTACCTCGACAATCTAGAGCAGAGTCTTGGTGGAGTTCATTGCAGAATGGACCTCAACGCCCGACGAAGAAATCCTGGAGACTGCTCTCCCCGGCAAGGAAGCAAGCCGTGACTAGATCATGTACTTTGATGGGGCTTTCTCGCTGCAAGGCGCCGGTGCCTGTGTGCTGCTTGTCGCACCCACCGGAGAGCACCTCAAGTATGTGATCTAGATGCACTTTCCCAGGGAGATGTCCACAAACAACACTACTGAATACTAGGGGCTGCTTGCCGGTCTCAGGATCGTGGCGGACCTCGGGATGAAAAAGCTCATCGTCAGGGGTGATTCACAGCTTGTCATCAAACAAGTTAACAAAGATTATCAGAGTACGTTGATGGAGGCCTACGTAGATGAGGTGAGGAAACTGGAGGAGCGCTTCGACGGTATACAAGCGGAGCACATTCCCCGAGTGGAGAACGACATTGCTGACTACCTGTCAAAGCGCACTGCATTCAAGCTACCTGTGGAACAAGGTACCTTTTTGCTTATGTTAACTCAACCATCCGTCGAGCCATTAACAGAGCAGAACAAGTGGAGGAAGTCAGGCCCCGGCAAGTACTTTCCCACCGAGCCCCCAGGGGCTGCCGACAAGGGTGTTGCCGCGGATCCTGAGCCGGCCGAGGGACGGCTGGCTCCGGCAGGGCACCAAGCCCTGGCCGTAGAGATGGCTGCCCCCATGGCGGAAGAGATGCCTTTGGTCCTTGCCGTCGAGCCCCAGGCTCCAGCATGGGCACAGCATACCGTCCATTTCCTCCAGACAGGGGAACTTCCCGACACTACAAAAAAAAGACACATCCGTGACATTTTGGGCCGAACGAAAAAAATTTATGTCATACAAATGACACTTCTATGACGATAATTGTGACAAAACCCGGTATCATCATAGATGTGGTGGGCTCCTACTTCTATGACAAAAAATCATGACAGAAAATGGGCTTTTCGTCCTGGGCGGGCCGAAGACGCAGCTGCATGACATTCTTTGGGCCGTCCATGATGGAAAAAACCATGGTAGAAGCAAGGGGGAGGAAAATTTCGGGGTGTTCCCGGTTACGGTGGGAGGTCGGGGGCCGAGCGATGCACGTTTCTCTCGTACACGTACGCGCGTGTGTGCGAGGCGTTGGCTCTAACTGAACCCGAGCGAGGCATTGGGTTCTAACTGAACCCGAGCGATTGCACTGCAGGCTACGCGTTACTGAACCCGAGTGATCGATCGATGGCTGTTAACTGAACCCGATCGAGCGATTCCTTGGCAACTGCTGCTAACTGAAGCCAATCGATGCTGCCTCTGGATGAACAGTGAGCTTTGCGGGGGGGGGGTGGTGGATGAACAGTTCCCAATGGTGGTGGATGAAGAGGACCCCATGGTGTTGCCTCTGGATGAACAGGACCCCGATCAATCGAGCCGGTTGGGGCTGGATGAACATGACCCTGTGGAGGGCTGGAATAACAGGACCACCCCATGGAGGGCAGGATGAACAGTAGATGGTGGAGGGGTGCCTGTGGAGGGGTGGTTGAACAGGACCCCGTGGTGTGGAGGGCTGGATGAACAGTAGAAGGTGGAGGGGTGGTTGAACAGTAGTCAGTGGAGTAGCGCGCGGTGGAGGCTGAATGAACAAGAGCCCGTGGAGGCTAGAGGAGGTCGACGGTGGATGAACAGTAGCCCGTGGAGGCTGGAGGGGGTCGACGGTGGAGATGAACAGTATCCCGTGGAGTCCCGTTTTGCGGTACGCCACACCCCACCCGATGAACAGGACCCCCGTTTCGCCCGTAGCGCTCCAACACAAGTCCGTTTCCTCCGTTTTGCAGTACGCCACACCCCTCCCGATCAACAAGACCCCCGTTTCTACCGTAGGAGGTCCGTTTCCTCCGTTTTGCAGTACGCCACACCCCTCCCGATCAACAGGACCCCCGTTTCGACCGTAGGAGGTCCGTTTCCTCTGTTGTGCGGTATGCCACACCCCTCCCGATAAACAGGACCCCCGTTTCGACCGTAGGTGGTCTGTTTCCTCCGTTCTGCGGTACGCCGGGCCTCGTTTCTATCGCCTCTTCCGTCCAAGCCCTCCCGCTGAACACGACCACGCATTCCGTTCCGACCCAGCCGCGTTGCCTCCTGATGAACATGACGCATTCTGTTGCCTCCCCATGAACATGACGACGACACTGTTTCTCCGTTCCGACCCACCCATGTACACGAGCCCTCGCCGTACGTATGCGCGAGTACGCGTTCGAGACCCCACCCATATGTATACATACATGGCCGTATTTTCTTTCTTGCACCCTGGCCGTTGTACGTACGTGTACATGCTACGTGCGCACCTCTACTACGACACGTGCGCGCCTCTACTACGACACGTGCGCGCCTCTACATCGACCAGTATGTACGTACACGTTCGCGACCAGAATGTCAATGCTACGTACGCCTCGACCAGGTGGGTCCCGACTGTCAGGCACTTCCTTGCCTGCGAAGATGTAGGTGGTGGGTCCCAGCAGTCAGGGGGGCGAAATACGGTGGCCCATCCGGTGGGTCCCCGCTGTCAGGTGGAGGAATAATTATTTTGCACGTAATAAGGAGGCAGTTCCTTGCTGCGGCCGTGGACCCAGCTGTCAGCCTCTCCACGTACATTCCACGTCCGATGGAAGTCGTTCCTTGACCACGTTGACCACGCCGCCCCGAGAGCACTAGGGCGGTGGACGACGGCGAGGCCTAGGAAGGGGACGACGCGGAGCCGGGGAAGATGCGGCAGTGGATGCCCATGCGTAGAGTACGAGGGTTCACTGGTTCGCTGCAGTGTGAGGCTGACGTTGCCACGGAATAACAAGGGGTGTGGGAGAGTACAGGGATGGCCTGGCCAGCGGTGGGAGTAGTAGGGGGCTGTGAGGCCTCCGCCGCATCGCAGCCGGCCACGGGAGGCGGGAGCACGAGGCACGACCGGCGCTGGTTTGGGAGGCTGGAGCAAGAAGACCAAAGGTTGAAGAAGCACTACGGCCATTGGATGGACATCGTACGGTCACTGGAGCTAGAATCGTGCATATTGACTAAGTTGACAAAGCCCTCCGTCCCCGTCAACTTAGTAGGCCCACAAGTCAGCCTCCCACCAAGGTGGGTCCCAGTAGCAGGGGGTATTCATTTTTTTGTGCGTAATAAGGATGCACTTCCGGTGGGTTCGAGCTGACAGCAGGAGGAACATTTTTTTTGCGAAATACGGTGGCCCGTCGGGTGGGTCCCAGCAGTCAGGGGCAAACGTATTTTTCGCGATATACTGGTGGGCGTCCGGTGGGTCCCAGCTGTCAGGTGGAGGAATAATTATTTTCCGTGTAATAAGGAGGCACTTCCTTGCGGCTGCCGTGGACCCAGCTGTCAGCCTCTCCATGTACAGTACTCTTCTGATGGAAGTCGGTCATTGACCACTTTGACCACGCCGCACCGAGAGCACCACGGCGGTGGATGACGACGAGGCATAGGAAGGGGACAACACGAAGCCAGGGAAGACACGGCAGTGGATGCCCACGCGGAGAGGAGTACGAGCGTTCACCGGTTCGACTGCGGTGTGAGGCTGCCGTAGCCGCAGAATAACGGGGGGTGTGGGTGAGTAGAGGGATGCCCTGGCCAGCAGTGGGAGTAGTAGGGGGCGGTGAGGCCTCCGCCGCATCGCAGCCGGTCACGGGAGGCAGGAGCACGAGGCATGACCGGCGCTGATTTGGGCGGCTGGAGCAAGAAGACCAGAGGTTGAAGAAGCACTACGGCCATTGGATGGACATCGTACGGTCACTGGAGCTAGAATCGTTCATATTGACCAAGTTGACAAAGCCCTTCGTCCCCATCAACTTAGTAGGCCCACAAGTCAGCCTCCCAGCAAGGTGGGTCCCAGCTAGCCGGGGGAGTATTCATTTTTTGTGCGTAATAAGGAGGCACTTCCGGTGGGTCCGAGCTGACGGCGGGGGGAACGTTTTTTTCGCGAAATACGATGGCCCGTCCGATGGGTCCCAGCAGTCAGGGGGAAATGATTTTTGTGCAAAATACTGGTGGCCTGTCGAGTGGGTCCCTGCTATCAGGGTGGAGGGATAATTATTTTCCGCATAATAAGGAGGCACTTCCTTGCGGCTGCCGTGGACCCAGCTATCAGCCTCTCCACGTACAGTATTCTTCCGATGGAATTCGGTCATTGACCACATTGACCATGGCGCGCCGACAGCACCACGGCGGTGGACGACGGCGAGGCCTAGGAAGGGGACGACGCGGAACCGGGGAAGACGCGGAAGTGGATGCCCACGCGGAGAGGAGTATGAGGGTTCACTGGTTCGGCCGCGCTGCCATTGCCGCAGAATAACAGGGGTGTGGGTGAGTGGAGTGGAGGGATGGCCTGGCCAGCGGTGGGAGTAGTATGGGGGCGGTGAGGCCTCCGCGGCAGCACAACCGGCCACGAGAGGCAGGAGCAGGCGGCATGACCGGCGCTGGTTTGGGCGGCTGGAGCAGGAAGACCAGAGGTTGAAGAAGCATTACGACCGTTGGATGGACATCGTACGGTCAGTCGAGCTAGAATCGTGCATATTGACTAAGTTGACAAAGCCCTTTGTCCCCGTCAACTTAGTAGGCCCACTATACTGGGTCCCAGCTAGCAGGGGGAGTATTCATTTTTTTGTGCGTAATAAGGAGGCACTTCCTTGCGTGCGAAGATATAGCTGGTGGGTCGGAGCTGTCAGCGGCGGTAACGTTTTTTATGAAATACAGAGGCCGTTTCGGTGGGTCCCAGATGTCAGGTGGAGGAAATCATTATTTTGCGCGTAATAAGGAGGAGTTTCCTTGCGTGCGGCCGTGGACCCAGCTGTCAGCCTCTCCACGTACAGTCCACTTCAGATGCATGTTGGTCGTTTACCACGCTGACCACGCCACGCCGAGAGCACCAGGGCGATGGACGACGGCGAGGCCTAGGAAGGGAACGACACGGAGGCAGGGAAGACTCGGCCGTTGTTTTTGTTTCCCACGCGGAGGGGAGTACGACTATACGATGGTTTACTGGTTCGTCTGCCGTCGCCGGTGTGGGTGAGTAAAGGGATGGCTAGGCCAGCGATGGGAGTACGATGGGGCAGTGAGGCCTGCGCGGCAGCACAGCCGGCCGCGGGGAGGAGGGAGCAGGCAGTCCCGCCAGCGCTTTTTTGAGCGGCTGGAGCAGGAAGAGCAGAGATTGAAGAAGCACGACAGCCGTTGGATGGACATCCAACAGTATACAGGCCATCTGTGGAAAGCCTCAAATCTGTGGAAAACAGCATACAGTCCATCTGCCATTATTTCAAATAATTTACAACCCATTTTCTAATTCTTATAGGTTTTTTTGGAGCCCACATTCTTTATGTTAGCATTACTGCCCATATTGTGGCCACGGTTAAAAAATTATACGAAATTTTGCATATGTCGGTGCAGTCTGAACTGTTATTAATCCCGAAATTTCGAGTCACATTCAGACTGATTTTAAAAATAAATGTATATCAATATAAAATCCAATAAATTGTCCACGCATAAAAATCGATGCAATTTAAAATCTCGAAATGAAAAAAAGATATTTGAAAATAATTGCCGATTTGATGTGTTTTAAAAATGTACAACCCATTTCTCATTACTGATAGGCCACTCTCCTCATCTTGAAAGATTTGCAGCCCAACAGGCCTGATAAAGCGACTTACTTGACAAATCACAAAAAATCTGGGCTAGCTATTTTCAGAAAGAAAAAAAAACTACTGGGCTAGTCTGTGGTAAACATAAAAGAAAAGGTTGTCTAGACAGGCCAGAGTGTCCCGCACAGCCCAGTTGACACCCTCCTTCTGTCTCAAAAACAAATTAGATAAATGCCACTCCAATTATGGCGATTCATAAAAATGCCACTGCAATTTCCAAACTTTGAAAAATGCCACTGCAATTTTTGCAAACTTTGAAAAACGCCATTGCAGTTTGTAAACTTTGAAAAACGCCACTCCAGACTTTGAAAAATGCCACTAGAATTGGCATGAAATGACATTTTTCAAAGTTTGGAAATTGCAGTGGCATTTCTCGGATACACTAGATTTGGAGTGGCATTTATCAAATTAACCCAAAACAAAAATAACTGGGCGAGCTGCTGGGTCCCTGGTGTCAGCCGCTCGTTGTGCAATTCTCTCGTTTATTGACTACGTTGACAATGGCATGGGACCCAGATGTCAGAAATCCACTAGGAGGAGCCATTTTTTACTGGCTTGAAATAAGGAGGCACTTGCTTGCGTACTACCATGACCTTGGCGGGTCCCTGCTGTCATCCTCTCCACGTACAATCATCTCCTGATTGTGTACGCGTCAACTTGCTAGGCCCACAAGTCAGCCTCTAAACTGTGGAGGACAAATACAACCCATTTAAAAAAATAACAACCCATTCCATACGTTCAAATGGAAAGTTCAACATTCAGAGCAAAGTAACAGGTCTGATGCACATATAGAGTACTGAACTTCCACGTTGACAACCATCATAGCCAAGTGAACTATCTACTCCCACTAACACTCTAGTAGCGTACAAGTACTAACTTACTCTTAGCTAACTAGACGATGTCGGCCGTCATCTGCTGTCCATGCTAAGCGCCGGCACCGGCGTCCTCCGCCTCGCCTTGGACTTGCCAGAGGTGCGATAGGGCACATTGCTCGCGCGCGTTGGCCCATTACAACTCCTACTCCTCCACCATGCGGTCGCGCTCCAACAACTCCTCGATCTCCGCATTGCGATCTAAAGACAGGTAGAATGACTCCTCCCTCCGTTTGCCTTCTGGTGAAAACCCGAACACTAGTTCCGGCGGTGACCGCCTCCGGCGTTGCCTACCGCAGACGGGCGGGGGCATGGCGGACGTGGCGAGCGACGTCGGGCCGGTGGGGGCTTATGAGGATATGGCGAGTTGGGTCACGGTTGCACCGGAGAAGGCCGGGAAACAGTACTTATAGGCGGAAGGTAGCGCGACGGTCATCGGAATTCAATGCATAATGGCTTAGCGCGCCAGCTTGCCATGGAAAACTAGAGAAACTAAAATTATGACTATGTCGTCCCGTCCCATCTGGGTCACACGCCGGCATGGCGGTCAAACGAGTGCATTCGAATCATCTCCCTCCTTGTCAATAATGATTCCACGGATTTAAAGCGTATCTTTTTTCGCATCAGTTAGCTGCCTTAATTACGGCCGGCTACATGCAGGCACTCAGAATCGCTCGCAGGCAGTATGCGAAGTAGCATGCAGCCACTTAAATCGCTGGAATTAATTAGGCTTAAACTTCTGCGTGCCGAGGGCACACATGCAGCCACTTAAATCGCTGGAATTTATTAGGCTTAAACTTCTGCATGCCGTTAATTATTGCCATGCCTTGGTCTTGCTACTTTGCTCACGGGACTAATAAACCCGGACGGAGGGAGTACCTTGGTTGGTGAGAGGTTTGAATTAAGCCCTGCAAACCGGAAAGGAGGTACTACTACGTGCGTGATCCGCTATTTATTCATGTAGGATCGAGTAGGTTGTTTCTTGAATTGAGCCCTGCAAACTGGAAAGGAGGTAGTACGTGCGTGATCCGCTATTTATCCGTGTAGGATCGATAGTGTAGCTTGTCAGTTTCTTCAGAGGTAGGCATTTTTATCCATGTAGGATCGATAGTGTAGCTTGTCAGTTTCTTCATAGGTAGGCATTTTTATTCAAAAAACTGCCACTTCGCATCTTGCGTCACAAATAAAACTGCCAGGAGCACATTTGTAGGCTTGCTAGTGATCGATCAGTAACTTGTATACACTGAGCAAACAGAAATAAGTAATTGTTAATGCATCTCAATGATTCACAAATCATATACAAATATGTAGCTCCAAATGCAAAGATTAGCCACTTCGGATCTTGCATCGCAACTAAAACTAACTAGTACGATTCCCATACATAAGATCAACATGTTAATGCATCTCAATGACTCAAAGATCATATACAAATATGTAGCTCCAAAAGCAAAGATCTAGAAAAAACATTTGTTCTTCCTACTAACATGGATGCTTCTCTTGGCCAACATTCAGTACAGACTGAAATACAAATTTGTTTGTGAAGTCTACAATTCCTCTTGCAAACGTAAGTGGTTTCACCAACAGCTGGAACCATGAGAATGAACCAGACATGATGGAGGAACATCCACTGCAATATGATTTGGTCTTCTCTCGATCACACGGTGAGACTATTTTCGGAATACAAACTTTAACTTAGGCAAAATGATGCCCATTGTATAATCAGACCAAAGAAATGAAGCACCTAGTGTTGGCCAATAAATAGTACAATACTACTTTTCTGCGGTCCATGAAGTGACTATCCAATCTTTCTGTGTCTATTTTCAAATGGCACTGCATGTAGTGACTATACTATTCTCTTGTGCAGTTCAACCAAAATTGCGGGCACTTTGTTAGTTTGCGAAATAGCAACGGGCAGACATCTCTGTCTGCACAAATATCAAGCAGATAGTAAACATATACCACACCTTGTATTTTCGGTTTAAACATGTCTCTTCCGCTTAGCATCTGTCATGTTCTGCACTGGACAATCTGATACAGTTATGTTTTGCCCTGGACAATTTCATACTGAATTGATTTGCTGGTTCAGAGCAGAAATATAGCGCCTATTCTTCATCAGACCAAGGATATCCATGTTCCCAGTGATGGAAGAGGTGAAATCGATACAACCGAAATTGAGCATCCAATCATTGAATCTTGTCCTGCACCTCCAATGTAGGTCCACCCTGCCAATAAATTCACATGCAAACCACTAGTATTACTATCTAATGACAGTACAAAAAGAGTAGCAAGATAGTAGCAAACCATGTACCTCCGTAATGAACAGCTCATAGTGCCACCAATTGGATATAAAGGTTGGGAAAAAAACATGCTCCTAATGTTGAACCAGTTGGACTTTTTGTGCAGTTCCACTAAAATCGAGCATCCCTGTTCACATAGATATTGAAAGTGTGATTACTCTAAAAGTGGCACTAGTTGAAGCATAGACTCACAGATATAAGCATTGCAATTTCTTAATAAAAGGTAGCAAGACTGTTTCTAACCACCTGTTTGAAGGAATAAATAAAGCAACAACGGCTGATGTGAGGAAGGCATACATAGTTTTTTCTGGAAAAGTGAGCCATTCCTGACCTTTCCTCTTCTTTTAAGCAAATTTTGTGCAGTTCTACTAAAATAAAATGCCATCACCGCCTTGACAATTCAGTGACACTGTACAAAAGGAAATCACTTAACATTACATCATGATGTCAGGTATGTAGTCGACAGGCATTAGAGACAAACATACAGACCTCCTCAAGAGAACAGCCAGAGGAGGAGGTGCCCACTCTTGACCTTTCCTCTTGTCTTCATAATTGTCTGTGCAGTTTAACCAAAATAAAATGACATCAGCGCCTTGGCATTTTGGTGACACTGTACAAAAAAATTAACTTATCTCATGAAAGTGAGGTATGTAATCTATAACCATTAATAGTGTAAAAATCTGACGGGAGTAACAAGTTTCATCGTTGGTATACTGGTTGTGCAACAGCATTAGAATGCCTTATAGCTGAAAAATCTTTAATACATCCACAATCAATAGCTAACCCTGAAATAATCCAGTGACATTAAATGGCATTGCTTAAATTTATGGGTGGCATTAGACTAAGAGCGGCTTTAGTTAAATGTGGCATCACTTCAGAAGTAGCATTGCCTGACTTGACTGTGGCACCAGTACGATGTACCTCCACGGACGCAGAGTGGTGAGGGAGGTATGGTTGCCCAGAGCAACAAATATCCAGGCAGCATGGATTACGGTCCCATTTTTGTTCTCTTTAGCCACCTTTTTCCTATGCGAGGACAACAAACCGATCGACCTGGTCATTCTCTATTGCATTGTCATGCCTTTCTACCCTTCTTCAACCAAGAGACACAAGACTCGTTCCTTAGCAACTGATTTCCCCCTTTTCAACCTAGATGCGGGTTCGATGCCTGCTCTCTTGGACAGTACAGTCTCCCTTCCTTTCCTTATTCAACCCAGACATGGATTAGTCTGCATGAAGTAGGGTTTCCTTTAATAGTGCAAATTATGGTTTTCGTCTGCGTGGCCAGCAGAGTAGAGGATAGCAAATTGGGAAGATGGTGGAGAGGAAAAAGATCCACATGCAACGACGTATCAGATGGGGCAATAGAACAAGGTTATGGCTCGAAAAGAGGTAACATACCTGAGGGTCGGCGGGAAGTAGCTTTGCTCGTGGTCGTTGTCCTCCGCACACACTACGGCAACGAGCTTGGGGACGGAGGCCATCCCGCGCGGGCTCTAGGTCTGAGAGGACGGCCTTGTCGTCAGTGCGTGACCTCGCTCGCCGATGACGAGTGCGTGAACGCTGCACGTTCTTCTCTTCCCCGGCGGATCTATGACCACCGGTGAGTAGGGAGAGAGGGGCCGTCTTTTTTAGATCTGGAGAGAGGGTGGTAGTGTGAGAAGCAAGTGGGCAGCCCTTAGCAAGAAAGTGCTGAAGCTCCAGCCTATATATCTTTTTTATACTACTAGTACTGGAGGTGGGGGAGTGGTAGAGTAGTTTATATTTTCTCTGCGTATAGTACCAGTTAGTCGTGCTTGAAAACTGATTGGCAGCCATTAAAAAAATAAAGGTCGATAACTAATGCGGCACCTCGGGCCAACGCGGCCACATCGCATTTTGCACGAGAAATTACACACCATGTTTCGTGGACATGTGGTCCCGTTCCAACATATCAGTGAGACGACGGCGAGTAGTAGGAGTATTTCCGAATGGACGTGTAGGCTGGGGCGCCTCTTCGTGAACCGTGGCAAACTCGCAACCGTCCACCGACTCTTCACCTTTCCCTCTCGATTTGGAACTGCTGTCGCACGCTCTTCCTCTCCCTCCTCCATTTTCCTTCAGCCCTTCACCCTTTCTTCTGCCATTGTTCGATCGTCTTCTCCATGGAGGGAACAGGCCGGAAACGACCCCATTATTCTTGCCTCGATATGAAAGATGACGTGGTGGAGGAACTCATTGATCGGTGCGACATCATCACCTCGGCTAGCATGGCAGGTTCGTTCAAGCCCATTCTCGACTCAACTAATAACATCATTGCAAGGAACACAAGGGTCAAGGAGCGGTTTGATCTCCCCTATCTACTTTGCCGTGACCCTGCTCGCTGGCGAGCGGACGATTGAGACCTCGCCTTGTGCAAGTTGATGCCGCTTGATAATGATACGTGTGATGTCAAGATGCCATCGCTTAAGGGTAAGTCCTGGGCTGGCGCAAATGGAGATTGGGTTGTTTATATTGGGTACAATTGCGAGTGGGAACTTGTGAATGTGTACACTCGTCAGCGGATTCCACTTCCAAAAATCTCCGAGTGCCCTGAGGTTGAGCACACAGATGATCTACGTACGTTCAAATACGATCATGGTGACTGTCGTGTACTGAAGATAGCAATTTGTCGAGCTCCCAACCGCTCTTGGAATTACAAGAACTATCAAGTTGTTGCTATCTTCGACAAGCTAGTTGCCGTCCTTCATGGTTCGACTGGATGGATATTACTCAAAAATCAGTTTCTATACACGGATGTGTATTGTTATGCAATTGAATACAAGGATCTTCTGTTTGCTGCCACCTCTCGTGGCACTGTTTTTGCATGGGATCCTTGTTGTTTCGGTACATTTGTCTTCCACCATAATTATAATTGTTTCATCCACATGCATGCGGGTTAGCAACTTTCCCTTTACTAATTAACCTTCTTCTTGTGTTTCCAAGGTCATGTGGACATCCCACCACCTATACTTGAATATTTTTATAACCAAGGGGGAGATGACGATGGTGATGATCACGTGCATGAGGACGAGCAACACCGATATACTCTGTGGCACCTGGCAACTAATTCCGATGGTTCACCTCTTCTTGTGTGTATACATCCCACTAATGATGTTACTGCTAAGGAAGCAGGTGTAGTCTCCCATGGTCGCACTCTCCGGACCTATTCCAACACCCGTTGCATGGTATTCGGGATGGATACTAGTGTGCTAGCGCCAACTCCTTCTCCCTGGCATAGAATTGATAGTCTTGGAGAAAACTCGCTCTTCCTTGAATGAAACTATCCGATGATGGTGAAAGGCGATCCAACCGCTGTTGACACATTTATGAGAAGCAACTGTGTCTATACCTCGGAGATTTGCATGGTTCCCTACCCTGGTACTGATATAGTAGGCCGCTTCAGCCTGGATGATCAGTCCTGCGTTGGTCTCCAAATCGACAATGCATGGCCCGTCCCAGAGAATCACTTGTGGTTCAAAGCAAGCATTTCCAATGCCGAGGAATGGTTGAGTTGAAGTTCATTTCATTGCTTGTTATTTGTTGTGTGGTGAGAACTTTAGTATTTATAATGTATCCTCGTTGTCGATGTGGGTTGATGATCTGTTGTTCTATGTAATAAAATGATATGCCTGTGACAAACATACTAAATTTATGAATGGCTTTCGAGTCGCTTCTCTGAGTGAGTGGTGCGACGAGGAATTTTTTTTTCCGAATACATAATTGTACGTGCATTGCAATAGGTTATCGGATGAGGCCAATCAACAATAGTAGTACACTATTTGTACTAGCTTCACATGCTTCGCGCGTCGGGCGGGTGTTTTTACTGTAGCCATATGTTAATGTGTTGGTTGTACGTAACTAGCACCTCGAATCCTCGATACTACTAGTATACTATATAGTAAGAGTAAGTAGTAGGAGTAGTAGGGTGGCATGGGCCAGAACAAGCATTCACGTCCAGGAGTACGGCACACGCCACCACCACGACATCCATCTGACACCATATTATTTCTTGGAGTCCGTGCGAGAGCAATCTCTTCAACCTCATCGTTTGTCTAACTTCAGCCATCGTGCGGCGGGCGAGGTGGAGGTTTGCCGATAGTCGGTTTCCTTAACTGTGGTCCCACTTGTAAGGCCAACTCCAACGCACGACCCCAAATGGACCTCCGTTTTGCATGAACTCCAACGATAATTTTGACTACTCCTGTAGTAAGTTGGATTAGTGCCTTCTCGATGCATTCATTGTTGATCTGCAGAGGCTCGATCTTGCGTGCTTCTTTCTTCTTCGAGTGTAAAGAAGTAGACGTTGCTTCCTCGCATCTAGTCTCATGTCTAGCCTCTATTCTATACTAGCTAAAAGTGATAGAACATCTACTAAATTGCGCTCTATCAATATATGGATGTACTCTTCTTCCCGATACAAAAAATTGCATCCATTCTACTCCCTCCGTTGCACAATACTACATGCCTTCTATTTGTCAAAATATATATGTATCTAGACATGTCTTAGTATATAGGTACATCCATTATACTCCCTCCGTTGCACAATACATGCCTTCTATTTGTCACAATATATATGTATGTAGACATGTCTTAGTATATAGGTACATCCATTTTTGGACAAATGGAAGTCAAGTATTTTGGAACGAAGGGAGTACACAATAAAATTTTTAAGTTAGCACAACTAGTCTAATCCGAGAGCAGAACCAAAGATTTGGTCGGGTTCTTCCTCCTTTTGCCGACACGTGGGACATCCAGCATCCAGGTCATGTCATGAAAGAAAATAGAGTTGTAGTTGAAGCCACGAGATGTGCATCTTGGGTTAAACTGTAAATAGAATCTTACTACTCTTGAGTAACTCCAAAAGCGGCCACCGAAGATCTTTATTGGATTTGTTTTTCATCACCAGCACGTCGAGGTGAAAGATGTGCAGGTTCAGTGGGTCCTCTTGCGTTTTCACTGACATGTGGGGCCGCATGTGAGCAAACAGACAATGGGCTCCATGCGTCCACTGGCTGGCAGAGAAGAGAGATAGAGGAGGGCTGAGCACAGACTGCAGGAAATTTGTTCTACATACCTCGATATAGGCTCGATATAGTGGGGTGGCATGGGCCATAACTAGCATTCACGTCTAGCAATACGGCACACGCCACCCACACGAGTCCCATCCGACACCAATTTTCTTGGAGTCCATGCTACAGCCATCTCTTCTCCCTCCTGTCCTCTTTTCTCAGCCATCACGTGGTGGGCGGGGTGGGGGTTTGCCGATAGTCGATTTGCTCAACTGCAGTCCCACTTGTAAGTGAAAATGCAACACCGCACGCATTCCTGCTTGAGCAGCGTGCCGGACCAACCGTGTGGGGGTGCGACGCGAACACGGCAGGCTTTTCCTTTTGAACTCGTAAGTTGTAAAATTTGGCTCTGCTCCATGGCGCGACCGATAGATAGAAAATAACGATTTTGCCTAGAGTAATGAGAAGTTTGCTTCTAGCGCCGTTCATGCATGGAGTACATACGAAAATTATGAAGTTGATGCGAAAGGTAAGATAATTACTGTAGTATCATATACTACTACATGGATTTGACAGAAGGATAAAAATACATACGGATCCATCAATGTTCAACGACATCCTCACGCCCTAGTGCGTCGGGTCACCAACCGACGTGTGAGGAGCAGCGGCGTTGGCGGCGAGCTCAACGTGCTTCTAAACAGTGCCATCCAAGGTTTCCCTGCGCTCCAAGAAGGCCAGTGTCCTATCGTCCTCCTCTTGCATGTACTAGTCCTTGTGGACGATTTGCGCATAGACGTGGGTGATTATGTTGATGGTGTCTTGCTGCGCCAGGCGCTGCGCGGCGAGCGCGACCTCGAGGTGGACATTCTCTGGCGCGACGGCGGGCAGTCGCAGGGCCACTAGTGCGTCGAAGAGGTTGTTACCATAGTGGCCGTTGAGGGTGGCGGGCATCACAGAGCCTGGGCGCGTCGGCTGGAGGCTTACGTCAAAGTCGTCCGCAAGCTTCTTGACGACGGTGAACTTGTCGAGGAAACCGACGAGGACCTCGTCGAACAAGGAGACGAAGCTGTCGTCCAAGCGGCCCCTCGCCCTGGCGGCCTCAAGCAATACTACCTGCCGGGCCGCAGGCCGGCGTCGTGGACCATCTGGCACAGCCAGCTGATGCTCGCGCTCATCGCCTCCATGGGTCTAGCGTAGCTTCTAGTCAACTGATCTTGCGATTCGAGTGATCACTCAGCCCTTGGTTAGCGTGCGTAGGTGCGTAGGATTTCGTACTACTCCTCGGCCCTCTACTGCACCTGCCTTTGGTTGTATGATAGGTGGGCCAGCCACCCCCTGGGGCCACGTGTAATTCACCCAAAGGCAGTTGCCGTAAGTCAATGAAGTTGCGTCCCCCTCCGTGCCGGTGCAGTATAGTCATCTCACCGGACCTCTAGTTGGGGCCAAACGAGAGAAGTTTGATGTTTACTGGTTTATTGGTCCCCTTTGCATTTTGCGCCAAGTTTTGACCTTTGATTTAACTAATAAAATGTTAATGCATGTAAACAAAAATGTTGTGTAAGTCACCTTACGAAAACCAAATAATCCCAAAATACTTAGGCACGGTGCATTAACTCCCTCCTTGTTTCTTATTTCGTGACATATCAACCAATGAGAGATGTGGGCCGTGCATGCTTTCAATGACTTGAGACTAGTACCAAACATGACATGCAGTGTTTAGTTCATTGCATGTAATCCTATTACAATACTCTAGTTAGCAAAAAAAATTAAGTTCTCTCACCGATAATAATAAAACACCATGTATTTATTTACAGAGGGAGTAGTACATTTTTGGTGACATGCATTACTAGATATTGCATGTCAATACTAAAATCCAGATGGACGTGGTAGTACTCCTAAATCCAGACGGTGGTGCTACTAGTACTAGTAGTAGTACTACCAATGTAGTAGTAGGAGTACTAGCACTGTACTACCCGTTGGTCAAATTATTATGTGCTGCTCCACACAATGAAGTGACAAGACCCTGCGCCGGAGATGACACCTGAGTATAGGAGCCGTGTTCGGCATACCATAATCAGCCTCACCGTCTGCAGTTACTATCATCATGGCTGTAGAGCTAGCCTGCTTACAACTAGCCCTGTTCGACATAATTTCCCGTGCATAGATGCCCATGCATTGCACGGAACACCAAGATTGGGGGTGGACCGCTCCGGCAGCGGCCATCGTGCCAGATGTTTCCACGGCCTTCTACTCCTAGATGTGGTGGGGAGGAGATGAGGTTGATTGTGAGAGACAAGGAGTTGTTTGTAAATAGGGAACAAGTGCGGGCATCTTTTTGCAAAAATGGAGAAGCTTGGTTTGTATGCGTTAGATCTAGATCCGACGGCTATTGGTGAAAGATGGGAGGCACAACATCATCACCAACTCAGGACCTGTTTGATTCGCAGGATTTTGAAAATGCAGGAATAGGACATGGCAATATTACATGTTTCAAACTGATATTACAAATGTTAGGAGTAATGCTGCACCTACGAAGAGGGAATTACTAGGAAGTTTACGTAAGAACTTTCGTTACTTTAGGTGGATGCAGCATTATCGTACAAACTAAAATCCACCGCCCTGACAAGTCACTAACGGGCAAATAAGTTTTCGAGTCTCTAGCCACTTGATGTTCCAAAAACAAATTCAGCTTCTGTAGAGACTTTGTCATTTAGTCTTAGACGCTTGCGGTGATCAGCATGCCATTCATTGGTGCGATAGAGAACGCCAAACCTCATTACCTTGAGCACACTTGCCTCCAGAACAAAGAACCTGGCCAATTTAGTCTCATATGTGCTGCCTCAGTAGTCGATCAAATCAATTTCTGTAAGATGGAGATCAAGGCATTCGATGAGATTGTTATAGTGCAGCACATTTTTCACTTTCAGGTCTTTTTTTATCTGCAAAAGAAGAGAACATATTAGAGCAGCTGGCTGCATAAGATTGCCGTGTCATCAATAGGTACCAATATCATTCGCTCATACGATAGGGTTGGCTGGCTAGTGATATTTTTTCACTCTCTCTCTCTCTCTCTCTCTCTCTCTCTCTCTCTCTCTGTTTCCTCTCATTTAACTAGGAGCACGTGAAGAGCTTGGGCATTTGTTGCCTTCCACTATGTGGCCGATGCCATATTTCGCAAAAGTATGCCACATAATACGCATCGATGTCAAATCAAAAGATTTTGGCACCGCTCTCGCGATGTGAGAGAGTTGGCACCGCTGTGCACACAGACCCACATGTATAAACAAATCAATCAAACCAACTACACCAGCCTCTCACTCTCCCAAACAAGTGTTTTTTATTGCCTCAGTCCTCTCTCTCTCCCACATAGCGTTTTTTCATTGCGTGAGTTAATTTGGCACCGGAGCAAAGTAGGTGATCCAGATTGGGACACCAGGTGAGCAATGGAGGGGAATCGATGCCAAATGCATCACAAGTGAATTTGGCACATGTTTTGGCCTACATAGCCCACTTTTGTAATACTACCTCGTATTTAGTATAAAATTTTGACCATAGATTTACCTACGAAAATGCCAATGCATGTCACTAAAAATTACACCATTTGAAATTATGTTCAAATACGAATCCAACGATATAGTTCTTAGTGACATGCATTAACATTTTGTTAGTTAAATCTATGGTCAAATTTTGATACTACAAAATTGGAAGAGTAAACCAGGACGGAGGTAGTACTTGCTCTTAGGGTAACCATAAGTTACTTTCCACTATGACTAGCCTAGGATACTATAGTAGTACAGCATAAAAACGATGCAGGTGATCACGTGAGAAAAAAAATACTAAAAACATTTCTTTCGGTGCAGTGCGTACATCCAGTTTTGAACACTACACTTGTCATCGTAATTTGGGAAAATTACGAAAAAATTGAGCTACATTGTGATTACCGTTTACTTATAGGAAAGAAGTTTCACCTCGATGAGTAGCTTCTCCGTGCACGGAAAGCATGTAAGGAATCCAACAACTTGATCCAGATTGGGGCCGATAGATTTTAGTGCTAAGATCTTCACTATGCGCATGGACTGGGTCAAGCTTGTGGGAATCATTTTCTGGAAGACGGTCGTAAATACATCAAGAAGAAATTTAAAAATGTGAATTTCAAGAAGACGTAGAAGAAGATGAGTGCTGTACCTGAACGATTACGGATCCAATAAAGAGTTCGGAGAATTTGGCAGACCAGTACACCAACGCTGTCAATTTCGGCGCGTCAATGACCCTGATTTTTGTTGGACCTTCTAGATACGATATAAGCAATCTCTCAAGGAAAGGTGCATTCTCAATGACCATAACGTGGAACAGCTGGAGTGATCTCTTCCCAATTGATGTCTTGTTGCGGGGCCAGCAAGACACATAAATCCATCGGAGATTCGTCGAGGCGATGTGGAGGCTAATGCACCCGTGGATCTGCTCAAGACGAAGGTACTCGAGCGCAGTACAGCTGCGGAGCAGGTGATCCATAGCCTTCCTCGAGATGACAACGTTGAAGAGGTCGAGCTGCTTGAGTTGAGGGAGAAGAAGAGCAGGCGCGACATTAATCTGAGGAAGATAGCAGGAGCTGAAGCTGGCGTGGCACAACGTTGGCGTGAGGCAGAGCGCGGACGGCGACAGAGAGCGACATCGTCCAGCTTTAAAGCTGAGCTCCTCGAGCTGATCTAGGGCGGGGGATAAGAACCACTCGTCGAACTTGGGTTGGACCTTGCAGTTGGTACTGAACATGCGGATGTCAAGGCGTTTGGCTGGCCCAGGGTGCGATGAAAGGATCTTGGAGACTGAGGCCATGCGTTTGCAATCCCCGTCGCACAGGCAGCTATCGACGGTGGGGTTGAGGGGGATGCAACACCAGAGGGGGCGCCACCGCCGGGAGAGCAGGGCGGTCCGCACGGCAGATTTGGTGGGGAGGAGGCCGATGATGACGAGCAGCGCGTCGTCGGGGAGGCTGCTGATGAAGTCAAGGCTCGCCGGATGCGGTTTTGGCTCGAGCCGCCTCCGCTTGTTGGCTGCCTCGCCGTCCACCTCAACCGGCGGCGACGCCGGTGTACACGTGTGCTGGTGTGTGTTGTGTGCTGGGTGTGCGCGAGTGCGTCCTTCTGTGCATGCCGCCGCGCAGTGGTGAATTGTGCGCGAGTGCGTCCTTCCCGCGCAAGAAGTTTGTCCTTAATGCGCCCTCAATTTACCAACTTGCGGGGTACTACCCCGAGTGGTTTCAACTTTGTTTACTTCACAGTGTGTCAGATGGGCCTCTAGTTTACTTATTTTCACCCACTGCCACATGGGCCAGCACACGAAGATACAGAACACGAGCTGACAAGGCAGCATGTGGATTGGTTGACCGGTCAACTAAACAATATACGGAGCTATACGCTGACACAGTGAGCATATAATCTGTCGGTATAGAGAGTTCGAGTGAGAGGGGAGGCCCGTGAGAGATAGCAGAGAGAGAGAAAGAGAGAGAGAGAGAGAGAGAGAGAGAGAGAGAGAGAGAGAGAGAGAGAGAGAGAGAGAGAAAGAGCTACTCCCTCCGTTCGATAATGTAGTTCCAACATTTTTTAAGTCAAACTTTTGAAACTTTGACCAAGTTTATAAAGAAATTACTTATATCTACAATACCAAAGATAAATGATAGTATGAAGGAAGTACATGTTGTGATGAATCTAATGATCGTTCCAGATGTAAATGTTTTTCTCCACATATACCTCGTCAAACTTTTCTGAGGTTTGACTTTTCAAAACATCCATATGCTTATGGACGTGACAGAGTCCCTAACAAGAGAGAGAGAGAGAGAGAGTGAGTGAAAAAAGTGTGTGTGCGTGTGTGAAAGAGACATGGACAACACACGATAAAAGTAGAGAAAAAGCGTACGTGTCTTATGCAAACATATCACACATGCATCTTCGACAATGGAGGCAAGGTGAGGAGATAGTGTGTGGTTGTTTGGAACCGAGAGAGCAAGACCCCTAGCACGTGGCCAACAGGGGTCTGACAAACAAGGGAGAGAGGTCGAGAGAGACGTACGGAGAAAATGCACACATGGGGAGGAGAGAGTGTATGTTTGTCATAGAGAGATCCCCTGGAGATCGTGATGGGACTACATGGGTGGGAGATCGATAGACAAGGTGTGTGCGCGATAGAAGATGCCCCGAGAGATATCGAGATAGACGTATGGACGGAAGGAGACAATACGTGTGTTCCTGATGGCTAGTAAGAGATAATCATACTTAGGATCAAGGGGGGGAGTGCTTGCGCCTATGATGGATTGAGGGATTATGGTACTTAGGGGGGTGCGTGTCACATGGGGAGAGAACAAGGGCGGAGAGTGTTGGATGGGTCTATATGTATAGCACGAGCGAGACATGTGTATGTGTGAACCAGGGAGATATAAGGCCAGGTTGGCATGCGTCCTGAGCATCTTTTGCCTGGCCTGGGGTTGTGGCTGGATTTCATGCATGCTTGTTTGGTTGCTACCCTGTGAAAAAGAAAGCCCGCCTGGCCTGGGTTCCCTTGCACTTTAATTAGCCTGGCTGAACTCCAGACACTGCAAGTAGCCTGGCCCAGGCGACCGATTTCGAACGCCTGGCCGTGCCTGGTCGTGTGGCCACGAGGCTAACAGCAACATGGATGGATATTAGCATTAAATAATTGATGCATGGATTGATTGATGGGATGTTGATGCTTTGCCTGGCCCAGGCATGAACCAAACGCTTCAGCACCACACAAGCCTGGCCAGGCAGAAATATTTTACATCTCACATCCACACCGGGCAGTACCGGCCATCAAGGCATGAGGGTCAGGTCACGAACCAAACTGACCAATAAAGTTTGAGAGAGATTGAGGAGCCCCGATAAGGCTGAGTGGTGCGTCAGATAGCTGAGAGGGGGAAAGAAATATTCCATCCGCTCGATAATGCAGTGCATGTAATTTTTTTAGAAGTCAAACTTTGGAAACTTTGATCAGGTTTACACAAATGTTATTTATATCTGCAATACCAAAGATACATCATACAAAACTACATCTCATGGTGAATCTAATGGTATATTTTTGTCGTACTAGATGTAATTCTTTTTCTCCACGTACATGGTCAAACTTTGTGATGTTTGACTTTTCAATAAATCTGTATGCTATGGACTGAGGAGAGTGCCTCAGACGAGACAGATCCAGTGCGTGTGAAGGAGAATGAGTAAGTGCGCAAAAAGAGTATGCGTGTGAAAGAGAAAGTGACAACAAACGATAAATTAGAAAGAGAGAGTGTTTTTTCGTTTCTTATGCAAACATATCACACATGCATCTCCGAGATGGAAAAGCGAGGCGAGGAGATACACGAAGATAGCTAGTGTGTGATTGTTTGCAACGAAGAGAGACACCCCTGTAGCACATGTCCAATAGAGGTGTGGCCAACAAGGAACAAAGTTCGAGAGCGACACATGGATGGCATGGACGCATGGGGAGGGAGAGAGGGTGTGTTTGTGGTACAGAGATCCCGTCGAGATCGTGAGGGGACTATATGGGTGGGAGATCGAGGGAGTGCGTGCGCGATAGAAAGATGCCCCGAGAGAAATCGAGATAGACCATGCACATGTTTGTGATGGAGACTAAGATTAGCTAGTCATATACATATAGGGGGGACTACGTGTGCCTACAATTGAGTGAGAGACCATCATACTTGGCTAGCTGGGCGTGAGATTGTGTGTGTGCGCGTGTGAGATGGAGAGAGAACGAGGGGGAGAGATAGAGTTTTAGATGGGCCTATCGAGTGCGAGTGAGATATGCATGTGTATGTGTGACCCAGGTGGATGGAGAGTTTGAAAGAGGGGGGGGGAGAGCTCTGAGACGACATAGTGGTGCGTGAGAGAGTTACAGGCAAAGAGCCAAGGAATCTGTGTGCGTACGATGAGTGCACCCAAGATATCTAGCTTGGACTAGCTAGAGTATCATACATAGTGTGTGAGAGAGACCTATAGATGGTGTATATATGCATGCGAACTAGAAAGACCCCCCCACACACACACACACACAAAGAGAGAGAGAGAGAGAGAGAGATGGAGAGAAAGGGAGAGGGACCAGCAAGGTTTTTTTGTCGGATGCGTGCAACAAAATTGAAGATTGTCGGCGAGAGAGAGAGAGAACATGAGTCCGGGAGAGGGAGAGGTCGCGTTTTATGCATCAAAGACTGATATAAACCATGTTTCGATATAAACTTGCATTCAAATATTTAAATTGGAGAACATGTTGTCTGCAATCCACACATGAACGGATATATGCGTATATCAAACAAGTTCATTAATTTGACTTTCAACATGTTCATGGAGTACTATAATACTGTACAACATGCTACTCGATTGAGGTGTTCAATTTTGGATTTAGTTCACTATTTTGACCTACTGAACGAGCTATTTCATTGAATCGAGATATTTCATTTTGGGTTTGATTCGCGTTTTTGAGTGGGTCAACTATTTGTCATATAGTAAATCGCTAGCAATGAGCATGTAAAAACACATTACTCCCGAGCATCATCTCTCCATCTAAAAAAGAAGTGGCAAGCTAATATTTCAAAATTTGATCCGAATCGACTTGGTAAGGTAGACGTGGATGCTCTTTCTCCCAAAATTTGAACGAACCGTTAAACATCCTCTCTGCTCGGTGGAATTCACCCGAGCAAATAAATGGGAGACGCGAAATAACCGTCCTATGTGGGACACGCATCAATTGGCCCGTTGTACATCGAGGGTCGGTCCATAACTTCATCCAAGCGCGCCTTCTCCTGGGGCGAAATGACATGTGCCGAATAATTCATAAACCATGGTCAGCAAAACACGCTCTCCTCGCCCGAAATAGCTCGTGCCCACTATTTCAAAACACGCTCTCCTCGCCCAAAATCGCTCGCGCCCACTATAGTTCAAAACACGCCCTCCTCGCCCGAAATCGCTCCCGCCCACTATTTGGGGAGAAGCAAAGTTACTCTACTATCCCCGACCGTCAGTACACAGACCCAAGCCGAGAAGCCTATTGGCAAGGGTAGAACTGTAACTCCCCCTCACATTTCAGACAAATGCGTCCGTAAGACATGGTTACACTCCCCTCCCAATCCCCCCCATTCCCGCCCGCACCCATTCATACCTCGTGGGCACCAAATCACCTTCTCCCCAGGAAGCTCCCTTCTCCCGAGCCGCGAAACCTCAGCCCCACCTTCATGGCGCCCCCCACCGCACCAATTTCACAGTCGCCCTCCTCCCTAATGCCGGAGACGTTGTCCATTTGTCGTCGTGCACTGGGTCGTGTGCCTCTTACTCCGTGCTGCTGGTGCTGCCTCGACGACGGCTGCGTGAACTGTACCGGAGCCGATTCAGCCCCGCCATTGTTCACGGCACCGGAGCGGCTCCAACTTCGGATCCGTCCAGAGTCCTGGCACTGCTTCGGTGTAGCCGTCAACCGTCGCGATATCGCTCTTTCCCTGCCGCCGGTCGCCACCGCAACCGCGTCGGCCTCACCGACTCGGCAGCTGGACCTGCCTACTTCACCATGCTGCCAGATAGGTCGCACCCTCATCTCAACTCACTTTATTTAGGCGTCAGTTGTCTGAATCTTTATTCTAGGCCAATCGATTTGCAATGGGAAGCAGCACCCCTCGAGGCGGGGGAGCTCCTAGGCTGCCGGTTGGCTGGTGTCTAACATAAGGGTGCGGAGCCGCAAGTTCACCGCGGAAGCAGTGCTTAGATAGATATCTTTTAGGGTTGCGTGGGTTGAAGGTACTGCCGCCGCCGGATCTGGATGACAGGGAGTCTTTGTGGATTGGCCGGGGGGCGGCGCAACCACGGTAGTGCGGTGGGGCGGGGAGCGGGGTTTTGGCCGGGGCCACGGACGTCGGAGGCAGGTTGCTCTGCCGTTGGTCGCTGGCTCTTCGGGGAAGATTCCGAACAGTGTCAGCCGGGAGGCTCAAGACGGCCAGCCATCCGGCGTAGATCGGACAGTACCAAAATAAAACAAAATCGTGTGACCCCAATTTAGTCTTCAGTCAACAGACGTGTGACCACTCTCGTACCTTGCTATTGATCTCTTAGTGTATTTCTTCAGATCAAAGAGATATGTCGTTCTTAACATTATGCGTTATCTGCATCTTCAGACACACCGTCTTCCGACTCACCGCAGCTGCTCCAGCAAGGGAAGCATACACCAGAAGGGAGCTATAGTCCCCATTCAACAGTTCCCTGCATCGAATGCGTGTGCCCGACATGCACAGCCACAACAACTGCAGGGCCATCGACAAGTCAGCACATGATGCTCACTCCTGTGGATGGCAGCCCGATAGGTTGTACCCTCATCTTACTTGTGTGCAACATTTATGGCTTTGTTATTCATCTAAGCATGGAAAATAGATCATCACATTTCACTATATATTCATGTTGATCTCTTACGGGTCTTGTTCAGGAGTTAACGATGTTCCATAGTTCAGCTAAGATACTTGTTCTTTAGGTAACATTGTTCCATAGTTATCATCCATCAACCAATGCTATCCCACAGGCTGGTGATTATAGTATTATACCACTTCTAGTATTTCCTATGTTGTTCTTTAATACTTTTGTGTGCCATCTAGTTAATCTCGAGTACAAATGATACATATTCTGTAGCTTTCATCTGTGTTCTCCCTTTAGTTTATGAGACCTGTTGCTGCTAGTTAACCCCAGTCCTACTATTTATGTTGTCTCCTACAGGCACTCATTACATAAATCTAACTACTAGTTGTCTTCCATGCATGTCATATATAATTCCACACACTGATATATCCACAAGAACCTCACGGAGCAATGTAAAGGCCAGTAAAGTTGATGTCAATGATACCCAATATGATGGAACATGTAAAGGCAGTTCTTCAGAAGACTTGCAGAAAGATGATGAATCCTCTTCACCCCACAAGGTCCTTGCTCTAACTTGGCCTGTGATATGGGTACCACATGCATATAATGTCCTGGAGTGTATCTACTCTGTTGCAATGCCATGTGCTTAGCATGCTGATCATGCATGTAAATATGTCATGCCTTCCTGTTTTTCAGTACCTATTCCATTCATGATAACATGTTTTCAAATTCAAGTAATGTCATTCTACTCTATCGCAATGCCATCTGCTTAATTTGGACATCACGCTTCTGAATATCTTATGCATTCTTATTCATCAGTATGTACTTCATCTGTCTACCATACCATGTTTTTTTACATTGAAGTGCTGTTCTAGTGCTCTGTTGCAATGCCATCTTATTTTCCCAATCATACACGTGTATGTTGCCTTAGTTATTTTTGTAGGTATTCCGCTAGCATACAGTTTTACATTCAACTAGTGTTTTTTTTGCTGTGTTGTCCTGTCGTATCCCTAGCTCTTACACCATACTCCCTCTGTCCGGATTACATGTTGCCGAAATGGATAAAAAAGGATGTATCTAGAACGGAAATACGCCTAGACCCATCCATTTTTTTCCGGATGGAGGGAATACATGTCAATATGTCATGCCTTTCTATTCTTCAGTACCTATTCCATCTCTCTGATGCTGCGTGTTTTATAATTAAAGCACCATTCTTCTATACAAGGCATGTAAGGGAAGACGACTATGTTAGAATCTGAAGGGTTACAAACAAGGCCTTTGCAAATGATCCAAACGCCAGGAGATAATAAACCAACTCCAGTTTTTATAGATACTGCTCCAGCACAGAGAAACCCAACTCCTACTGATAATAAGCAGATCCCAGTGGCCAAAGAACTAGTCCGCTCCAGTCCATCAAAAATATGTCAACTCAATTCTAAGAAGCGTGTGCGTATCCTTGCATCATGAAATTTTATAGCATGCTGATCATATTTTCTACATGTTTCTTACCCATCTCTCTTTAAGAAAATAAGCTTAACAGATAGAAGATTTTCTGCAATGGTATCATTTATGAGGAAAAATTCTTGCAGGAATTCTCTGTGCTCCAATGTAGATGTAAGTACCTGTTGTATACCACTATATTTTTACATCAGCATGTATTTTGTTAATCGGCGTGAATCCAAGCTTTATCTAATCTAAATTTAGTTGTAGCAAAATGTATGATTAAAGGCCACAATGTTGATTTTTGCAAGGAAAACTGCCTGGTAGTTTTGCATCCTGAGCTACATGAGTGTACTATCTCATATTAGTGGGTTTGAATACTTTGGTTCTGCAGTGGGTTTTTCAGTGTGTCTTTACTGTGTTGTGATGTTGTATCCCTAGCTCTTACAACATACTCCCTCCGTCCGGATTAAATGTCGCAGAAATGGATAAAACTGGATGTATCTAGAACTGAAATACGCCTAGACCCATCCATTTATTTCCGGATGGAGTGAATACATGTCAATATGTCATGCCTTTCTATTCTTCAGTACCTATTCCATCTCTGCTGTAGCATGTTTTATAACTGAATCACCATTCTTGTATATAAGGCATGCAAGGGGAAGACGGTTATGTTAGAATCTGAAGGGTTACAAACTAGGTCTTTGCAAAACATCCAAATGCCAGGAGATAATAAACCAACTCCATTTTTCATAGATACTGCTCCAGCACAGAGAAACCCAACTCCCACTGATAATAAGCAGATTCCAGTGGCCAAAGAACTAGTCCGCTCCAGTCCAGCAAAAGAATGTCAACTCCATTCTAAGAAGCGTGTGCGTATCCTTGCATCATGAAATTTTATAGCATTCTAATCATATTTTCTACATGTTTCTTACCCGTCTCTCTTTTAGAAAATAAGGTTAAACGATACAAGCCTTCCTCCATTGGGATCGTATTCGAGGAAAATATCTTGCGGGAATTCTCCGTGCTCCAGTGCTGATGTAAGTACCTGTTGTATATCACTATATTTTTACATCAGCATGTATTTTGTTAATCGGCGTGAATCTAACCTTTATCTGATCTAAAATTAGTTGTAGCAAAATGTTAAAGGCGTCAATGTTGATTTTTGTAAGGAAAACTGCCTGGTAGTTTTGCGTACTGAGCTACATGAATGTGCTATCTCATATCACGCACATTACTGGATTGTAGTGCTTCTCTGGTTGCCCATTCATTCATTGTGTCAATGTTGCTTTCGTATTACCTTACCTGGCTGATGATAGCTATGCCATATTGTGTTAATTTGGTGTAGGCTAGTTGCCCAAACGTTCGTTGTGTCAATGTTGCATTCCTATTATCTGAGTTGGCCGATGATAGCAATGCTAGTGTGTTAATTTTGTGCAGGCTGCTGAAGATAAGAATACAAACTCTGAAAACAGCAAGGCAACCCCATTGTTTCTTTCCAGTAAATCTTGGCCAGGTAATATGGCAATAACTCATGATTAATTTGTTTGGTTCCCGTCCTAATTTACATTATGATGCAGTGATCAAGACACTCTCCACTATCAATAATACAAGCCTGCCAAAATCGCCATCTGAATCTGTTCAGTATCCTTTGTCTCGAATGCAACGGAATAAATGTATGTTTGTGAACCAATTAATGGTTGAAGCAATGATGGAAATGGTGGATGAATCAAAGGTGCAGAGTCGTGCGACACAACAACTGATCAGTGTTTTTAGAGACAGTGTGGCAAAGCAGCAAGAACTTGCCCACATGCTTATGGGCGTCATCTGTGCTGAGGTTGCAGATTGTGACGTTGTAGATGGTTAGGTTCTTCTCATTTATTTGCACTGTTATCAATCTTTGATTGCCTAGTGGATGTAATTTCCTCTAATATATTCTGGATGTGCAACGTTATTCCTTGTATGTCGTACCTTTGCTCGTCGTAATGGGCTCAAATTATCTAATTTGGCCTAAAGAAATGAACGAACTTTAGTGGGCCCATTGAGTTAATGGGCCGTTACTAGGCCGAAAGTTAATGGTCGGCCCTCTTACCTCCCGGGTCGTTAACAGGCCGACATCAAAGTGGGCAACAGGTGGACCCAATTTATTTCATGGGCCGTTAACAGGCCGTTACTAAGTTTGGGCTACATATGGCCCAACTATACTGTAGGCCTTTAGCAGGCCGAAAGAGACAGCGGGCTTGTATTGGACCATGAAGAGCATGGGCCGCTAAGAGGCCGAAAGTCAGGTTGTATTGTAAACGGCCCAACTGTGTTGTGGGCCTTTAGCAGGCTGAAAGAGAAACCGGGCTGGTATTGGACCATGAAGGGCATGGGCCGTTAAGAGGCCAAAACTAAGGCACAAATGGCCCAACTCATTTATGGTCCGTTAACAGGCCGAAAGGCACACAGGGCCGGGAATTGGCCCAACACTTAAATGGGTCGCTAAAAGGCTCAGGTCTGACTACAATTGGCCCAACTGATTTATGGGCCGTCAACAGGCTGAAAGTGACACCGGGCCAGAAATTGGCCCAACACTTAAATGGGCCACTAAAAGGCCGAAACTCAGGTCCGGCTACAAATGGCCCATCAGATTTATGGGCCGTCAACAGGCTGAAAGACACACCGGGCCAGAAATTAGCCCAACATTTAAATGGGTCGCTAAAAGGCTGAAAGATGTACATCCTGAAAATTGGCCCATCCATTAAATGGGTCGTTAACAGGCCGAAATCTCATCGGGCCGATATTGAGCCCAAGTATATAGCAGGCTGTTAACGGGCTCGAACTGACGATGGGCTGCAATGGTGTCAAATCTTTAACGGGCCAAATTGGCACATCTCATATGGGTCGTGGGCTTAACTGGACCTGACACAAGTAGGCCTTATATTGGCCGGCCTGCTAATTTTTACTGGGCCAGCCTTTTTCACCGGAATGGGCCACTGTTGGGCCGTGCCACATGTCGACATATCATAGGCGCCTATCTGACCCACTGATGAGCTGACACGTGTTTTGTCCGGCCGATAAGAATTTTACACGTGGAAATTTCCCATTGGTCGTGGCTGTTAACGGGTTATCGGATCCAAAACCCGACCCGATAGCTTAACGGCGTTCCTTACGGTGGATGCCACGTGTCGGTCACCCTTGACGAAAGCACTTCTGTGACGCGCGATTTATCGTCATGGAAGCTGACACTTCCGTGATGATAATTTTGGTAATGTCATGGAACACTTCTACGACAGCACAGGTATGACTATCTTGATTCTGTCATAAATTTGTCATGGATGTACATGCATGACAAAAAACGCGACCTACTATGACAAACACGTATCATCACGGAAGTGTATTTTTTTTGTAGTGTGAGGAGAGGAAGAAGCAGAAAAAGTAGCCCGTTGGTCTGCCTTGTACCAGTTCGTCGATGACATCCTGTATAGAAGAAGACCGAATGGTGTGAAATTGAAGTGCATCCCCCGGGAGGAAGGACTGGAGCTGTTGGCAGAGATACATGGAGGCATATGTGGCTCCCACATAGGGTCAAGGGCCCTTGCCGGCAAGGCTTCTTCTGTCCCACCGCCCTCGAGGATGCAACGACACTAGTAACCAAGTGTGAAGCGTGTCAGTTCCATTCAAAGAATCTTCATCAACCAGCTCAAGCCCTTCAAACAATCCCTCTCTCCTGGCTATTTTCTGTCTGGGGGCTCGACATACTGGGCCCCTTCCCCCATGTTGTCGGGGGCTTTGAGTACTTGTACGTTGCAATCGACAAGTTCACAAAGTGGCCGAAGGTGGAACCGGTGAGGAAGGTGACAGTACAGTCAGCCGTCAAGTTCTTCAAGGGACTAGTCTGCCGTTTTGGTGTGCCAAACAGAGTCATCACCGACAACGGCACGCAGTTCACAAGCCACACCTTCATGCAATACATTCAAGACCTCGGCAACAAGGTCTGTTTTGCTTCCATGGCCCACCCCCGGAGCAACGGCCAAGCGGAGAGGGCAAATGCTGAAGTGTTGCAAGGCCTGAGAACGAAGACTTTTGACAAGCTGCACAAGAGCGGAAGGCGCTGGATTGATGAGTTGCCCGCGGTTCTTTGGTCAATCAGGACGACGCCAAATCGAGCCACCGACCAGACACCCTTTGCCCTAGTATATGGGGCAGAAGCAGCTCTCCCCACGGAACTCATATACGGGTCACCTCGAGTGCTCGCTTATGATGAGCTTGAGCAAGAGCAGTTGCGCAAGATGACGCAACGCTCCTTGAGGAAGATCGTCTTCGGGCGGCTGTGAGAGCAGCACGCTACCAGCAAGCCTTGCGCGGCTACCATAGCCGCAAGGTCCATGCCCGAAGCTTTGAGGAAGGCGACCTTGTTCTTCGGCGCGTTCAGTCGGCCAAGAATTCCAACAAGTTGATGCCGAAGTGGGAAGGCCCTTATCGGGTAATACGAGTCACTAGGCCCGACACAGTACGCCTGGAGACCGAAGATGCTGTCCCAGTGAGCAACTCCTGGAACATCGAGCATCTTCGCAAGTTTTACCCATAAGGCGCGGCTTGTCGGGCCTCCCGGCAAGCCACCTTTTATACAAGCTTTGCCGGCAAGGCATGTAACCCTATGTAGAAGCCAGGCGTAGATCCTGAGCATAAATAAATGAAGCGCTGGCGCCCTAAGTTATAGCATGCATGCTAGGTCTAAGTCTCTTCCTCGGTTAGGGTTGGTAGTGCTTGGCGGCGACTAACCCCTAGCCTGGAGGTTGAGTTTCGCGTCTTTCTGTTCTCTTTGGTTCACAAGGCACGCGGACACTCCTGCTGAGCCGCTTGGGAAGAAGAGAACGAACCGGCGCTCCGGCCCCGGCAGGCCAAGACCGCTGGAGTCTAAAGATACAAGGATCCAACCACGGCAAGCCAAGGTTGCCAGAGGCTGTAGGTTCAGATAAGTCTTTCATCCCCCTGTCATGCGTTTCCGTATAGAACTGGGACGTGTGAAACCTTCTTTATGTTCTTAAAACAACTGTGCTCCCCCTTTCCTAAACCCAAGAGCTACCTCTTGGGTCGGAACTTGGTAGTAGCCGCGGTGGCAAGGAGATGAACGAGGGTCCTAACTCTACTTCACCCCTGCCTCCGCCAAGAGCGCGAGAACGGTTGACCAAAGTGGAGAGACGACAAGGCCTGTTGTTGGGCAACAATGTTTATCTTAAAAATAACAAGGATTCGTCCTTGGCATGAGCCTCGCTCACGCACAAAGAACCCGGCAAACCCCTTTTTCATTAAAAACATCCCATACAGGTACAGTTCATACGGAATTAAAAACATGAGCAAGGGGATTACAAGTCTTAAATCTAACAAGTGCCCGCGGGCTTACAAACTAAAAAAAGATAAGGTGCCCGTAATCCCTTTCTTGTCCCTCTCCTCAGAAGGTGGAGCAAGACAGCAGAGGGCAAAAGGGGCGCCTAGGCGAGGCGCGACGAGCAGAAGGCACCAAGAGAACATCTTGGTGCCCGGAAAGGAGCTGGAAGACGAGGCAGCGGGCCGACAATACGCGACAAAGGCATCAGTGCCCGCGTACTCCGAGTTGACGGCCGCCACCCACCTTATTCGCCTTCTCCGTCCCTCCTACGCCAGCCGCCCAAGAGATGACAGGGAGCACCCTGATGGAGAGCGTGGCGAGGATGGCCCCCGACAGGGCGCGTGGCCGAGGGAGGGGCGGCGCGGTCAGTCAAAGTCGGAGTCGGCATCCTGTCGCTCGACTCCCTCGCCGCCGCTGTCGTTGTCCTCCTCGTCACTCCCGCTTGAGGAGGAATCTTCATCGTCGGAGGAGCTCTCCACGCAGCACTTCAGGCGAGTGCCAAGATCTCCGAAGACCTTGACGGAGAGCAGGCCGCCCTCCATTAACTTGAAGTAGAGGACGAGCCCCACCGTCAAGCTATGGATGCGGGCAAACGTCTTCCATCCGTGATACGTCTCCAACGTATCTATAATTTTTGATTGCTCCATGCTATATTATCTACTACTTTAGGCAATATTGGGCTTTATTATCCACTTTTATATTATTTTTGGGACTAACCTATTAACCGGAGGCCCAGCCCAGATTTGTAGTTTTTTTTTCCTATTTCAGTGTTTCGAAGAAAAGGAATATCAAACGGAGTCGAAATGGAATGAAATCAACTGGAGAAGTTATTTTTGGAAGGAAAGCTACCGGATGGACTTGGACCCCACGTCAGGAGCAAAGGGAGGTGCTCCCGAGGGTGGGGGCACGCCCACCCCCCTAGGGCGCGTCCCCTGCCTCGTGGGGCCCCCGAAGCTCCACCGACGTACTTCCTGCACCCATATATACTCACGTACCCTAAAACTTCCAGAACAGAGAATAGATCTGGAGTTCCGCCGCCGCAAGCCTCTGTAGCCACCAAAAACCAATCGAGACCCTGTTCCGGCACCCTGTCGGAGGGGCGAACCCTCACCGGTGGCCATCTTCCTCATCCCGGCGCTCTCCATGATGAGGAGGGACTAGTTCACCCTCGGGTCCGAGGGTATGTACTAGTAGCTATGTGTTTGATCTCTCTCTCTCGTGTTCTTGATTTGGCACAATCTTGATGTATCGCGAGCTTTGTTATTATAGTTGGATCATATGTTTCTTCTCCCCCTCTTCTCTCTTGTAATGGATTGAGTTTTCCCTTTGAAGTAATCTTATCGGATTGAGTCTTTAAAGATTTGAGAACACTTGATGTATGTCTTGCCGTGCGTATCTGTGGTGACAACGGGATATCACGTGATTCCCTTGATGTATGTTTTGGTGATCAACTTGCGGTTTCCTCCCATGAACCTATGCATAGGGGTTGGCACACGTTTTCGTCGTGATTCTCCGGTAGAAACTTTGGGGCACTCTTTGAGGTTCTATGTGTTGGTTTGAATAGATGAATTGAGATTATGTGATGCATATCGTATAATCATGCCCGCGGATACTTGAGATGACATTGGAGTATCTAGGTGACATTAGGGTTTTGGTTGATTTGTGTCTTAAGGTGTTATTCTAGTACGAACTCTAGGACTGTTTGTGACACTTATAGGAATAGCCCAACGGATTGATTGGAAAGAATAAATTTGAGGTGGTTTCATACCCTACCATAATCTCTTCGTTTGTTCTCCGCTATTATTGACTTTGGAGTGACTCTTTGTTGCATGTTGAGGGATAGTTATATGATCCAACTATGTTATTATTGTTGAGAGAACTTGCACTAGTGAAAGTATGAACCCTAGGCCTTGTTTCAACGCATTGCAATACCGTTTATGCTCACTTTTACCACTAGTTACCTTGCTGTTTTTATATTTTCAGATTACAAAAACCTATATCTACCATCCATCTTGCACTTGTATCACCATCTCTTCGCCGAACTAGTGCACCTATACAATTTACCATTGTATTGGGTGTGTTGGGGACACAAGAGAATCTTTGTTATTTGGTTGCAGGGTTGTTTGAGAGAGACCATCTTCAACCTACGCCTCCCACGGGTTGACAAACCTTAGGTCATCCACTTGAGGGAAATTTGCTACTGTCCTACAAACCTCTGCACTTGGAGGCCCAACAACGTCTACAAGAAGAAGGTTGCGTAGTAGACATCAAGCTCTTTTCTGGCGCCGTTGCCGGGGAGGTTAGTGCTTGAAGGTATATCTTTAGATCTTGCAATCGAATCCTTTAGTTTCTTGTTTTATCACTAGTTTAGTTTATAAAAGAAAACTACAAAAAAATGGAATTGAGTTTGCCACATACGCTTCATCTTTTTAGTATCTTTCGTGAGTATGATGGAAAGGAAAATTGTGCCAAAGTGTTAGAAGAAGAATGTATTAAAATGTTTGGCACTAAATCTTTGAATGATGAGCATGATTGCAATGTTGTTAGTATGAATTCCTTGAATATCCATGATGCTAATGATATGCGAAGCCACAAGCTTGGGGAAGCTATGTTTGATGAAGATGATATTTTTTGTCCCCCAAGCTTTGATGAGCAAATTTACTATGATGAAAGCATGCTTCCTATCTATGATGATTATTATGATGAAACCTATGCTATAAATAATAATGATAACCATGAAACTTGTCATCTTGATCTTAATTTTCAATCACATGATAGTTATTTTGTTGAGTTTGCTCCCACTACTATTGATGAGAATAGATTTGCTTATGTGGAGAGTAGTGAAAATTCTATGCTTGTAGATCATGAAAAGAACACTTTAGGTGCTGGTTATATTGTTGAATTCATTCATGATGCTACTGAAAATTATTATGAGGGAGGAATATATGCTTGTAGGAATTCAATAATATCAAGCTTCCTCTCTATGTGCTTAAAGTTTTGAAGTTATGCTTGTTTTGCCTTCCTATGCTAGTTGATTATTGTTCCCATAAGTTGTTTGCTCACAAAATACCTATGCATAGGAAGTGGGTTAGGCTTAAATGTGCTATTCATATTCTTCATGATGCTCAGTTTATGTTTCAATTCTTATCTTTTATGTGAGCATCATTGAAATCATCATGCCTAGCTAGGGGCGTTAAACGATAGCGCTTGTTGGGAGGCAACCCAATTTTATTTTAGTTTCTTGCTTTTTGGTTCTGTTTAGTAATAAATAATCCATCTAGATTATGTTTAGATGTGGTTTTATGTTTTAATTAGTGTTTGTGCCAAGTAGAACCTTTGGGAAGACTTGTGTGAAGTATTTATGATCATGCTGTAAAAAAAGAAACTTTAGCGCTCACGAGATTAGCTTCAACTTTTTACTGGAGAGTGCTATTTAGTTGATTATTTTTGGTCCACCAATTTTATTTAGAATTTTTGGAGTTCCAGAAGTTTGCGTTAGTTACAGATTACTACAGACTGTTCTGTTTTTGACAGATTATGTTTTTGTGTGTTGTTTGCTTATTTTGATGAATCTATGGCTAGTAAAATAGCTTATAAACCATAGAGAAGTTGGAATACAGTAGGTTTAACACAAATATAAATAAAGAATGAGTTCATTACAGTACCTTGAAGTGGTGTTTTGTTTTCTTTCGCTAACGGAGCTTACGAGTTTTCTGTTAAGTTTTGTGTTGTGAAATTTTCAAGTTTTGGGTAAGGATTCGATGGACTATGGAATAAGGAGTGGCAAGAGTCTAAGCTTGGGGATGCCCAAGGCACCCCAAGGTAATATTCAAGGATAACCAAGCGTCTAAGCTTGGGGATTCCCCGGAAGGCATCCCCTCTTTCGTCTTCGTTCATCGGTAACTTTACTTGGAGCTATATTTTTATTCACCACATGATATGTGTTTTGCTTGGAGCGTCATTTTATTTTCTTTAGCTTTGCTTGCTGTTTTAATAAGGTACCAAGATCTGAAATTCTTAAATGTTAGAGAGTCTTCACATGGTTGCATAATTATTCGACTACTCATTGATCTTCACTTATATCTTTCGGAGTAGTTTGTTATTGCTCTAGTGCTTCACTTATATCTTTTAGAGCACGGTGGTGGATTGGTTTTATAGAAACCATTGATCTCTCATGCTTCACTTAGATTATTTTGAGAGTCTTAAATATCATGGTAATTCGCTTAATAATCCTAATATGCTAAGCATAAATGATTTGTAAGAATTCTTATGAGTGTGTTGAATACTAAGAAAAGTTTGATGCTTGATAATTGTTTTGATATATGAAGATGGTGATATTAGAGTCATGCTAGTTGCATAGTTGTGAATTTGAGAAATAGTTGTGTTAAAGTTTGTGATTCCCGTAGCATGCATGTATGGTGAACCGTTATGTGATGAAGTTGGAGCATGATTTATTTATTGATTGTCCTCCTTATGAGTGGCGGTCGGGGACGAGCGATGATCTTTTCCTACCAATCTATCCCCCTAGGAACATGCGTGTAATACTTTGCTTTGATAACTTCTAGATTTTTGCAATAAGTATATGAGTTCTTTATGACTAATGTTGAGTCCATGGATTATACGCATTTTCCCCATCATTCCACCATTGCTAGCCTCTCTAATACCGCGCACCTTTCACCGGTATCATACACCCACCATATACCTTCCTCAAAAAAGCCACCATACCTACCTATCATGGCATTTCCATAGCCATTCCGAGATATATTGCCATGCAACTTTCCACCATTCCGTTTATTATGACACGCTCCATCATTGTCATATTGCTAGCATGATCATGTAGTGGACATCGTATTTGTGGCAAAGCCACCGTTCATAATTCTTTCATACATGTCACTCTTGATTCATTGCATATCCCGGTACACCGCCGGAGGCATTCATATGGAGTCATATTTTGTTCTAAGTATTGAGTTGTAATTGTTGAGTTGTAAGAAAAATAAAAAGTGTGATGATCATCATTTTTAGAGCATTGTCCCAAGTGAGGAAAGGATGATGGAGACTATGATTCCCCCACAAGTCGGGATGAGACTCCAGACGAAAAAAAGAGGCCAAAAAAAGAAAAGGCCCAAATAAAAAAATGAGAGAAAAAGAGAGAAGGGACAATGTTACTATCCTTTTACCACACTTGTGCTTCAAAGTAGCACCATGATCTTCATGATAGAGAGTCTCCTATGTTTTCACTTTCATATACTAGTGGGAATTTTTCATTATAGAACTTGGCTTGTATATTCCAATGATGGGCTTCCCCAAATTGCCCTAGGTCTTCGTGAGCAAGTGAGTTGGATGCACACCCACTTAGTTTCTTTTGTTGAACTTTCATATACTTATAGCTCTAGTGCATCCGTTGCATGGCAATCCCTACTCACTCACATTGATATCTATTGATGGGCATCTCCATAGCCCATTGATACGCCTAGTTGATGTGAGACTATCTTCCCCTCTTTTTGTCTTCTCCACAACCACCATTCTATTCCACATATAGTGCTATGTCCATGGCTCACGCTCATGTATTGCGTGAAGATTGAAAAAGTTTGAGAACATCAAAAGTATGAAACAATTGCTTGGCTTGTTATCGGGGTTGTGCATGATTTAAATACTTTGTGTGGTGAAGATAGAGCATAGCCAGACTATATGATTTTATAGGGATAACTTTCTTTGGCCATGTTATTTTGAGAAGACATAATTGCTTAGTTAGTATGCTTGAAGTATTATTATTTTCATGTCAATATGAACTTTTGTCTTGAATCTTTCGGATCTGAATATTCATATCACAATTAAGAAGAATTACATTGAAATTATGCCAAGTAGCACTCTGCATCATTTTTTTTATCATTTACCTACTCGAGGACGAGCAGGAATTAAGCTTGGGGATGCTTGATACGTCTCCAACGTATCTATAATTTTTGATTGCTACATGCTATATTATCTACTGCTTTAGGCAATATTGGGCTTTATTATCCACTTTTATATTATTTTTGGGACTAACCTATTAACCGGAGGCCCAACCCAGATTTGATGTTTTTTGCCTATTTCAGTGTTTCGAAGAAAAGGAATATCAAACGGAGTCGAAACGGAACGAAATCAACTGGAGAAGTTATTTTTGGAAGGAAAGCTACTGGATGGACTTGAACCCCACGTCAGGAGCGAAGGGAGGTGCTCATGAGGGTGGGGGCGCGCCCACCCCCCTAGGGATACTCACGTACCCTAAAACTTCCAGAACAGAGAATAGATCTAGAGTTCCGCCATCGCAAGCCTCTGTAGCCACCAAAAACCAATCGGGACCCTGTTCCGGCACCCTGCCGGAGGGCGGAACCCTCACTGGTGGCCATCTTCATCATCCCGGCGCTCTCCGTGACGAGGAGGGAGTAGTTCACCCTTGGGGTTGAGGGTATGTACCAGTAGCTATGTGTTTGATCTCCCTCTCTCGTGTTCTTGATTTGGCACGATCTTGATGTATCGCGAGCTTTGCTATTATATTTGGATCTTATGTTTCTTATCCCCCTGTTCTCTCTTGTAATGGATTGAGTTTTCCCTTTGAAGTAATCTTATCGGATTGAGTCTTTAAAGATTTGAGAACACTTGATGTATGTCTTGTCGTGCGTATCTGTGGTGACAATGGGATATCACGTGATTCACTTGATGTATGTTTTGGTGATCAACTTGTGGGTTCCGCCCATGAACCTATGCATAGGGGTTGGCACACGTTTTCGTCGTGACTCTCCGGTAGAAACTTTGGGGCACTCTTTGAGGTTCTATGTGTTGGTTTGAATAGATGAATTGAGATTGTGTGATGCATATCGTATAATCATGCCCGCGGATACTTGAGATGACATTGGAGTATCTAGGTGACATTAGGGTTTTGGTTGATTTGTGTCTTAAGGTGTTATTCTAGTACGAACTCTAGGGCTGTTTGTGACACTTATAGGAATAGCCCAACGGATTGATTGGAAAGAATAACTTTGAGGTGGTTTCGTACCCTACCATAATCTCTTCATTTGTTCTCCGCTATTAGTGACTTTGGAGTGACTCTTTGTTGCATGTTGAGGGATAGTTATATGATCCAACTATGTTATTATTGTTGAGAGAACTTGCACTAGTGAAAGTATGAACCCTAGGCCTTGTTTCAACGCATTGCAATACCGTTTACACTCACTTTTACCACTAGTTATCTTGCTGTTTTTATATTTTCAGATTACAAAAACCTGTATCTACCATCCATATTGCACTTGTATCACCATCTCTTCGCCGAACTAGTGCACCTATACAATTTACCATTGTATTGGGTGTGTTGGGGACACAAGAGACTCTTTGTTATTTGGTTGCAGGGTTGCTTGAGAGAGACCATCTTCAACCTACGCTTCCCACGGATTGATAAACCTTAGGTCATCCACTTGAGGGAAATTTGCTACTGTCCTACAAACCTCTGCACTTGGAGGCCCAACAACGTCTACAATAAGAAGGTTGCGTAGTAGACATCAATCCGCGACGGAGATACATAACATGAGGAGCGGGGAAGTCGACGTCGACCCGCGTGCCGCCGGTCCCGCAGCCCCTCATGTGCAATCTGAGGGTCTGGGGCGGATCGAGCTCCATCTCCTGAGCGAAGGGGGTGGGGAGACGAAGACGACGATGCGGTGGCCGGCGCAGCTGGATGAAGAACTCGCGGGGCCGGTCCCTGACGTGACCCTCCGTCACGGGAGGCACCGCTGGCAGAGGCGCGGTCGCCGCGCCACCTCGTCCCTCTCTCCCCCGACCGCTGCGGTGACCTCGGCCACGCCCCTCCCCCTTCCTCTTGCGACTGGCTGCCCCGCCGCAGGCTCGTGGGAAGGAGGGACGCGCTGACGAGCAGCGACCCTCGCCGCCACTGTCGAAGGCCCAGCACCTCCTCTCGCCATGGCAGGTGGGAGAAAGAAACACAGGTGAAGGAGGATGGGTGCTGAAGGAATGTGGGACGACACCCTCCCTCCCCCTCCTTATAAAGGGGCGAGGTCGGGGCTCGGCCGCCCCACTCAGCCAATCCAGCAGTCAGAAGCGCAGGGAATCAGGACCAACCTGCCGCTCCAATCAGCGACGGCCCGGTTTCTCGCTTCCACCGCCCGCCACTTGCATGAAGGACGCGTGGCGGGCGAGCGGGGTCGAAAGGACAAGTGAGCTGACCGTTCCCCGCCCCGTGATCGAGGGGGGGGGGCGTGTGGGTGCCTTGAATACCGTGACCCAAGTCCATCCAGTAAATGAGTCGCGCCTCCACGCCTCTCTCTTTTATGGGGAAGGCGCGGGCCGCCTCTTTACCACGATGTGACGCATCCATGCGGAAAACCGCCCCACGCATGAACCCCACGGCATGCACGACCCTCCACATCGCGGCAGGTCATGGGGAAGCACAGCAGACGGAAAATTACTACGGTAGAATCCGCCCCCTCCTGCCCCGCGCACCGTCTTGGGCCTGGCCCATCAACTTGTCGCGCTTATGTGTGGCCTAGGCCCAGGGGCTCCTGTCGGTGTACAAAAGTAGGGGCGCTCCTTTTGACCCCTTTATTTGTGCACGGACAGTCAGAGCTGCGCCCATGGCCACACTAAGCAGAGCAGGGGAGGGAAGCCGGAGAGAAGCCAGAGGAACAAGATGGTCAGAGGCAACACCAAGGCTAGAAACACAAGACAACAAAGGGGCTGATACGTCTCCATCGTATCTACTTTTCCAAACACTTTTTCCCTTGTTTAGGACTCTAACTTGCATGATTTGAATGGAACTAACCCGGACTGACGTCAGAATTGCCATGGTGTTATTTTTGTGCAGAAACAAAAGTTCTCAGAATGACCCTTCACGGAGATTTTTTTTGGAAATAATAAAAAATATTGGCGAAAGAATCAAGGCCAGGGGGCCCACACCCTTTCCACGAGGGTGGGGGGCGCGCCCCCTGCCTCGTGGTCCCCCTGGAGCTTCACCAACCTCAACTCCAACTCTATATATTCGTGTTCGGGGAGAAAAAAATCAAAGAGAAGGATTCATCGCGTTTTACGATACAAAGCCGCCGCCAATCCCTAAACTCTCTCAGGAGGGTTGATCTGGAGTCCGTTCGAGGCTCCGGAGAGGGGAATCTGTTGCCGTCGTCATCATCAACCATCCTCCATCACCAATTTCATGATGCTCACCGCCGTGCGTGAGTAATTCCATCGTAGGCTTGCTGGACGGTGATGGGTTGGATGAGATTTATCATGTAATCGAGTTAGTTTTGTTAGGGTTTGATCCCTAGTATCCACTATGTTCTGAGATTGATGTTGCTATGACTTTGCTATGCTTAATGCTTGTCATTAGGGACCGAGTGCCATGATTTTAGATCTAAACCTATTATGTTTTCATGAATATATGTGAGTTCTTGATCCTATCTTGCAAGTCTATAGTCACCTACTATGTTTTATGATCCCGCAACACCGAAGTGACAATAATCGGGACCACTCCTGGTGATGACCGTAGTTTGAGGAGTTCATATATTCACTATGTGTTAATGCTTTGGTCTGGTACTCTATTAAAAGGAGGCCTTAATATCCCTTAGTTTCTGCTAGGACCCCGCTGCCACGTGAGGGTAGGACAAAAGATGTCATGCAAGTTCTTTTCCATAAGCACGTATGACTATATTCAGAATACATACCTACATTACATTGATGAAGTGGAGCTAGTTCTCTGTCAGCCTATGTTATGATTGTTACATGATGAACCGCATCCGGCATAATTCTCCATCACCGATCCAATGCCTACGAGCATTTCACATATTGTTCTCCGCTTATTTACTTTACCGTTGCTACTGTTACAATCACTACAAAACCCAGAAATATTACTTTTACTACTGTTACCGTCACTTCCATATTACCTTGATACTAAATACTTTTCTGTAGATACTAAGTTATCCATGTGTGGTTGAATTGACAAATCAACTGCTAATACTTGAGAATATTCTTTGGCTCCCCTTGTGTCGAATCAATAAATTTGGGTTGAATACTCTACCCTTGAAGACTGTTACGATCCCCTATACTTGTGGGTTATCAAGACTATTTTCGGGCGCCGTTGCCGGGGAGCATAGCTCTATTCTTTGAGTCACTTGGGATTTATATCTGTTGGTCACTATGAAGAACTTGAAAGACGAGAAAACTAAAATTTATCCCTCAACTACGAGGGGAGGTAAGGAACTGCCATCTAGCTCTGCACTTGATTCACCTTCTGTTTTGAGTAAGCTTGCGACACCTAAACCTGCTTCTGCTATTAATTCTGATATGTCACATGTTATTGATGATGCCACTTCTGCTATGCATGATACTTATGATGAAACTACTTCTATGCTTGATACTACTGTGCCACTTGGTGAATTTCTTGATGAACAACTTGCTAGGGCTAGAGAGAATGAAATTATTGAAACTGATAATATTGATGAAAGTGATGATGAAGACTCTCCCAATAAATATGAATTGTCTGTTGTGCCTGAGGGCTATGTTATGGATGAAGAAACTGCTAGAGACTTTCTTGCTTGCAATGATAGAAGTGATCTTAAGAAATTATTAGCTAAGCTTAAACAAAAAACTCTGAATGCTAGAATGAAATATGATCCTGCTTATGCTACTTCACCTATCTTTGTTACTGATAAGGATTATGAATTCTCTGTTGATCCTGATATAATTACTTTGGTTGAATCTGATCCTTTCTATGGCTATGAATCTGAAACTATTGTGGCATATCTTACTAAATTAAATGATATAGCCACCCTGTTCACTAATGATGAGAAATTTCGCTACTATTATATCCTTAAGATATTTCCGTTCCCATTAAAGGGTGATGCTAAGATATGGTTTAATTCTCTTGATCCTGGTTGTGTGCATAGTCCCCAGGATATGATTTATTACTTCTCTGCTAAATATTTCCCCGCTCATAAGAAACAAGCTGCTTTAAGGGAAATATATAATTTTGTGCAAATTGACGAAGAGAGTCTCCGTCAAGCTTGGGGGAGGCTTCTCCAATTACTTAATGCTTTGCCTGATCATCCTCTCAAGAAAAATGAAATACTTGATATCTTTTATAATGGACTAACTGATGCTTCCAGAGACCACCTGGATAGTTGTGTTGGTTCTGTTTTCAGGGAAAAAACACCGTATGAAGCTGAAATTATATTGAATAATATGTTGACTAATGAAAATAATTGGACACTTCCTGAACCAACTCCTAAGCCAACTCCGAAGAAAAGGGGTGTTCTATTTCTCAGTCCTGAAGATATGCAAGAAGCAATGAAATCTACGAAAGAAAAAGGTATAAAAGATGAAGATGTTAAGAATTTACCTCCTATTGAGGAAATACATGGTCTTAATTTACCGACTATTAAAGAGCTACATGATTTTAATTCATCACCTATTGAAGAAACACATAGTCTTGATAACCCGACACAGGTAGTAAAGGTAAATTCTCTATATAGATTTGATGAACGTGATATTCCTCACTATAAGTCTGCTAGACAATGTTTAGATGAGTTTGATAATTTTATTGTTAAACAAGAAACCTCAATGCTTATATTGGTAGAAAATTGAAATACAATGCGTATATGATTGAACACTTGGGTGATTATATGTCTAGAGTTAAAGGTGAACTTAAACTCATTAGTAAACATGCTTCTATGGTTACCACTCAAGTAGAACAAGTACTTAAGGATCAGAATGATTTGATCAATGAATTGAATAGTAAGAATAATGACTATGCTATTAGAGTGGCTACTAGAACTGGTAGAATGACTCAGGAACCTTTGTATCCTGAAGGCCATCCTAAGAGAATTGAGCAAGATTCTCAGAGAAATAATGTAGATGCACCTAGTCCTTCTAAAAAGAAGAAAAAGAAAAATGTTAGGACCTTGCATGCTTCTAGTGAACCTATTGCTGAACCACCTGAGAATCCAAATGATATTTCTATTTCTGATGCTGAAACACAATCTGGTGATGAACATGAACCTAATGATAATGTTAATGATGATGTTCATGTTGATGCTCAACCTAGCAATGATAATGATGTAGAAATTGAACCTGCTGTTGATCTTGATAACCCACAATCAAAGAACCAATGTTATGATAAGAGAGATTTTGTTGCTAGGAAACATGGTAAAGAAAGAGAACCATGGGTTCAGAAACCGATGCCTTTTCCTCCCAAACCATCCAAGAAAAAGGATGATGAGGATTTGAGCGCTTTGCTGAAATGATTAGACCTATCATTTTGCGTATGCGATTAACTGATATGCTCAAAATGAATCCTTATGCTAAGTACATTGTCGGTGTCAAAACCGGCGGATCTCGGGTAGGGGGTCCCGAACTGTGCGTCAAGGTCGGATGGTAACAGGAGACAAGGAACACGATGTTTACCCAGGTTCGGGCCCTCTCGATGGAGGTAAAATCCTACTCCTGCTTGATTAATATTGATGATATGGGTAGTACAAGAGTAGATCTACCACGAGATCAAGGAGGCTAAACCCTAGAAGCTAGCCTATGGTATGATTGTGTATGATGATGGTTCTTTACGGACTACAACCCTCCGGTTTATATAGACACCAGATAGGGTTAGGGTTACACAGAGTCGGTTATAATAGTAGGAGATCTTGAATATCTGCATCGCCTAGCTTGCCTTCCATGCCAAGGAAAGTCTCATCCGAACACGGGATGAAGTCTTCAATCTTGTATCTTCATAGTCCAGGAGTCCGGCGAAGGTATAGTCCGGCTATCCGAACACCCCCTAATCCAGGACTCCCTCAGTAGCCCCTGAACAAGGCTTCAATGACGACGAGTCTGGCACGCAGATTGTCTTCGGCATTGCAAGGTGGGTTCCTCCTCCAAGTCCTTCATAGAAGATTGCAAGCACCAAAAGTAGTGTCCGGCTCTGCAAAAATAAGTTTCCACATATTGCCATAGAGAGAATAATATTAACACAAATCAAATCTGCTGACGTACTCCGCAGTGCGTCAACACACTGCGGCCAAGCTCTTTATACAAATTGTTTTTACTTTTCCACCTCAGCGCGTTTAGCGAGGCGGTTTCCTTGGCATGTCTTGTTAAAGCAGAGATCGTGTGCCCATTTTAACGGGATTCTCATCAATACGGACGTGGGTAACCCAATTGTGCCCGTTAGCACGTTCCCTTAATTAAAGGTGAGTCCAAAACGGTTATGGGGAGGGCTCTTAGTATTCAGCCTCTTATAAAGAGACCAAGGCCTCGCTCCTTTTCTTAATCTCAAACAAGTTTGCCTGTCGCCTCGAGTTCCAACACCCCCAGCTTCAGATTCCAGGCGCTTCGGACTTTCGACAATGTCCGGTTGTGACCTGCAAGGCCGATGGATGCCTTCCTCCGTCACGGAGGAGGACGTATTAAGGGTGAGGGAGGCTAAGTTCCTGATCAGCGAGATTTCACATAGGTTGCCTGCTCAAGGACAAGTTATTCCCAGTCCCCAGCCTGGCGAGAGCGTGGTGTTCATGTCTCACTTCCTCCGAGGGTTAGGCTTCCCCATGGATCCCTTTGTGAGGGGATTGTTGTTTTATTACGGGCTGGATTTTCATGACTTAGCTCCGGAGTACATCCTCCATATCTCCTCATTCATCGTAGTGTGCGAAGCATTCCTCCATGTTACCCCTCACTTTGGATTATGGCTCAAGACCTTCAAAGTGGAGCCGAAGATGATCGAGGGGTCACACGCAGAGTGCGGAGGCGCTGTCATAAGAAGAAATGCCGATGCTCCATGGCCCGAGGGCTCTTTTCAAGAGGAGCTTGGCTTGTGGCAACGAGAGTGGTTTTATATCACCGCTCCTCGGGGCACCACATGGGTGGCGCCTCCTGCCTTTCGCTCGGGTCCCCCACCACGGCTAGCGTCGTGGATCAACATAGGGTTAGATTGGGGCTTGCCCAAAGACGTACCCTTGCTGCAGGGCCGCATTAAGGATCTCTTGAAAGGAGACCTCAACCTGGTAAAGGTGACACAAGTCATGCTGATTCGTTGGACACTGCCCGGCAAACGTCGCCCCCTTCGCCTATGGGAGTTCAATCCAGAGGGACCACGAGCTCTCCGGGATTTTATGAGCGCGACGCCCGCGAAGATGTATAAACTGTTCTTCGGACCACAAGAAGTGTGTCCGGATTTGACCGAGGACGCAGGCCTAAGCCGCAATCGCCCGGATACTCAAGTAAGTAACTTTGTGCCCGGACCTTCTATCTGCATAATTAACGTGCCCTTAACAAAGCTCTCCTTTTAAACAGGAGTGGATAGCGAAGGCGAAGCTAATCAGGTGTCTGGCTCCCCTTCCCGAAACCAGGCCGGATCCCGTGCTAGTCAGGATGCTGGAGGTAGCGCCTTTGTAGGGAAGCAAGGGGGAGGACAAGGAAACTACGGCCTCCTCGAAGGAGGCTGTTCCGAAGGGAGGAACCGACGATTCCTCTCCTAGGGAAAAGAAGAGAGCCACCTCTGACGATCCAAAGACCGTGGTGTCGAAGCGGGGGAAAAGATCCTCGTCAGAGGGTCCGGCGCTGGGGAGCTCCTCGGCCGGACTGCGTACTCAAGGAGATCAGCCCTCTAGCGAGCCGTAAGTAGAGAAAGATTTTCCTTTCGAGGGATGAGAGAAATCCATGATGTATATCTGAGATTTTAACCAAATTCTTACCTTGTAGTTCGGATCTCAGCCCTCTCACCAGAGCTCATCTTCGGGGGATCTTCTTCCGGAGATGATGGAGAGCGGGACGCCTCCTTCTGCTGGGCCCCCTAGCGAGGCGGGCGACCCTGAGGTGTCGTCACGAAGGGTTTCTCCAAGTTCGGCAGGGGCGGAAGATAGCGATGCCCCCCCCCCCCCCGAAGTTCTCCGCGTCTGGCCTTCGAAAGAGGCCATGGGATGAGTCCGGCACCATCTGGTGCTCGGCCGGAGGAGCTGAAGGTTCTGCTAGGGCGAGCTTCTATTTCAGAGGAGCACCATGCATTAATGGGCACGGTGATTGAGGATTTCGTCCGCGAAAAGCGGACTTCGTGAGGCCGTCGAAAGTTTATTGACGGGTTTTGAGGTACATTGGATAATCTATACTTTTGTTAGTTGCGCGTAAATAAGATGCGCCCTATGTAGATAGTAGCCCCTGAAACTCTGCATGTCGTCAAGAAATGACGGCACGCGGAGGATCATAATCCCAGGTCTAAAATTTTGCCTTTTAATGTAGGCTGCAGGGTGTCCGGAATCAATCCGAACTGCTGGTTTTGCCGAACTAAAGCGGCAACTGGACGTGGCAGATGCCGACATCGCGCTTGTCAACAAGCAGTTGGATGAGGCTCAAGGTATGTGATTCCTCGGGCAACATTAGGTAAGAAGAGTTTTATGCCAGCGTCTTACGATATGTGTGCTTGACGCAGATGGTGCGGCCGCCGTGGAGAGTCTTAGGGCGGAACTTACCCAAGCTAAAGATGAAGCCAGGAGAAGTGATGCGGCTGCCAAGAAGGCCCTTGAAGAGCTGAGAGCCGAACAGAGCTTCTCATTGCCGAAGCAAGGAAGAGATGGACACTATGGCCAAAAAGTTAAAGAGCACTGCAGACTGTTGCATACTTCTTGAGAAAGAAGACCAGGCGAGATAGGCGGTCCTAGAAAAGGCCGTTGCTGATGCCAAGGATGCGCGCTCTGCAATGAGAGCTGCGAAGGAGGAGCTGCGTCAGGCCGAACAGATTGCAGCTGGAAAGCCCTTCATGCTGCAGAGAAAATTTTGCGATCCGAAGTTTGCTCCATTGGACCGGATGTGGAGTGTGGAGGACACCTATCTGGATTTGGCAGCGAGTGCTGCTGATGCAACCGAACACTTCCGAGATCTGGAAGATCGTGAAGTGGAAAAACTATTCTGGTCGCAATTTCATAATCCAGAGTGTCCACTAGCAGTGGACGATCGTTTGGCTCAATGGGCCGAACTTAATAGGTTGTCCGGACTCGCCATGAAGTATGTCATGCGTCATCTGTGGCCGGGGAGGTCGGAGCCGAAGAGTTATTTTAGTTTGGTGCATCCATTCCTTGACGCAGTGCCGCGCATTAATGCAATGAAGAGGTCGGCGTGTATAGAGGGTGCAAGGATGGCTCTTGCCCGTGTCAAGACATACTGGGCAGATATGGAGACCACCGTTATTGCGTCCTGAGATTCAGAGAAAAGTCCAGTATCCTCCGAGCACTATTTTCAGGAAGTCCTTGAAGGCGCTCGTGTAATAGAGTCGCAGTGCTCGAAGGATGCTATGTTATTATAGCATATGTAATGATGAAGTAATATCTTTATAAACTGTAGTGGCCTTTTTATACTTGTGCCTTCAAGTATTGTGAACACCTCCTGTGCGGCCGTTTAAAATATATGTATAAAATCTGAAAGATTGCAGTCGTTGGCTTCAAGCCCCACGCACATAGTGCGGGGGTGCTCACAGAAGACGCATTTTCACACTTAACCCAACGTCTTGGTCCCACAAAGGAGGTGATAGCGCACCGGGCCAGGCAACCGGAATATAATCCTTTAACACTTTCACTTAGCCATAGGAGCTTGACAGTGGGACTACTTAGGTAGCCCATTGGTGGCGACTGCGCTCACCCGAGTTCGGGGCGCGTATGTGCCTGACCGGGAAGCGGCCCTTCTTTAGCGCGGAGGAATCCGATAGATTCCAATAGGTCATCGAGTGGCTGACCAGTCTCACGCTACATCATGACAGTCAGTTTTCGGCTTTCTCTACTGAGGTGCTCGCCTGGCCGAACCGGGGCACAATCACAGTAGTTCTCCTGGTGCTACCTTAGCCGATAGAGCGGAACGTAAGGTAGGCGAACTCAGGAGCCGGGCAACCCAACATTTGACCAAAGACATGATTCGGAGCTGATGCATATAATGCCAAAACTCACGATGCCGAACACTCCCTGGGGTGTTCGGTCTTTATGAGTGCGGGCTAAACAACACTCTTTGCTAAAAAAGCCCCTAGTGTCCAGGTACGTGCGAAAAATTCTGACGTGGCCACATGCCAAGACGCCAGCCTCCTCCTTGGTTATGTAGGAAAGAACCAGGGGACGTATTGCAACAAGAGACAGTAAAAAAGGTTTACGCAGGGTCTTAATCTGAAAAGAATCCTTTAGGACGGGTCCCTACTGCACGTCTGCGCCTGTGTCTCCGTTGTGCCGTATCCTGGACGGGCGCCGCACGACGTTCATCTATAAAAGAGAGGAACTAAACTTAAAACGGGTCGTGTCGAACAAAAGGTTTTAAAATAAATGAAATATAAAGTAAAATGTAAAATTGAGCTTTATTGTCTCTGCGTATAGCCCCTAGTACGGGGGTATATGGCCTCTAAGCCTGCGTTGATGATGGACTTGGGCCGAACTCGTCTATTCCGGGTCCGTGGCCTTTAATGACCTATGTCGAAAAGTTTTTTGGCTGGTGAGGCCATTTTATTGTGCGGCTGTCTAAGCGGCCGCACAGTCCTCCGCTTGGGAGAGGCGCACTTTAGTGCGTCCCCTTCAAAGAGATGATGCCTCGTGGACCGGGCATCTTAAGCGTGAGAGATGCATAGTGCGGTATTGCATTAAAGCGAGCGAAAGCTTCGCGTCCCAGCAGTGCTTGATAGCGACTTGAAAACGAGACGACACGGAAGGTCAACTTTTCGTGACGGAAGTTATCGGCAGAGCCGAATATAACTTCGAGCCGGAGAAAACCCATACAATGGGTGTCCGGACCAGGTGCTACCCCTTGAAAGGAGGTTTTGCTGCGGCGGATTCTTGCTGGGTTTATCCCCAAGTGATGGATTGTATCCTGATATATCAGGTTTAGTCCACTGCCGCCGTCCATAAGGACATTTGTAAACTGGAATCCGCCAATTATTGGGTCAAGTATCAGGGCAGTCCAGCCTGCGTTTTTGATATTTCTAGAATAATCTAGTTGATCGAAAGTGATTGGTTTTAATAACCAGTGGTGGGACCCATTGGGGATAGGTCATATTGTGCGTACCTTTATGGGTGCCATATGTTTTGTTACATGAAGTAAGTTCACTGTTTTTACTTCTTGTGGGAAGTTCTTTTGTTTCCTGGTGCTCTGCTTCTGTGGTTCATCCTCGTCTTCGCTTGGTGTGTCGAGCCCTTTGTGTTCGGCATTGAGTCTTCCGGATTGTTTAAAAACCAAACAATCTCTGTGGGTATGGTTAGCAGGCTTCCTAGGAGTACTGTGTATCTGACGTATCATGTCCAGTATTCTGTTTAAGTTGGACGGATCATCCCTATTATCCTGGAGGGGTGGCTTTGTCTGATTTTGTCGCGAACCTTTGAATCCGTCATTGACTGTCGTGCTCTTCGTACTTTTTTATTTAGTTCGGCTACGATCCTTGTTGCGTCGCGGTTTTCCGTTTCCATCCCTGATTTCGGATGTACTTGGGTCGCTGGGGTTGCCTCTTGCCAACCATCTGTCCTCTCCTGCGCAAAAGCGGGTCATGAGTCTTGTGAGTGCGGCCATTGTTCTTGGCTTTTCCTGGCCGAGGTGTCTGGCGAGCCATTCGTCTCGGACATTATGCCTGAAAGCTATTAAGGCTTCGGCGTCCGAACAGTCGACTATCTGATTCTTTTTAGTAAGGAATCTATTCCAGAACTGCCGAGCTGATTCTCCGGGCTGTTGAGTTATGTGACTGAGATCGTCTGCATCCGGAGGGCGGACATAGGTCCCTTGAAAATTTGCTCCGAAAGCCTCCTCGAGCTCTTCCCAACTTCCAATTGTGTTTTTGGGAAGGCTTTTAAGCCAGTGCCGGGCTGGCCCTTTAAGCTTAAGGGGTAAATATTTGATGGCGTGGAGATCATCTCCTCTAGCCATATGTATGTGGAGGATATAATCCTCGATCCAGACTCCGGGGTCTGTTGTTCCATCATACGCCTCTATGTTGACGGGTTTGAATCCCTCTGGAAATTCATAGTCCAGAACCTCATCGGTGAAGCATAGGGGGTGTGCGGCGCCCCTGTATTTGGGTGTGCCGGATTCTGATGATGGCTTTTTTGCATTGCTCGCAGGAGCTTGCTTTCTTGGCCCATAAATGGACCTGGCTGGGCCATGATGCGACTCCTTAGGTGGGTCACATACCGATTTGAGTGCGATGCCACTTGACGCCTTATTGGGTCGTCTATCCGACCATATGGCTTTTTTGTTTTTGAGTGCGAGGGCTCTAGGGCCTCTTCGTCGAATTCGGGCAGGAGCTTTCTCTTTGGATAGCTTTTAGTACGGAGACCATCGCTGTATCTGTCTGCGGTGTTGATTACTTTGTTCCATTTAATACGGAGTGCATCTTCCGCTGTCTTTAGCTTCCGCTTCTGCTTTTTCAGGCTTCGTGCAGTTGCAACGACCCTCTTGTGGAGACTTTTCTGCTCCATGGACTTATCCAGCGTAAAGTTGTCCGGAATGTCGTTTTCGCCGGGGGAGGGAGTTTCGGTTTCTATATCCGTGTTGCCCTGTTCGGACGGCTGCTCTAAGGCTTGCTCGTCGCCTACCGGCTTGTCCTGCTCTATGGCTGGGTTTTTATCGAGGCGGGGCTTGGGTCGGCGTTTATGCCGACGCTTTGATTGCTTTCCGGGGGGTCTATCTCCCGTTCCATCCCCTTTGTCCTCGTTGTCGTTTCCCTTAGGGGTATCTACCATGCACACATCGTGAGATGCGGTGGATTTCCAGTGCCCTATGAGCGTTGGTTCATCGGTATCTCCTGCATCGTCATCCATGCTGTCGATGTCTGCGGAGTCGAAGTTGAGCACGTCGTTTAGGCTGTCGACGGTGGCTAAAAAGTGGGTGGTGGGTGGGCTTTGAATTTCCTCATCGTCCGTATCCCATCCTCGCTGACCGTAATTCGGCCAGGGCTCTCCTGATACAGAGAGAGACTTGAGAGAATTCAAGATGTCGCCAAGAGGCGAGTGCTGAAAGATGTCCGCGGCGGTGAACTCCATTATGGGTGCCTAATCGGATTCGATTGGCAGGGGCACGGGGGGTTCGGAGTCCGGATAGGAGTCCGGGCCCTCGGAGTCATGGGCCGTGCGGAGTGCAGGGCTGGCGTTCGGCTCAATTGCCTTTGAGATCGTAGCCCCCGAGGTGACGTCCAATCGCTCATCCTCGATAGGTGTAATAGGCTCCGAGTCTAAGGTCGGAACCGGCGCATGTGCGGCCTCCAGGACACTGTTCGTAGGCAGAGCTAGATCATGCCCCTCGAGGTAGTGCGGCGTGCTTGGCTGTGGCTCGAACCCGTCGAAGATCAAGTCTCCACCGATATCAGCCGTGTAGTTTAAGCTTCCAAACCTGACTTGATGGCCAGGGGCGTAGCTTTCGATCTGCTCCAGATGACCAAGCGAATTGGCCCGCAGAGCGAAGCCGCCGAAGACGAAGATCTGTCCGGGGAGAAAAGTCTCACCCTGGACCTCATCGTTGTTGATGATCAGAGGAGCCATCGGGCCTAAAGGCGACGGCACAGAGGAACTCTCAATGAAAGCACCAATGTCGGTGTCAAAACCGGCGGATCTCGGGTAGGGGGTCCCGAACTGTGCGTCAAGGTCGGATGGTAACAGGAGACAAGGGACACGATGTTTACCTAGGTTCGGGCCCTCTCGATGGAGGTAAAACCCTACTCCTGCTTGATTAATATTGATGATATGGGTAGTACAAGAGTAGATCTACCACGAGATCAAGGAGGCTAAACCCTAGAAGCTAGCCTATGGTATGATTGTGTATGATGATGGTTCTTTACGGACTACAACCCTCCGGTTTATATAGACACCGGATAGGGTTAGGGTTACACAGAGTCGGTTACAATAGTAGGAGATCTTGAATATCCACATCGCCTAGCTTGCCTTCCACGCCAAGGAAAGTCTCATCCAGACACGGGACGAAGTCTTCAATCTTGTATCTTCATAGTCCAGGAGTCCGGTGAAGGTATAGTCCGGCTATCCGAACACCCCCTAATCCAGGACTCCCTCATACATGAAAGAAATTGTTACAAATAAAAGAAAGATACCGGAAGCTGAAATTTCCACCATGCTTGCTAATTATACTTTTAAGGGTGGAATACCTAAGAAACTTGGAGATCCAGGAGTACCGACTATACCATGCTCCATTAACAGAAATTATGTTAGAACTACTTTATGTGATCTTGGAGTCGGTGTTAGTGTTATGCCTCTCTCTTTATATCGTAGACTTGATTTGAATAAGTTGACACCTACTGAAATATCTTTGCAAATGGCCGATAAATCAACTGCTATACCTGTCGGTATTTGCGAGGATGTGCCTGTTGTGGTTGCAAATGTTACTATTTTAACAAACTTTGTTATTCTTGATATTCCCGAGGACGATAGTATGTCTATTATTCTTGGAAGACCCTTTTTGAATACTGCAGGGGCTGTTATTGATTGCAACAAAGGCAATATCACTTTTCATGTTAATGGTAATGAGCATACCGTACACTTTCCGAGGAAACAACCTCAAGTCCACAATATCAATTCTATTGAAAAAATTCCATCGATTATTTTTGGAGGTTTGGAATTTCCTCTTCCTACTGTCAAAAAGAGATATGATATTCTTATTGTTGGGGATGTGCATATCCCCATTGAGGTAACATAGTGTTATTCGAAGTTTCTCCGGTCCCATGTTATTCGAAATGAGTTTATTAACAAGACCTAATCAACCTCGTTAGTGGATTCCTTTTGATGAGCATGAGATGGATGAAATTAGAAGGCACAACCTTCTGTACCCCTCTTTTACTTTCTGTTATTTAGTTGAAATAAAGCAAAAATAGTATTTTTCTGTCTATTTTCTGAATTATTCGTGCAATGTAAAAATACCCCGAAAATAAAAGTTCTCCAAATGCCCTGCCAATTTAATATGATTTTTTCTGGAATATTTGAGAATATTTGGCACTGAGAACACAGCAGGGGGAGCAAGCACCTGGCCACAAGGGTCCAGGGCGCGCCCACCCCCCTGGGCGCGCCCCCTGCCTCGTGGGCCCATGGTGACTCCCCTCCACTTATTCCTGCACCCACACACTTTTTCTTCCTCCCAAAAAAATCACCAACCAGCTCAAGCACGAGTTCTAGCTCATTTTGCTGCGATTTTTTATCTCCTTGCTCAAAGCACCTCTCACAAAACTGCTTTGGGGGATTGTTCCTTGGTATGTGACTCCTCCAATGGTCCAATTAGTTTTTGCTCTAGTGCTTTATTCATTGCAAATTTGTGCTGCCTAGGTGACCATGTTCTTGAGCTTGCATGTCAAATTTATATGGTTCCAAGTAGTTCTAATGCATGATATAGGCTCTAGGCACTTGTAGGAGTAGTTGATATCAATTTTGTTGAGTTTGGTTCACTTTTATTTGAAGTTACTAAAATTTTCAGAAATTTTTCAGAGGAAGAAATATGTTTAGGAAAATGTACCAAGGTGGTCCTTCAAGGGAGCAAGGACCCAGGCTTGCAATGCGCGACGCTGACGATGAACCGCCAAGGGATGCTCCAATGTAGGCTTGTGAATGGCCTTTAGAGGACTTCATGGATCAAGCAGGAATCAAGGAAGAATTTAACGCATATATGTGTAACGCTGATCTTGTGAGCTTCGAGGTAGACAAGTGCCATCAGTACCACTATCTCACTAGTTCCTTTGTGAGTAGGTTTGAATTTTCATCTTCACACAATTCTCAAACTGTCCTGTTTGATCTTAATGAAAATTCTTATACTATGGACTTAGAGGATTTTACCACTGCTTGCAAACTTCCACAATGGGGTAGTACTAGGGAACCCCGCAAATCTGAATTTAGAGATTTCCTTGCTAGTATAACTGTGGGGGAATCTAGAGACATAGCACAAGCTACCATAGGGAGCATCCATTTTCCTGCTATATATTATTTTGCTCTCTTCATAGGTAGGTGCATAAATGGTAAGGATGAAGCATGTCACATGTGTGTCCCTCACCTCAGTATTCTCAGGAGTGCTATGTTAGGAGATAAACATTATAATTTGGGAGCCATTGTTGCACGTAGGTTGCATCATAATTGATTTAATGGAGATTTCTTTGGTGGAATTTATGCAACCCGTTTAGCTAATTTTCTTGGTGTTACCATACGTGAGGATGATATTGAGTTGCCTCCTGCTTACTTAGATTATGAGGCTATGGTTCATCACCGTTTTGTCGAGAGGAACGATCGATTCCTCCAGTAACGAATAATATTTGACAAACGAGGCACCTATCACGTCGCTCTCCCTGCTTCTACTTTCTTTGACTTTCAGGAAAAAGGGAGATATTTTATAACTAGAGAGGAGGCGGAGGAGTATAAGAGGAGGGCTGAGATAGCTCGCCTCCAAGCTGCAACCCATGATGCAATGACTGCTGCATCTCAGTACGACCCCGACTACAACTTTGGATATCCGCCAGGCCATCTGTGGCAATATACCAACTTAGGCCAAAAGCCTAAGCTTGGGGGAGTACGTATTTCTCACCGACATTACATTTATGTTCACACACTCATTGCTAGATGTCGGTGCTCATACTTTTTCGTTGTACTATCCATGCTAGTTTATTTTATTTTTCTTGCTTTCTTCTTGTGTGTTTGAAAATCCTTAAGAAAACCAAAAAATTAGTAATAGCTTTTAGCTAGTTTTTTTCTTGCTGTAGTAGTAATAATTAAAAAGAAAACCCAAAAATATTTCATGTTCTTCTGTTGCTTCTTGGGAGCTTTCTCGTGTAAATAGTTTTATTTCTTTTCTTTCCTTTGGGGGTCGATAGGAGAAGACCATGATTAAATTGTTGAAGTGGCTCTTATATGCATGATTGTTGATTTAACCAAGAGCCCATATTGCCTTGTCTTCTCCTGTTTATTGAATGCTCGCAGATTCCAGCTTATTCCAATGCACGTGCACTATTATTATTATTCACATCGATCGGTCGTGCAAGTGAAAGGCAATTATGATGATATATGATGGACTGATTGAGATGAGATAAGCTGGTATGAACTCGACCTCTCTTGTTTTTTTAAATATGATTAGTTCATCGTTCCTGATTCAGCCTATTATGAATAAACATGTTTGCAATGACAGTTAGAGATTATAGTTGCTTATGCCATGCTTAATTAGCTAGGAGTTTATAATAGTTTACCTTGCGTGCCAACATGCTATTAAAATGGTTGTGATGTGGTATGATGGGGTGGTATCCTCATTTGAATGATTCAAGTGACTTGACTTGGCACATGTTCATGCATGTAGCTGAAACAAATCAACATAGCCTTCACGATATTTATGTTCATGGTGGCTTATATCCTACTCATGCTTGCACTCAGTGTATATTAATTTTAATGCATGTTCATGACTGTTGTCACTCTCTAGTTGGTCGCTTCCCAGTCTTTTGCTAGCCTTCACTTGTACTAAGCGGGAATACTGCTTGTGCATCCAATCCCTTAAACCCCAAAGTTATTCCATATGAGTCCACTATACCTTCCTATATGTGGTATCTACCTGCTGTTCCAAGTAAATTTGTATGTGCCAAACTCTAAACCTTCAAATGAAATTCTGTTTTGTATGCTCGAATAGCTCATGTATCAACTAGGGTTGTCTATATCTTCAATGCTAGGCGGGTTATTCAAAAGAGGAGTGGACTCTGCACCTCACTCATGAGAAAATGGCTGGTCACCGGGATGCCCAGTCCCATGCTTTATGCAAATCAAATCAAAATAATTGCAAGCAAAACTCCCCCGGGACTGTTGTTAGTTGGAGGCACTCGTTGATTCGAGCAAGCCATGGATTGATGCTTGTTGGTGGAGGGGGAGTATAACTTTACCATTCTGTTTGGGAACCGCCTATAATGTGTGTAGCATGGAATCGCCATCTCTTGGTTGTTATGTTGACAATGAAAGTATGCCGCTCAAAATATTATTTATCTATGCTTTAAAATCGAGCTATGGCACCTCTACAAATCCCTGCTTCCCTCTGCGAAGGGCCTATCTATTTACTTTTATGCTGAGTCATCACCCTCTTATTAAAAAGCACCAGCTGGAGAGCACCGCTGTCATTTGCATCCATTACTATTAATTTATATTGGGTATGACTATGACTGGATCTCTTTTACCACGAATTACAATGTTTAGTCAATCCTTGATCTTTAAAGGTGCTCTGCATTTATGTTTTGCGGTCTCAGAAAGGGCTAGCGAGATACCATCTTGTTATATCATATCATGATTGTTTTGAGAAAGTGTTGTCATCCGAGATTTATTATTATTGCTCGCTAGTTGATTATGCCATTGACATGAGTAAACATGAGACCTAAATGTTATTGTGAATATGGCCAGTTCATAATCTTTGCTGAAAACTTGAATGTTGGCTTTACAAATTACAACAACAAGAGCAAACGGAGTTTGTAAAAGTTTTCTTTATCACTTTTGGTTTATCAACTGAATTGCTTAAGGACAAGCAAAGGTTTAAGCTTGGGGGAGTTGATACGTCTCCGTCGTATCTACTTTTCCAAACACTTTTGCCCTTATTTTGGACTCTAACTTGCATGATTTGAATGGAACTAACCCGGATTGCCATTGTTTTCAGCAGAATTGCCATCGTGTTATTTTTGTGCAGAAACAAAGTTCTCCGAATGACCTGAAACTTCACGGAGATTATTTTGTAAATTATAAAAATAGTGGCCAAAGAATCAAGGCCAGGGGGCCCACACCCTTTCCACGAGGGTGGGGGGCGCGCCCCCCTGCCTCGTGGGCCCCTGGAGCTCCACCGACCTCAACTCCAACTCTATATATTCGTGTTCCGGGAGAAAAAAAATCAGAGAGAAGGATTTATCGCGTTTTATGATACGGAGCCGCCGCCAAGCCCTAAACTCTCTCGGGAGGGCTGATATGGAGTATGTTCGGGGGTCCGGAGAGGGGAATCTGTTGCCGTCTTCATCATCAACCATCCTCCATCACCAATTTCATGATGCTCACCGCCGTGCGTGAGTAATTCCATCATAGGCTTGCTGGACGGTGATCGGTTGGATGAGATTTATCATGTAATCGAGTTAGTTTTGTTAGGGTTTGATCCCTAGTATCCACTATGTTCTGAGATTGATGTTGCTATGACTTTGCTATGCTTAATGCTTGTCACTAGGGCCCGAGTGCCATGATTTCAGATCTGAATCTATTATGTTTTCATGAATATATGTGAGTTCTTGATCCTATCTTGCAAGTCTATAGTCACCTACTATGTGTTATGATCCGGCAACCCCGTAGTGACAATAATCGGGACCACTCCCTATGATGACCATAGTTTGAGGGGTTCATGTATCCACTATGTGTTAATGCTTTGGTCCGGTACTCTATTAAAAGGAGGCCTTAATATCCCTTAGTTTCCGCTAGGACCCCGCTGCCACGGGAGGGTAGGACAAAAGATGTCATGCAAGTTCTTTTCCATAAGCATGTATGACTATATTCGGAATACATGCCTACATTACATTGATGAATTGGAGCTAGTTCTGTGTCACCCTATGTTATGATTGTTACCTGATGAACCGCATCCGGCATAATTCTCCATCACCGATCCAATGCCTACGAGCATTTCACATATTATTCTCCGCTTATTTACTTTACCGTTGCTACTGTTACAATCACTACAAAACCCAAAAATATTACTTTTACTACTGTTACCGTTACTTCCATATTACTTTGCTACTAAATACTTTGCTGCAGATACTAAGTTATCCATGTGTGGTTGAATTGACAACTCAACTACTAATACTTGAGAATATTCTTTGGCTCCCCTTGTGTCGAATCAATAAATTTGGGTTGAATACTCTACCCTCGAAAACTGTTGCGATCCCCTATACTTGTGGGTTATCAGGGGCGAGGTGGAGACCCCCGGCAAGGCCCTTGCCGGGGCGACCTCCGCGGCCCCGGCAAGAACCTTGCCGGGGCAACTTACCCAAAGACCAACAGAGCGAGCCGCCCTTGAGCCCACAGGTTCCAACCCAACCAGCTACGATTGGACTAGGGCTCGGGAGGCACCTCCGTAGTGGCATGCAGATTTTTGTCAAGATCATAAACACACAAGATCAGATGAGAACCAGAAGACGGCGACCCTCGACGAGATCCTTGCCGAGGAAGGCCACAAGACCCCCGGCAAGATCCTTGCCGGGGACAACTGCACGCCACGGCAAGACCCTTGCCGGGCTCCCAGCAAGGACCTTGCTGAGGACGTCAGCAGGGCCACCACCAGACCCGCACCAGCCAAGTTTCCACCACCGTTAGCATGCAGCTGCTAGCCCAACTAGCCGGGCAGGCACCTGCGTGGCGACATGCAGCTTCCAAGCTAGATCAGCAAGCGCCTTCATGGCGGCATGCAGATCTTCATGAAGACCCTACCACTGCGCCACCTCAGCTGCCTGCCTGCCTACATGGCGCGGCATGCATCGCTGGCCAGGGCGCGTGCCGAAGCTAAGAGGAGCGGCGACGGACGGGACGGGCCTCGCTCCCGTCCCCGATAAAGCTAGGGGACACCTAAGCAACGCATTAAATGCGTCTTGTCCTGTAATACGGGCGATAAGCTCACAGTACTGTAGGCCTTTCCACCTCCTGTGTGCCACTGTGGCTGCCTCTTTCGACTATAAAAGGAGGCCCATGGCGTACTGGAGAGGGATTCGGCTCTTTTGAACTACACAGCCACCATAGCTAGTTCGAGAGGTCAGGAACACTCAATACATCCACCAAAGCAGGACTAGGGTTTTACGCATCCTCGCGGCCCGAACCTAGGTAAACGATCCTTGTGCTGACTGTTAATCCTGCTCTTCTCACAACGCCGCGCCCCGGCAACCGTAGTAGGGATTCTTGTGATCCCATAGGTGTCGTTTCCCACCGACAGGAGGACAAGTGGAAATTAAAATTCCTACGGTTTTTCTTTCAAGGAGACACTAAAGGAACAAATCCTACAGTTTTCCTTTGCTCCATTCCTTTGCTCCAAATTCATGAAAAGTAGTACCGTAGGAAAATTTCCAATTCCTATGTTTTTCATTCACTTTTCCTTTCAAGCATTGGTAATTCTAGTAGGCAGGCTTGAGCAAGGAAAAGCCTACACTAAAAAAATGTTTTTGTGCTACTTCTATTACTTTGGACCCAGGCCACTGCCCTACTAGCTTAGCTCCCTGGGCCATCGACAAATGCACAGCTCAAACGCGCAGAGATAAATAATGATGGCGTTAAAGAGAGTCCATAACGGATAGCTAAGTTGCCTGGTACCTGATAACGCACAAGTATAGGGGATCAATTGTAGCCTCTTTAGATAAGTAAGAGTGTCTAACCCAACAAGGAGCTAAAGGTAGAACAAATAACCCCTCAAGTTCTATCGACCACCGATACAACTCTACGCATGCTTAACATTCGCTTTACCTAGAACAAGTATGAAACTAGAAGTACTTTGTAGGTGTTGGATAGGTTTGCAAGATAATAAAGAGAGCGTAAATAAAAAGTAGGGGCAAGCGTCCACATCACTAAATATCATTAAGGTAAAACCCAACCATAGCATTAAAGTATCAAGTCCTCCTTATTCCCATACGCAAACAACCTACTTACTCGGGTGTATGCTTCTGTCACTCACACCACCCACCATAAGGAAATCAAGAACATTTTGCAAACCCTACAGCGGGGATCCCTCACGCTTGCGCGACACTGAGAGCACCATAGGACAGCACCAATAATAAAACAAGCAACTCAGACCAATCACGATCATCAATTAACCCATAGGACAAACGGATCTACTCAAACATCATAGGATGGCCATACATCATTGGGAAATAATATATAGCATTGAGCACCATGTTTAAGTATAGATTACATCGGGTAAAAGAGGGGTTACACTGCTGCATATGAGGGGGAAGAGTTGGTGATGATGGCGGTGAAGTTCTTGGTGAAGATTGTGGTGATGATGACGGCCCCCGGTGGCACTCCGGCGCCACCGGAAGCGAGGGGGAGAGAGTCCTCCTCCTCCTTCTTCTTCTTCCTTGACCTCCTCCCTAGATGGGAGAAGGGTTTCCCCTTTGGTCCTTGGTCTCCATGGCATGGGAGGGGCGAGAGCCCCTCCGAGATTGGATCCGTCTCTCTATCTCTCTCTATTTTTGTGTTCTAGGATTCTGCCCTTTCACCGTTTCTTATATATCCGGAGATCCGTAACTCCGATTGGATTGAAACCTTCGCCCAGATTTTTCTCCGAAAATTAGCTTTCTTGCGGCCGAAGAAGAGCAGCAACCACCTTACGAGGGGCCCACGAGGGTCAGGGGCACGCCCCCTGCCTTGTGGCCACCTCGGGCACCGTCTCGCATTGATTCTTCTTCCCATATTTCCCAAATATTCCAAAAATATTCTCTGTCCGTTTTTTCCCGTTTGGACTCCGTTTGATATGGGGTTTCTGCGAAACATAAAACATGCAACAAACAGGTACTGGCACTGGGCACTGGATCAATATGTTAGTCCCGAAGAATAGTATAAAAAGTTGCCAAAAGTATATGAAAGTTGTATAATATTGGCTTGGAACAATACAAAATTATAGATACGACAAAGACGTATCAGCATCCCCAAGCTTAATTCCTGCTCGTCCTCGAGTAGGTAAATGATAAAAAAGATAATTTTTGATGTGGAATGCTACCTAGCATAATCTTGATCATGTAATCTAATCATGGCATGAATATTAAGACACGAGTGATTCAAAGCAATAGTCTATCATTTGACATTAAGACAATAATACTTCAAGCATACTAATAAAGCAATCATGTCTTTTCAAAATAGCATGGCCAAAGAAAGTTATCCCTACAAAATCATATAGTATGGCTATGCTCCATCTTCACCACACAAAGCATTCGAATCATGCACAACCCCGATGACAAGCCGAGCAATTGGTTCATACTCTTTAACGCGCTTCAGCCTTTTCAACCCTCACGCAATACATGAGCGCAAGCCATGGATATAGCACTATGGTTGGAATAGAATATGAAGATGGAGGTTGTGTGGAGAAGACAAAAAAGGATAAAGTCTCACATCGACGCGGCTAATCAACGGGCTATGGAGATTCCCATCAATTAATGTCAATGTGAGGAGTAGGGATTGCCATGCAACGGATGCACTAAGAGCTAAAAGTGTATGAAAGCTCAAACTGCAAACTAAGTGAGTGTGCATCCAACTTGCTTGCTCATGAAGACCTCGGGCATTTGAGGACGCCCATCATCGGAATATACAATCCAAGTTCTATAATGAAAATTCCCACTAGTATATGAAAGTGATAACTCAAGAGACTCTCTATATGAAGAACATGGTGCTACTTTGAAGCACAAGTGTGGTAAAAGGATAGTAACATTGCCCCGATGACTAGTATATGAATGCCTCTGGCAGTGTACCGGGATGTGCAATGATCTAGCATAGCAATGACATCAAAAAACGGACAAGCCATGAAAACATCATGCTAGCTATCTTACGATCATGCAAAGCAATATGACAATAAATGCTCAAGTCATGTATATGATGATGATGGAAGTTGCATGGCAATATATCTCGGAATGGCTATGGAAATGCCATGATAGGTAGGTATGGTTGCTGTTTTGAGGAAGATATAATGAGGCTTATGTGTGATACAGCGTATTGTATCACGGGGTTTGGATGTACCGGCGAAGTTTGCACCAACTCTCAAGGTGAGAAAGGGCAATGCACGGTACCGAATAGGCTAGCAATGATGGAAGGGTGAGAGTGCGTATAATCCATGGACTCACATTAGTCATAAAGAACTCATATAGTTATTGCAAAAGTTTATTAGCCCTCGAAGAAAAGTACTATTACGCATGCCCCTAGGGGATAGATTGGTAGGAAAAGACCATCGCTCGTCCCCGACCGCCACTCATAAGGAAGACAATCAATAAATACCTCATGCTCCAACTTTGTTACATAACGGTTCACTATATGTGCATGCTACGTGAATCACAATCCTCAACACAAGTATTTCTACAATCCACAACTACCCACTAGCATGACTCTAATATCACCATATTTATATCGCAAAACTATTGCAAGGAATCAAACATATCATATTCAGTGATCTACAAGTTTTATGTAGGATTTTATGACTAACCATGTGAATGACCAATTCCTGTCATCTCTCTAAATAGATATAAGTGAAGTAAGAGAGTTTAATTATTTCTACAAAAGATATGCCCACGCTCTAACAAATATAAGTGAAGCAAAAGAGCATTCTACAAATGGCGGTTTTCTTTGTGAAGAGAAATAGACAATCCAAAGTTCAAAGGATATAAGTGAAGCACATGAAGAATTCTATAAAGCCATACTCAAAAGATATAAGTGAAGTGCAATGACAATTCTATAAATCAACCAAGGACTATCTCATACCATCATGGTGCATAAAATAAAAATTAAAACTAAATGCAAAAGACGCTCCAAGATTTGCACATATCGCATGAACGAAACGAATCCAAAAACATACCGATACTTGTTGAAGAAAGATGGGATGCCTTCCGGGGCATCCCCAAGCTTAGACGCTTGAGTCTCCTTGAATATTTACTTGGTGCGCCTTGGGCATCCCCAAGATTTAGCTCTTGCCTCTCCTTCTTCTCCCCACATCGAGACATCCTCGATCTTTGAACACTTCATCCACCCAAAACTTCAACAGAAAACTCGGTAAGATCCGTTAGTATAATAAAGAAAATCACTACTCTAAGTATTGTTGCAAACCAATTCATATTTTGTTTTTGCATTGTAGCTACTGTAGTATAACTTTTCCATGGCTTAATCCACTGATAGAAATTGATAGTTTCATCAAAACAAGCAAACTATGCATCAAAAATAGAATCTATCTAAAACAGAACTGTCTGTAATAATCTGAACATTCACCATACCTCTGGTACTCCAAAAATTCTACCAAAATTAGGAAAAATAAACAATTTGTATAGAAAGATAGTGCAAAAAGTTTCAGAACCATTTGACGTTCCAGTAAAAAAAATGTAAAATCACGCACTACAGCCAAAGTTTCTGTCCTGCACCGTACAAACCAACAAGCATTGTAAACATCCTAAAGGCAAACTTTGGCACATTATTTTTATTATACAATGGAATTGTACAAGGGTATAATTATTTTTGTTGAAAAGTTTCTGTAATCAAGATTCACAAAGTTTCCGTGAGCATGAATAAAGTTCAAGGAGCTCCCCCACTTCAACCATGCTTGTCTCTCTCACTTTCACTTTCCTTTTTGAAAAAGTTTTGGGTTCCCCTCTTTATTTTTTTTGTTTTTAAACTATATGAAAGCACACAACAGAAATAAATGACTCTCTGAAACTTCCGGGTTGTCTCCCTGGCAGCGCTTTCTTTAAAGCCATTAAGCTAGGCATATGGTGATCAAGTAATGAATCCACACGAATCCCAAGGTATATCAAAGCCAATTTTAATTAAGAATGATTTGTAATTTAGTGGTGAGCACAAAGTAACATATATCATGTAATGACGAAGTCTAACTCTCTTCCTATGCATCAGCATGTCATAAAAGAACAATTCATGCACACATAGTAAAGGCCAATGCATAGTATAAACAGTTTCTTGCAATTTTTTCGTGTTGGAAACATAAAGAGGCAGAGATATAGTTCCTCTCTCATAATAATTGCAAGTAGGAGCAGCAAGCACATGCATATTATATTCATTAAAATCATCGTGTGCAACGGTAAAAGACAACCCATCAATATAATCCTTAATAAGTGCAAACTTCTCCGATATAGTGTAGTCGGGAGAATTCAAAAAGATAATAGGACTATCATGTGTGGGTGCAATAGCAACAATTTCATTTTTAACAGAAGGAACTATAGCAAGTTCATCTCCATAAGAATAATTCATATTGGCATCTTGGCCACAAGCATAGCAAGCATCATCAAAAAGGGATATTTCAAAAGAATCAACGGGATCATAATAGTTATCATAGCATTCATCCTTCGGTAAGCACGAAGGGAAATTAAACAATGTATGAGTTGAAGAGTTAGTCTCATTAGAAGGTGGGCACGGGTGATCAATTCGCTCTTCCTCCTTTTGGTCTTTGCTCTCCTCCTCATCTTTTTCATCCAATGAGCTCACAATGTCACTAATTTTTTCTTCCATAGACTCCTACAAAATATTAGTCTCTTCTTGGACAGCGGAGACTTTCTCAATAAATTCATCAATATCATAATTGAATTCATAATTATCATAGCAATATTTAAGGATAGCTAAATTTTCAGGTCTATAAATAGCATCATAAAGATTTTCACACTCTTTGAACAAAGATTCAATTTCATAAGCACCCATAAAAGCAACAAATTCTTCTATTTGTTCCACATCATAGTAATCATATATACCATTGGCATAAGAAGCCAAGGTTTTATTATCATTAAATTTGCATAAAAAGGGAAGGTATGGAGCCTTCATCCTAGAGCAACAAGTATAATCATAACTCAAGCATACTTGCCGAGCATACCACTTCAACATATACATTTGATCCCATAATAGTTTTCCTTTTTGAGTCAAGCGATAATCCCTAAAGTATTCACGTTGATCCAACGTGTCTCCCATTACCAGATTGAATGGGGTTTTCTCAGGATTATCAAAGTAGTACATAATATCTGTCACATAACGAGCATCGAGGGTTTTAAACCTAAATTTTTTGGTATTTCGTGTTCCATATCTATACCTACTATTAAAGGGAGGTGATATTCTTGGTTTCGTCCCGCTTCGTTTAGTCCCGCTTGAATTAATTTCACGTACGCTATTTGGTTTCGTTACTTGCCACCCGTTTTGGCCCAATGAAGGAAGCCCCTCTGGCGGCGCACTGTGGCCCAGGTACGAAGAGCTAGCAAAAAATTAAATTGCCGATGGAAGGGTTCGATCTAATAACCTGCCATTCGATCTCATAACCTGCCAACCGGCTACAGATAGTTTGCCAAACTGACCCAGCTAGATATATGAGAGGATTTTTTCTCCCGTTGCATCGCACGGGCCTTTTTGCTAGTCCATAACTAAAGATAGAGAACAACTATGAACAGCAAATAAAAATTACTTAGTGATAAAGCAAACAAGCACACACAAGAATATTCACCCCACGCTATGACTCCCCGGCAATGGTGCCAGAAAAAGGTCTTGATAACCCACAAGTATAGGGGATCAATTGAAGCCTCTTTCGATAAGTAAGAGTGTTGAACCCAACGAGGAGCTAAAGGTAGAACAAATAATCCCTCAAGTTCTATCGACCACCGATACAACTCTACGCACGCTTAACGTTCGCTTTACCTAGAACAAGTATGAAACTAGTACTTTGTAGGTGTTGTTGGATAGGTTTGCAAGATAATAAAGAGCGTGTAAATAAAAAGTAGGGGATGTTTAGATAAAGACACAACTGAATTATTTTTAGTAAAGAGCTTTTTGTCACGAGAAAGTTATGCGTCCCTAGGCAATCGATAACTAGACCGGTAATCATTATTGCAATTTTATAAGAGGGAGAGGCATAAGCTAACATACTTTGTCTACTTGGATCATAGGCACTTATGATTGGAACTCTAGCAAGCGTCCGCAACTACTAAAGATCATCAAGGTAAAACCCAACCATAGCATTATAGTATCAAGTCCTCTTTATTCCCATACGCAAACAACCTACTTACTCGGGTGTATGCTTCTGTCACTCACGCCACCCACCATAAGGAAATCAAGAACATATTGCAAACCCTACAGCGGGGATCCCTCATGCTTGCGCGACACGGAGAGCACCATAGGACAACACCAATAATAAAGCATGCAACTCAAACCAATCACGATCATCAATTAACCCATAGGACAAAACGGATCTACTCAAACATCATAGGACAGCCATACATCATTCGGAAATGATATATAGCGTTGAGCACCATGTTTAAGTAGATATTACAGCGGGTAAAAGAGGGGTTACACCGCAACATAGAGGGGGAAGAGTTGGTGATGATGGCGGTGAAGTAGTTGGTGAAAATTGCGGTGATGGTGATGGCCCCCGGTGGCACTCCGGCGCCACCGAAAGCAAGGGGGAGAGAGCCCCCCTCCTTCTTCTTCTTCTTCCTTGACCTCCTTCCTAGATGGGATAAGGGTCTCCCCTCTAGTCCTTGGTCTCCATGGCATGGGAGGGGCGAGAGCCCCTCCGAGATTGGATCTGTCTCTCTCTGTTTCTGCGTTCTGGGATTTTGCCCTTTCACCATTTCTTATATATCCGGAGATCCGTAACTCCGATTGGATTGAAACCTTCGCCCAATTTTTTTTCTGAAAATTAGCTTTCTTGCGGCCGAAGAAGAGCAGCAACCGCCTTACGAGGGGCCCACGAGGGTCAGGGGCGCGCCCCCCTGCCTCCACCTCGGGCACCGTATCGCATTGATTCTTCTTCCCATATTTCCCAAATATTCCAAAATATTCTCCGTCCGTTTTTATCTCGTTTGGACTCGATTTGATATGGGGTTTCTACGAAACATAAAACATGCAACAAACAGGAACTTGCACTGGGCACTGGATCAATATGTTAGTCCCAAAAAATAGTATAAAAAGTTGCCAAAAGTATATGAAAGTTGTATAATATTGGCATGGAACAATAAAAAATTATAGATACAACGGAGACATATCAGTACCTCACTGCTTGTCATATAGTATGATAAAATAATCATATTTCCCGTTACTCCATGTGCTCAGTGGACAATATATATAACATGTAGAGTAAAAAAGAGATGTAACAAGTGTACAACCTCTTTGGCGAAGCCATGTCGATCTCAGCGTGATTGGGTTGGCCGGTGAGGATGCTCCGACTGACTTGGCTGTCGGGGGAGGGGAAGAAGATCTTAGGTGTCTGGAAATGGAGCCCGAGGTACTGCTCTGCTGTGACGCAGGGTTTCATTGTTGGAGCAGCTCCGGTGAGTTGTACGACACCGAGGCTGAAGCAGGACAAGAGAGACAATGTTAAGCTGAGTGGAATTCTAATAGCATCTCCAATAGATGACGTAAAATACATAAGCACAAAGTGCTAGATGTAAAATACATCAGCCGCTCATCTCTGAACTTGACTGTAGAAACTGAATTTAACTGTCGAAACTAAACGTAACTGTCGAAACTGAATTTTGCTGTCGAAACTGAATTTTACTGTCGAAACTAAACGCACTAGAGGTGAGGCTACACGTCAGTCGACTGACTTTTTCATCTCTGGTCAGTCGATTTTGCAGCCATTGGATACGAAATCAAGGGCCTGTAGTTCATCTTCAACCTCCACCCCCCTAAGCCGCCAGCCACCACCGGCCAAACAGCCGCCCCCCGCCGCCCACGGTCGGTGGTGCGCCGCCCCGCCCGCCCCGAAAACACTCCCCACCGGCGGTCCGCCGCTACCCCGGCCATCCTTCTAGGCCCCCCGTGACGAGCTTTTTCTCCGGTGATCCCGACGCCACCGCCCCACCACCGCCGGCGACCACCGCCCCCACCCTGAACCCTAAGATAGATAGTGGGATACCTCTCCGACTGGTTCTTCCTTAACTCCGTCGAGCCCCCCCCCCCCCCCAACCCCCTGAAAATCGACTGACCCAAAAGTTGATTCAGTCGACTGAAGTGTAGCTAAATCGGAGTAGCATCGCAAGCAAGAGAAAGAGCGAGAGCAGCAGCAAGAGCAAGAGTAATAGCAGACCAGGCAGGGGACCAAGAGCAAGAGCAGAGCAGTAGCGCGAGCGAGAGCTAAAGCAGCAGCAGCTCCTACTGATGTGGACGTCACCGCTGAGCGAGCGACGCCATGGAGGAAGTGGCCGGCGACGCCGCCGTGGATGGAGCCGCGCCGTGTCGGCTCGGGACCGAGCGCCGGCAGCACCGTGAGGTTAAATCAAGAAGAAAATGCGGCGATTAGTGTACAACCTCTTTGGTGGCGCCGATTAGGCCGCAGCTTCATCTGAGGAAATGGTGATGATGATGCTCTTATGGTGGTGCAGGTGAAGACGGCGGTGTGGGAATGGAGGTGGCGCAAAAGACAAGGGGAACGTCGGGGCAACTCCTTGGAGGTGGAGGACGGGGTGGCTGAACCGGCGAGACGACCAGATCGACGGCGGATCTTCATCCGGTATGGTGGATGAGGAACGTCGAGGTGTTGCTGTGGACGACATCGTCGGGGAAGAGGCTCCGGCTAGGTGGCGGATGGAGGAGGGTGTGGGGCTTCATGGGTTTTCCCAGCCTTGGTGTACGAATGGGTGGGCGGATGGGATGGGAGTGGGGAACCATGTCTTAGGGACGCGCTTGTCCGAAATGTGGGGTAAGTTACGAAAGTACCCCCACCAATTTGAGGCGGTTCTTTCGGTTCAGGGGTATCACGGGCATTTCGCGTGTCGGGATTTCACAGGAGGTGGGAGTTCTCGCGCATGTTGTAATTTTGGAATAGCAAGGCGCGGGTTGAGATGGAGGGTGTTGTCGGAGCACAACGAGACAAAGATATATCTTAAATATTTCGGGCTAACAAGGCGCGGGTCGAAATTTCCGGACAAGCCGAACGTGTACTTTAACAAATCAATTCGCACTACAAATGTCATTCAAAAACTTTGAATTCAAGTTATGTTCAATTAAAATATTTCGCTACGTGTATAATGCATGCAACCTACTACTCAAATGAACGTTTTAGTGCATTCCAAACGTATATACTACCGCTTCAATATGAACTAAATTTGAATTTGTTTATCTATTTGAATAAGATCTACAATAATGATTGTTGTGAAGTCAAAGCATTTGAATTCGTTTCTCTATTTTAATAAGATCTACAATCATCACTATTGTCAAGTTAAACCATCATTTGTGTATTATCTTCACAGCACACCACATTATTAGTCTCGAGTTACATATGAACTATGTGTAGTATATGAACTCGAACTCGATTTTTTGAATCCACTTTATGTTGATTTCAAATCACAGTACATTTCAAGCTCTAGCTAGATCTTCAAAATCTAAACCATATCTCATATGTATAATGTGTTTATCACATTATGTATGGTGCCCCGCCCCCTACGCCTACAAGTATTTTGATGTGAGTTGCAAACACCACACATTACCACAAATTCAAATAAAATGTGAGAATGTTCGATATATAGTATTTTTAGATTGTTCGATATTTAGTTGTAAGCTGCAAATGCCACACATTATCACAAATTCAAATAAAATGTGAGATTGTTCGATGTATAGTATGGTTTAGATTGTTCGACATTTAGCTGTGAGTTGCAAACGCCATGCATTATCACATTATGGTATAACATGTGCAAAACCACAACACGCGTATCACCGCTATATTCATGCATGCATATGTTTAAAACACTATGATCCCCTATTCAAATATATGAATCCACTTTCATATCAAATTATGATCTTTGTTAGTCTCTTACACCCACACAATCCTCTAACCTTTGTAGCTACCACTAACTTTCTCTCGTGCATGCACACGCCCTCCTCGCCCTCCCCCTCCCTCAGTATTCTAACCATCACGCACATTCATTTTTTTAGGTCGTTCTCCTACAGTCTCCACAACTCCTTTTCGACACACACCGATCGATAAACCTCTCCAGCGATGTCTGCCTACAACATACACACGCACCTTCAATCTCCTCCTTTATGTGTCCTTGCCTCGTGTCTCTCATACGGTCCCACACACGTGTAAACTCTCACCCCTCTTTTCATCGATCTCACAACCGCACGCTCCTCCCCCTATCTAGCTAGTAGTTGGGCCTCTCACACCAACTCCTAGCTCCATTCTCTCTGTCTGTCCGTCTCGCCGGGCCTTATTTGCCTCTAACAAATGAACGTACACCGGCCGATCTCCCTCTATACATATAGCTAGCTAGGTCCTTATAACTCGTTTTTCCCACGCGTCGATCGATCTACCTCATTAGTTATGTCTCTCCCTTCCTTCGACAAACAACAATTGATCTACCGATCTACTTAGGTTTGCTTACAAAACACATGGTTCCCCTTCATCATCCATGGATGCGTCCTGACAAATCTATCACGCACAGGCACACACAGAAACACATCCCCACTCTTATTGATAATATTGCAGTTCCACCCTCAGTTTGTCTAGTAGGCCTCTCCCACCGTCTTCGAGAAGCAACTCCATCACCCTTCCAGCACTCTACCCCTCTCCCTCCCTCCCTCCCTCTTTCCTCTCTCTCTCTCTCTCCCATCCTTCAGTTATGTATGGATGTCGACCGGTCTCCCTCAAGACATAGCTGGGTCTCTCCTTCTCAACACATATACGAGTCGTTTTACCTCTATAGTTAGGCCTCTGCCTACCCCTCCCCCACCCCCTCCCCCACACACACCGATACATCGAGCGCTCTAGTCATGTCTCCCTGCCACACACAAACTTGACATGTGCCCTCTGACGATCCGGTAGGTCAGTCGCCCTATATCTTTGACTTGCACACACACACAATTTCGATGGCTCTCTTCATCGATCTCGCACCCACCCACTTGATCCTCTCTTCGACTCTATCGATATCTATGACCCCTCCCTCTCTTCTCGTGGATCGCCCGGCCCTCTATATATGATATGGATAGGCCTCCATTTCACACACATTGCATGCAAAATTTTGTTTGAGATGTCATCGACACATATTCCCATAAATACATTCACGAAATCAACCCCCCCAAAACAAAAAACACTCACGAACGCACAAGCATTTGTCTAGGTTTGTATCTCTCTCTCTCTCTCTCTCTCTCTCTCTCTCTCTCTCACACACACACACACGTAGGTGGGGGACGTGCACAAAGAGAAGAGGTGCACACACGGCGCACGTACTCCTGTCTCTTTCCCAACCACACCCGCGCGAGTACACGGTGGAGCTCATTTCTATACGAAAAGGCAGCCCACGTGGTAATTTGACACGTGTACTGGTTGTCCACTTGATGGAGGGAGGATCGTCTACCTCGGGTGAACAAACAAATTGCGACTTGACGCGTTATGTTAAAAAAAGAGGCAAACCATGTGGGGCCTACCTTAGAGGCAAGGCTCTATACACTTGAGTACTTTTGATGTGTCCCGTCAACTCGCAGAACGAGGAGAAGCTTGCTTAGTACGCTGTCTCCCCCGCCCACGGGCGCGGTGGCTCGCAGGATGAGGTGAAGCTTGCTTACTAGTAGTAGTACTGTAGGCCTTACGCCCACTCCCTCGCCCACGCGCGCGGTGGCTCGCAGGACGAGGAGAAAATTTTACTACGCCCTCCGTTTACTCCTCGTCCCTACCACCTTGGTTAGAGAGATTATCATATTGTTTGGAATATATATGTCCTTAGTAGATTTCAATCTGAACTACTAGTACATACTCCAAACATTGATGTATATAGACGTATTTTAGAGTGTATATTCACTCATTTTGCTCCGTATGTAGTCCATATTGAGGCCCTGTTTGGTTCATAAGTCCAAGGACTTTTTCTAGTCCCAACTAAAAAGTCCCTACTCCTTAAAAAGTCCCTCCCTGTTTGTTTTCAGGGACTAAAAAGTCCCTAGTCCCTCCCTAGAGGTTATTGAATGACCATGTTGCCCCCAGTATACAGAAAAATAACAACAAACAACACCATGGGGCGGCGGGGCAATGGGTGCAGGGAGGGGCATTGTTGGAAAAGTCCCAAAAAAGACTCTCCTTGAGAGTCTTCTTCATTAAGTCCAAAAGGCAAGTTTTAGTCCCTAGTAGTCCCTCATGTTTGGTTAAAAAGTCTCTAAGAGGGAATTTTTCTAGTCCCTACACTAAAAGGTCCTTGGAAACAAACACCCCCTGCATAAAGTTGAGACACTTATTTTGGAACGGAGGGAGTACGTATTTGCTATGATATTTTTGAGGAACCGATATTTGCTATGATCTGTCAATCATTGAGATGCAATATCATGCATGTTAGTCTCCTTTGTATTTTATGAAACGTTGCAACGGGCAACCTTGGACGCAAGATACATGTAACAGAAGCTGGAAGCTTCATATCATTGTACCATCTCACCGATAAATTACAGTACGTACTATACTATTACTTCCTCTGTTCCTAAATATAAGTCTTTGTAGAGATTTCACCATGAACCACATACGTATGTATATAGATGCATTTTAAGTGTAGATTCATTCATTTTATTCCGTATGTAGTCCACCTAGTGGAATCTCTACAAAGACTTATATTTAGGAACGGAGGGAGTACTATGTAAAGAGTTAGGTGTCGCACGATGTCTAGAAAATATGGTGATAGTGTGAGGTGGGCCATGTAATCACTGAGCCTGCGTATTTTCACTGCTCTTGCACTCCTCCGCCGTAAGAATGGAGAAAATTGTAATCTAGTAGTACCTCCTTTTGCCGAAAGTGTGGGACATCCAGCAGTCCTACCACCTAAGTAATAATGACCAATGAGCCGTTAAATCACATAGACCTAGCAGTAAGTTGGACGGACGAAGCAACCATCACTCTTGAATCCACTTCTCCCTTCAACGCAGGCGCCAGTGAGAGGTCGCGTCCGCTCTGCCCGGGCATGAATGCGACACCGATTCTTTGGAGCAGCGCTGACCGTTTCGGGCGGGAAGCGCGCACGGGTGATGGAGGGGCTTTGGGTGGGCCAGGCTGGTCAGGAGCGGGTGTGGAAGTTGTACGCCTGTCCCTACCGGACGCCCGGAAACGAGAGGATGCACCGACTCTCGTGACTAAAATTGTACACTACACACCATCTCTCTGTAGGAGTAGGTCGATCTGTCGCTCTCTCTAACACACACACATGCTGTTAAACACACACACACACACACAAACACATGCACACACAGGTTCATAGAGTAGGAAAATCGTGCGAGTGCGAAGCCACGGGAAGTGAGATACAAATGGAGTACGTACAAGAAGAGAAGAGGTGACGAATATTCCATCAAACCTGTACTGAGGAGTAGCACTCCCTCCATCTAGGTGTTAAGTCATCTTATGGAAATCAGATATTCCCAAAATGTTTAGGCGTCGTCCATTAACTTCGCATCTCAATCCCCTCCTGGCCTCATTGCTAGCGAGCGTTGTTACTTAGGGAGCATTTGGATCCTTAGCAAGAACAGCTTATAGCATAGCCGGGCAAGGTTAGGCGTTTGGAACTGTTAAAATATGTTAGATTTTGTGGGCCAGCTAGCTTGGGTGGGCTAGAAAAACCTTGCTAGCTCAGGAGAGCCAGATCGGCTCACTTCCGACGGCAAACTTCACGTAGTAGTAACATAGACTAGTAACATATGCATGTTACTAGTCCAAGTTACTCACCACTATGACCAGCCTAAGCAATGTAACCAAACGCTCCTTGCTCTGCCTTATTGTCTCCCCTGGAAACCCAATGCATGGAGTGAAACTACGCGTTGATCAGTCAAGAAATCAAAGTCGGCTTGCATGCGAGTTAATACGTGGCCCCGTATGGTAGCTAAAACGGCATCTCTTAGTTGTTTGGATTAATTGTTGCGTTTAGAGACAGAAATCAGGGCTTTGATTGGAGGAATGACCGATCAAGTTTCTCCTTCTCCTCCAATCTGCTTGCACCTTGGTCCCGCTGCACCTTCTAACGTGACTTATTACACCTAGTCGGAGGGAGTCGTATGAGATACGGTGGCACACTGACTTAGGTCGAATACAAGTGCCCAAAATTGTGTGCATGTTATAATAAGGATTCACTTAAAGTAGTACGTGAGCGAACACAGGGATCAATTGGACAGTGTTCCCGAGCAGTGGCGAGATGTGTGAGGTAAGATACACCGCTGGCGCTTTTAATTTTTCTTATTAATTTGTTTGTTTCACCCTCTAACTGGTGGGACCCAACATACTACGTGAGAGAGGTAAGGTGACTAAGGCTGCATTATTTCTGCACCACTGTGGATAGTCTTACCACCAAAGCCACATGACACGATTATGATTTAAATCCCAATGACCCCCACACAAAAAAAACACGGCATGCTTGTGACGCCCGGATAATTAAGCTACAGTAAACCTTTGCTAATGATGCCACGTCACCTCGGTTGCTGTTGATAAAATCACGTTAGTTCAAAACAATTCAAATTCAAATTTAAATTATAGGCAAACAACAAAAAATTTCGAACAATGAAACCAAAATGTTCAAGGTGGGTGAGATAAATCATGTGTAAATGCGATGGAGAAACCAAACCTTGATAAATTGTTTAAGGGCTCTAAACTAATTAAAACAGAAGTGAAAACAATTAAACAAACACATATTGGATTTTATAAAATATTAAAAATATTTTATTATGGGTTCAGAGTTTATGTGACAGCAGTTTGTTTATAAATACTAATCCAGGTACTAGTGGTGATTTTTGTAAAAACTAAAATTAAAAGAAACTAGAAATGAAACAGAAAAGAAAATAAGAAAAGAATCAAAACAAAAACAGAACTAACACAAAAAGGAAACAACCCACCCACCCACCCACCCCCCCCCCCCCCCCCGGGGCTCCGGCCCAGAAGCCCCGGCCCAACTGGGCCAAGTCCCAGCCAGCTCGCCCACCCCCATGGCCCCTTAACCCCCACTCCCCATCGAACCCTAGCGTCATCACCCCACTCCCCCGCACAATCCCCACCTCTCCCCTCTCCTCCCTCTGTCCCCCCCGATCCAGATCGGGATCGGGGGAAATGCCCCTGCGCCCGCTCCGCCCAGCCGGTCCGCGGCCACCCCTCAGCCACGCCCCGATCGTCATTGCCATGTGCCACCACCGCTGCCCGGAGCCCGTGCTGCTCGTCCGCTCGACGGAGCCGCCTCACCGTCCTCTCCAACGTCGGCTCGTCCCCGTCCTCCTCCTCAACCCCCACTGCCACGAACCCTACGCCGCCCCCGTGAGCTTCCCCCTCCTCCTCTCTTCATCGCGCGCCCGCGCTCACGCCATGGCCTCCTCCCCGCGGCTCCGCTGGAGCCACCGTGGCCTCGCCACGCCTGGCGTGCCCCCGCGCACGCCCGCCCAAAGCCCCGCCTCGCGCTGCACCGTCCGCACGCCGCCCTGCTCCCCTCCCCCCCCCCCCGAGCCTGCTGCTTGCTGCCACTGCTGCGCACCTCCACTCGCCGGTGGCTGCTGCTGCCCGCCTCCACTCGTCGGTGGCTACGGCGCCTCGCCGCTGCCCCGGTTGCCTCTCCTGGTAGAACCCTGTCGGGCGGCCGGCGCCCGTCGCCCAGGCTCGCCCCATCGGGGGCGCGCGCCCGCTAACCACGCCTGTTAAGGCCCCCCAGGGGCCTATGACAAAGGGGCCCCACCGCCCCAGAATGTTCATTGAATAAAAATAATAAGAAATAAAAATATTAATTAAACAATCAATTAATTAACTAGATTAATTAACCTAATTAATTATACTTAATTAACCTGATAACTAGTTAACTTAATTAACTACTGTTAATTAGCTAAACAGTCCCTGACAGGTGGGACCCACCTATCAGGTTGACCAGGTCAACGGTCAACATTGATTGCTGACATCATGCTGATGCATTAATTAAGTTTCGAATTAAATTAATCTATTAAATCTAGAAAATTGTTTAAATCTTTTAAAATTAATATAAAATAAATCGTAGCTCGGATGAAAATACTTTGTACATGAAAGTTGCTCAGAACGACGAGACGAATCCGGTTACGCAGCAGGTTCGTCCGCCATGCATCCCTAGCATAGAGAACACGCAACTTTTCCCCTCCAATTCATCTGTCCGAAAACGCGGAACACCGGGCATACTTTCCCGGATGTTCCCCCCCCTTCGCCGGTATCACCTACTACTGTGTTAGGTCACCTCTAGCACCGCAAATTGCTATGTTACGCTTTGTGACGCTTTGATTGCTCTGTTATTTATTGCGTTCCCCCTCCTTTACTTCTTTCCGGTAGACCACGAGGCTGCCGGTGACCCCTAGTTCGACTACGGTGTTGACGACCCCTCCTTCTCGGCTGAGCTTCCAGGCAAGCCCTCCTCCCTTGATCACCAGATATCGCGTATTCCTTCTCTCTACTACTTCCATTAGAGTAGTGTAGCATGTTACTGCTTTCGGTTAATCCTATTCTGATGCATAGCTTGTCATTGTTGCTACAGTTGTTACCCTTACCTGCTATCCTACTACTTATTATAGGATGCTAGTGTTCCATCAGGGGCCCTACACTCTTGTCCGTCTGCCATGCTATACTATCGAGACATGATCACTAGGGAGGTGATCACGGGTTTATACTATATACTTCATATACATGACGCATGTGGTGACTAAAGTCGGGTCAGCTCGTTGAGTACCCGCAAGTGATTTTGATGAGGGGGCTGAAAGGACAGGTGGCTCCGTCCCGGTAGAGGTGGGCCTGGGTTCCTGACGGCCCCGATTATTACTTTGTGGCGGAGCGACAGGGCAGGTTGAGACCACCTAGGAGAGAGGTGGGTCTGGCCCTGGTCGGCGTCCGCGGATACTTAAAAATAACACGCTTAACGAGTTCTTGGTATTTGATCTGAATCTGGCCATTTGGTCTATACGCACTAACCAACTACGTGGGAAAGTTGTGGGCACTCGACATCGTGGTATCAGCCGAAGCCTTCGTGATGTGCAAGTGTGCAATGGGCGATGGGCCCAGACCCCTGCGCCATAGGATTTAGATCTGCGTGCTGACCTCTTTGTTGTGCCCAGGTAGGGCTGCGACGTGTTGATCTTCCGAGGCCGGGCATGACCCAGGAAAGTGTGTCTGGCCAAATGGGATCGAGCGTGTTGGGTTATGTGGTGCACCCCTGCAGGGAAGTTTATCTATTCGAATTGTCGTGATCTTCGATAACAGGACGACTTGGAGTTGTACCTTGACCTTATGACAACTAGAACCGGATACTTAATAAAACACACCCTTCCAAGTGCCAGATAGAACCCGGCGATCCCTCTCTAACAGGGCGACGAGGAGGGGATCGTTGGGTAGGATTATGCTATGCGATTCTACTTGGTGAACTTACCGTCTACTCTCTTCTACATGCTGCAAGATGGAGGTGGCCTGAAGCGTAGTCTTTGACAGGATTAGCTATCCCCCCTCTTATTCTGGCATTCTGTAGTTCAGTCCACCGATATGGCCCTTTACACATATACCCATGCATATGTAGTGTAGATCCTTGCTTGCGAGTACTTTGGATGAGGAATCACGGTTGCTTTTCTCCCTCTTTTCCCCCTTTCCCTTCTACCTGGTTGTCGCAACCATATGCCGGAGCCCAGGAGCCAGACGCCAACGTCGACAACGACTCCTACTACACCGGAGGTGCCTACTACTACGTGCAGCCCGCTGACGACGACCAGGAGTAGTTAGGAGGATCCCAGGCAGGAGGCATGCGCCTCTTTCGATATGTATCCCAGTTTGTGCTAGCTTTCTTAAGGCAAACTTGTTTAACTTATGTCTGTACTCAGATATTGTTGCTTCCGCTGACTCGTCTATGATCGAGCACTTGTATTCGAGCCCTCAAGGCCCCTGGCTTGTATTATGATGCTTGTATGACTTATTTTATTTTTAGAGTTGTGTTGTGATATCTTCCCGTGAGTCCCTGATCTTGATCGTACACGTTTGCGTGTATGATTAGTGTACGATTGAATCGGGGGCGTCACAAGTTGGTATCAGAGCCGACTGCCTGTAGGAATACCCCTTTCCAACTCCTTGGCCGAAGTCGAGTCTAGTCATTGAAAAAGTTTTTACTAACATGGTTGTGCGGCTTACGGGCCCACTTTGCCATTGGGTGGTATTAGGATCTTTTATTCCTCATCTATACTCTGGGACTCTGATCTCTCTTCTATTCAGGTTAAATGATTTTACTAAATTTGACTTTAGGTTCTTGTAACTACTTCCTCCCGTAGAGCCCCTTCATTCCAGATGGTGGCTTGATTCAATCGTATACCTCGAAGATACTCTCGATGTTATCCCGATAACTTGTGCTCATGCTTGTGCAATTCCCTACCACCGAAATATCCCTATGGATAATTGCATACACTTGTCGTTCTTACTTTTATTCCCAATTGATCTTGTTATACAAGATACCCTGAAATCCCCTCTATTGTTCCGAGAATATTTTATGCCTACTGCCTTGCAGTTCCTTGCCACCTGAATACCCCTACGGATAATTTCTCGCCCTTATCAAGTATCCGCTCATCCCCAGTTCTTCAGGTGTTTCACAATTGTCTTCGAAGTACTATTCGATCCTCCAAAATTCCTCAGTAGCTTATTGCTCCGCAATACTTGTCTGCTTGCATTATGGATGCTTTCCATATGTCTGGCAATATTCGTTAGTATCCTTAGACACCGTGACTTTGATCCCATTGATTCAACATGAGTGCGAATGCACGCAATCATCAGTTGATCCTTTTAAATTATCTTTCCGGCTCAGACTGAGCTAGTTCTCAACCAATCCAATTGCCATCGATTGTACCCCTAAGGCTATTCAACTTATCCATCCCTAATCAGAACATTGCTTCTGATCCCTTGATTTGAAAATCACAATTCCTTTGCATTTGAGCTCTGAATTAGTCAGTTGTTTCTATAATCCAATGCCTTTGCATTGTTACTTCCTCTGGTTGTGTGCCGATGCTCACATCAGCTCTGTTATGGACCGGCAGATCCTTTAATGGATTTTATCCGACAGTGTCCTTCATATCCAATAACCTTGTGAGCCTTCCCTCGGATACATAATGCCTTTGGTAAATCGTATCCTCTACTTTCTCAACCTTGCTCTGCTTTCGAGTTGGTGATATTTACTCTTGAAGCTTGTGGTATATGTTTCTAAGATACCCTGATGGGTTGAATCTATGCCTTTTCTAAACTGTGTAAACTCAAAAGTTTTCACGAGTCGTACTCTTCTGGTGCTTCGCTAGATAAAATTTCAACACTACAACTTCTTCGAAAATGTGAAGTGAATGAAAGGTTATGCATTGGAGAAGTGGGAGTCGACCTTGAACTTTGTGTTCATGCCCATGAACCCAATGTGGAACTTATCATAAAAGCTTCCTGTAATAATAACTATTTCCTTAATAAGTTTCATCTGGTATATGTGAATTGATCCTTTGGAACCGTGGATCTGACCATGATTGTTCTCCTTTGATTCTATTTCTCGGACAAGTTAAAACACTTGTCTTTTGCAAGTCAATACACCAGTCCAACCTCTACCTTGATCTACCATCGAGTATTACCCTCTGGTATCTCGAGAATATCTAAGAACTCTGTTGCATCTTATGAGTCTCCATCAGCTATTAATTCTAGCTAATTCCAATTTTTCATGGGTTCTGAGTTGGTCGCTCAAGAACACCGGTAAGTGAATCGATTCCGCACTCTGATTCAATAACTCTAAGTAATTCTCGTTGCTTGTGAGTTTAATAATCCTTCAAGTCATTTCCAAGCCTTATCGGCTATATCATTATCGTGCAAACTTTTAACTGTGCTACCTGGTCCTTCTTCTCGGAGCACAATTTTCGATGATGAGCTAATCTTACGTTGATTTTCCTCGTCTTATCGTTTCACCTCAAACAACAAACTTGACCCCAAGTTTGTGTTGTACCCATGGTTCCAATAACCTTTTGTTTCATAATTCCTTTGACTTGATGTCATCGCCGATAGATTACATCTTCATGAAATCTCTCGACAAATGTGTCGCGATCATCTCCAACATTTTGAGCTCTTCCTGGATATCAATTGAATTCATGATGAGAAACACCATCCTTGCCTCTCAAGGATTTGTGTTATCATGATCAACATTATTGCCTTCCCTCCAACACAAACTTGTTCATGTTATGGAGCTCCTTGCTATCCAGAATTTGTTCTTTACCTTGGAGTATTACCATCTTTTATGTCAAGAATGTCGTGATAATTTCACCACCTCTTAAGAATTCTTGATACATGTGATACTTCTTGCCATATCCGTTCACTCCTTGCCATATCCGTTCACTTCTAGCAACCCTATTGCTTTGAAGATTAATGGTCGATGTTTCACTCTAAGTCTATTGCTTATTGAATCATCATTCAAACATTGATCGTGCTACCTAGTCCAGATTTCCGGGTGCACCCTTCTATCATTGTTAAATTGTGTATGTTTTCCTCGAGCATATATCATTATATCATTTGATCCAACAAATGTTATCTCCTTGTTCACATAATTGTGGAAATCCATCCTTTGGAAATCTCGATGATTTGTCGCTGAGTCCATCAGCCACTTCCTAATCCTCTCCTTTGTTTACTGATGAACTCTTGTTTTGGAACTCACTTCCATAGTTCATTTCCCGAGAATCTTATGCCGACTTCTCGTCAATTCGTGTCGCACCTTTCTATTTTAGGTTCCTGAGTCTGAGGTATCCTGACACCAATCAGATCTGAATCTCGGTCAGATATGATGGTTGGAACATATTTCCAAGAGTTATAACATTGGTCTTTATATGACCTGGTAAGGTGATGTCATGCCTAGCACACCTGGCCGGAGGACCTATTCTTACAGTTTCCTTTTGGCAAGGTTAATCATTCTTCCGTGAGGAAATTGTAAGACTTATTCTATAAGTTGTTCCTAATGGATCCTTTTTGTTTCCAAAGTCTGATCTTCACCTGTTGACCATGTCAATGCTATCTCGAAGCATGTCTATGGTACTCCGATTTTCAACAGGAACATTTGAAGCCCAATGTTAAATGTTTCCTGCTCAATTATCCAAACACCGCTGTATGGGTAATGTCATGAAAATTCTCTCCTGTACCTAAAGAGTTTTCTACATTATATCTTGTCACATATATCATGCTCTGCTTGTCCTTGGGAAGTATATACCCTTGAAATATGTGCTTAAACACATTTTCCTTTCCTTTGTTCTGTTTAATCTGATAATCATATTTTCCTTTCCATTGGTTGGTTTAACGTTGCTTGTGATCTATATGATCTAAGCAGTAATATTCTCCTGCTTATGTAAACACCCCGGTGTACAATTCTGTCAGCAAGACCCTGTTACTATTGTTGATGACATCCCGGTAGCCACCGATGGACGAGAACTTTGCCTATTGGTCCGCCTCATTTCAACGAGCAAGAAAATGGTTCTCTTCGTCCCTCGCCCTTGGTATCGATATTGTTGCCAACATAGCTGACATGCTATCCTCTGACATGCCTTGCTTACATGATCGTGCAAATCGTCACCGCCTTCCTACTTTTAACCCACATGGTGGGCCCATAACCCACAGTTCCACAGGATCGAAACCTGACTCTCCTGTACACCCCATGTTTCGATAGTTACTCTTCATGTGTGGCCTCGTATGTAATTCACGAGCCACCTTTGGAGAGATCATCAATTCTGGTATCAGACAAAATACTTATTTCCGTTGCCTTGAGCCCCTTTCATGCCCTATTTCAGGCATCGAACTATTGCCTGCCCGCTCGAAACTTCCCATGATACCTCTCTACTTGCCTCGCGATATTTTCTTAAGTTTTAATTCGAGGGTTACTTCTGCCACCTTCCCTGATGTTATCGACCAGATAGACAACCTTGCAGAGGTTTGTTCTCCCGGACTACCCACCCTTTACTCTTCGTAAGTACGAGGGATTTCCCGAAGAAAGGATGCCGACTTCATCATGATGACTTGAAGCAGAGAAATGAAAACTACAATGTAATGGATCGACCTCTTCGAGAAGAGCAACCAAGACCGAGAAGAATCGTTAGGATTTCGTAACCAAATCACTTCTCCCCTCAACTCTACCGCTTAAAATCTTGGGACGAGATTTCTTGTAGTGGAGGAGAATTGTGACGCCCGGATAATTAAGCTACAGTAAACCTTTGCTAATGATGCCACGTCACCTCGGTTGCTGTTGATAAAATCACGTTAGTTCAAAACGATTCAAATTCAAAATTAAAATATCGGCAAACAACAAAATATTTCAAACAATGAAACCAAAATGTTCAAGGTGGGTCAGATAAATCATGTGCAAATGCGATGGAGAAACCAAACCTTGATAAAATGTTTAAGGGCTCTAAACTAATTAAAACAGTACTGAAAACAATTAAACAAATAACTATTGGATTTTATAAAATATTAAAAATATTTTATTATGGGTTAAGAATTGATGTGACAGCAGTTTGTTTATAAACACTAATTTAGGTACTAGTGGTGATTTTTGTAAAAACTAAAAATTAAAAGAAACTAGAAATAAAACAGAAAAGAAAATAAGAAAAAGAATCAAAACAAAAACAGAACTAACACACAGAAAAAAAAGAACCCCCCCCCCCCGGGGCTCCGGCCCAACTGGGCCAAGTCTCGGCCAGGCCGGCCCACCCCCATGGCCCCTTAACCCCCACTCCCCATCGAACCCTAGGGTCATCACCCCACTCCCTCGCACAATCCCCACCTCTCCCCTCTCCTCCCTCTGTCCCCCCGATCCAGATCGGGATCGGGGGAAATGCCCCTGCGCCCGCTCTGCCCAGCCGGTCCGCGGCCACCCCTCAGCCGCACCTCACCTCGCCCCCGAAGCCGCACCCGATCGTCGTCGCTGTGCGCCACCACTGCTGCCCGGAGTCCGTGCTGCTCGTCCGCTCGACAGAGCCGCCTCGCCATCCTCTCCAACGTTGGCTCATCCCCGTCCTCCTCCTCAACCCCCACTGCCACGAACCCTATGCCGGCCCGTGAGCTTCCCCCTCCTCCTCTCTTCCTCGCGCGCACGCGCTCACGCCATGGCCTCCTCCCCGTGGCTCCGCTGGCGCCGCCATGGCCTCGCCGGGCCCGGCATGACCTCGCGCACGCGCGCCCGAGCCCTGCCTCGCTCTGTGGCGGCGCTGCTCGCTCGCGTTGCGCCGCCCGCATGCCGCCCTGCTCCCCTTCCCCCCAAGCCTGCTGCTGATGCTGCTTGCTGCCACTGCTGCCCACCTCCACTCGTCGGTGGCTGCTGCTGCCTGCCTCCACTCGTCGGTGGCTACGGCGCCTCGCCACTGCCCCGGTTGCCTCTCGTGGTAGCGCCCTGTTGGGCAGCCGTCGCCCGTCGCCCAGGCTCGCCCCATCGGGCGTGCGCGCCCGCTAACCACTCCCGTTAAGGCCCCCTAGGGGCCTATGACAAAGGGGTCCCACCGCCCCAGAATGTTTATTAAAAAATATAATAAGAAATAAAAATATTAAATAAACAAATAATTAATTAACTAGATCAATTAACCTAATTAATTATACTTAATTAACCTTATAACTAGTTAACCTAATTAACTATTGTTAATTAGCTAAACAGCCCCTGATAGGTCGGACCCACCTGTCAGGTTGACCAGGTCAACGGTCAACGTGGACTGCTGATATCATGCTCACATCATGTTGATGCCTTAATTAAGTTTCGAATTAAATTAATTTATTAAATCTAGAAAGTTGTTTAAATCTTTTAAAATTAATATAAAATAAACCGTAGCTCGGATGAAAAATACTTTGTACATGAAAGTTGCTCAGAACGACGAGATGAATCCGGTTACACAGCCAGTTCGTCCGCCACGCATCCCTAGCATAGAGACCATGCAACTTTTCCCCTCCGATTCATCTGCTTGAAAACGCGGAACACTAGGGATACTTTCCCGGATGTCCCCCCCCCTTCGCCTGTATCACCTACTACTACGTTAGGTCACCTCTAGCACCGCATATTGCTATGTTACGCTTTGTGATGCTTTGATTTCTTTGTTATTTATTGCGTTCCCCCTCCGTTACTTCTTTCCGATAGACCACGAGGCTGCCGGTGACCCCTAGTTCGACTACGACGTTGACGACCCCTCCTTCTCGGCTGAGCTTCTAGGCAAGCCCCCCCTTGATCACCAGATATCGCCTATTCCTTCTCTCTACTGCTTGCATTAGAGTAGTGTAGCATGTTACTGCTTTCGGTTAATCCTATTCTGATGCATAGCTTGTCATTGTTGCTATAGTTGTTACCCTTACCTGTTATCCTACTGCTTAGCATAGGATGCTAGTGTTCCATCAATGGCCCTACACTCTTGACCGTCTGCCATGCTATACTATCGGGCCGTGATCACTAGGGAGGTGATCATGGGTTTATACTATATACTTTATATACATGACGCATGTGGTGACTAAAGTCGGGTCAGCTCGTTGAGTACCCGTAAGTGATTCTGATGAGGGGGCTGAAAGGACAGGTGACTCCATCCCGGTAGAGGTCGGCCTGGGTTCCTGACGGCCCCCGACTGTTACTTTGTAGCGGAGCAACAGGGCAGGTTGAGACCACCTAGGAGAGAGGTGGGCCTGGCCCTGGTCGGTGTCCGTGGATACTTAAAAATAACACGCTTAACGAGTTCTTGGTATTTGATCTGAGTCTGGCCATTTGGTCTATACGCACTAACCAACTACGTGGGAAAGTTATGGGCACTCGACGTCGTGGTATCAGCCGAAGCCTTCGTGACGTAAGAGACTGAGCGGCGCGCGCCGGATTGGAACGTAAGCTTGCTCTTTTATTAAGGGGGCTAGTTCTGCTTCCGGCCGCCCTCGCAACATGCAGGTGTGCAATGGGCGATGGGCCCACACCCCTGCGGCATAGGATTTAGACCGGCGTGTTGACCTCTCTATTGTGCCTAGGTAGGGCTGCGACGTGTTGATCTTCCGAGGCCGAGCATGACCCAGGAAAGTGTGTCCGGCCAAATGGGATCGAGCGTGTTGGGTTATGTGTTGCACCCCTGCAGGGAAGTTTATCTATTCGAATAGGCGTGATCTTCGGTAACAGGACTACTTGGAGTTGTACCTTGACCTTATGACAACTAGAACCGGATACTTAATAAAACACACCCTTCCAAGTGCCAGATACAACCCGGTGATCGCTCTCTAACAGGGCGACGAGGAGGGGATCGCCGAGTAGGATTATGCTATCCGATGCTACTTGGTGAACTTACCATCTACTCTCTTCTACATGCTGCAAGATGGAGGTGGCCTGAAGCGTAGTCTTCGACAGGATTAGCTATCCCCCCTCTTATTCTGGCATTCTGCAGTTCAGTCCACCGATATGGCCCTTTACACATATACCCATGCATATGTAGTGTAGATCCTTGCTTGCGAGTACTTTGGATGAGTACTCACGGTTGCTTTTCTCCCTCTTTTCCCCCTTTCCCTTCTACCTGGTTGTCGCAACCATATGCCGGAGCCCAGGAGCCAGACGCCAACGTCGACAACGACTCCTACTACACCGGAGGTGCCTACTACTACGTGCAGCCCGCTGACGACGACCAGGAGTAGTTAGGAGGATCCCAGGCAGGAGGCATGCGCCTCTTTCGATATGTATCCCAGTTTGTGCTAGCTTTCTTAAGGCAAACTTGTTTAACTTATGTCTGTACTCAGATATTGTTGCTTCCGCTGACTCGTCTATGATCGAGCACTTGTATTCAAGCCCTCGAGGCCCTTGGCTTGTATTATGATGCTTGTATGGCTTATTTTATTTTTAGAGTTGTGTTGTGATATCTTCCTATGAGTCCCTGATCTTGATCGTACACGTTTGCGTGTATGATTAGTGTACGATTGAATCGGGGGCGTCACAATGCTTGTCACACGAATGCAGGAATGTATAAAAGGTTATTTTCCTCTCACTGAACATAACGGGAGGGTTTGTGTAGCTGGTTAGAATTGTATTATTCATGCTAGAATTGCATTAACCAGAAACTTGATACATGTGTGGATACATAGACAAAACACCATGTCCCTAGTAAGCCTCTTCTAGACTAGCTAGTTAATCAAAGATGGTTAAGTTTCCTAAGCATAGACATGTGTTGTCATTTGATGAACGGCATCATTAGGAGAATGATGTGATAGACAAGACCCATCCGTTAGAATAGCATATTGATCGTTTGGTTTTATTGCTATTGCTTTCTTCATGTCAAATACATATTCCTTCGACTATGAGATTATGCAACTTCCGGATACCGGAGGAATGCCTTGTGTGCTATCAAACGTCACAACGTAACTGGGTGATTATAAAGATGCTCTACAGGTATCTCTGAAGGTGTTTGTTGAGTTGGCATAGATCGAGATTAGGATTTGTCACTCCGAGTATCGGAGAGGTATCTTTGGGCCCTCTCGGTAATACACATCATAAGAAGCCTTGCAAGCAAAGTGACTAATGAGTTAGTTACAGGATGATGTATTACGGAACGACTAAAGAGACTTGCCGGTAACGAGGTTGAACTAGGTACGAAGATACCGACGATCGAATCTCGGGCAAGTAACATACCGATGGACAAAGGGAATTATGTATGTTATCATAACGGTTCGACCGATAAAGATCTTCATAGAATATGTAGGAGACAATATGGGCATCCAGGTTCCGCTATTCGTTATTGACCGAAGAGGTGTCTCGGTCATGTCTACATAGTTCTCGAACCCGTAGGGTCCGCACGCTTAACGTTCGATGACGATATAGTATTATATGAGTTATGTGATTGGGTGACCGAATGTTGTTCGGAGTCCCGGATGAGATCACGGACAAGACGAGGAGTCTCGAAATGGTTGAGAGGTAAACATTGATATATAGGTCGATGGTATTCGGACACTGAAAGTGTTCCGGAGGGTACCGAGTACATATAGGGTCACCAGAAGGGGTTCCGGGCACCCCCGGCAAAGATATGGGCTTAATGGGCCAAGAGAAGGACATACCAGCCCACAAGGGGCTGGTGTGCCCCTCCACCAGGCCGGCCAGCCCTAGGGAAAGGAAAGGGGCGAGGGCAAGTCCCTCCTTCCTTCCCCTCCTCAATGGAGAAAGGAAAGGGGGCGCCACCTCCCCTTCCTTCCCCTGGCGCATATACAAGAAGGGGGGTGAACCAGGGCAGGAGCCCAAGTGGTATTCGGCCCCACTTGGGGTGCCCCTTGGCCACTCCCCTCTCCCTGCCACCTATATTTATGAGGAAGGGGGCGCCTAGCACACACAACATCAATTGTTAGCCGTGTGCGGCGCCCCCCTCCACAGTTTACGCCTTTGGTCATATCTTTGTAGTTCTTAGGCAAAGCCCTGCACGGGTCACCTCACCATCACCGTCGCCACGCCGTCGTGCTGACGGAACTCATCTACTACCTCGACAACTTGCTGGATCAAGAAGGTGAGGGACGTCACCGAGCTGAACGTGTGCAGAACTCGGAGGTGCCGTATGTTTGGTACTCGATCGGCGGATCACAAAGAAAGTTCGACTACATCAACCGTGTTGTGAAACACTTCCTCTTTCGTCTACGAGGGTACGTAGACACACTCTCCCCACTTGCACAATAATTTCTTAAGCTCATCTCTATCCTTACAAGCAAGAAAGTCTCTAGCTACCTCTCCATCCATAACATAACCCTCAAATATCTCAGGTAATTCATATCTATGAGAGCCAGGTCTAAAAGGTGTCTCATAATTATCAGTTTCAAAGAATTCATCAGTTTGAGTAATTTCATCAGTTTCAACATGTCAGGACCCTGATCCCAAGTCACACCGATTTGGCATGTAACACATCATATCACTTTGCGGCTTCACGCACGGTATTCCCACGGGTGCCACCTTACCTGGCCCGGGACCGTTTGTGCCTTTTGGCTCACCTCTATGATAGTGTTTCTAGCATCCATATGTCATAGAACCCGGGCTGACATGACTAGTCATAAACCCAAGGTGGAACTAACTTACAAGGACATGCATACATGACCCAGCAATGCACATGTCGGTCATCAACGTATGAACCCAAGTCGTAGCAAGCTATAAGGACTTAAAGGAATAACTTGTGACATTTCCCCGAAGGGACAGACACTGGAGCAAAGAAGGACACATGCCGCATCCCATGTGTTCCGGAGCAGTAGCAAGCTACCATGGCTCAGTGGAAGCACTAGGAGACATTTCCCCGTAAGAGAGGCTACCAAAAATAAACAACTAGATTGTTGGATCCCACACATACCAAGCATTTCAAAATCATACACACAATATGCTCGATATGTGCAAATACAACATGGCATCACAACAAAAATCTATGACTCCAAGTATTTATTTAAAAGGCTCCGGAGAGCCATACGTAGTAAGAATTACAATCATGGGTCACATGACCCAACATACAGAGCATACAAGCAACGGAAGCATAACATGTCTGAGTACAGACAACTACAAATGAAAAAGGCTGAGAAGCCTGACTATCTACAAGACCCTCCCAAGGGTACAAGATCGTAGATGAGGTAACAAGCTAAACGTCGAAGTCCATGCAGAACTACTAGTGAGACTGAAGCCTCCTCTGCAAAACATAAATTAAGCAAACGTGACTACAAATGTACCTAGCAAGACTTACATCAAAACTTGCTACATATGCATCAGTATCAACAAAGGGGGTGGTGGAGTTTAACTACATCAAGCCAGCTTTGACTCGGTGGCTATTCTGAACTACGACTGCTGGTAACTCTTTTGAGGTGGCGTACATGAGTCGACATATTCACCATATCAATACACCACTATGGATCCGCTCCCGTCTCCCTACGAGAAGGCCATCCATATCACTCGCGCTTATCTTGCGCATTTAGAGTATCCACTTTCACTTGTCTATGAACTGCATAGGCAACCCAGTAGTCCATTACCGCGGACGCGGCTATTCGAATAGATCATTTATAACCCTGCAGGGTTGTACTTCTTCACACATGTTTCCACCACTTAGCATCTGCACACGACATGTGCTCGGCAGACTTCAAGCGAAAGCCGACGTGGGTGTAGACCACGATCTGACTAACCACACAAGTCTCTATTCCAGGTTTATCGCCTATTCAGGTTCCATCCGCAGGGAGTCCGGCCGAGGTTTCCACTATGACCCCGAATGATGTGTGCAGGGTTCCCGAGGCACCAAATGGGCGCCCCGATACACCATGCCACTTGCCTACCGCATCATAGCCTACCCCTCTGGTCAGTGCTACGCATGGCCTCCAGCACACTACAAACACCAGAAACTACTTGCAACTACTGGACAGAGGACAAAGGGGTTAATAAGTCGAGCGGGGTCATATTTCAGGGCCCAAAGTGTGGTAGTAGCTGTTCTTGGATCACAAACACAGAACTCAGTTCCTAAGGACAGTTTCGATGAGACAACCCACCATGTACTCCTACATGGCCTCTCATCGCCACCTTTACCAAATCGTGTTCACACACTTAGCTCTCGACAGTAGGACATGTTCACACCATTCCAATCCATCCAAGATGAATCAAACCTGACACAACTCTAATCATAGCAGTCATAACAAACAAGCATAAATGTGTAGGCACATCATGGCTCAAACAACTCCTACTCATGCTAGTGGGTATCAACTATTTACTGTGGCAATGACAGGTCATGCAGAGGAATGGGGTTCAACTACCATAGCATGTAACAGTTGAATCATTGTTGTCCTAATGCATTAAAAGAGAGCAGGAGCAAGAGAGTGGGATTGTATCGGAGTGATCAAGGGGGTTTTGCTTGCCTGGCACTTCTGAAGATAGTAATAGCTCTTCATCGGTGTCATCGAACTCATCGTCGGAACAACGTCTACTGAGGGGGAATAATTACCGGCAACAGAGAGGAAACACAATCAATGCAATGCAACAATATGATGCATGAATGTGACATGGAAATATGCTGTGATTTGAGCTAATGCAGCAAGCAACAATTTAAATGGAGTTGGTTTGAACCCAAGGTTCAAATTCAAACTCCATATATGAAATTCAAATGCCATTTATTTGTTTTGTCCAATTCAGCAACTCTAAGTTGTTCCAACATGCATGAAAATTTTACAGATGGATAGATTGTATTTTTCTGATAATTTTTCATATATAAATTATTTCATTTGGAGTTACGGTTGAATTTATATGAATTTTAGAAGTTTTGGACATTTTCTGAAATTTCCTAGTTTATTTTTAATCCAAAAAATGTATTATTGCGTCAGCATTGTGTAATCATGACATCAGCAGGTCAACTACGCTGATCCAGGTTAAACCTATCCAATGGGGCCCGCACGTTAGTGGCACAGTTAACTAACATTGGTTAGTTAGCCAAATTATCCAGTTAGTGGGCGATGGGGCCCACATGTCAGTGACCTAAGGCCATTAGGTTAGCGCCTAATCTGCAGTTAGGCTGACGTTTAACCGGAGTTAACTCGCCGGTGAGGTGCCGCGGTGGCAGGGTGGCACGGGAATTGCCTACGGGGCACAAATCGATGCGCCGATGGGCTCTCTGGAAAGCTCGTGCGACGGCACGTCGGAAGGTGGCGGTGGTTGGGCCTGGGATGGCTGGAGTCGACGGCGCGAGCACGGGTGTGGCGGCCGAAGCTCGGGTGGGTTGCGGGTTCGGTGTTGCAGCTTGCAGACTAACCAACTAACACACTAGCCAAGCTCTATGTGCGGCCACGAGCTCGTTGGACGCTGGCGTGTGACCAAATGGTCACCAGAGTGACGCTGGCGTCGAGCTCATGCGGCGGTGGGTTTCGGCCTTAACGGAAACAATGGCTAGAGGATGCGCTGGAGTCGGGTAACAGGGGGGATAAAGAGATAAGCTCACGGCGGGACTAGCAGAGGCGACCGCGAGGTCGGGGAAGCATTGTGGCCGGCGAATCAACGACGGCAGTGACGAAGCAGAGGCGGCGATGGAGACGATGGGGGCAGCGCTCTGCTACTCACTACAAAAAAAGACACATTCGTGACATTTTGGGCCGAACGAAATTTTTTTCTGTCATACATATGACACTTCTCTGACGATAATTGTGAAAAAACCCGGTATCATCATAGATGTGGTGGGATCCTACTTCTATGACAAAAAATCATGACAGAAAATGGGCTTTTTGTCCTGGGCGGGCCGGAGACGCAGCTGCATGACATTCTTTGGGCCGTCCATGACGGAAAAAACCGTGGTAGAAGCAAGGGCGAGGAAAATTTCGGGGAGTTCCCGGTTACGGTGGGAGGTCGGGGGCCGAGCGATGCACGTTTCTCTCGTACACGTACGCGCATGTGTGTGAGGCGTTGGCTCTAACTGAACCCGAGCGAGGCGTTGGGCTCTAACTGAACCCGAGCGATTGCACTGCAGGCTATGCGTTACTGAACCCGAGCGATTGATCGATGGCTGTTAATTGAACCCGATTGAGCGATTCCTTCGCTACTGCTGCTAACTGAAGCCGATCGATGGGATGAACAGAGAGCGTTGCGGGGGGTTTGAATGAACAGTGAGCGGTGGCGTTGCCTCTGGATGAACAGGACCCCGTGGTGTGGTGGAGGGCTGGATGAATAGTAGACGGTGGAGGGGTGCCCGTGGAGGGGTGGATGAACAGGACCCCGTGGTGTGGAGGGCTGGATGAACAGTAGACGGTGGAGGGGTGATTGAACAGGACCCCGTGGTGTGGAGGGCTGGATGAACAGTAGACAGTGGAGGGGTGCCCGTGGAGGGGTGGTTGAACAGGACCCCGTGGTGTGGAGGGCTGGATGACAGTAGACGGTGGAGGGGTGCCCGTGGAGGGGTGGTTGAACAGGACCCCGTGGTGTGGAGGGCTGGATGAACAGTAGACGGTGGAGGGGTGCCCGTGGAGGGGTGGTTGAACAGGATCCCGTGGTGTGGAGGGCAGGATGAACAGTAGAAGGTGGAGGGGTGGTTGAACAGTAGCTGGTGGAGTAGCGCGCGGTGGAGGCTGGATGAACAGGAGCCCATGGAGGATGGATGAAATGGAGCCCGTGGAGGCTGGAGGAGGTTGACGGTGGAGATGAACAGTATCTCGTGGAGTCCCGTTTTGCGGTACTCCACACCCCTCCCGATGAACAGGACCCCCGTTTTGACCGTAGCGCTCCAACACAAGTCCGTTTCCTCCATTTTGTGGTACGCCACACCCCTCCCGATCAGCAGGACCCCCGTTTCGACCGTAGGAGGTCCGTTTCCTCTGTTTTGCGGTACGCCAGATCCCTCCCGATGAACAGGATCCCGTTTCGAACGTGGCTGGTCGAACACAAGGCTGTTTCCTCCGTTGTGCGGTACGCCAGGCCTCGTTTCCATCGCCTGTTCCATCCAAGTCCTCCCGATGAACACGACCACGCATTCCGTTCCGACCCAGCCGGTTGGCTCCCACGCGTTCCGTTGCCTCCCGATGAACACGACGCATTTCGTTGCCTCCCCATGAACACGACGCATTCCGTTGCCTCCCCATGAACACGACGCATTCCGTTGCCTCTCCATGAACACGACGCATTCCGTTGCCTTACCATGAACACGACGCATTCCGTTGCCTCCCCATGAACACGACGACGACGCTGTTTCTCCGTTCCGACCCAGTCATGTACACGAGCCCTGGCCGTACGTATGCGCGAGTAGGCGTTCGAGACCCTGCCTGTATGTACGTACGTGGCCGTATTTTCTTTCTTGCACCCTGGCCGATGTACGTACGTGTACATGCTATGTGCGCGCCTCTACTACGACACGTATGCGCCTCTACTACGACACGTGCGCGCCTCTACATCGACCAGTATATATGTACGTACACGTTCGCGACCAGAATGACAACGCTACATACGCTTCGACCAGGTGGGTCCCGATTGTCAGGCACTTCCATGCATGCGAAGATGTAGCTGGTGGGTCCCAGCAGTCAGGGGGGCGAATCGTTTTGGTTTTTTTTACCCGAACGCACTTCCTTGCGTGCGAAGATGTAGCTGGTGGGTCCCAGCAGTTAGGTGGATGAATCGTTTTTTTTTGCCCGGACGCACTTCCTTGCGTGCGAAGGTGTAGCTGGTGGGTCCCAGCAGTCAGAGGGAAACGTTTTTTTCGCGAAATACGGTGGACCGTCCGATGGGTCCCTGCTGTCAGGTGGAGGAATCATTATTTTCCGCGTAATAAGGAGGCACTTCCTTGCTGCTGCCGTGGACACAGCTGTCAGCCTCTCCACGTACAATCCACGTCAGATGGAAGTCGTTCCTTGACCATGTTGTCCACGCCGCACCGAGAGCACCAGGGCCGTGGACGATGGCGAGGCCTGGGTTGGGGACGACGTGGAGCCGGTGAAGACGCGGCAGTGGATGCCCATGCAGAGAGGAGTATGAGGGTTCACTCGTTCGGCTGCGGTGTGAGGCTGCCGTCACCGCAGGGCCTGGCCAGCGGTGGGAATAGTAGGTGGCGGTGAGGCCTCCGCGGCAGCACAGCCGGCCACGAGAGGCAGGAGCAGGCGACACGACAGGCGCTGCACTGGGCGGCTGGAGCAAGAAGACCAGAGGTTGAAGATGCACTACGACCGTTGGATGGACATCGTACGGTCACTGCAGCTAGAATTGTTTATATTGACTAAGTTGACAAAGCCCTTGGTACGTCAACTTAGTAGGCCCACAGGTCAGCTTCCGAAATGGTGCACCCCAGATGTCAGGGGGAGGAATCATTTTTTGGGCAGGTGAAGCTAGAATATCCGAGATTGAAGAAGAAGCACGGCATCCGTTGGATGGACATCCAACGGCCACTGCTCCTAGAATCGTGTGTTGACTATAAGTTGACAAAGCCTTGCATACGCGTCAACTCTGTTTTTTTAGGGGACGCGTCAACTTCGTAAGGCCAGAAGTGTGTGGCAGAGAACTTATAGCCCATTTGAGATTTGTAAGAATGTGTAGCCCATTTTTGAATTCTAATGGAATTTACTACAGCCCATTTACAGTTTGTTAAAAGTACAGCCCATTTCAACCAACCGTTCAAAACAGAATTCAACAAAATTTCCCACATTTTGATGGGATCCGAAATATTTTTATCTCGAAATTTCTAGTCAGATTAAATACAGTTTCAATATAAATTTATATTACGTAAAAATCCAACGAAACATTGCGCTCGCAACAATTAATGAAATTAAAATTTTCAATATCCAAAAATAATATTTTATAAAGTAATCACATGTTTGGTGCATTTTTTATAGTTACTGCCCAGTTTTTATAATTACATCCCATTTCTTATTTCTTAAAGCCCATTTTCTTGTTAAGCCTAATGCATCCCTCCTAGGGAAGATTTGCAGCCCAGCGGGGCGGAGAATAACAACTTGACCTTGCCTGGGTATTCCTAAAAAAAGTATAGCTGGGCTAGCCATTTTCAGCTTGAAAAAAATTAATATCTGGGCTGGATATCTGGCCTGGGCTAGACGCGCCACAACCCGCCCAGTCTATACCTACAGCGATGTTTTCATTGTTGTTCAGAGGAGAAAAATTAATATCTGGGCTAAACATCGAAAAACTCTGTAGTGCTCACACCTCAAAAACACAAATACTGCTCGAGCTGCTTGGTCCCAGCTGTTGGCCACTTCTTGTGCAATTCTCTCGTTTATTGACTACTACATAGGTTGACAATGGTGTGGGACCGTGATGTCAGGAAACCAGGGGGAAGAAAAATAAATTACTCCAGTGAGCGCTTCCACCTCTGCCTCGTTGTCTCCCGTGGAAACCCTTTCCTCCCTTTTTTTTGCTCGGGCAAGGACCAATGCATGCAGCACGTCCATGCGGTTATTAGGCAAGAAATAAAAGCGCTTTGCATGCTATGAATTACGATGGCCTGCATGGGTAGCTAATAAGGCATCCTCTTAACTGCTGTGATTAAATGTTGTGTTTAGAAGAGAGAAATATTCTTCTTTCCACCAATCTGCTTGCACCTAGGTCGTGATGCACCTTCTAATACGACTTATTCACCTAGACGGAGGGAGTATAGTTTTATACATATATATATATAATAAGGAGGCACTTGTGTACGTGAGGCTATGGACCTGGTGGGTCCCCGTTGTCATCCTCTCCAAGTAAAGTCATCTCCTCGCCCGTGCGCGCTTTCCGCCCAAAACAGTCAGTGCCGCCCGCCCCGCTTCCCGGTGCAGGCGATTGCTCCGCCTTCAAACGACACAAGTGCCGTTCGTCCATCCATCTGCCGCACACATTAATGATACACGGTTGCCGAGGCGGCTACTCCGACGCCACACGTCCGTCCCTCCGCCCGCCCACCATTGCTATATAAACTGATGCGCCGGCCATAGCCGCAGTCATCCGCATCCGTTCCCTTTCTCCTGTCCACACCACTACTGCCCACCATGGCTTCCTCGCGCTCCAGCGCACTTCGGGCGGGCGGACGACGGACCACAAGGAGATGGCAGCCATTGCTGCCGACCGGCTATCGGCAGGCAGCCAGAGGACGACGACATCTCAATTGAGAACATGGTAGTCGACGATCCGGCGCCAACCCCCTCCTCCGCGCCATCCTCGCCGGTGCATTGCACCATGACCATCGGCGAGGCCCGTGCCTAATATATGGACAGTGTGAGGCGGATGCGTCAGGAGCAGTTCCGGGAGGCACAGGCCGACGCCGCCTACAACCACCATCTCCTCCAGGAGCACCTGCAGGCGGAGGAGCAGATCGCCGCGGAGCGGGCGGAGCAGGAGGCGCTGCTCGACTCGTACCGCTCCGCCCGCAAAGGCCGCCTCGAGCGCTGGCGGTACCACATGCGGGTGGCGGAGGCTGCGACCGCCTACAAAGAGGCTAGCAAAGAGGGCGATGAAGCGGGCGAGGCGCTGTTTGGCGGGACCCAGGATGAGGCAGAGGACAATGCCGGCTCCGACGAGTCCCCGCTCTGCTGGCGTCGACGAGGACCTGCTCCGCTGAGGCCCCGTGGCGCCAACAACAAGGCAGAGGACACCGCCGGCTCCGCCGAGGCCCCGCCAACAATGAGGCAGAGGACATTGCCAGCTCAGCCGAGGCCCCACCCTGCCGGCAACGCGGGGGAGGATTTCCACCACTCCGCTGAGGCGCCGCCCGCCGGCAACAAGACAGAGGACATCGCCAGCTCCGCCGAGGCCCCGCCCCGCTGCCAACGAGGCCGTGCCACACAGAAAACGAGGAAGAGTAGAACACGGTAGGTCGCAGCCGCTCGGGTCCAAGTAAGGCCACCACTGCTACCCTCCTGTTGAAGCCAAGCTAGGCGGGTTAACCATTGATGGCCGGTTAGCTTCTTGGCGGCGACGTGGAGTTGGGGAGTTCTGCTGGAGAACAACGCTGCTTCTACTTAACTGCTGGTGCAGTTGGCTGACTGAAACGTGGGCCCAACAGGCCACATGTCAGTTATGCAACTGCACCTGCAGTTAAGTCACTGAAGCTTCTTTTCGGCTCAGCGGGGCATAGGTGGGTAGCTTCGGTTAATTAATTATACCTCCAGCGCACCCCTTTTTAGTTGAAGAATGTATGAAATGTAATGAAATCTGGCATGTTTATATGGAATCCGACCGTGTATGAATGAATTTATTTCGATTAGTTCGAATTCCTGTATCACTGGCGTTGGATGAACATGCAAAACAATACGTACTAGCATTATTCCCAGGGTGATCACCTCGTTTGCAGCAGTTTCACATGTACTCCCTCTGGTCCTTTCTAGTCTGCATACAAGTTTTGTCTGCAGTCAAAGTATCTCTACTTTGACCAACCTTATACAAAAAAGTATGCACTTTCACAATGTGCAAAGTAAAAAGGAACAGAAGGAGTACAAAGAGTTTGAGCAGCTTTTTAGCGTTTCTGTACATAGCAATCAAACACACAGGCCTGGCAATTCATAGAGAGCATTCAAAACAATCGATGATTATGCATCTCAGCGACTCACATGTCAGAGGCAATATTTACTTCACAACTAAAGAATAAAGAAAAAATTGATCGATGCTGCTGACAGCAAAGGGCGTCCCATTTGAAAATATCAAACGCATGTCTTGCTAAAATCAATGAGAAAATTTGACAAGGTTGTCCTATTCCAAAATATCAAATGCCTACGATTGTGGAATGGGCAGGGTTTGCCATCAGTTCGGACATTGACATGGCACCTCGTGCTAAATAAACCAACTGTTCTTTTTGTGCAGTTCCACCAAAATCAACAAAATTCGCGCGTAGCTTGTATGATTTCGCCCTTATATGTTGCAACGCCTTGAACTTATCGGCACCTCCTTTATTGTGGTGGAAATGAATGATTCGATGTATTCATGAACATTTTGTGCAGTTCCCATTGAAATCAAGCTGAGCACCCCTGTTTGCACAAATACAAAAAAGTGATTAGAATAGAGCAAACTGTACTATGAATTGACAGTTTCAACAGGCACATACATGGTCCATGTAGGGCACACTTTTAGAAAAATGGAACTCACCAGAAAGAATCCTAGAACAACATTGTACTCATGCATCACAGCAAAAAAAATGGAGATTTTGTCAGTCCTTCTGAGCTGAAGTTAGTTTGGTCTTGTGGGGAGTAATGTAACCATCCTTCAATTGCTCCTTCTGATGATAAGATAGACATGGCTTCTTCATCCTGGCATAATCGAAACTAGTCACTTCACATACTCCATATTCTTCTTCATAGGAAGATGATCCTGTTGTGCAAAGACAAGAGGACTACTAAATGCTAGCATCATTGTTTGCTCGAAAAAAAGGAAAGGAAATATTTAAAACGGCACAGATGAAGCACTTCTCAAGGACAATACCACTTTTTCATGACAGTATCTAAACAGTAGCACAACACCAATAGAGATGACAAAGCTCAATCATATGGATGAAATCAGTGGGCGAGTACCAACCTTTGTCAGGAGGCTTATTGTGTAGAGCATACAGATGAAGCATTTCTCCGGAACCATCTGTTGCTATCTACGGTGGTGGCCAAGCTTACTATATACTCCTCGATTAGTTTAATGTTTCCAACATCTTCTTGTGCAGTTCCACTAAAATATATGGTATCTTCAAAGAAGATCCCTGTTTGCACAAGTAGAGATAATTACATATTACATTAAGAGTGGAATCAAATCAGTGGCAAAACAATTTCTCGTTCCAGCCATAGCAATAAATTAAGATGCAAAACTATATCATTACTTGTGCCATCACAGTTCCAGTGCTTCATTACAGCACCAGGAGTTGATTTTTGTTTTTCTTCCCCTTGTTCTTCCCCTTCATCACTTGGTTCAATAACAAACAAGCTTCGCCTTCAATGTAAGATTTGGCATGTCAGTTAGGGAGCACAAGTATAGTACTAAACTTAATTTTCTGATGAAAGTGGCAAAATACAGGCCAGCAGTTGTGAAATATCCGTATCTTACCTCAATGGGATATTACGGTGCACATACAGATTGGAAGTCTTGTCTCCATTTGTGCAGTTCACTAGAATCAAGCAACATTATCGTACAAGTAGCACAACATATGAATGCACACTGCAGAATCATGTGAAAGAAGGCTAGTACTGACCTCTCATGATGCGGAATTCAAACAACTCACAAGAAGAAGATCTGAACCAAATCCGCCTTAACGGATAGGAAGTAAGATCTCCTCTTATGCAGTTCCACTAAGATCAAGCAATCAAGCAATGTTGTCAGTGTGACATTTTGGTTGAACTGCACAAAACACTCTTAAAACAAAAGTGTTTTGTGAAGTGCAACAAAAGGTCACAATGGCAACGAGGTGAAGCAGATAACCCTGTTTACACTGAGGTGCAAAGGAAACAATTAGTGGTTAATAATGGTGGATGACACAGAAGCCAACAAAAAGAAGCATCTACCTTATCTAAATGGGAAAGAAAGCAAGACAGTAGCATTTCTCAAACGGTGGCATTGATTAATATTAACATAGAAATTATATTAACAATAAAATTCGTTAAACATGTAATTTGCTTTTAAATGTGGCATTGCATCAATTTTCCAACGGCATTATTAGAGGGTGTTTGTTTACAGGGACATTTTGGTGTAGGGACTAAAGAAACTCCATGTCAGTCCCATCTAAACCAAATAGGAGGGACTTTTAGGGACTAAAAGTGGGCATTTGGGACTAAAGAAAGAAGACCCCGAGGGAGTCTTTTTGGGACTTTTTCCAACAGTTGCCCCTGCCACGCATCGCACCTTGTCTCTATTAGTTCATTACTAGGGGTAACATGGTATTTTAGCATGTCATTTAATAACCTCTAGTCCATGTTTAGTCCCTGGAACCCAGCAGGTAGGGACTAGGGAGTTTTTAACCAAACAGGGCCTTAGATTAACAACAACTAATGAGTTGCACGTGACAGTGGACGCACCAGCACCATGTGCATCTACCGATGTACGGTGGTCATGCACAGTCTATTGCAATAAAGAACAAACAACCAAGGAGCATATTTGTGTTGGTCCCAGTTTTGTTATCTTTAGACGCCTTTCCCTATGTGAGCGCAGCAAATCTAGTCCTGCTCAAACTCTACAACCTTGTCCTTTCCTTTCCTTTTAGAACTAGTACTTTCGCCCCTTCCTTACCTCTTTGAACCACGTCCTAGATTTATGCGATACAACTTTCCCCACTACTTTCCCCCATTCCTTTCCTCTTTGAACCACGTCCTAGATTTATGCTATACAACTTTCCCCCTTCATTTCCTCTTTGAACCACGTCCTAGATTCATGCTATATACAACTTTTCCCACTCCTTTCCTCTTTGAACCACGTCCTAGATTCATGGTATACATGCAGCTAGAGCAATGCATGTGGAGTAAGTAAATTATACCTTAAGGTTCTTGGGGCATGGTTCGGTGGGCGACGGGACGGCGGCGAAGAAGAAGGGGTCGGAGGCCCTCCCGCTCCACTGCTGGGTGGAAAGTGAACAGCTACACCGGTAGTCCCTCGCCGACGGCGACAGCGTTAAGCCTCCTTCCCTTCCCAGCGAACGGATCCTGCCGACTCTTTGAGCAGCAGTGAGGGGAGAGAGAGGCCAACGAAGTCTTGTTTAGATCTGGAGAGGGCGAGAGAGTGTGAAGAGAGCAACTACAAGCGCTGAGGCTCCAGCGGGAGAGGGCGAGAGAGTGTGAAGAGATCAACTACAAGCGCTGAGGCTCCAGCGTGTATATATATAGTGGAGAGAGAGTGTGAAGCGTGCAAACCCTAGAAAACATTTTGACCAGTCAAAGAATCCTCCTGGCACAAATTATGCTCAAGTGTAGTTATCGATCCCGAGACCTCAAGTTTGATGAGCGAACAGGCTAACCAGCTACACAACCCTCCCGTTATGTTCAACGAGAGGGAAATAACCACATTCCTGAATCCTTATTATAACATGCACACAAATTTTGGGCACTTGTATTCGACTTAAGTCAGTGTGCCACCGTATCTCGTATACTTACTACTCCCTCCGTCTAGGTGTAATAAGTCACGTTAGAAGGTGCAACGGGACCAAGGTGCGTGCGTGTGTGTGTGTGCGCGCGCGCGCGCGTGTGTGTGTTTAACACCATGTGTGTGTTAGAGAGAGCGACAAATCGACCTACTCCTACAGAGAGATGTTGTGCAGTGTACGATTTTAGCCGCGAGAGTCGGTGCATCCTCTCGTTTCCGGGCGTGTCCGGTAGGGACATGCAGACAGCTGCCACGCCCGCTCCTGACCAGCCTGGCCCACCCAAAGCCCCTCCATCGCCCGCGCGCGCTTCCCGCCCGAAACGTTCAGAGCCGCTCCAAAGAATCGGTGCCACATTCATGCTCGGGCAGAGCGGACGCGACCTCTCACTGGCGCAAGAGTGATGGTTGCTTCGTCCGTCCAACTTACTGCTGGTTCTATGTGATTTGACGGCTCATTGGTCTTTATTACTGAGGTCGTAGGACTGCTGGATGTCCCATGCTTTCGGCGAAAGGAGGTATACTACTACTAGATTACAATTTTCTCCATTCTTACAGCGGAGGCGTGCAAGAGTAGTGAAAACACGCAGACTCAGTGATTACATGGCCCACCTCACACTATCACCGTGCGACACCTAACTCTTTACATAGTACTCCCTCCATTCCTAAATATTACTAGATGAGTCCCGCGCGTTGGCGCGGAACAGCGGTATATCTCTCAGCGCAAAATTATCGATTTCATAGAACAAAAAAAACTCTATAACCGCATGCCAAATGTGGTAGCCAAACTAAATAAACTCCCATCACATTTAGATCATCCCACATAAGCAAAAAAGATCAGCCAACTCCTACTGCATATTGGTATTATATTTTTCTTTTTGACATGTTAATGGGACTTAAAAGCTCACTTACATGCATGCTACCGGTGCATGCTTGCATGCAAACATGTTGATGTGATTTAAAACCCACTCGCATGCATGTGGCACGGTATTTGTGCATGCTTGCATGTGGCTTAGTGCGGAGCCTCTCAACGTCTAGATCAGACGGCTATTATGGACTGATTTACTTCATGTAATGGCTACGTCAATTTTGATGACGTGGCTCAAGGAGAGGATAGAGAATTCCTAGTATTGGGGGCTAGCTATTACTAGTAGATAGTAAGTCTTTGTAGAGATTCCACTACATACGGAACAAAATGAATGAATCTACACTTAAAATGCATCTATATACATCCGCATGTGGTTCATGGTGAAATCTCTACAAAGACTTATATTTAGGAACAGAGGAAGTACTAGTATAGTACGTACTGTAATTTATCAGCGAGATAAATTTGTACAATGCTATGAAGCTTCCAGCTTCTATTACATGTATCTTGCGTCCAAGGTTGCCCGTTGCAACATTTCATCAAATACAAAGGAGACTAACATGCATGCTATTGCATCTCAATGATTGACAGATCATAGCAAATATGTACTCTCTCCGTTCCAAAATAAGTTTCTCAACTTTGTGCAAACTTTGGTACAAAGTTGTACTACTACTAAAGTTGACACTTATTTTGGAACAGAGGCAGCTAAAGAAAAAAAACGATCCATGCAGTCCCTAACCCTTGAACCGTGAACCATGACCAGGCTTCAATTTGGTGGCAACGTTCAAGCTTCCTAATAAATGAAGTTTGCAACCTTTTGACCATCAGATCATTTTGTGCAGTTTCACCAAAATCGAGATGAGCATCCCTGTGGCAAAGAAATTGAACACGCGTAATTAGAATAAGATTACTGGGACTAGTTGATGAGACATAAACTCATCAAAAATACAGTACGTAGAAGCCAGTAGAGAAATATCCACAGGGAGTGATGTGGGCAGCTGGAGCAGTGGTGCAAGCCGGCTGTAAAGGGAGTTGTACCTGAGGGACGTAGCTCAACCTTGAGGAGGGTGGCGGGAGGCAGCAACTGCCCACGTCGCGGCAGTGAGCAAGGGACGAAGGCAACCGCACCGGCTTTGTGAGGGAGAACAGCGGGGACCCCTGATCGGGACGTGCCGACAGTGGGTTTTCGCCGTCGGCGACGGCCACCGCATCTACACTAAGCATCCACCCCTTCCCCAAGCGGACGTGATCCACCGGGATGTTAGAGATGTGGCCACAGTCGTTTTGTGCGAGAGAGTGTGAAGAGAGCAACCCCAGCAAGCAAACTGTGTAGGCTGGCCCGTCCTGACTATGTATATAGTGGAGCGGTTTCCTTTTCTCTCCATATGAACCTATCATATTGCGTACGTGCCACTGAAGAAAAAAACTTTATTTATAAATGACGCGGCACCTACTACTCGTTCTCCTATAACCTTGCGCTTGGCATCTCCAAAATATTAACCTTGCGATTGGCTCTTCGTCTCTTCGGGAAGTCGAGCAATAATGGTAGTGCAGTATATATCGTTCTGGCTATATGAGACCGAATGAATTGCTGCACGTCCACCACGTGGGCGAGGGTCGAGGGGCGAGGGAGAGTGCTACATACGGAGCAAAATGAGTGAATCTACACTCTAAAATATGTCTATATACATCAGTGTTTGGAGTATGTACTAGTACTTCATATTGAAATCTACTAAAGGACATATATATTCCAAACAATATGATATAATCTCTATAACCAAGGTAGTAGGGACGAGGAGTAAACGGAGGGAGTAGTAAATTTTCTCCTCGTCCTGCGAGCCACCGCGCGCATGGGCAAGGGAGCGGGCATAAGGCATAGTAAGCAAGCTTCACCTCGTCCTGCGAGCCACCGCGCCCGTGGGCGGGGGAGACGGTGTACTAAGCAAGCTTCTCCTCGTTCTGCAAGTTGACGGGACACATCGAAAGTACTCCAGTGTATAGAGCCTTGCCTCTAAGGTAGGCCCCACATGGTTTGCCTCTTTTTTAACATAACACGTCAAGTCGCAATTTGTTTGTTCACCCGTGGTAGACGATCCTCCCTCCACCAAGTGGACAACCAGTACACATGCCAAATTACCACGTGGGCTGCCTTTTTCGTACAGAAATGAGCTCCACCGTGTACCCGCGCGGGTGTGGTTGGGAAAGAGACGGGAGTACGTGCGTTGTGCATGCACCTCTTCTCTTCGTGCACGTTCCCCACCTACGTGTGTGTGTGAGAGAGATACAAACCGCGTTCGTGAGTGTTTTTTGTTTTGGGGTGGGGGTGGGGTGGGGGTTGATTTCGTGAATTATTTGTGGGAATATGTGTCGATGACATCTCAAACAAAATTTTGCATGCAATGTGTGTGAAATGGAGGCCTATCCATATCATACATAGAGGGTCGGGCAATCCACGAGAAGAGAGGGAGGGGTCATAGCTATCGATAGAGTCGAAGAAAGGATCAAGTGGGCTGGTGCGAGATCGATGAAGAGAGCCATCGAAATTGTGTGTGTGTACAAGTCAAAGATATAGGGCGACTGGCCTACCGGAACGTTAGAGGGCACACATCAAGTTTGTGTGTGGCAGGAAGACATGACTAGAGCGCTCGATGTATCGGTGTGTGTGGGGAGAGGGGGGTGGTGGGAGGGGTAGGCAGAGGCATAACTATAGAGGTAGAATGACTCGTATATGTGTTGAGAAGGAGAGACCCAACTATGTCTTGAGGGAGATCGGTCGACATCCATACATAACTGAAGAACGGGAAATATGATGGGAAAGAGAGAGAGAGAGGAGAGAGAGAGGGAGGGAGAGGGAGGGTGAAAGGATCGAGAAGAGGTGTCTAGAGGGGGGCTGATTAGACACTAAGTGCCAAAAGTTGTAATTTTTAATATTCTTAAGTTTAGGTGGAGTTTAAGCACAACTTTGACGAACACAATACATATCAAGCAAGCATGCAATGAGTATATGAGCAACGGAAAGTAAAGCATGCAACTTGCAAGAATGTAAAGGGAAGGGTTTGGAGTATTCAAACGCAATTGGAGACACGGATGTTTTTGGCGTGGTTCCGATAGGTGGTGCTATCGTACATCCACGTTGATGGAGACTTCAACCCACGGAGGGTAATGGTTGCGCGAGTCCACGGAGGGCTCCACCCACGAAGGGTCCACGAAGAAGCAACCTTGTCTATTCCATCACGGTCGTCGCCCACGAAGGACTTGCCTCACTAGCGGTAGATCTTCACAAAGTAGGCGATCTCCTTGCCCTTACAAACTCCTTGGTTCAACTCCACAATCTTGTCGGAGGCTCCCAAGTGACACCTAGCCAATCTAGAAGACACCACTCTCCAAGAAGTAACAAATGGTGTGTTGATGATGAACTCCTTGCTCTTGTGCTTCAAATGATAGTCTCCCCAACACTCAACTCTCTCTCACAGGATTTGGATTTGGTGGAAAGAAGATTCGAGTGGAAAGCAACTTGGGGAAGGCTAGAGATCAAGATTCATATGGTTGGGATGGAATATCTTGAGCTCAACACAACTGTAGGTGGTTCTCTCTCATAAAATGTGTATTGGAAGTGTAGGCATGTTTTGATGGCTCTCTCCACGAATGAAGAGTGGGTGGAGGGGTATATATAGCCTCCACACAAAATCTAACCGTTACACACAATCTGCCAAACTCGGTGGGACCGAATGGTTAAACTCGGTCGGACCGATTCAGCAAACTTAGTGACCGTTAGGATTTTCGGTGGGACTGAGATGCAACTCGGTAGGACCGATATGGTTAGGGTTAGGGCATAACGTAATCTCGGTGTGACCGATTACACAAACTCGGTGGGACCGATTTTGGTAATAAGCTAACCAGAGAGTTGGTCAGGCAAACTCGATGAGACCGATTACACAAACTCGGTGAGACCGATTTTGGTAATAAGCTAACCAGAGGATTTGCATTGTAATCTCGGTAGTACCGATTCCTCAAACTCGGTGAGACCGATTTTGGCAATGGACATACACAGTGAGATTACAATCCCATCTCGGTGAGACCGAGATCCCTATCGGTGAAACCGATTTGCTAGGTTTTGTGGCTGTGGCTATGACATGTGAAACTCGGTGGCGCCGGATAGAAAGAATTGGTGGGGCCGAGTTTGACTTTTGGTTTAGGTCATATGTGGATGTGGGAAGATAGTTGAGGGTTTTGGAGCATATCACTAAGCACATGAAGCAAGAGGCTCATTAAGCAACACCTCATCCCTCCTTCATAGTATTGGCTTTTCCTATAGACTCAATGTGATCTTGGATCACTAAAATATAAAATGTAGAGTCTTGATCTTGAAGCTTGAGCCAATCCTTTGTCCTTAGCATCTTGAAGGGGTTCCACATCCTCTAGTCCATGCCACTCCATTGTTGAACTTATCTGAAACATACTGGGCAAAAGTGTTAGTCCAACAAGAGATATGTTGACATTAATTACCAAAACCACCCAGGGAGCACTTGTGCTTTCAATCTCCCCCTTTTTGGTAATTGGTGACAACATACATCAAAGCTTTAGATAAATATATAGAAAATAGCAAGTAAAGCTTTGGAAAGACATGTAACATGCATAGGCTCCCCCTACATGTATGCAATCATGTGAATATTGAATATAGGAGCATGTGAGTGCATAAGCATGACAGAGTAAGCAATGTGTTACATGTATCTTGGCTATATGCATCAGAGCAAATGATGTGAATATGAGAAATGTACCTTCATGCTTATGAGTCCTTCTTGCAAACAGTATGCACATCAGCAGGAATTTCTCATTCACATGACTGAGATGCATATACTTACCTTGTGGTCTTGAGTTGGCTTAGGATGGGATGAACCTGCGCAAACAAGGTTAAATAACACAGATACACCTACTAACCAGAGCAACCAAGAGAAACCACAAGAGAACCAAGACTGGGATGACATGTAGAGTGAGTACTGAGTACCACATTGGATATAGACATGTCCCCAAAGGTAAAGATATGAGAATAAAATCAGAGATTTTCTTCCCTTAGATGTCTTGCTCCCCCTGAATCTGCATGGGATATTGGGAGAAGATAGGGAACAGAAAATCAGAGCAATAGAAAATAAACAACAGAGCTTGAGCTAAAGCAAGCAAACAAACATGTCTTTCCCCTCTTAAAGACATGTGACATCTCTCCTCTTGAACACCAAGCATCTGGGGTCATTGATGATATTACTTTCTCTCCCCTTGAGTATTCTCTCTTTCTCCCCCTATAGGAAGAATTTAAGCTTTGATGTGATCTCTCTCTCCCCCTTTGACATCAATTTCCAAGAACGGTCTTATGGACATGTGATACAAATGGGTTGGTCCTGAGTCACAGAGAAAAGCAGTATGTGTAACATGATGCTGGTAGAGGACAAGAATCATTGAGTGGAGCTGGAGCAAATGGAAATCAGAAATAAGTGGCAAGTTGGTTTTTCTGTGGTGAAATCGGTGACTCCGAGTTGTGTGCTTCGGTTGCACCGAAAGGTTTCGGTTGAGCCGAAGAGAACAAACCGGTGTGACCGAGTTCATCAGAGTGAAACCACTTGTCACCCCAGCTCACTAGTCAAGTAAGATCTCACAATGATATGCAAGGAATTAACTGAAAGATTTGCAATGAATTGAATGCAGAAAATGAAGAACAAAAAGAAAAGAAAAGAAACTAAAAGATCTAGATGAAGTTTTTTTAAAGGGGAAACAAATATGCAAGAGACAAATGCAATAACATAGAAAAGAACACAAGAGAACTTCATCTAGAGTTGGGCGGTGACAAAGTCACCTATGTTAGAGTATATTGACTTAGGAGTCAAGTGAGAGCACTCGATCATAGGTCATACTCATCGTTTAAGCTCAAAATGGGGTTACCATTTTTCGTTTAAGCATCTTGATGTATTCACATCTTGTCGAGTTGCTTTGACTCATGACTTGGAGTAAAGCTTCTCTAAGATGGAATAACATACCTTGGGAGGTGGTGTTGATCTTGCTCATGTAGTTGAACTTGTGTGGGTTGCTCAAGGTTGATGTAGTTCATCAAGAGTTGGGAGCACCACTTGGAGTTTGAGTTCATCTACCTACATGGATTAGCTTTGCAAGGAAGAGCACTTGTGTAACCAAAATGACAATCATGAGACTCAACATAGAATTTGTCAAAGGATATGTTTGAATGGTTTCGTGCTTCCTTGTCTTCAACCACCATTGTGTAGAGACTTGGTGATGTAGAGATTGCTCAAGATGTGAGTGAGTTGCAACCTCATAGATTCAACCAAGTACCTACACGGGTTAGATTACATGCAAGGTACAAATATATCCAAGACATATGAATAGCATCATAAGGGAAATATCAAGGATTAGTCATAGGCTCATGCCCCGCATGTATCAAATGGAGTTCCTACTCCAAGTTTGAAGCATCAATCATGTTCAATTCACATCTCAATCTACAAAACACTTTCTCATCAAGTGGTTTAGTGAATATATCCGCCAATTGCTTATCGGTGCGAACATGCTTAAGGTTAATGTCCCCTTTGGCAACATGATCTCGAATGAAGTGATGACGAACTTCAATATGCTTAATTCGAGAGTGTTGCACGGGATTGTGAGCAATCTTAATAGCACTTTCATTGTCACATAGCAATGGAACATGTTTCACATATATCCCATAATCTTTAAGAGTCTGGGTCATCCAAAGTAATTGAGCACAACATGAACCAGCGGCAATATATTCCGCTTCGGCGGTGGATAAGGATACCGAGTTTTGTTTCTTGGAAGACCAAGACACAAGAGATCAACCAAGGAATTGACAAGTACCCGAAGTGGACTTTCTATCAACCTTGTCTCCGGCATAGTCCGAATCGGAATAGCCAACAAAATCAAAAGAGGACCTCTTAGGATACCAAATGCCAAAATTTGGGGTATGGATTAAGTATCTCACTATCCTTTTCACAGCCTTAAGATGACATTCTTTAGGAGCAGCTTGATATCGTGCACACATGCACACACTTAGCATAATATCTGGACGAGAGGCACATAGATATAACAATGAACCAATCATAGAGCGATAAACTTTTTGATCAACCGGTTCACCATCTTTGGTCAAATCAAGATGTCCATTAGTAGGCATGGGTGTAGTCATACCTTTGCATTCTTGCATATTGAACTTTTTGAATAAGTCTTTGGTGTACTTTGTTTGAGAGACAAAGGTACCTTCCTTAGTTTGCTTGATTTGCAAACCGAGAAAGAAATTGAGTTCACTCATCATAGACATCTCAAACTTCTCCGACATTAGCTTTCCAAACTTCCCACTAAAATGAGGGTTAGTTGAACCAAATATGATATCATCAACATAAATTTGGCACACAAATAGTTCTCCATTAACCCTTTTAGTAAAAAGAGTAGAATCAATTTTACCAATTTCAAAGCCTTTTCTAGTAAGGAATTTGGTCAAGCATTTATACCATGCTCTAGGAGCTTGTTTAAGACCATAAAGGGCTTTATGAAGTTTGTAAACATGATTAGGTTTCTTAGGATTGACAAAGCCGGGAGGTTGCTTAACATAAACTTCCTCCTCAATTTTGCCATTTAGAAAAGCACTTTTAATGTCCATTTGGTATAAGGTGATATCATGGTGATTAGCGTAGGCAAGTAAGATGCGAATGGACTCAAGTCTAGCAACGGGAGCATATGTCTCACCATAGTCCATACCTTCAACTTGTGTGTAGCCTTGGGCGACGAGACATGCTTTGTTGCGAACCACTTGTCCACCTTCATCTTGCTTGTTGCGAAACACCCATTTGGTACCAATGATGTTGTGGTTGTTGTCGGGCTTCTCGACCAATGTCCACACTTGATTTCTCTCAAAGTTGTGTAGCTCTTCATGCATAGCGTTTATCCAATCCGGATCCTTCAATGCTTCTTCAACCTTTATAGGTTCAATGCTAGAGATGAATGAGTAATGTTCACAAAAGTTAGCTAAATGAGTTTTAGAGCGAGTGATTCTCCCGGTTTGGATATCTTTGTTGATTTGCTCGACGGGATGATCTTTGGCAATTCTTGCTCGAACTCGTGAAAGCTTTTGCTTGGGTTGAGGTGGAACATCCTCTTCATCTTGTTCTTCTTCTTGGCCTTCTTCATTATTGACGTTGTCGTTCTCTTGTCGTGGTGGAGAAGGAGGTTGTTGATGTTCATCTTGGTGTACTTCCTCGTTTTCTTCATCTTGGTGTGTCCCACTTGTGGATGCTTCCGTATCAACTCTTGGTTCACCTTGTCGTGAGGTAGAAGCTTACACTTGGACGGACGAGGTACTCTCCTTCATTTCCGTTGGACGAATCTTGCCAATGGACAAGTCTTGTATTGCTTCCGAAGGGTCTTCGTCTCCTACATCAATTGGCAATTGCTCTACTTGCGAGCCGTTAGATTCATCAAACTTCACATCTACCGTCTCCTCAACCTTTCGGGTGAAATTGTTGTAGACACGGTAAGTGTGAGAGTTTGAGCCATAACCAAGTAGAAAACCTTCATGAGACTTAGGAGCAAATTTAGAACGACGATGATTATCAAGAACGTAGCGCTTTGAGCCGAATACTCTAAAGTATCCAACTTGGGGTTTGTTACCGGTGAGGAGCTCATATGCCATCTTGCCGAGTAACTTGTGAAGATACAAGCGATTTGTTGCATGACAAGCTGTCTCAACCGCTTCCGCCCAAAAGTGCTTTGGCATTTTGTACTCATCAAGCATCGTTCTTGCCATCTCGATAAGATTCTGGTTCTTCCTCTCAACAACTCCATTTTGTTGAGGTGTGTACGTAGCCGAGAACTCGTGTGAAATCCCTTCTTCGTCAAGAAAGGTCTCCACATTTGCGTTCTTGAACTCCGTTCCGTTGTCACTCCGAACCTTCTTGATCTTCACGTCAAACTGATTTTGGGCCTTCCTAGCGAAGTTTTTGAAGATCTTTTGGACCTACGACTTGTCATCAAGAAAGAACACCCACGTAAATCTTGAAAAATCATCAACTATGACTAGACCAAATGATTTACCACCGAGACTCTTGTATGCCTTTGGACCAAAGAGATCCATGTGAAGTAGCTCGAGCGGTCTTCTTGTGGTCATGATGTTCTTCGCGCGGTGACTTCCTCCAACTTGTTTCCCTTCTTGACAAGCGCTACAAAGTCTATCCTTCTCAAATACGACATCTTTTATTCCAAGGATATGATCACCTTTAATAAGCTTATCAAGATTTCGCATTCCAACATGACCTAGTCTTCTATGCCACAACCAGCCTTTAGAAGATTTAGCAATTAAGCAAGTTTTAGGTTGAGCCCTTTTAGTGAAATCAACAATGTAAAGATCTCCTCTACGTATACCGGTAAAGATCATTTTATGATTGTCTCTACGAAACACTTGGCAATCTACTTCAGTGAATAAGACATTGAAACCGAAATCCGCAAGTCTAGAAACTGAAAGTAAATTGTATCCAAGGGATTCAACAAGCATGACATTTTGTATGGAGCTATCATGTGAGATGGCCACCTTACCAAGGCCAACCACCTTACCCTTTGAATTATCACCAAAAGTGACATATTTTCGAGGGCCGTTATTTTCAGCAAGCTCAAGGAACATATCTTCATCTCCGGTCATATGATCAGTACATCCACTATCAAGGACCCATTCCTTTCCTACAGCCATGTAGCCGCGAAGATTTGCCATAAGACCAAAATGTCTCATTGCATCATCAAGGTCATAGTCACTATTATCATCTTCATCATAGTATCCATGTTCAACATCATCTTGTGATTGATCAATTCCTAGAGAGGGTAATTCATTAGATAAATGATCATCAAAGTGGTTAAATTTATAAATTCTAATAGCTTCGGATATGATATAACTAATGATTCCAACGTTTCCTTTAGCACGCATGAGATTGGTGAGCTCAAAAAGACAATCACCAAAACTAGGATCACTAGAGTTCATCTTACTCAAAACAATAGAGTTATGGAGAATTTCGTCTAGATTTTTTAAGGAATAATCAGGAAATCGTTTCTCAAGAAATTTCCATATAGTATAGGCACAATCAAGAGTAGGCATACTAGCAACCAAATTTTTAGGCAATCCTCTAATGATGAGCTCAACAGGTCTAAGATTACGAATCATGTCAATATCTTCATCTAGGGTAGGGTGCAAAGGATCAATATGACGTGCACAAGGACTAGCAATGTACTCGTTCAACTGATATTCATTGAAAATCTCAAGCATTTCATTTTTCCACTCATGAAAATACTCTCCATCAAGAATGAGCACTCTATTTTTAAGACTCCCTAAAGTAGACACATCCATCTTCCTCCAAAGGTGTTTAAACCAAGGCAATGGAGACCAATGCTCTGATACCAATTGAAAGGATCGAGAAGAGGTGTCTAGAGGGGGGGTGATTAGACACTAAGTGCCAAAAGTTGCAATTTTTAATATTCTTAAGTTTAGGTGGAGTTTAAGCACAACTTTGACGAACACAATACATATCAAGCAAGCATGCAATGAGTATATGAGCAGCGGAAAGTAAAGCATGCAACTTGCAAGAATGTAAAGGGAAGGGTTTGGAGCTAGAAATGTAATGTGATTTGAAATCAAAATAAAGTGGATTCAAAAAATCTAGTTCGAGTTCATATAGTACACATAGTGCATATGTAACTCGAGACTAATCATGTGGTGTGATGTGAAGATAATACACAAACGATGGTTTAACTTGACAATAATGATGATTGTAGATCTTATTAAAACAGAGAAACGAATTCAAATGCTTTGACTTCACAACAATCATTACTGTAGATCTTATTCAAATATAGAAACAAATTCAAATTTAGTTCATATTGAAGCGGTAGTATATACGTTTGGAATGCACTAAAACGTTCATTTGAGTAGTAGGTTGCATGCATTATACAGGTAGCGAAATATTTTAATTGAACATAACATGAATTCAAAGTTTTGAATGACATTTGTAGGGCACATTGATTTGGGACAGTACACGTTAGGCTTGTCTTGAATGACATTTGTAGGGCGCATTGATTTGGGACATTACACGTTAGGCTTGTCCGGAAATTTCAACCCGCGCCTTGTTAGCCCGAAATATTTAAGATATATTTTGTCTTGTTGTGCTCCAACAACTCCCTCCATCTCAACCCGCGCCTTGCTATTCCGAAATTACAATGCGCGCGAAAACTCCCACCTCCTGTGAAATCCCGACACGCAAAATGCCCGTGGTACCCCTGAACCGAAAGAACCGCCTCAAATCGGTGGGGGTACTTTTGTAACTTACCCCACACTTCGGACAAGCGCGTCTCTAAGCCATGGTTCCCCACTGCCATCCCATCCGCCCACCCATTCGTACACTGAGGCCGCGAAAACCCGCGACGAAACCCCACACCCTGCTCCGTCCGCCACCCAGCCGGAGCCTCTTCCCCGACGACGTCGTCCACAACAACACCTCGACATCCCACATCCACCGTACCTGATGAGGATCTGTCATAGATCTCATCGTCCCGCCGGTTCAGCCACCCCGTCCTCCACCTCCAAGGAGCTGCCCCGACGTTCCCCTCGTCTTTCGCGCCACCTCCATTCCCACACCGCCGTCTTCACCTGCACCACCGGAAGAGCATCATCATCACCGTTTCCTTGGATGAAGCTGCGGCCTAATCGGCGCCACCAAAGAGGTTGTACACTAATCGCCGCATTTTCTTCTTGATTCGATCTCATGGTGCTGCCGGCGCTCGGTCCCGAGCCGACACGACGCGACTCCATCCACAGCGGCGTCGCCGGCCACTTCCTCCACGACGTCGCTCCCTCGGCGGCGACGTCCACATCAGTAGGACCTGCTGCTGCTTTAGCTCTTGCTCGCGCTGCTGCTCTGCTCTTGCTCTCGGTCCCCTGCCTGGTCTGCTCTTGCTATTGCTCTTGCTCGCGTTGCTGCTCTTGCTCTTGCTTGCGATGCTGCTCCAATTTAGCTACACTTCAATCGACTGAATCGAATTTTGGGTCAGTCGATTTTCAGGGGGTGGGGGGGCTCGCCGTGGTGAAGGAAGAACCAGCCGCAGCGGGGAGGGGGGCTCGGCAGAGAGGTATCCCACTATCTATCTTAGGGTTCAGGATGGGGGCGGTGGTCGCCGGCGGTGGCGGGGCGTTGGCGGGGCGGTGGCGTGGGGATCGCCGAAGAAAAATCTTGGCACGGGGGGGCCTAGAGGGATGGCCGGGGCGGCGGTGGACCGGCGGTGGGGAGTGTTTTTGGGGCGGGCGGGGCGGCGCACCACCGGCCGCGGGCGGCGGGGGGCTGCTGTTTGGCCGGCTCAAGGGGGTGGACGTTGAAGATGAACCGCAGGCCCTTGATTTCGTATCCAACGGCTGCAAAATCGACTGACCAGAGATGAAAAAGTCAGTCGACCGACGTGTAGCCTCACCTTGCTAGTGCGTTCAGTTTCGATAGCAAAGTTCAGTTTCGACAGCAAAATTCTGTTTCGACAGTTAAGTTCAGTTTCGACAGTTAAGTTCAGTTTCGACAGTTAAATTCAGTTTTGACAGTTAAGTTCAGAAATGAGCGGCTGATGTATTTTACATCTAGCACTTTGTGGTTATGTATTTTATGTCATGTATTGGAGATGCTATTAGAATTCCACTCAGGTTAACGTTGTTCGTTGTCTCCCTTGTCCTGCTTCAGCCTCGGCGTCGTACAACTCACCGGAGCTGCTCCAATGATGAAACCCTCCATCACAGCTGTCGGTGTCAAAACCGGCGGATCTCGGGTAGGGGGTCCCGAACTGTGCGTCTAGGCAGATGGTAACAGGAGACAAGGGACAGAATGTTTTACCCAGGTTCGGGCCCTCTTGATGGAGGTAAAACCCTACGTCCTGCTTGATTAATATTGATGACATGGGTAGTACAAGAGTAGATCTACCACGAGATCAAGGAGGCTAAACCCTAGAAGCTAGCCTATGGTATGATTGTTGTATGTTGAGGTTCGTCCTACAGACTAAAACCCTTCGGTTTATATAGACACCGGAGAGGGTTAGGGTTACGCAAAGTCAATTACAATGGTAGGAGATCTGAATATCCGCATCGCCTAGCTTGCCTTCCGTGCCAAGGAAAGTCCCATCCGGACATGGGACGAAGTCTTCAATCTTGTATCTTCATAGTCCAGGAGTCTGGCTGAAGGTATAGTTCGGCTATCCGAACACCCCCTAATCCAGGACTCCCTCAGTAGCCCCTGAACCAGGCTTCAATGACGACGAGTCCGGCGTGCAAATTGTCTTCGGCATTGCAAGGAGGGTTCCTCCTCCAAGTTCTTCATAAAGATTGTAAACACTAAGGATAGTGTCCGACTCTGCAAAATAAATTTCCACATATTGCCATAGAGAGAATAATATTAACACAAATCTAATCTGCTGACGTATTCCGTAGCATGACATCACTACGGCCAAGCCTTTATCCAAATCGTTTTTACTTCCCCACCTCAGCGCATTTTGCGAGGCGGTTTCCTTGGCACGTCTTGTCAAAGCAGAGATCGTGTCCCCTTTATTTACGGGATTCTCATCAATACAGACGTGGGTAACCCAATCGTGCCCGTTAGCATGTTTTCTCGATTAAAGGCAAGTCCAAAACGGTCACGGGGAGGGCCCTTGGTATTCAACCTCTTATAAAGAGACCAAGGCCTTACTCCTTTTCAATCTCAAATGAGTTCGCCTGTCGCCTCGAGTTCCAACACCCTAGGCTCCAGATTCCAGGCGCTTCGGACCTTCAACAATATCCGGTTCCGACCTTCAAGGCCGATGGATGCCCTCCTCCGTCACGGAGGAGGACGTGCTAAAGTTGAGAGAGGCCAAGTTCTTGACCGACGAAATTTCGCACAGGTTGCCTGCTCAAGGGCAGGCCGTTCCCAGTCCCCAGCCTGGTGAGAGCGTGGTGTTCGTGTCTCACTTCCTTCGGGGGTTAGGCTTCCCAATGGTTCCCTTCGTGAGGGGCTGATGTTCTATTATGGGCTGGAATTCCACGACTTAGCTCCGGAGTCCATCCTCCATATTTCCTCATTCATCGTCGTGCGTGAAGCGTTCCTCCGTATTACCCCTCACTTCGGATTATGGCTCAAGACCTTTACGGTAGAGCCGAAGATGATCGAGGGACGACACGCAGAGTGCGGAGGCGCTATTATTAGCAAGAGTGCTGGCGCTCCATGGCTCGAGGGCCTTTTTCAAGAGGAGCTCGACTTATGGCAACGAGAGTGGTTCTATATCATCGTCCCCAGGGGCACCAAGTGGGTGGCGCCGCCTGCGTTTCGCTCGGGTCCCCCAGAGCAGCTAGGGTCGTGGGTCAACAAAGGCCTAGATTGGGGACCACCCCTGGACGTGCCTTTGTTGCAGGACCGCATCAGGGATCTCTTAGAAAGAGGTCTCAGCTTGGTCAAAGTGACGCAAGTCCTGCTGATCCGCCGAACACAGCCCGGCAAACGCCGCCCCCTTCGTCTATGGGAGTTTAATCCGGAGGGACCACGAGCTCTCCAGCACTTTATGGGCGCAACGCCCGCGGAGATGTATAAACTGTTCTTCGGATCACAAGCAATGTGTCCGGATTTGACCGAGGACGCAGGTCTGAGCTGCAATCGCCCGGATACTCAAGTAAGTAGCCTTGTGCCCGGACTCGTTATCCATATATTTGTCATAAACTTGCCCCTAAAGAGCTGTCCCTTTAAACACGAGTGGATAGCAAAAGCAAAGCTGATAAGGTGTCCGGCTCCCCTCCCTGAGACCAGGCCGGATTCCGTCCTAGTCAGGATGTTGAAGATTGTGCCTTTGAAGGAAAGTGAGGGAGGGGACAAGGAAGCTACGGCCTCCTCGAAGGAGGCTGTTCGGAGGGAAGGGACTGAAAATTCCTCTCCTCCGGGGAAAAAAAGGACTGCCTCTGAAAACCCGGAGGCTATGGCCTCCAAGCGGGGGAAAACATCCTCGTCAGAGGGTCCTACGCCGGGGGATACCTCGGCCGAACTATGCCCTCAAGGGGACCAGACCTCCAGCGAATCGTAAGTAGAGAAAGATTATATTTTTGAGAGAAAAATCCTTGCTTTAAACCTGAGAAGATTTAACCGAAATTTTACCTTGTAGTTCGGACCTTAGCCCTTCTCAGCAGAGCTCGTCTTCGGGGGACCTTCTTCCGGAGATGATGGAGAGCGGGACGCCTCCCCCTGCCGTACCACCTAACGAGGCGGGCGACCCTGAGGTGTCATCGCGGAGGGTTTCTCCGAATCCGGCTGGGGCGGAAGATAGCTATGTGGCCCCCCAAGGTTCTCCGCGTCCGGCCTTCAAAAGAGGCCATAGGACAAGTCCGGCACCGTCTGGTGCTCGGCCGGAGGAGCTAAAGAATCTGCTGGGGCGAGCTTCTATCTCAGAGGAGCACCGTGCATTGATGGGCACGGTGATTGAAAGGATTTCGTCCGCGGAAAGCGGATTGCACCAGGCCATCAGAAGTTTACTGACGGGTTTTGAGGTACGTTAGATAATGTACACTTTTGTCAGTTGCGCATAAATAAGATGCGCCCTGTGTAGATAGTAGCCCCTGAGACTCTGTGCGTTGTCAGAAGTGACGGCACGCAGAGGATCATAATCCCAGGACTAAGATGTCGCCTTTGAATGTAGGTGGCGAGGTGTCCGGAATCGAGCCGAACTGATGATTTTGCCGAACTAAAGCGGCAACTTGACATGGCAGATGCCGACATCGCGCTCGTCAACAAGCGGCTTGATGAGGCTAAAGGTATGTAATTCCTCGGGCGGCACCTGGTAAGAGGAGCTTTATGCCAGTATCTTATAATGTGTGTGCTTGACGCAGATGGTGCGGCCGCCGTGGAGAGTCTTCGGGCAGAACTTGCCCGAGCTAAGGAACAAGCCAGAAAAAGTGATCCGGCTGCCGAGAAAGCCCTTGAAGAGCTGGGAGCCGAACAGGCTGCTCACTGCCGAAGCAGGAAGGAGATGGTCGTGAAGTTAAAGAGCGCTGCTGACCGTTGCAAGCTTCTTGAGAAAGAAGACCGGGCGAGACAGACGGACTTAGAGAAGGCCGTTGCTGATGCCAAGGACGCTCGCTCTGCGATGAGAGCTGCGAAGGAGGAGCCGCGTCAGGCCGGACAGATTGCGGCTGGAAAGCCCTTTATGCTGCGAAGGAAGTTTTGTGATCCGAAGTTTGCTCCGTTGGACCGGATGTGGAGTGTGGAGGACACCTATCTGGATTTGGTAGCGAGTGCTGCTGATGCGACCGAACACTTTCGAGATCAAGAAGATCGCGAAGTGGAAAAACTTTTCTGGTCACAGTTCCACAATCCAGAGCGTCCACTGGCGGTGGACGATCGTCTGGCTCAATGGGCCGAACTGAATAGGTTGTCCGGACTCGTCATGAAGTGCGTCATGGGTCATTTGTGGCCGGGGAGATCGGAGCCGAAGAGTTATTTCAGCTTGGTGCAGCAATTCCTTGGTGCGGTGCCACGTATCAATGCAATGAAAAGGTCGGCATGCATAGAGGGCGCACGGATGGCTCTTGCCCGTGTCAAGACATACTGGGCGGAGATGGAGACCGCCGTTGTTGCATCCCGAGATTCGGACAAAAGCCGAGTACCCTCCGAGCACTATTTTCAGGAAGTCCTTGAAGGCGCTCGTGTAATAGAGACGCATTCCTCGAAGGATGCTATGTTCTGATAGCATATTTAATTATAAAGCAGTAGTTTGATAAATTGTAGTAGCCTTTTATACTTGTGCCTTCAAGTATTTGAAACACCTCCTGTGCGGCCGTTTTAAGATATATATATATATATAATCTGAAAGATGGCAGTCGTTGGCTTCAGCCCCCACGCACATAGTGCGAGGGTGCTTGCAGAAGGCGCATTTTCACACTTAATCCAACGTATTGGTCCTACAAAGGAGGTGATAGCGCAGCGAGCTAGGCAACCGGACTATAATGCTTTCACACTTTCACTTAGCCATAGGAGCTTGACAGTGAGGCTACTTAAATAGCCCCTGGTGGCGCCTGCGCTCGCCCGAAGTCGGGGCGCATATGTGCCTTGCCGGGAAACGACCCTTCGTTAATGCGGAGGAATCCTATAGATTCCGGAGAGTCCTCGAGTGGTTGACCAGTCTCACGCTATATCATGACAGTCAGTTTTCGGCTTTCTCTACTGAGGTGCTCGCCTGGCCGAACCAGGGCACAATCGCAGTAGTTCTCCTGGTGCCGCCTTAGCCGATAGAGCGGAACGTAAGGCGGCCGAACAAAGGAGCCGGGCAACCCAACATTTGACCAAAATCATGATTCGGAGCTGATGCATATAAGGCCAAACTCGCGACGCTGAACACTCCCTAAGGTATTCGGTCTTTATGAGAGCGGGCGAGGCAACGCTCTTAGGTATAAGCCCCTAGTGTCCAGATACGCGCAAAAATTCTGACGTGGCCACATGCCAAGACGCCAGCCTCCTCCTTGGTTATACTATAGAGAACCAGGGGATGTGTATCAACAAGAGATAGTAAAAAAGGTTTACGCAGGGTCTTAATCTGAAAAGAATCCTTATAACGGGTCCCTGCTGCATGTCTGCGCCTGTGTCTCCGTTGTGCCGTTTCCTGGACGGGTGCAGCACGATATTCATCTGTAAAAGAGAGGAACTAAGTTGAAAAAAAAGGTCATGCCGAACAAAAGTTATATTAAATAAACAAAGTATGAAATATATAAAATTGAGCTTTATTGTCTCTTGTTTTGTATGTGCGGAGCCCCTAGGACAGGGGTATATGGCCACTAAGCCCTTATCAATGATACGTGTGTGCCGGACTCGTCTATCCGTGTCCATGGTCTTAATGACCTGTTCCGATGTTTTGGCTGGTGAAGCCATTTTATTGTGGGGCTGTTAAAGCGGCCGCACAATCCTCCGCTCGGGGGAGGCGCACTCAATGCTTCCCCTTCAAGGAGATGGTGCCTCGTGGACCGGGCATCTTAAGCGTAAGAGATGCATAATGCGGTATTGCGTTAAAGTGGGCGAAGGCTTCGCGCCCAGCAGTGCTTGATAGTGACTTGAGAATGGGACGATGTGGAAAGTGAGCTTTTCGCGGCGGAAGTTATCATAGAGCCGAATATAACTTTGAGCCGGAGAAAACCCATGCAATGGGTGTCCGGACCAGGCGTTACCCCTTGAAAGGAGGTTTTGCTGTGGCGAATTCTTGTTGGGTCTATCCACATGTGACGGATTGTGTCCTGATATATCAGGTTTAGTCCACTGCCGCCGTCCATAAGGACATTTGAAAACTGGAGTCCGCCAATTATTGGATCGAGTACCAAGGCAGTCCAGCCTGCGTTCCTGATACTTCTAGAATAATCCAAATGATCGAAGATGATTGGTTTTGACAACCAGTGGCGGGACCCCTTTGGGATAGGCCGTGTGGCGCGTACCTTTATGGGCGCCGCACGTTTTGTTATGTGAAGTAAGTTTACTGTTTTTACTTCTTGTGGGAAATTCTTTTGTTTCCTGGTGCTCTGCTTTTGGGGTTCATCCTAGGCTTCGCTTGGTGTGTCGAGCCCCTTGTGTTCGGCGTTGAGTCTGCTGGATTGTTTAAAAACCCAACAATCTTTGTGGGTATGGTTAGCAGGCTTTCCGAGAGTACTATGTATTTGACATATCCTGTCCAAGATTTTGTTTAGGTTGGATAAATCATCTCTGTTATCCTGGAGGGGCGGCTTTTTCTGATTCGGCCGCGAGTTTTTAAATCCGGCGTTGACTGTCGTGCTCTTCGGACTGTTTTCCTTAGTCCGGCGACGGTCCTTATTGCGTCGCGGTTTTCCGTTTCCATCCATAGTTTCGGATGTACTTGGGTCGCTGGTGCTACATCTTGCCAACCAGCTGTCCTCTCCTGCGCAAAAGCGGGTCAAGAGGCTTGTTAGTGCGGCCATTGTTCTTGGTTTTCTTGGCCGAGGTGTCTGGCGAGCCATTCGTCTCGGACATTATGCCTGAAAGCTGCTAAGGCTTTGGCGTCCGGACAGACGATTATCTGATTCTTTTTAGTAAGAAATCCATTCCAGAATTGCCGAGCTGACTCTCCGGGCTGTTGAGTTATGTGACTGAGATCGTCTGCATCCGGAGGGCGGACATAGGTCCCTTGAATTTGCTCGGAAAGCGTCCTCGAGCTCTTCCCAACTTTCAATTGTGTTTTCAGGAAGGCTTTTAAGCCAATGCCGGGCTGGCCCTTTAAGCTTGAGGGGTAAGTATTTTATGGCGTGGAGGTCATCTCCTCTAGCCATATGTATGTGGAGGATATAATCCTCGATCCAGACTCCAGGGTCTGTTGTTCCATCATATGCCTCTATGTTTACGGGTTTGAATCCCGCTGGAAATTCATAATCCAGGACCTCATCGGTGAAACATAGGGGGTGTGCGGCGCCCCTGTATTTGGGTGTGCCGGATTCTGATAATGGCTTTATTGCATTGCTTACGAGAGCTTGCTTTCTTGGCCCGTAAATGCACCTGGCTGGTCCATCTTTTTGATGCGAATCCTTAAGTGGGTCGCATGCCGGCTTAAGTGCGGCGCTGCTTGCCGCTTTATGGTGGCCATGGGGTCGTCTATCCGACCATGTGGCTTTCTTACTTTTTGAATGCGAGGGCTCTAAGGCCTCTTCGTCGAATTCAGGCAGTAGCTTTCGCTTCGGATAGCTTTTAGTGCGGCAACTGTCGCCGTATTTGTCTGCGGTGTTGATTACTTTACTCCATATGATCCTGAGTGCATCTTCGCAGTTTTTAGCTTTAACTTATGCTTTTTCAGGCTGCGTGCGGTTGCAACGAGCCTCTTGTGGAGGTTCTTCTGCTCCGTGGGCTTATCCGGCGTAAGGTCATCCGGAATGCCATTTTCGCCGGGGGAGGGTTGTTCGGTTTCTTTATCCGGGTTGCCCTGTTCGGACGGTTGCTCTAAGGCATGCTCGTCGTCTGTCGGCTCATCCTGCTCTATGGCTGGGTCTGTATCGAGGCGGGGCTTGGGTCGGCGTTTACGCCGATGCTTTGATTGTTTTTCGAGAGATCGATCCCTCGTTCCATCCCCGTGTTCCTCGTTGTCGCCTCCTTTAGGGGTATCCACCATGTACACATCATGAGATGAGGTGGTTGTCCAATGCCCTATAGGCGTTGGTTCATTTGTGTCTCCTGCATCGTTGTCCATGCCGTCGATGTCTTCGGAGTCGAAGTTGAGCACGTTGTTTAAATTATCGACGGTGGCTACCAAATGGGTGGTGGGTGGGTTTTGAATTTCTTCATCATCCTATCCCATCCTTGCTGACCGTAGTCCGGCCAGGGCTCTCCTGACAAAGAGAGAGACTTTAGTGACTTCAGGATGTCGCCGAAGGGCGAGTGCTGAAAGATGTCTGCGGCGGTGAACTCCATGATCGGTGCCCAATCGGATTTGATTGGCAGGCACACAGAAGGCTCGGAGTCCGGAGAGGAATCCGGCACCTCGGAGTCACGGGCCATGCGGAGTGCGGGGCTGGTGTTTGGCTCGATCGCCTTTGAGATCGCAGCCCCCGAGGTGGTGTCCAACCACTCATCCTCGATCGGCGCAATAGGCACCGAATTAAGGGTCGGATCCAATGTGTGTGCGGCCTCCAGGACACTGTTCGGCGGCAGAGCTAGATCATGCCCATCGAGACAGTGCGGCGCGCTTGGCTGTGGCTCGAATCCGTCGAAGATCAAGTCCCCGCGGATGTCAGCCGTGTAGTTTAAACTACCAAACCTGACCAGATGGCCAGGGGCGTAGCTTTCGATCTGCTCCAGGTGGCCAAGCGAATTGGCCCACAGTGCGAAGCCGCCGAAGACGAAGATCTGTCCGGGGAGAAAAGTCTCACCCTGGACCGCATCGTTGTTGATGATAAAAGGAGCCATCGGGCCTAAAAGTGACGACACATAGGAACTCTCAATGAAAGCACCAATGTCGGTGTCAAAACTGGCGGATCTTGGGTAGGGGGTCCCGAACTATGCGTCTAGGCGGATGGTAACAGGAGACAAGGGACACAATGTTTTACCCGGGTTCGGGCCCTCTTGATGGAGGTAAAACCCTACGTCCTGCTTGATTAATATTGATGATATGGGTAGTACAAGAGTAGATCTACCACGAGATCAAGGAGGCTAAACCCTAGAAGCTAGCCTATGGTATGATTGTTGTATGTTGAGGTTCGTCCTAGGGACTAAAACCCTCCGGTTTATATAGACACCGGAGAGGGTTAGGGTTACGCAAAGTCGGTTACAATGGTAGGAGATCTAAATATCCGCATCGCCTAGCTTGCCTTCCACGCCATGGAAAGTCCCATCCGGACACGGGACGAAGTCTTCAATCTTGTATCTTCATAGTCCAGGAGTCTGGCTGAAGGTATAGTTCGGCTATCCGAACACCGCCTAATCCAGGACTCCCTCAACAGCGGAGCAGTACCTCGGGCTCCATCTCCAGACGCCTAAGATCTTCTTCCCCTCCTCCGACAGCCAAGTCAGCCGGAGCATCCTCACCGACCAACCCAATCAAGCTGAGATTGACATGGCTTCGCCAAAGAGGTTGTACACGTGTTGCATCTCTTTTTTACTCTACATGTTATATATATTGTCCACTGAGCACACGGATTTATTCCTTTAGTGTCTCCTTGAAAGAAAAAACATAGGAATTTTAATTTTCACTTGTCCTCCTTTTCAAATTCCTATTCATGAAGCACAAGACTAAGAGATAGTAGGATAATAGCATTATAACCATACATTTTCTTGTGGTTTGACTTAATCTCACCATGCTTCTTTGCATCCTGTGTTCTTCCAATTGTTGTGAATCAAACACCCAGATTGGCAGAAATCCTGTGTTTTTAAATTCTCTGTTTTGCATGTGCATTCCTATCCTATTCCTATCTATTTCCTATCCCTTCATTGTTGGAATCCTCCAATTCAATCGAGGCCTTACATAATTACTTCTCTTACACATAGTTGTCAAAGAAAACCTTGCGTGGTTTGTCCCGCTCCTGCTACACCGTCGTCCACCCCAGCTCAGCTGCTCCAACGATAGAAGGGTCCAGCACAGCAGGGATCCAGCCTCTAGACTGTCTTTCGCCGCCTCAGATCTTCTTCCCCGCCGCTGGCAGCCATGAAAACTGCACTACCATCATCAACTGAGCAGATGACCCCGAGGACTACATGGGTCCGCAAGAGAGGTCGCACTCTTTCGTGTCTGCTTACGTTATGCATCGCTTAATATTACATGCTACTTTATCATCATGTTCACCGATTAGACTCTGAGTCAGCTCCAAACTAATGGTCAAACTTGAGTTTTTAAATGGTTGTGGGGTACATATCGGGGCCGCTATCAATAGTATCTATCTACTATCTGGTTAATCTCTGGAATCTACTATGAGTTTCATGTTGGATGGGAAAGAAACAGTAAAGAAGCCATTATCTGTATTTTTTAACTGAAGCCATTATCTGCCTGGTATTATTGGTTTTGGGTCTATCCACAGGTTGCTACCATCACTCTGGATTTCTGCATGCACTCCTTGCATAATCTCACTATGTTTTATTCCTATGCATGACAGTTATTGTAAACAATGGAACTGCACATGTAGAGCAAAAGAGACGAGCCTTGCATGGCAATAAAATTTCATGCAGACGTCGCTCCATGGTAGGCGCAAAGGCATCCCCCCCTCCACGCATTTCGGATTGTAATCGAGAGGAAGCTATCTGTTCTGAGGGGGATTCAGAAGGACAAGACAACTCATATTTACCCCCCTGAGGTCTTTGCTCTAACTTGGCATGCTGGTGTTGGTTATATCATGCATATGGTGTCTTGCACTGCTTACTTTATACATCAAGTATGTCATCTGCTTAGTTTAGACATCCTTTGTGTGAATGCCATATGTTTAGTTTATTCATCGTTTATGTGAATTATGCAACGCCATCTTGTTTAGCCAGGCATCATATATGTGAATTTTGCAATGCCATCCTACTTAGCCAGTCATCTTATATGTAAATTATATCAGGCCATCCTTTTTTTCGTTACATATTACATTTGTCAACATGTTATTACATTCAACTGCTCTTCGTGTGCATCAGCAATTTGACACAGTGATGGCAAATTCTGGAGTGAAAACGAGGTCTTCAGAGCAGACTATGCTATCTGACGAAGCGCATATCTCGCTGGTTATGGATAGATCCTCAGAGGAGGATTCAGAGACAGATAACCAGTCCTATGCCCCCCACCCCGAGGTGTATGCTCTAAATTGGCAGGGTTATGTTGCTCATATCGTGCGTATGGTGTCTCGTATTGCCATGTCATTTGATTAGTATAGACATGCTTTGTGTGAATGTCACCTGTTCAGTGTCTAATTACCATATATGTGAATTATGCATTGCCATCTTGTTGCAAGACATTATATATGTGAATTCTATAATGCTATCTTGTTGCAAAGGCATTATATATGTGAGTTATGCAATGCCATGTTGTTTAGCCAATCATCATGTATGTGAATTATATCATGCTATCATTTTTTTGTATTACGTGTTCCATTTGTCGACAACGTTTGTATATTCAACTACTCTTCCTGTGCATCAGCCATTTGAAGCGGTGATGGAAGTATCTGGAGTGAAAACAAGGTATTCAGAGTAGACAATGCTACCTGCTGAAGCAGACATCTTGCTGGTTACAGAGAGCTCCTCAGAGGAGGATTCAGAGACTGATGACCAGTCCTATTTTCCCCCTGAGGTCTATGCTCAAACTTGGCAGGGTTATATTACCCATGTCATGCATGTTGTCTTGCATTGCTTAGTTTTTACATCATATATGGATTGCCATCTGCTTACTTGCTTACTATATAAATCATATATTTGAATTATATCATGCCATCATGTTTACATAGTACATACACATCATCTATCTGAATTATGGCATGGCAACCCATTTAATAAACACATCATATAGTTATATCATCTCATCCTGTTTAGTGTTTACAGTCATCATATTTTGAATTATGGCATTCTATCTGTGAATGTATGTGAATTATGGCATGCCAACCTATCTAATAAAGACATTATATAGTTATGTCATGTCATCCTGTTTACATAGTCTCATATTTTGAACTATGTCTTTCCATCTTTTTTAGTTAGCCATCATAATGTGAAATTGTGTCATTCTATCATGTTTAGTTAGTCATCATATATGTGAAATTGTGTCATGCTATCCTGTTTGGTTAGACAACATAAATATGAATTATTTCATGCCCTCTTTTATTCCCCACTATTCATTGCACCTGTCTATCATACAATGTCTATACTTTCAATTACTTTTCTTGTTTATCAGCCATTTGAATTGCAGAGCGTGATGGCAGTATCTAAGGGAGTAACAACACGGTCTTCAGAAAAGATATAGTGCTACCAGTTGATGCAGATAGAACCACAGTTGTACTTGCCCAAGGACCAGAACCACCACACATAACCCAGACTCACGCAGATTGTACCCCTACCCAGTTGGACAGAGAACCAGCGACACCCCTTCTAACCCCAACCCCGGCAGATAGTAACCCAGTTCCAGTTGACACAGCACCGTCTCCACCACAGAGCACCCAAACACGAGCAGTTAGTAAGGGAACTGCATTGCCCAAAGCATGAGGACCACCACTCTAAATCCCAACTCAACGCTTAAAGGAGAAGAAGATTTGTTCTCAGGTCAGGTTCTGTAGCTATGGTTCATACTCCTTTGCTCTTGCATGACTGTATTTACTCATACCAACTATTTTCAAATTTTAAGGATGGAATTGAAACTCCAATGGCGCAACAGGTATGTTTTAAACATGTTTCTTTAACTGGTTTGCTGTTGTAACCTGCTCTATGTTGATTTCAGTTTCAATTGAATAAACAGTTATGTTCTCATGTCATGCACATTACAAGTGTTGTTATTGCTCTATAGTTACCCACACTTATTGAGGGAGTCCTGGATTAGGGGGTGTCCGGATAGCCGGACTATAACCTTTGGCCGGACTGTTGGACTATGAAGATACAAGATTGAAGACTTCGTCCTGTGTCCGGATGGGACTTTCCTTGGCGTGGAAGGCAAGCTTGGCGATACGGATATGTAGATATCCTCCCATTGTAACCGACTCTCTGTAACCCTAACCCTCTCCGGTGTCTATATAAACCGGAGGGTTTTAGTCCATAGGACGAACAACAATCATACCATAGGCTAGCTTCTAGGGTTTAGCCTCTCTGATCTTGTGGTAGATCCACTCTTGTACTACCCATATCATCAATATTAATCTAGCAGGAGTAGGGTTTTACCTCCATCGAGAGGGCCCGAACCTGGGTAAAAACATTGTGTCCCTTGTCTCCTGTTACCATCCGCCTAGACGCACAGTTCGGGACCCCTACCCGAGATCCGCCGGTTTTGGCACCGACATTGGTTCTTTCATTGAGAGTTCCTCTATGTCGTCATCTTTAGGCCCGATGGCTCCTCCGATCGTCAACAACGATGCGGTCCAGGGTGAGACTTTTCTCCCCGGACAGATCTTCGTATCCGGCGGCTTTGCACTGCGGGCCAATTCGCTTGGCCATCTGGAGCAGATTGAAAGCTACACCCGTGGCCATCAGGTCAGATTTGGAAGTTTGAACTACACAGCTGACATCCGGGGAGACTTGATATTCGACGGATTCGAGCCACACCCAAGCGCGCTGCACTGTCACGATGGGCATGACCTAGCTCTGCCGCGGAACAGCGCCTTGGAGGCCGCGCCCGTATCAGCTCCGACCCTTAGCTCGGAGTCAACTGAGCCGATCGAGGACGGGTGGCTAGATACTGCCTCGAGGGCTGCAGTCTCAACAGCGATCGAGCCGGACACCAGCCTTATCCCCTGTGAACCCCGTGATTCCAAAGTGCCGGACTCTTATCCGGACTCCGAACCCTCCGCGCCCCTGCCAATCGAATCCGATTGGGCGCCGGTCATGGAATTCACCACCGCGGATATCTTTCAGCACTCGCCCTTCGGTGATATTCTGAATTCACTAAGGTCTCTCTCTTTGTCAGGAGAGTCCTGGCCGGATTATGGCTAATAGGATTGGGATGCGGACGACGAAGAAATTCGATGCCCACCCACCACCCACTTCATAGCCACTGTCGATGATTTAACCGACATGCTAGACTTCGACTCCGAAGACATCGACGGTATGGACGACGACGTAGGAGACGAACATGAACCAGCGCCTATAGGGCACTGGAAAGCCACCTTGTCATATGACATATATATGGTGAATACACCCAAAGAAGGCAATGGCGACGGAACAACGGGGGATGACCCCTCCAAGAAGCAACCCAAGCGCCGGCGTCAGCGGTGCCGCTCTAAGTCCCGCCAAAGCAAAAACGGTGATACCGGCACGGGAGATAATAACACCCCGGACAGTGCTGAAGATAACCCCCTCCAGCAAGACTCGGCACAGGAGGATGGAGAAGCCAGCCCTCCTGAGAGGGCGGCAGGCAGAGAGGAAGAGGATGATAATTACATGCCTCCCTCCAAAGACGAGGCAAGCCTCGGCGACGACAAATTTTTCGTGCCTAAGGATCATGTCGAACAAGAGCGCTTTAAGCGCAGGCTTATGGCCACGGCAAGTAGCCTTAAGAAAAAACAGCAACAGCTTAGACCTGATCAAGATTTGCTAGCCGACAGATGGACTGAAGTCCTTGCGGCCGAGGAATACGAACTCGAACGCCCCTCCAAGAGCTACCTGAAGCGCAGGTTGCAACCCCGATTAGAGGAGGAAGCACTTAAACCTACATCACCAGCGCATGATACGGCTGACCGGCCACCCCGCGGCCGCGATAGAGAGGCCTCTCGGTCCTCCACTCAAGCCGCACCCCGGCGTCACTCAAAAAATGCCAAGGCACGGGGAAATGCGCTGGACCTGCGAGATATGTTGGAGGACAAGGCAAGGCAAACAAGATCGATCTACGAATCGCGTGGGCGCCCCACGACACGAGATGATAACCGTCACGCCGGATACAGTAAATCCGGCCAGGCCGAACATAGTAGACAAAGCTCATCTGAGCTACGTCGTGATATAGCCCAGTACAGAGGGGCCGCACACCCACTATGCTTCACAGATGAAGTAATGGATCATCAAATCCCAGAGGGCTTTAAACCCATAAACATCGAATCATACAATGGCACAACAGACCCTGCGGTATGGATCGAGGACAATCTCCTTCATATCCACATGGCACGCGGTGATGATCTACATGCCATCAAATACCTCCCACTCAAGCTTAAAGGACCAGCTCGACATTGGCTTAACAGCTTGCCAGCAGAATCAATCGGTTGTTGGGAGGACCTGGAAGCCGCATTCCTCGACAATTTCCAGGGCACATATGTGCGACCACCAGACACCGATGACCTGAGCCACATAATTCAGCAGCCAGAAGAATCTGCCAGACAATTCTGGACACGGTTCTTAACCAAGAAAAACCAAATCATCGACTGTCCGGACGCTGAGGCCCTAGCAGCCTTTAAGCATAGCATCCGTGACGAGTGGCTTGCCCGACACCTAGGACAGGAAAGGCCGAAATCTATGGCAGCCCTCACGACACTCATGACCCGCTTTTGCGCGGGAGAGGACAGCTGGCTGGCTCGTAGCAATAACATGACCAAGAGCCCTGGTAATTCGGATACCAAGGATAGCAATGGCAGGTCGCGTCGCAACAAGCACAAGTGCCGCATTAACAACGACAATGCTGAGGATACGACAGTTAATGTCGAATTCAGAGGCTCTAAACCCGGTCAGCAGAAAAAGCCATTCAAAAGAAACACTCCGGGCCCGTCCAGTTTGGACCGAATACTCGATCGCTCGTGCCAAATACATGGCACCCCCGAAAAACCAGCCAACCACACCAACAGGGAGTGCTGGGTGTTCAAGCAGGCCGGCAAGTTAAATGCCGAAAACAGAGACAAGGGGCTACATAGCGACGACGAGGAGGAGCCCCGGCCGCCGAACAATAGTGGACAGAAGGGCTTCCCCCCACAAGTGCGGACGGTGAACATGATATACGCAACCCACATCCCCAAGAGGGAGCCGAAGCGTGCGTTAAGGGACGTATACGCGTTGGAGCCAGTCGCCCCAAAGTTCAACCCATGGTCCTCCTGCCCGATCACTTTTGATCGAAGGGACCACCCCACTAGCATCCTTCATGGCGGATTCGCCGCATTGGTTCTAAACCCAATCATTGACGGATTTCAGCTCACTAGAGTCCTTATGGACGGCGGCAGTAGCCTGAACCTGCTTTATCAGGATACAGTGCGGAAAATGGGCATAGTTCCCTCAAGGATTAAACCCACAAAAACAACCTTCAAAGGCGTCATACCAGGTGTAGAGGCCAACTGTACAGGCTCAGTTACACTTGAGGTGGTCTTCGGATCCCCGGATAATTTCCTAAGCGAGGAATTAATCTTCGACATAGTCCCGTTCCGCAATGGCTATCACGCACTGCTCGGACGAACCGCATTTGCAAAGTTCAATGCGGTGCTGCACTACGCATACCTCAAGCTCAAAATGCCAGTCCCTCGATGAGTCATTATGGTCAATGGAAACACCGAACGCTCTCTCCGAATGGAGGAGCACACGGCGGCCCTGGCAGCGGAAGTACAAAGCAACCTCTCAAGGCAATTCTCCAGTCCGGCTATTAAACGTCCGGACACCGTCAAGCGCGCCCGAAGTAACCTACAACAAGACCGCCTGGCATGTTCTGAGCAAGCATAGCAGTGCGGCCCCAACCCCAGCCCTCGCAAAACGGCAAAATCAGTGCTACGCGTACATAATTACGCCTTGACAATACCATGGGCATAGGGGGAGGGGCACCATCATGGCACGCCCGAAACGCGGCTTAACCGCACTAGGGGCTGCCATTTTTGTCATTTTTTCTTACTTTCAGGATTCCACTCTCCGGAGGACCGGGTCGGCAGTACAACTGCCGCACAAACGATACAACAACCAGGGAAGCAGAAAGCTACGCCGCACTATGGAACTCCCAGGTGGTCTCTATAACGAGCAGTATACCTGTTTCACATGCCATTCCGCAACCCGCCCCTGGAGGGGATATGTTAAATAGTCCCATCTCATGCTTACCGCGCTATTTGTATCGTTCTACTTTTTGCAGCAGCCATTTAAAATAAACAATGCCTAGCTTCAGCTTATTATTGCATTGTCTATTCATTCCTTTTTTTAATACATATGTTCAATTATGACATGTAGCACCCGTACACTTTGGTACGGTCAATACGCCAGGGGCTCAAGCACCCCATAATATGGCGTGAGAAGTCCGAACACTTTTACAAGGCGGCCCTCCGAACTTATAGCATTATATGCATCAGCTCCGAATCATGTCTTTGGTCAATAGTTGGGTTTTCCTGGCTCCCATGTTTTGGTACCTTACGTTCTGCTATATCGGCTAAGGTAGCACTGGGAGAACTACTGCAATTGTGCCCCACTTGAGTTGGGCTAAGCACCTCAGTAGAGAAAGCTAAAACTGACTGTCATGATAGGTCGAGAGCTGGTCGCTGTTCGGGAGGTTTCGAGTCCCTAAAGACTTATGCCGCTTAGAGCGAGGAGTCGGCTTTGTCCGGCCTAGGCGTGTATAGCGCCCCGAACACTAGGGGCTTCGCCGAAATTTAAAATTATGGAATTCTGTGGCTAAGTGAGAGTGATAATGCATTATAGTCCGATTGCCTTGTTCGTTGTGCTGAGCACCACCCTCAAAGGACCCATGAATGGGAAAAACAGTGCTCAGGTTTATCCCAAACATCCCAGCACTAGTGGCATGGGGGCAGAAGCCGACGACTCGCCATCTCTCAAATTTAATAAACGGCCGCATAGAAGGTAATATTTTAAATTAAAACAAGCATTGCATAGCGCATATGAACAAAGTTTTCAGCGCACAGGATAAAAACGAGCAAGTTTCACTCAAATATTACATCTTTTGAACATTCGTCCGCCACAAGGCGGGCGCCCTTCAGGACGCCCTCATAATACATCTCGGGGTGGCGATGCTCCTTGCCCTGCGGTGGCCCATCCTTCACAACCTTCTCCGCATCCATCTTGCCCCTGTGCACCTTAGCGCGGGCAAGCGCCCTACGGGCACCTTCGATGCAGACGGAGCGCTTGACGACTTCAAGCCACGGACAGGCATCCACCAGCCGCCTCACCAGCCCGAAGTAGCTCCCAGGCAGGGCCTCTCTAGGCCACAGCCGAACTATAAGGCCCCTCATGGCCTGTTCAGCCACCTTGTGGAGCTCGACCAGCTGCTTCAGCTGGTCGCTCAAAGGAACCGGGTGTCCAGCCTCAGCAAACTGAGACCAGAACACCTTCTCCGTCGAGCTACCCTCCTCGGCCCGGTAGAAGGTGGCGGCATCTGATACGCTGCGGGGCAAATCTGCGAATGCTCCCGGAGAGCTCCGGGCTCGGGTAAGTAACAAGTAATTCATTTTCACGTGCTTGCTTTGCATAAAGAATGCCTTACTCGCCGCTATCTTCTTCATCGCCTCAACTTCCTGGAGGGCTTTTTGGGCTTCGGCCTTGGCAGATTTGGCGCTTTCGAGGGCCGTCGCAAGCTCGGACTCTCGCGTCTTTGAGTCAAGCTCCAAACTCTCGTGTTTTTCCACGAGATCCTGAAGCTCTTGTTGTACCTCGCCGACTCGCGCCTCATGTTTCTCCCGCTCGATGCGCTCCGTGGCCGCCTTCTTTTCGTCCTCGGAAAGCTCTTGCTTAAGGGTCGCCACCTCAGTCGTGGCCCCTAGGACACCAATAGCGATCCTGTCATTTTTTGCAACTGCATCTTTTTAAATATAATCCACAAGGTATTGCTTACCTTATTTTCCCTCGAGATCCTTCTTAGCACGGCCGAGCTCTCGCTCGGAGCGCTCAAGGCTCTGCTTCAGCGCATCCACCTCCGCAGTCAGTGTGCCAGAGGCCAGCAGCGATGCCTGCATACGCATATTTGACTTAATTATGTTAGACTCCTGCAAATGTTATTAGATCCTCTATTCGGCTTTTCTTTCCGAACGCCAAACAGAGCATCAGGGGCTCCTGTCTATGCGGTAATATTTTCATATATTTTTCACATACCCCAAAGCCTGTTAGCAGGCTGGTACAGGCTTCAGTTAGCCCGATTTTAGCGGACTGAACCTTCTGGATCACCGCACTCATAATAGTGTGGTGCTCCTCGTCGATGGAGGCGCCATTAAGCACCTCCAGCAAATTATCTGGTGCCTCCGGTTGGGCAGTGGTCACCGGCGTTGTAGGCTTGCCCTTCTTACTAGGGGGCCGCCTGCCGGACTCCGGAACCATTGAAGGTTCCGGTGCGGTGTCCGGCCCAGGGCCGGACTTGGAGCCCTTGGGGGTTTGTCCCCTTGGCGCCTGGAGTCCGGGAGGTCGCCTTGCGGCACCTCCAGGACCACCTCCTCCTAGCTTGGAACCTCCTGGGACAACACCTCGACATCATCCGTGGGGCGGGGGGAGGTAGCGGTCGGAAGCGAATTCACATCCGACAAATCTCGGGAACCGCTCGACGACACGTCAAGCCGGTCTTTGGGCGGACTGCATAATTATATTCGACGTCAGGAAAAGCAATGCAATAAAGGAACGCCATGAGTTATTCTGGTATCCGAACACTTACGGTTTTGCCACGGGCTTGGCCCTGTGCGGCCACTCCTCTTCGCCGTCGTCAGCGTTGGTGGAGTAGTCCAGAGGGAGGGTCCTTCCTTTCTTGGACCCTCCGGCCTCCCCAGTTGGGGCGGCCTTCCTTTTCTTCTCTCCCCCCGCTGGGGGAGAGACCTCTCTTTCCTCCTCCCCGTCTTCATGGGAGGAGTCCGCCTTGGAGTCGTCGGACGATGAGTCCGACTCCACCGGGCGCCAGGAACTCTTCCGGGTTCCTGTGGCCTTCTTCTTGGCCTTCTTCTCCGGCACCATGTAAGGTGTCGGAACCAGCAGCTCTGCCAAGCGAGCGTCTGATGGGTCTTCGGTCAAAGGAGCCGGACAGTTGATCTGCCCGGACGTCTCCTGCCAATCCTGTTAAAAGTAAGGGAGTTTAGATCCCGCATAGAGTCAAACTATGAAAGACAAATATCCTGTGAGAGGTAAAAACAGCTTACCGCGTTGGCTTGACGCTGCGCGCTGAATCCGCGATCCTCGGTAGCGGATGCGGGAGCCTCGGCGCCCTTGAATAGCACCTTCCAGGCATCTTCGTACATTGTGTCGAAGAGCCTGCTCAGAGTTCGGTGTTGGGCCGGATTGAACTCCCACAAGCTGAAAGCCCGTTGTTGGCACGGGAGGATCCCGTGGATGAGCATGACCTGGACTACATTGACGAGTTTGAGCTTCTTGCTCACCAGGCTTTGGATGCATGTTTGGAGTCCGGTCAGCTCTCCTTTTTTGCCCCACGGCAGGCCCTTCTCTTTCTAGGAGGTGAGCCGCGTAGGGATTCCGGATCGGAACTCAGGGGCTGCGACCCATGCAGGGTCGCACGGCTCGGTGATGTAAAACCATCCCGATTGCCACCCCTTTATGGTCTCCACGAAGGAGCCCTCAAGCCATAGTACGTTGGGCATCTTGCCCACCATGGCGCCTCCGCACTCCGCCTGGCGGCCGCCCACTACCTTTGGCTTGACATTGAAGGTCTTCAGCCATAAGCCAAAGTGGGGCTGGATGCAGAGGAAGGCCTCGCACACGAGATGAACGCCGAGATGTTGAGGATGAAGTTCGGGGCCAAATCATGGAAATCCAGGCCGTAGTAGAACATGAGCCCCCGGACAAATGGGTGGAGAGGGAAGCCTAGTCCGCGGAGGAAATAGGTGAGGAACACCACCCTCTCATGGGGCCTGGGGGTGGGGGTGAGCTGCCCCTCTTCTGGGAGCCGGTGCGCGATGTCGTCAGACAAGTATCCGGCCTTCCTCAGCTTTTTGATGTGTCCCTCCGTGACGAAGGAGACCATCCACTTGCCTCCCGCTCCGGACATGCCTGGAGAAGGTTGAGGTGGGGAATGCGGACTTGGGCGCTGGAGCTCGAGTACGCGAAAATGGATAAGCAAAGGAGGAAGAAGGTGTAGGTGAAAAGGTGGATCCTTATCCCCTTATATGGGCAGACGAAACTGCGTGTCCCCACCAGCCTGGTAAAACTCGCTTATCTCCCAAGCGTCGTAATCAATGGCACGGTTGGGTTACCCACGCCCGTATTAATGAGAATCCCGGAATAAGGGGACACGATCTCTGCTTCGACAAGACGTGCCAAGGAAACCGCCTCGCTAAACGCGCTGAGGTGGGACAGTAAAACGACTCGAATAAAGGCTTGGCTGTGGTGTGATGTCACGCTACGGAATACGTCAGCAGATTAGATTTGTGTAAATACTATTCGCTCTATGGCAATATGTGGAACTTATTTTGTAGAGCCGGACACTATCCCTGTGTTCAGAAATGTTCTATGAAGTATTCGGAGGAGGAACCCGCCTTGCAATGCCGAAGACAATCTGCGCGTCGGACTCGTCGTCATTGAAGCCTGATTCAGGGGCTACTGAGGGAGTCCTAGATTAGGGGGTGTCCGGATAGCCGGACTATAACCTTTGGCCGGACTATTGGACTATGAAGATACAAGATTGAAGACTTCGTCCCGTGTCCGGATGGGACTTTCCTTGGCGTGGAAGGCAAGCTTGGCGATATGGATATGTAGATCTCCTCCCATTGTAACCGACTCTCTGTAACCCTAACCCTCTCCGGTGTCTATATAAACCGGAGGGTTTTAGTCCATAGGACGAACAACAATCATACCATAGGCTAGCTTCTCGGGTTTAGCCTCTCTGATCTCGTGGTAGATCCACTCTTGTACTACCCATATCATCGATATTAATCAAGCAGGAGTAGGGTTTTACCTCCATCGAGAGGGCCCGAACCTGGGTAAAAACATTGTGTCCCTTGTCTCCTATTACCATCCGCCTAGACGCACAGTTCGGGATCCCCTACCCGAGATCCGCCGGTTTTGACACCGACACTTATATTCTATCTATTCTGCTTTGTCTTGAACAAATATTATTTGAAATGTGTCTCTATCTTGATTTGGCAACAAAAACTAGAATGATAAAGACCATAAAGTGACCATGGTACATAGATATATGTTTGTTTCATGCTGTTATCCTGTCCACTTTACTACTGAACTCATTTGCCAAAATGAGTTTCATATACAACATGGTAAACATGTGATGTGTCTGCTTGTTTCTCTTTTAGAATGCGGATAGAATATTGGAGAACAGTACCGCGTTATCCAATGGTAAAGGAAGTAATGCAGATAAGGTTCAAGATAGTGAGACATCCCTGTTGGTCTCCAAGAAAGCTGATAAAAACTAGGGACAATTGCATTTTTACCCCTAGTTGGTTCCTACCCACGGGTTTTGCCCTTACTTTTCGAGCTTGCTCAGTTTTGCCCTTACTTTTTTCATCGAGGTCCCTCGAATGCCCTTTGACCGTTTGACCAAAACTTTGAAAATTCATAACTAATTCATATGAACTCAGAAAAATGCAAATAAGATATCAATATGTTCAGATAAACATTACCTTTATGTGGATATCATTTGCATTCAGGACAAAAGCAACATTTAAACTACCTGTGGTAATTAATGTTATTAATAATATTAAAAATAAAAAGGTATAATCAGTATTTTTTTCATGAATAAAAATTACATGCAAATGTAGGTGATGTTTTCTGAACATCCTGATATCTTATTTGCATTTTTCTGAGTTCGTATCAACTTGGTATGAAGTTTCCAAATAATGGTCAAAGTCGTTAGAACATTCTTAACAAGATGATACCAACTCAGAAAAATGCAAATAAGATATGTGGATGTTCAGAAAACATCACCTACATTTGAATGTAATTTTTATTCATGAAAAAATATTGTTTATACCTTTTTATTTTTAATAATGTTAATAGCATTAATTACCTCAGGTAGTTTAAAGGGTGCTTTTGTCCTCAATGCAAATGATATGCACATAAAGGTAAAGTTTGTCTGAACATTTTGATATCTTATTTGCATTTTTCTGAGTTCATATGAATTAGTTATGAATTTTCAAAGTTTTGGTCAAATGGTCAAAGGGCATTCGAGGGACCTTGACGGAAAAAGTAAGGGCAAAACTGAGCAAGCTCGAAAAGTAAGGGCAAAACCCGTGGGTAGGAACCAACTAGGGGTAAAAATGCAATTGTCCCTAAAAACTATCTTGACGATAGTGAGGGAACCCAAAAGTCCTGTCTTGATGTAGTGTTCGAGTTACTGGCCACTATTGCTGGCACAAGCTCTTCGAAATCGCTGCCTGAATCAGTTCGTCTTCTTGAGTCTCAACTTCAAGTTGAAAGACATTGATCAGATGTGCTGCGACAGGAAGCTGAAGGACTGAGGAAGTCCCTGCAGAATTCAGATGCATATTTTCTGGTGCAACAGCAAGCGCTGGAGGATTTAAGCGCCAAACAAGAGAAAGTTAATAAGCTTGCTAAGCATCTTGCCAGCATTATGGGTACCCAGGATATTGTTTCTTGAGATCTTCTGAAGTGGTTTCAGTTCTGGATTTGTTTTGCTGCGGCGTTTATTTGCGTTGGTCGCCAACTTTGACAACCAGTGTATATGATATGCTGCTTTGTTCCTTATATTTGCACTGGTGGCGAACTTTGATGCCCAGTGGATGTAATATGTGTAATAGCCGTGATAGCCTAGTGTTAGTTGCTTGCTTATTTATTTCCTTGTTGTCTTGTTTATTTGTTTGCTTGTAGTCATTGCACTTCTTTTTCCGTGGTTAGCTAGTGGCTGCAATAACCTATTTTTTAAAACTAGGCCACAATAACCATGGGCTAATATTTAGTTTAGTGACACTGGGCCTCCTACTGGCCATAGAAACAACGGGCCTTCTACGGGCCATAGAAACAATGGGCCTTCTATGGGCCGTAGAAACAATGGTCCTTCTGCGGGTCGTATTATCAATGGGCCTTATACGGGTCGTATAATCAATTGGCCAAACATGGGCCAAACAGACCGCATTATGGTCGTAAACGGGCTAGAGTTGGAATCGTCCGTTCATGGGCCGACCATAATGGGCCATCGTTAATAGGTCGTATTTGATGACGCTATGGAATCAGCCCAATGTACTAATGGACCACAAATGGACTAACTGTAACCACGGGCTGAATTTGGCCCACAAGCAGAAAACGATAGTAATGGGCCGTAAGTAAACGAATGCTGGAAATGAGCCCAAGAATAAATGGGCTCTGAGAAGGCCGAAAGATAACATGGTGTCAGTGGGAAACGACACCTATGGGATCACGAGAATCCCTTTCTACGGTTGCAGGGCGCGGGGGTCGTGAGAAGAGCGGATCGAGCAGGCAGTACACGATTCCTTTATCCAGGTTCGGGCTGCGAAGATGCGTAAAACCCTACTCCTGCTTTGGTGGATTATATGCTTGTGTTCTTGAGCTAGCTATGGGGCGCGAGGAGCTCCAAAAAGCCAAATCCTCCTCCTGGTCGCCTGGGGCCTCCTTTTATAGGGAAAGGGGCTGCCACAGTGGCACACAGGAGGTGGAAAGGGTACAGTGGTGCGAGGTTATCCCTCTCATTACATCACAAGGCGCATTAAATGCGCCTTTGCTTAGGTGTCCCTGCTTTATCGGGGGCGGGGGAGTGCCCCGTCTCGTCCGTCGCCGCTCTCTCCCGCGTCGACACGCGCCCTGGCCAGCGGTGCCTGCGATGCCATGTAGGCGGGCAGGCAGCTGAGGTGGCGCAGCGGTGGGTCTCCACGAGGATCTGCATGCCGCCACGTAGGTGCCTGCCTAGTTGGTTGGTTCGGCAGTCGCATGCGAACGGTTGTGGAGGTGTGACTGGCGTGGGTCCGATGGTGGCCCCGCGGGTGTCCTTGGCAAGGGCTTTGCCGGGGTCCTGACAAGGGTCTTGCCGTGGCGTCTGCTGTCATCCCCGTCAAGGCTCTTGCCGGGGGCCTTCTGGTTTTCCTTGGCTGGGATCCCGCCAAGGATCATCATCTTCTAAAGTGTGCATCTGGTCTTAAATGTCTTCACAAAGATCTTCATACCACCACGGGGATGCCTCCCGAATCCTTGCCCCATGGGGGCAGTGGACTCAAGGGTGACCCGCTCTGTAGGCGAGGGGCGAGCTGCCACGGCAAGGGTCTTTCCGGGTTGGCAAAAACCACCTCCCGGAAAGGATCTTGCCGGGGAGGGGGGGCCGCTTCGTCCCCTTTGCTCTTTGTGGTCTTGGCGTCGTTCTGCTCCTCTTTGACTTTGGCCTCACCTCGGTTCTACCTCCCTTTCCGGGCTTGGTGCAGCGGCGCCCGTGGCTCAGACTGCCCGTGCACAGTCATAGGGGGTACAAAAAGTGTACCCCCCCTTTTGTACACCGACAGGAGCCCCCGGGCCTGGGCCACACATGAGAGCTACGCGTTGTTGGGCCAGGCCCAAGAACGGTGCGCGGGCAGGCAGGGCGGTTTTTACCATGGTAAGTTTCTTCGCACGCTGCGCCTCCCATGCTTCCCGCGCGTGGCACGGCGTGGGGAGGCAGGTGTGACATGGGTGACGTGCGTGGGGCTGAGCTCCGCATGCATGCGTCACGTCGTAGTAAAGGAGGCGGTTCGCGCCTTCCCCATAAACGGAGGGAGGCGTGGAGGCGCGGTCCATTTACTGACGAGGCCGAGGCGTGGTCTTCAAGGCGTCCACTACCCACGATCACGGGGTGGGGAGAGGTCGCCTCATCCGTCGCCTCGGTTCTGCACGCCTGCCACGCGGCTTCCATGCGCTTGGGGCGGTGAACGGTGGAGGCGGGAAACCGGGCCGTCGTGGGCCGAGGCAGCGGGTCGGTCCCAGTTCCTGTGCCTTCTGCGTCTTGATTGGCTGAGCGGGGCGGCCGAGACCCCACCCCGTTCCTTTACAAGGAGCGGGAGGGGGAGGACGGCGGCCCGCATTCTTTCATCTCCTATTTCCTTCAGCTTCTGCTCCCCTCCCTCTGATTCGCCATGGAGAAAGGGAACCCTGGTCCTTCAACGGTGGCGGCGAGGGTCGCCGCTAGACAACGTGTCCCTCCTTCTCCCGCACCTGTGGTGGCAAGCCAGCCGTAAGGGGAAGAGGGAGGGGGCGAGGCCGTGGGCGAGGTCGAGGGCGAGGCCGAGGTGCTCGGGGAAGAGGTGGACGGGGCGGCTTGCCGGCCTCGCCTCCGCAAACGGTTCCTTTTCCCATGGCGGTCCATGTTGGGGACGACCCTTGCGAGTTCTTCGTCAGGCTGCGTCGGCTGCCTCGTCATCGCCTTCGTCTCCCGACTCCATTTGCGAGTGAGATGGAGTTGGACCTGCCCGAGACACTGAGGCTACACATGAGGGGCTGTGGAATCAGCGGTACGCGAGTCCGCGTCGACTTCCCATCTCCTAATGTGATGTATCTTGTTCGAGGGTGGAAGACGTTCGCCCGTATCCACCGTCTGACGGAGGGGCTCACCCTCCATTTTAAGCTGATGGAGGGCGGTCTCCTCTCCGTCAAGGTCTTCGGGTGCTTCGGGACTCGGGCAAGGTGCTGCGTGGAGAGCTCCTCTGATAGCGAAGACTCCTCCTCGAGCGAGAGTGACGAGGAGGACAGTGGCAGCGACGACGAGGGTAGCGGGCGGCAGGATGACGGGTCCGACTAGGTGTCGGGCGTCGCTCCGTGCGGCACCGGCGATCCCATCATCCGTGTCGCTGGCTCCTTGAACTTCTCGGGGTCGTCTCCTTGGGCGGCTGGCGTAGGGAGGCTGCGAAAGAGGAAGAGGGTGGGCGGCAAGGCCGTCAACTCGGAGTACGTGGGCACGACGCCTTCGACGCGTGCTGACGTCCTGCCGCCTCGTCTTCGAGCTCTGCCTCCAGCGCTGCCATCACCATCCAGCCTTCGGACGACCACCGAGATGTTCTCTTGGTGTCTTCTGCCACCCGTAGCTCGCCTAGGCGCCCCTTTTGCCCTTCTCGCCTCCTTGACCTACCTCCTGAAGAGAGGGACAAGAAAGGGATTACGGGCACCTTATCTCTTTTTAGTTTGTAAGCCCTCGGTCCTTAGCTGAATTTAAAACTTGTAATCCCATCATTCATGTTTTTCATTCTTCATGAACTGTACCTGAGTGGAATGTTTTTAATGAAAAAGGGGATGCATGCCTGGTCACTTGTCTTGCGGGTGGAACCCACGTCAAGGAGCAAATCCTTGATATCTTTAAGATAGACACTTCTTTGCCCGGCAGCAGGCCCTGCCGTCTTCCCACGTCGCTCGACCTTTCTCACGCTTTCGGCGGAGGCAGGGATGAGGCAGGTTCAGGCTCCTCGTTTCGTCCCTTTGCTGCCGCTACTACGACCAAACCTGGCCCCAGGAACGAGCCCTAGGGCCTAGAGTTAGGGGAGCACGGTAGCTTTAGGAAGAAACGAGGTTTCACATACCTCAGTCCATAAGAGAATGCATGATAAGGGATGAAAAACTTATCTGACATTGCAGCCCCCGGCAACTCTGGTTCGCCGTGGGTGAATCTTTGTACTTGCAGTCCCTGGCAACACTGGCTTGCCGGGGTCCGGATGCTGGTTCGTCCCTCTTCTTCCCCTTCTTTTTTTATCCTCAAGTGATCCGGCAAGGATGTCCGAGCTCTGCGAACCAAAGGAGACAAAAGAACGGAAAAGAGACGCACACTCAACCTCTAAGCTAGGGGTTAGCCGCCGCTAAGCACTATCAACCCTAACCAAGGACGAGACTCGATCTAGCATGCATGCTATGACTTAGGGCGCCAGCGCTTTATTTATGCTCAGGGTCTGCGCCTGGCTTTGTACAAAGGGTTACATGCATCATCGGCAATGCTTGTACAAAAGGTGGCTTGCCGGGAGGCCTGACAAGCCGCGCCTTATGGGTAAAACTTGCGAAGATGCTCGATGTTCCAGGAGTTACTCACCGGAACGGCATCTTCGGTCTCCAGGCAGACTGCACCGGGCCTGGTGACTCGTTTTACCCGAGAAGGGCCTTCCCACTTCGGCGTCAACTTGTTGGAATTCTTGGCCGATTGAACGCGCCGAAGAACAAGGTCGCCTTCCTCAAGGCTCCGGGCATGAACCTTGCGGCTATGGTAGCGGCGCAAGGCTTGCTGGTAGCATGCTGCTCTCACAGTCGCCCGAAGACGATCTTCCTCAAGGAGCAGTGCGTCGTCTTGGCGCAGTTGCTCTTGCTCAAGCTCATCATAAGCGAGCACTCGAGGTGACCCGTATATGAGTTCAGTGGGGATAACTGCTTCTGCCCCGTATACCAGGGCAAAGGGCATCTCGCCGGTGGCTCGATTTGGTGTCGTCCTGATTGACCAAAGAACCGTTGGCAACTCATCAATCCAGCGCCTTCCGCTCTTGTGTAGCCTGTCAAAGGTCTTGGTCCTTAAGCCTCGCAACACTTTAGCATTTGCCCTCTCAGCCTGCTCGTTGCTCCGTGGATGAGCGACGGAAGCGAAACAGACCTTGCTGCCGAGGTCCTGAGTATATTGCATGAAGGTGCGGCTTGTGAACTGCGTACCGTTGTCGGTGATGATCCGGTTGGGTACACCGTAACGGCACACTAGCCCCTTGAAGAACTTGACGGCCGACTGAGCTGTGACCTTCCTCACCGCCTCCACTTCTGGCCACTTTGTGAACTTGTCGATGGCCACATACAAGTACTCAAAGCCCCCGACAGCGCGGGGGAAGGGGCCCAGTATGTCGAGCCCCCAGACCGAGAAGGGCCAGGAGAGAGGAATGGTTTGAAGGGCTTGAGCTGGTTGATGAAGCTTTCTTGAATGGAACTGACACGCCTCACACCTGGTGACGAGTGTCGTTGCATCCTGGAGGGCGGTGGGCCAGAAGAAACCCTGCCGGAATGCCTTGCCGGCAAGGGCTCTCGACCCAATGTGGGATCCACATATGCCTCCATGTATCTCTGCCAACAGCTCCAGTCCTTCCTCTCGAGGGATGCACTTCAATTTCACACCGTTCGGTCTCTTCCTGTACAGGACGTCATCGACGAACTGGTACATGGCAGAGCGACGGGCTACTTTTTCCGCTTCTTCCTGCTCCTCAGGAAGCTCCCCTGTCTGGAGAAATCGGACGGTATGTTGTGCCCACGCTGGAGCCTGAGGATCGACGGCGAGGACTAAAGGCATTTCCTCCGCTATAGGGGCGGCCGTCTCGACGGCAAGAGCTTGGCGTCCTGCCGGAGCTAGCCGTCCCGTGGCGGGTTCAGTGTCCTCGGCAACATCCTTGTTGGCGGCTCCGGGGAGCTCGGAGGGAAAGTACTTGCCGGGTCCTGATTTCCTTCTCTTGTTCTGCTCTATTGATGGATCAACGGATGGCTGAGTTAACTGAAGCACAAAGGTACCTGGTTCCACAGGTAGCTTGAGGGCAGCGCGCTTCGACAGGTAATCGGCGATATCGTTCTCCGTTCGGGGAACGTATTCAGCCTGGATACCGTCGAAACGCTCTTCAGCTTTCTCACTTCATCAATGTAGGCCTTCATCAACGGGCTCTGGTGATCCTTATTGACTTGCTTGACGACAAGCTGCGAGTCGCCCCTGACGATGAGCTTTTTGATTCCGAGGTCCGCCGCGATCCTAAGACTGGCAAGCAGCCCTTCGTATTCCGCCGTGTTGTTTGTTGACACCTCTCTGGGGAAGTGCATCTGGATCACGTACTTGAGGTGCTCTCCGGTGGGGGCGACGAGCAGTACGCCAGCCCCGGCACCCTGGAGGGAGAAAGCCCCGTCAAAGTACATAATCCAATCACAACTTGCCTCCTTGCCGGGGAGAGCAGTCTCTTGGGCTTCTTCGTCAGGTGTGGCGGTCCATTCTGCAATGAACTCTGCCAGGACTCGGCTCTGGATCGTCGAGGTACTTTCGAACTTGAGGCCAAAGCTGGACAGCTCCAGTGCCCATTCCACAATCCTCCCCGTCTCATCTGGGTTGTGCAATATCCGCTGCAGGGGGAGGCAAGTGACGCAGTGATCTCGTGTGCCTGGAAGTAGTGACGCAGCTTCCTCGAGGCCATGAGAAGGCCGAAGAGCAGTTTCTGCACACCGGAGTACCTCGACCTAGCCCCCTGCAAGAGGGAGCTAACGATGTAGACCGGGCGCTGCATCACTTTCTTCTTTGGCGGCACCTCGACCAACCGTGTCGCCTCCGCACTGGTAGTGTTGGGCTTTGTTGCTGCCATTATCTCGTCGTCGACCTCCCTCTGCGCCACTAGCGCGGCGCTGACCGCCTGGTTCGTTGCCGCTAAGTATAGCAGCAACGGCTCCTGGGGCCTGGGCGCAACTAGTGTTGGTGCGGAGGAGAGGTACTTCTTCAAATCTTGTAATGCCGCTTTGGCTTCTGGTGTCCACTCCACCGGGCCCGCCTTTTTCAGGATCTTGAAAAAAGGGAAGGGCACGCTCGGCGGACTTGGATATGAACCTGCCCAGGGCAGCGACGCAGCCGGCGAGCTGGCGCACGTCCTTGATCCGCTTGGGTGCTTCAATCTGCTCTATAGCTTTGATCTTGTCCGGGTTGGCCTCTATCCCCCGCTGCGACACAAAGAACCCGAGAAGCTTGCCGGACGGGACGCCAAAGACGCACTTCTCAGGCTTCAGCTTGAGGTTGATCTTGCGCAGATTTGCAAACATCTCCCGCAAATCTGATATGAGGGTGGTCCTGTCCTTGGTTTTAACCATGATGTCGTCCATATAAGCCTCCATATTTCTATTGAGCTGGGGCCGAAAACCAATCTGAACCGCCCTCGCGAACGTCGATCCAGCACTCTTCAACCCGAAAGGCATCCGTATGAAACAATACGTACCACATGGGGTGATGAATGCTGTTTTCTCCTCATCTTCTTTTGTCATGAAGATCTGGTGGTAGCCGGAGTAGGCATCGAGAAATGACAGCAGATCACACCCAGCCGTGGAGTCAACAATCTGGTCGATGCGCGGCAATGGGAAGGGGTCTTTAGGACAAGCCTTATTGATATCTGTGTAGTCAATACACAGCCTCCACTTCCCATTCGCCTTGCGCACTACGACCGGATTGGCCAACCACGTCGGATGGAGCACTCCTCTTACCAAACCTGCTGCCTCCAGTTTCCGGATTTCTTCTGTGATGAACTCTTGTCATTCCAAAGCTTGCTTTCTGACCTTCTGGTTGACGGGCCACGCATGAGGACAGACAGCAAGGTGGTGCTCAATCAACTCCCTGGGAACGCCGGGGATGTCGGAAGCTTGCCATGCAAACACATCGACATTCGCCCGCAGGAAGGTGACGAGCGCGTCTTCCTATTTGTCGTCAAGGGTGGAGCTTATGGTGAAATCTCCTCCCGTGCCGTCCTCGTTGACGGAAACCTTCTTGGTTCCTGGCGGCGTGGCTCTGGACCTCTTGCTTCCGCCGACGGAGCTCTCTGGCACGTCCTCGACGACAGCGCTACACTCCGAAGAGGTGCGCTTGCCGGAGTGGGTGTCCGAGGTCTCACCGGCCTTCTTCTTCTTTTTCCCCCCGGGGTCCCGGTAGCAGGAGCAAGTGCCCCAGCGACGGCAGCTACTGCGACTGCTTGTTGGTACACTTGGTCAGCGCAAATCAGCGCATCCTTCTTGTCGGAGGAGATGGTGATGACCGTCACGGGCCCTGGCATCTTCAGGGTATTGTAGGCGTAGTGCGACGCCGCCATGAACTTGGCCAGCGTCGGGCGGCCAAGGATCCCGTTGTAGGGCAAGGGGATCTTGGCAACATCAAACACAATCCTCTCCATCCTGAAGTTCAAGTCGCTCCCGAAAGTTATGGGCAACGTGACCTTTCCCTTGGGTTGGCTTCTCCCCGAGCTGACCCCCTGAAACGTTCCCGTTTCTTCGAGGTCTCCATCGGGGATCTGCAGCTTCTCGACCATGGCAGGTGAGATCAAGTTCAGACCGGCCCCGCCATCTACTAACCTTTTTGTCACCCTGAGGTTGCATATCGTCGGTGAAACCAACAACGGCAAGCACCCGACCGCAGTAGTGCGATCAGGGTGATCCTCAGAGTCAAAAATGATAGGTGTGCTGGACCACTTCAGCGGCCTCTGGGCATCAAACGTCGGCTCTGCTACTGTAATCTCTCGCGCCCACTGTTTAAGCCGGCGCCGAGAGGCATGCAGCGAAGCGCCGCCGTCAACGCACATGGCCTCTGTAGCTTTCTGGAACTCTTGGTCGCCGGACTCATCGTCCTCTTCGTGATCGTCATCTTCTGGCTTTCTGTCACGGCCCCGAGCGGGCCTCTCTTGTTGCTTATCCTTGCCACGACGGCCCGCCTGTCCATCGCGTTTCTTGCCGGATCCCTCAGCACCGTCTTGGCCCTTCTCCTTGTCCCGCCTCTCGTATTCATCCCTCTGCTTCTCAGCGAGGAGCTCAACCTGCCGGCAGTCTTGGAGAGCATGGCCTTTGGTGCGATGGATCTTGCAGTATCGCTTGACGGAGTTGCCTGGATTCTCGGCGGCCGCCAAGGCTTGGCAGGTGACACATCCGGCAATTTCCTTGCCGGGGTCACCTGCCTTGGTCTTCTTGGTGGAGTCGGTGTCGTCAGACCCCTCGACGGCAAGCACAGCTTTCCCTTTGCGCTTCCTGTTGCGGCGCCGGCCTTTCTTCGCCGGGGCGGCGGTGTCCTCTTCAAAGGAGTCAGTTTCCACGCCGGCATCTTCGCCGGGGTACTTCCTCCCTTCTTCAGCCCGAGCACATTTGTCCACGAGAACATAGAGCTCCGCAACATCTTTCACCTTGTTAATTGCCAGCTCTTCGCGCATCTTGCGGTTCCGAACGTTCTGATGGAACGCGCTGATGATGGCGGCGGGGTGAACATCTGGAATATTGTACTGCACCCGGCTGAACCTCTGCATGTACTTGCGGAGACTCTCGCCTCCCTTCTGGGGAATGACATGGAGATCACTTGCTTGGCCGTGAGCTTGATGACCGCCAGTGAAGGCGCCCATGAATTCATGGCACAAATCCGACCAGGAGGAGATGGAGTCTACCGACAAGTGCATCAACCAGGACATGGCGTTGGGTTTAAGAGCCAAGGGGAAGTAATTTGCAAGCACCTTATCGTCACAAGCTCCGGAAACCTGCATCGCGATGGTGTATATGCTGAGGAACTCGGATGGGTGGGTCTTGCCGCCGTACTTCTCGCCCACGTCAGGTTTGAAAGTGTGGTGAGTGGGACACTGGAACTGCCGCAGCTCACGGGTAAAAGCCGGGCAGCCTACCTCGTAAGGCAGGCCCCCAGGGCTTTCCGGTGCTGGGTGGTCCACAGCAGGCCCCGCTCGCTTATCTGACTGGTGGCGCGCTCCGCGCCGGCGCTCGATGGTGGTCCGAGCGTCTTCATGTTCCCGATCCCAAAGGACCTGGAGTTGGTCCTGGTGGGTTCGCGGGTCGGACGACGCTATGGAGATTTCGTCGCCTGCGGCGTCGCGATGGGCAGGCGTCCGTGGCACTGGGCGAGGAGGAGGCGAGTGCACCGTGGTCGCGGCGCCGCCAGCCTTCCTGCCACTGGTACGCGGGACTCCGTCGGAACGTCGACCCGGGGGCTCCGTCGGGGTCGGCTCATCTTTGTTGGCCATCGCAACAAGGCTTCGGATGGCGGCTCTCCATTCGTCGAGTTTCCCCATAGTGGGAGGAAAGTCGAGGAGCAACTGCGTGCGCGCCAAGGCTTCTGCTGGCGTTGGCGGCAGCGAAACCTGCATGGATCGCGGCGCGCTTCGACTTCTGACCATGTCAGAAGGAGCTCCATCACGACCGCGCGGTCGCACGCCGCCTTCACCGGCGCCTCGGCGAGCAGGTAGGCCTTCTACATCCCGGGAGTGGCGCTCGGGGCTTTTCCCGCGGCGACGGCCGGGGTCTTCAGGGCGATCACGCCGCTCGTCGCGCGCCGCTTGAGAGGAACGCGCCGTCGGCGCCGGAGTGGGAGTCTTGGAGGCCCTCGCGCCGCCAGCGGGCGGGGCAGCAACGACCTCAGAAGGTCCCGCGCCACCTGCGGAGGGCCCGGCTCCGCCTTTGGATTTGGCGGCGTGCGGCCCGTTGCCGGGCGCACGAACATCGCCGCCTCCCAAACTCTGGCCGCTGGGACGGTGTTGGTGTTCGCGAGCAGCGCCCCGGGTCCTTTCAGCGACCGGTCCGCTGCTCGCCCGCATCGGGACAAGATGCCCGACGTCCGACGGGCCAACTGCCACCGTCGTCTTCTTCTTGGGCGCCATGACGATGAAGAAACGTCGAACTAACTGCTAAAGCCGATTCTCACAACTGCGCTACCCCTACCTGGCGCGCCAAAGATGTCGGTGGGAAACGACACCTATGGGATCACAAGAATCCCTTTCTACGGTTGCAGGGCGCGGGGGTCGTGAGAAGAGCGGATCGAGTAGGCAGTACACGATTCCTTTATCCAGGTTCGGGCCGCGAAGATGCGTAAAACCCTACTCCTGCTTTGGTGGATTATATGCTTGTGTTCTTGAGCTAGCTATGGGGCGTGAGGAGCTCCAAAAAGCCAAATCCTCCTCCTGGTCGCCTGGGGCCTCCTTTTATAGGGAAAGGGGCTGCCACAGTGGCACACAGGAGGTGGAAATGGTACAGTGGTGCCAGGTTATCCCTCGCATTACATGACAAGGCGCATTAAATGCGCCTTTGCTTAGGTGTCCCTGCTTTATCGGGGGCGGGGGAGTGCCCCGTCTCGTCCGTCGCCGCTCTCTCCCGCGTCGACACGCGCCCTGGCCAGCGGTGCCTGCGATGCCATGTAGGCTGGCAGGCAGCTGAGGTGGCGCAGCGGTGGGTCTCCACGAGGATCTGCATGCCGCCACGCAGGTGCCTACTCAGCTGGTTGGGTCAGGAGTCGCATGCGAATGGTGGTGGATGTGTGACTGGCGTGGGTCCGATGGTGGCCCCGCGGGTGTCCTTGGCAAGGGCCTTGCCACGGCCCCAGCAAGGGCCTTGACGGGGTCCTGACAAGGGTCTTGCCGTGGCGTCTGCTGTCATCCCCGACAAGGCTCTTGCCGGGGGCCTTGTGGTTTTCCTTGGCTGGGATGCCGCCAAGGATCATCATCTTCTAAAGTGTGCATCTGGTCTTAAATGTCTTCACAAAGATCTGCATACCACCACGGGGATGCCTCCCGAATCCTTGCCCCATGGGGGCAGTGGACTCAAGGGTGACCCGCTCCGTAGGCGAGGGGCGAGCTGCCACGGCAAGGGTCTTGCCGGGTTGGTAAACACCACCTCCCGGCCAGGATCTTGCCGGGGAGGGGGGCCCGCTTCGTCCCCTTTGCTCTTTGTGGTCTTGGCGTCATTCTGCTCCTCTTTGACTTTGGCCTCACCTCGGTTCTACCTCCCTTGCCGGGCTTGGTGCGGCGGCGCCCGTGGCTCAGACTGCCCGTGCACAGTCATAGGGGTACAAAAAGTGTACCCCCCCCTTTTTGTACACCGACACATGGGCTGGAAACGGCCCAACAGAATAACGGGCCGTTAATGGGTATAAAGTGATACACTGTTCATTACGGGTCAGTTTCACCACGGGCCGTTAATGGGTGTAAAGTGATACACTGTTCATTATGGGCCAGTTTCACCACGGGCCGTTAGTAGGCCAAGAGTTACATAGGGCCTCATATGGGCCGAAAGACGTCATGGGCCATACATGGGCCAGAAGTGAAAACGGGCTGAAATCATATTGGATGGCCCAGATGACGCTACTGGGCCTAATTCGGATAGGGCGTAACGGGCCTTGGGTTAGCGGGTTGTAAATGGGCTATATGCGAACATGCCATTAACAGGCTTTCCATCGGTCGGCCCGCCACCTTTTGACCAAGTCAAACGGGCCGGCCTTTTCACAGGAATGGGCCTCTATTGGGCCGTGCCACGTGTCGACGTATCATAGGCGCCTATCTGACCCACTGACGAGTTGACACGTGTTTCGTCGGGCCAATAAGAATTTTACACGTGGAAATTTCCCACTGGTCGGGGCTGTTAACAGGTTATCGGATCCAAAAACCCGACCCGATAGCTTAACGGCGTTCCGTTATGGTGGATGCCACGTGTCGATCACCCTTGACGAAAGCACTTCTGTGACGCGCGATTTATCGTCATGGAAGTGGACACTTCCGTGATGATAATTTTGGTAATGTCATGGAACACTTCTACGACAGCACATGTATGACTATCTTGATTCTGTCATAAATTTGTCATGGATGTACATGCATGACAAAAAATGCGACCTACTATGACAAACACGTATCATCATGGAAGTGTATTTTTTTGTAGTAACTCCTGGTGTTGTGTGCATCGACGAGGAGATGAATAGCCGGACGGTGGAGCATCTGGACCAGCCGGAGAAGCGAGGGGGAGGTGGTGGATGCGGCAGTGCTCGTCGGCGTTCTCGGGCACCCACGAACAGAGAGAGCAGAGGGGAGAGAGGCTGCAAGTGGGGGAAAGAACCAGGGGGCTCAGGCGTCTCCAGGCGCTCGGTCAAGGACGGGGGAGGAAGCAGGAGGTGGTGGCGAGATGTGGTCGCGGCCAGCTGTGATGCGGACACGCAGCTCCTACTTGCAGGAGCTTGAAGAAGCTCCTGGCGATTAGGCTGGGCTGTCTACTGGCTGGGTTGAAACAGGTAAGTGGGCTGCTGCTAGGTTAGTTTCCTTTCTCTCTCTCTTTTCTATTTTCTATTTTGTTTCTCTGTTTTGAATTTGGTTTGCTAACCAAATGTTTTTTTGTAGCTTCTGAGATTTATTGTAGATGCAATATGGATTATTCCAAAGCTCCACAAAATGTTTCAGAATCATTGGAGCAATAATTTTTGTTATAGGATTTAATTGCTCCAACTCATATACAATATGAGTTAATTAAAAAATCCAAAAATGTCCTAGAAAAGTGTGCACCATTTTTGGCAGAGGTTCTAGACCAATTCAAAAATGATGAACATTTATGAAGGGCATTTTGGGTTCATTGAGAATATTTTTAACTTGAACCTAGTTGAGTTATTTTGGTGCTAGGGTTTGTTCACCCCCAATTCAAGTTTCAAAAAATTTAAACATGATGCATGGATGCAGTTGCAAGTATTTGTAGGCAAATTCTAGGGCCATGACACAACATTCTCAATATCTTTAGCTCAAGCAAGTTATTCATCAAGAAATTCACCTAGTAGCATAGTCTTATCAAGCAAGGTACTAGCATCATTCATAGCAGAAGTAGCATCATCAATAACTTGCAACATATCACGATTAATAGCATGTGCTGGTGTTGCAAGCTTAATCAAAACAGAAGGTTAATCAAGTGCAGAGCTACATAAGAGTTCCTTACCTCCCCTCGTCTTAGAGGGAACGATCTTGGTTCTATCATCCTTAAGATTATTCATAGTGATAAATAGATATAAATCCCAAGTGACTCAACAAATATAGCTATGCTCCCCGACAAGGGCGCCAGAAAAAGGTCTTGATAGCCCACAAGTATAGGGGATCGCAACAGTTTTCGAGCCCAAATTTATTGATTCGACACAAGGGGAGGCAAAGAATATTTGTAAGTACTAGCAGTTGAGTTGTCAATTCAACCACACTCGGAGATTAAATATCTGCAGCAAAGTGATCAGTAGTATGGTAGTATGGTAATTTGATAGCAATAGCAATGATAGTATCAGTAATAGCAATGGTAACAACAATAGTAATAATTTTGTAGCAGTTGTAACAGTAGCAATAGTAATAATAACGTATCAAGAACAATATGTGAAAAGTTCATAGGCATTGGATCAGTGATTTTGTTGGATGATATTCATCATATAACAGTTATAACCTAGGGCGACACAGAACCAACTCTCGTTCGCCAATATAATGTAGGCATGTATTTCGTAAATAGTCATACGTCCTTATGCAAAAGAACTTGCATGGAATCTTTTGTCCTACCCTCCCGTGGCAGCGGGGTCCATAAGGAAACTAAGGGATATTAAGGCCTCCTTTTAATAGAGAACCAGAACAAAGCATTAACACATAGTGAATACATGAACTCCTCAAACTACGGTCATCACCGGAAAGTATCCCAAATATTGTCACCTTGGGGTTTAAGGATCATAACATGTAACAGGTGCATATAACTTGCAAGATTGGATCAAGAACATAGATATAATAGTGAAAACATAAATGATTTAGATCTGAAATCATGGCACTCGGGCCCTAGTGACAAGCATTAAGCATAGGAAAGTCATAGTAACATCAATCTCAGAACATAGTGGATACTAGGGATCAAGCCCTAACAAAACTAACTCGATTACATGATGAATCTCATCCAACCCATCACCGTCTAGCAAGCTATGAAGAAATTACTCATTGCCCGCGGTGTGCATCATGAAATTGGTGATGGAGGATGGTTGGTGATGACGAAGACCAAAGATCCCCCTCTCCGGAGCCCCGAACGGACTCCAGATCTGGCCTCCCGATGAATAACAGGAGGTGGCCGCGGCTCCGTATCATAAAACGCGATGAAACTTCCTCCCTGTTTTTTCTCAAAGAATATGAATTTATAGTATCCAGAATAGGGCTGGAGGAGCCTAGTGGGGCCCACTACCCACCAGGGCGCGCTCTAGTGCCTGGTGGGCAGCTGGTCTTGGTTCCAGTATTTTTTATTTATTCCAAAATAATTCTCCAAAAATTTCGTCCAATTCTGAGAACTTTTATCTCTGCACAAAAACAACACCATGGTAGTTCTACTGAAAACAGCGTCAGTCCGGGTTAGTTCCATTCAAATCATGCAAATTAGAGTCCAAAACAAGAGCAAAAGCGTTAAGAAAAGTAGATACGACGAAGACATACCACTCAGGGGCTGTTATTCTAGTCCCGGGGGTTGCCGGCTCCGGCACGGGGACTGTCGTTCCGACCCCAGGGGCTGCCGGTTCCGGCCCAGCCCCGGGGGCTGCCAGCTTCGGCTCGGGGGTTGTCGACCCCGCTCCCGTTCAAGTTGTCGTCCTCACGGTGGGGGAAGCACCATCTTGGGTGCAACTGATCCTCACCTTTTTGGGGAGCAGCGAACTCCCGGACGACGAAATCGCGGCCCGTAAAGTGCAACGTCGGGCCTCTGCCTACAACATCATCAACCGCGAGCTCGTCAAGCACAGTGATCGACGTCTTCCATCACTGCGTCAAACCGGACAAGGGGCTCAAGATCCTCTATGACATCCACCAGGGCAAGTGCGGGCACCACACCGCCTTGAGGGTCCTCATGGCCAAAGCATTCGCCACAACTTTTACTGGCCCAGTGAAAGGATCGAGAAGAGGGGTCTAGAGGGGGTGATTAGACCCTTAACAAGCAAAGTTGATAGTTTTTAATTTCTACAATTTAAGGTTGAGTTTAGCACATGTCAAAGCACTCACAATACATTTCAAGCAAGCATGCAAAGAGTATGAGCAGCGGAAGGAGTAAAGCATGTAATTTTGCAAGAATGTAAAGGGATGGGACTGGAATGTGCAAACGCAAAGGAGACCTGGGGAATTTTTGGCGTGGTTCCGATAGGTGGTGCTATCATACGTCCATGTTGATGGAGACTTCAACCCACAAAGGGTAATGGCTGCGTGAGTCCATGGAGGGCTCCACCCATGAAGGGTCCACAAAGAAGCAACCTTGTCTATCCCACCGTCGCCATCGCCCATGAAGGACTTGCCTCACTCTGGTAAATCTTCATGAAGTAGGCGATCTCCTTGCCCTTACAAACTTCTTGTATCAACTCTACAACATGTTGGAGGCTCCCAAGAGACAGCTAACCAATCTAGGAGACACCACTCTTAAAAAGGTAATAGATGGTGTGTTGATGATGAACTCCTTGCTCTTGTGCTTCAAATGATAGTCTCCCCAACACTCAACTCTCTCTCACATATTTGGCAATGGTGGAAGAAGGATTTGAGTGGAAAGCAACTTGCGAAAGGCTACAAATCAAGGTTCAAATTGTTGGAATGGAATCTCTTGATGTCAACACATGAGTAGGTGGTTCTCTCTTAGAAAATGAATGATGGAAGCGTAGGCACGTTCTGATGGCTCTCTCCACAAATGAAGAGGGGATGGAGGGGTATATATAGCCTCCACACAAAACCCAACCGTTACACACTTTTGACTCATCTCGGTGGCGCCTATATGTAAACTCAGTGGCGCCGATCAATTCAAAATATGAATGTTAGGAATCTTGGTGGGACCGACTAGAACAACTCGATGGGATCGATGTGGTAGGGCTTAGGGCAAACTTCATCTCGGTGGCGCCGATTGCATCAACTCGGTGGGACCTAAGTGAAGCAATAAGCAACAGAGAATTTGTCAAGAAAACTCGGTGGGACCGATTGTAACATTTCAGTGAGACCAAAATAATTAGAACAAGTCACAGGGTATATGCAAGGCCATCTCGGCGAGGCCGAGATCCGTATTGGTGTGACCGAACTATTAGGGTTTCTGACAGTGGCTATGTCAAATGAACTCGGTGGGTCCGGGTAGAAGGTGGGGCCGAGTTGGTATTTGGGTTTTGGACATATTTGGATGGAGAAGGTGGCTTAGGGTTTTGGAGCAATATCACTAAGCATTTGAGCAAGTAGATCATTTAGCAACACATTGTCCCCCTTTTAATAGTATTGGCTTTCCTATGGACTCAATGTGATCTTGGATCACTTAAATAGAAATGAAGAGTCTTGAGTTTTTGCCAATCTTTGTCCTTAGCATTTTGAGGGGGGTCGCCCTTGCCACTCCATTGTTGAACTCATCTGAAATATACTAGATGAAACTATTAGTCCAACAAGAGATATGCTGACATTAATCACCAAAATCACCCAGGGGGCACTTGCGCTTTCACCCACGGCCTTGAAGGACGCCGAGCAGCTGGTCCTCAAGTGCAAGGGCTGCCAACACTTGAACACGCGCATTCACTAGCCGGCTACAGCTCTCTAGACCATCCCCATCACATGGCCCTTTGCCGCCTGGGGCCTCGACATGGTTGGGCCCTGCAAGACCGCCAGAGGCGGCCTAACGCACCTGTTGATGGCTGTAGACAAATTCACCAAGTGGATCGAGGCAAGTCCGATCAAGAAGCTCGACGGGCCCACATGCGTCAAGTTCAACAAAGACATCACACTCTGCTACGGCGTCCCCTACAGCATCATCACACACAACGGCACCAACTTAGCCAAGGGCGCATTGGCCCACTCTGCTCTGTCTCTAGCATCCGGCTTGACCCGGCCTCCGTTGCGCACCCCCAGTCGAACGGACAGGTGGAGCGAGCAAACGACCTGATCCTGGCCGACATCAAGCCACGACTCTTTGAGCCACTCATGCGCTCACCCAACAACTGGATCAACAAGTTGCCGATAGTCCTTTGGAGTCTCCAGACCATGCCCAACCGGTCCACAGGCTTCACCCCTTTCTTCCTCGTCTACGGGGCCGAGGCGGTCATCCCCACGGACCTCGAGTTCGGCTCGCCTCGGGTCACCATGTACACGAAGTCCGAAGCAAAGGAAGCACATGAAGACGGTATCGATCTGCTCGAAGAAGCGCGCCTACTGGCCCTCAGCCGGTTGGCCATATCCTGATATGTCTCCAACGTATCTATAACTTTTGATTGTTCCATGATATTATAGGATCAATCTTGGATGTTTTATATTCATTTACAAGCAACTTTATATCTTTTTTGGGACTAACCTATTAACCTATGTTTTTTACTTTTCAGAAAACCAATATCAAATGGAGTCCAAACAAAGAAAGAAAATTAGATTAATTTTTTCTGGAATAGAAGAGACCCTAGAAGGTTTGGGGGTATACCACAAGACCCGTGAGGAAGCGACAAGCTCGTGGGGCGCGCCCCAAGAGGGCGCCCCATAGGCTTGTGGGCCCCTTGCAAAGCGTCTTGACCTAATTTCTCCTCTATAAATACCCAAATATTCCCCTTAGATCGAAGGGCATCACAAAATACTTTTTTCGCCGCCGCAAGTTTCTGTTCTCGTGAGATCCCATCTGGAGGCCTCCGCCGGAGGGGGAATTGACCATGGAGGGGCTCTACATCAACCTTGCTACCCTTCCGATGATGCGTGAGTAGTTTACCACCGACCAACAGTTCCATAGTTAGTTGCTAGATGGCTTCTTCTCTCTTGATGTTCTCCAATACAATGTTCTCCTTGATGTTCTTGGAGTTATATCCAATGTAATTCTTTTTTGCGGTGTGTTTGTTGGGATCCGATGAATTGTGAGTTTATGATCAGATTATCCATTAATATTATTTGAGTTTTCTATTAACTCTTTTATGCATGATTGTTATAGCTTCGTATTTCTTATCCGATCTATGATTTGGTTTGGCCAACTAGATTGATTTATCTTGCAATGGGAAGAGGTGCTTTGTAATGGGTTCGATCTTGCGGTGCTCAATCCCAGTTACAAAAGGGGACATGACACATATGTATCATTGCTATTAAGGGTAAAAAGATGGGGTTTATTCATGCGTGAGTTTATCTTGTCTACATCATGTCATCTTGCTTAAGGCGTTACTCCGTTCATTATGGGCTTAATACTCTAGATGCATGCTGGATAGCGGTCGATGTGTGGAGTAATAGTAGTAGATGCATAATTGTTCCAATCTACTTGTCTCGGACATGATGCCTATATACATGAGCATTTCCTTGGATATGTCATGATTATTTGATTTTCTATCAATTGCCCAACAGTAATTTGTCTACCCATCGTATGCTATTTTCTCGAGAGAAGCCTCTAGTGAGAACTTTGGCCCCGGGTCTACTTTTATCATATACTAGAATCCAAAAATACCTTGCTCAAATTTTTCTTTATTTATTTTATTTAATATTTTTGTGCGATCTGTTTTTCTACCACCATACAATTTAATCGTGCAATTAATCGCTGAGGGATTGACAACCCCTTGTTCGTGTTGGGTGCAAGGATTTGTTATCTTGTGTGCAGGTACTGTTAATGAGCTGTTGTGTGGTTCTCCTACTAGATTGATAACATTGGTTCTTAACTGAGGGAAATACTTATCTCTACTATACTGCATCATCCTCTCCTCTTCGAGGAAATCCCAACGCATCTCACAAGTAGCAGGAAGAACTTCTGGCGCCGTTGTCGGGGAGACATCATCAACATCTATCAAGTACCTAAGCATAAACTTTCATCTCCTTGCATTTATTTTATCTGCCTTTGCCTCTCGTTTTCATCTCCCCACTTCTAAAAGTTTTTACAAAAATTACAAAAAAATATGTTTGCCTTTTTCTTGTTTGCTTGTTAGTCCACTTTATCGTTATGGCTAGTTCTTCCCTTGTTTCGTGTACCCCCGAAAATGAAGTTCTCAATTTTAAGAAAAGGGGGAGATAATTTAAAAGATGCTTGGTATAGGATTTGTGATGCTCATAATAGATCAACTCGAAACAATCCATTACTGTCCTTCTTCGCAATTTTTATGTGGGCATTACTACTTGGTGTAGATTTGTTCTTAATACTATTACCAGAGGGAATTTCTTGATTAGTCCCCCTGTGGATGCTTTCAATGCTATGGGAATTTAGTGGGATCACCACCTATCACTATGAATGAAACAACTTTAACCCTGGAACATGTTATGCAAAGACTAGATGCTTTCAAAAATAAATACCGTAGAACATATTGAAAATCTTGATAAAAAGATCCACAATCATGTCACTCAATTTTGATCAAAGGTAAGGATTACTCTTAAAGTGTTGAAAGAGAAATAACATATCATTAATGAAAGGGTGGAGCAAAGTCCCGCTAGAATTGATAAGTTGGAAGAAATCATTAGCAATTTAGGTTCCGCTTTTTCTTCCGTCAAAACTTTTGAAAAAACTCCTCTCGCAAGAATTGCAAGTTTATGTATGTTCCAAAAGACAAGGGTGCTACTTCTAGTAATGGAAGTGAAGATCTTAAAATGATTAGTGTTTGCCCCAACTTTGTTGATTTAATTAAGGAGCCGATCTACGAGAATAAATTCCTTAACACTGTTCCTAGGAGCATAATCATTAAAAATATGCATGCTAGAATGCTTGGGAATTATGGATGTGAGATTGAGGAGTTGGAAATTGAGGAGGACAATACTTGAAACTGTGCATTATGCCTAGCTAGGGGCGTAAAACAATAGCGCTAGTTGGGAGGCAACCCAATAGTTATCTTAATTTTCTTGTTTATTTTTCTGTTTTCTTGTGTTCACACAATTATGCTACTGTTAAGATTGTGTTTTTATGTTTTAATTAGTGTTTGTGCCAAGTAAAGCCTTTAGGATGATTTGGATGATAGTTGATTTAATTCTGTGAAAAAACAGAAACTTTTGCGCCCACTTCTGGAATTTTGTAAATTCAAAGAAATGTATTTTCGCTCTGTTTTTCACATAATTGATATACAAATTTCCCACGTCATACTATTTTTTCAGAATTTTTAGAGTTACATAAGTATGAGCATAATTCAGGTTTCTATAGGCTGTTCATTTTTTGACAGATTCTATTTTTGATGCACTGTTTTGCTTGTTTTGATGGAACTATGGATTGTATCAGGGGGTATAAGCCATGGATGTGACGCCCTCGATTCAATCATACACTAATCATACACGCAAATGTGTACGATCAAGATCAAGGACTCATGGGAAGATATCAGAACACAACTCTAGACACAAAATAAAATAATACAAGCTTTATATTACAAGCCAGGGGCCTCGAGGGCTTGAATACATAAGCTCGAAACCACAAGAGTCAGCGGAAGCAACAATATCTGAGTACAAACATGAGTTAGACAAGTTTGCCTTAAGAAGGCTAGCACAAAAGTAGCAACGATCGAAAAGGCAAGGCCTCCTGCCTGGGAGCCTCCTAACTACTCCTGGTCGTCGGCGGTCTACACATAGTAGTAGGCATCGACGGTGGCATCTGGCTCCTGGGCTCTGACATCTGGTTGCATCAACCGGAAAGAATAAGAAAGGGGGAAACAGGGAAGCAAAGCAACCGTGAGTACTCATCCAAAGTACTCGCAAGCAAGGATCTACACTACATATGCAACATTATCAAAGGAAGGCTGTATATGTGGACTGGGCTGCAGAAATGCCAGAATAGAGAGATGGCCTAGTCCTATCGAAGACTAGCATCTTCTGGAAACCACCATATTGCAGCAACCGGAGGGAGTAGTGTAGCATAAAGTAAAGTCGTACAAGTGTTATCAACCTCGGCCGGAGATCCTTTCTCGACTCCCTGCGAGAAAGGCATCCCAGAGCCATACTATCCAGTTATCATCACAATCCAATTCTCATCACCATCCAGTTCTCATCACAAGTATCCAGTTCTAGTTGTATCGATCGGGATACAACTCCAAGTGTCCGTTACCGTAGGACAGGCTATCGATAGATGTTTTCTTCCTTGCAGGGGTGCACCAACTTACCCACCACGCTCGATTAACTCCGGCCGGACACACTTTCCTAGGTCATGCCCGGCCTCGGCCAAACAATATGCCACAACCCGACCTAGGCTTAATAGAGAGGCCACCACGCCGGACTAAACCTATGCCCCCAGGGGTCATGGGCCATCTCCCCGGAAACTCCTGCACGTTGCGTACGCGGCCGGTGAGTAGACCTAGCTACCTCCTTCAACAAGGCAGGCGCTTACGCAGTCCAACCCGGTGCGCGCCACTCAGTCAATGACGTCTATTAAGCTTCCGCTGATGCATACGACGCAGAACGCCCATACTATGCCCACGTGATGGTTAGTGCTATCAGGCCAGAGGCCCCTCGGATCAAATATCCAAATCGTAGTGGATTAGGAACGCGCGGTAACAAGCAGAGACTCACGAAAGATGTGAACCCGTTGCCCCATCGGGAGGACTTGCGGCAAGGGCTAGGAATGCTCGGCCACGCCTCGTAATTATCTCGCAGGCACCTTCCAGGTCCGCCCGACTCCACATCACTCGCAATTAAGCTCGCGCGGGTACCCCTCAGGGCCAACCCGTCTTTAGTAACAGGGTCCAGTGCAAAGTCATAGTACCCATAGTAACCGTGTGTCTAACACCAAGGGGGAAAACCTGAGGAATCACCCTTGTCGGATTCCCACTCGATGTAAACATCAAGTTGAACGTAAGAGGAACCACCCTCGAGGTTCACTCTTGAGGGGTTGCACGACAGAGTCGTATCGGAAGTGGTTAAGGAGGAAATCACCCTCGATGACCACGACCGAATAGCTACTCTACAGAGATCTCATCAGGAGTGATGTATGAGGTTCCACCCTCGGCACTCGATGGTAACTCTGCAGAGTCGAGCAACAAAGGGGTGTGATGTGACGTGAGGTGTCGGGGCCTTGTCTTCGACCCCGTTGATCGGGTCTTCTGATAATCCAGCGGGGCAGTCGGGTCAAGTGGGGGGGTCACTGATGGGTTTCTAACCAACCTATACTAAGCATTTTAGGATAAGCAGGTAGGTAACAATAGCAGGTTACAATAAACAGGCTATGCCGCAGAATAGGAGCAAATAATAACAGTAGCAAAATCTAATGCAAGCATGAGAGAATGGAATGGGCGATATCGGGATGATCAAAGGGGGGGCTTGCCTGGTTGCTCAGACAAGAAGGAGGGGTCGTCGTCGACGTAGTTGAACACGGCGGCATCAGCGGCAGTCTCGGGGTCTACCAGAGAGAAGAGGGGGAGAAACAGTAAATACATAGCAAGCAAGAGCATAACAGGACAACAGGCAGAGCTAGACGTGTTCTAACACGGTGATACACGTTACCGGCGAAGGGGGATAAGATCCGGGAACGTTTCCCCAGTTTTAGCATTTTCGGACAGATGAAACGGAGGGGAAAAGTTGCATCTTCAGGTAGTTAGGGGCATGTGGCAGACGAACGGATCACGTATTCGGATTCGTTGGATTTTTCTGAGCAACTTTCATGTATAAAACATTTTCATCCGAGTTACGGGTTATTTTATATGAATTTTCAAGGTTTTAATATTAATCTGAAATTATTATTAATTCAAAAAAAGGAAATTGCTAGGTGCACCCAGTGCAGTGCACCCAGCAACGCAACAGAAAAAGACAGTGGGTCCAGGGGGTCCTAGTTGACCAATCAACGTTGACTGGTCAACAGGGGGTGGGGCCTCCTTGTCATACACTCACCTAACTAATTAAAGATAAGGTAGTTTAATTAGCAGGTTAAGTTAATTAAGCAGACTATAATTAAGTTAATTAATTAAATAATTAATTATTATTTTAATCTAAAACTTTTTTATCTCTTCCTTTTTTTACAGGGGCGTGGGGCCCCAAGGCCAGTGGCTCAACCGAGCCAAACGGGCGCTGGGCTATTGAGGCAGGCGAACGGGCGCGGCCCAGCGCGCGAGCGCAGCGGAGCACCCACAGACGAGCGCGGGGCGGCCACAAGCGGCAGCCGGCAGCGGTGCAGCGAGGGGGGGTGTGCAGTGGGCAGAGCCGGCGAGGGGCGGAGAGGGCGGCAACAGTGCGCCGGTGGCCAGCGGCCACGACGGACGGCGGGAATGGCAGCGGGGCGAGGGGGCAGAGGCAGGCGGGCGCAGGTGGCGTGGTGACCAGGGAAGGTGCAATGGTGAGCGCGAGGGCAGGTGGTGGCCGGGTGCGGGTCGCGAGCGGACAGGGAGGCTGATGTGTGGCCTGCACGCGGCGGACGCGGGGTATGGAAGCGGTGAGCGGCAGCACGGGACAGCGCTAGTCGCGAGGCACAGGCGGTCGGGTAGACAGAGAGCTCGGCTGAAGCTTGAGCGGCGCGGGACGGCGCGGTAAGCGGCTACGGCATGGCAGAGGGAAACTAAGGGGAAGGAGAGCTCACAGTGGGGGCGTACGAGGGCCCGGTGATGGATTAGTAGCAGCAGCGGCACGACAACGATGATGGACAACGACGGCGACCCGATGAAGAAGAGGAAGCGGGCATCGTCTTCGAGGTCCAGGGCGCCGTCACGGTGGTGCACACGGGACCGCGGAGTACGGCGGTCCTTCTGGACACGCTAGCGGGGCTCGGGGTCATCGAGGAGCGCACATTCGATGAAGGCGTCAGCGACGGCGGCGTGTATGGCAGAGCGGCTTCGGGCATCCACGGCAGCAGGGCGTCGCGGCAGAGCGGATCTAGCGAGAGGTGGGAAGGAAGGAGGCGAGGTGGATCTGGGAGCAGGAGAGGAATCGAGGGGACGAGGGGGAGTCCTTATCCTCTCCCTGACGACGCCGGCGAGGTGGTTAGGGGCGACCCCTCCCCTGTAGCGACGTGGTCGGTGGAACAGGGAGTTTGCTGCAGGGAAAAGGTGGGCCGGTTGTGGCCAGCCCATGGGGTTAGGGGCCGGATGGCCCAGTTAGCCTGGGGTTTTCCTTTTAACTCTTTATTCCCCTTTTTCTTTGTGTTCTGTTTTAATTTTGTTTTATTTATTTTCACCTTAACTTAGTTTAAGTAAAATGCAAAATTAGTTTCTAAACTAGTATTACTATGTATAGCTCTGCCACAAAAAGCTTCATTCTCTAATAAATTAATTTGTTATTTTAGAAATTACAAAAGGCATTTACATAATTGTTTAAGCCACTGTTTTATTCACAAAAGGGCATTTAAATACTTTACAAAAGTGTTGGGTCACCACCATAATTAGTTATGGAATATTTGGCACACTTTGAACATTTTATTTTGCATGTTTGAGAAATTTGAATTTTGGACTTTTATTTTAAATTTTAATTTGAATTGTGATTCGGATCAAGTGAAGATTAGCAATAGTAACATGATGACAGGGCATCATTAACAGGGGATTACCGTAGCATGACACTGGGGGTGTTACAAATCTCCTCCACTACAAGAAATCTCGTCTCGAGATTTAAGTGCGGAAGTAAAGAGTAACTTAGGGAGAACTGACCCTTATAGGGTTAATTATCTGGTGAACAATTCAGGAAAAGTGGCAGAAGTATCTCTCGAGTTGAAACTTAAGAAAACATCGAGAGCAAAATATGAAGGTACAATAGGAAGTTTCAAGCGAATGGACAAACGATCGATACCTGAACAGAGTGTGAGAAGGGGGTTTAGAGCATCGGGAATAGATCATCTCTCGGACGGTGGCTCGTGACAACACACAAAGCCAAGAGAAAATGATACTTCGTAATAAAGGATATACCAGAGAGTCCGGTTCCGATCCTGTGGAACTGTGGGTTATGAGCCCACCATGTGGGTTAAAAGTAGAAAGGGGGCCGATAGCAAGGCATGTCAGATGATAGACTGTCAGTTAGGTTGTCAACAACATTGGTACCAAGGGTGAGGGACGGAGAGAACTATTTTCCTGCTCGTTGAACAAGGCAGACCCATAGGCAAAGTTCTCGTCCATCAGTGGCTACCGAAATGTCATTAACTATAGTAACAGGATCGTACTGACACGGTTCTACACCAAAGTGTTTACATAAGCAGAAAAATGTTACTGCTTAGATCATATAGATCACAAGAAAGGTTAAACAAAACAATGGGAAGGAAAAGGCGATCATTAGATTAATCACATCATTGGAAAGGAAAGTGTGTTTACACACAAGAATAGGGAGTATATCCTTCCCAAGGGGAAGCGGAGCAGGATATACATGATATGACAGCAAGTTCAAAAGCATTTAGGTAAAGGGGCGAGGGAAGAATCATGATATTACCCATACAACGGTGTTTGGATAATAGATCAAGAAACATTCGACAATGTGCTTCCAATGTTCTTGTTGATATTTGGAATACCTCAGTCATGCTTCGAGGTAGCATTAACATGGTGTTACAAGTAGGGGTTGGAGTTGAGGATCACAAGAAATACTCAAGGAACAATTGCAGGAATAGCAAGGAGTCCAATCTTTAACCAAGACATGATCATTAGGTAAAGGTTGGACCTTGGGAACACAAAGGATATATCGGGAATTTTTAGAACATCTCATGCAATTTTATCAGGGAAAAGATGAGGAGGTGGCCGATGGGTTAAGCAGCAATCCATCGACATGTCAAAAAGATGTGTTTCCAAAATTTTATATGAACGAGTTTGTGTTGGGGGAGGCAAGAATGTTGTCGATGATAAGACAAATCATCGAGCGGCAAGGATGGTATTTCTCATCATGAATTCGATTGGTATCCTGGAAGAGCTCAGAATGTTGATGATGATCACGACACATTTGTTGAGAGATTTCATGAAGATGTATCGAGGAGCGATGCCATCAAGCAACAGGAAGGATGAAGCATAAGGCTATTGGAACCACGGATACGACACCAGCTCAAAATCAAGCTTGTTGTTCGAGGTGAATTGATAAATGAGGAAGATCGACGTAAGCTTCGCTCATCGTCGAAAAGTTGTGCTCTGGGAATAAGGACCAGGTAGCACAGTTAAATTAGCACGATAATGATATAGCCGATCAGGCTAGGAATGATGTGACGGAGTATCACTCAAATTAAGAATTTACAAGAGGCAGTGCAATGACACAAAATCATCGAGATAACATGAGGCAATACTTGAAGGTAGATCAAATTAGAGGTTGGACAGGTGAAATGACTTACAAGAGACAAGTATTTTAACTTGTCCGAGAAAGGGAATTAAGGAGAAACTATAGTCGGAATGACGATTATGAATGATCAAACCACCGATACAAGATGAACTTATAACAAGGGGTAACTATTTTTACGAGCAGCTTCCATGATAAGTTCTACATCGGTTCCATGGGCATGAACACAAAGGTTCAAGGTCGACTCCCACTTCTTCAATGCATAACCTTTCATTCACTCCTTGTTTTTCGAAGAATTTGTAGTGCGTAAGATTTATCTAGTGAAGCAACAGAAGAGTATGCCTCACATCTCTTTCGAGTTCACCTGGATTAGGGAAGGCATAAGTTCAACCCGTAGGGGTATCTTAGGAACATATACCACTAACTTCAGGATTAAAATATACCAGCTCGAAAGCAGAGCATGGTTGACAAAAGCAGATGATAGAATTTACCAAAGGCATTATATGTCAGGGCAAAACTCACAAGTTTAGAGAATATGAAGGACATTGTCGGATAATAATCCAACCAAGGATATGGCGGTCCATAAAAGATCTAATGTGAGTATCGATACCCACCCAGAAGAAGAAAGAATGCGAATGCATCAGGTTATAGATATAACTGGATAACTTCAAAGCTTTAATACAAAGGAATTACGATTTTCAAATCAAAAGATCTGAAGCAGAGGATCTGATCAAAAGATAATTGAGTTGAATCGATACAGATCGGCAATCAATCAAGGTTTGATTTGACAAGAACAAGCTCATATTTGGAGTGATGTCTGAGCCGGAAGGATGAATGCTAGGATCTGATTGAGGATTACGAGCATTCATGACATATTGGATCAAGGGACTCGAAACAATGGTGACAGAGGATATGAATGAAGATTACTAGAAATATGGAATTAACCATAATGCAAGCAAACAAGAATTCCAACAACAATAGGCTGCTGAGGATTTTTGGTAGGTCAGATAGTATTTCCAAGTATTTAGGAAAGCATATGAACAACTGGGGATGAACGAACCCTGGTTAAGTGAATTATCCGCATTGCAAAAGAAGCTGCAAAGCAGAAGGCACAAAGGATTCTCGAAACAACAGAGAGTACTAGGGGCATCTTGTAATAACAGGATCAACTGGGGATGAAGGTACAAGCGGCAAGGATATTATTCACGGGGATTGTCGGTGGTCAGGAACTGCAAAGCAGTGGGCACAGGGTCTCGAGAAACATCGAGGAGTATCTGCAGAATCTTCTGACGAAGCAAGCGATCATCTGTAGAGTAGGGACTCTCCGGAAGGAAGTGGTTACGAGATCCTAGAGTCAGAGTTAGTAAAAAGTTTAACCCGAATAGACGAGAGATTAGAGTCCCAGAGTATAGACGAGGAATAAAAGATCCTAATACCACCCAACGGCGATGTCGGCCGGTAAGCCACACAGCCAAGTTAGTAAAACAGTTTTGGATCACTAGACTCAACTTCGGCCAAGGAGTTGGAAAGGGGGCTACCTACAGGCAGTCGGCTCTGATACCAACTTGTGACGCCCTCGATTCAATCGTACACTAATCATACACGCAAATGTGTACGATCAAGATCAAGGACTCATGGGAAGATATCACAACACAACTCTAGACACAAAAAAAATAATACAAGCTTTATATTGCAAGCCAGGGGCCTCGAGGGCTCGAATACATAAGCTCGAAAACACAAGAGTCAGCGGAAGCAACAATATCTGAGTATAGAGATGAGTTAGACAAGTTTGCCTTAAGAAGGCTAGCACAAAAGTAGCAACAATCGGAAAGGCAAGGCCTCCTGCCTGGGAGCCTCCTAACTACTCCTGGTCGCCGGCGGTCTCCACGTAGTAGTAGGCATCGACGATGGCATCTGGCTCCTGGGCTTCGACATCTGGTTGCATCAACCGGAAAGAAGAAGAAAGGGGGAAACAGGGAAGCAAATCAACCGTGAGTACTCATCCAAAGTACTCGCAAGCAAGGATCTACACTACATATGCAACATTATCAAAGGAAGGCTGTATATGTGGACTGGGCTGCAGAAATGCCAGAATAGAGAGAAGGCCTAGTCCTATCGAAGACTAGCATCTTCTGGAAACCACCATCCTGCAGCAACCGGAGGTAGTAGTGTAGCATAAAGTAAAGTAGTAGAAGTGTTATCAACCTCGGCCGGAGATCCTTTCTCGACTCCCTGCGAGAAAGGCATCCCAGAGCCATACTATCCAGTTATCATCACAATCCAATTCTCATCACCATCCAGTTCTCATCACAAGTATCCAGTTCTAGTTGTATCGATCGGGATACAACTCCAAGTGTCCGCTACCGTAGGACAGGCTATCGATAGATGTTTTCTTCCCTGCTGGGGTGCACCAACTTACCCACCACGCTCGATTAACTCCGGCCGGACACACTTTCCTGGGTCATGCCTGGCCTTCGCCAAACAATACGCCGCAACCCGACATAGGCTTAATAGAGAGGCCAACACGCTGGACTAAACCTATGCCCCCGGGGGTCATGGGCCATCTCCCCGGGAACTCCTGCACGTTGCGTACGCAGCTGGTGAGCCGACCTAGTTACCTCCTTCAACAAGGCAGGCGCTTACGCAGTCCAACCCGGCGTGCGCCGCTCAGTCACTGACGTCTATTAAGCTTCGGTTGATGCATACGACACAGAACGCCCACACTATGCCCACGTGATGGTTAGTGCTATCAGGCCAGAGGCCTCTCGGATCAAATATCCAAATCGTAGTGGATTAGGAACGCGCGGTAACAAGCAGAGACTCACGAAAGATGTGACCCAGTTGCCCCGTCTCGAGGACTTGCGGCAAGGGCTAGGAATGCCCGGCCACGCCTCGTAATTATCTCGCAGGCACCTTCTAGGTCCGCCCGACTCCACATCACTCGCAATTAAGCTCGCGTGGGTACCCCTCAGGGCCAACCCGTCTTTAGTAACAGGGTCCAGTGCAAAGTTATAGTAACCATAGTAACCATGTGTCTAACACCAAGGGGGAAAACCTGAGGAATCACCCTTGTCGGATTCCCACTCGATGTAAACATCAAGGTGAACGTAAGAGAAACCACCCTCGAGGTTCACTCTTGAGGGGTTGCACGACAGAGTCGTATCGGAAGTGGTTAAGGAGGAAATCACCCTCGATGACCACGACCGAATAGCTACTCTACAGAGATCTCATCAGGAGTGATGTATGAGGTTCCACCCTCGGCACTCGATGGTAACTCTGCAGAGTCGAGCAACAAAGGGGCATGATGTGTCGTGAGGTGTCGGGGCCTTGTCTTCGATCCCGTTGATCGGGTCTTCTGATAATCCAGCGGGGCAGTCGGGTCAAGTGGGGGGGTCACTGATGGGTTTCTAACCAACCTATACTAAGCAGTTTAGGATAAGCAGGTAGGTAACAATAGCAGGTTACAATAAACAGGCTATGCAGCAGAATAGGAGCAAACAATAACAGTAGCAAAATCTAATGCAAGCATGAGAGAATGGAATGGGCGATATCAGGATGATCAAAGGGGGGGCTTGCCTGGTTGCTCAGACAAGAAGGAGGGGTCGTCGTCGACGTAGTTGAACACAGCGGCATCAGCGGCAGTCTCGGGGTCTACCGGAGAGAAGAGGGGGGAGAAACAGTAAATACATAGCAAGCAAGAGCATAACAGGACAACAGGCAGAGCTAGACGTGTTCTAACACGGTGCTACACGTTACCGGCGAAGGGGGATAGCATCCGAGAATGTTTCCCCAGGTTTAGCATTTTTGGACAGATGAAACGGAGGGGAAAAGTTGCATGTTCAGGTAGTTAGGGGCATGTGGCAGACGAACGGATCGCGTATTCTGTCGGTGTACTAGAGTAGGGGTACCCTAGTATCCCGAACTTGTGCACGGGCAGTCGCAGCGCCCCGCGGCAAGGCTTGTCGGGTGACCGCCAAGGTCCTCCGTGGTTCCTTTGGAGCCATTCAAGAACAAAGTATTCAAGCCAAGGAGACAAGGCCCCGGCAAGAGGAGCTTGCCGGGAAGGCCACCAAAGGCACAAGACCCCGGCAAGAGGAGCTTGTCGGGAAGGCCAACCAAGGCATCTCAAGGAACTTGCCGTGACGCGCCACGCGTCCTGGCAAGGTCCGGTGAGCGACAAGCTTCCGGACGCGACAAGACAACGACCGCGACAAGGCGCTTGCCGCTTCGAAGCTACCACTCTGTACCCGCGCTCCAGCACATCCACCAACGTGTCGCTCTGGGACCCTTCCAGGCATACGTGGCGGGAGGCTGTGCAGCCAGGGGTGCACTGTGGCAAGCGGCGCTGACAAGAGTGCCATCATGGTGAACGGTGGCGACCCTGACGGCCCCTTTTTGCACTGTTTGGGCGACGCAGACGGGCATTCAATGCCTTTGTCCCCTGCCGTCAAGGTTAGGTATGATGCACTGTACAAGTAGTTGTACCAACCGCAGCACTTTTCCATTTTTACCCTTGTCTACGTTGCCACCTGTCGGTGACCCCTTGAGCATATAAAAGGAGGCCCATGCGCAACATAGAGAAAGGAGAGAGAACACTCATGCTCGGTCTCGTTAGCTGCTGGTGTGTACTATAGCACTCAGCGCTCCCGAGCAAGAACTCAATACAAACCACAAAGCAGCAGTAGGGTTTTACGCATCCGTGCGGCCCGAAGCTGGGTAAACTGCTCGTGTGCTCCGCCTCGATCCGCTCTTCGTGCGACCTCCGCCCCCCGCCGAACCGAAAGGGGCTCGGTCCCCATAGGTGCTCATGGGAGCAGTTTCCCCGACATCTTTGGCGCGCCAGGTAGGGGGCGTCGAGGTTGTGTGAACCTGATCCGGCGTTCACACGAACTAGATCTTCATCATCTTCATCGACATGCCGCCGAAGAAGAAGGCTTCGGAGGCGGCTGATCCGTCCGCGTCAAACCCACCACCGCCGGAGCAAACGACTGGTGGGGTAGACGCCAGTGGAAGAATGGGCGTCGGCGAGGGAGCTCACAATGCCACGGCGTTCGAACATGCACCGCGCCCATCTCAGGAGGCGCGGGACCGGCAGCGTCATGGTACTCACGGTACCATACGTTCGCTGGACCCAGATCGAGCTGGCAGATCTCGGGATCCTCAAGACCAGCATGCCCGCCAACATGCTGGCGCGAGCGAGGTACGATCGCCTGGACGGGGTACTGCTCCTTCTAACGTAGTTAGAAGTCCGAGCATATCCCGCTCCACGCACCGTTCGCCACCGCTACCCGCCACTCCAGCAGAAGCTTTGGCTCGAGCTCAACTGCTCCTAGACTTCCCTCCAACGGCGGACAAGATCAACGACTGGAGGGCCACCATTCAGAGTCTCATCGGCTTTGCCAACGGCGACACTCCGCGGCAGCCGACTACATCGCAGCTGCGGCAAGTCAGCCAGGCACGAGCCGATGGCGACAAGACCGGTGGGGGTGCGACCACCGTGCACTCTCCGCCCCGAAGGCCAAGATCACCGACTCGCCGGGTCCACCACGACAGCGACTCCACCGCTTCATCAGATCCGCGAGCTCATCGCGATCAGCGCCAAGTTCTTCACGAACGACAGCAAGAAGACGCTCGTACTCGCATCGAGCACCGAAGAGAAGCGCGGCGTCAGTCAGACCAGCGCGCTGGGCCCACTATTGACATGCATGCGCCAGGGGAACCAGGCGACCTGCCGTACGCGGTAGGTTGCCCTGTGTTTACCCGTGAGCTGCGGCAAGTCCAGTGGCCCAGCACGAAGAATTTCAAGCCAGACGTACCAGAGAAGTACGACGGCAAGTTGCATCCGTCGGAGTTCCTCAGCATCTACACCATCGCGGTGCAAGCTGCCGGGGGCGGGACGACAAGATCCTTGCCAACTACTTCCCGCTGGTGCTCAAACCCAACGTCAGGTCCTGGCTCATGCACTTGCCGGACAACTCCATATCTTCCTGGGCGGACCTGTGCCATCAGTTTGTTGGCGCTTTTACAGGCGACCACAAACCTCATGGCCAGGAAAGTGACCTTCATCTGCTCGCCCAGAAAGAAGGAGAGCCCCTGCGCAAGTACATCCAGAGATTCAACCATGTGCAATGCAACATCCCGGATGTCCACCCTGCCGCGGTCATCAGCGCATTCCATCAGAACGTGCGTAACCGCAGGATGCGGGAGGAGATGGCGATGTGCAAGATCAGAGACGTCAGTGAGCTGTATGCCCTGGCCGACAAGTGTGCATGTGCTGAGGAAGGGAGGAGACTCCCCGGAGAGAAAACAGGAGCAGGAGGATCTGACAGCGAGGACGCTGCCCCGGCAAAGAAAAACCATCGGCGGAACAACAGGAAGAAGAAAAGCAAAGAAGTGCTAGTTGTTGAGCAGTCCGGCAACGAAGGTGGCGCCAAGAAAGCCAAAGTTGGTAGCTCCGGCAAGGAGGTTGCCGCATGCACCAACTGCCAGGCTGTGGCGGCCGCTGACAAGCAGGACGGCACCAACAAACAGTACTGCAAGATCCACCGCACCAAGGGCCATGACCTCCAGAACTGCAAGAAGGTCGAGCAGCTTGTCGAGCTGCAAAAGGCTGAATACGAGCGACGCGACAAGGAGAAAGCCCAAGGGGGTGCTGGAGGATCTGGCACGAAGCGCCCCGCCCGGGGAGGACGCCGCGGCAAGGCCAAGCAGCGGCAAGGAGACAGACCTCCCCGCGGCCGCGACAAGGATGAAGATGACGACGACGACGAAGACATGGATGATGACGAGACCAGTGAGCAGGAGTTCCAGAAAGCCACAGAGGTCTTGGGCATTGATGGCGGTGCTTCTCTGCATACTTCACACCGCCAACTCAAGTAGTGGGTGCGGGAAGTCAATGTGGCAGAACCACCTGTCGAGTCACGCAAGCTTCTGAAATGGTCCAGCACGCCTATCATCTTTGATATTGAAGACCACCCTGATCGCACAACTGCGATCGGGTGCTTGCCGATGTTGGTTTCACCAACTATCCGCAACCTCAAGGTCACTAAGATGCTAGTTGACGGTGGGGCCGGCTTGAACCTGATCTCCTCCACTGTGCTCCAGAAACTCCAGGTCCCTGACAGCGAGCTCGAAGAGACCGGCACATTCCAAGGAATCAACCCGGGAAGGAGCAAGCCGAAGGGGAAGATCACGTTGCTGGTGACATTTGGCAGCGAGTTGAACTTCAGAACTGAGAGGATCACTTTTGACGTTGCCGATTTTCCATTGCCTTACAATGGAATTCTCGGCCGTCCAGCGCTCGCCAAGTTCATGGCGGCCTCTCACTATGCGTACAACATGCTGAAGATGCCAGGCCCGATAAGTGTCATCTCTGTCCCTGGCGACAAGAAGGATGCTCTTATCTGTGCCGACAAGATTTACCGGGAAGCAGCAGCCGCAACGGATCGCAAGACACTTGCCGCTGAAGCTCCCGGGGCGAAGAAGAACACCAAGTCCGGCAAGAGTTCTGATGCCCACTCCGGCAAGCGCACCTCTTCGGAGTGCTGCGCTACCGTCGAGGACGCACCATCGAGCTCCACCGGCAAGTGTAAGAAGACGATGGCAGCTCCGCCAGCGACCAAGAAGGTGTCCGCCAAGGAGGACGACACTGGTGGTACCTTCACCATCAGTGCCACTCTCGACCCTAAATAGGAAAGCGCACTCATTGCTTTCCCGCGGGCGAACGTCGACGTGTTTGCGTGGCAACCGTCTGACATCCCCGGTGTTCCTAGGAAGGTAATTGAGCAACACCTTGCCGTCTGTCCTCATGCGCGGCCCGTCAAGCAGAAAGTCAGGAAGCAAGCAGTGGAGCGCCAAGAGTTCATCGCAGAAGAAATCAAGAAATTGGAAGCAGCAGGCCTTGTCAGAGGAGTGCTCCATCCTACGTGGTTGGCCAATCCTGTAGTCGTGCGCAAGGCAAACGGGAAATGGAGGCTTTGTATTGACTTTACCGATGTTAATAAAGCTTGTCCCAAAGACCCATTTCCCTTGCGGCGCATTGACCAGATTGTTGACTCCACGGCCGGATGTGACTTGCTTTTATTTCTTGACGCATACTCAGGATACCATCAGATCTTCATGGCGGAAGAGGACGAGGAGAAGACCGCATTCATCACCCCGTGTGGCACGTACTGTTTCATACGGATGCCTTTTGGTTTGAAGAATGCTGGTTCAACATTCGCAAGGGTAGTCCATACCGCTTTTGAGCCACAAATACACAGAAATGTGGAAGCCTACATGGATGACATAGTGGTCAAGAGCAAGGACAAAGCAACTCTGATTCAAGATCTAGAAGAGACTTTTGCAAATCTGCGCAAGATCAGCCTCAAGCTCAACCCCGAGAAGTGTGTGTTTGGAGTCCCTTCTGGCAAGCTTCTCGGGTTCTTCGTGTCTCAGCGGGGAATTGAAGCCAATCCCGACAAGATCAAGGCCATTGAGCAGATTGAAGCACCAAAACGCGTCAAGGATGTACGAAGACTTGCCGGTTGCGTGGCAGCTCTCAGTAGGTTTATCTCTAAGTCTGCTGAGCGCGCCCTGCCGTTTTTCAAAATATTGAAAAAGGCAGGTCCAATGAAATGGACTCCGGAAGCGGAGGCTGCGCTGCAGGACTTGAAGAGATACCTGTCCTCCACTCCAATACTTGTCGCACCTAAGCCACAAGAGAAGTTGCTGCTGTATCTGGCGGCAACCAATCAGGTGGTTAGTGTTGCGTTAGTAGCGGAGAGGGAGGCAGATGATGAGCCAGCAACCACGGCAAGCGCATCCGGCGACAAGCAGGGGGCTTCCCCGACAAGATCTGGTCCCGACAAGGATGGATCTGCGCAGGAGCGTGAGGAGATACAAAAGAAAATGGTGCAGCGCCCAGTTTACTTTGTCAGTTCCCTTCTGCAGGGGGCTAGGTCAAGGTACTCTGGTGTGCAGAAATTGCTTTTCGGCCTTCTCATGGCCTCGAGAAAGCTGCGCCATTACTTCCAAGCACATGAGATCACAGTTGTCACTCGCTTTCCGCTGAAGAGGATACTACAGAATCCAGAAGCAACAGGCAGGATTGTCGAGTGGGCACTAGAACTGTCAAGCTTTGGCCTCAAGTTTGAGAGCACTTCAACTATCCAAAGCAGAGCATTGGTGAAATTCATAGCAGAGTGGACGCCAACACCAGATGAAGAAATTCCAGAAACGAGCATCCCTGTCAAGGAAGCAAGAAAAGAGTGGTTGATGTACTTTGATGGTGCCTTCTCGCTGCAAGGCGTCGGTGTTGGCGTGCTGCTTGTCGCACCCACCGGAGAGCACCTCAAGTACGTAATCCAGATGCACTTTCCCAAGGAGCAAGCAACAAACAATACTGCAGAGTATGAAGGTTTGCTTGCCGGTCTCAGGATCGCGGCAGACCTTGGGATCAAGAAACTCATTATCAGGGGTGACTCGCAGCTTGTCGTCCGCCAAGTGAACAAGAGCTACCAGAGTCCGTTGATGGAAGCTTACGTTGACGAAGTGAGAAAGCTAGAAGAGCACTTTGTCGGCCTACAGATGGAACACGTTCCAAGAGCTCAGAACGACATTGCTGATGGCCTATGAAAGTGCGCAGCACTTAAGTTACCTGTGGAACCAGGGATCTTTGTGCTCAAGCTGACTCAACCGTCTGTAACACCATCAAATGGACAGAGCAAGAAGAGGAAGTTGATTTCTGGTGACTATTTTCCGACAGAGCTTCCTGAAGTCGCCGCCAAGAAGGTCCCCAAGATCAACACCAAGAGTGCTGAGGAGCAGTCTGCTCCGGCAAACCCCAGGGTTTGTTCCATTGAAGCAGACGCTCCCGACAAGTTTTGCTCCGGCAAGCTTGCTGGGGAACGTCAAGCTCCGGCTGAGCCGCAGGTTCTCGCCGTAGAAGTGGATGTTCCCGCAGCAGCAGATGTGCCTTTAGTCCTTGTTGTCGAGCCGCAAGCTCCAGCATGGGCACAGCAGATTGTCCGTTTCCTTCAGACAGGAGAACTTCTCGAAGAGCAAGAAGAAGCGGAAAGAGTATCCCGGCAGTCAAGTATGTACCAGTTTGTCGACAACACACTGTACAGAAGAAGACTCAACGATGTGAAATTGAAGTGTATTCACCGGGAAGACGGGCAAAAGCTGTTGGCAGAGATACATGGAGGCATATGTGGTCACCACATTGGCGCAAGAGCACTTGCCGGCAAAGCATTACGGCAAGGTTTCTTTTGGCCGACAGCCCTCCAGGATGCAACTGCACAAGTAACCAAGTGTGAAGCGTGCCAGTTCCATTCCAAGTAGATACACCAACCAGCTCAAGCTCTCCAGACGATCCCTTTATCCTGGCCATTTTCGGTCTGGGGGCTCGACATCCTCGGCCCCTTCCCCCGAGCAGTCGGGGGCTTTGAGTACTTGTACGTTGCAATCGACAAGTTCACAAAGTGGCCGGAAGTGGAAGCAGTGAGGAAGGTGACAGCACAGTCAGCAGTCAAATTCTTCAGGTCGATTGTTTGCCGCTTCGGGATCCCTAACAGGATCATCACCGACAACGGTACACAATTCACGAGCCGCACCTTAATGCAGTACGTCCAAGATCTTGGCGCCAAGGTCTGCTTCGCTTCTGTCGCTCACCCCAGAAGCAACGGTCAAGCGGAGAGGGCAAATGCTGAAGTGTTGCGTGGACTCAAGACCAGGACTTTCGACAGGCTGCACAAGTGCGGAAGAAACTAGATCGAGGAGCTGCTGGTGGTTCTTTGGTCGATCAGGACGACGCCAAATCGAGCCACTGGCCAGACACCTTTTGCTCTAGTCTATGGAGCAGAGGCAGTTCTCCCCACGGAACTCGTATACAGGTCACCTCAAGTGCTCGCTTATGATGAGCTTGAGCAAGAGCAGCCGCGGCAAGAGGACGCGCTGCTCCTTGAGGAGGACCGTCTTCAGGCTGCTGTATGAGCTGCTCGTTACCAGCAAGCTTTGCGCCGCTACCATAGCCGCAAAGTTAACGCCAGAAGTCTCGAGGAAGGCGACCTTGTTCTTCGGCGCGTTCAGCCCGCCAAGAATTCCAACAAGTTGACGCCGAAGTGGGAAAGCCCTTACCGGGTGAAACGAGTCACTGGGCCTGGCGCTGTCCGCCTTGAGACCGAAGATGGCATTCCGGTGAGCAACTCCTGGAACATTGAGCATCTTCGTAAGTTTTACCCGTAAGGCGCGGTTGCCGGACCCTGTTCCGGCAACCACCTTTTGTACAAGTCTTGCCGCAGTTGCATGTAATCCTTTGTACAAAGTCGGGCGCAGACCCTGTGCATAAATAAAGCTCATGTGCTCCGCACATCTTGTCAATTTCATGCTTTTTATTGTTTGCATGAGTTATCTGACACTTTGTGCAGCGCCAACCCCCGGTAAGCAATAACGAGCCATAAGGCTCCATATCTTTATTTTCTCTTCTTTCTTTTTTCTCAAGGAAAGCAAAGTTCCCTCGCCCACAAGTTTGCCGGGGGGGAAGGAGAAGATAATGGTATGGACCAGGCGTCGTTCAAGAAAAGTTTCGCCTTGCCGGAAAGAAAACAACAGAAAAGCTAAGTTGCCAAGTTTGAGCAATCAGATTTTTAAATTTTTAAGTTATCTTCCTTGAACGACCATGCTTTGTATGGAAAACCTGTGCGCGGAGGAACCAACTCGTGGCCAAGTCGCGCCCTTACTTTGTTTCGAGTCCGCTCAACAACTTAAGTGAGCTGCGACAAGGTTTCTTGTCGGTAACGGCACCGCCGGCAGGCTGCTGACGTTCCGCACTCAGCGCTCGCGGCTGAGGTGCCTGCGCCGGCAAGTTCCCTAAAAGCGTAGGGAAAACACATACAAAGGAAGGAATCAAGTAAAGGAAATAACATTGCAACCATGACCCAAAATAGAGTTATATTACAAGATAACTTGTCGCGGCTCTAATAGATTGTTTTCATAACATGATCAACAGCGACAAGGAAAGAAGAAAACAGGCGGCCTAGTCTACACGGTCGCCCTCAACCCTCTTGATCCCGCTCACCCTGTCCAAAATGGGTGCGACAAGGGCCTTGAGCTCCTCTAGATAGGCATCCGGCGGCAGGGACTTGAGGACGTTGGTGAGGATGAGGCCTGGGTTGCGGTAGGCCACCTTCACCAACACCTTTTGAAGAGCTCTCGCGCAGATCTTGCGCGACTCGTCGGCCAGCTGCTTTGGGATCCTCTCCCGGAGCCGCTGGAGGGCCGTCGCCACACCTTTGAAGAACAAGGTGAGCTTGGCGCTGGATGGGAGGCTCTCATCGGAGGGATACCCGAGATCCTCCATCCCCAGCAGCGCCAGCTCCTTGTCGATGTCTGCGGCAGCATTCACAAGACCCTCCGTCCACTGGTCCACAGTCTCTCTAAAGGTGTTCTGGGTGGTAGCAACGCTCTCCAGCAGCGCCTTGTCGGCCTTGATCTCCTTCTTCAAGGCCGCCTCCTGCTCCCTGGCGCCGTCCAGCGTCTTGGTCAAAGCAGCCAGCTTCAGCTCAAGATCGATGTTGGAGTCCTTGGCAGCGCTAAGCTCCTTGACCTTCTCGGCGAGACGGCCCTGCAGCTCGCCAAAGGTGTAGGCGTCCTTCTCGCGCTCATGCTTGAGCGCGGTAAGCTCTTCACCGCTCGCCTTGAGATCGGTCTCCAGCTGCGCCACCTTCATCTCCAGCTCCTTCTTGGCGGCCTCGGCAGCTGCGGCGGCATCCTCTGCTTGCTTGAGAGCCCCGCCAAACGTTTGCTCGCGCGCAGCAAGCTCCTCCTCGTGGCTGTCCAGGTTGAGCTTCCGCTGCGCCAACTCGCCCTCCTGCGCAGATAGCTCCTAGGCGGCAAGCCGCTGTTGCTCTGCAACTTCTGCCTTCTCGAGGAGGAAGGCCTTCTGCGCCTCGGTGAGCTGCTCCCGCTCCTCCGCCAGGGACCGGAGAGCTTCCTGGTTAAGACCCCAGAGCTCCTCCGCGCGCTTTTCAATATCTGCTCCCGCCTTCGCGACAAGCGCTTCTCGGCATTCCACCTTGGCATGTCGAGCGCGGTAGAGCGACACTAGCTTCCGGAGCAGCCGCTCCTCCTCAGACTCGTCGCTGCTGCTGCTTGGCGCGTCGACCAGCGTCAGCCCAGCGGAGGCGAGCACCTCTCCATCCAAGATTTCTCCTTCGACCGGCGCCCTGGAGCTTGACTCCCAGGGGAGCTTGATGAAGACGCCATCGCCAGCCTTCAAGTAGACTCCTGGCTGGGGCTCTTCGGAGCCTGACGCTGCGGCAGCGGCGGGAGGATCGGCGGTCGGCGTAGCGCCTGTCGCTCCTGCGGCCCCAGGGCCGTCAGTGCGATCGCCAGACCCCTCGTCAGCTGCTGCGGCGGCAGCCTTGGCGGCCTCTTCGCCGGCGGGATCATCAGCGCCGGCCGCTTCTTCGGTGGCGGCGGCGGCGTCGACAGTGACCTCGGTCTCCACCAGATCCGCAGCAGATGGATCTGACGGCCGGAGAAGGGAGAAAAGTCAAGCAAATATCCAAAAAGAAGATCAAATGAAGAAGAACCCAAGGGAAGTTTTCAAGCGAGTGGATTACCTGTACCAGGCTCTGCAGCTGTGGTCTCCGTCGTCGGGGGGTCGCTGGTGTTGTCCCTTGCCGGAGACTTCTCCCTTGCCGGAGACTTCTCCCTTACCGGAGACTTCTCCCTTACCGGAGAACTCCCTCTTACCGGAGAGCTTTCCCTTGTCGGAGGATTCTCCCTTGCCGGAGAACTCCCCCTTGGCGGTGTAGTTGAAGCAGGTGGCGTATCAGGGGCGGTCTCCGGACGCTCCTGGTGGGGCTGCTCTGCTCCTACACAAACCAACAGACAGATATCAGCAAACAAAGAGTACCCATGCGCGCCTAACAGCGGGAAGTAAACCATATACTTACGCTGGGGGCTGCGTTGGGGGCTGCTCTGAAGAATAGTTGGCGGGTCCGGCGAGGTTGTCTCGGGCGCACCCCCTGCTGTCGCGGTGGGTTCGTCCTCGATGATGATCAACGGGACCTTGGCTCTCTTTGCCGCTCTCTGTGCCAGAGTCCTAAAAAGGAATAAGTTCAGAGTGAAGCAAATGAGATACAAGACAAAACAGCAAGAATTGAAGAAATACAAGGACAACAAAGATCTTACTCCTCTTCTTCTTCCTCGTCGGAGCTGAGCGCGGAGAAGTCAAAGCCTGGCCCGCCTCCGGTGCGAGGAGGCGGAGGAGTAGGTTCCCTTGGTCGCTTGGCGGGAGAAGCGGCAGTCCGGGAAGACCCTGCTCCAGTTGCCGCAGTAGCGTGAGGTGCTCCCATGGCACCAGAACTTGCCGCAGTGGAGCGTGTCGCGCGGCGCGGCGGCTGTTGACTTGTCTGCCGCTCCGCTACGTCTCCAGCCTTGCGGAGACGCCTTCTTGGTGGAGCCGGGGGCTCTGCTTGCGGCAAGCTGCTCGAAGGTGCGGAGGAAGAAGAGTCGAACCCCAACGAGCCGCCCGTGCCCTCAGCGGGCTCGCCCGACTCGACGTCACGCCCGACAAGCTCCTCCTCGCCGACAAGCCCCTCTTGTCCGGCAAGGCTTGCCGCCTCTGCTGCCTCTGCCTCCTCCACGGTGAACCCAAACTCGCCCGCGGCTGCAGCTGCCGCCGCCTCTTCCAGCCTAGTGGCGATGAGCTTCACCTCCTCGTCGGTGGTGTCGCGAATGAGTCCCTGCAGCTCGTCGGAGCGGATCGGCACTTCTACCAAACTATCGAAGAACGCCTGCACGACGCCGTCTGCAGGCTCCTACCAAGTTGGGTCAATTCCGTGCGAGTCGCACAGCAGCATCATTGCACGGATGCGGCTGAGCGAAGAATTGTTGCACAGCGGAACGACACCCTGCGGCAACCTGAACACTTCGGGATGATCAGGGTCGTACTTGAACAGCTCCTGGAGCATCGCGTTATGCTCCAGAACAGTGAAGTTGTAGTTGAGGCCCGGACGCAGCCTCATGATATCCGCCGCGTTCTTGAACTCCCAGGCGGGTCTCCTCCTCTCCTGCAGGGGGGCGATGCGGCAGCGAAGGAAATCTGCGCCAACGGCGCCTACAGTGAGCCCGGCAAGCCTGAGGCGTTGGATACGGGCGACGGCAATCTTCAGCCTGTCGTCATCCGGGGCCACGTTGCTCCAATCGCTGCCGCGCACTACTGGAGTTTGGCGCTGGGCGGTAAACGGCTGCGGGTTCTCCTCGACAATCCAACACCAGTCTGCTCTCCATTCCTCCCACTTGCTGCGGAACTCTCCCTCTAGATAAGCTTCCTTCTTGCCGCCCTTTGAGATCCAGGCGATTCCGCCGGATAAGGGCTCTCCTCTCTCAACTCGCGGCATGAAGAAGTGGCGAAAAGAGCTACATTGGGATGGACTCCGACAAAGTTTTCGCAGAGATGTGCAAAAACTGCCATGGTCAGGACAGCATTGGGGGTGAAGTCAAGGAGGCGGAGCCCGTAGGTGTTCATGATGTCACAGAAAAATTCAGAGAAAGGCGGGCAGAGCCCGCAGTAGAAGAACAAGGCGAAGAAGGGATATCCAGATGGAGCTGTTTTCCAAGCGGCGGCTGGAAGTACCTTCGTGCGTGGGTGCGCCCGCGTCTCCGTCGACCAGAAGAGGTAATAGTACTCCTTCAGCTCCTTCGCGGCGAGCTTGGGGGGGAAGACTGCCCGCTCCTTTCACAGCGCCGCAAGCCGCTGCGCCTCGGCCGACTTCACCTTCTCGGCTTTCGGAGCCATGGCGGAGGTGGTGAGGGAGGTCGGCGGCGTTGGTGGTGCTGGTGGGGATGGGGGCGGAGCGCTGCTCTCTTTCGGCTTTGGGAAGAAGGGGAGTGGCGGAGATTCTCGAGGAAGGAATAGCAACGGGAAGATGAGCGAACTGCCCCTGTTTCCCCTGCTTATAAGGAGGGAGGGGGCAGACGTTCCGCCTTTCCGAATAAAGAAACCACCCACGATCTCTCCCACGACGCCACAATCGACGCGTGCCGTTCGGGGAGGGCGCGGTGGATACGGAGTGAGATACGGCGTGACCCAGGCCACGCGTGCCCGTGCCCTGTTTTGGGCCCGGCCCAACAGCGCTCGGCACCGTGTATGGCCCAGGCCCGGGGGCTCCTATCGGTGTACTAGAGTAGGGGTACCCTAGTATCCCGAACTTGTGCATGGGCAGTCGCAGCGCCCCGCGGCAAGGCTTGCCGGGTGACCGCCAAGGTCCTCCGTGGTTCCTTTGGAGCCATTCAAGAACAAAGTATTCAAGCCAAGGAGACAAGGCCCCGGCAAAAGGAGCTTGCCGGGAAGGCCACCCAAGGCACAAGACCCCGGCAAGAGGAGCTTGCCGGGAAGGCCATCCAAGGCATCTCAAGGAACTTGTCGCGACGCACCACGCGTCCCGGCAAGGCCCATTGAGCGACAAGCTTCCGGACGCGACAAGACAACGACCGCGGCAAGGCGCTTGCCGCGACGAAGCTACCACTCTGTACCCGAGCTCCAGCACATCCACCAACGTGTCGCTCTGGGACCCTTCCAGGCGTACGTGGCAGGAGGCTGTGCAGCCAGGGGTGCACTGTGGCAAGCGGCGCTGACAAGAGTGCCATCGTGGCGAATGGTAGCGACCCTGACGGCCCCTTTTTGCACTGTTTGGGCGACGCAGACGGGCATTCAATGCCTTTGTCCCCTGCCGTCAGGGTTAGGTATGATGCACTGTACAAGTAGCTGTACCAACCGCAACACTTTTCCATTTTTACCCTTGTCTACGTTGCCACCTGTTGGTGACCCCTTGAGCATATAAAGGGAGGCCCATGCGCAACGTAGAGAAAGGAGAGAGAACACTCATGCTCGGTCTCGTTAGCTGCTGGTGTGTACTGTAGCACTCAGCGCTCCCGAGCAAGAACTCAATACAAACCACAAAGCAGCAGTAGGGTTTTACGCATCCGTGCGGCCCGAAGCTGGGTAAACTGCTCGTGTGCTCCGCCTCGATCCGCTCTTCGTGCGACCTCCGCCCCCCGCCGAACCGAAAGGGGCTCGGTCCCCATAGGTGCTCATGGGAGCAGTTTCCCCGACATATTCGGATTTATTGGATTTTTCTGAGCAACTTTCATGTATAAAACATTTTCATCCGAGTTACAGATTATTTTATATGAATTTTCAAGGTTTTAATATTAATCTAAAATTATTATTAATTCAAAAAAAGGAAATTGCTAGGTACACCCAGTGCAGTGCACCCAGCAGCGCAACAGAAAAAGACAGTGGGTCCAGGGGGTCCCAGTTGACCAGTCAACGTTGACTGGTCAACAGGGGGTGGGGCCTCCTTGTCATACACTCACCTAACGAATTAAAGATTAGGTAGTTTAATTAGCAAGTTAAGTTAATTAAGCAGACTATAATTAAGTTAATTAATTGATTGATTAATTATTATTTTAATCTTAAACTTTTTTATCTCTTCCTTTTTTTACAGGGGCGTGGGGCCCCAAGGCTAGTGGCTCAACCGAGCCAAACGGGCGCTGGCCTATTGAGGCGGGCGAGCGGGCGCGGCCCAGCGCGCGAGCGCAGCGGAGCACCCGCAGACGAGCGCGGGGCGGCCTCAGGCGGCCGCCGGCAGCGGTGCAGCGAGGGGGGTGCGCAGTGGGCAGAGCCGGCGAGGGGCGGAGAGGGAGGCGACAGTGCGCCAGTGGCCAGCGGCCACGGCGGACGGCGGGAATGGCAGCGGGGCGAGGGGGCAGAGGCAGGCGGGCGCAGGTGGCGTGGTGACCAGGGAAGGTGCAACGGTGAGCGCGAGGGCAGGTGGTGGCCAGGCGCGGGTCGCGAGCGGACGGGGAGGCTGATGTGTGGCCTGCACGCGGCAGATGCGGGGTATGGGACAGCGCTGGTCGCGAGGCACAGGCGATCGGGTAGACAGAGAGCTCGGCTGAAGCTTGAGCGGCGCCGGACGGCGCGGTAAGCGGCTACGGCACAGCAGAGGGAAACTAAGGGGAAGGAGAGCTCACAGTGGGGGCGCACGAGGGCCTGGTGATGGATTAGTAGCAGCAGCGGCGCGGCAACGATGATGGACAACTACGGCGACCCGATGAAGAAGAGGAAGCGGGCATCGTCTTGGAGGTCCAGGGCGCCGTCACGGTGGTGCACACGGGGCCGCGGAGTACGGCGGTCCTTCTGGACACGCTAGCGGGGCTCGGGGTCGCCGAGGAGCGCACAGTCGATGAAGGCGACGGCGACGGCGGCGTGTATGGTGGAGCGGCTTCAGGCGTCCACGGCAGCAGGGCGTCGCGGCAGAGCGGATCTAGCGAGAGGTGGGAAGGAAGGAGGCGACGTGGATCTGGGAGCAGGAGAGGAATCGAGGGGACGAGGGGGAGTCCTTATCCTCTCCCTGACGACGCCGGCGAGGTGGTCAGGGGCGACCCCTCCCCTGTAGCGACGCAGTCGGTGGAACAGGGAGTTTGGTGGAGGGAAAAGGTGGGCCGGTTGTGGCCAGCCCATGGGGTTAGGGGCCGGATGGCCCAGTTAGCCTGGGGTTTTCCTTTTAACTCTTTATTCCCCATTTTCTTTGTGTTTTGTTTTAATTTTGTTTTATTTATTTTCACCTTAACTTAGTTTAAGTAAAATGCAAAATTAGTTTCTAAACTAGTATTACTATGTATAGCTCTGCCACAAAAAGCTTCATTCTCTAATAAATTAGTTTGTTATTTTAGAAATTACAAAAGGCATTTACATAATTGTTTAAGCCACTGTTTTATTCACAAAAGGGCATTTAAATACTTTACAGAAGTGTTGGGTCACCACCATAGTTAGTTATGGAATATTTGGCACACTTTGAACATTTTATTTTGCATGTTTGAGAAATTTGAATTTTGGACTTTTATTTTAAATTTGAATTTGAATTGTGATTTGGATCAAGTGAAGATTAGCAACAGTAACATGATGACAGGGCATCATTAACAGGGGATTACCGTAGCATGACACTGGGGGTGTTACAAATCTCCTCCACTACAAGAAATCTCGTCTCGAGATTTAAGTGCGGAAGTAAAGAGTAACTTAGGGAGAACTGACCCTTATAGGGTTAATTATCTGGTGAACAATTCAGGAAAAGTGGCAGAAGTATCTCTCGAGTTGAAACTTAAGAAAACATCGAGAGCAAAATATGAAGGTACAATAGGAAGTTTCAAGCGAATGGACAAACGATCGATACCTGAACAGAGTGTGAGAAGGGGGTTCAGAGCATCGGGAATAGATCATCTCTCGGATGGTGGCTCGTGACAACACACAAAGCCAAGAGAAAATGATACTTCGGAATAAAGGATATAACAGAGAGTCTGGTTCCGATCCTGTGGAACTGTGGGTTATGAGCCCACCATGTGGGTTAAAAGTAGAAAGGGGGCCGCTAGCAAGGCATGTCAGATGATAGACTGTCAGTTAGGTTGTCAACAACGTTGGTACCAAGGGCGAGGGACGGAGAGATTTATTTTCCTGCTCGTTGAACAAGGCAGACCCGTAGGCAAAGTTCTCGTCCATCAGTGGCTACCGAAATGTCATTAACTATAGTAACAGGATCTTACTGACACGGTTCTACACCAAGGTGTTTACATAAGCAGAAAAATGTTACTGCTTAGATCATATAGATCACAAGAAAGGTTAAACAAAACAATGGGAAGGAAAAGGCGATCATTAGATTAATCACACCATTGGAAAGGAAAGTGTATTTACACACAAGAATAGGGACTATATCCTTCCCAAGGGGAAGCGGAGCAGGATATACATGATATGACAGCAAGTTCAAAAGCATTTAGGTAAAGGGCCGAGGGAAGAATCATGATATTACCCATACAACGGTGTTTGGATAATAGATCAAGAAACATTCGACAATGTGCTTCCAATGTTCTTGTTGATATTCGGAATACCTTAGTCATGCTCCGAGGTAGCATTAACATGGTGTTACAAGTAGGGGTTGGAGTTGAGGATCACAAGAAATACTCAAGGAACAATTGCAGGAATAGCAAAGAGTCCAAGCTTTAACCAAGACATGATCATTAGGTAAAGGTTGGACCTTGGGAACACAAAGGATATATTGGGAATTTTTAGAACATCTCATGCAATTTTATCAGGGAAAATATGAGGAGGTGGCCGATGGGTTAAGCAGCAATCCATCGACATGTCAAAAAGATGTGTTTCCAAAATTTTATATGGACGAGTTTGTGTTGGGGGAGGCAAGAATGTTGTCGATGATAACACAAATCATCGAGGGGCAAGGATGGTATTTCTCATCATGAATTCGATTGATATCCTGCAAGAGCTCAGAATGTTGATGATGATCACGACACATTTGTTGAGAGATTTCATGAAGATGTATCAAGGAGCGATGCCATCAAGCAACAGGAAGGATGAAGCGTAAGGCTATTGGAACCACGGATACGACACCAGCTCAAAATCAAGCTTGTTGTTCGAGGTGAATTGATAAAATGAGGAAGATCGACGTAAGTTTTGCTCATCGTCGAAAAGTTGTGCTCCGGGAATAAGGACCAGGTAGCACAGTTAAATTAGCACGATAATGATATAGCCGATCAGGCTAGGAATGATGTGACGGAGTATCACTCAAATTAAGAATTTACAAGAGGCAGTGCAATGACACAAAATCATCGAGATAACATGAGGCAATACTTGAAGGTAGATCAGATTAGAGGTTGGACAGGTGAAATGACTTACAAGAGACAAGTATTTTAACTTGTCCGAGAAATGGAATTAAGGAGAAACTATGGTCGGAACCACGATTATGAATGATCAAACCACCGATACAAGATGAACTTATAACAAGGGGTAACTATTTTTATGAGCAACTTCCATGATAAGTTCTACATCGGTTCCATGGGCATGAACACAAAGGTTCAAGGCCGACTCCCACTTCTTCAATGCATAACCTTTCATTCACTCCTTATTTTCGAAGAATTTGTAGTGCGAAAGATTTATCTAGTGAAGCAACAGAAGAGTATGACTCACATCTCTTTCGAGTTCACCCGGATTAGGGAAGGCATAAGTTCAACCCGTAGGGGTATCTTAGGGACATATACCACTAACTTCAGGATTAAAATATACCAGCTCAAAAGCAGAGCATGGTTGACAAAAGCAGATGATAGAATTTACCAAAGGCATTATATGTCAGGGCAAAACTCACAAGTTTAGCGAATATGAAGGACATTGTCGGATAATAATCCAACCAAGGATATGGCGGTCCATAAAAGATCTAATGTGAGTATCGATACCCACCCAGAAGAAGAAAGAATGCGAAGGCATCAGGTTATAGATATAACTGGATAACTTCAAAGCTTTAATACAAAGGAATTACGATTTTCAAATCAGAAGATCTGAAGCAGAGGCTCTGATCAAAAGATAATTGAGTTGAATCGATACAGATCGGCAATCAATCAAGGTTTGATTTGACAAGAACAAGCTCATATCTGGAGTGATGTCTGAGCCGGAAGGATGAATGCTAGGATCTGATTGAGGATTACGAGCATTCACGACATATTGGATCAAGGGACTCGAAACAATGGTGACAGAGGATGTCAATGAAGATTACTAGAAATATGGAATTAACCATAATGCAAGCAAACAAGAATTCCAACAACAATAGGATGCTGAGGATTTTTGGTAGATCAGATAGTATTTCCAAGTATTTAGGAAAGCATATGAACAACTGGGGATGAACGAACCCCGGTTAAGTGAATTATCCGCATTGCAAAAGAAGCTGCAAAGCAGAAGGCACAAAGGATTCTCGAAACAACGGAGAGTACTAGGGGCATCTTGTAATAACAGGATCAACTGGGGATGAAGGTACAAGCAGCAAGGATATTATTCACGGGGATTGTCGGTGGTCAGGAACTGCAAAGCAGTGGGCACAGGGTCTCGGGATACATCGAGGAGTATCTGCAGAATCTTCTGACGAAGCAAGCGATCATCTGTAGAGAAGGGACTCTCCGGAAGGAAGTGGTTACGAGATCCTAGAGTCAGAGTTAGTAAAAAGTTTAACCCGAATAGACGAGAGATCAGAGTCCCAGAGTATAGACGAGGAATAAAAGATCCTAATACCACCCAATGGCGATGTCGGCCGGTAAGCCACACAGCCAAGTTAGTAAAATAGTTTTGGATCACTAGACTCAACTTCGGCCAAGGAGTTGGAAAGGGGGCTACCTACAGGCAGTTGGCTCTAATACCAACTTGTGACGCCCTCGATTCAATCGTACACTAATCATACACGCAAATGTGTACGATCAAGATCAAGGACTCATGGGAAGATATCACAACACAACTCTAGACACAAAATAAAATAATACAAGCTTTATATTACAAGCCAGGGGCCTCGAGGGCTCGAATACATAAGCTCAAAAACACAAGAGTCAGCGAAGCAACAATATCTCAGTATAGACATGAGTTAGACAAGTTTGCCTTAAGAAGGCTAGCACAAAAGTAGCAACGATCGGAAAGGCAAGGCCTCCTGCCTGGGAGTCTCCTAACTACTCCTGGTCGCCGGCGGTCTCCACGTAGTAGTAGGCATCGACGATGGCATATGGCTCCTAGGCTCCGACATCTGGTTGCATCAAACGGAAAGAAGAAGAAAGGGGGAAACAGGGAAGCAAAGCAACCGTGAGTACTCATCCAAAGTACTCACAAGCAAGGATCTACACAACATATGCAACATTATCAAAGGAAGGCTGTATATGTGGACTGGGCTGCAGAAATGCCTGAATAGAGAGAAGGCCTAGTCCTATCGAAGACTAGCATCTTCTGGAAACCACCATTTTGCAGCAACCGGAGGTAGTAGTGTAGCATAAAGTAAAGTAGTAGAAGTGTTATCAACCTCGGCCGGAGATCCTTTCTCGACTCCCTGTGAGAAAGGCATCCCAGAGCCATACTATCCAGTTATCATCACAATCCAATTCTCATCACCATCCAGTTCTCATCACAAGTATCCAGTTCTAGTTGTATCAATCGGGATACAACTCCAAGTGTCCGTTACCATAGGACAGGCTATCGATAGATGTTTTCTTCCCTGCAGGGGCGCACCAACTTACCCACCACGCTCGATTAACTCCAGCCGGAGACACTTTCCTGGGTCATGCCCGGCCTCGGCCAAACAATACGCCGCAACCCGACCTAGGCTTAATACAGAGGCCAACACGCCGGACTAAACCTATGCCCCCGGGGGTCATGGGCCATCTCCCCGGGAACTCCTGCACGTTGCGTACGCGGCCGGTGAGCCGACCTAGCTACCTCCTTCAACAAGGCAGGCGCTTACGCAGTCTAACCCGGCATGCGCTGCTTAGTCGCTGACGTCTATTAAGCTTCTGCTGATGCATACGACACAGAACGCCCACACTATGCCCACGTGATGGTTAGTGCTATCAGGCCAGAGGCCTCTCGGATCAAATATCCAAATCGTAGTGGATTAGGAACGCGCGGTAACAAGCAGAGACTCACGAAAGATGTGACCCGGTTGCCCCGTCTCGAGGACTTGCGGCAAGGGCTAGGAATGCCCGGCCACGCCTCGTAATTATCTCGCAGGCACCTTCTAGGTCCGCCCGACTCCACATCACTCGCAATTAAGCTCGTGCGCGTACCCCTCAGGGCCAACCCGTCTTTAGTAACAGGGTCCAGTGCAAAGTCATAGTAACCATAGTAACCATGTGTCTAACACCAAGGGGGAAAACCTGAGGAATCACCCTTGTCGGATTCCCACTCGATGTAAACATCAAGGTGAACGTAAGAGGAACCACCCTCGAGGTTCACTCCTGAGGGGTTGCACGACAGAGTCGTATCGGAAGTGGTTAAGGAGGAAATCACCCTCGATGACCACGACCGAATAGCTACTCTACAGAGATCTCATCAGGAGTGATGTATGAGGTTCCACCCTCGGCACTCGATGGTAACTCTGCAGAGTCGAGCAACAAAGGGGCGTGATGTGTCGTGAGGTGCCGGGGCCTTGTCTTCGATCCCGTTGATTGGGTCTTCTGATAATCCAGCAGGGCAGTCGGGTCAAGTGGGGGGGTCACTGATGGGTTTCTAACCAACCTATACTAAGCATTTTAGGATAAGCAGGTAGGTAACAATAGCAGGTTAGAATAAACAGGCTATGCAGCAGAATAGGAGCAAACAATAACAGTAGCAAAATCTAATGCAAGCATGAGAGAATGGAATGGGCGATATCAGGATGATCAAAGGGGGGGCTTCCCTGGTTGCTCAGACAAGAAGGAGGGGTCGTCGTCGACGTAGTTGAACACAGCAGCATCAGCGGCAGTCTTGGGGTCTACCGGAGAGAAGAGGGGGGAGAAACAGTAAATACATAGCAAGCAAGAGCATAACAGGACAATAGGTAGAGCTAGACGTGTTCTAACACGGTGCTACACGTTACCAGCGAAGGGGGATAACATCCGAGAATGTTTCCCCAGGTATAGCATTTTCGGACAGATGAAACGAAGGGGAAAAGTTGCATGTTCAGGTAGTTAGGGGCATGTGGCAGACGAACGGATCGCATATTCGGATTCATTGGATTTTTCTTAGCAAATTTCATGTATAAACATTTTCATCCGAGTTACAGATTATTTTATATGAATTTTCAAGGTTTTAATATTAATCTAAAATTATTATTAATTCAAAAAAGGGAAATTGCTAGGTACACCAAGTGCAGTGCACCCAGCAGCGCAACAGAAAAAGACAGTGGGTCCAGGGGGTCCCAGTTGACCAGTCAACGTTGACTGGTCAACAGGGGGTGGGGCCTCCTTGTCATACACTCACCTAACTAATTAAAGATTAGGTAATTTAATTAGAAGGTTAAGTTAATTAAGCAGACTATAATTAAGTTAATTAATTGATTAATTAATTATTATTTTAATCTTAAACTTTTTTATCTCTTCCTTTTTTTTCAGGGGCGTGGGGCCCCAAGGCCAGTGGCTCAACCGAGCCAAACGGGCGCTGGGCTATTGGGGCGGGCGAACGGGCGCGGCCCAGCGCGCGAGCGCAGCGGAGCACCCGCACACGAGCGCGGGGCGGCCAGAGGCGGCCACCGGCAGCGGTGCAGCGAGGGGGGTGCGCAGTGGGCAGAGCCGGCGAGGGGCGGAGAGGGCGGCGACAGTGCGCTGGTGGCCAGCGGCCATGGCGGACGGCGGGAATGGCAGCGGGTCGAGGGGGCAGAGGCAGGCGGGCACAGGTGGCGTGGTGACCAGGGAAGGTGCAGCGGTGAGCGCGAGGACAGGTGGTGGCCGGGCGCGGGTCGCGAGCGGACGGGGAGGCTAATGTGTGGCCTGCATGCGGCGGACGCGGGGTATGGGAGCGGTGAGCGGCAGCAGGGGACGGCACTGGTCGCGAGGTGCAGGCGATCGAGTAGACAGAGAGCTCGGCTGAAGCTTGAGCGGCGCGGGACAACGCAGTAAGCGGCTACGGCACGACAGAGGGAAACTAAGGGGAAGGAGAGCTCACAGTGGGGGCGCACGAGGGCCCGGTGATGGATTAGTAGCAGCAGCGGCGCGGCAACGATGATGGACAACGACGGCGACCCAATGAAGAAGAGGAAGCGGGCATCATCTTTGAGGTCCAGGGCGCCGTCACGGTGGTGCACACGGGGCCGCGGAGTACGGCAGTCCTTCAGGACATGCTAGCGGGGCTCGGGGTCGTCGAGGAGCGCACGGTCAACGAAGGCGACGGCGACGGCGGCGCGTATGGCGGAGCGGCTTCGGGCGTCCACGGCTGCAGGGCGTCGCGGCAGAGCGGATCTAGCGAGAGGTGGGAAGGAAGGAGGCGAGGTGGATCTGGGAGCAGGAGAGGAATCGAGGGGACGAGGGGGAGTCCTTATCCTCTCCCTGACGACGCCGGCGAGGTGGTCAGGGGCGACCCCTCCCCTGTAGCGACGCGGTCGGTGGAATAGGGAGGTGGGTGCAGGGAAAAGGTGGGCCGGTTGTGGCCAACCCATGGGGTTAGGGGCCGATGGCCTAGTTAGCCTGGGGTTTTCCTTTTAACTCTTTATTCCCCTTTTTCTTTGTGTTTTGTTTTAATTTTGTTTTATTTATTTTGACATTAACTTAGTTTAAGTAAAATGCAAAACAGTTTCTAAACTAGTATTACTATGTATAGCTCTGTCACAAAAAGCTTTGTTCTCTAATAAATTAGTTTGTTATTTTAGAAATTACAAAAGGCATTTACATAATTGTTTAAGCCACTGTTTTATTCACAAAAGGGCATTTAAATACTTTACAGAAGTGTTGGGTCACCACCATAATTAGTTATGGAATATTTGGCACACTTTGAACATTTTATTTTGCATGTTTGAGAAATTTGAATTTTGGACTTTATTTTAAATTTGAATTTGAATTGTGATTTCAATCAAGTGAAGATTAGCAACAGTAACATGATGACAGGGCATCATTAACAGGGGATTACTGTAGCATGACGGTGGGGGTGTTACAATGGAGAAGTTAGAATACAATAGGTACAGTGCAAAATTAAAATATGAATGGGTTTGCAACAATACTTAAAGTAGTGATTTCTTTTTTTATACTAACGGATCTCAAGAAGGTTTTGTTAAGTTTTGTGTGATTGAAGTTTTCAAGTTTTGAGTGAGATCACGATGGATGAAGGGATAATGAGTGGCAAGAGCCTAAGCTTGGTGATGCCCGAGGCACCCCAATGTAATATTCAAGGACTCCCAAGCAACTAAGCTTGGGGATGCCCCGAAAGGCATCCCGTCTTTTTTCTAACGACTACCGATAATTTTACTTGGAGCGATATTTATATATTCGTCACATATCATGAGTTTTCCTTGGAGCATCGTGTATTATATGAGTCTTTTCCTTGTTTGATTTTTTGTTTGTCACAACCATCCTTTCTGAACACACCTATTTTTAGAGAAACATGCATTATCATGATTTTTTATAATACTCTTTGTGCTTCACTTAAATCTTTTGAGCTAGGCAGTTGCTCTAGTGCTTCACTTAAATCTTTTTGAGCATGGTGGTGATTATATTTTGGAGAAATATTTGCACTCTCATGCTTCACTTATATCTTTTTGAAAGTTGATAAGATTATGTTTTGAAGAAATATTTGCATTCTAATGCTTCACTTATATCTTTCTGAGAGTTGAAAATAGTAATGTTAATTTGCACAAGATATGCATTTAGCCCCAATATGATGAATATCCAAGAAGGATATAATAAAAACTTGCATGAAGATCACTGGATATGATAAGTTTGATTCCTTACAATATTGCGATATGGAGATGATAATATGTGAGCCATGTTAGCGAGTAATTATGCTTTAGTAAGAATATTGGTGTTAAAGTTTGTGATTCCCTGTGCATGCACAAAATTCAATAGTTATGCAACGAAGTTACATCCTTCTTGTGGTGCATTATTCAGTGTTAGTTATGCTCAATGCATGTTTATGACCGTTTTCTTTTTTTGCTTCATTGCTTCTCAACCTATTTGCTAGCCTTCATTTGTACTAAGCGGGAATACTGCTTGCGCATACAAACTCTTAAACCCAAAGTTGTGCCAAATGAGTCCACCATACCTACCTATATGCGGTATTCAAATGTCGTCCTAAGTAAATTTGCATGTGCCAACTCTAATTATTCAAAATAAACTTCTGTTTTGTCTGCCCGTACTGCTCATGTGGCGGCAGGGGGTGGCCGATATCTTTCATGCTAGGCGGGTCATTCTTATGATGAGTGTTTATTCACTTGTCATTGCACGAGAAGGTGGCAGGTAATAGGGGCGACCAGTACCACAATGAATCAAAAATAATAATAACAAAAATCCTTGGAAAGTGTTGGTATGGAAAGTAAATGAACTTTATTTTCTGTTTGGGAACCGCCTATAATGTGTCTAGCATGGAAGATGCTGAGAACTCTCGGACGTAGCGTTGACAGAAAAAGCATGCCTCCCAAAATAATTTTATCTCTAATTTAAGCTTTGAGCTCTAGCACCTCTGTAAATCTATGCTTTCCTCTGCAAAGGGCCTAACTATTTACTTTTATGAAATTTTTATTTTTATTTTGAGTCTCCATCTTCTCTTATAAAGCACCAACTAGGGAACACTATTGTCATACTTGTGTGCATTGGGTGTAGCTAATATTTGAGTGTGTTTCATGGTTGGATCAATGATTGAGCATAATGGGCTAGGGATAACTTTCTTTAGTGTTGATATTTTGAAAGACATGGTTGCTTGTTGATATGCTTGAGTATTCATGTCGTCATGTCAAATTATAGACTATTGCTTTGGATCACTCAAATTCAAATATCGATCCAACAAAACTAAAGATTATATGATGAATATGATAGGTAGCATTCCACATCAAACATTTTGTTTTTATCATTTACCTACTTGAGGATAAGAAGGAATTGTATACCAGCAGGGCATGCGCTGCTACCACAACAAGAAGATCAAGCCCCTCGCGTTTTGCGAGGGCGGCCTGGTGCTCCGGCTCATCCAGCGGACAGCCGGCCAACACAAGTTGTCCTCCCCATGGGAGGGCCCCTTCATCATCAGCAAGGCCCCGCGCGACAGAAACGCGTACTACCTCATCAACGCACAGAAGCCGAACAAGTGCAAGAGAGATGCCTCCGGCGAAGAAACCGAGCGTCCCTAGAACGCGGAGCTCCTCCGTCCATTTTACAGTTGAATGCATGTATGTATGTATCGCTACCTTTTGGAATTAGAAAGCAGCAGGTCCCCCAAACGATAGTCGGGGGCTACCTTTCGGTTCTACTGAGTCTTTTTTCGTACTTCGCTGCTTTTATCCCCTTCCAGGTCCACACGTCATGCTCGGGGGCTTGAGGGCTCGCCGGCTAGACCGTGCCTCGCCCTTTCCTTAGTCGGCTTCATAGCGTGCGCGCCGCCAAAGCCCTTTCTTTGCCTCAAGCCATAGTCCGGCTCCTGGTTGTTCAGCTAGGAAGAACCAAAGGCTGGAAGCGTCCTCATGCGAAAAAATAGCTAAGGAAGAGCGCCCGGCTTGGCCGAACCGGCCGCCCTTTTTTGTTCACCTATCGCCGCATGACCGGCTGCACTCCAGCCGGCTTCGCCGCGTGTAGCCTGATACTTCCATTTTGCATAATGTTTTCCTACTGTTATTTATAATGTTTTTGATCAATAAAATACCTTGTGGAGCAATTCTAATGCCTTTTCTCTCTTAATTTGTAAGATTTATATGAAGAGGGAGATTGCCGGCAGTTGGAATTCTGGACCTGAAAAAGCTATGTCATATATACCTATTTTGCACATGTCCAAATGAGCTGAAACTTCGCGGAGAATTATTTTGGAAATAATAAAAAAATTGGAAGAAAGAATTACCAGAGGGGGCCAACCAGGTGCCAACGAGGCACCAGGGCGCCCCTGATACGTCTCCAACGTATCAATAATTTTTTATTGTTCCATGCTATTATATTATCCATCTAGGATGTTTTATATGCTATTTTATATGATTTTTGGGACTAACCTATTAACCTAGAGCCCAGTGTCAGTTTCTGTTTTTTCCTTGTTTTTGAGTTTTACAGAAAAGGAATACCAAACGGAGTCCAATTGACGTGCCAAATTTTTGATGATTTTTTATGGACCAAAAGAAGCCCCCGGAGTAAAATAGTTGGGCCAGAAGAGTCCTGGGCCGTCCACGAGGGTGGAGGGCGCGCCCCCTGCCTCGTGGACGACTCGGAGACCCCCTGACATGAGACTGACGCCAAAAATTCCTATAAATACAGAAACCTCCAAAAAATAACCTAGATCCAGAGTTCCGCCGCCGCAAGCCTCTATAGCCACCAAAAAGTAATCGGCACCCTATTCCGGCACCCTGCCGGAGGGGGGATCCATCACCGGTGGCCATCTTCATCATCCCGGTGCTATCCATGACGAGAAGGGAGTAGTTCACCCTCGGGGCTGAGGGTATGTACCAGTAGCTATGTGTTTGATCTCTCTCTCTCTCATGTTCTTGATTTGGCACGATCTTGATGTATCGCGAGCTTTGTTACTATAGTTGGATCTTATGATGTTTCTCCCCCTCTACTCTCTCGTAATGGATTGAGTTCTCCCTTTGAAGTTATCTTATCGGATTGAGTCTTTAAGGATTTGAGAACACTTGATGTATGTCTTGCATGTGCTTATGTGTGGTGACAATGGGATATTCACATGATCTACTTGATGTATGTTTTGGTGATCAACTTGCGGGTTCAGTGACCTTGTGAACTTATGCATAGGGGTTGGCACACGTTTTCATCTTGACTCTCCGGTAGAAACTTTGGGGCACTCTTTGAAGTTCTTTGTGTTGGTTGAATAGATGAATCTGAGATTATGTGATGCATATCGTATAATCATACCCACGGATACTTGAGGTGACATTGGAGTATCTACGTGACATTAGGGCTTTGGTTGATTTGTGTCTTAAGGTGTTATTCTAGTACGAACTCTAGGATAGATCAAACGGAAAGAATAGCTTCGTGTTATTTTACTATGGACTCTTGAATAGATCGATCAGAAAGGATAACTTTGAGGTTGTTTCGTACCCTACAATAATCTCTTCATTTGTTCTCCGCTATTAGTGACTTCTGAGTGACTCTTTGTTGCATGTTGAGGGATATTTATATGATCCAATTATGTTATTATTGTTGAGAGAACTTGCACTAGTGAAAGTATGAACCCTAGGCCTTGTTTCCTAGCATTGCAATACCGTTTACGCTCACTTTTATCGCTTGTTACCTTGCTGTTTTTATAATTTCAGATTACAAAAACATATATCTACCATCCATATTGCACTTGTATCACCATCTCTTCGCCGAACTAGTGCACCTATACAATTTACCATTGTATTGGGTGAGTTGGGGACACAAGAGACTCTTTGTTATTTGGTTGCAGGGTTGTTTGAGAGAGACCATCTTCATTCTACGCCTCCCACGGATTGATAAACCTTAGGTCATTCACTTGAGGGAAATTTGCTACTGGCCTACAAACCTCTACAGTTGGAGGCCCAAAAACGTCTACAAGAAGAAGGTTGTGTAGTAGACATCAACCCCCACCCCCTGGGCGCGCCCTGGTGGCTCGTGGGGCCCCTGGCTAGCCTCTGGTGCCCATCTTCTGGTATATTATTCCGTTTTCCCAAAAAAATAAGTAGAGGAATTTCAGGACAAAGTGCCGCCGTCTCGAGGCGGAACCTGGGCAGGAGCACTTTTGATCTCCAACGGAGCAATTCTGTCGGGGAAACTTCCCTCCGAGAGGGGTAAATCGAAGCCATCATCATCACCAACAACCCTCTCATCATGGGAGGGCCAATCTTCATCAACATCTTCACCAACACCATCTCATCTCAAACCCTGGTTCATCTCTTGTATTCAATCTTTGTCTCAAAACCTCAGATTAGTACATGTGGGTTGCTAGTAGTGTTGATTACATCTTGTAGTTGGTGCTAGTTGGTTTATTTGGTGGAAGATTATATGTTTAGATCCTTAATGATATTCAATACCCCTCTGATCTTGAGCATGAATATGATTTGTGAGTATTACTTTAGTTCTTGAGGACATGGGAGAAGTCTCGTCATAAGTAATCATGTGAATTCGTGTAACATCCCAAATTTTCAATTTGGAATGTTATACATAGATCATCCATGCATATCATGATTTATTGCATTTCCGTTCCGCAATCCTCGAAATCCTAAGCAACTCAAGGACCCATGGAGAGAGTTGGGGATTTCCCGGGTTTCATATTTGATTTTTATCAAATAATGAAACGAGGATTTTGATTTTTATATTTTTTCTCTCTGAAAAATATTTCATATTAAATCAAATGACTGGAGATAATATGACTTCTCCAAAATAATTGAAATATTGGAGGAAAAATATTAAAATCATTTATTGGATTTTATTTGGTTTTATTCGGATTTTATTTGCATTAGAAAAATTGCACGTTTTCAAATTGCATTTTAGGGCCAAGAAAATGTTCACCTCGTCCTAAATATTTTATTTAGACGGTGAAAATTTGTTTTGGCATTTTTAGATATTTATTTATTTTTCTAGAATTTTATTTCTGTTGGCAGAATTTATTTTAAAGAAAAATAAGATCCCGCGCCCGACTGGGCCTAAGGCCCAGCCGAGCCAGGCCGGCCTAGCCGCCGCCGCCAACTCGGACGAGGAGTCCAAGCCGGACTCCGTCGCCGCCGCCTTGCCCCCTCATCCAAGCCGCCCCGCCCCGCCCCCTTATATACGCGCCGCCCGAGCCCCGCCACACCATCACCGCCGCCTCCCGCACCCTGCCCGAGCCGCGCCGCGCCTCCCGCCGCCGCCGCCGCTGCAACGCGCCGCCGCTGCCTGCCTCCCGCGCCGCCGCCGAGCCGCACCGCCCCGCGAGCCGCC